>CM057458.1:471620000-476620000 GCA_016271365.2 Neoceratodus forsteri
AAGGATCTCCCATCACTGGTTCTTGCCTTTGTTATGTCTGGGCTGATTATTGTAATAATCTGTACTGCAAGGTTAGTGGACGGACTCTCCACTGGCTGCAGTTGGTGCAGAATGTAGTAGCCAGGTTACTAATGGGCCTGCCCAGATCTTATCACGTGACCCCAGTCCTGTGAGTTCTGCACTGGCTGCCTGTCACGTGGAAGGTCATCTTCAAGGTGAGCTTGCTCACTTATAAGGCCCTATATAGACTGGGCCCTGGCTACCTGGCTGATCTCTTGACACCTGCCTCCTTAGTCCACTCCCTCCACTCCTCCACCAGGGGTCTCCTTGTGGTTTCGATGGCCAGGTTAAAAACATCCGGCGATCAAGCTTTCAAATTCACTAGTTGGGCCCTCTGGAACTCACTCCTATCTCTGTCAGGGAGGCCCCAATGGTGGAGAATTTTAAAAGCGTCCAAAGACTCACCTCTTTCTTTTGGCCTTCCCGGACTAACACGGAGCTATTATATTAAATCATATTTTAAAAATTATGCTTATTGATTTTAATATGAAATTGCATGCTGAATATTGCATTGTGTATTTTATCCTATTTGCATTTTCCTCCCTGTTTGCTTTTATGTAAGGTGCCCAAAGCCTGCAGGATTTGGTGCCATGGAAATAAGTGTGCCTTGCCTTGCCTACCTCTATCCTGCTGCAGCTACAGTATGCCTCCCCAGGTGGGGTAGAGGTGTTGTACCCCTCAAACTTTCTTGATCTTCATTAGGCAGCTTCTGCTGTGGCGTCTAGGACCAGTCTACTTTGGTCCACTGTGGTCTGTCATCTTTCAGGTAGTGGGGCCATTTTCCTGTGTTTTCCCATCCTATGCATACACCAGCATGCTGAGGAGGTTCAAGTGGCATGTGCATGTCAAGTGAGCTGCTGAGCCAACCTCTGGCTTGTGTCCATTCCTCCCATGGTGCTTTCAACTGCACTGCCACCAGTGGTCACCCAGGTGGCAGTATTACATCAAAGATGGTGACCCACCCTCCCTGAAGGAGGACTGCATCCTCTGTGATGCTCAATCCTCCCCGACTGACTCATGGTGACCCCAAACTTGTTTCCAAACCTGGGTCATTGGCATCATGAGTGATAGTTCTACCTTGCTTAATCATAGTTCTCTCTTGCGCGCGCGCTCTCTCTCTCTCTTTCTCTCTCTCTCTCTCTCTCTCTATATATATATATATATATATATATTCTGCTTCTCTCCAATAAAAAGAACTTCAGTTCCTTCAATCGGTTCACATAATCCATCCCTTGATGTTGTAGTTCATCCTGGTTGCATTCTGCTGGTCTGCCTCCAATCTAGTCACATCTTCCTTTCTAAATGGACACCAGAACTGCAGATTGTACTCCAAAGATGTGAACAGTAGTACCATAATTTTTCTATCCATACTAATGAAGTTCCTTCTTATAGAGGATAGTAGTCTATTTCCCTTTTCAATAACACTATCACACTGAGCATCACTCTTTAAATTATTGGAAACCAGTACACCCAGATCCCTTTCATGCTCAATTTCCCTCAGAAGTTTTCCACTTAACTCATATTTGGCCAGTTTGTTTCTTTTTCCAAAATACATTTCTATGCATGCGCCAGGGTTAAATTGCATCTTTCCCTTATATGTTCATTTACTTAAGGACTCTTAATTCCCTTTGTAGTTTTCCTATTCCTTACAAGGTGTCCACCTCACAACTATTTTGGTATCATTGGCGAATTTGGCCATCCATCCACCCTCAGTACATCGCATATCCCCCACATAAATATTAAACAGTGTAGTACCTAACACTGACCTCTGCAGCACCATGATAGTCACCTCCCCAGTCCAAAAAAATATCCATTTTCTCTGACACTCTGTCTCCTTCCATGTAGCCAATTGTCTATCCATCTCACTATACTCTTATCCACTCCTATTTCCTTTGGTTTACTGATTAGCTTCATGAGTGGTACTGTGTCAAATGCCTTGATAAAATCCACGAACACCACATCCATGGGAATACCTCTATCTAGTGCCTTACTAATAGGTTCAAAAACATTTATCTGGCTTGTAAGGCATGATTTCACAGTCCTGAAACCATGCTGAGTTCTATCCATTCTGTTATTCTCTATTATATATGCTTCTAATTGTTCTCTTAGAATTTTCTCCTGTATTTTTGCAGCCACTGATGTAAGACTGATTGTGCCAATAGTTATTTTTGTCTCTCTTATTTCCTTTTCTTTTCTAGATATGGCTAACTATAGCATCCTTGCAGTCACCTGGTAGAACTCGCTCCCTCAAGCTACTGGTTAACAAAATGGAGGCAGTCCAGAAAAGGGTAACCAAAATGGTGCAGGGACTGCATCAGAAAACATATGAGGACAGATTAATGGAGCTCAATATGTATACCCTAATGCAAAGGTGGGAGAGAGGTGATATGATCGAAACATTCAAACATCTTAAGGGCATTAACAAGGTGAAAGAGTCTAACACATTTCAATATAAGCAAAATAGCAGGACAAGAGGACACAGCATGAGATTAGAGGGAGGCCGATTAAGGGGTAATGTGAGGAAGTTCTTTTTCATAGAAAGGGTGGTGGATGCATGGAACGACCTACCTCAGGAAGTGGTGGATATGAATACAGTGCAAGGTTTCAAACAGGCATGGGACAGGCATAAGGGAGCAATAAAGATGGGTATGAATATATGGGCCATTGATAGAGTACAGGCCTATGGCACATTCATAAGGTAGAAAAAATGGGCAGACTGGATGAGCCCTGTGGTCCTTATCTGCTGTCAACTTCTATTTCTTATAGATATCTGTAAGAGGTCCCAATAGAGGTTGAACTAGTTATTTTAACTCTCTAGGGTGTGTATCGTCTGGTCCTGGGGATTTATTAGGTTCAGCTTCTTGAAGTATTTAAACACTTGCTCCCTACTTATAGTAAAGGCCTGCATTCCATTACACTCAATTTGATCTGTTGTTACTGTGCTTTGGTTATATACAAAAAAAAAAAAACTGGTTAAATTTACATGAGATTCCACCTCCTTTTTTTATCTCGTTTCCATTTTTCACTAATGGCCCAATTTTTCTTGTTGTTTCTTTTTAAGAATTAATTTAGTTAAAAACCTTTAGATTCCCTTTTTCCTTTTCTGCAGTGTTGTTTTCTTGATTCCTTTTGGCAGCTTTAATTGCAGATATACAGTCCCTTTGTGCCTTTTAGAATTCCTCCCATACCTCCTTGCTGTTTATGTTCATTGCTTTTCTATATTGTTTTTTTCTTCTTCTTTATTTGTCTCTGTACTCTGGTAGTTAGCTAAGCTGGTACCTTACCTTTTCTGTCATATTGTTATTAATAGGGTAAATTGTGATTCCAGCTGTTTAAGTTTCTCTTTAACCCATGTTCCACATTTCAATTGGTCCTTTCTCTGAGAAATCACTCTGCCAGTTTCAGTCACTTAATATATTAAACATGTCACCAAACATTGCCTTGCAGTAGTTCCTTCTATATATAATGCCCCTTTCTGTTAGTTTTTATCCTGCTCTGCACAATATTATAGTATATGGTTAGGGCTTATTATTGATGAAAAGCCGTGGCTTTCAAAATCTTGTTCTAGGACAGTTCAAAGATCAAAAAAGTTGTTGTACTATCATTCTGACATTGCATCGATAGTACAAAACCTTTTCAGACTTGTCCTGCCACCTGATAACTGATTCAATGTGGACATCAAAAAATGCAGGATTAAACGGTGGCTGTGCTTAGCTAGCGGGTCGGGCCAAGAGTTCACTGGCAGTTTGGACATGGACTCCATGTGTCCAAACTACCCGTTATCAGTGCTTCATATTTATTTTCTTTTTTTCTTTACTGGCGCAATTACGGTCAGAGCAGAGTAGGACTATAGGGCCGTCGAAGAGAAACGGTAACTTTGAGGACTCAAGGATGACTGGATTCTTCAGGGACAGCAGTGGAGAACTCCAGAGTGAAATCAATGTACTGAGGAATGATACGGGAGCACCGTGAACATGTGATCCCACTCCACAAAAGTGGTAGCAGGAAAGAGGCAGGGAACTACAGACCAGTCAGTCTTACCTCAGTAGTGGGCAAGATTATGGAGGCACTCCGTAAGGAAAGTATCGTGCAACACCTGGAATCCATAGGAGCACAGGATCCAAGACAGCATGGGTTTACAAAAGGAAGGTCCTGTCAAACTAATCTTATAGATTTTTTTGACTGGGTAACCACAGTGGTGGGCCAAGGGGAGCAGTTGATGTCACCTACCTTGACTTCAGCAAAGCTTTCGATACTGTTCCACATAGAAGATTGATTAATAAGCTGGGTAGGCTCAGAGTGGGTAAGAAGTTGGTCAACTAGGTGACAAACTGGATGACGGGCAGAAAACAGAGAGGTGGTGGTAAACAGTATACAGTCAGAAGAGATGCAAGTTACAAGTGGTGTACCTCAGGGATCAGTCCTTGGGCTAGTCCTCTTCAATATCTTCATCAGTGATATTGCAGATGGACTGGAGGGTAAAGTTTGTCTGTTTGCAGATGACACCAAGATCTGCAGCAGAGTCGATGATCCAGATGGGGTGGGCAGAATGAGAAGAGATCTGGATAAACTAGCAAAATGGTCAGAAGAGTGGCAACTGGGGTTTAATGCAAAGAAATGCAAGATCATGCACATGGGTAAGAGAAACCCTGAAGCAACCTATAGGCTATTTATAAGGTAGAGAAAGAAATGGGCAGACTGGATGGATGTTGTGGTCCTTATCTGCCATCAACTTCTATGTCTCTATGTTTCTATGAAAGGTATGAACCTTGAGAAATTACACTTTAAACATTTTGGGTCACCCTATACTATACAAAATAGTGGATGGGCGACCATCCACAACTAAAGCCGTGTTTCCATCTTGGGAATCAATGGCACCATAGAGACCTCTCGAGCTCTGCTCTTGAGGTCTCCATGACACCATCAACTCCCTCAGTGGAAACACAGCTTTGTTGTGGATGGTCACATATCCACTATTCTATATATAGTCATTGTTACCTAGCGGTTCCCTAACATAGCAATCCTTTATATCTCCTGCTATGTTACTGAGTACTATATCTAGTATATTTGCATCTCTGGTTGTCTTTTTGTCATGTTATGTTAAATTATTTTCTCTTACGATTCTCATGAATCCTTTTTCAAACCTTTTGCTAGCTTTCATTATTTGCCAGTTAATGCCCAGTAAGTTTATGTCCCCCATTAAAATCAAATCCCCTTTCTCACTTATTTCTCCAATAAAATGTATCAACAAATCATCTATTACTTTAGCTTGATTTGGTGGCCTATAATATACAGCCAAATGCAAGATCATATTGTTTCCACTACTTTTAATTTTAAGCCAGATCACTTCCTGATCTTTTCCTTCAAAATATTGTCAGGTCTCCCATCTTTGTTTCCATTGCTATAGATGCAGCAGTCTCCTTGTTCTGTACAAAATTTACTTCCACCTAGGACAAGCATCCCCTCCCTAAAAGTCACATATTCAAGGCTCCCATCTTCCCGATACCTGCACACCCACAACGTGGACCAGCCATGATGCACTATAGTATCCTGCAGTAAATGTTATGTCACAAATACTGCATGAAAAAAGGGCTTAAGAGCCATTATACAGCGGTGAGAAAAATTCCTGGACTCCGATTGGTCAGTCTGGGGCTAGACCTGTGAAGTTATCCAAGTACAATATCACAGCTCTAGTCCCAGTACACTCATGACCATATGACATGTTAAAAGTATCACTCCACAAGCAATGTCCAAGTTGCCCACACTTGGCATGGCAGAAATTACGTTTGCCAGTACTTCCTCATTTTTTTCCTTAGTGAAACCCCTCCCTAACACAGTTCACAAATTCAGCAAAATCCCCCAAAAGTACCATGATTTAAATCCTCACCAAAACCCTACGGCATTTTTCAAGTGATCTCTTAAAGAAACAGAAAAATAAATCTCAAAGAAAGCTATCAGTGTGAGCAGTTCCACTTCTGGCAGCCATGGCTCTGCACATAATACTGTCAGTGCATGAGCTGGATTCACTCAGCTTTGCAGAAATATTCTCCCCATACAAACTTGCCAACTGTACCGGGAGAAACAAAATACAGACATCTACACAGATGGCGGGGGGGGGTGTAGGATGACCACAAAGCCCAAACTGCCTCACACACCATTGCACAGTCTTCACCAAAAATAGTGAGTGTGTGTGTGCTTTTCAAAAACATGCTGCACTTTACTGAATCACAGAGTACCATTCTGTTTGTTTAGATGTAGTCACCGAGTGCCGTTCGGTGTCTCTTGATCTCCCTGTACAAACACATGCTTACTGTACCGGGAGAAGGTGCACAGAACAGTCATAGCTCCCAATCACCAGAGAGGGTAGGGGTGGATGTCTGACTTCCCCACAGCTGGCAGCATGACCAGCGAGACAAAGGGACACAGAGAGAAATATGAATTGGGGAGTCCTGGTGGGTGGCAACAGAGAGACATAAACTGGGGGAAGGGGGAACACCGAGGTATGCACACAAAAAGGTTGATTGGGGGTACAAAGCCACACTCCAGCTCCATCTACTAGCCAAATCATTAAATTGGCACTATTTTTTTTTTTTTTAAAGTATACCTGCCCATTAAAAAAATACTTTTAAATCTATTTTTGTTTTAAAGAACCATTGTATAATAGCAATAATTCAGTCCAGGGTGTGTGTTGTGCAGGAATAATGTCACTTCTCAGGTGTTGGGCCCAACCACCAGAGGCATGTCACTATCCCAACACAACACACATCTTGTCATGCATTATTGCTTAATTGAATTACACAGTTTTTTCACAGTATACTGCAGCATTTTGTGATATACTGCAGAATTCTCATGTTTCATCCTGGCTGGCACTGCTGTAGCTGTATTCTTAAAAGCTTAGGATTCTGAGTGTTGTTTTCTTTCCCTGGAAAGGCAGTATTGAAGTTAGGGCAAGACCAACACGGCATCACATGGTCATTCAAACCCAGAGAAAAATCTTGCCACAGCTTCACCAAGGTTCTGGAGACTTTTTTTTTCCCCTGTCATCACATTTTCTTACTTTGGGGACTCTAAGGTTCAACCCTGACTGCCGTTTTGATGTAGTTCTTGTAATGAGTATACAGTATATCACGAATTATTAAGTCCCAGATCCTTCTATATTTTTTTATTCTTTGGGACCTATTTGATCCACTTGCTACAACGTACATACTGTAAATTGCACCCCGCACTCCCTTAGATTTATAGTGTGATTAGTTGGAATGAAGAGCACCCCCAATCAAAAACTAAGGAAACCTGCTACAGCACAGGGTCCAGGTTCAAATCCCACTCTGGGCCAATATTCTCACTAGGCATCTCTGAGGATCTCTAAAGGGGACAGCATCCAGCTTGCTGAGTCCAAAGCCTCCAGAAGAGCTCCTGGCTATGGGGCCTGAAGGATTTGTTCAACAGCTCAATGGAATCATAGAAACATTGAATGTGTCAGCAGAAAAGGACCAGTAGACCTATTTAATCTACTCTAGTTTCCCTGCCTAACACTACACCCTGGACTCTAGATGGTCACAGGTGTCCTTCCCTCCTCCCTTACTTCTCTTACACCCATGTGCCTATCCCATGTACAGTATGTTTGAAGCTTCCTACAGTCTTTATCCCTACCACCTCTTCTGACAGGCTGTTCCAGGCATTCACCACCATTTCTGTGAAGAAGTACTTACTTACATCCCTTTTAAACTTCTCCACCTCAACCCTCAATCTTCATAGCACCCCCGTTCTGGTGCTCCTCATCCTGTGAAAGAGACTCTTGCACCTTGTTGAATATATTCTTCAAAGGGGTACATTAAAATTATAGGAGTTAAGTAAGAATTTTTATGGGGTTTAAACAGTCATTATTTGGACCTGGGTTCACAAATTCACCATAGCCCTATCTGTTGTGCAAAATATCAAAAATGGTCACAGTCCAGCCATAGCACCTCTATGGTGCAAGAAGCCTGATCCACCCACCACCCAAAGAGATAAATAAGGTGCCACTTGCCCCCACGGGCAGTGGCCATGATCCAGCCATAGCACCTCTACGGTGCAAGAAGCCTGATCCACCCCCCCCCAAAGAGATAGATAAGGTGCCACTTGCCCCCACAGGCAGCAGTCATGATCCAGCCATAGCACCTCTACGGTGCAAGAAGCCTGATCCACCCACCCCCAAAGAGATAGATAAGGTGCACTTGCCCCACGGCGGCAGTCACGATCCAGCCATAGCACCTCTAGGTGCAAGAAGCCTGATCCACCCACCCCCCAAAGAGATAGATAAGGTGCCACTTGCCCCAACAGGCAGTGGTCATAATCCAGCCATAGCACCTCTAGAGTGCAAGAAGCCTGATCCACTCACCCCCCAAAGAGATAAATAAGGTACAACGTTTGAAAAATTGCCATGATTTCTCTGGACTGTGTGAATGCTGAACTGGATCATCACTTGCAATTTGCTGTATTCAATTTCAGCACCTTCTCTGGGTAGTGCTTTTGGCTTCATGCCCGTGTGTGGAGCTCCCTGATTGGCTGGTCTCACTCACCTGAGACAGGAGCACCCAGGACATGTGGCTTAATGTAAGCCTGCATCCCTGTACTCAGCTTCTAATTTATATATTTTAATTTAGCCTGTTCTGCTCGGTCTGTGTGAAGTAACTTACCATCCCCCCCCCGCTGCAGTTTCTCTCCAACTGTATGTGCACTGATTCAGTCCTAGCTCTGCAAACTTCCCCTTGATTTTTCATCCCATCCCCTCTCCCCCTCCCAGGCCTCCTTTAAATGCACACAGTCTCTGCCCACTCCTATCTGATGTTTCAATTTATTGGTTACTTACCGTCAACAACTGCAATTCCTCCCATCCCCTTTTTGTAACTAAGCCTTCCAGCAGCTTTATCTCATTCTGTCTTGCTGAGGCATACCATTTTGGTACTTTAGGTTTGCTTATTGCTGACTAGCATATCCTGTCTTGCTAAGGCAGTTGATTTAGGTCAGGTGATCTCTCTAGTACTTAGTCTGCTCCAGAGTAGTAGCTAAGAAATTTGCTTCAAAGCCTCTCTGACCCTAGTACTACTCTATAGTCAGGTGAACTCTTTTCTTATTAGCCTTACTAGGAGCTGTACTTAAGGATTGCTGCTTCAGGCTCCACTGCCTATAGTAGTATTCTGCAGGGATTAAGAAATTCTCCTCCATTGAGAATCTCTTCTCTTGCCTGCACTTGTAGTGCCCATTCGGTGATAGTCTCATAATGAGGGCATATTACCTTCTTCTATGCTTGTCTCTGCTCATCGTACATGTATTGGACCCGAACATGACTAAAAAAATAACTCCTGGAGTGGAGAATGGCTTTCTTTCTACATTGTCTGACCGGTACTTTTCCTATCAAGTAGAATAACTTGTATGTGCTCTAACTTCCCCTAGCCCGTTGCTGGTCCTTCACCTGCACCGGCATATAGGAACTCTCCTAGATCCTGCCCACAGGGCTACACCACCTTCTGCATACTCCCCACTACTCCCATTGACTCTCTCGGTCAGGGTATTATTGTATGCAGCATCAGGAAAACTGGGAACTAGCCTCAGAACTCCCTATACTGCCACAGATAAATCACGAAACCGAAAGAAGACCCAGCCACCCACACTTCTCCTAGGACTCTGCAGGAAACTCTTGTTCCTGCTTTTACTATGCTCAGGAAATGTTGAGCTTTATCCAGGCCCTCTGGCACCCATGGAATCCTCAGCAGAGCTACAAAGCCTCAAGGGGCTTAAATTCTTGCATGTTAATGTATTTGGCCTATTAAAAAAAAATCACTTCTGTTCAGGCCTGGGTAAGTCATACAGTTCCAGATGTTCTGGTGATTATGGAATTCTGGCTCTGACCGGCGACCAGTAACAATGAAGTTAACATCCCCTCCTACTCTTTGTTCAGAGCCGACAGGCAAACCAGAGGTGGTGGGGGAGCTGGTTACATCAAAGATAAACTCCCTGCCTCCATAATTGACTCAACCTCTGTCCCAAAAGAATTCAAAAGTTTGTCATTAAAGATTGAAATTACCACCGGTGTCTCATTATGTATAATAGGATGCTACAGACCCCCATCAGCTGGACTACAGTTGTTAAAACATCTCAAAAACATCCTGGGCTTGGCATCTTCAGAGTGTATCATACTAGAGGACTTCAACTTAGACTGGCTCTCCAGTGCATCCACCCCACTTAAAATGTTCTATGAATCCCTTGAGTTGTCACAGCTAATAAACGAATCTACTCATCCTAACAAGCTCATCCCTAATAACAGTACTTTCTTGGATATCATTTTAGTTAACAAACCCCATTTCTTCTCCCATGTTGGCGTCTTTTTCTCTGATATTAGCGACCGTTGCTTCATCGCGTGTGTAAGATCCACTCTTAAATCCACAACTGTACCAAAATTCTCCTTTAAAAGGTGCATACGCAACTTTGATCTCCATGGGTATATATCAGACCTAAGAGACTCCATGCGATGGCAGGACTTCTATCTAGCCAAGTCCCTGACTACGGCTTATGATATTTTCTCAGAAATTGTGCTACGGGCTATCAACAAGTATGCTCCCATAGTAAAAGTTCATGCCAGAAACAAATCTTGTTGGTGGTTTACAGAAGACCTGAAAGATGCTTTGCAGAGTAGGGATGTACTCTGGAAAACTGCTAGGAAAACGAATTTAATAAATGACTGGAATTCTCTCTGGAGGGTGAGGAACCTCTGCACCAAAATGGTAAGAGAAGCCAAAGCTAATTTCTACTGCTCTCAGCCGGAGAGCTTCTCAAGAAATGCCTCCAAATTCTGGAAGACTATCAAAGACATTGAAGGTCACACCACTGTAAATTCCCTACCTACTAAATTACTGATCAACAATACTGTCATCTCCGACAGACCGTCTATCCTCAATGCTCTCAATAATCATTTTGCTTCTGCAGAGCTAGCCTTTGACTCCTCTCCCACGAATATCCTCCGCCAACAACTTAGATTGGATACACAAGAAAAACCCATCCCCAGTCCATCCTTCTCTCTGCAGCCTACCTCCCTGAAAGAAGTCGAAGATCTTCTCCTTCAGCTGGACACTAGGAAAAGTGCTGGGGCCGCCCTCATTGACCCGCACTTCTTAAAAGTCAGCTACCATGTCCTCGCAGTCCCAATTACTCATCTCTTCAACTTATCCTTGTCCCAGGGTGACCTACCGCGCTTTTGGCAAAATGCACTTGTGGTCCCTTTGTTTAAGTCAGGATAGCCTACTGACCTCAATAACTACAGGCCAATCTCCCTACTTCCAATCCTGTCAAAGATGCTGGAGAAAATAGTGAACTCCCAGCTTCAGAAGTACCTGAAATCAAAAAAATTGCTCAACCTGTTATAATCCGGTTTTAGAGCACAGCGCAGTACAATCTTTGCTCTAGCCAAGGTGACAAATGACTGGTAGCTTGAATTAGACAAAAAATACTTTTCGCAGTTTTCTTGGAAGCAAGGCATTCAATACCATTGATCACAGACTGCTTCTGTCATCCCTCCAGAACATTGGTTTGGATTCCCTATCCCTTAAATGGTTCTCCAACTACCTCTCAGGATGACTTCAACAAGTATAGGCAGAAGGGGAAGTTTCTCCACCAAAACCCCTATTGAGGGGTGTACCACAAGGTTCCATTCTTGGTCCCTTGCTCGTCATCTTTTATATTAACAATGTAGATGCCCCATCAAAGAAGTACAAATACACCTATTCACGGATGATACGGTACTCTATGCGAGTAGCCCCACACCTGAAGCGGCCTGTAAAGCATTTCAAAATGAATTTAATCTGCTGCAATATCAGCTTATAAACCAGAAACTGCTGTTAAATGCAAAAAAAACAAAAACAAAGCAATGTTCCTCTCGCCCCTTCAAAATGCAATAAATCCTGCAATTGCTGGGACACGCCCACAGATCACTACCATTCTAGGTGAGCAGTTGGACTACTTACCAAAGTTCAAGTACCTGGGGGTCTGGTTAGACCATAGACTTACTTTCACAGATCACTTAGAAGAACTGGCAAAGAAACTTAGACAAAGACTTGGTCTGTTCTTTAGAGTTAATAATCTCCTCACAAGAGACGCTAAACTGAAACTGGTTCAAACTACCTTTCCTTCCCCATTGGATTATGCAGACTTTCTATATAGTCAGAGACCTGTAGGTACCCTAGCCAACTTGATATGTTTTATCACAGAACCATGAGATTTATCACAGGTCTTCCATATTCAACCCACCACTGTGCATTGTACACGGCAGTGGGATGGTCATTCCTCATTTACAGACAGCAAAAAAATGCTGCGGTTTGGACATACAAAGCTACCTCAAATAAACTGCCCCAGTATATCTCTGTCTGTTTACCTTTGTGCACTCTGAAGAAGTATGCCCTGAGATGCACCTCATACAGTATATCTACCTTTATGTTTACAAAGCAAAATCTCACATTGGCAGAGCAGCCATCAGCTTTGTGCTCCCTCAACTGTGGAACAAGATGCAAAAAACTTTGAAATTAACTCACCCCATCAGCCTAGCAGCTTTTTAATCTCTATATCTATATCTACATCATAATAAGGAGTGAATAATTTATTGTTTAATAATTTATTAATTTTGATTGTATGAGAAATGAATCAGTCAGTTCTAATGGGATCAGTTTGGTTTGTCAAAATGCTTCAGCCCAACGCTCCGTATACTGACCCCAGGCGCCTGAAGCACGGTTGCCCAACATCGGGATTTTACCCCCAGCAGAGTGAGAATCCTTAAGTATGGGGGTGTGGGGGGTGCAGGGGCAAAGCCCCCCAAATCACTTGCTGGGGGCAAAATCCCAATGTTGGGCAACCGTGTTTCGGATGCCCGGGGTCGGGATACAGAGCATCGGGCTGATGCATTTCGACAAGTCATAGTATATCTGTTCTAACACTTTTAATAGTTATGTGTATGTACAGTATGCTCTATCATTTTAAAGTTACATATTGAATGTGGAGTTTAAAATGCTTGTAACAACACTATATGGTGAATAGAGATATTTAACCAGAGGTTATCAACCCCACAACCACACTTCCTGAGGAAGCGCTCAAGGCATTAGTAGCATGGACATAATTCTGTATTACAACACAGACTCTATGCTATTACAGCCATAAAGGAAGATGTAAAGTTGAAATTCATTTGAGTCTGTGAGTTTGAGTTGTTATGAGTGCTGCATCTCTTTTAAGCCTGGCCCAGAATTTGACAGCTGGGATTCAATGCCAAAATGAGCAAAGTCATGCACATCAGACACAAAATCCCAAGTCAAGTACAGGATGGGAGGGGAAGTCATGGCATGTACCTCAGAGGAAAGTCGCCTAGGGGTTACTATAGTGAACAACCTGAAAGAAGCAGCCCAGTCTTCAAGGCTGGTGGGGTGAGCAAAAAGGGTGATGAGCTGCATAGGGAAGGTGATAGCAAACCGAAGGAGAGTGGACATACTCAATGAAAACAGATAATTCAGTGCACATTCTCCCCCATCCTCATGGCAAATCTTTCAAAATATTAGTTTTCTTCCTGCTTGAATTGCCTACTTACTTATTTTATGTCCACATGGAGTGGGGGTCTCTTGGTGTTCATTTCAGAGCTAATATGAGTAAAGCCCAGCCACCAAACATCATAGTGTACCACCAGTCAGCTGGGTCCCAATTCTAAAATGTAATTGCCTGAATTGGTTTCTTTTAAATGAGATGCACTGCCTAATTTGGCTTCCATTAAATAAGGTGCAATCACCAACCAATGTACATGTGATTGGTGGGAAGCCTGCTAATGGAGACAGCTACACATCTCATAGCATTAAACATACACAAAATTAGCAGCTCAACTCCTGTTCATTCAGAGACTTTTAAATTATTTTTCTCATTGGGGGTATTACTATAATGTGCCATGTCAGAACCACCCTAATGAGAATAGTGATTTCAATGTCTGCAAATGAGCAAGGGTTGAGCTGCTAATTTTGTTTGGGAGGATATGTTTCCCTACACAAGTCATTGGTTTGCCTTCACTTTGAGTATTATGGGCAGTTCTGGAGCTCTCATTTTAGAAAGGACCTTTGCAGGGTGGAGGTTGTGCAGAGTAGGGCAACCCAAGATGACACAGAGGCAGCAGGTGAAACCCACAAGGAAAGGCTGAAGGGCCTCAACCTGTACTCCTTAGAGAACAGGAGAGCCAGAGGGTCATGACTGGAACATTTAAATACCTCTAAGGGAAAAAAGAGTAGAATGTGGAGAGCTTTTTAGGTTGCACACACACACATGGTTGCAAGAGTGAACAACATGAAGTTACTAGGGAGACGTTTCAAGATGGAGGTGAAGAAGCATCTCTTCATGGAAAGTGTGGTGAATAGATGGAACTGGTTTCGTATGGAGGTGGTGAGGCCAGAGACAGTGAAGGGATTCAAGCATGCGTGGGACAGACACATGGATATCATTAAAATGAAGAATAATCTGGGAAGGGTAGGAGATGCTGGTGGCCCGAATTGGGCCTTTTGCTAACACGTGAAGTAGGTAGGGTTAGGGCAGACTGGATGGGCTTTGCTGTCCTTTTCTTCCAACCAAATCTATGTTTCTAGGACATAGGATCATCCTCAGTAATAGGATGTAGAAAGGGTTAACATCCTGTCACTGAGGGTGCCCCTAGGACCTAGAAACATAGATTTGGTTGGCAGAAAAGGACAGCAAAGCTCATCCAGCATGTCCTAACCAGACCTACTTTATGAACTAAATTATATCAACAGTGTCAGATACGAATAAAAATTGTGGTGGAAGTGATTTATTTTATTTTTATCGACTGGGAAAGGAGGACAAGGCAATTCTGCCTATTTTTAGCCTTATCTGGGGGGAGGGAAGGGGGATGGGATACAGATGCAGACTGACATATGGAATCAGGTTAAGCTGCTGGTGGTACTTTTAGTGAATAGGAGGAAATTTGGCAATGACACGGGAGGATTTCCCTTACTCTTTTCAAGAAGTGCGATGTGATCATTAACATCCACCTAAACAACCACCAGAACAGGCAGACTGGACCTCAGTTGAATGTCTCATCTGAAAGATGGCATCTCAGGAGTGCTGCACCCCCCCTCATGCTGTACTACATTGTCAGAATTGGGATTTACCCCAAGTTCCTGGTATGGGGCTAGAACCCACACCTGTCTAATTTTTTGGTCTTAAGGCTGACTGTGCAACTTGGTGAGCCACTGACACTTCTTTTGCCTTCTAGCCAGATGTTTGAGGTTAGTTGAGACATTTCTCTCCTTAAGGACAGTCTATCTCAACACTGTGTGCTCAGTTATTTCCACAGATTTCTTATTTTTGGAGTGCCATTGGTTTGTGAGCTTTTGGGGAGGATGTCTATATCTTATCTAACCTTTTGATGCCAAAGGACTTTAAGGTTTATTTTATATTTTTCTGTCTATTGAACAGGGTTGTCAAGTTATGTAATTGTTCTACTTAAGCTTGCAGTTGCATCCTTTTTCACTAAAAATAAATTGTGCTATGCATCAAGTAAGCATCATTTGTCATTTTAAACAATGGTCTGCATGTGCAGAAACATTGATACCAGTATGGAAATATTTTGCCTCATGATGCAACATTTAAATACATTTTTATGCTAGATACAAAGTGTAAAAAAACAAATTGGGGTGCAAGGCACAAAATGCACAAATGTTTTAATGCAAGACTGGTGCATTGGCCAGATGCAAGCAAGCTATAGTACAAATAGTAGTTGCAAATAATCTCCTTTTCTGGCAGTTATTTGATGCCATGGCTTTTGGCATACCATTTCACTTTTATAAGAAATGCAAAGTGTTTTGCTCTAGCAAGACCAATGCAAGTCTTCCTAGGTGATTGGTTTAAATGCTTCATTGGCAAGTTTTTAAACTAGCCAAGGGGTAGGCACTGAAAAGCAGCAGGGAATTGCCAGCACCCCCCCCACACAAAACAGGGTCGTTAGCAAGGTTAAAACCAAGGTAGAGAGGTCAACAGGGGACAGGGCAGGGGTAAATGGAGAAAAAGGCAAAGGCAGTAAGTACAGGGATGAGGCTAAAGGTGGTAAGGCCATGAAAAAATGGAGGGCAATGAGTACCAGTGCCCATAGTCTGGGTAACAAGCTTCCTGAACTAGTGACTTTGATGGAAGAGGGACACCTGGATATCGTGGCAGTCACAGAAACCTGGTGCACAGAGAACCATGACTGGGATGTCAACATACCAGGGTACACAATTTGCAGGAGGGACAGGGAGGGAAAAGGAGGATGAGGAGTAGCTCTCTACACAGGGGAAGGGATCAAAGCAACAGAACTAAAGGGTAAACAGGAAGGAAAGAAGGCACTGTGGGTCACCTTGGAGACAGGAAATGGCATCACAATCTGCACAGGGGTTGCATACAGACCCCCATCTCAGGAGGAGGACATGGACAAGAAAATGATGGGAGGCATCCTTAGAATAGCAGAAAAAGGGGAAATATTGTTGATGGGGGACCTGAATATGCCAGATGTTAACTGGAGCACATCTGCTACTGCCATATCTAAGAGCAGAGTCATTCTTGATGCCCTACAGGAGGTATGCCTCAGGCAGCTAGTGTTGGAACCCACTCAGGAGGGAGCAGCCTTAGACCTGGTACTCTCAAACAGGGATGGTGAGAGGATCTCAGATTTAGAAGTGAGTAGCCATCTGGAAAACAAGCAACCACCAGACAGTGTGGTTCACAATATACCCAGCCATAGAGTCAAGCCACACAAAAACAAAGGTACTGGACTTTTGGAGGGCTGACTTTGGTAGAATGGGAGAGTACCTAAGGAATGCACTCACAAAAGGGCAGGAAGGAGGAGTGGAGGCACAATGGGCCAAAATCAAAACTGCCATCATAGAGGCAGCAAGCCTTTGTGTGAAGCAAATAAACAAAACAAAACAAAACAAAGGAAAAAAACACTATAGTTCTCAAAAGAGGTGGCGAGGAAGGTTGGGGAGAAAAAGATAACATTCAGAAAGTATAAGGAATCACAGAAAGAGTAGGAAAGAGACCTCTATCAGTTAAAGCAGAAGGAAGTAGAGAAGGCAATCAGTATAGCAAAGGCCCAAACTGAGGAAAAGATAGCCAACTCAGTTAAGAAGGAGGATAAAACCTTTTATAGGTACATTAGTGAGCAAAGAAAGACCAAGGGAGGGATAGTGAAACTTAATAAAGGGAAGGGGGGTGGGCAGAGGGTGACAGTGAATAAGCAAAGATACTGAATGACTACTTTTGTTCTGTATTCACAAAAGAAGAGGAGGAGGACGTACCTAAACCAAACAATAGAAACACTCTGGATGGGGGGGGGGTTGATAATCATCAATTCACAGAAGAAAGGGCCCTGAAATAATTCCTAATAGTCAAGGTGGACAAGGCAATGGGGCCTGACAGGATTCACCCCAGAATTCTGAAAGAACTAAGGGGAGAACTAGTGACACCACTGACTACCCTTTTTATGGTGTGGTAGCTGAGGACTGGAGGAAAGTGGATGTGATTCCCCTTCACAAAAGTGGGAGCAAGGCAGAGGCAGGAAACTACAGACCTGTTAGTTTGACCTCAGTGGTAGGAAAAATGATGGAATCACTTCTGAATGAAAGAACTGTTGAGTACCTAGAGGTCTGCAGGGCACAGGACCCAAGGCAGCATGGAGTCACAGTGGGAAGGTCATGTCAGATGAATCTAATAGATTTCTTTGACTAGGTGACCAAAGTAGTAGAGCAGGGAGGGGCTGTGGACATGGCCTACCTAGACTTTAGCAAGGCATTAGACACAATCCCACACACAAAAGATTAATAAGCAAGTTAGCCAGCTTGGGAGTAGGTCCCATGGTGGTAGCCTGGGTAAAAAAATCACTGGACAATAGGACGCAGAGGGTAATAGTAAATGAAGTCCACTCCAAAGAAAGGGAGGTTACTAGTGGGGTACCGCAGGGTTCAGTATTGGGGCTGGTCCTCTTTAATATCTTTATAAGTAACATTGCAGAGGACTGGAATGAAAAGTATGCCTCTTTGCAGATGACACAAAGATCTGCAACAGGGTTGATACACAAGTGGGGGGGGTGGAAAGGATGAGAAGGGACTTGGCAAGGTTAAAGGAATGGGCAAAAGTATGGCAGCTTAGATTCAATGCAAAGTGCAAAGTAATGCACCTGGGAAACAAAAACCCAGGGGAAGGGTACACAATGGGGGAGGTGGTTACCTACAACAACAAAAATGGAAGGGATCTGGGGATAGTCATATCAGATGACATAAAGGTAGGCATGGAATGTGAGAAGGCTGGAAGGAGGGCTGGGGGATACTGGCATGCACAGGGAGAGACATCATCAGTAGAAAAAAGTAAGTTGTCATCCCTCTGTACAGACAGCTGGTGAGACCCCATCTGGAATACTGCGTGAAGTTCAGGAGATTCCGTCTCCGCAAGGACATAAACAGGATAGAAGCAGTCCAGAGGAGAGCCACTAAAATGGTGCATAGCCTGCGTCAGAAACCATACAAAGAGAGATAAAAGAGCTTAATACGTATACCCTCGATGAAAGGGGGGGGGATGATAGAAACTTTCAAGTACCTCAAGAGAATCAACGAAGTCCAAGAGGGTAGCATTTTTCAGAAAAAGAGATGTGCAAGAAAAAGAGGGCACAGTTTGAAGATAGAGTGGGGACAGCTCAGGGGCAACGTGAGGAAGTATTTTTTCACGGAGAGTGTGGTGGATGCATGGAACTGCCTTCCTGAGGAGGTTGTGGGGTCAAAAACAGTGGGGGAATTCAAAAATGCATGGGACAGACATAAGGCTATTATGGGAGGGTAGGTGGAGGTAGGCTGTTGGTTAACTAGGATCTGTAGCTTAACCAATAGGTAGGGAAATGGGCAGACTGGGTGGGCCAAGCAGTCCTCATCTGCCTTCAAAGTCTATGTTTCTATGTTTCTTGTCCTTCAGTACCCAGCAAGATAAAGTCCGGAGGGAAAGTACAGTACATCTAGTTTTCATTGGCAATGACAGTAAGAGTTATACAGATCCACCGAAAGCTATTTCAGTGACATAGTCAGCAGCGAAGAAACTTTTCTGGGACTTCAAGAAGTCAGATGGCTAAAATCTCTCAAATGAAATCAAATGGGTCCTGCATCTGATGAAGGGATGGGGAATGACACAGGCACATGCACATGTACTGAGGCATTATTCAGAAAACTTTGGCAAGAAAGATGCCCTTCCCAACAGGCAATACACCTAGATATACTGTATGCCAGCAGCATATTGTCAGCCAGATAATTTGGAAGGTTTCTAAGGCTAAGAATCCTATCAAATTTATAATTCTGCTGATCCTTGGTGGTGAATTTTCATAACAGTCTGGCTCAAGTTTTCCTGCCTCAACAAAGAATGCAGACTCTCACAGCAGAGAGTAATCAGTTCAGAAATCAGGAAATTGTATCAGTTCACGTATGCCTACTGATTTTGGTCCTAAGGACACCCACTATAAACATGTTCCTCAGGCCACACTTTATAAAACTTCATTTAGGTCCATCTTCTTTCCCACTGGTTCCCACACTCTGAGTACTACCACATCCCATTATTCAGTCAGTGTTCTCTACACAAGTTACTAGAATGGTAGGAGTGTGCACAAGGAGTAGGTGTTCCCTCCTGTCCAATGACTTTGTAAGAGTGACTAGGTGGTGAGTAGACCCTTTCTGAACTGTTGGACTGTGGCTACTTGCTGGGTTTGGGAGTGCATTGCTAGACTATCTTCAGGTGGACCAAAAGTTTTGATTGACCAATTCACCTTTGCTGCTGGTTGGGCTATTGAACTGTAAAATAATTGTAAACTTCCCTTCTTCCAGGATCATGGTGCAGAGTGAAACCGGCTATTGTTTGGAGAAGTGGGTTATGGTGTGACTCCTATGAAGTATCATTGTTGTGGAGTAGGTAATACCGATGGAGTTTCAGATGAATTCAGACTGTGTTGGGTACACAGTAGAGCGAGCGCTAGCCATGGCTCATTGTGTTATTGGAGGGGGGAGAAGGTGGTTGGGGATAAGAGATTCTACTTCATATCCCATCAGAGCAACCTTGCTGGGCTTTCGTTCTTTGCCTGATCCGCAATGAGATAGTTTGACTAAGGGTTTGGGCTTTCTAAATCAGGCTTGCAAACTGAGGGTTGCTGTTTGACCAGGTGGCAAGGCTAAGAGTGTTCCTGTCAGCCATTTTGGAATCTATGCCCCCCCAACTGTTGTTGGAATGTTTCTCACACAGGATTACTCTTTTACATCGGAGACACTGAAAGAAAGTACAGTAGTTCCATGGACTAGGACATTTTTTTTTCTCTTTCTCTGTTACAGTGCTGTGATTTACTGGACTGCGCATTCTTCATCTGGTGACAGCAGGTGTAGTATAGCATCACTGAATGTTACTATTGTTTTAAATCCCAAATATTATTGGCTTATAAAGGACACTTCCCATCTCTTTTTTAAGTTCCATGTTCGTAGGATTCAGGAGTGTGAAAAATAGAGATTGTGTATTGCATTTATTATGTGAATTGGGGTGTGTATGTTTGTGATCGGGTGTTGGGTGGTAGTTTTAGGATTACATTAAGGTTTAATATGGCAGCTTGTAGCATTATGGGACCCCAGAAAGGTTCATCTACTATCTGGACCACCTCAGGCATTTTCGACTTTTAAAGGGATCCCTTTCTGGTCTGCCAGCATCAGTACTCAGCTGATGTATGACAAAGGGGATTCTCCAAGGTAAGTGCAGGGACTGAGGGTAGGGAGTGGAGGGACATCCTGGAGGGCAAGACTGTGGTGGTGAAACCACAGAGGTGCCCAGGAAGATGTTGGCACCAGGATAGGGGTACTCCCCTGTCTGGTTCTGAAAGGGCTCCACTGACAATGTACAGGCAGTAGATAGCCAGACTACTGCACTCTGTTCCTCTGCTTCGTGTTGTGCTTTGTAAAGCAAGGTCCCTGAGGAATAAAACTGTAGTGACTGAGAGTTTCATTTCAGATTTCTCAACTGATCTTGTCTGTATTACAGAAACCTGGTTGGGGGATGGCTCCAGCTCTGTGCTGCAGTCATCTGTCTCAGTCAGGTAGTCAGTGGTACATTACCCAAGGTGGGAACATGATGGGGGGGAGGCATCTGCTTCATATCCAGTTTGGGACTCAGAGCATGGCCCATGGGAACTACTATGTCATTTGAATGTGTTGCTGTTAGGGAGGGCCAGGAATAAGCAGATGGATCATTCTTGTGTACTAGCCCCCCCCGGGCATGGGAGCGAGTTCCTGCAGGAACTGGTGGATTTCAACACTGACCTGAGGTTGACATTTTTGAGTCTGGTTGTTCCCAGGGACTTCAGTGCCTGGGATAATGACAAAGTCTCACTATTTGGTCAACAGTTCCTCCAGCAAGTGATGCAGCTGGGCCTGGTGCAGGCTCTTGCCACTAAACTCATCAGCACACCCACACCTTGAACCTGGTCTTTTAGTCAGGTCTTTACATAAGTGAAGTCAGGGTTGATGCAGTGATTTGGTGGTATCACCATGCAGTATTGTTTCTCTGTGGTTCCCCATTTAATTCCCCCATGAAGAGATGGCCTAATATCGTATTAAGAACAATCTGGAGCACCATAAACTCTTGGCGGTATTGGCCTGTGCTAGTGGAGTCAAGGAGGTGGTGGAGAGCTATAATATGATCCTTACAGCTGCTCTCAACTCCATAGCACCTTAATGTGTTTGTTCCTTTATTTTCTGACACAGTTTCCCAAGGTATTGTGAGCAACTGAGGTGGTCAAAGACTAAGGGATAGAGGTTGGAATGTTCTTGACAGAGGTCCCGCTCGCTGGAGGCAAATTGGCACTAAAAATGCACTACAGTGAGTATCAGCTGGCAATCACCCTGAAGAAGGCAGAGTTACTGTCAAGGGTGATTTTTGAGGGTAAGAAATGACTGACTCATCTCTTTCACATTGTAGACAGACTTCATAACCCCCTGTCTACAATCTAAAACAGTTTTTTTTCTGCTGAAAAATGCAGTGGGTTTAATCAGTTTTTCCTCACCAAGATGTCCTCTATTCTGGCTGTAATCTCTATAATTTATTTATTTATTTAATATGTTGGTTACCGGGAAAGGCACACTGAGCTGAGGCTCATTTCAGTGTATGATCTAATAATAGGCTCAGGTGGGTCAGAAGTTGGTCAAATGGATGGCAAACTGGTTGACGGGCAGAAAACAGAGAGTAGTGGTAAATGATATACAGTCAGAAGAGATGCAAGTCACAAGTGGGGTACCTCAGGATCATTCCTGGGCCAGTCCTCTTAATATCTTCATTAGTGACATTGCAGATGGACTAGAGGGTAAGGCATGTCTGTTTGCAGATGACACCAAGATCTGCAACAGAGTAGATAATCCAGATGGGTGGGCAGAATGAGAAGAGATCTGGATAAACTAGCACAATGGTCAGAAGAGTGGCAACTGGGATTTAATGCAAAGAAGTGCAAGATCATGCACATAGGGAAGAGAAATCCTGAAGCCACCTATATGCTGGGAGGGGAGTTGCTGGCAGTCACAAAGGAAGAAAGAGACTTGGGCATCTTCATCACCGATGACCTGAAATCATCCAAGCAGACCTCTAAAGCAGTAGGTAAGGCTAGGGGAATGTTAGGGTGTATTAGTAGGGGTATCACAAGTCATAAGAGGGAGGTAATAATCCCTCTTTACAAGACACTGGTTAGGCTCCATCTGGAGTACTGCATGCAGTACTGGAGGCCACACCTGCACAAGGACATTAACCAAATTGAGGCAGTCCAGAGAAGGGCAACCAAAATGGTGCAGGGACTGCATCAGAAGACATATGAGGACAGATTAATGGAGCTCAATATGTATACCCTTGAGCAAAGGAGGGAGAGAGGTGATATGATCGAGGCATTCAAACACCTTAAGGGCATAAACAAGGTGAAAGAGTCTAACATGTTTAAATATAAGAAAATAGCAGGACAAGAGGACACAGCATGAGATTAGAGGGAGGCCGATTAAGGGGAATGTGAGAAATCTTTTTCACAGAAAGGGTGGTGGATGCATGGAATGGCTTACCACAAGAAGTGGTGGCTATGAATACAGTGCAGGGCTTCAAACAGGCATGGGATAGGCATAAGGGAGCAATACAAATGACTATGAATAGATAGGCCACTGACAGAGCAAAGGCCGATGGCACATTTATAAGGTAGAAAAAGAAATGGGCAGACTGGATGGGCCTTGCGGTCCTTATCTGCAGTCAACTTCTATGTTTCTATGTTTCTATGTTTCTATGTTTGGATCCCGACATTCTTCTACATTATAGGCCTGTCTTGAACCATCCCGTTTTGGGGAAGTTAATCAAGAAGGTGGTGATGGTGCAGTTGGAGGCTCACCTAGAAAGATATGACATTTACGAGCCTCTCCAGCTGGAATTTCACCCTCCCCACAGTACTGAGACAGTACTCATCAAGGTCTTCCGTGATCTCCACATGAAGAGAGATAGGGGGCTTTGTTCCATTCTTGTCCTTCTTGACCTCTTTTTGGCATTTGACATGGCTGACCAGTGGATGCTTGGGCAATACCTGAGGTACTTCATGGGTTCCACCACTACTGTTTTTGCTAGTTTGAGTCCTACCTGTTCAAAAGAATGCAGCAGGTAGCCTTAGGTAATTTCATCTCTAACACAGCTGCACTTGACTGTGGTGAGTCTCAAAGCTTGATCCTGGCCCCCCATGTTGTGCATCGTGTACATGTTTTTTGGGTGATATTATTAAATGGTATGATCTGGAGTTTCAATCCTATATAGATGATACCCATATATATCTGTTGTGTCCACCTTATGGGGATTATGCAGGCCCAGTGCTTTCTGGTATTTGAATGAGATCTACAACTGGTTGTCCTCCAACTGTCTAAGCCTCAACACAAACAAAACTGAGAAGATAATCACTGAATCAGGTCCCCATGGATCAGCAATGACAAGGAGTGACACCCAGATGCCATCTTTAAATGGCACTACCCTTGGTGTTGTAGACAGAGTTAGAAATATGGGAGTCACTATGAACTTTAGGCTGATCCTGAAGCATTATGTGTTAGTGGTTGTCCATAGTGACTTTTTCCATCTTTGAAACATCACCCAGAGAAAACCATTTCGAATGCTCAGTGGCCTGGTGATGATAGTCTATACCTTTCGTCACGCCTAGGTTGGATTACTGTAACACTCGCTACCTAGGTTTATCTGTCAGTTTAAAGCACCACCTGTAGTAGGTCCAGAATGCATCAGCACACTTGATCTGTGGGACATCTCATAGAGATCGTACTACTCCAGTGCTGCACATAATACAATGGCTGCCTATTTGGTGGCATACCAATTAGAAGATACACTGGTTGGAATACAAGCTCCTACATGGTTTGGGACCTGGCTATCTGAAAGATGTCCTGACTCCATACACCCCTATCTGCTCTCTTCGCTTCACCCATGCTGGCTGTCTGTGTCCCACTCCAGGCTGAAGTTATCTAGGGACATATCTTTCATGGTGGCTGTACCTAAATTGTGGAATTCTCTTCTTGTCAACATTTGATCTGCCTGCATGGTGGTGGCATTTAAAGGAGCTCTGGAATTCCATTTTTTCATACTAGTCTACTGCCTGATATAATTTTAATTGTTTCTGAACTGAGGCTAGCATTAATGTGTTTGGCTCCTAGGAACGATTTATTTATTTATCTTAATTTTGTTTCTTGTTTTAGCTTTTACTTATGTTGCATTTATATTTTCTGATATTGTTGTTCTTTTGCATGGTGCCTTGAGCTTCATAGAAAAAGCACCTAAGTAATAAAATGTGCCGTGCCCTGTGGCGCCTTCTAAATTTGATCTTTGGCCCTGTTTTGTGTCAAACATTAAACATCTGCTAGCACTGAGGGGACAGGGGTTTACTGGTCATGGGTTTGCACTCCTTCATTGACATTCCTCTGTTGACAGTAAAGCTGAAAGGTTCAGATACTATTTTCTGCTTGCTCTGACTTTTTTGTAATTTGCTAGAAGGCATACAGTAATTATTTATTTAGAGGTATTTGTGTGAGTGTGAGTGTGATGTGAATGAGAGACTTGCAGTAGGTAAATTTAGTCGATGAGTTTGGTTTGTACATAAGGTGATTTGTAGTGCAGATGTGTTGTGTTTTCTATTCTGGATTGTATCATTTGCTTGGCTAGCAGGAATGTTAAGTAATTTGGAGAGTATTTGTTTAAAAGAAAGGATCTACCAAGAGAAGTATGTGAGTAGTATATAGCTCTACTTCTTGGCCAAGCACCTCCACCAGCTGTGTTCCCAGAGGAATCCATAGCTTCGAAATGCATAAACTCTAAAAAGTGGCCGAAAGTCTGCTCCAGACCCTATTCCACAGTGCTATAAAGGTGCAGTAACTGGCAGAGGAAAGAAGCTGAGCACCCGTGGAAAATCAACACTCCTTATCATACACCATATAGAAGTTATTACTTTCATTAATAAAATAAAATGAATAAAAATGCAACACTGTGATAAAACACTAAGTGTCAGTGTGAAACATTGGTTATGGTTGTGGACTGTCACCATGTTGCATTTGTATCCATTTTATTTTATTAATAAAAGTAATAACATCTATATGGTGCATGCTATAGAGTGTTGATTTACCATGGGTGCTCAGCTTCTGTGCTCAGCTTATAACCTCTGCAGATGCTTATGCATCCTCAGGAGACACCACTGGAGCAGGGTCAGAAGACAGGGAGGAGGTGAAAATGGAGGGCATACCATGAGAGTGGAGGGTAGGACATTTCCATCAAATAGGAATGGTCCCTATCTTACTCCACTTTCCAGGAAGTCCTCCCTAGAAGGGGAGACTGTAGCCAAAGGACCAGGTGGTAATGTTCTTCCCTGTAAAGTGATTTGTTTAATAGGTCACTCAGGAGTAAGTCAGCAGTTATGAGAGATTTTACTGTAAATTACCAACCACTGCATAGGAGAACTGGTGTGCACCTCAGAGACGTGACTTGGGGATGACTCCAGCCTGTGCTGGAGGATGTTCTTCCAAACAAACACTCCATGGTGCATTACCTTGGGCAGAAGGCGACATGTCTCATATGGCCATTTCTTTTAGATCAGAGCTGGGATTCACCACGTTCCCAGTGAGAGACGTCAGGCCATTTGAATGTGTAGCATTTTGGTGTAAGTCAGGGATGGGGTGCAAAATCCACCCTGTCTATCAGCCTCCAAGGAACAGGGGACATTATTGCAGGAATATGTTGACTGCATTGCCAGCATGCATTGTAGTCATCCAGCCTATAGGAGTGTGGTAATTTTAATGGCCGGGTCAGTGATGAGGCCACTTTGCTACCAAATTCCTCCAGACTATGTCTGCTCTGGACCTTGTGCAGGTAATTTCTTCTGCTAGCCATGAGCATGGCCATATCTTGGACCTGGTCATCAACATGGGACTCAGTATTTTCATTACTGAGATTTATCCAATCATTTGGCCAGATCATTTTATGGTTAAATTCCAGTTTGGGGCCCCAAAGTCTCATGCCCCCCCCCAGGTGGAGATGATCCAGTACCACCCTTTTTGGGACCAGACTTCAGGCAGGTACCTGGATGTACTGGATACCTTGGGAATGTTTATCACCTGCTATGATGATATCCCAAGGGCTGCCGAGGGCTATGCTGAGCACTTTTGACAATGTTCGACTCCTTGCAGCTGTTCATTCCCACCTATTAGTCCCCCATCACAGTTCACTGTGATATAATGATTTTTGGTGGATAAAGAAACAAGGGTGGAGACTGAAGCAGGCATGTATGAAATTGAATTGGTTAGAGGACAAACTGGCTCTGAGAGCCCATTATGGAGTGTATTAGAGGCAATAACCCAAAAGAAGGCAGATGTTCTCTTTAGGCCGATTGTGACTGGGAAGAATAGACCTTTCCAGCTCTTCTGCACTGTAGACAGACTTCTACATCCTTCATGCCTGCAATCCGAAGGAGTGGTTTCCACAGTTACTATGGGTGCAAAGAATTTGGTAATTTCTTCCTTGATAAGGTGTTCTTCATTATGTTGTGATCTCCGAGGCTGGGGTAATGCCTAGCAGTGTGATAGTCTGAAGCCATGAAAGTGATCTGGTGCTCTGCATGGAGTTTCAAGAAGTCTTGGAACATGAGATCTTTTAGATGATGTCTTCTCTGTGACCTACTTACTGTTGTCTGGATCCAGGCACCTACCTGTTGGTGGACTGCCAGGTGCTCCTGGTCTCTGCTGCAGCTAGGATTGTACAGGATTCCCTGAGAGTGGGTTCTTTCCTGGAAGCATTGAAACTTGCAGTCATGAGCCCTATTCTTAAAAAAAACATCTCTGGCCTCAGAGATCCTAACCAATTATAGACCTTTCACAACCCCCCGGCCCCCCTTAGGGAAGGTAATAGAGAAAGTGGTTGCTTTGCACTTGGAGGCATATTCAGTGTAGTATGAAATCTATGAGCCATTTCAGTCAGAGTTCAGATCTTAACATAGCATTGAGACTGCAATGGTGAAGGTGATGAATGATCTAATTTTGTTGAGGAATCTAGGGGAATATTCAATGGTCATTCTTCTTGCTCTAAAGTGAAATCCACCAGGGTGACACACAGTATCACAAGTTCCTGCATGACAAAGGGGATTAGCTCCAATTGAGATTACCTTGTTTCCTTCAGTAATTCTGCTGCAGAATGCTGCAGAATTGGTTTTCATCCTAGCTGACTTCACTGTGTCATTGGCATTTGATACCATGGACCCTGGGGTGCTAACTAATCACCTGAGGACCTGGATGGGGACTCTCTGGTACTGTGCTGAAATGGGTCATGTTCTTTCTGGCAGGTAGAGGGCAAAGGATAGCAATGGGGACGTTTTTCTCCAGTGTGGCTGTTTTTTTCTCTGGCGTCTCTTAAGGCTCAGTCTTGTCCTTTATGTTTAGTAGTGAGTGAAGTGAATGAATTTCACTTTGCGGAGTAATCTGCGAAATTCCACCCATTTCGCAGAGCAAAATGTGAAATTTCACCTGGTGGAGTGGCGAAATTTTGCCTGGCAGAACAGTGAAATTTCAGCTTCCACTGCAAAAGTTTGTCTTCCGCAACAAAATTTCACCTTCCATGGTGACATTTTGCTTACAGAAGGCAGAATTTCATCCACAGAAGGCACAATTTTGCCTACAGAAGGTGAAATTTCACCACAGAAGGTGAAATTTCACCCGTGGAAGGTGAAATTTTGTCTAGGCGAAATTCTGCCTAATGCAGAAAAATTTAGCGAATTGCTCCACCAGGCAAATTTGGCCACTTCGACGGCACTTGGCTGGCAAAATTTAAATTTGCTGCATCCCTGCTTATGTTGTTCACAGTGTATGTATTGTTTCTGTGGAAGACTGTGGATGGTATAATCTTGGTTTTCACTGCTGTAAAGATGAAACCCAGCTGTACCTCTCCTTTGCACCTATCCAGAGTAACTCAGTGACTATGAATAATCAATGTCTGTGACTAGAAAGCTGCCAGTCGAAGTGTACAGAATGAAAACATTTCAAATTTGTGGAATTTTGATTACATTTCATGAAATTCCTTGAAATTATGTAGAATTTCATTGAAATCTTGTGGAATTTTTAAAATGCATGAAGTTGGTCATAACTTGTCTGTCTATTGAGCTAGATCTCTGAATTGTGACATGCTTAATGCCCAGGAAGAGTTCTAATGATGTGCTAAATATCATGAAATTAGGATGGATTGTCTCAAATTATAGGTAATCAAAGTCTGTCATTTCATTTTTTGTGGGAAAGGTCATGAAAATGTTTATCTGCATATACCTCAGTTGTCTATTGGTCCAGAGACCATAAATGTGTCATGATTACATCATGATAGGTGTTATAACACATTGACAGATGTCATGACATTAGGGTGGATTGTCTCAAAATTATTGGAGATCGCAATCTGTCATTTTATTTTTTTGTGGGAAATTTCATGAAACTTTTTATCTGCATATAGCTGTCTATTGGGCCATAGATCTTACATTTGGCAGGATTACTTGATGATTGATGTTCTAAAAATGTGCCACATTTCATGAAATAAGGATGCATCCTCTCAAGATTATATTTGCTTAAAATCTGTCACTTTATTTTTGGAGGGAATAATTAATGAAAAGTTTTAACTGCATATAACTCGGGCACCTTTGGAGCTACACTTGTGTACATTAATATGAATAACCTTTCTGTAATGGTTATAGAGTCTTATAAATATGGAGAGAATTGGATGAGAGATTTTTAAGTTACAGTGGTTCAAATGTTTACTATTTAAATATTTGCAAAATGTTGTGAAAAACTCTCAAAAATGTGAATATTTGTATCTTCTCTGCTCTTGAGTGCATACACTTAACATTTGCCATGCATATCCAGTCTGTATCCAGGTGTCTAACACAACTGGATAAATTGGTATACAGCTTTAAATTTACAGTAAAAAAAACAAACAAACAATATTGGTAACATTTTCTCAAATATTTAAAAGTATCCATAATCCTTTTTGTGGAATTTAACATTCACAATACATGTACCCTCCCAGGTCACACTGGGAGATGAGCAACTTGTTGTTCAGTGTGCCTTTCTGGTGAAACATTTCAATAAATAAATAAACAGTATCAATACTTCATTTGATAAGCTGGACTGAGCTTTTTGCAGTCCTGCCGTTTCTCTCTGGGTAACTATTTTGCCCCACTCCTTCTCTCCTAGCATAGCCAGATTGATTCAGCAGAACTACTGATCCCAGTGATATCCTCTTTGTTCTTTACAGTGATAAATCCCTTAAAACAAGAGTCACCTAATCCTTTTCCTATCAGCCTATCCTGTTGGAATAGCCAGAATTCGTCCTTCCTGGTACCCCAGATGTTATCTTTTCCCAGTACATCTTTCTGAGTACCTCTAAGCCCCAGACTTGCAGGTGCTTCAGGCTCCCTAGATCGTCAATTTACTGAGTGTGATCCTTATATTTATTGCATTCAGTTTGGAAGTGTTAACACTCTGTGTGTCCTTGCTCCAACTGGGGGTCTACTATTGGTGTGTTACCCAGCTCATCTGTCCATTTCTTGTGGAAACTATGCATCTGACTCCTGCAACTGGTGACCCTCTGCACTACCTGCCTCTCATACCCTTATCCTTTAATTTGAATCCACCAGATAAGTCTTAGTGAAATTAACAAATTCCAATTTTATGGAATTTTCATGAAATTCTACATTTTTCATTAAGACTCTTGGAATTTGTCTTTAAGTACAGAAGTTATTTAGCAAATTTTGGCAGCAGTCAATTAATAACATTGACACACAGTCCCCTTTTAAGGTCTGAGAACCTGTCAAATTTAATGGCATTGCATTCTCTAGTTTTAAAGTTTTAGGGGCCAGATATTCAAAACTTTGCGCTGGGTACAAACCATTTGCATAGGGTTAGCGCCAGTTTAGCGGAGGTCCACTATATTCAAAAGGTCAAATAGTGCACGCAGACTGCATTAGCACCGGGCAAAATTAAAATGTATGCAAGGGACTGAGGGTGTGTGTACATGAATACAGGCGCAATGCTACATTGAGCTAATAGTGCCATGCAAAGTGATTTTGTGCGACTTAGCACAACACTTTGCGTGGTGCAAATTACCACCCAGGAAAAGGTAGTCTTAACTCTGGGCAAACCAACTTTGTGTGACTTTGTGGCTTTGCGTGGCTTTGTTTGACTTGTGCACTGTTTTGAGCAACCCTAGCCAGTAAGTATGACACACAGAAATAAGCCAGACAGAGAGGAAACATACTGCTCATGGATGGCATCCCTATGATACCATCATCTGCCACCAGTCCCAGCCATGCCAGGCAGTAAGTGCCCCCCTTGCTACTGTAGTGTCTGCTGTGCACTGTAGCACAAACTTCAGTTTGACAATTGCATGCAGCACCACCACCTGTGCCTGTGCTGTGTAGTCCCCTGGGGTACAATATTCGATGCTATACTGTACAAATGTAGCCTGCAGCTACCACAGTGCACTACCAAACTTATCTACAGGTGGAGCTGTGGACAGACTCAGCCAACCCCTATACTTCCAGACTGACCTACAGGTGGAGCTGTGGGACCCTGCAATGGTGCTGGGAAAACTGCATGCAAATCAGGTCATAGTGAGATGCTAATCTGGATGTTTGCCCACAGACAATCTAAGTAGGCTAATTTGCATGCCACTTTTGAATATAGCAAAGTTTTGCCCTGGGCAAACATGATTGTGCCAGGCAAATGGCTTAGCTCTGTGCTAAACCTGCACAAATGTGTTTGCACTGTGCAAACATTTCAGAAACATTGTACATTTTTGCACAATGTAATTTCACATGCACTGCTGCTTGCAACTTTACTGACTCCACTCCTTTGCTAACACACACATTGGCCACATAGTTCACCTTTACCTTCCTTCACGTCACTGTGAACTGGGATGCTGTTGTGGTTTGCACTTCCTGGTTGCTATATTCAGAGCTGTCTTATTCCCGGGCTATCTGTGCACCTGCACTCCCAGCCCAGTTTGCCCAGCTTCCTTTGCATGCTATATTCAGCAGGTTTAGCACCGAGGCTATCCCTTTTGAATATAGCAGGCTATTGGTTCTGGGTTAATTTAGCATACTGGGCAGTGCTAGTTTAGCCCTGGGGCAAAGTTTTGAAAATCTGGCCCGAGGTGTTTATAAATGTGCAGTTTACATTCTTGCAAAATGTCATTTTAAAATGTTTCAAAAGTTTGAATACTTTTAATTCAGTCCCATTTAAAACTGTAAATATACACTGTATCAGAAATTACCATGTGATATTGTAGTTTAAATGTTTAAGATCTGGTTAAATTTGGATATGTTGTTATAAATTTACAGAGAAATAACAAAAATTAAAATGTTGGCAACATGATTGGCAGGCTATAACTCAGTCATATTTCAAGCTAGAAATCTGAAACTATGCACATATATAAATTCAGTGATATCCTGCATACCTGTAAAATGTTATAACATTTCTTTTTTTAATGTTTTATTTAATCATTGTCCACTTTACAGATTGCACAGGTTATTACAACTAGAACTGTAGTTTTAGTGCAGCAAGCATGGTGTGATTAAATACAGCTATCATTAAAACATAATGTTTACAAGTCATAAATTCTATGCCATCGTATCACATACGTTAAGAGGATAGCTTAGGGCTATCTGTTACACCTTTTAGTCCTGAAACTAGGGCAGAATGCATATTGAACTCTTCAATTATGTTTTGCATCAGTTTAAGTGGAGCAATATCTGCCAATTTTAACATTTCTGTAAAAGGATTCCACATATTATCATAAGCCTGTAATAATTTAGAGGTGGTATAAAAAATCTTTTTGTATAGCAATCATCTGATTGAGACATTGAGTGAAATCTGGAGGGTTACTGTCTTTCCATTTTTGCAGGAGACATTTAAAGGCTACAATCATACCAAGCCAAATTAATTTTTGAGGTCCAAGTTTTAAAGCTTGGATAGAGATGATTTGTCCTAATAGAATCAAACTTAGATTTTTAGGTAGTTGTCTACTAGCTGCTTTAGACATAAAATCCAGGAGTTTGCTCCACTATGAATCCAAACTTGGACAAAATACTAACATATGCTATAGTGTACCACTTTAAATATGGCACCTTGGATACAAAGCAGAAATCTCAGAATTCATTATGTTAAGATGGTGGGGAGTATAATAAACCCTGTAAAGAATGTTGACATGTATTTGTTGCATCCTTACTGATTTTATCCCAATTTTTTTTAATATTAACTATTTTAGACTACTGGGACAGATTTATGTTCTGGTTCATTTCCTATTCAATTTTTTTTTTGATGTGGTGGTGATCCCCTGAAATGTTTCTAAGAAACCAAAAATAAAATGCTGAAATCATTTTTCTAGCTGTAGGCTTAGATAATATTTGCATTGCCTCTTACAAGCATGGATTATCGGATATTTCAAAATGTTTTTGTATTTAGTCATGAATTTGCAAATATCCATAGAAATGACTGTTCTTTAATCAAAATTGATTCTTAAGTGTTGCCAAATCTTTTACTTGATTGTTATTAAGAAATTGTGAAATCTCGTGAAGACCTGTAATATACCATAATTTAAATGTGTTGTCCATAATAGATGGTACAAAATAAGAATTGAGGTATATAGGGGAATAAGTTGTACATTTGATTTGAATTTTGGCCCAGTATACCAATTTCTGCCATGCATAAATATTTGTTTTATTACATAGAGTAAAGGTTTTAATTTGTTTATAGTGATTCCCCACAAACAGAAGATGTTTTGGTGTCTGATTGGAAATATCTTGGTCACCCTTAGTTGCTAATGAGCTTGAATTTTCAGGTTTAAACCACTGATATGTCCCACATTAGCTATATAATATAATCTTAGGTTAGGGAGGGCTAATGCTCCTTGATCCAGTGTAGCATATAGTTTAATGAATTTTAAACAGGGTTTCTTACCCTTCCAAAGAAATGTATTTAGCAATACATCAAATTCTTAAAAAAATCCTTCTTTAAGTTCAATTGAGAGATTCTGGAACAAAAAAAGAAATTTAGGGAGAGCATTCATATTTATGGTATTTACTCTACCAATCAGAGTGAATGGAAGCATCTGCTAGTGGATTAAATCCCCTGTTATTTTATTTATTAAAGTTTAAAAAATAATAATTTATATAGTTCTGATAATTCATTATCGATATTGACACCTAACTATTTCATGATGGATACCTTCCTAACTGGACATTGATGCGAAGGGAGAAATTTATCTGAATGGTTATTAGATTCCATGACCTCAGTCTTAGCCCAGTTAATTTTAGATCCAGAAATACATCCAAATTGGTAGATTATATCATGCAGGATAGGATAATTGTTGTTCAAATTGGATGTATATATTAGAGCATAATCTGTATATAAACTTATGTGATGATCCATTCTGTTAATTTTAATTCCTTGAAATGTCCTGCTATTACAAATAACAATGGCCACTGGTTCAATTGCCAGTGCAAATATGAGCAGGGACAAAGGACAACCCTGTCTACTACCCACTGAAGATGAATGCAAGGTGATAGGTTATGAATGGTTTTTACTCTGCAGAGAAAAAGTTGTATTGTTCATGAACAGCCACACTTGTTTTGTATAAAATCTATTTTCTTTTATTTGTTGCTTTAGTATGAACACTGTGATCAACTGTGGCCCAATGTTTCACCAACTCTGGGCTTCATCAGGGGCAAGAATCTGCTGTTCAATCTCACACATAAATCCTCTTTATGTTATTTAGTAACCGTTTTTCATTTTTAGCCTTGTTCCTTTGTCCTGGGCCTTGTCTGGTGCCATTTCAAAAAGTTCTAAGAGTTTTTACTCTGGCCATCAGGTTGGAATTGAGCATATCCACCCATTTTTTGAAAACGGTGACCGAAACCGAAATTTTGAATAATATGTTTAATGTAGTGCTACTCTATTCTGTCAAAGGCTTTTTTGGCATCCAACAACAGAATAGATAAGTCCTGATTTTTAAACTTGTCTATAATGTTTAAAACTCTATGAATATTGGATGTTAATGTACACCCCTTAATGAACCCATTTTGATAATGATGGACAATATGGGGTAATACACTTTCCAACCTGGTAGCCAGAATCTTAGCCAATATCTTGGTGTCCAAATTTATTAATGAAATGGGTCTATATGATCCAGATACAAGGGGACATTATCTCTTTTTTTTAAGTATTTTAGCTTCTGTAAAGGAAGTGGGTAAATTCTATGATTGTAATAGATGGTCAAAGACCTATTTTAATTAGCTAGATCCTGAATATTATTGTTATAGAAATCTAATAGTATTCCTTCAGGGCCCAGGGACTTACCTGATGATAAATTATTAATATCGATTTTAATTTCATCTATGGAAATCTGGGTGTCTGACATATCTGCTTGATCTTGTGTTATTTTAGGGAATGGAACAGCTGAAAGAAAGTCTTCATTTTCTGCATTATTTTCATATCTTTCTGATGTGTACAGTAACTTGTAATAAATATAAAAATGTAACTGATTTCAATTGGATCCTCAATAATTTTGCCCTGTGAGCTACAGATAGTGGTAATATTGGATTGCTCTTGTTGAGATCTGAGTTGCTATGCTAATAGCTTATCCTGCTTTCCCTACATTGTGTAAAAATTGCTTCTAGCACATAATATTTGACATTCTGCTTCCTCTGTTTTGAGCTTGTTATATTCATTTTTGAGTTGTAACATTTCTTTTAGGGCTTGGGGGTCACCTGTACAAATATGTAGGGGTGTCTTAACCTTGACCACGTTTTCTAGTTCAATCATTTTTTTTGTCTGTCTTTTTTTTAATTTTATAGTAAAAGTAGTCACTGCACCTCTTAGGTATGTTCTGAGTGCATCCCACCAGATATTAATATCCCTATTTTCCAATGGGTGATATAGCACACACTGTGGCAGTTTGTTTCATATATAACTACCAAATTGAGAATCTTTAAGTAATATAGGATCACATTTAAAGGATCTTGTGGGTGGAAAAGTATCCTTAATTAGTTTCATAATCACTGGACTGTGATCTGAGATAATTATATTTTTGTGTATGGTTTCCTGAACTTGATACATAATTGAGACAGAGACCAAAAAGAAATCCACTCTGGAGTAGTCTTGATGAACTACAGAAAAAAATAAAAATTGCTGAGCACATCTGGATGGCAAGTACTCCATGGATCTTTAAGATCTAAATCAGTCATAATTTTTTGTAGTTTTTGGGAAGCTGATGAATTTGTATTGTAGCTAAATGTAATTTATCCCAATATGGGTCCAGTATTAAAATAAAATCACCAGTTATAATAGAAGGAGATGGGAAATTTCTTGATTCCAGAAAAATATCATCAAAACATTTCTGGTAATTTTTACTTGGCCCATAAGTATTCATCAGCATGTATTTTTTCCCCAGAATATGGATTTCACAAATTATGCATCTCCCATTCTGATCCAGTACAGATTTCTGTACTATTATTCCTGAATTTCTCTTGAAAAAGATTGAGACCCCCCAGCTGCATTTGTATATGGAGCATTCAATCCATACCCCCATTTCCTGCAATAGAATGCAAAATTATCTTGCAGCATTTTGTAAAAAAATACTTAATGGAGTTTTTATCTGTATAATTAAACATGTTTCTGCCTCTCACTCTATCTTGCACACCCTTAACATTCCAGGTCATAAATCTTTGGTTTGTTGACATCTATAACAACTTTGTAATATTACCATTTCAGCTTCCTTTGCTTCACATTTCTTAGTCATACTATTTGTTGCAGCATATAAAATTACATAAAAATTACAATTCTTATTGACACTTTCACATTTAATAACCCATGCCCCCCTCCCTCCCTGCTCTCCCTTGTTATTCCTATCCCCCAAACTAATTGTTACAGCATATAGTTTTTTTTTAATATATTTATTACATTTTGGATTCAACACCTTTGAGCCAGAGGCTCTTTTACAAAGGTTCCACATCAGAGTACATACAGTAGGTAGCATTGAAAGCTTGAATACAATGTAGTAAATGAGATAATACAGTGGTAGCGCCTAATTTGTCAAGCAATTTTATGAGATTCCCTATTTATCCTTCACAAAATTTAGGGGAAGAAAATTCTCTAAATGTATTTTTGTTATACCTACAGAAAGAGGTCAGTTCCTATTACAGTACTTAAGAGCCATCTTGTAGATTTTCAACTACACTATCAGATGAGACAATGCTCTCTGGGTAGCAGTGAACACACCAACAAACAAAACAAAATCCCTAACTAAAGGTTTCACAATTCTCAATAGGGATTTTTAAAAATCCTTAAAAATGCTTTGACTAATTCGGTGCTACTACTGTACAGGTAATAGTACAATGAGGTGATAGCAGAGATTAAGGACACAGTATACATATTCTGGGTTAAAACCCAGTGAAAGTGAGTAAAACAGTGTGAACAGTTTAATGCAGCCAATACAGCATTGTCAGGTAGAAACTAACACAGTATTACCTAGGTACTAACTTTAGGTAGAACAGGGTAGGCAGGGCCTATTGGAGAGATTATGGAGAGGATAGGGAGGACAGTAGAGGAGGGAGGGAGGGAGGAATAAAGGGGACTGTCCAGAGGGAGTATGTTAAAAGTCAGGAAGAACAGGGTGGTGGGGAGGGGGAGGTAGCCTGAGTGAGGGGAGAGATAGAGAACAGGATGTGTGTGAGGAAAAGGGGTGTAGGAGGGCTGGTGGGGAGGGGGAGAAATAGGGTGGAATGTAAAGGAACGTGGTAGACTAAGTGAAACAGTCACACTCAGTTCAGGCTGTAAGTGTCTGCCATAGCTTATGTTTAAAGATACCAAGGGTACATGAATTGGTGGTATTACTGCTCAGGGAGTTATACATCTTAGGGGCTCTTCCGGCAAAGGACCTCTGGCCTTGGGAGGTGCAACAGTGGGGAACCAGTAGTGTGCAATTTTCTGAACTTCTGTTGTTGCAAGTGCTGATGGCTTGGCTGAGGAGATTCTGGACCCCAGGGGGCATGAGACTAGTGGATACCTCTTTTATTATAAGGCAAGTTTGGTATGTGATTCTTCCCTGTAGTTGTATCCAGTGTGCCTGTTGATAAAGGTCGCATGTGTGTATCCGGTGGGCCGTTCCAGTTAGCAATCGGCAGACCTTATTCAGTGCTAATGAAATTCATCATAGTGCTGTAACCATGGCCGTTCCATAGATGATAAGCCCATAGTCTATGATGGAGATAATGGAGCTTTGAATTGCTAGGTTAAGGGCTTCGGGAGTCAAGCTGTGCTTGTTTGTAGAGAAGGCTAATGCGGATATTCACTGATTTGGCGACTGTGTCAATATGACTAGAGAAAGACGGGGTACTGTCCATGGTCACACCAAGGTACTTAAAAGTTTGCATCCATTCCAGATAGACACCAGAGCAGTTTTTGATAGTTAGCAGTTTGTTTTTATGTTTGTCATGTGTGCCATGGAATAGCATGGTCTTAGTTTTTTTGTAGATTAGTACAAGTTTCTGCACTGCAAACCAGACCTCAACTTCTGTGAAACTTGCATGGAGTTGGTGTTCCAAGTGAGTGGGGTCAGAGTTGACTGCAAGAATCACTGCATCATCTGCATATAGAATGATGCGTTCTTTGCAGGCAGCAGGGAGGTTATTCAGAAATATGCTGAAGAGTAAGGGTCGCAGAATTGACCCCTGGGGCACACCAGACTGGACAGGTTGTTTGGATGAGAGTGTATCACCGGTCCTGACTTGTTGTAACCAGTCAGAGAGAGAACTTTCAAACCATTTAAGGTTGTTGTGTGATAGCTCTAGATTTGCCAGGTGTTACATAGATACATAGATACATAGACAGTGTCGGCAGATAAGGGCCTATGGCCCACCCAGTCTGCCCATTTGAGTTTGTAAGTTCAGTTTATGTTTTCCTAGAACTCTGTTGCCCCTTACACCTGACCTCCAGAATTCCTTTATGTCTATACCATGCATTCTTAAATCCCGTGATTGTTTCAGCCCCCACCACTTCCTCTGGCAGGGTATTCCACTTGTCCACCACCCATTCTGTAGAGAAATTCTTCCTCACATTTCCTCTGAATCATCCTCCCTCCAACTTCATTCCATGCCCTCTAGTCCAAAAACATCTTTTTTGCTTAAAAATAGTGTATTCCTGCCCCCTGTTCCTCCCTGTAAGATACTTGTATGTCTCTATCATGTCCCTTCTCTCCCCCCTCTCATCCAGGGAGTACATATTCAATTCCTTCAACCTGTCCTCATAGGACTTGTTATGCAATCCATGTACCATCTTTGTTGCCTTCCTCTGAACCTTCTGTACCATGTCTATGTCCTTACATAGGTAAGGTATCCAGAACTGCACACTGTACTCCAGGTGGGGCCTCACTAGTGTCTTGTATAGTGGAATTATGACCTCACTTTTCCTGCTGGTGATGCCCCTGCCTATGCATCCCATCATCCTATTTGCTTTACCTGCTGCCTTGTCACACTGTTTCCCTACCTTGAGGTCATCAGAGATGATAACCCCAAGATCCCTTTAATGCTTGGTGCATGCTATTTCCTCACCCTCCAACTGATATATCGTGTCAGGGTTTTTGTGCCCCATATGCATTATCTTGCACCTCTTTGCATTAAATTTCAACTGCCAAACCCCTGACCATTCTTCAAGTTTCTGCAAGTCCCTTCCCATTCTGTCTACACCCTCTGGTGCATCTACTCTGTTACAGAGCTTTGTGTCATCAGCGAACAGTGAAATTCTGCCTTCTAGGTCCTGCTCAATGTCACTGATGAAGATGTTGAATAGGCCCAATCCCAGCACTGATCCCTGTGGTACCCCACTGGTCACTCTTCCCTCTGTGGCATGACAGCCATTTACCACCACCCTCTGTGTCCTGCCACCCAGCCAGTTACCTACCCACCACACTACTGTCCTGCCCACACCCATATTCCTTAGTTTGTGTAATAGTCTTCTATGTGGCACAGTGACAAAGGCCTTACTGAAGTCCAGATAGGGCCTCCCCTGATCCACCTCCCTAGTCATCCAGTCAAAAAATTCAATGAGGTTGGTCTGACATGACCTCCCCCTGGTGAAACCATGCTGCCTTGGGTCCTGCAGTCCACTGACAACAAGATGTTCCACCAATCTCTCCTTCAGTAGTGCTTCCATGACCTTCCCCAATACTGAAGTGAGGCTGACTGATCTGTAGTTCCCCGCTTCCTCTTTGTTCCCACTTTTGTATAAGGGGACTACATCTGCTGTCCTCCAGTCTTTGGGTACCTCCTGTTTCCAGTGATCAGTTAAATAGGATAGCCAGAGGATCAGCCACCACCTCTCTTAATTCCTTAAGGACCCTGGGGTGCACCCCATCTGGCCCCATTACTTTATCAACTCTTATTACTTCCAGTTCCTTCAGGCTCTTTCTCGTGTAAAGGGATTGTGTCCATTTCTGCACCAGTCTCACCCCTTGTACTCCCTTCTGACCCATTACCCTCCTCTTCCTCAGTAAAGACTGAGCAGAAATACCTGTTCAATATGTCAGCTTTACTGTTGTCATCCTCCATGTGGCCCCCATCCTCCCCCTTCAGTCTCACTATCCCTGCCTTTGCCTTTCTTTTTTCACTTATGTACCTGTAAAAGGTTTTGTCCCCTCTACCCACTGATTTTGCAATGTGCTGTTCTGTCTGAGCTTTGGCTTCCCTTACTGACCTCCCTGCCTCCCTTTGCTTCTCCTGGTACTTCTCCCTATCCCCTTCTGCCTGTGTCTTTTTGTATTGCCTGAATGCAATCTTTTTGTCTTTCACTTTCTTAGCTACCTCTTTGGAAAACTATAATGGTCTTCTCTTCCTTTTCCTCTTGCTAACCTGCTTAATGCATAATTCTGTTGCTCTTGTAATCCCCATTTTAAATACTGCCCACTGTTCCTCAACCCATGATTCCTGCCCCATTCCCCTTAATGCCTCTTTCCAGTATCTCCCCATTTCCCAAAGTCTGCCCCCCTAAAATCCAGGATACGTGTTTTTGTGTGGTTTGGTTCTGCTCCTTCTGTGATTTCAAACCACAATGAATGGTGGTCACTGTTCCCTAGATGCTGCTCCACTGTTACCCCCATCACACTGTCCCTGTTTGTGAGCACAGGGTCCAGTATTGCCTTCTGCCAAGTTGGTTCCATGACCAGTTGCTTGAGGAAGGTGCCCTGAAGGGAGTCCAGGATAAATCTGCTCCTAGTTGATGCTGCTGCTGGGATGCTCTAGTCCACGTTTGGAATATTGAAGTCTCCAACCAGTACTACCTAACCCTTGTCTGCCATCCTTTGAATGGCTAGCATCAGCTCCCTATCTGTTTCTTCCTCCTTGGCTGGTGGTCTATAGACCACACCTGTGCGGATGGCTGGCCCCATTTTTCTTTCCAGCTTAACCCACAGTATCTCTCCCCCATTTTGTTCCTCCTGAATCTCTGTGGCCCTTATGTAATTTTTCACATACAGTGCCACTCCTCCTCCCTTCCTACCTGTCCCTTCTCTTCTGAATATGTTGTAGCCAGGAATGGCCATCTCTCAGCCGTGGTTATCATTATACCAGGTTTCTGTGATGGCCACAATGTCCAGGTCTGACTGCACCATGACAGCCTCCAGATCTTCCATCTTGTTGCTAATGCTCCTGGCATTGGTACACATGGCTTTCCATGATTTGACCTCCCTAGACTGTTTAGCTGTTCTACTCAAGCCCCTTCTCTGGTTGTCCTTTATCCCTGGTTCTCCTTGCTGCCTGCCCTTCTACTGAATTTTGCCCCTTTTCTGCCTAGCCACCTCTTGGGTGCTAATCTCCATCTTTTGCACACTGCTTTGTTGAGATAGCCACTCCTCCAGTTCACTGGTTCCACTGCTAGTACCACTGTTCTAGTAGCAAAGGATGATTAACCATATCAAAGGCCTTTGAAAGGTTGATAAAGGTGGCACCAGCAAGCTGTCTTTGGACAAGTGACTGGTGGATGTGACCAGTGAATTCAAGGAGGGCAGTGATGGTGCTGTGGCCTTTTCGGAAACCATGTTGCTGCGGACATTGCAGATTATACTTCTCCATGTACTCTACTAATTGGTCTGCAATGACTTTTTCAAGTACTTTGGATAGTGGAGGAAGGATATAGATAGGTCTGTAATTTCCATGTAATGCCCTGTCCCCAGACTTGTGTATTGGGGTCACTAGGGCAGACTTCCATTTGAGTGGGAACTGGGAGAGCTTAAGGGATAGGATGATTATTTTGGTAAGGGAGGGATGGATGTCATCAAGGGTGACGGCAATGAGTTTCATGTCCAGAGTGTCCGCACTTATTCTTGTCTTTCTTAGTGCCTTGAGAAGATATTTTTTGGCTTCTTTTTCGGTGACTATCTTGAAGTAAAAAAGTGGGATAACTTAGTTCAGTTTCCAGTGAAACCTGGGCTGTGGTGTATGGGGGGTCAAAAAAGTTATCAGGGAGTACATTGCTAAGGTCTGTAAATGCATAATTGAAGGTGTTAGCTATCGTGGCAGGATCCAGGATGATAGTCCCATTTAGGTTTAGCATGTTCGGTGTTACTTTGGACTCTTTCCCCAGGACCTGTGATAGGTCATTCCAGAATTTATTGCCATCAGACCAAGAGTTGGACAAGGTGCTCCTGTGGTAGTTGGCTTTTTCCTGGTGAATGGCTTTGGTACAGGCATTCATGGCAGCCCTATATGCTTGTATATTTGCTTGCATGCTCAAATTTCTTGCCTGTGCCCAGAGGTTGTCCCGTGCTTTCATTTGTTGAAGGAGATAGTACGTAATCCATGGATTATCAAGGCCCTTAACTTTACATTTCTTGCATGGAGCATAGGTGTCACATGCTGCATTGAGTTGGGTGATAAAGAATTGTAGTGCAGTATCTACATCTGGGGCAGTATCTAGTGGAGACCAGTCTTGTTGCTGTAGGTGTGACTTCAGCGCATCAAGGTGTCCCCTGAGTAGTATCCTACTGTTGACAGTTTTAGCTGGTGGTTTGGTGAATTTATTAGTCCATAGGCACTGGATTGGAGAGTGGTCGCTTATAGAGTCAGGAAGGACTGTGGTGTTGGTGATGTGTTCGGGATGGTTTGTGAGAATCCAGTCAAGTATGATACAAGTCCCTGTGTTATAGCTGACCCTTGTTGGTGAGGTAATGAGTTGGGTGATTTAGCTGCAGATAGGGTGTCCTTGTAATTGCTTCTGCTGGGGGCAAGCCAGTTTACATTGAAGTCCCTGAGTGCTATTACTTCTGAGCTGTGCTTAAGGATTTTTAAGCAGGAGAGGAGTGGATTGAAGCTTGTTTTCATTTGCCTGGGTGGGATGTAGACTGATGCTATAGTCAGAGCTTTGTTGTGTGCCTCAAGAAGGACCTTTATGGCAAGAACCTGGAATTCGTCTCCTATAATGGGTAAGGACAGAGTATGCCCCAGTAGAGATTCTTTCAGGTATAGTGCATAGCCACCTACTTTTTTAGAAAGTCTATCCAGCTTGAAGAGAGTGTAACCGGGAATGGTCACTGCAGCATGAGGAATTTTTGGTGACAACCATGTCTCAACCACTGATAGGGCATCAGGGTTGTGTTGAGAGATACAGGCAGAGAGGATATCAAGTTTTTTTGAGCAGGCTGTAGATGGCAAGTGAGAGGGACCCTGATCTGCTAGCACCTATATGGTTTGTTAGGGGAGGGCCAGGGTTTGGGTGTATGTTGTCTGACATGATCAGGAGTAGTATAATTAGACCTCTCAGGAGTTTCTTTAGGTATCTGCAGTGTGACGGCCATGCTCTTTTTGCCTTAGATGCTTTCATTGGAATTGGCTGGGGAGTTTGGAACCTCGATAGTAGTAAAAAGGAGCAGTAGTTGGTAGGTAGGGTCATCCTTGGGTGCAGAATCTGGTTCACATGTTGTAGAATTTGGGAGAATAGATATGTGCAATTTATGCATTTACTACAGGTAGTCATCCCCATAGTGTGTAGAGGGTGTACATCAATGTGATTTATGGTGCCACCTGGTGGGGACTTTAGGATACTGGCAGTAGGGAAGGTTAGTTCAATAAGGAGGAGCATTAGTAGAATTATAGCATTTGGACCCATGTCTGGAGAAAGGATTCAAGTGGTTCAGGTCTTAGATGCAAATTGGTTGAGGGGCATGTGACCTAAGCTTTGGTTAGTGAAGAATAGGATGTAGGTAATGGAGAAAAGCTACAGTTGAAAATAGGGAAGGCTGGGCTCAGAAAGAAGGGTCTGATTAACGATGGGCTTAAATGCCAATAGTTGAGTGTAAGGCAGCTTATTATAAATGTCAGAGGGAGATAATGGCAGGGGTGTGTCCTACAGGAGTACTGACTGTGTACACAGAGGGGCAAGTGAGGAAAGCAATTGGTGCCTGTGAATTGGGAAGGGGCGGGACAAGCACATATTTAATAGAGTCCTGGGTTGGAGTGGGTGGGCAGGAGAAAATACAGGTTTAAAAGTAAAAAGTAGGCAAGCAAAGGGCTAGAAAAGGAGAGTTTTGGCTACCAAATAAGCCACACCAATCAGTGGGCTGCAGCTCAGGTGGAGGGCCAATCAGGAGCTAGTGCCACTTAGGAGGTTGTAGCGGGCATACCTGCAGCTGCAATTCAGGGAGGAAAGCACGAGTGGTGGCTTGGTCAGACCCGCCACTTCACTGATGAGGCTGGAGGTTCCGATGGACCTGTGCACCCCAGGTCAGTGCCACATGCTGGGAATGGAGGAGAGAGGGGGGGGATTAAAATAGAAGCAGGAGCAGTGGGCGGGTAACAGACAGAGCAGGAGACAGAGTCACTCCGGGGGGGGAAGGGTGGAACAGGCAAGGAAATAGTTTATAAGGCAGAGGTTAAAGAAAGATAGTAGCAGAGGTGTGATCAAAAGAATTAGCAGGACAAAGGGGTAGCGGGCTGAGAGAGCGCAAAGGCGGGACAGTTCACTGTCAGGAGAAAACAGGTTAACAGTGCCATGCTGTGTTCAACAAATCACTACGGTCTATGCTGCAATTTCAATTAGCTTAATATCGTAAACAGAATCTAGAAGGAGCTGTACAATCACTATCAGCATGAGCAAATACAGGATTCACTATATAGCATTTCATAATTATTACCACCCATATAGAATCTAACACATCTGGTTACCTGTACCTTCCCTCTCCCTCCCTGCCTCCCATGTTATCCCTACCCCCAAACTAACCATCACCCATTTATTATAGAAAAGGAAAAACATTAGAAAACCATTACCCCTTCCATAAATTCTGACAGCCATCAGAGAGCATTTGAGAGCAGTCCTCCCAACTTGGTAGTGCCTCCCTCTAGCATAATTTAGTTACCAAAACCATTAAGCAGACTCCCCCTTCCCTTCTGCCTTTTCAGAAATGAATAATCAATTTGACTATATTCCCATTGTAAGGATAAGTATCCCCTCAAGCCTTTCTTCCTCGCCCTTACCCCTCCTTTTTCATTTAAAATTACATTTTTGCCCCGCTCTCCTATTGTGTATTCTTCTTATTTCACCTGATCAAAGCATTTATTTGTGACTTTCTTCTGATCCAACATGTAAAGAAAAAAAAGGGGGGGAGTTAAACATTCAGCCTAGTAGAGTGGAACGTCTGTTTAAATATCTGGAAAGGAAAATGTTGCTACTGGTGGAGAATGTACATGTTCTTTATTGCATGGCTTGTTGAAAGAAGTGTTTGCCAATTTTGTGTTAATATCAGGTTGCAGCAATAAAGATTCATCTTGATTAGGGTCTGTAAAAATCCTGATCCTCCTCAGCCAAAAAAAAACAACCTGTAGTCTTGCGGGAGGAAGAAGTGAAAATCTTATATTACGTTGATAAAGAATGTTTTTGACATGGTCAAAAGACTATCTGGACTGGTTGGTCTCCTGGTTGAAATCAGGATATGCTGAGAATTTAAAGTTCTCCACTGCCATGTCTCTGTTAACCTTTGCTGCTATCCTCTCTCTGTCTTGATATCTGTGTGGCTTGATGTAAACTGGTCAAGGAAAATGAGATGAAGGGAGGTGCCGGACTATCACCTTTATGGGTGCAATCCTCAGAATTTTTTCCTCAGGAAATTTCAAGTTGAGCACTTGAGTCACCAATTTTTAAAAAATATGAAAGGGGGTCCCCTGTCCCTTTGGACCCTTCAGGAACCCTAATCAGCTTAACATTATTTCTTATTGCCCTATCGTCTAGATCAGTTACTTTTTGTTTTAGTTCTTGTATTGTTGATTTATGTTTGTCAATCACTATTATTGCCGGACAGCTTTTATCTTCACGTGTGTTAATCCATTGCTCCATTTCGGCTGTTCTCAGAGAAAGCGCTTCAAGTTTGGCTGCTAATTCATTCACCAATTTACTAATATCTAACATGGCTGTAGAAATCACACCAAGCCCCATTCTGATGTCAAGTCTGATCTTTTATTTTAGTGAAAGCAGGTCTGAGTAGAGATTTTTTCAGTAGGTAAATTTAGGGAAGAGTGCTGAACTACCACCATTTCATCACCTTTTTCAGCTCTGTTTCTTTCCCCCAGTAAAGTGGTTCCTGTTATTTCTGCCATCATTGGCTTCCCAAACTATGTGTCCCCAAGCTGAGGTGCAGCCTCTTTTGTTTAAGATTGAAACAGTAGATCTGCATGTATTGCCGACATTACCATCATTAAGCAGATAGGCACCAGCTTTATTAGGAAAAATGTTTTCTACTTGATGTAGAGCTTTAACTGGTTACAGCTGGTTGGGCAGGAATGGGACGGGGTTCTGAGACTGCATCCTCCTCCACATCCACTATCAGGTATGTTGGTTATTCAGGTTTGACCTCACAGCTGGGTGTCCCAGTGTTATCCTGGTTCTCAGCAGTTGCCACAGGAGTTGCAGGTAAGGGGTACAGAGGTTTTTCAAGCATGGTAGAAGGAAATTGAAAAAAACAATATTTTTTGTTGCAGAAGACATGTTCTTCTCTTGCTGGTACAAGGAGAGTCATTGGAGTAGCTGTCTGTCACAGCCACAGTAAGATTAATGGCCACCTTCTGACAATGTTTCAGTTCTAGGTTTTAAATCTGAAGTTCTTTGGCTCTGATGATGTTTTTGGACATACTCCTGAGGTGATGATTAAATTCAAGTCTTCAAATCAAACAAATGGTAGTCTCATTCATCAGAATGTATGTAGGTTGGGGAAATGGGTAAAAAGAGTCAACTTTATATGAACCAAGTTCTAACCCATCTGTAGGGTGGTTCTGAGTCAGCATCCTGCTGTTTGCTCTCAATTTGCCATCTTGGATTCAGCAGCTCCGCCCCCACTCCAACCAAAATGTTATAACATTTCAATAAATACTATCAAAATTATACTAAAATAACAAATCTAGATGTTTGCAAAATGTTTGGCTACTTATAACTCAGTTCTAATTGAAGCTTGAGACTTATAACTTGGTGCACATACCCATGTTGTATGTTTCTGTAAAACCTGCAACAGTGCAGAAATTTGGAAAATAAATTTTGAAATTAGGTCAAGAAACTGAAAATTAAATATAGAATAATATATGGGCGTGTGTGTGTGTAAAATTCTGATTTTACACACACCCACCCATATGTTATTTTATTTAATTAATGGTCATTATTTTTATACTGTGCCTCACTTGAGTTAGTGCAGCAGTTCTACCAGAAACAGACACACACACAGCCTGTCTCTCACACACACACACACACACACACACACACACACGCACATCCTGTCTCTCAATCACTCTCTCTCACTTTCTCTCACACACACACACACACACACACACACACACACACACACCATCTCTCACTCACTCGCTCACTCAGTCGTCAGTTGTGGTCAGTCAGGAATGCAGCCGCGGAGCCCTGCTCAAGAGGTAAGTATGGCAGGTTTAACTGGATACATTTTAGGCTCTATGAAGGCAGGATCAAATAGATATATTGAAAATTGTGTAAAAACATTACCTGGCATGACGTTAAATGCAACAGATATATTCCCACGGCCCATTCCACGGAAACTCAACGAGGAATGGAGCCACCATGTTTGGAGTGATGATCATCCTGCCCAGTTGGAGAGTAGCAGCCAAAGAGCTGCTTATATCTTTTTTGAGTGGCAGGCAGTGGTTACAGCCTCCCATGTTGTAACCAAAAATATCAACACAGGAGGTTGCAACCAAGAATAAAACCATGGTTATCCGTGGATAAAAAATAATGATCAATAATTACATTTTTATTAAATGTTTGGTCACCTATAACTCTGCTCCCTTGCAACCTATGACTCTGAAACTTGATACATGCATGCATGCCAAACTTAACTAGATATAAACATACCAAATCTGGTGTAATTTAGATGCATACATCCAAAATCAGTGCAAAATAACTGAAATGTCAAATTTAGCAAAATTCCACAGAATTGTCATGCAAATTCTGTAAAATTCTATAGAATCAGAATGGTAATTCCATGAGCATTCCACAGGCAGAATTTTATTTTTTTTGCTACTTAATAAGCTTTATTAGACATTTCAAATCCACCATATACAATTTACATTATGTTGCATTGAGCTTTTCAGTGACAATACTAAAAAAAAGTAATACAACTAAAACTAAAAAAAAAATCCACTCTAATCCCACTTTTTATCCCCTCTTCCTCCCCTCCTTCCTATAAACTAAGTTACTATAGATATAGATTAAGATGACCCCCCTCCCCAACCTACCTCCATTCGACAAACCAGCAACCTTCAGGACTTCGTAGCTTTGAAAAAAAAGCAGTCTTATCATCAACTAATACAGTTCATTTGATTATCCATAATGTTATAAATTTTTTCTGCTACATCCAGAAGAGTTGGAGCTATGACCCTTCTGTATCATTTCCCAACTCTTAGCTATGTAGGGTGTGAGTTGCTCCCACCTCTTTCTAAAGGATCCTAAAGAGTGGTACTGTAACCCTATTGCTTTCTCCACATTAATAGCATTATACATTTCTGTAATCCATTCTCCAAAAGGAGGTACATTTTCTTTAACCCAGTACCTCATTATAACGAGCAATGTCACAGCCGATATTAAGGTCAAATAAAATTTGAATTTACTTGGAATATCCGCTGAGAGGTGACCTATCTCACATGTCTCAATAGCAAAATAATTGTTTCCCCCGAACAGTGGGCAACAAAAGCCCTTAATTTCTGACTGAAAGCCTTGAGTCTTAGGACAAGCCCAGCTCAAGTGACTGAGCATACCCAACCCCTGATTACATTTTGGGCATGCTGAAGAATACTGCTTCCCTATCAAGTTTTTCTTAACTGGGGTAATATATAGATTATGTAAAATGTTGAGTCTTACCAACTGAAGCCTATCCTGCTTGATAAACTTATAATTATTGGACCATATTGATTCACATTGTGTCAGATCATATGACAGGTTTGCAGCCATCTGCCAATATAGGGCTGTAGGTCTAAGATCCTTTTCAGCCATAGAAACCAATTTTTTATATAAGTTGGCTATTGGTCTAGATCTAGTAGCTATTTCTGCCATTTCTGTGAACACTCTATCTGCCTTTCAGGACCATGGGGGTTTCTTTAATGCCTTACCTATACATTGTTTGATCTGGAGAAATATAAATATTGGTAGTGCCTGAAACTGAAAGATTTGTTTAAATTCTGAGGATGAAATAAATTCTCTCTCTGTCACTGTCTCTGATAGTTTTGTCACAAGTCATTCTTTCCAAAAATTCTGAGTGATACTTTATCTTCTATTGTTAAATTTAAATTATTGAAGATAGGTTTCCCCAAATCAAGGGTATGGTTCAGGTTCAAACTATTGCATAATTAAATATGAGCTTCCATGGACCAAGCTATGTGCGTATTCCTCAAAATCTGTGGTATTTTCTTACTTTGTGTAAATAGCAGGGATGCTAATGATATCTTACACTTAGAAGTTAAGTGTCTCTCTATTTGTAGCCAGGCTAACTTGGGTATCTTGTCACTTTGAGGATTTTTCCATTGGAAATACTTACTCCCCTGAAAGGCCAGATAGTAGAAAAATAGGTTGGGAATACTGAGACCACCCTGCTCCTTCGGTCTTTTTAATTTCTGTATAGCTCTTCTTGGCCTCTTACCTTGCCATATAAATTCCGACCATATCGTATCCACCATTTTAAACCAGTTCTGTGGGAGAGCCAAATTCAACATTGATAGTGGGTACATTAGCCGAGGAAAAATAACCATTTTAAGGAGGTTTACCCTTCCCCAGAGAGACAAAGGTAAATTTTGCCATCTCTTCAGGTCTTGTTGCATTTGCAAGATTACCGGATCTAAATTTAAAGCTTTTAATTTCCCCATGTCCTTGGGGATTTCTATACCTAAAAAAAAAAATTGTCTTGGGGTCCCAACATAATCCTATTTCCTCTATCATGGCCATTGTACATGTAGGGATTAAAGCTAGTACCGATGTTTTGGTTGTATTCAATTTATATCCTGATAACACAATGAATTTTTGTAAGATATCCAAGGCCAACTGCAATGATAAATGCCAAGATGATACATGCAGGAGAATATCATCAGCGAACATTGATATTTTATACTCTTCTGCACCTATCTTTATTCCCCTGACAGATTCTACTGCTTTTATTTTCAAGGCTAATGGCTCAATATATAAATTAAATGACATCAGGGATAATGGGCACCCCTGTCTAGTACCTCTAGTCAGCCTACAAATATCAGAAATGGCTCCATTGCAAAGCACCTTCGCTGATGGGGAACAATGGAGTATTTCCACCCGTTGAATAAAGTGAGCAGGAATGCCATACCAAGGCAAATGATCAAATAAAAATTCCCAATTGACTCTGTCAAAACCTTTTTCCACGTCCAGGGAGACCAGCACCAAATCAGTATTGGACTCCCTGGACGCGGACATCAAATGGCAAATTTTCCGGAAAAGGTCACTCGAATGTCTTCCCACGACAAAGCCTGCCTGCTCTGGTTCAATTAAAATGTCCCAAACCTGTTTTAGTCTGAATGCCAAAATGCTTGCCAACAATTTAGCTTCTATGTTAAGTAACGAGATAGAAACATAGAAACATGGAAACATAGACTTTGACGGCAGATAAGGACCGCTAGGCCCATCTAGTCTGCCCATTTCCCTACCTACAGGATAGGCCGCAGATCCTAGTTAACCAACAGCCTATTTCTTCTACCTCCCACAAGAATTGCCTTATGTCTGTCCCATGCATTCTTGAATTCTCCCACAGTTTTAGACCCCACAACCTCCTCAGGAAGGCTGTTCCATGCATCCACTACCTCTCTGTGAAATAATACTTCCTCACATTGCCCCTGAACTACCCTCCTTCTATCTTTAAATTGTGTCCCCTTGTTCTTGCAAGTCTCTTTTTCTGAAAGATGCTACCCTCTTGGACTTTGTTGATTCCACTGAGGTACTTAAAAGTTTCTATCATGTCCCCCCTCTCCCTTCTTTCCTCAAGGGTATACATATTAAGCTCCTTTAGTCTCTCCTCATATGGCTTCTCTTGCAGACCCTGCACCATTTTAGTTGCCCTCCTCTGGACTGCCTCTATCCTGTCTATGTCCTTGCAGAGATGGGGTCTCCAGAACTGGACACAGTACTCCAGATGGGGTCTCACCAACCTGTCTGTACAGAGGGATAACAACTTCCTGTTTTCTGCTGATGATGCCTCTCCCTATACATCCCAGTATACCCCAGCCCTCCTACTGCCTTCTCACATTGCTTGCTAACCTTAAGGTCATCTGATATGATTACCCCTGGTTCCTTTCTTTTTGTTCTTGTTACTACTCCCATCCATTGTGTATTCTTCCCTGGGTTCTTCTTTCCCAGGTGCATTATTTTACTTCTTGCATTGAATCCTAGCTGCCATACTTCTGACCATTACTCCAACCTTGCCAAGTCCTTTTCATCCTTTCCACCTCCTTGTGCATCAACTCTGTTGCAGATCTTTGTGTCATCTGCAAAAGGCATACTTTTTCCTTCCAGTCCCTCTGCAATGTCACTGATGAAGACATTAAAAGGACTGGACCCAATACTGAACCCTGCAGTACCCCACTAGAAATCTCCCTTTCTTCAGAGTGGACTCCATTTACAATTACCTTCTGTGTCCTGTTGTCCAGCCAATGTTTTACTCAGGCTATCACCCTGGGTCCCACTCCCAGGCTGGTTAATTTGACTATTAATCTTTGTGTGGACTGTGTCAATGCCTTGTAAAGTCTAGTAGGCCATGCCCACAGCCCTCCCTGGTCTACTACTTTGGCCACCCAGTCAAAGAAATCTATTAGATTCGTCTGACATGACCTTCCTGGCTGAATCCATGCTGCCTTGGGTCTGTGCTCCACTGGCCTCTAGGTCACTCGACTATTCTTTCCTTCAGAAGTGACTCCATCACTTCTCTACCACAGAGGTCAGACTGACAGGTCTGTAGTCTCCTGCCTCTGTTCTGGACCCACTTTGTGAAGGGAATCACATCCGCCTTCCTCCAATCTTCGGGTACCACACCATCCTCCCATGATTTATTAAAAGAGTAGCCAGTGGTTTCACTAGTTCCTCCCTTAATTCTTTTTAGAATTCTAGGGTGAATTCCATCAGGATCCATTGCTTTGTCCACCTTCAGTTTTAGGAGTTCTTGCAGAACCCTTTCTTCTGTGAAAGGACTGAGGATCGACCCCCTATCAAGAGTGCTTCTGTTAATTGGATTAGGCACTTCCCTCCTCCTCTTTTTGAATACTGAGCAGAAATATTCGTTCAGTATTCCTGCTTTTCACTGTCCCTCTGCTCACCCACCGTTCATTCTATTCAGCCTCACTATCCCCCTCCTTTGTCTTTCTATGCTCGCTGATGTACCTATAAAAGGTTTTATCCCCCTTCTTAACTGAGTTGGCTATCTTTTCCTCAGTTTGGGCCTTTGCTATTCTGACTTCCCTCCCTGCTTCCTTCTGCCTTAACTGGTACAGCTCTCTGTTCTGCTTCTTCTATGTTTCCTTATACTTCCGATAGGTCTGTAATTACTAGGACTTGAGGGATCCGTCCCTGGCTTTGGTAAAATACTATTCTGGCTTCAAATATGGTGGATTCTTTTATTGGGACCTCAAATAGGTAGTTGAATAGTTCCTGCAAATAAGGAGCTAATTAGTTTTTAAAAATTTTGTGAAAGGCCAGAGGGAAGCCATCAGGGCCTGGGGCCTTGTCCACCGGTAGTCTATCATTTGCCGCTAATATTTCCTGTGTCTTAATATTGCCAACCAGAATTTTTGTTGTTCTATATTTAATTTTGGTAATGTCACATCCTTTAAAAATTCCTCCAGTTTATTTGTATAATCCCCCTGCCTTTCTGGAGCTGTGTACAACTCTTGGTAATAATCCATGAAAATCTCAGTAATCACAAATGGGCCCGAGGTGAATTGTCCTGTGTCTTTATCTTCCAATGTTGACACCCACCTTGCCTCCCTCTGTTACTTAAGTCTATTTGCTAATAGTCTTCCTGCCTTCTCTCCATGTCCGAGATAACTGGCTTTCCACTTTGCATTGGCCCTTATATTGACCTTTAACATATGAGAGGCATATTTCGCCCTAAGGGCTTGAAGTACTCCCCATACCTGTTCTTTTGAAGTTGTGCCCAGAAGCTTTTCCAAGGTGCTTATTCATTCCAACCACCCCTCTACTTCCTGTATCCTTTGATGTTTCCTAACTGTGGCCATTCATATTAACTCCCCCCCCCCACGTAGCTTTAAGGGCACCCCATAACACATCTATTGCTTGGATAGATGCATCGTTGTTTTTCCATGTGACTTCTATAAATTCTCTCATCCTTTCTACACGATTCTCATCTAACAATAGTTGGGGGTTTAATCACCATCATCTGGATGCCTTCCTATGTTGGGAAAATCTCACCCTCAGCCAAATTGGAGAATGATCCAAAAGGACCCTTGAGTATATCTCCACATCCTCTATCCCTGATAAAGCAAAGGAGCTAATAAAAAAGAACTCTATTCTTGAAAGCACCTTATGTGGTAGAAGGTATACTCATGCACGTTAGGATTTCTAAGCCTTCAAGGGTCAGAGAGACCAGAGTCCGACATCAATTCTCTGAGCACCCTCTGTGCTGATGAGAAGCCCATTCGCTTGCTATAAGATCTGTCCACATCATTTGCATATACCAAATTCCAATCTCCTCTGAGGAGGCACAGCATGTTGGGCACTAAAGATATTATGGCCTCCAATGATGGAAAAAATTCAGGGGTGTCCTGATTCGGTCCGTAAATGGAGTCTAACATCACCTCCATCCTCGCTAAACTCCCATGTACAAAAACAAATCTCCCCTCTGGGTCTTGCCACATTTTGATTTCCTTAAATGGTACACATTTATGGATCAAAATAGCTACTGCTGCCTTTCTATGGCTGTTCCCGGCCCCATATACCTGTCCCACCCATGCTTTGTGAAATTGACTTAAATTCCCTGCCGTTACGTGTGTCTCCTGCAGCATAACAATGTGAGGCTGATATCTTTTAAGATTTTGCAATATAACATTTTTTTGAGTTATCCTTCCCCCCTTAATATTCCATGATATTACTTTCCAACTCCCCATATTTCTACATCATCGCTTTCATTTGTATTAATTGAAGAGTGTATCCGAGTCCTGAATAGGTTACCATTATCCACTAAAGTAAATTCCTGCCTAACTCCCTTTCTTCCCCCTCCCCATTCCCTAATTTTCCATCCCCTCTGATTAACTACCCTAGCCAAATGCCCACTCCCTAATACTGTATCCGCCATGCCCCAAGAGGAGCAGCTCCACTGTAGTCTCTTTAGCACCTGTTAAATCATAAACAGGTCTAATCTTTCTAAAGATAAACCAAAAACAAAGATCCAGGTGCTGAATTGTTTCTGCTAAATTTTACTTTATCTTCTCTACAGTATATTGCTATCCCTTCCTTATTGTCTCCCACTGTATTATATTTTCTACCTCCTCTGACCATCTATCCTACTATCTCCTTTTCTATCAACTCTAAAGGGCTAATTTTCCATTACTATCCCCTTTGAATGTTATGTTTCCCTACATTGAAAAAAAAGATAAAAACCACAACAATTAAATCGACATTTCGTATTCTTCTAGATACAACAAAAATTTTCTGAAGCTATCTGTTAGAATTTTCACAATAGCTCCTCATTTTCCTGAAGGGTAATGCCACTTAATAGTAATTGTTCACCCCTTTTTAATATTAGTCATGCCGACTGCAGTTTTCCTTTGCAGTCACATGATGGAGTCCTTACTTTTTCCATTTTTAAGTCCTTTTTTCTACCTACAGAAACTCGAGGAAGGTAAATTGAAAACCCCTGCCCTGAAATTTGAATCTTCCAGAACGGAACTTCTCCCTCTCCTCCCCATCTGCCCCCATCTGTTTTCTAAAAGGAAAAAGTTCCCCTCATTCTTCTTTTGCTCTTATTCTTCCTTCCTCTGAATATGAGGTCACGGTGAGCATCTTTACTTCCCAAACGTCAAACAAGGATCAGTTCTGTACGCATGTTGTTTCCATACTTCTTTCTCGACTGAAAAACTTATATTCTTTAACTTTTTAATTGCTGAAGTCAGCTTGCCTTTCCTTTTGCTCAGTCTTGCTTACTGAACAGTTGTGGCAGTCGGGTCACCAGATCAGCCATTGCTTGTTCTGCCGTTTCGTAGCATTGGACCCCTAATTGCAAGGAGACCTCTAAATGGGCTGGATATAGTGTTCTATGATGAATTTTAGTGGCCCAAAGCTTAGATTGAATTGGACAGCAGGCTGCTTGCTCCTGTCTTACTTTATAAGTCAAGTCTGGAACCATTCTCAGGCGCTTCCCTTCCCATTCTATCTTTTCAGCACTTCTAGCTGCTTTTAATACGTGATCCCAGTCCAAGTAATTGAGAACTTTAAATATTATCGGTCTTGGAGGATTATTAGGCTCAGGTTTTGGCCTAATCACTCTATGTGCATGTTCTATTACATATGTCAGCCCATTTGGTGAAGGGCCAGCAATCCGCACACAGAACTTTTGCATGAAGGCAATTGCATTGCTACCTTTATCTCCTTCTGGAAGTCCTAGTAGGGCTAGATTATTACACCTAGATCTCCCTTCTAGGTCATCGATTTTTGATTCCATCTTTTTAACTGCTTTCTTCAGATCTACGTTGTTGGCTTCCAATTTCACTACGTGGTCTTCCAGCGATGCAATTCTAGCTTCCGCATCCCTTATACGAGTCCCCAGGCCTGACATTGAACCTTTCCACTCTTTAAATTCCACTATTAGAGTAAATAAGGCCATTTTAATAGTGCCTATGTCCTCTTGCATCTGATCTTGTGCAGATTGCTGCTTAGCTAGTACTGTTTCAGAATCCGGAGAGGTGCTTCTTCGGGGCCTTTTAGCTTCCAGCCCCACTTCGACTTCCTCCTCTTGATTTTCCGATGGCTCCAACATAAGTTTTCTCTCTCTGCCTCCAGAGTTTTTGATTGCTCCCTTCAGTACACTTTGAATTTAGAGAAGGTAAGTTCTGATTTAACTTTGCTGATTTGCAGGAAAATGATTTTCTTTTGTTCTAGCGAGTGGAGCTGCAACACACTGCTGCTACTCTCCCCAGGGCATCATGTGATCTCCCCCACAGGCAAAATTTTATATTCTGCACAGCTCTAGCTACCAGCTGGTTGAGCCTTAATAATAGCAAGACAGATCTGTTATGCATAGAGCCACATTCTCAGCAAACAGCAGTGAAGAGGAACAATATCATCATGCCCTCCTTGTGGGACAACTTCCTCAGAGCTGTAAAATGTTGTACAGTATTTTTAAAAACAATAATTAGTCCAGCCACAGAAAGTAGGCCATTGCAGACACAAGACCCTGACAGATTCAATCACTCCCCCACAAGCCTCTCCACTGATGTGGGCAGTTCACACTCCTTCTGAACAACTAATGAAGGGCCTCAGTGTCAAAAAGCCCCCATTTGCAAGAAGACCATCTCCACTATGCTACATCTCCCAACTGGAGGAATGGGCATAGCAAGGAATGCTATACAATTTATTTCTAAACAACAGTTAGCACTGCCACAGAATGCAGGCAGTTCCAGACACACGAGTCTAATTGGCTCAAACATTCTCCTGCAAACCTCTCCACTGATGCCAGCAGTTCACACTTTTGAACACACTCTCTGATAGGATGTCATATGTCTGGTATCTGAATCACAGATACCTAAGTTCTGTGCAGAACCATATTAACAGTACCCTGAAGCTCTACTGCCATGATTACACAGACTAAGTGTGCTTTTGCATAAAGTTGTTAAAAGTACAATACATATTAATTAAGCTATATTCTTAACACATATAAACTGCTTCTACACTGCTTTTCTGAAGATACAAAAGTAAAGTAGATATGCAATTATAGAACAACAGCTGGAAATAGAACATACTGATTGGCTGACGGAATTCTAAACATATTAGGTCAATGGCTAGAGACCATCATATACAGTACAACAGAACCATTAGAGTTTTTACATTTAAAATTGGAATGAAAAAAAAAACAAAAAACATGTTAAATTAATAATAGCTTTAAGGCACTTCAAAGTGTGGGTTACCTTTATTAATTTAACCATAGGGTTATTGAACAAGAGGCTATGCCTTGTGTCTCATGACCTCTGTAGGGTTAGAATAAGAGAAGCCCCAGTGTCCCTTTTGTTCATTGCAGGCATTATGTCTTCATTACAAACTTGGATATATAATAGGAGATACTATATGAATAGAAGTAAGCAACATGGTTGATCATTACTGCCCCCTCATTTCACAGTGTTAGTAGCCTAAGATTTTCTTTTTCATTCATTCACAAAATACTGCAGATTGAACACAGAGTTCCACCAATGCATACTGTGGGCACTAAGTGCTGTAAATGGCAGTCAAACAGTCTACATATTATAAATTTGAAGAATATTCTACCCTCCCAGTTATATACCTCTTGATCTGTCAGCATTACAAACCATAGCATCAGCCTACAAAATGTGGAGCAAGTGGCCAGAATCTGTAGCACTTCCTCATTTTAAATTTAATAGGTCTACACAACCAGAGCAGTGTTATGTTTGTGAAACTGTGATAACTGTTTGGCCATTCACACTATTCCATGGGGAATTACCACCCTGTAGGGGTACTAAAGACAAGCAACCCTCAAGAGGGTTCCACCCCTAGAGGTGCCACAGGAAAGATTCCCTTGGCTAAAGGTACCTTAGGAAGGAGCCCCTCAAGGAGAAAGGCATACCACTGGAGGAGGAGGAGGGGAGGATGGTGGGGTACAGAAAAAGGAGTTTCAGAAGGAGGCTGGGAGGAACTGCTTATATAGTTCAGGAAGGGGGCATGGCTGGTTGGTCACCCCATTGAACTACAGGCATAACATTTCAATTCAATGGGCCTATGCAACCAGAGTAGTGTTATGCTTGTGCAACTGTGATGACTGTTTGGCTATTCACACTCTGTATTCCACGGGGAATTACCACCCTGTAGGAGCACCAAAGGCAAGGAACCCTCGAGAGGGTTCCACCCCTAGATGTGCCACAGGAAAGATTCCCTTGGCTAAAGGTACCTTAGGAAGGAGCCAGAAAAAGAGTAATGAGCAGTAAATGTTGACTACAAGCTTGAGAAGCAGAGTGACAGCAATGAGACAGCTTGAAGAAACACAAATGAGATGCACAGGTTGTCAGGATTGCACTGAAAAAATGGATTATACTGATGTCATCAGGGAGCTTCCTAAGGAGAGGGGGAATGGCAAGTAGGGCCACCATCCATCTGCATCCAACAGCAGAAATCTACCTAAGGAAACTAGAAAACATACTACTAACAACTAATTAAATAGTATGACCTTTGGCATAGAGGAGAGGAAAAAAAAAACTTTTAAAATGAGGAAAACTTCTGAGGATCCAAGGCTTAAATCACTTTCCCTCCTGGCTTGGGATACTTTTTTAGTGATGGCTCAGCTACTGCAATTTAGAATCCCAATCCAGGGTAGAGGAAAATATTCCAATTTGGCAGAATGCTCTCACTCTATCCCTCTATGGGAAATGCCATGAGAGGGGTGTGAGCAAACTCTGCAGGAAAGGTAGAATCCTGCTTGGGATGCCCTCTCCCCATAGCAGGAGGAGGAGAGCAACAACTGCTGAAAGACTCTCACCTAGCCTCAATGAGGGAGGCCTAAGATGAAGCTGAGTGTTTGGGAGGCAGGGAAGGGGAGGTCTTGGAGACCAGGTGAACCGTAGGTGGTTGTAGGGAGAAAAGCTTTCAAAGGTGCTGCCAACTCACTCTGCACAGCTAAAGATGCCCCCCTGGGCTTAATGGTCACACTATTAGGCAGCTGAAGTCTTAAATTTTGCATCAAGAGGCGTGCCATATGCCTGCATGCTAAAGCTCCACCCGGAGTGAGGACATTCCCACTATGGACAAAATGAGAAGGACCCCACCCCAAGTTTCACATGCTCAAGATGCGGACTTCATGGGTGCAGAGTGAGACTGCTGACTACAGGGAGAGCCCTCAGCCATGAAATAAATGGACATGGTTGTTGTGCCTCTGATTTATGAATGACAGCATGATTCAACTTCGAAGTGCTAGATAGGAGGAGGCCAGGCAAAGCCAGGGGCTGTAGATTAGGTAGCAGGTTTTTGATGAGGAGGCCAGATGAAGCCAGTAGCTGTAGATTAGATAGCAGGTTAGTGATAAGGAGGCTGAGCAAAGCCAGTGACCTGGTGAGGTAGGAGGCTACAATGTGAGCCAGTGGTTGGAGGTTTTATAGTAGTAACAGTGAATGAAAGGCAAGCCAACCAATTCCATTAAGGAAGCCAAATTAATGGTGACATAGAAAGCAGGTGTTTAAGTAGTGAGAGGCTGCAATGCCAGTAACAGAAGCTATGAGATTTAGCGTAATTGAATCGATGATATTCAGCAGTTGATTGCTATGGTTTCAGCATAAATAGTGAATTAATATGATTACCATGAATGTCGTAAAAGCCATCAAGGCAGAGTTAGGTTATTGCAGTAAGGAGAATTTGTAATGCAGTAATAAAATGCAATGAATATCTTGAAAGCCATGAAGGATGCAAGGATATTGTATTTATGCATGGATAACTTAAAAGTCATGTATGCAAAGGAGCAGGGCAAAATCATACAGCTTACATAAAAGGGCTCTACCAAGCCGGTTCGACATCTCTGCGTTTCAGCAATAGGAATCATGTTGCCCACAAATCGTGGTTGGCATGATTCCTTGACAGACTCCCGGTCCTGCTTTCATCAGGGGCTTCACCCCCTGAACCACGCACCCCCTAACTAAAGGATTCTTAACTCCAGTCGGAGTTAAGTCAGGGTGGGGTGCAGGACCAGGAGACAGCATGCCCCTGTCTCAGGCTCACCAACACAGTGACCTGCTGGCAAAGTGTCGATTTTGCTGACAGAAGCGTAGTTCGCTGAGTTGGTGTCTCCATAAGGGGGGGGGGCATACCACATAAAAGCATGCTTCTGCTACCTGGAGCCACAATGCCCCACCATGACATACGAACATATGAGGAAGCCAGCAGAAGGCCAGTTTGTCTATCAAGTCTGCTCATATTGCAGGGTCCTCAGCTTGAGCTAATATCCCTGCCCTCCTTCCCCACTCCTCCCATCCTCTCTACCTATGATTCTTATCTTCCTCCTATGCCTATCCCAGCCTCTCTTAAAGCTGCCCACTCTCTTCAATGTGATGACCTCTTCCGGCAGTGTATTCCAAGTGCCCACCACCCTTTCTGTGAAGACGTGCTCCTGACCTCCCTCCTAAACCTCCCACCCTTAAGCTTAAGACTTTGCCCCCTTGTGTTATGGTTGCCACCCAGTTTAAAGATACTCTCCTTATCAACCTTATTTATTTCTTTCAAGTACTTGAAGATCCCAATCATGTCCCCTCTCTTTCTCTCCTGTCTTCCAGGGAGTACATGATCAGTGCCCTCAGTCTCTCCTCGTATGCCTTACCCTGCTGACCTGCTGTCATCTTTATAGCCCTCCTCTGGACCTTCTCCAGCAGGTTAATGTCCTTTTTGAGGTGTGGGCACCAGTACTGAACTCCATACTCTATATGCGGCCTTACCAGTGACCTGTACAAGGGCAGTATAACCTCCTTTCTCCTACTACTGATCCCCCTAGATATGCACCCCAGCATCTTGTTTGCCTTTGCTGCTGCTTTTTTGCACTGTGTGGAGTGCTTCAGATCACTAGTGATCATCACTCCCAGGTCCTTCTCCTCCTCTGATGCAGATACTCGGAATCCATCCTGCTAGTACTCTGTCCAGGGATTCTTGGCTCCAATATGTATAACTTTGCATTTCTTGGCATTGAAGTCAAGCTGCCAGATCCTAGACCACTTCCCCAGCTTTTCCAGATATTTCTGTAGGTCCTGTATCCCTTCAGCTGCATCCACTCTTCCACAGAGCTTGGTATCATCTGTGAATAGGCACATTTTGCCCTTAATGCCATCTCCAATGTCATTGATGAAGACATTGAACAACACCAGCCCCAGCACTGAGCCATGTGGGACCCCACTGGTTACCTCTTTAGTGCCAGGTAACTCTCCCCCAACAACAACCTCTGGGTTCTATCCCACAGCCAGTTTTCTACCCAACTGGCCTTCTTTTCCCCAGCCCCAAGATCCACCAACTTTCTGATCAACCTTTCATGAGGCACAGAGTCAAAGGCCTTGCTGAAATCAAGACAGAGGATGTCTACCACTTGGCCCCCTTCTACTGTCTTAGTGACACAGTCAAAGATGTCAATAAGATTTGTATGACACGATCTCCCTACCATGAACCCATGCTGCCTCGCATCCTGAGAGCCATGCTCCTCTAGATATTCCACCAACCTTTTCTTTAGTATGGTCTTCATGAGCCTGCCCACAATGGAGGCCAGACTGACTGGTCTGTAATTCCCAGTGTCATCCTTGGGAATGCTTTTATGAAGGAGCACTACATGTGCTGTTCTCCAGTCATGTGGTACTACTCCTGACTCTAGTGAACTGTTAAATAGGACTGCCAGTGGCCCTGCCAGCTCCTCAGCAGGTTCCTTTAGTACCCCCCGATGTTCTCTGTCCGGGCCTGGTGATTTGTCCACCATCAATGCCAGTAGCCCCTCCCTCACTCTGTTTTCCTCTATCACACCATCTGTGTTCCCCTCCTCCCGCTCCTCTTTTCCCTTCTGAAGGCAGTGGTCCATCCTTTTCCCTGGTGACACCACAGTCCCCCACCATGGAAATAACAGGGAAGCCACAAGCTGAACAGCATGAGACCAAATAATAACTGTAGTGTTGGGAGGGTAGGAACCCCCCAAAATACAGCTAATTTAATGACTGAAGTTTCCGTATGGGTAGAAGTCAAAAATGACTGCTGTGGTTTTGGTAAAAGATGGTTTAGAAAAAGTATGAAATAGCAATAAATGAGCCTGAATACACAATTGTATGAATGAGAAGTAGGACATGACACTGTTAGAGCAGCAGGGAATGAGAGACAGAGTTATAGCTTCTAAGGGGAGCCAGTACTAAGTGAGACAGGTGCAAACAATTAAGGTGGTGAACACAGGGACTGCTGCAGCATGGAAACATCAATTAGAACTGAGCACACAGGTAACAAGAGCAGATAAAAGAGAGTTCTGAAAGTATGAGAGTCTGATTAGCAATGCATCTGAATATAATGATGTAAACAAAGGGGCACTAGAAAATTGGAAAGCCCCCCCCAACAAAAAAAAGAAGCAAACAAGCAAACACAAGCATAGGAGCAGGAGGGAGAAACAACAACTGAGACAAAGGCACTGACAGATTGCAGTCAGAGGCAAAATACTGTAGTAACTGAGAAGCAGGCGGCAAAGACAAAAATACTGACCCAGAAGCAGGAGAAGCACAAACTAGGCAGAGTCCAGAACAGCCAGCAGATTCCAAACACAAGGGAAGGTAGGAGACAAACACAGCAGCAAAGGGGGGGACAGGGGGCAGTGCCCAGGAAAAGGCTGGGCCCAGATGGAGGACTGATAGAACCTTCAGCTGCAAAGAAAAAGCTTCAGCAGGAGGTTGGGAGGAACTGCTTGTATACAGTAACTCAGAACAGGAGCATGGCTGGTTGCACACCCCATTGAACTAAGGGCATAGCCTTTCAACAATAATATGTCTAAGCATAATGGGTCTGCATGTTTAGTGTCATGGTATTTTTCTATCAAGTTAGTTTAATTTTTTAATAATGTGCATGACCAGAAATAGCTCTTACATTCTGAGAAACATCAGTAACCCTTGTGGAGCATGGGCACATTTGAATGTAAAATACATAGCACTATGCAAAATATATACCAGTTAAGAGGTATGCCCAGTGAAGATGCAATGTACTGCTTATTACATCCCATCAGTTATGAATAATCCAGTGACAATGCAGAATAACACAGAAAGAAGAAATTCTATAAGACTTGCAATCATTTCTTTTTCTACTACTTTCAGCATTGTCACTGAGACCTGCCTGGGAAATTCCTCTCTAACAACGTCAGGCTTCTTTTAAGTTTTGGTACTGGACACACTAAACTGCCTCCTTCTGAGAGTTGTTGTCCTTCCTACCTCCTGAAACACAGGGACAGGGACCACTGATTTTACTTGTTTCTCTGCAGTTTCCACCCCCCCCCCCCACATGGGCTGTCCTTTTTTTTTTTTTTTCTTTTACCTTTAGTGTTGGAGCTCCATTAACATGCTTCCCCACAGGTGCTTTCTTTGGCAAGGTAGTAGGCTAGCGACCATGGACTGGAGCTGCTTAGAAGGGTGGAAGGTTGAAAGCTGATCAGAAAGGGAGCACAAATGAAACAGGTAGAGTTCTGTGTTTATTTAGGTCCTGATCTGATTGAGACAGTGAAACGGATGTTTAGCAGCACAGCACCAGAGTGCTTCACATGTGCTAGTGGGTGGATTGTTTGTTTTCTATCGGGCGGGGGCACAGAACAGGGCAGCATGGCTCCAATGTGTCAGCAAGGCTGATTTTAAAAGCAGATAAAAAGAAGTGGTTGGGGAGAAAAGTTCTTTTTTTGTGTACCAGTTGTCATAGACTCTGAAGTAAAAATTGTCACTGTGATGATAGTGTGGTGTTGTGGAAGGGTACAGGGAGGGGCAGTGCAGGGGGGTTGTCATGTCACTTGCTATGCAAGCAAAAAAAAAGGCAACTGGCCAGTGTGAAAATCGAGGTGGTTCAAGGATATCCAATGTAATGGGCACCCCGAAGTGGCACTTGTTCTTCACCGGGCTCTATTGTGAGATGGACCAGTGCTCTGGGTAGGGGACTGTCCTATCAGAAGAAAGGATTTTGTATGCCCATTTTCTAAATTATTATAGCTTTAGTGCTGGTGAAAGGTAACAATCTGATAGCACTGGAGATTAAAGGCTGAAGGCTTTTGTTTATGTCCAGGACAGTTACAAGATGGCAGCAGTGGGGAGTCAGGGCAGAGTGGGCCTGCTAGCATCTTGGACACTGAGAGGAAAGCACATCTTGTGTGTTTCCAGGGCTGTTCAATGTATACTTTCCTACCTACAAAGGGCAGGGATGATACAGCTGCAGCCACTGTTGAGTGGCTGACACATTATCATGAGGTATATTGCTATGCTTGAGTGGTAGGCAGAAGCACCACAGGAGTGCGAGGACATGCCAGGTACTAAGTGGGCCAGTACACTGAAGGGTTCCCTACACAATGACATTGGTGTTAGTGAAAGGTGTGGGTCTGATAGCACTGAAGTCAGAAAAACTCGAGGTACAGTGGACAGGTACACAACAAGCTTACCAGAACTGTCATGACATTGGTTCTGGTAGAAGGTAAGGTGCTGACAGCACTGTAATCTTAAAATATCTTTCTTCACACACCAAGCACAGTGTGGGCAGGTACAGTGCTGGCTTTCCCATACTGAGATCTGGTCAATATTTATGAAAGAAGAGGGGCTGATGCCATTGGTGGCTGCAGTACTCTGTTTACGTGGCTGGATACAGAGGGTGTCAGGTGATATAGATCTATACACACTAAAGGAAATAAGAATGAGAGGGGATCTGTTACTATTCTTTGAAATAGTTAGCAACTCCATTTTGGTAGCAGAATGAAATATCTAATTTAAAGATCTTAATTCTAGAACAAGGGGGCATGCACTACAGCTACAGGGAAACAATTTCAGGGGTAATAGAAGGAAGTACTTCTTTACAGAAAAGGTAGTTAACTTATGGAATGGACTGCCGGAGAGTGTTGTTGTCAATGACAGCAAGGAAATATTTAAGAAGAGATTGGACAAATTCATGACTGAAGGTGGAAAACTGAACTTCTAACACACTTCATAGGATCTACTTTGGGCCTAGCCCATCTGCTCCTTCTCACAATAGTGACAATAGTGATGATGAGCCCTATGCATGATGAATACGAGCAGCGTGCATGTGCATAGGGCAGGCAACGCTGCTATTCATGTCGCACTGGACGCATGTAATGAGGCGCAACAGGCATGCAGAACTTGAATGCCAAGAAATTGCGCCCACCGATTCGCTGGGGACATGGTCATACACACATGTACATATGCTCATACTACGTGCATTCACAATGGCCTGCATGATGAAATGCCATGCAGATGTCGTTGCGTAGGATACGTGAAGGAAAAGGCGGCATAGCGTGGTGCACATTGCCCTTTCGGAGGCCACACAGACAGACACAGCATGCAGCCACCCAGCACAGATGTGCCTGCACACCCGCATTGGCAGCACACAGCCATGCTACAACACCGGAAACACTAGGCCCTGCGACACAGTGGCCATACAGCTGTGCAGCACCATTGGCACACCTGCCACCAGCACACACCATGGTGCAGCCACACTGGCCAATGGCACATGTGATGGGCAGTACAGGCCATACGGCACACCAGTGCACCATCCAGATAGCACACCACCAGGGCCTTAGGCCTGCACCAGCGTGACACCAACCAGTGTAGAGCAGCACACCACACAACTTCCCCTTAATGTCAGAGACATCCCTGAATGTGCCCCAAACACCCCCTTGGGCCCTGTGAAGACACCAGTGGAGGAATTGAACAGTGTGGATTCTAAGCAACAAGTAATGTCAAACACTACAACAAATGCATTGAACATGGAACCCCAACCCGGCAGCAGTCTAGGGGAATAAAAACTAATGAGTACAATGTGCCCCTGAATATGGGTCTGTGTCCCCGAAAGGTATAACCATCATCCCAGATATATGAGGTATGAGGTTGAGAGGTATGCAGGGCAGAACCCAGACACATGCCAAAGAGGGGCCCAACCAGGCCTGTCACCCCCAACCAGCAAGGCATGTAGCCCCTCACTGACCTGCACCCGTGAAGACAGTGAACACACGGGGTATAAAACAGTTACATTTAATGCATGATGTAGAAACACAATATAGTACAGAACTGAACCACACCCACCTCCAAACACCCCACTGGCGGCACCGGCCAACACCTGGGACCCCACCCCCCAGGCCAGCACAAAAAACATCGGCACACCCTGATGCACAGCCATCCAGTCCTCCAGGCCTGTACACAGTCCACCATACAGTACACAGGGGCCAGCCAAACCCTTCCCCATGTCCATGGCCACCACACAGTTCTGACCAGCTGTGTTCAGGAACCCCCATGGCTATGAACTCTGAAGTCCTCTTGCTGGCATCCCCTCAGGCTGCGGTGGCTGCGGCCAGGACCTGGTCAGTGTTGAATTTCCACTGTCCTGCATGCCACATTCCTCCTCCACCATAGACCACTGTGATCTCCTCACTTAGAGGCGGAGGGCCATTCTTCTCACGAGGACAACAGTAATGTTGAAAGGAAATGGGAGCCACATCAGTTCAGCAACAATCACACGCATGACGTACAGCACACAGGACAAGAGCAGGCTTGCCCACCAGTCAGGGGACATAGATGTCCCAGGCCCTGAAGTAATCATCCTCATAGTAGAGGTCACCCCTGCAGGATCATGTGTCGTGGCAGCCACTCCCAGAACCGCAGATGCTGTGCCACCCTGGACTGGACAATGACCTGTGCCCCATCCAGCTGGACCTGTCGAGTGAGCTTGAGTCTGGCAGATATTCCACCATGGTCCTGTGAAGGGGAGGTGAGATACATGAGCCTGACACATGCAGTGAAGGAGAGACAGACCCCCCCCGACCAACGGGCACAGCACAGCATACATACCATCTTGAATGCCCTGACGGCCCACAGATCACTGTAGCCATCACCATCCACACAGTCCTGCTCAGACACCCAAAAGAGGTGCCATGGAAACATGGCCTGTGCTCAACCATCATCCCCGCCATGATGGCAATAGCATGCACCGCTACAGACTGCATGTGGCGGTGGCACATGCTGGTGGGCGTGCCTCCGCCACATGACCATGCCCCTGCAAGAGCGTACCCATGGCAGGATGATGGTACAAGAGGGGCCGGCAGCACAGGTGCAGTGCTGCCCAGGATGCTCAATCACAGTAGTGAGATGTTTCTGGGCTGCTTATCCACGTCCACCTAATCGACAAGCTAGCTGTCTGCAGAAGACGATGCAGACACAGACCGCGCATGTTCCACACATGCATAGATGCCTTGGCAATGCAGAAAACCCATTGCATTGAGCGGTTCCACCTACCATAGGACACCATCAGCATGCTGTGTGACAGCATCCATGGAGCATTGGAGCCATGGACAAGGTGTTCATGTGCTATGATGGTGGAAACGAAGGTGCTATGTGCCCTTGGCTACTATACCACAGGGTCATTCCAGTGTGTCACCAGGGACACTGTAGATGTGAGCCAGTCCTCCATCTCCAGGACCATGGCACAGGTGACAGATGCCCTCATAGAGCATGTGGGTGAGCACATCACCTTCCCACACACACCTGCGGATGTCAGGGCAACTAAGGAGGCATTCTATGCAATGTACGGCATGCCAAATGTCTGCAGTGCCATTGATGGGACACACATTGCCATCCTCATGCCTGCTGCCCATGAGTAGGCATACAGAAACAGAAAGGGATACCACAGCATCAACTGCCAGGTGGTCTGTGATGTGAAGGGCATCATCACGGATGTGTGCACCAAGTACCCTGGCTCAACGCATGACTCCTACATCCTCAATGGCTGTGGCATGGGTGCATACCTATGTGCTGGATGGCTCAACGGCTGGCTGCTCAGTGAGTCACTGCATCCAGTCAGGGTATGTATGACTCATGTCACTGTACTCCTGCCACTGACATGTCATTCTCCACACCTGAAGGTGACAGTGGATATCCACTGTGGACCACTCTGATGATGCTGTTCCATGCCCCTGACACACCTGTTGAGGTCACATACAACACGGCACACAGACAGACATGGGTCATCATGGAGAGAACCATCGGACATGCTGAAGATGCGTTTCAGATGCCTGGACCATATCGGTGGAAGATTCATGATGAGTATAGCAAAGGCATGCAGGGTGCTCATGGTGTGTGCTATGCTGCACAACATCATGAAGCATGCGAAATGCACCTGTGCTGGCAAATGCACCCGATGCCCATGGGGCAATGGGGATGACGACACCAGGGCTATGCCTGTCCAGGTCCAGGGTATGGCGGGTGGCCGTGTCACCCAGCAGGCACTAGTGGAGGGCCTGTTCAGGTGCTGATGGCACACTATGCATGTGGAGGGTAAGTATTGCAATGGCCATGGCACTGGGTACATGCAGACCAAGGTGCCAGGCTCCTGCAGCAGGGTGCATGGCACAGTGGCCTTGTTACAGCATAATGTACTATCTTGCCGGAGCACGATGATTATGACATGCCTGAGTGCAACACATCATGGGTGGGTGGGTGTCCATGTGAGGGGCTTGCGTGTGTGTTCCAGTGGTGCGCATGTTCACGGTTATCCTCCCAGGGCTATGCGCACACCACTCCCAGTATGGTGGCATCTGCGGAGATATGCAAGCCAGTACTATATGGCAGTGCAGTGTGGTGGTGCTACCTTGGCCTTTCCGGTCCTGTATGCTCAACGAGACATACCAAGGCCTGGCTGCTGAGCCTGCATGCTGGTGGGTGCATACACAGCCCAGTGCATCCATGACATCCTCCATGGGCATCAACAGTTCGGGGGCCCTCACTACCAGCACCGTATGCACGCCACTGACATGCAGCACATGCTGGTGTGGCTCCACCATCATCACCCATAGATGCTGTGTGTGGCACGGGTGGTTGGGACACCTTGGTCATGGCCATGCTTGGGCATGGCATGTCATCCAACAGCAGCCGCATGGTATTGCTGTTTCCCCTGGGCCTGGTGTGCATTATGGGGGATGGTGGTTCACACTGTGTGGAGGTGTCAGTGGCCTCCGGATGTGTAGGTGAACCCTCACTGGCCCTGCCGTGCATGTGTCGCATCATCTCTTGAATGACCTCCAGTGCCACCACACACCTCAGGATGGCCATGTGCATGCTGCGGTTTATCGCGGTCTGTGCCTCCATGGTGGCAGTGTTTCTGCACTGTGCCTCAAGGCAGTCCCACTCCAGCTGCTGCAGTTGCTGGTACTGCCCCTCCAGGTACATCTGTGACCATGCTGGCCAGTAACATGTATGGGTGCAGTCTGAGGGCCCCTCATCCCCGCTGTCACTGTGTGGTGGCACTGCTGCATTATGGCGTACAGTGCCAGTGGGGCCTTTGTCATCCTTGCATGTCTGCATTTTGGCTGGTTTGAGCATGTCGTTCCACTCATCCTGCCCTGTGAGTGCTTTGTGCCTGTCCCCACTGCAGTGTCACTGCCGGTCCCACTGTCCTCCTCACTGGCCATATCTACTTGGATCTCCAGCTCCAGGTGGGGTACATAGGGCATGTTAGGTTATCACACACAGCTGCCCATCCTCCCACCCCAGGGTGTGCATACGTACCTTCTTCATCTGCTGACAGGTGACCAGTCACTGTTGCTGCAACTGTCGGTGTTGCAGGGGTCTGTTCCCTGGTATATGCTGGGCCATGGCACTCAGGGTCTACGTCACCAGTGGGTACATTGCAAGGGGGTTACTGAGGCTGTGGTACAGCTAGGTTGTCATGGCCACATGATTTCATGTTGCCATTACCTGCCATCATGTCCACCCCTTCTGCCACTCTGTGGACGGTGACCTCTGTCAGTGTCTCAGGTAAGAGTCAGTCCAGGGAGGTCAGCTGGCTGTCCATACATGGTGAGCCACTGCCTGTGCTGCTGTGCGTGCCCTCCCACCAGTGGCGAGCTTCCGCTTCACCATTGCCCTCATGTCCCGCCACTTATGCTTTATCACCGACAGGGTCCGTGCCTTTGACCCGGCAGCATTTACGCCAGCCTGTATGTCCAGCCATAGCCTGGACTTGACCTCCACAGGTGTGTTCAGGGACTTTGCACCATACAGCCTGCTGTAGTGCTGGCATATGTCAGTTACCATGGTGGCGATTTGGCCGCCACTGAAGTTGGTGGCACGGGACCGCCTCCCACCCTGTACTTGGCTGCATCCACGTTCGTGGATGGCACTGCCCCTTCCTCCATTGTCCTCCACCACATCCTCTGCTCCCACCTCTGCATTCACTGCCTGTTCTGCCATGGCATACTGCAGTGTACTCTGCATGGGATTCACAGCCATGCGGCTGCATTGGAGGGGTGTTCCATTGCCTTATATAGTGGGGTCAAGAGGCATTCCTGCTTACTGCAGGCCCGCCCACTCTGCCTGCAGGATGTGCTCTGTGGCTCATCTGGTCCCACCCACTGCACACAATGTCCTTCATGAATGCCGCTTTGCTGCCATCTGCTGTGCGGAGCCCAGTTATGTGCATCCTCTACATCTGTTTTTGGTGTATTTTCCGCACTTTCACGCATAGGGCCCTATATTAGCACTGCAATCAGGATGAATGCATGTCAGCAAAAGCAAAACTGTGACATGTATATCAGCGACTGGGGCATCAGAGTGCCAGTGCATTTTAGTGCTGCCATCCTGATGTTGTAGGTGTGGTGGTTGGAGCGGAGATGAGAATGCTTATATGGAGGGATGGTGGTGTACGGGTGAAGCCCCCCCTTCTGAAGCACTGAAATGAGTAGCTAGGTTTACATTCATGTGCTGTGCATCTATTGTAATAGCTGCTGAGAAGCGGTAGTGATGAGTGCAAGGCTGGACTGCAGGAGCCAGGTGTGTTAAATTATGTTTCTGTGTGTGGATCCTTTAGTCAGTTGTCATCTTTGTGGAGTTCCTCTGGCATATCTCTATGGCTACTGACTACTTGTGTGATGTATGTAAACTCTGATTTACTGTGTGCTCTTTTATGCTGATTTGGTTGTCTTGTTATACAAGTTCTTGTTTTGTTTTCTGTAAACAAAAGTGCACTTTTCAGATGGACTTCCTGGTATTTTATCTCTTCCTTGCTGTTTTCCTGGGTGTGGGGTGTGGCTGCTGTTTGTTTGGGGTGTTTTTTGGGCAGTTTTCACTGTTTTTACCTGTTGCCATTTTGCTGTGTCACCCACATTTTTTGGCACTATTGTGCCGTTATCCTTATTGCAGTCTCTATTTTATATTTGCTATTATTAGTACCGCTACAGAGTGAAGAGCAAAATCTTCAGTGTGATTCTGCACACAGATCGGCATGGCTAGGTATGGAGGTAACTTCACAAGCTCAGGGAATTTTGCACTATCCCCTGGACTTATAAATTAATATTAACATTGATTCCTGGAAGAAGAACTTTTGCCACAAGAATTATGAGTTTAATAAATTACAGTTACTGTATTACGCTGCCCTATTACAGTGATCTGCATTGTACAGACAGAAACTGATTTCTGAGGACTGTCTGAAATATAATTGGTGCTATGCTGCAGTGATTGTTACTGTGACCTGACCAATAGTCCTCATAATAATGAAAGCATTGCCCTCTCCCCTATACAATATACACACGGAGGTACCATCACAAGACCAGCCTTTCTGGCATGAGCCATACTCTTGTTATTGTTGTTTTCCTTATTTTTAAACTGTCCTTAGTTTGGCACCCCCTGCTTTGAATGACAGACTCTATTTAATATTGTGTTGGCTTGTAAATGCTAATATCATTGTCCCATGATCACCCCTTCTGAAATAATTTGAATGTCCAAACCAAGTAATATGGGTGCATGAAGGCAAATGATTTATGTACACCACTATGACATTCTGTACATCTGCATAAGTCAATCATATTTCCAACATAACAGTTTATTCAAATTGTCCATATTATGCACAATTCAATCATGCATTGAATTCACCCTTTTGCTCCTTCTTCTCTTGGGGTCTGGATGCATCATCCAACCCCCCGCCAATGGCCACCAATCTTCCCTCACTGTAATTTAGCTAGGTCTGGATGCCATAGAGCTGACCCCTAGCCTTTCTATCTATCCCTCCTCCCCCTTCTAATCATGTCTAGGTGCCTACCTCTGGCCCGTGCACCCTCCCCCTTCCCTCCTGGCCCTGCCTGCTCCCCCACCTTTTCTCTAGGCCTCTCCCTCCTATCTCCTAATTCCTGCTCCTTCCTTCCCATACCATATCTGTCCCTTTTGCTCTTCCCTTTCAGAGCTAGCCACATGCTCTTTCAGCACCTTACTCATATAGTAGGAATTGTCTACCTGCCCCAGGACCCCTTACCAGTATAGCAAGAACTGTCCATCTGCCCCAGGACCCTGAGTCCTCCCATACCAGTCCATGCCTTGTGTGCCCCACTTTCCTCATCCTCTCCTTCTGTGTCAGGGAAGATGGGTGGGAAAATGAAAAATCCCAGCAGAAAAAGGGTGAGCAACCCTCAACCTAGGCTTATGAAGCCCCTAAGGACCCTTTGCAAGGACCCTTACAAGCCATGCCCCTGGCCAATCCAGTGCACCCCTCAGGTGTACACATCACCTCGTACCTGTCCATCATGACCTCACCTGGCCCTCCCCTTTTCCCCTTGTCACTCCTAGTGATCTCACTAGGCTCCTCTCTTTCTAGTCCTGTCTTCTTCCTTTACCTTCCCTTCCCCCTCCCACCTCCTCCCCCCCTCCAGTCCTCTAAGCTCCCCTCATTTCCTCTGGGCTGCCGACAGATAATTCAGGTTGCCTTTAACTGGCAACCCTACTTGTCCCATGATCACCCCTTCTGAAATTATTTGAATGTCCAAACCAAGTAAAATGGGTGCACGAAGGCAGATGATTTATTTACACCACTATAACATTCTGTACATCTGCATAAGACAATCATATTTCCAACATAACAGTTTATTCAAATTGTCCATATTATACACTATTCAATCTTGCATTGAATTTCACCCTTTTGCACCTTCTTCTCTCGGGGTCTGGATGCATCATCCAACCCCCCGCCACTGACCACCAATCTTCCCTCCCTGTAATTTAACTAGGTCTGGATGCCATAGAGCCGACCCCTAGCCATTCTATCTATCCCTCCTCCCCTCTCTCTAATCACATCCAGGTGCCTACCCCTGGCACATGTGCCCTCCCCCCTTCTCCCCTGGCCCTGCCTGTTCACCCCCTTTTCTCTAGGCCCCTCCCTCCTATCTCTTAATTCCCTTTCCAGTAGCCCCAGCCTCCAGCTTGCATTGGATGGTGGGGCTTCCCCCCCTTGTGGGGACCTGGTCTTCATATAGCCTTACCACAGTCAGTTGCCACAAAGCCAGTAAAACTACTGCCAAACCTCTATCGGATAAATGCACCCCATCCCCCCTATAAAGGTGTGGCTTGTCAAAGTTAATGCCCTGGTGTGGAACACAAACTCCCCCCATCCCCTATGCAAATTCTGCCACCCTCCTATTCAGCCATTTTTTAGCTCTTTCAATTGCTTCAAAACTGTCGGCCTGATGCCTCTCCCTCCATAATATTATATTGGACCACACAATCTCCACCCTGGGCCACCAACCCTTGATGGTCCATAAATTGGCCATGATATCCCTCAACAATGCCCCCCATGGTGTCTTTCCTAAATCATTGCCCCAAAGGTGAATAACCAATATATCCAGCCTGCCCCAAAAGCAATTTAAGTTCCTCCAAGACAGGTAGCAATTGAGACCAGCGCATTCCCCGAATCCCTTTCCAGCATATCTGTGGGCTTCTGAGTCCTCTCGCAAACTCCCTCTCTCCTTGGCTAATCGCCATATGCTTCTACACCCAGTAGACATAGGAATGCCCCAGCATCCACATAATCCGCTGCTTCTTATCACCTGCTGATAGAGAAAAACACAGAAAAGTAATTTCAGGGTCTGATATAGCGCTTATAGGGTTGAGAGGTTTGACTAGATGAGGGACCTCAGTCTAAACAAAATTCCCCCTCCAAATGTTGAGAATCCAGAGCTGTATACATGCATTTAAACTGGATTTGTTTCTAGAACAGGGTACACAAAAGAAAGAATGACAATGGCTGGATTCTGAGTTGCAAAACCTAGTTGTACAGGGAAGAGGGAAATTAAAAAGAAAATAGCATGCTGCAGTGTAAATGAAATCTCATAGGAATACACCTGTAATTACAGAGCGGTGAAACTGCAGCTAAGGTTCAAATTATGTGAGGCAAATTAAGTCATCAAAAATTCCATTTTGAGTTATTAGGGCAATGTGACATGAAATGAAACGGCAGCAAGTGTGTTTTTGGAGATTTCACTTACACATTTTAAGCACAATAATATTTCATTTCATGATTTATAAAGGGATTAAGTCTATAGAAGCAGCAGGAATGCACAGAGAGAAAATGTGGATTGCTGTATTGAATACACATCAGAGAGGAGTCTTCACATGTCCAGCGGCATATTACTTCTGCCTGCACATCGACTATGTTTCAGCAAAGCCCAATTTACTTGATAACTATATTTTCACAGATGCTTTCATGGGCCACTCAGTCAATCAACCAAATTCTACTGAGACTGTTTATGAAGAATTGGATGTTACTTTGTCTTGTATGTTTAAAACTGCCATAGCAATTTGCAAACAATCTAAATCTGTCTGGTACCACCAATATCCACATCACCCCTCCAATATTTTATACAGGTAAACAAGTTTAATCCCCAGACTCAAGACATTGTTCATCAAAACTAGAATAAATCTGTGATCTGGTATGAAGACCCCCACCTCCAATTAAGTCAGAGACCCAATATCACCAAGGGGATGCAAGCTTTATAACTTTTGCAAACTTTAACCTTACCCTAAAATACACAGCTGCTGGTAATTTTAAATGATGCAATGTTGGACTAAATATCAGAGATAAGTTACTTGTAATAACTGCAGATAAAACACAGCAGAGCAAATCAACCTATTTTCTGGCTCTGAGCTTTTCTTTAAAGAAAAATGAAGACTTTAAATGGGTTAAAAAATCAAATTTCATCAGAAGCCATTTGATTATTCCCTCCTAAAGAACACCTTAATTTTACTTGCCCTTTCATGAGACTATCCAGGTAAGCATAATTTTACATAAATGATACCGTGCCATGGTTTGTGTGACATAACAACAAAACAAATCAATGTGCACACCAGTGTGGGGTAAATAAGGTTGCCAAGTGGCCAATGACCACTAAAAAAATTGGTTTGGCTACCAGATTTTGAAAGTTACCGGCCAACTGGCTACCTGCCCACAAAGTAATTTTTGAGTCCTTAAAGTGATGGCCACTAAAAATATTGATTTTGCTACCAGATTTTGAAAGGTAGCAGTCAAACTGACTTCCAGCTCACAAACTGATTTGTCCCACCGTGGTACACAGGAAACCACACCTTACTGTCTTCCTATTATAGGGCTTCAAAACTAGAGTATCAGACTCTGCAACCAGTTTAAAACTCTTTCATGTACATTGTTTGCTTGCTTTATCACATTATCTAACCAAACCAGCTGCAAACAGTTACAAAGTCCAGTTATGCAAGCAAAAAATTGTGACAGCATAAGGTCCTTACTCGGAGCCAAGCAATCTAAGGGATACACCAACAAGAGACAGAAACTCAGCTGCCTGAAAGAACTGAAAACATATATCCAAAACCTCAGATGAGTTAAAGGCATTTGTTCATTTGCCATAAAGTAAAAATGTAAGTAGCACCCCTACCCTGTTGAAGTTTCACATCACACTGAAGCTTTTCAATGTCGATAAGTGGAGGTGCTACTCATGTTTCTGTTTTATGGCTAATGAACAGGACAGTTGAGTTTCTCTCTCTTGGAAAGTCCAGTGATTTTGTATCAACAGATACTTGTGATAGTATTAAATCACAGGTATATAATAGAGTAGGGATATTAAAAGAACACATACATTATTTACATCCTACTGGAGAAAACAGTAATCTCAAAATTTAACTGATGGGGAGTTCAGTCACATTGCACAAACCTGCTCTCAGCCTAAATACATAAAATATCCACAATAACTAAATTCTCTATGACTTCCTGTTTTAATTCCTTTTTCTCCTGTATGCTTCTTGCATTTTCAAAAGGTAGCATGTGAGGTGGGCGCCTGAATCATGCGCCGTCTGAAACAGCGACGCGATATGGGCAAAAGCCTGAAAGGTGAGGGGAAGGGAGGGTGACCTGATGTGGTGGGGTGGGCAGCCCTAGCGACAGGATGTCACTACATGTACACGCGTGGGGGGGGGCGAGCCCAGTGAGCATGGCCTGGGAGAGGGTGGAGGGGATGTAGGGGTGGTGCCACTGTTTGCTGCCAAGCTGCGCCATGGCATCGGGGGTTCGCCTCTGCTTGCGGTGCTGGGGCTCTGGGTTCGGGTCTGGGTCAGGGCGCTATTGTGCTTTTTTTGCACCCAGCCCAAAACTTGTAATGTTTCTGCTTTCACCCCCCCCCCAACATGCACTCCCCTGGAGTTGAGAATCCTTAAGTAGGGGGGTGCAAGGGGCAAACCCTCCTGCATGGGAGGGTATGGGGCTCAGCCCCCCCTACAGAAAGCAAGTGATTTCAGTCCCTGGCTCCATTCTTCTGTGCGCTGAGGATGTCAGGGTGGTGAAATTGTTTTCACTGCCCTGACTTCACAATAATGTGAGTCGCCGTTCGGTGCTCGCCATTATCACATAGAACCTTTTCAAAAATATCTCCGTATGTCGCCATACTTCTGCCCTAAGGTCAAAGCACGTGGTTACAGCATCAGCTAAATGGAGGCAGGAATGTTGTAGAGCACCCCCACATAAAGACATAAACCAGAGATAAGTGGAAAAAACCAAATTCTCCTTCATCTTCGATAATTCTTCTCCCCACCCCATGGGTGGAAAAAAAATCAAATTCTCTCTTCTTTGATTATCTCCCCCTTATAAGCCAGAGGTTGGCGGAAACAATTAAAGGTGCTCTCATCTTTAATAATTCTCCCCCCCCCAATAAGCCAGAGATGGGTGGACAAAATTAAATGCCATCACATCTTTTATTATCCCCCAACCCCCATAAACCAGAGATGGGTGAAAAAAAATCAAATGCTGTCTCATCTTTGATTATCTCCCCCCCAACAAGCCAGAGATGGTGGACAGATTATCCCCCCACCTCCATATGCCTGAGATGGGTGGAAAAAATCAAATGTTCTCTCTTCTTTAGATTACCCCCTTCCCCACAAGCTAGAGATGGGTGGACAGATTATCCCTCCTCCACAAGCCAGAGATGGATGGACAGATTATCCCCCAGCCAAAGCTGGGTGAACAGATTATCATACTGACATACTAAAATGACAGTAGAATAGGCCTAATGGTCTTTCATGTCTGCTCATTTGGTCAGCCCCCACCCTGGGAGCTGATCTTGCTGCCCCCCTCATCCTCTCTGGCTTCTCCCTTCCCAGTCCCAGATATTCCCACTGCACAGGACTTTGCACCCAGAACTCTTACCCTGTACCTGTCCCACCCCCTCTTGAACCCCTCCACCATCTCTGCCTCCACCAGCCACCTGGGCAGCGTATTCCATGGCTCCACCACCCACTCAGTGAAGTAGTACCTCCTCCTTTCTCTCCTGAATCTCCCTCCTTCCAGCTTCCACCCCTGCTCTCTAGTTGCCCCCCCTCCATCGGAACACCTTGACGACTTCTCCCCTATTTAACCCCTTCATGTACTTGAAGACCTCTGTCATGTCCCCCCAGTCCCTTCTCTCTTCCAATGTATACATATTTAGCTCTTTGAGCCTCTCCCCATAGGTCCTGTCCCCCAAGCCCCAGATCATTTTGGTTGCCCTCCTCTGGACCCTCTCCAGGAGTTCAATGTCACTCTTTAAGTGTGACCTCCAAAACTGCACGCAGTACTCAAGGTGCGGCCTCACCAAGCAGTTATACAGGGGGAGTATTACTTCTCTTCTTCTGGTGGTCATCCCCCTAGTGATGCATCCCAGCATCCTGTTGGCCTTGGCCACTGCCCTCCTACAAGTCTCAGAGTTGTTCATCTTGACATTCACCACCAATCCCAGGTCCCTCTCAGCCATTGAGACTTGTAGCATTCCCCCCCAAGGGTGTGCTCTTGGCCCATGTTTCTGGGTCCCAGATGCAGTACCTTGCATTTCCCTGCATTAAACCTCAGCTTCCACTTTCTAGACCACCTTTCCAGAGCCTCCAGGTCCCCCTGTAGGGCCACCCTCCCCTCCTCCCCATCCATCACCACTCCCAGTTTTGAGTCATCTGCAAAGAGACTCATCTCACTCCTGATACCCTTCCTTATGTCAGAGACATAGGCATTGAACAGGAGGGGCCCAAGGACTGATCCCTGAGGGACCCCACTAATGACCCTCCTTAGGGATGAGACTATTCTACCAACCACGACCCTCTGGGTCCGGTCCTGGAGCCAATTGTCTATCCATCTGATCATATGGTTCCCCACCCCCATTTCTCCCAGCTTATTCAACAGGCCCCCGCGAGGAACAGAGTCAAATGCCTTGCTGAAGTCAAGATAGAGGACGTCCACCGATCTACCCAGGTCCAAGGCTCTCATCACCCAGTCATAGAACTCCACAAGGTTTGTCTGACATGATTTCCCTGGGATGAATCCATGCTGTCTATTGTCCAGGTACCCTGACTTTTCCAGGTACCCCCCAGCCTCTCCTTGACAATGCGCTCCATCACCTTGTCCACCACCAATGTCAGGCTGATGGGCCAGTAGTTCCCTGCCACCTCCTTTGATCCCCCCTTGTGGATAGGCACTATATGTGCCACCTTCCAGTCCTGGGGCACCCACTCTGTCCTCAGAGAGATGCTGAAAAGCTCTGCCAGGGGTTTCGCCAGGACATCTGCCAGTTCCTTCAGCACTCTGGCATGTAATTTATCTGACCCAATTGCTTTCTCTGTCTTAAGGGACCTGAGGGCTTCCTTCACTCTCTCTGCCATGATTTCCACCTCCGCTACCTCGTCCCCCTGCCTTGCCTTCCCCCCTCCTGCCAGTGATGGCCCATTCTCTACCCAGACCCAACGATTGGCAAGGGTCCCCCCCTCAGTTTCACCATCTCCTCCCATGTATGATGCAGTCCCCCCATTTTCCTTGGTGAAAACTGAGGAGAAGTACTCAGTTAGTACCTCAACCTGCTCCCCCAGATCTTGTGCCCATCCCTCCCCTGTTTTAATCCTGCTAATCTGCCCCTTCACCCTTCATTTTCCCCCAATGTATCTAAAGAACCCCTTATTCCCTTGCCTAATTTCCCTGGCCAGGTTCTGCTCCCTCCTTGCCTTAGCCACCCTCACCACACTAGTGGCCCTTCTGGCCATCAGCTCATACTACCCTCTATCCCTTTCACTCCTTGAGCACTTGAAATGCCTATAAGCCACCTTCTTTCCCCTCACCACCTCCTGAACCTCCCTGGTCCACCAGCAAGGTTTACAGGCCCTACCATATTTTCATCTTACTCTTGCACAGGTGCTTGTAGCATCCTGCACCCCCCTCCTGATGATTTCCCACCTACTGTCAGCGTCCATATCTGGCACAATCCCATCCAAATGCTTCTTAAGGATCCTTCCCATTTCCTTGCAATCTGCCCCCCTGAAGTCAGTTACCTCCATCTTTGTGCAGCCTTCAACCCCTCCTAGGTGCAGGCAGAACAAGACCGTGGCATGGTCGCTCCCCGCCAATGGGTCCCTTACCTCCAGGCCCCCAATCTGCTCACTGTCTGCCAGGACCACATCCAGTATCTGTGCCTCCCTGGTCAGTTCCCCCACCTGCTGAGTTAGGAAAGCATCCTGAAAGACATCCAACAACCTCTGTTTCCTGGCCACCGAGGATGTCATAGTCTACCAGTCCATTCCTGGCATGTTTAAGTCCCCCAACACCACCACCCTTCCCCTGCCCAATTTGCAGTGTCTCCCAACATCTGCCACCAGACTCTTCTACAGCTCCTCCGCCAGCGCAGGGGGTCTATAAACCACTCCTATTTTTACTCTGTTGCCCCCATTTGTTATCAAGGTGACCCAAATTACCTCCACAGTTTTCTCCGCCTCTTCCACTTCTCCTATTCCAATGCAGTTTTTGACTATTATTGCTACCCCTCCTCCCCTTCCCTCCCCCCATCCTTCCTGAATGTGATGTAACCCTCCAAGTTCAGGTCCCAGTCACGCCCTGCGGTGGCCTAGGTCTCAGTGACCACTGCCACATCCACTTCTCCCTCAATTAACATTGCCTGGTGCTCAGGCATTTTATTGCCCAAGCGACTGGCATTTAGCAGGACTACCTTCCACCCTTTCCTTATACTTCCATTTCCCCTGCTCGCATTCCCATGGGGATTCCGTCTTCCCCAGGTCAGCACCTTACCAGTCGGCCTTTTCCCACATTCCTCCAGCTCACCGGGGGGTGGAGACTGAGTCCCTCCTTTATCGGACCCCCTTTGACAGTCTTCTCTCCAATCCATCCCACCTTCACAAGTTTAAACCCCACCTTTCACCAACGAACCCCTCTATTATCAACTTAAGGATTTCTCTCCCCCCAAATTGAGATGGATCCTATCTCTAGCATATAGCCCCTTATCCTCCCAGGTCTCCTCCCAATCACCCATCAACCCATACCCTCTGGCCCCACACCACTCCCTGAGCCACTGGTTTATCTCCCTAATCTTCCTCTTGTGTTCTCCACTAGCCCTTGGCACCGGCAGGATTTCAAAGAAGGAAATTGCACATCCTATATCATGACAGACCCTGGCAAGCTCCCTGAACCTTGCCTGTATCTCTAGCTCACTATTTCCCTCAATGTCATTGGTACTCAGGTGGACCAGTACATCCAGGGAACCTCAACAATCCTTTGCCAGCTGATATACCTCATGCTTGGCCCTGTGCACCTTTAGTCCAGGGGAGCATTTTATTCTAATCAGGCAGGCTTCTGCCAGCCTATTCCATTTGATACCCCTGATCATGGAATCACCCAACAGGATCAGTCTGACCACCTCTTTTCCTCCATTTCCCCCTCTTCCATGTCCCTCATCCTTTCTACCGGCCCCTCCCCCCAGCCAGCTCATTGCTCCTCCCCCTATCTGGGTGCCCCCTGCCACCCTATCCTTATTTACCCTGGCCACCCTCTCCCCTCTGATCCTATGCCTTGCCTTCTCCAGAGTATCTTTTTGTACCCTGCTATATCCCCTCGTCACTGCTTGTGACTGGTCCTTCCCTCCCATCTGCTAAACTTGCCTGGCTCATCCTCCCTTCCTTCCCACCTCCATTCAGCCCCTCCTTGCCTGTTGTGCTCCCCTGGCATAAACCCTCAGCTGCCTTTACTGTATCCTCCTTGTACTTCTGGTCCCTCTCCTTGCCCTTTCCTCCCAACTAGTCCTTCTCCTTGCACTTTCCTCTCTCTACCATCTCCTTCTCCTCCTGCTCTGATCCACTGCTCCCCCCATTTTCCCATGTTCCAAGTTCCCCCCTGTTCTTCCTGCTATCCTGCCCCTGCCTCTTGCCCTCTACTCCCTTTCCATCTCCAACTGCCCATGTTATGGTTACATCACCCCCTCATCCTCAAGCAGAAGAAGAGAATTGAAGCAGTTAATGAGCTTAAGGTCTGATCCACCTCTCCCCCTTGCTTCCTTCTGTCCTGCCCCAGCCATCTGCCTACTTCCCTAAGAATGTCCTCCCTTTGGGCCCCCCCTCTGTGAGGGTCCCCAGATACCTGCCTGTTTCCTTGGTAGTGTCCTCCTTTTGAACCCCCCCCCCTCTGTCAGGGTCCCTATATGACCCCAGAGTACTCTCCTGCACTCCTTTCCCTATCCCCCACCCCTAGTGTTTAGTGCAACCCCATGGAAGAGCCCCTGCCCTATTCCCCAACCATACCTCCCCCCTCCCTCCAGCTGTCTCCTAATCCCCTCAACCTCCTCCCTAAGCTGTGCCAGCTGGAGGCACACAGGGCAATCACTGAACTTTCAAGCCCAGTCCAGTATCATGGCCACCCCACACCCTGTGCACCCCACCACCCTCCCAAAGATGCCAGCCCTAATGATGTGTAGTCTCATCTCCCTACAAGTAGATTTCCTTGGGTGAGCTACCAGGTTGCCCACTAGTCCAAGATACGCCCCTACCCACTAATCAGGTCACCCACTAAACCTAGATACAATCCCACAGTAAACAGGTACCCCCATTACTAGGTGCAGTACTACACAGTGAACTTATATGGGACGTGTACAACTCCCTAAGCTCTCCTCTCTAAGTCTAGTAAACCCATCCCCAAGTGACTAGAACTACATGAGCTGCACTTGAGTCTTTTCCCTCCAATTGCAGGGCTAGTGTTCCCTACAAATCAGCCTATCTCTGGGAGGGAGGGGTGGGGAGGGTGGGACTAGTGCCTACAACCGACTCTCACGAGAGTGTATCAGCCCCGTGACTGCCCCTCACTGCACCTCCAAGCACTATCAGATAAGACAAATCTTTCAAGTCTACTTCCTCACAGCATCCAGCTAGAAGCTTCTTTCCCAGTTCACCTCTAACTGAAGACTGCCTGAGTTGAGAGTCCCACCTTACTTTCAAACAGCACTAATCCCCTGTAATATGATGCCTGCACTTACAGGCCAGACAGCAGCTTTTAAACACACACACACACACCAAATAGTCTGCCAGAAACAAACAGAAAACCAGCTAAGAATATCTTTCAAGTCCACTTACTCTCACGACCTCCTGCTTTTAAACAAACACAAACACCAAATTGTCTGCTGGAAACACACAGAAAACCAGCTAAGACAAATCTTTCAAGTCTATTTCCTCACAGCATCCAACTAGAAGCTTCATTCCCAATTCACCTCTAACTGAAGACTGCCTGAGCTGAGAGTCCCACCTTAATTTCAAGCAGCACTAATCCCCTGTAATATGATGCCTGCACTTACAGGCCAGACAGCAGCTTTTAAACACACACACACACACACCAAACAGTCTGCTAGAAACAAACAGGAAACCAGCTAAGAAAATCTTTCAATTCCACTTACTCTCAGAGCCTCCTGCTTTTAAACACCCCAAAACACCAAATTGTCTGCTGGAAACAAACAGAAAACCAGCTAAGACAAATCTTTGAAGTGTACTTCCTCACAACATCCAGCTAGAAGCTTCTTTCCCAATTCACCTCTAACTAAAGACTGCCTGAGTTGAGAGTCCCAATATACTCTCAGACAGCACTAATCCCCTGTAATATGATGCCTGCACTTACAGGCCAGACAGCAGCTTTTAAACACACAAACACACACATACACACACCAAATAGTCTGCTAGAAACAAACAGAAAACCAGTCAAGAAAATCTTTCAAGTTCACTTACTCTCACAGCTTCCTGCTTTTAAACACCCACAAACACCAAACTGGCTACTGGAAACACACAGAAAACCAGCTAAGAGAAATCTTTCAAGTCTACTTCCTCACAGTATCCAGCTAGAAGCTTCTTTCCCAATTCACATCTATCTGAAGACTGCCTGAGTTGAGAGTCCCAACTTATTTTCAGACAGCACTAATCCCCTGTAATATGATGCCTACACTTACAGGCCAGACAACAGCTTTTAAACACACACACATGCACCAAATAGTCTGCTAGAAACAAACAGAAAAGCAGCTAAGAAAATCTTTCAAGTCTACTTCCTCACAGCATCCATCTAGAAGCTTCTTTTCCAATTCACCTCTGACCCCAACCCTAGTCTGCTGCAAACTGGTGGAAACTCTACTCACTCAAGCAAGTGAAAACCCTTCAGTGGCCAGCCTGCCATTGGAGTGGTAGCAGTACCACTCATGATGCAGAGAACCTGAGTTCAGAAGTGAATCTGTGATGTTGGAGCACTGGACAGGGGAAGGAGAATAAGCATCCATAGGACTGCTGTCCTCTTCCAGGGGGAGTGTGGGAAGAGCCTGATTCTTGCCTGGCCCCCGGATAAAGCTGGAGGAAAGACAGCCAAGGCCAGAAGGTCAGAAGGTGTGGTAGACATAGATACACATTGCGTGGGAGTGCATGGCATGAGATATGATGTCCTTGCACACCACACCTCCCAGGGAATAAGAAAACAGAAATTACTGGCAGCAGGATGCTGGCATGTGCTCGCAATCCCTGCACCCTACTAGCTGTGTTCCCCAGCCTGAACTGGATCCAGTCCTCAGCAGGGATTGTGGACCCTGCCAACCCCACCTGAGGGGCATGTCCTGGATTACGACAACTGGTGATAAGTCCTAGCAGAGGTTGGGGTGATGGGGCTGAGGCACCATCCCAAAAGAATACTGCCTGGGAGATGGTGGAAAAAAAAAAGAAAACAAATCAGTGTCTTCTTATCATTTACCATCAGCACTTACAATTGTCTACTCTGCTGACTGCCCTGCTACTGCTATGCTTGCATCTGCCTGCCTCTCAGCCTACCCTACTAATGCTGCCCGACTGCTACTGCAAAATACTGTCTGCCTCTGCTTCCCCTCACTCCCTATGGAATCTGGATCTTTTCATGTGATCTTCCTCTGGCTCCTCCATCCAAATTTGTAAATCGTGCTGTGTCTGACAAACTTCTGAAGATCTCTCTCTCCATTTGACATCTCAAACAGGGTGCTTCATTAAAGTAAATGAAGGCATTTTTACCTCCCACCAAATGGCTTACTCCACACAAATCAGCCAACTGGCAGAGAGGTAGCCACCCCATCACAGTTGGCCAGTAGCCAATTAAGAAGCAGGGTGTAATGAAGACAATCATAGCATACCAGCAGCAGCCAATTGGGACATAAGCCCAGGCAGAGCCTTAGGCTACTGGTACACTTGAAGGCCTTTCTCTTGCTGACCTCACCATCTAGCTAAACAAAAGAATAATGAAACACTGCATGGTTCATGGCATGTATGTTTTCTGGTGGCCTTGCTCCCTTCCCACTGGCTGATAGCATGGTGAACCATGGCCAGACAGAAGAGAAGAGAAGAAACAGGTTTCATTAGCTTTGATCCCAGTCTGGTAGGCATATGCTCAGGCACAGTACACTTGTTGACCCCTCATGTTACACCATTTTATTGTACTTCCAAGCATACTGAGCTGCCTACCAATGGCCATGCATAAGTATACTGCAGCAGTATTGCATACATATGCAGATAGATATTTATTACAGTGTTATTCGATGGAGCCACCAGCACAAAAAAGCTACAGTGGTGGTAAGTAACAGGAGGGACTGATCTGACCTGAAAAGTCCTGATACCGGCTGGCAGATATCCATACCATGTGTGACAGTTTGACAAGGATAGATAGGCCCCTAATCACAGCCAACCAGTCCTGAAAAGTGAGGAGTTATGCTGTTCTTCACCATTACAACAGTTGCTTTTTTCTTTCACCCCAACATGAGCAACCACTTAAAGGTAATATCCGGTGGGACCAGACACATTAAGTAAAACTATGGTGACATAGGAAGGGGCATACCAGCAACCTCCATGTACACTGCATGAACCCCTCTCCAGAACCCCTGTATCTTATGTCAGGACCAGAGGATGTGGATAAGTTCTGCTCCAGGTGTCTGTCATCTCCAGCAGTTATCTTGAATGAGAAGACCAAGGGCTTTAAGTTGGGTGGGGGTTCTATACCAGTAATGCATTACCTGATCATATTAAAAATCAGTTCCACCACCGGAATGTGCCTGTGATTGGGCAGTTAGGGCACCAATTGTCAATGTTGCTGATCATGTTTTTTTTGTGGGGGGCTGTGCACTTATAGATTCTAACTCTGTGGGTGGGTGAATCTTGGGGGGGGCGCATCCTGCATTTGGTGCCCAGATTGCCTGGAAAGATAATGCCGGCACTCTGAGAGCCAGAAGGGTTAAAGGGTTAAAGGTCTACAGCTGTCTGACAGGCCACGAGTGCTAGCTTCTTGAGCTTTGAACAATCCTCCTCACTTATATGGGTCTGGATGGAATTATCCCATTTGATTTGAGCTGATGTCATAAGATCTGGCAAGCTGCTAATTATAGTCCTGTATATTCTTCTTACTTACCCTGTTTTGGTTAATACCCATTGTGGCATTGGTGAGGCAGCAGTGATCATGATTTGAGAGGGCCACTCATTAAGCAAGGGAGCTAGGAGGCTATAATCTGGAGAAACCTCCAAAAATCACTCCAAAGAAATGCAGAATGCATCTGGAGGTTGTCAAAGGAACCTAAGTGGTAGCATTTTGTCTGAAGTAGGTCCTTAACCCTCCCAATCCCCTCCAGTTTCTAAGTGTGCCAATGAATGGACTTTCCCCCATCTTGAGAGATGGGTTATGCCATAGTAGAGTAAATTTGACTGGTGTTAGGGGTAACTTTGTGAATGTATGCAGCTTTTCCATGTCCTAACTGATGCCAGCATTGGGAGCCAACCCTTGATGGTCCCCATTGTGGGGAAGTACAGCAGCACCGCTGGTGACATGCCAGTCATTAATTTTCTTTCAGTTGATAGAAGCAGATTCGGACAATGAGTCCAGCCATTGGATAGTTTGGGCCCCTCTAAAGGCTAGGAAATAGGCCTGGATCCAAGCCATGTTCTAGCCTTCTGTATGCCAGTATGCCTTCAGCTTGGCCCTGCTGTAATGAGGAGGTTTGCCACCTGATAAACAGTCTCCAACAAGACTGTCCATTTTCTTGAACCACTGCTGAGTGATGCCTACAGGTCACCTGGTCTGACCATTGCGCAGCGAGGTTCTCGTTTGAGGCCCTCCCCCCCGAGAGCCCTCCCCCTGTTGAGATGGTCAGCTACCGCCTTTTTAGGGGAATGTCACCGGAGGGTTTTCTGGCAGTAGCAGATCTATCTAGTGTAGATGCTACATGTGTGAAGGGCACGAGTGAGGCAGTAGTCGCCTATAATAGGGTGATGTCCACAGCACTCGATGCTCTCACACCGGTCTGTGTACAACCTAAATCTTGCTACTTGTGGTCTCCTTAGTTTGATGGAGAGCTCAAGGCGATGAAGATTAGGGGTCAGAAGATAGAGCATTGGTGGCAGAGGACCAGGCTGGAGGAGGACAAAATGGTCCTGCATGCTCATTACAGTGAGTACCAAGGGGCAATCAACCATAAGAAGGCAGAGTTCCTGTCCAGGGAAATTGCTGCAGGGAAGAACCAACCAGCGGTGCTATTTTGGATTGTCGACAGGCTTTTACATCTGGCCAGTCTACAGTCAAAAAAAGCCTTTTCAGCCACCTTGTGGGACAAGTTTGCTCAGTTCTTCACTGACAGGATGTCCTACATCCAGCAGGGAATCCTACCAGTGAGCCATAGTATGACTCACAGTGATTGCCTTGGATGTAGTAGATGTTCTCCGCCTGTCTGGGGGGAGTTTAAACTGGTGGAGGTGGCCATGGTCATTGAGGTCACTTCAAAGCTGAAGCACACATTCTGTGAACTGGACCTGGTTCTGTTGTGTTTTCTGATGGGATGTATTGGTTACATAGCTCCAGTGTTCACCATGATTGTCCGGTGCTCATTGTCAGAGGGGGTCTTTCTGGATTCCTTGAAAGAGGCTCCGTTGAGACCCCTTCTGAAGAAACCATCTCTCGACCCAGACATCTTGGCGAATTACCGACCGATCTCCAACCTTTCATTCTTGGGAAAGATTGTAGAGAAGATTTTGGTGCACCTCATCATATTTGAAATCTATGAGCCACTCCAGTCTGGTTTCAGAGCCAAGCATGGCACTGAAACAGCATTAGTTTGGGTGCATGATGACCTCCTTAGGGTGAGTGATAGAAGAGACAGGTCAATTCTTGTTCTCCCCAATCTCTCCTCAGCTTTCAACACTGTAGACCACCTTGTGCTGCTTGATCATCTCAGAGAGTACTGTGGGCTTGCCAGCACTGTCATCTGTTGGTTTGAGTCCTATCTTGCTGACAAAGTAATGGGTAATGATGGGGAATTTCTACTCCTCCCCGAGGCTTCTGTCATGTGGAGTGCCTCAGGGACTGATCTTGTCGCCAATGTTGTTTGCAGTGTACATGCTGCCGCTGCCCCGAGTGAGCTCATTAGGAAACACAATGTTGGTTTTCGCTGCTATGCAGATGATACCCAATTGTAGTTGTCCTTTGCCCCTGGAACATCTGATGCAGTGGAACTACTAAATATCCACTTGGCTGAGATCAATGACTGGATGTCCTCCAGCTGGTTGTGACTGAACCCTGACAAGATAGAAGTTCTGGTAGTGGAATTGGGCTGAAGGCATGATAGAAGTGCCTCCGGTGTGGCAACTGGTCTTTTCCCGGGGCCCACACCATTGTTGGCCTCCTCTAGGGTGCGAAATCTTGGTGTGTTCCTGGATGATGGATTAACATTTGAATCTCAGGTGTCATCTGTTGTCCAAAGTGTTTTTTTACCACTTGAGGAATATGGCCAGGATCAAACCCCTAGTTCTGCTTGAGGACCTTTCGACACTGGTTCATGCCTTTGTAGCATCCAGGCTTCATTACTGTAATGCTCTTTACTTCAGGGTCTCTGAAGGTACCCTCTGTCAACTGCATGGTGCAGAACACAGCTGCCAGGTTGCCATTGGGCCTTTTGAGGTTCTGTCATGTAACTCCGGTGCTTCGTGCATTGCACTGACTGCCAGTCAGGTGGAGGGTTATCTTCGAGGTGGGTTTACTTACCTTTAAGGCCCTACATGGACTAGGCCCTGGCTATCTGGCTGATCTCCTAAGGCCAGCCACCTCAGTCCACTCCCTCCGTTCCTCCTCTAGGGATCTCCTGGTGAGTCCCAGGATGAGACTTAGAACTGCCAGTGACAGGGCATTTAGTGTCACTGGCCCTGTACTGTGGGATGTACTACTACTATCCATCAGGGAGGCCCCTTCAGTTGAGGTTTTTAAGGACCATTTTAAAATCCACCTGTTTTCTTTGGCCTTCCCAGATACAGTTATCTGACCTGGGGCAGTAAATTCTAACTGAGCTGAGCTATTAATTGCTTTTATTACATTAATTGTCCTATTATTGCTTCAATTGCATTTGTTTGTGTTTTTATACTCCCTTGCATGTTCTGAATGTGAGGTGCCCAGAGCTTCCAGGATTGGGCACCATAAAAATAAACTTTGCCTTGCCTACTGGCAGGCGTGCTAGGCAATGCAGAAGGTAGTAATCATTTTTTTTGCCAGGATCCTACTGACATAAGAACAGGTGAAGAGGTTTCTACCAATCGCATTCTGCTTTAAGGGCTTTTAATGGGGGGGGGGAGATTGCTGAATGTGATACCAGAGATATTGGGCATGATCCAAAGTCCCAAGTATTTGAGCCTGATGGGGTCTCGCTTAAGCCTTAAATGGGTTACATCACCCTGCGTGCAGTGCGTATTCAGAGGGAGATCCACAGTTATGCTGGCATTGACTTTCAGCCAGGAGAGCTTGTGAAAGGAGCCAAGCGGTGAGAGGAGATGGGAAGACTATGCGATGTGCATCTTTGCAGGACCAGACAATTATCACATATAATTTTGATCTAAACACCAACTGCCCCACCTGTATACCTTGTAGCACTAGGTGTCATCTGATGGCCAGAGCTAAAGGATTATTGGCCAGAATAAATATGAGAGGGGACAATTGGCAGCCCTGACTGGTGCCTCTCTGCAACTAAAGGGGAGAGACATGCTGGACTTTGTGAGAACTTAAGCCACTGGCTGGTTATAGAGGACCATTATAGATTCCCCATAGTTGTGACTGAACCCAGTCCTGTCCAGGATGGTATGTAGGTACTCCAGCTCCATGGAACCAAATGCCTTTTCAGAGTCAATGGTGAGTGAAGCAGCCAGGGTGGTATAGAGCTGGAGATTCCTATTAGGGAAACCAGAGATCACAGATGGTCAGCACTTAACCACCCCATCACAAAGCCCACCTGGGATGCATATATCAATGAAGGGAGGATTTTGTCCAACTTGGAGGCCACCACTTTTGCTCATATCTTGGCATCCACATATATCAGTGAAATAAGCCTAGTAGTGTGGGGTCCTTACCATATTTGGGGCAGACTGTAATAATTGCCTTCCACATCAAGGATGGGAGCAGAGAATGTGGATGCACTTCCATGAACACTTTCTGGAGGATGGGTAAAACCATGTCTTCTAGGGATTGACAGAAGTCCCATGGGAAGCCATCACTCCCCAGGGCATTGTGGGGAGCTGGACCCTTAATGGCAATTGCCAAGTTTTACATTGACAGGGGTTCCTTTAGCTTACTCCTCTGCTCCTCAGTTAGCTGAGGAAGGGGGAGACCCGAGAGCAACTGGTCAAACTGCGAAGTATCCAAGTAGACCCTGGATTTATATAGCTCTTTATAGAGTTTTTTCATAGTACCATTGATTATTACTGGGTTGGCAGACAGGGAGCCCTGCCTATTTTGCATGACTGAGATCTACCTCTCTGCCTGCTGTTTCTGCAGCTGGTAGGACAGCAGTCTACTGGCCTTTCCCAGTCCCAGTACTTGTGCTTCAATCAAAGTATGGCCAGCTCTGTCTTCCTAGTGGTATGGGAATTTAGTTGTATTTGAAGATTATGAATCAGCAACAAGGAGGGGATGGTTAGTATTTTGGTCATTCCCAGTCTTATACATTTTTTCCTTGGCAGCCAAATGAGATTTGAGTTCTTTCTGCTTAATATTTTCAATGTCAATTTATTGTTTGGCTAAATAGCCTTTACAATCACAGTACCATAAAAACATATGCAAAACAATAAAATCAATCTGAGGAAGTGCAACAGATCTTTACGTACATTTCACTTAATAAAAAGTTCAGTTATACATCCAAAGTCTTTGACCAAAAGAGAGATGAATTACAACCCATGATCAGGCTAAATACAGCCAAACAATTACACAGAAGGTTGCAATTTTAACTGGTACAAACATTAGCAGAACTAACAACATTTTAAATTACCCTTATTCTTTTTTTAATCTGCATAATGGCATAAAAGTATTTCACTATCCTATCCAATGTCCAGGCATCTTCTGTGTGGATTAAAATATTAGTTAATAGTACTCTATCCACATTATAGTAGCCAGGGAGAAAGGGACTCAGCCAATATTTTCTCTGTTTCTGATACCAATTACAGTGCCATAATACATGGCTTAAATCTTTCCGCTCACCATGCCCACAGTCACTTTCATCTGATTGGAAACCCAATTTATTATATCTGAGTGCCAGGACATTGCTGCTAAACTGCTCAAATTTATTATTTTTTATTTTAATTTTATTTTATTATTTAGTTTTTGTTGACCGGGTAAGTGCACTAGACAAATCCTACCTATTTTCAGGTATGACCCGGGGGAGGGGGATACAGATGAATGCCAACTGACCTTGAGCCAGATGAAACTGTTATAACTCATAAATGTCAATCTGAGTTTTAAATCAGTAATTATATCATGATAAGGTTTATATCCATGATAGAAATTGTTTATAGAGAACCACTGAGAATAATGAGAAGCAGTAATTATTCCCATTATCAGTCTCATTTCAATGCCTATCTATCCTTTTTGAAATATATTTTTTATATTTCAAATTAATTGTAATATCCTGCTCTACAGCCCATCTGAGGTTAGTCAGTTTATATTTTTCAAGTAGTAAATGTATACCATTATAGCCCTTCTAAAATCCCAAACAGTGCCAAACTTCATTTTAAGACACTGTTTTGCTAATCTACCATCCTCCATCCTCATTAATTTTATCCAGTAGCTAAGTTTTTTTGATTTCAATTGATGCATTGATATTTGTAAGTCCTAGTTCTGACCTCAGATAGGCCACAGGGCAGAATGACCCAATCTTAATAAATTACAAAGAGTCTTATAAAGAGGCACCATGAGCTTAGTTATATCCTTTATGTCCCAGACCTCTGACCTAAAGAGGAGCTGCATATAATATTTCATAGTTATTACTTGAATTAAGGGTATGATAGTCATTCCTCCATATTTATGGTAAAACCTACTTAGCCCCAATATAGTATTTTTTAATTTTACTTGAAGCAATTCTGATTGCCTTGTCCAGTACTGATTTACTTGTACCATTTCCCCAAGTACATATAGTTTAATACTACCTCTACTTTGTCATTTCCAACATACCAAGTACATTTGGCCATTTTCTCCCCAAATATAAGAATCTTGGGTTTATTCAAATTGATCTTAAGTTTCAGTGACTTAGATCTTTCATATAAATAGCTTAATTTAGACTGTAATCATTTTTTTGCAAAAGAAAATATTACAATGTCATCTGCATAAGCTAACAAAGGGAAAAACATGTTCTGAATTTTTGGGGAGTCCTGATCAACAGTACTAATGTCAGTTAGCATTTTTTCTATGTACAATGTAAAAAGTAACGGGGCGAGCAGACAACCCTGTATAACACCCTTACTACTATCAAAGGTACTGGATAACTGTCCATTATGACCCATTCTGATTCTGGCCCAGGTATTAGAATATAACTGAGCCATAATAGCAACCAAATTCTGATCTATACATCAATTGAACAGGAGTTCCGCTAAAATTCCCCTTGAGATGCTGTCAAAGGCACCGGCATAATCAATAAACACAGTATACAGTTTTTGATCTCCCAGTCTAACATACTTCTCAACCAAATGATTCAGAACAAATAAATTGTCTATGGTGGAACAATTGGAGCTAAATCCAGCTTAATATGCTGAGATTCCACCTGTCCAGTTTACTTATTTTCTAAGCCTCTCAAGTATTACTTTGGAGAATATTTTTAAATTAACATCTAAGAGGCTGATGGGCCTATACATTGCTGGATCTGCTAAACTCCCCTTCTTGTGTTTAGGAACAACATTTGCCCCCTTCCATGTCTCTGGAAAATTGTTAGACTCAATACATTTGTTATAAAATATGGTCAAAAACTTACACCACAATATAGGTACTGTTAGATATACTTCTGAAGGGGTTCCATCTGGCCCTGCAGCTTTATTCTTTTTTAGGGAATAAATAGTGATAAGAACCTCATCCAATTTAATATATCTAAAAGTGGATATGGTAAAATGTATTGAAATCTAATTAGATTTATCAGCTGGGTCATAGAAAATATTTTTAAAATACTCCAACCATTTTTGCTCAGAGATATAGGTGTCAATATCAGCTTTATATTTATTTGTCCCTTTGTCCACCAGTGTCCAAAATACTTTGGTATCCTTGTTCTCAACTGCTACTAACGTTTGATGCCATTGTTCCTCATAATACTTATTTTTCTTATCCCCAAGTAGGATTTTATTATTTCTTCTTGCCTTGTTTAAATCTACCAACATCTGCCTACTTTTAGATTTACAATATAACCTATAGAGTTTCTTATATTTGCCTTTGAGTTCCTGCATTCCTTATCATACCATGAGTCTTTGCTCATATAGGGATTTCCCCTGACTGGGCATTCAAGTTTATGATTCATCTCTTTATATAATGAATCCATACCCTAAAACAGAGTTGAAAAATCCTGAGCCCTTAATATTTGCAATGTACTACTTAAGAGGGATTGTTTAATCAATATGGATATATCACCCTGTAGGGTCTGTCTCCATATGATCTTATTTGATGCTCTAATTTCAGTAAATAACAGCATATCTATCACTCTAGATTCACTATTTCTCTCTTAGCAGTCTTAGTTTCAATGAGTACTGGAAAATGATCACCTTTCAGCTCTTGTGAGAATTTTAAAGTCTTTCCAAAAGTCCATTGGTCCAGTCCAAAAAATATAGTCATGATGGAAGCACCCCTTGTTGAAACATAGGTGTATTTCCAATCACTATCCCCCATATAGCTACCATTTAAGGGATAGATATTATGTTCTTCCATGATGTTCATTAATATCTTACCCATGGCATTAATGGTTATGTCCTTAGATTTTCTAGGATACCCTAAATCTTCCTGACAGGCTTGCATAAACATTGGGTTATCTAAGGTGCCATCAAAGATACTCATCCATGCATTAAAGTCACCCACCATCATAAGTTCAGCTTCTGGGAAGACTTGAGTATCTCTACAATGAGTTCATTCAGATATTTCCATAGTGAGCCAGAATAATAGGGCGAGCTCTCTGAAGGAATATAAGAATGTATGATTATTAGCTCCTGACATCCTTCTTTCAGATGTATCACAATAAAATTATTGTGAATTTTCCAGCTTTCCATCCTACAGAAGCTACCAACATTAACCATCATAATTAGACCTCCTGAGTTCCTCCCAAACCTTGCATATCTGGTTCCAGAGGTCTGGAAACACTCATAACCATTTAGCTGTACACTCTCACTTACAGTGTGCCATGTGTCCTGCAGACAGATGACATCATACCCTAACAAAAATTTTTACAGTCATAATCTACCATTTTGCTATGCCATCCTGCAATATCCCATGTTAAACATGTGATCCCTGTATTAATTTGAGTTACTGGTTCTACAAGTGAACCCTCTGTATCAGGTAGTCATTTCTCATTATAGCCTGCTAATTGTATAAACCTGTTTGACAATGGAATAGGTATTGCTGCTTCATAATTTGAGTGACTTATTAGATCAGAATCAGAATCAATGTCATCCCAAATTTGACAGTCCACTAAATTCAGTCCTAGAAAATGAAGTTTGGCTGATTGTGCTAGTATTGCCTCTACCAAAATCATGTTTAATATTTTAATATCCACCTGGCTGTTGGAATAAGCTCTTTTGGCTGTAATAGAACCCAGTTCTTTCACTTCTATGGATAAAAAATTTGTAAAAGAACACTGATCACATGGGTTAGCTTATAATCAGATTTTTGTTTTAGATGACCCATCCCAAACAAACGTAACATTTTCTGATTTTTTTTAGCTTTTCTGTTTTTCATTTCTTTTATTAAATTGTTCTCTATTTGGATATGTGAGTATGAGTTCACTATCCTGAATCATCCAACTATTAATCCAAATATAATTGGCTGTTTTGGGGGAAACAAAACAAATACAGTATCTATAAGTGTCACTGAGATGATTTGAATATTTTTAATTTCTACAATGTCCGCTTCTGTTAGGTTGGTCCATTTAATTTTATTTAAATAATCAAGAACTTGCAGCTAGCTTCCAGCAGAATCAACATTTCCTCAATTCACTGGGCCATACAATCTGATAAAGGAAAAAAGATTCACCACAGTTTGATCATCAGTTTGAGGTTTGCCCTGCATATTTTCATTTGCTTTTTAATAATTCAGTTCCCTTCCTTTTTAAGTCACAATCCCCCGTCCTGGGCAGGGCCTGTTGATTAACCCCCATAGTTTTTTCCAGTTGTTGTTTAAACTTTATTAACTCTTGTTCCAGCCTCTCAACTTGAGTTACTAAGTGTAACTGACCTGCATTAGAATTGTTTCTCAGTGTCCTAGGGGGATCTGGAGTCATAGTTACCTGTTCAACTTTATTTGTATTCAAACTACCCAACTCCTCCATTTTTCCCTTTCCTCTTTCACAGTCTTTGTCCCCACTAAGCTTCTTTTTCTTTTTCCTTTTGTGTGTCTTGTTTCTGAGTTTCAAAGATCTTAATTTAGTCCTTTTATTAACAGATAATTCTGGTATTGTTAGTGTACTAAAATCTGGCCTTCTGCTTTCCTCTCCACTGATGCCAGTTTTTCCAGGTGAATCTTTCTCAGTCTCCACTATACTTTGGCTAGCCCCGTCACTTAATAGCTGATCCAGCTTTATTTTCATTAAGGCAACATCTTTTCTCAATGATTCAATCAGATTTTTGTTAATTATCAGCTGTTCCATAATAATAATATGCACAGTCATATGATTTCTCAGTAATTCTACTAGTTTATCATTTAGATACATTGGTACAAAACTTCCAGGATCTTGTTCCCTGGAGAATGACTTAGCAGGTTGCTTAACACTGCAGTTACTGGATACACTAACAGGATTTTTCTAATCCTGAAGCTGTTTTAGGCCATCTATAGTGTGTTGTAGTTCCTCCATAACAGACTCTAGTTTTATTTTATTTGATTCTGCTATCTTAAACCCCCTTCTATCAGCTGTTTCATTTAAAAACAAAAGATGTGGAGATTTCTCTATATTGCACACTTGCGATGGTAGTACTTGTGAAGATAAGGATGTGTTTGAGATTTTGTTCACATCTTGCTGCCCATTAGGGAAAAATTCCTGTCCTCCTACCTCCCACACACTATCTTCCTCCTCTTCACTAAACAGTTCCATACAAATTGGTTCACTAAGCCTAGATCTCCTACCAAGGTCTATTAGAATAACATGAGTGGAGGTATGTGAAGCAACAGGAGACCTCAATATTGGGGTTGAGGTTTTACTACAACAAACAGTCATATGATCGGTGATCTTAGTTTGTATGCTCACTTCTTTTTTTTTCCTTACTGGGAGCTCCTGTAAAGGTGATGCCCCTCCATTGATTACTCTTTGTAACTGTTTATTAACCATATTGACTAAATTATAAGTAACAGTATTTAATGTTGTCAGTGATATCCACTTTACTCCATATGCCCAGCAATAACACAATAACACAATAGCACTTAAGCAGTACAAGTAGAAATTTGCAAATGTCAAAAACAAAAGTCCCGATGTATCCTTAAAATCATTCAATGTCCAAACTTTAACAGAGTAGTGACCAAGACTCAGAGGGCTGTGAGCAGTAAGTGAAAATCTTACCCAAAGGGCGTTTATTCTTATTGTTCAGCAAGTTTGGTCGTCAGTCTTACAGAACAGTGTATGCTCCTGTGTACTCCTGTATTCTTGTGAAAATCTTCACTGCTGATTCAGAGACTCAGATATTACAGTTATTGTTGAATCCCAGAGAGAAAAGAAAAATAGCTGGAGTTATCCGGATTGTCCAGTTTGATCAACAAAAGGCCCAGCATTCAGAACTCTCTGCTATCCTTGGTGGCTTTGATAAAATCCACAGATATTCCACTGTTTAACTATAAAAAAGAAAAAAAGATTAAAAGAGCTACCAGGAAGTAATCTAGGGAACCAATAAATAGCTAAATAACTGTTTTGGAGCCCCTTTCAGGGTGACCAAGTTCTACAATTTCAGCAGTTTAATTCTCCCCCCCCCCCAAAAAAACAAAGACTTTTATAAAATACTTGCATACATCCTTTAAAAATGCTGAGCCAACAACCAAATTTAGCTTACCAAGAAAGCGAAAGCAGCAGAGCTGTTCCCCAAAAGCTGATGCCACCTATAACTTATTAGTCAATGCTATCAATCAACTATGAGGGGGAAAAAAGTGCAATAGTGCAATAAATAAGCCTAAGATATGTAAGTTAAAATTAAACTGGACTGCTTCAGCTAAAAGGATCACTCAGCAGCCTTATATTATTTCCGAGCTCCAACCTCCAACCCAGGTCCACCTCGAAAATGAACTTGTTCAACGGTGATCACCTGGTTAAATAAAGACTTTGATTGATTGATTGATAGATTAATTGATTGAGCTGTCTCAGATGCTTAGAGTCAGTTAAGTTACTCCTGGATCCTCAGCTAAGGGTGTGTTCTGTGGTCATGAGTGTTCTGCATGCAAATACAAATAGCTCTGTCATTCATACCCAAGCGGAGATTCAGGCATTGAATATTTTCAACACATGTGTCTATGTGCAAGAAATTACCCCAATTTGGTTAAATGCAGTTAAAGTATATATAGCTTAAGACGCAATTAACCCAATTGATTTGATTGGGAAGAAACTGTTTAAACTCTGGGAGCTGGGTAAGATGGCTAATTGACACAGGTGACACAGGTGAGGCTGATTAGGATGATAAGGAGGTAATTGACAAGGAACAAAACAGAGCGTTTATAATAGCCCTGAATAGCCCCTGATAGTTAAACTGTATCAGTAGGCAATAAATAGTAAAAGGTGCCAGTTTTATACAGAATCTTGCATACAGAATCCAAGTTCTTATTTTATGGTAACTCCCAAACATATATTCCAGCCTAACACAACCTAACACAGCAGTACAAAGGTTTGCAAAATAATTGCAAACCATCACTTCACCTCCAGTGCAGTCTATTGGAAAAAAAAGCCACAGTGGGAATAACTTCAGACAAAACATTTAAACAGCAAAAGAGCTGAAAGACCCCAAGGTTAAAATAAGAGTAGCATGCAAAGTAGTATTAAAACATATATTTCATGAACTTTTAAAAAACAAAAACAAAACCCTGGAACCCAAAATCCAAATCAAAAATGTAAAACAATATTTGAATCAAATATTCTGTATATACAACAAGAGACCAGAATGATCCCTAAATAGCAGTATCCACCAAAAACAGATTCAGGATCAAGGTCAGGGTCCAGCTTCCAACTTCCAGCCTCTGATATGAGCAGGCAATGGAACAAACAAGGATGCACCCTCCAAAAATGTATTCCTTATTGTTGTCCGCTTCAGCTGGTGCTAATCCCCCACAGGGTTGGTTGAAGTTCAGCCTATGGAATGGGCTATTTCACCTCAAAAAACTCAGACAGTCCAGAGGCTGAAAAACAAAAAGGCAGACAGAGACAACTAGCTGAGATGGTCGCACAAGACAGTCCAGTCAAGTTCTCTCACTTCATTTATTGAGGCAAAGGTGGCACACCTGTTGTAAATGATTAAAAAAACCTTGAGCAGACCCTGTTAGTGCAGCTTCTCCACAGCAGCACAGCGTGCAGCCACCATCTTCCAGCCTCTGTTTGATAGAGAGAATGCAAAAAGAGGCAGCCTCCCTAAGATGCCACTGGTGTACCAAATGGCTCATAATCCAGCCATACATGTTGGTCTCAAAGGCCTCCTATACTATTGACACTGTATCCTCTCCTGTGTAATTCAGCTCAAAGTAGGAGAGAGCCTCCAGCCTAAGCCACATGCAGAATTATGGATCATGCAGTAACAGTGATTCCAACCTTCAAGAGGTGGATCTCTTTGAGTATGGTCCCCAAATCAGGATCAGAAAAACTGGGGCATAATCAGACATATATAGGGGGTGATCGTGGATGCCACCACTGCCTGAGTCACAGCGGGAGAGGAGAGCCAGAAGTCAGGATTTTAAGTCAAACTCTCTAGGGTGAATCAACTCCCATTTGCCCATAAGGGAAAATTTGGACATCATTGCCTGGATTGCTACAGTGCGGCTATTGATCACCATTGGAACTATAAATGGTTGCTTCCAGGGCAACAGTAAAATCCATCCCCATCACCACCAGAGTAACGGAGTCCCAGACATTCGAGACTGTCTGGGATAACTCATGATACAGAGAGGGGTTGTCTGAATTAGGGCCATATACGGTCATTAGCTGCAAGTATAGGGCATTCCAGGGTATCTAATTTAGCCACACCCATCTGCCCACCATGTCAGTGAAGGGGTGCAACAATTTCCATTTTAAGGATTTGTGCAGCAGGATTGAACAGATGGCCTTAGAAAAGGGAGCACTTCAGTGCACCTCCAACCTACCCATTCTCTGCAGAGCTTTCCCACCTCCACACTGCTCAACTTAATTTCTTGCAGTAGTGCAGTTTGCACTTTCAGAGATTGTAGCCTAATCAGAACTCTTTTACATCTTACAGTTGAGTTCAAGTTCCTCACATTTCAGGTTACACAGGTAACAGGCATCATGTGCCACCTGTGGGTGTAGTGATAGTCTGATAAGGGGGACCCATGACATAGTAAAAGAGAAATATCAATGAGGGGACCATGTCGAGCCTGCAGTCTACAATATAACAATTGCTAATATCCTGGTGAAACTCTGCCTGCATTATAGGATGAACATGGAAACAGAGCTGAACTACAATAAGAACAAGTAACAGAGAGAAAACATACAACTCTAGAGCAAACACTGGTGCTGGAATACATGTTAATCTCAGAGTAGTCAGTGTAGCTCTGGAGGTAGAGTACCATGGATCAATCCTGAAACATGCGACTGGAGAGTGGAATGTCACCAGTGTCAGATTCCAGCTGACTGGGCAAACACACTGAACTACGATGAACAGTATATCAAACAGTATCAAGCAGGAGCACAGCAGAGCCACAGGGATCCCTAAAATGTACTAAAACACCATTTAATGCTAATGGGATCAAGCAGGGCTCACAGCCTTGGTGGGGGGGTCCACTGCATGTCTGCTGTGAGAAGGGGTTCTATAGCACCAGAGAATCAGAAATTGCCCATCCAAGGGGCATAAGGAGATGGAAAGAAGGGAATGATATACCTCAAGGTTGCGGAGGGGGAGACAACACCATCTTACTGCCTGCTCCCTGGCAGAGTAGTTCTGAAACACTGAGCTTTAAGGATATACCTTGCCTGGATGTAACAGTAAGCACCCAAACCCGTCCCAATTTGATTGGAGGTAGACTGGGTGTGGGCAGAGATATATCAAAGGAGGCAGACATATGGGAGCCCCTGCCACTCCACAGAGCTGGCCCCATTCCCTGAGTCCCTGACCAGATGGAGGGGTCCAGTAGCAGATCCAGTTATGTAAAGAGGTAGCACCTGCTTCCCCTTTAGAACTTAAAACACTCTTTTTTTTTTTTACTTAATTTAATCTTTTAAAGGTAATATTTTACATTTGTTGGGCAAAATGCTCCCCCTTAGAAAACATCTAGATCTGCCCAGGGGCGGGGGTCTCCAACAGTTATCATATTAAAATTATGGCATCTCCATGCCCAACCCCTAGCACAGCCTCACAAATTTCTTCCCTGCTATCAACACTTACCTCAGGGGACTCACGTTGAAAAAAGACCTACTACACAGGATATACCTGCAAGTACAAAGACTTGGATAGCACATTGCAGCTTCAGGCTATTTCAGACCAAGGGCAGGAAATACCAAAATCCATAGAGCATTATGTGATAAAGGCCAATGCCTAGAATGGAAAGGCCTGAGCTTAATGCATATCAAGGGTGGAAGGCAAAAACAGAACTGCAGCCATGGAGCCAAACAACATGGGCTATATGACTGGACATATCTACAGAGGGGGAAACAAAACAGATATACATACTGTAGAGCCCCAAATACCACCTGTATCAGCAGCTTGAACAGTTGATAGCCCCACATCCCCTGGAAAAGTTGCCTTAAAGGCAAAGCAGTGAGGAATAGTTAGAGGGAAACCGTAGTGGTGCATTATGTGGCAGTACATCCCCCACCCCAAGGTTGCTTAGTAAAACAGTCTGATATAAACATGAGTAACCTTTAATGGATACCCAGTAGAGCTGGGTAGCCGCTGTCTAGACTGGAGCAGAATTAAATTTTCTGAGACCCCCTTCCCCTGTGCAAATATGGGGCACAGCAGAGGAGGTGCAGGAAAAAGCTAAATATCATGGTGTGGTCGGCTAACTTGTCAGAGCACAATCATCAAAAGTCATACAGAAGAGTCTGACTTACAGCCCACATATGTTCAAGTTGAGATGTTCTTCTGTGTCTGCTGCATATGGGGTGCAGCAGGGAGGATCTTGACAGGAAAGGAAGTGGCAGTGATGCCCAGCAGAGTGTCCTCCATGTCAGCCTAAGTCAGCACCATGTGTTTTGTCTGGAGCCACCCCAGATGCAGAAGAATATGGTGAGGGTGAACCTCTGACCTGAAAGTATCCTCCATGACTGACAGAGCTCCTGAAGATACCTACTGTACCTGAGTGCTTCAAATCTGTTAGTGGTCAGCAGAGGGGCAGCGACTGATGGGCTATAAAGGAAGACTGAGGATTGGAAGCCATGCTGGTGGCTATGAGATTTTCTGCTAAAGTGGAAATCAACGAGTTGAACATTCCCCTTTTGCTGCTTTGACCCCATCAACATCATTGCTGAACTCACTGATTGTCATTATGCAGGCTGTAGTTCTTGCAACCACCAGCCTCCTGGCTTGGCCCTGAAATATCCATGATAAGATGGGGATCATCAATGGGGGGGGGGGGGCAATGAGAAGATAAGGGAAAGGAGTAGTTTGGCCAAGTTTTATGAATGAACTCACTGGCTGCCTCAGGTGTGTCAAACTTGTAAATTGCTCCATACATTAACACACAGAGATTGGCAGGAAATTTCAGAGATGCCTTCAACCCCATATTACCAAACATTTACTTCACTTCCCTATAGACATTATGGTGTAAGGATAGCTCTCTTGAGATGTCCTAGAATAGTTGTACAGGTGACCACCTTGCCTCATTGGCTTGTGTTCCCTGGCAAGCCATGATATATTCTCCTTTATAGAGAATCTGAGCAATATATGCACTAGGGCAGGGAGGCCAGTGAGCAGTGGGCACCCTCTATTTCAAACGGTGGACAGTTGGAGGCATTCAGCATGATTGGCAGTACATGTTGGAAATCTGGTCATGTCCGCTCCTTCAGTCCCTTCTGGAAGATCCACTAGGTGCAGATTGTTGTGTCTGGCCTAGTTCTCAAAGTCATTGACCTTGGAGAGAAAATGCTTTGTAGTACAATCTTACTCTTTCATGTGGGTCTGGATACTGTACCCCCACACCTCAGAACTCTGAAGTGTTTGCACTGAGGCCTTGACCGTGGTTCGCAATGTGGTCAGGTCTCTTTTAGTCTGTGTTGATGCCACTTTTTAATCTGCCCTGTCATGAAGAATTTGGGAGAGCATAGTAGATACATGACCTATGTCCGCACCTGGAGTCGCCATCCTGAAACTGTGCAGAGTGGTCACGAGGTGGTTATTCTTACCAAAGATTTCCAATTGGAGTACAGGCCTCATGTTCGAGAGAGAAAGTGAACATGAGACTGTCCAGAATGCATGTTTGCATGGTGCAGCAGCAGATTTAAACAAAAAAGAGCTTACTCATGTCAGCATGACAAACTAAGCATATTCAGACCAGTCCCCAACACGTTAGCAGGTGTCTGAAGGCAAATATTGTGGGAACCTGCCAGCTAAGTAAAGATTAGGCTGCCATCTCACTGTGTCAATTCTTAATACAAATTGGTAAAATAACTCAATGACTGTAACATACAATACAAGTCACATTACATTGTTCCACCAATTAATTGGTTTAGCATTGTCTTTAAGTGGTATATAATATAATAACATTGCACCTCCTCCAGCAATAAAATACATTTGTATTTTTAGGAAAATGAGGACCTGAATACCCATGGCTGACACACAAGAAATGCTTCTGGAGGATACTATAACATTATTTATTTTTGTCGTGGAGAAGAGCAATAATCAGGCGGAAACAAAAGTAAACAAGATGGTTCTTCTCAGCTAAGAACAGGACGATTCTTCTCAGTTGAGCTATCCCAAGAAATGTAATTCAAAATACAAATTAAAAGCTGTTTTTTTCAAGACAAGACAAGACCTTTCAGCAGATTGCATGCTTATTTAGAATCCATCTTGCTACAAGTAACAGAGCATGTTGCTTTTAAGGATGCTTCGAGTGCCGTTTTTTTCGTTACATTTACATTCACTGGAGTATTGAGAATCACATGGATCTGTGTTTTCTTGGTAATTTTTAGAGTAAGTGAACTTGAATTATAGGTTAGTAGTTCTGACACTGTAAGAATACAAGACAAGATGCCCATAATGGGAGGGCTTTAAGCCCGAGGTTCGATGGGTGGAGCAACTATGTCACTCTCTCATCGGGCTTATAACACCACTCATCCTGGGGCTCTCCAGTATTCATTTCTTGTTGTGGCCGGAGGCACCACTCCTCATTCCTCTCTCCCATTTCCTGCTTCTTCTTCATGTCTTGGCGGTGCCTCCAGCCACCATTCTGCCCCTTGGCATTCTGCCTGTTCTCCACACCTCACCTTTCCGCTTGCTTGCAGCCCCTCATTCGTTCCCTTGTCATCCCTCCTCCCCGCTCCCTCCTACCTTTCTGCCTTCCCTTGGAGCATTCCAGTGCTCTTCCCAGTTCTGTTACTGCACCCTGCATCCAGCTGCTGCTTCAGTTCTTGCTGGCGCTTGTGTGTGACGTCACCCACCTGCTCAGCTCCTCCACCTGATTCCTCCTTCATGCCGGTATCTGCTCCCTGGACCGCGTGTCTTGCTCTGGATCCTGCATCATAGTTTTTCCTTTTCACTCATCTGCTGGTTGGGGGATGTCCGTGTTTGGTTCTTTCTGCCCCTATCATCTTGCTCCTTCTGCACCTTGCTGCCACCTTGGCTCTCTTGAATGGGCCACCCTTCTGCCTCCATTTTTGCTCAACCACTCGACACAGTGTTTTGCTCCTTCTGGCAGGTGCTTCATTTCAGGCAGCTCCTGGTGAGTTCATTGACACCCTACAATGATTGGTTTCTCGTTCATGCAGCCCGAGGTTTCTCCGGAATGTGAATGTTGCATTGTGACTTTGCTGACCCTTCACCAATTTCAGCCTGTGCATTTTACCTAGCGGTGGTGTTGGCCTTTCTGATGAGTCCGCATTTCCCTTCATTTGTATGGTAGACATCTTCTGTTTTAACCTATTATTTTGTTTAAAAACTCTTCTGTCAGCATTTCATCTGCAGCTCTGTATTTCTAGGACATTTGTCTGGCATCTCTGTCTGATTGGTCATAGTCCCTTGGTCTGCTCATGGCCTCCGGGAAATCTTGTTGGCCGGATTTTCTGCCTGCATCTCATTTTGTCCCTGGTCCATCTCCCATGCTGCACTGCTGGGCTCCCTTCTCCTTATTCTGCTGTCTATGCCTCAGTTGTGTATGCCCTATTATTCTGCAGTTCGTGCCATATCTAGCACTCTAGCCCTGCATTTTAGTGACACCAATGAGTGGCTCGATGTCTCCTTTGCACCTCACCTCAGCCATTATTCTCTCATCCTTACCTCATGGTTCATCTAATTGCATCGATTCCTCAAGCATTCCTATTATTACCTCCTATGCCTTGTCTCCACACGAGGCCTAGCTACATCGTTCGACCTATCTCTCTAGCTGACTCATTCCAGTTCATTTTGCCCTCTCAGCTCCTAGATGCTTCCTTTCAGAGACCTCTCTAGACCTCACCTCACCTCACCACGCCTGTGCATTTCTTTATGGGATTTTTCTCTATCCTACTATCACCTTTCCCACTCGTTCTTATCTCTTTAGCTACTACTGCATGCTCATCATCATCAGTCTTCCTCTTCCTCAGTCTTCTCATGGCAGACTGTCTCTGTATGGCCTGCAGTCAATACTTCCTTTGGGCATACTTGTCTTGACTCATATGCCACCTCATCGAACTGCAGCCCTCCTGCTGCATTCCTCAAGTTCCTGACTTTGGTCATCATTTGGGTATATCTAGCATGAATTATATGCCTTCTCATTGATCTGCAGCCCTCCTGATGTACATATCAGGTTTCTGACTCTGGTCGTCATTGACCTTATTAGTCTACCTCCTTTCGAGGAGCCTAATTACTCACATTACTCTATCAGGCATTCTACCTTCATACATGTTCATTTTTAAGTTCATTCCAGTCTCCTCTTATTTGCATTTCATACCAGCCATCAAGGATTCATTCAAATCAAGGTCTGCAATCAATAATTCTTTTGGGTGTACCTATCATGGCTCCAATGTCACCTCATCGATCTGCAGCCATCCTGTCTCATGCATCAGGTTAACTCTGGTCATCATTCCCTCATCCTTACTTCAAGATTTATCATTTACATTGCTTACTTGAGCATTCCTATAATAGAATCCTATGCTACCTCATCGACTCCGACCTCAGGGTCTAATCATTCACATTGCATATTTAAGCATGCCTTATCTGCCTCTGTGTCTACTCCTTCACATCACTCCGGCAAGCTAGTCTGCGTTATCCTCTGTCTCCTCATGGGCACATCTAGCTACCCCTTGCTCCTCTGACTTTTACATGGCTCTACTCCTTTCCATCGTCTGCTTGAGCATACCCTTCTTGGGTTCCTTCTGCCTCATGTTTCTTCTTCTTTGATCTGTGCTTTCTTTTTGGGGATTTTTACCCATCCTGTCATCATCTTCCCTACTCATATCCCTCTCATTGATGAATCCTCTCTAACAACATACATCCTCAAATCAAATGTTGTCAGCCTGGGGGGAAGGTGACCTAGGCCTTGGATCCCACAGAGGTTTGCTCCTCAAAGGGTTTTTTCCCTCTCCTCCATGCCAATGGTCATAATATTAGTTACAGTTAGTACTGCCTTAAGTTTATTAGCTAGGTTCCGCTGTTGGACAGATGCAGATGGTGGCCTCAGCTTTCCCCTCTATCCTTAGGAATTCCTCCCTTATCATCTTCTCAGAATTTATCCATTCATCATCCTCACCTCTTCGATGCTCAACACCCGACTGGGTATTCTTTTTGGGCTTCTTCCTAAGCTATCTTTAGCAGATGCAATCATTCCCATGGCACCTGTAAGGGGGGCAAGGCAAGGCAAATTTTATTTAAAAGGACGCCCATCCCAGAGGCTCTGGGCACCGTACATTAATCAAATAAAAACAACACAACACAATGCAATCAATAAAATATACAACTCCAAACAATTAAAACATAATTTACTACACAATTTGTTTCATTCTTAAAAAAATTAAACAATATAAACATAGTCAGGGAATGCCTGATCGAATAAAAATGTCTTTAGTTGGGCCTTAAAAACCTCAACAGACTGGGCCTCCCTAACAACTATAGGAAGCGAATTCCACAGGATGGGAGCAACGACACTAAATGCTCTGTCACCTGCAGTTCTTAACCTCGTCCTGGGAATCGCAAGGAGGCCCCGAGAGGAGGAACGCAGGGAACGGCCCGAGACAGCAGGTGTAAGAAGGTTATTCAGGTAGCCTCCTTGAGGGTTCCTTGTGTAGTAGCCCTACAGGGTGGTATATCCCATGGATAGAGAGGCGGAAAGCCACAAAAGTAACTCAAGTCACACAAGCATCATCTCATCTAGTTGCATAAGAACAATGAATTGGAGGGCTTTAAGCCCCAGGTTTGATGGGCAGAGCAACCATGTCACTCCCCCATCAGGCTTATAATGCCACTCATCCTGGGGCTCTCCAGGATTCATTTCTTGTTGCCTGCCATCCACCCTTCCTCCTCTAGCAGCATGTCTCTCTTACCTGTGGGCTTCTTCCTAAGCTACCTTTGGCCAACGCAATAATTCCCACGGCACCTGTAAGGGGGGAACCCTCCTCTAGGGTTCCTTGCCTCATATCCCTACAGGGTGGTATATCCTATGGATAGTGAGACGGAAAGCCACAAATGTAACTCAAGTCACACAAGCATCATCTCATCTAGTTGCGTAAGCACATTGAACCATAACAGCATACCTCATAGCTCCTTTATACATATTTTACAAATTACTTAACTTGCATTTTATTTGCTCAAATGAAGTTTAAATAAGGAACCTCATGTGCAATGAATTGCCAGTGCTTAACTGGCCAAATAAGTTTAGGAATTTATAATGATCCTTGTATGAATAACTTAGTTCAAAAATGATTGCAAAACAAAACTGCAATATGCTGTGTCTATTCTCCATTATGGTTAAGGCCTTTTCAGCCAGTAGACAGACTGACAGCATTCCCTTACACTATTAGTATCATTATCCCACCTGGGACATTGAGGCTGGGGAGCTTGATAACTAAGCAAATATGAAACCAAAAAAGAAACATGGTTATGCTTTCATGATGATGAAACAATTGTTCCAATGATTTCCTGTTATTTCAATGTTTGGACATTTGCTACTGAAAAAAAAGAGTGGTTTGCCGTGTGTGGGCAGTAAATCTATTTTGACCATATGTTAAAGGGATGAATTTCACTGTGGTTATAAACCATAAAGTATTCCAGCGGCTTTGAGAAAAATGCAAGTAGACCATTGGCATGATGGCCGACTCCCACAATATGACTTTGATATCCATTAAACAGAGAAAGAAAAATAAATCAAAACACAGTTCCAGATGCACATCATACAAAACATCTGCATAAAATAATTAAGGAAGTAAACGGGAAACATTCTATATGAAAACAATTTTTGTGAGACAAGCCTGTAGATATAAAAAGAAACATGTCAGGGGACAATAGCTGATGAATGGTATTTTTTTCATCAAAAGTAAGTGCTGTGAAAGAAAAAAGATTTTTTATGCATTATGGGATGTGGGGTGCAGCTGGATGCAATTCATTTGTCCAAAGGCTATACAGTGGACTCTAACAGCATGTTATTCATAGTATAGTTGCTCATTAATATACTTAGAATAGGACATTTGGCATATAGATGGTGAGTGTACAGTATTCTTGGATTAAGCTAATTGTATTTATTTGAACTAAATACTGGCTCCAATAGTCAGCCTATTCAGATGCTTCTGAAAGACTATTGCCATTTTAGCTGTAAGTTCCTGCTTGGGCTCTTCTGTATATAAAGGAGATGAATCTTGTCTTTATGGCAATAAGATAATTTCTGTTATGTGCTCTAGAACAACTCAGTATAACAGAAGCAGTGCTTTACCAGAGCAGTGGTTGATATAGCACTCAGACCAGTGTGCATATGACATAGAAGCTACAGTCTGTACAAATGTGGTTGGGAATGGGAAGCAAAAAAGGGATCAGAGGTGGGGGAGCTCCACCTCTTTTTTGAAAAATAAGAACAACCGATGTTCAGACATGAATATTCCTGTATTCAGACACTTGGGCCCAGATATTCAAACTGCGCCATTCTGAGGCGCAAGCCCCTGTGCTGCTCAAAATAGTTGCGCAGGGGCGTGGCCGGGGCGATATTCAAAGGAGTTGCGCTATTGAGCAACTCCTTTGAATATCACCCCCCAGCCACAGCCACTGCGCATGGCGAAGTGGAACTTGCGCAACCGCAAGTTGCCAGAGTTGAGCATTAAACTAGCGGTGGCGCAAGTACCATTGCACCATGCGCAAATTTCTGATATTCAAAGGTGACATGCAAATGGGGCCATAATTTATGCAAAGCGCGGGGGCCATTTGCATCTATTTGCCATTGTTGCATGCCATGTCTAATGTAGGTGTGCGATCCCTGAGGACTTGCGCCTGGCTGCCCTGCCAGGCAGCAGCCGTGAGGACCTCGCACCCTGCAGCCCAATCACCGGGCAGCATCAGTGTATACATCCCCCCCACACAGCTCCGAAGCCCGATCGCGGAGCATGCAATGCATACCCCCACATATCTCGAAGCCCGGTCAGCGGGCATAACCTGTATCAACCCCCACATCTCCCGAAGCCCGATCGTGGGCACCAACCTGTGAACCCCTCCACCAGTGCCCGATTGTGGGCAGAATTTAAAAGCACCCCCAACCGAATATCTCCCTGGTGGTCCAGTGGACGTAATGCCCGATCGTGGGCAGAATGTCAGTACAACCACCCAAAACATCTCCCTGGGTCTAGTGTCCCCCCACCCACCCACGAAGCCCCTCACCCCGCTCCCCTGGCGGCGGCGGCAGCATCCACCGCCTGCCGCCCTGCCGCCCACCGACTGACTGTCTGGAGCTGCACGCCCCAGTGGTGCAGGCTACAGCCAATGGGCGTGCAGCCCATACCGTACACGACAGTCCAGATTTGTGACATCATTCACAAATCTGGACTGTCATGTAATATAGGCTTCTGCATACATTGGCAATAACTCTACACCAATAAATGTCTGCACTAATTTAATCAGTTGGCGAGCGGCGAGGTAACAGCGGGTGGGATGCTACCGCCCGCCCGGCTGCCGGGGAGCGAGGTGGAGGAGCCGTGGGTGGTGGGGGACACTAGACACCAGGGAGATGTTTGGGGAGGTTTCTACTGACATTCTGCCCGTGATCGGGCTGCAGGTCCACTGGACTACCAGGAGATATTCGGGTTGGGGTGGCTTTTTACATTCTGCCCTGATCGGGCACCTGGTGAGGGTTCATACAGGTTATGCCCACGATCGGGCTTCGGGAGATGTGGGGGTTGATACACCTTATACTGCCGCGATGGGCTTCGGGAGATATGTGTGGGGGGCATGTTACTGTATGCCCGCGATCGGGCTTTGGAGATGTGTGGAGGGGGCAGTTACTGTATGCCCTGATCGGGCTTTGGAGATGTGTGGGTGGGGGTTGTTTTACGTTCTGCCCGCGATCGGGCTGGTGAGGGCACAGGGACTGGAGCTGGGGCCAGCCAGGGGTGGCAGCTGCTGTGTTGCACCCTGCAACAGCAGCTCACCTGTAGGTGGCCCTCAACTGATCCTTTCTTTTTGGCTCAGGTTGTGCAGGCGCAGGTTGGGGGTTGCGCATGGCAACTCTGCACAACCCGACTGAATATCGGGTTGCGCAGGTTATGCATGGTTCCTCCCCCTCCTGTTGAGCATGCATTCATTTGCATTGCTCTTTTGCGCAACCTGTTGTCAGTGGTGTAACTGCCTCCTGCTGAATATCGCAGAATGGCACATTTTTGGACTTGCGCATGTGCAACCCTGTTGCGCATGGCGCAACCCTTTTGAATATCTGGGCCTTTATTTATAATCTGCCCCAACATTCTAGGACTTCTTCAGAGGACTTAATTTCTAAAATATTAACAAACACAAAACATTAATTATTCATTTTACAAGTTAATATTAATTATTTTACAATAAAATCAGTAAAAAACTTTTAGTCATGTATATTCTCCTTTGAAATTCCCATGTCATATGTAATTTCATGCCTTGCTGTTTGTTAAGTTTTATTCTGAATGTTAGATACCGTAATCAGTTCTTGATAATACCAATTTTGTAAATTTACAAAACATTTTTTATATAATCCCACAATTTTATGTACTGTTCCATACTTAGAATTCCACACTTGTACATATGACAAGCTTTGCTAAACCAAACCCTGCTGGTGGCTCAGCATAGTTACAATCTGTAGAATTACAGATTAAGCCCCATAACAACAGAAAAATATATTACATCCATTTACAGTTTGTTGAAATGTTTCTGTTCTGGCATGGAGGCCACTTCTGTGACCCTGCTCATATCTAGCAGGGGGGATGTGAGTGCCCATGCCACTGTTGATGGCAGGCTGGTAGCCAGTCAGGAGTAACAGAGGAATAGCCATGGCTGTGGTATATACAATCCATTACAAACTTCTGAACTAAAAAGTAGTACTATTGGAAATTGTTAGTCTGCTAAGAGATTAACATAGATTAAATAAACAAATCAAAATGAAAGAAAAAACCACGATGGTTCTCAAAAGAGGTGTCGGGGAAGGTTAAGGAAAAAAATAAAGCAGGAAGTATAAGAAAACACATAAAGAGTAGGACAGAGAACTGTACCAGTTAAAGCAGAAGGAAGTGGGGAAAGCAATCAGAATAGCAGAGGTCCAAACTGAGGAAAATATAGCCAACTTGGTTAAGAAGGGGGGATAAAACCTTTTATAGGTACATTAGGGAGTGAAGAAAGACAGAGGGAGGGATACTGAGGCTGAATAAAGAGGAGGGTGGGTGGGCAGAGAAGGACAGTGAAAATGCAGAGATACTGAATGAATACTTCTGCTCAGTATTCACAAAGGATGAGGAGGGGAAGGTACTTAATCCAGTCAATAGAGGCACTCTGGATAGGGGGATCGATATCAGTCCTTTCACAGAAGAAAGGGTTCTGAAAGAACTCCTAAAACTGAAGGTGGACAAAGCAATGGGGCCTGATGGGTTTCACCCCAGAATTCTAAAAGAACTAAGGGGAGAACTAGTAACACCATTGACTACCCTTTTTAACAAATCATGGGAAGATGGTGTGATACCCAAGGACTGGAGGAGGGTGGATATGATTCCCCTTCACAAAAGTGGGAGCAAGACAGAGGCAGGAAACTACAGACCTTTCAGTTTGACCTCATAGATACATAGATACATAGACAGTGTCGGCAGATAAGGGCCTATGGCCCACCCAGTCTGCCCATTTGAGCTTGTAAGTTCAGTTTGTTTTCCTAGAAGTCTGTTGCCCCCTACCCCTGACCTCCAGAATTCCTTTATGTCTATCCCATGCATTCTTAAATCCCGTGATTGTTTCAGCCCCCGCCACTTCCTCTGGCAGGGTGTTCCACTTGGGGGGGGGAGTCTAACAAGAATGGTTGTAACAGACTTTAGGAAGATGAGAAGGATCCTTAAAGATCCTTTTCCTATCTCAGTGGTAGGAAAAATGATTGAATCACTTCTGAAGGAAAGAATTGTTATGTACCTAGAGGCCAGTGTGCACAGGACCCAAGGCAGCATGGATTCACAGTGAGAAGGTCATGTCAGATGAATCTAATTGATTTCTTTGACTGGGTGATGAAAGTAGTAGATCAGGGAGGGGCTGTGAACATGGCCTACCTAGACTTTAGCAAGACATTTGACACAGTCCCACACAAAAGATTAATAAACAAATTAGCCAGCCTGGGAGTGGATCCCAGGTTGGTAGCCTGGGTAAAACATTGGCTAGAAAACAGGATGCAGAGGGGAATAGTAAATAGAGTCCACAGTGAAGAAAGGGGGGTTACTAGTGGGGTAACGATGGTTCAGTACTGGGTCCGGTCCTTTTTAATGTCTTTATAATTGACATTGCAGAGGGACTGGAAGAAAAAGTATGTCTGTTTGCAGACGACACAAAAATCTGCAACAGAGTCGATACACAAGATGGAGTTGAAAGGATGAGAAGGGACTTGGCAAGGTTAGAGGAATGGTCAAATGTATGGCAGCTTAGATTCAACGCAAAGAAGTGCAAAGTAATGCACCTGGGAAACAAAATCCCAGGGGAAGCGTACACAATGGGGAGTGAGATACTGACAAGTTACAGCAAAAATGGAAAGGGACCTGGGGGTAGTTATATCAGATGACCTAAAGGTGGACAAGCAATGTGAGAAGGCAGTAATGAGAGCTGGGGGGATACTGAGATGCATAGGGAGAGGCATCACTAGTAGAAAACAGGAAGTTGTTATCCCTTTGCACTGACAGTTGGTGAGACCCCATCTGGAGTAAGACATAGACAGGATGGAGGCTGTCCAGAGGAGGGCAACTAAAATGGTGCAGGGTCTGCACCAGAAAACATACAAAGAGAGACTAAAGGAGCTTAATATGTATACCCTCAAGGACAGGAGGGAAGGGGGGACATGATTGAATTTTTCAAGTACCTCAAGGGAATCAACAAAATCCAAGAGAGTAGCAGCTTTCAGAAAAAGATGTGCAAGAACAAGGGGGCACAATTTGAAGATAGAGGGGGGATGGCTCAGAGGTAATGTGAGGAAGTATTTTTTCATGGAGACGGTTGTGGATGCATGGAACAGTCTACCTGAGGAGGTCATGGAGTCAAAATCAGTGGGGGCATTCAAGAATGCATGGGACAGACATAAAGCAATTCTAGTGGGAGGTAGGAAGAAGTGGGCTGTTGGTTAACTAGGATCTGCAGCTTATCCATTAGGTCGGGAAATAGGCAAACTAAGTGGGCCAAGCGGTCCTTATCTACCATCAAATTGTATGTTTTTAAGTGTCAATTTTTGTTTAAAGTAAAACATTTAAATGAGTTGTAAATGGATATAATATATCATATATGTTTCTGTTGTTATGGGGATTAATATGTCTGTCTGTCTATCTATCTATCTATCTATCTATCTATCTATCTACCTATCTGTCTATATCTATACAAACTGGAACTATACTAAGCCACCAGCTGGGGTTTGGTTTAGCAAAGCTTGATGCCTTTCAGGCACAAGTAGAGTGTGAGACATAGTGTAAAACGATGAAATTGTATCAACATTTTTTGTCAGTTTTCAGAATTGACATCATGAATAACTGATTATTGTATCTAAGATTTAGGGTAGAACTTAACAAAGAGCATGGTGTGAAGTTACATACAGCATGGGAATTTCAAAAAAGAATATACCTTTTTTACTGTTTTCTGTAAAATAATTAGCATTAACATAGAAATATATAGCCGTCCCAGTGGCACTTAGGGTTGAGGCACTGGATGCCTTACCTTGCACCATGCTAGTAACCTGAGTTCGGGACCCAACATGGGTCATCTGGGGTAGGCCAGGGAGGAGAGGATCAAGCATCCAGAGGACTGCTCTCCTCTCCTGGGGGGGGGAATGCAAGTCCCTGGCACCCGCGACCTCGCTGGTGACTGGGGGTGCTGCAGCTGTGAACACCCTGTAACAAGGATGTGGGGAGTGGCAGAAACATCATGTAGGCCAACACACTAGCGTGCTCATCACGCACCGGACATCATTGCACATTTGTACCCCCAGGGTTCAAGCAAAGGAAAGACCCCTCTCACCGATCAATCAGGATGCCCACGATGGACTCCCTCTCCCAGACCGAACAAAGCCCGGTGAATGTGTGGGGGCTCAGGGTTATCTCAGTCTCCCCCATCCCCTTCTAGGGAGCCCCTCTGTGGGGGGTAAGCCATGGTCTTCCCTGTCTACTGCCGCTGCAGAGGCTGGTCGAGGGGGAGTTGAGGGTCTGCAGATCAGGGCTGATGGGGGAGTAGATGCCCTCCCCCGCCTAACTAAAAGCACACAAATAGAGTTGAACCCCCCCCATAGAAATATAGACACATAGCATCTGACCACAGATAAGGCCCACAAGGCCCACCGAGTCTGCCCATTTCCGTACCTATTTCATAAATTCCAGATCCTGTATGATCTGCAGTTTACCTTCTCCTACCTACCACTAGGGTTGCCTTCTGTCTGTCCGATGCATTCATGAATTTGCCTATCATGTTTGCCCCTGGGACCTCCTCATGGAGGCTGTTTCATGCATTCACCACCCTTTCTGTGAAAAAATACTTTCTCACATTGCCCTTGAGTCTCTCCCCCCCCGTTGCTTCATATTGTTGACCCTTGTTCTTGCACATCTGTTTTTTGAAAGATGCTGGCCTCCTGAAATTTGTTAATCCCCTGGAGGTAGTTGAAGGTCTCTATCATGTCCCCTCTTTCCCTCCTTTCCTCCAGTGTATACATATTTTTTTTAAACTTTCTTTTATTCATTTTTCAATAAGCATTTTGAAAGCATTACAGTTCTGCGGAGCAAAGTTACATTGGCTCCCATATTAGGTACAAACGTTTTAGCCTCAGGATTTTTAGCTTGCTGTCTTCTGATACTTCATGTGGGGTATCATCTTTATAATTACTTTTATTACACCTTTTAGGATGGCTAGCCATGTTAAAACCTGTGAGGTGTACACAAAATTAGGTAAGGTACTTGAAGGAAATAATTGCCATGTCCATCTTAGCTATTGTCCCCACGTATTAACCCATCTATGTAAAGGGATGATACATCTCCCTTCTGCTAAACATCTCTGCCCACCATTACATCTGCAAAATACAATGAGAAACTTTACTGCAAAAAACACACATTTAATACTTATTATCAACAGCCCTTGACAAGGGATCATCTCCAAACCTCTGTTGTCTCCCCCTCCCTCTATGCAGGGTAATTTTGGGATATGAACAACCACCTCCAACTCACATTGAAATAAATATATTAACAGCACACTTAGTAAATATGTAACTTTGACCACTATTTATGCTAGCATAACTAACATTCCCCATTCTTAAGCCAGAGATCTGTTATGTGCCACGAGGCCATTGCCATTTTTAAACATTGCTAATGTCACACTTTAGCCACATGAGTTGTCTTTGTGGTCAAAAAGTCAGCTCGAGACATGGAACCCTTATAGAATAACAAATTCTCTCCTTTCAGTAAAGCAAGTACGTTCAGGATAGTTATTAATTTATGAAAACTCATCTCTTCAGGGAATTCAAAGCCTCAATGCCGACTGACCACCTGATCCGCATGGTGGGGGGATCATGACTGAGAAAAGTCACAAAGACAGGTTATCACAGTCAGTTTAATCCTCCTCTTCTTCCGTTGATTCTGATGGCAGGTCTTGGGACACTGGGGGTTACTTCTTAAACTCACCGGCGATCACCTCCACTTTTTTCCTTGCCTCCTCAGGGTCATTAAATTGGTAAGTTTTGCCCCCATAAGTACGGTGCAGCCATGCTGGTGCCAGGAGAAAGTCCTCCACTCCCAGGCCTTGCAGTTGCTATCGCAGAGGTTCAAACATCTTTTTCTGTGTCTGGGTGACATACAACCAGTCAGGGAAAAGTTTAACTTCTTGCCCTTCCATGGAAATTGGATTGCTGGACCTTGCCCATTGCAGGACATGGTCTCTGGTTGTGGATCTGGCAGTGATTAACATTATGGTGCATGGCGTATCCTGGCTCGTTTGGACCTGGTGAAAGTTTATTTGGAAGGCTTACTTTAGTAAGTCACTGTTCACCTGCAACTGGGGTGGGGGGGGAGTAGATTATCCAGCAGCCAGTGTTTGAGGTACCCCAGCAGGTCTTCTCCCTTCATGGCCTCCTGTCATTAAGTTAACAAAGGTAGCCTGGGTCCGTTGGGACAGATCATTGGTTTCTTGAGCTATTATCACTACTCCCCTTGCTGCAGTTTACTTTGCATCCTCTGCTACTACCATTCACCTTACTGCCCTGGCTGTCCTACAAGTACCTGCTGCTGTCATTACAGGGCCCCCAAGACCAACCAGGGTTACAGTCTCTTTGCCTACTCAGCAACGTACCAGAGCCTTTCTCAAGTCCCCCCCCCATGGCTCTCCACTAAAGGGCTTAAAATAGCTCACCTGAACGTGCACAGCCTCCTACACAACCTCGGCGAGCTCACGGCCTGGGTCACCCACCACAAACCAGATATATTGGGTCTCATGGAAACCTGGCTTAAGCCACAGATTTCTGATGCCATGTGCACCCGCCCGGGCCACAACCTCATAAGACGAAACAGAGTGGGGACTAAGAGGGGAGGTGGGGTGCTCCTCTATTTTAAAGGCGCACCTGAGCGTGTCTCCCATCATTTACCATAACCCCGTCTCGAGGTTCCTGCATGCCCTTCTTCTGCTTGGCCAGGCAAGAAAATCCACCTTCTCTGTGCCTACAACCCCCTAAGGCTGGCCTGCCCGGGCTGTCCTCCCTGCTAAACTGCATAGGTGATAAAACAGGCCCAAATGAGATCCTAGTTATAGGTGACTTTAACCTTAACTGGATGGGCTTGAATTGTAAACAATATGAGCCCCTGCTCTCAGACCTTGCCCTAAGCCAGCTAATAACTGAACCCACTAGGCTTTCCGCTCAGGGGGAAAAAGGGTCCCTTATCGACTAGATCCTGTTCAACAGACCTGACAGAATCACATCATCAGGGATTCTCCCTGATGATATCTCTGACCACTCTCCCATCTACTGTATATGGGGGACCTCACAGCCAAAAATTCCCAGTAAGTTGATTGAACTGAGGGACTATTCCAAATTTAACTCTCATGACTTCCTTTCAGACCTCCAACAAATTGACTGGTCGTGGGTCACAGCCACTGGTGACCCAGAACTTGCCCTGAACTCATTCTTAGCAGAGTTTATACCCCTGCAGAATAAACACGCTCCCCTCATTAGGAGGAGGGTGAGGGGTACTGTCACCAAATGGCTTCATGGGGGCCTATTCTCCCTCATGAAGGTCAGAGACAGATGCTGGGAGACCTACAAGGCCACCCAAAATCTCGATGACCTGCTTGCATACGGACACCTCAGAAACTCCTGCAAAAGGGCAATCCACTCAGCAAAAAGCGAGTTCTGCCGATCCATCCTTCTTGCCTCGGCCAACAACCTGTGAAGCTTCTGGCATAATATCAAGAACGAGCTTGGTGGGTCCGCCAGAGTCCAGGTCACCGACCTACTCGTTCGTGGGGTCAGTTGTAATAACCCCCTCACCATTGCAAACGCCTTTAATTCTATGTTTTCTGAACTATCTCCCCCCCTCCCAATCCTCAGCCTCTAACCCCCGGCACCTCCCATCTGGTCTCCACCCCGGCCTTCCTTCCACCTTCAACAAATCTCAGCAACTGAGACCCAGAAGTTGCTCGCTGGCCTATCCCCCAACAGCGGGCCAGGGCATGATAGTCTCGAGCCCAAACTGCTCAGACTAGGAGCCCACCTTCTTGCCAGGCCGGTCACACACCTCTTCAACACCTCTCTCGAGACCGGGACCATCCCCAAATTATGGAAAGTGGCCAAGGTTGTCCCTGTCTTGAAACAGGGTAACCCCAAAGACCCCACCAACTACCGCCCAATCGCCATTCTGTCTGCCACTAGCAAACTTCTGGAGAAAGCTGTCACCTCCCAACTGTTCCATTATATCCAGAACTACAACATCCTCTCTACCGCACAACACAGGTTCAGGAAAGGACACAGCATATCCACTGGCCTTGCTCTAGTCACCTCACAGATTAGGACTGCTGCTGACCAAGGCAAACTTACCGGAGCTATCTTTGTGGACCTATCCAAAGCCTTCGACGGGGTTGATCACTCCCTCCTCTACTCCATGCTCCTATCCCTTGGATTCTCCCCCCCCACGCCTGGTTCCTTAACTACCTCTCCAGTAGGCAGCAGTATACCTGCTTCAATCGGACCCTCTCCAACCCCTCACCAGTCCTCCACGGCATCCCCCAGGGATCCGTACTGGGCCCCACACTATTCTCGCTCTTCATCAATGAACTGCCGTCCATCACTGCCCACGGCCTCTCCACCATGTACGCGGACGACCTCGTCATCCTGGCCAGCTCCCACAACATCTCCACTATAATCTCCCATTTAAACTCAGACTTCACGTGCATCCAAACCTGGCTAGGTGAACACAGGCTTACCCTGAACCTCAAGAAAACTCAAGCCATGCTTTTTGGTTCCTCAAACAGAATTAAATCCTGCCCTGTACCTCTGCAAATCTTTGGGTCCGATGGCTCTCCCTTCCAGACAGTAGCCGCCGCCAAGTACCTGGGTGTCATGCTGGACCCACAGTTGGACCTAACCCTCCACATCAGGAGCATCTGCAAGGCTACAAATGGAAAGCTTGGCCTAGCCTACCGAGCCAAAAACTGCCTCACTCTGGCTGCTCATACGGCTATAGCCAGGGGGGTCCTCCTCCCTACACTCTGCTATGGGCTCGTCACCTTTGCCCCAGTACCCAAATCCAGCCTTTTGAAATGGGACATGGCATTTAACAATATATGTTGATTCGCACTCTCCGCCCCTCCCCTCACTCACCGCTGCGATCTCTACACGCATCTGGAGTGGCTCCCCTGGAGAAACACCTTACCAGATTCGAAACCTCGTGACAACATTATCCGCTTGGTCACCCTTCTGCTTGCCTTCCCCAAACCCAGCACCCTTCCTATCTCCTAAGATCCAGGGTGTCGACTGGATCGCCTGGTCCCAAGAACCCATACGCATGCGTGTGATCAGGCCTTTCACACCTATGCTCCTAAAATGTGGAACTCTCTCCCTATACTAACACGGTCTTCCCCCTCCCATCCCAGCTTTAAGGCCTCCCTCTGGAACTTTTTAAAACCCTCTTCAGCGTGTCCCTGTACCTCATAGCCTTCTAGCATAGCCCACTTATTCCCACCCAGGCTAATTCTTGAGTGGTGGCCTTAGCGCCAATCTGCACTTATCCTCAGGCACCTCACTGAGTAACCAGTACCTGACTAGGCACTGTTCACCCTCCCCCCTCGTGCACTTACTCCCAGTCCCTTTTCCCGGATCGTACCTGTTATGCATTCTCAATCCCACCCTGTATGTACTTTTACCGCATTGATTATGTCCCACATAGTTCTTAGATACTGTCAAGCTACCTAATGCTGTCCGTACGAAGCCTGTTTATTCTCTGTTGCTTTCCTAGAATTCCTTACTGTTCATATCCTCCCTATATGTACCTTCACTGGAATGTTTTGTGCCATTTAGTTGTCAAATACTGTTTACAACCTAATGACCCTGTATATACCATTACTGTATTGTTCTTGTGCCATTTAGTTATTCTAATACTGTCAACTACCTGTTGTAATCCCCGTGATGCCTGGTATTCTCTGTATGCTGCATTGACTTCCTTACTGTACTTGTACTCACTTGACCTGTAACCTTCCGGGTCGCACCTGAAAATAGGCACTTGGCTGTCTAGTGTGCTAACCCAGTAAACAAAAGCAAATAAATAAATAAACTTTAGTTGCTGATTCTATTTTGACATCTTGTGCCCCGAGATGTTCCTGGACCCGCTCCACCTTTCTGTCCATTTCACGCACCGCATTTAAGACCATCTCCCAAGATGGAGCATCCTTCACCCCACTCAAGCTTGCAGCTTGTTCCGGCCCTCCATATGAATTCTGAGCAGGTTGAGGTGATGGTTTTTGACTCGAGCCTGCAGTTGATCCTTTCGATCACCGCATTACAAATTTAGTATTGTCTAATTCCCTGACTCGTAACTCGTTTGATGAAGTAAGTTGATTTATTTTAATTTAACTAAAATTGTGATTTTTGCAGATATTAGGCAGCACAAGGTGCAGAGCTACACATAGATTCTTCCTGTCACAAACGTGACTCTCCCAGGGTATACATATTAAGTTCCCTCAGTCTCAATATGGCCCCTCACAATGCCCCGGGGGGGATGGCTTCTCGGCAGATTTCTATAAAATAATACCAGAGGAAATTGCCCCACCAATGAGGGAAATGCCGAGTGAAGCACTGCAGAAGGAATAGTTACCATGAACCTTGACAGACACCGTCATAACAGTTCTCCCTAAGGAGGGGAAGGACCCCAGTCTCCCAGCAAGTTACAGGCCGATATCTTTAATCAATGCAGACACTAAAACCTTGGCAAAGGTCCTGTCAACTCACTTGGAAATGGTCCTCCCATTCTTAATACATCCCTCCCAAGTGGGATTCATCAAGGGAAAGGCTAGTGTGGCTCACGTAAGAGCCCTGGTGTCCCTATTGCAAAGTGCAGAGCACCTTCCCACAATGGCAACAGCCATCTTGATTGATTTTGAGAAGGTTTTTGATTTACTAGAATGGGACTTCCTACATGCGATACTCATGCACTGTAACTTTGCCACTGCCTTAAGGGGGTGGATCAAAACATTGTATAAACAACCTACTGCCAAAATCCTAGCAAACGGCACCTCTCAGAACATTTTAGCCTACACAGAGACACGAGGCAGGGATGCCCCTATCACCGATGTTGTCTGTGTTGGCAGTTGAACCTCTAGCAAGTGCAGTGAAGGAACATCCAGGGATAAGTGGCCTAAAGGTGGGAGGAAATGCATACCATGCAATGCTGTATGCAGATGACTGCTTCATATCAACAAATGATTTCCAGATGAGTGCCCCACATATTATAGTTATTACAGTCTTTTGCAGCCATTTCAGGGCTTCACATCAACAGGGGCAAGACAAAGGTCCACCCCCTCAATATACTATTAAATCTAGAGATAACAGCCAAAGCAGGCTTGGAATGGGCCAGAGGGGAATTAAATATTTGGGGATTAAAGTTGACTCAAAAGTACACACACTAGCAATATATCAATAGCCTAGAGGCTGAGACACAGAGATGGAAACAACTGAACCTCTCTATGCCTGGGAAAATTGTTGCGATCAAAATGATGGTCACCCCCAGGGTTTTTTATGTGCTATCCCATATGCCAGTAGAAATACCAAAGAAATGGTTCCAAAAGATGGACTTCATGGTGGGAAACGTCCTGTGGGAAACTAAGACCCCTAGTTATAGCAGGGTTAAGCTAAGAGCTCCATGGAACAGGGGAGGGTGGTGTCTTCCACATTTTCAACACAACGCATATGCCTTTTCAGTGGCCAGAACCTGTAAGCTATTTTTAGAGGACAGCCATAACAAGCCGGCATGGGTGAACCTAGAGAGAGAGATGCATTACAGGGCGCTGATCTGACAGGATGCCTAGAACAACCCCTACCACCTCAATTCAAACACTGGCTTATGGTGAAGGTGGCCCACACTGCTTGGCAGAAAGTTGGAGCAATCACCAAAACATGTATCAACCCAGGGAAATATTTATGCTTTTGTAATAACCCCAGATGGATGATAGATAGAAGGTCATTTGTGTGGGAGAACTGGAGGGGGAAACATATCTTTAGACTGAAAGATTTCCTGCTAGCTGATGGGTGCATACTTGACAGCTTCATCTCACTACAGTAAAAATATCAGGTGGGGAAAAAGGAGTTCTGTATGTACCTACAGCTGAGACACCTATACAACTGCTGGTCTAAGCAAGGGTATACCTGAATCAGATGTCAGGCATTAGGGAAGGATATAGGTATGAAGCTCCTGTGGACAGAAGGCTAAGCACAGCAAAAGGCCTAGCAGGGTTGATATATAGAAACATGAGGGATGAAGCACCCGACCCATCCCAGCCAGCTAAGATTAAGTGGCAAATCATGCTTGGGTTCCCCATATTAGATGAGGAATAGAACAAGTGCCAGATCTCTGCTCAAAAGGCATGTGGGGACCCCCCCGTAGCTTTATAATCCAAAACAAAGTACAACACCTGTGGTAACTCATGCCAGTGCAGCTCAAAAGGATGGGATTAGTGCATGAAGATGTATGTTGGAGATGTGATGTAGAAGGAGCAGATCTACTGCATATATTGTGGCATTGTGCCCCCATTAATTCTTTTTGGAACACAGTAATTACACAATGTTCTGAGATTCTAGGATTCCAGATCCCAAGCACCCCAGCCCTCTGGATTCTGGGTATTCCCTGGCTACTCTCCACATCAAGTCATCAGAGACTATGGCTGATACAAGCGTCAGTGGAGGCTAAGAAGCTGAGTTTACAAAAGTGGCACACCAAAGAGACCCCAGCCCTTAGAGAATGGCTCATAGCCATGGATAAATTAACAACCTTCTCTCTAAGATGACACATATTGCTGCCCATACAAAACAGGCATTCATAGACAGATGGTCCCCTTTCATGCAATATATACAAGAAAAATCAAGCAACCTGAGGCCCCACAGAGTAAAGACTTACTTAAACCTCCATGATGGGTCTTGAGGGCTAACATTACAAGGCCCTCAAATGAAATCCTCTGACGAGTAAGAAAGGACCCCCACCAACATACTAACCCACTAGTAGAACATGGTTGAGGTCACACTCCCCCACCCCCAAGGAGGCCCGCTTTCCAATAGGTCAAACTTTACAGTAGAAATGTGATTAAAGCAATATGACACCCCTGAGATGAGATTGTATTATCCAGGACCCATGTTGTAACACCAAATGTATGTGTTGATATGATGCTTTCTGACAGTATGAGTAAAATGGTAATAAATGTATGTAGCTCTGAAACTGTAACCCAATGTAAGACCAAATGCTAGTTGTTGATTGTATGTCCCTGTAGCTCAATAAAAAGATTAAATGCAAACAAAAAAGTTCCCTCAGTCTCTCCTCATATGGTTTCTGGTGCAGTCCCTGCATCATTTTTGTTCCCCTGCTCTGAACAGCCTCTACCCTGTCTACGTCCTTATGGAGATGAGTTCTCCAGAACTGCACACAGTACTCCAGATGAGGTCTTACCAATTGTCTATACAGTGACAGCACCATCTCCTGTTTCCTACTGGTGATGCCTCTCCCTATTCACCCTAGCATCCCACTGGCTTTCCTCACTGTCTTTTTGCATTGCTTGGCTACCTTTAGGTTATCTCTTATGACAACCCCCAGGTCCCTTTCCAGTTTAGTTGTCATTAGTACCTCCACTCTCATTGTGTATTCCTCCCCTGGGTTTTTCTCCCCCAAGTGCATGTTTTTGCACTTCCTTGCATTGAATCTGAGCTGCCACACTCTTGACCACTCTTCCAACTTGCCTAAGTCACTTCTGAGTATGTCCATGAAAGTGGTGTACCAAAGTGTGACACGAAGGTCAAATTTTTCAATTCAGAATATATCACGTTTTAAATGTATTTTGAGATATCGCGATCAAACCAGTAAAAACTGGCCATGTGGTAAGATAACTGCCTTGATGGTTCCTATAAACAAGACAGCTCACCATGGTGTATGTACGTGGACACAAAATGGTTGTGATGTGTGTACATGGCCACCAATCAGCTGCTGTAATTGAAAACAAATGTTACTAGTAAGAAGCACATTGATACATTTCAATGTGTTTTAAGATACCATGATAAAACTGGTTAAAAGTGGGCATGTGGTAAGATAATTCACTTAAAGATGCCTGGTAACAGGACTGCTCACTGTGGTGTATGTACAGCAGACACCGTGGTGTAGGTACTTGGACACTGTGGTGTATGTACGTGGACACTGCGGTGTATGTACATGGACACCAAACATTTCAAAATAAAAGTTTCTAAAAAAAAAAAACAAGAGACAAACAGTACAATCCAGCCCTTGGCACTCCTGGTCCTTCAGTCTAGCAGTATGATTTAAAAACTCCCTGAAAAATGTGGTGTTTGTATACTAAAGGCAAGACTGGGGTGTTTGTATGGTGGATGCTGGCAGTGGACACCAAGCTCTTTCGGCACAATAGTCCAGTGACAAGAAGGACTAGGAACTCTGGAGCGGAACCTTTTAAGCAGTGTTCTGAGCACTTCCTACCACATCATTGTGAGGCTTCCATAAGTTACTAAGGCCGGTTCCCAACTCCTGACCATGCTGTATGTAGATCTTCAAGAGCTGGACACCATGGCTGGGGTGTGTCAAAGGTCATTCAGGAGGAGATAGGGGTTAGGATAATAAAACAACAGGGGTGTTTACAGTAGTATGGGGGGAAGGAGGAGAGGTGAAAAAACTGCAATTTTAGAGCAAATAGCTGCAAACTAAATCAGAACCATGCCTGGCTTTGTGGACACTGTCAGTACATTCACCACGGGGAGTCTGGCTGCAAAACATTAATATCCCTATGAACACCATCAGACTGTAAACTAAAATAAATAAATAAAACACAAGACACCTTGGATTTGAGCACTGATTTATTTACAAATAATGATTATTCACAGGAGTACATTCAGGACATACTGTATGTTATAGGTTTTAATGTCACATTTCATCCTAGAAATACATGACACCTTTTGGATATTATGTATAAAAAACAAAAAATGTTGTGCTAGGATTTTCATTTTATCTTTTTTCTCTCTGCTCAGTATCAGCAATGACCCAATATACAAATTTTTGCTACTAACCACTTGTTGTGCCAGTTATAGGCTGGAGAAGTTAATCTCTAAGTTGGGACTCTGTTTTCATGAACATACATTTCTAATTTTTTCCACTCCCCCTGGTGTGTCAACCCTATTGCAGATCTTAGTTTCATCTACAAAGAGGCATACTTTTCCTTCTAGACCCTCTACAGTGTCACTTAAAAAGAAATTAAAGAGGACCATCACAAGAACCGAACCCTGTGGCACCCACTGGTTACCCCTTCTCTTCAGAATGAACTCTGCTTACCACCACTCTCTGTGTTCTGTTGCTAAGACAATTTCTGACCCCCTTTTCCACCTTAGGATCCACTTTCAGATTGCCCAACTTGTTTACTACCCTCTTATGTGGGACTGTGTCAAATGCCTTGTTAAAGTCTAGATAGGCCATGTCCCCTGCCCTGCCCTGATCTACTACCCTTGTACCCAGTCAGAGAAATCTATTAGATATGTTTAACAATACCTTCCTGCTGTGAATCCATGTTGTCTTTGGTCTTGAGCCCCACTGGCCTCTAGATACACTACAATCCTTTCCCTTAACACTAATTCCATTGTCTTCCCTACCACTGAGGTCAAACTGACCCATCTACAATTTCCCGCTTCTACCTTGCTTCAACTTTTGTGAAGGGGTATCACGTCCACCCTCCTCCAGTCCTCTGGCACCACTCCCTCCTCTAGAGATTTGTTGAATAGGGTTGTCAGTGGTGTTACTCGCATCTCCCTGAGTTCTTTTAGTATTCTGGGATGTATCCCGTCTGTTCCCATTGCCTTGTCCACGTTCAATTTCAAAAGTTCCTTTATGACTCTCTTTTCTGTAAATGTACTGTTGTCCACCCATTCTGTATGTTTCTACTGCCTAATAATGGTCCTTGCCCCTCCCCTTCTGTTGTGAATACTGTGCAGAAGTATTCATTCAGGATCTTGTTTTTTCTAGATCCCCCTCTGCCCACTCTCCCACCCCCCCTTACTTAGCCTCACTATCCCTCCCTTAGTATTTTTTCTTTCCCTAATGTACCTGAAGAAGGTTTTGTCCCCCTTCTTTACTGTCTGGGCTATCTTCTTCTCTGTTTGCACCTTTGTGCTTCTGACTGCTTTCCCCTTCTCCCTCTCCTTTGTTTCATAAAGTTCCCTATCTCCCCCCCCTCTGTGTTTCTTTATATTTTCTGAATGCTAGTTGCTTTTCTCTAAGCTTTCCTGCCACTTACTTTGAAAACCATTATGTTTTTTTCTTTCATTTTACTTTATTAACTTGCTTCATGGAAAGACTTATTGCCGCTGCCATGGCTGTCTTGAAGTTGTCCCACTCTTCCCCTACCCCTCTTCTTCTCCCTTTACCAGTGCTTTCTTGAGGCATTCTCACATTTTTGCAAAGTCTGCTCTTTTGAAGTATAGGACCCTTGCTTTTGTATGACTTGACCTTCTACTGTGTTAACTTTGAACTGTACTGTATGGTGATTGCTGCACTCTAGATGGCTGTCCACTGCTACATCTGTTATTCTGTCTCCATTACAGAGCACCTGATCCAATATTGCCTCCACTAGCTGTCTGAGGCACACCCCTCTGCAGGGCATCCAGGATGTCATTGCTCCTGGATATGGCTGCAGCATAGGTGCTTCAGTTATCTGACATATTCAGGTCCCCTACCACCAATATTTCCCCTTTCTCTGCCATTTTGAGAATGTTTTCTGCCATTACCTTATCAATTTCCTCCACCTGTGCTGGGGGTCTTTAGTTAACCCCTGTATGGATAGTGGTGCCAATTTCTGTCTCCAGGGTGACCCACAATGCTTCCTCTCCTCTCTGCTTTCCCTTTATCTCCATCTTTTTGATCCCCTCTCTGATGTAGATAGCTACCCCTCCTCCCTTCTTGCCCTCCCTGTCTCTCCTATGAACTGTGTACCCAGGTATGTTAGCATCCCAGTCATGATTTTCCATGTACCACATTTCCGTGACTGCCACAATGTCCAGGTCTCCCTCTTCCATCAAGGTCACTAGGTCTGAAATCTTGCTACCCAGGCTATAGGCATTCATACACATGTCCCTCCATGTTTTGATGGCTTTATCTCTATTTATACCCATCTTAACCACTCCTCCTGTGCATCCACTGGCTTTACCCCCTGTTTTGTTCCATTGTTTTCTTTTTCTCCTTAGAATCTTCATTTCTGACTTTCTTAATCTGTGGGGAAGTCGTTGGCTGGGTTTTCCCTGCTTATTTCCACCTCCATCTTGGCTAGTTTAAATGTTTGCTAATGAAACATTGAAACCTTTCACTCAGGATCCTTGTCACCTCCCCCTGAAAGATGAAGACCATCCCTCATGTACAAGTCTGCATCCCTCCAGGTAGGGCCCAAGTCCACACTGAAGCCAAAACCCTCAACTCCGCTCCAGTTCTTCAGTCATTCAATGTATCCCCTAGTGTGGTGCACCCTGGCCTCTTCCATGCTGTAGACAGGTAGCACTTCTGAGAAGGTTACCATATGTGCCACCTGTCTAAGACCCCTTTACAGCTCTGTGAACTCCCTCTGCACTACCCTAACCTCATTTTCAGCCAGATCATTTGTTCTCAGGAGGATAATGATGTCTAGCTCCCCCTCCCGTGCTGCTGCTGCCCCAGCGCTCATTAGGATTCACCTCCTGTCCCTCCAAACCATGGTGTCAGGTAGGCACCTTACCTCTTTCCCTTCTCCCTCTTCCACCCCTAATTTTACCCCCCTAACAATACAGTCCCCCACTAGGAGTTGTTTCCTTTTCCTCTGGGGTACTGTGCCTCTCCCTGGGGTCTCCACTGCAGAGGTTCCTCACATCCACCTTTTCCACCACTGCGGGTGCCTCCATGGGATATCCTCACTCCACCAGAAGGCATAGTTACATACGAACATATGAAACTCCAGCAGACACAGGCCCAATGGTCTGTCTAGTCTGCTCAAGTGTGCAGCACATTGCTTATTAAACGGTAGCTGCCCCTCCTTGCACTCCCTTCTGAATTAGTGCCCCCCACTGCCAGCTTCTCTCCCCCCATCTTCCCCACAGTTTTGACCCTCCCTTTGGCCCTATACCACCCTCTTTTGAAGCTGTCCACTGTTCTCAGTGATACCACTTCTTCTGGCAGTGCATTCCAACCTGCCACAGCCCTCTCAGTGAAATAGTGCTGCCTCATCTCCCTCTTGAATCTTCCTCCCTCCAATTTCAGACTGTGTCCCCTGGTATTCCTTCCCCCTTTTAACTGAACAAACCCTCAGAATCAACCCTGTTTATGCCCTTTAGGTATCTGAATGTCTCAATCATTGACTCATCGCTCCCTTTTATCCTCAAGGGTATACATGTTGAGATCCCTCAATCTCTCCTCATATGTCTTGCCCCCCCATGCCCAGGATCATCCTTATCTCCCTACGCTGGACCCCCTCCAGTAGTTTGATGTCCCTTTTCCAAGTAATTAATTTGTAAGATGAATAATTAATGTTTTTTGTTTATTATCTTTTTAGGAATTAAGTCCCTGGAATGAGCCCTATTAGGGCTAAATATTGAAGTAGATTATAAATAAAGTGTATAAATACTGGAATATTCAAGTCCAGACATTGATTGTTCTGTTCCAAGAAAGGTAGAGCCCCCCCCTTCCTGCTTAGCTTTGTGTTAGACTGCAGTGGCCAGAGGAGGCAGCACCCCACAATATAGGAAGCAGAAAGTGTAGTTTCCCACAGAAACCCAAGCATCTTGTGCTTGGGAATAGGCACTTGAAATGGGTGCAACCTGCAGAAATTTGCTTCTGGGCTTATTCCCAAAGACTGATCAGGGTTAAAGTGTACATTTAGGGACTGTGGAACTTCATGCTTGGTGAAGAAATGTGCAAATGGCATTGGGCTGGTAGTATAGACTACAGGTTAGAGTAAAGAGCTTCAAATGAATTTGGTACATCCAGTAGACCTGGGTTTTATTCCTACAACCTCCACTTGCATACTGTGTGACTCTGAACAAGTCACTTAACCTCCCCAGTGCTCCTGGTTCACACCTGAAAACAGGTGCTTGTACCTAGTGGGCCTTATGCAGTTACCAAAAGAATTTAAACAAGCTTTTTTCAATGCCGAACATTCACTTGCAGGTATTTGCAGTGGTGTTTGGCACTTGGACATGGCTTAAAAAAATCAGTGACAAAGAAGTAAAATGAGGGACACAGTTTAACAATTGATTCTATCCCCTAAAGCAGGCAGTGTAAGAGTATTGGTGTAAAATTCTTTGTCTGCAGAAGAGCAAGTCTGTAACTCCATTTGACAATATTGTGAGCACACAGTATACTCACTGTTCAATAACAGAAACTCAAATTTTAGGAGTGACAGGAACATTCTGAGGCAAGATCAGGGACATCCCTGAAAATCAGGGAAAGCTGAGAGGTATGGTCCCTCTTTCCCCTCTCTCTCTTTTCCCCCAACTGTCTCTCTCTTTCTCTCTCCCCTCTCCCTATTCTCTCTCTTTCTCTCCCTCTGCGTCTCTCTCTCTCTCTCTCTCTGTCTTTCTCCCCCTCTGTCTCTCTCTCTTTCTGAACCCCCTCTGTCTCTCTCTCTCTCTCTCTTCTCCCCGACTGTCTGTCTATCTTCTCCCTCTCTTCTCTCCCTCTTCTTCTTCCCCCTGTCTCTCTCTCTCTCTCTCTCAGCAAACAAGTATTTTTCAATGCCGAATGTTGGCTTACTGACATTGGCATTGGTAATGCAGGAGTTAGAGATATGCGCAATAGCACTGGCAGTGAACTAGTGAACTGATGCTGGTCCCAGGCCTCCCCTGCAGAGAGTGACAGGCACTGGGGTGTGCCTTTGGGTCATCGGCCATAATGCTCATGCCATTACACCTCACTCTACCCTGCAGACACCGACAAGTGCCGCGGTATGCTTTGGGGTCTTCAGGCCTTACACTCACCCCATTCCATAAGGAAATACACTGAGATGGATGCAGTATAGGAGAATGGGGTGAACGTTGGTGCTGAAGAGTCCAAAGTACACCTTGATGCCAGTTACTGGCTGCAGGGTTGGGGTGGAATGGCATGAGCATTACAGCCGACAATGTCAAGTCACACCCCTGATGCCTATCAGTCTCTACAGGGTGGGGTGTTACAGTTGGAAACCCTAATGCCCCAGGTGTCTGTTGGTATTTTCACTCCAAATTCTCAACATGGGCCATTTGTGACCCCACCACATGAACAGTGGCACTATGAGTTCATTAGTCAAAAGGTGATTTTGCACAGCGACTGTGCAATTTAGCACCACAGGTACAAAAACACATTTCAAGCAGGGTGTGAAAAATGGCAGTTGTACTGTTCATGAGGAGGTGTAAAAAAATGGCCATGTTGAAAATCTGGAGTGAAAGTATGAAAAATTGGCGAAGTCACAAGCGCGTGTAGAAACTGCTCAATGCACGACCGTCACGCAATTATTTTGGGGATTTTTTTAACCAGGTTTTTAACATAGGCATTTTGGGAACTTTGGTCATGAACAGTGTCACTGTTATTTTGTTAAAAAACTGCTGTACTGTTCATAAGGAGGTGTACAAAAATGGCAATGTTAAAAATCTGGAGTGAAAATATGAAAAATTGGTGAAGACATGACAAGGCTACAGCTATGAATTTTGGGCCTCGGACAAGTCACTTGAAATGGGCCCCTGTTTCCCAAACCAGCTAGTGCCAGGGGTAATGCCAGCTCCTCAGGTGGGCCCCTCCTGAGCTTGGGCCCTGGACAACTTCTCCACTTTCCCCCCATTACTGCAGCCCTGAGTCACGAGCATGCATAGAAACTGTGCAATGCACACCTGTGTTGCAATTATTTTGTGGATTTCTTTAACCAAATTTTCAACATAGGCATTTTGGGACCTCCGCTCATGAACAGTGTCACTGTGATTTTGTTAATGTGTCCTGAATATTGACTTCACACAGCGACCATGCCATTGTGTGCCACATGCGCAAAAACACATTTCAGACAGGATGTGAAAAATGACTGCTGTACTGTTCATAAGGAAGTATGAAAAAATTAGTGTTGAAAATCTGGAGTGAAAATATATAGAAAATTGTTGAAGGTATGAGCGTGTGTTGAAACTGCGCAATGCACGCTCGTAACACAGTCATTTTTGGGAAGTTTTCCAAAACATTTGTAAGATAGGCTTTTTGAGACCCCACATTATGAACAGTGTCACTGTTATTTTGTTAATCAGTCCTGAAAGGTGATTCTGCGCAGTGACCATAATGATTTTTCTGGACAAAGTAATGAGATGACAGTGCATGTGTTCATGAGGTGGGGTCCCAAGCACCCCATGTTGAAAATTTGGAGTCAAAATTCAAAAACATGACTACGATATCCACCTATGTTGAAATCAGCCCTCCCCCATTTATGCCATTATACAGTTTACCAGCATTTCTTCAGTTCATGGTTGGCTTTGAAGAGTGCAAACATGTTCCTGGTCCACTGAAGATTATGGTGCTGATCTCCAGAGGTAAGTATGGGGTGAGGGGAGTGTGGGGAGGTGGAGTGTGCAGAAGGTGGGTGCGGGTTGGGGGGGGACCAGTTAGCGAGGGATCATTTCATTGTTTCAGGTAATAAAAAAAAATAACACAGTGGATGGTTTCTTTTTTACAGGTGTAGAAAAATTTTGTGCACACACTGGGTGGGCTTCCAGTGTGCCCCATGACTTTGGGGGGGTGATGTTGGCCGCATTGGGGTGGGCTCCCAGTGAGGCACAAAATGGGGGTGGGGCATGGGCAGGAACATGAAAACAGTGGTCGGCTTTTGATAACATGGTGGCAAACTGGGGTGGGTTCCCAGTGTGCCACACAATCTTGGGGTGGGTTATTTAAGATGCCAACAGGGGATTGGGTACAACCGAAGTCGACTTTGTCGGCATTTTGTGGCAGATGGCGGCAGACACTGCCATATTTATTTAAATGCTTCATCAGGAAAGGTACATCGGAAGGCATGTCATCAGTGCCATTGCATGACAAGCTTGTTTCTGATTGCATCGGCATTTTTCTTAGAAGTTGTGTCCACTTTACATAATGTTGGTGACAGCACAAGCATGCTGGCTTATTGGGGAATGAGGGACACACCTACTACAGTGTGCCCTGCATTCGCCAACACAAACACACCTCTGAAATGTGCTACTAGCACAAGACATTCCTTGCACAAGCACACAAGTGAACGTAAAAAAGGTAGGTATTAGGTATAACATTAATTTTTAAGCAGCAACAGTACATATTCAGTCTGAAGTCTGTTTTCAAATGCACTTCTGTAGCATTCACACATTCCTACACACATGAGCATACTTTTCCATATAAGTTATAAAGACAAATACAGTACGTACTGTACATCCATGTCCCCTCCTCAAAAAAGTGAAATTAGGAATGCTTATTGCCAAAACAAAACAATGAATGAAGCCCTTCTCTGAATAATTGAATTTTGCATTCTAAACTATCAGGAAATGAAGACATATGAAGAGGGATGATAGCTCAGCTGCAATGTTGTTCCTGCAGTGGACTGGGACACACCCAGTGGTCTGATTCTCTTCATTGTGGAGACAATTGCTTCTACAGAGAGAGTCTTACAACTGGAATACTGCTATCCAACCATTGTCATCCCCAGTTTTTTGGCATCACTGGAGAAATTGGCAGAGAACAGCACAGGATCCTATAGAGAAAATGAAAAAGGGATGGCTAAATAATCAGACCAATTAAATGTCACTGCACTAGTACACCAAAAAAACCTTTCTTTTATGTAAAAAAAATGCATCATAGGCATTATAGGTATCATAGGTAATACAGAGCTAGTAGACCATAGTCCATAAGGCTCACAAATGTTAATTGTATCCTATTATGCAGTTTTGTTGCAAATAAGTATCCAGATGTTTTTCAAATGTATCCACGTTTTCACATGTTACTACATCCAAAGACAAGCCATTCCAAATTTTACAAACTCTTATTGAGAACCAGCTACTTCTTTTTTTAGTTTCACATTGTTCTACTTTTAATTGAAGTGGATGTACCCTGGTGGTGTAGACAGTATCCCTCAATTCAAAACCCATTAACTCCCATAGATGATCATCATATAATGCCTTAAATACTAGATTTAAGTCACCCCTCATTCTGCGATACTCCAGCGTATAAAGTCCTAGTTTCTTCAATCTAGCATTATAATCCAAGCCTTTAACTTCATTAATCTTTCTAGTGGTTCTCTGTTGGATTTTTTCCAGTGTTGTTATAGAACCTTTTTCCCCTGGTGCCCAAAATTCGGCACAGTACTCCAAATGAAGCCTTACCAGATATGAATATAAGGTGAGCAAAACATCACTACTTTTACTACTGATATGTTTATTTATACAGTGTAATACACCAGCTGTCTTCTTGATAACTGCATGGCAATGGAGCTTAGGACTAAGATCATTGGATACTCTAATACCCAGATCGCGTTCATCATCTACTGTTTTTAAGATTTTTCCACCAAAATTATATTTAGCTTGGTTGTTTTTTCTCCCAAAGTGCATTGCAACACATTTATCAATATTAAAGGACAATTTATTTTTGGTAGCCCAATTTTGTAGCTTGTCAAGGGCATACTGAAGGGTATCTATATCACCAGTGTTTATAATCGTGTATCATCAGCAAATTTTGTTAGCCAAACCTTGGTTGTTGTTTTTAGTGATGCAATATATATGTTGAACAAACACGGACCCAAGACCGAACCCTGTGGGACTCCACTAGTCACAACTTCCTAGTCTGAGAAAAAGCCCTTTATACATACTCTCTGAGTGTGCCCGTTTAGCCATGATTCCACCCAGTGTGATACATTGCCCCCTATTCCAATGCTAATGATGTCTTCAATAAGCTGAGCATGAGGGACCTTATCAAAGGCCTTGGAAAAATCCAGGAAAATGACATCCACTGCCTCACCCCTATCCAGTGCCCCACTTACTCCATTATAAAAACTCAACAAGTTTGTCTGACATGATCTCGCCTTAACAAAACCATGTTGGGTAGGGTCTGGTTCAATCATCTTACATAGATAATCCTTGTTGATTCCTTCAAGTGTTTTTCCCAATATTGAAGTCAAACTGATGGGTCTATAATTAGACACCTCCTTTCTGGAACCCTTCTTAAAGATAGGAACCACAGTCACTTCTCTCCAGACATCAATAACCTGACCTTCTTATATGGATTTATCAAATAAGGCAGCAACAGGACCAGAAAGAGGGATAGCTAATTCCTTGAGAATATGTGGATGTAAACCATCTGGCCCTGCTGACTTGTAGGGATTTAAATTTTGTACCAATTTTTGGATAGTGCCAGCATCTACTGTAAAATACCCACTCAGGATGTGATCATTATGTTTCTTTCTGGTTTCAGTTTTAGTATTGAAGACTGATGAAAATTGCTTATTGCAAATAATGGCCGTTTGTATCTTGTCTGACACCAGATCTCCTAAATTATTTTTTAGCAGGCCTATGGTGGGAGTACCTCCTCTTTTATTATTAATATATTTATAGAAGGATTTGTGATTATCCCCCACATTGTTTGCCAATCTTACCTCATAATCCCTTTTTGCCTTTCTGATACTGTATTTAGTTACTCTTAATTGAAATTTAAAAATGTCCCAGCTTTTCTTAGTTCCACATAACTTAGCTTTTTTGTATGCTCTGTTTTTATATTTAATGTGTTTTTTTACAGTTACATTCATCCAGGGCCTTTTCAATTTGGATTTTTCAGTTTTTTTAACAGTAGGAATATGTTTATTTGAAACTGATGTTAATTGACTAACCAAAATTTGCCATATTTCTGCGAGGGATTTATGCAAAAAGGAATGCTGCCAGTCCCAGGATGCCATGTCATGTGTCATACCCAGAGAATTAGCTTTTTTAAAGTTGTAAAGTGTTGTGTCACCACCATCCTGTCCTAAATTCCCACAATAAGTAAATTGAACCATAGAATGGTCACTGGAGCCGAGTGGTTGTAACACTGAACAGTTTGCAATTTGATTTCCCAAATTATGTAAAACTAGATCTAAAGTATTGTTACCCCTGGTACTGTTGTTAACTACTTGTTCCATATTAGATATCAGAAGTGTTTGCAAATATATTTTTTTCCACGGGTGACGAAGTTTGCATAGTCTTCCAATTTATACCTGGGAGATTAAAGTCACCTACAAGCAAAGTGTTATCGGTGGAGGATATCTTCTCCACAAAATCCAGCATATGAAGATCATCATCATGTGTAATTGATGGAGACCTATAAACCACACCCATGTTAATACAAGGTGCTGATGTAGGGAAAATTCTGACCCACAGTGCTTCAATATTAGGCCACTGGATTAATTCAATATTTTCTTAATTTATAATATTTGACAAATACAATGCCACTCCCCCCCCTTAGTAATATTCCTGTCTTTATGGAACAGGGTGTAACCTGGGATGTTCTTATCCCAAGGGTTGTCTTCACGCCACCAAGTCTCTGTAACAGCACAAACATGAATATTAAGTTGTTCCAATAATAAGGTAAATTCATCAAACTTATTCCCTAGACTTCTAGCGTTTATGACTAAACAATTCCATTCTGGAGGGGCCAAAGGCCATTACTTTTACAAATTTTTTGGGGGGCAAAATTCCCCCCCCACCTAATGGTTTAAACAGTGGTCAATATGTTGTCTTAATCTGGTGGCAAAAATACATTTGCCTTGTCTGTTTAAATACATACCATCCCTAGCAAAAAGACTCTGATTTACAAACCCTGTCCAGTTTTCCAAAAAGAAAAACCCTCCCTGATACACCACCATTTGAACCACCCATTTAGTGTCATGATATCCCTTTGTTTGTCAATAGTTGCCCTAGGTATAGGTAACAGCCCAGAAATAATCAAATTAGCCCCTTGGCTTTTTATAATGTCTCCAATTTCCTCAAAGTCTCTCTGGATTTGTAATAAAGATCTTTTACCCAGATCATTTATTCCTGCATGTATTAAAGTAAGAGGGGAATTTGTGTGTTCTTGCAGCCTTGGGAACATATGCTTTATATTGTTTATATGGGCTCCTGGAAGGGTACTGGCCGTGGTGTTCATATTTCTGTTTTTACATAAAATATGATTGGTGTTCCGAATTGTAGAGTCACTGATCACTAAAACACCCCTAGGAACATTTACTTTACTATTTGCCAAATCAGCAGGACTGTCCTGTATTTGGGGGGGATCCTCAGACACTAGTAAGTGGGGTGTGTCAGTGTGCTTTCACAGGTGGTAATGGATGGAGTATTTCAAAAATATGTATTTGCTCAGGGGAAATAGAAGTGATTGGTGTAACTAGAATTGGAGAGAGATCCACTGGTGCTGTTGCCTCCCAAGAAGCAGCTGCACAAGGAGTAACTAAAGTGGGGTCAGTCATTAAAGCATTGAATCTATTGTCAGTAGAAATGTTACAACTTCCCCCAATATTTCTTCTTCCTTTTTTTCCTTTAAACTTCTGTATGAGGCACCACTCATTTCCTTCATGTTCCACTTCAGTCATGCTCTGCTTGAATGATTCATCGACTAAACTATCCACTTCAGAGTCAATATAGTTTACCAAATTATTGATAACTACTTGAGTTTGTAAGCATTTATGGAACGCTTTTATTTCTGCCCTCAAATTATTAATCATGCAACAGTTTTCACACACAGATTCTGAAATAAGAACTGCAGTAATATACATACCACAGCCAGAACAGCAATAATAGGTAATATCTTTGTCCATTTTCAAAGTTTATTTGGTTCTTAACTTAAATAATGGAAGTTTTGAAAGGCCCTAGGCCCACTGGCCCAGTGGACACAGCTGACACACGCTGACGCGGTGTCTCTGCAGTGTCTCCTCAAGACGTAATGACGCTGCGTCTTCGGGTGACGGCCTGCCCTGCTCGCTGCAGGGCCAAGACTTATGTTGCAGAGTGACCCGGAAGTGGTTTCTAGGGTCACAGGGGCTCGTGGATCAGATTCAGGGTTTTAATCAAATAAAGCACATCAGACATTTTAAAAATGTCGAAATGTATCTTTCATCTCACCCCTGCTACTTCTACCCCTCACTATCTCTGCCTCCACTATCTTGCCAACTGCCTGTCCCCTTGCAGGGTTCTCAGCATCAAGACAGGGAACACATTTTGGCTGCCTTGTCTCTCATTCTATTTCACCCCTTCTACTTCTACCCCTCACTTACTCTCTGTCCACTATCTTGCCAACTCCCTGTCCTCTTGCAGGGTTCTCGTCATCCTGAAGTGGAGCAGGTTCTGGCTGCCTTTTCTCTCCACTACCTCCACCCCCCCACCTACCTCCCTGCTGGTTTAACCATCTTAATACATTACTATACAGCACTTAGTATCCTTCTTTCTGCACTCTCATTAAACATATGCCTTTTATCTGGCTACCTGTTCTCATTCTTGTGTTCCTAGCACTGTACACCTTTCAAAGTAATACACTTTTGTATTTTTGCAGGTATTGCATAAGTTGTCTAATCTTGTATTCCGTGTCCTAAAGTTATGTTTTGACTTTATTATCCATTTACTGTCACTATCCATCCCACTTGATTATTTGTCTTGGATTGAAATGCACAGTAATGACTTGTACACTTTGGCCCAGATATTCAAAAGGGATGCACCATGCACAATAGAGATGCACCAAGGCAAGTACAAAAATGCGTCATTATGCGATATTCAGATGGAGGCAGCTGCGCCGCTCAAGTTGCAATGTGCAAGAGCACAATGTTAATGAATGCATGCACAACCGTAGGGGGAGGAACCATGAATAAATGGCACAGTGCAATATTCAACAGCATGCACCATGCGCAATAGGGGAGCTAGCAGAAGTTGCGCGATAGCAGAAATGACCCAAAATATAAAGGAACAAGAGAGAGGTGCAAGAACGCTACAGGGAAGCCAGAGGTGGGAGCGAGCTGGCAGCCAAAACAAAGAGGGCAGCAGTGAGTGGGACACTGAAGGAGCAGGACATGGCAAACCAGTGACCAAACAGGACAGGAGTGGGGAGAATGAGACAGTCATGCAGGACAGACAGGGCAGTGCTGCAGTGTAGAGAAGGCAGTGGCAGTAGACAGGACAGCCAAAGGCCGGAGGTGTACCCATGCAGGGGGAGCATCACAGAGGACAGCGGGGGGAATGGGATAACATCTGCCGGGGGGGACACCAGCCAGGGACATGGCCAGTGCCACCATCCAGATGGAGGTGGTAATGAGGGGTGTGAGAAGGCAGGCAGCAGGGGAGGTGCGGCCCTGGAAGGGCCTGTCGGTGGTATGCCCCCAACAGGTGGTACCAAGCCCACATCACCTTCAAGCAGTACACTGACACACAGAATATATATCTGAGGATCAGTTACAGGATTTTTAATACTGTAAATAAATAAAAAGAGAACTAAGAGAGCTTCAGTAGCAGATAAGTAGTGGAATTGCAGTATAATGTGGGGAGTGGTGCAATGTAGTGGCTGTGGGGCAGCCATATTCAGGCAGACCTTCTGGACACTGAGGTGCTTCCCTATCTGCATGCATCTCTCGGGACTGAGGGATGAGGTAGCCAGACTCAGAGCAGAAGTAAACTGGGTCAGGAGTACCATCACCCCTGTTCAGGAACCACCCAGTCCAATGCAGCTGCCTCAAAGGATGCCGAGCAAGGAGCACTTGGATGACAGTGGGCTCAGGAGGTTAGAGCAGTCAGGCAGAGGCATCCCAGATCCTATTCCTCTCAAGAACTCATATGCCACACTGGCAAATGAGGACAACCAAATAGAGGTACCCAGGGAAGTGGAAGGAAAGGATGTGGAGGTTAGGCAAGGAGGTGACCTCAGTGGGAAAGCAGTGGACCACAGAGGAGGAGGAAGTGAATCCTGGTGGGGACTCCATCATAAGAGGGATCCAGCTAGGAACACAGGAGGGAGGACAGGGAGGTGAGGTGCCTACCAGGTGCCACGGCATGGAGGGATGGAAGGAAGATACTGGGGATCACTGGGAAGGCAAGACAGGAGGGTGAGCTGGATGTCATTATCCACCTAGGTACTAATGACTTGGCAAATGGGAGCCAAAGGAACTTCAGGAAGAGTTTAGAAACTGGGGAGGGCTCTCAAGCAAGTAGCTACTTCTGTCACTTTCTCAAAGTACTACCTGTGAGAGGCAAGGAGAGCATAGAGTGTATGCACCAGGAACTTTAACTCATGGTTGAAGAACTGGTGCTGTGAGAAGGGTTTGGATTCATTGGTGACTGGGGACCCATCTGGAGGGATGGAGGTTTGTTCAAGCCTGACGGCCTGCATCCATCCTGGAGGGAATCAAGCACTCAATGATAAGTTTAAATGCTACATTGACAAGCATTTAAACTAGCAAAGGGGTGGCAGGCCAGCAAGGATGGTACCTACTTGCTCACCCCCACAGCTAGTAATGGAACCAGTGAACCAGAGGAGTGGCTATCTCTGCAAAGCAGTGTGCAAAAGTTGGAGATTAGTGTCCAAAAGGTGGATAAGCAGAAAGGGCAAAATTCAGCAGAAGGGCAGACAGCAAGGAGAACCAGGATAAATGACAACCAAGGAAGGGGCTGGAGTAGAACAGTGAAGCAGTCTAGGAGGTCAAATCACAGAAAGCCATGTGTGCAAATGCCAGGAGCCTTAGCAACAAGATGGAAGATCTGGAGGCTGTCATGGTACAGTCAGACCTGGACATTGTGGCCATCACTGAAACCTGGTGTAATGATAACCATGACTGGGAGATGGCCATACCTGGCTACAACATATTCAGAAGAGACAGAGCAGGCAGGAAGGGAGGAGTGGCACTGTATGTGAAAAATGACATAAGGGCCACACAGATCCAGGAGGAACAAAATGGGGGAGAGATACTGTGGGTTAAGCTGGAAAGGAAAATGGGGCCAGCCATCCGCACAGGTGTGGTCTATAGACCACCAGCCCAGGAGGAAGAAACAGATAGGGAGCTTATGCTAGCCATCCAAAGGATGGCTGACAAGGGTGAGGTAGTACTGGTTGGATACTTCAATATACCAGATGTGGACTGGAGCATCCCAGCAGCAGCATCAACTAGGAGCAGATTTATCCTGGACTCCCTTCAGGGTGCCTTCCTCAAGCAACTGGTCATGGAACCAACTCGGCAGAAGGCAATACTGGACCTTGTGCTCACAAACAGGGACAGTGTGATGGGGGTAACAGTGGGGGAGCACCTGGGTAACAGTGACCACCAGTCATTGTGGTTTGAAATCACAGAAAGAGCAGAACCAAACCACACAAAAACACATATCCTGGATTTTAGGGGGGCAGACTTTGGGAAAATGGGGAGATGCTTGAAAGAGGCATTAAGTGGAATGGGACAGGAATCAGGGATTGAGGAACAGTGGGCAGTATTTAAAATGGGGATTATAAGAACAACAGAATTATACATTAAGCAGGTTAGCAAGAGGAAAAGAAAGAGGAGACCATTATGGTTTTCCAAAGAGGTAGCAAAGAAAGTGAAAGCCAAAAGACTGCATTCAGGCAATGCAAAAGACACAGGCAAGGGGATAGGGAGAAGTACCAGGAGAAACAAAGGAGGCAGGGAAGTCAGTAAGGAGAAGCCAAAGCTCAGACAGAAGAACACATTGCAAAATCAGTGGTTAAAGGGGACAAAACCTTTTACAGGTACATAAGTGAAAAAAGAAGGACAAAGGGAGGGATAGTTAGACTGAAGGTGGAGGATGGGAGCAGCGTGGAGGATGACAACAGTAAAGCTGATAAATTGAACAGGTATTTCTGCCCAGTCTTTACTAAGGAAGAGGGGGTAATGGGTCTGAAGGGAGTACAAGGGGTGAGAATGGTGCAGAAATGGACACAAGTCCCTTTACACGAGAAAGGGTCCTGAAGGAACTGAAGTAGTAAGAGTTGACAAAGCAATGGGGCCAGATGGGGTGCACCCAGGGTCTTAAAGAACTAAGAGAGGTGGTGGCTGAACCTCTGGCTATCCTGTTCAGCCAATCACTGGAAACAGGGAGGTACCCAAAGACTGGAGGACAGCAGATGTAGTCCCTTATACAAAGTGGGAACAAAGAGGAAGCAGGGAACTACAGACCAGTCAGCCTCACCTCGGTAGTGGGAAAGATCATGGAAGCACTACTGAAGGAGAGATTGGTGGAACATCTGGTTGTCAATGGACTACAGGACCCAAGGCAGCATGGTTTCACCAGGGGAGGTCATGTCAGACCAACCTCATTGAATTTTTGACTGGGTGACTAGGGAGGTGGATCAGGGAGGGCAGTGGACATGGCCTATCTGGACTTCAGCAAGGCCTTTGACACTGTGCCACATAGAAGACTATTACACAAACTGGGGAATATGGGTGGGCAGGACAGTAGTGTGGTGGGTAGGTAACTGGCTGGGTGGCAGGACACAGAGTGTGGTGGTAAATGGCTGTCACTCCACAGAGGGAAGAGTGACCAGTGGGGTACCACAGGGATCAGTGCCGGACCGGTCCTATTCAACATCTTCATCAGTGACATTGCACAGGATATAGAAGGCAGAATTTCACTGTTCGCTGATGACACAAAGCTCTGTAACAGAGTAGACACACCAGAGGGTGTAGACAGAATGAGAAGGGACCTGCAGAAACTTGAAGAATGGTCAAAGGGTTTGGCAGTTGAAATTCAATGCAAGAAGTGCAAGATAATGCATATGGGGCACAAAACCCTGGCACAATATATCAGTTGGGGTGAGGATATAGCATGCACCAAGCAGGAAAGGGATCTTGGGGTTGTCATCTCTGATGACCTCAAGGTAGGAAACAGTGTGACAAGGCATCAGGTAAAGCAAATAGGATGCTGGGATGTATGAGCAGGGGCATCACCAGCAGGAAAAGGGAGGTCATAATTCCGCTATACAAGACACTAGTGAGGCCCCACCTGGAGTACAGTGTACAGTTCTGGAGACCATACCTACGTAAGGACATAGACAGGGTGAGAAGGTTCAGAGGAGGGCAACAAAGATGGTGCATGGGTTGCATCACAAATCCTATGAAGACAGGTTGAAGGAACTGAACATGTACTCCCTGGAGGAGAGGGAGAGAGGGATATGATAGAGACATACAAGTATCTTACAGGAGGAACAGGGTGCAGGAAAACACTATTTTAAGCGAAAAAGTTGTTTCAGGACTAGAGGGCATGGGATGAAGTTGGAGGAGGACGATTCAGAGGAAACATGAGAAAGAATTTCTTCACAGAACGGGTGGTGGACAAGTGGAACACCTGCCAGAGGAAGTGGTGGGAGCTGAAACAATCACGGATTTAAGAATGCATGGGATAGACATAAAGGAATTCTAGAGGTCAGGGGTAAGGGGAAATAGACTTCTAGGAAAACAAACTGAACTTACAAGCTCAAATGGGCAGACTAGGTGGGCCATAGGCCCTTATCTGCCGACACTGTCTATGTATCTATGTATCTATGTATTGTGGGCTGGTACCGCCTGAACCGGGTGATCCTGAGGTGGCTCTGTGAGCTGTGCAGTGATGAGATGCAGGTACCCACATGATGGAGCTATGCTCTGTCAGTGGAGACAAAGGTGACAGCTATCATGTGCCTGCTCACCATGGGCACCTTCCAGAGACCAGCAGGGCATAACCCAGTCGGCCGCGTCATGCCTACTCACACAATTCCTCAGCGCACTGCTGCCACATGCTGCAGAGTACATCCATTTCCCCAGCACACAGGTGGAGCAGACAGCACACATACAACAGTTCCACAGTGTAGCATGTATGCCTGGCATGCTCAGGGCCATTGACTGCACCCATGTGGCCATCCACACACCACCCAGCCTGGATGGTGTAGCATACATCAACTGTAAGGGTTTCACCAGCATCAACTGCCAGGTGGTGTGTGATGCCAGGGAGCGCATAACCAATGTCTGTGCCACGCACCCTGGTGGAGCACATGATGCCTTCATCTGGCACCAGTCTGCACTGTGCCACAGGTTCATGAGTGGGGACATCCCCACTGGCCACCTAGTGGGTGAGTATGCACATCATGCAGGATGACATGGGCAGATGTGGGGGGGAGGCATAGTCAGAGGTGCCATGGGTACCTTGACGGCCCATGGCAGAGCAATGCAGACCACCATACTAATGTGCACCCTCTGTACACAGATGACAGTGGCTACCCACTCCATCCCTGGCTGCTCACACCATACCAGTGCCCCTCGACCCCATCGCAGCAACGGCACAATAAGGCACATGCCACCACACGTAATGTCATCGAGTGGGTGTTCGGGATGCTGAAGTCATGTTTCCGGTGCCTGGATATGTCTGGCAGTGCCCTACAGTACAGCCCCTCGAAGGCCTGTGGGCTATTCCTGGCCTGTTGCATCCTGCACAACATGGCCAATGACTGTGGGATAACCGTACAGGTTGAAGAGGGGGACAGTGATGGGGACAATGAGGATGCCAGTCCAGATGGTGATGGGCAGCCATTCCCTGGGTGAAGGGACCCCCACCTGTTCCGGATGGCGCAACTGCACTGGGACACCATCAAAGAGGAGCACTTCAGCCAACACAGGTAGGTCATGGGGCCATGTGTGCAACCACCAATGGCAAAGGCACAACCTACAGACAGACATGGACGAACCCCAGGGTGGATGGCGGCAAGTGAATGAGACTGAGCGTGGATCCGCACACACTGTCAGGAATGGGCATGGCCAAACACACCACACATTCACGCGCACACACACACACACACACACACACACATACACACACACACACACACACACACCCACACACATACTACAAGACATGCACAAGGGGTAGAAGACATGCTGACCCTGACTGCAACCCTAGCCACACACAGGTCCACACATGACCACGTCCAGTGGCCATCACTATGTGTGTCTCAGATGCTGGGCACCATTGCACACTGGTGGACAGCACAACGCAGGCATCGTCATGCACACACCACAGTGGCCAGCAGCTGGAAGGGTGTGCACATGGACCGTGTGTGTGTGCATGGCTGGGTACCCCACCCATGCGTTGTACAGTGCACAACACACTGCACACAGGGCAGCAGCAGACAGTGGCCATGGTGGGAGACAGGTCAGTCACGTGACACAGTGCCACAGCTGCCACAGATGCGTGGGCAGCCCCACCAAGACCTGCCAGCCATGCAAGGCTGACCATTGGCCTCATAGGGTGGCACTGATGGTCCCCAAGGGGTGACTCTGCCAGAACGTGACCGTATTTGCACAGGGGTCTGCAGCTCACCAAACATGTCCACGCCAGGTGTGCTCAGTATGCCCACAGCCGAACCTGGTGTCGACATGGAAGAGGTCGCACAACGCCGGGTACTGGGGTGGATGTGACACTGCGCAGTGTCTGCGGCACATGGGCAACAAACTGGGTGCCCACAGTAGATATGAAACCAGTGATTGCACGTGTCTGCCTGTCAATGGCAGTGGTCACATCCTCCTGAAGCCAGTCCATCCCTGCCAGGAGAAGACCGTGGTCCCTGCTGCGCCGCTCCTCTGCCTGGTGCAGAACCGAACTGAGTGCATCCACCACCGTCACAGGCTGCAACTGCTGATCCACTGAATCCTGGAGTATGCAGCTGTGCTCATCAAAGAGGTCATCCACCTGATTGGCATGTTGTCCCTCGTGGTGTTCTTGGCCATGCCAGGTAGCACCCCTTGAAGTTGGGGGCTGCACACCAGAGCCATGCCTGGGCACGTCCACATGTGGTGCACTGATGCCGCCCCCCGACACTGTCCCCTGTCCCCATTTGCCAACTGCTGGAACTGCCCCCCCGGCTGCTGATAGCCAGGGCTTACTGGTGCTGCTGCAGTGGCCGCAACAGCCCCATCGGCCTGGATGCACACCAGTGCTGCCCCACTGGGGCATACATGCACAGGCTGGGACTGTGATGCCATGCAGGCCTCCACGGCGGCTCCACCCACAGCTACGCCCATGCCATTCCCTGCTGTGAGACCATCCTGCACCCCACAAGTATCACTGTCTGGGATGTGTGATCCATCATCATCAGTGCCCGATCTGGCACCAATCGATGTCCCAGGATGCTGGAGTCCATGGCCGCTGTCATGCTGGGACACAGGCAGAGCCTCATCTGCACCAGCACCACCACCTTCGGTCCGGACAGACAGGCAGTTATGCGGTGGTCCTGACCCTTGGACACCTGTGGAGGTGGATGGGTGCTCCTCCGTGTCCAGGGCCTTGCCCACGGTGGACACACCCACCACCCCTGACCCATGTAGATGCTCAGGAGCTGTAAGGGAACACAGTAGCGTTAATGTCTCTGCCCTACCCTGTGGCATTTCCACCACCTCTCACACAGTGACAGCACAGGACCTACCATGCAGTGATGGGCTGCCACCCGTCTGGAAGCCACCACCTGAAACGCCCTCTATGGCACAATGCCACATGCTGCCGGCCACCTGCTTCTTCTGTGGCTTCAGGCGTGGCACATCCAGCTGTCCACCACCGGTTGCAGCACGTGCTGCCCTGATGGCAGCCACCTTGTCCTTAATTCTCCTCCTGTCCGTGCCAACCTTTTTACATTCCTGCACAGACCGCTGGTGGCTGCCATGCTGGATCACGGCATGCACAACCTCACCCCATACCACAGCACAGGCCTGTGGTGTTCCCCGCTGTCCACTGAGCAGTGGTTCCCTGTTGAGGTATGCCTCGAACAGGGTGTCTGATTCCGCCCGTGTTAAGTTGTGCCTCCTCTTTCTCCAACATCCCTGTTCCTACTGTTCCTCACATTCGGTCATTACACTGCCTGTGGGAATGACAGGTGTTACCTTTGATTGAGCAGTCCCATGCGTCTCCCACACACCACAGTCCACACTTCCAAACAGCATGCAACCCTCCACAATAGACTGCAATACCAAACTATGGCCGCTGCAGCCCCATGTCACAATTATATAGCACAAGGCATGAAAATGAGGCGAGGCGCAAGTTTAAGTGGATGCTAATGCAGTAGCTGTGCCATGTAATTGCTGAAGAGCTGATTTGCATATGCTGGCTGAATGTTGCACTGTTGCTCCTTGTGCAATTGTGTTTAACATGCTCAGGCAAGGGCGCAGCTTTGTGATGTGTACAGTAAGCACCGCACGGCGCATGCCCAGGGTGATGATGCCAATGCCTGCCACGCTGATGACATGCTGAGCTCAGGAGGCAGTGCAGGGCTCAGCCACCACTGTGCCAGTGGTGCTAGTGTGCTGTTCACATGTATGGTGCTCGTGGCCTGGAGCGCCGTAGGCACCATGGTGTCACAACATGGTAGGCCACTGCAGGGCGTCTCACACAGGCACCCAACTGCTCTACACGCAGGGAGTCCCAATTGCGCTGTGGCGGTCCATGCGTGACAGATCCTTGACCCTGTGGTCAACCTTGGCCCCCTAGGCACCATGCGTCCACATGGGTGCACCCCATCGTGCTGTTCGGTGACAGCACGATGGGGAATGGCAGCGCTGTGCTGCGCAGCATCTGCATGTGGCGGACGTGCGTTACAGAGTGCCATTTTGTGATCCTACCTAAAGCAGTGATGGCAAGGAGGAGAGCTGCTTTATGGAGTCCACTGGAGCTGGCCAATTTGGTGTCCATTGTGGAGCCCCATGCTGGGGCCCTGTTGGGGGATGAACCCTTGGACAGGGCAAGGAATGCAGTTTGGGAGGAGGTGGCAGTGGCACTTGAGGAGGCCAGAGGGATCGGCCGAACAGCCGAGCAGTGTCACCACCACTACGGGGACCTCCCGCGGAGGGACCCAGACAGGCTTGCCCATCTATGGGCATGCACCTGGCGAGGTGCAGTGCCACATCCAGGTAGGTGCTCCATCCATACACTGGTAGCATCCACATGGGTATCGCAGTGGGCATGTGTCCACCACATGGGGGGGCGTCCAGTGTGGGCAGTGGTGGTGGTGGGGTTGTGGCATGGCTGGGCTGTGCAGGATTGCACACACCAAGGGGGGGCCTTTGCTACTGGTTTGTACTGATGCTTCCCTCTCCATGTTTGCATCCTAGGCCCTGAGGAAAGGTGACAAGCCAGAGAGGAATAGGAACACTGAGAGGCAGTGGATGCAGGGCAACAGGCACGGGCTGCCAGGCCCATCCAGCATCAGCGCCCAGATCCAGCCAATGCAGGTGAGTGGCTTTCTTCCATGATATTCTGTGCATGCTGTTTTGCGGGGTAGGCGGCGGGGCATGGCCACCATCCATTGACACCACTGACATGCACGCCACACGGTACACTCAGCACTGTCCTGTGGCACTGCATGTGTGGGTATGCATCGCTGGTGGTCCATGCGTACACCGAGTACATGGCTGTGCCACTGCCTTCGCACCGCATAGCCATGTCACTGTACAGCCACGGTGGTGCTGTGTGGGACTTGGGCGGAAGGTGTGTGCAGTGGTCCACATGGCTGTGTGTGCCTGGGTAGGCAGGTCTTGTGGACATGATCACTGTGGGTGGTCACACATCATCACAGGGCCATGGCCCACAGCTGTATGCCATGCACAATGGGTGGGCTGAAGGGGGATGGACATTCACACATACTGACTCTGCTCCCTTGTCCTAGGTGGATGGCAGATTATGCAGCTCGAGAGGGCCATGCAGGAGCTCCTGCAGATCGCATGGGCATCCATGGAGATACTCCAGCGCATGGAGCAGCATGGAGTATGGAGGCGGAGGTCGAGGATGCGCCACAGGAGTGGAGAGCGGGATGGACGCTAGGCCCTCCATGCCCCCGGATTCATCTTACCCCCCTGGACCCACCCTCACACCCCTTCTTCCCTCTCCTATTTGTTCACCCCTGCCCTTACCCAACCCCACCTGGTATGTGGCCCTTCCCCTTATGTACATAATTGTAAATATTTTTTGACCTTTCAATAATACATTTGTTTTGTTATGCCTACTGTGGTGGTCTCTGATTTACAGCAGGCTACAGGTGCTCAGCTACAGTGGTGTGCATGGCGTCAGGGGTGGTGTAGGCATGGGCATCTGTGTGTGTCTGGAGGGGAACCACCTATGGTGTGGGCATGGGAATCAGTCCCTGTCTGTGGTTTGTGTGTTCCCTGTACACTGGATGCCTGTGTGCAGTGGTCCATGGTGCATGCACTGTGTCCATGGTGCCCCTGTCAGACTGTCCATGGCCTGTGCAGCTGACACCCTTGCATGTCTGTGATCTGCATGGTCTGCTGGCATGTCAGTGGTGGCTGTCCATGCTGGACAACTACTGTACCCGGCACAATGCCGGGTTGCCTCCTGTCACCAGTATGGTGCACATCTGCCTTGGGTGGCACTGTGGCCTCTGCTGTTGTTGTCCCTCTTCCATGCTGTTGCTTGTGATTATTGCAGGGGATGTGCTCCACTGTCTGTCACTTGTGCTCCGTCCACATGCTGGTGGCATATGGCTTCATGGTGCCTGCGCAGGGTGGCTGGTACACCTGCCATGGAGGGGTGCTGGCCATGTGTACATGGCTGCCATGGCCACATGCCAGTGGCTTTGTTGACCTGCTACCATGTCCCAGTGTTGGTGTGCCCTTGGATATGGGTGGGTGTTTGTCCATGCACTGTGTTGCATCTTGTGTGGTGCATGCTTCCATGCACCACTGTGGGTATCTGTGCTGGCTGTTGTGGCCAGTTCTGGGATGGGGTGTATCCTTTGGAGGGTGTGCAGGGTGCTGTACTGCTGGTGGTGGGGTCCAGGGCAGGCCCTGTTGCATGTGGGATACTTCATGTGCCGACGCATGGTCGGTCCCTCAGCTGTACCTTGGGGGGACATGCAGGGTGGCACTGTGTATGCAGTTGTTGCATCAGTGACTGCTAGCACCCACTGCAGGGTGCTCAAGGTGGGGCTGCCTTGCATGGCTCTGTGGTGCACAGGGTTGCATTGTCACAGTGGGGGTGGTGGCATGCATGGGGTGTCCTTCATTGTTGGGCTCTACTCCTGGGCAGGGTGTCTGGGGATCACAGTGCAGGGTGTGCTCTGCATTGGTGGGAAGGTGAGGCATGGGGAGGCTGGACATCCTTGTGTGCTGGTCACAGCTTGCCAGGGGGTGTGCTGGGGCACCATGCCCCGGTTGTGGGATTGCTGCTGGTGTCCATGGGCCGGTGGTTCTTCCAGCTCTCCTCAGGTTGTGCGGTGCATGGGGTGTGGGGGGCAATGTCTGTTCTGCCGTGTGCTCCTCTGCCCATATCTTCTATGGGTGGTGGACCCCTGCTCTGCATCCTGTCCCTGTGCATCCCTGGTTGTGCTGATGTGCTGCTACCCTGCTCCACTGTGCATCCCTGGTTATGCTATTGCACATCAGACCTGCGCCACTGCGCATCGCTGGTTGCAGAATGGCACAGTTTGCATGATATTCAGTTGTGTGGTGCAGGCTCATCTAGCCCTGCGCAGTGTTTAACTATCGTGCGTGTTGCGCATAGGTGCACTGTACTTGCGCCTGCTCCTGCTATTGCGCTACTTTGTGGCACAGTTTGAATATCCGGGCCTATGTTCTTTATTGTTGGTTTTTTGCTTTTCCCCTCATGAAACCCTTCCCCCCCAGGACACTTCTGGAAATGAGCTGTTTAAAGCTAATTTTGTCTTTCTTGGTGAAACTTTTCTTAAAAAAAAAAATTGCAATGTCCCTATTGGTTTTACTTTTAAAACTTAAACTAACCTCTTTAAATGTTCAGTCTCCTACATACTCAATAGCAGTAAAAAGATTCAACTGATGGAGATGTTTGATCTGGTCTTCACCAACAGGACAAGGGAACACACCTTGAAGTTCAGAGGTGCTAAATTCTGGCATAAACGTAGAAGGCACTTTTTCCAGAAGGTGTTAAACCTGTGGAACAGCCTACCACTGAAAAGGACAGAAGTAAGTAATAAGCAATGACAGTGTGTGCATTATAGTATTTTAATGCATGCCCCAAGGTTGCAGTAAGGCACAAGGTTGAAGGCCGAGTGTCCCTTTGCACCTGGAAAGTGCATTAAACTCCTATGATGCATACCTTGGTTGGAGGGGCTTATTACATTTATGAAAAAGCTCTAAGTAGTTTTTTTTTTGGTGGGGATGAGATTTGGCACCTCAGCATGCATTTATAGAGATTTAATGCACAATCAGGTGATGTCTCCTGGTCAATGACAGTTCTAGATTCTTTCTTGCCATTTCATAAATAAAGGTAGTACAGGCCATCAGTTTAAGACCAGACAAATTTCTACTCATCAGCAGAATCACAGAGTACTGTGGGTACTAGTGTGGATATCGAATCTTTATAAATTAGTGCATGTTGTTTAGTATACTGAGTCATCCCTAGTTATTAAGCTGGTGTGTGGGGCAGGGCAGACCTAGTGCTGTATATGAAATGATTATGTCTCTGTAAACAAACTCCCCTAATTTTCTAGTAATGATAGACCCTCCCTAAGTGATTATACTAACTTGGCCACATCTTCTTCAGGTGATTATCCTAATGTGCCTACATCAAGTGATTATACTGATCTGCCAATGTCCATCTCTATCTTTGTTGTATGTCATAGACCTCCTTCAGCTGACTTTCCCGTGTCATCCTTCACTATATCCAAACCTTGTGTTGGTTTTCATTCTTCAGTTGCAATGTTTTAGGCTTAGCCAGCATAAATATAAGCCTTTGCAATATAATACCCCCCAAAATTGTCTTGTAGTCACAAGGGTTTAAACCTCTGGACTCACCATGTTTGTACCCAAAACTTGTCTTGTCCCACCTAAATGTTCTGATCCCAATAGGATTCTATGCAACTAATTCCAGGTCACATCTGAAAAAGGGACTTTGTGGGCCCAATGGGCCTACCTGGTTAACAAAATGAAATAAATAAATAGTGTAGGGTGTATTAGGATAGGAGAACTATAGTTTGTATCTTGAGGTTTTGCTGATCTTGTGCAATCCACTCTAGCATTTAATGGTGACAAACAAACCCCTTAGTACAACATATAGCCCCATAATTTGTTCACAATGTGTTACATAAAACATAGAATCATAGATGTGTACAGCAACATCTCATCTGCATTAGAGATGCAACAGAGTTTTAATTTGCCACCAAAGTTGATGCAAATTTGGGAAATTTTATGATTTGTGAATCTTCACAAATTTCCCAGCAGCTGCTCTAACTTTGATGGTCATTTTTTAAAATGTTACTTTAAAAGAAATTGCAAAATCCTCCACCCACTGTGCTGTAATTTACAAAATGCCCACCTCCCAGAGACTTAATCCTGCCCCCATTCCCCCCCAATACCCTCTTCCCTCCTTCCAACCTGGCAAATTTCTATGAAAAGTATACTTTTTCCCTGCCACTCATGCACCAAACTGCACTCAAGTTTCAAGTTTATTGCAGGAATACTCCATTCAGCAGGTTCATTCGCAAGAAGGTCCTGAATGTGAAGCAGAAACTTGTATAGTACTAAAAAACATTGACTAGGAAACAAAACATAAAGATATGGTGCAAACAAAGGGAATACAAGCACATGGGTTGATAAATGACAGTGGTTGAATTTAGAAAGCAATAAATTTGGGAAATGTGCACATTCCATGAAAATAAGGGAGTGTGTGTTAATACAATGCAAATACAGTAAAACTCAACTTAGTAATAAGTCTGTTGGATCATACTGACCCTAATAGAGAAGAGTGAAGGATAAAGTGAAGACAAGGATGATAAAGACAGAAAAACAGTGGATGCAATAGCAGAGAACATTGGGGGTGCTCAGGTGAGGAGGATGATAGAGGGGGTTGCAGTGATGGAAGTGGAGAGTAAACCAGGACAGTACAGGGGGAGGGTGAAGGAGGTAATCATAGGGGAAGGAATGGAAGGGGTGAAAAGACTAGGGGAAGAAAAAAGGAAGGGAGAAAAGGGATATGGGTCAGGAGCTAAGTGCAAGAGTGACAGTAATGGGTGGGAATGGAATGGAGGGAAGGTAAGAGGTGGGGTGAGATGAACCACATGGAGGGGAGGGTTAGATGCAGAAGGAGGTAGAGGAGGGGAAGAAGAGGAGGGATCAGCAGAGGGTCAAGTGGAGAGGGTAAGGATAAAGTTTTGGTGGATAGGTGGTTAAAGATGAGGGGGGTAGGGGGAGGAAAAAGAAGGGGAAAAGAGAAGAAGGTGGGGCGATGGAGCGGGGCAGGTTGGCCAAGCTGGGGGAGTACTCAACCAGGCCCTAATCTGAGTTTCAGACAATCAAGTTTTACTAGGAGCAAGCATTTCACTGTTTCCATGCCATTACCAATACAGACAATAAACAGAGCAGATGCTCTGAATCAGGAACAGTTTTCTTAGTTTATAGGCCATAGGAAAATGGATCTATTGGGGTGCTGATGGAGAGAAAAGGATGGTGGTGGCCAGAGGAGGGCTGTGTGGGTTTTCTTAATCTGAACCATTGGACCTGATCTGGTGGGGGGAGTTTCAGGGTAGGAACTCGTGTGAGGGAAAAGGGTAAAAATAAATTTTTTATAGAATTTTGCCAGGGCAGGTGAGGGAGGAGAAAGGAGGGGGGTGGTGGTGGGGGGAAGGGAATGGAATTTACTATAAATAAGTCTCTGGAAGTTGAAGGTGGAAGGTGGGTTGAACGTTATGTACAGTGTGTGGAGGTGGGATTATTTTACATCTTTTTTTTAAATTACAAATAATACAGAGCTACTAAATGAATGCAATTTGTCTAATTTTTAGGGCTAAAGTGGTGCAGAGCCCTGCAGTCATCTTATGATCACTGAGTAAAAGAACTCTGCATTCCTTCCAAATGAACAACATATTGGATTGCATCACAGTCGCCTCCGTGTCAGTGAAACAGTTCACCCAAGTTGCTCCTACTGACTGCAGAACTACACTATTTCACTGCCGGCAGTCATGGAGGAACACAGCACACTCTGTAGTGTTCAAGATGGCCACCACACTATACTATTCATGCGCTAGCTATTGCATATGTGCAGTAGTATGTAGTGGCCATCTTGGTCACAGCAAAGTGGGCCGTGACAACCAGCACTTATTTATTGATATATATGTTTTATATTATGAAATTCACCCAATCCCACCCTCTCTCTCTCAGCACCCACCATCCCCCCCAGAAATGTGATACTGGGGGTGCCCAATCCCCCAGTGTCATGGTTGGGGATCATTGTTTTTTTTTTTGACACTAGAGGTGCTCAATCTCCCAGTGTTATGATTGGGCATTGACACTGGGGGTGCCCAATCCCCAGAGTCATGATCAGCGATCATCTTTTTTTTCTGACACTGGGGGTGCCCAATCCCCCAGTGTCATGATCATGGATTGTCAGTCTTTCTTTTCTTCTTGTCTTTCACCTGTTAAAAAAAGGTCCATTGATGTCTTTCCCCACATAACTGTGACACTGGGGGTGCCAAATCCCCCAGTGTCGCAATCAGGGATCTTCTGTGTCTTTTTATCCCTACAAAAAAAGTGGTCCATCTATGTATTTTGCAGCCATTCCTTATCTCCACCAACCCTCCCACTGAGCATCCACCAGCTTGCATCTCCCCCCAAGCCCTTATTTACTCATCCGGTGGTCTACTGTCGTAATCTTCTCTGGACTGCAGACACATCTAAACTCTTCAAGCTAGACTATGAACTGAAGATATAAGTATGCAGTTCAATGTATTTCAGTGGGGTTTTGAACTTGGTGCCATAACTTGTTTTTTACTGGAGACAGATCCTTTCTATGGAACCCTATTGTCTTATCAGATTATTATACAATGGTGTGTGAAAATCCTGTAACCTGATTGGTCAAAACATGTCACATGACTGTGGGTAAATCCTGCATAACCCATGGCTGAGGAATAGCATTTATAAAAAACATAATTAAGCACATTTTAAATGTATTTTACACATGGGTCCATTGTATAATCGCAATAAGGCACTCCAGGGTGTGGGTTATTGGGTGATTTACCCACTTCTTGTGTGGTTAAGTCACTCGGCTGTGCCTTGTGTCACACCATACAAGGCGTGGGCAAATCCCCAATATCCCACACCCTGTTGTGCCTTATTGCTAATTATTCTGAGTAGTGTTTAAGTCCAGTGGGGTAAAAATTGACATATTCATTAAAACATAGATTGAGTACAGTTGGTTAGACTTTCTCCATGATTCACAGGGAATGGTCAGCAAGGTCATCATCAAGCACGCAGTGTTCCAAAGAGTTACAGATGTGGCAAAACCTTTAAATATTACAGAATATCAATTACTCTAGGGTTTTCTCCTTGCCAGTTTAAAGTCTGATTTTAAAAGAAGTCATTACTTGTATTAGATTCCTAGTTAGAAGTTAAGATTTGCCCTAGCTAGTGCAAGTTCCTGGGTGATGTAGACACAAGTTATCCAGAGCAAGATTTTAAATATACCCCCTCACCCAAAAAATAGGATGTTTTCTTGTAGGTCTGGTATGATGGAAGACTTAGAAAGATTTAGAGCACTACCTGTCATATTACTCTTTCTATGATGTGTATTGACAGCAATGGATTATCTCTTTACTGGGACCTAAGGAACTAAAGGAAGGAATATGTTTTATATAAAGCACCTTTCATCTAAACTGCACCCAAAACACTCTGCATTCTAGGAGAGAAAGGTGAGAGAATGTTGCTGCCATTTTCAGCACACAGGGAGATTCATACAGCACAGTGATCAATTAGATGGCTTCAGCGAAGTTAAGCAAAGGACAGTTAAATTACGTGCCCAGGGTCATAGTATGAGTAAGTGTCAGTTGGAGGCTTCAAACCTGAGTCTGCAGGTTCATAGCTTTGGATTCTAACCATTAGGCCAAATTGGAGGGCTTGGTTAAGGGGCTTTTTGCCCAATGTGCCATGGAATATCAGTATGCTCTTATCTCCTTTTGAAAACTGCTGGCAAAGTCATACTAGCTCTGTTGTGGTCACCCTAGTTTATGAGGGATGCCAAAATGCCACAGATTTTAAGGTGAAACTGCATTCAATGATACCAATCCCTGATGTTCTAGCTAGAAAACCAGGGGAAATAAGAACATTCTAAACATTTTTTTTTAAATAGCATGCTCTGTCCTAGTTTTATTCACAAAATTGAAATCACAGTTTTAATGAAGGGTGGCACTGGTTTTGTGGCACTTTTACAACAAACAGAGTCCAGTGCATCTCCATGTTAGATCTAAAATGTTAAAATTTCCTTCTGCTTCAATTGACAAATTTTTCACTTTTGTCTCCATAGAAAAGGGTTTATTTTAGTTTTCCTATTATACATAGTGCGAACAAGCTAAACCCCCAGACGACAAGGTGGAACCACACAGTTTAGGCCTAAGTATGAAATGCCTTTAGTGGCTACTCTTACATAGTGTACATTGCCCAAACTGGCTCCTTTAACGTGAAGTGATTCCACTTAGGTAATTCACAGGTGACCAAAGAGAGAATACTGAAAGGAGTACCACTCAACTCCCAAACTCTAAACAAAATCAAAAAATAGCATGCTCTACTGTGTTTTATTCACAAAGTTTAAATCCTGTTTCTGTTGAAATCAGAACCTTTATTTATTTGAAAATGTTTTACCAGATAAACCATTGAGAGAGGTTTATTTGGACTAAGGTGCCATGGTAACAACTGGGACTTTCTGTCTCTAGAGGTGCTTAGCTGTTTTGCCCAAAGGCAATGTGGGACAGTGGAGGGCCTATCCACCTCATGTAAACAGTACCTCTGCCAGTCAGTTGGCTTTTTGCAGAAGAAGTACAAAAATGCACATAAAGACCACCACATGAGGTGGCAACTGTGTTTTGTTGCAATATAATTATTTTAAACTTGAAACTTCTTGTGTTGGGGCGAGTGGTTGGCAGGAAGTGACATACTACTTTCTGTTGCCCTCACTCCATATAAGGCTAGCTCTAGCGAGTGGAGCGAGCATGCGTATTCGCGTGCGGAGATACGCTTTGCTGTGTCAGCTGGGTCAGCAGAGAGGTAGGACAGAGAATACTACCTTGATTATATGTGTAACTGAACTTGTAGCATAAACTAAATACTTCAAGGGGCTAAGGCAGGCAATGATTAGGGTAAGTGGAAGTGTGTGGTTAGACATAACATAAAATGGGAACCCCTGAAAATCTGTGTGGTACTTGTCAAATGTATGCCATTGGGCCTCAAATTGAGGACTTTGTATGAGATAGAAGTCTTTTGCTTAGGGTTTTGCAGGATGAATTAAACAGCCTTCATACAAAAAGCTTCTCTGACTCAGACTTACACTCACTCGAGTCATACATCAATGAAATGGCATCTCTCTACTATCCCTGTAGTGGTACTAATCTAGTTCCAGAATTATCCGATCCAGTAGTCACTACATCATTAGCACCTGTTTCCAACTTAGAGGATGAAACATGGTCACAAGTCCCCAAAGTTAAATGAAGCTTAGGGGTGGATAAGTGTTCCACAGTGCCCCAGTGGTTCAGACACACAATAGGTTTGAGGCCTTAACACCAGACGAGGATACTCTGGACTCAGAGCCATCAGGTAGTCCCATTTCTTCTGACCACCAGCAAGCAAAAATCACAATCTCTATACCTAAACTTGTTCAGAAGGAAGTAATTTCCAACAAAATAAGCTCAGTATCCCTAGAATCGTACCTAACCTTGTAATAACAAGAACTAGAAAGATGTCTTCTCGTAGGCAGATATTTGTATTGGAGGACTCCATAATTAAGCATGTTGACAGGACTGTGTAATCTGGATAAAAGTAATCATACCTACTCTAGCTTCAGGGGGCAGGTATACCCAATATTACCTCTATGGCTCCAAAAATACTGAAACATTCTGGTGAAAGCCCCCTGGTAATAATACATGCTGGCATAAACTACATCAATAGATGTCACCTAGACCAAATGAAGCTAAATACCATCTGCCTTAATAAAATCTTGGTTGAAATGGGTTGTGAAGTATGCTTCTCAGAGGTTTTGCCAGTACCAAGAGCCACTGAATATGTTATTAATAAAATCAAATCCTACAATGAGTGGTTAAGGAAATGGTGCTTCTCACAGGAAAGAACATGCCTCATGCACTGGGAAAATTTTGTAGTGAGTTCTTCCCTCTTCTGTTGGGATGGGCTCCACTTGAGCAGGAGAGGTAGTTCCATCCTAGGCAGGAGAATTCTTTCATATTTTAGCAATTGTTTAAACTAACAACCAAGGGGGAGATTGGGGTAGCACCCAAGACTCTAGCAAACAAGGCCTCTACATCCAAATCCTGTAAAATATTGTCTCTTAACGCAAGGTCCTTAAACTTTTTGAAAATCTCTGAACTTGAAGCCAAAATTCACTTTTTAGACATCGACATCATTTCAGTAACAGAAACGTGGTGGGACCCGGATTCAACTTGGATGAAAGACTTATCGGGCTTAAAACTATACCATAAAGATAGACTACATAAAAGAGGGGGAGGCGTCTGTCTTTATACTAAAGATACAATTCACTCACATGAATGCCTACGTGAATCATCAACAGAAAGCATATGGGTATCCATACAGTTCCAGAGACACCCACAATTAATTATAGATACATGTTATCACCCACCATCTTCTGATATAGAATATACAAACACATTATTACAGGACATTACCCACATTACAGAAAAATGTGACATTTTGATCCAGGGAGACCTTACTATGCCCTCCATAAATTGGATACTGTTAGCGGCACTACAGCTGCTGAAAAAAACCTTCATTTCAACAGTAAATGAATTGGGACTTGAACAAATTGTCTGAGAAACCACTAGAGGGTGTAATATCTTGGCTCTAATGATATCCAATATTGAGAACATGGTTTTGAATCTTTCAGTATCAGATCCATTAGGGAATAGGGACCACCATACCATTATTTTTTATCTAGAGTATGAACCTAGTAAAATAGTTAAAAACATGCAGGTGTATAACTACAATAAAGCTAACTTTGAGGCAATAAACAACTGCCTAAGAAATACCCCATGGGCAAAAATGTTATCACCCTTAACTTTGGAGGAATCCTGGGTATATGTTAAATAAAAAATACTAGATCTAGAGAAAACTTATATTTCAGCCTGGGCAAAATACAACAATAAAGGTAAAATTCCATCATGGCTAAACAATACCATATGTAAACAGATCAAACACAAGGAAAAACTATTTTCTCGTTTAAAAAATGTACAGCAAATACAAAATAACCTATACTAGGGCAATACAGAACTGTAGTTAAAGAACTAAAAAGGACTATTAGAAAGGCAAAACATAACCCTGAGTTCCGTATAGCCCACTCCAAGGATAATCACAAATCCCTATTTTCTTATCTCAACATCAAAAAAGGCAGTAATAGATAGATTGGTCCATTGACTAGTGGCACAAATATCATCACATCTGAAAGAGAGACAGCTGATACATTCAACACCTATTTTTCATCAGTATTTTCAAAACAAACAGTTATATCTAATACTAATACAATCATAGCTGACTCTACTGATAAAAAATACACCATAACTACTTCTGATATAGTTCCCCTGCTAAAAAATTTAAAACCAAATACTAGTAGTGGACCAGATTCAATCAATTCTATATTCCTGATTGAAACAGCTGAAGACATAGCCATACCACTTTCCATCATTTTTAATAAATCCATAGGGGAAAGGTCTGTCCCATCTGACCACGTAATTGCCATAGTTGTGCCAATATTTAAAAAGGATAATAGTTCCCTAGCAGACAATTACCGCCTCATCAGCATAGCCTCCATTCCATGCAAAGTAATGGAAAAAAATGATCAAGGGCATATTAGATGAGGAAATGCATTTACTGGGCATCATTGACCACTCACAGCATGGGTTCAAGCAAGAACATTCTTGCACCTCTAACTTAATAGCTTTCTACAATGTTATCAACCAAGAATTAGATAGCAAACTTCCCATGGATGTCATCCTCCTAGATTATAGCAAAGCTTTTGACAAGGTTGCTAATAACATTATCTTAGCTAAGCTATTGTCTTTAGGTTTTTCTTGCAACATAATGATATGGATTGATTGCTGGTTAACAACTGAACCCAGCATGTTAGGATCAATGGTGCTTATCCCAGTCATGTGGGTGTGACTAGTGGTGGGCCGCAGGGATCAGCCTTTGGCCTTGTACTGTTTAACATCTTTATTTCATACATGCAGATTAGCTCCAGGAACATACTTTCAAATTTGCAGATGACACCAAATTAGGTGGTAGGGTGGACTCTGGCAATAATATGAAATTAATAGTAAATGACCTTTCAGTATTAGAGCACTGGGCACAGAAAAAACGAAATGACATTCAACACAGAAAATGCTCTATCCTTCACTTAGGTTACAACGATCCCAAACAAACTTATAAACTTAACAATATTATAATTAAATATTCCATGTGTGAAAGAGATCTGGGTATCTTGATAAAGGATAGATTATCTTCCACTAACCACCGTAACCACATAGCTAAAACCGCTAACTCACTTCTTAGATGCATCAATGGTATGTTTGTATCAAAGACAGAGGAATGCATTATCCCACTGTTTAAAGCATACATCAGACCATATACAGACTACAGGTCACCAGTATGGAGTCCATATATGGTCAAGGACATTCAAGTGGTCGAACGAATTCAGAGAAGGGCAACAAAAATGGTTCCCCATTTAGCAGCATTATCATATACTGAGAGGCTTCAAAAAACAGGCCTCCACTCACTGGAATTTAGGCACTCCAGAGGTGATCTTTTGTTCTTATACAAAATTCTTAACTCACCTTCCCTAATGAACAAATGTGGCATTGTTAAATCTCAAAGAAAAGTAGTACCCAAACTTCAAAACCAGCAATTAATGGTGAGCAAAGCAAAAACCCATAAGAGATTATATTTCATCTTTGTCAGAACTCCAAGGCTTTGGAAAAAACTCCCACAGGAGCTTGTCGATAGTAATACCTTTGAATCCTTTAAAAAGGGTGTAGACTTTTGGCTGTCCAAAAACTACAACAATGTATAATTTCCCACAAATGTGGGAGACAATCAAGATGATCTTCAAAGCTTCCTTTTGTCCTTACTTACCTAGTAAACCTAGTCTCATTTACAGATATAACCTGGAGTGATGGGATAGGAGGACAGTAGAGGGGGAGTAGGTCAGCACTAAGAAAATAAGATAGAATATAACAAAAACAGGACAATAGTTACAACAGTAGTTAGCATAATTTAATGTGCATAATAGAAAACAACTTCATAACTAGGATAATATGCCAGTTAGTTTGGGCACTCACTGGTGGAAATAAAGTGCTGCACTGTTTTGAATTGGAAATGTGGAATGAAGGGGAGCAGGTTACGATATAGGACATTTTGTTCCATAATATGGGCAAATGGAAAATAATAGCTGCTTGGCCAGATTTCATTTTTATGAGTGGGATAAGCAGCTTTTATCAGTTTCAGAATGCACCAGGTAGACAGGGTTAATGGCCAGTGAGTAAAGGGTACTAAGGTTAAGAAGGGAGCCTGTTAGCCCAAACATTTGCTCCATGCATGACAGTGTAACTAGTATGCCTAAAGTGCAGATTAGACCAACCAAGGGTAGAAAACATGATGCAGTGGTGTGTATGTGGTGCACAATTAAGGATAATGCTATTCAAATTAAGTAAAGCAGCAGGACGTAATCATTTGTACCTGGTGTGTTTTTCCACTCATGTAGATTGACTATGGTGATATCTAGAGATGCTCAGCTGTGGTATTCTGCCTTATAAATGAAGAATGTATGTACCTGCTGTTGTTGGAGTGCAGTGATTTGTTATCCTGAGGAAGCTGCGTTGCAGAGTACTGAAGATGTGCATGAGTGTCTTTAACTTATTTTTGAAACCTTCCCTCACACTAGAAGGCTATACTTTTCTATACAGTTAGTTAATGTGCCTCAGTTAGGCCATTCTGCATACCAGCCAGCATACAAATGATGCACATGGTACCAGCTTGTGCAGCGCTGCCTCCAGTGCTGATCACTGGCAGATGACACCCACAGCTATTGGCTGCCCCTGTTTGTAAGCATAGAGATTTAAATAGGGACAACAGCAGTCCATGGTTAGAGATGGGCTATGCACTGCTCTTACAGTTGAAATCCAGGTTGGTGAGCTACTGAATCCCCTTCTCCACATGAGCAAGGGACTGTGGAATACAGCAGTACAACCCTGAATGCCCTATCCCAAATCCAGGATGCAAATATTTATTTTTAATAAAATCCTGGTCTGCCAACTCTCCAAATATATATATCTATATATATATTGCTAATTATTGATGGAAGGAGGCCAGACTGGGGCCCTGAGGAATGTGCATGCTTGTGGCATGGCGGGTGCAGATCCACTGCATCAGAGGTCCTCCCTGAATCCCTTCTTATACTTCACATTCTTTCTGGTTCCCAGTTCAAGCATATCTTGATTTGGGGATGCCCACTGAATGCAGGCCCTACCTGCTTTGTGGCCTTTGACCTAACTGCATGCACAGGTTCACAGAACAGGTCAAGGAAGCCTTTGGCAGGTACGGGCGTGGGAAGCAATGCAGCCTCAAAAGAAGAGCCACCACACTTCAGGGTCTATCCTATGCATTCATGTAGGAGTGCGTGGGACACTGTGGATCAGACCCCCTAATTTGCTGCCTCTTTAAGAACCTTCTCCTGAATAGGCACTCAGAACTGTGCTAAAGGCACTGCTACATGACTCACTATAGTGAGAGAAGCTCAGCAATAATTCTGACAATTCAAACTTAAGAAAATAAGTTTGGGACAACTGTAAGTCTTATTAAGAGAGTTATTTGTCTTTCATGAAGTGAGTAAGGTTAGTGGCTATTTGAATTTATTAAATACATTTGATAAACTACTGATTGCATTGTCACATTGTTAGAGGAGCAAGTTAAGTCAATGCATGCTTGGCCAAAACTATATGGTCATTTTTATGTTTGCTTGCGTGCATGCACAAGAAACATATTGTGACAGCTTGCTGGGGTAGTGGGTTGTGGAGGTGTGGCAGTGTTGTGACAAATGGCAGCAGCCTGTTTTGGGGCTGGTCTCTGCTGTGCCAATAGAGGAGCATGTTTTTTTTTTTTGAAATTTAAGTTTATTAGTTTCAAAGACAATACAATCAAACACAAAGCAGACAAGATACAAACCAGTAAGCCATTACCACACCACCCCCCCCCCCCATAAAACGAATGCATAGGATATCAGGGAACCTTGAAGATAAAAAACAAAAACGTGAAAGGTATATCCACCAGCCAGAGTGTCAAAGAAACATATCCCTTCCCATCCTCCCTTCCCCTCCTAGGGTGCACCCGCAAATAACCTTCAACACAGAACCTCTAGAGTCTGGATATCATCTTCTCATTACATAATGATTGGTATCCTTACCAACAGCTAGATTTGTTGTAACGAGAAGATAACAAGTCCAACATCCACTATGATACAAAAGAACCATAGAATTAGCATATATTGTACTATATGGTATGAGGGTCAAGGGATCGGGTCGCCAGGCCTTATCATTTAGGGTAAACAAAGGGATTGGAGTTTACCCCATCTTTTATGAAATAGGTCCAAACGATTCTTATAGCTGGCAATCAGGTTTTCAGATTGGAGATATAACATCAACTCCTTTAACCAGTCAGCATATGATAAGACCAACTGGTCCCTCCAGTGTCTTAAAACCAGCTTCTTGACTGCCATAGATACCAAGGCCATATAATATCTACGCTCCACGCTATCTACATGAGAGAAATCCCCCAACACACAAATTTCAGGGCAAAAGAACCTACTCAGACCCAGAAGGGGATCCAAGTTGTCCCGAATCAAGGACCACAGAGGGGCAACTTTAGAACATTCCCAAAAAATGTGAATTAAATTACCTTCACCTTGAAAACACCTGAAACAGTCTGGGACGGAGATTAATTTACGCTGAAAAGTTTAACAGGAGTATAATACAGATTATTGACAATGTTGTACTGCACTAACTGAAACCTATCTTGAGTGTAATATTTATGTGTTAGGCCAGAAACCCTCCAAAGCGGGACGCCCCCGGAAGGAGATGCTCAGACCTCGGGACCCCAACCTCCTCCCGCAAGTTAAAGGTCAAGAGATAGGAATAAATCTACAGATTGAATGGGGCTGAGAGGCCAGCGTAATAATATTAGAGAGAAAGGGTGAACCACCGATTGTCTAAACGTAATAATCAACTTGTTACCCACCAGGTGCGGAGCTGGAACACCTTAAAATATCTCTGCTTGATATACCAAACCTAACTAAAATATCACCAGAATCAAGGAGCGAGGTATGACCGAACAAGTGCTCAACCATGGAATCTTTAAGTTGTGGGAGCCAGCTTGGCCTCTATCCAAGAATCTCCTAATTTAATATTGGGATTAAGAGTTATCGCTGCCCTAAATCCATGTGGTTGGAACCGAAAAGACTTGAGACATTGAGCCCACACTCTAAGGGAGACTGCCACCGCATCATCTGGGATCAGTTGTGAAAGTGTTTTCGGTCGGGTAAAATAAAGCTCGACATATCAACTTTAAGTTCGGAGAGAAAGGCCTTTTCCAGCTGAAGCCAGCTTGGGTAAGAGCATTCAGTGTTCGTGAGAAAACCATCTTCCTAACTTGGACAGATGGGCCAGTAGTACAGCAGGAAGTTAGGAGTCTTAAGCCACCTTTCTTTAGGAAGTGATAGGGTACCATAAGAACAACGTGCCCCCTTCCCCCGCCAGATAAAAGTAGAAACCAGACTATGAAGCTGCTGAAAAAAGGAAAGGGGGATCCAAAGATTAGTAAGATTCAACGGATAGAAGATCCGGGGAAGGACATTCATCTTAATAATATTGATTCTGCCCCACAAGGAAACAGGGAGCACTGTCCAACATTGTAAGTCTTGGCTGATCGAATCTCTGACTTTGGTTAAGTTTAATTTTTTGAGAAGAGAGAGATCGGTAGAGAAATAAATCCCCAGATACTTGATTGAACTGGAGGACCACCTCATCCCAAAGGAGTGAAAATCTTGCTTGAAAGTATAGTTATTTAAAGGAAAGATCGCACATTTAGAGATATTTAATTTATAACCAGAAAAGGAACTCAACTGCCTAATGATACCCAAAGCTGCCTCTAGGGATGCTACTGGTTCCACTAAATGCAGCAAGACATCATCTGCATACGCCCGATAAGACTAGTTCTCGATTTTGGAGCCTGACACCTCTCACCTGAGGGAAGACTTAAGGTTAATCAATAAGGGTTACAAATATAAATTAAACAACAGGGAGACAGGGACAGCCTTGTCTAGTACCGCCAAAAAGACGGAAAGAGGAGGACAAGACCCCATTACAATAAATTTTGGCAGAGGGGCACTTATAAAATACCTGTATCATATTCAAAAAAGAAATCGGAAAACCCATTTCCTCCATTACCATCCATAAAAAGGACCAGTCAACCCGATCAAATGCTTTCTCCGCATCAAGAGAAACTAGGGCGACTGGGCCTGAGGTAGTCCGGGCATACTGTGAGATATGGGACAAGGTCCTCAGATAGTCAGCGACCTCCCAGGGACAAAACCGCCTGCTCAAGGCTCAGAAGACCCACCAAATCTTTTTGATCCTTTGCTAGTATTTTGGCCAGTATTTTAACATCATAGTTCTGAGAGAAATAGAGCGGCAACTCAGCGGATCAGAGGATTCCTTGTCTGCCTTGGGAATTAGAACTATGGTGGCCTCGAATAAAGCAGAATCAAGCTCAGATGAGACCAAAAATAGTTATATAACTCAAGAAGGATAGGAGGAGCTCCTTGACAAAGACTTTATAGAAGTTTGCTGGGAATCCATCTGGGCCCGTGCCTTGTCTGAAACCAGAGAAGCCATAACATTCTTTATTTCCTCGGCTGAGATAGGGGCCAATAGGCTCGCTGCTGAGATTCCGATATGCACGGAACACCGATTCCTCTTACGTATTCCCCGATGTCCGCTATCGGATAGGATGTCGGGGAATCCATAATAGAGGCTCGAATAGTATTCCTTAAAAACCTGAGCAATATCTCTGCTTAGGAAACAGTGTTACCAGATGGGAAACCAAAGAGGGAATAATCCCAATCCTCAGTGCACGAGGCGAAGCTAGTAGTTTACTGGATTTTTCACCAAGATCCAGATATCTAGCCCGGTTTTCACCAGACAGTACTCTGTTTTTCCTTCAGAAGATCCGAATATTCATTCTTAGCCAAGAGAAGTTCCTTAAGATCTGAAACCGAGGAAGATAATGAATACCTATCTTCTAACTCCCTAATCCTATCAACCAACTCCAGCGACCTAGCTAACCGTGCTCTTTCCTAAGGAAGCCATTTTGATAAGGTCACCTCTGAGATAACACTTTAAGGCTCCCCATATCATATCCACCCTAGAGGTAGAGCTCATATTATCGGCCAGAAAGAGAGATATTCTAGAGCTAATTTCTGAGACACATTGGTGGTCCTTTAATAGTTGAGTATTTAAACGCCACATGGAGTCGCGAGAGTAGTCAGGATCTAGGGACAGTTGTATTCAAACCATAGCATGATCCGACACAATGATCGGTTCCAAGCCAGACAATGGGATCTTCGGAAGGAAAGAGACACTAACTAATATCATATCTAATCTTGACTTAGTACCATGTGACTGGGACTTGAAAGTGAAAGCACGGCAGGAAGGGTTAGCCAGACGCCACGGATCACCCAAACCCAACAATGAAACCATTTCACAGAAGGCTTTCTGGGCCGAAGTAGGCATACGCCTGTCTTGGGGTTCCTTATCCAACTTCAGGGAAAAGGGCAGCTCCAATCCCCACCTAACACAAATTGAGGGCAAAAGCTGGCCAGCTTATCCACCAGTGTCATAAAAAACTCAGGATTCCCTCCCACCGGTCCATAAACTGAACCAAGAACCACGTTTTCTCCATTTAAATTACCTTTAACTAAAACATATCTCCCTTCTGGGTCTGAGAGAGCTAATTCTTTAATACATAAAACATGTCTTTTAAAAAGAATCGCCACCCCCTTGCTGAAACAGGAATTCCCCGCAAGATAAAATTGAGAGAACCCAGATCGAGAAAGCAGTCTAACTTCATCATGACATAAATGTGTTTCCTGCAGAAAAAGGATGTCAATGTGGAGTAATGAGCAATGATTAAAGACCTGTAGGCACTTGACCCGATCCCTAAGCCCTCTAACATTCCAGGATGCTATTTTAACTGTATTTCTAGCCATCTTATGAATGTATCAAAACAATTAGATATCCAGACAAAGTACATATTACCTACAGTAGCAAGGTGCACCTCATGTATAACAACCAGAAACCCTTTCATAACTCCTCCCGCCCCTCCTCCTGCAGAGAACCCCACCCAGAAAATTGAAATAGACCAATTGTGAGAAACCCTACCCTACTCCCATTACCCCAAAGACCAGACGACTCAAGAAAAATCTCTAAAAAATTGTCCAAAGTACCCAGTAGTTGAGTGGAGTAATCATTCGAACCCCCACCCACCCCCATCAAGACTCTAAGCTTCAGAAACACCAGACAAATCCAGAAAGACCCCTATCCCACTAATGAGACCAGAGAGATCGATACCATAACCTACCATATTCCATCCCCCAAAACATCCCAAACCACAAACCCACCAGAAACTATATACAAGTGGGGGTTCTAGACGAAGGTAGTCCCAGATGTAGTTTGTTACCCCGAGTCACGCTAACCCCTAATCCCCACGACACCCCCAACCCCCCAGAACCGGAAACAGATACCCATGTGTCAGAAAAAACAGGTACATCCTCAGTACAAGTACAGCCTCTGTGGCAATGAAACTATTCTTACCCTGGACCAGCCCCAGGCAGGGGTTAGCTACCCCCCCAACACATGGCTCACAATCCCGCATCCAGTGAGCAGGCCCACTAAGTCCTCCTCCCTCCCCCATAGCCCCCCCAGCCCACAACATATAAAACAAGCCAAGACCAGAACAGGAGAAATAGAAGAAGGGCATGAGGGGAAAGGAACAAAAAACAAAGCATAAAAGGAGCTTACATCTCGAGCTGGGGATACCTCTTAAACTCTGTCATCCCAAGCGCACCAGCCAAGCCCCGTTCACCTCCTCATCCCTGCAATATACATAGAACACCTACCCGAGTCCGCGCCGATTGTGGGCGACGAAAACCCAATCCTCATATGCCATTCCAGACTGAAAATGGGGAGAAAAATGCCAGAGGACCTAAACTGTGGTTGCTGCTTCCAGGGGACCGCTGAAACCAAGAGAACACCAAGCGTTTGTCCCCCAGGAAATTCCCACCCGGAAACCGCAACCCTCAAATAAAGGTTCCACTGTCGGGACGCCCCTGTAACCGCAGAGCCGGGAAACCGAACCAGGACCCAAACCTAGCGCTCTTTCGCCCTCCTACCCCGACGGCCACCCCACGAAGAGGACCCCGAAGGGAAGAGCCGAGACAGCCAGACCGAGATGAAGAGGACGGCTCAAAAGGACAAAGACAGAGGTAGGTGACAGGGAGGGTAAACAAATGCCAGACAGAGGGCTGGGGAGAAAAACAAACAGCCAGAAAGGGAAAAAACACAAACGAGACCACAAACAAGAAATTTAGCTCAAGCGAGCATTAGAGCCCTTAATCAAAGTCCACAGCACGGTCTTCATCCAAGTCCCTTGAACAGATCAGGCAGTCGGATTGCGAGGTCCTTATGCGCCGCTTCAGGGGTGCCAAAACTCATCGCTGATCCACCTACAGTCACTTTTAGGGTAGCAGGGTACACCATCCTGAATGGGATCGCTGCCGCTATTAATTTTTGCACTATCTGATGATACGCTGCCCTCTTCTCCTGGATTTCCTTGGGAAGGTCCTGGGTTATACGGATCCTTGAAGCACCCCACAGAATCTCCTTCAATTCCCGGGACTTCAGGTAGACGTGCTGCCTTTCTAAATAACTAAGGAATTTTATGATGATCGGATGTGGGGGGGATCCAGCTGCAGGTCGAGGGCGCAATGAGCGATGTGCCCTTTCAAGGTGGTAGGAGGTATTTATGGGAGACGGGACCACTATTTTGATGAAGAATTTCTGTAGAAAGGCCATGAGGTCTGGGCCTTCTTCCAACTCAGGAAGGCCAATTATTAGTAAATTATTTTGGCGGTTTTGCCCCTCCAGATCCTCAGTCTTTAATTGCAGCTTTTAACTTGCTGCCTAAGCTCAGTTATTTCTGTTTCAGCCCTGGCTCTCCACTGCTCCGAGGAAGCGACCCTGACCTCCACATCCTAGACCTTTTAGACACAGTGGAGAGGTCGCACGCAAAGATTTAAGTTCTCCACTCAGCTCTACCAGGAGCTCCTCAAAGGATTGATTTCCTGGAGGAATTTATCCTCTGACAGTGGCATAGGTTGTGGAGCTTTACCTCCTCCGCGGTCTGGCCTAGCAGGGGCCTGGTTCCTTTGCTTTTTTGCGGCCTTCTCAGGAGATGCAGGAGGGGTATGCTTTGTAAGGGCCTGCTTTCCATCCACATCCATCTCGACCCAACAGGGGTTCGGTTTCCCAGAATAAGATCCTCAATTGATGCCAGGCTATCAGCACACTTGGTTTTTGATTGAATTTCTGGAGAAAACCCACAGAAAGCACTATAAAATTCTCAATTCAGGCGGCCAGAGGGGGGAGCTCAGTATCCCAGCTGCTGCTTAGATGGATGCCATCACGTGACCCCATAGAGGAGCATGTTGTCAATGACAGCAGTTAATGTGCATGCCACTATGCTCAAAGAAATTGACCGCTGCAATCAGGGAGCACACCGTCGTTAAACAATCAGCTGTGTTTGTGTGGCAGTCCCTGACTGCAGCAGTGAATTAGAGCTGCATTGTTTGGTGTCCCCTTTCAAATAAACATGGCAGCGTCTTCTCCGTTGGCCTCTCACAGTCCCCATGGAAGCCGACTGACAGCCGCTGCCTTTCGCAGTCTCCATTACAGCTGATGGGGATGCCCAATCCCCCTGTCAGCATGCCCCCTCCCCAGTTCATTTGCCGATGGGGTAGCCCAATCCCTATCAGCACGATATCCCCCCATCTGTTGTGTGCCAAAGGGGGTGCCCAATCCCTCTCAGCTCATGCACCCGCCCCCCAACATTCTGCTGATGGGGTGCCCAATCCCCGTCGGCTACAGACCCCCCAAGAAACGCTAAGGTGGCACACTGGGAGCCCACTCCAACATGCCAAAGTACCTGCAAAAGCAGAAGACCTTCCCCCATTGTTTTTTTATTTTTTTTTGTTTCCTGTAAAGGAAAAATGGACCCTTATTGAGTCTAGTGCCCCCCCACAAACTGCAGCCACCCTCTGTTCCCCCCACCTCCCCACACCCCCCCCCACACCCCATGCTTACCTCTGGATCCAGGAGCGATGATTTTCGGTGGACCAGGAACACGTTTGCACACTTCAAAACCAACTGCGAACTGAAGAAATGCTGGTAAGCTGTATAATGAAGTTTGCCCTTTAAGGGGCAGACCAAGTTGTCCTGGTGGATGCCCCCTACGGAGAATGGGACTGCTTAGTAAGGAAAGAGGGGAGGAAATGGGGAGGTGGGGTGAGGTGGACAGTGAGAATCATAAGGGCAAAGGCTATGATCTCAGAAGGTGATGGGGAAGGAATAAGGGAGGAGGGGCTAACACCAGGGAATATAAGGAACAGCAGAGTGCAAAACTACCTCTTTTGCTGGAATTTTGTTGCCTCCCACCCACCCATCAGAAGGGTAAGATGGAGAGCAGTGTCCGGTGGCAGATGAGGATGGACTGCTAGAGGTGGATGGCAGGAGGGGGTAGAAAGGGGAAAGAGTCCTGATGCAGATGAGGATGGACTGCCATAGGTGGATGGTGTGGTGGAGGAAGAGGGGAAGAAGGGGGGGAGATGGAGAGGGGGGAATGACAAGGGAATATGAGGATAAAAAAGAGGCAACAGAAAGAGAGAAAAGCAGTCTTGGTTTTCATCGTTACCTACAAGAGAAGAAGAGAAGAAGTCACCCAGGTTTTCACCTGGGGGGATGAGAAGAAGAAGAAAGAAAAAGGATGGCTTGATATATATTTATCTGTAGTACTGAATGGGAATCAAAGAAAAAGCAAATGGATTATAAAAAGACAATAATGGTGAATGGCGATGGAATTTGTAAATAATAGATGGGTGAAGTGGAATAAATAAACTGGAAAACCAGCGGGAGGTCATGTCAGACCAACCTTGCTGAATTTTTTGACTGGGTGACTAGGGAGGTGGATCAGGTGAGGGCAGTGGACATGGCCTATCTGGACTTCAGCAAGGCCTTTGACACTGTGCCACATAGAAGACTACTACACAAACTGGGGAATATGGGTGTGGGCAGGACAGTAGTGTGGTGGGTAGGTAACTGGCTGGGTGGCAGGACACAGAGGGTGGTGGTAAATGGCTGTCATTCCACAGAGGGAAGAGTGACCAGTGGGTACCACAGGGATCAGTGCTGGACCGGTCCTATTCAACATCTTCATCAGTGACATTGAGAGGACCTAGAAGGCAGAATTTCACTGTTCGCTGATGACACAAAGCTCTGTAACAGAGTAGACACACCAGAGCATGTAGACAGAATGAGAAGCGACCTGCAGAAACTTGAAGAATGGTCAGGGTTTATGGTTGAAATTCAATGCAAAGAAGTGCAAGATAATGCATATGGGGCACAAAAACCCTGGCACAATATATCAGTTGGGGGGAGGATATAGCATGCACCAAGCAGGAAAGGGATCTTGGGGTTATCATCTCTGATGACCCAAGGTACGGAAACAGTGTGACAAGGCAGCAGGTAAAGCAAATAGGATGCTGGATGTATAGGCAGGGGCATCACCAGCAGGAAAAGGGAGGTCATAATTCCGCTATACAAGACACTAGTGAGGCCCCACCTGGAGTACAGTGTACAGTTCTGGAGACCATACCTACGTAAGGACATAGACAGGGTAGAGAAGGTTCAGAGGAGGGCAACAAAGATGGTGCATGGATTGCATCACAAGTCCTATGAAGACAGATTGAAGGAACTGAACATGTACTCCCTGGAGGAGAGGAGGGAGAGAGGGGATATGATAGAGACATACAAGTATCTTACAGGGAGGAACAGGGAGCAGGAAAACACTATTTTTAAGCGAAAAAGATGTTCCAGGACTAGAGGGCATGGGATGAAGTTGGAGGGAGGACGATTCAGAGGAAACATGAGAAGGAATTTCTTCACAGAACGGGTGGTGGACAAGTGGAACACCCTGCCAGAGGAAGTGGTGGGGGCTGAAACAATCACGGGATTTAAGAATGCATGGGATAGACATAAAGGAATTCTGGAGGTCAGGGGTATAGGGCAACAGACTTCTAGGAAAACAAACTGAACTTAGAAGCTCAAATGGGCAGACTGGGTGGGCCATAGGCCCTTATCTGCCGACACTGTCTATGTATCTATGTATCTATGTAAATTGATTGCCAATCTGAGCACAACAACACACAAGTTGTCTATCCTTTTGTGGGGGGTAAATCCAGGTAATTGGCATAAATACTTTTTTTTCAACTTATGTGGATATCTCAGGCATTTTTCCGAATTTTTGCACCAAATTTTCAACATGGGGTTCTTGGGACCCTGTCTCACTAATTCAGTGATTGTCATCTGGTAATTTGGTCTTGAAAGGTGATTTCGTGGTCTCTGTGTGGAATCACCTTTTGGGACAGATTAATGAAACAACATCATTGTTCATAAGGTGGGCTCTCACAAAGCCTATGTTGCAAATTTGGTGAAAAGATTCCAAAAAATGACTGTTATGACAGTGCTTTGCGCAGTTTTCATGCACTCTTGTAACTTCGCAAATTTGTAATATTTTCACTCCAGATTTTCAACATTGGCATTTTTTTACGCCTCCTTATGAACAGTACAGCTGTCATTTCTCACGTCCTGGACAAAATCTGGTTTCGCATTTCCGGTGCAGAATAGTGTGGTCGCAGTGGGAAATCAGTGTTCAGGACAGATTAAGCAAATCACAGTGACACTGTTCATGTGCAGAGGTCCTAAAATGTCTATGTTGAACATCTGGTGACAAAAGTCCATAAAATGACTATGTTATGAGCATGCATTGCGCAGTTTCCATGCACACCCGTAACTTCGCAAATGTGCAATATTTTCACTTCAGATTTTCAACACTGGCATTTTTTTACACCTCCTTATGAACAGTACAGCTGCCTTTTTTCACATCATGGCAAAATGGGTTTTCGCACTTCCGGCACAGAATAGCGTGGTCGCCGAGGGAAATCAGTGTTCAGGACAGATTATGAAAATCACAGTGATACTGTTCATGAGCAGAGGTCCTAAAATGCCTATGTTGAAAATTTGGTGACAAAAGTCCATAAAATGACTGTGTTACCAGCATGCATTGCGCCATTTCCACAAACCATCGTAACTTCACGAATTTGTAATATTTTCACTCCAGATTTTCAACATTGGCATTTTTCCTCACCTCCTTATGAACAGTACAGCTGTAATTTTTTGCATCCTGGCTGAAACGTGTTTTTGCACTTCCAACGCAGAATAGCGTGGTCACGGAGGGAAATCAATGTTCAGGACAGATTAAGAAGATCACAGTGAGACTGTTCACCAGTGGAGGTCCCAAAAAACCTATGCTAAAAATTTTGAATGAAAATGCCAGCAAATGCCCGGAGCATTAGGGTTTCCAACTTTTAAAGCCCCGCCCTGTACAGACTGACAGGCATCGAAGGTGTGGCTTGGGGTTCTCGGCTGTAATGCTCACTCCATTCCACCCCCACCCTGCAGCCACTGACCGGCATTGAGGTGTGCCCTGGGGTCTTTGGCCCTAACGTTCATGCCATTCTCCTATACTGCACCCATCTCACCTTATTTCCTTATGGAATGGGGTGAGCGTAAGAGCTGAAGACCCCAAGGCACACCGTGACACCTGTCACTGTCTGCAGGGTGGGATGAGGTGGAATGGCATGAGCATTATGGCCGACCCAAAGGCACACCCTAATGCCTGTCAATCTTTGCAGGTAGGGATGGGGGTTGGCGTTTGTTCAGTACTTCACTCCCATTCCTTTTATGTAGCTCTCTAACTCCTACACTACCAATGCCAATACCAGTAAGCAAACATTCAGTATTGACAAATGCTTGTTAACTCTATTGTGAATAGCAACTCCTAGTTAAGCAAAGCCTAATGAAGATGGTCTTAACAGATAATGCTCCCATACGGAGGAGAGGCACCTGAGGTGCAGCACAGGGTGCTTACCCAACACGGGGCATTATCTGATTAGTAATGCTAATATGTAGGGCCCTATTACTACTGTAAACTTCCTCAAAGGATTTGTGAATTAAGATAAAGCTAAGAAACCCTCATTTTAATTTAAAAACAATTGTAGTGCTAAGTAAGTGTAATGGGTCTGGCATTCTGTTTACACTAGCAAAGCAGGATGGGTCATAAACCTGAAGTTGCATGGGCACTTTTAAAGTAACTGTTAATGAAATGCCAAGTTCAAGCATGGCCTATCTTCTTTGATTCAGGTCTGGTTTTATTTGTAGCAGTTAAATATGCACAGCTCAGCAGTTTACCAATATTCTTGTGGCATCATTCATGTGGCAGAAAGTGGAATCCAGACACTTAAAATAACACAAAAAATGTTAAGACCCTATGGTGTTGAGAGCAGACAAACTGACCAGCAGCCTTAAACCCAGGGTGCACACGCTGTGTGTGTGTGTGTGTGTGTGTGTGTGTGTGTGTGTGTGTGTGTGTGTACATGACAGCTAATACCCCAGGATAGTACAGAAGTGCCTCAGGTGCAGTAGATCATGCTTACCCAACACAGGGACCTATCTGACTGGTAAGGCTTGATATGGAGGGACTTATTGCTGTTATAACCACCGTAGGATTTTTGAATTAAAATAAAACTAATTTATTAATTTTATTTCTTTAAATCTTTGGAAACCTTTGAGCAAGATGCTCATTTGCAAAGGTTCCATGTCAGTAGTAGTTTAAGACAGTATCAGTGTTACAATTCACAAAGGCATCAACACATATTTATATAGACAATTGAAAATACATGAACAGGTATTCAGTTAAAATGCTGTTTGCAATATAATTACAAGAGTTCCAAACAGAGCTATCACTACCTGGTAAGATAGCAGAGATGCATATGTTACTATTGCCATGAATTATGTACATTTTTAAGAATCTCCCAATACACCTGTCACCTAAACTCTTTGCCTCTGTTGAAGTTCAGATGTCTCGGTATTTGTGGGACGGGAAATCCCCTAGATAGAATAAGAGCAAATTGAGAGCACATTGGTCTAAAGGGGGGTTGGGTTCTCCCTGGTTCCAAGGGTGTCACTTGGCTTGTACAGCTGCTATGGCTACCAAATTGTTTGTCCCCAGTCCAACACTTCATCCACTTTGGGTCCAACTAGAATCTGACCAAGTGGCGGATACAAATTGCATTTGCTATTACATCATCAGAGTCGAAATTGGCTTATATTTCCTCCCTTAATAGCAGAAACCAAACGGGCGTGGCACTCGCTAATGACTCTAGCCCACACACCCGGGAGGCCCAAGCACTTCCATGGCTTTACACTCCTTTGTGGCACAATCAGGCCCCGGCAATTGGCAATACTCCCATATACTGGCCCATCTGGGAATCCCAGGGCATCTGACACATACAGGATCTCTGCATTCCTGGCTCTTCAGTTTTGATGTCATTTGAACAAGTTAGACATAAATTTTATCTTCCGAGAAATGACCTTTGGAAATTTCTCCAGATACGCAGTGCTATATTAGTCAATAAGGCCCGTATGCGATCAGACCCCAAATGGAATTGGCTAACTCACAGGCACAAGTCCCCCGCATCTGGTGGGTTCATTGGTAGATTCTATAAGACATGGTGAGATGCCCAGACAGATCTCTCAGATGCATGCTGCCTAAAATGAATGGCTATTCTGAATACTCATATATCCGAGGTTTCCTGGAAGCGCTAACTCTGTGAATGTCACTATTCCTATATGACCACCAAAAGTCGGCTGCTGCAGATGAAGATCTTGCTGCTTTTGTATCGGACACCCGCATCCCTATATTCCCATGGCTTTATACAGAATTCCGACTGTTGGCGATGTCAAAAGTCAGGTGCGCATCTACTCCATATTTTATGGATGTGCCCCCTGCTCTCACAATTTTGAGCATCTGTATCTCAGGATTGCTCTACTGTGCTGGGTCACCAGGTTAACCTTTCAGATCCTAAACTCCTTCTGGGTGATACCACCTCCCTGGTCAATTTAACTCAACCTCAGAAGCAGTGGGTTGTACCGGCACTCATGGAGGCTAAACGACTTATACTTATGTGTTGGCGCTAAATTGCTCCCCCATCTTGTATACAATGGCATGAGGCACTGGCTAGTTTAGCCATGCTAGAACGCCTCTCTTGTACTCACCTAGGTTGTATGGACCACTATACTGCCAGATGGGAAGCCTATCTCCAATCTCCTCTCTGTAAAACTTCAAATCTGAGTGATAACCCTTCTTATTGAATATGTGATATATTATTACATTGCTGTGCCTGAACAATGGCACTCGTACCACCAGAAGATCTGAACACCAACCTTGTCCCTAGATGCTGGACTGCTCAGGGACAAAGATCTTTTTCCTATCATGCCCCTACTGGTACAATGCCCTTAGCTTACCCTCCCTATCCTCCACGTCATTGGGAGCTTTCAAATCCATGCTATACGCTCACCTCACAGCCTCCAGCTTCTGTGACTGCTTTGACTAAAGACTCTACCCTCTGACTGCACTTACAGATGTTTCAATCAACTGCCACGACCCCTCATTTGATAAAGACAATCTGAGTACCACTAACCTGGTCCTGTCTGCCACTGAACTTCTTATTCTTTCTCTCTCCACCTCTCCAACCTTATCCTTGCCCTAAAATTGCCTCTGAGTTTCATTTTCTTTTCCGAACATGAATGTTACTGTTTTAGTGTGGCCATGTTAAACTGATTACCGATTGTTTATAATACTGTATAGCATGTTTATGTACTTTTATGATGTGGAACCTTTGTAAAAGAGCCTTGGCTCAAAGGTATTAATTCCTAGAACAATAAACTAAACTAAACTATTAGTCCAATTTCTATTTGTCTTTAACACTTGAAGATAGTGGAACATTATCCAGGTATATTGGGCCGCCATGTCGCACTAAAGTATACTTCAGAAAAATCTATATGTGAATTTCCGGTAGCTTGATTCTGGCAAATACATTTGCATATCTGTATGGCAATGTAATAGTCATTGGCTGAATTTAGCAGCATTTGGAACATGTTACTTACTTATTTATGATAAAAAAAAAAAAGAGTTGCAAACAGACCTGGACTGGGCCAAGGGCAGCCAATAAATTAGGCTTTATCAGTCGATAAAGTTTCAGTTAACATAATGATGAGGAAGCGAGAACATAAGGAGAGAGTTGGGGCCAACAGAGAGGCCAGGAGGGGTGGGGGTGGAGGAGTTCCAGGCTGAAAGGGGGCAGTCAGAGAAGTGGGAAGTAGTTCAGGGGTAAACAGCAGGAGAGAAAGAGGAGTGGGAGTGGATAGGTCCTAGAAATGAGAAGGAGTAGGGGTGGGAGTAAGGAGCATAGGGCAAAGGGAGGAAGATGGGGGTATAAGTGCGTAGACAAAGAGAAAAAGGCCTTATTTTAATATAAAGACTGTTGTAATGCTAAGTGAGTGTAGTAGGCTTGGCATTCCACTTATACTAAAAGTGCATTGCTGGTGGGATTGAAAAACTGCTACTGAGCCAATCAGAATGCTGGATTTAACACTGAATGTTCCATGAGGTTAATAATTCTTGATATTACGTAGAAAAATGCCTAGGTTTTGCTTTTATACTCAGGAATCTACAGGCTAGCAAGTTTTTCATGCTAAATAGTTTTTGGCTCTGCCAATCAGATCAAAGAATATATCAGCTTCTCTCGGTTCACAGAGTGAAACTTTGCTCTGATTGGCTGCCAAGGAATAGCAGAACTTCAACTTCCACAGTGCTACACATGTCATCCTGTGCATGACTGTTGATGTGCTAGTGATGGTGCTGTGTTAACTGGAACAAGTTTGCCCAGAGTGTAGAAGATCAAAGTGGCCTCAGTGCTATAGTCTGCTGCAGGATGTGACAGAGTTGAATAGGACCATGTCCCAGTTGTTATGGAGAGTTTGAATGCAAGGATCTGTTTTGTTCTTTCCTTTCCTGTCTCTTGTCTGTCTGGTTGCGCAATCAAATTTTCCTGTGAGACCTAGGATTTGATCATCCCAACAGTCTATCAATTCTTTGCTTCTCTCTGTCTCTCAGTCTTCCCTTGCTGTTTCTGTCTTTTCCTCCCTTGCATATCTGCTGGTATAAAAATATATGCAAATTATTATGTGGAAATGTAACTGATGTTGGGATCCCTTTCTTTAGAAAATATATAGTGTTACTGTTGAAATGTATATAATTATAGCTGCAAAAAGCTATTGGAAACTCAAAGGGTTAACCTGATAGCAGTTTTTAAGCCCTTTTTCAGAAGCTGTGGAGAAGGGGCCTCAGTTCTGGGACATTGTGTTCTTGCTGCAACTGCCTGAAACATATAAGAACATTTTAGAAAAAAAACAGGATGCTTGTTAAGGAGGGGGGTTGCAAAGACTTATGAGAGAGAGAGAGAGTTGCAATGTTTTGAGGGACACATAGAGACTGATGGAAAACGCAGATGGATCTTCTTTGTTTATTCTGCCTTTGTAAATAGTTATCCTGAACAATTAATTTTTTTATGTTACTGCTAGTACTAATAAACACTTTTTGTGAATTCCACAACTGCTCCTGGTTTTTCCTATGCTTTCTGATCTGTGCCTCAACTACACAGGAGTCATCTCTGAGGTATTGCAACACTCCCTCCTTACACCATTCCACTTCCTCTCTAGAGTCTAGGTGCACTCACTTCCTCTCCCCTAGCTTGCTCCACTTCTTCAACAGTGTCTATCTGCATCTCCTCCCTCTCCCCAACCCATTCCACCAGACTACTTTCTCCCACTTCAGCCAGGCTTAGTTGCACAGGCAAAGGAGCCACCAGCCTATGCCTACAAGTTGCTGTATCGCATGGCCCCAGATGATTGCTGGCATCTCCTTCCCTTCTTCCAGTTGTTGTTACCATGCTCCACTTGCCAATCAATGAATTGGGGAGCATCATTTTTTTATTTACAATTTATTTTCCCATGATAGTCCAGCTAAGATGTAACATCTTCTCTTTAGTGGGTGTCTTCATCAGCCCATTTCTGCAGCTGTATGGGTTAGAGCACTGGGAGGTATATTAACTTTCCCAAGGTCAACCAGTGAGTATTTAACTCTAATGGTGTTTGAACCTGTGATCTTCTGACTCCAAACTGGTGATTTAACCACTAGACAACAAGCATGAGGTGGGCCCAGGGTAGAAGTGTTCTGTTAGCTGTGGACACAGTATTAGCAGGTTGCATCCAGAGAGAGTCATAGCCAGAGAGGAGAAGTGAGTGTGGGAGAGTGAGGGATGCAAACAAAGATGGTGGACATGCAACAGATGGTGAACATGCAACAACTGTGGCACTGAAGCTCCAGCAATGCCAAGAACCCAGCTGCCCCCAACAGGCTCTACAAACAATGTAGCTGAACTAAGAGAGTGAAGGCTGCTCTTCAGTATCATAGGCGAGGAGGTTTGTATCCACATTCTGGAACAGACTATGGTTTGTCTGTATGTCAAAGTGACCACAGAAAAACTCATGTTCTGGGGAAGGAAAGCCTAGGAATGATATGAATGGGGATGGGAAGAGAACTTTGGGCGTAGGAAGAAATGCTATTGTCTCATGGAGTCGGAAAAGAGCTTGTGGTGGGCTGAGGGACAGAGCTGAGTCTGAGCAAGGAGAAGACTCTGTGATTAGGCAGGATAATGACACTCAGAGGTTGTGTATGACTGTGAGCAACAGCTGTGGCACTGAAGCTCTGGCTCTTCCACAAACCTAGCCATCCCCAATGAGCTCTGTACACCACTTCATGAGACAATAAGGACAGGTCTTTCTTTGGTACTATATAACAGGGTGTACTGGAAGAGCATACACAACAGCAGAGTCTATGTTATGGGAAAGGAGAGCCTGTGTGAATTTTTTTTTTTTTGTGGTGGGGGTGTTACAGAAGGGAATTTCAAGAGTTGGGGAGAAGAACCTGTGTATCAGGGAAGAGAAAAGAGCTTTTGTTGGGCATGGGGTAGTACTTCTACCCCATTGCCAGGTTTTCATTTCATGGTAATTCTCTAGTGGCTCTGCAGCTAGTGGAGAGGAGCACAGAGCTACATTCCTGTTTAGCCAGTTAGCTCTGAGGAACTTAGACCCAGGTTCTCAAAGAGACAGTTGGGTTGCGGTTGCTGGGGTTGTTATCCGGGAAAGGGATCACTTGGGTTGCCATGGCTAGGGTTGCTGGTAGGAGTTTCCACCAGGCTGAGATTACTAGCACTGGCAGTGCTGCTGTTTCTGGGGTTGCTTGGCAGGACTGGCATTGTTTGGTTTACTTATGGAGATTTGAGCTGGGCTGGGATTTCAGTGACTTACTGATTCCATCTTTCTTTGATGCATTGCTGTTTGTATGGGTCTCTAAGTGGGTTTTACAGTCAATTTTCAGTGTAGTCACCAGGGGAGAGGAGCTCTATGAGATAAGTGTGAAACACATGCATGGAGGGAGAGAGACAGGGAGGGAGGAGATGGACTGCAGGGGGTCAATCACCACATACTCGGCAGGTGCATGTTGAGCCTGGTCATAGAGGTTGATTGGGGAAAGACCAGGGGTGTATACTTCAGTTGGTGATCAGCAGGGCAGCCATAGGGGGTGCTGCTAAGGGTGGCCATGCCTTGATCATGGTATCTACCCTGCCATGTAAGTATAGGGTGGCCATGCCTAATGCAAAGTCACTGTGCCACATTATGGTGGCTCACTCACTCACTCACTCACTCACCACCACTCACTCAGTAGCTCCATTTTACTTTTTAGGGCTTCAGTGGGCAGAGCCCTGCAGACATCTTGCTGTGAGAAAAGGACTCACCGCATTCTTTGCAACCAAAGAACATATTAGAGTTGCACTACTGTCTCCTTGGCAAGATCTGAATAACTGCGCTCTGTGTATTCATTGTTGCCATCACACAGCATTATTTTTTCTTATTTGGGGTAGGCTCAGTGTCTCCATGGAAACAAAAGGCAACATTCAGGAATGGAGCATAAAAGCTACGTGTATTCACTGTAGCCATCACCCAGCACTATTTTTTCTTACGTGGGACAGTCAAGAGTGGGAGGGACAAGAAAGAAAGAACAAACTCCATTTCCTCCCTCTCTGCCTCTTACCCTCTCTGTCTCTCTCTCTTCCTCTTTCTTTCTGTCTGTGTCTCTGTCCTTGTCCTGATCTGTGTCTTTAGCCTTCCCCCAACGGAGTATAGCCAACCCCCTCAGCGTTTCCGTGGAAACAAAAGGCAACATTCAGGAACAGAGCATTAAAGACAAGAGAAAGTTATGCTGAATCTTTTAAACATTCATCTAGCCATGCTACTACTATGAAATTATGTAGTACTGTCATAGCTAAAAATCAAATGACAGCAGTATGTTATTGATAGGATACTGTAGTTCACTACATCAAGCTTATAGCAGTACCCATATAGACAGACTATGCTTCTCATCCATACATGTTGCAGTTTACCGATATGAATGACACAAAAGATAGATTTGCACTAAACTATGAATGAAACTGACTTTCATGTCATTCACATAAGTAAACTACAACATATATGCTTGGGGAGCACAGTCTGTCATTACAGGTACAGCCACAAGCTTGAAGCAGCGAACTCGCCTGTCAGTAGCATACTGCTGTCATTTGATTTCTGTCTGTGACAGTACTACATAATTTCACAGCAATGGCATGGCTAGATGAATGTCTAAAAGATTCTGCATGACTTTCCCTTGTCTGTGATGCAAAGATATAATACTATACAAAAAGAAGAAAACATAAAAAATGAACTAGCATGACTGTGTTAATCAATAAAGATAGTCTGGAAATTGAAATATACAATATGCATACACATCAATGGAGAAGGAAACAAATCCTCAAAAGTTTGGGCACAAAGATGTTGGAAGGATTACTACTGTTATTAAATTGTGTAGTACTGTCATAGCTAAAAATCAAATGACAGCAGTATGCTATTGATAGGAGAGTTTGCTATTTCATGCACTTCAGGCTTGTAGCGGTACACGTAATGACAGACTCTGCCTCCCACCCATATACTATATGTTCCAGTTTACCTTTGTGAATGAAATGAAAGATAAAGATTTTCACTAAACTGTGAATGAAACTCACTTTCATTTCATTCACATAGATAAACTGCAACATGTACTGTACATGTGGGGAGCACAGTCTGTCATTACAGATACATGCTTGAAGCAGTGAACTTACCTATCAATAGAATAGTGCTGTCATTTGATTTTTAGCTATGACAATACTACATAATTTCATAACAAATTTCTCCCCCCGGCCCAGTGCAGTGCATGCGTGGTTCCTTTTAATATTTGTTTTGTGTCCCGCACCCAGACCCTCTCTCTCTCAGCATCTCCCTTCCCCCATAAACATAACAGCGACACTGGGAGTGCCCAATCCCCCAATGTCATGAACAAATTCTTGGTCCATTTTTTTTCCCCTGTAAAAAGAAAACCACCCACCAATATCTTTTGCCCATATTTTTTACCTGTAAAAGGAAAACTGTCCATCGATGTATTTTGCATCGTTATTGTCTCACCCTCCACCCCCCAAACCCTTACTTACCCATGGGGGGGGCTTCAGTGCCGCTATCGTTTCTTGACCACAGACAAGTCTTCACTCTTCAAAGCTGGACCGCAAACTAAAGAAACAGATATGTAATTCAATGTACTTCAATGAGGTTTTGAACTTAGTGGCATAACTTGGCCATTTTTGCATATTTTTGCACCATATTTTCAACATGCCTTCTTTTGGACCCCACCTCATGAACAATTGCACTGTCATTAGGCAGATCTGCCCCAAAAGGTGATTTCATGATCCCTGTGCAAAATCACCTTTCAGGTAGGAATTGAACATTCTCTGTCCTTGATCATGAGGTGGGGTCACAAGAAGGCTATGTTGAAAATTTGGTGTAATAATATTTAAAAACAACAAAGTTATGATCCTATTTTGAATTTTGCGAATGCATGCTCATAACTTTGGCAATTTTCAATATTTTTCCCCCAGATTCACAACACAGCCATATCTTTAGAGCACCTCATGAATGTGACAGCTGTCATTTTTCAAATCCTGGCCAAAATGTTGTTGTTTTTTTACATCCCGAAAAGAGATTTTGCATTCCCTTCACAAAATCACCTTTTGGACAGGAGTTGAAAATTTTCTCTGCCCTTGTTCATGAAGCAGGGTTATAAGATGGCTACGTTATAAATTTGATATAAAAATATTAAAAAAAAATACAACATTATGAGCCTATGTTGAATTTTGCAAATGCAGGCTCGTAAGTTTAGTAATATTCAATATTTTTAACCCAGATTTTCAGTATGCCCATTTTTTTACAGCACTTCATGAATGTGATGGCTGTCATTTATAAACTCCTGGCCAAAATGTGTTTTTGCATTCCTGAAGGTGATCTACCAGTCCCTGCGCAAAATCGCCTTTCGGCCAGGAGAAGAACATTTTCTCTGCTTTCTTCATGACACAGGGTCATACCAAAGCTATGTTGAAAATCTGGTGTAAAAATATTAAAAAACAACAAACTTATGAGCCTAGAATACATTACAGTTTGCAAATGCAGGCTCTTAACTTTCGTAATTTTCAATATGTTAACCGCCCTTTCCTTGACTGCAGCTCTATCGGCTTGGGCCAGAATTTGTTCACCAGTGTAGTGACTACTTTATCCAGTGAAAACTATACAAATTGCCTAATTTCCAAGAGAAATGACAATCTGGATAATTTTGCCACTCAAACTTGGGCAATTTGCTTTGTGAAAACTAAATGAATTGCGGTTGTTGGCAAAATGAAGTTACCAAACTTCGCAAAATGTTTTACAAGGCACATTTTTCTGAATTTGCCCACTCCTAGTCTACATACAGTTTTTACTTTAAACTTTTTACATATGCCACTATCAGTTTTGAAACAAATAAAATACAGTGAGACCCAGGGCTGACCCCTGCATAACATCTGTAACCACAGGGGCCACTCTGCTGCTATGTCATTGATCAGCAGACAGATTGCAGATCATGGTGATCAATGGAATTGAGTCGGAGAGGAAGGCAGTGGATCCAGTATACCTCATTCCAAGGAGGATGGATGTGAGCATCTTCCTATTGTTGATCTACCACTGTTGTCCCATGCTGTCTGCTGTCAGGAGCTATAGATATGTTGATTGCAAGGTATTTGTAAGTCAAATGCAGGTGATCCCAATGAGACCTGGGGCAACTTTTTGCTGGGAACATAGTGAGTAAAAAAATGGTCCCTCTCATGTAGTAAGCAGATTGGACTGATTTGAAAGGGGGTAGTGGGTATTGAGGACATGTTGGGACACCTGGTAATGTGTAGTGATTAATTCTGGAAAGGGATACAGTAATGATTATTTACTGCAATAATGTGCATAGATTTTAGGCAAATTTAAATAAAATATATAAAAATCATAGCTTAACTTGTGTATTAGTCAAAATAATAAGTTACAGTAGGTCATGTTTTTTATTTTATTAAAGTATGAAATGTACAGCACTACAGTAAAACAATGCTTAAAGTCGGGCTACAGCTGCTCACTTACTGCTTTGACATCACCTTGTTTCACTGATCGCCATTTTAGGGCTTAGCTAATGTAACGTTTTTTAAACATAGCAAGGCTTTATTTACTGTATATTGCACATATCCTCATTAACAGAAACATAGAATGTGTCGGCAGATGGGGACCGCAAGATCCATCTAGTCAACCCTTTTCCTCCTACCTCCTCCCTTAGTTTGTTTTATTTTTGAGGGTACCCTTATGCCTGTCCCTTACTAGTTTAAATTCTCATACCGTCTTTGAACCCACGGCCTTCCGGTGTAAGCCATTACATGGGTCCACCATCCTCTCTCTGAAAAAGTACTTTCTTCCATTACTCTTGAATCTACCTCCCTTGAGATGCATATTGTGTTCTCTAGTCCTGGTGCAGGTGCTCACCTGAAAAAGGTTCTGTGTCTGAACCTTGTTGATACCGTTCAGATATTTGAATGTCTCTAACATTTACCCTCTGATCCCTATGCTGCTCCATGGAATACATGTTTAGACTATGTTGCCTTGCCTCATATGGTTTCTGATGCATACCTTGTACCATTTTTGTTGCCCTTCTCTGCACCATCTCCAACAGATCTTTGTCCTTCCTGAGGTGTGGCCTCCAGAACTGGATGCAGTACTCCAGATGTGGCCTCACGAGTGATCTATACAGTGGCATGATTACCTCCCTTCTCCTACTAGTGATTCCCCTCCCTATGCGACCCAGGATTCCACTAGCCCTTAGTGACACCTTGTTGCATTGTTTGCTTACCTTCATGTCATCTGAAATGATGACCCCTAACTCATGCTCATTTTTTAGCGACATTAGCTGTTCCCCTCCCATGAAGTACACTATCCCCAGGTTATGTTTTCCCAGGTGCATGACCCTGCATTTTTTCACATTGAATTTCAACTGCCAGTTTCTTGACCATTCCTCTAGTTTCCTGAGGTTGGACTCCATCCTCTGTACCCCATCTGGTATATCTACTCTGTTGTAAATCTTGGTGTCATCTGCAAACAGGCACACCTTACCCTCCAGACCCTCTGCTAGGTCGCTGATGAATACATTGAAGAGGATTTGCCCAGCACTGATCCCTGTGGCACTCCACTGGAGACCATGCCCTATTTTGACAGGGTGCCATTCACTAGTACCCTCTGAATCCTCCTGCTTAGCCAGTTCTGTACCCAACAAGTTTTATTTTATGCCCCACTCCCTTGTGCCCCATTTTACTGACCAACCTCCTGTGTGGCACAGAGTCAAAGGCCTTACTGAAATCCAGGTATACCACGTTAACTGCAGCCCACCGGTCCACCACCCTAGTGACCGAGTCAAAAAAATTGACCAGGTTTGTTTGGCAGGATCTTCCTGCTGTGAAGTCATGATCACTTGTTTCTAAAAATTATAATATCCTCTCCTTTAATAGGGATTCCATCAGCTTACCCACGACTGAGGTGATGCTAACCAGGTGGTAGTTCCCTGGCTCTTCTATGCTCCCCACAATAGCCCTTTTCCAGTCCTCTGGAACCTCCCCAGTCTCCAATGACATAGTAAAGAGTTTTGCTAGTGGTGCTGCAAGTTCTTTTCCAAGCTCTCATAGAATTCTTGGGTGTATCTCATCTGGCCCCACTGTTTTTTCTACCTTCAACTTGCTGAGTCCTTCCAGAACCCTTTCCTCCATGAAGGGACTCACGTCTATCCAATCTGTAAGTCTAGGTTTTTTGCCTAGTTAAGGTCCGTTTCTCTTTTCTTCCTTTGTGAAGACTGAACAGAAGTACTCATTTAGTACCTCTGCTTTTTCTCCATCTTCCTCTATTAGCTGCCCAACCCTTTGTGCAATTCTGACGATATCTCCCCTGTTTTTTCTTTTTTCCCTTATGTATCTGTAAAAGGTTTGGTTTCAATTGTTTATTCCCTGTGCTATCTCTTCCTCTGTTTGAGGCCTTTGCAATCCTTATTGCCCTCTCTGCTTCTTTTAGCTTTTCCTTGTACTATACTCTATCACTGTCCTTTTTTGAATCCTTGTACTTTTTGAAGGCTCTTCTCTTTTCTCTCACTTTGGTTGCCACTTCCTTGGAGAACCAAAGTGGGTTTCTTCTCTTCTTTGGCTTGCTAACCCGTCTTGTGCACTGTGATGTGACTAAAGTTAATGCCCTTTTTAGCCTGGCCCAGTATTTTGCTACATCCCCTTCAGCTAGGCTGCCTAGATTTTCTCTTAGACAGGCGCTCATCTTATTGAAATCTGCTTTCCTGAAATTGAGGACTTTCAGTTTTTGAGTGCCTGGTGTCCTCGAATTTGGTTACCCTAAACCATACAGTGTGATGGTCACTTGTTCCTAGATGGTTTCTAGCCTCGACGTCTATCACCCTGTCATTGTTGATAAATAATAGGTCCAGTATTGCTTCTTCCCTTGTGGGAGATTTCACTAGCTGATGAAGTCCTGCCCCTTGGAGTGCAGCGAGGAACTCCCTGTTTCTTTCAGATGCAGTTGAAAGGGTGCTCTAATTTATGTCTGGTAGATTAAAATCTCCTACCAGCACTATGTACCCCTTGTCAGATAGCCTTTGAATGGACTCTAGCATCTCCTAATCCTTTGCCTCTTCCTGGGAAGGGGGTCTGTAGACCACTGCTACCCAGATGGGTGCTTTGTTACTGGCCCCAGTTTTGAGCTACAGGCCTCTGCTTCCCCTTGTGCCCCATTTATCTCTGTTTCATTTATATTCTCCCTTATGTAAATAGCTACCCCTCCCCCTTTTTTCCCTTACGGTCCTTTCTAAATAGGTTGTAACCTGGGATAGTTGTTTCCCAGGTATGGTGATCATCGAACCAAGTTTTAGTTATGGCAACCCAATCGAGTCCTGCCTCAGCTATTGTGGTGGTTAGGTCTGGGATTTTGTTTCAGATTCAGAAAAAAGCAGCACCAGCATCTGTAGACTTCAAAAAGTTTTATTCACTTGAACATCACTGCCTATGCCAACCAGGAAGTGAAACAAACAAACTCAAAGGCCCCAACTGGTTTCACGCATGCATGAGTTATATTGCTTCCTTCCTCTGTAATACTCTTGTGATTTTGTTTTGTATGTGTATTGCTAGCTGATGGGGGAGAGACAACTTGTTCCCCAAGACTGGATATGATGTCTGCCACCATCTCCCCATTTGCTAGTTTAAATGTTCTGCATGGATGTTGAATTTTTGCCCAGCACCCTAACCCCCCTCCTTTATCAGGTGGAGGCCATTGAACTTAAAGAACTATCTCTCCCAGAAATTCTGCCAGCTTACGATGAAGTGGTACCATTTTGTGTAGCTCCAGTCCCTCAGCCAGATGTTAAGTTCATGTATTTCCTTTTCTCAGATGTTTTGCCTGTTTCCCCCTTTTTCCACACAGGTAGAACCTTAGAGAATCAAGGCTGGACAGTGGAGAAGCTAACTTGTCTCCTACTATGGTTAGCTGCTGCTGCTCCACTGAATTGCTAGCATGGTCATTGGTCCTAAGGTGGACCAGGACGTTTGTGTCTCCTTCTTCTTTGTGTATTATTTTGACAATGCAGTTTGTGTCCCTCCATGCTGATGTTCCCAGGAGACATCTGACCAGTACCTTTGCCCATTTTGCATCAGTTGGGGATCCACCCATGAGTCATGGAGTCCCCTATGATGATGAGTTTCCTGTTGATGTTTTTGTTTTTTAAGGTGATGTGGTTGTACGGCACTGTAATGTGTTCAGATTTATGCTGGCCTGTTTCCTCCTCTGCCTTCTTGCCAGAGACAGAAGCTAGAGGTAGGTATTTGTTTGTTAAGTGTACTGGACTAGAATTGCTAGGATACCATTTCTGGGTCCTTCCTCCATTCCTGACCACCTACCTCCCACATGGTCCAGTATTCCTCTGGGGGAAAGGTGCATTTGCTTGGCTTTGGTGGTGTGGAAAAGGAGTGCTGTACCATTTAGAACATTGCAGTCAGATCTGGAGGTGGGTTATCTCATTACATGCTGCCCAAAGTTGAGCTTCTAGGTCCCCTATTCTCCAGAATGTTGGGCAGTGACCTAAACCCTGGAAGATTTTTTCATTGAAGAGGGTCCCACAGTACTGGCAGCTGACAATGTCCATTGTTGGTTGCTCTGTAGAATTCTGGATGAAAGAAAGCACGTTTTTTGTTTGTTTGTTTTTTTTGTTTGTTTATTAATTAGTATAGTCTCCTGTTGTCTGTAAGCTCTGCCACTTCCTGTGTGTCAGGAAATGGAATTCCAGTATGTGGGCTATAAATTGTGATAAGCAGGGGGATGGAGGGAGGGATAGTTCCTCCTTTGCTTCCCCTGTGGACAAAAAAAAAAACCAATCAGGTAAGTTAGTATTTGCTCTGCTCAACCTTCCAGAACAATCATGTAAGTTAGTATGTGCTCAGCCCTATACTACAAATTGCAGACTGTACTGCTGATCAGACTATATCCCTTGCTAGAATGGAACAGCAGTCTTTTCTGTTTGCCAGCAGACATCTGTGGGAGAAAAGATTATGATCTCAGCCCCTGCTCCTCTGACGCAAGTATGGCCCCTTTTTTTGCCCACAGATAAGGGACAGCTGGCTATATTTGTGAGGTTTCAGTACCAGCCCTGACAGCCAGCAGATGCCCCTGTTGTACTTTTAAATCCCGATACAGTGCCGGGGAGACAGAGAAGTGGCAGTGTTGTTCAGTTTGCCAACCCTAGTTTAGTTTAGTTAAGGAGCCCCAAATCCGCTGTGAGCGCCTGTAAAGCGGCAGTGCTTTGTAGCCTGCAGACTCTAGTGTAGCTCAGGTTCAGTGCCTCCAAATCCACAGTTAATGATCGAGAAGCGACAGTGAATACCTGTCCTGCAGACACTAACCACCAACCAGGGAGAGAGCCACTGCAATAGTCCTGAAGTGTCTGATCTGGAAGAGTACCGAGCCCTTTTTAAATGCCCTGTCCTTTTGTTCACACTTGGTACCTTAAAGCAAAGCCCCCAATTGGTTGCCATGCCATAGATGTCACCAAGGGGAGAATCCTTTTATCCCAAGGCAGCAGTTTGTTCCTCCATTGCTTCCCTTCTGGGTGAAAAAAACAACCAGGTGAGTTAGTATTTGCTTTGCTCAACCTTCCAGAACAACCATGTTAGTTATTATGTGCTCAGCCCTATACTATGAATTGCAGCCTGTACTGCTAATCAGATCACATTCCTTGCTGGGACAGAACAGCGATCTGCTACGTACTGTAGTTGCAATAAAAATAGATATACCTGTACATACTGTACATAACACACAGAGTCTGAGTGATTTATTACAAGTTGGAAAATTCCTCTTTAGAGGTACCTGAAAATTCTTGTTTTAAATCCCATAACCAATGGGACTAATTAAATCTCTTACAGCAACACATTCCAGAGATCAGGGGCAGCGACTGCAAAAGCACTATCCCCAGCCCACTTCAGTCATGAGGGTGGGATCTTGAGCAGCCCTTCTTTGTGATAGCCTAAATCTTCTGGGTCAAAGGAGGATCAGAATCTCATGGAGGTAGTGGTGCCCTGGCTTGTTCAGGGCTTTAAATGTTAGAACAATGTACTCAGTCCACTGTCTAATGGTAGCCAGACTACAGAGTGTAGAAATGGAGTAATGTAATCTGACCTCTGGGTCAGAAGCTTCATTGTTGAATTCTGAACCAGCTGCAGATGGCATGGTTGACCACAATGTAAGCCCTTATAGAGTGTATTACACTAGTCCAGCAGCCTAGTTAAGACAAAGGTTTGCATCAGGGTCCTAAAGTCAGCAGAATCAATTAAGGGTCACCATCAGGACATAATCCTGAGAGGGTAAAAGCTTCTCTTGATGGCTGCCCAACACCTGGGATTCAACTGACAGGTGCTTATCAAAAACTACCCTTAGACAAAGCACTTCCTTTACTAGTGTCAGCTGAATCCTCCCACAGAGACTGTGAAACCTAAGGCTACCTTTAACAACTGATACCTTCTATCCCAAGCCCACTGCTAGTGCTTCAGTCTTCCCTAGGTTCAGAAGCAACCAGTTGAAGGACAGCCAAACTTTAATCCCTCTCCAGGTACTGTTCTAACCTATGCACAGGATCAACCTCACTGGGGGCAAAAGACAGGTACAACAGGGTATCAATTGAATAGCAGTGAAACTCTACACTATACGGCTTATGATCTCTCCCAGTGTAAGTAAATGTATTGCAAACAATGTGAAGAACAGAGAAAACCTTGAGGTACAACATAGTCCAGGGCAACTGGCTGGCAGTATGGCCTAGAGATTACAGTACTGAGCTGTGAATGAGCTTGGTACATCTGGCAGACCTGGGTTTGATTCCCACAACCTACACTTGCATACTGTGTGACTCTAAGCAAGTCATTTAACCACCCCAATGCTCATGGGTCACCCCTGAAAACAGGCACCTGTGCCTAGTGGGCCTTATCCAGTTACAAAAATTAAAAAATAAAATTAAAAAAATAAATAAACTGGCCCTAATCATTAAGCTCCAACCATGACCTATTGTACCCTTTCTGGTGGGAACAATCTGAACCATTTTAAAGCAGTCTAGGACAATTCCCATGCACTCCTAGTTTGCTACCCCCCAAGATTAATAGTGTCAAAGCTGGCATAAGATCCAGTATTATAACAATAAAAACATCTATTCAACCCCTTACTCAGATATTATATATCCTGACAAGACCATTCATCATGTTATGTCACTGGCAGAAAGCAAATTGATGTGACTCAAAGATGTCTTAGGCTTCAAGATGTTCAAGCAGCTGATCAGCAATGACCTTTTCAATGACCTTCACCAAAAAGGGCAGGTCAAGAATAGGTGTACAATTCATGAGGATGTCTTCATCTAATCAAGGCCTTCAAAGGTCTCACCACAAAAGACTGAAAGGGGCAGGGAGAAGATTCTCACCAAGAAAAGCCCCTAGCAATTCTTATGAAGACTGGAACCCAAGCTTCTGACTCAACCTCAAGAAGTCAAGATGAAGCTTGGTCCAGACTGGAGGTGGTGTATCTAAGCCCAAAAAGAACCATAGTCACAGCTTCCTCATCCATGTGGTGAAATTCTGCCCAGGAAACAATTGTCCTCCAAATCATTATAGATGTGTTTCTTTGCTTCCAGAACTAGCAATGGAGGAAACCTAGTCCTGAAAGCCAAGGACATTAGCTTTAAAGGACTGAATAAACTATTCACTTGGAGGTAGGTTCTCTGCCATGCAGATGGCCAGTATGCCAAATTCTCAAAATCACTCCCTGTTTCATCCTCCATCCTCGTCTTCGTCCCCTGTCCAACTTGAGGATGCTTCTCCCATTTCTGCCCCTTTCAAGTTGGCATCTTATTTTAAATATTTCTTCAGAAGCTGTGCCCTGCCACCCCCTTCACAGCCCTCTGTTTTTCTCCTCCAGCCTCAGTCTCTCTATTCTTGACCCTTCTCTGAACCCTGCTTCACATTCTCTCCTATCTCTCCCCAGGCGACCCAATGTGCTCTTTGATTCCTCATCCTCTCCAAAGGTCTCATCACTGTTGGTTCAGATAATAAACCTCTCCATCTTTCTGCATCAGCTATTTCTATCCTACTGTCCTACCTACAGTACATAATAAATCTATTAACGTCTGCTGTGTCCCTCAATAGAGGAAGGTACTCCCTCTGCAGAAAGAAGCTTGTCTACAATTAACTTTCTTTTTTTTGTTAATATATATGCTTCTGGACATACACATACATCACTTGAAACATTTGATAATATAAAGCTAGTTATGTGAGCTGTTACACAAGGTTTTTAGCGCTAGGTACATCAGTAGTGTTATGCAAATTAATTTGTACCTACATAACCATGCAAACATAGCCATTATGGGAGGCAAGGCTAACAAAATACATGGAGTACCATTACAGTTTACATAGAGAAGCATGTAGTTTGTTAAGGGGATAGCGCATTCCATGTTATGTCTATGAACAAGATCCTATCTTATCCTACATATGGGAGATTATGGATAAGAGGAAACGCTTTGCTAATTAACCCGCACAAGATGTTAAATGTATGCAATTCAAGAATGCAGTTGATGCAACTGTATTCTGCTACAATAAAAAAAAAAACCTCATGTTTACTAATTCATTATAGTATATGATTAAGGCTTATTGTGCATGGAATTCAGCCATTTCAAAAACGTTATTGTGCACAGCTGAAAAGTTGTTCTACACATTCTAAAGATGCTGTTGTGCATGTTCTAAAAGTTGTAGTGCATGTTCTATCATCAAGTGCATCGGTCTCTACTTGCTCTGACTCCTGAATGGTAGCACTTTCATTTTCACTGTGTTCTGCTTTGGGTGAGTGCTCCTGCTGTCACTCGCACTAACCTTTGCAGGCCACAGCCTGACTTCATGACCACACTAGCAGTTCTCCATGATCACCTGACTTCAGTGTGTGTGGAGGGATTCACCTCTGAGCTCATAGCACTTAATGGGCAGAGCTACTCAAACAGCTCTGTCTCTGTACCAGTTCTTGGCAGGATAAACACTGCCCATCAACAAATGTAATCTTTTAAAACAATTATTCAATTATTCTACAAATATATTACCAAAAAATAACAACAATTTTTCATTGTTTGTGGATTATTCTCCTCTGAGTGGGTAGGGCTTACTGGGCAGAGCCACTTCAATGGCTGTCTATCTATCTCTCTCTCTCTCTCTCTCTCTGTACCAGCGCTGGGCAGGATAAACACTGCCTATCAACACGTGTTTTTTTAAACATTTATTCATTTGTTGTACACATACAGTATATTACATAAACTAACAAAAATATTTAAGCTGTTGTAATTTTAAATGAAATTTCCTTAAGCTACAACAATCTCACTACTCCTCCTGTCATTAATAATTTTGTCAAACCATATACTATAACAAATACAATATGGCAACCATACTCAGCTCTTAGGGTTAAAATAACAGCATGGACCTCTTGAGCTTCTCTTTCAAGGTCTATACGCTGTTATCTCAACCCCTGGATGGAAACACAGGCTTTTTGTGTATGGTCACCCATACATTATTCCTTATTTTGTGGGGTGATTACATTATTCTCAGTGACATCTAACATAGGCTGCCAGGTCTTGAAAAAGATTTGTTCTTGCCCATTGACATTAAATTGTATCTCTTCTAGTTTCATGCACACCAGTAAATTATTTAACCAGTGAGCTATGCTTGGGGGTGAAGATCTGATTCAGTGCTTCGTGATAGTCTTCCTAGCATTTACTAGGGTGAGATCCCATAGTCTGAGCCTTTTCTTACCCTGGTTACAGATATGGTCAGGGGGAGAAGCATAAACTCAAGTGGTAAGCTGGGTAAACTGTGATGAAGCACTTTCTCCATGATTTCCTGCATTTCAGCCCAAAATGGTGCCACCCTAGTGCAGGTCAGTGCCAAATGCAAGAAGTCTCCCCCTTCAATGTGACACTTGAGCATGTAGGATCATTGGAGGGTGAATACCTAATTAACATCAGAGGATTGAGATAAGTTCTGTACAGAAAATTGTATTGTATTCTCTGTAGCTTATTTTGAGCACGCCTGCCAAGTGTGAGGCTCTAGCTCTGTATCAAGGTCTTCATCCCAGTTTACCTGAACCTTGATCTGGGGAGGAAGGCCATTCCTAAGAACAACTTATAGAAGGCTGGTAAAGGACTAGTTTATGGCTGAGGCTTAATAAACCTCACCTCTATGGGAGATTGTACAGAGGCACTTCTAAGAGATGTTGACTAATTCTGAGATTGGTAAAGAAAGAAAGAAGTCAGAACAGGCAGAACTACTCAACAAGTACTTCTGTTCAGTATTCACCAGGAGAGGAATGGCCCATACTGAATGGGAAGGGTGGGGTGGGAGTAGGGGTGGAGGAGGTCACAGATGAGGAAATCACAGAAGGATGGGTGTTGGAGGGCCTTAAGTCCCTGAGGGTGGATATGGCACCTGGGTCAGACAGAGTTCATCCTAGAGTACTGAGAGAGTTGGCAGAAGTCCTGGAGGGGCCACTGACAGACCTGTTCAACACCTCTCTGGATACAGAGTGCATGCCCAGGGATTGGAGGGAGGCATATGTGGTGCCCCTCCATAAGAGTGGGCCTAGGGATGAACCAGGGAACTATAGACTAGTGAGCCTTGTAGGAAAGCTAATGGAGACTATCCTGAAGGAAAGACTGGTAAACCTTCTGGAGAATAATGGTCTCCAGGATGGCAAACAGCAGAGGTTTGTCATGGACAGATCCTACCAGACAAATCTGATAGACTTTTTTGATTGGGTGATGTGGGCGCTGGACAAGGGTCATGTGGTAGACGTCCTTTACCTGGACTTCAGCAAGGCCTTTGACTCAGTGCCTCATGATAGGCTGACCAGTAAATTGATCTACTTGGGAGTGGAGAGGAAACTAGTTGAAGGGGTCAAGAGCTTGTTACAGGATAGGCAGCAGAAGGTATTAGTGGGGGGGTGAATTATCGGAGCCTACACCAGTAACAAGTGGGGTCTCACAAGGCTTGGGGCTGGGACCAGTGCTGTTTAACATTTTCATTGCTGACATATCAGACGGGATAAAAACTAAGTTCAGCCTCTTTGCGGACGACATTAAGATCTGTGCGGAAGTGGTTAGGGGGAAGGCGGTAAAGTACTCCAGGAAGATTTGGCAAGGCTGGAGGGATGGTCGAACACATGGCAACTTGGATTTTACAACAAGAAGTGCAAAGTAATGCACTTGGGAGCCAGGAACTTCAGAAATAGTTACTGGTTGGGAAGAGTGCGGTGAACCACGTCAACGGAGAAGGATCTGGTTGTACTGGTAACAGGGGAAATGAACCACTCAGCCCAGTGCAGGAAGGCAGTGGCAAAGGCCAACAGAATGCAGGGGTGCATCACAAGTGGAATTACTTCTAGGAGAGGGGAAGTCATCCTGTCCCTGTACAGGTCTTTAGTGAGGCCACACTTGGAGTACTGTGTGCAATACTGGTGCCCCTACTTTAAAAAGGACATCAAGTTACTGGAAGGGGTACAGGGCAGGGCAACAAAAATGATCCTGGGATTGAGAGAAAAACCTTATAAAGAGAGACTGAGAGAGCTCAATATGTATTTCTGGAGGATAGAAGGGAGAGGAGGAATATGACTGTAAACTTTAAGTACCTGAAGGGCATGAACTGAGTAAACACTGAGAGTATTTTCAGATTAAAAGTTTGGAGGGGAAACCAGTGGACATAGGCTGAAATTGGAAGGGGGCAGATTCAGGAGGGAAATGAGGAGGCACTATTTCAGCAAAAGGGTGGTTACAGGATGGAACGTGCTGCCAGAGGAGGTGGTATCACTGCGGACAGTGAGCAGCTTCAAGAGGGGGTGGGACAGGATCAAAGGGAGGGTTCAAACTGAGAGTGGATAAGAAGGAAATAGGAGGAAAAACAGCATGAGGGGAGGCAAGTGGAGGGGGGAATAGCTGCAGTCTAAATGGCTGAAGTGCTGCACACTCAAGCAGACTAGATATACTCTAAGGCCTGTATCTGCTGGCAATTTTGTATGTTCGTATGTTTGTGTAAGTCACCAGGGTGAAATTTGTATTCTTACGTTAGGTCAGTGAAGGATTTACGTATACCCCCTGAATGCAGATCGCCAATCATTCACAGCCCACATTTTGTCCATCTCAGTATTGTTTGATGTAGAAATACATTATATCCCTGCGTCCCCCTGAAAGCTTCCCAGAGGGTCACAACAGGAGACACTCTCTTGGCTTAGCCTAAAAATGTATGCGTTCCCCAGCTAGAGCCTGGCTAGCTGCCTTGTGAAAGGCTTTTTTTTTGCAGGGTGGTATTTGCATTTCTCTTAATGCTAGAGATAAATATTCCTGAAGCAGTCTAAGTCCCCATTATTCCCCTTCCATTTCCATCCAGCTCGGGGGCTTCTTCCTGGTCCTCTTTGTCAAGAATGCCAGCTGAACAACCCAGTAGTAATATTTTAAATTTGGCAAGGCCAGCTCTCCTTATTTAATGGGTAGTTGCAGAATGCCCCTTTGTATGGGAACTATGCCCCCCCACCGGACTCTATATATGACACTGTATAGTCGCTTAAAGAATTTCTCTAGCACCCTGATCAGGAGGTTTTGGAATAGATGTAAGCCTTTGGGTACAACTCACATCTTAACTGTGTTTAGAGTACTTATCCAGTCAAACTGATAGGCAGTCCCTTTCATCTTTGACATTTTTTTGTTTATAGTGAATAGCAATCTATTACAGTTCTCTTTGTAGGGTAGGTGACTATATTTTAAATGTTCATCTCTAAATACTTGAGTGATGTAACTAGTTGTATATTTAGTGGGTTATTAGTGAGGTTATCAGTATTGCATTTTCCTACAGACAAGACCTCACTCTTGGCCCAGTTCATTTTATGACTGGATATGGTAAGATACTCAGTCAGTAGACAGTGTAGCCTTGGGATATCTATTTTGGGATTATGCAAGTTGACTAGTAGGTCATTGGCAAAGAGAGACATGTTATAATGTTCTTTGCCCATCAGCAACTTCACTACTTGCTTATCATCCCTACTGTAACTGCAGCAGCCAGGATTTCCGCAGTGATCACATATAGCAGTGGGGTGAGGGGGCACCCCTGACTAGCATCTAGTGATAAAAAGAGGTTGTGATAGTTGTCCACTGACTAGGACTTGTGCTGAGGGTTGGTTGTAAAGTGCTGAGATCCATTTTATCATATTGCCCCTAGGGCAAATTTGCTGAATGTAACAAACAGGTACCCCTGCTCCACATGGTCAGATGCCTTTTCAAAATCAAATGCCAGCACTGCTGCTCACTCCTTGGTTAACCTCCCCACAAACCGTCAAACAATGCTCAGGGTTTTACAAACATTATGCTTCACCTGCTTACCTTGCACAAACCCAGCCTGAATTGTGTGAAAAATTTTGGGCAGGACCATTTCTAATCTGCTGGCTGTAACACGGGCAATGATTTCATAGTCTGTGGTTAGCTGAAAGATTGGCCAATATGAGCCACATAACTGGGGATCCTTGCTGGGCTTGGGGAGAATGATAATGGTGGCAGACCGAGTGAAGGGGGGCATTACCCCTTGGGCTGGAGTTTCTACTACCATGTCATATAAGGATTCATGTAAATCTGTATGGAAAGCCTTAGAAAATATATTGAGAAACCACTTGGTCCCTGGCTTTCACTCATTTAAGGTGTAATATTGCCCATTTGACTTTATCCCATGTAATATCTCCCACTACATTGTTTTTACTATATTCATCAACTGGTGTCAAGAGGGTCTTAGACAAAAAGTTATTTATGATTTCCCCTGAGTGCTGCACTGCTGAGGTGTGCAAATCTTGATAGACTTTCCTAGAACACTCTCATATCTCTGAATAAGTGTATTTTAGCTCCCCTCAAGCTGTTTTCTCCTGTGCCCAATTTTTGGCACTCTCACTGTTGCAAAGTTGCCAGGCCAGCCACTTTCCACCTGCACCCCCTTCAAGAGAGCCATTTGTGTGGGTTAACAGGAGAGCTCTCTCAATATTTGGAGATTGTAGTACACTCCCCGGGAGGGGTGGGCCATATGCTCTTTTTCTGCATCATTTATTTGCTTTTCTAGATTATTAGTTTGCTAATCCTCCAGCTTTTTCTTGTGCCTAGTATACAAAAATGATAGCCCCCTCAGAACTTACTTCAGGACCTCCCATATTTTGGAGGCCGATGTGCCCCCCTCCTATTGTTACTCAAAGAGCTGCAGATATGTTATTTAAAATATTGTATGGTATTAGTCTTTTTTAATAGAGTGAGATCCAATTCCTGGGTTCTGTTACCCAAGGAACACCCCAGTCTTGAAACTTTAGCTGTACTAGAGCATGACCCGTATTTATGACGCATCATGTAGTACCAAATGTACAGGTGGAATGAGGGCCTGGGAAATTAATTTAACATCTAGCCTGGCAAGTGAAGTGGCAGAATGTGGATAATATGTGTACCCCTTTTCCGCTGGGTTGGAGTGCTTCCAGAAATCTACCAGGGAGTGTTTATTCATAAGACTGACCAGGGCTTTAGCATTCCTGATATCAGGTATCACATTTTTAAAGAGCAGTCAAGTACTGTGTTTTTTACACAATTGTGTATCCCCCACAGAAGTTCCAGAGCCCTTCAAAATATGCCTCTGGAGGGATAACCTATGGAAACAAACTCTGGTCAGAGCCACGAAGGATGCTAATGCATTAATGTGATAAGAGATTTATTTATTTCAAAAGTTTTATGAGAAAAGACATACTGAGCTAGTAACAGCTTGTTTTCAGATGTGTCCTGGAGGAAGGAGAAAGGGGAAATGATAACAGGTACAAAAGTACAGAATAGAAAGTTCATAGAAATGGAATAAGACCGGCAAAGATAAAGATGACAATTATGTCTAAGAATACACTGACAACAATAAGTTAACAAGCAATAAGTTGTGGAACTAACCAAAGATCAGTTAAATAGTTATTAACCATACCCAGGACCATCTTGCAAATGAGCTTGCTCAAGGATGATTTGCCTGGTTAAATAAAGTTTTCGATTGATTGATTGTGTAATTTATCAAAATAAAAACTAGGGGAATTACTGATACTGGGCAAGTGATATAGAATTAATGTATGACTTAGTTGTATTACTGTTATGTAAAATCCTTCACTGGTAAGGCTTCCTTCTCTTTCCACTTTCCTAAACTTTGGAACTCTCTCCCCTAACCATTCATTCCACCCCTTCCAAACGCTGTCTTTCCTCTCTGCTCCATGACCACACCACTGCTTCCTATGCCTGCCCTTGAGTCATAGCCCTACCCCACTCCTCATTTTACCCTTTTCTCCACTTTCTCCATGACCACACTGCTCCCTCCTGTGGCTTTCCTTGACTCATAGCCCTTTCCTGCTCCTCAATTTACCCTATTTCCCTCTTTCTCTGCCTCCTTACCCCTCCACTCACGTCACCAACCCTCTTCCCTCTTTTCTTTTTCTCTCACTTGTCTGCACTTTCCCTTCTCTCACTCCCATCTGTGCTCCTTCCTTCAGTGTCCTATCCCATGGTGCCCTCACCATTGAAAAGTATTACTGCTTTTACCCATGGTACAGATTCCCCACTGTGTCCTTGTAAAATATTAAGCTAACTGATTAAAGTAAATTATAGTACTGTATCATTGCTTGGGATAACATCTTTTAGTGTCTGTACTGTTATAAAGTGACTTCCTCTTTTCTCTAAGCATGTAACACTGTAAGAAATTTTGACAACCTTTGTAATTGTATTTACTATGTTTGAGTATATGGGACATCATTAAAAATGAGCTTTTGCTCAAATGAGTATTAAATTCATGTAATGAATAAAATATTTTACTACTACTACACTCACACTAACCCACATACAGTGCCTTATATGGCATGTATTTACTTATATTACTGAAACATATAAAAGTAGGAATTCTGTGTCTGATTATCAGATTTATAGAACCCTATGGAATCAATGCAAAGCCCAGATAATAAAAGCTAAAATGGAATTTATTCAACAGAAACAATGTGCAGGTTTGTCTAACACTAAAACTTTTTGGGAAACAATCAACACACTTATTAAACCTAATGTTCAACACAGTTCTATGAAATTGAATGATGATTTGTTGACCTGTCCCATTGAAATAGCTAATGAGTTTAATAAAAGATTTACTGATCTTGGCAACTTCTGTACTGAGCAGCAAGTTGTGGACCATCAAGATTCTTTTGCCGAACTTGCCAATATCCGTACATTTTATTTAAAGATCACTACTCCTAAAGAAGTTGAGAAATTACTAAGACAAATCAAACGAGATAGCTCAGCTGGCTCAGATGGTTTATGTCCTGGCCTTTTAAAAGATGCCACTTCAGTGTTATTGTACCCAACTAGTATTATTTTCAATCTGTCTTTTTCCACAGGCGATGTGCCTGAAATCTGGAAACACTCTTTAGTGACTCCCATCCATAAGTCTGCTTCACACCAGGATTTTGGAAATTACAGGCCAATCTCAATTTTGTCTGCTTTAGCTAAAGTACAGAAAAAGGTAGTCTGTAAACAGCTGACTGAATATATAAATACATTAGGCCTATTTTCTCAAAATCAACATGGTTTTCATAAAGGAAGAAGTACTGAGACTGCCTTGGTTGAGTTCACAAACATGGTCCTAGATGGTATGGATAAAGGTTGTTTGACTGGGGCCATGTTCGTGGACTTAACCAAGGCATTTGACTTGGTGAATCACCAGTTGTTGATTGCTAGGCTGAGGTTCTTGGGAGCAGGAAGATCTTTTTTTGCTTTGGATTGGGGACTATTTAAAGGATCGGTCACAAAGGGTTAAATTTGGTGGTGCTACTTCTGAATCTGCAGGGGTTAAGTGTGGGGTCCCTCAGGGCTCCATACTAGGACCACTTTTGTTTTCCTTATTTTTTGATCAGCATGTTTCAACAATTAATAATGCTTTTTTTAATTCTTTGTGCAGATGATGCAGTAGTATATATGCAAGGCCTTTCTGTTAGTGACATAAGTGACTCCCTAACAAAAGAAATGATAAATTTTCAATCATCCCTTATATCTAGTGGTATGGTACTAAACAAAGCAAAGGCAAAAGCGATGCTTTTTGGTACTGTGGCAAGATTAAGAATTATGGACCATGACCTGCAGGTTAAATCTTTAGATGAGCCTAGGTTTGAGCAAGTGGATACATTTCAGTATCTTGGTGTCACATTAGACTCTAGTTTAAGTTATGAACCTCATTTCACAAAGGCAACTACTAGAATACATTGTAGAATGGCCTTTTTATATAGAATACGTTCGTTTCTTATCAGGGAATCCAGGTTAGCTATTTCAAATCATTATTTGGCACCAATTGTAAACTATGCCGCTATCAAAACTGATAATGCTTCTTCTACAGTAATATCAAAAAAATCTACTTTACTGCAACTGATTGCTAAATTTGCTTTCAATTACCCAAAATTGTCTCATCATTGTGAAATTTTGAAAGAAATAGGTTGGTATCCGGTTCTGTTAAACTTTCATTTTTGTGTGGCTAAATTTACACACAGAATTGTTAACTCTGGGGTCCCACAAAAGCTTAATAATTTACTGAGACCTCATGATGAAGGCTACTTCTCTCTGCATAGAACAGATGGTTTGGTCTTTAACGTACCTTTTATGAGAACGAAATGTGGACAGAGGGCCTTCGCTTATACTGCTCCATCGAGTTGGAATGAAGTACCTTGTGTCATACGACAAATGCATTCTGGTAAATTATTTGTAAATGAATTAAGAAAGTTCGTTGAATTACAATTTAATTGTAATTGTTTTATATGATGTTTAGTTTTTGTAATGAAAACTCTTTAGTCTGATATTTTATTATTGTATATTTTTGTATGTTTGTTTTCTATGTGGGTCGTACCTGTAAAAGGAAGTAGTTTTCCAGTGTGCCTATCCATTAAATGAAAAAAAAAACCAAACAAACAAACATCTAACCCTAACATTTATTATATTTAGGATAATCACTGTGATACACTAACACACATGCACTGTTTCATGTTCTGAACAGTGCACACTCTAGAATATAGCATTACAGCCAGTTGCAAACTGACTAGGAAAAGGTTAGTGTACCAGGAAAGATTTGACAGAGTCACACACACACACACACACACACACACACACACACACATATATATATATTCCAATATAGGGAAACACACACACATAGCCAGTTATCTCTGTTTGCATGCAACATTCCTTTCTTAGGCATCTTTGTTGTACTAACTTTCATCAATTAATTTCAAAAATATAAATAATAACCAGAATAACTAATATAAAAAAACTCATTAAGTGATTTACAAAAGTTAGTGTGTTATTTTCTGCTGTCTTTTGTTTTAACTCATGGAGATCTCCTGAACTGATAGCAAACTTTTCTCTGTGTTCTGAAATTTGAACCTCTTTCCTCAATCTCAGTTGAAGTTTACGGCTGGGAAATGCTGATAAGTTGATGAATGTGAAGGAGTTCATCAGTGCTGGCTGCATTTTGCTGTGGAGGACCTCAGAGGAGCAAGCAGGCAAAGAGCATTAAGAAGCTATTCCATTTTACAAAAGGTATGCCAGTTATGTCATACTAGACAGGGACTCAGCACTCTTTTTATTTTGATTTTAATTGTTCTATTTTCATGTTAATGAACCCCTGAGAAATTTAGAAGGAGTGAGTGGTGTTGTGTCTAAATGATTCCCAGCTGCTGTGGAGATCTGCTGCAGTTTCACTGTGAGCACTGGTCTGCACTTCTCTCTCACTTTTATCCAGCACTCTAGTGCTGCTACTAACTACTAATTACTGAGTATCAATGCTTGCCCTATACTTAAAGCTTTTTGCAATATTATTCTGTCCACCTGCTGTTAATTTCCTCTACAGGGGGGCCTGGTTGCTGAAGTAGCTGGGAGTTTCCGTTCCTTACCGCATGAAGACATTGTTGGGGAGGTCATTGTGGCCTGAACCATGCCAAAGAAAAGACATCCTTCCTAGAAGAAAGACTGAGATACTGGCTTACTGAGGGAAGAATGTCCACATATCCTGTTCACAGTATGACGGATCAGCTAAGCTCTCAAGGGGTGTATGATCCTGACTTCTTATCATTTTTGTATTGATAAGCTGCTTATTGGTTATAACAGAGAGTTTGTTTGGTGGGTTTTTATTGAGTTGGGCTCACCTTATATACAGTATATTGAAGAATGTACATAGACAGCTGTGTATAGAATTCTGCTGCCTGTGCCCAAGGGAGTTTGTGTCCTGATTTTTAGTTTAGTTTTAGGTTTTTGTTTCTGTTTTGCTAGAAAGGATTTTTGACTCTCTCTTTTTACTTTTTTTTTAACCTCGCTCCCTAATGTGGTTGTGTATTTCGATTTTAGTACCATTTTAATACGCTACCAATAGGAATACGTGGTTTAAACATGAGATCATGCACTTTGCACAGTGAACCGCTCTCTCTTCAAATACGAATACATGGGGTCCTTTAGCCAGATCACCGTTTTTGCCACAGAGAGAGCATGCTGAAGTTTGAAGTTTGAAAAATCTGTGACTTTGTTGAACTTCTCACTGATATAGATGATTAAATGTAAATAGTATACCCTTAATTTTTATTCTGGGAGAGAGCTGATTCAAAAGCTATTTTTATTATTGTTTCTGGATGGGTAGATTTTAAGTAAAACTGTAACTCATTTGCCATGCTCTGCTACCTCCACTGCTTTTCACTGCACATTGCACTTTGATCTAAAAATACAAACTAAAAAGTGGTGAGGTTATTGCGACCATCAAGAGGAATAGATAATTTTAACTCAACCCCTTTTTAAAAATGTATGGAAAGAAATAAGAACATGTAGGGTTAAAGTAATGAATGGACGATTGGCTCTCACTCCACCCCACCTTTGTATTTTGAAGGGGTACAACTAGAAGTGCAGAAGTGCCCTTTACCTCCTCGGAGGTTTGTGTCACAGACCATTTTGCTGTGACAGCCTGTTGTGCCCAATATTAGGTTTCCAAATTTGAAAAGACAAAGGGGAAAAGGAAAATAAAAGAGTGAGAAGTAGAAGGTGTGGAAACATCAATGAAGTAGTGAAAGAAGCTGAAATATCCAAGTTTTTTCACAAGGTCTCATTCTGAATTACATAGACATTTCATTGCTGGAAAATCAGTGCAGGAACAGTAAAGATCAGCATCTGAATAGTAACTTTTCCATCTTTTAACTCTTATCCCCCCCTCCGCACACATTTGTGACAACTGGCCTCTGGTCTCTGGACTCTGGGGATGGAAAATTCAGAAGATTGCAGTCTCATAGTGACTAATGGACTAATGGTGAACTATATTAAAGCCTAGTGATCTTTCATCTGTTTTGCCTGAAAACTGATATTTATATCATCTTATTAGATACCTTTAAGGTCAGAGAATTGAAATTGGAAACCCGCACCATAGAAAAAAACCTCCCTTAAAAGTAGGTGTGATCTCTATTAGATTCTTTCGCTGATGGTCCATAGAGTCTATGGCAAGCTAATAATAAGCTTATTAACTTCAACAAGATTAAAGTATTTCAACGCTTCTGATTTGGAATGTGGATTTTGAAGACCTCCTTTATCTTGCCATATGTTATATACTATGGCCGGGATATTCAGACTGCACCAGGATGATGCGCAATAGAGGAGCAGGTGCAAATCCAGTGCACAATGGTGCCATGGGTGCAATATTCAAACCATACACAGGTCAAGGTGCGCCTGTGCAATGCAGCTGAATATAACCCCGATGCACCATAGCACAATGAGGAATGCGCAATGGGGCAGGGACGATGCGCAATAGCACCCCTAGGGATGCACAGGGACAAAGCCAGGAATCAGCTGAGCAGCAACCAGGGATGCACAAGATGCAGAGGAGTATGCACCAGGACAGACAGCCCCAGCTCCCCCACACCCAACCAGGGCAAGGCCCCTAGAGGTGGACCCAGTACCCCATGAGCAGCACAGCCAGATAGGTGTAAAAGGGACCACCAACCCTCGAACCACAGTGGTGAACCACCAGCAGATGCACACCAGTAGACCCCAGCCACTGGGCATGTCACCCCTGGACCATCCACCAGCCAACAGGGACCAGGACACAATGATGGCCAAGCCCCACCCATGCCACATCCACATCCCAATGATGCCCGCCCCCAGGACAGTGCGCCTGAGAAACCTAGCCCAGATGTGTGACCAAACAGTGCATGGCAATGAAGGCAGTCTGCCACCCTCATGCCTATGCATCCAGTCACCTCAGAGCACATTGCACACCCACCACATCACCATTGTGACCACCCAATGCAGGTGGTGGGACCATCCGCCAACACAACCACAACCCACACAAGGCCCTCCACCATGTCCCCAGTGGAGACACAGTAAGATGGGTGGCCCAGCACCAGTAACTGAGGGAACTTGCATGTAACCAGGTCTACCACAGATGGCACCACATGTTGGAAGGCCCCCAAACACAGGAGCAGAGCAAGGGCCCACATCCATGCACCAACCCCTGCCACAGCACTGATCCCACCAGGCAACACAGCACCTTCCTGTGGGGCATGGAGGCATGCACCAAACAGGAAGCAACACAGGGCACACCCAATGCCCCCCTCCAACCCGGTCCTATGGCAAGGCAAGCATCCCATCAAAGCTGTGAGACAGGCACTGCCGGTGTGAATTCCATGGTGCCGTGTAACCCACAGGCCACCCGCCACTAGGCAGCCATTGAGCCTGCCATGCAGCAGGCACCCCATGAGCCCACACACACTGATGGGAGGCACATCGGCCTGGGTCATCCCACAGCCACCTGTCCACCACCTGCATGCAGCAGGTCCACATGTGACAGTCACTCGCCAACAGGCACCACCCCAGCCCACATGGACAGAATGAAGGGGGCATCCAGTGGCACTGCCTACGGATTGCCAGCTGCAAGGGCACTGTGTCTGCAAGGTGACAGGTATGGCCTGCCCCCAAAGGCACACAGGCAGGTAAGCATGTGGCGGTGGTAGCCACATGACCACATGGACCCCAGTGGCGCATGCTGGCGGGGCAGTGGCAATGGCCACAGTTGCACAAGCAATGGCCACACCGACAGGGGGACCCAGGAAATGCCACATGCACTACAGCCAGCAACACACAGGTGAACAGTGCACAGGGCACACCACACATGCCCTGTATAGATAGCCCATGGCCCCCACCCACACCTGTGGAGGAGCACCACCAGGCACACCCACGCCCACCCCAGCCCCACCACACAGCAGCCATAAACCACTGCAGCTAGGCTCCATGCACCAGCTGAAAATCAGAGACAGACACAGATGTAAATAGAAATGTATGTATTAGTACAACAACAAGGGAACAAAACCTATTTACATATACTGTATGTACATTGGGAGTATGGGTAAGATGCTTCAGGGGGTAGGGAAAAGGAGCAAGGGACATGGGGAAAGGCAATGGTAGGGATCAGGAGTGTGTGGGGAACAGTCCAGGTGGGGAAGGGCAAAGATGCTGGCCATCAGGCCCTAGTGGTGGCCCCGGTCCTCTGCCACCACCCTCCGGCCCCTGTGGTGTCTCCTCCTGCACCTCTGGTTGTGTCGCTGCAGCAGTTCAAGTGTAGCCCTCACCACCTGCAGGAGCTCCAGGAGGGTCCTCTCCACCACCTCCCAACAATGGCCACCTAGGACAAGGGAGTGGAAACAGTATGAGTGCCTGGCCAGGATAACGCAGCCCACCCAATGTGCATGGCATGCATCAGTGACCAGCACCCCTGGGATGGCATACAACCACCCACAGTGGGTGCGCCCACATGAGCCACCAACCCATGTAACCACAGCCATGCAAGCTGCTGCACACCATCACTGCCCATGCACCGCATACCACCGCCCTGGCCATCTGGCATCATGGCAATGCAGTATGATGGCAGTGGCACAGCCAGGCACCAAGTGCACCCACAGCCCACCAGTGACACCAGTCCACATGTGCAAGGCCACAGTATGGTGCAGAGGACAGCCAGAGGGGCCATGAACAGAGGGGCCATGCCACACCCCCACCCCTGCAAGCCACCATGCACATATGTATAGGTGAAAATGGTACTCACCTGCATCCTGGTCACCTTGGTGCTGCTGCCCCACAGCACCACCCGTGTTGGCTGGCCGATGCCCCTCTCCTCCCTGCATGGTCCTGCCCCTGCCCAGCTGCTGTCAGCTGTGCTCTCTGCCTGTCTTCAGGGCCTAGGAGGGAAACATGGAGAGACACACATTAGTACCAGTCTGAACCATAGGCCCCCCACCCCCGACCTGTATGACGGGCCGCACAGTGTGTCCAGGTTGCAGTGGTGCAGGGCAGTTATGGTGTACCCCACAGCCACCAACACATGTGCTGACCCACCCCACCTCGGACATGGGGCATGGATACCATTGTGCCCCAAGGACTGTTGGATGAGACTGGTGAAAGTCAATGTGCATCTACCTGGCTGTGGCACTGCACCCATCCATACCCGCACCTGCAGGCACCTCAACCTGTCCAGTTCCACTGCTGCAGGTCACCATAGCAGTGGCAACACTGATCCACCACGTGCTGGCTGCTGGTTGCCTCCTCCAAGCCATCTGCAACCTCCTGCCACATGTCCGTCAGTGGTCTCTGGAGGGGCACCTGGCCAAACAGGGCCCCATTGTGTGGCTGAACAAGGGCCACAAGGTTGGTGAACTCCAGGTCACCCCATATTGGAGCATGACATTCCCTGGTGTGTGGCATGTCCCTCGCTAACGAGACATCAAAATGGTGGCCAGTAGCGCACATGGACCACGTATGGAGCTAGTGCGGTGCTGCACTGCTGTTCGCAATCATGCAGGCACTGAGTGGCGCAATAGGGTAGCAGCCATGTGGCTGCATGACACCTAGAGGTCAGAGGTCATCCACAGGGTCAAGGGTCTGGCTGCGCACAGAGTACCACTGCGCTATTGGGCGCCTCTTGTAAGGTGCATGGTAGGGGCATGTCACCAACGGTGTGCAGTGGCCTACTGCTTAGAGGCACGATGGGAACCCCGGTGCAATGGCACAATAAGGGCATGATGGCACTGTCCCAGCTGCACAATAGCATGTGTGCCCCATAGGTTGTACGGTGCATGAACACCACAGGCATGATAGTGGCCAGGCACTATGCTGCCTCCTGAGCAATGTGCTTATGGTGCACCACTGGCGTATGTGTCGGCAGCGTGTACATGCATGCTGTGGGGCCAACTGTGCAAATCACAGTATTGCGCCCTGACTTGAGCATGCACAGCTCCATTGAGCAAGGTGCAGCTGCATGATATTCAGCCATGATATGCAAATCAGCTCATGAGCGATTCCATGGTGTACCCACTGCATTTGTATCCTATTACAGTTGTGCATGACCTCATTTGCATGCGTTGTGCTAGAAGGGCACCATGGAACTGCACAGGCCATGGATCAGTATTGCACCCTTTGAAAGTAAGTGTCATGCTGTGGGGCCATCAGGACAGTGGGCTGCAAGGGTGGTGTGGCACTGAACAGTCCATGGTGACACCTGTCCATCTCCACAGGTACAGGCATGTCCAAATGTGAGGAGAATGAGGAGCAGGGGAGGGTGCATAAGTGAAGGCTGAACTTCACCAGGGTAGAGTCAGATGCCCTATTCAAGGCCTACATGGACAGGGAGCCACTCCGGAGTGGACAGAGGGGCACACCACAGGCCCGGACGACAGCATGGGAGGAGGTGGCACATGCAGTCAACCAGCAGGGCAGACACCAGCGTTCTGTGCTGGAGTGCAAGAAGAAGGTTGGCACTGACAGGAGGAGGAGGAGGAGGATCAAGGAGAAGGTGGCCGCCATCCTGATGGCACGTTCCGCCACTGGCAGGGGACAGCAGGATGTGCCACGCCTGACACCACGGGAGGAGCAGGTGGCCGGCAGCATGTGGAACTGTGCCATTGAGGGTGTGCCTGGAGAGGCTTCCAGATGGGTGGCAGCCCATCACTGCATGGTAGAAATGGTGGTGGCAGTGTGAGGGTGGCAGGAGGTTGGGGCCAGGGGTTGGTCAGGACCGCTAATGGTAATGTGTTCCCTTTCAGCTCTCGAGCATCTGCATGGAGCAGTGGGCATGGGTGTGTCCATCGAGGGTGCAGCCCTGGAACAAGTGGCGTGCCCATCCACCTCCACTGGTATCCGAGGGGGTCCGACATCCAACAGCCTTGCATGGCTGTCCGGGGAGATGCCTGTGGTGCAGGTGCAGATGAGGTCCTGGCTGTGTTCCAGCATGACGCCAGGCACGGTGTTCTGTGTGCCGAGACACAGATCAGGGCCGACTCCAGCACCAATGATGATGTGATGTACATCCCGGACAGTGATGCTGGTGTGTCAAGGGGGCACCCTCGACAGCTGACTGCCAGGGCAGCTGTGAGGGCAGCATTGGCACAGTCGACTGCCCACCAGCAGATGTGCCCACCATGTCCACGGCATCCAGTGAGGAAGCACTGGCGTGTGGCCGTGGCAGTGATGTAGGTGGTGCTGATGCAGCCATGCCAGTGATGCCCAGTGCTCAGCAGCCAGAGGGGCAGTGGCAGCAGCTGGACAGTGTTGAAGGGGGGCTGGTGGTGGGTGGTGGCAATGGTACACCACATGAGGTAATATCCAGGATGGTGCCACCATGCAGCACTCACCATCATGGGGCACTGTGCCACAGGGCCAGGTCTCATCCATGAGTCAGCATGGTGTCCATGTGGATGACCCCTTGGATGACCACAGCTGTCTGCTTAGGGCCTCTGTGGATTAGCAAGTCTGACTCATGGTAGCGGTGGATGTACTCCATGCAGAGCTGCACCAGGCAGAGGAGTGGTGCAGCAGGGACCATGCCCTGCTCCTGGCAGAGTTAGCTCAGCAGTGGGTGGACGTGACCACAGCCATGGATAGGCACACCACTGCAGTGACAACTGTCCTGGCAACACTGACCAACTGGTTGTGTTCCCAGCCATTGCATACCCCTTGGAGTGCAGTGTCCACCCCTCAGGCCTGGCATCTGGTGACCCCAGCCATGTCGATTCCGGGTTTGGCTGTGGGCATACCAGGCATGCCTGGTGCAGGCATGATTGGTGGCCTGTAGACACCTGCACGAACCTGGTCATGTTCACGCAGCATCATCCCTCATGGACCATCTGTGCAACCCCATGAGGGCACTGAGCAGCCTGTGCTGGCTAGCAGGCCTCGGCAGAGCCTGCCCACATGTCTGTGGTGGCAGTGCTACTGTGCAGCGTGACTGACCCTACCCCCTCCATGACCGCTGTCTGCCACCCTGTGTGCACTGTGGTGTTCCGTGTGTGATGCATGGGTGTGGTACCCAGTCCTGCACACACAGGAGCCCTGAGAACACCTGCCCAGCAGCTGGCCACTATGGCATGTGTATGATGATGCCAGCAGAGTGCTGTCCACCACTGTACAACAGTGCTCAGTGTCTGAGACATGCCCAGTGCCTGCCTCTGGGTGTGGCTCTGTTGGGTCTGGTGTGGGTGGGGGTGTATGGGGTGGTGTGCATGTGGCTGTGTGGGCAGGGGATGGGGTGTGCATGTGTGTTCATGCTGTGCACAGCCCTGCTGTGTTCTGCCATGGTGTCTGAACCCCCACCCATTCACACACCCCTGTCACTGACCCAGTCTGGGTGTCAGCTTCCACCTGTCTGTCAGCTGTGCTTGGATACCTGGGGCATGCTCATGGACAAGTTCACCTACCTGTGTGGTCCATAGTGTTCCTCTGTGATGGTGTCCCGGTGCTGCTGTGTCATCCAGGCCAGCCAGGGATCCCTTTGCCCAGGGGGTGACTGCCCACCTCCAGCTGGACCGGCATCCCCATCGTCCCCACCATTGTCCCCCTCTTCAACCTCAATGGCTATCCCACTGTTGGTGGCCATGTTGTGCAGGATACAGCAGGCCAGGAATAGCCCACAGGCCTTTGAGGGGCTGTACTGTAGGGCACCGTCAGACCTGTCCAGGCAACAGAATCAAGCCTTCAGCTGCCCGAACACCCACTCGATGATGTTCCATGTCATGGCATGTGCCTCATTGTACTGTTGCTGCACTGGGGTCGAGGGCCGCCGGTATGGTGTGAGCAGCCAGTGCCGGAGTGGGTACCCACTGTCACCTGTGAGTTGTGAGATATTGTTAGCATGGGGATCTGTGTCACTGTGCCCCTGGCCTTCCAGGCCATATCCCATGGCACCCCTGCTATTGCACCACACACACCTCCTGTTTCCCCTATCATCTGGAGTGCACTGCATACTCACCTACTAGATGGCCAGTGGGTATGTCCCCACTCTCGAACCTGTGACACAGTGCAGACTGATGCCAGATGAAGGCATCATTTTCTCCCCCAGGGTGCATGGCACAGACATTGATTAATGATTATGCACCCCTTGGCATGCACACCACCTGGCAGTTGACGCTCGGGTATCCCTTGCAGTTGATGCATGCTGCCCTCTCTGGGCTGGATGGTGTATGGATGCCAACATGGGTGCAGTCGATGGCCCCGAGCACACCAGGCAACCATGCTACCCTGAGGAACTCCTGCATGTTTGCTGTACACTTTGCCTGTGTGCTTGGGAAATGGATGTACTCTGTAGCATGTGGCAGCAGTGAGCTGAGGAATAGTGTGAGGATGCGTGACATGGCCGAATGGATTTATGCCTGTTGTGTCCCCTGTTGGTCTCTGGAAGGTGCCCATGGTGAGCAGGCACATGGCAGCCGTGATCTTTGTCTCCACCAACAGGGCATGGCTCCATCTTGTGGGTGCCTGCATCACCTCACTGCACAGCTCACAGAGCCACTTCAGAATGGCCCAGTTCAGGTGGTAATGGCCCATGATCTTGGTGTCACTGTACTGCTCGAAGCAGCTGCGGACATGGTACAGCCTGTTTTGGGTATACTGCCGATGGGCCCTTCCATGGCCGTGTCTCCCTGCACCCTGCCTCCTCACACCCCTCATGACCACCTCCATCTGGAAGGTTGCATGGCCATGTCCAGGGTTGTTGTTCCCCCGCTGGGTGGCTCTCTACCTGGTCCCCCCAGCTGTGTGCTGCTGGCCCTGCCCCTGCACTGGGTGCACCCCTGGATGTCCCTCCTCTGTGGCACTCCCGCACAGTCCCTCTGACAAACACACATACACACCCACACTCCCTGTGACCCCCATCCACCTCTGGACCACTCCTGTGCTGCTTTCTGTTGCCCTCACTCCCTGCTGCTATGTCCCATCTCCCTACTGCTATGGCTTCTCTCATGCACAAGCTTCCTCCCCTCAGTTGCTCCCTTTTATTTTGGTTCAAGTCCGCTAGTGTGTAATTTCCAATTGCTCTTCTGTTGTGCATGTCGCCTGCTGTTGAATATCGCACTGCACCACATATTCATGGTTACGCCCCCTGCAGTTGTGCATGCATTCATTTCCTTTGTGCTCTTGCACATTGGATTTTGTGCTGCGCATCTGCTGCTGCTGAATATCGTGTTTTGGCACATCTCGGTGATTGCGCAGGTGCATCCCTATTGCGCATGGAGCAACTGCTCTGAATATCCCAGCCTCTATCTATGTATGTGTGTGTGTGTGTGTGTGTGTGTGTGTGTGTGTGTGTGTATATATATATATATATATATATATATATATATATATATATATATATACACACACATATATACATATACAGTATATATGTGTATATGTGTATATGTGTGTGTATATAATATTATATTATATTATAAACGCTGCACCTGTTTCTTGCTATCTGTTTTGAGTTCTTTACTTAATGTTATATTTGTAGCTTTCAGGCAATATTACATTGTGGCGAGTAATTTCATTAAATTGATTCCCACATATAGTCATCCTTAGGAGCATTTAACCCCTAAGCACTAAAAGACATCTAAAGCCAAAATGTCACTGGTAAATCTTCATTAAAACATCCTATATCTTATATTTTGTATTTGTTTGGAGTTACTAAGGGATCATAGCAAGATGTTAAGAAGCAGGAAATAACTAAAGAAAATTAATGTTAGGAAAAATGTCTGTGTAACTCCAATGGAAAGTGTAAAGCCAGTCAGATATGCTGAAGTCTTATCAAAAGGTGGTGCAATAGACACTAAAAATTCTAAAAAATCTTTTGAGCATAGTGAAGGATGATAATTCTAAGAACCTGGGAAGACCTATGGAAAACACTCCCACTACTGATGTAGGAAATCTGCCCATGGAAAAGGAGACCCCTTTAGCCACCATGACCAAAAAGGAGGAAACAAACAATCCCCAAAATCTAAAGAAATTAGACAAGTCTGGAGAAAGTAATTATGATGACCCTCTGTTGGTAGAGTGTAGTACAGAAAAGTGAACTAGGAAAAGGAAAAAAAAGAAACATTTTAAAAAGGTTTGAAAAGAGCCTGCTAATAAAAAAAAAATACTGATTATTTTGTATCTGCAGATAAGAAAGAAAAACAGGATTCAATAGAAGTACCACCTAAGGAAATGGGGTCAGTAACAGAGGCTGGACAAAATGATATACAGGTAGTAACCCCTAGGACCCCAGTAGGTCATGAGACCCATATGACCTAATTGGATTTTTTAGCCCACCAGATATAGAATCACACATCGAATCACTGGAAGAGATTAAGCCACAGATATCAATCCTAATGGGATCCCTGAATACAGTTTTTGGTAAACTTGATAAGGAAGTAGAAAATGTGAAATTAGACAAAAAATTCCATATTCAGTGCCCAGATTATCTCTTTAAGTATACTATGAAAGCATTGGCTCATCCTATCGTGGCTAATATCATACTGCTGGAAGCTTTCAATGATTTAAAACATTGATTGGCGGATCTATCTTTGGTGGTAAATGAGCAAGCAAAGCAAATTGCTGAGTTTATTAACTATAGTACACTAATAAAACCAGTAATGCAAGGAAGCTATCATTCTTCACTATAGTTATACCTGATTCACAGAGAGGGAAGGAGAAAAATCAAAACAAGAAAGGTAAACGGCATAAGAAAAAATTAAGGAAAAAACATCTAGATGTGGGAAACGTCCAGAACACCAGTACTAACGCTATGAAGGGGAAATGTGATCTATCTAAAGTTTCAAATCATATCCTACTCTCCCAAGAATTATAGTACCAAAAAAGAATAATGGCTCACAGAACCAGGAAATTAAGGGAACACAAATGAGGGAGGAAATGAAATCTGGAAAGGCCATTTCAAGACCCCAAATAATTAATGAGAGCACAAGTGAAACAAAAGAGGAATTGGAGTGCCTTTTAGGAAAATAACTTAGGTTATCCAGGGACATGGAAACAGGTATATCAATGGAAACAGCTATTATATATCTGAAGCAGTTGTAAGAATCACAGGAATTTTTGAGAAATCATACGAGACTTTAGAGTCATTGACAGATATTGCGAATCTTTTATTAGAGGCAGAATGTGAAATCCCAAAGGCCAGAGACTCAGTCAAAATGGTACTTAGAGACAAGAAGGACTCTACACTCCTTGTATATCTTTTAATCAAGGATATTGAAGCAGCTAAAGTCATTTGGTCTAATCAAAACAAAATGAGTAGACCAGGGTTAGATATAGACTCCCCTGTTCAGTGGGCAACCATAGAACGGTTTTTAGGGAAGGAACAAAATAAAAAAGATACATTAAATGTCAAAGATTTTAGTGGAGCACTTGAGAAATTTCAATGGGATTTTAATACTGAAAATATGAGAAATGTTGATAATGCTATTATTTTGTTTGTTTTTGGGGCAGAACATTTTTCAAATGAGAATAATGACATGCTGAGAAAATGTATTGCTACAATGATCTCTTGTATGTTTGAAACAGAAATAGGTAGGAATGATGTCCTGTATGTTGAAAGAACTGTTTCACAGGATGAGGGTACACAAATTGACTTCCTGGTAGGATCCGAAAAACTTGCTTCTCAGATCATAGAGAAGGCTCATAAATTAGACAAAGCAAACATTCTAATACTAAATATAGAAACATAGAAACATAGAATTTGATGGTAGAAAAGGACAGCTTGGCCCACCCAGTCTGCCCATTTCCTTACCTAATGAATAAGCTGCAGATCCTAGTTAACCAGCAGCCTACTTCTTCCTACCCCAACCCCCTAGAATTGCCTTATGACTGTCCCATGCATGCTTGAATTCCACCACTGTTTTTGACTCCACAACCTCCTCTGGAAGGCCATTCCATGAATGAAATGGAAATAGAGGTATCAAAAAATTGACTACAGCAATCATCTAATGAATCGGTTCTTAGTAGAGAGACAGGTAAAAAACACTGGTAGCTCAAATGTGTTGATATGAAATGTTACAGGGTTCTCTCAGAAGCTTTCGGATCCTGATTGGATATTTTTTGTTAGAACTCACATGCTTCTTTTTTTCAAGAAACTTGGGCCATGCATGAAATCAATATAAATGGTTATGAATTTTTTTTTTCACCAGCAACCAAAACTAAGAAATTTGGAAGATGTAAAGGAGGGTTGGCTACCTATGCTAAAACTGGGAAAGAATTGCAAACACTGGATTACAAAATAGTAAAACAAAACTTCATTTTGTTAGTACTTCAGTGAGGTTCCTCCATTCTTTTAGTTGTAAATGAGTACATCCCCCCAAAATTTAAATCAGAAGGAAACCAAGAGGTCTGGGAAATTTGGCTCTAGACATAGAGTCCACTCAAGTTAGATACCCCACAGGAATAGTTATGGGTGCTGGTGACTTCAATTCAAGAATAGTTGAATTTGATAATCTCGCCTTATTAAAGGAACACATATATATATGGGTAATATGGAAAAAAGGACAAGCAGAGACAAAAGTTCTAATGAGCAAAGTAAAAGATGAATCCATTTTATCGAAAGCAATAGCTTCCTTGTTTTAAATGGCAGGTTGCCAAGGGAACAGAAAAAGTAATACAACTTATTTTGCACCAAATGGCCAAAGTACCATAGATTATGTTATATGCACCCCTATAATTATTTTAGATCTCTGGTGATAAACATGAGACCTGAGAATGATCACACCCCTTTGTGCCTTCAATTTGCAGTTCCAGAAAAAAATACTACTTAAGATAAGACACACAATCCTGCAAATACATTTAACCCCCAGAAACAATCAGTTATTTTTTTCTGGAAGGACATGGGATTCAATAGATGAAATAATCTCAGAAATAGATTCACAGTTCATGACATTTATTACAGATGATTTAATAACGGCGCAGAAAATGGAAAAGAGAATAGTTCAAATATAGACCAAGATAAGGAAAAAAATATTATATTAAAGATTTCAAAACAAAACCAATACAAACCTGATTTGATGTAGAGTGCAAGAAAGAAAAAAATAAATTAAGAAAACAAATTAGAAAGGCTAAAATAGCTCCATTAAGAGCTGCTTTTGCCACCCTTAATTATACCAGGAAACAATACAAAATGTTTTTATATGGAAAGAAACAAGAATTTAGACAAAGACAATGAGCTATTATGTATGACATTATCAAAAGTAATAATGTAAAGAGATACTTGAAATTGGTAGCAACAGGGTCTAATGACTATCAGCCATCTTTGACAATGTATATACCAAAAGAGACCTGGGTCCAATATTTTAAATTAATATTTAATAATGAAATACCATTATGACCATCTGATGATATAGCCAAAAGGATACTAGATATAACATATTTTCCGATTACTTTTACATCTTGAGAAGTGGAAGAAGCCATCTTATATCTAGCTAATAACAAGGCCCTTGGACCAGATCAGATCCCTGGTGAGATATACAAAAATTGTAAGTCATTTTGGGTTACAGTCCTTACTTCTTTTTTCAATTTATGTCCAGCACAAAAATTTATACCCATATCATGAACACATGAACAAAAAATATAATTGTCCCTTTATATAAGAAGGGTAACTATTATGATCCCAGTAACTTTAGATCAATAAGCTTACTGGATATTAGTTCTAAAGTATTTGCAAGAATATTATTAACACAATTGACTCAATGGCTAGAAACTTATGCTCCATTATTCATATTTCAGGCTGGTTGTAGAGCCAGCTATTCCACAATTGATAACATCTTTGGTTCTGCACATTTATAAGAAAAATACATACAAATTAGAAAATCAAAAATGTGTGCTCTGTTCACTTATTTTTTATTTGCCTTTGATTCCATTAACAGAACAACATTATGGGAAATATTAATGAACAAAGGTGTTCCCACTGAGGTATTAATACCCATTTACTTACTGTATACTAATACAGAGACAGCTATCAGATATAACAATAATGAAGATAGAACAGATTTCTTTTTAATCTACGAGGGGTGTAAAATAAGGATGCCTTTAGCACCCATTATTTTTAGTGTATACATCAATTCTATTTTTCAAGCAGACCAAGTTGATTCTTTTGATCCACCAAAAATAGCAAATAATCCATGTTATATTCTTGCCTATGTGGATGATTTAGTTTTGTTTTCACTCACTTGTAGAGGTCTCCACTGTCAATTAGATCAAATCCTTGATAAATGTGAGGTGTTGGACCTAAAAATAAACTTAGAAAAACAAAACAAAGTTGGTGTATTTGGAAATACCAAAACCAAATATAAATTTAAGCTACATGCAGAAGACATTGAAATAGTTATGGAATATTTATATTTAGGTATTAAATTCACCTCAAATGGTAAGTGGAACCTACATTGTAAGCAACAATGTGATAGGGCAAAACATATAACAAAAGCTTTAATCAGTTGTAATCATAGATATGGGAGAAAATCTATTTTACCTGCTCTTTACACAGGGGAAGCTAAGTTAAATTCACTTTTATTATATGGAGCTGAGGTATGAGGATCACAAACAATGCCAAGTTTAGAAACCCCTCTTCTTTACTATTACAAAGCCATCTTACAAGTGCCCACCTCTTCTTCTACAGCTATAGTTAGATCAGAAATAGGCAAGGTTGACATATCATACTAGATAGAATTTAGGATTACATCCTACTGGCTAAGGATTATAAACAATACAACTAATATACTACCTTTGCAGTGCTTAATAGAGAAAAGGAACTGGCAATTCAAAGGAAGTTCTTCTAGTTGGCTAAAAAACTGATGGGCATCTTTCAAAAAACTAAAATGCTCCTTATGTGGAATGATTATAATAGGGAAATAATAATTTCAATGAAATTTAAAGAAGTTTTCAAAAAGAAATTATTTTCTATAGCACAGAAAAGAGATATTGAGTTAGTGAAACAACAAAGAAAAGCCATCTGATACAGTAGTAATAAATTGGTACATGGTACTGATGAGTACCTTATGAGTCCCTCAGTTCCATATTTTAATAAATTAATTGGGAGGAGGGGGGAGAGTTGATCTAATTTCCTAATAATCTATTACTGTATTACTAATCTACATGTTACAGTAGATCTTCTCTCTGTAATTGTGTAAAACTGAATAAAACTTTGAATTAAAAAAAAAAGAAATTAATAATGTGGGCCAGATTTGGTATAATAACTTCTAAATATAGCCACTTCAACATTTAAAAAAAATGGGCTATCAGCCAGATCAGAGGTTTCCAAGAAACACACAATACTGCAATGTCATTATATAGTAAGTATAGGAATGAAATACTGAAAGATTTCCTGGGAAAGTATGCAGACTTAAGCTATGACCCAATTTGCTATTCTCCTACACCCAAAATTGAAGTAGAAATAGATTTAATAGCAAATCGTCTTGCTGCTGTCATTCCATGTAAAAATAAAATGAATTCTTAAACTTTGCTTTGACATTGTTGTAATAATGTCTATTTATATGTACATGCCTGATATTATTGTATGTCTGATTTTAAGAAATATTTTACATGTAAAAATGTTGTAAACTGTTTGTAAAGTCCTATTCAGATTGGACGAACAATAACTATTGAATGAATGATAAGTTGACATGTTTACTAAAAACCATAAACTATGGATCTTTCTTTAAAGAGAACAGAGCTCATATTGAAGCTAGTAGCCACAATATCACACAAGTCCCATTATGCACAAATTAAGATTGAAATACATGTACTGTTAGTGATCATTATTTCCCATCAAAACTTAAAAACACTGTCAGAGTTAAAGAAAAATACTTATTTTTATTTTGACAGAGAAAAAATTGTGTGGTATAGGAACACACCAGACTGCATCTAGTGGAGTAATTGCAATGCTGCTCCAATTTTATGAAGTCCCTTCAGAATCTGGAGAGCTCCATTTTTCTACTGTGATAGCAAGATGTCTGCAGATCTCCACCCACAGCTGTAAAAATCAGTGTTCTCTAAATCTGGGCCATATATCAAACCCACTGCAAGCATTTTCCCTGTGATCAGCACTACTTGGATTAAAGCATATCATTCCCCTATCCATGATCACTCTGGTTACTCTTCCAAGGAAACATGGCCAAATCCAAATGGCAGCCCCTCTAACCTGTGATGTAAAGTGTGAGCCAAACCATCCCCCAACCCAGTTTTCTCCCTTGTGCACTGCCCTCTTTTCTACAATATGGACCCCCTGCAGATAAATATCAGTTGGCATTGCTCTTATTTTCCTCTTCACATGCAGTTTAAGACCATTTACATTTCAGGATCTCACTGTTAACATATCCCCCGCCATCACTATGGTTAATGAGAAAGAACTTTTCCTGTGCTACTAGCAAGTTAACTATTCTGCAGCAATATATTCCATAAGTATCAGTTTTAAGCATTTTTACTTTTACAGAAATAAACAACTGGCCCCCAAACTTCCCTATGCTTCTATGCTCTCCATGCCTCCCCTCAACTCTGTATTCACCCTGACACTAGGGGTGGGAAAATATCTTATTTCAAATATTCAGCTCAATATTCATATTCGGGGCTCTAAATATTCAGAAATTAGGTATTCAGCTTCATTATTAGTGTACTGGGGGTGGAGTAAAAACACAGCCCCTAACCCTCCTCCCTAGCTCAGTCACTGTAAAAACAACCCCTATCCCCCACCCTCTGGAATGAATCACATGATCAGTTGTTTTACTATGCAAGCAAGCAGATGAGTGCCATTCACAAGAAGGTGGCTGGCAGTGGGGAAGGGTGGATTGTGTTGGTTGTGTTAGTTGTCTTTTCCCACCTGCAGATTTGCTTAAATTTAAGAAATGTGGCTAATGGGGGAGGACTTGGGTGCTGCTGCCAGGGTGGGGGATGAGAGGATGATTTAACTAAATAAATGGAAAGAGGAGATGGTGACTGGCCATAGAGGTAGGTGAGTTGTGCCAGTCACCCATCATGGGAGTTTTTTATTACTATTGAAATTGTGGGTGCTGGGAGGGAAGAGGATGAGAGTGGGATCATTGCAGATGGTGGTGGGAGGGACAGGGGTTGTTTGTACTGCAACTGGGCCAGGGATGAGGAGGGTGGGAGGCTGTTTTTTTTTTATCTATTTCCAGAATACATAAAGGCACAAGTAGTGACACTGTTTGTTAGTCCAAATAATGAAGAGTGCATTATTCATGGTATTTGGGAAATGCTATTTATTTCTCACATACCCCTACTTGACAAACATATCCCACTCCCCCACAAAACAGTAACAAAGAAAGGCAATATACTCACCCCTCCCTCTCCTCCATTTCCCAGTTAACATCCTCTGTGTGCAACATCCGCACCTTAGATAAAATCTTTTCTTTGAATTACATCTATGAGAATGGCATAGTAGAACTCGACCGGTATCACCCTTGGGGGGGCTGCAGTGGTGAGCCGTGGATCACACTCATTCACTATAATAAGTTTAAGCTTCAAACATTGTAAAATTTACATTTCAACATGTACACTTTATTGAACATTGCAAGTATTTTGAACATTGAGACAGCGCTTTATAAATAAAAGTTGATTGATTGAGTAACTGCTTCAACTGCAGCAGTCGGTGTGATTTTTGTGTACACATGTCAAGCTACCTCACACACCCCAGCACATGCTGGAGGTGTTCCCTGGCATAGGAAAGCTCACAAAATGCCATACTCTCCACCCGTCCTGAGCCCCAGTGCTGTCCAGTATATGGTTTGACAAAACCTCATAGAGGTTCCCATCAAGAAGTAGGTCTTCATTATTGAGGAGATTCTCCAGAGCAGGCAACTCTAGTCAAGCTGTTGAATTGGAAATTCCCATCAGATAATGTCCAGACTCCAGAATCCCTTTGCAGTATACTCAGTGATATCCCTCCTCCCCCACGCTGATACCCTCAGTCCCTTGCTGTGGTCAGGGGAAACAGTAGTAGAATTCATACCAACAGCCCACCTATCAGACCAGTAACTTTGGCACCACATAGTGTAAAATTAAAATACAATGGAGCCATTTCCAGTGTATGAGTGAACTGTATAATGGAGGAAGGTGGAAGGGATGAGTCATGTAGCATAATAAGTACCATTCTATTCCATTCCCCAAAGTCAACCTCTGCATGCCGTGCTATCAGCACATTGTGGGCCTGTGCTTCTTAGAACATTTCTTTTTGAATATGAGCACAGATTCCTCAACATCTGTTTCCTTGGCAACAAAGGTCACACCATTGGGAGGGAGTGGGCAGGCATCTGGGAGGCTGCACACTTCAGTGAGATTGTAGCCCCCTTCTACAGTGAGTCTGAGAGAATTTTACCACCATGGGGACCAGGACACTTCCCTCAAAAGTACAAATCTTATCTGTTTCCTGCCCAGTGGCCATGATCAATGCTAAAGACAGTGCTGCAGATGTAGAGAAGAAACACTGCTATGCTCATTGCATGTCCATGCACTGTCACCCCCATCTCCCCACTCATCCCCAGTTCCATATGTGTCCACCTTCTTCCCCCTTCAATTACACCCAGAGTCATTTATTTTTTATTTAAACTTTTGTTTACCAGGTAAATACAATGAGCCAAGGTCCATTTTCATGTAAGACCCGGGACCATAAATATACAGTCAAGCTGGTACAAAATTATTCGACATACATTAACAGACAAACAAATAACAAAAGCATTTTATAATGCACAATAAACATGATATAAACATGAACATTCAAAAACATTGACAATGCACTTTGCTAAGAAAATAATTTTTTAGCTTAACTTTACAAGTTTGATGGCTAAAATTTCCATGCAATGAAATAGGAAGGCAGCTTGATAATTATATAGTCATAAATTAAAAGGTACCTGTAGGCTGAGATGTTCCTTAGCTTACACATCTAGAAAGACTAGGCTGGATATTCATGAGGCCATCCACTTGGAGGGGGACCAAGAAAAAGCAGACATCTTGAAGAAATACTTTTGTTCAGTGTTCACAGAAGAAGAGGAAGGAGATGGGCCACATAAAAGCAACTGGAGCATTGAAGGAAGGGAGATGGACACTAGTCCATTTACAGAGGAGAGAATTCAGAAGGAACTCACAAATCTGAAAGTGGATAAGGCAATGGGGCCAGACATGTTCCATCCAGGCATACTGAGGGAACTCAGGGAGGTGCTGGCTGCACCCCTGATAGTCCTGTTCAACCTCTTGCTGGAGACATGAGAGGTTCCAGAGAACTGGAGGAGGGCAGATGTGATCCCACTTCACAAAAGTAGTAGTGGGGAGGAGGCCAGCAACTACAGACCAGTCAGCCCTACTTCAGTGGTGAGGAAATTATTGGAATCACTACTGAAGGAAAGGATAGTGGAATATCTTGAATCCAGTGACTTACAGCACCCAATACAGCATGGATTCATGAGGAGAGGTCTTGTCAAATAAATCTAATAGATTTATTTGACTGGGCGACCAGGGAATTGAATCAGGGAGAAGCAGTGGATGTGGCATACCTGGATTTCAGCAAGGCTTTTGACACCGTTCCACATAGGAGATTAGTAAGCAAGTTGGGAGACCTAAGAAATTGGCTAAGGGATAGGAGACGGAGGGAGGTGGCAACTACGAGGAAGGGAGGGTGATCAATGGGGTACCTCAAGGATCTGTACTGAAACTAGTCCTCTTTAATATCTTTATCAGTGAAATTGCAGAAGGGCTGGGGTGAAAAGTCTGCCTGTTCATAAATGACACTAAAATCTGCAACAGTGTAGACAGTGTAAGGGGTGAAAAAAATGAGAGGGGATCTGAAAAAGTCAGAGGACTGGTCAAGTGCATGGCAACTGCACATCAATGCAAAAAAGTGCTAAATCATGCACTTGGGGCACAGAAACCCAGGGAAGGAGTACAAAATGGGAGGAGAGGTATTGATGACCACCAAACAGGAAAGAGACCTAGGAGTTATTACATCTATACAGATGACACTGACTTGTATGTACAGGTATCTGGTCCTTCCACCCCCATGGTGACATCCACCTTACAAAAGGATTTCAATAATGTCCAGCAGTAGTTACACACCAACCAGTTGTTTCTAAATGCCAGGAAGACAGTCTGCATGGCCTTTGACACTAGGCAGAGACTCTCTAGGCTCCCCCCACCCCCTCCTTCCACACTCTAGACAGATCTACATTGGAAGACTGTACCTCCTTTACGTATCTTGGGGTCTTGCTTGACAAACACTTTGACTTCTGTGGTCATGTAGATGCTATTCACAAAAAATTGCTACTCAAACCTGGTGCATTGTATTGGAACCATGAATGCATCACCTTGTTGGCCTGTAGAGAAATTCTACTGAAAATGATGCTTCCAACTTTTGACTATGGTGACGTAGTCTACAGTGCTGCCCTTAAAAAGTCTCTTTCCAGACTAGACACTGTCTTCCACTCCTTCTGTCATTTTGTCCTAAACTGCCCTCCCCCCACTAACCACACTGCACATTATATCAGTCTCTTGCTCTCCCATCCCTCACTGACCGTTGCTTGCTTCACTGTACATTCATCACTGGCAAGTTCTGGTTTGGTGTACTACCTTCCTACCTACTGTCCCTGCTTTCTCCCTCCCACCCCTCCTCCTACTCCCTCAGGAGTAATGACATGTGCTCTCTCATCATCCTCAACAGGTCTACTTCAGCTGGTCACACTTCCTTCTCCCACAGCTTCCCCAACTCTGGAACTCACTTCCTATAAATATTTGTAATGCTCCTTCATCCCATGCCTTTTCCTCCCTCATGCGCTCCTTCATCTCCCCGATACGCAATTGTCCCTAACTACTCAGACACCCAGTGCCCTGTTAGACCAAATATCCCACCTCCACAAGCTCCTACGTGGTATAGTCCTGTTTAGCACTTATCATGCTCATCTGCATACTGAGTATTTAATTTCTATGATGTCATTCCATTCATTGTATTACTGGTATATGTCCACATGTTATCTCCTATGTAACAAACGCTATTGTTTATTATTCCTTTTAACCAATGTTATGTGCATATTGCACTTGTTGTTTGCTGTATTACCTTTGTTGTTGCACTATATCCTCTGTGCCCTTCCCCCAGGGCACATCTGGAAATCAACAATTTGCTCGGTATGTCTTCCTGGTGAAACTTTTAAATAAATAAATATCTGATGACCTGAAGGTACTGTAGCTAGGCAGTGTGACAAGGCAGTCAGGAGAGCTAGTGGGATGCTGGGATGCATAGGTAAGGGAATCACCAGCAGAAAGAAGGAGGTGGTGTTACCCCTGTATAAATCACTGGTGAGAAGTCATCTGGAGTACTGTGCCCAGTTCTGGAGACCTCACCTCTGTAAGGACATAGAAAGAGTGAAGGCAGTCCAGAGGAGTGCAATCAAAACTGTGCAGGGTCTGCATAAAAATCATTATGAGGAGAGACTAAATGATCTCAACATGTACTGTACATCCTGCAGGAAAGAAAGGAGAGGGGGAATATGACAAAAACTTTCAAATATATTACAAGTATAAATAAGGTTCAAGAGACAAGCATTTTTCAGAAACAAAGATGCTCAAGGACAAGGGGTCATGCTATGAAGCTAGAGGTGGTAAACTCATGGGAGATGTGAGGAAGTATTTCTTCATGGAGATGGTGGTGGATGCCTGGAACAACCTCCCAGAGGCGGTGAAATTTTTGAGACATGGCAAGAACTGTGGCTGGAGAGGGACTCAGTCTGAGAGGATGACTGACTCAGTGCAGCAGCAGCAACGCATACATACATAGCAGCATAAATAATTTCTATCTGGAGACAATGTCGAATGTGAGAATTTTACATATTGTGCTTCTGCATTTGTATGCACTAAAACTAAAGTCATTAACAAGAGCGGATTAGTTCAAGAGGGCAACTGATACGTAAGAAATAATACTCAACAGGGTGGGTGGTATTGGACTATAACCACTCACCCAGGGGTGTAACAAAACCCAACACCACAAGTGAAGAGCCTTTTTGTCCCTGGAAGGGGTGGATATAGCCCATGCTGCCCAACCTTGATGGCATCATTGTGCTTATAAATTGGGTTATTGGTGAAATTTTTTAAAACATTTAAAAAATGCTAAAAATGAAATAGATAGATAGATAGATAGATAGATAGATAGAGGAACAAATCATTAGGAAACAAGCCTCATCTGCAACTAATGCCATGTACAATTGTAAACATTTAACATTAAAACTGTAATTCATATAATGCAAGTAGAAATACAAAAATCATACAACAAACATAAATTATTATAATTACTAATGATCCTGTGTATCAACTGGTTTAAGAGAACTGTCAAATGCCATAATAACCCCAAATCTGGTTATTACGGTGTTCTCAAAACAACTTTCCCAATCACTTTTCTCCACAGTTGTAATCACTTTTCTCGCTCATTATACCATGATCAAGCGGTGTTCAGTCTTGTAAAGAATATGATAGAAAATGTATAGAAAGAGTAATGTTTAGTGCATAAACATGTCAGTTGCATTGTTTAAGGTTACTTTTCTTACTTTTCTGTAAAAGAAGCCTCCGAGTATAGAGTGAGGAGAGCGAGTGACTCAGTGGCTTCAGAAGACTTGACGCAAGCCTAAGCGAGTGTTGCTATACCAATACTCACTAAGGCTTGCATCGAGTCTTCAGAAACCACCTTGAGGAAAACATTGATTGTTGCAAATGTAATTATCAGTGAGTGCACCTGTATGAGATTGGAAGTGACTGCATGCTCTGACCCGATGGCTAAGCGGTTAAGGTGAGACTGAATTAATAGTGCTATAGAACCAACGTTCACTTGATTTAACGTTTGTTTGCTTAAATTATGCAATTTTTCCTGGCCAAAGACATCAGATCATTTAGTGGAGCATGAAGGGGCCATGCCACTTCTCTCGCTCACTTGCTGAGCAAGTAAAAATATGGTGGTGATTTTAAAAGTGACCAATTAATTTGAGCTCACTAATTTTATTGGTAAACAGGAAGAAAGACACAGGGACTACTTATTTACTAGTCTTTGTTGCCTGATTCTGACCCAGGTCCTGTTTGCTGAGAGCCAATCAGGAAGATAACATTCTCAACCCAATTTTCTAAAGCATAATTAGACCATGCTACTTAAGGGGACAAGAAAGAAGAAAATAGCAGCAATCACAGAAATTAGGATTTAGGTTTAGGAAATGAAGAGGATGGGACAGAAAAGAGGTGAAAGAGGACCTTTAGATTTTTTTCTATATTTTTATTATTTATTTTTTTCTTATTGCACCAAGACAAAACAAAGAGGCTAAATATGAGACAACAGGACAGGAGAGAGTTTAACAAGTATAGCCAGGGTGGGACAGAGGGTGTGCCATGATGGAGCTCAGCCATTCCCTGCAAAAGCAAGTTCTGGTTAGCTAGCATCACCTGCATAGTATTTTCCATTAACAAAACTCAGTGATTAACATCTCTCACCTCACCAGAGTTTCACCAGTTCTGTTTTAGCTGAAGACACGGGAAGAGGAAGAGGAGGATCTGCAGCTGGGCTTTGAGGTGCCAACCCCACAGCACCCAAGTCTGGCTGGAGGACCCACTCCCCTCTTTGTGCCCCACAAGTAATCTGGCAACACATTGCCTCTTCCTACTCTGCCCCCCTCTCCAGCAACACAGAAGGACCACTGGGAATTGCACACGGTGCACAGTCACCCCTCACTGCAGTCCTGCAGTGCTCCTCTCACAGACACTGGTTCCTAGTGTTAGCCAAGTGGCTGCCCATTTTTTTCCCTGATGAACAACAGCTTGACAAATTATACATTTAACTATGCTGTTGTCTTCTGGCACAGCATCAAAAAAATACCACACCAGGGACTGGTGAGATCTTCAGTGGGGCTCCTCTTCATTGGACAGCAGTGGCGGTTTCATGGGTGGGGGGTCTTTTCCCCTGCACCATCCTCTCGTTCTGGCAGTAAGGCACCAGAACATTAGGAACAACTGGGGCACTGGGGGCACCACTTATTTCTGCTGCTGCTGCTGATACACTAGGTGTCACCAGCTGATGAAGCTTCTGCTGCTGCTGCAGGAGTCATCTTCTGCATTTCATCAGCAGCACCTAGTGGTGCTGCTGCCACAAATGTAGCCTGCTGCAGATGAATGGGATGGCATGTCCCATACATCAACTGTATCTCTTGGACCTGGTCCACTGGCCTTGCCTCACTCCCACTCCTGATGGTCTACTCATCTGCTCCACTCATTTTAAACTAAGTAACTAACAAAAAAGACAGTCTAAAAAAATGATGCAATAGCATACATGAATGCAGTTAAGAAAGAAGACAAAAAAATTGCTAATCAAGTTATTAAGCAAAGATTGTATGAAAAACACAGGTGAGAAGAAAATAGATAGGAAAGATAGGAAAGAATGTAGGAATAAGTATAGAAATCTAAAGTAATTTAAACTAAAAACAAAGCAAAAAAATCCCTAATCCCTAAAAGGATGTAGGTAAGATGTAGGAAAGGAAAGAAAAGATAAGCTGGAAAAAGCTTTGATTTAGTTGTTTGGTTCCTCTATGAGAAAGGAGCAGATGTGCACCCTTCCACTGACACTCACAGTCTGCAAAAATAAAACTGAAGGTCACAGTGAGTGTGTACATAGAACTGTACCATGTGACCTGCAGGAACTGTTGCATGTAACCTAGATGGCACACCTCGAGCCACACTGGCTACCCGGGTTCTGGAACAGACTTGGGCTACCGGGGGTCAGTGGGGGCAGGGAAGAATCGAGCATCCGGAGGACTGCTCTCCTTTCCTGGGAGGGATGGGGGACATGATTCTGCTATTTGGCAACCCCCAGTGGAGACTGGTAGTTCCTTCCAGCAGTTGGGGTCCAACCAATGGGGATCGGTCATGGCGGCTCTCCTGCAGGCATGCGCGGGAGCACGATCATACCGCGCTGGAGTGCACTGCACTGCCGGGCCGGTGATAGGGGTGTAAAGCTGAACCCCCCCGATCTGCAGATAGGCGAAGGCTCCGCTTTTGTTTTGGCTACACTCTCGCTGTTGGACTCACCATCCAGAGAAACCTCCCACTCCAGCTCGGCGCTTTGGATTCTAGATAGAGCACCAGGGCAGACGGCCCTACCCTGGAGTGCTCAAAGCCGGGGGAATCATTGGTCTGTAGTGGGCTGGCTCTGGTGGGTTTCAGACTGGGAGGTAGAGCCTGTCATGGGGTGGCAGCTGTAGAGAGTTCCACAGGGCAATCGAGGTGCATAAACAGAATAAAAAAAAAACAACAACAAAACAACCTAGATGGCCTCGTTGCCCTTATAGATCCTATACCAATCCCAAATAAGGCACAGACACAATTCTTTGATTTTTGGCAATAAAGGCTGATGTTTACTTGCCAGAAATGGAAAATAATGCATCATAAATAAGCAAATGCATCAAAATGCATCATTTTCTACAGTTACATAGGCTACAATACAATAAGACATTAAAGAATTCACTCTGAGGCAGCAAACTCATTTGGTTGAAAATCTTGTACACCTAATACCAGAAATCTTCCAGCCCTCTGACCAAGGGATCCCCCACAACCCCCACTGGGCCAGCCTGTCTCCCCCTTGACAGGCTGGACTTGACGGAAATTGTGACCTGCTAGGCCATAGCCATGCAGTGTTGCCCTCACAGGGCCTTAACTGCTCAACTGTCCCCCCATCCCATGGCTACCCCACTCTGCCCTGCACATCCAAATCTCAGGAGTGTGCCCTCAAAGAGCAGCACACCCTTACATTCTTTAGTGCCCCCCACCCATCAGGGGTGCCCCTCATCTTTGTCGATTTACCTCATAAATTTTATTACATTACCAAATTGTCCACTGCTCTGGCCAAGGGATCCCCCGCAACCCTCACTGAGCCAGCCAGTCACCCCCTTGACAGGCTAGACTTAGCGGAAATTGGGATCCGCTAAGCCATAGCCATTCTCAACTGCTCGACCATCACCCCCCACAGCTCTCCCACTCTGTCCTGCATATCCAGATCTCAGGAGTGCATCCTCACAGAGCTGCACCCCCTTAAATTCTTTAGCACCCCCCACTCATCCGTGGTGCCCCTCATCTTTGTCGATTTACCTCATAAATTTTATTACATTGCCAAATTGTCCACTCCTCTAGTCAACTAACTACTTGAAGCTACAAAAACACTGTTCTTTGAGTTAAAAACACTGGCCCCATATACAAAGAGGGAGGGTAGGCAGGAATTTCCAGTCCTGCTTCTTCCTTTGTTCAAACAGAAAGAGGCAGAGCTTCTTTTGCTTGGAAGTTTTACTGGCATACCTTCACCCCTCCCCATCATGGGCTACTCCTAGCCACTAAGTGTTAGGGCAAAGGCCATTGATCTGACCTCCCCTGGTCACTACACCTAGGAAGATTGGGCCAGGGGATTGACTTCAGGCTTAAGAGCAAGTGACCTCCCAGGGATAGGCAGGAGGGGCAATACTTTATAGATCCTATACCAATCCCAAAATAAGGCACAGTCACAATTCTTTGATTTTTGCAGTAAAGGATGATGTTTACTTGACATAAACGGAAACTAATATATCACAAATAAGCAAATGCATCAAAATGCATAATTTTCTTCGGTTACATCGACTACGATACAATAAGATATTAAAGCATTCACCCTGAGGCAGTAGATTAATTCGGTTGAAAATCTTGTACACCTAATACCAGAAATCTTCTGGCCTTCTGGCCAAGAGGTCCCCCTGCAACCCTCACTGAACTGGCCAGTCTCCCCCTTGACAGGCTGAACGAGATGGAAATTGGGACCTGCTAGGCCATAGCCATACAGTGTTGCCCTCACAAGGCCTTAACTGCTCGACTGTCACCTCCCAACGGCTACCCCACTCTGTCCTGCATATCCTAATCTCAGGAGTGTGCCCTCAAAGGGCCACAGCCCCTTACATTCTTAACACCCTCCTATTTGGGGCACCCCTCATCTTCATCATTTTACCTCTTAAATTTTATTACATTTCTGAATTGTCCACCACAAGATACGTAACACAGTTACTTATCTCCCAAATGCCTCAGGGCGAATGCCCCATACCCGCTTCTCCATGACTTCCTGTATGCTAGAATTAAACAATGCAGAACCCACATTCAACAGGTGTACCCCATCCCTGTTGTATAACCCCATGCAGTCAACCATAATGTGGTGATGGTACACCGCTTGAATATCCCAGGCCAGGCAGCATCGAGACACCCCTCGATTCACCTCCTGTGCATTTTTATCATGCCCCTTGGCATACACTTGCTTTATGTTTTCCCCCGCAGCTACTACCTTCATGTCAGAGCTTGCAGTATTCCCAAAAACACTTGCCTGTGTTGAACTGTCCGCAAGTCCCTTTCTGCCCTGACCAATGAGTTTTTGCGACCATATGCCCACTTGTTGTGTATGCCACGTTAGCCTGTCTTGCCCTGGTCATATTCCTACACCACAGGTCATGGTCAATCTTGTCCCACCTCATGTCGGGCATCCTAATCAGTCTTATCCTAAACAGTTAGTCGTATCATAGTCAAGCGTTCCCCTCATATGCAGGTGGGCCATCTTTGTATTATCCCTGTATTTTAACAATTGCCAAATTTTCTGTGGGAACTTATCATAGTATATGATGATAATATAGCAAAATCCACTACCAAATTCTCAAATGTCAGTGGCACCCTGGGCCTGCACAGTTTCTCCTGTTTCACCTTATCCTTATCCTCTGCATCAGGTAACTCACTGTGTAGTAATTAAAAAATCTTCATGTACTCCCCCTTGCATAATTTTTCCCTTATGGCAGTAGACAAATGGGTATCCATCGGGTCATCCACCCCAATGTAGGTCCAATGGTCTCCCCTGAGTCAGCCTCTGGCTGGAGAATGTTAGGCCCCACCATTCCCTGAGCAGCCGCCTGAGGGGCTGGTGCCACTGGTGGCTCTCCCTGTGGAGCACTGCTTACTGCTGGCTGTGCAACAGCCGAACCCAGAACCCAGACCCATCTGACCACTGAATTCATTGAGGGTTGGCTGTTCATCTGCAGCCCACTCATCCTCGAGACATTGAGGTAACTAATCTGTTTGGGCGTGCCCACCAGTGGTGCCTTCAGTACCTCTGTGTTCACTTGTGTCCCAGTGGGCATGCTCTGACCAGCCTGTGAAGTCTGAGTTGGAATAGGTGCCTGCCAGACTGCCCCATTATTTGACACTTGGCCTCCCCCAAAAACTTGTTGTCGCCATTGAGCCCATGGCCATATTGGCAGACCAGTGGGGGGTACACCAGTACCAGCACCAGTGCCCATGTCCTGCAATGGTGTGACATCTGGGCTGCCCACAGGTGGGCCTGGTAAAAATGACAGGAATCAAGGGACCGGCATCAGCCACCAGCCTGGTACCCCAGGGGGTGCCGTGCCTGGCCCCCCCTGTGGGCGCTCCTTGATTGGCCCCTAATTCCTGGACTCTCCACCTGTCATCCAGGAAGCATGCCCCTCTTTTGCGCCCATGCTCTTTTGACTACCTTTGCTAATAGATGACTGCCTGCTGCTGCCTTCCCTTTCCCCAGGTGTCCTGTACCATTGCCCCCTTTAGCCCACACCTGACCAGCCACTAGGTCTCCAACCTGACTGCTCCCTACCCCAGTGCCCCCCCATTTCAATCTCTAATAACTCACCAACCGTGTCCAGTGTTCTGGGCGCCTGGCTGGGCCGAATGGCTTCTCCCTTGGCCTCCTTCTCCTTCTCCACTGTGCCACCCCGTTCCTCATTGTCGCTTCCACAGTCTTCTGGTGTAGGCCACCCTGCATCCTGGTCCATATTCTCTTTCATGTTCTTTCCTCTCGAGGTGCCCACCTGGGATGCCAATGCCTCCGCCAATCTTCTTGAGGGGTCTTTTTGTTCTCTTCAGTGCATGTGATGGGCCTGGTTCATCCAACTGTTGCCCTGGTGCTGCCCGCATAGATGCCTGCAACCAGTTTGGTCCTCCAAGCTCCATGAAGCATTGGAGGTCTTCCATGAATTCCGCTGTGAGTTGGCCCCTTATGCTGAGGTTCTGTGGAGCCTCAGCTTCACTGTGCCCTTGCTCAGCAGTTCTGCCCTTGGAACTCATGTTTACATTTGTTCAGAATTCCTGAGTGTCTGGAGGATGATAGGAAAGAAAAGGAGGAGAAAACAACCAAATTAAGGCATCTGTTCATACTGCGCGCCCCCCCCCGCGCGTCTGCGGTGGGTCACCCTGTCTGGTGTGGATTGCCCCACCCTTCCCCAAAGCCAGCCTTGCCCCCCCACTTCCCCCCAAAAAACATCAAGGTATTAAGAATCATGCAGGAAGACAAACAACTGCACTACTCAGAGCTCCTTCAAAATAGCAGCTTTAACATAGAAAAATAGTTACAACACCGCCAACAAAGGTGCTACAGTGCATCGAGGACATGGCTACAGACCTTTACCAGTATCGCATTCAAACATGCATCATCAGGAGGATCCTCCTGATGATGCATGTTTGAATGCGAAACCGGTATTTTTCTATATTGAAGCTGCTATTCTGAAGGAGCTCTGAGTAGTGCGGTTGTTTGTTTTCCTGCTTCCTTGTTTCACTATTGCACACTCCTGGCCCAGGAGAGCTGTTTTGCCTTGCTTCTTAAGAATCATGCCACCTCCCCCCCATTGCAGCACCTGGTTCTGCCCTGCAGTCTGACTCCCAAGCTCTGCCCCTGCCTGCCCTAAAAGCCAATACCCCCATCTTCCTTATTTATTTATACATTTATTTGTGTATCCCCTTATTAATATTATATATTTTTTTAACCAGTTCCTGCTTCCTGCAAAACATCTCATCTCTGACCCACCTTCCAAACCAGAGGGTAAAAAATTTTCCTTGAAGTCCCGAGGCCTCCCTCGTAACCCCCAAGTAACTAGCCCATTCCTCCTTCCCCCCTACTGCACAGTCCTCTGACAGTCAGAAGCCCCTTCCTATTGCACTGACAGGTTCTGTTAACTATGCCCTTATTTCCTGTTACTGCTGCATACTTTTTCTTTCATTCATCATTTTTCCTCTTTTGTTTTGGAAATCAGCCTCCAGCTTCCATGGATGACCTTCTCAAAATGTCCACCAGCCTGCTTCAAACATGGCAGCCATTACGCATGCTTCGCAGCACCCCAGCTGGAGTACTGTTTCTTGGGGTACCAGCGGTCTCGGGAGATTGCTGCTGAGCCACCCCGGCTTGAAAATGACTGCAAGAAGAGAAGGCACCTACCATGACTGGAGCAACGGACAAGTCGAATGCTGTTGCACTAAATGCTCTGGCTCTTTTATCTGCCCCACAAACATTGACTATTCCTGCATGTGGCAGCCCCCACTTCCCTTTTGCGCCTGTTGGCCTATGGGATCCACCACCAAAAGATCTGTGGATACAGCAACAGCGCATAATGTGCTGGATTTGACCCCACACTGTCCTGGATCAGGCTGAGAATGTGCCCAGCCTGTTGAGCTCACTACTGGATAGATTCATGAGGAGGAACGGACACCCCTCTCCATACTGCCGAAAGGTAAGACCTCTGACTTGGATGTACAACCCTCTGCTCCCTCCACAACTGCCACCAGGTATCAAAATTATTATTTTTTTTTAAGTGTGTGCCCATGCCAGCCCCTCCAACCCAAACTTGTGCCTCTCCCCCCCTCAGATCTCCAGACCCCACCCATGCTGTCAGTGAGTGGCCATCATGCCTCTAGACTGTTGTTGTCTGGATGACCCCCGCAGGGCCCTCCAACACTCTCCTTTTTGTGAATACCCATCGCCCCCCCAACAGTTACCACAATCATGGTCCCACTGATACCTGGCCTGCCAGGCCCCATAACTCACCGTGGCCCTCCTTGGCCCCTGCGCCTGGCTCATGACCCCACAATAGATCCACTTCCACTTCTTCCCCAAGTTGATCCCTTCCTTGCATGCACCTCCTGCTGCCTGGCCCAAAAATTCAACATTTATTCCAACATTACCCTTACCGACAAAAAAGGCCTGCACTTCTGTGGCTGTCTGGCCTGAAGCCTAGCCAGCCCCCTCGACCATGTTCTACCCACGCCCTTACCTTGTCCCGCTGCTACAAATTTCCAGTCCTGCTTCTTCTTTTGTCCAGGCAGAAAAAGGCAGAGTCTCTTCTGCCTGGACGTTTTACTGGAATATCTTGGCCCCTCTCCACCAGGGGCTACTCCTAGCCTCTAAGTGTTAGGGCAAAGGCCATTGGCCTTACCTCCCCTGGTCACTACACCTAGGAAGGTCAGGCTAGGGGAATGGCTTCAGGCCTAAGGGCAAGTTACCTTCTGGGAATAGCTGTGAGGGGCCATTACCAGTAGCCCTGGTTCGAGAAAACATTAAAAGTGTTAGAAGCGAAGTGGCTTGCAAGGTGGCAAGCAAAGTACAACAAGCAAATCTTGAAGTTTTGCTCAAAATTCCACACTGAATTAAACTTTTGCTGCATCTCTAGTTGCTAGGGCCTGTCTCATTTCCCTCAGCACCTTCAGGTGAATCCAGTCTGGCCCTTGGGACTTGTTTATGTTATGGCAGGCTGAGATGGCAAGTTCTGCTATTCCAACCCAATTCTACTGTACCTGTTCTACTGCAGCAGGTGATGAAAATAAGGGTCAGTTTTCCAACCTTGAAGTTAAAAAATAGTGTGAGACAGCTACAATTTGGAAGGAATTAGAAGAATCCCAGTTGTGGTATCTGCTAAAAGGAAAGTATGGGTGGTAAAAGAATGCTGCTGTAAAAAGATCAAAGGAAGTGAAAGGCACCACCCACAGTGGCACAGCATGAATGGTTACATATGTTGTCAATATGCCACATTCTGTGCATATCCATTCTAGAATGAACAGTAAAAGCATTGGTAGTGAGGGAGAGGACACAGACACAGGGAATACCTCAGCTTGCAAACATAAGAAAAGAAAATAATTTGGTTTTATATAGCACATTTCATACAAATTGTGTTCCAAAGTATGATACAGTCCAGGAGAGAGAGAAGGGATAGTATGCAGCAGCTTTTGACACACTGGTAGATTCAAACAGTGCCAGAATAGTTTTGAAAGACATTTCGGAGAGGCTAAGCACAGAGAGAATGGAGGACTATCTCAGGATCACAAAATGAGTAAATAACAATTGTGGGAGGGATTTAAAACTAAGTTTCCAGGCTCACAGCTCTGTGCTCTGACCACTAGTTTTAATTGCCTCCCTTATTGATTAAAGATCCAGTACGGCTCAATGTCAGGATTGATTTCTGAAAGTAACTAATTGTTGCTTTTTAATATCTATACTTCAAATCATAAAATAAAAGGCATTTGTGTTGCAGTTCCATTTTAATGTGCATGTGTAACAAAATCTTCTTTAGCAAAAACAATTTCATAGTTTATCATTTTGTTATGCTTATATATGTCACTGAGCTTCCCCTTCCCAGTTTTCCCAAGCCACAAAATTTCATGTGAAACAGCCAGTTACTATTTCAGTCACTGGATGGTTTCATCCTAATACAAAGATAACACGGAAACCCTGGCACTGACGAAAAATAATCCTGCCACCATTAGCTTTAAGTTACTATTGTGTAACAAAAATAATCATTTTCAGGGGCTGGGGTACAAAAAAAGAATGCGTCATGACTTAAACGACGTCATCATCATCGTCATGTAAGTGTTAGCATTCAGAAAAGACTCAACAATAAACAAGTATTTGTCAATGCCGAACATTTGATGTGTGGTAAACAATTTTTTGTGTTTTGCAATTTTGAGCCAAGATTTTGAAGAAACTTGTTTTATGATTCGCCTTACAGACATACATGTACCATTTATAGTATATTGGCCAAAATGTCATTTCACACCAGAAGGTGCAAAAACACATCTCATTCATGATTTTAAAAATGACACTTCACGTTTATGAGGTGGTGTGGAGAAAAATGGGTATGTTGAAAGGCTGGAGTCAAAATACTAAAAATTTGTGAAGTTATGAGTGAACGCTGAAAAAGAGTAACATTCAGTCATAACCTAGGCATTTTACTGTATTTGTACACCAAATTTTCAGCACAGCCTTCTTATTACCCTACATAATGAACCCAGTAGGTGAACATTTTCAAATCCCCACCAATACAGCATTCTCCACCACAAAGTGTCTTTCCACACCACAGGTATAAAAATACATTTTGGCCAGGATTTGAAAAATTACAGCTGCCACATTCATGAGGTGCTGTGAAGAAATCCAGCCTCCCTCCACTCTCCCAAGGTGCTTGAAAGAATAGTGGTGGACCATCTGGTTGAGTACCTAGATCACTACAATCTCCTAAGTAACCAGCAATGTGGATTTAGGAAAGCACACAATACTGTCACAGCCTTACTGGAGTTCACTGGCTTTATTCACCATACTGTCAATCAAGGAAACCTGGTAAGGGCTACATTCATAGACTTATCCAAGGCCTTTAGCACTGCGCATCACACCATTCTTCTTGATCAGCTCACTGTCATCGTGCTTTCCACTGAGGCAATGAGATGGTTTGGCAGCTATCTAAGCAATAGGTTACAGCAAGTCAAGATCAGCGACATCCTCCCTGAACCCAGACCTGTCTGCTCAGGTGTTCCACAAGGATCTATCTTTGGCCCGCTCCTTTTCAGTATATTCATCAACAAACTCCCTGACTCCTGCCATGGTCACATAATCCAGTACGCAGATGATGCGGTCATTTTTACCAGTAACCCTCAGCCTGAATGTCTGGAGGATGCCCTACAATATGGCTTTACTTCAGCTGAGAAATGGTTTGAGGAACACAAACTTGTTATGAACTACAAAAAAACCAAGTCCATGTTGTTCACCAGTTAACAAAGCAGACATAACGCTTTCCCACTATCCATTAAGAACAACAAGGGCTCCTCCCTTGATCTTGTACAGCATTTCAAATATCTAGGCATTACTATTGACTCCAACCCGTCATATGCCACACACATTGCCAATACTACTAAAGTGATTAATGTGAGAATAGGCATGCTCTATCAGTATAAACACTGCCTTACATCTGATGCCCTGAGCATAGAAGTACACAGCTCAATATTTGCCCTCGTTGACTACGGTCTGGTTGTCTACGGGTCAGCCACTGACACGGCCCTTCGATGCATTTCAACGGCCTTCAACAAGGCATGTCAACTTCTCACCGGTGCTGTACGTCTAACAGACGCCTGTGATTAGAGATGGGTGAAGTGGCCTCAATTCGCTCCGTGAAGTGATTTGCGGAATGAAGGCGAATTCGCAGAGTGCAATGACTTTGCATTACTCTGCCTTCCCAAACCACTACTCCGCCAATTCTTAAGGCAAAGTACATTGAAAACAATGTACTTTGCCTCACTTTGCCTTGTTTTTAAGCTCCAAAGGTGAATTTTGCAGTGATTCATGGGATTTCAAGTCACATGAGCTCTAGATTGTTCTGCACAGCCTCGGTTTGGCATAGTGTGTATAGGAAGCTGTAGGAGACAATCTGCTCCCAAGAGCTCTCTGCGATTCAAGCCTTCTAAAAGCTGTTAAAAAAGCCTTTTTGAGTAATTTTTTTTTTTTGCTGAAACTTTAGTTCATCGATTATAGGAAATCCTCCTGTGCTCATATCATTGAGCGTTTCTTGTTTGTGTGTGGATTTTGAATGTTAATGCACAACATGCAGTCTGTGTACTGAAAGACAGTGGAAGTGTGCTTTGGGGGAGGGGCGTATCTGTGGTGTAGGTAGATTACTTGGAGAAAAAGACAGTGCTTTCTGTTTTGGCGATATTTTTCTTGTATAACTGTGTTAATGTACACACAGTAATATTTTCAATAATTCTTGCCATTTTTTTTTGCTGATTGTTGTGGTGCAGCAATGTATAATTTTAGTTTGTTTAAAATGTGTGGTTATATTACTGAAGTTTTCAATTTGCTATGCATTACTTAGTGTGTGTGTATAAGTATGTGTGTGTCGCGTGTCATCAAATCAGACACCTTTTATTGTGCCACATAATAATTTCAGCAATGTGAACTTGATATCCACTGCAGCTGTGTGATTTTTGTACTTCTTTGTGGTATCTTTACTGGTACTAGTACTAGTGGCTGTTACTGCAGCAGTGCAGTACATTGCCCCCCCCGTGGCCCACCCAACCGGCAGAGGTATTCTTTTCCAGATTTGATTTTCTGATGGTGAGCACAGGTTAGGTGTTGTGACTTTGCATCTGCATCTCCTCAGTGTGCAGCACAATCTTAATCTGTCTGTGCATTTGCATCTCTTTAGGGCCCAATCTCCATCTGTAATTTACAGTAAGTCACTGTTGTTTCTTTGGCTTCCCTTAAGAGTACTGGACAGGTGTGGTGCATAATTCTGCATGAACATTGTGCTCATTAATATGCGTTTTTAAGTCAGGACCATCATCACGAGTCACTCATGATACAAAACACGTTCTTCATCATCACGGTCACAAATGCAGTCACAAATCACGATTCATGATCACATCACAAAATCACAACACTAATTTTTTGACTAGTTACTTGGATGTATTGTAAACATATTTTGTAGTATCTCTCCAGGCTTCACCACCCTGCCATTGTACTCATTAATGAGTGTTTTTAAGTCAGGGAGTTTGTGCTACAGCTCATCAGGGAAGTACAGCCGTAGGTATCTGCATTCCCAGTACAGTTCCATATTGTTTATCTCACACCGTCAACACCAAATCACATTCTTCATCATCACGGTCACAAATGCAGTCACAAATCATGATTTACAATCATGTCATGAATCACAACACTAATTTTTTGACTAGTTACTTGGATGTATTGTAAGCCTGTTTTGTAGTATCTCTCCAGGCTTCACCACCCTGCCATTGTACTCTATAATGAGCATTTTTAAGTCAGGGAGTTTGTGCTACAGCTCATCGGGGAAGTACAGGTGTAGGCATTAGCGTTCCCAATACAGTTCCATATCAGTTATCTCACACCTTCGGCACCGAATCATGTTCTTCATCATCATGGTCACTAATGCAGTCACAAATCATGATTTACAATCATGTCATGAATCACAACATTAATTTTTTTACTAGTTTCTTGGATGTACTGTAAGCATGTTTTGTAGTATCTCTCCAGGCTTCACCACTCCACCATTGTACTCATTAATAAGTGTTTTTAAGTCAGGGAGTTTTGTGCTACAGCTCATCGGGGAAGTACAGCCATAGGCATTCACATTCCTTCCCGTACAGCATGTGAGTTACAGTACTGTAAATAGTGGTGGGTGAAGTGGCCCCAATTTGCTCCGTGATGTGATTCACTGAGTAATGCAGAATCCATGGAGAACTCCACAATTTGAAGCAGAGTACTTCGCTTCGTAATGAGGAATGCGAAGTCCATTGAAACCAATGACTTTGCGTTATTCCACCTTCCCCAAACCACTTCTCCACCAATTTTAAGGTGAAGTACATTGAAATCAATGTAATTTGCCTCACTTCACCCTGTAATTGAGCTCCAAATGAAATTCTGCAGTTATTCATGGGATTGTAGGTCACATGAGCTCTAGATTGTTTGGCACAGCCTCAGTTCTGACTGGGTAGTGTGTGTGCAGTGGTAGCTGGAGATAGTTTGCTCTCAGAGCTCTGCAATTCAGAACCTTTAAAAGCTGTTTAAAATGCCTTTTTGAGTAATATTTTTTGCTCAAAATTTAGTACATCGATTATAGGAAATCCTTCTGTGCTCATATCATCGAGTGTTTATTGTTGTGTGTGGATTTTGAATGTTAATTTAGAACAGTCAGTCTGTGTACTGTGAAGTGTGCTTTGGGGGAGGGGCTTATTTGTGGTGTAGGTAGATTAACTGGGAGAAAAAGGCAGTCTTTCTGTTCTGGTTATATTTTTCTTGTATAACCGTGTTAATGTACACACAGTAATATTTTCAGTATTTCTTGACTTTTTTTGTTGATCGTTGTGGTGCAACATTGTACAATTTGTCTAAAACATTTGGTTATATTACTAAAGGTTTTCAATTTGCTACACATTACTTGAGTGTGCATGTGAGTGTGTGTGTGATGCATGCCATTATGTCAGACACCTTTTATTGTGTTACAGAGTAATTGCAGCAGTGTGAACCTGCTATCTACCACACCTGCATGAATGTTTTATACTGCTTTGTGGTATCTTTACTGGTAGTGGATTGTTACTGCCATGCACTAATCCCTCAACTGGCAAAATGTATTCCTTTCCAGATTTGGATGTGTGACTTGTGAGCACTCGTTAGGTGGTGTTGTGCCTTTTCATATGCATCCCTTGATTGTGCAGTGCAATCTTAATCTGTCTGTGCATTTGCATGGCACCATTAATTCTAGGAGACTGCATTTCTTGTTACGCTCTCATTTCACTTCATCAGCGCTGGGGAATTTTCTGGACACAAGACAGTAGCAATTTGGGGATGCACATTAATTCTGGTGACTCTGTGTGTGACCTGACCACTGCGTGCATGACTGAGTGCGTCATTAATTCTGGGAGACCTTGCATTTCTTGTTACACTCTCATTTCACTTCATCAGCACTGCAGTGTTTTCTGGACACAAGACAGTAGCACTTTGGGGATGCAAATTCATTCTGGTGACTGTGTGGGTGGGATGCTGCTAATATTGTTGTCACTCTGCCTTACTTTGCATTTAAAGAGGAATGAAAATGTGAAGTAATAATAACAAGGCAAAGTGAGCCTTTCCTATGGGGCACTCTACATAGCGAAGTGCCAACGCGAAGTGGCCACTTCGCTTTCACTTTGCTGGCAGATTTTACATTCGCTGCATCTCTACCTGTGATTTTTAATCTCAAGCAAACCACCTTCAACTAAAGGACAGAATCTGCTACCAAATCTGCTTGATAGCTAAGAAGATCTGTCTCAATATGCTGCCCATGGGGGGGGTCCAGAACCTTCTCAGCCCTCATCGAAATATCAGAACCTCCAACAATCAAGTTTTCAATATCCCTAGGTGCCTCACGGCCCTAGCACAGCGTGCCTTTTCCCATTGAGCTCTGCTTTGGATGAACTCACTGCAGCCCAAAATAAGTTCTACCACCACAATAGGCCCCTTCAAGCACAAACTACGATATCAACTTTTTACAAGCACTACCTGTGATTGCTACTGCTAAGCTCTCTGTGGCTCACAGTCAACCTGCACTTAGCCTGCACCCTCTGCTATCATCTGACCCTATGGGCTACTTCTAGCACTTACCTCCTCCTGCTCTTCTACCTCCTACCCCCTATTCTTCCCTCCCACCCCTCCTCCCTCACCACCTGCAACCCCCTTCTGCTACTACCTTGGTAAGATTGGACAGACCAGTTCCCTTCATCCTCAGCCTCCTCTGGCACACCTCTGACTGTCACTCAGTGATACCTGACAAGGGTGTTCCTTTACCCACCTGATCACTGCTATGTACCATTTGTTATCCCTGTATTTTTATTTTCTGGAAACTACTTGTTTATTTTCCCTATAACAATGATTTGTCAGTATGCATTGTACTTGTAATGTTCTGTTTGCACTGTACTTGTCCTTGATGTGGAACCTATGTAAAGAGCTGTTGCTCAAAGGTATGAATCTTAGCTTGCAATAAGTAAATAAAGAAATAAATAAATGGCTATGTTTAAAATTCGGGTCAAAATATTGAAAATTACCAATTACAAGCCTGCATTTATAAATTTCAATGTAGGCGCATAACTTTGCTGTTTTTTAATATTGTTGCCACAAATTTTCATTATAGCTTTCTCATGATCCCAGCTCATGAACAAGTGCAGAGAAAATATACAATTCCTGCCCGAAAGGTGATTTTGTGCAATGACTGTGAAATCACCTTTTGGGCACAAAAACACATTTTGGCCAGGATTTGAAAAATGACAGCTATCCCATTCATGAGGTGTTATAAAAAAATGTCTATGTTGAAAATTAGGGGCCAAAATATTAAAAATTACCAAAGTTACAAGCCTTTGTTTGCAAGTTTCAGTATAGGCTCATAACTTTGTTGTTTCTTGATATTTTTGCCCCAAGTTTTCAGCATAGCCTTCTTATGACCCCACCTCATGAACAAGGGCAGAGGAAATGTTACATTCCTGCCAGAAAGGTGATTTCATACAGCAACTACGAAATCACCTTTCGGGACAGATTTACCTAATGTCACTTGCATTGTTAATGAAGTGGTGTCACACAAAAGGTATGTTGGAAATCTGGGGCAAAAATATCAAAAAATGGCCAAGTTATGTCACTATGTGCAAACCCCATTTAAATATATTGAAACGCATACTAATTTCCTCAGTTCACGGTCTGGCATTGAAGAGTGAAGATGTCCACCAGTGGGTAAGTAAGGGCATGGGAGGTGTGGGATGGTGGGTGTTGAGTGGGAGAGTCAGGTGGGGGATGAACTGATGGTGCAACAGACATTGATGAACTGTTTTCTTTTTTACAGGCTTAAAAAAACATGAAAGAAAAAAGAAATGGAAAGGAAAGGTTTTCTTTATTTCAGGATTTGAGACTAGGGAATTGGGCATTCCCAGTGTCAGTGCTTTGTTTTGGGGTGTGGGGTGGTGGGTGTTGAGTGGGAGGGTCAGGTGGGGGTGACAATAACAGGGGCATGAGGAGTAGACAGTGCAGGATTGGGCACCCCCAGTGTCAACGTTATGTTGAGGAGATGGGGGGGTGGGTGCTGAGCGGGAGGGTCAGGTGGAGGTGACAATTAAAGGGACACTAGCAGTGGATACTGGAGGATTGGGAATCTCCAGTGTCAGTGTTATAAATGGTGGGGATGGGGTGCAATAGACTGCAATAGATATCTATGGACTGTTTCCTTTTTTTACAGGCTTTAAAAAAAAAGGACAAATGCAGAGGGATGGTTTTCTTTATTTCAGGTTTCGACACTGGGGGATTGGGCACCCCCAGTGTCAGTGTTATGTGTGGGGGGTATGCAGTGCAGGGTGCTGAGTGGGAGGGTCAAGTGGGGGTGACAGTTACACCATCAGTGGACGCTGGGGGATTTGGCACCCTCAGTGTCAGCATTTTAAATGGTGGGGGGGGCAGTGTCCACTGCAATAGACATCAATGGATCAGTTTATTTTTTACAGGTATTTAAAAAAAATAAAATAGGTTGGGGGGGTGAAGTTATGGTGGTGGCTGCAACAGACATCAATGGACCATTTTCTTTTTTGCAGGATATTTACAAAATAAAAAAATGCAGAGGGAAGGTTTTCTTTATTTCAGGTTTTGACACTGGGTGATTAGGTGCCCCCAGTGTCAGTGTTATGTTTGTTGGGGAGGGTGGGTGCTGAAAGGGAGAGTCAGGTGGGGGGAGAACAGTCATGGGGTGCCAGAAACAGATGTTGATGGACGGTTTTCCTTATTACAGGCCATATATTTGAAAAGACATTAGGGGATTGGGCACCCCCAGTGTCAGTGTTATTTTTCTTGGAGGTGTGTGGGGTCGTGGGTGTTGAGAAGGAGGGTCAGGTGGAGGAAGAACAATTATGGAGTGCCAGCAACAGACATCAATGGATGATTTTCTTTGTTGTTGGAATGTGAGGAATTTCCCATGACTTTGGGCATGCGCATTATCATGGATGCTATTGCGCAAGCCAGAGTCACAGATCCAAACACTAGCTCCTGATATTGAAAGCTGCTCAGCTGTTTGCTGACATGGCTTCATGCAGATAAAAATAGGACCAAAGCCCTCTCTCATTGGAGCAGCTTTGGTTCTTTGAAGTACAAGAAGTTTTGCCCACAAAGCTGAGAGCTGTATCAGACCACAGTGCAGTGTCAGTGGCTCAGCAGATAGCACACTCACCTCTGAGGCAGGGAGATCAGTAGGCTATGGGTTCTATCCCCACACCAGGCAATTGGGTTAATATCCCAATACTGACACTGTAGTGCAGCAAGAGGGGGGTGCTGCACTCCTGAGGTGCCATCTTTCGGATGAGACGTTAAACCAAGGTCCCATCTGCCTGTTCTGGTGGTAGTTCAGGTGGATGTTAAAGATCCCATGGCACTTCTCAAAAAGAGCTGGGGAATTTTTTATTGAAAACATAACAAATTACATACAATTCAGTATTACATCATACAAAATTATAAAAAAAGGGGAAAAAATCAAGAACATAAATAAGTATTAATTCATACAATAACTCAAATGAAGAAAAACATTATAACCACCCCCCTCCCCCACCCCACTAAAGGGGTAGAGGAAAGTTTTAGTGAAACCTGAACAGATCATACCCAATTCAGTATTACATCACATAAACACACAAAAAAAGGGGGGGGGGACAAGGATATTAGAACCAAAAAATAAGTATTAATTCCATACATGAACCTAACACAATTGATAATAAAGAGCAACAATACAAAATGCAGTACACTACATACTAATTCAAATCACTCTAACGAAAAAGAAAAAGGAGAAAGAAGAAAAAAAAAGGAAATTCCTATCTAGGTGGTAAACCCTCATCTAATAGCCTATAAAAGCAAAGTGGTTCCAAAGGCCAAAACGCTGAAGATATGAAAACTGCGTTTTATCTTCCAGTTTCCATTTACATAATTCAGTATTAATAATTTGGAAAAGTTCCCATGGGGTAATAACCTGTTGCTGCAAAGTAAACCTGCAACGACCTATCCATATCCAGTATAGAAAATGAGCAAAGATAATACGATAAGTACCATAATGCACACCACCAGGTAAAGATGGAGTTATCCCAAAAAATAATAGCTCTGGTGTTGGTGGAATAGAACCAATCTTCTTCCACCGATTTTTAACTATATCCCAAAATTCAATAATATATGGACAATGAAAGTATAAATGATCCATTGTTTCAATTTTCGTGGAACAAGAAACACGAGGACAATACCGGTCAGATAAGGCCTTATGTTTATGATTACCCTTTACATTTATCCTACCATGCAACCCCAACCAAACAGTATCCCATAAATGAACTGGAAGTCTAGAATCTGAAATATAGTCAGAAATCCATTTTTGCTCCAGTAAAGTAAAATTCGTAAATACAGGTACAGTAAAATACTGGGAAATAATTTGCCCATAAACTGCTTTTCTAGACAGATGAACTACATCATTGAGCCATACACCCCATTTCTTAATTGCATCTATGACTCCATCCCATCTACTAAATAGACAAGGAAATCTTTTATTTTTATGCAGAAAAGCATTATTTGACCATTCCAAAATCACACCTCGTAAAGCTGCAGTACCCCACCTGCACCACAATTGTACAGGGCCAGTGACTAAAGGAACAATGTTAACATAAAGAAAAATCATGAAAAAAATACCACTGGATGAACCATGTTTAAGCCCCCAGATTTAATAGAATTATATAAAATCTCCCGTTTTATAGGATTTAACCTACTACCCCAAATACAAGAAAAAAAAACAAACTCATTAATGAAGTAACAAAACATGTTGGTAAAAAAAAATATTGAACTAACAAACAAAAATTCAGGGATCAAGAAAGTTTTTAAAAGAAAAATCCGACGTTTTTTTGACAGTTTCCATCTGTTCCATAATTTAACCTTAGAATGCCCCGCATCCAATACCCAAGTCCAGTTGGTACGTGCCATATCCTCCCCACCAAAATAAATACAGAGAATACGACAAGGCACCTGTGAAATCGGAATATCACCCACAAACTCCTCATAATCATTAAACCCTTTAACATTCAGACAACAGGATTTGGCCACATTTAGCCTGGCTCCAGAAATTCTGCCTAATTCTTGAAGTAAAGCACAGGCTAGCCGAACCGAATTCGCATCATAAACCAATAAACAAATATCATCTGCATAAGCAATTACTTTAGTTTGAAACGTGACACCCATACCCAAAGGATAAATGTTTGGTGAATTTTGGAGAATACGCAATAAAGGGTCCAATGTAAACACATAAAGAATGGGACTCAAAGGACACCCTTGTCTAACTCCTTTTTGTATTAAAATTGTCTTCCCCATCCAACCATTCTCGTAAGGTTTAACACAAGCTAAAGCATAACATAATTTAATCCACTGAATAAATAAATCCGGAAAACCATAGGATGCCAGAAAACTCCAAAGAAAAGCATGTGAAACCCCATCAAAGGCCTTAGCCTGATCCAAGCTGACGATATACCCGTCTCCAACCGGTTCCGTCAATGAAGTCCTATTGTCTAATATTTCTCGTAGTAGCAATAAGACCTCAGTAATACGACGCCCAGGCACTGAACAAAACTGTGTAGGAGAAATAAGTTGAGTCATTACTGATGTCATTCTATTACCAAGTAATTTAGCGAAAATCTTAAAGTCCACATTTAGCAAAGTGATAGGTCGTCAATTTGTAAGCTCAACGCGATCACCTGATTTATACAGAAAAATCATTAATCCCTCATACATAGAAGAAGGTAAATAAAAATCAGACCACATGAAATTAAACACCTCTAAAAAATCAGTCGGAATAATGTGCCAGAGTATTTTATAAAGTTCAGCAGTCAAACCATCTGATCCAGGAGCCGTATTTCCCTTCAAGGAATGAATAACCGTCTCCATTTCTAGGGATGTAAAAGGCAAGAGCAATTCATCCTGTGAGAAGGAGGTTAAAGAAGGTAAAGCGGCAGATTTCAAAATATGATCACTATACCCCTCATTAATAACTGGAGTCCCAAATACTAATTTAATATAATCTTCCAGAGTAGACATAATACCTTTATTATCTGAAACCAAAACACCTTGTGGCATAGTTAAACCCTGAAACAATTTCTTCTCTGTTCGTTTATGACAATTCAGGAAGGGGTTACCCTGATCCAATTTCCCTTGGGTACCAAATCTCTGTTCCAGCTGTAAAGATAACATCCTATTATATTGATATAACTCCATCTTAAAATGTACCTCTTGGATATCTAATGAAACATCCTCCCTTCCCAAATGATGTTTATTAAGTAATACACCCAAATATTCCCTTAATCGTAAATAGCTTGAGTATTTTAAATATTGTTGATCCTTTCCCACTGCCTTAAAGAAATCACGTATGCAGTCCTTTAGGTCTTCCCACCATAACCCCACATTATCATAAAAAAACTTCGTAGATAATTTATCATGGAGGATCTCAGATAAAGAAGACACAACAATAGGATTCTTTAAAAGAGTAGAGTTCAATTTCCAATATCCTGGGCCCGCTATTCTACTAAAAAGAGACTCCATACAGACCCCGATCAAAACATGATCTGATGATTCAATTGGGATAGAAACCAGATTTTCATATGATAGAGATTTAGTAATAAAAATCATGTCAATACAGGAGGCCAACCTACCCCTATAATAAGTAGGTTTAGCCGACTGAGAAGACTTGATGGACACTTGCTTCAACCCAGTTTGAGATATTAAGTCCCTTAAAAATGCATTATCACAGTATACTTTATTTAAAGGGCCGTCCTTCATAGTGTTAATATTAAAATCCCCAGCAAAAAAAATAAGTCTGTTAGTATATAAAAAAGGACAGATATTCTTCAATAAAGAGATCCTCTGGGCCTTAGATTGAAAACCATAAATATTAATCAATCTACACGATACTTTATTAATTTCGACGTCCAACAAAAAGGCACGACCAGGTTCTATATCCACTAATCGAAAACAACTAACATTTGTCTTAAAACAAAACCCAACCCCACTACAAGGATCCAAACCCGCCGACCAAAAGGATAAGCCTCCCTTCCAATCTTTCGTAATTTGGTCAATGTCCATTGACGAATGTATCCTAGTGTCTTGTAGAAAAAAAACATCAAAGGGTAGCTGAGAAAGGATCCCAAATGTAATAAGATGTTTTTTTCTGGATAATACACTATTGACATTTAAACTAGCAATTTTTAAACTAAACCCATCAGGGAGGGACAGCTGCTAGTTTACCACTAGATCGAGTAACCCAGTTTGATTGGGCTTTAGAATGGTTTTTCTTAGATGTGACAGTACTAGCGGCAAGAGGTGGAAACGGGTCAGGATCAATGCCTGATATTGGTAAATCTGAATCTACTTGCTCACTCCAGGAAAAAACTGAAAACCGATTGGTCAAGGGCAAAGGAGAAAGGGGAGTCACCTCCTCAGTCCGTGGCCGAGTTTGGGACTGTAGAGGGAGCACAAACCCATCTTCAGTAGCCAAAATACCCATTCTAGATTCAGTGACCAAACAAGGGGGAACCTTATCAGCAACCGCAGTCACCCCAGAAGGACTCAGGGGAGGCAAAACTGAGTGGTCTGTCTGTTGGTATGCCTGAAAATCAGCTAAGGACACTGTTCATATAGGGGAGCCATGTGGAGTAACAAATGGAGTTACTGAATCCACCGGTTTGGATTGGAACTGACTTTGTTGCGTACCAGAAGTAGAAGGAGGGATCCCCAGAACTACTATATCCGTATGTGAAAGGGGAGGGAAGAACCACTACCCCGGGGCCCAGGCCTTGAAACATGACCTCAGCCTCTACCTCGACCTGAAAAGGGACCTTCAGAAGACTGCATCGGTACAGAAAAATGGTGTTTGGCTTTGTCAAGTAAATAATCATGGTCTGAATCCCCTTCCAAATTATGTGCAGCCCAAGGGCAATCCTGAAATGAATGTTCCTCTTCCCCACATAAGTTACAAAAAGGACGGGCAGTACACTGAGGGGCCGTATGTCCAAGCATCCCACAATGAAAACAGTGAATCTGAGCACAATCAACATTAAGGTGATCAAGGGCCCCACATTTATAACAGCTCTTGGGTTGTCCAGCATAAAACAGGACCCCCCGGTCTCGACCCAAAAAAAAGGAGCTGGGCAAATGTGAAATCCCAACCTCAGATTGGTTTAACTGAACCCGAAACAACCATCCCCCATTCCAAAACCCATTTTCATCAATAATAGGTTTAGGCTGTTCCATAACATTGCATTTTTTTTCTAACCAAAACATAATATCGTTTATATAAACCCCCTCATTCCGAAACAAAATAGTAACCGTTTTAATGGTTGGTTTTGTAACCGGAATAGCTATAAAATCATGCCAAGCCCCAAAATCTTTAACAGAATAATATAACTTCCAAAATTTGTCCAATAATTGCATTGAACAGAAACTGAGATCATATATACGATCTCCAGGTGCATGTATGAAGGCATACACCTCAGAGGGTGCAAAGCCCAAAGAGTCTTTTATTAATGTTTTACCACCCAGATCCTATCTGGGATATCAGAAGCTGTCCCTGTATACTTCAGGTGTACCAAAAACATCTTTTCGCTTCTGCAGGCTTGTGGAACAGTTCTGCAAAGCGTTTTAGGTGGAACCTTAGGTGCAGTACTTAATTCAGGAACCTCAATGTCTTGTCCCAAAGAAGAAGGAATCATCTTACCTTGAACAGTAAGGGATACATCCAGAGAGACAGCTTCAAACAGCTCACTAGACCTCCGTGGGCTTTCCAAACATTGGTCGCATTCCTCACCCTTAAGGCCTACAGAAACTGCCTCTGGTGAAATCTGAACTGTAGGCATTGAAATCCCCAGCTCTGGTGTCATGCACCCAGGAAAACCAGCCATATCTGAATCGGCCAACGAAACTGAAGATCCGGGTAACGGAGCAACCGGGTCAGGAATCCATCTATCTCTCATTCGGATCCAGCCGGCATTCTGCAAGGCCAGCCCCGGGGTCCATTCAGGAGCAGAACCTGGTGCTTCAGGGATGACATCAACAACCTGGTCTTGGTCCACCATTGAAGTCAATTCTGAATGAAGGGAAAAAGGATCCTCAGTAGCCTCCAATGGCAGTCTTTTACTACCGCCAGGTAAAGGGCTTTGCCCAGAACGTTTACGTTTCCATTCCTCCAAGGAAAGTTTACTAGCCAAAAAATCCCGCTCGGCTGCAGAAATTAATTCCAACAAGTGTTGCTTACATTGTTCCAAGTCCTGTTTCAGGGTCTCTTCTTCCGGGTCCAGTAACTCCATAGACGAATCCGTCATGGTAGAAAGTGTAATAGATAAGGGGATCTCAGGTGTAGAAGTCAGTAACTCAGCCGAATCATCCAGACGTACTGGCTCCGCACTACAACCTACCCCATCCATAGTCAAAGGCACATAAACCTCCATGCAACTCTCCTGCAGCGCGTCTGCACGATGTGCAGCAAGAGCTGGGGAATTTCCCCGGTGCAATGTCCAAATTCCTCCATTCACAAAAAATGCCACCAACAGCTTAATCTGGTTCAAGGTCAGTTGGCATTCATCTGTATCCCCTCCCCCGGGTTGTGCCTGAAAATAGGCAGGATTTGTCTAGTTCATTACCGGTCAACAAAAACTAAATAAATAAATAAATGGTCATTGGTATAGACTGCCGAGCTCCTGGTATTGTGAACTGCAATGGGCTTGACAGTGGCACTCCCCCCAAATCCCCTTGTACACATCCCAAAACATTTTGTTGCTTGCACATCAAATGTATAAAGCACATCGACATATCCCTATGATAAGTCTGGACAATGGTGTGCTAATAAAGCAGTTTTTTATGACTAATGCACGGCCTAGGAAAAGTATAAAAAAAAAGTTTTAAGCTGCCATTGTATGATATTTAACTTTTTTCATCAGTGACTCAGAATATTCTACATGTACTGTAATTATACAGATTATGATGTGTAGAACAGTACTTGATCTGGTGGCTGACAACCAATACCATTTTTATTGCTGCAGTGAGCATTGTCCTGCAGTCATTTTGCTATTACATGGAAAAAGGGAGCTCTTCTGCTTCCTAATGGACTACATAAAATTAGAGGTTTTGTGGTATTATTCCACTTTCATTCAGCTGAGTAGTGTTTCAAAGCACTATTTTGTGCTAAGCTTCAATCTGGTTAGAAAAGGAGATACGAAGATAACCCTGGGATTATAGTGCCAAATGTCACAGAATGGAATGTTTATATAGTAAATCTGATGTTCCAACTCTCACTGAAGATAAGTTAGAGGACCCTTAAACACAGTTCAAGAGTTCAAGTTACAGTTTTTTTTATAGTGAAGGTTTGAAATGGACTGTACATACACACTTTTTCATCTAAAAACTTACCATGCTGTTGAAATTCTGTTACTAAAGTACTGAAAAAGGAGTTTGCTTGTCTGTGCTAGTTATGTGCCTTCTTCCTGAAAACTTAGATCGGCTAAGCTAGCTATTTTACAGGGAGTGTGTTTTTTTTACCTTTGGATTTCAATAACCTTTACTGTGCCTGTGCTCACTATTCATCACGTTTGAGGTAGAGGAATATCCTCCTCCTCCTGACCCTCCCCCTTCCCCCACATGACTCTCTGGCTTTCAACTACCTCTGGTATCTCCAGCGGAAGTCCTTAGAACTCTAGGCTCCCTAAATTCCATTAAATCCAGCTGACTCCCCCACACAGGGTTTACTCCAGTATTTACTTATTTCTTCTTAGTAGCCCTAAATTGGTGGGGGTGGGAGGAGTGGGTATTTACCATAGTGTTCTCGCTGATCATTCCTCCATTTGGATAGATCTATTTGTGTCACAGTCTGACCTCAAGTCTGGCACTTGGTCCAACAGCTGATAGATTCTGGATGACAAGGCCTGGCTCTGCTAACAGCAACTATTCTCAGCACAAGGCAAAAGCCACCCTCCCACACGTTTCTTGACAATGCCTCTGAATCACTCTAAGGGGCTGCTCCTGTACACCCCTCCTCCCCTCCAACCCTCCCCCCATCTCCATGCTAAGATGGATCTGTGCCTCCCTGGCCTCAGCCCTGCCTCCTTGAGCACTTTTACTAGAGGCCCCCTCCTCCCCTACCAAAGTTCTGTCCTTACTGACCCTCTGCCCAACCTAACCTAACCTCTAGTGCCTTTGCACCTTACCTGCACTTGTAATCAACTTAAGTTGATTTCCATATGCTGTATAGTGTTTTAAATGACTAAGAAACTCTGTAACCTTTTCCTGATTGTTGTGCTGTTTAGTGTCTCAAATGTCCTAAAACTCTGTAACCTTCTTGATTGAATGTCTATACTCTGTTCACATGACGTGGAACCTTTGTAAAAGAACCTTGGCTCAAATCCAAATACCAAATGAATAAATAAATAAAAATAATACACAACAGCTTACAGATGCGTATGTGTTAAGAGCATATGAAAAAGTTTATCTCCATTTCCAGGGAAGAAAATTTCAATTCAGTATTTGCTAAGGATCTTCTTTGGGGATCGATGAAGGCTTTGTGGTGAGAATTTATTAGGCTCACCCTAGTACGCAAAAAGAAACTTAATACTCAAATAGAGGGGTAGCTGTCCTGTATCTGTGCTCTGGAATTCCAACTATTCAAAATATCTGAGGAACACCTTTGGGTTGAGCTTCATTCTCTGAGGGCTAAATATTCATCTTATCTTTTAGATCGTACAGTATGCTCAGTTTCACACATTAAGGCAACTTATTTTGGTTAAGGAGAGAAGGCTGGGTGACTTTTAGCTAATAGAATTAAACAACAGAAAGCGGCTAGGAGGGCTGCAGCTTTGGTTGATCCTACCTCAGATTCCATGACTTTTGACCCGACCAAAATTATTAATATATTTAAAGATTTCTATCAGTCCCTCTGCTCTGCTCCTCCAGCTGATGTTGCTTATCCCATCCTTTTTGAGGACTTCGTTTAGGGGATTGATTTACCCCAACTCACAAAATCTCAGCAAGATTCATTCAAAGGTTATATATCCAGAAAGAAAGTTCTCAATGCCATAGACCATCTCCCTTCTGATAAGGCCCCAGACCCTGACAGTTTTCCACCCCTTTTTTATAAATCCTTCAGGGATCTGTTGGCCCCATATCTAACTACTGTATTTAATCAAGTTTATGCCCACAATATCACAGAAACTGCTTTATTTGAGATTCAAATAGTAATGCTACCCAAACCGGAGAAAGACCCCTCCCTTCTAGATAACTATAGACCCATTTCTCTTTTAAATATCAATGTCAAAATTAATGCTACTCTCTGACACGTCACTATGACCTCTACTCCTTCCTATCCCTTCAATCCCTATTGCAGAGATGCACATCCCACTGCTCCACTTTCACCTTCAAATATTAATTTTGAACTCTTCCTTCCTACCTCTCCTCTTTCCTAAACCCTGCAACTCCTTCCCCCTACAATTCATGCACAAATTGCCTCCACTCCTTCACCCTCCCACGAGCACGCACTTCAACTGGGAAACTAGCATTCTCTTATAGACTCTCTTCCCTCTGGAATGACATCTCCCCTTAAACCCACCTCACCTCTCCTTTCCTGCACTTAAGCACCTCCTCAGGCCACCCCCTGCCACATCTTGAAGCTCTCCACTGCCTTAATACACAACCATACTACTGTCCTTCTCCCTTTCTTTCATTTCCAGTATTAATTAGAGGCTACATGTTTTCTATTCTTGTTACCTCACCCTGCTTATCTTCTGTACAGTACTCTGTAGTGTAATCCTATAATGAAAATGTATTTGCTCATTGCATTATACTGTAATGATGAATTTATTCTGTTTTATACTGTATATTTTATGTTTATTCTGTATTATACTGGATCTGAATTTTGTTATCCCTTTGTTGTATTTGTACCCCCTGTCCCCGGATCTCACCTGGGAACAAGCTTCTGCTCAGTGTACCTTTCCAGGTCACCACATTTTTGATTAAATAAATAAATAAGTAAATAAATAAACAAATAAATAAATATAAAGATGTTATATAAATTTTGGTATTGGTATCCAACCTTACTAACCTGAGCCCAAAGTATCCTGTGTTAATCGATGTAAGGGGGCAAAATTTGCATCTGATTCTGACATAGAGACTGACAGTTCTGATTCAGATGACACAAATCGGAGACTTATGTTTGACTGGGTAGTATTTTTAATTATAAATACCTAATTATTGCATTATCTGTAATCTAGGAGTTATTGTCTGTTTTATTTTGCATCACAAAAGTATTTCAGTTTTATATTATATGTGCTAGCCCTCCACATTATACTGAGTAGCAACACACTGACCTATGCTGTGTCAATCTAAATTTTTAATATGTCTTTGTACTCATCAGTTGTGAACTATATTAAGTCATACTGTTTATTGTGTGTATGTGGGAAGGGGCTCTGCAGAGGTGCCCATGTGTACCCATTGTTAACATAATGTGATGGTGCTTCTTACTAGTTTATTAGGGACTGTGTTTGGATATGGTTTCATCTTGTGTTGTAGTACAAGTATGTGCATTTTTTTCTCATTGTATATGTTACCTATTCTGATGCGTGTGTGTGTGTGTACACTGTTAGGGTGGTCCTGACTGTTGGTTCCAGTACTGTCACCTGTGTAACCACATGAACACATGTGGATGTTCATGGACAGGGGTTCAAACTGGCACTGGCCCCAATAGCTAAATGCTGTTTGATATTGTTTGGGGATAGACAAAAATATTTGTAAGAATAAAAAAAGCATTGCAGGTCTTACTTTTACCACTTAGAAAAACAAGACCGCAATCCTGAGCATGCGCGTGATGTTTCTGTGGATGTAACACACATGCTCAGGATCATGGTCCTGTTTTTGTGTGATAAAAGTAATAGAAACATCGAAACATAGACTTTGATGGTGGATAAGGACCACTTGGCCCACCTAGTCTGCCCATTTCCCTACCTACTGGATAAGCTGCAGATCCTAGTTAACCAACAACCTATTTCTTCCTACCTTCCCACAAGAATTGCCTTATATTTGTCCCATGCATTCTTGAATTCTCTCACCATTTTAGACCCCACAAGCTCCTCAGGAAGGTGGTTCCATGTGTCCACCAACCTCTCTGTGAAAAAATGCTTCCTCACATTGCCCCCAAGCTGCCCCCCCATCTTGAAATTGTGTCCCCTTGTTCATGCACATCTCTTTTTCTGAAAGATGCTACCCTCTTGGACTTTGTTGATCCCACTGAGGTACTTAAAAGTTTCTATCATGTCCTCACCTCTCCCTCTTTTCCTCAAGGGTATACATATTAAGCTTTAGTCTCTCCTCATATGGCTTCTCTTGCAGAACCTGCACCATTTTAATTTCCCTCCTCTGGACTGCCTCCATCCTGTCTATGTCCTTGCGGAGATGGGGTCTCCAGAACTGGACACAGTACTCCAGATGAGGTCTCACCAACTGTCTGTACAGAGGGATAACAACTTCCTGTTTTCTACTGGTGATGCCTCTTGCTACACATCCCAGTATACCCCCAGTCCTCCCTACTGCTTTATCACATTGCTTGCTAACCTTAAGGTCATTTGATATGATTACCCCCAGGTCCCTTTCTATTTTTGTTGTTGTTACTACCTCCCCTCCATTGTGTACTCTTCCCCTGGGTTTTTGTTTCCCAGGTACATTATTTTGCACTTCTTTGCATTGAATCCAAGCTGCAACACTTCTGACCATTCCTCCACCCTTGCCAAGTCCTTTCTCATCCTTTCCATCCCCCCCCCCATGTATCAGCCCTGTTGCAGATCTTTGTGTCATCTGCAAAGAGGCATACTTTTCCTTCCAATCCCTCTGCAATGTCACTAATTAAGACATTAAAAAGGACTGGACCCAGTACTGAACCCTGTGGTACCCCACTAGTAACTCTCCCTTTCTTCAGAGTAGACTCTGTTTACTATTACCTTCTGTGTCCTGTTGTCCATCCAATGTTTTACCCAGGCTAACACCCTGGGACCCACTCCCAGGCTCGCTAATTTGTTTATTAATCTTTTGTGTGGGACTGTGTCAAATGCATTAATCTTTTGTGTGGGACTGTGTCAAATGCTTGCAAAGCTCTTCATCAGTCACACATAGATCCCAATGCTCAGTACTGCATGTACATTTAGCTTCAACTATCACTTAAACTTGTGCAGGAAATTTGCACATGCTCAATGCACGTTCACATGGAAAAGAGACATCTGGTGGTGGAGGATTGGCCAAACAATAAGGTAATGTGCTTGGTTCAAGCTAAAGTATATATTTTTAAAATTTAGGTAACAGATCTTACTGTTACTCATACTGGGGCAGATGAATAGTTTATTTTACCACAGATGTTATTACAGGCACACTGGTCACACAATTTCAATATAGCTGCTGAAAGCTAGTAGTGTTCCTTAAATGTGCGCACTGCTCATGCTCTGCATTGATAAAAGTTTCCAAAGAGCTGCAAAGTACAGTAAGCTGAAACTGAAGAGCAGCTAGAAGCAAACCATTAGGATACTTCTATTAATTAATTGCAGTGAATAGTGCACATATTAAGCAACTCATTGAAAAATGCTAAACCAGTAAGCTGTAGGGACAGTTTCATGTGACTTGTGCTGTATGTTATACTGGAATATATATGCATACTGTATTTGTGTTTATGAATTAGCGTGTATGTATCACAACAATTAAAAAGTGCAGTTAGATGGTTCTGTGGTTATCGCAAAAATTGCTAGTCAACATTCCCTAGCTATCTATATAATTTTCCACCTTATGCATGTCATTGCTGATTTAAATGAGATGTCCAGTGGTAACCCCCCACCCCCACCCTCCAATGTCCATCAGAGCCTGAAAAGAAGAAAACGGTTCATCAATGTCTTTTTTTTAATCTGTAAAAATGTGTGTAGACAGTGCATTGCTATGTTATACTGGAATATATATGCATATACAGTATGTGTATATGTGTTAGTCAGTGTGTGTGTATCACAATAATTAGAAAGTGCAGTTAGGTGGCTCAGTGGTTAGTGTAAAAATTGCTAGTCTACATTCCCCCACTATCTAGATCAGTTTCAACCTTATGCATGTTATTGCTGATTTCCAGGAGATGTCTAGTGGCAATGCCCCACCCTCTGATGTCCCTAGGAGCCTGAAAAGAAGAACACAGTCCCCTGATGTCTTTTTAATCTATAAAATAAGGTCCATCACTGATGCATCCCCACACCACCAAACCTATGTCCCACTGAGTACCCACCACCTCACACTCCCCAGATGCCTTCACACACCCTCACTCACCTGAACAGATCCCAGTGTGAAGAGCCACTGTCCCATGGAAGACATGTCTTGCTGCTGGAACCAGTGACTGCTATATGAAAAATCAGGTAAGTGCAGTTGAAAACTCATTGAAATATATTAAATCACACTTACCTTATTTCTCATATAGCAGTCCTCAGTTCCAGCAGCAAGATGTGTCTTCGATGGGAGCGTGCATCTTTACACTGGGACCTGTTTAAGTGAGTGAAGGTGTGTGGTGGAGTCTGGGGATGCTGGTTGGTGGGTGCTCAGTGGGAGGTCGGGCTGAGGGGGGTGTGACTCACATCACCACCCAGTCTGCCCTATTAATCCCTATCTGGTGTGAAGCCCCATGCCCAAACTGAACTCTGGAGACCCCACTTGCCTCCAGGATACCCCTGTGTCTATTCCACTCCTTCTTAAATTCTGTGACAGTTTTAGCCCCTACCACCCACTCTAGTAGTCTATTCCAGGCATCCACCACCCTTTCCATGAAAAAAGATTTTCTCACATTGCCCCTGAGCCTTCCCCCCCAACTTCATTTTGTGTCCACTTGATTTGGATAATTTCTTACTTTGGAAGATGCTTTTTTCCTGTACTCTGCTTATACTGGTGATGTATTTGTATGTCTCAATCATGTCCCCCCCTTTACTCCAGCAAATACATATTTAACTCCTTTAGTTTTTCCTCATACATCTTGTCTTGCAGGCCCTGCACCATTTTACTTGCCCTCCACTGCACCACTTCCACCCTGTCTATGTTCTTTCTCAGATGGGCCTCCAGAACTGAATGCAGTATTTGAGGTACAGTCTCACAAGTGTCTTATACAGGGGCAAGATGACCTTCCTCTTTCTACTCATGATACCCCCCCTCTATGCATCCAAGCATCTGACTAGCCTTTCCAGTCACCTAATTGCACTGCCTACTTTCTCTTAGGTCCTCTGAGATGATAACTCCCAGGTCCCTTTCCTGCTTTGTGAATGTCAGTACCTCCCCACCTAGTTTGTACTTTGCCCCTAGGTTCTTGTGCCCTATGTACATGATCCTGGACTTCTTTGCATTGAATCCCAACTGCCATTATTCAGACCATTTCTCCAGTTTTATAAGGTCTCCTCTCATTCTTTCAACACCCCCTGGAGTGTATACCCTACTGCATATCTTTGGGTCATCTGTGAAGAGGCATACCTTCCCCTCCAGTCCCTCTGCAATGTCCCCAATAAAGACACTGAAGAGAACCTGACCCAAAACCAACCCCTGTGTCACCCTGCTCATCACCTCTCCCTCTTCAGAGTACTCCATTTACCACAATCCTCTGACTTCAGCCATTCAGCCAGTTCTCCACCCACAGAACTATTTTAGGATCCACCTCTAGGCTGTACAGTATGTTAATCAGCCTTCTATGGGGACAGTGTCAAAGGCCTTTCTAAAGTCCAGATAGGCCACATCCACCACACCTCCCAGGTACACTACCTTAGTTATCCAGTCATGTCATAGATTAGTACAATGAGTTAGTGCAAAACACATTGCTTATCCTAAATACAGTAAAAGTTAAGGTTAGATATATAAGTAAATAAATGCCATATAAGGCAGTGTATGTCTGTTAGTGTGTGTGTGTGGCAATGCTCTGTGTGTAGACAGTGCACTATGTTATACTGGAATATATATGCATATATGTCTATAAGTATTAGTGTGTGTGTGTATCACAACAATTAGAAAGTGCAGTTAGGTGGCTCAGTGGTTAGCGCAAAAATTGCTAGTCTACATCCCCCCACTATCTAGATCAGTTTCAGCCTCATGCATGTCATTGCTGATTTAAATGAGTTGTCTAGTGGCAATCCACCCACCCTCTGATGTCCCGTGGAGCCCAAAAAGAAGAAAACAGTCCCTTGATGTTTTTTTTAAATCTATAAAAATGCGCATAGACAGTTCACTGCTATGTTAACCTGGAATATATATATATATATATATATATATATATATATTAGTCATTGTGTGTGTGTGTATCACAACAATTTGAAAGTGTAGTTAGGTGGCTCAGTGGTTAGTGCAAAAATTGCTAGTTAGCACATTTATCACTGCCCACAATACCATTATTTTGCAGCCGTATTGGCTCTTTCTAGAATTTGTTATTCATGCTGCATCATAATTATAATAATAATAATAATTCTTTATTTTTACTGTGCCTTTTTAAAACCAAGGCATCTTAACAGCAGACTTCACATAAAAAACAATAAATAAACACAGATACAATAAATACTGAATTCATAAAATGCAATAAAATATCATCAGAGATAAGCCAACAACCACAAATGGGTCTTTAACGCCTGTTTAAAATCCTCCATGGACACGCATTAAGAGTATTCAGTGGTGTTTCCTGGTAAAACAGATGGATTTGCAAAACAAACAAAAAAACTAGCACAAATCATCAGTATGGAAACTCATTGGACTCATGAAAACTGGAAGTACAGACAACAGCAGTAATGACATTTTGTTACTCAATGATTTAGCTAAAGGAAGTACCTCCAAGTTGTCAGAGCACTCTCTTCCTCTGCCAGTGAAACATGTTTCTAAACCCTCTTTCTGTTATTTTCAAATAATTGTACAGAACTATTATCAGAGGCATGTTACTGCCCTAAAGCATCAAATTCATTTCCAGTAAAAGAGAAACACAAGATTCAGAAGATCCATACATACATAAGCCCTCTAGATATGTGGTGGGGAAAAAGATTCAGTTTACTTTCAGACATCGATAACACACTAGTAATATATGGCTAAAACCTGTGAAAAGACCCTGCAAAGGAAAATAAGATATTTAAGTGATAATGTTCAGCTAGTTGGAGTATACAAAGCAATAACCAGACTCTATGGACAATTAAATCATCCACAGAAGCCAGTTATTGTGAGCATACTCCAACTAACTGAACGTTATTACTATTATATGAGTTGGAGTTGGTCTGCATTTGGTTTAGTTTCTCATATTGCAGTCAGCGGTTTCAGCAGCAAGACGCATTTTTGGTCAGGAGTAGATCTCAAACTTGGGACCTGTTTCAATTCAATTCAATTCAAGTTTATTGCAGGAGAGCTCTGTTGAGCAGGCTCATTCACAAGGAGATCCTGATTACACAGAGAAAGGTTTGTATACAGAAAATAAAGACAGATACAATATGAGTCAATACAATCAATCGAACAATAACATACAGTAGAACAGTACATTTTCACAAAGCATATAGAATAGAGTAATACATTGTTACAAAGCATAGAAGATACATACAAGCATAAGTACAGCAGGTTCAGAGGGAGCAGATAAAGCAACAGAGATACTGCAAATGACAAGGCTATGCAAAGTAGGAAATTAAATAAGTGCATGAGGAAGAGAAATTGGGAAGATGGAAGCCATATAAATGTTAGTATGAGTTTATATGGGTATTGTTGGTAGCTTAGGAAAAGAGGTAAGGGAGAGAGGGCGGGGAGAGGAGGAAGAGGAGGAGAGGAAGAGGAAGGGGAATGGGCAATGGGAAGTAGAGGAGGAGAGGGGTGGTGGACAGGTGAGGAGAGAGGGGGTGGTCCGAGGGAGAGAGGGGGTAGTCCACATGCTGATAAGGTGGAGTGTTGGCAGGGGGGCGAGGGATGGGAGATGAAACAGAAAGAGCTAATTCCTCCGGCAGTTACATACTACCCTAAGGTGTTTGGAGACCAATACTTTGAAAGAGTTGACTGTAACAGTATTTTTAGGGACATCCAAGGAGATGTATGTTCACTTCCTAAGGGAGTATGTACTGTGGGAGATATGATCAGGGAGGAGTTGTAGCACGGAAGTTTGATTAGGAGAATTTTGAGTGTCCAAATACAAAGGTGAAGTAGCCTTGTGGTGAGGGATGTCCAATCCACTGAGGTATACAAGTCACATTGGTGGGTCCTAGGTGGTGCCATGGTAACGAATTGCAAGGTACAATGGAACAGGGCATCGAGTTTATGAAGATTGCTTGCTGGTGTGCAATTATAAATTATGTCTTCATAGTCAACAAACAAGAGGAAAGTGGCTTGGACTAATCTGAGCCTGACCTTTGATGGAAAGAATACCTTATTATGGAAAAAGAATCCTAATCAAGTATCAGTTTAGTGGTAAGGCAATTGATATAAGCAGTGAAGGACAGTTTACTGTCAAGCCAGAATCTTAAGTATTTAAACTGGTCAACAACTTTGAGAGATTCCCCTAGGGACATCTTAGATGCATTATTAGCTGATGCTATAATTGTGGGGAGGTTGCTGGTGTGGTTGAAGAACATAACCTTAATCTTTTTCGCATTTAGCAGGATTTTGGAATTGATAAGGATACATTTGAGCTGCAGGAAGTCCGACTGAAGCTCATTGCAGACTTCAACCAGAGAGGGTTTGGATGTGTAGAGAATGGTGTCATCCATGAAGAAATGAAGTTTGGAATTGACAATATTTGATTCAAGGGTGTTAATATAAATGGAGAATAGTATAGGACATAATATATGCTCTTGCGGGACACCTCTTGGGGAAGGGGGTTTGGCAGGAGGCCATCAGATTTAACTTGCTGGATTCTACCTGCAAGGTAAATGGTGAACCACTGGACTGTGGAGATAGAAGCACCTAAGTTAGAGAGGGCAAGAAGCATGAGGTTATGATCAACAGTGTCAAATGCTTTGCTCAGGTTGAGGAAAACTGCTCCCATAACTTGCTTGGAATCGTAGGTGGTGAACCAGTCATTAGTGACTTTTGCTAGGGCAGAGAAGGTACTATGATTTTGCCTAAAACCAGATTAGGCTGAGATAAGGAGAAAGTGGTTTTCAAGATGTTCTTTTAGTTGTTAATATATGAGTTTTTCGAGAATTTTGGCAAGGACTGGGAGGATGGAAATGGGCCTATAATTGTTCAGATCACAGGGGTCACCTGATTTAAAAAGGGTCAAAATATGAGCAGATTTCCAGCAGGAGGGGACAGGGGCTGATGAGATTGATAGACTGAATATATGGAGAATAGAAGCAGCCAGGTAATAACGTCCAAGTTTAAGAAAGAAGGGTTCGATCCTATGAGCATCACCTCCTCTTTTGGTGTCTAACATGCAGAGATGGTCTTCCACATCCTTATATGAGACTGGGTGCATTTGAAGTGGGTGCAGAATACAGGGGAGGGTGGAGTATTCACAACTGAGGAAGGGTGGAACCTTCCTGCATGGGGGAGGAGTCAAATGCCAGCCCTGCAGTGGCACTGTGGGAATTTATTTACTCGAGTATGAGGTTACGATCGTCGAGCTCTACTCCTCTAAAATGAATTTTTGTAGGGACAGAAGGGGCAGCTTTACATCCTTCAACCCATTTTATGGTCTGCCAGATTTTGGCAGCATTCCCTTTGGACTGCTCGAAGGTCTCGATATAATAATTGGATTTGGCTGACTGGATTAGCTTGACACAGGAACTCATTTAGGTGAGTGAGGGTTTGTGGGAGCGTACTGGTGGATATGGGGTTGTGGGTGCTGAGGCGGGGAGGTGGGGTTGGGGCGGGGTTGATCAGCAAGGGACCCATGTATTTTTTTTCTCAGTGTTCACAAACAAAGCTTTGGAGAAAACAAATCAAAGGAATGGTTTTCTTTATTTCAGCTTTTGTTTGTCATTGCGGTGGGGTGGGGTGGGTGGGGGGGCAATGGATGAATTGGAATGATTGTGGGTTTATAATAAATGAATGGGAAATGGCTTTCCTGTTGTAGGTTACTAATGCAGGCTTGCTGTTTTTGGTGTGGGGGGGCACTAGCATGCGGTGTGCTTGACAGGCAGTGTGAGACACTGTTTTATGTGTTTTTTTCTGTGGATGAAGTGAGGAAAAAATTGTGGGGAAAAAAGAAGTCACTTCTAAGTGTTTGCTGGTTTGTTTTCAGTGTGTTTCCTACTGAGGTAGTAGTGTTCCTGTTAACAGTTTACCAGGAGAAGCTTCAAAATAAAATGTAATTATAAATACCTTTAAAGGAGTAGTACACCCAGAATTTGCAATGAAACATAAGTTGTGCAGAGTGCTTTGATTTGTCTGTGATGTCCTAGTGTGTCCTTCCCATTGTCTGCTATTAGGAGGTTTTCCTAAATTAGTCTGCTAGCCTTATGGTACTTTTACGACCCCTGGGGATCTCCATCACTGTAAGTGTATTGCTTTTCTTACTCCTACAATGCATCCTGTCTCATGTGGCAGTGATTTAGCAGAGGCCATAGATTCCGCAGCCAGAACTGCTTTACAATCAGTTCACAACAGCAGAGCTGTGTAACTTTTCTTATCTAGTGAGCACAAATGGCTACATTTAAAGTTTAGCAGATACTTGAGAGCTAACCAAGTGGATTTTCTGTAAGAAAACACCTACTAAATAGCTCTAATTCAATATTTTTGTTTTATATATGCGTCAGATCCAGCTAGCAGGAGTAAGTGTTTTGATTTTTAAAACTTTTAATATTATCAAACTACACACAACCATAAAAAGCACAGAAATTGTTCCAGATCACCAATGCTATAATTAGTAAGAACTCTAGCTGTTTTCTTACAGAAAAAAACACTCAGTTAGCTGTAAAGTATTTGCTAAACTATAAATATAGGTACAGTACCAGCATTCTGTTAGGTAAAACTGGCAGTTAGTGCTGATTTTGCTCCATGACATGTTTTCAATGTTTTTTTGTTTTACAAATGTGAAGTATTTTAATATTTATTTCTTATTAAAGATAAAAGTGTGTGAGTTATTTAGATTTGTGGATAAAGTACAAAACAAGTGTTTTATCATTTAAAAAAGTGTGATACACTAACTTTGTAATGCAGTGAACCTTCCTGAAATGGAATCAAATGTGTAGCTGAAATAGCAGCCGTCAGTTTGGCATCCCGTACAGCAAACTGCTCGCTGCAGGACTTGATGGAATTTTTTCCTTTTTACTCCTGGTGTGTGAACTAATTTATGGTTCCTAAGCCCCCTCCCAAATGGTGCTGACATTAAGGACCAAGGTCCAGGTGGGAAGCTGTGCAGAGACATTGCTGCTGCCAAGCACCTAACAGCACCCTCCCCTCCTGACACCATCTGTTACCCAGTGCAGTGCCAAACCCTCCCATGGAGAGGAGATATGTTGGATAACAGCTCAATATAATTTCTTTCTCCTCCCGATGTCCCAGGCTCATTCCTGAACCCAGGTTGCTGGCACAGTGCCAGGCGTGGAGTCCTCCTGCGCCTCAACCCTCAGCGCCACTAGGCTGGCCTATTTCATACATTTCCACTGAACAAGTATATGAAGTGTATGATATGAATCTGCAGCCCAGAAACTGCAAAATACTTTGAAGACAGTTTCACTTTTGTGTGTGGTATGCCACGAAAGCAACAGGATGCCAAACTGATAGTGAATATTTTGGCTACACATTTGATTCCATTTTACAATGGTTCACTGCACTACAAGCTTAGTGTATCACATTTTTTCAAATGATAAAACAATACTTATTTTGTATTTTATTTGCCAATCTAATGAAATAGCTCAAACACACACTTTTATGTTTAAAAAGAAATACATACTTTATTAAAAAAAAACTTCACTTTTGTAAAAAAAAAAAAAAATTGAAAATCAATGCCACAGAGCAAAATCAGCACCAACTGCCAGCTCTATCTAACAGAATGCTAGTACTGTACCTACATTTACAGTTTAGGAAATACTTGAGAGCTAACTGAGTAGTTTTCTTCTGTAAGAAAACAACTGGGGCTTGATTCCAAAAGGCATTATGCCTGGCACAAGGCGATTTACGCTAATCCTGATGGCACAAATTGCACCTTATGCCAGGCAAAACACCAGCTGCAATTCCAAAAGGCACCTTGCACCATGCTATATGTGGGTTGTGCCAAATGTGAGTTACGCCACCCACTATGCCCGCAACCCACAGCAGCATGGCACATGGGTGGGTTATGGCAGCAACTGCACCCTATTCCAAAAGGGTGGCTGCTGTAACCCACTTATGCCATTCCAGAACAGGGTCTGGCATAGCAGGGTTAGACCAGCTAGGAGGTGGTCTTAGGGGCATCCATCCTGGCACAGTGATGGATTCCCCCCCACAGCACCACAGAAAATACACTGCTGTGCTCCCTTTTCCCCCTGCCCTGTCATGCCCCAACCCCCTGAACTTCACGGACCCCCAGGGTCCGGTTCCATCACTGTCCCCCCCAGTGCATGCGCCAACCAGCCACCCTCCAATGCCCCCAGGTGCATGACATTGCATTCCGGGGTGGGGGGACTGGGAGGCAGTAGAATGCATACCACTACTTGCAGCACCCTGGTCCGGTGTGCCATGCCTTTGGCGCTAGCCTGTGACTGCCACAAGTCACAGGCATAGGTGTTGGGGACCCTACTTGTCCTGGAATATGGCACATGGTCCACAGCATAGTGCTACATGGTGCAACTCGCATATGACCATGAGTTGCACCATGCGTTTCAGAATCGGGCCCCTAGAGTCTTTGCTAATTATAACATTGATGATCTGGGACAATTTCTGTTCTTTTTATGGTTGTGTGTAGTTTGATGACATTAACAGTTTTAAAATGAAAACACTTACTACTACTAGTTGAACCTCACACACATAGAAAACAAAAATATTGAATTAAAGCTATTTAGTAGCTATATTCTTACAGAAAACCCACTCAGTTAACTCTCTAGTATCTGCTAAACTGTAAATGTAGCCATTTGTGCTCTCTGGATAAGGAATGTTACACAGCTCTGCTGTTATGGACTGATTCTAAAGCAGTTCTGACTGCTGCATCTATGGTCTCCACTACATCACTGTCACATGAGACAGGATGCACTGTAGCAGCAAGAAAAGCAATAAATCTAGCTGAGATGGAGATCCCCAGGGGTTGAAAAGCTACCACAAAACTAGTAGGCTAATTTGGGAAAACCTCCTAATAGCAGACAGAGGGAAGGACACAGTCAGACTTTACACAAATCAAAACACTCTGCACAACTAGATATTCAAACTGCACCACAAAGTAGCGCAATAGCAGGAGAAGGCGCAAGTTCAGTGTGCCTATGCACAACATGCGTGATATTCAAACACTGCGCAGGCCAAGATGTGCTTGCGCCACACAACTGAATATTGCACCAACTGCGCCATGGCACAACCAGAGATGTGTAGTGGTGCAGGCCTGATGTGCAATAGCACAATGAGGGATGCGCAGTGGAGCAGGGTAGCAGCACATCAGCACAACCTGGGATGCGCAGGGACAGGATGCAGAGGTCCACCACCCATGGAAGATATGGGCAGAGGAGCACACAGCAGAAGAGACATCACCCCCACACCCCATGAACCGCACAGCCTGAGGAGAGCTGGAAGAACAACTGGCCCATGGACACCAGCAACAATCCCACAGCTGGGGCATGGTGCCCCAGCACACCCCATGGCAAGCTGTGACCAGCAGACAAGGAGGTCTGGCCACCCTGTGCTACACCATCCCACCAATGCAGAGCACACCCTGCAGAGTGATCCCCAGACACCCTGCCCAGGAGCAGCATTGAACAGTGCAGGACACCCCATGCATGCCACCACCCCAATGTGACAATGCAACCCTGTGCACCATGGGGCCATGCAAGGCAGCCCCACTGTGAGCACCCTGAAGTGGGTGGCAGCAGACACTGATGCAACAACTGCAGACACAGTGCCACCCTGCACAGCCCCCTGAGGTACAGCTGAGAGACCAACCATGCGTCGGCACACGAGGTACCCCACATGCAACAGGGCCTGCCCCGGACACCACCACCAGTGGTACAGCACCCTGCACACCCTCCCAAGGACACACCCTGTCCCAGCACTGGCTACAACAGCCAGCACAGATGCCCACAGTGGTGCATGGAAGCATGCGCCACACAGGATGCAACACAGTGCATGGACAAACATCCACCCATACCCAAGTGTACACCAACACAGGGACACAGTAGCGCATCAACAAACCCACTGGCATGTGGCCACAGCAGCTGGGCTAGCACCCCTCCATGGCACAGGTGTACCAGCCACCCTGCGCATGCACCAGGAAGCTGTACGCCACCAGAATACGGCTGGAGCATAGGTGAAAGACAGTGGAGCACATCCCCTGCAACAGACACAAGCGACAGCATGGAGAGGGACAACAACAGTGGAGGCTACAGTGCCACCTGAGGCAGACGTGCACCATACTGGTGACAGGAGGCAACCTGGCATTGTGCCGGGTATAGTGGTTGTCCAGCATAGACAGCCACCACTGACATGCCAGCAGACCATGCATATCACAGACATGCAAGGGTGTCAGCTGCAAAGGCCATGGACGATCTGACAGGGGCACCATGGACACAGTGCATGCACCATGGACCACTGCACACAGACATCCAGTGCACAGAGAACAACACACAAACCACAGACAGTGACTGATTCTCCTGCCATCACCATAGGCGGTTCCCTTCCAGACACACACACACGCCCATGCCTGCACCACCCCTGGTGTCATGCACACCACTGCAGCTGAGCACCTGTAGCCCACTGCAAATCATAGACCACTACAATTGTCATAAAAAAACAAATGTATTAAAAAGAGGTAAGAAACAAAACTATTTACAAATATTTACAATGGGGGGAAGGGCCACATACCAGGTGGGGCCGGGTAAAGGGCAGGGGTGAACAAATTAGAGAGGGAAGAAGGGGTGTGAGGGTGGGTCCAGGGGGGTAAGGTGTATCCAGGGGCATGGAAGGCCTATCAACCGCCCCGCTCTCCACTTCTGTGGTGCCTACGTGCCCTCTGCCTCCTGACCCCATGCCCTCCATTAGCTGGAGGATCTCCAGTGACACCCTTGCCAGCTGCAATAGTTCCTGCATGCCCCTTTCAATGGCCATCAATCACCATCCACCTAGGACAAGGGAGCAGAGTCAATACCATGCACATCACAGAGCTGCGCCTTTGCCTGAGCACGCTCAACACAATTGCTCAAGGCGCAACAGTGCGATATTCAGCCAGCATATGCAAATCAGCTCATCTGCAATTCCATGGCTCAGCTACTGCATTAGCATCCACTTAAAGTTGCACCTCACTGCATTTGCATGCCTTGCGCTATATAAATGTGACATGGGACTGCAGAGGATATAGTTTGGTATAGCAGTCTATTGTGGTGGGTTGTATGCTGTTTGGAAGTGTGGACTGTGGTGTGCGGGAGATGCATGGGACTGCACAATCAAAGGTAACATACATCATTTCCAAAAGGCTCTATAATGACCGGACGTGAAGAAGAGGTGGAACAGGGATGTTGGAGAAGGAGGAGGAGGAGGAGGCCCAACTTCACCTGGACGGAATCAGATGTCAGGCGTACCTCGACAGGGAACCACTGCTCAGGGGACAGCGGGGAACACCACAGGCCCGAGCTGCGGCATGGGGTGAGGTTGTGCATGCCATGAACCAGCATGGCAGCCACCAGCAGTCTGTGCAGGAATGTAAAAAGAAGATCAGCACAGACAAGAGGAGAATTAAGGACAAGGTGGCTGCCATCAGGGCAGCATGTGCTGCAACCAGTGGTGGACAGCCAGATGTGCCATGCCTGATGCCACAGGAGGAGTGGATGGCTGGCAGCATGTGGCATTGTGCCATAGAGGGCATTCCGGGTGGTGGCTTCCAGATGGGTGGCAGCCTGTCACTGCATGATAGGTCCTGTGCTGTCACTGTGTGGGAGGTGGGGGGAATGCCATAGGATAGGGCGGAGACATTAACGCTACTGTGTTCCCTTACAGCTCCTGAGTATCTACAAGGGTCAGCAGTGGTGGGTGTGTCCACCGTGGGTGAGGCCCTGGACATGGAGGAGCACCCATCCACTTCCACAGGTGTCCAAGGCTCAGGACCACTGCATACCTGCCTGTCTGTCCGGACTGAAGATGGTGGTGCTGGTAAGGACGAGGCCCTGCCTATGTCCCAGCAAGACAGTGGCCACAGACTCCAGCATGCTGGGACATGGACTGGTGCCAGATCAGGCACCAATGATGATGCATCACACATCCTGGACAGTGATACGTGTGGGACTCAGGATGGTCCCACAGCCGAGAACAACATGGGCGTAGCCATGGGTGGTGCCGCAGTGGAGGCCTGCATGACATCTCAGTCCCAGCCTGTGCCTGTATGCCCCAGTGGGGCAGCACTGGTGTGCATCCAGGCTGGTGGGGCTGTTGCGGCTGCTGCGGTGGCACCGGTGAGCCCCGGTGACCAGCGGCTGGAGGGGCAGTGCCAGCAGTCGGCCAATGGTGATGGGGGGACAGTGTCGGTTGGTGGCATCAGTGCACCACATGTGGACATGTCCTGGCATGGCTCTGTTGTGCAGCATCCATCTTCAAGGGGTGCTGCCCGACACGGCCAGGAACACCAAGAGGGACAGCATGCCGATCAGGCTGATGACCTCTTTGATGAGTACAGCCGCCCACTTCAGGCTTCAGTGGATCAGCAGTTGCGGCTTGTGACGGTGGTGGATGCACTCAGTGCAGTTCTGTGCCATGATGAGGAGCGGCGCAGCAGGGACCATGGTCTGCTCCTGGCAGAGATGGCCCGGCAGTTGGAGGATGTGACCACTGCCATTGACAGGCAGACACATGCAATTACTGCTGTCATGGCCACTTTGGGAACCCAGTTCATTGCCCATGCACCACAGACACCGAGCAGTGTCATATCCACCCCCCGTTCCTGGCATCGTGCGACACCTTCCATGTCGACACTGGGTTCAGCTGTGGGCATACTGAGCACACCTGGCGTGGGCATGTTCAGTGAGCTGCAGACCCCTGTGCAAACACGGTCACGTTCCCGCAGCGTCACCCCTGGGGGACCATTGGTGCCACCCCATGAGGCCAATGGTCAGCCTTACATGGCTGGCAGGTCTCGTTGGGGTCACCCACGCATCCATGGTGGCCATGGCACTGTGCTGCATGACTGATCTGTCTCCCACAATGGCCACCATCTGCTGCTGCCCTGTGTGCAGTGTGTTTTGCACTGTGCAATGCACGGGTGGGGTACCTGGCCCTGCACACACATGGTCCATGTGCACACCCTCCCGTCCACTGGCCACTGTGGTGTGTGCATGATGATGCCTGTGTTGCGCTGTCCACCAGTGTACAATGGTGCCCAGCATCTGAGACACGCACAGAGATGGCCACTGAGCATGGTTGTGTGTGGACCTGTGTGTGGCTAGGGGTTTCAGTCAGGGTTGGTGTGCCTTCTACCCTTTGTGCATGTCTTGTGGTGTGTGTTTGTGTGTGTTTGTGTGTGCGTGAGCGCGTGTCATGTTTGGCCTTGCCCATCCCTGATGGCATGTACGGTTCCACGCTCAGACCCATTCCCTTGCCGCCATCTGCCCCTGGGGTTCATCCATGCCTGTCTGTGGGTTGTGCCCTTGCTATTGGTGGTTGCACATGGCCCCATGACCTACTTGTGTTGGCCGAAGTGCTCCTCTGTGTAGGTGTCCTGATGCAGTTGTGCCATCCAGATCAGGCGGGGGCTCATCACCCAGGGGATGGCTGCCCATCACCATCTGGACGGGTGTCCTCATCATCCCCATTGCTGTCCACTTCTTCAACCTCTACAACTATCCCACAGTCATTGGCCATGTTATGCAGGATGCAACAGGCCAGGAATAGCCTGCAGGCCTTTGAGGGACTGTACTGTAGGGCACCACCAGACATGTCCAGGCACTGGAAACATGCCTTCAGCATCCTGAACACCCGCTCGATGACATTACATGTGGTGGCATGTGCCTCATTGTACCGTTGCTGCAATGGGGTCACTGGGTGCCGGTATGGTGTGAGCAGCCAGGGACGGAGTGGGTAGCCACTGTCAGCTGTGTGTAGATGGTGGACATTAGTATGGTGGTCTGCATTGCTCTGCCATGGGCCATCACAGCCGGTACCCATGGCACCTCTGAATATGCACCCCCCCACAGCTGCGCATGTCATCCTGCATGATGTGCATACTCACCCAGTAGGTGGCCAGTGGGGATGTCCCCACTCTCGAACCTGTGGCACAGTGTGGACTGGTGCCAGATGAAGGCATCATATGCTCCCCCAGGGTGCATGGCACAGACGTTGGTTATGCGCCCCCTGGCATCGCACACCACCTGGCAGTTGATGCTGGTAAAACCCTTCCGGTTGATGTATGAAACACCATCTGGGCCAGGTGGCATGTGGATGGCCACATGGGTGCAGTCAATGGCCTGAGCATGCCAGGCATATGCACTACTCTGTGGAACTCTTGTATGTGTGCTGTGCACTCCGTCTGTGTACTGGGGAAATGGATGTACTCCGCAGCATGTGGCAGCAGTGCGCTGAGGAATTGTGTAAGTAGGTGTGACGTGGCCGACTGGGTTATGCCTGTTGTGTCCCCTGTTGGTCTCTGGAAGGTGCCCGTGGTGAGCAGGCACATGACAGCTGTCACCTTTGTCTCCACTGACAGAGCATGGCTCTGTTGTGTGGGTGCCTGCATCTCATCACTACACAGCTCACAGAGCCACCTCAGGATCACCCAGTTCAGGCAGTACTGGCCTACAATCTCTGTGTCGGTGTAGTGCTCGAAGGTGATGCAGGCTCGGTACTGCCTGTTGGGGGCATACCACCGATGGGCCCTTCCACAGCTGCACCCCCCTGCTGCCTGCCTTCTCACACCCCTCATTACTGCCTCCATCTGGAAGGTGGCACTGGTCATGTCCCTGGCTGGTGTTCCCCCCCAGCAGCTGTTATCCTGTTCCCCCCACTGTCCTCTGTGATGCTCCCCCTGCACCGGGTACACCTCCAGCCTTTGGCTGTCCTGCCTACTGCCACTGCCCTCAGTCCACTATGGCACTACCCTGTCTCTCCTGCACAGTAGCACAGGCTCCCCACTCCTGTTCTGTTCCTGTGTGTTCCCAGGTGTGCCCTGTCCTGCTCCTGCACAGTCCCATTCACTGTTACCCTGTTTCTGGTTGCGGTCACCTCACTCCCACCTCTGGCTTCCCTGTAGTGTTCTTGTGCCTCTCTCTTGTTCTTGTTTTTATTTTGCATCATTTCCGCTATCGCGAAACTTCCTCTAGCTCCCCTATAACGCATGGTGCATGCTGTTGAATATCTCACTAAGCCATTTATTCATGGTTCCTCCCCCTACATTTGCACATGCATTCATTACCATTGCACTCTTGTGCATTGCAACTTGCGTGGTGCAGCTGCCTCCTTCTGAATATCGCACAGTGGCGCATTTTTGTACTTGCGCTGGTGCATCTCTGTTGCGCATGGTGCATCCCTTTTGAATATCTGGGCCCATATGTTTTTTGCAAATTCTGGGTGTACTACTCCTTTAAATATTTTTGCTGCCTATTTGGTTTGTTTTTTGGTATTTTTATTTCTGTCTTTTTGAGACAGTATGGGGGCTTTTTGTTCATCTGTCAGGCTTTGAAATATTCTATTTGTTTGTTCAAAAGCTGCTGACATGGATAGCTGTTGTGACGCCATTTTTTACTTTTTGTTTTGTGACCAAGCTGTGATTAACCAACTGTGAGTGTGGCTAATGCTTGATTAACCAACTATGGGTGGGGCTTTGATGAATAAACTACTCTGGTGGTATTGCTTTGTTGTTTGTGGGCCAATAACTGATGGCAGTTCTTAATTATGATTGGCTGAGAGGAGATGCCTCTCGTATAAAAATGGATAATTTATTTATTATTTATTTTACTGTTTTTTGCCAGGAAACAGACCTGAGCCAGAACTTGCGTCCAGGTGCATCTCAGGAGCAGAGTATGGTTAAGTGACCTACTTAGGATCACACAGTATGCAAATGCTGACTTTGGGATTCAAACCTAGGATGGTGCTTTACCCCTCTAGGCTATACTCATAGGGCACTTACTGCGCTGAGTGCTGATTAAAGTTAAATGTTGCAGTACAATATTACTCTTTATTACATAACATAATGTCCTACCCTTGGCATAAAAAATCCAGATGGTGTTACCCTCAAATCATTGTCAGAATATATGCACCTTGGACTAGTGCTTACCAATCCCTGGAATTTTCTCTTTGTATTCAGTCAGTTCTATAGGAAGCTTAGAGCCCTAAACTGTGTGGGTTACTCCCTCTCCCCAAATCTGAGAAAGTGCTTGGTTGAACACATGAGTCTTCCTGTTATTGACATTTAGCAATGTGCTGTATGACATAGCCCCTGAGTAACATTCATCCAAACTAGATCCATTACTGAATATCCTCTGCAGGGTCAGAAACCCATAACTAATTGCACTTAAGACCCACAGTCAGTAAAAATAAAGCTCAAGTAGCTTTAAATGGGCAGCGACCATTATCTGCCATCAAATTGTATGTTTCTAGGTTTCTAAAATTCTATTCTCTGTTTTGAGTGCCTAGCTTGGCCAATTTATTAGCTCATTAGGCAAAAACATGACTCTTCGTCAAGGGGGCAGGTACATTCTCTGCTGCCACATCTGAACCCATTATTGTCATCTAAACTGGCCTTCATTGAAAGATAGACATATGCAGCACTGGTTTCTTTATGATTTGAAGTTCTAGTTAAACAAGCTCCCTGACTACTTATGTACCCTGCTGCCCCCTCCACCCACGACCTTAACTGCTGCTTGAGAAATAGATTTCTTGTTCCCAGATGTAAACATAATTCTGGTCAACTGGTTTTCATTCACAAACTCCCACAGGTCTGGAACAACCTGGCCTTGGGAAAAAACCCACACACCTGCATTGCTTCAGCCCAGCACTACTTCAAAAATGTAATTGTTTCTTACGGAGTCTGTACTTGACATTGACTTATACACTTCTCTGTGTATCCAGCTGCCCTTGATTGTTCTGCATCTGATTTGTGTGCAACTTATAACATATTGTAAATTGTGTATGTTGTTATTGCAAGTGTTTACAGTGTTTCTTCTTTTTTTTATCTTTTTTCTCTCCTTGTACACCCTCCCCCAGGTTGCATCTGTAAACAAGATTCTCCATGATTCTCCGTTGAAACAATTTCAATTAATAAACATTATTTATGTAATACCAATGGAAATAAAAATCACAAAATAACAAGTGATATATTTGTAGCATATTATGCTATCTTGTTGTTAGATTTGTCATAATCAGTATCTTGAAAGTTATATTCAGAAAAATGGAGTACTGAACCAATCAGAGAGCAGCTTTCATAATGCTAATGACATCACAATTTCCTAGTGCAGTAGTGAAGCCAGCAGTTGAATGCAAGTAAAAACTGATCAGTTTTCAACCAAATAGCAGCTTTCAAAGCTATGACTAGTGAACTAATATTGTATATATCAAATACACAATGGTCTGTGTCAAAATATGCAGTATATCATCCCTCGTGAAAGGGTAGGGTTTCTATAACTCTCATGGCTCTGCCACTCATGATTTATGGCCCTGCTTCCACCCCACACTTGAAGATACAATGCATATTCTGAGTCAGGCCATAACAAATCTCCTATATACTGAGAATACCGGAAGGAATAATGCATATGGAATGCAGCCTGTCACCCCTCTCTCCTCACCACAACTAGATCCATTCTTGCTCTCAAATTGAAGTACCAGGAGAGTAATTGATTAACTTTTCCCACCCTGTGATCCTAAAAGGGTATTTCATTGTGAAGAGAAAAGAAATAATATTAAAAAGTCAGATTTCTAAAACATTAAACTTCGACAGCATCATACTTTTTCCAAATCACTATTTTCCAAAGAGAAGAAATGTAGAACAATACACTCTGACAGCAGAAAAAGACTGATGGTCCATCGAATCTGCTTATAATGTACTATAACAGTCAATCAATAACCATCTTACTACTTATATAATGAGAAATTAAAATAACTTAAGTCAGATTCATTTATCTTCTTTATAAACCAAGACTAGACAGAAACAAAAATAATTAGAATGCCATTATTCCATTTTTCTATTTATAAAAAAAATAAAATTCATTGAGCCTCATACATACTGTAGTCACAATGATTTGCACTCAACTAATTTTTGTCATACTAAAAGCTGGTGCATTGTTTTTGGTCAGTGATGCCCCCGAGACAGTGTTACTTGTCTCACTTGTGATAATTGCTGAATCAAGATGTTAGTTGTCATAAACGGAAGCTCATGGAGCTGGGTTCTCAGAGAGAAAGGGGAGGTGGAGGAGTGGAGGAGACTGATTATTTCAAAGATGAGGGAGTTGGTAAGAGAAGGCAGCTTGCCCAGAATAATGTAGGTCTCACAGTGGGGGAAGAGGGAAGAGCAGGTGACAGTGCTTCTGAGGGAATTGAGAAAAGAGGGAGATGGTATGAGGAGAGACGTGATGTAACAGGAGAGGAAGCTGAACATCACAGAAATGAGACTCATGCCACAGCTTGAGTGACATGCTTGAGACTGATGGGATGCTCCAAAGGGTGAGCTCCTCATAGATGGAAGCATGGCAGACTTGGCATAGTGTAGCTGCTTGAAGCACTTAATGGAGGGAACCTGGTCTCATTGGCAAGGATTGAGCCACAAGGAAGTTTCCCCTCAGGGTACCATGAAATGGCAGGAGGAATAAGAAATTATGGGATGCACACTGGCCCATTGGCACAACGGCTGGATTTCCACTTGCTATGCTGGTGACACAGGTTCAGGAATGGATCCGGATCATCAGAGGGCTGGCCGGGGGGGGGGGGGGAGAAGGATCGAGCATCCCTTGATTGCTCTCCTTCTCTGCAAGGGAGGGTGGTGAAATTCTCAGTGCAGGAGTGACACCCGGCAGAGGCTGGGCTTGTCATAGGCACTGACATCGGCAGATCACTCAGGGCCGGGGCGGACACTGGCCATCATTGCACATCCCCACCCTGTCTATAAGAGGAAAGAAAAACTTGCAGCCTAGCCCACCTCCATGAAACCTCACCTCTGGCTTCAATCAGCCTTCTAGCCGGCTCTCCCAAGATAGTTACTAAGATCATGGCACCTATGTGAGAGGGTGCCGTGACCCCACCCCTTGGGGGGCAAGCCAGGGGTGCTGGGAGGAGTGCAGGTGATGTAGGAGGTGGGAGCCTGGAGGTCCGTGACTGAAGCAGATGCCAGCAGTAAAAAGGTCTGCAGCAAAAATTATAAAATAAAAAAAAAAGAAATGAAGGGAGGCTGAACTTTAGTTTTGGCTCTGAGTTGCAAAGGGTTTTGGGTGCAGTAGATCACAAGTTGCCATGAGCCATGGTGGGACACTAAAAAGATGCAAGGAAGGAGATGCAGCTGTGTCGACAGGGCAGTAATGGTGAGTGGAGGCACAAAGTGCATTGTGGTCAGAAACAAAAGCTGTCATTAGAAAAGACAAAACAAAGATAAAGGCTGGGCAGCCCCTAACCCACAGAGTAACTTGGCTGCCACACATGAAACACCTAATGCAATGAGCCGTAAGGGTCTGCAGTCACTTTGTTTTTTTATGTTTGCTTGCACCATGCACAAGACACATTATGTGGCAGCTTAGGAGAGAAGCGGGTTTCAGAGGTGCAGCACTGTGGTGGCCAATGTCACCACTGCATTCTTAGGCTTGGCCTTCATTTCCCAATGTGAATAGCATGCTGCTGCTGACACTAGCTCAGCAAGCATGCCACCAAATTGAAAGGAATTAGCTGTTGCAATGAGGGAATGACTCATCATTGCAGGGCGGTGCCTTGCCTGGTGTAACATTTCAAAAAAACATGGCGGCGAATGTTGCCGTCTGCCACTCACAGTCCCCATCAAAGCCTATGGGGTTGCTCAATCCCCCTGTTGGCATGCCCCCTCTCCAGTTCATTTGCCAACGGGAGAACCCAATCCCCATCTGTATAATGTCCCCCCATGTAATAGTTATGTATGCCGAGGGAGTACCCAATCACCCTCGGCATCATGCGCCCCCCCAAACAGACACGTTTTCTGTGCTGACAGGGGGCCCAATCCCCATCAGCTTTAGTCAACCTCCTCAAAAAACACAGGTGGCATGCTGGGAGCCCACCCCAGTGTGCCAAAAATGAACCTGTGAAGGAAAAACCTTCCTGCTGCATTTTTTTTTACCATGTGAAGAAAAAACTGTCCCTCATCTACAGTGCCCCACCCCAACTCGCACCACCTCTGCACACCCAACGTCCTCACACCCCCTCACCCTACTTACCTCCAGAGCCCGGACCAATGATCTTTGGTGGACGGGATACGTCTGCACTCTTCAAAGCTGACCGTGAACTGAAGAAATGCCGGTAAGCTGTATAATGGCATAAATGGGGGGGGGGGGTTCAACTTAGGTGGCTATCTCAGCCATTTTTGTGACTTTTGGCTCACAATTTTCAGCATGGGGTTCTTGGGATCCCACCTCATGAATTCAGTCACTGTCATTTCAGTATTCAGTTCCGAAATGTATTTCACGGTTACTGTGTGGAGTCACCTTTTGGGACCGAACTGTTCATGAGGTAGGCTCCCAAAAAGCCTATGCTGCAAATTTGGTGAAAAAATTCCAAAAAATTACTGTGTGTGTGTGTTTATTGCACAGTTTCTAGAATTTTTTAATATTTTCTCTCCAGATTTTCAGCATTGCCATTTTTTCACACCTGCTTATGAACAGTATGGCTGTAACTTTTCACATCCAGCCTGAAATGTGTTTTTGCACATGTGGGGCACAATGGCATAGTTGCTGTGGGAAATCAATGTTCAGGACAGATTAAGAAAATCACAGTGACACTGTTCGTGAGTGGAGGTCCCAAAATATCTATGGCGAAAATTTGGTAGAACATTTCAAAAAATGACTGTGTTATGAGTGTGCATTGCGCAGTTTCCATGCACGCTTGTAACTTTGAGAATTTTTAGTATTTCAATCCAGATATTCAACAGTGGCATTTTTTCATACTTCCTTATGAACAGCACAGCTGTCATTTTTCACATCCTGCCCGAACTGTGGTTTCGCACATCTGGCGCAGAAAGGCGAGGTCGCTGTGGGAAATCAACATATGGGACAGATTAACAAAAATCACAGTGCCACTGTTCATAAGCAGAGATCCCAAATGCTTTCATGAGGTGGGGGGTCACAAAAAGACCATGTTGAAAATTTGTAGTGCAAATACCAACAAACGCCTAGGGCATTAGGGGTTTCTAACTATAACGTCCCATCCTGTACAGACTGACAGGTGTCAGGGGTGTGCCTTTTTAGGATTGCTGGCTGTAATGTTCATGCTATTCCACCCCACCCTGCAGCCAGTGACAGGCACTGAGTTGTGTCTTGGACTCTTCTGCCCCAGAGTTCACCCCATTCTCCTATACTGCACCCATTTCAGTGTATGTCCTTATGGAATGGGATGACTGTAAAGCCGAACACCCCAAGGCACACCTCAACACTTGTCGGTGTCTGCAGGATAGGGTGAGGTGAAATAGCATAAGCGTTATGGACGATGACCCAAAGGCATACCCCAATGCTTGTCCATCTCTACAGGGTGGAGGTGGGGTTGGTGTGAAGTTCCATACTTCACTGCCATTCCTATTCTGCATCTGTTTAACTCCTACACTTCCATTGCTAACACCAGCAAGCAAACATTTGGCATTGACAAATGCTTGTTATAGTTGCCAGAGACAGGGCACTAAAGTTTTTGGGCTAACCAGCCAACCACAGGCTAAAGTCCTTCCATGCATTTTGCCTATTTGCATTACTAGCCTTCAGGAGGGATGTTAATGTCTCTCTAAATACCATCTACAGTCCTCCACTGCACCAGGCTGAGAGTGGAACTAGCACATTACAACAGCAAACTACTAAATAGTAACACTTTATTCCATCTTTACTTTTAGGCTACATAACATGGCAACTTTTTTACCCTCTCAGTGCATAACATTCCTTTTTTCACCATTTCTATATCCTGTTATTATGGATGAGTTTCAGACACCAGATCACCATCGCAGGCACCAGCGTCTCAAATTTATCCATAAACTGAGGACAGGGAAATGATGAAAAAGGAATGTGAAGCACTGATAGTGTGAAACGGTTGCCATGATATGCTGCCTAAAAGTAAAGCCTGTCCTTTAAATGGAACAAAGTGTTGCTGTTAATAAAGCCTGTTGTCTCATATTTCCGTGATGGTGTGCTGGGTTTGAATATCAGCCTGCTGTGGTGAAGGACTCTGGATTAAACTTCATCTGCTAGATGCTAAGCCCCATTTCTAGATTCTACATATCCTTATCATTGCTTTAACCCCTTGCATACCATCCACCCTCCTGCAAAAATGAGCATTGACAGTGCTAGTAAAAACATTTCAAAAATCAGTGACTGAATCTCACACAAGCACAGCAGTACCCAGAGCACGGATCTCGCGCATGTGCAGAAGAACCCCGCTGTTGCGCATGAGCAGGATTTAGTCGCCAGTTTTAAAATGTATTTACTAGCACTGTCAGTGCTCGTTTTTGATTCTAATGCAGCAAATGTCATTCTGCATGACAAAATGCTCCATACAGGCAGCTTTTTAGTATAGGCTTGTGGAAATTGCATGTCGTGCTTGAGCTCCATCTGAGACGCGCGTTCTAAGAGTGCATACAATTCCGGTGGTTGCCTCACTTTATGTCAAACCGCTGGAAAGGAATAAACTACAAAAATATGAAGAATTGGTAAGATTTATTGATTTTGGCACGCACAGGGGTCTTCTAGACAGCAAATGTGACAATTATGTGCATAGAGGCACATTGCTGAAATATTGGACAAAAACAAGGGGCAAAGCTGACAGTGCCCCTTTAATTTGTATATATTTACATATTAATTGCATGCAGCTATAAATATTAGGTATGGGGAGGCAGTCCACATCTTAGAAAGCACAATGTGGTGGAAGCAAGCAGAGTAGGAAAATATTTTTTTTAAAGAAAAATCAGTCTAGGGGAGAGTTAAACTTAAACAGAGCAGTAGGCAGGCTTTAGCAAGAGAAAATCTCAGTCCTTTCTCCTCATAGTTGGCCTTGAAAAAAACTTTCGCTTTCACTCCCTGACAGAGACTGTGTTGGGGGGGAGGGTCTGGGCTTAGGCACACAATGTAGCTTACTGTTCATGACTGAGACTGAAGAAGCACCACGTGGCAACTGCGGAACAAGCAGAGAAAGCAGCAAATATTTTAAAAAGAAAGTGAAAACATCAGGCAGTTTGCCTCCCAGTGCAGCAGTTCCCTCCTATGTTCTTTTATTCAGTTGCCCAGCCTGCAAATGCATTTCTACCAAGACACCATGTGTGGGCTGTGGGAGGAGGGTGCTGCTAATTATAGGCACTCAAAGACTGACCTGATGCCTTCATCTACACTCTGTTTGTGTGGAAAGGGAAGGGTACTTACCAAATAATGTGACATCAGACCGACCAGACAGCTTGTGGTTACTGGCACTTTTTGTGATAGAGTAAATCACAGTCAGACACTGTCGCGCAATGACTGGTGGTGGCCTGTAAATAAATAAGACATAAGTGACTGATTTAAAAAGGAAAAACATGTCTTGGCAGTGCTCCTGGGTTGGGTGGAGAAGGGGGGTGCCAGGGAAGGGTTCCGGGGGGGTGACGGGTTGCTGTTTGTTTTGTTCCTTTTTTCTGCTGCAGTTCAATGTTTTGATATGCCTGTAGAGTTTATATACTGCTATTGTGTTTTGGGAAGCTGTGTTCTTTGTATTGTGCAAAAATTCTATAAAACATATTACATTGAAAAAAAGGAAAAAAGGAAAACATTCTAATAAAAAATAGTCAGTTGTGGGTGAGTCAGTTTCAAAAATATATTGCTGGCCTGCATGGCAGTCAGTCAGCAGTGCATTTTCTCCATCTCATTAGAGGGATGGGGGCTGGAGAGTGAGGCACAGGTGTAAGACTAGAGTGGATGTGTGGAGTTGTGTACTCGGACTGGAGACCTAAAAGAACACTCAACAGCCACCATATCAGTCAAGTGTGTTTGTGTGTCTCCCTTGTAAAAGGAAAAAAAAAAAGATGAGCCCCAAGCAATAAACTACAGTAAGCAGAAGGCTGGTGGTCTGTCATCTCTCTCTCTCTCTCTCTCTTACCCTACCAAACTAAAGTCATCATCAGCACAGCAAAATCAATTTTCTGATTAATTATTGAAAGTTAAAACCAAACAAAATAAAGCAAACATTTAATAAAAAAAAAATCTTATTTACAGCCAGCAAACTTAAGAAACTGACTGAAAATTGAATCACATGGTTCAGATTCTGTCAGGTTGATATTATTACAGTGTGGTGTGCCTGTGAGTGTTGGAGACTACTGGACTTTTCAGTCAATATGGTGAGACTAGAAGAGCAGCAGACAGCAGTGTCCCATCAGTCCCTACAATATTACATAGAAACATAGACAGTGATGGCAGAAAAAGACCAATAATCCATCCAGTCTGCACATGGGTCTCTATAGAACCCCGTGACCTGGCGTTGATTGGGGGTTGTACCCCTCCCCCGGTGGTTATGCTGCACCTTTCCCATCCTTGTCCCTATCAGTGATGACATAGATACATAGATACATAGACAGTGTCGGCAGATAAGGGCCTATGGCCCACCTAGTCTGCCCATTTGAGCTTGTAAGTTCAGTTTGTTTTCCTAGAAGTCTATTTCCCTTACCCCTGACCTCTAGAATTCCTTTATGTCTATCCCATGCATTCTTAAATCCCGTGATTGTTTCAGCCCCCACCACTTCCTCTGGCAGGGTGTTCCACTTGTCCACCACCATGACTATCCCCTTGATTCTATTCCATGCATGTTTGAAACCACCCACAGTGTTTGCTGCCACCATCTTGGCCAGCAGGCTGTTCCATGCTTCCACCACCCTTTCCATAAAGTAAAACTTTCTCACATCCCTCCTGAACCTTCCCCCTCTCAATTTCTAGTCATGCCCCTGTGTTGTTGAGCTGGTGTTCCTGTTAAACAGTTCCTTGGAGTCCACCTTGGTTATTCCTTTCAGGAACTTGAATGCCTCTGTCATATCCCCCTCTCCCTTCTAGCCTCCAATAAATACATATTCAGTGCATCCTAAGTCATTCCTTGTAGAGCTTTCCTTGGTGGCCCCAAATCATATTCATTACCCTGTGATGTACTGCCTCCAGCCAATCCTTGTCTTTTCTAAGGTGAGGGCTCCAAAACTAGACACAGTGCTCAGATTTGCTCTCACCAGGGATCTATGGAGAGGAGTATCACCTCCTTCCTTGTACTGTCAATACCCCCCTCCTTATACATCCCAGCATCCTGTTTGCCTTACTGCAAGCCTTGTCACATTGGCTAGCCTGCTCAAAGGTGTCACTAATAATAACTCCGTGGTCATGTTCCTCTGCTGTAGTACTGCGTTTTATCCCACCCATCCAGTATTCTGTCCTAGGATTCCTTTTTCCTAGGTGCATTACCTTGCACTTTTTGGCATTGAAATTCAAGTGCCAGATCCTTGACCATCTCTCTAGCCTCTGCAGGTCCTCTTGTAGTTCTCAAATTGCTTCAGCGCTATCCACTCTTCTGCAGAGCTTTGTGTCATCTATAAAGAGACCTAACCTACCATGGATCTCTGCTCCAATGTCACTGATAAATGTGTTGACAAGGACCGTACCGAGGACAGACCCTTGAGGTACCCCCCTTGTGACCTCCCTCTCTTCTGATTTAACACCATTTACCAGTACCTGCTACTGTCTCCCTTTTAGCTACTTGTCCACCCATCTGACTATATCCCTAGCCACTCCAAGGTCCCCCAGCTTCTTTAGCAGGCGTCTGTGGAGCACAGAGTCGAAAGCCTTGCTGAAGTCAAAATACAGCAGATTCATGGTATGGCCTTTATCCAGTTCCTTTGTAATCCAATCAAAAAAATCTATTAAATTTGTCTGGCATAACCTCCCTGCCACAAAACCATGTTGTTTGCTATCATGGAGACTATTACCTTCCAGATGGTCCACACGGTCTGCTTTGATAAGAGATTCCATCAGCTTTCTGACAATAGAGATGAGACTGATGGGCCTGTAGTTGCCTGCTTATTCCTTGTCCTCCTCTTTATGAAGCAGAACCATGTCCACCACCCTCCAATCCCCTGAGACAACCCTCAGTTGAAGCAAGCTATTGAAAAGGCATGCTAGAGGTTCATCCAGTGCATTTGCCAGTTCTTTGAGCACCCTCAGATTGATCCCATCTGGACCCAGGGTCTTGTCTGTCTTGAGGGCTGCTAGACCCTTTTGTACCCCATCCCAGCAAATGTTGGTGTCCCCATCTCTGGGAGTCCTCTCTTGGCTACTTTAATGCTGCTCGCAGATAGGGGTCCACTAGCTTCCCTGGTAAAGTGGCAATAAAGTGGTTGTTTGGGACTGTAGCCATTTGCCTCTCTTCCTCTATCACATGCCCCCCATCCAACAGCATAACTACTCCTCCATCCTTCCTTCCTTCCTTCCTTTCTCACTTACGTAGTGGGAAAAAAATGCTTTTCTCCATGCTTGACCCTCTTGGCTATTCGCAGCTCTGCGTCTGCCTTTGCCTCCCTTATCAATGTCTTTGCCTCCCTACTCTTCTGGAGGTAGTCTTCCCTTTCTGAATCCCCCTGCTACTTTTTGTAGTTATGGAAGGCTATCCTTTTAGCCCTACTACTTCCCTGACACTCGTTGAAAACTAAAGTGGCTTCATGAATTTATTTCTTTTGATTACTTTCTAGTAACAAGCAGGAACTATTATTACAAATATATGCAGAATTAGTTTAGCTGCCATATTGGTCCTTGAAAGAACAGATCCAGAAGCAAATGGTTTAATACCTTTAATTGGACCAACAAAGCTGTATCAAAAAGAAAACAGTGTCTAAGCTTTTGGAACAATCAGGTCTGCATAATCCCCAAGGAAGGACCTGGTTGACCCGAAAGCTTGGACACTGTTTTCTTTTTGTAACATCTCTGCTGGTCCAATAAAAGGTATCAAATCATTTGCTTTTGTATCTGTACAAATACATAGTCTCTCTGGTATCAGGCATTTGTGCATGCTGTTTCCATCCAAGTAAAACCTTAGTTAACTCCCCCCCCACCGAACGTTACTGAAAAGTAGTACCCATCTGCCATAGAACTTAGGGGGTTAGGGATCTCACTCAGAAGTCCACAAGGGAGGCAATCATAGTTGCAGAACTAACTGCATCTGTGCTGTTAGGCTGGTGCTTCATAGCAAGAAGTTAGAACAAAGCAAATAAAAATTAAGTTATTATTCATAGTTATGTGACACAGGTCATTTGCACTGCTCAGTTGTTTTTTAGTGTTTAGCTACATTTGGAGCCTATTGTTCCTGCCATTATTGTGAGCTGTCCCCTATGCAAAATCTCACTCAGCCTGATCCGTATTCTCCTGACTGTACTGGAGTCTGTCCTGGGGAGGGATCTGACGTCAGTCTGTATACAAGGGCAGTAGAAGCAGTAGTGTCTCTGCTGTGCTGTAATGTATGTTGTTTCAATTTCTTTCTTGCAGCTAGTAAATTAATAAAAAATACATCAAAAATCAGTTTCATGTACAGTAGTTAAGTTATGTAGGCCTGGGTGCTGCTCAGCTATCTTTTGGTGGACCTGTCTGGGTGCTGCTCAGTTGTCTTTTGGTGGACCTGTGAATAGTAATGCATTTTTGTCTTTCATCTACAATTTTTGTGTACAAACAAGCAAAGACAGGTGGCAGCTCAGAACACTATGGGATGGAGCTAAAAGTCAAAAAAACACAAAACCTCCAGAAGCACAAACTGCAGCTTGGCTCTACCATCCAGGCTCAATAAAGTCCCCATAACTCTTCAGTGGTTAAAGCAACTTTATCTTGTATGCAAAATAAAGTTGCTTTAACCACTACAAAGTTTGGGGACTTTTTTGAGCCTGGATGGTGCAGCCAAACTGCAGTTTAAGTTCCTGTGAATTTTTGTGTACACCCTGCTTGTGTGTGTAACAGATCTCTCTGTGTCATTTTGGTTCTGATTAGAATCATAACTAATCAGAACTTATCAGGACTTTGACCTTGATCCTGAGCTTGCTAATAAGGGTCAAGGCCTTTACGGGTCTGCCTGACCATCATATCTAAATCCTACCACTGATGACCCCCCTGTACTAACTGCCTCTTCTACCCCTCTCTTTTGGTTTAAATTCCCCTGACTACCCTATCATTTGATTGGACCAGTACTCCCTATCTCTTGACACAACCACAGCCCATTCTGAGCATGCAGGAATTTCTTTCCCCAGATTGTCCTCTAGTTGGCCAAAAAAGAAGAACCTGCCTCTTTCAAAAGAATCTAGCAAATGTTAGCTTGTCTTATTTTTCTCACTGCCATTTCTCACAGGGTCCAGAATCATGAGAACCACGGAGAAGATCCCTCTGGATATAGTTCTCCTTAGCAACATCCCTGATTCAAATAACAACTTTCTTATGTCCCAGAACTTATAAATAGTCTGCCAAGCACTGCAGCAGGTGAACCCTTGTCTTTGTCCCCTCTCCCGTAACCTGACCTCAGGTAGATAAGGTTCTGCCCATGAAGTAGGGGAGGTGTTCTGACACCGCCACCCATGGAAGAGCAAATGGTGACACCTACAGGGTGGCTCATCTGGCCGTGGATGGAGAGTAAGGCGTTAAAGGAACTTCTGGCTGTGGATGAAGAGTAAGGGGTTAAAGGAGCTGTGGCATACAGCTCCCCCTCACTCTTCTCTCCCAGCTGCAGATTTCAGGTCTTGGCAGCAGGATGACAGAAGGCCATATCACTTAACTCAGTTGGATAAGGTTTTGTGCATTTTTGTCTGGGTCTCTTGTCTACAACTAAAAGGTCATTTGTTTTGAAACTCAGCTTTATTGACAGGTGTCACATATACAGCACTGGGTGTTACCCCAGTGTTAGTATCGAGTTACATATAAATATACATTACACTATAATTATCAGATTTATAGCTCTTCATTAAAAGGGCATATTAATTGTAATGACAGTCAAAAAACGCCGGGGCAGATTGAGATGTGAGTGAGATATGTGTTGCTTGGCTAGGATGCTGTATCCTACTGGTGGGGAAAGCCTTTCTTAGGACTTGTTTTGTAAGGAACTGCTGGGGGAGAAAGCCAGATTTTCCTGGTGGAAATACTTGCCAGTGGCTACTTCAGGCTATGGTGGTGAGTGCAGCTCTCATTGAACGTGACCCAAACTATCTGTCTTACCAAATAATCTTGAGTGTTGTGGTGCCTTCTCCATTTGGAGGTATGTGGTCCATGAAGCAAACCACGATGGGGTGGCCTAATTGCCAGCTGCTGGTTGGCACACACAGGAAGGGGGAGACAAAGCATGCCAAGCTACCACATGGCTAAAGCCATTGGTCGGGCTTAGCTCATGAGTAGTTTGGTGTGGAATGGTCTCATGGTCTTGGTGTGTACTAGAACAAGGCCCACCTGCTTGAACCTGGGGTGAGATATGAATAAAAATAAATAAAACATTTTGGGGACCTGATTTGAGTGGGACATCTGATTGCCCTAGCTGCTACATGGTGTGGCTACAGGATGCCATTAGGAAGGTGAATACTCCCCCCACTGCCTCTGGGTCTGTCAGCAATGAGCACAGCACCAAGTGTGTCTTTGGGACCTAAGTTATAGTAGTCTCTTTAGAAATCATGGTTGTGATGGCTTTTTCAGTGTTCCTAGGAAATTAGATATGCAAATACCTGTTCATTAGATTCACAGATCAGCTTATTTTTCAATTAAGGATGTTCCCTGAGGTGCACACAACTGCGTGGACGGGCATAACTGAAGCCTGCCCTGCATGTCTTCTTAAAGAGTTGCTGATGCCTCAAAGAAACCTTTGAAAACATAATATTTAGGTACAATTAAGATCGCATTCTACATGTATTTGATAGATCTATCCTTCCCATTACTCATTACTCGGAAATTTGCATGAAACCATGCTCTATATCCCTTAGAGTTCATCTGCCTCTTTAGCTTACTCCCTACTTCCTGTCATAGTCCTTTGTTGTGACATCACAATCTGTTGCCATGGGAGCAATTGTGATGTCACAATTACAGCATTATGACCTCAGGTAGGAATAAAGCAGCATGAGTACGAACATACGAAATTTGCCAGCAGATAAAGGCCTAGAGGTCTGTCAAGTCTGCTTGAATGTGCAGCTAGCACCCCTTATTCTGCAGCTGCCCCTCCCTTCCACCCTTCCCCTTCATTAACCCTCCCCCTTGTCCTGTCCCATCCCCTTTTGAAGCAGTCCACTGTTCTACTGGATACCACTTCTGCAGGTAACGATTCCACCCAGCCACCACCGTCTCTGTAAAAAGTGTCTCCTCATCTCCTCCTGAACCTTCCTCCCTCCAGTCTCATATCATGGCCCCTGGTGACCCTCCCCTCCCTTACTTTGAACAGCCCTCTGTACCCATCTTGTTTATTCCTTTCATGTATTTAAAGGTTTCAATCATGTCACCCCTGTCCCTCCTCTCCTCCAATGAGTACATGTTCAACTCCTTCAACCTCCTCGTTGATAGTCCCCAGCCCCTTGAACATCTTTGTGCGCCTTCTGCACCCCCTCCAGTAACTTAATGTCCCTCTTCAGATACGGGCGCCAGTACTGCATGCAATACTCCAGGTGTGGTCTAACTAATGACCTATACAGTGGCAGAATCACCTCCTCCCTCCTCGATGATATACCCATTGCAATACAACCCAGCATTTTGTTGGCCTTTGCAGCTGCCTCCCTACATTGTGCCAAGTTGTTCATTGACCCTGTAATGAGCACCCCCAGATCCTTCTCCTCCTCTGTCTGGGCTAGCAGCACTCCCCCCAGCTGGTAACTCTTCCTTGGGTTCCTCATCCCAAAATGCAGCACCTTGCACTTTTTGGCATTAAACCCCAGTTGCCAGGTGTCTGACCAGGTTTCAAGCTTTGCCAGATCATCCTGCAACCCCTGCCATCCCCCTAGGTCATCCACCACCGTGCCTACCTTGGCATCATCAGCAAACAGACTGATCTTGCTCTTGATGTCAAATGATATGTCTGCAATGAATATCCCAAACAACACTGGTCCCAACACTGAGCCCTGTGGAACACCGCTCGTCACTGCCCTTGGGTGTGAGAGCTCCCCACCCACCACCACCCTCTGTTGCCTTCCCTGAAGCCAGTTTCCTACCCATCTCACCAGCTTTGCACCCGCCCCTGTGCCTACTAACTTCCTTCCCAGCCTTTCATGCGGCACCGAGTCGAATGCCTTACTGAAGTCCAGATACAGGACATCCACTGCATGGCCCCAGTCCAGTTGCCTAGTTGCCCAGTCATAGAACTCCACCAGGTTGGTTTGGCAGGATCTGCCACATATAAAGCCATGCTGTCTGCTGTCCTGTAGTCCTTTGGCCTCTATGAAGGCCACCAGTCTGTCCTTCAGGATAGTCTCCATTAGCTTACCCACGATGGATGTGAGGCTCAGTGGTCTGTAGTTTCCTGGTTCATCCTTGGGGCCACTCTTGTAGAGGGGCACCACATGAGCCATCCTCCAGTCCTGAGGTATACACCCTGAATGTAGTGAGGCATTAAATTGGTCTGCCAAAGGTTCTGCAAGGACCTCTGCCAGCTCCTTCAGTACCCTGGGGTGGATGCCATCTGGGCCTGGTGCCTTGTACACCCTCAGTGCCTTCAAACCCTCTCGAACTCTTCCCTCCATGATTTCCCGATCTGTCACCCATTCCCCCCCTGTTTCTGCCATTTCTCCCACCTTGGGTGTCACCGCCCTCTTCTCTTTAGTAAATAATGAGCAGAAGTACTCATTTAGTGCTTCTGCCTTATCGCACCCTGCTTCAACCCAACCCCTCTCCTTCCTAATCCTTACTATGTGGTCCTTACAGTTCCTTTTCTCCCTGATGTACTTAAAGAAGTCCTTCTCCCCCTTCTTAATGCCTTGTGCCAGCCTGAGTTCCGTAGATGATTTGGCTCTCCTTACTGCCCTTGTCACCTCCTTCGATTTTGTCAAGTACTCCTCCCTGTACTCCCCCCTCCCTGTTTTCTTGTACTTCCTAAAGGCAGCTCTTTTCCTCCTTACCTTTTCCATGACCTCCTTGCTCAACCAGCTCAGTTTCTTAGCCCTAGCCTTCTTGCTCTGGGCTTTGCAGCAGGTTTTGGTTGCCTCCACTATCCCCAGCTTTATGAGCTTCCACCTCTGGTTAGTGTCCATACTAGATTGAATTTTGGCCAGGTACCCTTTTACAACTTCCCCCATCCACCCAAAGTTGGCCCTCCTGAAGTCCAGCACTCTTGTGCCAGATTCCACTCCTTCCTTGCCCATATACAATGTGAGCCATACTGAGTGGTGGTCACTCCCTGACAGCGGTTCCTCCACTGTAAGTTTTCTCACAAAGTCCCCATTTGCCAGCCCAAGGTCAAGGGTATTCCCTAACCTGGTTGGTTCACTGACCATTTGCAGCAGGAAGCTGTCCTGGAAGGCATCCAGCAGTACCTGCTCCCTTCTGTTCCTGGTTGTTGGGGTACTCCAGTCCACTCCTGGCATGTTGAAGTCCCCCACAATCACCACACTACCCTTCTCGCAGGTCCTCCTGTTCTGTCCCGCCAGTTCCCTGTCTAACTCCTCTGTCTGAGATGGTGGCCTGTACACCACTCCCATTCTAAGAATCCAATTCTTGGAATCCTGGATTTGCATCCAAAGTGACTCCAAACTACCCTCCTCCCCCTTCCTCCCTTACACACTTCAGTCCTTCCTTCACATATAGTGCCAACCCCCCCTTTCCCAATCACCCTGTCCCTACAAAATAACCTGTACCCTGGTACTGACAGGTCCCAGTCATTGTATTGGGTGGCCCATGTTTCTGTGATGGCTGCAATGTCCACCTCTCCCTCTGCCATGAGAACCTGTAACTCTGCAGTTTTCCCTCCTAAGGCTCCTAGCATTAAGGGTAACCACCTTCCACCCTTCCCCCCTCTTCTTCCTCCTCCTGCACATTATTTCCCCCTTTTACCCCTGTTGCAATTCTCCCAGCATAATTTCCCCCTGCTCCAGTTTGGTCCAGGCATTTATCAATTACTCCTCTAATTTCATAATTTCCCTCCTCCACCTTCTTCCTCTCTAGCAGTGCAAAACTATTTTCTGAAGACCCTTCACAAATGCCCGCTCCCTCTCTCTGCATAGTAACCTGTTCTCTCCTTTCCACTCCATGACTTTTGCCACTTCTTCACCTCCCCCTCACAAGTCCCTATCTCCTCCTTCCATTTGTCTTTTGTCTCCTGACCTGGTTTCCCCAGCAATTGTTCTTCCTGACCTGAGCCCCTTGGTCTCTGCTTCCCTTCTTCTGACCCTCTCCTCACCACTGTTGGCTTAAATCACCCTCCCTCATCTCCCCTTCTTCCTCCCTCCAGTATTGGGCTAAACCCACCCCCAATCTGCCTTGCCTGTCTTAGTTCCTCGTGCAGACCCTCAATCTCCTTTCTAAGTTTTTCTATGTGGTTGCACACTAAACATCCTCCCACACTCCAGACAATTTTTAGAAAGATTGGTGCACTGCAGTTGTTGCAGCCTACCACCCTACCCATTGCTGTCGTTGCCCGCCAATGACCCCCCACTCTTCCAGATGCAGGATACCAAACACTCCCCCAAGTCTCCCCTCTCCCCCCTCTATCAGTGCAAAACATTATTTTCTTTATTTCCCTTACCTCCTTTGTTGTACACGTTTAGATATATTGAGCAACTGCTTTTTATATTACTATCCTTCCTATCCACACTCAAAAAGAGACTTAAGTAGCCATTGCACAACCTTCTTCAAACTCCTGCTCCTCCTTTCCCCACTGCAATATCAATGCAAAGAAGTAATAATAAAAGCTCCTAGATTTGCATTTACTTCCCTTCCACTGAGAGAGCAGTCACCTCTTCCCTTGCTGCTGTTCCTTTCCTGGATGTCTGCTTCTGCTATGACAGATGCATATCCTTTGCCCGTTTGAGGAAATTATGTCAGAACCCCTGGTATAAAGGAAATCATGGACCAGGGGTGGGTGGGATGAGGGGTTTGGGGGGTGGGACCAGCCCAAATCTTCCAGAAACAATCAGGTAGCTGAGGCCTCTGGTCAGACCATTAGCATCCTTCCCCCACTCTGCACTAAAACTTTGCAGCTAGTGAAAGCCAGCAACAATGAATCACAATTCTACTCAAAGCCCCCTCAAATAGGTTTGCTACCCAAAGAAACAGGACTCCAATTCAAACAGCTTCACCAACAACACATCAAAATAGGCTTGGAATTAGAAGATATAAGTCTCCAATTCAAAGAAACAGATCCAGTTAAATCACACCAATTATATTTTAAAACAGAAGAAATAGGCCTCTACAAATGCAGCCTGCCACACAGTGAATCATCAAACAAATGAGCCCACTTATAGCTACCAAAACAGGTTTCAAAATTCCAACAGCCCAAACAATACCTTGCTAGCCCCTTAGTAGTAAGAAAGGAAAAAAATAACCTTCTACCAAGTAGAATCCACAAGAAACAGTGTAAAAACAAGAAGAAGAAGAAGAAGCTACTGTACTGTAGGTCTGATCCTGTCCCCCTTCTAGTTCCTTCTGAGAAGCCAAAGCACTGACATCACAGATGAACTCTTCAGGAGCAAAGATCCCGTTTTCATGCAAATGGCCTCAGTAATAAATAATAGGGAGGAGGAATACAAAACTAATGTGAAATACAAGCTGAACTGTGTCTAAATATTGTGTTTTGTTAAAGCTGTCATAATGGCATCAGCTGTTCTTTAAAGCAACAGTTCAGGTTAGCAATAAAAAAACAATTTCACTGCTGTTTATGATTTACTGAGAGGCAACTAGGATCCCATGCAGAAGTTCACTATTTATGTTAAAAACAGATGAGGTAAAACAATGTGTTTTTTGCCTTGGTCATTTTCTTTGGATCCTTGGGAGAGATGGTATTGATCCAAACCTGCCAACTCTAACCCTGTCACAGTAGTCTGAGAGGTATGCTAGGTCCCAGTTTTCTTGAATCAGCTGGATGAGTTGGGGCCATCTACTTTCCGGGTATTTGGGGAGGATACTAGAATAGAAATGTTTTACCTCAGTTATTTTATGTTTCACCAGTGCTTACAGGTCTGTGTCCACTTCCTAAAGGCAGCTCAATGCACACCAAGGGCTTATGTTAAAAAGTATTATCAGTCATCTTATGCTGGAGCGATGACTGCATGTGGTACAGGGCCACCACATACTGTAGACTGTTTGGTATTCTGCAGCGTGTAGTTTGTGCAGCTGTGCTTCAGAACCTGGGGTGGCATATGGGCATGCTGACTGCCATGTGATGGGTCTGAGCGTGTCACCTGGCAATGGTGGCTCAGGCTGACTCCTACAGCACTGTGCTTGCAGCGCTAATTCTTTATACTTGCCAGGGTTCCTAGACACAGGAAGTATATCAAACTATTGTGCCAGGCTATAATTCTGGAGTTATAAAGGTAATTCCAGTTAAAGTGCTTTTTTTACATGCTGATTGGTATACAATGGAGTGCACAGTAAAATACTTGCAAGTCATTGTTTTTAATAGATAGAAAACAAAATACAGTATGTTGTTTGAGGTCGGTGCCAGTACAGCATTGCAAATGGTCACTTTATTGTCTGTGCTTTCAGCCCGCTTGTTATAAGAACGTAGCACTTGCTTTACTGCTGATGATTAGAGTTCATTATGATAGAGGTCAGGCAGTGTTTGTAAAAGGCATGCAAATGAGTATTGCATATTTTCATTATAAAGGAAGGCACAACAATACAAAAGCCAAGTCAGCTGACCACAGCAGAGCTTACTGCAGTTTAAGGGAAATAGGGAGCATGTGCAGTGGAACTGAGTCCCAGGGTGCAGTAAATCATATGACATGGGACAATAAGAGTTTCCTGTGAAGCTGCTCCAAGTGAACCCTCCTCCCATCCTCCCCGGTTGCTACTGGTTAACAGAAGAGTTTATGTGTTGGATACAACTGACAAAGGTTTTTCTTTTAAAAAAAAAAAGAAAATGAAAGGGTTAATAAGCAGCCAGGGGAAACATTGGTGGAAAACCAGGCTGCCGTGAGAAGGTTCTCCCCCCCGAGAGCCCAGATTCACTGAGACTGGTAGATGTATGAGCTGAGGTCATGATGAAGTACAGGTAAATAATATTCTCCTTTCAAGGGGAGTAGTTTCTTATCATTTTGGCTTTTAGCAGTTTGAAAATGCCCAGCAAGCAGAAACAAACACCATCTGATAAGACAGCAGCAGCCACAGTTCTGGAAGCCCAGCTGAGGGCCATGTGTGCTGAAAACATCTGAGCCTGGTTAGATGCTTGTTTGGAGTAGGTCCCAGCACCTAAGAAGAATCTGGCACCTGGGAAGTAGAAGTGGCCAGAAAAGAAGCCTGCAGCATCAGGTAGTCAAGAAACTGAAAGACAAAGGTAAGGCTAACATGGGGTTAATGAGTTCTCGGATGAGGAATTCTGAAAAAATGGTGATGTGAGCGTTTGGAGGGGATTCCCCAGTCGCTCACCCTCTGGTGCGACCCTCAGCCACCACAAGGCCAAAGGGAGCCTTGGGTCAGAAGGATGCAGAGCCAGACATGGTGGTGTCAATGGTATCCCAACCCCCCCCATTGGGCCCAACACAGGAGAATTCAGTGCAACCTACCTCACCTCAAAAGCAGCTGTAACTCATAGGGAGGCCTTCTGGATTTACCAGTTGGGGGCATTACAACGACCAGGACTCAATGATCAGATAGAACTGGCTAAGCTTCTGCTATAGATTTTGTATAGGGTAATGTTTCTGGGGGTGTGTATGGACTAAATGATTTACACTTTCCCTCCGCCCCTCCCCACATCATTGGTAAGAAGGAGGTAGATCAGTTATTATATGATATTCTATGAAATGTTTCTTATATTCTGGTGGTCTGTGTCATTTTATTGAACATTGAAAGCTTTTAACATGCTGGTGATACAGTATATCAATTGCTTTAAGAGTGGGCGCAGAATTATATAACCAGTCTTCATAAAAAATATTTGGGCTAGTTTTATGATAGTAGTAATAGTAAGTGCCTGATAATTTAAGAGAAGGGATATATTGAGGCTGTCTTATGAGGCAATCAATAATCATAATAATATGGAATATCAATTTAATTTCCTTGGAAAAATGCATGGTCATCTATTGCAGTCCCACAGCTGTAGGTTGTCAGTGTTCAGCTCCTGTTTTGTTTGGTGCAAATTGGTGGATGAATGGTTTTTTTATTAGAGTGCATTTCCACATTTTTATGTTGTCTTGCTCGTGCACAAGAAATGTGTTGTGGTAACTTTAGAATAGCAGGTTTTGGAGGCGCAGTCCTATTGTGGCCAGTGGTGCCACTGCTTTTTGGGGCTGGGGTACGTTGCCTGAATTACGTTGCACGCTGTCCATGACAGCAGTGTGAAAGCATGCCACCAACTTAAAATGTTTTAGCCACTGCAATGAGGGAGATCCACCTCATTGCAGGTCTTGCCTTTCCTGGTGTAACATTTCAATCAGACATGGCAGGGGCTGTGCCATCTGCCTCGCACAGTCCCCAGAAAAGCCAATGTCGGGGGTGCCCAATCCCCCTGTCAGCATCATCATGCCCCCCTCCTGAGTTTATTTGCCAACGAGGAGCCTGATCCCTGTTGGCATCATGTCCCGTAACAGTTGTTTGCTGAGGGGGGTGCCCAATCCTCTTGGCATCATCCCCTCAACACCTTTTATTTGCCAACAGGGTACCCAATCCCCATTGGCTCCAGTTCCCCCCATTCCAAAACATGCAGGTGGCACACTGGGAGCCCACCCCAGCATACAAAAAGTACCTGTTAAAGGAAAAAAACTTTCTGCAATGTTTATTTTTTTTTTTACCCCAGTAAAGTGGAAAACAGTCCCTCACTGTCTGCAGCCCATCCCCAACCCATGCACACTCACTGCATACCCCACCTCCCACCCCCCCCATACTTATCTCCGAGCCCCTGCCGACGATCTTCATGGACCAAGAACACGTCTGCACTCTTCAAAGCCAACCACAAACTGAAGAAATGCCGGTAAGCTGTATAATGGCATAAATAATTTTTTTTTCAACTTTGGTGCATATCTCAGGCATTTTTGGGAATTCTGGCACCAAATTTTCAACATGGGGTTATTGGGACCCCTCCTCATGAACTGAGTCACTGTCATGGCCTTTTTCGGTCCCAAAAGGTGATTTCACAGTCACTGCGTGAAATCACCTTTCGGGACCGAGTAATGAAATGACAGTGCCACTGTTCATGAGGTGGGCTCTCAAAAAGCCTATGTTGCAAATTTAGTGAAAAAAAAAAATGACTGTTTTATGAGTGTGCATTGCTCAGTTTCCACGCACACTCGTAACTTTGCAAATCTGTAATATTTTCACTCCAGATTTTCAACATTGGCATTTTTCCAAACTTCCTTATGAACAGTACAGCTGTCATTTTCACATCCTGTCTGAAATGTGTTTTCGCACTTCTGGCACAGAATAGCATGGTCGCTGTGGGAAATCAGTGTTTAGGACAGATTAAGAAAATCACAGTGACTCTGTTCATGAGCAGAGGTCCTAAATTGCCTATGTTGAAAATTAGGTGACAAACGTCAATAAAATGACTGTGTTACAAGCATGTGTTGTGCAGTTTCCACGCATGCTCATAACTTCGATAATTTTTTATATTTTTACTCCAGATTTGCACCATTGCCATTTTTCACTGCTCCTTATGAACAGTACAGCTTTCCTTTTCCACATCCTACCTGAACTGTGTTTTTGCACATCTGGCGCGCAGTGGCGCAGTCACTGTAGGAAAACAATGTTCAGAACAGAGTAAGGAAATCACAGTAACACTGTTTATGAACAGAGGTCCCAAAATGCCTATGTTGAAAATTTGGTGAAAAAATTCCATAAAATGACTATGTTACAAGCGTGCGTTGTGCAATATCCATGCACAGTCATAACTTTGAGAATCTGTAATATTTTCACTCCAGATTTTCAACATTGTCATTTTTGCACACTTTCATATGAACAGTACAGCTGTAAATTGTCATATCCTGCCTGAAATGTACTTTCGCACATGAGGTGCACAATCGCGTGGTTGCTGTGGGAAATCAATGTTCAGGACAGATTAAGATAATCATAGTATCACTGTTCATGAGCAAAGGTCCCAAAATGGCTATGTTAAAAATTTGGTAAAATAATTCCACTACATGACAGTGTTACGAGCATGCGATGCGCAGTTTTCACACACACTCGTAACTTCGAGAATGTTTAATATTTTCACTCCAGATTTTCAACATTGTCATCCCTTCACACCTCCTTATCAATGGTGCAGCTGATATTTTAATGTGGTGCACAATGGTGCGGTCACTGTGGGAAATCAATGTTCAAGACAGATTAACAAAATCACAGGGACACTGTTCATGAGCAGAGATCCCAAATGCTTTCATGAGGTGGGGTCACAAAAAGGCCATGTTTTAAAATTTGGAGTGCAAATACCAACACATGCCCAGGGTGTTATGGCTTCTAGCCATTACTTCTCACCCTGGATTGTCTGCTGTACTGCTCACGCCATTGGTCCTCCACCCCCCCCCGCAGCCACTAACAGACATCAACGTGTGCCTTGGACTCTTCAGCCCCAAAGTTCAACCCATTCTTATATGCTGCACCCATCTCAATGTACATACTTATGAAATGAGGTGAGCATAAGGCCAGATGACCACAAGGCACAACGCGACACTTGTCAGGCTCTGCAGGGTAGGGTGAGGTGAAATAGCATGAGTGTTATGGTCAACGACCCAAACGCACACCCCAATGCCTGTCACTCTCTGCAGGGTGGGGGTGAGGTTGATGTCAGTTCTGTGCTTCACTGCTATTCCTTTTATGCATCTCTCTCTTAACTCCTGCACTACCAATGCCAACACCAGCAAGACAACATTCGGCATTGTCAAATGCTTGTTTAGCTCAGTTTTGTATATATAAACGTTTATACTGCAGGGGACACTTTAGCTTGACAAAGTACCTGGGAAGTGGCTGCAAAACATTGCTTTGTGGGTTACCTCCTTGGGCTACACTAGCATTGCTGCATTCCCTTTTAAGATGTTTGCTGAATAAATGTCACTTCATGAAGACTGAGCTCCAGTGTCATTAATTAGTTTGTGTGCCAAGAGTGCTGAGTCCTTCTTTAAAGCCAGTAACAGAGCGGACTTTTGAGCACTGCTGCTGTGGCCAACAATCCTCGAGTTGCATTGTGGAACCCATAGGGCCTGCCAGCTTGGATGAGAAGATGGATAGGCTACTGGAGGTGGTGGTGGGTCTCATGGTGTAGTCCAGGCCTAGCAGCAGGGGGCAGATTGGGGCCCAGGCAATGCAAGGAGGTAGTTTGGCAGCACTGGCAACATTACCTCTGGCCCTGGGGCATTATATCAGATTGGCATAGCTGGCTGGCTCCCACTTGACTGACAACATATGCCAGCAGACTTCTGGGTGCGAATATGTGGACATGTTTTCTTTTTTAAACCTGTCCAATGAACCAGAAGGAAACAAAGACAAAAAAGAAGATCATAACAAAAGGAAGGTCAGATTGCCATGACATTTCATAATTGGGTAGCAGGTTTCATAGCTTTTGCTAGCTTTACATGTCAGATTGCCTCTGGAAAAAAAATGTAACCTTTTTAATTATGTAAACAGTATCAAGTGTGCCCACAGGCACAAAGAGGTTGCTGGCTGGATAGAATATGATAAGGAGTTCCTGCACCATAGGCTATACAACCCATCTAAGGACTGGGACTTACTGGACAAGCCCTTGCTGGTCAAGATCATGCATGGGGGTGGGCTCGTCCATAGGAACAGCTGATTACCAATTAAACTACCCCCGTCTCACAGGCCCGAGCCAAGTGGGACCCCAAACCAGGTGTGTTTCAATTTCTATTAACAGGAGCCCTTGTAGGTTTTGGCATGAGTGTTTTGCCTCCATTCAGCACCACTCCTTCAGCCAGTGCAAATCTGGCAAGCCCCCAGAAGTGAGGTACCAGCTCCTTTGGAAGAAGCAAGGTAAGTCTGATACAGGCAAGCCTGCCCACTCCAGTTAGAGTAGACCTGCTTAGGCCCTGTCTAGATGAATACCTGGACCGTGAGGCAGCCATCCTGCTCAAAGAAGAATTTAGGATCCCTATGAGGGCCCTTGGCAGGGCTATAAATCCGAGAACATGAGGCCTGAGAAGGAATGATTGCAGGTGGTCCAGAACATGCTTCACAAATAGCTGGGCTTTGAGAGGATTAGTTGTCCTTATTCCTAACCCCTATTTTCTGGTCTGTAGGTTTCCCCTATTGGCCTGATGCTTAAGGAAGCCCGGGATGAGTACTGTATGATCAACCACCTGTCATATCCTAAGGGCGATGCAGTGAATGAGCACATTGACCCACGCCACACTGAGGTTCAGTATGGGTCATTCAACAGGGGGATTGATATGGTATGTGTAGCTGGTCCTGGGGGTTTTATGGCCAAGATAGGCATTGAGTCAGCATTCCAACTGCTACCAGTTCACCTTGCAGAATGATACCTGTTAGGGCTGAAATTTGAAAGGCAGTATTACATTGATAATTATATGCCTATGGGATGTTCAGTGACCTGCACAGTGTTTGAGTGTTTTATCACCTTCTTTGCACTGGGCAACTACCAAAGAAGCAGGGGACAGAGGCATCATTCACTATCTGGATGACTTCTTGTTTGTGGATCCAGACTACTATCCAGTCTGTGGACAGAAACTGGACATCTTCCTACACTTGTGCCACAGTTTTGGAGTCTCATTGTCCCCCGGTAAAGTACAGGCCCCTATCTCTCTCTCTCTCATGTCATTTCTGAGAATCAAGATAGATGTAGAGGCGCAAGAGTGTCACTTGCCCTGGGACAAGATCAAAGTTCTTAGGGCTCTTCTACAGTAGGTTAGCAATGGTGGCTAGGAACATCACCCTTAAGAAACATCAATAAATGGAGGGGCACTTGTACTTTGCCTGCTTAGTGATCCTGATTGCGAGAACATTTTTGTGGGAGATGGCAAAGCTGGGTTCTGTCACCTGGCAGCTTAACCACCAGGTACAGGTGAAGGAGAGCTAGAAAGAAGACCTTGTGGTGTGGTTAACCTGCATCACCAAGTTTAACTGCATCTCCATGTGGTTCATGGCAATGGATAGCTGGGAGCTTAGTAAGTAAGTAAAATGTTATTTCTTAAGCACTCAATCCCAGAGTCTCTGGGTACTTTACAAAGAGGTGCAGCAATTGCAGCATTTTACAACAATTAAAATCATAGTCAGTTAGCTTAATACAAAAAATAAATACTAGATTAAAACTATAAAACCCCTTTAAAATTCAGTGGACGTCAAATGCCTATTTAAATAGGTGTGCCTTAAGGCCGCCGCTTAAAAATCTCCCCAGAGGAAGCCTCTCTTAATGATCATGGCAGGGAGTTCCATAGGACAGGTCCCGAAACCTCAAAGGTGTGGTCTCCAGATGTCTTTAGCCATGCCCTAGGAATCGTCAGGATGCCCTCAGTGGAAGAACGGAGTGAGCACACAGGGCAGACAGGTGTCTGGAGGTCAGTCAGGTAGCCAGGACCCAAGCCATATAGGGCCTTATAGGCAAGCAAGCCCACCTTGAAGGCAATCCTCCACCTGACTGGCAGCCAGCGCAGTTCATGCAAAACCGGGGTTGTAGGAGTGGACCTCAAGGGGCACGTCAACAACCTGGCTGCTGCATTCTGCACCAGCTACAACCGATGGAGGTTACCTCCACTGACCCTGACGTATAGAGCACCACAATAATTGAGCTTAGACAGGAATATAGGAACATAGGAATGTGATGGCGGAAAAGGACTACTAGGCCCACATAGTCTGTCCAGTTTGCCTAGATATCCACTAGGCCTTTACTGTAGTTCTCCCCTCCCTTTCCCAACATCCCCCTGTGTTTATCCCATGCCCTCTTGAACCCTCCTACTGTCCTCTCCCCCACCACTTTCCTTGGCAGCCCATTCCAGTTGTCTGCCACCCTCTCAGTGAAGAGGTACTTCCTAAAGTTACCTCTAAATCCTTCCCCCACCCCCCTTGATTTGGAATTCATGTCTCCTCACCCTAGGTCACTCCTTGAGTTGGAAAATGCTCTCCACAAGCAACTTATTGATACCTTTGAAGTATTTCAATGTTTCAATCATGTCACCCCTCTCCCTCCTCTGCTCTAGTGAGTACATGCCTAGGTCACTCTGTCTCCGCTCACATGGTAAGTGATTGAGCATCTTTGTTGCCCTCCTCTGAACCATTCTACCCTCTCCACATTCTTCCTGAGGTATGACCTCCAGAACTGGACCCCATACTCCAGGTGCAACCTGACCAGCTGGGTGTACAGGGGAACTATGACCTGTCTCCTCCTGCTGAGGATCCTTCCCCCTATGCAACCTAATATCTTGCTGGCTCTTGCCACTGCCCCTTCACACTGCTTTCCCACCTTCAGGTCCTGTGAAATGATGATGCCTAGGTCCCTTTCTTCTTTTGTTACCTGCAGGGATCTACCTCCCATCCAGTACTCTGCTTTCCCATTTTTTCTGCCTGAGTGCCTGATCTTATACTTTTGCCATATTGAATGACAATTGCCACTCTTTGGACCATTCCATCAACCTCTTCAGATCTCTACACATCATCTCAACCCCCTCCTGCATGTCAACTCTATTGCAGACCTTTGCATCGTCTGCAAATAGACTCATCCTCCCTTCCAGGCCCTCCACTATGTCCTCTATAAAGACATTAAACAGAAGATCTCCTAATACTGACTCTTGCTGAACCCCACTGATGAGTGCAGACTCCTCTGAGGGTGCCATGTTGACCAATACCCTCTAGGTTCTGCCCTCCAACCAGTTCTTGACTCACCTTATTACCACCTCCCCTACCCCAAGCAACCCATTTTGTGTAATAGCCTCCTGTGCGGCACCGAGTCAAATGCTCTTCTGAAATCAAAGTAGGTCACGTCCACTGAGGCCCCCTGATCCACCACCTCAGTGACCCAGTCAAAGAACTCTATCATGTTCGTTTGACAGGATCTGCCCTTGGTGAGCACATGTTGCCTTGGGTCCCGAAGGTCAATTGCCTCTAGGCAGCTGTTGATTCTGTTCTTGAGCAGTTTTTCCATGAGCTTGCCAGCCATGGATGTCAAGCTCACTGGCCTGTAGTTGCCCACCTCTTCCTCCCCCCCTTGTGAAAGGGTACTACATCTGCACATTTTTAATCATTATATACCACCCCCCAATCTTAAGGAGTTGTTGAATAGGGTGGTCAACAGAGCAGCCAGTACATCCCTCAATTCCCTCAAAACCCTTGGATGTACCCCATCTGGCCCCATGGTTTTGTTAGCCTTCAGGTCCTTAAGCTCCCTCAGGAGTTCCTCTTTCTGAAACGGACTCACGTCCACCCCGTCCCCTGAAACCTCTGCTATTCTGGAGTTACCCCCTTTTCATTCCTCTTTCTTCGTGAATGCTGAACAGAAATAGCTACTCAGTAATTCAGCCTTCTCCTGGTCCCCCACCACCTTTTTCCCTGCCCCATTTTTCAGACTGGGTATCCCCTTCTCTGTTTTCTTCCTTTCACCTATAAACCTAAAAACGGTCTTGTCCCCCTTCTTGACCGCCTTGGTAATGTTTGCTCCATCCTTGCCTTTGCTCACCTGATCTCTCTGCCCACCTTGCTCTGCCTAGCCTGATATTCTTCCCAGGCCTCCTCCCCCTGCATCATTTTAAACCTCCTGAAGGCTCTCCTCTTAGCTCTGATGCTTTCCTCCACTTCCCTGTTGAGCCACAGTGGCTTCCTTTTCCTCCTATTTTTGCTCACCCTCCTGGCACAGGGATCTGTGGTTCCCACTATGGCCTTCTTTATTGAGTCTCACATATCCTTCACCCCCAAGCTTCCTCACTCCTTCTAGTGCCTATTGAACATATTCCCCCATCCTACTAAAAGCCGCTCATCTGAAGTTGAGCACCTTCACCTTGGTCCGGTTTATGGTGGACGACATGCGTACCATGAACCACACGGTACCATGGTCACTTGTACCAAGGTTGTCCCCCACAGATACATCCCCTACCCTGTCCTCATTTGTTAGCACCACATCTAATACTACTCCATCCCTAGCTGGGTCTCTGACTATTGGTCTAAGTAAGGCAACTTGAAGGGAGTCTAGAATCACCCTGCTTCTGAGTGATGCTGCTGACAATGTGTCACATATCACTTCCGGCAGGTTGAGGTCCCCCATCAGCAACACCTCTCCCCTAGTTGCCATTCTTAGAATCTCTTCCATCATCTGGTTGTCCATCCTTTCTTGCTGCCCCAGTGGCCTGTAGACCACTCTGGTGTGCACTGCCTCACCCCTCCCCATGTTTAATGAGACCCATAATGCCTCGGTGTCCCCCCACCTGCCCTGTATTTCTGTTGCCTGAATCCCCTCCATCACATAAAATGCCACTCCCCCTCCTTCTGACCCTGTCTCTCCTAAACAGCATATACCCTGGTATGTTCATGTCCCAATCCTGCCCTCCATGGCACCAAGGCTCAGTGATTCCCATCAGGTCTAAGTCTAGATGTAACAAAAGCATGCACCGGTGAAGGTAGGTTATCAGGTGGGATTAAGGGTTTAATCCAGGCAAAATTCCTTAAGTGGTAAAAACCACTCTGGATGACGGCAGACACCTGAGCATCATGTGTCAAGCCATAGTTAAGGATTATTCCCAGATTTTTCACCTTAGTGGCCACCACCAGTGAGGTGGCACCCAGGAACAACCCTGTTTCCACTTCAGTGTTGACCATGTCTCGCCGACAACCAGGTTCATCCACCAATACCTCCATCTTGTCCGGGCTAAGCTTCAGCCAATTACAGGACATCCAGTCTTGGATCTCAGATAGGCATTTATTTAGCACCTCCACAGTGTCCAATGTCCCGGGGGCAAAGGACATATACAGCTGGGTATCATCTGCATAGCAATGAAAGCCCAGACTGTGATGCCTAATGATGTTCCCCAGGGGCAGCATGTACACAGCAAACAACATAGATGACAAGATTGAGCCCTGAGGCACTCTGCAGGCCAGGAGCTTCGAGCAGGAGGAGAAATTTCCAATTACTACTTGTTGGGTCCTGCTTGTCAAAAAGGACTCAAACCAGCTGATGACTTTGCCAGTGAGTCCACAAAACCCTCTCAGGTGATCAAGCAGCACCATGTGGTCTACAGTGTTAAACGCTGAGGAGAGATCTAGGAAAACAAGAATTGACCACTCTGCTCTATCTCTCACCATGAGGAGATCATTTAGCACCCTGACTAATGCTGTTTCAGTGCTATGCATTTTCCTAAAACCAGACTGAAGTGACTTGTGGAGGTTAAAGGCCATTAGGTGAGCCTCGAACTGCAAAGTCACCACTTTCTCCATTACCTTTCTCAAGAATGGAAGATTGGAGACAAGTCGGTAATTTGCTAAGATGTCAGGGTCGAGAGATGGTTTCTTCAGCAGGGGCTTCACCAGTGCCTCCTTCAAGATGTCGGGGAAAAACCCCTCTGAAAGTGAACACCGGGCAATCTCATTGAACACTGGACTGATGGACCCAACACATCCCACTAAGAGATGCATCGGGCCCAGATCCAGTTCACAAAAAGTGGGTCATAGCTTCAAGATTACCTCGATGACCGTAGCTTCTCCCACTGGCTGAAACTCATCCCAGACAACCAGAGTGCTTTTGTACCTACAAGACTCTATTCTGTGGGGCTGAACTTGTCCCACTGGAGAGAGCCCAGTCCAAAGTTCACTTAAAAATTGTTAAAAGTGCTAAAGTACTAAAACTGCTTAAAAAGTTAAAAATTGATAAAGCCCCTGGCTGTGATGAACTTCTGCCCAAACATTTGGTACTTACATCATCTAAAATAGCTTACCCCTTAACTTAATATTCAACTCATCATTTCAAACAGGACAAACACCCAGTCTGTGGAAAAAGTCTAATATAATACCCATTCACAAACAGGGTCTCAGTCAGAATTCAGTAACTTTCGACCTATATCAGTTTTGTCAGCACTTTCAAAAATACAGGAAAAAATAGTATACTCACAGTTAAATGATTATATCAGGACCAATGACTTAATCTCCCATAACCAACATGGCTATGGGGGGGAATATAGCAATGAGACTTCCTTGGTTGGGTTCACAGACACTGTCCATAGGACTACCAAAACTGGTAGCCTAACAGGGTCAGTGTTCGTGGACCTAACCAAGGCATTCAATTTAGTAGATCATACCATTTTATTGAGCCTGTGGGACTTGGAACCTCTACTATCAATTGGTTCAGGGATTACCTTGACAATAGGTTCCAGTGTGTTAAATTTAGTGGGTTTTTTTCTACATTCTGCAGGGTCCAGCGTGGAATCCCTCAATTCTCTTTATTGATGCTGTCTCACATGTACCGCACAACTACGACTTAATACTCTACACAGATGATGCAGCGTTGGTATCTCATAGTACATCTGTTCTAGAAGTCAATTCTACACTAAGCAGTGAGTTTACTAATATTCAAGACTGGTTTTGTCGGAACAATCTGGTTCTAAATAAAATAAAAACTAAAGCCATGTTATTTGAATCTGATGTTAAAATAAAAAGAAATACTTCAGTGACTGCAGTTTATTCATGGGGGGAGTCCAATTGAGACTGTAGATTCATTTAAATATCTAGGTATTACTTTGGACCCATCCCTAAAATTCAATGTTGTTATGGACAAAGTCACTTCCAACATACATGCAAAGATAGGAACATTATACTGATTATGAAATTTCTTAACAAAAGAAACATGTCTTGCTATTGCTCAACAAAATCTTCTCCCAATATTGAACTATGCATCATTGGTTATTAATACTGCTCCTGCATGTACTGTGTCTAGAAAAGAAACATTACTACAAAAAATAGGGAAGTTTGCACTCTTGGCTCCCCATTACACATAACACTGCAACTCAATTGGTTTTCTGTACAGAATAATTACAGGTTTACAATGTCCCGTTTCACATTTAAAATAATAAATACTGGAATTGCAGTCACTTTATGAAATTCACTTACCAAATATTCTTCCATTTATGAATCACAATCATCTACAAAGCCTCAATTGGTTTTGCCCCTCTTACGATCAAACGCAGGCAAGAGAACTTTTGCCTACTGTTCTGCTTCTGTCTAAAACACTTTACCTCTCCATGTTAAGCAATCTACATCTGTTAATACCTTCAACATGGCAGCTTTTAATCATTTTAAAAGTTTGAATGAATGTGTATGTAAATGAATGTATTGTATTACTGTAATTTCTGTATTTTTTATATTGTTAAAATATGTATATTTGTATGTTGTACCTTTACTTGACTTCAAGTCATACTTGACTAGGGAATGTAAATTCCAGATTACTTACCTGCAATTTCAAAATAAATGAAATGAAATGAATGGAGGACACCCTATTAGAAAAGAACTGAGGGGGGGGGGGGGGCATGGCCTGGCTCTGCAAAGAATGGCAGCCTAATTCTGCTTCTCCCTGGGACTTCCAGCAATCATCACAAATCTGTTCAGATCCAGGTTTCTATTCTGTGCCATCATTACAGGACTTATTCTGCAAATACTTTTGCTACTTCTGGGTATAGTATTTGCTATCTTCATCCAGCTTTACTCCTGAATTTTTTACTCTGAATATCTCTATTCTTCTGAAGCCTACAAATATGGCTGACCAAACCATGACTGCCACCTCTTTAAACAGAGAAGAATCTATGTTTAAACAATTGATGAACGAAATGAATGACCTTAAGGTTGTTACACAACAAAATATATCTAATATGCAAGCTCTGGATGCTCACCTTATATCTACAGAAACTAAAGCTTCACATAATGAAAATGCAATTCATGATCTCCATGCAACCATTAGAGAGCAAGACAGAATGATCAAAGCTTTACAATTCAAATTAGATGACATAGAAAACAGAAATCGCAGGAATAACCTTCGCTTTCTCGGATTCCCTGAAGGCTCTGAAATTGGGGACACCACTGATTTACTATCTTATGTGCTTCCAGCATTGCTTAAACTGCCACCCAATCTGGAGCTCACCATTGAATGCTCTCACAGATCCCTAGGCCCATGTCCGAGCCCAGATCAAAGGCCTTGGCCTATTATTACTAGATTTCTAAACTTCTTCCATGCTGAATTGATACTGAAGAAAGCAAGATAAATGGGAGAATTAATGTGGCAAGAAAACAAAATTTCTATCTTTAGAGACTTTTCAAAAGAAGTAACAAATAAAAGAAAAGCTTTCAGCCCATTAAAATCGATCCTGCACAAACGGGGTATTAAATTTGCATTACGCTACCCAGCTACAATGTGCCTTTTTACCAGCAGCTCATTTAAAGATTTTGGGTCCCCTGAAGCACTCGCATCATACTTGAACATTAACCTTAAAGAATCGGATGCTTCTCACCATGGGAACTCCTCAATTCATATCAGTACAAGCACCCTTAATCCTGAGGAGAGGTCTGAACAGCACAAGGGTGGAAGCTGATTATCTAATACAGTCCCATTAGAAAATGACAAAGAGATTACTCACACAAGGCTCTCTGCTCCTATTTAAGCCAAAAAACCCTCTGGTCCATGATCTACCAAGCATGCATGTTGTGAGAACGAAGTAACCTCCCTTCTTTCACATCCTTCTCAGCACCATAACAAAATTTCCTCCCCGATTCCTCTCTCCAACAAGTTTTCATTATTAGATGATGAAAAAGAAGTAGATACAGTATACTCTCCTCACAGGAGGATATTCAAAGTTCGATTGCGCTCAAACTTCCTAAAGTTCAGCTAAAAGGTCTACTGGCACCTTATCAGGAGAAACATCATCAGCTGAATTAACCGCGAGTTCTCCAGTCAAGCCATTTGAACCTCCAAAAAAGGAATGCAGGGGAAAGCTCAAAAACAAAGTCAATACCAGCTCCTTGACTTCCTCTAAACGTAACTCCACCTGATTATCCAAAAAATGTTCTTCTTTACAACTATTGCTGACAAGCTCCTTTGATTTTTACTTCTGTGGACCTCATGGGGTAGTTATGCACCCTAGTTTAGACCACGATATATACCTTTGATTTTGACATCACAACTGATGCTCCCAGCTGGTTGTCACAGTGCTACACTGTACATCACGGTCAGAGCGAAAAACGCTAAATTATTTCATTACTTACTCCCTGCATTACTGGCTTAGATTATAAATCTCATTGTAATTTCCAATGTCCCTTTTGTCCATCTTATTTTTCAGAACATTAACTAGCAATTCAATGAGCATTGACAATAGTAAGGTTATCTTTTCTATGCAGGCTCTATGTCCTTCATTCCCTTGCCTGTTTACTAAGATATACTTCACATTTCAATTTTATCAAGGTTATAAATTGTTGCACTATATATTTCAAAGTTATACCTCATGGTTCTCAACTAGTTCATGGGCTATTAGGGGATTACTTCTGCAGTATTTTTTTTTAATACTGGCAGCAGTTCACTCAGTCCCCATTTGTAGATATGTGAGTGGTGGCTACTTACCTTTAATACTTTACATTTTTTTTTGTTATATAGCCTTCACTCATGAGATAGCTTAGGTACCAACCTAATGTTATAAATATAGCAATAGATGGAATATATACAGCTCCCATTTCTCAATTTGAGAACATATGATCTATACAAATATTAAATCATACCTTTTAATGCATATCCTTCACTCCCCTCCATACCCCCTTATATGTTTTTTACTAGATATTAATTTGACCATAGATTTCTATAATTTTTTTTCTCCCTAGATTTTCATAATTTCACTATATATTGCATGCTATTTTTGTGGCTCTAATTACTCTTGTAATACAAACATGAGATGGCATATTTAACTTAAGGACACATCTAATCTTGAAGCCTAAATATTATAGCCAATAAAAAATGTATTCTATAGTTGGACTCACTGGGCCACATCAGGTCTAGTCATTCAGCTATTCACACATATATTTCAAACTACAACCAGGCTGTATTCAAGACTTGTGCCATTTATAGTTTAATCATATGCCTATATAGTATTAAATCTAACAGCCTCAAAGCCTGACCTATGATATTCTTATACTTTAATATGAATACTCAGTGTTGTATGTTATCTATCCCAATTTCCTAAGAATATGCTACTACATTTAAGGTACCCTGTTGCATCATAATTGACAAACATTTATTATAAACTCTTTTGAATTATATGCCACCATCTATATATATATTACATCAGCTCATTTATATGACTATGTGAACTTTATACCTAATTTAATCACCCCATCAGCCTTCACCCTACATTATATTGTTAACACAATAAAATGGCATGTTTAATTTTTTATTAGTCTCAGGATACTGTTCCAGCTTTGGCTACAACTGTATCTCCTGGATCTAATCTACCTTTTTCAACTGCACTCTCATAGGTAATAATGTGATGATTCTGGTTCCTTCCTGGGGATCATTTACAATTAGTCAATTTATCTGCTGTTTACAATACTTATTGTAGGTCTTTATAAGGTATGTAACTTAGATTTACAGCTTTTTATGAGCTGTCTAGCTTAGAGTTACTTAGATTTATTCATGCTCAGTTGTGTAGTAAGTGAGTCTCTAGTACTTTGTTCCGACTCATAGCTATCTATACAGTTCAGTGATATATTATTGTGTACTATAGTGGCTAAGTTTCCTTTCATCTAGGTAAATGTTTAAAAACATCTCTTTTTATATTTTTTTAGAGAGACATACAGTATATTATCACTTTATATCTTTAATTCTATTCTATAGTATAGTCCTGCCTACCTCCATTTGCCTACGTACTGTCCCCTCTGGGCCTGCATCTTCCTCTAGCCTAAAGAATCTACATATGAGTCCCTTAAATATGGCCAGAGTTATTTCTTAATTATTTATTTAATATGAGTGATCTTATACTATATTCATGGAATAGTAAGGGACTCAATTCTCCTTGTAAGCATACGCAAATCCTTTCATACTTAAAAAAACATAAAGCACATATTGCTTTCCTCAAGAGACTAAAATCTTAACTGAGGATGTTTACAGACTCAAAAGGGATTGGGTTGGTCAATTTTATTCAGCATCCTTTATCTCAAAAAAATGGGGATTGGCTATCCTGATTCATAAAAACCTTAATTGGACCCTCATTAACACCTCTACGGACCCAGATGGCAGATGGGTAATAGTTACACTTAACATCCCTACAGGCCCTATTATGTTAGTTAATGTATATGCCTCTAACTTAGATTCACCTGAATTTTTTCACAACTTATCTCAACGTATTTTAACAGACAATAATTATAATTCATCCATTTTAGTTGGCAATGATTTCAACCTAGCTTTGGAGGCCCATTTAGACAGAAGTAACTCTCCATTTGACTCTCACCCTAGAAGTATTAATGCTTTATCTATGCTCTTGAAAGATTTTAACCTTTCGGATATTTGGAGACTTCATCACTCTAGGGACCATGATTATACCTTTTACTCTCTACTCCATCAGTCCTATAGTAGAATTGACTACTGGTTTACCTCCTCTCTTATAACTGACAAAATCTTTGATACATCCATTCTACCAATTACAATATCAGACATCCTTGTCATGGCACCATGACCCACTTCCACTTAAAGACCCGGAATTCATTCCCTGGATTAAAAACAAAATACAAGAATACCTCTCTTTTAATAATACCCCTGACATATCTATAGTACTGTTTGGGAAGCATTAAAAGCCACCATCAGAGGTAAAATAATTAGTTATGCTGTCCATAGGAAAAAAATTAAGAGAATCTCAACTAGCCGAACTGGAAAATCCCTAAAAATTGAGAAAATCAATATTTTAAATTCAATAAACCCAACCCCAACTCACAGCTCCACCTTGAAATTCTCCAACTAAGAATCAAAATTAACTAACTTGTTTCTCGCAAAGCTGAATTAGCTCTTTTTAGACTAAAACATAAATACTGGGAACAAGGTGATAGATGTGGGAAACTACTTTCCTATCAGCTTAAATCCCAGCAAATGGATAGGCATATTGTGAGTATGAAAGACCATTCAGGCCAAATACACACTGATAATCCATCTATCAACCATATCATGAAATATTTCTATTAACATCTCTACTCGCAACAAAATTGTGCACCAAACAGTCAAATTCAGTTTTTTCTAGATAAACTGCAACTGACACACCTTTCTGACCCTGATAGAATATATTTGGACAAACCATTCATCCTCCAAGAAATTCAAAATGCACTATCCAACTTGAAATCTGGCAGATCCCTGGGGGGGGGGGATGGTTTCCACGTGGATTTCTACAAACCTCCTTCTGATATTCTTTGTTCTGTGCTTTACAATGTCTTTCATGAATCATATTCTAATGACATTTCTTCCCCCTACCATGACTGAAGTTATTGTTACAGTCCTACCCAAAAAAGACAAGGACCCTGCTCTCCCATCCAGCTACAGACCTATATCATTAATCAATACCAATGGAAAAATCTTTTCAAAGCTTCTGACTTTACCTTTAGAACCCTTAATATCCAAAATAGCTCACAATTCCCAAGCCGGCTTTATCAAAACCAGATTAGGTTCCAACCATCTTTGTTCCTTATATAATTTAATTCACAAAGCAAAATCCCTCAAATCTCCTGCAGCCACCATTGCAATCGATTTTGAAAAGGCAGTTTATTCCTTAAACTGGACCTATCTGTATCTCATACTTTCTCATTTTGGCATTTCTAATAACTTCTGCTCATGGATTAAGCTACTATATACCTATCCTTCAGCCCAAATACTTACCAACTCTATGCTTTCATCTCCTTTTTCACTTGCAAGAGGTACTAGGCAAGGATGTCCCTTATCACCGTCTTTATTTATTCTCGCTATGGAACCCCTCTTTGCCTGTATTTGACAAGCCAGCAATATTAATGGAATTCAGATTGGTAACTCCCACTACCCTTCACTTTCTTATGCCGATGATCTCCTCATTCTTTTAGAAAACCTTGAAGAGGCAGGACAACCATTGGTTCTACTATTTAATGAGTTCACCTCTCTTTCTGGCTTAGCCTTGAACTATAATAAATCCCATACTTTACCTTTAAATGACTATTGTAGACCCTCTATGAACACCCTGTTGGGCTTTTGTTGGTCACCCCAAGGTTTTTCTTACCTCAGCATTCAAATTACTCCAAGGCTGGACAAAATATGGGACATTAATCTTTCCCCCCTGTTATCCAATATCAAATCTATATTTGACAGATGGAAACTACTAAATCTTTCATTTAATGGGAAAATATCTGCCATTAAAATGTCTAGCTCTCCAAAAATCTTTTACCTTTTTGCTAATTTTCCTTTAATTTTACTTTTTAGTAAAGCTAGATAAACTACTCAGCAACTTCCTTTGGGAAGGGAAACATCCCAGATTTAGTCACATCAAACTCCAATCTCACTAGTCGAGAGGAGGCTTCAGCCTCCCCTGGTTTCAAGCCTATTTATGGGCCTTTCAAACAATTCAGACTGTAAAATGATTTCTTAAACCAACATCCAATTCTCCATTATGGATTAATATGGAAGCCTCCTTATGCCCTGGGAACATTCATACTTCCCACATCTATAACACTCTTCCTCCTAAACTAAAATTCCATCCCACAGTTTCATCATCTGTATTTTACTGGAAACTAATACATAAACACCTCAAATCTAACCCTACACCTTTGGCAAATGTCCCAACATGGGGTAACTCAACTATTTCTTTGGATAATCACCCAGTTTTCTGCCGTAACTGGAAGAATAGAGCATTTCCCTCTTAAACGATATACTGAAACCCAATGACCTTTGATTCAAGTCTTTTCCTGATCTTTGTACCCTTTGGAAATTTCCAAAACATGATTTTTGGGAGTATCTACAGCTCCGTACTGCTTGTAACTCCTATTTTCAACACTTACCCCAACACCACTTACATGACCCATATATCTCATAATGGCTTAAACATACATCTAATTTGAACAGTAAAATTTATAAACATATTATAGATATAATTCCAAATCAATCTTACCCAGCTAATAGCAAATGGAGTCAGCTCCTAAATTACAACATAATAGATTCACAATGGCATAGATGCTGGCTTTTCTGCCAGAAGACCTTTAAAGATAAGCGTAGCTTGCTTATACAAATAAAAATCCTCCATTTGTGGTATAGGATCCCTACGGTTCTGCAACACATGGGTCTTATGAATAACAATAATTGTTGGCATTGTAATTCCCCTAATGGGGACCTATAGCACATCCTACAGAACTTCCTTCTTATAAAGAGTCTATGGCATACTACTCATAAATTTGCAGAAAAAGTAATAGGTCAGCCCATTACATTAGACCCTAAACACACTATATTGGGTATAATCAGCCCCAACAACAACATTATTTCCCATGCTCAAAATACAGTAGATGGTTGAATCTACTATTTCTTCAGGTTAAACACCTTATACTTATCCATTGGAAATCTGTTATAATCCCCAAATTTTCTGATATTCTTAAGAATTTATCTTAATATGCCCCCCTAGACCGCATATCTTGCATTTCCTCTGACTGACTTGAAGATTATAATAGTTACTGGCAGGACTATTATAACTATATAGAATCATCATACAATTTTAACACTTAATATATAGACTGTTATAAAGATTATACATACTTAATATCACTTGGTACTCATGATTACCATTGTCTCTCTTACTCGTTATTTTTCCCTTCCCCTTCTACTTTATGCCTTTTTGTCTTTACTAGTTGTTTATACATGTGTCTTATTACATTACCTTAACAACATTTCCAAAATGTATATGATATATAGCTATATTGAACAAACTTGATAATATCATTATCATATAAGTACTCTATGCTACCCCTGTTTCTTCCAGTTGACATTACCCCCTCTGAAGGCATAGAGCCGAAGCGCAGGGGGCCTGGACTTGCCATTTGGATTAAAATCACTTGCAGTATATTTCTCTGTGTCCTGGAGTGCTCATTACCTTGGCTTTTGTGTGAAGTATTGAGGTTTGCACCTCACGCTGTGAGCACCCACTCATAGTGTTGTGCTGTTTTTCTGTTGGATTCGATTGACATTACCTTCTAGGTTATTCTTAGAGAACTTAAACCAGACATAGGTTTCCAAAAATTGTAACTTTATTGTGGATCTTGGGTTCCATAGCATAATTTTTAATCTAATGATGTTGTTTAACAGCCAATGTGTTGCTTTATCTGGTCATTATAACTGATTACATATCTTTGCATATGTGGAAATGGTTATATATTTTTATTATAAAATAATAAAAAGATTAACTGCAAAAAAAAAAAGAACTGAGTGAGTGGCCTGGTGGTGGTGAGGGTTGAGGTGATAGATGCCACACCTCATGCCATGCCGGCAACCCAGGGTTAGGAACAACCTCTGATTGCTGGGGGTGGGCAGGGGAGAGAGAGGATTGAGCAGCCAATGACAGCTCTCCTCTCCCGGGGTAGGGGAGGATGTCATCACACTCCTTAACTGGCTCCCAGTGGAGGTCGGGGGTAGTGTTAGAGACTGAAGGCAAGAACATTGCAATGTGATGCACATGTGTCTCCACATACCTGTATTCATGGCCACAAGGGAATAGGACCAGAAAATGGAAAAGGGAGGGGTTACTACAGGCTGCATGAAGCTCTGCTGGCCACCCAGCATTCTGCTCCATCTCTGGACTGCCATGATTGACCCAGTCAGGATTGTGTACTGGTTTGGGGGGAGGATGGACCTCTCCTTTCCCACCCCACCATGAGGGGAAATGGGGCCTGAGGTACTGGAGGCTAACTGATAGCAGCCAGCAGAAGTGGAGGAATCTGTCTGCAGGGGGATCTGCAATGCTGGTTCGACAAATTTTTTGTTGACCGACATCACAGCAACAGATTTATGTTGACCACAAGTTGCAATTGACATAAATCCAGCAAGATAACCATGTTCTTTTCAATCGGGGCTTTCACCCCAACCCCCCCATGCAAAGGGTTCTCCCCCCCCACACACACCCAAACTTAGGAATTATCAGCTCAGAGTCAGAGTTGATTTGGGGAGGGGGTGCAGGACCAGGGGAAAGATTACCGGGGTCATGGGTGAACTATTACAGTGAACTGTCAATGTTGTTAGCATCGATGTGTTCACTGTAATAGTTTCACTGAACTGAGGGCATACTTCTCTGGGGGGCCTCAGGGGAGCAAAAACAGAAGGAAAATAAAGAAAATAACTGAGCGAACTCCTTGCACTGTGTGAGTGAAACTGCTCTTTTCTGCTGCAGACAGGCTGGATTTAACTCATTGCCTCCTAGCAGACACCTGTAATCATCAGTAAAATACACTGGTGTGTCCTGAGGATGTCTTCAGAAGTCGGCTACTGACTCCCAGTGTGCCCTTGCAACATCTGGAGAAGTCACTTATATATTTTAATATATAGTGTAACAGAATATAATATATATTTAACTGCATAGCACCATTGGAAAGGTAATTTTATGCTGAACTTCGTCACTGATATTTTGTGTATATCATGTATACTTTAGGAGTTATTCGCATTTGTTTATGGTATGATGTGTATGGCTTATGTTGCCTGTTTTAGTGAAAAACATTTTTTTTTGCCGTTTCAACTAGCACAGAAAAAAACCAAAAATGCATATTATTATTTGCATACCACCACTGGAAAGATAATTTTGTGCTGAACAACTTTGCTACTGATATTTTGTGTATATCATGTATACTTTAAGAGTTATTCACATTTGTTTACGGTATGGTGTGCATGGCTTATGCTGCCTGTTTTAGTGAAAAAAATTTTTTTTTGCTGTTTCAACCAGCATAAAAAAAAACAAAATTACATATTATTATTTGCATGCCACCAATGGAAAGGTAATTTTATGCTGAATAACTTTGCTGCTCATACTTTATGTCTAGCACTTACGGTTCTTGAGCTATTAGGATTTGTTTGTGGCATGCTGACTATAGCTTGATTTTGCTTAGAAAGGCCCAGGATTTACTGTTAACAGTATACAGGAGATAAGTGGTGCAACTTCAGAGAGCTCCTGTGAAGGCAATGAGTTAGCCTGTCTACAGTCCAAAAGAGCAAAGTCGATATTCACCATAGTGAAGTCTCAAAGCCAGTTTGTCATCCAGGGACCTGGTCCTGCTCCTGCTCCAGCAATGCTCAAACTTCTGACCCCTGGTCTTCATCTCCTTGCAAGCCCCATCGTACCATGGGGAGCTCAATTGAGAAGACCTGGGTCATATACGGATTGGTGTGATGGCATTGAGTGCCTTGGTGACTGCATTATTATATGCTGCTACCACCTCACCCAGCCCCATCACACATGCAGAACTCACACCAGAAGAATCTGCTATGACCATCAGTCCCTCTGGGGACAATCCCCTCAAAGGGCGGTAGTGGAGCATCTCAACAGGGGTGGGACTAACGGGGGGTGCCCCGAACAAGAACTCTACCATGCAGTGACATGCCCAAGAGACCAGATCAATCTTGAGATCAGTGATCTCAAATCCCAGTAAGAATACTAAGTCCAAGGCATGGCCGTTGCAGTGGGTCACAGAAACAACTGCTTCTGCAAGGCCCAGTGATGTCATCATCTGGGGGAAAAGTAATTTCCAAAATACGAGAGTTCATCGTCGACCCAGGCATTGAAGTCCCCCAGAATCAACCATCTGGGTGACTCCAACACCCTATCAGCGACAAAGTCCACAACTTCCTGCAGTAATTCACCCTCATGCATTGGAGGACGATAAACAAGGAAGATCCTGCAAACTGCATATGGACCCAGATGCACAGCCATGCATTCAAACGATGAAGTAGACCCCACTGGGTGCATGGAGAAATTCAAGTCAGATCTAAAACAGATGGCCACACCCCCACCCCTGCATTCCCTCCTCAGGCAGTGCACTACAGAGTACCAGGGTGGGATAGATGCCTCCAGAACTGGACCTTCATCATCCCTTAACCAGGTCTCCCGTAATGCAAGCCAGATTGACCAATAAAATCAAGTCCACAATAATTGTGTTCTTATTTCTCATTGACCTAGAATTGCATAGCAGCACCCGAAGGGGACTGGTGGAGGCTGCCAGTCCATCGGCTACCTGTCCACTCAGTCCAATGGGAACCCTGTGAATAGGAACCAAACACATCTGGCCTCTCTCATGGTCTCTTTTTACCCCAGGTTGCCTCCTGGACCTTACCACCCCAATGCTACTCACCCTAGTAGCATCACCAGCATACTGCAGCTTGCCCAAACATTCCCTTGTGATTACAACCTCTCTACAGCATCTCAGTGCTGTCGCTGACGTGGGGTGGTCAGCAAAGGGGTAGAGGCTGTGCAGAAGAGATGCTAAGAATGTGATCCTGCAACAGCTCATGCCCTGGCACATCCTATTTATTTTGTGTCATACCTACACTCCTATAATGTACTTAAATTCGTATCCACAATAAACAATTCCCCAAACATATAATCACCCCTACCCTCAAAATACCTAACTCTCTATCCAATCAGCTTACATTCACTCACATATATGTCATAAAAACACCATACACTCACATTAATACACTAGCTACTAACAACCCACCACACCAATACAACCCTCCAGTTTCTTTAATTACAAATATATTAAAACAATCCATGGAGAATCCTATAATAAATGCAGAGAATAGTCTTGCAAACAAAATAGTCCAGAATGTTTATATTCCTTTTATCTTTGTCCAGAATCCCTGCAGTGCTCTTACCACTGCTAACATCATTTGAAGATCACAAATGGTAAAACTGGCAAACACAGATAGGAGTTCTCACCACCTCCTCTGGATTTACACTCATACAGGCAACAACTGAAAAGCACAGTTCCAACTTGCCAGAAGATCCTTGAGGGCTGGAGCAAAGGGGCCCTGAAGTGGGTTGACTAGAGGTGCCATCCTAGACCCGAAACTCTGGGAAGAGTGTGGGAGGTCCTTCCAGTGGTTTGCTGGTCTCCAATGGAGGTCAGGATATTCAAGACTATGTTTTTGTTGGGCTTCTGTGGGGCCTTTCAGGTCTCAGAGTTGGTGCAGCCTACAAAAAGTGGCATCTCCACAAGACTGCAGCATGCAGATGTAGCAGTAACACCAGAGGCTGTACATGTCAGCTTTGCAGGAGTAAGACTGACTAAGGAGGCATAGGCTGCTGGTGCACCCTGCAGGATCCTGGGAAGACAGGATGGGACACAGAGGTCATGGTGTTGGAATAAATGGCCCTCCACCTGTCAGTTTGGTTGGCCTTCCTGTGACATGCAGATGGTTCCCTGGTCATGGCTTTCCAGTTCAGGCATGTCCTAAGCTGAGCAGTGCAATGGGCATGGTTGAACCCCAAGGAATTTAATACCATTCCTTTAGAATAGGGGCAGTGACAAATGCCATGGACCAGGGGCTTACAGATGGGCAGATCGAGGCCCTGGGTTGGTGGACGTCAGCAAGTGTTTTTTTAGTTATTTAAAACTGCACTTGCTCTAACATTATCTTGCTGTTTTCCAGGTTCCTTTATTGGTCCCAAGTGGGTTTGGATCTGCGGACACTCCTTCGTACACTGGGCAGTTGAGTGAACAGGACTTCAGTGGGGAAGCATGGGAGTAATCTGGCAATTTCACCTTAGCAAGTGCAAAACTAATGGCTGAGACAGGCTGGTGGCAGCACTGGTGAAGTGTATTAAGCCAGTGACTAGGTGGCTCTACAAAAATGATCAGTAATGGAGCAGCACACGAAAAATAAAAATAAACTTATATGGAATTTATTTTGATTATGTCATCAAGCTTTATTTCAGAAGTTGTTCTTTGCTAAGCACATGAGTGAACTTTCTGTGCGTACTACCATCGAGGACTGAATCTGTAGAAATAACATTTATATTAATGCACTTTATGCCTACCATTTATGTGTTTCTTGGGAAATTATTTCTGTTGTAACTACTTTTAATACTCGCTGTACAATGGGAAGCCATTGCTAATGAGCACTGCTCAGTGGTATTTATCTCTTAGTAAAATTTAAATTAAAATTGAAATACCAACAGTTCTTTACTTACAGGAATAAAAGTAGAATTTTCCATGGGTGGTATACAGTCTCATAATGATATATAAAAGCTGTAAAACATTATAGAAACATGTTAGGTTCCAGAAGTGTTCTCAAAAAATCAGTATACTCTTATTTGAAAATAACTATGCTCCCCTTTATTTAAGTAGGCATGCCTCCTTTGCTCTTACAATTCCAGATAGTGGTACCTTTCCCAAAACATGAAATACATGGTTCCAAAGACTAAGCTTCATAACAGCACTTTTGTGGAAAGAGGAGGCAAACTGCAGAAATCAGAACGTGGTACATTTTTTAAAGTTTATTTATTTTATTTTTTTAAGAAACAGGGATTTGAAATGTCAGTGACTTCACAAAGCCTAATACATTTCCAAAACACCATTTTCCAGTCTACATATTTCATTTTTAAAAGGTATACTTTGTTGGATGAAACTTTTATGGTTGCGTCCCAAGCAGCAACCCCAAAAAGTACAATAAATCTTAGCAATATAATCCAGTGAGAGAAAATCATAATCAATCTCTGCCACTGAGCTCATAAATTGGTTCACTGAGCTGCTGTCTGAAAGTTCAGAACCAAAATCAAGACAATTTCATTTCTGTTTCATATATTCATTTTTTTGGGTCTGTAAGTCTAATATGGGGATCTGCCAAGTTTGATCTGAAGTGCAACTATATTAAAGCTAGTTTTCCAGGTCACTGTATTAAAACTGTAGCTAAGCAAGACTTTGGGGAGAGTCAAAAAACAATCCACCAAGTTGAAAGAAAACACAGGCATTATGTCATCTGCATGGTAACTTCAGATCTTCTTTGAGGATATCTCTTTAATCAGGCCACACTTATGGAACTATAGCCATCAGGTGCCAGGATGACATGGAAACATTTTAGCTGGCAGTCTACTAGGGGCCACCCATGATGACGTCAGATGTTGATGTCCTACACTATATAGACATGGGTGGCCCCCAGCCCTCCTCAGTTCTTTTCCCGCCATCGACCATGCTCACCGGACTCCATGGAGATGCCGTCACTTCAGTTGGCTGCCAAAATCTTTAAATTTTTCCAAGTTTTATTATTTTTCTCAACCTAGTAGGTATCACTTTATTTTTAAAGTGATTCTCATCATTGTGCAGTTCAAGAATGACTGACTCCACCAAACTCTTTCGGTACTGCGAGTGCAGTGGTAAAAACGTCAGACATGATGACCATGATGCCTACGTTTGCTGTCTCAGAGAGGCCCATGATGTTAAGGCCTGTAAGATCTGCCTGAGTTTCTATCAAGCTACCTGGCAACACCATCAGAAAGTCCTGCAGTCTTTCCTGCTAGAGCAGATGGTAGCCAGAATGGAAAGGAAGCTCAAGGCAAGAAGCTCCTTTGCGTCACCAGCCCTGTCCTCAGGCTCACATTCCTTGAAGGCCTGGGATAAATCTTCAGGGAAACACAAACACTGGGAGAGGGCAAGGAGCAAGGATATATCCCCTCGGTATGGTCTTGGTCACTACTCCACTTAGCTCCAACCACTGCACCTCAGCAGTGATGCCTCTTGCCACCCAAACCCTAGATCTCACAGGGTCTGCTTTGGCAGTGAGTTCCACCAGATCATCCTTGGCTACAGTGGCCTATCGATGTTGGGGCTGCTGACACCCCCCCATCAATGCTGCAGGCCACTCCATTGACATTGGGGTTCCCACTTCCCTCATCAATGCTACAAGGTACTCTCTCGATGACAGAGTTCCAACCTCCCCTGCTGACATTGCAAGATCTGCCACTCGGACCTCTTAATCAGGGTCAGCTGGCAGCTTCTCCTGTTTAACTGTGTTTGGCCAGTGCCGGCCAGGCTCCAGACACCCATGTCAATGTTGCAGGATGCTCTGTTGATGTTGGGGTTCCAGTCTTCCCCATCAATGTTCCATGGCACCCCTGCAATACAGCCCACCATTGACATACAGACTGTGTTCTCCTGCTTTATGAATTTACTATAGTGCCTTGAACCTCCTCCTGGCACAATGAAAATGGGACCTACCAGATCAGCTCTTACACCTGTGCCTGGCCCGTTGATGCACCCTGCTTATCTCAGGGCATCGACATCCTTTCTTCCTTCCTTGCCCCCTTTGGATCCCATTGATGAGGATCAAGAATACCACCCTTACCCCATCCTGACCTCATCCCTCTGGAGGAAGAAGAGGAGGTGGAAGATATGGAAAGGAGTCCTAACAGATCTGACTCCACCATTTCCTCCAGGAGTGAGGACTCTACTCTGTATACTCCTAGGTTCCTTCCTGAAGACCCTGCTTTCATCTCCATGATGAAGCAACTCCAAACAGCAATGGGATTTAATGTTGGGGAGCAAGATATTACCAGAAGAAACCTGGTAGAGTTTCTAGAATGACCAGATTCTCCTCCTCTAATAATTCCTCCTCTTTTGGCTGCTGTAGAGGATGCCACCATGGCTGCCTGGCGCAGATCAAGCTTGATCCCTGCCATGCATATAAAGTTGCACCTGGCTCCCTCAGGGAAGTCTTTTTTCACCAACCAACCTCAAGCTGACTCAGTTGTGTGGCAGTAGCAATCATAGAAATGTTTACCACTACTGCGCCCAACACATCATTGTGTGGCAGCAGTATTTATTTATTTATTTATTGAAATGTTTCACCAGGAAAGGCACACTGAACAGCCAGGTTGCTCATCTCATGGTGCATCCTCGGGGCAAGGGTACAAGGGAGACTACATACAACCAGTAACCATTAAATAACCATATAGAGCAAACAGGAGTAAACATACAGTCAGTGGAATACAAAATAACAATACTGCAGAAGCAATACAGTAGTACAATAATGCACTGACATGCAGCTCAAGCAGAATACAATAGTACAATGACAGGCTAGAGCAGTGCATGTGGAGCTGGAAGATAAGATAAAAGAAGTGATAATAAGATTGATGAGTTAAAGTGCAACAGGGGAACACTTATCCCAAGACATTTACTTGTCACCCGATAAGTGCAACTGGTGGAGTAACAGCTAACAAAGGGTTGAAGCAGAAAGTACTGCTTGTAGGCAGCAGAGACACCTAGTGCACTGTATTAGGGAGGGGGAGGAAAATGTAGGGTGAGACAGCAGTTAAGTTTGGGAGGTGGTACAATTTACTGAGAGGAATTTAGGTAGGGCAGTAGAGATGGAGTAGGTGAAAGATGAGTGGTGAATCTGGGGGGTGGGTCCAGAGTTTAGGCAACCAGTGCTAGAAGACCCTTTGACCTGCAGTGGTCAAATGGCAAGGGATTACCATTTGGCAGGAGTCAAAGTATCTCAGGGCATGAGTGGGAAGAGGAGGAAGGGTGAGAAGAGATGAAGACAGGTGGGGGGGAGTGCCAAACCAAACTTTAGGTGCAAATTTTGCACAATGGAAGTGTCATTGATTATCTAATGGTGGGAGGGCCAGGGAGTGGTAGAGACTGCAGTGGTGAGTGAGAGGAGAGGTTCCCAAAGCAAAGTGGCAGAAGAAATTAAACAGAATGTCCAATTTGGCTATAGAAGACTTGGGAGCAGCACTATAGACTACATCACAGTAGTCAAAAATAGGTAGAATCATCTTCTGGACAAGCTCACGCTTAGCCAGTAGTGGTAGGCTACTGTGGTTCCTGTATAATGCAACAAGCTTACGGCACATCTTTTTCAGGATTGACTCAACATGCCCAGAGAAGGTGAGGTGTTGGTCAAGCCACACCTCCAGATATCTAAAGGAAGCAGTGTCGTCAAGGACTGTCCTTTCAAGGGTATGGAAGGTTGGAGGGAAGGGGAGCCTGGTGAGTCTCTGCCTAGTACCAAAGGTCATGGAGACTGTCTTCTTGGCATTGAGTGATAGTTGATGGGAGCCAAACCAAAGCCGAACTTGATCGAGGTCTACATGTTATAAATGTTACATGAAGTATACATGTTATTCAGTGGGTACCGCATTTGCACAATGCTCGGTATACCATGCTACTGGTAAACTTTTGCATGATTACCACTGGTGTAAGTGACCTAAGCATGTCAGTTCTCTCCCCCCAGATAGAGAGTCATGATGGCTGGACTTCATGGGGAAGAGAGTCTTTGCCTCTGCCACACTGGGCCCTGAGAATTACAAATTATCAGGCCCATATGGTCAAATACCAGAATACCCTCCAAAAAAAGGCTAAAGCAGCAGCCCAAGCCCTCCCAGAGGATACCCAGAAGCAGGAGATGCTAAAGGTTCTCTAGACTGGGGCCGACATGGGTAATCACCTTTTAAGGTCTACCAACAATGCTTCAGCCAGTGCAGTAGCATTTGGTATCTGCTTGAGGAGGCACTCCTGGCTGGGGGTCTCAGGATTCTCTATGGATGTCCAGAAGTTCAACTTGAACACCCCTTTCAGAGGGTACAAGCTATTTGGAGCTGATGTGCAGGACATTTTCTCTGACCTGCAAGCTTCAGGATACACACTTAGGTCAGTCCATTCCCTCTACCATACACAGCCAAAGAATAGGCAGAAGGTGCACTTTCACAGGGCCACCAATAGGCCTAGATCAAGGCCCAGACAGCAGAGCAAAAGTAAAACAGCTTTGCTTGCCCACACCTCCTCCACAGGTGTCCGGTCTAAGGCCTTTTGAGGAGGTGTGGCTGTGGCTGCTGGACCTGCCTCAGAATGATTCCTTGCTAGACCCCCACCATCCAGTAGACAATCCAGGAGAGGAGGTAGGGGGGTTACCGCTCCCTCCACTTCAACCAGTGGAGAGAGGTTACCGTAGATGAATGGGTCCTGCAGTTAATAGAACAAGGACATACTCTAGAATTTCTGGAATTACTTCCAGAAAGTCTGCCAGTTGTCCCCACTTATCCATCCAGACCATGTACCAGTGCTCCAAGAGGAAGTGCATACCCTGCTGTGCAAGAGGCCCATAGAGCCAGTTCCCTGGGATCAAAGAAACACATGGTTTTACTCTCATTTGTTCCTCATACCAAAATCCACAGGGGACTAGAAGCCTATTCTGGATATGAGCGAGCTGAACTTCTACATTAAGTACAAGTTCTGGATGGTCACTCTGCAAAGCCTGCTGTCTTCTCTGCGAAGAGGGGAATGGATATGCTCCCTGGACATGCAGGAAGTGTACTTGCACATCAAGATTTGTGCACCCCACAGTAGGTAACTCGGGTTCCTGTGCCAGGGGAAATCTACCAGTTCAGGGTACTCCCTTTTGGCTTGTCATCTGGGCCATGGGTATTTACCAAATGCTTGGCAGCTGTGGCAGCAGCTCTCAGGAGAGAGGGACTTAATGGCATCTCTTACCTGGAAGTCTGGCTACTCAAAGGAATGTCCAGGGAACACTTGTCCCACACCCTAGTGTGTACCAGACAGCTGCTCAATGCACTAGGAATCACGGTCAATGTGCCATGTCAGTCTTGACCTCCTATCAGCATCTTCAGTATTAGGGGCAATACTAGATCAGGGCTTTGCTTCCTGTCTCAGTACACGACAGAATGCTTGATGGCACAGGCCCAGCTGCTCTGTAACAGCAGGTATGTTATGGCAAGAATGTCCCTGAGGCTGTTGGACTGATGGCTGCAGTCACTGTCATGTACTCCTAGTCAGTCTGTACCTGAGGATCCCCCAATAGACGGTAAGGGTCCAGTGGGATCAATGCATTGATATTCTAAAACAGCAGGTTCTAGCCACTTACACTGCCATGGTGGATGGAACCCAACAACTTGTTGAAAGGGGGTTCCCTTCCCTTTCCCTCCCCTCAGCAAATTCTCATCAAAGACACTTCACATATGGGCTATTGGGCTTACCTAGGGTCTCATCAGACTCATGGGACATGGACCAGAGTGGAGACGTCTCTCCTCAGAAAACAGCCAGAGTTAAAAAAATACTGGGAAGTTGTTATAACACAGAAAAAAAGAATACTACATATCTTTTTTTTTTATTTTAACATGAGTTTTCCTTTAAAGGAGACAGGAAATTTGTACTAATTGCCATCTGTTTATAAATTTGTTATTCTCAGAAATGATATGCATTCCTCTAAAGTATCCATATTTAACTGTACCTCAATAAAAAGTGATACACAAACTGTTTTTTGCAGTGTTTTGTTTTTATGGGCAGCATTTGAAGAAATTGTTACTCCTGATCCTGTCCTCCGGGCCATGATGGCCACATCGCTGGGCTTCTAAGTACCTTCAAGAAAGTACTAACTCTTGGTCTGTCATTCATATCCATTCATACCCACACCTAGCCAACAACTCCTGTTTCTCAGCCTGTGCAAGGCCTTTGACTCAATTGACCATGATCTGCTATTGACCACCATCCAAGACACCTATCCATTCATACCCACACCCACTCCCATCCTTTCATGCCCACACCCCCTCTCGATGCTCCTCTTCCCATCTCTCCTATTTATGCTTGTTCCTGCTGCACCTCTGTCTAACTGCTTGTCAGAATCCTAGGTATGCTTCACCACTTCTGCTCTATGGTCATTGTAATTGGATCAGTCGAAAACATTGTAAACTCCATGTTTGCTTAACATCATGTATCATTACCTAGTATTTTGGACCCTTGTATTTTTGTAGATATTGCACAAAATGTATATAATCTTTTTTTTATTTAAATTTTATTAAATTTTAAGGATAAATACAAATACAAAAGAAACAAAAAAAAAGAAAAAAACAAAAAAAACACATTTGACATGAACATATAAATGTACAGTACAGAAGGAGAACCCTCCCTCCCCCAACCCTCTCTAACCCACCCCAATCCCTTACAATCCCCATACAAACTTCCCCCTCTCGGAGAGTCAAATATCTCTCCCCCACCCCCAGCGCTCTATACAGTTGGTTAATATGGGTAGAGTATTCCAGATATTATCTATAAAGTCCATAATTTAATCATGGCAGGGGATAGAGAACATGACATTTTTCCCATTTCTTTCTATAGGATTTCATTTTGTTGGAGAGGCTAGACATCATTTTTTATATACTAAGATTGTATAGAAGCTCTTGAACCCATTCCACGTATGAAATCTGGAGGGAGTCCCTCCAATGCTTTAAAACATTTTTTTAACAGAGAGGGCTATTAAGGCCATGTGATCATTTCTGTCCATATATGGAAAACCAGTAAAGTCCCCTAATAGGCACACTTCTGGATTGAAGTAATCCTGTAAGCCCAATAAGGGCTTACTTTTAGTTTCGATAAGTTCCCACAGATAGGCAACTTTTAGACACTCCAAGAACATGTGGAATAGTGTACCAGGCTCCTCATTACATCTGTTACATGTTGGGGAATCTGCCTTACCCATTTTATTTAGTTTATATGGGGTTAGATACATATCATTAAGTATTTGCATTTGCATTAATCGAAGCCTGTCTTTTGTGACATATTTATGACAATTTCCCCATATTGTAGTCCATTGAGAAGCAGATTCTGGGTATAAGTTGACCCAATACCTAGGAATTCCGTCTACTTTTGGGAATATCATAGGATATAGAGCTGCATAGATAGAGGAGACAACATGTGGGGTAGAGGCATGATCTTTACAAGTAGTAATCCAATTACCCATACCATCCCATGGGACAGTGAACCCAAAATACTTGATTAGCATACATCAGATCTGGTAGATCTTAAATGCCCAATGCTGTGTAAGACCCAATTTATCTGATATCTCCGGGGTGGACAACCAATCAGCCTCTTGGTTGTAAAAGTTATTTACTCGACTGTGTTTCAATTGTGGGATCCAGGTTGGGGGAATCATCTGCCCCCCCACCAGCAAATTGGGGTTCTGTGAGATAGGTTGTGCCAGGTCTAGAGTATTCTGATACCCAATTGTGGCACAACGTTGGGAATGAGACCTGACCTAGTGACCTATCACTGTGTTCCAGAGTTCTAGAGGTAACTTGCTAACCTTAACGTAAGACAAGGCCTCTGAATTTATGTCTGCTGCTGCAATCATACTTTTTTTCTGCCTTGAGCCTGGTAGAAGTGTATGCCGCCAGTGATGGGATGGGATTGGACCATTTAAGGTATTTGCTAAGTTGGAATGTGTAGTACGGTATGGGTTGCACGCCCATTGGCTCACGCTGTGGACAAATGGGCATACAGCCCTACTGACGGTGTCAGTCGGCAGGCGGCAGAGCAGCAGGCGAGTGGGGTGCTGCCACCCGCCAACTGACCAGGGGGAGCAGAGCGGTGGGGCTCAGTGGGCGGGTGGGGACAGGGGTACTGCTAGACCACCAGGGATATTGGACACATTAATTTTCTTTTATTACAAATGCCCGCGATCGAGCATACAGTGGTCCACTGGACCACCAGGGATATTGGATGGAATTCTTAATTTATTAAAAATGCCCGTGATCAGGCAGACAGCAGTCCACTGGACCACCAGGGATATTTGACAGAGTTCTACTTTTTTTTTACAAATGCCCATGATTGGGCATGGGAAGGGCGCCGCCAGGTGCAGCCGGAGCTCGGGTGGCCACCCACAGGTGGCATCTGCCATGTTGTGCCCTGCAATGCAGCAGCTCACCTGTTTGTGGCCATCAGTTGTTCTTTTTTTTTTGATCAACTTTGTGCTGGCACAGGTAGGGGTTGCGCATGCATGTCTCTGCACATCCTGGGCTGGATATCCAGGCTGTGCAGGGTGCTAGCAAGTCCCCACCTATGCCATGGTGACATTACTGATGCACTCCAGTGCGTCAGGATTTGTGCTGCACACTTTTCCCTTTTGAATATCATGCCGGGGTGCATCAGTGGGTTGTGCATGGTGCAACACTGTTGGGCCATGCACAACCCTTTTGAATATCTGGGCCCTTGTCTACTTTTAATTTCCCTTTGTCTAATAGCAGTTTTCTATCTTTACTATAAACTTTCGAATCTTGTTTAGTAACCTTCAGGCCCTCACCTCCATCACGACTCTTTTCTAAAGGCCCTTGCATACATTGCATATCCAGGTCTAATACAGTATATCTGTTTTCTAATTCTGGATAGTGTTTTGACATCTGAATTTTGTCCTCTAACTTAGTAGAATGTTTAGGTGTATTCTCCCATTGATTATCACCATGGATATTTAGTATCTCAGTGAAAGACTGTTGTTGAATCCCTTCGTTTGATTGGTTTATATCATTCTCTGCTATTAATGAATCTATATAGGCTTCTAGTTCTCCAATCTCTTTCTGGACCTCTAGTGTTAATATTTGGTTACTGCCTTCTATCCTCCACTTTATCAGTTCAATTTCAGTTTGCAAAGCTTGATTCTGAATACATTTATCACATGTAAATTCCACCACAATTTCTTCTTCTGTGTACATTTTGCAAGATATGCATGATTTATGATTTTTTTTCCCTAGCTTTAGTCTTAACCATGTTATGAACTTATCTAATATAGCTAGAATGTAACCTTGTTTTGTTGTTGTTATGCAGAGGTACTTACTGCCTTGGTTTTTTGGTCTTATATTTCTTTGTGTCCCACGGTCGTGCGGACACAGCAGACAGCGCAGACGCATGTCTCTCACGCATTTCACGATGCATGCCTTGCACATATCAATCTAAGCTTGCTGCAAGAGCAAGTTTTATAGGCCCTGTAACCCAGAAGTAGCTGTGTGGGGTCGCGGGAACGCTCGCAGCCTCAAAGTTTAAAAATCACTTCTAAATGTACAATAAACCCCAGTGATGTTGTATTAGGCTCTAAAAGTTGTTTGGAACTAAAATTGTAATAAAATAACACTGAAAAGTTCTATCAGTAGGTAACACTTTCCCTAATGAATCACACTACCCTCTTCCTGTTTCCTGTATCTGGAATACAGGGCTCCAAGGTAACAGAGAGACAAAATAAACAAATCACACTTGCTAGAGGTATATAATATCTGCCCCTCACAGTCCCTCAAATTCCGTACACTCCTATAAGGTCATAGATATGCTATATGGTTGTTCCCTCGCTGCAAGGGCGAGTTTTATGGGCCCTGTGACCCAGAAGTAGCTGTGTGGGGTCACGGGAACACTTGTAGCCTCAACGTTTAAAAATCACTTCTTAATGTATAATAAGCCTAAGTGATGTTGTATTCGGCTCTAGAAGTTGTTTGTTTGTAGAAGGTAAAAGAGAGACAAAATAAACAAGTCACACTTGCTAGAAGTATATAATAGTTGCCCCCACAGTCCCACAAATTCTGTACACTCCTATAAGGTCACAGATATGCTATGTTCTCTTTTGTGCCTAATAATAGCATTAATAACAAAGAAAATATGAATATTAGAATAATACATCAAATCTTAACTAAGAACAGTGTGTGAAGCTTACAGCTGAAACACAGATCTAATATAAGGTACTCCTAGTACTGAAATGTGAACCAAACAATGTATAATCCAGTCTCTAAATTCCTTAAATGAGAGTATTAGTATTCATACAGCTCAGGTTTCCTAGGTCCGAGTAACATGGATTAAATAACCAAAATTAAGGCCACAACCAGTGCGGGCTGAATCTTTAGGTGAAACCCATCGTGCCAAATAGTGAGACTCTAAAGTTCAAAAACAGTCACCATAGGAGCACTTATGGCTTATTAAATGTCCATCTTTAAGTATTTGTGCAGGAGTTGCTCTGGCAATTGTGGGGAGATCTGAAAAACTGAAGTCCCATAATTAAGCACTGCACTTTGGTAGGTCATTGGTAGATAGTAGATCCACAGCCATACCATGTTGCTAAAGCTGATAGAGGGATAGAAAGGTTCAAAACATGTTCAAAACATACATACAGTTTCCACAGTGATTCCTGCTTCATAACAAAGAAAACCCTTGCATAAATCCCAGCTTTCTCAGTGATCTGTGAACTGGGCTGGTCTCATTTTCTTAAGAAACTCCATGGCGGGTCCTATTTCTTTGAAGGATGACCAGTTTCCATCCAGAAGCAGCATGGATTCACAGCGGGAAGGTCATGTCAGACGAATCTAATAGATTTCTTTGACTAGGTGACCAAAGTAGTAGACCAGGGAGGGGCTGTGGACATGGCCTACCTAGACTTTAGCAAGGCATTTGACACAGTCCCACACAAAAGATTAATAGTCAAATTAACCAGCCTGGGAGTGGGTCCCAGGGTGGTAGCCTAGGTAAAACATTGGCTGCACAACAGGACACAGAAGGTAATTGTAAATGGAGTCCACTCTGAAGAAAGAGAGGTTACTAGTGGGTACCCATGAGGTTCAGTATTAGGTCCAGTCCTTTTAATGTCTTCATCAGTGACATTGCAGAGGGACTGGAAGGAAAAGTATGCCTTTTGCAGATGACACAAAGATCTGCAACAGGGTTGATACACAGGAGGCGTGGAAAGGATGAAAAGGACTTGGCAAGGTTGGAGGAATGGTCAGAAGTATGGCAGCTAGGATTCAATGCAAAGAAGTGCAAAATAATGCACCTGGGAAACAAGAACCAAGGGGAAGAATACACAATGGGTGGGGAGGTAGAAACAACAACAAAAAAGGAAAGGGACCTGGGGGTAATCATATCAGATGACCTTAAGGTTAGCAAGCAATGTGAGAAGGCAGTAGGGAGGGCTGGGGGTATACTGGTATGTATAGGGAGAGGCATCAAAACAGGAAGTTGTTATCCCTCTGTCAGTTGGTGAGACCCCATCTGGAGTACTGTGTCCAGTTCTGGAGACCCCATCTCCGCAAGGACATAGACAGGATAGAGGTACTCCAGAGGAGGGCAACTAAAATGGTGCACGGTCTGCAGGAGAAGCCGTATGAGGAGAGACTAAGGGAGCTTAATATGTATACCCTTGAGGAAAGAAGGGAGAGGGGGGACATGATAGAAACTTTTAAGTACCTCAGTGGAATCAACAAAGTCCAAGAGGGTAGCATCTTTCAGAAAAAGAGACTTGCAAGAACAAGGGGACACAATTTAAAGATAGAGGAGGGCAGTTCAGGGGCAGTGTGAGGAAGTATTATTTCACAGAGAGGGTAGTGAATGCATGGAACAGCCTTCCTGAGGAGGTTGTGGGGTCTAAAACTGTGGGAGAATTCAAGAATGCATGGGACAGACATAAGGCAATTCTTGTGGGGGGTAGGAAGAAATAGGCTGTTGGTTAACTAGGATCTACGGCCTATCCTGTAGGTAGGGAAATGGGCAGACTAGATGGGCCAAGCGGTCCTTATCTGCTGTCAAAGTCTATGTATCTATGTTTCTATGAAGCACTTGAAAACAAGCCGGAGAGGTCATCTTGTACTTTATGCCCGAAGCAATACTTTTAGACACAATTAGATGGAAGAGGGCTCTGGGCTGGCGAACAGTGACAGGCAAATCCTGAGTAACTCATATTTTCTTTCCTTCCCATATGATATCTTGAATTTCTCTAATTTTTAATAATAAGTGCTGCTTTTCTTGGAAGTTTAAGAATCAAAATATAATAGGTCTGGGAGGGGCAGAAGACCGTGGCATGTGGTATAGCACTCTATAAGCCCTTTCGAGGATGTATGCTGTACCAAAAGGAGAGGGCCCAGCCAGTTTAACCAGAAATTTCTGCAAAAATAAAATTGTATCAGTCCCCTCCACCTATTCAGGGATTCCAATAATTACTACATTGTTTCTTCTGCTTCTTCCTTCTAAATCCTCTATTTTGAATTCTAATTTCTTGAGATGCTGAAAGTTTATCGTGATGGAGGAATCCAGTTTATCCACTTTCTTTTCAACTGAGACTATATGAACTGCATTATCCAATGTGCACATTGTAACCTCTTCTAGCACCTTTGAGATGGATTTTACTTCAGATACTAGCATTCTGACCTCTTCTTTGAAAGGGTGGCATTCGGAAAGGAATCGCTCCAAAGTTAGGGGAGATGATTCCAAAGCTGGCAGTGCATGGGCCGATGATGGTAGTGAGCAGCCTGCCATGGATTGCTGCCCCCTGGGTTTTTTCTGTGCTTTTTCAGGAGTGACAGGCGGCATATGCAGAGGCACCATCTGTCACATTTCTACCTCCATTTTGGTGATGAAACTTGGTTTTCAGTATGACGGCTGGTTTGTCTAATTGATCAACGAAGAATATCCCAGCAGGTCACACCAAAAGAATTGTAAATTACTGAGGAATTGAGTCGGGTGGATGGAGCTCTCACAGAGCGCATCTGACTTAGACAGCTACGTAACGTGACCCAAACTGTATATAATCTTGTACTGTCGGAATGTATCTTTACATATATATATATATATATATATATATATAAAGATACATTCGACATACAAGATATATATATATAGATACTGTATATTGCTTTTATTGCCATTTTTGAATTGTCCAGGCCCACTTTGTAAATTAGTTTTTCTCAACAGTGTTTCACCTGGTAAAATAAAGATGATTGATTGATTCTGCTAGAGTTCTCTTCATAGAACCTGTAACTTAGAGTTTTTACAATATCATGGTTTGTGTACAGAATGCTAATTATGAACTGTTGTCCTATCAGAACCATACTTAGAGTTTGCAAACTGTAACATAGTTTGAACTCCAAATTACTAGTTCCATGAAAGAACTATAACAGAATGCTGCCAATGAAAACAAAACAATGCAAAATACAGTATTTCATATAAAATTTTATTCAGATAGAGTTAAATCTGGATAATTTAGGGGAATGCATATCACTTCTGAGAATAAGTACTTTATAAATAGCTGCTGTACCAGTTAGAAATTATTTCCTGTCCTCTTTAAAAGCATATTGTACAATGGCAAGAATATGTTTAGGATCCTAACTAGTCAGTGTGCTTCTGGACCAGGGTTGTTATCTAACAATAGCATTATTGGATCAACTACAGGCACACACATGACCGTCTTACATTTGAACAGCATGTTTCATATCAGCACTCATATTCTCATCCCAGACTTGCTTTACTCTCCATTACCCCCATTTCTCTCACCGCACAGAGCCACCATAGCATTGCTGTAGGTCTCTGACTTGGTTCATAACCAAAGAAATAGTACAAGTAAAAAGAAAACAAAGCTGTGACTCCAAATGGCTTTTTCATCACCCGTTCAGCACTGCAAGCATGACAGTGAATGCGCACTTCAGCACCATGCTTTTTACACTCACCAAGCAGCTCAGCAACCATACTAATAAATAGCCATACTCTTCTAACTTAGGGGCCTATGCACAAATGGGTGGAGTGGCTCTGCACCACATATCTGCAGCGTGGAGCCACTCTGCAGCCATTGGACACCCCATGTGGGATGCATATAGTGGGTGCAGAGCCCTTATGCACCCGATCCCCTGGCTGCATGGACATCAATTTGCCAGGAGGGCAGGCGGGGAGGCATGTCCACAATAAGCACCAAGCAGCATGACATGGCGTGCTGTGCACCGGGGGTGTAGGAGGGTACTGGCTACACCAGATGGAACCCTGCCATAAGCCATGGTGCACCCCCATGGACTACACCCTCCAGTCACAGTGGCAGCAGGACCCAACAATCGAAGCCCTCCAGCACACTAAACAGATGAGAGGGCTGGGGCAGTGGAATGGGTGAGGACCTGTACATGTCCTGGGGACCACCAGGTGCCATCTGACCCTCCCCCACAGATAACCACCCCACCCAGTGAATGCTGAGACACCCCCCCACACACACACTCACATACACACAATTATGGCACCATATTTATAGGGGCACATTCCCAGCATCACTTGGCCAGCCTGGGGCTGAGGAGGTGTGTGAAGGGCTGTGCCACTGGCCATCTGGCTGCTGCACGTACTATGCAGGTACTGGGGGGGTGTCAGTGCCATGGGAGTGGGGGGATGCCACTGATTACCAGAGCAGGTCAGGGTGACAGGTTCGGGCATGTGGGATGGGGGATAGTGGGGGTGGGGCATGTGAGTCACCGGAGATGCGGCTGCTCTGGGTGGAGGGGGGAGGTCTTGCTGATCAGGGAAATGAGCAGCCATGTGTTTTGGGAGGGTGCTTTTTCAGACACAGGGACGGGGTGGCATGTGTGTTTTGGGGGGCCTTGTTGCATGGCACTGGGCTGCATTGTGTTGGGGGAAGTGTGGCAGTGCAGTAGGTAGCCCCCCTACATCAGAGGCTCAGCCATGGGGTCTGCCACCAGCCAGAGCATTGCTGTGCAGATACAGGTGCTCTCTGGTACAACTCACACACCTGGACCCATGCCTGCTCATGTGAGGGATCCACTGTAGGACCCATGCCGGGCATTCCATTGGATGCCTGACTGGATCTGTGACTCCACCCCTGGCTGCCCTGTGGAGTGCTGCACTCTGGGGGGAGGCATGCCCATGAACAGGTCATGGCTGTTGGTGAATACAGGCAGTGCACACCTGTCCACAGGTGCGGAGCTACATGGGTGAGATACGCACCTCTGGCATGCAATTCTAGCCTGTTCATAAATAGACACTTATATTTCAACAACAAAAAACAGAAAAGTGAAGCAAAGCCCACTTCAACAATTGTATAGTAGTACGGTCAGTGATGACTGGTGGTATTGATATGAAAGATCACAGATGACAGAAAACTGAAACAAGGAAAAACCTTAGGTACTGGGCAGGCAAGATCATTCAGGCACACATATTGTGGACTTTTGTTTGTAGAGATATACCTACGTGCAGAAAAATCTAATAAAAATGCACACATTTTTATCTTTTCCTTTTTTTATTAACAAGCAAACAATGGCATAATAATAATGCACTCCAGGGGTGTGTGTTCTGTGTATTAACATCACTTATGGGCATTGAATGCACTCAGCCTGCAGCCTCATGCTTCAACCCTTCCCCCCAGTAAGGTGTGAAGTAATATCATGTCAACACACACCTGTCATGCATTATTGATTAGTAATACAATGGCAAGGACATGTTCGTGGCATCTGATTATTCATTGACTACATTGTACAATGATGTTATCCCAACACCTACCCAGTTAGAATAGAGAGTCTTGAATTGTGCCATCTAAACAGCACTATCGGGACTGTGTAATGCCTGAATAGTGACAGGGGTAGAATAGCATACAGCAACTACCTCTACCACTGTAGCTACTGAGGCATGCACTATTGAGGGTGTACAAGTAAAGGAAAAGTGCACTGGCTGGCTTAGCTGCTCCCATGGTGGAGAGAGTTAAGGCAGCAGCAGCTCAGGCAGCACAGAGCAAGAGAACAGGGTTCTGTTCCTGAACTCCATGTATGCAGGTACACTTTTCCCCCACCTGAAATGTATTTTTTATATCAGCCGTGCAAGAAAAATCCCCCCCCACGTCTCCCCTTTTCTCCGAGATCCATCCCCACTCAGAGCTGGTTATATGAAGTGGGGGGAGGGGGTATTGAGCAGTGGAGCCCCCCACAAAACAAAAGTTACTAGTGTGAGTTTTAGCAATGGTAGCAGTCATCAATGTGGTTTACGAACACTATCATTGGAGTTGTTTTGTATGTCGGCATTTTTACTTGGCACTGGTTTTGACAGCATTGTTTACACGGCGCTGTTATTTACAGCATTGTTGTTGTCAGTGCTGTTTGAACCTAGTGCCATCCAAACACAACTTCATTGTATTAAGGTCCTTCACTCTTGTCTATTTCACATTTGGGCACCTAAAATACATCACTGTACAGAAATTTCCCATAATACATAGATACATAGATACATAGACAGTGTCGGCAGATAAGGGCCTATGGCCCACCCAGTCTGCCCATTTGAGCTTGTAAGTTCAGTTTGTTTTCCTAGAAGTCTGTTGCCCCTTACCTCTGACCTCCAGAATTCCTTTATGTCTATCCCATGCATTCTTAAATCCCGTGATTGTTTCAGCCCCCACCACTTCCTCTGGCAGGGTGTTCCACTTGTCCACCACCCTCTCTGTGAAGAAATTCTTTCTCATGTTTCCTCTGAATCGTCCTCCTCCAACTTCATCCCATGCCCTCTAGTCCTGGAACATCTTTTTCGCTTAAAAATAGTGTTTTCCTGCACCCTGTTCCTCCCTGTAAGATACTTGTATGTCTCTATCATATCCCCTCTCTCCCTCCTCTCCTCCAGGGAGTACATGTTCAGTTCCTTCAACCTGTCTTCATAGGACTTGTGATGCAATCCATGCACCATCTTTGTTGCCCTCTTCTGAACCTTCTCTACCCTGTCTATGTCCTTACGTAGGTATGGTCTCCAGAACTGTACTGTACTCCAGGTGGGGCCTCACTAGTGTCTTGTATAGCAAAATTATGACCTCCCTTTTCCTGCTGGTGATGCCCCTGCCTATACATCCCAGCATCCTATTTGCTTTACCTGCTGCCTTGTCACACTGTTTCCCTACCTTGAGGTCATCAGAGATGATAACCCCAAGATCCCTTTACTGCTTGGTGCATGCTATATCCTCACCCCCCAACTGATATATTGTGCCAGGGTTTTTGTGCCCCATATGCATTATCTTGCACTTCTTTGCATTGAATTTCAACTGCCAAACCCCTGACCATTCTTCAAGTTTCTGCAGGTCACTTCTCATTCTGTCTACACCCTCTGGTGTGTCTACTCTGTTACAGAGCTTTGTGTCATCAGCTAACAGTGAAATTCTGCCTTCTAGGTCCATGCAATGTCACTGATGAAGATGTTGAATAGGACCGTCCCAGCACTGATCCCTGTGGTACCCCACTAGTCACTCTTCCCTCTGTGGAGTGACAGCCATTTACCACCACCCTCTGTGTCCTGCCACCCAGCCAGTTACCTACCCACCACACTACTATCCTGCCCACACCCTATTCCCCAGTTTCTGTAATAGTCTCTATGTGGCACAGTGTCAAAGGCCTTGCTGAAGTCCAGATAGGCCATGTCCACTGCCCTCCCTGATCCACCTCCCTAGTCAACCAGTCAAAAAATTCAATGAGGTTGGTCTGACATGACCTCCCCCTGGTGAAACCATGCTGCCTTGGGTCCTGTAGTCCATTGACAACCAGATGTTCCACCAATCTCTCCTTCAGTAGTGCTTCCATGATCTTCCCCACTACCGAGGTGAGGCTGACTGGTCTGTAGTTCCCTGCTTCCTCTTTGTTACCACTTTTGTATAAGGGGACTACATCTGCTGTCCTCCAGTCTTTGGGTACCTCCCCTGTTTCTAGTGATTGGCTAAACAGGATAGCCAGAGGTTCAGCCACCACCTTTTAGTTCTTTAAGGACCCTGGGGTGCACCCATCTACACCCATCGCTTTATCAAGTCTTATTACTTCCAGTTCCTTCAGGACCCTTTCTGTAAAGGGACTTGTGTCCATTTCTGCACCATTCTCACCCCTTGTACTCCCTTCAGACCCATTACCCTCCTCTTCCTCAGTAAAGACTGAGCAGAAATACCTGTTCAATATGTCAGCTTTACTGTTGTCTGTCCACGCATGGCCCCATCCTCCCCCCTTCAGTCTCACTATCTCCTCCCTTTGTCTTTTTTTTCACTTATGTACCTGTAAAAGGTTTTGTCCCCACCCACTGATTTTGCAATGTGCCTTCTGTCTGAACTTTGGCTTCCCTTACTGACCTCCCTGCCTCCCTTGCTTCTCCTGGTACGTCTCCCTATCCCCTTCTGCCTGTGTCTTTTGTATTGCCTAAATGCAGTCTTTTTGGCTTTCACTTTTTTGCTACCTCTTTGAAAACCATAATGGTCTCCTCTTCCTTTTCCTCTTGCTAACCTGCTTAATGCATAATTCTGTTGTTCTTGTAATCCCCATTTTAAATACTGCCCACTGTTCCTCAACCCCGATTCCGTCCCATTCCCTTAATGCCTCTTTCAAGTATCTCCCCATTTTCCCAAAGTCTTCCCCTAAAATCCAGGATACGTGTTTTTGTGTGGTTTGGTTCTGCTCTTTCTGTGATTTCAAACCACAATGACTGGTAGTCACTGTTTCCCAGGTGCTCCCCACTGTTACCCCATCACACTGTCCCTGTTTGTGAGCACAAGGTCCAGTATTGCCTTCTGCTGAGTTGGTTCCATGACCAGTTGCTTGAGGAAGGCACCTGAAGGAGTCCAGGATAAATCTGCTCTAGTTGATGCTGCTACAGGATGCTCCAGTCCACGTCTGGAATATTGAAGTCTCCAACCAGTACTACCTCACCCTTGTCTGCCATCCTTTGGATGGCTAGCATCAGCTCCCTATCTGTTTCTTCCTCCTGGACTGGTGGTCTATAGACCACACCTGTGCGGATGGCTGTCCCCATTTTCCTTTCCAGCTTAACCCACAGTATCTCTCCCCCATTTTGTTCCTCCTGGATCTCTCTGGCCCTTATGTCATTTTTCACATACAGTGCCACTCCCACCCCAAACAACTATCACTGTTATAGTTTCATTCCTATATTGTGTTATTCTTTATTCCATTTCAAACCAAGCCACAAAATTTGTACACAGTGCTGCTTTTCTCCCTTGTTCACACTTCTCGGGATGCATGCTCAGCTGCACATTTCTCTAAAAAGCCACATGTGGTGGCAGGTTTCTATCTCTTTTAAAACTCTGAATCTGTTCGACTATCAAGTTTCAAAGGAAACACCCTCAATCTGTTTATGACAGGGTGCTACCTGTTATTAGTATACAGACCCCTGGAATAAAGAATAAAGAGTCATATGTGCCAGTTCTTGTCCCCCTTGTGTTATTTCTCTCACTCTTTTCTATCCTCATTTTCCTTCTTTTTCTTTTCTTGGTTCTTTGTCAGAGTGGTAAACCTGACAAAACCCTAGCCTTTTATTTACTGTGCTTTTCAAAAAGACCCCCTTACTTTGCACATTGGACTAGAAACTATCTCCCGTCTTGGAGATATGTAAAATGGCATGCTAGAGTTTAAAAAGCCAGAATAAAGGGCTGATGAATGGCGCGTGTCATGTTGAAAATACAGCTCCCAAGTGGGAGATAATCTTTAAGTGCATAACGTGCTTTGATTTAATCCCGTAGTGTCCCCAATATTTAAAAGAAGTAAAACAGTGTTGTGACAGCCCCAGAGAGGTTGTAACTAGGTATGTCTGTAAAAGAAAGCATATTTGAGCAAAAAGGGCCAAATAAAAAGCCCCTGCATGTGATGGCATGGTATAATATGGCAACTCCCTCTATTATGTGATGTCATGGCAAATGGGAACTTCCCCATAGAGAGTGATGTAATCCCTAGGGCTATAAATAGCACTCACCACTAGGGGAGTAGTGTCAAGTCAGTTGGTGAACTGATAGTGAAGGAGGAGGACCTATATTGTGTGCTAAGTATTTCACACAGATATTTCAGAAGAGGGTGTAAGAAGGATATTACACTCAGGTATTGGCTGAAGTTAAGTCACAGGCTCTACAAGGGAAGTAGAGACCTAGAAATTTATTTTGTTACTGGACAAATTTTTCTGATTTTCTTTCTGTATATATTTTGGACTTTTATATGAATAAATTGTTAAGTACAATCTTGTGTCTTTTATGCATCTGATCTCTGCCTATTATGTCACTTTGTATCCCACCCCACTCACACTGTTCCACTAAGAAGTCTCACAGGAAATGTAACCATCTGGACCAATCAACTTACAATCACATATGTAGAACCAGAAGTCTCAGTAACAACTGCTCAGTTGTCTGATAAGCTCTGTTTTCCAATTATTCCTCAAACAGAGCTCTAATGTTGAAAAACATTCGCTCGGTCCCGGTGAAGGCAGCAGGACCAGGTGAAGCAAAGTCTGTGACAAAAATCATACTGTATAGTAAGGGAGAGAATGACTGAGAAAGAGAGAATTGTGAGGGGCGGTGAGGGAAGACACAAAGAGACATGAATGCAGCACCACTTACTGGCCAAAACAGGAAGAGACAAACTTCTTTTTCTGAAACTGTACACTTACCCACAAACAAAAAAAACCCTCAAGAAATGTATTTTAAAACTGTATTTTTTATATTTCTTTTAAATAAAAGTGAACCATTGTATAATAGTAATAATGCATTTCAGGGTGTGTATCTGTGAGGAATAATATCACTTCAAAGGTGTTGGGTGCACTTGGTCTGCGGCCTCATGTCCAACTACCCGAGGGATGGTGTTATGTCAGCACAATACACACCCTTTCTTACATTATTGCTTAGGCTACTACTATGTTTCATTCTACTACGGTTTAAAATGTGAAAGAAGCATGACAGGCCATCGAGACTACCCTTCCACAAAAAGAGATACTGTCAAATCCTTATGCCTCAGAGTGTCTCTATTTTAAAACACCCACAATGATTCTTTATGTTCTATAGAGATTTTTGATGTACAGTAGTTGGTAGTTTAAGTCTAATTCCTTTTTATGTATGTTGATACTGAAACTGAGACCACTCCTATAGTTGTAAGAGCGGTCTCACATGCATTCTTATGGTACAAACTGGGAACTGAAAATGAGTGGTTCTGATACCCTAAAGATACATGTGAGGCCACTCTTACAACTGTAAGAGTGGTCTTGGTGGTCGTATAAGTATATTATTGATCATGATTGATCAATAATATATTAACATTTAAAAAGAAACTGCCCCAATGTGCCAATTTCCAGGGTATCTGTGTGTAAAACACTCTTCACAAAATAAGAGTGTGTTGCGTGCAGAGAAGAGGAGTGCTCTGGTTCACCAGAAGCATTCCTACAATTTATAAAAAGTAAAAAAAAACAGACTGCCCACCATACTCAAAGCCACTGATTTTTGTTTGTTCTACCTGAAAACCTGGTAAAATTTCAGAATTTGGACTTCCTGCACACCAGTAAAAACAAAACAATTTCATAGAATTTGGCATTTTATACCAGATAAGTAAATCTACAGAACTTTTATTTTTCTTATAATTGTTTCCTGTACTATTTTGAATTTCTTCATTTAATACTCTGTATAGTAAACTTTCTTTTATTTGGATTATTTATATGCATAGACAATAGAATCCCGATAAAACAGAAATTAGACTAACAATCACTGGTACAATTCCCTAAATTTCAAGTCTTGAAAATGTTATTATTTTATTTTTGTTATGCTCCTTCTGCTCCCCGGCTGGCCATTCCTTTGGGTCACCTGGGAACCCCACCTGCACTCCACCCCACTGCCAGCCCCCACCACCTCACATCACAGCCTCCCCAGGTAACTCTATGTAATACTTCACCAGGTGGGTCCCCCTCCTCTGAGGGGGAAGGGCACCAGGAGGGGGCCAAGCAATGCATTCCTCTACAGTTGGCCCGGGTGCTGCTGAGGTGGTTCAGGACTGTCTGGGGGCTTCCATCATGGTGGAGGCTGGCAACCATCATCTAGCCAGTCAGGGAAGTCTTTTTCCAGTGTTCTCCCCAGGGCATGTCATGCCACTGATGTCAAGTCATATGCCGACATCTGCCACACCACCTATTGAGTGGATCCCAATGCATTGCCCTTCCCCTGGCTTCCACCAGGAGCCAGCACACACTGGGTTGCATCCCCACCCTCCCTTCAGGAGATGGCAAGCAGTCAACTAATGCTAAAGCCTTCTCCCACTGACCAGCCCTCCGGGAACCTGAGTCCATTCCGAAACCCAGGTAACCAGTGTCACAAATAGAAATTCAACCACTGCACTGATAGGCTGGCAGAATTTCATTATTTTAATCACTGTAAATAGTAAAGTCACAAAAAAAAAGTGTTTACTTTCAGTCCCCGACCAACTCCTACTGCATCTTTGCTGCACTTGGGAATATCCCTAATACAGGATGGACACTTATGATATAGTTAGAGAAGAGGAGAATATTGTATCATGTATGCCCTGTTTTGGGGTGTTTCTTGGTTTACTTGTTTTTTGTGGGACATAAACAGGCATAAGCCCATTGGGAATGCCCCCCCCCACACAGTTTGTGAAACATTATTGTTTGTAGTGAATTAGCCAGCTATCTATTCCCTTTTTAAATTCTTCAAATATTTCACTGTCTATGAAATTTTGTCGGAGTTTGTTCCACAATTTTGGGGCCCTTATTGGTAAATAGTTTAACCTTCAATTAGTTTTAACTCGTTGAACTTTGAGCCGGCTTGAGTGTAGTCTAAGAACATATTTCCTTTCGGAATAATGTATGCCACATTGCTGCATTAAAGATGGTGATTTTAGAAGTTTGTAAAGAAATAAAAGATCTCCTTTAATACACCTCAATTCTAGGGAGTGTAGGTTAAGCTTCTGGAGTCTGCTTTGGTAATCTAAATGTGTTAGGTGAGGGACCATTTTAGTGGTTCTTCTCTGAATTTGTTCCACTCTGGTTATATCCTTTTCGAGATATGGGCTCCAGAATGGTGAGCCATAATCAGAATAAGGTCTAATGTAAGTTCTATATAATGGAATTAAACATTCCTCAGATTTTAAAATGAATGTACTATCTACCCTCCTCCGTAATGCATTTGAATTTCTGGTTAATTTATCACAATGGCTAGTGGGGTGAGTTTATTATTAACTATAATGCCTAGGTCTCTTTCACTGTTTGATGCCTTTAATATTCCATCTTTAAGCTTATAAAGTTGCATAGGGTTATGTTTCCCAAAATGAAGTACTGAACATTTATGTATGTTAAAATCCATCTAATTTAAGGTAGCCCAAGTATCAATGTATATTAAATCATTTTGAAGTTGATTGATGTTGTCGATGGAATCAGCTCTTCCTCCCAATTAAGTGTTGTCAACAAATTTAGAAAGTATATTATTAGAGTTAATTACCATACCAGAAATGAATAAATTAAACAGGGTAGGCCCAAGAACTGAGCCCTGCAGCACACCACTGGTCACCCTCCTACAATCAGACAGTACTCCATTAATTCTAAACTATTGTGTCCTGTCGGTCAGCCAACTATCGACCCAGGATATCAAGTTGGCAGGGAGTCCTAAAAGAAAAAGTATGTCAATCAATTTATTATGGGAAACACAGTCAAAAGCTTTACTATAGTCTAGAAGAATTACATCCACAGGTATATTGGAATCTAGCCTTGATTTATGTTATTATAGAAGGCTATAAGGCTGGATGTACATGAGTGTCCCTGTTTAAATCCATGTTGTGTACTATCATTAATGTTAAGTCTTAGTTGTTCTGTTTCTATTATATTTTTGATCATTTTTTCCAAACGTTTACATGGTACTGAGGTTAAACTAATGGGATGATAATTAACTGGGTTAGTTCTACATCCTTTCTTGAAAATGGGTGTTATATATGCCTTTAACCATTCAACAGGAACATTAGATTCTTCCAAGGATTTGTTAAAAATTAAAGTTAAGGGTCATTTAATAATTTCTGCTGTTTCAATAAGAAATTTTGAGCTAATGCCATAAGGTCCTGGGCCACTGTTTTTATTTAGTGTATTTAACACCTCCTTGGTTTGTTTTATTTTAACAGTCAGTGTCTCTTGTTTAGTGCCAAACGTCTTTGGATATATTTTATGAACCTTTTTCAAAAATACTGAACAAAAGTATAAATTAAGTGTATCAGCTATATCCTTATTATTAGTAATCAAATTATTATCAGATTTTAGTGGTCCAACTTGTCTGGTATTTCCCTTTTTATTTTTCAAATAAGCGTACAGGGATTCATTTCCATTTTTTGTATGAGCAATTCTAAATTCTAAATTTCACTTGGCCAATCTAATAGCCTGTTTTAATTTTTTTAGAGATGATTTGTAGAGTGACACATATTCATTTTTATTATTATGGGAAGATTTTTTAAGTTTATGAAAACATTTCTTTTTCTGTCTTATTATTTTTTTTTTATTTGATTAGCCAGTCAAAGTGGTATCTGCCCTTTCACATTAAATTTATTTTTTAAGGGAACACATTTTGCTTTTAAATTAAGAATAGTATTTTTCATATAGTTCCATGATTCCTTGGGTGTAAGTGGTGACAATATGTCTTCCCACATCATATTTTTTAGATGTTTATTTATGATTGTAAAGTCAGTTTTATCATCATCTTTTAACAAAGTGTTGTTTGAAGTGCCTCATTGATTATAGAGTAGACAAAAAATATAGATTTATGATCACTGTTACCCAATGGGTCGGATAGAGTGAGATCAGAGATATTATTATCAGGGGTGATAAATAAGAGGCCTAGAATATTATTCACTCTAGTAGGTTCATCAATTAATTGATCAAGTCCTAGATCAATTATAGTAGATATAAAGTTCTTATCTATTGAGGACTCACCAGATAATGTATCCCAATTTGTAGTGGGTAAATTAAAGTCACTCATCATTAAGATACTGCCTTTATCTGCAATACCTCTAATTTCATCTACTAAGGTATTTGTATATTTATAATTGGCATTAGGTGGTCAGTAACAGGTGCCAAATATTATTTGAGACTGTCTTTTCAATTGCATATTAATCCATACACTTTCTGTATCAGTTTCAAAGGTGGTCTCATGTGTCGCAATGGTGTCTTTAACATATATGCAGACACCCCCATCCATACAATCTTTTTGATAGATTTTATACCCGGGGATACTTGTTGACCATTCTGAATTGGTGTTCCACCAGGTTTCTGTTACTTGAAATAATATCAAGATTAAACAGATGGCATTTAGCTTCCAATTCAGAAATTTTAAGTGTATTCAATGATCTGGCATTAAGGTACAACACATTACAGTAAACTTGAGTACTATTATTGGACATCAGAGATGTGGATCTAAGTCCATTCTCCCCCTTTGAAGCTAGTTTAAAGCACTGGAAATATACTGAGCAGTTTATTTTCCAAAGATTGTACTCCATCTCCTTCTGAGATGTAGCCTATCCCAACAAAACAGAGATGGTTTCTCATAGAAGTCCTCCCAGTGAGTTAAACAGGAAACTTGTTGTTTAAGGCACCATTTTCTCAGCCAGTCATTTAGTGCCTTAATTTTGCTGGTTATAAACATAGTGGCTCTGGGTACTGGGAGAATTTCTGAGAAGCAGACTTCACATCCCTTTTCTGTCAGAATGTCCAGGAAATATGCAACAAGAGGAAATCAAGGATTTCAAATAAAACAAGGTTGGTTAGAACTACATCATCAGCATGTATTTCAGTTTTACTAATAAAAAAAGCAGATAAAATACTCAGTAACATCAACAAATTTTACAGAGGGTAAGCAATCATACCATGTACATTTCCATATAGAAATAATATGATGCAAAAAGTTTTGACAGTGTTCCTTTAAGAGTGGTAATACTCCTTTAAGTGTCCTCCCCAATATATGCATTCAGATTGTTTTTATACACTGTAGGAGATTTGGGCTCATGAATATCACAAGGCTGGTCATTCCATAACCTGATCACCCATTGTGCAAAACAATATTCTTGCTATTGCTTTGAATGGTGTTGATTGCAGTTGCTGCCAATGTCCCTTAGTGTTATCTGAGTTACAGGAAATGCACTTGATTTAGTGGCCTTGGACAGAGCATCATGCTATAGTGAAGCACAGTGGTAACAGACTCTTTGTTGTTATGTGAGCTATTTATGTGACTAAGTTTAAGTTCCCAAGAGCTCTTGATCATTTACCAATCTATACTTACACAGTTTGTTCAATGGTACCTAAATATTGAAAAGACTTTGCTGTGCCTGAGGAGAATTCCCTTCAGCTAGAATGGAGCAGCGTACCAGCCACTCTGGATAAACCCCTTAACTTGCCACATTCTGAATGCTGCTGCTTGAGCAGTTCAAGGATCCCTGTAGATGCCCTTACACTTGAACCCCCTTTGTATTCTACCCCTAATATTAACTTTGAGAACACTTCCATCTTTCAGATGATATGTCAAACTGACATCCTGTCTGCCTGTTTGGTAGGTGTTAAGGTGGACATTAATGATCGTATGGCAGTTCTCAAAAAGTGTAGAGGTGATATGTATAGAGATATAGCACAGCCCGTGTTCCGTAATCCTAATTTGCTAATTTCAGGTAAATCAATCAATGTTCAGTCCTTCTGGCCACAAATAGGTATAGAACATGTGGAGCAGCTAGTACGGGAACAAAAATTGCTCTCCTTTAAGGATGGTTGCTCTCTTTTTAATTGGCAAAATACCTCTATCTTCAAATACCTCCAGTTATCCCACATGCTGACACATTACTTTGGAACAGGGACTTGGTCCAGTTCTTTCACTACTACTTTACTCCCATATCTTAATGCCATCCTAACTTCCAATTTAATATCCTACTCCTATTACTTTATTCTATCAACAGCGACCATTTTAGAGTGCCAGAAATTTTACTGATGGGATAATACTATCCCATTATCCTCTACTGCTAGAGACTGGTCTTCAATTTGGACGCACTTATATAAATATATTAAATGGGATAGATATAGATATATGCAGTTTTGCATTAACCATAATTTGTAATATACCCTTTCTAAATTACACCAAATGGGTTTTCTACCTTCAAATCAATGCTCTAAATGTCACCAGGCCCCTGCAGATCTAACCCATATGCTATGGTCCTGTGAAAAGATTGCTCCCTTTTGGCATAGCATTGCAATCAGGTTGGACCCATTACTTGCACTAACAAATAGTTTTAGCTTGGAAACCTGTATTATAGGTGATTGCACATCAATATCAGGGTACAATCAGAGAGCTCATATGGCTTTAATCTTAGCATATGCTAAAAAAGTTATACTGAGACATTGGCTAGACTTGACCACTCCTAACTACCTGGAATGGTTCAAAGAAATTATGTTTGCCCTACAAGCTGAGTCTACTATAGCTAGAATTTCAAATTGTATGACCAAATATAAAAAAGATGGGAACCACTTTACACCCTTCTTTCAATCAGTTAGCTTCTGGTCATCCATATCCAGCTTTTTTTTGTGACAAGACTTGCCCTAAGGAGAGCCACAGTAATATTGCCCCTATTATTTTCATTTTTCCCCTTGCTTTGTAGTACACTTTACTCTTATCCCCATTTTGTTTTTTACTTTTTGGTTTTTGAGGCAACTATAACCATAGTAAATAACAACCGGTGGCAGACTAAGGTGGGTGGGATGAGGAGGGGGTGGGGGTAGGGAGAAAAGTGCAAACAAACAAATACACAGTTACTGCTATTTGCTTAATTCTTCTTTATGTTAGAATTGGCTCACTTACTAATGTATTAGACTCTTTTCTTTCTGTCAGTAACGTATATTCTGTATTCAATTGAAAATCCTCATTTATGTTTTACTTCGATCTCTGTCATAATGTTTGTCTGCCAAAAAATAATAAAGTATATTAAATGATAAAAAAAAGTATAGAGTTCTTTTTATAAAAAGATAAAAAAAAGAAACATAGAAACAGAATTTGACTGCAGATAAGGACCGCTTGCCCCACCAAGTCTGCTCTTTTTTCCCTATCTACATTGTCACCGCAGACTGCACTTGATCTACTGCTTTTTCTCCCTCCTTCCCTTTCTTTCCACTATGATTCCCTTTTGCTTGTCCCATGCATTCTTGAACCCCACCAGCATCTTCACTCTCACTCCCTCTGCTGCAAGATTGTTCCAGAAATCCATCACTCTTTCTGTGAAGAGATACTTCCTAACATCTCTCCTAAATCTACCCCCCAGCTTCATAGCATGTCCTCTTGTTTATGAGCACCTTTTCTTCTGAATATCATTTCCCCCGTGTCTTATTTACCCCTGTGAGGTATTTAAAGGTCTCTGTCATATCCCTCCTCTCTCAGTGGTGTATATATTGAGGTTCTCTAGTCTTTCCTCATAGGGCTTTTGATGCAGACCCTACACCATTTTAGTTGCCCTCCTCTGGACAGCCTCCACTCTGTCTATGTCCTTTCAGAGATGCTGCCTCCATAACTGCACACAGTACTCCAAGTGGGTTCTCACCAGAGAGCTATATAGAGATAACACCACCTCCCTCTTTCTGTTGGTGATACCTCTCTCTATAATACATGCATGTCAAACATCATGCATTACATATGTCACCTATTATTTCATCAAATACAGTGTTATTACAGTAAATCAAAGATTTTTGAAAAAGGTGGTCCACAGTTCTCTTACTTGATTTCTCTTGTATCAACATTTTGTGCAAATATATTTTCTGAATGCACTTTTGTATCATATTATTAGTGTATGAGAGGGTATATTTCTCTGCTGCATCATTAGGGCACATCTTGCTTGCCACAAATATTATCTGCATAGTGCAAAACACACTAGAAGTGTGCTTTTATGATATTTATTCCATTCCTTCAGATTTAAGCCTAACACTACTATTCTGCAAGTAACAGAAGCAAACAGAGGGTCTTTCCATTGTCAACTAACTTGATCCCAGAAATTATGGCTATGTGGACTTTCAAACAACAAATGGTTTTGCATTTCTAAAATTCCACTACATTGTATATGAGGACACCCTCTTTCACTTATAGCTTTGTGCTTCAAAGAATTTCTTATCGCTAGCTTCATATGTAAACTCAACCAAATTATATCCCCCATATACTTTGGTATTCTGGGATTAATCAGTTACAATCAAGCTTCTTTTATATCCACTATTGGGTATTATTAGGCTTGGTGGTTCTTGATAAATAGCAGTTTCCATCAATTTCAGTTGATTTTTTGAGATTTCATAATTTTGATGGAAAAAGTAGCCCTGGATTAACCTCACTAAAAATGTTTTCACACCCACAACAATACTCTATCAGCACACAGTCATTATTCATTCAAATCAATGTTTTTTTGACAGTGAGTCTATTCACGCCTATTTGCACCTAATTTATAGGTGCTGGATACCTGTGCACTTTCCCATGTGCGCTTCACAGCTCTTAATTGATTCATTGTCATTCCCTGCATTTAGTGTGGCTACTCATCTTTAGTGCAGTAACTGCTGAATTCTGACTGTGTTACGATGGGTCACAAAAGAAAGTGTGCTGATGAGTACTGCTCTGAGTTCCCCAAACTTGAATTAAAAACTGTAAAAAAGAATGGAATGGGGAAACAATTGAAATTTTGAGATGTAATTTTACTTCGATATTTGTCTAATTAACCAAAGATTTTTTTATTTTATTTATTTTTTTATTTATTGAGTCTTGGATTACAACACCTTTGAGCTAAACAACTCATTTAGAAAGGTTCCACATCAGTAGTACAAAAGCAAAACAAGATACACAATAGATAATTAAACAGCGGCCATCAAGAATATACTTTAAATAAACTAATACATCGAAAGCAATCAACATATAACAATAAAGGGGGCTAGAGAAGTGGGCAGCCTAGGAGGCCTTGTCAAAATCTAGAAGAGAAATAATGAGGTGTAAGGTGGGGGGATAGGAGAAATGAGAGGGGGAAAGGAGAAGAGTTGCATAGTAGATGGAGGGGGAAGGAGAGGAGTTGCACAGTAGATGGAGGGGGAAGGAGAGTTGCAAAGGAGGTGATGGGGATAGAGAGATGAGGGGAAGGGCGGAAGGAGGGGAATGTGACAATTGCAGAGAGAAGGGGGAGCACTGGCAAAGGGAGGGGGAGGGAGACAAATCAATAGCAAAGGGAGAAGAGGTCGTGTTTAGCCAGGGGATAGGGCAGTATAGCAGGCCTTGTCAAAAAATGAAGAGACAGTAATATGGGTGGGAGAGAAGGTAAGAGAGAGAAACGTAGGGGGATGAGGGGAAGAGTGTTGCAAAAGATAAGAGAATGAGTGGGGGATGGATAGGGAAGGTGAGGATGAGCAGGGGAAGAGCTCAAAGATGTGCGAGCAGGGAAGGAGCAGGGGTGGGGGGTGGAGGGGAAAATATTTTAATGCCATTTCATTGCTTGGCTTAATAAATATAGAAATAAATCAAAATTAATTTTTAAAAATAAACATTGATTTATTTTGATCGATTTGTTCAAAAAATAAAAATTGAAAACTGCCAAGCCTAGGTATTAATGGCAAGAAAGCATCCACAAAGCTGATTGACCAGCTGAGAACTTGACTCATGATGTTATCGCAGCACAACATCATGGATCAAGTCCCAACACACAAGTGACAGTATTAAATGTAAAAAGAATAATTCTACAGGCCATACCCAAGTTGTACACATTTAGCATGGCTGCTCCAGCTTTTGCCAGTATTTGCTCCATTTTTTAAAACCTCAGTCCCTCTTTCCCCCTGCAACAAAAGTATCTAATCCATTCTAAATTAATATTACTGTGTCCACCATGCCAGAAAAACAAACTGTTACTACATAATTTCTCATTTATCTAAAAAAAAAAAAAAGAAAGAAAATGTGGCACCATTACTACAATTGGGTTCAGTCCCCGCTGGTCTCATGCCAGAAGACAGGGGGGTGAGTTGATGAAAAGGGGTTATCAAAGTGTGACATGAGGGTCTATTTTTCAAATCCACAACAGCTCAATTTTAATAAGCTTGTCAAGACACTGTGATTGAAAAGTCAAAAAGGAATCAGATTATGAGATAACTCCCTAGCAGGGATCTGAGATTAATCACCTTCAGTGTTGTGCGTGCAACGGGGACACCAAATGGTGCACATGCAACAGTGGACACAGCAGGTGTTTAACTTGAAAAAAATGTTAATTTTATTTTTACTCTATTTTACTAAGCATTTCAAGACACTATGACCCAAGAGTGAAAAAGGGGCTATGTTGTGGAATAACTCCATATCAGACTTGAGAAAAAAGCACCCTCAGTGTTACAAGTGCAACAGGGACACCAAACATTGCATGTGCAACAGTGGACACCACACAACCGTTTAAGTTAAAAAGAGCATTGCCTGTACCTCTCTCTCATCAATGTTCTGCAGTATTTTTAAGACCCCATCCCAAAAGAAAATTTCCTACTCAAAAAAAGCTGGATGCTTTTCCTGAAAATTTGGGAACATGTAAAAAATGCAATTTGCTTGGACACCACAGTTGCACGTGCCATACAAAACTTTGAGTGAACCAGAAACTTTATATGGATTGAAAAACTAGGGTGACAATGTTTTCATTAACAAAAGCTACACCTGAGGCAGTTTTCAACATAAATTTACTGAAGTGCAACTAAAATAAATGGAATGTATTGTAGTTTCGAATGTTACATTTTGCTAGGGAAAATCTGTGACATTTTGGAGCTGGACATGGAATAAAAATAAAATGGGTGCACCTACGTTTCTCAAACTATGACATGTATCTGTACTTGTGACTACCTTTTAAATGTACTTATCATGACTGTGGTGGCTGTTGTTAATTTTTTTTAATCAACATACAAAATATTGGGCACATTGGTACCCCCATTTCATGAAATTACCCAGTAAGCATTTGTACTTCTCAAATATACACTGCACTTATGCCATGGTAAAATCCTTTTTTTTTAACTTTATTTGTTTTCTTCTGGTACACTCACATGGCTACTGTACTGGGAGAACCAGCCAAAGCATAAAAAACACAGACAGTGCAATTGCATTGTATATACCAATCCTGAAACCAGGCAGGGGCACACGTTACCGTGACTGATGGTGTGGAGAGGAATCTTGCTCCAGTCTACTTCAGTTACAGGTATGTATGCTTTTAAACAGCACAGTGTGCTGTACAATGTGCCAGTATTATCTCCCAGTTCAAATAGTAAATGTAGAAACGGTATGGGGGGGGAGAAGAAGATACCCAAAGAGAGTGGTGATGGTGGTGGACAACCACAAACTGACAAGTGACCATGGTGAGTGTGACAAATCTCCATGCCTTGTTCTGCTACCTCACCCGCATGCACTCAAAATAAGATGTGTGTCTGAGATACAGCACACAGAGACAGAAAACAAAGCTGCAGATAATGTGTGTGTGTGTGTGTGCATGCATGTGGGGAGAGAAAAGCACCTTACAGAAAGGGGACATGACACAACACAGAGACACATTAAAAAGATTGGTGGGGGTGGAGGTGGCACAGAGACAGTTGCATCACAGCAGATCCACCTACTGGCCAAAATAAATCAGCACTACTTTTTATGTACATGTACCTACCCATTCAAAAAATCAATAACATTTTGTTCTAAATTATAGTTTTTTTTTAATCTTTTCTATTATAAGATTCACAAATGAGCCATTGTATAATAGGAATAATGCACTCCAGGGTGTTTGTCGTGCTGGGATAATGTCACCTCTCGGGTGTTGGATGTACTTGGCCTGCAGCCTCGTGCCCAGTCACCGGAGGTGTGATGTCATCCCAGCATGAAATGCATCCTGTTGTGCATTATTCCTTTATTCTTTCATTACCAGTAGAGGTGAGAAATTCTTTTCTATGATGTAGCTATATAATGTTTTCCTGGATTTTGATACCACATCCTTCTGCATTATATTCCATTTTAAAATTTTAGCAAGAATCTGTTTTATATAACTAGGAACTACATGTGATCATACTCCTTTCTTACACATTGAATCTTACCTAGTCCACATTCCAGTATAAGTGGAATTATCCAGTCTCTAGTCATTAGAATCCAATGTTTCTCTCCATTTGGGCCCCAGTACATCATAGAAAAGGCACATCGATCCCTTCGCCCGATGCCTCCAGCCGGTGCCCCACCATGGCCACTGATCTTTCATTTTCTTAATTTCTTGGAACACCAGCATTTTTTGGCCAAAGTCCATGAGCTGCAAGAAGTTAGATGGGAGGGCACAAAATTCAGAGTTGCCCAAGATCTTCCAGTAACAGGGAGACAAAGAAGGGCAACCGTTCATCCCTTAGTCTCAAAATTGATAGCAGCTGACATAAAGTTTAAAATGAACTACCCCGCATGTCTTCAGGTACAACTAGTATGCAGCTGGGCATCATACGAGGATCCTGAGAGTACACTTACAAATCTGAAAGCCTCTGTCCCTGATCTCTTTCATGACCCATGATCTGGGAACTGGGATGCCAGTGAAAATGTCAAGCTGCTTATGACATATAGGAGGTAATACGTTTGCAGTGGGGATGCCTGGCACTGGGTCTTCCATTCTATGGTCACAGTGTGGATATATGTTATTTACTCATCTCAGCATTCATGGACAGTCTTCTGATTGATTTATTCAGCTATACAGACTGTGGAATGGACCAAAATTTTTCCCTCAAGTTTACCAAAGTTGTCATGTGGGGTGCGTATTATTTTCTTTGCACCCAGGATCTTTGCAGCTTACTTTCTTCCTCCTCATAATTGTGGATGTTTCTGGAGCATTCAGCCAACTTGCTTAACTTGCAGCAGTGCACGATCAGAGTCGCTAGAGGGAGCATGAAGCTTATGTTTCATGGTTTACCGCAGACTGCACGACTTATGCAAAAAGGTCTGTCTGCTGAATTTTGCTGGAAGTCTTTGGGTATGCACAGGAAGTATTTGAGACTAGTCTACTCACTATTTTTCCAGGCTGTTCTTTATTGTGACTGCTACAGCCAAAATGTGTGCTGTTCCTGTTAACATTTCATTGGCATTAGATCAACAGTTGCAGTTTTGGCAAAGGTAGAATTATAGGGACTAGAGAGAGAATTTCTGAGTCCAAAACCTGCCATGATTCTTAAATAGATGACTGTTTTGCAAGGGACTAGTTTGATTTTTCATTTTCTTTTATGGCTGACGTTTGACCCAATTAATTCTAAGGGTCCCTTATTTAGTTTCATATAGATGTTTATGTTTAGATATGTTCTCTGCTAGTACTCTTAGAAATGTTCCTATTACTGGATATACATAGCCTTTGTCTCAGTAATGCTGGCTGGGGTTAGCCAATTATATGTGAGTTTCAGTTGGTATCCATTCAATAATATATAAGAAAAACTTTATAATAACAGTTGTAGGTTCTGTTTAAGGTGGCTGGAGAGGGGGAAGTGGTAATATGGCATATTGCAGAACACAGATTGTGTCAGTGGGGGGGTGGGTGCGAGGAGGGTGTTCCGACTCAGTGGTCTTCTTGTTCATTATTTTATGTTCTGGGTATTGAGTGGGAGGTATCGTGTTGTGGGACAGGAGGGGAGATGGGGGGCTGGAGGCACAGAAAGAGTCCATCAAAAGTTATCCTGGGTAAAAGTCTGTGCCAAAACCCTAAAAGAAGCAGGTTCTTGTACTTATTGGGCAAATGGCTAGAGCACTAAATTTTGCCACATGGAACGTCAAAGGGGAAAGACAGAAATTAAAGCAATACAAAATACTTTAATGCCTGAATTTGTTGAAAGCTGATATTACATTCGTACAGGAGTCACACTTGCTTAATATTGAAGCTATGAAGTTCAGAAGGCAACAAATAGGGTAGATCTTCTCAGCCAGTGGGAGCACCCAAAGTTGTGAGGTTCTGATAATGATTGCAAGATCTGTTCCATTTGTTCCCATTCAGAATCTGAGTGATCCACAAGGTAGATTTTTGTTTGTTAGCTGTACTTTGCATACCACTGAGATCCTGGTGGGCAGTATTTATGGCCCGAACGCTGTCTCCCCAGGTTTCTTCATGCAGGTGATTAATGTATTGACTCCCTTTTAGTCACTCCCTATGGTACTAGGAGGGGATCTGAATTTGTTTTTTGACCCAAACATGTCTTACCTGTAAGGGCCTTTTTCCAGCACAACAGGCACTTAGAGACTTGGTTGACCAGCTAGGTTTATGTGATATTTGGTTAATCATACACCCCACAGACAAGGGATATACATTTACCTCCCAGGTACATGGGACTTCATCACAGATTGTCTACATATTTATCTCTCAAATACTCCTCCCAGGGGCATTAGATTTGGTCATTCACCCAGGTCCCTCATCTGATTACTCTCTAGTTTCCTGCCAACCCTTGTTTTCCTCTCTTCCTAAAAGTGAAGGATGTTGGAAGCTGAATAACTAGGTCTTAAAGGACCCAGGAGTAGTCAAGTACATATCGAAACATATTACCCAATTTATTTTCACTAACCAGAATTCCGTGGGGAAGGTTGATGTGGAGTGGTGTGTGCTGAAGGCATACTTAAGGGGGCTGTTGATTGGTCTTGCTTCCAAAAGGAAGAAGGAGAGAGGACAGAAATTATTAGCTGCTCTGTCATAAATCAGAAATATTGAAGCTAGGCATTCTCCACATTCCCCTGAACAGCTCAGGCAGGACCTTATCAAACTGAAAAACACGTATTTAGATCTTCTAAGGAAGAAGACAGAATTCTCTATTTTAAAAACCAATGCCAACTATACAGACCAACGAGAGAAGACAGGAAGACTCCTTGCACTGAGAGTTAAACAACAAGAATCTTCTAGGCTTATTGCTGCCATTCAGGCCTCTGCAGATGGTTTCCTAATAACTTGCCCAGCTGACATTGTACAGGAATTCAGATGTTACTATAAAAAGCTGTACAGTTCAATGTGAGGCCCCCCAACAATGCAGACAATGGATGAATATCTTATTAATACTCATCTGCCTTCTCTCTCAGAAGCACAACTCTTTCTATTATCTCTGATTTCTCATACTGAATTAGCAAACATTATTAAAGAACTTCCTTTGGAAAAAAACCCTGGGCCCAATGGCTTTTCCCCTAACTTTTATAAAACATTTGCAGATCAGCTAATCCCTTTGTTTTTGCCTTTGTATAAGCATATTCTCTGTGGGGCTCTACAGATACATCTCTGTTTGAAACCATGATTTTTCTCCTGCCCAAGCCTGGTAAGAACCTGGAATTAATTTCTAGTTACAGACCTATCTCCCTCCTAAATCAAGACATTAAAATCTTGACCAAATTGGTAGCTGATTGGATCAGCACAATACTTTCTGAACTCATTGGGCCAGAGCAGGTGGGGTTCATGAAGGGCAGGTCCTCAACAGATCATTTACATACCCTTTCACATGTCTTCTCAGGTTCCAGAGATGCAGACTTCCCAAAATTGAATACAGGCTCATTATGAGTCCCCAGCAGCCCAGATATCCTGTAATGGGGTAATATCAGAGTAGTTCCCCCTTCACTTTGGTGTGAGGCAAGGCTGCCCCCTGTCTCCATTACTTTTCAATTTGTATTTGGAACCTCTAATTCATAGATTAATTGAATGTCCCCTCATACAAGGTATCCCTATTCAAAGTCACGAAATTAAAGTATTGGCTTATGAAGATGATCTCCTGCTTCAGTTATCGAACCCAGCATCATCCATTCCCCCCATGCTGGAGATCATCAACTAATTTAGTAAGTTTTCCCATTATAAGTTGAATTGGGAGAAAGCAGTGGTGTCTTCTCTCAATCATGTAGCTCTGAAGACAGACATTATCCCTTTGGGATTTTCCTGGGAAGCCAAGTCTCTAATATATTCGGGGATTGACTGCACCAGAAATCAGACTAATCTTCAGAAAAAGAATCTAGATCCACTGCTTGTTACACTCAAGCAGAACTTAAATAGATGGTCTCTCCTCCTGATTTCACTTTGGGGAAGGGTTAACCTAATCAAAATGAATGCCTTCCCTCATCTCTTTTACCCATTTAACATGTTAAATGTATGGATTCCCCTTTCCTGGTTTAAAAGAGTTCACTGTCTCATTACCCGCTTTATATGGGCTGGTAAAAGGCCAAGGCTAGCATTCCACAAGTTAGCAGCCCCAAAGCCTAAGGGAGGCCTGCGTCTCCCTCATATAGGTTTGCACTACTGGGTAAGTCATACTAGTAAATATCTTAGATGGTTGACCATGGGGGACTCTAATGACAACAGTAATTACACTCCATTATGGTTTGGAATAGAAATAGCTCAGATCAGATCTCATGGTCTTTCCCTATCTGCACTTCTATATACCAAGGTAAAATTTTTTCCTACCCAACTACAAACTTAACTGATAGCTATCTCCATCAGAGTCCACTCCCAACTTTGTGCTTTCCTAAAGTATAAATATACCCAGGACTTGGTGTACCCTTTGCATGGCAATCCCAAGTTTAGGATAGAGGGTAATACTCTATCTTCCCATTGGCTCCCTCAACTAAGGGATTGCTCACTTTCACAGTTGGTTAAAGAAGATGGAATATGACTTTCTTCTCCCGAAATGATGACTAATTTGGGTATCCCACCCTTTAATATCTTCAAAGTTTTTCAGCTTTGACATCTTATGGTAAAAGCCATTGGGGCTATTCACCCATAACTACAACATCCAGATTTATCTTTTCAACATGATCTGAGCCCTTTTGCTGATCTCCCACAAGCAGTGTCCAAAATGTTCGGGTACTTATATGAGTGGCTATATCCAGATTATTTTGGCCCATCCACCTATTGGTCTTCTCTACTCCAGAATGTATGTATAGGCTGGTCTATTCTGTGGCATTATTGGCACAAATTTGTCATGCTGGATAGGCTTCATCTAATACAATTTCATATCCTACGTAATATATTATTCGCCACAAAAAATGGCTAGATTGGGAATGATTACTTCCTCCACTTGTATGAGGTGTGACTCAGAGGAAGGCTCTTTGCTTAATATCTTTTGGGACTGTACAAAAGTGGTCCTCTTATGGGATCTTATCAAGTAAAAGGTGGACCCCCTACTAGGGCTCAAAGACTTGTTTATGGCAGAGATCTGTATACTTGGGGACTTCTCAAACATTTCAGTCCATAATCATAAGTTTCATATGGCTTTAATTTCAATGTCTGTTAAGAAATTGGTGCTGCAGCATTTGAAAGACAAGGAAATAATTATTTATACTGAATGGTTATATGAGCTGTTGGCTAACTTGAGAACAGAGAAGGCAATTGCAAGCTTTCACAACAACTTGGGAAGATTTACCAAAATATGGCACCCCTTAGATGCACTTTATTCTCTATAATTTGTTTGGATTGGGTCTTCACATCAGGGTTTACAATAATGTTGACTCCTTTCCATGCAGGGAAGCAGGGGAGGTGGAGAGGTGGGGGAGGAAGGGAGAAGGGGTGGGAGGGAAAAGGTCATACAGAAAGTTATGGGTTATGTTGTGTAATTCATGTGTCATGTTGACCTTTTCTCTGTACAAAGCATAATCTTCAATAAAATTTGAATAAAAAAAAGAATAACATTTGTTCTTAATGTTTCTTACTCAAAACAAAGGGGATGGGGTGGGAGAGGGGGCACATTCAATTAACAAGCAGCTGCAGCTTCCAGAAGATGCTTGTTCCAGTATTTTTTATTGTGATCATTATTTAGCCATACTTCCTCAACATTTTGCCTAGTTGTAAAATGCTTCTTCAGGAGAAATTGCCTTTTGACTTAATAAAGAATATATAACAATTAATAAGCAGCTGCCCAAATACAATTAGACTTCTTTAAATCTTATGTGTGTGTTATTTACAGCTAAAACTGCTCCTGATAACTTGTTGCAGTTTCATAGCTATTTCAAACTTTGATTCAATGAACAACCTAGGAGTAATGTTGGACATCAATAATGGATGCAGTAAAAAGTATACTCATTTCACCAGACACCCACCACCAATGCTGAAAATGTTCTTTATTTTTTCCTTTTTGTATGTAAATTCATTTACCTTGGCAATGCTTTATCAATTTTTGTTGCTGTCTCATTGACCTGCTCTGATAAAAAATAATCAAATTTTATTATATTGTGCCAACTGATCAACAACCCAATGTTTTATTCTGTCTACTTAACTGATTTCATTTTTAGTAACTTAAAAATGTTACTAAAATTCCAAACTATACTTCTAGTTTAGCTAGATAATGCCACTGATAAATCTTCTTTAATCTGTAAATGCACTGTTATACATGCAAAACTGATTGTTCAAAACAATATATTCAAGTTTTGAACAGATGCACCACTGTGTGCTCATTATTTTTAAAAGCACTTTATCCATTTCAACTCCCTTTAGTGAAAACTCTCATAATACTAACCTTTCCATATTATTTGAAAGATCTTTGATTAAGCTTTTCCAAGTAAAAAACATTTTTTTCATGGTTTGCTTACTTTAGTTTCATTTTGTATACTTTCTGATTGCCAAACATGGTGGATGCTGCACCATTCCATTTCAGGTACTGGTGCAGCACCACACTGCTTGCCCCAATACAAAATGTATTGGGACAAATGGTGCAGTACTGCACCATTTCCTGAAATGGAACTGCACAGCATCCACAACGTTTGGTGACTGGGGAGTTTACAAAATAAAAATAAAGTAAGTAAACTGTGCAAAAAAATGTTTTACCATGGGAAAAGCTTAATCAGGGGCTACAGCTTTCAGGGGTTGGGAGGGTTAGTATTATGAGAGTTTTCCTCTAATGGTATAAAATAGTATAAGCTTGTACTTACTAAACTGTAACAGCATGACATGATGGCAGTGCTGCAAAAATGTCATAGACCCCTATTTGTATCCATCACTACGGTCACACATAAGTGATGTCATGAAGTACAATGTTCACTCAACTAAATGTACACTGAAAATGACACCACCAATTGCCATACAGCCCTACTGGGGCTTTTCATTTTGGTAGGAACATGTATAGTACCAAATAAACTGTAACTACCAATCGAACATCAAAAATTTAACCAGCAATTTAAATTAGAGTAACATCTCTCACTTACATCAATCTATGTACTATAAACTTCCCAAACTCACTATAATCACCAAGCCATGGTAATCTAGGGGCACTATTATAATTACATAAATGACTTTATTCTTTACAATGCTCTGTAAGCTGGTAGTGTAAGAAAGAGTTCAAAGGGCCAACGGGATGCTGGAGTGCATAGGGAGAGGCATTACCAGCAGGAAAAAGGAGGTGGTGATGCCATTATACAGATAATTGGTGAGACCTCATCTGGAGTACTGTGTCCAGTTCTGGAGGCTGCATCTGAGAAAGGATATCAGCAATGTGGAGGCAGTCCAGTGAAGGGCTACAAAAATGGTACAAGGGCTGCACCAGAAGCCATATGAAGAGAGGCTAAAATATCTCAATATGTATTCAATGGAAATGAGGAGTGGGGGGGACATGATAGAGATGTTCAAATACCTTAAGGGTGTAAATAAGGTACATGGGGGTAGTATCTTTCCAAAAAGTGGATGGTGAAGAACAAAGGGTCCTGATATGAAGTTGGATGGAGGTAGACTCAGGGTCAATGTGAGGAAGTACCTCTTTACAGAAACCATGGTGAATATGTGGAACAGCCTCCTCACAGCAGTGTTGAGGGTAAAATTGATGGAGGAATTCAAACATTTGTGGGATTGACATAAGGGAACCCTAGAGACAGGAAGAAAGGGTAAGCCACATATCACATTCAGTCTTCAGTGTATGTAATAGGTAGGAAATATGGACAGACTAGATGAGCCAGGCAGTCCTTATCTGCTGAGCAATGTGATGTATCTATACATCTGTGTAAGTTTTCTCAACATTACGTGACAAATATTTTCCCCTTGCCCATTTACCGATAACATTTCTTTAACAGATGGCCGCTGTAAAGTCTGATAATGTCATTGACTGTTACCCCGATCATGTTTTAGCTTTTTAATGAATTGATTTGCTTAACACTAACTCATCAACTGATGTTCATTCACTTCCACAAGGGATAAAGCACCAAAAAAACAACTCTTACCTTAAGTATTTAAGGGGCTAAGCAGGGCAGAGAGAGTGCAATGCACTTACCAGACTGTTTAAATCAGTTAATTGATGACATGACCCTGTCTAATCATCTCAAGGATTGGGAAGGGGAGCTCTTAGTACAAAAATACCCAAGAACACAATTTTTCTTATACAGTTCCAAAGATCCATAAGAACACTAATAATCCCTGGGATGCCCTATAGTATAGAGCCAGTTTCAAATTTCATTAATTACCACTTACAACCATTAATAGAATATATTCTAACTTATTTAAGAGACACCACACACTTTTTACAACTGCTAAGAGATACCCACCTCCAAGATTTTGGGTAAGAGGGATATCTCTTAGCCACTTTAGATGTAGCAGATTTATATACTCCAGTTCCCCATGAGGACAGAGTAGAAGCAATGAGTTGTCTTTGGACACTTGAGAGCAAAACAGGCATCTACAAACTTGGGTACTACAGTTATTAGTAGAGTTCACACTTTCAAAAAATTACTTTATATTTGAGAGTAGTTATTATGAGCAAAGTTGTGGGACAGCCATGAGGTTCACCATGGCCCCATCTTATGCTAATACATACATATTTTTGAGACAGAATACATATTGAATGCCAATAACAATCCTTTTTGTAATCACATAGTGTTACAGAAAAGATATATTGATGACTTGTTTATTGTCTGGAAAGGGAACATAGAACAACTTAATCTATTTCATCAATATCTTAATGGTTGTAGATTAAATCTTAAATTCATACTAACCAGCAGCCCATATAGTATTCCATATTTGGATGTCCTTATTAAGCTCACAGATAATGTTTTTATTACCACATTATATCAAAAGGATACAGCAAGAAACACAATCTTGCACACATGGAGTTACCATTCTAAAAATCTCCTAGACAGTATACCTTATTCACAATTTTCGAGGAGTAGAAGAAATTGTAGTGAGGACAGAATTTTAAGAAACAGCTTGAAGAGGCAAGTAGAAGATTTCAGCAGAGGGGATATGGAAGGCAGGTTCTTCAGAAGGTCAAAAATCTCATATAAGACTTTACACATGAGCAAATTCTGAGAGAAAGCAATAACTCTAAAAGAGAAAATAGGATAGTGGTTTCAACTAAATTTAATCATAAAATAAGTGCAACCAGACACATATTGCACTCCAGTTGACATATTCTTAAAGACTTCCCTGTAAATAGATGCACATTTGATGGCCTCCATTACTGGCAATAAAGAAAGTACCAACAACAAAAGATAAGCTAATGCATATAGATCATTCACAGGGGAGAAAAAAGGGAAGCAAACTATTGCTTCTGGGACCCATTAGGACAGGGATGGCTCCTTATGGATGCTGCTCCAATGTGGGCATACAAGCAAAAATACTGTTTACAGGCATCCATTTACCAGTAAAGAATACCCCATTAAACTGCACATAATGTGTGAAACATCAGGGGTTATATATGTTTTGCAGTGTCCCTGTGGTTGAATATTTATTGGTAAAACTACTCAGCAGCTTAAGGTTAGACTACAGGAACACAAGACTAATATCAGGAATAATCTAACAACACCAGTAGTGGAACATTTTTAATGCAGCTGGCCACACAGGAGCTTCCATAAGATTTTGGGGCCTGGAGGCTGTACAGCCATCCATTCAAGGTGGTGATTATAACAAATCATTAGAATATGATGAAACTCATTGGTTCTTTGAGATGGGGTATTAGATACATAAATAGGAATGAATAGAGAGGACAACTGTAATGTCTGTTGGCAGTAATGTTTGAAAACTTCATAACATGATTACACACTCATATCATATGGAATGACTGTTTGTGGTATTTCAGTTGGTAGTGGGTTTGAAAATTATGTAGTATCTGGGGTTATTTCAAATTTAAGTTGAAATCAGCACACATATTTGTTTTTAGGCTTGAATAACAGCTGTGTACAGCTACTTATAAACCTGTCCTCTAATATGTATGTGGAACCCTCTGAATAAAATCATATTTGCATAAATACTAATTTACTGGATCTTATGTATATTTACTATATCATAACTTCAAAATATAATTCCATACCCATATTATTTGGAATGATTGTCTGAGATGTTTTAGTTGGTAGTGAGTTTGAAAATTATGTGGTATTTCGGGTTAATCAAAAAATCCAAGATGAAATTAAGAAAGTCTTTACTTTTGGGCTTCGACAACTGCTTAGCACTGCCACTTTTAGACATATTTTTTAAATGTATGAGGGACTCTCTGTACAAAATCATGTGTATGTAAAAATATTTTGTGAACAATTAGTTTATTGTGGCTCATAGAGCCTACAATGAGATTTGTCAAAAAAATAAAATGGGTTGCCATAAGGGCAGCCCCCATTATTCCATGCCACCTGACCCTGTGAAGAGACTGGGATGGCAACAGGGACAAGAGGGGGAAGAGAGAAAGGGGGAGGGGAGCCAGGAAAAGAAATGAAAGAAAGGCGAGGAAGGGAGTGAGGTCACAAAGGGGGAGGTCTCCCATGACGTCATCACAGCGTCGGAAGGGGCGGGGGATAAGGACCAATGAGAAATGAAGAATGGTGAGTAGGGGTGGGGCAATAGAGGGTTTAAGAGGGACAACACAGAGGAGCTCTGCACTTTCTCCTAAGGTTCTTGGGTAAGTAATTTCAAGAGAAAGAACCTAGCACATCGGTCGGCGAGTTCCTCAGGAAAAAGGTAAGAAAAAGGATATTTTGGGACATTAATCCTTAAGAAGAATGCGGAGGCAGATATCACTAAGAAAGAGATACAACATAATGTTTGGTTTAAAAAAAAATTTTTGTTTTGTTTTAGAATGGTTTAAAAAACGTATGGTATCATGCAAAGCTATGGTAATAGAAAAGTCTAAAAAGAACATTGATTTCAGCCAAAACAATTATTGTAGCAAGGTTTGGTAAGTTTCAGGAGAAGATAGAGCGAGCAGCCGGGGGAAAAAAGCAACAGGTAGCTGGGGCATTGAATGGGTAAGCGCAATAGGTAGGGAGAGGAATTGGTTAAAATGAAAGAGCTATGCAGTAAACAGGAGGGCAACCGGAGGGTAAAAGCTGCTATTCTGTGTGTGAATGACTCAGTTATGAGGAGGAGAGGTAGGAAATCTAATGGAGAAGATGAGAAGCAAGGTAGCAAGTGAGGAGAAGGACAGCAGAGCAGACGCTTAGGCAGTAAGGAGGATGCAGTAGAGGAGAGAGGCCTGTAGCGTGCATGGAGAGCCATGTGGTGGAGCCATTGGGCACAGTCCAGCAAGAGGGAGTAAAAAGGAAAGAAGAGACTCCAGGCAGCTTCAGAGGGAAGGACTAGGAAGGATTAGCCTTCTGGAGCTTGAATATGGCATGGAGGCAGGAGTTTTAAAAAAAAAGGGGGGGGGTTGCTTGGGCAGTGAGTCAGTCGGAGGACCGGCAGGGCCCAGGAAGAAGGCATGGGCCTAGCAAGCCAGGAAGGGAGCAATGGGGATTGGAGAGGGCTAGCATTTTTAGAGATTGGTAGCTGCACTAGGCGATGGTTTTTGCTTTAAAAAAATAGGAAGGGATTTTACATTAGTACCCTTATGATCACGTTCCTCCAATTACCGCCAGATGGTGGAAAAAGCTCTCTGATCCTAATCAGTGGGGATGCCAGTACCTTGGACAGGGAAGCGTTTTTTTTTAGACAGTAGGCGGTATAGAGAGCCCAACATGGGCCCCAACACACAGGCGTGGGACTACCAAGCCAGTAGGTGAGCGAAGGGTTGCAAGAGCAGTTAGACAGCATGGTAGCAGGCCTGAACAAAGGGCCATGTGGTGGAGCACTGCTGGGAATGAGTGGAACTGCAATGCACGCCATTACAAGGGCTTGCTAGCAAAAAGGGACAGTCAACAGAGAAAATAGGGGGGTAGAATAAAAAAAAAAGGGATGGGACGCAGGATCAGCAGTCGCAAGGCCGAACAATCTGGATGGGTAAAAATATGGCTTTTGGGGCCAGAATTTCAAAAAAAAAAAGAAAGCAGGCCTTATTACAAAACGGAACGCCCCAGGACAGGACAAGGGATAAAGATACAGCAGATGATGCCTGGGGGGCAGTTTCAAAAAAAAAAAAAAAAAGAAGGGGATAGCCCTCATGGCAACCCAGGGTGTCTGGAAAGCAATCGAGGAACAGCTGCACAGGGGATGTTAGAACTGAGGCAATTACTGCATCTGGGGCAGATAGCCCCCCTAAAAAAAGGGAATAGGGCAAGGTCTAAAAAACAAGAGGCACCAGAAGGGTGTAAAGGGCTGCAATTCTATTGCAGACAAGAGCACAGTAAGATAACGTGGCAACAGAAGGACACATAGATTTCAGTTTGTAGCACCCTCGAATTATGTGGCAACTGGTTTACATGTAGGCCAATCGGTAAAAAGAAGGGTGAGATCACTTAGGGAGTTTAAAAAAAAAACAACAGGACGATCAAATCAGGGGACACACAAGGCATGAAGGGCAAAAAAAAAGAAAAAAGGGGGGTCAGAGGTATTCGTCAGGTCAAGCGTTGCACAGGGAAAAAACTCAGAGAGCTAACTAACAAATTTATATTTTGTTGCAAGCAGGAAAATAGACAGAATGAACACCCGTGGATCCAGTTCAATGAAATCAGACGCTATGAAAATGATCATGGATCTCATGGACAGGGCTCACAAGTTCCTGGATACAGTGGAGAACACGGAGAGAGGGGAGATACCAGCACAGAATGAGAAAGTCAGAAAGAAGGGGCACAGTGGGGCAGGAGTAAAAGGGAGGGAGCTGGAACACTGGTGCCAAAGTGCCCTAGAGCCAGTTCTCTGGGGTAGCAACCAACAACCCATGCAATGTCTGACCCAACACCTGCACCCAGTCCGGAGGTGCCGATGCCGGATCCGGAACCCAGCCAAAGGGAGGTGGTTAGGCCTCACCCGGGACCCAACATTTCTGCACCTGAAACTAACCGGCTGGAGACGGGCAGTGACCGGCGGTCCCCAGCTAGTGGACCACGAGAGGGAGCGGAACCAGGAAGCCCAGGAATGACTGAACCATCAAAAGAACCCCATGGAGAATCAGGTACAGTGTTGACATTAGAGAGTACTATGAAGGAATATGTGGAACAAATATTGTTAGGTATGGGGGGAGATGGTGTTATGAAGTTGCACAAGGTACTAAGCGAATCTGAAGAAAAGGAAAAAGGGAAATAAAAAGGGGATGGGGGGAGAAAGAAATAACAGAACAGAAAAAGGGGGGCGGTGGAGTAAGAATAGGGGACCATGTGCTGTTTGCAACAAAAGAAAAAATATGGAACGGAGAATTTGTTGATGTCTTTGCATTGGTAGACAAGAAAACAGTGGAGCTATATGAAGAAAAGGAGGGTTTTAACAAAAAAGAATTAGTGACTGCTTTAGTTCTGGTCAAAAAAGGGGAGGAGCAGAAAGGGCCCACATATAAAGGAAAATCATGGAAGGCCTGGACTTTGGGTTTCACATATTATAGTGCAATAGCCCAAGAGAAAAAGCTGGAATTGGGCATTCCCTTATTAGCTTACTCTTTGATCATAAGAAATGTGTGTAAAATGATGGGAGGCGCTAACTGGCTACAGTATGATGAAAAGTTCAGGATCCGAATGGCCAATTATGAAGAAGATTGTAGATGGGATTCTAGACATAATGACCTATGGTGGGAAACCATGACGGTAGCTGGGGGGGGCTGAAGGCGAGTGGCAGAGGGGAGGGCCACGATATCAAAAGTGCTGTTGGGGTACAACAGAGCACACTGCTCCTTCCCAGGCTGCAGGTTTAGGCACGCTTGTTCAAGATGTGGGGGATCCCACCCAGCCGTAAGATGCAGGTCTTATGGCTAGCCAACCCCGGGGAGGGCAAGGGTTGCCTTCTTCGGGAGGCTACAGAGGGATGCAGAGGGATAATACAGGAGAGGGAGGGGACATACGGGTGGGAGACAGTTTCAGCAAGGAGGAAGATGAAAAAGGTCAGTTTCGGCTAGCAAAATCCCCAATCAGTCTGAAAAAGTGGAACAATGGATGAAAGAGTATCCGAATAAGGGGGTGGGGCAGGAGTTAATAGAGGGTTTCCAAAAAAAGGTTTTAGTTTACATTACCGAGGAAGGAGGTTTGGGACATTGGTAAAATATTTAAATTCGATTAAAGGCAAGGAGGCACTTTTAAATTTGAAGATTGGGATTGAAAAGGAGGCAGGTAGAATAGAGGCTTCCTTCAAAGACCCCCCTTTCCAGCACCTGTGAGTATCACCACTGGGCCTAGTCCTGAAAAAGCAAGCAGGAGAATATCGGGTAATTCACCACCTATCCTATCTGGAGAAGGAATCAGTCAATGACCACATTTCGGAGGAGGATAGTAGGGTGTCATACGGTACATAAGAAGATGCAGTGGAGATCATCTGGGCAAGTCGTATTCCATGGCTGGCAAAGACGGACATCAAGTCTGTGTTTCGGCTACTGCCATTTCGCAGGGAAGATTGGGAATTGTTGGGTGTTCAGATCAAAGGGGAGTATTATTTTGATAAAGCCATGTCGATGGGTGTTCAGTGGCATGCTCCACCTTTGAAAAATTCAGCATATGGCTGCAATGGGTATTCAAAGCCAGGTACGGACACGAGACGGTGGTGCATTACCTGGATTTTTTCTGTTTATAGGGGAAGGTCAAAAAGGGGTGCAGAGAATTGTGGAAGATTTTCAAGAAATGTGTAAGGAACTCAGAGTCCCATTAGCTGGGGAAAAAACAGAAGGCCCCAGCAGGTGCTTAGAATTCCTGGGTATAGAGGTGGATGCGGAATGGGTCCTATTCCACTTGCCAACTTCGAAGATCAATAAACTAAGGACAATGTTGCTAGAGACAGGGAAGAGAAAAAGAGTGCCCCTAATTAACAATCAGCAATTAATGGGTCACTTGAATTTTGCATGTACAGTGATCGGGCCAGGACACGCGTTTACACGATGTCTGGCAAGGGCCATGGTGGGAGGTTCAAAGCCATATCACTGGGTCAGTATAGGGAAAGAAACCAAGGAAGACCTAAAAATATGGGAGCAATTAATAGAAAATTACAATGGGATAGCCATTTGGCAGGAGGAATGGCTATATAATACAGATCTGGAACTTTAAACGGACACTTCTGGGGGGCATGGAGTAGTCGCCTATTTCCAAGGAAAGTGGATAGCAGAACCCTGCCCACAGAGGTGGGTCAAAGAGGGCTTGACAAAGGACATCACTTTCTTGGAGATTTTTCCAATATGGGCGGTGACAAAAATATGGGGACCATGGCTACAGAACCAAAGGGTAACGTTTTGGTGTGACAACAGGGCAGTGGTGGACATGCTAAATAACAGAAGGTCAAGGTCTGTCTTGGTACTCCACATCCTACGACAGTTAGTACTACAAGGGTTGAGGCTCAATATGAGTTTCGAGGCTAGGCACATTGTAGGAATAAGCGACTTAATCGCTGACAGCCTCTCATGATTACAGATGGGAAGATTTTGAGCACTGGCTCCCAACGCAGATCCAATGGGAGAGAAGATCCCAGAGGAGCTAGGGGAGATTGGCTGGAGGGAGCAGCATATCTCTTTCACAGCGCATGGGCAGACAACACCCTAAAAGCCTACGAAAGCTCATGGAGGGCTTTCCAAGCTTTCAGATCTCACCACAACATGGAGGTAAGTGGGGCGGTCACAGAAGAGCAAGTGGGGAGATTTGTAGTATGAAACTGGGAGGAAGGAGCAGCCTGTTCCACGGTAAGAGTACATCTAGCAGCCATAGGATGGGTCTGCCAGATGAAAGGATGAGGAGAGCCGTGCAATAGTATTTTGGTAAGAAGAATGATGATGGGGTGACAAAGGATAAAAGAGAAGGAGAGGGATAGGAGAGAACCAATCACGGAACACTTACTAGAAAGGATACTAAGGAAATTAGTGGAGATTTGCTACTCCCCATACGAGGTAATATTATTCAAAGCGTTGTTTATGGTGTTACACAAAGGAGCATTCAGAGTGTCCGAAATAGTCGGACCCGCTACACCCGACCCGGGAGAAGGTCTGCAGTGGGATGCTATAGAATGGAAAAGGGTAGGGCTTACCCTCATAATTTCAAGATCAAAAATGGACCAGACAGGCAAGGGGTATGGGGTGAATATTGAGCCAGAAGAGACCCCGGATGTGTGCCCATGCCGGCTTATGCTTGACTTCCACAGAGTTAGGCCAAAACAAGGGGGTTTATATTTTGTGCATGAAGACGAGAAGGAGGTAAAAGGGAATCAAGTATCTGGGGTGTTGAAGCGAAGCATAAAAGAGCTGGGGAAAAGCCCAGACATGTTCTCATCTCATTCTTTCCATATTGGGGCAGCCTCAGAGGTGGCTGCCCAGGGAAAAAGGGAGGAGGGCATAAAAGCCATGGGACAATGGGCATCAGACTGCTACAAGAAATATATTAGAAATGCAGTACATTAACTTTATCATTTTTTTGTCTCCTTACAGGAAAGAATGGAAGGTATAAGGTACAAAAAAAATATATATATATATACACAAGTGGATGTTTTTTCCTGCCTCACTGTTTCTTATTGTGTGTTTATAGATATACAGAAGGACATATGGATAGTAGGGCACTCACACATTTATTGGGCAGAAAGGGAGGCAGCACAGAAGAGAGGTGGAAAGCAACTGGGTTATGACCACAAAGGAATAAGGATCCTGTGGAAAGGAATACGGGTAATGCGATGGGTGCAGCTCCTTCCTCTACTGTTAGAGATGAGAAAGAACAACAAGGACCCAGACCTCCTGATAATACACCTGGGTGGGAATGATTTGGGACATGGCCCCTGGTTAGAAATCTTTTACAGCATACAAAGGGATGCCAAGGTCATGAGGACATGGTGGCCAGAGATAACAATTATGTGGTCCGAAATGATTCCACATAGAGTGTGGAGGCAAGCCAGGCAGCTCAAAGCCATAGAAAAGGTGAGGAGGAGGATGAATAGTAGCTTGGGGAGGTTTGTGATAGAAAATGGAGGAGCTGCCACTAGACATGACGTAATAGAGGAGAGGATACATGGGTTATACAGGATGGATGAGGTGCACCTATCCCAGATGGGAAATCACATAGTTATCACTTAGCGAGGTAGAGGCATAGACCAGTGGTTGAGGGGGTTTTCTAAATAAAGGGGGAAGCTTACCATCCAACACAAGCTAGAGGCAAGCTAATTGAAGGTAGAAGTAAAGATTCAATGAGGTAAAGGGGGAGGGTATGGGGTTAGGGAAAACAAAATGGGGGATTAAGAACTGGAAGAAGGTAAAAGGGTATGGACACCCTGAGAAATGGACAAGAAAAAGGGGAGCAGGAATTGGACCTGCCCAGAAAGAAAGAAAATATGAGACCAGCTTGGGTCTAAACCCAGGTAAAGAGTGGAACTGGACCCCCTCGGGTTTCGACATCCGGGGGAAAAAACTAAGAGAAAACAAATTAAGAAAGAGGAGTGGAATAAAATATGACAAAGAAAATAAGAGGAAATCAGTATTGTAAAAATGTATATATTTATGTTTAAGTGGACAATAAAAGGTTTTGCCGACTGAGAAGCCAAATCTACAAAATTGAGTGTGATGTCTCTTTCTGGGGAGAAGGGGATCTGGAACAAAATGGGTTGCCATAAGGGCAGCCCCCATTGTTCCAGGCCACTTGACCCTGGGAAGAGACTGGGATGGCAACAGGAACAGGAGGGGGAAGAGAGAAAGAGGGGGGAGGGGAGCCAGGAAAAGAAATGAAAGAAAGGGGAGGATGTGAGGTCACAAAGGGGGAGGTCTCCCATGACGTCTTCACAGCATCGGAAGCGGCGGGAGATAAGGACCAATGAGAAATGAAGAATGGTGGGTAGGGGCAGAGCAATAGGGGGTTTAAAAGGGGCAGCACAGAGGGGCTCTGCCACTTTCTGCTAAGGTTCTTGGGTAAGTAATTTCAAGACCCACCCGCCACCCTTGGAAACGGAGAGGAAGGGAAGGTAAGAAGTAAAGATTCGATAAGGTAAAAGAGGGGGAAAGGGTATGGGTGATTAGAGGAAAAATATGGGGGGATTAAGATCTGAAAGAAGGTAAAAGGGTATGGACACCCTGAAAAATGTACAAGAAAAAGGGGAGCAGGAATTGCACCTACCCAGAAAGAAAGTATAAGACCAGCTCGGGATTACACCCAGGTACGGAGTGGAACTGAACCCCCTCGGGTTTCGATGCCAGTGGGAAAAAACAAAGAGAAAACAAATTAAGAAATAGGAGTGGAATAAAATATGACAAAGAAAATAAGAGGAACTCAATATTGCAAAAATGTATATATTTATATTTAAGTGGACAATAAAAGGTTTTGCCGACTGAGCAGCCAAATCTACAATATTGAGTGTGATGTCGATTTTTGAGGGGAGGGGTTCTGGAACAATGTGAGTCTTTATATACAGTTATATAAGAATGTGCATACAGAAAAATTATATTAGAGATTAACTACTGTAGCATAGTTACAGATCTAATCCCCACTTTGATATAATGTAAGTTCATTTTCTCATATATACTGCGGTAGCAATAGTTCATTTTAGCATTTTACACAAGTTTGACTGGCTATTACTCTTTCTGTTTGATATAAATAGTAGTTTCATTTATGTGGCTGTTTGGAGAATGCTTTTCACCAGACTGGGACCCCAATGCTAGTTTCTAATGTTGGATACCACTGCCGTAGCTCCAATCACTGCAATATTTCATTGGGTACAAGTGTATGGTTGCATATCAACCTTCAGTGCTGGATACAGTGCTCACTTGTTGAATAGACATCATGTGCAATGACATCATCAATGTGGGGCTATGGTGGCAGATTTAAACAGTTTAATAAGTGTGCTGTGCTCTCTCTCCTCTGCTTAGCCCCTGACATACTCAATGTTTAGAGTCGGCTTTTTGGGGCTTTATCTATTGTGGAAGTGAATGAATATCAGTTGGTGAGTTAGCACTAAGAAAATCAATTCATTAGAAGGCTAAAACGTGACCAAGGGTAAAAGTCAAAAACATTATCAGACTTTACAGTGGCTGATTGTTAAAGGAATTTTATCAGTAAATGTGCAAGGGGTGAAACATGGTCACATAATGTTAAGAAAGCTTGCAAGGCATTGTAAAGAATAAAATAATTTTTCTAATTTTAATAGCATGCCTAGATTATGATGGCTTGGTGATTATATTGAGTTTGGGAAGTTTATAGTAGACATTTTGATGTAAGTGAGAGGTGTTACTCTAATTTAAACTGATGTTTAAATATTTGGTTTTTGAGTGATAGTTATATTTGGTACCAAGCATACTGCTACCAAAAAGAGAAGCCCCAGTAGGGCTGTATGGCAATCAGTGGTGTTGTTGTCAGTGTAAATTCAGTTTAGTGAATGTCACACTTAATGATGTCGTTTACTTGCAACTGTAGGGGTGAGTATAAGTAGGGCATAAGGTCTGTGATGCTTTCACAGCCCTGCTATCATGTCACTCTGTTACAATTTAATAAGTACAAGCATATATTATTTTACACCAAATAGAGATGATATGGATAAAGTGTCTTTTAGAAACAATTAACACACACTGGTACATTTGTTAAAAACTTGAAAAAATGGTTTTAAACAATCAGTTTTGCATGTACTGCATAACAATGCATTCACAGATTACAAAAGATTTATCATGGGCCTCATATAGCTAAACGTGAACTACACTTTGGAATTTTAGTGACATTTTTAAGTTACTAAAAATTAAATCAGTTATGTAGACAGAAATGAATTATTCGGTAGTCAATGAATTGGAACAATGATTATTTTTATCAGAGCAGGTCATTTTGACAGCAATAAAAATCTAAAAAAGTATTTTCAAGCCTTACTTCTGGGCAGTGAGTGAGGTAAATGAATTTATACACAACATTTTTTAAATAACAGTTTCAAGATTGGTGGCTGGTGTCTAATGAAAAGAATATATTTTTTTACTGTATTCATTACTGGTGTCCAACATTACTCCTAGGTTCTTCATTGAATCAAAGTTTGAAATAGCTGTGAAACAGCAACACGTTATTAAGAGCAGTTTTAGTTGTAAGTAACACACACACATGCAATTTAAAGTAGTTTAAATGTATTTGGGCAGTTGCTTATTAATTGTTGTATATTCATTATTAGGCAAAAAGGCAATTTATCCTGAAGAAGCCTATTATGACGAGGCAAAATGTTGAGAATGTACGCCTAAATAATGATCACAACAAAAAAATATTGGAACAAGCATCTACTGAAGGCTGCAGATGCTTATTAATTGGATGTACTCCACCCTATCCCCTTTGTTTTGGTTGATTGGAACTTTATTTTCCAGATCGGGTGGCAGCAAGTATATACTGGCATCATTTACATGGACTTCCTGGAACTATTCAGGAACTTTGCTTTTAATGTTTCTTAACACTGGAGCTAAGTTACTATCAGCAAATCTACTGTGTAAAAAAACTACTGGGTTAATCATATTCACACCACCCTGTGCTTCAGTCTTGTATGTAATATTCCTCTGTACTGGGTTATGTCTAGAACCCTAAAATACCTAAAAAAATGTTCTATATAGTCTTGTCTTGAACTCCAGATGTGGAGGGAAAATGTGACTTACAAAATAAAGAAGGCAATAGTAGCGTTTTTATTAAATATACCCTCTTATGTTTGGAATGAGTTCTATTTTTCCATATCACGAGTTTTCTTTTTGCAATCTGCAAACATTCTTTCCATTTCTATGTAACTGCATCAAATTAGTTGAAATACATGCCTAATATTTTCACTAGATCCTTACAAGTTTGTATTCCTGCTATTTGTCCACCCGGGAACTATCTGGGCGGGGGGGATCCTAAAGGGAGTACTGTACTTTTACCTAATTTATTCATGAGCCACGCATTGCAGAAAACTGGGTTATGTTTTTATCACTTTTTCCCCTAATACAGCTTTTTGCAATATAGTGCACAAATCATCTGCATATGCCAACGTTTACACTTCCTCCATGTCTTGTACCATCTTTATCCCTAAAACTTTTCTATTCCTTTGAATCATTTTAATTAATGGATCCAGTGAGAATACATATAGTAATGGGCTTAAAGGGGCAGCCCTGTTGAACCCCTCTTTTAACCTAAATAGGTAAGCCTATTTGTGTGGGTACATATGGCATCATCACAGCTTCCTCATACATAATCTTAATCCATTGTATGAAACAAGCTGGCATACTATACCATACATTTTGATTATTGTAAACAGATAACTGTGGTCAAACTGATCGAAATGTTGGTTTTTTTTGATCCAGAAAGAACATAACCTGTACAGAAACCTTTATTTCCGCTCTCAATTTCCTCAATATCACTAAATTGTCACCAATTGTCCTTTCTGGGACTGCACAACTCTGTGATAATGAAATCCCAATAGCAGCTATTTTACATACTGTACTTAATTTACTAGGATTTTCTGACCTGTATTTTATAACCATAGGGATCTCCAGTGTCTCAGCAACATTCTTTCCCCTTTCTTCTATAAAACAATCAGCAACGTTTGTGTCATAAGGTGGTAATGTTTATATAATCAAGAGTTGATTGTATAACACTTGCAAAATAGGAGATAGATGGTAACAAAACACTATTTAAAATTCAGATGGCAAACCATCATTCCTTGGGGCAATACTGTTATTTAATACCTTAACTGTTTCTACTCCCAGAACTCAATGGGCCATATCAGCTGTTGTTGCATGTTTTCTGGTATCTCTTGTAAGTTTAAATCTTTTATTTATAATTTGTTCCATAGATATCATGCATTACTAAAGTTTTTCCATACATAAACATTTACCATGTTCATAATATCTCTCATATCAGTTTTGGTTACTCTTCCTCTTTCTCACTTAGTCTTGTAATTAGTCTCTTCTGTATCCTATCATGACAAGCTTTGAAGCTATCCAGTGATTGTTTTTCCCATGTGTTCCAAATTTCATTTCTTATTTTAGTGATATCACTCTATCATACTGATAGAGTTTAAATTTGTGTTTAATATTCTCTATTTGTTTGGATAAATCATTGTTTGTTTCATTCATTCATGAGATTAAGTTATGTAAGTGTGGCCTAAATTGTAAATAATGTAAACATTCGCCAGTCCCTATCGTCTTTGTGAACATCTGAAAAAAGCTTTAAAGTCCTGCTTGGAGTCCTTGCCTTATTCCTAAATCCTCAAACACTTAGTTCAGACCATCTTGCTAGAAATACATCCAATCATTTCTCTTGCACTTCTTTGTTCTCTAACAGGGTAGCATTCAGTCTCCATGGCTTCTTGCAGGGAGTGGGGGTATTTGTACCAAGCAGTGATAATATACAGCCAGATGATCTGATATTTCCACAGCAGTCATGTATGAAACTGTTATTTTAAGCTGTCTAGATAAAAATAGAAACTCTATTTCAGTGGCCAGCCTTCTTTTAGTAAAGGTAATACTTGGTGATTTTTGTGTTGACAGAAAACTATCCTGCTAGTTAGCCACAATTATAATTTCCTTTAAGTACGCTGAGTCACAAATCAAATTTTCTTTGTTTTCCCACCCCTATCATTTATGGCCAGACCACAGTCAAACTCTCCCCCTAATATCGCAAGTCTACTTGTGTGTAAGAATGATCTCATCTCCTGAAATAACTGAACTCTGGATGCTTTTCACTGAGGGGCATAAATATTTCTGATCCTTAACTGCTGAATCCTGAAAGTACTATAACATCCAAAAGTAAAGCCCTCCTTGGCACAATGTCTACCAAATTTCACAACTTAAATGTTGTACCTCTAAAGAGAATGCTTACACTGTCACATTTGTCAGGGCCCTGTGAACAGAAAAAGGGCCTTTTATCCAAGCATTTTTAACAGCTGTTAATTCATATGTTGTTTCTATCTTGGTATCCTGTAGAAATATTATGTTTTCAGATAAAGTATCTAAAACTGACAGTGTAGACATTCTTTTTCTATATGTCCTAATACTTTTGGCATTCAGAGTGATAGGTGATATGATGTGACCATTACACATTTAGTAAACTGATTAAGTGAGGAGATTCAAAATCTTTCTGGTCTGTGTCCTTGTGCACCGCCTCACTTTTTAGATGATACCTCAGCTTGAGAGTCCTCAAGATCTGACTATAAAATTCACTGTGAGAATGTTCTTTTCTGGACATTTTTGCAAGGGCTGGGTGAGAGCTACCCTTGTTTAAACTCTAAAGGACCTTGTAAAAGCTTATTTTACATTTCACTGGACATTAAAAAGTAATTTAATTTAGAGTTGTGCTTGTTCTAATCCCTGTTGGATTATTGGTTCTGGGGTCTTAATTTAGGGTGGGCTGGCACTGTTTTTTGTGCTACTGGTTTTAATTATTTTTGAGGTGGGTTTTGACCACGTGCCTTATTGTAATGTGTTGGGGAGATTCTGCAACAGTCAGGCACTATTCCCCCACCAGGCTCAGGGAATTATGCCCCTTTGAATGTCCCCTGTTATCATATGACACCTATTTCAGGTGTCATGCCTTAGGTATACTTCAGGGGTGCAAAAGAAAGGGGAGAGCTGGGCCTGGTGGAGGACAGGAAATGGGAGGGTGGATTGGAGTCATGGGGTCCAGGAAATGACCTGTGGTGAAATGGAGACAGGATAGAGGTTCTCCTTGCCTTGTCCCCATACCCAAGGGCTCCAACATTAGTGAGGAGATGCCGAGGTCTTCCCTGACAGCTCATCCTGCCTTGGTGGTGTTATGCAATGCCAGATCTATTAAATACAAGACAGCCATTATAGCTGATCTTGTGGGAACTACTGATCTGGCATGCATCACTGAGACCTGGCTGGATGAAAATGCAGGCCCTGTATTGGCATCTGCAACTTCAGCTGGGTTCTCAGTGATACACCATCCAAGGTTGGATCATAGGGGCAGGGTTGTGGCCATTATATCTAAGACTGAGCTGGGCCTTGTGGATGTGCCATTGGGAAGTACCAGATCCTCTGAATATATCCTGGGGGAGGGTGTAGGTTGTGGGATTCTCCTCATCTAACGTCCACCAGGAGATGGAGGAGAATTCCTGCAGGATATAGCAGACTTCATCATCAACATGGTGCTGCATTCTCCCAGATGGATAATTCTGGGGGATTTCAATGCCTGGGTTCATGATGAACTCTAGCATTTTGGTCAAAATCTCCTCCAGCTGATGATGACATTGGGCCTTACACAGGTAGTTACCTCCTCGCCTCATGTAGGTGGTCATTCGTTGGATCTGATCTTCCTTTTGGGGATGGAGATAGCTGATCTGGGGGTGTAACCAGTCAGCTGGTCTGACCATCACACCATAAGGTTCAGTTTCAGGGCCCCTCCAATAGGTCTGCCCATACGGAGATGGTTCAGTACCTCCCTTTAAGGGAGTTTAACCCTAGTGACCTATCGGCGGTGCTGGACCTATCGGATTTGTCAGGTGAATGCAAGAGTCCAGATGATCTCGTACTAGCCTATAATAAGGCGGTAGAAGATGTTCTGGACAAGATTGCTCCTGTTCATGTTTGACCTCTCACCCTTCATCCAAGGAGCCCTTGATTTGATGGCTTCTTGAAGGAGTTGAGGCGAGTTGGCTGAAGGATGGAGAGAGCCTGGCAGAAGTCTGGCCATGATGCTGACAGGCTTAGATTGATGGCACATTATGATAGCTATCAATCAGAAATTACCCACAAGAAGGCAGAATTCCTGTCCAGGGAGATTTCTGCTGTGAGTAATCGACTGGTTCAGCTTTTCCAGACTGTTGACAGATTGTGCAATCCAATCTGTCTCCAGCCCAGAGAAGCCTTTTGTGAGCTAAGATGTGAGGAGTTCACTAGATTCTTCACTGATAAGGTTGCCAGCATCAAGTCTGGCATTGGTCTGGCCTCTCCTATGAGGGATTGCAGTGATCAAGGGGAGGTGGCATACACTTGGTGTATCTGGTCAGATTTCTACCAGCTGGAAATCATGGACATAGTGAAGAACATCCAAACATTGTGCCCAACCAGTTGTAGTTTGGATCCGGGCCCTACACCCTTCTTATTGGGATGTGTAGATGTTATCTGCCTGATCCTTGCTCAATCTTTCTGGAAGTCCTTGAAGAGTGGGGTCTTTCCTGACCCCCTCAAGGAGGCAGTCGTTTGACCTCTCCTTAAGAAATCCTCCTTGGATCCAGACTGTCTAGCTAACTACCGGCCTATCTCTAACCTGCCATTTTTTGGTAAGGTCATTGAAAAGGTGGTTGTGCTGCAATTAGATGATTATCTTACAACTCACAATGTCTATGATTCTCTCCAGTCTGGTTTCAGGAAAAGGCATAGCATGGAGACTGCTCCTTCCTCTGGGTATTGAATGATCTCCTAATGGCTAGAGATTGAAAGGCATGCACCATTTTGGTCCTTCTTGATCTCTCTGCTGCATTTGACACTGTAGATCATGGCATGCTGATGGAGCACCTGAGGCTTTGTTGTGGGCTATTTGGTACAGTGCTGAAATAGTTCCATTCATTCCTCATGGGCAGGTCTGAAAGAGTTGCCACTGGAATTTTTTTCCTCTGGTGCTCTCCCTACTCTGTTGGGTGCCACAGGGCTCCATTTTGGCCCCCATGTTGTTTGCAGTGTACATGCTGCCATTGGGAGACATCATCAGATAATACAGTCTGAGTTTTCATTGCTATGCTGATGACACTCAGCTGTATATGTCTTTTCTATCCAGACAAGATGACGCACTCCCCATGTTAAATAATTGCCTCACTGAGATCAGAACCTGGATGAGTTCCAGCTGGTTGAGACTGAACCCAGATAAGTCTGAAGTGTTGGTAGTGGACCCAGGTCATCCAGGGGTGGGTTAGGGGGCTGGACAACCATCAGGCTTATTTCTTGGTGGTACACAGCTCACTACCTCAGACTGGGTGCGTAAGATGATTTAATGACTGCTGGCACCTGATGCTTTAGAGTCAAGCCATTTTTGATGATGGTTTGACTCTAAAGCATCAGGTGTCAGCAGTCATTAAATCATCTTTTTATAATCTCAGGAATATCACCAGAGTGAAACATCTGGTTCCTCCAGATGATCTTCTAACATTGGTCCATGCCTTTGTCACTACCCATCTTGATTACTGCAAATCCCTCTACCTAGGGCTACCAGGGATTGATATTCACTGCTTGCAGCTGGTGCAGAACATGGCAGCCAGGCTTTTGACTGGGTCTTCTAGGACCAGTCATAGTACACCTGTGCTAGCTGAGCTGCACTGACTGCCTGTTCAGTGGTGGATCACCTTTAAGGTTGGCTTGCTAACCTTTAAAGCCCTACACAGTCAGGAACCCAGTTACCTGCAAGATCTCCTTGTACCGTACTGCCCCCTCCATCCTCTCCATTCCACCAATGTGGGATTTCTGGAGATTCCCTGGGTATGATTGAAGACATCAGGTTCTCAAGCTGTTTCTTTTTCAGCTCCAACCCTGTGGAATTCTTTACCTCATCGGTTAAGAGATTGCCTGGCCATTGATAAGTTTAAAACTGAGTTAAAAACTTACCTATTTGACTTAGCCTTCCTAAAATATGGACAATTTATTTTATTGTTCCTGGTTTACCTTATTTATATTTGTTACACTTTGTTTTATGTAGAGCACCTTAGTTTGGAAAAGTGCAATAGAAATAAAGTTTGATTTGATTTGATTTGGTTATAGAGACCTCTGAGTCCCCTTCCTCTTCTGTGTCTCCCCACTGTCTTTTTGCTGATGGAGCTGTGTCACTATTCTTCAGTCTAATTGTGTGTGTCTGTGTGTGTCTGTGTGTGTGTGGGGGGGTGTTTGATTTGTTTTGCTTTTGTTCTCCTCTGCCGTTTTAGGGCTACATTGGGTGAAGCCCTGCAGACCTCTTGCAAGCAAAAAAGGAGTCACACTCTGACTGAACAACAATTTTAACAATTAAGAAGTTGCATCACAGTCACCTCTGAGGCCTGTGAAGCACTCTGCTGTGTCCATGCAGTCTTCTCATAGGCACTATTTTAGAGGCCAGAGAAGCAGAGACATGGAACTGCTTGCAGTCATCCTGAGAATGTGCAAGCTGGTGGTCTGGGAATGTGCGTTAGCACTCACCCATTTTCTTGCCTCAATAGCGGCACATCAGGAGCTCCCCCGGTGCTCCTGGACCCCGAGATCACTTAGTTCGGGTCCAAAGACACAAGGACTGTGGTGTACAACCTGCAAAACTATTTGTTTAAAGAGTGCTAATGACCATTCTGGGACGGAATATATACATAATAATGAGCTGCTCATGCATATTAATGAATGCTATTCATGAGCAGCTCATTATATATATATATATTATAGTGGCACGGTAGTGCCACTATAGTTAGGGTTGAGGAGCCATTTCTATGTTAAACCCCAAAACTTTGCACCTAAATAACTTTGCAACCGTTTGACGGATTTGCCTGAAATTTGGAATACATGATCAAGAACCAAAGCCCTTGGGATCTGCTGAGTTTCATACCAGTCAGATATATGGCTGTGGAGTTATTAAGCATGATCTGTGCACATGTTTACGCTATTTCTGGAATTCTATGGTCGAGCCTACAGGTCATACGGTTTGCGCGACTGGCCCAAAATCTTCAAGTAACGTGTGGCCAGGGTCCTTGATGTGCCTTTTGAAGATTTCATGAAAAAATATTAAACGGTTCAAAAGTTATTCAAAAAACAGTTTCCCATTATAAGTCAATGGGAAAAGTTAACAAAAAGTTCAACAGTGTCGCAAATGCATTTTTACTTTCGCAAATGAGCCTGTTACTTTTGCAAATTGGCCATTTTGTTTTCAGTTGGTGATCAGAGAAATGGTTGGCATTTAAATTTGGGACCCTCTAGCAACCTAATTCTTTTTGTATTCACCTAGTCAGACCCTGAGGATGCTTTGCCATGTCTTTATTTTGTGGTAAACACCCCAAAATATGTTTTAAAATTTCTGGAAAAGCACTGCAAATTACTTTCATGCTCGCGAAATTTCAACTTTTTTATGGTAAAAGCTTTTGCAAATTAAGTACAGTAGTTTTCCATCTGTGGAAAGTGACAGCGATTCTTTGACACTGCGCTGCAAAAGAACCATTGGGAGTTTTGGGCTGAAATTTGGAGGGAACGGAGCTGACATCTCACAGATGTGCCTTTCAGTATTGTATTGAAAAAATATTAAACGGCAGCAAAGTTATGGCACTCCAAAGTTGACATTTTTTCCCATAGGATAACATTACGGCGCCCAACGCATTACAGAAATCCTTTGGCACCCTGCTGCAAAATCACAGTTTGGTCTTTTTTCCTGAAATCTGGAGAGAATACAGCCAACAGCCCACAGATGTGCCTTTCAGTGGTTTGGTGAAAAAATATTACACGGCGGCAAAGTTACGGCACTCCAAAGTTGACAGTTTTTCCCGTAGGATAACATTTCGGTGCCCGACGCATTACAGAAATCCTTTGGATCCCTGCTGCAAAATAACGGTTTGGTCTTTTTTCCTGAAATTTGGAGGGAAAATAGCTAACAGCCAACAGATGTGCCTTTCAGTGGTTTGGTGAAAAAACATTACAGGGAGGCAAAGTTATGGTGCTCCGAACTTTTCTTTTTTTCCCATAGGATAACATTACGGCATTCGCCGCGCCTTTCAGGGCCCGTATCTCGGAAACGGTGTGAGATACTGACTTTTCGACAGAAATGCCAAATTAGCCAGGACAGTTGTAAATAATATAACTTTTAAATTTTTTTTCTATGTCGTACGGTTCCTGAGATATAACATATTTAGTATTTCAAGTTCTCATTTTCTGCGCCGATACTCATTATTATGCATACATTATTTGTACTCACTGTCTTTCTCTATGCAGGTTTTTGGGAAAACCAGCCTGTGCGCTTACATTACTGTTACTGTTGCCCTTTCCGCAGGTCTTCATCCGCTTCACTTACCGCTGACGCTCATGCCACCATGTGCATTATCTTTTGCTTTCATTCACGCTATGCTTTCTGTTATGTTTTGCCATTTCTGTCTACAGTACTGTTTATCTTTCTGTTTCACTTTATGTCACCATGCCCATTGACATTTCTGTTTGCAGGCACCATGTTACCATGTGACAACACATCACGTGGCAGACCATTCCCGTCTACGCCACAATGTGCGTTAGCCTTTCTGTTCTCATTCACGCTTGTGTTACCATGTGTGCCACTGTTAGCATTTCTTCAGGCCCCGCACTCCCTCCGCTGCATTACATTCACTATTTCTCGTTATCATTCTCAAAAAGAAAGGAAATTAGAGGCAAAAAACTCCATTTAGTGCATTAGTTAGGGTTGTTCCACAGCGACAAAAGTGAGGAAATTCACTGTTAGGGTTGAAAACCCCCTTTGAACCCCCCCGCTCACCCCCCCAACCAGCATTGGGGTGTGCATTGGGATCGTGGGTCCCTAACTCTCACCCCATTCTCCTATACTTCTGCTGCTTTACACATGTCATGGGGTGAGAGTTAGGGCTGACGATCCCAATGCACACCCAATGCCGGTTGGGGGTGGGTGGGGGTCCAAGGGGTTTTCAACCCTAACAGTGAATTTCACTTTTGTCGCTGTGGAACAACCCTAACTAATGCATTAAATGGAGTTTTGTGCCTCTAATATATATATATATATATATATATATATATATAGTCAGTCACAGAGTGGTCATTGGTACTGTTTAAACAAATAGTTTCATGGCTTCTGCACTGCAACCCTAGTGTCTCCAGACCCCATCTAAATGAATTTGGGGTCCAGGCACACCAGGGGAGCTTCTGATGTGCTGCTATCATGGTGAGAGAAAATGGATGCATGCCAATATGCATGCTTGGACCACCAGCTCACACATTCTCCTTGTGGAAAGTTCTCCTACCACTCCTCTCTGACCTCAGCTGCAGCCCTATCAGCTCTGGCCAGAGTTTGTTTTAACTGAAACTTCTACCACCTCCAACTCCTGAGGGGGGAGGGGTTGCTATCTTGTTCCCTTACACCATCAGTTTCACTTGTGTGCACTTCCTGCAGGACACTCTTTTTCCCATATTCTGTTGTGGGATGTTATTCTTGTATGTCTATTTTTTTCTCTTGTCCTGAAGGTTGCATTACTGAGGGCTGCTGTGGGGATGCCATGCTCAGAAGGTCATCTTGCCTGCCCTTTTCTGGTTGTCCTTCCTTTTGTGTTATCTGCAAATGTGCTAAACACATCAAATCCCAACTGAAAGGTGATTTTGTGAAGCGGCTGCAAAATCACCATTCAGGCCAGATTTGAAAACTTTCACCTATTCTTTTCATGGGGGGGGGGTCCCAAACAGGCAGTGTTGAAGCTTTGGTGAAAAAATATTTAAAAATGACTAAGTTATTAGTAACATTTCAAAACACATTGAAAATACATTGACCACACTTACCATGTTTCATCAGTTCCTCATCAGCATTCAAGGAGGAGGACATCTTTCTTAACAGAGAGTGGAGCTATGGCAGTGGACTTTCTTTAGCTGAGTGTGAGGTGGAGGAAGGGGGAGCAAGGGACTCTTTTCTTCTTTACAGGTAATGAAGAAAAAACATTGAGGGATAGTTTTCTTTGCTTCAGGGATATGGACACTATGGATTGGGCACTACAGTGTTGGTGGGCTGATCAGTTTTACTGGGGGGGTGCACTCCTGTGTCACAATGTATTGGTGATGTGGGGATGGAGATTTCTCTGGAGTGGAGGTAGGGGGTTAGAGGTAGGCATCCCAGTGCCACTCAGTACTAGTGGAGGAGAATGTTAGCCAGCACCAGGGGATTGGGCTCCCAGATGTTGTAATTATGATTTATATGGGGTGGGATTGAGCACTGATGTTCATGTCAGGAGGGGGGGTTGATACAGAACAATGGGGATCAGGCACCTACTGATCAGCTTGTATTAAAACAAATGTCAGGTGAAAGGGGATACTGACCAGCAGGATTGGGTACTAGATACACACATATTTATAGGATACATATGACATGGGATAAAAATGTGTTTTCACACTGGTATGTGCATATACCATCTGTCTAACTATATAGAATCATTGCAAAAAACTTTGTTAATGCATCAGTTAAAGTTAAAGTGACAAAAGTGAGGAAATTAGATGTTAGAGTTAAGCCCCTAACCCCTCACCCTACCACCCCCCACATCCTCCACACACTGACAGACATTAGGGCATGCCATGGGGTCATCAGGCCCAATTCTCACCCTATTCCATGTAAACAGGTTGATATGCTACAGTGAAGGAGAATGGGCTGTGTTAGGCCCTCATGATCTCTCATGGCACACCCCCAACGCTCATCGGTGTGGAGGATATGGGGTGTGGTAGAGTGTGGGGGTTAGGCTCAACCCTAACATCTCACTTCCCCACTTTTGCTGCTTTTAACCCTAACTGATACATTAATGATGTTTTTTTGCAATGAATTTCCTTACTTTTTGAAGAAGTGTAATGTAATTGGTAAATGGTATGTGTTGGTGGGAGCATAGACCCTCCAAGCAGACCAAATCCTTGATTACAAGCCCAATCCCATTTTTCAAAACATACATATACATATTGGAGTGAACTGAGCATGCTCAGAACCCAAAAATTCAAAATTAAATAACTTTGGAATGGATTAATATTTTTTCACCAAAACCAATGCTGGGTTGGTCTTTGAGCAAACTTCTTTCTACCCTGTAAATTTCAAACCAAAATACCAAATGGTGTGGCCACAGCACGATGGGCACAAATTGGAAAAAAGTGCCAAAAAAAGCTGAAAACTGCAAGTCCTACTAAAACACAACTAGGAAAATCAAGATATCTACCATACAAGACTGCACATTCTAAATTTGGTGCAAATCCATTGAACGGTTGCAAAGTTATTAAGGTGCAAAATTTGGGGTTTAACATTAAACTGCTTACTCAACCAAATCTAAAACAAGACGTAGGGCCCTGTGTGATTATGTGGTATTAAGTAATAGATACGAACCCCTTCTTAATATTAATTCCTGTGAGGATATTGCAGGCAATGAAACGTGTGGGTATAATGAGGTAAATTTAATAAAGAAGTTCTGCATACTTCCCCTACGAACACTACTTCATGCAGTCCATGCCCTACAGAAAGTGAACAGTCCACTCAAGTACTTGATAAACCTAGTCAAGCTTTTAATTGCTCCAAGGTGAGGGGGAGGCAAACACAAGGCTAAATCAAAACACACTGAGGCAGCATGTGATACTACACCCAAAATTACTCCTACTGATAACCCACAGCCTATGGATTCTGTGAATACAAGTAAATCACCTAGACAATATTTTGTTCTTGGTGATTCCATTATAAAATTCATAGACAAAATTATATGTAGGAAAGACATACACAATATTGTTTGCTCTTCCTTTAGAGGGGTGGCTATAAAGGACATCCACAACATGTGTAATGACAATCTTTACAATTCAGGTCAAAATCTACTTGTCGTTATACATGCTGGTACCAATGATATAAAGAATCTCTAAATAGATGACATAAAGAACAATTTTGTTAGTTTGGGGGAACCCAAAATGGAATGCATTATGAAATCCATTTCTCTGAAATCCTGCCAGTACTTAGAGCAAATTATCAAACTTTGTGGAAGATCAAGGCTATAAATGAATGGCTGAGGAAATGGACCTTTAAGATGGGGTACTCGTCAGTCACCCACTGGGAAACGTTTTTTAATAATAAGTCATTATATTACTGGGATGATTTGCACCTAAGTAAACAAGGTGCAGATAAATTGGGTAGAACATTCGAAAACATCATTTGCCAGTCTTTAAACTGACTCTGAAGGGAGACAAGGGCCTCTAGCTAAACAGCAATATTAATATAGGCAAACCCTCTAACATTAAAATTTGAAGCATTAATGCTAGGAGTCTAAATCAAGCTAAGTTGACTGAACTTAAAATACCCATGATTAACAGCAAAGTGGATATTGTACAGTATGTATAACAGAAACTTGGTGGGAGGGCACAAGTGATTGGTCCAATAACATTCCAGGATATCAGCTATTCTATAAAAATAGACTTGATTGGAAAGGAGGTGGGGTATGCTGTTACACTGCCGATCATATTCAATGCAATGAAATAAATCCATACAGTAACCATGACAGAGCTACTGAGACTCTATGGATGAACCTACACTTTGCCCATTCCCCAAAAATAAGACTGTGCATTTGTTACAAACCACCTAACAGTGATACAAGCTATAATTATGCACTGATCAATGAAATTAACACTGTCACCAACTCAAGTGATACTATTGTGATTGGTGACTTTAATGTACCAGGAATATCTTGGGGTTTGATGAACTGATTAACTGTTTTTGAACAAGTTTTTGTTGATATGTTAATATCTTGTGGATGTGAACAGCTTGTGAATATTCCAACTAGAGGTAGGAATATTCCTGACCTAGTGATAACAAATTGTAAAGAGCACATAAGTAACATTGGGGTAAGTGCTCACTTGTGGGCAAGAGACCATAACACTATTGAATGCACTCTTAACCTTTTTAAATCCAAATCCAAAGGTTATACTTCCTTACCTGATTATAAAAATACTGATTGTTCCAAACACATCAATGATTTAACAAGCATCAAATGGGATTGTTTCTTTGAAGGGCTAGAAGTAGACCAAATGTGGAATAAGTTAAAAGCTAAACTACAGGAAGTAATGGAATGTCATATTTCTAAACATAAAAAGACAAACAGTAAAAAAAATATTCCACTCTGGTTCTCTAAGACTATAAAAAAAACAACTAAGAAGAAAGCAAAAAGCCTTCAGGAGATATAAAAGCAACCCCTCCCCAACTAATCAGTTAATGTATAGGTCACAACAGAGACTGCTTAAGTCCCTAATTAAAAAGGAGAAAATTAAGTTAGAATGCAGATTGGCATGTAGAAAGGATTGTAAAGGCTTTTATACATATGTTAACAACAATAAGCAAGCTAACAACAGAATCAATACAGTAATAGACAATTGACAGCAACAAAGAGATTGCCAATTGCTTTAGTCATTATTTCACTGCTGTTTTTAATCCGTAAAATCCAGTAACACCAACGTTCAGTATGGATGGTTCTGAACCAATCAATCTGAAACCTGAAGTGGTATTTGAAGAATTATGTAAACTGAAACCAGTATCTTCACCGGGACCAGATAATATAAGTCCTATTGTCTGGAAAAAACATGCTTATATTTTGTTACAGCCTTTAACCAGTTTGAAGGAGAGAATTGTTGAGTACCTAGAGGCCAGAAGGGCACAGGACTTAAGGCAGCATAGATTCACAACAGGTAGGTCATGTCACACGAATCTAATAGATTTCTTTGACTGGGAGACCAAAGTAGTAGATCAGAGAGGGGCTGTGGACATGGTCTAGCTAGACTTTAGCAAGCCATTTGACATAGTCACACATAAAAGATTAATATACAAGTTAGCCAGCCTGGGAGGGGGTCCCAAGATGGTAACCTGGGTAAAAAATTGGCTGGAGAACAGGACACAGAGGGTAATAGTAAATGGAGTCCACTCTAAAGAAAGAGGGGTTACTAGTGGGGTACCACAGGGTTCAGTTCTAGGACCGGTCCTCTTCAATGTCTTTATAAGTGATATTGCAGAGGGACTGGAAGAAAAAGTATGTCTCTTTGCAGATGACACAAATATCTGCAATAGGGTTGATACACAAGGTGTGGTGGAAAGGATGAGAAGGGACTTGGCAAGGTTGGAGGAATGGTCAAATGTATGGCAGCTTAGATTCAATGCTAAGAACTGCAAAGTAATGCTCCTGGGAAACAAAAACCCAGGGTAAGAGTACACTATGGGGGTAAGGTACTAACAACAACAAAAATGGAAAGGGACCTGGGGGTTGTCATATCAGAAGATCTAAAGGTGGACAAGCAATGTGAGATGGCAGTAAGAAGTGGTGGGAGGATACTGGGATGCATAGAAAGAGGCATCACCAGTAGAAAATAGGAAGTTGTTATCCCTCTGTACAGACAGCTGGTGAGACCCCATCTGGAGTACTGTGTACAGTTCTAGAGAATCCAATTTCCACAAAGACATAGACAGGATGGAGGCAGTCTAGAGGAGGGCAACTAAAATGGTGCAGGGTCTGCACCAGGAGACATATGAAGAGAGACTAAAGAAGCTTAATTTGTATAACCTCAAGGAAAGGAGAGGCGGGGAGGACATGATAGAAACTTTCAAATACCTCAAAGGAATCAAGAAAGTCCAAGAGGGTAGCATCTTTCAGAAAAAGAGATGTGCAAGAACAAGGGGGCACAATTTGAAGATAGAAGGGGGATGGCTCAGAGGTAATGTGAAGAAGTATTTTTTCACGGAGAGGGTAGTGGATGCATGGAACAGCCTTCCTAAGGACGTTATGCAGTCAAAAACAGTGAGGGAATTCAAGAAAATGCATGGGACAGACATAAGGCAATTCTAGGGGTTGGGGGTAAGAGGAAGTAGGCTGTTGGTTAACTAGGATCTGCAGCTTATCCATTAGGTAGGGAAATGGGTAGACTGGGTGGGCCAAGCGGTCCTTATCTGCCATTAAATTCTATGTTTCTATGTTTAATAAGTCTCTTAAGACTGGAGAGGTTCCACTCGATTAGAGGAAGGCTACAATTATTCCCATTCATAAAAAGGGCAACAGATCTAACGTTACTAATTATAGGCCTATTAGCCTTATGTCTGTTTGTTGCAAACTCTTGGAAAGAGTATTAAAAAATAAAATTGACATAGAGGTTGTTAGTTTGGGGCTTCAAGATCAAATGCAGCATGGATTTAGAAAGGGTCTTTCCTGTGTCACAAATTTAATTTCCATTTATAATTTTGTAAGTAATCCAATGGACAATGCAGAACCTGTTGATGCAATATTCCTAGACATCGGAAAAGCATTTGACACAGTTCCCCATGATCAATTAATTACGAAATTAGGCAACTTGGGTCTCAATAAATATATAGTTAGAAGAATAAGCAACTGATTATCAGACAGGAAGCAGTCTGTGAGAGTTAATTCAGTTTACTCTGAAGATAGGAATGTCTCCAGTGAAGTGCTCCAGGGATCAGGTCTGGGCCTGGTATTATTTGGACTGTACTTAAGTGGTATGGGTAGAGGGCTTGGTAGTGTCGTTTCAAAGTTTGCAGATGAGACAAAAATAGGTGGAGATGTTTCTTCTTACCATAAACATCAATTACTTTCTAAAGACCTTGAACAATGGGGAGTTGATAACAAAATGAAATTTAATGAGCTAAAATTGTCTGTAATACATTTTGGCAAATCTAATCCAGGTTATAAGTATTATCTCAATGGAAAGGTACTCCAATCTATTGCAAATGAAAAATACCTTGGGGTATGGGTTAACTCTAACTTGTCTGCTTCAACTCACTGTCAAAACATAGCCTGGAACATTAGGTAGGTAGAATTGTATTTTTATACAGGTCATACATGTCATTTGGACAAAATCCAGTTTACAAGACAGTCCTGTGTAATCCCTATCTAAGTACATACAATAAAGTTCCATATTTAGACATTAACAAATACATCAATATAAATAGACACAGAAACAACAAAGTGTGAAAAAAAAACATCCTTGTAAATCATTCTAAAAGGAAATCTTATTAAGTTCCACAATACATCTAAAAATATTCAACACTCACAAACATGAATATTTAACTCCTTTATGGTTTGAATAAATGTAGAGTGTTTTGTGATTTCCCTTTAATCAACTTATCCACACGATAAACAAAGTCTTTGGCCCAGATATTCAAAGCTTTGTGCGGTGTGCAAACCGTTAGCGTTTGCGTGGGTTTAGCGTGGGATTAGCGTGGGTCTGCTATATTCAAAAGGCCAAATAGCACACACAAACTGCATTAGCACTGGGCAAACCATAATTATATGCAAGGGGCAAACTGAACATGAATACAGGTGCTATGGGATATTCAGTGACTAGCGCTGCGCTAAGGTGTTTAACGCAATTTAGCATGACCCTTTGCATGGTAAACATTACTGCCCAGGAAAAGCTGGTTTTAACTCTGGGCAAACAGCTTTGCACAACATTGTGGCCTTGCGCAGCATTAGCACAGCTTTAGTGTGTCCTTGCGCGACCCTAATATATGACTATGACACAGAGAAAATGCTAGACATGGAGGAAACATGCCACCTACTGATGGCACCACAATGATGCCAACTGCTGCCACCAGTCCCAGCCATGCTAGGCATTATGTGATGGCCCAGGCCCCGGGGGCCATCATGGTAGTGTGGCCATACAACACATACCTGCAGACCATATGTCTGTGGTGACCAACAGATGCCAGCACACACATGCAGCACTGTGGGCATGGTGGTGATGAGGGGAGGGTGTATGGGTGGCCAGGCCTCACCACAGACCAGGTGCAGCCACAAGTCTGGGACACAGCATGCAGTACACATGGGCCAGTATTAGGAATACCCCAGTACCAGTGTGCCTGTCCAATCATACATGCCCCCCCAGTCAAATACCTCACAGCTGTACATACACCACAGCACAGACAGCCGGCCATGTCTATGTCACTATGAGCATCCCATGCCAGAGGTGCAGCATCTGTGGGTCACACAACAGTGTGACAGTAATGTCCACTGGCAGTACACACCTGCAAGGTGGGCTTGTCACTGTGTACAGTACAGTGGTCTTCACTACCCTACCCTCCATAGACATTGCTGTATCCCACTACTGGCCCCCCTTGCTACTGTGGTGTCTGCTGTGCACTGTAGCATGCCCTACAGTGCGCCACTTGTATGCATCACCACCACTGCCTGTGCCTATGCTGTGTTGTCCCTTGGGGTACACAATGATATGTTGTACTGCAAACATGTAGCCTGCAGCAACCATTATGCACTGTCAGACTGACCTACAGGTGGAGCTGTGGGACCCTGCAGTAACATTGGGCAAACTGCATTCAAATCAGGGCATAATGAGATGCTAATCTGGCTGTTTGCTCAGAGACTACCTAAGTAGGCTCATTTCCATGTCACTTTTGAATATGGCAAATTTTAGCACCAGGCAAACATGTTTGCACTGGGCAAATGGCTTAGCTCCATGCTAAAACTGCGTTAACATGTTAGCGTGGCACTAACCATTTGGGGAATATTATACAGTTTTGAACGCTGTTCTTTCACATCTGTTGCTGCCTGCAGCTGTACTGGGTCCACGCATGTGCTGGCACACACATTGGCCACATAGTTCACCTCTACTTACCCTCACATCGCTGTACACTGTGTTGCTGTTGTGGTTTGCACTTCCTGGTTGCTATATTCAGTGCTGTCTTATTCCAGGTCTACATTTGCCCTGCACTCCCAGCCCAGTTTGCATGGACTCATTCCGATGCTATATTCAGAGGCTTTTGCCCAGGACTATTCCCTTTGAATATAGCTTTCTTTGTGCTCCGGGCTAAGTTTGCCTGCTGAGCAGTTCTAATTTAGCCACCGGGCAACGTTTTGAATATCTGGCCCTTTGTCTCTAGGGATGAAGACTGTATTCTAAAACTTTACAAATCATACATTATATCTCATCTAGATTACAGAACAACACTATGGTGTCCCTATCATAAACAATACATTAATTTAATAGAAAATATACAGAGGAGATTGACCAAATCAATTCATGGTCTAAATAATCTGGATTATAGTGTTAGATTGGGTAAATTTAGACTGTTCTCACTGAAGACTAGAAGAACTTGGAGAGGTTTATTGTTCATGTATAAAATTATGCAGGATACTACTCTGATGAATCAGTGTGGCATTTGCACCCTGCATAGAAGTAACAACCTTATATCACACAATAAACAGATTGAGATACCAAGAGTATACACAGTTAAATGTTTCAACTATTTCAACATGCGTACTGACAGAAAATGGAATGCATCACCAAATCATATTGTTAATGTGTCAATGCTGGAAAGTTTCAAAAAAAGGTTGGATGAGTTCCTATTGTGTAACAAACTTGGGAAATAAACCCACTATGAGTGGAAGACAATTTAATGGGCATGTAGCCTACTTTGTCTCGCAACACCAAGTTAAACCACATTAAACCCTAACTATACTGGCCCGACCACACAGTATAGCGTGTGTGTGTGTATATATATATATATATATATATATATATATAACACACACACAATTATATATATGTACTGTATATATGTGTGTGTGTGTGTGTGTATATATATATATATATATATATATATCTTTGCTAACTGTATTAATGCACAAGTTAGGGCTCCCCACCCTCCTCCCAAGCAGCAAAAAGAAAAGACCAAACAAGCAACCAGAGACAGCTATCATCAGGTAAAATAAAAACATACTGTACAACTGTTTCCAGATGACACAAATGCAGTAGCATGTTGTGCTATCTTCATAGTTTTGTATCTGCAGCATGCACACTGCAAGACATGTACATTCACTTGTCACTGCATATTGAAATCCTTGATACTCATATCACAACAGTACTTCTGCGTGCAGAAGCACAGGCCCCTGAAGCCACAGATACAAATCTACAACACCCAGATTACAAGAGTTCTTTTGTATGCAGAACTGCAGGCCACTAGGGGGCCAACACTTTTGCATCTACAGGCATTCAGCCACACTGTAAGACATACACACTGCTCTGTCTGCAGAAGTGCAGGCCCTTGAAGAGTATGTGCTTCTGCAGCTGTGGTATAAGACTACACACTGACTCGTGGTTGTAGAAGCACAGGTGTTACAAAATCCATTATATCAAACTCACAATAGTACTTCTATCTGCAGAAGCACAGGCCCCTGACAGGTCTGCCCCTCTTTAGCCACAGGTGCAATACAAACACACAGACTTCTAGCTGTGGAAGTGCAGGCCCTATAAAAATTGCAGCTTCATTTAAAATCCATGATACACACATAGCAACAGTACTTCTGTCTCCTTCTGGGACCTATACTTCTGCAGCCGCATCTACTTAAGCATGCTGTAAGACATACACACACACACACAGTTGTGGGGTCTGTGCTTCTGGAGCTACAGATAGAAATCCACATAAGGTAACACATCAGTGCCACTTCATTTCTGTCATCTGGAAATAATTGTATGTTGTTTGTCTTACCTTATGATGGCTATCTGTTGCTGCTTGTGAGGTCTTGTCCTTTTGCTGCTTGGGGGTGGGGAGTTATGGTTGGAAACTTTAACATCATATTTAAATTGGTGCATTAATGCAGTTTTTTTGCAAAGAAATTCCTTTCTTTTCTTTTTTTTTTATTTTCATTTTTATCCTGATGGGTCCGCTTGTCACCATCAGCTCTGGTCATGGACCCTGGGACTTCCACTGCCATCTACTGCTGCTGTCCCCAGTCATCCCCAGTTTACCCCCGGAGAGCTGGGCTGCAGCATTGATCCCCTCATCCGTACCACGGAACAAGTATCTGGTTGGGGATGCAGTGATGGCAGCTAATCAAAGCTCCAGGGAGGGCTTCACTTAGACAACGGACCCACACACCCTTTTTTCCTGGTTTTCTCAGAGGCAGAGATGTGCAATGATGCCAGCTCTGCCCCATCTCCCTATTGCCAAGTGCCAGTAGCGTGAGTGACTCCCGGCCACTGCCGGGGGTCCTCATTGTGCCGGACACTACCCCACCCTCTCCTTGGAGAAGGAGAGCCATCCATTGAATGCTCTATTCTTCTCCCCTGGCTGACCCTCTGATGACCCGGGTCCATTCCTGAACCTGGGCCACTGGCGCCACAAGTGGAAATCCAACCACTGCTCTGGTGGGCCAGCTTAATTCCTTTCTTTTTGAGATAGTGGAATCATGTCCTCATTCCCACAGGTCACTGCAGACCCTGCACTGGGTAAGAGTCCATCTGCCTGCAGAAGTGCAGGACCCTCTGGGCTCTGCACTTCCATTCTGCAGCAGATATCAATAATCTGTGGGGTTGACTGGCAGTCTGTGGAACTGCAGGGCCTTCCATGTGCTTGTGGATGCAGACTTGCAGGGTAAAGAATCCATCTGTCAGCCAAAGTGCAGGGCCTCTTGGCAGCCACAGGCCCAGAGATGTAGGTCTGTATGCCAAGAGAAGAGCTCTCTTCACTATATGGTACTTGGGCCATGCGGGCAACTCTGCACCTTTCCTTCTGAAGCTGATGGTGGTGCTGTATAACAAAGCCATCCCCCCTGTCTTGACCAATCCAGCTGGGTCAATGAGCTCACCCCCTAACTAGGCTTACCATCTCAGGATCACAAAGCAGTACCACTGGACCAAAGGCTGCAACTGCAGAAACATTTCTCAACATTTTTTTTAACTTTGTCCCCAAATTTTCAACATAGTCATGCTATGACTACCCTTATAAAAATGATATGTGGCATCTACAGAATACTGGGTGAAATGTCATTTTATATAACAAGTGCAAAATGGCATTTCACTTTGATTTTGAAAAATGACACCTGCCACATGTATAAGGTAGTGTGAAAAACAACTGTGTTGAAAGTTTGGAGTGAAAATAGTGACGATTACCAAAGTTATGAGTGAGCATGGAAAATTTCAATGTGCATTCATAACTTTGCTATTTTTATAATATTTTGACCCCAAATTATGAACATAGTCACCTTATGACCCTACCTCATGAACCCAGTAGGTGAAAATTTAAGAATCCTGTCTGAAAGGTGATTTCAGGGAGTGACTGCAAATCACCTTTCAGCCCAAATTTGAAAAATCTCACTTGCCTTGTTTATGAGGTGGGGTCCCAAAAAAGCCATATTGAAAGTTTGGTGGAAAAGTATTGAAAATTAGCAAACTTATGAGTGAATGTTGAAATATTTCAACTTTTACTCATAACCTGGTTATCGTACCATATTTTTCTACTGCATTTTCAACATTGTCTTCCTATGACATCACCTCATGAACCTTATATGTGAAAATGTTCAAATCCTGCAAGAAATTGGATTTTGCAGTGTGATTGCAAAATCACCTTTTAGTATGGATTTGAAAAACTGCACCTACCTTGTTCATGAGGCGGGGGCTCAAAAAGCCCATGCTGGAAATAATTTGGTGTAAAAATATTAAAAAATGTTGAAGTTATGAGTAAAAATTCAAACACATTGAAAGACATTGACCAGACTTACTTTATTTTCTCATATCACAACTGTGCTTCCAGCAGGAGGGCATCTTTCTGATTGGAGAGTGGATCTATGCCATGGGACCATCTTTAGGTAAGTGAGGGTATGTTGGGGTTGTGGGGTGATGGGTGCTAAGTGGGGGTAGAGTGGGTGAGGGTTGTGGGGGTGAGATTGATGAAGAACCATTTTCTTCTTTTCAGATTAGGGGACAGAAAAAAAATGGTACAGAAGGACAGAACAGGGTTGGTGGGTTGTCCTGAACAGAGGGTTGGAGCAGGTGAAGGAAAGAAAAATGGCAGGGAAGAGCAGAATGGGGTTGGAGGGTGGTATTGAGCAAAGTGATGGAGCGATGGGACAGAAAACAAATGGCATGGAAGGGTGGAACAGGGTTGGCAGGTGGTACTCAGCAAAGCGATGGAGCAAGTTGGAACAAAGAAAAACAGCAAGGCAGGGCAGAATGGGGTTGGAGGGTGGTATTGGAAGAGGGATGGAGCATGTGGGACAGAAAAAGAACTACAGGACAGGGCAGAACAGGGTTGGTGGGTGGTACTAAGCAGCAGGATGGAGTAAGGGTAGGAACAAATGGGAAGGCAGGACAAAAAGAGGTTATAGGGTGGTATTGGGTAGATGGCTAGTGCAGGTGGGACAGAAAACAAATGAGCAGGGCAGAATGGTGTTGGCTGGTAGTACTGAGCAGAGGGACAGACTCAGTGGAAGCAAAGAAAAGTGATATGGCAGGGTAGAACTGAGTTAGAAGGTGGTATTGAGCAGAGAGAACAATAGAGCGGATGGGTCAGAAAACAAACAGCAGAGAAGAACAGAACAGGGTTGGAGGGTAGTATTCAGTAGAGGGATGGTGCTGGTGGGAACAAACAAAAAACATAAGTCAGAGCAGAATGGGGTTGGAGAGTGGCACTGAGCAGAGGGATGGAGTGGGTGGGCTAGAATTCAAGTAGCATGAAAGGGCAGAATGTCAGTGTTTTGAGTGCAAGCCAAAATTCCCATTGCACCAATTTATATACAACAGGGGAATTCTTGGCTCACAACTTCAAAAGCAGTTGTTCTCATTAAGCTGGGCACTCAGGATTAGAGATGTAGTGAAATAAAATTTCACAAGCAAAATTGCTGACAAATTTGGAATTTCACCACATGAAATATTTCTCAAAATTTGCAAACTATATTGCGGGCACGAAATGCGAAATTTCACCCAAAAATTGCAAAATGTTGCTAGAAAATTGGAACATTTTCACAAATTTGGAATTTCACCACATGAAATATTTCTCAAAATTTGCAAAATATATTGCGGGCACGAAATGCGAAATTTCACCCAAAAATTGCAAAATGTTGCTAGAAAATTGAACATTTTCACAGTGAAATTTCAAAATTTAGCATTTCGCTGTGAAATTGTGTTGGTTTTTGGAAAAAATTGCAAGAATTTTGGGTGAAATTTCACAATTTTGAGGTGCAATTTCACATTTCACACCCTCAAAATATTTCACGAAATGCAAGAATTTTACAAAATATTTAATGTAGCAAAATTTCCCAATTTCACACAACACTATTCAGGATTTTGGGTTGCCAAGAAAACATATTTCTAGGCATAATTTACAAAGAAACACCAGAATCTAGCTAAACACGTCCCATTTAGCTAGGTTCAAGTATGTTACTTTTTTAACTACATCACTTAAGTATTTTTCATGCCTTTTGGTTTGAAAAAAAAACCCCTAAGATGACAGCCATCACAACCTGAAAAAGTGTTTTCTGTGTCATGAGAACTTAAGTGGTGTGCAAGCAAAATGCGCTCTACTTAAAAATTATTGTTTTATCAGAGGGTTGTCCAATAATACTACCGAGCATGCACAGAACAAAAACAATAAAAAAATTATTATAACTCTGGAACCTGATTAATGTTTTTTCATGAAACTTTCAAAAGGCACTACCTTGGCACAGGCTGTTTCTACCCTAAGAGTTTTGGGAACAATGATGTACCATCTAGGCTGTAGGTGAAAGCAAATAATATGTAATGTACTGGACAAAGGTTAGATTTAATGATAAAAATTACATTCTGGATCTAAAACACTGTATAACATTCTATCACAAAATTTACAATGTCTTGTGAACTTGCCTCTGAGACAGTGCATGCCAAATTTGGGAAAAATCTACCAAACATCACCAAAGTTGTTGAGGTGGAAAAATGTGGGTTTAACATTAAACACCCTACACAACCCTACCTATACTGGCACTACCACACCAGTATGTTTATATGTGCAGTTACTGTGTCTCATATGGTTATAAGAGTGCATTTTGGAGTTCTTTGGGTGAGAGAACTGTGAAGCGATGCTGAACAGTTCTGGCATACAAAGGACTTGAGAAGAAACTGTACACCCTGAGAAGATAGTACACCTTAGTTACCACAGTGTGTTAATTATTCCAATGGATAGACAACATACAGAGGATAATGTATGGGCAGTCAAGCACAGCAAGCCTGTGACTGCATGAAGAGATTTCTTTGGCAGCCAGAAGCCTCAAGTGTGAAGCCTGAGAGTTTTCCTGGTTGCCATAGAAATTTGAGATGAAGACACAGGCTTGCCTGTGTATGCATGTCCACACGTTATCTTTTTTAGTGTATGGACATCCATACCCATTTCAGACACTCTGATTCCTTTCACTCAACTGGCAGCTGGGGGAAAAGCAGTTGATGTTTGGTGGCGGGCTCAAATTACTGATTCAAGGTGTGGCTAATGACTGCAGCTATTTCTCTAAGTTCAAGTTTTTTAAAAAAAGTGTCCAACTCAATTGGCTAGACAAAAGCAGCTGTCTGGTGGCATTCTACATTGTTGTGGTGCAGTAGTGACATCACTACTGCAGCTCAGCAATGTAATAATGTCACTACTACAGCATAACAACTCTATTCTAGGTATGGATTTCCATGCAGAACTACATTCCACCATACATTGTAAAGCATTTGGTACATAATCATTTCCCCCAAGAAATCATCATCACCATACTGTTTTTCTTCTTTCCTCAGCCATAGCATATTAACCAAAAGTCATGTTAGAAAAAGTTATTAGAAATAGTTTTCCAGTCCATACATGCCCAACATGGATCTTGAAATTTCAGCAGCCTGCGGCAAGCAGGAGTAGTCCTGGAGTACAATAATAAGTCATTAACCTGTAGCAAACACTTTGAAACACAGTTTTGGTTTTTTCAATGTATGTCAGCTCTAAAACCCACCATCCAGCTCCCTCCTGTGATGGGAGGTTGGACTGGGAAAAGTACTAAATGGGACCACTGCAAATAGTTTCAAATAGCGAACATATTTAAGAAAGTTCTTGACCCTTGAGCTCTGTGTGCTACAGTACCCTGCATAGAAGGCATGGGTATCCACAACAGTATGGGCATTGAGACAGACTTGGGTTAGAAATACATCACATGAATCTCCATGTTCCTCTCTAACCTTGGCAGTGGTTAAATAAGAAATGTTAAGCTGGGTGAACTCTGACATCTAGATTTTTCGGTGGTGGAACAGTCATTTGTAGGTGGTGGAACTCTCCTATTGTAGTCAGTGGAGAAAGATCATAGAAGTGGTGGAACTGTCATACAATTTTTTAAGAAGTTGTGCAAGTGAGTTCCTGTGGGCTCCTCCTCAATTTAACCCATATACTTTGGGATTAATTATCAACATGGCATTGGTGTGGGCAGGAGATGTTGCCTACCCCTGTCTACCTGTAGTCTCAATGTCTAAGAAAGGTCTTGACCCTCTGGCTCAGTATGCTCCCCTAGAACAGGAGTCATGGGTGCTCAAACAGTATGAGCACCGACATAGACCAAGTTGGATACTGAATCCCTAGAGTCTCCTAGTTTCTATCATTTCTTGGGATAAAATATGATTAGTGTGGATAAGAGATAGCATCTTCCCCCTATTTAACTCATACTACTACTACTATGGAACTGGGAACAGAACAAGGTGATATACCCATAAATATTGTCCCCTTTTTAGTGCCATTAACTAGCTATGCCCATTTCTGGCATTAACAAGTCTAGTCTGTGTTTTAACTCTAAGTAACTTTTGCTGTTGTTTACCTCTCAGGGAGGGGATTCCAAATACCAGTTTAGTTTAGTTTAGTTTATTAGTCTAGGAATTAATACCTTTGAGCCAGAGCTCTTTTACAAAGGTTCCACGTCACAAAGAACATTTAACAAAGCACAATACACATCACAGGTAAAACCAGACAGAAAAGTTACATAATAAATTTGCTATTAACAGTTTAAGACAGTAACATTTTTTTTTAGAAGTTTCATAGTAAAACAAGCTATAACAGTTTCAAGGGAGTAGACAATTTGGAGGAAAAAGAAACTTCCAGGGAGAGGGCTAGCATTAGGAACCAAAGGGAGGCAAGAGAGGAGGGAAAGGTGGTGAGCAGGAGAGTAAGTGAGAGGGGACAGGAAAAAAAGGGGGGGGGAGAGTGAGTTTGGGTGGGAGACAGGAAATAGTAGTGGCACCAGAGGGCTCATTAGACAAGGAGAAAGAGGCCTCAGATGTGAGGATGGACACGAGGAGTAGTAGTCTTTATCTAGCTCAATCACAGTTGCTAGTGGTGGTGAGGTGGGCATAGAGCATGGATTTGAAAGCTTCGAGTGAGGTTGAGGATAGAGTAGGTGGACTTAGAGCATTGAACCATGTCGGGGCCCTATTTGCTAAAGATCTTTGTCCCTATGCAGTCCGGCATCTGGGAATCAGGAAAGGTTGGCGTTCAGATCTGGTGGAGGGTCATGAGCCAGGATTTGGTCGGAGTAGGTTTTGGATACATAATGGAGTCAGTCCCAAGATGGATTTTTTTGCCGTTATGCAGGTGAGATAAATAAGACGATTTGATAGGTTCAACCAGCCTGATTCATAGTACAGTTCACACGTGTAAGTCAGTCTTTGAGCCCCCGTGAGGAGCCGGCAAGCCTTATTTAGAGTGATTGAGATACGCCTTAGAGCAGTGGCGGTAGCTGAGCCATAAATAATAAGGCCATAGTCAATGATAGAGATTATGGAACTCTGTATAGCTATTCTCAATGCCGCTTGGTTTAGAAATTGACGGTTATGAAATAGTATTCCAAGCCGTTGGTTCACTGTTTTCACAGTGTTGTCAATGTGGGTTGCAAAGGTGAGCCCTTGGTCAAAAGTGATGCCAAGGTATTTGAAAGTATTTACTTGGTCCAGTGTATTTCCCGCAGAGGTTTGTATGATGAGTGGAATATTTCTATTTTTGTTTTGGTGATTGGTGAAGAGCATGGCTTTTGTTTTATTGTGGTTTAGCACAAGTTTACTATCCAGGAACCACCTTTCAACACTAGAGAAAGCAAGTTGCAGGCTTTTGCATAGGGAGTTTGGATCCTTGTGGGAAGAGAGAATTACAGCATCATCAGCGTATAAGATTATTTTCTCCTGGCAGAAATCTGGGAGGGAGTTAAGGAACAGGCTAAAGAGGAGCGGGCCAAGAATTGATCCCTGCGATACACCCGAGAGAACTGGGTTGAAGTCGGAGAGTTTATTAGAGATTTTTACAGCCTGTGACTGATTAGACAGGTAACTTTTTGCCCAAGCACAAGAACCTTCAGCCAGGCCTTGGCTGGTAAGTAAGGAGGTATACCAGCAACACTTTTGGTAAAGTGTCTCTCCTAGACTCTGTTCTGGAACTGTTTCAGCTGCAGTTGTAACTTCTGAACCTGTGTTCTCATGTAATTAGTCTTATACAAGAGGTTAAGATTATTCATTATATCAGTGTCTTTGATATTGTCATATAAAAGGTGATCAGGACCTCTGGTTTTTGGTTTTTACTGGAAAGCCTGCTAAAATTCTGAATTTCGAACTGCCTGCACACTGGTAAAAACTAAGAATGTCACAGAATTTTGCATTTTCGGGTTTGGGTGCTCCATGATCTCCTGATGGTGAGAGACCAGAGAAAATGGTCCATTTTGATACTATTAGATCTGTCCTCAGCATTTGACACCATTGACTATAGGGTCCTTCTTGAGCTCCTGAGATATATTTGTGGGCTTTCTGGGGTGGTCCTCAGATGGGTCACCTCATACCTCACCGGAAGAACTCTGAGGGTGGTTTCAGGGTTTTGTTCCTCTGATCCCACCTCTCTGTCTTGTGGGGTTCTTCAGGGCTCTATTTTGTCCCCCATGTTTTTTTGCGGTGTACATGCTTCCCCTCGGAGACATTGGGAGATGATATGGTCTGAGGTTTCATTGCTATGCCAATTATACACAGCTATACCTGTCTTTTTCCCCAAACCAGGAAGGAGCCATCTCAGTATTTAATAGCTGTGTCAGTGAAATCCAGGATTGGATGAGGTCCAGTTTGTTGAAGTTGAATTCAGGGAAGACGGAGGCATTGGTTTTGGATCCAGATCACTGGATAGGGGTTCCGGTGGCCGGCTCCCCATCTGGATTGTACCTTGGGGCTGTCGAGCTACAGGTCTCTGAACAGGTGAGAGACCAAGGGGTGATATTGGGTTCAGGGCTGACACTTCAGTCTCAGGTGTCAGCTGTGGTTAAGACATCTTTCTACCATCTAAGAAACATCACCAGGATCAAGCACCTAGTTCTGTCCAGTGATCTGCCAACTTTAATCCATGCCTTTGTGACCTCGCGCCTTGACTACTGTAACTCACTCTACCTTGGGCTTCCGGGGGTTGATATCCACCGCTTGCAGCTGGTGCAGAATTCCACAGCATGGTTGTTGGTGAGAACTTCTAGATTATGCCATATTACACTGGTGCTGCGGGAACTGCACTGGCTGCCAGTTCAGTGGTGGATCACCTTCAAAGTGGGATTACTGACTTTTAAAGCCCTGCATGAACTGGGCCCTGATTACCTGAAAGAACTCCTGATTCCTTACCACCCCATAAGATAACTCCGCTCTGCTGATGAGGGGTTGCTAGAAGACTTGGCAGAAGACACCAGGAGAAAAGACTGCTGTGTGACTGAACTTCTCTGCTGGGACTAAAGTAGAAGAACTTTTGTATTTGACTTTTAATTTAGGGTAAAAAAACTAACATACAAAAAAAAAGTGTGTGTTTGGGTTAACTGAACTGAATGGGTATCTGAAGAGTTATCTAGGTGTAAATCTCAGGTGACTGAAAGGACTTAACTGCTGTGAGGTTTAAATTACTTGTAGAAAGATCTGGTAAGTAGGGGGAGTGGCTTAGCTACAAGGAAGCTACATTTAAAGACTGCCTTAGGAAGTTTCTGCTAATAGCTTGGCAGAAGACACCAGGAGAAAGGACTGCTGTGTGACTGAACTTCTCTGCTGGGACTATATTGCCCTCCTTCCCTTCCCTCCACCCCCCACCCAAAGCTAGTTCTATTTTTATAGGCACAGAATTTGACTGACAACAGGAACTTCCTGTTTAGGGGCAGAAAGTGAGTGATCACAGAACCACCAAGGACCCACCATCCTAGAAGGGCAAGAGTAGCTCTCCAGCCCCATCTAGCTGCTGGAGGTCTGCCTCTGAGCGAGTAAGTGGTCTACTACGAAATATAGGATATTCTTGTCTCAGAACAGGACAATCAGGAGCTTAAAGGGCACACAGGCAGAAAATAAGGAGATAGAGAAAAAAAAACACAGGAAAGAGTAAGGATTGCAAACAGTTAAGGGGCCAGAAATAAGACATGATTGGAGTGGTGCAGTGCAGTGGCTGTGGAGCAGCAGTCTTCCGGGAGATGTTCTGGAGGATGCGGTGTTGTCCCATCTGCAGGCACCTCTCTGGGCTGAGGGAGGAGGTTGCTCATCTCCAGGCTGAGTTGGCCAGGATTTGTGGGACCTCCTCTTCCATCCAGGGACCACCAGTGCCACTGCCATTGCCTCAGAGGTTGCCAAGAAGAGGAGCAGTTGGACCACAGTGGGCTCAGGAGGTGGAGTGGTGGAACAGAGCGCATCCCTCCCATTGTACCTCTCACAATTCCTATGCCATTCTGGCAAAGTGTGGTTCTCTATGGGAGGCACCCACAGTGGAGACCAAGGAGGATGTTGGGAACCTCCACAAAGGAGACCCACAGGAGGGTGGCAGGGGACCCTGCAGGGGAAGGAAACAACTCCTGGTGGGGGACTCCATTGTTAGGAAGGTAGAACTGGGGGAGGAAGGGGAGAGGGAGGTAAGGTGCCTGCCTGGCGCCATGGCTTGCAGGGACAGGAAGCGAATCCTCAGGATTGCCGGAGCAGCTGCACAGGGGAGGGAGCTGGATGTCATTGTCCACCTAGGGACAAATGGCCTGGCTAAGAAAGGGATTAGAGAAGTGCAGGAAGAGTTTGTGGAATTGGGGAGGGGCCTTAGTCAAGTAGCACGCACGATAACCTTCTTGGAGGTGCTACCCATCTATGGCATAGGAGAGGCTAGGGTGTTCCGCACCATGGGATTCAATCAGTGGTTGACAAACTGGTGTGGAGCTCAGGGATTTGGCTTCACTGGGGACTGGGGGTCCACCTGGAGTGATGCAAGCCTATACTGGCATGATGGGCTGCATCTGTCCAGGAGGGGAACCAGAATCCTAGGTGATAGGTTTAAATGCTTCATTGGCAAGCTTTTAAATTAGCCAAGGGAGGCACTGAAAGCAGCAGGAAAATCCTAGCCCCAAATAATCATGGTAGTAAGTCGGCAAACACCAACATAGAGGTGTCGATAAGGAGAAGGGCAGGGTAAATGGAGAAAGTGACAAAGGCAAGAAGGACAGGGATGGGGCAAAGGGAGTAAGGCCATCAGGAAATGGAGGGTAATGAGTACCAATGCCTGTAGTCTGGGCAACAAGCTCCCTGAGCTGATGGCCTTAATGGAAGAGGGATGCCTGGATATCGAGCAGTCACAGAAACATGGTACACAGATAACCATGACTGGGATGTTAACATACCAGGGTACATAACCTACAGGAGAGACAGGCAGGGGAGAAGAGGGGGAGGAGTAGCTCTCTATGTAAAGGAAGGGATAAAAGCAACTGAACAAAAGAGTAAACAGGGAGGAGAGGAGGCACTGTGGGTCACCTTGGAGACTGGAAAGGGCACCACAATCCACACAGGGGTTGTGTACAGACCCCCATGTCAGGGGAAGGAATGGACAAGGATATGATAGAAGGCATTCTTAGAATGGCAGAGAAAGGGGAGATACTGTTGATGGGAGATCTGAATACGCCAGATGTTAACTGGAGCACATTTGCTGCAGCCACATCCAAGAGCAGGGCCATTCTTGATGCCCTACAGGTGGCAGGCATTAGACAGCTAGTTTCGAACCCACTGTGAGGGAGCAATCTTAGACCTCATACTCTCAAACAGGGGCAGTGAGGGATCTCAGATCTAGAAGTGGGTTGCCATCTGGGGACAAGTGACCATCAAACAGTGTGGTTCACGTTAAACTCAGCTACAGAGTCAAGCCACAAAAGTGAGGGTACTGACTCTTAGGAGGGCTGACTTTGGCAAGACGGAGAGTGCCTCAGAAAAGCACTAGCAAACAGGCTAGAAGGAGGTGTGGAGCAACAATGGGGAATTATCAAAATTGCCATCACAGAGGCAACAAGCCTTTGTGTGAAGCAAATGAACAAATCAAAATGAAAGAAAAAGCCACTATGGTTCTCAAAAGAGGTGGCTGTGAAAGTCAGGAAGAAAAAGTTAGCATTCCGGAAGTATAAGGAAACACAGAAGGAGCAGGACAGAGAGCTGTACCAGTTAAGGCAGAAGGAAGCAGGGAGGGAAGAGAAGAATAGCAAAGGCCCAAACTGAGGAAAAGATAGCCAACTCAGTCAAGAAGGGGGATAAAACCTTTTATAGGTACATCAGCGAGCGTAGAAAGACAAAGGCAGGGATAGTGAGGCTGAATAGAATGAACAATGGGTGGGCAGAGGGGGACAGTGAAAAAGCAGGAATACTGAACGAATATTTCTGCTCAGTATTCACAAAAGAGGAGGGGGAAGTGCCTAATCCAATTAACAGAAGCAATCTTGATAGGGGGTCGATCCAGTCCTTTCACAGAAGAAAGGGTTCTGCAAGAACTCCTAAAACTGAAGGTGGACAAAGCAATGGGTCCTGATGGAATTCACCCCAGAATTCTAAAAGAATTAAGGGAGGAACTAGTGAAACCACTGGCTGCTCTTTTAATAAATCATGGGAGGATGGTGTGGTACCCGAGGACTGGAGGAAGGCGGATGTGACCCCTTCACAAAAAGCGGGTCCAAGACAGAGGCAGGAAACTACAGACCTGTCAGTCTGACCTCTGTGGTAGGGAAAGTGATGGAGTCACTTGAAGGAAAGAATAGTCGAGTACCTAGAGGCCAATGGAGCACAGGACCCAAGGCAGCATGAGTTCACAGCGGGAAGGTCATGTCAGACGAATCTAATAGATTTCTTTGACTGGGTGACCAAAGTAGTAGACTAGGGAGGGACTGTGGACATGGCCTACCTAGACTTTAGCAAGGCATTTGACACAGTCCCACACAAAAGATTAATAGTCAAATTAACCAGCCTGGGAGTGGGACCCAGGGTGGTAGCCTGGGTAAAACATTGGCTGGACAACAGGACACAGAAGGCAATTGTAAATGGAGTCCATTCTGAAGAAAGGGGGGTTACTAGTGGGGTACCGCAGGGTTCAGTATTGGGTCCAGTCCTTTTTAATGTCTTCATCAGTGACATTGCAGAGGGACTGGAAGGAAAAGTATGCCTTTTTGCAGATGACACAAAAATCTGCAACAGGGTTGATACACAAGGAGGCATGGAAAGGATGAAAAGGGACTTGGCAAGGTTGGAGGAATGGTCAGAAGTATGGCAGCTAGGATTCAATGCAAAGAAGTGCAAAATAATGCATCTGGGAAACAAGAACCCAGGGGAAGAATACACAATGGGTGGGGAGGTAGAAACAACAACAAAAAAGGAAAGGGACCTGGGGTAATCATATCAGATGACCTTAAGGTTAGCAAGCAATGTGAGAAGGCAGTAGGGAGGGCTGGGGGTATACTGGGATGTATAGGGAGAGGCATCAGCAGCAGAAAACAGGAGGTTGTTATCCCTCTGTACAGACAGTTGGTGAGACCCCATCTGGAGTACTGTGTCCAGTTCTGGAGACCCCATCTCCACAAGGACATAGACAGGATAGAGGCAGTCCAGAGGAGGGCAACTAAAATGGAGCAGGGTCTGCAAGAGAAGCCGTATGAAGAGAGTCTAAAGGAGCTTAATATGTATACCCTTGAGGAAAGAAGGGAGAGGGGGGACATGATAGAAACTTTTAAGTACCTCAGTGGAATCAACAAAGTCCAAGAGGGTAGCATTTTTCAGAAAAAGAGACTTGCAAGAACAAGGGGACACAATTTAAAGATAGAAGGAGGGCGGTTCAGGGGCAATGTGAGGAAGTATTATTTCACAGAGAGGGTAGTGGATGCATGGAACAGCCTTCCTGAGGAGGTTGTGGGGTCTAAAACTGTGGGAGAATTCAAGAATGCATGGGACAGACATAAGGCAATTCTTGTGGGGGGGTAGGAAGAAATAGGCTGTTGGTTAACTAGGATCTGCGGCCTATCCTGGTAGGTAGGGAAATGGGCAAACTAGATGGGCCTAGCAGTCCTTATCTGCTGTCAAAGTCTATGTTTCTATGTTTCTATGTAGAGATCCCGAGGGTGACTTTAAAATCTGTTGAGGCCCATGCTTTCATGTTTGAGGCTCCCTCCCTTTGGAATTCTCTACCCTGTCAGATTAGGGAGTGCACGACCGTGGGGAGTTTCAAACAGGCTCTGAAATCTTTCCTCTGGGAAAAAGCCTATGGATGTATTATTTATAGAATTGTATTGTTTTATGATGCTGAATTTGCTGGATTTTATTTTCTTATTGTACTGTGCGTTGATGCCAGAAAGGCGCATAACAAATAAAGTATTATTATTTTATACCAGATTACTAAATCTACAGAAGTTGTATTTTTCTTACAGTTGCTTCCTATACTATTTTCAGTTTTCTCCATTTAATGCTCTGTATATTACACATACTGACAGAATGGTAGTAGATTCCTGGTCAAGTCTGGAAATAAGACTAACCTCACTGATGCAATTTGTGACATTTTAAGTCTTGAAAATGGAATTTCATTACTTTCATCACTGTAAATCAGTGGCCTTGATGGTGATGATTCCTCCTAAGTCTTCTCCTTCTGAAGCTATGCAGACCTATAGTCTCCATTCTCACCTGGTATGACATATCCTGCAATTCCCTTGTCATTTTTTTCTCCTCTGTACCATTTTGACTGTAGAAGCATCTTTTCTAAGATAAGGGGACCAAAACTGGGAGCTATAAGCAGTATGTGGATCTTCAAATATTCTATATAAATGCAATAAAAACTCTGATGAGTGGATGATGAAGTTGTGTCTCAATGATTTTAAAACCCACAAGTCCTTATTGATAGCATTATTCCATTGAAATGCAATTTGAATGCCTTTTGCAATTACAGCACTGAAGTATTTTTCTTCACATATCTTCCTCAAGGATTTTCCATTTATTTCATAATCCAAGCCTGTTCTTTCTCCCTAGGTGTAATATGTTACATTTGTCATGAATAAATCTTCTTCCCCATTTTTCTGCTCAGTTAACTAGACTGAGCTCATTTATCAGTGACTGATACTGTTTCTTAGTACTTACTGGTGCCCCCAATTTGGTGCCACCAGCAAATCTGATACACCAGTTCTTAATGTTAAATCCAGTACCAGCATACAAATGAACATAAGAAATGCCAACAGAAGAAGGCCCAAACGGTCTATCAAGTTTGCTCATTGTGAAGCTCATGCACTCTAGTTACATGCTGTTCAGTCCCCCCCATTAGCCTAACCTTCCCCTTGACTTTCATCAGCTCCTTTCAAAAAAACACCTTTTGTGATTGACTACCCCCTCTGGTAGTGCATTCCACGCTGTCACCACTCTCTCTATGAAGAAGTGCTCCTGGTCTCCTTCTTGTATCTATACTCTGCCAGCTTGTAGCTATTTCATATGGTGTTCCTATCTTCACTGATGCTAAAAAGATCCCCATGGTTGATCTTGTTCATACCTTTGAGGTAGCTGAAGGTCTTAATCATGTCCCTCTCTCTCTCCTCTCCTCTCCTCTCCTCTCCTCTCCTCAAGTGAGAACATGTTCAGGTTCACTAGTATCTCTTCATATGGAATGCCCTGTTGCCCTTGGATCATCTTTGCAGCCATTACTTGCACCACATAAAGCTGATTTATATCTTTCCTGAGGTAGGGGCTCCAGTACTACACACAGTCCTCCAGATGTGGCCACACCATGGATCTGTAATGGGGCAGAATGAGCTTGTTCCTCTTACTGTGAACCCCTTTGAAATGCAACCTAGCATCATGATTTCCTTGAAAACTTTATTTGCTTTGAAAATGGGCTGATAATGGGGGTCACCAGTTATTATAGATAAAATAGTACTGGGCCAAGTACAGAGCAATGAAGAGTACCACTCATCACCCTGCCATAGTCAAAGAGGAATCCTTTGAATTTCACTTTCTGGGTTCTATTCCCCAACCAGTCATCTATCCATGTAACTGTTCTGTCAGTGATTTTAATACCCATCCATTTATGTATTGCTCACTTCTGTAGAACAAGATCAAAACTTTACTAAAGGTGAGATAAAATACATCAGTTACTCTTTATTTTAAGTGTCCATTTCAATGTAACTAATCATTAATTACATGCAACAAGGCAATTATACTGTAGTTACATGTCTGTTGCATACAACTACATTGCAATTGAAATGCAGTTACAGTTTACAGGAGTAAATGTATCCACTGAAAAGCTCAATGGCTCATAGAAACATAACCGATTGATGACAGTAGAAAAATCATTTGTTGTGGGTCAGGGTTTTGCCATTATATTTATTGAGTGAATCAGAGTCTGTGTTTCAGATTGGGAGTGGACATTTGGGTATTGTTTTATGTTTATTTAGTGGTTAGGCAAAATGTGCTACAGTAAGTTCACTGGGAGGTATGTCTACTCTTGGACCATCTACGGCAGCTCTCACCCTTTGTGGGGTACTCTGCTGGATTGCCCACTGTTGTGGAAAACCACTACATGGCCCTGGAAATCCTCAGGAGATAGAGCAAGTGCCAAGGTTTGGGAAAAAGGGACATTGAGGAGGGTAGAGTTGAGGTAGTGAGGTCTCTGCTGGGACAGACTAGGCATGGACCATCTGAGTAGACTGGGTGGGCCAAGTGGTCCTTTTCTGCTGACAAATCCTATGTTTATGTATAGATATTAAGGAATATGTGGCTGGTATAGGGCTTATCCCTTCCTAACTCTGATACCTAGGGATCCACTGGAACAGAACAGGCAGGAGATAGTCAGACCAACTGGCTCTGCTGCTCCCCTTCGGGTTGTGCTTTGTAACACTAGGCCTCTGAGGAATAAAACTGTGATGACAGAAAGTTTCATTATGGACTCCTTGGCTGACCTTGTTTGTATCACAGAAACCTTGTTGGGGATGACTCCAGCCTGTACTGGGGGCATCTATCCTGGATGGGTACTCTGTGATCAATCAATGAATCAATCAATCTATCAAATCTTTATTTATCTAGGCGAACACCATTGAGCTAGCTCATTTACAAGGTGGACCTGCATCACACCAGGTCAAAATACGATGCATTTAAGTACAGGCAGGAAGACAAAACATGTATATACATAATAGACAAGCTATGTAACAATAAGTTAAGCAGTGTAATATTTGAGCACGTAATGTATTAATTCTAACTAAATACATATCATGTTCAGGGAAGGAAAAAAGGGATATTGGTAGGGCAGCTATAAAAAGAGGAGGATGCAGTAACAATATTAATAGAAACCGCACACATAACGCAGGTATCAAGGGGTAAGGCAGTGAAGGGGGCATGGGTGGGAGTGATGCAGAGAGTGAAAACTCAGGTCGGCTAGGGGTTGGGAACACAGAAGTAGCATCAGGGTAAGAGTTATGGTGCAGGATTCCTAAATGGTAATGCTTGTGGAGGGCAAGGAGAAGTGCAAAGGGTGGATAGTATGTAGATGGGGAGCGGTTAGAGATGGTGGAAACAGCAACATACTTCTGTGACAGTTTTGGCATACAAGGTCTTGAATACTGCAAGACTAATTGGGGAACTTAATTTCAAGGATTTCTGCAGCTTATTCCAGAGAGTCAGCAGTGAGAAGCCTATGGACGCTCTCCCAAAATGTGTGCAAACCCTAAGAACCTTCAAGGAAATCATGGAGCAGCTCCTTAGGGTATAGTTTCAGAGCCTGCTTAGAGGCAGTAAATCAATAATATACTGTGGTAATTTGCCGGTAACAGCTCTGAATGTCCATACAGCTGCATTTCTATTTCACCTGTATTGTAGGGAGGTCCACCCCACGGCAGCATATAAGGAGCAGTGGTGGGTGGAGAAGGGGAGACCGGTAATGAATCGCAATGCTCTGTGATGCAGTACATCTAGTTTTCCCAGATATAAGACATTGCATTGGCTATAAATGAAATCGGCGTAGTCAGTTAAGGAGATGAATGTGGACTGGACGAGTTGCCTTTTTCCCTCTATGGTTAGAAAGTGGTTTATCTGATAGGAGAGAACAAGCCTCTGCATTCGTTTTTTCAGCAATTCCTCCAAGAGATCCACAAAGGAGAGTCTGTGGTCTAGTCAGACCCTCAGGTATTTGAACTTCATTACAAACTCCAAGTTTTTGCCTAATAAGGTAGTGAAAGGGGGTAGGGTACCAGTAATAGCAGGGTGTGCCATGTGGTTGCCAGGTAAACATATCATCACCTTTGTTTTCTTGGCATTGAGGAGCAGCTTTTTGCTAAGAAGCTGGTGTTGCAAGATATTAAAGTCCAATTGCAAGTCTTCCAGGAAGCTTCAGGTGATGACCAGCTTAGGTAGAGTACTGCATCATCTGCAAACAGGTGTATATTGGTCTCCTTAATGCCAATATCTATGCTGTTAATATATATAGTGAATAAGAGTGGTTCCAGGATAGAGCCCTGTGGGACACCTCTGATTAATGGTATGAGGGAGGAAAGCTCTCCCTCTGCCTTGACCTGCTGGTGCCTATCCGTTAGATAATCATGGAACCAGTTCAGTGAGGTAGTGTCAAGACCCAAGACTTTTAACGAAGAAAGAAGCAGACAATGGTCGACAGTGTTGAATGCCTTACTGAGGCCTAGGAAAACAGTATAGACAAACTTTTTGTTGTCTAGATCACGCTGCCAGTCATTTGTTACCTTAGCCAGCACTGTAACTGTTCTATGGTTAGCTCAGAAACCTGACAGTATAGGGTTTAAGAAGTTTGTGTTTATTAGGAAAGCTCTCAGCTGGGTGTTCACAATTTTTTCTAAGTTTTGACAGAGTGGGGAGTAGTGAAATTGGCCTGTAATTATTTAGATCACAGGGATCCCCAGATTTAAAAAGCGGTACGAAATGAGCAGTTTTCCATAGATTGGGGAGAGACCCTTGAGACAGTGATAGATTAAATAGGTGAGTAATTGGCACAGCCAGAACATGCCAGGCAATCTTAAGGTAGTAGGGTTCAAGCAAATCAGCGCCGGCGCTTTTCTTGGTGTCCAACTGCAGGAGAAGATCTTCAACCTCTTTCAGGGAGGCAGGTGAGAAGGAAAAGGCAGCAATTGTTAGATTGGATTCAGGGGGCAGTACAGTGATCTGGGAGTGCAGGGTGCAAGTGGGCGAGTTGTCGAATGCTAGACCTAAGGAAGTGAAATGGTTATTGAAGGCTTGTAAAATCTCCTTTTTGTCACTGATAGTTACATTATCCGATGAGATTTTTGAGGGCAGCGCATTTTCTGTTGTATGTCCAGATAATTCTTTTATTGTGGACCAAAATTTGGTGGTGCATTTTGAGGCAGAGTCCAGCTCTGAGCAGTAGAAATTAGACTTGGCCTCTCTAATCAACTTAGTGCTGGAGTTTCTGGCAGTTCTCAAGAGGCACCAGTCTTTGGCTAGTTGTGATTTGCAGGCTTTTTTCCAAAACAAGTCTCTATTTACTAAAGTGGACTTAAGGTCGGCAGTGAGCCAACGAAATGTTCTAGACTTCATGCGGATTTTGACCAGCGGAGCGTGGGTGTTGAGGGCATTTGTTATAATTTCCTGAAATATGTCATATGCTTTGTTTATTGATTTGGCAAGGTAGAAGTTCTGCAGTGAGGTTTTCAGTTTGTTGATATATGCCAGTGGGTCAAAGTTCTATTTGGATCTTTTAGTAGAGAACTTCGAGGTAGATGTCAGTTTAGGGTTGGCTCTTACACCAGTGATGAAACAATGGTCGCTTACATTGGCATGAAAGATACCCACATGAGAGGAGAAGTGCGGTTTATTCACTAGTAAGACATCTAGCAGCGTGCTGTTCATGAGGTTTTTCTTGTTAATGCGTGTTGGTTTATTGATAAGTAGTGATAGACCATGGCAGTCACAGAATGATTTGAGGGGTAATGAGGCACTGGACAGCAGTCATAGTTAAGGTTCCCTAGTATAATTGTTTTGAGGCCACTAGAGTCCATGATAGATGAAAGGTGAGACAGGAGCTGTGACCCAGCAGACGGTGGTCTGTAGCAGCCTATAATATGGAGGGCTATCGCAGGTATAATTTCAATTTTTATGGACATACATTCAAATCCATTAGCAATAGTAGAGGAATCAAGGGAGGAGACCAAAAATTTGTCCTTGATATAGATGGCAACCCCGCCACCCATGGTTTGCCTATCGGATCTGAATAGCAGATAGTTGGGAATGCTGACCTCCTTATCAGGAGTGGATGGACGAAGCCTGGTTTCTGAGATCACAAGAATGTCTGGTTCGATGTGTGTGACCCAAGCCTGGATTGCGATGAAGTTCTTTAAAAGGCTACATGCATTGACATGCATAAAACTAATTCCTTTTAATTTTGTGAGTTCTGAGGGTGATGAAAGGTCTTTTGTTGGATCAGGGTTGAGTTCAACATTGCCTGAACAGAGTAATAGGATGAGCACAACTTTCCTCAAGGCAACAAGGGATAGCTTGGAGATTTTAGTCCTTTGATGGCTACATGAAGCATCATAATAGGAGTACAGAGACCTGTTTTCAGTACTATGTTGCCCTAATGATACATAGCATAAGACCCTTGCCGCATGACTCCAGGAAATATAGTTACTGAGTGGATATGGTGGATTTCCTCCTATAGGCATCTGGCTTATAGAGGCACCCCGTGTTTGAAACACAATTTAGTGTAGGCGCAGGAGCATAGGGGTAGCGCATGAATTAAATAATGGCTTGATATGTAAGCACTCTTGTGATGAAATGTATAAGTCCTCATTGAGGTAGGTCCTACCCAGCAGGTTTCCTAGGAAGGGAATTGCACAAATGACGGCAAAGAGTCAGAGCCAAAACACCACAGCCATAATTCCAGTCAGTAGGGCCAGGTAGAGAAGTTGAAATAGAGAGGCAGTCCCCTTGAGATAGGCACTGAAAGCAGGACTTCAATGTTTGGCAGCGCTGCAGAGAAAAACAGCACATGACTAGGTTCGGTAGCCTAGAATGTATACGGTCAGTGTATATATTCATGAAAGAGGAATAGGACAGGCAAGAGAAGGGCCAGTGACAACAGGGGGTGGAGCCCAAGGTGGGAGAGCAGAAGGGATAGGGTGTCCATCCATTTTAGATCCACTTTGGGACTCACAGCATAAGGGAGTGACTAGGTTGTTTGAATGTGTGCTCATTAGGGGTTGGCCTGGTGCAAACTGATGTATCATTCTTGCGTACCAGCCTCTGGAACATGGGAGTGAGTTCCTGCAAAAACTAATGCACTTCGCCACCAACCTGGTGCTGGAGACTCTGAGACTGCTCATTCATAGGGACTTTAATACCTGGGTTAATGATGAAGCCTTGTCTTTTGGTCAATACTTCCTCCAGCAGATGACACAGCTGGTTCTAGCACAGGCTGTTGTCACTGGAACCTACTAATAAGGTCATGTCTTGGACTTGATCGTCTCATCAGGTGCTGGCATCAGTGAAGCCAGGGTTGATCCTGCCATTTAGTCGGATCATCATGCCATGTCCTTCCTTTGTAGACCCCCTGTTCTACAGTATGTCACCCCTGTACAGATGGTTTGCTACTGTCTTAAGAAAAATCTGGAGCCTTGCAAACTCTTGGCAGTTTTGGACCTATCAGACATGATGTCAACCTGTTCAAATGGGGTTGAGGAGGGCATGGAGAGTTGTAATATGGCTCTCACTGCTGCCCTTGACTCAATAGCACTTACCTTGTTCTTCCCTTGATTGTCCAATACAACTCCCCATGGTATTGTGAGGAACTGAGGCAGTAGAAGACTAAAGGATGGAGGTTGCAGTGTTCTTGACAGAGGTCCCACTCCCTGGAGGTTAGATTGGCTCTGAAAACTTGCTATGGTGAGAATCAGAGGGCAATCACCATTAAAAGGACAGAGTTCCTGTCAAGGGTGATTGCTGTAGGGAAGAACTGACCATTTCAACTTTGTCACACTGTGTGCGGGTTGATTGACCCCCAGCCTACAGCCAATGAACTTTTTTTTCTGCTGAGAAATGCAACTTGTTTAATTGGCTCTTTCTCTTCAAAGTGTCATACATTCAGAGTGGGATGGGCCAATGTTTATCATGCTGGGTGGAGTTTTGCTCAGTTTTGGATGATGGCATACTCTGGGTGATCTCAGGACTGTATCCCACTTACTGTTGGTTGGACCCAGGACCCACCCAGATGCTTCTTGGCTGCAGTGGGGTCAAGGGGCTGATTATTTCAGAGATTGTCAGGTCATCTCTGATGGAGAGCTTTTTTCAAGCTGCTCTGGAAAGGGCAGTAGTGACTGCCTCTCCTAAAGAAACCATCTTTGGGTCCTGATGTTCTCTTGAACCACAGGCCTGTCTTGAACCTTCCTTTTCTGGAGAAGGGGATGGAAAAGGTGGTGGTGATGCAGTTGGAGGCTCACTTGGGATTGTAGTGTATCTATGAACCTCTCTAGTTGGGATTTTGGCCTCATCAGAGTACTGAGATGGCACTCGTCAAGGAGTTCGGTTATCTCATTATGGCTAGAGATGAAGGGCATCACTCCATTCTTGTCCTTCTTGACCTCTCATCATCATTTGACATGGTCGACCATAAAGTGTTTTTGGAATGTTTGAGGCAATATGTGGTCTCACTGGTACTGTTTTGTGCTGTATGGAAGAAGAGAGTGGGTAGTCTTGGCTAATTCCTTCTCTGAGACAACTGCTTTGGACTGTGGTGTTCCTCGAGGTTTGATCCTGCCACCTGTGTTGTTTGCTGTGTATATGTTACCCTTGGTTGAGATTATTAGATGGTATGTGTTGGAGTTTCACTGTTATGCAAATAATACCCAACAATACCTGTCATGTGCACCTGATCAGAGTAATGTTGGATCAGTGCTGTGTTGTATAAAAGAGATCAATGACTGGATGGCCTCCAACAGTTCTATATGATAACAGCAAACGCCTAAGGGTGATCACCGTTATCGCAAAGTCAGAGTGCCGAAAACATTTTCAGCACTCTGACACCCCAGCGCACAGGGAAACGGCACCAAGGACTTGCTTTTCACTATTTTCTGTGGGGGGGATCTTCAATCCCCACGCCCTTCCCCTTGAGATGGGCTTTGCCTCCCGCACCCTCCCTACTAAAAGATTCTCAACTGCTGGGGGGCTGCATGTTGGGAGGGGTGAAAACATGAAAAAATAAAAGGTTCGGGCCGGGTGCAATACAATCGTACCAGCGCCCGGATCCAAACCCAGTAACTCACCCACCCCAACCACAGGCCAATGCCCAATGCCATGATGCAGCTCAGCAACCCACCGCAACACCACCCCTGCAGCTCCTCTGTCTCCTCCCAGTCCAGGCTTGCCGTGCTCGCTCGCCCACCCGCGCTGTACATATAGCAACATCATGTTACCCATTTTGCCCTCCCCCCAACTGGTTGCCCTACCCTCCCACCACCATGAGGGATTTTCTGGGGAATGAGTCACCGTTATGGATGGCGCCCTTCTCCATGCACCCTCCTCATGGGTTACTGCCCCCAACTGGTTAAGTCTTAAACTAGGCAAAACTGAGGTGATGATTATTGAACCGGACCACTGAGGGTCAGCTACTACAGGTAGCGAGACTGGGCTGCTATCCTTAAATGGTGCTGTCTTTGGAGCTGTGGATGCAGTTAGGAATTTGGGGGTCACTGTGGATCCCAAGCTGACTATAGATAACCATGTGTCAGATGTTGTCAATAGTGGGTTTGTCCATCTTTGAAACATCACCTGGATTAAACTTTCTAGTATCAGTGACCTGGTGACAATAGTGCATGCCTCTGTCACTTCCAGGCCTGGTTACTGCAATGCTCTCTACACAAGGTTATCTGGGAGTCTAATGTGCTGCCTACAGCTGGTCCAGAATATAGCAGCCTGTTTGATTTCTGGGACTTCCCATAGTGAACATGTCACTTTGGTGCTGTGTGACCTGCATTGGCTGCCTGTTTGATGGTATGTCAGCTTCAAGATATGCTTTTTCTATACAAAACCCTACATGGTCTGGATGTTGACTATCTAAAAGATCTCCTGACTCCACGTACCTCCGTCTGCTCTCTTCCCTTGACAGATGCTGGCCTACTGTTGATCCCCAGGTCCCAGCTGAAGATTTCTAGGAACAGGATTTTGTGGTGGACATACCTGTGCTGTACAATGCTTTACTTGCCCACATTAATGCTGCCTGTGGACGACCTTCAAAGGGAATCTGAATTATCATCTTTTTAATCTTGCTTACTGCCTGACCTAATCTAATTTTAATTAAGTTATTTATTATACTGTTTTTAACTGAAATTAGCTAGCAAAGAATATGTTGTTGTTGGATGACCTATTTATTGTTAGAATTTTTATTTATTTAATCATGGTTCTGTTTGTTTATCATGTATGGTGCCCTGACTTCCAGGGAAAGGTCTCCAAAGAGAAACAATTGCCTTGCCTTGAAACCATGCTGCTGGTGAGCTTTAAGCCCCCTTTCCTTAAGTTGTTCTAAATATGATGCTTGATGAATGACTCCATTTATTTACATGAAGTGGAAGTAATACTAATTGGTCTATAAATTCTGGTCATGGGCAGACTGCCCTTCTTATATATCCAGTTTTTAAAGAACAATCATGTAACATCTTAAGTGAGCTTACAAAAAGTGGCACCAGCTTCCATGTACTGCAGTTCTAGCTGAAACACCATCTGTACCGGGGATGTGTTTGAATGAATCATTAATAGTTTCCATAATATATATACATGACCTATAGTTAATAACTCACCACAGATTTGAAGATCTCATTAATAATGTAGATAATCCTGTAACTGGAAGTGTCACCTTCCAAACATGTTTATGCTATTTGGAAAACTTCACAAAAATAATGGTTGAAAAAGATCTCCTGATCAGTATTAATTTTTGCTCCTTCCACCTTGAATGGAAAGTTTACTTTTTAAGTAATATGCGAGCACAAAGGACGAGAGTCTGTACAGCTCTGTAGAAACCTATGTAACCTATGAGTGGGCCTATCATATTATCAGTGCTTTTGATCAAATATGAATATCGGAGGTGTTTGCAAATTATGGGGAGGACAAACTCAAAGAAATATCATTGTGGGAATATGTTTTTATTATTTACAGGTCACCAATTTCCATTCCACCAACATATCCTTTTTATTATATTACTTAGTCATGAAATTGTGCATATTTTCAAAGGTGTTTAATGCCTAAGTTCCATTTACTCTCTACCCCAGCATTGGTCATCTCTTTGTCCCAATACGGGGATGCAAACCCTTCTCTTATTTATTAAAGTTCACATTTTTGTGATTATGATAGCTAGTGATTCCATTTTCTGATGTCCTTGCTCGTTTCAGGAAAAACTGAATCATATTAACGTCACTGTTAGTTAGAGGTTCCCTTTCAATATATCTTGCCACAGTGTTTCCTTGATTTGTTAGTAATACATGTAGTAAATTGTTTTCACTAGTTGATCGTGCCACTAATTTTTTCCAAATTTACAGGCTGCCTAAGGGTTTTAATGTGATAAGGATGAGTTTTTTAAGTTGCTGACAAAAAAGAGCAACTAAAAAACTACCTGAAGTAAAAAGAGCAACCAAACATCAGATCAACCTTCTTAAATAGCAACAGTCGCTAATGTCCCAATTCTGTACAAAAAAAAAAACCCTTTTATATGCAGGGTGCTGCGCGTGCCCACACCCCCAACTTAAAGATTGTTAACTCGGGGGGGGGGGGGCAGACAGAAAAAAAATAAACCTCAGGACAAAAAAATTCTGTGCCACACCAGGACCCTAACCTGGGTCCTCAAGCTCTATAGGCAGTAGCTCAAGCCACTACACCAAATGGCTGGCTTGGCATGACTTGGCAAAAAAAATCAACATATCCTGTTCTAGTGAATGCAGCTCACTGCTACACTCACTTTGCATTAATGCTCGGTGTTCTGTCAGACTCGCTCTTTCTGTGAACATTTTTATTGAGTAGCTCAAATTGAGACACTCAATAAAACTCACTCAGATGACTGTACACCCTGCTGAAGTGCAGTGTCTAGAAACTCCTGACGTATCCCACTGTGCACTATCTTTTACTTAATCTATAACTGGTCTGTTAAGGTCTCCCAGGATAGCAACTGCACCAATGGAGCATGCATGTTTTTATTTTCCAAAGATGGCATTACCATATATTCTACAACCATTACTGGGCCTAAAGCAGATACTCAGTATCATTACTTTGTTTTGTTTGTCCATGACTTTTAGTGAGAGAGATTCGGTCTTGATATCTGGGAATTTTAAATCTGATGTTTCCTCACAGTGCATTCCATTCTTTATGTATAAGGTAACTCCCCCTCCTTTGTGATTAAGTCTGATACATTTGAACATGCTTGTACCACTCTACATCCTTACCCCAAAGTCCATCTTCTGTCCACTAAGTGTCCATGACTCCCACTACATCTAGTGTTTCCCTGAGCATAATTATTTCTACCTCTACATTGTTCTGTTGATTTACACTGCTGACATTAAGTAACAGTATTTTCTACTCACTGCTAACTGTCCATAGAGCATGTTCTTTTTTTCTTTCCTTAAAGTTGTTTGTTCCATGCTTTCGTCTATCAACCAGACGTGTCCCTCTTTTCCTGTTCAACCAGTTTCAGAGGTCCATGAAGGAATTTTAAATTCCAAATTTCAGTTTGTTTTGACCCCTTCTGTTAACCAGTAACTCCATACAAAGTTTTAACCATTGATTGCTTATCCTTATACAAAATAGCCACCCAGGTGAAAATTAGTTAAGATGCAGATCATCATCAGCATAAAGATCCCTCTTATCTATAAAAATATCCAAAGTCCTTATAAATTTGAGCCCCTCTTTGTAAGACCACTCCTTCAGTCAACATCTCATATGATAAATAGCTCCTGCAGAAGGTCTTTGCTTCAGGAGGATTTCAGATATCAGTACAGTGCAGCCTGGGACTTTATATTTGACTCTTAATTCAATTAAATTCTCATGGATGTCACTATTTAACTTTTTTTATTTTGTTTATGCAACTATGTATAGCCACAACAGGCTTAGACCTGGAAATACAGGGAGCCCTGTGTACCCCTGAATAGCACCACCCACCACTCCCCAGATTGTCGAGGGAGTACTTGGCTCGGTGGTCGCCAGCTGATGACCTCTGAATGGGTGCGGGATCTGGCTGTGATTCTTGATGATGGACTGACAAACATCAGGAGTCATCTGTTGTCAAGATGGCCTTTTTCCATCTAAGGAATGTAGCCTAGTTCCACATGATGACCTACCAGTTTTGGTCCATGCCTTTGTAACCTCCTGCCTTGATTACTGTAATGCCCTGTACCTAGGGCTACCAGGGGTTGATATTCACTGCTTGCAGCTGGTGCAGAACAGTGCAGTGAGGCTGTTAACTGGGCAGCCTTGTAGCTGTCATGTCACTCCTGTGCTGTGTGGTCTGCACTGGTTGCCTGTTCAGTGGCGGATCACCTTTAAGGTTAATTTACTGACCTACAAGGCCCTACACGGACAGGAACTGAGTTATCTGCAAGATCTTCTTCACCCTACTGCCCCTACTGGCAGCTTCGCTCTGCTGATGAGGGATTGCTAGAGATTCCCAGGGTTCACTTAAAGTCATCTGGGGCCCTTGTGTTTGAATTTGTGTCCCTGTCCCTGTGGAATTCTCTACCTCATCGGATTCGACAATGCCTGATGGTGGAGAATTTTAAGTCTGCATTAAAAACGTATTTATTTAAATTGGCATTGCTTCATGCTATTTGATCAACTGCAGATGTTTTTGTATGTTTTGGTAAGTGTAGTCATGTATTTTATGATTATGTACTAGCGCTATGGTTTCAGAACAGCGCTATTTATAAATAAAAATTGATGGACTGATTGATTGATGTATACATATTAGCACAGCAAACACGCTTCCATCAAGGTATGGTACAAGGGGGATGGGGAAAAACTTAAGCAACTGCACCATGCACCTGATGCCACACCATGTGCCAACCACTGGACCATCACAATCTAGCATGTTAATGGTCAGACAACCAATATGATACTGTTAATAACTGGACAAGCAATCTGCACAAGTGAATCTGTACCACCATGCCAGGGGACAGTATAACTCTTTCAGCCAAGAACATCTATTTCTGTATTGCAGTTTTACTGAGTGGCAGAACAGGTACCACTATGTTCCCTAAAATAGTGCAACCCACCACTACAGCTATGTATTGATCTCCTACAATCTCATCCCATGGAAAGAAAGTATCCTGCCTCATGACCTCATTTATTTGGGCCATGGTGAGCCTAAAATAGAAAAACAAGTTAAAAGTAAATAACTTTAGTACAAAAACACTGAAGCAAGATATACCCTGGAAGGACATTGGCAAAAAAGTACAGTTTCAAAGAAATATCAAATTATACATACTCTACTAATACAATGCACCACTAAAAGTGTATGCATCGTGATTTGAATATGCTTCCCATGATGCTTTGCATTAGTGGGATGTATGTGATTCAATATACTGTATACTGTAAGTCTGTATGGGCAGTCTCAGTGGGGATATCCTTGGGCAGGCAGGGTTAGGCAGAGATATGTGCTATGAAATCAGGTCACCAAATCCTACTTTATGATAGTAAACAGGCCTCTTTGGGTGTGGGTAAATTCCTGCATAACCCATACATGAGGGATCTATTAACTTTATCAAAAAAACACAAACTCAAAAAAAGTTTCCAATAATACACAAACTATAAACAGCACTACTGTATCAATTAGTTCAACATCTTATCCACCTCTAACAAAACTAGAAATTGGGCCAAACTCACATCATAGCTCTGTCTCTCTAATCATTACCAGGTACTGGTGAATCCCCACCCTCACTTGAATCAGTGAAATGGTGGCATGGACCTGACCAGACTACTACCAACCCATATTCACACCACCAACTAACCTGCATTATTGCTGACCAATTGCATCCCCTCATATCTCCTCCACTAGTTAAAATATGATCACACCACTCACCATGCTGTTAAACTGAAATACAGTAGACTTGCTCCCCATATTTAAATAAAGTGCCAGTGGGTCTCCAAAGCTGACTCATACCACACTCTAGTAAGTTAGCGGCATACAGCTCACACCATGCTGTCTGTATGGTTACAACTGGGAGCCACTCACAGACTGAACAATGTATTAACAAAAAAAGCAATCTCTCTTTCTGAATGTGAGAATGTCTCTCTCTTGTATGAGTGTGTTATGGGGGTAGGGTGGGGGCTTCTTTCATATTCTACCTAGCAACATAGTACTATTTGACAAGGGATGAATGGCACTACTATAAAAATCAACAAACAAAACATTTTTTTGAACCTTTATTTCCTACCATTGGATAATTGCAATAATCTACTCCAGGATGTGGGTAATGCAGGAATTTACACACTTCTGGTGTGGTTAAGTCACTTGGCCAGAAGTGTTGTGACCAAATTGCACCAGGTGTGGGTAAGTCTTAGCATGGCCCACACTCTGTCATGGGTTATTGTTTAAATATAGTCCAAGAAGGATTCATAAAAGAAAGGACTGCAAGTCTTTCCCTGCACTATCACACAGGTCAGTGTGCCAGCACAGTGAAAGGGTTAGGGGGAGTTTTACTTCATGAGGGTGCTAGTGTGCACAGATGAACTGTGCTGGGCACCATGACTTCCTAGTGCTCTCAACCCCAGATTGCAAGATGCAGTGCCCCCTGCCACAGTCAAATGACTAAAAACAGTCTTTTGTATGTAATGTTTGCAGCCTTTCAGACTAGAACAATTGTTTGAACTGGGGGAATGGTTAGGCAGTGCACAGTACCATGGAGGACAGTAATGGAAGGGAATGGAGCTATGGAGAAGGAATCCACTGGATGTCAAGTACATAGAAACATAGAAAATAGAATTTGACAGCAGATAAGGACCGCTTGGCCCACCTAGTCTGCCAATTTCCCTACCTAATGGATAAGCTGCAGATCCTAGTTAACCAACAGCCTACTTCCTCCTAGCCCCCCCACTAGAGTTGCCTCATGTCTGTCCCATGCATTCTTGAATTCCCTCACTGTTTTTGACTCTACAACCTCATCAGGAAGGCTGTTCCATGTATCCACAACCCTCTCTGTGAAGAAATACTTCCTCACATTACCTCTGAGCTGTCCCCACTTCTAACTTCAAATTGTGCCCCCTTGTTGTTGCACATCTCTTTTTCTGAAAGATGCTACCATCTTGGACTTTGTTGATTCCCTTGAGGTACTTGAAAGTTTCTATCATGTCCCCCCTCTCCCTCCTTTCCTCGAGGCTATACATCTTTAGTTCATTTAGTCTTTCTTCATATGTGTTCTGATGCAGACTCTGCATCATTTTGGTTGCCCTCCTCTGGACAGCTTCCACCCTGTCTATGTCTTTGTGGAGATGGGGTCTCCAGGACTGTACACAGCACTCCAGATGTGGTCTTACCAACTGTCTGTACAGAGGGCCAACAACTTCCTGTTTTTTACTGGTGATGCCTCTCCCTATGCATCCCAGTATCCCCCCAGCCCTCCTTACTGCCTTCTCACATTATTGTCCCACCTTTAGGTCATCTGATATGACTACCCCCAGGTCCCTTTCCATTTTTTTTGTTGTCAGTATCTCACCCCACATTGTGTACTCTTCCCCTGGGTTTTTGTTTCCCAGGTGCATTACTTTGCACTTCTTTGCATTGAATCTAAGCTGCCATACATTTAACCATTCCTTCAATCTTGCCAAGTCCCTTTCCATCCTTTCCACCCCATCTTGTGTATCAACCCTGTTGCAGATCTTTGTGTCATCTGGAAAGAGACATGCTTTCCTTTCCAGTCCCTCTGCAATGTCACTTATAAAGACATTAAAAAGGACCGGCCCCAGTACTGAACCCTGTGGTACCCCACTAGTAACCCTCCTTTCTTCACTGTGGACTTCAATTACTATTACCCCCTGTGTTCTGTTGTCCAACCAGTGTTTTACCCAGGCTACCACCCTAGGACCCACTCCCCGGCTGGCTAATTTGTTTATTAATCTTTTGTGCGGGACTGTGTCAAATGCATTGCTAAAGTCTAGGTAGGCCATGTCCACAGCCCTTCCCTGAACTACTGCTTTGGTTACCCAGTCAAAGAAATCTATTAGATTTGTCTGACATGACCTTCCTCCTGTGAATCCATGCTGCCTTGGGTCCTGTGCCCCACTGGCCTCTAGGTACTCAATAATTCTTTCCTTCAGAAGTGATTCCATCATTTTCCCTGCCACTGAGGTCAGACTGACAGGTCTATAGTTTCCTGCCTCTGTCTTGCTCCCTCTTTTGTGAAGGGGAATCACATCTGCCCTCCTCCAGTCCTCAGGTACCACCCCATACTCCCATGATTTATTAAAAAGGGTAGTCAGTGCTATTACTAGTTCTTCCCTTAGTTCTTTTAAAATTCTGACTGTTCAGCTAAGTTTATCATGAACCACACTGTTTGGTGGTCACTTGTTCCCAGATGGCTACCCACTTCAAGATCAGAGATCCTCTCTCCATCCCCATTTGAGAGTACCAAGTCTAAGATTGCTCTCTCCCAAGTGGGTTGGCAAAACTAGCTGTTTGAGGCATGCCCCCTGTAGGGCATCAAGAATGGCCCTGCTCTTGGATGTGGCTACAGTAAAGGTGCTCCAGTCAACATCTGGCATATTCAAGTCCCTCATCAGCAATATCTCCCCTTTCTCTGCCATCCCAAGGATGCCTTCTATCATTTCCTTGTCCATTTCCTCCCCCTGAGATGGGGGTCTGTATACAACCCCTGTGCGGACTGTGGAGCCATTTCCAGTCTCCAGGGTGATCCACAGTGCTTCCTCTCCTCTATGTTTACCCTTTTGTTCTGTTGCTTTTATCCCTTCCCTTACATAGAGAGTTACTCCTCCTCCTCTTCTTCCCTTCCTTTCCCTCCTGTAGGTTGTGTACCCTGGTATGTTGATGTTCCAGTCATGGTTCTCTGTGTACCATGTTTCTGTGACTGCCACAATATCCAGGCATCCCTCTTCCATCAAGGCCAGCATTTCAGGGAGCTTTTTACCTAGACTATGGGCATTGGTACTCATTATCCTCCATTTTTCTATGGCTTTATTTATTTTTCCCCATCCCTGTCCCTACTGCCTTTGTCTATTTCTCCACTTACCCCTGCCCATCTCCTATTGACTGCTCTATTTTGGTGTTTACCTCACTAATTACCCTGATTTTTTTTTGGGGGGGGTCTAGGATTTCCCTTCTCCTCTTTAGTGCCTCCCTCCTTGGCTAGTTTAAATGCTTGCCACTGAAGCATTTAAGCCTATCACCTAGGATCCTGCTTCCCCTCAAGGATAGATGCAGATCATCCAGCCTGTATAGGCCTGTATCCCTCCAGGTGGAGCCCCAGTCCCCAATGAAGCCAAATCCCTGAGCTCTGCAACATATTTTCAACCAGTCATTGAATCCCATGGTGTGGAGTGCCCTAGTCTCATCCATGCCATAGACAGGTAGCACTTCTGAGAAAGTTACCATATGTGCTACTTGTCAAAGGCTCCTCCTCAACTCCACAAACTCCTGTTGCACTGCTCTGATCCCATTCTCAGCCAGGTCACTCGTCCCTAGGTGGATAATGATATCCAGCTCCTTCCGCCTTGCCACTACTCCTGTGATCCTGAGGATTAATTTCCTGTCCCTCCAAGCCTTGGCGCCAGACAGGCACCTTGCCTCCCTTTCACCTCCCTCCCCCAGTTCTACCCCCCTAACAATTGAGTCCCCCACCAGGAGTTGTTTTCTTCCTCTGTGGGGTCCTGGGCCACCCTCCTGTGGGGTCTCCATTGTGGAGGTTCCCAGCATCCTCCTTGGTCTCCACTGCAGGTGCCTCATTAGAGGAATCATGCTTCACCAGAGTGGTGAATGAATTGTGGAGAGGCACAACTGGAGGGATGCACCTCTGTTCCACCACCCTCACCCTCCCTGAGCTCACCATGGTTCAACCACTCCTCTTTCTTGGCAACCTCTGAGTTAGTGGCAGTGGCACATGAACATATAATTCACACAATTCATGGACCACAAGGAAAGATTATAGTAGAACAGTATATAAACATATTGGCAAGGCCATCAGAGTATGAGATAAGGGGTAAATACTTCAGTGGTAGTACATTGTGCCCAGGGCATAAGCTAAGGCATGGCACCATACATCATGTCTTGGAGAATTATCAGCAGATGTTAAAAATCCATACATCTGCACAAATTATTTATATAAGTGCATACTGCACATCTATTGCTGGAAAAAATATGCCACTTGCATGTGCACCACGCTCTACCACTAACCAGTCAAGCAGTGTTTAGGGTCCCTGCTACTGCAGGCCAAGGAGATGAAGAAACCTGCCTTGTGATCTCATTTGTTTGGGTTATGGCAAGTCCAAATTAGAAAAGCAATTTTAAAGACAATTGGCTTGATTCAGAAACATGTCTGGAATGCCGCAAGCCCCAAGTGTGCCGAACATATGGCACATGTGGCTTGCAGCATTCCCTGGCCGGCAATCAGGATTCATGATCCTGTGCATGAATTGCCATGAGTTAGACCAGCTATTTGTTGGTCTAACTTTGCTGCAATCTTGGGGCCATTTTATGGAGTTTGTGCTAAATATTTGGTGCAAGCTGCCATAAAGCAGGGACAGTGTCACAAATGCACCTGATCTTCTTGAATTCAGTGCAAGATATGGCAATGTGTTCAGTGCAGCTGTGGCACAACTTTGGTTTGATGCAGGGCTGGACCCAAACCCTATGACGACCTTTGTGAATCGAGCCATACATCGTCAGTGTAAGCAAGATTTACCCTGGAGGGGCATTGGGAAGAAAGCCAAGTTTCAAAGAAATGCCAAATGAAACATATCTCACTAATGTAAAGCATCGTAGTAAGTATATGCATGGTGATTTGCATACATTTCCCATGATGATTTGCAATAGTGGGGTATGTGGAATCTGGAATATTATGTAAGATCATCACACAAAAATAGTCCGTGATTTACTTATTGATTTCCGTTCTTCTGAATACCTACCCTTGTATGCTCACAAAAAGTCTGCTGGGAATGTCAAATAGCCTAGAAATGTAGGCCAGACAGTGGTCTTCATACAAGCCATATAGAAAAAGCAGTGGGATTATTGCTCTTATTGGCATGTTAAAATTAAAAGCATATGTAGTTGTTTTATGAGGTGGTCATCCTGTCAGTGGTCAGGCTTAACCACAAGTCAGCTGATTTATGAAACCAACAACCTCTTTTAAAATCATTGGAATGAAGAACAAAAGTAAGTAAGGAAATAATAAAACCTTAAAGTAATTTGCAGCCTCTTCTAAGCAGTGTTGGGGGCACACAGGAAACTATGTTTTCTGATATTGGTCCCACACCAGTAGCACCCCTCAAAATTAAAAATAAATGTACCAAAAAGTGATTTAAACTCATTGGATGAGCCAGGCTTGAGCATACTATATTCATAATTACACAATTGTCAGGAGAAGTATAGCCATCTCCCATTTAGCAACTCCATCTAGCCACCAGTGAACACCTTATGGACCAGCACTTTAAAAAAAAAGAAAGGGAAGCCTGAGAATGTTTTTCACATAAGACAGATAGAGAAAGTAGTGAAATCACAACTCACATTGGCATATGAAAATTAAATAAGTAGGTACCTGATCTATGTGGGGGTCACCTTGTCATTTGTGGCCAGGCTTAATCACTGCCATCATAGGTTCATAGATTCATAGGTAACCACGAGTTCGAGGGACTAGCCCAAAATGAACTCGCCACCAATTGTCCTAATGGTGGATTAGATATTTTTTGTCACCCATGTGGTTGTCAAGGTTGACCCTGAACTGTTCCAAGTTTGCATTATAAACCACATCATGTGGTAGGGAGTTACAGATTGGTACAACCCTTTGAGTTATAAACCTATTTCTTTTTACTGTATTATTAATGTTCGTTTTTAATTTCAGTTTTTGAGATAAGAAATAGGACCCAACACACCAGCTCCAGTTAAAATAATCTACACCAATACTTTTGCAGTAATGTGACTATGATAAAGGGCCAAGGAGTAAATTTTTGTTGAAATCTGAGGGCATCCTTTACAGCTTGCTAGGCATAGGTTCAGTACTGTAAGGCATGGGAATTTTTTCTCTATGAGAGTTGTTTGATCTTGGAACTCTATTCCTTTGTATGTGATAGTTAATGAGACAAAGTCTGTCTTTAAAAATTGACTAGATCAATGGTTACTTTCTAGACAACCAAATTCATATTGCAGTTAAATTGATGGGAGCTAATACGGGCCTTGCCTTTTGCACCTCATTTTCAATACTGGATTCAATACTGTAAGTGTGAGATAGACAGAATGCATTAGCCCATTTAGTTTTTCTCCTGCACTAGTGGGCTAGATATTTACCCTTATTTTCAAGCAGATACTTGTCGAGTCTTGCCTTAAAAGCTTGAAAATTGTTTGCTTCTACCACCTCCATCAGCAGACTGTTACACAGTGGAATAATTTGCCATGTGAAGAAGTGTCTACTGGCATTAGTTTTTGGAAATGTTAACTTTAGGTGACAATTGTGACTTCTTAAATTGTTGTTCCTATCCTGTAGTATTAAACCTAGATTTTTTTGTAGGCTCTTCATCTCTTACTATTTTAAACATGTACAAAATGTCACTTCTTACTCTTCTTAGTTCCAGAGGGAACAAATTTAGACTATGTAGTGTAGATTCATAGTCCATATTACTCAAGCCATCTATCATCCTGGTCAACCCCTTCTGGACCTTCTCCAAATCATTCACATCTTTCCTCAAATATGGGCTCCACAATTGCATGCAGTAATTCATATGTGGCCTTACGTATGTCCTATACAGTGGTATTATACAGGCTCTATTTCTGGATGTAAAGGCCTTTTTGATGCAGCCTACTGCTCTATTAGCTTTCTTGATACTCTTGTTGAACTGTAAGTTGAAATTTAGATCTTTGGTTAACAATATATCCAGATCTTTCTTGCTTTCAACTGCCCTTAGTGGTGCTCCATTGAGGTAGTAAACATCCTGATGGTTGTTATCCCCGAGATGCCTCACTACACATTTGCTGAGGTTAAATCTCATACCATTATCTAATGCCCTTTTCTTTATAATGAGTAGGTCTTTCCTTAGGTTATCCACCATACTTTTATTGCTGACCTTAGCTCCTATCTTTGTATCATCCACAAATTTGATACACATATTCCTGATGCCATTGTTCATGTCTGAAACATATAATGCAAACAGCACAGGCCCAAGGACTGACCCCTGTGGGACCCCACTGGTCAGATATCCTATGTCAGATTCATAACCTCTGATTCTGCTGTCTGAGTTCTATTACTCAGCCACGTTTTTACCCACCTGATCAGTTTTATACTGAGCCCCATGTTACACATCTTAAATAGCATACAGTGCAGCACTCTGTCAAAGGACTTTTGGAAATCCAAATACACTACATCCACTGGTGACTTCTTAGTGAGTTTATGGCTAACATATTCGCAGAATTCTAACATATTTGTCAGGCATGACCTACTTTTTTGAACCCATGCTGTGTATTATCATTGAGACATTTTGTTTGTATTTCCTTTTCTATTCTGTCTCTGAAGATTGTCTCTAAGACCTTGCCAAATATTGCTGTTAGGCTTATGGGCCTGTAGTTTCCCACTTCCCCTTCTCACCCTTCTTTAAGATGGGAAACACTGTAGCTGTCCACCAATTCTGAGGCACCTCACCGCTTTCCAGAGATAGGTTATATAACCTCTGTAGTGGTTCTATCAATAAGTCACCTATTTCCTCAATCAATCTAGGGTGTATTTTATCTGGTCCAGCTGATTTGTCTTTTTTTTATATTGTTTAACTTTTCCCTTATTTTGTCAGCTATAATTATTATGGGGGGGGGGGGTATCTACTTGAAATTTTATGTTTATGTCCACAGAATTATTGTCCTTCTCATAAACTGAACAAAAAAAGTTGTTGAAAATTTTGGCCTGCATAGCTGGTTCCTCACATTCTATGCCATTAGTCACATCAGCCTAAATGTCCTGTCTACAGATTTATTATTGACATAGGGATAAAATGATTTACAGTAATCTCTTGTATGTGCTAATCTAAATTCAACTTTCTTTTTTTGGATTTATTACACAGTTTGCTCTTTTTCAGTTGCTGCCTATATGCCCATACATTGTATGGATTATTATTCTTTTTCATTGCTCTATAAACCTTCCTTTTGTTTTTTAAGTATTTTCTAACCCTGGATGCTAACCATAGGGATATGATACCCCTTCTGTTGTATAAGGATCTCTTGGGTACATATCTCTCTTCTACCTGCAAAATGTTATTCTTGATCTCCAGCCACAGTTGTTCAGTATTCAGGTGACCTGACTCCCACTCCCAAGATAGTAGTTCATTTCTGATGCTGTTAAAATCAGTTCTATTATAGTTCTTTACAGTAGTTCATCCTATGAATTTACTAGGTTTACTCCTTACTGTTATCAGGATAATATTGTGATCTGAACACATAAGGGGAGGTAAAACTCTTGGTTAGCCCACTTTCTCATTATCAAATGTAAATACTAAATCCAATATGTTTTGGCCTCTAGTTGGTTCTTCTACCATCTGGTATAATCCATATTCGGTGCACATACCTATTTGAAACATAGAAACATAGACTTTGATGGCAGATAAGGACCACTTGTCCCACCTAGTCTGCCCATTTCCCTACCTACAGGATAGGCCACAGATCCTAGTTAACCAACAGCCTATTTCTTCCTACCCCCCACAAGAATTGCCTTATGTCTGTCCCATGCATTCTTGAATTCTCCCACAGTTTTAGACCCCACAACCTCCTCAGGAAGGCTGTTCCATGCATCCACTACCCTCTCTGTGAAAAATTACTTCCTCACATTGCCCAGGAACCGCCCTCCTCTATCTTTAAATTGTGTCCCCTTGTTCTTGCACGTCTCTTTTTCTGAAAGATGCTACCCTCTTGGACTTTGTTGATTCCACTGAGGTACTTAAAAGTTTCTATCATGTCCCCCCTCTCCCTTCTTTCCTCAAGGGTATACATATTAAGCTCCTTTAGTCTCTCCTCGTCAAGCTCTCTTGCAGACCCTGCACCATTTCAGTTGCCCTCCTCTGGACTGCCTCTATCCTGTCTATGTCCTTGCGGAGATGGGGTCTCCAGGACTGAGCAGCAGTACTCAGATGGGGTCTCACCAACTGTATGTACAGAGGGATAACAACTTCCTGTTTTCTGCTGGTGATGCCTCTCCTATGCATCCCAGTATACCCCCAGCCCTCCTTACTGCCTTCTCACATTGCTTGCTAACCTTAAGGTCATCTGATATGATTACCCCCAGGTCCCTTTCCTTTTTTGTTGTTGTTACTACCTCCCCCCCCATTGTGTATTCTTCCCCTGGGTTCTTGTTTCCCAGGTGCATTATTTTGCACTTCTTTACATTGAATCCATGCTGACATACTTCTGACCATTCCTCCAACATTGCCAAGTCCTTTCTCATCCTTTCCATGCCTCCTTGTATATCAGCCCTGTTGCAGATCTTTGTGTCATCTGCAAAGAGGCATACTTTTCCTTCCAGTCCCTCTGCAATGCCACTTATAAAGACATTAAAAAGGACTGGACCCAGTACTGAACCATCCGGTACCCCACTAGTAACCCCTCTTTCTTCAGAGTGGACTCCATTTACAATTACCTTCTGTGTCCTGTTGTCCAGCCAATGTTTTACCCAGGCTACCACCCTGGGACCCACTCCCAGGCTGGTTATTTGGACTATTAATCTTTTGTGTGGGACTGTGTCAAATACCTTGCTAAAGTCTAGGTAGGCCATGTCCACAGTCCCTCCCTGGTCTACTACTTTGGTCACCCAGTCAAAGAAATCTATTAGATTCATCTGACATGACCTTCCTGCTGTGAACCCATGCTGCCTTGGGTCCTGTGCCCCACTGGCCTCTAGGTACTCAACTATTCTTTCCTTCAGAAGTGACTCCATCACTTTCCTGACCCCAGAGGTTAAACTGACAGGTCTGTAGTTTCCTGCCTCTGCCTTGGTCCCACTTTTGTGAAGGGGAATCATATCTACCTTCCTCCAGTCTTTGGGTACCACCCCATCCTCCCATGATTTATTAAAAAGAGTAGTCAGTGGTTTCACTAGTTCCCCCCTTAATTATTTTAGAATTCTGGGCTGAATTCCATCAGGCCCCATTGCTTTGTCCACCTGCAGTTTTAGGAGTTCTTGCAGAACCCTTTCTTCTGTGAAAGGGCTGGGATCAACCCCCTCCCATCAAGAGTGCTTCTGTTAATTGGATTAGGCACTTTCCCTCCTCTTTTGTGAATATTAACATTTATTCTTGCCTATGTGACCCTGTATATGCTCTCCAATATATGCCAAGGGCATTAACATCTCCCCAAATTAGTACTTCTCTGTTGGATATTTGATTACCTATTTTAGTTAAAAGGGCAGAATGTTGTTCTATAGTTTATCAGGTGGTCCATAGCATGCATCTACCAGTAATTTGATGTTATTTACTCTGAGGCCCAGACATTCAAACTGTGCCAGGCTGTGGTGCAATCCTGGGAGCAGCGCAACTTGGCTGCGCAGGGGCACTGACTGGGCGATATTCAACGGAGCTGCGCCATGGCTCAGCATTGTTGAATATCACATCCTGGCCACCCACAGTGCACATGGTGCAGTGGCAGTGTGCCAGTGCAAGTGGCCAGAGTGGAGCAGGGGGATGCGCTAATGCAAGTTCCATTGCACTAGGTGCAACAACCACGATATTCTAAAGTGCACATGTAAATGGAGCCATAATGTATGCAAGATGCAAATGTGGCCATTTGCATGTCATTATGGTCCTGTTTGCATGCAGGTGCACCAATCCCCAGTGACTTGCACCTAGTGCCCTGTCAGGTAGCAGCCATCGGGGACCGACGCTCCCTGCAGCGCGGCAATGTGCCCCACAGCCCGCTCGTGGCATTTGAAAATTAATAAACTATCCAATATCCCTGGTGGTCCAGTGGACTGCTGTCAGCTGTCAGCCTGATTGCAGGCTTAAGTAAAATAATAATGATTCCTATAACCTTGGTAGTCCAGTGTACCGCTGTCAGTCCAATCGCTGGCTTAAGTAAAATAATAATGATTCCTTTTTTCCTGGTGGTCCAGTGGACCACTGTCAGTCCAATTGCGGGCTTAAGTAAAATAATAAAGATTCCTTTTCCCTGGTGGTCCAGTGGACCGCTGTCAGCCCAGTCGTGGGCTTAAGTAAAATTATAAAGATTCCTATATCCCTGGTAGTCCAGCGGACCCTCCACCCACCCACTGATCCCCATCCGCCCTGCTCCCCCTGGTCAGTGGTGGGCGGCAGCACCCCACCCACCTGCCGCCCTGCCACCCGCCGACTGACACCGTCGGTAGGGCTGTACGCCCAACAGGTTCTCTGTTTCTTTCATTGTGTCTTCAAAACTATTCCTCCCCAAATCATTAGTCCCTGCATGAATTAATACATCTTTGGATTTGTTACCTTATTAATAATCCCTGGCAAAATGTTGGCTATGTCACTAATCTTGCCCCCCAAACTGCAGGTAGTAGTGTTTTCTTTATTGTCCCTTGTGGAGTAGCAGTTGATAAACTTAATCATTGAACCACCTAGGATAAAGATCTGCCTACTGAGTGTTTCGTGAGGGTTATTCACTGGGGCCTGTTGTTCCACGGTCTCTAGTGGTATTACTGTTTGCTCAGTTACTTGCTCCTCCTATGGAACTTCCCCTTCCTGTGCTCTGCTTTCCACTTCTACCTCATTGTGAGATGTATCACCATTTGCTATGTTTAATAGTTCCTGTGTTTGTTTTTCTACATCCATAATTAAACCCATTAGTGGTGCATATTTATTCCCGATCTCCAAGCTTAGCCCTATAGCTCACCTACCTTTTTTATGCATATACTATAACCAGCCTGACACCATTCTTCAATATCCTCCTTATCATTACTCGAGCTTAGTCTTTTGATGCTTATTCCCTCACAGTTTACTGTTTTTTAAATATTATTCCTATTGAAGGTTTCAAGTTGGGCCCTTAACTGTTGGTTAGTTTCTACCTGCTTAGATAACTTGTCAGTTAAATCTCTCAGTTCTAAACACTGTATCCAACAGGTTTCTGGCACACACTAACCCTTCTAGAGAGCTGCACAAGGATTCAGTGTAGGGTCAGAATTTTTACATAGATGAATTTAATGCCATTCCAAGTGAAGAAAAATCCTGCCTGACATGTTTCGGACTAGAAGCGTTCTTTTTCAAAGGCCTTTGAAAAAGGATGCTTCTAGTCAGAAACATGTCAGGCAGGATTTTTCTTCACTTGGAATGGCATTAAATTCATCTATGTAATCATTTTGAGCCTGCACTGAATCCTGGTGCTTCCCTCTAGAAGGATTAGTGTATGCTAGAAACCTGTTGGATACAGTATTGGGTGAGTTTCTAGAGCACCATACTCCTAGTGCACTCTCCTTGTGGTTTAACTAAGTTCTAAACATTTGCCACAAGTGAAACTCTCAAACAGTGGCTCATGTTTAAAACTAATCATTGTACAGTTTATACATACAAACCCCATCTCACTGGTAGTAAGAGTAACCACCTTTTGAGCCATAACATATGTGACAAACAGCTAATGGTCAATATGAATCTAGCTACTAACTGGAAGGACCGCTGACCTGTAATGCTTAGTTTCTGACTTTGCAGGTGTAATTTCCCTCAATTTGTGGGTGTTAGAATGTCCTGGGCTCCCCCTCCTCTCCACCACACGAACATGCAGAACACATGCAGCTATACACTCAGCCACTCGGCCTCGCAGTCGCTCGCTCGCCTGTTTGTTTAAATGTGTACTGTGACCCTGAAGTGCTAGAGGGTCATGGTCACACACCCACTGAGTTTGCAGTTAAAATCAAATAACAATATGCCCCTTAAGCAGAAAAAGCCCTTACAGGCTGCCCCAGATCACATAGAGCAGTGCTCAGTAATAACAAGGGCTATAATCAACTCAGTAGTTCCCTCCACCTACTCACTAGGACTACAGTCCCCAGGTGAACGTCCTGGCACCTCTGCCCAATGTAATCACAGCAATAGGGCAGACAGAGATCGGCACTAACAATATAATGAGCGAAGCTTCAGCAACAGTGCCACAGACCTCCTGTGTCATCGCTTTTTGCAGCACCACAGGCTGTGTCTACACCAAAATTGCTGCTGCTCACTCTCCTGTTTGTTTACATGCATGCTGTGACCCGGAAGTGCTAGAGGGTTGCAGTCACACACCCACTGAGTTTGCAGTTAAAATCAAATAAAAATATTCCCCTTAAACAGTGAAAGCCCTTACAGGCTGCCCCAGATCACATAGAGCAGTGCTCAGTAATAACAAGGGCTGTAGTCAACTCAGCAGTTCCGGCCACCTACTCACTAGAACTACAGTCCCCAGGTGAACTTCCTTGTGCCTCTTCCCAATGTAATCACAGCAACAGGCTGGACAGAGATCGGCACTAACAATATAATGAGTGAAGCTTCAACAACAGTGGCACAGACCTCCTGTCACAATGATTTTGGTGGTCTCACAGGCTCTGTCTGCACCAAAAAAAAAAAACAAAAAAAAAAAACAAAACAGCATAGGCATAAAAGAAACTCAGAAATGAGTCATGGGGTGAAGGGATAAGCCAGAGATAAAGTATGGTCTGCAGTGATACAGTAGGTAGGGAAAAATGGGCAGATAAGGTGGGCCAGGTGGGCCTTACCTGCTGTCAAATTCTGTGTTTCTATGTTTCTAGGTGGGAAATGCTGGGCTTCAGTGGGCTATCTCTCTGTTGTGTTTTCCTCTAATGGTGTAATTGTGTGCCTGCAAAATAAATTTATCTTACTGCAAAAGTCGTGGTGCAGTTGATTACTTTTAATCACAGCTGGAGTGCTGGGTCCTGATTCCTATGTGGATGTCTGCTGTGGATCCTGTGAATACCACACCATGATCTAGCAGCCTTTTATAGTATATGGTTAGGGTTTATTGTGGATGGAAAACAGTGGTTTTCCAAATCCTGTTGTAGGACAGTTCAAAGGTCAAAAAAGTTGTTGTACTATCGTTCTGATGTCACAATGATAGTACAACAACTTCTTAACCTTCAACTGTTTCCCCATTGGCTGAAACATTGAGCTTCACAAAAAAACTGTACAACATGGCGGTGCTGCTAAGCGAGCTGTTGGGCACGAGCTTCTCAGTTTGGACACGGACGGCCATAGTTGGCATCGTGTTTCCAAACTATCAATTTGTCAAGTCTTTTATTTTTTTTTAATAAATCAGTGGTCCTGGGGAATAAAGGCGACAGTGAGAACATTCAGGGTCGGTAGCAGAACGGGACCCCAGCACGCACCGGGAGGAAACGGCAGTGTCAGAACAAGTTACAGAAAGGTACAGAAACCAACAGATACTTGCTGGCACATTTTGGGGGAACCATATACTATATAAAATAATGGATAGGGAACTGTGCACAACAAGGCCGTGTTTCCATCTTGGCGGGTTGATGACATCATAGGGACCTCTCGAGCTTTGCTCTCGAGGTCTATGATGTCATCAACCTCCTCGATGGAAACACAGCCTTGTTGTGCACAGTTCCCTATCCATTATTCTATATGAATTTGGAGGTTAATCACAACATTGCTGATTTATGAATCCAAGAACCCTTTTAAAACCATGAAAGGAAGAAAGAAAGTGAGCAAAAAAAAGATAAACCATAGAATAAATTTTAGTCTCTTTTGAGCAACATTTGGAGGGAATGCACTGATATTGTTCATACTAAGGGCATGAGGGCAGAAGGAAGTGGATGATGCCCATAGTGACTGCCCCCAACTTCTCAGTGGCAGCATCCGCTGATATTTCCTCCCTCATGTATTTGTCCAGTTGTGATTCAAACATAGCTTTTGATGTACTATTGACTATATCTGTGGGCAGTTTGTTCCATATCACAACCATTCTCTGCACACAAACATTTTTTATTTGTTTAGTGCAAAATATGGAACTTTGTAGCCACTATAACCTTGAATGTTCTGTATGTTATTTCTGTACGCTATATAAGTCTAGACATTAGGGTGTTATCTCCTAGTATGCCATAGAGAAGTAAAAAATGTCATCAGATTTCCCTCCTGTTCAGGTTGAATGAACTGTGATACTCTAGTCGGTTGTGGTAGGATATGTGTTTTAGGTTATCAATAAATTTAACAGCCTTCCTTTGAACACTCTCCACCTAATTATTATCCTTCCTAAGACAGGGTCTAAGAACTGAGAGCCAAAATCTAGTTGTGGCCTAACATACTGCATGTGCTATAATATAATGCATCAAAGCAGCAGTATTAGTTAACCAGGATGTGTTCATTACTCCCTAGAGTTTTGCACTGCATGGTAGTTTAACATTTCAGATTTAACTTTTGCTGTTTGCTACTGTTTTCTGATAACTGATTCCCTTGATTTTTTAATACATTTATAATGTGTGGATCCAAAGAAAACATGGCAGACCCCATACCATTCCCTGTTTTGACCCTTTATTTACATTGCTTGTCCTATAAACAATCAGAAGAGAAAGGAAGGGGTGGTGCATTTCAGTTACATCTGACAAAATAACCAATGAGAGAATGACAGCACCTAATTTCCTTCAGAAGCCAGTATGGTGTTCCTGGCAAGGGTCTGTGCTAAACTGTCGGAAAAAAAATATAAAGAAAACAAACAAAAAAATTAAAAGCAAAGGATTCAAGTTTTGTCATTTGTGAGACTTGTTTAACATAATTATTATAAACAAACTCTGGTCAGAGCTGATATGGCTGTGGAGAGCTTTTGGAATGCTTTTACCCATCATTTCTAATGAATTTGCACAATGCAGATCTGCTGAGAGGCATTTTCAATGTGGTCTTCTTTTCACACATTTTTACCATTTGTTTTCCTAGAATATGCCTTCTGATTGCTATATATTTAGCCTGGATAGTTCACAGAAGACATGGCATCTTATTTTCAGTGGGGCTCTACATCTACACAATATTATGCTGCATTGCATAAAATCAGAACACACTGAAAACAATATTTTACATCTTGACTAAGTTACCCTGAATAAATTATATATATATATTACACTATAAAAATGATAAAATCATGACCACTCTGAAAACAAGATATTGCATCTAATCTGGGACATCCAGAGTAAATATAGCGCACAAATGTGTAAAATGAAGATCCCTATGTCAGTGAGATATAGCATCTCCCCTGCGCTATCCAGAATACAAAATATAGGATAAGAAATATTTTAGGAAATCCACTGTAATGTGTAATGAACTGGGCTTCCCTGCATAAATTTATATATATATATATATAATTTAATTATAAAAATTATAAAATCATGACCCCAGTGAAAACAAGATATTGCATCTAATCTGGGACATCCTGAATAAATACAGTGCAAAAATGTGTAAAATGAAGATCCCTATGGCAATGAGATGTAGCATCTCCCCTGCGCTATCCAGGATACAAAATATAGGATAAGAAATATTTAAAGGAAATCTACTGTAAACTGAACTTTACTCTGTTCACTGACATAAACAAACAGTTTCTTTATTGTTTTATAACATATTAGATTGCAGTATTTATTTCTAATGTTGTGGCCATGAGGATGGTGTGTACAGTGTGTGTGTTTTAGGGGTGGGCGAAAGTTGCGAATTCCGCTTCTGCGGAACTTCTGTGACATTTTGGACATTTCACGGAAATTTTGGAACTTTTTCCATTGGGGAAACTGGGATTTTCCACAGATTTTCACCGAGTTCTGCAGACTTTTTTTGTGAACTGTGGAAAAATGCATATACACTGCAGAATTTATTCTATCTACAGTTTAGTGAACTGTCAGTGAATGAGCTCCTGCTTGTAAAACCATGCTGTCATTCACTGACAATTCAGTAGGCCACTGGTAGTGGAGGAGAAAGGAGTGCTGCACTAGTAGACCACTCAGGGAAAGGTGGGAAGGGGAATGGATGGTGGCAGATGAACTGTCAGGGTGGTGGTTAGGGGGTCCAATAAACACCAGGGAATTGGGATTATTTTTTTATAAGTGATCTGGGATGGGGAGGTCCTCTAGACACCTGGGAATAGAGGGGGATGAGTTGGTGGACTGCCGGCTGTTTTCTTGCGGATTAAGAAATCCAGGTTGGGGGGGGTCCGCTAGACATCAGGGAAATAAAATGTTTTAGAGGCCATGATCAGTGGGTCTGGGGGCCACTAGAAACCATGAGGGTCCAAGGAAGGGATTGGAGGTATTTACTGGGACCCCGGTCAGTGGGGTGGATTAATGATTTAAACTGCAGTTAAAAAAGGCCTCAGACGTTACCACTGACAGTGATTCCTTCTACAGATTTTTTTTCTGCAGTTTAATAAATTATCCTGTGGTTTCTTATATTTTTTCTGTAGTTTTAAGATGGAACTTCCGTGAAAGTTTCGAAAATGATTTCTGAACTTTCGCAGAAACGAAATTCTGGCAGTGGAAATTTTTTTCGCACATCCTTGGGGTGTGTGTGTGTGTGTGTGTGTTTGTTTGTTGTAGCTCAATATATTTTTTTCCTAAAAAAGCATAGTAAAAATGCCTACTGATTGCTATATATTTAGGCTTGGATAGCTCATAGAAGACCTGACATATGGCTTAGACAGTACTTATCAGATAGTGTCTTAAGAGGTTAAAAAACAGTGTAAATCTTTTTAGATTTTTTTTCCAATTGTTTAACCAATTGAGACACACTAAGCTGAAAGCTTGTTTACAGGTGCAACCTGGGAGCACAGGGAAGTTAAGTGACTTGCTCAGGGTCACACAGTATGCAAGTGGGGGCTGTGGGATTCAAACCCAGGTCTCCAGATTTGCAACTCAGAGCCTTAAACCACTGCGCTATACTGCCTCCCAAATTGTTGGGTAAGAGTGAACTTTATGAAGTATGAATCTTTTCTGAAAGACAATACCTGTCCAACTGAAGCTAGTAACAAGAAAATGTTTAAATGCTAAGTATTTAAATGTGCAAATTGTTGCATTTCGAAGGGGGTAAACAAATCTCCAGTTTACTAGGCAACCAATATTTAACAAGCTTTTTCAGTTTCCTAATGGCCATCTGATAAGCAGCTTGGAGTTCTGTCTCCAACATTATAAACAGAAAGAAGGGATTATTTTATTTTAACTGGCATAGTGATTTATAATTGTGGAAGGATACATTTAAAACTCCCAAAATATGTTCCACAGTCTTCTATTTTTCCAGCCACAGACAGAAAGATGGCTGTAGGCTAAGCCCACAGCCATAAAAATACATTTTCTTAACTAGTACTGCCGCATTAAAGACCTTGTAAGTATGACACAGAAAGTTTCTATGAAGTATCCTTCCAACCTTTTTAACTACCATGCTGCATAGCTTTGAATATTTGAAATTGCTGTGTATTACTGCCCCTATGTTTCTTTCTTCATTCTTAAAGTTTATAAAGTGACTGCTTAGGTATTATTTTACCCTGGGATTTTTACTGGTAAGATGGAGGACCATATGTTTGTTAATGTTATTTTTTCTTCCTCATGTGTTTGTCCATGCCCCCATCCTAAATAAATCAGCCTGGATGCTATCAGCACTAACCTATGTTGCAACTTGTTGACCAGGGTCGGTATCATCTGCATACTTTTTGAGTCAATTATTGATACCAGTATACCGGCCACTTATATCAATGTGGAATCATGTTGGCCTTAATACCAAACCTTATTGTATGCCTTGTGCTACTGTGTGGTTGGTTAAGCTGAATCCATTAATTTTCACCCTTTGTACACTGTTTTTTAACCATACACTGACCCATCTAATAATGCTGGCCCTGCAACCTGCATCTAATAGTGTTTTTTGTAATACACCTGTGTGAAACAAGGGAAAATGCTTTACTACAGCATGGTCCAACAGGATATCCAACAAGATATCATCTGGGGGGTACCTCTTGTCTGATTTCCAACTAACTGGCTCATAAAAACTGATTAGACTGGTGACACAATATCACCACTTAGTAAAGCCACTTTGTTTTGTATCCATAAGATTGTCAGTCTTCATGACACTGTTCAATCTTTCTATGATTACACACTCAAGTACCTTGCTAATTATGCTTGGCCTCTAAGTAATAAGAAAGCTGTAACTCACTTTTTAGTAATCCAACTGTAAAGTGTTTTAATACGAGTAAAATAGTAGGGAAATTTAATTAATTACTTTAAAAATATGTAATTATCCTATTGCTGGATTTTTAAAACTTGTTGATACAGGGTAAAATTCTGTTATAAAAAGGGTATTAGAAATGCTGCAATCTGATTGTCTGTAAGGATTCTGACAGCCTTACATTAATCCCTGTTATACTGTCATGTCCCGTACAGCCTGATCACCGTGGCACATGAATTCTTCCTGCTAGCAATCCATTCTCTAGCACTGCTGAATGACTGGAATGATGCAGTCTGACTCTGAACCAGCATTCTTAAACTGTTTGTGAAAGAACTATTTAATAAAAAAAATTGCCCCTTAAAAATATAAACATTCATAAAGTAAACTTTTAACACTTTTCTTTTGGAATAATTTTTATAATAACAATAAGGCACTCCCAGGAGTTGGGGCAATATGGCACTTGGCTGCTTCTCGTGCCACATTACTGCCCTAGTGGGTGATTAACAGACTGTAAATCTAACTCCTGGTCATGATTACTACTTAATAAATGGTGGGCATATCACCCTGACAGTGACATGTTGACATCGACTGACACTACAGTGACAACAGTGCCAGGTTACTGTAGTGTCAATGCTGGACCCTGGCACTGTTATCTGGGGATCATGCACCCCCTCCCATAATCAGCTCCAACTCGGAGTTGATTATATTAAGTGGGGGAGATTCAGGGGGCAAACCCCCTGAAGAAAACATGGTAGGCAATGACTATCTTTATGCCGACTGCAAATGCAGTCGGCATAAAGATTTTGCTGAAACGTCGGTCGACAAACATTTTGTCAACAAATGATCGTAGAATGAATTTTGTGTATAGTATTTTAAAATGGCATTATCTTACTATAATTACTGGTGACCCTCTTTAATGAATGGCTCTTGACTGTTTCAAAAGCCGTAATAATCAGGAAACGCTGTAATAACCGGTTATTACTGCTTTTGACAGCTTGTGGTCTGCAGTGTTGTTTTAAAAGAGCGAGCAGCCCGCTCTCAAGTGTGACTTTTAAAAAGTAAGGCAAATCTTGAGCCGTGTGTGATGAGAAATTGGTGGGAGTCACTGTTTTTAATTAGAGACCAGCCACTATTTCAGAAACACTGTTCTTTGTATAAAAAAAATAAAGACTGTGAGCTGTCTGTTTTTTGAGCTTCCCGGTGCTGACTGGAGATAACGAGAGGAGACGAGGAAGCTAATGAGAGAGCAATTCTGTACGTCACATTGTGGGTGACAGCAGCAAGTAGGATATGTGTGTGTGTGTGTGTGTGTGTGTGTGTGTGTGTGTGTGTGTGTGTGTGTGTATATGTTTGTGTGCATGCATGTCTGTGTGTGGGACAGAATGTCAGCACCAGCAATTATAAAAAATTTAGTTTATGCAACTTTGGTGTTATGTTTTTTTAACACACCCTCAGTGTGTGATGACTTCATAAACCTCTTGAGCTTTGCTCTTGAGGTTTATGGGTCATCACACACCTCAGGTGTGTAAAAAAATCCATAAGACAGTTGCTTAACCATTATTCTGTATTTATTTTCTCTTGGATACTTAGTTATTGTATTGAGGTATCTGGTTTAGAACTGTGTGTAAAATGTTTCTTCATCTACTGTTTGTGTGCTGTACAATTCTCTCCTCAGGTTCCATCCTAGGAGTGGGGTACCAGAATCTGACAGAGACTCTGGTGTAGCAGAATTAAATTATTAGCTTATTGAATTTGATTGTTGTCCCCTCCCTAAAAACCTTCAAATAAGCATGGAGAAACCCTTTTACCAATTATTGGCATCATTACTTTAATTCAACAAATGTTGTGGAGATGTTAGCTCTCCACATATGAGCAAACCTAAGGAAATCAAGACATATTTAGTGCTACCTATGTGGATGTTAATGGTAAGGGGGGATAAAGAATTGAACTCAGGTCATCTAAGTAAGACATTAGAAATAGCACATGCAAATGTCCAGAGCTTAGAGAACAAAATGAACCAGTTCAAGTTGTGGGTGGAACAACAAAACTATGATGTAATTGGCCTAACCAAAACGTGGCTCTTTAAGAAAAATCCAAACAGTGAAGTTCAGCTAAATGACTATACTCACTATAGGTATGACTGACCAAAAAGGGGATGGTAAGTCATATGTGTAAGGAGGGACCTAGACCATGTGGAACTAATATACTCTGGATCAATGAAGGAATGGAATGTAGTTTAGTTACCCTGCTGCTACAAAATGTATGAACAGCAGTAATTTATTGTTCTTCCAAGACAAATGAGTCTCTTTTCAACAAACTGGCCTATAAAATTACAGTATGAGTGCAGGGCAGGGATCTCATACTGATGGGTAATTTCAACACTGTGTGGAGTGGACCCAGAGAGGACAGACTTGCTTTAGGTTTCTCTGCTCTAAGCCTACATCAGTCCATTGATATGTCCCAGGAAAGGTACACTACTGAGTACATAGAGCATTCTAGATCTGGGCCTCAGTTTCAGAGCTGGCCAGATGTGTGGTGCAAAATGAAGCATGGCACAAAAAAGTTATCTGGCCAGCTCTGACTGGATATTCAAATGGAATGAATGTTCAGAACAGATCATGCATTCTGTTTGAATATTGATCCCTGGATAAGCAGCACAAAGTGGGCAGCAGCCATGTCGGGTGCAGCACATCTAGGATTCAGGGCTAAAGACCACCAATGGGGAAACGCATGGCACATGTAGCAGATCATTTCTGTGAAAGCAAAAAGGCAAAACTGAAAATGGCACTGGCTTTACAGTGACCAGAATGATGGTGACATTTGCATTCCCCCCTTCCCCGATGTGCTATGAATTCAGAGTTGGTATCTTTAGAATGGTAGGGTGTGGGAGCAAAAAAAAACATAATGGGGGTGTGGGAGCATAGCCCCCACAAATGCAACAGTTGCCATCTTTCTGGTCACTGTAAAGCCAGTGCCATTTTCACTTTTGCCTTTTTTCTTTCACTAAAATGACATAGAACCCACGGCACCTACGTAAGGACATAGACAGGGTAGAGAAGGTTCAGAGGAGGGCAACAAAGATGGTACATGGATTGCATCACAAGTCCTATGAGGACAGACTGAAGGAACTGAATATTTACTCCCTGGAGGAGAGGAGGGAGAGAGGGGATATGATAAAGACATACAAGTATCTTACAGGGAGGAACAGGGTGCAGGAATACACTATTTTAAGTGAAAAAATGTTCCAGGACTAGAGGGCATGGGATGAAGTTGGAGGAGGATGATTCAGAGAAAACATGAGGAAGAATTTCTTCACAGAACGGGTGGTGGACAAGTGGAACACCCTGCCAGAGGAAGTGGTGGGGGCAGAAACAATCATGGGATTTAAGAATGCATGGGATAGACATAAAGGAATTCTGAAGGTCAGGGGTAAGGGGCAACAGACTTCTAGGAAAACATAAACTGAACTTACAAGCTCAAATGGGCAGACTGGGTGGGCCATAGGCCCTTATCTGCCAACACTCTCTATGTATCTATGTATCTATGTATCACATACCTACATGTGCCATTTCCCCTAAGGGCGATAATCAGCAAAAATATGCTAGTGAGCCCATTGGGTATGCAGGGTGCAAAGGGGCCTCATGCATACCCATTATGGGCTCATTAGCATGTCTGCATCCAGCATAATGTGTCAGGAAGCCCCCTCCAATCCCCGATCCCCATCATATAACAGTATTGCAGCTCCCTCCCTATCCTTTCCATAGTGCAGTGTCCCCCCACCCAGTCCTGATTCCCATCATCATAACAAAATATCAACCCCGCTTTCCATAATTTAGTGCCCCCTCTCCCAGCTCTGATACCCATCATCATAAATTAATGCATCCCCAGATTTGCAGTAGTGCAGTGTCCCCCTCCCAGCCCTGATTCTCGATATAAAAAAAATATTCTGAGCCCCACTTTTCCATAATGTATGGTCCCCCCTCCCTGCTCGATCACGTAGTGCCCATAACATATACCCATAACCCCATTTCCATAGTGTAGGGTCCCCCTTCCCTAGCCCAAATCCCCTATATAATAAAAAATATCCCTGTTACCAACTTTTCCATAGTGTAGGGTCCTCCCTTCCCAGCTCCAATCCCCAATAGCACAATAAAACAGGACCCATTTCCATAGTGTAGTGGCCCCAACCCCAGTATGCAGCAACCCCCTTCCTGCATCCCCCACCCAACCTGTGCTGGTGACTGGCACAGCCCTCCATACCCTGCCATGGTCAGCCACTGACTGATCAGTACCTGAGCTTGTACAATACATAGCACACCCCCATTGGCTGTCACCAACCAATGAGCACTTCTATTTAGCAGCTCATTAGAAGCATGAGTGATTCTAGAAAACTGGAGGAGGGTAGATGTAGTCCCACTATACAAAAATGGTAGCAGGGAGAGGGCTAGCAATTATAGGCCACTCAGCCTGACATCAGTGGTGGGAAAGTTAATGTAATCATTGCTGAAGGAAACGACTGTGGAATATCTTGAATCAAGTGGGTTACAAGACCTGAGGCAGCATGATATCACAGGAGGAAGGCCATATCAAATGAATCTTTGATGGGTTGCAAAGGAATTAGATCATGGTGGAGTGGTGTTACACCTGGGTTATGCCCCCTATCATCCCTTATACACCTCACATACACCTCACACTGTATTCCTGGTCTATTATACTGTGATACCGCTATTTTGCACTAACATGTAGATATAGGCATCCATCATATAAGCATGAGTGCCAGGAATCTGCTTTGCTGCTAATATATGCTAATATTTATCGTGTATGATTCATTGTACCTCACTATAATACATTTATCTAGATTATGTTTGTCTTTCATATATATTCCATATATTCCATCTATAATTTACCTAATCACTGATAAGATGACTCTGAGGGATCATCACTGATTATTGTATACTTATATTCTCATATAATTATATGTAGTGTGTGTTTTACACTTGGGCAGATATGCCACATGTAATAGAGCCCTGTCAGCACTTCGCTTTGTCTCTAAGCAAGCTGACACAGAGAGAAAATCGTTGTTTTGTCTTTATGTCTTATACTGTACATAAGCAAGAAATGCCACATGTAGTTTGAACCCATCAGCATTTCTTTTGTCCAAGTTATAATGCAAATGGAAGCATATTCTGTCTCATATGATAGTCATTAGTAATTCTGTCTCCTAAGTCATCATCCAGTGGAGAATGACTTAGGACCAATACATATTGTTTCTTACATCTGTAACTATGAGGTAATCTCTGTTGCTATGCTGTTATCTGTAGTATTTAGCCTTCTGCAACCTACTGTAGCTCTAGAAGAATGGGGAGAGAGACCGAGATCTTGGAGAACCTGAGATCCTACAATCCTGGAGATTATGTACATTCTTCAGGCTAGTAGTGAAAAACCCATCTCCCTTGTGATTTTCTTTGACACATGCTTAGCGAAAGTAGTCTGATATACATACATTAGTACTCTTGCTTGTTTACAAATGTTTCTTGGCAGACCACAAAGACACAATTATCTGTATTATTAGTATTATTTACTCTACTATCTGAGATTGTTTACATAACATAAATGGTGACCATGGAAGGACTCTGGATGTTTGCTAAGTTGCATTTTAATTTCCTCTGAAAATTAAAACACTGGTTGAGAAATCTCCAGTAACAAGCAGCTGAGAGTGTCTTCTGTTTAACTTTTCAGTCTGTTGTGTGTTCCACAATGCAGACAAAACAATCTCATGGCAGTCATTCAATTTCTGTGTAATGAGTTGTTTTATTATTATTTGTTTTCCCCTATTCTTTCTCTGTGGGAATACACAGCTGTAAAGGGATCTGAACAGACAGATAGACTGCTTTTATTTATGGATTCAATTCATAATGGGTATTTACTCATCTAGGTGTCCACATATGCCAAATGTTGTTTGTGTCCTTTCATGAACTTTGGTTGCAAGCAAACTTTTTGATCCACAGACAGCTATGGGTTTATCTTATGACATGTCTAAATATATCAGTACTGAGTCGAGGCTGGATGCTTTAATATACCAAACTGCTTATGGTGGTAGGTGTGATTTTGCTGAGGTAGCAGAATCCAATGGTAGCCCTTTAAGGGATATCATTGCCCATTATGAGGAATTGAAACATGGTACCAAAAGACTTGATCTTGAAGGATTATTAATTGCAACATTGTTTAATTGTTTTGATGTTGTTCTAAAAAAAATGTCTTTTTGGAATCTGAGTATATTGCTTGCAAAATGGAGAATGCTGCTTCCAAGCAGGAAATTAGTCCTAGAAAGGTTTCTCATAAAGAAAGTATAGATGGACTGAAGTCCTCTACTGTAGTCTCTCCATCTAGAAAATGAGTCTCTTTTTAATGAGAGGAGCAGCAAAGACCTGTATGCAATAAGAGATAATGCTGAAAAGGCAAAACCTATTAGACAAAAAGTTTTTCAAACAAATGATGTTCTGGCTAGTAACACTGATTCCTTGGGTGGAATATTCAGAACTGCACCAGGCAGGGGCACAAGCCAGGTGCAGTGCAATTGGGATGCACCAGGGTGTGGTCTGGGTGATATTCAATGGTGCTGCACCATGGATCCACACAGTTGAATATGGCACCATGACCACCCGCAGTGCGCATGGCACAGTGGCACTGCACCAGTGCAAGTGGTCAGAGAGGAGCAGGGGGATGTGCTAGCACAAGTGCCATTTGTGTTAGGCACAGCAACCGGGATATTCAGCAGTGGACAAACAAATGGGGCCATAATGTATGCAAAGCGCAAATGGGGCCATTTGCATGTCATTATGGCCCCATTTGCATGCCAATGCACTGATCCCCTGTGACTTGTGCCTGGCGTCCTGCCAGACTGCAGCCATCAGGGACCGACACCCCCAGCCCCTCACTGGCAATGCACCCCATTGCCCAATCATGGGCCGTAATATTAAATTTACTCCCTGGTGGTCCAATGAACTGAACTCTGTTCCCAACTGTGGGCTGTAATATTTAATTTACTCCCTGGTGGTCCAGTGGACCAAACTCCATGCCTGATCATGAGCTGTAATATTTAAATCACTCCCTGGTGGTCCAGTGGACTGAACTCCATGCCCAATCGAGGGCTGTACTGATTATTTTACTCCCTGGTGGTCCAGTGGTACCCATACCCCCTCCCAACTCGCCCACTCACATCCACCACCCCAGTCCTCCAGTCAGCGGTGGGTGACAGCACCCCACCCACAAGCCACCTGGCCACCCGTTGACTGACAACATACAGTACAGCTGTTCACCCATTGGTCCACAGCATGGGCCAATGGGTGTGTAGACCGTACTGTACTACACAGTCTCGAAATGTGAATGGATCCATTCACATTTTGGGACTGTATAGTACAGTATAGTCTGCATGCCCATTGGCCCACACTGTGGACCAATGGGTGTACAGCTGTACTGTATGCTGTCAGTTGGTGGGTGGCCAGGTGGCTTGCGGGTGGGGTGCTGCCACCCGCCGCTGACCGGGGGAGCAGGTGGTGGGTGTGAGTGAGTGGGTTGGGAGGGGGTACGGGTACGGGTACCACTGGACTACCAGGGAGTACAATATTCAGTACGGAGTTCAGTCCACTGGACCACCAGGGAGTGATTTAAATATTACAGCCCATGATCAGGCATGGAGTTCAGTCCACTGGACCACCAGGGAGTGAAATAAATATTACAGCCCGCGATCGGGCATTGGGGGGCACTACACCACCAGACGGTGCTACCAGGGCTCAGGTGGCCACCCACAGCTGGCAGCTGCCATGTTGCACCCAGCAATATGGCAGCCAGCCTGTGGGTGGCCAGTCCTTGCTCCTGTTTTTTTTGGGCACATCTTTGCGCCCCCCCATGTGGCGCAAGGTGGGTGTGTGCCTGCATATGCACCGCACATCCAGGGCTGAATATCAGGATATGCCACATATGCCTGTGCACACCCCCCTCACTTGCACCGCATACATTACTGGTGCACCCCGGTGCATCGGGATTTGCGCAGAGCAAATTCCCCTTTTGAATATCACACCAGGGCACATCAGTGGGTTGAGCATGGCACAACACTGTTGCACCATGCACAAACCCTTTGAATATCCCACCCCTTATGTTTTGGAAACAAGGAACTTAGGGATGATAAGTCAGAAGTAATTACTAAAAGAGTTAACATGCTGGTATTTCAACACCAGACCTTGACTGCACAGTGTGATTCAGTATGTTTTCAGTACAGCAGACTTGAATTGAATGTTTTGAATATAAACTGTGACACAGCTTCTGTCGATAATAGGCATGTTTTACAAGATGGGAATGTCTTGCAATCTGAAAACAAGGCACTTTACAGTGTGCTAACTCTTGTATCTGAGTTAGAATGTAGAAGTAAAAAGTCAGATATGGCGAACTTGTGCCATCAGCCAGAGGTATTGGCAGGGCATACTGACTTAATGCCCAAAGACCCTGCCTCTTCTCATGTTGAAGAGTTTGATTTTGAACACTCACAGTATGCTCTGGGGTGGACTAGAACAAAGGCTAGCCACTTGTTTTTCTGTGATTCACAAAATGGAGAATTGTTAGAGTCTCAAAATGGTGGACACACATGTCATCAGGTTGCATCCCTATACCATCCCCAAGATGGCCACTCATGGTCATGTGATGATGGTCATAACAAAGTAACTCAAGATGCCCATGAGGTAATCCAAAATGGCCAACCACCACATCACGGATTTCGATCATGCAGTCACAGGGACCTGTGATTGCTGCCATAACCAAAGAAAACAAACTGGAGTTTTTTGGCATGATTAATAATGTTATCAGTAAGACTAGTGTTTCTGAGGGACAGAAGATTCTCATTAAACATTATGTGGATTTACTTTTGAATAGGGCTGATACACAATCTGTCATGAAGTCAGTGTCTGACGCTTCTCAAGAAGCAACTTCTGCTAACAATATTTACTATACAATGTCCTTGATTAAGGAACACATTGCAGTTAATTACATGAAATGTGATTCTTCCCTATGCAATTTAATATCAGCTTTCCCTGAGAAGACTAAATGTGCTTCTGTTTCTAACCCCGACAGCATTGGGCATATGCAGCTCATTAATACTTTAAGCTGTAATAGTAGAAACAATGTTGCTACCATCCAGCATCCTTCTGGTGGGGAAACCCACTTTACATTTGATGGGAGAGGGGATAACCCTGATTCTGAAAACCCCATGGCTGTGATATTTTCAGCATCACAGGCCATGTTGGGGGGGATGGTTACAGGTTTGATTTCTGAACCTGAACTGACAGCTGTTTCAGTACTATTTTCTCCACCCCTGATGGCTACTGAACCACAATCCATAGGTGGAGAACTATGTGCAACTGACACACCACTTTTCTCCACTGTGCAGGCACCCCTGATAGTGCCAGCACTGCCAGCACATGATACAGAACCCCCTCCACCAGTGAAAAATGGATCATCCCATACAGTGGTTGTAATAGTAGGCACAAGCCAGGAACAGTCTGGGTTATTTCCAGTACACACCATAACAGGCACTTCTGGTAAGAAGGTTCAAGGTATCTTAATACTGATATCATTGTTTTTTCTTTTGGGATCACTAACCATGGTCCCAGCATTGGTTAATCCTAACACAGCTTTAGGGTATGCTGAAATTTAAGTTTTAGCCCAAAAATACAATGGACACATCAGAGCCATTGTTTATGCATCCCAGATGCTTGCCCCAGTGGAGCTGAAATACAACCTTTGTGAAAGGAATCTTTTGGCTACATACTGGGCAGTGAGACATTTTATGTATATCATTGGATATACACCCATTGGGCTGCATTCCAATCATTTGTTAACTAACTTTCTGTTGTCAGACAGAGTAAAATGTGACTCTGTATCCAATGCCAGACTTGCACACTGGTCTCTCATTTTACAGGAGCGTGACATCACTGTCCTTCCTATCAAAACTCCATCCTTGTTGGCCCATGGCCTACAATTTACAGGAGATACCCATGATTGTTCATTCCAACCCTTTGACCTACCTGTCCCAGGGACCTTTCTGACAGAACCCCACAAACTGTTAAAAGACACCACAGTGTGTCATGTTTTGACTGATGACTCAGCCACACATACCAATGAGGGTCAGATAGCAGGGTTTGGAATTATTTTACATTCTGGTGATGACAGAGTGTGCATGGCTAGTAATTGCATCATTGTTTATGTATGATTCTCAGGCAGTGTTAAAAGACACCTGGCAAATAAAATGAAAATCAAGGAGGCGAGGAGTCTCCTAATTACCACAAATATTTGTGGATGGTTTAGAGAGCTGGAAAGTCCTTGAGACAGACACAGCTTGTGTAAAGAGATTTTTCCTTACATAAAATGATACCAGCACTCCATGAGCAGGTTAAGTTCTGCCCGCTTTAAGAAATGTCCTTGAGGTAATTACAGAAAGCACTGCAGATACTATGTTTTTATTATAGATTCTAATTGGGTCTGTTTCTCTCTAAACTGAATTTCTTTGGAAAAAACAAACTTCTGTTCCAGTACTGTATAGTATCGCTGTGAAATACAATGACTTGCTTGTATACAACACAACTCTAACCAGTGTAAATACAAACTGTACATTCATAAGGTTCGAGCATCTTGTAAAATTTGAACCTTATGCTCCAAAAGAAGGACTCTCATTTGAGGGCAGCATTTTGGTTCCTTAATAAAGGAACTGAGGAATAACTTCCAGAAATAGCTCTTATAAGAATGTGAAAAATGACCTTCACCTATCCAGTGATGGCCTATTCATTTGATATCCCTGCTGTAACACTCATGAAAAGTTATGGGTAATTCCTGAACACCTAAGAGTAGATTGTATCGACTGTACCAAGTACACAGTACTCCAGCTGGTGGACACCAGTGAGTCAGTAAAAACCCTAGACAGACTGACATCCTCTGATGGCTACATGAGAAGTGATATAGAATGCTACACTAGTAACTGTTTGATCTGTGCACAAAACAATCCTATACCAGCTAGGAAAACACATTGTTACCCCAGAGGCAATCAGGCCCCTGGAACAACATCCATATTGACTACATTGGCCCTATGCCAACTACTAAGAGCAACACAGCCAAAGTAACTGCAAATGTCTCAGTAAACCAGCTATTTACCAGGTGGGGGTTACCCCTAAAGGTAAATTCTGATTACAGGGATCTGGCTTTATAGCCAAAGGAATGCAGAACATTCTGGAGTTATGTGTAAAATAAAAGTTTCATATCCCATACCAACCACAGTCATTAGGACAGGTGGAATGGGCTAACAGGCAGATCAAAGTTATGTTATCCAAACTTGTTCAGAAAAACCCAAAAGGTCCGGGATTCATTATTGCCTTTACTCCTTATGGCAATAAGAGGGACACCCTCTGCAGGTACACAGTATACCCCATTTTTGAAATCATGACCGGACGGTCCATGAGACTCCCAGAACACTTAATTCTGGACCTGTGTACTGCCACTGCTGATGGAGCATCAGTAGATAAATATGTTAAATAACTCAGACAAGATATCCAAAAGGTGCACTTGTTTGCTTCACAATGTATGGGCAAGGCCTAACAACAGGCCCTATCCCATTGTAAATAAACTCCGTCCAGCAGTCTACTAAGTTAGACTGCCTCACAATAACAGTCATTCATAAATGGCTAAATGTCAATCAAATTAACCTGTTTAAAGGAGATTAAATTACTTTTCCATACCCCAATGGGCGGACTAGTACTAAACTAACTATGTTTTTCTTTTCTCTTTCCTTTTAGGTTCCAGAGAGAGAGAGAGAGAGATGCTTGCTTTTATGCTTATTATTTTTTTTTAAGTATGGGTCTTATTACAAGTCCAAACTACACATTGTATTGCAAATAAGAACCAGTGACCTAATCCTAAACAGATTGCTGAGGCAGAGTAACTCACAAGCCCACATGATCTAATTGCATCTTGTAGAATTCACACTAAATTCCTAAAAGACATGTTCATTATCCAGAAGGGTAGTGAGGCCCTACTGAATGTTATGATCATTGTTTCAGATCAATTCTAGCAGCTAGACTTGATCTGGACTCCTGTTTACATTTTATTGATAATCAGGAATTTTGCATCCTAATTTATATGGTAATAAAAGCCATTAGACTTTAAGGTTTTTACCCAATGATGCCCCATAATTTGTGACACTTAATATTGAGTACCCAAAATACAACCCTGGCCCAACCAGTGGTCTAACAGCCACTTCTCAACCAGGTACCTTAGTTAATACAGTAATGTGCAGCTTATGTACATCCCAGTGATTTTAAATCTCACCTTTTAAACTTGAAGTGATTTGTTTTATGTTTCACAACAAACATTTCCCATTTTATTTGCTTTAAATAATGTCATTGGATACCCTGGCAGTGTACCAGGTACTCATTAATGACCCCTCCTATACAGGGACTGATAGCACCACACATACACACACTTAGGATTTTCACATCCTGACTGCTAGTTGTACATCTTATGACTGTAAACCTACCCAAAAGCACTAGGCATTTTGGTTTTTGTTTAAAAAAAAAAAACACAGATTTAGACTCAGGCCTATTTGGCTCTGACATAGCTATTTGAAATAGGGCTGATATAGCCATTATTCATACATATGTTAAAGGTTCATGATAGTATTAAAAATATCTACCATCTGAGATTGCTTATGTAACAGTAGTGGATGTGGCCTACCAAGATTTTAGTAAGACTTTCAACACAGTTCCATATAGGTAATTAGTAAACAAGCTGGGTAGCTTAGAATTGGGTCTGAAGGTGATAAACCAGCTAAGAAATTGGTTAGGGATAGGTGACAGAGGGTGGTGGTAAATGGAGTTCACTCTGAGGAAAGGAGGTTGACCAGAGTGTTCCTCATGGATCAGTGCTAGGACCAGTCTTCTTCAATGTCTTTATAAGTGACAATTGCATGGGAACTGGATGGGAAGGTCTGCATCTTTGCAGATGACACTACAGTCTGCAGTAAGGTGGACACTCCAGAGGGAAAGAAAAGGATTAGCAGAGACCTGAGAAAACTAGAGGAGTGGCCAAGGGCATGGCAGCTGGGTTTCAATATGGAAAGGTACAAAATAATGCACTTAGGGCACAGAAATCCAGTGGCAGAACACAAAATGGGTGGAGTGGTATTGATGACTACTAAAAAGGAAAGACAGTTGGGGGTACTCATATCTGATGACCTAAAGATGGCCAGGCAGTGTGACAAGTCATTTGGGAGGGCTAGTGGGATGCTGGGGTATATATGAATGGGTATCACCAGCAGAAATAGAATGGTGGTGTTGCCTTTGTATAGATCACAGATAAGACTCCACCTAAAGTACTATGTCCACTTCTGGAGACCACATCTCCAGAAGGACATAGAGCAGAGGTAGTTCAGAGAAGGGCACATAAAATGGTGCAGGGTCTGCATCAAAAGCCCTATATGTAGAGCCTAAAGGACCTTAATATGTACACCCTGGAAGACAGTAAGGAGAGGGGGATATGATAGAGACCTTTAAATACCTCACAGGGGTAAATAAAGTACTGGATGGAAGTATTTTTCTGAAAAACTGGTGCTCAAGAACAAGGGGACATGCTATGAAGCTGGAGGGGGTTAGATTCAGGGGAGAAGTGAGGAAGTACTTCTTCATAGAAAGTGTGGTGGATTCCTGGAACAGTTTTTCAGCAGAAGGAGTGGGAACAAAAACAGTGGTGGGGTTCAAGAATGCATGGGATAAACACAAGAGGGATCTATGTGATAATGGTGAAAGCCTAAAGGCAATTGCCATTATCATTAAGTCAAAGTGCTGAAAAACATGTTCAGCTCTCTGATACCCTGGCACACAGCAAAAGAGTGCCAGGGACTCATTTTTGAATGTTTTCTGTGGGGGCAGCACCCCAACACCCCCCATGGAGCTTCACTTACGCCCCATTACAGGATTCTCAACTTCAGGGGGTGCATTTCAGTGGGGGTGAAAACATTAAAAAAATTAAAAGTTTCAGGCCGGGATCAATAAAAATGCACCAGCACCCAGACCTGGACCCTGTACCCTGCTGACCAGTGCCGGCAACTCACCCACCTCGCCATGCGGTTGGCTCAGCAGCCAACCTGGCACAACCTCTTATGTCCCTTCCTGTGCATGCTCACTCCCCCAGCACACATATGTCTAGTGCCAGGAAGTCGCTATATTCACCCACCCCCTATCCAGATGCCCTATTCCCTGTAGCCATCCCTGCAATGTGCTGGGGAAGGGGTTGCTGTTATTGTAGGCTCTCTTTCCCCAGTGCCTTTATCACGTGGTACCGCACAAGCGAATAATAGTGATAAGAAAGAGGGGAGGGAGAAAGAGCTGTAGCTCAAGTATGGTCTGCAGCTATAATGTAGATAGGGTAATATGGGCAGACTGAGTGGGCAAAGCATCCCTATCTGCCATCAAACTATTATGTTAGACTTTGAACACTGAGCAAATTTTAAAAACCTAAAAAAAATTGTAAAAATCAATTTCTGAAAATGAAAATGAAATATTATAAAAACAGGATTAAATCTACAACTATCCCCTTATACTATTGGCAATTAATTAAAATAAATACAAAGGCAATGAAAATTTAAATCCAAATATTAGATTTAAGGAAAATAATGGTAAGGAACTAGCGACAATTGAAACTACTGACACAGTGAATAAATATTTTTGTACTTTCCTGATATTCAGCTTTCAGATTTACTGACTGACTGATTGATGTATTTATTTATTGATTGATTTATTTTAAATGTTTCACCAGGAAAGACATATTGAGCTGGTAACAGTTCATTTCCAGGTGCGTTCGAGGGGGGGGCAATGAGTAACAAAAGAACAATAATATACGTTGCGCCACACCAGTGACCTGGGTTCAGGAACAACCTTGGGTCTTCAGGGTGCGGCCCAGGGGAGGGGAAAACAGAGCAGAATCAAGCAGCCTATCAGCAGCTCTCCTCTTCTGGGGTGGTTGTTGCCCCCCAATAGTTCCACTGCCACTGGGTGGAGGTCCAGTGGCAGCACAGATGGGAGGGGGTGGCAAGCCAGAAGGGCACCTCAGAATGCAGTACATATACCTCCACATGTGCCCATGTGCACTTGGGGAATGGGGTGGATGATGAGCAGGGGAAAAAAAGAACAATAATATAATAATAGATGAAGAGGCATCATAAATAACAATTGTATAAAGGCACGGCATACAAGAAGTAACATACATAGCATGGAGGATTATGTATGGTCTTTGTTTAATAACCACACTGTAAACACTTTGAGAGGTTGCCATGACATCATTGTAAACCTCGAGAGCACAGCTTGAGAGGTTTTCAGAAGTCATGGCAACCTCGAGAAGTGTTTTCAGCGAGGTTATTAACCAAAGACCATACATTATGTTTTATAGTGTATGGGCTACCAAGACTGGGTAATCACAGATTGAATTACTTTACTGAATTACTTTACAGAACATTGATTGTTGTGAGCATTCTGTTTTGTTAGAACATTGATTGTTGTGAGCATTCCATTTTGTTATATCATTGGTATGACATACTCAAGAAGGGTTAATAACAGAGTGATGTCATAATGATGGCATAACAAGGTTGTAATCTGCTTGATTTCAGTTAATAATAAGGGCTCCCCATATATTATAATAGAATAAAGTGATGAAGGATAACCACATTTGCAATTACAGTACAATAAAGTGTGGGAGGATATTTACAATACGAATAAGCAATACTGAGCTCAGGGTGGGAGATAATATTGGCACAGTGGAAACCAAATAAACAGAGAAAGTGTGCCAAATTTCTGCTTTAAAATGATCACAAAACCTGAAACACTTAAAGTTCAAAACTAACTAAATCAAAATAAATTTGTTGTACTGGACCAAGTAGAAATAAAATTATTGAGGCAGCAGCCAGGGTCATTTAATCTCTATTAGTGAAACTGTTTAACAGAAGTCTTATGAAAGGCGTGTTTTCAGATGGTTACACTTTACTTTAAGTATTCTTAACTACACTGAAACTACTGTATAACTACTTTGTAACTACTATCTAACTTATGTGTAGTTGCTGTACATGTAACGGCAATGTAGTAGTTAACTTGTTTCACATTTGTGGTTTAGTGTAGTTACACAATTTCAATGAACTGGTAGTTACCACAATTACTGTTGTAGCAGCTGTTACATGTGTAGTTACACTTCCAGCATAAATCAATTTTTCTGTTGCACTTTGCAACAGTTGTTACATATGTAGTTACACTTCTAGCATAAATCAATTTTTCTGTTGCACTTTGCAACAGCTGTTACATGTGTAGTTACACTTCCAGCATAAATCAATTTGTACCCAAAGACAGGCAGATGTGGTTGCATGTGCAACTACTACATCATGCAATTTGTATAACTACACACCCAGAAGGGTTCCTACCGGTGTATCCTTCACCACCCACCAACACTCCACACAGCAGATCAGTGGTACAGCGCATGGTATGTAGTCATGCCTGACCCCAAGCCACCCACCTGGGCCATAGCAGGCCAGGAGTGTGGGTACAGAAGAGATGTGAGTCAATGCCACAGAAGCAGCACATTTCTTAGTAACTACAGCATTGTTACAAGCCAATAAGTAATTATGTAAATTATATTCATTGTATAAGTAACCAATGTAGTTGTATAGCAATTAAGAGTATTAGATTGCATGTTTATTAAACAGTAAGTGCATGAAGGACTGATTAATGAAGGAAAGCATACATCAGAACTACAGCACTGACATTCAATGTAAGTGTATAGTAGTTCCACACTTCTTCATATGCTTTATTTTAAATGTCAGTTTCTGCGTACTTCCTTTGCAAATACATGTTAGTTAGTCATTAACTGTGGCAACAATGCCACAGAAGCAGCACATTCCTTAATAACTACAGCACTGTTACACCCTTCTTCTTACACTTTATTTTAAGTGTCAGTTTCTGCATACTTAATTTGCAAATACATATTAGTTTGTCATTAACTGTGGAAACAATTTCACAGAAGCAGCACATTCCACAATAACTACAGCACTGTTGCACTTTCTTCTTATACTTTATTTTAAGTGTCTGTTTCTGGGTACTTACTTTGTAAGTACATGTTAGTTAGGCATTAACTGAGAAAAACAATGCCACAGAAGCAGCACATTTCTTAGCAACTACAGCACTGTTAAAAGTCAATAAGTAATTATGTAAATTAATGATTTTTTATTGTACAGCAATTTACAATGTTAGAATGCATGTTTATTTTTAGTTCTTTGTTTTTTGGTCACACAGCATACAAGTGGTGGCTATGGGATTCAAACTCAGTTCTCCAGGTTTGAGGGCAGTGCTTTTAACTATTATGCTATACTGCAGTAGTTTCATGAGGGATTGATTTCTGAAGGATAATTTTAAGTGTCACTAACTGCATTGTAACTACTTTATAACTACAGTGTGACTGCACTATGTAGTAGTTAACTAGCTTCACAATGTGTATTGTACTTACATAACTTTAAATGTGCTGCTTCTGTAAGATTGACCCATACCTCTGCTGCACCCACACCCCTGTCCTGCTGCTGCCCAGGTGGATGGCTGGGGGTGGGACATGGGCTATTATTCTATGACAGTCCTAATTGTTTTGTACCAAAGACTAAACTGTCCCATTGTACAATGCTGAACAGTCATCATAAATCTGATTGTACATCATTTATATTGCACCCACACTTTAGTTGCTACTCTATTGTGTTTCAACTGTATTATTGCACTTAATTGTACCTAGCTGTACTCAATATATTCAGTGTATTCTATTTTCTGTACCATTCTCTGTTAATGTAAGTGTATTGTCTGTATTACCTATGTACCATCTTTATGGCCTGGGCCATGCCTGAAAATGGTCCACTGAATCAGCGCACCTACCTGGTAAACAAACAAACAAAAAGACAAACAGGCAAACAAATATCACTGATCTGCTGTGTGAAGTTATGGTGGGTGATGACAAATACACATGCCAGGATGCCTCCTTAACCATTACATGCCCTTCCCATTAGTTGAATGAGGTGGCAGCCATGGCACAATCATTCTCATCAAGTTACCACAGCTCCTGACTATATCATGAGGGTTGGGGCATGGTGGTGAAGACGTGCATGTAACAACTAAGGAAGAGTCCCCTGCATGTGTATCTGGTACCACACACCATTACTCCATACAGCAGATATTTGTTTACCAGGGAGGCTGTAAGGGAGGTGGGCATGGTGGACCCACTGACAGGGGAGTGACAACCAATCAGTGTGATTCATGCTCAACATGGGCAGGAAAGAAGTTGGTACAGGGATGAGGGTGGTTGACTTCAGAAAGGCTGACTTCAGTAGGATGAGTAAAATCTTAGGAGAGTACCTGGCAGGAATTCAGTCCCACTGGGATGCAAACCAGAAATGGGGAAAACAATTACACTGGGGCTTGTGGAGGCTTTTGGGATCTTTACCAAACTGCAGAGCAAGAAGGGAGGATATAAGAAGTCAAGCTGGATGAATAGGGGTGTTTTAAATAAGGTGAGGGCAAACAAAATCAGCAATCCATACATACAAGAATTCTGGGAGGGGGAAGAGAGGGATGAGTATGTGAGAGAGTCCAGAGAAGTTACCAAAGGTGTTAAAGCAGCCAAGGCCTCCGGGAACTGAGGCTGGCTCAGGGAATCAAAGACGGGGGAAAGGACTTATTCTGACACATTAGGGAAGGAAGGAGCTGCAAGGATCAGATAGTGCAGCTCAAGAAGGATGGGGTGGACAGAGAAAGGAGCAGAACAAGCAGAAGCACTAAATGAGCACTCTTTGCCATATTCATGAGGGAGAAGGGCAGGCAGCTTCTACAGGGGAGGGAGGGTGGGCATGGGAGGGATGACAGATGGGGTAATCACTGAGGGCTTGTATTAGAGGGTCTGAGGGCTCTGATGGTGGATAAAGCACCAGAACCAGGCAGCATACATCCCAGGGTGCTGAGGGAACTGGTAGAGGCACTGGCAGAGCTACTGGTGGACCTATTCAACACCTCCCTGGACACAAGGTGCATGCCACAGGACTGGAGGATGGCCAATGTGGTGCCTATCCATAAAAGTTACCCTAAGGATGAACCAGGCAATTACAGACCTGTAAGCCTGACATCCATTGTGGGGAAGCTGATGGAGACAATCCTGAAGGAGAGGCTAGTGATATTTCTGGAGGATAATGTACTCCAGGACAGTCATTGGCATGGGTTTGTCTCAGGAAGGTCCTGTCAGACTAACCTAGTTGAGTACTATGACTTGGTACTGAGGAAACTGGACAAAGGTCATATGGTGGATGTCATATTTTTGGACTTCAGCAAGGCCTTTGATTCAGTGCCTCTTGGGAGATTGGAGGGGAAATTGAGGTATGTGGGGGTTGAGACTAAGACGGTTAACTGGATCGAAAATTGGCTTCAGGGAAGATAGCAGAGGGTAGTGGTTGGGGGGACATCTCGTCTCCAAGGGCAGTTACAAGCAGGGTGCTGCAGGATCGGCACTGGGGCCAGTGTTGTTTGTGACATTCATAGCAGACATCTCATATGGCATCAGGAATACAATCAGCCTCTTCACTGATGATACTAAGTTGGGGCAGTGGTGAGTGACACAGAGGGATGGCAGGAACTGCAGAATGACCTGATTAAACTGGAGGAGTGATTGGAAGAATGGTAGTTGGGGTTCAATGCTAAAAATTGCAAGGTGATGCACTTTGGAGTGAAGAACCCAGTGAGGAGCTATCAGCTGTGTTGAGTACAGCTAGGTGCCACCAAGGAGGAAAAGGATCTAGGGATGGTTGTAGATAGGAAAATGAACAACTCAGGGCAGTGCAGGACTGCAGCAGCAGAGGCCAACAGGATGCTGGGGTGTATTGGGGGAAGAATCTCCTCCAGGCACAGGGAGGTGATCCTGTCTCTCTGTTGGTCACTGGTCAGACCACACCTGGAGTACTGCATGCAGTGCTGGTGCCATTATCTAAAGAAGGATATCAGACTACTGGAAGGGGTACAGCACAGAGCAACTAAGATGACACAGGGACTGGGGGAAAGGCCATATGAGGAGAGGCTGCATGACTTGAATATGTATTCCCTGTAGGAGAGGAAAGATCAGAGGGATATGATTGAGACCTTCAAGTACTTAAAGGGTACCTAAACAAGCAGTTTTTTAAAACTGCAAACTCCAAAATCTGGCTTCATTGCAAGGTAAAGTAAAGGCTGCTGTTTACATTTATACTACAACTGCATTTCTGTAAATAACATAAATGCAGTTTTATAGCTTTGGAAAAATGTAGACATCAGCGTTTCACTTTCAAAAAACAGCCTTGGTTTCTCCCTAAGATGTCTGCCAAGTGTGTTAAGTGATGAGTCATGATGACATCATCAGGGACAGAGACAGAGATCCACATATATTCCTATAGTGCTAGCTAGTTCTTCTTTTCCTCTTTATTTTGAATTGTTGTACCAGAATGATCAACACCATGTATTGCGTTGTGGATTATTTCAATCAGTACACATGTTAGGCTATGATTTTGTTCATTTTGTTTACTTTAACTTGTAGAAAATGTTTTGCAATCCAGCTAACTTTTTCCTTGGCAAACTGAATTATAGTATAACACTTCAAATACCTGATGATCTAGTGGTTATATGATGCACTGAATTTTGTTTTATGTTAACCAGGAGAGACACACTAAGCTGAAAGCTTGTTTACCGGTGTGGCTTGGGAGCACAAGGAAGTTTAGTGACTTGCTCAGAGTCATACAACAAAGTACCTATCTTGTTCAGTTCCAAAGCTCATGCTCTCTTGTTAATCCACAAATAAGGCTTTCTTTTTCCATGTGAACCCCGTACACATAGCCTGCCTTCTGTTGAACACCCCGCCATCCATACCCTGCCTTAGTACTGCCTGGGGCCACATATGAGCTTGCGGTCTCATGAAGAGAATTATCACACTTCAGATTGTAATTTAGTACCACAGAGAGTTGTGCACACCTGTACTGATACGTATCATCAGCTGGCACTGTTAAAAAATGCCTCCCAAATTACTCCCCAGTCCACATTCTCAGTGTTTGACTTTTGCTTCCACAGTAAACATTGGGTGGATCACCACCCTTCTGCACAGTGAAGGTAGTATGTAAAGTGTCATGTTGTGTTTTTTTCCCACCTCATTAACCAACAACTAGGTCTACCTAGAGGGCCAAGCAATAAGCACCATGACCCAGCAGAAAAACTGCTGTTCATCCCCTCATAAGGGCTGCATTTACAATGAATAACAATATTATTAGCAGTAGAGGCATACTAATACCTTGCACGAATCCACCCGACTTCCAGTGTCAGTCTGCTCCTTTACCTGTGATCTGCAGAACCCCACAGGACAGTTTCTAGCAATTCTTCTCCATTACTTTTCTGTGCTCTACTCCACAATTGGAGTAGGCTGGCTACCGCCCTTCCAAATCTTGAATGAGCTATACACAACTCCCTCAATACTGTCCCAACAAACGTCAACATCCCCCTGCCCAAGGGTAATCTCTCTACACTGAATTCAAGTAACAGTTTAGGTGCAGCCCTGCCACTCTTGAGTATTTGTCATCACTGGTTACTCTCATCCACAGTCAGGTAGCGATCACGATGCTGCCATCCCCACATTTCAGATCTCACAGTGTTCTGCTTAGCGTCCTCCTTCATGTCTTCAGCTAACCTGAATATAGCTGTACCCTGCTGGGATGGCCTTTTCAGTCCCTCTCTGGCATTCATTCTTCTCACCTACTCCCCACACCAAAAACTGGTGAGTTCACTGCCCTTCCGCATCATGAATGTGGTTAGTACAGTCTCCCGTGTTATATTTACATACTCATAATAAACATGATCTTCTGGTAAGCCAGACTGATAGCAGCATGGCACAAGTGGAAAAAATAGGCTTTCCTACCCATATAAGATCTAAGACATCTATGATTAGGCACTGTTAAATGATGTGCATAATGATGTGCACACCCCTTATTTAATAGTGCCTAATCAAAGGTAGCCTAGATCGTTTAAGGATAAGAAAGCCCATCATTCCCCTTGTTCCATGTTGCTATGAGCCTGAATTACTGGAAAGATATGTTTATATTTGATATGTCAAAATAAAACAGGGACTGTACTACTTGCATTTATGATGCAGAAGGATGATGAAACTCATCAGTTTTCGGTGTGAGGAGGAATAGTGAAGAATGAATACCAGAGGGGGACTGAGAAGGCCACTCTTGCAAGGTACTGCTATATTCAGGGAAGGGGAAAGACAAGGAGAGAAATATCAGCAGATTACTATGAGAAATAAGATGTGGGTCTGCCTGCACCTTGATCACTACCTGACCCTGTTGTCCTGGCCAACATTCCCCTTCCCATAAAACCAGTTCACGCAATTGTCTAAGGCTGTATGTGGATATTAATGTGTGAAATACCTGCCACTACACATTCAGTCACTTCACTACCAGTCTAGTATTGCTTGTAAAGCACTTTGGGATACAATGTGTATGAAAACCACTATACAAATGTTGATTCGTCTTATTGTTATTATTTCCCTTGGAAAAAGAAGACAAGACAAGCATACATTTCAGTTTCGAGAAAGTATGAACTCTAACATTGGACTGCACAAGAACTTTGCTACAAAAAAAGTGGTGGCTCTAGGGGAGATGAAGGGTGTGGCTGTAACCCCCCCCCCCACATAGTAATGTACTTGCTTGCTGCTGCATTTCACTTTGTTGAAGAATTCTGATTTTTTGATTGTACAAATGTTTACATTCAAACTATGGATTACATTTGTAGGTTTAGTCAAAAACATACTAGAAAAGAATAATAGCAGAAAATGTAAAGGTTTAATAAAAATGTTAAAAAGTGCATATTAAGCATGCCCACCACACCAGTACCCCCATTGTAACATCCTGGATCCACCATAACCTCTAGACCACCAGATTATTCAAGATTTGTACTGCACTGTGGTTTGCCACAGAGAAAGTTGGTTGGATTAAAACACATTTTCAGCATGTTAAAGTAAAGAAAATGAACAGAACCATAGCCTAACATGTGCATTATACAAAATAATGCACATGGTTTTAGCCATTTGGGTGAAACAATTCTATACAAAGGGAAAAAAGTACTAGTTAGCACTACAGAGAGCCATATATCCCTCTGACTTTGGCTCTAATGATGTCATTACATAACACATTTGGTGGCCATTTTAGGAAGCAGGTAAGACAGCTTTTTGAAATTGGAAGGCTGATTTTACAATTTTCAAATGCTCTGGAACCACATTTAGGTAAATCATGTAAATGTAGTTTTAGCATTAATGAATACAGCAGCCTTTCTTTCAGTCACCTATGGAGTCAGATTTTTGAATAGTTTGTTGCCAAAATGTTGTTTAGGTATCCTTTAAAGGGGATTAACAAGACAGGAACAGAAGGGATATATAAGTTAAGCAGGGGGAGGGACACAAGAGGTCATGGTCATAGATTGGAGCCCTAATTGGAGAGGAATGAGGAGACACTTTTTCATGGAGAGGGTTGTGGCAGAATGGAACTCTCTGCCAGAGGAGCTGGTATCCTCAAGACAGCGGGGGTTTTCAAAAGGGGATGGGACAGGGTAAGATGGGACGTTATTGTGAAGGGGAGGGGCAGCTGCAAGGTAGGTGTGCTAGCTGCACATTCAAGAAGACTTGATAGACCATAGACCATGTGGCTTGTTTCTGCTGGCAAATTTCCTATGTTCATATGTTCCTAGGTGCACTGATCCAATGGACTGTTTTCAGGCAGGACCTGGGCCATAAAGATGGTACATACAGTAGGTAATACAGACAATACACTTACAATAACAAAGAAAGGTACAGGACATAGAATACATTGACTATATCGAGTACAGCTGGGTACAACTAAGTGCAAAAATACAGTTGAAATACAACAGAATAGCAGCTGAAGTGTGGGTGCAATATACATGATGTACAATCAGTCAGTCTTATGACTGTTCAGCATTGTACAATGGGATAGTTAATTCATACTGTAGGTAAACAAGAGTCCCTCTGATTACCGTTGTCCTGAGAGGGAGATCCCATAGGGTTGAGGGGGCAATCCTGTCCAGGACAAGTACTACCCCCAAAAAAAGTGTGTATGTGTATGTGGGGGAAATTATATAAGGAGAGAGAAAGAGAGTCACGGTGGTCCCTCTCCTGTCTACCTCACCTAGGGGAGATCCCCAACCACAGGACCAGACCACATCCAGGAGGAACCCCCCAAGCTGAGAAGGGAAGGCTCTACAGGACAAGAAGCCCTACTTGCCCTCCCTCCCGAGGTGGGCCCTCTGTCACTTAGGAAGGTAACAGAGGACTGGAGGTACCAGTAGGACCCAGCCCACAATTGACCTCAAGGAGGGAGAGAGCAAGCAGGGAGGGGGCATTGCCCAGGGACTGAGGCCCAGAAGGGAAGCTGCCAGTGATGAATGGTGAAGATATACAAGAAGATCAAGAATTACGATAGGTGCGTAATTTTCATATCTTCCCTTTGTCAATCTTCACCATTCATCGCTGTCTGGGTGAGTACTTAGCCCTCCTGAAGGGGGCTCAGCATTTCCCTGAGGGACTAGAGTCTCTCAGTCTCTTATGGGGAGGACCAAAGGAGGAGACCCATTACAGGCCAGTTAGGCCTGCGACTGGTCAGGGTGAGGAGGGGTCTTCCGTTGCCTGGAAGATGGAAGTCGCCCCTGTAGTTCCCACCTTGCCATGTGGGAGAAAAGGTGGGTCCCCTGGAGAGTAGATGCAGTGCCCACCACCATGCCAAGGGTGACAACCTTGATAGATGAAGCTACACTGTCCGCCTATGCAGATTGCTGTCACCACTATCCTTGAAGCTACCTCATTGGTGTCATAACACACCCTTGCCTGGTGCCTTGTGAACTCCAGGCCCTGCAATGAGAGGGCAATGGCCTGTCTGGTTGCCTTCATATCAGGCAATAATGTCAGCACCTGACCTAGCATTGATCACAGATGCCTGTTGTAGGCAGCGTGGTGTGCCTGATGAGTGGCAAAGCTGAGCAGGATACAGGCCACAGAGAACACTATCCATCTCCAGTGGTCAAACTCCGCAGAGTCCACATCTGGGGGCCAGTTGCACACCAGGTGTCTATGCCCAGAAGGTGTCTATGCCCAGAAGGGATATCCAATACCCTCACTCCCAAAGTTGGATGAGGCAAGGTCCCTGGAGACCTCTGATGTGTGCAATACCTGTGCTGGCAGTCCCTAGGGGCTGGAGTTGGGACAGATGGGCACTGCCAGGTGTGAGATGATGCTTCCTGGAAGGGAATCAGCCAGGAAAGGATGACCAGGTGGTCCATACTAAATTCACTAAGGAAGACACACAGCGTCCACTCAGTATTGTGTCTTGTGATGTGGGATAGGTGCAGATCGCCGACCAGCCTCACTAGGAAGTGCTGATACTTTATCTGATCAGCGTCTGAGGACAGATGGACAGAGATATCGTCTTCTTTGAAGGAGGAAGATGAGGAGGCTGATGAATCTGAAGAGTCCAATTTCAGCTGCTGTGGGGGAGAAAGGCAAAATACCTGCTCATCCATAGTCCTGACATACCTGAGGAAGGTGGTAGCAGTGGATTTGAATTGCTCGCAGGTCAAGGGCCCTGAAGGACCCACATGCCCTGGGAAATGAAGGGGGCTGCAGAGGCAATAGGGAGACACACTTCACCTTATCTGAGCGACCTCTTCCAGGGCTAGGGGACCTTGCTGGCGATCTTGGACCTCCTGGGGATCCTCTAGTCTATACAGTTACTGGCCGCTTAACCAGCTTGAAGCAGGCAGGACTGAGCCCTGAATGGGAAACTCCCCAGTGAGAAGACCAGGGCTGCATAGAACCAGAAGGGCAGACCCCAACCCCACCCAATAGGGCCTCCCTTGAAGGGGATGAGGGAGAGAACAAAGGCTTTGCACTGCGACACATCCCTGAACCCCTAAGGGTCCCTGGGGAAGGTCACTGCCCCATGTCCAGCCACCTGAATCCCATCAATTCTGAGGTTGAACTCTTATTCACTCCCAAAGCTAGAGACTGCTCCAATCCCGCAGGCCTCCTGAGGGAGGCCGCAGAAGAGTGAGTCCCTATTCTGGCCCTGGGGGAACAGCACTGGGACCAACAGCTCTCCGTGCCCCCAAGACCCAAACCACCATCCCCTCAGATGGAGGGTCACTATTGGCAGGCACACTCCTGATGTCACCACTGGCACAGGAGCTGGCACCAATCAAAGTTGCCAGTGCCAAGGGAAGGTATGCCTGGGAGGGCACAGAGTTATTGGGCACCGGAGAACCCTCCAACTCTGAGGAGTTGGGCAGCCAGTCCAGATTAGTCTCCCAAGTGTCTGGCTCTGGAGAGAAAGAGATCCAGAAGACCTCCAGACAAGCAGCCCCAGAGGATTTCCCACCCATGGTGCCAATTGTGGTGCAGAAGGAGGGCTCAGTATCGCTCATGTTGCTGATCACCAGAGCTGCAAACAGCCCTGGGATACAGAATGGCATCAGTGGGTGGTGCTGAGGAGCCACCTGTGCTGGGCCCAGCAGGCGTGGGCCATGACACTGGAGGGGCCTGCACCTCTGAGGAGTTGACTGCCTGTGCATTGCTCCCAGCCCAGGCCCTGAGATGCCTTGACCAATCCTCCAGCAAGAAGAGACCTCCTCCCTGACAAGGCTAGAAGAAGACGAGGCCCCCTCCTCATAGGTCTGTATAGAATTGGGAGAGGATCTGAAGGAAGGGTGGAGAGACCTGCGCTAAGAGTCCCTCATACAACACTGCCCTCCAAAAATCAGTGGATTGTGGCTCACTTTCCATGAGCAGTGCTCCAGTGCTCAGCAGTCCATGGAGAAGCAAGCTTCACAACTATTGATATCATGAGATGGACAAAGGCAGGTGAGGTATTGGTCATGCTGGTCCGTGATGGACATCTGCCAGTGCAGCGACACCAGTGCATAGGAGGCCAGCCTGCCTTGAAAGAGTGCTTTTTGTCCCCGAACAAACCCAATATGACTCGTGGTAACTAAACTAATAATAAGAAACAGACTCAGTGCTGCTTCAAGAAAGAAAAAGGAAAGGTCTTACCAGATTCCTGCAGAAAACGGCACCAAGCTACTAGCAGATGGTGAAACTGGAATGGAGCAAAAATGGTTTTAACAATGACATTGAAACAATTAACTAGGCCGCAATGTCGTAGATGAAATTTCTTCAGCAGGTGCAAGGTGCTGCACTCTCGATGGCGGGAGAAGCAGAACTGGGGTGGAGGAGGAGTTGGCGACTGTTGCTGGCTGACACGCGAGAGCCACATAATGCATCGGGCTCAAGGGCAGCACTGCCTCCGATGCTGGCTCCTTCCCCTACAAAAAAAAAACTCACACTGGGTGCTGTGCCTCCAGCTGTCACCCAGACAGTGATAGATGGTGAAGATTGACACAAAGAAGATCAGTAGTACTGTGCTGCAGTTACACAGTTTGCATGAAGGGGTAGTTACTGCAATTACTGTTGCCTCCACTCTGCCTCAAATCAATTCTTTCTGGCAAATGTAAATATGTATGTCGCACTTTGCAACAGATGTTACATGTGTAGTTGCACTTCCAGCATATATCAATTTATGCCAAAAGAGAAACGGTTGTGGTTGCACGTGTAACTACCACTTCATGCAAACTGTATAACTACACACCAGTCAAATGTGAAGTAATTAACAACTACATAGTATTTACAGTGCAATAACAGTGTAGTTACTTCATAAAAATGTGTGTCTAACTACATAACATGCAAATGCGAAACTAATTACCAACTACATTGTAGTTGCACGTAACTACACAGTATTTACATAGCAGTTACATTGTAAGTATACAGTAATTACAGTGTAGTTAAGGACACTGAAAATAAAGTGTTACCTTCCAGACTTTTGGAAATGTGCCAAAGTACAATAGTGACCATATTTAAGGCTGGGGAGGCAAGCAACCCATCAAACTACCAGCCTATTGCTCTCCTCTCAGTCATAGCAAAGCTTTTTGAAACATTAGTGTGTGACAAACTTTATAGCCACTTAGAAACCTATGACCTGTTGACCCTACATTAATCAGGGCTTAGGGCAGGGAGGTCCACGAGCACTGCATGCATGGATTTCATAGATCTAGTGTCTAATTACTTAAACTGAAAATGGCACTTATACAGTGTGTATGCAACAGATCTCTAACAAACATAAATGGGGATTACACAAAGAAATCCTCTAAGGAGATACTGTAGTTAATAGAGTGCCTTCACCCTGTGAATCCTGAAGACATCCCAACAACCCCCATCTCAACAACCCCCGACACCAGTACCCCAAACTCTCCTTCCCCTCCCTTTCCCTTTGGTTATCTTGACTATTTTAGAAGATAAAAGCAGTTTTTGTATAGAGTTTGAATATACTATGTATTCAATAACTTTTGTATAATCCCCATTTTTTTGTTACAGATCTCTCTACTGCATACATATAAGTTCCATTTTCAGTTTACATGATCCAGTAATCTGGTACTTTTGAAATATACAGGCACTCTTTATATGCATCTAATGCTAAGTGTGCCTTTTATACAAATGGCAGGGTCGTTTTAAAAACAAATTTCCACTCTGTTATACGAGTACTACATCACTATTAATTAATGATCACAGGTGTTTGTGTGTGTGGGGGGGCACTATATAATGACTTCTACCCTAGTGGGCAGTATCCTTAGATATAGGGGAAGCACTTGACATGGTTAAACTGGGCTTTAGCAAGGCTATGGATACTGTGCCACTCAGGAGATTGATTGCAAAATTGAACAGCATAGGGATGGGATCCAGACTGGCGAATTGAGTTAAAAACTTGTTAATGGATAGGTGACAGAAGGTGGTGGTTAATGGCACTCACTCTAATGATAGAAGAGTGACCAGGTGGTGCCACAGGGCTCAGTATTCGGTCCAGTCCTCTTTAATGTCTTCATAAGTGACACTGCAAATGAACAGGAAGGGAAATTATGCCTGGGTGGACAGTCAGGAGGGGTGGAAAGAATGCAAAGGGATCCTGTGAAACTCAAAGAGTGGTCAAGAACAAGGCAGTTGGGGTTCAATGCCAAAAAGTACAAAATCATGTACCTAGGGCACAGAAACACAGGAACTGAGTATAGGATGGGGAAGTACTGTCACTATATCTGATGAGCTCAAGGTGATAGGGCAGTGTGCCACAGCAGAGGGCTGGGACTGTGCAATGCTGGGATTCATTGGGAAGAGTTATCTTCAGCAGCAGGAGGGAGGTGATGTTGCCACTGTATAACTCACTAGTGAGACCCCACCTACAGTATCATGTCCAGTTCTGGAGGGTGCACTTCAGAAAGGACATAGACAGGGTGGAGGCAGTCCAGTGGACAGCAACTAAAATGGTGCAGGGGTCACACCAAAATCCCTACAAGGAGAGATTGTGGGATCTCAACATATACACTTTGGAGGAGAGGAGAGTGAGAGGGGACATTTTATTTTAGTCTTTGGTAACCAGGTAAGGCCAACTGGGCACAAGTGCCTGTTTTCAGGGGCAACCTGGGAGCACTGTGCAATTAAGTGACTTGCTCAGAGTCACACAGTATGCAAGTGGAGGTTGTGAGAATCAAACCAAGGTCAGGTCTGCTAGATGTACCAAGCTTGTTCACAGCTCGTTACTCTAACCTCTAGGCTATACTGCCAGACCTACTGTACAAGTACCTCATGGGGCTGAACAGGATGCAGGATGGTAGTCTGTTTTGAATGAGAAAGAGCACCAGGACTAGAGGGCATGGAATGAAGTTGGGGGGGATTTTAAAAGGCATGTCAGGAAGTACTACTTTACTGAATGAGTGGTAGATGCCTGGAATAGACTGCCAGCAGAAGTGGTGGAAGCAAAATCAGTAGGGGGCTTTAAGCATGACAGGGAGGTTCACATAGGGGAATATTAGTAAATAGGCAGGGACGAGGAAGTGTCACAGGATACCAATTTGGGTCTATGGAAACAGACTAGGCAAGGACCATCTGGACAGACTGGGCAGACAAAGTGATCCTTTTTAGCTGAAATATTCTATATTTTTATGTTTCTAGTGTGATCAAATTGTTAGAGCACTACCTTGGGAACCTGCAGTTTGCTAGTCCATGTTAACTGCATTTGTAATCAGAAAATATGATTAAATTTGGCCCTTTTACCTTTGATTCTGCCCAGTGGAACATTTGGGCCACCTTGGAATACTTTGACTTTTGACTATATAAAATAAGCCCTCTCCTCCTTTCCCAGGTAACCAGGACTAGTTTTATGGCCACCCCTTTCCGACCCAAGACACTTTTCATCTTCCTCACCCGCTCCACAGAAAAAAAATTCCAGCTTCAAGCACTGTGCAAGGTGCTGAATGAGTTTTCTTCTAAAAGCTGACTGAACGAACAGGGGAGGATGTAAGAAGCTGGCATTGACTAGAGTGGTTGAGGGTTGGAAGAAAGATGCCCCTTCCCCACATTTTTAGCCTGTTAGTCCTCCACACCAAGGATCCAAAGTGTCTTTGGCTTAAAAGTAAACAAGGAGTGTGAATTAAGGCCAAATTAAAGTTGTCAATTTTCACATTTGCTCTCCATTAGTTCTAACCCCTTTAGAGCCAAATATTCATGTGTGACCTTGGAAACGCCCCTTAACCTCTTAGTACTCCGGCCCACCCAGCTGCTGTGATGGGTAGAAGCAGGATCCCACCAAAAGTGAAATGTTTCATCTCAGCTGGCTATCCTGGGAAATTAATTGTAAAAAAAAAAAGTTGTAACTAGTTATAACAGTAGGAATTATTATACTTAACAGACGTCAAGTTGATGGGATTAACCAACATTAAGTAGAGGTAGTGGGAGTTACTGACTTCTCTCTGAGCATTGCTGTAGACTGAAGAAGTTTTTTTTTAATTTTGTTTTGTGTTTTAACACAGAAACATAGAATTGCCAGCAGATAAGGACTGCTTGGCCCACCCAGTCTGCCCATTTTTCCCTGCCAAAGGTATCACCTCAGATACTGCTTGAACTCCAGCCCATTTACCTAGCCCTTCCTTTCCTTAAGATTCCTTTACTTCTATCCAATGCTTTCTTGAACCCCATGACTGTTTTAACCCCCACCACCTCTGGTGGAAAACTGTTCTAGGAATATAACACTTTTTCTGAGAGACAGTACTTCGTCACATCTCTCCTGAATCTACCCCCCCCTCCAGTTTCTTACTATGCCCTCTTGCTACTGAGCACCTTTATTTCTGAAAAATACCTCCCTCCTGTACCTTATTCACCCCCATGAGGTATTTAAAGGTCTCTATCATATTGCCCCCCCAGTGTGTAATATTTAGGTCCTTAAGTCTCTCCTCAAATGGGTTCTGATGCAGAACCTGTACCATTTCAGTTACCCTCCTCTGGACTGCCTCCACTTTGTCAATGTCCTTTTGGAGATGTGGTCTTTAGACATTGACACAATATTCTAGGTGGGGTTTTATTAGTGATCTATACAGAGGCAACATCACCTCCACCTCTCTGCTGGTGATACCCCTCTCCATGCACCCCAGTATCTCACTAGCACTCCCAACTGCCTTATCAAACTGCCGGGTCACCTTTTGGTCACCCAATACGATTATCCTAGGCCACTTTCCTGCTTGGTGGTTGTCAGTACCACTCCTCCCATTTTTTACTCTGCCCCTCGGTTTCTGTGCCCTAAGTGCATTACTTTGCAATTTTTCAAGTTGATACCCAACTGAATACCCTTGACCACTCTTGAGTTTTCTTAGATCACTGCTCATCTTTTCCATCACCCCAGAAGTGTCTACCGTATTGCAGATTTTGGTGACATCCGCAAAGAGGCAGACCTTTCCTTCCAGCTCCTCTGCAATGTCACTCATAAAGACATTAAAGAGGACCGGTCCCAGCTAGTGGTGGGTGAAGTGGCCTCAATTCACTCTGCGAAGTGATTCACAGAGCCAAGGTGAATTCGCGGAGTACTATGCAACATGAAGTGGAGTAATTCGCGCTAAAACGAGTAATATGAAGTCCATTGAGAACAATGACTTTGCATTACTCTGCCTTCCCAGACCACTACTCCACCAATTTTAAAGGTGAAGTGCATTGAGAACAATGTACTTCACCTCACTTCTAGGTTTACTAGGTTTTTTTATGGAAAAAAAGGAGGCCAAGGCCCATCTTGATTTTTCCCTCACACAAGTGGGCTAGTATAGATAAGTGATTTAATTTAATCCAGTTGTCAAGGTGGTTCTTAAAGGTATCGACATTTGCAATAGGTAATAAATTCCACAGTCTAGGTGAACGTATAGTTACATAATTATTTCTTTTGTTTGAATTTGCTTTCTTGAGAATAATCTGCTTGTTGTGTGACCTAAGTGTTTTCCTATTAGAGCAGATAGAAAGATTGCACTCAGCTAACAATGATGGAGATTGTAATACTTTGTGAATAAACAGAAGGTCACCCCTGCAACGTCTAGTTTGGAGGGTATGGAGGCCAGTGGCCTCCAACCTCCAGTGTATGTCTTATTGGTCAAACCGGAGACCATCTTTGTAACTTTGTGCTGGACCCACTCCAATAAAACTATATCACCTGCTAGGTAGGGATTCCAGAAGGGAGATTCATAATCCAAATGAGGCCTAACATGTGATCTGTACAAGGGAATCAAGCACTCTTTGGTTCTTGTAACAAATGAGCATTTGATTTGGCTCAACAATGAATGTGCTTAATTGGTGACTTTTAAACAGTGGTCATATGAAGAAAGTTTATTGTTAACAAGAATTCCTAAGTCTCTTTCTGCTGTTGATGATTAAGGGGATATTATTTATTTTATATATATTCTTTTGGTTAGTCCTACGAAAATGGAGAACAACACATTTGTCAATATTAAATTCCATGGACATTAAAATTGCCCATTGTTCAATAGAAAGCAAATCGGAAATTATACTTTTTCAGTTAGTCTTTGTGTCCACATAGCCACCAAGTTTAGAGTCATCCACAAACTTAGAAAGCCAATTTTGCCTTGTTTTCAAGTTCCGAGGGTGAATTTTGCAGTGATTCATGGGATTTCAGGTCACATGGCATCTATATTGATCTGCACAGCCTCAGTTTGGTGTAGTGTGTGTAGGAAGCTATAGAAGATAGTGTGCTCTGGGAGCTGTCTGTGATTCAAACCTTCTAAAAGCTGTTACAAAAAAGCCTTTTTGAGATGTTTTTTGCTCACATTTTGGTTCATCGATTGTAGGAAACCCTCCTTTGTTCATAACATCGAGCATGTTTGTGTATGGATTTTGAATGTTAATGTATAACATTGAGTCTGTAGTAAGAGACAGTGAAAGTGTGCTTTGGGGAAGGGGCGTATCTGTAGTAGTTGGAGAAATAGGGAGTTCATCGTTTTTTGGTTACATTTTTGTTATATTACTGACTGTGTTAATGTACACACGGTAATATTGTCAGTAATTGTTGACATTTTTTTGCTGATTGTGTGTTGTGTGGATCTGGTGCAGCAGTTCATAATTTCAGGCTGTTTACAATACATGGTATATTACTGAACCTTTCAATTTGCTATGCATTACTTTTAGACAAATTGTGTGTGTGTGTGAGTGTGTGTGCGGTGCGTGATATCAAATAATACACCTTTTATTGTGCCACAGTGTAATTGCAGGTGCAGCAGTGTGAACCTGCAATCCACTGCAGCTGCATGATTTTGTACTGCCATTGTGGTATCTTTTCTTTATTTTGCTGCTTGCACTGCCTTAAAAATCTGCAGTCCGTGCCCCCACCGGCAAAAGGAATTGTTTATCAGATTGGACTGTTTGTGACTTCAGCACCACTGGTTAGTTAAGGTGTTGTTTTCACTTGTGAATTTGCATCTGTATCTGTTGAGGAAGCCACAGTTGTTTTTTGGCCTCATATCCAATGTCCCCCCACCCAGACTGAATGTTCCAAAATCTAAATTTATTTAGAATATTGTTGTTGAACACCCAAAATTCCCACAAAGAGATGTGCAAGGAATGCTGGTTCTCACCATGGCACTGCTGCCCATGGTAAGATTGTCTGTGGGCGTGGTAGTATGCAGATGCAGAAGTGCATTGCTGATGTGAGGAAAGGTATTTCTCCTGCAATGTTTTTTACAGCCCAATCAGTAGCTTCATGCATAGTTGGAGGAGATGTTGTTGTCGTCCCAGCCGGTGGTGTTAGTGCAGTTGCTGGTGGTGGTATGAGTATTGCTGCCTCAAGTTCCACTTCTGACCAGCGTACCGTGTCCAAAAATATAGTGGATTGTGAAGCAGTGTGAGTGAGTGAGTGGCAGTGTAGATGATGTCATACTTCCCAGTAACATCCCAGTAACTGAATGTGAGGATTCTGATAATCATGTCAACGATAGCATACAATGTGACATTTCTTCCACCGTGGTTCAGGCCATGCATTTTCCATGCAGTCATTCACAGTGTGGTGAAAAATTATCAGGTGATGGACATGGTGGTGTTGATGATGATGAATCTGATGATGATGCTGTGGTTGCAACATGCAGTCCACATGCCAGCATCCAAGCAGAAGATGTGGATGTGAGTGATGCTGATGAATATGATGATGATGTACTTGACCCCAGCTGGGAACTGGAGAAAAAGAAATTCAAGGTCGCTCTGTCTGAGTCTGTTTGCATTACCCCCGTAAAAACTTGTGATTTACCAGTTTCAGTTGATGGTGAAGATAACACAGTAATAATGATAGATAGTCGTGGTGGTCAGTTGCAGCCCAACTGTGTTCTACCCAAAAAAATCACATAGCACACCCCCCATTTCATGGCTTAAAAGAACGGAGTCCAATAAGCAGCATCAGGGACATGTTAAAGGTAGAGCACCACAATCCCTTCTTTGGGATTTTTTTGTGCAAGATGCAAATGATGAGTCAGTTGCAATCTGCGAGGTTTGCCATGTGCATGTGAGTCGAGGTAAAAAGGGGAGCCATCTGGGCACAGGATGATAGCATATGCATCTTAAGAATAGGCACATGGCACTGTGGACCCAGCACAAGATGGCAGCTAATACCACAGTGGGGTGTTTACCCTCATCATCAACCATAACGAGCATGTTATCCCCTTCCATGACTGTTAAATCCAGTAGGAAATTAAATGCGTGCAACAGTGATGAAATAAGAGCAGAGGATTACTAAAGGCATGATGACATGGAGGATCATAATGATTTTGAAATGCTGCCCAGTGGTGGTGAGAGTAGTAGTTTTGGTGGTGGTGGTGGTGGTGGTGAATGCAGTATGTCTAGTGCAAGTGGTACATCAACCCCGGTTGGTAAATGCGGCAAAATAACTGCATTTGTGGGTTTGTCATCATCACCTGTGCAACCGTCTTCATCAAACATCCACACTCCACCCCCTGCCATTCACAGAGTAGAATCATTTGTCATCACACTCCGTGTAAAACGTTTGTCAGCCCATGTTACAGAGTGTTTTTGCGCATAAGCTGAAGCACCCACCCAGTCATACAGTGTCATGTGAACCTAATGCTGCTGTAGCTGAAATGCTGGCAATTGATCTTTTGCCCTTCTCCTTTATGAAGAATTCTGGGTTCCAGCAGTTTGCTGCATGTGCCTGTCCAAAATGGAGAGTCCCATCCAGGACATACTTTTCGACCTGTGCTGTCCCCAAGTTGTGCCGTACTGTGTCCGACTCAGTAAGACATGCCCTTCAACATTCATCCTCTCCATTCATCCGTTTAAGTATGGATATATGGATAAGTGGCAAAACAGCAGGGAGTTCATATCTGTGTATAACTGCACACTGGGCGCAGGTGCCGGGGGTTGTTTGTGATGTTGATAGTGTGAACAATCAATGCAGCAAGGTGGAGTGTCATGGTAGCAGTCTTCCAGGAATTTGACAGCATGCAACGATTACTATGCACAATGTGACCTGTTCACACACTGGTGAAAACATGTTGGACGTGGTACTGACTGAAATTGACAAGTGGCGGAACCCCCTGTCACTGAGAGCTGGGTTCATAGCAAGTGACAATGGGTCAAATGTGGTGAAAATGCATCATGAATGGTGGCCTTTTTCGTGTTCCTTGCATGGCCCATTGTTTAAATCTTGTGATGCAGGAGTTTCTGCAGCACCCTGATGTAAAGGAAATGCTGACAGTTGCACACCATATCTGTTCTTACTTTTCACGATCTGCAAAGGCCTGTGACCAACTTTGGCAGTTGCAGATGTGAAACAGCCTCCCTCGGCACCGCTTGAAGCTGGAAGTTATCACCTGGTGGAACTCCACTTTATACATTGCAGAGAGGTTGTGTGAACAATACAAAGCAATCTCAGAATATCTTATGATGCAAACTAGCCGTGACTGTTCCAGAGCCTCAATGTCTATGATGAATGAACAGTGGCACCTCATTTTGTGGCCTTTTGAACATGCCACACAGGCAGTGAGTGGAGAGTCTGCCTTCATTAGCCAATCAATTCCACTGCTGCAGGTGCTGAGGCAGACATTGGTGAATGTACAGCATGGCCTTGATGTTGTCAGAGACAGTGCTAGAAGTATGTTGCTGAAACACATGCTGACAATATTTGACCAGAATCATCACATTTTGAGTATTCAGCGTAGTGACAACTTTGCCATAGCAACAATGCTGGACCCACAATACAAACATGGAATTGCCTCAGTACTACAGGGAGGGCCTGAACAGGTAAAAAATGTCAGTGAGCAACTGGTGCGCTTGGTTCATGGAGCACAGAAGTCACGTGCCAAGGTCAGCAAACCTCAGCAGCATAATCAGGCTGAAGGTGCAACTGGAGGAGTATCAAGCATATCCTGTAAGGGGAAGGGGACTGCAGTTCCAGGTGGACTGTCATCCAAAGTGGTTGGCATCAACACACTTTGGGAGGCTTTGTCCCAAGTGGGGATTTGTCAAATAAATGATTCCAGAGAAGAGGATGATGCATCAACCACTGGACTTAGTGCAGCACAGAGAATGGTTGAGTCATATTTGTCTGAAAACAGGTATCTGTCAATAACTGATGATCATCTTTTGTCCTGGAGTGGAAAGGTCAGTGAATGGCCAGAGCTGACTGCAATGGCACTGAAGTACCTCATATGCCCACCCTCCATTGTAAGTGTCGAGAGAGTATTCAACTCAGCAGGTGCAATAGTCCGTGATCATAGGACAAACCTCTCTGCTGCAAATGTTGGTTTGCTAACATTCATAAAAATGAATGAAAGGCACATACCAGCACAGACTGCAACCTCAGTATTCATACCCTGGCCTAGTCATGATGGTTTTGGTAATGTAGAAATGGACCATCCTGGTGGCACTGGCAGTGGCAACATGAAATGGCCTACCACTGACGTAGATGATGACACAATGGAGAAAGAATTTCCCAGTAGTCAGACTTCAGACATAGATGACTGTGAGGCAGCTTTCTTTTTGAGGATGATAATGAGGTTAATGTCAGAAGGTTTTAACTGAAGTTGTTAAAAGGTGGTGACATTTGCTGTATGATACATGTTTTCCATTTCATGTCTTTGTGTGCACCCCCAGACTACCACAGGACCGCTGTTAGCCACTGCCACCACAGAGAATGACTTTGTGTGCCCCCCTGGATCACCACCACCAGGACTGATGTTAGCCACTGCCACCACAGAGAATGACTTTGTGTGCCCCCCTGGACCACCACCACCAGGACCGATGTAAGCCACTGCTACCACAGAGAATGACTTTGTGTGCCCCCCGGACCACCACCATCAGGACGGATGTTAGCCACTGCCACCACGTAGAATGACTTTCTGTCCCCTGGACCACCACCAGCAGGACCGATGTTAGCCACTGTCACCACAAAGAATGACTTTGTGTGCCACCCCAGACCCCCACCACCTCAACCACTGTTAGCCACTGCCACCACCACCACCAGATTCAGGAAGATGTCACAGGGAATGTCATCATGTGCCACAGCTATCACCACCACCAGCACCCACCACCAGTGTCATTCTGACAATGTTTTCCCACTACATTGACCATACCAAAGCAGAGGGAATCAAGCAGGAGACCACATTCATCAGCCACAGGCACAAGGCTTCTTAATATTAAAACTATAAAGTCAGTATGAGTACTAATGTTATTTATGCTATTCAACTTCCTTTAGTTGTATGTTTTGTTTTCTGTCGCTTTTCTGAGCTGCAATGGTCAAACATATATGGTAAACTTATTTTGTTTTTTTACAGGTCAACAAAAAACAACTCTTCTTTGTTGAAAGTCAGTAGCAATGGTACTTCAGCAGTACTGTACACAGGTACCTATGGAATATCCATTTTAAATTCATACTGGCAAGTATATATATTTTATTTCATCTGTTCCATTTTTTTTAAAAGAGTGCAACAAATCCGACTGAGGAGGATTCATTAACTAGGTGACATGTGTACATCAGCAAAACTATTTCTGCAAGATATCATGCACTGTATTCTGAACTTGCAGCTGTGCAGCCATGACAGTGTTGAAAGAGTTGCACACAGGTTGTGTTACTTGACAAGATGTGGTTTTGAAATGTAACTTGAGCTGAGATTGAGAACCAGGTACACTGGCACAGTATGTTTGTTACACAGCCTGGTACTAAATTAACTTGTGATTGATCTGCTGATTGCAGTGTGACAGCTTACTATCTGTGTTAATAATCCAGATACATGTGGAACAGCCATGCCTTAAACATAATGGGCTGGAATTTCAAAGGTTTTAGATTGACGCAAGGTGCTTGTGTCAAACAGGTCTCACGCAAGGGCACCTTCCGCCAAGGGTTGTGCCAAGTGGGAATTTGAAAGGCAGCCTGCATCACCCAACAGGCTGCCTGCACCAAAGTGTGCTAGCATCATCCTTGTGCCACAAAAGTGGCTGCGGCATGGCACTGGGGGCTTGAGGCAGACCCAGACTGCTGCAGCCCTCGGATCCGGAATGTGAAAGAACCCCCCAGGAACCAAGTGCCAAGTACCCTTAGACCAATGAGGGGCAGGTCTAAGGGGACTTAGACAGCTCCTGGGAGGTCATCCTGGAGGTACCACAGTATGGCCTGTCCCATCCATCCCCGGCGGGTGATCCCTGGCAGTCCAGTGGTCCACCCTCACCCCATCACAGTCCCTGACACCCACTTCCATGCGTCCTGACAAGCCCCGTACCCATCTCAGCCAGCACTCCCACCCCCCTCCCATACCCAATCCGGCGACTGGCACAGCCCTCCACACACCACCATGGCTGGCCACCGAATGAGCAGTCTGTGTGTGTACTGTATACAGTATATAGTATGTGCACAGACTGCCCATTAGGTGGCTGGCCGGGGTGGTGTGTGGAGGGCTGTGCTGGTTGGCAGATCTGGGTATGGAAGGGGGTGGGAGTGCTGAGATGAGTAAGGGAGGCACTAGCCCACCAGGGTACCAAGGAGTGTTGTGGCACTGGTGCCGTTGGGGCGGTGGTGTTGGGGGGCAGTGCCTAGTTGCCAACCCCTGTCCTTGGGTGCTGTGGATGTCCCACAGCTGTTGTGTCATTCCGGGTGGGTGCACCACACATCAGGTGCAGCACCCCCATTGCCACTAGCCACTGGACTTAGGCCCCGGGACCCTGTGAAATAGAAATTCGGGCACAAGGTCCCTGGCGCACCACACCCGGTGCATGCCACGATTGTCACAGCTTGTGCCGGGGCTTTGAAATTCCTGCCCAATGTGTTACTGCTGCAATCTAGTTGTAAGAAGTTCTTCATTTCTTTTATTAGGAAACTTCCAGATGCTTTGTTGTAGCATAGTTGCCTTATCCAAAGAAGTTCTTCAACATCAGGCACCCCCCACCCCAGGCTGGGGCAGACATGTAACATGCAGAAGTCATTTCAGTCGATGACCATGACAATCATTACCAACCAGACTCGAGAAGGATGCAGATGAAATCTGTGAAGAAGTAACCAAATAAGAAATCATTAATGAGACCTACCCACAAATATGCTTCCCCCCCCAAAAAAAAATACTTACCTTCATTGGCTTAAGAGTTACCCATTTCCAATTCCAATGCAAAAAGCTCTCATCAATAGGGATGTAAGTTTGTCATGGCAGTCATACACGTCAGTGATTCTGTGACATTTGATCTTTATTCAGGACTTCCATGACTTTCACTAGTGTCATCAGAATGTAACAAAGATGACAGTGCCATACCATTTACTACTGTTTACTAATGATTTCATGAACAAACAATGAGTCATTAAAACCTCATCCATGGCAAACTTACATCCCTACTCATCAAGCACTGGAATGTGCACACCAGTAGTATCTGTGACCTGTGATACAAAACAATACAATGAGTACATGTCTATATATGTCAACCCCCCACCTACAAAATACAAATATATATATATATCAACTCACCAAGGCTACTATTAGTGTACAGACAAAGAGTACCCTTCCATCTGGTTGAGATGAACGCATTGCATTGCATTTGCAGGAATCGCAGCATACATTGGACCAGCAACAGTTTGCTCATGGTTATCATTTCTGATGGGGCTTTGCATGTGGTGTAACGCTCCCATTTCACTTCATTACCACTTGTCAATTTTCTGGACACAAGACAGATGCATTTTGGGGATACAGAAAAAATCTGGGGACTCTGTGTGAGTACAGCACACATGACGGAGTGTGCCATTAATTCTGGGACACTATGCATTTCATGTTATGCTCTCATTTCACTTTGTTACCGCTTGTCAATTTTCTGGACACAAGACAAATGCATTTTGGGATGCAGAAAAAACCTGGGGACTCTGTGTGAGTACTGCATGCATGACTGAGTGCACCATTAATTCTGGGAGACATTGCATGTGGTGTAACACTCCCATTTCACTTTGTTACCACTTGTCAATTTTCTGAACACAAGACAGATGCATTTTGGGGATGCAGAAAAAATCTGGGGACTCTGTGTAAGTACTGCGCGCATGACTGAGTGCACCATTAATTCTGGGACACTGCATTTCGTGTTACGCTCTCATTTCACTTTGTCAACACGTGTGAATTTTCTGGACACGAGACAGCTGCATTATGGGGATGCACAATAATTCTGGGGACTCTGTGTGAGTACTGCACACATGACTGAGTGCATCATTAATTCTGGGACACTTTGCATTTCATGGCACAGGGTCATAATGCCATAAGACATTATGCCTCATGGCAAAATTTCACTGCCAATGCAGTGTGATATTGCCATGCAGCATAATTTTTTTTTCAGTAGGGGGCTTGGCCCCCCAGACCCCCCGTTATGGGAGGCTGCACCCCCAGACTCCCCCCACTAAAGATTCTCAACTCCAAGGGGGGGTCCAACTCGGAGAGCACACAAATTGTGCAGAAAAATAAAATGTCTGGGACCAGGAATCAAACACGGTCCCATATGCAGCACCTGGGTTCCTGCTGCTGTGGTTCAGTCCAGTGAGCCATGGCAGCTACTCGGCAGAATCCACTCCCAGCAGAGGTCTTATCCTCTGCCTGGGAGTGTGTGAATGGTGCAATATTGCATACAGCATTATACACTGTATTGCACCATTCGCTGTCCTCCACAGCGCTCTTTCAGGTTAGCTATAATGTCATATACTATTAAGCGTATGACATTATGACTTGGTAGGGCATTTCATGTTATGTTCTCATTTCACTTTGTCAGCACATGTGAATTTTCTGGTCACAAGACAGTTGCATTGTGGGGATGCAGAGGGGACTCTATGTGAGTACTGCATGCATGACTGAGTGCGCCATTAATTCTGAGGGACTTTGCATGTGGTGTACTGCTCCCATTTCAGTTCGTTACCACTTGTCAATTTTCTGGACACAAGACAGATGCATTTTGGGGATGCATAAAAAATCTGGGGACTCTGTGTGTGTACTGCATTCATGACTGAGTGCACCATTAATTCTGGGAGACTTTGCATTTCATGGTACGCTCTCATTTCACTTCGTCAGCAATGGGGAATTTTCTGGACACTACAGTTGCATTTTGGGAATCGTAATTCTGGTGAGTCTGGTAAATATTTTTATAGCGTCAGTAATGTTTACTTTCTGTCATGCTATTGTGAAGTATTTGTCAAAAAGCAGGACTGAGCACTGCAATTATACTGTGCTAAACTACATGTGTGCAGTTTGTCTTCTTTCCTGTGTGTGCAGACACTGTCCAGCGTCAAGTTGCAAACATATGCTGATACTGACTTGTTGCACTGTTCATGGTGATGGTATAAAGAATAAAGATAAGAATATATATTGTATATTTTATTTGCACCATCAACGGCAGCAGACAAAGTCATATGATATGTTTTCAGAGGTCTTGGTCCAGTGTGCACCTCAATCACTTGTCACACAGACACAGTGCACACATGACTTTGTGGAGACAACAGCACAAAAAATCATGCTTTTAAACAAACCATACCCAACAGACATAAAATATTGCTGAGGCACCCAAAATATTTTATGGTGTACAGACATGTTCAAGTCAGAATATATAACAGGGCCTGCAGTCCACTGCCACCACACTGTGCTACCACTGGTGCTGCGTCATGTTATGGTGTACATCAACTTGCTGAAAAACTGACACTGCCAGTGTAAACTAGAAAGTCATATTCCAGAACAAATAATGAAAAGAAGGAATGTGGTAGTACAGTGTGGTGGCAGTGAACTGGACCTTAAATATTTTCTGACTTTATAATGTCTGTACACCATGACATATTTTGGGTGCATCAGCAATACTTCATGTCTGTTAGATACAGTTTGCTGAAAAGCAGGATTTTTGGTTGCTATGATCTCCTAACAAAATATACGTTACATATTCTTATCTTTATTCTTTATACCATAAACACAGCAACAAGTCAGACATCAATCAGCATATATATGTTTTCAAGAAGCTGGACAGTGTCTGCAGTACATACACACACAGTAAAGAAGACTGACTGCACACATACAGTTTAGCACAGTATACTTGCACTGCTCAGTCTGCTTTTCCACAAACACTCCATGACAGAAAGTAAACATTAATGAGGGGCACCAAAACAGCACACACACACACACACACACACACACACACACACACACACACACACTTAACAGAAGATAGAGGGGCCAGAATACAAAGTGTCACGCATATGGAAGACAACAGTAAAGGGCATAATTACATACAAGGGTCAGGAATGGTGGAGGAATATATTTTATAACACAGCAAGGAAGGTGTGGGGGGGGCACATGGTGTGAGGAAAAAAAACTAATGTGGGATCCCATGGTGATCCAACAGCAGTTCCAGTACGGACATAATTTGCAACTGATGTCCCGCTATGTGATCCAGCCGCTGCTCGACAGCACTCACCCTGTCATTGTTCTCCTCAACAACACTCCAGAGAACACATAGTTCTCTAGGGTCCATATGTTCTGCAGACTGACCTGCTGGTGGCGGTAGTGGTGGGGGTGGAGCAGCAGGTGCTGCTCTGGACCTCCTCTTCTTAGGGCTGCCGCCATGCACAGTTGCACACTCTGCCACAGAAGGGCCAGCAGGTGCAGGCATGGCCCATTCTGTGGCAGCCTACCACTCCAACTGGTGGTGATTGGGCATATGGGTGTGCTGGCCCCCAGTCCTCAGGTGAGTCCCCCAGGGGCCACGGTGCACCTCTACCTCACATAGGCAGCACCTGACCATGCTGCTGTCCCCCACAACACAGTCAAAAAACTGCCAGACAATGGAGGTGCGGGGAGGACCAGGCACAGGCAGGGGAGGGCCAGATGAACTGGCAGCCAGCTGGTCACAGTGCTCAGCAGGGATGGGATCCACACCTGGGCCCAGGGGCACAGGCACATCCTGCTCCAGAGGACCTGGTGCTGGAGCTGGTGCTGGATGTGGTGGTGGTTGTGGTTCAACTGCCTCAGAGTCAGAAGGCAGTGCTGGTCCTGCTTCTGGGGGGGGACACTTAGAATTTTTGATCGGGCCCACAGGTACCAGTGGCCATGCCCCCCACACATGCACATGGTACGACGCCTACCATTACCATGCTGTCCCAGAGCAGCCCCCACCCCAGACATTCCCTCACCCTGGTCTATCTCTCCTACTGCTCTCCCTTAGTCTGAGCAATGACTATTCACACTGTCACACAACACACACACACAGTCACACAGACACAGACAAACAACTAGTTACTTATAAAGGTAAGAAAAATAAATTTACAGAAAGAACAAATTAAGTAAAAAAGAATACAGAAAAGACAAAAAAATGTAGCTTTTAAAAAAGCTGTTGGGTCTAAATCAAAGTTTAAATCTCCACCTCGCTCTGATCTCCAAGTCTCAGCAGTGACAAAATAACACACTCCTCTCGCTCTGTCTGCACAGAAGAAAGTGAAAGTGCCTGCTTGTATGACTCACTTCCTTCCTGCCTGGCTAAAGAGCATGTGACTTACAGTACTGTAAGCCATGTGATGTGTGGGGGGGCTGCCAAATCTGAAACACGAAGTGGATCACTTAGAATCATAATGAGGAACGCAAAGTCCATTGAAAACAATGACTCTGCCTTACTTTGTGTTGCCATTCTGTTTAACGTGAAGTGGTAATGACAAGGCAGAGCTAGCACTTTGCATTGCCCACCCCATGTAGTGGAGTGGTAACATGGAATGCCCACTTTGCATTCACTTCACCAGCAGAATTTAAATTCGCTGCATCTCTAGTCCCAGCATTGATCCCTGAGGCATCTCGCCGGTCGTCCTCCTTTCCTCAGAGTGAACTCCATTTACCACCACTCTCTGCTGCCTATCCCCTAACCAATTTCTTAACATGTTAACCACCTTTGGACCCCCTCCTAAGCTACCAAGGTTGCTTACTTGCCTCCTACAGTATGTGGAATGGTGTTGAACGCTTTACTAAAATCAAGGTAGGTCATGTCCACTGCTCCACTCTGATCTAGTTCCTTGGTCACTGCTTTAAAGAAATCTACCAGATTCCTATGACATGACCTCCCCACTCCATGAATCTATGCTGCCTTGGGTCTTGTAAAACACTGGATTCAGGATATTCCATAATCCTTTTCTTCAGCAGTGACTCCATTAACTTTTCCACCACAGATGTCAGATTGGCCTATAATTGCCAAGCTCTTCCATCCTACCACTTTTGTTAAGTGAATCTGACCTCCTCCAGTACTCTGGAACCACTGCTGTTTCCAATGAGCTGTTAAATAGGACTGTCAGAGGTGCAGCCAGTACCTCCCTGAGCTCCCTCAATACCCTTGGATGAACCCCATCTGGTCCTATTGCTTTGTACACTTTCAGATTAGTGAGTCCCTTTAGAACACTCTCCTCTGAAAATACACTAGGGTCCATCTCCCTCCCTCCAATGCTCCTGTTATTTTTTTGTTGCCTCTCTCCTTCTCCTTCCTCTGTGAACACTGAACAAAAGTATTTGCTCAGGATATCTTCCTTTTTCTAATCACTCTCTGAACAATCTCTCTCTTGCCTTTTTAACCGTATGATCCCACCTCAGTCTTCCAGGTGTCAGCGTGGCTCAGTTGGTAGCATATCGGCCTCTGGACCAGAAGGTCATGGGTTCTTGTCCCATGCCGGGATGGGACTCGTACCTAAAATACTGGCACCTAAGTGCAGTATTGGGGCATGTTGTACTGTTGGGGTGTGCCATCCTTCGAATGAGATGTTAAACTGAGTTACGTTCTACCCATCCTGGTGGGTGTCCAGGTGGAAGTAAAAGAACACAGGGCATTCTTTGCAAAAGAGTAGGGGCCATTCTTGGTGTCCAGGCCAACATTACCCTTCCCATAAAACTGGTTCATGCAATTGTTCAGGCTGTGTGTGGGTGCTGAAGTGCGATATGGCTGCCTCTACACATTCAGTCACTTCACTACCAATCTAGCATTGCTTGTAAAGCACTTTAGGATACATTGTGTATGAAAAGTGCTATATAAATACTGATTCTTCTTCTTCCTCCTTCTCCTTTTGCTTATATATCTAAACAATGTCTTGTCTCCTTTCATCACTGCCTGGGCTATTCCCTCTTCAGTTTGAGCCTTCATGCTTCTTACTGCTCTCACTGATTCTCTCTGTTTCCCCGATACACCTCACTCTGCATCTCCTTATACCTACTGAATGTTACCCTTTTAGCCTTTACCTTTTCCACCATCTGTTTCGAGAACCATAGCAGTCTCTTTTTCCTCTTGGTTTTGCTCACTTGCTTGACACAGGTTTGTTGCCTTCCCTATGGCTCTCTTTAGCTTTGCCCACTGTTCCTCCACCCTACCCAGGTCACCTCTCCATTCCAAGTTATCCCTGAGGCATTCACCCATCTTTTTATACACTACCCATCTGAAGTCCAGGACCCTCACCCTTGTGTGGTTCAATTCTGTAGCCGTCCTTGTATTGGAACACACTGTATTGTGATTGCTGTTCCCCAGGTGGCCTCCTACCTAGGCGTCTGCAACACTGTCCCTGTTAGTGAGTAGCTGGTCCAGTACTGCAGAAAAAAAACCTAGAAGAACTGTGCACACACCACCACATATTTTGTTGACACCGCACATAAATAAAAAGGCTTTATTAGCTGTACATGGCAAGAACACATATAATGCCCACCTGATGCATTTCTGGTCACCACTGGACCCTTTCTCAAAGGCTAGGGCTGCAATGTTAAAACACTCCATTTATAGTCACCAAATTATGACATCATCATGGCACAACTCAATTACTCCAATCAGAACATCAATTACATCAATTAAGCATAAATTCACAGTAAAACAGCATATAAAGCTTATTTTTCTCCTTTTTTAAAAGAAACATTTAAAACAATGCCACATAAAATTCACTATACATTCAACAATATCAAATAGGTAAGCAGCGAGGAAAAAGAAGAAATTTGTAATAGAATATAAAATCCCACATCAGGGAACTTTATAATATGAAAAACCTTCCTTACAGATATAAGTTCTTCAAACTAATAGTTACTTTTATTTTCAAGTTTCAAGTTATAGATGGGACACTCACAGAATAGCTGTGGAACAGCGGGGGGCGGGGGGAGTGTACACAAGAGGATCAGGGGAGAAACAATATATTTCAATGATCCTAATCCAAGGCTAACATTTCCTATCCTCCAAATATGGTTTTCTTTCAAAACTACTGTTAAGCCCTGGATACTTGTTTGCTTTGAATCGAAGAATCCAAAACGTCTCCCATTTCAACACTAGGTTTTTAAATTGCCCCCTCGTGGATTTTGATTCACTTTATCAAGGGCCAAATGCATGAAACAATGTTCCTTATTTTCATTTTTATTGGCCCATACATGAGTTGCTGTTGCATAAGTTAAATCCCCTCATACAATAGATCTCTGATGCTCCCCCACCCTCACTTTAAAACCCCTAGTCATTTTAGCGACATAAAAAGCCTGGCACATACATGTGTCCAGGTAAATGACCCCACTTGTGCCACATGTAGTCATTTGGTGAATATCGAATGTCTTATGCACATTAACAGTACTAAACATTTTTTTCAGTCTGGACATACTTACAGTAAATACAATTATTACATCCAAACCACCCCTTAGGTCTATTCAGCCATGTCCCATTGTCTTTTATATCCTGAAAATGACTGTGTACTAACATGTCTCTCAAACTTCTCACTCTCCTATATGCGAGTCTAGGTTTGTCACTTGCCACTTCTTTAAGGCCAGTTTCAGCTGCCAACCTCCCCCCCTCCCCAACGTTTGTTTAACATTCCTGCAAGAAGATTTGAATGTTTAGAATACGTAATCACCACGTTCATTCTGGCTCCTGTAGTGACTACATGATTTTTTTCCTCTAACACAGCCGATCTATCCACATTTGTAACACTCTCTTTGGCCCTTCTCACTTTATTGAGGCTATAACCTCTTTCACAAAATCTATGCATCAAGATATCTGCCCTTATTTGAAAACTTGTGTTAGTACTGAAATCCTTTTATTCTTAGAAAATGACCTTTTGGAATGTTACAAATGATATGAGTCAGATGGCGACTAGATGCCATTAGAACCGTATTCCCATCTACTTTTTTCTATATACATTTGTATGGAGCTCTCCATCTGCTTCATTCTTAATCAAAATGCCTAGATAGGATATATTTTAATTGCTACTGGTGTGGGTCAATCTAAGGCTAATATTTGTTGAGTATGTGTATGCCACAAAATCTTTGAGTTCCTGTAATATACCTAGGGTTTCCGGTTTTAGGTGTTTATTTTTTGTAAAAAACGGTGTTTATTTTTGGCATTTTTCTCCCCCTTTCAGAAGTACTAAAAATCTGTTATTTTAGGTGTAATCAATTTCTTGGATAATAAAAATCTTTATAAATCAGTGTTTATTCACTCAAGTTAAAAAATAGATACTACACTTTTTCAAACTGTGTACCATGGCTATTGCATGTTAGCACCATAGATATTGCACTATATTAATTTTGCATTAGTTTTACAAAATAGTTCACCATAACTGTAGAACTATATATATATCAATATGTAGATGGTGATGGTGAGCTAGGAGCAGCACAGTATTAGAACTCTGTTCCACTATATAAGTGAAAGGTGTAATACAAAAAACAACACGATCCACCCACATATCCAGCTCACAGTTGGTCGGCTGGAAGAGTGGGGACATAGTGAAATTCGATGTTTTTCGGTTATAACTGATTTCCCGATTTTCACCATGGTGGTGTTTTACCGGTGTTTATCGGTTATAATCTAAACCGGAAACCCTAAATATACCATTCCACATTACTATGATGTCATCAATGAAATGTCTATACATACTAACATACTAAAATGCCAGCAGAATAGGCCTAACGGTCTTTCGCGTCTGCTCGTTTGGTCAGCCCTCACCCTGGGAGATGACCTTGCTGCACCCCTCGCCTTCTCTGGCTTCGCCCTTCCCAATTCCGGATATTCTCACTGCATTGGATTTTGCTTCCAGAACCCTTCCCCTGTACCTGTCCCACCCCCTCTTGAACCCCTCCATCGTCTCTGCCTCCACCAGCCCCCTAGGCAGTGCATTCCATGGCTCCACCACCCTTTCAGTGAAGTAACACCTCCTCCTTTCTCCCCTGAATCTTCCCCCCTCCAGCTTCCACCTATGCCGTCTAGTGGCCCCCTCCTCCTTCCTTTGAAGCACCCTGACTGCTCCTCCCCTATTTACCCACTTCATGTACCTGAAGACCTCTATCATGCGCCCCCAGTCCCTTTTCTCTTCCAATGTGTACATATTTAGCTCTTCGAACCTCTCCTCATAGATCCTGTCCCCCAAGCCCCAAATCATTTTGGTTGCCCTCCTCCTCCTCTGGACCCTCTCCAGGAGTTTAATGTCCCTTTTTAAGTGTGGCCTCCAAAACTGCATGCAGTAATCGAGGTGCAGGCTCACCAAGCAGTTATACAGAGGGAGTATCACTTCCCTCCTTCTGGAGGTGATCCCCCTAGCGATGCATCCCAGCATCCTGTTGGCCTTGGCTGCTGCCCTCCTACAAGTCTCCGAGTTGTTCATCTTGACATCTACCACCACCCCCAGGTCCCTCTCAGCCATTGAGACTTGTAGCATTTCACCCCCAGGGTGTACACTTGGCCTGGGTTTCTGGCCCCCAGGTGCAGTACCTTGCATTTCCCTGCATTGAACCTCAGCTTCCACTTTCTAGACCATCTTTCCAGAGCCTCCAGGTCCCCCTTAGAGCCACCCTCCCCTCCTCCCCATCCACCACCACCCCCAGTTTTGAGTCATCCACAAAGAGACTCATCTCACTCCTGATACCTGTCCTTATGTCTGAGACATATGTGTTGAACAGGAGGGGCCCAAGGACTGATCCCTGTGGGACCCCACTAATGACCCTCCTTGGGGATGAGACTATCCCACCAACTATGACCCTCTGTTTCCGGTCCTGGAGCCAATTGCCTATCCATCTGATCATCTGGTTCCACAACCCCCATTTCTCCCAGCTTATCCAACAGGCTCTTGTTAGGAACAGAGTCAAATGCCTTGCTGAAGTCTAGAAAGAGGACGTCCACTGGTCTATGCAGGTCCGAGGCACTTGTCACCCAGTCATAGAACTCCTCAAGGTTTGTCTGACACAATTTCCCCGGGATGAATCCATGCTGTCTATTGTCCAGGCACCCTGACTTTTCCAGGTCCCCCCTAGCCTCTCATGGAAAATGCCCTCCATCACCTTGCCCACCACTGATGTCAGGCTGACAGGCCTGTAGTTCTCTGCCACCTTCCTTGATCCCCCCCTTGTGGATAGGCACTATATGCACCACCTTCCAGTCCTGGGGCACCCACCCTGTCCTCAGAGAGATGGTGAAAAGCTCCACCAGGGGTTTTGCCAGGACATCTGCAAGTTCCTTCAGCACTCTGGGATGTAATTTATTTGGCCCCCGGTGCTTTCTCTGTCTTACGGGACCTGAAGGCTTCCCTTACTCTCTCTGCTGTGATTTCCACTTCTGCTACCTCTTCTCCATGCTTAGCCTTCCCCCCTCCTGCCAGTGATGCCTCCCCCTCTCCCCAGACCCACCGATAGGTAAGGTTCCCCCCTCCTCAGTATCACTGTCTCCTCCCATGTATGATGCAGCACCCCCATTTTCCTTGGTGAAAACTGAGGTAAGTACTCATTTAGTACCTCAGCCTGCTCCCCCGGGTCTTGTGCCCATCTCTCCCCTGTTTTAATCCTGCTAATCTGCCCCTTCACCCTTCGTTTTTCTCCAATGTATCTAAAGAACCCCTTGTTCCCTCTCCTAATTTCCATGGCCAGGTTCTGCTCCTTCCTTGCCTTAGCTGCCCTCACCACCCTAGTGGCCCTTCTAGCCATCAGACAATTTTTTCATGAAAGGGGTTCACTGTTGCGTCATGAACATATTGTTGTTCCCACCACCCAACATACAGGTTTGCTACCGAGGGGGCACATGTTGCCCACATGACTGTGCCTTTTTTCTGCCTGTACAGGTCCATGTTAAATGTGAATACATTCAATTTTAAAATGCATTCTAAAAGTTTTAAGAGAAAATCAGCTGGTGGATCATTTAGCTCTTGTGCTCTGTTTAGATAAAATGTTATGGCATCTAAAGCCCCTTTGTAGGGCACATTGTTGTATAAAGCTTCAATGTTTTATGCTATTAGTACCATATTCTGATTCATAATGATTCATAACCTTCTATAATGTTTAAAATGTATTTTGTATCCCTCACATATGATGGCAAACTCTTTACATGTTTTCTTAAAAATTAGTCCAAGTATTGCGACAAAGGTTCAGTTAAAGATCCCAGGCCACTAACAATCGAACGGCCTGGTGGGTGGTCCAAAGATTTATGGACCTTAGTTAGCATATTGAAAGTTGCCAGCACTGGGGAGTCAGAAATCAAAAAATCCCTGACGTGTTTTGAAATGTGCCCGTTGTCATATGCATCATTCACCACTTCAGCAATCGTTGACGTATAGTCCCATATGGGGTTGTGGTTCAGCCTTTCATAAAATACAGTGTTTTGTAATTGTCTAAGTGCTTCTGTCACATAATCCTGTTTATTTAAAATCACCACAGCCCCACCTTTATCTGCCTGCTTTATTATAATCTGATTATCATCTTGAAGGGTTTTAATACATGCCCATTCCACTGAACTCAAATTATCAAAACTAGTTTCTGGTAATGTTTCAAATAAAAGTTCCAAATCCCCTTCCACTAGTTGTTTAAAAACATTCACAGCCACACATATAGGTGGACAAAAAGTTGAACTTGGTCTGAAAACATTCATAATGGCATCTAGTTGTCATCCGACTCATGTCATTAGTAAGATTCCAAAGGGTGAATGTCTAAGAATGAAAAGAAATTGCAGTACTGATACAAGTTTTCAAATGAGTGCAGATATCTTGGAGCACAGATTTTGTGAAAGAGGTTATAGTCTCACTAAAGTGAGAAGGGCTAGAGAAAGTGTTGCAAATGTGGGTAGATGAACTTTGTTAGAGGACAAAACTCAGATATTCACTACAGGGGCCAGAATGAATATGGTGACTACATATTCTAAACATTCCAATCTTCTTGCAGGAATGTTAAAGAAACATTGGTGGGGTTTGGCAGCTGAAACTGGCCTTAAAGAAGTGGTGAGTAACAAATCTAGATTCGCATATAGAAGAGCGAGACGTTTGAGAGACACTTTGCGAGTGGACCATTGTGTTTCCTTAGTGGGGCAGAGGGTGCTTTGTATTTCTTTACATTTGCTGCTTGCATTATAGCACTGCTGGACACTCCTGGTGCTCCACATAGTTTTTCATCAACTGTATATATGTCCAGGCTGGAAAAATGTTAAGTACTGTTAATTTACATAAGACATTTGATATTCACCAAAAAACTACAGGTGGCACAAGTGGGGTCATTTACCTGGACACATGTATGTGCCAGGCTTTTTATGTCACTAAAATGACTAGGGGATTTAAAGTGAGGGTGGGGGAGCATCAAAGATATATTGTACAAGGGGATTTAACTTATGCAACAACAACTCATGTATGGTCCTATAAAAATGATAATAAGAAACATTGTTTCATGTATATGGCCATTAATATAGTGAATCAAAATCCACAAGGAGGCAATTTCAAAATCCTAGTGTTGAAATGGAAGATATTTTGGATTCTTCGACTCAAGGCAAACAATTATCCAGGACTTAACAGTGGCTTTGAAATGAAACCATATTTGGAGGAAAGGAAACATTAGCCTTGGATTAGGATGATTGAAATAGAATGTGTGCCCCCTGATCTTCTTGTGTATCCCCCCCCACTGCTCCACAGCTATTATGTGAGTGTCCCATCTATAACTCGAAATTGGAAAATAAGAATAACCATTAGTCTGAAGAACGTATATATGCAAGGAAGGTTTTTCATATTATAAAGTCCCTCCGATGTTGGATTTTATATTTTATTACAGATTTCTTCTTCTTTTTCTTCACTGCTTACCTATTTGATATTGTTGACTGTTTAATGAATTTTATGTGGCATTGTATCAAATATGTCTTCTCAATAAAGAGAAAAATAAGCTTTATATGCCTTTTTACTATGAATTTATGCTTTAATTGATGTAATTGATGTTCCAATTGGAGTAATTGAATTATGTCATGATGATATCATAATTTGATGACTATAAATGGAATGTTTTAACATTGCAGCCCTAGCCTGTCAGAAAGGGTCCAGTGGTGACCAGAAACACGTCAGGCAGGCATTTTATCTGCTCTTGCCATGCATAGGTAATATAGCCTTTTTATTTCCATGTGGTCTCTGCACAATATGTGGTGGTGTGTGCACAGTTTTTCTAGTTTGTTCTGCATGTTTTTTAACTGTAGCACCATAGCCTTGTGCAAACTCCTCTTTGTCTTACAAGGTCCAGTATTGCCCCCTCAGTAGTGGCATCACTGATTAGTTGCCTGTGGAACACCATCTGCAGGGATTTCATTTAATTTACTGGGGATAGAATAGCTGAACTGCAGCTTTTTATTTTCAGCATGGTCCATCAAGACTTCTCTTCCTAAGGAACTTAACAGATCTGCAGTGTTGTCAATTAGTATTTCCGCTCTTGACAGTCACTAGTTATGTTATGAATTGCTTTCCTGAGAAAAGGGTCATTAGATTTTGGCTAGATAAACAACCTCTATGAAAACTTGCTCATTCTCATCCTTATTCAAACAATACTGTAAGTGTGCATTCCTAGGTCTAGACAGAGAATCAATAACTTTCTTTTTTCACAAGATCAAAGCACCATCTACAAAACAAAGTGAGTTAAATAATAACATGTACAGCCTCTTGAATTTACAACCTAATACCATGGCTGAATGCACAGCCATGGCAGCCTTCATAATAAACAGATTAACAAATTTGTAACTTATCCATCGTGTAAACATAGGCAAAGGTTTATTTTATATATTGAATAGTGCTATGCTGGGGATATAGAATAATGAAATAAACCCTGCAGGGCATTCACTGCCATTTGTATCTTATGACAAGACATCACCTAAACCTGCAGATAATGCATTACATGTTAAGTCTCAGTTTTGGTCTAGGTGGAAATAAGCCAGGACCAGTGGATGTGCAATGGCATTTCTCAGCTGATCAAATGCTGTCTGCTAGGCACTATTCCAAACCCATGTGGTGTTCCTGCACAGAAGCTGTCAGAGCAGAACATACTTTGTGGCATAGTCTGGTATGAAAACAGTAGATAATATTTAGTCATGCCCATGGAAGTCTGCTGATCCTTCACTAACTATGGTGAGTCTGTCTTCTGGATAATGACAACATTTCTATCTATTGCACAGATTCCAGCAAAAACAATTTTGTCCCTTAAGAATTCTGTTTCTCTGGCATTAAAAACATAATTTTCTGTCTATCATTTCATAATATATTTGCACTTAGACAGCCATTAAGGATTGCTTTAAATCAAGCAGCATGTTCCTTTGGCCATATCCAAGTCCATGTATGGTTTAAATTTTTTTAATTTTACAGTTTATTAACCCAGCATAGCCCAGGTGAGATGCAATATCTCATGTCCAGGGACCAGTGCTGATACCCATTTCCATAGTTGTGTGGGCTAGAGTATTAGGAAGTTAACTAGTTTGCCCAAGGTCACACAACGAGTTTTTGACTCTGGTGAGATTTGAACTTATAATCTTGCAGTTCCCAAGCCAGTTCTCCAACCACTAGACACTATTGCAGTGTAGAAGTATAGAGTAAGCTTATTACTGGGGATCTCTTTTAAGAACAGAAAGCATGAGTTGCTCAATAGTCTGCTACCTTTAATCAGATCAGAATATGACCTGTACAAATACAGTATAGTATACAAGCTTTGGGGGCCACACAGATCTCTTCATCAGGTGCAATAGTTGTAGTTGTACAGTTGCAGCCAAAGACATGGTCAGATATTTCCTGAAATATCTATGTTATCTTTAGAGCAATTCCCCGTATGCCTACAGTACCACTTGAGGGCCATCAGAGAGAACCTCTTCAGAAATATTGGAAAACATCCGGAAATTTCTGACCAAGTCTTTGACAGCAACTCTAGTTGTAGACTGCTTGCCCTCTGCTCCCTCTGCTTAACTAAGTCCATCTCTGACAGGCTGGACCCCAAGCTCCTCCACCTCTCTGCTCCTGCCATTACTGCTCCTCTTATTCACCTGTTCAACCTTTCCTCCTCCCTCAGTGCTGTTCCTCAATCCTGGAAGCTGGCAAACATTATTCTACTTCACAAGAGGACTGACCCTCCTCCCCTCTCCAGTAACTTCTGCCCCATTTCCCTCCTCTCCTCTCTTTCAAACCTGTAAGAAAAACTGATCTATTCCCGACTCCTTGACTACCTCTCATCCTCCAACTTTCTGTCCCCTTTCTAGTTTGGTTTCCAGAAGCAACATTCCACAATTGCCTCCCTGCTGCTTGTCACTGATTTCATTTCTCTAGATGGACCATGGGCACATTACAGATGCCATTTTCATTGATTTGACCAAAGCCTTTGATTTGATGTCTCATTCACTCCACCTGGACAAGTTGAGCTCTTCTTGGCCTCTTAGCATTTGATGTTGACTGGTTCCATTCCTTTCTAACAGGCCATCAACAGTCGATACAGGTGTCCTATCACCTCCACTACCCATCCATGTAGAGGTCCCTCAGTGCTCCATTATGGGCCACAACCACTTCTCTATCTTCCTGGGGAAGATTTGTGGGAAAGCTGATGGAATCACTAATGAAAGAAGACCTCGTGGACTACCTACAGAGCAGTGGGCTCCAGGATAGTAAACAACATGGTTTCATGGTGGGAATGTCTTGTCAGACTAATCTGATTTTTTTTCTTTGACTGGCTGACCAAGGAAGTAGACAAGGGCCATGCTGTGGATCTGCTGTACTTTGACTTAAGCAAGGCTTTTGATTCGGTACCATACAAACGGTTGCTCAAAAAGATGGAAGACCTGGGTGCAGCTACAATCATAGTGAACTGGATGAGTAGCTCATTAGAAGGAAGGCAGCAGAGGGTGGTTGTCAATGGGGTTAGATCAGAGGAAAGGGAGATTATGAGCAGGGTTCCAGAGGGATCTGTCCTGGGTCTGGTCCTCTTCAATATGTTCATTAATAACATTGTGAGGGAATCCAGGGCAGGCTGTGTCTCTTCGCAAATGACACAAAATTATGTGGGAGTGTGGATAGTGATGAAGGAATAAGGAATATGCAGAGGGACCTACAAAAACTATAGGGTAGTTAAAGGTCTGGCAGTTAAAATTCAGTGTCAAAAAGTGCAACGTAATGTACCTAGGGAAAGGGAACCCCAAGATGAAGTATTGGATGGGTAGAGTGAGACTTATCAGTACAGAAGAGGAATGGGATCTAGTGCTGCTACCCTGGAGAAACAATAGATTCCAGGAAAGGTTCCATGGATTGTAGGAAATATGTGCAGACTGGATAGACCACTGGTCTTTTTCTGCCATCATTGTCTATGTGTCTATGTTTCTATATTTCCTGAATGACCTTCCATCTGCCTGTCCCAATTCACATACATGCTGATGATATAGTTATCTTCATCTCCGGTCTCTCTATCACAGCTGTTGAATACCTACTCCAGCAGTATTTCAGCAGCATTCTGCACTGGTACCAATCAAACCAACCACAGGTCAATACTAAAAAAAGTAACATTCTCAACCTTTGAAATCAGTCAGAAACTAGCCAGACTCACAGTCTCTCCTGTTTTCACCACACTGGATGGCACTACCCTTGAATTGGTGCAGTCCTTCAAGTACTTCTGTGTGGGGTTTGACACTAAGCTTGACTTCTCTGCCTACATTGATGCCATCCATGCTAAACTCTATCCCAAGCTTGGTGCCCTGTACCATAACAAAGACTGCTTACCTCTTCAGGTCTGAAAGATGCTTGTTACCAAAATGGTGCTGCATGTCTTCAACTACATGGATGTGGTCTATGGCACTGCTCCCTCCCTTCTCGTGAAAGACTGGACACTATCTGCAACTCATTCTGCTGCTTTGCTACAAATTCCCCCCCATACTCATCACTGTTTCATCTGCTCCTCCCTTTTCATCCTCCCCCTACCCTCACATCACCAGGCTCACTGTACCTGCTTCATATTCAAATACTGGTTTGGTTCCTTTCCCTCCTAGCTTTCTTTTCTCCTCTCTCCTCTTCCAACTACCCCTCTCCTCCTGCTCCCCTTGTTCAAGGGATCATTGCACTTTCTCCACTCTCCTGCTCCTCTGCTGGGCAATCTGCCATCTCTTATCCTTTTCTATTACTCTGGAACAAACTCCCCTCCTCTGTCTGTTTTCCTCCTCACTTGACACCCTCAGGAACCAGTTTAAGCTCAAATCACACCTCACCTGCTCCTGTTACTTTTTCTCCTAACTCCCTCCCAGCCTTGCCTCAAACATCCTTATCTTGATCTACCTGCCTACTGACTGCACTTCCTCTTGTCCACTGCTCTTCCATCTGCATAGGGTTAGGCTTAAGCACATTTTTTGGTCTCTCAGCTGTATCAGTTAGTAACTGTATACTGTGGACTGTCGTTCTCCCCTGCACTTGAATCTGACCTCTCATTTTGTGCTGTGACTGCACTTTACTTGTCTATATAATTTTTCTTTTCTGCCTACTCCAAATGTCACTCTACTGACTTGCTTCATGTATCATACTTTGCTTCTCCTGTTCTCCTCCCCCAGGTCACACCTGGAAATGAGCCTCAGCTCAATGTGCCTCTCACAGTTACCAATTTTTAAATAAATAAAATAAATAAGTTACTGCTTTATTGTTTGATCATATAACTAATACAGATGATTACAAGCATAAATATATACACAGATTTGAACAAAAATCCACATACGAAATATTACATACATTGGGGCCTATGAATGAACAGGTGGGAAGTACATGCCGGAGACACAAATCCCACCCATGTAGCTCTGCACCTGCAGACAGGTGCACACCGGCTGGTATTCACCACCAGCTTCTAGCTGTCCATGGGCATGCCCCCCCAGTGCACAGGTCCATGCAGGGCATCTGGGGTTGGAATCGTGGACCCAGCTGGGCATCCAATTGGATGCCCAGCATGGTACCCAGAATGGGTCACTTGCATGGGAGGTGCATGTCTTGGTAGGCAAATACCTAACGCAGGCATCCAGACCTGCATGGCCAGGCTGTATTGTCATACAGGCAACCCTCCCACCCCAAACACACAGTTGCACCATACCCTGTGCCAGTCATGACCCCCCAAACACATTGGTGGCCCAAACCTGGTGCATGCACAGACATCTAGCCCCCACAACACACAGGGCAGCCCTGTCCCATCATTCCACTTTAACACCCCCACCAACACATGGCACAGCCCTGTCTCCAAAGTTCTGCTACAACCCCCTCTGAAATAAAACCTGTGGCACTGATGGCAATGCTCTCAGTTCCCATAGCTACTGGATGATGCTAGCAGCATGGCCCTCCACACACTGCCATGGCCACTGGCAGTCAAACAGATGCTGGTCTGGCAAAGGGTCCCTGGCAGTACCACTCAGTATGGAGTCTGCCTGCTGCATGTACAGTCATGTACTGTAAATGTTGATGCCAAACAGAGACATACAGTGGACTGTACTAGTAGCCAGTATGGTCCTGTGGGCAGGGCACAGCACTCAGTGGTATGGTTAGGAGTGTGCATGTGTGTCGGAAGGCACTGTGTGTGCATGGCTATGGTAGGGTTGATCCAAGGGCCACACTATGGTGGCCTGTTTCTGTGCCACATGGAATTAGCGTGCCACAGGGCATCAGGGAATATGATAGGACCATTGCATATCAGCTGGGGGCTACCAATATGACTGGTGCTGAAGGCATGACTCCCTTAGGGGAACCTATGCAGTATCCACTCTCGCTGGCCATGGTAGTCTATTACCAATTGGACAGGTTATCCCCCAGAATGCTGGTGGTCACATTCTGGGACCCAGGACACTGTCTATCCACCATAATTCTAGCATTGCTGCACGTGTGACACTCAGTAAGGGGTACTTACTGTACATCAGATAACACTAACACACTGGAACACCTGAGTAGCTGGGGGATTGGGGGGGCTGGGCATGTCTGTTATGTGCTGGCTACCTCATGATGGGGCACCAGTTGGTGCGGGCTGTCACTGTATACTGGGACAGGGCTGTGCCGTGTGCCCCAGGGGGTGTTCACATTGTCCACTAATGAGGTTCCCGGGGCATGGGATGGGGGGGATTTCATGCTGAGCAGTGTGGGATGAGGGTAACCAGTGCGGTGCTATGGTTGGGGAAGGGAAGGCACACTAGCCTGCCAACTGGTGCTGAGGCTCTGCTCGGGGGACTCTGTGATGCTGGGAATGGTGGGGCTCTTTGTGTTGTGGGGTGTGCATCCTACTATATGCCAGGACCAGTGAGGGTCTATGTGTGCGTGAGTCTGGTGCATATCACAGTTATGGCAGGGTCCCCCCTGCTTAACCTGCTTGCCCCTACACCACTCCTGCAGCCAGCACTATGTGCCTTTGTGAATGGTGCATAGTGCAGGTACATCCTCCACCCACCCCGGCATTGATATCTGTGTGGCTGGGGGATTGGGCACATATCTGATTTGCACCCCATTTTTGAATGCCATGTGGGGTTCATGGGACCCAGCTGCATGGCATTCACATGTATTGATGCATACACACCCAGTTTCCGTGGCACGCAGGCATAGGGCCCAATATTTTTTAAAACAAATGAGCTAGCATCATTCAAGTATCACATTTTGCACATTCAATTTTATCTAACTGGGTCTTATTCTAATCCCATTCTTTTCCTAATTCTCATTGTAATTTTTCTAATAGTATTGACACAGCCACATGCAACATAATAAATTCATCTTCAACAGTAAACTTTAAAGTATGTATCAGTTCATAATCTCCCCCAAAGTGAAGCTAAAATTGGGCCCAGCCAAATTTTTCAGGCTTTTTTATACCATGGACAATAAAGCATCACATGTAGGAGCTCTTGTTTGGATTAATTTTTGCAGTTTCAATAGTTATCATTAACAAACACATTTTTGTTATATCTAACTTTTAAAATGTTACTTTGGAAAGTTCCAAACCTGTGACTTGTATAAGCCATTCTTTCAGCAGGATCCAGTTATCTAAATCTATGAGTACAGTCAATCTGACATAGCAATGGTGAAAATGTTGGGAAAATGATTGGTGTTATATCACTCTGGATATTATAACAGCTTACCTTTTACCTATATTTTTATACTTAACACTTAGCATGAGATATCTCTCAACATACCTTCAAAGTGGATTGAGCTCTAAAATTTGTAAAGTTTTTTTTTTTTTAAATTTGATGTAACGGGTGAGAGTACTCACACTCTAATTTTTTTCCACAATAACGTTTCCTGATAGCAAATCTTGGGCAGTTTATCTTCAGGAATTAGGTTCAGTCCTAATATATGCCCCCCAGTGTTGATTTACTAACTCCTAAGATTGACCTGTATGTCTGAATAACTGGACTCTCCAACTGATCAATATTTGGAGCTGCCCAAATTTTTGCTGCATACAATGCCTCTGTATTGTATTTAGCTTGGGCCACCTGTGACAGTGATCAAACAGTATTTCCTCAATAACTATAATTACCTTTTTTTAAGACCTAATAAGGTTTATTTCAGTCTTCTTCTGACGTATTCCATATGTTACTGTCAGAAACCATTTGCAGTAAAGTTTACACCCAAATACTGTATGTGTAAATTTTGATTGTTTCCAGGTTTAAATCTCTTAGGATCCAAATTGGGGAAGTATTTTATGAACCAAAGATAATAATGTTACTCTTAGCCCCAGTCTGCCCATTTTTCCCTGCCTTCAGTATCATCACAGACCCTACTTGATCTCTGGCTAATTCTCCCTCCCCTCTTCCTTTCCACTAAGATTACTTTGTGTCTATCCCATGCATTCTTGTATCCCACCATTGTTTTCACCCCCACCACATCTTCTGGAATGCTGTTCCAGAAATCCACCACTTTTTCCTGTAAGAAGTACTTCATCACATCTCCCTGAATCTACCCTCCTTCAGCTTTATAGCACCTTTGTTACTTCTCTTCTGTACCTTGTTTACCCCATGAGGTAGTTAAAGGTCTCTATTATATCCCCATCTCCTTCCTCTCTTCCATTGTGCACATATTGTGGTCCTTTAGTTTCTCTTCATAGGGCTTTTGATGCAGACCCTGCACCATTTTAGTTGCTTGCCTCTAAACCACCTCCATTCTGTCTGTGTCAATTCCAGAGTTGTATTCTCCAGAACTGAACATAATACTCTAGGTGGACTCTTACCAGCAATCTATACAGAGGCAACACCACCTCCCTCTTTCTGCTGATGATACCTCTCCCTATGCACCACAGCATCCCATTAGCCCTCCCAACTGTCTTGTCACACTGCCTGGCCATGTTTATGTCATTAGCTATGATTACCGAAGGTAAGTTTTAGTTTCTGCATTTGTACTTACAGAATGTCCAATTTTTTTGTATGTCTGCCTTAGACAAGAAGAACAGAACAAGATCATCTGCATATGGTAATGCAGGACACAGCATGGTGTAATAGCATTCTGAACAGGAGATGCTGAATTTGCAGTTTTAGAACTGTATGATGTAGGTTATGCCTTTTGCAACCACAAAATCATCTACTAGAACTTGGATGTATTGAACAACAATCTAAGAACTGAACAAAGGATGTGGTCTCAATCATATAGTTCTAAAATGGTCCTAACTACAATTGTGTAAATCAGAAGTATCTGTTGAGCTTGTTAGAAAACCAATGAAGACTATGGAACAAGAATAGAATGTGAACTACTGTAGGATTTGAACATCTGCATCTACCAAAAATACAGGCTTGCAGATTCAAAAAGCAGTTCTCCTTTAAAGTTAAATTGTTTCAAAATAAGTTATGGCAGAATAGTTTGCGTAATGTGAGAAGTGTTAGTTGCATCCATTTTGTGCAGTTTTAAACTGACTTATGTAAACCACATTACTTGATTTACATGTGTAAGATTAATTTATTTTCATTGTGATGTCTGGTCCTGTTTCTAAGGTGGTCTGAGTGCATATGTGGGTGTACTTCCTTGCATCTTTATTGTTGTACTCTGTTGCTCCTCTCATTTCACAGTTATCTTGATCTGCTGAGAGTTTACTACAGATCGTTATGTTAGAAGGATTAGGGGGATACTTGTAGCAATGGCAGGTCATTCAGGGACAATGTAAGTTTTTCACCTTCACTCAGCATGGTCTGTTGTACTTTAATCATTTGTTGAATCATGGGACTGTATGTGACAACTAGAGGTACAGTATGCAATCCAGTTTGTTTTCTTTGCCAGCACTCTATCATAGTTCCTCATAGGGTAGTATTTGTATAGCATGTTATGCTTCTGTTTCTACTTGTCTTGGAGAGTGACTCTGCAAGATAAAGGCATAATGGCATGGGGTGAGCTGTCTGTTTCTCCTTATCTTATCTGATCAGAACAAATAATATTGAATTACTTGACTGTAGATCACAAGACCTTTTGTGAAGTTGAAATTGTTCTAGTTCTGGTGTCTGCCAGGGGATCTTCTTCAAACAGCTGTTTGTGCATGTCCATCATGTATGATGCTGATTGTGGCATCAAGGAGATTTATACTGGTGGTACAGTACTCAGTAGTGAGGTTATAAAAGGGTGAACATTCTTGAAATCCTGGTGGGACTGTTTAAGGGAGTGTTCATCCTTCTGTCCAAATAATTAAAATGTCATTTATTTATAAGAGGTACGCTAATGACTTGTTTGTTTATTTAAAAATTGGTAACTGGGAAAGGCACACTGAACAGGCTCACTTCCAGGTGCATCCAAGGGGAGGGGAGTACAGAAGGAACAAAGTCACAAAACATAATGCAGTAGGAGTGGTGTTTAAGAAAATCTCCTTTTTGACTAGCCATGAAAAGGTTAGCATATTGTGATGCCATTTTCATGCCCATAGCTGTTTCCATCATCTGTAAAAAGTGTCTTCCATTAAACATGATGTTGTTATGTATCAGAATGAATTTTGTAAGGGTGCTGATTATGACTTCTGGAATGTCCCTTGGGGATGTACTGTCTGGCTAGAATCTCTAATATACTGATATGCCAGCATCATGGTGGACATTTGAGTAGAGGGTATTGACATTCATTGTGACTAGAAGAGTGCTGGGTGATAGTTATCCAACTTGTTTCAGCTTCCTGAGAAAATATTCAGTATCCTGAATAAAACTGCTAATAGCTGTCACTAATGATTTTAAGGAGCTAGTGTACTACCTGGAATTAATTTAAACTTTCAAAAATGGTGAACTGTTACTTCTTATGCTGTTTCTAAAGTATTGTATTATTTTTCCTTTTGCTAATTAGAATATTTTCCTTACTGTACTTGATATGATGTGTGGAAGAGCACTCCTCCACAGGGCTAACATAGCTAGTTCTATTCCTCATCATACATTATCAGCCCTGTGACCTCACTGTGTGTGACATCATGACTGATCAAGAGGAGCCAATCATCTGCTGCAAGACCCATTGCTTGTGATGTCATAATAAGTGAGACTACAATGCTAATAAAGTATGAAGATGAATAGAACTAGATATGTCAGTCTCAATATAAACAACTGCTCTTTACATTCCAGCCTAATACTACAAGGTATAAAACTTTCTAATGAGGAAATAGAAAAGAAACATACTTCAGTAAAAAAGTAACAACTGTCTGCTTTCAAAAATGAATAACATATTCTGACTGCTATTTTTGGTGCACGAATGTGCCAGTTCATGAGTTGATGGGCCAACCTGGTTTTCAGCAGAGGTTAAATTGGGCAAAAGCTCACAGGAACTCAGTTCCACCACCTCTTAAAAAATAGTAGGCAAGTTCCACCACTTCTGTCATCTTTCTCCATTGCATATTATAGGAGAGTTCATCCACCTAGAAATGACAGTTCCACCACCTTAAAATCTAGATGTGAGAGCTTCCCGACCTAAATATTTCCAATTTAACCACTGGTTTCCAGGTTTGTGTATCTTAGGTAGCATGTTAAATGTCCCCGTTGTTGGTTTGTTCAGAATCAGTTTATTTAGGTTTCCTTGGATGTTGTTCAGGAGTGATTCAAAGATTTGTTAAAATAAAGGTCCTATAGTGGGATCCTCTGTAAATTCTCTGTAGCAAGTTGTATCTGACAGCTGTGTGTGTGGAGTTCTGCTATAGTTCTCTGTATTTATCTCAACTATAGCTCTTCCTTTGTCAGCTTGCTTTCTTAAGTCTCACAGGCATCATAAGTACATGATGCACTCTCAGTTTGCATAGCTGACCTCGAATGCCATCAAAACATTTATAACATATTTGGATGGCAAAGCTGAGGTCTTGAATATATTCTTACAGGGTAGAGGTGTGCAAAAAACACTTCTGCAGGTGGAATTTCCATAACAGTCAGATTTTCGCTTCCTCGAAAGTGCAGAAATCAAATGAAACAACTTTTGTGGAAATTCTGACTTAGAATGGTGGAATAAATATATAAATTGCAGATTGTTGTTTTAAACTGCAGAGAACAAAGTCCACAGAACTGATCACTGAACTAAATAATAATTATGTGTACTGAGGAATAATTCATTGAACTGCAGAAAAAAAATTCCTCAGAGCTGTTATTCTGCAGTTCATGTGTATTATTCTGCAGTTCAGCCATAAAATCCCATGGAACAGGGCAAACATCTGCCAAACACATTCAGTAGATTCTGATCTCTCCAATGGCAGAAGTTCAGAAAATTCTGCAAAATTTCCATATTTTCACAAAAGTTCCAAGAAAGTGGATTTTGCAACTTTTGCTGACCTCAGTTACAGGGTCCGTCCACCTCTGGAAATGTCCCAGTTGCTTCACCTTTTGTCCACATTTGGCTATAGTACTGTGCCCAAGAGCACAAGTATTATCCTCACCAGCAGATCTGCTTCCTGGGCTATTCTTGGCATTATTTGGTTGGATTTGATCACATTCAGTGACTTCAGCATTTGTAATGTTTCTGTAACCCAGGTTTGCATGGAAGCTTTGGTTCTGCTTCTTTCAGCCCCTTCAGGCAAGTTGACTACCTGCTGATCTGCAGCACATATGGAGTTTTTTGTATTCTCCACTGGGCTCTACAATGCCAGTTCGACTACTAATTCATTGACTGGCATCACAGTACCAGGCTCCATGTTGACCACGATTTGCAGTCAGCAGGGAACTGCGCACATCAGACTGTGTTTTTCTTTAGGGAACTTTGCCCCACAAAACCCCCTCTGGGGGGGATCTGCCCCTTGCACCTCAAGTACTTTTAGATTCCAACTCTGAATTGGAGTTGGTTTGGGAGGGGGTGCAGGATGGGGGAAAGTGTTACCAGGTCCTGTGCAGACTTCTACAGCACTACGTCACTGTTGTCAGTATCAACATATGTCACTGTAGAAGTTTTGCTGCATGGGGGGTATACATTCTCAACTGTATTGCTCCTCCAACAATGAATGACAGGTATTTACCATTGAATTCATTTGGTCTCTTTTTAATTCCCAACAAAATAGCTGTGCCAAAAGAGTCTAAAGTGCTGAAACTGATTGAGAATTCCAGACATCAATAGCATGAACACTTGATGTTGTGTTTGTGTGTGTGCATGCTTCTTTACAGGTGATATGCTCACACTGCAGATAGCCTTTTATACCAGTTTAAAGCAGTATGTAACATGTCAGAGAACCATCCCATTTAAAATGATAGTGTGAAGTGCTTAAAAACAACAATGAATGCATCTTCAGGGGAGCAGTAGTGCAGGACATGACTGTTTTTTAAATCTCTCATTTAAATGTGCACATATTTATTTCACAACTGTACAAATTTTATCATTACTAAAATGCATAGTGAGAATAATAAAAGTGCAGTGAAGAAAATTTAAATGCAGCATTTATCAAAATCACATGAAAAACATAATCCAGCATAAGTGGATCAGTAGCTTGATTTGGTGGTTAGTAGCCACAATATATTTTTTTTCAAGAAACATGGGCTTTTAAATTTCTTTTTACATCTGCAAATGTTTTGATTGTATAATCTGAGTTTCCACTCCAGACATACTATTAACAACATCCCTAAGTCCTAGTTTGTGAGGATATGTAGGATTAACACTGCAGTGAAGGGATCCACCAAGGAGTCATACTGTTGTTGAAGAAGTCCATGTACAGGCAGGCCAGGCAGACAAGAGTAGTTTGTTGGAGCAAAAAGAATGAGTGATGCAAGAAAATTCCAGACTCCATTTTGTTACCACATTTTCAAGACAAGATGGTGCAGTGGAAAAAGTTGTTCATGACAACTGGCATATTTTACAAATGGATAGCAGGTTACGTAGTGTGACTGCAATGCAGCCCAGATTATATTGCAAACATAGTACGATTCTGTCAGATAAACTGGTTCACAGTCTACAAGCCTTGCTTACCCACACCTGCTGTCAGGGAAGCTTGGCTACCATCCCAGTCACATGGTTGTTTTACATGTGATAACTGCTAATTTTGCCCCACCATGCTCAAGACAAAAACTTTCACCATATGCAATACAGGCAGGAAATTTGACAATACGCATTTCATTAATTGTGTCACATCTGTCTATTTGACTACTTGGCATGTGGGCCATTTTCTGTGGGAAAACCACATACTGTTTCAATATTACTGTGGGTGAACATCTCCAGGGTATTGCCAGAGAAGACACCACTAATGCAATAGCAGCACATATTCTGAGACACAAAAATACTGGTGATCATTCAACACCACTGTACTTTTTGTGGTATTAACAGGGTCAGAACCTGGGAACAAGGAGAAGATCTGGATCAGATGATCATGCAAAGAGTATTTTTCTGAATTTATATTTTGGGTGCTCTTGTTAGCCCTGGTCTTCCCTCATTGTATCCCATGTGGCCATTTTTTTATCAGGTTAAGCAGTAGAAGGTTTGAATGTCAAATGAAGCTATTGGGTCAACCAATTTGATGTGGTCCCTTTTGTGAAAAAGTGAGATACTCTTCTATTGGATCTAAAAATTCTGTAGAAGTGTGCCATATTATGTGCTCTATAAGATGATCTATGTTTTTGTTTTCTGTCTCTGGTTGTAGAATATCAGGGAAGTGTGGATCTCCAGCCCATTCTATGTCTTCTGCTTTCCCTGAACATTAAGCATTGAAACAAGCTGAAAAAAGGAACCTTATATTCCCCTGTTTTAATTCTACAATCAAAACCTTTGTAAATGTAGCAGTTAACTTTAAAGCCTACTTTATCTTGAAAAAAGATGTATAGTGGCTACTAGCCACTAGGCAGGATGTGTCTAGTGCACTTACCCGGTCAACAAAAGCTAAATAAATAAATAAATAAATAAATAAATAAATAAATAAATAAATAAATCAGGCTACTGGTCCAGTTATGCCTCATCATGTTAATAATGTGATTTTGATAAATGTTCCAGTTAAATTTTCATCACTGCACTTTTATTATTCTCACTTTGTACTTTATTAATGATTTAATTTACTGCTGTGAAATAAATGTATGCACCTTTAAGGGAGGGATTTAAAAGGTAGTCACGTTCTGCACTCCCCCTTCTGCTGAAGACACATTCATTACAAAGCCATTCAGGCAGCTGTTTGCATCCTTCTGCCAGTATATCTGGTTTGCTTGTATGTTGTAACCATCATTTAATAAAATGAAGAGATATTGTGATTTAGAGGTGATTGATGCTGATGGCAGGGGCACAGCAGTCCTCTGAGGACTGCAATATCCCCACCAGAATAATACATGATTTACTTCTGGCACTAGCTTGTGCTACTATGGTTCCAGCCCACCATGTAGGCTCTAGGGGGCTGGTGAAGTGGGGGAGCAATTGTGCCCCAAGGATGCTACAATGGCCATGCAGAGAGGGTGAACATAGTCACTAATGCTGCTGATAGGGCAGAAAAGCCTTCACCCTCTTCACTGGCCCTATGACCACAGAGCTTGTCTGTGAATGGGGCCCATGCCCACCCCTGGCGCAGCCTGTCCCAACTGTCCATGTACAGTAGCTCTGTACATGGTTAGGGATCGGGGTGCTGACAAGACACACAACCAGTTACATGGATGCCATGGAGTGCCCCACAGATGTGCATCGTGCATGAAGGAAGAATGCCACAGTTTTTCACGCCCTCTGCCTGTGTGTAAGGACTAAGAATCTTTTATGGATTAGGCCTTAAATGGCATGGCCCTATGTGGGGTTACCCAGATTTTTCTTGAGACTGGGGCCCCTGATAACCTTAATCTGGCCCTGCCAGCAAAAAAAAAGTGTTCTGGACAACATACTTTTTTTGTTTCATCAGTCCTTGCTAATGAGTTTAACAATGCATACTGATCTACAGTACAGTATATAAATTTGCAGTAAAAAATGAATCTTAAAGGGGTTTTTTATTCCAAAAAGGAAAAGACTAGAAACTATGACATTTTAGTTCTGTTAGAAGTATATTTCTCTTTGAATCAGGTATGTAATTCAAGAGTTAGAGATAATTGAGTGAAACATAATCCAAAGTCTGTCTTTTTTCTATCAAATGTTACAGCTTTAGCATATAACCTTAATTTTAAAGAATAATTTCAGCAAGAGTAGATGCATTTCCAAAAGGCATTCTTTCTGAACATTCGTAGGAAATAAATGGAGACACTAGAAAGTCTGCAGGAGAATACTTTAATAACTATTAAAAGCAGACAAAGCTAGATGTGTTGTCTTTATGAATACTTCCAGGCATATATCCTTGGTCAAGCAACAGTTATTGGATATGCAATTCTATTTAAAAAAGTAGGTTTTGACCCCACATTAGAAGTAAAATTGATGGGGAATTGGAGTCTTCTACTAATCTGATTTCTTTACAAGTATTTGTTTCATACCAGTGTCCTGTAAAACCATCACTGCATACCTTACCAAAGGTCTATAAAAACCTGGACAGTCCAGCAGGGAGGACCTTTTTATCATGGATTGGCTGGCTTATGGAACCACTCTCCAATGACTGTGTGTGGACTTCTATTTAGAGTATTCAGTAAAATACCTCATTTCTTATATCAGCTATAGTGTACCTTAGTTCACATTTTGGGGGACATGGAGTGCAAGAAAGCTGGAATGTAGATTTAGTGACCCTAGATGTTGGCTCCCTATACACCAACATACCACATGAAGATGTATTGGAGGCTATGCCATTTTTCCTCAGCAAAGAGCCACATTTTGATCATAGAAAGAAAGATTTTGCAGTGCAATGGCTGTGGAAGTGCACTATTCGGGGAGGCATTCTGGAGACTGAGGTGCTGCCCATCTGCATGCACCTCTCTGGATTGAGGGCAGAGGTTGCTGGTCTCTGTGCCATGCTGGCTAGGATCCAGAAGACCTCTTGCTGCACCCAGGGGCCACCAAGTCTGTCACCATCACCCCAGAGGTTGCCTAGGCAGAGGAGGATCAGTGCTACCTTGGTGAGCTCTGCGCGGGTGGGAATGGCAAGTCAGGGACAGATTTCTCAGCCTGGTACACTACAGAATTCCTTTCTTATCTGGCAGGATGGGACTGCTAAGAGGAGGCACCCAATGTGGTGGTAAGGGAGAATGTGGGGGTCCTCTGTAAGGGAGGCCTCAAGGTGGCAGGTAGAGGACCTCAGCAGAGAAGAAAGCAGCTTTTGATGGGGGACTTAGTTGTAAGGGGGATAGATATGGGAGCAGGAAAAGATGGAAAGAGGGAGGTTAGGTGCCTACCAGGTACCTCAGCACCAAGGGATTGACAGTGGATTCTAATGATTGCTAGGTGGCACATCACAGTAGGCAGTAGGATATCACTGTCCACCTGGGGACAAATGAACCTAGGATGGATGGGGCTGGCTTAGTACAGGTAGAGTTCAGGGAAGGGACCTAAGGCAAGCACCACAAATTGTGTCATTCGCTGAGGAGAGGATATGGTACTCCACACCAGGGCTTCAAAATCTAGTTTAAAGAATGGTCCATTGAATTGTGGCACAGCTTCACTAGGGCTAGGTGCCAAGCCGGAAGGCTATGGGTAATAGAAAGGTGATGGTCTGCATCCTCTGAGAAGGGAATCACAGTCCTCAGTGGAAGATTTAGATGTTACTTTGATGAGCATTTAAATTAGTTGAGGGGGGAATTGTTAATACAAAGGGAGGCATAAACTGCCCCCCACACACAGATTGAATCAACAGAAAGAGAAGGCCTGAGGTGAGAAAACTCCCCTCAGCTGTAAGTTAAAGGAGGAAGTAGTATAGTAGTGAACAAGGGTAACAAGAACAGATGATGTGGAAAGAGAGATGTTGAGGATGCAAGGCTCAAGGGTCATGAGGTGGGAGTGGAGAGAGAGAGAGAGATGTTTCAAATGGCAGCAGAGGAAAGAAGGGGGAAGATGGGTTGCAGACAGAGTGGGAGCAATGTGTAGAGAGCCATGTGCGTCAACACAGGGAACCTTGGAAATAAAATTCCAGACCTGGAAGCCACCATGGTGCAGACAAACCTGGATCTTGTGGCCATAACTGAGTCATGGTACACAACTAAGATATGACCATAGAAGACTACACTTAATTCAAAAGGGATAGAGAGGAGTGGAAGGGTGGAAGGGTTGTGCTGTATGTATCACAGCAATGGAAATGCTATGGAACCTATGGGTAAAGGACAGGTTGGAGGCACTCAGGATCACCCTGGAGGCAGGAACTGGAACCATGTCACACAGGGTTGATATACAGGTCTCCCACATGGGGGAAGATTGGGATAAGAGACTGGATTAAGCCATCAGCACAATGACAAAAAGGGGGGATTTGCTGCTGGTGGGGGACTTTAATCTGCTGGATGTAGATTAGAGCTTCCCATATGCAGCCTCAGTTAGGAGTAGTGCCATCCTAGACTCCCTGCAGTGGGCATTTCTCAGAGTCCACTTGAGGTGGGGCAATACTGCACCTGGTAGTCACAAACAGGGACACTGTTGCAAATGTCAAGGTAGCATGCCACCTGGGGATCAACAATTTTCATACAGTGTGATTTAACATAAGAATGGCACCAGAGACAGACCACACAGTGCTAAGGGTCCTGAACTTCAGGGGGATGGATTTTTAAAAAATGGTGAATGCATCAGAGACAACCTAGTGTGGGGGTTGACAGAGTTGGGTGGAGGAACAGTGGGGCAATAAACCTCGTGAAATGGAAGTGAGCAAAACAGGAGGAAAAAGAGACCACTACTGTTCTCTAGGGAAGTTAAAAGCTAAAAGTAATAGTTTCAATTCACTCTCTGTTCTTTCTAGAAAATCTACTGCTTGTCAATCTGCTTTTTCATATCACTTTCCTAAACTCTGGTCCTCCATTCCCCTGACAGTCCATTCTGCCTCTTCTGCTTTCTCCCTAAAGTCTCTTCTTGAGTGTTCTTCTCCCACTTCTAGCTATACATGATCTTTTATTTTTTGTCATCATCCCCTCCTCTCCACGCTAGTTGCCCTGGCCATTTTGTCCCCCTCATCCCCAATCTATACCTGTATGAATAGTTTCCCCCACCTGCCAATACTCAGTTTCATCTATTGTTCTGATTTGCCTTCATTAATTATGATCATGCTCCTTTCATTTAATGTATAGCTGTATATGACTTCTATTTTTGTAATGGTATTACTGTTTTTCTTTCAGCTTGAGTTATCTCCACTTCCCCGTACCCCCAGGACACATCTGCAAATGAGCTGTTAGCAGCTCTGTATGTTTTTCCTGGTGAAACTTTTGAAATAAACAAATAAACAAAGCAATCAATAAATAAAAGGGTGGCATTCAGGAAGTACAATGAGACACAGAGGGAAGAGGATGGGGAAGGGTACCATGAAAAGCAAAGGAAAGTAGCAAAGGTGGTGAAGGGTACCAGGTCACACACAGAGAAAAGGATAGCCAAAGGGGTAGCTAAAAGGGACAAGAATGTCTTCAGATACATAAGCGAGGGAGACAAAGGGAGGGACTGTGAGGATAAGAATTGAAGGGGAGACTGTTTAGAGGAAGATCAAGAAAAGGCAGATATCCTGAACTGGTACTTCTGCTCAGTCTTCACAGTGGAGAGAGGGGGTCAGGCAACACAGAAGCTTCAGGAACAATGGGGGGTGGGAGTTAGACACAAGTCCATTGACAGAGGAAAGATTCCTGGGAGGACTTGCAAAATCTGAAAGTGGACAAGGCTATGGGACTGGATGGGGTACATCCTAGTGCACTGAGGGAGCTCAGGGAGGTACTGGCTTCACCTCTGACAGCCCTATTCAAAAACTCACTGGAAGCAGGAGTGGTTTCAGAGGACTGGAGAAGGGCAGATGTAGTCCTGCTTCATAAGAGTGGCAGCAGGGAGGAGACTGGCAACTGTAGGCTAGTCAGTCTAATATAAATGGTGGAAAGCTAATGGAAATGCTACTAAAAGAAAAGCTAGAGGAGTATCTTGAATATTTTTTTTTATATTATTTATTTATTTATTTGAATCTAGGATTACAAGTACCTTTGAGCCAAGGCTATTTTACAAAGGTTCCACATCGGATGAAGTACAATTCAAACAAGATGTTGAATAACAGTATAACAGTGGGTTACAGGCAGTTACATACAGTTTTATACATTCAATACAGTGGTAGGAGGATTAACACGGTATGGAAGAGAGACACACTAGTGGGGTGCGGCCAGAGGCACTTGTCAAAAATCTATTAAAGTGCTACAAGGGGGTAGGGAAGGTGGGTGGGAGGAGGGGAGGATGAGTGGGTGTATGGAAGAGGGAGTTGAGGGGGAGAGGGTTACATGCTAGGTGGAAAGAGCAAAGCGGAGAGGGGAGAACAATTAGGAAGGACAGTTACAGGAGCTAGATGCAGACAGTAAGTGACTGAGACTGGATTTGAATGGACCAAGCTTTGGCATTGAGGCGATGTCAATGTTGAGACCATTGAACCAGCTGGGAGCTCTGTGTGCAAAGGATCTTTGCACTTATGTGGTGTGGAAACACGGGATATGCAGTAGTTGGGATTCAGAGCCCCTGGTAATGTGAGTAGTTTGAGCTGGAGAGAGGAGAGCTTGGACACCTGGGGGAGCAAGGCCTAGTGTTATTTTCTTTGCCATAAGGCAGTTTTGGTACTTGATCCAGTTTGAAAGTTGATGCCACCCAGTCTGTGCATCGAGATCACACGTGTGGGTGAAGCAATGGGCACCAGTTGTGAGATGGAAAGCTTTGTTTAGTGCAATGTATATGCACGTGAGGGTGGTGGCAGAGGTAGAGCCGTAGATGATCAGGCCGTAGTCAATTATTGAGATTACTGAGCTCCGTATTGCAATCCTTAAGGCATCTGAGGTAAGGCGTTGCCTATACCTGAAGAGTAGGCCAATGCGAGTGTTGGCAGCCTTGGCAATGTTGTCAATGTGCATAGCATATGATAGGTTACAATCGATGGTAACTCCTAGATATTTAAAGGATTGAACCTGTTTGAGGGTTGCACCAAGGCAGTTTTTGATCGTGATGGAATTGAGTCTGTGTTTGTTGTGCGGGCTGCAGAAGAGTATGGACTTTTTTTTTTTTTATAGTTGAGAAGCAATTTATGTGTAATAAACCAAGTTTCAATCGAGGTGAAGGCAAACTATAGATTCTTTTGAAGGTGGCTCAGATCCTTGTGAGTGGAGAGGATGATGGCGTTGTCAGCATAGAGAAGAATTTGTGCAGGACATGATTGTGGAAGATCATTCAGAAAGAGGCTAAAAAGAAGTGGCCCAAGAATGGAGTATTGAGGAACTCCTGAGTGAACAGGGTGTGCATCTGAGAGAACATCAGCTATTTTCACTCTTTGGGAGCAATTCTCCAATAGCTCTTGAAGCAGGTAGTGGACTCAGGTGAGAGCCCAACAGAACATAGCTGTGTGATTAATAGTTTTCGATGTACAGTGTCAAAAGCCTTGGTCAGGTCTATGAAGACCGACCCGGTTAGGAGGCTGTTGTCCAATGAGCTGTGGATAGCACCGGTGAATTCAAGGAGGGCTGATGTAATACTGTGACCTGCATGGAAGCCATGTTGCTGGGGGCAGAGGATGTTGTGTTTATCCAGGTATTCTGTTAGCTGGTCAGATACCATATGTTCAATGGCCTTGGGGGGGAGTATAGAGATAGACCAGTAGTTCACATGCAGGTCCTTGTCCCCACTTTTGTGGACTGGGGTTATTGTGGCTGATTTCCATCTGTCGGGGAACTGGCTGAGGGTGAGGGAGAGGTTGAAAAGCTTTGTATTAGTGGAAGTAGCACTTCATCAAGGGTGAGGGACACCAGCTTGAGGTTGAGTGAGTCCCCACTAGTTCTGGATTTGGCAATTGCATTTGAGACGTATTTATGGACCTCATGCGCCCTGACTTCCTTAAAGTAGAATGGTGGGCAGTTGGAGGGAGGGGGTTGTGGGCTGGGGGTAGGAGAAGGAGGGTGGTCATCAATGAAAAAGTCTGAAGAGAGAACACTACTGAGGTCAGAGAATGCAATATTGAAAGTATTTGCAATTGTGGTAGAGTCAAGAGTTACGCCACCATCAATGACCAACATAGTAGGTAAGGTTTTTGGCTGCTTCCCAGTTACTTCTTTAAGATTGTCCCAGAAGGACTTCCCTTTTCCCCAGGTGTTCACGAGGGTATCTCTGTAGCAAGCATTTTTCTTCTGGTGGATTGATTTAGTGCAGTTGTTTCACGCCTGTTTGTAGTTCTGAATATCGGCTTGATTGCCAGTGGCCCGAGCCTGAAGCTTAAAGAGGTCCCTTGCTTTCAGATCTGTAAGTAGTTCAGCGGAGAGCCAAGGATTACAAAGGCCTTTGATTTTATTCCTTTTGAAAGGGGCATAGATGTCAGAGGCAGCATTGAAAGAGTTGATGAAGAAATCCAATGCTGAGTTGACATCAGAATCACTGAATATAGGAGACCAGTCGAGCTGTTGGAGGTGGGATTTGAGGTGTTTCAACTGACCGCATGGGAGGACTCTACTATTGATTAATTTAGGGAGGGGCTTACAGAATTTATTCAACCTTTGCAGATGACTGGGGAATGTTCACTTAGTGTATCTGGAAGGACAGAAACATCTGAGATGCAGGAGGGATGGCTGGTTAGAATCCAGTCCAGGAGAGTGCTTGCAATAGTTTTATAATTATGTCTGGTGGGGGAGACTACCAGCTGTGCCAGGTTAGCTGCTGAGATGGCATTCTTGATGTCCCCGTGTCAGCGGCTAGCCAATTGATGTTAAAATCACCCATTAGGATCAACTCTGAGTCAGGGGGTTGGGCACAGATGAGGTCCAAGACTGAATTGAGGCCTTTACCTTGTTCTTTTGGAGGAATGTAAACAGCAGCGACAGTCAGTGCTTTGTTGTGAGCCCCTAACAGAATTTTAATAGGTAGGATCTGCATAGAAGAAACCAAGAGGGGGGAAGGTAAGCAGTGCCCCAGGAGCGTGTCTTTGAGATATATAGCACAGTCTTCCCCTCTTTTTGTACTCCTGTTAAGTCTGAAGACATTGTACCCTGGCAGGACAATAGCCATGTCTGGAATTTTGGGTGATAGCCAGGTTTCAACGATTGCAAGGATATCAGGGTTGTGTTGGTTAGTGAATATTTGCAGGGTATCAAGTTTAGGCAGGAGGCTGCAGATGTTGAGAGATGCAAGGATGAGAGTCCCAGGGTGCCTCAATTGATGGCTGGAGCAAGAAATTTTAGGCCCCGGAGTAGCAGAAGCTTCAGAATGCACCATCTTAATTGTTTTAAGGCAGATTTGTTTACCCATTTCACTCACAGTCTATTGCAGTAATTCTGTCTTAGGTCCCAAACTGAAGTAATATGAGCCAGTGTTGAGAACTGCAACAGGTGAACATACATCACCCTATCATTGTTCTTCAGCTGTTGCCAGCCATCCTCAGAGGAGAATGGGAGAGTATAGACAAGCTCAGTTAGAAGGGTACCAGAGTGGGTGTAGATAAGGTCAATCCTGTAGCCTAGAGGAAGAGAGGGGTATCTAGCTCCAGGCAGGAAAAGAGTGGTAGCAGGGAGCAAAAGGAAATGAGACAAAGAGGCAGAAGGAGCAGAGCCATAGTGCTTAGAGGATGTGTAGAGATAACTGAGAGGGTCTATATGGCAAGAGCCACCCATGGAGATGAAGCAAGGAGGGGAGAGGGAGCGGCGAGGGGGGGAGGTCCAAAGTAAGTGAGCCCAATAAGGTTCAAGCAAGGTGGTTCCAAGGTCGAGTGTGTGGAGCCAAACCCTATTTAATAAAGGTGGGAGGTGAGGTGGGGGACGGGCACAAATTTTCAGCAAAAGTCAATGCAAAGCAGTGGGCGCCAAAGCCCAGAGATGGAAAATCCAATAGGAAAAAGGCAGGGCCAATCAGTGGCCAAGCGGAGCACAGCGGTCCAATTATAGGAGGATGGCAGCAGGCGGTGGCCTATCAGAGCCGCACAGTGCTTCCCTGAAGCAGTCCGGACTCTTACCTGGCTTTGAAGATGTCCTGGTCAGCCGAAGAATGGAGGAGAGGGTGGCAGGCAGGATTAGCCATGGCCACTCACTACAGCCCAATCAGGGGCAGTGGATCTAGTTTAAGATATAAAATGTAGGTTAAAATAGGGCATTTTAGCTAGGTCAGGGGGTACCAAGGAAAAGTGAAGATTATTGGGGATATGTAGAGGGTAGCAAGGGAGGAAGCTCAGGTATGGAACTGTAGAGTAGATAGCAGAACAGGTGCTAAACAAAGCTGATAGATAAGCAGATGGTGAAAATAGAAAGATGTCTTTAAAGGGAGGGCAGGAGAAGTGTTAGGCCTTATAGCTGCACTCCATATCTTGAAGTGCAGTTGCAATATTAGTGAGAGGGGAGGATAAAGATTGCCTAGGGGCAGTGCAGAGGGGGAAAGGAGAGTATTTAATAAAGGCTGGAGGTGGAGGATGGGGGGTGGGCACAAAAAGTCAAGCAGAAAGGAGACAGAAAGAGACAAAGTGAAACAGAAATTGGATTATTTGCAGGGCAAAGCTTACAACTGTGACCCAAATGAAATCTGGTCTAAACAGAAAAAACAGTATCACTTTAAACTTAGTTTTTGATCCCGGATAGATTACCACTGAACCTTAATACAAACAGAGCTGTAATACTATAAAATCTATAAACCTGCAGCCTAAAAGAACTTGTACTTCAAACTACTCTTGGAGTGCAAAATTGCTGTAAACAAGCTTAGGTTCATGTTTAAATTAGGATTCACAGGACAATTTGGAGAGACTTAACCAGTACCACAATCAGTATGTAACATTAGCTTAAAGTCCAAAAGGAACAGGAGTAGCAAAGAATTAAAGAAGTGCAGCAGCCCATCAGCAGGCAGAGCCGATGGTTCTGGCCTGTCAAGTTTCAGCAGCGTACCTTCAGTCTGGTAATCAGTGGGCAATACAGTGAGGAAGGCAGCAGTTGGACAGAGGGGGCCTGCCTGGCTGCTTGCAGCAGCAGAGGCACCCATATAAAGGGTGAAGCTTTGGTCTGGTGATCGGCGGGCAGTACAGCGAGGAAGGCAGCTGGCAGACAGAAGAGGTCTGCCCTGCTGCTTGCAGCAGCAGAGGCACCTGTGTCAAGGGTGAAGCTAAGGGAATGTAGTGGGTTACAAGACCCAAGGCAGCACAGATTCTTGGGGAGAGGTCATGTCAGATGAACCTGATCAATTTTATTGACTGGGTGACTGGGGAAATATATCAGGGTGGGGCTGTTGATGTGGTCTACTTAGACTTCAACAAGGCCTTTGACACTATACCACATAAGATGCTTATAAGGAAGTTCATCAGTTTGAGGGTGGGACCAATGATGGTAAGCTGGGTACAGAATAAGTTAATGGATAGGTGACAGAGGGTGGCTATAAACATCACTCACTCTAATGAGGGAAGTGTGACCGGTGGGGTACCTCAGGGCTCAGTGCCGAGACCAATCCCCATCATTATCTTCATAAGTGACATTACAGAAGAGCTGGATGGGCAGGTATGCCTCTTTGCAGATGACACCAAACTCTGTAATAGGGTAGATACTCCAGAGGGTTGGAGAGAATCATAGACCTGAGAAAAGTCAAGGAATGGTCAAGGGTATGGCAGCTCGGTTTCAGTGCAAAAAAGTGCACAATCATACATCTAGGCCACTGAAAACCAAGGGTGGTGAATAAAATAGTGGGAGTTTTAGTCACAAAACAATAAAGAAACATTGGGGTTATCATATATGATGACCTCAAGGTGGTGGGGCAGTACAACAAGGCAGTAGGCAGGGCCAGCATGATGCTGGGGTTCATAGGGAGGGTAATCACCAGCAGGAGAGCAGTACAGTAGTGTTTACACTGTATCAGATGTTGGTGAGACCCTCCTAGAGTACTGTATCCTATTCTGAAGACCACATCTCCGGAAGGGCATAGAAAAGGTAGAGGATCAGAGGAGGGCAACTAAAATGGTGCAGGGGTTGCAGCATAAGCTCTATGAGAAGAAACTGAGGTATCTCAATATGTGCACTCTGGAAGAAAGGGGTGGGGACATGATAGAGATCTAAAAGTTGCTCACACAGTGAACAAGGTACAGGAAGGGAGTATTTTTCAGAAGAGACACACAAGGACAAGAGGGCATGCAATGAAGCTGGAATGAGGGAAATTTAGGAAGGATTTGAGACAGTCTACCAGAGGAGGATGTGGAGGGTGAGAAAACAGTGGTGGGCTTCAAGCATTCATGGGATAGGCATAAAGGTAACTTAGTAGGAAACCCGGGGGGTGGAGAAGTACCTGGGCATCAGGTAGTGAGATGTACAAAGTGGGTAGACTTGGTGGGCCAAGTGGTCCTTGTCTGCCAACAAATTCTATATTCCAAATTTAAGATTCAGAATGTCTGCAAAGTTGCAAAAATTTGAATTCTTGGACATTGTACTGAAATACAAAGGAATCTGATGTGAGCCTAAGTTAAAAATGTTGTGTGAAACCTACTTACAGAAATTGCATGTTGATGGCCAGTGGCTGCTACCCTATCACACAATCAAAAAATATAACAGAAAGGCCAGTCATAAGAATTAAGAAAAGTTGCAACAAACAATGATTTTAAAGGCCAGTCAGGTATCCTTTAGTCCAGACTCTTGGTGAGAGGTAATGGTGAAAGGGACAATTTATGAAGCCAGTGAGATTGTGGGAATGATCCTGAGGGCCAAACTGTTAAGGGGATGACAAAGAAAGGATCTGGATGAAAGAAAGAGTCTAATATCTAGGGCTAAAGGGAAAGGGAGCATTGTTTAACCAGGAGTAGCACACTAAGCTGAACTTGTTTCTAGGTGCGACCTGGAAGCACAAGAAAGTTAAGTGACTTGCTCAGGATCACACAGTATGCACCTAGATGGCTGTGGGATTCAAACCCAGGTCTCCAGATCTACAGTTCAGAGCCTTAACCCACTGCACTATACTTCCTCCTAAAGATTTGGTTCTACAAAATAATTGAACACCTCAAACTTCAGATGTTCAATTCTTTCAGACAGTGGACATTTAAGGCAAATAGGTGGACATTTCATTCAACTGGTTTGCCTTGGTCCAAATGATGCAGATGTGCAGAACCAGTTGAACCACAAACTACAATTTGCACCTGAAACAGTTAACTTTACTGTGACTCACAGACTAGTCAAGCTTCTTTGATGCAGCTACGCAGCTCAATCTGGCGTGAGCCAGAGGGAGAGCTCACTCGTATGCTTGGCATCAGGCTGATAGGTAGCTCAGGCAGGATGTTGTACAAATCTAGTTAGATTAGCTTGGAAGAAATAAAATGTTTTGTGTTTTCAGTACCAAAATGTTTGATTGAACAGTTGTCTGAAATCTGATGTTAAGGGCTGCAACTTGAAGTAGGGGAAGGAAAAGGAAGAAAGAAAATGACATCAGCAGTGCTGCAGCTTGCAGACTTGCAGTAGGCCTCTGGTACCAGGGACGTGCCAGACTGGGACTGAAAGAGTGTGCTTTTGGCTGGGCAGTGGGCAGGTGGGGCACATGAGGTGGCAGTGTGCCAGTGTCCATTTTTTGTTGTTGCAGAAGTAGCATTTTAGCAGGGCATTATAAGCCCCTGGCAGAAGCCTTTTGGGAGTTACTCTGTTAGAAAAAAATTCAGTTCTACTGGGATGGTTAGTAAGCGTGTGTAAGCTGTCAGAAAGACAGTGCCTGGCTACAGGTAATGGGAACCTTGGTAGCATCCTCTTCACTAGTTTCAACTTTCAGTTCTTTTTATGGTAGTTGTTTTTCTAGTAATTATTACCTTTTTCCTCCTCCTGAGTCCTGAGGTAGCCTTTCACAGTGTGATCTTGGTAGCGGGCAACAAGTGTGTGTCAGCTGAGCTGGCAGTGTGCTGATGCCTGGCCCTTGCTAGGTAACACCTTGATGGCATCCTATAAAAAAAAACTTTAAAAACATTGTTTCTTCCTCCTCCTCCTCCTGAGCATTAACAGCAAGTGTGTACCAGCTGGCAGCGTGCCAGTTCCTGGCCCTTGTAGGTAGCACCTAGGTGGCATCCCATTTAAAAAAAAAAAACTTTAAAAAAATTGTTTCTTCCTCCTTCTCCTCCTGAGTCCAGAAGCAGCGTTTTACAGTGTGATCTGGGCAGTAGGCAGCAAGTGTGTTCCAGCTGGCAGTGTGCCAGTGCCCTTACCATGTAAGTGAAACCTTGGTGACATCACATAAAAAAACTTTAAAAAAAAAGTATTTCTTCCTCCTCCTCCTCCTCCTCCTCCTCCTCCTCCTGAATACTGAAGACCCCTTTTTCAGTGTGATCTGGTCAGTATGATCTGGGTGGCAAGCAGCAAGTGTGTACCAGCTGGCAGCATTCCTGTGCTTGACCTCTGTAGGTGGCACCTTGGTGGCTTCCCATAAAGAAAGAAAAAAAAAAAAAAAAAAAATTACATCACAAAATTAAATAAAATTTATTTTCCATAGATAAAGTAAAAACATAAAACAAATCTCAAAATTATATAAAAGTATATCTTCCATTGATAAAAAAAGGAAATAATATCACAAAATGAAAAAAAAAAGTCTTCATCATTCTTATCACCCACGTGGCTGAGTTCTGTAGCAAACATAAGGAAATAGAGCAACAGACAGGTCAAGGAGATGATGGCATGGGATCATCTGATTCCAGTCACATCAAAGAAAAACAAAAGCATAGTGGGCTTGGCCATAAACCCTCTGCCTCAGTGGGAACTACAGGTATAGAGGAAGATGACAGTAGTAGTTGAACAGTCCATAGAGTATCACACATTGTAGGAACCACTCGCAGTGGCTCAGCAAGGGTTGTGACATGGACAATCATTGTCTGGGGGGAGGAAGAAGAAAGGAGTGTGTCAGGGAGTGAGACAGGCAGAGGAGGAGAAGGAGGAGGGAAGTGATTTGGCAGAGCTCCTTCAGGACAAAGATTCAGATTGTGATTATATTCCCAATAAAATTGACAGCAGCAGCAGCAGTTCTGGGGAGGAGGAGGAGATGACACATGTGGGAGTTCAGCTTGGGGCAGGTACACGTAAGATAGCCAGAAAGACTGAAATTGGTGGTAAAACCAAAAGGGCACAGCCGATGATGAAGACATAGGCAAAACTGATGGCCCAGGACACATGGTAGAGAAATAAAAAGAACCATTCTCTGACCCTGCAGAACTGGTGGGGAAAGAGGAGGTGGGTGGTGATGATGTGGAAGCAACCCCCAGCAGCCTGCCCATTAGGCAACATCTGACAGTGCCAGTAGGAAAGACCAAACCGGTGACATTGGTGGTACGGGATTTCTTTAGAGTGGACAAAGATTCACAGACACATGTAGTGTGTCTTTTATGTAAATACAGGCTGAGTCAGGGTAAGCAGGGAACAAGGCTACTGAGAACATTTACCATGAAAAGGCATTTGCTGAAGTCCCACTGAACTCAGTATGGTAAGGCATGCCAATGCACAGCATCAGCAGAAGCACCATGAGGCAGTGAAAAATGATGATGGCCAGAGGGAGAAGAATATTACAACTCCTGGGAGACCAGGTAGAGATGAAATGGAAGAAAGTCCTTCAGGTGGTAGCTGAAGCAGAACTCCAACATCTTCTATTCATCACTTCTTTAGCCCACTGACTAACATACCTCTGAGGGGCTGCAAATCCCCAGCCACTTTCATCCTCCCATGTGGCAAAAATAGTAGGCAACTGTTGTGACCAGGTAAAACAGCACTCTCACTGGTTGAGTCCCTGGAAAAGGGCAAGAAATATAAATCTAACAGACCAGAAGCAAAAAAAGTTAATGAGATTAATTAAATAGTTTTGTTTATCATCATTACCAGGGGTCCAGGATATTAAACTTTCCTATTATCTATCTGATATTATTTGCTATATCTCCTATTTCTTTCCTTACTCTTTTCTTGATCTATCTGCAATACTAATATTTATCAATCTCTATCCATGTTTGTTACCTCATACATTCCATGTGTAAACAGGTTGACATACTACAGTAAAGCAGAATGGGGTGAGAGTTAGGCCTCACGACCCCATGGCACACCCCAGCATCTGTTGGTGTGTGGAGGATGGGGGTTGGGGGAGGGATTAGGGGTTCAACCCTAACATCTCATTTCCCCACTTTTGTCACTTTAACCCTAACTGATGTATTAACAAAGTGTTTGCAATGAATTTCTCTACCTTTTGAAAAAGTATAATGTAACTAGTAAATAGTATGTATTGGTGGGCCCTGTGCTCCCATCAAACTGCCCATTTGTGCATAATGATATGTCTGTGGGAGCGTGGACCCTCCGGGCCCTGCCCTCCCACCTACACATAACAATGGAGCCATACAGTAGCTCTATAGGCCTGAAAAGGAACCCTTGTAACACTAACTTGCCAATATCTCATTAACCATACAACCTATGAAAAAGATTCCACTGCATGTGTAATCTATGACTCCAGTGGACAGAACTGTGGGCAGCAACACATCTGTATCTTGCATTGCTGCAGTGTTATCCTATGGGAAAAATATCAACTTCGTGATGGCATATGTTTGTAGCCAATTAACTTGTGTACACCTAAACAGCATAATTCACATCTCTGCGATATCCCCTTTATACCCTGCAAATTTCAAGCCAAAAGACCAAACCATTTATTTACAGTGCACTGGCAAAGTTTTTAAAATCCTAGTTCGTGAGGTGTCAAAATCCCTGTTCCTGAGGTCAATCCCCATTCATGAGCTGTCAAAATCCTTATTCGAGAGTAATCCTTGATTGTCAGATTTTGGCCATCTGGTCTCCAAGTCATTAAAGGGGAATTTGTCAGCTCATGAAAGGGGATTGGCTCATGAATGAGGATTCTGATAGCTCATGAACAGGGATTTTGACAGCTTGTGAATGAGGAATTGAAAAACAAATCCCCTTTTGTGAGCTGACAAAATCCCTGTTAGCAAACCAATCCCTATTTGCGAGGTGTCAAAATCCACGTTTGCGAGCCAATCCTCATTCGTGAGAATGGCCATTTGGTCACTGGTCATGAAATGACGATCAAGGATTTTGTCAGCTTGCGAAAGGGGATTAGCTCATGAACAAGAATTTTGACACCTCACGAAAGGGGATTTTGTAAGCTCATGAAAGGGGATTCAAAAACCCATTCCCCTTTTGCAAGCTGACAAAATCTCCACTGGCGAGCCAATCCCCTTTTGTAAGCTGTCAAAATCCCTGTACACGAGCTGATCCTTGTTCATGAGATAGGGCCATCTGGTCCCTAAGTCACGATCAAGGATTTTGCTACCTCACAAAAGGGAATCAGCTTGCGAATGGGGATTTTGTCACCCCATGAACGAGGATCGAAAGCGAGTCGTGAACAAAGAATTTCAAAGTTGAAAATGGCCTTTTTTTGGCCAAAATGATGGAAACTAAAGGTATGGGTTTGTAGAGGGTGTCACCCTGAAGAAAACCCATGCCTTATTATACCAACAAATCACCCGTGAAGCAAGCTACGACATTTTGTTTGGGGGAAAAAGTGAAAACAAAATGGCATCTCGCAAATGAATAATTTTTTCTTTTGAACTGGGATTTCATAAATCCCTGTTTGTGAGTTGACAAAATCCTTGATTGTGAGCCCAATCCCCTTTCACAAAAATACATATAAATCTTGGAGTGAACTGAGCATGCTCAGAGCCTAAAATTGCAAAATTAAATAACTTTGGAATGGATTAATATTTTTTTCACCAAATCAATGCTGGATTGTTCTTTTACCAAATCTCTTTCTACTCTGAAAATTTCATTTCAAACTACCAAATGGTGTAGCCACAGCATGATGGGCAAAAATTAGCAAAAAAGTACAATAAAAAGCAATAAACCCATTTTCAGTGCTTCGCTGCACGTAAACTGCATGTCCAACCAAAACACAACTTGGCAAATCAAGAGATCTACTATACAAGACCATGCATTCCAAATTTTGTGCACATTTTGAACGGTTGCAGAGTTATTAAGGTGCAAAATTTGGGGTTTAACATTAAACTGCTTACTCAACCCTAAATATACTGGCACGACCACGCCAGTATAATTTATATATATATATATATATATATATATATATATATTACTACTATATCTCTCTAAATGGGGCCTATTTTTTCAAAAATTTATTTTGTTAATTTTTATATACTATACTTGTTCGATTTTCACTCAACCATATTGTCCATCCAAGTTTCAAATACCAATGGGGAAGGGTCTTTCCATTTCTGTATGATGCATTTTCTTTCTATAATTAATATAATTTTAAGTAGTTTCTGTTAAAAATTCATCCAACTCATTGTGTAGTGGAGTCATCCCAAATATTATAAGCACTGGATTTAGTTTTATATTACTTTTACATATCTTATTTATAATTTTTATTTTGCTCCAGAAATTGGTGAGATGTGGGCATCCATATATGATGAATGTTTCTGATGTGGTTGTACATCTGGGGCATTTATCCGTTATTCTTTTATTGAGATAATATAATTTAGTAGGAGTATAATAAATTAGATGACATGTGTTTGATGTATTTGTTGAAGTTTCATTGATTTGACATTTACTGTAAAGGTGTTAATCATTTGTTTCCATATTTAAAATGTAATAATGATTCCTAGATCTGTTTCCCATGTTGTCTTTATTTTATTTAAGTACAGTCTGCTATTTTCCATTATGGACTGATATATTACCAAAATATTTTTTTTTATCTGTTTCATTTTGTAACAAGTTAAGTAGTATTGGTATTGATTTAATTTTTAAGGAACCTTTATTCTTAGCTATGAAATTTTTTATTTGGATATATTGACATTTTTGTGAAATCGGTAAAGAGTACAAGTGTTGTAATTCTTCAAAGGGTTTTATATTATGTTCTTTCATAATCATACCCATTTGTTGAATACCTTTATCATGCCACAATTTGAAATGTTTATTATTTATGGAGGCAATTAAATTATAATTATTATATATCGGTGTAAATTCAGTAATTCCTAAATGTTTATTTATTATATTATTAGCCTTTAACCAGCAGTTAATAGCCATGTTTGTTGTTATGCATATTTGTGCATTTTTTACTTTTGTGTTGCATGCAGAATACAGTAAATGACTTAGTTTAAGGTAAGGCTGTGCTTGCAATTCCATCATCATAGATATTGTTTTTTTCCTTTCTTCTTTAAGTCAGTGTCATATGTGCTATTTGTGTAGTAAGATTTATATATATATATATATATATATATATATATAACCCCCACTGGCCCGCTTGTTCCAACCAGAGGCTATCCTCTACCACAGAAATGTCTAGGGGCAACAGAAAGGAGTGGAGGTTTACATACTTAAAATTACATAGAGAAAAACAGATGAAGTGGCCACCATTAGGCTAGGTGGACCAGACTGTTATACAAAAACAGTCAACCAAGTGTGGCAACTGCCTGGCACACACCTGGTAGGGACCACTTACCATGGCCAGCAACCGAGGTCCCTGGGAGAAAATGTTTGTTCTCGATTATGCTAGGTTTGCACTTCTGGACAGGGGCACCCAAGTAAATCCAGACACAGGGAAGCAATAACAATACTGTCTAAACCAGGTTGGGATTCTAGAGTGTGGCTTTTATTCACATAACAAAGTAGGAATAAACACAAAGTGAAGATAGACCCCCTAGGGGCTACACATACTGGTATTGCAGATTTTCCAGGGTACAGAACTTCATGAATTCCCATTTAGCATAGGGTGAAGAAACACAAAACAGCGAGCACTCTGGTTCTGAAACTGAAAATTGGCACATACGGCCAGACTAGTACTGTTCCCATTTCCCACAGGAATGAAAGTGGTACCCATGATCACACTGAGCACATCCAGGCTGAACTGTTCCAGAACCCACTATACTGGGGTAAACTGAAGAAACAGAAATTCCAAACCCACTTCTCAGGGTAATTACTTCCATTAGGCATTGGCCAGAAGCACTGAATAAAAATGTACTGGTTCCTAAACTGAACCAGGAGAGGTAAACTGGTTACTCCATATGGGGGGGTCTCCCAACTTTAACTCCCAAGTTTACACTCAGCCATTCATCTGGGTAACAACACCCACACAGAAGAAAACTTGCAGTTGTTGTCTTAAATGTTTACCACACTTAAACTATGGATACACCCCTGGGTGTCAAAGTTAAAAATTCTGTGCTTGGACAGTCAAATTCTTGGACTCCAACGTAGGCAGAAACTTTACTTAGTACTGGGTGACTGGTTCCATTGACAGAGAAATTCACCCTAAGATATTGCAGATGCCCCTGGCTGACAGAAAAAAAAGGGCTATACTCACAACAAATGAAGATGTAGAAGGCAGCTTCACCAAACAAATGGATCAAGAGGATTGCCCCTGAATCCTGGAGTTTGCCCCATTCCTCTATGGGATGAGGCAAGGAAAACCTTCTGGAAGAGGTATCCACTACTTGAGAAAACTGTCTTCTTTGATCTTCTTCTAGAGTGAGAACAAACTACCACAAAACAAAAAGGGGTAGCTCTTTATCAAAGCTAATCTGAGGAGCTGCCCAGCAGGTGCAACATCCTCCTCGAACTCCACTCTACTACCAACTAACTGAACATTCCAATTCACCCCAAAGCCAGCTGATCAATGTGGCTGATGCTGCTGCAAGAGTTCTATGACTACATCATCACTATAGCTCAGCTGAGACTGAAGACAGAGTGTGACAGTGTGAAACCCATTTACGTGACATTTCACAAGCTGCCTTCCCTGACTGCCACTGATTCTAACTGGGATTCTAGCAACATCAGGGAACAAGGGGGTTACATATCTATCTATCTATACATATATATATATATATATATATTTATACACATATCTATCGATCTATATATTATGGTAGCACGGTAGTGCTACCATAGTTAGGGTTGAGGAGCCATGTACATGTTAAACCCAAATTTTTCACCTTAATAACTTTGCAACCATTCAATGGATTTGCCTGAAATTTGGAATACAGAATTAAGACCCATACACCTTGGGATCTGCCAAGTTTTGTACTGGTCAGCTATATGGCTGCAGAGTTATTAAGCGTGATCTGCGCATGCGTTTACACTTTTTTTTTAATTCTACGGTCGCACCTACAGGTCGCAGTTTGTGCGACTGGTCTTAAATCTTCAGGGAACGTGCAGCCGGGGTCCCTGATGTGCCTTTCAAAGATTTCATGAAAAAATTTAAACGGTTCAAAAGTTATTCAAAAAACAAGTTCCCATTATAAGTCAATGGGAAAAGTTAACAAAAAGTTCGTCAGTGCCGCAAATGCAGTTTTTACTTTCGCAAATGGCCCTTTTACTGTCACAAATTCACCATTTTGTTTTCAGTTGGTGATCAGAAAAATGCTTGGAATTTAAATTTGGGACCCTCTAGCAACCTAATTCTTTTTGTATTCACCTAGTCGGACCCTGAGTTTGCTAGCCATGTCTTTATTTTGGGGTAAAACACCCCACAAATATGTTTTTCAGATTTCTGGAAAAAGTACTCTTGCAAAGTAGTGTCGCACTCACGAAAGTGTCGCAAATTTTTGTGAAAGCTTTTGCAAATTGCGACAGTACTTTTCTAGGCCGTGGGAAAATTACAGCAATTCTTTGGCACCCTGCTGCAAAAGAACGGTTTGGAGTTTTAGGCTGAAATTTTGAGGGAACGCAGTTGACATCTCACAGATGTGCCTTTTAGTATTTCATTGAAAAAATATTACATGGTGGCAAAGTTACGGTACTCCAAAGTTGATGCTTTTTCCCATAGGATAACATTACGGCATATGACGCATTGCAGCAATCGTTTGGCGCCCTGCTGCAAAATAACGGTTTGGTCTTTTGGGCTGAAATTTGCAGGGAACACAGCCAACATCCCACAGATGTGCCTTTCAGTAATTTGGTGAAAAAATATTACAAGGAGGCAAAGTTATGGCACTCCGAACTTCTGTTTTTTTCCCCTAGGATAACATTACGCGTTAGCCGTGACTTTCAGGGCCTGTATCTCGGAAACGGTGCGAGATACGGACTTTTCGTCAAAAAACACTTAGCCCCCTTTGCAAAACTAGCCAGGAAAGTGATAATTCATATGACTTTTAAATTTTTTTCTATGTCGTACGGTTCCTGAGATATAAGCAATTTACTAGTCCAAGTCCTCATTTTTCTGTACCGAGAGTCATTATTTTGCATACATTCTTTGTACTCACTGTCTTTCTCTATACAGCTTTTGGGGAAAACCAGCCTGTGTGCTTACATTACTGTTACCATTATCTTTTCTGCTTGCAGTTCTGTACCCGTTTCACTTACCGTTCACATTTACGCCACCATGTGCGTTACCCTTTGCGTTTTCATTTGCGGTTGCGTTTGTGTTGTTTTTAACATTTCTGTCTACAGTACTGTTTCTCTCTCTGTTTTGCTTTGCGTCACCATGCACATTACGATTTGCATTTGCGGGCACAATGTTACTATGTGACAAGACATCACGTGGCGGGAGCAGGGAACCCGCAGGGCCCCGCGCTCCCACCACCACATTACATTCACTATTTCTCATTATCATTCTCAAAAAGAAGGTAAATTAGAGACAAAAAACTCCACTTAATGCATCAGTTAGGGTTGTCCCACAGCGACAAAAGCAAGGAAATTCGATGTTAGGGTTGAAACCCCCTTTGCACCCCTCCAGCCCACCCCCAACTGGAATTGGGGTGCACGCTAAGTCATCGGTCCTAACTCTCACCCCATTCTCCTATTCCTCAGCTTCTTTCCACATGTGATGGGTGAGAGTGAAATGATTACTCCCAACGCTGCACTCCCATTCCAGTTGGGGTGGGCTGAGGGTGCAAAGGGGTTTCAACCCAACATCAAATTTCCTCACTTTTGTCACTGTGGAACAACCCTAACTGATGCATTAAATGGAGTTTTTGCCTCTAATATAAATATATATATATATATATATATATATATATATATATATATATGCATGTCATACCTGTGAGAATAAAAAATATTTTCAATATTCTCAAGGTGGTCAGGCCTACAGTGAGAATATCACATTTATCCTCACTGTAGGTAAATTTATCCACACAGTAGGTAGAGATTGACTCATTTGGAACTCATTTGCATATTCGGCCACAGTAGCAGTAGTAACCGTATTCAAATGCAAATAACTTAAAAATTAAAAATGATACCATGGTACTGTGAGCATAAAAGTTGTTCAGAACAAAAATATCTATAAAATGAGTGGTGTTTCATTTATATCTAAGGTTAACTTTTTTATATAATTAGCCAAAAAACAGCAAAAAATGCATTTTTTTCACTTTTTCAAACAAAAAAATGTGAATAACTTTAAAACAAAATGATAGCATGGTACTGCGAGCACAAAAGTTGTTCAGCACAAAAATATCTACAAAATGGGTGGTGTTTCATTTATTGCTAACTTTTATTTTTTGTATAATAAGCAAGAAAACAGCAGAAAATGCAATTTTGTTTGCTTTTTCGACAAACAAATGCAAATAACTTTAAAATGAAAAATTATAGCATGGTACTACGAGCATGAAAGTTGTTCGGCACAACAATATCTACAAAATGAGTGGTGTTTCATTTATAGATACTTTTTTAATTTTTTATAATTAGCAAAAGAACTGCAGAAAATTCAATTTTTTTCACTTTTTGCAACAAACAAATGCATATAACTTTAAAATGAAAAATAATAGCATGGTACTTTAAGAAAAAAGTGAATCAACACACAAATACCTACAAAATGAGTGGTGTTTCATTTATAGATTTCTTTCAGATTTTTTATAATCAGCAAAAATGGCAAGAATTTACTTTTTTTCACTTTTTGAGGTATGGCATAAATGGAATACATAGCCCCCTTCAGGAAATATTTTTGTTTCTTTGTTATGATTGACCTAATGACATCACTCATAGCTTTGCCACCGTGATGTTATCAGGTCATTTGGCACTCGAACAAAAATATCTACAATAATCAAGGGATACGTATTCTTATTTTTATATACATATATATATATATATATATATATATATATATATATATGGGATACATGATGAGCACAGTGGAATATGGAAAATATTTTCACTCCTGCAGAGTGAGCCTGGATATTTCACGAGTGCCAAAGGCACAAGAGGAATATACAGTGCTCACAAGGCAGGAGTGAAAATATTTTTCATATTCCACGATGTGCACATAATGTGTCCTATTTATACAATGAGACACTGTTGCAAAATGTACAAGTTGTGCGGGATTAGTGCTGGCTTAGCACGGCTTTGCATGATTGTGCGGCTTTGCATGGCTTTGTGCGGGTTTAGCACAGGTTTTGGGGTGTAATAAACAGTATTTATTTTAACTCTGCTGACGTCATCAGGATTTATTTCACTGCAGTGAAAATAACATGGTTTATTTCACTGGAATATGTCTCACCCCCATTGTATAAATATATATATATATATATATATATATATATATATATATATATATAACAATATGCTACTCGAAAGACAAAGTGTGACAATCAAGTTCCAAAATTTATTTGGGCCAATTATCATAACCATATCATATTTACATTGGGTGCATGTGGTAGTATTTCAGTCCCCAACATAAAGATAGTTTGTAGTTCAGAGGTGCTAAAAAAATGGGATTAAAAGTTCCCACAGGGGCAACGTAATGTGAGTAACATTGTGTCCATGACAGCAAATTTGTCATATTATTAAACATATATTTTTTGATATTACTATGTCTATGGTATCTATTTAGGTAGCATAATATCTAACGTTTCAGTTTTTTATCATAAACTTGACTTGTTGGTAATTATGCCACAATATGTTTACTGATTACAGTATGCCCAAATCTGGACATGTTTAAGTTTGGCTACCACATTCATGTCCTTGATTTTCTAGCCCATTTTTTTTGCACAACTATATTACCCTCATAGGAAAAGACAGAAATCACTTAATTTTCAGAAAGTGAATTATACTTTATTTACAAGGGTTTTTTCCAGAGGACGTCACGTGAGTAACTCAGACTACACAGGACGTTGCGCGAGTAACACAGGCACAACACAAGAAGTCACATGAGTAACATGGACACCAGAACAGTAGTATCAGTATCATACCAAGTGTCTCATTAAGTCATACCAAAAGTTATTGCTAATGTTCAACCAAAAAAATGATTGTCATACTATGGATATTTGGTATAACATTTTTTGAACATTTTGAAGATTGTACTGTAGTCTCAACATTATATTAACTTAAGATATTCACAGATGTTTTATGTTACACTGTAGTATGGACTGAATCTCACTTGGTCTGTTTATTACATATACCAGCTGGTCCCAAGCCTACACTAAGAGAGAGGGAAACCAACTATATCTTTATGAGATGAATGGGGATGTTTGGGATTAATGCATGGCCTTGTTGCTTGTGATATTCAAGGCTGAAGGCAAAACACTGAAAGTGTATTAGTGACTTATAACATGGGGTAGATAAAGGCAGGTGAGTGGTAAACAACCATCAGGTGACCATTGCTTACTCCACAATATATGACAGCTAGTGGTGAACCATCTCTCTGAGAGATCAGCCTGTGTTTCTATTCTGCTCTTTTTATAGTGCAAAATTGCAGTCTGTGGAGCAGCCATTACTATCCCTGCTTAGTGAGTGAGAGCCAAGGCCTGCTGTGTAGTCCCAGGCAGTGCAGCAACAGTAGCTGTAGTGTTCAAAGTTTGTAGTCTTGCTTCACCCAAGTTTGTTCCCAGAGTGAAGTGTGTGGTCCCCATGGTCATTTTTCTGTTGCACAGCCAGATTGACAGGTAAATCCCATAGTTGTGGCATAAAGTCAAATGGAACAGTGTGAAGAGAGGAGACCCCCAATGATGTCATGATCTGAAAGTGAGCTTTATGCTGGTGGACAGAGAAACAGAGTTCCAGAAAGACCTGCAAGCTCTGAGTCCCATTAGTTGCCATTTCTTAATGGTAGAATATAGTCTAGTAGACTGTGTGACTGCACTGTTGGGGAAAATGTTTACTCTTGCCATGCATTAATGTAACCACAGACAGAGAGACAGAGCAGCTAAGCCAGTGGAGGTATAGACACCGTATGTGTACCACAAGAGGCAACTCCATATTTTGCACTTCAGAGCTACTGTGCTGTCTCAGAAGGCATATCATGCACAACAAATGTCAGAGAAAGCACAGCAACACTTTCCTTCTGACGTCTGTATGTGCATGACAGCCATTTTGTTGGGGACTATTTTTTAGGTAGCAGAATACAGTAATTTGCTTCTCTTTTATAAAAGGAGAAAAAACATGTATATTGCTTTCTCCTTGTTTTGTAGTGCACCCTCTGTTATAAGTGTAATAGCCCACTCCAGGGTGTGCGGTTATTTGGGATTAAGCAACACACTGGGTGTTGTGAGGACACTCAGCCAGCAGCCTCATGCTTCACAATGCACTCGGGGTATTGATTAATCCCTAATAACTGCACACCCTGGAGTGGGTTACTTCCTACTAATAGAACTACACTCTTGAGTGGGTTGCTTCAATCTTAAAATGTGTTTTAAGAAATGAAAATGAAATTAAAAACTGACTTCAGGGGCCAGATCTTCAAAAGCTTGCCCATGTGCAAAGCCTAGTTTTTCAGCACAAACCCATATTTGCGCAGATGTCCATATTCCAAAGCCCAGTTATGGGCAAACAAGGTTTGTGTCCAGGAGATTTTCTGAGGTTGGCACAATACAAATGGAAAGTCATGTACCTGAAATCTGGTGAAGTCCTGTAATCACAGAGTGCAAGGTAATTTTGCATGTTCCCCTTGCATGGTGCAGATATACACAATTATCCCTGTTACTAATGATGCTATCTTGCAGATCACAGCCACAACTGAAGACACAGCCCCTTCCTGTTGTCAAATGGACCCCTTCATGGTAACGTCACACACTGTGTCCACAGCATGGTCCTGCAGGTGCATATGGCAACCAGTGCATTTTGGGACAGGGTGCACTTTTAGGTTTCTTCAGCTATTGTAGTTAATGTCAGTAATTGTTTGATATGCCATGCTAGGCCCTCAGCCTATCATGCAGCACATGACACACCAAACAATTACTGTGATCCACTGCAACGGCAAAGTAAGCCTAAAAGTGCACAAAAAAAATGGAATGAAAACAAAAATACAGAACAAAGGGTAACACTTTAACAGTCACTGACAGCAATCATCCCAGTAAGGAAAAAACAGTATTTTTCTTCACTTGTACTGCCATGGAAGTCATTTAAGCCATACCATGTAGCACACAGCCCAGTTACTGAGATACACTGCAACAGCAGCCAAATGAGCCTAAAACTGCACAAAAACAATGAACAGGGTTGATGTTTTTGGTGAATGCAACCTGGTTACCATCAATTACAGTAATTTTACATCCATTTTTGGTGTTTGTGCCCTTTTAGGCTCATTTTACTGTTGCAGTGAATCTCAGTAATTGTTTAATGTGCCATGCTACACTCTTGGCCTAACATGCAGCACATGACACACCTAATGATCACAAAACATATTGCTGAAATGTAAATGGTTCTGTGCTGGCATTTGGGTGCTCAGTGTTGAGTCAGTGGATGCAATATGTTTTTTTTTTTAAAGTTGCCATCTTATAGACTCCTGTGGATCTGAGAAATTTGTGGATTACCCAATGCTTTGTTTACTGCTGCTGTTATTTGCTTTTCTGCTGCTAAATGGCTTCAATGCACTTGCACATAAAATAAATAAGTACTGTGAGTACATTTGGAGTGCTGACCATTTTTCTGTTCTACAGAAGTGTTTTTACAAAAATAAATATGATATTAACCAGGATTTCTTTTTAAGTTTAGCAGATAAGCAGGTAGTTTAAAAAGTAGTTCTGGTGTTCTGATGCCTCCAACACAATATAAGCCCCTAAAGAGATCAGGTCTACACAAACTGAGCACCTGCAGAGACCAGGTCCTATTCATTTACTCCCCAATACAGCATGTATTTTATTTCTCATTACAGAACTCTCCAAATTGCAGGTATGGTGTTCTAATACCTAATACAAAATGAACCCCAGCACTAACCAGGTCTAATTGATATACTCCCCAAAACTGCAGTTTTTTTGCCCAGTTCAGAACAAACTATTTAGCAGCAGTAACATTAAAGGTGCCCCTGATAGAGAACAGGCTCACACAAAATGCCCCCCCCTCCCAACAAGGACCAGGCCACACAGAATGATCCCCATGTAGAGACTTGGTCTACAGAATAGGTAAATATGTGTAACCATTTACTCTAGGAAACCTGCAGTTGTTCAACTTTAAAATGCTTTATAATCAACTATCTCTCTCTGCCCCTACCCCACCCTTCATACCCCGAGCTCAGCATCTTGGGACCATGAGGCAAGGTCCGACTACATGTCTCTGTGTTTCCCAAAAAGCAAATGTGACCTTTACAATCTGCAGACATCTGACACACGGGGAACAAAGAGCACCTGAGATGCAGAGAGAATAGCCCACTGTAGTGCCCGTAACGTGCATAACTCCAAACTTCAGGAGGACAACATGTATTGTCCAGAATGTAGGTGGCAGTACAAAGATAACAGACCCACCAGGTCCACAGCTTTAAAGAGCCATGGGGTAATGACTGAAGGTGTCAGCATGCATTTCTGGTTCTGAACATTCTGGGCTGGTGGAGGAACCAATTGTAATGTGGGTAACAAAAGGACACGAAAATAACACGCCATGGAAAAAGAGAATTTTCTAAATAAATGAGTTATAGCAAACTGCAAGGTTTTGGCAGCATGTCAGTAACAAAAAGAAGGTCACCAGACACAATAATGCTTTTGGACCACAGTTCATGCAAATTAAAGGCACAGTCTGCTTAGGATGAGGTACTAGATGGACACTACATGTAATGAACGTTACAGCTGTATAAAATTATTAAATAAAGGCAAAAACTTTTATTCTGTAGAGGAGTTCTTGGGGAGGCTTAAATGAAGTAATTGGATAACACATTAACAACAGTTGGGTTTCTAAGGCACAACAAAGGGCTGTATTTAAATACTTAAGTGGAATGGAAGCAATGTCACAAAATGGAACCCTATTTGAAGGGTAAATCAATGTTTGTGATAAAACTGAAGAGCACAGTGGAACCAAACTGGGCCATGTTATGTTTAATATCTCTCTAATGTGAGACTACAAATTAGGTGTGTCATGTGAACCTTTAACAATTCAGCAAAAAGTTACAGGGTGTCAATGTGCAGTAGGTATGAGTCTCTCGAATACTGTATTCATGCCTATATATATATATATATATATATATATATATATATATATACACACACACACATATAGCTTCAGTTAACTCCATTTTGGGAGTATTTGACTTCCACAAATAAGGCAGAAACTTCCAAAATAAAGAGGGAGGAAGTCATTGACTTCCAGATGTAAAACCAAAAATTAGGTGACTTCCAAAACTGCAGGCATGGAAGTCAGAAATGATGGATTTTTCTGAAAGAAATTGTATTTTACCACTGATTTATTATGTTAACATCCATATAGTTGTCCTTCCTAGAATACTGACTTCCAAAAGTGGGATCCTGGAAGTATTTTGACTTCCAAAAAATTGGAATGACTTCCAGATTTGAACTCCTGGAAGTTTTAGACTTCCATTGGAAATAAATTACCTGAACCCCTGTGAGTGTGTGTGTGTGTGTGTATATATATAGGCATGAATACAGTATTCGAGAGACTCATACTGCACATTGACACCTTGTAACTTTTTGCTGAATTGTTAAAAGGTTTACATGACACACCTAATTTGTAGTCCCACATTAGGAGAGATATTAAACATAACATGGCCCAGTTTGGTTCCACTGTGTTCTTTCAGTTTTATCACAAACTTCGATTTACCCATTCAAATAGGGTTCCATTTTGTGACATTGCTTCCATTCCCAATCTAAGTATTTAAATACAGCCCTTTATTATGCCTTAGAAACCCAACTGTTGTTAATGTTTTATCTAATTACTTCATTTAAGCCTCCCCCAAGAACTCCCTCTACAGAATAAAAGTTTTTGCCTTTTATTTAATCACTTTATACAGCTGTAATGTTCATTACATGTAGTGTCCATCTAAGCCTCATCCTAAGCAGACTGTGCCTTTAATTTGCATGAACTGTGGTCCAAAAGCATTATTGTGTTTGGTGACCTTCTTTTTGTTACTGACATGCTGCCAAAACCTTGCAGTTTGTTATAACTAATTTATTTAGAAAATTCCCTTTTCCCATGGTGTGTTATTTTCATGTCCTTTTGTAACCCATGTTACTATTGGTTTCTCCACCGGCCCAGAATGTTGAGAACCAGAAATACATGCTGACACCTTCAGTCATCACCCCATGGCTCTTTAAAGCTGTGGAGCTGGTGGGTCTGCATTCTTTGTACTCCCACCTACATTCTGGACAAGACATGTTGTCCTCCTGAAGTTTGGAGTTATGCACATTACGGGCACTACAGTGGGCTATTCTCTGTGCATCTCAGCTGCTCTTTTGTTCCCCGGTGTGTCAGATGTCTGTAGATTATAAAGGTACACATTTGCTTTTTGGAAAACACAGAGGCATGTAGTCGGACCTTGCCTCATGGTCCCAAGATGATGGGCTAGGGGTTTGATGAGTGGGGTAGGGGCAGAGAGAGTTGATTATAAAGCATTTTAAAGTTGAACAACTGCAGGTTTCCTAGCTTAAATGGTTACACATATTTACCTATTCTATAGACCAAGTTTCTACATGGGGATCATTCTGTGTGGCCTGGTCCCTGTGGGGGGGGGGCATTTTGTGTGACCTATTCTCTATCAGAGGCCCCTTTAATGTTACTGCTGCTAAATAGTTTGTTCTGCACTGGGCAAAAAAACTGCAGTTTTGGAGTGTATATCAGTTGGACCTGGTTAGAGCTGGAGCTCATTTTGTATTATGCATCAGAACACCATATCTACAGTTTGGAGAGTTCTGTTATGAGAAATAAAATACATGCTGTGTTGGGGAGTAAATGAATAGGACCTGGTCTCTGCAGGTGTTCAGTTTGTGTAGACCTGATCTCTTTAGGGGCTTATATTGTGTGGGAGGCATCAGAACATCATAACTACTTTTAAACTACCTGCTTATCTGCTAAACTTAAAAAGAAATCCTGGTTAATATCATATTTATTTTGGAAAAAACACTTCTGTAGAACAGAAAAATGGTCAGCACTCCAAACGTACTCACAGTACTCATTCATTTCATGTACAAGTGCATCAAAGCCATTTAGCAGCAGAAAAGCAAATAACAGCAAATAAGAGCAGCAGTAAATGAAGCGTTGGGTAATCCACAAATTTCTCAGATCCACAGGAGTCTATAAGATGGCAACTTTTTTAAAAAACATATTGCACCTGCTGACTCAACACTGAGCACCCAAACGCCAGCACAGAACCATTTACATTTCAGCAATATGTTTTGTGATCATTAGGTGTGCTGTGTGCTGCATGTTAGGCCAAGAGTCTGGCATGACACATTAAACAATTACTGAGATTCACTGCAACAGTAAAACGAGCCTAAAAGGGCACAAACACCAAAAATTATGTAAAATGACTGTAATTGATGGTAACAGGGTTGCAATCACCAAAAACATCAACCCTGTTCTGTGCAGTTTTAGGCTCATTTGGCTGCTGTTGCAGTGTATCTCAGTAACTGGGCTATGTGCTACATGGTATGCCTTAAATGGCTTCCATGGCAGTACAAGTGAAGAAAAATATTGTTTTTTCCTTACTGGGATGATTGCTGTCAGTGACTGTTAAAGTGTTACCCTTTGTTCTGTATTTTTTTTCATTTAGGTCTTGGTGTGCACTTTTAGGCTTACTTTGCTGTTGCAGTGAATCACAGTAATTGTTTGGTGTGCCATGTGCTACATGATAGGCTGAGGGCCTAGCATGGCATATCAAACAATTACTGACATTCACTACAATAGCTGAAGAAACTAAAAGTGCACCCTCTCCAAAAATGCACTTGTTGCCATATGCACCTGCAGAACCATGCTGTGGACACAGTGAGTGACGGTACCATGAAGGGGTCCATTTGACAACAGGAAGGAGCTGTGTCTTCAGTTGTGGCTGTGATCTGGGGGATGGCATCATTAGTAATAGGGATAATTGTGTATATCTGCACCATACAAGGGGACCATGCAATATTACCTTGCACTCTGTGATTACAGGACTTCACCAGATTTCAGGTACATGACTTTCCATTTGTATTGTGCCAACCTCAGAACATCTCCTGGACACAAACCTTGTTTGCCCATAACAGGGCTTTGGAATATGGACATCTGTGCAAATCTGGGTTTGTGCTGAAAAACTAGGCTTTGCACATGGGCAAGCTTTTGATCATCTGGCCCCTGAAGTCAGTTTTTAATTTCATTTTCATTTCTTAAAACACATTTTAAGATTGAAGCAACCCACTCAAGGGTGTAGTTCTATTAGTAGGAAGTAACCCACTCCAGGGTGTGCAGTTATTAGGGATTAATCAATACCCCGAGTGCATTGTGAAGCACAAGGCTGCTGGCTGAGTGTCCTCACAACACCCAGTGTGTTGATTAATCCCTAATAGCACCCATAGTGTAATAGCACACCCTGGAGTGGACTATTACACTTATAACAGAGGGTGCACTACAAAACAAGGAGAAAGCAACAAACATGTTTTTTCTTCTTTTATAAAAGACAAGCATATTATTGTATTCTGCTGCCTAAAAAAATAGTCCCCAACAAAATGGCTGTCATGCACATACAAATGTCAGAAGGAAAGTGTTGCTATGCTTTCTCTGACATTTGTTGTGCATGATATGCCTTCTGAGACAGCACAGTAGCTCTGAAGGGCAAAATATAGAGTTGCCTCTTGTGGTACAGACACGGTGCCTATACTTCTACTGGCTTAGCTGCTCTGTTTCTCTGTCTGTGGTTAATTTAATGCATGGCAAGCAAGTAAACATTTTCCCCAGCAGCGCAGTTGCACAGTCTACCAGACCATTCTACCAATTAAGAAATGGCAACTAATGGAACTCAGAGCCTGCAGGTCTTGATGGATCTCTGTTTCTCTGTCCACCAGCATAAAACTCACTTTCAGATCATGACATCATTGGAGGGGGGTCTTCCTCTCTTCACACTGTTCCATCTGACTTTATGCCACAACTATGGGATTTACCTGTCAATCTGGCTGTGCAACAGAAAAATGACCATGGGGACCACACACTTCACTCTGGGAACAAGCTTGGGTAAGAAGCAAGACTACAAACTTTGAACACTACAGCTATTATTGCTGCACTGCCTGGGACTATATGGCAGGCCTTGGCTCTCATTCACTAAGCAGGGATAGTAATGGCTGCTCCACAGACTGCAATTTTGCATTATAACAAGATCAGAACAGAAGCACAGGCTGATCTCTCAGAGGGGTGGTTCACCACTAGCTGTCATATATTGTGGAGTAAGCAATGGTCACCTGATGGTTGTTTACCACTCACCTGCCTGTATCTACCCCATGTTATAAGTTACTAATACACTTTCAGTGTTTTGCCTTCAGCCTTGAATATCACAAGCAGCAAGGGCATGCATTATCCCAAACACCCCCAATCATCTCATTAAGATATAGTTGGTTTCCTTCTCTCTTATTGTAGGCTTGGGACCAGCTGGTATGTGTAATAGACAGAGCAGGTGAGATTCAATCCATACTACACTGTAACATAAAACATTTGTGAATATCTTAAGTTAATATAATGTTGTGACTACAGTACACTCTTCAAAATGTTCAAAAAAATGTTATACCAAACATCCATAGTATGACAATCATTTTTTGGTTGAACATTAGCAATAACTTTTGGTATGACTTAGTGAGACACTTGGTATGATACTGATACTACTGTTCTGGTGTCCATGTTACTCATGTGACTTCTTGTGTCATGTCTGTGTTACTCGTGTGACGTCCTGTGGAGTCTGAGTTACTCACATGACATCCTGTGGAAAAAAACCTTGTAAATCAAGTATAATTCACTTTCTGAAAATTCAGTGATTTCTGTCTTTTCCTATGAGGGTAATATAGTTTTGCAAAAAAAACAATGGACTAGAAAATCAAGGACATGAATGTGGTAGCCAAACTTAAACATGTCCAGATTTGGGCATACTGCGATCAGGAAACATATTGTGGCATAATTACCAACAAGTTAAGTTTATGATAAAAAACTGAAAAGTTAGATATTATGCTACCTAAATAGATACCATATACATAGTAATATCAAAAAATGTATGTTTGATAGTATGACAAATTTGCTGTCAAGGACACAATGTTACTCACATTATGTTGCCCTTGTGAGAACTTTTAATCCCAGTTTTTAGCACCTCTGAACAACAAACTATCTTTATATTGAGGACTGAAATACTATCACATGCACCCAATGTAAATATGATATGGTCATGACAATTGGACCGAATCAATTTTGGACTTGATTGTCACACTTTGTCTCTCGGTATCATATTGGTACCTATATGCATATATATATATATATATATATATATATATATATATATATACACACACACACACACACATATGTGTGCATGTCAAGTAAGCCAATCCCCCTCTCTGTTTTGGCAATGTGAGTGTTGCATAAGAGATTCTAAAGCTTTTCTTTTTCCATAAAAATGTTGTAATTATTATTTTCATTTTTTTGAAATAACTATGTGGCATTGGTATTGCTATACACTGGAATAGAAAGATTATTTTTGGTAATATTTTCATTTTTACTGTGTTCACTCTGCCTATTAAAGTTAATGGTATGGTTTCTCATCTTTCTAAACCTTTTTGCATTTCTATGATTGTTTTTTCAAAAGTAGCCTTATAGATAGCTTGTGTATTTGCTGTTACTGTATATTGACTCCCAGATAATGAATTTGATTGTCAGTTTGTTTACAACTATGTGGCTTGGGAATATTTATTATAAAATTCTTGCCAAGTTTAAGTATTATGGATTTTGTCCAATTTATCTTGTATCCAGGCACTTTACCATATTCTTCCATTAATTGAATTAGTTATTTTTTGATGGTTCAGGTTTTATTAAATATAATAAAGTGCTGTCTGTGTATAGACTTATCTTTTGCTCCTTATTGCTTATTTGTATACCTTGTACTTTATTGTTTTCCCTTATAGCACAAGTGAAAGTTTCCATTATTATTATGAAGATTAAAGGGGAGAGGGGCACCCTTGCCTGGTTCCCCTTTGGAGATTGATTTTATCTAAAATATTATGATTAGTTTTGATCATAGCCTCAGATATTTTGTATATCATTTTTATCCATCCACCGAACTGTGCCCTAAAGCCCAGTTTATGTAAAAATGTTAAAATATATGGCCATTCTACATGGTGAAAAGCCTTTTCGGCATCTATGGCTAAAAGTATTGCTTCTTTTGATTGGTTTAATGCTATTATAGTTAATGTTCATCTTATATTTTCTGTGAGTGATCGTCCTTTAACAAAACCATTTTGATCTAGACTGATAACATGTTGTAATAATGGATTTAGTCTTTTTGCCAATATTTTGGTGACTATTTTATCATCGGTAGTTAATAGAGATATTGGTCTGTATGAGGCACAGTTCAGCAGATCTTTATCTTTTTCCAAAAATACTTGAATTTTTTGTAATATTCTGCAAAGCAACTGCTAATTTCTTCTGGTTTGCTTAAAATTTGATTTTTCTATTTCATTATGGTTATTATGGCTTCTTCTTTCTATGTTTTTTTGTTTGCCAGGAAAGTAGTTTTAGAGGCCTATCAGCCATGACATAGTAGTTTGCCCTCATGTTCAGAATATACTTTTCTGTTTGTTCTGTTACTATTTGGTTATAAGGTTCCTGGGCTGGATATTCAAAAGGGTTGCACCATGCACAATAGGGTTGCACCTGCGCAAGTCTGAGATTGCGCCATCCTGCCATATTCAGCAGGAGGCAGTTGCGCCCCCCCAAGTCAAGCTGTGCAACAGCGCAATGCAAATGAATGCATGCTGAACTGGAGGGGGAGGAACCATGCATAAACTGGACAGCCCGATATTCAGTGGCACCTGCGCCTGCACAACTTTGAGCCCAAAAAAAATGAGTAAGTCAAGGGCCACCCACAGGTTTGCTGCCGCATTGCAGGGTGCAACACAGCAGCTGCCACCTGTGGGTGGCCCTCAACTTACTCCCTGTGCCCCCCCCGACTGGCCCGATCACGGGCATATGTTTAAAACACCCCCTCCCTCCGACTGGCCTGATCACGGGCATATGTTTAAAACACCTCCTACCCCAACTGGCCCAATGTGGGCATATGTTGAAAACAGCCCCCACCCCGACTGGCCTGATCGCGGGCAAAAGTGAAAATAAAACCACCCCCACCAGCCCGATCGGCGGCACCAATGTATCCAACCCCCAAGACCATATCCCTGGTGGTCCAGTGGACCGCTAAGCCCGATCGCGGCACCAAAGTGGCTAGAAACCCCCAAAGAACATATCCCTGGTGGTCAGTGGACGCTAAGCCAGAATCACGGCACCAAAGTGTTCAAGCCCCCAAGAACATATCCCTGGTGTTCCAGTGGACGCTAAGCCCGATCGGGGCACAAAGTGTTCAAACCTCCCCCAAGACCATATCCCTGGTGATCTAGTGTCCCCGACCCCACCACCATGAAGCCCCACCACCCTGCTCCTCCCCTGGCAGCTGGTGGGCGGCAGCATCCACCTGCCTGCCACCCACCACCTGCCGACTGACTGCCGGTAGGGCCTGCACACCATTGGTGCAGAGCAAGAGCAAATGGGCATGGAGCCCATACCGTACAAGAGCGGTCCAGATATGAATGAATTCTATTCATTCACATATCTGACCGGCCTTAGTATGACTGCATGTCCATTAGCTCTTTGCCTGCACCAATGAGCGGCAGCCCTACCGGACAATCGGTCGGCGGCAGCTGGTGCGGCAAGCAGGTGGGATGCTGCCACCCGCTGGCTGCCAGGGGGAGCTCGGTAATGGGGCTCGTGGGAGGTGCGGTGGGGGACACTGGATCATCAGGGATATGGTCTTGGAGGATGGATTGAACATTTGGTGCCCTGATCGGGCTTAGCAATCCACTGACCACCAGGGATATGTTCTTTGGGGGTTGGAACACTTGACCATGATCGGGCTTAGCAGTCCACTGACCACCAGGGATATGTTCTTGGAAAGATTGAACACTTTGGTGCTGTGATGAGCTTAGCAGTCCACTGGACCACCAGGATATGGTCTTGAGGGTTGACACATTGGTGCCACGATCGGCTGGTGGGGGTGAGATTTATTTTCTCATTTTGCCTGCCATCGGGCCAGTCAGGGAGTGGGGCTGTTTTCAAACATATATCCACGATCGAGCCAGTCGAGGAGGAGGGGATTAAACATATGCTCATGATTGGGCCAGTCAAGGGAGGGGTGTTTTAAACATATGTCACGATCGGGCCAGTCGGGGAGGGGGGTGTTTTAAACATATGCCCGATCGGGCCAGTCAGGAGGTGGGGGAATTTTTTTAACTTATGCCCACGATCGGGCTGCAGGGGGCGTCGGTCCCCAATGGCTGTTGCCTGGCAGGGTGCCAGGCGCAAGTCCTCAGGGATCAGCACACCTGCATGCTAATGGCATGCAAATGGGGCCATAAATAGATGCAAATGGCCCCCCCTGTGCCTTGCATGAATTATGGCCCCATTTGTATGTCACCTTTTGAGTATGGGAAATTTGTGCATGGCGCAATGGTACTTGTGCCACCGCAACTTGACTGCTCCACTCTGACCACTTGCAGTGGTGCAAGTTCCACTGCACCATGCACAGTGGCTGTGGCTGGGGGGTGATATTCAAAGGAGTTGCTCAATAGCGCAACTCCTTTGAATATTGCCCTGGCCACACCCCAGCTCAACTATTTTGTGCAGCGTAAGGGCTTGCACCACAAAATAGCGCAGTTTGAATATCCAGCCCTTCCTGTTTTTTGATGAAATTATTAAATGTTGTTGGATTAACAGTTGTACTATGTAGATTTGTCAGTATTTGTATCTCTTTTTCTAAATCGGATAATATTCAATTTCTTTTTTTCCCCTTTATCAATAGTTATCATTCTCCCTCTCATCCAGACCTTGAATGCTTCCCAGATATTATTTATGGTTGTTTTCTGCAGAGCATTATTTATAAAAAAAAAAAACTCTTGTGTTTCCTGTATTTTTTCAGAATCTTGTCTTTTATAATACACAGGCATCTAATCTCCACATCCTAGTAAGTATTCTATCTTCTGAAAGTTGCAAAGTCAAAATGCAAGGAGAATGATCTGAAATAGTAATTCCTGGATATTCTACACCTACTACTGTGTATTTAATTGTCTCTGAAATTAAAAAATTATCTATCTGTGAATATGTTTGATGTATAGCTGAAAAAAGGAAACTACTTTTTTATCCTTATTAAATTCTCTCCAGGGATCTATTAGGCCTACGGCTATCATATATTGTTTTATTATTTTCCTGGATGATTTGTGTGTTTTATCTGTTATAGAAGTTTTATCTATTTGTGACATAATTAAATTAAAGTCTCCTCTTATAATAGAGGGTGGTTCAAATGTAGTAAGAGTTAGGAAGAATTCATTAAAAATGTTAGGGTCATTTTGATTGGGAGCATACATTGTTGCACATGTATATCTAAAATTCTGCATCTGCAACAATGTTATAATATATCTTCCTTGCATATCTGTGGTTTATTTTTTTTTCATTATTTTTGGTACTTTTTTTTTTGTTTGTTTGCTATGATCATTACCCCTCTAGAATTTCTGGAGTATTCTGATGTAGTAGCCAATCCCCATCGGTTTTCAAATCACTTTGCTTTTTTTTGTCAGGTGCGTTTCTTGTAGAAACCCTAAATTTATTTTTTTTTCTAAGTCCTTAATCACTTTATTCAACTTTGTTCTGTTTTGCAAGCCTTTGACATTCCATGTCATCATTTTAACTGTAGTCCCTATTGGTTAGTTTCTTTCTTATCTTTACCCGACATCATTTTTGAAAATGTTCTTTATATGTTTTACCTGGACCCCTAAGTTTCCTATATTTCATTTGTTTTTATTCTTAAGAATGGCCTCGTTTTCATATTTATTTTTTCCCTTCCCCTTCCCCTAAATCCCTCAGCCAAGGATCACACAGTTCCCTGGCTACATCCCTAAAATCAGTAATGACTGTTGTGTCATCATTGTATGCTGCTAGACACCTCTGCCTGGTGTATCTCTCCTTTTATATTTTCCTATTTTAGTCATGTTGACTTACTGTACTTCCTTTTCACTCAACATTTTTAATTATTTGTGGCAGTATATCTCCATATCAAACTATACATCTTTACAGTTTCTGAGTATATTTATTTTCATCCATTTTTTTATCTTTCTTCCAGCTATCACTAATCTCATCTCCTTTGCACTGTGTTTCTGTTTCGCTTATACACTTAGTTGATTGCAATTTTATTACACAGTTTATATTTAGTATATTTTTTCCAGTGTCTTTTCTAGCTCAGTTATATTTCCTGTGGGTTTTGTGATGCTTATGGTTGTGGCTTTTTTTTATTTATTTATCAAGTCTAGGATTACAAATACCTTTGAGCCTTGGCTCTTTTACAAAGGTTCCACGTCAGAGAAATATAAATTATGGGGAACATCAAGACAGAGATTACAACAATGTGGACATTGCAAACAGAGTACAGATTAATACAATTGAAGGGTAGCATTGTAACAAGGTAGCCAGTGGCATTTGTCAGAGAACATAGACAACAGATAAGAAGTGCCAGAGTCATAGGGAGAGGGAAGAGGGAAGGGGGGAGAAGGAATGTAGGAAGGTTGGGGAGAGGGTGAAAAGTTCAGCATTGGGTATACCAAGATGTGAGGGTAGAATCCAGTGAGGGGGGGGGACCACAAGAGCAGGAAGGGAAGTGGAGAAACAAGGTTAAGTTGGGCAGTCACAGTAGCTGTTGGTAGTGAGATAGTCCCGGAGCCTAGTTTTAAACATACCAATTGTTGGGGCAGAGGAGATGGTGGGGCTGAGGCCATTGAACCAGAGTGGTGCTCGATAAGTAAAAGAGCATTGTTCCTGTGAAGTGTGACAGTGGGGGACTTTCAGTAGCTGTAGCATGGATCTCCTAAGGCACCATTTGTTAATTTGGTGTTGTAACAGAGTTGAGACCCCAGAAGATGCAAGGCCAAGGTAGATTTTTTTCGCCATGGAGCAGGTGAGAAACTTTATGTGGTTTGATAGTTGGAGCCAGTTGTTCTGAGTGTACAGGTCACATGTGTGGGTGAGACGGTGAGCACCAGTGATGAGCCGACATGCCTTATTTAAGGCAGTTGAGAGGCGTCTATGGGTTGTGGTTGTGGCTGAGCCATAAATGATGAGACCATAGTCTATTACAGAGATCACAGAGCTCAGGACTGCAACCTTCAAAGCTTCTGGCGTGAGGTGTGGTCTGTGTTTGTAGAGGAGACCAAGCCATGTATTAGCAGCTCTAGCTACATTATCTACATGAAGTCCATAGACTGTTGTTGTGGCTGTTGTGAATGTGAGTCTGGTCTTTCTGTTTTTTCTTTCATGTTCTGATTTTCACTTTTTTTCCTCATAATAGCTCTTGCAGGCTTCCATAGCTTCTTCAGGATTTGTATGTACAGTAATTTTCCCCATATAGCAAACCTGATCTTTGCTGTACACTGCATTGAAAACCTGATGTCTTTGTTATATAGTATCTGTTTCAGTGAGTTAAACTTTTTTCCATAGTTTCAGTGGATAAATTGGGGTATGCATTAAAGATTATTGTTTGATAGCACAAACCGCTTGTCATTCTTGCTTTTGCTAGTATGGCTTCAGTGTCTTGGTATTTATGTGATTTAATAAAGACAGTCCAGGAGTAGTTTGAACTTTCTGCAACTCTAGTCCCTGCCCGATGTGCTCTATCAAATCCTACTTTCTCCTTCTGGTATTTACAGTTTATTGCTTCTGTGATATGTTTTAAAAAAAATGGCAGTACATCCTCTGTACCTTCAACCCCCTCTGGTCTCTTTCATAGCCTTATATTGCCCCTCCTGGTTCTGTCTTCTTGTTTGGCTACTTATCCTTGTTAGACAGTTAATTGTCTTTCCAATTGAGTTTGATTTCTGGGAATATGGTGGGTCACATTTTCTACTTTTGACATCCTGTTTTCTAATTCATCTGCCCTGATTGTTAATTTCTCTAGTTTGTTATTTATCTCCCCCAATGAGCCTGTTACTATATTTAATGAAGTTTTTATATCTCCCAGGGCCCTTAGCATTTTGGTTTTAAGTGTGTAGACTGCATTCAGAACTGTGTCATCCTGACCTTCAGATTTTACCTCCTGATGAGTATCTGATATGTCTTGCCTTTCTTCTTGTTCTGCATTTTTCCCCGTCTTTTTATTTTGTTCTCCCTTTCTGTTTTTTTTTTATTTTTTCAACTCTTCCTGTTCACTGTCACTGAATATTTCTTCTGTTGTCATGATCTCAAATGATTTAAAAATAGGGAAGCAAGCAGTGCAAAAAAGTGGCACTAAAGGCAAGCAGCATCCTCAGATGTATTTGTAGGAGTATTACCAGTAGGAAGCAAGATGTAATCCTCCCACTGTACAGGTCCCTAGTGAGACCTCACTTGGAGTACTGTGTGCAGTTCTGGAAACCTTACCTAAAAAGGACATAGATCATCTGGAAACCATGCAGAGACATGCCACCAAAATGGTGCAGGATCTGCACCATGAAACTTACAAAGCTAGAATCAATCAACTAAATGTATTCTCCCTTGAGCAGAGGAGGAACAGAGGAGACTTCATTGAGACATTTAAATTTGTCAAAGGGATCAGCACAGTACAAACCACCAACAACTTATGGGAAAACAGGGATGCTCATACTAGAGGACACAACATGAGCTTGGTGGTAGGTAAATTCAAAACGAATGTTAGGAAGTACTTTTTTGCAGAGAGGGTGGCGGACCCTTGCAACAGCCTGCTAGTGGAGGCAGTGGCAGTCAAGATGGTCAGTGAATTCAAACAGGCATGGGATAGACACAATATAGTCACCTTAGAAAGACAAATTCATAGTGGGGGGTAGAAAACCCAGGCAGACTAGATGGACCACACAGTCTCCTTCTGCTGGCAAATTCTTATGTTCTAATACTCTATCTTGCTCTATAATATTTGCTTTTTTTTATTCATTTTTCTCTTGGGTCTGTCTTTTTTCCATATCATTTCCTTTGCCTTCCCCAGTTTTGCTAGGCATATTAGCATTACTAACTTCTTTTGTCTTGTTTGTCATATCCATATTATTGTCTATGTCCTGCCCCCTCTCCCATGGCACTGCCATCTGTTTGGGTAACTGTCCTCTGTGCAGAGCATTTTTTGGAATCACACCCCTTTGCATATCTGTTAGTTTAGCAGGAACTGATTCCATATATTTCAAAATGTTACCTTTAGTTAGTTGATTTCTGCCAGCCTGTGATGCAGGTAGCGGTGATAGGACAGCATGCAATACTTCTTTCAATACCCTTAAATCTGGCAAGCTGGGTGAGAAATTAGGCAAGAGCTGTTGCTCCTTTGCGTCTGTTGCTCTGGTAAGGCTCTGCATTTTTTTTTGACAAAGTGTAACTCTGTAAATCCTTTTGCACTATGTACTGCTTTAGACATACTCCTAAGTATAGAAAAATTACTTGCCTGTCTTCGTATTCTTGTTTTACCTTCTTTTATGATTCTGTTATTTTCCAAGTTCTTGTTGTAAGCCAACATTGTTGCTTGGTTATGAGAGATGCCAATGAGGCTCAGCACCACCTGTTTCACCTGATCATGTTGGTTCATCTGTCAGTGCTTGTGCAGACGTTCCTCACAGATGCTTCTAGTTCAGGGATTCCTACATGAGGAAGGCACCACTGTGCAGACACGTGTAGGTCTGGCCAAAAATGTTTGTGGTCATTTCAGCCATTCTGTAATCTATTACATAACATTCAGCAGTGGAATCACATGCCCCTCCACCACCTGAAAGAGGATAAGCTAATATGATGGAACTCCACCTATTACATGATGGAATGGTGGCTAGAAAAACAGAAGGCTATCCACCAGTATGCTGTTGAGCATGATATTAGCAAGGGAGACATCAACATCAGCCCAAATCAATGGCACCTGATGGAGACCATTTGCACTGTGTTGAAGCCCTTTGAGGAGTCCACAAGAGTGGTAACTGCTGAAGTAGCTGGTCCAAGCCAGGTACTCCCCCTTACTGTCCTCATTATCCTGCAACTTCTTTGTATGAAAACTCAATATGAGGAAAACGAGGATACCAGTGCTATCAACCTCATAGACAGGATAAGATCACATTTCTGGAGTGACACACACATTTCAAAAATGAATAAAAGATGACCACTACATCCTGGCCACTCTCTTGGACCCTTAGTTCAAAGACACATTTGAAACATTCTATAATGCTCAAGAATGCAGTAAGAATCAGCAGTCTGATAAAACCTTGCTTATAACAGGAATACAAATAGAGCAAAAGAACAACAACACACATCAAGTATGCTGACAGGCCAGCTGGAGGAGAGGGAAGAAGGAGGATTCCCATGTGTTTCCACTATTGCTACTGAACGTCACAGGAGTCAATCATTTTTGTCTCATTTCCAAGTTAGCCTGCTACTACTGCTGCTGCTGCTGCTCCTGCTGCAGCCACCAGAAAGACAGCCATTGATGGCAGACCACTATGAGAACAACTGTCTGACTATGGCTTGATGAAGAAGCACGGCAGGTCACTTTCTGACACAGTGGTGCCTGAGATGCCAGCAAACAAAATGGTGTAGGATTACCTGGATGAGAATGCGACACTAGCAGATGAAGATGAGCCTCTATTATACTGGTACAAAAAAACATTTAGCCTACTTTGACAGAGATAGCTGTTGAGCACCTCAGTTGCCCACCAGCAAGTACATACTTAAGAGAGAGTTTTCAGTGCTGCTGGCAATATTGTGATCAACAGAAGAACATGCCTTTCAACACAAAATGTAGAGATGCTCACGTTTAAAAAAATGAACCTGTTCCTTTTTATGAACACCTTTTTGTTGGGCCAACAGAGGTGGATGTGGAGGGCTTCTGTGTCAATTATTTCTTTTTTTTTGAACCAGTAGCCTACACACACACACACACACACACACATATACACACACGGGATGCTGCACTGTTGTCTTCTTCACTTGAACATTTAGTTTTGACTCATATATATGCTGTTTCAGTCCCTGAGCACATATACAGTATGAGCTGAAAGGTTCTATGCTTAACCTTTTTCAAAAAATGCCAGCTTGAGGCTGAATGAGTTAATGTTTGAAGTTTTCACAGGCTTACACAGGCTACATATATAATTTTTGGAGCAGTATGGCCATGAAGTGTATATAAAACTGATCCATGGCAGAACCAGACATGTTGGTCATGTCAGGTACTGTCTCAATGAATGCACAATTTTTTGAACCAGTAGCTCACACTGTGGGATGCTGCACTGTTGTCTTCAGTCAGTCCTTAAAGGGACACTGTCAACCTGTTTTTCAACATATTATTTCTAGTTAAAAACCTGCATTTTATTATTTCTTATCTTCTCTAAAATTCATTGTTGTTGCTGTTTCCATTGTCTGTCTCCTTGTTTAGTAGAACTGAAATGTATGGTAATGTATATTTATAAACAATCCTGTTTTGTTTACAATCCTGGATCTGTTCTTACTGCATACTTCCTGAGCATTAGAAACACACCCAAACAGGCAGTCACTCATGAGACAGTAGCCCCTGTACTCCCACTGCAACATGAGGGGCTAGACTGTGCTGTGTGTGTTTCCATGTCCAGGAAAGATGCAGTTGAAACTGATCAAGGAATGTAAACAAACCTGTGTTTGTGTGGTAACACCAGTACGGCAGGCAGTCTGTTTTTCACTTTTTTAAAGAAAAAAAGAGTCAGAATCAAACTACAAGGTTACATCAGCAATCTTTATAGATTATTGACAATCATAAAACTTGTTTTTTAAACTAGGGACACTTTGAGACCTAAGGGGGTTGACAGTGTCCCTTTAATGTTTTGTGAATTTTTGAGAGGCCTACACAGGCCAAATAAATAATTTGTGGGCAACGTTGCCCATGTGAAACCACGGCAGAACCAGACACCCTTGTCTGTGTGTGACACAGTTCCCCCAATGAGTACACAATTTTTGGATTCAGTAGCTCACTCTGTGGGATGCTGCACTATTGTCTTCAGTTCATCTTTAATGTTTGTTGAATTTTTGACAGGCCTACACAGGCCGCATAAATAATTATTTGAAGGGGCAACGTTGCCCATGAGACCAGTGTGTACAACACTGATCCATGGTAGAACTGGGTGCACTGTCCATGTGTAGTACTGCCCCAATGGGTGCACAATCTTTGGAACAAGTAGCTCACACTATGGAATTCTGTAATGATATTTCATGGGCATACATGCAGGCCTTACAAATAACAATTACAAACATTTTTAAATTTATCTTATTTGTGCATTATTACTTCACCACATACTCTTGTTTACTACTTGTACTACCATTCTCCCTGTTTGGCACTACTGAACAGACACAATTTTTGGAACCAGTACCCCTCAGTGAGACCCACTGCATCATCCTATCTGTTTTGGGTGCTTCATCAGCCCAGTCATTTATGATATTCAATTTATTCATTCTTATTCGTGCATTTTTGTTTGTATATAAACACTTAATTATAAATTGAAGGCAGGGTTATTTACAACAATAAATAACATTCAAAAAGATAAGGACACAGTATCTTAGGAAATCAGAAGAAAATCAGAAATGAATCATACAAATGAACATAGGGTAGTAACCATCAAATCATAACACATATATAAGAATTATTATAAAAGAAAACACACATTAAATAAATGATGGAATAAAATAATGTTACATATATGAATCAACCTAAATACAGGATAAACCTATAACCTAGAAAGGTGGCAACACCATTATTCTTTTATCATTAAAGAACAAAATGATATGCAACCAATGCATATATCCACACTGACTTCTCCAATAAATATATATTCCTGACCAACACAATTCCACTAGAGATTGTGTTAATGAAAACATATCTTAAGAACTCACTCCAACAGAGCTTAACCAAATGTGCCAGGTTTGATAAAATTTAGACAACACCTTTCTTCTCCAAAACATAATCTGATGATATGAGGTACTGTAGTTTTGGACACCGCCTGTAACCACAGTGTATATAACAGAAGATTGGCAGTCCTCCATTGACATAAAAGGAGTCTTTTAGCCTCCAAAGTGGCTATATAAAATACTGCCTTAAATTTAAGAGTTTGGGGAGACACAAATGTTGGGTCCCCAAAAATCCAAAAAGAAGGGGACTGAGGGATTCCTACACCTAGATTCTGCTCTAGGGACTCAATAATACTTCTCCACCAATCTCTAGCTTTAGAATATCTCTGTAAGATATAGTAAAGGATACCAGGATCTGAATTACACCTCCAACAAATACCTGAAGTGGAGAGGCACATATTCAATAATCTAACTGGAGTCTGATACCATCTACTTAATATCTTTTTCTGGATAAGCTGAACTTTTGGATCAAAAAAAGCTCGATGAGGCTCACATAGGCACCTATTCCAATCAACAATATCTAAGGGTTCCTGCATCTCCTCTGCCCATTTCAGATGGGAAGACTTTCAATCCGGGGAATAAATTTTTTGTAAGAGTTTATATATTACACTTGTATGCCCCTTATGCAATACAAATCATTTATGTAGGTGTTTAGTGAGGTCAATATGTAACAACTAATAATCTTTCATAACCCATGTTGATAAAACATGCCTCAACTGGAAATATCGCCACAGCTCCCTAGCAGGCAGACCAAACCTTTCTTGCATCTGGGAAAATGACCTAAGTAGCCCAGATCCGAGCTCAAGGCAAATCACCTACCAGTAAAATACCCTTGGATGCCTATGTGGCCCAGTGCATCTTATAACCCTCAATATGTATGTTGGGATCGTACCACAAAGGTTCAAAGGGTCCAAGATATCTACAATTCCAACCCAGCATCTGAGTCACTTTTTTCCAGACCTGTTTAGCAAAGATAATGGGGAGAGTTACATGTCGTTGCTCAGGAAGAGGATCCCTCAAACCCACAGCAAGTGACATATCACCCACTATAGCTTTTTCAATATCTACCAACAGGGGAGCTAGGTCTTGATCAGGATGAAGCCAGATCAAACATTGCCTGAAAACACTGGCAGAATGGTATGCTTAGGGCCAAGGCATATTCCACCCTCCCCTTATACTGGATGCCCATAAAAAACTTTCCTGATGCAACGTGGAATCCCACCTTCCCCAAAAAATTTGAAAAGAGCTTATTTATTTTATTCCACAACCCAGGGGCAATCAGCATCACTAAATTACTTAGACAATAAAAAAGTTTCTGAAAGGCCATCATTTTAATTGCAGCAATGTTACCAGGGAGAGAAAGGTGAAGTTTGGCCCATCTACTCATATCAACAGACAAAACTTCCAACACATATGAACATATGAAGAAGCCTGCAGAAGAAGGCCATTTGGATATTCTTATAACACATATCATGAAGGTTGGAAGAGATGTACATCCACAGATACTGAATACCATTCAGTACCCAATTTAATTTTTGTGGCCACATAAGGGCCAAGTTAGGGTCTCCCTGGCAGAGTGGTAATATTTTGGTCTTTGACCAATTGATCCATAGGCCTGAAATGGCCTGAAGGAATTGAGCACAGCCCAGGCTGCAGGTAAGGATGTTTCAACTTTACAAATAGTCCTGAGCAGATCACCTGTGTATAGTAAGGTAGGGAATGATTGTTCCCTTACTTGAATACTTGAGATTCCTGGATTTCAATGCAAAGCAGAGTTAAGGGGTTCCATTGCAATCAGGAACAACAGGGGTCTTAACGGGCACCCCTGTCTCATTCCTCGAAACAGGGGAAAAGATTCTGATAGAGCCCCATTCATCAAGACTCTCACTTTGGGGGAGGAATATAAACTGGAAACCCACCTCTGGAAAACTGGCCCAATCCCTATCTCAGATAGCACACAAAATAAGTACTCCCATTGCATATAATCAAATACCTTTTTGCCATCTATAGCAATCAGTGCAGTGGAATCTGGATCCCTGGTAGCTAACTATATTAAGTTTAAAGCAGCATGAATATTATTGCTGCCCTGCCTTCCCTTAATGAAGCCCACTTGGGATTTATGAATAACAAAGGGCAAAGCCTTTCCAAGCAACAAGCAAGAATTGTGGCCAGAATCTTGCAATCAACATTAAGTAATGAAACTGGCCTAAATGTAGAGCAAATAGTTGAGTCTTTGTTGGGTTTCAGCAGGACTGTAACAGTCACCTCTTACATAGAAGATGGCATGGATCCAGATTCCTGAATAGCCCCAATAACCAAGGGGATAAAATGGGTTCAAAAGTTTGATAGAAATCTGAACTTAAGCCATCTGACCCTGGGGCCTTACCAGCAGCCAGTGAGTGGATCGCCATTTGTATCTCAGATAGAGTTATATCCTCTTCCAAAGACTGAACAATCTCTGAGGCTGAAAGGGGTGACTTATTTTTTGTGAAAAAGGAGTCATAATCCCACTCGCTCGGGGAAACTGAAGAACTGTACAGGGACAAATACTAGTCTTGAAAGAGACTGGCCACTTGTCCTGTGTCTGTAATAATGTTGTTATCTCCTGATTTTAAGATGGGGATTTGTACATCCATTGATTTATGTTTTAACCTAAAGTATAGACAAGGAGTTTCCCTGCTTTGTCACCTGACTCCCAATAAGACTGCTGCATGAAAAAAGGGCCCTAGATGCCTTTTGGGTGTAGATAGTGTTAAACTTATATTTAACAGCTAAAAGCTCTGTAATTTGGTCTTCCTGAGCCAAAGTAGATTAATATATATCCTTTTCTAATAACTGAATATTCTGGGTAAGGTCTAATACCTCCTACTTCCTGTGTTTGTTCACCATCGAGGCATAGGACATTACACAACCCCTAATAAAAGCCTTAAATTCCTCCCAGAGAGTAAACATAAACATCTCTGGAGAGGCATTAGTTTCAAAATAAGAGGATCTCTTCTTGTAACCAACCCTTGAACTCATCGGAACATAAAGGTGCATGGTTAAAGTGCCATCTAGGGAACTTAATGACACCTGCCTTGGGCACCCATACCACACTTACTGGAGCATGATCTGAGATAGTAATAGGGTAAAATAGACACCTCCATTAAATCTCCTAGGACTGCAGAACTACATAGAGAATTATCTAATCAGCTACAGGTTGGAAATCTATGCAACCTAAAAGTAAATTTATAGGTTTCCAGATAAAATATTCTCCAGCAATCCTGCAATCCAAACTCAGAGCATAACTGACTGACTATCTTTCTTGATCAATGATGGGAGAAGAGGCCCTTCTCACGAGGTGTTCTATCTAAGATGAGGCATGTACAAAGTTAAAATCCCCACCTTAAACAATAATCATGGAATCAGTAGGCAATTCAGAGATTCTCTGTGCCAACTGAGAAAAGAAATCCAGAAAATCAGTATTTGTGGCATATATATTGACCAATAAGACCGAGACCCCATACATTTTTCCTAAAAGAGTGATCCAGCACCCCTCCTTATATGAAAATGAACTAACCACCTGGAAAGGGCATCCTTTCTGAAATAAAATTGAAACCCCATGTTTCTTAGCCTTGAAGGTGCTAGAATATGCATTCCCCACCCAACCTTTCGACAAGACGCCCACCTCCTTTTTAAGGAGGGGAGTTTCCTGTAGGAAGGTAACATCACATTTGGAGGAGTTCAAAAATGACACCTTTTTTCTTTTTTATGGGGTGGTTCATACCTTGAATGTTCCAAGACAGCAATTTTATGTTAGCCATAATTGCAAAAGATTAATATACAAAACCATAATTCCAGGAAAGTCAGTGTGTTTGAACAGATGAGTTAAAACTAAAGCATAAAAGAAAGTTGCTACTTTGCATGGAAATAGCAATAGATAACATCTGCCCCAACAACCAAGAGCGGATAGGATACTGACCCATTGAAAATAAAGATTCCTTATATTAAAAAAATAAAAATAGAATAATTTGTTCTGTATCTTTCTGAAATTGTACTTGTTAACAACATACCAACTAGAATAACAAGAAAATTCAATGAACCCCAATAAACAAACCAAAAACTAGAGAAATAACCCCACCACTTGTAAACCATGACAACTAGACTTCGAGCGCTCCCTCTTGATCCATAATAAGTGGGGTCCTCATCATGAAATAGGGAAAACTGTCCCAAAAACTCCAACATTTGGAGTACAAGTAGCTTAAGGAGGGGAATACAGAGAGATGGCAAACTAGTATCACCAACACTCTTCCCCTCCTCAGCAGGAGTGTGGAAAAACACTACCACAGTAAAAGTGACAGGCACATAGGGCAATCTGAATAAGCTCCTGCTGCTGCCAATCAATTCAGTCTCCTTAGAAAGAAGAACTTAGGTGAGCCAGCAGAGGAAAGCATACTACAGCTACCCAGTGAAAATATAGAACCCAGAACTGGGAGAAGGGGGGGTACATAATAGTAGTAACCTGTAGAACACAAGTATATATTCTCCATTCCTAAAATGGCAATGAAGGATATGAAGAGGGGAGTAAACATCTAAATAGGGAGTACAACATCACGTAAGGAGTATAACAAATCTCTCCTTAAAGTAACCCCAAACCACTACCCTAGTCATAAGTGAATGGAGAGAGAAATTCCCACACAAAATCTCTCTTCGATCCCATCCCCTTCAGTGCTACAGATATCACATGTGGTTATGAATATGAATGGACTAGACCATAACCAAACATCCTGTGCAAAGAAAATCATGAATAACCCTCCAACCAGTCCCACAGTCCTTTCATGTATCTTGAAGTTGGTCTCCTGAAGCAGACATAGCAGGCATCACTGCAGGAAAATTTGTGTCTGCAGAAGAAGCACTGGCAGCTCCCTTATCCTCCATTTGCAAAGCCAGTGAGGGCAGTACTGTAGCGGCAGGATCAGATGGCAACAAAGCCAGGAGTTCTTCCTCTCCAAAATCGTCCTGTGACAGGGCTGAATAAGGCCCTGCTGCATTTATTATGCAGAAAGCATTTAAGTGCAAGGGTCTGTTCTAGCCTCTCCTTTTCTGTCTCTTATCTGTCTGGTTGCAGAAACAAATTTTCTTGTGAGCCCTGTTAACCGATAACTCCTACAGTTTAGCAATTCTCCACCTCTCATTATCTCTCTGCCTTCCTTTGCTGTTTCTGTCTTTTCTTCCTCCTTGCATATTTGCAGTTATAAAAAAAATATATGTGAATCTCTGAGTAAAACTGTATGTGATAATGGAATCCCTTTGTTTAAAACTGTATATAGTTATACTGTTGAAATGATTGCAAAAAGCTATTTGGAACTCAAGGGGTTAACCTGAGATGCAGTTTTTAAGCCTTTTGCAGAGCTGTGAACAAGAGATCAGTTCTGGGATACCATGTACTGTTTCGTTGCACCTGCAAGGAATGAAACTTACAAGTACATTCTGTTAACTCACAAGAACATTCTGTGAGAAGCAGGCTCTCTTAATGAGTTCCCAGACAACGACTCGTAAAAAGAGCAGCAATGCTTTTGCTAGAGAGACAAGGAGAGTGAGACTGAAAGACTAAAACTTGGAATTAAGAGACACTCTCAGAAGAAGGACTTCATTTTCTCTGTTTGTACTGCTTTTGTAAATAGTTATACTGAATATTTTATTTTTATTTTCCTGTTATTGAGAAAAATAAAATGCTATTTGTGAATTTTGAAACTGCTCCTGGTTTTCATATGCTTCCTGACCTGTGCCTTGACTACACAGCCCATTCTATCTCCGAGGTCTGGTGCATCCCAGGTGATGACAATGGCAATAATCAGGGATGTTTAGGATCAGGATCTTTAGACCAGCCAGTGGAACTGGTTGCCGATGGTGAGGTCATTGAAAATGAATCAGGACTTATAGTAGGAGTGTCCTCTGCTGTTGGAAAAAGGGCTTTCTGCACACCATTCATCTTACGCCCTTCTCTCTGACGTTTTGGTTTTAAGGCTTAAGAAATGTCCCTCTTAATATTAACTTGTGCATCTGTTCCTGATTCTTGAGAAAGTTGACTATTTGAATGATCCAATGAAGAGGACAAACTAGCAGCCATGTAGTGGGGATGCATCATAGAAACAGATGGTTTAGTTAAAGCAGAATCCAGTTTTACATTACGAGGCCCCAAATTTAGAGGGTGGGGAATATTGCTTCAAAAATGTTGGGCTTCTTGAACTTTCTCTAGTCTATACCACAGACCATCCCAATACACAGTTAGCACTGCAGGGTACCTCATTGCATACTACACCCCAAATTGCAGCATCTCTTTCCATATTGGGGCAAATGCCTTTTTGTGGGCTGCCACCACTTTGGAAAAATCTAGAAAAATGTAGCCTGTATGACCATTCCATTTCAATAATCCCCTTTCTCAGGTCAGGTGAAGAATTTGCTCCTTCACAGAGAATCTAAGGAAGTATGCAATTATAGGTCGGGGGGGAGCTCTCTTGCTGGCTTCAGCCCTAAAGACCTATGGGCCCTTTCCACTTCTAACAGGGTGTCCCAATGGTGATCAAGCAGTTTGGGTAACTATTGCTGCAAACAGGGACACATATTGGGCCGCTCTGACTCCTCAGGAATCCCGCAATGCACAAATTATTGCACCTATTATGATTTTCCAGATCCTTGAGTTTTTCCTCTAACATCTGTATAAGCCCCTTCAGCTGGGAAATTATGTCCGCATGGTGAGTCATCTCCGATTCAACCTGAGACGTGAAGAATTCTGTGCTGTCGATTCTTTGCTCTTCTGCTTCAACTCTTTCATCTAAATCAGTCATGGATGCTTTTATGTTGGAGATGTCCTGGACCAGAGATTGTAGCATAGTTAGAATATCAGTAAGATTGGCAATTCCAACCATTACATGAGTTTTCTGTGTTGTCATTAGGAGTCTAAGTCTGTTCCCCACTCTCTGTGGTGCAGCAAACTGAAAGTACACTTCCAGCATCTTTGGGAATAAAATGAACAACTAAGCAGTAGCTTTGGATCTTCTGTAACAAAAAGAGCACTGTCGTATCAGGAGCAGAGGCTATTTAGTATATTAAAAGTGATGGATAACTTAACGGCTTAATGGAACTAACAACTTGGGCTGCCATTTCATCCATGGTGGCACATTTATTTCATACTTTTTAATGGTTCAACCAGTGCAAACTAGTTGGACCTTAAGAGAATTTTGGCAAACTTTATGTGGCTTGACAGTCAAAGTTCACCAGGTTGAACTTCGGGAGGTTCACACAACTATACTAACATCTGTGACAATTTATCATTCTAATGCTTGTAAAATACACTAAACTGTCAAAAATAATTAACAGAGCTGTAGAACTGAACCTAGCCTAACAGATCAGATCAAAAATCCCCTTAGGATGTCATTTAGAAGAACCTGTAATATTGGTGATTTAGCAGATAATAGTTACAGTGGCAGTCATCACCACCTAAAAGATATCATACATTATAGTGCATTATCAGTCTGCCAATGTGCCATCTGATGTCAGAGGAACAAATGCTGAATCTGTAATTCTTTTAGCTTTTCGTTAATTGTCTTGTGATCTTTTACTCAGTTTGGCATGGTTGCATAGCCACTGGGGATCCAGAGTACACATTTAAGCTGCAACACCTAATAAAAGTTCATATTTGTGTCTGATAGCCCTTCTTTTTATACTTTGTGTAAGGTCAGTCTTGCAACCTTCCTATATTCCACCTTTCTCCTCCCTGCATCTAGCTACTGGAGGAACACCAAGCCAAAAATCAACAGCTAAATTAAAGAGCAAGCAATTAATAAGAATTATTTTTACTGAACTTGCTCTTTTTAGACTGCACCATATATACTGGGATGGGGGAGAGAAAATAAGTAAAGTTTCATCCTACGGGCTCTGTAAACACAGAGCAGAATGACATATACTGGGTTAAAAGATGGGCAGGGAGTCACTAAAACATCTCAGGAAGATATTTGAAATATTATGACAAACTTCTACTCGAAACTCTACTACTCCATCTCTCCCCCAATGTTAAACAAGCTCCCCAATTTCTCAAATTGCCTAACTCCCATGACTTTCCCCTGCTCAAACACAGGCATTGGCGAGCCCTATTAACCAGACAGAAGTTAAGGAAGCCATCCAATCCATGAATAAAAAAAAATCCCCCAGAGGGGATGGATTCCCTATAGATCTCTACCAGGTCTATCATGATGAAATAGCACTCCTACTTCTATAGGTATACACACACACACTCTTGCCCACACACTCCTGCCACCCACCCACCATGAGAGAGGCCATCATTACAATCTTGCCAAAGAAGGGAAAAGACCCACTATTTCCTGGCAGCTACAGGCCTATTTCCCTGATTGGTGCTGATTCCAAGATACTGGCAAAAATTCAAGCAATCTGGGTGGAAGGAGTGCTCCCAAAGAGTATCCACCCCTCGCAGGTTGGTTTCTTAAAAGGGAGGCTCAGCTCTGATCATCTGAGAACCATTCTCAATTTCAGTAATGTGGCAAAACACATCCCCTCTCCTGCTGCTGCATCTTTGATGATCGACTTTGAAAAAGCTTTCAATTTAGTAGAGTGGGAATATTTGTTTGCTGTTGTGCGCCAAAGAGGGATGGGTCTGTTTTTTATGAATTATGCCAAGACTCTTTTGCCACCCCTATGGCTAAGGTGCTTATTAACACTCAAAACTTCAAACCCTTTCCACTAGCTTGAGGCACCTGCCAAGGATGCCTACTTTCTCCACTTTTAATTTTGTTGGCTATTGAACCACTCACAATGGCTATGTGAGCCAATTTTAACTTGAAGGGATTAGAGTTGATACCAAGGAATATAAATTCTTATCATATGTGGATGACCTCCTGATTATATTAAAGGACACCCCAAAGGCCATTGACCCATTATGCAACACCTTGAGCTCTTTCATAGCTTACTCAAGACTCAGAGTTAACCATGATAAGCTGGAGGTACTCATCCTCAATCACCATTGTACTGCACCACTTTTCAAATATATAAGCTTGGCCAGCCTGGTGGCACTGTGGGCTGAGGTGCTGGATGCCTTACCTCAAGCTATGCTGGCGACCCATGTTTGGGAACAAGTACAGGCCACCAGGGGTCAGCAGGGGAGGAGAAGGATCGAGTGCCCAATGGACTGCTGTCCTTCTCCAGGGAGGTGGGTCACCAGTGGTCAGCATCTGACTAACCCCTAGTTGCAGCTGGGGGGCAGTACACCAATGCTACAAAAAGGGGAGGAGAAGGGGCAGACTCTTGAAGGAGCATATGCAGACATGCGTGCACTCTCTGTGTGGGTGTCATTGCATGCCTCACCTCAGGAGAAAACTGTAAAAGGTCCTGGCCATGCAGCATGACACTGTCCCCCATGGGCACCACCTCTGAGAAGGCACCTCCCTGGCTGTATCTGTTTTGGGTGGATTGAGACACTCGCAAACACCTTGCCATGAAGGGTAAGTAGTGGGAGCACAAGGGAGGGGGGCCTGATCCTTAGGGATAGTGCTGGGGGGACAGAATATGGTAGTAGGCATGCCAGCCAGGGCAAGGTGAAAAATACCATATAAAAAACAATATATATATATATATATATATAAAATCTTGAAGTGGACGAATACAGGTTTCACGTATCTGGGTATCTGCATCACAACAAATCCAATGGATGCCTGCAAACTCAATTTTTCTTCATTGCTGATGGATCTCAAGGCTGGTATAAACAGATGGAGTGCCTTCCACCTTTTTCTGGCTGGGAAACATGCAGCAGTGAAGATGAAGTTGGTCCCCAAAGTGCTTCATCTTCTCGCACACTTACGTAAACATATACCAGATATATGGTACAGCCTAATTGACAAAATAGTGGGTCAATTCCTTTGGGAAGGGAAAGCCACCAAGACTTAGAATGACAAAACTTAGGAAACACTGGAAAAAAGGAAGCTGGGGCCTACCAAATATTGTACATTACCATATAGCATTCATAACGGCTCAAGCCACCAAATGGTACATCACCAAAAACTCAATATCACCTCAATGGGTGGAAATAGAGGGCCATTTTGTGAAAGCTCATACCCCGTGGAACATTCTCTATAACAGTCCCCCAAAAGGAATCTCCAAATACCCAACAATCCATATCACACAGCGCTATTGGTGAAAGGTTAGAAAATTCCTTCACATTCCACAAATCCAGATCTCTCATGCACCACTCTGGGACAGCCCTATGTTCACCATGGACCATAAACCTCTCATCCGGCCTTGTGGATACAGGCTGGTTTTCACAATATAGATGACATCTGTATCCCAGATCAAAATATTATTATGCCCTTCCAAGACCTTGTCAAACCCTGTAAAATATCCTAGAGAGATCTATGGCATTATCATCAAATAAGAGCAGCGACTGCAAAATACTTAAGATCTAAATCATTTAACACAAACCCATCACAGGGCCACAATATTATATAAACCATGGTTAAAATTACACAGAAGTAGGGCAGGCAATATATACAAATGTCTGTGAGACTCTGGACCTACAACCACTGAGAGTAGCAGAAAAAAATGGGACACTGAGCTGAATATACCAATTTCTGATCAAGTAGGGAAGAACTGTTAGCCTAGGACCCACCAGGCTTGTAGAGACACTAGGGCTCAACTGATACAATTAAAAATACTACATTATTAGCCAGCCCATTGTCATGGAGGGCTAATGTGCTGGGTGCCTTATCTCCTGCCACACCGGCGACCTGGGTTAGGGAATGGAATCAGGTTGCTTGGGGGCTGGCAGGGAAATGAAGGATCTAGTGTCCCCAGACAGCGCTCCTTCCTTGTGGAGGGGGGGTTAGAGTGGTGCGCTGCTTGCCTGCCACCCAGTGGTGGCTGGGTAGGAGTACATTGGGATAATAACCCAAGTGCCAGATGTGGTTCAGTTCCCACATTTGGCACTTGGGTTAATATCCCAATACTGACACTGTAGTGCAGCATGAGAGGGGTGCTGCACTTCTGAGGTGCCATCTTTCAGATGAGACATTAAACTGAGGTCCCATCTGCCTGGATTGGTGGTAGTTCAGGTGGATATTAGAGATCCTATGGCACTTATAACATTTTCATAACAAAAAATAATCACATACAGTGTTAAGTCACACAAATTAACATACAAATCTTATGCAATACAAAATCAAAATAAGTATTACAATCACACTCCTTCAAAGCAATATATAAAAATATATATATATATATATATATATATATATATATATATATATATATTACCCTCTTACTAAAGAATGGGGGAATTCAATTTATATAAACCATAAAAAACAATACAAAATGAACAATAATACTTCATGCTAACTTTTTATGTAGAATCAGCCCTCATACATAATCATTTAATTTTACTTAGCTGTGGATATTATCATACTCCAACCCCTTCTTACTAAAAAAGTAGGGAGGAAATTTTATATAAGAACCAAAAAAAAGTTACATATCTACAGGGATACTAAATTAGTCAATAAAATCAAAATCTCTGCCAAAGCGTATTCCATTGTTGAAGGCTGTCAGTAACTTTTTCAGTCTGTTTCCAAGAGACCAAATCTGCCTGTAACATATAAAACAGTTCCAAAGATGTAATATGTTATTGCTGCAGCACCAGACGACACTGGCTAATCCAAAGCCAATACAAAAAATGAGCATGGAGAATACGGAATGTACTAAGATTACCCAAAGTGTTCAATCCTGAGGAAATATCATAGTACAATAATTGAGAACTAGGGGGGATAACTATCATCCCCTTCCATCTTTCTTTCATCACATCCCAAAACATACCTGCATATGGACATATGAAACAAAGATGGTCCATAGTTTCAAGCTGCTTAACACACCCTTGTCTAGGACAATATCGTTCTGGCAAAGCTTTATGTTTTTGTTTCCCGCGAACGTCCACCCTATCATGTATTCCTAGCCATACCATGTCCCACAGTTTCTCAGGAATTCTACCATCTGAAACATATGCTAAAATACTAGAGCGGTCAGAAGTAGGGAACCATAAAAGGGGAACATCAGAAAAACAATGTGTTTGAACATCTGTATAAAAGGCCTTACGGGTTAAACTTAAAACGGTCTCATATTTCATGGACTATAATTTAATCTTGTCAAAAACACCTACCCAATGTGAAAGTAAACAAGGGTTACGTTTGTTTTTATGCAAAAAAAAAACAAAAACGGATCGCCATTCCAAAAAAATTCCTAGTAGAACATCCAATCCCCAAACTTCCCATACATGTCCTTTTTGCTGCATCAAGGGCACCAGATTATTATATAAAAAGATTGAAAAATAAAATACCAAAGGATTTATCATTCTCAACCCGCCATCTGAAATAGTGTTATACAATACCATCTTCCATACTGGGTTTAGACGGCTACCCCAAAATCCACTAAAAAAAAATCTTAACAGTTGTGTTTCAAATGACTTGGGGATATGAAACACTGCACTTAAAAATAAAAATACCAGAACCAAAAAAGTATTAATACAGTATATACATTTCCGTTTAGACAATTTCCATTTATTCCATTCCAACACCATTCCCTTACTCTTTTGCAAGGCTACATCTCAATTATAACAAGCTATGTCTGAACCTCCAAAAAATAACCCTAACATTTTACAAGGTGTCCTAGCAATCAGAAACCCTCCCACTTTTATAGGACCTACTGGAAAATTACCCAACCATAAACATGTCATGTTATTGTCATTAAGACGAGTCCCTGTTATTGTCCCCAAAACTTGAATCAAACAACATGCCAATCTAATAGAGTCACCATCAGGCACCACCAAACAAATATCATCCACATAAGCCAAAACCTTACAACTTCTACCCAAAACCCCCAATACCTGTTTTATACCAGGAGATCATTGCAAAATTCTCAATAAAGGATCCAAAGAAAAAGCATACAATAATGGGCTCAATAGGCATCCCTGCCGAGCACCTCAGTAAATTCTATGAGAGTCCCCTCTCGACCCATTGTCACATGGAACCACATATGCAAAGGAGTAACACAATTTTAGCCACTGAATAAAGGGTTATGGAATGTCATAAGCCACCAAACAGGACCACAAGAAGGAATGTGACACCCCATCAAAGGCTTTTGCCTGGTTTAAACTGACCAGGTATCCCCACTCCTGACTAAATGTGTCCCCCTCTCCCCCTTGCTCCATCAATTCTCATAAAAATAACAAAACTTCAGCTATACCATGTCCAGGAACAGAACAAAACTGCACCAGGCTAATAAGATCCATCATCATTAAGCTTAACCTATTGCCTAATAGTTTGGCAAAAATCTTAAAATCGGTATTCAACAGTGTGAGAGGCCTCCAAGTCCCAATATCTACCCTATCTCCTTTTTTATAAAGGAAAATCATTAAACCTTCATATATAGATGTTGGTAGTGTATAATTTGAAAGAAAAAAATTGTGCAATGTAAGTAATATATTAGGCATAATATCCCATAATAATCTATTATAAGGGAATTGTAATCCTAGATTTAAATAAATAATTAAAATAAAAATATACTTCATTAGAAAGCCCATCTGCACCCGGTGACACATCCTTGTGAAGAGATGGAATAACTGTCTCTAGTTCCAATCTGGTGAATGGTACAATCAAAGTACTTTGTAACGGTAAAGATAGTTTTGGCAAATCAGCTACTTGTAATAGCTGAGCCATAAACTGTGACTCAGTAACCGGATCCCAAAACATATTACTGATATAATTCTCTAAAATGTTCATAATACCCTTATTATCATAAACTTCCACCCCTGATGAATCTATCAAACTATGGATCCTCGTATGCTGACGCCTTGCTTGGCTAGCTAAATAGAGGTTAATTTGTTCAGCTTTCCCTTTAGTACTAAACATCTGTTCCCTTTTTAGAGAACGTATCCTAGCATATTGGAATTGTATCATTTGCTGTTTTAGTTCCCTAATCTTCTCTGCAGTTTGTTCACAGTTGGTATCTGAAAGGGAAAACAATGTTCTCAATTCATTGAGTAATGTCAAATATTTCTCATAATGAGAAGATGCTTTAGTAACACCCAAAGATAGAAAAAACTACGTAAACAAATCTTAAATTCTTCCCACCATAAACCTACATCCTCAAACAGAAATAAGGTAGACAACTTATCCTGTACAACAATTTTAAGATCTAACAATACATCAGCACGAGTCAGCAAAGAGACATTTATCCACCATACTCCACATCCCGTAACCCTTACAGGGGGAGTCAAAATCTCGAACCTATCAAATTATGATCAGACATCTCTACTGGAATGTTAAGGGTATTATCCATCACCAATGCTTGGGGCACAAAGATAAAATCAATACGAGAGGACAAAGCCCCTTTAAAAAATGTAGGCTTAGCTTGCTTATGTCCTAAAACATGCATATCTCGTAATCCAGCTTGAGTGATAAGAGTTTAAAAAAATACTTTATCACAATATTGTTTACTTAAATTCTGTTGCTGAAAGTTAACATTAAAATCACCCCCAAAAATTATCTGTTGTCTGGTGTATAAATATGACTGCATCTTTTTTTTAAAAGAAATACGCAAAGCCTTAGTCTGTGGGCCATAGAGATTAATTAATTGACATTCTATACCCTGAATATTAACATCAAACAGAAAAGCTCACCCAGGATCAATATTCATCTGGTCACATCAACAGCATGTGAAAAAAAAAAAAACACACCACTACATGTGTCTTCCCCGATTGACCAAAAGGAGCAACCCCAAACCCAATCCTGAGCTGCTAAATTAACCTCCCCCAATGTATGGAGTCTAGTGTTTTGAAGAAAGACAACATCAAAACATAAATGGTGTAAAATATCAAAAGTAGACAAATGTTTCCTAGGAGGTTTAATGCTATTGGCATTAAGACTAGCCAGTTTTAAAGAAAGTCTCTCAGGGAAGTTTTAAATTCTTGCCACTAGATCTAGTAACTCATTTAGATTTCTCATAAACTTTAGGTTTGTCTGAATGCTGCTCCTCTGGTCCAACAAGAGGAAGAAGCTCAGCAGAGACAGGCAAACCTTCTGTTTCCATAGGATGCTCTTCATCTACCTGGTGGCTCCAGGCAGAAAAAGGAGCAAATCTATTAGATAAAGGCGAAGGGGAAACAGGGCTTCAATAACCTTTCCAGTAGGCAAATCTATATCCAAAGCTGCGTCCAGATTTGTTATGTTACGTATCTCCCTCATTTGACATGCTACCCTAAGGGCCTCAACAGAAACAGCATCAATGGGAATAGCTAAGCACTGAGAGATCTGCCTTCCAGGGGTAAATGGCTCTCAGCTTCGAGAGCCCTGTGGGGGTCACAAAGGGGGTTTCCTTCTTTGTAGAGTGGCCTTCCATAATGGGAATCTAGGGGGAAGCAGACTGTGTTTCAAGAGAATTCAGGGTTACTGCCACATGCATGGATTCAGGTTCAGATACCCCAACTCCGGACCTATCCCTGGCATAACCTCCTCATCCTCTTCCCCTCCATTTGCCTCAAAAGGCAGGGTCTGTTTCAGAATGAGAAGGTTAGCCAAAAGAACATCTAGCTTTGGTTAAAAGAAAATCCTGATCTGAAAGATCATCTGGGCTGTGTGCTGCCCAAGGACAGGAAACAAACCCATGATCCCCTTCCCACACAAATCACATTTCGGGGGTGCTGAGCATTGTACAGCCATATGCCCCAATAACCCACATTGAAAACACTTTACTTGGTCACAGTCAACTAGCCAAGAATTGCTTCCTTTTCTTTTTTTCTTCCTCCAGCCTCTGCCTGCAGGATTGAAAATCCTGTTCTGCCATTGAAATTAACTCAAACAAATGTGATTATTTCTTCTCCAATTCCTTTTCTAAATCCATTTCAACCTCCGTAAGACCTTCAGTAAGTGAAGGTGAATCCTCATTGCTCTCAGTATGAAAAGCCTCATCCAAAACCTGATCTTGTATGCTTTCTGACCCACTATCAGGCAAATGCTCCTGAGAGACAACCACACATCCACCTCCTCCAGAGTCTTGAACAGGAATGGGGACCTCCATCCTTCTGCAGTGCTATAGCACCCCCTCAGAAGAGTAGGGGAATTTCCCTGGTGTCCTGGCCAAATTTCCCTCATTCACTAAAAATACCACCAACAGCTTAATCTGGTTCAATTTCCATTGCTAACCATCTGTATCCCCCCTCCCCCCTGGTCACCCCTGAAAAAGGGACTGTTAGGTCCAGTGGGCTTACCAGGTCAACAAAATTCAACAAACAAACAAACATGTATTCCACCACTTAGGGAAGGGACCACACGTTCAAGGTACTGGGGCTGTCTTCTTGGAGGTGGAGCTTGGACATCATGCCCATTGTACTTCCATAGGCCAAGGGAGAACAAACTGGAGGAAAAACACCCCAGGTGGCACTGTACTGACTGACCCTCCACAGGCCTCACACCAGTGGCCAGGCACAACCACAAGTCCTGTGGCAGAGGGTGACAGTGAAGGTAAGTCCTGGAGGAGCCAGTTGATATGATGGGGAGGGGGGCTGGTCAGATGGGGGCTACCAGGAGAATTAGGAGCATAAATAGATAATGAAAAAAAATGCTACACTATTGGTAAATGACTCTTCTCCACCTACACCAGATGGAGATCCTCCGCAAGTGTTGGAGATGTGACAAACACACTGGCTCACTATCTCATATACTGTGGTCCTGCCCTTTGTTATGATCCTTCTGGGAGAAAGTCCTGGCATTTTGTCAAACAAGTCTCCATTAAAATTTATATTTGATGAGCCCTTTGTGCTCCTGGGCGTTACATCACAACAAAATATTTACCCCTCCCACATGACTTACTGGGTCCTTGCAGCTACCACTGCAACCAAATGACTCATACCTAGGAGATGGAGGTCCCTGAAGTCCTTCAATAAATGGCTGTAAACATTAAGTCAAATGGCGTCATTAGAGTGACTATCATTTTTACCTATCAGCAAGATAAACTCATATAGCAATATATGGGGTCCCTTTCTCAACCTCAGAGCCAACAATGGATAGCATCATAATAAATGTATCAAAGGAAAATATGACATCTGTGTATAGCCCCAGTAATATATATATAACATGTATTGTATTATCATCATGGTCATTACCTTGTAACATGCATGTTGCCATATGTTGTTCAGTGTGTACTGAATTACTGTTTGTGGGTGTTGTATGTATGTATTGTATGAAAATATTCAATAAGATATTTAACATAAAAATGAAAAAGTATTTCTTGTACTGAAACCACAGCCCAAACACATCCTGAAAATACACTTCTGGGGTGCCATCTCACACCATGGGACAGGGCTAATACTGTTATTCAGTGGCATCCTAAAGGATGATTTCTTTGGACAGGAGATAGTGTCCAGTACACTGGTGCCCTTTATCAAGCAAGTTTTTGCAGATGGGCATTGGCTTTTCCAAGGTCTGAGACTAAGCAATTTGCAATTAGTTTCTTTGTGTTTATGGTGCGGATATACAACACAATGTTCTATGTGTTTACTTATGCATGTGATCTTTCTCTTGTATAGATAATGACCCAAAGGATGTAGTGTCTGTGGTGTACATAATGGACCAGGGAGTAAACTGGGTCAAGATACCACCACAGTCTCCAGACCTGAACCCAATAAAGATGGTGTGACATCAGATAAAGGACTACATTCTGAGGTGTATTAAGCCAAGGAAAAGTGCCCAGCTAATATGGGGCAAAAGACACTGATGGAGGAGAATACTGACAGTTGAAAATGTAGCAAATATATTGATCACATGGAAAAAGTGATTCCAGCTGTTGTTTATGCCAACAGTTGCACCACTGCAATGTAGAAACAAGGATAATAAAACTGAACATTGTTTTTTGAGGAGAATTTTTTTTTCCTATCCAACAACTTTGTTGTGTCAGTATGTAACATCTGCTCTGGCCAAACATCTGGCCTCACAGCATTCTGAGGCACAGTCTCAAGTTTGTAAATCACAGTTGTGGGAGATGCATGTCAAAGAATCTGAGGAATCACTGAATAGATAATGTGTTGTGGTGTGATGTTCCAACACCTAGCAAGGCATCATCCAGAGATGTGAATTCAGGTTTTGTAATCCTGACTGGGGCATGGAGAAAACAAAGGTTTCAGCAATCATTCTGAAGAGGGTTGCAGACTGAAAGAAAATGTCCAGTCAGAAATATGTCCAAGTCCGAAGAATCATCAGCATCAAAGAACAGACAGTAGTGTAAGCGCACTATCATTTATTGTATCGTTATTAATGGGTCTCCCCCTTTATCCCACAGGGAAACTGTGCCATAATTTGCCATAATGAAGGAGTGTTTATTACAGCAAACACACTCACACACAGTATCCCTCACTGTGTGCATGCACACCTGCCACAGTTCCTTGCATCCTGACCGCTCACCTGCTCGCCTTCTGCCTGCAAAGTGAACTGCCAGTAGAACTCAATGGTAAGTCATTTTTTAAAAATCGCTCAATTCCAAAACAAGGGGGTAATAAACATTTTAAAACATAATGCGGATCAAGACAAATTTGCGGACTGGCCGAAAATGGAACTGGAGCACAGCCATATCAGAATGCCTAGTATTTCATGTAATTGCCAAAAAAGGGGAGACCCAGCAATTATAAAAATTAAATATGCGGTAGTGTATGTAAACTCAAAATTTGCACACACCCTCATGTTAGATGCTATAATAAACCCCTCTCAGGGTTTATGTAGCATCTAACACCTAGGGAGGTGTAAACTTCTTATTACACACACCACCCGATACTTTATTCTATTTATAAAAATGTAAACAGTAACTACAAACACATCAAAATATGATAAATAAATAGTAAGTGGTCTATTTATTGGAAGTAAACATCTGCTTTTTGACTTACGTTACTCCATGATGTCACACCCATGCTTTTGCTATTTCTATATTTCAACATTATTTCATAAGGTGGTAAATATGGACAGGTATAGGCTAATTTTTATCCAACATCCTGTTTCTAAATGTTATCATGCATACAGGGACATTTTTATAAGGCCCTAATGAATATGTGTAACTGAATTTGACATGCTAGAAAAGAATTCATAAAGTCATTTGAAGACAAGGGAACAGTTTGTTCTTTAATTCTGATGCTTTTAGGGAAATGGACTGCTGCTATAAAAAGCAGGGGGAATGTCCAAAAAATGGCAAAATCAGGGAGAATCCCTGAAAATATGGAGACTTGGAAGGTATGTCATTCTTTGATAAATGTTTTTCAAATTCAAAAAAGCAGTGGAATAGTAACCCAAATTTTGTTGTGGTATCGAGTTTTAACACCTAGCCAGGCAAGGATCCACGACTGGAGTCCAACAAAAATTTTGTCGAATGCCCTGTCAGTAACACCGGCAGGTCGACTGCAGTCTGCAGTCGGCTGCCGGTTCGCACTTTGTTCTCTTGTCCCCCCCCGCACCCCCCCCCCACTTAAGGATTCTCAACTCCAGTTGGCGCTGATTGGGGGGGTGTAGAACCCCTTGGCTGCTGATGCTGATGCTGAGATCAGTTCCACCTACTGTATTTTGGGAGGGGGGATGCTGGGACAGATGTGAATGTTTGCATAGTCACTACAATAGAAGTAAAGACATTGAACTGCTCCTGTATTTTGATACTCTGTTGGATACTTGTGCTTAACTTTGATAAAACCATTCCCCTGAAATGTCATTAACACAATATGAATTTCACAGAACATCTCACTTGCATGACCTTTGACATTCAGAGTGCTGCCCTTGCTCAGTCCAGTACTTTGCAGAAAAATGGATATGCAAGCATGTCACGAGTCAGTGTTGAGTGTGAAGAGGCTTAGGGTATACATACCCCCAAAATTTGTGGAGGGCTTCTCTCTCCAAATATCAGAACTCCTTGGAGAAGGGGTCATCTGGTAGGTGACCAAGCCTGCAGAGGTAAGTAGAGCACACACATTTAACAGGTTGATGGTGCATGCTTTACCTGTGTGTGTATGTGCACATTGTCACTGATGTTGTCTCCATCTTTATGTCTCCACATACATTCCATGGACATCTGAGATAGATAGTCCTGGAGAGGAGGCACTGACCTTCTCTTCTAAACTGAGAATGAGGCAGAGTTTTTGCAAGGTACCTCCTCTCCTAAACTGACAGTGTGAAAGAGTGTTCCAAAGGGACCCCACTCCTAGCTGACAATGTCACTTAGTGTTTCCCGTGGCACCCTCTCCTAAACTGAGAATGTGACATAGTGTTTCCAAAGGATCCCTCTTATGAACTGAAAATGTCACATAGTGTCTCATGGTCCCCCTCTCCTAAACTGAAAATGTGATAGTGCTTTCAAGGAACTCCTGTCCTAAATAAACTAAGAATGTGACAGAGTGCTCTCAAGGGCCTCCATCTCCTAAACTAAGAATCTCACATAGTGTTTTCAGGGTCACCCTCTCCTAAGCTAAGAATAAGACAGAATATTTCCAAGGGGCCCCCTCTACTAAACTGAGAATGTGACAGAGGGTTTCCAAGGGACCACTCTCCAATACTCAGAATGTCACATAGTGTTTCCAGGGGCACCCTCTCCAAAACAGACTGTGACAGAGTGTTTCCAATGGACCTCTCTCCTAAACTGAGAACATGGCAAAGTGTTTCACAGGGACTCCTTTCCTAAACTGAGAATGTTACATAGTGTTTCAAGGGGCACCCTCTCTTAAACTGAGAATGTGACACTGTTCCCAAGGAAACCCTCTCCTTAATAAACTGAGAATGTGACAGAGTGCTCACAAGGGCTGCCTCTCCTAAACTACAAATCTCACATAGTGTTTCCAGGGACACCCTCTCCTAAACTGAAATTGTGACAGAGAACTTCCAAGGGCCCTCTCTACTAAACTGAGAATGTGACAGTGTTCACAAGAGCCACCTCTCCTAAACTAAGAATTTCACATAGTATTTCCAGGGGTTCCCTTTCCTAAACTGAGAATGTGACAAATTGTTTACAAGGGACTCCTCTCCTAAACTGAGAATGTGACAAGAGTGTTTACAAGGGCACCCTGTCCTAAGCTGAGAATGTGACAGAGTGTTTACAAGGGCACCCTGTCCTAAACTGAGAATGTGACAGAGTGTTTACAACGGCACCCTGTCCTAAGCTGAAATGTGATGTAGTTTTTTCCAAGGACCCCTCTCCTGAACTGGGATCCTAAAAGTTTGAGATGTACAGTATGCACCTCTTCTCCATTGAAGTTGTATACCCTGGCCTGCTGAATCGTTAGTATTCAGATGGAAATGGCATGGAGTGTTTGCAAAAGACACTACACATCCCCCTGGGTATTCCAAAGTGTTACAAAATGTGCATTAGAGTGCTTATTGCCCTAGATCACCTATTACTTGCTTCGCCTCTGAACTGCTGACCCCAGACAATGCTCAAGGATGATGCATGCACAGTATAAATGCTGAACAGCGACATCTGAAGGCCACCACAGGAACTTCTGTGTCTGAAAAATTCCAATATTAGAAAAAAAGAAAATGACACAGTGGGCTTGATTTTCATAGATCACTTATATCACAGAAATTTGTGGTGATTTAGGCTGCTGTGAACTTCCGGGTGTGCCTGGGACCCTGCACATAATTTTGTAAAAATAGGGGTCCCTATGCCGAAGACCCAGAAATTGACACATCCATAGGATTGTACCAAATATATGGTGCACCTGCAGGGTTTGATGGAGGGATCTGTCACCCCCCCCCCCAGCAGAACCCTAGCTGACTTGTGGAGGTTGGGGGGTTGCAATGCCTGGAAAGTGGGGACCAAGGGCTGATGGAGCCCTGGTGTTGCCATAGGGGTGTGAAGGGGCATGGCAGCACTGGGAGGGATGTGTGGAGGGATCAGGGGAACATGCTATGCACTGTGACACACAGCCAATCAGGCTGGGTGGGGTGGTATGGCAGGATCAGCATGTCCCATACATCTATGGACAGCAGCCTTGGCACCTGACCCACAGGACCCATAGGCACCTAAAGGTGGTGAGCGGCAGTTGGTGCAGTTTGTAGGGTGCATGTGGTGGCAGGGGACATGTCCCAGGCACTATGACATTACCCACATACAGAGCCCCACGTGTGGTGGCTAGACGATGCTGGACTACAATGCCAGCACATGCAGTACCTGTGGAGCAGGTGCCGAGGTTGCTGTCCACAGAAGTCTATAATATGCTGGTCTGGCAGTGCCCCCTCTACTCAGCCTGATTGGCTGTGTGGCATGGCACAATGCATCTCCACCCAGTGCCTCCACATGTCCTTCCCACTGCTGCTGTGCCCTCCTCACCCTCCATAGCACCACCAGGGTTCCATCAGTCCTCTGTCCCCTCCTTCCAGGTCCCACCCAATCACCACCTTGCCAGTCAGCAGTGCAGGGCCTTAGACCACCTTCTGGCTGGTCTAATGGCAGATCCCTCTTGTGACCATGGTGGGGCTTTTAAAATAGCAAACAAGGGGATGGTGCAGCCCTACTATGGTGCAACCACCCTTGTTACCTGGTACACAGGTGTTTTTGTCACAAGGGTGGTGAAGGTGAACTTTGCCACATGGCATCCCGATTTTGCCACAGCAACTGTTTGAAAATCATGATTACTGCAAACTATGAAGCAAGCTGCCAGTTGCATCATGCCCATTTGGTGCAGGCATCTTGCAGCACAGTTTTTCTTTTGAAATGTGAGCCCCATGAGTTCAATGCCCAGAGGCACAGCACAACAGTTTTGAAAATGGCGATGGCTTCCACTGTACCATTCTGCACCATGGCCCCAGACTTGGCTTTCACAATCCCCTGCTAGCTGTATGAGCTCTAGTAACTGCAAATTTTGTATGACAGTTATTTATACAGATCAGTTTGGCAATCTGAAAAATGGCCAGATCACTGCTATTGGAGATTCATATACTGTAGCACTCAAGGGGTAATTTATCTTTTGGTGTGTGTTTGTAGTGCCTTTCATACACAGTAGGTTTCACTAAGAAAACGTGAAGCTCAGATTGGGAGAACATTTGAGGACCACACAAACTAGGAGCATGGACTATGCAGTAGCTCACCGTGTGTCTAATTTTACTGCCCCTAGAGAGCATACTATTAGAGTGTTGATGATTATGGAGGTGTGGATGGGGTCCTCAGGGAGGATAGTTTAAGCATAAGCTTAACCAGTGGGAAGCATGCTCAGTTTTTCATTTGGGAGAGCACAAATGGACAGGTTAAAGGAACCACTTTGAATTGGCTTAGTTTCTGTAATTGTTATTGGCTTTATTCCAACCAGCTGCTATCCAATATCCCCCAGTAGATTCTTTTGTATTGGCTTGGGCCCAGATGTTTGTAGAATTTCCACCCTCTGTATACTGTACAGTATGTGCCTTTAACTTATCTGTTCCATCTTTTTCCCTTCCACCAACCACCACCCCCTCTTCTTAGTGTCTTCTTTCCCTTCCTTCACCTTTTTTCCTTCTCATAAATTGGGACTTGAGTTAGGCATCACTAGTAACAACTGGCAGCATATTTGGCAGTGTTTTGTTTTACGTACAGTGGATTCTGGATGTATGCACATGCTTGGGACAAGCCACTTTTGTGCATACATCCGAAATATGCATACAGCTGAAATGCCATAGAAAGCAATGAGCACCATAGGAATCAATGTATCTACGCTCTCTAATGGTGCCTTGAATTCCCACCAACCATCACCCTACCCAAAAACCAAGAGAAGTGCACAAATTATATTTATTTAGCTGATTTAGTGCTGATCATAAATACTGTACTGTACAGTGAATGGCAAAAGTAAATGCCAAAAATACAGTACAAGCGGACTTAGTAGGCGAAGAGTCGGTGTCCTTGGGCATGTGGCTTTCTTTTATCTCTGGCTTTGTGGCAATCTTTGGGATTGAAAAGGAAGAATATGCACTAACAAAAACATTTAAACATTTTTTACACTTGTTTGGAATAAAACCGCTTCAGGGTTGTTGGTCTGCATGTTTGCATGTTTGTGCTTGGTAATGGTCAGGAGGGTAAACTCACACCACAGTAAAACAAAAAGCCATAAGAAGCCTTTTGTGCCTTCTTCCTACTCCCCTTACCTGTGTCAGCAGGTAATGGATCTTTTTGGAATTGGGGGGAACATGTCAAGGCACCAGTCCTGAACATCAAAGAAGTTAAGCAGTCAGACAAACAGCTACAGTAGCAATTAGAGCAGGCAGGTACTTAATGCAATTTGTGGTCATTTGAGGTAATTTGCAAGCAGTAATACCTGACAGGGTGGGCAGTATTGGGTAACACCAGACCACCCATAAGAGAAATGAGGCCCGATGCTGCAAGCCGAGGGCCTTATAGCCCCTGAAAGGTCTGGTATTGTCCATTCCACCCACACTGGAGGGTATTATTGCACTTAGAAAATGGCTATCAGTAACATTTTTAATAACATTAAAAATAAGTATAATAACTGTTAATAAAAGAATAAAGTTGTCCCTCTACTGCTATACTTGGCCAGTAGAGGGCACTGTTGTTTAGGAGAACATGTTTCACTAGGATTCCTAGCTGTCCCATGGTTTCATGGGAGTTATAGTTTTGTTTGTGGTAGGGGCGGGTTACTTTGCAGCTTCTTAGTGCATTGATGAAAGAGAGGAGCGGGAGTTTCTGTTTCTTTGAACTGAGGAACGAAAGTTTCTGTTTCTTTGAGCATTGGCAATAGTAATTTTTTTGTGTGTGTCTCTTTTTTTCCCCAGTTCACCTAGGCAATTTGTGGTGTTATGTTTTGGGCAGAGTTTAATGTGGTTAGTGGTTCAGGCAGTGACTGTGATTGCCTGATTGGAAGCGCTACATTTCTAAAGAAAAGGTGATTTTTTTTTGTTCTCAAAAAACTGCACACTAGCCTGCGTTTACTGTTAATTGATTTCTTTTTTATGTTTGCTTGCACGCATGTGCAAGAAACATAGTGCCATCAACCGAGTTTTTGGAGGTGTGGCACCCTGTCTTCCAATTCAGTCAGTATGTTTGCAGGCGCGGCCACAGTTCGCCAATGAATGCTGCAGCTGTCTATGACAGCAGTTGAAAATGCAGTGCCGTACAGTTGAAAGGGAGAGCTATGCTTCAGTGAGCAGCAATAAGATATCACGTGCTCATGCGTTCCTCACACACACAGACACACACACACACACACACACACATACAGTATGCATATTGCGTGCTCATGCGTCCCCCCCCACGCACACACTGTATGGCTGATGGGGGTGCCCAATCCCCGGTCACCTCTGCTGAACTCTCCCCCCAGCAGATTTCCAGGTGCCATGCTGGGAGCCCACCCCAGTGTGGCAACATTCTGTATGGCCGATGGGGGTGCCCAATCCCCCATCGGCTCCACTGTTTACCCTCTCCCCCCAAGAGACTACCAGGTGCCATGCTGGGAGCCCACCCAAGCATGGCAATAGTCCATGTGGCTGACAGGGGGAGCCCACTCCAGCGTGGCACAAGTCCCGCGTCATCCTCCTAAAAAGAAAAGCACCTGAAAAGAAAAAACCTTCCCTCACTGACTGTCCTGACCCCCATCCCACCACCCGTACCCACCCTCTGCACACCCAGCCTCTCCACACCCCGCCACCTCACCCCATACTTACCGCTGGAGTCTGGCGTGATGATTTTTGGTGAACTGGGAACAAGTCTGCACTCTTCAAAACCAACCGCGAACTGAGGAAATGCCGGTAAGCTGTATAATGGAATAAATAGTTTTTTTTCAACTTTGATGCATATCTCAGGCATTTTTGGGAATTTTTTCACCAAATTTTCAACATGGGGTTTTTGGGACTCCTCCTCATGAATTCTGTCACTGTCATTTTGTTAATCGGACCCGAAGGTGATTTCCCGGTCACTGTGTGGAACCACCTTTCAGGACCGATTTATGAAATGACAGTCACAGTTCATGAGGTAGGCCCCCAAAAACCCTATGTTGAAAATTTGGAGAAAAAATTCAAAAATGACTGTTTTATGAGTGTGCATTGCGCTGTTCCTACGCACGCTAGTAAGTTCATGAATTTTCAATATTTTCACCCCAGATTTTCAACATTGCCATTTTACCACACCTCCTTATGAGCAGTACAGCTGTCATTTTTCACATCTCGCCCAAAATGTGTTTCTGCGCATGTAGCACACAATGGCGCAGTCAGTGTGTGAAATCAATGTTCGGGACAGATTAAGAAAATCACAGTGACACTGTTCATGAGCAGAGGTTTTAAAATGGCTATGTTAAAAATTTGGTGAAAAAAGTCCATAAAATGACTGTGTTACCAGCAGCCATTGCGCAGTTTCCACGCACACGCGTAGGTTCATGGATTTCTAATATTTTCAGTCCAGATTTTCACCCTGGCATTTTTCCACACTTCCTTATGAACAGTACAGCTGTCATTTTTCACACCATGGCCAAAATGTGTTTTCGCACTTCCAGTGCAGAAATGCGTGGTTGCTGTGGGAAATCACTGTTCGGGACAGATTAAGAAAATCACAGTGACACTGTTCATGAGTGGAGGTTCCAAAATACCTGTGTTGACAATCTGCTGTAAAAAAATCCCCAAACTAATTGCATTACAGGTGTGCGTTGTGCATTTTTAATGCACGCTCTTGACTTCACCAGTTTTTTTAATATTTTCACTGCAGATTTTCAACATTGCCATTTTTCACCTCCCCATGAACAGTTCAGCTGTCATTTTTCACATCCTGTTTGAAATGTGTTTTCACACCTGTGGTGCCAAATGGCATAGTTGCTCTGCAAAATCAGCTTTCGGCTAACGAACTGATATTACTACTGTTCAAAAGGTGGGGGTCACAAAAAACCCATGTTGAAAATTTGGAGTGAAAATGCCAACGAACGCCTGAGGGGTTAGGGTTTCCAACCATAACACCCCACCCTGTACAGATTGACAGGCATCAGGGGTGTGACTTGGGATTCTCGCCTGTAATGCTCATACCATTCCACACCCTGCAGCCAGTGACAGGCATCAAGGTGTGCCTTGGACTCTTCAGCCCCAAAGTTCACCCCATTCTCCTATATAGCACCCATCTCACCATATTTTCTGATGGAATGGGGTGAGCATAAGAGCCAAAGACCCCAAGGCACACCGTGGCACTTGTTTGTGTCTGCAGGGTAGGGTGTGGTGAAATGGCGTGGCTGTTATGCCTGATTACCCAAAGGCACACTCCAATGCCTGTCAGTCTCTGCAGGGTGCTGGTGAGGTTGGCTCCAGTTCAATAATTCACTGCCATTACTATTATGCAGCTCTCTAACTCCTACACTACCAATGCCAATGCCAGCAAGCAAACATTCGGCATTGACAAATGCTGGTTTTAGAGAGACAACAGAAACTTTCATCTGCAGCCCCTACTTGGACTTTGATTTCTTTTTTTTAAATGGATGTACAGCAAGACACAATGTCACAGTAGTGGTTAGCACACAATGTGCTACCACTACTAGCTTCAACTGGAAAACCATGTTTTTTCTTGTACAAAACAAAAGTTCAGCATTTGACTGATAAAACCAGTAAAAATGTATAAACTGCATGATGAAAAGATAGCCAACTCAGTTAAGAAGGGGGACAAAACCTTTTATAGGTACATCAGGTAGCAAAGGAAGACCAAGGGAGGGATAGTGAGGCTTAATTAAGGGGAAGGAGGGTGGGCAGAGGGAGACTGTGAAAAGGCAGAGATACTAAACAAATATTTTTGCTCAGTATTTACAAATGAAGAGGGGGTGGTACCTAAAACAAACAGTAGAAACACTCTGGATACAGAAGTTGATACCAGCCCATTTACAGAAGAAAGGGTTCTGAAAGAACTCTTAAAACTGAAGGTGGACAAAGCAATGGGGCCTGATGGGATTCATCCCAGAATTCTAAAAGAACTAAAGGTAGAACTAGTGACACCACTGACTACCCTTTTAACAAATCATGGGAGGATGGGTGGTACCCGAGGACTGGAGGAGGGCAGATGTGATTCCTCTTCACAAAAGTGGGAGCAAGGCAGAAGCAGGAAACTACAGACCTGTTAGTTTAACCTCAGTGATAGGAAAATGATGGAATCACTTCTGAAGGAAAGAATTGTCGAGTATCTAGAGGTCAGAGGGGCACAGGACCCTAGGCAGCATGGATTCACAGTGGAAAGGTCAAGCCAGACGAATCTGATAGATTTCTTTGACTGGGTGACCAAAGTAGTAGATCAGGGAGGAGCTGTGGACATGGCCTACCTAGACTTTAGCAAGGCATTTGACACAGTCCCACACAAAAGATTAATATACAAGTTAGCCAGCCTGGGAGTGGGTCCCAAGATGACAGCCTGGGTAAAGAATTGGCTGGAGAATAGGACACAGAGAGTAATAGTAAATGGAGTCCACTCAGAAGAAAGGATGGTTACTAGTGGGTACACTTGAGGGTTCAGTATTAAGACGGTCCTCTTCAATGTCTTTATAAGCGACATTGCAGAGGGACTGGAAGGAAAATATGTCTCTTTGCAGATGACACAAAGATCTGCAACAGAGTTGATGCACAAGGTGGGGTGGAAAGGATGAGAAGGGACTTGGCAAGGTTAGAGGAATGGTCAAATGTATGGCAGCTTAGATTCAATGCTAAGAAGTGCAAGGTAATGCACCTGGGAAACAAAAACCCAGGGGAAGAGTACACAATGGGGGGTGAGATACTAATAACAACAAAAATGGAAAGGGACCTGGGGGTAGTCATATCAGATGACCTAAAGGTGGGCAAGCAATGTGAGAGGGCAGCAAGGAGGGCTGGGGGGATACTGGGATGCATAGGGAGAGGCATCACCAGTAGAAAACAGGAAGTTATTATCCCTCTGTACAGACAGCTGGTGAGACCCCATCTGGAGTACTGTGTTCAGTTCTGGAGACCCAATCTCTGCAAAGACATAGACAGGATGGAAGCTGTCCAGAGGAGGGTAACTAAAATGGTGCAGGGTCTTCACGGAAGACATAAGAAGAGAGAGAAAAGAACTTAATATGTATAGCCTCGAGGAAAGGAGGGAGAGGGGGACATGATAGAAACGTTCAAGTACCTCAAGGGAATCAACAAAGTCCAAGAGGGTAGCATCTTTCAAAAAGAGGAGTGCAAGAACAAGAGGGCACAATTTGAAGATAGAGCGGCTCAGAGGTAAGTTAAGGAAGTATTTTTCACAGAGAGGTTGTGGATGCATGGAGCGGCCTTCCGGAGGAGGTTGTGGAGTCAAAATCAGTGGTGGAATTCAAGCATGCATGGGACAGTTATAAGGCCATTCTAGGGGGTGGGGGTAGGAAGAAGTAGGCTGCTGGTTAACTAGGATCTGCAGCTTATCCAGTAGGTAGGGAAATGGGCAGACTGGGTGGGCCAAGCAGTCCTTATCTGCCGTCAAATTCTTTGTTTCTATGTTTCTATGAATACAATAGTGCTTTGATGCCAGAACCAGAATGGAAGAGGGGCTGGGGGGAGTGGTGTCACATCCCTCGCTAAGTGAGTGGAAAAAAAATGGTAGGTGGTTCATTTTAAAAAGAAAACTGGCACCTTGATACCAGTTACTTATTGAGTAGGCTGAGCTGGCACTTGTTATTTAGGGGGCTCTAACTGTTAGTTAATGTACCACTGGCAGCCAATCAGATTTCTTATATTTCAAAGCCCATTTTCTAAGCCCCTGTTAAACTGGTGTGAAAGGCTGCCTGGGGAGCATCAGGGGATTAGAAATTGTGCATCTATCCGAAAATGGTATGGCACATAAGCAGACGGTTTAACATAGCAGGCATAGGGAAGGAATCAGGACAATTATTTTTTGTGCATACATCCGATATGTGCATACGACTGAATGGCATACAAATGGAATTGACTGTAATTTTGAAAGTATTTTATTTATGCATTGAAGAAATGTTTGTTTGTCTTCTTTAGTCCCAGAGATTTGAAGTGATGAGCACTAATTTCAGCAGATAATGCTGCCCTGAAATGTTTGTTTGTCTCCTTTAGTCCTAGAGTTTGGAAGTGATGGCCACTAATTTCAGCAGATAATGCTGCTCTTGACCCCTCTGATCGAAGAAAAAGGCATTGAAACAACTTCCCCGGTGTCTTTAAATATACATGTTTATACCCAAAAAATGTTCAAGTATTCCTGTTAAAATTATCGATACAGATTGCACATAATGAGAAAAGATATGGACTGAGACATATGTATGATTATTTTGTTTGTTGTTCTGCAGCTGTATTTTCTGTAGTACAGTATCATGTTAAATGAGGTGGTTCTCTGATGCACTCTTCACTGTCTGGGATTGGCACAAGAGTCAGCCTGTAGTGTGAGCACATCAGCTCTGAAGGTGAGTGCCTGTGCAAAATGTCAGGTGTTGATGCCATTGGCATCTGGGACTCCGGAACTGTATTTGTAGTTAGGTTCTTTGGAACTGTTTGCACATTGTCACTGCAGCTATTTTTGTGAATAAAAAAAAGCAAATAAATTCACTGGTATCCTGCCCATCATTGTTGGCAGGGCAATACAACTGAAGCAGTCTGAGACCTGTTGCTGGCTGGATATGTGAGTGATGATTTTTGTACTAATTTGATTTCCATTTTATTAAGCAGTGGCACCACTTATGCCTTGAGTTGCCATTTTGTTCTTGATCAGCATTTAAAAGAATAGTGTCAGTCCGCTGAGAGTCTGCACTAGTAGTTAGCCGCACTAGGTCCTTACCACTTCACACCCTCTCATTTTTATGCCAGCTGCCCTCTGCTACTGCTGCACCTTGAATTCCACACCCCATGGCTTGAAAACAGGCCCAAACAGGTCAAAATTGGTATCAAGCTGTTTTACACGAGAAGAGGGAAACAAAAATATTCAAATATGAGTGCTTTTATAAAGTAAAAAATAGCTTTTTCTTATAATTTATACCATATCAAATGATGAGCTCTCAAGCTTTCATATGCCTTATTTAGCTGCTGGCAACACTCCTGCATTTCAAAGTTTCTATCTGGTACCTTTTATAGTCTTGCACAGCACACACATGTTAGAAACTGAACAAAAATATTCTATCTTTGCCAGGACCTTGGTAATATACTGCTGGATGACCTCCCAGTCAGATTTTTCTAGGACAATCCAAAAACTCCATTGATCTTAAGGGGCAATGATCTGTACAGAATTTTACCTGCTCAGACAATTATACATTTATTGGGATTTTGTTGATGCTCAGCATTCTATGAAGCTGTCCAGAAACATGATACAGTGTTCTCAATTAGCCCCAACTGGGATTTATGTTATGCTTTTCTGTTTTACTGGTGTAGTACACATGGTAATACAATTACTGTACTGTGTAAGCATTTACCAGAATCTGGGACATTCACTGTGAGACATTACAATACATCTTACTTGAAATAAATAGAAGATTTGTAGAGAAAAATATAAAAACAATTATTGGTAACATAAATGCAACTTTAATGTGAAATTAATACAACATTTGCAGATTACACAAACACACACTCATAATTATACACAAGTTTAGAATCCTGATTTGCCTTAGATTCACAGCTGTTCACTTATTCAGTCTTTAATATTTGTGAGTTGCCTTTGATCAATCTAAAAATACATCTGTACCACTGTTATTACCTACATGTGCAGGTTATTTGAGATAGCACTTTCCCCTCAGTTGCCAGTCCAGTTCACTTGTTGACCCTGCTTTGGAAGGTTGCAAAGCATTTATGTAAGGAACTCCAAAATTCTGATTCTGCCAGAATTCTGTGTAGTTTCTGAAACTTCCATGGAATTTTGAGTACAGTAGAAGTGGCCTTTTCTGCAGTGAAAACCTCGTCGAAAATGTAGGATTTCAGCAATAAATGCAGACCATAACAAAATTCTGTTTCCTCAGTTTAGCAAGCAAAACTGCAGTTCACATTAGAAACCCCTTGGTTTAGCTTAAAAAAATTGCAGTTCATTTGGTGGAATTCAGGAGATTTCAACACAAAATCCCATCAAACTTTTTAGAAGTGAAATTTTGACTCCACTGACATCAGTTTGCATTCCACATAGCTCTATTTGTTAGTGTTTGTTTCTGCAGCCTCATTGGGTAGGCTATGTCATATGTTAACCACCCCCGTGTGACGTAATTTGTTCTGGTTCCCCTTATTCTGACCTCTGCCAAGTATGAGAGCAAACCTTGTAGTTCTGCTTGCATTCAGCAGCTCAAAGATCTGTGTATACTCAACCCTGCCAATCCCTTTTAGTATTCTAAATGCTGTAACCTTGTCCCCTCTCCAACATCTCTTTTCTAAGAACAAAAACTGAGTAATCCAATCTCTCCTCACAGCTCTTGCCACACCTCCAATCAGCTTGGTGACCTCTTAGCCTTTTCAGTTTCATTTTTGGGCTAGGATGACCAGAACTGGATACAGTACTCCAGCTGTGTTTGAGCCAAAGTCTTATAGGGGGGGCAGGATCACTGCCCTTGACCTGCTCTTTTCCCCTACCTAATGCATCCCAGCATTACATTTACTTTCTTGACTGCAGCATCTCATTGCCTGTCTGCCTTTAGCTCGTGGTCCACAGTTATGCCTAGGTCATTTTCTTTGTGTTGCCTTACACTGCTGCGCTACACAAAGTGTACTGACAACTCAGATTCCTTGCTCCTAGGTGTAGTAGCTTGCATTTCTGCACACTGGGCTCGATTTTCAAAGCCCTGCTTTTTGAAGCAAAGTACCCGCAATAAACAGAATTGATCAAAGTGGCATGTTGCATTAAAAGTTGCAGCAGTCCCATTTTTTGAAAACAGGTTGTATTGAAAATGTGAGGCCTTTTGAGAAATCAGTCCTGAACCACCCCGTGCCCAAAGTGGTGGTGAGCCAAGTCGGAAGGGAGCTTGCACCATGGCCGGTATATTGCAACCCCTAATTCGAGATTTTGAAAGCCTCGCCATGGCCGTAAGTCACAGTTGTGGTTAGACCAGCCATGAGCTAGGATACCCAAATATGTCATTGGGGTATAATCGTAACTGACATATGGGACAGACTATGGGAAAGACAGTATCCGGGACAGTATATACAGTATATAAGGAAGCCAGTTAACTAGGGGGGGTATCACTATTGGATTATGCACATACATTGCACTGTAACCCATACATACTGTTGTCAGGAATGCACACACATATTGTACCACCCTAGCTTTTGTGTGCACGGCTCAGAGTATCTGACCACAAGGGTTGTCCATTTCCTGTGCGTTAGTGGCTACAACACTTGTGTTCAGCTCAGTTGCTACATAAAGACCCAAATATGTATATCTTGCCATGTTGCTACATAGTTGGTGTGCATAGCTGTCCCATTGCAGCACTACAGTAATGTCTGTGATGCCCGCCATAGTGGTCCACCATGTAATCTGTCAGGAGACACCATCTGGAGCTGTCGCCTAGTCACCTGTGGAGGTCTACTGGGCACTGTATGCTGGAACATGGAGCTCCAGAGGTCACTAATGTAGCCACAATGTTGCGAGCTATACCCCATCGTGATGTGCAGCTTGTAGGGTGCACTTTGACCAAATAGTCACTTGTGCTGGCACACAACTAATGCACCCTGTCCCACACTGTTGGGAGGACACAGGTGTACAATATGTGCCATGCAAAGTCTGGCTACTCCAGGTATTGTCCAACTGGGTGCGGTGTACTTTGCGCTGCGTGCCTGTTCCTGCTTGCATATTGCCACATGACACAGTGCACAGGTACATGTCATGCTTTAGTCATCTCTCAACAGTGCCTTGCATGCTAGTGCTGGTGGCTGTCTCTGTTACTGTTGATACCAGAGTATACAGTGGAGTGTCAGGGACAATAGGAACTGCCATGCCATCTGTGTCTGATGGCCATCACAAAGGTGTTTCTATCCATTAAGGGCATTGCTAAGTAACCCATGCATGCTAGATGTTCCACGGGACACACTTTGCATCAGTGCCCTCAGAAGACATGTCTGTGGCATTGCTGTAGTCCTGTGTCACTAGCCATTACAGTGCTGTCATCCCAATGCATGGCCTGGTCTGCCACTGTTGTTTCATGTCTGTTGGCACGTGCCCACTGTGCACCGTGTCTGTAGATTGGTCTGTTTGTCCCCCCCAGCAGTCAGTGCCCATATCAGCTGTGGTGCTGGGGGGCTATTCCAGGTGTGCACCTCTGTGCTTAGACCATGGGGAGGCTAGCAGCATCCCTCAATCCCCTCTGTGTGCCATCCATTTGGTGCACACAATGGATTGGGGACTACGCACTCATTCATTCAAGTGCTCAGTTGTGCTCAGTCAGGCTGCCGGCCGTGGAAGTGAGTGGAGGGCTGTGCCGGTGGCCCGATTGGGGTACTGGGGGAGAGCTGGGTGCTGCTAGTTAATGATGGTGTGGGGGGTGAGGGGTCCACTAGACACCAGGGAGTTGGTGTTGAATTTTCTTTTTAATAAAACAAATGGTCGGGGGCCAAGGTAACTGGGGGGGGTGCCTATCTCATTAAATTATGGCCGGTGATCAGCTGGGGGAGCCATTGGACACCAGGGAAAACAATTTGGCCCAGTGAGTGGCCGGGGGGGACCACTAGACACCAGAGAGAACTTTGGGAAGTGGCTAGTGGCTACTAAATTTCACCATGGGAGGTGAAATTACTCCTGCAGGAGGCAAAATTTCACCCACAGGTGACAAAATTTCACCTCTGGGTGAAGAAATTTTGCCCATGAGTGAAACTCCACCTGCTCGCAACAGAGGGTGAAATTTCACTTTTCACCCTGTGAAATGTTTTGTGAAATGTGCTAATTACGCAAAATATTTTACGGGGCAAAATTTTCCAATTTCGCACATCTCTACTGCCTGACCACCAAAGATGGACAGAAGGCACCTTGGTTTAACATGTCATCCACTGGCCTGGCCCGGTGGTGCTGGGGGGGGAGGTGAGGCACTGGATGCCACACCTCGCGCCACTCCAGCAACATGAATTTGGAAGCAAGCTCAGGCACCGGGGTTCAGCAGGGATGGGGAAAGGATTGAGCATCTGCAGGACTGCTCTCCTCCCCTGGGAGGAGGGTGGGGGATAGCTCAGCATGCCAGCGGCTCCTGGTGGAGTTCAGGAGTGCTGCAGAGCATCGGCTGCACATCTTGCAGTGTGGGTGATGCTGGCAGGGTTGTCTTGTGCCAGTGCATCATGGGTGCACCACGCAGGGGGAGGGACACGAAAGAACATGGAAAAACCCAGCTCTACGTGGGGAGGCGACAGCACCTGACCCCCCCTGCCCACTGCCAGATCTGCCCTGCCTGACCTTCCAGGTCCTCCACCAGGGCTCACTCCCACAGCCAGAGTCTAAATGTAAAGTGCACCCAATGAGTAGGGGTGTCACCACCCCGGAGGGGTTAAGCTGGGGGTGCTGGCTGTGGGAGGGGTGGGAGACAGAGGAGACACAGGTTCAGGGTGGCCTCAGGAGGGAAGGAACAGACAGGATGCCTGAGAGATGCCCCCATGAGCCGTAACTGGAGTGAAAAAGAATCGGAAAAAAAAAACTTGTCATCCATGGTACAGCACTTCAAGCAATGTCCACTGCTGAGCATCAGAGATGGACAGAAGGGACCCTGATTTAACATTTCATCCAAAGAATTGCACTTCCAACAGTGCAGCTCCCCCCAACCACAAGTGATAAATAGAAGGGACCTTGGTTTTATATGTCATCCAAAGGACAGCACCTCCAGCAGTGACCCCCGGGTACCAAAGATAGAGAGACAGACCTTGGTTTAACTTCTCATCTGAAGAATGGTCCTCCATCAGTGCTCCCCCTGACCACCAGAGATGACCAGGATGAACATTGGGATAACATCTCATTTGACTGGATTTGTTTATTTAATCTGGAAAGTCCATGGGCCAAAGACCCATTTTCATGGGCAATCAGTATGCATTATACATATTACATACAGTAACACTTAATAACTGCATACCATTATATACATATAAAATATAGGGTATAGAATAATATTACATACAAGACATCTGATCAGAATACACAGAGCATCTACATTCACTGTCTGATATCAAATAGTTTCTCACTGCCTTTCTATAGCTATACATTGTAGTTCTAAGACAATCTAGCTTAGTCATAATTAAGTTAAAAAACAGTGGTAATTTGTACAACAGAGTCTTTTCTCCAGTCACAGTTTTCATTTTTGGTACTGAGAAATAACAATGATCAGATGAGTGGGTGGGAAATGGATTTGTGTATTTTTTAAATAAAGATTGAAAAATAGTAGGAACCCTATTCATTGTTATCTTTTTTGCTAACAGTCCAATTTGAAATGTAAATCTTTGCTCTAAGGAAAGCATCCCAGCTTATTTAAGAACACAATGGTGCATTCGGGATGGAAGCTGGGTAGCAAACCAAGCAACCTGATTTAAGAGAGTTCTAACCTTTGCAAGTAATCCTTCACTAACAGTATAATAGAAAATTAAGCCACAATCTATTGTGGCGAGAAGGACATTCTGTGATAACAGTGCTCCGGTTGTTGGAATGAGTGATGAGTTCATTCTATGAAGTGTTCCAGGCCATTGATGCACAGTTTTAACTAGGTTAGTGTTATGATATTCGTAGCTCAAACCTGAATCAATAGTTAGTCCAAAATATTTAAAACAGTTAACCTGTTCTATCACTGCCCCAGAAACATAGAAACATAGAGGTTGACGGCAGATAAGGCCCGCAAGGCCAATCCAGTCTGCCCATTTCTTTTTCTACCTTATAAATGTGCCATTGGCCTTTGCTCTGTCAGTGGTCTATCTATTCATAGACATCTGTATTGCAAGTGCAATGATAGAACAGGCTATAAAATTAGCTGTTTCCTATAAATATAGAATACCATAGTTTTTTTTCATTCAAAACCAGTCTGTGGGTACAGAACCATATTTGAATTTCTAAGAAATCCCTGGCCAAGTTGGCTTGTTGAGGGTCAAGACTAGGACCACTCGTAAACATCACCACGTCATCTGCATACAAACATTTTTTAGATTTAATGCAAACCAAAGGTAGTGGCTAGATATTCAAAGGGGTTTCACCTTGCGCAATTGAGTTGCACCAGCGCAACCCCAGAACTCTGCCCCGGGGCAATATTCAAATGTGGGAATTGCGCAGCGCAATTCCCAATGCACCTGGGCACAAAGATAATGTTTGCAGCACACTCTAGGAGGCGTGCCCATGCACATGTGGCACATCCCGATATTCAGCCCAGGATGTGCAGCACATATGCTGGCACAACCCTGAGATGCACCGTATACCGGGGCACAAAGTTGAGCCCAAAAAACATGGCTCAGATGATAGCCACCCAGAGGCGAGGTGACGTAGTGCAAGGCGCATCACAGCAGCTGCCAGCCGTGGGTGGCTTACCCCCAGAACACTGTTCACAACCACCCACATATGTCCCTGGTAGCCTAGTGGTGCCCCCCTCCCTGCCCATAACCCTGATCGCCTGATATAAATTATTTTATATTCTCTGGAAGTCTAGTGGTACCCCCTGCCCCTCCCATACCTCTGATCACCTGTAAATGTGAGCAATATTCCCTGGTAGTCTAGTGGTACCCCCCCCACCCCGCTGGTAACCCTGATCACCAATGTAGATGAATAAAACATATCCCTGGTGGTCCAGTGACACCCCCCACCCACACAGGACCCCCAGCCCACCAATCTCCCCTCCATCATTGGTGGGCAGCAGCACACCCACCCTCGCTCACCTCCACGGCTGCCCGCCAAATGACAACCTTACGGTATGAGTTGCAAGTCCATTGGTCCACACTGTGGACCAATGGGCTTGCAGTTCATACTGTAAGCTGTCATTCAGTGGGCAGCCATGGAGGTATGTGGGTGGGTGTGCTGCTGCCCGCCGATGACAGGGGGAGCAGGGTGGGCTGGGGGTCCTGTGTGGATGGGGGGGTGGGAGTGCCACTGGACTACCAGGAACATGTTTAATTCATCTGTATGGGTGATCAGGGTTACTGGCGGGGTGTGGGGTACCACTAGACTACCAGGGAAAATTGAATGCATTTACGGGTGATTGGTGGTACGGGAGGGGCAGGCGGTACCACTAGACCACCAGGGAATATGCAATATGTTATGTCAGGCAATCAGGGCTATGGGCAGGGAGGGGGGAACCACTGGACCACCAGGGAGGTTATACATCTTTATAATGATGATCAGTGGCACTGGATGGGGAGGGAGTACTACTGTGGTCCCTGGTACAGGGACAGTATGCTGTGCAGGGCACCATGCACATTTCGCTGGCCAGCCTGGCACAACACATGCAATTGGGGCTATAGTGACATGCAAATGGCACCATTTGCACGTTGCATGCATAATGGACTCATTTGCATATCCAGGTCTGAATATCTGGGAATTGCGCTGAAGCATTCCCATTCCTGGTATTCAGACCTGTCAGGGGGATGCTCCGGAGCACTGAATTTGTACCTTGCGCATTATGTGCTATACTCAGAAGAGATGCGCCATGGCACATCTCTTTTGAATTTCTCCCTTTGTTGCTCCAGCATAACTCAATTGCGCTACACCACCACTTGCACCTTTGGCAGGTGCACTTCTGAATATCGGGGCACGTGTGCTTAAAAATAAACTATACAAAAAAGACCCAAAACAGAACCTTGAGGTACACCCATTGTAATTGGAGCAGGGAAAGAGTACTGTAACAACCATTAATTTTGGTACTTTGTATACATTTAGTTAAATAACTTTCACACCACCCAGCAACATCATGGGACACCCACAGTCATACAAGAGCTGAATTCAGTAGACCATGACTGACTAAGTTGAAGGCCTTGGTGAGGTCAACAAACACAGCTGCAGCAAAATGCCCTTTATCAATGGCCACATGTACTGCACTCGTGAACCCCACCAAGGCTGTCATAGTATTATGTCCTGGTAGAACCCATGCTGTGCTGGTGTTAGGATTTCTTATTTTGACAGATGTTCTACCAACTGGTCAAAGACCATACATTCTAATATCTTTTAAAGAGGTGCCGATGTGCCGATAATGAAATAGGCCTGTAGTTATGAACACTTGATAGATCACCAGGTCTGGGTATTGCGACAACAGTTGCTTCTTTCCATAAGGTGGAAACATAAAAAAACATAAAGACAGATTAAAAATAATAGATGAAGGATAACACAAGATGTCCGTGGTGGTCCTCATGAGCCAGAAGTTGTCTTCACCTTACATACAGCAGGACGTGGATTAAACTTCAATAAATATTTAAGTACCTCCTCTGGGGCTAGATGTTTGAAATAAAATTTGGGATAAGCCATTTTGGGGTACTGTTAATCTGATTGGTTAGTCTGATATCTTTATTAAAGATGTGACTTGTAGTATATTTTGTTAAATCAACGAAAAAAGTATTAAACTCTTGAGCTATCATATATAGATCTTTCAAAATTGCTGTAGTATCTAAACATTGTATCATAGAAGAGCACTTTTTTCCCCAGTAATTCATTTATTAAATCCCAGGTAGCTGAGGTATCCTTTCCCTTAATCTGCTTTTATTTCTCAATATAGTATTTTTTTTTTTTGATTTTCCTAACCAACATTTTACATCTGTTTCATGCTGTTTTATACGCAACTTGGGAATTTATGTCCAGAGTCTTTTTAAACGTTTTTCATTTTTTATCTCTTTCTCTTATTTGCTCTAATAATTCTGGTGTAACCCATTGATGCTTGTTCCAACAAATTTACAGCTTCTTAATTGGTACAAATGTATTGCAGATATTTTGAAAGGTGACACAGAAACTCTCTAATGCCTCATTTACATTGGTTACCTATTCCAGACCACTCCAGTCTACCGATGACACAACGGTTTGAAATGTACCCAGATCTGACCTATTAGACACATTTAACTATATTTATTTGCATGATGCATTAGATCCCTCTTTAACAGAAGTCTTAATTGTTGTTTTGCTAAAACCCAGGAAGGACTCCTTAAAAATCTCAAGTTATAGACCCATCTCTCTTATTAATCTAGACTACAAGATCTTGTCTAAAGTTTTGGCCCTTAGGTTGAGTAAGGTATGGGGAATAATAAGCAGGGAACAGGTGGGGTTTGTGTCTGGGAGATTATCAGTGGACCACATTTTAAAATTACTTCACTTGCTCTCTGCATCCAGGGAGTCCAATGTCCCGGTGGCCTTAGTTTCCCTGGATGTGGAGAAAACCTTTGATAGGGTTTTGTGGAACTTTATTCAAGTTGCTTCCTAGATACAGGATTCCACCTGAGTTTATACATAGAGTTAAGGTTTTGTACTCTAACCCGGCGGCTTGCTTGTTAGTAATGGAGTCCATTCAGACTCTGTTTGTCTAAAGAGGGGCACCAGGCAGGGATGTCCCTTGTCTCCTCTTCTTTTTAATCTTTTTTTAGAACTGCTAATCAGAAGAATCAATAATACTCCTCAGGTACAAGGAACATCTCTGGGTCCACACCAGTATAAGTTGTTGGGCTACGTGGAAGACATTTTACTACATTTAAGTTATTCTGATACATCCCTGCCTTCTGCCCTGGAGATAATCAGTCAATCTGGGACACTTTCTAATTATAAATTCAATGTGGGTAAGACTGAGCTCATGCCCTTGAATAATTTGACTAATAAGGCATGCCTTCAATGTTTAGGTTTGGTCTAGGTAAGACATAAACTTAAATATATGGGTATATATCTTAGCCCTTCGCTTGATAAAATGAGACAGTACAATTTAGATACTTTAATCGACTGGATTAAACAGGATTTAACTAGATGGGCTCTTTCACCTCTTTCCTTTTGGGTATGTGTGAGTATAATAAAGATGAATGTAATACCTAAGATATTATACCCCCTTACTATGCTCAATTTAGTTCTTCCGCAGTCATGGTTTAATATTTTACATTGAATATTATCCACTGTTCTTTGGCAAGATAAACCTCCTAAAACAGCTTTTAGTAAACTGCCTGGTTAAATAAAGTGATTGACTGATTGATTGATTGATTAAACTAACTGACCCAAAAGGGAAAGGAGGTCTCCATATTCAAAATTTTTATTTATATTATCTAGCGATACATACTGTAGTACTAGCTTTCTTCAATGGTACAGAAATCCGACAGATATTTTATCAGACTATATACCACAATGGCTGGAGACTGAAATATTTTACTGTGATCATTTACAGATTATTATTAAGGCATTGTTGCATACCCCATGTAATAGTCTCTCCCCCGTATTGCACGTGTATGCATAATTAAGCCATACCTGTAAGCCAAAGGATTCTGGCAGAATGTAAGTGTACACTTCAGTCTAATCAGCAATGAATATGCACTGAAGAGCCAGTCATAAAACATTTATTTCAGTAGAAACATAGAAACATAGGCTTTGATGGCAGATAAGGACTGCTTGGCCCACCTAGTCTGCCCATTTCCCTACCTACAGGATAAGCTGCAGATCCTAGTTAACCAACAGCCTATTTCTTCCTGCCCCCCACAAGAATTGCCTTATGTCTGTCCCATGCATTCTTGAATTCTGTCTCAGTTTTAGACCCCACAACCTCCTCAGGAAGGTTGTTCTATGATGCATCCACCACCCTCTCTGTGAAAAAATACTTCCTCACATTGCCCCTGCGCCGTCCCCCCTCTATCTTCAAATTGTGTCTCCTTGTTCTTGCACACCTCTTTTTCTGAAAGATGCTACCCTCCTGGACTTTGTTGATTCCACTGAGGTGCTTAAAAGTTTCTATCATGTCCCCCCTCTCCCTCCTTTCCTCAAAGGTATACATATTAAGCTCCATTAGTCTCTCCTCGTATGGCTTCTCTTGCAGACCTTGCACCATTTTAGTTGCCCTCCTCTGGACTGCCTGCATCCTGTCCATGTCCTTGTGGAGATGGGGTCTCCAGAACTGGACGCAGTACTCCAGATGGGGTCTCACCAACTGTCTGTACATAGGGATAACAGCTTCCTGTTTTCTGCTGGTGATGCCTCTCCCTATACATCCCAGTATCCCCCCAGCCCTCCCTACTGACTTCTCACATTGCTTGCTAACCTTAAGGTCATCTGATATAATTACCCCAGGTCCCTTTCCATTTCTGTTGTTGTTACTACCCCCTATTGTGTAATCTTCCCCATGGTTTTTGTTTCCCAGGTGCATTATTTTACACTTCTTTGTACTGAATCCAAGCTGCCATACTTCTGACTATTCCTCCAACCTTGCCAAGTCCCTTCTCATCCTTTCCAAGCCTCCCTGTGTATCAACCCTGTTGCAGATCTTTGTATCATCTGCAAAGAGGCATACTTTTCCTTCCAGTCCCTCTGCCATGTTACTTATAATGACATTAAAAAGGACTGGACCTAGAACTGAACCCTGCGGTACCCCTCTTTTTTCAGAGTGGACTCCATTTACAATTACTTTCTGTGTCCTGTTGTCCAGCAAATGGTTTACCCAGGCTACCACCCTGGGACCCACTCCCAGGCTGGTTAATTTGATTATTAATCTTTTGTGTGGGACTGTGTCAAATGTCTTGCTAAAGTCTAGGTAGGCCATGTCCATAGCCCCTCCCTGGTCTACTACTTTGGTCACCCAGTCAAAGAAATCAATTAGATCCATCTGACATGACCTTTCTGCTGTGAACCCATGCCACCTTGGGTTCTGTGCCCCACTTTCCTCTAGGTACTCAACAATTCTTTCCTTCAGAAGTGATTCCATCACTTTCCCTACCACAGAGGTCAAACTGACAGGTCTGTAGTTTCCTGCCTCTGTCTTGCTCCCACTTTTGTGAAGGGGAATCACATCTGCCTTCCTCCAACCCTCAGGTACAACACCATCCTCCCATGATTTGTTTAAAAGGGTAGTCAGTGGTGTCACTAGTTCTCCCCTTAATTCTTTTAGAATTCTGGGGTGAATTCCATCAGGCCCAATTGCTTTGTCCAACTTCAGTTTTAAGAGTTCTTTCAGAAACCTTTCTTCTGCAAAAGGACTGGGATCAACCCCCCTATCCAGAGTGCTTCTGTTAATTGGATTAGGCACCACCCACCTCTTTTGTGAATACTGAGCAGAAGTATTCTTTCAGTATCCCTGCTTTTTCACTGTCCTTCTTTGCCCACCCATTGTCCTTTCTAATCAGCCTCACTATCCCTCCCTTTGTCTTTCTATGCTCCCTGATGTACCTATAAAAGGTTTTAACCCCTTTCTTAACCAAGTTGGCTATCATTTCCTCAGTTTGGGCCTTTGCTATTCTGACTTCCCTCCCTGCTTCCTTCTGCCTTAACTGGTACTGTTCTCTATCCTGCTCCTTCTGTGTTTCCTTATACTTCCTAACTGCTATCTTTTTCTCCTTAAGTAAGTAAGTAAGTAAGTAAAATTTTATTTATATTAAGCGCCCTTCCCAAGCTCAGGGCGCTTTTACAATAAAACAAGTGAAATCACATTTCAAACAATAAATCAAACAACCATACAATACACTTACTCATTATGTACCAACAAATGCTAAGGCAAAAAGGAAAGTTTTTAATTGTTTTTTAAAACTTTCAACAGTTAGGCATTCTCGTATCTGATGAGGTAGAGAATTCCACAGGGTTGGTGCCATATAGGCAAAAGATCTACCTCCAGACATCTTTAGATGTACCCTGGGAATCTCTAGCAATCCCTCATCAGAGGAGCGAAGAGAACGGGCAGGACAGTAAGGCATCAAGAGCTCTTTCAGATAGTGGGGTCCCAAATCATGTAGGGCCTTAAAGGTCAATAATGCGACCTTGAAGGTGATCCGCCACTGTACTGTTGCACAACAAACTGAACTTACAAGCTCAAATGGGCAGACTAGGTGGGCCATAGGCCCTTATCTGCCGACACTGTCTATCTATCTATGTATCTATGTATCTATGTACTGGCAGCCAGTGCAAATCATGCAGCACAGGTGTTATATGGCTAGATCATGAAACTCCCATCAACAACCTGGCCGTCGCGTTCTGCACAAGCTGTAAGCGGTGGATATCCACCCCCGGCAGCCCTAGATAAAGCGCATTGCAGTAATCAAAACGGCTGGTAACAAAGGCGTGGACCAAAATGGGAAGATCTTCCCGTGGAACCAAGTGTTTCACCCGGGCAATATTCCTCAGATGAAAAAAGGCAGATTTCACTACGGCCGACACCTGCATCTTCATAGTCAGGCTTTGCGTCAAAATTACTCCCAGGTTACTGCTTAGCCGGCCAGAGGCTAGAAGCTGGGCCCCCAAGATATAAACCGGGGTTTCCCATCCAAGCCCCTGTTATCTTCCCTCCAGGGTCCACAACCAACACCTCAGTTTTCCCTGGATTCAACCTAAGCCAACTAGCACTCATCCAATCCTGAATCTCCAGGAGGCAGTTATTAAACATTGTGATGGAATCCGACTCCTGATCAGGCATAAAAGACAGGTAGAGCTGAGAATCATCAGCATAACAATGAAAACTCAGCCCATACCATCTTATAATGTCCCCCAGTGGAAGCATATACACCGCAAATAACATAGGGGACAGCACCGACCCCTGTGGTACCCCACAGGGCAGACAGTGAGGGGCTGAGGTGTTAACTCCCGATACCACTCTCTGAGATCTGCCCTCCAAAAAAAGATCGAAACCAACTGTGGACTGCTACCCTCAGACCACAGAGAAACCACAGGCAGTTGAGCAATACCCCATGATCCACGGTGTCAAATGCTGCTGAGAGATCCAGGAGAACCAAGATGGAATGGGTCCTCCGATCTCTTGCCATCAGGAGATCATTCAATACCCGAACAAGAGCCGTCTCTGTACTGTGCCTCTTCCTGAAGCTGGATTGGAGAGGGTCATAGATATTGTGGTTGGACAAATGATCCTCCAGTTGCAGAGCGACCACCTTCTCAATAACCTTCCCTACAAAAGGGAGGTTAGAGACTGGTCTATAATTTGCTGGGCAGTCGGGGTCAAGAGAGGGCTTTTTTCAAAAGGGGGTATATTACCGCCTCCTTTAAGGGATCCGGGAAAGATCCCTCTCTCTAATGACACCACCACTATCCCAGCCAGGACTGGGCCGATAACATCTACACACCCCACCACCAGGTGAGTAGGGCCTGGGTCCAACTTACAATAGGTAGGTCGCAGAGTCTGGATAATCCTCACAATATCTATTACTGCTGCTAGTCTAAAGGTAGACCAGTACAACTGGGCATTAGTACCACCCAATTGATCAGTGCAATGCTCAATAGAAGGACACTGGCTGATCTCATCCCTGATGGTGGATACCTTGTCAGCAAAGAATTTCGCAAACTCCTCACACTGTACCTGTGATAATGCTCTACCAGTCTGGAGACAGACTGGATTGCACAGTCTGTCCACAGTCCGGAAGAGCTGGGATGGTCTATTCCTAGCTGCAGCAATTTCCCTGGACAGGAACTCTGCCTTCTTATGGGAGATTGCTGATTGGTAGAATTTATAATGTTCTAACAATTCAAGTCTATCCACCTCCAGTTGAGTTTTCCGCCAACGTCTTTCTAATCTTCGTCCCTTCCTCTTCCACTCACAGACCTCCCCCCGTCAAACCAGGGAGCCCCTAGGTGAAGAGTATGGGGACGAACATGAATTGGAGAAATGGCATCCAGGGCCTCAGTCACAACCCTATTATAGGCCAAGACCAGTGGCCCTGGATCCATACTATCCCTTGGAAAATCCGAGAAGTCCAACTCCGTCATTAGGCTCTCTGAGGTAATCCCTCTTAAAGGACGGAACTGTACTAACTCCCTGGGGGCAGGCCTATTTCGGGGGGCCAAAAAATCTAAACCTCAGGGCGTGATGGTCAGACCATCTGACTGGCTCCACCTCCACATCAGATATCTCCATCCCCAGATGGAAAACCAAGTCCAATGTATGCCCCCCCTCATGGGTTGCAGAGGTAATTACTTGTGACAGGCCCAATGAATCCATTAATTGGAGGAAATTTTGACCAAATGGCGAGAGTTCATCGTCGACCCAGGCATTGAAATCCCCCAGAATTATCCATCTGGGAGATTCCAATACCATGTCGGTGTCGAAGTCCGCAACCTCCTTCAGGAACTCCCTCTCATCCCCTGGTGGACGGTAGATAAGAAGGATCCTGTAGCCTGCACCTGCACCCACTATGCATTCAAAGGAGTTGGTATCACCAACTGGCACCTCACTGAGATCCAGATCTTGTCTGAAACAGACGGCAACCCCCCCGCCCCTCCGGTCCACTCTCGGGCGGTGAATCACCGAGAACCCAGCCGGAACCACGGAGTCCAACACAGGACCAGCATTTCCATCTAGCCAGGTCTCGGTGATGCAAGCCAGGTCGACTGAGGAAACAAGATCCGCAATCACTGCAGTCTTGTTCCTAATCGACCTTAACCTTCCCCGCAACCTCTTTTGAGAACTGTAGTGGTGTTTTCTTTTGTTTTGATTTGTTTATTTGCTTCACACAAAGGCTTGTTGCCTCTGTGATGGCAGTTGTAATGTTTCTCCATTGTTGCTCCTCCCCTCCTTCTAGCCTGTTTGCTAATGCTTTTCTAAGGCACTCTCCCATCTTGCCAAAGTCAGCCCTCCCGAAGTCCAGTACCCTCGCTTTTGTATGGCTTGACTATGTAGCTGAGTTTATTGTGAACCACACTGTTTGGTGGTCACTTGTTCCCAGATGGCTACCCACTTTTAGGTCTGAGATCCTGTCACTGTCCCCAGTTGAGAGTATGAGGTCTAAGATTGCTTCCTCACAAGTGGGTTCCAAAACTAGCTGTCTGAGGCATGCCACCTGTAGGGCATCAAGAATGGCCCTGCTATTGGATGTGACTACAGCAAAGGTGCTCCAGTTAATTTTTATTTATTTTATTTATTTAGTTTTTGTTGACTGGGTAAGTGCACTAGACAAATCCTGCCTATTTTCGGGCACGACCCAGGGAAGGGGATACAGATGAATGAGAACTGATCTTGAACCAGATTAAGCTGTTGGTGGTATTTGTAGTGAATGAGAGAAATTTGGCCAGGACACTGGGCAAATTTCCCTACTCTTTTCAATAAGTGCCATGGGATCTTTAACATCCACCTGAACTACCACCAGTCCAGGCAGATGGGACCTCGATTTAATGTCTCATCTAAAAGACGGCACCTCAGAAGTGCAGCACCCCTCTCATGCTGCACTACAGTGTCAGTACTGGGATATTAACTCAAGTGCCAGATGTGGGAACTGAACCCACAGCCCTCTGATCTGCTGGACTCAGAGGTGAGTGTGCTACCTACTGAGCCACTGACACTGCATCTGACATATTCAAGTCCCCCATCAACAGTAGCTCCCCTTTCTCTGCCATCCTAAGGATGCCTTCTATCATATCCTTGTCCATTCACTTTCCCTGACATGGGGGTCTGTATACAACCCCTGTGCGGATTGTGGTGCTATTTCCAGTCTCTAAGGTGACCCACAGTGCCTCCTCTCCTCCCTGTTTACTGTTTTGTTCCATTGCTTTTATCCCTTCTCTTACATAGAGATCTACTCCTCCCCTTCTTCTACCCTCCCTGTCTCTCCTGTAGGTTGTGTACCCTGGTATGTTAACATCCCAGTCATGGTTCTCTGTGTACCATGTTTCTGTGACTGCTACAATATCCAGGCATCTCTCTTCCATCAAGGACACAAGTTCAGGGAGCTTGTTGCCCAGACTATGGGCATTGGTACTCATTACCCTCCATTTCTTGATGGCCTTACCCCTTTTTGCCCCATCCCTCTCTTTATTGCCTTTGTCATTTTCTCCATTTACCCCGGCCCTTCTTCCTATTGACATCTCTATCTTGGCATTTACCTCACTTACTACCCTGATTTTTGGGGGCTAGTATTTCCCTGTTCCTTTCCAGTGCCTCCCCCTTGGCTAGTTTAAATGCTTGTGAATGAAGCATTTAAACCTATCACCTAGGATCCTGGTTCCTCTCCTGGACAGATGCAGACCATCATGCCAGTATAGGCCTGCATCACTCCAGGTGGACCCCCAGTTCCCAATGAAGCCAAATCCTTGAGCTCTGCACCAGTTTTTAACCACTGATTGAATCCCATGGTGTGGAGCACCCTAGCCTCATCCTTGCCATAGATAGGCAGCACCTCCGAGAAGGTTACTATGCGTGCTACTTGTCTAAGGCCCCTCCCCAACTCCACAAACACTTCCTGCACTGCTCTGATCCCATTCTCAGCCAGGTGATTTGTTCCTAGGTGGACAATGACATCCAGCTCCCTCCCCCATGAAGCTGCTCCAGCGATCCTGAGGATTCGCTCCCTGTCCCTCCAGGCCATGGTGCCAGGCAGGCACCTTACCTTCCTCTCCCCTTCCTCCCCCAGTTCTACCCTCCTAACCATGGAGTCCCCACCAGGAGTTGTTTCCTTCCCCTGTGGGGTCCCATGCCACCCTCCTGTGGGTATCCTTTGTGGAGGTTCCCAGCATCCTCCTTGGTCTCCACTGTGGGTGCCTCCATAGGGAAACCACACTTTGCCAGAATGGCATATGAATTGTGAAGAGGTACAACTGGAGGGATGTGTCTCTGTTCCACCACCCTCACTGAGCCTACTGTGGTCCAACCGCTCCTCTTTCTTGGCAACCTCTGAGGCAACAGCAGTGGCCCTGGTGGTCCCTGGGTGGGAAAAGAGGTCCCCCAAATCCTGGCCAACTCAGCCTGGAGATGAGCAACCTCCTTTCTCAGCCCAGAGAGGTGCCTGCAGATGGGACAACACCGCATCCTCCAGAACATCTCCCATGTCCAGATCTCCTGTGACAATAGTGATTGCGATTGAGCGCTTTCAAAAAGGGTGACTCAATCACGGTGCCTGTGCACAGGGCTACCAGGCAGGGAGGGTGACCAGATGGGGATCTGTGAATATAGTGACAGGATGTCACTATATGTACATGCACGCAGGGGGGAGCGAGCACACTGTGCAATGGGAGGAAGAGGAGGGAGGGTTTGTGGGGTGTAGTGCATGGTCAGCTGCTGAGCTATCCATTTGGCATACTGAGTGGGTGGCAGGCTAGGGTTCACAGGGTACTGGGTTCAGTCCTAGGCGTGGTCACATTTTTGTGCACCATCCGGGATTTTTTTTTGTTTTGTTTTGCACCCCCCTGATATGCACCCCCTAGAGTTGAGAATCATTAAGTAGGGGGGTGCAGGGGCAAAGGCCCCACATAAATAAAAAAAAAGTAAGTCTCTGGCACCCTTTTGCTTTGTGCCAGTAGTGTACATTTCCGAAATTTATTTTCAGCGCTGTACACTCACCCTAACGGCGATCGCCTTTCTGTGTTTGCCATTATCACATGGAACCCTTATTTCTAAGCTTTTATAGCCGAACAGTCCTGCAAGTAGTTAACCCAAGTGCATTGACACACTTCAGTAAAGAGATCACTGGACAACACAGATATGAAAAGGACTTATATCAAAATATATTCTTCAAGCATTCCAGCTTCAAGAATCTTGGTAAATGTTAACTGGACATATTTTGACTTGAATAAGCTCATGAACTCTGTTGAGAGCTGACAGGCCAAGATATATCTTAAAAATCACAGCTCAGCATTAATCCTGTCACAGGACTGAAACTACAAAGCTTGCAACAATCCAGACTCTCCAGGCAGTTGCCTTATGAATAGGTTCCTCAAAGAACCACCACAACTGCCTGTTACCAAAGATTATCTGATACTACATACTGCAGCACCCTAACCACAAGTGACATAACTTCCAAACACCTTATTGTTGAACATGTGCAGTGTAAGGTTTTGTGGTCATAAATTTAGTAATTGCCATCTTGTGGTTGTCAAAAATACAATAGACATGAAGATGCTGACTGAGGTCCTGTGGCTGGAAAACCCCAACACATAGGCTCCAGACCTTCCAATCAGGCAAGGACATCTGTCTGGAGATATGGCTAGACCAATGAGAGATTGGCAAGTACTTGTTGCTACACCTCTTGGAGACACCACGTCATCTGCAATAAAACAATCTTGCATAAAAGAAGTATCTTGAGAGGCTGAACCTTGTATACTGATCTTGCTTTCTATCTTGCTACACCTCTGCTCAGAAGGAGACATCAGATGTATTTTAGTTTATTGACTTTAAGACTGTCATTTCTGTAATACTGCAAAAGACTTTGGCTGCTGCCAAAAGAGAGAAGAGCATACTAGAAGCTCTAAACATTATATTAACTTTGTTCAATTTTACCTTAAGCCTCAGGAAAAGAAGAGGACTTCACACCCAGGAACCAGGAAAAGACGTCACACACCTAGCCTCTCAGGACAATCTAATCTCTGGATGGAAGGGAGAAGAGAGGCAAACTTGAGACATTGGGCTGAGTATATTTAAATGATTTGTAAGGTGTTCATCTAATGTGTCTTTAAAAATCATGGTTCCATATCAGATGCATAAAGGTAAAATGCAATAGAGTATTGTTTAAAACTAGCAAAAGATTACTAGTACTAAAAAATTGTGTACTTGTGTTCATTAAGATTGTTATTGAGAGAACACTGCCTTGGAACACAGAGACGGGGACCAAATGCCATATATCTATGCTGTAAATATTGCAAGTGTGTAAGGGTGAAAAACAGACAGACTGAGTCTACTAAGATATTCCAAGATTGTTTTAAAATGTCACTGTGTTTATGTTGTTTGTGAAACTAGAAAATAAACTGCTTTGATTGCAATCCATATTCAAGAGAAGTCTGACGTCTCAGTGATTGCCACCATAAAATTGATGAGTGCAATGTGCAGTATACTTTTGTAACCAACAGACAAAAAAGATTTCCCCTTTTAAAGTTATACAGAGACAAAGCTAATTACTGGTAATTGCACTCACATATGACACCCCAATTGCTATGTCCCTTCAAGCATATAAACAATTATGTGCCATTCTCTGACTTGACCCTAAGAAGGATGTTTGGCAACCTTTGTTAGGGAACCTGAATTTAAAGATAGTGGGACAGCACCTCAACTCAGCTTTTTGGTCTTATTCCAGGATTAGTTTGGTGAATCATCTTCTTAAAGATGGCTTCTTGATGAAATTTCAAGAGGCCTAATTAAAATTCCAAATCCCTAATAATCATTGTTTTAAATTTTTCCAAATTTCATATTTATTGTTTAGTCATTTTGGTTTGGGCTTGTGGTCTAACTTGTACAGATCTAAAATACTCAGTTTCTCCCCTAAAGCTTATACATCTCATGCTACTTCTGTTTTTGTATAATCATCTTTATGAGCTACTTCCTTTCAAGGAGGAATGCATTGCTCCATATTGGGATAAAGTTCTCTCTTCTCTTGAGCAACCATATGACTGGCTCGGCTTGTCGGTTAATTTGTATAAATACATCAAATGGGATAGATACTGCTACATGCAATTTCAAATATTTCATAACATTTGTTACACACCTGTCAGGCTGCACAAGATGGAAAGATTGTTGAACAATCTTTGTATGAGATGTGGTAAGGTACAAGGCACCTCGTTGCATATTTTATGGAAGTGTTACAAGGTGACACCCTTGTGGGACTCCTTTTGATTTCATTTGAATCCCCTCCTAGGGTTGGATACTAAATTTTCTCCTGAGATTTGTTAACTGGGGTTGTTCGAGGGTAATCTAATTGGAAACCAGTGTCATCACACGGTGTTGATCTTATCCTGAGCTAAAAAAGGTTATCCTACAGCACTGGTGTGACCAATCTATTCTGTCGTAATTGGAATGGTATAAAGAAATTTTATTTGCTCTACAGGCAGAAAAAATTCTTGTAAGTATGTCAAATTACCTATCAAAGTACAGGAAGGTTTGGGAGCCCTTATATGTTTTACTTTCTACTCAGGAGACATGCTTTACTATAATATTGTGGGGTAGGTGGTTCAGTGAATCTATTATGGAGTCTCAGTATTACAGCTCTTTTGTGTTTTTAATCAGTTCTGTCCTTCCCTGTGGCTTTTTGGATGTAAGTTAGGGGATGATAATAATATTATGGGCTGGAAGTAATTGTTCCTTCTTGGGAGTACGGGGGGGTACAAAAGAGAAGGGAGGGAGTAGGGGGTTGGATATTTTTTCATCTGCTTTTATCTGGTTATTGTGTTATATTGGGGATGGGAGGTTGTGTTTGTGTAATGTATTGTATAGTGTCTTAGTGTTTGTGTTTTGATGACTTATGTATATTGTATTTGAAAATCTTCAATGAAGTATATTCAATAAAAAAAAAATTTATCCAGGTCCATTTTTTTTTTAAATTCCTTGTAACTATAAAGGTTGGAAGGACCTTTTTTGTTCTGGCACTCCAGCAGCAGTAGACTGGGCTATGGTCACTGACACTATCTGCCAGGACACCAGATTGGATAATTCTGGTAGTGTCAGAGACCAGAATCCAATCAAGCAGTGAGGCATGACCTGTTTTATAATGTGTTCTTGTTGGTACATCAAAAATTTGAGTATTTGAGTAGGATGGCACTTTCAACAGTCCACCACCACCCCAGACCACCACAGATAGACAGAAGGCACTTTGGTTCATCACTTCATCTAAAGAATGGTACCTCCAGTAGTGCATCCCTCTCCCCCATCAACCAGATTTGGACAGAAGGGACCTTAGTTTAACATGTCATCCAAAGAATGGCACCGTCAACAGTGTACCCCAACCACCAAAGATTACAGAAGGGGTACTGGTATAATATTTCATTCAAAGGATGGCACCTCTAAGAGTGCCTCCCTCCAATCACCAGAGATGGACAGAAGGGATCTTAGTTTAACATCTCATCCGAAGGATGGCATTTCCAACAGTGCAACCACCCTGACCACCATAGATGGACAGAAGAGATCTTGGTTTAACATTGCATCCAAATGACAGCACCTCCAACATTGTACCTTCCCCTAACCACAGAGATGGACACAAGAGACCTTGAGTTAACATTACATCTGAAGATGGCACCTCTAACAGTGCACCCCCAACCACCCAGAGATGATTTTTTTCAAACATCCTGATATCTCTGAGGCTTGAGGAAAGGGGAGCTACTGTCATCAGCAGATTTAGGGTTCCAGTTCCCATAGGTAGAAGTTCAATTTAGATCTCCCTCCAAGGCAAGAGTTAGAGAGGGGAAAGCATGTGGGCTTGGGTGCTGCTGGAGTACATATTATTTAAATTAGTTTATTTTGCCCTTCTGTTGGGTTAGATTCTTTCATTTAGTCTACCCCCAACCAGCAAGGAGTTTATTTCTTTCATTAGTTCTGACCTCTGAAAGATCAAAGGTGCAGGGAACTGCTGGGGGTGGATTCCTGTCCGTGGTATTGCATGCACCACCCCCAAGCCAACCTTAGCCCCTGACAGTGACAGAATACAACCCTCAAACAACAAAAAACATTAGAATTGTCAGACTACTAAGGACCTGCTGTAAATTCAAGAATGACACTAAATATCACAGAACAGATATCTTGCATGACATCCAACTGAGGTTGTTCCTATCAAGGGGAAACATACCTTTATACTTCAATAAACTGATTTTCTATACAACATAATACAGACGTAATTGCATAACAGAAAACAGTTAATTGCAACGTCATTGATACATTCTCAGCCCTGCAAAGGTTGTTTATTGTATAAGCACGATAGCCCAATAAGCTATTAAATTACTAATTGGGCTATTAGTACCTTGTATGTCAAATGTGGTAGGTACTATTCCACTCAGGATGATGAAGCCTTTATGGAAGGGGCATGTCCTGTGGATTATCATTCACAAACTGTAAAATGCTCATCCAAATTCTAATGCTTTTTGATTTCTGAGTTTTGGTTAATCTTCGACTGTCAAACTATTTTAAAAGTTTAATTTTTCAGTTTTTGGATTTAAACTTTCAGTGGTGATTTCATTATGGAAGTTGGTAACAGGCTGTAATGAATTATGATGCTAGTTTAGGTGGTGCTTTGCTACTACAGAGATGTGGAAGAAAGGTCTGTTCATATCCTCAAGATACTGTTGTTCTAACTCTTAACAGCATGCAAGCAAACATGTTTGGTATTGACAAATTCTTGTTTTGGGTGAAGAAGATTCCCTATCACCTCAAAATCAATTCTGTTATGGCCATTGTTACTCACAGGTTCCCAGCCTTTACAGCTCACACCATGTTACACTCTAAACTCTGTAGCAGATCAAGACCAGCATCCCTTCTTATCAAATGCCTGACATACTGAAAAAGAAAACAGTCTAGGGGATGTGTGAGTAATGAATAGTATTTCCTGAATACCATAAATAATGCACTGTTCACTATTTAGTTACGAATAATGAATAACGAATAGTGGCACTATTTGTGCCTATTGGTATTCATGAAAGAAACAGCCACCCCACCCACAGCCACAGCCATGGTTACTGTTACTCAGAGGTTCCCAACCTTTACAGCTCACACCATGTTACACTCAAAACTCTGTAGCAGATCAAGACCTGCATCCCTTCTTATCCAATGCCTGACATGCTGATAAAGAAAACAGTCTAGGGGTGCAAGTATTGAATAGTTACTTCCTGAATACCACGAATAAGGCACTGCTCATTATTCAGTTATGAATAATGCTTATTGGCACTATTTGTGCCTATTGGTATTCAAGAAGGAAAGAAAGGAAGAAAAGAAAGAAAGAAAGAAAGAAAGAAAGAAAGAAAGAAAGAAAGAAAGAAAGAAAGAAAGAAAGAAACCTCACAGACACAGCCATGGTCACTGTTACTCACAGTTTCTCAACCTTTACAGCTCACACCATGTTACACTCGAAACTCTGTAGCAGATCAAGACCTGCAATCCCCTCTTGTTCAATGCCTGACATGCTGATAACCAAAACAGTCTAGGGGTGTGTGAGTAATGAATAGTATTTCCCAAATACCACAAATGATGCACTTTTCATTATTCAGTTATGAGTAATGAAGAGTATTTGTGCCTATTGGTATTCAGGAAAGAAAGAAACAGCCACCCCAACCGGTTTTCAAGCTGGTAACTAGTCTTGCAGTATTAATAAAGGACAAAAGACAATATTGCCTAGTCCACATTCCCAGCAGGTAATAAGTAAAGATTAGATAGGGGCTCTATAAGTCTTGAAGATCAAGTCCAAAACAATGCCAAGTGACCATGCATGCTGACATAAGAAGGCAAGCACTCATTCCAAATGTACAGAGGTATAGGAGGCCATAGTAGGCCAAGTTTTCAATTTGCTATACCACTCAGTCTTTCCTTTCACAAGGGCACCAACAGTACCTGAGCACATCAAGGTCTGGCAACCAGGGAAAAAACAGATACAGAAAAGGAGCATCCTTGCAAAGAGGAAGGGTGGAGAATACAGGAGCACTCTCAAATAAAAAGATAGCTGGGGATAGGTAGGCAAGACGTTGGCAACAGTGTAAGCATAAGCAATGCACATAGATTCCCTGAATGCGAGTGACTAGTTTTCATAAGTGGCAGGCTGCAGAATACCTTCTGGGAATGCAGGAAGAAGAAAGGTCCACCCATGGGGAAATCAAAGCATGGTGTATGGATGAAGGGGATCAAACCCCATAAAGCAGGTGCTCCCTCTAAACACTGGAAAGAATACCAAGGGTGCCTATCCATGTAGCAATAGGAGGCTCCCACTTCATTCTCCTTACCCACGTCACCCACCCACACCCCATACCTGTTTGTAGTAGCACACAAAAGGAAATTCATGCTGAAGTTAATGTAAATGCCTACTGGAATCAGATATGGAGGATGAAGAAGTACAAAATCAATATTTGTTTCCAGTTCAGATTTCATGTCAGCTTATCTGGGCCAGCTTTAAAAATTACCACAGTAATTCCTTAATACTATTTGAAGAGCAGCCACCTGTGAGTGTCACTTCTGAGTATCCCCATGGCCAGTAGATGAGTCCAGGTCTAAAATTGCGGGTGCTGGGTTGGGAGAAGGGGGGATGGTGCTTGTAGCAAGGGGTGTGGGACATGGGATTGTATTTTAAATTAATTAGTAGAGATGCAGCAAAGTTTTAATCCGCTAGCGAAGTATGGGCAAAGTAGCTCACTCCACATTCATGTGGGACTATGCGAAGTCCCCACTAAAATGAGCTACTTCACCCTCAATGACTTTGAGTTAATTTGCATTGTGCTTAGACAAGGCAAAGTCATTAAGAAACAGCCTAGAGCCCACTGATCAGTGATCACATGGCTGACTGTCTCTGCAGGTCTGCAGGTCAGATGATTCAGGGAGGCAGTTCAATAGGCACTGGTAGTAAGTCAGTGTTTTACTTTCACTTTCTGTAGTGGAAAGAGTTTGCAGTCCAGGCAGTTCTGCAGTGTGCAGTCTGACTCTGTTCTGTGTGTTCAGAGCTCAAACAAAAGCTATAGTTCTTTTTTTTTGTGTGTTAAATCTTTGTGTATTTAGTTGTTGTAGTCCTTCAGGAAAGTTTTATTTAATTATGCTTTTTTTGTTAAAAAATTATTTTTTTATGTACTTATTTTTAGATACTGTACTTTATTTTACTAGTACTTGTACATTTTTTTTGGTTTATTTACTTTCTTGATGGAGCATGGACATGGATGTGGTGGGCCAAGTGGTGGTCATCGTGGGCCACGAATGTGGGGCAGCCACCCAGTTAGATTAAATTGGCAGGCTTTGGGAACCCCATCTGCAGCCACAGTGAGCCCAGCAGCTATGGCTGTCATCCAGGAACAGCAGCAGGAGCAGGTGGAGCAGCAGCCCCTGAGAGATCAGCAGGAGGAACTGCAGCAAGAGCAGCAGGAACTGCAGCAGGTTGTCAGCCCTCAACCACCAGTAGCACAGCAACATGTGTGCCCTGGTGCCCCTTCCCCACTGCCTGTACTGGGGCCCTGCCTGCAGCTCTCTTGTGTGGGCCTTTTTTCTTCTTCCCTGGTGACTCCAGTATGGTACATTGCAATCTTTGTAATGTGGTGGTCCACCAGGGGCCCAAAGACAGCCACCTGGGCATGGGTGGTCAGCGCACCCATCTAGCTGTTCACCATCATGCCCAGTGGGAAGCAAAGCTGCAGGAGGTAGCAGCCCCTCCTGCAGCTGTGGTGGCACAACCAGCTTGTCTGCTGGTGCACCACTGTAGTAGATGGGAAATGGCATCTGGTGAGATGGTAGCAGGTCCTAGAGCTGGCAATGATGAAAAGAGGTCACATCAGCCGGCAACACAGGGGAACCTTGCTGAGCTGTGAGCCGAGCTACTGGGGCTGAAAATGTTGGTGGAGGCAGCAGTGCAATGGCTGATATGTGCTGAGGGCAAGAATGATGAAATACTATGATTTCTGCATAGTAATAGTCATGTGATGAGCAACAACAGCTCCCACAGGCCCATTAAGAAAGTTATACTGATTTCCAAATTGCCCCCCCTTAAAAGTCTCCCTCTTCTTTTAATGTTCTTTTCTTAATTAATATTTTTCTTTTTCTGTATGAAATTTATGTTCAGATAATATTTTGTTTGTGTTTTTTATACTTGTTACTTAATTTTTTTATAATTTAAAGTTTATTCATACATTTTCCACCATAAAAGGCAGCATACAGAGAAAACTGATAGAGACTCATTGATACATAGTGAAAGGATGCTGCCCCCCCAACCTCCCCTTACTGCACTAACCCATCTCAGTACCCGTGGATGCCGAGCCTCTAACCAAAAACCATATAAAAGCAATAACCCTAGCATAGGTTTAGTTTGGAACAAGAGAGATTAGTGAGTGAAGGGATCCAAAATTCTAGTATAGACTGCCAGAGTATTGTGCAGACTGGCTATTGCTTTTTCCATGCGCAAGGTAGATAATACTTCTCTTACCCATTCCTGGAAAGAAGGGGAGGACCTGTCTTTCCAGTGACAAAGAATTATTTTCTTAGCCGACAGGGCAACCATGGAAATATGAAATTTGCGTACCCTAACTCTAATAGAGGACAGATCCCATAACACACATATTTCAGGGGTAAAATATTCTTGAAGGCCCAACAAGAGGTCTAAGGAAGTTTGAATTGAAACCCATAGGGTGGAAATTCTTGGACAAGACCAAAGCATATGAAAAGTGCCCTCATCCTGTGAACATTTGTTGCACTTGTTTGAGTCTAGAGTAACCCCACCCAGAAGTTTGGGTCGGAGTAATATAAGTTGTGCAATATGTGATACGCATGAGACGAATCTATCTTGAGAAATAAATTATGACATGACTTCCAGAGAGAATGCCAATCCAGCTGAAGGTGAGGGAAAAAATTACTCCAAAATCCTGATGGCCCAAATGGACTCCTGAACTTTTTATGAAACAAAACCTAATATAATTTAGAAATTGCACAAGGGGAGCCAGAAAGTGGGGATACCTCGGGTATCAGAGAAGAGATGCTCTGAGAAGGAGGAGTGCTACCCAGGGTAATTACAAGTAAGTGTTTCAATTGCAGGACTTTAAAGTAGGAAGAAGGCGGGATGAGAAATTTCCTAACCATCCCTTCCACTGATAACCAATGCCCCCCACCATCAGTAAAAGCCAAGAGCTTCCCTTCCCCCAGTTGAGGCAACCAAAGACAGGAACTTTGACTCTTGTTAATAGTAAATGATGGAGAGTTCCAGATAGACTGGGCCAGGTCCAGATGGGGGGAATACTGCAAAAAGGAACATATCTGTGAGTAGACCTTTAAGGAGGTCCTTATTATGTAACACTCTATGGCCACACTTACTTGGGATAACCTAAGAAAAAATAACGCGAGAGGATCCAGATTTTTGTCATTGATTGCATCCAATTCTGTTTTGAGCCAGATGGGTTGCATTTCTTCTGGGCCGGGACATACCCACCGCGAACATTTCACAAGATGACTAGCCCAGTGATATAGAGCCAGATGGGGGATTCGCAGCCCTCACCTCCAGTTTTGGGGCTGCCAGCTTATGATAAGCCAAATGGGGATACCTGTCGGCCCAGATGAATCTAGTGAAAACACCATGTACCTTTTTGAACCAGAGTAAAAGAATAAAGGTGTTGAGAAGGGACAATGGGTAGAAAATCCTAGGAAATATATTCATTTTAATTATGTTGATCTGGCACCACAGAGAGATAGGGAGTTTAGACCACCTCTCAAGGTCATGCATAATCCCCTGCAATAGGGAATCTAAATTTTCCTTGAACCATGCTAGGGGGTTACATGAAAGTTTGATACCCAGATATTTGAATGACCTTGGTGTCCAACAAAGCCCAAAAGGGCTAATGTCTGCTTTGAAAACTTTGTGGTTTAATGGGAAAAATAGGGACTTACTGGCATTCAGTTTGTAGTTGGACAGAGCACTAAACCTTACTACTTCCCTTAGTAAGGCCAGGACGGAGGATACTGGATGGGACAGGTGTATTAACAGGTCATCTGCATATGCAGTGACTTTGACTTCATGCCGCCCAATTCTCACCCCTTGTATGGAATCATTATTGAGAATATTTTGAATAAGAGGTTCCAGATATAAGTTAAATAGTAGAGGGGAAAGGGGGCACCCCTGTCTAGTACCCGAGTGAAGCGAGAAAGAATGGGAAAAGGTCCCATTCGTGGAAATTTTTGCCAAGGGATTTTTATAAAGGGCAGAAATCCAGGAGATAAACAGAGAGGAGAAGTGGAAGGCCTCTGGAGTGCGGAACAAAAAGTTCCAGTTCACATGGTCAAATGTCTTCTCAGCATCCAGGGAGACCAAGCCCGCAGGGAACTCCACGTCCCTGGTAGCCGAGAAGACATGCGACAAGGTGCGTAAATGATCAGAAGATGAGCGCCCTTTCATAAATCCAACCTGGTTTGTACCTATTAACCCAGGAAGAACCACTGCCAACCTATTAGCCAGAATTTTAGAGAGGATCTTAATGTCCTGGTTTAAAAACGAGATAGGTCTGTAACTTTGAACCAGTTTGAGATCTTTATCAGGTTTAGAAAGCAGGACAATCAGGGCCTTGTAGAGATACGGATCTGTCTCTGCCCCAGATAGGATTTGCTGAAATCCTCGACCAAGTATTGGTAAGAGGAGGTCTTGAAAGACCTTGTAAAATAAAACAGAAAATCCATCTGGACCAGGGACCTTGTCAGCAGGCAGCTCACTAATAACCTTCGCAATTTCCTCCTGGGAAACAGGGACAGCCAGAGCGTCACTACACCGGCCAGGGAGAGGAGGCAAGTGGGAGTCCCTTAGATAACCCTCTATGTCTTCAGGACAGGGGGTGCTCCATATCGCTATACAATTTAGAATAATAAGAATCAAATTCTTGAGCTATCTCAGTGGGAGACACCTTAAGAGATCCATCTGCCACTGACCTGATGGGTGGGATAAATCTCATTGATTCCTGTTGTTTAATACGCAGTGCCAGTAAATGTCCTGCTTTCTCCCCCTGATCGGTGTAATTGGCCCTGGTACAAATAATGGCTAGTTCTGCTTTCTCTTGAAGTAGCCCCAAGTATTTATCCTTTAACTTCAAGAGTTTCTGAGTATCCTCATCTAGAGGATTGGCCCGAAGATTAACTTCCAGAGATCTGATTTGGGTTAATAAGGATTTTAGTTCCTTCTCCCGCGCTCTTTTGCTACCAACTGCCATGCTAATAAGTATCCCTCTCATGAAAGCTTTGAAGGCCCCCCACAAGATATCAGGTTTTGCACTATCTAAAGGGTTTAATGAAAAAAAAGGATTCTATTTGTTCCCTTATAAGTTTGCAACATGTAACATCTTTAAGGAGCTGGTCATTGAGTTTCCATCTAGTTTCCCTATTAGATGAATTGAGCAGTACCAAATTGCATACTACTAGTGAGTGATCGGCGATTGAGCTGGGTTGAATCGAGGAGGTCTTCACCCTGGGCAGGAGACATTGAGAAATGAGCAAATAGTCAATGCGAGACTGCGAGCCATGTGCCATTGACCTAAAGGTAAACTCCTTAGAATCATGGTGTAAAACACGCCAGACATCGCAGAGCCCACATTGATCTAATAAATCCCTAAATGCTTTCTGTCCGGGGTAGTCCCACCCAGGCCACTGCCCAGTCTGTCTAAGTAAGGATCGAGTACTTGATTGAAATCTCCCCCTAAAATCATTTTAATGGGAAGCATTGGGAGAATGATAGATATAAGCCTCATAAAAAATCCAGGGTCATCCAGATTAGGGCCATAAACACAGCCCAATAATATTGGGACGGACCAAAGGGTACCTTTAACCAGGATAAACCTACCCTCGGTATCATTAATCACTTGTGTGGAAACAAATGGAATACTCCTGTTAATCATGAGCATGACCCCGCAACTGTTTGTGGTGCCCTGGGCACTATAAGTCGATCCCTCCTGTTGCCTCCTTAATTGCAAAGCTTCCTCTTCTAATAGAAACATAGAAACATAGACTTTGATGGCAGATAAGGACCGCTAGGCCCATCTAGTCTGCCCATTTCCCTACCTACAGGATAGGCCGCAGATCCTAGTTAACCAACAGCCTATTTCTTCCTACCCCCCACAAGAATTGCCTTATGTCTGTCCCATACATTCTTGAATTGTCCCACAGTTTTAGACCCACAACTTCCTCAGGAAGGCTGTTCCATGCATCTACTACCCTCTCTGTGAAATAATACTTCCTCACATTGCCCCTGAACCGCCCTCCTTCTATCTTTAAATTGTGTCCCCTTGTTCTTGCAAGTCTCTTTTTCTGAAAGATGCTACCCTCTTGGACTTTGTTGATTCCCTTGAGGTACTTGAAAGTTTCTATCATGTCCCCCCTCTCCCTTCTTTCCTCAAGGGTATACATATTAAGCTCCTTTAGTCCAAATACAAAAGTTCTTCTACTTTAGTCCCAGCAGAGAAGTTCAGTCACACAGCAGTCCTTTCTCCTGGTGTCTTCTACCAACCTATTTTTTTTTTTTTTTTTAATAAATGGGTTTCTTGCAAAAAGGTTATCTGTGAACTGAACAAACTTAAATGCTTGAGAACCTGGTATTGCTTGTGTTGCTTTCTGATCCCCTTAACATTCCAAGACACAAACGTTAGCTCATTAGCCATCTAGGAAAAATAATTGAACTAAAATAATTACACTCAGCACACGAGATGTACATCCCCTTTACATGTATCCCCAGGGTTACTGCAGTAACGCCCACCCTCCTCCCTAGCCCCCAAAAATAGAAACCAGCCATCCCTCCACCCCCCACCCTTGAACCATGCCCCAAACCCCACCCACACTCCCCACCAAACTGTCACAAGCAATGTTCAGCACAGTACTGGTTCTAATCCTTCTACTCCGGCCCCCCGATAATGAACCCAGACAGTTAGCTCTGTTGCACACAAATTGCAGTCTGTAGAAACCAAACACTGCAAGTTATACCCCAAATGAAAGAGAATGGTCCTGGGCCTTCACCTTGATCCAGCCAGAGCATGGACATAAGAGAATTTGTTATAGAGGGACCATAGGGAGACCACTTCACCACCCAGGTTTTCGTGATAACCCGGATAGAGACAAGAAACACAGGGTGAGCCACCTGTAACCAGAACCGGACAAGAAACCCCCAAAGGGAAAGATACCCCAGCTCGTATTGAAAGCGGGAATTGAGATGGGAAAAGCTGGGATCACTCCACCAGAGGGGAAGGCATAGTAACTGCCTCTACCCACAACGAGCCTATATCCAATGCACAGGTCCTCCTTGCAAAATTGAGAACACTACGCACCAATTAAATAGTAAAACACTGCAAAATCCTCCTTGAGTAGTGCTTCCTCGTGAGTCCCCAAAGGTTGGAATGCCCTCTAGTGGCCAATTCTCTGACCTGACTAAATGAAAATTAGGAATGGAGAAAGCCCAGGATCATCCTAGTACCAATCAAAACAAGGAAAAATGAGAAACTAGCCCCCAACCAATCGAACTAGGCTCTTTCAGCCCCCAACAAAAGTAGCTGCCAAAACTTGGCACACAAATCCCCCCTGAGAAGGCCACAAACCCAAGTGTCCACTGCTTCAGACCAGCATGGGCCCATTATGAGATGGAAAGAAAAGAAAAGTTGGGTCGGTCTGCAATGATCCCCCCAGTCCAAAGCGGTAGATGCAATTTCCCAAGTCTTCACATTTAGAAGATTTCTCTAAGGGAAAAAACGAAAGTTCAAACTCTCGACTCCATGTAGTTCTCCATACTACACCACAACCATTTAAGAGTCCTTAAAGAGAACTGGCAACATGGATTTAAGGCTTTTCAAAGCCTCTTCAGGGTCTTCGTAGCTTTTCCAGGATCCATTAGTTGAAATCTGTAGTCTGGCCGGATAACCCATCCTAAACTTCAAACCTGCTGCAATTAGCTTGGAAACAATAGGGTGGAACGCTTTGCATTTCAAGCGAACCGAGACGGGTAGATCTTGTGAGATTCTCAGCTTTATATGTTCCCAGTGAACCTCTTGTAAAGCTCGCACTTTTTGCAGGAAATACTGTCTCTCCAAATAATTCAAAACGCACACAATAGGGCTGGGGATCCTCGCTGGGATGGTTTAGGCCGTAAAGCCCTGTGGGCGCACTCTATAATGTAGCCGGGGCTGAATGGAGAAGGGCCAGCCACCCGCTCAACCAGCTTCTGAACAAATGCCACAACATGTTGGCCTTCCTCTCCCTCTGGTAAACCGAGGATCAGTACATTATTTCTTCGGCTCCGACCCTCTAGGTCCTCAAGCTTAGCTTCAAAATGAGACAATTTCTGGCGCATCAAGACCAGATCAGGGTCGAGACTGCTAATTATTTTCTCAATAGAAGCAATTTGTGCAGTATTATCAGACACAGTCAGCGAGAGTTCATCTAGCTTTCTAGATAGCGATTTCAAATCCATTGCCATATCCTTCATTTCTTCTCGAAAGGGTTTAAACTCCTCAAGAAATCTGGAAAGCATTAAAGGCTCCTGATCACCACTTTGGCTCGGAGGATCAGGCCCAGAACTACCTGAGGCCTTGGATTTCTTAGGGGCCTTCTCAGGAGTTGCTGGAGGAGTATGCTTCTGTGGGGCTTTCTTCATGTAAGCCTCCATCCATCTGAGATATAACCAGACCAGAGTGCCACAGCTATTACACAACATTAAATCTCAAAAACAAGAGAAAATAGTGAATTAGAACACCAAAACGAGATAAAATAATAAACGGGAGGCAGGAGCTTCTTGAGGGAGCTGCTACTCAGCACTCTGCATCATGTGATCTCCCTTGTTTCTTAATTTACTTTATTTGCAATTGTTCTTTTTGTTACATTAGTGATGGTCAGCATCGGCAACATAGTGGATGCCACATGCTTTAATTCCAGGTGAAACTGTCATGCCGTCATTCACTCTGCAATAAAAGTGTCTTGAAGATAGCTTTTTGGTGGCACAATTTCAACTACAATGAAAGTACACAGTGTCTGCACAGTTGGAAACCACATGACTTATTACATTAAATAAAGTAAAGTAAAGATGATGATGATGATAGACAAGATGAGTAAGAAGTAAAGAACAAAACAGTTTGTATTGCAGAATTGTTTAATGGTGTGTCGAGGGAACATTTGGAGGAGGTGGGATGGTGAATCGGATTTACCAGTATGAGGGACACGAAAGACCAAGAAAGCCAGCATTAACAACATCCCCTCCCCCCAAAAAAAATCTCTGCTTTTATTTATTTTCTTAAACCATATCTTTTTCTTACTTATAACATTTATGTTCAGTTAATGTTTTCTTAGCTATGTTAATTTTGTTAATCCTGTATTTTTTCAGCCTCATACTGATAAATCATATTCCCCACCTCCCCAAAATGCCCCCTCATACCATTATGCTTTCAGTAATAGAAATTGTTTTGTTCTTAGTGTCATTTTATGTAATAAGTCATGTTGCCGCCCACTTTGTGGACACTGCATGCTTTCCTTTAATTAAATATTGTGCCTCAAAAGTGCCATCTTCAAGACCCTTTTATTGCAGCATGAATAGTGGCACTAGAGTTTCACCTGTAATGAAAGCAAGCAGCATCCACTATTTGGCTGACCATCAGTCACATAAGAAATAAAGTAAATTAAGTAATATCTACTACAAAAATACTTGTCAATTTTCTGAACATTTACTTAAAAGGAAACTAACATGCAGGACTACATTTATCAATATTGTTAACATCAGGTAGGGAAATGGGCAGACTAGGTGGGCTAAGCGGTCCTTATCTGCTGTCAAATTCTGTTTCTATGTTTCTTTGTTTCAAGGGAAATCTGTTTTACACAAGCTATTGACCGAACCCATAACACTTTTTTTGTTGCCATCATGTTCTGTCATTTGTAGGAGCATGATCTAGTGACTAGAGCAGAAGTTTGAAACCCACAAATGGGTTGTAAATAATTCTGTCCCTCTAAGTGTTATGGGTTCAGTCAAAATAGTTTATGTAAAGCAGATTTCCATTGGTAAGAACAAGATTGATAAATGTAGCCCTACATGTTACTTTCCCTTTAAAACACTAGCACAATTATCACAAACAATACCATTACCACGCCTACCATGCCCCCAACAAATGTGCTGTCTTTTGTGTTTTTGTCCTGCTGCTTTAATGCCATGAAAAGCCCAGATTAAAAATGAAATGACAGAAATGCATCACACAGTATTGTGTCCCCAGACAGAAAATGCTTCCTTTAAGTCAAATACTTTTACCGCACACACCTGACCAGGTGGTGCAAAGCACATGTGAAGCTTGCCAGAGAACTTAAACATATTTATTGGACTAAGCATTTTTGGGCCTGCCACCTCACTGCTTGCTAAGTGACATCATTGCCTAAGCTGTGACACCACCTACTGCTGCTGCTGTTTGCCTGCTGATGTAATTGAATGAAAAGTCCAGATGAAGATTAAAATACCTGAAATGCATCTCTTTGTCCCAAGTGAGAACACTGCCTGTGTTGACGCCTGCTGCATCATCAATACATACTGCCCTTTGTGTGTGCCTTGCCTTCATACCACAATGGTAAGTTATTGTGTGTGCCACTATAATTTCTTTTTCCAGAGACACAGCCATTTAATTTCTATCGATATAATCTTGTTCTATGTTATAAGCAGTCCGTCATATTGCTCCTTTTCAGGGAATCTTCACACTTTACTGTGGTGGGCATGATGATGATCACATCACATGAACATGTGAGCAACACATGTTACGACTAGATCCTGATAAGTAATGTTGTACTGTTAAATTCAAATGTTCTTTTTTTTTTGGGGGGGGGGGCTGTGGTGCACTGAAAGACAATCATTTATGATTACTTTTTTTTTCCAAGTTGTTATAGGCACAGCATCAATGGTCCACCACAAAACATTTTGGATGTCTGCTGCTGACTTTGGCTACACCAAAACTGTCAACCCATGAAAGGTAAGTATTTTTTTTGGGGGGTGTATTATTTTAAAAAAAGTAAAACAATGGTTCATTAATGTTTTGGTCATCTTTACAGGTATTCAGCATATCATCAGAACTGAAAAATAAATTAACTGCTGTGATTCATGAAGAACGTGATTTGTCTCGTGATGAGCAACTGGTGTGACATGACTAATAAACTATATGCAAATATCTACGGCTGTACTTCCCTGACCTGTACCACCCCAAACACCCTGACTTGAAAACACATATCAATGAGCACAATGGTCAAGCTAAGATACTATCTACAGGATTAAATAGTGCTGGCTTCTTGTGAGAACAAAGATTCAAGTGGGTCATCTGGTATGCCACCCTAACAGCAACATTTCTACAGCGACATGCATCGATATTGATTACAGCACCATGTAACCATAGAAATGCCTCTGGAAGGGGGAAACCACTTCCCCCAACCTGCACCCCAAACTAACTCCAACCTGGGTTAGAATCCTTTAGTTTGCGTGTAGATTCAGGGCAAACCGATGGTAAAAGACAGTGTTGAACTGTGTGGCTCCATGCCAACTGCAACTTGTGGTCGACATAGAGCCCATCGCTGAAAAGCCGGTTGCAATCTTTTTTGTCGCGCCGGCATATATAATCTGGGTCATCCTACAGAATGTGAACACAAACAGAAGCATTGGAGTACTCCAAGGATTTTGAGTGATGTGACATGATATACCCTGGTGTCCCCCAGTCATTTTCCTGATTCGCGATGAAACTGAAGACTTTAAAAAAACAGGGTTATATACAACTTACACCCCAAAAACTTAAAGTTGTGTAATTTGTGAATCATGATCATGAAGATGAAGAATGTGATTTGTTTAGTAAGTGACTCGTGATAATCATCCTGACGTAAAAATGCACATAAATGAGTACAATGTTCTCACCGATATATGCACCACACCAGTACTCTGAAGGGAAGCCAAACAAACAACTGTGGCTTAAATTAAAGATGAAGATTGGGCCCTGGAGAGATGCAGACACACAGGCAGATGGAGATTTACTTACGAGATGTGGTCACACTGGCACAAACACAACACCACCTTAACCAGTGGTCAAAATCATAAAATCCAAAACTGGAAAAAAATAATACCTTTTGCGGGTAGCTGCAGTAACAGTCCACTACCGACTGAGATAGAATGAAGCAGTAAAAAGTACTGCAGATGAATAAGAGATTCAAATCAGAGTCCAGTGATTATGGTGTGGCACAATAAAATGTGTGTGACTTGATGGCATGCACACACATGCACACACTACAGGTAACGTGCAGAAAAATTTAAAGCTCAGTGCAGTACAACCAAATCTTTTAAAACAAGTGAAAAAATGCATTGCACCACAGCAAACACCAAAAAATTATCAAAACTTACTAAAAGTATTAGTGTGTACAATACATGAACACACAAATACCAACACACTAGCTACCCAAAAACAATTAGAAAGACTACCTTTCTCACTGAGTCACTGTGAATCTCCCTTCATCACCCCCTTCCACCGAAGCACACTTCTACAGTGTCTGTTAGTGCACAGCCTGAATCTTAAAAATTAATATTCAAAATGCACACAAAACCAAGAAACACTTAATGATATAAGCACAGGAGGGTTTCCTACAATCAATGTACTAAGTTTTGACCCACAAAATTGGCTCACAAATGCTTTTTAAAAGGTTTTTCAATGGTTTGATTCTCAGAGCTCTGACAGCAAACTGTCTCCAGGTTTCCACTACACACACTACGCAGAACTGAGGCTGTGCAAGACAATCGAGTCCATGTGATCTGCCATCCTCCATGATTCCATGTAAACTTCACCTTGAAGTTCAAAAATAAGGCAAAGTCAGCGCAAAGTCAGTTTAAATCAATGGCATTTCACGTTACTCATTATGGTGAATTACTTTGCTTCATATTGCGGAGTACTTCATGAAATTATCTATATACGTGAAGTGCTCTGTGGAGCGAAGTGCATGGAATTCACTCACCTCTACTAATTAGCTGGGGAGGAGGGTGGAGGTCTGTTTCTTAAGGTTTTTTTTGTCCCCCACAAGCACAGAAATAACATATAGTGCTCCCTGTTTTATTCACCAGCCTTCGTAAAGCCTAAATTGTGGTAGATAATAGAGGATGGCAGTTACAGGATGAGATAGCATTTCTGGAAAACGGGACAGGAGCTCACACTGGCATTAAGTGAAGGTGGTGGATAAAAGGGGGCTGGATAAAGGAGGGAGCACTGTATACGAAATTTGAATTTCCAAATATTTGCAACTCTGAGTATGAATATTCAGCCAAATGTTTGAAATGAGGTATTCACCCACCACTAAAACAGTCCTTTATAGATGACAAGAAATTCCTCCCTACTTTCACTTAGGCAATGTACACCTCCCAGTCAATGTCATTTAGGTTTCAATCTGCCATAGTAGTTATGGGACACATAGTTGTTGCTGTTTAATTTAATTTGTCATCTCCAAGCTGTGCTCTATTATACTACTTGGCCATTTGTAACATACACCCAGGATTGTCTGTTCGCCTCCTGTGGGTCCTAATTCGGGCTTTCTGTAGTGTTCCTATCCCTCCTCACTCCCTGTTTTACACTTGTTTCAATCCAATCCTTGACACACAGTGCAACCATTCCACCCCTCAGACCCTCTCTTTCTCCTGAAGAGACTGTACACTTGCCTCAGTTTATTCCCTCATACACCAGGTCTTTGTGAGCCCTAGTATATTTTGGCTTGCCTCAAGAAGTTCACCTTCCAATACAAAAATCATATTTGTTGTGATCCACACATTCCGTGTCATACAACAAATTGCTTATGATCATTTATTTGAAATGGGGTAACTTTGGAACTGTTAGGGCTAGAAATTTTATTTTTTTAAAAGAAAGATTTTAGTCTGGTATATTAATGTATTTCTGAATCATGTTATTACAACTTACAAATATAGAGCCCTATTCATGAGCACAGCCACACATTCTGGACAGGAGCATAATGTGGGAGCGGTGTTGCAAACCCGTGGAGGAATGCAAAACACGCAGCATTCAGCAACAGCCCCATGTGTGGACAGAGAGATGCACAGGGACACACTGGGGGGTGTGTGGATCAAGGTATGGGCAGGACCGCTGGAGGCAGATGCACCTCTTGACCCCACCATAATAGGTGAACCGCACTGCTACATACATGTGACTATCTGACGCACACACACATCCAGAGTTGCAGATATGGAAACAGAGACATTGACCACACAGGTCTACAGCCATGGCTGCCAGCCCAGCAGTGGCATCCCAGCCCAGGGCAGGATGGTAGGTCCACAGAGCTCCCCGTGACCCGAGACCACTGCTCCTCATGTGATGGAAAGTGACACTGCCCCATGAAGTAACAAGAAAGGGAAAGGCTGTGATTGGGTATAAACAGGAAACTGGCTCAGAAAGATGCCCTTTGCCATCAGTATGCAAAGACTGTTACAACTTACAACCCCTAGGTCCCTGTCAGAGATAGAACCACCAATACAAAGGGAGAGTAGCATGCACAGAGACCCAACTGGCTTGTGTGATCAGTCAGTCATATTGGTTGCAAGCATAGAGATGACAGGAACCCAAGCCCTAGAACAGGAGAGTCATTTAATAACCTGCACAACATGACAATTACCATTTGATCATCCCCTGTGTGTCAGTTCCATAAAACCCTTGGGTTGATCCCTGTGCCATGAGTGGGAAGGATGTGTGGGACTGAACTGTGCCAGCAGTGCAGGACTGTCTGTGAGGACCCTTTTTACTCCTTGAATGATCAGGACTGTGAGGGATAGGGCTGGCAGTAATGTGTCTGGTGAAGTGGCAGGGTGGTACAGGGAGGGAACAGGAAGCAGGGTAAGTGAGAGACTGTTGTGTGCACCACACCTGGCATGCCATGTAGAGACAAATAACAGTTTTGTAAAGGACAGTACTGCAAACAAAGACCTAGGGCCAGATTTTCAAAATGGCAGGAATGCCACAAGCCCCTCATGCGTGGAACATATGGCACAAGGGGTTTGTGGCATTCCTCGTCTGACAGTCGAGAATTTCTATCCATTGCCCCACTCGCAGGATCTTAGACCACATTTTTGTGGTCTAGCATGTGGCACTCCTGGGGGCCTAAGTTATGGAGCTTGTGCCAGATGTTTGGTGCAAGCTTCCATAAATCATGGAAACTGTCACAACTGTGCCCGAGATTGGAATATCGGGCACAGATGCAGCAAAGGGATTTGACTCATCACCAAAACCTAACTCCTGTGGTGCAGGGCTTGACACAAACCCTGCACCCCTTTTTGAAAATCTGGCCCCATATGTCTTGCTTGCAGGGCATCAGAATGGCCAGAACTGGAGAACCATGAGATGTAAAAGTGACCCTAGGTACATCGGTATGACTGCAGAATAGAGAGACCCACCTGGCCCCTTCCCTAAAGGTACCTGACCACTGTGACACGTGCAGCCACTGTGGCCCCAATGTTGAAACAGTGTGCCTATGCAACGAGTACCTGCTGGGACCAGACTACTGAATACAATAGTATCCAACTCTGTTTCCACTAGAGAGTCTGAAGTTTTGGACATGGAAGAGTGGAGCAAGTGACTCCTTGTGATTCAGGAGCTTGTGCCACTACCACTTCCCCCAACTGGGCTAAAGCAACCACAAGTGATAATGGAGGGGCAATGGTCTTCACAGATGGGGTCTGAATCACCAATTTAGAGGGGGGCTCATACCATGGAGGGGTGCAGGTACAGAACTAGCCTCCCAGGAATTACAGCATTGGGCAACCCACTTGCATTTGGCATCTGCTGCAGCGACTACCACCACAATCAGGCCTTCCTGTCCATTAACACCCAGGAACTGTGAGACATCCTCACCATAGACAGTCACAATGGGCCAATTCCCAAGACCCTCAGTCCCTACTCCAACCATCATACTATCAAAGGTAGACACCCTTTTGACCTCAGAAGCCTCAGCTGAGTTGACTCATCCTGTGGTTACCAGGACTGTATGTGTGGTACCCCCTCTAGCAGAGCCATCTGGGCAACCATGAGCCAAGGAACAGGTGGCATCCAAAGCAGAGAAAGGGGGATATGCAAGTACAATAAGAGAATAGACTGTCCCAAGGGGGGCTACCTCAATGGACACATCCCACCTCCTCGAGTATCACAAGGGACAGTGGCTGCAGCCTGGAGAGGTCCCACAAGCACACATATGAACAACGCTTAGTAGTCCCAGGTGAAGAAGATAATTCATTGTAGGATAAAGTAGGAGTACCACACCAACACCTATCCCTACATTCCAGAAGTGCTCTGTTATGAGATAGAATGGAAAAGGGAGGATTGCCTGTATGAGGCAGCAGTACATAAAATCCACTTGAAGCATGAACTGAGTAAAGATAGTGCATGTCAACATCTAGAGGCCTGGGAGCATGCCAGATCCTCATGGACATGCTGTACAAGGGGCTGACCATTATGAATGTCACATAGTGCTCAGGAAACCAAAGGCAACAGCACACAGTATGCAGTGGAAGCCATGGACCCCTTCAGGGAGCCCTGTACTAAGCTGGACCCCCAGTACAATTACTAGCCAGCAACAGGGGAACTGGACCACATCATCTAAGGTGCTTGAAGTGTTCAGTGATGTCCATGACACCTGCAGACCAAAGAAGTACATATGCTGGAGCACTTTGTGGAAAGCTCCTGTTTGAAAAAGGGAAGACATGCCCGCAGATGTTTCATCAGAATCTTGATATCCACTGTAGGTTGAGGGCCTCATCAGGGCTATTGAACTGGGAGAATGCTACCTTGCCATCCTGCATATCTGCTGGTGAGATTGTTTTAATTGCATTGTATAGGACCCTGATGTGACAGGGCTGAATAAGGACCTGCCCCATTTTTTATGCAGAAAGGGTTTGAACTCAAGGGTCTGTTCTGTCCTCTCCTTTCCTGTCTCTTCTCTGTCTGGCTGCACAACCAAATTTTCTTGTGAGACCTAGGCACCGATCACTCTGACAGTTTCTCAATTCTCCACCTCTTGCTATCTCTCTGCCTTCCCTTGCTGTTTCTGTCTTTTCTTCCCCCCTTGCATATCTGCAGGTATAAAAATATATGTGAATCTTTATGTGTAAAACTGTATGTGATACTGGGACCCTTTGTTTAAAACTGTATATAGTGAGCCAGCCCACCAGCGCAGCAATTGGATTTCCGCTTGTGATGCCAGTGACCCGGGTTCAGGAATAGACTCAGGTCATCAGAGAGCCAGCCAGGGAGAAGGATTGAGCATCCCATGACTGCTCTCCTTCTCTGGTGGAGGGTACAGGATGTCACCGGTGCATGGGGGACACCTGGTAGAGGCCAGGAGTGCCTCAGCATAAGGCACAAACAAGGTTACAAGGGTGTAGGATGGATGCTGGCATCATTGCACATTCCCACCCCCCCAGTGGGAGAAAAGCTAAGCCTGCCTCTCTCTGCCTAAGTGATGCCCTCCCCTTAGCTGTGACTGGCTCCCCAGGCCAACTCCCCCTTTCCCATTGTTCATTACACCTTATGAGCTAGGTGCCACATCTCCACCCTGGGGAGTAATCCAGGGAGTCCTGGGAGCACAGATCATGTGGAGATGTCACAGCCAAGGGGTCCATGACTGGGTGGATGGCCCCATAGAGAGAGGTGTGGCACAAAAAGAATAAATTAAAAAAAAAATAAAACTGTATATAGTTTTGCTGTTGAAATGATTGCAAAAAAGCTATTTGGAACTCAAGTGGTTAACTAAAGATGCAGTTTTTAAGCCTTTTGCAGAGTTGTCAACAAGAAGTCAGTTCTGGGACACTATGTATTGTTTTGCTGCACCTGCAAGGAATGAAAGGAATGAAACTGACAAGAGCATTCTGTAAACTTATAAGAACATTCTGTGAGAAACAGACTCTCTTAATGAGTTCCCAGACAAAGACTTACAATAGAACAGCAATGCTTCTGCTAGAGAGAGAGAGAGGGAGCAAGACTGAAACTTGGAATTAAGAAATATCCTCAGAAGGACTTAGTTTTCTATGTTTGTACTGCCTTTGTAAATAGTTATACTGAATAATTTTTATTTTTTATTATGCTGTTATTGAGAAAATAAAATACTGTTTGCAAATGTTGAAACTACTCCCGGTTTTCCTATGCTTCCTGACCTGTGCTTTGATGGTAGATGGTGTAAGAAATGGGATTTACACCATGCGTACTCTAAGCCAGGAGTTTAGTGCATTGATACTGGACCTAGTACCAGGGAAGCATAGCAGAAAGATACAGATGTGACACCCTGGATGCAATGCAGAAATGTTGCAGAATATCACAGAATGTTGCAGTTTACTGCAGGGGCCATTGGTAAGTCAATAACAATTAAGCCCTTTTGTCATGCAGGATTTTGTGACATGTCATTACTGCAAGTTACTGCACTTCATCATGGCTGACTCCACGGCATGAATTCTGCAGCAGCAAGCCCAGGAGTCATTACCAGAAGAATGGCAGCCAAACTCAAAGCAGAAACAAAAGTCCATACTGAGACTGTTCAGCCAGAACCAGAGATGGGGAAAAACAAAGAACAAGCAGTGACAGAACCTGAAAGCTTGACTGCCTTTTTCCAATGGTGGGCTATACAACAAAAAGAGAAGGAGTAACAGAGAAGAGAAGAGATACACAGAAACTCAAGAAGCAAAGAAAAGAAGAGATGCAGTGACTGGAGCAGCGATGACTAGATGCTTTGCAAGCTATCAAAGCTAGAGATTCTGCTACAGGTCCAGCAGAGTAACAAAACACCAACAACTTAAAATACCTTAAACTTACAAAGATGTGTCTCTTAGATGATATTAAAGCATACCTGACAACTTTTGAAAGGGTTGCTACAGCTTGCCAGTGGAGTGGCCGAAACAGCAATGGGCAATCAGACTAACACCCTACCTGACAGGTAAAGCCCAACCCGTCTACAGCAATATGGACACTGCACAGTCAGAAAACTATGAGCTGGTGAAAACAGAAATCCTGAAAAGGTATGACATCTCAGGAGAGACCTACAGGCAGAGATTCGGTCTCTGAAGTACAACTCAGTCGACAATCCTCATGAAGCCTTCATCTGACTCTGAGAACACCTTATGAAATGGCTCCATCCAGAGGGTAAAACACTCCCACAGATCATCAAAACATATGCAAAGGAGCAGTTCATCAACATTCCTACCCACAGACTTATAGCTTTGGGTAAAAGAACACAGACCAGAAAGTGGGGAAAAGGCTGTTTCTTTGGCTGAAGACTACCAGATGGCTAGACAGATGCCACAGCAGCTAGGTAACAGCCAAGCACTGGTAAGACACTCTTTTTCACATTTAAACTCCAAGTCTGATAAGAACTCTGGTGGGGGTAACAAATCTGCACCCAAATATTTTATTTGCTATAATTGTAATAAGTCAGGTCATATTGCAAGGAATTATCATAGCAAGAGGAGTGACACTGAAGCAGATTTGTCCTTAACAAATTGAGGCAAGTATTTAACAAATGTCAAGGTGGGAGGTAAGACTGTGAAGGGACTTACAGATTCAGGAAACAGACAGACCCTAGTGCATATTGAAGTACTGGGAAAACAATGTCCAAAAGGACCGGGTACTATCTACATCCACAGGGACACTCGATATCATTCCACCAGCCAAGTGACTTTGACTATTAATGGGGTGTCACACCAAATGAAAGTGGGGGTAGTACGTAAGTTACCTGTACCTGTGATTATTGGAAGTGACTTTCCAGGATTTACTGAGTTAATCAAAGAGGGAATAAATCCTGATGTTTCAGCAGCTGTGATGACAAGAGCTCAGGCAAAGAAAATCTCAGATAGTGTGGACACTTTTCCTTTTGGTGATTTTGATTCAGACTTGTCTGAGCAGAGCTCCAAGATCCAGAAGTCTAGGAAAGAAAGAGGATGCTTGAAGAAACAGTGGCAACAAAAGACTAATGGACATAAGGGGTTAACATACGAAAATGCTGACACTAAACTGATCACCGATTGTGATTTTCTTTCAGAACAAACTAACAATGTTTCTCTCCAGGGTTAGTTTAAGCAGCTGGGGTGAAACCAAAACAGGATGAAGCTATGTTTAAAAAATGTAATGGGCTACTGTATAGAGTCTGAGTTAAACCTCAGATACAGGACCAGATAGAACAATTGGTTGTATCACAAAAGTATAGAGCTGAGTTGTTACAGATAACACATGATAGTCCTATGGCTGGTCACTTGGGGAGGGATCATTCCATTGCCAGACTGCTGTACAGATTTTACTGGCCTGGAATTCATAAAGAAGTTGCTACCTATTGCAGTTCTTGTGCTGACAGTCAGAAAGTAGCCCCAGTGACTAAAAAAGACAAAGTGCCCCTGGTGCAACCCTACCTTAATAGATGTGCCTTTTGAGAGAATTGCAATGAATGTGGTTGGTCCCTTAGACAAAAGTAAAAACGGTAATCGATTCATTTTGCAGTATGTGACTATGCTACTCGATACCCAGAGGCAGTTCCTATGTGTACTGTCACAGCTCCAAAAGTGGCAGCTGAGCTTGCCAAGATTTTCAGCCAGGGTGGGCATACCAAAATATATTATTACTGATCAGGATAGTAATTTTGGTGTGCATTACTGAAGGAGCTGTATCGACTACTAGGTATCACTGCTATAAGACCCTCCCCTTATCACCCTCAGACAGACAGTCTCATTGAGCATTTTAATCAAACCCTAAAATGCATGTTAAAAAGGTTTGTAAAAGGGGAAGGGAAAGACTGGGACCAATACATCCGCTACTTGCTATTTGCTTACAGAGATGTACCAGAAGCATCAACACATTTTTCACCATTTGAGATATTGTACGGTGGACAACCTAGAGGGCCACTAAATGTAATAAAAGAAACATGGAAAGTTAACCCCCATCAGAAACAGTCTATTACATCTTGTATGTGTGCCCTGTGAAAGAAGCTGGTAAAATATGTTGAAAACACCCATAGTAATCAGGAAGAGGCCCAAAACTAGCAGAAGGTGTATTATGACCATGGGGTAAAAGAAAAAGGTTTTGAGCCAGGTGTAAGGGTCTTGCTACTGTTCTTCACTACAGAAAATAAACTGTTAAAGGACTGACAAGGGCCTTATAAAGTGCTTAGAAGTACTGGCACAGTTAACTATGATATTGAGGCCCCTGATAGGAAAAATCCTACTAAGATATACCATGCTCGTACTGGGTCATAATGTTGTACGCGTAATAGTGCACGGCATTATGCCGGAAACCCGGACCTGTGCACTCTCTGTGTTGGACCCCTCTGGAGTTAGAATCCTTAGTGGGGGGTTCATGGGGCACAGCCCCCCACAATAGGGGTGTGGGGATGGAGCCCCCCACAGAGAAAAGATAGCATTGAATCGCATAACGCGATTATGTCACACGACATTCTGCCATGTGCGGTATTGACCCCGTGCCTACCATGGTAACCTCTTTAAGAAATGGTCTGAAAAAACACCAAAAGTTGTTTTGCTGGTTTTACCAGAAACTGATAAAGATATTGATGTAGCTTATGATAGACTGGAACATAATGTAACTGCTGATGCTGTAAAGGTGAATGTTTCCTTAACCTCTGAACAAACGGCAGAAATTCGTAACTGCTGAAGACATTTAACAGTACTTTTACCACAGTGCCAGGCCGAGCAAAAGGGGTCAAGCATTTAATAGTGAAAAGGAATGCTCGCCCTATTAGACAAAATACATACACATTACCAGAGCAGTTAAGAGCAGAGGTGGTTAAGGAAATACAAAAAAATGAAAGAATTGGGTATCATAGAAGAGTTGAAAAGTGCTTGGTCATCACCAATGGTGATTGTAAAGAAAAAAGAAGGGAGTGTAAGAATCTGCCTTGATTTTAGGAAACTTAATCAAGTGTCAGAATTTGACAGTTATCCTTTGCCCAGAATAGATGATTTGGTGGACAGACTGGGGAGTTTCAAGTATATCAGTACCCTCAATCTCACCAAGGGTTACTGGCAAAGTCCCCTAGCTAAAGAATCCAGAGACAAAACTGCATTTGCCACTACTGTAGGATTCTATCAGTTCACCACCATGCCATGTAGTTTACATAGTGCATCCGCTACATGCCAGCGGTACATGGATGTAATTTTATTCCCTCACACTGGTTATTGTGCTGCGTACATGGATGATGTCGTGGTGTACAGTCCAGACTAGAAAAGACACCTGGAACACCTACAAGCTGTTATCCAATCGATCAAAAAGGCAGGTCTGACAATTAATCCTACCAAATGTGCATTGGGTATGCAGAAAACCAGATATTTTCACTATGTTTTGGAAAATGGAGAAGTTAAGCCCTAGATTTCCAAGATAGATGCTGTAGCTAACAGCCCTGTCCCTCAAAACCAAGAAACATATCAGGTAATTTTTAGGTCTAGCTGGTTATCATCAGAGATTTGCTCCCAGCTTTGCTGAGTTAGCTACTTCCTGCACTGAATTTACAAAGAAACAGTCCTGAATAATGTGAAATGGACCCCAGAGTGTGACGAGGCTTTTTAGGCCATTAAGGCTGCATTATGTTTAGCCACTGTTTTAAGAAACCCATACTTTGAGAAACAATTTTTGTTGCAGACAGATGCATTAGATGTAGGCATTGGTGCACTCCTGAGTCAAAATATAGATGGGAAAGAACATCCTATTCTATATATCAGTAGGAAGTTGCATGACAGAGAGAAAAGGTACTCTACCATTGAAAAGGAATGCCTTGAATCAAAGTGGGCCATGGAGTCCCTTAAGTTTTACTTACTAGGAGATGACTTTGTACTTGTAACAGATCATGATCTTCTCTGTTGGCTTAACCAAATGAAGGATAAAAATTCTAGAGTCACATGGTGGTACCCGGCACTGCAGCCATTTAAATTTAAAGTGATGCACAAATCTGGAAAGGGAATGTCAATGCTGATTTGCTGTCAAAATATGGATCAGAAATTGAGAATTCCAAAGGTTGAAAAAATGTGAGTTGAAACTTCTCTGTTTGCTATGCTGCATATGCACTGAACCGTAAAGGCTATAAGCTAATGTTAGATGGGAATTTAATAGAACGTTTTAGAAACCTGTTTTTTATAAAACAGGATCCCTCTTAAAGAGGGAGATAAGTGACAGAGTTGAATAAGGCCCTGCCCCATTTTTTATGCAGAAAGAGTTTGAATGCAAGGGTCTGTTCTGTCCTCTCCTTTTCTGTCTCTTCTCTGTCTGATTGCACAAGCAAATTCTTTTGTGAGCTCTAGGAGCAAATCACTCCGACGGTTTTATAATTCTCTGCCTCTTGCTATCTCTCTGTCTTCCCTTGCTGTTTCTGTCTTTTCTTCCCCCTTGCATGTCTGCGGGTATAAAAATATATGTGAATCTTTATGTGTAAAACTGTATGTGACACTGTGACTCTTTGTTTAAAACTGTATATAGTTATACTGTTAAAATGATTGCAAAAAGCTATTTGGAACTCAAGGGGTTAACCTGAGATGCAGTTGTTAAGGCTTTAGCAGAGCTGTCAACATGAGGTCAGTTCTGGGACACCATGTACTGTTTTGCTGCACCTGCAAGGAACAAAACTAACAAGAATATTCTGTAAACTTACAAGAACATTCTGTGAGAAGCAGACTCGCTTAATGAGTTCCCAGACAAAAACTTATAAAACAGCAGCAATGCTTCTGCTAGAGAGAAAGAAAGAGAGAGTAAGACTGAAACTTGAAATTAAGAGATATCCTTAGAAGAAGAACTTAGTTTTCTCTGTTTGTACTGTTTTTGTAAATAGTTATACTGAATAATTTTTATTTTTTTATTATGCTGTTATTGAGAAAAATAAAATGGTACTTGTGAATTTTGAAACTGCTCCTGGTTTCCCTATGCTTCCTGACCTGTGCCTCGATGACACCTGTGATTGAGACTTTATCCTCCCACAATGGGGTGGGCTGAGGGGCACTGGAATACAATTGTACCAGTGCCTGGCTGTGTGGGCGAGGACTGTCTCATTCAGGGAAATAGTTTACACAGAAACTCCTAGATGGACCATTAGTGACACCTCCCCCATTGTGTCAATATAAATACACAAAGTTAACAAAGTAATACAAATGGCCTGCTGCCACCACTTAAGTTTGCTACGTTTATAGATGTGGGTATTACAGTTTGTATGATCCTATTGGGGCCTCCTGTTTTTATAAAATAAAGCACTGTTTGGGAGCCTAATGCGTTGACTGAGTTTGTACTTCGGAATGGAGTTGACAAGGCCCTTAAGGTATCTACTGTTCATGATTGAGGCACCCTCTTTTGGTGACATGGGTGGAAGGATGTGACCGAGAACTATGTGTGATGTATGTTATCATGGGGATGTTGCTCCAGGTGATGGCACCACAGGGTTCTGAATGTGATATACGTGTGTCAGTTATGCACTGTGTAATGTGCAGTATGGCAATGTTGTCACCTAGACATTGCCCAGTGTCACACAGTATGCATGTGGGTTACTTGGACTCAAACCCAGGTCTGCTGGATGCCCCAAGTACATCCATGGCCCACCACTACAAACCCCAATGTACACCACTAGTCAATGGGAACCCATAACTTACATCAGGGACACATCATTCTATGGGGTAGTATCAGTGTCTGATGCTGCTATATCAGGTTGTTTACCACTACAAGATTTCCCACAGGGGACAGAAAACATGGAACTATCTCCTGGACTATTGTGCAGTACAAATCTATCCACCACATCTCTACACCTCTATGGAGTGTGTGCCATGTATAGGGGTAGCAGAGAACAAATGCAGTTCATGATCGGGGATGTCCCTGTGGGATGGTGGCAGTTGGGAGGATGTTCTGTTGTTTATGGCAGGGGCCTGCCTGGTGTAAATGTACCATAGCCTTTGTGTGTTCCTTTTCAGCGTAACTTGCATTGTACATGTGCATTATGCCATGCAAGCAGCACATGTCCATCTGACATGCCCCCACGTACATCAGTGTGGTACTTCATGTGCTGTGTGTATACCATATCTATGCATGCTGCATAACTCTGTTGTGCATGCTGTTTTGGTGGGTCATGCCTATGTTTCAAGCATTGGGTGTATACAATGCTGATATACAGTGCATATAATGCTACACAGGTTGCTGAATAGGGAACATAGGAAATACATAATGATCTGCAGTTTAATAACACTTTTATCTCCTCTAGTGAGTGGTAAGATCTATAACTCATGAGTAGGAAAGCCATGAGTTTGCCATAGAGGTGTTATCACTCATGTGTAGAGATAAATGGGTTATTCCACAGCAAAATATTATATATTTAATATATGCCACACTATTGATAGTGAGTTTGTTTGTTTTTACTGTTTTAGCTTAAAACTGTCTCTTTTTCATTGTAGACTATCTGATATATTGTTCTCTGTGCTCTATTTTGAGATTCTTAGTGGAAATAGCATTGTCCAAGTGAAATAATTTGCTCTAAGTGAAGTGAAATGTGTTCTAAGTGAAAATAAATATCCCAAAGTGACATGATTTATTTACTCACTTTAGTCATCACCGGTGTGGAATATATTGATAAATAAAAATGCAGGCATGTTTTGAAAAAAGATTTTAGAAATACATTTTCAATCTTTTTCTGAATTTTGGTCCAACTTCATAATATTTCATGCTTAAACATGTATTGTATTTATGAGCAAGCTTTGTGGTGCCAAGGGGTTAAGCAGAACTGTTCACAGTGGTTAGCAAAGCAAGTTCATTCCCTGACTTGGGACATCAGGAGTGGTGTCCTGCAGGGAAGGCTACGAGCATTCATATGAATTCTGTCCTCCCAGGGTGTGGGTAGCTTGATGAACAACTCAATAAGCAATACATAGGGGCAGGCAGCCAGCATGGTAGAGGCTCTATAAGTGGGATGAACACATGCTGCCAGGCACCATACTCTCAGGGCAGTCGTGAGCACGCAATACAGGAAGCTGGGTGTTTTCCCCTCTTTGCATGGAGTGATTGACAGGCTTCAAATGTGGCCCTCACCCTGAAGATGCATGAGCATGCCATGTACTTCTACATGAATATGCTGCAAAAGAATAATAATACAACCTTCTCCCAACTGCAATGACCATGCAAGAAGGGGGATCCCACCTCTAGAGTAATACAGTATGAAGGAACTTCACAGAGCAGGTGGTGGTGCCTTTTTCAGAGGTGTCCAGGAGAGTAGTGCAGGTTCTGGGTGAGTAGCTGCTGATAGAACTAGGGGACTTGAAACAACTCAGTATGCAAGTGTATAAACAATGAATTTAAAACATTGTATAGAGCCAGACTGGTGGGGCAGAGGGCTGAGGTGCTTGGCATCTTACCTCTCCCATGCTGGCAGTCCAAGTTTGGGAATGAGCTCAGTCTGCAGGGGGGTTGACCAGGGGGAGAGGGGTCAAGCATCTCAATGGATGCTCTATTTCTCCGAGACAGATGGTACCACCTGTGTCATCACAGGTGGCAGTGCAACTAGAGCAGCTAGTGGGAGGGGGGATGTTGGTAGGCACTGAATGCCACACACTTATGGGAGGACATGCTTGGTGCACCCTTGATTCAGGAATACCAGGGGAACCAGGGAAGCAAATGGGGAAAGCTCCCCATTCAACAGGATGAAGCTGCCCTGTCCACAAGCCCTGCACTATTCAGGCAGGTCCCTCCTCATAACCAGATCCTGTTCACAATGGAAGGTAAGGGGGTGCCTCTATCACCCCCACCTGAGGGGGAAAGCTCTTTCGGAACAAGGAGAGGGGACCCACAAAAGCCCTGGAAGATGCGAGGGTGACAGGGCTAGTACCAGGGAATGGGCAGAAGGGGGCTGCTGGGGAATGAAGGAGAGGGAAAAAAAACACTGTGTTGATATATTTTTATATGCAGTATAGTGGCATATAGAAACATGATACCTCTACTGATGGGACTTATCTATGTCACTGTAACACTAAGACTGCATGTAAAGAAATATTTAGCCCTTACTGCTCTAAAGTTAGCCCTTTCAAAAGATAATTTCTTTGATAATGGATAACTTTGGAACCATTAGGGATAGAAGCCTAATTTGTATTATCTTCCAACATTTTTGCAGATGCAGTCAATCAATGCTTTGATGGTGTCACAATGATTAATTATTATGCACTAAAAGTTTAGCTAGTAGGTATTATGTCATGGTAAACTTGCACTTTTCCAATGGAGAAAAACTCCAATCTCCATATAATATATATACAGTATCAGTAGCCTAGTTATTGGTATTAGATAGTACTATGCCTTCATTAACAGTAACTAGTGTTGTATCACCCAGATGATCCTATATATTTATATATTCATTTAAGAAAGTTTCACCAGGAAAAGCACACTGAGCTACAAATAGCTGTGATTGCCCATCTTAACATATTCACCGTTCCAGCTTCACATGCCCCAGCACCCAGCACTTACAATCAGTCTTTGCACCACAAGAACCTTACCTGTCATATTCCCTCAACAAGGCCCCCTGGCTGCACTGTCTCCCGCCCTCGCCCACCTACCCTCTGTATTTCCAATCCTGCTCTCGCCCCAACCACCTCTCGTACTTCCCCTTACCCTGCACCTCCTTCCCCGATCTCCTACCTCACTTCCTCCCTACCCACCCACCCCCTTCCCTTGTCTTGCTCATAGGTCAAGTCTTTGTACTGGTTATTACATGTCTGTAAGTCAATGATTATTTGTTTGTACTTAAAAATGATGACTGTTGCACACGCTGACGTGGAACCTTTGTAAAAGAGTTTTGGCTCAAAGGTATTGTAATCCTAGATTGAAATAAATAAATAAATAGCTTGTTTCCAGATGCCTCCTGGGGAAAAGGGAAGAGAGGATACAATATTGATACAGAAATAGATAGCTACCATACATTACATAGAAACATAGAAATTGTCGGCAGGCCCATTAAGTCTGCCCATACACCATATCTTTTGAAAGTGTCTGCTGACTTTACTTAGTCATTTACCTTAGCTGGTCTTTCTCTTCCCTTTGATTACTTTCTGCCTATCCCATGCCTGTTTGAAGCCCTGCACTGTGCTGTTTCCCAACACCTCCTGTGGCAGGTCGTTCCATACACTGACCACCCTTTCTGTGAAAAAGAACTTCCTCACATTCCCCCTTAGTCCGCCTCCTTCTAATTTCATGTCATGCCCCTTTTGTTTTACTATTTGGCTTCAGATGAAAGATGTCTGCCCCCTTTACCTTATTTATGCCCTTGAGATATTTGAATGTCTCAATCATATTCCCCCTCTCCCTCCTTTGCTCTAGGGTATGCATACTGAGTTCCTGTAATCTGTCCTCATATGCCTCCAATACTTCATGTAGTTTTCCAGATGGGGCCTAACCAGTGTTTTGTAGAAAGGAATCAGTACCTCCCTCTTAAGGCCAGTTATACCCCTACTAATACACCCCAACATTCCTCTAGCCTTCCCTAATGCCTTTGTGGTCTGCTTGGATGCCTTTAGGTAATCTGTAACAATGACTCCCAAGTCTCTTTCTTCCCTAATGACTGTGGCAGATTTGGATATCTGAAGATAAACTTATTTCTCCCCCAGAGCAATGCTCAGTTAGTGAGATTTAACAGTCAGTATAGAGACCCGGTAGTGGAAGCAATGGACCCTCTGTCTGAAACATGGATTTCCAGCAAGGTGTATCTGTTCCCATCATTTCTTTTATGTCCAGTGGTCCGTAGAAAGATTTGTCTGTCACATGACTGGTTCAACTTAGAGGCCTTGGAGTGGCCAAGAAGACTGTGTTTTTTGACTCAGTCCACAATTCAAGAGCCCTACTGGCTCACTGAAGAGCATGATTTTCTCTGTCACAATTTGATTATTCATCCCAGTCCAACTGAGCTCCAGCTGGCAGCTTTACTCTAATATTTTATTTTATTTATTTATTTTTAGACTGAGGCTTCCCAGACTAGGTTATTCTGAGAGAGTGGTTGATACCATAAGGTCATCAAGGACGTATTCTTCATAGGTGGCTTATGAGGGTGTGGTCAGCTTTTGCCATTGGGCCAATCAGACAGGTTTGTGACCTAGGAAAAATCTGTGTTGCAGACACTGTATTTCCAGTAGGAAGGGTAGACAAAGGTCTGGCCTTCAATACCTTACAAGTACAGTGAAGCTTGCCAAGATCAAACCCAATTCTGCAGCTAGCTGCAGCAAAGTTACAGTACTGCAGGAAACAATATAATTTAAATGGCAGTTAGTTCCTTTTGTCAAGCAGGAAACTGTGACATTGGGCTTCATCCTGGTGGACTTCACTGTACAGTTACTAACTTTGGCTGAAGTGCTTTGTTCTTGTGAGGGGTGCTTTCTAAATTCTCATTCAGCTGTTAGTTGATTTTTATAGGTCTCAGCAGACCCAAGCCAGTTTATTGATCTCCAGTCCCCCTTGAGATCTTAATGCGGTCCTTAATACTCATTGCAATCCTCTTGTAACCCAGGATCTGCCTCCCAATGGGTTATTATCCCAGCCTGCCTGCCTAGATGCAGGTTGAGGGGCCTAGGTTCAGATTTAGCTGTTACCAGAGGCTCTATTTTAACAGTACTGCTATCGGCATGGGGCCTCCACCCAGAGAATTCTTTAAGTGGGCTAGATGTTAAGCTTGCACAACTGTCTGGGAAGTTGTACCTACCCACAGCCCCACCTAGTGACTTAACACATAAATTCCCATAACGGCACAGGGTCATAATGTCACAAGACATTATGCCACAGTAATATACCGCAATGCCAATACAGCGCAATATATTGATAGTGGCATGTCTTTTTTTTCGGGGGCTCCACCACCCCCATTATGGGGGGCTGTGACCCCTGAACCCCCTCAACTAAAATACCTAACTTTGGGGGGGGGGCGGTTAACAGTAAAAATCGCACAAAGTGTGAAAAATGTAAAAATTCATGCATCTGGGACCTGGAATCGAAACCCGGTCCCAAATGCACTGCCTGTCTTCCTTGCTGCCAGTGGCTCACTTATACCATCAAGCCATGGCAACTGCTCGGTGGACCCCTGTCCCATCAGAGGTCTTATTCTCTGTCTGGGAGAGTGAGAGGGTGCACTACTGCGCATACTGCCTTTCATGATTTTGCACCCTCTCGCGCTTCCCTACCACGCTGTTAATGTTGCGTGTTTTTTTTGTATGCTGTAGAGCATAAGATAAAGGGACCTGGTAGGTCCAATAACACACTTTAATTTGCATTCAATTTACAATTAAGGGAGAGTGCAAATGATATGCTCATAGTGACCACACTTACCAACAGGGTCTGGAACTCTGGCATATACCCTGTGCCCCAGCAAAGAAATTGTTACCAACAATACCAACACAATAATTAACAGTTATTTAAATTAACCCAGCACTCAGTAATAATATGCTCATGGACCCAGTTAACATACAAACAACAAACTGATTTATTTTGGGGTTTAAGCAAGGGATAGGGGATGCAATTTGAAATTAAGTGAGTTAGTACTTTTGGTTTCAGTAGTATTTGGTTATTATGTAGCATTTGACACAACACATTCACACCCTTGGACTATCCAGCTAACCTCACTGGGTTCCCAGGATAATCTACCTTGCAGGCTTGGAGCATTGCCGCAGGTCAGCCAACATTGCAGCTGGTTGGTGCCCTTAAATAAAAGACTGATTAGTAATTCTTTGACTTTTGGTTTTTGCAATATGCACAACACTTTATTCCCAAGAAAATTGTAATCCCCAGGCCCGATGGCCTGCAAAAACAGTCTAAACAGCAGCTTGAAACTGATAGGCGAATCAGATGGCAAAATACTTTAAACTGGTTGCAGGGACAGGCCCTGCTGTTACTCACTGAACCATGAACCTCAGGATCTGGGACAATTTCCAGGTTGACTCCCCTCAAGGCAGAATTCAGCTCCTGATTTGTAGTTGCAGGCCACAGGACTTTGTCCTTTTAAGCAAGGACCAGGATACAGTTAGCCGGGCTGGCATGACTCACCCCTACTTCAAGGCATCCCTCCCGGGGTGGCCACAACCTCAATGATCTTCATCGCAGGAGTTGACTCCTTTCTCTGGTTGTCTAGCAGCTTCGGTGTCACAGGCATCAACAGGCTCTTAAGCAATTCATTTGGCATCACAGGCTCAGCTTTGGTGCAGTTCTGGAATAGGCTGAACAACTTATCAGCTTGCAGTCTGAAGTCCTGGAAATGTAAGCCGGCAATGCAGATGGTCAGGTCTCCCACTGGCATATTGGCTGGAGACAATCCTGGTGACCCCAGGCTTGTGAATTAGGCCACAGTCTCTGAGGCAAAACAGCTTCTCACCAAGATGCAAGTTGGGGACCATTCAAGCTCTGATCCCACTTTCAGTCTGGAATTTAGCTCCAGGTCAAGTTCTCCTTTTTCTCCTTTTCTGGAGGAGTGCAGCTCTATCTGTAGACTTGGTATTCTCACACTTGAGTAAGCGTTCAGGCTGAGGAAAGGCAAAGTAGGCCTCTTCCCAAACTCCCCAAGCTGCAGGGAGCCTTCTCACTCTGGAAACCCACACTGAAAACTGACTCAGTGCAAGCAGTCCTTCTATAAATAAGGATCAAAGTTCCAGCAATCTGATTGGCTGCCCAAGCTGTCTAAAACAGTTTAAGTCTCTTAATTGATTAGATTTTGGGTGCTAATAATTGTGCCTCCTTTTTCTTCCAACAGTCTCTGGTAAGCCCCAAGAGGCTCTAGGATTAGTCCTGGCTTGTGATTGGCTGCTAGGCTGCAAAGATGACTGCTAAATGTACAGTCCCCGAGCAGTTCATTCTAGTCCCAAGTTTAAAGTTCGGGTGTAGCCAGATAAAGTAGTTTACTTAAATAATAACCTCACAGTATGATTGTCCCAACTGTGCCCTTTATTTTATTTATTTATTTATTTTAATTTTTGTTGACCTGGTAAGTGCACTAAACAAATTCTGCCTATTTTCAGGCACAACCCAGGGAAGGAGATACAGATTAATGCAAACTGACCTTGAATCAGATTAAGCTGTTGGTAGTATTTTTTTTTTTTTAGTGAATGGGAGGAAATTTGGCCAGGGCACCAGGGAAATTCCCCTATTAGCCAGTAGGGGGGATCCTTGGCCATCACTCTCAGAATGGCCACTTTGGAGGAGCAGGCAGAGAGGATGGATGTCGGGACAGCAGGAGAGCAGGCCTCCTCCCCTGCTTTGTCTACCCAAGAGGCCGTCGATCTGGAGTTTGCTACTTCAGACTTCTCTGAGGGCGAAGAAGATCCTGAAACTTCTGTTGTAATTAGAGGGGAATCAGTAGTTCATATACAGCTGAAAGTGTAAGTTTGTCTCAGGAGAAGTGGGACGAGAAGTTACAGAAGCTGCAATTACAGAAAGCAAAATTGCTTGTTAAAACTTTAGCGTTGAACAAGGAAATGGACAGATTGTCTGAGCAAATAGCTGTCAGTTGTCAGAAAGCCGCTGTCAGTAGTACGCTGAGTCATCCTGTTACTTACAGTTTGCCGGTCTTGATCGTTGTGGAGGCTCCTCCTTCCTACACAGATGTAGTAGTGCATTTGGAACCGAGGAATATTGATTGTGCAGCTGGCAGTGAAAATGGGTTTCAGCCCGTGTGCTGCAGCCACATTCCCCGGATTCTTGACCAAGTACTTCAGATTCTGTGGCTGCTGACAAACCAAAAAAGCAGTGACTTAGCCCTGGGAAGCAGGCTCGTGCTCAGAATCACAGCGTGCTGCATCAGACTCAATAGGAGTCTTTCACTCTTTTTTGGACAGACAACATATTCGGGACTGGGGCGCTAGTGCTCTTGGAGAATTTTCAAATCCTCCTGATGCAACTTGTTCTAGGAATTTATCTACAGAGTCGTGGTCTCCCAAGCAAGTACTAGAACATGCAAGATGGTCACAGAAACCATCAGGGCAGTGGATTCCAGATGTAGAAGACCCCTCCTTTCGTAAAATGATTTCTAACCTCCCTGTGACTGTGGCCACCAACCCAGGAAAGAGCTCCAATGTACTCCAGGGTAATGAGATTAATGATTCTGTTTTTTCTGATGCTGTTGTTTCTAGACATAATGTTGAGTCTGTGCCTGTTAATGTTGTTTCCCTCCTCAATGTTAATATGTAAAATGAGGGGGAACCTTGACATCTGGGTCCAAGTGTTGAAATCCTTTGAAATGGGCAAGATAATCCATCCCTAGAACCTATGTTTGTTGTCTGACCTGTTTGCGAATGGGGTGAACCTTCCCCAAGATACAACACTGTCAGACTACTTTATAGAAGAGGTTTGGAAAACACACCTGATAGGCTTTATGTGGCCAGACATTTACTAAAATCTTCCATGAAGTTTTTTTTTCTTCTGAAATATTAGCACTGATTTCCCTAGGCAATGGGAATTACTCTATCAGTTTCAAAAATGTCTCTAACCTGGACTGGTTCTGGTCACAGTATGAAACTTTAAAGAATAAACCCATTTGAATTCCCTTCCATGCCATCCCCTTAATCAAGCCTTTAGTAAAATGTATCAATGTAATGTTCAGAAATGAAGGGGTCAGCCGGCCCGGTGGCACTGATGGTTGAGGTGCTGGATGCCACACCTCGTGCCACTCCAGTGACCTGGGTCTGGAACAAGCCTGGCCACCAGGGTCAAGTAGGGAGATAGAGGATCTATATCCAGAGGGACTGCCTCCTCTCTCAGGGGAGGATCCAGGCTATGACTGGCATCGCAGCTGCCCCTGGTGGCTACCAGAGGCACTGCAATGCGCAGAGCTCGCTAGAGGGATGCAGAACTGTGTCAGGCATGCCTGACACCATTGCATGTCTGAGTTTCAATGGGAAGGGTGGAGAGGGTGGAGGGGGGAGACCTCAGCCAAGAAAATCCCCGCTCCCAGAGATAGGTGATGGCAACACCCCTGCAGCCACACTCCACTGGCGGACTCAACCAGCTCCTGGGCCTGAATTTCCAGATGGAGTGCCCTGGGAGGATAGGGCAGGGTCCCACCTCTGGAGGGCTCAGAGCTGAGGGGATAGCCGGGCTGGTGCCAGGAAGCTGGAGAGTTTCAGGCCCGGAGGTAGAGCTGGGGTGAGTGGATGCCCGAGAGAGTTCTCCGGGGCCCAGCGGAGCTAGAAAAAGAGTTAAAGAAATAATGAAGGAGTAAACATTGAGGATATTTTGTTCTGGCTATGACAAAGATGTGAGATTTTGGGAAAACTTTCACTAAATCTGGATAGTGAGCAAATCTGAGATGGGAGCTGGAAAGTCAAAGTAAATCTCTATTCTGTCAATACAGGTCCAGTTCACCTTCCAAGCACCTTTTATTTAGGGAAAGACTGAGGATCTATATTTTGTAGCGGTCAACCATGGTCCTGTTATAAGTGTGGGTCTAGGGCACATATTAGCTCTGCATGTGATATCTTACGTTGCAGCCATTGCTTAGAATTTGGGCATACCACTTCTGCTTGCTTAAACCTTTTCAATTGTAACCTCTGTGAGCGGACTGGGCATGCCTATAGGCGATGTCCTTGGACATGTCATAAAAGGGATGATTGTCCCTCACATGAAGTCTTAATTAACATGGCACAACAACAGCAAGCAAAGCGGGTTTCTGACTTAGCCAACAGTAATGTGGAAACCTCAAACCCTCCTTTGACATCGGGCCCTTCCAAGTAGGAACCTAAGGAGCCTAAATCTGATTCCACTGCTATCAGCAGTAATATTATTACCACCCCCCATGCCAGAGAGGGCTGAAAGAGGTGAGTCAGAAATGCCACCCCCCCATGAGAAAGTAGTGCCCTTCAAAATGGTCACTCAAAAGGAAAGAAATAGGAATGGGAAAACGGTGGCACAAGTTGTAAAACACTTAGGGCCTAGTCAGAATTTGTCAGCTGATCCCCTACAGAAAGGTAACAAATATGCGCTCCTAGTTTCAGAAGGAATGGACTGGGATTCTGAAGGAGAAGGCACTGATTCATCCTCAGTTGCCTTAGCAACTGACAGAAATCTACAGTGAGGACTCAATTGCTAAGAGAACTAGGCAAAGAAGGCTTTCCAAACCTTCATGATTCTGACTCTCTGGGTTTTATATTGACACTCCAGCTCATCTCTTCTCCATGCATTCATTAACAATTACCACCTTAAATATTAACAGCATTAAGGGTCAGAGGAAGCAATCAGGAGCTCTCTTTTCTCTTCAAGCTTTACATAGTGATATTATTTGTTTACAAGACACCCGTTTAAAATCTAACCTTGAGCTACAGCTGGTTTCAAAGGCCTGGCTTTCTGGTTCAACTTTTTGGTCTATATGTACTGATACTTGTGATGGGGTAGGTATCATCTTGTCTAATCCCACTATTAAAGTGTCCAGGTTAATAGATATGAATCCTGAAAGGGCTTTGTTGCTAGACGTCTCTATTTGCTTGAAAAGATTTTGCTTAATTACGATATACGCCCCTTAAAACGAAAGCACAGAGAATAGCACTGTTTAAGGAAGTCCAGCCATATCTCCATTCATCCAGACTTGTTATATGGCTGGGAGATTTTAATAGTGGTTTGGATATCTCAGCTAGAGGTCTCCGGACCTCTAAAATATTTTGTAATTCCTCTGCAATAAAACAAATCCTTAACATTTCTGGATTAGTCGATGCTTACAGGAAGCTCCACCCCACTGGGGGGTTTCACCTACTTTAGAGGGCCCCTCAAAACCTGAATAGATTACATCTTCATATCCCCATTGTAAGAGGTGAAATATATTGCCACTCTCCCAAGTGAATTTTCAGATCACGTGGCTATTAACATGCAGATCTCATGGGACAATACTCCCCACTGTAAAAAGAACAAATGGTGACTGAATGAAGCTGTATTAGAAGACCCTAAAATGAGACAAATATGGTCCAAAAACTGAGTAGCTAGACTGTCAGTGGCAGAATTTTATGACTCCATTTTAGAATGGTGGGAGAATACCATGAAGCCCTGGTAGTCCCTTTTTCAGCAGAGAGCTTATTATACCTCCAATAAAGAATACATACAGTATTTACAGTTAAGGCATCAGCTTCAACACCTTATATCACAAGCAGAAACATCAACACAAAATTATGGCCCACTCATCAGTAACAGTAAGAAAAATATGGCGGAGTGTCAATATAATAGAGCTAAATCTTTGAATCAGGAGCTGTAATTTGGCACCTGAGTTCAAAAAAGCTCCTTAGACCCATATAAAGAGTATAAAAAGAGGGTGGAGAGTAGATTAATTACAGCCCTTGTCTCACCTACTGGGCATTTAGTACACTCCCCTCAAGACCTCTTGGGGGTTGTAATAGTGCATGTTACAGACTTATTTGGTAGCTCCCCCAGATAGTAGATCCAGATAAAGTACTATCCTCTTTGGATTTATCCCAAGTTACAACTCAAGATGCTAAGTCTCTCACTTTGGACATATCCTTGGATGAAGTTCAGATAGCCATTTCACAACTACCTTTACACTCTACCCCTGGGTCTGATGGGTTGGGATCAGATTTTTACAGGACCTTCAGTAAAGACCTTGCCCCTGTTTTGGTGATCTTGTATAATCACATTTTGCAGTCTTCAAACTATGCTCCCTCTATGCAGGAGGCCATATCAGTTCTTCTACATAAGAAACGGCCAAAAAATATCATTGGTAATTGGCACCCTCTTAGCCTTCTCAATACTGATTTTAAAATTCTTAGCAAAATATTATTAGCTAGGTTGTCTAGGGTAGCAAAATACCTTATTAGCTCCCCACAGTCTTGTGCTATCCAGGGTAGGAGACAGCAAGATAACTTGATCACTCTAAGGGAACTCTTCTTCAAAGGACAAAGTGGGCTGCTTCAAGGTATAGTTCTGGGACTCGACCAAGAGAAAGCCTTTGATAGGCTTTCCCACAATTTCTTATTCTCTGCTCTCACAGCATTTGGGGTACCCGAGATGTTTGTAAACTGGGTCAGGCAGATGTGTAGTGGAGCTTCTATTTCACCTAATGTTAATGGGTGGTTTGGCAGGAAAATATCTGTATGTAGTGGGGTTCATTAAGGATGCCCACTTAGCCCCCTGCTTTTTGTTTTTGGCATTGAGATATTAATTCGAATGGTAGCATGACACTGATGGTATCATTGTTTTCTCTGATATTCCCCCAGTGAAAATACTTGCCTATGTAGATGAGTTAGTCTTAACAGTAGCCCCGAATGTTTCCTCCATAACCCATTTCTGAAGTTTTTTCCAATAGGCTGCAATTTCAGATTCCAAAATAAATATAGGTAAATGTAAAGGGGTCACCATAAGTTCCACTCTCTAGCCCCCCACAGGGTTTATTATAGGAATACAAGTATCTAACCTCCCTATTACAGTATTAGGGAGGGCCTCAAACAACTGGTACAGCAACCCACAAGAGACAGGGCTATCCTAGATCTAGTACTGACTAACAGGGAAGGGATCACAGATCTCCAGGTAGAAGGTCACCTGGGGGCCAGTGACCATCACATGGTATTGTTCAATTTGGCTACTACATCTAAATCATCCCATTCCAAGGCAAAAATATGGGACTTCAGAGGAGCTGACTTTGATAAGATGGCCAACAGAGTTAAGCTAGCCCTGGCAAAAAGAAACACAGGTGAGGGGGTACAGGCAAAGTGAACAAGCATTAAGGATGCAATACTTGAAGCAACATCCCATTGTGTTAGACAGAAAAGGAAGTGCAAAAGAAGAAGGAAACCACTTTGGTTCTCAAATACAGTAGCAGAAAAGGTCAGAGCCAAAAGGCTGGCCTTCAGGAAATATAAGGAACACAGCGGGATGAAGATAGGGAGGCATACCAAACTGCCCTAAGGGAAGCAGGAAAGTAGTAAGGCAGGCAAAGTCCCAAACTGAGGAAACACTAGCACGAACAGTAAAAGAAGGTGACAAGACTTTCTATAGATACATTAGTGAAAGGAGAAAGTCCAGAGGGGTTGCTAAGCTTAATGGAGAAAAGGGAGCATGTGAGGAGGAGGACCCTGTAAAGGCATCTATCCTAAATAGATACTTTTGCTCAGTATTTACTGAAGAGAAGGTAGGGCAGGGCCCACAGCTCAGCATCATGGACACAGGGGAGGAGGGTGAGCACTACTCCCTTCACAAAGAAAGGGTCCTACAAGAGCTTGCTAAGCTCAGGTGGATAAGGCAATGGGACCTGATGGCATACATCCCAGGATATTAAGGAGCTAAAGGTGGAACTAGCAGAGCCATTAGCAGAACTGTTTAGTGAGTCTCTGAGCACAGGAGAGGTCCCAGAAGACTGGAGAATGGCTCATGTGATCCCGCTCCACAAGAGTGGTAGCAGGGAGGAGGCGGGGAACTACAGACCAGTCAGTCTTACCTCAGTAGTGGGCAAGATTATGGAAGCACTCCTTAAGGAAAGGATAGTGCAACACCTGGAATCCATAGGGGCACAGGATCCAAGACAGCATGGGTTTACAAAAGGAAGGTCCTGTCAAACTAATCTCATAGATTTCTTTGACTGGGTAACCAGAGTGGTGGACCAAGGGGGAGCAGTTGATGTTGCCTACCTTGACTTCAGCAAAGCTTTTGACACTGTTCCACATAGAATATTGATAAATAAGCTGGGTAGGCTCGGGTGGGTCAGAAGTTGGTCAACTGGGTGGCAAACTGGTTGACGGGCAGAAAACAGAGAGTGGTGGTAAATGGTATACAGTCAGAAGAGATGCAAGTCACAAGTGGGGTACCTCAGGGATCAGTCCTGGGGCCAGTCCTCTTCAACATCTTCATTAGTGACCTTGCAGATGGACTAGAGGGTAAGGCTTGTCTGTTTGCAGATGACACCAAGATCTGCAACAGAGTAGATGATCCAGATGGGGTGGGCAGAATGAGAAGAGATCTGGATAAACTAGCAAAATGGTCAGAAGAGTGGCAACTGGGATTTAATGCAAAGAAGTGCAAAATCATGCACATAGGGAAGAGAACCCTGAAGCCACCTATAGGCTGGGAGGAGTTGCTAGCAGTCACAAAGGAAGAAAGAGACTTGGGCATCATCATCACTGATGACCTGAAATCATCAAGCAGACCTCTAAAGCAGTAGGTAAGGCTAGAGGTGTTAGGGTGCATTAGTAGGGTATCCTGAGTTGTAAGGGGAGGTAATAATCCGTCTTTACAAGACACTGGTTAGGCCCCATCGGATACTCGTGCAGTATTGAGGCCACACCTTCACAAGGACATTAACCAAATTGAGGCAGTACAGAGAAGGGCAACCAAAATGGTGCAGGGACTGCATCAGAAGACATATGAGGACAGATTAACAGAGCTCAATATGTATACCCTTGAGCAAAGGAGGAGAGAGGTGATATGATCGAGGCATTCAAACACCTTAAGGGCATTAACAAGGTGAAGGAGTCTAACATGTTTAAATATAAGAAAATAGCAGGACAAGAGGACACAGCATGAGATTAAGGGGCCGATTAAGGGGAATGTGAGGAAATTCTTTTCACAGAAAGATTGGTGGATGCATGGAATGGCTTACAAGTAAGAAGTGATGGCTATGAATACAGTGCAGGGCTTCAAACAGGCATGGGATAGGCATAAGGAAGCAATACAAATGACTATGAATAGATAGGCCACTGACAGAGCAAAGACCGATGGCACATTTATAAGGTAGAAAAAGAAAAGGGCAGACTGGATGGGCCTTGCGGTCCTTATCTGCCGTCAACTACTATGTTTCTATGTTTCTATGTTTCTATGAATTTGGGCCAGGGGAGATTGCAACCATGAATTGGGACAAAAAAATGTTGCATGCAAACAGGCTGGTAAATAGCTGGAAGGGTCAGCAACTCCCTAAGAAAAAGAGAGTGATTCTGATTAAACATTATTTATTTATTTTTTTTTTAATTTATGACTTTGTTAACCGGGTAGGTGCACTGATCCCAAGGATCGTTTTCAGGCATGACCAGGGCCACGTAAGGCAGCACAGAGTAGAAACATCAGAATAACAACCTGGCCAATGGCCAAATGGCCAATACGGATGGCAGAATCAATAAAACTGTACAGTGCAAGGTCAAAGCAGGACTGTAGTGGGAGCCATCCCAGTGTAGTGTAGAGTGTACAGTGATATATAGAGAAACGGGCCAGCAGGGAGAAGCGGCAGGCACTGTTGTATGCTACTGATAGTTTTGCCATGGTGGATGCAGAGGTCCTGGAGAAGATGGGAGAGCAGTAGTCCAGGATAGGTAGCAGATTTCCCTGGATGATAGCATGGTGGGCCTTAGGGGTGAGGTATTGCTGGTATCTGTAGGCAGCCCCTAGTTTTGGGTGAAATCTTAGAACCAGTGAGTTTATGTGCTCTGTAAAGGAAAGGGAGAGATCAAGCACAACTCCTAGACATTTGAAATGTTTGATGTCCTCTAGGGCATGGCCATCAGGGGATGTGATGATTAGGGGTGGGTAGATTTGAATTTTGTTAGGAAAGGCTTAGAACCGAGCAACATTGTTTTTATTTTTTTGGCATTGACCAGAAGGAGGTTGACAGAGAACCAGTTGTGGGCTGCGGTGTAGTTTTGTGAGAGGGCTGCAGAGATGAGGGTAGGAGACTTTCCACTGGAGAAGAGCAAAAGGTCATCAGCGTAAAGGATTGAGTGACAGTTGAGACTATCCACTGGAAGGGAGTTAATGAATAAGGAGAAAGGAGGGGTCCCAGGATAGAGCTTTGGGGGACCCCAGGTAGAGACAGGCAGGGTGAGCAAGCGGGCCAGGCCAATGCACACAAACTGGGAGCACCCTGTAAGGTAGCTTCCAAACCAGGTGGTGACCTCCAGAGAGCAGCCAAGGTGATGCAATTTGGAGAGGAGGATCAAATGATTGACCAGGTCAAAGGCTTTGGAGAGGTCAACAAAGACTGTCCCAGTTGCATTTCCATGGTCCATGTTTGTGAGGATATGGTCAGTTAGGAGTGTGAGGGCAGTGGTGGTGGAGTTATTCTTGTGGAAGCCATTTTGTTGGCTACATAGTAGGTCACATTTACCTATGTAGTCAACAAGCTGGTGGTGGACGACTTTTTCCAGTAGCTTGCTTAGGTGAGGAAGGATGGAGATCAGGCGATAGTTGTCTGTGGATTGTGGGTCCCCGGCTTTATGAATAGGAATGACCGTTATGGTTTTCCATGATTGGGCATGGAGGAAGTGGTCAGGGCGAGGTTGAAAATGAATGGTGGGGAGGTGACGATGGCAGGGGAGATAAGTCTAAGGAAGACAGGGGATGATCTGTCTGCTGCATGGGAGCCATGGTTTGGGAGGCTGTTTAGGAATTTAGCTATCTCAGCATGTGAGAGTATTTTGAAGAAAAAGGGGGGAGGTGGAGGTTGACAGGTAGGCCCAATGGGTGATGTTGTGGGGACGTGCAGGGGGACAGGGCTTTTTTGCAGGTCATTTTGGAGTTTACTCAGGTACATAGTGAGGATGGAGAATTGGTCATTGAGAGCATTAGCCACTTCCTGAGGATCAGTAATGAGGCCAGCATTAGTGTGTGTAGCTGTGGGACAGGCTTACTGGAGGGGAGGTTTAGTAGTGTGCCAGTGGTTGCCCAAAATTGTTTAGGGTCCCCGAGGTTAGTTTGCTGGAGATTGTGAAAATGTTTCTGTTTGAGAGCTTTAGCCAGGTGTTTGCAAAGGTTCCTCCAATGCCTGTAATCATCCAGTAGGGTAGGGGATGGGGATGCTTTATAGGTAGACCAGGCATGGTCCCTGTCTTTCATGAAGGTAAGGAGGTCTTTCGTGACCCATCGCGAGTAGCCACTCCTCACTCTTCTGGTGGTGACTGGAAAATGCTTGTCCTGTAGTGTCAGGAGAGCTTGAGTGAGCATGGATGCTGCCTGGGTCGCATTTGATTCTGAGAAAATGGCAGACCAGTCCAGTACCTGTTCCTCAGAAAGAAGGACGGGGGTGTTTGGGCTTCTGAAATTATGGAAAGACAGGTATTTGAGCGAGGGCCGTTTAAATTTGGATGACCAGAGAAGGTACGTAGGAGAGTGATCACTAATGGAGTCGGCCATGGTACCAGCATGCAGGACACAGTCCTCCCAGTTAGTTACAATCTAATCCATGTGTGCCTGCGTACCCTGGCAAGGGTTCTGCCTTGTGGGAAGGTTAATAGTTTGGGCCAGGTTGTATTGTTTTAGGAGGGAGGCATAGTCAGGCTGGTGGGAACTGAACCAGTTTAGATTGAGATCACCCAAGAGAATTGAGTCTCTGTGTAGGGATATGGAGCCCAGGCCAGAGAGGAAGCTGTTTAGACCCTCAGTTCCTGCTGTAGGGGGGATTGTAGCAGCACCCTATGTAGAGTTTTTGCTAGTTCCCAGGGAGAGATTGGTGAGGAGCCATTCACTGGGAGAGGTTGGGTCAGAGCGGAGAACTATGTTGGTTGATAGGGATTCCTTGAAGAACAGAGCTACTCCACCCCCCTTTTTTTTGCCAGGTCTATCCAGGCGGTGGGAGGAGTACCCAGGTAGTTGGTAGGTAGCATCAGTAATGTGAGGTTTTAGCCCTGTCTAGGAGAGTCCCAGTACATGGGGTTTGTATCGCTCAACCCATGCGTCCAGGTCCTGGTATTTGGAGGGGAGACTGCATATGTTTATATGGGCGATTTTTAGCCCTGGGTCATTTGCCCATGTGCTGTTGGGGGGTGTCTATGTGGGAAATAGGGGGGTGCAGAGTTCCTCTCAATATCTTCTGCATGGAGTAGGAGGGATAGGAATGGGATGCAGGTGCAGGAGGGAATGGCAATAGAGCAGGATATGGAGGCCAGGTAGTGACCAAGTAAGTGATGTTCCGTGTTTAAGAGGAAGGAGAGGGTGACGTGACCAGGGTTGGAGAGTTCCCACGAGGGGAGGATTGTAGGGTGTACTGGGGGAAGTGGGATTCCGAGAAGTAGGCAAGGTACATTTGGTCCTGGGCCACTTCTGTGGCACATACATCCAGCAGCATAAGGACACATGCTAGGGAGATCACAAACATTGTGAGCTGGGGCAGGTTCATGGTGACAGTGGATTCTGGTAGAGAGAAGGTGAGAAATTTGGAGTCCAAAATGCAGGTCTAGGACACATTTACGTGAGCAGTGCTGGGTGAGAACAGCAGACCAGTGAGGAAGCTTCAGGAGAGAGAGAGGGCAATCAACAAAGGGGTTGGGGAGATGGATAGCTTTAAGCTCCAGAGCTCTGGTACTGGGAGCCGATGGGGGCAGGATGAGGCAGGGAAGGGAGGAGCTTAAGTGTATTTAAAGGTGGCCTAGGAAAGATGTGGGGATGGGTGAGAAATTCAGCAGCAGAAGCAGCAGCTGTGGTGGCCAGGTGCATATATAGGCTGTACCTGATGCTTATTTCCAGGGGACCAGTGGCAGCAGGCTCCTAATCACCAAGAGAGGCACAGAGTGGTGTCCAGGCATGCAGTAGGCAAACTGCAGATGGCGGTAGGTAGCCCAATGGACTACAAGGAAGCCTGTTGAAAGAGGAACAGGACAGAGATTAATAGCACTCCAAAGTGATGAGAGTGAAAATAAAATTAGCACACAGACAAAAGAGCTGCAATTTACTAAAAGAGAGCCAAATCAGGGGGCAGGAAACAGACAGCTAGGCATCAGCTCTGTAACTGTGATTTGTAAAACAAGGGAGTCACAGTTGGGGGGCAAAACAAAGGGAGAAATTAAATTGGTAGCTGCACTGGATTAAAATACAACAAATCTTCAGGCTATGGAGACTTTCAACAAAGAAATCCTGTACTCTAATAAACTTAGACACAGTGACTGAGGTAGCAGGTTTAACACAATACAAAAAATGACTGTAAGGAGTAGCACAGGGAAAATCTACAGAGGGGATGCTGTGTGGAACAACATGGCACACTGAAACTGAAAATTAGCACTTGCAAGGAGACAGGATCCCCATAATTGCAGGGTTTCAGCTGCGCTGTACGAGGGAGAATAAAAACAAATATATTTCTTTGCCAGTTCCAAAACGGAGGCAGCCCAAATTAATTCAAAGAGCTGAGTCCAGTATCGGGGGAGCAAAAAGCCAGTCCATCAGGCAGCCAATCAGGACACTCCTGCTCAGGAGCAACCAGTGAGGATTTTTGCAGGGAAAGGCGCCAATATTCGAAAAAGTCAGCAGCAGAAGCAGCAACCATGAAGGCCGGTGCCGTGTATAGGCTGTACCTGATGCTTGTTTCAAGGGAGCCGGTGGCAGCAGGCTCCTTAGCACCAAGGGAGGAGCAGAGTGGTGTCCAGGTGTGCAGGAGACAAACCACGGATGATGGCAGGTAGCCCAGTGGACTACAAGAACACTTTATGCTTGTTTTCAGGGGGCCAGTGGCATTAGACCCCTTACCACCGAGGGAGGTGCAGAGTGGTGTCCAGGTGTGCAGGAGGCGAACTGCAGATGGCGGTAGGTGGCCCAGTGGACTACAAGGATGCTTGATGCTTGTTTCCAGGGGGCTGGTGGCAGCAGGCTCCTTAGCACCGAGACAGGTGCAGAGTGGTGCCCAGGTGTGCAGGAGGCGAACCGCGGATGGTGGTAGGTAACCCGGTTATTGATCCCGGTCTTCCTTTATTTGAGTTACATTTTTCCTCCCCCACCGGGAATGATTACCAGTTTGTACAGCATATTTTTTTCAAGCTTTCTGGGGGTCTCAACTGAACCCAATAAAAAGGGAATTTACGTATTGCCCTGTAAGTAAAGAAGGGATAAATATGATACATCCTGTCTCATTTTATTTTAGTTTATTCTTGTCTTGTAATTTTAGTTTGGCATTAAAGCCAGGAAGATTAATTTGGAAAAGTTTAGTTGAGTCCTGGCTTCAGCCTTGTGGGAGGGAAAGAAACCCAGACTTTTGTGCAAGTTAATAGTCCCCCAGAATGGACTTGATTGTATCAAATTTTCTTTGAAATGGGGGCTCACCCCTACTCGACTTTTAACTATAGATAGGAAATCACTTTATAATGATATATTACAGTCAGAATGTCAGTCAATGGTAGAATTCTCAGGTTGTCCAATACCTCAGATGAGGACAGTGCTGCAACAATTAACCAACCCAAGAATTCCTCCATTTGCATGGGACTGCACTTGGTTATGCACCTATGAAAAAGTAAGTTTTAAGGCAAATAACAAGCATAAGCAGTTGACAGATAGATACTGCCCTGGAGAAGGTTGTGGTCAAACACTAGAAACACAACACAACCTGTTTTTGACTTGTGGATATATACAGCCCTATTGGAATCTCCTTGCGGATACTTGGCAAGAGCCCCTTTTTTCTAAACTAGACTATCTACCCTTAATTTATGGTCCAGCAGATAGCTCATTCTCAAGGTATCATGCAGATACAGTATTTATTATATTGGTTATCATTAGGTATTTCATATGGCAAGCACGTTGTATGTTTGTATTGCAGCAAAGATTGGTGTCGCATTCCGAACTCCTGTACAACATCAAGAGTGCAATGAGCAGAACCATGCAACTGGCTATGATGTGTTTCCCAGCTGAAAAAGCTGGACAATTATGGCTGTTTTGTGACAACTGGTGTAATTAATGAACTATACAATTGATAAATGTAATGTAGTTATTTTGATAAGTTATGATTTCTTTTTTGTAAATATTGTTTTTTTTACAATGTATTTGTCTGTAATGAGCTCCAAATTTCAATAAAATTCCCCTACTCTTCTCGAGAAGTGCCATGGGATCTGTAACATCCACCTGAACAACATAGAAACATAGAATTTGACGGCAGATAAGGACCGCTTGGCCCACCCAGTCTGCCCATTTCCCTGCCTACTGGATAAGCTGCAGATCCTAGTTAACCAGCAGCCTACTTCTTCCTACCCCAACCCCCTAGAATTACCTTATGACTGTCCCATGCATGCTTGAATTCCACCACTGTTTTTGACTCCACAACCTCCTCCGGAAGGCTCTTCCATGCATCCACAACCCTCTCTGTGAAAAATACTTCCTTAAATTACCTCTTAGCCACCTCTATCTTCAAATTGTGCCCCCTTGTTCTTGCACCTCTTTTTTGGAAAGATGCTACCCTCTTGGACTTTGTTGATTCCGTTGAGGTACTTGAACGTTTCTATCATGTCCCCCCTCTCCCTCCTTTCCTCGAGGTTATACATATTAAGCTCCTTAAGTCTCTCTTCATATGTCTTCCGGTGCAGACCCTGCACCATTTTAGTTGCCCTCCTCTGGACAGCTTCCATCCTGTCTATGTCTTTGCAAAGACTGGATCTCCAGAACTGAACACAGTACTCCAGATGGGGTCTGACCAGCTGTCTGTACAGAGGGATAATAACTTCCTGTTTTCTACTGGTGATGCCTCTCCCTATGCATCCCAGTATCCCCCCAGCCCTCCTTGCTGCCCTCTCACATTGCTTGCCCGTCTTTAGGTCATCTGATATGACTACCCCAGGTCCCTTTCCATTTTTGTTGTTGTTAGTATCTCACCCCCATTGTGTACTCTTCCCTGGGTTTTGTTTCCCAGATTTCTTACACTTCTTAGCATTGAATCTAAGCTGCCATACATTTGACCATTCCTTTAACCTTGCCAAGTCCCTTGTCATCCTTTCCACCCCACCTTGCACATCAACTCTGTTGCAGATCTTTGTGTGATCTGCAAAGAGACATACTTTTCCTTCCAGTCCCTCTGCAATGTCACTTATAAAGACATTGAAGAGGACCGGTCCTAATACTGAACCCTGCGGTACCCCACTAGTAACCCCCCTTTCTTCAGAGTGGACTCCATTTACTATTACTCTCTGTGTCCTATTCTCCAGCCAATTTTTTACCCAGGCTATCATCTTGGGACCCACTCCCAGGCTAGCTAACTTGTATATTAATCTTTTGTGTGGGACTGTGTCAAATGCCTTGCTAAAGTCTAGGTAGGCCATGTCCACAGCTCCTCCCTAATCTACTACTTTGGTCACCCAATCAAATAAATCTATCAGATTTGTCTGGCATGACCTTCCTGCTGTGAATCCATGCTGCCTTGGGTCCTGTGCCCTTCTGGCCTCTAGATACTCGACAATTCTTTCCTTCAGAAGTGATTCCATCATTTTCCCTATTACTGAGGTTAAACTAACAGGTCTGTAGTTTCCTGCTTCTGCCTTGCTCCCACTTTTGTGAAGGAGAATCACATCTGCCCTCCTCCAGTCCTCGGGTACCACCCCATCATCCCATGATTTGTTAAACAGGGTAGTCAGTGGTGTCACTAATTCTACCCTTAGTTCTTTTAGAATTCTGGGATGAATCCCATCAGGCCCCATTGCTTTGTTCACCTTCAGTTTTAAGAGTTCTTTCAGAACCCTTTCTTCTGTAAATGGGCTGGTATCAATTTCTGTATCCAGAGTGTTTCTACTGTTTGTTTTAGGTACCTCCCCCTCTTCCTTTGTAAATACTGAGCAAAAATATTTGTTTAGTATCTCTGCCTTTTCACAGTCACCCTCTGCCCACCCTCCCCCTTTATTAAGCCTCACTATCCTCCCTTGGTCTTCCTTGCTCCCTGATGTACCTATAAAAGGTTTTATCCCTTCTTAGCTGAGTTGGCTATCTTTTCCTCGGTTTGGGCCTTTGCTGTTTTGACTGCCTTCCCAGCTTCCTTTTGCTTTACCTGATACAGTTCTCTGTCCTGCTCCTTCTGTGATTCATTTTACTTCCTGAATGCTTTCTTTTTCTCTTGAACCTTCACTGCCACTTCCTTAGAAAACCATAGTGGTTTCTTACATCGTTTCGTTTTGTTTATTTGCTTCACACAAAGGCTTGTTACCTCTGTGATGGCAGTTTTTATTATTCCCCATTGTTCTTCCACCCTCCTTCCTGCCCATTTGCTAGTGCATTCCTTAGGCACTCACCCATTTTGGCAAAGTCAGCCTCCTGAAGTCCAGTACCTTTGCCTTTGTATGGCTTGACTCTATTGCTGTGTTTATTGTGAACCATACTGTTCGATGGTCGCTAGTTCCCAGATGGCTCCCACTTCTACACCTGTGATCTCTCTTCATCTCCATTTGAGAGAACCAGGTCTAAGATTGCTCCTCCGATTGGGCTCCAATACTAGTTGTCTAAAGGCATGCCCCTGTAGGGCATCTAGAATAACCCACTCTTGAAGTGGCTGCTGCAACTGCACTCCAGTTAACATCTGGCATATTCAGATCACCCATCAGCAATATCTCCCTTTTTCTGCCATACTAAGTATACTTTCTATCATTTCCTTGTCCATTTCCTCCCCTGAGAGAGGGTCTGTATCTACAACCCTGTGCGGATTGTGGTGCCATTTCTGGTCTCCAAATTTACCCACAGTGCTTCTTCTCCTCCCTGTTTTCCCTTTTGTTCTGTTGCTTTGATTCCTTCCCTTATGTAAAGAGCTACTCCTCCTCCTCTTTTACCCTCTCTGTCCCTCCTGTAGATAGTGTATCCTGGTATGTTTACTTCCCAGTCATGGTTCTGTGTGAACCATGTTTCTGTGACTGCCATGATATCCAGATGTTCCTCCTCCACCAAGGCCACTAATTCAGGAAGCTTGTTACTCAACCACCAGAACAGGCAGATGGGACCTCGGTTTAACGTCTCTTCAGAAAGATGGCACCTCAGTAGTGCAGTACCTCCCCCATGCTGCACTACAGTGTCAGTATTGGGATTTAACCCAAGTGCCTGCTGGGGGATAGAACCCACAGCCTTCTGATCTACCGGCCTCAAAAGTGAGTGTGCTGCCTTCTGAGCAACTGACCCTGCTTATAACAGTCACACTTGTTTACATTTATATTTAGCACTTGTTCTGTCTCTACCCCCATAATATAGTGCCCCAGCAGCAGGCAGCATCCTCATTATTATGCATTGGGGCTATTAATATTCATGAACCCTGTTTATGCCCCAATTCAACGCTTCTCAGCGCTCCTTATTTATAATATCTAGAGGTCTCTCTCTTACCCCTTTCTTTGGTCCCCAGTCCCCATTTTAGACAACAGGGGCACTGGGACCACTGGATCATCCTCTGTTTTGACTGTCGTGGTGGTCGGAAACTTCAAAGTACCCTCCTGGTGCATGTACAAGCTCCGACCAGCCTGAGGAACACTGGCAACTCAGAATTGTGCTCTATGAGCCAAGACTGAGCTAAAACCATATATGAACATACAAAATTGCCAGCAGAAAAAGGCCCACAGGTCTATCAAGTCTGTCTGATTGTGCAACTCTTAGTTTCATATCACCACAGCTGCCCCAGCCCCACCCAAACCCCTCCTTCCTCCCCTTTCTGGTCTCCCCCCCTTTGTGTTCTTGTCTGTACTAATCCTGCCCTTGACTCTATTCCAACCCCACTTAAAGCTATCCTCAGTTCAATTAACTTCTCAGGTAGTGTGTTCCATCTCACCACCACTCTCTCAGTAAAGTAGTGCCTCCTTATCTCCCTCTTGAACCTTCCCCCTTCCAACTTCAGACTGTGTCCCTTAGTGGCCCTTCCCCCCTTGAAGCAGAACAATCCTCGCTCTCTGACTTTGTTTACGCCTTTCAAGTACCTAAAGGTCTCTTTCACATCCCCTCTTTCCTTTCTGTCTTCCAGTGAATACATGTTGAGCTCCCTCAATCTTTCCTTTTATGGCAACTCCCCCAGTCCCATGATCATTTTTGTAGCACTGCACTGCACCCCCTCCAGTAATCTCACATCTTTTTTGAGGTATGGGCACCAGTACTGCACACAGTACTCCAAGTGTAGCCTCACCAGTGATCTCTACAAGGGAAGGATGACCTCCTCCTTTCTTGAGGTGATCCCTCTGGCAATGCACCCCAGCATTCTCTTTCCCCTTGCTGCCGCCCTCCTACACTGTGCTGATACCTTCATATCCCCTGTGACTATTACCTCGAGGTTCCTTTCCTCCTCTGAAGCTGTTACCTGCACTCCCTCCAGTCAGTAGGTGGTCCTGGGATTTCTTGCTCTGAGGTGTATGACCCTGCACTTCTTAGCATTAAACCCTAGCTGCCACTCCCTAGACCAGTGTTTGAGTTTAGCTAGATCCTCCCTGAGTGCCTGCCTACCTTTCTCATTGTCCACTTTTGCACAAATCTCAGTGTCATCTGCAAATAGGCTGATCTTACTCTTGACCACCTCTACAATGTCTCCAGTGAAGACATTGAACAAAACAGGGCCCAGCACTGAACCCTGTGGTACCCTACTTGTTACTAGCCTTGGCTTGGATGTCTCCCCCCTTATAACTACCCTCTGTTGTCTGCCCTGCAACCAGCTCTCCACTCACCCCACCAGTTTCTCCCCCACCCCATGTCCCTCAGCTTGCTCATTAACCTCCTGTGGGACACTGAGTCAAAAGCCTTGCTGAAGTCCAATTGTTTAACCAGGTGAGACACACTAAGCTGAAAGCTTTTTTACAGGTGCAACCTGGGAGCACAGGGAAGTTAAGTGACTTGCTCATGGTCACACAGTATATGCAAGTGGGGGCTGTGGGATTCAAACCCAGGTCTCCAGATTTGCAGCTCAGAGCCTTAAACCACTGTGCTATACTGCCTCCAGGTTCAGGTCCAGGTACAGGACATCCACAGCGTGGCTTTCGTCAACCGCCCTAGTGAGCCAGTCGAAGAAGTCGATCAGGTTAGTTTGGCACGATCTTCCCAAGACAAACCCATGCTGTCTCTCATCCTATAGACCATTACTACTGAGAAAGGTTATCAGCCTCTCCTTAAGAATGGTCTCCATCAACTTCCCCACTATGGAAGTCAAGCTTACCAGTCTGTAGTTGCCCAGTTGGTCCTTGGGTCCACTCTTGTGAAGGGGCCCCATCGGGGGTCCTGGGGGACACTTACATACCTGGGCTGTGGTGGTGGATGTTGAGGAAATAAGAAGGAGGAACAGAAAGAAGGGAGGCATTAAGGTAAGCCCCCCATTGGGAGTGGCGTTACACTCTGATTGAACCTCTGTCACAAGTTTCAGAGGATATTCTGTGAATTATAACATGTTTTCTAGTAGCAATTTGTTATTGTGAGATGAATGGGACAGCTGCAGGCACTCTCATGCACGGAACCATATCAGTTTTTTCATCAGGAAAAGGTAGTGTTATGTAGTCCCTCCCTCCGTTCCTCCATCCCTCCCTATCTTCTTCCTTTCTTCCTTCCTTCCTTCCTTGCTTGCTTGTGTTTCTACTGAGTTTCATGTTAACCAGAAAGTAAGCTGCCCTTACTTTTGTCAAAAGCCTAACAGTGCTAAAGTAAAGCAATCGCACAAGCTAGGCATTTTGCAGAGCACGTAAGTTGTAGCTTATATGAATAGAGTCAATACAGAAATCTGTTAGCCTTTTTGTACTTTTTGGAGCAGCAAAAAAGGGTAAAAAGGTTTCCAACATGACCTTGGCTAGATGGGTCAGAACATATAAAGCAAAGGCTTATGCATTGGCAAAGCTAACACATCCAAATTTGATAAAAGCACATTGAACCATAGCTATGGCAGCCTCTTGGGCAGAAAGGACAGATGTCTCAGTATCTGACTTGTGTAAAATGGGAACCTGGTCTTCCATTCACACATTACTTTACTGTAAAATAATGATGCATGTGTTAAATATTGATGCATGCGTCATTATAGGGCTTCCATTTTACCACAAGTCACAGCAGGTGTGCATAATAGTTTGATCACTCTTTATGTAGCCTAACATACGGGTACAAGCATCAGGGATGCAGGATGATAAAGATGCAGGTCCCTAATGCATGGCTGAAAATCCAGTCTATATTGGTTTATGCATTGTTCTTTTGCTCAGAGATTTGCTGAAGAGAGTTCAGTGTTGGGGTTTCACTGTAGAGATTATATTGGAGAAGTTAGATATATTATTGAGTCATTAAATCACGAAAGACAAGATAATAGAGAGTTTGATGCTGTCTTCGCATTCCTGTAAAGTAAGGCTGTGATTTAACTCTGACATAGGTACTGCGTATTGCCCTACAGCTCTGAAAGACATACGACTGAGCATGCTGTGCTAACTGACTTGGAATGGAGTTGGGGGGCGGGGTCTATGATGATTTCACAGCTTTGGAGTGCACTGGCCACTAGTAGGTGAACATGTATAACCCAGCCGTAAATTCAAGCCCAGTGACAACACGAGAACCAATAAAAAACAAATTACTGTAAGTCTGTCAGAATTTCCTCTATTTTCTTTGCCACTACCTAACATTACCCTTGTGAAAAATGCTCATCTCTTATTCTTGCATTCAATATATTTGACCCTAAGTTTTATCCTTAGTGGTGGTCAATGATTAAGCAAGCCAAGCCTTTTCCGCGCTTCTTTCCTGGCAGAACTGCACAAACCTCTGATGTTTGCTGCAAACTGATTTCATCTTAAAATAGTTGAAATCTGTTTGAATTGGTTTCAGACCTGTTCGTAACTACTGCAAATTATGACATTTTACAGTTCTGTACATATGTGGAAGTCTGGTTTGAATTTATTTTATTTATTTATGTATGTATGTATATATGTATTTATTTATAAATTTATTTGAAAAATGTTTTACCAGATAAACCATACAGAGAACAATTGTTTTGTTTACAGACTTGACCTGGAGGGACAGATAGGGAGGGGAAGAGAATTACAGGGCTAAAAATAAAAATGTATACAATACTTATAGGTGGCAGGTATTACACTGAGTATCAAGGCAGCAATAATGAGGGTTTACAAGAATTAGTGACAGTTGATGCAGTATTTATAAAGTAACCAGCAACAAATTCATTGAAGCAGTTGGGTAATATCACTGTTTTAACTGGTTTAACTTATGCAGCAATTTTAAACAAATGAGAACTTCATTTGATTATCTACTGTCAAAATATATTGCTGTTTGAAAGAATTATACCTCTGCTGGCCTGGCAGCAGGACAGCAATGGACATACTCCATCACCTGGGAAACAAGGGTTGGCATGCAATTTTCCAGAATCCTATGCTACAGTATGCTGGTGCCAAGTGTATCACAAGGGTGAGATGATAAACTCCCATGAGTAATTGGCATTAGGAAATGGACAGAAAAATAGCTAAAAGCTGATTGGTGGAGTGCAGCTTCCACCTGTGATGTTACCCCTGCACAATCTTACAGGTGAAACTAGTGCTAAAAAAACAGCCTACTTATGGCCATAAACACATAATGGAATTCATTTTATAATTGCATTATGGCATTTCAGGGCATGTGTCACTGGGATAATGTCTCTTCTGAGGTGGTTGAAGGTACTCAGCCTGTGGCCTTGTGCCTCACAATGCACCCAAGATATGATGTTATCCCAGCACGACACATGCCCTGGTATGCTTTTTTGCTTAAATTACTTACACTCTGATGGACAACCAAAAAGTGGAACTACTTTCAACTGCAAAGGTAATTTAGAGTGGCGATGCTGATCACCAAGGCAGAACATCAGGGAAAAACAGAATTAAAAAAAAAAATCATTGAATCAGAAAAATATAAGAGGATTGACTCTTTCAGAATCTTTTGACTTTCTGTAGTTATACTTCCTGGTACTGCTTCTTGTGACCAAAATAATAGTTGTAGCAACAATAATAGAAGTACAGTAGTAGTAGTAAAAGTTTATTTTACATAAGTAAGAGACAGTTAAGCAAATGCCCATTCACTGTGTTGACCTATAAAGGTACCTGGTTATAAAATGTTTAAAAAAATTCAAAAGATTAATATATGCTTTAGTTATATATTCACAAGTGATAATATGTACAAAATATAGAGAAAAGATGCTGCTGCTTGAAGCAATTTCATTCAGCAGATAAGCTCTGTTTGAGTGCTGGCCAACAAAGATTAAAACACTCAACTGTTCTAACCTTGTTAATAGATGTTGCTGCATCAAATAAAATAGTAGTTTAGCCATAACATGCTTTTAATTTGATACAGAAACATTTCAAGTAAAAGAAAGACGGAAGCTGTGGGAAAATATCAGAAATGGGATTAGAGCTTGGCCTGCCACAAACCACGTATTCATTCTTCAGGTAAAATTATTCAGAACAGCACAGGGTTTTTTATCTATGAGAAATGATATTCTGAGGCATGAAGTTCATGCATTAATTCCTATTAAATACGTCTGTGTTAAGAAATTACACTTCCGTTTACTTTGGCAACCTTTTTAGAATGACATACTGTAACCATATTTTGAATTCATTTCCTACACCTACTGCAGACACACACCATTTTACATGCATATTAGATATAATTGCTGTATAAGTTGAAATAATGTAAAGATAAGCATTAGGAAGGGAGGTGAAGGGAGGGAATGGAAGAGAATCAAATTTGATTTTACAGAGCATCTTTCATTCACACTGTATCCCAAACTGCTATACAAGTTATGAACACTTGCATCAGTCATTGTCTTGATAGGCCCCTATGTCCCCTACCCTGATGAAACCACACACCACAGTGGTCTTGGAGGATATGGCTGCAGCCATGTACTAATAAATTATTAACATGATACATATCTGTGTGATATACAAAGCTGCAAGTCTCACCGAGTCAACGCTGGAAACGCCACACCTCTTCCTGCTAATGGCCATACACTTATGCGGACTGAGTCAATGATGTACCCCCCTGAGTAGAACTAAAATCTCAGAAGGTAGAGGGGTCAATTGGCCTGGTGGCAAGTGATCTACCCCTGTGTTGTTGTGCTGCAGCCGCAGGCAAGCCTGATGAGGTATCCATTAACCACAAACTGGGAACCAGGTCCTGTGGCCCCCCCACCTCATACTGACTGTTGAGTTGAGTTCCTTTGGAAGAATTGAACTCTTTGTCCCTTTTCTCCTTGCACCATCTTCCTGAAAGACTCCAAAGCCACCAACTGAATGCAACAAGTAGAATTACCTCACTCTCAATCAACCATTTGTAGGCGGAGGAGGAGGAGAAGAAAAGCTAGGGAAAAAACTCTCTGAGGGAAAATCTAAGAAAATTCCTCACCAACCCCTAGAACAAGCTCCTGTATAGGTGCAAGGAGTTCCCTAATCTAGCCTGCCATTCCAGGAACCTTGCTTTTACGAGGGTGTGTGGGTGGAAAATCTTCAGTTGGAGAGAGAGCAAGAGAGAGAGAGAGAGAGAGTGAGTGAGTGAGTGGGAGCCTCAGTTGTAGCTCTTTCTTAACCCATCACTTTCCACTCCCACATGGATGCCCTCACCCTATGGCAGCCCAAATAGTTACTACCCAGGGCTGGTGCCACGGCACTTCCTGCCCATATCTGTGAGAACCTACCTACCTGGATGCCAGGTTTTGGGGGAGAGGCCACAGACAGTACTCCATCTTCTACAATGTTTGCATAGACTGTTTATTGTCTTGATAGGCCCCTACATTCCTTACCTTGGATGAACCACACACCACACCAATCTTGGAGGAAATGGCCACAGCTATATATTTATTAAACTAACAATATGATACATATCTGAGTGACATGCACAGCCAAGAGTCTTGCCAAGTCAACCTCAGAAGCTCTGCACCCTTTCCCACAAAGGGCCATACCCTTGTGTGGACCCATGGAATAATATACCTCACTGATTTGGAACGCAAACCTCATAGAGTAGGAGGTTAAATTTTCTGGGTGGCGAGTGACCTACTTCCATCTGGTAGCAATGGACCTGCAGGAAGGCCAGATGGGGTTGGCCATGACCCCCAAACTGGGATCCAGGTCCTGCTTCACCTACCTTTTGTTGACTGGGAAGAGGAGTTCTTTGAAGGAATTCAACATGCTCCCTTTGCCACTTGTATGATCTTTTTGAGAGACTCCAAAGCTGTCACAAGATGGACACAGTCTGATCACCCAAAGATCTCACTCTATATGCCTCCAAGACATAGCTTATTAATTCAAAAACATAGCACAATTAGTCCATGATAAGTCCTAACCATTGTCTATCAACTGCAATATGGTCTTAGTGTCTCACCGTGAACATACTGTACAGATGATACTGTCTTATATCATAGACCACAGATGGGTACCAAATTGCTCCTCGATGGCAACCTCAGGCTACAACCCACTGATGAATCAAGGCCCTAATTCACCCCCAAAGTGGTGGGTCACAGACTGTCCAAGTCCATGGACATTGCTGTCTGATGGTCTCCTGGTAAATTTGGGGGAACCTCCTCAGTGGGTCTTGGTGTCCAGTCTGGGAAGAAGATCTCCCCAGCACATGCATCACTGACCCAAATACCATGTGTGTGCTTGCTTGTGAAAATGCCAGGTTCTTTTCCTCAGGCCATTACCCCATTCAACATTGCTCAAAGCATATATGAGTGTCCACCAATATATCCACTGGATTTATCTGGAGGACCTGGAAGACACAAAGGACAAAGTTAGAGATACGAGGTCTCCAACCAGCCAACACAGCAGTAACACTACCACTAGTGACATCGATGACTCAGGCTGCGAAGGGAATTTGGAGCATCAGAGTACCAGCCAACTGGAAGAGGATGAGCTTCTTATGGATTGCTTTCATCCTCCAGAGAGGGTGAGTCTTGGCATCTGGTGGTATGCCAGTCATTGATGGAGGCCAGAAGTGGGTGAGCCTGGGACTGAAAGCTGAAGCTTGATTAGTGGAAGTGGCAGATATCAGCACATCAGGCATGGGAGCAAGTCCAACATTCTAGGATGTCATTGCATGTCTACTCCATCAGGAGAGGGCAACCATAAAAAAATCCTTTGAGGCAGCTTATGATGAAGCTTCTGGACATACTCCAGCATGTCACACTGAAAAGATGCCAGCCTAAGACTCAGATAGGATCTCCTGGTTGATTTTGGCCCGTCTCCCCAGGAAGCCTGACATTGAGGGGTAAGTCATGGCCATCCACAAGGCAGCTAGGGAGATTGCCAATGTGGGGTGTGGGTGAGTCTAGAGGGCAGATATGGAGTAAATACCTGCCTGGTTTGATAGCAGTACACAGTTACAAAAAAAAAGATATGATGTCTCAATTAAATCAACTCATGGGTCCCCCACAGCCCAGGGTCCACATCTGACTGCCTGGCCATGGTAATGGCCTGCTGTGGGTCACAATACTGCTGGGTTCTGGAGTGCCATGTTTGTCACTCCTCTACTATCCTCAGACAGGAAGTGCCCACCAACTCTCTGCTCCAGACTCCACTGGGGAGACCTCATAGGCACAAACAACAATGTGAGAAACAGAATGACAGTTCATAACATAGGAGAACCTGAAAATCCCACTCCTGAGAAAGGGGTCCACTCAGTTCTGCCAACGTTTCTCTCTGACTCCACCAGGGGGACCTGAATAGAACAAAGGACAATGCAAAAAACTAGAACATTAGCTCATAACATAAGGAACTTGGAAGCCCAGCTCCTGGGGATTGGGCCCCCATAAGCCTAGCATTGCCCCATGGGGCTGGCAGTCATGAAAGATGGCCACGACCCCAGGCCATGCTCATAGCTTTGGCCTAGACAGACTCACCACTGCCAGTGCTGCTAGGCTCACTGCTAGCTAACTCTCCATGTCCATATTGGACAAGCCACTCCAAGCCATTTCTAGACCTGTCGTCCCACAGGATTCTGTGCATCTCTCTAAACACCCTTGTGCCTGCTGTGGATTGGGAGGGGTTACTTGACATGCAGCAGCTGCAAAGGTAAGAGAACCATCCAACCAGTCCAGTGACAGTAAACCTGCTTGGGGTCTTGTACAGGCCACCACATATAGCTACGTCTGCTAGTCTGCTGGACCTGTCCCCAGAAACCTGAAGGATAGAGGGGAAACACATCATGTTCTCCCCTTCTACTCCCATCTGTGTTAAGCCCACCACAGACCTAGTCTTGGCTGCAGGAAGAGTCCCAGCCTGGTGGATCCCCACTGGGATACTGATCTAACCAGGCTTCCAGAACCTCAGTTATGCCCTCCTCTAAGGACTTTACCATTTCATAGCATGCCCTACCTTGTGGGCCATCTGGCTTCTCAGTTAATTAGTTACTTGGTTTCATGAGGACAGAAGTAGGTGTTAGTCCATCGTTGTTGTCTCCCACACTGCACGGTCAATTGAGAGCTGGAACCGCATAAATTTGTCCAGTTCTCTCTTTTTCTTTTTTGCATTATTTCATTATCCCCCTATGTGCTCTGGGACTCAACACTCCTTCAGGCTTCCATGGTCTCCAACAACCCCTACTACTCCCACAAGCCTCACTACCTCATATTGCAGCCTTCCCTGGGGTAACCCAGCATAACCCATTGCCAGGTGGGTCTCTCTCCTCCGAGGGGGAAGGCACCAAGGGGGTGGACATCCCGCACACTCTCTATTGGGTCCCAGGGTACTGCTGAGGTGGACATGGCTCCATCAGGAGTTTTGGAGGTGTCAGCAGACCAGCAGCCATTATCCAGCCAATACCGGAGTGGTTTCTGCTTTTCTGGTGCTTCCCCTATTGCAACTCTCATGCAGTGCTCCTGGTCTCCATCAGGGGCCACTGCAGAGTGATGCAGCCCTGCTACCCACCCCAGGAGAGGAAAACAGTCCTACAGATGCCCAATCCTCTCCTCCCCTGCCAACCCCCAGTGACTCGAGTCTGTTCCTGAACCCGGGCTGCCGGCATGGTGCGAGGTAAGATGCCAGCACCTCAGCACTCTGCACCACCAGGCCATGCTCTAGTTCTCTTTTAAATGTATCGAAATCAGTAATGTTTACCAGATACTGTGGTAGTTTGTTCGGAAGCACGTCAATTGAGTGAGGTTAATACAGTGAATACATTTCAGCGAATCAAATACAGTGAGTACAATTATGGTGACTGGCACATTACTGCGAACAAGACTACTGTATATAGCGATTGTACATTACAGCGAATAACAACTACAGTGACAGACAATTTCAGCGACCCCAAAGATGCAAAATACCCCCTGGGTTCAAGTGCACTGTGGTGTAGGAATCCTAGAAATGGGGGGGGTGGTCTGGGGGCACAGTGGGTGAATACATTTCAGTGAATCAAATACTGTGAGTACAATTATGGTGACTGGCACATTATAGTGAACAAGATTACAGTATATAGCAACTGTATATTACAGCGAATAACAACTACAGTGACAGACAATTTTTGCGATCCCAAAGATGCAAAATACCCACTGGGTTCAAGTGCACCATGGTGTAGGAATCCTAGAAATGGGGGGGGTCTGGGGAGAACAGTCCCCCAAGGTGGTGTGGGGGGGCATAGCCCCCCTGCATAACAAGACGCTACTAGTGTCTTCACCTGTCGGTAATGAGGTAATGGGGAAGAGGTGCAGAGATTTATTTAATTGGGTGCATCCCCTTGGAAGAGCATACTTGAATCATGGCAGTGGAGTTTGTGAGAACCCAGAGAGGTATGCCTATGCTGGTGTAAGGAGGCTTCCTGTATAGGCATGATAAAGTGTACCTGCTTGGTTTCGCATATAATTTCCAAATGCAGGTGTGAATTCTAGTCACTGCAGTTGCTGACAGTCACTTATAAATGTATTCACTGAAATTTCTGGTTGCTGTAATTGCATTTGCTATAGTAGAGTCACTGAAATTGACAGTCGCTATGATAACCTCGCTGAATTGACATGGGACCCCTTCTTCCATATTATTGGATCCCTGATGGTAAAATAGCTGCCTCTTTTCTTTGCACAGGTTCTAGGAACCTCAAACTTATTATAAATAATAATAATAATAATTCTTTATAATATGCCTTTCAACAAGCCAAGACACCTTACAAAACAATTAAATAAATAAATCATAAATACAAACATTATAAATTCAGTAAAATGCAGGTAAAAGGCAAAGTTGAATCAATCAGAATATGCTTGAATCCATAAATAAGTTTTGAGAGCCTGTTTAAATCCTTCCACGGTCAGTTGTTATGAGACCTTAGATCTTGAGGTTACGTAATAAAGCTAGTACCACAAGCAGAAATTATTTTCCTGTTGTTCATTACGTTAAAAAATTGCAGGTAGTCCCCTCTTGCTCTTCTTTGTTGTAGTGTCATTAATTTTAATTCCTCCAACCTGTTTTCATATGGTTTGGGTTTAAGTCTGGGGATTAATTTTGTGGTCCTTTGCTGTACACTTTCCAGTAACCTGATATCTTGTTTCTGATAAGAAGCCCAGAATGGTGAGCCATAATGGATGTGAGGGCTGACACAGTTTTTGTACAAGCTCATCATACAATGCTCATCTCTTGTTATATATTTTTTTAATTTAAGACACTTTATTAACATTTTCATATTCATACAACACGCAAAACACACAATAAAACACCATGTAAAACATCCAGTGTCAGAACAAACTACAATATAGAATATAGAACAAACCCACAACACACTTTACCACAACAATCCCCTTCATCCCTCCTCCCCATATACACCTCTCCCAGAGCACACAGAACTAGTTCCCACACCTATGTCCCCCAGAGCGAACTGAAGGATACAAAAGGAGAGCCCAACCTAAGGGAGCTGTAGATCACACCTGAAACCCCAGGGATCTTAAGGAAATTCCATACATTTTCACCACCCAGAAGACACTAGCAGAAACCTCTACTCCCCATACTAGGTAGGGAGAAGTCCCCCATCTCCAGCTTGTTCTCATCTTTGTATCCTTCAGCAGCAACAGAAGCATCTGCAAGACATCCCACCTTTTACAAAAGTGATCTGCCCTCTGATGCATTCTCTCAATTTGCTTTTCAATCATTAAAGCTTGTGATATTTCATTGTACCACTCCTTGTAGGATGGAGGAGACTCCTCCAGCAAATGTAATAAAACAACCTTAGCCATTATTGAAATTAGAGTCATATAGACCTTGTGTTGTCCTATAAGACTCGTTGGGAAGTTCCCTATGAGACAAATGCCAGGGGTGAAGGAGTCCTTCAGTCTTAACAGTGGGCCATGTGAATTTTTGATTTTATTCCAATATAGCTATATTTTAACACAATCCTATAACGTGTTTCAGAGTACCGCTTTGGTGACCACAACGGTAACAGGCTGGAAATGTGGACCTGCCCATTAGATATACCTTAACAGGTGTATAATATATATCATGTAAAATTCAGTATTGCATCCACCAATACCGGTCACACTTTACAAATTTTTATAGGTTGCACCATACACTGTAGTTTGCCATTGTTCGGGATTATAATTCAGATCTAGTGCCTGTTGCCAACAGAAGCAGACACCTGACAACAAACAAGGGTCTATTAACTGAAGGTAGGAGTATAAACCCAAAACCAAATGAGGTTGAGCAGCTAGGGAAAACAACTGAGGCAAGACTCCCTCATTCGATGACTGCCAAGGCCCTGGACCAAAATGAGAGATTGATCAGGTGGAGGTCTGAGGGGTAGTGTGGGACAAGGGAGTAACATGAAAGAAGGGCATTGCAGGCAGCAGTCTGTGTGTGCCTCCACATGGACATGTACATACTGGCAGTGAGGGTAAGGAGAAAATGTGGAAAATGAAGCTGGCAGGCTGCATGATGACCCGGGCATGCCCCATACCAGCCTCCCCAACTTCTGGGCTTTTCCCGGGGGGGGTGATGCCGGCACGCCTCTCTCCAGCCCCACCATGGGGGGGGTAATCCATGGGGGAACTGTAGTTGCTTCATGCAGCTATGGACAGAAAGCCACCCATACTGGGCAGCTGCAATTCTGATGTTAGGATTACCAAGCACTGGCTGGGCAAATGCCCAAGTCCAGTCCAACCTAAGATTAGTTCTAAGCTGTAGACAATCCTTCAATGACCAAATGGGGGGTGCATCTGATGGCAGGCAGCAAACTAGATGGCCTACAAAACAACAAACTACTAAGTTGAAGACCAGCCTTCTTAGAAAGCCGATCTTCCAATCGGAGCCAGAGGATTTGGTATTCCTCCCTTAAGGGGCAAACACCCCACCATAGAAATTTGGAGCTATGTAGAGCTATATAGTACACAAGAATTTGGAATGTTGGAGTCCCCCCCCCCTCAGAAATGTAAGCTTAATATAGGCACAATGAACCGCTCCCTCCTTCCATAGAAATTGGTTCAGCAAGCGTTGTAATTGTGAAAACCATGATTTTGGAAGAATACTCCCATCATCTCACAAGGGTACAATAGTCTTGGGAGAATGTTCATTTTTATAATACTTACCTGGCTCAAAGTGACATGCCACCCATCTCTGGAAATCTGATTTGATGGCCTGTAATAAAGGAGGGAGATTCAATTTAATCAAATCCGAGAGAAAGCGAGGCACCCAAATTCCCAACTACAGAAGCCCCTTTGACTCCCAGACCATCTCTTGTTTTAGAAGCCTTTTTAATGATATTGAAGGAAACACAGAAACATGTAAGATTTCCGGCAGATAAGGACTGCTAGGCCCATCCAGTCTGCCCATTTCCCTATCTGCATTAGCTGATGTTGACCTGTGTGATCATCAGTCTAGCCCCCCATTCCCGTGTCTATTGTTCCCTTATGCACGTCCAATGTATATTTGAATCATGTTTGATGAATTTGTTTGCAATTTGTGTTATTTTTCTTATGTTTGTGTGCATTGTGAAAGAATTATCAATAATAATACCCCAATCTTTTTCATTGCTTACTACAGGCAGGGGGTGAGTCATCAGTTAATAGGGTCTTACATGGTTGTAACAATCTGGGTGAAGTACCATACACTTATCTAAGTTCATCTCTATGTTTGTTCATTTTGTCCAGTCCACACTTAATTCTAAGTCTTTAACAAGGTACATGTATTTTGTTTCCATTTCCACGTCACCTGTTCTTTTGGTGTCATAGGCAAATTTTATAGTTTGCTTTGTTAGTCCAGTGTGGAGATCATGGATGAAGCAGCTAAATAAGAAGGGACCCAGAACAGACTCTGGGGTACTCCCCTGGTCTCAATTTTTCTCAAATGACATTTTACTCTGAATTCTTACCCATTGGACCCTGTTTTCCAACCAAGTATGTACCCATTTAACCAGACAAGAACTGTAACGCATGATATACAGTTTATATAGTAGTTCACAGTGTAGAAAAGTGTCAAATGCCTTCTTTGTTTTTTTTTTTATTCTATTTTCTCCACAGAGCTGGCAGGCGGCTCCATCCCTCCCTGAGAGGGCTTGTCCTCTGAGCCCAGCCACCTCAATCCAGCCTTGCCTCCAGTAGTTCCCCCATGGATTCCTTTTACAGAAAGTTTTGTTGTATATGGCTTTTCAGCAGTAAAAGGCAGCAAAGAAGGCACCTCTGTTATTGAAGTGAATAGTATTAACTTCTCTCAGCCTTCCATACCATACCTGCTGCCATCAAATTATTTTCCAACTCCTTTCCTTGCTTGATTTATGTAGGCATGGTATGAACCAAACTCAATGTCTGGAGTAGCTTTTCTTACAATTGCTCAGAGAGAAGAAATTCCTTATCTCATAGTTTCAGGGCAAATGAACTTTACAATGGGGGCAAAGGCTGGTCATGGGACTGCTGTGGTCCTTATGTCAGAGCACAAAAGGAACAATCCACTTACATTCTTGACAATCAGTGGCACACACAGCAGTACTTAGGGAAAGGAGATGGGTCAAACTGTGGAACAGTCAGGCTAAAGGGAGTCAGTTTCTGTTTCATTTTTATTGATCAGCTATAAGCCATTACAATATTGGAATAAAAGTACAAATACATTATACAGCCACATATCTTCATGTACAAGATCATACAAATTATAACATTCCTAATACAATTCAACAATAGTACTGTACATTCCAAAGGAGACTGAAGAACTCATTAATAATCTATAGCTATACATATATATTATCTGTAGTCACTTGTTTATACATATGTACAACTATCTAATTAAAAAGATTACTTGATCACCCTGATTTAATCACAGGTGTAAGGTGGCTAAACAGCCAATAATCTTAGAAATATTATCTATATCCTGTGTATTAAAAAAAAGAGAATGACTTGGTCAGGAAGGAGACTGAGATCACCAAGAATAGAATTAAGCTTTTCCTGTCTTCTTTGTGCATATAATAGACATTGAAGGACAACGTGTTTCAAGTCATACTCATTTTTATGGCTGTGGGTGGAGCCTGCAGCCGTCTTGCTATAGCTGGAAAAATGGTATACCGAAGCACAAAAATTTGAGTTTTCAGTGTGTCCTTCCACAACTTAAAACCTCAAAATTGCTACACCAGTTGAATGAAATACTACCCTCTTTCTAGTCAGCAGACCAGTTCCTGCACTCTTTTTCTGCTTGTTGCAATAGCATAAACACTGCTTGAAAGATATTTTCAGAGAGAGAGAGAGAGCGAGAAGCACTCTACCAATGTATTTTGAGGTGTGTTTTACTGAATCAGCCAGAAAATAGAATGTAGGGTACCTTAGTTCTGTGCCCACCATCAGGGAGGCTTCAGGACCGGGTTCTATAAATAGGCTATTGTGGCAAGAAAATGGATGAGCACCACTATGCATGCATGCTCTGCTGGCTCACACATTCTTGGTGTACCTGACATTTTTCCATGTCTGAGCTCCTCTGGACCCTCTTTAGAAGTATAAATGTTATCTGGGGCTGGATGGAGACTTAGGCAGCATCAGGAACTCAGACCAAAGTAATGGTGACCAAATGGGCCAATGGGACCTCCACTAGCTCAGCTGCAGCCATATTGGCTCTGGCCAAAGTTTATTTGTATTGCAGTTACAATATGCTGATATTATATTTGGCCCTTTTTGTCCAAAATGTACATAATTGGCTTTATAAATTTCTAACCTAGACTTAATAAAAAGTTGTCTTTTATACAGATCGGATATAAGTCAGAGATATGGTTCCACCTTTTGCTCTGTTTTGAGTACTTTATATACCATTTAAAAAATGTTAAACATCTCAACCTATCAAAGTCAGAGACCATAGCTATATCTCTTGGTCTTCTTTTGACTTGATATATGATTATTATTTTCGGTTGTAAATATATTTCATACATCAAATGTCCAAGTCCGGACAGAAATATAGTATTTCCTATCAACTGTATGAATGGAAAATCAAAACCCCTTGCAGTGTAATCTATCTCCTCCTCAAGGCAATAAAGAGGGTCACTGCCTGTGAGGGAGGGGGAACTGCCACCTGACTGTGATCCCTCGGTCAGGGCAGGAGGGCTGTGAGAGCTGATTCTCTGGCACTATCTAAGTAGCAGCAACACCACACCACAGCTCCACTTAAAATGCCCCTGCTTTGTTAAAGAAAGTAACTGGAGCACAAAAGGAACTGAGACTGGGCTACAGGCTGCAAATCAGCAAAGACATTTTAAGTAGAAAACATTTTAAAAAAACACACTTACAGGTGACAGATAGATAGATAGATAGATAGATAGATAGATAGATAGATAGATAGATAGATAAAATCTTTATACAGAAAAAATATTGTCATTAAGGTTTCACAACCCTATTTTCAAGACGGTCCTGTCTGTACTTATGTTACTATAAACATTAGATAAAACAGTATACATACACTTTCATACTCATGACCTTAGATTTATAATATAACACAAAGACTGCTAACAATTTACAACTACTTACAACAAGATTGAAATTTGGACAGCTCATTTATCTCTAGGGTGAACATCAAATAAGGGGATGACATTCAAACTGTGTAGAGTAAAACATTCCAAACTTTTGCTGCTTGTAAATGCAAATTTTGTCCCAAATTTATTTTGGATCTTGGTGAGTGTTATTTTATTAACATATACAGTTCTTTTAGAGTCTTGAAAGAAGTTCCTTACTCTGTCAAACATGACTTTTGTAATATAATGATTGGGATAAAAATTCTCGTATTTATATATTGGGCCTGATTCTCAAAAGCTTACACATGGCGTAACTCGACTTGCACCAAAATAAATGGCGCATGTAGCAAGTTACGCCAGCAGTTGTGTCATATGGTATTCTGCAAAGCAGCCTGTGACATGTCACAAGCTGCTTGCACCAAGGTGGACAAACACCACCAGTTACACCCTAAACCCCTATGACATGGCGCTAGGGGGTTTATGGCAGCAGTTGTGCTCCATTCTGGAAGGGCAGCAACCAAGTTCCCCAGGGTGCTACTCTCAAACAATCCTCGGAGGACATCTGCCAAAGTATAGTTACACCAGCTATTAGCTGGTGTAAGTGTACTTTACGGCCACTGGGGGTTGCACCAATGTGCTGCCAGCCCATCCCTCAGGACATGTAACACCATAAACAGCACCACCTCAGCACAGATCCCCCATAATATTTATAAAATCCCACCTCTCTTCCCCGATCCCCATAATATTCATCAACTCCCCTCTGTCATGATCCCCCATACTAGTCATATATAATCCCCCTCAGCTCCGATTCCCCTGTAATATTAATTTATAATCCCCCTCAGCCCCGATTCCCCATAATATTACTACAAACCCCCCTCCCAGCCCCCAGCCCTGATCCTGATCCATGCACCACACAGCCCAAGTAATATGGCATCCGTAAATGTAAAACAATAAAAAAAAACATATCCAGTCATCCATGATATCTCTGGTAGTCTAGTGGCCCCCATCCGGCAGTGTCAGACCATCCTGTTCCCCCCCCACCCATACCCAGCCAGCCACTGGCACAGTCCACTTCTCACCACCTCGGCCAGCCACCAACTAAGCTCCACTAGGAGGTACTGTAAATACTGTAGTATGCGCTCAGTAAATGACAGCACTGTCATTCACTGAGCATGTATGATTTACAGTATGTGCTCCTAGCAGATCTCAGTCAGCGGCTGGCGGCAGTGGTGAGAGGTGTGCTGTGCCAGTCACCATCTGGGTACTGGTGGGAGGAGCAGGGTGGTCTGGTACTGCTGAGTGAGGGGGTGGGGGACCACTAGACTACCAGGGATATCACGGATGACTGGATATCTTTTTTATCGTTTTATATTTACTGCTGCCATATTACTTGGGTTGCAGGGTGCATAGAACAGGATCAGAGCTCGGGGCTGGTGGGGGGGTTATATTAATATTATGGGGAATCGGGTCTAAGGGGGATTATAAATTAATATTATGGAGGGATCATGGTTAGAGGGGAAGTTTATCAGGATCGGGGCTTGGCGGGGCTCCTTCACCCTTTTACAGGGCAATGCCACAGGCGTGCGGCAAAGTCTGCTGTTGCACCCTTCATTTGGCACAAGTCTCCTGTTGGCATAAGACACAGGACTCAGCTGCTGGGAACCTGCCATATAGAGAATCTGGCCCAGGGTTCCTGGCACATTTGCACTCCTATGATGTCGCAACTTGCAACATGCGTAGGGGTGCTTCTAGAATTGGGCCCCTTGTTTTAAGTCAGGTCTTTACATGATTCTTGTGCAAAGTTTGCCAGTTGAGTATAGACAGCATGACGTAATGATGTGTATTTATTTTACATATTAAAAAATACCTAGCTATTTTATACTGAACTCTGTCTAGTCTATTTAGCAAATGTTTATTTGCCATACGATAGACTAGATTACCATACATCAGAATTGGCATAATGAATTGTTCTGCTACTTTTTCTGATCATTTCTATTTAAGCAGTTGTATGGTGCAATGCACCTAGCTTTTTTTTTTTCACTTTTCCAATTGTTGAGTTTATGTGATCTACAAAGGACATCTGGGTGTCGAAAATAACACCTCAATAGCAATAACTATTTACTAGCTCAAAGCACTTATTTGGGTTTATTTGTATCTTGATCTGATCAGTATTCTTTTTAGAAGTAAAATGCATCAGCTTGGTCTTTTTAGTGTTCATTATATGCCTTGACCTGGTGAACCACTCCAAGCTATCAAAATCAGACTGTAATTTTAATTGGAGGTTCTGGACACTGATTCGAGAGGCAAGTAAAATGGTATAATCTGTGTATAGCCTCACCTGGGAGAACCATACTGATTTTGGTAAATCGTTGTTAAACAATATAAACAACAGGGGTCCCAAAATGGACCCCTGCGGCAATACTCTTTTTATCAATCTAGAAGTAGACAAGCTTCCAGAGACAAATACCTTTGGGTGCAGCCCCCCAGGTAGGACTGAATCCAACTCCATGGTCCATCCACAATTCCTAAGGCCTCCACCTGATTCAACAAGAGGGAGTGGTCCACCAGGTCAAAAGCCTTTGACAAGGCCACATAAATAGCTACAGTTTCCAGTCCAGAATCCAGATATGTGCAAACTAAGTTGTTAAATTCCAACAAAGCTGATGTAGTAGCATAGCTCTTCCTGAATCCAGACTGGAAAGGTGTCAGTATGTTTTATTTGTCCAAATACTCTATCAACTGAGTATGAACATGCCTTTCCAGTCATTTGGACAGAATGGACAACACAGCAATCGGTCTATAGTTGCTTAATTTAGAAGCATCGCCTCCTAAAATATTGGGATTATTTTACTTTCTTTCCAGATCAGTGGAAAATGGACCATTTTTCAAGCTCCAATTAAACATATAGGTAAGTACTGTATGGGTGCTATTTGATATGCTGCCATTCTGAGGAACTTTCAATCGATATCATCTGGACCTGTTGATTTATGAATATTGTTGTTCTTTAGTCCTTTATAGACCTAAGATATTCTAAGTATTGAAAATCTAAAGGGTGGTAAGGTAGTTGTGTTAACTTGGATTTCTTGCTTTTTTTGGCTGTCCTTTTATGCTATCTACTGTAAATTAATCTGGGAGATCAGCAAAATATTGATTTAAAACATCGGCAACCTTGTTTGGTTTCTCTATCAATTTATCTCCAGCTCTTATATTCAGTTTCTTTAATGAATTATTTCCACCTGGATTTAACAAATAATTTATGATTTGTCAAAATTTCAGTGAATCTTTATTACACTCCACTTTTTCTTATAATATAGTGCTTTGGCTTTTATAATCAACTTTCTACACTCATTTATTTTACTTTTAAAGAGTTCCCAATCACATTCTTGTTTTGTCTTTCAGGCCTTTTTCCAGATTCTATTTTTGACTCCATTTTTTTTTTAATGTTCTCATTTATCCAGGTGAGTCTAGCTGTTTTCTAATTTTGTTTACATTGTGGAGCATGTAAGTCACAGATGTTTCTGAAGGTCTCTACAAAGTAAGTTACTGATTGATCTAAGTCTGGTATTAATTTACATCTCTCCCATCTTTCATTTGTAATACTTAGTAAAAATCTCTCCTCAGAGAACCTTCTCATGTCTCTAACCCAATTATAGTTTGAGTAATTAGATAACCCCTGTATTTGTGACGTAGATATACTTATCCATATTGGATTACGGTCCCCTAAATAAGGGAGAAGACTTCTACAGTTCTCTATAGTGATTTGAGATGGTGTGAATAACAAGTCTAATACAGAACCTTGTTATGATGTTTTAATAAATCTTGTGGGGTCTTTAATGTGCTGGGTTACCCCAGGAATTGAGATGGCTTCTTTTAGCTGTCTTCTTCTTGGTCCAAACCAGTCACAATTCAGGTCTCCCATCAAGACTACCAGATTACTATACAGTCATGTATTTTATTTATTACCCTATCAATTGGCTCTAAACTTGTCTTTGGGGGAGACTACATTACCACAATGGCCATTTCAAATGTTTCTATTTTTGTGATTAAATATTCAATATTATATTCACTTTCTTTTAGCATTTCATCAAAATGGCCCAAGCTACATTACAAGTCACATTAAACTGTTCTTCCAACTCACTGATTTAGCATTTTGCAATAAGTTGGTTAAAGTGTACAATTTTCACTGCAATGAATTAAAAGTTTCCTAATAGTTTGCTTCTAGCTGATATTCAGTTTCAGCTTACTTATCAATGTAGTACAATTCATTAAGCAACCCATAAAAAAAACTGAACCATTGAGTTAGAACCCAATTTCACTACTGCAGTGTTTAGTACAACTTGTTTGACATGTCATTCTATCCAATCTGATGAAGAAGCTTTTACCACATTTGAGCCAATAGCTATCCTGCATTCAGATTGAAAACCCTGCCCCACCACCATGTTGTTTTCCCCACTTCTGAGGACTCCACTCACTGCTGTTTTTTACATTCAATTTAGCATATTGCATGTTATCTCTACCCTTTAATTCCTTTATACCACAAAATGCCACTATTTCTGTCTTCACTGACTGTTTGCAGTTGTTTATCTGCTCCGAGATCATGCCACGCAAAAGCTTCCATTTGCGCAATAGGGCAAAACATTTTACATTGAATGGCTATCGCACAAATGATATATTTTGTGTGATTAGCACTGTACTATAGCAGCTGAAGAAAACTGCTGCTGTTTGCTGTATTCAGGACAAAAAGTAAAAAAAGGAGGAACAAACATAAAAGGTACAAAATGGTATTGGAATTCATTAATTCCAAATCAAAATAACAAGCACTGTACTGTAGCAGCTGCTGGGAGATGTAGTTTACTGCTGCTCTGAAGGACTGTATAAGGGAGCTGAAAGTGCACTGCATGTCAGCTGTTTCTGAGCTGATGCATAGTTGAAACAGAGTTTGTATTTTAAGCATTTAGAGTTGCCACTGCATGGTCAAAATATAAAAATAATGGCAGAGCTGGAGGAACAGTTAAATGTGACTTGTACTGTACTATATGTTTAACATATAACATTACCCCTCCTTCCCATTTTTTCAATCAGATCTCAATGAAGCAATAAGGCATGACAGGATGTGGGTTATTGGGGGATTTACTCATGCCTTGTGTGGTTTGTCACGAGGCACAGCCGGGTGACTTAACCACATAAGAAGAGGATGAATCCCCCAATAACCCATACCCTGGAGAGCCTTATTGCGATTATACAATAGACCCATGTGTAAAATAAATTTTAAATGTGTTTATTTATATTTTTATAAATACCATTCTATTATTGCAGGATATACCCACGGTCATGTGATGTGTTTTGACCAATAAGGTTACAGTATTTTCACACCCCATTGTATAATAATTGATATCCTTGGACACTGAACTCATTATCCCCCATTCTCTCGTTTAACCATGCCTTAGTCCAAAAATATCTGGGGCCTGTTCTGCTACCATTAGAGATAATAGATACATTTTTGACCCTACACTTCGTGCATCATCATGCATTATTTTTATTTTACTTTGTACTAGCCCAGGATTTAACTCTACATCCCCACCCATAATTATTATGAACATAGAGCAGATTCCATGTTGACCCTGTATGGTTTTGTGCAGTACATAAGGATTTTGTACTCTTGTCTTACTCTGCAGTTGGTTTCCCTTCCAATTGTTGGAGAACTTATTTCTTCTTCTGATGCAAAGTTCTCCCCCCGCTCCTTTAAAGTAACCGGTGTCCAATATGCCCCCACCTATTTTACCCTTTCTGATTTTGAGATGTTTAAGCTTACCAGAGCAGACAAGAGCACAAATAGAAACATTTTAAACATATGCATTTTAGGCACAGACAGTTTGTGTTCGATGCATCCCTGTATTGCAATTCAATGAAAGATCCTAAATAGTAATGAGAAAGCTGTATAAACTCTAATTATTTTAAAACTTTATAAGACTTTTAAACTACATAAACATTACAAAACATTAAAAGTCAATACTAACTTACATCTATGTTAGCAACTGCAGTTATTAAATCCTTTACTATCAAATTTTCTCAAAACTCGCACTGTGTGGAGCTTTGTAGTGTGCAGCCCTGCCTCCTGAGTGGTACAACAAAGGTTGCCGACTCACCGCTGTGTCCCCTTAACTACCGGTACAACCAGAGAGCACAGGCAACACACTGGTCACAGGAGCAGCAAACAGTTTATTCAGCAGACAGTTCTTTCAGGTATAGTCACTAGTAGATAGTAGATAAAATGAACTACTTTGCTGACCATAGTCACACAAACAGCTGCTGGCATCCTGAAAGGTCTACATTCAGGTGACTTAAAGGTATAGCAGTTTATAACTAAACAGAGAGTGCTAGTGAGAAAGCTTATAGTGAAACCAGTCACATCACCGTTGGCTTCACACTAGCACTTTCTATTCAGTTATACACTCTTACACCTTGAAGTCACCTGTATGTAAAAAAAAAAATCTACTTAAATAAAGTGTCTTGGTTGATTCATAGTCTGTAGCCTAGTGACAATTCCTTTTGTGCTTCAGTGACTTCCTTTAACAAGGCAGGGACATTCTGAGTGAAAACAAAGTGCTAACAAAGTTAACATGGTTGGACAGCAATCTAATTCCTACCTTATGGACACTGCCCTGTACTCGTCAACCCCTTCCAGCAGTACTGCTCCACATGAACTGTGACAAAGAAGAAGGGACAGAAACAAAAACAAATGCAGTTTAATATTCGAGTAATAATTCCACTCAGCCCAGATTGCATTAGAGCAAGGGTAAGGGATCCATGGACCTCAAACAAGGAGTCTCCCACTTCAGATTCACCACCACAGAGACCTGCTCTGGCTAATCTTCTGCCCAGCACACCCACGTTACCCAAAGACTTGCAGGATTCACATGACATGGGTCCCAAGAACATGATGGTGTCACAACAAGAACATAGGTCTTGGGATGACATAGCACAGGGTACCTGGGAGCAGGTGCTTTTACACCCACGCTCAGGTCACATACACAGTTCAATATATAGACTGCATGTTAATCTGCAGCTTGCAGGTGAATAGTATTGCTGGTATACTTTGACAACCTAGTATGATAACTGCTAATGGTTAGTACTTTCATTATGGAGTAGTTGGACTTTTTACACATTTGAATTTAGAGTCGCTCATTACTGTTTTGGTATATGGGACCTTGAGATCATTCTATTCTCACCCAATCTCAGTACATGCTCTTGTTCTCTGCTGTTTATTTGTAAATTGGGCTTTATTACAAGTAAGCCATGCAGGGCGGTGTGTGTGGGACTGGGTGGTTAGCAGCTTCATCCATTAGTCTCTTCTTCATTACATCCAATGCAGACAGGGGTGTAGGTAGGTACAAGCAATTTTTTATAGGGTTTAAATATTGTGCCGTGGGCTGCATAGGGTAAGATCCTAACCCCCATAATGACATAGGGTGTAATTATTGAAACAATGCTCTCACCACCATCACCTCCATCTTTACCCTCCCCCCCCAAAAAATAATACTTTAGCCCTTGGTTTACATTTCCTTTCACACTTACGGGATGGAGCAAACACCCACTCCCCCCAAAAAATAGATGCCTCAGTCTTCAACTGCTGGCCACCCAATAAAGCGAGTTTCTTTCCAACATAAGATACTTCACACATCTTCCAACTAAATTCCTGTTACGTAGCACCTTATTATGTGCAACATTTCAGGCTGATACGCCCGCAGGGTTTAAGAGAGATAGGTCCTATCCCCCCTGCATTATTCTGATATACCTCCCTTTTCCCTCTTGCCACCCATTTACTACCTTATCTAAATGAATGCTCACTTCAGGTTGAGTGCAGAAAAGTGTACTCCATTTCTTTCCTTCTGACTCCAGATATGTTCAGCCAATTACAGAATGGGAGTGGGGAATGACAGTGGTAAAGTCAGTGTGACTGCAGCAGCAGCACTTATCTTTTTTTTTTAAAATAAAACTAGGGCTTTTGTGAAATTAACCATGATATTGACATGAGGTCTACATGAGTCATACATGCTTAATCTCCGCAGTGGTCACATGGTTACGAAGGGAACAGAAAGGGGAATTGATATGCAGCAGCACTTCCTATATAACAGAGTCTTGTGCTGTGAAAGGAAAACCTAAAAGTTTTAATGGTTGGCTGCCTTGCTTAAGATCTGACCTGGGGAGGCTGGTAAGGATGTCTGTATTTTCTTTTTTCTTTATTTTACTATCAGACTGCCAAAGCATACAGCCTGTTACCATCAGTGGAACCATGTACTGTAAATATCTGCTTTTACCCTCTTATATAGTGGTACCCCACCATTGCTGTCCCTTTCAGTATGTTACTCTGCTGCGTAGTGGCATTCCCCACCCTCCGAGATGGCTGTCCCTATGTTTGTTATCTTTCCCTGGTGGCTAGTGGCACCCCCCATACTCATGTTTTTTTTTAACCTGTCACAAAAGAAAACAGTCCCTCATCGATCAGCTCCCCCACCCCCACCACCCATTAAGCACCTACTACCCCCCCAGTACATCCTGACACACCCTCACTCCCCTGAGCAGGTGCCAGGTTCAAGATCCACTCTCCAATCGAAGACACATCTTGCTGCTGGAAACAGCAACTGCAGTATGAGAAACTAAGGTAAATGCAGATCAATGTATTTCAATGGGGGTTTCAACTTTTATTCATAGCTAAGCCATTTTTGGACATTTTGACCCCAAATTTTCCTGTTAGGGATGATGATCCCAAGGCATACCCCCAACGCCTGCTGGTGTGTGCAGGCTGGGTGTGGTGTGTTAGCTTTTAAAACCCTAATGCCACATTTCCCTGCTTTTGTGGCTTTATCCCTAACTAGAGCATTAAAGCAGTTTTTTGCAATTTATTATTATTTATATATGAGAAAAAGATTTTCTGGCATCCTTCAGTTGTGGCTATCCTATATTCAAAATTTCGTCTTTCCTTTTTTTATTGTTTCATTTCTCTTAGTTCTGCCTTATACTTTATATTTGTTCTGGAAGGTCATTCACTCCCTCTCCCTCTCCCCAGCTGTGAAACAAACACCCCTTCTAAAAGAAAACAACTCACTCCTCTCTGACCCAGGAGCAGTGGCAGCCGAGTTCAACAACACATACTTTACCTTGTGTGCCTCAACTCTCCTCTCCTCTCTCTCTCTCCTCTCCTCCTCTCTCTCCTCTCCTCTCTGCCCTAACTGCTCCCTCGGTCCTACCTTAGGAGTCTGAAACACGTTTGGGTCATGCACCTTCTGCTTCTGACCTGTCACTCAATCTGCAGCCCTCGAGGCACTTCTGTCACTAAGCATGTTTAAAGGAAATTCCCCCGATGGGCTGGACTCCAAACTCCTCCACCTCTCTGCACCAGCTATGGCTACTCCCCTGGCAAATCTCCTAAACCTCTCCTTTAACAATGCTGCTGTCCCACAGGCCTGGAAACATGCTGTTGTCATTCCTCTTCTGAAAGGATGTCCCTCTCTTCCACCTCAAACTACCATCCTATCTCCCTCCTCCCAGCCCTTGCAAAGCTTCAAGAGCACCTGGTGCTCGCCAAACTTACCTCCTTTCTCTCCGACTCTAACTTCTTCACACCATTTCAGTCTGGTTTCAGGAAGGGCCACTCCACTGCTTCCTCCCTGTTAAGACTCACGGACATCATCTTCACTGGTATGGATAAAGGGATGATCTCCTCAGCTATTTTTGTCGTCCTCGCTAAAGCTTTCGACACGGTCTCTCACCCACTGCTGTTAACAAGCCTCTTGGAGGCAGGCCTCTCTATCTTGGCCACAAACTTGTTCAGCACATACCTCTCTGGAAGAACACAAGCAGTAAAAATTGCTGATGCTATATCCTCCCCCTTCCCTGTGACTACCGGTGTACCCCAAGGGTCGGCACTCAGTCCCATCATGTTCTCTATTTTCCTCAACAATCTGCCAAAAGTCTGCACAAATTCATCTATACACACGTACGTGGATGACACTGTCATTTTCTCTACCGGCTCTTCCCCTGATGAAGTAGCATCCAACCTCCAGACTGACTTTGAAAAAGTCCAGCTCTGGTTCAGCTCACATCAGCTCTCTCTCAATGCAAAAAAAACTGTCACCTTGTCCTTTGGCACGAGACAGCAGTTAGCCCGACTCTCCCCCTTCCCCTTCTTCTGCATGCTGGACAGGACAACCCTGGAGGACATCACTTCCTTTCAGTATCTAGGGGTACGGCTCAACTGTCACCTTACCTTCTCTGACCACATTGACACAATCATCAAAAAACTATGCCCCAAGCTTGGAGTCCTCTACAGGAACCGCACTAGCCTTCCTTTCTCAGTTAGACAGGAACTAGTACAGAAAATGATCCTCCCTTCCTTAGACTACTGTGACATAGTCTATAGTGTGGCACCAATATCCACCCTGTCTAAACTAGACCCCATTTCCAACTAATTCTGCCACTTCACTCTAGATGCCACCCCCCGTTCCCACAGCTGTGACCTCTACCACTCCCTCGCCTTCCCATCCCTTGAGAATTGCTGAAAACTGCACTGCGCCAAGTTTGTCTCAAAAGTCTGGCTTGGTGCTCTCCCCTCCTACCTTTCCTCAATACTAATGTCAGCTCCCACCCCCCACATGCTCCCCAGTTCCTTGACTCTGAACTGCTAAATATTCCCAGTTGAAAGACCTCAGCTGGACAAACAGCCTTCTCTCACCGATTCCCGAAACTCTGGAATGCTCTCCCACCTCAGCTTCGTTACTGTTCCTCTATCCATTCCCTAGCAACTGCACTGACAAACTACTTCACAGTAAACTGTGTCTGTACACATAAGTAATCCCCCCCATTCCCAAATTTCCTCTGCTTGACCAGCGGCACCACCCTATCCATGTTAGCTGTCGTATATACCTATATCTATATAAAAGGAAAAAAACAACAACAGGCACTTACTCACATACACCCTGGTCTCTCTCTCTCTCTCTCTCTCTCTTTCTCTCTCTGGTCTACCTAGCTCTAGCCTATGGGTCAATCTATAGCACCAAACTGTTCTCCATATATGCATGGAAGCATTGTATGTATATATATATATATATATATATATATATATATATATATATATATTTATAGCAGTTACATGTAGTACTAGTGCGTATGCTTTTAATTGTCTATTACTAAGCTGGGAACCAAGTTATACCCTTCTTTCCTGTGAAACTGCCAAAATGTTAATTATGTAATTGTTATTGTGTTATTGTGATAACCTGTGTGTTATCTCTCCCTTGTACCCTTCCCCCAGGTCACACCGGGAGACAAGCATAATTTTGCTCAGTGTGCCTTTCCTGGTGAATTAATTCAATAAATATATAAATTTGTAGCCTGAGGTTTTTTCCTTTTTGTTATTAGAATATTCCTTTTCTTTCTCTTTTATTTGTTTCTTCAGTTTGTTCATCATCCATTATGATATTTTGCCTTTACTATTGCTAATTATTATGTTGGGAACATACTCTTCTTTTATTGACCTAATTATGTTACAAATAGTTTCCCAGCACTTGACAAATGTTTGATTTCCCAGTATTCCATCCCAATCTATGGAATCTAATAGTTCCTGAATCTTCCTGTAATCAGCCCTACTGTAACTTTTAACAAATAATTTGTGACTGACAGTTTCACATTTGCCCATATAACCAAATGTCAGCATGCAGTGGTCACTGTTCCCTAATGGTTCTTTAATTGTTACACCATGTAATGTATGGTAGAACATTGCTATCTAAATGTTATCTTTTACCAGCATTGTTATACAATCGATGTGATGTCACTTTGTTGTTAACCCATTGATGGTACATCACATCAATGGTATAACAACGGGGATTGCTCCAGGCAAGCGCGGTACTGGAAGTGAGTACCTCGTCGAAAAGGACACAGGGTGAGAACCTGACCCACGGTGACTTAATTTACTTTTAAATAAGGTACCTGCTTCTGTTTTCTTGCACTTTATGTGCCATACACTATAAAAGATACTGTATGGATTGCAATCGGCGATCAACTTGTTAAAGACTCGAGGTTGCCATGGTGACATAAACCTCTCGAGATTCGTTCTCGAGGTTTACATGATCACCATGGCAACCTCTCGATGGTAAACAATCTGGTTACCGATCAGGACCCATACATTATCCTCTATATTTATGTTGGTTATTACTAAATCAAGAATGTTTAGATGCCTAGCTGGAGATTTGACCAGCTGTTCTAAACCTGCTGCTGAAAGTGTATCAAAGATTATTTGTTTATGGGACGAATGATTGTTCAGATTGCTAAAGTCATTTCCTGGAAAATTAAAATCTCCTAATATGATTACTTTGGTCTGATCAGAAGCTATAGAGATTTCTTTTATAAGTTACTTTACCCATGGGGACTGTGGGCTCCTCAGGTGTCAGTAACGCTACCAAGCAATCTTCTATCCATGCTTGATCTTTCCTCTCATACAGGGCCTGCAACTGCTCTTACAGCACCCCTTCCTGTCTTGGCTCACTGGATAGCTGTCTTGTCAGGCATCATACTACTGGAACCTCTGAAATGAGGAGATTCTGCTGTGTATAACAAGAAACTCACATTAGAATTGGTGCTGTGAGGCACATGACAATTGTCCTGCCTTATTGTCTAACCCAGTTCTCTGGGGAAGGGCCTTGCTGTGGCAGTTATACTTCTCACTAATAGCGGTGGGCAAAGTGAGTGAAATTCTCTTCGTGGAGTAATCCGCAAAATTCCACCCATTTAAGGCAATGCAGTGTGGAAATTTTGCCCAGTGGAATGGCGAAATTTCGCTTCCATGGTCAACTGCTTTAGTGGTGAAATTTCGCCTAGGCAAAATTCCACCTAATGTGGGAAAATTTCATGAATTGCTCCACCAGGCAAATTTGGCCACTTCGCTGGCAAAACTTAAATTCACTGCAACCCTACTCACTAATGTTCCCCCCAGGATCTCTATAAATGTTCTTGTATGTATGTATTTTTTTAAATTAGTATGTAGCTGTAGCTCTGAGCCAGAGGTCTTCTGAAGTGTTATTATGCAGTCCCATACGTGGTTATTGTCCACCACCAGATCAGCTGAGGCTCCTGGCACATCCTGACTGATACCAACTGGCATCCTATGAGGCATGTAATTAATAAACCTACCTGTATGTATTTAAAGGGATGACTGTGGCAACCATGCTTAATCTTTGACCAAGCAACATCAGGCATTTATTGACAAGTTTTTTATATGCCGGCATCAGGCAACAGCCCTCCTGCTTACCTTTTGAGTGCATTAGTAATACTGTCATTCTCCCAGGGCCCAGAAAATGCCCCAGTCATGCTCAGGACACATACCTTGTTTCCTGCACTATTGATTATTTTGTTGATTTTTTTTTTTTTGGAACCTTATTGCCCATGATACGAAAAAGAGTTTTGAAGATGTTGCTACCATTAAATGGCACAAGGAGCTAACTTAGGTTTAGCACCAAAATGTGAAGTGACTTGCTCAGGATCCCAGTGATTATGTGGCTGAGAGGGGATTCAGATCAGGTTCTTCAGCTTCACAGCTCAGTGCTGTAACCTCTAGGTCAAGCTGCCTGCCTGGGGTAGAAGGGATCACCCCTTATTACCACTGGAATGCATTTTGTTTCTCAAAATAAAGGGAGAATTGACTGAATCAGGAACAATGAATCTGCCCAGCAACTGCATCCCCTGCCAAAATGCCATGCTTAATGTCAAGCCAGAGCCAGTTCCACAGTACAAATTCAGCCCAGGGGCCCTTCATTTGACTATGACCAACTAATTATTATGATTCTGCATGGTCTAGCAGTCTCCCTTAGGTGTCTAGAGAGGGATACTGCAGTTGGTAGCCTAGTTTAAGATTATGGACCACAGAGTTAGATGTGGTCCCATTAGACTAAGCTGAGAGACACATTGTCAGGGCAATATATGAGCTATCCTGCTTCAGTACTATTCAATGAAGTAAGGCAGTTTGTTTCCTGAACCCCCAGGAATGTGGCACCAAGAGATCCCTAAGCTTCTCCCCCTGGGAGTGTCCTTTGACACTATACACAGAAACAGGAATACACAGTGCAGTGTTAACACTGCACATCTCTGCCAAGAGACTGCCTTCTGACATCGCTGGTGCCAGCTATCTCCCACTGTTTATTTTGTAGCACATGCTCACTCCTACTATGCATGTCATAGATGCCTGGCTGCACCTAATTCATGGGTATCATTTGGGAATGCTTCACAGTCTTTGGTTTAGAAGGAAATTATGTTGAGATTGTTCAATGTTGAAGTAAAAAAAGCCTGATTAACCTTCACACAAACACCTTGTTAAGAGCTAATAGCCCTCAGAGCTGACAAAATTGCACAAAGTCGAATCATCCCCAGAAAAGACTATGGTAGGGCTGTATTACTATCAGGCATTGTTTGTGTCCAGGGTCTGAATTGCTCTTTGTGACCAAAGCCTACTAAATCCCCAATGGATTTATTGTGGCATGCTCCCAGGATGCCAGCCACCACATGGCATGGCCTTACTTAGCCCGGCTGCTCTGTGCTTACAAAATCACTCCACCTGCCTAAGTCACCATTATCTTATACAATTTACCAACTCTGTTGCTTTACAATTGGCCAGAATGAGCACAGTACTATTTTCAGTCCATAACAGGCAGCTTTCCACCTGTGGCATGAAAATTATACAATTATACAATTGCAAAGCATGGCTAAAAATTAAAAGTGCCAGTAAATTGTGGGATACAGCCATGGCCCCCAACATCCACTGTTACCCTACTAATCTTGCCAGCATCAGTTGCATTTTTTTTTTGCTTTTTAATTTCCCACTGGGATGGTATCACTGAACTCACTGGGTGACACTGCAGCCCAATCTGTCTGGTGAAAGGTGCAGCCAAATGTTGTGCTGCAGCCAGTCATACTGAGACTAGGTATGTAGAATGGCTGTGACTTTCCTGTCTGTTCTGTCACAGCATAATTAGAGCTTCAAAATACAGTGAAAAAAAGGGCCAGATTTCATGCTGAAAAGGGGGAAAACATTCACAATGGAGAAGAACAGGTCAGTCAGTGAGCAAGGGGATGCTGAGACCTAATGCACCATACCCACTTGGAATGGCATCCCCCACGGTGACCAATTCAGCCTTGTTGTTCATGGCCATACAGAGTCTTGGTGCTCGACTGGGATCAAGTAATCGAGAAACCCTAGGGTACACAACACCTTTTTATTTTAATTTTTTATACAAATTAGCCAAATTGCTGAGTGGTCCCAACTATGGGGCAAGCAGTCACCGCTGAAGATGCATGCTGAAGCCATGTGGTTCTTTGTTGCCCAGAACATCCAAAGGCTAAGATGATTCAGCAGCATCTACCACATGGCTTCTTGGTGTTTATTTGGTCCTTCTCCTAGTTCTAACACTCCAGAGTGCTTAGATCATCTGCTGTGGTGTATTTACCAGCTTTTCAGCTGGATCTTACTTAACTCAGCCACCCCTGCCTGAACAACTGATGCCCTCACCAGTAGCTAGTTGCAGCATGATCAAAGGGAAGACCAGAAGAAGGCCAGACTATGTACTCCCAACTAATAAGTTGCTTGAGGCAGATGTGTGTGTGTGGGGGGGGGGGGTCTGCAAATAAACTCCAGGTTTGATTTGGCAAGGGGGAATTCAGGGTCCAGCAGCAGAATTCTGACCCACCAGTATTGGACCCACTCCGTGGCAGCTGCAGGCATGTGTGGGTATATGTAGCCAGTACCTTCACTGCTAGTCATTCTTCACAAACCCCACAAACAATAGAAACATAGAAACATAGACTTTGATGGTAGATAAGGACCGCTAGGCCCATCTAGTCAGCCATTTCCCTACCTACAGGATAGGCCACAGATCCTAGTTAACCAACAGCCTATTTCTTCCTACCCACCACAAGAATTGCCTTATGTCTGTCCCATGCATTCTTGAATTCTCCCACAGTTTTAGACCCCACAACCTCCTCAGGAAGGCTGTCAATGCATCCACTACCCTCTCTGTGAAATAATACTTCTCCACATTGCCCCTGAACGCCCTCCTTCTATCTTTAAATTGTGTCCCCTTGTTCTTGCAAGTCTCTTTTTCTGAAAAATGCTACCCTCTTGGACTTTGTTGATTCCACTGAGGTACTTAAAAGTTTCTATCATGTCCCCCTCTCCCTTCTTTCCTCAAGGGTATACATATTAAGCTCCTTTAGTCTCTCTTCATACGGCTTCTCTTGCAGACCCTGCACCATTTTAGTTGCCCTCCTCTGGACTGCCTCTATCCTGTCTATGTCCTTGCGGAGATGGGGTCTCCAGAACTGGACACAGTACTCCAGATGGGGTCTCACCAACTGTCTGTACAGAGGGATAACAACTTCCTGTTTTCTGCTGCTGATGCCTCTCCCTATACATCCCAGTATACCCCTGCCCTCCCTACTGCCTTCTCACATTGCTTGCTAACCTTAAGGTCATCTGATATGATTACCCCAGGTCCCTTTCTTTTGTTGCTGTTACTACCTCCCCACCCATTGTGTATTCTTCCCTGGGTTCTTGTTTCCCAGGTGCATTATTTGCACTTCTTTGCATTGAATCCTAGCTGCCATACTTCTGACCATTCCTCCAACCTTGCCAAGTCCCTTTTCATCCTTTCCGCCTCCTTGTGTATCAACCCTGTTGCAGATTTTTGTGTCATCTGCAAAAAGGCATACTTTTCCTTCTAGTCCCTCTGCAATGTCACTGATGAAGACATTAAAAAGGACTGGACCCAATACTGAACCCTGCGGTACCCCACTAGTAACCCCTCTTTCTTCAGAATGGACTCCATTTACAATTACCTTCTGTGTCCTGTTGTCCAGCCAATGTTTTACCCAGGCTACCACCCTGGGTCCCACTCCCAGGCTGGTTAATTTGACTATTAATCTTTTGTGTGGGACTGTGTCAAATAGGTTTACCATCAAGTAGCAACAATTTAAAATGGGCAGTATTTTGAGGTCACATGCAGGGAGATCCCAGAAAACAGATAGCTTACAAGATTGAGGGCAGTGGGAAACCAAAATCATGGTTTCTGGACCTTGCTATCCGCATTAGCAAACAACTGTGGCCAGTTCTGCAGAGGAGAAAATGCAGGATATGAATTATGCTGCAATTAAACTGTATCAGATCCTCTCTGATGCTGAAGGATCCAGCAAAAAAATAAGACCTTAACAAGGCTGTAGTTGAACAGTTAGAAAGAGACCTAGGGGTCATCATCAGTGACTCCCTAAAACAAACAAACCAGTGTAACAAGGCCTACAGTAAGGCAAACAGGATGCTGGAATGTATAGGAAGGAGTGTTGACAACAGAAGGAAAGAAGTATTACTACCTCTATAGATCAATGGTGAGGCCCCACCTGGAGTACTGTGCCTAGTTCTGGAGTCCTCACCTAAGGGAATTATCCAAGGTCATGCATTAAGTATGTGGCTCTGGTGGGATTTTCACATGGGTCTTCAGGTTCACACCTCTGAGCTTTAATCAGCAGACTACACTGCCCCTCAAGTATGGAAATATCATTATAACTGTTATACAAATTACTGTGAAATGACTGCATGCTAAGTAAACACAACTGTTTAAGGTATCTGTTGGGTGTTATTCCTGCTATATGTTGAACTTGCATCTGTTGTCCTGGAAATCAAATTAAGATTTCTGAGGCATGCATGAGGCTCTATATTAAAAACAATAGAAAACCACACCATACCCATCATTATAAACAAAATTATAGTTCTGCTCTCTGTATGTTTCATTCCATACATTTGTAATACTAGTGTTTACAGTTTGTAGCTGTCATCTTGATGTAGAGGGCATTATTTAAGGACAAAGAGGCAAACTTCAGAGGATACAGTACTCTTCTTGGGTGCAAGAGGACATTTACTTCATAAAAGAAGTACAGAGACCATTATTAAAGCGTATTTCAAGTCATGTACTTTACTGGCCAAGTGTCACACAAACAGCACAAAGATACTAGTGGAGACTTATTGTATATTATGGTTATCAATAAATTTGTCTGGAAAAAGATGCAGGCTTACGCAGCCTATTTCATTGCACCAAATTCAGTTTACTGCTTCTCAATGACTTAAATATATGTCTGTTAGTAAGTGCAGAAAGCACTTTATTTTAAAACCATTTACAGCATGTCAAATTTTATAAGTAATTGTTTTAAAATATAACTTATTTTACTGTTATGGTAAGAATTATGTCAGTTGTTTTTTGGGTTTTTATCTGATGTTGAGTCAAGTGCACTCTGCTTTGGAAACATGTTGGTTTTCTTATTAAAGACATGCCTCATGTGTTTTATGTTTAGAGTCAGATGGTCATTGATCTTGTGAAGTTTCACATTTTTATTGCAGATCCTTTGAGGCAATGGATTTTTGTTTTATGAAATGTTCACTCTTGCGCCAATGCCCAGTACAACTGTACGGTTGTTAAAAGCAGCTGCAAAGGCAAAACAGCTCCTGTTCTCGCTAGCTGTGAGGTAACTTCTATTAAAAAGTCTGATCACCTCTTCACCAAAGAAAGTGAGCCTGGGAAAATAGGGCATTTCACAAGGAGACTCAGCTCTTTCCATATGGCTTTATTTTCTTTAAAACAATGATACCACCTTGTTCCATAAAAGTTCCTACTAATATACAGTAGTCACGCTTTGCCTCTGACGTCAGCAGAAGTGATGTGGTATCCTGGGACATGAAAGACTTTTTGTCATATTTAATTATGGTTTACCACCATTTACATCTTTTGATCTAATCAAAGAACCTCTGAACTGGTCTAAAGCTTGTGCACATTCCTGCATTACTGTGGATGATGCATCATTTGTTTGTTCATTCTGTTTTCATTTTTTTCCTTCTGTCTGTATTCAAGTGTTACTCTTGGTGGTTTATTAAGATGCCTTTCCTCCCTGTGGTGTGTTAAGTCAGCAGTACTGGTGCAGTGCCATCTTAGGCACCTGTTGCTTACTGGAGAATTGTTACTGTACAAGTGTTGGTTTGAGTGCAAAACCCTGCTAATCACTTGTTACATTTTAGCAGAGCAAATGCAAATACATAATGTATGTGAGACACTCCTACTCTGTTTATCATTGGGTATAATGTATATGTTGTATTTGTATGTGCATCTTTATGTGTATATTAATGTGTATGTAGAGCTCTATGTGGCATATACAATGGACTGACTCAGAATATACCATTTATGTTCATGTGAGGAGGCAGGAAAATAAGTCATATTGGGTAGAGCTGTGAGTGAGTTATGCAAATCCTGCCCCCACCCCACCACCACCACCACCACCAGCAAGTGATGGTAAATGCCTTATTCTGAGTTAGGCAATTGTGTCTCCAATTTATACAATTTATTTTAAAAAGTAAAGATTTTAAAGGAAAATATTTTCATGAAGATTTAACTGCTTCTGTTTGATTTCACTGTTCTGTTTTTGAGTGCATCTGATGCCATTATGCTATTATCAGGCATTGTTCAAGCCGCTCTCCCATTGGTTTACGGGTCCTTTGTGATCTGTGTAAAGTGTCAATAAATGGACAAAGAGAGGATCAGTATATATATACATATATATATATAGGTATGACTGGGAGCTGGTTTACCAGCACTTAATCCAACCCTCTGGTATGTAGTTGGGCTTCAAAGCCTAGCCATGGGTCTCTTGTATTTCATGGTGGGATACCTGCTGGTAAACCAGCTACTAGGAGTACCTTAATGCAGTTATAAAAATGTACATATACACAGACACTATTTTTATATTTTTGCTAGAGTCTTATCATTTTGAAACAATTGTTTTAACATACTGTATATCCTTTGTAGCTTGTGAAAAAAATAATCCCTTTGTTGTCACCTCTATGTCTTTGATTGGAGTCCAACCTGTTAGAGAAAATGCTCCTTTTTGATTGGTTGACATATGTTCAAAACTACAGGCCTGTGACAGTAAAAAGTCCATAAATTCACTTAAGGTCATTTACTGGAACCCAAGTTAACCATCATGTTGCTAACCTTGCTTCCAAAACTGTCTAAGTTTCTTCTGTGATAGTAAAGTAGCCCCATCATCCCTTCCACCTTCATAGCACAGAGACAGAAATGGTAATATATACAGTACCTGCAAGCTTTATTCGTATAAAAATGTTTCTTCTTTACTTTTTAAAAACAGACCAGACACACTTATCCAGTTAATAGTAATTCAACATCCTGTTCCCAAAACTGGAAAGGTCTCTCATATAAAGCGATGCAAAAAATCTTCACTGACCCCTACCATCCAGAGGCCCAGATATTCAAAAGTGCATGTAAGTGCAAAGTTTGTGCTGCACTGCCTTTTGCGCTAGTGCCTGTTCCATAGCATGCTATATGGCATAGTGCCAGCACTAAGCCCTCTGAATATAGGGCAGATTGTACACCCCGCAAATGACAGGTGCATGCATGTAGCACTAAGGACAGTGTGGACTACAAAGGGGACATGCAGTGGCACAGCCCTGACCAGAACACCAGGTACAGAGCTGCACACTGGGTGTGGCTGACAGTGGTTGAGGAGAGCACTAATGGGTATCCCGTGATAATCGCAACTTTAAAATCGTGACTGAAAATACAGTGACTACAAAATAGCTAGCACATGAAGTGTGACAAGACATAACAGTGAATTAGCCATGATAATGAAGAAAACTGCCATTCCCATTACAAGTATCGCGACTGGCAAATCAGCGCTCAGTACCAGTCTGACCTCCAACTTTAAACCCCTAAGCTGCAGTACACTTAAAATAAATAAATTAAGCAACTGACAGAAACTGTCCCCTAATGTTCAGGAGTGTGCCCTGGGATCATTTGCATCACAGAAAGATATAGGGTCATTTTTAAATCCCAACAAACAAACTGAGCGAGTGCCTAAATGTGGCACTTCAGGGTTACCTGATCGATCTAATGCAGGCAATAGCGCCATCTAGCATAGTAGTTTCTAACCCTGCCTTCCCCAAACCAAGGACCGCATTTGAAAGCAGCCACACAGTAATTTATGAGGACAGCCATTTCAACCCCTGCCCTCCCTGAACTGAGCACCACATTTGAAAGGCAGACACAGTAATTCTGTCTGGCAGCCCCAAAGATATGGTCGAGAGGGACTGTGGCTACCCCGCCCTCCTCAATTTGAGGATCACATTTGAAAGGCAGCCACACAGGTACTGGATGCGAGGAGACACACAGTTCTTACTGAAACTCACTATTATTACAGTGCCACTATTATGTGCAGTGCTAAGAAGACAACGAGCTATTATAGCTTGCGCTGTTAAATACTAGCCGATTTTGCAATCATGATTTTTCAGTAGCGATTTTCACATGGAACCCACCAATGACAGATACACACCACTGCTTCCATACCAAAAAATAAACTTTTTATTTATTTATTGAGATCTTGGATTAACACCTTTGAGCAGAAAGCTCTTTCATAGGTTCCACGTCAAGTATGACACAAACAAGAATACAGAGATGTTCCACAGATATAGATACAGCAAGAAACAATTGAAAACTGTCTCCAGGCATAAATTCTAACAATAGTTACACAATCTAAGCATGTACAGGGTGCAGAGTCAAAACAAAGGCTAACGTTTCACTAGGTAAAGGTAATATAACATGAGGACGCTTGTTTAAAAAGGAGAATTGTACCACTAACAACATAGGCAGGTAACTGGATTGTGCCTGAGTCAAAGAAATAAGGAAGATCTCATACCAGTAGAGAGGGACAGGGGAGGGAGGAGGAAAGTAGAGATGAGGGGTAGGAAGGGGATAGATAGAAGGAAAAGGGAAGAATAGCTATGTAGTCAAGTGGAATTAAGGGGGAGGAGGGTTGGGGAAAGGAGTGGTGGAAAAGAGTAGGGAGGAAGAGGTGGTGTAGGTAGTGGGATGATGATGAAGATGTAATTAAGGTGGTGGGGAGGAAAGAGGTATGGAATGATAGAGGCGCAAAAAAGGGAAGAGGAGGTGGAGGGAGGTAGGAGGGAAAATATATAATTTAGGCAAGGGTAGAAAGCCCATGAAAGTGTTAACTTGACCGGGGGCCCAATAAATGGACACAAAGCATTAGATTTTACTACTCAATAGAGATCACAGTGATTGCAAATGGCAGGAGCAAGGTAAAGGCACATTAGAGGTAGCAGTCACAGGTTGTCAATGAGATTAGATGCTGATGGAGTTTTTTCTTAAAGGAGCCCAGCAAAGTAGCATTGGTCATGTTAGGAGGCAGGGAGTTGTACCACTTTAATGTAATCAAGAGGCAGCAGGCCATAAAAACAGAATATCAGACAGTAACTGGAGATTAATAACAGGGAGAAAACAGTCCATAAAGAGGGGGAGGAATTACATGGGGCATCATGGATGCCTGTACTGCAGGAACACTTTTTTTTTTTTTTCTATTTATTCTTTATACCCCTGCCGCCGGTAGCCCGGTACCTTCTGCGATCACGCTTCCACCCCACATCGGCCTCGCGCCTTCCGATACCCGGTAACACCCCCCACGGTGGGGCTGCGGCACTGGGGACACATGCCGCAGGCGTCGGACTAGGTCGGAGGGCTGGCCTGAGGGGGCTAATTGAAGCTGTGACCGGCTTCATCAAGGGCCCCGGTGGCATTCTCCCCTTTTTCCTTTTTTTTCCGGGAGGCAGGGATGTGCAATGACGCGGAGCGTCCTGCCCCTTCTCCGATACACACTTGTTGAGGTCGGTAGTTGCGCTGCATCTGGTCTCCACCAGGAGTCGCGCAGACCCCGAGCACTTCCCCATCCCTCCCGCCGGAGAAGGAGAGCAGTCCATAGGATGCTCTATCCTTCTCCCCCCGGCCGGCCCTCCAGCGACCCGAGTCCTTTCTCGAACCGGGTCGCCGGGCGTATAACCAGAAATCCCACTGCTGCACCGGTGGGCCGGCCATAGTACTGCAGGAACACTAATGGCACTGGTGCCAATGGTGGAGGTGGTGGCAGAGACAATGTCTTATGTCACTTATGGACTGCCACCAGCTCCTTGATGGCTTTCACTATGGCTCCCATCTGGTGTATCAGTAGGCACTTCTGCCCACCAGATGTTGCAGCAGATAATCCCTCCCTGTTAAGGTATCAGGTTGGCCCGACAGCTGGCACTCCTCTGGACACATGTGGACAGAAAGACAATGAATTCAGTCTGCTATGCAAATGGGACAGGGCATGAAGGTATTGCCTACTATACATAGCCAAGGTATAACCGCCTGACACATATGCAGCCATGCCACATAGGGATGTTAGGTGTCTGACATCCACAATAGACCAGACGTGGCATACCAGTGACAGCACTGTTGACCCATACAGTGGAGGGGTGCACATGCAATGGCCACACCATGCAGCACCAGAGCAGGCCCAGTCATGACATGGATAGGCATCATTGGCAGACATGGCAGAGGTACACATGCAGCACGTGTGCCAGCAGCACCACACCAGAGTCCAATAAGCAGTGTCATGTCCTGAGTAATAAGGAAGTGCACCCACACACCCCGTGGTCACTGACCAGTCATCCAGCCCACAGACAAACCCTGCTGCACAGGATATAGACATGAAGGTGCTTCCCCTGGGTCACAGCCACTACAGGGCACATGCACACACATGGTGTTTGCAACACAGCTGAACATGGCTAGAACTGTCAAGGGGCACTGTGTGCAGCAAGCATGGTACACGCTACTGCAGTGGTGGTGTATGTAGGAATGCGCAGAACACTCTGTGCACCAGTCACCACAATGCAGGTACGCAATGCACTGTGGCCTGGAGGTGGCTGACAGCATAGTAGTTGCAGGCACACCCTATGTAGAGTGTGGCCTGAGTCAGGCTAAGCCACCAGGATACCCAGAAATGGTAAGGTGGGCCCGACCCCTTATACCCCGATGCTCACAGCATGTATCATCCATACCCTACCTGAAAGAGACTTATGGGCATCTGTAGATACTGTTATGGTTCAACCACAGCCCCACAGTAGCACATTGATGTTGACTAGTAATAGTACTGTGTCACGCTGGGCCCACCCCCATTTATTGTTTAAGTGTACCTCTATATGCACTGTTCAGGTGGGTCCCCTTTACCCCAGTCAGATCCTTGATATGCCCCAATACAGGGCCTATACAGGTCATTGGTTGCATGACCCTGCCATATTTGACTATATGGCTGGCCTTGCCATGTACAGTGGATTCACCATATCTTAGTCAGCACTGTGTCAGTTAATCACTGCTGCAGTTGCGGCCCAGTATGCTCACACATGGTCCCCTACGTTAACTGCCCATCAATGGCCCCTCTGTCCACAACCCCATACCACAACTACAGGCCACCATTGAGTCACAAGGCATACCACACAATGCATGTGGCACATGATATGCCACCAGCACAGGTCAGCTACCACAGCAGCCATCTGAGGCAAATGGCTGGTCACAGTGGTGCACTGACACCACACTGACATATGCTGACCACCTGCTGGCAGCCACCATACATAGTCTCGGCCACAGGGAAGTACCAGCCAGACCAACTGTGAGGGGGCACACCCAGGGCTATGTTCACTGTCACCATCCACCGTGATAGCTGTCCAGCAGCACAGGGTGTTTGTGGCTGCATGGTGGGGGCCATACATGGCATGGTAGACAGATGCAGAGCAGTATGCCAGTGGCACTCTGGTGCACCATGGTAGATGCCACAGACCATGTCACAGTGCAGTGGCACTGTTGGCCCACCACCCCAGTGAGTGTGACAGTCCCTGAGATAATGTCCCCACAGGGACACATTTAGCATAGCAGCTCACACAGAGACACCTGTCACTGGCCACATTGTGTAGAAAGGTAGTGGAGAGGTAATCACACTGTCAGGCCAGGAATGTATGGGGTGCAATCCCTCCCACCGTGCCTGGGGTAACCAACACCCATAGATGCACCTTGAGCAGTTGAGTAACAGTGGTGCATATCCACTCACACCGACAGCATTATCCTGTGCCTTGTACCACCCCAATGGCCCAGAAGCACATCATTGACACTGGCAATGGCTGCTCACTGTGCCATGTCCCAGTGGTACAGGACCCCGCCTTCCCTCAGCTGCAAACCCAGGGGTGCCACCTTCCCATATGCCACTGACACTCATCATGCCACACAAATGGTGCTGTATACACAACCCCCTGGATAGCATGTGTGGTGGTGTCGATGCACACCCCATCAGTGTCAGATATAGCAATGAATACAATGGAGAGGGCAAGGCCCAATACCTATGACGGCAGTAGGGCCATGGCCACAGTAGTGCCACCTGTACCAGCACCTATATATGTAAAGATGTAACCCTGGGTGCCACACACAAATGCAGGGTACAAACCTGGACACCCCTCCTGTGCAGCACTGTCATGGGCCCTGTCACAGCCTGATGAGGCATCCCGTGCCTCCCTCTGATACTCCTGCCCTCATGGCTGGCATTCTCTGTCTGTGGTGGGTTGGACATTGAACTCTATAGAGAAGGAAAAGATAGGTGTGATCAGTCACCCACAGTGGTACACAGTGCTCTGTTCAGAACTCACTACCTAGTATAATCATCCATACATCTGTACTATGCACCAGCCACCACATATGACTGCCATGAGTGGACAAGCAGGGCTGCAAGTCAACTGTAGCACCACCTGTGGCACCACACACATGCATGCTCTTACACATGCACATATGGTATGGTACCTATCCCTGTGTTGGGTAAGGTGTGTCACAGTGTATGCTGCCCCATGTAGTTCCCACAACCTGACACCCTCTTTCCCCTGTACCACAGACTAAACATGCTGGCTCCAGACCATGTCCAGGCATCATAGGCATGGTATCCATTGTGCACCATGTAACACACGACAAGGGCAGGCACAGCATATTGGTGCAATAACCAGGAAGCCTGGATACAGTAGGTGTGGGCCCACTTAGTGGCCATACATGTCTGGACCCCGGTGCAACAAAGTCATACCCATGCTCTACTCAGCACATGTGGACTAGTGGCCATGCAGCCTAATATGGGCAGTGCGCAGAGCAGTGCTAAGGGCCTCTGCGACATCTTGCTGATGACAGCTCCCAACAGCCACAAGTTTAACACATGTGACCCTCATCCTGGTCATGCATGGCATCAGGCATTGAACTGTCAGGGACGCCATAGCTGGCAAACTGTTTCTGCTTTCCATGCAATGCCACTATACATGGGCCTGTCATGCTGTGACACTGCTGCCATGGCCCTGTGCTGGCCCACCACTATGCGACCAAGACTGGTGCACCCCTCAGACATCCATGATGAGTCCAATCATGAGCAGAACACAAAGATGTCCCATGGGTCAGGGGGCCCAGACAGCTGCGTATGTCCTGCAGGCAATGCAGTGGTGCATGTCCCATTGCACACTGGAGAACACCGTGAGCACACAGGTGATGTGCACAGTGCCCCTGGGGTCTATTCCTAAAACACAAGCCTGCTGGCCTGGGCATGTTGCTACTATCCACCATGGCCTGAAGTTCTTGCAGGCAGCACACCTCCCTTCATGGCAGATCATTGACCTGTGCCTGTACTTGTCCCTGGTGTGAGTTACCTTTGTCCTGCATGTCAGGTTCTACCCCACCAATGCCCAGACCTCACAAAGGAGTCTGTCTGCCCCTGCCATGTCCCTCTGCAGTCGATCATCCCTGCCTATGACAAGGTCGGCCAGATTGACCAGCTCCATGGTTGACCACCTGTGGTCAAGCTGTAGCAGTGATTGCTCTTTGTTACCTCTGCAATGTTATGGTTGCCACACAGTATGCTGTACTGACTGAAGCCATACTGCTTCCTGTTCTGGGCATGTTTTGCTATTACTCAGCAATGTGTTGTGCTGTATAACTTTCATGTCAGGGTGAAGGGGCAAGCCTTGGGGTACACAGCCAGCATGGGACAGCACGTGTGCAGGGTGTGCCCACTGGTAAGGCATGTGTGGCTGTGCAGCATAATGACATAATTAATGGCACATGTCATCATGCCTACACAATGCCCTTAGGATGCATGACCACAGGTGTGGTGTAATACCAGTGCTCAAGTACAAATCAGGTCTGTGCACCAGGGAAAACTGCAATATTCAGCCAAGGTATGCAGGTGAGGTCTTTATGGAGTCCATGGGAAATTAACCACATTTGCACATCATTACAGGCAGGTCCGCATACATTAGAATGCCAGATTGTGCCTGGTTTATATAAGGAAGCACATTGCACCACCTAGACACCACAGTAGAACTACAAGCGAAAGGAGGTAACTGTCCTGTGGAATGGCCTAGACAGGGATGGGTGTGAAAGGGACTGCATGTATGTGTTGGCCTCAGCATGGCCCCCAGATTCATGTGCCATATACTAGGCAAGGCTCCCAGACCAACAGGGAGTAATGTACTGTACAGGAAAATGAAGCTATGTACAAGAGGCTTGTTCCCATAGCTGTGCAATGGTTCTATGAGACAACAGAGCCTGCATGCTTCCATAGGCCATGATGTACACTACAGGGAAGCATGGGATCTGTGCTATGGAACCACAGGGAACATGCCACATGATCCAGGATCATTGTCACTAGGTCCCCAGGGTGAGGTCCACAGTGTTCCCAGAATCTTCCATGTCATACTATGATGGGCATTGTCATAAGTTTACCCATGTACCCACTGTACCACCATGGACACATTGTCCAAGTACATGTGCCTCGTGGAGGACAACCTGTACAGTTGGGGACCCTGCTGAATAGGTAATGCTTAGGTTGGGGACCCATCACGTCATTATTTCTAGCTGGTTCTTGTACTGTGTGGGTGGTGGTAGTTGATAATGGGTCTACATGGGGCTGGATGATAGTGCTGGTGGGCCTTTCAGACATCTGTTGGGGATGTGCATGGACAGAGGTCCTGTGACTCCTGCCTAATGTAACCTCTGCATGTATGCTATGTGCAGTAGTACAGTGGACATATTGTTGTGCTGGCTGATAGCACCCACATCTAGTGATGGAGGTGCTGTCATGTTTGAGGGGGCACCCCTTCCCATGATCCATGGTGCACACTGATGGTGGGGGTGCCCCTTCACAGCCATGCATCTATAATGGCAGCTCAATGGTCTGTGAGACCAATGCCCCTGTCCATCCCTGCCTGTCTGTGCCAATCGCAATTGCTAGGGATGTGCATGGGCAGCCCACTGCCAGCTGGTCAAGGGCTGTGGAAGAGAAGACACTGTCAGGACTCCCACATGGTTGGGATGGGGGTCTATAACCCTGTCCCATTCAGCTTGTGTGCTGCTGTGTGTATTCCACAGTCACCTGTTTTGCACTCTACTGTCTAGCAGGTATCATGAAGTATACTGAGAGGCTTTGGGCCCACTGCTTCACAACAGAGGAGTTACATGCTATGGCGCAGGACTATATAAGGCCAGGGAGTCATGTCTCAGTGCAAGAGCATGGATGCCAGTGCATGATGGGCCTGGGATGAGATTACCAAGGAAGTCAGCACTGTCAGTGGCCAAAACAGACATGTAGAAGTAGTGAGAAAGCCCTTCAGGGACATGAAGAGGTGCATGAAGGTGCATGAAGGAAGCCACAGCAACATAGTGCAGGGAGTTGCATGCCACAAGCAGGAGCCTATGGGTATTAGTGGCCGCACATACCCTGGATCATGCAGATCAGGTCATAGCATCCATTCTATGGCTTGTGGAGATGACAGGAGTGCCAGGTCACTGTATATTGTGACAATCAGTTGCTGCTGTCTCTTTGCATAATCTGAATAAATTCTGCACACTGCTTAAGTTTCAGCATCAAACATACAATGTGTGGTATGGTTTAGAATAGACATCACATGCATCAGACATTGAACTGTCACATTTCTCTATGACATGTGTCTTTAATAGAGAAAAGTGACAGAAGCTGATAGGTTTCCAGAGCTTCAACAAATAGAGCCTTGTATTGACAATCAGTATTCTGTCACATGTTCTGAAAGAGTTCAACATATGTGACTAACTCCCACAAGTTTATTCAACCAATGCACCCAATAGTCCTTCTAGCTTCCTCAACACACTGAGTCTAGAAAATATGTTCACCATTCAAAGGTACTAGTTGAAGAAGGTCACCAAAGACAACAATATTTTTACTTCCAAAGGCAAGTTCATCATCTGTGCCAATAATCTATTATTGACTGGGCTGTCTCAGTTCAGCCATATTACACCTGTACTGCATGGACTTCACTGGCTGCCAGTTCAGTGGCGGTTCAACTTTAAGGTTGGCTTGCTGACCTATAAAGCCCTACATGGACAGGGACCGGGTTACCTGCAATAGCTTCTTTGTCCCTACCACCCCCTCTGACCAATCTGCTCTGCTGATGAGGGATTGCTAGAGATTCTCTGGGTTCGTTTGAAGACCTCTGGAGCCTGTGCATTTGCTTTCATGGCTCCTACCTTGTGGAATTCCCTACCTCATCATATAAGGGACTGCCTGACTGTGGAGAGCTTTAAATCTGTTCTGAAAACTTATTTATTCTCTCTTGCTTTTACTGATAACTAAGTCTGAACTGTTGTTATTTATATGGTTTTAAATTTTAGTGTTTTAAACCGATGTAAAATCGCTTTGATATTTGTTGAATTGTGCTTATTACAAATAAAGATTATTATTATTATTATCATCATCTTCTGCAGATGTAGGTGGATGAAGGCAAGCATGACATTGGAGATGGTACTGATTTCATCAATAATCAAGAGCTTCATTTTATCGAACATGCTACATAACTGACTTGCAACCTCAAATGACAACTTGCGGTACTAACCAGTTTTACCATGTTCAACATGCAGCATAAAAATACAGTGTAGAGTCACTCCACCTATGTTGTATGCTGCTAGTTCAGTAGGAACTGTTGCAATGGTAGATGTCATTCCAGTATGTTTCCTTATTTGTGCAGTAATTGCTTCAATAAAGAAACTCTAGCTTGTCCCAGTGGAACCACCTTTCTGGGTAGCTCACAAACTCTTTGTGCATTTCACTTTCAGGTGATGTTGCATGGCAGAGAACAACTCATTCATTAGACCATGCTCAGAGACACAGCTGGGAAACACAAAATGACACCTTGTGTACCAATTGGCATGATTTTTCACCTTTCAATGACAGTACTTGCAACACAAGTGTCACTGAACCTTTTCCACTAGTTACAATAGTGTTGGACTGTTGTACTTATCTGGAAGCTGACAAGTAATGTACTGCATGATGTCAGGATCTCTGAGTCCTGACTGTCACCAATGTGGAGTGCATCCTTTTCTCACAACAGCATGTGAATATGAGGATCCCCATGTGCTTGATATCACACTCTCCAGAAATAGTGTTCCAAAATACCAAGAAGTAGATTGGCCTTTGACAGAATAAGTCTCAGCAGTGCACAAAATCAGTGCTGTAAGTGTTGTGATGCAGACACTGGTTCTAGAGAGCACATCTCACCAAGAGTCATAGATGATATGCCATCTATAGCTGCATGTTCCCACTTCAGTATGTCACCAGCTCCTCCCAGCTGCATTCAGCACAGCTTAGATTGGGACAAGCAAGAGTTTCCTTATTGAACAAACCAAATGGCTGCAATATAGTCTTTAGCACACACATAACTTCAGAGTGCCTTCAGTACCAATATTCTTTGGTTCCCCACTTACTTGAGAGGATGGAGTTCAGATTTACCCCCAGTGTATGGTCCTTGTCTTTTAACTTTTGCAGCAACTGTGCACCTGTCATAATATTGCAATGATATAGTCAGCAGCAGAGTGTGTGCAATAGACACAGATAGTATACTTATCTCACTCTCCCACAGAAGGCGAAACAAATGCTGAATGTTTCATCTGAATTTCCTACCAGAATGCAACACTCTGAATGCTCAGTACTCAGCTCCTGGAACACATGCCTCATCAGTAGCATGTGAGAAAAGGTCAGGAAAGCAGCATGCTTCCAGTGTGCTTTCCCAGACCCTGACAGGACTGCCTTCAACCTGCTTCATTTGCTACAAGTCAGTGTTATCACTGACTGGATCCTTACCACAAAGAGGATGAATTGTGTACTGTTCATATACATTTTCATTTGTAGTCATGGAGACATTCTCAATCATTACTTTTCTGGTTTCTAGTATTCCAAACTGAGTGTCAGTGTATCAAGGTGGTTCATATTTAAATCCTGGTAAAATGGATTTCTGTCTTTTAGTAACTGTAGAGCCTTTTTAACTTCATCTACATTTGCAACATGCTGCCAAATGGTTTGTGACATTGCTGGAATTCACCAAAATCCCAGTGCCAGTGTTGTGAATTATCAACATTTTCCTAGAGAGGGAGTGGCAGGTACCTGATAGATCCCTTAGGTGAATTAATCAGCCCTTTCAGTGGCATATTTTCCAGTTGTGTGTTCAGTCTTAGAACTGTTTAGAACGGCTTAATTTTTTTGGATTAGAATCCACTTAAGTAAGTTCAGGAAAGCTATATTCAGGGGTGTCACCTCTGCCTCCATCTTGTTTAAAACAGATTTAGGAGGCAGCACAAAACAGAAGGATTCAGTACAGCAGTTTGGATCGTGGGTAGTTCACTTGTGCAAAGGGCTGCACAGCTTGCCAGGAGAAGTCATTTTCAGAATTATTTCCAACTGGAAAACTGTAATGTTCACTGGTTTGTATGGGTGGCATGAAGTGGGAGCAGCTCATTCCAACCATGCATAGACTTTTGAGCAACCACCTTGAGCCAGATGTACTGCTCATCCATCTTGGAGGTAATGATTTGGGCCACAAAAGAGGTATAGATTTAACAGAAGCAGTGAAATCTGATTTAGCTGACCTGAATGGAATGTTGCCCAGCTGTAAGATACTGTATTGAGTTACTACATAATGCATGATCAGGAGAGGCCAGCACTATGCACCTGCAACTGAAAGATCATGCAGAAATGTAAACATTCAGACATCTGGCTTCTTGAGTGATCTGGGTATGCACACCATTACTCACCCCCAAATTAAATAGTATAATGATTCACTTTTTATAAAAGATAGTGTGCATTTCTCAGACACTGGAAATCTTATTTTCCTGGGTGACCTCCAACATGGGATCCAAAGTGTGTTGTAATGTGTGTTTACAACTTGTACCTAGAAGTGAGCAGTACAATAATGCTGCCCCACAATGGCTCTTTTATGATCCATGTCTATTTTGGTAAAAAAAAAGATGAATTACACATATATAACATATACACACACATATCAACTTGCCTTATAATTTGCATTAATTTATATTCATTATCATTGTTTTCCCACTCAGAATGTACAGTATCACATAGCACACTGGGCATACCCAGAGTATGGCTACCAAAAACAAATACTGTGCTTAAACGCCTGCATATAAATCATATTACAAAATGGGTAGAAAAAATCCTGGCTCCTGATTAGCAAAGAGGTGCTTTCAGTTGGGCAGTTAGCCCAGCACAACAGCCTGGCTACAAGTACTTCAACAAAAACATGTTTAAAAACAAATACAACAATTTTATTAAAAAAGATTCATTTTATAATGGCAATAAGGTACTCTGTGAGATGTATTATGGTATGTTCATGGCCCTTTTCAGATGTTAGAAGCATTCAGCTTTGCCTTGGCCTTCAATCCATCCAAGGCGGGTCATTATCCCACCATAGCATATCCTCTGTCCTGTGTTGTTGCTTAATTGAGTCACCTCCATGCATATCATGATTAGAAGTAAAGCACTACAGTGACTGCTGCTCCTTCTCAGACAGTACATTGGACTGCATTCATCGTTGTGGCTTTATAGACATCCAACATAGAGAGTACATAGGCACCAGTATGGGGGTTGTCCTGATTTTCTTGCCTTTGCACATCCACAACTGGTTAAAGAAAAAAAACATAAACACAAATTATGAATGCAAAACTGTTACATTACCACAACTTTACATATTCATTTCCTTTGTTTTCTTTCTCTGTAATAGAAAGATGCCCAAAAACTGGAGTGACGAGGAGGGGGATAAACAAAGGATCTGTCTCCTGTCATCACAAGTGGAAACCGCTGTGACAGAAGTTTTACCAACTGAAAGCCTCAGGCAATGTCCAGTTGAAGAAGAAGGACTGGTTTCAGTGGGCCAACACCACATGGGAGACGGGAATATTTTAGAAGACTGACATTTACAATCCTGATACCCAGGAGCCTGAGCCTGATATCCCAATGTGCCAATTGATGGATGGAACACCATCCTGAGCACAAAAAGCCAGACTGTGGAATTTGCCAGGATGTGGAGTTGATTATAAAATTCTCGGGGGGTGCGGGGTGCAGAGCCCCCCACCAGATCACAAACACAGCATAAGTCCAGTGTTGAGCTTTCCATGGTGGGGATGGTGTTCTGTTGGACAATAGCCTCATTGGAATGTCATCCTTGGGCTCCTGGGTGTCAGGATTGTGAATGTCAGTCTTTCATTGTAAATCCTGGGAGAAGGCAGGGAAGCCAGACTTGGGCAACAGATGCCATGGAATTAAGTATGATTAAATTATTCTGGCACTACAAAAATAAGGATTCTAATATTAGTAACACTTACTGATTTGTAAACTGAGAATTGCCATATTTTCAAATAGTATCTCTTACTACTAAATACAGTAAATACATGGGGAGCAGTTCAATATGACCTACATGGGAATGTGTCCAAGTCATTTAGAATGAATCGAGGGGTCAGGCAAGGATGCCTATTGGACCCACTTGTGTTTAATATATACATTAATGACATTTTGATAGAATTAGAAAATCCAAAATTTCATGCACCAAAAATAGGAAATACCAGAGTACATTGTCTGGCATATTTATTTTATTTTATTTTTTTTATTTATCTATTTGTTCTAGGATTACAAATACCTTCGAGCCGAGGCTCTTTTACAAGGTTCCATGTCATTGGTACAATTAAGACAAACATAAGCAAAGATAACAGTTTATAAAATTAAAAAAAAAAAACATAGTCTTGTAGAGGAAAAAAGAACAATAAAGTGAAACTTTGGGGAGGGGAAAGGGAAAGGAGGAGGGTGAAATCAAGGAGACTAAAGTGGATGGGAGAAAAGGGGAGGTAGGTGGGGGGAACAGAGAGAGAAGAGGTGGAAGGCGGGTAAGAATAGAGGTAGTGCAGCCGGGTGGTGTTTGTCATAGGCCAGCAGGGGTGGTGAAGATAGGAGGTGGGGTGCTGGCAAAGAGCAGAAGTAGATGTGGATCCAAAAGGGCATCTTCAGCTATGGAACCAAAAGACATGTTTAGCCACAACAGTCACAGAGGTTGGTGGCAGTGAGTGTTAGGAGGAGCCGAGTCTTAAAAGTGCTGAGTGATAGTGAGGATGAGATGTCACTGGGAAGACCATTGTACCAATTAGCAGCCCGGTAATCAAAGGATCTTTGGCCTTGAGTTGTGCGGTAATGCGGGATTTGCAGAAGCTGAGGTTTCGATCCCCTGGTATGGCGGGTGTGGATTCTCAATTGTATGAGGCACAGACTCTGGGGGGAAAGGCCCAGCAAGATTTTCTTAGTAGTAATACAAGTTTGGTGTTTTATTCGATTGGCAAGATTCAACCATCCAGTTTGAGAATAGAGGTCACAGGTGTGAGTTAGGAGTTGGGAGCCAGTGACAAGTCAACAGGCCTCGTTGAGGGCAGTGGATACACGTTTGAGTGCAGTGGTTGTAGCAGAGCTGTAAATGATAATGCCATAATCAGTGATGGCTATGATGGAGCTCTGGACAGCGACAGCAAGGGCTTTGGGTGTCAGGTGTTTCCTATGACGGAATAGCAGGCCTAGCTGGGAGTTAGTGGCTTTGGTGACATGGTCGATGTGGGCAGTGTAGGAGAGGTGAGGGTCAAGGGTGATCCCAAAGTGTTTAAAGTTTTTGACCTGTTCCACTGTGGCACCTTGTCTGGTGATAACATAGAGTTGGAAGTGCTTCTGTTTATTATGGGAGCTTCTGAAGATCATAGCCTTGTTTTTTTTTTTTTTAATTAAGGATCAATTAGTGCTTTGTGAACCAATTCTCAACCGAGGAGAAGCCGAGTTGGAGATTTTCTTGCAATTTCTTTGGGTCCTGGTGTGTGGCAAGGATTACTGCATCATCGGCATACAGCGGTTCCGTTGGTGCTGGTGGGCTAGTAGAATCCCCTTCCCTTCCATTTCAACCAATCATGGGCATCTGACATAAATATATTCCATGGTGTGCCAGTGGTACCCCCTTCCCCTCCACCCACAGAGGACCTCTGCCACTCAGCTCCCCTCCCCATCATTGGTGGGTGGCTGCACTTTGCCCACATACCACCCAGCCACCCACCAAATGACAGCTTACAGTATGATCTGTAAGCCAATAGGTCCACAGTGTGGATGAATGGGCTTGCATACCATACTGCACTACACAGGCATGAATCTGTGAATGAACCCATTCACAGATTTGTGCCTGTGTAGTACAGTATGGTGTGCAAGCCCATTCGTCCACATTGTGGACCAATTGGCATGAAGATCATACTGTAAGCTGTCATTCAGCAGGCAGCTGGGTGGTATGCAGGTGGAGTGCAGCCTCCCGCCAGTGGTGGGGGGGAGCTGGGTGACAGGGGTCCTCTGTGGGTGGAGGGAAGGGGGGTACCACTGGCCCACCATGGAATATATTTATGTTGGATGCTTGCAATTGGGCAAAATGGGAGGAAGGGAGATTCCGCTAGCCCACCAGGGATATTATCTCAACATTTGCCCGTGAACGGGCATACAGAGGGCGGGGATACCACTAGGCCACCTGGGATATTATTCTAACATTTGCCCACGATTGGGAATTCAGAGGGAGGGGGATAACATTAGCCCACCAGGGATATTAATATAACATTTGCTCACAATTGGGTTTCTGGGAGGGAGAGGGATACCACTAGACCACCAGGCACATTATTTTAATGTGTGCCCATGATCAGGTTTACAGAAAAGAGGGGGGTTACCACTGGACCACCAGGTTTTTAACCTATACAGTCACCTGTTGGGCACAATGGGAGGAAGGGGGGCCCACTAGACCACTCAGGAGGGTGTGGGTGCTCATGGGCAGTGTCCCTGCTGGGTGGGTTGCCACCTATGGCTGGTGGGTGCTGTGTTGCACCCTGCAATGCAGCAGCCCACCTGTGGATGGCCTGGCTTTGTTCCTTTTATTTTTGGCTCAACTTTGAGCCCCTCTAAAGCAGGGTGGTGCCAGCATATGCGCAGCACATCCCAGGCTGAATATCGGGATGTGCTGCATATGCATGGGTACGCCCCCTGCATTTGCACCGCATACATTACCATTGCACCGCAGTGCATTGGGGCTTGCGCTGTGCCTGGCAGCCTTTTGAATATCCTACCGGGACACATTGTGGGGTTGCACCAGCGCAACTCTGTTGCACCAGGTGCAACCCCTTTGAATATCTGGGCCTATGATCATTTAGGTGTTAGATTTAGCCACAGCCTAAAATGGAAAGACCAGACAGATCAGATCATAGCAAAAATAAAGAAAGCATTTAATGCATTTAAAATATTTAAGGCAAAGATCGGATGAACATCGGTTAAAGGAGTTTTGAGAGTCCTGGAGGCCAAAATAAACTTGAGTATACAGTAGAAATCTGGGGAATGGTAGACTTTAACAAATCAGAAGTACTGTGTAATAAAATGAAAATATACCTTTTAATGGTACCTCAATCAATACCAGCAGAAATAATAAATTTAGAATTAGGACAATATTCTATTTCAACACTAATGAAAGAAAGACAGATTTTGTCATCAGTAAAGTTATTTCTTCTTGAAGAAAATATACTTCCTTGACAATGTTTAGAAGAGGAAATAAAATATACACTAACGGAAAGTTTTCCCTACCTTAGGAATTTTTAGGTGACTTCTTTTCCCAAATGGACTTTGACACATTCTATGGAGTATATTTGTGCATCAATGGCAAATGATAGTTGAAAATGTGAAAAGTAGGTTATGGGACCAAGAGATAACTAACATGCAGATAAAATTTAAAATGTTTAAACTATGCAGATGGTACAAATATATAAAAATAGCACATGGCCTATAGTCTTATTTGGTCAAATAAAAAATTCCAAAGGCGAGGAGAATAATAACTAAATTTAGACTTGAAATATTTAAGGCTAATTATGTACTTCATAAACAAAAAAGGGAAAATATATTAACTCCATTTTGTAAATGCAATAAATCATTAGAGGATGACTTAAAGCATATCGTACTTTTGTGCCCACTATACAAGGGGTTCCATTTAAAATGGCTTTGTGACATCATGGCAGAACTCGATCTCCACCTGACAAGCTTGTGAAATATTTAATGAACAATGAAAATTTATATATATTACAGAAAGTAGCTGGCTTTTTACAGTCCATCCATTTATAATAATTTTATGAATGTATAGTAACTGTACTGATTATTTTAAAAACTGTGTGCAATTATAATACATTGTAACTATATACTGATGTATTTATACAATGGATGCAAATGAAATCATGGAAACTGGTGTTTACATATGCATGTTTTATTTAATTTAAAATATTTGTAATGACTTTGTCAAACAAATAAAAAAATTTTGAACTTTAACTACTAAATACAGTAACAACAGCTGATAATTATGTTCTTCAAATAATTTATTGCATTGTCATAAAGTACAGTCCGTGGTGGTGGTAGTGGTGGGGGGACATTACATGACATGGCAACATGGCAGATACTGTAGGTAAGTATGCAGCAATATATCACGTATTGGCTGTCTGTAAGAAACCTTTTACTCCCTTAAACTGAAGCAGAATGTATAATACTGTAGATGGGGGGGAGCTACATAATATCTTATTTGTCCTTACGACTGTGTACCAGGGGAGTGGGGATGTTTTGTTGAGGGGCTTGGAAATGTTTTGCATATACAGTAGGTGACATTCCATACTCAGTGTATATATGCAGCACATTGCAGGTCTGGGGGAGCATGTCATGACATCATGACATGCCAGAAAGTTGAGTGGGCAACAAGATATCACATGTAGCTGTCTGTGACAAATGTTTTATTCCCTTAAAATGAAGAACAATATACAATACTTGCAGTACTGTGATGGGGGATGCATAATATCACATCTGTCATTAGGACTCTGTACAGGGGGTGGAACAGATGTTTTGTTGATGGCCTTGAACATCTTTTGCATATAGATGCCATTTTGTAGCTGTTGTGTGTGTATGTGTGTGTATATATATATATATATATATATATATATTTTGTGTATATATATATATATATATACGTATATATATATATAGTGCATTACTGTAAAAATCTTCAGTGTTCAATGCACTGTAATGTATCACTTGTGTAACAAAATACCACAAACTGCTACTATATATGTTACTGTTGTGCTAGACAAAACATATGTCAATAAAGTACACATTTAAATGTGATCAGTTAAAAGACAACAGCATGACAGTTGTGTCTCTCTACTAATCTGCATAATTTGTTTTCTATTATGAAGACACATATATAAATGATTAAAAATCACCCCCAATATATGGTCTTCATATGAGGGCTCAATTAAAAAAAATAATAGTCATCAGGGGTCGGCAGGGGAAGGAGAGGATTGAGTGTCCACAGGACTGCTCTCCTCTCCTGGGGTGGGTTCCAGGGTTGCTTTGCTCTGCAGCAGCCCCTGGTGGAGACCTGGAGCACTGCACAAAAGTGTTGCAATGTATGATGTACCAGAACATGGAAAAACTGCTCTGGATTGGCTGGATGATGGCATCCAGTCTACCAGCACACCCAGAAGACTTCTTGAAGGCTGGCCATCTCAGCAGCACCTGAGACTGAGGAAAAATATAGCATACTGGGCTGCCCTAACCAGTGTCTTCCCCCTCGGAGGAGAGGGACCCACTCAGCGAAGGGTAATGCTAAGCTACCTCGAGGTAGGCTTCAGTGTGAGGTGAAGGGGCTCGGGGGGTTTAGAATGGGTGCTGGTGACCTTGGGTGACCAAAGGAGAGGCAGATTCAGGGCATGAAGGGGAAAAAAATAGATCATTCAAAAAAAAATAACAGAGACTCAACTTGGTGCAGGGATGATCTGGGTGAAGTGCTACAGGAATTACAGTGCACAATAGATGGACTGAAGCAGTATGAAATACATCTGAGTCAACAGCAACAATTGTGTCACCACTGCACTGATAATAACATAGAGAAGAACTTGAGATAGGGGGAACCAGAGAATTTAATGTACAGACCATATTGTCTAAGTGAGGACCTAATACAGCTCTTAAGAAAGCAGCATTCTGTTAATCTTCTTATTGTGAAGCAGTTTGTAATTAATAAAGATATACTAGAACTCTTAAGGGAGGATGTGGCAAGAAATAGATTTTAGCTTGATGATATTATGCAAAATGTTAAACCCATTAAAGATACTTGTGCATATAATCAGTTTGCCCAAGAAGAGTGGTAGAACTTTGTAGTAAAAGGCCAGATTTCAGTGTGATACAAAACCCAGATAGCCCAGAATAGAAAAGGAAAAAAAGGGAAAAAACAACATAAAAGGAGGAAAAGGAAGAGGAGACAAATGGGGGAACACCTGAACCCCTCATATAGTACAGAAAGTGCTCACAGTGGAGAAAGTTTAACCACACAGAATGAAATAGTGAATAATACTGGCTTAATTGATTTGACAACTTCTACAAGCCTAAATCCTATAAGTGTTCCACCTGACTTGAGTAAGGTTATGGGATGCTGTAATGCTGTAAATCAACCTCAAACCTTATTATTCCCTTGTTTAAATAATTTGGAAAAGGAAATCAAAGAATGAAATTGATAGATCAGGAACCAAGGCTCACAGGATTTGGGAATGGATCTAGGGAGTGACAAGTTACCACATGATAATAGGATGGATAGATTGGAGTGTTTTCCTATAACTCAGATATTCAAACAGATCCATCTAATGGTAATAAGACTTCATCACTTCCTTTCATTAGATTTATGGACCCAAGTGATTGGATCACATTGGAAATGGAAAATCAGATACTGTGTACAACAGAGAAATTGAGTTTGATTCTGGATATTGAACTGAGGTGGAAGGTATCAGAGAAGTATGGGAGTGTCAGTTGGAATCTGCTACTATTATTGATGTACTTTTTAACTCAGCTAGGGTAGCAAATTATGTCTGGCTGAACAGCTTAGCCATACAAAATAGAGATTTTGTGGTGTCATTTCCAAATAGATATTCTTTTAATATTGCTAAGGAGCAAACAAAAGAAATTGAAGTTGAAAATATTTATTTGAGCCAATTTGGTATGGCTCCTTTAGAAAATGAGAATGAATATAAGTTATCTAGAGCAATACATTATTTACTTAATAACTTCCTACAAGTTCCTGTGGGGAAAACAAACCAAACAAGGGCCAAAAGATCAGGCCTAAATAGCCAAATGGACCTGCTTATAAAAAACAGAGATTTGGCCAATTGTATTCTAAAGAAAAGTGATGTTTTGGATAAATTGGGCCTACATGTGGTACTGTAGCTTCTGACATATTAGGTACTGGGGTAAAGCCCAAAAGCCCTAGACTTAAGGAAGTTACTGATAGTCTGTCTTTGATTAACAGGTTTCAAGTTCTTGCAGGGTACTATGACTGACAATTAAATACACAGAATGTTTTTAGTGAAGCAGCTATTTCTTGTAATAATAATCACCAAGACCGTAGTATATCCCTGCTGTCATGGAATATTGCTGGCTGGTTTAATAACATGTCAGATAATGATTGAAAAAGTTTAGTATTGATGTCAGAAATTGTATGTCTCCAAGAGACTTGGTACCCTAAAGAAGATGGTATTTCAATTAATGGTTGTGAAATTTTTTCAGCACCAAGGTTCAAGGGTACAGAAATTTGGTAAATGCTCTGGAGGACTTTCTACATTTATTTAAGGTAAGCTGTTTTAAAGAGTAAAATGTTTAAACATCAAACCCAACTTCATCATAAATCTTATAGAAACAGGGCTACATGGTTTCATATTGATATACAGCTACATTCCACCAGAAAACTCAAACTTTTATCAGAGTAACACCTGGGTAGAGCTCAACCTCAAACTATTAGAGATAATTCAGAAATATCCAGATTATGTGATACTGTTGGTAGGAGATTACAATGCCAGAACTAGCAACTTTGATGAGGTGTCTGATAATTATTTTTTGCATGTACTAATGCCTCAGCAACTTTTAATAGTAGATCATTTCAGGACTAGAGGTGTTGTGAAGTTAAACTTTGCACGTGAAATTCACACAAAGCACTGAAAATTCACGCCTCATGGAATGTGAGTTTTCGGAACACTCTGAAACTTCGATTCATGAGATTTGCATGACATTTTTGGTGAAATTCATATTTTTTTAACTCAAAGCATGAATTTTGTGGGTTTAATTTCATCATCTGTAGCTAATTTCATGAAAATGCTCTGTGAATTCTGCAAAATCCATGAACTAACTCGTGGAGTGAATTTCGTGGACTTTGCACACCTCTACTCAGGACCAAAAAATGAATGTAGCTGGGATTAAATTAACTGATATTATGAAAAGTCACAATCTGTTTCCCTTGAATGGCAGATTAAAGGGGGACAGTGAAGGGGAATGGACCCATATTTCTCCCAGTGGTGCCTCTGTGGTTAATATGACTCTATAGTCTGGTTCCCTTGATTTCTGGAGACAGTTATGTATTCTTAAATTATCTGAGAGTGACAATTTTCCATTAATTCTGTTTATCAACAAGAATATTGTAGCAATAAGGGAGCCAGATGGGCAAAAGTCCTATTTATTGAAATAAGAGCCTGTAAAAAATACTTTGGCATCAAAATCTGGATGCACAGATAACTCAGATCTTGCACTCTTCCTTTCTGAATGGCAAATTGCACTGGCTATGAACAACTTATGGTGGAATATAGTAACATCTTTGAGCAAATAAGAAAACAGCTGGAAATTACTTTAAATCCTAAAAACCCAAGTGATGATGGGTGGTATGATGGGGATTGTCAAAAGGCAAAACATAAAATTAACCGTTTATACAAAATTTACAAAAAACATAAAAATAGAGAAATTTCAAAGGATCTTAAAGAGGAGAAAGGCAAGTACAAAGTCTTAATAAAAGAAGAAAAAGGTAATATTATTTCCATCAGTGGAAAATTATGTTGGTAGCTATTAACTCCAGGGATTGCAAAAGTTTCTGGAAGCTGGTAGCAAAGGGAACACCTAATTATAAAACATCTATAGACACCTATGTTGCTGAGGATAAATGGATAGAGTACTTCACCAGGATTTTCTGGGATCAGGAAGTGGATGGAATATTTCCTAGTGGGAGTATCAAAAGTATTCAAATATGCCCTATTACTGTGGATTAAGTTTATGCTGCAATTAGTTCTCTGAAAATGCATAAAGCACTGGGACCTGTTGGTATCCCCATGGAAGTATATCTGTGCAACACAAGATTGTAGTGTGAGGGGCTGACTATCTTTTATAACAAATGTATTGAAGAAAATTGCTATCCATTAACATGGAATAAAGCTAATATCATTCCCATACATACAAAGGCCTGCTTTACAGACCCCTCAATGTATCGCCCTGTAAGTCTATTAGATGTCAACTTAAAATTATTCTCTAAAATAATATTGGTACGACTTAAAGAACACGTGAAATTATCTTGTGGGGTATCAGACCACCAGGCAGGATTTAGATCAAATTTCTCTACACTAGATAATATATTTATATTGAGACACTTGATAGAGAAAAATATTTTTCTGTGTAAACAAAAGTTATACATATTTTTTGTTTATTATTCCACAACTTTCGATTCTATCTCCTGAAAGATCCTTTGGGAATTACTCTTAGAAAGAGGAAGAGACAACATTTTAGTATATATCATATACAGACTCTACAGTGAGACAATAGCCAGGGTGAGGCTGGGGACCAGCGAGCAGCTGTCCTCTCCCTTCTCTATTAATAGATGAGTTTGGTAGGGCTGTGTTCTGGCTCCCACACTCTTCTCACAGTATATGGATGGACTTTTAAAACAACTAAATAACTTCACATCTGACTCACCAAAGATTTTGCAGTCAATTTGTGCTGCACTTGCATATGCAGATGACTTTGTAATACTTGCATTGTCTAAAAAAGGACTTCAAAAAAATACATTAGTTATATGAAAGATCTACTACATTAAAATTAAAAATTAACCTTAATAAGACCAAGACTGTAATCTTTGGTGGTAGGCCACTAGCTGATAAGGGGTAAAGGCTCTTAGGAAATCAAACAATAGAGACAGTGTCTAGTTACATATACTTGGATATTGTATTTGATGCCAATTGTTTGTGGAATTTCCACCTAGATAATATTAGAAAGATTGAAGAAAACTTCTATAGGGCTTGCTACATTTAATAGTAAATATGGCAGTCCATCAATTCAACCTTTAGTGGCTGCCATGAAAGTTAGATTTCAAGCACAATTGCTATATGGTGCAGAGATCTGGGAAAATAAGTTGAACAATAAGCTAATGGTCCCAGTATTTAAATTACTATGACATGTAATGGGTCTGGGTCCTTTTTGTCCAGCTGTGTATGTTAGATCTGAGCTAGGAATAACAAGTTTAAATGCTCAAACAGACACAAGAAAAATCAATCTTTGGCTAAGATGCACAAATGCCTCAACACCCACCCTTGCTAAACAGTGCCTTTGAGAAAACATGAGCTGGTATGATCTGGGATATATAGGGGACAGTTTTGGTTCACTGAGATAGATTCTCTAATGACCAGATACAGATTATCTATCCTGAGGATTTATGTGAATAAAGGGATTAAACTGAGCTGTAAATATAAAAAATATATCACCAAACAAATCTTTGATGCTTGGAGTAAGGAAGATCTGAAAATGATTGAATCATCTTCATACTTGAGAGGAATCTCTAAGAATAATTATTTCTCAGGATATAAACTTTACTTAAATTTCTTAACTGATCCTGAACTAAGGAATCTTTTTGTATATGTAAATTTGAAAGATTCTCCAGCAACATTCTTCAGGTTAGACATAATAAATTACCCAGGGAAATGGAGAACTTACCTGCTCAACTGGTGGGATAGAGGATCTACCACATGTATTATGGACATGTACTTGGTACAGTAAAGAAAGAGCTTACTAGTTGAAGCCTTTTCTGTCTTCTGTGTAAGATATAGACTCAACAATTCATACTGGTATTTTAATTCATTCAAATGATGTGTGGACCATAGAAAGAATGGCTAAATATTTTCATGCAACATATAAAATCAAACAAGATTGCTAGCTAATCAAGAATCTTTATAAGCACACAATATAATGAATTAAAATGAGTATTATTTAAGGTGCAATAATAAGCAAGAGGGGGTTTCTTGAGGTATGCTTTGAAAACATCTTTTAAAAACTTTACTGTATTAGTAATTTATCCTGTTATTTTGATCTAAGATAATTTAATTGTGTGACTGCTTTTACTGTAATTTATATTCTAAGTTGTTGATGGCTTTTAAGTCAAACAATAAACAAATTTGTTGTTTGTGTAGACCCACTTGAGCAATGGCACTCTCTCTTCCCCCCTTTCTTACCCTTACAATTCCCTTGTGCCTATCCCAGGCATTTCTGAACCTACCACTGTTTTTGCTCCCACTACCTCCACTGGAATGCTGTTCCAGGAATCTACTACTTTTTCTGTGTAGAAATATTCCTCACATCTCCTCTGAACCTACCCTCCTCTAGTATTATAGCATGTCCCCTTGTCTAGAACACCTTTATTCAGAAAAATACTTCCCTCGTGTACCTTATTTACCCCTGTGAGGTATTTAAAGGTCTCTATCATATCCCTTCTCTCCCTCCTCTTCTCCAGGGTGTACATATTGAGCTCCTTTAGCCCCTCTTTATGGGGCATTTGATGTAGACCCTGCAACAATTTGGTAGCCCTTCTCTGGGCCACCTCCACTCTGTGTCCTTCCTGAGATGCGGTCTCCAGAACTGGACACAGTACTCAAGGTGGGGTCTTCCTAGCAGTCTATACAGGAGCAACACCACCTCCCTGTTTCTGCTGGTGATACTAAAGGAATAATGCATGATATGGTGGGTGTTATGATGTAATAACATCCCGCCTTGGGTGAGTGGGCATGAGGCCGCAGACTGAGTGCATCCAGCACCCAAGAATTAATGTTAACCCAGCATAACACCCATGCTGTCATGCATTATTCTATTATAGAATGGCTTGAATTAGAAGAAAAAGGAAAAACATTATTAACAGGTTTATTAAAAGTAGATTCTTGTGTCATTTTTAAAGGGTAGAAATACTTAGTAAAAAAATAGTGCTTATTATTTGTTTTGGCCAATAGGTGAAGCTGCTGTGATGTCCCTGTGAGTCTATGGCTCTGCTATGGATTCCCACCCTGTTGTTCTGCTGGTACAGTTGGTAGAAGAAAAGGGAGGGAGTCTGTTGTTCTGTATTTTTTTAACTTTAAAAAGGGAAAGGGGACTTTGTTGTTATGTTTGTCTGTGAAACCACATATATTTGCCCCCCCATCCATGTTTTTGAAGTTAGACTGTGACTGTCATTCTCCCGTTAAGCTGGGATGACTTTTGGTGGAGAAGGAAAAAAACACTAAAGAGAACCTGAGAAAAAAGGTGAGTAACTGATGTTTTTTATTTATATTGCAATGGCACATGGCCAGCTGTCCACTCTGCTTGTTTGTGTTCAGTTAAGATGTCACATGATCAGCTGCCCACTGCTCAGAGCTTCTGCTTCAAGTTCAGAATTCCATTGTGCTTCTCCTTGTACACTTGTGTGTTTTTTACTGGTATATTAAAATGAAGTACAACACATCTTCAGCATGTTTACCATGGGTGCTGAGTGCGATTCAGAGTGGGGCAGAGAGTGCACATGCTGAGTGCAGTGGGGAGTGCTAAAGGTGAGCATCAGGATGGCTGTGGATTTATTTTTGTTTTAAAACATTTAATTTGCTCATTAGTGCGCTGGGATTAGACCCGGGATGTTATACTGGGATAACATCTCTGGTCTAGCCACAAACTGACCATTCAGAGGCCAGCATTATTTCTTGCCATTGTATAATCCTTCCTATGCACCCCAGCATCCCAATCTGTTCTCCTGCCTGCCTTGTCACACTGCCTGGCCACTTTTACATCATCCGGTATGATTAGCCCCAGGTCTCTTTCCTGCTTGCTTTTTGCCAGTATCACTCCACCCATATTGTACTCCACCCATGGGTTTCTATGGCCTTAGTGCAGTATTTTGCACTTTTTTGCATTAAAACCCAGCTGTCATACCTCTGACCACTCCTTCAGTTTTTTCAGATCTCTGCCCATCCTTTTCACCTCCCCCGAGTGTCCACTCTATTGCAGATCCTGGTGTCAGCAGCAAAGAGGCAGACCTTCCCTTTCAGCTGCTCTGCTATGTCACTAATAATGACATTAAAGAGGACTAGACCCAGCACTGTACCCTGAGGCACTCTGCTGGTCAACCTCCCTTTCTCGAAGCGAACACCATTTACCACTATCATCTGTCCCCTAACCAGTTTCTTACCCAGGCTACCACCTTGTTGCCCACCTCCAAGCTACCCAGCTTGCTTACCAGTGTCCAGTGTGTAACAGTGTCAAAAGCCTTGCTGAAATTCAGGTAGGCCATTTCCACCACTCCCCACTGATCTAACTCCTTAGTCACTCAGTCAAAAAAAAATCAGATTCATTTGGCATGACCTCTACCCTGTAATTCAATGCTGCCTCAGATTCTGTAATCTGTTGGATTCCAGATATTCCACAATCATTTCCTTAATAGTGTTTTCATTAACTTACATATCACTGATGTCAGGCTGACAGGATTATAATTGCTTGCATCTTTCCTGCTACCACTTTTGTGAAATGGGACTTGTGACAGGATGACCCCTGTCATAGTGGACACTCCTAGGATAAATTGAAACCCCTTCCCCAAGCAGTTTATATGTTTTGTATAATGTCCAACATGCTGTTTGGCTGGTTATAAATTAAGTGCAGAAGTGCTTATATGTCTTTCTGTGCATATTAACCTAAACCAAAACAAAAAGTACATTTAAATAATGAGAGGGCTGTCTTAATATAAGAATAACAAAAACTTAAGTCTGCTTTTTCCTAGATGTTAGCAGCCCCCATCTAAGATATATTTTACAGCAGACAATATGAAATAATATGACCCTGCAAGAGAGTTTAAGAGAGCACAGAATGTTCTGACCTCGAGTTTAACCTTTAACAATGGTGTAAACAAGTTATGTAATGTGCTCCAGGTGCCAAAATAACTGTTCTCTGTGGTGCAACAGTGGCTCCTAGTGGCTAGTTTTATGTTATGTCTGCTGTTAATCAAAAAGTAAGGGAAATTGTTTTTCCAACTGCTAGTGAGCCTATAAACAGCCCTACCTCAGTGCTGAAAGGATAGATAGGGTGATCAATTGAATACTGACTGATGAAGGGGGAAGACCTCCTAGTAGTATATGCTTTCACATGGCTTAATTCATACTAGGCTGAAGAAAAGTCTTAGAAACTGTTGAAGCTAAGTAGCTGTCTGACTTGCCATTTGGTTTTCTACATATTTTACTTGATGAAAACAAAATGATAAACATAACCATGCATTTTTTATGCACCTGATTTGTGGTCTGCCTGAAATTGTGTTATCCTAAACCCACGCCCAGTGACAGGACTACATCTGCCCTTCTGCAGTCCTCTGAGACCACCCCAGTCTCCAGTGATCTGAGGTTTGTCAGAGACACAGATGGTATCTCTCTGAGCTCCTGCAGCACACTTGGATGCACCCCATCTAGCCCTATGGCTTCAGGTTAGCAAGTGCTTTCCATAGAAACATAGAAACATAGACTTTGATGGCAGATAAGCACTGCTTGACCTACCCCATCTGCCCATTTCCCTACATACTGGATAAGCTGCAGATCCTAGTTTTACGAACAGCCTACTTCCTCCTACCTCACATTAGAATTGACTTATGACCGTCCCATGCATTCTTAAATCTCCCCACTGTTTTTGACCCCAAGATTTCCTCAGAAAGGCCATTCCATGTCTCCACCACCCCTCACCATGAAAAAATACATCCTCACATTGCCCCTGAGTATTCCCACTTCTATCTTCAAATTGTGCGCCCTTGTTCTTGCACATCTCTTTTTCTGAAAGATGCTACCCTCTTGGACTTTGTTGATTCCCTTGAGATAATTGAAAGTGTCTATCATGCCCCCCCTACTTTCCTCCAGAGTATACATATCAAGCTTTTTTAGTCTCTCGTCATATGGCTTCTGGTGCAGAACCCACACCATTTTAGTTCCCCTTCTCTAGACTGCCTCCATCCTGTCTATGTCCTTGCAGAGATGGAGTCACCAGAACTGCATGCAGTATTCCAGATGGGGTCTCACCAACTGTCTGTACGGAGGGATAACAGCTTCCTGTTTTCTACTGGTGATGCCTCTCCCTATGCATCCCAGTATCTCCCAGCCCTCCTTACTGCCTTCTCACATTGATTGCCTACCTTTAGATCATCTGATATGACTACCCCCAGGTCCCTTTCCATTTTTGCTGTCATTAATACCTCCCTCCCATTGTGTACTCTTCCCTTGAGTTTTTGTTTCCCAGCTGCATTACTTTGCACTTCTTTGTATCGAGTTTAAGCTGCCATATTTTTGACCATTCCTCCAACCTTGCCAAGTTAATTCTCATCCTTTCCACCCCCTTGTGTATCAGACCTGTTGCAGATCTTTGTGTCATCTGCAAAAAGGAATACTCTTCCTTCCAGTCCCTCTGCAATGTCACCTATAAAGACATTAAAAAGGACTGGTCCCAGTACTGAACTCTGCGGTACCCCACTAGAAACTCCCCTTTCTTTGGAGTGGACTCCATTTACTATTACCCTCTGTGTCCTGTTGTCCAGCCAATTTTTTACCCAGTAACCACCCTGGGACCCACTCCCAGGCTGGATAACTTATTAATTCATCTTTTGTGTGGGACTCTGTCAAATGCCTTGCTAAAGTCTAGGTATTTCACATCCACAGTCCCTCCCTGGTCTACTACTTTGGTCACCCAGTCAAAGAAATCTATTAGATTCATCTGACATGACCTTCCTGCTGTGAATCCATGCTGCCTTGGGTCCTGTGCCCTGCTGGCCTCTAGGTACTCAACAATTCTTTCTTTCAGAAGTCACTCCATCATTTTCCCTCCCACTGAGGTCAAACTAACAGGTCTATAATTTCCTGCCTTTGTCTTGCTTCCATTTTTGTGAAGGGGAATCACATCCACCCTCCTTCATCCTCAGCTATCACACCATCCTCCCATGATTTGTTAAAAATGGGTAGTCAGTGATACGAATAGTTCTCCCCTTAGTTCTTTTAGAATTCTGGGGTGAATCCCATCAGGCCCCATTGCTTTGTCCACATTCAGTTTTAGGAGTTTTTTCAGGACCCTTTCTTCTGTGAATGGACTGGTATCAACCCCCCTATCCAGTGTAAATCTATTATTTGGTTTAGGTGCCTCCCCCTCCTTTTCTTTTGTGAATACTGAGCAGAGGTATTTGTTCAGTATCTCTGCTTTGTCACTGTCATCTTCTGCTCACCCACCCCCGTTTATTAAGCCTCACTATCCCTCCCTTGGCCTTTCTTCACTTCCTAATGTACCTATAAAAGGTTTTATCACCTTCTTAACTGAGTTGGATATCTTTTCCTCGGTTTAGGCCTTTGCTATTCTGACTGCCTTCCCCTCTTCCTTCTGCTTTAATTGGTGCAGTTCTCTGTCTTGCTCATTCTGTGTTTCCTTATACTTCCTGAATGCTATCTTTTCCTCCCTAATCTTCCCCACCACTTCTTTTGAGAATCATTATGTTTTTTTCCTTTTTTTTATTTTGTTTATTTGCTTCACACAAAGGCTTGTTGCCTCTGTGATGGCAGTTTTGATTTTTCGGAAGAGCATCTGACTGGATAAACTAGGCCACTCACTAATTTTAAATCAGATTCTTTAAAGTCAAGTAAGAATATTGCTGTACATAAATTCCTACATTTCGGAGAAAACCTTGACTGCTATTGGTTAGCAAAGAGAAGCAGACTGAGGTGGGCCTCCTTGGTGCAAAAAGGTCCAAAATATAACACAGGAAAAGTGAAACACAGGAGTAAGCACTTAGGAAAGTGTTATACATTTTAGACATTTTCCATGGTATGGTCTGACTTTACATATTAACTTTAAAATTTAAAGAAATAGTGAAACCCCTAGTGATTACCATTATGTACAAACAATAGCAGTCAAGTAATTAAAGTGTGCATTCCCTGAAGAAGGAGGTTTTCTCCGAAACATAGACATTGATGCACAGCAATATTCTTACTTGACTTTAAAGAATAAAATAATCTGATTTAAAATTGGAGAGTGGCCTAGTTTATCCAATCAGATGCTCTTCTGTTTGTTATGCCTAGATTGGATGGTAGCTACTCCCTAATGTCTCTTATTTATAGCTTTATCAGAGGTTAACTGAGCTGGATCGCTCATTTGAGCTTTGATTTTTCCCCATTGTTCCTCCACACCACCTCTTGCCCATTTGCTAGTGCTTTTCTGAGGTGCTCCCCCAATTTGCCAAAGCCAGCCCTCCTAAAGTCTAGTACCCTAACCTTTTCGTGACTTGACTCTATGGCTGTGTTTATCTTGAGCCACACTGTTTGGTGGTCGCTTGTTCCCTGATGGCTACCCACTTCTGAATCCAAGATTCTTTCTCTGTCCCCATTTGAGAGTATCAGGTCTAAGATTGCTCCTTCCTGGGTGGGTTCCAACACTAGCTGTCTGAGGCATGACCCCTGTAAGGCACTGAGAATTACCCTGCTCTTGGATGTGGCTGCAGCAAAGATGGTCCAGTTAACATCTGGCATATTCAGGTCCCCCATCAACAATATCACCCCCTTTTCTGCCATTCTAAGGATGCCTTCTGTCATTTTCTTGTACATTTCCTCCCGCTGAGATGGGTGTCTGTAAACAACCCCCGTATGGATTATGGTGCCATTTCCTGTCTTCAGGGTGACCCACAGTGCCTCCTCTCCTCCCTGTTTACTCTTTAGTTCTGTTGCTTTGATCCCTTCACTTGGGTAGAGAGCTGCTTTTCCTCCTCCTCCTCCTCTTTTACCCTTCCTGTCCCTCCTGTAGATTATGTACCCTGGTATGTTGACATCCCAGTTATGGTTTCCTGTGTACTATGTTTCAGTGACTGCCACAATTTCCAGGTGTCCATCTAGGCAACTAGTTCAGGGAGGTTGTTACCCAGGCTATGTGCATTGGTACTCATCACCCTCCATTTTTTGATAGCCTTACCCCTTATATCCCTGTCCTTACTGTCTTTGCCTTTTTCTTCATTGGCCCCTGTCCTGCACCGTATCAACTTCTCTACCTTAGTGTTTACCTCAATAACTGCCCTGTTTTGTGGGAGGGGGCTGGAATTTCCATTCTTCTTTTCAGTGCCTCCCCCCTTGGCTAGTTTAAATGCTTGCCAATGAAGCATTTAAACCTGTCACCTAGGATTCTGGACCCTGGTTTCCATACTTTTTCCTCAGAGAAAGGACCAGTGTCCACTTCCCTCCCATCAAGGCTCCTGATGCTTTTTCTCAGTCCCCTCTTTCCCTTCCCCTTCCACTGTGAACACTGAGCAGAAGCATTCATTCAAGATGTCTGCCTTTTCTTGGTCCCCCTCCATAAGTCCCCCCCTTAACCTTACAATCTCATTCATATTTTTTCCTTTTTTTTGTTAACATACCTAAGCAATGTCTTGTAGCCATTTGATACTGCCTGAGCTATTCTTTCTTCAGTTTGTGCCATTGTGGCCCTTACTGCTTCCCCTGCCCACCTCTGTTTTCCTGATACACTTTCTTATCCTCCTCTCTGAGTCTCCTTACACCTTCTGAATGCTACTTTTTTAGTCTTACCTTTGCAGCCAACTCTTTCAAGAACTATAGTGTTCTCTTCTTCCTTTTGCTTTTGCTTACTTTCCTGATGTAGAGGTTTGTTGTCTTCACTATGCCCTCTCTTAGCTTTGCCCACTGTTCCTCCACCCCCAGGTCATCTCCCCCCCACCAGGTCATGCCTGAGGCATTCACCCATCTTTATAAAATCAGCCATTCTGAAGTCTAAGGCCCTTGTCATTGTGTGATTGGATTATGTAGCTGTTCTTATGTTGAACCACGCTGTTAATTTTTCACTGGTTCCCATGTGGCTTCCCATCTTGATGTCTGAACACTGTCTCCATTAGTAAGTACCAGGTCCAGTATTGCCCCATCATGAGTGGGTTCACTGACTAGCTGCCTGAGGAATGCCCTCTGCAGGGAGTCCAAGATATCCCTGCTTCTGGATGAAGCTGCAGCTGGGAGGCTCCAACCTACATCCATCAGATTGAAGTCCCCGACTAGCAACACCTCCCCCTTTTCAGCAATTTTGCCAGTTGCTTCCCACATTTCCTTATCTAAGTTCTCCCCCTATTCTGGCGGCCTGTAACTCATACCTGTCCGAATTATGGATCTGTTTCCTGACTTGAGGGTGACCTACAACACCTCTGCCCAGCCCCAAAATTCCCTGCATTTCTGTTGCTTTTATGCTTTTCTTTACATAAAGCACCACACCCTCTCCTTTCCTTCCCACCCTGTCCTTTCTGAACAGTGTGTAGCCTGGCATGGCCATGTCCCAGTTATGGTTTTCAGTGCACCATGACTCAGTAATGGCCACAATATCCAGGTCAGCCTCCACCATGATGGCCTCTAGGTCTGGGGTCTTATTTCCCAGAATTCTAGCATTAGCACACATAACCTTCCAGATTTTATCTCTTTGCTTGTTGTCTCCCCTTTTTTCTTTTTGTTCCCCCTTTCTCCCACATCTCCTTTGACTGTTGTTTTACCCTCCTTCCTCCTTTGATATCCCCCTGCTTCTTTGATTAACATGCTTCTTGGTGGGCCTCTCTCCCCTGGAGATCACCCTACTATCTAGCTCAGCCTGTGGGAGGGGCAGTTACCGCCTCCCCTTTTCTCTATACCACCACCCTTGGCTTGTTTAAATATTCCTCCCATTGGCATATGATAATAATAATATTTATTTGTACCTCGCCTTTCTAAAAACCAAGGCACCTTAACAGATAATTTGAATAAAAACAGTATAATAAAACACACATACAATAGATACTGGTTCATAAAATCAGTAAAATAACATCGAGTCGAATACACTTGATATCACAAATGGGTCTTCAGGGCCTGTTTGAATTCCTCCATGGACACACACTCCCAAAGCAGATTTGGGTAGAGAATTCCAAAGGGCTGGGGCCACGTTCATAAAAGTACAGGCCCCTGAAGATTTTAAAGAAACTCTTGGAATCTCTAGCAACCCCTCGTCCGCCGAGTGGAGCAATTGCCTAGGGCAGTAAGATACCAGAAGCTCTTTCAGGTAGTCCAGGCCAAATCCATGTAGGACTTTATATGTCAGAAGTCCAACTTTAAAGGTGATCTGCCACTGTACTAGCGGCCGGTGCAGTTCATGCAGCACCTGAGAAATATGATGGGTATGGGGAGTACCCGTCAGTAATCGGGCCGCAGCATTCTGCACTAGCTGCAAGCAGCTGATATGAACCCCTGATAGCCCTAGATAAAGGGAGTTGCAATAATCAAGGCGTGAGGTCACAAAGGCATGGACCAATGTAGGCAGATTACTGGATGAAACAAAGTGAAGATGTTCCTCAGATGGTAAAAGGAAGATTTGATGACCACCAACACCCGCGATCACATTGTCAGCCCATCATCAAAAATCACCCCCAGATTTCACACCTGTTCAGAAGTGGGAGCTGGGAGCCACCAAGAAAAAGTCCTGAAGGTAAACCAGCTCCCCTCCCCTCTATCTAGTGACCCAGGTCCACAACCCACACCTCTGTTTTCTCCGAGTTCAACCTCAACCAACACAAATCCATCCAGTTCTGGATTTCATTGAGTCAGTTGTTAAATGTCAAGAAAGCTCTATCCTGGTCAGGTGCAAAAGATAGGTAGAGCTGGGTATCATCAGCATAGCAGTGAAACCTCAGCCCATACCTTTTTACAATGTCTCCAAGTGGCAGCATGTACACTGTGAACAACATGGGGGACAACACCAAATCCTGAGGTACCCCACATGACAGAGAGGCTGGACCAGAGGAATTAATCCCTGACACCACCCTCTGAGTTCTGCCACTGAGGAAGGATCTAAACCACCCAAGGACTGTACTAGACAGGCCACAGATGAACCTCAGGTGTTTGAGAAGAACCCCATGGTCCACAGTGTCAAATGCTGAAGAGAGAGCAAGAAGAACCAAGATGGAATGGCTCTTCTGGTCTCTCACCATCAGGAGATCATTGAGCACCCAAACCAGTGCAGTCTCGGTACTATGCCTCTTTCCAAAACCAGACTGGAATGGTTCATAGATGTCATGGATGATCAAATGATTGTCCAGCTGTATGGCCACTACTTTCTCAATCAACTTCCGCACAAAGGGAAGGTTAGAGATTGATCTGTAGTTAGCATTGCAGTCTGGGTCCAAAGAAGCTTTCTTCACGAGGGTTGTCACCACTGCTTCCTTCAGGATATATTACAGAGGGATAGAACTTTAGCAGATGTAGTAAAGGAGACTCCAAGAATGTCATACAGAAGGGCAACAAGTTTGAAAGATATGCTAGTTTATTTATTTATTTAGTTTTTGTTGACTGGGTAAGTGCACTAGACAAATCTTGCCTATTTTTAGGCATGACCTGGGGGAGGGGGATACAGATGAATGCCAACTGACCTTAAAGCAGATTAAGCTGTTGGTGGTATTTATAGTGAATGAGGGAAATTTGGCCAGGGCACCGGGGAAATTCCGTTACTCTTTTCGATAAGTGTCATGGGATCTTTAACATTCACCTGAACTACCACCAATCCAAGCAGATGGGACCTCGATTTAATGTCTCATCCAAAAGACGGCACCTCAGAAGTGCAGCGCCCCTCTCATGCTGCACTACAGTGTCAGTACTGGGATATTAACCCAAGTGCCAGATGTGGGAACTGAACCCACAGCCCTCTGATCTCCCGGCCTCAGAGGCGAGTGTGCTACCTACTGAGCCACTGACACTGATAGTTCACAGTAAACACAAACACCCAACACCAAATACTTGGCTTAGCAACAAATAAGAGACTGTCAGCCCTGTAAAAAGTGTTCCACTACTAAAATTGTGTCCCAAAGCAACAGTTTAATCAACCCCACTGCAGGTAGGAAATATGAAATCAGACAACTGATTACTTGTAACTCCAGTGGAGCAATTTATATTACCATCTGCTCCTGCACTGTTTTTTACATAGGCAAAACCATCAGACAGTTTGGAGTGAGGGTGGGTGAACACGTGGGAGTTACAACAAGTGGAAACTGCACTTACACCACTGCTCAACTATCAAGGAAGCAATAACCCAGATGACCACCAGTTTCTATTTAGGGCAATATACAAAGTCAGCCCTAATCCCAGGAGAGAGTACATTGACAATTTAGTCCTGCTGAGGGAGATGTTCTAGATATTCAGCCTGGGAGCATGCACCTTTCCTGGTTTGAATAGTTATTCCAAGTTGGCAACATTTCAGAAAAAATTAAAGTAGTTTTCATAGAGGCTGTTACATTGATATTAGGAGGTTAGGATGCAATTGTTCTGTGATTTTTTTTTCTTAAACCCCTGCACTAATTTCTGCTCTTGTCTTTTTCTTATAACTTGGCTCTTCACCAGGTCTGGAAAGTCTCCCTGTTAAGTAGCAGGCAATCTGCATTTCTGCATGTTCTTATGCACTCAAGGAAGACACATATTTTGGTTCCCAGAGGAGAGCCTGTTTATAATTGTACCTTTGGCAATTTATTAATACATTAATAACTTAAACCAATTTTTTTAAGTTGTTAGTCCATTACTAGAGGATAACCAAATGCTATCAAGAAATTAGATTTGCAACTAAAATTTTATTTTCCTCTATAAAGACTTTATTTTTTAATAATATTAATAATAACATGCCTTTCCCTACCTATTCCTTCTTTTCATTTATTTTCACTCCCCTTTTCCCGTCATGTTCCCACCTTAACCCACCTAACCCTTTCCACCTTTGAGCCCTGGCCACTCATCGCATCCTTTCCCTTCTGTTTGTTTTTCTCCTTTCCTATATTTCATTATGTGGATTGCATTTGTAAATATTTTGCTTTGTATAATACTGAATGTAGCTTTGCACTTCTGTTTGAGCTGTTTTGCACAATTACATGAACTTTTTAACTTTAACTGACTTACCACCATTCTCATCGCCAATTGTTGATGTCATCACTGAGTGTCATTTAAGAAATGGTGTACTTCATACCAGTCAGCCTTTGAGAAAGGATTGCTTTCAAATCTGAAATGCATCAGGCACCTGTAGTTGTGGTTTTTGATATTGTCCCATGGCACCCTGAGAAATGAGCACATTTGGTGCACTGAAACCTTAAATACTAACATGCTAACATACTATTTGCCAGCAGATTAGGCCTTATGGTCTATCGAGTCTGCTCGAACCTCAGATCCCTTGTTGAGTGCCGAGGCCCTCCCCCCCTTGTGTTCCAGAACCCCTATCATCCATCCCCACCCCCCTGGGACAGGCCATCATCATATACATCCACTTTCTGTGTCTGTCCCACCCTCTCTTGAAGCCCTCCACTGTGGATCTCTGAACCAACTCGCCAGGCAGTGCATTCCAAGGGTCCACCACCCTCTCAGTGAAAAACCTCCTCCTCTTTTCCCCCCTCACCCTTCCACCTTCCAAGTTCAAACCATGCCCTCTGGTGATACCTCCCTGCTTTAGTCTAAAGATCCCCTCCATGTTTACCTTATTTATTCCCTTGAGGTACTTGAAGACCTCAATCATGTCCCCCCTGTCTCTCCTCTCCTGTCCTCCAATGAAAACAGGCAGAGCTCCTCTAGTCTGTCCTCATATGTCAAATCCCCTAGTCCTCGTATCATCTTAGTTGTCCTCCTCTGTACCCTCTCCAGGAGCTGTGGAATGGAGCAGCATTGTCTTTTCCATCTACAAGGGTGGTGCATGCCCAATTATTTATATTTACTTAAATAGGCACCTCTTCCCGCACCCTCGATAGTACCCACCTCTCTCCTCTCCCAGCTGTCCCTGCGAAGTTGTCTTTAAAATTAATCAAATTCTTACTTACATCCTTATAGAAATTACCCTTCTACACACCCCAGTTAAATATCTCACATCACCCCCTCCTTTCACCTATCCAACTCAGTGAAATACATCAATGCCCCCATACTACTGCACTCTGGCACCCACCACTCACCAAAAGAATAAGGGCTGTGATGTTCCCAATGTTCAGCCTTTTAGGATGTGTAAAGGAAAAAAACATCTAGGACCATGTGCTTCTGGCATTAGGTAGGCAGACTATTATGACAAGTAGCAGAGAACTCTCTGAAAGCATAGGCATGGGCAGATGTGATGGTATGAGGAGTTGGACTAAGCCTGGGAGAATGAACAGCAGCAGGTTTGGGGTAGCACCAGGGAGGGTATCACAAGGCCCCATATTGTACCTCATAACTGATTAGAAAAACTCTTTGTTAGGATATGCATCAGCATCAGTAGAGGTAGCCACATTAGGACACATTCTGCTATGGCAAGCAGCAGGTTAAAGATATGCTGGGGCATCAGAAGCCTCCTCATGCTCTCAATAATTAAAATTCCTGCCAGGAACAAATGTTCTGGTGATATAAAGGGCTGAGATGCTGAGTGTCACCTCCCATCGAGCCAGCCACCCAGGTTTGGGAACAAACCTGGATCAGTCAGGTACTGGCTGTGGAAAGAAGAGTGAACATTTGTTGGACAACTCTCCTCCCTCATGGAGGGTGGACTGCCTGCCACCTTCATTAATCTAGGTGTCATCACTGTGGGATGGCCAGGGAACAGTGCATTATTTTCAGACATTGGGGGCATCTCCATAGGAGGCAGAGTATGCACAATGTATCATTGCATGCACATGGGCCCTACTGGGTGGAACATCAGAGGATAAACCCCTCTGACCACAGTGTGGTGATGATGTGGTGTTACACAGGCCCCACTATGATGACTGGGCAACTCCTACCATGATCCTGTGGCAGGACCCCCAGGAGAAAATAGGTCTTCGAGAAGTTTGTTGACAGGGCTGAGGAGACTGGTTCAGATGGGGCCAGCTGGAGAAGCTAAAGGAATAAACAGCTTTGTGAAAAGGAAAAATCTCTGCCAGGGCAGGCAGCGGGGCATCAAGAGACTGGGCAGATGAGGTTGACCACCCCTCAGTTGAACAGGTTGAGATGGCAGAGCAGCAGAATTCAGATGGCCTGGAGGTACCTCACTATTTTAAACCTATGAAGATTGGGGGTAGAGAGTCAGGTGTAGAAATCATTACAATTACAGTAGAGTAAAAGTCACAAAAAGTTAAGGATCCACCGAGTGCTATACAAGTTACCTCACTATTGACATATTATTTATGCAAGCACATCAGCAATGATTTAAATGTTTTTAAAAATTAATCGGTACAGTATGGTGGCCCAGTAGCAGGAGGCAGCACAATGTATCACCATCTTAGAGTCAGACACTCACATGCAAGCCATAGAACTTCACACTGGTGCCAAGTACAGATTAGGAGCACTGCGATGGTGAGGCACAAAATTCTGGGTCAGCCATTTATAAACACTAAAACTATGGTGCTTCATGGGAAAACACTAAAAATTATATTGGTGTCATGGAAAATGCAGAGTATTATGGAGTTGCCATAAAAATGGTCAAATTATGGAATCCATGACTTCCATGACAGAAGTGCAACCCTAGTCATCAAGTACACTGTAATATTGTATACCTTTGTACAGCTATGTACTTACTTGATTGTTTGCCAAGCTTTATTTTATTGTGAGTATGCTTACATAGTTACTACTATACTTGCTATTCTCCTTCCGCCTCCTACTACCCTTATTCCCTCACCTACAGTAGGTTGCATTTGTAAACAAGACTTGTCTGATTCTTTGGATTCTCTGCATTGCTTACCTTGTAAAATAATTCCTCCCCCTTTTCAATTGTCTGTCCTGAGGAATGCCACAGCCCCATCACCCGAATGTCCACCAGGATTTATCTGCTAGCTGTCTTCCCCCAGTGCTTGCCACCCCCTTGCAGGTTCAGCAAGGTTCACCAAGCCCCTCTGCAGAAAGGATCCAGTTTGGTTCAGCATGACCAGCTGGTTGGGTGCAGGGCCTGCGGGCACTCATCATCATCCTGCTGCTCAACTCTTTTTCCTGCTTTTTCATCTCCAGGAAGGTGTGGTGTGCAATGAGGACATGGTGCAAGCCATATGCTTCTGCATGTTGTGCACCAATATCTGCCATGTCCCTCAACTTGGGGCCAGACAAGCATCAGGCTCTACCCACCCTCCCTCCTGGATGATTAGAGCAGTCCTACAGATGCTTAATCCCCCTCCCTCAGGCTGGACCTCTGACCCCTTTGTATTCGCTTCTGATCCCGAGTCGCCGGTGTCACAAGCAGTAGTGCTACCACTGTGTTGGTAGGCTGAGACCTTGTTAAATAATATAATTAATTATACAATGGCAAGAAAAATTCCTGGAAGCTGATTGGATGCTGATCCCTAGAGACAGTGATGTTATTAGATAATAACATCACTTTATCTAAGGCAGCCATGGAGATGACCACAGAGCAGTGAATTAAATCCCACCATCCCTGGCCAAGCCATGACTAAGCTGACACAGCTGATGATTATTCACACACTATCTTAACCATCAGGGCACCCCCAACCCCCACCCAACACCAGTTACATCCCTCACTCCCAAAAAAACTGAAACATTCATACAAAATATTTTAATTGAGCACACTGTCGCTGTGTGTGACAGTGTGAGTGGCTTCACTGTCCCTGCCTGGAGCTCACGCTCACTCCTCGGCACTTATCCATATAGAACCACAGCCCCAGTTAGCCATACCAAACATATCCCTCGCTCATGCACTGAAGAAAGCAGCCACACTTTAAAAAGGCAAAAAAAAAAGTTTTCTCATGCGTGCTACTCCCTGCTGCTAAAGGCTTTCACTATCAGCACGTGCCTCCTCAGTCATTTTGCCGAAAAGCCACAGGCAGTGGCTGTAACTAAAACAAAAGAAAAATAATTTTTATTGTCATCATATCCCACAAATAGTTGCAGCAACACAACTCACTTCTGCAGCCTCAGGTAAACATTCTCCATTCCCACTGTCCTGCTCCATATTGCAATCAGGTGTGCACTTCACACACTGCCTGTCCCATATGAAGTAATGGCTGTGGTATCCACACTAGTCTCTCCTAGTACACAACAGTCCCAGGTGACATAGGGGTGGAGGACCCAGGCAAAAAGACAAAACTGAACCATGACCCAAAAATTCAGTTGCTGAAATGGGGAAACATAGTATTAGTTCAATTACATAAGAGATGACGTGTGTCACAGTTCCACCTAAGAAACATAGAAACATAGAATTTGATGGCAGATAAAGATTGCTTGGCCTACCTAGTCTTCCCATTTCTCTACCTAATGGATGAGTTGCAGATCCTAGTTAACCAACAGTCTACTCCCTCCTACCCCCAACTAGAATTGCCTTATGTCTGTCCCATGCATTCTTGAATTCCCCCACTGTTTTTGACTCTACAAGCTCCTCAGGAAGGCTGTTCCATGCATCTACAACCTTCTATGTGAAGAAATACTTCCTTTCATTACTTCTGAGCCATCCTCCCTCTATCTTCAAATTGTGTCCTCTTGTTCTTGCACATCTCTTTTTCTGAAAGATGCTATCCTCTTGGACTTTGTTGATTCCCTTGAGGTATTTGAAAGTTTCTATCATGTCCCCCCCTCCCTCCTTTCCATGAGGCTATACATCTTAAGCTCCTTTAGTCTTTCTTCATATGTCTTCTGGTGTAGACCCTGCACCATTTTGGTTGCCCTCCTCTGGACAGCCTCCACCCTGTCTATGTCTTTATGGAGATGGGATCTCCAGAACTGTACACAGTACTCCAGATGTGGTCTTACCAACTGTCTGTACAGAGGGCCAACAACTTCCTGTTTTCTACTGGCGATGCCTCTTTCTATGCATCTCAGTATCCACCCAGTCCTCCTTACTGCCTTCTCACATTGCTGGCCCACCTTTAGGTCCTCTGATATGACTACCTTCAGGTCCCTTTCCATTTTTGTTGTTGTCAGTATCTCACCCCGCATTGTGTACTTTGCCCCTGGATTTTTGTTTCCCAGGTGCATTACTTTGCACTTCTTTGCATTGAAGCTAAGCTGTCATACATTTGACCATTCCTCCATCCTTGCCAAGTCCCTTTTCATCCTTTCCACCCCACCTTCCATATCAACCCTGTTGCAGATCTTTGTGTCATCTGCAAAGAGACATACTTTTCCTTCCAGTCCCTCTGCAATATCACTTATAAAGATATTAAAAAGGGCTGGCCCCAGTACTGAACCCCATGGTACCCAGTAACCCCCCTTTCTTCACTGTGGACTCCATTTGCTATTACCCTATGTGTCCTGTTGTCCAGCCAGTGTTTTACCCAGGCTACCTCCCTGGAGAAACACAAAAAGGAACTCTTTTTTTGTTAATCATGCATCCACACATAAAATGTAGATACAAACTGTTTTAAAAGTCAACTTATTTTCTTTTTTTAATTTTTGTATAAACGAGCCATTGTATAATAGCAATAAGGCACTCTAGGGATATGTGTTATTGTGTAATAATGCCACTCCTGGGGTGGTGGAAGCACTCAGCTTCACCTCATGCTTCACCTCACCCCAGGAGTGATGTTATAACACAATAACACACAACCTGTCATGCCTTATTGCTTAAATAAATAACATTTCACTCTGCTTCATTACCACCACTCAGGGCAAAACAATTAATACACTGCATGTGTTAATATACAGTAGTTATTAGGGTTAACACCCGCCTCCTGAAACCGAGCCACTCTGGACTCATGCAGCTTGGTTTCTTTAATCCCTGAGCAGAACAGGGCTAGTTCAGCTTGGATTTCCTGTTTTGTTTTTATTTACCCTCCCCAAACCTCACAGTCTGTTTGCCAGTCATATGACTGGCTTTGGAGGCTGAGGGAGAGGTGAAAGGGTAACAGATCGCAGCTGCTGTCCCGAACATACCCCGGTTTGACATGCAAAAAATGGTATATAAAAGCTGAACCATGCTGCAGTTTGGTACCATTTACAGCAAGAGTCAGAGAATGAGCAAAGAGAGAGAGAAGGGCCACTCATGGAGGAAGAGCAGCTAATAATTATGGGCACAGCATGCATTGTGCTGGACTCAGGGCTAGCTGAACATATCGAGAGACTGATCCAAGGATAGGGGCACACACATCATATCAGGAAAGAAAAAACTAAAAAAAGCAAAAAAAATTGAACTAACCCTGAAAGAAACTCAGAGAGTGAACAATCCTGGAGGGAAAAGTAAAGTGAAACTACATGTTGGGGTGGGCAGTGATTAGGAAACGAATGAGCATGGGGTTGCTGGTGTAGGCTGACAGAGAGGAAAAACTAAGTCACCAAGAAAAGGACAAGTTACAAGTTTTACAACTAAAAAAAGGAATGTAAAATAATAAAAAGCAAACTAATTAGAGAAAGGAAAGAAAGTGAAAATGGGGGTTGGGGGCTGAAGTAAAAGGTACTGCATAATGATTGCGGGGATGAGGATTGGACTGAAACTAATGGGATGGTAAACTAAATCACTACAAGGCAAGTTAAATATTTCAAAACAGAAAAACAAAAGAATATAAAAAAACTAATTTTAGAAGCAAGAGAGAGAGAGAGAGAGAGAGAGAGAGAAGGGAATGAAACTGAAATTAGAGGTGGACTGAAAGGAGGTAGGGTGACAGACAATTGTGGGGGTGTGGACGGAAAATAAAAGAATGACAAAATAAGAAATCATGGCAAGATGTTACATTTTACAACAGAAAAGATCATAAACAAATAAGAAAGCAAAAGAGAGAAGGGAAAGAAACTGAAATGGGGGCATGGAGGTGGGCTGAAAGGAGAAAGGGTGACAAACGATCCTGGGGGTGTGGGCTATAAAATGAAGATGAATTAAGAAATAGTTACATAGAAACATAGAAACATAGAAGTTGACAGCAGATAAGGACCTCAAGGCCCATCCAGTCTGCCCATTTCTTTTTCTACCTTATAAATGTGCCATCGGCCTTTGTTCTGTCAGTGACCTATCTATTCATAGTCATTTGTATTGCTCCCTTATCCTATCCATGCCTGTTTGAAGCCCTGCACTGTATTCATAGCCACCACTTCTTGTGGTAAGCCATTCCATGCATCTACCACCCTTTCTGTGAAAAGAATTTCCTCACATTCCCCTTAATCGGCCTCCCTCTAATCTCATGCTGTGTCCTCTTGTCCTGCTATTTTCTTATATTTAAACATGTTAGACTCTTTCACCTTGTTTATGCCCTTAAGATGTTTAAATGTCTCGATCATATCACCTCTCCCTCCTTTGCTCAAGGGTATACATATTGAGCTCCGTTAATCTGTCCTCATATGTCTTCTGATGCAGTCCCTGCACCATTTTTAGTTGCCCTTCTCTGGACTGCCTCAATTTGGTTAATGTCCTTGTGTAGGTGTGGCCTCCAATACTGCATCGAGTACTCCAGATGGGGCCTAACCAATGTCTTGTACAGAGGATTATTACCTCCCTTTACGACTTGTGATACCCCTACTAATACACCCTAACACCCCTAGCCTTACCTACTGCTTAGAGGTCTGCTTGGATGATTTTAGGTCATCAGTGATGATGATGCCCAAGTCTCTTTCTTCCTTTGTGACTGCTAGCAACTCCCTCCCAGCCTATAAGTGGCTTCAGGGTTCTCTTCCCTATGTGCATGATTTTGCACTTCTTTGCATTAAATCCCAGTTGCCACTCTTCTGACCATTCTGCTAGTTTATCCAGATCTCTTCTCATTCTGTCCACCCCATCTGGATCATCTACTCTGTTGCAGATCTTGGTGTCATCTGCAAACAGACAAGACTTACCCTCTAGTCCATCTGCAAGGTCACTAATGAAGATGTTGAATAGGACTGGCCCCAGGACTGATCCCGAGGTACCCACTTGTGACTTGCATCTCTTCTGACTGTATACCATTTACTACCACTCTCGTGTTCTGCCAGTCCAACAGTTTGCCACCAGTTGACCAACTTCTGACCCACCCGAGCCTACACAGCTTAGTTTATCAATCTTCTATGTGGAACAGTGTCAAAAGCTTTGCTGAAGTCAAGGTAGGCGACATCAACTGCTCCCCTTGGTCCAACTCTGGTTACCCAGTCAAAGAAATCTATGAGATTAGTTTGACAGGACCTTCCTTTGTAAACCCATGCTGTCTTGGATCCTGTGCCCCTATGGATTCCAGGTGTTGCACTATCCTTTCCTTAAGGAGTGCCTCCATAATCTTGCCCACTACTGAGGTAAGACTGACCAGTCTGTAGTTCCCGCCTCCTCCTGCTACCACTCTTGTGGAGTGGGATCACATGAGCCCTTCTCCAGTCTTCTGGGACCTCTCCTGTGCTCAGAGACTCACTAAACAATTCTGCTAATGGCTCTGCTAGTTCCTCCTTTAGCTCCTTAAGTACCCTGGGATGTATGCCATCAGGTCCCATTGCCTTATCCACCCTGAGCTTAGCAAGCTCTTGTAGGACCCTTTCTTTTGTGAAGGGAGTAGTGCTCACCTCCTTCCCTCCCCTGTGTCCATGATGCTGAGCTGTGGGCCCTGCCCTACCTTCTCTTCAGTAAATACTGAGCAAAAGTATCTATTTAGGATAGATGCCTTTACAGGGTCCTCCTCCTCACATGCTCCCTTTTCTCCATTAAGCTTAGCAATACCCCTCTGGACTTTCTCCTTTCACTAATGTATCTATAGAAAGTCTTGTCACCTTCTTTTACTGTTCGTGCTAGTGTTTCCTCAGTTTGGGACTTGCCTGCCTTACTGCCTACCTGCTTCCCTTAGGGCAGTTTGGTATGTCTCCTATCTTCATCCCGCTGTGTTCCCTTATATTTTCTGAAGGCCAGCCTTTTGGCTCTGACCTTTTCTGCTACTGTATTTGAGAACCAAAGTGGTTTCCTTCTTCTTTGCACTTCCTTTTCTGTCTAACACAATGGGATGTTGCTTCAAGTATTGTATCCTTAATGCTTGCCCTTTGCCTGTACTCTCCTCACCTGTGTTTCTTTTGCCAGGGCTAGCTTAACTCTGTTGGCCATCTTATCAAGTCAGCTCCTCTGAAGTCCCATATTTTTGCCTTGGAATGGGATGATTTAGATGTAGTAATCAAATTGAACCATACCATATGATGGTCACTGCCCCCAGGTGACCTTCTACCTGGAGATCTGTGATCCCTTCTTTGTTAGTCAGTACCAGATCTAGGATAGCCCTGTCTCTTGTGGGTTGCTGTACCAGTTGTTTGAGGCCCTCCCCTGCAGGAATCCACTATGAGTCTAGTTCCGGCAGATGTTCCAGCTGGTATTGACCAATCTGTATCTGGCATGTTGAAGTCTCCATTATCAGAACCTCCCTTTAGCTGTCATGTTTTGTATATCTTCTAACAGTAATGTGTCTATGTCCTCCCTCTGGTCTGGGGGCCTAGACAACCCCAGTTCTTATAGCTGTCCCATTTCCTGTTTCCAGGGTGACCCACAGTTCTTCTGGCTCCTTATGTGTATTCTGAATTTCTGTAGCTTTGATATTTTCATTAACATACAGGGCCACTCCTCCCCCCTTTTTGCACCTCGGTCTCTTCTGAACAATACATAGCCAGGTACTGAAGTCTCCCAAGTGTGGTTACTGGTAAACCACGTCTCACTAATTGCTACTATGTCCAGTTTAGCCTCTGACATTATTGCCTGCAGGCCTGGGATCTTATTTCCCAGGCTGTGAGCATTTGTGTACATGATTTTCCATTGGCCAGATTTTAGTGTGTTGGTTGTTGGGTGAAGTTTGGCATTACCCCTGTGCATTGTATGGGGAGACAAACCTTTTTCTTACCTGGTGATGCAAATGAACGGCAAACACGCCTGAATTCCTGTTTGACCACTAGCTGAGGGGAGGGTGTTCTTCCCATTCGACGTATGGGTGCTGCACCCTCCCCATTTGCTAGTTTAAATATTCTGCAAAGACGTCAAACTTCTGCCCCAATGCACTGACTCCTCTTTAGTCAGATGCAGTCCATCAAATTTAAAGAACTTCGCTCCCAGAACTGTTGCCAGTTCCTACAAATCTGTGTCCTTTTCCTGGCACCAGTCCTTGAGCCCGTGTTTAGCTCCCCTATCTCCCTTCTCTGACCTTCGTCCATCTGCTCCTTCTTCCAGACTGGCAGGATCTCAGAGAAGGAGATGCGGAGCGAAATAGATGATAGTTTGTCACCCAGCCTAGTCAGGTGTTCCTTGATCTCCACAACTGACGGCTGGCGAGATCATTAGTCCCTATGTGTACTAGGACATCAATGTTTTCTCCTGCTTTGTGAACAATTTTAATGCGGTCAGTGTCTCTCCATGCTGATGTACCTGGGAGACATGACCATCACCCTGGCTGGAGATGGGTATCAACTCCCGAATCATGAGTCTCCTATGATCAGAAGTTTTTGGATTTCCTTTGTGCTTGTTTAGTTTTGGTTCCTGATTTGGGTGAGTATTGTTGTGCTAGCTCCTGTGCATGATGTCCTGCTCTGCAGTGACTTCTGCCTCTTTATTTGATTTCAGAGATAGAGGCAGATACCTGTTTGTAGTGTTTATATGGTTTTTGTAGGTAATGTGTTGGAGAGCAGAGAGTGATGGGGCACCTGATTTGCTCCTCCTAACCACCTGCCAACCTCCTGGACCAACTACCCTCTGCGGTCGAGGTTGGATGCTGGGGAAATGGCGGGTGGTTCTTATAATGTATTTCCTCTTCAATATGAAATTTGAGGCGTGCAATCTCTGCCCATGCTGCCCGGAGCTGAGACCTAAGATCTCCAAAGGCCCAGCATGTAGGACAGTGTCCTAAATCCTGTAAGACTGTCCTTCTGAAAATTGTTCCACAGTACCTGCAGTTAATGAAATCCATTCCAAATAAGTTGCTGGGTTTGTAACCTAGTCAGAGTAATTAGAAGGAAAAAAGAAAAAAAATGCAAGTAATGGTTTAATTGTGCTTTATTTAACTTGTTATAACAAGTTAAATTACTAGTACCCTGTAAATGAGATCACCTTGTGGAGGCCCCACTGATCCGCCCCTTCCTGCTCTGCCACAGATAATGTCACAACTGTGGTACCCTATAAAAGGAGTGTAGCGTGGGGTGGTTGGGGATGGGGGTGGGTGGCTGGGCCCTTCCCCTGCCTAAAAATAAGAACCACGGACGAAAGAACAAGGAGGTAAGAACAGAAACAATCAGTCAACAACAAATGCAGTAACCCTGAAAGCTTATCCTAATGTTAGATAAAACTGTAAAACCTGTAAAGCACCACCTGTAATAATTTCAGAGAAGATATACCCTGTAAGAAACGCTTTGCTCCAGAGAGAATAAAAGCAGTAACAGAAGATATACCTTGCAAAGACAATTTGAATCAGAAGATTACAGCAGTAATCTGTTAGCACACCTGTAGGCACACCTTGTAATAATGCAGAAGAAGGTATACCAGCAACAACAATTTGAATCAGAGAAAAAATAAAGCAATGAAATGTTAGCAACAAACAGTAGCAATCCTGTGAGTAAAAAATAAAAACACCACCACACAGTAAATCTGCTTAGCCAAACTAAGTCTTAATCCTTCTCCCTTGCTCTGGTAGTTTCTCTACTCTGCCTTTCAAGCAGTCTTAGAAGGAAAGAGCTCAGGTGAAGCTAGGTGCCTTGGCCAGCAAACCAAGTCTTCTACCTCCAAGATATCAACTAACCTGACTTTTTAACCCTTCTTTCTGTTGGAAATTACTGACAGTTTGCCAGCTCCACCCCCACATACACACCTAATCCTTTGGAAAAGCTGTGGGAGGAAAAGCAATTATGTCCTTCAATGTGAGAAGGAGACTGAAACACCTCTGAGACAACAAACCTTTTCAACAAACAAGAATAAAATAAAACACAGTGTCAAACAGTAATTTTGCTTAGCCCAATGATAAAAAAAGTCACAAAAATGTAAGCTCCATCTGTAATACAGTAATTTCAGCGAAGATATACCCTGTAAGAAACACTTTGCTCCAGAGAAAAATAAAGCAGTAACAGAAGATATACCTTGCAAAAGACAATTTGAATCAGAAGATTACAGCAGTAATCTGTTAGCACACACCTGTAGGCACACCTTGTAATAATGCAGAAGAAGGTATACCAGCAACAACAATTTGATTCAGAGAAAAAATAAAGCAATGAAATGTTAGCAACAAACAGTAGCAATCCCTGTGAGTAAAAAATAAAAACACCACCACACAGTAAATCTGCTTAGCCAAACTAAGTCTTAATCCTTCTCCCTTGCTCTGGTAAGTTTCTCTACTCTGCCTTTCAAGCAGTCTTAGAAGGAAAGAGCTCAGGTGAAGCTAGGTGCCTTGGCCAGCAAACCAAGTCTTCTACTACTACAAACTAGGAAATTTTACAAATGCTGGCCCAGTGGTGTGGAGGGCTGAGGCAATAGATGCTTCACCTCCTGCCACAACAGCCAACCCTGGTTCGGGAATGGACCACAGTCACTCGGTGGCCAGCCAGGGAAAGAAGGAACAAGAGTCCATTGATGGCTGTCCTCCTTCACACTGAGTCCTTTGAACTGAGGGGAAAACAGCATGTACCATTGCTTGGCTGTCACCTAGTAGAGGCGTGGTGGTGCAGCAGCTGTCAACAGAATTGAATGCTGGAGGCGGGCATCAAGAGCGAGTAGCAGCTTAAGCCATCTGTGCTTTTATTTGCATGCTGCTGGGTCTGCTCCAAGGGGAGAAACTCATAGAAAAAGAACCCCCATTGGCATGATGACACTGTGACCCCACAGGCACCAACCCCACCATCCATGGCACCCACCCAATCATTGAGATAAGGAAGCAAGAGGGGTAAGTCCTGAGGGTGGGATGGCAGGGTTGGAAATAGCAACAGAACGGGGTCGATTGGGGTAGTGCAGGAGGATAAAATATAGATAAAAGAAGCTTTACAAATACAGACTTATTTTTAAAATATAAAAAGAAAAGAATATAAAAAATAAAGATTAAAGAAGACTAGTATGCTGGCCCAGTGGCACTGAGGGCTGAGGCACTGGATGCCTTACCTCACTCTATGGCAGCGACCCATGTTGGGGAATGAACATGGGCCACTGGGGTTTGGCAGGGTTGGAGAAGGATTGAGCATCCAAGGGACTACTGTCCTCCTCTGGAGGGGGTGCTAGTGGCCAGCATCTGACTGGCCCCTAGAGAAGGCTGGGAGGCAGTGTGCTGACACTGCAGAAGAGGGGCGGAAATGGGGCAGACACCTGGAAGAGTGCACATGGATGCATGCGCGTGCCTTCTGCTGGCATCATTGCACACCTCTCTCCACAAATACAGGGGAGAAAATGGAAAAAAACATGAGTCTTCACCATGGATGATGATTGTCCCCCTCACAGTGCCACAGGAAGGGAACCTCCCCCGAACTAGATCCAGTCTGGTGGGTTGAGGGTCTCCCCACCCCCCCACCATGAGGGGTAAGTTGTGGGGGCTGAAGGGAAGGGGGTCTCATACCTGGTCAGCTTGGGGGAGGATGTCAGATCGCAGGAGAAACAACACCAACCAAAAAAAAAAGACTAGTATCAGGGGAGGGAGAGAGAGAGAGAGAGAGAGAGACAGACAAAATGCAGCCAATTGCATGCAACAAGAAAGATTGAGCGTCAGTGTCTGGTGAGACAGAGGATGAGGCAGGTAACAGCAACTTGGTGTTTCTTTAAGTGGTGGCATAAACAGCTGTTTTTCAACTCCACTGAACAGAAAAAACAAACAATGTTATCTTTCATTTCTATCACCTTCTGGCACCTTTGCATCTCACAGTTCCCTTCTATTGCCTACTGTCCATTCCTCTTATAATAGATCATGCTGCAAACCAAAACAGTTAACTATGCAAAAGTCATTTCAAAGAGCATGTAAATATGATCACACCATCCAGTGGCCCAGAAATGAAATAAGAGAACCTCAGAAATGATAGCTCTTGACCTGTGTCCCTCTTCTTTTGCTGAATCTATTGGCTCTTAGTGAGTAATGCAGATTGCAGTTTGATGATATAAAATATTGTTGTTTGTTTGTTTATTAAGGTTAAGACCATAGAGCAAAGCTCTTTACAATACCATGCAGAAAATAATTCACTACCAAAACAGTACCAAGTATCTATTGTGAACTGTGTGTTAAGAGTGACACAGGTCTTGACACCCGCAGCAGTGCCACAAATACATATTACAACTGGTATGTGGACTAGTGGCCAAACTGTAGACTACAGGACAATCAGTGGTCATTTGGGTATCCTTTCAACATTCCTTTACCTCATCCTCTGTCTTGAACATGACTGCTAAAGCAGGCTGCATTGTGTGTTACTAGTTTTGAGTCTAAAGATCATACTGTAGTGACCTTTTGCAGGAATTATGAAGATGGTTTGCTGAATGGCTTACTCACTCCTCATGACTTGCCTCCAGGGCTTTTGACATCTGATAATGGGGTTCACATTGTACGTGCTGTGAAGGATGGAAGGTATGTACATATACCTTGCTTTCCTTATATCCTCAGTCTTGCAGTACATGATATTCTTAAAGATGACAGCAGTGTGCAGAATGCATTGAGTGTTGCACGTAAAATATGTACACATTTTAGTCATTCTGCTAAAGCATGTAAAATATTGTGGCAGCTGCAAAATGGATAATAATCTTCCACAACATTGATTAAAGCAAGAGGTGGTCACTAGGTGGAATTCCACCTTCTACATACTATAGTACAATGGTTTCTTGGTCAGTATAAAACAGTGCATCAGCACATTATGGATGACTCACTAGGGAAATAAGATTTGTCACACATTTCAAACTAATGGACCCTGATGGCACAATTGTGCCAGATTCTTCAGCCATTTGTGGAAGTCACTTGGGAAATGACTGCAGACAATGCCAGTCTGAGTCAAGTAATACCCCTGATATTCCTACTTAGGAGAAAAAAACTAGAAATGCAGAAGGGAACACTTCTTCTGGATGCTGCTGTGGTATTTTTTCTCTTGTAGAAAAGCCAGCTATATCCCTGTAATAGGACCCCAGAATATTAATGATGTTAAAATCAGAACATTTAATTATAGCCACAGTGTGAGACCCTCAATTTAAGGCTAGGCTGGTATAATTGCTTTCCTCTGGCTTCACTGAAAAAACATCAGATGAAATGACAGATGCTCTTTTTAATTCCCATTAGGCTGAGCATGTACATTCCCAAACCCCACTGTTTGGAGGAGAAACATCCAATGGAAAAGATGAAGATAGCGGTGACATTTGGCCAGGGCTATGTGGTATTGATGAAGGCAGCTGTTCTTCCATTGTTGTCCAAAGTCATACTGCCAACACTATGGTTTAAGACTATCAAAGACCCTAGGAAACATAGCATATGGGATGACCCTTTGAAATATTGGCAGAGTAAGAGAACAAACTGGCCTGCATTGTGCTGAATGTTCATTTTAGACTTAAGCTGTCCACTGACCAGTGTCTGCTTTGTGAAAATCTTCAGCACTTCTGGGAGTGTTGCTTGAAACCTGCACAACTGTTTGTTACCTGAAACTGTGCAATGTCTGACATTTGCTAAAGTTAACCTTGATCTTGTCACTGGCTCCATGGTTTCTCCACAAAGTCATTTTGATATCGATGATGATAAGCCAGTATGTTCTGACTAATTGTCAATTGTGTCTGTGTGAAGTGTTACCCTGCTGAGGTACTGTACTGTATGTCAGGACAGAGGGGAGGAAAAAAAAACTTGTAAGTAAAATATATAAAAATGTAAAATGAAAAAAGGAAACCAAGTGGTCTCTTGCATGATGAATAGGAATGAAGAGACTGCTCGTCTCACCTTTACAAAACAAATAATAAAACAAAAAAGGGGGTAAATGGACAAGAATAAAGATACTGTTAGTCTCATATGTATTAAAAAAGAAAAGAAAAAAAAAAAAATTGGTGGAGGTGTAATCAGCCTCTAGCTGGAATGCGGAGTGTGGAATGAAACATCACAGGAGACTCTAATGCTGGCAAAAAGAAACCCAAAGACAGCTTTGACTCAGTGTCAGCTAATATTTTGGCCTAATAAAAAAAGAGAAATTGAATGCAAAGCAGAGGAGTGCTCTGTGTTCCATGAACACTAGGTTCTTTTAAAAATTACTTTATATGCTTGCTTTGCTACATTTTTCTGTTGGCCCTAATTTTAAGCTGATTACCGCATAAGGGTAGGTGGAGATGGGGGCCCTGTAAGCCACAGTGTAAGTCTAATTAATTATTTATGAGCTAAACTATCATAGCTCACTGATTGGCTGCTGTGCTGGTCTGAAATCACTTAGAAATGCCCGGCATGGCAGCCACACAGCTGATCACAGTGCTCTACACTGATGGCAGGGGCAGTGAAACAAAAAGAAAATTTTTGGCACTGCTGTCAGAGTAAACTAAAGAAATGAAAATTGAAAAAACTTAACAGTCATGTAATCCTGTCAATACTTACTACAGAAATGCTTCTATCATACATAGCTTAAGCCACCGCTCATCATGATTGATCCTACCTGCCAGCACATCAGCATAGCTGCACACATTACCACAGGAACCAGTGCTGGTACATGCTGCCATGAAAAAATAAGAAAAACTAAACAGACAAACCTTTGACAAACAGTGCCATTATGTGATTAGATTTATAATTGCAATAATGACCTCACAGCTGTTCACTTCCTGGGTATTAAGGACTGGCTGGTGGGAGCTGGCCCCCGGCTCTTCCTGCAGCCACCTTCTCACCCCCCCCCAGCTGGTCCTTAAGCCAAAGGAAATGACTGACTGTTTGGTCATTATTGCTTAATTTCATTCCACACCATACTTCCTTTTTTTTTTTTTTGGTTTGCAGGTTAGTCATGGTCAGACTGAAAAACAAAAGAATTTTTAAGGATTAAATGTGCCTCACACAGTATACTCTGTACTGTTTTGCCATTCTGCCTTTACATTTTATGGAATGGTTCTCCAGAAAATGCCTTTTTTTCCACCAGTTACTGTATCAATATAGGCTGAGACCAGGGAAATGCAAATCCAAATCCTTTGCAAAACCAAATTCAAACTCTTCCTGGATTTGGCAAATTTTGAACCAAATCCAGACCACACAGTTTTGCCCGTCCCTAATAGTTACCTTTAAAAAAAAAAAAGGCTGAAAAACATGGCATGTACTGTAAGATAACAATATTAAAGAGCTTTGCTTATGGTATTTCTGTCAAATGTTTATACGAAACAAGTAGTTTTGCATCTTTTTGGGTTTTATCATTCAGTCCCATGAATGTAAAGCAGTCTGTCTACAGGATAGTTAAACATAGTTTAATCTTGTTAAATGCTAAAGAGGATATAAACCTTATTATGCAAGCGTATGTGTTTTTCGTGCAGTGAATCATTTTCTTTTTTTAAATGCAGTCTATAATGTGTTGAAGGGGCCAAGGAATGGGGGAGGTTAGAAGCCTTCATACTGTACCTTTTCATTTGACTGAAGATGATGTTCAAAATCTGGAATTCTAACAGCAAGTAATCCTTTTTCAATAATTGAGTCTCCTGGTAATCTCCTGTCTTACCTGATAGTGACAGGCATTACAAAGAATGTGCCTTTATAAAAAAAAAGTTGGAATACTTCTAAGATATGCTGGCAGGCTGGAATATGTTCTTTTGATCGCCAATGCAGAAACGGCAAACAAAATTCCAGAGCACTTAACTCTTCAAGCCCCCCTCTTCCCCAATTGAACCACAATTTGGCAGATTTATTATATTTATATTAACACGCATATAATTAGTCTATGAATTATCCCTATTACTATATTACCTCGTCCCCTCCCTCAGGTTACATCTGTGAACAAGTTCTTGAACTCAGTATGCTTTCCTGGTAAAATGCATTTCAAATCAATATAACTGAAGTTCTTTGATTTGAAACATTTTGGAAAGTTCCATAAAATAATCAAAGGAAAATAAACCATAACTGGTGGACCAGTACATAACAGAAAATAGTGTCTGACTATCTTGGGGCCTGAGGTTTTCACCAATGTCCAAATTACATGATGTAAATACTGTACATTATGCATAGCACTAAGTGTTTTGCTTAATTATTTGAAAATAAAATTGCAGATCAACAGCAGCTGTTGTACTAAAAGCTCTCAGACACACAGCATTTAATTTATTATATAAATTATTTCCCTCTCCTAACCCCAGTATGCTTTAAGACAAGAAGGGATTCAGAGTTACTGAAACAGGAACACTTTCCTGCGGCATATTGATAGCTTCCTGTTACACAGAAGCTACAATTCCTACAAGGTTTTTCAAAAGTAGTATATTGTTTTGCAATGCAAAGATGATAAAGGAGCAAAACTGTAAGCTTATATATATATATTTAAGCTGTTTTCTACTAAATAAAGACCAAAACTATTAGGAAACTGTGCACTTGGCCTGTTTTCTACTAAAGAAAGACCAGAATTATTAGGAAACTGTGCACTTGGCCTAGAAGAGCCTGCAGCATGTCTAAAAATACACACAAACATGCATGGATTTTTTTCTGATCATTAAGTACCTTCTGAATAAATCTTTTATATTTTTCTTTAGAGCAAAATATGCTTTATGTGATCCCAAAGTATTCTGGTGTCTTTATGGTGGACTGTAAGTCATGCAAGAAAATACTCCATAATTGATTGAGTTATTCATTTATGTATGTATGTATGTATGCATGCATGTGTTGACCAGGTAAGTACTCAAGTCAGAGACACTTTTTTCCAGGACTGACCCAGGCCTAGGCAGGCAAAACAAAAGGTGGAGATCAGAGATATATTGTTATAAACAAGCGGGAAAATATATTCTTTTTGTTTTCTCATTTATCTTTTTGGGCCCCAGCTTCTGCATGCACCTGTTTCAGGCATTTGTACACAGTGCGGCCAGTCCCACCTGCCACTTTCCTTGCAGTCAAGCCGGTCAGTAGTCCACATGAGGAGAGACCCAAAGACTCTGGCCCCATCATTAATGGCAACCAGTGCACATATTTTGTAGGCTTTCTAGCTTGACTCCCCCTCATCTAATATCCTGTCACAGGGTGTGTATCCCAACTGATGCCCTATAGCTGCATTGAACTACAATCGTCTTATATATTGCACCATCTAAATGCTTGACTTTCTTTTGTGCTGTAACATTCTGTCTGATTATTTCCATTGTTACTATGAACTCTTTGTTCCCTCTCCCCTGGGTTACACCTGGAATTGAGCCTTGACTCAATGTGCCTTGCCCTGTTACCATAGAAACATAGAAATTGTTGGCAGATAAGGACTGCTAGGCCCATTCAGTCTCCCATAGGCCCTATACATGTATGCATCCACTCACCCTAAGTGGTCAATGGCTTTTCATTACTTCCTTCCTGCCCAAGGTTCCCCTGTGCTTGTTCCAGGCATGTTTAAACCCATCCACTGTGCTTACCCATACCACCTCATGTGGCAGACTGTTCCAAGCATTCACCACCCTCTCTGTGTAGAAACACTTCCTCACATTACCTCTTAATCCCTCCACCCTCCAATTTCATATCGTGCCCCCTCGATCTGGTATCTTTTCTACATTGGAAAAGATCTCCCACCTGCACCTTGTTTATGCCCCTGAGGTACTTAAAAGTTTCTATCATGTCGCCCCTTTATCTCCTCTCCTCCAGTGAGTACATATAGAGGTCTCTTAGTCTCTCCTCATATGTTTTGTGATGCAAACCATGCACCATCTTTGTCACCCCTCTCTGGACAGCCTCCACCTTGTTTATGTCCTTACACTTGTATGATCTCCAGTACTGCATGCAGTACTCCAGGTGAGGCCTTACCTGTGTTTTATACAATGGCATCATCACTTCCAGCCTCCTACTAGTAATACCTCTGCCTATGCACCCCAGCATGCCACTGGCCCTCCCCGCAGCCTTTACACACTGGTTTGATACCTTAAGGTCATCAGATATGATAACCCCTAGGTCCCACTCCTCTTTGGTGGCAGTCAGCACCTCCCCCCATCCTGTAGCTCTCCCCAGGGTTCCCCCTACCCAGGTGCATTATCTTGCACTTTTTCACATTGAATCTCAGTTACCACACCTCCGACCATCTTTCAAGCTTCTCCACGTCCCTCTTCATTTTCTGCACCCCTTCTGGAGTATTCACTTGGTGTCATCTGCAAATAGGCAGACCTTTCCTTCCAGCCCCTCTGCAATGTCTCTAATGAAGACGTTGAACAGGACTGGTCCCAGTACTGATCCTTGTGGCACTCCACTGGTCACCTCTCTCTCCCTGGAATGGATCCCATTTACCATCACCCTCTGCCTTCTGTCTGTCAGCCAGTTTCTAACCCACTGTATCACCTTATGCCCCATGCCCAGATTACTCATCTTGTTAACCAGCCTTCTATGTGGGACAGTATCAAAGGCTTTGCTGAAATCCAGGTAGGCGATGTCTATGGACCCTCCCTGATTCACTTCCCTAGTTATCCAATTTGTCAGATTCATTTGAGAAGACCTTCCTGATGTGAATCCATGCTGTCTCAGATTCTGGGCACCAATGGATTCCAGGTGTGCCACTATCCTTTCTTTCAGCAGTGTCTCCATGATCTTCCCCAACACTGAGGTGAGGCTGACTGGCCTGTAGTTCCCCCGCTTGCACCCTGCTGCCACTTTTGTGCAGTGGGACAAATTTCAAATAAAGAAGTAAATCCTCTTGGACAGACATAGTGACATCCTGTAGGGGAGATAAGCTCCCTCTGCTCAATTTAGGGCCATTAACCTGGCCCCCTCCCTTCCCTGGCTAGGAATACTGCTGCATGGCAGCACTGCCCCAGCCCCCAGCTGTCAGACCTAACATCTGTGTCCACTTCCTAACCTGGGTTGCTGGCATGGAAACGCACAAAGCTTCTTCTGGGCCACATGGTGGCCCTTGGGGAAATACATTTTCAAGAGTTACTGAAAGTACAGATAAAAAAGTAAAAGAAATTTATATAATTTCAATAAAGTGGCACATAAAAAACCTACATTAAACAATTAGCTTTGTAAGAATGCAATACTGGTACCTATATACTGTACTGCAGCATAGTGAGTACTATACTGTATATAGAATTCTGACCATTGTATGTAGGAGAACACAGGGAATGTGCAATCTCAGATTCAAAACACTTTGAGTAGGTAATACTAAGGTTTGATGTTCAGGTCTGACAACAAATTCAACCCATTCTGTACCTTGTACTACCCAAAATAGAATAGAAAAATAGTTAATTCACATTGCAGCTGTGAACACTGATTTGCGTTGTATGACCTTTTTTTTAGTTTCTCAGTTCCACCAGGCCGCATACCAACAACAGTTGGTTTTTCTTTGTATAATATGGCTACCTTGGCATGCCACAGGCTTCTCCACTGCAGTCTACAAGTCAGTGTGAATCCTGAACTCTGAGCACAGTGGTAGGAAATCCTTGTCAGGAGCAGAACTGCCATGTGCCAGCTTTAATCCCCTGTTAGCGATGGGAGAGCACCCCACCCACCAGTAGGGCGAACATTCCACACAGTGACACAACAAGGACTTTCTGAACTTAATCCACCCACCAATCTGCTTCTAATGTGGCAATGCCTGGGTTCAGAGCCAGGCATTATGTGTGTAAGGCATCAAAAAAGGCCAGCATCTACAAATGGCATGCTTAATTCAGCCCTTTCATTTTTGGGAAAAGAAAAACCAATCACATCACTAAAAATTACTTGGCATGAATGTAGACAGAAGCATTCAAGTTAAACTGTTTTTCCCTCTTTAATGTGATTACTCACAATAATGACAGAGTAACACAATACTCTTATTTGTTTCTTTGATGCAACTGGTACATATAAATTTTTTGGGAAAAAAATTAAAGGATGGTATGTGAATGCCTCCTGCCAAGAAACCTCTAAAACCCTTAGAACAAATAACCTGTCATTCCTTTTCACTGCAGGACATTATAATTTAAGTAGCTTACAGTGATTTGCTTGGTACAGTATTCCTCTGTTCTAAGGCAGAACCTGCACTGAAGAGGCAACAATAAATTTAGATGTAAAGGTTTATGGTATACCTAAAAGAGATGGATAGTAGATTAGCAGACAGGTTGTCACTAACTTGTCCCCACTACCTGAAGACAGCGTAGCATAGTTACAGTTTAACATGGCTCTAGTGGCATGGCAAACTGTTTATAATGCAAACAAACAAAAAATTCACCATGGCATTGCACCCTGACAATTATTAGTTTAGCAGGGAAACATGTCAGTGGTTACCAACATATTATTTCTAACACTTTTCATTTTTAAGGAAAACAGAGCTACTTCACTTTATAACTCCATTAGAGCTCAGTCTTAATAATGTTTATTATGGAAAAAATTAATGCAAAGGTTTCTGATGCATAACGTTTTGTACTACTCATATAAGAATGTATTTCATTCTAGAACTGAATGAAACAAATGGATTGCAAAAAAGCAAACCCGTAAAATGTGGAAAGTAGAGATTTAACCCCTTCACTCCTGAATTAAGTAGAAGTCAATTCAAAGTGAGCCACTACAAAATGTGAATTAGTTTAGATAATGTGACATGGCCAAATTACGTAAGACATTACTGGTTCCACCATCCTATATGAACTGCTTTGCTTCCCCCTCTTTTGTCTTGAATAAGGTAGGACACTTTTTTTTTTTTTGCTAGCAAGCTACAATGAAATTACCAATTTAACTACTGCAAAAATTGGAAAGAATTAACATGAATTTCATCCAAACATTCATGACTGTTTAAATGATTTGGGCTGTCCATGAGGTACTACCCTAATGATTTTCCTCCACCTGGAAGGACTTACCCTGGAAAATAATGCTCTGTTTCCTACTCCTCAGCAATTTTTTGATCATTTTTTTTATATTCCCCAATCCTATGCCTCCTGATTTTGTACAGTATGATAGCTTTCTAAAATATACTGTATTGGTGGCCTTGCTAAAGTCTGCTGCCTTCCTTTTGTGTGGTTACCACTACTAAGAAGCTCACCAAATTGGTTTGGTATTATCTTCCATTTTTTATCCCTCGCTAACTATACAAGTGTAGGGCTTATGGACAGACTGGATGGGCCTAGTGGTCCTGATCTGCTGTTAATATCTATGTTTCTATGTTTCTATGTTGAACCTAACTGAACTTGTCGATGTGTTAAACTATACAGTATGTTAACTTGTTTAGTGCCTCAGCCCTTTTACCTGCTATTAAGGTTAGGGTCACTTGTTTGTAGTTTCCTGGGTCACCTTTACTTAATCTTTAAAATAAAGGGGTGACATTGGTCCTCCAAGTTCCAGGCATCTCCCCCATATCTAGTGCTTTCTGGAATCGTCCTGCTTGTATTTCTGCTATCTCATTTTCAACTCCTTAAGCATCCTAAAATTTAAATGCATCAGGTCCCTAATATTCATTCATCTTGTTTGCCCTAAATGTTCCATCACCATCTTGGCAAGAATCCTAAAATTTCAGCCCCAGTCCATGGTTGTACCTGTTTATATCTTCTCAATTTAAAGCATTCCCCAATGAAGTACTGGTTCAGCTTTTCTGTAACCAAGCTGTCCTCTGCTGTCATATCCCTGACTGTCACCCTGATCAACAGTTCTACTTTGCCAATCACTGTCCTCTTGAACGTCTTCAAAGAAATTTCCCCCTGTAAGCCATACCTCCCCATCTAGGGGTATCCAGATGGCAATAAAATTGGGAGAGGGGCACTTCACAAACACAAGCAACCATAGTCCAAATCATTTGAAGCAAAGATACTCGTTACCTGAGTTCTTAGATCTTAGTGAGTAGGAGTCACACAATAGGGAAGCAGGCACCATTCATTAGGCAGATTTCTTCACCTGTAGGGGCAATGTTCATTAGAAACAGGCAGGCATGTACAGACGTTTTGAGTAACTTCATTGTCCACTCTGAAATCAAAATGCAAATGATTTAATTAAATGTGAAAACAGCAACAATCACTTCATGGCGCAGGGGGTATTATATCTGGTAGGTTTCTTTCACAGACACAGCTGGAAAATCTACTGCAACAGTTTCTTGTGCTAACAGACTATTTATTTCATGCAGCTCTCCCTTATGCCAAATAGGCTAGAATGCTTGGCAGTATTCATGGGGCCAAAACAGGGCCTCCACCTGAGGTAGCTTGGTACTGATAACAATAACAACTCGTATCTCATTCCTTGCCTTCTCTCTCTGGCAGTTACATTCCTTTCCCTTTACTCTCTCTCTCTTCAGGCAATTTCATTACTACACTTTTCCTCTGGGCTTATGACAGCATGAGACGTTTCTACTGTCCCAAACCCTTACACTCTCTTCAACTCATTTCCACCAGCCTGATCTCATAACATCTCCACCTGGGGCTATGTCTTATGGAGCATACTTTTCTTTTCCTTTAAGGTCTTATTTCTGTACATTTCATTTGATGTTCTTATAGCAGGAACTGAACCACCAGAACCCTTTCAGATATTCAATCGCTGATGCCTCTGCTGGTGACTGGGCCTTATTCTGTCAGTTTTGGGGTCCCCGGACCTGATCCCAGTATCTACCCGGCTCGGTCCACACATGCAGCAATTTTAACATCTGAACTGACTCAGGGGGACTTCTGCTAGTGCCACACAAATCACCCAGTGGACTGCCATACCACTGGCGTCCCAAACATCATTTACCCAAATGGCCTTTCTCTGCCTCTATTAGTGGCTCACCCCATGGGTCCCAACTCTGTGGTGGCCTCCAGTCTGGAGATCAGGGGTAACTCTGCCACCATTATGCCCTGAACTGCAAGGGATGCCACTTCCAAGCCATGCCTCAGGCCCTATATGCCATATCAGGCCCACCTACAGTAAACCATTCCAACCCAACAGCTGAACTCATCCATGGGCAATCTTTCTTTCAAGGTTTTAGGCCCTGCCGGTGCTTACCCTATCAAGGTGTTGAAGTTCACTTGGCGGGTCTCCATTCTCATTTCTTCTCCCCAGGCTCCAACTCCCAAATGCACAGACAGGCACTGTCTACTTTGTTCCATCGCTACCCTTTCTGCACCCAAACTGTCGCTCTCACATCACTGGTCTTCAAGGGTGGAGGGCCGGGGTGGCAAGTGGCCCACCCTGGCCCCACCACGGCACTCTGGCCAAACTCAAGGGCTGAACCCCCCAATCTCTCCCTCCTGGTCCTCTTTCCCTTTAGATGCCAAAACCTTCCTTTTTATACCCCCAAGAAGGGTCCCCTGCTGGCAGCAGTGAGCCACATCCAGACCCACTGGTGCCGCTACCTCTTCCTGCCTAGCTGCACCTAGCAACCAGCTCAGCAACACTTAGCAACCTAAAATGAACTAGTAAGCACCCAGAGGGTGATTACACCTCCATACAGCCATACCTCTGAAACTGTAAGCTATTGGTATAAGGACCACTTGGAAACTTTTGCTTAGGAGGGACAACCAGTGTTGACATAATGTACAGTAGATTGGTGCCACCATTATCATATGGGCAACCCTTTACTTCCTTAGTTTTTATTTTTTCCTGCTATCGACTTCACATCAGACTGAAGAAAGGCCTTTGTCAGTTTACACTTCTGAAGTTTTCCTTCTTTTTCTCAATACTTTTTATTCTTATAGAACACTTGCTTTCACCACTGCAGTCAGTAAAGCCATTATTTTTTCATGTCTATCCCAGTGTTGCTTGCTTCTTTTATATGCAGCTCTTTTTTGTGAAGAACTACAAGGCCCTGGGCCTTCTTCTGTGCTAGGCTTCCCTGCAGCTCTTCAGTTCTAGCTTCTTCGCTTGCTGGTCTCCCTCACTGAGGACAGCACTGATCCCTCAGGTTTGTGCCTTTCCTCTCTGGCTAGGCCATCATCTGATCGACTGTCTGCTATTGGTGCTGTTCTCATCCTCCCAGATTCTAGTGATACACAATTGAGTTAACATAGAAACTTAGAAGTTGTTGGCAGATAAGGACATCTTGGCCCACCTAGTCTGATGAATTTTCCCTACTTACAGTGCCACCGCAGACCCTACGTGATCTCTGGTCTTTTCCCCCTTTGCCTTACTTCTATGGTCCCCTTTTGTCTATCCTATACATGCTTGAATCCTGTTGCTAAGTCTGGTCCCCGAGAAAGGAGATTTTCAAGAAAGGCTGCAACACTTTAAATTATGCAGGTAACACAGTTTTACAGGATTACACTCTTTTATCAACAATTATTTAGTACATCTCAATGGCTAGTGGCATAGAAGAGCCATTTTTAGTGCAGAAAAAGCAGAAGAATTGAAAGAGTGGATTTCCGGCCAATTGGATCATGCCAGAAAACAGTGCTCGTGTTCCGATTGGCTGGCAGACTAGGTGGGCCAAGCGGTCTTTATCTGCCATCAAAATCTATGTTTCTATGTTTCTATGTTACCTTGCTGGGCTGGGATTCAGGCTGGAGGTCTCAGGCGGTGGCCTGAGAGGAGCCGGCTGGCCGGAGAGTGGCAGCGGTGCTGGGAAGCCCTGTGGAGGGGGTCCCAGCTGCTGTTAGGGAGCGAGGCCAAGGAGTTAAATGCTGGCCACAGGACAAAAGTGCAGACAGCACAGCAGGGGACAGATTAGGCAGAACAAAGACAGCTGTTAGTTTGGGTGCCAAGTCTGGTCACCAAAAGGAGATTTTCAAGAAAGGTTGTAAGGCTGTATAGTTAGCATGATTCATGCAGTCACATTTCCTTCCTAAAATTAGTATTTTACAGAAAAATTAAACTCGAGTGGACCAATCCACATGCAGCCTGCATGTCCATGACACTGCCTCAGAGCGCTGACTCTCTCCAAATTCTGAGGGCTGGCATATGAAATAAATAGCTCACTGAATTGCATATGCCTCATGCCTGGACTCATGACTTCATTTTTCAAACAGAGAACATACTATTATTCAATTCTCTTTTCATATTCATACAGGTATTTATGAGCTCAGTTCAATGGCCACTATTCAGTGAGCTATTTATTTCTTATACCCCCAGAACCACCAAACTCATTCATGTATGAATTTGGTGAGAGTCAGCTCTATGAGGGAGTGTTGTGGATGCACATGCAGTATGCAGGTTGGTCCGCTTGAGTTTCATTTTCTCCACAATGCTAATTTTAATAAGGAAATGTGACTGCATGCATCATACTAACTGTAATTGCCTGTTAAGAGCTCTCCTTATATTATTATTGAAGGGACTATAAAAAAGTTAACAAAACCCTGGCAGTGTCCCTTTTTTGTGGACCGGGGTGCCCATCCCAGTACCACTTCTTCCTCCCCAGCAGGTTACCCGCCCCATCTTCCCAATGTTTATACATATATAAGCAGACTGGAGTGCCCACCCATGGTGCTGCTTCTCTTGATCCCCCTCCCCTCCAGGTCACCTGCCTCAGTTCCATTATGTACATGGCAGCAGCGGGGTGCCCACATGTGGTGCAGCTGATCAGTAGCCAGATACAGAGGTGCCCAGTCCCCACTGTTAAGTTCCCTGAAATAAAGAAAAGAATCCCTTGTGGATTTTAGTTGATTAATCTGTAATAAAGAATATGGTCCCTTGAGCGATCTGATGCCACCCACCCACCCCACCCTGAACTCCCACTCAGAACCCACCACCCACACACCCTGAAACCCTCACTCACCTGAACATGTCCCATGATGTAGATCCACTCTCTGATTGAAGACATGTCCTGCTGCTGGAACCAACAACTGCAATATCAGAAAATAAGGTAAGTCTAGTTGAATGTATTTCAGTGGGGTTTAAACTTTGATTCATAACTTTGCCATGTTTATATATCTTTACACCAGATTTTCAACATAGTCTTTTTTGGTGCTCACCTTATGACCAATGGTGATGAAATTATGCAAATCTGTCCAGAAAGGTGATTTCAGGGTAGCTTTATCAAATCACCTTTTGGGAGGGATTTGAACATTTTCACCTCCCTCATCCATGAGGTGGGGGTCATAAGAAGGCTATATTGAAAATCTGGGGTTCAAAATATGTAAAAATTGAAAAGTTATAAGGGTACATTGAATGTTTTCTATGCTACCTCATAACATTTGGTAATTTTCAATATTTTCACCTCACTTCATGAAAGTGGCAAATATTCAAATCCTGGTCAAAATGTGTTTTTGCAGCTGAGGTGTGCAATGACATTTGGCAAGGATTTGAAAATGTTCACTTACCGGGTTCATGAGGTGGGGTAATAAGCAGTCTATGTTTACAGTTTGGTGGACAAATATATGAAAATGCTTAGGTTATGTATGAGCATGGCAATATTTCAATGTTCACTCATAACTTCATTAATTTTCAATATTTTAACTCCAAACCTTCAACATAGCCATTTTTCCTCACCACCTCATAAACAAGACAAGTGTCATTTTTTAAACATAAAAATATGATGGCAGAAGGAGACCAAAGGTCCATCAAGTCTGCCCTTGAGATCCAGATATCCTAGGTGATCTTGGTTCCTAGCTGGTAGATTAACTTGAGGATTTGATTCTAGCATGCTCATTATCCCAACCCCTTTTGAATTCTGATATGGTCCTAGCTCCTACCACCTCCACAGGTAGTTTGTTCCATGGCTCCACAATTCTTTCTGAGAAATGGCATCACATTGCCATAGTGATGGGAAAACAGCGAAGACCATCACAGCACCAGTATTGACAGTTTGCTGTGCTGGTCTGCTGGGTTCCTAACACTGCAGTCTCTGGAGTGCTCGCTACTCCTCTGTGGATCAACTCAGACTAGGAAGTGCTGGGGGTGTGGTGTGGTGGGGGTGAAGCCCCACACAAAAAAATACAGTTTCTTCAGCAACGGCTCAATTGGCAGCATTATGCAGTCACTGTATCGATGGTCAGCAAAGTTCCTGTTGCTGCGGCAACATGGAACCCTGAGAAATAGTGCTTTCTAAGATCCCTCCTGAAACTCAGTTTAATCCTGGACGACATGCGTTTTTACACTTGTGTTGCAAAATGATGTTTCAGACAATATATTACAAATGTCACATGTCATGTTTATAGGGAGAGTCATAAGATGATCACCTTGAAAATTTGGGGTCAAAATAAAAAGTAATAATGATTAAGAAACTTTGTGTGTAGTTCTAGTCTTCATCCCAGTGGGTATACCTTGTGATCCTGTACTGGTGAGCTGAGTTTGGAGGCAAGGTTAGTGACCCAGCTACATGTGGTTTGGGTGGTGCAACTGCACTATTATTTGACACCCCCCCCATCCAGGGAATGAGATCTGCAGGATTACCCACATGGGCCAGGGTATCATATAGAGAAGAAGACTCTTTTCTTGGTATTGGGTCCTGCATCTCTGCACCTGTGGGTGGCACAGCATCCTGTGCATGGGCTGACAATGGACTCTTTGCCCTGGCATCTCTATCTGTGGCTACATGGAAGCACAGGACCAGAAGGTCCTACCCTTCCTCAACCCACAGGACAGCCCCATGGATTCTTTACATCTGTCACTGCACAGAAGTGCAAGGCCCACAAGAGCCCTGCACTTCAGTAGGCAGATGGGTTTTTCCCTTGATGCAGGCCCTAAAGGGCCCTGCTTGTCTGTATCTGTTTGGGACCTGTGTGAATAAGTACATGATTCTACTATCTCAGAAAGAAAGGAAATTATTTGCAATTATTTTGTTAATGCTCCAGCTAGGGTTCAAGTTAAGTAGGGAAATGTGACATTAAGGTTTCCAACCCTAACTCCCCACATCCACCTCCCAATCAGCAAAAGGGAAAAAATGTTAGGCTTTTGGGTCTCTGTAGTCTTGCCTAATCAGTGGCGGGGTCTTCCTTGGGGTTGTCAGCATTTATGCCTACCCCATTCCTTGAGCAAACAACACTGGATGTGATCTCCTTTCTTCACGCAGGGCCTTGCATGAAGAAAGCTACAAAAGAATGTGTTAACAACATATGGTGAGACATACTTCTGTACCTTAGAAGACTGTATCACTATGAGGCACTGGCTTGGAGCCGTACCTTGTGCTTCAGACAGGAGGCTACAGCTGGCAGGAGGGGTGAGCATTAGGGAGGACAACCCAAACAAAGATGCCACCACTGATTCATCAAGACTTCAGAGACCCAAAACCATAATGTTTTTTTTTTTCCCTTTTGGTGCTTGTAGGATAGTGGTAGGGATTTAGGGTTAGAAAACCTAACACCAAATATCCCTACTTTTGTGGCATTAATGTAAGCCATAACTGGGGCATTAATGAAGTATTTTGCAACTAATATTATTACAGCTAGGGATGACAGTGGCAAGCCAGACACTCAAACACCCCAGCTAAACACTTGGACTAAATAAATACTAGACACAACAGGCAGTTCATCAGTTGATTTCTTTACTATTCTTTAAAGAAGATCCCAGATACAGTTATTTGATCTCAGAACTACTGTCATAAGTCCTCCCTAGCCATTGCATCCCCCAGCCCCAGTCATAGTAATAAAGTAGACATTAACCCCTAAACTGCTGGACGGACTGTTGTTTCCCAGCCCTTGCCATGGCACAGTAAACTGGTACGTCTCTGGTTTAAACACCAGACATTAGGCTCCAAGGGCCAGCTCCTGTGTTCCCAAAACCAGACCGCCTCAGTTCATCCCATCTGTGATTCCTGCCTGCACCAGAATCTCAGCCCTAAGTCCTCCCATTCTCTAATCCATTTACTCAATGTTAGTTCGACATACCCATACCTGTCCTCCTACCATACAGCAGAGTGATGGTTCCTTTATCTCTGGGGCATTCATCTCTCAGTTCTCTCCTCAGTGGTCCTTGCTGATCCTTAGACCCCTGAACTGACCTCCATGCCCAAAATCCATCAGGGAAACGCACTTAAGAGAAGACGCCAGTCCTTCTTATTGGGCTACATCTTTCCAAGACCAAATCCATCTACTACACAGTCCCCTTATTCCTAGGGTTCCTCCCACTGAAACCTGAGCCTGGCAACCTTAACCCTTGCAGCATCAGGCCTACACTCACAGGGAAAAACTAAAGACCAAATAACACTTCATCTTTCCCTCTGTTGGAGGGCACAGATTTGTTACATTCTCATCTTATCCTTGTTTTGTGCTGCCTTGCAAACTACCCTGTTTTCCTCAGTGCTTTTTCCATTGTGCACTTTAAATGGTCCTTTTTTCTATTTTACAGGTTTTATTTCTGGTGTATTCATCCATCCTGTGTACTTTTTCATTAATTACCATTGTTACTCATGGGTAACCGTATCGATCACAGCATTAAACAGTATATAGATATGGCACAATGTATACAATCGTAGTCCTGCGCAGACCAGACTATTGTTGGAACCCACCACTCATGGGAGAGAGAGGATACCAGAACTAAGTGCAATTACAAGTCAAGTTAGACTTCAGGTGATCCCACAGGGACCTTGTAAAGACATAATGGGAGATGCCACTATGAACAGGCAATGGGAAGGAGTTCTATAGCCTGGGTGCGCAGACAGAAAAGGCCTGGTCTCCCATGGCTGTGCACATTTTTGGGACAGAGAACAGAGAAAAGTCACTGGACCTAAGAGGGTGACTTGAGTTTACAGCCCTTAGTTGCCCAGCCAAGACTGGTGGGGTGGCAGCTCTAATCACTTTATCAATCAATCAGCTACAGGCAAAAGTGTGACACTTCCAGGGAGACAACCATTCCAGTTTCTCATAAAGCTCACAGTGGCATGTGAAATGAGCAGCTGAGAGGGCAAATCAACATACATTGTAATATGCTGCATCCCACTTATATTATGTAGATTAGCAATATGGGTAAAAGTAAGAAGCCTATAGTTAAGGGTAGGTAGGAGCACTCCTCTAGCAAGGGTGAGACATGCTGCAGGAGTAAGGATATGTTTGGCCCTCTAGGCTAAGCCTAGTCTGTTTTGAACTGCTCTGCATACATTAGGGATATGCAGGGAGAGATGTACTGTAAGTGGGGGTCAAGGGTGACTCCCAGATATTTGAAGAAGTTAGCAATAATAATGAAAGTGCCATCAGCACTAGTAATGTCCAGGGGTTCATAACATGCTCTTATTTTAGCCTCAGAGCCAAAATGAATACAGTAGCTCATGTTTTCTTAATATGAAGGGCTAATCTATTCAATGTAAGCCAGGATTTGATCTTGTGTAAATCGACCTTTAGTTGAGAGTTGATGACTTTGATAGCTTGGGAGCTAGCTAGTAACATCAAGTCATCAGCATAGACAATGCAACTGCAGAAGGAAGGCACCTGGGTAAGTCATTTATAAACAAGGAAAATAAGATTGTTCCCAGGATGGAACCCTGAGTGGCACCAACTACAACAAGAGTAAGCTCAGAGAGTCCTCTGTTATATTTGACTAGTTGCTGCCTACCCTGCAGATACAGTTGCAGCCAAAGACATGGTCAGATATTTCCTGAAACGTCTTGATATTTCTTGAGAAATTCCATGCCTGCCTGCAGTACCACTGTAAGGCCGCCAGAGAGAATCTCTTAAGAAATATCGGAAAATAACTGTAAATAACTGACCAAGTCTTTGGCTGCAACTGTAATTCGCAAACCAGGCTAGTGCATGGTCAGACAGCCTAAAAGTATGTAGACTGGAACAGAGGAGTTTATGGTCTGCAGGGTAAAAGCCTTGGAGAGATCTAGAAAGGTTACTCCAGTAAGCTTACTATGGTCCATGGCAATCCTGACCTCAGAGGTAACTTTAGGAAGGGCAGTAGAGGTACTGTGTCCCTTTTGAAAGCCATGTTGCTCTGAGGACAGCAGGTCATATTTGTGGAGATACTCAGTTAATTGAAACACCACAACTTCCTCTACTAATTTGTTGATGGCAGACAGAATAACTATGACACAATAATTTTCAATACATTTCAGACCTCCTTGCTTAAATACCAGGACAACACTAGCTATTTTCTAAGGATCAGGAACAATGCCAGTAAGTAAGGATATGTTGAAGACATGGAATATGAGCAAAGCAAGAAAATGTGCACCCAAGTGGATAAGCTCTGGTACCATTTTATCATGGCCAGCTTTAGTAAAGGGGGAGAAACTAGTCAGGAGTCTGCAGATCTCACCCAGGTCTTCTTACCTCCCCAGTTCCCTTCCCAATATTACCATCATATTTTCAAAGTTAACCCCACTAGCCTTAAAGGCTATACTGGTTTTCTAGCTTGAATTTGCTCCCATCCTGTGCTTATGATAAATCAAAGGTAAGAAGTCCCAGCAGTTCTCCCAGCTCCATTTCTATCACCATAAATAGAATGGGGAGATCACGTGATGCAGGGTTCCTGGTATCGGCGCTGAACTGGAACTCCGACACCTCGCTTCTCTATTGGCTAATTTTTAAACTAATAACCGAAGGAGACCCTGATTAAAGCTACACCAGGTGAACCCCTGAGATATAGTGTCAGCCTAGCACTAAAAATCTGCATGGCGGTTGGCTTCATTTACTACGATGGAGGTCGAAATGAAACAGGCCTTGCCCAGGCACACTCCACCTGCCTCGCTGGAAAAAATGCCCAAAAAACAATGGGATCAAGGAGCTGCTGCTGGAAAGTTGACACCTCCAACCTCTGCCGTGACTCCACTAACGGAGGACCGTTTTTTACAAGAAATGCTACCATTTAGAGAAACCCTCTCTGACATCTCGTCAGAATAGAAGTCCCTCCATAGTGATATGAATGGCCTTACGAGGAGAGTGGGAGATACAGAGGCCCATGTGGCTTCTGTAGAGAAGTGAAGAGAGAAAACAGAGCCCGAGATAGTGCATTTACACCAGCAAATCCACAAGTTGCAGCTCAACACTGAAGATTTGGAGGTCAGGAGCTGACTGAATAATATTCTGATCCTCAGCCTACCAGAATTGGAGGAGGGTGCCAATACTGTAGTTTTCCTGCTGAAGTTTTTACAGAAGGTAGTAGACCCTTCCCCTCTCAACTCCAGCAACCAAATTGAAAGAGTGCATCGCTCCCTCAGGCCACGGCCTCCACTAGAAGCCCCTGCCAGACCAGTCATAGTGAAGTTCTTGAGTTTTGTGGAAAAACAGCATGTTCTCAATAAAATCAAAGAGCTTCAGAAAATTATGTGGGAAAGTGCTACCCTCAGGATAACACAAGACTTGCCTCAGGAGACCCGTCAGAAGCGGGCCGCCTTTCATGCCACCGTCAAGAGACTAATTGCTGCCGGTATCCCTTCCGAATGCTGTACCCGGCTAAGCTCTGCATGTCAGTTCAAGGTTCCTGGCTTACTTATGATACGCCTGAGCAAGTAGCTTCAGATCTTTCCACAAAACTGCCTAACCTGTTTAAAGAAGGCTGAACACCTAAAAGGGATCTGTGGTTGTTTTCTGTAGTTAAAGTCATGGTTTGCAATTAATTTGAGTACCTGCTAAACCTGGTAATATCTGCGCCTTGTTGGGTCCATATGGGAGAATGCCAATAAATGTGCTGTCAGGCTGGGTCAGTACAATATCATAGTTAGGAGGACCCTGGGTATACTTTGGTCCACAGTAGGAACCTTTCTTTGAAGGGGAGTGGTTTCCTAGCAGGACAATAGGCAGGGATCGCTGCATGTACCCTCCTTTTCTTTAACCCAGTTAATTCGCGGGCACTGTTAATTGCAGGAATCCGGTTAGTCCCACATGCTATAATTCAGGGGTTTAATGCGAAGATTTTAATTTTTACTAACGAGCAATGTTATGGGTAGCATTACCAGGGATAGAGGCAATCCAGATCAGTTGTATTTAAGCCTTATTCGGCTATGCTGATCCTGAGGTGACCTGCTATTTATGTTTAAGTAGCTCCTACTAGGTGCTATGTTCCCGTTTTAACAGCTTCTATTTTCTGGCTGTGGCAGTCCTTACAAGATCAGGGGTGGTCCAATTAAATGACTGCACTGGTGGTACCTTTTTCCTTTTCAGGACACTTTAGTTAAGGCTAGTTGGTGCTTTTTCTATAGACTGGCTTTAGTTCGTTTGGGTCTTCCTAATTTTAAATGTTGCCCATTAACTTTACAGGGTGCAGACACAATGAGTTGGGGTCGGGGTGTGGGGGTCCAGATTGGGACAACTCAGGGAATGCTGCATAGTGTACTGGTTCGGGGGGTGATGGCGTTTGGATCTTTTTTTACCTAATTGTCTTTTGTCTCAATGGCCCTTTCGATCAGAAGTTAACTGCAATTTCTTGTGAGCTGCGAGGGGTAGCAATCCATTCTTTGGTTCTCATATGTATTGTAGATGAAATAATCACCATCTGGGTTTGGCCAATCACCAAGAAGCTATCTTGGTACACATTTGTTCAGATTTGGGGTGAGAGGCCTAATGTAAATAGTTATGGGGGTTTACTAAACGGGGGGAGGGTCGGGTTTAATTGGTATCCAGGGATTTTACGTTCTTACTTAGAGTCTTAGTTATTACTCATATAGAGGACTTAAAGGTATACATAATACTGGATAGTGTATCTTATTCTGTTATGTTGGGTTTACATGTTCCTAACCAAGAGAAAGGACTGCTGTGTGACTGAACTTCTCTGCTGGGACTAAAGTAGAAGAACTTTTGTGTTTGGACCTTTAATTTAGGGTAAAAAACTAACATACACAAACAAAACAAAAAAAAGTGTGTGTGTTTGGGTTAACTGAACTGAATGGGTAACTGAAAAGTCATCTAGGTGTAAATCTCAGGTGACTGAAAGGACTTAACTGCTGTGAGGTTTAAATTACTTGTAGAAAGATCTGGTAAGTAGGGGTGGCTTAGCTAGAAGGAAGCTACATTTAAAGACTGCCTTAGAAAGATTCTGCTAATAGCTTGGCAGAAGACACCAAGAGAAAGGACTGCTGTGTGACTGAACTTCTCTGCTGGGACTATATTGCCCTCCACCCCCACCCAAGCTAGTTCTATTTTTTATAGGCACAGATTTGACTGACAACAGGAACTTCCTGTTTAGGGGCAGAAGTGAGTGAACACAGAACCACCAAGGACCCACCATCCTAGAAGGGGTGAGAGTAGCTCTCCAGCCCCCTCTAGCTGCTGGAGGTCTGCCTCTGAACAAGTAAGTGGTCTACTGAGAAATATAAAATATTCTTGTCTCAGAACAGGACAATAAGGAGCTTAAAGGGCACACAGACAGAAAATAAGGAGAGAGAGAGAGAAAAACAGATGAAAGAGTAAGGATTGCAAACAGTTAAGGGGTCAGAAATAAGACATGATTGGAGTGGTGCAGTGCAGTGGCTGTGGAGCAGCAGTCTTCCGGGAGATATTCTGGAGGATGCAGTGTTGTCCCATCTGCAGGCACCTCTCTGGGCTGAGGGAGGAGGTTGCTCATCTCCAGACTGAGTTGGCCAGGATTTATGGGACCTCCTCTTCCATCCAGGGACCACCAGTGCCACTGCCGTTGCCTCAGAGGTTGCCAAGAAAGAGGAGCGGTTGGACCACAGTGGGCTCAGGGAGGGTGAGGGTGGTGGAACAGAGGCACATCCCTCCAGTTGTACCTCTCCACAATTCCTATGCCATTCTGGCAAAGTGTGGTTCCTCTATGGAGGTACCCACAGTGGAGACCAAGGAGGATGTTGAACCTCCACAAGGAGACCCACAGGAGGGTGGCAGGGGACCCTGCAGGAAAGGAAACAACTCCTGGTGGGGAACTCCATTGTTAGGAAGGTAGAACTGGGCAAGGAAGGGAGAGGGAGGTAAGGTGCCTGCCTGGTGCCATGGCTTGGAGGGACAGGGGCAGATCCTCAGGATTGCCAGAGCAGCTGCACAGGGAGGGAGCTGGATGTCATTGTCCACCTAGGGACAAATGACCTGGCGAAGAAAGGGATTAGAAAGTGCAGGAAGAGTTTGTGGAATTGGGGAGGGGCCTTAGTCAAGTAGCACGCACGGTAACCTTCTCGGAGGTGCTACCCATCTATGGCATAGGAGAGGCTAGGGTGTTCCGTACCATGGGATTCAATCAGTGGTTGAAAAACTGGTGTGGAGCACAGGGATTTGGCTTCATTGGGGACTGGGGTCCACCTGGAGTGATGCCAAGCTATACTGGCATGATGGGCTGCACTGTCCAGGAGGGGAACCAGGATCCTAGGTGATAGGTTTAAATGCTTCATTGAAAGCTTAAACTAGCCAAGGGGAGGCACTGAAAGGAGCAGGAAAATCCTAGCCCCCAAACAATCACAGTAGTAAGTGTGGCAAACACCAACATGGAGGTGTTGATAGGGAGAAGGGCAGGGGTAAATGGAGAAAGTGACAAAGGCAAGAAGGACAGAGATGGGGCAAAAGGGTAAGGCCATCAGGAAATGGAGGGTAATGAGTACCAATGCTCAGTAGTCTGGGCAACAAGCTCCCTGAGCTGGTGGCCTTAATGGAAGAGGATGCCTGGATATTGTAGCAGTCACAGAAACATGGTACACAGAGAACCATGACTGGGATGTTAACATACCAGGGTACATAACCTACAGGAGAGACAGGCAGGGGAGAAGAGGGGAGAGTAGCTCTCATGTAAAGGAAGGGATAAAAGCAACTGAACAAAAGAGTAAACAGGGAGGAGAGGAGGCACTGTGGGTCACCTTGAGACTGGAAAGGGCACCACAATCCGCACAGAGGGTTGTGTACAGATCCCCATGTCAGGGGAAGGAATGGACAAGGATATGATGGAAGGAATTCTTAGAATGGCAGAGAAAGGGAGATACTGTTGATGGGAGACCTGAATATGCAGATGTTAACTGAGCACATTTGCTGCAGCCACATGCAAGAGCAGGGGCTATTCTTGATGCCCTACAGGTGGCAGGCATTAGACAGCTAGTTTCGGAACCCACTCGTGAGGGAGCAATCTTAGACCTCATACTCTCAAACGGGGCAGTGAGAGGATCTCAGATCTAGAAGTAGGTTGCCATCTGGGGACAAGTGACCATCAAACAGTGTGGTTCACATTAAACTCAGCTACAGAGTCAAGCCATACAAAAGTGAGGGTACTGGACTTTAGGAGGGCTGACTTTGGCAAGATGGGAGAGTGCCTCAGAAAAGCACTAGCAAACAGGCTAGAAGGAGGTGTGGAGCAACAATGGGGAATTATCAAAACTGCCATCACAGACACAACAAGCCTTTGTGTGAAGCAAATAAACAAATCAAAATGAAAGAAAAAGCCACTATGGTTCTCAAGAGAGGTGGCTGTGAAAGTCAGGAAGAAAAAGATAGCATTCCAGAAGTATAAGGAAACACAGAAGGAGCAGGACAGAGAGCTGTACAATTAAGGCAGAAAGAAGCAGGGAGGGAAGTCAGAATAGCAAAGGCCCAAACTGAGGAAAAGATAGCCAACTCAGTTAAGAAGGGGGATAAAACCTTTTATAGGTACATCAGCGAGCGTAGAAAGACAAAGGGAGGGATAGTGAGGCTGAATAGAATGAGACGGTGGGTGGGCAGAGGGGACAGTGAAAAGCAGGAATACTGAACGAATATTTCTGCTCAGTATTCCAAAAAGAGGAGGGGAAGTGCCTAATTCAATTAACAGAAGCACTCTTGATAGGGGGTTGATCCCAGTCCTTTCACAGAAGAAAGGGTTCTGCAAGAACTCCTAAAACTGAAGGTGGATAAAGCAATGGGTCCTTATGGAATTCACCCCAGAATTCTAAAAGAATTAAGGAAGGAACTAGTGAAACCACTGGCTACTCTTTTTAATAAATCATGGGAGGATGGTGTGGTACCTGAGGACTGGAGGAAGGCGGATGTGATTCCCCTTCACAAAAGTGGGACCAAGACAGGCAGGAAACTACAGACCTGTCAGTCTGACCTCTGTGGTAGGGAAAGTGATGGAGTCACTTCTGAAGGAAAGAATAGTTGAGTACCTAGAGGTCAGTGGAGCACAGGATCCAAGGCAGCATGGGTTCACAGCGAGAAGGTCATGTCAGACGAATCTAATAGATTTCTTTGACTGGGTGACCATAGTAGTAGACCAGGGAGGGGCTATGGACATGGCCTACCTAGACTTTAGCAAGGCATTTGACACAGTCCTACACAAAAGATTGATAGTCAAATTAACCAGCCTGGGAGTGGGTCCCAGGGTGGTAGCCTGGGTAAAACATTGGCTGGACAACTGGACACAGAAGGTAATTGTAAATGGAGTCCACTCTGAAGAAAGGGCGGTTACTAGTGGGGAACCGCAGGGTTCAGTATTGGGTCCAGTCCTTTTTAATGTCTTCATCAGTGACATTGCAGAGGGACTGGAAGGAAAAGTATGCCTTTTTGCAGATGACACAAAGATCTGCAACAGGGTTGATACACAAGGAGGCGTGGAAAGGATGAAAAGGGACTTGACAAGGTTGGAGGAATGGTCAGACGTATGGCAGCTAGGATTCAATGCAAAAAAGTGCAAAATAATGCACCTGGGGAAACAAGAACCCAGGGAAGAATACACAATGGGTGGGGAGGTAGTAACAACAACAAAACAGGAAAGGGACCTGGGGGTAATCATATCAGATGACCTTAAGGTTAGCAAGCAATGTGAGAAGGCAGTAGGGAGGGCGGGGTATACTGGGATGTATAGGGAGGCATCAGCAGCAGAAAATAGGAAGTTGTTATCCTCTGTACAGACAGTTGGTGAGACCCCATCTGGAATACTGTGTCCAGTTCTGGAGACCCCATCTCTGCAAGGACATAGACAGGATAGAGGCAGTCCAGAGGAGGGCAACTAAAATGGTGCAGGGTCTGCAAGAGAAGCCGTATGAGGAGAGACTAAAGGAGCTTAATATGTATACCCTTGAGGAAAGAAGGGAGAGGGGGGACATGATAGAAACTTTCAAGTACCTCAAGGGAATCAACAAAGTCCAAGAGGGTAGCATCTTTCAGAAACAGAGACTTGCAAGAACAAGGGGACACAATTTAAAGATAGAAGGAGGGTAGTTTAGGGGCAATGTGAGGAAGTATTATTTCACAGAGAGGGTAGTGGATGCATGGAACAGCATTCCTGAGGAAGTTGTGGGGTCTAAAACTGTGGGAGAATTCAAGAATGCATGGGACAGACATAAGGCAATTCTTGTGGGGGGCAGGAAGATTAAGGCTGTTGGTTAACTAGGATCTGGGCCTATCCTGTAGGTAGGGAAATGGGCAGACTAGATGGGCCTAGCGGTCATTATCTGCCATCAAAGTCTATGTTTCTATGTTTCTAACAATGTTATGGGGAGGGATGGGGGAAGGGGGAACTGGAGTGTGCCTTAAGGGATTGATCTGTGACATGCTGAAATTTCTAGGGTTGATACCTGGAGTTGGGGGGAAAAATGGCTAACAGTCTTATTAAAATAGTCACATGGAATGTTAGAGCAACAAGAGATGCTTCGAAATGGTATCAGATACTTAAGCACTGTGCCCTTTTGAACGCAGATATTATTCTGCTTCAAGAAATGCACTTGGCATGTGCAGAATCGCTTTGCCTATGCAGACAAGGAATATCTCAGGTTTTTGCAGCAGGGAACTCATCTTCGTGTCGAGGAGTGGCCATTCTAATTAAAAGGAATATGGCCTTTCAAGTAGTTACAACCATCACTGACCCCCTGGGGAGATATATGCTAATTAAGGGTATTTTAAACAACAATATGGTGGTCTTGGGTACGATATATGGTCCAGTGGGAGGGGACCCAGATTTCTTGATGGGTTTAGCTAATAAAATAGCAACGTTCCTACCCTCCCCCTTGATTTTAGGGGGGGTATTGGAACATTCCCCCCACTCAAGATCTGGATAGGACTTATAGGCCGCTGAAACCACTTTCGCCTTTGCAGAATGCATTGAAAGACTTAATAACTTTGTTGGGGCTGGGTGATCCATGGCGCACCTTAAATCCCACACACCAGCTATACACATTTTATTCAAACATTCATCAGTCCTGGTCAAGATTAGACTACTTCCTAATTAGCTGCTCCCTTATGTCCGGTCTTTGCCAGGCCGGTATATAACCCATAGTGATGTCTGACCACTCGGTAGCCTGGGTGGTTCTCTCTCTGGACCCCCATACTCGGAGAGAAACAAACTGGAGACTGAATACCCAATTGTTAAAAGACAACTCTATTGTTTCTCACGTTAAAGCACTCATTGCCACCTTTATGGAGCAAAATAGTGACTCAGTTTCAAGAAGTGACCTCTTATGGTGTTCCCTGAAGTGTTACCTTCAGGGAGAGTTTATCAAGGTTGCCTCCAGAAGGAAAAGGCTTAGGGATTCTAAAGCCCTATCTTTATTAACCCAGATTAAGGAGAAGGAAAACTCCTTATCCTCCACTACACCCTCAGGTACTCTAGAGGAGCTGTTAATACTATGTAATGAATACACAGAATTAATAAGAGAAAAAGCGGAATATGCCCTTTTAAAGACCAAAGTTAAATATGTAGACCAGGGCGAAAAAGTTGGGAAGCTACTTGCCTTACGTCTGCGTCAATTAGAGAGCTCCCGTTTAATCCCTTCTATACAGGCCCCTGATGGCTCTATTAAAACTGAACCTCGAGAGATTGTGCAGGTCTTTGAAACCTTTTACATACACTATATGAGAAATGCCTTTCTAATACACCTTCTCAAGATATAGAAACTTATTTAGAGTCTCTGGACCTTCCAGTGCTGGATGATATATGCTAGGCTTCTTTAGTTTCACTGATATCTACCACTGAAATTGAAATGAACATTAATAGTCTTGCTCTAGACAAAGCACCGGGCCTTGACGGATTCCCCTCTAATTTCTACAAAACATTTTCTAAAGAACTAGCCCCTCTTTTGCTTAATCTATATAGTTACATATTCAAGGCTGACAAATTAGACCTGACCCTTATGGAGGCAACAATTATTCTCTCACTCAAACTAGATAAGACCAAGCTAGACCCAACTAGTTATTGGCTGATTTCTCTCCTAAATGGTGACATTAAAATCTTGGCTAAAGTGCTCTCGCTTCAGATAAAAGCACTTTTGACCCATTTTCTAAGACCGGAGCAAGTGGGGTTCATATCAGGACTCTCCTCAGCTGACCACCTTAGGACACTCACACATATATTCCAAGCAGCCCAGTCTTCCCAGTCCCCAGTAGCCTTAATCTCTTTAGATGCTGAAAAAGCTTTTGACAGGGTGCACTGGGAGTTTTTATGGTTAACCTTGGGAAAAATGGTCTTTCCCCCTCATTTTATTTCAATGATACAGTCACTCTACGCTTCCCCGTCAGCTAAGATTTACTGCAATGGTGTCTTCTCTGTCAGATTCCCTTTATACACGGGCACCAGGCAAGGTTGCCCTCTCTCACCCTTTTTGTTTAACCTCTATTTAGAACCCCTACTCCGACATATTAAACAGTCTCCCCAAATCAAGAGCATCCCTTTTCACAATCAGACTCTCAAATTCTCTGTATATGCAGATGATATTCTTCTCCATTTGGTGCAGCTGGCATTCTCATTAGAACACGTTTTAGAGGTTGTCAGTCAATATGGCAAGTTATCCAATTATAAATTAAATATCTCCAAAACCGAAATTTTTCCTCTGAATAGCTACACTTTGAAATCAGAATTTGGGCACCAGGGTATTAAATGGTCCTCCCAGGCAATCAGGTACCTAGGTATTTATTTAACTAGGGAGCCCAGTACCACCCAGAAACTTAATCTAGATGATCTGGTTGGAATTATCCAACAGGATCTCCTGAGATGGCAGAACCTACCCCTTTCTTTATGGGCTCAGATAAGTATAATCAAGATGAATATTCTTCCCCGTCTCTTTTACCCCTTAAATCTGTTGAATCTATGGCTTCTAATATCCTTTTTCAAGTGTCTACACTCCATGATTTCAAAATTTATCTGGTTAGGCAAACACCCCCATCGTGATTCTACAAACTCAGTGTCCCTAAAGTTCTGGGTGGTCTTCGTCTCCCTAATTTCCTTTTGTATTACTGGGTGAGCCATTTAACCAAGCTGAGGAAATAGCTCTCTTGGAGAGATATGGATTACATTCCCAGTTGGCTACAGATAGAGAATAACCTTTTAAGGTCTAATAACATTTATCTCTCTACTGTTTTTTATCTGACAAAATCATCACTGCCAGAGACGTTGCAAGACTCGGTAATTAGTACTTCTCTCAGAGTGTTATCACAGTGCTGTTCATACTTTAAGATACCCCTTAAATATGACATGGGCCAACCAGTTCTGCTAAATCCCAATATCAGAATTGGTTAGGGTCAAGCCTTCCACTTCAATGGCTCCCACAACTACAGGAGGCACGAGTGGAAGACCTATTTTCTCAGGACAACCTTCTCTCTTCATCTGAAATCCTCACTAAATCTGACATCCTGAGGTTGAAGATTTTCAAAGTGTTCCAACTAAGACATTCTGTAGGTACCCTTTTTGGGGTTAAGCCTCGGTCATCGTTAGTCAGACACCTAATGACTCAAGTAAGTGAACGCTCCTTGAAGCCACACTGTGTTTCTATGGTATACACCCTTCTCCTGACCACTACCTGTTCTAACCCTCTCCCTGGTACTTCAATCTGGAGGACCTTACTTCTGGACTTGAACCTTGATTGGGCTCGGATCTGGAAGGATCTCTATATATACCAGTCTCAAGATAGACTTAGACTCACCCAATATCACATACTGAATAATTTGAATTATACTCCCCTGAGATTGGCTAAATTGGGCAGGATATTGGATTCTACTTGCACCAGGTGTGGCAGAGCATAAGGGAACATAGTGCACATATTCTGGCACTGTGAAAAAGTATCCCCAGTCTGGTAAGAAATTAGAGTCAACTTGGATCCCTGGTTAGGGTTGGAAGACCTCTTCACAATTGAGGTATGTCTTCTAGGACAGTACTCCAGTATCAGAGTTAAGGGGTATAGATTCCACATGGCCCTGATAGCCATTATTGTCAGAAAACTGGTTCTTAAACATTGGATGGATCAGCTAACAATCTCTTACAGTGAATGGTTAAGGGATATATCTAGTTTTTTTCAGAACTGGACAATTGATAGCAGGTTTTTGCAATAACATGGCAAGTTTTGATAGAAAATGGGGTAAGTTGTATGCATTTTATTTAAAGTAAGTAGGTTGTAACTCAGCTGCTCAGGTACTTTATTTAAGAGATGACTAGGTCTCTTCTCTTTCTAATAGTAAAGTAAGGCACACTCCAGAGGGGTGGGAAGGGAGGAGGGGAGGCAGGCTAGGGGAGCTTGGGGAGTTTATTTAGTTGGTTCATGTATAGGTTTAGTATGTGCTTCCTACTGCTGTGTATCGTGTACATTTTGCCTGGTACATGTATAACTTCCTTCTTTTGTTAAAATCAATAAAAATGTTGAATTTCAAAAAAAAAATGGAATAATAGAGAGGAAATCTTCAAAAACAAGGCTGTAATTCAACTAAGGGACGCAGGTGCCATTGTAAACCATGAAAGGGAAGCTTGAGTGATTTATGAAGAAACAGGAATCCTGAGGTGGAATGACAAGCTTAGTTACTGATGGTTTCTGACTTGTTACTTTATTTTTTTTTGTAATACTGTATATGGAACTCTCAGAAACTCTCTGAACATTTCATCTCATACTTTATTACCACTGATGTCATACGATAATTTGGTATTATGATGTGCTGATTTTAGAATAGTGGCATGAGTTTTGATATAACTGATTCTCTATTGGAAAAAATAACTACCCATATGTTTCATCAATTTTTACTTTGTACTTGATCTAATAATGCCTCTATTATGTCTTCCACAGTGTGTTATATAATAAGCCACCTATTTGACAATTCCAAGAACTTCTGGCTTTCTTTCCTCTTAAATTGTCCCCCCCCCAGTCTATTTTTGGATTGTTCAAGTCCTCCACTATTAGTGTTCTATCACTTTTTGCTGCCTTCATCACCTCATCCCTATCTCCTGGTTAAGTATGTCCTCTTGGTCTGGTAGCCCGTGGCATAATCCCAACAATATATTACCCTTGTTCTCTACAGCTCTTTCCACCCAAATCAACTTTATCTATCCCAACCCCTCTTACTGTACCATACTCCAATTCCTTAGCTTTTATTACTTCCTTTTTGTACTTACAGGGCTACAAACCCAAATCTTCTTCCTATTTCATCCATCTTGAAAGGGCTATATCCTTTTAAATTGGTCTCCCAGTGATTGCACAGTAGGTATATCCTCAGTCAGTGGCCCTTGGTGTAGCTCCTCCCACTTCACCAAGAGGACCAGCCTGGATTCTTTTCTTAGTTACCAGATGACGGGCTGAATAATGGCTATGTAACGTGGTGCCTCCACCTGGGGTGAATCCTCATGGGCTAGAATATTTTCTAGTGCTGCCCTCCAGGAATACAGTTTCAAATGATTTGAGGATTTCCATTCCACACAGTGACCTTCACACAAATCACTGACTGTATGCAAAAAAATAGCAAGGCAATGGAATTCAAAGAGCAAACACTGTAGCTTTATTAAATGGGAAAGGTCAGAAAGAAACAGGGGATAAAAGGGAAAATGGGAGCACAGGTAGCAATAATCTTATGCTCCAAATATCCTGACTCTATATACAATCCATCAGTGCAAACCCCTCATAGTTTAACAGTTTCCAGCTGTAGGTGCACCTGCCTCCTCAAAGGCCTCAAAAACACTTTATAATTTACAGTGGGTGCCTCACTGAGCTGAAGTTGGTGGTGTAGGCTGGTGTACATTTTGGCATGGCTGCTTACTTTTGATGCAACAGATGGAATTAATTACTCAACAGGAAAACTGAAACAGAGAAAGGGCCCCTATTTGTATTCAAACAGGATGCTGGGCCTGATGGCAAACACAAGTCTTCTACCCAGGCTTTCTAAATGTCAGATGTGGTTCAACCCAGTACATTAACATTCATGGCCTAATTTTTTATCTAACAAAATAATATGGGGCAGGTTCAGAACACTGATGGTTACCGTCAGTTCAGTTTCTTTCTCTGTCTCTGGTGCTCTTCCCAGGACTGGGTTCCTGGACATTGACCTAGCTTCAGCAAGGTGCAGCTGTGCAGTTCCTGAAGTGCTGAGTCTCTGAAGCGTTCAACCCTGAAAGGGCCTCTTGCTGATCTTCACCTCTCTGGCTTTCAGCAACATCACCTCTCAGTCCTTTTGCCAATCTCACTGATGCAGCAGTATTCAGGATGCAGCTGCACTACATTGCCATGGCCATTGGTTCAACATGTTACCACAAGGCCCTCTGAGGGACCAGATACTACCGCCAAGCATGAGTAATAGCTTGCACAAACAAACTTCAGCAGCTACAGACAGGCTAAACCTGCAGGTGGGATTTACCTCTGTTCTGTTGTGATCTGCTTGAAACCCTGTCTCTCCTCAGGCAATGGCCCAATGCTCTAGGCCTACTGGTTCAAATGTATCCCCACTGGGGCACTGCATCAAAGCAAGCCTGCAGTCTCTCCCAATGATTGTCGCTTTCTGAGCTTTATACATTATAGAGGGAACATTCCTGACCAATCAGAGTGCTCCTTTCCCTGCACATAAGACACTTTTATTCTGTGAAGAGTGTCTCACGCATAGGTACCCTGGAAACGGACACATTTCTGAAACATTTTCTTTTTTAATACACAGTATTATTGATTGTGGTCGATCAATAATATATTAATATGTCCCCCATCACCACTCGTTCCTGTATTAGAGTGGATTCACTTGCCTTCAGCTTGAGCCAGAACAGCTCAGCTTCATTTTGCTGTTCTCACTCCAGCCGAAAGTGCATGAATCCACTCTTATATAGCAACGAGTGGCTCTGGGGAACATATTAACATATAGTAGAAGATCCACTATTTCCACACTGTTATTCAAGCTGAACAGGTACCTGTCTGGCCTACCAGGCTCCACATGAGCCCTGGCAGCACATTCTCTCTCTTGTGATTTCTTGTCATAGTCTGCATGCTCCACAGTGCACACTGGATGAGTGAGCTAGAGCTGTGCAGAATGTAGAATTTTGCCAGCAGAATTCAGGCACAATGGCAATTCCACTTCAGAAATAATTTTTGGAATTATTCATTAAATTCCATGGAATTTTGAAAGTGTTGTGATTTAAACTGTGGATTAGGATTCCCTGGTTCATGTAACTTGAGGATTAGTTTTCTATAGTTTGCAGAAAAGTAATCCACATTTTATGAAAACCTCAGAATGCTTATCCTTGTTTTATATGAACTGCAAATTACAAATCCATTTGTACAAATAAAAAAGAACAAATACTTCTGGAAGAATATATTACTTCAAGCAGATTTCTACAGAATTAAGCAAAACTGTCAAAATTCTGATGAATTCTGTAGGAAGCAGAATTTGAAAATGCCACATAGCTCTAGTCATATCCCAGATTCTCAGCTTCAAAGTCTTCCCATAGCTTTTCAGGAATACAGTCTGATTGTCAGGGCTGCCAGGCACACAATGCATATGGGGCCTGAGTCAGGATTGCATGCATGCTCCTGAGCAAGATAAACTCAGGATTGGTTCACATCATCATAAAGGCAAAGTCCAGTGTCATCTGTCCTTATCCTAGTAGTCCAATTAGTCAACCAGCTTGCTAAAACGTGATCACAGATGTATTAGTTTACATCCATTCTCCAACTTTGTGCAGCTCCAGCTATTTTGTAAATGTCCATCGGGGCTCCTCTGTCAGTTGTCTACACCCAACTTTTTATCCTGAGGTTGGGACTGAAACTCCTGTCAGGAACACATTACTTGTTCTCCAACTGAGGGACACAACACAGAGCTGGCAGCACAGCCACTCTCACTAGCTTTCTCCAGGCTGTTAAATTAATGTGTTTTTTCTTGAGTACTCGTGCACTGAACTCCTTGCTCCGAAACCAGTTCCCAGTCACTAGGTTCACACCTGGTTCTGTCCCCTACAGTCCCATCCAGGGACACAATCACTGAGTTTGATTGTGCAGCAGCAGCTGTGAAGACCAAATGATCTGTGGGTATAAATCCCATCATGGACACCTGTCACAGTGCTGCTAATGTCAGGATGATCCACCCTGCAGAACCCAAGAATTCCAGGGGACAAGAGAATGAAGAGAATCATCTTGGCTGGCAAGGGCAGTTATTGAAGGCCCATGTGCCCCAATAGTTAGGCCCCATTTTTGGGGGGCTATATGCTATAGGCATTCCACCATGATCCAGCAATCCTAACAATATCTCAGCTATCCACAATAACCATGCTTTATAACTCTCCTACTTTCTTAGTATGGCTCTCACATTCATACAACACTTGTATTTCCTTAATCCCATCTGTCTTTTTTTGTGAAACTATTTGCTTCTTGTTATTCTTTCATGTATTATACCTTAACTTCGCTTCTTACTCAACCTCCTCGCCAGCTTCCATAATTTCTCCTGAATTATTACTTTGCTTACTATCTTGTTCTTCCTGTCTTCATGCCTTCTTAATTCTCTAAAACTGCTCCAACTACTCTTATATATTGTGCAAAAACTTTACATTGCATTATGTCACCCCCCTCAGGAGGATACATCCATCCACACCACCACCACCACTGAAGTTCAACTAATCATTGTTAGGTAGAATACTGCCATTCCAAAAAAGTTCCATACTGGCTTAGGAATTTAAATACTGACTTCCTGCTCCACACTCTTGGCCATACATTTTTACGTTCGTTTGCGTGCATGTGCAAGGAACGTTTTGGGAAAGTAGCACACTTTGGAGGTGTGCCTCTCCAATCCAATGCACTGCTCCCTTGAGCAGGCATGGCGGTCCTGCACCAATGGGTGCAGGAGCTCTATATGACTTAGCCAGTGGTCTTCTGCTTCGAAACCACCATCTGAGCTTTCACCGATCATGCCACCCCTCCGCACTTCGTGCCCCCCACGGTGTCACGCTGCCCCAAAGCTTTGGTGCCATGCTGGGAGCCCACCCCAGCGTGGCAAATGTTGTTTAGAGGTGCCCAATCCCCGTCAGCTCCACGGCCCCAAGCCATCCTGCTGCCATGCTGAGAGCCCACCCCAGCGTGGCAAACATTCTGTTTTGTTTTGCTGTCGGGGGTGCCCAATCCCCCGTTGGCTCCTCAGCTCCCCCAGCCATCTTCTGCCATGCTGGGAGCCCACCCCAGCATGGCAAATGTCCCACGTTGTCGTTTTTTTTAAAAACCTGTAAAATAAAAATGGTCCCACGGTGCGTCTCCCAGCCCCCCTCCCACAACCCGCACCCACCTATTGTGCACCCAGCCTCCCCACACCGTCCCTCACCCCATACTTACCTCTGGACTCCGGTGCGACGATCTTCGGTGGACCGGGAACATGTCTGCACTCTTCAAAGGTGACCGCGAACTGAGGAAATGCCGGTAAGCTGTATAATGGGCTAGATTGGGGGTTTCAACTTTATTGCACATCTCAGGCATTTTGGAATTTTGCCCAAATTTCAACATGGGGTTTTTGGGACCCCTTCTCATGAATGATGTCACTGTCATGGCGTTATTCAGGCCGAAGGTGATTTCCATGATCATTGATGAAATCGCCGCCGAACCTGGCTCTTCGCTGACAGTGACGCATCGAGAAGAATCGCTAGCCGTAATAATTGAAAATTCCTAAAATACCTGTTTAGTGTTCATTGCGCAGCTCCTATACGCGCTCATAAGTTTGTGAATTTTCAATATTTTCTCCCACATTTTTAACATTGCCATTTTACCACACCTCTTTATGAGCAGTGTAGCTGTCATTTTTTACATCTTGCCCAAAACGTGTTTCCGCCCATGTAGCGCACAATGGCACAGTTGGTCTGCGAATGCAGTGTATGGGACACATTAAGAAAATCACAGTGTCACTGTTCATGAGCAGAGATCTTAAAATGGCTATGTTGAAAATTTGATGAAAATATTCCTACAAATAACTGTTACGAGCATGCGTTGTTCATTTCCTACGCACGCTCGTAAGTTTGTGAATTTCCAATATTTTCACTCCAGATTTTCAACATTGCCATTTTACCACACCTCCTTATGAGCAGTACAGCTGTCATTTTTCACATCCTGCCCAAAACGTGTTTCCGCCCATGTAGTGCACAATGGGGCAGTCAGTGTGCAAAATCAATGTATGGGACACAGTAAGAAAATCACAGTGACAGTGTTCATTAGCAGAGGTTTTAAAATGGCTGTGTTGAAAATTTGGTGAAAAAATTCCTAAAAATGACTGTTTTACGAGCATGCGTTGCGCAGTTCCTATGCACGCTCGTACGTTTGCGAATTTTCAATATTTGAACTCCAGATTTTCAACATTGCCATTTTACCACACCTCCTCATGAGTAGTACAGCTGTCATTTTTCACATCCTGCCCAAAACGTGTTTCTGCCCATGTAGCTCACAATGGCGCAGTCAGTGTTCGAACTCAATGTATGGGGCACATTAAGAAAATTACAGTGACACTGATCATGAGCAGAGGTCTTAAAATGGCTGTGCTGAAAATTTAGTGACAAAATTCCTAAAAATGACTGTTTTATGAGTGTGCATTGTGCAGCTCCTATGCACGCTTGTAAGTTTGCGAATTTTCAATATTTTCACTCCACATTTTCAACATTGCCATTTTACCACACCTCCTTATGAGCACTACAGCTGTCATTTTTCACATCCTGCCCAAAACATGTTTCGGCCCATGTAGTGCACAATGTCGCAGTCGGTGTGCAAAATCAATGTATGGGACACAGTAAGAAAATCACAGTGACAGTGTTCATTAGCAGAGGTTTTAAAATGGCAATGTTGAAAATTTGGTGAAAAAATTCCTAAAAATGACTGTTTCATGAGCGTGCATTGCACAGTTCCCACGCATGCTCGTAGGTTTGCAAATGTTCAATATTTCCACTCCAGATTTTCAACATTGGCATTTTAACACACCTTGTCATGAGCAGTACAGCTGTCATTTTTCACATCCTGCCCAAAACATGTTTCTGCCCATGTAGCGCACAATGGCACAGTCGGTGTGCGAAATCAATGTATGGGACACATTAACAAAATCACAGTGACACTGATCATGAGCAGAGGTCTTAAAATGGCTGTGTTGAACATTTGGTGAAAAAATTCCTAAAAATGACTGTTTTACGAGTGTGCGTTGCGCAGTTCCTACACATGCTCGTAAGTTTGTGAATTTTCAATATTTTCACACCAGATTTTCAACATTGCTATTTTACCACACCTCCTCATGAGCAGTACAGCAGTCATTTTTCGCATCCTGCCCAAAATGTGTTTCCGCCCATGTAGCGCACAATGGCGCAGACTGTGTGTGAACTCAATGTATGGGACACATTAAGAAAATCACAGTGACACTGTTCATGAGCAGAGGTCTTAAAATGGCTGTGTTGAAAATCTGGGGACAAAATTCCTAGAAATGACTGTTTTACCAGTGTTCATTGCGCAGTTCCTATGCACGCTCATAAGTTTGCGAATATTCAATATTTTCACTCCACATTTTCAACATTGCCATTTTACCACACCTCCTTATGAGCACTGCAGCTGTCATTTTTCACATCTTGCCCAAAACATGTTTCCGCCCATGTAGCACACAATGGCACAGTCGCTGTGTGAACTCAGTGTATGGGGCACATTAAGAAAATCACAGTGTCACTGTTCATGAGCAGAGATCTTAAAATGGCTATGTTGAAAATTTGGTGAACAAATTCCTAAAAATAACTGTTTTACGAGCGTGCGTTGTGCAGTTCCTATGCATGCTCGTAAGTTTGCGAATTTTCAATATTTTCACTCCAGATTTTCAACATTGCCATTTTACCACACCTCCTTATGAGCAGTACAGCTGTCATTTTTCACATCCTGCCCAAAACGTGTTTCCACCCATGTAGTGCACAATGGCGTAGTCGGTGTGCACAATCAATGTATGGCACACAGTAAGACAATCACAGTGACACTGTTCATTTGCAGAGGTTTTAAAATGCCAATGTTGACAATTTGGTGGAAAAATTCCTAACAATGACTGTTTTACGAGGCGTGCATTGCACAGTTCCCATGCACGCTCCTAGCTTTGTGAATTTTCAATATTTCCACTCCACATTTTCAACATTGCCATTTTACCACACTTCCTTATGAGCAGTACAGCTATCATTTTTCACATCCTGCCCAAAACGTGTTTCCGCCTATGTAGCACACAATGGGGTAACAAAAAAGGTCATGCTGACAATTTATTGTGCAAATACCAGCAATCGCACAGGGCATTAGGGTACAGCACCATACATGCCAAACACCACTGCAAATACCTGCAAGCGAACGTTCGGCATTGACAAATGCTTGTTCTGTCTAATTCTATGGTCACCCCACTTCTCCTGTTTGTGGCATCCTATCTGAAATACTGTGTCCAGTTCTAGAGTCCTTACCTGAGAAAACACAGAGGCAGGCTGGAGATGGTGCAGCATAGAGTAACCAAAATGATACAGTGCCAACTGGACAAATGCTACTGTATGTCAGGATCAGCTCAGGGCACTGCACATGTACTCACTGGAGATCAGAAGGTAGAGTGGCAAAATGTTAGACCTTTAAGTTCATGAAATGAATAAATAAGGTAAACTGCAAGAGACTGTTTAGCAGGAATGGTGCATTGAAATAAGAGGACATGACTATAAGCTGTTCTGTGGTGGGGAGAGATCCAGGAAGGATGCAAGAAAATTCGATTTTATAGAGAAAAGTGTTGAGCCAGTGACAACCTACTGTCAGTGGTGCTGGGCACAAGAAGCATTAATTGGATCAAGCATGGCTGGAACTGAGTAATAGGCTTAATAGTTACTCAGAGGGCAGCAGTAATAAAGGGAATGAGGGTGCATGAGGGCTGTACTTGGTGGTGCCTAGGTTGAATGCCAAGTGGTAGTTAATCCCAATCACTCCCTGTTCTCCACCCCCATTACTGTCTTAGTTTTCATCAACTCCTTATACCCTGTAGCTGTCCTATGCACTCTTGAAACCTTTCACCATCTTGACAATTACCACCTCCCTTAGACACATAGAATTTGACAGTAGATAAAGACTGCTTAACCATTCAGTCTGCCCATTTCTCCCTAACTACACTATTACTATAGACCGTACCTGATCTACAGCTCTTTCTCTTTCCCCCATTCCTTTCCACTGTGATTCCTTTATGCTTATCCCATGCATTCTTGAACCCCACCACTGTTTTCATGCCTACCACCTCCGCTGGAATGCTGTTCCAGGAATCCACCACTCTTTCTGAGAATAAGTACTTCATCACATCACTCCTGAATCTACCCCCCCAGCTTCCTAGCATGTTCCCCTCTACAGCACCTTTTCTTCTGAAAAAAACTTCCCTTCTATACCTTGTGACATATTTAAAAGTCTCTATCATACCCCCCCATTCCAGGGTATACATACTGAGGTCCTTTAGACTCTCCTCCTAAGGCTTTTGATGCAGACCCTACAACAGTTTAGTTGCCCTTCTCTGGAATGCCTCTTCTCTCTCTCTCTCTCTCTCTGCCCTTTCAGAGGTGTGGTCTCCAGAATTGGACACAATGCTCTAGGTGGGGCCTTGCCAGCAATCTGTACAGAGGCAACATCACCTCCCTCTTTATGTCAGCATAAATTGTATATGTCCCCTATAATACAAATTAGTAGCACCAATAGCCTTTCACAAGGGAATCTTATTAATTTCACTGAAAACCAACTTAATGTTGAAACTAATAAAGAAAACATGGACATACGAACTTCGAGTCAGGATGGTACTGATGAACCAAAAATCTTTGTGTTAGGTGACTCCATGATATCTAACCTAGATAGAATAATTTGTAACCCAAATAAAGCCACTGGTACACTATCATGCTTCCACGGGGACAGGATTAGTGACATTGCTAAAATGAGTGCAAAGATTTTACAATGTTGCAATGATAAAGATCTAGTTATTATTCATATCGGGGTGAACAACATTTGGCATCAGACCCCCCAAAACATCAAAGAGGCATATGTTGGATTGGCAAACATTTTGGCTGAGATAGGAGTCCATACTGTGTTTTCAGAGATTCTCCCAGTACCTAGGGCTACTTATACTTAAAACAATACAATCAAACACATTAATTGCTGGCTCAGAGCATGGTGTCTCAAACAAAACATTAAATGCCTTACTCATTGGAAACAGTTTTATAATAACAATACATACTATGCTAAGGATGGCTTACACTTAAATAGGTTGGGCAAGGAGGCCTTAGGTCAAAAGTTTATAACAGATATAGATATTTTTTTATGCAAAATCCAGGGGCAGAACGAGCTAAGCTAACAAAAGTTTGTGATCCTAAACTTCCAAATCCTGATTCAACTATTTATAGATATGAACAAAATGCTAAAATAAACCTACTGTTATTAAATGCTAGGAGTCTGAGTAACAAAATTGGTGAACTTCAAGTAATTTTACATAATGAAAATATTGATATCTGTGGTGTCACAGAAACCTGGTTCAAAGAGGACCAATGGGGTCTAAATATTAAGGGTTATATGTTATTTAATAAAAATCGTTTACACTCTAAGGGAGGTGGAGTTGCTATTTACGTCAAAGAAAACATAATTTGCTCAGAAATTGGATCAGACAAGGAACCTCCTTTAGGCTTTGAAATTATATGGATTAAAATAAGCAATAAACAATTCCCGGTTACATTAGGGTTATGTTATAGACCCCCATCCATGGACACTGCTAATAATGACAAAATGTGTAATTACTTGGAGAATCTTAATTTTAAAACAGACATTATTCTAATGGGTGACTTTAATTATCCTGGTATAAATTGGTCTACTGGTAATGGTCTTAACACACAGGAAAACATATTTATTAGTACTATGTCACATTTAGGACTAGACCAGCTTGTTAAAACACCGACTTGGAATAACAATATCTTGGATTTAATATTTTCAAACATTAAAGGTGATAATGAGTCCATCAGCAATATGGCTCCATTAGGAAACAGTGACCATCAGATAATTAAATGGTCACTCAATTTTTTTATTAACAAATCTAGTGGTAAAACTGAATTTAAAAATGTTAATAGAGCAAATTATAGAGCAATCAAGGAATATCTCTAGAGGTGGAATTGGGAACAAGATCTAATTGGGTTATCTGTAGAGAATATCTGGCAAAGAATTAAGGAGGAAATAAAATTTTGTATCACTGAATGGGTACCAAGTCGGGTCAAATATATTGGACATAGGAGATCTCCACCTTGGTTCACTAGTAAAATTAAAAGATTAGTTTTAGCAAAGAAAAAAGCATTTAACAAATATAAAAATAATATTTCGGAATCTAACTGGTCTAAATTTGTTATCAAAGCAAAAAAAGCAAAATAAGCTATTAAAAGGCAAAACAGGATCTAGAGTCTAACTTAATCAGTATACAACATGATAACAAGAAAAGGTTTTCAACTATATTGGCTCTAAAACCTCTCCTACCTTAGTTGGCCATTAAAAATTAATGATATGTGTCATTAATGATGAACAAACTATGGCCAATAAATTTAATGTTTATTTTGCTAGCATATTTAAAAAAAAGGGTGAGTTTATGTGTTTAAAACCTTCTAAACTGGACCCCATAATTCAATTTACTGTAGTTGAAACTTTTAACTTCATTGATTCTTTAAAATCTTCCACATCGGTTGGTCCTGATGGTATTCCAGCTGTTTTCTTGAAAAATCTTTCTTATGAACTGGCGGGTGTACTGACCTATTTGTTTAATGAATCACTACAGAGAGGAATAGTGGTTAAAGATTGGTGTGATGCTGTAGTTATTCCTATACATAAATCTGGCTGTAAGAAGGAGCTAAGTAATTACAGACCGATAGGTTTAACCTCGACCATATGTAAAATCATGGAAAGACAAATCCTAGGTAAAATCAGTACACATATTTTGGAAAATGGTTTGACCAATATTTTCCAACATGGATTTCAACCCGGAAGATCATGCCAAACAAATTTGTTAGATTTTTTTTCGAACCAGTGAGTGAAGCTTTGGAGCATGGTATGCCAGTAGATGTCATCTACTTGGACTTTGAAAAGGCCTTTGATTCTGTCTCATATGATACACTATTTAATTGTTTATTAAAACTAGATCTTAACAACTATTTGACCAAATGGATAATGCAAAGGTTATCCAACAGAAGACAGGGGGTATTATTGAGGGTTTTTTCCCCCATGGACCATGGTTACTAGTGGAGTCCATCAGGGATCAGTCCTGGGTCCATTGTTATTTAACATCCTTATGACAGGTATGAATATAAGAAATGGTAACTGGATTATTAAATATGATGATGATGCCAAACTGGGTGGGATTGTTAACAACTCTGAATCTATATCTTTATTACAGGATAATATAAACCAAATTTCTGAATGGGTTAGCAATCATAAACTGAAACTTAATATAAACAAATGTAAGGTTATGCATTTTGGATGGAACAATAGATGTGCTAATTATTATATTGAGAACAACACTTTAATTGTTATTACAACTGAAAGAGATCTGGGTGTTATTATTATTAACAAGCTGAAATTTACAGATCATCTAAATTTTACTGTTAAAAATGCTCCAGATTAAGTAATCGCTTATTTAGAAACATTAAAAGTAGAGAACCATCAATAATGGTTCCACTATACACCAGTATTATAAGAGCTAACTTTGATTATTGTTCTTAATTTTGTGCACCCACCAGAGGAGATAAGTTATCTAGGGAGAAGGTCCAAAAGGTTTATCAAGAACATAACTGAATGGGCCAACTGACATATGAGGAAAGACTGAAACAACTAAATTTGTATAGTAGGAATACAGATCAATACATGGTGATCTCTGTCTGCTTTATAAAGCAACTAGGATGAATATTTGTTTGATACCTTGCATTTGAAATGGAACACTACTACAGTCCAAACTTGCTCACATAATTTAAAATTACTTTTATTTACTAACCGAACTAATAAAGAAATCAATTCTATACCCAGCGAATTGTTCCAATATGGAATTCACTTCCTTTTGAGGTTGTAAACTGCGTAAATCTGACACAATTTAAATCTAAATTATATATATATATATGAACGATTTTAAATTTGTAACCCACCTAGCTTAGGTGGCATGATTCTAATGGGCTTGTCCCTTGATCGTGTAAAACACCTATGAACCTATGAACCTATGTTGGTGATCTGATCTGCATATCCTTCACTGTGCCCACTTTCTTGCTAAATTTTGGCTCTCTACTCTAAATTTGAATCTGTTAATCCTCCTTTCCCCTTCCATGCCTTCTTCCGCCTTCCTCTGCTCCTCTGCTTTTTGCTTCTTCTCCATCCCTTGCTGAAAAACCTCAGCTGGTCAGTTTGCCATCTCCTTATTGGCAGATCATTCCATCTTTCTACCACCCTTTCTGTGAAAAAGTATTTTCTTACATTCTCCTTGAATCTACTCCCCACCCGGTTTATATTTATATCCCCTATTCACCGATTCCACAGTATGCTTAAACAGGTCATGACACTACCCTGCTTATCCCTCTCAGGTGCTTTCTATCATGTCCTCCCTTTTTCATCTAGCCTCCACAAAGAACTGTACATGTTCAGAATGGCTAAATGCTCCTCATGATTTGCCTTGCTTAAGCTGTATCATTTTGTAGTCTGCCTCTGGACAGATTCTACAGTATGTGGTGGCATGTAAACTTGTTTTAGGTAAGAGCTCTAGAACTGGACACAGTACTCCAGGTCTAGCCTCACCAGTGATCCACAGAGAAGCAACAGTACTTCTTTACTCCTTCTTGAGAACCCACTCCCTGTACATCCCAACATCCTGTTGTTTTTTCCCAGTGCTCTGGTGCATGGGGTCTTTGACTTGAGGCCATCACTAATGATAATCCTAAATATCCCTTTACTTAGTGGTTAGACTGATTTGTGTACCTCCTTGTCAATAACCTGACTTTGGGTTATCCTTGCCTATGTGCATAACTCTGCACCTCTTTGCATTAAAGGTCAGTTGTAATACCTTGGACAAGGCTTATCACTGGTCAATAAACCATTAAAAACAAAGAAAATGGTGCTTACCAATCCCAAATCAGCCAGGTACTAGAGGTTCAGTGCAATAATGCTTTACTTGTATCAGAGTAAGTGAATTTGAAAATCTGATACAATCAACAATCCCATGCTACTCAGCTAACAAAACAAATCCAAAATCAGTTCTGAAGATCAGATTTAATACCTTATTAGACTACAGTATAGGTATTTGCAACCTTTGAAGAAATACAAATATGTGTTTTTATAGACAAACACCCTAGTTTACAGCCCCCCCCCAGAAAGTAAATCATAAAACTCCAAATGGAGGGCAGAGAACAAAGAGGACATGGAGGGGCAGCAGGAAGACCCCACTGTTATGATCACATATAAACCATGGTTACATGGTTATGCCATGGTTACACATAGTCAGCAACAATGGTCATGCATATTTTGTCCATGATTTTAACCATGGTTATCCAGTGAGCATGTACTGATGGTGAATAGGTCAGGGACAGACCATGGATGATGATGACTAATACAGTTGGACAATTATTCAAGCTAACCATGATTACCCATTTCAGAAATTTCTTCAATTATAACACAACTTTCTACAGTAGTCAGGTAATTTCATGTCTTTATTAATTGCCATCTTGCTATTCTTTCTACATTCATTTACATTAGTTTAACATGGCATAGTCTGCATTCTGATATGCAAAAAAAAAAAATGCTGCAAATGTGATTGCTATCCCATGTTCTTCTGACCATAGACAACACATGGTAAAAAATGTACAAACCATAATTGATCACAGTGTGTTCTGCACATTATGAAATATTGGTAGAGGTCACAATATACATTGCTCATGCTTGAAGGATAAATAGACACATTTTCTGACACAAATAGCAAAATGCAACCGAAACAATTTATTAATTAACATGGTCTATTGATAACATACACATTGTTGGTAGGAAAAGAGCTACAGCTTGGATATATTTTGAGAAACTTATTTTTTTCTTTTAAAAAAACAAGAAAAAAAGAATCACTAGATACAGTAGCTGTCATTTACGGCTATGACAAAAGATGGAATCATTTAGTTTGAGAATTAAACTGATTCTGGCAAGACATTGGGTTGATTACACTTGAAATTACAAATGGCATAAACTAAAAAAAGAAACTAACTAGAAATAAATATTAAGCAAGAAAATTGTATTTCTAAAAGTACTCTTCATACTTGGGGTTGATACCTCTAACACCACATAAAATTAGCTAGACCCATGTAAATAGCTTAACTGGACTCATCTCAAAATGAAGATATATTAACAACCATAAATGCTCTATAATGTTTCACTATAGAATATATGCCATAAGTAATTTAAATAATGGAGTTTCTATTGTGATAAAAACAATGTCTATATTTTAACTGGAATACTATCAAGGATATAATGTTAATTATGAAATGGGTAGAACGAATGCTAGCTCCTGATTGGCTCAGAGGTCCTTACAGCTGGGCTGTTATCCCTGCACAACAGTCCAGCTGAAAGTAGCTCAACAAAAGTATGTTTAAAAAATACATCCCACTTACTAAAACCCATTTTGTAATCATAAGAAGGCACTCCAGGGAGTACATTATGGTGGGCTAGCATCCCTTCTTGGGCTTCAACCCACCTGAGATAGGCCATTACCCCACCATAATGTCATGCGTTATTGCTTAATTATAAAATGGTAGGAAAGAATCTAGCAATTTCATTTGCTTTGAAACATCACCTGGCCATGCCTCAAATATCTAATATTGCACACTATTTTGTGGCTTATTACTTACATAGAACACAAAGCGAATACATTTGATTAATATAATAATTAAATACCAAACCATGAAAATTATCAAACACAGATATTAAAAATCATTGTATAATCATGGGCAAACACAACTGCTAGCTGGAATAATTAATTTTTTTATCAGTACCTTTTTTCTTTCATTTACCAGATTGAAAATGTATTTTGTTCTTGTATTAGTCACTCCTGATTTCATGTTTTTTTTTTTCAGGAATTTGTGCATGGTCATCAACTATGGATAATTTTGTCCACGAATTACAGACAAACAATGGATGGAGTTATAATGGACAAAGATCAGGGACACACAGGGATGGTCATGGATATCTCTGGACAACCGTGTTTATCCATTATAACATGGACAACCAGAAAGTGATAGTAGCACAAGACAAAAGGGAGTGGCAGGGGTCACACAGAATAGAGCAGGAATTAATCTATTTGGCATGGCACTACTCATCTGATGTAGAAGTGAGAGTTCTTAACAAAGGACTATAATTTGTACTTACCAGTGATATTAGTCAAATTGATACACTATTAGACTGGTATACATTTACAAAGATATGGTTTTTGAAACTCTTTTTTTGAAAATAAAGATGTTTCTAAGCATACTTTATTTATTTATTATTATGCTCAGAAAAAAAGTAGGACCATCCAGTTTGTTGTGACTAGTAAAGACAATTTAAATCAAGAACAAGTAACCATGTCTGATGATGTTACCATTGCACAATAGGAGGAATTAAATAGTGAAAGCACAGCACTTCAGAAGACATTTAGTTTCTGTTGCCCAACAAACAATGAAATCAGCATATTTAAAAAAGTACTGTATGTGCAGGGGATTTGCAAAATGTGTGTAACAGTGATACTGATCATTATTATAACAAACTAACTGTAGAATAGAGAACAGTATTATGCTGTCTATGGAGTTTTGAACATTATTACAAAATTATAAAATTGATAAGATGCAGGCTGCCTTGTGCCTGAAAATAGGCATGTTTTTCTCTAGTGCTCTTACCCAGTAAACAAAAGCCACAGAAATAATAAATAAATAAATATGTGTGCATGCTGGTTGTTAAAGGCAAAACGTAATAATCCTTGGATGTTCTAGATCAGTTTTTCATCTAACCCATAAAGGCAAACTGTAAAACCTAGAATTGATAGGTCACCTTAAAAACTGCTTGATCTGAAATATCTACTAGTGTTTATTGAATCAAGGGAGTCCAAACCCTCCCAACTCTCATGTTATCCTGAATTCCTTCTTAGGCTAAGTCATGGTGGTTTGTTTTTCTACAAAATTATTCCAACTGATATCAATTCTACATCACCAAGTATTATCAATGGGCATGAGCAAATGATTAAAAATATAAAACACCTTTTCTGGCCATAAAAAAGGCATTTGGTGCAAAGTAATGCCATTTATTAATGAAAGCTATGAATAACAGTGAAAAACAATACTGCTGCCTAGTGGTGGTTTATGAGAGAGCAGCTATAAATTAAAGAGCTCTCTGGCATCTCGCTTTTGGATTTCCCCTTTATGTCTGCTGCCTTTGGGTCTCAGGTATGATTGCCAGTTGAGACTGGAGGAGTGTATGCCAAAAAAGACAGAAGGCAGACATAACACATTTGCAAATAAATTATATTAATTGCATTAATTTTCCCCTATAAGGAACGATTAAGATTGTTTTTCCATATAAAGCATCACATATTTAATAACTGGTTTGAAGTTTATTGTGACCAGGTCTTCATTCTTGGGCACATTTGCTGAACCCAAAGAAGATGTTGTCTGTTGTAGTCCTAGTGGGCAGACAGGCTACAGGCCAGACAGGTGTCTGGTATGTCACTCATCTCTACAGTACAGTACTTGCTAATGATGTGGTTGTAGGAATTAAACACACCACTAAAGGTAAAGAAAAAAGAAAGTATTCAATAAAGAAAGTAAAGGAGACCATAACTGAAACACAAAGCAGAACTCAGAAACATTGACAGTTGCTGGCAGGTCTTACAGTCCACCCAGTCTGCCCTGTGTGGTTGTACATGCCCCACAGGGAATAGTGACTTACTGCTCCCCCTCCATTGCCCCCAGTCCTTTGACCAGCCTTTTGTGCCTTTCCAACCCCCCTTTTGAAACTCTCCACTGTTTTCACACTAATCAGTGCCTCTAGTAACTTCATCCACTCCCCCACTACTCTCACAGTGAAACAGTACTTCCTCACATCCCTTCTGAACTGTCCCACATGCCAGTTTCTTACTATTCCCTGTGGTTTTCATATTGCCATCTGTAGTCCACTTTGTTACTACCCTGTGTGCATTATTTTTTTATATACATTTTATCACCTTTACCGCCCTCTGGCTGCCCCCTTCTGACTGACCTCCCCCCAGCCCCATCACCCCGATCTCACCAAGACTTGCCATCTGTCCGGTCAACAGGTGCAGATCCTGCAGATGGTTGCTCATCATCTGTGGCCAGAGTATTTTTTCCTCCATTTTCTCCACCCAACCCCTTGCTGGGATGCACATGCAGAACATGCGAAGGTGTAGGGGCACGCATGTCCAAGGAAGTTCCACACCACTCTCCCTTCCTTGGTGCCCAACAGTCCCTCACTACCCTTGGGTCTCCACCTGGGGGCAGTCATTCAGTGTGAGCACCAATCCTCCCTCCCTCCCTGGGAGAAGAGAGCAGTCCTTTGGATGCTCGATCCTCTCCCTTTCCAGCCAAACCCTGATGGCCCACTGGCACCATGAACACAGGTTGCTGAGGTGGCAAGAGGTAAGGCACAGATGCCTCAGCCCTCCACACCACTGAGCTGGCTCCCTGCATGCATTTTTTTTTATTTTTCCTGGCCCCTGCCCCAAGGAATTAATTCCTCAGGTCTTTTCAGCTGGGCTCCCAACATAGCATGGACCCCAGCGTCATTCCACATGGGACCAGGAGATTTTTTGCCTTTGGTTTTTCTCCCAGTCCCTGAACCCCTGAGGACACTGGCATGCAGGACTTTCTTCCAGACAGATGGCGTGCTGATGCACACCATCATCAAATGCCCTCACTCTAACTCTGAAGAGCCGTCTGTGCATTGCGTGCCATTAAGCACCCCAGGAATCCCAACCCAGGAGGAGAGCATCTGTTGGGACGCTCGATCCTCCTTCCCCCAACTGACCCCCTGCATGCATTTTAATGTTTCAGTCATTCCCTCCTTTCCCTTCTGGCCTTCAGTGAGTATGTGTTGAGGCACTCCAGCCTTTGTTCTTATGTCCTTCCCTGCTGCCCTGAATCATTTTGATTACCTTTCTCTGCACTGTCCCTAGCTTGCTGATGCCCTTATTCAGATGTGGGTACCAGGACTGCACGCAGTACTCCATGTGCACTCACAATATAACCTCCTTTTATGGGTTAGTGAACTGTCTACCAATACATTCTAGCATATTGTTTACTGTTAATTCTGGTGGACTTCAAAGCCTGGGTCAATGATGAACTCTCTCAACTTGGTTACAATCTCCTCCAGCTAATGACTATGCTGGGACTTACACAGGTGGTTACCTCCGCTACCCATATAAGGGGTCACTCATTGGATCTGGTGTTCCTCCTGGGGATGGTGATCACAGATCTGGTTACCCCAGAAGGTCTATCGGCGGTGATCGATCTATTGGGATTGTTGGGTGAATGCTTGAGTCCAGAGGATCTTGTACTGGCCTGTAATAAGGCGATGAGAGAAGCCCTGGACATGATTGCTCCTGTTAGTGTTCGACCACTCACTCTTTGTCCAAGGACCCCTTGGTTTGATGATTCCTTGAAGGAGTTGAGGAGAGCTGGTCGAAGGCTGGATAGAGCATGGTGGAGGTCTGGCTAGGATGTTGACAGGCTTAGATTGATTAAACACTACAAGGGCTATCAATCAGAAATCACTCGTAAGAAGGCAGATTTGCTGTCCAGGGAGATTTCTGCTGCACAGAATTGACCAGTTCAGCTCTTCCAGATTGTTGACAGATTGTGTAATCCAGTCTGTCTCCAATCTGGAAGAGCTTTTTCTCAGGCCAAGTGAAAGGAGTTTTCTTGATTCTTTGCAGATAAGCTTGCCAACATCCGGTCTCCTTATGGGGGATTGTAGAGGTCAGCGGGAGGGGATGAGCACTCAGTCTGTCAGGACAGACTTTAGCCAGCCAGAATTCACAGACATTATGAAGATCATCCAAAGTTTGAGCCCAATCAGCTGTAGTGTGGATCCGGGCCCTATATCCCTATTAGTGGGCTGTGTAGATGTTATCTGCTATTCTGATTATTTTTCCTGTTTCCCTCAGCTTGCCTTATATATCTCCCTGTCCATCTCTTTCTGAGAGGCTTTATATGCCCTGAATGCCCTCCTTTTCTCCCTAACTGCTACCCCCACCTCCTTTATGAACCAAAGTGGTTACCTCTCCTTCTTTTGTTTGCTAATCATCTTAATGCATAGTTCTGTCACCTTCAATATTCCTCCCTTAATTTTCCCCCTACAGCTCCTCCACATCATCCATGTTTTCTTTTCCTTCTAGTTTCTTCTTTATGATTTCTATCAACCTCCTAAAATCTGTCTTCCTAAAGTCTAGCACCTTAGTGGTGGAAATGCACTTAACTGGCCCTTTCCGAATTTTAAAGCTTACCGTCCTGTGATCACTGTCCCCCAAGTTTTACCCGACCTCCACCTCCTCAACCCTTTCCCATTTGTTATTACCAGATCTAGTGTGGCCCTTCCCCAGTAGGTTCTATGATCTGCTGATGCATGAACAATTCCTGCATGGCTACCAGCAGCTCCTTACTCCTTTCTGTGGATGCTGCCAGAATTTCCCAATTCACATCTGGTAGATTCAGTTCACCCTAAACCACTATTTTCTCTTTCCTGGCCATCTCCTGTATTTCACTAACGGACTCTCTATCCACTTCCTCTCCTTGATTTGATGATCTGCAGAGCACCCCTACCCTCACTGCCACCCCCCGTTCTGCGTAAAGTGACCCATAGTGTCTCTGCTGGTCCATCCCTTCCCCCACTTGCAATTGCTTGAATCCCCTCCCTTACATACAAGACAACTGCCCCCCCTCACCTTCTTCCAGTCCTGTCCTATCACTCCTGTAGAGTCCATACCCTGGTATTTCCACCTCTCAACTGCGGTTGTCAGTCCATTAGGTCACCATGACTGCAATTATGTCCAGGTCATCTGCCGCCACCGCTACCTGCAGGTCCACTATTTAATTACCAAGACTCCTGGTGTTTATTAGTAACCCTTTCCACCAGCTCTTCCTTCCACCATTCCCTCCCCCAACTTCAACCCTTGGGCAGATTCTTTTGAAAATCCTGCCCTTTCTTTTTAAATCCCAACTCTTAGTTCATCTATTGAATGTATACCCCTGCAGCTGTACCACATAAGATGCAAGCTCCTGTATTTTGACTGAATAAATGCATTATGTCAGCACTGGTGTTCCCATTATGCTATATTAGCACTGTGATTTCCATTATTCTTTGCTGACTTACAGTCCCTAATATACATATACATCATGATTTTGCCCTAATTTATTGAAGTTGTAATGTATACATCATAGTTTTTGCCACCTTACTGAAATGGAATCCTAATTTGACTTTTATTTTCCTGTGTGTAGTGCCAGTAATTTTGTTTGCAAATACATTCCTAGCTTGTTTATAACTATTTATCTCTTTGTCACCACCATTGTAGTTTGCCTATCTAGGCCCAGGTCATTCCTGAAAAAGGTTATTGGAATAGAGTACTTGGTAAGCTAACAAATAAATGCATGCATAAGTAAATAAATACATACATACTTACATACATACATACATACATACCTATATAAAAAATGAAATGAGAAGATATTGTTGCTGTACAGGACATTTATTTGACAACACCTGAAGTACTGCATGCAGTTCTGCAACTCTTATCTTATGAAGGATATGGAGACGTTTTAGACTATCAAGTGGAGGACTAGAAGAATGATACACAGGCATCAAGACAGGATCTAGATAGATACAGGTTGCAGTTGCTCAACTGACAGAATAGAGTCACAGGCTCTGGGTGCCCTTACCAGGGTGAAGTAAATATTCAAGGTACAACACCGCAAAGGCAGTAGTAGGCCAGCACTCCATGGGGGCCCAATAATCCATATGCAAAATTGTATCAAAGGACTGGCTGGCAAAGCCTCTTCAAGAAATCACTTTTATTTGTAATTCACAGAAACATAAAGCAAACAGCTACTGAAACTCAAGGTGTATAGACAATTGCAAATAAATTTCCATCACTGAGCACAAGGGCTGAAAAAAGCAATTCAAAAGTACAAAGCTAAATGTCCCATAGCTCCAGGTTCCACCCTGGTACACCTGAGCTGAACACCTATCCTCGTAACTAGACAGGATCTACTAGTAAAGATTGAGCAGTCTAAACATGAATTTGCTGAATGAAAGGAGGGAAATGGGGGACATAATTATCATCCACAAAAATATGCAGGGATATAATAGATTTGACTCCTCACAGCTATTTAAAGGCGGACTGCTGTGAATCTAGCTGTATTGTGCAATCAGACTATTAACCTCATGTTTACAAAGAAAGAGTGTAAAAATACAAATGAGTTTTTCTTAGTTTTCTTATTTAGATTTTGGAATGTTCATCAGCACACACTGGTGACATTCATATTTGATACCAGTGTAGGCAGTGACGCGTGTTATGTCCCATCATGAATGAGCAAGACACTTAGGGCTGGATATTCAAACTGCGCTATTTTGTGGCGCAAAAGCCCTGCACAAAATAGTTGTGCAGGAATGGCTGAGGTAATATTCAAAGGGTTCGCTATTGAGCAGCTCGCTAATATCACCCCACACGCACAGTGGAACTATGCCCACCGCAAGTGGTCAGATGTGGAGCATTCAAGTTGCGGGTATGTAAGTACCATTGCGCTATGCGCAATTCCCCATATTCAAAGGTGACATGCAAATGGGGCCATAATTCATACAAGGTGCTTGGGGGCCATTTGCATCTATTTACGGCCCCATTTGCATGCCATTAGCATGTAGGTGCGCCGATCCCCGAGGACTTGTGCCTGGTGCCCTGCCAGGCAGCAGCCATCAGGGACCGATGCCCCCTGCAGCCCGATCGCGGGCAAAAGTGAAAAAATTCCCCCCACCCCCCGACTGTCCTGATCACGGGCAGCAAATTGTCAACCCCCCCCAAGGACATATCCCTGGTGGTCCAGTGGACCGTGAAGCCCGATCGCGGGCTAAAGTGTAAATGCCCCCACCAGCCCGATCGCGGGCAAGCGTGCGTACACCCCCCACCAACGATGGTGGGCTGCAAATGTTACAACACCCCAAGAACATACCCCTGGTGATCTGGTGGCCCCACCCACCCACCCACAAAGCCCACCACCCGCTCCCCGTCGCGGCGGGAGTGGCAGCATCCCACCTGCCTCGCCTCGCTGTTCAATCGACTGACTGCTCATTAGCTGCACGCCCATTGGTGCAGAGCAAGAGCCAATGGGCGGCAGCCCACACCGCATAAGGCAGTCCAGATATGTGAATATGTGATATGTGTACCAGGGATATGGTCTTGGGGGGGTTGGACACTTTGGTGCCGTGATCGGGCTGGTGGGGTGGGTTTTGTTTTTCACTTTTGCCACGATCGGGCCAGTCGGGGTGGGGGGCTGTTTTAAACAATGTCCGCAATCAGCCGTGGGGAGGGGGTATTTGACAATGCCCGGCAGATCGGGCCAGTTGGGGGAGGGGGTATTTTGGTTACATGCCCTGATCAGGCTAGTTGGAGGAGGGGTTACTATATGCCCGTGATTGGGCTGGGGAGGGCACAGGGAGTAGGTTGAGGGCCACCACAGGTGGCAGCTGCTGTGTTGCACCCTGCAATGCAGCAGCTCCCCTGTGGGTGGCCCTCGACTTACTCCTTTTTTTTGGCTCAAAGTTGTGCAGGCGCAGGTTGGGGGTTGCGCCTGCACAACTCTGCACAGCCCACTGAATATTGGGCTGTGCAGTTTATGCATGGTTCCACCCCCTCCGGTTCAGCATGCATTCATTTGCATTGTGCTGTTGCTCAGCTTGACTTGGGGGGGCACAACTGCCTCCTGCTGAATATGGCAGAATGGCGCAATTTCGGTCTTGCGCAGGTGCAACCCTATTATGCATGGCGCAACCCTTTTGAATATCCAGCCCCTGATGAATAGTGTATGTATGGTGAATTGTAATTCAGTTAAGCTATAATTGTATTTGTTTATCTGTAAATGTATCTAAATTTTGATACTTAAATTATTTAATTGCATGTTCTCGTTCACATTAGAAGTGAGTATGTAAATGAAGTAGTCAGGTTTTAAATGGAAATATGAACTTTTTAAATTCTTGCCATGAGAATTGTGCCACAAGGACTCCTGCCTCACACACAATTGCTTTGCATAAATGTTTCATTATAGACTGACTACAAATTCTATTGTTTTCTGTTTTTATTTATAGGGCTATACACAAAATAAATATATTTTTTTGTAAATAAAGTAACTTCAACCACTTATAGAAAGAAATGCTGTGGCACTGACCTGTTGAACTACAATCTGTAACTTTTGTATGCATTGTAGACAAGCAAGTGATATTACTAAAAACTGTCTATAACACATTTAAACATATCTATTTTATTCATGTTAAGTGAATATTTGTTTTTTTCCAGTTGTTTAACCAGAAGAGACACACTAAGCTGAAAGCTTGTTTACAGGTGCAACCTGGGAGCACAGGGAAGTTAAGTGACTTGCTCAGGGTTACACAGTATGCAAGTGGGGGCTGTGGAATTCAAACCCAGGTTTCCAGATTTGCAGCTCAGAGCCGTAAACCACTGCACTATACTGCCTGCCTCCCCTAATTTTGCATTAGCAATGTTTGCCTTTCTAATGTAGTTTGAAATATTACTTATATATTAGCTACTCCCATGATACTGATCCATAAGGATGTTGATTTGATTCATCCTAATTATTTTTATACTCTTTTTAATGTTCAGGCAAGCAAGCAAAGCAAGCAAACTTTTATTTTTTAAAGTGCCCATTCCCATAGACTCTGGGCACTGTACATTATAAAACAACATAAATTAACATACATGACATAAATAATAGAATACAACATAACTACAGTAGTAAAATTCAAAAATAAGAATACGTACATGGGAAAGTAATGAGCCAGTAGATTAAAGTAGACCAAAAGCTTCCTTAAGAAGATGAGATTTCAGTCGTCTTAAAGGCTTCCAAACCTTGTATGCATTTCCATCTAAATGTGGATATTATTTACTTGAATAATGTGCCAAGAAAATTTAATTTTCACCAGTCTTCTGATCAGCATGTTTCTCTGTTTGTTGGTTGACGGGGCACATAAACATTGTGGTGCATCTTATGATCTATTATTGACGTGCACTTGGGGACACTTATTTTACTGTCAGTGTGGAAACTTGAAATATATTCTTGCTGAATGACTGCTAATGCAATAAATAATGAGAGAACTGAAGTTTGTATCATTGGGGTTTATTTGTGCCGTTTCTCAAATAATGAAAGTCTGCTGCTTTAAAATGTGGTATACATTATTGAAACAAAATTACATGCAGCACAAAAGTTCCCTCCAACAAACGCAACCAGACACCATGAAAACCACACTATATACACATTATTTAAATGAATTGAAATTTTTCTTGAAGATGTGTTGTATAGACTAATGCTATTTTGGCAAAAGTACAACATAAGCCCCCCCACCAAAAAAAAAAAATTTACCTCTTACAGTAGTGATACATTTACATAGTTAATACAAACATCCAATACAGTAAATGTTTACAATTACCTAGCAATTCTGTTTGGAGTTTTCTTTTCTTTTAAACATGGATAGCAGTCAATATTGCACGCTGTTGAATAGCATTGCACAAAACATGACAGAAAAATAAAGCAGTGTTTCTTTGAAGAGAACCTTGTAAATAAACCTGCAAAAAATTACAGATATAATTTGCACAACTTCTTTATATCAATGTCACAACTTTAACCCCACACCCACTTTGCATTTTACAGAATATTGGAAATCAATATTTTCATACACCTCATTTAACTTGTATATATTTCACTGAATACATGCATCAAGCACACAGATAAACATAAAAACATTGAAATAAGGAGGGTTGCCCGGCTCAGCAGCAGCCGCCTCATTTGTTCCAGGCCACGGGACCCAAGGTGCCAGGCAAGGAACAGGAGGAGGGAGGGGGGAGGGGGAGGGTTGCCCGGCTCAGCAGCAGCCTCATTTGTTCCAGGCCACCTGACCCAAGGTGCCAGGCAAGGAACAGGAGGAGGGAAGGGGAGAAAGAAGCAGGAAAGGTGAAGCTAGGACAAAAAGGAGAATGACATCACTCCTAAGGGGAAGGGGGAGAGACAGAAAAAGAGAGAATTGGGAGAAATGGATTGGTTAAGAGAAGAAGAAAGAGGGTTGAGGAGGGGGTGCTTAAGATGCTGCACAGAACAGATCCCCCTCACTTTTTGCTAACCATTAGCTTTGCCCACCCTGGCACCATATAATTAGGAATTGGAGAGAAGGGCACAAGTGATAATGAGGAGGAAGTAGAGACATGGTGAAGTGCTGGGGATGGGTAAACATCAGGGCAGACATATGGCTGACACTGTAGTGGGGCTGATAAAGATGGACAGTAGTAAGCAGTGCTTTAAGTAAAAAGGAAAGTACCACAGGAAGGGTTGCCGGAGGTGAATTGCAGCAGGTGGTACAGATAGAAGAAAAGGATCAGAGAGGAAGAAAAAGGGAGAAGAGGAGCAAAAAGGAGGAAGGAAATGGCAGAAGGGGCCTGCAGAGGGAAGAAAAAGGGGGTAAGAGAAAAGGGGCAGGGAAGAACCTGGCCTGGGTATACATCGAGGCTGAGAGAGGGCACCTTGGGGTGTACATCCAGAGGGCTCAGGAGGTGAAAGGGTGTACACCCAACCTCAGCAGGGGAGATAACTGAGGAAAAATGAGGAGGCCTACCCTCTGTGTACACCTGGGGGGGGGAGATATTAGAGTTTAAATTATGAAAATGGAGGATTGGTGACAATAAAATACTGTAATTAAAAGACTAAAAGGACATGTATGTGATGTAATGAATAAAGGTATGAAGAAAATTATTAGAATTGTAATGTGAGGTGTGAAAATAAAATAATTTCCAACTGAGCACTCAAAAAGACTGTGTGGTTGGGGTTTATTGGGGAAATGGGGTTCGGGGACAATGTATTTGTTGGTTACAAAGGTGCAACTCTACTTTCCCAGTGTGTCCTGTTGTTCTATATTAATTCTGTATATTCAGAACCTGCTAGCCTGCGTTCTTGTTCTTTACCCCTCATTGCTTATTTACTATTACTCCTTATGTCTGTATCATGCATGCTTGAAGTCAGCAACTGTTTTTACCCATACTACATTAGGTATTGGACTATTACAGGTGCCCACAACTCTTTCTGTAATGTAGTATTTTTTCTCATTCCAAATAAATTTCACATCTTTTAAAAGGCTACGCCTGTAGTTCAATGTGTGCGCAACCAGCCACTCCTGCTTCTTAAGCTATATAAACAATTTCTTTCAGCCTCCCTCTGAAGCACTTTCTCTTTGCCAGCCAGATGCTCTGTTGGTCTGTCCTCTCCCTTGGGACTTGTTGGGGCTGCTCCCCACCCCGTCTCAGGCTTTGCTTGTTCTGGACTCAGCTTGGTTCTACTGAATTCTGCTTGTGTCTTTCTCCTGCCTTGGTTGGTATTGTTTTTTTTTTGTTTCCGGCTGCTGCTGTGTGCTTCCCTGTGTTCTTGTTTTTCTGATATCCTGTTTGTGTTTTTCTTTTGTGTTTTTTGGGGGGGCTTTCTACTTTTCCTAGCATTTGTTGCTCTTTGTTCACACTGTGTTTATTTTAGCCTATGCTTCAGGCTCCTGCCTGCCCTTAGTTTTCCTGTTATTGTTATTGCCTGTTTCAGCTTCCCCTGCATGTTTCAACTCACTCTGTTGTTGCTGCCTCCTGAGTTCCTCCTTTAATTGATTGCACCTGGTCCTGACTTTGCTGCTCAGCTAGCTGTTAATCCCTGTTTTACCGCCCTGCTCATGATTTACTCGCTGTTAGCTCAGTTCATTCAGTGTTGCTCTATTTATTCCATGTTTGCTCAGCTGGGCCCAACTGCTGCTTTGCTATTCTAAAATTTTAAACTGTTCTTATAGTTGCCTGGTCTCAGCTTCTGGCTGTGGGCCTTTTAGTAGTATGTTTCTGACTTTACCTATTTTGGCTTTTGAGTCATTATTTTGCTTCACTGCCATGATTGCTGTTTGGTCTCATGTGCTCAGTTGCATACATATCTTTTGGGGTTTTTAATAATCTCAAACATGTTTATTTGTACTTGGTAGGACTCAAACCAGAGTCTAATGCAATTCTATATTACTTTCACCATATGATTCAAACTTGCTTAAATGCAATTGTACCAAGCAATTATTATTGTTGTTTCAGTGCATTACTGCCCATGCCTACAAATTCCTATGCTTGTACAGTTGTTCAGTTCAGTTACTGTGGGAAGCTAAATATTCAGTCCTTCTGGAAGCTATTCACTGTTTACACAATGCTTTATCTTACTCTGGAGGTCAGCTCAGCTACAGATGTTGCTGTAAACTCATTTTACTATCCGCTTGTAGTTCATGGCACTTTACAGTGGCTTCTTTGTTTTTCCTATGGCACAGGACAGGGGTTATAGTGGAGAGTCATGGCCCCATGTGGTTCAATTACCTCATGTTTGTATACTGCCATCACAGCCAAAATCCTCTGGGTATTTATGTCACCTTTAATTGGTACTCATTGATGGACTAATTGGCAAACCTCACATTGACTAAAGGACCAGGTTTCCCTGATCTGTTTGTTCAATTCCTATTGATGTCATGTATCTGAATACTATTTGTTTACCATGCTGCACATAGCCTGTTACTCACTGCATTACAATGTATGGCCTGCTCCATTGCTAAAGGTGTTTACCATGCTGCTCATTATCGGTTACTCTCTGCATTACCATGTATGACCTGTACTGTTACTAATGGTGTTTACCATGCTGCATATTACCTGTTACTCCTTGCATTTCCATGTATGGCCTGCTCCATTGCTAGAAGAGACTAGCCAATCATGCCCATCAATTTATTGGCTCTGAGCTTGCTCTCAGCAGACGGTCTCACTCTACACTCTAGTCTGCATATTGAGCATGTGATGCCTGTGTGGGGTCCTAACTTTCTAGCCCATAGTGGGAATGTTCTTACTCCAGGTGGAGCTTTAGCCATTCATGCATGGCATCGCCTCTTGATGTAAAATTTATGACTAGCTGTGAAGGGTGGTTACGTGCAATCTCCCTTTGACTGTAGTATTAATTTACTACCATTGCATTCAAATGCTTCTCCCTACAACTGCCTCTGGTTCACCTGGTTTGTGTTCTAGATTGGTAAGCCAGCTGAGTGCCTCAGCAGTCGTTGCTCTCCTCCTCCCACCTTGGAGGCACTTGTTAAAGAGAACCCTTGCAATCCTTCATGGTGTTCCTGTTAGAGGGATTGAGTGAGAGCCCACACAAAATCGGAATATTTTCCACCCCCTTGAATTGAATTTCAAATGTAGCAGCCAGTCTCCACTAAATAAATAGTCCAAGCCTGGAGGGAAGGTGATATCAGCCTTGAATCCTCAGAGATTTCCTCCTCCATGGGTTTTTTTCTTTCCTCTGTGCCGCAGATCACAATACTTAGTTTTAGTAATATGCTTAGCTTACTTAGTTAGATTCCGCTGTTGGATGGAGATGGATGGTGGCCCTACTAGTCATTCCCTCTCTCCTTAGGAAGCCCCTTGCTGTTTTCAGTGCAAGCCACATTATTGGAGCTATCCTGCTAACTTGTGCATCTCATTTATGTTTCATTAAGCAGCCTGATGCTGATAGTCTGCTTCTCTACCTCCTGGTCATTGTTCTTTGCTACGATTCTTTTGGTGTTCCTTCCTAAGGTACCTTTAGCCAAGGGATCCTTCCAGTGGCACCTCTAGAGATGGAACTCTCTGACAGGGTTTAGTGCCTTCAGTATCCATACAGGGCTGTAATTACTAATGGAACAGAGAGTGCAAATGGCCACAATGTTGTTATACAGTTGCACCAGCATAACATTATTCTGGTTGTGTGGGCCATTAAGTTAAAAGGCTATGCCTGTAGTTCAATAGGTGAGCAACCAGCCATACATACTTCCTGAGCTATATAAGCAGTTCCTTTCAGTCTCCCTCTGAAGCACTTTCTCTTTGCTCCACCATCCTCCCATCCTCCTCCAGCTGCTCACCTTTCTACTCCCAGGGGGGTTCCTTCCTAAGGTACCCATAGCCAAGGAACCCTTCTCATGGCACCTCTAGGGATGGAACCCTCATACAGGGTTCCTTGCCTTCAGTACACCTGCAGAGTGGTAATTTCTAGTGGAACAGAGAATGCAAACAGCCACAACATTGTAATGCAGTTGTACAAGCATGACATTATTTTGGTTGCATGGGCCATTGAACTATAATTATTGAATGACATCTTGTTTTGGTGAACATATTCATTTGAATAAAGGTCCATTCCTGAATACTATCAATCTACATGAGTTAATTGTTGTAACATATGTTCTCAGTATTTTACTGTCCTCTGGTGTTTAATTAATAGGGGATGGGACAGAGTGAAGGGGGTTATTGATGAAGAGGGGTGGGGATGTTGGGGAGCTGCAAGTTGAGGGGTTAGCTGCACAATCTGGCAGACTCGATAGACTGTGAGGCCTGTTTCTGCGGGTGTTTTCATATGTTCATATGTTCATAATTATTGATATCCCTCTGTCTCTCATCCTATGGTTAAAGTGTGAAGTCGCACACCTAGGATGGGGAAACCCAGAGGCTGTGTATACTATGGGTGGGGAGGTACTTACAGTTAATATGCAAGAAAGGGACCTCAGGATGATTATATCTGATGATCTCTCAATGACAAGGTAGTGTGATGTGGCAGCAGACAAGCCAAACAGGATGCAAAGGGAAGAGAATATATAGCAGGAAAAGGGAGGTGGTGTTGCCTCTGTATTGCTTGCTTGTGTGTAGAGATGAGCAAAGTGACCTCAATTCATTCCGCAGAGTGATTCAAGGAGTGCTCTGCAACGTGAAGTGGAGTACTTTGCGTTATAATGGGTAACGCAAAGTCCATTGAAGACAGTGACTTCACGTTAATCCACCTTCCCAAACCACTACTCCACCAAATTTTAAGGCAAAGTACATTGAAAGCAATGTATTTCACCTCACTTTGCCTTGTTTTTGAGCTCCAAAGGTGAATTTTGCAGTGATTCACTGGATTTCAGGTCACATGGGCTCTAGATTGTTCTGCACAGCCTCAGTTCAGAGTAGGATGTGTAGGAAGCTGTAGGAGACAGTCTGCTCTGAGAGCACTCTGTGATTCAAACCTTCTAAAAGCTGTTAAAAAAGCCTTTTTGAGTAATTTTTTTGCTGAAACTTTAGTTCATCGATTATAGGAAACCCTCCTGTGCTCATATAATCAAGTGTTTATTGTTTGTATGTGGATTTTGAATGTTAATGTACAACATTCAGTCTGTGTAATGAGAGACAGTGGAAGTGTGCTTTGGGGGAGGGGTGTATCTGGTGTAGGTAGATTTAAGTTGGAGAAATAGGGAGTTCTTTGTATTTTGGTTATATTTTTCTCGTATAACTGACTGTGTTAATGTACACACAGTAATATATTCAGTAATTGTTGACATTTTTTTGCTGATTGTGTATGTTGTGGTCTGGCCCTGGTGCAGCAGTGAGGTTGTTTAAAATAAGTTGTATATTACTGAAGTTTTAAATTTGCTACACATTACTTGTAGACAAATTGTGTGTGTGTGTGTGCGCGCGCACGCGCGGTGCATGAGGTGACATCAAATAATACACCTTTTATTGTGCTACAGTGTAATTGCAGGCACAGCAGTGTGAACCTGCTATCTACTGCAGCTGCGTGATTTTGTACTGCCATTGTGGTATCTTTTCTTGGTTTTGCACTGCCATAATCTGCAGTCAGTGATTCCCCCCCACCGGCAAAAGGTATTCTTTTCCAGATTGGATTGTTTGTGACTTGAGAATACCACTGGTTAGTTAAGGTGTTGTTGAACTTGTTGTGACTTTGTGTCTGTATCTGTTATTGAGGCCGCAGTTGTTTTTTTGCTTCATATCCAGCGTCTCCCCCTGTGCCCCAACCCAGAGTGAACGTTCCAAAATCTAAATTTGTTTAGAATATTCCTGTTGATCCCCCAAAATGCCTGCAAAGAGATGTGCAAGCAAAGCTATTTCTCGCCATGGCACCGCTGCCAGTGGTAAGATGGTCTGTGGGCATGGTAGTAGTATGCAGTCGCAGAAGTGCATTGTTGATGTGAGGAAAGGTATTTCTCCTTCAGTGTTTTTTACAGTGCAATCAGTAGCTTCACTTATAGTTGGAGGAGATGATGTTGTCCCAGCTGGTGGTGTTAGTGCAGTTGCTGGTGGTGGTATGAGTATTGCTGCCTCAAGTTTCACTTCTGACCAGTTTACTGTGTCCAAAAATATAGTGTAGTGTGAAGCAGTGGCAGTAAGTAACAGTGTAGATGATGTCATACTCCCCAGTAACATCCCAGTAACTGAACATGAGGATTCTGATCATCATGTTAACGATAGCACACAAAGTGACATTTCTTCCACCACAGTTCAGGTCATGCACTTGCCATGCAGTGATTCACAGTGTGGTGAAAATATTTTGGGTGATGGTGGTGCTGATGATGATGTTGTTACTGTGGTTGCAACATGTAGTCCATATACCAGCATCCAAGCAGAAGATGTAGATGATGTTGATGAATATGATGATAATGATGTCAGTGACGCCTGTTGGGAACCGGAGAAAAAGAAACTCAAGGTGGCTGTGTCTGGGTTCTGTTTGTATCCCCCCCATAAAAAGTTGTGATTTACTAGTTTCAGTTGATGATGATGACCCAGTAATAATGATAGGTTGTTGTGATGGTCAGTTGCAGTCCAAGTGTGTCCTGCCTGAAAAATCATGTAGCACCCCCCCCCCACTTCATGGCTTAAAAAACAGAGGCCAATAAGCAGCATCAGGGGGGTCATGTTGAAACTAGAGCATCAAAATCCCTTATTTGGGATTTGTTTGCGGAAGATGCAAATGATGAGGCAGTTGCAATCTGCCAGGTTTGCCAAGTGCATGTGAGTCGGGGTAAAAAGGGGGGCCATCTAGGCACAGGGGGATAGCATACACATCTTAAAAATAGGCACGTGGCACTGTGGACCCAGTATAAGATGGCAACTAATACCTGTACCACAGTGGGGTGTTCACCCTCGTCATCAACCATAACGAGACTGTTATCCCCTTCCATGACTGTAGTATCAAGTAGAAAATTAAATGTATGCAGCGGTGATGAAATAACAGCAGACGATTACTACAGGCATGATGAGGTGGAAGAACAGAATGATTTTGATGTCTTGTCCAGTGGTCCAGTAGCAGTTTTGGTGGTGGTGGTGGTGGTCAATGCAGTACGTCTAGTGCAAGTGGTACATCAACCACTGTTGGTAAATCTGGGAAAATAAATGCATTTCTGGGTTTGTCATCACCTGTGCAACCATCTTCATCACACGTCCACACTTCACAACAACCTGTGATTCGCAGAGCAGAACCATTTGTCATCACACCCCATGTAAAATGTTTAAGTCAGCCCACGTTACAGAATGTTTTTGCACATAAACTGAACTACCCACCCAATCATACAGTGTCACGTGAACTTAATGCTGCTGTAGCTGAAATTCTGGCAATTGATCTTTTACCCTTCTCCTTTGTGGAGAATTCTGGGTTCCTGTGGTTTGTTGCATGTGCCTGTCCAAAATGGAAAGTCCCATCCAGGACATACTTTTTGACCCGTGCTGTCCCCTAGTTGTACCGTACTGTGTCCGACTTAGTAAGACATGCCCTTCAATATTCCTCCTCTCCATTCATCCATTTAAGTATGGATATGTGGGCAAGTGGCAAAACAGCAGGGAGTTCATATTTGTGTATAACTGCACACTGGGTGCAGATGCCGGGGGTTGTTTGTGCTGTTGGTAGTGTGAATTATCAGTGTAGTAAGGTGGAGTGTCGCGGTAGCAATCTTCCAGGAATTCAACAGCATGCAAAGATTGCTATGCAGAATGTAACCTGTTAACACACTGGTGAAAACATGTTGGACCTGGTACTGACTGAAATTGACAAGTGGCTGAACCCCCGTCCCTGAGAGCTGGGTTCATAGCAAGTGACAATGGGTCAAATGTCATGAAATGCATCACGAATGGTGTCTTTTTTCGGGTTCCATGCATGGCCTACTGTTTAAATCTTGTGGTACAGGAGTTTCTGTAGCACCCTGATATAAAGGAAATGCTGACAGTTGCACTCCATATCTGTTCTCACTTTTCACGCTCTGCAAAGGTCTGTGACCAAATTCAGCAGTTGCAGATGCAAAACAGCCTGCCTCAGCACCGCTTGAAGCTGGAAGTTGTCACCCAATGGAACTCCACTTTATACATGGCAGAGAGGTTGTATGAACAGTACAAAGCCATCTCAGAATATCTTGTCATTCACGCTAGCCGTGACCATTCCAGGGCCTCCATGTCTATGACGATTGAACAGTGGCACCTCATGGACTCTGTAATGGCAATCTTGAGGCCTTTTGAACATGCCACACAGGCAGTGAGTGGTGAGTCTGCCTTCATTAGCCAATCAATTCCACTGCTGTGGGTGCTGAGGCAGACATTGGTGAATTTACAACGAAGCCTTGATGTTGTCAGAGACAGTGCTAGCAGTGTGTTGCTGAAACACATGCTGACAGTATTTGACCAGAATCGTCACATCTTAAGCATTCAGTGTAGTGACAACTTTGCAATAGCAACAATGCTGGACCCACGATACAAACATGGAATTGACTTAGTACTGGAGGGCGGGCATGAACAGGTAAAAACTGTCAGTGGGCAACTGGTGCACTTGGTTCATGGGGCACAGAAGTCACGTGCCAAGGTCAGGAAACCTGAGCAGCATAATCAGGCTGAAGGTGAGCCTGAAGGAGTAGTATCAAGCATATCCTGTAAGGGGAAGGGGACTGCAGTTCCAGGTGATCTGTCATCAAAAGTGGCAGGCATTAACCCACTTTGGGAGGATTTGTCCCAAGTGGGGACTTGTGACATAAATGATTCCGGAGAAGCGGATGATGCATCGACCAATGGACTTAGAGCAGCACAGCGAATGGTTGAGTCATATGTGTCTGAAAACAGGCATCTGTAAATCACTGATGATCCCCTTTTGTACTGGAGTGGAAAGGTCAGTGAATGGCCAGAGCTGACTGCTGTGGCACTGAAGTTCCTGACATGCCCACCATCCAGTGTGAGTGTTGAGAGGGTATTCAGCTCAGCAGGTGCAATAGCTTGGGATCGTTGTACAAACCTCTCTCCTGCAAATTTCAGTTTTCTAACATTCATAAAAATGAATGAGAGGCACATACCAGCTCAGACTGCAACCTCAATATAAGTACCCCGGTATACTCATGGTTTTGCTGACTTTGAAGAAAGGGACCACCCTGGTGGCAGTGACAGCATGAAGTGGCCTACCACTGATGGAGATGATAATGCAGTGGAGAAAGAATTTCCCCATGGTCAGAATTCAGACATAGAATACTATGAGGGCAGCTTTCTTTATGAGAATGATGATGAATGATGGTGAGATTAATGTTGGCAGGTTTTTAACTTAAGTGGTTAAAAGGCTGTCACATGTCTTGCATGATACATGTTTTCTTTTTCATAAAGTTAAATCACTGTCCCACTCATAGTAACTCAAATTCCATATGTCACATCACATTTATAACATAGAGCACAGTATATCCTGTCCCCCCAACTACTACCACCATAAGACCGCTGTTCGCCACTGCCACCATAGGGAGTGTGACTGTGTGTCCCTCTGGAGTACCACCATCCTAAGACTGCTGTTCGCCACTGCCGCCATAGAGAATGTGACCGTGTGAATCCCAGAATACCATCTCCATAGGACCGCTGTTCACCACTGCCACATAGGGAATGTGACCGTGTGTTCCCCCAGACTACCACCACCATAAGATCACTGTTCACCACTGCCACCATACGGAATGTGACTGTGTGTCACCCCTTCAGACTACCACCACCACCATAGGGAATGTGACCGTTTGCCCCCCCGACTACCACCACCATAAGACCACTGTTCGCCACTGCCACCATAGGGAATGTGACCATATGCCCCCCTGGAGTACCACCACTATAAGACTATAAGACCTATGTTTGCCATTGCCACCACCACCAGATGCAGGAAGATGTGAGAGGGAATGTCATTATGTGCCACAGCAATGACCACCACCACCCACCACCAGTGCCATTGTGACATTGTTTTTCCATTACATTATTCATGCCAAGGCAGAGGGATTCGAACAGGAGATGACATCCTTCAGCCACAGGCACAAGGCTTCTTACTATTGAAACTATAAAGTGAGTATGCGTACTAATGTTTTTCATGCTATTCAACTTCCTTTAGCTGTGTATTTTGTTTTGTGTTGCATTTCTGAGCTGCAATGGTCAAACACATACAGTCGACTTATTTGTTATTTTATAGGTTAACAGCAAACAACTCTCCTTCACTGAAAGTCTGTATCAAGAGCAGCAGCAGCAGTACTGTCTACAGGAAGCTATGAGATATCCATTTCCAATCCATACTGGTAAGTATATCAATTTTATTTCATCTGTTCCTTTTTGTTTCATAAGAGTGTAACAAATCCGACTGATGAATCATAAACTAGGTGACATGTAAGTCACGAAAAATATTTCTGCAACAGATATCATGCACTCTATTCAAAATTTGCAGCTGTGTAGCCATGACAGTGGTGGAACAGCCACGGCTTAAACACAATGCCTTACTGCTGCAATCAAGTTGTAAAAGGTCCTTCATTGCTGTTTTAGGAAACTTCCAAATGCTTTGTTATGTCATAGTCACCTTATCCAAAGAACTTCTTCAACATCATGCCCCCCCCGGGCAGGAGCAGACATGCAACAAGCGGAAATCATTTCAGTTGATGACCTTGACCATTCATTATCAGACTGGAGAAGGATGCAGATGAAATCTGGAAGAAGTAATCAAATAATAAACCATTAATGATACCAACTTGCAAATATGCTCCCCCCACCAAAAAACAATACTTACCTTCATTGGCTTAAGAGTATTCCATTTCCAATTTCAACGCCTGAATGTCTCATCAAGCACTGCAATGTGCACACCAACAGTATGTGACCTGTGATACAAAACAATACATTGAGTACATGTATATATATGTCAACCCCCCCCACCCAGAAAAGACATTATAGTGGTACGGTAGTGCCACTATAGTTAGGGTTGAGTACGCCATTTAAGGTTAAATCTGAAATTTGGCAGCTTAATAACTTTGCCACCATATGATGTATTTGCCTGAAACATGGCATGCACAGTCTGGTGCCATAGGTCTCTGGACCTGCCAGGTTTCGTTACAGTCGGACATACGGTTGCGGAGCTACAGAACACAAAAAATGCACAAATTATGCATTTTTGCACATTCTTTGCTCACGCCTACAGGTTGCACAATTTGAACGACCAGTCTGAAGTCTTCAGGAAACATGCAGCCAGGGTTCCCAATGTGCCTTTCAAAGATTTCATGAAAAAATATTGAATGGTCCAAAAGTTATTCAAAAAAAACAAGTTTCCCATTATAGTCAATGGGAAAAGTTAAAATATGCGAAAGTGTCACAAATGCACTGTTTACTTTCGCAAATGACCCTTGTAGTGTCGCAAATCAGCTATCTTGTTTTCAGTTTGTGGTCACAGAAATGCTTGGTATTTAAATTTGGACCCTATAGGGACACAATTCTTGTTTTGCTCACCTAGTCGAGCCCTGAGGATGCTAGCCATGTCTCTTTTTGGGGGGGTAAAACACCCCAGAAATATGGATTTTTTTATTTTTATAAAAAGTAGTGTCACAAAGTACTTTCGCATAAGCAACACTTTCGTGATTTCATTTGCGAAAGTGTCGTGATATGCGAAAGTACTTTGTGACACTACGGATAAAACAATAGGGAATCTTTGCCACCCTGCTGCAAAAGAACGGTTTGGTCTTTTGGGCTGAAATTGAAGGGAAGAAAGCCAAGATCCCATAGATGTGCCTTTTGGTGGTTTAGTAAAAAAATATTAGAGGGCTGCAAAGTTACAGCACTCAGATTTTTCCCATAGGCCAACATTACGGCATCCACCGCTCCTTTTGGGGCCTGTATCTCGAAAACACTTCAAGATACAGACTTTTCATCAGAAGAATGCTTAGTCCCCCACAAGGGGGCTAAGTGCAAAACTAGCCTGGAAAGTCATAAATAATATGAGATTTAAAAATTTTTTCTACGTCTTATGGTTACTGAGATATCAGGAATTTAGTATTCCACATGCTCATTTTCTGCTCCAAGGACCATTATTATGCATACATTCTTTGTATTTACTGTGTTTCTGAATGCACCTTTTTGGGAAACAAAAGGGTGTACATTTGAGTTACTGTTACCTTTAGCGTTTCCGCTTTCGTTTCTGTAACCGTTTAATTTAGCGTTTCCGTTTATGTCACTGTGTGCGTAACCCTTTGCATTTGCATTTGCGCTTGTGTTTGCATTACTGTTACCCTTTGTGTTTGCACTACTGTTTTGGTGTGTGTTTATTTTTGCGTCACCGTGTGTGTTACCGTTTGTGTTTCCTTTGGCATCATCATTGGTGTTACCGTAAGTATTTGGATTTCCAATTGTGTTACCATCACCGTGTACATAACCATTTGTGTTTGTGTGTACGCTTGCGTTTTGCATTTCTGTTTGCGTTGCTGTTTCTTTTGGCAACATCGTTGGTGTTACTGTAACCATTTGTATTTCCAGTTGTGTTACTGTTACCGTTTGCATTTCTGTTGGCCTTAGCGTTTGCGTTTTTGGTAGTGTTTCCTTTGTCGAGTGCGTTATAGTTTCATTCTGCGTCCCTGTTATTGTTTCATTTCTGTTTGCATTTGTGTTGGTGTTTGCATTTTCATTACTGTTTTCATTACCATTTTCATTTGCGTTTCCATTGCTGTTAGCATTTGCGTAACCGTTTTCATTACAGTTTGCATTTCTGTTGCCGTTAGCGTTTGCATTACCGTTTGCGTTGCCATTTCTGTTTTTATTTACATTGCGCTTGCGTTTCTCTTACCATTTGCATTATCATTTCTATTTGCTTCACCATGTACGTTACTGTTTGTGCTTGCATTTGCGTTACCGTTAGCATTACTATTTTCTTTTACCTCATTGTTTCCATCATTGCTTGCATTAATGTTACCATTTGTGTTTTTGCATTTGAGTAGTGCAGTGCAAAACATTATGTTTTTGCTATTTTTCTGCACTGTCTTCCGCGATGCATAGTGCAGCCAGTGTTTTGTTGGTTGGTCTGAAACTTGGCTTGTAGAAAGACCTTTGTTCAAGACACATGCCAGATTTTGTTTGGTGAAAAAATGTTCTTCCGTTCCAGAGTTACTCCCATTTGAAGTTGCCCTGCTTTGCAGTTACTGCTTTTTCAGCTGCAAGGTCTGCCATTTTAGCGCATTTTTGGCTGCAATATCCTCTATTTCGTGGTGGAAGACTTCTTGAAGGTGCAGAAACATAAAAATGTAATATCTCTGGAACGGTTTGGTCTTTTCATATGAAATTTGGAGGGTGCTGAGTGAATTTCTTTTCATATGAAATTTGAAGGGCGTTGAGTGAATGTCCTGGGGATGTGAATGATAATGTTTACATGTTGGAAAAATAATTTGCTATGGATATACTGCGTCACGCAGTGAACGTTTTGGGCATAGCATTCTACATGGTGCTACTGGCTTGAAATTTATAGTGTAGGTAGCCCTAGTGGTACGGAGGTGCCTTGTAGTGGTTTGCTGTGTAAAACATTAACAGGTGTGGAATTATGCCACTCCGATGAATGAAAATTTGGTTCAGTATGCTTCAATAACTTCTGAACCGTGTGTCCGATTTGTCTGGCATTTGGCATATACAAAAATTTATAATACATCTTTGACTGTGGCACTTTTTGGGTCACTGGCACTTACAGTTGATGAATTGTGCATGTTACATTGTTTGCTCATGACTCTGTGCGACTGTTGAACAGATGTACACACAATTCTGGACACACAGTGTGCTATAATACATGTCTTCTTTTAACAATTTTTGGTTCCATTAGATATTTTTTTTTATTTTAGTTTTTGTTGACTGGGTAAGTGCACTAGACAAATCCTGCCTATTTTCAGGCACAACCCACGGGAGGGGGATACAGATGAATGCCAACTGACCTTGAACCAGATTAAGCTGTTGGTGGTATTTTTCGTGAATGGAGGAAATTTGGCCATTTCACCGGGGAAATTCCCCTGCTCTTTTCAAGAAGTGCCATGGGATCTTTAACATCCACCTGAACTACCACAAGAACAGGTAGATGGGACCTCGGTTTAACATCTCATCCAAAAGACAGCACCTCAGGAGTGCAGCACCCTCCTCAAGCTGCACTGCAGTGTCAGTATTGGGATATTAACCCAAGTGCCTGGTGTGGGGATAGAACCAACAGCCTACTGATCTCACAGCCTTAGAGGTGAGTGTGCTACCTGCTGAGCCACTAACACTGACAATATAAACTTATTGTGTAGTGAAGTGACAAAAATGTTATTTATGGAACTCCTGCACAGTTTTCCTGGTGTGACGCTGCTCAACTGTTGAACAGAGTCAGATAACATTTGCTATACATGTTGTAGTATGGTACATGTCTTCATTTATCAATTTTCATTTCAGTTAGTCATACATTTTTTGTGCAGCGAAGTGACAACAATTCCCATGGTGGAAGCACAGGGCACAAAGGGCCCCGCACTCCCACCACCACATTCCATTCACTATTTATAGCACATATCCTCAAAAAGAAGGGAAATTCATGGCAAAAAACTCTGTTTAATGCATCAGTTAGGGTTGTTCCACAGTGACAAAAGTGAGGAAATTCAGTGTTAGGGTTGCCACCACTTGCACCCCAAGCCCACCCCACCCCCACCAACAGGCATTGGGGTGTGCATTGGGTCATCAGTCCTAACTCTCACCCCATTTTCCTATACTGCACCACCTCAGCTTGTTTACACATGGAATGGGGTGAGAGTTAGGCTGATGACCCCAACGCACACCCTGATGCCTGTTGGTGGGGGCGGGGGCGGGAGTACAAGGGTGGCAACCCTAACACTGAATTTCCTCACTTTTGTCACTGTGGAACAACCCTAACTGATACATTAAACAGAGTTTTTGCCATGAATGACTATATATATATATATATATATATATATATTTGTATATATTTATATAGATATATATGTATATATATCAACTCACCAAGCCTACTATTAGTGTACATACAAAGGGCACCCTTCCATCTAGTTGAGGTGATCGCACTGCTTACATTCACAGGAATTGTGGCATACTTTGGACCAGCAACAGTTCTTCATCACGGTCATCATTTCTAATGGAACACTGATTGGATTCATGTCATGTTATCCCTTCTTCACATGGTTTGGCAAGACACTGGGCATCATGGTCATGACATCATAATCACAGTATGTTACTTCTCTGGACACAAGACAGTTGCAATTTGGGGATGCAGAAATATTCTGGGAACTCTGTGTGACCACTGCATGCATAAGTGACTGTGTAATAAATTTTGGGGGACTTTGCATGTGGTGTACTGCTCCCATTTCACTTTGTCAGCACTTGAGAATTTTCTGGACACAAGACAGTTGCATTTTGGGGATGCAGAAAAATTCTGGGGGCTCTGTGTCACCACTGAGTGCATGAGTGACTGCACAATAAATTCTGGGGACTTTGCATGTGGTGTATCACTCCCATTTCACTTCATCAGTATTTGGGAATTTTCTGGACACAAGACAGTTGCATTTTGTGTGTTGTGATTGTGAGCACATAATGTCATAATTAAATTATAAATGAAAACAGCAGTGCAACAATGTGGTGAAAATTTTGACCTATACTTGTTTATGCTATTTTAGATTGCCAGCCACTAGTTACCTCCTGACTTGTATGATACCCTTCTTTTCACAATTGTGTCTGCTTTAGTACTTTTTCTCATGTCTGAAAAAATTAAAAGGAGCATGCTTTTTAATATGGCCCTGACCAGGTTTTCATCACTATTTGCAGCTGTTTTTGGAAAAAAAATATTGTTCTGTGAGGTCATAAAACACTGCCTGCTACATAATTGTTAATTTTACAACAGAAGTAATATATAAACAACTGATGGAGAAAAACAGTGGAAAATACTGATTAAGACCTGGTCCTCACTGTATTAGAAGGAGTGCTCCTTTTATTATTTCAGACATTAAAAAAAGTATTAAAGCAGACTCAAATACTGGAAAGAATGGTATCATGCAAGTCTGGAGATAAGTAAAGTGGCAATGTAAAATAACATAAAAAAGTATAAGTCAAAATTTTCACCAGATTGTTGCACTGCTGCTTTAATGTCTATTTCAATAACAAAATATTTCTGGAGCTTCAGGAATGTTTACTTTGTGTCGGGACTCGTGAAATGTTTTGCAAAAAGCAGGACTGAGCAGTACAAGAATGTTGTGCTAAACTGCATGTGTGCCATCAGTGTTCTTTCCTGCGTGAACAGACATTGTCCAGCTTTGTGCAAACACATATATGGCGTGACTTGTTGCAATATGTAAAGAATAAAGATAAGAAAGAATATATGACGTATATTATATTTGTACCATCAGCACCAGCGGAGTAAGTGATATGATATTTTTTCAGCGGTATCGGGTCACTGTGCACCTCAGTCACTCACTCACAGTGCACACATGACTTTGCAGAGATAATAGCACAAAAACACATGCTCTCCTAAAAGTCATGTGTGCAGTACGTGACTAAGGTGCACTCTGGCCAGACACTTCTAAAAAAATTTATCACTTAGTCCGCTGATGATGATGGTGACAATAAAATATAGGTTATATATTCTTATCTCTATTCTTTATGCCATAAACACTGCAACAAGTCAGCATATATATGTTTGCAAGAAACTGGACAATGTGGGGCAGATGTGATTCCCCTTTACAAAAGTGGGAGCAAGGCAGAAGCAGGAAACTACAGACCTGTAAGTTTGACCTCAGTGGTAGGGGAAAATGATGGAATCACTTCTGAAAGAAAGAATTGTTGAGCACCTAGAGGCCAGCGGGGCACAGGACCCAAAGCAACATGGATTTACAGCAGGAAGGTCATGTCAGACTAATCTAATTGATTCTTTGACTGGGTGACCAAAGTAATAGACCAGGGAGAGGCTGTGGATATGGTCTACCTAGACTTTAGCAAGGCATTTAACACAGTCCCACACAAAAGATTAATAATCAAGTTAGCCAGCCTGGGAGTGGGTCCCAGGGTGGTAGCCTGGGTAGCGAACTGGCTGCACAACAGGACACAGAAGGTAATAGTGAATGGAACACATTCCAAGAAAGGGGTTACTAGTGGAGTACCTCAGGGCTCAGTACTGGGTCCAATCCTCTTTAACATCTTTATAAGTGACATTGCAGAGGATCTGGAGGAAAGGTATGCCTCTTTGCAGATGACACAAAGATCTGTAACAGAGTTGATACACAAGAGGGGTAGAAAAGATGAGAAGGGACTTGGCAAGGTTGGAGGAATGGTCAGACATATGGCAACTTAGATTCAATGCAAAGAAGTGCAAAGTAATGCACCTGGGAAACAAAAACCCAGGAGAAGAGTACACAATAGCAGGGGAGGTACTAACAACAACAAAAATGGAAAGGGACCTGGGAGTAGTCATATCAGATGACCTAAAGGTGGGTAAGCAATGTGAGAAGTCAGTAAGGAGAGTCAGGGAGATACTGGGATGCATAGGAAGGGGCATCACAAGTAGAAAAAGGGAAGTGATTATCCCTCTATACAGACAGTTGGTGAGACCCCATCTGGAGTACTGTGTGCAGTTTTGGAGACCTCATCTACGCAAGGACATAGACAGGATGGAAGGCAGTCCAGAGGAGGGCAACTAAAATGGTGCAGGGTCTACATCAGAAACCATATGAAGAGAGACTGAGAGAGCTTAATATGTATACCCTTGATGAAAGAAGGAGGACAGGGGGACATGATAGAAACATTCAAGTACCTCAAGGAAATCAACAAAGTCCAGGAGGGTAGCATCTTTCAGAAAAAGAGATGTGTAAGAACAAGGGGGCATAGTTTAAAGATAGAGGGGGGACAGCTCAGGGGTAATGTGAGGAAATTCTTTTTCACGGAGAGAGTGGTGGATACATGGAACAGCCTTCCTGAGGAGGTCGTTGGGTCTAAAACAGTGGGGGAATTCAAACATGCTTGGGACAGACACAAAGCAATTATAGTGCGGGGTTGCAGGAAGCAGGCTGTTGGTTAACTAGAATCTGCAGCTTATCCAGTAGGTAGGGAATTGAGCAGACTGGGTGGGCCAAGTGGTCCTTTTCTGCCATCAAAGTCTATGTTTCTATGTTTCTATGTCTGATGTCACACACACACAGGAAATAACACTGACTGCACACATGCAATTTAGCACATCATACTTGCACTGCTCGAACCTGCTTTTCCACAACCACTCCCCAACAGAAAGCAAACATTACTGAGCACTGGAATATAATAACAGGGCAATAAGGATCATGTATGTCTGTATGTGTATGTATATGTTTAAAGGGAAGCAGTCAGCAACAGGAGTTCCTGTCCCTTTGCAAAGCGTACCCTCGGGTTAAGCCTTTTAAGTATGTTGTGGTGTTTTTCCCATGCCGCAACATACTCTATTTTAATAGAGAAAAGTCAGCAACCCGGAAGTATGGCAGACGCTATGGGTGCTCCATTATGTGTAAAGGTGTGGCAGTGATGCACCATGCACTTCAGTACTTTTGTACTGAAGCGCATGGTGCATCACCATTGTATCTTTACACATAATTGAGCCCCCATAGTGTCCACCATACTTCTGGGTCACTGACTTTTCTTTATTAAAATAAAGTATGTTGCGGTGTGAGAAAAATGCCTCAACATACTTAAAAGGCTTAAATGGAGGGTAAGCCTTGCAGGGGGTGGGACCTCCTGTTGCTGACTGCTTCCCCTTAAAACTAATACTGTGGACTTCCCTCTGTCTGTTATTAAATATAAACAAAAGACAAAAACACTATAGTGGTGGGGGGAGGTGTGCTGAAAAAAAGCTAATGGGGATCCCCTAATGTTACAGCAGCAGATGGAGCATTGACACAATCTGTAACGGGTGTGGCTCAATCTGCTCCACCTGCTGCTGGACAGCACCCACCCTCTTGTTATTTTCTTCCACCATGGCCCGCAAAAGTGCTGTGTCTGCCTGAGTTGCAGGCATTGTGGAGTCCATGGTGAGGGGGACACCAGGTAGTGGTGGTGGTGTGAGTGGTGCTGGTGGGGGGGGTGGTGATGGTGGTGGAGCAGTTGCTACTGTGGCCCCCCTCCTGCTGTGGTGATGCACAACAGCAGCACCCTCTGCCACTGCCACAGTAGGGCTAGCAGGTGGAGGCCTGGCCTGTTCAGTGGCAGCCTGCCACTCCACCTTGAGGTGGTTCAACATATGTGTGCGCTGGCTCCCAGTCTCCAGATGTGTCCCCCAGGGGCCACGGTGCACCTGCACACCACAAAGCAGACACACCACAAGGCTGCTGTCCCTCTGACATAGTTGAAAAACTGCCAAACTGGGGAGCTGCAGGGGGGCCAAGCACAGGAGGGGCAGATGCAGTGCCAGCAGTATGGTCACGCACCTGGGGCTTCACCTGCTGCTGTGGAGGTGGTGCTGCTGGAGCTTCTGCAGCTACTACTGCTGGTGGTGGTGGCACTCTTGGTGGACATGGCGGTGGCACTGGTGGAGCTGTTGCTTTCAGAGGTGGGGAGGCAGGACCAAAGAGTCTGGAGCAGTCCAACGCCACCTGGCTACAACCCCCATGCATGCACACTCCCCTGCAGGCATGGGCCACATAGTGTACCTTATCCATCACACAAAAAAAACACTCCTTCCCTCTCCAATGTGATGAGCAGCTTCACACACACTCACAACACAGGCACACACACTGTCTCACACACACACACACACACACACAAAACAAAACTTATAAAACAAAGAAATCGGTCACCAAAAAGAACTGACAAAACAGTACAAAAAAAACTAAAGAATTAGCTTTTAAAAAAGCTTTTGGGTTTTTTGAATTTGCTCAAGAAAGAAACCTGTTAACACAAACTCTCCTCTCCTACCCAAAATGCTTCTTCTCTCTACCTCTGCAAAGGAGAAAGTGAAGGTATCTGCTTGTATGACTCACTTCCTTCCTGCCTGGCTAAAGCATGTGACTTACAGTACTATAAGCCATGTGATGTGTGGGACAGCTGCCTATATTGTTGTCATTCTGCCTTACTTCTCATTAAGGCAGAATAACAACGCAAAGTCATAATAACAAAGTGAAGTGAGCACTTTTCAATGGCCACTTCACGAAGCATTATGATAATGCGAAGTGGACACTTTGCATTCACTTCACCAGTGGAATTTAATTTTGCTGCATCTCTACTTGTGAGACCCCACCTAGAGTACTCTGTCCAGTTCTGGAAGTCACACATTTTCAAGAACATCAACAGGGTATGAGCAGTCCAGATGTGGGTTAATAAAATGGGGTGGGTTTGCACTAAAAGCCTTATGATGTGAGACTGCAGGGACTCAAGATGTACTCCCTAGAGAAGAGGAGAGATAGAAGGGACATGACCAAGACATATAAGTACCTCATGGGGGGTGAACAAGATGCTGTAGGGGAATTTCTTACAGAAGAAGAAAAGTACCAGAGCACGAGGATCGCAATGATGCTGTGTGGGGGGAGCTGTTTAAAACAGATGTGAGGAAATACTGCTTCACAGAAAAGGTGGCTGATGCCTGGAACAGCCTGTCAGAAGAGGTGCTGGAGGCAAAGAGAGTGGTGAGCTTAAAGTCTGCATGGGATAGGCACATGGGCATATTACTTAGAGGAAAGGGGGGGTGAGAGGGACACTTGTGATCAGATGGAGTCCAGGGTTTAGTAATAGGCAAAATAAATATGGCAGACTTGATCGGTCCACCGGTCCTTTTCTGCCTACACATTCTATGTTCAGGACCCTATATTTTCTGTTGCACTTTGGGATCAAGTTCTGTGGCAGGGTTACCATTTGCTGCCGAACTTCACAGCATCACCTTGTCATCAGGACACCACATCGATGGCAATGGTTAAGGCAAATGGGATGGGGAACTGCACAGTATCACTCATTCAAAAAATAAACCTACTGACTTCTAGAAATAATATGTTTTTTAAAAAAGCTAAAAAATCTATCACTTAACATCCTATCCTATTACATAACTTAAATATGTAGAGAGGACCTTATGCGATAAAGGATATATCTATACTCATGCTGTTTACAGCACTTGTGAGGCCCCCACTGTACGTTACTTACATATTTATATGCAATCTGTAATGTAGGTGTTTTTTTTTTAAATACATTTTCTTTTTTGTGATTGTGAAAGTGTATCCTTATCCAGAAGAACTGTGGGTCTCCCTGGAAACAGGAAATTGGACAGCCATATGAACTGGGGTTGTCTACAGGCCTCCAGAGCAGGGGGAGAACATAGACACATTACTGTTAGGAGATATACAAAACATGACAGCTAAAGGAAAGGTTCTGATAATGGGAGACTTCAACATGACAGATACAGACTGGTCAATACCAGTAGGAACATCTGCCAGAACTAGACACATAGTGGATTTCCTGCAGGGGGAGGGCCTCAAACAGCTGGTACAACAACCCACAAGAGAAAGGGCTAGCCTAGATATAGTACTGACTAATGGGGAAAGGATCACAGATCCCCAGGTAGAACGTCGCCTGGGGGCCAGTGACCATCACATGGTATGGTTCAATTTGGGCACTAGAACTAAATCATCTCATTCCAAGGCAAAAATATGGGACTTCAGAGGAGCTGACTTTGATAAGATGGCCAACAGAGTTAAGCTAGCCATGGCAAGAAGAAATACAGGTGAGGGGGTACAGGCAAAGTGGGCAAGCATTAAGGATGCAATACTTGAAGCAACATCCCATTGTGTTAGGGAGAAAAACTAGAGCAAAAGAAGGAGGAAACCACTTTGGTTCTCAAAAACAGTAGCAGAAAAGATCAGAGCCAAAAGGTTGGCCTTCAGGAAATATAAGAGAACGCAGCGGGAAGAAAATAGGGAGGCATACCAAACTTCCCTAAGGGAAGCAGGGAAGGCAGTAAGGCAGGCAAAGGCCTAAACAGAGGAAACACTAGCATGAACAGTAAAAGAAGGTGACAAGACAGTCTATAGATGCGTTAGTGGAAGGAGAAAGTCCAGAGGGGGGTATTACTAAGATCAAAGGGGATAAGAGGGAGTGTGTGGAGGAGGACCAAGGAAAAGCATCTATCCTAAATAGATATTTCTGCTCAGTATTTACCAAGGTGAAGGTACAGTAGGGCAGGGCCCACAGCTCAGCACTATGGACATGGGGGGGAGGAGGGAGGTGTGCACAAGTCCCTTCACAAAAGAAAGGATCCTACAAGAGCTCACTAAGCTCAGGGTGAACAAGGCAATGGGACCTGATGGCATACGTCCCAGGGTACTAAAGGAGCTAAGGATGGAACAAACAGAACCATTATCAGAACTGTTTAGTGAGTCTCTGAGCACAGGAGAGGTCCCAGAAGACTGTAGAAGGGCTCATGTGATCCCACTCTGCAAGAGTGGTAGCAGGAAGGATGTAGGGAACTACAGATTATTCAGTCTTACCTCAGTAGTGGGAAAAATAATGGAGACACTCCTTAAGGAAAGGATAGTGCAACACCTGGAATCCATAGCAGCACAGGATCCAAGACAGCATTGGTTTGCAACAGAAAGGTCCTGTCAAACAAATCTCATAGATTTCTTTGACTTGGTAACCAGAGTGGTGGACCAAGGGGGTGCAGTTGATGTCACCTACCTTGACTTCAGCATAGCTTTCGATACTGTTCCACATAGAAGATTGATTAATAAGCTGGGTAGGCTCAGGGTGGGTCAGAAGTTGATCAACTGGGTGGTAAACTGGTTGACGGGCAGAAAACATACAGTGGTAATGAATGGTATACAGTCAGAAGAGATGCAATCACAAGTGGGGTACCTCAGGGATCAGTTCTGGGGCCGGTCCTCTTCAATATCTTCATCAGAGACTTTGCAGATGGACTGTAGGGTAAGGTTTGTCTGTTTGCAGATGGCACCAAAATTTGCAACAGAGTAGATGATCCAGATGGGGTGGGCAGAATGAGAAGAGATCTGGATAAACTGGCAAAATGATCTGAAGAGTGGCAACTGGGGTTTAACACAAAGAAGTACAAGATCATGCACATAGGGAAGAGAAACCCTGAAGCCACCTAAGGTTGGGAGGGGAGTTGCTGGCAATCACAAGGGAAGAAAGAGCCTTGGGCATCATCATCAGAGATGATCTGAAATCATTTAAGCAGACCACTAAAGCAGTAGGTAAGGCTAGAGGGATGCTGGGGTGTATTAGTAGGGGTATCACAAGTTGTAAGAGGGAGGTAATAATCCCTCTTTACAAGACACTGGTTAGGACTCATCTGGAGTACAGCATGCAGTACTGGAGGCCACACCTGCACAAGGACATTAACAAAATGGAGTTAGTCCAGAGAAGGGCAACCAAAATGGTGCAGGGATTGCATCAGAAAACATAAGAGGTCAGATTAATGGAGCTCAATATGTATACCCTAGAGCAAAGGAGGGGGAGAGGTGATATGATTGAAACATTCAAACACCTTAAGGGCAATAACAAGCTGAAAGAGTCCAACATGTTTAAAAATAAGAAAAATATCAGGACAAGAGGATACAGCATGAGATTAGAGAGAGGCCAATTAAGGGGTAATGTGAGGAAGTTATTTTTCACAGAAAGGATGGTGGATGCATGGAATGGCCTACCTCAGAAAATGGTGGATATGAATACAGTGCAGGGCTTCAAACATGCATGGGATAGGCATAAGGGAGCAATACAGATGAGTATGAATAGATAGGCTATTGACAGAGTACAGGCCTATGGCACATTAATAAGACAGAAAAAATGGGCAGACTGGATTGGCCTTGCAGTCCTTATCTGCCATCAACTTCTATGTTTCTGTGTTTCTGTTCATACAGGTCCCTTCGCAAATAGAATAAACAGAATAGTGGAGATATTTCAAGACTCATTTTTCATACCAGCCCATTTCTCCTGATGCACTACATTGCCCTGTCAGGCCATGACATGGATGCGAACCCCTTGTGAGGGAAGGCTCCCTGGCCAATCACAGGGTGTCACTGATGTGACAGAACACTGGACCATACCTTCCCAGGCTCAGAGCAGTGGTCTGTGACAGTGCTGGCTCTCTCATGCTTGTGGTACCCAACTAGCTCCACAAGCTCATCCACGGGAACACAAAATGCTACCCCACTAGCCCAACAATTGGCCCTGCACACAAAGTTTCTTTATAAATTTTAGGTAATTCTGTCAAACCATAATGGCAAGGCAAGGCAAGTTTTATTTAAGAAACACCCATCCTGAAGGCTCTGGGCACTGTACAACAATCAAAATAGATACAAAACAACATAATAAACATTTATATACAATATACCAAACAGTTAAAACAGAATTTATTACCCTCGACAGCAACTAAAATCAAAATAGATAGAAACTAAATTAAACATCCATTTCTAAAAGACAGGTAGGGACTATAAAACATAGTCTGGGAAGTCCTGATTATACAAGAAGACCTTGAGGCGGGCCTTAAATACCTCCACAGAAGGGGCCTCCCTGACAGCTAAAGAAAGCGAATTCCACAGGACGGGGGCGGCGACACTAAATGTTCTTTTGCCAGCAGTTTTTAACCTCATCCTAGGAATCATAAGGACATGCAAACAATAACCATGGCAAAAATGTGTATGGCAAAATGATTCATTTAACAGGCCTGTTCTTTCAGCAGGTCTACATATCATTATATTCTACCTTTTTGGGCATAATTATTTTATTAACCTGTAAATATTTTAATAAAGAGTCACCAAGAACAGTGAATTCTGTGGCACAACAGATATTCCGTGGTAAGTTGCAAGTTCTACACAAAATTCTGTGGCCACAGAATTCTAGGGACCTTGTCTATGTTTCTATGTTTCTACATTATGTAACTGTTTTGCCCCACTGAGTGATTACATTCACCCCAAGTCTCTCCGTAGGGAGATGAAATGGTATCATGATGAAATCCCGTAAGTCACAACCCCAACACCCTGCAGCCCAATACCATAATCCCGAAACACAAAATCCTGACAGTGGGATTTTGCCTCCCCAACCCTCACCGCTGAGTTAGTAATAGTAATTTAGGGAGGGTGCAGGGGAAAAGCCCCCCGAAACATGAAATGCAGACAAAATCCCACTGTCGGTATTTTGTCTTTCGGGATTCTGGTGTCAGGCAATAGGGTATTGAGGTTGTGACTAATGGAATATCGTAGTATATCCATCAGAATCTGTTACCCCTCTGGCAAGTATAGTCCCAGCCAAAGACATGGACAGATGTTTCCTGAAATTTCTGTGATATTTCTAGAGAAATCTACTGCTTTCTCCATTTACACAGTAGGGGCACAAGAGAGAGAAACTCTTCAGAAATTTTGCAAAATATCTGGAAATATCTTGCCATATGTAGGATTCCACTAGAGCAGCACCTAAGCGGAAGAAGAGTCCATGGGTAGGAGAGCAGGTAGGAAGATACTAGTGATAGTGGATGCCATTGTTAGAGGGACAGAGTGAGTTATGTGTGCTTAGGGCTGGGGGGGATAGTTAAATGCCTCCCAGGTTTATTTGCAGAAAGGAATACACTTATGATAGAGAAGATGGTAAGAAGCATGGGGAAGGAGCACCAGAAACTGGGACATGCCATGAGTCTTGTGGGTTGGGGGGGAGTTTATGATGGATGTGAGGAGGTACCTGGACACACTCATGCATGTGTATGACGCACTTGTGGAAAAGAAGAAACATAGAACAAGCATTTGTCAATGCCGAATATTGCTTGCTTGTATGTGCTGTTTAGGTATTTGGAAGTGATAGTTCCATGCCTTCCTCCCAAGACATGCACTGTGTCTTTCCATTCAGTATTCACAGACAAGTGGGAGGGACAAGGACCACAGCAGTACAGCAGTTGCCAAGGGGGTGAAGAGATGGACAATAGTCCATTCATAGGCAAAAGAGTCCTGCAGGAGCTCACTAAATTGAAGGTGGACAAAGCGATAGAACCAGATGGCATACACCCAAGGATATTAAGAGAACTGCGAAGGGAGATAGCAGTACCTCTGGCAGCCATGTTCACTGAGTCATTCAACATGAGTTAATTGGAGGAGGGCACATGTGGTCCCCCTACACAAGTCCAGCAGCAGGGAGGCGGCGGGGAACAATAGGCCATTCAGCCTCACCTGGGTAGTGGGGAAGACCATGGAGACATTGCTTAAAGAAAGGATAGTGGGGCATGTAGAAGCCATCGGAGCCCAGGACCATAGACAACATGGATTCACAGTGGGGACATCATGTCAGACAAATCTGGTTGATTTCTTTGACTGGGTGACAAAGGAAGTGAATCAGGGTGGGGCAGTGGACAACGTTTACCTTGATTTCAGCAAAGCCTTTGACACCATCCCACATAGGAGGCTGACAAACTAGCTGGGTAGGCTGGGCATGGGGGAAAGGGTGGTAAACTGGGTTAGAAACTAGCTAACAGACAGGAAGCAGACAGTGGTAGTAAATGGGGTGCAGTCTAGGGAGAGGGAGTGACCAGTGGGGTGCTACAGGGATCGGTCCTGGGGCCAGTCTTATTCAATGTCTTCATTAGTAACATTGCAGAACGGCTGAAGGGAATTTTTTCACCAAATTTTCAACATAGCCATTTTAAGACCTCTGCTCATGAACAGTGTCACTGTGATTTTCTTAATCCGTCCCAAACATTGATTGCGCACACCGACAGCGCCATTGTGCGCTACATGCACGGAAACACATTTTGGGTGACATGTGAAAAAATTACAGCTGTACTGCTTATAAGGAGGTGTGGTAAAATGGCAATGTTGAAAATCTGGAGTGCAAATATTAAAAGTTTGCGAACTTACGAGCGTGCATAGGAACTGCGCAATGCACGCTCGTAAAACAGTCATTTTAAGGAACTTTTTCACCAAATTTTCAACATAGCAATTTTAAGACCTCTGCTCATGAACAGTGTCACTGTGATTTTCTTACTATGTCCCATACATTGAATTCACACACCAACCGCGCCATTGTGCGCTACACACACGGAAACACATTTTGGGCAAGATGTGAGAAATGACACCTGTACTGCTCATAAGGAGGTGTGGTAAAATGGCAATGTTACAAATCTGGAGTGAACATATTGAAAATTTATGAACTTACGAGCGTGCGTAGGAACAGTGCAACGCATGCTCGTAAAACAGTCATTTTTGGGAATTTTTTTAACAAATTTTCAACATAGGGTTTTTGGGGGCCTACCTCAAGAACTGTGACACTGCCATTTCATAAATCTGTCCCAAAAGGTGGTTCCATGCAGTGACTGCAAAATCACCTTCCGGGGCGGATTAACGCCATGACAGTGACAGAATTCATGACGTTGGGTCCCAAAAACACCATGTTGAAAATTTAGTGAAAAAATTCCCCAAAATGCCCGAGATATGCAGTAAAGTTGAAAAAATCCTATTTATTCCATTATACAGCTTACCAGCATTTCCTCAGTTAGCGGTCGGCTTTGAAGAGTGCTGACGTGTTCCCGGTCCACTGAAGATCATCGCACTGGACTCCGGAGGTAAGTATGGGGTGAGGTGGGGATGTGGGGAGGTAGATGCACAGACGGTGGGTGCGGGTGGGGAAAGGTGGGTCAGGACAGTCTGCGAGGGAAGGTTTTTTCCTTTTAGGTGTTTTTTTTTTACTTGGACAACACTGGACTTGTGCCATGCTGGGTTGGGCTCCCAGTGTGGCAGCTAGAAGGCTGTTTGGGGGTGGGGCAGTGGAGCCGATGGGGGATTGGGCACTCTTGTCAGCCATAGGACCTCTTGCCATGCTGGTTGGGCTCCCAGAGTGGCACCTGATAGTCTTGGGGAAACAGTAGAACCACGGCAGAATTGGGCACCCCGTTGGCCATTCAGACTGCTGCCATGCTGGGGGGGGCTTCCAGCGTGGCACCTGGAACTCTGTTGGGGGGAGCACAGCACAGCCAATGGGGGATTGGGCACCCCCGTCGGCTATACAGCGTGTGCATGGGGGGAAGCATGAGCATGCAGTATGCGTGTGTGTGTGTGTGTGCGTGTGTGTGTGTGTAGGGGGAGCGCACATGAGCACACGATCTTATCGCTGCTCACTGAAGCGTAGCTCTTCCTTTCAACTGTATGGCCACTGCATTTTCAACTGCTGCCATAGACAGCTGCAGCATTGATTGGAGAACTGTGGCCGCACCTGCAAACACACTGACTGAATTGGAAGAGGGCTGCCACACCTTTGAAAACTTGGATGATGGCACTATGTTTCTTGCACATGTGTGCAAGCAACATAAAAATACTTCAGGGTATTTGAAAATCCATGCAGGGATGTGAAAATTCCAGACCTCTATCATGGTCTGCCTTATGGTATGCCATGGATTATTGAAATGGTGTGGGTGGTTGGGAGGTGAGGGGAGAGGTGTGGGAAGTCACCCTACACTCTGACCCATCACAAGGGGTGGAACACATGAGTACTATGACCAGTAAAAAGTGCCAGCTTGGTGGTGAAGGGACATGGATGATAAGCCTCATTTTACACTAGACATATATGTTTTACTAATATGATGTAGATAATAACCACACAGATACATAATGGTAAAAATGGTATGTAAGAGTTTACTGCCTATGAAAAATAATCAGATACACAGATTGTGAATAACAGGACTGAAAGTGAAAACGAGCAACTGTAATAAAGTATTTATATTTATTTAGATAGCAATTTAAATTATTAAATTAATAAATTATTAAATAATTTCTAAACATACTGTTGGTGTCTATATTAGTTATTAAATATATATTCTAGGAACAGTGTTATCTCAGTTCTTCCATTTTTAATCATAATTACAATCAGATGCCCCTCTGAGCCCCTTATATCTGCTGTTTTCATCTGGGAACTCATTTCTAATTATATTAGTAATGCAAGATGAAAAACCTCACAAGCCTTTATGTTCCAATTTGTTGTGAATCCAGTAAGTGAACCACCTATCTGCCACCTTTCGTAGAGTCCTGCAGAGAAAAAAAATGTATTATCAACATTTAACATGTGGGGCCTGATACTCAAAACTTTGCCCAGTGGGCAAAATATTTGTGTAGGAGAACAATATTCAAAAGTGATAGTTACTTGCTCTAAAAGGGTTAGTGTGCATGAAATGTATGTGGGTGGAAAAAGGGAGGGGCAAGGACAGGAATACAGGTGCAGCATGATATTCAATGCATTTCAGCTGTGCAAAGAGCTTAGTGCAGGCCACATTGCATAGCACAAATACAACCGATCAAAAGCCCAACTTACTCTGGGCAGCCCTAATGGCCACTGGAGCAACTGCAGCCAACAACCAAGTTGGCAGTTGGGAAGCACACCTGCCCCCTGGCATCAAGTGGTTTCACTGTCTTTCGATCCCCATCCCCATGACATGTAAAAATGTAGTGGTCCCTCTCTGCCCTCTGATCATTGGCCCTGGTGTAAATGTAATTGTCCCTGGTGCCTAGTGCCCCCCCTGCCCTCTGCTTGCTGGCCCTGGTGTAAATGCAATTGTCCCTAGTGCCTATTGGTCCTACTGCCCTCCAATCTCTGGCCCTGGTGTAAATGTTAGTGTCTTTTGTAAATGTAACTGTTCCGTGAACTGGTGGGATCTGTGCCAGGGTAGTGCTACTTGGCTTTGCGCTGCACCAACATTTCCCTATAGTCCATTGGATAACACCGCTATGCTATCCAACTGAATATAGCATCCTCAGAGTCATGGGCAATGGGAAAGTGCAGCACCAAACTTTGCACGCCACTGTGCCCATTTTTGAATTATTAGGCCAGTGGTCTTTAGCAATACAGTTATACAGTCAATTTTTGAATTTTATTGATTCATTGACCTGTTTTTCAATGCAGTTTATATGTGACACATATGATGCAGTATGTTGTTGAATGGCTGCTGAAGTATTTTTATGAGTGTGGGATGAGGGAGTGAAAATCTATCATGTTCAGAAATTGCAGTTAGAAAAATAAATTGTATGGAACAATGCAGAAATCACATTAAATTACAATGATCAAGTTACATTTTAATGTTAGATACAAATTATAAGAAAAACATGCAATTTAATTGTAATAGGTGTAAAGAGATTTTTTAAATTAATTGATAATCTATAAACATTTTCATATTTGTACGTTGACATGCCAACATCTATAGAAACACAGAAATACAGAATTAGTTGGCAGAAAAGTTTTTGTATGCCAATCCATTTTTCACTAGTTTTCCCTGCACCTTCCCAAAATACAGACGCTATCAGATCACTGGTGTCATTCCTGCCCAAGTTCCATCTGCTTATTATGCCTGTGTGCCTATTCAGGGCTAGCATGAAGACTTTTTTATAGTTAATAGTTCACTGAAGTTTTTATTCATAATGAAAAAATAAAGTAAGCAACAAATAATAGCATGTGCCAGGACTAGAACATCAGAGCCCATGGATATACAACAATACAAACTGCTGAAACATTATTAAAACCCATATGAATGATTCCTTGAAGTACCGACTAATATATTAGGATGATAACTAGTCAAGTGAACAGTACACTAATAGTACACCAGACAGACCACATTAGCTTGGTAGGTCCAATTTCGGCTGAAGATAGGGTTGTCCTGTTCAGAGGTGGTAAGGTGCCTACAATAACATATTGAGTATAGTTATCAATGCCACCCAATGCTAACACTGTGTATGGGGGTGGAGTGTTTTCTGGAGTAACCTTATTTAGGGCGATACAAGGGAGGGGGGTTAGGAGGGGCTGGGGAGTTGTTCAAAGTCTTTCCAAAGATAGGCTCCATCTCAGGGCTTCCATAGGGGTGTGGTCCAATGGACCAGAGGAAAGGGAGGTATCAGGGGCTGCATGTTTTGTCCTTATCCTGGGTGAAGCTTGGTCAGGCAGCTTGGCATATGGTGTAATTTGGCGATCTTGCAGAAGGCAGATCACGGGCATGCCCCACAGAGATTTGAAATTATCCAGTCTGTCTTGACTGAACAGTATACCCTTTCAAAACTCACGGCCATACCCATTTCCCTAAACCAATTATGTAATTCTGGTGGCTTCTGTTCCATGAAGTGTTGCAAAATATTGTTTTAAGATTCAAAGTGTCTTCACACAGATCACCTCATCTTGCAGGCTGTTCCAGATGTTCCACAACAATTATATGAATGTAATTTTCCTTACAGCTCTTGTCTATGTCTCCTTACATCTCTGCGGCTTCATTGTATGCAGCCTTGTTCTGCTGTGTTTCCTCATATGAAAGTAACATCACAACTGTACTTTTTTCAACCTTAGGATGCACTTATCGATCTCTATAATGTCCATTAATTTTCTCCTCACTTCAAGGGAGTACAAGTTGAGTGTGCATGGTCTCTCCATATATGGCTTCACATGCTGTCCATCAACATTCTGATTGCCATTCTCTGTAGCACCTCCACCCTTTACATGTCATTGTGCATTTTGTGCCATGAAAACATGACTCCATACTATAAATGGGGACTCACTAGTGATGGATACAGTGACAACACTACCTACCATTGCATGTTAAAATTCCCTCTAACTATAGACCATAGCAAACCTCTAATAATGTCTTCTTCATTTTCATGCCACCTTGCAGCATTTATATAACTTGATATGAATAATCCAATGTCCTTTTCTGGGTTGGTGTCTGTAAGTAGCCACCACTACCAAACTTTGAGCACAGGCTCCAGATTTGTCAAGTAATCAAAATCATGTCTCTTTTATTTATTAAATAAATAAGATATGAGCCATACATACTCATCTGAGATAGGTTCATGCAGAAGATCCCTTATAATTTGATGAATAACCACTAAAACTGTTTGTAAAAAGTCAGCCTGGTGGTGTAGAAGGCTGAAGCACCATTGCTGCCTTATCTTATCTCATACCAGTGACCCAGGTTTGGGAACAGATGTGGGTGGAGCGAGGATCAGCCAGGAGAGGAAGGATTGAGCACCTGTACAACTGCTCTCCTCCCTCGTGGATGGGGAATTTATTTCTTGCCACTTGATTGCCATCTGGAGGAATCCAGATGGTGGTGCATGTGAACCACAATCTGGGAAGGGTGCATGGGTTCCACGTCATAATATAGATTGCAAAACAGCGATCGCTATTATGGTGAGTGTATATTGCCGACAAGCAAATCAGCAATATACACTTGCAGGTGATCCAACAGCTGGAAACACAAAAAGTGTTTTTGTGGGGAGATTTGCCCCCTGCACCACCCTGATTTTAGATTCTCAACTTCAAGGGGGTGCATGTCAGATAGAGGGCGTAGTCCAGATTAAAAAAAATAAATAAGTCCCACAGCCACAGACAGCATCAAAATGTCTACCCTCCTGGTCCCAGCCCCGAACCCAGTACCTGCTGAGCCAGAGCTAGCCACCCACACACCACCACAGCACATGGCTAGCTCAGCGGCAGCAGCCACATCAGTCCCCTAAAACCCCTTACCTGTCCCTCCCCTTCCCCTTGTTATCTCCCCCTTCCAGTCACCCTTCCCTATGCTCGCTTTCACATAGAGTTGCTACCCTTGCAGAGTAACCCATGGGGAAAGCATTGAATATGAGTCACCATTTTGATGGTAGAAGACTTGGTTTGCTGGCCAAGGCACCTAGCTTCACCTGAGCTCTTTCCTTCTAAGACTGCTTGAAAGGCAGAGTAGAGAAATTTACCAGAGCAAGGGAGAAGGATTAAGACTTAGTTTGGCTAAGCAGATTTACTGTGTGGTGGTGTTTTGATTTTTTACTCACAGGGATTGCTACTGTTTGTGGCTAACATGTCATTGCTTTATTTTTCTCTGATTCAAATTGTTGTTGCTGGTATACCTTCTTTGCATTATTACAAGGTGTGCCTACAGGTGTGTGCTAACAGATTACTGCTGTAATCTTCTGATTCAAATTGTCTTTTGCAAGGTATATCTTCTGTTACTGCTTTATTTTTCTCTGGAGCAAAGTGTTTCTTACAGGGTATATCTTCTCTGAAATTACTGTATTACAGGTGGAGCTTACATTTTTGTGACTTTTTTATCATTGGGCTAAGCAAAATTACTGTTTGACACTGTGTTTTATTTTATTCTTGTTTGTTGAAAAGGTTTGTTGTCTCAGAGGTGTTTCAGTCTCCTTCTCACATTGAAGGAGCTAATTGCTTTTCCTCCCACAGCTCTTCCAAAGGATTAGGTGTGTATGTGAGGGTGGAGCTGGCAAACTGTCAGTAATTTCCAACAGAAAGAAGGGTTAAAAAGTCAGGTTAGTTGATATCTTGTAGGTAGAAGACTTGGTTTGCTGGCCAAGGCACCTAGCTTCACCTGAGCTCTTTCCTTCTAAGACTGCTTGAAAGGCAGAGTAGAGAAACTTACCAGAGCAAGGGAGAAGGATTAAGACTTAGTTTGGCTAAGCAGATTTACTGTGTGGTGGTGTTTTGATTTTTACTCACAGGGATTGCTACTGTTTGTGGCTAACATTTCATTGCTTTATTTTTCTCTGATTCAAATTGTTGTTGCTGGTATACCTTCTTCTGCATTATTACAAGGTGTGCCTACAGGTGTGTGCTAACAGATTACTGCTGTAATCTTCTGATTCAAATTGTCTTTGCAAGGTATATCTTCTGTTACTGCTTTATTTTTCTCTGGAGCAAAGTGTTTCTTACAGGGTATATCTTCTCTGAAATTATTACAGGTGGTGCTTTACAGGTTTTACAGTTTTATCTAACATTAGGATAAGCTTTCAGGGTTACTCCATTTGTTGTTGACTGATTGTTTCTGCTCTTACCTCCTTGTTCTTTCGTCCGTGGTTCTTCTTTTTAGGCAGGGAAGGGCCCAGCCACCACCCCATCCCCAACCACCCCACGCTACACTCCTTTTATAGGGTACCACAGTTGTGACATTTCCTGTGAGCAGGAAGGGAGGCGGATCAGTGGGGCCTCCACAAGGTGATCTCATTTACAGGGCACTAGTAATTTAACTTGTTATAACAAGTTAAACAAAGCACAATTAAACCATTACTTGCATTTTTTCCTTTTTTTCCTTCTAATTACTCTGACTAGGTTACAAACCCAGCAACTTATTTGGAATGGATTTCATTAACTGCAGGTACTGTGGAACAATTTTCAGAAGGACAGTCTTACAGGATTTAGGACACTGTCCTCATGCTGGGCCTTTGGAGATCTTGGTCTCAGCTCCGGGCATGGGCAGAGATTGCACGCCTCAAATTTCATATTGAAGAGGAAATACATTATAAGAACCACCCGCCATTTCCCCAGCATCCAACAGAAAACCTCGACCGCAGAGAGGTGAGTTGGTCCAGGAGGTTGGCAGGTGGTTAGGAGGAAGCAAATCAGGTGCCCCATCACTCTCTGCTCTCCAACACATTACCTCCAAAACCATATAACGCTACAAACAGGTATCTGCCTCTATCTCTGAAATCAAATAAAGAGGCAGAAGACACTGCAGAGCAGGACACTGCGACACAGGAGCTAACACAACAATACTCACCCAAATCAGGAACAAAACTAAACAAGCACAAAGGAAATCAAAAACTTCTGATCATAGGAGACTCCATGATTCGGGGAGTTGATACCCATCTCCAGCCAGGGTGATGGTCAGATGTCTCCCAGGTACATCAGCATGGAGACACTGACCGCATTGCTAAAATTGTTCACAAAGCAGGAGAAAACATTGATGTCCTAGTACACATAGGGACTAATGATCTCGCCAGCCGGTCAGTTGTGGAGACCAAGGAACACCTGACTAAGCTGGGTGACAAACTATCATCTATTTCGTCTGGCATCTCCTTCTCTGAGATCCTGCCAGTCTGGGAGAAGGAACAGATGGACGGAAGGTCAGAGAAGGAGAGATAGGGGAGCTAAACACGTGGCTCAAGGACTGGTGCCAGGAAAAAGGACACAGATTTGTAGGGAACTGGCAACAGTTCTGGGAGCGAAAGTTCTTTAAATTTGATGGACTGCATCTGACTAAAGAGAGTCAGTGCATTGGGGCAGAAGTTTGATGTCTTTTGAGAATATTTAAACTAGCAAATGGGGAGAGGGTGCAGCACCCCATCGTCAGAATGGGAAGAACACCCCCCCCTCAGCTAGTGGTCAAACAGGAATTCAGCGTGTTTGCCATTCATTTGCATCACCAGGTAAGAAAAAAGGTTTGTCTCCCACACGATGCACAGGGTAATGCCAAACTTCACCCAACAACTAACACACCAAAATCTGGCCAATGGAAAATCATGTACACAAATGCTCACAGCCTGGGAAATAAGATCCCAGACCTGCAGGCAATAATGTCAGAGGCTAAACTGACATAGTAGCAATTAGTGAGACGTGGTTTACCAGTAACCACACTTAGGAGACTTCAGTACCTGGCTATGTATTGTTCCAGAAGAGACGAGGTGCAAAAGGGGGAGGAGTGGCCTGTATGTTAATGAAAATATCAAAGCTACAGAAATTCAGAATACACATAAGGAGCCAGAAGAACTGTGGGTCACCCTGGAAACAGGAAATGGGACAGCCATAAGAACTGGGGTTGTCTACAGGCCCCCAGACCAGAGGGAGACATAGACACATTACTGTTAGAAGATATACAAAACATGACAGCTAAAGGAGGTTCTGATAATGGGAGACTTCAACATGCCAGATATAGATTGGTCAATACCAGCAGGAACATCTGCCAGAACTAGACTCATAGTGGATTCCTGCAGGGAGGGCCTCAAACAACTGGTACAGCAACCCACAAGAGACAGGGCTATCCTAGATCTAGTACTGACTAACAAAGAAGGGATCACAGATCTCCAGGTAGAAGGTCACCTGGGGTCCAGTGACCATCACATGGTATGGTTCAATTTGGCTACTACATCTAAATCATCCCATTCCAAGGCAAAAATATGGGACTTCAGAGGAGCTGACTTTGATAAGATGGCCAACAGAGTTAAGCTAGCCCTGGCAAAAGAAACACAGGTGAGGAGGTACAGGCAAAGTGGGCAAGCATTAAGGATACAATACTTGAAGCAACATCCCATTGTGTTAGACAGAAAAGGAAGTGCAAAGAAGAAGGAAACCACTTTGGTTCTCAAATACAGTAGCAGAAAAGGTCAGAGCCAAAAGGCTGGCCTTCCAGAAAATATAAGGAACACAGCGGATGAAGATAGGGAGGCATACCAAACTGCCCTAAGGGAAGCAGGTAAGGCAGTAAGGCAGGCAAAGTCCCAAACTGAGGAAACACTAGCACGAACAGTAAGAAGGTGACAAGACTTTCTATAGATACATTAGTGAAAGGAGAAAGTCCAGAGGGGTATGCTAAGCTTAATGGAGAAAAGGGAGCATGTGAGGAGGAGGACCCTGTAAAGGCATCTATCCTAAATAGATACTTTTGCTCAGTATTTACTGAAGAGAAGGTAGGGCAGGGCCCACAGCTCCAGCATCATGGACACAGGGGAGGGAGGTGAGCACTACTCCTTCACAAAGAAAGGGTCCTACAAGAGCTTGCTAAGCTCAGGGTGGATAAGGCAATGGGACCTGATGGCATACATCCCAGGGTACTTAAGGAGCTAAAGGAGGAACTAGCAGAGCCATTAGCAGAATTGTTTAGTGAGTCTCTGAGCACAGGAGAGGTCCCAGAAGACTGGAGAAGGGCTCATGTGATCCCGCTCCACAAGAGTGGTAGCAGGGAGGAGGCGGGGAACTACAGACCAGTCAGTCTTACCTCAGTAGTGGGCAAGATTATGGAGGCACTCCTTAAGGAAAGGATAGTGCAACACCTGGAATCCATAGGGGCACAGGATCCAAGACAGCATGGGTTTACAAAAGGAAGGTCCTGTCAAACTAATCTCATAGATTTCTTTGACTGGGTAACCAGAGTGGTGGACCAAGGGGAGCAGTTGATGTCGCCTACCTTGACTTCAGCAAAGCTTTGACACTGTTCCACATAGAAGATTGATAAATAAGCTAGGTAGGCTCGGGTGGGTCAGAAGTTGGTCAACTGGGTGGCAAACTGGTTGACTGGCAGAAAACAGAGAGTGGTGGTAAATGGTATACAGTCAGAAGAGATGCAAGTCACAGTGGGGTACCTCAGGGATCAGTCCTGGGGCCAGTCCTATTCAACATCTTCATTAGTGACCTCGCAGATGGACTAGAGGGTAAGGCTTGTCTGTTTGCAGATGACACCAAGATCTGCAACAGAGTAGATGATCCAGATGGGGTGGGCAGAATGAGAAGAGATCTGGATAAACTAGCAAAATGGTCAGAAGAGTGGCAACTGGGATTTAATGCAAAGAAGTGCAAAATCATGCACATAGGGAAGAGAAACCCTGAAGCCACTTATAGGCTGGGAGGGGAGTTGCTAGCAGTCACAAAGGAAGAAAGAGACTTGGGCATCATCATCACTGATGACCTAAAATCATCAAGCAGACCTCTAAAGCAGTAGGTAAGGCTAGGGGTGTTAGGGTGTATTAGTAGGGGTATCAAAGTCGTAAGAGGAGGTAATAATCCTCTGTACAAGACATTGGTTAGGCCCCATCTGGAGTACTGCGGCAGTATTGGAGGCCACACCTTCACAAGGACATTAACCAAATTGAGGCAGTCCAGAGAAGGGCAACCAAAATGGTGCAGGGACTGCATCAGAAGACATATGAGGACAGATTAACGGAGCTCAATATGTATACCCTTGAGCAAAGGAGGAGAGAGTGATATGATCAGACATTTAAACACCTTAAGGGCATAAACAAGGTGAAAGAGTCTAACATGTTTAAATATAAGAAAATTGCAGGACAAGAGGACACAGCATGAGATTAGAGGGAGGCCGATTAAGGGGAATGTGAGGAAATTCTTTTCACAGAAAGGGTGGTAGATGCATGGAATAGCTTACCACAAGAAGTGGTGGCTATGAATACAGTGCAGGGCTTCAAACAGGCATGGGATAGGCATAAGGGAGCAATACAAATGACTATGAATAGATAGGTCACTGACAGAGCAAAGGCCGATGGCACATTTATAAGGTAGAAAAAGAAATGGGCAGACTGGATGGGCCTTGCGGTCCTTATCTGCCGTCAACTTCTATGTTTCTATGTTTCTATGGTGGCCCATATTCAGTCACTATCTTCAATGGATACCGGGTGCATGTTCAGAGCACTGGGGGCATCTCAGTGGAGGTGGAACTCACAAAACATGTTAATTCCATGTCTGTGATGCCCATGGGAGAAAATAGGAGGGAAAATATGGAGGATGGACTTCATGAAGTCCTGCCTGTCATGCTGATGGCTTGTTTGGTCTCTCCAGTCATGGGACAAATCTGGATTGTGTGTTCCAGGTAGGGGAGGACAGTCTTCCCAGCCCCACCATGGGGGGCAATTCATCGGGGATTTGGTCCTCCAAAACTGGAGGAGTCTTGGGACAGTCACGGCTGATGGGGACAGGGCTAAATAGCCACCCGTACCTGCCAAGGTGGATAAAAACCTATATAACAAAAAAACTGTTTGTAACACAGCCCTGTTTAACATGACTGGTCTGAAGTCTGGATGCATAATTATGCATTGCATATCTGTAAATTTAATAATTAAAAAATCAATATATTTATAATTTTGTCTTGAAAATAACAATGACAGAAAATTCAATAAGTGATGGAAAAGGTTGATTACATGCAGAGATTTTCAAGGTGTAAAGAGCAATGTGTGCCAACTCGAAGAGTCTTGAAAATGAAAATTTCTAAACATGGAAACCTTCACGGCAGATGGAAAAATGGGATATGGTGACCGTGACTGAAGGAGAGAGATGTGCGATAGGACAAACAGAGGAATTAATATAATACAATGAATTGCCTAAATGCACAAACAGAGGAATAGATAAACAAGATGAAATCTAAAAGGTTTTTTTTTTCCAATGAATCAAGGCAGATTTTAAATGGTAATAAAGGTGGAAAACTAAATACTGTACATGACAGTATGATGGAGAGACAACATGTACAGGGTAAAAATGACACAAAGTCGATGAACTGAGAGATTGACAAGAGGGATAACAAATGTTTCAATGCAATGTATGTAACAATTCAATGTAATAGTAAGCAACACTGCAGATTTAATAGATACATACCTCTCTTAGGACAGCAGATGAAAGTATGCAATACATTGTATACTTGCGAGAGAGAGAAGTGAATTCATAAAGACCATTGGACAATTATAGAATAATCAAATGTATGGCAGTAGGGTTTCAGGACAAAATTAAAGTGTTAAATTGTTCAACTATTTATCTGAAACAAAGGTACAGACGATGTATAAAAAATGTAGAGATAGGTATGTATTGATATGACAAATTCTGACATAAAACAGTAGTTATTGACTTTGTGACATAGAAACATAGAAGTTGACGGCAGATAAGGACCGCAAGGCCCATCCAGTCTGCCCATTTATTTTTCTACCTTATGAATGTGCCATAGACCTTTGCTCTGTCAATGGCCTATCTATTCATACTCATCTGTATTGCACCCATATGCCTATCCCATGCCTGTTTGAAGCCCTGCACTGTATTCATATCCACCACTTCCTGAGGAAGACTGTTCCATGCATCCACCACCCCTTCTGTGAAAAAGAACTTCCTCACATTACCCCTTAATCGGCCTCCCTCTAATCTCATGCTGTGTCCTCTAGTCCTGCTATTTTTCTTATATTGAACATGTTAGACTCATTCACCTTGTTAATGCCCTTAAGGTGTTTAAATGTTTCAATCATATCACCTCTCTCTCTCTCTCTCTCCTTAGCTCTAGGGTATACATATTGAGCTCAGTTAATCTGTTCTCATATGTTTTCTGATGCAATCCCTGCACCATTTTGGTTTCCTGTCTCTAGACTGCCTCAGTTTGGTTAAAGTCCTTGTGAAGGTGTGGCCTCCAGTACTGCATGCAGTACTCCAGATGTGCCTAACCAGTGTCTTGTAAAGAGGGATTATTACCTCCATCTTCTGACTTGTGATACCCCTACTAATACACCCCAACATCCTTCTAGCCTTACCTACTGCTTTAGAGGTCTGTTTGGATGATTTCAGGTCATCGGTGATGATGATGCCCAAGTCTCTTTCTTCCCTTATGACTGCCAGCAACTCTCCTCCCAGCCTATAGGTGGCTTCAGGGTTTCTCTTCCCTATGTGCATGATATTGCACTTCTTTGAGTTAAACCCCAGTTGCCACTCTTCTGACCATCTTGCTAGTTTATTCAGATCTCTTCTCATTCTGCCTACCCCATCTGGATCATCTACTCTGTTGCAGATCTTGGTGTCATCTGCAAAGAGACAAACCTTACCCTCCAGTCCATCTGCAAGGTCACTGATAAAGATATTGAAGAGAACTGGCCTCAGGACTGTACCCCACTTGTGACTTGCATCTCTTCTGACTGCATACCGTTTACCACCACTCTCTGTTTTCTGCCCGTCAGCCAGTTTGCCACCCAGTTGACCAACATCTGACCCATCCCAAGCCTACCCAGCTTATTAATCAATCTTCTATGTGGAACAGTATCGAAAGCTTTGCTGACGTCAAGGTAGACAACATCAGCTGCTCCCCCTTGGTCCACCACTCTGGTTACCCAGTCAAAGACATCTATGAGATTAGTTTGACAGGACCTTCCTTTTGTAAACTCATGCTGTCTTGGATCCTGTGCTGCTATGGATTCCAGGTGTTGCACTATCCGTTCCTTAAGGAGTGTCTCCATAATCTTGCCCACTACTGAGGTAAGACTGACTGGACTGTAGTTCTCTGCCTCCTCTCTGCTACCACTCTTGTGGAGTGGGATCACATGAGGCCTTCTCCAGTCTTCTGGGACTTCTCCTGTGCTCAGAGACTCACTAAACAGTTCTGCTAATGGTTCTGCTAGTTCCACCCTTAGCTCCTTTAGTTCCCTGGGATGTATGCCATCAGGTCCCATTGCCTTGTCCACCCTGAGCTTATCGAGCTCTTGTAGGACCCTTTCTTTTGTGAAGGGATTAGTGCACACCTCCCTCTCCCCTATGTCCATTGTGCAGAGTTGTGGGCCCTGCCCTACCTTCTGTTCAGTAAATACTGAGCAGAAGTATCTATTTAGGATAGATGCTTTTACATCGTCCTCCTCCTCACATGCCCTTTTATCCTCTTTGATCTTAGCAATACCCCCTCTGAACTTTCTCCTTTCACTAATGTATCTATAGAAAGTCTTGTCACCTTCTTTTACTGTTTGTGCTAGTGTTTCCTTGGTTTGGGCCTGTGCCTGCCTTACTGCCTTCCCTGCTTCCCTTAGGGAAGTTTGGTATGCCTCCCTATCTTCATCATGCTGCATTCCCTTATATTTCCTGAAGGCCAGCCTTTTGGCTCTGACCTTTTCTGCTACTGTGTTTGGGAACCAAAGTGGTTTCCTTCTTCTTTTGCATTTCCTTTTCTCACTAACACAACGGGATGTTGCTTCAAGTATTGCATCTTTAATGCTTACCCACTTTGCCTCTACCCCCTCACCTGTATTTCTTTTTGCCAGGGCTAGCTTAACTCTGTTGGCCATCTTATCAAAGTCAGCTCCTCTGAAGTCCGATATTTTTGCCTTGGAATGGGATGATTTTGTTCTAGTGTCCAAATTGCACCATACCATGTGATGGTCACTGGCACCCAGGTGACCTTCTACCTGGAGATCTGTGATCATTTCCCTGTTAGTCAGTACTAGATCTAGGATAGCCCTGTCTCTTGTGAGTTGCAGTACCAGTTGTTTGAGGCCCTCCTCCTGCAGGGAATCCACCATGTGTCTAGTTCTGGCAGATGTCCCTGCTGGTATTGACCAATTTGTATCTGGCATGTTGAAGTCTCCCATTACCAGAACCTCCCGTTTAGCTGTCATGTTTTGTATATCTTCTAACAGTAATGTGTCTATGTCCTTCCCCTGGTCTGGAGGCCTGTACACAACCTCAGCTTGTATGGCTGCCCCATTTCCTGTTTCCAGGGTGACCCACAGTTCTTCTGGCTCCTTATGTGTATTCTGAATTTCTGTAGCTTTGATATTTTCATTGACATAAAGGGCTACTCCACCCCCCCCCCTTTTTGCACTTCAGTCTCTTCTGAACAGTACATAGCAAGGTACTGAAGTCTTCCAAGTGTGGTTACTGGTAAACCATGTCTCGCTAATGGCTACTATATCCAGTTTAGCCTCTGTCATTATTGCCTGCAGGTCTGGTATCTTGTTTCCCAGACTGCGAGCATTTGTGTACATGATTTTCCATTGGTCAGATTTCCATGTGTTAGTTGTTGGGTGAGGTCCAGCATTTCCCCTGTGCATCATATCAAGAGCCAGACCTTTTTTCTTACCTGGTGACTACTGTGTTCATGCGAGGAGGCCAATGCCAGTCAGTGGAAATGAGAGGTGAGCTGATAAGTGGAAAAAAAAAACATGGTATCCGGTTTATTTTGAAAATTCAGTTTGACACAGTGATACCCTTGGTAAAAAGGAAGGCTGCAGCTGCACTTGTTATTTCTGGTCTCTGTGAGCAAATAAAGGTACCCCCTTACTAGGGACCTAAGCCAATAAGAGGCTATGGAATTTGTTGCAGATTTTATTAGGGTTTATAACATGGTACAAAAAAGTAGGAAATCCAATTGGTCAAAGGGCATCAGGTGACCATAGATTAACTCTCCTATTTAATCCACAGTTGCTGTGAATGTACCTGAAGCAATATCACTGGGCACAGAAAGTGCCTTTCAGACCTATTCCCTGCTCCACAGAGGCAAACAGAAAGGCAGCCATTTAAAATGGGTGAAGCAGAAGACAGCGAGCTGAAGTAGAAATAGAAAGCTCATTGTCCCACAGTGGAAGCAGTGTATTTTTAGAAAGCGAGACTGAGACATTGATTTCCTCCACCGTGGTGTACAGCAAGAGAGAGTGACACATAGACCAACAGTGAGCGTCAAGTCCTCGGTTAGTAGCAGCCGCACTCTCAATTTGTGGGTTTGTTCATATAAGACAGAGAGAGAAAGAGAGAGAGAGAGAGAGAGAGAGAGAGAGAACAAAGCTACTTCAGAGTCCAAGGAGATCTCAATGAACTGTCACTTCTGCTGGCTTGGTCAGTTCATTATTGCTGACTGTACTTGCACTGCCCTCTTGAAACGTGCATTTAAATCAGTGATAATGCAGCCCACTGTCACTTCTGCTCACTGATTCTGTTCATTATTACTGACTGGACTTGCAGTGGTAACTGAGAAATGCGCCTGCACTTACATTGCCACAGCCGCCCCCCCCCCCGGTACCTCGGCTGTCTCGCTGCATCCTCAACGATGTGCAGTTAGTGTGCTGTGGAGCTCCAAACTGCATGAGAGACAGAAAGAGAGGGAGACACAGGATCGTGTGCTCTGGAGCTGTGGGGGGGGGGGCAACTTGGTGTCCCGAGTTGTGAGTACCGCGAAGTTCACAGAAGAGTCAGTTAAGAAACTGTAGAGATGGGCTTCACTGTCAGTGTCTCTCTGTAAAGATAAGTTGCATTGTTAGTTGCTGTGCTTCATTTCTGTGATGCTGCCCCTCACTCGCCACTCACTGTAGCATTCGGCTGAGCCTATCAGCATGACCTACACCTAATGGAAAGAAAATGGGTAACTTCAGAACAAAGTGACTCATGCATATCTTATGAACATACAAATGTCAGAAATCATTTCATGACTCTGTTTCTGGCATTTGTATGTTCATAACATAAACAACATATGCATGAGTTCTGGGGACTACTTTTGAAGTCATCAGGATACACACTCATTTTCCCTATTTAAACGCAAAAAAACAACCTTTTTGTGGACTTTATTTGTTTCTTAAACATAACCCATGTTATAAGTGCAATAACCCACTCCAGGGTATGGGGTTATAGGCATTTATAACATGGGTAAGAAAAACAAAGCATGCCAATGGGTCAAACACCATCATGTGACCGTGGATTAAATGCTAGTAAATGCCCAGTTGGTGTGATTCTCCCTGAATCAATATCCCAGGGCAGAATGGCACTCATTATCTGCTGCCAAAATCAAACCAGACAGGCAGCCATTGTAGAACTGGAAAGTGAGGTACAGCTGCAGTGCAGGTGGCCGATTCAGTGGAATAACTCATCCTGAGCTACAGTTGCAGTTCCTGACAGCCTGTCCAAACATGACCATCCCCCCCAACCACCAACAATATTGGCTCCCTGTTCTGTGGAGTGTCCAGCCTGTCCTCCTTTCATACTCTCTCCAACATCTGCGCTCACCATGCTGCGGGGGAGGAGTGATAGAAACCAGCAATTGTGAAGTGAGAGCCAGCGCTAAACCGGGGATAAGAGAGGTAGTGAAATTATTGTATGTATACTCCAAGGTTTATTATTAAGGAACTGAAACACACAAACAAAACCACAGTGACAGGAAAAGGACCGATTTGTCCCTTGGAGCCAGCCAAATATACAAAAGAAAATTAAGTGCTGGGGCTTGCATGGCTTTTAGTAGTGTTGCTAGGTTGTGACAATACTTAATATATGCAAGTGTTTACTTCTGTTATATTTTATGAGTAGTCCAGAACTAGGCAACCCATTAAAATGGTAGCTCTGTCACAGCGCGGAGAGAGTGAGAGTTTCTCTTCCCTCTCCTGCCCCTTCCCAAACATTTGTGCCATGGTGCCTTTGACAGACAGGGATTCTGTGGAGAGAGAGGGACAGCGCAAGATGCTGTGCTGGCAATCCACTATCCCTCTCATGTTCCAGAGCAGCAAGCTGAGTGTGTGTGTCTAAAAGCATATTGGAGATATCAGGGGAGACAGAGAGACAAAGCAAGTCTGCAGCAGCAGTGTGTGGAGAGGGAGAGAGAGAGAGAGAGAAAGAGAAAGACAGACAGCGAGAAGTTCAGGATCTTCACATCAAAGTGAGTCATGCATCTGTTATTTACGTTATGAACATACAAATGTCAGATATCATTTCAGGACTCTATTTATGGTAGTTGTATGTTCATAAAGTAAATCACAGATGCATGAGTTCTGGGTGCTACTTTTCAAGTCAGCAGGATATATTATCATTTTCCCTCTTTAAACTGCAAAAAAACACCTTTCTGTTTTTTTTTAAACATGATACATATTATAAGTGCAATAACTCACTCCAGGGTATGAGGTTATAGGCATTTAATCCACACCTCAGGGGCTGTGAGGGCACTCAGCCTGCGGCTGCATGCCTCACAACACACCCGAAGCATGAACTAAATGCCTATAACCCCATACCCTGTCATGAGTTACTGCTTACAAATAGAGTAATCACAAACAAAATAATGTAACGTGTTGAACATGTAATTCTCAATATCAATCATCTACCCAGAGTAGTGTGTAGATGTAAGGAGGTCACACTCCGGGAAAAGCATAAACAGAGTATATGCTGTCTAGATGAAGACAATTATAATGGCTCAAGGGAAGGTTTTAGGATGCTGAGTATGGGGAACCCAGCTTGGCATGCTGGCAACCTGTGTTCTATCCCAACTCCATGATATCATGATTAGGGGACAGCATTGAAGATGATGGAGCATCCATGTGGATGCTCTACTCTTGTGTGAGGATGTTGCAGAGCAATGATTTGGGAGTGACACCAGGTGATGTACGGAGCCTTACCAGCATGGGTGACCTCACATCTTAGGGCTCTGCTACCAGGTGGTTATCACAGTGCATGCCATTAGGGTGTAGGGAGGGCATTGAAAACAAAAACTATCACCCATCTTGGCTAGCCAAATGACAGCTTCCTAGTAGCCATCCCCACAACACAATGCCCCTCCAGAACAACGCTCTTGCCCCCCACCCCAGCCCTGCATACTTCAGCAGACTCCACAAGAATGCTACTCTTCTTCTCTTATCAACAATAAGGTTCCCCCCAGTGGGAATATATTGAATCCTAGTAGGACATGGGGATAATCTGAGAAGCCAGGTGGCAAAAAACAATAATGAATGGGAAGAATGGTGGGAGGACAGGGATATTGAGCATCTAGTAAGAGTGGGATGTCAGGGGTTACATGGAAAGTGCAAAAAAAAGTATTGGTGCAAAGGAACTGCATCATAACCTACATGAGGAGAAACTGAGGTATATCTATATGAACACCCAGGAAGAGAAGATGGTAAGCGGTAAATTGATAGACACATATAGGTATCGCACTGTGGTTAACAAGGATGAGGAGTTGAATATTTTTTAGAAGAGAATTTGCAATGAGACCTGCAAAGAAAATAGAAATTGGTATAATTAGGAGGGGTATGAGGAAATGTTTCTACAATGAAAACTTGATGAACAGCATAGTATGGGTATGAAAACAGTAGCTGAATACAAGCATGCCTGTGATAGCTTCCAATGAATACTGGTATAAAAGGAAAGGGGTGGGAGTTGAAAACTGAATTCAGTTAGTGTATTTAGATACATTATATGCAGGTACAAGCTGTGAAAACTAGATGTGCCAAACAGTCATTAGCTGCAAAAAAATCTATGGACTCAATTTTCAGAGCACCCGTAGAGTACCACAATTTGCACTGAACCCCCCGACTGCAGCAAAATTTGGGTACATCAGGGACCCTGTCCTGGATTTTTGAACAACAGTGATCCCTACACCAAATTCCCCAGATGTGCTGCAGGTGGAGTGCTGCACCAAACAGGTGACACGCACTAGAGGGGTCTGATGGAGGGTGCTGTCATGTGCCCCCTCACCTGACACAGAGCTGGCACTGGAACAGCAGCAGAACAGTAGATGGGGGGGTAACTAGCATAGAACCACTGACCTGAGACATGTAGGAGTGCCCTAAGGGGCCCTGTGAGCATAGAGAGCAGTGCCAGGGCAAACGGTGGCACCAGACAGGTGTGCCTGCATCAGGCTCACAGACCTGCAGACAGGGTACCATGTAGTTGGGCTTACTGTGCACTTTGTACAGTAGGCCCAGCTAAGTGGTACCCCATCTGCGGGCCTGTGAGCCTGATGACAGGGTCCAACATTAGCCACAATGGCTGTTAGATCAGCACTTGGCTGGTCTAACCACAGCTATGAGTTGCAGCCATGGTGGGACTTTCAAACTCCCCAGTTGGGGGATGATGCAGCCCCACCATGTCACTAGCCTTCTTCCACCATGGTGCACCAGTGTGGCTGTCACAAGGATAGCACAGGCATGGTTGGTGCAGGTGGTTCCCCAGATTTCAATGTGTAAGACAAGCTATGCTGTAACTAGAGCTGGTCAGAAGTTACAAATTCCACTTTTACGGAACTTCCATGGAATTTCATAAATGTTGTAAACTTTTCTGAACTTCTACCTTTAGTGATGTCAGATTCTTCCAAATGTGTTTGGTGAATTTTTGTCCTGTTCCACAGAATTTTCACGCTGAATTGCAAAATAATACCCATGAACTGTGGAATGACAGTTCTGAAGAATTCCATTCCAAAGTTTAATACATTAATCCACAGTACATGTAAATATTCTGCAGTTCAGTGATTGGTTCTGCAGAATTTTTTGTTGAAGTTTAATACATTAATCTGAAATTCATACATTCATTCTGCACTTCAGTGACTCACTGAACTACAAAATAAATGTATGAATTGTGGATTAATGTATTAAAATGTGGAAAGAATTTCTGCAGAACTGACCACTGACAGATTAGTTCTGTAGAATATCTTTCCACAGTTTAATACATTATTCTGCAGTTCAAATATTCATTCTGTCATTATAAATTCAAATTTGCATTAAAGTTGCCAAAGTGTATTCTGAAATTTCATGAAAGCAAAATTCTGACTTTCGCCAAAATTCTGCCGGCGGAAGTTTCATTTCACACAGCTTTAGCTGTAAATAATTTCAGTAATTCCATGTGTTCTGCACAAACATTCTTGTTTTAAAACTAGTCTTGTAATATGCTCTTGCATCACTTATTGAAAAATATGCAGTTTATGGTACATAATGCAGAGTTGCAGAAGACTATTACACAGATGATTGTGAAACTGACAATCAGTGTGCATCTACATTGCACCCACTGCTTGGTGTCTCGTACATGAAACACTATCATAACCCACCAACCAGCTGTTTGTGATTAAAGAGAACAAATCATATCTGATCCAATTCTCAAGTTATTATTAAACAATCTTGGGTGAAAGAATAGCTGTTAATCGAAAGCATAAATGTAACACCTAAGCATATTTTAAATGTTTGTGGACAACAGGCTGTATCAATCACGAAGTCAAAAGCAAGATCATAAACATCTGTCATCAGCAAAGCATTATGTGAACTGTTAAGAAAATAATTTAAATTTAAACATGTACAAAGCTATTTCTATGACTTTTTTAATTTATGGGTATTATAGCTTAAGAACAAATTTGTTTTACATGCAATCATTTACATTTACTAATGGATCTCAGCCCGCTAGCTTAAATCAGAGAGATTAAATACTGTCATGACTTTCAAAATAAATATCAGTTACAGTGCAAGGCAAAACATTCAAACGTAAGCAGATTGTGTGGCTGACAACTTCAACAACTTTTATATTTATTTCACTTGATAGTAACTTACAACCAAAGCATTTTAACTTGTCTATATGAAACCCAGCTGATAGCCCACTGTATAAATTACTGGCAAGAGTGTCAACGGGCAATTGCCTTTGATCTCTGGTGGTGGCAATACAACTTTTACAGTATGTCATGGCTCAAATCTATATGGCAATATTAAAATGTAATGTCTTCTTACTTCATCTTAGTTGACAGATGAGATATCAATGTTGTGATAGATGTCATGCTTCATAAGTTTCTGCGCTGCCACCAGGACATAATATACACCACTTCCTTTCAGGACTGCCATGAACATGGACACTCAGGAAGTGTCACGAGGACTCGTAATGCAGTCTTGAATAAAAAGTCATTAATAATGAACTAAAATGATAAGAAACATGCAGACACTTATTTGAAAATATTTTTATTAAGTCAAAAATTGTTACACAATCCTCAGAGTCACAGCAGTTCTCCTTTAAGATAAATAACAACAAAATCACCAGGGCCATGACCTTTAAGTAGTGGGGAGGGATTCAAGAGAGGATGGTGGATAGGTCAAACAGTGTATGGTAATGTGATTATTCTAAAAGAACTGACCGGAAAGGACAATAAAACAGCTCCTACTATGCTCCTCACAAATGGCACAACAACACTAGATCCAAAGGAGATAGCAGACATATTCAACACAGCATTTACTGACCTTGGTGGAATTCTCCCACCACACTACCTTCACCCCCAACCCAAGGTAACAGCCAATGTAGAGACAAGTAAAATGCAGCCAACCCCCCTGCCCCATTTTTACTTCAAACAAGTCACTGGGCAAAACTAGGTTTGGCAGTGATGGACTAGACATGAAAATGATTACTATCACACTTGACAAAGTCACTCTGCCCCTCACTAAGACCTTTAACTTACAGTAGCCCTCAGACAGGCTCTATTCCCCACTCAATGGAAAGCAGCACTGCTAACACCAGACCATAAAAGCAGACATTTTGCCATCCACTCCAACTACAGACCAGTCTCTATCTTGCCTGCCCCCTCCCCATTGAAGGCCCTTGAATGAATCATATTGGATCAACTTGTGGAACATATTCACAAGTACAACATCCAGTGCCCCCAACACCACAGATTTAGAAAAGCCCACAGTGCTACTACTGCATTGGTAGAGTACACTAACTACATTCATGAGGCACTGGATGAAGCCCAACTCATCGGGTTTATCTATATAGACCTAACAGAAGCATTTGATGTAGTTAACCACCAATCATTGATCACAAAACTTTATACACATGGGCTGTCCTCTGAGACAGAGAGCTGGTTCAGAAGCTACAGTACCTTACCCAGAGAACCCAACAAGTGAAGATAAATGGCATACTATCTGATAGCAAACATGTCACACTCAGTGCCCCTCAAGGGTCCACACTTGAACAATTGCTCTTTAGCCTTTTCATAAACACCCTCCCAGATGCATGCCCATCTATAGTAATACTCTTTTCTATGCCGATGGTGCCCTCAAATAAGCTCACTAAATCAGAAGCTCCAACTTAGCTTCCAACAAATAGAAGAGTGGTTTAAGAAGAATAAACTACTACTAAACTACAAAAAAACAAAGATCATGGTATTCTCCAACCCCCAGAATAAGGGCAAAGTGAGCCGAATGGTTATTTTGAACAATAGTGGTGAAACGCTTGACCAAGTGTGCACCTACAGACACCTTTGAGTCACACTAGATAACTCCCTTTCCTTCACCCGACACATTGACCAAGTGGCTAAAACAATAAATACCAGACTAGGCACCCTCTATAAGCATAGGAACTATCTGACACAAGAGGCTATTAGACTCGCTGTTAACAGTTTAATACTGTCTGCTATAGACTATGGACTAATAGTGTATAGCGTAGCCTCTAAAACAGCTTTAAAAAGAGTTAAGGTGGCACTAAATAAAGCATGCAGACTGGTTCAGGGTGCTGGGAAACTAACACACACCTGCAATCTCTATGCCCAATACAGTTGGCTCACACTCCAGGGGAGGATCATGTATCAAGTATGCCTCCTGGATAAAAAAGCATGCCTAAGACTTACCCCCTCCCAATATAAAAAAGCTCCTCCAGCATTCGCACTGCCTGTACCTCAATAAGAACACTGTCAGAAATGACCTCCAGGTACTTTTCAGAAATACCTCATTAGCCCAGCACTCCTTCACCTACAGGGCCCCTCCATGGCTCAGTGGACTCCCTACTACTATCACAATTGTCCAGGACATTGGGCAGTTTAAAAGGGAGCTCTGTTAGCATCTGATTCTGATGGGTAAATGTGAGTGCACCAATTAACCTGCTTTACCTCTGCCTACAACAAAGCCCACTCCTGTGTGTCCTCCTCAGCCCCATAATACCTATACCCTATATACCAGGGACGCGATATTCAGAAAAGGGCAAAGCGGAGTGCAAAAGTTTGTGCTGTGCTTTGCAATTGTCCAGGGGTCCACAGATGCTATATTCAGTTGGATAGGACACCGACACTATCTAACTGAATATAGGGCAATGTCGGCACAGTGCTACAGCAAGTAGCAGTGCCCAGATGTGGATCCTGAAGTGTTCCTCAAGAGTAGATAGCACTGGAGTGCTATCTGCCATTTTCAAAGGGACCCATGCAAATTAGCCCATTAGCATGCAAGGCACTAGAGTGTCATTTGCATGCCTACTGTAAGCTAATTTGCATGGGTAGCAGAGGCAGATTGGCAGGCACAACCCTCCCCCCATTGGCTAGTCCCATAGTTGTTTGGACATCCCTGGTACCTAGTGGTCATCCTCCCTCAAATCACCATCCTTGTGCCATGGAAGTAATCCATGGTGCCTAGTGGTCCTCCCTGCTTATCACAGTCTTTGTGCCCACTGCAGTACTAATACCTGGTGCCCAGTGCTCCCCCCTTGCCGATCGTCAGTCACCTACACATATAGAACCCCCAGGTGCCCAGTGTCCAAACACCTCTTCCAGTCCCAGCCCATTCAGGGTAATACATGTCCCTGTCATCCAGTGGTTCCCTCAGTCACCGCTCCCCAGCCCCATAACAGATGCTCTATCTGTTCCTGTGCTGCTGGTGTATGTAAACGGTAAGGTGCATGGAAGTAAAATAAACTAGACCTGTTGTATCTGGGTAACCCTACCCATTGCCGGTACCACCCCTGTCTAGGCAGTTCTCCCTGGCATCTAGTGGTCCCCCATGGCACCAAATACCCACCAATCCCCCTTTCTCCTTACCAGACTCTACAGTGCTGCGGGAGTGCATATGGTGACTGACACAGCCCTCCACACACCTCCTCAGCCAGCTGCCATATGTCCAGACAAGCAGTGTGTTTTCTTTATAGGACAGAGTAACTCGCCTTGTCCTGTAACTAAAATGTGCACTCTCTGCCTAGGATGTATGGTGGCTGGTCAAGAAGGTTTGCAGAGGGCTGCGCTGATCGCCATATGTACTACCATGGCACCAAAAAGTCTGGTGAGGAGAAGAGAGGTTGGGTGGGTGCTCAGTGCTGTGGGGGGGGCACTAGACACCAGGGTGTACTGCCTGGATAGGGGCTGTACTGGTTATGGGGGAGGTTACCTGGACACAGCAGGGATTAGTTTGTTTTATTTCTCTACACCTTACTGTTCACATACACCAGTGACACAGGGATGGATGGTGTGTCTGTTACGGGGGAAAAGGAGTGGCGACTGGGGGGAGGACCACTGGATGCCATCGACATGCATTACCAAGAATGGGCTGGGACTGGAGGGGAGGTTTAGACACTGGGCACCTAGGCGCTCTTTATGTGTCGGTGGCTGGTGATTGGTGAGAATGGACCACTAGACACAAGGGATTGGTGCTGTTATGGGCACGGGGACAGTGATCGGTGTGGGGGGACCCCTAAGCACCAGGGATTAGTACTGCCATGGACACGGGGACAATGATAGGTGTGTGGGGGACCACTAGGCATCAGGGATTAGTACTACCATGGACACAGGGACAGTGATCGGTGTGGGGGGACCCCTAAGCACCAGGGATTAGTACTGCCATGGACACGGGGACAGTGATCGGTGGGGGAATCACTAGACACCAGGGAGCTTAATTTCTTTGTTATGGGTGTGGGGATGTTGATTAGGGAGGGGGTATACTAGACACCAGGGAGGGTTTGTTTTATTATATGGGCCAGTGACTAGATGGTAGGGTGTCCACTAGGTACCAGGAAAGTTTGGGGTCATACATGGGCTGGTGGTGGGTGGGAGGGGAGACCATGAGGCACCAGGACTGTCTTGTGTACGGGAACAGTGTTCAGGGTGGGAGGGGTGCCACAGACCACATGGTGGGGTGGGTGTGCCCCCCCACTGACAACTGGGTACTTTGCTGCAGTATCCTGGCAGCCCCTAGGGTTACCCGGAGTAAGTTGGAGTTTTGTTTGACAGCATTTGTGCTGTGCAAGTGGACTATGCTAAGTCCTTTTTTGCAGTGCAAATGCACTGAATATGGGGTTGTGTGGATATTCCTGTCTCAGCCATTCCATTTGCCTACCAACATATGTTATGTTTTGCATGTGCACTAACTCTGTTTGCCCACACAACCACCTCTTTTGAATATCGTGCTCTGGTACAAACCCCAGTTTGCATGGGCAAACACCCATTAGTGCCCACACAAAATGTTGAGTACCTGGCCCAGAAATCTGGACTAATTGACTTTTCACAGTTCCATCCTGTTTACCAACACATACCTTAAGCCAATGATCTTACTCACCACACTATATATTAGGTATTTATCAAAAGATCACACTGCTGTTACCATTAGTTTTAGTTACTGTTTGGATTATTATTACATTACTGCCACAGATAGAAGTTTTATTTACCATGTGGCCAAAGTTTGCACGTCTACCACCAGCTGCAGTTACATTTGATATTTGGCCAAATAAAATCACACCACTGCAACCACTGAATTACAGTATGTACTATTTCACAATTTGCTCATTACCACCTCTGCCACCACTATCTTTTCACTATTCAAATAAAGAAAATAACAGTACTCTCACCACCACTGGATTTGTTTTCTTTCTGAGTAAAGATTATACCACTACTTCTAGCACTGGTTTTATTTTGCTGTTTGGCTGATGACTACCGCTGCACCACCACTAGTTTTATTTACTTGTTGACAGAAGTTTCCACAAGTACCAGCGTTGCTCATCACCAAATTAAATAGGCATTTTCTCTTCTTTGGGCTACCAGTGCTGCCTTTGTTTTTCCTAGCTAAATAAATTTGAAAAACATAGATTGAAGGAGACTATAATAAACACACAGTAATTGAATAAGAAATACATCTGTTATTTGTAATGTTTATATATATTTTTTCTTTTCTTGAGATGGCTGTTCTTTTCATTCCATATAAATTGTTTTCTCCTTGTGCATGTGTGTGGGGGAGTGTTGCCATGGGGTATCCTCAGAGACAGGGCCTGGGGGCTCCATCCTGCTTTATATTTATGGGCACTTCCTATTGTGGGCTCTGGTCTGTCTTTGATTTATGGACAATTTCCACTTTTGCCTTAAATCCAAACCACTAGCAGCACACCCAGTAATTACATGCAGCATTTGATCTTCAAGATGGTAGAACACATGTCACTTACAAAGACCACATAACCATCATTAGAAGGACAGTTAAGTTATGATAACCTTTGGACCAGGGTGGGAAGGAAGAGGAGGGTGCCCATGTGTCCCTAATGAGTACTGCTGACATTCTCAACACACCTGACACTTCCAGACCTGCTGCTGTCAGGATAGCCGCTGATGTAAAGAAAAAGAAAAATGTTGGTTCAAAAAAGTCACAAGCAGAAACTTAACAGTGATGCTGAATAACAACTGATCTTTATGAGTATGTCACAGATTGGACAGGCACCCTTTTCAGGGTCTGATCCATACAAAACTGAAGGTAAATTTTTAACCACTTTTTTTATCAAAGTCCTTCTTTTCTCAGTATTAATATAACTCAGCCATTCAGTTTACCAGTTTCACTCTTCTTAGAGGATATCTACAGATATGTAAATGAAAAGAGAAAGAAGCAAGAGTAAGGATAGTGAGGATTAGGAGGGAGGAAGGGAGAGACTAGGAAAAAGCTGTCATCCTGAACACTTACTTCTGCTCAGTCATCACAGTGGAGGAAGGGGGTCCACCAGACAGTAGATGCAGAAATGGGGGCGCTGACAAAAGTCAATTTTCAGAGGAAGGAGTCCAAAAGGGACTTATGGTTATGGCTCTGAAGGTAGCCAAACCTATGGAACCAGATGGGGTACACCCAAGGGTACTAAAGGAACTCAGACAGGTGCTAGCTACCCCACTGATGGTTTTATTCAAAAGTTCACTGGAAACATATGAGGTCCCATGGTACTGGAGAAGGGTTGATGTGCTCTATCTACATCACAGTGGCAGCAGGCAGGAGCCTAGCAGCTATAGGTCTGTTAGTCTTATAGTATTTCAGTAGTGAGGAAATCTATGGAAACTGCTAAAGGAAAGACTAATAGATCCTCCTGGGTCTGTGTGGGTGGCTGTTTGTGTTTGTCTGTGTCTGTAGCTTAGTTTTTTGGGATTTACAAGATCTTCTACCTGGAGTAACTACACCATTCTTGCTCACTACTCTGTGAAGGTCTCCTGGACTGGATTTCTGCAAAACATCACCACCAGGTATTTGCATTTTCAGTTTAAAATCAACTTTTTGGAAGCTATCCAAAGCAAAACAGAAGTCAAGCAACTAAGTCTGACAAATTCAGTGACTCTGGGTTCTGCTTGAATCCACATTTCTGTCTGACCTTCTCCTGAGGGATCTATATGTGGGCTTTTAAACAACCTCTTTAAATAACAAAAGGAAGCATAAGGACAAAGTTTCACATCCTGCTCTTGTACTTGAGTAAGTGAGCCCCAGGCTATCAATGTAATGGGGCAGGGGAGTGCATGCCTGCAAACTCTTGCATAGCCAAAGCCTCTTGTCAAATCCTTGCCTAGCTGTGACCCTGGGTGACCTGTATCATGAATTGTACCAGTAGCCCAGGACATCTAAAAATTGTATCTCTGAATATCTGCAGCCTTCTCTCCAAACTGCCACAATTTCAGGCCTGGGTGTCTCAGATTGATCCTGACGTCACCTCCCTAACACAAACATGGCTATCACCAAAGATCCCAGACACAGCAATTGCCCTTCATGGATATAACCTGTTCCGGCAGGACCGTACCTCAAAAAGAGGGGGAGATTGCCTGGTTTACCTCAAGAGTGACATCAAAGGGCAAATACTACCAATTAGCTTCCACACCAAGGAAGCACAGGTTCTAACACTAAAACTTAATATTGGCCAACAAAACAAAGTGCTACTATTAACCACTGTATACCTGCCTCCTGGGACACTACTCACTGGCTTCCCACAGCTCATAAGCCACCTCGAACAGAACAAACTAAACTGGGAACATATAATCCTAGGGGACTTCAACATTAATTGGCAAGCACAGGATGCAGCGACAGCTGGAGACTAAATAGCTGGACTGTACCTGACCCAACTGGTCACACAACCCACCAGATAAAACTACCGTACAGGAACCAGCACCCTCATCAACTGTCTACTCTCCTCCTGTCCTGAACATATCGCAGAGGTAACAGTCCTACCTGACACCATCAGTGACCACTCCCCTGTACTACTTACCTGGACAAACAAGTTCACCAAGAGTAAGCCTAAGACCACCAGGAACAGATCACTAAGGCCTGGTCAACTAGACTCCTTCAGGCACTACCTAAAAGGGATTGCTTGGTCCCCACTGGATAGAGTCAAGGACGGAAACCAAGTACTGGATTACTTCTGCAGTATTTTTACTAAAGCCTGCAACATCTTTGCTCCTTACAAAACAAAGAAAGCTAGAGGAATCCCCAACCCCTGGCTGTCCAGCCCTCTAATTGAATGCATTCAACTCAGAGATCACCTGTGGCATAGGGCCAAAGCCACCAGGAATCTAGCTGACTCCCAAGCGTATAAGGCAGCTAGAAATACCTGCATAAAACTCATACGTCTGGCGAAAGCAGCTTACTACAATGACCTCCTAGGAAAGACCTGGGGTAGAGGGAGGGAGTTCTGGGACTCTATAAAATCTGTCATGGGTACAGCCTCAAGGGCCACACCGGACCTTATAGTTACCACCTCTGGTACATTGCAAGACCCAAAGGAAATTGCTGATGCTTTTAATGTTGCATTCATGGACCTCAGCAATATGTTGCCCCCTGAATACCTGAATCACACCCTTGCAGGCCAGCAGCACAACCTCAACACTCCATCATCACAGGATAATGTTACCCCACCATTCTACTTCAGGCAGATCTCCACAGGTGAGACCGTCAAATATATCAAACGGGTCCTTGGTAAGACCAGGATGGGAAGTGACACGATTGATTTGAAGATGGTAGCACTCCCATTAAACGAACTTGTGGCACCACTCACCAAGGTATTCAATGCCTCTCTAAGATCTGGCATCTTCCCTGACAGGTGGAAAGAGGCTCTAGTCACACCTGTTTTTAAATCAGGAGACAGAGCTCATTTAGCAAACTTCCGGCCCATCTCGATTTTACCCCCCTCTCCAAAGCACTTGAAAGGGTGGTCTCAGAACAACTAACCGAGTACCTAGAATAGCATAGCCTTCTCTGCTTGCAACAACATGGATTCCGACAAAACCACTCCACTGTCACCGCGATAGTAGAGTACACCACTCAGCTTTATGGGGCCCTGGATAAAGGGATGTCGGTGGGGTCTATCTTCATAGACCTCACCAAGGCCTTTAACACAGTCAATCACCAACTGCTACTGAAATGTCTCCTCTCTACAGGATTGTCAATGGAATCTGTGGCCTGGTTCCATAGCTACCTAACCCATAGATCTCAATGGGTCAGGATTGGCAATATAATCTCTGAGCCCAGGGAAGTAAACCTAGGGGTCCCACAAGGTTCTATCCTCAGTCCTCTCTTATTCAGCCTCTTCATAAATACCATGCCTTCTACCTGTCCTGCACACTCCATACTCTATGCAGACGATGCCGGTATCTCCGTCCCAGGGAAAGACCTGGGATCAATTAGCTCTGAACTTCAGCACAATTTTCATGCATTGGAATCCTGGTTCACCCAAAATAAACTGCTACTCAACTACAAAAAGACAAAGAGCATGCTCTTCAGCACCCCACAGAGTAAGATTCGAGGGTCCTCACTGCATATACTTAGTAGCGAAGGAGAAGTACTAGACCAAGTCAATACATTCAAGTACTTAGGGATTCACCTTGATGACACCCTCACCTTCACTGCTCATGCTGAGCAATTGATAAAGTCCACCAACATGAAGCTTGGCATCCTGTACAGACATCGCACCTCAATGACACCAGCTGCCCTGAAACTTGTTACGTACAATTCAGTTCTCTCATCTGTGGATTATGGTCTTGTCATATATGGGGCAGGCACAGACACAGCACTTAAAAGGGTCAAACTCATCTTCAACAAGGCCTGCCACCTGGTCCTGGGAGTACACAAAATGACTCACTCTTGTGACCTATACAAGGAAACTGTCTGGCTCCCACTCCACCACAGACTCCAATACCAGGCCTGCCTCCTTGCGGAAAAGTCCCTGATGGGGTCCATGCCTACGGCTACTTCAGCCCTCTTTGAGCCTGCACAACCATCTAAATGCACAAGAAGTGCCTCCAGGACTGTTCTAACTGTTCCCTTCAAACGAACCACCCTTGGCAAAGATCCTCTCTCCATGTGGGCCTAAATGGTTCAATGATCTGCCTGCAGACCTTGCCAACTCCCCCAGGCTTGGCTACTTTAAAAATGGGCTTCGATCTCTTCTTGCCAGCAAATCTGACTGCCAGTGTTTCTGTTAACCCATGGCCTCTGAAGGCAGTTCTCACACCCGTCAAATGCTACCCTCTCTCATTCCCACCCTCCTGTTCCACAACTGCCCACTTCCCCCTCCCACCTCCCACCACCTACTACCTCTCCTTGACAAACCCTCACCTTGGCTGCTAAAATATGCATTTCTGCAGACTGTGAGCACCCTGTCTGAACTGTAACATGATTGTTAAACACTGTACTGTACTTAATTAGTGCTGCATTAATATGTTTCTCTGGAAGTGTGGTCCTGTTTCTCCTTACTTCTTGTACTCTGCTTAATGTTGTAACTGCACACTAATACCACTTGTTAGTTGATGTCTTTCTGTTCTGCAATGTTTCATCACCTGTAAATGTCTTGTATTCCTTGTTGACTTGGAGCCTTTGTAAACGAGCCCCCCGGCTCAAAGGTATTAATCCGAATTTGAAATAAATAAAAAATCTTCTATCCAAGGGCTTCAAGACCACAGGCAGTATGGGGTGCAATGGGGTGGAGGGTCATTCCAGATGAATCTGATTGATTTCTTATACTGGGCGACCAGGGAAATATATCAGCGGAGGGAAGTAGACGTGGTCTATCTGGATTTTGGCAAGGCCTTTGTAACTATACTGCGCAGGAGACTAATGCAGAAACTGAGCCACCTAGGAGTGGGATCCAAAGTGGTGAATTGGGTTAGAAACTGGTTAACAGATAGGAGACAGAGGGTGGTCATTAATGACACTCACTCTAATGATGGGAGAGTGACCTGCAGGGTGCCACAGGGCTCTGTACTGGAACTGGTCCTCTTCAATGTACTTATAAATACGAACATACGTACATATGAAGTTGCCAACAGATACAGGCCTTATGGTCTATCTAGTCTGCTCGAGTGTGCAGCACTTCAACAAGTTAGACTGCAGCTTCCACCCTCCCGTTGGCACCCCCCCCACTGTTTTTCCTTCTGCTTCACTCACCCCAACCCCCATCCAGTCTCGGTTTGAACCCTCCCTCTGATCCTGTCCCACCCTCTTTTGAAGCTGCTCACTGTTCTCAGTGATACCACCTCCTCCGACAGCGTGTTCCATCCTGTGACCACCCTTTTGCTGAAATAGTGCCTGCTCAATTCCCTCCTGAATCTGCCTCCTTCTAATGTCATCTAATTTCAGTTTAAATATGCTATGCTATGTGGGGAGGGGGATGTGTGCTAGTATCTTTGGATTGTATGTTGTTTGCCACAACCTAGCAGCACCCCTTGGAAGAAATGTGAATTCCAGTGTGAGGTAACATAAAAGATTTGAGCATACTATTTTTGGATTTGTTTGAGTTTAGGAAGTCTGTGGTGCTCCTTCTTAGCATGCTGCCTTTGAAACACCTGTGTAAAATCCTTGATGGGTGCACAGTGTAAAATAAGTCAATTAGTAGCCACCGAGGCACTGGAAAGTTAGGGACTAAATCGAAGGGTCCTACCTTAACGTTGGTGATTTAGCATATTAAAATAGGAATTCCAGTCTGAAACTAAGACGACCCACTCCTCACATGGAGCTTGAAGTAAATATAGCCAATTTTGGCAGAGGGAAGTTGAAATATGCTATGCTATGTGGGGGTGGTGGTGGTGTGCACTAGTATCTTTGGATTGTATGTTGTTTGCCACAACCTAGCAGCACCCCTTGGAAGAAATGTGAATTCCAGTGTGAAGTAACATAAAAGGTTTGAGAATGCTATTTTTGGATTTGTTTGAGTTTAGGGAGTCTGTGGTGCTCCTTCTTAGCATGCTCCCTTTGAAACACCTGTGTAAAATCCTTGATGGGAGCACAGTGTAAAAGAAGTCAATTAGTAGCCACTGAGGCATTGGAAAGTTAGGGACTAAATCAAAGGTTCCTACCTTGACATTGGTGATTTAGTTTACTCAAATTGGAATTCCAGTCTGAAACTAAGAGGACCCACTCCTCACAAGGAGCTTGAAGTAAATGTAGCCAATTTTGGCAGAGGAAAGTTTAAATATGCTATGCTATGTGGTGGGGGGGTGGGGGTGCGCTAGTATCTTTTGGATTGTAATTTCAGACTGTGTCCCTGGTTTCCCTCCCACATTTTAGTTTGAAAATACTTTTGGTGATTACCCTGTTCATGCCCTTTAGGTACTTGAAGGTCTCAATCATATCCCTTCTCTCCCTTCTCTCCTCCAGGGAATACATATTGAGCTCTCTCAGTCTCTCCTCATAAGATTTATCTCCTAATCCCAGGATCATTTTCATTGCCCTGCACTGCACCCCCTCCAGTAGTGGCTCTATGATGCCAGTGCAAAAATGGGACCACAGATAGCTGCTACATGACACCACAGTATCTACGGCAAAACTGCCACAGGTAACAAACCAGGACAGTGAATGCCAGCATGGCGAATGACCTGCGGTACAGACAGGAAATGGCTGGCAGGCAAGGAGCAGGCTCCCCCTCGAGGAGCAACACCCCCCTGTGGCAGAGACAAAAGAACCCCCCTCCCGGGCAGCACAGTGCAATCCACAGCATGAGCCCCCCCACCTCAGGCAGAGCAACATCACCCGGCGGCAGAGTCTAAGAACACCATCACCAGTTAGCACAGTGCCAGCCACAGTGGGCCTCCAACAACCACACGTGTGGGGTACAGATGTGCATCCCCACCTGGTCCCAATAGGTGGTGCATCCCCCCCCCATGGGCACAGACCACAGGTGAGCACCCCAGACACAGCACACAGGTGACACAGGAGCTGCAGTGAAAGTGGCATACTCTCCCAGCTCATTTCCAATGGCCATCACCATTTTCCCCGTTACCCCCATTCTCCTTATGTTGGCACCGTCTGTCGATGTTATTTCCCCCTGCACCACATGCAAACAGGTGCAGCTGCTCACCTGTGTGTGGGCACACACCTTGTCACTGTTTGTCCTGGGCATCTGACTGGGGTGTCATGCTGCAACTCTGTTCAATGGAGAGGGTGCTGTCGAGCTGCCCTTATGCCTGTCTACCTTGCCTGTACGTTCTGTCGGGGGTCATTGTGGGGGTGCGGTCCCTAGGTGTATACGCCCCTTTCCCTGATGCACTGTCTGCCACTGAGTTGCAGTTCTGTGCAGGCTGATGTCGGCAGCTCGCAGCCGCAGGGGTAGCACACATTGCTGCCGGATACATTTTGCTGTAGAGCACCTGTTGGGGAGATGCCTGTCGCTGTTGGGGTGGCGCTGTGATTGTGCCACTGTAGTGGTATCAATGTCAGATTGGTAAGCGCCAGTAGCCTGATATCCTTCTTCAAGTAGGGGCACCAGTACTGCATGCAGTTATCAAGTGTGGACTCACCAGGGACCTGTGCAAGTGCAGGATGACTTCCCCTCTCCTAGAAGTAATTCCCCTTGTGATGCACCCCAGCATTCTGTTGGCCTTAGCAACTGCTTTCCTGCACTAGGCTAAGTGGTTAATTTCCCCTGTTACCAGTACACCCAGATCCTTCTCATCTGTTGACATGGATAAGTGCACTCTTCCCAACCAGTAACTATTTATGGGGTTCCTGGTTCCCAAGTGCATGACCTTGCACTTCTTGGCATTGAACCTAAGTTGCCATGTGTTTGATCATCCCTCCAGTCTTGCCAAATCCTCCTGGAGAACTTTGCCACCTCCACCCCCATCCACTTCCACACAGATTTTAGTGTCATCAGCAAAGAGGCTGATCTTCCTTTTTATCCCATCTGAAATGTTGGCTATGAAAACTTTAAACAGCTCTGGTCCCAGCACCGAGCCCTGTGGGACTCCACTTGTTACTTCCCTGGGCTCTGATATTTCACCCCCCCACTACAACCTTCTGCTGCCTGTCCTGTAATCAGTTCTTGACCCATCAAACCAGTTTTCTGCCCACTCCCAGGTTGCTCAATTTGCTGGTCAGCCTACCATGTTGCACCAAGTCAAAGACCTTGCTGAAGTCCAGGTACAGTAAAGGACATCTGCCATTTGACCCTTGTCCAGTGCCCACATCACCCAATCAAAAAAGTCCACCAGGTTCATCTGGCAGGAGCTGCCTGAGACAAACCCATGCTGTTTGCCATCCTGGAGACCATTATCCTCCAGAAAGTTTATCAGCCTTTCCTTGAGTATAGTCTCCATTACCGTTCCTACAACTGCGGTAAGGCTCATTGGTCTATAGTTCCCTGGTTCATTCCTGGGTTCACTCTTATGGAGGGGCATCACATAAGCCACCTTTCAATCCTTGGGCATGTACCCCATATCCAGAGAGGTATTGAACAGGTCCACCAGAGACTCCACCAGGACCTCTGTCAAATCCCTCAGGACTTTAGGATGAATTCCGTCTGGCCGAGATGCTTTATCTACCCTAAGGGACTTAAGGCCTTCTATCACCCTTTCCTCTGAGATTATTCCATCCTTGACTGCCTCTCCTCCCCTTCTCCTATTCCACCCTCCCCCTTAGGTATGGGCCCCTTCCCTCTCCCTGGTGAACACTGAGCAGAAGTACTCATTGAGTACTTCTGCCTGCTCTGATCCCTTTTCTGCCCACCCACTGCCATTCTTGAGCCTAACTATCTGATCCTTAGTCTTTCTCCTCTCCCATATATACCTGAAAAAATCCTTTTCACCTTCTCTGATTCCCTGCTCTAGCATCTGTTCTCTCGATGCCTTGGCTGTCCTTACTATCCTACTTACCTCCCTGGATTTCCTCGCATATTCCTCCCTGTCTTCCTCTTTGTTGGATCTTTTATATATTCTAAAGGCAGCCCTCTTTTCCCTCACCTTCTCCCCACCTCTCTGTTCATCCAGCTTGGCATATTGGTCCTGGTTTTCTTACTCTGGCTCTTTACACTTATGTTAATGGCCTCAACCAATCCCAGCTTGATGATTGTCCATTTTTGCTCAGCGTCCATGTTAGGGCTGATCTAGCTATGTACCCCTCTAGAATGACATTGCAAAAGAACTGGAAGGGAAGGTATGCTTTTTTTTGCAGATGATACTAAATCTGCAATAGGGTGGACACTCAGAATGAGGTAGACAGTGGGCAGGGATCTTGGGAAACTAAAAGAGTGGTCAAGAGCATGGCAGCTGAGTTACAGTAACAAAAAGTGCAAAATAATACATGTAGGGCATAGGAACCCAGCAGGGAAAAAAAGGAACTCAGGAGCTGAGTATAAGATGGGGCAGGGAGTATTGACAGTCACTAAACAGCAAAGGGATCTTAGGGTTATCATAACTGACAAAAGAAAAGCAGCTGGGCAGTGTGGCAAAGCAGTGGGTATTATTTATTTATTTATTTGGAAAATGTTTCACCAGGAAAGACAACATGAGATATAAATAGCTCGTTTCCAGAAGCATCCTGGGGGGAGGGGGTACAATAGCTGGGAGAACAGAAAATACACAGAAAACAAGAGCAGTACAAGAACACACTAATACAAATTAATTGAGTACATCTGAGTAACCCATTTACATACTAAAACAAATCATTGCATACAGGCACAGAGCTGAGAGACCCAAACCAATCGGTGAAGGCGTACAAACCAATAATGAATTTACATACCTTGTATCGGGCTAAATATCACTGATCCTGTAGGGGATAAGTTTGGGAAGACTGACACAGATGAAAGTGCTAGGGAAGTAGGCATAGGATAAGAATGGAAGTGATAATATAAACACAAGGGAGAACAGTTTTGATATACTCGGGGCATAGTGAGGGTGATGGGTAGGGGTGAAGATGGAGGGAAGGTTATGGGACTGGGTGGTTCAGCCAGTATCTAATCCCCCTCCAGGATACTGAAAACCCTGCCAGGGGAACAAGACCAAGCTGAAAGGGGGGAGGAAGATTGAGAGGCACAAAGGGGGAGCAGGGGAGAATAGTGGTAAGTAATAGTAGGGAGGGGTCAAGCGAGGAAGTAGGGAGGGGAGGGGTTACAGAGAGAGACAGTCTAAGCCCCAAGAGTACCCTTCAAGGAGGTCAGGGGAGTCAGGTGGGGAGGGGCAGACAGGCTGGAGACAGAGAGAGGAGGGCTAAAGGGCAGACAGAAATTTAGTGGTGGAAGGGGGATGAGAATAAGTGCAGTTTGGGGTTATGGAGGATAATAACAGGTATAGTTACAGGAATAGAAATTGTGTAGTGCTAGAGAGATTGAGGAAGGTGATGATGAGACTCTGAAAGGAAGAGGAAATGAGTTCCAGAGCTTTGGAAAGTGGTAGGAGATGGCTTCCTGGCCTATGGAGGAAGAGCAATGAGGAATGGCTAGAGTGCAAGTGTCAGTGGATCTGAGAGGTCGGGGGGAGGGTGGTGGGGCAGTGGGTGAGGAGGAGAGGTAGGAGGGGAGAGTCTTGAGCCAGAATTTAGAAGTGAATTTGGCACAGTGGGAGAGACGCCTGCACTCAAGAGATGGAAAAGTGAGAGAATGGTACAAGGTGCAGTGATGTTTGCAGGAAGGAGCATCAATGGTAAAGTGACAGAAAGCACTGAAAAGAGAATCCAATCTGGTAAGGGAAGACTTCGGAGCAGCACTGTAGACTATGTCATAGTAGTCAAATATAGGGAAGATCATTTTGTGAACAAGATCGTGCCTGTTAGTGGTGGGGAACTATAGTTCCTGTACAGGGTGCCAAGCTTAGGGTAGAGTTTTTGCAGGATGACATCAATATGAACAGAAAAGTTAAGGTGTTGGTCAAGTCATACACCCAGGTATTTAAAAGAGGTAGACTCCTCTAGAGGTGTCCCATCAATGGCGTGGAAGGTGGGAACACAGGGCAGCCTACAGAGTCTCTGCCTAGTGCCAAAGGTCATGGAGACTGTCTTCTTGGCATTGAGGAAAAGTTGATGTGAGCTTAGCCAGATTTGAACATTATTGAAGTCAAGCTGACATTTGGAAGACACATCTGAAGGAGATAGGCCAGAGGTGTACAAGATCATGTCATCTGCATACAAATGGATGGAGGATGAGGAACATACTGATGGCAGGTCATTTAGAAAAATTGATAACAGGAGAGGGTCAAGTAAGGAGCCTTGCGGTACCCCAGTAGAGATGGGCAGTGGAGGGGGCATAGAATCAGCTTTTTTGACAGATTGAGTTCTGCCTACCAGATAGGCTCTGAACCAGTTGCAGGCAGGCAGAGACAACCTAGCTAATGAGAGGGTTTCAAGGAGGAAGGAGTGGGAGACTGTGTCAAAAGCCTTGGTAAGTTTGACAAAGATAGCAGGCATGATGTGACCTCTATCCATGGCTGAATGGACAAAGTCAGTGAGTCTAAACAGAGAAGTGGTTATGGAGTGATTCTTCCAAAAACCAGATTGGAAGGGAGTGAAAAAGGAAGAGTCATCTAAATAGGAGGATAGTTGGGTGAGAACAAGGTGTTCCTGGAGTTTAGCCAGAGTGGGAAGGAAAGAGATGGGGCAGTAGTTTACAGGAGATGAGCGATCACCACCCTTTGGTAAGGGGAGAACTGAAGCACGCTTTCAGGCTGCAGGGATAGTTGAAGTGCAGAAAGACAGATTGAGGAGATCAGTGGGGGGGAGGGAAATAGTGGGATCAGAGAGGTAAAGTAGTTTTGAGTTGAAGCCATCGGGGGAGCTACCCTTTGCTGGGTTGATTGAGAGTAGTGCCTTCAAGGTATCATTGGGAGAGATGTGTGAGAAGGCAAAGCTCCTCATTTTGTGGAGGCGATGGGAGGAGAGAGGAAGCAGGGCAGAGGTAGTAGAGAGGGGTGGGACGGAGGCTAGTAGGGAAGAGGAACAAGAAGTGAAGAAGGAATTAAATTCTGCAGCCACCGTAGGATGGTCCGCAGTGAGTAGGCTGTTGATTTTGAGTAGTGGGGAAGGGGGTTTAGATTGGGGAGAGAAAAGTGAGTGAACCACTTTCCAAAACTTAGACAGGTTTTTTACATTAGCATTAAAGGTGGACCGGAAGTATCCCACTTTAGCAAGGCAGATGGCTTTGATACAGGCATTGCAGAGTGCTCAGTACAGTAGATAGCATGGTCATGAGGGAGTTTGGGGGATTTGTGGGTATACCATGTTTTGTCACATGCTTGTTGACAGGCCAGGAGTTCAGGGGTTACCCGGGGAAGTGGCTACCATGTACTCTGACTTGCTTCTGAGGAGCATGTCTATTCCAAATATTGGAGACATTTACCTTTAAATAGGCCAGGGCGAGATCTATAATGTTGGCTGAGGATATAAGAGCCCAGTCAACCTGAGTTAGGTCATGGGATAGAACATAGGGGTATATTACTTAATAGGCAGGAAGATGGAGGGTCGCCACTGATCAGTTAGGATCTGTGGAGACAGTTTATCCAGGAAAAATCTGGGCAGACTGGGTGGGCCAAGTGGTCCTCTTCCCTTGACAAATTCTATGTTTCCACTTTCCATTTTGTGGGTTAACATCATCCCTCGAATACCATTCAAATGATATTTTAAAAGCAGAGATATTCTAACCCTTCATATTTGCTTCATTAACCCATTTTGTCTCTTACTGGTAAAAGTTAAAATCTCTCTGTGTTAATAAGGGCAAAGGTGATAACTCACTATGATTAACTAAAAGAAGCAGGAAACATGTACAGCAAGTAACAGGAAAACCAACAAGAAACTGGTTGGAGTTATACAGCAAGAAGCTGGTTGTATTTCTGCAGCAACATGGAGCCTCCAAGAAGCACTGTAAATGTTATCAACATGAAGCATGAATTTATAGTCTGTCTGCTCTGTGTGAAAGTAGATTATGCATTAATTTGTTTATTTTATTTTATTTGAGTTTTGGTAACCCGGGTAAGTCCACTGAGACAATTGCAGTCCCTTTTACAGGGGCTACCCGGAAGTGCAGTAAGCATACAGTACAGTGCTTTCACCGGTAGCAGGAGCAAGGTGTAGAGGCAGAGAGAAAAGAAAGCAAGTTGTATTGGAACTCAGGGAGGGTGGACCATGACAGAATGGAGGGAGGAAGGGAGTTTCAGTCAGACACAGCTGCATAGGTGAATGATTTACAGGCCACAGCTAACCGCGGTTTAGGAATTATGAGAAGGGGGAGGGAGACAGATCTCAATGTTCTTCTGAGGAAAGTGTGTGTGTATGTACGTGTGCACACAGCCCCACTTCCCCCACAGTCACTGATCTGCCCCTGTTCTCCCCCTGACTGGTAATTAGCCCCATTCTTCCCCCAAGTCATGCTCAAACAATGATTCTGCAGGGAAGAGAACCAGCTGAGCGACCAAGATTTCCAATACAGCTCCCATCATGGTCCAGAGGCCCAGCAGTACTTGTTTTATTGCCCATAAAGGGCTGGGGTGGGAATGGAGGAAACATTTGTTTTATAGACACTAAAATGAGCTCACTAGATTTACATACAGTATATTTTCACCATCATACAGTATTGTTCACATTATACTTATTTAGTAGTCAGTTTGCAAGCTATTCTTTTTATGTGACTCATGAGTTGCCAACTAGGTTTTTTTCCCCCCTTCAGCTGTAGAGTGTGACTTTCAGTTGAATGTATTATGGTAACCCATTTTGAGCTCAGCAGAAACCAGCAAACAATTAGATATTAGTGGATTAATAGATTTCATATGCAAAGTCTTAACAGCTCAAATATAGGGCTGGGTGAAATATATCTTCCTCCAGGGTAATTCCAGTGATTGCACAATTTTACTTCCTTGACGTTTCTTTAAATTTCTTTAAAATTGCAATTTTAGTTGTTTCTGTGTAATTTAAATAGTATTCTTTCAAACTGCACCACCACTGGTACGCTGGATTTACCAAGTCCCATGAAAAAGTGCATCGAGCCTCAGACCTCTAGCTTTAAAGGTGCCAATGATATAAGCCTCCACACTTTCAGAAATTTTAAAATTATGTCACAAGCATTCAAACTGCTGAACTTTTAAGCTTTAAAAAAAGAAAACGGAATATCATCAATTTGGTTAGCTGAATGGACCGTAAAAATGAGGCTGTGTGCGCGTCAGCTTTCTAATGACTTGCTCAAAGGCTGGCCAAGTTATAAGCAGCCAATGATTGCAAAATAAGATCAGTAATTAAAGTGGAATTTCATGAACTTGTGTGAAAATTGTTGAATTTAGTGATACTTTTGCGGAAGCCATATCCATACATTTTGCCCAGCCATAGACTTGAGCTGCCATTGTGGAGGAAGGAAAAGGCTTGGTAGAGTGACAATAACAAAGCATTCATAGGCGGCACCATAGTAAAAGTATAGTGGTGCCAAGTGTCAGGTCAGTATCCTGAGTGAAGAATCATGAAAAATAGTCATGAAATTCACTGTGCACTAGCCTGTCTTCTTGTCAGATGCCAGCTAAACCACTAGAGTTTGCTGACTAAATGACTTGTGGAATACATGCACGTACAGCACTGTTTCTGTGCCATGCTACCTGCTGACTCTTTAACAGTCCTGTAGAGAACAATGTACATACAGTATTTAGTATTTGTTAACAATGGCACCTATTGACCCTAAGCATTACAGCTAGTTGCAACTGAGGCCACTGTGACAGGAGTATCTGGATATCTTTAGTCATAATGGAGCATGATGCTTGGTATTACTGTTGCAGGAGTGTTGGCAGGGCATTGAAGGACCATAATGCTATAGTTTTGGTTTATAGTAGTATTTTATTGATTGGTCATTTTATCATTACAAAATGACATACAAAATGCACTCATATCATAACACACAGTCAGTAAAAATACTGTATAAAAGAACACTAAGGCATTTTCGTATTGGTTAAGCAGCATAACAGTCTTTTACAATGATATCAGATATAAGTTCTAAAACTTTAGCCAGCACAGTATATAGACCCATAGATCAGAGTGAATGAGGCCCCATTCTTGTCTTGCAAGTTCTAAAATCATTTCAATACAATTGTAAAAATGAATCAGCAAAAAGTCAAATAATGGACTCAGAAACCCCCAGTCTTAAAAGACCTTGTCTGTACTCTATATATTGCATTAATAAATTTGGATACTGCCAATGCAATAGTTTCATCACAGGTGGTAAAAAGTATCCTTAGTAAATCCAAATGATCATTAGTCAAAATTGAGTTAAAAATGGGCTTTAACCACTTGTTCCTATGCATAGAATACCATGAACAATTAAAAATAACGTGACAAATTTTCTATCTGCTGAAAAGTACAAGGACAGAATTTGTCATAGGTAATAACACTCTTTTGAAATCTGGCCATAAGTACTGCACTTGGAAAAACTTCTAGTCTGTATTTAGTATACAGTGACCTACTATAAGAATCTAAGATTATATCAAGATAAGGACGTAAATAATGAGCTCTATCATTATGTCTTAGCCATGGCGAGACATAAAGCGCTAAAATATTCTTCAAATCGAGATCACCATACTTGGCCGCTATCTTGTTTGAAACATATTTTTGATATTTTAGACTGATTTTAATGCCCTTCTCCTGGTAGAGTCTCAAGTTACCTAAATCATTATCCCCGAGAATCTGAAAAAAATTTCCCGAAGCCATTTAGATTGTAAATGCCGTAAATTCAACCATGACTATTTCTCTAACAAAGCTGAATAGGCTAATCAATTAGAATTGTATTGAAGCAGCTTAATCCAATAATTTACTTTTCTGGATGCATAGACTGCACTTAATTTTGTCAGGCCCAATTCTGCTCTAAGAATGGAAGAAGGAACCGACTTGCTAAGGCCCAAACTGGATCTCAGTAAGTTATTTAGGGGGCGTCTCCAATAGGTTATCACTAGTAACAGACCATATTTCACTGCTAAATGAGGCTTCGGCATAATATTTTGCCTTTATTGCTGATAGAAGTGGCCTAATTGTGTTGCCACCATACTTTTTATTAAAACAACCAAGTAAACCCGCAGTTTGTTTTTAACCTAATTCTTAAATTCCTAGAGTGGTTTAACCATTTTCCATTCCAGGAAAGGATCAAACCCAAATATGTATACGACCATAATGCTAGTGCAGGTAAGGTGTTCTGCTGTCCTGCAGTACAAGTCAAATGAACGTGATTAATAGCCAACCCAAGATGGACTGATATACTGCAAAGAGGGAAGGGATATGATCATGTCAATGGAATGGGAAGTCAAGGTGATTTGAACTACAGGACAGTGAGTTAGCTAGTGCGGGGGTCACCACCCATGGCATGAGTTAGATACATGGGTTTACCAAGAAAGTGGCAGCTGGGCTAAGTAGCAAAGGAATAGTAGACCACCAGTTGGTGCAGAAAAGCATGCAGGGAGAATTCTCACTTCAAAGAAGGATTAATGAGAAGCACACCCTGCAAAATTGACTGGTCAAAGAACAAAATACACTTGGAAGTCTAGAACTTACAGGAACTCACAGAGACATGCTGGAGAAGAAAACTACTGGGGACACAAAGAGGAGAAATGTTGGCTATTCCAAAGGGAGGGGCTCATACAGAAAAAATGAGTAGGTGGCTTTGTTTTGAAGACAGCTTGTCTGTCAAAAACAAAGAGGACCAGTGTAACAAGCAAGTCCACAGAGTCCATCTGATCAAGCACAGAGAAAAAAGCAGGGGTCACAAAATAGTCACCCAGAAAGGAACTACAGGACTGCAAACAGCTCAACACATCTAAATCGACTCTGTGCTGATAAGTGCTTCATGAGAGTTAAATTCCACAAGAGGAATTCTAGTGGCATTGCCTGTTAAGTCCATGACTTTTTATGCAGATTTTACCCATTAGTAATTTCTAAAATGTCCACAGTAACCTTTAACCTACTAAACCACATTTATCCAGCATTATTAGGTTATAGGGCCTATTTACGGTGGTATACATGCCAATTTTGGGTACATACTTGCCTCAGCAGTGGAGCTACAGACATCAAATATTTTGAAATGTTTAACACTGTTTATCTCCCTCTCTCCCACTGATCTCCTTCTGCCTGGCAACACCAGCCCTATTACCCACAAAACCCAGGACATAAACCATCTGTTGCTTCCTACCAGCATAAGTGAGCATGTACAGTACCACAAGAGGTGGTGTGTCCTGGGCCTGCAGAGTGACTAGGATCATCCTGTGAGTGGCAGTGTTTTTTTTTTCTCTCTCTCTTTTTCTCCCTGACCCAGGCTGGAACCTATACTATGGTGTGCATGTTTTGCATTAAGATGCTGCACCCCTCTACGCCTGCACCCAGTTAACTAGGTATACAACTCTGGCTGCGTCTCCTAGCCTCCACTTGGTGGCAATCAAGCAGTGGTACATGTGGTTCCCTCTCCCTGAAGGAGAAGAGACATCAGTGGACACTCAATCCTCCTCCCTCTGACTGGCCCCTGAGAGACCCTGGTCTGTTCCTGAACCTGGGTCACTAGCATGGCAGAAGGTAAGGTATCCAGTGCCTCATCCCCTCTCACTACCAGGCTGGTGCAATTTTTACACAATTTAACAAATAATTAAACAGTGAAATTATAAACACCTGTAAGATATAATTTACTTAACAAACCTATCTCCCTATTTAACAGTTTCTAAGACTCTTCCAAGAACGTATGCATATAATTCAGCTGTCTAGTTCTAACATGTGCATGTTTGAAATGGATTCCTCTTTATCAATAGCCACATCAAATAATGATTTATTTTTATTTTATTTAGTTTTGTTGACCGGGTAAGTGCACTAGACAAATTCTGCCTATTTTCAGGCATGACCCGTGGAGGGGGATACAGATGAACGACAACTGACCTTGAACCAGATTAAGCTGTTGGTGGTATTTTAAGTGAATGGAGGAAATTTGACCAGGACACTGGGGGAAACTTCCCCTACTCTTTTCGATAAGTGCCATGGGATCTTTAACATCCACCAAAACTACCACCAGAACAGGCTGATGGGACCTCAGTTTAACGTCTCATCAGAAAGACAGCACCTCAGGAGTGCATCACCCCCCCTCATGCTGCACTACGGTGTCAGTATTGGGAATTAACCCAGGTGTCTGGTGTGGGGATGCATCCCATCAGCCATCAACCAGACGTTACTTTTCCCACTGACTGAACCAAGAAGCAGCATCCTCAACCACCTGTATCAAGGACCTGTGCACCCACCAATAACACCAGGGAACATTTTACCACAAGCAGGACCATGGAGCACCCCCCAACCTGTTTAAGAAATAAATTGTGTTTCTTCTATTGTAGGATTGGAGAGCCCATTTTCTTTATCAGATAAGCAACAGCATCACCAAGAAGTAGCACAACACCAAGGTACATTACACCCCCACAGGTAGCACCAAGGGGTAGAGCGCCCCACCAGCAGCACTAACATGAAGCAGAGCACACACCAGAAGTATCGAGAAGCACAACACCCCACTGGCAGCAACAAAGAGTACCATACCCTCCTGGCAGCACCAAGTGGCAGTACAGCCACCAGCAATTCACAGCAGCAGAACCAGATAGTGATGCACCTCACTGGCAGCACCAGGGAGTGATGCCCTTTATGGCTTAACTGAATTTGTGACAATCTTTTTTACTGATCAAACAAATAAGCCGAACTGTATGTACTGCTGAACTAATATTTGTTTGCTTTATTTTGCAAGCTTGAAGTGTTCTTTCTCTTAGGCAGATACGCAGAAGCACCATAGAACAACCAACCGCACTGGCAACATCAAGGAACAGTGCTCACTGCCATTAGCACTAAGTAACAGCACACCACTGGCAGTACCAAGGAACAGTGCCCCCTACCTGTTGGCTCTGGCATCAGCAAACAACTCAATGTACTTTTTTTTCTTGTTGCAGTTTTGACCATGAAAGACACACTAAGTTGAGGATTGTGTCCAGGTGCATCCTGATTGCACAAAGAAGTTATGCAACTTGCTCATGATCACACGGTATGCAAGTGGTGGCTATAAGGATTCAAACCCAGTCCTACAGGTTTGCATGCCAGTGCTCTCAACCAGTTTGCTGAGTACAGTAAAATCTGGAAAATCCAGGGACAACATGAGGCTCAGGCTGGGGCAACAGACACAAACAGAGCCGGAGCACAATAATAAAGCTACATGTTCCATATGTGTGCCTGGGAGATTATACAGCAACCAGCAAGTACTCAAGTGAACTTGTGAGTGATCATTGAGTGCAGCTGTGGTAGGGACTATATGCCTTGAGTCAAACCCCATGCAATTTGTTACTTTGTCTACTCTGACTCGCTGGAGTCAAGTAAATCGGGAGAGCCTGAGAGAAATTGAATACTGGATAGTATTCACAGTGGGGGCTACACACCAAATGTCAAGAGTGCATACTGGAATTGGAGGAGTTGGGTGCCATGCATTTTTTTTCTTTTAGCCTGGTTAATTGGGAGAGCATGATGCAGAGTCAGCGAGTACAAAGAGCTCCGGTTTGCACTTGCCTGCCCCACATCGACTGATGACTGTTTGAGACTTTAGTATGAGTGTCTGTATTTTTATTTTAAGAAACGGAGTGGTCAACTGTATACTGGTAGGGATTATGCCAGAGGGAGGTTTAAAAGTGGCAGCAGGAAGACACTATTAAAGAGCACTGTTTTGGTGAGTGGATCATCAGACCTGAGATCATTAGTCTTCCTCCTGTTCCCAGAAGACTGACTCAAGTGTGATGGCTATAGCAGTGTTGGATTCCAAATACAGCAGCAGCACAGCAAGATCCACAGTGTACAGCACAGACCTCCTCTGACTGGCAGCGGTTGTCTGAAACCAGGGCAAAGTTTTGAAAATCCAACCTCCTCCAGTATAGTCAGTTGATATGAGTGAGACCCGACCAGCAAACTTAAAGATAGGTCTGGTCACCTGTTTTCTCATCTCTCAGGAACTGCATGACACAGATTAGGCTAGCAGGACAGAAGGGTACCATCCACAGCCAGTGTGAGGGAGTGTTCTCTAACGTAGGGTCAGAACTGGAGCCAGGAGTTGGTAGGGACTTGCTTGTCAAGAGATAAGTCAGGAGATTCAGCTGGCCAGGCCAGGATTATAAAAAAAAAGTTATAAAAAATGGAACTGCATTGATTGGGCATTCTAGGAGTGAAACTAAACAAGGAAATGGTGAAAGAGTAAAGACTTTGCTCCACAGCCCCTGACCTGCTATTTTTGGCTCAGTCTGATTAGCCTACTAGGGGTATCAATTTGGGGAAATGATTAATTTCTGCTGCCCTTTCAGCCCAGTTAAAAACAAGGAATAACAAAAAAACAACAACCTTCAAATGCATCATGTTTTAAACCAAGCTGGAAGGGCAGCAGAAATTTAGCATTTCTCCAAATTGGCACCCCCCCCCCGCAGGTGGATCAGACTGAGCCAAAAATAGCAGGTCTGGTGCAACATCATTTTCCATTTTCTTTGTTTCCACGGACTGCATATAGTCACTGATTACAGGAGTGCAGTAGAGGGCTATCAATGTCCTGTGCTGGTAGGGATAGTCATCACCTCTTGCATTTATGTTCTGTTTCATTTGCTATGGGTGTACAAGCGGGGAATACCCGCACACTGCTCTTACGTGATGGAATTTGAGATCTTAGCTCAAACTTATTCATTTATTTCAAAAGTTTCACCAGGAAAAAGCATACTGAGCTGAATAACAGCTTGTTTCCAGATGAGTCCTGGGGGAAAGGGGAAGGGGGGAAGAGAATGTCAATCAGTCATAAATCAGCAGATTACATGGAATGTATATGGAAGCAACAAACACTAAGCTATAATCATAAAGCAAAATCATACAATATTTGTGCAATATTTCATGCAGTTTGTTTTGGGCAAGGAGGAGGAGGTGGTTTTAACCCAGAGGGGATCAAGGAGGAACAAGTAAAGTACAAAGCGCAATCTGAGGGAAAGGCAGAGAAACTAGTCAATGGGCTATGAGGAAGAAAAAAAATGAAGTAAGGTGCCAGGGTTGAGAGGGACAGCAGAAGGGGTGGCCAAGAGAAAAGTGGGAGGAGCTGGGGGTAGCAGGTAGAAGCAGAAGAACAGGAAAAGCTATCAGGTGTAGTGGCAAGTGTGAGTAACATAGTCATGGAGTAAGGAGGAGAGAGTGTTGGGAGGAGGCAGAGCAGATGTTTAGAGGGAGGGAGTTCCATAGTTTGGGGAAACAGTAAGAGGAAGCAGCCTGGCCAGCTGACTATGTTCTAGAAGGGAGTGCAAGGGGGCGATAGCCTGAGTTATGAAGGGAGTAAAAGGAGACTGGGGAATGTAGAGGAGAGAGGAAAGGTGGAAGGGGAGGGAGCCAAGCCACTATTTAAAGACAGTGAAGGAGACTTCCGGCGCAGCGCTCGAGACAAAGGCGGCTTAACTGCTCGGCTCCTCACTTCCCCAAGCTACAATTGCACGTCTAGCCCTCAGAGAGCCTCTAAAACTTAAATTAATAAGAGATTTCCAATGGCTAGCAACAGATCTAAAGGTGGGAACAATCATTTTCACTTACTTGCACCAGAATCGGAGCTTTCTGATCATGAACTATCTGAAGGAACATCACAAACTGCGGCCCAGAAACCCCACGCACAAAGTAAAACCTCGAGTCATAAAAATAGAAAACCAGCCAGCATGGACCAGAAGCTTGACAAGATCCTGAACAAAATTATTGATTTAAAAACGACTATTCCTTTAAGCTACACCAAGAAACTATGCAAAAATACATAGCACATACTTGCTCCAGGGTATCAGAGCTCAAGCAAACCATTCAGAAACAGGGCGAGATGGTGACTCACATGCAATCCACGCTGCAGCAGATCCCTAACCTCTGTCACCTAAAAATGGAGAGGCAAGAAGATGCCGAGAATCGGCATCTCCGACGTAATCTTCATGTATATGGCATTCCAGAGAACAGCAAAGGACAAGATCTGGAGGGGTTTATAACTACAGTACTCCATACCTCCCTCACCCTGGATCTGAATCTTGATTTGGAAATTGAGCACACACACAGAGAGCTGGGCCCAAAGCCCTCTCATTCAAATGCTCAGCCACACTCCATTATTATCTGGTTCCTCTGCTACAGTACTAAAGAGCTTATTCTTAGAAAAGCCTGGTCCTTGGGAAAAGTGACATATGACACGGAGTGGATATTTTTGGACAATGACTATGTGCCCACAACTATGCAGAGGAGGAGGAGGGCCTATATTCCCCTGTTCCACATCCTTCACCAACAACAGTTGAAATTCTCTATCCCAGCAGACTGATTGTACAGTACCCATTAGGGCAAGTGGCCTACGACTCAGCAGAGGAGGCAATCCAGGACTTTTCCTCCAGAGGTCTCCCACTCCCAACTATTGCTTCTAACCCTCGACGGACCCAACGGGAAGATCGCCTATCCAGAGTGGGTCAGCAAGGAAATCAGAGTCAGCAGGAGGCCCTTGCTGCCATTAAACAGCTATTAACACAATTTGCAAGACAGGAAAATTAAGTGGCACTAGGAAGAGACTCATGGCAATGAGGTGAGCGGTTTCTGACTCCATAACTTCCAGGATCTCCCCTGCGGGGGTTTATGAAGGTCGGGGGGGTTCTGAGCACTCAATGGGGGTGGAAGGCCGGGCTGGGCTCTCTGAGGAGGTGATTGAATTGTTACCACTCGTCCACCCCCGCAACTGGCAGGGGATGGGGAAGGGAGGACGGGGCCGGATCCTGGGAACCCTCAGGGACTCACTGGGTGGGGGGTTGGCCCAGGGCCACAGGCCGCTGAGCTCTGTCCAGAGATCACAGCAACATGGACACCCAACTAGCGCAGAATCTTACCCCGGCTTTTGTTCACTATTCAGAGTGGCAGCAAAGGGGGTCACCCAAGGGAGGTGGAGACTTGCTGAGAGGGCGGACGAGCACTGTACCGCTGAACATAAATTCAAACTATTTGGTCTCTGCTGGGAGACTCATAAGCTAACGCTCCTGAGTCCCCAGGAGAATTAAGGAATTCTACTGAGATAGCCAGCGGGTCCAGGTCGCACTCACCTCCTTCCGAGTTCTTAACCTTTTCACTCCCCTATTAAAAGGGATGACCGCCCAAATTCTGACTGCTTATAGCTCTGTTAGACTTGAAAGACTGGGAGTCAGGATATAAGAGAGGCAAAAGGAGTTCACGGCAAACTTATCGCCCGAACCTGATGCTCGTTGGGGTGGCTGAGGGAACCATCCCATACCGGAACATCTCATAAATCCTTAGAGATGGAAGGCAATTGATGAAGTCCCTGGGGGGCCTGTGGGGGGTCCTGCTCCCATAAATACAAGGGCCATGTTGGTTCTCACTCACAACCTCTCTTGGGGGCCTGGGGGTCTCCCCCTTGTCTGGGGGCCGGCCTCCTTATACCAGATCCGAGTCCCTCAGTTATAGGGGGGGAGCAGGAGGGGGCCAATGAGATCACCACCTTGAAACAGAGAACTTAAGTATTATAATAATAATAATACGAATAATTCTTTATTTGTACCATGCCTTTCTTAAAACCAAGGTGCCTTTACAACAGCTACACATAAAACAGTAAAATAAACACAAATCCAATAACTGCTGAATTCATAAAATACAATAAAATATCATCATCAGGGTAAGCCTTTAATCATACATGGGTCTTTAAGGTGTTTTTAAATTGCTCCATGGACCCACACGGCCGGAACGGATGGCTAGAGAATTCCAGAGGGCTGGGGCCGCATACATGAAAGCACAGGCCCCCAAAGATTTTAAAGAAACCCTCGGAATCTCTAGCAACCCCTCATCCACCAAGCGGAGCGATCACCTAGTGCAGTAAGGTACCAAAAGCTCTTTCAAGTAGTCTGGGCCCAGGCCATGTAGGGCTTTATAAGTCAGAAGACTGACTTTTAAGGTGATACGCCACTGTATTGGCAGCCAGTGCAGATTGCACAGCAAGGGAGCAATATGACAGGTACAAGGAGTACTTGTCAATAACCGGGCAGCAGCATTCTGCACGAGCTGCAAGCATCGGATATCAACCCCTGGTAGCCCTAGATGCAGGGAGTTGCAGTAATCAAGGTGCGAGGTCACAAAGGCGTGGACCAATGTGGGAAGATCACCCGACGGAACTAGGTGCTTAATCCTGGAGATGTTCCTCAGATGGTAAAAGGATGATTTGATGACTGCCAACACCTGCGATCGCAGTGTCAGCTAGTCGTCAAAAATCAACCCCGGGTTCTGCACTCATTCAGAGGTAGGGAGCTGGATGCCACCCAAAAAAGTCCTGAGGGCAAACCAGCTCCCATCCCCTCTGTCCGGTGACCCAGGTCCACAACCATCACCTCTGTCTTCTCCGAGTTCAACCTCAGCCAGCTCGAATTCATCCAGTTCTGGATTTCAGTGAGGCAGTTGTTAAATACTGAGAGAGCTCTATCCTGGTAGGGTGCAAAAGATAAGTAGAGTTGGGTATCATCAGCATAGCTGGGAAACCTCAGCCCATACCTTCTTACAATGTCTCCGAAGGGCAGCATGTACACTGCAAACAACATGGGGGACAACACCGAACCCTGAGGAACCCCACAAGACAGAGAGACTGGGCTGGAGGAATTAATCCCCGATACCACCCTCTGAGTTCTGCCAGTGAGGAAAGATCTTAACCACCTGAGGACTGTACTAGACAGGCCACAGATGGACCTCAGGCATTCAAGAAGTATCCCATGGTCCACAGTGTCAAATGCTGAAGAGAGATCGAGAAGAACCAAGATGGAATGGCTCTTTTGATCTCTTGCCATCAAGAGATCATTGAGCACCTGAACCAGCACCATCTCAGTACTATGTCTCTTTCAGAAACCAGAATGGAGTGGTTCATAAATGTCAAGGATGGTCAAATGGTTCTCTAGTTGTATGGCCACTACTTTCTCAATCACCTTCCCCACAAAGTGGAGGTTAGAGATTGGTCTGTAGTTAGCATGGCAGTCTGGGTCCAAAGAAGCTTTCTTCAGGAGGGGCGTTACCACCACCTCCTTCAGGGAGCTAGGGAACTCACCTATCTCCAAGGAGCACCAGACTATCTGTGCTAGGACTGAGCCGATAATATCACAACAACCCTTTACATACATGTGATATGTTCAACTTGCTTAAGAGGGAGATTTGGGTCAAATTAGGAGGGAGATTGGCCTGACAACTTGCTAAGAGGGAGATTTGGGTCAAATTAGGAGGGAGATTGGCCTGCTAGTCGGGAGATGCCATAACATCATGAGTTTGTCCTTAAAAAAATAAGAAAAAAGTAATTAAAAAATGTAATGTATTTCATTTTGTCAAGAATAAGCACTACAAAGAATAAACAACTAGTTATATAAAGTTATCAGATACATTGTTCATCACTGATTTAATTTTTATGTGTCTTTATCTGCCCCAAAAATATGAATAATGTGGACAGAATTTTACTTAAGCAGGAGATTTTGTTTCCCAGGAGGGAGGAAGGGAGTTCAGTCAAAAAAAAACAGGAGTCTCCTGCGTAAAGAGGGAGATATCACATGTATGCCTTTATCAGGGAAGTTGGGCCCGGGTCCAAACTACAGCATGTAGGGAGCATACCCTGGACAATCCGCATGACATCAATGAACTCCGGCTGGTCAAAGGAACTCCAGGAGAGCCTAGGGACCATGACCGGGCACTGATACACAGCTTCTCCCATAGAGAATGCAGGCTGGAGTGCCGCCCTGATGCCGGCCACCTTAACCACAAAGAATCGAGCAAGTTCTTCACAGTCAACTTGTGAAAAGGCTTTTCAAACCTGCAGACAGGCTGGGTTACACAGTTTGTCTATAGTTCAAAAGAGTTAAGCTGGTCAGTTCTGAGCAGCCACAATCTCCCCAGACAGGAACTCTGCCTTCTTATGGGAGATTGCGGAATGATAGTCCTGATAATGTTCCATCAATCTAAGATGGTCTGCATCAAGGACTGATCTTCACCAGCAGCGCTCTAATCTATGTCCTTGTCGCCACATCTCACTCAAAGTCCCATCAAACCATGGTGACCGAGGGTGAAGGGGGAGAGGATGAACACGGACAGGAGCAATGAAATTCAGAGCCAAGGAGATGGCTTTATTATAGGCCAAAAATGATGGCATCAGAGAGACTAGCCTTAATCACTACTAATTAATCCCTGTTTGAAGCGGGACATGGAACCTCCTCTCCTCGATTACAGATGGACTTGCCTTTTCATTTTTTTGTCTAGGAACAAACTTTAGAGGGCATATTTGGGAATCGGAGGACTTCTGGTCATTTAGGCCAGAAGTAATGCGGACAATTATATCCTAAGAGGGAGAACAGTTAATAATCTAGGCTCCGACTAATATAATCCTTCTCCTCCAAATATTGCAGGCAAAATAAGCTTGGGGGAAGGTGCTATAAATGACCTAGTGGTCTGACAGCTTTACATATTTCTACCCCTCAGATCCATCCCTACTTCTTAACCCAGTTAGTTTGGTTTGGAATTATATTCTTCCCCCACACCCACCTTTCCTATTCCTTACCTCAAGTTAGGGGCAAGAGCATCCCCAGGGGCAATTCTCCTACACGAAGTTCGTGATTCCCAACCAGGTGGGATTATTCCCTGCCTTCCTCTCCTCAAAGGTTTGAGGAGCAGGACTTGGAAGACGCGTTACCCAACTTACTGTATATAGTTGAAGCCTCTTCAGGCTTAGTTAGACCCAATTGGTCACTTCAACTTACAGGTTATAAACTGAGGTATTATTCTGAAAAAGACACAGACTCAGGATGGTTTAAATTCTTTAATCAAGTTGCACAGAAGGTAACTAATTGCATAAGCTCCATAAATAATAACAGGATGAAGGACAAAAGGACTGCAGGAAGGGGGCTCGCTCCAGAGAACACAATTTATTTAAATCAAAATGGGACCCCCTTTTAAAATTATTTCTCATAATGTAAATGGGCTTAATGGGCCAATTAAGAGGTATCAGACACTTAAAGCTCTACAGAAAATGAAACCTGACCTCCTGCTGTTGCAGGAAACTCATCTTGATACCACTGAATATCAAAAATTACTAAAATTTGGGTCTTCTCAGGTGATAGAATCCTTGTATAGGAGGGGCAAGAGACGAGGAGCAATCATACTTATCCCCAAGTCTTCTCCCTTCATATTAACAGATCAATATACTGATCCAGAAGGGAGGTTAGCTATAGCTATAGGCACAGTCCAGGGTCAATTGCTCACCATATGCAGCACATATATCCCACCTCAGACTGACACCTCGACAATCCAGAGGTTAATGGACCAAATACTTACTAGGCAGAAAGGAGTCCTGGTGGTCGGTGGGGATCTTAACTGCCTTTTAAATCCTTTCCTGGATTCTTTGGCGGCTTGTCCATCAAAGCAAACCACGGGACAAAGACAGTTAAGATGTCTGCTGAAAGACATAGGCCTGATTGATACATGGCACCAGCTGAACCCCTCCATGAGAAAATTCACATTTTATTCAGCAGCTCATAACCATTACTAATGGCTTGACTATTTATGTATCAGCTAGGAACACAAATCTCTAATTCATAATACAGACAAAAAAATATCCACCTATTAGATCATGCTCCAGTGGAGCTCAATTTAAATCTCATCCAGGAGAGAAAATCCACAGAGTGGAGATTCAACCCCTTGCTGCTAAAGGACCCAGAATTTAAGGAACTCCTGCAGAATAAAATTCCTGAAATTATAGGCGATAACACATCCCCCCATACCCCACCTCAAATATTATGAGATACTATTAAAGTGGTCCTTTGTGGATACAGAATTGCCTATGCGTCCCACAAAAGAAAACAGCGAGACCTTAAACTATCTGATCTCCAGCAGAGGCTGCGAACTCTACAGGAAATGCCGATGGGGGGGAGACAAGAGCATCCAAACCCAACTAAACCAAACACAAGAGGAAATTCAGTCTTTACTGACAGCCAAAACAGAGCAGGCTCTCCTGTGGCTTCAGCAAAAATATTACGAAGGCAGAGCCAGAGCATCTCGGCCATTGGCCTACAGACTGTGTAGGCAGACTCATCAGGTTATGATTAATAAAATAAAAGACCCAAAACCAATCAGCAGAAATACTGTTCTCAACAAATACTAGTGGTATTCAGGGAATATTATCAATCATTATATTCTAACCCCTCCCCACCAGCCATGCCACAATTCACCCAATTTCTAGCACAGGTTTGGCTCCCCACCCTAACCCAAACTCAGAGAGACTACATAATGTCCCCAATAACATCAACAGAACTACACCACACTATTAAAAATTAGAAAAACAGAAAATGCTGATGGCTACAGAGCTGAATTTTATAAAGCCAAATGGGATCCAATTCAGACCCCATTATTAGAGGCCTTTCAGGCAAGCCATAACACCACGTGTACCCCACCTTCATGGTGGCAGGCAACAATTTCAGCTATTCTGAAACCCCACAACCCCCATTTATGTGCCTCATATCGTCCAATCTCAGTCCTTAATCAAGACTATAAAATTTACACTAGCATTCTGGCCCATAGATTAGATAATATACTTCTTGCAATCATCCACCCAGATCAATCCGGATTTATCAAAACCAGACATACCATGGATAATATCAAATGGACACTTTTTCTTATCAACCACTTCTTACACACAAAATCCCCACTTCTCTTATTAATTCTCGATGCACTAAAAGCATTTGACCGAGTTTCCTGGGAGTTCCTACTCTCCACGCTAGACAAATCTGAATTCCCACAGGGATTTCTTGATACAATTAAAGGAATTTATGCTTCCCCTGAGGTAGCGGTTAAAATTAATGGCTCCCAATCAGATAGATTCCCTTTACAAAGGGGGACACGTCAGGGCTGTCTGAAGTCACCTTACTTATTTGCCCTCTACATAGAACCTATTGCCCGGTTCCTTAGTCAGCTAGACAGCAAGAAGATCTGACAGGCTGTATTATAAAAGGCACTCATAACAAAGTGACATATTATGCAGACAACCTGCTTTTATACATTACGAACCCTAAATCCTCCTTAGATACATTAACTAGAATCTTACCTATCATTGAACAGATCTCCAGCTACAAAATAAACCAAGACAAGTCAGAGGTGCTAGCTATAAATTATGCAACCTCATCAAGCATTATGCAGAAAATTCCCCTGAAATGGAATAGACCTTATTTAACATACCTTGGTATCAAGATATCATCCTATCCAGGACTTTCAGGAGATCCAGTCAGACCTTCATAGATGGTCTCAGTTACCCCTATCTATATTACTTAGGGTACAATCCATACAGATGAACATCTTGCCTCAGCTACTGTACGTTATGCAAAATATCCCACTACCTCCCCATTATAGTGAAATATCTAAATGGTTGAAAGCTATTAATAAATTCCTTTGGAATAATAAAAGACCTCCAGTGGCTCTGACCAGACTTTACCTGCCAAAGGAGAGAGGAGGTCTGGCACTTCCAGACTTAAATATATATCTAGCAGCAATGGTACTATCCCATATGGCCAAATGGCTTCTCTCTTTTAATCAATCCCCAATCTGGACAATGCTGGAAAGGAACCTGTCAGACATACCCCTATGCAGTGATCAAATTTACCATCCCATGCTTCCCCGGGGGGGGGGAGAACGGACACCAGTATTTACTAAAGCTATTCTTCAATATTGGAGACAGCTCCTTAAGACTAAAGAATATCGTCCCCTGGCCAAGTGGATGGCAGTCCCAACCAGGGACCCTAGATTTCTGCCTAGCAGTCTCAACCATACCTTTCATTCATGGTGAGAGAGAGGCCTGGTCCACTCTTACCAATTTTACCAAAATGGTGTTTTCAAAACTTTCCAGCAACTACAGGGGGAGTATTCTCTACCCCATCAAGACTTCTTCAGATGCCTACAAATTAGACATTACTTAACATCCGAATTAGATCTCACCATCACAGAACCACAAACATATCCTTTAATCTCCCTGTTAACTCAAATGTCTTCTCCTGAATCCCAGCAACACCTCATCTCTCACTTTTACAAAGCACTACAACAGATCTTGAACCAAGCCATAAAACTCATCCAAACACAGTGGGAATCTGAGCTGGGGATTACCTTTGACACTGCGGAATAGTTGAGGCTCTGACGATTTTAACATAAAACCACTGGCTCTTACATGTGGCAGGAATTTTCTTGGAAAATAGTTGCTCGTTTTTTCTGAACCCTTCAGATTACTGCCAAATTCACAGGGGGAGGAGATTCCTCATGTTGGAGGGGCTGCGGAGCGCTTCCTGCCACTCAAACACATATACTGTGGTCTTGTGAGGTTCCCTCCGACTTTTGGGATTCAGTTAATCAGCAAGTGAAAGAATCACCCCACAAATAACCCTTTTACTCCATTACCCGAGAAATTTTGGGGATAAATTGGGATTTATTTATTAAACATTTTACTTCGAGCAGCCCAAAAAGTAATAACTAGACTATGGTTAACTCCTGAACATCCCCTTATTTCCAGTGGGAAAATCTTATCTATGAAATATATAAAATGGAAAACATGACAGCCCGACTTCAAAATACTACACCAATACTGTCTGACATATGGTCCAGGTGGTTCTTCCATATGTCTTCACTCTGCCCAAACTTTGTCCCATAGACAAAGAGTGAGGGACAGACAGGATATAGGGAGTATAGATCATCAGATATTTAATTTGACATACTGCACCTGTCAAGACCTCCCCCTTTTTTTTAGGTAAATATGTCAGAGGGAAAGATTTTCGCTTTCAACCATAAAATGATCTGAAATAAGAGGTCAGGTTTCATGACTTCTGGGGGAATCTTTTTTATATCAGAGCCTCTTCCCTGCTTTCCACTGGAGCTGTGTGCTTATTTTATAATGATAATGCCTACTGCTAATCTCCTCAATCCTTACTTGCAAACCTACCAAACATCAACTGCTAATAGCGCATTAATGTATACTCCTCTTGTGCAATGGATAAATGTATTGCATGTTTGTTCTGATGTCTCATATATTTTAATAAAAAGAAAGTTTAAAAAAAATAAAGACAGTGAAGGTGCAGTGAATGAGGCATCTTGCTTCAAGGGAAGGAAAGGATAGGGAGGAATAGAAGGAGAAGTGGTGGATGCAGGGTGCACAGTCCAAGGCAAAACAGCAGAAAGAGTGAAAGAGGGGATCCAGTCTGGTTAGAGTAGACTTAGAAACAGCACTGCAGACAATATCACCACAGTCAAAAATTGGGAGGATCATTTTCTGGGCTATAGCTCGGTGAGCAGGAAGATAAATGCAGTCACTATTCCTGTATAATACACCATGTTTAGGGTGAAGTTTTTTTGTGGATGGCGTCCACATGTCCAGAAAAGTTAAGGTGACAGTCAAGCCAGACTCCAAGGTACTTATATGAGGGAACATAATCAACTGTGGCCCTGTCTAAGGTGTGGAACGAAGGGAGAGCAGTAAGTTTTGTGAGCTTCTGTCTGGTGCCAAAGGTCATTGAGATGGTTTCTTGGCATTGAGTGATAACTGATTAGACTGGAACCACTGCTGGACATTGTTGAAGTCCAGTTGGAGTCTGACCATCAGATCAGAGGGGGAGGAACTAGTGGAAAATAGAACTGTATCATCCACATACATGTGGATGGATGCAGAGTTGCAGGCAGCAGGTAGGTCATTCAGGAAGACCAGAAAGAGTATCGGACCAAAGACAGACCATTGGGGGACACCAGTAGTGATAGGGAGAGGGAGGATAGGGAGTCTCCATTTCTAACTGATTGAGTCCTACTCTCGAGGTAAGAGTGGAACCCATTAGTAGAGAAGTCAGAAAGCCCCGCTACCTTAAGCTTGTAAATGAGAGGGGGGTGGGTAACTGTGTTGAAGATTTTTGCCAAGACAACAAAGATGACTGATATAAGAAGGCCCTGATCCATGCCTGAGAGAATGGAATCAGTGAACTAGAGAAGGGAGGAGGAGGTGGATTCAGATTTATGGAAACCAGACTGGAAGGGGGTGAAGAAGGTAGAGAAGTCAAGGAAAGGGGAGCACTGAGACAACATAAGTTTAGATAAGGTGGGGAGTAGTGAGATAGGGCAGTAGTTGCCAGGATGGGAGTTGTCTCCACCTTTGGGAAGGGGTATGATGTTGGCCTGTTTCCAGGCATTGGGGACAGAGGAAAGGGAGAAAGAGAAGTTAAGAAAGGAAGAGATAGGTAGGGCAACTGCAGGAGCAAAGAGATGGAGGAGTCTGGGATCGAGACCATCAGGGCTCTTCCCCTTGAGAGGATTTAGTGCAAGTAGAGCCTTGAGAGTGTCAGCAGTAGAGATGGAAGAAAAGGAGAAAGTGAGGGGCAGGGTGGAATGATAGGGAGGAAGAGAGAGATGGGGGGAGGGAGGAGAGAGGAGAGAGGAGAGGAGAGGAGGCACAGGAGGTGGAGAAATAATTGAATTCAGAGGCAACAAAAAGAGTGTCTGAGACTGGGGTGTTACCTACCTTGAGGACCAGGATGGAGAAAAGGGTTGGGCGAGAGTAGAGGGTCAGGATGACTTTCCAGAACTCAGAGGAGTGTATTAAGGCGATCACATGATCAGGAGCAGTTTACTTATCAAATTTAGTGTGTGATTTGTTAACAAAACAACTCCCCTTCCCCCCCCAAAAAATGATTCAGGTATAGCTACACAATGTATTAGAGGCTACATTATTTTGAGCTTGCAATTCAAGCTGTGCTAATGAAATCTAGAAATACAAAGTGATCATGATGATCTTGATTTATTTTAAACTTCTATATTAGTGCTCTTTCCGTAAAGAAAGGTAGTTGTTTTTTTGTCAGTTGCCTTCCACAAAAGTCGGATGCAATCATACAAGAAAAAGAAACTTCACCTTGCAAAAGGAAACGTGCCTATACCTGATGTTGGTATATTTGTGTGGCTAAATAGTGAATGTTTAGTCTCACACTTCAAACACATATCTGTGTGTGTGTGTGTGTGTGTGTGTGTGTGTGTGTGTGTGTGTTCCCTTTGCTTTCAACCTCTCTTTCAGTCTGCCTGGGCTTTGTTTAGTTTTTCATAGTCATTCAGAAGTTAGACACTCATTTATCTTAGGTTGGCTTCATTATACATTAGCATTAAGAGGACTACAGGTGCAGTGTGTATGAAGGGTGCTACATACTATATTTATTTATTTTATTTTATTTTATTTATTTATTTGGTATTCGGAAAATAACCTTTGAGCCAAGGCCCTTTTACAAAGGTTCCACGTCATGTGAACAGAGTATAGACATTCAATCAAGAAGGTTAGAGAGTTTTAGGACATTTGAGACACTGAACAGCACAACAATCAGGAAACAGTTACAGAGTTTCTTAGTCATTTAAAACACTATACAGCATACTGAACTCAACTTTAGTTGATTACAAGTGCAGGTAAGGTGCAGAGGCACTACAGGTTAGGTTAGGTTGGGCAGAGGGTCAGTAAGGACAGGATTTGGGTAGGGGAGGAGGGGAGCCTCTAGTAAAAGTGCACAAGGAGATAGGGCTGAGGCCAGGGAGGCATAGATCCATCCTAGCGTGGAGATGGGGGGGGGGAGGGGTGTACAGTAGCAGTCCCTTAGAGCGATTCAGAGGCATTGCCAAGGAATGTGTGGGAGGGTGGCTTCTGTCTTGTGCTGAGAATAGTTGCTGTTAGCAGAGCCAGGCCTTGTCATCCAGAGTCTATCAGCTGTTAGAGAATCAGGTGCATACAGAGCTGGAGGTCAGGTAGTGCTTAAGGTCTGATTTAAAGCTGGACAGGCTAGTGGAGTTCTGAATAGCTTTGGGTACCTCGTTAAGCCAGAGAGGGGCTCTGTAGGAAAGGTACACTGTCTGAGAGCTGTGAGTCAGAATGGCACCACGAGGGCCCCTTGTTCTATTTCTGATTATATATTCTGAGCCTGGGAGGGAGAAGATGCTTGCTACATGGGGGACTTTCCCCAGTAATGCTTTTTTGCCTAGGAGGCATGTGAGAAATTTAGTCCTGCACCCAGGAGACAGCAGGTGTGTCTATTTGTAGAGGGAACAGGTGTGGGTCATTCGATCGCTGTTCAGGATGAGTCTGCAGGCCTTGTTGAGAGCTACGTGCACCCTCTTGAGCACAGAGTCTGATCTGCACTGTAGACAACGAAGTCATAGTCAATGGTGGAGAGGATGGAGACTGTGACTGCTAGGCAGATGTCTGCCATGATAAGGTGTTTTCTGTGCCTGTAAAGCATACCAAGCTTGGCATTGACTGTCTTGACCACCTGATCGGTATGTTGAGTGTAGGATAAGGTGTCGTCCAGGGTGACTTCAAGGTATTTGCAGGAGTGTACCTATTTCAAGGGGGCGAGTGCATTGTTGGTGATGTTTATGGTGGTGAACCTTTTCTTGAGCTGGACTGGGAACAGGTGATTTTAAAACCAGGGGTTGTGGGCCCTTAGTTTTTTTTTTTGTGTATATGTTTGTATATCTATCTATCTATCTATCTATCTATCTATCTATCTATCTATCTATCTATCTATCTATCTATCTCTCTCTCTGTCTGTCTGTCTGTCTACCCATCTATCCATCCATACATACATACATCTATCTGTCTGTCTGTCTGTCTCTCTCTATGTATCTATCTGTCTGTATGTCTGTCTGCCTGTCTGTCTATCTATCTATCCAGCCACATGACTCTGCTCCACAAGCCCAATCTGCAATGCATGCTGTTATATACAACTTTTATTCTAGCACCTGTAGCTGGGCTAATTAATGAGTAAATTAATACAACAGCTCAATCACACTTTAAGTGTCAGTTTCAGCATATCTGCAGGGTAGGTAATCATTAATTAGATGTAACAGGGGTAATTACATTGTAGTTTTATGTTTGTTTCATGGACCTACATCACAATTGCAATGCAGTTACTGTGTAGTTACACTACAAATACAGGGTGTTTCATAGAAACCTAGACAATGTCGGCAGGCAAAGACCATTGGTCCATCCAATCTGCCTAGTTTTAGCTTACTCTTCTGTGACCTATTGTCCAGACAAGGGTTTTGGCCTTCCCCCTTCAGTCCCTGCCTTAAAGCTACCATGAGTAACTATTAATCCCTGTACTCTGTCCCAGCCTCGTTTCAACCCATTAATATTTTCTGCACCAACCAACCCTGCTGGTAGGCTGTTCCATGACTCAACCACTCTCTCAGTGAAGAAAAATGAAATCCTATCCATACCAAGATTAGGTCTTTTCAAGCACAGGCTCTGTCAGCATCTTATGACAAATAGTTCCTGCGACTGCTTCACCTGGCTGTGGAGCAGCAGTCTTCCAGGAGACATTCTGGAGGATGCGGTGTTGTCCCATCTGCAGGCACCTGTCTGGGCTGAGGGAGGAGGTTGCTCATCTCCAGGCTGAGTTGGCCAGGATTTGTGGGACCTCCTCTTCCATCCAGGGACCACCAGTGCCACTGCCGTTGCCAAGAAAGAGGAGTGGTTGGACCACAGTGGGCTCAGGGAGGGTGAGGGTGGTGGAACAGAGGCGCATACCTCCAGTTGCACCTCTCCACAATTCCTATGCCATTCTGGAAAAGTGTGGTTCCTCTATGGAGGCACCCACAGTGGAGACCAAGGAGGATGCTATGAACCTCCACAAAGGAGACCCACAGGAGGGTGGCAGGGGACCCCACAGGGGAAGGAAACAACTCCTGGTGGGGGACTCCATTGCTAGGAAAGTAGAACTGGGGCAGGAAGGGGAGAGGGTGGTAAGGTGCCTGCCTGGCACCATGGCTTGGAGGGACAGGGAGCGAATCCTCAGGATTGCTAAAGCAGCTGCACAGGGGAGGGAGCTGGATGTCATTGTCCACCTAGGGACAAATGACCTGGCTAAAAAAGGGATTAGAGAAGTGCAGGAAGAGTTTGTGGAATTGGGGAGGGGCCTTAGACAAGTAGCATGCACGGTAACCTTCTCAGAGGTGCTGCCCATCTATGGCATAGAGAGGCTAGGGTGTTCTGCACCTTATGGATTCAATCAGTGGTTGAAAAACTGTGTGGAGCGAGGGATTTGGCTCATTGGGGACTGGGGGTCCACCTGGAGTGATGCAAGCCTATACTGGCATGATGGGCTGCATCTGTCCAGGAGGGAACCAGAATCCTAGGTGGATAGGTTTAAATGCTTCATTGGAAAGCATTTAAACTAGCCAAGGGGGAGGCACTGAAAGGAGCAGGGAAACTTAGCCCCCCAAATAAATCACAGTAGTAAAAGCGGCAAACACCAACATAGAGGTGTCAATAGGGAGAAGGGCAGGGGTAAATGGAGAAAGTGACAAAGGCAAGAAGGACAGGGATGGGGCAAAAAGGAGTAAGGCCATCAGGAAATGGAGGGTAATGAGTACCAATGCCCATAGTCTGGGCAACAAGCTCCCTGAGCTGGTGGCCTTGATGGAAGAGGAATGGCTGGATATTGTAGCAGTCGCAGAAACATGGTACACAGAGAACCATGACTGGGATGTTAACATACCAGGGTACATAATCTACAGGAAAGACAGGCAGGGGAGAAGAGGGGGAGGAGTAGCTCTCTATGTAAAGGAAGGGATAAAAGCAACTAAACAAAAGAGTAAACAGGGAGAAGAGGAGGCACTGTGGGTCACCTTGGAGATTGGAAAGCGCACCAAAATCCGCACAGGGGTTGTGTACAGACCCCCATGTCAGGGGAAGGGAATGGACAAGGATATGATAGAAGGCATTCTTACAATAGCAGAGAAAGGGGAGATACTGTTGATGGGAGACCTGAATATGCCAGATGTTAGCTGGAGCACATTTGCTGCAGCCACATCTAAGAGCAGGGCCATTCTTGATGCCCTACAGGTGGCAGGCCTCAGACAGCTAGTTTCAGAACTGACTCGTGAGGGAGCAATCTTAGACCTCATACTCTCAAACGGGGGCAGTGAGAGGATCTCAGATCTAGAAGTGGGTTGCCATCTGGGAACAAGTGACCATCAAACGGTGTGGTTCATGTTAAACTCAGCTACAGAGTCAAGCCATACAAAAGTGAGGGTACTGGACTTTAGGAGGGCTGACTTTGGCAAGATGGGAGAGTGCTTCTGAAAAGCACTAGCAAACAGGCTAGAAGGAGGTGTGGAGCAACAATGGGGAATCATCAAAACTGCCATCACAGAGGCAACAAGCCTTTGTGTGAAGCAAATAAACAAATCAAAATGAAAGAAAAAGCCACTATGGTTCTCAAAAGAGATGGCTGTGAAAGTCAGGAAGAAAAAGATAGCATTCCGGAAGTATAAGGAAACACAGAAGGAGCAGGACAGACAGCTGTACCAGTTAAGGCAGAATGAAGCAGGGAGGGAAGTCAGAATAACAAAGGCCCAAACTGAGGAAAAGATAGCCAACTCAGTTGAGAAGAGGGATAAAACCTTTTATAGGTACATCAGCGAGCGTAGAAAGACAAAGGAAGGGATAGTGAGGCTGAATAGAATGAACGGTGGGTGGGCAGAGGGGGACAGTGAAAAAGCAGGGATACTGAACAAATATTTCTGCTCAGTATTCACAGAAGAGGAGGGGGAAGTGTCTAATCCAATCAATAGAAGCACTCTTGATAGGGGGGTTGATCCCAGTCTTTTCACAGAAGAAAGGGTACTGCAAGAACTCCTAAAACTGAAGGTGGACAAAGCAATGGGTCCTGATGGAATTCACCCCAGAATTCTAAAAGAATTAAGGGAGGAACTAGTGAAACCACTGGCTACTCTTTTTAATAAATCAAGGGAGGATGGTGTGGTACTCGAGGACTGGAGGAAGGCGGATGTGATTCCCCTTCACAAAAGTGGGACCAAGACAGAGGCAGGAAACTACAGACCTGTCAATCTGACCTCTGTGGTAGGGAAAGTGATGGAATCACTTCTGAAGAAAAGAATAGTTGAGTACCTAGAGGCCAGTGGGGCACAAGACCCAAAGTAGCATTTGTTCACAGTGGGAAGGTCATGTCAGACGAATCTAATAGATTTCTTTGACTGGGTGACCAAAGTAGTAGACCAGGGAGGGGCTGTGGACATGGCCTACCTAGACTTTAGCAAGGCATTTGACACAGTCCCACACAAAAGATTAATAGTCAAATTAACCAGCCTGGGAGTGGGTCCCAGGGTGGTAGCCTAAATAAAACATTGGCTGCACAACAGGACACAGAAGGTAATTGTAAATGGAGTCCACTCTGAAGAAAGAGGGGTTACTAGTGGGGTACCCCAGGGTTCAGTATTGGGTCCAGTCCTTTTTAATGTCTTCATCAGTGACATTGCAGAGGGACTGGAAGGAAAAGTATGCCTCTTTGCAGTTGACACAAAGATCTGCAACAGGGTTGATACACAAGGAGGTGTGGAAAGGATGAGAAGGGACTTAGCAAGGTTGGAGGAATGGTCAGAAGTATGGCAGCTAGGATTCAATGCAAAGAAGTGCAAAATAATGCACCTGGGAAACAAGAACCCAGGGGAAGAATACACAATAGGGAGGGAGGTAGCAACAACAACAAAAAAGGAAAGGGACCGGGGGTAATCACATCAGATGACCTTAAGGTTAGCAAGCAATGCGAGAAGGCAGTAGGGAGGGCTGGGGGTATACTGGGATGCATAGGGAGAGGCATCTGCAGCAGAAAACAGGAAGTTGTTATCCCTCTGTACAGACAGTTGGTGAGACCCCATCTGGAGTACTGCGTCCAGTTCTGGAGACCCCATCTCTGCAAGGACATAGACAGGATAGAGGCAGTCCGGAGGAGGGCAACTAAAATGGTGCAGGGTCTGCAAGAGAAGCCGTATGAGAAGAGACTAAAGGAGCTTAATAAGTATGCCCTTGAGGAAAGAAGGGAGAGGGAGGACATGATAGAAACTTTTAAGTACCTCAGTGGAATCAACAAAGTCCAAGAGGGTAGCATCTTTCAGAAAAAGAGATGCGCAAGAACAAGGGACACAATTTAAAGATTGAAGGGGCAGTTCAGGGGCAATGTGAGGAAGTATTATTTCACAGAGAGGGTAGTGGATGCATGTAACAGCCTTCCTGAGGAGGTTGTGGGGTCTAAAACTGTGGGAGAATTCAAGAATGCATGGGACAGACATAAGGCAATTCTTGTGGGGGGTAGGAAGAAATAGGCTGTTGGTTAACTAGGATCTGCGGCCTATCCTGTAGGTAGGGAAATGGGCAGACTAGATGGGCCAAGAGGTCCTTATCTGCTGTCAAAGTCTATGTTTCGGTTTCTAAGGATACTACCACCTGTGTGCACTCCAGTTCCCTCTTTTCCACCCCAAAGCTTTACCTTTCCAACCCTTGTTATATCCTCCTACCCTCCCTCCACTCTCCCACCCTCACCACCTCCCCTCCTACCAACCTACTACCCGCACCCGCCACTCTACTCCCACTGACAAGGCCTTCTGGCTGCTTACCCCTCTTCTTCTCCTTTCTTATTAACCCCCCCGGCTCCTTTCTTCTCCACTACCAAAGTTATTAATTCTAGATAATTAAAGTATGTACTTTACTGTTTTTTAAACCTAGTCTTTGTATTACTGCTTCTGTATTTTTGTTCACCCCTCCCCACTGACATGGAACCTTTGTAAATGAGCGCCTTGTGCTCAAAGGTATTGTAATCCGAGATTGAATAAATAAATGTTCTTGCATTCCTCCCAAATCTTGACACCTACCAGCTTACATTCATGTCCCCTTGTTTTCGACCCACAATTGCTGCTAAATTGTTCATTGCAGTTTATCTTACTTATCCCCTTCAGGAACTTGGAAGTCTCTGTCATGTCATTCCTCTCCCTCCTCACCTTCAGTGAGTACATATTCAGTGCCGTAAGCCAATCCTCACAAGGTCTGCCCTGTTGGTCCTGAATCATTATTCTACACTGCAGTTCTCTGTCTTTCCTCAGGTGAGGACCCCAGATATGGGCACAGTAGTCCAGATGGGGTCTCACCAGTGTGCTAGAGAGAGGCAATATTACTGCTTTCGTCTTGCTATCAAAACCCCTTACAACATACCCCAACATTCTGGTTACTTTGCTGTAGGCCTTGTTAAATTAGCTAGTTTGTTTTAGTGAGTCTCTTATGATGACCCCAGGTCCCTTTCTTCTGAAGTAGTGGTCAGCTTAACCCCTCCCATCTAGTATTCCCTCCTGTTTTTTTTTTCCTTATGTGCATCACTTTGCACTTTTTTGTGTTGAATTTTAACAGCTACAACTTAGACAAGCTCTCCAACTTTTGCAGGTCCCTCTGTAACTCTTTTACCCCATCCACACTGTAAACCCTGCCAAAGAACTTGGTGTCATCTGTTTAGAGACAATCTTGCTCTGTGGTCCTTCTCCTAGGTTGCTGATGAACAGATTGAAAAGGACTGGTTTCAGGACTGATCCCAGTGGTACCCCATTTGTGACCTCCCTCTTCCCAGGACAGATTTGACTCAATTACTACCACCCTCTGCTCTTCCCCCTTACCCAACATCTCAACCATTTAACTATGTCATTTGCTACTCCCAGATCCTCTAATGTCTTCAACAACCTTCTGTGTGATACTGAGTCAAATGCTTTTCTGAAGTTGAAGAGAGTAAATCTACTGCTCATACCTTATCCACCCACCCTTGAGAATACAATAAGACTTGTCTGACAAGACCCCCTTGCCACAGACCCATGCTGCTTACTATCCTGGAGCCATTTTCTCTCCAGGTAGTCCACTGGGTACTCTTTGACTGGTGTTTCCATCAGTGTACCTACAACTGAGGTATGACTGATGGGCCTGTGATTTCCAGGTTCTTCCCTGTCCCCACACCTGTGGAGTAGCACCACATCCACAATCCTTCAATCTCTCCCAACCACCCCTAATTGTAGTGAGCTACTTACTAGCCCTAGCCAGGGGTTCAGCCAGTTCTGATGCCAGTTCTCTGAGCACCCTCAGCTGCATCCCATCTGGCCTGAAGCCTTGTCTATTTTCTATAAGACTTGCAACATTGATGTGGTACAGAGGCTTATCACAATGTATTCTAAATAATGTAACTAACAGCTTGGCAACTTCTGCCTGATTGGTAGTGTATGTTAGATAAAATAACATTCTGCAAATCTATTAGGATCAATTGGCTTACTACATGTTATTGACTGAAATGGGGTTGGGGCAATGTTTGTGTGGCAGGGGTGGGCAGCACATCTTTTGTGTTATATTCACGTGGGGGGGCAACATTTCAGCCAGATGTATTTATTTATTTAGTTAGTTTTTGTTGACCTGGTAAGTGCACTAGACAAGTCCTGCTTATTTTCAGACACTACCCGGGGAGGGGGATACAGATGAATACCAACTGATCTTGAACCAGATTAAGCTGTTGGTGGTATTTTTAGTGAAATGAGGGAAATTTGGCCAGGACACTGGGGAAATTCCCCTACTCTGTAGGCAGGTGGCGCTGTCTGTCTGTCTGCAGAGATGGAGGACCTCAGTCTGAAGGAGGTAATGGACGAGGACGGTCATGGACTAGGAGCTCAGGAGCTATCTACGACAGAAGTTATGTTGGATGAAGGAAGCCAGAATGAAAGCAGAAACCGAGCAGTGGCTTTGGATTCACCGGATTTAGCATTACAAATTGACATGGATACATCTGCAGAAGTGCAACTACAAGAAGAACTGGATAGAAAGAAACTTCAACTACTGGATTTAATAAATACAGCGGAGAGAGATTTTCATACGTGCCAGATGAAACTGGAAGCAGAATGCAATAAACGGAAACGTTCTCCAACCAGCCTGTTTAAAAATGGAGGGAAACATTTTGGGCAGCAAAATGGTAACAACATTGATAATTCACAAAGCATGGAAAACCTAAATGGAGAAGGTACACAGGATAAAACATTTGAGCATTTATGTACATTGTCAGCATGGTGCCCAGGAGATGCTTTGCAGCAAGCTGGATGGATGTGGGTAGGAGATAAATGGATTCCAGACCCTTTGATTCTCATTCCTGGTGGCTTTAATTCAGACTCAATAGGAACTGCTACAACTAATGCAGTCTACAGGCTAACAATGGCTAGTCAATTTTCTAAGTCCCCAGTTGACGACAATGCGAATGCGCAACATCAGGGAGAGGCTACTGATTTTTTTAGGTGCGCAAGATGCCGGTGGCAACCTGGAACTCCTAACTCCCTTGCTAGGACATCTCCCTTCTAAGGACATTTCTGCCACAGAGCTAGGCATAGAAGGGAACGAGAACGTAAGCCATACATTGCATTTGGATATGAGAAAGGATTTAAGTAAGAATGTGAGAGCTGAGAAACCAGAAGGAATGGGTGCTAAAACATTTACAGGCTTGTTTAAAAAACCAGCAGAGTCAGCAAAACATAGATTTTTGGTGCGTTTGAGATATCGAGGAAAAGCCCCAATAGTACCAGACAGACTTTGGGTGGGGAAGTCTTTGCTAATTGATTCCATGGGTTTTTCTCCAGCGGAGGTATATGCTTTCATACATCCACCTGGTGAATATAATTACGATATTAGTTTTTGCTCTATTATTTCTTTAGACACATTTTGGAGGCTTTATTATGACATAAAAGACCAAGAAGAATGGAGGGATTTCCAGGCTATCCCTATCACGAAACCTACAGTTAAAACTGTTACTATTCTTTTTCGAAATGAAGGGGTGAACATTGCAAATATTCTCTTTTGGTTAGAGAAAAGATGCTTCGTACAGGATAAACCACGACCTATTCTGGATGGGAATGGATTTTGGATAGGAGGTTGGACAATCTGAGTACACTTAAAACAGGATGATGACGGCATTCAACATTTACCGCGTTCCTTTTTTTGGGGAGGGATAGGGGTATAATTTTTTATGCTGGTCAGCCTAAAAGTTGTTTTAAGTGTGGGTCATGAACTCATTTGAATACCTCATGTGATCGGATTAAATGCTTCCAATGTGGTATGTTAGGGCATTCAGCAGCAGACTGTGTAGCTCCCTCGGTTTGTAATTTGTGTAATGAAGTTAACCATTCCTTTTCAGATTGTCCATGGAAAAACACGGATACGGAAGATTCCTCAGATCAGGAATACTTTTTGACACAAGCAAGAAACACTCATCAAGAACAAGAAGGGACAGAGACAGGGCATATGTTTCTGGGTAGATGAAGAGGCAGAGGTCAGGGAGGATCAAAAGTGGATGGTAGGCAAGTTAAAATTCCAGCTGCCCCTAACTTGACGAGGTCTGATGAGCCTTTTTCTGAGGTATCACAAGTAGAGCAGACAGTGGCTATATCCTTAGAATCATCTCAGGGGTTAAGCAGGGAAGAAAGAGAAACACCATTTGTGACACCTCAGGGGTCCCACAATGATCATCTACACTGATGGGCAACGATTCCTGCTTTTTGACAAAAGTTATAGAATCTAGTAAAAGAGGGGATCAAAAGGATTTACAAGAACTTAATGAAAGTACGCTGATTGTTGTTAGCGAAGGGAGGGTTTGCGGTAATATGCCAGTTTCTCCATTACCTTTAGGAAATAGATTTTCTGTTCTTTCATCATGGGGAGAACAGGTAGAGCAAGCTCATCCTATGCTGGACTCCACAAATGAAGCAGTTATACCATCGACAACATCACCTGTCCCAGAATGTGCATTAGGGAGTAAACTGCCAGAAGCCAGGAAACGGGTGACCAGATCAAGTATTAAAACACTCAAACCCCCACCTTGAAACCTTTTACATTATCGATAGCTTCCCTAAATGTGAACAGTTTAAAATCACATATAAAAAGTTAAACGACGTTTGGAATACCTTCCTCTCTAAGGTATGATGTATTTATATTACAGGATACACGACAGAACACAGTTTTTGAGACGTCTAGAGCTATTAGTGAATGGTATTGGGGTATATCTTTCTGGTCCTTTGGGGAAGAGAGGTGTAGCGGGGTAGGAATGTGTTTTACTACAACCGATGTGAAACTTATACGTTTGGTAGATATAAAACCTGGAAGGGCGTTGTTAGTGGATGTTATAGTAAAAGGCCTTCCATGCAGGTTGATATCAATTTACGGCCCTCAGATGAAGGCCCTTAGAATTAATTTACTGCGAAAGATGCAGCCTTACTTGTACACAGGTAGGCATTTATTTTTCTGTGGGGATTTTAACATAAATTTTCAGCAAAAGAACGAATTGGGGAAACAATACTGTGATAAAACATGTTTAAAGTCCATTCTTTCTCTAGCGGGCTTGAGAGATTATCATCAATCAGGAAGGAACACAGCTAAACCAACCTTTTTTAAAGGAGGTTTAGCATCCTGAATAAACTTTATTTTTGTAAAAAAATCATTGTTAATATCTAGTTTACTTTGTGTACCAATAGAAACTTCGGATCATATTATGATTGGTATAAAAATAGATCTTCCTCAATGTAGGATAAAAGGACCTGGGTTTGGGAAATTAAATGTTTCTTTTTTAAGTATCCCAGCAGTTTTAAAGGATTTAGAAATATTTATTCAAGATCACATTACGACGATAGATTTGCATGATGACAGGGTGAGTTGGTGGGAAGCCTTTAAGCTATGTTTGATAGGATACTTTCAGGCAAAGGGAAGATTAAAAGCTGAAACAAAAAAGGAGGAATACTTGTCTCTTCGGCATTCCCTGCAAAACTTTATTTCAATTCAAACTGAATATGGAGCAGACTTATCTACAAATATTGCACAGACAAAACAAAATATGATACAGTATCAATATGATTGTATGGATTCACTAATTAGGGAACAGTCCTTCGGGACACAAGGAAAAAATGCACAGGTTAATCCCTTTTTAGCCTGTAAAAAGCAGATAGATAAAATACTTTTTTATAGTTTAAAAAATAAGGAAAATAAGATAATAACTGATAATGTTGGAATCATGGAATTTTTAGACCAACATGTAAATAAAAACTTTGGGGAAAAAACTCCAGATTCTGGTTTTACATCACAGTTATTAGCAGCAGCAGATCTTCCTCGTTTAGAAATAGATTTACAAAAATCAATGGTAGAAGCATTTACGGAGGCAGAACTAAGATCAGTAATTGTATCTCTTAAAAATGAGATTTCTTCTGGCTCTGATGGATTGCCAGGAGAACTATATAAAATTTTATGGAAATTAATGCCTAAAGAATTATTGGCATTATATAATACCTTAATTTCTGATATGATTTTACCAATACAAATGTATGAGGGATTATTAATATTTTTATTTAAGAAAGGGGATCATTCAGATATAGGAAATTGGAGGCCTTTGACTTCATTGAATGTTGATTTTAAGATATTTTCTAAGCTTCTAGGGAATAGATTATCCTTAGTGATGCCTGATTTAATTAATAAATATCAATATCGTGCAGTTCCAGGGAGGAAAATCTATGATGCATTGATTTATATTAGAGAAATTATGGCAATAGGGACAGGAAGCATAGGAGGTACGGAAGGTTATTTAGTAAGCCTGGATCAAGCTAAAGCCTTTGATGAGGTATCGCAAGAATATTTATGGGAATGCTTGAAGGCTTTTGGTGTTCTTACTCTATTTGTACAATGGGTACAGTTGTGTTATGCTTTAGCAAATGTAATTCCATTAGATAACAGATGGAAAGGAGGAAGACATAATGTGTTGAAAGGAGTTAGACAGGGGTGACTGCTTAGCCCCCTTCTATACATTTTTGCATTGGATCCTTTATTGCGGATAATAAATAGATCTCCCCAGATAAAAGCTATTCAGTTGGATAACACAAGTCAGCCTAAAATTATTGCTTATGCAGATGATTTATGCCTTATTTTACCTGATGAAGCCTCAATAATGACAGCTTGTAGGACCATTACAGAATTAGGGAAAATTATGGGTGCACGGATTAATAGCTTAAAAACGAAATCAGAAGGTCGTCGGTTCTCATCCAACACTTGGATTGGACTTGCACCTAAAATGCTTGTTTCCGAGTGCAGTATTAGGGGGATGCAATACTACTGGGGTGTGCTGTCCTTCGGATGAGATGTTAAACTGAGGTCCATTCTACCCATCCTGGTGCTGTCCTGGTGGGTGTCCAGGCGGAAGTAAAAGAACCAAGTGCATTCTTTACAAAGAGTAGGGGACACTCCCGGTGTCCTGGCCAACATTCCCCTTCCTTCCCATAAACTGGCTCATGCAATTGTCCAGGCTGTGTTGGGTGTTGCTCTGCAATATGGCCACCACTACACATTCAGTCACTTCACTACCAGTCTAGCATTGCTTGCAAAGTGCTTTGGGATACACTGCATATGAAAAGCACTATATAAGTGCTGATTCTTCTTCTTCTACTCTAAATCAAAGTACAGGTGCTACTGAGAGGCATCAAGTGGCTTTAAGCAGGAGCGAACCAAGGTGGAGAAAAAATGTGGCATCTCAACTAGGCTATCTTGTATGAATTAATTGCTTGCAAGTTAGGAGCAGATAGCTTTGCAATCTTTTACTACTAAAATTGACATGCCCAAGTGAGAAAAAAGGTTGCAGCACTCTGCACCAGCTGCAGATGTCTGACTTGGGAAAGTGTTGTGTATTACTTGAGACAACATACAATAGGGTTGTAACACTTTTTGCTCACCTTCAACTTCAAACAAGGGGTAAAATTTGGCAATGGTAAAGACAGCTTCAAACTACAACCAACTCATGGGATTACAAGGTCAGTAAAAGTTGAATCATATAAGAATAGGCAATTAATGGTGCTTCAGCTTCTTGTGACCAGACACATTTCAAGTGTTGTTGTAGTTGAAGTGAATGAAAAGAAGTGAAGTGATTTAAATTCAGAATAATACATAGGATGCATGAATGGTACAGGAAGACATACAGTTTCCAATCTGTATGGTTTCTGTAAACAAACACACACTCTGCTCAAAGCAGGACCCCAGCTGAAATTAGATGTATAGCAGCTCGGCTATCTTGTTTAAATAAATTGCTTGTAAGTAGGGTGCAGATACTGTACCTTTGATGTGTTTCTGTATTAAAAATCCCAAGTCAGAGTGAGGAAATAAGTTGCAGCACCTTGAACCAGCTACATATGTCAGTTTTAGGCAAGTGTTTTATATTACATGCGATAACACAGGGATGCACCACTTTTTGAATATCTTCAAGTAAGAGGTAATACCTGGCAATAGTAAAAGAGGCTTCTAACATCAGCCAGCACCCTGTTTTCCAAGGTGAGCAAAATTTGCATATTGGAAAACAAACAATAAACAGAACTCCAACTCCTTGAGGCCCAACACTTTTCAGGACTTGTTCCTGTCATGGTGAGTGAATACTAGTGAAGTAGTTTAAATGCTGATCAAAAAGAAGAACAATATGTAGTATGAATAAATGGTACAAGACAAGAAGGCAAACACTTTCCAATTTATATGATATTATTAAACACATATACAATTAAAAACCTCAAAGCCAGCATAAAGCATTATGGGAGATGCACATCTATGCAGTAGTGGTGGTGACAGGGAGGTAAACAGACCAAAAATATTTCAATTGATACTTTATTTCATATTGCAAATCACTACTCAAGCCTCACAATTTAACCACACACACTAAATGTAACAATAATCTCTGCAATCATCACAAAGAGTACACAAACTGTTTTTGTATGCTATATACCTGTATTTGTGTGTGTGTGAGTGTGTGTGTGTGTGTGTGTGTGTGTATAAGCCCGCTTGTGCTCCCTATAGGGACCCCTTCCTTCTTACTGCCCCCAGAGCTTAGGGATTTGTTCTGGTCTGGGGAGCAATTTCTGTTAGCTGCCATTTGGTGGTAGCAGAGAGCAGGGCTTTAGGGATATAAATAGGCAGGGACAGGAAGTTTTGGTGTGGTTCCTGGGTTGTAGATCAGGAGGCTGACAGGCACTGCAGGGCAATACGGGGTGGGGTTCCCCCCTTCCGCTTTAGGCAGGTCATCTCTTTTAGCGGTGATGCATCAGGTCCTCTGGGTGTGCATCCAAGGGAGGGTATTGAAGACAGACAACTGTGGCTGTTATTTGTGGGGTCTCAGGCTCTAGGAGGTGGAAGAGAGAGAAAGGGAGGTGCAGGATAGGTGGGCCCCAGGGTCCAGATTAGGCCCCAGTAGATTGGTAGTGGGTGTGGGTTGTTGGGTTTGCAGCAGGTTGTGGCAGGGCCTCTTCTTCATGGTGTGGCAAGGCAGCCTAGGGTCTCACTGGTTAGGGGGGCTGGGATAGCCTCTACCCTTATAGGGCCTGTTTGGAGGGACAGGCCTAGGGGCTGCCAGTCCTAAGCAGAGTGGGCCATGGAGTGCCCTGGAGGTGTATTCCCCCCCGGTGCTGGTTGCACATATCGCACATTGGGATGGTTGGAGGAAAGGTTACAGCTGTGCAGGAGCAAGACCACACACCCTGTCTTATGCCTTGATCCAGAACTTGGAAGGGAGCTAGTGGTGGTCTGGGGAGACCAGGCAGATCAGGAAAGCAACCAGGGTGGAGAGGTTAATGGGGTATGGTGCAATGGGTTTTGCTGGTATTGCACCATCCGTGTCCCTTGGGGTTGAAGTGAAAGCCAGGGAACAGGTTGGGAACAAGCTATATGCTTCCCTGTAGAGAGGAAGATGGAAATGCCCCAGTTCAATTAGTGAAGCATCAGGTATTTAGCAGTGCCAGTGGGACTGTGGAGCTTCATGATCCAGGAGAACAGGTCGCTAGGTTCCTGGGGACATTCAGGGTCTGCTGTAATGTGAGCTGTTAAATACCTTGCTCTGCCTTAAATTCTGCCAATCTTTCTTGTAAAAAGTTTAGCCCCATGGAGCTGAGAGTTGATCTTAAGTGGCAAATGGACCCCTGTAGCCCTGTTAAATCATTTGGGCTCAGGAGAAATAAAGTGATTATGTTTGGGCAAAGGAATCAGGAGTTGGTCTCAGTCTGTAAATAAGGATCCTAATGAAATGTAAGTTTTTAAAGATTTTAACCTTCCAGATGAGTTTATTTCTGGGGTGGGGGGGACTTAATTAATTCCTGTTCCTCTGTAGCTTCGGATCAGTGTGGCTGAAGAAAGAAGACATCCAGAGCAGTGTGATCTTCAATGGAATTTTGGGGTGCCCTCAGAGTCTGTGGTTTTGATCCTTGAAGTTTTCCAGCCATTTTGAAGATGTCTTCAGGTAGGCCCTAATGTTTATTCCAAGCTTTGAACCTGTGGGATGTTTCTGGTGAGATTTCTGTGCTGTGCTGTTCCACCCCCATCCCCGTGGAAGATTGGTGTGCCCCTAGACAATGGGGTGGGGGTGATCTATATATATATACATTGGTCATTATGTTGACCGGGTGGAAACAGTACAGAGAAGGGTGACAAAAATGATTTAGGATCTGCAGTACATGTCCTATGAGGAAAGACTTAGGGAACTGAATATGTACTCCCTGGAGCAGAGAAGAGAGCAAGAGGGGACATGATTGAAACATTCAAGTACATAAAAGGTATTAACAAGGTACAGGCACAGGAACATTTTCACTTCAAAGAAGAGATCCAGGACCAGGGGACATGACCTCAGGCTGCAAGGAGGGAGGTTCTCTACCAACACCAGGAAGTTTTTCTTCACAGAAAGAGTGGTAGATGCTTAGAACAGCATGCCCCAAGAGGTTGTGGAGGTCAACACTGTGGGGGGATTCAAGAATGCATGAGACAGACACAAGGGAGCCCTGACTACAAAGGGCAACTAGAGTGTCAAAATAGGTCTAAAACAAATTGGCAGACTAGATGGACCTAGCGGTCTCCTTCTGCCATCAACTTCTATGTTTTCGAACATATGAAATTTGTCAGCAGGTAAAGGCCTAGAGGTCTATCAAGTCTGCTCAAATGTGCAGCTAGCACCCCTTATTCTGCAGCTGCCCCCCCCTATGTTATGCTGATATATATTATAGTGCACGGTAGTGCACTATAGTTAGGGTTGAGGAGCCATATACATGTTAAACCCAAACTTTTGTACCTTAATAACTTTGCAACTGTTTGACAGATTTGCCTGAAATTTGGAATACAGGATCAAGATCCATACGCCTTGGGATCTGCCAAGTTTCGTATCAGTCGGATATACGGCTGCGGAGTTATTAAGCATGATCTGCATGTGCTTTTACACTTTTTTGGAATTCTACGGTCGTGCCTACAGGTTGCACGGTTTGCATGACCAGTCCAAAATCTTCAGGAAATGTGCGGCCAGGGTTCCCGATGTGCCTTCCGAAGATTTCGTGAAAAAATATTAAACAGTTCAAAAGTTATTCAAAAAACAAGTTCCCATTATAAGTCAATGGGAAAAGTTAACAAAAAGTTCGACAGTGTCGCAAATGCAGTTTTTACTTTCGCAAATGGCCCTTTTACTGTTGCAAATCCACCATTTTGTTTTCAGTTGGGGATCAGAAAAATGCTTGGCATTTAAATTTGGGACCCTCTAGCAACCTAATTCTTTTTGTATTCATCTTGTCGGACCCTGAAGATGCTAGCCATGTCTTTATTTTGGGGTAAAACAACCCAGAAATATGTTTTTCACATTTCTGTAAAAAGTACTTTTGCAAAGTACTTTCGCACTTGCGACACTGACGAATGATTTTGTGAAAGCTTTCGCAAATTGCGACAGTACTTTTCTAGGCTGTGGGATAATGACAGCAATTCTTTGGCACCCTGCTGCAAAAGAACGGTTTGGTCTTTTGGCCTGAAATTTGGAGGGAAGGCAGCTGACATTTCACAGATGTGCCTTTCAGTGTTTTATTGAAAAAATATTACACAGCTGCAAAGTTACGGCACTCCAAAGTTGACACTTTTTCCTGTAGGATAACATTACGGCATCCGACGCATTGCAGCAATCCTTTGGCGCCCTGCTGCAAAATAACGGTTCAGTCTTTTGGGCTGAAATTTGGAGGGAAGACAGCCAACATCCCACAGATGTGCCTTTTAGTGGTTTGGTGAAAAATATTACAGGGAGCCAAAGTTATGGCACTCTAAACTTCTCTTTTTTTCCCATAGGATAACATTACGGCGATCGCCGTACCTGGAAGTAAAAAACTAGCCAGGAAAGTCATAAATCATATGACTTTTAAATTTTTTTTCTATGTTGTATGGTTCCTGAGATATAAGCAATTTAGCATTCCAACTCCTCATTTTCTGCTTCGAGACCCATTATTATGCATACATTCTTTGTACTCACTGTCTTTCTCTATGAAGCTTTTGGGGAAAACCAGCCTGTGCACTTACATTACTGTTACCGTTGCCCTTTCCGCTTGCAGTTCCATACCCGTTTCACTTACCATTCATGTCTACACCACCATGTTCGTTATCCTTTGCATTTTCATTTGTGCCTGCTTTTCCATTATTTTTTACCATTTGTGTCTACAGTACTGTTTCTCTTTCTGTTTCGCTTTGCGTCACCATGCCCATTGCCATTTGCATTTGTGGGCACCATGTTACTATGTGACAAGACATCACGTGGTGGACTGTTCCCATCTACGCCACCGTGTGCGTTACATTTTCTGTTCTCATTCGCGCTTGCGTTACCATGTGCACCACTGATAGTGCTTCTGTTTGCATTGCTGATCCTGTTACTATGTCACAAGACATCACGTGGAGGGAATGTGGGGCCCTTGGCCGCCACATTACATTCACTATTTCTCATTATCATTCTGAAAAAGAAGGGAAATTAGAGGCAAAAACTCAGTTTAATGCATCAGTTAGGGTTGTTTCCACAGCGACAAAGTGAGGAAATTCGGTGTTAGGGTTGAAACCCCTTGCAACCCAGCCCACCCCAACCCGGCATTGGGGGTGCGCATTGGGGTCTTGATCCTAACTCTCACCCCATCACATGTGTAAAGAAGCAGAGGTATAGGAGAAAGGGGTGAGAGTTAGGATCGAAGACCCCAATCGCACCCCAATGCCCGGTTGGGGGGTGGGCTGGGGGTCAAAGGAGGATTTTCAACTAACACTAATTTCCTCACTTTTGTCGCTGTGGAACAACCCTAACTGATGCATTAAATGGATTTTTTTGCCTCTAATATATTGCCTATAATATATATGTTTTTACATTTGCCATCACAATTTCAATCACAAGCAAGTTGGTAAAAGCTCAAACACTGAATAACTCCCTGACTGTCTCTCTGTAATTTCTAAGTGCCTCTTCCTATCACCTCCCCATCTGCAGCTCATTCAAACTTCATACACAACACAGTTACTGAGCCGATGAGTGCTGCCTGAACACTTGTAACTTTATGCTTCAAGTGTGTGGTTCCTCTCCCTGCTCTCTCCTCTCTCAGCTCTCAGCTCTCACCTCTCACTATCGCTTTCTGTTTGCTGTAAGGGCTACCTGCCTACACTGATCAGCAAACATGAGATCTTTGTTTGTAATAAGTCAGTCTCAGTCAGCTGCTTTGATTGGGCACCCACTTAATTTATACACGGTGTTTGGATTTGGAGCTTAGTGTCATCTGCACATTATACTATACTCGTAACTTTATGCTCCAAGTGCATGGTTCCTCTTGCTGCTCTCTCCCCCTGTCTCAGCTCTCACATCTCACCTCTCACTATCTAGTTTCAGTATATCCAGTCTCTCCCTCACGAATCATGGACTCATAGATATCTGTCTGGGTATGTACACTATATATGGGCTATTATTCCGTGGTCTGTGTTACAGCACTGATTTCTGGGGTGATTGCTGATAAGGACAGTGCTTAAAGTGCATAAAGCTTAATGCAGATAGTTTGCTTTTAAGGACAGGACTACTAAGCCCCCCCCCCAGCAGCTAGCAGTTACAGAAGAACCATTACTACTAAGTGATTTTTTGTTTTATTTACTGTCAGTTGACATGTATCCCCAGCAAATTAATTTTTTTGACAATTGTCAAATACTTTTAAGTATTTTTTTGCTTCTGACAATTTCAGAACAGAAGTGGTAATAAACATTAATGTATATTTGTATCTTTTGTATAATCACAAAGATATTATTAAAAAATACATTGTTTTATACAAATTCGCTTGTTGTTGTTTTTTTGCGCTGCATAACAAATGCATGTTTTTGGTAGGGGTCCTTGACAAGGCCTAAAGGTGGCCAGGGGGCTCCAGACTAAAAAAGGTTGACAACTACTGCTCTAGATGATGCCTGTATGGTCATGAACATTAATGTTTCTGATTTTTCCTTTCCTAGATGCCCAAACTGAAAGCTGGACAATGTTTGTGTAACTGTATCCTTTATTGGACCAGGGTGTAGAGTTTATCGGGGATGGGGTGGGGATCTCACTAATAGGGTTATCTGATCAAGCATGTAATTGTCTGTACTTAGAAATGTCAATACTACTGTCTGCCTCCTTATAACATTCTGCCCTGATCTCTCATACCCTGATAGTTTTAAACCCCAAGGTGTTGGTTTTCTGGGCACCTCACTCCTGTACTGGAAACTCTGACCTGAGGATGTATACAGAGTTCCCTCTGTCACAAGAGGCTAGGAAGGCCCCTTCTTGCCCAATTTGCATCTCCCTGGTATAGGCTTTGGTCCCACTGAGCAACTATTACTCACCGGCTGCCTTCCCCTTGGTGGATTCCACTTGCACAGCACCTACCAAACAGGAAGACTAGCACTGAAATCCTCACAGTTGTGGAAATCACTACATCCTGGGCTGCAGTTGTGCTAGAAGAGATCCCTGTGGCGATGTCAGTTTCTAAGAAGTGAGTCAGCATCACCTTTGCTCCATGTCCACGCACCAGACAAACTGCCTGCAACACCTACCTAAACAGTATCAAGGTACTGTGTTTTCTGTACTGTCAGTGAAATGATGGAGAAAAGCTGGCTTAAGAGGTTTGCCTTATGAGACAATCCTCAACTTGGACTCTGCCCTTTTCCCCTATATTCAGGGCACACACTCCCATCCCCTACGTATGCTAGCTTTTCCCTTACAACACACAGCTTCAGATACAGTCCTCATGTTTATAACTATTAGTGCTTGTGAACAGTGTATGGCATTTCTGATCTTTTGAATGCTGCCTATGAAGGCTTACCAATAGCAGGTTCTAGATGGTCCCTTTACAGACAATAACAATAACTGTTTCAGCTTTTTATTCTCCTGGATGCACAGGCTGAATGCTGGACAATGTTTACAGTGTTTGTATCCTTTATTATACAAAGGTGCCAGGTGGAAGGGGGGGTGATCTCATTAATAGGGTTGTCCAGTTAGGAATGAAATGTCTCTGCTTGTAAATGTCTGATGCTACTGTTTGCCTACTGATGACTTTTTGCAATAACTTGTAATACCCTGATAATTCTTAACTGTGAGGTGTTGATCTTAGCCCCTCACAACCATGCTGAAAGCTCTGACGTAAATATGTGTACAGAGCTGCCTCTTGCAACCACAGGCTTGGAATGCCCCTCTCCACTCACTCTATAGCCCCCAGGTGTAAGCTTTCCCACCTCAGAGCAACTACCTCATACTGACTGCCTCCCCTCTTGGCTCCCTCTCACACAGTGGTGACCAAGTAGGAAGGATAGCAGTGGGTTCTCAGGGGTGAGGCTGGTCAGCACACACATTGAACAACTCTCTAAGCACCCAGTGGGAGGCTGCTACATATGCCAGCCTAATTCTTGTAGGAGCCTCTCAATGGGAATGTAGCCTACCATGGTGAATCTTCACCAAGAACTGGCCCCTGGAACAGTTGTTCAAATGACCTGCATATCATAGCCTAACGTAGGCCCTAGCTTCTCATCTGGAGGCACGTCATGGCATAACTTGATTCTATGGCCCTTGTTGTTTGCACTTACATATTCCAACCAGATCAGATAGGACCTACCTCTGATTCACCCTCAACATGTGTACTGTTTATACCACCTCCTCACTTAAACCCACTTTCAGGGATACTTCCACCTCTCAGCTGCACAACCTGTTCATCAGAAGACCATTGTAGTCCCCCATAACAGATACACTTCCTCAGGGATGTCCTGTGGAGCTCATTCATAGTAAAACTAAAGCAACCCTAGTTATGTCCACTACCTCCCACGCATGTGACAAGGGGATAAGAGCAACTCAGACTGCCAATATCACACCAACTGTACCTGTATGCCTAACTAGCAGACTGCAGATCTCTGGGAAAGAATAGGCACATCCAGGTACATGACTATACAACATAAGGTCCAACTCTGGACTTTTGCTCCACTTTCATCTAGCCCATTATGGTATCTTTGAAAGAAGCAATGGGAGTATGTTAATCATTAGAAGTACAGTATATTGTTTATATTAGAGTTAGTTCACATAACTGTTTTTTTGTTTTTACAGCTAAAGTTCACCCATACATGATGCATGATATCTACTGTACCTTTTTTAAGACTAGCTAGTCCCCATGGAGGGACTTTGCTGTCCTACCACAGATACCAAAATACCATTAACCTCTGTACTTGCTCTCTCTCGATATCAACTGGTTCCTCTTTGTTCATCTAACAAAAAGACCTTCCTCAGCATTCAACCCCTGTGAACTCCCTAATGGCTGACCTCCAAATGCACTCTTGGAATGTCCAGGGCATGATCTCACCAATTAAGTGCAAACAGGTGATCATCCATCTAAAACATTTGAGAACCAAGGTTGTCCTCATCGAGGAGACCAAATTGCTCCACTCTGAGACCCTGAAATTAAACATGGAATGGACTTGTATGGAAATCCATAACGTGACCCAGGTGAAAAAGGGAGGGGAGGTGTCACTGTTTTAGTCCACAAATTATTGAAATGGAAGGTGGTTAAAACCTTAGTGGACCAAGATGGGAGATGGATACTGGGCCTCTTTGATGCCCAATCTGGCCCAATAATAATAGGCAACCTCTATGCTCCGAACTCTGATTTGTCTTCCTTCTTTCATGACCACACAGACAAGTTGTGGCAGTTTAACACAGCCAATACTCTGACATTCCTTGGTGGGGACTATTGACAGGAGCTAGGGTACAGCAGAACCTCACCCCAGAGCTACTCAAGCGGTCTCTCTCCATGGACGTCAGACCCGGGTCTTACTTGAGGTATGGTGTATACAACACCCCAACACTGTGATTTCACTTGTTACTCTGCAGCTCAAGGCTCTTACAGCTGAATAGATCTCTGGATAACCTCCACTTCTGCCATGGAAAAAGTGATTGCGACTATAATTAACTTGATTATTTTTTCCAGCTACACCCCAGTAAAATTAGACATATTCTGGGGCCCCATAGCTATCTGCTCCACTTCATGGTGCCTCAGTCCCCTGCACTTATGGGACCTGAAATTCAAGGAATGACTCTTGCAAGTAACATTGGCCTTCTTCCGCATTAATGATGATGGGGCCACACTATGGAAGGCCTTTAAAGCCACCATCAGAGGCCAGACTATCAGTTATATGTCACACAGAAGAAAGAAAAGGGAACATCAGTTAGCTGAGCTGGAAAAGCACCTAATGCTAAAAGAAAAGGAAGTTAAAGCTCTTCCTAGGGTAGTCACCAGTTTTCCTCTACATCAGACCACTGTGAAGCTTCAGCTTTAGATAGAAACTCTGCTAGACAGGAAAGCAGATCTCACAATTTTCAGCTCAAACACACCAATGGGAGGGAGGGGATGTGGAAAAGTCCTGGCATATAGGCAAAAAAAAAACCAGGCCGAATGCCACACTGCATGCCTCACAGACTCCTTCAAAACTCTTGGCTCGTCCCAACAGCACATATATAAAGCTATGAGTAGCTTCTATCACCAACCATATAGCTCTCCAGCCCCCCAGCTCCAACTTAATAAAGGAATTCCTGTGCAACATACCCCTTCCTTGACTTACTCAGGAGCTAGCAGAGGTGCTGGAGGCCCCACTCTCCATACCGGAGATTGCAACTGTACTGAAATTTCTAAATCTGCACAAAGCCCCAGGAGAGAATGGCTTTCCTGTAGGCTTCCTGTAGGCTATAGCCTCTGAAATCAGCCCAATCCCATACAGACTCTACAGGGGGAGGGTGATGCACTCAGCCATCCTTCCCCCTTATGTGTGGACAGCCACAATTACTGTTCTATCCAAGAAAGGGAAGGACCTCACAGCTCCTGCCAGGTACAGGAGCATTTCATTAATAATGGATGACAGTAAAGTATATGCCAAGGCTCTAGCTATAAGGCTAGACTCCTTTTTTCCCTGCCCTCATTCACCATGCCAAAGTGGGCTTTATTAAGAGATGTCTTAGCTCAGACCAACTGAGGACCCTGATAAATCTCATTCATGTGGCTAGAGGCACCCCAACCTCACAGCAACTATTGCCATAGACTTTGAGAAACCTTTTGACTTGGTGGAGTGGGGATACCTCCAACAAGTCTTGCACAGGATGGGTTTTAGACCTAACATTCTTAGCTACATGTGAGGAGTAAGTGATATAGGGAGAAGGAGGCTACAGGACATCTATAGTGATCAAAAAGCAATTGCAACTGAAATAAAAAAGAAAAATGGGGATGTCATTATTTCAAGCATTTTGCCAGTACACGGGTATCATTCTAAAAAAATGGAGCGAAATAAATACACTTAACAGTTGGTTAAGAGATCTGTGTAAACAGGAAAACTATGGACTTATGGACAACACAAATACATTCAGGGATATAAAACTCTTTTATCCAGTCGGCCCTCACCTAAACAAGATGGGATCAAGATGCCTAGCAAGAAAACTTAATGAAAAAATAAATAATCATTTAAACTAATAACCGGAGGGGCTAAGGGCCAAACAGGATACTCAAATGTGGATCCACATTCCACAAATAAAAAATGTGACGATCACAGTGGATGGAACTGCTTGTTACTATATGCTAGGAGTATTACTGATAAATTTGATGAAAAAAAATATCTTAACCACACAAGATATTTACATATGTGCAATAACAGAGACCTGGTGGGACAAAAACGATACATGGGGACAGAATATTGAGGGATATAATACATATACAAAATCAAGAGAACACAGAAGAAGAGGTGGAATAGCAATTTATGTATCAGAAAACATACAGTCAGAGGAAATCAACATTACTCTCTATAATCTAGAACAAATATGGGTCAAAATTACGCCCTGTAAAAATGCATAAAATCATACTAGGTGCAATATATAGGCCCCCATCAACAAAGAAAGAGGATGATGTTGCCTTTTTAAATCAAATGCTTGCCCTGAATCCAGCAGATAGGCTCATAATTATGGGTGATTTTAACTTTCCAGGGATAAACTGGGGAGGGATACAGGGCTTGAGCAAAACGGAATTCAATTTTCTGGAAGTTATAAACCATACTGGAATGGAACAAAATGTAGAGGAGACTAGCGGAGAAGAAAAAATTCTTGATTTACTCCTAACAAACATGGATGATACCATAACGTATTGTAGGACTTCTACACCCCTGAGCACCAGTGACTATCTAAAAATTGAGTTTGGAATTAAAGAAACATTCTTAAAACAAACTGGGGCTACTACAGTTTTACATTTTGGTGAAGCAAACTTCCAAAAAATGAAGGAAAACCTTAAAATTGGGACTGATGAGAAGAATTTGATGGAAATAGCTCAATACTATATGGGACATATTTTGCAGACAGATAAATCAGGAAATTGATTAAAATATTCAAGGAAGGAAAAGTATAGTAACAAGAGAAACACACCACAATGGATGTCACCGAAATAAAAAGTTGATAAAAAAAATAAGATCTTTAAAATTATAAAAAAGCGAAGGAAGGAGAACTGAGATATAAGGAGTATAAAAAAAATTAAAGCAAAATTTAAAAAGACAAAAAGCTAGCTATGAACTACAATTTGCAAATAGGTCAAGAGACAATTATAAAGCCTTTTATTCTCATATAAACAACAAGGAAGGGGTTCAACTGTGTGGGCCCACTAAAAAAACATAGTGGAGAACTAATTTGTGATGATAAGGACATGGCAGATATTCAAAATGCATATTTTGCCTCATTACTTGACATCACAAACAACCCAGGGTCATATAGCAAACATTAGGCAAAAGGAAAAATGGCATATTTATAGATATTAAGGATGTGGAAACTAGGTTAACAAATGCAAACTCTGACAAATCCCCAAGACTTGATGGGTTATACCCTCGAGTCATCAAAGAACCTAGCAAATAAATTGCCCCCAACACATATTTTTAAAACCTTAATAGACAGGGGAGAGGTAGTAGACCATTGAAAAGTGGTGCTAGGTCAGAGCCACAAAATTAGCATCTGGTCAGTCTAACATCAATCCCCTCTAAAATACTGGAAGGTATCCTGAAGGATAGCATCAATGCCTTTATTAAGGCAGAAAACCTGAAGGATAAAACACAGCATGGGTTTACCAAAGGAAGATCATGCCAAACAAACATGCTGCAGTTTTATGATAGCATTAGTATGCACTTAGGCAAAGGGGACTCTATGGATGTGGTTTTCCTAGATTTTTTCAAAGGCATTTGACAAACTGCCTCATACTGAGTTATTGGATGTATTAAGGGAGATGGGAATACAAGACTCTATAGTTAACTGGATAAGGGCATGGTTGACAGACAGAAGGCAGAGAGTCTGCATAAAGGGTGTATTCTCAGACTGGGTGGAGGTAACGAGTGGAGTACCCCAGGGGCAGGTCCTGGGTCCCTCCCTTTTTAAACTATATGTATCATCAATACAGTTTGACAACTCTGAGATATGGCTATCCTAGTTCGCAGATGATTTGTTTATTTTATTTATTTATTTATTGAAAGAAATCAAATTACAATCCTTTGAGTCATAGACTCCTTTGCCAACACTCCACGTCAGTAAGAAATAGGAAGGAAACTACACAGGGTAGCACATGTAAAGTACTGAAGCTTAAACATTTGGTATAGAGCTCAACATTTTACACAGTACAAACTGAAACAATTGGTACAAAACTGAAACATTAGGCACAGTGCACAATGAAGGGTTTCATCAGTAGGGATCTTAAAAAGGTCCCGAGTCAACTCTTATGTACATATTGAACAATAGTTCAGTTACGGAAGGTCTTACAAAATAGGCCCAGAGTCATGATATGTTACATTGAGACTGAGGATCAAAGCTAGGGACAAGAGAAGAACAAGTCCTTATGCGGGTGCTACCTTATTGCTGTAGCTCTGATCCTGCTTGTAACAAGGTATTGTTTGCATGAAACAACTCAAAGAAAAAAGTTATATACAGTCACATGCTGCAGAGTTGAGGAGGGACTTGAGGCCAGTTTTAAATTGATCCAAACTGGATGTAAGGGAGATTGGGGATGATAGGTTGTTTAGCCACAGAAGGGCATGATAACAGAAAGACCGTTGCCCAAGGGAGGTTCTACAGTGGGGTACTAGCAGGGAGGTATTTGCTGAGTGCCTTGGTGCTCTCCTGAGAGAGGCTGTTTGAATAAGAGGGTGGCGGCTTATCGGTGCTAGTTTGTGTAGTATCTTTTTTGCTAGAAGGCAGGTGTGATACTTAACCCTATCTTGGAAGTTAAGCCAGCCTGTAGATTTGTAAAGCTCACTAGTATGGGTTAGCCTGTTACAATTTGAGACCAGATGGCAGGCTTTGTTGAGGGTGAGGTTAATGTTGCGCAGGGCAGTATGGTCAGCAGACCCATAAATTACTATGCCATAGTCCACCTAGGGAAGTATTGAGGAGGACACTGCCAGATGCATTGCCTGCCGAGGAATGTGGTGCCTATGTCTGTATAGGATCCCCAACCTGGTGTTAACAGAGGCGGACACTTGTTGAATGTGAGCGCGATATGTGAGGGAGGTGTCCAACATGACTCCCAGGTATTTGAAGCAGTAGACCTGCTCCAGTGCAGTGCCACAGGAGTTTGAGATGATTAGCGGTGTATTACAGAGTGAGTTTTGTCAGTGGGTGAAAATCATCAATTTAGTTTTCTTATAGTTAAGTACTAGGCGGTGTTCAGAGAATCAGGTTTCAAGTTCTTCAAAGAAACCCTGCAGGGCAGATTGTAGGGTGTTGAGATGGTGATGTTTCCAGAAGACAACAGCATCATCAGCATAGAGTAGTTGCTTCCCACTAAAGGACTAGGGGAGGGAGTTGAGAAAGAGGGTGAATAGCAATGGGCCTAGAATAGATCCTTGTGGGACCCCTGTTAGGACTGGCTTACTGGAGGATAAGTTTTCATTGATATTTACCAGTTGGGTCCTGCCTGTAAGATAGTCTTTGAGCCAGGAGGTAGCCTCTGGGGAGATATTCAGTGATGGTAGGGAATGGAAAGGAAGCGTGTGACGGACCGTATCAAATGCTTTGGTCAGGTCGATATAGAGAGCCCCCACAACTGAGCTTTGACCCAGGGCCTCATGTATATATGAGGTAAATTCAACAAGGGCAGTGGAGGTGCTGTGACCCCTCCGGAATGCATGTTGTTCATGACAGAGCAGATTGTGTTTGGTCAGGTAGTCAGTGAGCTGGTCAGCCACGATTTTTTCAAGGGCCTTTGAGGGAAGGGCAGGATGGATATAGGCCTATAGTTGCTAGTGGAAGTGGGGTCACCACTCCTTAATATGGGGGTTATAACTGCTCTTTTCCAAGGGTGGGGAACTGGCTGTGGCACAGGGATAAGTTAAGTATTTTTGGTGAGATGGAGCAGGGTCACATCCAGTAAGCCAGATGAGCTTGAGGTCCAAGCCACCGCTACTATAGAGAGAGAGTTTGCCAGTGCTTTGTTTAGGTAGTGCTTGACCTCAGTGCAGGAGATGATACGTAGCTGGAAGAGGGGATGTTGAAGGTGGTAGGCGAGTTTGTGGGCGGTTACTGACCGGTCAAAGAAGTTTGTGGGAAGAATATGGCTGAGGTCTGTGAAGGCAGTATTTAGGGCATCAGAGAGAGATTTAGGGTCCTGGGAGATAACCCCATCAATTTGAAGCTGCACTGGGGTAGGAGATACATTTTTCCCAGTTAGTTCCTTAATGTTTCTTGAGAAATTGCTGCCAGAGCCCCAGGAGGAGGTGATAGCTTGGTTGTAGTACACAGCTTTGGCTTGTCTGATAGCCCATGTGCAGTTGTTTTGAGCCTCCCTGTAATTCTGTCTGTCTAGGAGGAGTTGCAAGGCAAGGGCCTTATGCCAGAGGTTATCCCTTTGTCACATTTGGTCAAGTAGAGACTGGGAAATCCAGGGGGTGTCCCTAGTTGTGACAATATACCTAGAGACTGGGGCAAAGATGTCGCAGGTGGAGTTAAAGTTGGCAATAAAATAGGTGAGGGCAGCATCAACTGATTGGGCAGTGTGAATAGGAGACCAGTCGATGGAAGAAAGGTAAGATTTTAGGCATGGGAGGGCTCCTTTCTTTAAACGGCTTTGTGTTGTGACCTTAGGGGGAATTGCTGGAACTTTACTAGGCCACCAACAGGTAACTGGGAATGATCCTTAATGAGTCTGGGAGCACCTTGATACTGAGAGGTTTTGGGGCGGTTGGTAAGGATGTGGTCGATGATGGTGGATGTCCCTGTTTTTGGGTCCATCATAGTTGGGGAGTGGACCATTTGAGTTAGGTTATAAGCAAGCACTGCTTCTTTGTAGGGGAAGGACGTAACTGATAGCCAGTTAACATTGAAGTTACCCAGTAAGATGATTTCGCAGTTGGGAGGAAGGTGGGAAATACTGGCCAGTACAGAGTCAAAGGCAGGCTTTTGGTTTCTAGGGAGGATGTAGACAGACAGAATATATAGTATTTTACCTGGATTGCCAAAGCTTACCTTGATGGCTAGGGTTTGGGCTCCATGTGAGGGTTGCGGGAGGGAGACTGAGAGGGAGTGCAGGAAGGATCTAATGTAGATTGCACAACCTCTGCCTCTCTTGCTTTGCCTGTCGGCTCGATATATGGTGTAATTTTTGAGGGTGACAGATCCATTTGGGACATTTTCTGGGAGCCAGGTCTCTGCTAAGGCAAGGATGCCATGGGAGTGCTGTGCAATCCAGCCCTGGACGGAGTTGAGCTTCTTCTGAAGGCTGCAGATGTTAAAAGAGGCCAGTTTTAGGCTTCCATGCTTTCCCATCTGAGCGGCTCCGTAGATAGGTGGACCCGGGTTAGGATGAACATTCCCCGATAGCAGGAGAGTATGCCAGAGTAGTGCTAGACGGAGTAGTTTTGATGTTGTCCGGGCAGGTTTGGGGGTAGTATTTTTTGTATTAATGACTGGGATAGGGAGGGTGCTTAAGAGGTGAGCTAAATGAGTTGGAGACAGAGGAGGTTGTGGCCCTGGCGGGTAGCTGCCGACAAGGGTTAGGGGTGAGCCCTGTGGGAGGCCAAGGTAAGAGCGCAGTAAAATATGTGTGCACAATGTTAATTGTATGCTAGGGTGGGCATAGGTGTGTGCATAATGGTGCCCCAGTGGTACATTTGGAGGGGCATGGAGGAAAATCTCCACTGATTGACCGGCCTTCAGGCAATGCTGCAATGACAGTGGAAATAGGTAGGGCTGTTGGAATGATTAGGGTGGTGAGAAAGAATAGCATTATGACTTTGCTAACTGAATACTGTAAGTGCTGACTGCGATCAGAGGCCCTAGTGATGGAGTAGTATAAGCTGCAAATGTGAATGTGGGCTGATTGGTTCTTTCACCCACGTGATTCGCCTTATATATTGCAATGTTCACCAAGGGCGGTGGTGAGGGTGGCGGGGCAGCCGATGCAAAGCATCCTCGGGGCCAGCACCACTGTGTAGACCAGTTTGGTTATGACTTCAGGAGCCTCCACGGCATTTCCACGGGTCTGTACCTGATCAAGAAATGGCTCCTGAGCTTGGGGGAGGGCAGATCCTAAGCCCTCATGACCGCCCTGTAAATCAGGCCGCTGCTCTGTGGAGAATGAGAGGGAGAGGAAAGGACATTAAATAAGGTATTGGGGGGGGGGACCCTTTGGGAGGGCTCAGTATTCAGCTTATGCCAGTCAAGTATTTAGTGCATAACTAAACAAGTAAGGCTACTTCCATAGTGCTCAAATCAGTTTGGTTTAAACTAACAGTAAGCTTACAAGTTAAGGCACAGTTTACTGTATTAATTTAAATCTTAGGAATATTTGGAAGAGTAAGAAAGAGAAAAAGTTAATTCTAACAGGAAAAGCAGAGATTTGCCTGATATAAGTTCTAAAAGTCCTTAGACCAGAGGTAGCAATGAAGGTAACCATTACATCAGCTAATAACTGTAGTCTATGTTCACTTTCAAATTTAAGGTACATTGCACTTTCTTCTGTTTGGCAAGGCAGCAGTGAGCAGGATTACTAGAAAGGAGAAACTATCTCCACTGCTGTACCAACATTTAAAGTACAAAGAAAAGAAAAAAGCCACTAAAACTCAGTCTCTTTGTTAGTCAGCACCACTGTGTAGACCAGTTTGGTTGCGACTTTGGGCACCTCCACGGCATTTCACGGGTCTGTAAGTGATCAAGAAATGGCTCCTGAGCTGGGGATAGGGCAAATCCTAAGCCCTCACAACCTCCCTGTAAATTGGGCTGCTGCTCTGATCAAGAAACTGCTCCTGAGATTGGGGGAGGGCAGATCCTAAGCCCTCACGACCTACCTCTAAATCGGGCTGCTGATCAAGAAATGGCTCCTGAGCTTGGGGTAGGGCAAATCCTAAGCCCTTGCAACCTCCATGTAAATCAGTCCACTGCTCTGATCAAGAAACGGCTCCTGAGCTTGGGGTAGGGTAGATCCTAAGCCCTCACAACCTTCCTGTAAATCGGGCTGCAGCTCTGATCAAGAAATGGCTCCTGAGCTTGGGGTAGGGTTGATCCTAAGCCCTCACGACCTCCCTGTACATCGGGCTGCTGATCAAGAAATGGCTCCTGAGCCTGGGGTAGGGCAAATCCTAAGCCCTCACAACCTTCCTGTAAATCGGGCTGCTGCTCTGATCAAGAAACGGCTCCTGAGCTGGGGGTGAGGGCAGATCCTAAGCTCTCATGACCTCCCTGTAAATCAGGCTGCTGCTGTAGACTGGGAGCAGTTATTAAAAATAGTGAAGGTGCTAGTCCCCTTCAGGTCTGGACAAACAAATTCAAACTTCATCTAAACCAAGAAAAATGCATTGCGATGCACATGGGGAGGAAAAATCCCTCTCACACTTACACCTTAAATAACAAGAACTTGAGGATGACTACTGAAGACAGAGATTTTAGGATTCTCGTATCTCAGGACATGCAATTTACTGCTCACTGCAAGAACATAGTGCAAAAGGGAACTAGGGTGCTAAATTGCATATTTAGACACATTACAAGTAGAGCTAGAGAGGTAATTCTTCCCTTGTATTCATCCTTGGTGAGGTTCATCTTGGAGTATGGATCACAAGTCTGGTCATGATATAAAAAGAGAGAGGTATCTATGAATGAAATAATTCAGAAAAGGGCTGCAAAAGGAATAAAGGGCATGAATGGGAAAAATAATGTCTCTAGACTTAGGGAACTGGATCTTTACCTCTTGACTATATATATAAGAAAAGAGTGACATGTCTAGTTCATAATGCTTGGTCAGACAATGAACTATGGAGAATCTGGGGTTAGAAGCCAGAGAACTGGTATACAGTACCGTGCTCATTCACTACAACTGAAAGATAGAAAACCTAAAATGATAAGGAGCCCAAATTGATTCAGTCAGAAGGTGGTGTATAATTGGAATAAACTCCACTAGAGGTGGTGAGTAGTATGACTACCAATATGTTCAAGTCCAAATTGGACAACTATCACAGGGACTCTGGGACCCTATGTGTTATTAAAATTCACAAGGAGTGAGCATAATGGATGAAAGCTCAACCTAGGCTCTGTAATATCCTATGATACCTATGATATGTACCTTTACACTTTCCTGTGGCAAGGTCCTCTAAACAGTACTTTGTCAAGTGAATGTAATCTGACCAAAGGGACATGACAGGGCTGTCACCTGTTCCCTCCTTTGTTTGTGCTTGCAGTTGACCTCTTGTTGATGCTATATACAAGGACTCCAGAATTCTGGGAATCCCATTGGACAGCCACCACACATTGGCTCTATGAAGATGTCTTACTGGTCATCACAGAACAGATCCATACCCACTTCCCTGTCTGGTAGTTCTTCTTAAGTCTTTCTCTGGTCTCAGGTTTCACAGTCAACTTCTCCAAGACAGAGGTCCTCCCCCTTAATTCATGAAAGCACCTTGCAAATGTTTTCCTCACTGCTAGCCCACTAATTCCGCAACTCCCCCTTTCCATCCTGATGCTTGCTATGTTTCTACCCCTGGCTCTCACTCTTTCCCTATTAACTCTTCCTGCTGCACCCACCCTTCCCTGTCTGCTCCAACCTGGCTAAAGTCCCACCCCATCCATAGTAGTGTCCCAATTATCTACCCCTCCTCCGTCATTATCATAATAAGCAAGTACAAGACAGCCATCATCACTTTCTGTGGTTTTAGCTAAATTTTTCAACCAGTTGTCAGTAATATATCCCTCCTCTTCTTTACCTCTCTAACCTGCCACCCCATACACGGCCTCTTTCCCCTGTATTTGAAGTTGCGGCTGCCTCCTCAAAAGATCTCTGCTTATAACCCTGTATGCCTATGGTTGATTGTACATCTGCTGACTTCTTCAATTGTAAATTAATGCTGTTTTTTTTATTTTTATTTATTTCAACCTTGTACTGTACTGTATACACTGGCCCAGATATTCAAACTGCGCGTAGCGCTAAGCTGGGTGCAGCTCAACTTGGCTGCGCGGGGAATGTGGACTAAGTGATATTCAAGAGCTGCACCATGCTCAGCAGCTTTGAATATCGCACCTAACCACCCCAGTGTGCATGTACAGTGGCCAGAGTGGAGCATGGAGATGCGTAGCAAAATTCCATTATAGATCATGCACAGCACCTAGACATCTAAAGCTGACATGAAAATTGGGCCATAATTTATAAAATACATGGGGCCATTTGCATGTCATTATGGCCCCATTTGCATCCCATTTGCATGCAGGTGCACCGATCCCCTATGACTTGCGCCTGGCGCCTGTCAGGCAGCAGCTGTCGGGACCAACACCCCTGCAGCTCGATCTTGGGTATTTGTTAAAAGTCCTGTCCTATATCTCTGGTGGTCCAGTGGACCGCTCTGCCCGATCTTGGGCATCTGTAAATAAAACATCCCTGCCCTATATCCTGGTGGTCCAGTGGACTGTTCTGTACCCGTTCTCGGGCATCTGTAAATAAAAATGTCCCCGTCCTATTTCCCTGGTGGTCCAGTGGACTGCTCTGCCCAATCATGGGCATCTGTAAATAAAAACGTCACAGCGTGAGCCAATGGACATGCAGCCCCTACCGTACTACACATTCCTGGGATGCACAATTTAGAGAAAAGGAAAAGGCCCACAGAAACAAAGCAGGACAGCTTCACATCAGGAAGAACGCTCACATCTCTGTGAGTTTTCCTTAGCTCCAAGTTGTGCATCCCATCTAATTATATACTTTAATTACAAACCGTGCTCTTCAGAAACCTGCCATTTTCTTTGGAAGAAGAACCTTGTATATTCAAAGCTCAAAGTTTCTTTCTGTATAACTTTCTTGGTCCACTAAAAGGTATTAAATCACCTATTTTGTGCATCTTATTGTACAAGGACTAATCCGACAACAGACATTTTTTAAAGAGCTAGTGTTATGGGGCTTTTCAACTCCAATATGCTGACTGGAATATTGAGTTAGTGCCTATTCCCACTATATTATGCTCCTAATCTTTTTAATCAAGCAGCTCAACAAATGACTATGATATATCTCTGGACTGAAACTGTTATGATCTGGTCCTCACTTGCATTGACCCTGTAAAAGAAACTGACGTGTTGGTGGTAAGCTGAACTGCATTGTCTGCCATCTGCTCCCCGACAGGAGTGGTGAATACAAAAGTACAGCAGTCCTACTGCATGATTAATAAGATATAATGTTTTTATAAGTTGAATATTTTACTCTATAATGAAAATCATTTCCTATCTGTCATTTTTTTCCAGAGATAGTAAAGCATTAAGGTTGTTAAATGTGAGATTTCAAATGTTAACATGAAATGAATGAAAAAGAGTTTGTTGATGTCACAATTTTTTTTTGTGTGTGTGTGTGTTTATCTTTCTTTGTGTGGTGTCAGCAATAAATTAATCACTGTGTCAGACTGATCATTTTGTAAGAGAAATATTGGGTAGTTTTTTTTTCATTCTCCCATTTACAATGAATTGGGGGCTGAATAGAAATGACACATTACTGTGGACTGTGTTGGCTGTGGTAGCAAATGTTTACTTTGCATACAGTTCTGCATGGTATTAGAATATGTTTTACAGGGAATCTGTGGATGAATAGATTGTTTAGTGACTTGAAAATGCAAACCCTCATTTCGCTACCCCCGTTAGCATTAACCACCTACCCACCACCACACACACACATACGGTTGCCAGCCACCTGCTTCTGTCTCTCACTGCTGATTTTATAATGACTGTTATTGCTGTTCCAAAATAATCCTTGAACAGTTCATATAGTGTACTGTACTGAAAGAGAGAACTGCTACCTGTTACTGGTGATGTGATCTTGGTGGGAGTATGACAGGAGGAATGCTTGCATGCATTTGTGATGCTGTGGCAGTGGTAGAAGAAAGATCCTTGATGGAGGTGTGGAGGGTGAGTATGGATTGAAAACTGGCACTTTTCCAATTTAAGCAGAAATCCTTCTGCATCTTGATCAGCAATATGGTAGGCATAGAGGGCAGGAGGAGAGAACATTGAGACAGATTTCAGCACTGAGGGTGGGGTGGAAGGAGAGAGAAATTCAGAAATTTAGTTAGCACTGAGAGTGGGGCTGCAGGCAGGAGGGATTTATTTATTTATTTGGTTTTTATTTACGGGTAGGGTACACTAGGCAAGAGTATTGCCTATAGTCAGGCATGACCCAGGAGAGTACAATCAGGAGAGAGCAAAGTACAAACAAGGTACAAACATCAGTGACAATAGTTCATGGTGCAGCATGAAATGAGAACAAAACAATTGCAGGTTTACTGACAAAAGCAAGCCATTTCTGTGGAACTGAGAGAAAATAACCTTACATTAACTACTTACACTAGATGATACAACAATATTCATTAAGGAACTACTACAACAGCTATGAAATAAATAGAATTTATAACTAACAACTTTGTGATGGAAGTAGGAACATGCAGATTTCAGAGAGTGGAGGGAAACAGTAAGTGCCAGATAGGTAAGGAAAGCTACTAGGAGTCAGTCTCAAATTACAGCACAGGAGCAGCCATCAGAGTCAGCTAGGTGGGCATGTAGACCCAGTTTAAAGACTAGGTAGGATTTAGAGAGTTTAATGTGAGGGGGGAGGGAGTTCCAGATGCTGGGGACAGATATAGTGAAGGATAGTTCCCCTTTTTTGGTGAGATATCTGGGAATTTCAAGTTGGGTTTGTATGGATGACCCAAGGAGATATGCTTGGGGGGATGAGATAGCAGCCTTGAGAGGTACTCATGGGTCCCCATTCTGATAATATTATCAATCAAGCAGCCAGCAGAATAGAGTCTGTGCAATGTCGGGGAGAGCCAATTCAGTTTGGAGTAGAGCTGACGACGATGAGTAAGCCTGCGTGCAGAGAGAGCAAATTGGCATACGCTGTTATAACAGGTGCTCCATTTTTGGAGGGCTCCTTTGCTAACATTAAAGTATACCAGTGAGCAGTATGTGAGAGAGGGAAGAAGAAAACCTTGTGCAATAGCAAGCCATGTGGCATCATTTAGGGAGAACCTAATTCTATAGGCAGGACCCAGTTTGGAGTTAACCACCTTTCAGGTGGCCTCAAGGTGGAGGTTAAAATCCAGAGATGGGTCAAGTGTGACTCCTAGGTACCTAAAGGAATTAACAAATTCCAACGGGGAGCCATCAAGACATAGTACTGAAAAATCTAGAGCACAGGATTTGATTCTAGAGGGGGAGCCAAAAAGCATAGCCACAGTGTTCTTAGCATTAAGTATGAGTTTGTTTTGTAGAAGCCAAACTTGTAAGCAGTCAAAGTCAGCTTGAAGATTTGCCTTTACTGATGTGGGGTCTTTACCACTAGTGAGAAGTACCATGTCATTGGCATTAAGAATCAATGAGGAGAAACAGGAAGTGAGGGCAGGTTGTTAATAAAAGACTGAGAAAGGAGAGGGGCCAAGTATAGATCCCTGGTGCTCCAACAGAGGTTGGGGAAGGGTCAAAGACAGCAGTTGCAATTTGAACAAATTGCATCCTCCCTGTGAGGTAGCTATCAAACCAAGAGATGGCAGACTGGGAAAACACAGGACAGACAGTTTGGAGAGTAGTTGGGTGATTCACAAGATCAAAGGCCTTAGTGAGGTCAATAATATGAGCAGGCCCTTATCCATCACTGTTAGGACTTCATTAGATACCTGAAGTAGTGCAGTTGTGGTGCTGTGCCCTATTTGGAATCTATGTTGAGCAGAGGATAGAAGGTTGTGAAGGTGCAGATATTTTGAGACCTGGGTAGCAACAGCCTTCTCAAGTAGTTTATTTAAGGTAGAGAATGGCAATCGGTCCGTGGTTGCCATGTTTTTGGTATCTCCTTTTTGTGTACAGAGCAACTCTGAGCAGTTTTCCATAGTGTAGGCACTGTCTGGGTTAGTACAGATAGGCTGAAAATCTCTAATAGGGACAGCAAGAGCTGGAGCTGCCATTTTGATAAAATAGGGCAGTAATCCATCTGGACCAACAGATCCATGAGGGGAGATAGATTTAAGAAGATGCAGCACCTCGGTAGTGGAGGCTGATCAGAGCAGAAAGGAGGGTCCTGAAGGATGGTACATATCAGAAGGGGATGCAGGGGACTGGATAAATTTCACCAGGTATTCAGAGAGATCAGAGAATTGTGCATTCAGAGCATTTGCAATCATAGGTAATTTGTTACAGTTGGCATCATTTAGCATCATTTCAGTTATGGCCATCTTGGGCCTTTGGCCTATGAAAGTTTTGATGTGGTTCCAAAAACCCCGGGTATCACACACTGAGAATTGGAGAAGCTTAAGGCAATAGTTCGTTTTAGGCCTCCAAATATCTTTTTTGCAGGCATTCCTCATTTTTCTATAATTAGCCCAGTCTTCAGTCCATAGGGATTTCTTAGTCAAGACCCAGGCCTTGTCCCTTCTTCTCATAGTTTGAAGGAGGTCTTTATGTAACCATCTGTTAGCAGAGCCCCTAAGATGCCTTTTTTTCAATAGGATGTGCAGATCCTGTAGGGCTTGTAGCTGAGAATTTAGGTATTCAAGTGCTGTATTTACATCCTCAGTAATATAGATAGGCGACCAGTCGATGTGATTAATATAATCAAGGAGTGCGCTTAGATTAAGTTTGGTGAAATCCCAAAACTGTATAATTCTAGGCAAGGGATGAGGGCAGCGACCATTCCAAATGCAGAAAGTAGGTAGGTGATCACTAACAGAATCAGAAAAGGTGCCTGCAGCAATAATTTTATTTGCTCAGTTTCTAGCTATCCGGTCCAGAAGAGACTGATGCTCACCATTTGCCGAGATTCGAGTAGGGCTAGAAATCAGTTGAGATAGGTGAAGTTGAGCGAAAGCTTCCATGTACGAACCAGAGTGGGTACCTGATAGGTCAAGGTTGAAATCACCCATTAATATTACTTCAAATTTACCCTTTAGAGTAGAGAGATAGTCCAAGAGCCCATTTAAGCCAGGGAGCACCCCTTTGAAGGATTGTAAGCACATATCAAGTTTAGCCTTTTTTTCTCTGCCTAAAATCAGAACGGTATGCAGAGTTTCACAGATACTTGATAACCCTGAGTGTTGGACAGAGATATTGAGATATTCTTTAAAATAGAGAGCAATCCCTCCACCCCTTTGTTTAGAGGGGTGATCGAATCTCATAAGGTTGTAGCCATTTATTTTGTACATTGTATCAGGTATGTCTGGCCTAAGCCATGTTTCAGTCGATCCTAGAATGTCTGGGTGATAGTGGGCTGCACAGGCTTCCAGTTCTGGAAAATTTGCAGAGAAATTAGTTTGGCACTGAGGCAGGGTAGGATGCAGAAAGAAATGATTTTGGCAGTTAGATAGCAGAGCAGGAGAGACGAGAAGGCTACATACTGTAAAATTAAAATCATCCCCTACTCCAAGCTGGTATGACTGCCACCAAAAACAGACTTGGGAGCACAGGACTGGAGAAGCAGCTTGTTAATTGAAGCTGGACCTGTTTCAGGTGATTTCATATGGTACACTAATGTAGCTGTGAGGGCTTTCAAATGATAGCAGAATGAGAAGACCACTCTGAAGTGACTATACTCTCAAAAACTTACTTTAAAAGGCTTTTACTGACAGAAATACGAGAATGTTTACATGCCAGGCAAACCAGCTTCACCACTTTCGCTGATTGACGTTCCCCCTGCAATGTAACTTCCCGTGCTCTTGGTGATGAATGGCGACTGACACAGTAACCACCACCTCGTGAAAATAAAAAGTGAGAAACTAGCTTCAGGTGTTGATAAACATAAAAGCTTATATGTAGTGACTGTGAAGCCAGTGAACATGGAAGTGTGTTGTAAATTCAGTTTCCATACACTAGCTCTTTAAATTGCCTGATTTGACATCTGCCAGCTATAGATAATGATAAACAGTTCCTATTTTATTGCTCTATTTTTAAAAGACATTTCTTCTAATGCTGTTCTACAGCCAGATAGTTTGTGATGGTCATTCTTCATGGATCTAGTATTAAAACATTTGAAAATTTAGACAGTAATGCATTCAAATTACTTATTTTCCGCACCATGTACCATCAAAATTTTAATTCTAGCATCCAAAGGAAGTTGATACAGAATGCAATGATGAACATCTTGTTCTATACTCTGAACAAACCTACATGTAAGATTGTATGCTATTCTCAATCTGAACAGCCAACTGTCTATGGCATAACATAAAAAGGCAATCCATAGTCTGTAATAGAAGGAATTAGACTCTGAGCAACAATTTATGTCTCTCTTTTTATTTAATGCACTTTATTAGAATTTATAACACAATACAGTACACATTCCCAAACACAACAATAAAGAAAACACTTAACCACAGCATATCATATATACAATACAAATAAACAGATGCAATACCACCCCTCCCACCCTTCCCATTCCACCCTCCCTGGAGCTACTAGTTAAGGTGATATAAACCTCTACATATAATACATGCAAGTGCAAATCATGGAAGCATACACCTTTTCACTTAGGAAGTAGACCTATACAATAAGAATCCAGTAAGTAAGGTCCCTTATACCCATCAGAATGGGTAGGTTAGGAGGAAATGGGCTATCAGAAGTGTTTCCATTTTGCCCCATTTTCTGGTATAAGCTGGCATGTACTGGCTATTGTATTTTTCTGCTCTTAAATTATACAAAATTTCATTCAGCCATTCAGGATAAGTAATTTCTTCTTGATCAAGCCAGTGATACAAAACCAGTCATTTGACAGATAAGGATATTAGTGAAATCTAAAATGTCCTTTCTTTTACTGGGATGTCAACCACATGACCTACTGCACAGATTTCAGGGAAAACAATCCTCCAGGCCTAGTAAGGGGTCCAACCTGACTTGATCTTTTCCCATAAGGGGACTTTAGGACATTCCACATGATGTGAAATAAGGGATCTCTTGGCCTTATTACATCTAGAGCATTGAACAGTAGAGAGTTTCCCATCTTACATAAGTGGATGAGGTAAGGTAAATGTTATATAATATATAAAACGGTGTGAGATGAAACTTATCATTGGACTCATACCCCCAGATATGCTCCCAGTTAGGTGTCAGGTTGAGAAGGGAAGATGACCAGTAGTGAGAGTGGCCAGACACATTAGGAAATAACTGGGTAAACAAGAGGGTTACTAACAGCTATACATAATCACGTTGCCAAACATGAGATTGTACCAGAGAAAGGAAACTGCTACAGTTGGTAGACCATTCTGTTGTGCCAAGCCATGTAATCAGCATATGCTGAAGTTGATAAACTCAAAAGATATGCATGGCAGGGAGATTAAGATGGGTTAATATGTCCTGACTATTAAGAATCTGCCGTTCCTTCAGGAGGTCAGAGACCAATTTATTCTGTAATTCAGGGAATCTTAGATGGGATAGTACTACCCCTCCCAATTTAAAATTTATATTGTTAAAGAGCAATTGAGAGATATCCTTTAGGTTGTTATACCGCACTGACCTACAGAGTTGAGCACGGGCTCGCAGTGAATTAGGTATAACTGTACCTTTAAGTTGCGAAGGTAGCCTGCTAGGAGAGGTAAAAAAGGAGCTGTGAGAGGATATGCCTGAGTCCACAAATTGTTGCCTCTCAATTTGTAGCCAGACTGCCATATATATGGACCTCTGGTGCTGGTCGGGAAGCCTAGGCCAACGTGCATACTTGGAGATATGACTAGCCAAATAATATAGATAAAAAATTGGCAATTTGAGTCCTCCAAGATGTGTCGGGGCACCAAATTTAACGTATGCTCTGTGAGGAGTCTTGCCCTTCCATAAAACCAGGAGATAGCTGAGTGGAGATGCTGATATGTATGTGGGAGGAATAGATTTAATATATTAAGGGGATAAATAATACAAGGGAACCCATTCATTTTCATCACACTGATACAGGCTTGCAAGGAAAAAGGGAGAGAGCGCCATCTGTGGAGGTCCTGTTTGATGACTTCCACCACTTTATCTAAGTTAAGTGTTTTCATTAGGGATTGATTTCATAAAAGAGAGATGTCCAGATATGTCAACTTGGTTGACCATACCATGCCCAAGTGAGCATAGTCAGAAAGGAAGACTCGGGGGTTTAAAGGCATGAGTGTAGTCTTATCCAAATAGAGCTTGTAACTGAAGAACCTACCAAATCTATTAATAATATGCAGGGCTTCAGGTATGGAAATATCCAGGTGTGAAAAGTGCATCAGAATGTCATCTGCAGACACAGAAAGTCCAAGGTCGAAAGACCCTACAGGGATTCCATGAATTTGAGGGGAAGTCTTAAGTAACAGGATTAGGGGCTCCAGGTAAGGTTGAAAAGCAGGGAGATAGAGGACATCCCTGATGAGTACCCAAGTAAATACAGAAACCTCTTGATAGTACCCCATTGCAATATACTTTTGTATGTAGCTTGGTGTACAATACTCATTCCATTTAATAAAGGTACTAAGGAACCAATTTTCCAATACTAAAATAGGAAATCCATTGCACTCACTCAGCCTTCTCTGCGTCCAGGAGATCAGAGCCATGGGTTGTTCTGCCTCCAGAGATGCAGAGAAGACTTGTGTCAGTTTCCTTAAATGGTCCATGGAAGATATACCCTGCATGAAGTCCATTTGCTCAGGCCCAATCACTTCCTCCCAAACTTGCATAATTCTAGTGGAGAAATTTTGCAAATAGTTTCATGTCATAATTCATGAGAGATGGGTGATTGTAACTTTATCTCTGGGTTTATTGGGTTTGGCAATACTTATGATTAGGGCCTCCAGGAGGGAGAAGTCTGATATACCCTTCTGACATAGGAAGGAGAACAGCTGGTGGAGGATAGGGGCTAGTTCATTAGCTAGTGCCTTATCAAAATTAGAGGGGAATCTGTCTGGTCCAGGAGCTTTATCAGAAGAGAGAGAGACTGCATGGCAGTGAAAATTTCTTGGGTAGAGATAGGGCATTCCAGGAAGGCCCTCGGCACAAGGGGCAGGACAGGGAGTGGGACTGAACTTAAACCAGGCCTGTGTTTCCTCTAATTGGGGATGGTTAGGCAGAGAGCTATACAATTGGCTGTAAACCTATCAAATTCATAGGCTATGTCATCAGGGGATGTTTTAAGAGAGCCATCTTCCTGAGATGAGATAGCCTGAACCAGACGGGAGGCCTCTTGTTGTTTCAAGCATAATGCTAACATATGTCCTACCTTGTCCCCCTGATCCAAATACATCGAGTGGGTTTTTAATATGGCATATTCCACCCACTCTCTCAGACAGTCTGCGTATTGATGTCACAGACTGGCTAAGGTAACCTGAGCATCTTCTGAGGACTCTAATGATGGATTTTGTTGTAGTATTTTGATCTGATCCAATAGGGAGTGCAGGAAGGCTTTGTATTTCCTCTTCTTAGTTGAGGCTATCTGAATAAATTCTCCTCTCCGTGCACATTTAAGTGAACACCAAATTTTGTCTGTGTTGGGAATGGACTCAATATTCTGCTCTAAGAATTGACTAATAAAGGCTTTAATGTCTGCCAAGATTTGAGGGTCTTTCAGTAATAGAGTGTTCAATTTCCAAATTTTGTCCCTCCTAATATTCGAGAAGATTATATTCCATCCACATGGAGCGGCCCGAGAGACTCTAGGAGAGTTTCCTCCATCTGTGATCCCTGGCAGGGTATTCACACTGATCAGGAAGTAATCCAAATGGGGAAAAAGACTTGTGTATCTGGAGTAGAACATATACCACGCTCCGCAGGGGTGAAGAACTCTCCATGGGTCCAGAGCCCTCCCATTTCTATTAGTCTGTGCTTCACTGATTGCATGGAGAGAGATTTTGGGATGATATCCTGATCTGTCCAGATTAGATGTTAGAGTCATGTTCCAATCCACCTCTAGGAGAAAAGAAAGGTGAGCATAGGGAAAGAGAAGATGAATCAAGTAGGAGAAAAATTCAGGGGATGGTACATTAGGGCCATATATGCTTCCCATCAGCATTTCTGTGTGGTCCAATACACCATGCAACAATATATATCTCCCTGTAGCATTTATAATACCTTAGTTAGCTTGAAATTGGTACCTTTGAAAAACAATTGTGTCACACCTCTTTGCTTAGTAGAGTCTCCAGCCACAAAAACTTGCCCCACCATCAACCGTCGGAAAAGCAAATTTTCCGTAGACAGGAGGTGGGTTTCCTGGAGAAATGCTATTTGGCAATGAAGTATTTGTAAATGCTTAAGTATTTGGTACCTTTCCCTCTAGCCTTTGCTCCTTTAACATTCCAAGACACATATCTCATTGTCTAAGAATAGTAATTGGGAAGATAGGAGGGCTATGCTCCATAAGTGTTTCACTGCTCAGAATTATATCCAGTATCTCATTCTCTCCCCCCACCAGTAAGACCCAAAAACTTTTCCCATTTACCTCCCCCAACATTTACCCCAAAAAAGTGAAAGAAAACCTTCCCTACCCAGTCCATACGACTGAACCTCCATATTTCCACAGGCCATGGCGGTTCATATCTACCCCAAACAGATGCACTACTCTCTCTCCCTCACCCACCCACAAGACAACATAGTAAATGTTACTCTATCAAAACTGCTTAAACACCCTCAATATAAAACACTATAAACTGTAGAAGTAAGTATAAACTGTGCTTTCCCTTTATAATCAAACCTTAATACAGTCCAGTGTGTCCCTACACAAAAGGAGAAACATTGCAAGGCTTAGTAAAAAATAAATGGGGTATACTGGGGACTGTGTCTGGAATCTGTCAACCTCAGCAGCCCCTTTAAAAAATAAGCCAAGCTAATATTAGACTAATAGATTAATAAAACTAAAATAAGTGTCTTCACACAGTAAAATGAAGTTCATGGTAGGGAGCCCTATTTAGTTAGTTACTCAGCAGGTCCAATAAGGCAGTCATGGCTCCTAATTAAACTGCATAACTATGCTAAAAAAATCTACATAGAAGTATTAGGTCCACAAACCAGTAGATGGGGCAAACAGTGGTAAAAGAGGTACATCAGGGACAGGACTAGTGGGTCAACACAAAACTCAGAAAGTCTGGACAGCTAAATCGTGGAACTTCAACATCAGGAAATTTGCTCCAACAACTGACTGGTCCAGGTGCCAAGTCAAGATGGTACAGTCAATGCAAAAGTGAGGAAATATACATTCCAAAAAGTACATTAGGTTATTCCAAAACAACGACCCAGAGACCATATAGCAGCTTCCCATTCATTTAAACAGGTCAGGATAGAGAGATTTCAGCACAGAGTAGCTTGCTCAGCAGACTCAAAATTATGCCACATATCTTTGTGTTGTACCTGAAGCATGGCGGGTATTTCATGCAATATCTAATACCAGCCGCTATAAGCTTGGTCACAGTTGGATGCAGCTCAGTTCTTTTGCCTTACTGTTTTGGCAAATCTGGACCACTCAAGCATTCTTGCCTTCCCATTAATTTCACAAACTTTCCCGAGAATATGCTGCTTATCCAGAAAGTTCAATAGATGGAAGATCAGAGATTGGGGGGAGCTCCCAAGGGGGAAGGTGGGCAAAGAGCTCTGTGAGCGCATTCCACTACATAGGCAGGCCCATTAGGAGAAGGGCCTGCAATTCTGGCACAAACTTTCTGTACAAATACAATGGGAGAGGACCCTTCTTTGCCCTCAGGTAGACCTAAAATCATCAATTTGTTCCATCGTGAACACCCTTCTAAGACCTCCAGCTTCCCCTTGATGGATTTAATCCTTTGCCACTAGTGTGTTATCTCGGGTGCTGCCCTGGCCCTCCAGTCATTGAGCAAGGAGATGCGCACTTCGTTATCACCCGTGTGCTGAGTTAAGGTTGCCAGAGAAGAAGTGATGTTCTGCATATCTTTGGCTAGGGAGTCCAGCATGTTTTTTAGCAGTGATAGTCCCTCCAGAAACTTCTCAGTTAGTATGGCCTGGGAGCTCGATTTGGATGGTGACTCAGTTGGAAGCACCTTTGAGAGCTTTACAGACTTATCTCTGGTCGGTGTTAGTGATAGAGTGTGGAACAGTAAGGCATCCTACATTTCTTCTTCCATGTTGCCGAATTTTTTATGTAGCGATGCTTTAGCCTTGTTTAGCGGCAAGTAGCATGCCTGGATTACTGCCCGGAATCACAGATTGACAGGGAAAAAGGTTTAAATCGGGTGTTGGCTTGGGAGCTGTAGAGATCGCATCTGCTCAGGCAGCCATCACGTGCCCTCAAGCCAATTTATATCGCCTGATGAAAATTATTTTTACTTCAGTACAACAAGCCCTATCGTGTATTTATTTTCCTTATGACCTTATCTATATGCAAGGTAAAGGACACTGCACTGTTCAGATGGACACCTCAACATTTAAAAGACTATACTAGTTCCAAACTCTGACCTGTAGCTAATGTTCAGTGGTTCACAATTGCAAATCCTTTTAGAACTCAGGAACACCATTGACTGTTTTTAAAAACATTTATCACTAGCTTGCACCTAGTAAGCCAGTCTTGAACTCTAGCAAAATCTTCTTGAAGAGGTCCAGTGAGAGCTGCAACATGCCTACACAGGTTGCCAAGACTGCATCACCAAAATAAAGTATAACTTTGCAGTCCTGGCAAGCAGAAGGCAGGCTTAATTAAAAAAAAGGCTAAAAAAATCAGTGGTCCCAAAATAGACCGCTGTGGGACTCCAGTATTGACTGTTTTTAATGTAGATGTCCAAATTAGGGCTAAATGGGACACTGGTTAGATAGATAGATAGATAGATGCATGGTTGTTTGATAGGTCACAGAAGGTACGAATAAGAGGACATGTGTCTGATGATGGATGTGTGACAAGTGGGGTTCCCTAGGGGTCGGTGCTGGAGCCAGCATTGTTTTTATTATTTGTTGCAGAGATGCATACAGGAGTAAACAGTACATGTATTAAGTTTGCAGATGATACCAAATTAGCAACAGAAGTTGGGGACACGCATGGCGCCCATTAACTACAATAAGATCTGTTGAAACTGGAGAGTTGGACCCAGAATAGCATGTTTTTAACATCGACAAGTGCACTGTTATTCACCTTGGTAAAACAACAATTTAAGTAACTATTGGTTAAATGGGGTATTACTAAAACAACAACAACACACACACACACACACACACACACACACACACTCACACACACATATGCAGATTTGGGGATATTAATCTACAGTGACTTAACATTGCACATTGTAATGAGGGTCATAAACAAAGAGCAATCAAATCATTGGGTGTATCAAAAAGTATTCATGTCTAGAAACAGATTATGAATAGTTCTACTGTTTAGATCATTGGTTAGACCACTTTTGGATTCCTGCACCCCTTTGTGGAGCCCATACTTAAAGTAGGACATAATGGGTTTGGAAAAGATCCAGAGGAGGCTAACCAAAATGATAGAGGGCATATGGGATGAAACACATGCGTCAAGGCTACAAATACCTGGACTATCCCCACTGGAACTGAGTCATACTAGGGGTGATCACCTATTAATGTACAAAATAATCAGGGATAACTCCCTTATGAATAGCCTGAAAATAACTTTGGAAGAAAGAAACAACTTTCTGAGAAGCCATAACCAACAGCTTAAACTCACATTCCCTAAAAGGAACTTGAGATGATTCTTCTGTACACAGAGGATTATACCCCTGTGGAATGAATTGCCCAAGGAGATTGTGAATGCAAACACATTCCTAACTTTTAAATCAAAACTTTGCAAACACCTATTACAATGATCAGGGAAAGGATACCCTGATAATACGGGAGACAGACACTATGGGCCTATTGCCTTCTGCCTGTCTATCAAACCAAGTATAGATGCAATTTTGCCTAATTTTACTTTCCATTTTCTCCTTGTCAAATAATTTTGAAACCACTTACTGTACATACATTACTCACCCATTCAAGTCCAAATAACCTATTTACAAACAATTGGTGGTCCACTAAATCAAAACTTTTAGACATGTCAAAATAGATTGTCTTGACTGTGTTCCTACTTCCGAGCATCACCCAGGAAGTCCATAGACTCCAATAAAGCAGATGTAGTACTGCATTTCTTTCAAAAGCCATGTTGAGCTTTAGTCAGCTTGTCCCAATCCTCAATATACCTCATTAGTGAGTCATCCACAATCCTCTCCAGTACCTTGGAGAGTGGGGGCAGGACCGAGATTGTCCTGTAATTGTTGGTTATTATACTGTATCTTCCTTTAAAGACAGGGACCACCACTGCCTGTTTCCAAAGTTCTGGAACCTCTTGTGTACACAATGATAAACTGAAATGTTTTTTTCTGATAGGAACTGCCACTTTACCAATTGCTAAGAGTACCATATCCAACCATCACCCCCTACCTTTGCTTTTGTATTAATTTTGTTTAGATACTTTTTTATTTCCTGATCTGTAACCTGTTTAAAGTAAAATTCTCTCTTAAACCTATTATTTCTCCCCCACCCATTTTTTTTTTAACATCTACACATTTGCCTGTGTGGAAAATGAACTAAAAAAGGTGTTGAATTAATTTGCTACATCAAATGGTTCTACCACCAAATCATTACCTCTCTGCACTGCATTGGGAGCTGCTTTATTATCTTTGCCTAAGATTTTATTAATATTGTAAACTTCTAGGATTTTCTGCTTCCTCCTTTTGCTTTTGTTGAAGTTAATTAGCCTTAGATTTCTGAAGAGTCACTTTACATTCATTATGCATTTGCATGCTGTTTTATCCCTTTCCAGGCCACTATATTTGTATTTTAACCACATTCTGTCTCTCTCTCTCTTAATTGTCTAACTTCCAGTGCTAACCAATTTAAAACCCATTCTCATTCCTCACTGTCTTTATTGGTACAAATTTAATCACAAATTCAGTACTAAAAAATCTAATGCCAAATCAGCTGACAGCATATTATCAACAAATCACCAGTCAACACCATTCATTATCTGTTATTTTGCCAACAAAAATTTCCTAATACTAACTATAGTATGTCTGGTTTTAGCTTATCAATGTTTACCATCCAGTGGAATAACATGGGAAAATGATCACTGAAATCATCTGGAAGTACTTTAGTTTTCTTCATATGTTTACTGTTAGTTGCTAGTACCCATTCAGTAAAGTGCTGCAATTTGTTTTATAACTTATCCTAGTGGATTCGCTAACAATTTGTGCCAGATTTAGAGCTGCTGTCTTATCCTAATCTTAACATTAACCTTGTCTAACCAATTGTTGTTAAAATCTAAAAATAACAGTTTTTCATGATTACTGTTTTGTAATACATGCTCAGCAAAGCAATCTATCCCAACACCTTAACATTTTGGTGGGATATATATATATATAACCTCAATAATCAGCTTTCTTTATCCCTCTAGCTGCATGAATGACTGCAAAATGACATTCGGTTTGCTTACTCTAATATTTACATTCTCTACTATTAAATAATTTTTAAAATAAATTAAACCACCTTCTTTTTTACTGCCCCATCCATTAAAAATGCAAAGTAATGTTCAAGCACCACTTTACGTGATTTCTTCATGAACTTAATTTTTAAATGCATGCACTCTCCATTTGTTAATATCAAACAAAATACTTTCCCATGAGGTAAATTAAGCAAATGGTTATTATAAAATAAATTGTACAAACCCACCCTTCTTCTGTCATCAAAAAATCCCTCATGAGATTCATTAACAATTGAACTTATTATCCCAAACTGTTCCAAAAAACATGTTCCAAACCACCCATGTCAATCCCAACTACCCCAGTCAATAGCCATATCAGCAATGTAACATGATGACCAAAAATAGACATTTTAAACAAAAAATTAACTTCCTAAAAAGTAAAACAAAATAAAACCACAACCAATAACAAACAAAATTCTGCAAATCAGTCAATCAGTCTTTTTTTAAAGAAAAGTATCTGGGGATCAGTGGCAGGATTTTTAGGACAGTAAATTAATAAAAAGGGAACTAGAAGAGCTTCAGTAACAGACAAGTAGTGGAATAGCAGTATAATTGCAGTATAATGTGGGGAGTGGTGCAATGCAGTGGCTGTGGGGCAGCCATATTCAGGCAGACCTTCTGGACACTGAGGCGCTGCCCTATCTGCATTCATCTCTCTGGACTGTGGGATGAGGTAGCCAGACTCAGAGTGGAAGTAAACTGGGTCAGGAGTACCATCACCCCTATCCAGAGACCACCCAGTCCAATGCAACTGCCTCAAAGGATGCCAAGAACGAGGAGCACTTGGATGACAGTGGGCTCAGGGAGGGTTAGAGAGGTCAGGCAGAGGCACATCACATATCCTATTCCACTCAAGAACTCATATGCCACACTGGCAAATGGAAACAACCAAATAGAGGTACCCAGAGAAGTGGAAGGAAAAGATGTGGAGGTTAGCCAAGGAGGTGACCTCAGCGGGGAGAGCAGTGGACCCCAGAGGAGGAGGAAGTGAATCCTGGTGGGGGACTCCATCATAAGAGGGATCCAGCTAGGAACACAGGAGGTGAAGGACAGGGAGGTGAGGTGCCTACCTGGTGACACGGCATGGAGGGATGGAAGGAAGATCCTGGGATCACTGGGAAGGCAAGACGGGAGGGTAAGCTGAATGTCATTATCCACCTAGGTACTAATGACCTGGCAAATGGGGAGACAAAGGAAGTTCAGGAAGAGTTTCGGAAATTGGGGAGGGTCTCAAGCAAGTAGCTACTTCTGTCACTTTCTGAAATTACTACCTGCAAAAAGCAAGGGAGAGCATGAGGGTGCATGCACCAGGAACTTTAACTCATGGTTGAAGAACTGGCGCTGTGAGGAAGGGTTTGGATTCATTGGTGACTGAGGACCCACCTGGAGGGATGGAGTTTGTTCAAACCTGACAGCCTGCATCCATGCTGGAGGGAATCAAGCACTCAATGATAAGTTTAAATGCTACATTGACAAGCATTTAACTAGCAAAGGGGGGTGGCAGACCAGCAAGGAGGGTACCTACTTGCTCATCCCCCACAGTTAGCAGTGGAACCAGTGAACTGGAGAAGTGGCTATCTCTACAAAGCGGTGTGCAAAAAATGGAGATTAGTGCCCAAGAGGTGGATAGGCAGAAAAGGGGCAAAATTCAGCAGAAGGGCAGACAGCAAGGAGAACTAGGGATAAAGGACAAGCAAGGAAGGGGCTGGAGTAGAACAGTGAAACAGTCTAGGGAGGTGAAATCATGGAAAGCCATGTGTGTCAATGCCAGGAGCCTTAGCAACAAGATGGAAGATCTGGAGGCTGTCATGGTGCAGTCAGACCTGGACATTGTGGCCATCACTGAAACCTGGTGTAATGATAACCTCATTAGATTTTTTGAAAAATATTAAACAGTTCAAAAGTTATTCAAAACAAGTTCCACTTATAAGTCAATGGGAAAAGTTAACAAAAAGTTCGACAGTGTCGCAGAATGCAGTTTTACTTTCCGAAATGGCCCTTTTTACTGTTGCAAATCCACCATTTTGTTTTCAGTTGGGATCAGAAAATGCTTGGCATTTAAATTTGGGACCCTCTAGCAACCTAATTCTTTTGTATTCATCTTGTCGGACCCTGAAGATGCTAGCCATGTCTTTATTTTGGGGTAAAACAACCCAGAAATATGTTTTTCACATTTCTGTAAAAGTGCTTTTCAAAGTACTTTCACTATGACGCAACACTGACGTAATGATTTTGTGAAAGCTTTCGCAAATTACGACAGTACTTTTCTAGGCTGTGGGATAATGACAGCAATTTTTGGCACCCTGCTGCAAAGAGAACGGTTTCAGTTTTGGCCTGAAATTGGAGGGAAGGCAGCTGACATTTCACAGATGTGCCTTTCAGTGTTTTATTGAAAAAATATTACACAGCTGCAAAGTTACGGCACTCCAAAGTTGACACTTTTTCCTGTAGGATAACATTACGGCATCCGACGCATTGCAGCAATCCTTTGGCACCCTGCTGCAAAATAACAGTTCAGTCTTTTGGGCTGAAATTTGGAGGGAAGACAGCCAACATCCCACAGATGTGCCTTTTAGTGGTTTGGTGAAAAAATATTACAGGGAGCCAAAGTTATGGCACTCTAAACTTCTCTTTTTTTCCCATAGGATAACATTACGGCGATCGCCGCGCCTGGGGCTAAGTAAAAAACTAGCCAGGAAAGTCATAAATCATATGACTTTTAAATTTTTTTTCTATGTTGTATGGTTCCTGAGATATAAGCAATTTAGCATTCCAACTCCTCATTTTCTGCTTCGAGACCCATTATTATGCATACATTCTTTGTACTCACTGTCTTTCTCTATGAAGCTTTTGGGGAAACCAGCCTGTGCACTTACATTACTGTTACCGCGGTTCTTCCGTTGTAGTTCCATACCTGCTTTACTTACCATTCATGTTCACACCACCATGTGCTATCCTTTGCATTTTCATTTGTGCCTGCTTTTCCATTATTTTTTACCATTTGTGTCTACAGTACTGTTTCTCTTTCTGTTTCGCTTTGCGTCACCATGCCCATTGCCATTTGCATTTGTGGGCACCATGTTACTATGTGACAAGACATCACGTGGTGGACTGTTCCCATCTACGCCACCGTGTGCGTTACATTTTCTGTTCTCATTCGCGCTTGCGTTACCATGTGCACCACTGATAGTGCTTCTGTTTGCATTGCTGATCCTGTTACTATGTCACAAGACATCACGTGGAGGGAATGTGGGGCCCACTTCGCCATTACATTCACTATTTCTCATTAATTCCTGAAAAGAAGGAATTGAGGCAAAATTGAGCTACGTATTTGTCACAGTTAGGCGTTCGACAGCGACAAAGTAGGAAATCGGTGTTAGGGTTGAAAACCCCTTGCAACTGGCCCACCCAACCCGGCATTGGGAGTGCCGTTCTTCGATCCTAACTCTCACCCCATCACATGTGTAAAGAAGCAGAGGTATAGGAGAATGGGGTGAGAGTTAGGACCGAGACCCCAATGCGCACCCCAATGCCGGTTGGGGGGTGGGCTGGGGGGTCCAAGGGGGATTTTCAACCCTAACACTGAATTTCCTCACTTTTGTCGCTGTGGAACAACCCTAACTGATGCATTAAATGGATTTTTTTTGCCTCTAATATATTGCCTATAATATATATATGTTTTTTTACATTTGCCATCACAATTTCAATCACAAGCAAGTTGGTAAAAGCTCAAACACTGAATAACTCCCTGACTGTCTCTCTGTAATTTCTAAGTGCCTCTTTCTATCACCTCCCCATCTGCAGCTCATTCAAACTTCATACACAACACAGTTACTGAGCCGATGAGTGCTGCCTGAACACTTGTAACTTTATGCTTCAAGTGTGTGGTTCCTCTCCCTGCTCTCTCCTCTCTCAGCTCTCAGCTCTCACCTCTCACTATCGCTTTGTTTGCTGTCAGGCTACCTGCCTACACTGATCAGCAAACATGAGATCTTTGTTTGTAATAATCAGTCTCAGTCAGCTGCTTTGATTGGGCACCCACTTAATTTATACACGGTGTTTGGATTTGGAGCTTAGTGTCATCTGCACATTATACTATACTCAGAATTTTATGCTCCAATATGCATGGTTCCTCTTGCTGCTCTCCCCTGTCTCAGCTTCCTCACATCTCACCTCTCACTATCTAGTTTCAGTATATCCAGTCTCTCCTCACAATCATGGACTCATAGATATCTGTCTGGGTATGTACACTATATATGGGCTATTATTCGTGGTCTGTGTTACAGCACTGATTTCTGGGGTGATTGCTGATAAGGACAGTGCTTAAAGTGCATAAAGCTTAATGCAGATAGTTTGCTTTTAAGGACAGGACTACTAAGCCCCCAGCAGCTAGCAGTTACAGAAGAACCATTACTACTAAGTGATTTTTGTTTTATTTACTGTCAGTTGACATGTATCCCCAGCAAATTAATTTTTTGACAATTGTCAAATACTTTTAAGTATTTTTTTTTTGCTTCTGACAATTTCAGAACAGAAGTGGTAATAAACATTAATGTATATTTGTATCTTTTTTGTATAATCACAAAGATATTATTAAAAAAATACATTGTTTTATACAATTCGCTTGCTGTTGTTTTTTGCGCTGCAGCATAACAAATGCATGTTTTTGGTAGGGGGTCCTTGACAAGGCCGAAAGGTGGCCAGGGGGGCTCCAGACTAAAAAAGGTTGACAACTACTGCTCTAGATGATGCCTGTATGGTCATGAACATTAATGTTTCTGATTTTTCCTTTCCTAGATGCCCAAACTGAAAGCTGGACAATGTTTGTGGTAACTGTATCCTTTATTGGACCAGGGTGTAGAGTTTATCGGGGATGGGGTGGGGATCTCACTAATAGGGTTATCTGATCAAGCATGTAATTGTCTGTACTTAGAAATGTCCAATACTACTGTCTGCCTCCTTATAACATTCTGCCCTGATCTCTCATACCCTGATAGTTTTAAACCCCAAGGTGTTGGTTTTCTGTGCACCTCACTCCTGTACTGGAAACTCTGACCTGAGGATGTATACAGAGTTCCCTCTGTCACAAGAGGCTAGGAAGGCCCCTTCTTGCCCAATTTGCATCTCCCTGGTATAGGCTTTGGTCCCACTGAGCAACTATTACTCACCGGCTGCCTTCCCCTTGGTGGATTCCACTTGCACAGCACCTACCAAACAGGAAGACTAGCACTGAAATCCTCACAGTTGTGGAAATCACTACATCCTGGGCTGCAGTTGTGCTAGAAGAGATCCTGGTGGCGATGTCAGTTTCTAAGAAGTGAGTCAGCATCACCTTTGCTCCATGTCCACCGCACCAGACAAACTGCCTGCAACACCTACCTAAACAGTATCAGGGTACTGTGTTTTCTGTACTGTCAGTGAAATGATGGAGAGAAAAGCTGGCTTAAGAGAGGGGGTTTGCCTTATGAGACAATCCTCAACTTGGACTCTGCCCTTTTCCCCTATATTCAGGGCACACACTCCCATCCCCTACGTATGCTAGCTTTTCCCTTACAACACACAGCTTCAGATACAGTCCTCATGTTTATAACTATTAGTGCTTGTGAACAGTGTATGGCATTTCTGATCTTTTGAATGCTGCCTATGAAGGCTTACCAATAGCAGGTTCTAGATGGTCCCTTTACAGACAATAACAATAACTGTTTCAGCTTTTTATTCTCCTGGATGCACAGGCTGAATGCTGGACAATGTTTACAGTGTTTGTATCCTTTATTATACAAAGGTGCCAGGTGGAAGGGGGGGTGATCTCATTAATAGGGTTGTCCAGTTAGGAATGAAATGTCTCTGCTTGTAAATGTCTGATGCTACTGTTTGCCTACTGATGACTTTTTGCAATAACTTGTAATACCCTGATAATTCTTAACTGTGAGGTGTTGATCTTAGCCCCTCACAACCATGCTGAAAGCTCTGACGTAAATATGTGTACAGAGCTGCCTCTTGCAACCACAGGCTTGGAATGCCCCTCTCCACTCACTCTATAGCCCCCAGGTGTAAGCTTTCCCACCTCAGAGCAACTACCTCATACTGACTGCCTCCCCCTCTGTAGCTCCCTCTCACACAGTGGTGACCAAGTAGGAAGGATAGCAGTGGGTTCTCAGGGGTGAGGCTGGTCAGCACACACATTGAACAACTCTCTAAGCACCCAGTGGGGAGGCTGCTACATATGCCAGCCTAATTCTTGTGAGGCCTCTCAATGGGAATGTAGCCCTACCATGGTGAATCTTCACCAAGAACTGGCCCCTGGAACAGTTGTTCAAATGACCTGCATATCATAGCCTAACGTAGGCCCTAGCTTCTCATCTGGAGGCACGTCATGGCATACCTGATTCTATGGCCCTTGTTGCTTTGCACTTACATATTCCAAACCAGATCAGATAGACCTACCTCTGATTCACCTCAACATGTGTACTGTTTATACCACCTCCTCACTTAAACCCACTTTCAGGGATACTTCCACCTCTCAGCTGCACAACCTGTTCATCAGAGAAGACCATTGTAGTCCCCCATAACAGATACACTTCCTCAGGGATGTCCTGTGGAGCTCATTCATAGTAAAACTAAAGCAACCCTAGTTATGTCCACTACCTCCCACGCATGTGACAAGGGGATAAGAGCAACTCAGACTGCCAATATCACACCAACTGTACCTGTATGCCTAACTAGCAGACTGCAGATCTCTGGGAAAGAATAGGCACATCCAGGTACATGACTATACAACATAAGGTCCAACTCTGGACTTTTGCTCCACTTTCATCTAGCCCATTATGGTATCTTTGAAAGAAGCAATGGGAGTATGTTAATCATTAGAAGTACAGTATATTGTTTATATTAGAGTTAGTTCACATAACTGTTTTTTGTTTTACAGCTAAAGTTCACCCATACATGATGCATGATATCTACTGTACCTTTTTAAGACTAGCTAGTCCCCATGGAGGGACTTTGCTGTCCTACCACAGATACCAATACCATTAACCTCTGTACTTGCTCTCTCTCGATATCAACTGGTTCTCTTTGTTCATCTAACAAAAGACCTTCTCAGCATTCAACCCTGTGAACTCCCTAATGGCTGACCTCCAAATGCACTCTTGGAATGTCCAGGGCATGATCTCACCAATTAAGTGCAAACAGGTGATCATCCATCTAAAACATTTGAGAACCAAGGTTGTCCTCATCGAGGAGACCAAATTGCTCCACTCTGAGACCCTGAAATTAAACATGGAATGGACTTGTATGGAAATCCATAACGTGACCCAGGTGAAAAAAGGGAGGGGGGAGGTGTCACTGTTTTAGTCCACAAATTATTGAAATGGAAGGTGGTTAAAACCTTAGTGGACCAAGATGGGAGATGGATACTGGGCCTCTTTGATGCCCAATCTGGCCCAATAATAATAGGCAACCTCTATGCTCCGAACTCTGATTTGTCTTCCTTCTTTCATGACCACACAGACAAGTTGTGGCAGTTTAACACAGCCAATACTCTGACATTCCTTGGTGGGGACTATTGACAGGAGCTAGGGTACAGCAGAACCTCACCCCAGAGCTACTCAAGCGGTCTCTCTCCATGGACGTCAGACCCGGGTCTTACTGAGGTATGGTGTACACAACACCCCCAACACTGTGATTTCACTTGTTACTCTGCAGCTCAAGGCTCTTACAGCTGAATAGATCTCTGGATAACCTCCACTTCTGCCATGGAAAAAGTGATTGCGACTATAATTAACTTGATTATTTTTTCCAGCTACACCCCAGTAAAATTAGACATATTCTGGGGCCCCATAGCTATCTGCTCCACTTCATGGTGCCTCAGTCCCTGCACTTATGGGACCTGAAATTCAAGGAATGACTCTTGCAAGTAACATTGGCCTTCTTCCTTGACACGATGATGGGGCCACACTATGGAAGGCCTTAAAGCCACCATCAGAGGCCAGACTATCAGTTATATGTCACACAGAAGAAAGAAAAGGGAACATCAGTTAGCTGAGCTGGAAAAGCACCTAATGCTAAAAGAAAAGGAAGTTAAAGCTCTTCCTAGGGTAGTCACCAGTTTTCCTCTACATCAGACCACTGTGAAGCTTCAGCTTTAGATAGAAACTCTGCTAGACAGGAAAGCAGATCTCACAATTTTCAGCTCAAACACACCAATGGGAGGGAGGGGATGTGGAAAAGTCCTGGCATATAGGCAAAAAAAAAACCAGGCCGAATGCCACACTGCATGCCTCACAGACTCCTTCAAAACTCTTGGCTCGTCCCAACAGCACATATATAAAGCTATGAGTAGCTTCTATCACCAACCATATAGCTCTCCAGCCCCCAGCTCCAACTTAATAAAGAATTCCTGTGCAACATACCCTTCCTTGACTTACTCAGGAGCTAGCAGAGGTGCTGGAGGCCCCACTCTCCATACCGGAGATTGCAACTGTACTGAAATTTCTAAATCTGCACAAAGCCCCAGGAGAGAATGGCTTTCCTGTAGGCTTCCTGTAGGCTATAGCCTCTGAAATCAGCCCAATCCCATACAGACTCTACAGGGGGAGGGTGATGCACTCAGCCATCCTTCCCTTATGTGTGGACAGCCACAATTACTGTTCTATCCAAGAAGGAAGGACTCTCACAGCTCCCAGGTACAGGAGCATTTCATTAATAATGGATGACAGTAAAGTATATGCCAAGGCTCTAGCTATAAGGCTAGACTCCTTTTTCCTGCCTCATTCACCATGCCAAAGTGGGCTTTATTAAGAGATGTCTTAGCTCAGACCAACTGAGGACCCTGATAAATCTCATTCATGTGGCTAGAGGCACCCCAACCTCACAGCAACTATTGCCATAGACTTTGAGAAACCTTTTGACTTGGTGGAGTGGGGATACCTCCAACAAGTCTTGCACAGGATGGGTTTTAGACCTAACATTCTTAGCTACATGTGAGGAGTAAGTGATATAGGGAGAAGGAGGCTACAGGACATCTATAGTGATCAAAAGCAATTGCAACTGAAATAAAAAGAAAATGGGGATGTCATTATTTCAAGCATTTTGCCAGTACACGGGTATCATTCTAAAAAATGGAGTAAATAAATACACTTAACAGTTGGTTAAGAGATCTGTGTAAACAGGAAAACTATGGACTTATGGACAACACAAATACATTCAGGGATATAAAACTCTTTTATCCAGTCGCCCTCACCTAAACAAGATGGGATCAAGATGCCTAGCAAGAAAACTTAATGAAAAAATAAATAATCATTTAAACTAATAACCGGAGGGCTAAGGCCAAACAGGATACTCAAATGTGGATCCACATTCCACAAATAAAAAATGTGACGATCACAGTGGATGGAACTGCTTGTTACTATATGCTAGGAGTATTACTGATAAATTTGATGAAAAAAAATATCTTAACCACACAAGATATTTACATATGTGCAATAACAGAGACCTGGTGGGACAAAAACGATACATGGGGACAGAATATTGAGGGATATAATACATATACAAAATCAAGAGAACACAGAAGAAGAGGTGGAATAGCAATTTATGTATCAGAAAACATACAGTCAGAGGAAATCAACATTACTCTCTATAATCTAGAACAAATATGGGTCAAAATTACGCCTGTAAAATGCATAAAATCATACTAGGAATGCAATATAGGCCTTCATCAACAAAGAAAGAGGATGATGTTGCCTTTTTAAATCAAATGCTTGCCCTGAATCCAGCAGATAGGCTCATAATTATGGGTGATTTTAACTTTCCAGGGATAAACTGGGGAGGGATACAGGGCTTGAGCAAAACGGAATTCAATTTTCTGGAAGTTATAAACCATACTGGAATGGAACAAAATGTAGAGGAGACTAGCGGAGAAGAAAAAATTCTTGATTTACTCCTAACAAACATGGATGATACCATAACGTATTGTAGGACTTCTACACCCCTGAGCACCAGTGACTATCTAAAAATTGAGTTTGGAATTAAAGAAACATTCTTAAAACAAACTGGGGCTACTACAGTTTTACATTTTGGTGAAGCAAACTTCCAAAAAATGAAGGAAAACCTTAAAAATTGGGACTGATGAGAGAATTTGATGGCAAATAGCTCAATACTATATGGGACATATTTTGCAGACAGATAAATCAGGAAATTGATTAAAATATTCCAAGGAAGGAAAAGTATAGTAACAAGAGAAACACACCACAATGGATGTCACCCGAAATAAAAAAGTTGATAAAAAAAATAAGATCTTTAAAAATTATAAAAAAACGAAGGGAAGGAGAACTGAGATATAAGGAGTTAGCAAAAAAATTAAAGGCAAAATTTAAAAAGACAAAAGCTAGCTATGAACTACAATTTGCAAATAGGTCAAAGGACAATTATAAAGCCTTTTATTCTCATATAAACAACAAGGAAGGGGGTTCCAACTGTGTGGGCCCACTAAAAAAACATAGTGGAGAACTAATTTGTGATGATAAGGACATGGCAGATATTCAAAATGCATATTTTGCCTCATTACTTGACATCACAAACAACCCAGGGTCATATAGCAAACATTAGGCAAAAGGAAAAATGGCATATTTATAGATATTAAGGATGTGGAAACTAGGTTAACAAATGCAAACTCCGACAATCCCAAGACTTGATGGTTATACCCTCGAGTCATCAAAGAACCTAGCAAATAAATTGCCCCAACACATATTTTAAACCTTAATAGACAGGGGAGAGGTAGTAGACCATTGAAAAGTGGTGCTAGGTCAGAGCCACAAAATTAGCATCTGGTCAGTCTAACATCAATCCCTCTAAAATACTGGAAGGTATCCTGAAGGATAGCATCAATGCCTTTATTAAGGCAGAAACCTGAAGGATAAAACACAGCATGGGTTTACCAAAGGAAGATCATGCCAAACAAACATGCTGCAGTTTTATGATAGCATTAGTATGCACTTAGGCAAAGGGACTCTATGGATGTGGTTTTCCTAGATTTTTTCAAAGGCATTTGACAAACTGCCTCATACTGAGTTATTGGATGTATTAAGGAGATGGAATACAAGACTCTATAGTTAACTGGATAAGGGCATGGTTGACAGACAGAAGGCAGAGAGTCTGCATAAAGGGTGTATTCTCAGACTGGGTGGAGGTAACGAGTGGAGTACCCCAGGGGCAGGTCCTGGGTCCCTCCCTTTTTAAACTATATGTATCATCAATACAGTTTGACAACTCTGAGATATGGCTATCCTAGTTCGCAGATGATTTGTTTATTTTATTTATTTATTTATTGAAAGAAATCAGAATTACAATCCTTTGAGTCATAGACTCCTTTGCCAACACTCCACGTCAGTAAGAAATAGGAAGGAAACTACACAGGGTAGCACATGTAAAGTACTGAAGCTTAAACATTTGGTATAGAGCTCAACATTTTACACAGTACAAACTGAAACAATTGGTACAAAACTGAAACATTAGGCACAGTGCACAATGAAGGGTTTCATCAGTAGGGATCTTAAAAAGGTCCCGAGTCAACTCTTATGTACATATTGAACAATAGTTCAGTTACGGAAGGTCTTACAAAATAGGCCCAGAGTCATGATATGTTACATTGAGACTGAGGATCCAAAGCTAGGGACAAGAGAAGAACAAGTCCTTATGCCGGTGCTACCTTATTGCTGTAGCTCTGGATCCTGCTTGTAACAAGGTATTGTTTGCATGAAACAACTCAAAGAAAAAAGTTATATACAGTCACATGCTGCAGAGTTGAGGAGGGACTTGAGGCCAGTTTTAAATTGATCCAAACTGGATGTAAGGGAGATTGGGGATGATAGGTTGTTTAGCCACAGAAGGGCATGATAACAGAAAGACCGTTGCCCAAGGGAGGTTCTACAGTGGGGTACTAGCAGGGAGGTATTTGCTGAGTGCCTTGGTGCTCTCCTGAGAGAGGCTGTTTGAATAAGAGGGTGGAAGCTTATCGGTGCTAGTTTGTGTAGTATCTTTTTGCTAGAAGGCAGGTGTGATACTTAACCCTATCTTGGAAGTTTAGCCAGCCTGTAGATTTGTAAAAGCTCACTAGTATGGGTTAGCCTGTTACAATTTGAGACCAGATGGCAGGCTTTGTTGAGGGTGAGGTTAATGTTGCAGAGGCAGTATGGTCAGCAGACCCATAAATTACTATGCCATAGTCCACCTAGGGAAGTATTGAGGAGGACACTGCCAGATGCATTGCCTGCCGAGGAATGTGGTGCCTATGTCTGTATAGGATCCCCAACCTGGTGTTAACAGACGGACACTTGTTGAATGTGAGCGCGATATGAGGAGGTGTCAACATGACTCCCAGGTATTGAGCAAGTAGACCTGCTCCAGTGCAGTGCCACAGGAGTTTGAGATGATTAGCGGTGTATTACAGAGTGAGTTTTGTCAGTGGGTGAAAATCATCAATTTAGTTTTCTTATAGTTAAGTACTAGGCGGTGTTCAGAGAATCAGGTTTCAAGTTCTTCAAAGAAACCCTGCAGGGCAGATTGTAGGGTGTTGAGATGGTGATGTTTCCAGAAGACAACAGCATCATCAGCATAGAGTAGTTGCTTCCCACTAAAGGACTAGGGGAGGGAGTTGAGAAAGAGGGTGAATAGCAATGGGCCTAGAATAGATCCTTGTGGGACCCCTGTTAGGACTGGCTTACTGGAGGATAAGTTTTCATTAATATTTACCAGTTGGGTCCTGCCTGTAAGATAGTCTTTGAGCCAGGAGGTAGCCTCTGGGGAGATATTCAGTGATGGTAGGGAATGGAAAGGAAGCGTGTGACGGACCGTATCAAATGCTTTGGTCAGGTCGATATAGAGAGCCCCCACAACTGAGCTTTGACCCAGGGCCTCATGTATATATGAGGTAAATTCAACAAGGGCAGTGGAGGTGCTGTGACCCCTCCGGAATGCATGTTGTTCATGACAGAGCAGATTGTGTTTGGTCAGGTAGTCAGTGAGCTGGTCAGCCACGATTTTTTCAAGGGCCTTTGAGGGAAGGGCAGGATGGATATAGGCCTATAGTTGCTAGTGGAAGTGGGGTCACCACTCCTTAATATGGGGGTTATAACTGCTCTTTTCCAAGAGGTGGGGAACTGGCTGTGGCACAGGGATAAGTTAAGTATTTTGGTGAGATGGAGCAGGGTCACATCCATAGTAAGCCAGATGAGCTTGAGGTCCAAGCCATCGCTACTATAGAGAGAGAGTTTGCCAGTGCTTTGTTTAGGTAGTGCTTGACCTCAGTGCAGGAGATGATACGTAGCTGGAAGAGGGGATGTTGAAGGTGGTAGGCGAGTTTGTGGGGCGGTTACTGACCGGGTCAAAGAAGTTTGTGGGAAGAATATGGCTGAGGTCTGTGAAGGCAGTATTTAGGGCATCAGAGAGAGATTTAGGGTCCTGGGAGATAACCCCATCAATTTGAAGCTGCACTGGGGTAGGAGATACATTTTTCCCAGTTAGTTCCTTAATGTTTCTTGAGAAATTGCTGCCAGAGCCCCAGGAGGAGGTGATAGCTTGGTTGTAGTACACAGCTTTGGCTTGTCTGATAGCCCATGTGCAGTTGTTTTGAGCCTCCCTGTAATTCTGTCTGTCTAGGAGGAGTTGCAAGGCAAGGGCCTTATGCCAGAGGTTATCCCTTTGTCACATTTGGTCAAGTAGAGACTGGGAAATCAAGGGGGTGTCCCTAGTTGTGACAATATACCTAGAGACTGGGGCAAAGATGTCTCAGGTGGAGTTAAAGTTGGCAATAAAATAGGTGAGGGCAGCATCAACTGATTGGGCAGTGTGAATAGGAGACCAGTCGATGGAAGAAAGGTAAGATTTTAGGCATGGGAGGGCTCCTTTCTTTAAACGGCTTTGTGTTGTGACCTTAGGGGGAATTGCTGGAACTTTACTAGGCCACCAACAGGTAACTGGGGAATGATCACTTAATGAGTCTGGGAGCACCTTGATACTGGAGAGGTTTTTGGGGCGGTTGGTAAGGATGTGGTCGATGATGGTGGATGTCCCTGTTTTTGGGTCCATCATAGTTGGGGAGTGGACCATTTGAGTTAGGTTATAAGCAAGCACTGCTTCTTTGTAGGGGAAGGACGTAACTGATAGCCAGTTAACATTGAAGTTACCCAGTAAGATGATTTCGCAGTTGGGAGGAAGGTGGGAAATACTGGCCAGTACAGAGTCAAAGGCAGGCTTTTGGTTTCTAGGGAGGATGTAGACAGACAGAATATATAGTATTTTACCTGGATTGCCAAAGCTTACCTTGATGGCTAGGGTTTGGGCTCCATGTGAGGGTTGCGGAAGGGAGACTGAGAGGGAGTGCAGGAAGGATCTAATGTAGATTGCACAACCTCTGCCTCTCTTGCTTTGCCTGTCGGCTCGATATATGGTGTAATTTTTGAGGGTGACAGATCCATTTGGGACATTTTCTGGGAGCCAGGTCTCTGCTAAGGCAAGGATGCCATGGGAGTGCTGTGCAATCCAGCCCTGGACGGAGTTGAGCTTCTTCTGAAGGCTGCAGATGTTAAAGAGGCCAGTTTCAGGCTTCCTGCTTGCCCATCTGAGTGGATCCATAGATAGGTGGACCCGGGTTAGGATGAACATTCCCGATAGGAGAAGAAGGAAGAGGGTATGCTGGAGTAGTTTTGATGTTGTCCGGGCAGGTTTGGGGGTAGTATTTTTTGTATTAATGACTGGGATAGGGAGGGTGCTTAAGAGGTGAGCTAAATGAGTTGGAGACAGAGGAGGTTGTGGCCCTGGCGGGTAGCTGCCGACAAGGGTTAGGGGGTGAGCCCCTGTGGGAGGCCAAGGTAAGAGCGCAGTAAAATATGTGTGCACAATGTTAATTGTATGCTAGGGTGGGCATAGGTGTGTGCATAATGGTGGCCCCAGTGGTACATTTGGAGGGGGCATGGAGGAAAATCTCCACTGATTGACCGGCCTTCAGGCAATGCTGCAATGACAGTGGAAATAGGTAGGGCTGTTGGAATGATTAGGGTGGTGAGAAAGAATAGCATTATGACTTTGCTAACTGAATACTGTAAGTGCTGACTGCGATCAGAGGCCCCTAGTGATGGAGTAGTATAAGCTGCAAATGTGAATGTGGGCTGATTGGTTCTTTCACCCACGTGATTCGCCTTATATATTGCAATGTTCACCAAGGGCGGTGGTGAGGGTGGCGGGGCAGCCGATGCAAAGCATCCTCGGGGCCAGCACCACTGTGTAGACCAGTTTGGTTATGACTTCAGGAGCCTCCACGGCATTTCCGCGGGTCTGTACCTGATCAAGAAATGGCTCCTGAGCTTGGGGAGGGCAGATCCTAAGCCTCATGACCGCCCTGTAAATCAGGCAGCTGCTCTGTGGAGAATGAGAGGGAGAGAAAGGACATTAAATAAGGTATTGGGGGACCCTTTGGGAGGGCTCAGTATTCAACTTATGCCAGTCAAGTATTTAGTGCATAACTAAACAAGTAAGGCTACTTCCATAGTGCTCAAATCAGTTTGGTTTAAACTAACAGTAAGCTTACAAGTTAAGGCACAGTTTACTGTATTAATTTAAATCTTAGGAATATTTGGAAGAGTAAGAAAGAGAAAAAAAGTTAATTCTAACAGGAAAAGCAGAGATTTGCCTGATATAAGTTCACAAAAGTCCTTAGACCAGAGGTAGCTTAATGAAGGTAACCATTACATCAGCTAATAACTGTAGTCTATGTTCACTTTCAAATTTAAGGTACATTGCACTTTCTTCTGTTTGGCAAGGCAGCAGTGAGCAGGATTACTAGAAAGGAGAAACTATCTCCACTGCTGTACCAACATTTAAAGTACAAGAAAAGAGAAAAAAGCCACTAAAAACTTCAGTCTCTTTGTTAGTCAGCACCACTGTGTAGACCAGTTTGGTTGCGACTTTGGGCACCTCCACGGCATTTCCACGGGTCTGTAAGTGATCAAGAAATGGCTCCTGAGCTGGGGATAGGGCAAATCCTAAGCCCTCACAACCTCCCTGTAAATTGGGCTGCTGCTCTGATCAAGAAACTGCTCCTGAGATTGGGGGAGGGCAGATCCTAAGCCCTCACGACCTACCTCTAAATCGGGCTGCTGATCAAGAAATGGCTCCTGAGCTTGGGTGGGGCAAACCTAAGCCCTTGCAACCTCCATGTAAATCAGTCCACTGCTCTGATCAAGAAACGCTCCTGAGCTTGGGGTAGGGTAGATCCTAAGCCCTCACAACCTTCCTATAAATCGGGCTGCAGCTCTGATCAAGAAATGGCTCCTGAGCTTGGGGTAGGGTTGATCCTAAGCCCTCACGACCTCCCTGTACATCGGGCTGCTGATCAAGAAATGGCCCTGAGCCTGGGTAGGGCAAATCCTAAGCCCTCACAACCTTCCTGTAAATCGGGCTGCTGCTCTGATCAAGAAACGGCTCCTGAGCTGGGGGTGAGGGCAGATCCTAAGCTCTCATGACCTCCCTGTAAATCAGGCTGCTGCTGTAGACTGGGAGCAGTTATTAAAAATAGTGAAGGTGCTAGTCCCCTTCAGGTCTGGACAAACAAATTCAAACTTCATCTAAACCAAGAAAAATGCATTGCGATGCACATGGGGAGGAAAAATCCCTCTCACACTTACACCTTAAATAACAAGAACTTGAGGATGACTACTGAAGACAGAGATTTTAGGATTCTCGTATCTCAGGACATGCAATTTACTGCTCACTGCAAGAACATAGTGCAAAAGGGAACTAGGGTGCTAAATTGCATATTTAGACACATTACAAGTAGAGCTAGAGAGGTAATTCTTCCCTTGTATTCATCCTTGGTGAGGTTCATCTTGGAGTATGGATCACAAGTCTGGTCATGATATAAAAAGAGAGAGGTATCTATGAATGAAATAATTCAGAAAAGGGCTGCAAAAGGAATAAAGGGCATGAATGGGAAAAATAATGTCTCTAGACTTAGGGAACTGGATCTTTACCCTCTTGACTATATATATAAGAAAAAGAGCTGACATGTCTAGTTCATAATGCTTGGTCAGACAATGAACTATGGGAGAATCTGGGGTTAGAAGCCAGAGAACTGGTATACAGTACCCGTGCTCATTCACTACAACTGAAAGATAGAAAACCTAAAATGATAAGGAGCCCAAATTGATTCAGTCAGAAGGTGGTGTATAATTGGAATAAACTCCCACTAGAGGTGGTGAGTAGTATGACTACCAATATGTTCAAGTCCAAATTGGACAACTATCACAGGGACTCTGGGACCCTATGTAAGTATTAAAATTCACAAGGAGTGAGCATAATGGATGAAAGCCTAACCTAGGCTCTGTAATATCCTATGATACCTATGATATGTACCCTTTACACTTTCCCTGTGGCAAAGGTCCTCACAAACAGTACTTTGTCAAGTGAATGTAATCTGACCAAAGGGACATGACAGGGCTGTCACCTGTTCCCTCCTTTGTTTGTGCTTGCAGTTGACCTCTTGTTGATGCTATATACAAGGACTCCAGAATTCTGGGAATCCCCATTGGACAGCCACCACACATTGGCTCTATGAAGATGTCTTACTGGTCATCACAGAACAGATCCATACCCACTTCCCTGTCTGGTAGTTCTTCTTAAGTCTTTCTCTCTGGTCTCAGGTTTCACAGTCAACTTCTCCAAGACAGAGGTCCTCCCCCTTAATTCATGAAAGCACCTTGCAAATGTTTTCCTCACTGCTAGCCCACTAATTCCGCAACTCCCCCTTTCCATCCTGATGCTTGCTATGTTTCTACCCCTGGCTCTCACTCTTTCCCTATTAACTCTTCCTGCTGCACCCACCCTTCCCTGTCTGCTCCAACCTGGCTAAAGTCCCACCCCATCCATAGTAGTGTCCCAATTATCTACCCCTCCTCCGTCATTATCATAATAAGCAAGTACAAGACAGCCATCATCACTTTCTGTGGTTTTAGCTAAATTTTTCAACCAGTTGTCAGTAATATATCCCTCCTCTTCTTTACCTCTCTAACCTGCCACCCCATACACGGCCTCTTTCCCCTGTATTTGAAGTTGCCGGCTGCCTCACTCAAAAGATCTCTGCTTATAACCCCTGTATGCCTATGGTTGATTGTACATCTGCTGACTTCTTCAATTGTAAATTAATGCTGTTTTTTTTATTTTTTTATTTATTTCAACCTTGTACTGTACTGTATACACTGGCCCAGATATTCAAACTGCGGCTGTAGCGCAAGCTTAGGTGCAGCTCAACTTGGCTGCGCAGGGGTATCAGGACTAAGTGATATTCAAAGGGCTGCACCATGCTCAGCAGCTTTGAATATCGCACCTAACCACCCCAGTGTGCATGTACAGTGGCCAGAGTGGAGCATGGAGATGCGTAGCAAAATTCCATTATTAGATAATGCACAGCACCTGACATTCAAAAGCTGACATGAAAATTGGGCCATAATTTATGCAATCACACATGGGGCCATTTGCATGTCATTATGGCCCCATTTGCATCCCATTTGCATGCAGGTGCACCGATCCCCTATGACTTGCGCCTGGCGCCCTGTCAGGCAGCAGCTGTCGGGGACCAACACCCCCTGCAGCTCGATCTTGGGTATTTGTTAAAAAAAGTCCCTGTCCTATATCTCTGGTGGTCCAGTGGACCGCTCTGCCCGATCTTGGGCATCTGTAAATAAAAACATCCCTGCCCTATATCCCTGGTGGTCCAGTGGACTGTTCTGTACCCGTTCTCGGGCATCTGTAAATAAAAATGTCCCCGTCCTATTTCCCTGGTGGTCCAGTGGACTGCTCTGCCCAATCATGGGCATCTGTAAATAAAGACGTCAGAGCGTGAGCCAATGGACATGCAGCCCCTACCGTACTACACATTCCTGGGATGCACAATTTAGAGAAAAGGAAAACTCCACAGAAACAAAGCAGGACAGCTTCACATCAGGAAGAACGCTTCACACTGCTTCATTTCTGTGGAGTTTTCCTTAGCTCTAAGTTGTGCATCCCATCTAATTATATACTTCTAATTACAAACCGTGCTCTTCAGAAACCTGCCATTTTCTTTTGGAAGAAGAACCTTGTATATTCAAAAGCTCAAAGTTTCTTTCTGTATAACTTTCTTGGTCCACTAAAAGGTATTAAATCACCTATTTTGTGCATCTTATTGTACAAGGACTAATACGGCAACAGACATTTTTTTAAAGAGCTAGTGTTATGGGGCTTTTCAACTCCAATATGCTGACTGGAATATTGAGTTAGTGCCTATTCCCACTATATTATGCTCCTAATCTTTTTTAATCAAGCAGCTCAACAAATGACTATGATATATCTCTGGACTGAAACTGTTATGATCTGGTCCTCACTTGCACGGCCCCACTGTAAAAGAAACTGACGTGTTGGTGGTAAGCTGAACTGCATTGTCTGCCATCTGCTCCCCGACAGGAGTGGTGAATACAAAGTACAGCAGTCCTACTGCATGATTAATAAGATATAATGTTTTTATAAGTTGAATATTTTACCTCTATAATGAAAATCATTTCCTATCTGTCACTGTTTTTCCAGAGATAGTAAAGCATTAAGGTTGTTAAATGTGAAGATTTCCAAATGTTAACATGAAATGAATGAAAAAGAGTTTGTTGATGTCACAATTTTTTTTTGTGTGTGTGTGTGTTTATCTTTCTTTGTGTGGTGTCAGCAATAAATTAATCACTGTGTCAGACTGATCATTTTGTAAGAGAAATATTGGGTAGTTTTTTTTTTCATTCTCCCATTTACAATGAATTGGGGGCTGAATAGAAATGACACATTACTGTGGACTGTGTTGGCTGTGGTAGCAAATGTTTACTTTGCATACAGTTCTGCATGGTATTAGAATATGTTTTACAGGGAATCTGTGGATGAATAGATTGTTTAGTACTTGAAAATGCACAAACCCTCACTCGCTACCCCCCGTTAGCATTAACCACCTACCCCACCACCACACACACACACACGCACGGTTGCCAGCACCTGCTTCTGTCTCTCACTGCTGATTTTTATAATGACTGTTATTGCTGTTCCAAAATAATCCTTGAACAGTTCATATAGTGTACTGTACTGAAAAGAGAGAACTGCTACCTGTTACTGGTGATGTGATCTTGGTGGGAGTATGACAGGAGGAATGCTTGCATGCATTTGTGATGCTGTGGCAGTGGTAGAAGAAAGATCCTTGATGGAGGTGTGGAGGGTGAGTATGGATTGAAAACTGGCACTTTTCCAATTTAAGCAGAGAAATCCTTCTGCATCTTGATCAGCAATATGGTAGGCATAGAGGGCAGGAGGGAGAGAACATTGAGACAGATTTCAGCACTGAGGGTGGGGTGGGAAGGAGAGAGAAATTCAGAAATTATTTGGCACTGAGAGTGGGGCTGCAGGCAGGAGGGAGATTTATTTATTTATTTGGTTTTTGTTTACCGGGTAGGTACACTAGGCAAGAGTATTGCCTATAGTCAGGCATGACCCAGGAGAGTACAATCAGGAGAGAGCAAAGTACAAACAAGGTACAAACATCAGTGACAATAGTTCATGGTGCAGCATGAAATGAGAACAAAACAATTGCACGGTTTACTGACAAGAGCAAGCCATTTCTGTGGAACTGAGAGAAAAATAACCTTACATTAACTACTTACACTAGATGATACAACAATATTCATTAAGGAACTACTACAACAGCTATGAAATAAATAGAATTTATAACTAACAACTTTGTGATGGAAGTAGGAACATGCAGATTTCAGAGAGTGGAGGGAAACAGTAAGTGCCAGATAGGTAAGGAAAGCTACTAGGAGTCAGTCTCAAATTACAGCACAGGAGCAGCCATCAGAGTCAGCTAGGTGGGCATGTAGACCCAGTTTAAAGACTAGGTAGGATTTAGAGAGTTTAATGTGAGGGGGGAGGGAGTTCCAGATGCTGGGGACAGATATAGTGAAGGATAGTTCCCCTTTTTTGGTGAGATATCTGGGAATTTCAAGTTGGGTTTGTATGGATGACCCAAGGAGATATGCTTGGGGGGATGAGATAGCAGCCTTGAGAGGTACTCATGGGTCCCCATTCTGATAATATTATCAATCAAGCAGCCAGCAGAATAGAGTCTGTGCAATGTCGGGGAGAGCCAATTCAGTTTGGAGTAGAGCTGACGACGATGAGTAAGCCTGCGTGCAGAGAGAGCAAATTGGCATACGCTGTTATAACAGGTGCTCCATTTTTGGAGGGCTCCTTTGCTAACATTAAAGTATACCAGTGAGCAGTATGTGAGAGAGGGAAGAAGAAAACCTTGTGCAATAGCAAGCCATGTGGCATCATTTAGGGAGAACCTAATTCTATAGGCAGGACCCAGTTTGGAGTTAACCACCTTTCAGGTGGCCGCAAGGTGGAGGTTAAAATCCAGAGATGGGTCAAGTGTGACTCTAGGTACCTAAAGGAATTAACAAATTCCAACGGGGAGCCATCAAGACATAGTACTGAAAAATCTAGAGCACAGGATTTGATTCTAGAGGGGGAGCCAAAAAGCATAGCCACAGTGTTCTTAGCATTAAGTATGAGTTTGTTTTGTAGAAGCCAAACTTGTAAGCAGTCAAAGTCAGCTTGAAGATTTGCCTTTACTGATGTGGGGTCTTTACCACTAGTGAGAAGTACCATGTCATTGGCATTAAGAATCAATGAGGAGAAACAGGAAGTGAGGGCAGGTTGTTAATAAAAAGACTGAGAAAAGGAGAGGGCCAAGTATAGATCCCTGGGTGCTCCAACAGAGGTTGGGGAAGGGTCAAAGACAGCAGTTGCAATTTGAACAAATTGCATCCTCCCTGTGAGGTAGCTATCAAACCAAGAGATGGCAGACTGGGAAAAACACAGGACAGACAGTTTGGAGAGTAGTTGGGTGATTCACAAGATCAAAGGCCTTAGTGAGGTCAATAAATATGAGCAGGCCCTTATCCATCACTGTTAGGACTTCATTAGATACCTGAAGTAGTGCAGTTGTGGTGCTGTGCCCTATTTGGAATCTATGTTGAGCAGAGGATAGAAGGTTGTGAAGGTGCAGATATTTTGAGACCTGGGTAGCAACAGCCTTCTCAAGTAGTTTATTTAAGGTAGAGAGAATGGCAATCGGTCCGTAGTTTGCCATGTTTTTGGTATCTCCTTTTTTGTGTACAGGAGCAACTCGAGCAGTTTTCCATAGTGTAGGCACTGTCTGGGTTAGTACAGATAGGCTGAAAATTCTCGCAATAGGGACAGCAAGAGCTGGAGCTGCCATTTTGATAAAATAGGGCAGTAATCCATCTGGACCAGCAGATCCATGAGGGGAGATAGATTTAAGAAGATGCAGCACCTCGGTAGTGGAGGCTGATCAGAGCAGAAAGGAGGGTCCTGAAGGATGGTACATATCAGAAGGGGATGCAGGGGACTGGATAAATTTCACCAGGTATTCAGAGAGACAGAAGAATTGTGCATTCAGAGCATTTGCAATCATAGGTAATTTGTTACAGTTGGCATCATTTAGCATCATTTCAGTTATGGCCATCTTGGGCCTTTGGCCTATGAAAGTTTTGATGTGGTTCCAAAACCCGGGTATCACACACTGAGAATTGGAGAAGCTTAAGGCAATAGTTGTTTTAGGCCTCCAAATATCTTTTGCAGGCATTCCTCATTTTCTATAATTAGCCCAGTCTTCAGTCCATAGGGATTTCTTAGTCAAGACCCAGGCCTTGTCCTTCTTCTCATAGTTTGAAGGAGGTCTTATGTAACCATCTGTTAGCAGAGCCCCTAAGATGCCTTTTTTTCAATAGGATGTGCAGATCCTGTAGGGCTTGTAGCTGAGAATTTAGGTATTCAAGTGCTGTATTTACATCCTCAGTAATATAGATAGGCGACCAGTCGATGTGATTAATATAATCAAGGAGTGCGCTTAGATTAAGTTTGGTGAAATCCCAAAACTGTATAATTCTAGGCAAGGGATGAGGGCAGCGACCATTCCAAATGCAGAAAGTAGGTAGGTGATCACTAACAGAATCAGAAAAGGTGCCTGCAGCAATAATTTTATTTGCTCAGTTTCTAGCTATCCGGTCCAGAAGAGACTGATGCTCACCATTTGCTGAGATTCGAGTAGGGCTAGAAATCAGTTGAGATAGGTGAAGTTGAGCGAAAGCTTCCATGTACGAACCAGAGTGGGTACCTGATAGGTCAAGGTTGAAATCACCCATTAATATTACTTCAAATTTACCCTTTAGAGTAGAGAGATAGTCCAAGAGCCCATTTAAGCCAGGAGCACCCTTTGAAGGATTGTAAGCACATATCAAGTTTAGCCTTTTTTCTGCCTAAAATCAGAGCGGTATGCAGAGTTTCACAGATACTTGATAACCCTGAGTGTTGGACAGAGATATTGAGATATTCTTAAAATAGAGAGCAATCCCTCCACCCCTTTGTTTAGAGGGGTGATCGAATCTCATAAGGTTGTAGCCATTTATTTTGTACATTGTATCAGGTATGTCTGGCCTAAGCCATGTTTCAGTCGATCCTAGAATGTCTGGGTGATAGTGGGCTGCACAGGCTTCCAGTTCTGGAAAATTTGCAGAGAAATTAGTTTGGCACTGAGAGCAGGGTAGGATGCAGAAAGAAATGATTTTGGCAGTTAGATAGCAGAGCAGGAGAGACAGAGAAAGGCTACATACTGTAAAATTAAAATCATCCCCTCTACTCCAAGCTGGTATGACTGCCACCAAAAACAGACTTGGGGAGCACAGACTGGAGAAGCAGCTTGTTAATTGAAGCTGGCCCTGTTTTCTAGGTGATTTTCATATGGCACACTAATGTAGCTGTGAGGTGGGCTTTCAAAATGATAGCAGAATGAGAAGACCACTCTGAAGTGACTATACTCTCAAAAACTTACTTTAAAAGGCTTTTACTGACAGAAATACGAGAATGTTTACATGCCAGGCAAACCAGCTTCACCACTTTCGCTGATTGACGTTCCCCCTGCAATGTAACTTCCCGTGCTCTTGGTGATGAATGGCGACTGACACAGTAACCACCACCTCGTGAAAATAAAAAGTGAGAAACTAGCTTCAGGTGTTGATAAACATAAAAGCTTATATGTAGTGACTGTGAAGCCAGTGAACATGGAAGTGTGTTGTAAATTCAGTTTCCATACACTAGCTCTTTAAATTGCCTGATTTGACATCTGCCAGCTATAGATAATGATAAACAGTTCCCTATTTTATTGCTCTATTTTTAAAAGACATTTCTTCTAATGCTGTTCTACAGCCAGATAGTTTGTGATGGTCATTCTTCATGGATCTAGTATTAAAAACATTTGAAAATTTAGACAGTAATGCATTCAAATTACTTATTTTCCGGCACCATGTACCATCAAAATTCTTAATTCTAGCATCCAAAGGAAGTTGATACAGAATGCAATGATGAACATCTTGTTCTATACTCTGAACAAACCTACATGTAAGATTGTATGCTATTCTCAATCTGAACAGCCAACTGTCTATGGCCATAACATAAAAAGGCAATCCATAGTCTGTAATAGAAGGAATTAGACTCTGAGCAACAATTTATGTCTCTCTTTTTTATTTAATGCACTTTATTAGAATTTATAACACAATACAGTACACATTCCCCAAACACAACAATAAAAGAAAAACACTTAACCACAGCATATCATATATACAATACAAATAAACAGATGCAATACCACCCCTCCCACCCTTCCCATTCCACCCTCCCTGGAGCTACTAGTTAAGGTGATATAAACCTCTACATATAATACATGCAAGTGCAAATCATGGAAGCATACACCTTTTCACTTAGGAAGTAGACCTATACAATAAGAATCCCGAGTAAGTAGGTCCCTTATACCCATCAGAATGGGTAGGTTAGGAGGAGGAGTGGGCTATCAGAAGTGTTTCCATTTTGCCCCATTTTCTGGTATAAGCTGGCATGTACTGGCTATTGTATTTTTCTGCTCTTAAATTATACAAAATTTCATTCAGCCATTCAGGATAAGTAATTTCTTCTTGATCAAGCCAGTGATACAAAACCAGTCATTTGACAGATAAGGATATTAGTGAAATCTAAAATGTCCTTTCTTTTACTGGGATGTCAGCCACATGACCTACTGCACAGATTTCAGGGGAAAAACAATCCTCCAGGCCTAGTAAGGGGTCCAACCTTGACTTGATCTTTTCCCATAAGGGGGCGACTTTAGGACATTCCCACATGATGTGAAATAGGGATCTCTTGGCCTTATTACATCTAGAGCATTGAACAGTAGAGAGTTTTCCCATCTTACACAAGTGGATAGGGTAAGGTAAATGTTATATAATATATAAAACGGTGTGAGATGAAACTTATCATTGGACTCATACCCCCCAGATATGCTCCCAGTTAGGTGTCAGGTTGAGAAGGGAAGATGACCAGTAGTGAGAGTGGCCAGACACATTAGGAAATAACTGGGTAAACAAGAGGGTTACTAACAGCTATACATAATCACGTTGCCAAACATGAGATTGTACCAGAGAAAGGAAACTGCTACAGTTGGTAGACCATTCTGTTGTGCCAAGCCATGAATCAGCATATGCTGAAGTTGATAAACTCAAAAGATATGCATGGCAGGGAGATTAAGATGGGTTAATATGTCCTGACTATTAAGAATCTGCCGTTCCTTCAGGAGGTCAGAGACCAATTTATTCTGTAATTCAGGGAATCTTAGATGGGATAGTACTACCCCTCCCAATTTAAAATTTATATTGTTAAAGAGCAATTGAGAGATATCCTTTAGGTTGTTATACCGCACTGACCTACAGAGTTGAGCACGGGCTCGCAGTGAATTAGGTATAACTGTACCTTTAAGTTGCGAAGGTAGCCTGCTAGGAGAGGTAAAAAAGGAGCTGTGAGAGGATATGCCTGAGTCCACAAATTGTTGCCTCTCAATTTGTAGCCAGACTGCCATATATATGGACCTCTGGTGCTGGTCGGGAAGCCTAGGCCAACGTGCATACTTGGAGATATGACTAGCCAAATAATATAGATAAAAAATTGGCAATTTGAGTCCTCCAAGATGTGTCGGGGCACCAAATTTAACGTATGCTCTGTGAGGAGTCTTGCCCTTCCATAAAAACCGGGAGATAGCTGAGTGGAGATGCTGAAATCATGTATGTGGGAGGAATAGATTTAATATATTAAGGGGATAAATAATACAAGGGAACCCATTCATTTTCATCACACTGATACAGGCTTGCAAGGAAAAAGGGAGAGAGCGCCATCTGTGGAGGTCCTGTTTGATGACTTCCACCACTTTATCTAAGTTAAGTGTTTTCATTAGGGATTGATTTCATAAAGAGAGATGTCCAGATATGTCAACTGGTTGACCATACCATGCCAAGTGAGCATAGTCAGAAAGGAAGACCAAAGTTTAAAGGCATGAGTGTAGTCTTATCCAAATAGAGCTTGTAACTGAAGAACCTACCAAATCTATTAATAATATGCAGGGCTTCAGGTATGGAAATATCCAGGTGTGAAAAGTGCATCAGAATGTCATCTGCAGACACAGAAAGTCCAAGGTCGAAAGACCCTACAGGGATTCCATGAATTTGAGGGGAAGTCTTAAGTAACAGGATTAGGGGCTCCAGGTAAAGGTTGAAAAGCAGGGGAGATAGAGGACATCCCTGATGAGTACCCAAGTAAATACAGAAACCTCTTGATAGTACCCCATTGCAATATACTTTTGTATGTAGCTTGGTGTACAATACTCATTTCCATTTAATAAAGGTACTAGGGAACCCGAATTTTTCCAATACTAAAAATAGGAAATCCCATTGCACTCTATCAAAGGCCTTCTCTGCGTCCAGGGAGATCAGAGCCATGGGTTGTTCTGCCTCCAGAGATGCAGAGAAGACTTGTGTCAGTTTCCTTAAATGGTCCATGGAAGATATACCCTGCATGAAGTCCATTTGCTCAGGCCCAATCACTTCCTCCCAAACTTGCATAATTCTAGTGGAGAGAATTTTTGCAAATAGTTTCATGTCATAATTCATGAGAGATGGGGTGATTGTAACTTTATCTCTGGGTTTATTGGGTTTGGGCAATACTATGATTAGGGCCTCCAGGAGGGAGAAGTCTGATATACCCTTCTGACATAGGAAGGAGAACAGCTGGTGGAGGATAGGGGCTAGTTCATTAGCTAGTGCCTTATCAAAATTAGAGGGGAATCTGTCTGGTCCAGGAGCTTTATCAGAAGAGAGAGAGACTGCATGGCAGTGAAAATTTCTTGGGTAGAGATAGGGCATTCCAGGAAGGCCCTCGGCACAAGGGGCAGGACAGGGAGTGGGACTGAACTTAAACAGGCCTGTGTTTCCTCTAATTGGGGATGGTTAGGCAGAGAGCTATACAATTGGCTGTAAAACCTATCAAATTCATGGGCTATGTCATCAGGGGATGTTTTAAGAGAGCCATCTTCCTGAGATGAGATAGCCTGAACCAGACGGGAGGCCTCTTGTTGTTTCAAGCATAATGCTAACATATGTCCTACCTTGTCCCCCTGATCCAAATACATCGAGTGGGTTTTTAATATGGCATATTCACCCACTCTCTCAGACAGTCTAGCGTATTGATGTCTAGACTGGCTAAGGTAACTCTGAGCATCTTCTGAGGACTCTAATGATGGATTTTGTTGTAGTATTTTGATCTGATCCAATAGGAGTGCAGGAAGGCTTTGTATTTCCTCTTCTTAGTTGAGGCTATCTGAATAAATTCTCCTCTCCGTGCACATTTAAGTGAACACCAAATTTTGTCTGTGTTGGGAATGGACTCAATATTCTGCTCTAAGAATTGACTAATAAAGGCTTTAATGTCTGCCAAGATTTGAGGGTCTTTCAGTAATAGAGTGTTCAATTTCCAAATTTTGTCCCTCCTAATATTCGGGAGAAGATTATATTCCATCCACATATGGGAGCGGCCCGATAGAACTCTAGGAGAGTTTCCTCCATCTGTGATCCCTGGCAGGGTATTCACACTGATCAGGAAGTAATCCAAATGGGAAAAAGACTTGTGTATCTGGGAGTAGAACATATACTTACGCTCCGCAGGGTGAAGAACTCTCCATGGGTCACAGAGCCCTCCCATTTCTATTAGTCTGTGCTTCACTGATTGCATGGGAGAGAGATTTTTGGGATGATATCCTGATCTGTCCAGATTAGATGTTAGAGTCATGTTCCAATCCACCTCTAGGAGAAAAGAAAGGTGAGCATAGGGAAAGAGAAGATGAATCAAGTAGGAGAAAAATTCAGGGGATGGTACATTAGGGCCATATATGCTTCCCATCAGCATTTCTGTGTGGTCCAATACACCATGCAACAATATATATCTCCCTGTAGCATTTATAATACCTTAGTTAGCTTGAAATTGGTACCTTTGAAAAACAATTGTGTCACACCTCTTTGCTTAGTAGAGTCTCCAGCCACAAAAACTTGCCCCACCATCAACCGTCGGAAAAGCAAATTTTCCGTAGACAGGAGGTGGGTTTCCTGGAGAAATGCTATTTGGCAATGAAGTATTTGTAAATGCTTAAGTATTTGGTACCTTTCCCTCTAGCCCTTGCTCCTTTAACATTCCAAGACACATATCTCATTGTCTAAGAATAGTAATTGGGAAGATAGGAGGGCTATGCTCCATAAGTGTTTCACTGCTCAGAATTATATCCAGTATCTCATTCTCTCCCCCCACCAGTAAGACCCAAAACCTTTTCCCATTTACCTCCCCCAACATTTACCCCAAAAAAGTGAAAGAAAACCTTCCCTACCCAGTCCATCTGAGCTGAACCTCCATATTTCCACAGGCCATGGCGGTTCATATCTACCCCAAACAGATGCACTACTCTCTCTCCTCACCCACCCACAAGACAAATATAGTAAATGTTACTCTATCAAAACTGCTTAAACACCCTCAATATAAAACACTATAAACTGTAGAAGTAAGTATAAACTGTGCTTTCCCTTTATAATCAAACCTTAATACAGTCCAGTGTGTCCCTACACAAAGGAGAAACATTGCAAGGCTTAGTAAAAATAAATGGGGTATACTGGGGACTGTGTCTGGAATCTGTCAACCTCAGCAGCCCTTTAAAAATAAGCCAAGCTAATATTAGACTAATAGATTAATAAAACTAAAATAAGTGTCTTCACACAGTAAAATGAAGTTCATGGTAGGAGCCCTATTTAGTTAGTTACTCCAGCAGGTCCAATAAGGCAGTCATGGCTCCTAATTAAACTGCATAACTATGCTAAAAAAATCTACATAGAAGTATTAGGTCCACAAACCAGTAGATGGGGCAAACAGTGGTAAAAGAGGTACATCAGGGACAGGACTAGTGGGTCAACACAAAACTCAGAAAGTCTGGACAGCTAAATCGTGGAACTTCAACATCAGGAAATTTGCTCCAACAACTGACTGGTCCAGGTGCCAAGTCAAGATGGTACAGTCAATGCAAAAAGTGAGGAAATATACATTCCAAAAAGTACATTAGGTTATTCCAAAACAACGGCCAGAGACCATATAGCAGCTTCCCATTCATTTAAACAGGTCAGGATAGAGAGATTTCAGCACAGAGGTAGCTTGCTCAGCAGACTCAAAATTATGCCACATATCTTTGTGTTGTACCTGAAGCATGGCCGGGTATTTCATGCAATATCTAATACCAGCCGCTATAAGCTTGGTCACAGTTGGATGCAGCTCAGTTCTTTTTTGCCTTACTGTTTTTGGCAAATCCTGGACCACTCAAGCATTCTTGCCTTCCCATTAATTTCACAAACTTTCCCGAGAATATGCTGCTTATCCAGAAAGTTCAATAGATGGAAGATCAGAGATTGGGGGGAGCTCCCAAGGGGGAAGGTGGGCAAGAGCTCTGTGAGCGCATTCCACTACATAGGCAGGCCCATTAGGAGAAGGGCCTGCAATTCTGCACAAACTTTCTGTACAAATACAATGGGAGAGGACCCTTCTTTGCCCTCAGGTAGACCTAAAATCATCAATTTGTTCCATCGTGAACACCCTTCTAAGACCTCCAGCTTCCCCTTGATGGATTTAATCCTTTGCCACTAGTGTGTTATCTCGGGTGCTGCCCTGGCCTCCAGTCATTGAGCAAGGAGATCGCGCCGTTATCACCGATGTGCTGAGTTAAGGTTGCCAGAGAAGAAGTGATGTTCTGCATATCTTTGGCTAGGGAGTCCAGCATGTTTTAGCAGTGATAGTCCCTCCAGAAACTTCTCAGTTAGTATGGCCTGGGAGCTCGATTTGGATGGTGACTCAGTTGGAAGCACCTAGAGAGCTTTACAGACTTATCTCTGGTCGGTGTTAGTGATAGAGTGTGGAACAGTAAGGCATCCTACATTTCTTCTTCCATGTTGCGAATTTTTTATGTAGCGATGCTTTAGCCTTGTTTAGCGGCAAGTAGCATGCCTGGATTACTGCCGGAATCACAGATTGACAGGAAAAAGGTTTAAATCGGGTGTTGGCTTGGGAGCTGTAGAGATCATCTGCTCAGGCAGCCATCACGTGCCCTCAAGCCAATTTATATCGCCTGATGAAAATTATTTTTACTTCAGTACAACAAGCCCTATCGTGTATTTATTTTCCTTATGACCTTATCTATATGCAAGGTAAAGGACACTGCACTGTTCAGATGGACACCTCAACATTTAAAAGACTATACTAGTTCCAAACTCTGACCTGTAGCTAATGTTCAGTGGTTCACAATTGCAAATCCTTTTAGAACTCAGGAACACCATTGACTGTTTTTTAAAAACATTTATCACTAGCTTGCACCTAGTAAGCCAGTCTTGAACTCTAGCAAAATCTTCTTGAAGAGGTCCAGTGAGAGCTGCAACATGCCTACCACAGGTTGCCAAGACTGCATCACCAAAATAAAGTATAACTTTGCAGTCCTGGCAAGCAGAAGGCAGGCTTAATTAAAAAAAAGGCTAAAAAAATCAGTGGTCCCAAAATAGACCGCTGTGGGACTCCAGTATTGACTGTTTTTAATGTAGATGTCCAAATTAGGGCTAAATGGGACACTGGTTAGATAGATAGATAGATAGATGCATGGTTGTTTGATAGGTCACAGAAGGATACGAATAAGAGGACATGTGTCTGATGATGGATGTGTGACAAGTGGGGTTCCCTAGGGGTCGGTGCTGGAGCCAGCATTGTTTTTATTATTTGTTGCAGAGATGCATACAGGAGTAAACAGTACATGTATTAAGTTTGCAGATGATACCAAATTAGCAACAGAAGTTGGGGACACGCATGGCGCCCATTAACTACAACAAGATCTGTTGAAACTGGAGAGTTGGACCCAGAATAATGGCATGTTTTTTAACATCGACAAGTGCACTGTTATTCACCTTGGTAAAAACAACAATTTAAGTAACTATTGGTTAAATGGGGTATTACTAAAAACAACAACAACACACACACACACACACACACACACACACACACACACTCACACACACATATGCACAGATTTGGGGATATTAATCTACAGTGACTTAACATTGCACATTGTAATGAGGTCATAAACAAGAGCAATCAAATCATTGGGTGTATCAAAAAAGTATTCATGTCTAGAAACAGATTATGAATAGTTCTACTGTTTAGATCATTGGTTAGACCACTTTTGGATTCCTGCACCCCTTTGTGGAGCCCATACTTAAAGTAGGACATAATGGGTTTGGAAAAGATCCAGAGGAGGCTAACCAAAATGATAGAGGGCATATGGGATGAAACACATACGTCAAGGCTACAAATACCTGGACTATCCCCACTGGAACTGAGTCATACTAGGGGTGATCACCTATTAATGTACAAAATAATCAGGGATAACTCCCTTATGAATAGCCTGAAAATAACTTTGGAAGAAAGAAACAACTTTCTGAGAAGCCATAACCAACAGCTTAAACTCACATTCCCTAAAAGGAACTTGAGATGATTCTTCTGTACACAGAGGATTATACCCCTGTGGAATGAATTGCCCAAGGAGATTGTGAATGCAAACACATTCCTAACTTTTAAATCAAAACTTTGCAAACACCTATTACAATGATCAGGGAAAGGATACCCTGATAATACGGGAGACAGACACTATGGGCCTATTGCCTTCTGCCTGTCTATCAAACCAAGTATAGATGCAATTTTGCCTAATTTTACTTTCCATTTTCTCCTTGTCAAATAATTTTGAAACCACTTACTGTACATACATTACTCACCCATTCAAGTCCAAATAACCTATTTACAAACAATTGGTGGTCCACTAAATCAAAACTTTTAGACATGTCAAAATAGATTGTCTTGACTGTGTTCCTACTGCCCAAGGCATCACCCAGGAAGTCCATAGACTCCAATAAAGCAGATGTAGTACTGCATTTCTTTCAAAAGCCATGTTGAGCTTTAGTCAGCTTGTCCCAATCCTCAATATACCTCATTAGTGAGTCATCCACAATCCTCTCCAGTACCTTGGAGAGTGGGGGCAGGACCGAGATTGTCCTGTAATTGTTGGTTATTATACTGTATCTTCCTTTAAAGACAGGGACCACCACTGCCTGTTTCCAAAGTTCTGGAACCTCTTGTGTACACAATGATAAACTGAAATTTTTTTTCTGATAGGAACTGCCACTTTACCAATTGCTAAGAGTACCATATCCAACCATCACCCCCTACCTTGCTTTTGTATTAATTTTGTTTAGATACTTTTTATTTCCTGATCTGTAACCTGTTTAAAGTAAAATTCTCTCTTAAACCTATTATTTCTCCCCCACCCATTTTTTTTTTAACATCTACACATTTGCCTGTGTGGAAAATGAACTAAAAAAGGTGTTGAATTAATTTGCTACATCAAATGGTTCTACCACCAAATCATTACCTCTCTGCACTGCATTGGGAGCTGCTTTATTATCTTTGCCTAAGATTTTATTAATATTGTAAACTTCTAGGATTTTCTGCTTCCTCCTTTTGCTTTTGTTGAAGTTAATTAGCCTTAGATTTCTGAAGAGTCACTTTACATTCATTATGCATTTGCATGCTGTTTTATCCCTTTCCAGGCCACTATATTTGTATTTTAACCACATTCTGTCTCTCTCCCTCATTAATTGTCTAACTTCCAGTGCTAACCAATTTAAAACCCATTCTCATTCCTCACTGTCTTTATTGGTACAAATTTAATCACAAATTCAGTACTAAAAAAATCTAATGCCAAATCAGCTGACAGCATATTATCAACAAATCACCAGTCAACACCATTCATTATCTGTTATTTTGCCAACAAAAATTTCCTAATACTAACTATAGTATGTCTGGTTTTAGCTTATCAATGTTTACCATCCAGTGGAATAACATGGGAAAATGATCACTGAAATCATCTGGAAGTACTTTAGTTTTCTTCATATGTTTACTGTTAGTTGCTAGTACCCATTCAGTAAAGTGCTGCAATTTGTTTTATAACTTATCCTAGTGGATTCGCTAACAATTTGTGCCAGATTTAGAGCTGCTGTCTTATCCCTAATCTTAACATTAACCTTGTCTAACCAATTGTTGTTAAAATCTAAAAAAATAACAGTTTTTCATGATTACTGTTTTGTAATACATGCTCAGCAAAGCAATCTATCCCAACACCTTAACATTTTGGTGGGATATATATATATATAACCTCAATAATCAGCTTTCTTTATCCCTCTAGCTGCATGAATGACTGCCAAAAATGCACATTCCGGTTTGCTTACTCTAATATTTACATTCTCTACTATTAAATAATTTTTAAAATAAATTAAACCACCTTCTTTTTTACTGCCCCATCCATTAAAAATGCAAAGTAATGTTCAAGCACCACTTTCGTGATTTCTTCATGAACTTAATTTTTAAATGCATGCACTCTCCATTTGTTAATATCAAACAAAATACTTTCCCATGAGGTAAATTAAGCAAATGGTTATTATAAAATAAATTGTACAAACCCACCCTTCTTCTGTCATCAAAAAATCCCTCATGAGATTCATTAACAATTGAACTTATTATCCCAAACTGTTCCAAAAAACATGTTCCAAACCACCCATGTCAATCCCAACTACCCCAGTCAATAGCCATATCAGCAATGTAACATGATGACCAAAAATAGACATTTTAAACAAAAAATTAACTTCCTAAAAAGTAAAACAAAATAAAACCACAACCAATAACAAACAAAATTCTGCAAATCAGTCAATCAGTCTTTTTTTTTTTAAAGAAAAGTATCTGGGGATCAGTGGCAGGATTTTTAGGACAGTAAATTAATAAAAAGGGAACTAGAAGAGCTTCAGTAACAGACAAGTAGTGGAATAGCAGTATAATTGCAGTATAATGTGGGGAGTGGTGCAATGCAGTGGCTGTGGAGCAGCCATATTCAGGCAGACCTTCTGGACACTGAGGCGCTGCCCTATCTGCATTCATCTCTCTGGACTGTGGGATGAGGTAGCCAGACTCAGAGTGGAAGTAAACTGGGTCAGGAGTACCATCACCCCTATCCAGAGACCACCCAGTCCAATGCAACTGCCTCAAAGGATGCCAAGAACGAGAGCACTTGGATGACAGTGGGCTCAGGGAGGGTTAGAGAGGTCAGGCAGAGCACATCACATATCCTATTCCACTCAAGAACTCATATGCCACACTGGCAAATGGAAACAACCAAATAGAGGTACCCAGAGAAGTGGAAGGAAAAGATGTGGAGGTTAGCCAAGGAGGTGACCTCAGCGGGAGAGCAGTGGACCCCAGAGGGAGGAAGTGAATCCTGGTGGGGACTCCATCATAAGAGGGATCCAGCTAGGAACACAGGAGGTGAAGGACAGGGAGGTGAGGTGCCTACCTGGTGACACGGCATGGAGGATGGAAGGAAGATCCTGGGATCACTGGGAAGGCAAGACGGAGGGTAAGCTGAATGTCATTATCCACCTAGGTACTAATGACCTGGCAAATGGGGAGACAAGGAAGTTCAGGAAAGAGTTTGGAGGTGGGGGAGGGTCTCAAGCAAGTAGCTACTTCTGTCACTTTCTAAAGTACTACCTGCAAGAAGCAAGGGAGAGCATGGGGTGCAGCCAGGAACTTTAACTCATGGTTGAAGAACTGGCGCAGTGAGGAAGGGTTTGATTCATTGGTGACTGGGACCCACCTGGAGGGATGAGGTTTGTTCAAGCCTGACAGCCTGCATCCATGCTGGAGGGAATCAAGCACTCAATGATAAGTTAAATGCTACATTGACAAGCATTTAACTAGCAAGGGGTGCCAGACCAGCAAGGAGGGTACCTACTTGCTCTCATCCCCTGATTAGCAGTGGAACCAGTGAACTGGAGAAGTGGCTATCTCTACAAAGCGGTGTGCAAAATGGAGATTAGTGCCCAAGAGGTGGATAGGCAGAAAAGGGCAAAATTCAGCAGAAGGGCAGACAGCAAGGAGAACTAGGGATAAAGGACAAGCAAGGAAGGGGCTGGAGTAGAACAGTGAAACAGTCTAGGGAGGTGAAATCATGGAAAGCCATGTGTGTCAATGCCAGGAGCCTTAGCAACAAGATGGAAGATCTGGAGGCTGTCATGGTGCAGTCAGACCTGGACATTGTGGCCATCACTGAAACCTGGTGTAATGATAACCACGACTGGGAGATGGCCATACCTGGCTACAACATATTCAGAAGAGACAGGCAGGTAGGATGGGAGGAGGAGTGGCACTGTATGTTAAAAATTACATAAGGGCCACAGAGATCCAGGAGGAACAAAATGGGGGTGAGATACTGTGGGTTAAGCTGGAAAGGGAAATGGGGACAGCCATCCGCACAGGTGTGGTCTATAGACCACCAGCCCAGGAGGAAGAAACAGATTGGGAGCTGATGCTAGCCATCCAAAGGATGGCAGACAAGGTTGAGGTAGTACTGGTTGGAGACTTCCAATATTCCAGACGTGGATTGGAGCATCCCAGCAGCAGCATCAACTAGAGCAGATTTATCCTGGACTCCCTTCAGGGTGCCTTCCTCAAGCAACTGGTCATGGAACCAACTCGGCAGAAGGCAATACTGGACCTTGTGCTCACAAACAGGGACAGTGTGATGGGGGTAACAGTGGGGGAGCACCTGGGGAACAGTGACCACCAGTCATTGTGGTTTGAAATCACAGAAAGAGCAGAACCAAATCACACAAAAACACGTATCCTGGATTTTAGGGGGGCAGACTTTAGGAAAATGGGGAGATACTTGAAAGAGGCATTAAGTGAAATGGGGCAGGAATCAGGGGTTGAGGAACAGTGGGCAGTATTTAAAATGGGGATTACAAGAGCAACAGAATTATGCATTATGCAGGTTAGCAAGAGGAAAAGGAAGAGGAGACCATTATGGTTTTCCAAAGAGGTAGCAAAAGAAAGTGAAAGCCAAAGATTGCATTCAGGCAATAGAAAAGACACAGGCAGAGGGGATAGGGAGAAGTACCAGGAGAACCAAAGGAGAGCAGGGAGGTCAGTAAGGGAAGCCAAAGCTCAGACAGAAGAACACATTGCAAAATCAGTGGGTAGAGGGGACAAAACCTTTTACAGGTACATAAGTGAAAAAAGAAAGGCAAAGGGAGGGATAGTGAGACTGAAGGGGGAGGATGGGGGCCGCATGGAGGATGACAACAGTAAAGCTGACATATTGGACAGGTATTTCTGCTCAATCTTTACTGAGGAAGAGGAGGGTAATGGGTCTGAAGGGAGTACAAGGGGTGAGAATGGTGCAGAAATGGACACAAGTCCCTTTACACGAGAAAGGGTCCTGAAGGAACTGGAAGTAATAAGAGCTGATAAAGCAATGGGGCCAGATGCGGTGCACTCCAGGGTCCTTAAAGAACTAAGAGAGGTGGTGGCTGAACCTCTGACTATCCTGTTTAGCCGATCACTGGAAACAGGGGAGGTACCCAAAGACTGGCGGACAGCAGATGTAGTCCCCTTATACAAAAGTGGGAACAAAGAGGAAGCGGGGAACTACAGACCAATCAGTCTCACCTCGGTAGTAGGGAAGATCATGAAAGCACTACTGAAGGAGAGATTGGGGAAACATCTGGTTGCCAATGGACTACAGGACACAGGGCAGCATGGTTTCACCGGCGGGGGTCATGTCAGACCAACCTCATTGAATTTTTTGACTGGGTGACTAGGGAGATGGATCAGGGGAGGGCAGTGGACATGGCCTATCTGGACTTCAGCAAGGCCTTTGACACTGTGCCACATAGAAGACTATTACACAACCTGGGGAATATGGGTGTGGGCAGGACAGTAGTGTGGTGGGTAGGTAACTGGCTGGGTGGCAGGACACAGAGGATGGTGGTAAATGGCTGTCACTCCACAGAGGGAAGAGTGACCAGTGGGGTACCACAGGGATCAGTGTTGGGACCAGTCCTATTCAACATCTTCATCAGTGACATTGCGCAGGACCTAAAAGGCAGAATTTCACTCTTCGCTGATGACACAAAGCTCTGTAACAGAGTAGACACACCAGAGGAGTAGACAGAATGAGAGGGACCTGCAGAAACTTGAAGAATGGTCAGGGTTTAGCAGTTGAAATTCAATGCAAAGAAGTGCAAGATAATGCATATGCAAGTACAAAACCCTGGCACAATATATCAGTTGGGGGTGAGGATATAGCATGCACCAAGCAGGAAAGGGATCTTGGGGTTATCATCTCTGATGACCTCAAGGTAGGGAAACAGTGTGACAAGGCAGCAGGTAAAGCAAATAGGATGCTGGGATGCATGCAAGCAGGGCATCAACAGCAAGAAAATGGAGGTCATAATTCCACTATACAAGACACTAGTGAGGCCCCACTTGGAGTACAGTGTACAGTTCTGGAGACCTTACCTACGTAAGGACATAGACAGGGTAGAGAAGGTTCAGAGGAGGGCAACAAAGATGGTACATGGACTGCATCACAAGTCCTATGAGGACAGGTGGAAGGAACTAAATATGTACTCCCTGGAGGAGAGGAGGGAGAGAGGGGATATGATAGAGACATACAAGTATCTTACAGGGAGGAACAGGGTGCAGGAATACACTATTTTTAAGCGAAAAAGATGTTCCAGGACTAGAGGGCATGGGATGAAGTTCGAAGGAGGACGATTCAGAGGAAACGTGAGGAAGAATTTCTTCACAGAATGGGTGGTGGACAAGTGGAACACCCTGCCAGAGGAAGTGGTGGGGGCTGAAACAATCACGGGATTTAAGAATGCATGGGATAGACATAAAGGAATTCTGGAGATCAGGGTTAAGGGGCAACAGACTTCTAGGAAAACATAAACTGAACTTACAAGTTCAAATGGGCAGACTGGGTGGGCCATAGGCCCTTATCTGCCGACACCGTCTATGTATCTATGTATCTATAAGGTTACTGGCCCTCACCTCCACTGATCTGGCTGACTCCAGCAGACTCAATACTCTACCATAATACTCAGCTGTGGAAATCAGCCACCCCCACTTCAAAGATATCACCATATCTTGGCTGCCTTGTTTAAACAGCCCACAACCTACGACTCTACCACAGCAACTGATTGGTGGGTCAGGCACCTGGTGGGGGATTAAAGGCACTGGCTGATTACTGGGGAAGTAGTAATTAAGGGAAAGTAACAGTTAAGAGGCAGCACACAGGGACAATAGCAGCAAACAGCTTCAGTCACTTTTGGCACAGTCTAATGTAGCAAAACACAATTCTATAGCAGCAGGTTCAACCAAATTGCAGTGTTGACACACACACACGGTTGCAAAATAAAGTAGCAATTGCACTAGTTGATGAAGTACAGTTTATAGACCAGGTTTCAGCTGTAGAGGCACAGATACAGACAGGACATCCAAGGAATTGAGATGCAGGTGACTGCCTTAAACCTCATAATGCCTTGACTATGCAGACAGAGCACAGTGTAGGCAGCTCAGCAAATAACATGTTCCACAGGTCACTCAATGTTCTTAACAGCAGGATAGTCAAAAGGGGGGACTGACTAGCTATCTGAGCGTGCTGTAGTACTTTTTACTGTGTACAGTCAAGAGTTACAGCAGGGACTGCCACTCACTCGCCATACTCTGCCATCATACACAGCCAATGGAATCAGCAGCCACCACTTCATAGACTTATCTGTCAAGCGATAAGAAACACGTCTGACCAATCTCTCACTGCTTGGAATAGATAGGCCTCCCTCCTACATGACCCTATATCACAGGAGGAATGGACATCCTGCTCGAGAGCCAGTTCTAAAGTCTTCTTTGATGTCCAGAGCAGGCTATTACAAAATAAAGTGCTCCACCTTTGGTACTGCACACCAACCATGCTGCATACAACATGCCTATTACCAAAGGACAACCGCTGGCAATATGATAACCAAGGGGGCAACTTGCACCACATACTGTGGAACTGCAGCACAATCCAGACCTTCTGGACTAATGTGTTCCAGTTTGTCTCCTTAACCCTGTCATGGCCCTTCTCTATCTTCTCCAAGTAACCTGCCCGGCTCTTTTCTAGGTGCTTGAACTCTTGTCACAAAAGACCAGAAATCGATACTAGTTGTGTGCCTGGAAGCCATGATCCTGCTGCTGAGGATGTGGACACCCAAAGAAATCCCTACACAAGCAGAACTAATAGCCAGCCTATTCCAACTAGCCAAATCGAGAGACTTAGTCACCTCTCTACTGGCACACTCACCAAATGTCCGCACATCTGGATTCCATTCCTGAACTACCTCCAGTCAGCAGCGGGGACCTTAAGCTCCCAAATAGTACCTTCAATAACAGGGGTGGGCTAATGGTCTGCTTGCTGTAGACAGACTGAAGTCCAGAAATTCAGCCTGGGGGGAACAACACAGAGGTTTGGTAGTATACCCTCCTAGACATACCCTTAATTCTTGTCTGGTATACCACACCCAGTAGTTACGCTGTTAGTCCTAATGCTATCTGTTCTAATGTGCATTGGTCAGTTTGTATGTTGCTAGTATGCTTATGATCAAAGTCTATCTTACAGTACTTAAATGTTACTTGAGTCTTTTGGCTTAGCGGAGTAGAGGCAGACCCAGTTAGTATGTTTGATCTATGCGCTGATCGAAAATGTTGGCCAATGTGGCTTTTCTCAAATGCACTGTAAACTGGAAAAGTATTAAATAGCCATGTTGGTAATCCTGTATGCATTGTACACCACATGCCTGTGGTACCCTGCACTCGATCAACTACTGCCTATGTGTTAAATATGGCACACATGCCTGTTATATGTGTGTTTGTTGAAAAATTGTAATAAAAAGATTACCAACAAAAACATTCTGCTGCTTTAGGGTTTGTGGTCGAAGTGCCCAATATTTCAATAGTTACTGTGTCATAGTATCATAGAAATTTGTCAGCAGAAAAGGACCCCAATGGTCCATCTAGCCTGCCCTTGTTCCCTCCCTATAGGTAGCACTGCCTCTACCACTCTACACCCCACTACTGTGCCCCCCCATAGGTTCCTGGCCCCTTTTTTCCATCCAGTTATATATCCCTCCCTCCCTCTCTTGTTTAAACTAATGCAGTTATCCCATGCTCTCTTGAATCCCCCAACTGTTGATGCCTCAACCACCCACCCTGGTACCCCATTCCATGGTCTTACCACTCTCTCAATGAAATAGTGCCCTCTCTTGTTACCTCTTAATTGACCACCCTCCAGCTTCAAGCTGTGCCCCCTTGTTCTTGGATTGTCCTTCAACTTTAAGATACTCCCTTCCCTCACCTTGTTAATTCCCTTCAGGCATTTAAAAGTTTCACTCACATCCCCACTCTCTCTCCCCTGATTTCCAGTGGATACAGATCAAACTTCTAAATCCTCTCTTCACATGTCCTCTGATGCATGCCATCCACCGTTTTGGTCACCATCCTCTGGACCCTCTCCACTCTATCAATATTCCTCTGAAAGTGATGTATCCAGAGCTGCACACCATACTCTAGGTGGGGACAGACCTTTGACTTGTACAGTGGCACTATTTTTTTTTAATTGATATCTTGGAGAACACCTGTGAGCAGATGCTCATTTGAAGGTTCCACGTCAGTTACAAGAAAAAAATTGAACAAGTACATAGCATTACATTACAAGGCATTACATTACAAGCAAGTACAAAATTGTACTGGTACAAAACATACATTACAAGCTATGTAGACACTAAATTGGTGTGAATTACAAGGTTGGGATAGCATTTAGGTTAAGGTATAACATTTAGACACTGCTATGACAATGGTGAGAATGCACCTGTGTCAGGGAGTTAGGCATTCTTGTGGGGGGATAAACCAAGTGGAGAACAGGCACAGCTGTGGCATAGTGAAGTGTATGCCTGCTTAAGGGGTTAAGAACAGACTTAAGGAAGGTTGGAGACAATGGGGCTAGGACAGCATCAGATGGTGGTGTGTGAGGGTGGGGACAGAGAGGGGAAGGGATGTCCAGGGGGGAGTGGGGTCAATGGAGGGATGGAAGAGGGAAGTGCTGTGAAGGTAGGTGCCCTAGGATTAGGTGGAACAATAAGTGCTGCTGTTTTATGGTGGTTCAAATGTAGGAAAGTTGTTTTGGTCATCATGAATGGCCAACGCAGTCACAGTTGTCTTCCACAGCAAGGTGCTGCCTGAGCTTACACTTGAAAGCACCAATGGTTGTGGTATCAGAGACAGCTGAAGGAAGGGCATTGGTCCAGTGCGGTGCACAGTAGTAGAATGCATGTTGACCCTGTGTAGTGCAGCATTTAGGTTCACTGAAAATTTGGCTGTGGATGCTTCTGGTCAACCTGGCACTTACATGGCATGTGAGCAGATTCTGGGCTCCTGGTGGCATCAGATTTAACGTGATTTTTTTTTGGCTAGTAGACAGGTATGGTACTTAACTCTGCTCTTCAGCTGGAGCCACCCTTCCCATGAATAGAGCTTACATGTGTTTGTAAGCCTTGCAGCACCTGTGAGGAGTCAGCAGGCCTTGTTAAGGGCCAGGAAAATGCGATGGAGCACTGAGTCCAGTGCAGAACCATAAACGGCCAGGCCATAGTCAATGAGGGTAACAACTGAGCTGGTGATGGCCACATTAAGTGCATCATATGTAAGGCTGTGCTTGTGATGGTGGAGTATCCCAATTCTGGAATTGATGGCCTTGGCTGTGTTGTCTACATGCTGTGCTTAGGACAGGGTGGAGTCAAGTGTGACACCCAGGTACTTAAAGTGCTGTACGAGGTCCAGTACGTTGCCTCTGTTGTTCAGGATGGATAGTGGGAAGGTCTTGTGTTTGCTGTGGGTGCTAGAGTAAATCATAGTCTTAGTTTTCTTGTAATTAAGAATTAGTCTATGCTCCCTAAACCACATTTCAGCAGCAGTAAATCCTAGTTGGAGGTCATTTTGAAGTAGTTCGGGGTTGTGGTTGCATGTGAAAAAGATGGCGTCATCAGCATACAATAGCATGCGACTGGTGCAAAAACCTGGAAGTTCATTCTGCTTGTGATACCCCTCCCTATGCATGCCAGCATACTGCTTGCCTTCCCAACTGCTTTGTTGTACTGGTCTGCCACCTTAAGGTTATTCCAAATAATAATCCCCAGATCCTTCTCCTGCTCGGTTACTTTAACCTCCTCACCTACTAGTGTGCATGTGGCCATTGGGTTCTTATTGCCTATGTGCATTATTCTACATTTGGTGGCATTAAATCTCAGTTGTCAACTCTCTGACCACCTCTCTAGCTTTAGCAGGTCCTCTCTCATGCTCTCCAGCCCCCCTGGTGTATCCACTCTATTGCAGATGTTTGTATCATCTGCAGACAGACACACCTTCTCATTCAGACCCTCTGCAATATCCACAATGTAAATATTAAATAGTATTGGACCGAGTACTGACCCCTGTGGTACCCCACTTGTCACTTGTTCCTCCCTTGAATGAACCCCATTTACAACCACCCTTTGATTCCTGCCACCAAGCCAGTTTTCCACTCAATTTATTTCTCCCCTACCCCTAGACTGCTCATTTTGCTCACCATCCTCCTGTGAGTGATGGTGTCAAAGGCCTTACTGAAGTCCAGCTAGGCCACATCCACTGCCCCTTCCTGATCGCATTCCCTAGTCACCCAGTTGAAAATTTCTATGAGTTTCATCTGACATGACCTAACCTCCATGAACCTGTGCGTCTCATTCTGCAGCCCATTTTCTACAAGATATTCCACTATTTTTTCCTCCATCACCTGACTAATAGGCTTTGAATCACACTAACTGTGCTTTGTGCGCCTCAAAGTGGGTTAGCATGGTAGGTGCCATATTCAAAGGCACAGTTATCCCTGTCCAAACTTGTTAGTGCATGGGCAGTAACAAACCCAAGGGATCCATGCAAAAGAGTGGTGATGGCATCCATAACAGATATACTCTCATTTTGGAAAGTTTTGACAAGTGCTAACAGACTATCTGTGCAGAGGTAGTTCACACTTCTAAAAAAACTAGCTTTAAGAATGCTAACATTTCATGGTCCCCTACCATCAGAACCACACTCTCATCAGATCAGCCATTACTCCAATCCATGACCCTTACTGACCCTCTTACCTGATCCTCTCTTATACCAATCCCTGGCTGTAGTGGCAACCACCTCCCTCACCCGCTCCCACTTTATAGTGATTCCTGACTCTAGGGGCAGCTCTCTCCAGCTCTGGCTGCACATTATGCATAATCTCTGGTGTCTGGTGATACCCCTCCCCCCTCCAATCACATGGGATATTTAATTTTCCTGGTGTGAGGTGTCCACTCCATCCCTACCAAGCCCCCATGCCCCCCATACACTATAGATGGCAGACAGCATATACTGTCCACTCATCTCCATGGCCAGCTACCATCTACTGCACACATGCCTTGTATCTAGTGCCCCCACTTCTGCTATGCTTCCCAATCATTCGTCTTTTCTTCTTTACTCTTTTTTTTTTTATTCATAGAGATCATGGAAATAACATACATAATGACCATGTCAGAATTCATTCTGAACACATACATTCCTTAAAGCAGCAGTACTACTGAATCAGGTAGTGATCTATCAAAATTCTGCTTTTTAGTTGTAAGCATGCTGCCAAAGTTCCAGTTTCCATGCCCGTAAATGTTTTTTTCCAGTCATCTTTAGTTTTTGGGTATTTGCAATTTATTTGAATTGTTGTAGCGCTACAACAAATATGGCAGCTGACTAATTTTTAGCTGCACTTTTTCTACAGGTCACATCATGTCTTTTGACAATAGCAGAGGGAATCTCTGCTGACCATTCCCGATGTCCCTGCAAGTCATACATATGTGCAGTTAGCAGCATAGGGGATTCCAGTGCAACATGCTTAGTGTCAAAAATATAAACAAAAGCAGAGAATAATTGAGCAAATTACTTGACGATAGTAAAATACCAGCAAGAAAGAGTACCAGGTATATGATTAGCAGGGCACAGGGGATAAACTGTCACAAAGCACAATTTTTTTTTTGTAGTACTGCTGCCTTAATAAAACTCAGTCAGATAATCAACAAATACGTTTTTCATTTGTGGGGGATGTAATGTAAATAAACAGATAATTTATTCTATAGCACATAATAAGAAAATGCAACCATCAATTAATATGCCAGGATTTTCAATACCAAAAGGAAAGTGTTCCTTTATTTAATTTGCAAAGAACAAACTTGCATTATGGGCATAGAAAAAACATGGTGGTCTGAGTCTGATGATTGAGGAAAACATTTTATTGGTATACACAATACTGTAAGGACAGCTAGAAAAAGGGGAAGTGGAGTGACCCTATGGGTAAAAGATACAATACTAGAGCCAGCCCAGTGGTGCTGAGGGTTGAGGTGATGGATGCCACACCTTGCAGCATGCTGGTGACCGGGGCTCAGGAACAAGCTCAGGGCATCAGGGGCTGGCTGAGGAGGAGAAAGCTAAAGCATCCACTAACAGCTCACCTTCACCTGGGAGGGAGGGTTGAGGACCCTGACACCAGGGTACCTCCCAGAGGTGGCTGGGAGGTACTTAGCTGCTGGCCTCCAATAAGTCACTAGGTAGGCTGTGGAGGACATCAGTGGGGTGCATTCAAAAGCATGCATGCACCCCGGGACATAATTGCACTTCCACATCCACTGCTGGGGAGGGACTGTCATGCTTGATGAACAAGAGGAAAACCCTGACCCCTGAGATGACGATGACGTGCCATGGCCCCATGACCATTTGCAGATCCTGCCTGACTTGGTCTCTGATATCCTCCAACCCACGCCCTTCCTGCAGAAACATTAGATTCAAGGACCACCAACAAGTGGAAGATGGCCCAGCCCTCGGGGGGCGGTGCAAGCCATCGGGTAAGCCTGCAGGTAGGTGCTAGGGGATCGGAGCACCGGAGGGCACTCGGGATGGTAGGGCCTCAGGCTAGATGGGATAAGACATGGTGACATCTGAGCGAGATCGAGGGGGGTTGCGATAGAGGGAAAAAGAATTAAAAAAAAAGATACACTATTAAGTAATAACATATCTGTAAACTCCTCAATACCATCTGTTCATGACAGCCTTTTGAATTCCCTAACAAGTATGAGACAGAAAAATATATGTCTAAAGATTTATTACAGGCCACCTAACATTTCGTATATAGAAAATGAAAACATTGTAAATAAGATTACAACTATGACTACAGATAATGATGTTATTATGATCGGTGACTTTAATTATCCAGGAGTTACATGGGAAAACAATTCGGGAAATAACCTGAATGAAGATAACTTTATAAAAATTACTTATGAAGAAAATCTAAATCAATATATCCGAGAACCTACATGTGAACAAAACCTACTAAACAAAAAACATAGAATCAGATGGTAGATGAGAGCCATTTGGCCAACCCAGTCTGCCCATTTTTTCTACCTTCATTCTTGCCACAGATCCTACTTGGTATACAGCTCTTTCTCCTCTGCCCTTCCATCCCTGTATGATTCCCTTTTGCCTATCCTAGGCATTTTGAACCCTACCACTGTTTTTGCCCCCACCACCTCTGCTGTAAGGCTGTTTCAGGAATCAAACTCTCTTTCTGTGAAGAAGTACTTCCTCACATCTCTCCTGAAAATTATCCCCTTCCAGCTTCATAGCATGTCCCCTTATTCTAGAGCACCTTTTTTTCTGAAAAAAACACTCTACTCCTGTACTTTATTTACTCTTGTGATGTATTTAAAGGCCTCTATCATACCCCTCTTCTCCCTCCTCTCTTCCAGGGTGTACATATTGAGGTCCTTTGGCCTCTCCTCATAGGGCTTTTGATGCGCCCCCGCACCATTTTAGTTGCCCTCCTCTGGACCACCTCCACTCTGTCTTTGTCTTTCCTGAGAAGTGGTCCCCAAAACTGGAAACAGTATTCAGGGTGGGGTCTTACCAGTGATCTATACTGGGACAAGAGCACCTCCATTTTTCTGGTGGTGATATCCCTTCTTATGCAGCCCAGCATCCCATTAGCCCTCCCGACTGTCTTGTCACACTGCCTGGACACCTTTAGGTCATCCGATATGATTATCCCCAGGTATCATTCCTGCTTGATCATTGTAACACTCCACATTCTGGAAACTGCAGTGATGCCCCATCTGCAGGCACCTCTCTGGGTTGAGGGAGGAGGTTGCTTGTCTTAGGGCCGAGTTGTCTAGGGTTTGGAAGGCCTCCTCTTCCCACCCATGGACCACTAAATCCACACCCACTGACTCAAAGGATGCCAGGAATGAGGGGCGATTGGACAAAGGTGGGCTCAGTGAGGGTGAGGGAGGTGGGGCAGAGGCACATCCAACCTGAGGTTCCTATCCACAACTCCTATACTGTTCTGGCAGGGTGGGACTGCCCCACTGAGACACCCGCAGTGGTGGACAAGGGGGATGCGGTGATCATCCACAGTGGAGACCCCCTGGAAGATGGCATGAGACCCCAGAGGTGAAGGAAGCAACTTCTAGTGGGGGACTCTGTTATTAGTGGATAGTCCTGGGGGTGGGAAACAGGGAGGTCAGGTGCCTACCTCTGCTCCGCTGCTATGTCACTTGTAAAGATATTAAAGAACACTGGTCCCAGCACTGAACCCTGAGGTACTGCACTGGTCACCCTGCCTTCCTTGGATCGAACTCCATTTATGACCCATATCCTCTCACTTGAGGTCCCCTTGGTTTGATGGTGAGCTCAAGACAATGAAGATTTTGGGTTGGGGATTAGGAGTGCTGCTGGTAGAAGTCTGGGCTGGAGGTGGATAAACTGGCCTTGAGTGCACATTATGGTGTGTACCAGGAGCAATCAACTGTAAGAGGGCAGAGTTCCTGTCCAGGGAGATTGCTGCTGGGAGGAACTGACCAGCTGTGCTTTTTCAGACTGTGAACAGGTTTTTAAACCCAGCCTGTCTACAGCCGAAAAAAGCTTTTTCTGATGCTTTATGCAAAGAGTTTTGCTCTGTTCTTCTCGGACGGGGTGTCTGCAGTTCGGCAGGGTATTGAGCCAGTGAGCCACTTTGTGGCTGACAGTGGACGCCGTGGGCATCCAGAGTGCACTGCACATTGTTGGGATGAGTTTAGATCAGTGGAGGTGGCTGAGGTCACTGAGCTGGCTTCCAAGCGGAAGCACATATTTTGTGAACTGGACCCAGTGCTGACACATTTCTTGATGAGATGTGTTGACTCCGTAGGTCTGGTGTTTGCCCTGATTGTCTGGTGCTCTTTGTCAGATGGGGTCTTTCCTGATGTCTTGAAGGAGACACTGGTAAGACCTCTTCTGAAGAAGCCATCTTTAGATCCTGACGTCCTGGCAAATTACTATCCCGTCTCTCCAAGCTTCCATTTCTGGACAAGATTGTAGAGATGGTTGTGGAACTTCAGCTTGAGGAGCACCTTATGGCTTATGATCTATATGAGCCCCTCCAGTCTGGGTTTCAAGTGAGACACAGCACAGAAACTGCACTAGTTCAGGTGCATAATGACCTCCTCAGGGCAAGGGATCAAGGTGAGGGGACAATTCTCGTTCTCCTTGATCTGTCCTCAGCATTTGACATGGTGGGCCATTGTTTGTTACATGACCACCTGAGGGATTTCTGCAGATTTTCTAGCACTGTCATCTGCTGGTTTGAGTCTTTTCTACCAGCAGGAGGTAAAGGGTAGTGATGGAGAAGTTTTCCTCCTCCCTCAACCGACTATCATATGGAGTCCCCCAGGGTTCGGTCTTGTTCGCTGTGTACATGCTGCCCCTGGGTGAGCTCATTAGGAAATGCAGCTTTGGTTTTCATTATTATTCTGATGATACCCAGCTGTATATTTTCTTTGCCCCTGGAACATCCAATATGGTAGACATGCTTAACATCTGCCTTGCTGAGATCAATGACTAGTTGGCCTCTGGCTGGTTGCGACTGAATCCTGACAAGATGGATGTACTGGAGGTGGTGCCGAACAGACGGCATGATAGGATGGTCTCTGGTGCAGAGACGGGGCTTTTTCTTCCATCTGTACCATTGAAGGCCTCCTCTAGTGTGCGTGAACTTGGTGTTATCCTTGACAGTGGATTGACACTTGAATCTCAGGTGTCATCCATTGTTCATACTAGCTTTTACCATCTCAGGAATATTGAGGAAGACCAAGGTAGAAGGGTCAGCGGGGATGCTGCTACAGAAGGTAAAGCCATCAAAAAATGGAGAGCAATGAGTACCAATGTCCGTAGTCTGGTTAACAAGCTTCCTGAATTAGTGGCCTTGATGGAGGAGGAACATCTGGATATCGTGGCAGTCACAGAAACATGGTACACACAGAACCATGACTGGGATGTAAACATACCAGGATATACTATCTACAGGAGGGACAGGGAGGGTAAAAGAGGAGAAGGAGTAGCTCTCTACATAAGAGAAAGAATCAAAGTAACAGAACAAAAGGGTAAACAGGGAGGAGAAGAAGCACTGTGGGTCAATTTGGAGGCAGACAGTGGCACCACAATCTGCACAGGGGTTATATACAGACCCCCCCCCACCAGGGGGAGGAAATGGACATGGAAATGATAGAAAGTATACTTAGAATGGCAGATAGAGGGGAGATATTGCTGATGGGTGATCTGAATATGCCAGATGTTAACTGGAGTGCAGTTGTAGCATCCACTTCTAAGAGTGGGGTTATTCTAGATGCCCTACAGGGGGCATGCCTCAGACAACTAGTATTGGAACCCACTTGAGAGGGAGCAATCTTAGACCTGGTTCTCTCAAATGGAGATGGAGGAGGATAACAGACGTAGAAGTGGGTAGCCATCTAGCAACTAGCGACCATCAAACAGTATGGTTCACAATAAACACAGCAATATAGTCAAGCCATACAAAGGCAAAAGTACTGGACTTCAGGAGGGCTGACTTTGCCAAAATGAGTGAGTGCCTAAGGAATGCACTAGCAAATGGGCAGGAAGGAGGGGTGGAAGAACAATGGGGAATAGTAAGAACTGCCATCACAGAGATAACAAGCCTTTGTGTGAAGCAAATAAACAAAACAAAATGATGTAAGAAACCACTATGGTTCTCAAAGGAGGTGGCAGTGAAGGTTCAAGAGAAAAAGAAAGCATTCAGAAAGTACAAGGAATCACAGAAGGAGCAGGACAGAGAATTGTATCAGTTAAAGCAAAAGGAAGCTGGGAAGGCAGTCAGAACAGCAAAGGCCCGAACCAAGGAAAAGATAGCCAACTCAGTTAAGAAGGAGGATAAAACCTTTTTTAGGTACATCAGGGAGCGAAGGAAGACTAAGGGAGGGAGGGATAGTGAGGCTTAATAAAGGGAAGGGGGTGGGTAGAGGGTGACGGTGAAAAGGCAGAGATACTAAACAAATATTTTTGCTCAATATTTACAAATGAAGAGGGGGAGGTACCTAAAACAAACAATATAAACACTCTGGATACAGAAGTTGATGCCAGCCCATTTACAGAAGAAAGGGTTCTGAAAGAACTCTTAAAACTGAAGGTGGACAAAGCAACGGGGCCTGATGGAATTCATCCCAGAATTCTAAAAGAACTGAGGGTAGAACTAGCAACAGCACTGACTACCCTCTTTAAAAAATCATGGATGGGGTGGTACCTGAGGACTGGAGGAGGGCAGATGTGATTCCCCTTCACAAAAGTGGGAGCAGGGAAGAAGCAGGAAACTACAGACCTGTTAGTTTAACCTCAGTGATAGGAAAAATGATGGAATCACTTCTGAAGGAAAGAATGGTCAAGTACCTAGAGGCCAGAGGGGCACAGGACCCAAGGCGGCATGGATTCACAGCGGGAAGGTCATGCCAGACGAATCTAATAGATTTCTTTGATTGGGTGACCAAAGTAGTAGATCAGGGAGGGGCTGTGGACATGGCCTACCTAGACTTTAGCAAGGCATTTGACTCAGTCCCACACAAAAGATTAATATACAAGTTAGTCAGCCTGGGAGTGGGTCCCAAGATGATAGCCTGGGTAAAGAATTAGCTGGAGAATAAGACACAGAGGGTAATAGTGAATGGAGTCCACTCTGAAGAAAGGGGGGTTACTAGTGGGGTACCGAAGGGTTCAGTATTAGGACAGGTCCTCTTCAGTGTCTCTCTAAGCAACATTGCAGAGGGACTGGAAGGAAAAGTATGTCTCTTTGCAGATGACACAAAGATCTGCAACAGAGTTGATGCACAAGGTGGAGTGGAAAGGATGAGAAGGGACTTGGCAATGTTAGAGGAATGGTCAAATGTATGGCAGCTTAGATTCAATGCTAAGAAGTGCAAGGTAATGCACCTTGGAAACAAAAACCCAGGGGAAGAGTACACAATAGGGGGTGAGATACTAATGACAACAAACATGGAAAGGGACCTGGGGTAGTCATATCAGATGACTTAAAGGTGGGCAAGCAATGTGAGAGGGCAGTAAGGAGGGCTGGGGGGATACTGGGATGCATAGAGAGAGGCATCACCAGTAGAAAACAGGAAGTTGTTACCCCTCTGTACAGACAGCTGGTGAGACCCCATCTGAAGTACTGTGAGCAGTTCTGGAGACCCAATCTCTGCAAAGACATAGACAAGATGGAAGCTGTCCAGAGGAGGGCAACTAAAATGGTGCAGGGTCTGCACCAGAAGACATATGAAGAGAGACTAAAGGAGCTTAATATGTATAGCCTCGAGGAAAGGAGGGAGAGGGGGGACATGATAGAAACTTTCAAGTACCTCAAGGGAATCAACAAAGTCCAAGAGGGTAGCATCTTTCAAAAAAAGTGGTGTGCAAGAACAAGGGAGCACAATTTGAAGATGGGGAGCAGCTCAGAGGTAATGTAAGGAAGTATTTTGTTCACAGAGAGGGTTGTGGATGCATGGAACAGCCTTTCAGAGAAGGTTGTGGAGTCAAAAACAGTGGTTGAATTCAAGCATGCATGGGACAGTCATAAGGCAATTCTAGGGGTTGGGGGTAGAAAGAAGTAGGCTGCTGGTTAACTAGGATCTGCAGCTTATCCATTAGGTAGGGAAATGAGCAGACTGGGTTGGCCAAGTGGTCCTTATCTGCCGTCATATTCTATGTTTCTATTGTCAGGATATATCCCCTAGTTCCACCTCTGGACTTCCCCACCTTGGTGCATGCATTTGTGATGTCTAGGTTTGACTACTGTAATGCGCTATATCTTGGGGTCTCTGGAGGTACCTTCCACCATCTGCAGTGGGTGCAGAACGCAGCTGCTAGGTTGTTAACGGGGCAGTCTAGGTACTGCCACATCACCCCGGTGCTGCATGAACTGCACTGGCTGCCAGTTAGGTGGAGGGTCCTCTTTAAGGTGGGTTTTCTCACCTTTAAGGCATTACATGGCCTCGGCCCTGGCTACCTGAAAGACCTCCTTACACCTGCTGTCTCGGTCCACTCCCTCCGTTCCTCCTCTAGGGGCCTCCTTGCGATTCCCAGAACAAGGTTAAAAACTGCCGGTGACAGAGCTTTCAACGTCACTAGTCCCATCCTGAGAAATTCACTGCCTCCAGCTGTAAGAGAGGCCCCTTTAATAGAGATATTTAAAGGCTGCATCAAGGCCTTTTTGTATAATGGGGTCTTCTCGGACTTCGGCTGATAATCTCTATCCAGGCTGTCCTTTGTGATCAGGTCTGGTCACATGCCTTTTTAGAGTTCAGATTTTAGATATTTATGTAGTATTTATTTATAGTTATTTTATGATTTGTTTTAATTATATTGTGTTACCTAATTTATTGTATCTTTGTTACTTGTTCTGTTTTGAGTTTGATCTGTTTGTATGGCATCCAGAGCCTCCGGGATGGGCATCTTTTTAAATAAATCTTGCCTTGCCTTGCCCATTACTACCCTTTCTCTCATATACCCTAACCAATTTATTACCCGGGTTACTACCTTGTTGCCCACCTCCAAGCTACCCTGCTTGCTTACCAGTCTCCTATGTGGAACAGTGTGGAAAGCTTTACTGAAACTTACACAGGACATATCCGCCACTCCTCTCTGATCTAATTCCTTGGTCACACAGACAAAGAAATCTATCAGATGTGTTTTACATTACCTCCCCCAAATTAATCCATGCTGCCTTGGAACTTTTAACCTGATGGATTCAAGATATTCCACAATCCTTTCCTTTCACAGTGTTTCCATTAATTTACCCACCACCGATGTCAGGGTGGCAGGCCTATAATTGCCAGCTTCTTTCCTGCTACCACTTTTGTGACGTGGGACTACATCCATTCTCCTCCAGTCCTCCAGGACCTCTCTAGTCTCCAGTGATCTTTTAAATAGGACTGTCAGAGATGCAGGCAGTACCTCCCTGAGCTCCCTCATCACCCTTGGATGCACCCTGTCTGGCCCCATAGCTTTCTTCACTTTCAGGTTAGTGACTGCTTTCAGGATATTCTCCTCAGAAGAAGTACTAGTGTCCACTTTCCTCCCATCAAAGCTTCTGTTGCTTTTTTGTTGTCCTTCCCCTTCTCCTTCTACTGTGAACACTGAGCAGAAGTGTTTATTCAAGTTGTCTGTCTTTTCCTGGTCATCTTCTACACAGTCCCACCCTCCCCCCTTTTAATCTTTCAGTCCCTTTCTTTGTCTTCCTTTTTTCACTTACATGCTTAAAAAAATGTCTTGTCCCCCTTTGATACTGTCCAAGCTATTCTTTCTTCAGTTTGCATCTTTCTGCTCCTTACTGCTTTACGTGCTTCACTCTGTTTCCTCTGATACACCTTCCTATCCTCCTTCCTGTGTATGTCTTTGTACCTACTGAATGAAACCCTTTTAGCCTTTACCTTTTCCACCACCTCTTTTGAGAACCATAGTAGACCCCTCGTCTTCTTGCTTTCGCTCACTTGCTTGATGCAGAAGTTTGTTGCCTTCACTATGCCCTCTTTTAGCTTGACCCACTGATCCTCCACCCCCCATGTCATACTTCCTGCCAGATCATCCCCAAGACATTCATCCAACTATATAAAATCTGCCCATATGAAGTCCAGGACCCACACCTGTGACTGGTTCAATTTTGTAGCCTTCCTTATGTTGAACTACACTGAACAGTGATCACTGGTCCTCAGGTGGCTTCCCACCTTGACATCTGCAACACTGTCCCTATTAGTGAGAACCAGGTCCAGTATAGCCCCATCACGAGTGGGTTCAATGACTAGTTGCCTGAGGAACACCCCCCCCCCCACAAGGACTCTAGAATGTCTCTACTTCTAAATCTTGTGCTTAACAATACCGATGGGGAAATAAACAAGTGTGAAGTCAATGTTCCTTTATTCAACACTGATCACAATATTATCTCCTTATAAATTAACAGGAGTATAGAAAATATAGTGGCATTACAATCTTTTATATTTACTCAAACACTCCATCTGAAAAATAAATTAAGCCCAAATTTGTAAAATGAAAATGAAAATTAGATCTAAATGGCATTCATGCCAATATAAATTTGACTAGGCTAAACATTAGAATCAGTAAGTTGAGGGACTTTTTTGTACCAAGATCAAAAGCTTACAATAATAAACTCTATCCAGAGCCATTAGGTCTGCATGGGAGGAATTTGGGGTGAAAATACTGAAAATTACCAAAGGTATGAGCCTACATTAGGAAAATGTAATGTAGGCTCATAAATGTGTTGTTTTGTAATATTTGTACCCCAAATTTTTCAACGTAGCCCTGTTATGACCCTGCCTCATGAAGAAGGGCAGAGCAAATGTTCTACTCCTGCCCGAAAGGTGATTTCACGCAGGGAGTGCAAAATCAACTTTAAGGAAACAGAAACACATTTTGGGCCAGAGTTGAAAAATGACAGTTGTCACATTCAAGGGATACTGTAAAGAAATGGCTATCTTGTAATTTTGGTGGCACAATAGTGAAAATTACCAAAGTTACTGTATGAGCCTGGATTCTCAAAATTAAATGTAGGCTCATAACTTTGTTGTTATTTAATATTTGTACACCAAATTTTCAACATAGCCTTCTTCTGACCCCATCTCATGAACAAGGGCAGAGAAACTCCTGCCCAAAAGGTGATTTCTTGCAGGGAGCTAGAAATCACCTTTTGGGATGTGAAAAAACATTTTGGCCAGGATTTGAGAAATGAAAGCTGTCACATTCATGAGGTTTTGTAAAGATATGGCTATGTTGTAAATTTCATGTCAAAATATAAAAAATTACCAAAGTTATGAGCCTGCATTAGCAAATTTCAATGTAGGCTCATAACTTTGTTGTTCCTTTAGTATTTTTACACCACTTTTTTAACATAGACTTCTTATGACAGCATCTCATGAACAGGGGCTTAGAAAATGTTCAGCTTCTGCCCAAAAGGTGATTTCGCACAGGGGGCGCTATGTACTATGCCAATGTACTGCGTAAGCTGGACGCATTGGCATAGCTATGATTGAATGCCATGCAGTGGGGTCCCATGGACGCCATGCAATATAACTATGGGAGCACAGGACAAGTATGCGCCTGACCCCCTGGCTGCGTGGACAACTATTAACCAGGGGCTGACAGGGGGCATATCAGGGGTGTGTGCCCACACTCCATGCCATTCATAAAAGTGCGGAGTGCTGGGTGTGGGTGATGCACTGTACGCTACATAATTCCCAGCTGTAACAGTGACGTGCCCCAGAGGATGCCGCCACAAACTGCAGTATCTTGTGGTAGAACAGAAACCTGCAAAATGCTGTTCCAGCCCATGGGGACCATGAGGAGGGCCGGGGGTGGTCGACCGGGTTCCCACCACCCCTGTGCCACTAGTGCGCAGCACTCCATCAGCTGACATCTGCACCCATGGGCACAAGGTATCCACTAGCGGACCGTGTCTGTGCATCCCATTGGATGCATGCCCAGTTCACAGAACACTCCTCTGAGCACCTGTGTGCTGAGGGGGTGGGGCCATGGACAGGTGGCCAGCATTAGTGAATGCCGGCATGTGTGCACCTGTCCGTGGGCACACAGATACACAGATGGGGTATGTGCTTTTCGCACATACCTGCACCCACATCATGCATAGTGCCCTGGGACCCCAAAATCATCTTTTGGGATGTGTTGGTATGTGAAAAAACATTTTGGCCAGGATCTGAAAAATGACAACTGTCACATTCAAGAGGTACTGAAAACATATGGCTATGTTGCAAATTTGGGTCAAAATATTAAAAATTACCAAAGTTCCAAGCCTGTGTTTGCAAAATTGGATGTAGGCTCATAACTTTGTTGATTTTTTAATATTTTTACACCAAATTTTCAACATAGACTTCTTATGACCCCACCTCATGAACAAGGGCAGATACAATTTTCAACTTCTTCCCGAAAGGTGGTTTCATGCAGGAACCACAAAATCACCTTTCGGGATAGATTTGCATAATGAGAGTGCAATTGTTCATGAGATGGGGTCCCAAAAAAGTAATGTTGGGCCAAAAATATAAAAAAAATGGTCAAGTTATGCCACTAAGTTCTAAACACCATTGAAATACATTGAACGCCATACCTGTTTCATCAGTTCGAAGTCTTGATTTGAATATTGAAGACATGTCTCTAGTCCAGAGTGGATTATAGCATTGGACCCCCAATGGGCAAGTAAGGGCTTGGGTGGGGGTGCAGGGTGGTGGGTGCTGAGTGGGAGGGTCGGGTGGTGGCAGTGCAATGGAAGCAAAAGATATCAATGGCCACTTTTATTACAGGTTTAAAGAAAGACCAATGGCCACAAAAGACATTGATGGACTTTTATTTTTTACAGGTAAAAAAAAGACACATACATTTTCCTGCACTGGGTCATTGGGCACCCCCCAGTGCACCAGTTATGTTTCTCAGGGGGGGGGGTGCTGGGTGCTGAAAGGAAGGGTCAGGTGGGGTTAAAACAAACAAATGTGAATTCCTACACATGGGGATTGGACTCCCTCAGTGCCACGGTTATATTTCTGGGGGAGTGGAGTGGTGGGTTCTGAGAGGAGGGTTGGGTGGGGGAAGGAAGTAATACATAAATAATAATAAAAAATGCAGAAATAACCGCACATGTGCGGTAGTGGATGATGGTGGGTGTCAGTAACAGGATTTTGTGAGCTGGTCACTGGGGGACTGGGCAGCCTCAGTGTCACTATTATGTTTCTGGAGGGGTAGAGGGTGCTGAGAGGGAGGGAGGGTCGGTGGGGAAATGTATAATTAAAAAAATTGACTGGTGACAGAAAAATAGTGCAGTGCAAAGTGCTTCATAGATGCGAGGGTGACTGTGTTGGAACTCCAACATGTTGTTTGGTCACAAGGAATGTGGGAGTTCTTTTCTTACAGCAAGAGGTCTGCAAGGCTATACTCACTGTAGCCTTAAAAAGTGGAAACAGCCACAATGTCCGAATAAAAATGTATCACATCTTCAGGCAAAACGAATAGCTTATAATAAAATGACACAAGACAATTCAGTTAGCAATATCAACAAGCTTATTAGTAATCAAAAGGAATGTAAACAGACAATTCATAGGGAAAAAAGAAAATTAGAACTTAAACTGACATCAAAGAAATCTACTGCTGAATTTTCAAATGGCCTTCAATACCTCAAGCCCTGGGTATGTTTACCATATGGCACATGGGGCTTGAGGCATTCTCTCGACTAGCCATTGGAATTTTCTGTCCTATGTGCTGTGTCGCAGGTTAGACCAACTGTTTCTGGTCTAGCTTACGGCAATCCTGAGTACCCTTTTTACGGGCTTGCACCAAATATTTGGCACATAGAAACACAGAAACATTGAAGTTGTTGGCAGATAAGAACCACTTGGCCCACCTAGTCTGCACTAAATTCCCTACTTATAGTGCTACCAGAGACCCTCCTTGGACTCCAGCCTATACCTCCTCTTGCTTCTGAGATTCCCTTGTGTCCATCCCATGCATTCTTAAATCTAGTGACTGTTCTAGCCCCCACCACTTCCTCTGGGAGGTTGTTCTAAGCATCCTCCACCCTCTGTATGAAATTGGGTGATGTGTCACAACTGTGTCACAACTGTGCCCGACCTACTAAAATTGGGTTCAGTTGCAGCAAAGGTGTTTGGTGCAGCTGAGCAAAAAAGGGTTTGATGCAGGGCTTGATGTATGCCCTGTGTCGCCGTTTGACAATTAGGCCCTGATGTCAAACATTTCTATAGATATGTAAATTCAGTTTGAAAAATCTTAGCAAGTTGGCCCCATGACTGAGAACAATAAAACCTTAAATACAGAAATTGAAATGGCAGAAACTCTAAGCAGATAATTCTGTAACATTTTAAACAATAAAAGAGTAATTGGAAAAAGGCCCCGTATTACTTGCAAAAGAGGGAGAAATAGTAAAGATTTATTAGTACATAGTGTTCAAGAACCTGAAAAACCAAGAGCAACGTGGATTCCAGCATTCCCCAAAGGAAATTATAGATGTGGCAATTGTGCACAGTGTAACAACACAAATGACAGTAAAAAATTCAAACATCCACATACAAATCAGGAATTTGAAATAAAACAGTTTATTAACTGCAGAAGTACTGGAGTAATATACAGTATATGTTAACCTGCTGGTGTGGTTTGAATTATGTGGGACAGACAAAACGTCAACTTAGAGAACGAATAAGTGAACACAAATCAGCCATTCGGAATAATGTTCAGAAAAATGTTATGGCTCGTCATTTTCTGGCTGTGGGTCATGGGTCTCCTGCCAATTTGAAATTCATTGGAATTGAGAAAGTGTCTGTTGGGCCCCGTGGTGGGAGTCTAACAAATAAGCTAGACCAAAGAGAATGCTTCTGGATTTTCAAACTTGGGACTTTACAACCCAAAGGGCTAAATGAAGAATTATTGTTGCATTGTTATTTATAAATCTTTTGTTGGTATATGTGCTTGTGTGTGATGGATGAATGGATATTTTCATATTTATGAGCAGAGGAAGGTCGTAATATGTCTGTATCATGAATATGTATGTCTTTTCTGTATAAAAGCTGATGAGAATTTTGACCAATCAGCTCTGAGGAAGGCGTAAGCCGAAACATCAGCTGATCCTGTGCATCATCACGCACGTGGGCTGTTCTGCTCGGCCGGCCTGGTCAAAGTCCTGCTGTGGTTTTAAACACCATGATGGTGTCTTCGGCTTTTTTGTTTCAATATAACAAGTAGTCACCGCCATGCACTCTACTTTTGCTGTGGTTATTAACAGGTTTTGTACTTGAATAAAACATGATGACATGGTAAGCTGTGCGTTTTGGATATAATTTCAGTACAACTGATGGGTGAAGTGCAGTTGGTTTGGCTTTTGAGTTTCTCAAAAGCGGTTGTTTTGATTCAAGTAATACTCTGATACCTTCTTGCACCAGATTTGAAGTACTCACCGTGAGTGAGTAGAGCCCCTCGTTTGTTTTGTTTTGTATGTTGCCCCAGAATAACATGCCGGTGCTTTAACCACTGAGCAATAGGTACACATGGTTGGATCTGACTCTTCCTGTACACACTTCTTTTCTCTGGTTTTGTAAATCTTGCAACTAGGAACAATCAAGATGACAATTAGATGATTTTGATAATGAACAATGAAACACTGAAAAAATCACCTTTGGTTTGAAATCAAATATGAATTTCAAGCCTCAAGAAGGCATAACAAACAGGTTTAAATTAATGAAAAATATAAATCCAAGGTGAGAAAATACTTTTTCACAAATCATACTATTAATATTCGGAATAATCTCTGACAGGACATTAGACAGTAAAAATAAAAATATCTTCAAAGTCAAAGTTGACAATTTGATCTTTGCTGGTGGGGATTGACAGTATTACTCTTGAAATGGCAGTCTAAATGGACCATAATCCATTTCCTTCTGCCTGTACACCCATTGTAACCCATAATTATCAATTTATGATCTATTATTTTTCCCTATATCATGATACATGATACAGTTCTGTTACTATTGCTAGACCTGTTGTTGTTACCCCTGTATTGTACATTTCCTTCTGTATTTATTATGTAACCCCCCAGGTCGCATCTAGAAATGAGCAGCCCCCACTCAGTATGTCTGCCTGGTTAATCTCTTAAATAAATAAATAAATACAATACTTAACAAATAAGGAAAAAAAAGTACTGACCACAGTTACACGTTTGTTTGTTGTTCCACAGATTGAAATACATTTTTTCACCTAAACCACAGTTTAAACTGTGTTAATTGTGCGTATTTAAACTTTTGATAGATTGGTGTGTTTCAATGAGAATCCATCTGGCCAAGATGGAGAAATTCCTATCCTCGAAATTTGTGGCTTTATTTATTTTTATTTATTTCAGTTTCAAATTAACACCTTTGAGCCAAAGGATCATTTACAAGGGCTCCAAGTCAGTCAATACAGTACAAGACAAATAGAGTAAACATAACATGACATTGAATTACATTACAAGACGTAATGGATAGAGGTGCCCCAATCTGAGGGCCAGTGAGCTCCCTCATAGAGGCCAGAACAGGATCCTCCCTTGCATCAAATTGCATCTAGGTGACTGCAAGAGTGACAGTACCTACCAAGCCAACTGTCATTTCTGTTTTGGCAATACTTACTGAATTTCAAGCTGAAGCACATTCATCAGCCTAAAGAACGAAGAAGCTTCTTTCTGATATTTCTAGCCACTATGGTGTGATCAAGACCAGAGTGGAGGGGATAGAAGAAGGTTGTGGAATTAAATGAACAATAAATTAAAGCTTTGTCTGCAAGAGCTCTGACAATTGATGGTGCAGTGAATGCTGTCCTCTGTGATTACCTCTCTCTGTGTTCAAGACCGGAACGTGTTGAGAACACAGTGCTCTAGAAGAATCTCATACTGTAACCAGTCCAGTGTTGCACAGGGCTGAGGTGCTGTTCACTTTACTTCCTACCACATTGACAACCCAGGTTTGAGATATCTCTATCCTGCCCCTTGACAATACCAGATCCAAGGGTGTTTCCTTCGTATGTGGCCAAAGTAATCACCAGTGCATCAGTGGTCAGAAAAATAATTTGAGGGGGTCATCCACCTTTACATTGAGATTGCCAGGTGACAAAAGTCGGGGGGGGGGGATTTTAATGCCATGGCTGAGAGCCATTTCACAAACACTATCAGCAAATCTGCTTAATGTCATAGGATGAGAATAATTCTGGACCACAAACTAGTCACAGATGACATGCCACCCATTCAAAAGACCCTGACTGTTCTATGTGTGTCAGTGTGAGAGACATCTCAGATTTATTAAACTGCTCCACCCTTCCACCCCTGTACTCCAATCTTAGATTTGTGAATCACAGTGGAACCAACTCAACTAAAATCAGACTAGAGTTTTCATCAAGCCAGGTCTCAGGGATGCATACCAGCTTGCCCCAGAATCGAAGATATAGTAATATCTCTGATAATGCCTGTTTTATTAACTGACCTGGCATTGCAAAGCAGTACCTAAGGTGAAGAAGATGGCCTACAACATCCATAATGCTCCTCCCTAGATAAGCAGAATCAGTGGACGGGCTTAAGGCATGTAGTGTTCTGCATCATCTTTCCTCAACCAGAATCTCCTGACCCTCCCATCCTTTGCCCCTGAGAGACACTTTTTGTATTCCTTCCTTCCTTATATAAAGAATGATCTACAGAATTGCCATACCTCCACACAAGAAGTGGCATGCCACCCCCAAAAGGACACAAACTTCTGCATTCATTAGAGGTGTAGCTAATCACTTACCTACCCTGACACATGACATGCAGCACTACAGAGGAAATTAGAAATTCCACGACCCCACAATCACACATGCAACAAATAACAATCACATCATAATCACTTATAAATACACAAAAATCCAAACAGTACAGAATAATGGACAGTAACAACAGCACAATAATCCAAAGTTCTAGTATCCAGGCCTCAAGCAGTCAGAAAATCTGGTGGGTTATGAAAAGTCCATAAGGTGTTTAGCAATAATGACAAGAACTATGGTATTAAGAAGAGAACAATACTGAACACATGCTGACATGCATTCATTCACTCACCAATCTGGCACAACAGTCTGAGGACTATATGGAGGTACATTTTGATGTTTACCTAAAGTACTAACAAGTATAGTACTATTAAAAGGACTCCATGTAATGTGAGACCATACCAAGTAAATGGAATAAATTAACTTGGGTCTGAAGATTGTCATTTTAGTGGAGAAAATGAAAAGAAACATAGAAATATTGAATTTGACAGCAGATTAAGGGCCGCTTGGTCCATCCAGGCTGCCCATTTTTCTCTACCCACACTATTACATTAGACCATGCCCGATCTATAGCTCTTTCTCCCTCCTCCCTCCCCTTTCCTTTCCACTGAGATTCCTTTATGCTTATCCCATGCATTCTTGAACCCCACCATTGTTTTTGCCCCACCGCTTCTGCTGGAAGGCTGTTCCAGGAATCCACCACTCTTTCAGTGAAGAAGTTCTTCCTCATATCTCTCCTGAATCTACCCCTTCCAACTTCATAGCATGTTCCCTTATTTTTAAGCACCTTTTCTTCTGAAAAATGCTCCCCTCCTGTACCTTATTTAGACCCGTGAGGTACAGTATTAAAAATGTCTCTATCACATCTCTCCTCTCCCTCCTGTGGTCCAGGGTGTACATCTTGAGGTCCATTAGTCTCTTCTCATAGAACTTTTGATGCAGACCCTGCATCATTTTAGTAGCTCTCCTCTGGACTGCCTCCACTCCGTCTGTGTCTTTTGGGAGATGTGGTCTCTAGAACTGGACACAATACTTTAGGTGGGGTCTTACCAGTGATCTATACAGAGGCAACACCACCTCCCTGTTTCTGCCAGCGATACCCCTCTCTTTGCACCCCAGCATCCCACTTGCCCTCCCTACTGCCTTGCCATCTGATATGTTTACCCCCAGCTGGTTCTATGTCATAATGATTCTGTGTGTTAATATCATGGTAAAACACATCATGGTAAACTATAGGGCGGGCAAAAGAAAGCACAACAAAACAGAATGAGTGCAACATATCGTAGGACATAACTGTGCACATCCCTTTTGTACTGCCCCTATGGAGGGGGGGTGGGATTGCATGCCCTTTAAGCAGCCACCAGCACATTGCATGGATCCAGTTGGGGGACTTGTGCATCTGCACGTTTTCCCGTTGGTGCCAGTTTCATGCTCTGATTCCTGCTGGTAATATTACATGGCAGCCCATTGCACCCATTTGCCTACCCCTGCAACACATTCCCATATGAGTAGCAACCATCAGGCTGCTTGCGGGACATGGGGAGGGTGCTTGTGTGCAAGCCCATGATGGGCTTCCGGCTGACCGACACTGTTGCCGGCGATGTGTTGCTAAGCTCCAGTCCTCACTACCATGTGTCTGTTTGCTGTTTGCATGAGGCACAGAGGGGCCCACGGCTGTGGGAACTTTTGCATTCCTATGTGGTTCCTAGCTAAACAGGTCACCCTCCTCCCTCCTCACAGTGCTGCACTCTGACACAGTCCCACTACTGCCTTCTGTGCATTGCCACCCTTGATGTCAGTGTGGACCGCTATGCTACTCCTGTGTCTGCGGTGACACACTTGTGCTAAAATTTGCTGTCTCTTGAGATACTGCTGGATTTGGGCCTGCCCTTACACCTGTTGGGCATGTGCTGCAGCAAGTGGGATGAGCATATGGACACAACAAAGGAAGGCATCCTCCTTCGTGCAGGGGCAGGACGGCAATGGGCAGCATTGTCCATGGCTAGGTGAGGCAGGCTGTTGTTTTTCTGGTGATGGTGGCATGTTTGGGGGCTTGCAGGGCTGAGGGGGGTGGAGGGGCACCAGAGGCACTGCCAGTCACAGGTAGCAGGCATCGCAATCCATGCTGCTGCTGTCCCTTGTGGTGTTCCTGATGGGCCTGCCCCATGCTTTGCACCTGAGTGTCCACTTCCCCCCACCCATGTCCATGGGGGCACCATGGGGTCTGGCAGCACACCACAGGCTGATGACTCATAGTATTATTGCCTGCAATGTTTGTGCCATGCGTTGTTTACACCTGTGATGTGTTGACTGTGATATTGTGTCCTGCCTTATTTTGCGGGTAGTATTAACACCCAGAACCATCATAATAGTGATCGCAAAACAGCAATCATTATTGTGGCGAGTGTATATCTCAGAAAAGCAAATCAGTGATATACACATGCCGGCAAAGAAACATCCAGCAAGGAATCTGAGTGTTTATGCAGGGGGGTGCCCCCCTACTAATGGATTCTCAACTCCAGGGGGGTACATATCGGGAAGGGGGTGACACTCTAGACTCCAACAAAAAATGTAGATGCAGCGGCGGCCAGCAATAACATTTTTCCTACACCCAGCCCTGAACCCAGTATCTGCTGTGCCACAGCTAGCCACACTCACCACCACACCACATGGCTAGCTCGGGTGCAGCAGGTACACTACCCCCTCATAAACCCTTTTCCCTATCCCTCCCCTTCCCTTAGCTATCCCTTCCTTCTGATCATCCTTCCCTACTCTAGCTTTCGCATAGGGTCACTACCATTGCAGGGTAGCCCACGAGGAAATCATTGAATAAGAATAGCCATTTTGATGGTTGTTCATATTCAGTCACCATCCTTACTGGATACCCCCCAGGTCTGTTCCCTGCTTGGGAATCATCAATACCACTCCACCCATTTTGTACTCCAGCCCTGGGTTTCTGTGCCCTAAGTGCATTATTTTGCATCTTTTCACATTGAAATCTATCTGCCATACCCTTGACCACTCCTCTAGTTTTCTCAGGTCTCTGATCATCCTTTCCACCACCCCTTGGAGTGTCCACCCTATTGAAGATTTTGTTGTAATCCGCAAAGAGGCAGAACTTCCCTTCCAGCTCTTCTGCAGTGTCACTTATAAACATATTAATGAGGACTGGTCCCAGCACTGATTCCTGAAGCACCCCACTGGTCAATCTCCCTTACTTGGAGTGGTCTCTATTTACCACCACCCTCTGTTGCCTATCCCTTAAAAAATGTCTTATCCAGTTGATTACCTTTGGACCCACTCCAAAGCTACCCAGCTTGCCTGCTAGTCTCCTACAGTATGTAAAATGGTGTCAAACACCTTACTGAAATCTAAGTAGGTCATGTCCCCCTCTCCACCCTGATCTAGTTCGTTAGTCACCCAGTCAAAGAAATCTATCAGATTCTTTTGACATGACCTTCTTCTTGTGAAACCATGCTACCTTGGGTCTTGTAACCCACTGAATTCAAGATATTCAACAATCCTTTCCTTCAGCCATGATTCCATTTACTTTCCCACCACTGATGTCAGTATGACTGGCCTATTATTGCCAGCCTCCTCCCTGCTACCACTTTTGTATAACGGGACTATATTCACCCTCCTCCAGTCCTCACAAACCACTCCTGTTTCCAGTGAACTGTTAAAAAAATAGGCACTTGCTTTTATTACTCAGGGCAAGCTTTTGACTTTTATGTGCCTACCCTGGCACATGATGGACAGCACCACAGAAGAAGTAAAATCCCACTACCCCAACACTCAAACACTCAAGCAATAGAAATCACACCACACTCACTCATGTGCCCTACAAAATCCTAACAGTAAAGAAAAATAGCAACAAAAGCAAGGTTCAAAGTCCTAATATCCAGGCAGGGACTGGAAAGGACTAGCTGCTACACTTGCAGTGGAGAAAATGAAGAGAACTATTTAATTGCTTTCATTAAGTAAGACTTTCTCTTAACTTTTATATACCTATCCTAACACATGATATGCAACACCACATGAGAAAACAAATCCCACTATCCCCACACTCACATACACAATCAATTATATTCACACCACATTCACTCATAAACCCTAAAAAAGCCAAGCAATACAGAACTGTCAGCAACATCAGAAAAAGAGCAAACAGCTATAGTGCATGATTTTTACACAGCTGTGTCACAATTCAAAGGAAATTGTACTAATTGCTTGAAAATTATTAGACCACCACACTGGTGGTCTAACTTCTGGATGTAATAACAGCAAGATGTGCCCCAAAATTGACACATGGATCAAAATAATGATGCATGCTTAATTTTTTGCTAAAACATGGGTAAAGTAATGTATATGTGGCAGAATGTTTGAACATTTAGAGCACACACATTCTGACACATTTATCATGATGCAGCTGTGTCAGAAAAAAATGACACAGGTCCTGCATCCAGACTTTTGAAAGTCCAGCCCCTAATATCCAGGCAAGGACTGGCCTCTACACTTGTTGTGAGGAAAATGAAGAGAAATTAACACTTGCTTTTATAAATTAGAGTTTGATTTTAAGTTTTACAAGCCTCGCTGCTGGAATACCTACCAGAGAGGGATATAATTACCTATTGAAGCTCTCGAAACACTTTTTAAATATATGCTCAAAAATGTATCTTGTTTACATGACTTTTAATAAATAACTTGTTTGTCTGTACATATTGTACCAACTTGTGTCTTTCTTATTTAGTAGTAAAATACTTTGATAGTTTTCAAACAAAATTGTTTGTATAAATGAGTGAAATCCTATCTCTAGTAAGGATTCTGGAAAAGGAGAACTGTAGAAGAACCTTTACTGCAATTTCAATTTGGTTTCCATAATCATGCATGCATGCATACATAAAGTACATACATACAGTATATACAGAGAGGTTTAGGGAGGAAAGAAGAACTTTGATCTACTGAGTTCCACCCACTCACTAACTCAGTAGCAGTACCCTGTCACCCTTTTTTCGTCAAAGTACCTGTCTGAGCTTGAAGGTCATACTCATTGCAATATCAGTTGATACCAACTACTCTGGATGTCTATTTCAGGCTTGTACCAGTCATTCTATAAAGTAGTTCTGAATATCTCTTCTGAGTCTTTCTCCTTGTAGTGAAATCACGCATTCCCTTTTCCTTTCATCCTTGTGCATCTTGAAGAGCTGCATGTGAACTCATGGTGGCTTGTTATTCCTTTCAGTTCAATCCATTTTTTATTCAGAATAAAAATCATTGATCAGAACTTGTTTATAATGCTGTCCTCTTAAGGCAAGACTTCTGATGACAAGTAAACATGCTCCAGATGTAAACAGTGGTAGATACAGTGTACAACTTAAAAGGCATTGTATGTTTCAGAAATATCCCCTCTAATGTTTCCTGTATTTCATGGAAAATAGCCTAAGATCTGCCAATCCTTTTAGATCATGTTTTCTAAACCTTTACCTACCATGTTTGCTCTTCTGTCCTTGTCATTTCTTAATTACATCAATATTATTCCTCTGATATGGGGACTATATCAATGTTTGATTTTCTCTTTCCAGAACAGATGTTGAACAAATGCTTGTGGGAGTGCTACCTGAATGCTAAAACTCATGTTGCTGATGCTTTAACACATGTGCATCTGCTTTTAAGTCAAAGGTGTAGTCTTGCATGCCACCACTTAAGTATGCACATTATGAAGGTGTATACTTCCACCAGGACCCCAACACCAAAGTGGACATGAATAAAAATCCCTATAGTGTTTTGGGGGGTACCATCTAGTGGAATATTTTTTTGTTCCAACCCCCCCCCATGAGAGTCAACTCAGTATATCCCATAAGAGTTTCAGTCCAAGCTTGGCCAAGTCCTGGTAGAGGTACAGGGGCTTCACTCACTCTCATTCTGGAGGTCCCCTTTTGGTATAATCCCTAAATCCTGACTGGCACCAAACCAATCTGCTGGCTCTACTGTTAGGGTGCAGGTCTATGGCATGAGAAAGATGTCTTGATCCCTGGTACAGCCTATATTGACATCTTCCAGCACCTGCAGGCTAAATTTTCTTCAGTGAAACAGGATTTCTGGTGCTTTCTGCAAAGCAGGAATGCTCTCTCTGGGTTGCTAAAGGAATCAAAGCATCCCTTTTCTCTACTTCAGAGATGGTTCTAGTTGAAGAAAAGGAGGGCAGACTCTATATACTCCCTAATCAGAGATTCTTTTCCCAAGCACTCCCAACCAGAACGCATAAAATGGTGAGGAATTTTAGGTATCACTATTTTGGATCCCAAGTGGTCAAAATGTTGGAAAGTTAGTGTTCTGGGCATGTTCTGATGACAGATTGGGACTAATCCAGAACAACATTTTACATCTCTTTTTACAGAACCTCTGCAGTGCTTGGCTGATTCAACTTCAAGCCTGATGACAAATGTTAGAAATAAGGAGGACAAACCTAGCTCACATTCAATGATTTTGCTCCTCACTATCAGGTTACTAGAAAGACATTCAAGAAATTTGTGGTAAGGTCATAGGTGTCCTGGTATTTGATTCCCCACAACTTATACTGCTTGGTATCCAAGATGCCAGGGACCCATTATTACCTCCTATCTCTGCTGGCTTGTCTCAGTATCAGTAGAAGCCATGAGACTACTTTTGTAAAGATGTCTCACAACAGACATCCCCTCTGTACAAGAGCGGGTGATTTCTGTGGACACATTGGCCACTTTTGGGCACCTCTCTCACTTTGCTAATCACCTCATGCTGCCTTTAGATGAGTTTTGTGTTTTGGGCCCATATCTTTCCTCCACTGCATGTCACATTCCTGGTGGGGTGAGTGGACAATAAGAGACAGACCCTCCAAAGGTGAAGGGGACCATATTAACCATCTTAACCCCATAGGTTACCTCCTTCCTCTGTCGCATCCATGTAGTTCATTGGCACACCAAAACCTAAGGTACCCCATCCCAATCAAAGTCCTGTTATTCCTTCCATCCCTTGGGCTGGCAGTGTGAGTGCTCCAGATATCTCACCCCAGATGTCCAGGAGGAGCTGGTGAAATATTCTGTGGCATAGCCTCCCTCAGCTATCCCACTAGTACCTGCTTACTTTGGCAGGAAAGGTGACTGCCCACAGGCTGACTCTGAATACATGCACCTTACATGATGCATCACTGAGATACCTCCTCCTCTTCTAAAATATTATTCAAAATGGTGTTATACAAGTACTTTTGACGTGACATTGTGCTCCTGTCAGTAGCAGCTCAGTTCAGTAAATGAAGTTCCAGATAGATATATTTTCTCCATGTTACCACTGTATTAAACTGATCTGTGATCTGTTACCTTTTCTATAGAATGTGTGTATCTGTTTGTTTGTTTTACTGATTATACTGGTAAGCAAAGCAGGCAAGATTATGTCCATTTTCACTAGCAACCAGAATGATCTGTGAATGGGTTACCCATCTTCTTTATATTTTACAGTAGTTTTAAATGCACCATTCTGTTATGTTGAACAAAATTCTCTGAATAAAATGTTTAATTACAAAAAGGTTTTTAGTCTAACAGACAGTCCTAATTTAATTATTTAATCACAGTATTTGATATGGCATGTTTATTCAAACAAGGGACATGCAAACCAGTTCTGATTTAGAGCCAGATTACCTACCAAGATCCAAGATAGACTACTGTTGAATTGTTAAATCTAAGGTAGGCATCTGTTAAATTGGATAAAGTTCTGGACCATAACCTGCCCCCCAAGTGGACTACCTTGGATCATTAAGATCAAGTTCATGGGGGTCAGAGACAGAACCCAAACCTGGTCACAGCTGCTTCTCTCATCCCTTGTTCCAACAGAACATTGCTTCCTAATCTATCATCCAGTGTTTCATTGTTTTAAGAGGCAATACCATACGTGACATAACAGTGCTTAATATTGTAAGCTGCTATGTATATTTATAATCCAACACCCAAAACGGGATGGATCACCATATATGTTGTGCACTACCTTTTCAGCTTTAGATTTCCAACCCACACTTATAGGGCTACATAAGCAATAAGACATGATGGGGTGTGCATTGTGGTAAGATACTGCATACCCAGTGGTGTAGTAAGGCACGAGGCCATAGGCCATCAACCCCTGGCAGTTATCTCAGCCAATACACACTCCTGGAGTGCCTTATTGTGCTTATAAAAATGGACTTTTATTTTTAAAATTGGTTCAATTATTAAAAAGCACATTTTTAACAATGTAAACCTTGAAAATTATGTGTGGTTTTTAGCTAAAGTAGTCATCCCACTTATTGGGTTTAGATGTTATTTTTGTAGTCCCCCACCATGCCCCATCTCCAGTAACCATCATTGATCATATTTGTTTAAACAAAAAATAAACAGGTTTGATATTTATAAAAACAATTGATTGCAAGAGGCAAAGCTGTGCAAGTGAGTATGACAGATGACTTTGCAGTGTGTGAGAGAGACAAATTATTGTAGACAGAGCATAGCCAAGTAGAAAATGAAAACAGCAGTGAGTGCTGTAATTGACTGTTTTTCACAATTTCTTTAAATGTTGTGTTGTTCTGATAGTTGTCTTTCTTGCTTGCAGTCACCTGATCACCCATCTGCCTTCTACAATTTCCTCTGTTAACCTCCAAAACTGAATTCCCAACACAACCAAGCTATTTTTTTTTTTTTACTTTGAAAAACTGGTATCAGGTCTGCTGGGCTTTTCATTGCCCTGCTCACCACAACAACCCTGGCACTGATAGATAAGGCTGATATTGCCTGATTGAGAAAGCTGCAGCAGTGTTTTATTATACAGTTGGTTAGGGCCTGTTAACCAACGTGGTGCGATGTTACTGCCAACATGCTACCATCTGTGGTTAGCAGCATTCATGAAAATGCCAATGTTGCCTGTATATGTTTGTTCTTCAGCTGTGACTGCAGAATTGGGGTCAGCTGGCAATCATGAGACAGCAACAGAAATATGAAATTTATTAGAATTTTCCAATTTAAGTCAGGCCACAAGTGTTTTTCTTATTTCCTTATTTTATATTTATGAGCAGCTGTAGGATTGTGCTGCATCTCCACTGTGGAGAAAAGATACAGTTTCTGGTGTACTATAGGATGACAACAACAACAACAACAACAACAAACTATAGAAGAAAAAAAACCTAAACCAAGAGAAAAAAATGTTTTGATGTTCTGATGCTGGAAATGGATATGCTTCTTTATGTGGTCAAGTTACAGACAAAAACATAAGTGATGATCAAGGCTACCAGACTCTGTTTTGTGGTTGTTTCTTTTCCAAGAAAAAATGACTGCCAAACACTTTTTCCAAAATGTTGTACTTGCGTAGTGATAATGCAATAAGGCTAAATACCTGGATGACCGCACATTGTGCTGCATTAATGCACAGTCAGGTGATGGGTTTTAGCCAGTCTAGAATAGGGGATTTTCATACCCGTTTTATAACTGTATTGAGTGTTCTACTCAGTGTGTTAGGAATGTGGGAGAGGCTAAATATTCCAGTTTGCAAGGCTTTTTGGCTAGAAAAAAATGAAATAGTTTACTGAAGAGTTCTCTGAGAGAGAAGAGGAAAAACAGAATATGGGAAAGTGAGCTGGGGCAGTCTCTGTTAATGAAGACTAGTTTGTGGACCTGGAGATCTAGAACTGGCTCTCCAGAAGCATCTACACCCATAATGATAGGTCCAGCTATGGGGCTTGTGGACCAATGGAGCCAGGCGATACTGCTGCTGAACTAACTATTGAAGCCAGAAGTGGGTGAAAGAGTACAGGAGTTGCTAGGGGCTACCCATTTTGCAGGCAAGACTGAGAATTCACTGTGCCCACTAGGGAGAACCCTGGCCCATTAATATAAATCTGTCACCTCCAAGGAGTCTGTCCTTTAGTGAGCCATGGTACGGGATTTCATTTGTATGTTTGAAGGTGGAGAGTCCAGACTAGGTCTGTGGCCTGTAGGACACCAACTGGGAAGTAGTAGAAATTCAGTGGTCCCTCAAGAAAGGATGAATGGAGGGAACACACTTAAATATTCTCCATAAAGGGACTGCAAGTCAGTAGCTTCAGGGATTTCCATTATGTACATGTATGTACTTTTGTTGTTTGCAGCCATTCATTTCAATGAATCAAGTCATAAACTGTAGACACTGTGGACATTCAAGTTATCCAATGAACTGCTTGAATGTTATTTGACAGTTAAATTATTCTCTGCTATGGTTAGAATCTCAGCGCTGCATCCCCTCAGGGTCAGGAGTCAGTATAGTCCCTATATTTAGTTCCATGGCAACTAGCCCCCATGTGGCTAAGCACGTGTTGAAGCTCCCAGATGGAAGCACCAAATGCTGAACCTCAGCAACAACAGAACCCACAGCTCCTGGTCTGCATGGCATAAACGTTCAGTCATTTGCTCATGTTGCCGGCTGAACTATACCTGTGGATTAGGGTCTAGCCACAAATGGAAGCATGACAATTTGAGCCTTATAGTTACCTGTAAATAATTGGTCAGAGCTTGCCCTGTGATCACTCCCCACCCAACTCAATCATATTATGCCCTCCAACAAACAACACAATGCAGAACATGCTCCTGTGAAACTAAGAGTGCTATATAAGAGCTCAAAGCAAGATGCAAAAGTAATCAGTACTCTCAGTAGTTTTTGTGCTTAAGATTTGCTCAAAAGATAATCACATTTATTTAATAAAGAAAAACAAATATCTCCAGTGCAGAAGGGTGGCTATAATTAACCCAGCACTTTCAGACTGACTAATCTCTTCCTCAGTGGCTGGGACTGGGACTTTTCTCAGGCCCTTTTATGTGAGGAGTCCAGGGAGGATGTGCATCTGCGTTAGCTGTTGCTATGGTCCCTGGTGCATTCAGGGTTAATTCTGAATCATATAAGAGGATCATAGAGCGGAATCCACACGCGGCAAAGTCCAGTTGTGCTAAACAGCCCATAGCTCTCACAATTAGCATCTCCATCATGGGCTGCTTAGGCTGGGTAGTTTCTCTATGCTGCCTTTTTTTCCTTAGTTTTTGTGCTAACCAGCTTATTGCTGAGGCTCTGCATTACCGTTTTTCTAACAGTTACCCTCCCCTTCCATGTCATATCTAGCTAGAATCCTCTCTTGCTCTCCTATACATTCCTTGTCTTCCCAACGTGGTCACTGCACTACTTGGGCAGTGGCTCCACAAACACCTATGCATATCTAATGCTACATCTGTCCTAGAAATGCTCTCTTCATGTGCCTCACCCTGGGTCCACATTTCTGTCCTCCTCCTGCTGGCCTGTGCTGGGGACATTGAGCCTAATCCTGGACCCCGCTGTCCTATGCCTGCCCAATCCCCCTCTACAACTTCCATACCCCTGATAAAAGGTCTTAAAATTGCTCACATGAATGTCCACAGTCTCCACCCTAAAATGGCTGAACTTGAGGCTTGGGTCCTTCAGCTGTCCCCTGACATCTTATGTATTTCAGAATTCTGGCTTAAACTGGCTATTAAACAGCATGAGGTGGCTTTAGCTGGATATAACTGCCTCAGAAAAGATAGACTGGCTAAGAGGGGTGGAGGTGTTCTCATGTACTTTAGGTCAGATCTTGATGTCATTGAAGTCACTGATCTTGACATCCCTGAATCCCTATTCATCTCCCTAACCCTTGGAAATGTTGAAAAACTCATTATTGGGTGTGTATATCTGACACCTAGTAAAGCTTCCCTCAGCCTGCCTTCCCTCTTAGCTTCCCTAGCTAACCTCCCCTGCCACAACCTTATACTTTGTGGTGACTTTAATTTAGATTGGCTCCACCCGGATGCTGATAAAATGTGTGCCTCGCTTGCCAACTCCAACTTAGCTCAACTCCTCCAGGAACGAATGTGTTTCAACACCAAGTCTGGAAAACATTCTCTGCTTGATTGGATGGTCACCAATTGCCCTCAGAAGATCAAAGCTGTGAGCGTTCTCTTTGACTGTATAAGCGATCATTCACCCACTTTTTGTGTGTGAAGAAACAATTGTCTCAACCCTTCCTCCAGGATCTCTCTGGTCTGGGACATGTCTCAGTTGGTATCCTGTGATAAGGGCATCTGCTATTGAGCACTTACAAAAAGGGTGACTCAATAGCACAGGGCTACTGGACTGGGGTGGGGTGACTACGGATATAGCGACATCCTGTTGCTACATGTACATGCGCATGCGGGGGGAGCACACCATGTAATGGGCGGATGGTGAGGGAGGGTTTGTGAGGCATAGTGTGGCAGTGGGTTACCGAGCTGACCCTGTGACATAGTGGGTGGATGGCAGGCTTGAGTTGTGAGGGTTCCAGGTGCGCATGCATTTTGTTTGCACACCCGGCTTAAAAAATTTTGTCTGGTTTTGCACCCCCCTGGAGTTAAGAATCCTTCAGTATGGGGGTGCAGGAGTCAAAACCCCTTGTGGGGGGGGGAATACAGGGGGAAAGTCCCCCACATAAATAAAAAAATACAAGTCCCTGGCACCCTTTTGCCATGTGCCAGGAGTGTAGATCGGCAAAATTGATTTTCACCAATGTGTATTCGCCCTAACGTCAATTGCCTTTCCATGATCTCCATTATCACATAGAACCATCTCAATTTGATGCCTGTAGCTTTATTACCACCATCAACAACACTGACTGGGGTCCTATTAAAACACTCCCTGATATAAATCAAGCCCTGGACTTCTTAATATCTACCTTGGTATCCTATGACATGTGCTATTGGGAAGTGGGTGCCTACCGAAACAGCAACCCACTTGTGGTGCATGTCGACAGGGCAATGGCATAGGGAAGGTGACCAGATTGGTGGGTACGAGAATGGTGATGGGATGTCGCTAAATGTACATGTGTGTGAGGGGTGGGGAGCAAGCATACTGAGTGAGGGGTGGGAGGGAGGGAAAGTTTGTCAGGGATGGTGTTGCAGTGAGCTGCTAAGCTGGCTCTGTGGCATGGTGGGTGGGTACTGGGCTGGTGTGGCCAGGATGCTGGGTTCGGATCCGGGCGCAGGTGTGTTTTGTTGCACCCGGCCCAAGAAGTGTTTTTTTTATTTTAGAATTTTGCACACACCCTCGACATGCACTCCCCTGGAGTTGAGAATTCTATAGTAGGGGGGTGTGGGGGCACAGCCCACTGCGCGATATTGAAATTCCATGTCCTTTGTGCCACTTTGTTTTGCGCTGGGGGTGTGCATCGCCAAAATTGAATTTCGGTAATGTAGAACCATCTACCTTCACTCAAATAGTAAACCGCCATGCCCCCCATAAAAAACGTAGGTCAAAGGGTGTTAAGGCTCCTTTGCTCTCCAAGGAAATCAGGTCTCTCATGGCCCACCGTGATAATGCTTGGCAGACCTATAAAAAGAGTGGGCTTCCCTCAGACTGGCAAGTGTATAGACAATTTAGAAATAAATGTAAAAGTTCACTGAACAAAGCCAAACACCACCATTTTTGGTCCTTACAAACTGAGCACCTTTGCAACCCAAAAGAATTCTGGAGGCAAGTTAGTTCCCTGGTAAAAGGGAAGACTGACAAAGCCCCATGCTCCATCACCTACAATGGCTCAACTCTGGCTGATTCCACGTCCATCGCATCCGGATTTAATAACTGTTCCACTGATCTTCACAAATACACCCCTCTATTCCAAACTCTTTCTCTCCTCCCTCTACCCAATCACCTCTGAACACCCCTGAGGCTTGTCCGGAGTTCCACTTGAAGTTAGCTACCTTTAAAGATGCACAGAAGCTTCTCTCAAACCTAAAATCAGACTGCTCTCCTGGCTATGACTCCCTTGAGCCAAAATTCCTTAGGTTGGGTGTCTCAGCCCTTGCTCATCCTGTCTGAGACTAATTAAATTGCTCTTTCATCTCTAATACTGTTCCAGATAACTGGAAGGTGGTGGTAGTAGTCCCAGTGCATAAGGGCGGCTCTTACTCTATGGTTGACAGCTACAGATCAATATACATCCTCTGTCCTTTGGCAAAGATTCAACAGCATATAGTTTATAACCACCTTTAGGACTAATTTGAATCTTACAATCTGCTTTCCCCATATCAGAATGGCTTCAGAAGGAATCACAGTACCCTATCTGCCCTGATAAAAGTTGCACGTAATATAGTCCATGCAATGGACCAGGGCTATGCCAGAGGTGCCATTTTTGTGGACCTCATGAAAGCATTTGATTTGGTGAACCATGGTCTTCTGCTTTATCAGCTTTATGCTCTTGGTCTGGATTCCAGTGCACTGAACTGGGCAAAAAGCTATTTATCCTGCCGTTCCAAAAGAATTAAGTGGAAAGGTTCCCTTTCTGATCTGAGGCCCATAACTCATGGCATCCCACAAGGGTCTATATTGGGTTCTATGCTAGTCTGTCTTTGCATTAATGACTTATCCAGCTTCTGTGGAGGGGCTTCTGTACACCTTTATGCAGATGATGCTATCCTTTATCACTCCTCTCCACACTTTGATCTGATTAACAGAGAGGCTTGCCTCTGATTTTGCTTCCCCCAAGGGCTGGTTTAACTGTAATCATCTTGTCCTCAATACGAAGAAAGTCAAATGTATGCTATTCACTCACCATCCCCCCTCAAAGTATACTCCCCCCCCCCAACATTATCTCTCTCAATGGTGATTTCCTAGAATCAGTCCATTCCTTTAAATACCTGGGTATCACCTTCTACTCAGTGCTCTCCTTTAACACACATATCTCCAACATTGCTAAATCTCTAAACCAGAAACTTGGACTCCACTACTGTATCTGTCCTTTTCTCACCTCTACCTCCTGCTTTCAGATCACTTCATCATCCCTTCTTCATCTCCTAACCTATGGTGCTCAATTGCTACTCTCTTCAAACTCCTCCTCACTCTTTCCTATCCCAGGCTTACCATAGGTCGGTAGATTTGCCGTGGGGGGCTAATGCCCATACTCACCACTGTATTGTCCTCTCCTCACTGGGCTGGTTGCTGTATGAAGCTAAATTAAGGTATTCTTCCTCAAGTCTCATGATTAAGCTTGTCCACAAATTCACGCCTCCTTGCCTTAGTGAGCTGATATGCTAGAGACAAGCTCCACATGCCCTCTGTTCTGCCTCCCTTCCACTTTCAGTCATGCCTAAGTTTCGACTAGCCATAGTCCGTAGTTCTTTCTCTTTTGTGGCTGTATCAGATTCTGTCTCCATTCCTCCCTCACTCCTGTCCTGTTCCTTTCTCTGTATGTTCCAAACTAATCTGTATGCCTCTGTCTCGGCCTCTATATTCTGCTCATGCTTCCGCTGATGATACTGCCTCGTTGCCCTCTTTCCTTCCCCTTCTCCTGCCTGTTCCCTAACTATGCCCTGCTCCCCACCTTCCATCCTTAAATACTTACTCCCTGTCATTGCCTCATTCCCCTCTTCCTTCCCATAATTTGTTCTTTATGCTACTAGTCCATCAGACCTAAATTCTCAATTGTTTTATGTCTAGTAAGTGATGATATTATCAAAGTTTGCATTCTGTGCTCTGGTATACTTTGTATATATTGTTATGCTCTTTGTCAATTTTTTGCCATGTTGTGTTGCTCTTCTGTATTTTTGCACTGTTTCTGTTTTTCTTTTTGAGACCCCGGGTCGACCCTGAAAAAGGGATTGTTATTGTCTCAGTGGACTTACCCGATCACCAAAACTCAAATAAATAAAATAAACAATAAATTTAACAATAGATTAAAAGTTAAATATGAATGGAATCAAGATATCACAGCAATATATTTGCAAATGTATAAATGGGGTAAAAAATAAGCATCCTGATGAAAGACAGCAGTCCAAGTCTTTCATGCAAATAGTAAACAGAGAGCACATATCTTAGAACAGATACAGCATAGAAATACTGCAAAAAGTACATCATAAAGGTGCCAACCATGGGCAAGCTAACAGTCTCAAAAATTTAAACCATTAAGTGCACGGTTTAAAAACAAAAGGAGAAATAAATAAAATGGGGGGAAGGAAAAAAGTGATGGAAGTGGGTATTGATGGTAATTAAAACTAATGCGGTATCCAGTGAACAAGGTGACCAAAATTGGGCACCTATAAAAATGGCGACTCAGTTACAGTGCCTGTGTTCATGGCTACCAAGCGGGGTGGGGGGTGACCAGATACTGGGGAGGGTGAAATACCACAATGGGAAGTAGCAGGTATACATGTGTGCACATGTGCGGGGGGAGAGGCAGGGGAGGGATGGTATATGGGAGGGGTATGGTGGGCAGCTGCTGAGCTGGTCCGCTAGTGTGGCAGGGAAGGTGGTCAGCTGGGAGGTGCAGGGTACAGGGTCTCACACGGTGAGGGTTTTTTTTGCCTTCAGGCGACTTTACATTTTTTAAGTTTTTCACACACATCCCCCAACATGCACCCCCCCTAGAATTGAGAATCCATAAGTAGGGGGATGCAGGGGGCAAAGGTCATGGGCAGTGTTTTTGTCCACGCTGCGAGTGTGCATCACTGAAACTGATTTTTGGTGATGTACACTCACCATAATGGAGATTTCTATTCTACGATCGCCATTATGACATGGAGCCAACTAATGCAGGTATAAGCCATGCAACAGTTGTGTGAAGTTAAAAATGATCATATTGATTCTTTGTATTCCCAATTCTAAAATCAGGGAGATCAAATCAATTTCAAGGAAGCTAAATGAAATCAATAAACTGGAAAAATGTATACAGCTAATAGCACGTTGAGCAAACCAGATTGGCAAAATCTGAACGCATATTTGATAGAATGCACCCCTGATTTGCCTCACTTGCATTGGATACTGACTTCACATGTAAGCTAGATAGACCTATTTTTACTTTTTGTTCAATAGCATCTGATGATGTGATGAAGCAGTTACAGAGATTGGATACTAATAAGGGACCGGGGTGCAATAATATCTCCCCTATTTTCTTAAAATTTGCTCTGGTTATATTGTCACCTCATTTGGCATATGTATTTAATTTTTCCTTATTTAGTTCTGAACTACCACTTGATTGGAAGAGAACATTTGTCATACCAATATTTAAGGGGGGGGGGGGCTTATCTGACCCGGGCTCCTATAGACCAATCTCTATTCTTTCAGTCTGTGCTAAACTTTTTGAGAGACTTGTACTTGAACAGCTGATGCAGTACTTCACCAAACACAAGGTTATAACTCATTTACAATCAGGATTTAGGAAAGGGCATAACACCACTTATGTACTAGCAAGGGTGGTTGATGACATGCTGAATGCCTTTGACAGGAACCAGGGAGTACCAATTATCTTTCTGGACCTGTCGAAATGATTCAGCACTGTTCATCATGTAATTTTGCAGAATCGCTTGAGAGCTGTTAGTCTGGGCATCACTGCTTTAAAGTGGTTTTATGCATATTTGAATAGGAAGGTTGCAATGTATCAGAGTGGGCAGTGCCTGCTTAGATCCAATTGATTTGTGAACAGGGGTACCCCAGGGGTCAGTACTGGGTCCTCTCTTATTTCTACTATATATAAATGATCTGCCCAGTTACTGTTCACCTGATACCTGTATGTACTTATATGCAGATGACACAATTTTATACACCAGCAAAGATGACACAAATAAAGCAATGGAAATTAGGGCTGTGCATGGGCCGAATAGTATTTTCTGAATACCATGAATAGTAGGCTTCCCGAATATTCGGATGCATTTTACGAATAGTTCACTATTCGGCCACTATTCGGGAACTACTATTTGGTGAGATTTCCAAGTCTTGCAGAGCTTTGTTGGCCAATCAGAAACTGTTTCTTGAGCTCAAAGGCAAATACACCATGTGACTTCCTCACTCTGAGCTGGTAGAAGACAGGAGACAGTGGTTTCTGAGAGCTGCTCTGCAGTACTTTTGAGACCTTAAACTTGCTAAAAAAGAAATAGATTTTTGCTTCACAGGCTTTTTTAGGGTCAGTATAGTTTTTTTGAACACTGTCAGAAAAGCTATTTGGCTTTCTGACAGGTATTTTGTCCTTATTGCTGTACTCAGTTACAGGGACTAGGATAGCTGTCTGCTAACACCCCTTCTCTGCTGCTGTCTGACATAGCTCCAGTGTGATTTTTTTGGGTGAAGCACATTTTATTTTTGTGTTTTTGCTGTTGTCTGGTTCCAGGCTTGGTTCCCTGCATGACTAATGAGGGTGTCTGCTAACTCCCCCTACTGCAGGTCACTGCTTGCAATTTGCTGTATATGTGCATAATATTTGATTTTGTGAGGCTTCACTCTGCATGTGCATGCTTAATATATTTTTTCATGAGGCAGGGCCACTCGTGTGCACAGCTGTGTCCACACAGTTTTGAAATAAACTTCTTCAGTTCTAAGCCAGTCAGGCTTGACTCACTGAATTATTATCGTTAGTCCTCTGGTTCCAGGGATAGATCCCTGTACACATGAAAAGTGAGTTGGTCAACTCTCTCCCCTCACTTCTACAGACCACTGCATGCAATTAACCTGTGCTTGTGAAAAATATCCCACCCTCCAGAGTCTGTGCCTTGTGTGTGCACAGTTGTGCACATGAATATTTTTGTTTGTTTGTTGTTGTTTTGTTAATTAAACAATTGCACTTAGTGGGGAAGGCCTGTCTCACTGAGTTGACTGTACGTCATCTGTCTGTTCCTTGCTCGGTTCCATGTTTGACTAAATAGGTTGTCCTTTACTTCTTTCTTCTTAGTAGCAGTGTTTTTCTTTACTGCTAATTTTCTGTGGTGCAGTATAACTGGAAGGGTTGGTGTATTACTGTAGTTCCACAAGCACTAAGTAAAGTATCACACACACAGGTACTGCGTAGTAATAGTACTTTATGTTTTACACAGCAACCACTAGTGACCTGATCCATCATGTCCTTAGCAATCTTGCAAACATGCTTGGTCCAACCCCAGCAAAGCATCTGTACCGCTGGCCCCAAGTGGTGAAGGACAGGATGATGGACTCGCAAACGTACAGCACATCCAGGCAATTACTTCTAGTGTTGTCGCTGGGCTGCCAAACCCCCAAGCAATCTATGTAGAACAAAGGAAGCACTGGGAGGGGGTTAACAAAATACAATTAAAAGCAGTGGAGCAAAAAGTTGCAAATACATTTGTTTGTGCTAAGGCTGGAGGATGCCAATAGAGCTCTGGTGTTTTGACTAGAACCTGGTCTTTGTCAGGGTGCATGTCGGGAACGCACAAACACACTATGAATATACAACCCTTAAAGAAACATACACCATAAATAAGTGTAGTTAAAATGAATGCTACCTTTTTTTGTAATTTAAAGTTTATTAACCTTTTTTTAACCAATAATACAAACCACGCAGATATACATACATACTGGTCATGTATATTAAACACTTGTGCCACATGAATCTGCCTCCCCCCACCCTTAATCCCAACCAACCCTACCCCTCTTTCCCCTACCCATATCTACTAGAACAGCAATTTAAAATAACATACCATGCTAAAATTTATCCTGACTAAGTTAACTACTTAACCCAGTGTTACATACATCACATTTGAGTCACTTTACAGTGAGTAGAGCATATAAAGGGGGTCCCATATCTTTTTAAACTTACTCATTGTATTGTTCAAATTAGCTATGGTTTTCTCGGTACAAAAGTTTGCTAGGATTTCTGTTAGCCATTCATTATAGGAGATTTCCTGCTGGTCAAGCCAATGTCTTAAAACCAGCTTCTTGACAGACATAGCAATAAGTGTTATATAATACTTCTGGTTATGAACTTTAATGCCTGAAAGGTCCCCTAAGAGACAAATTTCCGGAGTAAATAACTCCTTAAGACCTAGGAGAGGGTTGGAGGATTGCATAATATTGTGCCACAATGGGGATACCTTCTGGCATGTCCAGAAAATATGGAATAAATTCCCTTCCTGTTGTTGACATCTTATACACATATTGGAAGCCTTTAGTCCCAGCTTAACCAGTTTACAAGGTGTATAATAGGTGTTGTGTAATGTAGAGAGCTGCATTAGCCTTAACCTATCCTGTTTGATTAACTTATGAGAGGTGTACCAGATAGCTGTCCAGTTAATATTCTGACCTGGGAAGAAAGATTGCCACAAACCGGTTGGGCCAAAACTATCCGGGAATTTCCAGCAAAACAATATATTATAGATTTTAGATACTGCCTTGGGGCCGCCACTGAACGCACATAGTTCCTTACGGAATGGTAAGGGGTGAACTGCCCTAGGTTTATGGCCGAAAGCTCGTATTAAAGCATGCCTGAGTTGAATGGCCTTGAATGTATGTCTATTGGAAATGCCAAGCTTGGCAATCACTTCCTGAGCTGACATCCATATATGTTTATCATCGATAAAGCTGGAGATTTCCTGGTCCTGTAATATAGAGAGCCAGGATTGGGGAATTGGTTTTCCCGCAATTTTAAGACTAAGATTGCCTACAATAGGTTGGTTAAGATCCTCAGTGTGATTATATTTAAGGAATCGGCAAATCTGTGTATGAATTTTTAGAGATATGGAGATTGTCGAGTTTTTAAGTTTTAATGGGAGGAGACTTTCCTTAATATGCAGCAGTCCCTTGGGGTTAAGGCCTACTGACCGTATCAACGACAATTCAATTTTAAGCCAGGCCAGGGCCCTACAAAAGTTTCCCTGAGATATCCATCTCATGTATTTATTAATATGGCGATGCCCAGAAATAAAGAACAACATTAGGAAGGCTCAAGCCTCCTTTATTCTTAGGGGCCGTCAAAGTATGATAGGCTATTCGAGGAGATTTATTGGCCCAAAGAAATTTGATGAATGAGGATCTTAATTTCTTAAACCAGGATAGAGGGGAGCCAGATATTGAGCATGGAGAGGGGTTATAATAAGCGTGGAAATACATTCATTTTGATAAGATTTATTTTCTCCCACAATGAAATGGGGAGAGAGGCCCACCTATTTAAGTTTTGAGCAATATTACTTACCAAAGTGTCCAAATTTAATCTGATAACTCGTTTGGAGCTATGAGTTAGTTCTATTCCAAGGTATTGGAGAGAATCTTGCTTCCAATTAAGTCCGTAAACATCTATATCTGATCAGAAAAGTCTATGGTTTAATGGAAATACCGTTGTTTTGCCAATATTTAACTTATAGTTGGACATGCCACCGAAAGTGGCAATTATATCCAGCATATATGGAATAGACATTCCAGGGTTAGAAAGCTGAAGAAGGAGATCATCTGCATAGGCTGAGACCTTTACTTCGCAAGGAAAAATGGGGATCCCTTGGATATTTGGACAATTTTTTAATCTTCTGATTAGCGGTTCGAGATACAGGTTAAATAATAATGGTGATAAGGGACATCCCTGCCTGGTACCTGAGTGGAGGGTGAAACTTTCTGAAATAACTCCATTTCCTGACACCCGGGAGGAAGGAGATTTATATAATGCCCTTATCCAATTTATAAATTCTAATGGGAAACCAAAATTCTCCAACACCTGGAAGAGGTACTCCCAGTGCACCCTATAGAATGCCTTCTCGGCGTCCAAGGAAATCAAAGCTGCCTGGTAGTCTGCATCCCTGGACACCGAGAAGACATGCGAAAGGATTCTTAGGTGATCAGCAGAAGACCTACCCTTCAGAAACCCAGCTTGTTCCATTCCTATCAGGGTATCCATTACCATTTCAAGCCGGCAAGCCAATAATTTGGTCAGGATTTTTATATCCTGATTTATTAACGATATCGGGCGGTAGTTGGTTACATAGTCAGGAGATTTACCCGGTTTGGGAATCAAAACAATCAATGCTTCAAATAACAAAGGGTCCGTTTCTGTGCCGGATAGGATATGTCAATACAACGGGAGAAGCATTGGGATTAGCTGGGTCTGAAATTTTTTATAAAATAAGGCCGAGTATCCATCTATACCCAGAGTTTTGTTGACTGACAGATCATTAATGACGGCGGTGATTTCCACGGCGCTTATTGAAACCATAAGACTATTCTGTTGGTCAACCGAGAGACAGGGTAGCTGCGAATCTTGTAGATAGTCCTGCAGTTGTTGAGTCATTGGGGGTGTGGACATAGGGCTATATAACTCCTTATAATATATCATAAATTCTTTTATAATTTCCATTGGGTGTGTTTTGAGGGAGTCATCTTGTAAAGATCGTATAGAAGTAATATAGCGGGCTGATTCCATTTGTTTAATCCTGAGTGCCAAGAGCCGGCCTGCCTTTTCTCCTTGATCAGTATACAAGGCCTGAGTTTTTAAAATGGAATAATCTACCTTTTCTCGAAGAAATTCCATGTATGCGGCTCTCAATTTGATCAGTTCTTGCCGAATGCTTTCTGTTGGGGTGATAGAAAAGTCTTCCTCTAGAATCTTGACTTGGGAAATCAACTGGGACAATCTAATATTGGAAGCCTTTTTCCTATATGTGGCCATACTAATTAAAACCCCTCTGATATATGCCTTAAAGGCTCCCCATAGCAAATCCGATCTATTCAGGGAGTCTTTATTAACATAATAAAATAAATCTATCTGGTCTTGTATCTGTTTCATAAGAGAAGCATCTTTAAGCATTAAGTCATTTAGTTTCCATCTGGATGCTCTATTGGGGAGAGGTGACAATGATAACTGACAGGAAACTGTGGAATAGTCTGAAGGGATCCCGGGTAAAATCGAGGATTCCAGTGTTCCGGGTATCAAGGAATGTGACAGGAAAATATGATCTATCCTCGACGTGGAGGAATGAACTGGGGAGACAAAGGTATAATTCCTGTCCTGGGGGTGTAATACCCGCCAAATATCGCACATTCCGACTTGCTTGAAAAATTCCCGGAATGCCCTTTGGGCTGGAGAAAGACTAGTTTTCTGTGGATTTGACCTGTCCATCTCCTGGTCATATACTAGGTTAAAGTCTCCCCCTATAATCATAGGGATGGAGATATAAGGTTGCAAGACTTATATTAATTGGGTGAAAAATTCAGGTGAATCCCTATTAGGCCCATATACACTGCCTAACATTACTTCCTTATTATAAAGTAATCCATGCACCAATATATATCTGCCCTCTGGATCTTTAATCGCTTTGATTGTGTTAAATGGGTTTTCCTATGGATCAGGATCATTACCCCACAACTATTTGTGGTACCCTCAGCACTGAAAAACTGGCCAAATTGTAATCTACGAAGCTGGGATGCCTCTGAGTCCAGAAGATGTGTTTCCTGAACACAAGCAATATCTATATTTAATAACTTTAAATGGTGTGGCACCTGCTTCTTTCTCTTCCTACTCCCTCTGATGTTCCATGTTACAATATTCACAGTATTAGCTATTGTGAATAGTTACTAAAACAGTGCTCTCTGATTTTGGCATCGAGAGCCGTATGCAACCCTGACATTTAACCATCTTAGCATTGGTATTATGTACCTAGTAGATAGTTTCCCTTCCCTCCCACTCCCCTGCCCCCCGATAAATGAACCATGAAAGATATTAATTAACATCCTACACCAAAAACCCCAATCATCTCTCCCTCCTGTCTTTGATACGCATACAGCTAGTCCTGTTTCAGTCCCTGGTATTTCCCCTCCTGCTACCCAGAAGCTTGATGAGGCAGCATTACACAATCAAATACAAAGTCACACATGCCCCCACAATGCAAAGCATCATGGGCTGCATACGCAAATCACCACAGAATGTTATGCTGGTCCAACTTTAAGCAGAATTGCATGGTGCCAAAAGGCCTCTCACACAGTTTGCAAAGGGTGCTAACAGAAGACATAGACACATGTTTCGTCCTACCAGGACTCATCAGTATGCCTCTGCCTGTTTGACACCCCAGTGGAATGGACCAGCTACCCCAAGGCAGTGTGCCTGGGATATATTGTGGTGAACCCATTAAAATAAAAACTATTTAAAGACAAAGAACCTCTGTGCATAAACACTGAGGCAAGTTACCCCAAAGGGCATTTGGCTGGGAAGCCAAGTTTCAAGAAAATACAAAGTCACACATGCCCCCACAATGCAAAGCATCATGGGCTGCATATTCAAATCACCACAGAATGTTATGCTGGTCCAACTTTAAGCAGAATTGCATGGTGCCAAAAGGCCTCTCACACAGTTTGCAAAGTGTGCTAACAGAAGACATAGACACGTGTTTCGTCCTACCAGGACTCATCAGTATGCCTCGTCTGTTTGACACCCCAGTGGAATGGACCAGCTACCCCTAAGGCAGTGTGCCTGGGATATATTGTGGTGAACCCATTAAAATAAAAAACTATTTAAAAGACAAAGAACCTCTGTGCATAAACACTTTAGGTGGAGACTCCTTATCAAAGGTACCTATCATGTGGATAATGGCAGTATCGTAGTGATAAATGAAAGTGACTACATCCAAAACGTGATGTGCCAGCTCTCTGACACCGACAATTACCTTATTCTATTAGGAAATACAACTCTTTCCTACACAAAAACAAATAGATGAAATTCTTTTAAAATCACTTCAAGAAGGTTGGATATCGGAGACAGAGTTAAAGTTCCTGTCAACAGATCGCCTCAGGACTCCGCCTATCTACATACTACCTGAAGTACACAAACGTTTGCAGAATTTCCCAGGAAATCCAATAGTATCTAGAAATGCTTATTTAACAAAAACTCTTTCAAAGTTTATTGATCAGTTTCTTAAAAATCTTGTCCACAGTTACCATCACACCTTAAAGACACCACAGATGCCATGGAGAAGCTGGATAATTTTGCCTGGGAACAACATTTTATTTGGGTAACTGCGGATGTGTCCAGTCTTTACACTTCTATTAACCATACAGCTGGGGCTCGATTCACAAAAAGGTGGAAAGCACAGCACAAATGTTTGCACTGCACTTCATGTTTGCCCAGGAGTCTAAGGATGATGTGCACTATCTGATTGAGAATAGGTCCAGTTCGAGTCAGTGCTAACCCCATTAGTGCTAGTGCTAACCCCAATTAGTGCCACCCCGGCATGGAGCCAGCAGTACAACTCCGCAATGAATAGTGAAGGTGTGCCATTTGCTATTCACAAAAGCAACCATGTAAATGAGCCCATTGGGCATGCAAGGTGCTGTTTGGCCATGTATGTGCCAATTTTGGGCCCATTTGCAAGGGTTGCACATCACTTAGCATCCCCCCCAGACCCTGCCTCATAGGTTGCCCCAATCCCTGGTGTCCAGTAGTACCTCACCCAACCTGGTGCCATGTCTGATATGAATATAACATTTCCTTGGTGTCCAGAGACCCCTTCCCCCTCCCAATGCCATGCCCAATGTAAATATAATGTTTCCGAGGTGTCCAGTGGTCCCTCTCCCCACCCAGTCCTGTGCCCGATGTGAATATAATGTTTTTCTGGTGGCCAGTGGTCCCTCCCCCACCCAATCCTGTGCCCGAGTAAACCAATAAGATTATCCCTGGTGTCCAGTGGTCCCACACTCCCATCTGATCCTTGTACACATAATGCTGCAAGCCTTTCATGAGCAGACAGTCCTCCCCCCCAATGTGTAGGAATAAACTTTCCCTGGTATCTAGTCCTCCCCCCTGCCTATCGCTGGCCCAGTGTGAAGGAATAAACCTTTCCTGGAGTCCAGTGGTCCCTCCTCCCATCCATACTCATGCTCAATATTTCCATACTGATTACCTGGTGTCCAGTGATCTCCATCCTGATCCCCTGTATACTACTGTGAAACCATTCCCTGGTGTCTAGAGGACACCTCTCCCTATCCTTGATTCCCTGTATACTAATGTAATGCCATTCCCTGGTGTCTTGTGGACCACCCACACCCCAGCAGGTAGTGCTCCACCACCCCAACCCCCCATCCTGACCCTAAGCCAGTGACAGGCACAGCCCTCCACACTCCACCACAGCCGGCCACCAACTGAGCTATCAATGAGTGTGTTCTTAAACAGTATGCACTCTCTGATAGCTCAGTCAGCAACTGACTGTGGTGGAGTGCTGAGGGCTCTGCCGATCGCTGGCTCGGGGTCAGGATGGGGGGAGCAGAGTGGTTGGACACTACCTGCTAGGTTCAGGGAGTGGGGGTTCCACTAGACACCAGGGAATGGTGTTACATTAACACTAGGGATTTGGGATAGGAAGGGGGGTCCACTAGACACCAGGGAATGGTATACATGGGAGTAGGATAGGTGGCATTGGATACCAGGGAATCAGTGTAGAAATATCAGCATGGGTGCAGTTGGGGGAGGGACCACTGGACAGCAGGGAAGGCTTATTCCTTCACATTGGGCCAGCAATTGGTGGGGGAGGGCACTAGATGGCAGGAACAGTTTCTTTCTGCACATCAGGTCAGTAATTGGCGGGGGGGGCACTAGACACCAGGGAAGGTTTATTTCTAAACATCAAGCCAGCAGTCAGAGGGAGGTTGTCTATCTGGGAAGGGCTTGCACCATTATGTGGACAGGGACTGGATGGGGGTGTGGGACCACTGAACATGAGGGATAATCTTATTGACTAGGTTTGCTGGCCAAGGCACCTAGCTTCACCTGAGCTCTTTTCTTCTAGGTTGCTTGAAAGGACAGAACAAAGAACCTTACCAGAGCAAGGATAAGGATTAAGACTTACGTTGGCTAGGCAGATTTACTGTGTGTTGTTATTTTTATTTTACACTCACAGGGATTGTTACTGTGGGTTGCTAACATTTTATTGCTTTATTTTTCTCTGATTCAAATTGTTGTTGCTGGGTATGCCTTCTGCTGCATTATTACGGTGTGTGCCTACAGGTGTGTGCTTACAGATTACTGCTGTAATCTTCTGATTCAAATTGTCTTTTGCGAGGTATATCTTTTGTTATTGCTTTTTTCTCTCTAGCAAAGTGTTTCTTATAGGGTATATCTCCTGTGAAATTATTACAGGTGGTGCTTTACAGGTTATAAAGCTTTATCTATCATTAAGATAAGCTTTCAGGGCTACTGCATTTGTTGCTGGCTGATTGTTTCTGCTCTTACCCCCTTGTTTCTTTCATCCATGGTTCTTCTTTTTCGGCAGGGGAAGGGTCCAGCCACCCACCCCCATCCCCAACCACCCCACACTACACTCCTTTTATAGGGTAGCACAGTCGTGACATTTCCTGTAGCAAAGCAGGAAGAGGCAGATCAGAGGGGTATCCACACAGTGACCTCATTTACAGGGGCACTAGAAATTTAACTTGTTATAACAAGTTATACAAAAACAAATAAACAAAACACAAAATCAAACTTTTGCTTTCATTTTTTTCCTTCTAATTACTCTGGCCAGGTTATACACCCAGCAAATTATCTGGAATGGATATCATTAATTGCAGGTACTGCAGAACACTTTTCAGAAGGGCAATTTTACAGGATTTAGGACACAGTCCTACATGCTGGGCCATTGGAGAGCTAAGGGCTCAGCTCCAGGCAGCATGGGCAGAGATTACGCACCTCAAATTGCATATTCAAGAGGAACTATATTATAAGAACCACCTGCCATTTCCCCAACTTCCAACAGAAGCACCTCGACCGCAGATGGTAGTTGGTCTGGGAGGTTGGCAGGTAGTTAGGAGGAGCAAATCAACTGCCCAATCACTCAGTGCTCTCCAACATATCACCTTCACAAACCATATAAAAACTACAAACATGTATCTACCTCTATATCCAAAATCAAACAAAGGGGCAGAGAACACTGCAGAGCAGGACACTGCAGCACAGGAGCTAGCAGAACAAAACTCACCCAAAACAAGAACCAAAACAAAAAAAAGCACAAAGGAAATCCAAAAAAAATTCTGATCATAGGAGACTCCATGATTCGGGGAGTTGATACGTATCTCCAGCCAGGGGTAATGGTCAGATGTCTCCCAGATACATAAGCATGGAGAGACACTGACTGCATTGCTAAAACTGTTCGGGAAGCAGGAGAAAACACTGATGTCCTGGTACACATAGGGACTAACGATCTCGCCAGCCGGTCAGTTGTGGAGACCAAGGAACACCTGATCAGGCTGGGTGACAAACTATCATCCATTTCATCCAGCATCTCCTTCTCTGAGATCCTGCTAGTCTGGGAGAGGGGGACAGATGGACAAAAGGTCAGAGAAGGGGAGATAGGGGAGGTATAATTGATTTGTCATATTAACTGCTTTCCATTCCCCTTCTACTCCTGGCTTTATCTATACTTACGCTCCACTGCTACTCTATCAAATCACTCCTCCCACCCCATATCAGTTGTAGTCTGTTGTTTGTTCTAGCTGACAAAATATATGTATTGCACACACCAGTTATCATGTTTCATTTATCAGTATGCAACCTGTAAGTCGCTTCCTTGTCTCATATCAATGTTTACCACCTGTGGTCACCCTTTGTGGTACCCTTGTATGAATATCCAGCCTGTATCATGTAACGTGCATTTCATGTATATACTGTTATTACCTATCTGTGTTTGTACTTTAAGTGTTTATGTCACAGGACCTCCTTGTGAATGAGCTTGCTCAATGGAGTTTTCCTGCAATAAACTTGAACTTGCAATAAACTTGAACTAAACATGTGGCTCAAGGGCAAGTGCCAGGAAAAGGGACACAAATTTGTAGGGAACTGGCAACATTTTTGGGAGTGAAAGTTTTTCAAATCTGATGGACTGCTTCTGACTAAGGAGGGTGTCAGTGCATTGGGGCTGAAGTTTGATGTATTTGCAGAATATTTAAACTAGCAAATGGGGAGAGGGGTGCAGCAACCCATACATGGAATGGAAAGAACAACCCTCCCCCCTCAGCTAGTGGTCAAACAGGAGTTCAGCATGTTTGTAGTTCATTTGCATCACCAGGTAAAGAAAAAGGTCCAGCTCCCCATACGATGCAGAGGGGAAGCGTCGGACATCACCCAACAACTAACACACTGAAATCTGGCCAGTGGAAAATCATGTACACAAATGCTCGCAGTCTGGGAAACAAGATTCCAGACCTGCAGGCAATAATGACAGAGGCTAAACTGGACATAGTAGCCATTAGCGAGACATGGTTTACCAGTAATCACACTTGGGAGACTTCAGTACCTGGCTATGTACTGTTCAGAGGAGACAGAGGTGCAAAGGGGGGGTGGAGTAGCCCTTTATGTCAATTAAAATATAAAAGCTACAGAAATTCAGAATACACATAAGGAGCCAGAAGAACTATGGGTCACACTGGAATCAGGAAATGGGACAGCCATACAAACTGGGGTTGTGTACAGGCCTCTAGACCAGAGGGAGGACATAAACATGTTACTGTTAGAAGATATACAAAACATGACAGCTAAAGGGAAGGTTCTGATAATGGGAGACTTCAACATGCCAGATAGAGATTGGTCAATACTAGCAGGGACATCTGCCAGAACTAGACACAGAGTGGATTCCCTGCAGGGAAAAGGCCTCAAACAACTGGTACAGCAACCCACAAGAGACAAGGCTATCCTAGATCTAGTACTGACTAAAAGGGAAAGGATCAAAAATCTCCAGGTAGAAGGTCACCTGGGTGCCAGTGACCATCACATGGTATGGTTCAGTTTGACCACTAGAACAAAATCATCCCATTCCAAGGCAAAAATATGGGACTTCAGAGGAGCCGACTTTGATAACATGGCCAACAGAGTTAAGCTAGCCCTGGCAAAAAGAAATACAGGTGAGGGGGTACAGGCAAAGTGGACAAGCATTAAAGATGCAATACTTGAAGCAACATCCCATTGTGTTAGCTTCTGCCAGAGAAATGTCAGAGAACACCAGGACCAGCTGCTGTTGTGCTGGACTTCTCTACTGGGACTAAAGAAGTAGAACTCTACTACTGGGACCTTCAATTTAGGGTAAAAAAAAAAAGATAGTGTGTTGGCTGAAGTGAGCTGTTATCTGAGCAGTTATCTAGGTGTTAATCTCAGGTGGCTAAAGGGGATTATTATCTGTACAATTTAACTAAGTGTAGAAAGATCTGCTAAGTAGGGGGAGTGGCTTAGCTAGAAGGAAGACAGATTTAAAGCCAGATTTAACACTGCCCTAGATAGCTTCTGCCAGAGAATTGGCAGAGAACACCAGGACAAGAAGCTGCTGTTGTGACTGGACTTATCTACTGGGACTAAAGAAGTAGAACTCTACTACTGGGAACCTCCAATTTAGGGTAAAAAAAAGTTAGTGTGTTTCTCTGAGTTGGCTGAAGTGAGCTGCTATCTGAGCAGTTATCTATGTGTTAATCTCAGGTGGCTGAAGGGGATTGTTATCTGTGCAGTTTAACTAAGTGTAGAAAGATCTGCTAAGTGGGAGGAGTGGCTTAGCTAGAAGGAAGCCAGATTTAAACACTGCCCTAGATAGCTTCTGCCAGAGAATTGGCAGAGAACACCAGGACAAGGAGCTGCTGTTGTGACTGGACTTCTCTACTGGGACTAAATTACCCTCCTTGCCTTCCCTCCACCCCTCCACACAAAGCCAGTTCTACTTTTATAGGCACAGGATTTGACTGACAACAGGAACTTCTTGTCTGGGAGCAGGAAGTGAGTGATCACAGAGCCACCAAAGACTCGCTGTCCTAGAAGGACAAAAGAAGCTCTCTGTCCCCCCCCCCCAGCTGCTGGAGGTCTGCAACTGAGCAAGTAAGGGGACTACTGAGAAATATAGGATCTTCTTGTCTCAGAACAGGAAGATCAGGATCTTAAAGGGCACAGAGGAAAGAGTAAGGATTCCAAACAACAGTGAAGGGGCCAGAAATAAGTCATGATGGGAGTGGTGCAATGCAGTGGCTGTGGAGCAGCAGTCTTCAGGGAGACGTTCTCGAAGATGCAGTGTTGTCCCATCTGCAGGCACCTCTGTGGGCTGAGGGAGGAGGTTACTCATCTCCAGACTGAATTGGCCAGGATTTGTGGGACCTCCTCTCCCATCCAGGGACCACCAGAGCCACTGCTGTTGCCTCAGAGGTTGTCAAGAAAGAGCAGCGGTTGGACCACAGTGGGCTCAGGGAGGGTGAGTGTGGTGGAACAGAGGTGCATCCCTCCAGTTGTACCTCTCCACAGTCCATATGCCATTCTGGCAAAGTGTGGTTCCTCTATGGAGGCACCCAGAGTGGAGACTAAGAAGGATGCTGGGAACCTCCACAAAGGAGACCCACAGAAGGGTAGCATGGGACCCCACAGGGGAAGGAACAACTCATGGTGGGGGACTCCATTGTTAGGAAGGTAGAACTGTGGGAGGAAGGGAGGTAAGGTGCCTGCCTGGCACCATGGCTTGGAGGTACAGGTAGCGAATCCTCAGGATCGCCGGAGCAGCTGTGCAGGGGAGGGAGGGAGCTGGATGTCATTGTCAACTTAGGAACAAATGACCTGGGTAAGAAAGGGATCAGAGTAGTGCAGGAAGAGTTTGTGGAGTTGAGGAGGGGTCTTAAACAAGTAGCATGCACGGTAACCTTCTCGGAGGTGCTGCCTGTCTATGGTGTAGGTGAGGCTAGGGTGCTCCACACCATGGGATTCTATCAGTGGTTGAAAAACTGGTGCAGAGCTCAGAGATTTGGCTTCATTGTGGACTGGATTTATCCAGGAGGGGAACCAGGATCTAAGGTGATAGGTTTAAATGCCTTATTGTTACTCATTTAAACTAGACAAGGGGGGAGGCACTGGAAAGGATCAAGGAAGTCCAACCCCCCCAAAAGGTCAGGGTAGTAAGTGAGGTAAACACCAAGTTAGAGATGTCGATAGGGAGAAGGGCTGGGGTAAATGGAGAAAGTGGCAAAAGCAATAAGGACAGGGATGGGGAAAAAAAGGGTAAAGCCATCAGGAAATGGAGGGTAATGAGTACCAATGCCTGCAGTCTGGGCAACAAGCTCCCTGAACTGGTGGCCTTGATGGAAGAGGGATGCCTGGATATTGTAGCAGTTACAGAAACATGGTACACAGAAAACCATGACTGGGATGTTAACATACCAGGGCACACAACCTACTGGAGAGATAGGGATGGGAGAAGAGGGGGAGGAGTAGCTCTCTATGTAAGGGAAGGGATAAAAGTAACTGAGCAAAAGAGTAAACAGGGAGGAAAGGAGGCACTGCGGGTCACCTTAGAGACTGGAAATGGCACCACAATCCACACAGGGGTTGTATACAGACCCCCATGTCAGGGGGAGGGAATGGACAAGGATATGATAGAAGGCATTCTTAGGAGGGCAGAGAAAGGGGAGATACTGCAGATGGGTGACCTAAATATGCCAGATGTTAACTGGAGCACATTTGCTGCAGCCACATCCAAGAGCAAGGACATTCTCGATGCTCTACAGGTGGCATGCCTCAGGCAGCTAGTTTTGGAACCCACTTGTGAGGGAGCAGTCTTAGACCTTGTACTCACAAATGAGGACAGTGAGAGGATCTCAGATCTAGAAGTGGGTAGCCATCTAGGAACAAGTGACCACCATACAGTATGGTTCATGATAAACTCAGCTACAGAGTCAAGCCATACAAAAGTGAGGGTACTGGACTTCAGGATGGCTGACTTTGGCAGGATGGGAGAGTGCCTTAGAAAAGTACTAGCAAACAGGCTAGTAGGATGGGTGCAGCAACAGTGGGGAAACATCAAAACTGCTGTCACAGAAGCTAGAGGGCATGGGATGAAGTTGGAGGGGAGGACGATTCAGAGGAAACATAAGAAAGAATTTCTTCACAGAACGGGTGGTGGACAAGTGGAACACCCTGCCAGAGGAAGTGGTGGGGGCTGAAACAATCACGGGATTTAAGAATGCATGGGATAGACATAAAGGAATTCTGGAGGTCAGGGGTAAGGGGCAACAGACTTCTAGGAAAACAAACTGAACTTACAAACTCAAATGGGCAGACTGGGTGGGCCATAGGCCCTTATCTGCTGACACTGTCTATGTATCTATGTATCTATGTGATGCAAATAAACAAATCAAAATGAAAGAGAAAACGCCACTATGGTTCTCAAAGGAGGTGGCAGGAAAGGTCAGGGAGAAAAATATAGCATTCAGAAAGTATAAGGAAACAGAGAAGGAGCAGGACAGAGAGGTGTACCAGTTAAGGCAGAAAGAAGCAGGGAGAGAAGTCAGAATAGCAAAGGCCCAAACTGAGGAAAGATAGCCAACTCAGTTAAGGAGGGGGATATAACCTTTTATAGGTACATCAGGGAGTGTAGAAAGACAAAGGGAGGGATAGTGATGCTGAATAAAATGGACGGTGGGTAGGCAGAGAGGGACAGTGAAAAAGCAGGAATACTGATAAATATTTCTGCTCAGTATATACACAAAATGGGGAGCCTAATCCAATTAACAGAAGCACTCTGGATAGGGAGGTCAATCCCAGTCCTTTCACAGTAGAAAGGGTTAGGAAAGAACTCCTAAAACTGAAGGTGGACAAAGCAATGGGGCCTGATGGAATTCACCCCAGAATTCTAAAAGAATTAAGGGGAGAACTAGTGAAACCACTGTCTACCCTTTTTAACAAATCATGGGAGGATGGTGTGGTACCTGAGGACTGGAGGAAGGTGGATGTGATTCCCCTTCTCAAAAGTGGGACCAAGACAGAGGCAGAAAACCACAGACCTGTCAGTTTGACCTCTGTGGTAGGAAAAGTGATGGAATCACTTCTGAAGGAAAGAATTGTTGAGTACCTAGAGGACAGTGGGGCACAGGACCCAAGGCAGCATGGGTTCACAGCGGGAAGGTCATGTCAGACGAATCTAATTGATTTCTTTGATTGGATGACCAAAGTAGCAGACCAGGGAGGGGCTGTGAACATGACCTACCTAGACTTTAGCAAGGCTTTTGACACAGTCTCACACAAAAGATTAATAGTCACATTAACCAGCCTGGGAGTGGGGCCCAGGGTGGTAGCCTGGGTAAAACATTGGCTGGACAACAGGACACAAAAGGTAATTGTAAATGGAGTCCACTCTGAAGAAAGAGGGGTTACTAGTGGGGTACTACAGGGTTCAGTACTGGGTCCAGTCCTTTTTAATGCCTTTATAAGTGATGTTGCAGAGGGACTGGAAGGAAAAGTATGCCTCTTTGCAGATGACACAAAGACCTGCAACAGGATTGATACACAAGAAGGTGTGGAAAGGATGAGAAGGGACTTGGCAAGGCTGCAGGAATGGTCAGAAGTATGGCAGCTTGGATTCAAGTGCAAAATATTGCACCTGGGAAACAAAAACCCAGGGGAAGATTACACAGGTAGTAATAAAAATGAAAATCGAAAGGGACCTGGGGGTTAGCAAGCAATTTGAAAAGGCTGTAGCAAGGGCTGGGGGGATACTGGGATGTATAGGGAGAGACATCACCAGCAGAAAACAGTAAGTTATTTTCCCTGTGTACAGACAGTTGGTGAGACCCCATCTGGAGTATGGCATCCAGTTCTGGAGACCCCCATCTCCACAAGGACATAGACAGGATAGAGGCAGTCCAGAGGAGGGCAACTAAAATAATGCAGGGTCTGCAAGAGAAGCCACATGAGGAGAGACTAAAGGAGCTTAATATGTATACCCTTGAGGAAAGGAGGGAAAGGAGGGACATGATAGAAACTTTTAGATACCTCAGTGGAGTCAACAAAGTCCAAGAGGGTAGCATCTTTCAGAAAAAGAGATGTGCAAGAACAAGGGGGTACAATTTGAAGATAGGGGGTGGCAATGTGAGGAAGTATTTTTTCACAGAGAGGGTGATGGACACATGGAACAGCCTTGCTGAGGAGGTTGTGGGGTCTAAAACTGTGGGAGAATTCAAAAATGCATGGGACAGACATAAGGCAATTTGTGTGGGGGTAGGAAGAAATAGACAGTTGGTTAATTAGGATCTGCAGCTTATCCTGTAGGTAGGGAAATGGGTAGACTAGGTGGGCCAAGCAGTTCTTATCTGTCGTCAAAGTCTATGTTTCTATGTTTCTATGTTTAGTGAGAAAAGGAAGTTCAAAAGAAGAAGGAATCCACTTTGATTCTCAAACACAGTAGCAGAAAAGGTCAAAGCCAAAAGGCTGGCTTTCAGGAAATATAAGGAAAGCAGCAGGATGAAGTTAGTGAGGCATACCAAACTTCCCTAAAGGAATCAGGGAAGGCAGTAAGGCAGGCAAAGGCCCAAACTGAGGAAACACTAGCACAAACAGTAAAAGAAGGTGACAAGACTTTCTATAGATACATTAGTGAAAGGAGAAAGTCCAGAGGGGGTATTGCTAAGATCAATTGGGATAAGGGGGCGTGTGAGGAGGAGGAGGACCATGTAAAAGCAAGTATCCTAAATAGATACTTCTGCTCAGTATTTACTGAAGGGAAGGCAGGGCAGGGCCCACAGATCAGCACCATGGACATGGGGGGGAGGGAGGTGTGCACTAGTCCCTTCACAAAAAAAAGGGTCCTACAAGAGTTCGATAAGATCAGGGTGGACAAGGCAATGTGACCTGATGGTATACATCCCAGGGTACTGAAGGAGCTAAGGGTGGAACTAGCAAAGCCATTATCGGAACTGTTTAGTGAGTCTCTGAGCACAGGAGATGTCCCAGAAGACTAGAGAAGGGCTCATGTGATCCCGCTCCACAAGAGTGGTAGCAGGGAGGAGGCAGGCAATTACAGACCCATCAGTCTTACCTCAGTAGTGGGCAAGATTATGGAGACATTCCATAAGGAAAGGATAGTGCAACACCTGGATTCCATAGGAGCACAGGATCCAAGACAGCATGGGTTTACAAAAGGAAGGTCCTGTCAAACTAATCTCATAGATTTCTTTGACTGGGTAACCAGAGTGGTGGACCAAGGGGGAGCAGCTGATGTCACCTATCTTGACTTCAGCAAAGCTTTCGATACTGTTCCACATAGAAGATTGATTAATAAGCTGGGTAGGCTCTGGGTTGGTCAGACGTTGGTCAGCTGGGTGGCATACTGGTTGACAGGCAGAAAACAGAGAGTGGTGGTAAACGGTATACAGTCAGAAGAGATGCAAGTCACTAGTGGGGTACCTCAGAGATCAGTCCTGGGGCCAGTCCTCTTCAATATCTTCATCAGTGACATTGCAGATGGACTGGAGGGTAAGGTTTGTCTGTTTGCAGATGACATCAAGATCTGCAACAGAGTAGATGATCCAGATGGGGTGGGCAGAATGAGAAGAGATCTGGATAAACTAGCAAAATGATCGGAAGAGTGGTAACTGGGGTTTAATGCAAAGAAGTGCAAGATCATGCACATAGGGAAGAAAAACCCTGAAGCCACCTATAGGCTGGGAGGGGAGTTGCTGGCAGTCACAAGGGCAGAAAGAGACTTGGGAGTCATTATCACCAATGACCTGAAATCATTCAAGCAGACCACTAAAGCAGTAGGTAAGGCTAATGGGATGTTGGGGTGTATTAGTAGGCGTATCTCAAGTCATAAGAGGGAGGTAATAATCCCTCTTTACAAGACACTGGTTAGGCCCCATCTGGAGTACTGCATACAGTACTGGAGGCCACACCTTCACAAGGACATTAACCAAATTGAGACAGTCCAGAGAAGGGCAACCAAAATGGTGTAGGAACTGCATCAGAAAACATGTGAGGACAGATTAACTGAGCTCAATATGTATACCCTAGAGCAAAGGAGGGAGAGAGGTAATATGATTGAAACATTCAAACACCTTAAGGGCATTAACAAGGTGAAAGAGTCTAACATGTTTCAATATAAGAAAAATAGCAGGACAAGAGGACACAGCATGAGATTAGAGGGAGGCCGATTAAGGGTTAATGTGAGGAAGTTCTTTTTCACAGAAAGGGTGGTGGATGCATTTAATGGCCTTCCTCAGGAAGTGCTGGATATGAATACAGTGCAGGGCTTCAAACAGGCATGGGATAGGCATAAGGGAACAATATAGATGAGTATGAATAGATAAGCCATTGACAGAGCAAAGGCCAAAGGCACATTCATAAGATTGAAAAAGAAATGGGCTGACTGGATGGGCCTTGTGATCCTTATCTTCCATCAGCTTCTATGTTTTCTGTTTCTATGTTACCCGGGCATGAGATCAGGTGGGGGAGAGGCCACTAGGCAACAGGGAAACATTTATTTTGTATTGAGCATGAGATTGGGTGGGGGAAGGACCACTTGCCCCTAGAGACTATTGTGCTGAGTGCTAGTTGGGGGCACCCCAACTTCCGCCAACCACTAGGGTTGCATGGATTGAAGCAAGGTCTCATTCAGCTGTATTTCTTCTGCACAATGGGAGCACACAAAAGGCCCTTGCATGGAGCAAATTCTCTGTGAATCAGACAGCACTGATATTCAGGTCCCCTACCCCTCAATTGCATTGCGCCCCACTCCACACTTTGCCCGAGTGCAAACCTGGTTTGAGCACTCAAACAAGGCTTCTGTGAGTAGGAACTTGATGTAAAACTTGATTTGCTTGTACAAACCTGGGTTTGCACACGGGCAAAGTTTTGAGAATCGGGGTCCTTTTCTTATAGCTATTAGGGAAATGTTGGATCTTTGTGAGCCTGAACTCCCAAAGGAGTTTATACTCCAGTCTCTTGAACTGATTCTTATTGCTAACTTTTTTACTATCAACAATAGGTACTTTCTCCAGATACAGGGCACATATATGGGCACAGCATTAGCACCCTCCTATGCCAAGCTATATTTAAATTGAAGGGAGGAAAACTCTAACATCACTTACTCGTTGAACCTGGTCATCTGGACCAGACATATTACATAGAAGCACAGACAATGTATGCTGAAACATCCATCAATCTGCCCAGTTTTATCCAATCCTATTCTGTGCTCTATTGTCGAGATGTGTTTTTTTCACCTCCCCCCTCACTCACTGCATTACTGCTACTCCTCCGAGTAACTATTAAGTCCTGTACTCTGTCCCAGCTGTGTCTGAAATCATTAAGGGTTTCTGCACCTGCCACCTCTGCCAGTAGGCAGTTCCACAGTTCAGTCACTCTCTCTGAAAAGCAAAACATCCTTGAATCCATCCTGAATCTTTGACCTGCCCCCCACAAGGGCACGTTAATGTCCCCTAGTGTTCAGCCTACCATTACTGCTAAATAGCTTCTTGATGTTTACCTTGTTTATCCCTATCAGAAACTTGAAGGACTCTATCATGTTTCCCCTCTCCTCTCCCTTCTGACCTCCAGTGAGAACATTTTCAGTGCCCTAAGCCAATCCTCATAGGATCTTCCCTATTGGCCTTAAATCATTTTGGTTACTTTATGCTGCACCATCTCCAGCTTGTCTTTATCTTTCTGCTGGTGAGAACTCCAGAACTGAACGCTGTATTCCAGATGGGGTTTCACCAGTGATTTACAGAGAGGTAGCATTGCATCTTTCCTCCTGCAATCAAAACCCCTTCCAATACACCCCATCATTCTGGTTGTCATACTGTAGCACTTCAAAAACGAGAGAGGTAGTGCAGAACATAACAGCTGGAGCAACGCCAAGGACAGCAAAGGCAGAAACAAAAATGGAAGCAGCGGGCTCATAGACGGCAAAAAAAGACAGAACAATCCTTACTCTAGGATACAATATAAAGCTGTTTTAATATTTAAGAACAGTATAAAATGGGGCAAATGCCCCAAGTACAAACAGTGGTAGCACACCCCTCCAGACGTCAATGCTTCATGTCACTATCTGACACTTTTTCAAGACCTTGAAAAAGCGTCAGATGGTGACATGAAATGTTGACATCTGGAGGGGTGTTCTTCCACTGTTTGTACTGCCTTTGCTGTCCTCGGCGTGGCTCCAGCTGTTATGTCCTGGAATAGAACCCTGGGAGCAGCTCGGCCAGCCCATGGTATTCTGCTGCCCTTGTCCTGTGGCAACATCATGGACAGCAACCAGGGAAGTGCATATAGCTAGCACTGTACATCCCCACTCACTGTCCATGGTAGTGCTATATGGACTAGCGCTGTCTTGATTTGCGCTATTCCTGTAGTGCTAATCTAACCAGGTACCCTCCCAGCAGCACTTGGATGGTCTTCAGCTGAAGAGGTGTGTGGAGGGCTGTGCACTGGCCATCTTGGGCCATGGCACCAATGGAGAGGTATACAGTGGTTGGAGAGGCTGTTGTCACTGCCACGGGTGGGTAGGAGGGCCACTGTCCACTGGAGGGACTGCGTGGGCACTGGGCATGGGGGTGTCCTATTGGTGGCCCTGGCCACTGGATGTGTGCAGTGGATGGGGGAATTGACTAGCCATACCAGGGTCGGGGCTGGCTGTGATGGGTGGGGGGGGCTATGTCCCAGACTGTGGAAGGTGCTGTAATGTGCTGGGCAGGTGCCTGCAGGCAGTTGGGAATGGGGATGCACTGTTTCTGTATGTGTGGGGGGTGCCGCACATACATCGGGGCCAGGGGGTATGCCAGCTCTCCAACATGATTGGTGCTGAGGAGTGCTGGGGGTGGGGCTTGTATTCCAGGACATGGCTGCACTGCGTTGTGGCAGGGGATGCCTTTGGCTGGTAGGGGATGGGGCTACACTGTGTGGGGTCTGGGATAGCCTGAGGTAATGGCACCGAGGTGACCGTGTGCACAGGGCCAGACATGTAAGACATCTATGGTAGGGTTCCACCTGGCGTAGCAGGTGCCCTCCTCTGCTCCCCTGTGACCAGCACTATGTGCCTTAGTGCATGGTGTGTATTACTGGCACACCCACAGTCTGCTCCAGTCCGCGGATCTGGAGGAATGGGTGTGTTGGGGCTGCATGCCCCATGTTACTGCATCCAGCACAGCGGGTGCAATGGGTGCAGAGTGGCTACATGCTGCAGATACGTGGCACATAGCCACTCCACCCATTAGTTCATAAGGCCCATTAATCGGGTGGCCTGGTCCCAACAAATATGTGAAGAGGAGAATAACAAAAACAACAAAAATTAAACAAACAAGTGGTTCCATCTTTAGATTTAATAACAAATATGGTAGAAACACAGTAATTCCAGCTATTATTGTAATCTGTGCTAGAGCAATGGCACAAGACTTATATGGCACAGAGGTATGGGGGGTATGAAGTTAAAAACCATTTGGAAAATGCAGTTCTTGTTACAGGAGGTTATTACAGTTATCGATAACAATACCAGGATATACTGCCAGGCTAGAAATGGGGCAATCATCAATTCAAGTGAGGGCAACTTAGAGAATTTTAAATTATTGGCTCCTGCTTCAAAATTCATCAGGGTTGGCTAAGGCATGCCTAATGGAGAAGGTGGACCTCCTTTTAAGGAATGCTGTTGAATGCCTTGGTTAACTTTTGGTAAAAAAAAAAAATTTGGATATAATAGGCAAAAGCTACTACACATGGAATTGGGTGTGAATAAGATCATGAGATCCTAAATTACGTACATCAATGGACAGTCAAGTATAAGCTGGAGCTGAATGTTGGAAAGTTTATAATTATTCAAATGAGGAGACGTAATTTAAAACTTAAGTATAGTATGAGGAACAACAACTTGCCACAAACAACTGAGGAAAGGGATTTGGGAGTCAGGGTCACCAATGATCAAGGCCCCTAGAATTCTGCGAACACAGAATTTGCGCAGAACTTGCAATCTACCTCAGAACTTCTGCGGTGCCGCTGAATTCACTCTTCTTGTTGATTTTTTTATTAATATTTCTGTTTTTCTATAGAATCTGGTTCCCTTCCCCCCTTTTTATATCCTAAACCTCCTATATGCTCAGAATGTGATGTTATGATACATTAGCTAATGAAATGGCTGCAATCTGCAACAGAAATGAACAGTCACTTATCTACCACAGCTCCCACTGCCAGAGACGGTGGCACAGCACATCAGGCATGGTGATATTTGCTCAATCTGCACTACAGCCTAATACAATTTTCAGTCTTACATTATTGTACTAAGGCCAAATTAAACAAAACCTTGTTAATAGCACAGACCTGTTAAGTCCATACCTCACTTTGTACAAACCTATTTGTGCCTTTAAGGTATAGAGATGCCATTTGAAATGAATAACTGGTAAAATGAATTTAACTCATTTTTTAAGAAAAATAAAGTAATTATGCCCAGAAAAGTGGAATATAGTAATGTGTAGACCTGTTGAAAGAATATACCTGTTAAATAAATAATTGCACTGTACGCATTTGTGCCAGGGTTATTGATTACATATTGTCATTGGTTGATAGAATTACCTAAAAGTTATGGAGAAATGTTTTGTGTAGGGACAGCTGTTGGGCCAGAGAGTAGCATGCTGTGTTTCTGTGCCAGCAACTCAGGTTCAGAGATTAGCTCTGGGAGCTGGCTGGGCAGCACAAGGATTGGTGGAATACATCATTGCTCGGAGCCTGGGAAGGTATGGTGCAGTGTTCTGTCACATGGTGGACACATTGTGCTGGTCTGGAGAGCTCTATCTCACAATTGGTTCACATGCATGTCATGGTCTGATGGTGTTATGCAGTGTGTCAGGGAAAGCAGGTTGACATCAAAAATTAGTTTTTCAATAACTCCTCTATTCCATTTCTAATGGGCCCTGTATGAATGAGGATGCAAGTTCATGGAAATTAAATATATATTTATACACACACACACATACAGTATCTCTATCTCTCTCACCACACACACACACACACACACACACACACGTGTATGTTTGTTACAGATTGCATATAAATATATAAGTGATACACAGTGGGAACCTCATGAGTGGTGTAGAAAGCACATACAAATATATAAGTGATAAGACAGTAGAAACCTCATTAGTGGGATAGATAGCTGCATATAGAAGTACCTTATTTATCACATAAGATCCCCTCTGCATACGTCTTTTATTTAACAGGCTAGGACCTTAAGGGAGAGACATTTGTTTTGCTTTTTAAGGCATAAAATTATTTTTATAATTCTGTTATTTTTTTGAACTAGTGTTACTGTGCTTTCCACCATCCTGATTGCTATAAAAACTGCCATGAAAGTGAAATCAGGATGACAAGCTGTCACTGTGATGTGGTAGTTTGTTAGTGCGGCAGAACTTCTGCAGAAATTACAAACCACCACCGCAGAAGTTCTGCTGCAAATGGTAGTCTTGCCGCAGAACTTGGTCCCACTGTGCCTCAGAAAAGTTGGTGCCCTGCCAATGATTTACAATTTAGCCCGCACTGTAACATCATTGCTAAACAGACAAATCAAACCTTAAACTGTATTCTGCGACACATAGGGAGTAGGGACAGCAAAATACTGCTCCCTTTATATCAGGCATTGGTAAGACCTCATCTGGAGTATTGTGTGCAGGTATGGTCACCATATAAAAAGGGGGACATTAAGAAACTAGAGAATATACAGCGAAGGGCCACAAGAACAATGTCAGGTCTTGAGGAGGCCACATATTCAGAGAGGCTGGATGGATTAAAACTGTATACACTGCACTACAGAAGAATTAGGGGGGGCATGTGCATGATATACAGAACCCTGCAGGACAAATCACTATGGAAGGACCTAGGACTAATGTGAAAGAACTGCAAGTATGAGCCTAGGGGGCATACGCTCCAATTAACTACGAGCAAATGGAACCTTTTAAAGAGAAGGCACTGGTTCAGCCAGAGATTGGTGCCATTATAGAAACATACAAACATAGACTTTGATGGCAGATAAAGACCGCTTGGCCCATCTAGTCTGCCCATTTCCCTACCTACAGGATAGGCCGCAGATCCTAGATAATCAACAGCCTATTTCTTCCTAACCCCCACAAGAATTGCTTATGTCTGTCCCATGCATTTGTGAATTCTCCCACAGTTTTAGACCCCACAACCTCCCCAGGATGGCTGTTCCATGCATCCACTACCCTCTCTGTGAAAAAATACTTCCTCACATTGCCCCTGAACTGCCTTCCCTCTATCTTTAAATTGTGTCCCCTAGTTCTTGCACATCTCTTTTTCTGAAAGATGCTACCCCCTTGGACTTTGTTGATTCCACTGAGGTACTTAAAAGTTTCTATCATGTCCCCCCTCTCCCTTCTTTCCTCAAGGGTATACATATTAAGCTCCTTAAGTCTCTCCTCACATGGCTTCTCTTGCAGACCCTGCACCATTTTAGTTGCTTTCCTCTGGACTGCCTCTATCCTGTCTATGTCCTTGCAGAGATGGGGTCTCCAGAACTGGACACAGTACTCCAGATGGGGTCTCACCAACTGTCTGTACAGCGGGATAACAACTTCCTGTTTTCTGCTGGTGATGCCTCTCTCTATGCATCCCAGTATACCCCCAGCCCTCCCTACTGCCTTCTCACATTGCTTGCTAACCTTAAGGTCATCTGATATGATTACCCCCAGGTCCCTTTCCTTTTTTGTTGTTGTTACTACCTCCCCCATTGTGTATTCTTCCCTGGGTTCTTGTTTCCCAGGTGCATTATTTGCACTTCTTTGCATTGAATCCTAGCTGCCATACTTCTGACCATTCATCCAACCTTACCAAGTCCCTTCTCATCCTTTCCACGCCTCCTTGTGTATCAACCCTGTTGCAAATCTTTGTGTCATCTGCAAAGAGGCATACTTTTCCTTCCAGTCCCTCTGCAATGTCACTTATAAAGACATTAAAAAGGACTGGACCCAGCACTGAACCCTGCGGTACCCCACTAGTAACCCATCTTTCTTCAGAGTGCACTCCATTTACAATTACCTTCTGTGTCCTGTTGTCCAGCCAATGTTTTACCCAGGCTACCACCTGGGACCCACCCCAGGCCGTTAATTTGACTATTAATCTTTTGTTTGGGACTGTGTCAAATGCCTTGCTAAAGTCTAGGTAGGCCATGTCCACAGTCCTTCCCTGGTCTACTACTTTGGTCACCCAGTCAAAGAAATCTATTAGATTCGTCTGACATGACCTTCCCACTGTGAACCCATGCTGCCTTGGGTCCTGTGCCCCACTGCCCTCTAGGTACTCAACAATTCTTTCCTTCAGAAGTGACTCCATCACTTTCCCTACCACAGAGGTCAAACTGACAGGTCTGTAGTTTCCTGCCTCTGTCTTGGTCCCACTTTTGTGAAGAGGAATCACATCCGCCTTCCTACAGTCTTCTGATACCACACCATCCTCCCATGATTTATTGAAAACAGTAGACAGTGGTTTCAATAGTTCTCCCCTTAATTCTTTTAGGATTCTGGGGTGAATTCCATCAGGCCTCATTGCTTTGTCCACCTTCAGTTTTAGGAGTTCTTGCAGAACCCTTTCTTCTGTGAAAGGACTGGGATCGACCCCCTTATCAAGAGTGCTTCTGTTAATTGGATTAGGCACTTCCCCCTCCTCTTTTGTGAATACTGAGCAGAAATATTCATTTAGTATCCCTGCTTTTTCACTGTCCCCCTCTGTCCACCCAACGTTCATTCTATTCAGCCTCACTATCTCTCCCTTTGTCTTTCTACTCGTTGATGTACATATAAAAGGTTTTAGCCCCCTTTTTAACCGAGTTGGCTATCTTTTCCTCAGTTTGGGCCTTTGCTATTCTAACTTCCCTCCCTGCTTCCTTCTGCCTTAAATGGTACAGCTCTCTGTCCTGCTCCTTCTGTGTTTCCTTATACTTCTAGAATGCTATCTTTTTCTCCCTGACTTTCCCAGCCACCTCTTTTGAGAACCATAGTGACTTTTTCTTTTATTTTGATTTGTTTATGTGCTTCGCACAAAGGTTGTTGCCTCTGTGATGGCAGTTTTGATGATTACCCATTGTTGCTCCACCCCTCCTTCTAACCTGTTTGCTAGTGCTTTTCTGCGGCACTCTCCCATCTTGCCAAAGTCAGCCTTCCTGAAGTCCAGTACCCTCACTTTTGTATGGCTTGACTCTGTAGCCGAGTTTAACGTGAACCATACTGTTTGATGGTCACTTGTTCCCAGATGGCAACCCACTTCTAGGCCTGAGATCCTCTCACTGCCTCCATTTGAGAGTATGAGGTCTAAGTTTGCTCCCTCACGAGCGGGTTCCGAAACTAGCTGTCTGAGGCCTGCCACCTGTAGGGCATCGAGAATGGCCCTGCCTTGGATGTGGTTGCAGCAAATGTGCTCCAGTTAACATCTGGCATATTCAGGTCTCCCATCAATAGTATCTCCCCTTTCTCTGCCATCCTAAGAATGCCTTCTATCATATCCTTGTCCATTCCCTCCCCCTGACATGGGGGTCTGTACACAACCCCTGTGCAGACTGTGGTGCCCTTTCCAGTCTCCAAGGTGAACCACAGTGCCTCCTCTCCTCCCTGTTTACTCTTTTGTTCAGTTGCTTTTATCCCTTCCTTTACATAGAGAGCTACTCCTCCCTCTCTTCTCCCCTGCCTGTCTCTCCTGTAGGTTATATACTGTACCCTGGTATGTTAACATCCCAGTCTTGGGTCTCTATGTACCATTTTTCTGTGACTGCTACGATATCCAGGCATCCCTCTTCCATCAAGGTCCCCAGCTCAGGGAGCTTGTTGCCCAGACTACAGGCATTGGTACTCATTACCCTCCATTTCCTGATGACCTTACTCCTTTTTGCCACATCTCTGTCCTTCTTGCCTTTGTCACTTTCCCCATTTACCCCTGCCCTTTTCCCTATCGACACCTCTATGTTGGTGTTTACCGCACTTCCTACCATGATTTTTTTGGGGGGGGCTAGGATTTCCCTACTCTTTTCCAGTGCCTCCCACCTTGGCTAGTTTAAATGCTTGCCAGTGAAGCATTTAAACCTATCAATTAGGATCCTGGTTCCCCTCCTGGACAGATGTAGCCCATCATGCCAATATAGGCTTGCATCACTCCAGGTAGACCCCCAGTCCCCAATGAAGCCAAATCCCTGAGCTACATACCAGTTTTTCAACCACTGATTGAATCCCATGGTGTGGAACACCCTAGCCTCTCCTACACCATAGATGGGCAGCACCTCCGAGAAGGTTACTGTGCTTGCTACTTGTCTAAGGCCCTTCCCCAATTCCATGAATTTTTCTTGCACTTCTCTAATCCCTTTCTTAGCCAGGTCATTTGTCCCTAGGTGGACAATGACATCAAGCTCCCTCCCCTGTGCAGCTGCTCCAGTAATCCTGAGGATTCACTCCCAGTCCCTCCAAGCCATGGTGCCAGGCAGGCACCTTACCTCCCTCTCCCCTTCCTCCCCCAGTTCTACCTTCCTAACAATGGAGTCCCCACCAGGAGTTGTTTCCTTCCCCTGTGGGGTCTCCTGCCACCCTCCTGTAGTTCTTCTTTGTGGAGGTTCCCAGCAACCTCCTTGGTCTCCACTGTGGATGCCTCCATAGAGGAACCACAGTTTGCCAGAATGGCATAGGAATTGTGGAGAGGTACAACTGGAGGGATGCGCCTCTGTTCCACCACCCTCACCCTCCCTGAGCCCACTGTGGTACAACCACTCCTCTTTCTTGGCAACCTCTGAGGCAACAGCAGTGGCACTGGTGGTCCCTGGATGGAAGAGGAGGTCCCACAAATCCTGGCCAACTCAGCCTGGAGATGAGCAATCTCCTCTCTCAGCCCAGAGAGGTGCCTGCAGATGGGACAACACCGCATCCTTCAGAACGTCTCCCGGAAGACTGCTGTTCCACAGCCACTGCACTGCACCACTCCCATCATGTCTTATTTCTGGCCCCTTAACTGTTTGGAATCCTTACTCTTTCCTCTGTTTTTTTTTTTCTCTTCTCTGTCTACTTACTTTCTGCCTGTGTGCCCTTTTAGCTCCTGATTGTCCTGTTCTGAGACAAGAATATCCTATATTTCTCAGTAGACCCCTTACTTGCTCAGAGGCAGACCTCCAGCAGCTAGAGGGGGCCTTCCATCAGAGGTGGATACTAGTGGAACAATGGAAGTATTCAAACAAAGTTTATATAGTTTCTACCCTAACAAATACAGTCTGGAGTAAACAGTAGTGGCAAGCATAAAGACCAAAAGTCTATATAGCTTGTAAAAACCTATGAATCCTATGATAGACATGACTTATAGTCCTTTACTCAAGCTATATTAATTGATATTGATAGGCAAAATGTACTCACCAGATTAAATCAGCCATTTCCATCCCATTCTAGCCAAATTAATGCTGTCTCCTTCGATAGAAAGCTAACCTACAATTACCGCAAATCAGATCCGAAAGGTTGTTACTTCTTTCTGTTTTGACACTTCCCCAGTGTCACTGTAGATAAGAGATATAATAAGAATCCTGACAAAAATGATGCAGGTTTATGTTCATGTGGTTATAAGCACCACGAGGATCTTGTACGTGCACTTTTGGTTTGTCCTTTCTACACAAAAACCAGAATCAAATGGATTGGAAAATTCATGGAAAATCAGAGAACTGACAGAAGTTCTAATGTAATATCTCTGTTTACCTCAGCAAATAAGGATACCCTTTTTGAACTAGGATATTTCTTAACATTCTTACTTGTGAGAAAAACAGCTAAGTAAGAAACAGTTTTGTAATATAATTTATGTGTAATAGAATTTATGTTATTTTTTAAAATGCTATAGTGACAAAACCTTATGGGTTTCTTTGAACTGGTTAGCTTAGCTCTTGATGAGGGGTTCTCGGTGGATGTGATATATTTGGATTATAGTAGAGCTTTTGACTCAGTGTCATATTCTAAGTTACTGGAGGTGCTGGAAGAGATGGGGGTGGATGCTGGCTTTGTGGAATGGATCCAATCATGGTTGCCTAACAGGCTGCAGCGAGTCAGAATAAGAGGGTTGTTCTCTGAGTTGGGTGCGGTGACCAGCGGGGTGCTGCAGGGTTCAATTTTGGGCCCTACCCTGTTTTCAATTTTCAACATCAGTATGCAGGGTTCAGAGAGTGTTTGGATTTGAAATATGTCGATGATACAAAAATAGGATCAAAAGTAAATAATGTCAAATCTATACAATTACAAAAATTCCTGAACCATTTGCAACAATGGACTACAGAGCATAGGCCTGTTTTTAATGTAGATAAGTGTAGTATGATGCACCTCAGTCATAATAACCCCCAAGCTAAATATGTATTAAATAACAAGATATTAAGTGTTACTACTTGTGAGAAGGACCTGGGTGTGTTTATCACTAATGATTTGGGGTTTGATTATCATAATGGGGAAATCAATCAAGAAAGCTAATAGAATCATGGGTAATATACTCAGAAATATATGCAGCAGGAAGACTGAGGTTCTGGTACCATTGTATAGAATGCTGGTTAGACCCATCTTGAAGCATGGAGCTCCCTTTTCAACTCTGCAGACTGTTGGTACAACAAAGTCTTATGAGCGAGTGCAGAGGAGATTATCTAAGAAAGTTATCCAAATTAAGGAGAAATGTTACGCTGAGAGATTGGAGACCCTTGATCTTTTTTCTATGACATATAGGAAACTAAGAGGTGACTTGATCTATGTTTATATAGTCTTCTTGGATGAAAGCCTACTGGAAGCTGCTGGCTTATGTACAAAATCTAAATCCGAAACATCAACTAGAGGGCGTAATAAACAAATAAAGGGTAATCTGTTTAGGACATCTAGGAGAGGGGCTTGGTTCAACTAAAGAGTGGTGAATGACTGGAATGCACTGTCCAAAGAAGTGGTGGATGCACCTACACTTGGTATATTTAAGGCAAGATTGGACAAATTCATGGGGAGTAGAGTTGAGGAGTTTTTCCACTAATTAGTGGTGAATCTATCATGATCCTTTTGGTCGTTTGACTCATATTCAATCCTATGATCCTATAATAGATGAACAATAAACATTTTACCTTACCTTACCTTCCTCTGGCTGCTACTACTATACAGTAGCTCACAAGTGCTTTCATGCTATCTCCATTCTAAGATATGTGCTCTGTATCTACCATTTGAACAAGAGGCTTTTTCTACTGACTTACAACAGAACGCTTCCCCCCTCACCTTTTTGCAATTGCAAATGCATTACTATGATTTTCCAATTTAATTCATATTTAACTTATAAACTCAAGGGAAATATGGACTTTTCAGCAAAGCAGAGCTGCTGATTGCCATATGTGGATACCACACCATGATCCTCTTATATTTTTTTGAATTATTTCTGAACACAGTGGGGACCATAGCAACAGCTGATACTGAGGCACCATCTCCATGGACACCTAGTATAAAAGTAGCCAAGAAATATACCAGCCTCGACTACTGAGGAAGAGACAAGCCAGTTTTGAAGCTCCAGGTATTTGTAGCTGCCCTGAAGCACCAGATATTTTTGTTTTTGTCATCCAATCATTGACGTCGATAAGGTTCATCTGACTTGGCCTCCCTCCCATGAACCCATGCTGTCTGATATCTTGATGTTTGTTTGCCTCCAGAAAACCCACTAGCTTCTCCTCTATTAAGGTCTCAATTAATTTCTCTATTATGGTGGTCAGAATGGCATGTCTGTAGTTCCTTGGTTCATCCCTTCTTCTGCTCTTGAGTAAGAAAACTAAATCAGCAGTTCTCCAGTCCCTAGTAAAGCCACGCAGAATGAGAAAATTCAGAATTTGTGGAATTTTGATGAAATTGCATGGAATTTCATCAAACTTTTGTGGAATTTAAAAATTGCATTAATTTGGTCATAACTTGGCTGTCTATTGAGCTACAGTTCTGCAATTTGGCATGCTTGCATTCTGGTAGGAGTTCTAATGAAGTACCAAATATCGTTACATTAGGATAGATTGTCTTGAAATTATAGGTGCTTAAATTCTGTCATTTAATGTTTTGTGGGAAAATGTATGAATATTTTTATCTGCATATACCTCAGCCACCTACTGGGCCAGAGATCTTAAAATTGACCTGATTACTTGATAATAGGTGTGCTAATAATGTACCAGATTTCATGACATTAGGATGGATTGTCTCAAAAGTATAGATGCTCACAATCTGTCATTTTATTTTTTGTGGGAAATATAGAAAGTGATGGCAGAAGGGGACCATATGAACCATCTAGTCTGCCCTTAGGCCTACCCACCTCCCTTAACTGCTATTCAGTGTTATCATGCCCTTGTGCCTATTTTATGCATTGTTTATGTCTCCACCATTTTTGCTTAAACTGTGGAAGGCTGTTCTATGCATCTACCACCCACTCGGTAAAGACGAATATGCTTGTGTTGCCCCTGAATCCGCCCCATTCCAGTATCATGTCCTTCCACTAAGCCAGCTCTGTATCCAGTTTATGGCTTGTTGCCCTAATCCCATGTTGTCTAACTTGTTTATTAGCCTTCTATGTGGGACCGAGCCAAAGGCCTTGTGGAAGTCCAGGAATAGTACATCTACAGTACCACTCTGGTCCACTGTTTTGGTTACTCAGTTAAAAAAGTCAATTAGATTAGTTTGGCATTATCTACCTGTGGTACAGCCATGTTGTTTTGGGTCTAATTTGCTTCTTTCCTTGAGAAAGGATATAATCCTCTCCTTGAGAAGGAAATTTCATAAAAATCTGTATGTGTATATAACTCAGCCATCTATTGGGTCAGGGATCTTCAATTTGTCTTGATTACCTGATTATAGGTAGGTGTTATAAAAATGTGCCAGATGTCATGATATTTAGGATGCATCATCTCAAAATTAATTGTGCTTAAAATCTGTAATTTTATTTTTTGTGGGAAATTTCATGAAAACTTTTATCTGCATATACAGTAACTCAGGCAACTTTGAAGCTAGACATATGTAAATCAGCATGAATAACCTTTTTGCAATGGTTAAAGACTCAACAAAATATGGAGAGAACTGGATTAGAGATTTTTAAGTTACAAGGGTTCAAAAGTATAGTTTAAGAAAACCCCAAAATGCAGATGTTTGTAGCTTCTCTGCTCTTGCAGACATAGATTTAACATTTGACATGCATATCCAATGTGTATCCCAGTGTCTAACACAACTGGATAAATTGGTTTAGAAGTTTTAAATGTATAGTGGAAATAAAAACAAACAATACATATATTGGTAACATTTTCTGAAATATTTATGGTAGCATATAGAAGAGGCACCCAGAATATTTTTTGTGGAATTTGTCATTCACAATGCACATATCAATGCTTCATTTCATAAACTGGGCTGAGCTTTTTACAGCTCTACTGTTACTGTCTGGGTGACTAGTTTGACCCCACCCCCCTTAGCATAGCCAGATTGACTCAGTAGAACTATTGATCCTACTGATATCCTCTTTGTTCTTTACAGTGACAAAGTCCCCTAAAACAAGAGTCACCTACTCCTTTTCCTATCAACCTAGCCTGTTGGAATAGCCTTAATTCTTTCTTCTTTGTGACCCAGACATTGTTTTCCCCACCACTACATCTTTTTGAGTACCTCTAAGTTCCAGACTTGCATGTGTGTTAGGCTCCCTGGATCATCAATTTCCTGAGTGTGATCATTATATATTCTGCATTCAGGTTGGAATTGTTGACACTCCGTATTTCCTTGCTCCAACTGGGGGTCTACCATTGGTGTGCTGCTCAGCTCAGCTGTCCATTTCATAGGGAAACTATGCATCTATTGCCTGCAACTGGTGAACCCTTACACTACATGCCTCTCATACCTCTATCCTTTAATTTGAATCCCTCAGATAAGGCTGAGTGAAATTAGCAAATTCCAATGTTATGGAATTTTCATGAAATTCAACAATTTTCACAAAGACTCAAGACATTTGACTTTAAGTACAGATGTTATTTTGCAATTTTTGGCATCAATCAATTAATAAATTTGACACACATTCCTCTTTTAAGGTTTATGAAGTTGGAAAATTTAATGGCATTGCATTTGCTAGTTTTAAAGTTTCAGTGGTTTATAAATTTTCAGTTTACAGTCCTGCAAAATTTAATTAACAAATGTTGTGAACATTTGACTACTTTTTATTCAGCCCTATTTAAAGCTGTAAATATGAACTATGAAATGACCATGTGGTATATTAGTTTAAATGTTTCAAATCTGGTTACATTTGGATATGTTGTTTTTAAATTAGAGGGGAATTACTGAAATTTAAATGTTGGCAACATGTTTGGCAGGCTATAACTCAGTCCCTTGTGAAGATAGAAATCTGAAACTATGTACATATTTAAATGTAGTGATAACTTGTATACCTGTAAATGTTTATGACATTTCAATGAATACTATCAAAATTATACTACAGTAAAATAACATATACATTTTGGAAAATGTTTAGCTACCTATAACTCAGCCTCTTTGAAGCCTGAGACTTAAAACTTGGTGCACATACCCATGTTGTAAGTTTTTCTAAATCCTGTAACCATGGATAAATTTGAATAATAAATTTGAAGTAGAAGACTTGGTTTGCTGGCCAAGGCACCTAGCTTCACCTGAGCTCTTTCCTTCTAAGACTGCTTGAAAGGCAGAGTAGAGAAACTTACCAGAGCAAGGGAAAAGGATTAAGACTTAGTTTGGCTAAGCAGATTTACTGTGTGGTGGAGTTTTAATTTTTTACTCACAGGGATTGCTACTGTTTGTTGCTAACATTTCATTGCTTTATTTTTTCTCTGATTCAAATTGTTGTTGCTGGTATACCTTCTTCTGCATTATTACAAGGTGTGCCTACAGGTGTGTGCTAACAGATTACTGCTGTAATCTTCTGGTTCAAATTGTCTTTTGCAAGGTATATCTTCTGTTACTGCTTTATTTTTCTCTGGAGCAAAGTGTTTCTTACAGGGTATATCTTCTCTGAAATTATTACAGGTGGTGCTTTACAGGTTTTACAGTTTTATCTAACATTAGGATAAGCTTTCAGGTTACTGTATTTGTTGTTGACTGATTGTTTCTGTTCTTACCTCCTTGTTCTTTCATCCATAGTTCTTCTTTTAGGCAGGTGAAGGCCCAGCCACCCACCCCATCCCCAACCACCCCACGCTACACTCCTTTTATAGGGTACCACAGTTGTGACATTTCCTGTGGCAGAGCAGGAAGGGGCGGATCAGTGGGGCCTCCACAAGGTGATCTCATTTACAGGGCACTAGTAATTTAACTTGTTATAACAAGTTAAACAAAGCACAATTAAACCATTACTTGCATTTTTTCCTTTTTTTTCCTTCTAATTACTCTGACTAGGTTACAAACCCAGCAACTTATTTGGAATGGATTTCATTAACTGCAGGTACTGTGGAACAATTTTCAGAAGGACAGTCTTACAGGATTTAGGACACTGTCCTACATGCTGGGCCTTTGGAGATTTTAGGGCTCAGCTCCGGCAGCATGGGCAGAGATTACACACTCAAATTTCATATTGAAGAGGAAATACATTATAAGAACCACCCGCCATTTCCCCAGCATCCAACAGAAAAACCTTGACCGCAGAGGGTAGTTGGTCCAGGAGGTTGGCAGGTGGTTAGGAGGAGCAAATCAGGTGCTCCATCACGCTCTGCTCTCCAACACATTACCTCCAAAAACCATATAAACACTACAAACAGGTATCTGCCTCTATCTCTGAAATCAAATAAAGGGCAGAAGACACTGCAGAGCAGGACACTGCGACACAGGAGCTAGCACAACAAAACTCACCCAAATCAGGAACCAAAACAAAACAAGCACAAAGGAAATCCAAAAACCTTCTGATCATAGGAGACTCCATGATTCGGGGAGTTGATACCCATCTCCAGCCAGGGGTGATGGTCAGATGTCTCCCAGGTAGATCAGCATGGAGAGACACTGACCGCATTGCTAAAATTGTTCACAAAGCAGGAGAAAACATTGATGTCCTAGTACACATAGGGACTAATGATCTTGCCAGCCGGTCAGTTGGGAGACCAAGGAACACCTGACTAGGCTGGGTGAAAACTATCATCTATTTCATCCAGCATCTCCTTCTCTGAGATCCTGCCAGTCTGGGAGAGGGAGCAGATGGATGGAAGGTCAGAAAGGGAGACAGGGAGCTAAACACGTGGCTCAAGGGCTGGTGCCAGGAAAAGGACACAGATTTGTAGGGAACTGGCAACAGTTCTGGGAGCGAAAGTTCTTTAAATTTGATGGACTGCATCTGACTAAAGAGGGAGTCAGTGCATTGGGGCAGAAGTTTGATGTCTTTGCAGAATATTTAAACTAGCAAATGGGAGAGGGTGCAGCACCCATACGTCGAATGGAAGAACACTCCTCCCTCAGCTAGTGGTCAAACAGGAATTCAGCATGTTTGCCGCTCATTTGCATCACCAGGTAAGAAAAAGGTTTGTCTCCCATACGAGGACAAGGTAATGCCAAACTTCACCCAACAACTAACACACCAAAATCTGGCCAATGGAAAATCATGTACACAATGCTCACAGCCTGGGAAATAAGATCCCAGACCTGCAGGCAATAATGTCAGAGGCTAAACTGGACATAGTAGCAATTAGTGAGACGTGGTTTACCAGTAACCACACTTGGGAGACTTCAGTACCTGGCTATGTATTGTTCAGAAGAGACAGAGGTGCAAAAAGGGGGAGGAGTGGCCCTGTATGTTAATGAAAATATCAAAGCTACAGAAATTCAGAATACACATAAGGAGCCAGAAGAACTGTGGGTCACCCTGGAAACAGGAAATGGGACAGCCATAAGAACTGGGGTTGTCTACAGGCCCCCAGACCAGAGGGAGGACATAGACACATTACTGTTAGAAGATATACAAAACATGACAGCTAAAGAGGAGGTTCTGATAATGGGAGACTTCAACATGCCAGATACAGATTGGTCAATACCAGCAGGAACATCTGCCAGAACTAGACTCATAGTGGATTCCCTGCAGGGGGAGGTCCTCAAACAACTGGTACAGCAACCCACAAGAGACAGGGCTATCCTAGATCTAGTACTGACTAACAAAGAAGGGATCACAGATCTCCAGGTAGAAGGTCACCTGGGGGCCAGTGACCATCACATGGTATGGTTCAATTTGGCTACTACATCTAAATCATCCCATTCCAAGGCAAAAATATCGGACTTCAGAGGAGCTGACTTTGATAAGATGGCCAACAGAGTTAAGCTAGCCCTGGCAAAAAGAAACACAGGTGAGGGGTACAGGCAAAGTGGGCAAGCATTAAGGATGCAATACTTGAAGCAACATCCCATTGTGTTAGACAGAAAAGGAAGTGCAAAGAAGAAGGAAACCACTTTGCTTCTCAAATACAGTAGCGAAAGGTCAGAGCCAAAGGCTGGCCTTCAGGAAATATAAGGAACACAGCGGGATGAAGATATGGAGGCATACCAAACTGCCCTAAGGGAAGCAGGTAAGGCAGTAAGGCAGGCAAAGTTCCAAACTGAGGAAACACTAGCACGAACAGTAAAAGAAGGTGACAAGACTTTCTATAGATACATTAGTGAAAGGAGAAAGTCCAGAGGGTATTGCTAAGCTAATGGAGAAAATGGAGCATGTGAGGAGGAGGACCCTATAAAGGCATCTATCCTAAATAGATACTTTTGCTCAGTGTTTACTGAAGAGAAGGTAGGGCAGGGCCACAGCTCAGCATCATGGACACAGGGGAGGAGGTGAGCACTACTCCCTTCACAAAAGAAAGGGTCCTACAAGAGCTTGCTAAGCTCAGGGTGGATAAGGCAATGGAACCTGATGGCATACATCCCAGGGTACTTAAGGAGCTAAAGGAGGAACTAGCAGAGCCATTAGCAGAATTGTTTAGTGAGTCTCTGAGCACAGGAGAGGTCCCAGAAGACTGGAGAAGGGCTCATGTGATCCCGCTCCACAAGAGTGGTAGCAGGGAGGAGGAGGCGGGGAACTACAGACCGGTCAGTCTTACCTCAGTAGTGGGCAAGGTTATGGAGGTACTCCTTAAGGAAAGGATAGTGCAACACCTGGAATCCATAGGGGCACAGGATCCAAGACAGCATGGGTTTACAAAAGGAAGGTCCTGTCAAACTAATCTCATAGATTTCTTTGACTGGGTAACCAGAGTGGTGGACCAAGGGGGAGCAGTTGATGTCACCTACCTTGACTTCAGCAAAGCTTTTGACACTGTTCCACATAGAAGATTGATAAATAAGCTGGGTAGGCTTGGGGTGGGTCAGAAGTTGGTCAACTGGGTGGCAAACTGGTTGATGGGCAGAAAACAGAGAGTGTTGGTAAATGGTATACAGTCAGAAGAGATGCAAGTCACAAGTGGGGTACCTCAGGGATCAGTCCTGGGGCCAGTCCTCTTCAACATCTTCATTAGTGACCTTGCAGATGGACTAGAGGGTAAGGCTTGTCTGTTTGCAGATGACACCAAGATCTGCAACAGAGTAGATGATCCAGATGGGGTGGGCAGCATGAAGAGATCTGGATAAACTAGCAGAATGGTCAGAAGAGTGGCAACTGGGATTTAATGCAAGAAGTGCAAAATCATGCACATAGGGAAGAGAAACCCTGAAGCCACCTATAGGCTGGGAGGAGTTGCTAGCAGTCACAAAGGAAGAAAGAGACTTGGGCATCATCATCACTGATGACCTAAAATCATCAATCAGACCTCTAAAGCAGTAGGTAAGGCTAGGGGTGTTAGGGTGTATTAGTAGGGTATCACAAGTCGTAAGAGGAGGTAATAATCCCTCTGTACAAGACACTGGTTAGGCCCATCTGGAGTACTGCGTGCAGTATTGGAGGCCACACCTTCACAAGGACATTAACCAAATTGAGGCAGTCCAGAGAAGGGCAGCAAAATGGTGCAGGGACTGCATCAGAAGACATATGAGGACAGATTAACGGAGCTCAATATGTATACACTTGAGCAAAGGAGGAGAGAGTAATATGATCGAGGCATTCAAACACCTTAAGGGCATAAACAAGGTGAAAGAGTCTAACATGTTTAAATATAAGAAAAATAGCAGGACAAGAGGACACAGCATAAGATTAGAGGGAGGCCGATTAAGGGGGAATGTGAGGAAATTCTTTTTCACAGAAAGGGTGGTGGATGCATGGAATGGCTTACCACAAGAAGTGGTGGCTATGAATACAGTGCAGGGCTTCAAACAGGCATGGGATAGGCATAAGTGAGCAATACAAATGACTATGAATAGATAGGCCACTGACAGAGCAAAGGCCGATGGCACATTTATAAGGTAGAAAAAGAAATGGGCAGACTGGATGGGCCTTGCGGTTCTTATCTGCCATCAACTTCTATGTTTCTAAGAAATTCTAAAATTAGATCAAAATAACTAACAATTAAATTTTGATTAAATGTTTGGCCACCCATTACCCCCACCCCTTTAAACCTATTTTGCTGAACTTTGGTTAACATATGTAAGACATAACTAGCTGTCTACAATCCAACTTTGGTGTCATTTGGATGCTCACTTTTAAAATTAGAGCAAAATAACTAAAAGATAAAATTTTGTGAAATTCCACTGAATTTTCACCCAAATTCCATGCAATTCTGCAGAATCAGAATTTATTTATTTTTATTCATTAGGATCTAGGATTCAAAACCCTTGAGCTGAGAGCTCTTTTACAAAGGTTCCACATCAATAGGAGGGAAGACAGCATTACAAGGGTTCAAGCAACACAGAGTATAAAACATGTACAATATTTACAATAATTGCAATGGATTATTCAAGCAGGTTAATATTAACAAAAAAAAAAAAACTATAGAAGGTAAGACACCCATAGGGTTGTGTTTACAATAAGTTATAGGAGAGGATAGTTGCAGGTAGTAGAAGGTTGGAAGAAAGGTAATTCCATGGCAGAATTTTATGTTCTGCACAGTTCTAGTCCCTAGTTACTTTCCCCCTGTCCAGAGAGCTGGTAAAGTGCTCTACCAGTGTAGCAGCTTGGACCTGTCTTCTTTAGCACATGGGGATTCAGCCCATCTGAGCTAATTGTCCACCTGCAGTGTGTTTAATCCATTCAACACCCTTTCCTCTGAAATCTGATCCTCACCGCACCCTCAGCCCCTTTCCCTCTTGCCTTGAAGACACATTCTAGCAGCAGTCCCTTATACTCCACTGTGAATACTGAAAACAAAACTGGTTCAGTATTTTTACTGTACAATCTCGTAACCTTCTACTCACATCCTTCCCCTTCCTCAGTCTGGTTATCACCTCTTTTGTTTTGTATGTGTCTTCAGTATGAAATAAAATAATTTTTGTCTCCTTTTTCATTACCTAAGTTATCTTAAACTCAGCATCAGATGTTGCCTTCCTCAGAGAGTTGTTAGTTTCTTTCATCCTGCTAAGAAACACTACCCTATCCCCCTGTGCCTGGATGGTTTTATATTTTTGATGGCCTTCTTTCTCTCCCTTACAGTCTCTCCCACCTCCAGTGTGAATTGCAATGGTTTCCTAACCCTTCTGTTCTTCCTTAACACCTGTACACAGATCCTCATAGTTTCCATTATCCTGTTATTGATCACTTCCCACTTTTTCTACCTCCTCTGCCTTCCTTACTTCTTCTAATTTCTCCTGCAACAGCTCTCATATCTTGCCAAAATCTGGCCCCCTAAATCCCAGGACTTTTGTCTATGATTGTTTCCTCTCTCCATTAAATTTGATATTAAACCAGATGGCTTGGTGATCATTGATTCCTAGTGGGTCCTGAACGGAACCCCCCCATGCTGTCTCTGTTTGTTAATATCAAGTTAAGGATTGCTCCCTCCCTTGTAAGCTACTCAGCTGTCTGTATCAGGATTCTCAGTCTTCTGTGTTTATCCCTGAATGTCTACAAGTAGCTAATTTCTTGCCTTAGCTGCTACTGGGACACTCCAGTCCACATCTGGGATGTTGAAGTCACCTATAAGCAGCTCTCCTTCTTTTTCCGCCATTCTAATCTCCTCCTTCCAGTTCCTTACCAACCATCACGTTTTGAGATGGTGATCAATATACAGTACCACTCCGATCCTAATCTTCCTTCCCTCTTTCATGACTACCTGTATCCATAGAATCATAGAAACATAGTCATTGATGGCACATAAGGACCACTAGGCCCATCTGGTCTGCCCATTTCCCCTATCATTCCCCTATGCCTGTCTTATGCATGCTTGACCCCCCCCCACTGTGTTTGCCCCCACCATCTGTGCTGGGAGTCTATTCCATGCATCCACCACCCTTTCTGTGAAGAAATATTTCCTCACCCTACCCCTTAGTCTACCCCCTTCCAACCTCATGTCATGTCCCCTTGTTCCTGGACATCTCCTTTTCTGAAAGATGTTACCCTCTGGTACCCTATTTATGCCTTTTAGATATTTGTAGGTTTCTATCATATCTCTTCTGTCCTCCAGGGTATACATATTGAGGTGTCCCAGTCTCTCCTCATATGACTTTTGGTGCAGGCCCTGGCCTGCACCATCTTTGTTGCCCTTCTTTGAACTGCCTCCACTGTGCCTATGTCCTTATGGAGATGCAGCCTCCAGAACTGGACACCATATTCCAAATGAGGCCTCACTAATGGTCTGATGAGTGACATCACCACCTCCTTCCTTCTGCTGGTGATACCTCTTCCTATGCACCCCAACATCCCACTGGCTCTCTCCACAGCCTTGGCATATTGTTTGGCCACCTTTAAGTCATCAGATATGATTACCCCCAAATCCCTTTCCTGTTTGGTGACCATCAGTTTCTTCTCCCCCATTATGTAATCCTCCCCGGGGTCTTGCACCTCAAATGCATGATTTTGCACTTTTTCATATTAAATCTCAGCTGCCACACTCCGGACCATTACTCCTGTTTATCTATGTTCCTCCTCATTTTTCCACCCCTCCTGGAGTTTCCACCCTATTGCAGATCTTAGTGTCATCCACAAAGAGGCACACCTTCCCCTCCAGCTCCTCTGCAATGTCACTTATGAAGATATTAAACAGGACTGGGCCCAGCACTGATCCCTGTGACACCCCGCTGGTTACCCTCCTTTCCTCAGATTGAGCACCATTTACCATGGCCTTCTGTTGTCTATCACTCAGCCAGTTCCTAATCCAGTTTACCACCTTGTGACCCACTCCCAGTCTGCCCAGCATGTTCACAAGTCTTCTATGTGGAACAGTATTAAAGGCCATACAGAAATCCAGGTAGGCAACATCCACCGCTCCCCCGGATCCACAGCCTTAGTCACCCAGTCAAAGAAATCTATTAGATTTGTTTGACATGACCTTCCTGCTGTGAAGCCATGCTGTGTCAGATCCTGTGTGCCACTGGCTTCAAGATGTTCCATGATTCTTTGTTTAAGTAGATATTCCATAATTTTCCCAACTATTGAGGTGAGGATGACTGGTTAATAGTTTCCGTCCACCTCCATACTGCCAGGTGCAGGCTGGGGGATATCAGGACCGAAAGAGCTGGGGTCCGACGGTGGGCGTGGGGCTGGCGTGCTGTCTTCTCCAGCAGGAGCGGGGATTTTTCCCCTTGTATGTGATGGTCCCTCAGAGGCACAGACATGCAATGATGTCCAGCATGAGCTGAGCATGCTCCTACACCCCACTTGCAGATGTCCACCATCACCTCCTCCTCTTTGCATGAGTGACCCCTGACTGATGCACTCCCAGTCTCCACTGGGAGTGGCTGCTGTTGGGGCATCATGAACCCACCCTCCCAGGAGAGGAGAGCTGTCCTCTGGACACTCAATCCTCTCCTACCTGGCTAAACCCCAGCAACTCGTGCTTGCTCCCGAACATGGGTCGCCGACGTGGTGCGAGGTGCAGCAGCCAGCAGCACCATAACCCTCAGCACCACCAGGCTGCTCCCTTTAGAAAGTCTTGTCTCATTTCTTTAGCTCCTGTGCTACTATTTCCTCTGTTTGTGCCTTTGCACTTTTGGCTGCTTTCCCTGCCTCCTTCTCTTTATCCACATACACTACCCTGTCCTCCTCCTGTTGTGTTTCCTTGTATTTCCTGAAAGCCATCTTTTTTGCCCTTTCCTTCCTGGCCACTACCTTTGAGAACCATAGTGGCTTTCTCTTTCTCTTGCCCTTGTTTACTTGCCTAATGCAACGGTTTTTCACTTCCACTATGGCTCCTTTCAGATGAGCCCACTGCTCCTCCATTCCCCCCGTCTTGTCCCTCCCTGCCAGGGCATGTTTGAGACATATCCCCATCTTGGTAAAGTCCACCCTCCAGAAATCCAGGACCCTCACCTTTGTGTGGCTTGACTCAGCCATTGTACTCATGCTGAACCACACTGTGTGATGATCACTGGATCCCAGGTGTTCACCTACCCTGACTTCCTAAATTCTGTTCCCATTGGTAAGTACCAGGTCTAAAATTGTATCCTCCCTGGTGGGCTCTAGCACTAGCTGCCTGAGGCATGCCCCCTGTACAGAGTATATGATGTCCCTGCTCCTGACTGAGGCAGCAGCAGGGATGTTCCAATTCACATCTGGCAGATTAAAATCACCTACCAGCAGCACTGCCCCTTTAGTTGCCATCATGTGGATGGATTCCACTAGAACCCTGTCCACCTCCTCCCCCTGTGCTGGAGGTCTGTATACAATGCTTGTGTGAATAGCAATGCTGTTGTCTGTCTCAAGGGTGTCCCAAAGTACCTCTGTTCCCCCATGCATTCCCTGTACCTCAGTTGCCCTAATACACTCCCTGACATAAATAGCCACCCTCCCTTTTTAACCCCCCTGTCTCTTCTAAACAGAGTATAACCTGGTGCTGCTACATCCCAGTCATAGTTTCCAGTATACCACATTTCAGTAATAGCTACAATGCCCTAGTCAGCCTCTGTTATCAAGGCCACCAGGTCTGGGATTTTATTCCCTAGGCTGCAGGCATTGGTATATATGGCCTTCCATGTCCTACTATTTGTCCTTTTATCATCTCCCCTGCTGTCTTTTTGCCTCCTCCATTTGTCCTTCCCATATTTAACCCCCTTCCTCCTGTCCTCTGCTGTTCTCCCTTCTATGGGTTTTGTTTCCTCTGGTGATACCATAACATTATGGTTCTCCATGTTGATTTCTTTATCCTGTGGGGTGGGCAGTTTGGTTCCCTCAGCATCCTTTTGCTGTCCCCCCTTGCTAGTTTAAAAGCTTGCCAATGAAGCATTTAAACTGTTCACTTAGGACAGCTGTCCCCTCACTGAACAGGTATAGACCATCCCCCTTGTACAGGGTCACATTACTCCAGCTGGGTCCCCAGTTCCCAATGAAGCCCAAATCTTTTTCTCTGCACCAGCTCTCTGGCCAAGTGTTGAATTCCTTGGTGCGAAGGTTCCTAGCCTCCCCTTGCCATGAACAGGCAGCACCCCCAAGAAGATCACTGAGCTTGCTACCTGCATAACACCCCTCCCCAACTTACTGAGCTCCTCCTGCACTCTTGCTATCCCTGCTTTATCGCTAGCCAGGTCATTTGTCCCCAGATGGACAATAAAATCAAGCTTCCCCTGCCATGCTACTGCTTCATAAATTCTCTGGATCCTCTCCACATCCCTCCACACTGTCTCTTTTTACTTGCCCTCCCTACCATCCTTGACATCTATGACCTTTATACCTTCCCTTACATGTGATCCTAGTCCTACCCCTTTCCTCACACCCTATCCATTTACACATTGCATATCCTGGAATTGTCAGATCCAAGTTGTAGTACTGTGTTGCCTACATCTCTATGTTTGCCACCAGGTCTAACTGTGTCTCTGCTACCAATGCATCCAGGTCACTAGTTTCCCCAGGCCCCTGGCATTAGTGCACATAGCGCTTCATGTCACTTGTTCTCTCCCTACTTTTACTCCTTCATACCCATCTTCCTTCCTAACCACATACCGAGCCCTGCCACTACCACACCCCACACCCTCTGCTGAACTCCCTGCAAACTCTTAACTGTATCTTTTTCTGTTTTCCCTTTGTCATCACTCTTTCTATTATACTCTGTTGTTCCTTCCATATCTGCTAGCACTGAGGGAGGCTATATAGGTCTCTTTCATTTGAGTACACACATCTATTAACAACAGATCTGCCTCCCCCTGTGCTAGTTTAAAAGCACCTTGATATTTCTTCCGTGATTGGCCAGGCATCTGGAAACAAACATACACAATTTTAAAGTGGGATAGATATTGTCTCATGCAGTTTCATGTCCTTCATAATCTCTACTATACCCCAGTTAAGTTGAACAGAATGGGTAAACCCCCTCGGATATTTGTTCCATACGCTAAAATTCCTCGGGCACACTAATTAACATCCTATAGACCTGTGAAAAAGTTAACCCCTTTTGGAATAGTATCCAATCATATCTGGATCCCATTCTAGGCCTAACAGATGCTTTCTGTCCTGAGGTTTGTCTGTTAGGTGATTTTGATGATAGCTTGATTGGTAATCAAAAACCCCATATGTCCTTGATCTCAGCCTGTGCCAAAAAAATAATTCTCAGACACTGGTGTGACCAGTCCACTCCCCAATTTCTGGAATGGTATTGAGAAATTTTATTTGCATTACAAGCAGAGAAAATCATTGCTAGTATGGCTGACAGCCTTTCTGGGTGTAGGAGGGTTTGGGAGCCATTGTATGAAAAGCTCCTTCAGTCTTTTTTTGCCCTGCTCCTGATGGATTTATTTTACACCCTATCTATTAGATTATTAGAATGGTAAAATAATCATTTTCTGCACATTTTCAGTAGTTTATACTTTTCATATATGACATTTCACACCATGTACTTTCCTCTTCCGGTGGCTGGGGTGGTGATGGGGGAGGGGTGGGGTAGTATAAGAACTTCTGTTTTGTTGTCTTTTATTGTACTGTTTATTAATATAGTGCTCTATATTGCTTTGTATATAATCTCTACTTGTTCATTTAAAATGTTCATGTTTGTTTGTTTGTTGTTAATCTGGTTGGTTCCTTGTTTTCTCAATAAAGTTTGTTAAATTTGAAAAAAAAATGAAAGCACCTTGATGTAATCTGTAAACTTGCAGCCTAACACCCTGGTGCTCTCCTTGGAGTAATGACAGTCAACTCATTTGTATAGCTTTATGTTCTTTCAAGTGAGCCTCCAATTTTCCATGTACTGAAAGCCTTCCTCCCTACATAACTCATTCAGCCATGAGTTAAAGAAAGTAATTAGAAGAAGTGTCCCATTATCTCTAAACCAAATTATCAGAAGTTCAGAAAAATATAGTAAGGTTACTGTCAGTCTGAGCATTTCTCCCAGCTTTTTAAGACAATTCTTCACTTCCACTAAGGGTCTGCTAACCATTAGTCCCTAGGCAGACAATGACATTGAACCCTTCCACCCTGCCCCTAACAATCCTCTTCACCCTGTTTGCATCCCTCCCCACTGAAGCTCCCAGAAGGCACGTAACCATCCTGCGTCCCTGGTCCCCCACATTCAGAGCCCCCTCCACCCCTCTAACAATAGAGTCTCCTGCAACAAGTACCTTTCTAGACCTCAACATTTCATTGGACTCTGAGCTCATTACAGGTGCACCATAGGGACAGACCTGGTATCTTGAGAGCTAACAGGTCATGGTTCCCTCCTTGGGGAGACCAGACCTACTGTATCTTACAGAGAAGTGAACCAGTTCACTGTCACCACCCCTGGGGCCTTGCCCCTGCCTAAGTGGACCATTGGGCCCCTCTGTTGACTGCAGTTAATCCTGCAGTCTGGACCCTTGGGGAAGAGGAGTAACATGGAAACATAGAATTTGATGGCAGATAAGGACCACTTAGACCACTTAGTCTGCCCATTTTCCCTACCTACTCTATTACTGCAGACCCTATTTGATCTATGGCTCTGCCCCGCCCCCTGCCTTATTACTAAAGTGTAAGGAGGAAAGGGGAGATGATTTAATCAGAAAAGGCACACGAAACTGAAACTTGTTTCCAGGTGCAACCTGTGAGCACAAGGAAGTTAATTGACTTGCACAGGGTCACACTGTATGCAAGTGGGGGCTGTGGCATTAAATCAATCAATCAACCAATTCTTTATTTAACCAGGTGAAGTACCATTGAGTGTACTCATTTACAAGGTGGACCTGGAAACTTTTCACAAATATAGCTGCAGTTGTATATAATGTAGGAACAAGAGCCGCATTACTAGGACACACAGTCATAAGCATGCAATATACAGAACTAAGAGATGCATAGAAATCAATTCAGAGTTCAAAATACAGTCAGGCATATACATATGATGGGAAAACTATGTACAGTATATACAGTATAAACAAGAATATGCATTTAAGCCCAGGGGACCTCTCCAAGCAGGGATGGGGGTTGGGGGAATAAAACAGCCAGGGGGAAAATAACAGGAAGAAACAAGCAGAAGAAAATAACAGGAAGAAACAAACAGAAGAGGGTAGGCAAGGATGAGGAAAAGTAGGGACAGTGCCCACTGTTAGGAAGGGGAGTGGTCTACCAAAGAATGAGTCGAGGCCTGGGAAGAGATTTAAATGGGGATTAGCAGAAACAATTACATGTCTCTTTGAATGAACTCAAGAACAAGCTTTTGAAGAGAGATGACTTTTCCGGTAGTGCCAGCCTCAGGTTTTTTTTTGTACATTGTTCCAAAGGACCGGAAACATAGAATAGAAACAAATTCAATATTGGTACTTTCCATTAATGTAGTGTCCTTCAAGATATTATATAGAAGTAACATATCACCACAATCTCTTCTCAGTTTGAGATCATATATGTCTAAGGTCTGTAGTGTTTGTTCATCTGGCAAATGTTTGACTGTAGGTATCAATTTAGTTATTCTTCTTTGCATACTCGCTACCATTTTTTGATCTCTTTTATAATGAGGTGCCCAGTAAGAGGCTACATAGTCTGTATGTGGAAGAATATAAGATTTATAAAGAGGTAGTAGACAGCACTCACTCCTACTGACAAAAGTTCTTTTAATGGCTGTAAGTATATTGTTACCTGTTTGAGCAATTTTTCTGCAATGGTCAGTGGAAGTGAATGAGCTATTAATAATTACCCCAGGTCTCTTTCAGTTTTTGAATGGCTTATTATTAAATTGTTTTAGTAATAGTCAGAGAAAACATGTTTTGTTCCAAGATGGATAACAGTGCACTTTTCAGAATTAAATGTCATTTTACTATTACGTGCTCACAATTCTATACTACATAAGTCCTTCTGTAAGAGTGAGTTTTTTCTGGAGTGTCAACCTTGGTCAAAAGTTTTATATCATCTGCAAATTTGCAGATGTTATTGGACACACCACTATGAAGGTCACTGATTTAGATACCAAACAATACAGGGCCCAACACGGATCCCTGGTGGACCCCACTAGTCACTTTAATGTTAGATGACAGCGAGATACCTATTTTAACTCTTTGTGATCTATTCATAAGCCAATTACTAAGCCAATTAGTCAAATTGTCACTGAACCCTAAACTAATCATTTTATTTACTAGAGAGAGAGAGATGGGGCACTAGATCAAAAGCCTTTTTAAAGTTGAGATATATGATATCCACTGTGATGCTGTGATCTAAACTTCTGCTAACTTTTTCATAAAAGGCAATCAAATTGGTTGTACATGATCTTCCTTTTTGGAAGCCATGTTGGGTTGGGTCTGTTAGACTCAAGGCTTTGATTTCAGTTTCAGTTTTGTTTTTCAAAATTTTTTCTGTCAGTCTACTACCGATAGAAGTTCGACTAATTGGTCTATAGTTATTTGTTAGTTTTTTATTACTCTTTTTGAAAATAGGAACAACATTAGCCATCCTCAAATCCTTGGGAACCTCCCCTGTCTCTAGTGATTTGTTAAATATGATATATAATGGGAGCACCAGTTGCTCTATGATCTCTTTAAATAGATAGTTATTCAAACTATCTGGATATATGCTTATCTATGGTCCCAAGGAAAATATGCTGGAAGACCACATAGGCTTTATCAACTGAACTGGCCAAATAAAACTCTTGCCAAGTAAAGTAAGGCAATGGGGCCAAAGTTCCATTGGCTTCTCTTAAAGGTGTACTTAGAGGAAGCTGCTTTAGTGGCAGACCTCGTGCAGGCTATAACACACTAATCACTAAGATCATTAAAGAACACTCCAGGGTGGGTAAAAAGATGTGGCTTGTTCCCTAGAATTAAGTCCAGCACTGTGCCATGGTCTGGGCTTTTGATGTTGGGCCGGTTTACTTCATTTATTTATTTATTTATAGCTTTGAAGACTGGGTGAGTGCACTGATCCCAGGGTCCATTTTCAGGCATGACCCGGGCCATAACACATGTTGCAGGGTGACAATGGAGCACAAGGTAACAATAATACACATGAAATAGACTTGGTACAAGCAACAATAATAGACACAATATACAGGTTTGATGCATAGGTCCATTTGAGAACAGTGAATACAAGGTTTCAATGTCAGACATGAGAAGACTTGGTACAAGCAAACAAATCATAGGCACAGTGTACAATGTGAGACTGCATCATCCAGTGAGAAAGCAATACACAGAATACTCAGTAAAACAAAATGTATACACAATATGTACAGGCAAGGAAGTCAAATATTACTGTGAAAAATGCAATATAACAGTTGTAGGCAAGAGAGTTGACTAGTGTGGGTAGGTGGGTAACCCCTGGGCTGGGGAGTTGACTAGTTGGGTTGGTGTGAGACCCTTGGGAGCATCTATTATTCCCCTGGGAGCATTTATTAGTTGTATTGGCCCAAAATTGTCACAAAGTTCTTTTAAGGGTGAGGATGATGAGAGCCCATCCATGTTAAGATCACCCATAATAATAACTTTGGTTGTCAAGGAGTCTACAGTATTGGATATGTGCTTCAGAACTTTTAACCCTGCAGAAGGTGGTCTGTAACAACCAATTATACAGATGGGAATCAACTGAGAAAGCTACACTTTCAGAGTAATACATTCAAATTCCTTAGGTAGGGTGATAGACTCAGAGATGGAGGTAGTCAACTTGTCCCTAATATATACGGCTACCCCTCCTCCTTTCAATGTTCTGTCTGCTCTGACAATGTTATATGAGGGGATGTTAATTTCAAAGTCCTGGATTGAAGGCCTTAACCAGCTTTCTGTCACCACTAGAATATCAGGCATAATAAGGTTAACCCAGGCCTGTATTGCATCAACTTTCTTTAGTAAGCAGCAGTTATTAACGTGGATTAGGCTTAAAGCCTTTAACTGGACTAGTTCAGAGGGTGAATGGGGGGGGCAGGGTTCAGCTCGATATTACCTGCATAGATAAGCAGTAACAGTAGAATTTTTTTATGGCATTTAATAGAAGCCTAAACAACCAGATTCTACCTTTTTTGTGAGTGCAAGAATCAATGGTTTTAGATGGAGGTGAGTGCATTAACAAGAGGACCCAAGGATATGTACAACAGCATCCTGGCTGAGAGAATGGATAGGACTCTTGCTAAGGTAGCAGGCTTAAGGAAACATATGCAGCTGGGGAAAGGCAAGAGTTTGGTGGGACTAGGCACATAGGAAAGGGTAACATTTGCCTACTTGGGCAAGTGTGTAGCTATAATGTTTCAAACCTAGATCTCCAGGTTTTCAGCTCAGTGCCCTAAACCACAGTACTATACTGCCTCCCTATGACAGTCATCCCATTTGTATACATTTTCTGTCCTTCCAAGTCTGCCCTTAGTTTTCCATGTGCTGAAAGCCCTCCTCTTTACATGACTCATTCAGACATGAGTTAAAGCAAGTAATCACTAAAGCAAGTAATCACTAAGGTTCCCTTACACTTACCCCATGCATCCTTGAACCATGCTACAGTTCTTTTCCTCACAACCTCCACTGGGAGTCTGTTTTAGGCATTCTCCACTCTTTTTGTGAAGAAGTATTTATTGATATCTCCCCTGCGCCTATCCCCCTCCAGCTTCATAGCTTGACCCTTGTTCTTGAGCATCTTTTTTTCTAAAAACTGCTTCCCTCTTGTACCTTATTTTTATACCCATAAGTATCTAAAAGTCTCTATTATATCAACCCTCTCCCTCCTTTCCTCCAGTGTGTACATATTGAGATCCTTTAGTGTCTCCTCATAGGGCTTTTTATGCAGACCCTGCAACCTTTTAGTTGCCCTCCTCTGGACTGCCTCCACTCTGTCTATGTCCTTCCAGAGATGAGGTCTCCAGAACTGGGCAATTCTTGTGAGGGTAGGAAGAAATAGATTGTTGGTTAACTAGGATCTGCAGCTTATCCTGTAGGTAGGGAAATGGGCAGACTAGGTGGGCCAAGTGGTCCTTATCTGCCATCAAAGTCTATGTTTCTATGGACCCAGTACTCCAGGTGAGGTCTCACCGTCTTTCTGCTGGTGATACCTCTCCCTATGTACCCCAGCATCCCACTAGCTCTCCCAACTGCCTTGTCACATTGCCTACCACCTTTAAGTCATCAGATATGATTACCCTGAGGTCTCTTTCCTGTTTGGTGGTCATCAATACCATTACCCCCATTTTGTACTCTGCCCCTGGGTTTCTGTGCCTTAAGTGCATGATTTTGCACTTTTTCACATTAAAATTGAGCTGCCACACCATTGACCACTCCTTTAACTTTTTCAGATCACTACTCATTTTTTCTATCACTTCTGGAGAGTCTACTCTATTGCAGATTTTAGTGTCATCTTCAAAAAAGTCAGATCTTCCCATCCAGCCCATCTGCAATATCACTAATAAAGACATTAAAGAGGACCTGTGCCAGTACTGATCCCTGTAGCACCCCACTGGTCACCATCCCTTCCTCAGAGTGAACTTCATTTACCACCACCCTCTGTTCCCTATCCCCATCCAATTTCTTACACAGTTTATCACCTTTGGACCTACTCCTAGACTGCTCAGCTTCCTTACGAGTCTGCTATGTAGAATGGTGTTGAAGGCCTTACTGAAATCAGGGTAGGCCACATCCACCTCTCCACCCTGATCTGATTCCCTGGTCACCCAGTCAGAAAAATCTATCAGATTTGTTTGACATGACCTCCCCCCTGTGAATCCATGCTGCCTCAGATCTTGTACCCACTGGAGTCAAGATATTCCACAATCTTTTCTTTCAGTAGTAATTCCATTAATTTCCCCACCACTGAAGTCAGGATGGCTAGCCTGTAGTTGCCATCCTCCTCCCTGCTACCACTTTTGTGAAGTGGGACTACATCTGCCCTCCTCTAGTCCTTCAGAACCACTCCTGTCATAAGCGAGTGGTTGAACAGGGCTGTTTGAGCTCCTTTAATATTCTTGTAGTAGCTGCCTGCACCAACCATAGCAAGTATCTGCTCCAGTGAAGGCTCAGTGCAACCTTTATTGTGGTTATTCATAAAGTGAGTAGTGCAATCCTGCCATACACTTGATTTATTTATTTTTTGTTTATTTTATTTCAGATTAGGATTAATACCTTTGAGCTGAGGGCTCGTTTACAAAGGTTCCAAGTCAGACAATCTACAGTACATTACATTGGATACAGGTAAACACAGATGAACAGGTACAACAAATAATGTTTACAAGGTTACAGAATTAAGTGACAAGAGAAACAGCCCTCCATGAGTGTGGTACAAGGTTTAGCTAAGTGCATAGTACAGTCTTGGGCTGGTGCGTGCCCCAGGCTACTGTGTAGATTAGGGTAGAGATATTAGCGACCAAGAGTTGGCTTTGTCAGGGTGGAGAGAGGGGCAGGGTATAGATAGAAGGCTTTATCATAGGTGTATCTGGGCCATTGGGCATTAGGGTAGTAGTGAGTGGGAGGAGCGGACAGGGGAAGGGGAGGGGAGGAGAATGGACTATAGGAGGAATGAAATGGAGGTGGGGAGAGAGAGAACAGGCAGGGCAGAATGAAGCTAGGACTTAAATATATGAATTACAGAGAACAACAGCAATTATTCTCACTGATTGGGTGAGTATGGAGACTGGTTTTGAACAGGCTTATATTATAGCAATCGATAAGGGTGGCGGGTGAGCCATTTATCCACTTGGGTTCTCTGTAGGAAAGGGATCGCTGTGCGAGTGTAGTGCACTTGAATGGCACTAGTAGCTCCCCCTTGGTCGCACTTCTGGTGTTAACAGTAGGTTGTGCATGCTTAAGTAAACTGGTGATGGACTCTGGCATAAGTCCAAGCACTGATTTTTTAATTAGAAGGCAGGTCTGGTATTGAGTTCTAATGTGGTGTGGGAGCTAACCTGTGTTTTTGCAAAGTGAGCAGGTGTGGGTTTGATGGTTGGCCCCAAGAACTAGGCAGCAGGCCTTATTGAGAAGGGTTTTCACCCTTTTTAGTGCTGTATCAGAGCCAGCCAATAATCAATGGTAGATAGCACTGAGCTGTCTATGACCAGCTTCAGTATATCAGGTGTCATGAAGAGTAAGTGCCGATAGAGAACACCAAGCTTTTTATTGGCAGATTTGACAACCTGGTCAGTATGCTCAGAGAAGATGAGGGTGTCATCCAAGTGAGCACAGAGGTACTTAAAAGTAAAACGTGCTCCATTGTGTCACCTTTATGGCTCCGTATAAGCAAAGGGCTGTAGTTCTTTTTTCTATGTGGTACCGTGAAGAGCAAGTCTTAGGTCTTTTTATAATTAAGTAATAGTTTATTATGGGAAAACCACATTTTCAATCTTTGGAAGTTGCCTTGCATTTCAGAAGTTATTGCAGCATTATTGTCCACAGAAGATCTTCCCCCCCAAAATGGTTGCTTCATAGATGGAACCAGTGCCTTACCTAGAACTTAGAGTTTCCTTGAGCAGTGTACTAAGCTGACCTGAGGACTCCCTGTTGGCAGCCACTTCAGATTCCATCCTCCTTCGTATGGTCCTCACTCTTGAGATCACACATGTAAGGGGTTGCATGCTTTGACCTGCAGGATTTAGGTATACAACTGTGAGTAATTGTTTTGGATGCTTTCATGCATGTGGTCCACCCCCAGTAATGACACTGCTCATGGTCACCATTAACCCAGCAGCCTCCTAATATCCTTCCTCCCTCCTCCCAGACTCCCACCATAGCCAACAGCAACTTAAGGCAATGTTTGTACCGGTTCTCAGCAATGAATCTCTGAGGCTTACATCAGCAGCCTCTCTCTGAGCGCTGTCTGAGCTCCAACACAGTAATCTCACCTTAAAATGCCCGAAGTGGAGTGTCTGATTTGATTTCCTCTGTTACATGGTTCACCATGATAATACTGTAGCCCACTGGTGCCACTCAGCCTCCTAGAATCCTTGCGGCCTCCTCCTGAGCCAGCGAACAGCACATTTAGACAATGTATGTATGTTTTCTTTACAATACAACATAAAATCTGCAATAACCAGTGGTAGATCTCTAATGCTTGCTTTGTTAGACTCAATTGACCTTCACTTTCTATGTGTAAGTGCTGTGTATAGATTCATAAGAAGCTGGCTGTTTACAACCAAGCATATTACAACCTGGTAGCCATGGGGAGAAAAATGCACAGGCATAATAACAGCAACCTCTTGCTCAGTATCTGATGAGTGGCACTTGCTATCTTCTTTATAAAGCAGTGTAACTGCTTCCACCAGTCAAATCGCAGTACTACTGTACCTCCTATGGAGTGCACGGTTGTTGCGTTGTGCTGCTCTCCACAGCTGATTCCCACCTTAGTGATGCTGCTTTTTGACATTTATCCTGTCAGAATAGATGCAACAGCATCAGCTGTGAGATACAAATCAGCCATAGTAAAAGTATTATACTTACTGTAGTTGTGAAACTGAACACCAGCTTATCTGCACATCAGAATAACACAGCAGGCAAGTGTAAAGATGATGCCCATAAATTTCAACATTTCCCTTGAAATGGAAGACTTTTTCCCTCTCAGTGAAGAGAATCTACAGGAAATCAGAGAAATATAGGTATAAGCTTTACAATGACTAAAGAGTGACCCAGACAGATTCCCAAGTTTCTCAAAAAAAGATACAGTACATCCACTTTAAAAGGCCTCTTTATGAATTAGGGATACACCTTATACAATACACTTATTAAAAAAAGTTTTAAGCAATTTGACCAACGGCCTGCTAAACAGAGGTACCAAAGGCACAAACAGAGGAAAGATTAGCACAGATAGTGAAGAAAGGAGACAAGACATTATATAGGTACTGTACATCAGTGAAAGAAGGAAGTCCTGGTGGGGTTGTAAGACTCAGAGGGGATGTAGGGGAGGGTGTGGAGGGAGACCTGGAAAAAGCAGAAATACTGAATAAATACTTTTGTTCAGTATTCACTGAAAAAAGGGAGGGACAGGGACCATAGTGGGACACCAAATACAAAGGGGGAATGGAGGTGGACACCAGTTCATTCTCAGAAGAGAGAGCCATGGAGGAGCTCACAAAGCTGAAGGTGGACAAAGCAATAGGGGCCAGATGGCATACAACCCAGGATTTTGAAGGAACTATGGAGGGAGTGGGCTGCTCCTCTGGCAGCTTTGTTCAGTAAATCACTCGACACAGGGGAAGTTCCAGAGGACTGGAGGAGGACACATGTAGTCCTTCTTCACAAAAAGGGTAACAAGGAGAAGGCAGTAAACTATAGGCCGGTCAACCTCAAATCAGTGGTGGGTAAGATTATGGAGGCACTGCTTAAGGAAAGGATTGTGGAACACCTGGAATTCAACAGGGCCCAGACCCACAACAGCATGGATTCATGGCAGAAATGTCATGTCAAACAAATCTGATAGATTTTTTGGACTGGGTGAAAAAGGAGGTGGATCAGAGGGGAGCAGTAGATGTCGCCTACCTCGATTTCAGCAGAGCTTTTGACACCGTCTCACATAAAAGACTGTTGAACAAGTTGGGTGGTATGGGTGTGGGACACAAAGTGGCAAACCGGGTTAGAAACTGGTTACAGTCTAAGAAATGAAGTGTTATTTTTTTTTTATACTGTAAATGTGTAAATCACTGTTTAACACAGTGGGTGGGATATTCAGACTGCACCAGGCTGTGGCGCAAGCCTGGGCGCAGTGCAACTGGGATGTGCCAGGGCACTGACAGGGTGATATTCAACGGTGCTGAGACATGGCTCAGCACCGTTGAATATCATTCTGTGGCCACCCACATTGTGCATGGTGCAGTGGCACTGCACCAGCGCAAGTGGCCAGAGAGGGGCAGGGGGATATGCTAGCGCAAGTGCCATTGCGCTAGGTGCATCAACCGCGATATTCAAAAGTGCACATGCAAATGGGGCCATAATGCATGCAAGATGCAAATGGCGCCATTTGCATGTCATTATGGCCCCATTTGCATGCAGGTGCACCCATCCCTGGCGACTTGCACCTGATGCCCTGCCAGGCTGCAGCCATCAGGGACCGACACCCCCTGCACAAGCTGCAAAGTGCCCCACAGCCCGATCACGGGTGTAAGTATAAAAATAATAAACTCCTATGTCCCTGGTGGTCCAATGGACCACTCCCAGCCCAATCGCGGGCATAAGTATATAAATAATAAACTCCTATATCCCTGGTAGTCCAGTGGACTACTCACAGCCCGATCGCAGGCATAAGTATAAAAATAATAAACTACTATACTCCTGGTGGTCCAGTGGACCACTCGCAGCCCGATTGGGGGGCAGAAGTCTAAAAAGATTAGATCCCATCCCTGGTGGTCCAGCGGTCCCCCCTCCCCACCCTCCCATGGGCCCTCCACCCCACTCCCCGGTCAGCGGCGGGCAGCTCCCCACCCGCAAGCCACCCGGCCACCGCCAACTGGCTGTGTACAGTACAGCTGTACACCTTTGGTCTACAGTGTGGGCCAATGGGCGTGCAGACCATACCGTACTACGGTCCAGATATGTGAATGAATCCATTCACACATCTGACTGTGTAGCATAGTATTAGTCTGCATCGCCCATTGGCCCACACTGTGGACCAATGGGCTGATAGCTGTACTGCAGCGCAGTCAGTCGGCGGGCGGCCGGGCAGCTTGAGTGGGTGGGAACTGCCACCGTCAGCTGACTGGGGGAGTGGGGTGGCAGGGCTCAGTGGGAGGGTGGGGAGGGGGCACCACTGGACCATCAGGGATGGGACTCCACTTTTTAGACTTCTGCCTGCGATCTGGTCTGTGAGCAGTCCACTGGACCACCAGGGACATAGGAGTTTATTATTTTTATACTTATGCCTGTGATTGGGCTGCAAGCAGTCCACTGGACCACCAGGGATGTAGGAGTTTATTATTTTTATACTTATGCCCACGATCAGGCTGCGAGCAGTCCACTGGACTACCAGGGATGTAGAAGTTTATTATTTTTATACTTATGCCCGCGATTGGGCTGCGAGCGGTCCACTGGACCACCAGGGATGTAGGACTGTTTAATTTCCTACTTCTGCCCACAATCGGGCATGGGGGGTGCTACTCGATGGAGGGTGCCACCTGAGCTCAGTGGCCACCCACAGCTGGCAGCTGCAGTGTTGTGCCCTGCAACACAGCAGCTCACCTGTGGGTGGCCGGCTGTTGTTCCTTTATTTTTTGGAACAACTGTATGCGGCACATGTAGGGGTTGCGCCTGCATGGGCTCCACACATCCCGGGCTGAATATTGGGATGTGCAGGGGTATGCATGGGCACGCCCCCCCACTTGCGTCGCATACATTAGTGATGCGCCCTTGTGCATTGGGATTTGTGCTACGCACTTTCCCCTTTTGAATGTCGCACCGGGGCCCATCAGTGGGTTGCACATGGTGTAACTGTGTTGCACCATGTGCAACCCTTCTGAATATCCCACCCAGTGTGTGTGTAACATTAACTCACAACTGTGTCATATATATGAAAACTGTGATTTACACAATTACAGTATAAAAAAATGAAACTTCATAAGTGTTATGTTTTACACTGTCCATTTATAAATAAAGATTTAACACAGTGTGTGTAATATTAACTTACAAATGTGTTAAAAAAACCACTTAATTTAATTGATCAACTGTATCCAGAAATGGTAGAGTGCTGTATTACAGTAATTATTTAAAGTGATTTTGCAAACAGTATTGTGATTTTTATTTTATTTTACAGCTTTAACAAGGTTTCTATACATGTTAAAATATATACTTTTTTAAAGTTGAGCCAGTGTAAATTCCTTCATGTCAATTTGGAAACACTTCCCTTGATGCTTTGCTTAATTTGATGTTTGCAATTGTGTTTTTCTTTCAAATTTGGCTGAATGGTCAATACCTTTCCAGGGTAACATTTGTCTCATGGAATTTGCTCTGGGGTTCTTAACTCTTGTAGTTATTCTCTTCTCTACTATGGGCTCCCCATAACATTAGAAAGTAAGACCCTCACAGTACCCCAGGGCTTCCAAGCATTAGGTTATGTCGCAAATACAGTATATTGATGAACTCTAACAAGAGCATGTCACCTGTGCAGGTTTGCTATGCATTTGGTTTCGCTGCTTATATGACCAGGTCTGTTAACACTAAAGTTAAAATTCATTCATAAAAAATTGTGAATTTTTTTGATTAGAAATGTTGTTTTTCATTCAATGTAAGATTAATATACTTCAGAATTCTACACACTTATGTGTTGAAATAACACATTCTATATGGACATTGTAACACATGAATGTGTTAAAAATTCAACCCACCAGTATTAGTAAAACCTACACATTTGTGTGTTGAACAATTTACACAACAAAGTGTTAAATTTAATGCACACAGTGTTTACCCTAACCACACTAACTGCTGTGTTAAAAATTAACTAATTTATAGTAAAATTTAACATTTCCTTTCTAAGAGTGTAGGGAACTGGAAGCAGAGGGTGGTGATAAATGGGATCCAATCCGAGGAGAGGGGATGATCAATGGATTGCCTCAAGGATCAGTCCGGGGGCCAGTACTTTTTAATGTCTTCATTAGTGACATTGCAGAGGGGCTGGAGGGAAAGGTCTATCTGTTTGCAGATGACAGATCTGCAACAGGGTGGACACCTCAGAGGGAGTGGGGAAAATGAGGAGGGACCTAGAAAAGCTGGAAAAATGGTCTGAGGTGTGGCAACTGAGGTTCAATGTGAAGAAGTGTAAAATTATGCACCTGGGACGTAGAAACCATGGAGAGAGCTATAGAATGGGGGTGGGTGGGAGGAAAGGGATCGAGGAGTTATCATCTTAGATGACCTAAAGGTGGCCAAGCAAAGTATAATGGCTGTAGGGAGAGCAAGCAGCATATTGGGATGCATAGGAAGGGGTATCACTAGTAGGAGGAGGGAGGTGGTGATACCACTGTACAAAACACTGGTAAGGCCTCCTCTGGAATACTGTGTACAGTTCTGGAAGCAACATCTTTGTAAAGACATAAAAAAGGTGGAGGTGGTTCAGAGAAGGGTGACAAAAATGGTACAGGGCTTGCACCAGAAGACATATGAGGAGAGATTGAAAGACCTCAATATGTTTACACTAGAAGAGGAGGGAACCGGGGGGATATGATTGAAACCTTCAAGTATCTTCAGGGCATAAACAAAGTGCAAGTGGGCAACATCTTTCAACAGAGGAGAAGTACTTAAATGAGGGGGACTGATATGAGATTGGAAGGGGGCAGGATAAGGGGATTTGTGAGAAAGTATTTCTTCACGGAAAGGGTGGTGGATGCATGGAACAGCCTTCCAAAGGGAAATGGTGGGGGCAAACACAGTGGGAGGATTTAAACATGCATGGAATAGATACAATGGAACCCTAGAAGTAGGAAGGAGAGGCTAAAGCCAAGGACCAAGTAGGGTCAACGGCTGCTAATAAAGGTAGGGTATATGGGCAGACCGGATGGGCCTAGCAGTCCTTATCTGCCATCACTTACTATGTTACTTCCACTAGAATTTTATCCAGGCCAGGGACTATTTTAGATTTGAGCAAAGTTATTTCTAAAATGACTTCCTGCTGGTTAATCAGCTTGAAAGCTAACCCCGTATCTACCAGTTCAGAAGATAACACAGATATACTAACCATAAGATCATAAAAATCTGAGAAATATTGAACCCAAACTTCTTTCATAATGTAAGAGTCCAGCTCCTCTTTGTACTCATTACAGCCCCTTACCACTAGGAAACAGAAGGACTGTTTGTTATTTTTTCTAGAATAGGTGTTGGCATGCGGTCCCAATGATCCTTATAATATTCCCTTCTTTTACCATCCCAACAAATTTTATATTGTTTCCTTTCATATTTTGATTCTTGAAATGTGTATTTATTTGGGGATTTTTTGCAGTGTTTATACAAATCATCAGTTTTTTATTTCTATGTTTACATTCATAGTCAAGCCAGCCCTTCTGACTTATATCTTTCTTTTTATGACTTCCATCTGTATAAAGTAGCTGTTTCATTTCTTCAAGAAATTCTCCAAGCTCCTGATGTAAAACCACTAACAGAAATTATTATAGGAAAATTGCAGGCTTCAGGAAATATCCAGTTTAAAGTTATTTCATTCATGAGACCATCAAAGGGCCCAATTCTGCAATTTAAATCACCGACTAAGAGCATATATGAGTCAGAATTATTAATTCATATAGGAAAAATCTCAGACTGTAAACTCTCTCATATTTTATCTGTATAAAATTTGGACTTACTTGGAGGGATGTAGATGATGAATAATATGATGGTTTTCTCACTCTTCTTAACTCAAAAAGTCAAGAATTAAACTGACCTGGTAGATACAGGGTTAGCTTTAAAGCTGTTTGTGCAGCAGGAAGTCCTTGTAGCAATAACTTCAATCAAATCTAAAAAAGCCCCTGGTCAGATAAAATTCCTTCGGAAGTGTATCTGTATTGATAGAACCATTGGTAAAATTCCTTAACAACTTTCTGTAATGCATGTATTGTAGAAAGATGCATCCCTAATTCATAGAGATGGTCAGAAATTATTCCTATTTTTAATAAAAGAATTGTTATGATCCAGAGATGTACAGACCAATCAGTGTTCTCTACATCATGTCCAAAATCTATTACCGCGTATTAATAAGAAGATTGAAATTAGTTCTTAAAAATGTAGGTGATATTTCCCTCTTGCAATCTGGATTTTTATTTATTTATTTATTTCAGTTTTGGAATTACAACCTTTGAGCCAAAGGCTCTTCTGCAAAGGCTCCAAGTCAAATAACAGGAACATTACAATACAGATGACATACAGTTAGGAAATTCAACAGGATGGCATTATTACAACTCCGAATGGGAGGGGTAGTACAACACATGCGGATACAAATCACACAATATCATAAAATACACTATGTTACAAACAGGAAATCATACAAAACAGGTAGTCATATAGAAGTAATTTGCAGTAGTTAAATTGTTACGTTGCTAAGTGCAGTTGGGGAGGAAGTAGCAGCCAACAGCGGCATTGTCAGGGGGAGCTGGGTAGGAGTAAGTGGAGTTGGTAGGAGTGTGAGGTAGCAGCCAGAGGTGGTGTCATCATGGAAGAGTGCAGATGGGTAAAAGGAGTGGTGAGAGAAGGTAGGGTTATAGTGATTTGAGTGTAGAGAATCATAATAGTCATAGCAAGAAGGAGAGGGGTGGAGGGGAATGGATTTGTCCAGGGGCGTATAGGGGAGAAAGAGGGCTAGAGAGGAAGGAAGAGGGGGAAGACAGTGGTAGTAAGCCAGCATATGGGAGACATGATCAGTGATTATAGGATACAGGCACAGTGATTGGCTCCAACCAGTAGGGTACGAAGGTCTTTTTTAAATGTCCTGATTTTTCATGTTGTAAGAGGGTGGGGGGCAAGTCATTCATCCATTGGGGGCCTCAATAGGAGAAGGACTGCTGAGTAAAGGATGTTCTTTTAAACGGGACTTGTACACCCTTAATCAAGCTTTTGATAGTTTTGGAGGTTAAGTTACATTGGAATAAGGTTGCTGTAGATTCAGGTGTTAGTCTAGGAGGGCTTTTTTACCAATTAGGCAGGCTTGATACTTAGTCCTAAGGCACAGGGGAAGCCATCCAGTGGAGCAGTAGAGGTTACATGTGTGAGTAAGGTGGTCAGCACCTAGTACAAGCCAATAGGCCTTATTGAGGTGTAATTTTACATGATTTAGTGTGGTTTCAGTGGCAGCACCATACAGTATATGACTAGGCCACAGTCATATATCGAATGGCTCCCTGACTACCGCCAACTGCCTCCTCGTCCCAGTCCAGTGCACAAAAGGAAAGTTCTGGTGCCTCCACACCTATTGGCTGAATCTTTTTTTGCTCTGCCTGGCCATTGGCTACTCCAACTTCTTATCCTCTCTTTCGCTCTACTGTGGACAAGCTGATTTTTGGCCCTCCTGCCCACCCCCTCCCCAGTCCTAAATAAATACACCTGTGCGCTTCCCCTTCAACCCTACTCCCCTATTATTGGCTGCAGAACTTGGCACACCGCAAGCTTGTTAGGGGAGTCCATAATTCCCGTGCATGGTTTAGCAAGGACTAGACTATACCTTGAGCATTATTCCTTCCTCTGGATAGTTTTACACTCTATCCTTACCTCACATGTGCCTGCTCACCCTCTTTGTTCCCATTTCAGCCTTTCAGATTTGCTGTTACCCCCTTTCCACCCCTCCTGATTTTCTTCCCTACTAATTATATATCAGACATTATAATAATTGCCAAACTTTCTCTTTTACACATCCCCTCCAACCTAGCTCTACCTCTTGCTGCTGACTACTTCATATCCTTGACCCTAATACAATCTCAGTGGCACAGCAAGCCTGTCTGCCCACTTATTGTGACTCATGAACCCCTACATGTGCACCTCCTTGTACCTTGTTTCCCTAAATGAGACACTGCATATCTTGGACGTTGGTGCTTTAGAAGGTTGCTAATGGCTGCTAGTTTTACCAAATCCATAAAGCGACATCTCCTGTCTGTAATCAGGTACCTCCTTCTAGCTCTCCTCCTCTTAACCATCTCGGGTGATGTCAAGCCCAATACTGGCCCAACTACTCCTTGCCTAACCTCCTCCCCCCACCATCAACCCATCAACTTTCTAATGGAATGAAAATAGCACATCTGAATTCTCAGAGTATCAGACCCAAAAGCCAAGAGCTTGAAGCTTGGCTTAATCGACATACCCCAGACATCCTGGGTATTTCTGAGACATGGCTGAAGTCTTGCATTCAGTAACATGAGGTGGCACTATCTGGCTACAAGCGCTTCCGAAAGGATAGGCTGTGTAAAAGAGGCAGTGGTATCCTCTTGTATGCCAAGGATAACCTAGATGTGGCTGAAATCCCAATGCCTGACCCAGGACTCACCTCTTTTGAATTAATATTCCTTTCCCTCACCCTTGGCACTGTTAAGAAACTCTTGGTTGGATGTGTTTACCTACCTCCCAAGGTAGCCACTTCCAGTCTTCCACACTTGATTTCCTCAATCAGAAACCTTCCACACCTCAACCTAATACATTGTGGGGACTTTAATATAGACTGGCTAAGCCCTGGCTCCCACAGATTGTGTTCCCCGCTTGCTGATTCCAACCTGGTCCAACTTACTGGGGACCCAACTGGAATCAATAACAAGTCTAGTAATCACACCCTACTTGATTGGATGGCCACTTACTGTCCCACCAAGATTAAGGCAGTGGGTGTGCTTCCTGAAAGCATAAGCGACCATTCTCCTACATTTTGCATATGGCGCAACAATTCCCCAAACGCTCCACCCAGAGTTATCCAAGTATGGGATATGAGTAGGATTGACCCCACTGCCTTTTCCACCACAATCCATGACACTGACTGGAGCCCTATAAATACTCTGAGAGATGTCAATCAAACACTTGATTTTTTTGTGTCCAAATTCACCGAAATTAACCATCATGCTCCCATTAAGTCATGCCAGATAAAAGGTCCTAAAGCACCTTGGCTATCAAAAGGCTTAAGGAAGCTCATGTCTACTCTCAATGAAGCCTGGTAGACATATAAGGCCAGTGGGCTTCCCTCAAATTGGCAATTGTATAGGCAGCTAAGAAACTGCTGCAAGAACTCCATCTAGAAAACCAAATGCCAGCATTTCAAGAATCTACAAGCTGATCATCTTAGCAACCCAAAGGAATTCTGGAAGCAGGTTAATTCCCTCCTAAAGGGCCATACCTCAGAAATCCCTAGTTCTATCAAAGCTCCAGGCACTGTGCTCAATAACCCCTCTTTTATTGCAGATGGCTTTAATAAATGTTTTACTGATCTGCATAAATATACGTCACTCTTTCCTAGCACTCCTTCTCCCTGTCCTGACCCCCTCTCGTCTATTGATTCCTTAGCCCGGCCTTCCTTTTATCTGAAACTGGCTACTCTTAATGAGGTGCATTGATGTCTCAAAAACCTGAAGGTAGATAACTCACCAGGACATGATACACTTAAGCCAAAATTTCTCAAGCTGGGGGATGATGCCCTTGCTTGCCCCATTCACGACCTTTTAAATCACTCATTCCTAACTGGTACTGTCCCTGAGAAATGGAAGGTAGCAGTGATTGTACCTGTACATAAGGGTGGTTCCAATTCTACTGTTGAAAAATATCATCTTATCTCGATACCGTGTCCCTTAGCCAAAATCCAAGAGCTGATACTTTACAACCATCTTCAGGATCATCTAGAATTTCACCATCTGCTCTCAGATTCCCAGCATGGGCTCAGGAAACACTACAGCACATTCACTGCCCTGATTAAAGTCACATCAGCCATATTCCAAGGAATGGACCATGGTAAATCCACTGGAACTCTTTGTGGACCTGACTAAGGCCTTTGACCTGGTCAGTCATGGTCTTCTGTTACAGCAACTGTGCCTGATTGGCCTTGATGCTGGTTCCCTTACTTGGATTCAATGCTACCTTCAAGGCCTCACCCAAAGAGTAAAGTGGGCAGGTTCACTATCTGACCCATGAGTCATTACCCATGGCATCCCCCAGGAATCTATTCTGGGACCATTACTTTTTTCACTCTTTATCATCGACCTCCCAGATAACTATAGAGGGGTCTCTGTTCATCTGTATGCAGATGATGCTATCCTTTACCATTTCTCGGCTGACATAGGGTGGATTAACTCAGTGTTAACCTCTGACTTCCATACACTCAAAGACTGGTTTCTGCAAAAACAGCTTGTACTTAATACTACAAAAATGAAATGTATGGTGTTTTCTAAGCCTAGCTCATGCACCCTACCCCCCTCTGGTTGTTCCCTCTCGAACTGGGGCTGTTCTCAAAATGGTTGTCCTTTAAATAATTGGGTGTCACCCTTGATTCCTCTCTTTCTCTTGACATGTATGTATCAGTCCTCACCAAAACTCTAAACCAAAAGCTTGGTGTATTGTACTGAATTTGTTCCTTCCTCACTCTGACCTCCTGTCACAAGATAGCATCTGTCACCCTCCTCCCTCTCTTAACTTATGCAGCCCCCTTGCTGCTCTCTACTTCCTCCACCATCATATCTCATCTGACTCAGGTCTACCATAGAGTGAGTAGGTTTGCTTTGGGGGTCAATGCTCAACATCACCACTGCAATGTGCTATCTTCCCTTGTATGGCTGCTTTATGAATCAAAACTATGGTATGCTACCCTAAGCTTCACTCATAAGTTGGTACACTGCTATACCCCTCCCTGTCTTGCTGACATGGTGCAATTTCAGCACCCGTGGTGCCCTCTCAGATCTGCCTTGCTGCCCCTTCTCCTATTACCTAACACTCAGCTAGCCATGGCCCAGAGGTCTTTTGCATTCTCAGCTGTATCCTGTTGGAACTCACTTCCCCCAACCATTCTGGCTATCACCTCTCTTCCTCTTTTTTCAGTTGTCTCTGCAACCTCTCCTTGCTGCCACACAATGCAACTGCTTTTGCTGACTCCTATTGTCTGACAACTCCTACCTGCTAACCTGTGTTTCCTTGGTAAATTATGCTCAACTTTATCTAATTGCATGGTTACTCCTCCTGCAAGTTATATTTGCTAATTGTAAATAGTGTATGATATTTACTGAATGCTTGACCCCCCCAATTCTGACTTAATCTGAGATTTCTTGCATAAGATAACTGTGTTCTCCAATTACTGCCTGTTTTTGAATTTTCTATTACTGTATTTGATATATCTAAAATTACTGTATTATTTGATTCAAATGTATCCTGCATCAGTATTGTTTGTTTAGCCTGTGCTGTTTTTGACTTAGTGTTTTAGTGAAAGTATTGTTTTCAATGCATGGCACTGTCAATGTACTGCACTTCCCGGGTAGCCCCTGAAAAAGTGACAGCCTTATCTCAGTGGGCATACCCGGTTACCAAAATTCAACAAATAAATAAATAATTGTCAGAATGGAACTCCATGTGACAAGATTGAGAGTCTCTGGGGTCATGGATTTTCTGTGATGATAGAGGGCCTCCAATCTAATATTAGCAGATTTGATCATGTGATCAATATGCGAGGTGAAGGTGAGGGCATCATCTAGGTTGATGCCTAGATATTTGAAAGTAGAGACCTGTTCAATTATGTCACCTTTGTGGCTATAGAGGATCAAAGGGTCTGTATTACTTTTAGACCGAAGAAGAGTGAAGTGCATAGATTTTGTTTTTCTGTAGTTTAAGAGGAATCTGTTGTGCAAAAACCAGGACTCAAGTTTGGAAAAGTTATCTGGGAGGGCTGCTGTTATTACAGACAGTTGGTAACCAGGAACAGAGATCACGGCACCATCTGCGTAGAGCAGCATCTTTGCAGGGCATGCACGGGGGAGAGAGTTGATAAATAGGCTGAAAAGTAGGGGGCCTTAATAAAGATCCCTCAGTGTAACATTCCTTAGTTCTCTGGATACTCCTTTTATCCTGACACATTGATTCCTATGTGAAAGATAGCTTGAGAACCAAGAGACTGTATCAGAGGATAGGCCCAGAGTCATGAGGTTTTCAAGCAAGATTTGGTGATTGACAGTGTCAAATGTTTTGGTTAGGTCTATAAAGATAGACCCAACCATCTTTCCTGAGTTGAGGGTATCATAGAGGTGTGAGGTAAAGTCGGTGAATGCAGTAATAGTGCTGTATGATTTTCTGAACCTGTGCTGCTGCTAGCACAGAAGATTATGTTTGTTCAGGTATTCCATGAGTTCATCTGATACAATTCTCTCCAGAGCTTTTGAGAGGGGTGGTAGAATGGAGATTGGCTGGTAAATACCCAGATTGGTTCTGTCACCATTTTTGAAAACTGGGGTGACAAGAGCGGTTTTCCACCTATCAGGAAAAATATGGGTCTTAAAAGAGATGTTAAATAACTTTGTGATTGGATAGACTAGTTTGTCCACCACGAGAGCGATTAGCTTCATGTCTAGCGTGTCACTACCCACTCTAGTTTTGCCTAGGACTCTTTTGATGTATTCGATTTTGTCAGACCGGGTGATCTGCTTGAAGTAGAAGAGGGGTTGACTGGCATTCAGTGTGGATGGGTGGTTTGTATTAAGGGTCTTCGTGCTAGAGTTAGAAACATAGAAACATATAATTTGATGGCAGATAAGGACTGCTTGGCCCACCTAGTCTGTCCATTTTCCTACCTAATGAATAAGCTGCAGATCCTAGTTAACCAACAGCCTACTTCCTCCTATTCCCCACTAGGACTGCCTTATGTCTGTCCCATGCATTCTTGAATTCCCCCACTGTTCTTGACTCCACAACCTCCTCAGAAAGGTTGTTCCATGCATCCACAACCCTCTCCATGAAAAAATACATCCTCACATTACCTGAGAGCCATCCCCCCTCTATCTTCAAATTGTGCAGCCTTGTTCTTGCACACCTGTTTCTCTGAAATATACTAGCCTTTTGGACTTTGTTGATTCCCTTGAGGTACTTGAAAGTTTCTATCATGTCCCCACCTCCCTTCTTTCCTCAAGGATATACATATTAAGCTCCTTTAGTCTCTCTTTGTATGTCTTCTGGTGCAGACCATACACCATTTTGATTGCCCTCCTCTGGACAGCCTCCACTCTGTCTATGCATTTGCAGAGATGGGGTCTCCAGAACTGCACACAGTACTCCAGATGGTGTCTCACCAACTGTCAGTACAGAGGGATAACAACTTCCTGTTTTCTACTGTTGATGCCTCCCCTATGCATCCCAATATCCTCCCAGCCTTCCTTACTGCCTTCTCACATTGCTTACCCACCTTTAGGTCATCTGATAAAATTACTCCCAGGTCCCTTTCCATTTTTATTGTTGTCTGTATCTCACCCATCACTGTGTACTCTTCCCTTGGGTTTTTGTTTCCCATGTGCATTACCTTGCACTTCTTTGCATTGAATCTAAGCTGCCATACATTTAACCATTTCTCCAACCTTGCCAAGTCCCTTCTCATCCTTCCCACTCCATCTTGTGTATCAACCCTGTTGCAGATCTTTGTGTTGTCTGCAAAGAGACATACTTTTCCTTCTAGTTCATCTGCAATGTCACTTATAAAGACATTAAAAGGACCAGTACTGAACCCTGTGGTACCCCACTAGTAATCCTCCTTTCTTAACTGTGAACTCCATTTACTACTACCCTTTGCATCCTGTTGTCCACTCAATTTTTTATCCTAGCTACCACCTTGGGACCCACTTCAAGGCTGGCTAACTTGTTATTAACCTTTTGTGTGGGACTGTATCAAATGCCTTACTAAAATCTTGGTTGGCCATGTTCACAGCCCCTCCCTGGTCTACTACTTTGGTCATCCAGTCAAAGAAATCTATTAGATTCGTCTGACATGACCTTCCTGCTGTGAATCCAAGCTGTCTTGGGTCCTGTTCCCCACTGGCATCTAAGTACTCAACAATTCTTTCCTTCAGAAGTGATTCCATCATTTTCCCTACCACTGAGGTGAAACTAACTGGTCTGTAGTTTCCTGCCTCTGCCCTGCTCCCACTTTTGTGAAGAGGAATCACATCTGCCCTCCTCCAGTCCTGAGGTACCACCCCATCCTCCCATGATTTGTTAAAGAGAGTAGTCAGTGGTGTCACTAGTTCTATCCTTAGTTCTTTTAGAATTCTTGGGTGAATCCCATCAGGCCCCATTGCTTTGTCCACCTTCAAGTTTACTAGTTCTTTCAGAACCCTTTCTTCTGTAAATGGACTGGTATCAACCCCCGTCTCCAGAGTGTTTCTCTTGTTTGGTTTAGGTACCTCCCCCTCCTCTTCCTTTGTGAATACTGAGGAGAAATATTCATTCAGAATCCTTGCTTTTTCACTGTCACCCTCTGCCCACATTCCTTCCCCTTTATTAAGCCTCAGTATCCCTCCCTTTGTCCTTTTTCACTCCCTAATGTACCTATAAAAGGTCTTATCCCCCTTCTTAACAGAGTTGGCTATTCTTTCCTCAGTTTGGGCCTTTGCTATTCTGACTGCCTTCCCTACCTCTTTCTGCTTTAACTGATAAATTTATCTGTCCTGCTCCTTCGGTGTTTCCTTATATTTCCTGAATGCTATCCTTTTCTCCTTAACCTTCTCTGCCACCTCTTTTGAGAGCCATAGTGTTATTTTCCTTTGTTGTGTTTTGTTGATTTGCTTCACACAAAGGCTTATTGCCTCTATGATGGCTGTTTTGATTACTCCCCATTGTTCCTCCACCCCTGCTTCTTGACTGTTTGCTAGTACTTTTCTGAGGCACTCTCTCATTTTCCCAAAGTCAGCCCTCCTAAAGTCCAATACTCTTGCTTTTGTATGGCTTTACTCTATGGCTGTGTTTATCATGAACCACACTGTTTGATGGTCACTTGTTCCCAGAGGGCTACCCACTTCTAAATCCGAGATTCTTTCTCCATCCCCATTTGAGAGTACCATGTCAAAGATTGCTCTCTCCCAAGTGGGTTACAATAGTAGCTGTCTGATGTATGCCCCTTGCAGGGCATCAAGAATGACCCTGCTCTTGGATGTGCCTGCAGCAAAGGTGCTCCAGTTAACATCTGGCATATTCAGGTCCCCCATCAACAATATCTCCCCTTTTTCTGCCATTCTAAGGATGCCTTCTACCATTTCCTTGTTCATTCCCTCACCCTAAGATGGGGGTCTGTATACAACCCCCCATGTGGAATATGGCACCATTTCCTGTCTCCAGGGTGACCCAGAGTACTTCATCTGCTCCATGTTTACTCTTTAGTTCTGTTGCTTTGATCCATTCCCTTACATAGAGAGCTATTACTCCTTCTCCTCTTTTACCCTCCCTATCCCTCCTATAGGTTGTGTATCCTGGTATGTTGACATCCCAGTCATGGTTCTTTGTGTACCATGTTTCTGTGACTGCCACGATATCCAGGCACCCCTCTTCCATCAAGACCACTAGTTCAGGGAGCTTGTTACGCAGACTATGGGCATTGGTACTTATCACCCTCCAATTTTTGATGACCTTATCCCTTTTAGCCCAATCCCTGTCCTTACTTTTGCCTTTTTTTGCATTTACCTCTGTCCTGCTCCCTAATGATTTCTCTACCTTGGTGTTTACCTCACTAATTACCGTGTTCTGTGGGGGGAGGCTGGGATTTCCCTGCTCCTTTTCAGTGCCTCTCCCCTTGGCGAGTTTAAATGCTTGCCGATGAAGCATTTAAACCTATCACCTAGGATCCTGGTTCCTCCCCGGACAGATGCAGACCATCACACCAGTATAGGCCTACATCCCTCCAGGTGGCTCCCCAGTCCCCAGTGAAGCCAAAACCCTGAGCTCCACACCAGTTTTGAACCATTCATTGAATTCCACAGTGTGGAGTACCCTAGCATCACCCTTGCCATAGAGAGACAGCACCTCTGAGAAGGTTACCATATGCGCTACTTGTCTAAGGCCCCTCCCCAACTCTACAAACACCTCTTGCACTGCTCTAATCCCATTCCTAGCCAGGTCATTTGTCCCTAGGTGGACAATGACATCCAGCTGCCTCCCTCATTTAGCTGCTCCCACAATCCTAAGGATTCACTTCCTGTCCCTCCAAGCCATGGCACCAGGCAGGCACCTGACCTCCCTCTCCCCTTCCTGCCCTACTTCTACTCCCCTAATGATTGAGCCCCCCTACCAGGAGTTGTTTCCTTCCCCTGTAGGGTCCAAGGCCACTCTCCTGTGCGTCTCCTTTGTGGAGGTTCCCAGCATCCTCCTTGGTCTTCACTGCAGGTGCCTCTATAGAGGAACCACTATCCACCAGAACAGTGTATGTATTGTGGAGAGGTACAGTGGGAAGGATGCACCTCTGTTCCACTGCCCTCTCCTTCCCTGAGCCCACCTTGGTCCAGCTGCTCATCTTTCTTGGCAACCTCTGAGGTAGTGGCAGTGGCCCTGGTGGTCCCAGGGTTGGGAAGGAGGTTTCACAAATCCTAGCCAGCTTAGCCTGGAGATGGGCAACTTCCACCCTCAGACCAGAGAGGTGCCTGCAAATAGGGCAGCATCACAACCTCCAGAATGTCTCCAGAACACTGTTGCCCCACAACCATTACACTGCATCACTCCCATCATGTCTTATTTTGTGCCCCTCTCCTGTTTCTCTGTATGCTTACTCTCTCCTCTCCTTACGACTCTAACCCTTCCCATTCTGGGACAAGAACTTCCTGTAATCTTCAGTAGTTTCAAGGTATTCCAGTGGTAGAACTGAGCTTAGGTCCATAAAAGCTTGATTTAGAGAGGGTTGCTCAACTTTATATAACTGCTTCATCCTATGGCATCTATTGGAAAAATATGTTAGACTAAAAGGGCAAAAATGTTATGCTGCTTTCATTGATTTTAGTTCAGCATTTGATCCCATCTCCAGGAACACACTGTGGGGCATTATGAAGCAATGGGGGATATGCCCAACTCTGATCAATATCATTACAGGCCTTTCTACAGATACATGGGCCCAAGTGAGGATTAGGAACAGAGGTCAGCTGTCAGATAGATTTCTTTTTTTTATTGAATATACTTTATTGAATCTAGTAATAGTGCAAAAAAGACAAAGTACAACCATAGAAAAAAAATTAACACCTGAATACACAATGATGAAGAATATACTAATGTCAAGTAGGGATTAAAAGATATAACAATAAAAATAAAACAAAAAAAATAAAACACACATAAAAAATAAGCCTTCAAACCCAGATCCCCCCAGAGCACTTCTTCCTAATTAAGATAAATAGACCACCCTAAACAGCTGAAGAAAATTACCTGGAAAGAGAAAATAAATACTATACAGCTACAAATCAAGACAGAAGAACAGATAACAAAGTATGTTGGGGCTCCCAATGAGTTCTGAATAAGTCATACCAATCTTGAAGAGTGTCGGTCTGCTTTTGGACTTGTAAGGCCTATAATATTTCATATGTCATTCACAAGAGGAAGGAACATTATCCTCAAGCCAATGACACAGAAGGACTGCTTTAGCTACAACAGCAATCAGAGCCATCTAACCCTTTCTGGGATTAAGGACTGTATCTTCATCATACCTTCCCACCAAACAAATAGCAGGAGTAAATAAGTCATCAAGTCCCAGGAAGGGATCAAGTTCTGATTAAATAAAAGTCCCAAATGATTTCACGTTAACACAGTCACATAGAAAATGCCGGAGGCTTCCCTCCTCTAAACCGCATCTAACACAGATAGAAGAGGATATGTGGTCCATCTGCACCAGGCAAGAGGTGGTAAAATAAAGATTGTGTAAGGTCTCAAACTGGAAATAATGATAGTCAGATTTCTTACCAATAAAGGCATCAGGAAGGGTTATATACTTGCCCATATTCTTTTTTTGATATATATTAATAAATTATTGAAAGGAGTAGAATGTCCTAAAACAGATTCTCCCAAAATTGTCTTGATAACTTGCTCTGTTTTGGCCTATGTGGATGACTTGGTTCTGTTCTTGCTCTTCTGTAATGGGTTACAGAAGATACTTGGTATTCTAAATAAGGAGTCTAAGAGTCTATCACTTGAGGTAAACATTTTTAAGAGTAAGAGTATCACATTTGGTGCTCAAAATAATAAAAACCAGTGGAAACTGGATACTAGGTCAATGGATACAGTTAAATCATATTATTACATGGGCATAATGTTCTCATGGAATCTTTCATGGAAAAGTAATTTTGATTATATTTTATCTAAAGTAAAACTCTCTATTAATGGCCTGAAAAGATTTAATCACCTATATGGTGGGCACTCAATTTTGCCATTGGTTGAGGCCATAAATCTAAATATAACGTGCAAGTTCTGTTTGGCCCTGATGTCTAGGCTTTATCCCCAGATGAGAGGCTAGAAAAAACAGCTATGCTAATATTACACTTTGCATTGGGATTTAATTAATCCACCCCAAGTTGTTTTGTGAGGGCTGAGCTGGGTCTAAATGGTATCCAAGCTATTGCTGATAGTAAAGTAGTCAATTATATTCTTCAAATAAACAGATTTTTTTCAGAGGATAGATTGGTTAAAAAATGCTTAGAGAAAAAGGTCTTTTGGAAAGAATTTGGTTTTAAGATGCTTTTTTTGGCTGGAACACATTTTTAATCTTTTACAGACTTATGGAACTGACTTTTTAGCTAGGCATGTTAATAAAAATATTATGCTTAGTTACAAATACAAAGCATTTATTTAAAAGAAAATCAAGAACTGGCATAGGAGTAGGGATGTGAATGCCATTAAGCAGTTCTCTAGGTGGTACAGTGCGAGTGATTGTACAGTAGCCATAGTTTTAGATATTACAGCGCACCCTCTATTATCCACCAACTTTGGTGCACCAACCTTTTGGGGAGATAATAGAGGGTGGTGGATAACAGAGGTGAGTTATATCACATTGGTAAAATATGGGAAAATTAGGACAGGACTAAATGTTGGTATTAACTATTCAGTTTCTTTATTTGTGTACAATTTGGTATTGAAATTACTTAAAAAATGCAGTATGGCTATAAAAATCTAGTTTAGTTCTTTTCTCTTTTATCATCAATCAAAATTAAAATAATCAGTGATGGACATCTGTTTGGCTTTATTCTTCATGATTAATTTAATTTAAGCATACAAGTCCTCCTCTTTCATTGGCCTGCAGCAGTGGTGTCCATGGAATGTACAGAGCTAGGAGACTGGGAAGAGAGAGGGAGAGGGAGAGGGAGAGGGAGAGGGAGTGACTATGAGGAAGCTGGGATAAAAATCCACCACCTGCATGGCAGACACTATATACCTCATAACATTTTGTCACTAAAATGTTGATCAATTATATTCAAAATGTAGGACAGTATCCTTGATAATGTGGGGCACATCAACACACAGGGAGACACAAACTTAGAACACTGGAAACTAATGACTTAAGAGCATTCCACCCCTGATCACAGCTTGAACACTAGTTAGAAACCCTAACAATGGGGTAACAATGACTCACACTTCTTTTGTGGGATCCTCACCTTGCACTGCCAGGTGCCATGTAGTAACAGCTCTTAAAAAGCTATTAATTATACCTAGCCATCTGAAACCATGAAGGAGATTAGCATGAGGAATATATCCTGCTAGGGTAGTACATTTTTAACTTCATTTGCAGCCATGGAAGATGCATTGGTTGAGATGGACAAGTAGGGGGTTATCTGCACTAATCCAGGCTGCAGACAAGCAAAGCAATGTAAAAATCCACCCTTGCTTCTAATGTGAAATTTTCCTTTTTTCACCTTTGACAGCTTCAATAATCTCTTCATAAATTATGTTCTTGAAAATTTCAACTTCATTCTAAAAGGTAACATAGTCCTCATCAGTGCACTGTAAAATATGTCTTGTTAAGACATTTAAAACAACCAAACAATCTGGACCATAATAATGCATTGCGTCAATGCTAGTGACTTGGTGGATAATAGTGGGAGAATAACATTACAAAGATACGGCCTGTACACCAGAAAGTGCTGGCAGATGGCAGATAAAGAGGGTGGCAGATAAAAGGGGGACTTTCCATAGAGAGAGAATAGTATCAGAGGTCAAGCTGGTGGATAAGGAGGGCGGCAAATAATAGAGGGGTAGATAATAGAGGGTGCACTGTATCTGGTAAGTCTGGAGGATCCTACTCAAAGGAAAACCTTTGCAAAATATAGAACTGGTATGTTTGCATCAAATGTTCTCTCAGCTAGATTTAGCAGATCTCTTAATCCTGAAGATGAGCTATGTACATGTAATAATAAATCTAGGGAAGACCTTTCTGTGTAATGTTGAAATGTCACTGGTACAGTAAAGCTAGGGAATATTGGATTGTTTCACTATTCAACTCATTGAAATACATGGATGAGAATGGTATTTTAAGAAATTCTATTTACTGTAGAAGTTGAATATATTATTAAAAGAGTTTCCAATTATATAGTGTCAATTCAAAAAGTAAGAAAGAGAATGGTTAAAATACTTGATCATTCAGCTTGAACTAGAGTTTAAGTAGAATATAATGTGCTCTCTTTTTTGATGTACTCTGCAGATGGTTATCCGCTGCCCCAGAAACGTCCAGCTCTCTTTTTAAAATTTAATTTGTAAGTAATTTATTTATATATTTCAATTATTTGGAATTGGTTGTAATGATCTTTTTTATGACTGAACAATGAAGTTAGTACTTCTACTACTACTACTTTAGAAGGCCAGACAACCAAAAAGAAATACCAAGTCCAGTATCAGGAAAAATGGGCAGCCAAAATATTGAAAGATTTCTGAGTAGACAAAGGGATATCACCAGAGTTTGAGCTTCTCCTTGTCACCAAACTGGCAGACCTATTGTAATCCTTCTTCCTGTCATTAATGCAGCATGATGGCAACCTGTACAAAAAAGGGCAGCTTAATAAATGTTAGGAGTGGCATAAACAGGTATCTACAGCAGCAGCCATGGGAATGCAACATTGATATCAGTAAAGACCCCCAGTTTTGTCAAGCAAACAAGCATTTAAATCTACAAGGCAAAAGTGTAGCATGCCATGGACTTTAACCATATAGCTCGTAAGCAGCCAATATTGAGGGATGGCCATAAAAAAACGTTACAGCAGTGGCCCTTTAAGCTATGCAAATTCCTTAACATTACAAACTATGGTTCAAAATCCATTTTTTTTTCTGTAGACGAGACAATGAAAACTTGACAAACTTACTGAAGAGTGACTTTGTCCTCATGCTAGATAGCAGTGGAGCAAAATACATCATTCTGACTACAGCGCTGCAGACAAAAAGATCACAAAGGGGGATTACATGACAGCACAGCAATGATTGACATTCATATGTAGGAGCACCCTGGGTATGAGAACTGCCCTGTACACAGCTTCTTGCTGTACACCAACAAACTACACCCAGAACAACTCAGAATTTTCCAGCTGCCAAGGAAAACGAAAGAACCAGTGGGCATCTGGTAAGGCAAGAACCCTCTGGGAGAATGGTACATTGCTGGCCTCATGAAAAAAATAGTGAAACATCAGGCCTTTCCAGATGTACAGTATACAAACCACTGCATCAGAGCTACTTGCTGGCAACTACATAGCAATGCAGGAGTAGAAGCACACCACATCATTGCAATATCTGGACATAAATCCAAACTAAGCGTAAAGCACTATGCCAACCAATCGGATGACACAGAGAAACAACACTTCAATGGAATCCTTCAAATCAACCTGACAACTGAAAAGCTCCAGGAGACACACCCTCCATTAGCAAGCAGCTCACAAGGAAGACCTCAGCACTGTGGATAAGCCAGCACTTCAATGTCTGTTCCTAAACGGCCACCATCACAACAGCCAGCACTGCAGCATATGCCTGCACTTTCCACCATGGTAACCTGTGACACATCCACTGACAGCACTGGGTATTTCAATGCCACAGTTTCAAGCATCAGTTCCTGTACCCTCATTCTGAGCAACAAGTAAACAGACTTTTGTTAATGAACTGTTCTTTATCTGCTGTTTCTGGCATGATATCTGACTCCCCTCCCAAAAAAGACCATTGATTTGCATGTGCATTAGTAAGCAATTCCATGAGTTCTAGTAAGTTGTTCAGCAGTTAAATGCATTTTTTCACTTCTTTTCCAGATAACACAACAAATATTTATAAAAATAGAAGGTTAAGTTCACCATTTTCATATAGTTAGACATTCTGTATTTTTGCTTAGCTGGAAGTACACATTTCATGAGGTTTAATCCCTTACAGGAATAATTATATGAAATGTTTTCATTCTGCACACATAAAACTACCCAAGTGATATGCATGCTGCAAGTATGATTAAAATGTTAAATTGGAACCGACTGCATGCATATGGCTCACGTGCAGCAAGCATAGAAACATAGAATTTGATGGCAGATAAGGACCGCTTGGCCCACCCAGTCTGCCCATTTCCCTACCTGATGGATAAGCTGCAGATTCTAGTTAATCAACAGCTTACTTCCTCCTTCCCCCACTAGAATTGCCTTATGCCTGTCCCATGCATTCTTGAATTCTCCCACTGTTCCTGACTCTACAACCTCCTCAGGAAGGCTATTCCATGCATCCACAACTCTCTCTGTGAAAAAATACTTTCTAACAAGCAAGTGTGGAAACCATGATTTTTATGCTAAATTGGGAAAGACTGCATGCATGTGGCATACGTACAAAAAGCAAGTGGTCACTGATAAGTGCACACGTAAAAGTTAAGTGACTTGCTCAGGATCATGCCATACACTAGGGGGGATTGATGAGATTCAAACCCAATGCTTCATGCCTCCAAGTCTCTTGGCTTGCAGTGCAGTGCCTTTAACCACTAAGCCATCTGTCTGCACACATATTGCTTGCTTGTACTTCAATACATGCTGTATCTGACTACATCTGCATGCATGCGGCATGCTTGTAGCCACTGTTATGCTTTTCGGTATTCTTTTTCTTCTCGTAGCACACATATCAATGGAAACACATGTGATTTTTCCCACCCCAAGACATAAACTGACCCACAGATCCACTTAATTACTTCTGTCTGGCCTGTACTCCTAATATTTTCTCTCCATAGTTTTGAATGCTTCAACGCAAACAGACTTTAAGGTGCAAACGGAAAAGTAGCAATAACTTGACACATGCCCACATATCCAGTCCCCCCCCCCCCCATGCACACACACTGTAGCAGGAATGGCCATGCTGCTACAGACAACCCACCAAGTATAGATATAAATAAAAAGTCTCTTACATAAGTACTAGGGAGCCAGAGGCAGGAGTCTTTAAGAGATGATGTCCATAGGTCAGAGTGCTGGGGCATACCCCCTTGAAATGAATGGAGTTATTTTTTGTAATTATTTTATATATTATGATGGTGACTTGGAGAATAATGAAGGCCACTGTTCTACTAACAAGGCCCTTGTTAGTCGAGTGGTGGCCTTCATTAATATCCAACTCTCCATCAATAATGTATAAAATAGTAATAAAACAATACCCCTATTCATTTCAATGGTGCACACTCCTGTAGCCTCCTTTGCCCTTTGTAATAATGTGCCTGAGCATGGGGATCTGGAAGTGAGCTTCACCGGGGCGCGGGGGAGCATAAGCCTGACTACAGTGGGTCTCCAATAGTCTGTGCATACCATACCACTCAACTGTCCACAAATGCAAGGGACAGTTCTAGAATGTCTGTAACATCTCTAAAAGATACAACTTATTTGTTTTGACTGAAAAGTGATATGCAAATCAGGAAAAATTCAAATGTATAAGATTCATCTGTATATACTCCAGAGCAGTGCATCAGAGTTGGGCTTAAACCCACTCAGTTACTAACCATTTTTTTCCTTGCTGAAGTTCTGTCCCCACCCCCAAAAAAAAAAGAACTTTGTCCTAATTTTTCTCCCCAACTCCATTCCATTCAATACCTATCCCCTATGGGTCATGAAGCCACCCAAAAGTGAAGAAACATGAAAAACACATCAATATTTCAGTCGTTCCTCCCTTCCCAATCCCCCTGTAAAAAAAAATTATTTACTTTTACTTACCCATTGATGTGGCCAGAACCTGCAGCCTGGCACAGTGTGCCACAAGCTCAATTTTCAGTCTGCTCCTCCTCTTTCCTTCTGCCAGAAGCAGGATGCTAGAACCAACCATCACAGGTCCCCAAGGTGGTCCGCGACCAAGTCACCTCACCAACTGAACCCACTTAACCTTGCTTGCTTGCTTCTTGCTTGGTTGCTGCTGTGGATGCTGCCACACTGCATTGATCAAGGCCTATGAAGGCCACCCATACTGCTGTCACCACTGCTGCTAAGTCTAGCTTGCTGCCATGGGGGTCTGTGCCTTTTTTTTTGCATGGCGAGCCTAGTAGAGCAAGTAGGTAGCCTCGTCTTGAGTTAGCTTCTGGCTCACCCTCTGCCCCTTCAGCCACCAGGAGAGATGGAGACTCACTAAGAGTAGACCAACAAAAATAAGCTGCCACAACACTGCTATTGAGAGTTCAGTGCTCACTGACTCCTCCAAGCTGTGGTGTGCAGTCTGTCTTCTCTATGGCGGGAAATACAGTGCTGCACTTGCAAGACTCATGCGCTCTTTGTTGGCTAGAGCTCATTCACATCACGTGATTGTGCCGCCGCTAATAGGTGGAGAGAGTGAACAACACAATACAGACACAGTCGAGTCTGGAGAGTTTTTTTTTATTTCAGTTTAAGATTAATACCTTTGAGTCACGGACTCATTTTCAAAGGTTCCAAGTCAGTCAACAACAGAAAAAAATTGCATACAGATACAGATAACATGGCACATTAATTAGGGTAAAAAAAGGTTACGTAAGGTTGCACATACTTTAAAGTTTCACTAATACATAGGAGTATAACATAACAACTATCAGCACATAGTGCGAGACATTGTAGAGTTACAAATAAGTGCAAGGGAGAAAGGCCCAGAATGGCTTCCCCACTGGAATAGTCAGGGGGACTTTGGGGATGGGGGAGCGGTCAATTGCAGACATTGTCAGTTGTGCAAGTCAGAGGTAGCTGGGGTGAGGGTGGGGTGGTGGAGCAGCCATAGGTAGGCATTGTCAGTTGTTCGCATCAGAAGTAAATGGAGTGGGAGACAGGCAAGGAGGAGGGGAGGGAGGGATAAGGCCAGTGCATTGTAGGGATAGAGAGGGGCGTGTAATCTGTACTGGGGGGGTGCTTGAGGGTAGGGAGACTCATTGAAGAAATCAGAAGGGGGAGTGCAGGGGCAGCAGGGGGGTGGTTAGTACAAAGGGGTAGAGGTTGGGGTTTAGGTGCCCTTTGTGGGGGTTAAGTGTGGCAGCCACAGATTTTATTTGAGGTCTAGCTGGGAATGAGGCCCAGTTTTGAATTGTCTGAGCATAGTACTTTCCAAGAGTGTGGTAGGCAACTCATTGAAGCACTTTGGGCCCAGGAAGGAGAGGGATCTCTGTGCCAGTTTAGTACACTTGAAAGGCACCTGGAGTCCCCCTTTTACAGCACTCCTTGTCTGTTGAATGGGTAATGCCATTATGAATAGTTTGTTTGTGGACTCAGGCATAAGCCCTAGCATGGCTTTTTTAATTAGCATGCAGGTTTGGAATTGAGCTCGGAGGTGGAATGGGAGCCACCCTGTCTCATTGAAGAGGGTGCAGGTGTGGGTAGAGAAATCAGCCTCTACGGTTAGATGACAGGCCTTGTTTAAGAGAGTGTTAACTCTTTTGAGGGTGGTATCAGAGCCTGCTCCATAGATTGGTAGCCGATAGTCTATGGAGGCTAAGACCAAGCTGCTTATGGCAAGTTTCAGAGCCACAGGTGGTAAGGAGTGCTTGTGGCAATAAAGAACACCTAGTTTCATGTTAGAGGTCTTGACAACATGGTCAAAATGACTGGTGAAATTCAGAGTGTCATCAAGGTAAATTCCTAGGTATTTAAATATGAAGACTTGGTCTAAGAGGTTTCCCTTAAGGCTCTGAATTTGCAGGGGGCTGAGCTTCTTTTTATTTTGGGGGACTGTGAACAGCATGCTCTTGGTTTTTTTGTGGTTGAGCAAGAGTTTGTTCTGGCAAAACCAGGGTTCGAGCTTACGGACGCTATCCTGCAACTCAGTAGTGATGGTATGTTGGTCTTTGCCGGAGATGGATATGACAGCATCATCGACATAGAGTTTGATGTATGCAGGGCAGGCAGATGGGAGGGTATGTATGAAAAGACTAAAAAGGAGTGGGCAGAGGATGGATCCCTGGGGGACTCCTATGCTCACCTCCTTTGGCTCAGAGTACAGGTTGCCTTTTCTGACATGCTGTGTTTTATGGGAGAGGTAGCTCCCAAAGAAAGCTACCGTGCTGGGGGAGAGGCCAGTTGATAACAGGCTGCTGAGGAGAAGGTGGTGGTTCACTGAGTCAAAGGCCTTTGTGAGGTCTATAAATATAGACCCCACTGCCATCCCTTTATCCAATGTGTCATATAGTGGGGAGGTATATTCGACAAGTGCAGTAAGTGTTAAGTGGTTTCTACGGAAGCCATGCTGTTGGGAACTGAGCAAGTTATACTTCTCCAGGTACTCAGTGAGCTGGTCAGAGATCACCCTTTCTAAGGCTTTTTTTGGGGGGGAGGGATTGAGTTAGGCCTGTAGTTAGATGTGTTAGTTCTAGCTCCAATTTTGAAGACAGTGGTGACATGGCATCTGGGAACACACTTGATCTAAGGAAGGAATTAAATACCTTTGTGAGAGGGTCGGCTAACTCATCCAGGGTTAAGGCAATCAACATCAAGTCAACTTGGTCACTCCCCACCCTGGTCTTGCCTAGGACCTGCTTGACATATTTGATTGTCTCAGTTCTTGAGATCTGTTTGAAATAGAAAGATGGTGGTCCATTTCCTGTAGGTGTGGGTGTGCGCAGGCCAGAAGGCTGATCTATTGGTGGCGCAAGATATTCTCCCGGTAATACCCCAGTAAAATCCGTAAATCCGTAGTTGTCAAGATGAACAACTCTGAGACTTGTAGGAGGGCAGCAGCCAACGCCAACAGGATGCTGGGATGCATCGCTAGGGGGATCACCTCCAGAAGGAGGGAAGTGATACTCCCTCTGTATAACTGCTTGGTGAGGCCGCACCTTGAGTACTGCATGCAGTTTTGGAGGCCACACTTAAAGCGGGACATTAACCTCCTGGAGATGGTCCAGAGGAGGGCAACCAAAATGATTTGGGGCTTGGGGACAGGACCTATGAGGAGAGGCTCAAGAGCTAAATATGTACACACTGGAGAGAGAAGGGACCGGGGGACATGATAGAGGTCTTTAGGTACATGAAGAGGATAAATAGGGAGGAACAGTCGGGGTGCTTGAAGGAAGGAGGAAGGGCCACTAGAGGGCATGGGTGGAAGCTGGAGGGAAGATTCAGGGAGAAAGGAGGAGGTGCTACTTCACTGAGAGGGTGGTGGAGCCATGGAATGCACTGCCTAGGGGGCCAGTGAGGCAGAGACAGTGGAGGGGTTCAAGAGGGGGTGGGACAGGTACAGGGGAAGGGTTCTGGAAGCAAAATCCAATGCAGCAAGAATATCCGGAACTGGGAAGGGAGAAGCCAGAGAAGGCGAGAGGGACAGCAAGGTCAGCACCCAGGCTGGGGACTGACCAAACGAGCAGACACGAAAGACCATTAGGCCTATTCTGCTGGCATTTTAGTATGTTAGTAAGTTAGTAAATGCTAAATTGAAGGCATTTGCAATTTCAAAGGGTTCCTAGAGTGTCCCAGTAGAGGATGTAATCAGGTCTGGTGGTGCTCTAGGAGCCCTACCAATTAGTGATTTCATGGAGTGCTAGAAATCCTTACCCGATCCCCATAATCTGTTGAATTGGTCCTTATAATAGGAGGCTTTGGCTTAGCAAACAAGCTTTGTGCAGTTGTTTCTGGCAGCCCTATATGCGGATAAGTAAGCCTGTTTGCCTGTTGCCTTGGCCTTATGCCAAAGATTGTTTCTATGATGTATGAGCACAATTAGCGTCTCAGAGAGCCATGGGTTTGTAGCTCCTTTAATCTTCTTGTTCCTGAGGGGGCGAAAATGTCACAGGCCTGGGTGAAGGTCCTGAGGAAGTAGTCCAGGGCTTGGTTACCATCCATGGCTCTATCAATCGGAAACCAGTCAATCTGTTTCAGGTGTAGCTTGAAGGCGTCCAACAATCTGGCTCTCAGGGTGCGGTGTTGGAACACTTTAGGTGGATGCTTTGAGAACTTATTTGACCATATACACATGACTGGGGAAAGGTCACTGTGGCTGTCTGGTAAGACAGAAACTTCTGAGATGTTTTCTGGGTGGGAGGATAAGAGTCAGTCTATGAGTGTGCTGGTTCCAGTTCAGTAGTTGAGGCGGATGGCTAGAGTGACCATCTGGGTGAGGTAGAGCCCAGAGATCTGGTCTCTTGCTGATGTTTCACCCAGGGAAAGCCAGTTAATGTTAAAGTCAATGACTATGACCTGCTCCCAGTTTTTGCCCATCAGCTGCAGAATACTTATAAAATGTTTGAGGCCAGTGACTTGTTGACCGGGGCTTTGTACACCGTGGTAACCAGAAGGACTTTGTTCTGTTGTCCTATGGATAGTTTTAGGTTTAGGATTTGATCCTCTTTTGAGTGCATGCTGCTGTGCATGGTCTGAGATTTCATATCACTTTTGACATAGACTAAGCATCTACTCCCTTGTTTGGATAATCTGTCCTGCCAGTAGGAGGTGTACCCATTGAGGGAAACAGTGGCGTCAATGATTTTTGGGGAGAGCCAGTTCTCTGTGAGAGCTATGATGTCAGGATTACTCAGCTCCACCCATGCCTGGAATTCCATGAACTTAGGAAGGAGGCTGCCTATGTTAAGGGATACGATCCTGAGGAGCCCAGCCCTAGTGGTGGTGGTGCTAGAGTAGGGCCAGCCAGGGTTTGGGTGCATATTACCAGATAACAGCAGCAACAGGAGGATTAACTTACAAACAAAGTGAGACCAGTGTGCCCAGCTGGGTTTGGTCTTTGTCCCTGTATGTTTAAGGTTGTAGGTGTTAGCTGTCAGGAAGCGGCTGTGCAGTAGGGCAGCTAGAGTGAAGAGAGGAGAGTCATACACTCTGTAGATTTGTGGGGGGACAAATAGGACTTGAGGACAGAGGGTATCGACACTTGTGCCCCTCAAACTGTGCATCTCTTGCCAGTGTAGTAGCAGGGCAGGAGGGAGTCCAAGGTAGTTTCAACCCACTCCCTCCATGTGTCTACTGCAAGGTAGGCTAACATAACTAATCTGAGAGTCAGCTTAAGGTGCTTCTGCATTGTGAGAGGTTTTGTGGTGCTAAGGAGTTCAACTGCAGAGATCAGCAGGGCAGAAGTGAGTCTGGATGTACTCTTGCTGTAGTGACACCTGATAGTGAGGTCTGCAAGATGTAGGTTCCTAATACACGGATGCTAGTAACTGGGGTATTAAAACTAATTTAGTTTTGCAACTACTAGAGTTACTATCAGAGAGGTGGGAATTTATGATCCCAGCTGAGGTGTGGTTACCACAAATAGTTCCTAATGGCTATTGATACAAGCTGCTAATAGCAACATCCAATAGGGAGGGAGGTGTGGAGGGGAGGGAGGAGCTAGAGCAGATTTAATAGAGGAAGTCACAGGCAGGTTTAGTGAATCAGAAATATAGTCCCTGTAGCAGATTAAAATGGACTATGCTGTGAACTACGAGTTACAGTCAGCTGGCTGAAATTTTTCCAATTCCGTGCCCGATTCAGGGTATTCCAGCTCTAGTAAGAGAGTTACTGGGCCAGAGGGCTGTTTCAAAAAAGGCACCAAGAAACAGGACTGGGAGAAGCTGTACAGAAGTGGTTCAGCCAATGGAGAGCCTGGAGCGGGCACTTGGAGCCAATCGACTTTGTAGCAGCTGAACTGGGCTTTCTAGTGCAAGGAAGCACCATACCTGATGTTTGTTGCAGGCAGTGGGTCTTGAAGTAACTGGGCATTCAAACACCAGATGAAATCCCACTGCTCCGACCCAGTAGCATTATGGATCAAATTAACCAGGGCATGATCAGAAGTAACTGTGGTGAGTAACTCAGCAGACAAGAACCCAGACAGAGCTTCTTGTGATATCAAAAAAAGTAATCTAACCTGAAGTATGTGCCATGGCGAGGAGAATAGAAAGTATAATTCCTATCAGTGTGGTGGAGTATATGCCATGGGTGAACCAGGCCCAGTTTGTCCATCAAGTTTCGTAAGCCCTTCTGACCCAGGGAAAGGCCCCATCATGATGACCCCGATTTATCTATATCTGACTGGTATACCATATTCCAGTCACCTCCAATCAGAAAAGACTGATGAGGCAGGGGAGCTAAAATAGGGGAAAAGTCTAGTGTTATCTCTGGCCCAGTGGTGCGGAAGCTAATATGCTGGCACCTTACCTCCAGCCATGTTGGTGACCTGAGTTCAGGAACTGACTAAGGTCACTCAGGGTCATCCGGGTAAGGAAGTATTGAACATCCTAGGATGTCTGGGAACTCTGAGTCCCATGGCTTGCCTGCCGCCTTGCAGAGGCTGGGTGGCAGCACCAGTGGGACCAGCAGACATTGGTGGATGTGCACTGACACAGCATGCACGTGTGTCAATATACACATGCATGTGTGTGTCACGTGCAATGTTCCAGGGAAAAAATGGAGGAAAATGAATCAGCTCACCCAGCATCCCTTGCAACTGACACACAACCCTAAGTGACTGTCCACCTGCAAATATTTTTTGTGTACATGGTGGATAACCAGTAGGTCCATGAGTCGATGAAAGAAACAAAGAAACATAGAAACATAGACTTTGACGGCAGATAAGGACCACTTGGCCCATCTAGTCTGCCCATTTCCTTACCTACTGGATAAGCTGAAGATCCTAGTTAACCAACAGCCTATTTCTTCCTTTGTTTCCCAGGTGCATTATTTTGCACTTCTTTGCATTGAATCCAAGCTGCCATATTTCTGACCATTCCTCTAACCTTGCCAAGTGCCTTCTCATCCTTTCTACGTCCTCTTGTGTATCAACCCTGTTGCAGATCTTTGTGTCTTCTGCAAAGAGGCATACGTTTTCCTTCCGGTCCATCTGCAATGTCACTTATAAAGACATTAAAATGGACTGGACCTAGTACTGAACCCTGCGGTACCCCACTAGTAACCCCCCTTTCTTCAAAGTGGTCTCCATTTACTATTACCTTCTGTGTCCTGTTGTCCAGCCAATGATTTACCCAGGCTACCACCCAGGGACCCACTCCCAGGCTGGCTAATTTGTTTATAATCTTTTGTGTGAAACTAAGTCAAATGCCTTGCTAAAGTCTAGGTAGGCCATGTCCACAGCCCCTCCCTGGTCTACTACTTTGGTCACCCAGTCGAAGAAATCGATTATATTCATCTGCCATGACACTGTGAATCAATGCTGCCTTGGGTCTGTGCCCCACTGGCCTCTAGGTACTCAACAATTCTTTCCTTCAGAAGTGATTCCATAATTTTTCCTACCACAGAGGTCAAACTGACAGGTCTGTAGTTTCCTGCCTCTGTCTTGCTCCCAGTTTTGTGAAGGGGAATCACATTCACCCTCCTCCAGTCCTCAGGTACCACACCATCCTCCCATGAAAAAGGGTAGTCAGTGGTGTCACTAATTCTCCCCTTAATTCTTATAGAATTCTGGGTGAATCCTGTCAGGTCCCATTGCTTTGTCCACCTTCAGTTTTAGGAGTTCTTTCAGAACCCTTTCTTCTGTGAAAGGACTGGGATCAATCTCCCCATCCAGAGTGATTCTGTTAATTGGATTAGGTACCTCCCCCTCCTCCTCTTTTGTGAATACTGAGCAGAAGTATTCATTCAGTATCCCTGCTTTTTCACTGTCCCTCTCTGCCCACCCACCGTCCACTCTATTCAGCCTCACTATCCCTCCCTTTGTCTTTCTACACTCCCTAATGTACCTATTAATGGTTTTATCCCCCTTCTTAACCAAATTAGTTATCTTTTCCTCAGTTTCTGCCTCTGCAATTCTGACTGCCTTTTCTGCTTCCTTCTGCCTTAACTGGTACAGTTCTCTGACCTGCTCCTTCTGTATTTCCTTATACTTCTTAAATGCTATCTTCTTCTCTCTAAACTTCCCCACCACCTTTTTGAGAACCATAGTGGCTTTTTTTTTGTTTTGATTTGTTTATTTGCTTCACACAAAGACTTGTTGCCTCTGTGATGGCAGTTTTGATGTTTCCCCATTGTTTCTCCACCCCTCCTTCTTGCCTGTTTGCTAGTACTTTTCTAAGGCACTCTCCCATTTTGCCAGAGTCAGCCTTCCTGAAGTCCAGATGGGGCTAGGGGAATGCTGCCAGAACCAGGTGCAGGCAGAGAAACTAACAAAGGTAGAAAAGGCCTAGTGTTATGCATAGGGACTCACTGGAAAATTGTCTGACATAAAACAGCACACTGCAGCAGACAAAAAGAAGGCTCTCATACGCAGTGAAACATATAATGCAAAACCTGATCTTTACTTGTTTAAAATTCAAAAGTAGTACATCTCTCCAGTTCATACAGGCATACAATGTAAAAGGAGTGCTAATACTAACATCCGCTTGATAAAGTGGAGTAAGTCTACTAAGTGCTAGGGTCATCAGCCCGTCTCAGTGTCTATCACATTTTTGATGGAGGGATGGTTTTATGGGGCTAGTTTTGGTTAATGATGCTAGCAGCACCTGCTTTATATTAATTCATTTTTTCTTGGTGCTCCCTCCTTGGAATATTGCACCTGCAGTTTTTTTTGTGTTATCTGCAGTTTTCACCATTCTCTACAAAAATTGACATTTTCCACAACATCTTACAATGTATTGAGTTTTTGTCTCAGATTGTGTAACATTATTACAATTTTCAAAAAAAGAGTCTGAAGCATACTGCCAATTTTGCATGCAGACTTGAGTTTGGCCAAAACAAAGCAATGCATGGCAGGGAGGTGTCCATTTGATGGTACTTTCATCTGATTCACTAGCTGGTTTAGTTTCACAGTACTATGTTTAACCATAGTTACACTTAAGTATTTAACATTTGTGTTGAAGCAGTCAATCAGAACACATTCTGTTGTCTCAGTGTCTGAAAAATAGATGGGAGAAATGAAGAAAATTACCCAATTCACCAATGTGGACTGATAACGATAAATTATTTTTATGGTAGTAGGGTAGGTTTTTCCTTGTGAACATACTTTTTAATTCAGAATGGAGTTTAATTCAATCATCTCAGGATTTTGGATGGCCTTGCTGATAAACTTGAATATGCTTCTGAAGGACTCAGTGACAGTGATCCCTTTTAACAATCTACCTCATAGCTGATCACATATTACAAAAATTGCATTACAAATGTGGCTAAAATTCTGGAAAACAAGCACAAAACAGGTGAAATGTATACTGGAATATTTATATTTAAGTGAACAAAATAAATACATCCCAGAGTAAACCAAAGTATATTACAGACTGACTATTGTATGATGTTGCAAAAATACAGATATACTTTATCATTTTCATGTGAAAAGATACTGATATGATTTATCATTTTCATGTGAAAAGATATTGATATGATTTTGCATTTTCATATGTGATTCCTTAAGTACTGTGCAGCACCTACAATGCAAATTAATGGTAGCAATAATTTTAACAAAATAATTGGTTTTTTTACTAGCATTTAATTATCTGCTACCCTCAGTTGTTTGCACATTTTTAGTTTACCAAAGTGGGGGCAGTAACTGAGAGATCACTGCAAATAGTCATTGATCAGGCTTCATTACTTCATATCTAGAAACTGACAAGATTTATTAATTCTTGATTTATTTTAATATTGCTTGGCTGTAACTCACTGAGTAAAATCTGATTAGCACTGTATGAGGCAGATGTTTTTAAACTTTAGAGTATACTTGCAATCATTGTCTTCTTACCCCCATCACCTCTTATCCTGGAAGACTTACCTCTCCATGGTTGTTAGTGGACATTTTTTTAAACTAAGCAAATACTATCTGAGGTGCATGCACCAGGCACTTTTCAAAAATCTGCCTTTCTGATTCCAAGTGCCAATTTCAGCAAAATTCAGATTCTGCTTTTTGACTTTGTTAAACAAGATAGCAAAATCACAAAGGTTTATTGAACAGTGCCCGTTATCTAGTCAGAAGTAAACACAATGTATGCATTTGTTGCTTTCCCAAAAATAGACATATCTAGCACTGAGTACATCTAGTACAAACTCAAACACATAACTGCAGGGTTTAAGAAGTAGTTTATTTAATGTAATGGTAGCCAAGTTATTTCCACTTCCACATCACCTGTCATCAGCACTTAAGACCTAAGTACTTGTATACAGTATTCAATATTTTCTAGCCCATTTGTAGCTCCCACAGCCATCACACAGAGTTTGCATTATACTATAGTGCAGGTTCATCACTACTGATTTTGTTGATCTATATGAGCAGAAAGAGGCTTGGAATGCTGTCCCAGACTGTCTCAGTATATTCTGTTCCTCAGTGGCTTCTCAGTCTGCACTGCATTAAGCAGATACATCTTGACAACAAAAATCAAACCTAAATTCTGATAGTAGAGATAGTAGAGTGGATTTACAATACAGTGTGTCTCTTGACAAAATTATTATGAACATTCTTACTCATTACAAGGAATAGTTTGGCACAGATATCAAACATTTTCATGTCAATTACTATCCCCATTACAAACACAGATCAGTATTTACTTGACAGAGAGCTCTGTGTACATTTATAAAAATAATAACAAAAACAGCTTAATAAAACAGACCTGATAGAACAAACAAGAGGGTTACAATGATGTACCAGCCTGTCCCAGGACACACCCTCCTAAGTGAGCATACACTATGCGGAATTGTATTATCACTGGTATATTCAAGACTTTTACTTAACAGTAGCATGTAGCAATACAAAAATCCCTATTTCCACCATATACTCACTAATCTTGGGTAACAAGAAGCTTTCTTTCCTCATCATATTCAGTAAAAACATTACAAACTTCAGGGCTGAATTTTCAAAGTGCCGTTAGATTGAAGCAAGCAGCATTAAATGGCAGCTTGTGCCCAAACCTGGTGCACCAGGGGCCCTGCAGCAGATTCTGGTACAGGAGGGGTCCCAGCACCAAAATCCCCACACTTGCAGCAACCACTCCATTGCAACAAACACATGGCACATAGAAACATAGACTTTGATGGCAGATAAGAACCGCTTGGCCCACCTAGTCTGCCCATTTCCCTACCTAGAGGATAAGCTGCAGATCCTATTTAACCAACAGCCTATTTCTTCCTACCCCCCACAAAAATTGCCTTATGTCTGTCCCATGCATTCTTGAATTCTCATACAATTTTAGACCCCACAACCTCCTCAGGAAGGCTGTTCCATGCATCCACCACCCTCTCTGTGAAAAAATACTTCCTCACATTGCCCCGAGCCATCCCCCCTCTATCTTCAAATTGTGTCCCCTTGTTCTTGCACATCTCTTTTTCTGAAAGATACTACCCTCTTGGACTTTGTTTATTCCACTGAGGTACTTAAATATTTCTATCATGTCCCCCCCTCCCTTCTTTCCTTAAGGGTATACATATTAAGCTCCTTTAGCCTCTTCCCGAATGGCTTCTCTTGCAGACCCTGCACCATTTTAGTTGCCCTCCTCTGAACTGCCTCCATCCTGTCTATGTCCTTGTGGAGCTGGGATCTCCAGAACTGGATGCAGTACTCCAGATGGGGTCTCACCAAATGTCAGTACAGGGGGATAACAACTTCCTGTTTTCTGCTGGTGATGCCTCTCCTTATACATCCCAGTATCCCCCCAGCCCTCCCTGCCGCCCACATGGGAGGGGTTTGAAGGAGGCTACCATATAAGGGTGTTCCCTGCAGCTCAGCATCAGGGGATATGGCCCAGGAGAAGTCTATGACATTAGATACACACTGCCAGATGGTAAGAAGAGGAGGAGAAGGGACCCATACCTACCAGAGACTCATGCCTCTCAACTGTTCTGATTCTTCTGGGATTTCCCTAATTTAGACTCCCTGTCCCAAAGTCCCACCTTGGTTGCTTCTTTTCCCAAGTTTGAGAATGCCAGTGTAAGCCTAGTGCACATATTTAACCCTTAACTACCGACATAATGTACAGGAATTCAGGGCTGATACAGCAATCTGTGGCACTGACACAGCAAGAGTTAAACTGGCCCAAGCAGAAAAGAGATGGTGGTTGTCCACACTTACAACCAAAAAGTGAGACACCCCTCACCCCTCAGTCATTCCACAGTCCATGCCTTGCAGACACAGACCATGGTCTGTGTGTGTAATCTGACTCCATGATGACAGAGAGTGACATAAAGTCAGAGACACACACACACACACACACACACACACACACACACACACACACACTGCAGTCTGCAGCAGCAGTATTAAGCAGCAACAATCAGAAACTGGAGGATCCCCCCTTTACAGATCCCATGTGGCCAGACTGCTATGAGAAAGTAACTGTAACTGTGTTTAAGCAGTACAGCCAATTATTATTATTTCATGTTGCTTGCTTTACTATAATGACTAGTGATGTACTGTTAGTATATTCTGCTGCATTTTCACTAATAAGGTTGCAGTATGCTGTTGCATTCAAAAACAGTATACATGTAGTGCTGCTCTACATAGGAAGGAACAAGCAAGAACAGTGTGACTTGTAAAAGAAGAGATGTTATGTGCTGCCCTGGTGAAGCCTAGAAACCCAAACAAAGTCTACTCTGCACAAATACCAGTACAGTATATTTCTGTTTAGTTACATCTGGAAAATAATAACACTGGATCCTTAAAGGTGATAGGAAACAGTTTTTACACCTCTAGAAGCCCTCTAGTTGTTCTTTTATTGGCTACCCGGTATTCTGATATGTTTTTGATCTTTTTTGTTGAATTAATAATCTAATTTTGTTGCCTTTCTAAGGACCCTGAATCCCTCTCTCCTCAGCAGTTGCTGCTCTCTCTTTTCATACTGCCAACATTGTCTATGACATCACAAACACCTTTCCAGGCTGGTCAGATGAATAGCCTGTAATGGGAGTTTCTGTTGTCATAGAATGTCATACATTTGAAAATCAAGAGCAGTAACTAGTGAGGAGGGTAGAGCTCAGTGTAGATCTAAGGTCACCCTAAAGCTAGATTATTTACTTAATACAAAAATCACCAAAGCATATCAGAATACATAACTGGCATGGAAAGGAAGATGGAAGGGCAGTTAACTATGTAAAAAGCATTTCCTATCTCCTTTAAAAGCCTGGAAATTAACTCAACACTGGATCATAAAAAAGATTTCTCTGGTAGTGCCAATGTTCCACTTTAGTTTCAAGTAAGTAAATGAACAGTACCAAACAAGAGAAACATGCAAAACATTTGCCTGTGCTTTTTTTTTTATTGTGCCATTTGGTAGCTTGCCACTAAATTTGACATTTAAAAGCATAAACTAAAGTTACTTTACATATGTGGTAGTGTACTACATCATGTGATGTAAATGTCATGTGTAGAGGTGAGTGAAATTAAAAAAACTTGCCCAGTGAGATCACGTGATGTGCTAGTTTGGTGAGGATGTGCCGAGCGCTGCTCCCAGGCTGACTCAACCTCAAAAGCAATTTAAACGCGCCCGATTAGCGTAAAGGGGCTGACAGCTGTTACTAAAACTGACAATTGAGCGTCGTGCTTACCAGAGAAGTTTGTTGGGTCCGGTAATTCGTTTTGGTAGCGTGAGTGAACTTCCCTGCGGTGCAGCGCCGATTATGGAGTGCGAAAGCCCCGAACTCTCCGACACACGGGCGCCGCCTTCCAAGCGCCCGAAGCCCCCCTCACCAGTGCCAGAAGACCAGGAGGCATGCTTGGGTGTGGAGGAGAAAGGCCAGATTCCCCCGGACGACATAATGGAAATTAAATCGCTCCTTCGGGGGTTAGTAGCCGACTTTGCCACAATCAAACCTATTCTGAACGCTCTGGCACAGAGAGTAGGGGATCTTGAAGCTAGAGCTGCTTCGCAAGACAGGAAAACGTCAGCACATGAACAGGAGCTAGTGGCTTTAAGGAGACAGGTGAAGAAACTTGAGGAGAGAGTAGATGACCAAGAATCTCGCAGCAGAAGGAATAATTTGATTTTGGCAGGTTTGCCAGAGCGGTCTGAAGGCTCGGATTGTATTGCCTTTATCCAGGGACTGCTTTTAAAGATCCTGGGCCCCACACCTTACAGAGAGGTGTATAACATCGAGAGGGCACACCGATCTCTGAGAGAGATCCTTCCCCCAGGGGCTCACCTCAGGGTTATTATAATGTGATTCCTGAATTTTAGGGAGAAGACCCACGTTCTTATGAGAGCGAAAGCCCTTAAAAACCTGCATTGGAATGGAGCTGCAATCTGGCTTTTCCAGGATCAGACACCTGCCATCCGTGAAAAGCAGAAAGAATATATTGACATTAAGAAAAAGCTATACTTAGCAGGCGTGAAGTTTCGGATGCAACATCCAGCTACCTTGGTGGTCAAACTGCAGTCGGGAGACCGGAGGTTTTTGACAGCGAGGGATGCTGCAGAGGGTCTGAAAGTTGAACTTCCGGATCTGTTCAGGGCTGCAACCTGAAATTCTGTGATGGGAGAAGTTTTCGGATGCGGCTGAGGACTGCTCTTCTCATTTATTTTACCTTGGAATAAGGCCATTCAGTAGTACTGTTGTGCAACCCCCCCTGAGGATTCTGAAGACTCTGTGATTTTTGTTTTAAAGACCTTAAGAGGGAGGGGCTATGTGCTGGGGCTACAAAAGAAGTTTGAGAAGGGGGGGGGTTTTCAAATATTGGTATCTCTGGTAAAGGGGAATAGAAGCTTGATTTGAGTTAATTCGAGGTTGGAGGGGGCTAGGGAGCGCGCTCAGTGGCTGGCTCATCTAGTTTTCGACGGTGGTTAGGAGGACGATCAGAGGATCGGGGGTTGTGTCAAAAGGGGTGAGGGTTGGGGGGGGAAGAGAGAGAGTCCAAAGTGCAGATCTTAAATTTCTTTTTTTTTTTTTTTTTAGTTGGCAGTCGGGGCTGGGAGGTCATGATGGGGTATAGTATACTATTATGTTTATGGTCAACATAGTATCTTGGAATGTCAAAGGCCTCAGAGGGAGGAAAAAGAGGCTAGTGATCCTAAAGTATATTTTGCAGATAGGGGCTCAAATTGCTTTATTGCAGGAAACCCACCTGTTAAAGGAAGAGTTAATGCTCTTGAGAAGGCTTTGGGTGGGTCAAATTTTTGGAGAGGGGCACGCCAAAGCTTCAGGGGGCGTTGCGATTTTGATTGAAAAGAGTTGCCCGTTTGTCCCCCTGCAATATAAAGCACGGGAGGATGCGCGAGGAATCTTCGTTACGGGCACTATTATGGGGAGGTTAATAACAATTACCTCTGTATATGGGCCAACTCCTCCTAACCCTGATTTTTTTGCCTCCTTGGAATTAGACCTAACTAGCTTCTCATTCCACCCCCTAATTATAGCAGGGGATTGGAATCTCTGCTTTAGTAACCTGGTGGATAGGAAGCCCCCTTCTAAAAAGCCGCCTTCTAGAGCGCAGGTATCTTTGGCTAGACTTCTAGTGGTGGCAGCATTGACAGACCCCTTTTGGAGGTTTAAACAAGGGGATTGTAATATGACCTTTTATTCAGGGGTGCATAAAACTCAAACACGTATTGACTTTTTCTTGGTCAATCAGGAGGCCCTGCGGGGGGTTAAGAAACTGTTTACTCACAGTAGAATTTTGTCTGACCATTCTCCAGTTCAGATGTCTTGGGTAATGGAGTCTGTTCGGACAAAACCTTTCAGATGGAGGCTTGATGAATCTCTCTTTTTAGAAGATAATATGTTATCTCGTCTGGAGGAAGCTCTTAGGGATATTATTTTGACCCAGATCCCTACCCTTGACAATAAGAATTTAGCCTGGCCTACTTGCAAAGTTCTATATACCAGTATAGCTCAGACCCTTTCCATTAGAAGAAACAGGATGAGGAAGGCAAGGGAGGAATTCATTTGGGGTGCTATTAATTCACTTGCCCCCTTGGAGGGATCTGGCGAGGAGGTGGACAGGGAACTTCAGGAACTGAGGGACGAAATGACGGACATTATGTACTACAAATTGGAGGCTTGGACCGAAAGGCTCCAAGCTGAATATCTTTTGCAAGGGGACTTGCCCAGTAGGCTTCTTGCAAGTAGGGTAAGAGAGTGGGAGGCCGCTCGCACAATACCATTTTTGGAATATCGTGGGGAATTGGTTACAGACCCACAGGCTATGGCAGATGTCTTTGCGGATTACTTCACAGAATTATATCAAGGGGCATCAGGTAGCACTGAGGAGGGTGTGTGGGGTTTCTGGAGAGTATCAATTTACCAAGACTAGAGCAAGAACAAGCCCAGTCTTTGGTGATTCCTATATCAGAGGCTGAAATAAGTGATGCAATTAATACTTTACCTAGGGGGTAAGACTCCAGGTCCAGATGGTATTTCAGCTGGGTTCTATAAAGCTCATTTGAAGACTCTCATACCTTTACTCCTCGAGCTTTTTTCTTGTATTCTGTCTGATGGAGTTTCCCATTTACCGCTATACCAGGCTTATATTACACTTATTCCCAAACCAGATAACCCGAGAAATGTCAGAGAGTTATAGGCCTATTGACCTCTTGAATCAGGACATTAAATTATTATCTAAAATATTGGCTAATAGAATTTTAAGATAGCTCCTCGGATTATTAGCCAAGACCAGGTTGGTTTATGCCAGGCAGGGGCTCATGATGCCCCGTAAGCTTCACCATGTTCTTTGGAGGCCTCCAGCTCTTGCTCGGATATGGCGCTTTTCTCCCTGGATGCTGAGAAGGCCTTTGATCGGGTCTCCCACTCCTTTCTATTTGCCACTATGGAGAGGATGTGTTTCCCGGAGGGTCTTCTCAGGGGCATTAGGAATCTCTACGCCACACCCACGGCCAGGGTCCTTTGCAATGGTTTTTTGTCAAAGGAATTTCACCTTGATAATGGGACCAGGCAGGGTTGTCCCCTCTCACCAATTTTATTTAATATTTATCTGGAGCCCTTATTGCGGGCAATTCAATCGGATCCTGAAATACGGGGGATTGTGGTTAAGGGGAGGGAACTGAAGTTTTCGTTTTTTTGCAGATGACATTCTATTGCATCTTTGCGACCCTGTGAAGAGTTTTGATAGGGTTTTGGAGGTTATAAAGAGATTCTTGGTGGTCTCGAATTACAAACTAAACTTGACCAAGACACAGGTCCTCCCCCTTACCCCACATGTATATAAGGCAGACTTCGACCACCTCCAGTTGAAATGGGCTCCAGGTGGTATTGACTATCTGGGTATTTGGGTCACTCCTGAGTTTCAGCAGGGTGTAGAGGCAAATCTGAATAAAGTACTAGTAGCGGCTAGGGCTGACTTGGATAGGTGGAACAAGCTTCCCCTAAACTTGACTGCTAGAATGGGATTAATTAAAATGAATCTATTGCCTAGATTTTTGTATCCCATATATTTGTCCCCGTATAATATTCCTAAGTCCTGGTTTATTAGAATACAAAACTTTTTCTGATTTTCTATGGAATTCCAAGCCTCCGAGGAGGAAACATATGGTTTTGCGACTTCCTTTTAGTTTAGGGGGTCTTAAAATTCCAGATCTTTATTTATATTACGTAGCTGGGCAATTATCTATAATGACTCGTTGGAACAGCTCCCAGGAAGGAGAGGGCTACACTCCAACTTGGTTACATATTGAACGGCAAATTTTGAGAGATAAGGGTATTTCCCCCGATTCATTACTCTTTACTAATCCGGGAATTCTTCCGGAAGTGGGTAATGATTCCCCAATATTTAAGACAGTCCTGGCCTGGTGGGCTCTCCTGTCCCCGCTTTGTAAAAAGCTCCAGAAGGGCTGTAGAGATCAACCGATTTTAGGTAATCCTAACATGACTATTGGTGGCCGATTAATTAGGGGCTATTGGGCTCTGCAGTTAGCTAATTATGTTTGGTCAGACTTAATTCTAGACGACAAAGTAGTGTTTCCACCTCAATGTAGTGGTATCAATTTTTTTAAGAAGATTCAGGTAACTAAAATGTTGCAGAGAATGCAGAAGGATAATATATGTCCTCCAGGGACTCCATTTACCTGGGACAATCTTAAGGGAATCAATTGTGCTCGTAAACCCCTGTCAATGGTGTATAGGGTGCTTCTGGATTTCTTTAGTAGGGAGGTTTCGGCGAAGGTGGCTTACTGGGAAAAGAAGGATATCCTCCTGAGGCCGGACTGGGAGGCAACTTGGAAAAGTGTGGCTTACATACCTATACCTAAATATAGAACTATGCAATTCTTCATTTTTCCAATTTGTACTATACCCTCAAACTTTGTGCTAGAAGCTTGGACAGACAGATCTATGTTTTAAGTGTGGACCGAGTCCGGGGATACGTTGTATATATTTTGGGACTGTCCTAGGATATACCCAATTTGGGCTCAGATTAAGCGGAATATGGACCCCTTTTAAATTATGTGGACTATATCTCACCTAAGGTCTGTATTTTGGGGGATATGACTCAAATCCCGGGATTGCAGATTAAGTATCATATTGCCCTGATGTCTGCCTTAGTCAAAGCTTATGTTTTGAGGCATTGGAAAAGTGAATGTATTTATTCATATGACCATTGGCTAGCAGATCTACTGAGGACATTAGGCAGGATTAAGCGCCAAATGTCTCAGAATGGGAAAAAGGGAACATATGATAAGAGGTGGTGAACTTTAGAGGCAATTTATTCTCTCCAGCTCAAGCTTCCCTGTCATCGGTCTGTCTGTCTAAGTGTAGTCGATTGAGGTGGTGGGTAAACAAATTATCTATGTTTCAATATCTATATTTGGATTATCTCTGTTTTTCACTTTTAGGTTTGGAGATCTGTATGTATTAGGATTAATTTCCTTTTTTGTGTGTGTACATTAAGTAGATAGGACCTGGGCTACCAAACAAAGGTTTTTTTTTTTTGGGGCTCTCTCTCTCTCTTTCTCGGGACACAGCTGCGGGAACATCTCCCCCTTGATTAGAGGGTCCTAGGAACTATAGGACTTGTGGATTAATTCCAGTTTTTATGCCTTGAGGCCTTTTTTTTTTTTTCTTAATCTAGTTCCAAACTGGGTAGTTTCGTGTTCATTTTCCCTCAGTTTGGGTATTGGTGAGCTGGTTTTAGTGTCTGGATGGGGGGGGTGGTTTTCTGCAGCTGTGATTGTATATAGTCTTTGTATATAGTTTGCCTACCCAGTTTTTGGGGTGGGTACCCGGGTTTGCTGTGTATGTCTGTTTGTATGTTTATTTAAAATACAATAAAGATATTATTAAAAAAAAAAAAAAACTTGCCCAGTGAAATATTTTGTGTAATTCCAGCATTTCGTGAAATATTTCAGTGGTGCGAAATGCGAAATCCCCTCTGGCAAAATGTGGAATTTCACATGTGAAATGCTAATTTTGCTGGCAAAATGTGGAATTTTGACACCATTTGCATTTGAGAGAGCCAGGGGATGCTAATATTTTTAAAAAAGTGTTTCCCCCTCCTGTCCATGCCAACATGAAAATCTTTATCCCACCAAGACCCCACACCCCAGGTGTCTAGTGGTCCCACCTCACTGGCCTATTGCCAGCTCACAATATGAAAGACTCCCCCAACCCCCCTGCCGAGATTGAGACCCATCCTCCATCCATAATTTCAAATAAAAAGAAATTTCCCAAATCTCTGGTGTTTAGTAACTCCACTCTCCTGGCCGATCACCAGCGAAATGAAGAATGACCCCCCAGTTTCACCTCCCCCCATTGTCCATAACTGCAACCCACCGGGGCCAACATCAGTCAAGTTAATGTAATTAAAAAAAAAAAACTTTCCTTGGTATCTAGTGGATCCCACATCCTGTCTGGTTAATTCCACCTAACCCTGCACCCCCCATCTAGGACCTCCATGGGTCACCAGCACAGTCCTCCATTCAGATCTATGGCAGGCAGCATGACTGAGCTCTTTTACAAATGAGCCCAAATCAGTGAGTCCTTTCAATGAATGAGCACATCCTCATTCATTGAAAGGACTAACTTGGGATTTCACAGGAATTTTGCCAGCAAAATAACATTTCGTTGCATCTCTAATCATGTGATGGAATGGTGCAATGCTGAATAAAAGATTATGTCCCTGATTTTGGTCATTTGTCCCTGATTTTTGGGAGGAGTGTCTCTGATTTTGATCCTAGCAAGCTGAGAGGCATGCTGAGACATAGTAGTCCCCAGAGAACAGAATTATCAGCATTGGGATCATGACAAATATTACAAAAATAATGATAACTAGAGGGAGGAGAGAGTAGGCATACAAAGCAACAGGAGAGGAGCCACAAAACAAGACATGAAGGGAGTGGTGCAGTGCAATGGCTGTGGGGTGTCAGTCTTCCAGGAGATGTTCTGGAGGCTGCGATCCTGCCCTATTTGCAGGCACCTCTCTGGTCTGAGGGAGCAGGTTGCCCGTCTCCAGACCAACCTGGTTAGGATTTGTGAAACCTCTTCCTCTATTCAGGGACCACCAGGGCCACTGCCACTGCCTCAGAGGTTGCAAACAATGAGGAGTAGTTGGACCAAGGTGGGCTCAGGGAGCATGAGGTTGGTGGAACAGAGACATTTCCCTCCAGTTGTACCTCTTTACAATTCATATGCCATTCTGGTGAAGAGTGGTTCCTCTATGGAGGCATCTGCAGTGGAGACCAAGTAGGATGCTGGGAACCTCCACAAAGAAAACCCACAGAAGGGTGGCACGGGACCCCACAGGTGAAGGAAACAACTCCTGGTGGGGAACTCAGTCATTAGGGGTGTAGAACTGGGGAGTGGAGGGAAGAGGGAGGGAGGTAAGGTGTCTGCCTGGCACCATGGCTTGGAGGGACAGGGAGTGAATCCTCAAGATTGTGGGAGCAACTGCATGGGGGAGAGAGCTGGATGTCATTGTCCACCTAGGGCCAAATGACCTGGGTGGGAATGGGATCAGAGAAGTGCAAGAGGAGTTTGTGGAGTTGGTGAGGGGCCTTCGACAAGTAGCATGTATGGTAACCTTCTCGTAGGTGCTGCCTGTCTATGGCAAAGGTGAGGCTAGGTTGCTCTGCATGACAGAATTCAATTAATGGATGAAATACTGGTGTGGAACTCTGAGTTTTGGCTTAATTGGGAACTGGGGGTCCACCTGGAGGGATACAGGCCTATACTGGCATGATGATCTGCATCTGTCCAGGAGGGGAACCAGGATCCTAGGTGTGAGATAGTGTGGGTAAAGATGGACCAGTTGAGGCAAAATAGCAGCAAAAAGAAATACTTTATTATTTACAATTATCAAGCGGACTTAAGGCGGCAAAATAAAAGAGAAGCAAAATAACACAAAATAGTGCAGCTAGAAACAGCTAGCTTACTCCAGGATGTTGACAGCTTCACATCCTCCTACACACTGAATAACAATTCAAGACAAGCAGGTTATATACAGCTTAGGGACATGTGATTACTTTAACTCCGCCTCTAGATTTTTATTTTACTGATTCTATCTTTAAATAAGGCATCAATAATTTTTATTTACAATGTGAATATATTTTGAAATCAATATAACAACATAACTGCAGTTTGTATAGAGATTACACTCTTTATGTGGGTTTTAACTTTCAGACCAGTATCAGGAAGCGCCACCTCTCCTGGCTGTAGCATAAGAATAGTTAGAATTTGGTTGGCCAGCTCTTAGAAAGACTGCTGCAGCTGGAGGAGGAGCTCTAATGGTGCTTTGCACCATCTTGTAACAGGGAAAAAACTTTGTGTTTTACAAGTTCTCAAAGCAGCAAGTATCCTTCTTGTTCCACCTCCGAAGGGTATGTAGAACAAATTCTGCTGGGTTTCATAGCAATCTCACCAGTATTAGTGGCGTTAATGAGTAAAATGCCTTTGCGATAGTGCGAGCATTCACGTGGTAATTATCTTACCGGAGCTCGCACCATCATATTGCAATTACCAGTACTTTCTGATGTAGCCCTTTGTTACAGCTCCTGAATTGAGCAGGGGCAACATAAAAGGGCTGAAAAAAATGCTTTAATTACTTTTACAGGCTGCAGGATGCAAGTATGCCTTAAAAATAAATAGCAGAGCACAACGGGCGTTTCAGGGCATTTTAATACAGCGCCCTGAAAACTTTAACCACCGAGAGCTTTCTTTACAAAACCCTCTATTAAATAAGCTCAAAGCATGCATACAAAAACAAGGGGAGCCTGTGAGCCTGTTGTGACTTCAAATTAATTATTAACCAGACACAGTTACTTTTTCTTTTACTAAGAGACATTTATACTGGCTCCAGACTTTATTCCAAACTTAATTGCAGTCCTGCATTTGTAAAACATTTCTAGGATGCACTGGAAAAGAAGAGATGGACATTTAGACATACTGAGGTGAGACAGAACATGTATACAAAGTGGGTGGCCAGCCCAACAAACAAACATTGAACAACACAAATAGGACACTGACAAAGAAAAGTAGTACATCCTAGACCTTCTATCAAAATTAATCCCGGGGGGGGGTACCTTACCCTATCACGCTAGGTGATAGATTTAAGTGCCTCATTGGCAAGCATTTAAACTGGCCAAGGGGGGAGGCACTGAAAAGGAGCAGGGAAATCCCAGCCTCCCCCACAAAACAGAATAGTTAACAAGGTAAACACCAAGGTAGAGAAGTCAATAAGGAGCAGGATAGGGGTAAATGGAGAAAAAGGCAAAGGCAGTAAGGACAGGGATGGGGCTAGAAGGGGTAAGGCCATAAAAAAGTGGAGGGTGATGAGTACCAATGCCCATAGTCTGAGTAACAAGCCCTCTGAACTAGTAGCCTTGATGGAAGAGGGACACCTGGATATTGTGGTAGCCACAGAAACATGGTACACAGAGAACCATGACTGGGATGCCAACATACCAGGGTACACAATCTATAGGAGGGACAGGGAGGGTAAAAGAGGAGGAGGAGGAATAGCTCTTTATGTAAGGGAAGGGATCAAAGCAACAGACCTAAAGGGTGAACAGGGAGGAGAAAAGGCACTGTGGGTCACCCTAGAGACAGGAAATGGTGCCACAATCTGCACAGGGGTTGAATACAGACCCCCACCTCAGGGGAAGGGAATGGACAAGGAAATGATAGAAGGCATCCTTAAAATGTCAGAAGAAGAGTAGATATTATTGGTGGGGGACCTGAATATGCTAGACGTTAACTGGAACACCTTTGTTACGGCCACATCAAAGAGCAGGGTCATTCTAGATGCCCGACAGGAGGCATGCCTCAGACAGCTAGTGTTGGAATACCACTCAGAAGGGAGCAATCTTAGACCTGGTACTCTCAAATAGGGACGGTGAGAGGATCTCTGTTTTCGAAGTGAGTAGCCATCTGGGAACAAGCGATCACCAAACAGAATGGTTTACAATAAACACAGCCATTAAGTCAAGCCATACAAAAGCAAGAGTATATGGCTTTAGGAGGGCTGACTTTGAGAAAATGGGAGACTGCCTCAGAAAAGCACTAGTGAATGGGCAAGAAGCAAGGGTGGAGAAACAATGGGGACAAATCAAAACAGCCATCCCAGAGACAACAAGCCTTTGTGTGAAGCAAATCAACAAAACAAAATGAAGGAAAAAAACACTATGGTTCTTAAAAAGAGTTGGCAAGGAAGGTTAGGGAGAAAAAAGTAGCATTCAGGAAGAATAAGGAAACAGAAGGAGCAGGACAGAGAACTGTACCAGTTAAAGCAGAAGGAAGCAGGGAAGGCAGTCAGAATAACAAAGGCCAAAACTGAGGTAAAGATAGCCAACTCAGTTAAGAAGGAGCATAAAACCTTTTATAGGTACATTACGGAGTGAAGAAAGACCAAGGGAGGGATAGAGAAGCTTAATAAAGGGAAGGGGGTGGGCAGAGTTTGACAGTGGAAAAGCAGGGATAATGAATGAATACTTCTGCTCAGTATTCACAAAAGAAAAGGAGGGGGAGATACCTAAACCAAAGAATAGAAGCACTCTGGACGGGGGGGGGGGTCGATACCAGTCCATTCATAGAAGAAAGGATCCTGAAAGAACTCCTAAAACTGAAGGTGGACAAAGCAATGGGGCCTGCTGGGATTCACCACAGAATTCTAAAGAACTAAGGGGAGAACTACTGACACCACTGACTACCCTTTTTAACAAATCATGGGAGGATGGTGTGGTACTTGAGGACTGGAGGAGGGCTGATGTAATTCCTCTTCACAAAAGTGGGAGCAAGACAGAGGCAGGAAACTACAAACCTGTTAGTTTGACCTCAGTGGTAGGGAAAATTATGGACTCACTTCTGAAGGAAAGAATTGTTGAGTACCTAGAGGCCAGTAGGGCACAGGACCCAAGTCAGCATGAATTCACAGTGGGAAGGTCATGTCCAACAAATTTAATCAATTTCTTTGACTGGGTGGCCAAAGTAGTAGACCAGGGAGGGGCTGTGGACATGGCCTACTTAAACTTTAGCAAGGCATTTGACACAGTCCCACACAAAAGATTAATAAACAAGTTAGCCAGCCTGGGTGGGAGTGGGTCCCAGGATTGTATACTGGGTGAAACATTGGCTGGACAACAGGATGCAGAGAGTAAATGGAGTCCACTCTGAAGAAAGGGGGGGGTTACTAGTAGGGTACCACGGGGTTCACCCCATCTCTGCAAGGACATAGTATGGAAGCAGTCCAGAGGAAGGCAACTAAAATGATGCAGGGTCTGCACCAGAAGTCGTATGAAGATCGACTAAAGGAGCTTAATATGTATACCCTTGAGGAAAGATGGGAGAGGGAGAACATGATAGAAACATTTAAGTACCTCAGGGGAATCAACAAAATCCAAGAGGGTAGAATCTTTCAGAAAAAGAGATGTGCAAGAAGAAGGCGGCACAATTTGAAGCTATGAATTAATCAATCAATCAACTTTTATTTGTAAAGCACTTTTCAAAAACCAAAGTATGTATACATTGTAAGAAAAAACAGACAAACATTCAGTCAATTAAAAAGATAAAAGGGCAGCAAAAGTAAAACTAAGCATTATCCCCAAAAGCCAAGTTGAATACATACGTTTTTAATGAGGCTTTAAAGGTCTTAGTCGACAAGCACTCTCTAATCTGACAAGGTAGAGAACTGCACAGGGTTGGGGCCACAAAGGAAAAAGCCTTGGCACCTGATGACTGAAGATGGACCCTGGAACCTCTAGCAATCCCTCGTTGGTGGAGTAGAGTGGATGGAGGGGTCGGTAGGGCTGAAGGAGGTCTTGCAAATAACCTGGTCCCTGTCCATGTAGGGTCTTACAGGTCAGCAACGCAACCTTGAAGGTGATCCTCCAATGCACCGGCAGCCAGTGCAGTTCATGCAGCACAGGTGTGACATGACAAGTTCTTGACAACTCAGTCAACAACCGGGCTGCAGCATTCTGCACCAGCTGTAGGTGACGGAGATCTACCCCCCAGTAACCCTAGGTATAGAGCATTGCAGTAATCAAGACAAGGGGGATGGCTCAGGGGCAATGGGAGGAAGTATTTTTCTCATGAAGAGGGTAGTGGATGCTTGGAACAGCCTTCCTGAGGAGGTCGTGGGGTCAGATACAGTGGGGGAATTCAAGAATGCATGGGACAGACAAAAAGCAAGTCAAGTGGGGGGGTAGGAGGAAGCAGGCTGTTGGTTAACTAGGATCTGTAGCTTATTCAATAGGTAGGGAAATGGGCAGACTGGGTGGGCCAAGCGGTCCCTATCTGCCATCAAAGTCTATGTCTGTTACAAGCTTTAGTCTTCCTGACTATTCTGTTCTTCAACTTCCATATTATTACCAGTAGTGCGTCAATTCTTATACCCTGTCATTGCTAAAAAACAGTATGGACCCCACAAGGCTGTTCATCAATTAAGTCCAAATGGCACTGAGATTCCTGGCAGTAGTCTACACAGTGACCTACAATACCATGCCAATGGACTTGTCTAGTGGGACACAGACTCATACAGGAACCAGGAAAGGCCAGGATTATGTATCTGTCACCCATGTGTCCTGGAGGCTGCCAGTACCACAGTGCTGGACAACATCATAGCCCTCACTATTCTCTGATGTATGGCAGATGCCTGCCATGTGCCAATGCATGCTGGTATGCTGGTACCATGATGCCTACTACTGACAGGTGTCCTGGACTACCATTCTGTTCCTGCCTGCAGATCACACTGCTGGTGTGACATGCAATACAGCAGCTCAGTGGACTCGATTTCCAATGGGCATCAGCCTGCAACAGGAGGGCACAGGATTGCCTCCCACCCAGACTGATCTCGAGATGTGGTGCACAGGCTATTAGACCAGCCCTGGCTGGTCTAAGCACTGGTTCTACCAGTGACTTTGTCGGGGTTTCCAAAATTCCACAGTAGGGAATACTACAGTTGGGTTCGGCCGCATGCCCCCTTCTGCCATGGTGCAGCACTGGTTCTGATGCAGAGCTGGTACAGGGCCAATCTGGCACATGGGGACCTAATTTTCCTGCAGTGAGCATATGAAAATTAGGACTGCTGCAACTTGTGATGCATGGTGCCTTTTGCATCACTTCTGTTTGATGCAAACACTTTGGGTCATATTCAGGGCATTGAAAATTGAGCTCTAGGGTTGGCCCAGTGGCACTGGAGGTTGAGGCGCTGGCCACTACACCTCGCACCATGCCGGCGACCTGGGTTCAGGAATGAGCCTGGGCTGCTGGGGTTCCTCAGGGAAGAAAGAGGCTCGAGCATCTGGAGGACTGCTCTCCTCTCTTGGGGAGGGAGAGATTGCTGTGTTGCTCACTGATCACCCTCTAGTGATGGCTGGAGGGGGATCCAGGTTGGGAGGCATGCTGTCAATGTATGATGTCAATGGGGAAAGGGGAGGAAGAAAAACCAAGGAGGAAAATGGAACTCTCAGGCTCCGCGATGGACCAACCAGTGCCCTATCCCAATGCCTGGAATCTGGATGTTGGTCTCCAGGGTGGGGGTAAACCAGTGTCCTTTGCCTCAGCCCTGTCATGGGGGGCAACCCGTGGGGGATCACTGGGTCAGTTGGAAGGGGGAAAGGTGGGACTGGACACCAAATTCCCTCTTGGGGAGGGACCAGAGCTGCCTGCCAGGCTCCCAGGAGGGAAACAAATCTATATGGAAAAAAAGAAAACTGGGTTCCATGTCTCCAGACTAGGGCTTGGCAAAGTTTAACCTCTGCCATTGGAATTCAGGTGAAATTATGATTCTTCTCCCATGAAATTTCATAAACCTTTACACACAATTCATAACATTTTGCCCAAATTTAAATTTCAGTTATTTCCATGTAATTCTAAAACTACTATACTACATTGCACCATGTGTGATACAGTTAAAGCCCTACACCTCATACAGCTGAGTACTAAGTTTCAGATTTCAGGCTTTACATGGGGATGAGTTATGTGCATCTAAACATTTGGAAATTATTAACTGAAATTTCACAACTACAGTGGAGTGGACCTGGAAGCTACAAAGTACTGCAGCATACTGCAGCAGAGTTACTACAGTATACAAGATGATTTCAATGGCTAGTAATCCTTTTGTCATGCAGTGTCAAAGGATAATGCAAAATTGAAACATGCTGCAGCAGAGTTGCTGCAGTAAACAAGGCAATTTCAATAACAGTTAATCCCTTTCATCATGCAGTCACAGGATACTGCATTGCATCCTTGTCTGCTCCACTGCATCGAAGTAAACTGCACAATTTTAAGGCCCTTTAATTTTAAAACTAGGGAATGTAATGCCACCAATTTTGGTAGGTCCATAGACCCGTAGAATGAAGCTATATGTGTCAGCTTCCTAATCTCTTTCTTAAAGGATGCCCAAGTCATAAGCAGTGGTCCAGATGTTCAAAAGAGTTGCGCCAGTGCAAGTCCAAAAATGCACCATTCTGCGATATTCAGTGGGAGGCAGATGCACCCCCCAAATCACACTGTGCAAGAGCGCAATGATAATGAATGCATGCGCAACTGAAGGGGGAGGAACCATGCATAAATGGCACAGTGTGATATTCAACAACATGCACCATGCGCAATAGGGGAGCAAGCGGGAAGTTGTGCGATAGTGGAAATGAGCCAAAATAAAAAGGAACAAGAAAGAGGTGCAAGAACGCTACAGGGAAGGCACATGTTGCTGAACCATAGCCAGTCACACAGGCAGCACACACACACACACAGGGCAGGACAGAGACAGAGCACCTGGAACCCACAGGAACAGGGAAGGTGTGGGGAGCCACAGCCACAGTGCAGTACAGAAGGGGGAAGTGCCACACAACACTGAGGCCACCACAGGAAGGTGTTCCCAGTGCAGGGGAAGTAGCAGCCATGACAGTGGGGGAAACGCAGAAACAGCTGCCGGGGAGGGAACACAAGCCAGGGACATGGCCAGTGCCACCATCCAGATGGAGGTAGTTATGAGGGGGGTGAGAAGGCAGACAGCGGAGGGCATGGCCGTGGAAGGGCCCATCGGTGGTATGCCCCCAACAGGCAGTACCGAGCCCACAGCAGCTTCGAGCTGTACACTGATACCGAGATCATGGGCCAGTACCACCTGAACTGGGCAATTCTGAGGTGGCTCTGTGAGCTGTGCAGTGATGTGATGCAGGCACCCACATGACGGAGCCATACTCTGTCAGTGGAGAAAAAAGTGACAGCCTGCATGTGCCTGCTCACCATGGGTACCTTCCAGAGACCAACAGGGGACACGACAGGCATAACCCAGTCGGCCGCGTCATGCCACCTCACCCAATTCCTCAGCGCACTACTGCCACATGCTGCGGAGTACATCCATTTCCCCAGCACACCGGTGGAGCACACAGCAAACATACAGGAGTTCCACAGGGTAGCACATATGCCTGGCATGCTAGGGGCAATAGATTGCACCCATGTGGCCATCCACACACCACCTGGCCCTGAAGGGGCTGCATACATTATTCGGAAGGGGTATGCAAGCATCAACTGCAAGGTGGTGTGAGATGCCGGGGGGGGGATAATCAATGTCTATGCCATGCACCCTGGGGGAGCACATGATGCCTTTATCTGGCACCAGTCAGCACTGCGCCACAGATTTGAGAGTGGGGACATCCCCACTGGCCACTTAGTGGGTGAATATGCAAACCACACAGAACGACATGGAGCTTGGGAGGGGCATAGTCAGAGGTGACATGGGAATTGGTCTAGATGACCCAAGGCAGGGTGATGCTGATCACCAAACTAACTTCCACCCTCTACACACAGGTGACAGTGGATACCCACTCCATCCCTGGCTGCTCACACCATACCGGCGGCCCGCGACCCCATTGCAGCAACGCTACAATGAGGCACATGCTACTACATGCAATGTCATTGAGCAGGTGTTCGAGATGCTGAAGACACGTTTCTGTTGCCTGGACAAGTCTGGCGGTGCCCTACAGTACAGCCCTTCAAAGGCCTGTGGGCTATTCCTGGCCTGTTGCATCCTGCACAACATGGACAACGACTGTGGGATAGCCGTACAGGTCAAAGAGGTGGACAGCGATGGGGACAATGAGGGCACTGGTGAAGATGGTGATGGGCAGCCCCCCCTTGAGTGACAGGACCCCCAACTGATCCGGCTGGCACAGCTGCACCGGTACACCATCTCAGAGGAGCACTTCAGCCAACCCAGGTAAGTCATGGGGCCATGTGCAACCACCAGTGGCAAAGGCACAACCCACAAACACACATGGACAAACACCAGGGGTGCATGTCGTCAAGAGAAGTGGCCAAGCGTGGAACTGCACACACCGCCAGGGATGGGCAAGGTCTAATACGGCACGTGGTCACACACACACACACACACCTACCTCACAAGACATGCACAAAGGGTAGGAGGCATGCCGACCCCGATCACCACCACTAGCCACACACACATTCACAGACCACCATGCCCAGTGCCTGTCATTGTGCATGTGTCAGACGCTGGGCACCATTGCACAGTGGCAGAGAGCACAATTCAGGCATCATCATGCACACGCCACAGAGGACAGCAGCCGGGAGGGTGTGCAGATGGAACGTGTGTGTGCGTGCAGGGCTGGGTACCCCACCCGTGCATTGCACACTGAACAACACAATGCACACAGGGCAGCATCAGACAGTAGCCATGCTGGGATACAGGTCAGTCACGCGCCACAGTGTCATGGCTGCCACGGATGCATGGGCGGCCCCGCCGAGACCTGCCAGCAGTGACAGGCTGACCAATGGCCTCATGGGGTGGCACCGATGGTCCTCCAGGGGTTCCACTGCGTGAACACGACCGTGCTCACACAGGGGTCTGCAGCACACTGAACATGCCTGCGCCAGGCGTGCTCGGGATGCCGACAGCTGAACCCGGTGTCGACAAGGAGGGTGTCGCACGATGCTGGGAATGGGGGGTGGACATTGCACTGCACAGTGTCTGCAACACATGGGCAAATAACCGTGTGCCCATTGTGGCCATGACAGCTGTGATAGCCTGTGTCTGCCTGTCAATGGCAGCGGTCACATCCTCCCACAACCAGTCCATCCCTGCCAGGAGCAGAGCAGTGTCTCTGCTGCACTGCTCCTCTGCCTGGTGCAGGGCTGCACTGAGTGCATCCACCACCGTCACAAGCTTCATCTGCTGATTTACTGATGCTTGGAGTATGCGGGTGTGCTCATCTAAGAGGTCATCTGCCTGATTGGCATGCTGTCCCTCATGGTGTTCACAGCCCTGATGGTCAGCACCCCTTGAGGGTGGGCGCTGCACACCAGGGCCAGGCCTGGGCATGTCCACAGGCGGTGCACTGACGCTGCCCACTGACACTGTACCCCCATGGCCATTGGCTGACTGCTGATACTGACCCTCCGGCTGCTGCTCTCCAGGGCTCAATGGTGCCGCCGCAGTGGCCGCAACAGCCCCACTGTCGTGGACACACACCAGTGCTGCTCCATTCATGCAGACAGGTACAGGCTGGGACTGTGATGTCATGCAGGCCTCCACAGCGGCACCACCCACAGCCATGTCCGTGATGTCACCTGCTGTGTGGCCATCCTGTGGCCCACACGTATCACTGCCCATGATGTTAGCTCCATCATCATCAGTGACAGATCTGGCACCAGCCCGAGTCTCAAAATGCTGGCATCCATGGACGCTGGCATTCTGGCTGATGTGCTGGAGGAGGCCTCTGGTATCGGGTGCACGGCGGAACAGTGTTGCCACCGGTACGGGACCTCAGGCGCATGGACCTGGACCTGCTTGCCCACCTGCTGGCATGTGCCAAGAGGGGCACGGTGCCATGGCCAGGTAGGCACCCCATCCGTACATTGTTATTGTCCATAAGGGTATCACGGTTGCATGTGTCCAGCACATGGGGGGGGCATCCAGTGTTGGATGTGGTGGTGGTATTGGGGTGTGGGGTGGATGGGTATGGCCGTGTGGGATTGCACACACATGGGGCAGGGGGACTCTGCTACTGGATTGTACTGATGTTCCTCTCTCCATGTTTGCACCTTAGGCCCAGGAGAGCGCAGGCAGGCGAGGGAGAGGAAGTGCCACCTAGAGGACCAGCAGGATGGGAGGGGTGAAGGTCTGCAGCGGTGCAGGGACCAGCCTGATGATGGTGAGTGCCTTGCATCCATGATTACTACTGCATGCTGTATAACTGGGTGGGCAGCGGGGCATGGCCACCATCCACTGGCATCACTGCCATGCACACAACTTGTTACAGTGGCACTGCATGTCTGGGAGTGCATCAATGGTGGTCCATGCATGCACCGGGCACATGGCTGTGCCACTGCCTTTACACCGCATAGCCAAGTCACTGTACGGCCACGGTGGTGCTGTGCAGGACATAGGTGGTGGGTGTGTGCAGGGGTCCATATGGCTGTGGCTGTCTGGGTAGGCAGGGCTTGTGGACATGGTCACTGTGGGTGGTTGCACACCATCACAGGGGCATGGCACATGGCTGTATGCCATGCACAATGGGTGGGCTGCAGGGGGCTGGACAGTCACACTTATTGACTGTACTCCCTCGTCCTAGGTGAACGGTGACTCCAGGCACTGGAACGTGGACTGCAGGAGCTGCTACAGGTGGTGATGGTGACCCTGGAGCTCCTGCAACACATGGACCACCACGGGGTGAGGAGGTGGAGGAGACATCAGCAGGGTGGCGCTGAGTATGCTGTTGTTGCATTGCTGTCTGCTGCCACCCACAGCAGGGTGCACATGGTGGGGCTGCCTTGCATGGCTCTGTGGTGCACAGGGTTGCATTGTCACAGTGGGGTGGTGGCATGCATGGGGTGTCCTGCACTGTTGGGCGCTACTCCTGGGAATGGTGTATGGTAATCATGGTGCAGGGTGTGCTCTGCATTGGTGGGATGGTGTGGCACAGAGTGGTCAGCCCTACTTGTGTGCCAGTCACAGCTTGCCAGGGGGTGTGCTGGGGGCCAAGCTGTGTGTTGGTTGCTGGTATCTATGGGCCAGTGGTTATTCCAGCTCTCCCCCAGTTGTGCAGTGCATGGGGTGTGGGGAACGATGTCTGTTCTGCTGTGTGCTCCTCTGCCCATCTGTGGCATGGGTGGTGGGCCCCTGCATCCCCGGTTGTGCTGTTGCATTGCTGCCCTGCTCCACGGGGCATCCCTGGTTGCACTATGGCACATCTGGACTGCTCCACTGAGCATCCCTTGTTGCACTATGGTGCATCAGATATGTGCAACTTCACATCTCTGATTGCGCTATGGTGCAGGTGGTACGATATTCAGTCGTCTGCTGTAGGCGCATCTTGGCCTGCGCAGTTTTTGAGTATCACGCTTCTTGCGCATGGGCGCAGTGGACTTGCACTTGCTCCTGCTGTTGTGCACTTTTTGGGCACAGTTTGAATATCTGGGCCAGTATATATAGACTGTATATCAGTAATGAAAGTTGAATTTCATGAGCTTTGGTGAAAGGTGTGAAATGTGATAATCTTGTGAAAGCCATATCCATACTTTTGCCCAGCCATACACTTAAGCTGCCATATAGGAGGAAGGAAAGGGCTGTGTAAAGCAATAGTAAGAATAAGTAAGTGATAGTAAGTGGGATGAGATGGGATGAGTCCAAGTAACTATATCCTTAGATCCCATGTTATTTATGTTAAGGGATACCTCTGGCCTATTTATGTTGGAAAGAGAACATAAACAGTGGATCTTTCTTACAGCTTTGGGCCTAAAACTAATGTAATCAAAATGGAAAGACAAAGATCACTTTACCCTATTGGGATGGCTTGCTTACATGGGGAAATTGATAAACAGTGAGAGAGTAAGTTAAGCAATTAATAATAATCTAAATAATAAACTGAAACAGTTTGAAAGGTGTTGGAGTCCCTTCCTGCCGTTTTGAGCAAGTCAAACTTTAAAAATCCATAAATAGTACTCGTTAATGTTCGCAGGTATACAATGGTATACAATAATGATACTGTACAATAAATTAATAGAAATGAGAAGTGCAAAGAAAGTGAAAGCCAAAAAGATTGCATTCAGGCAATACAAAAAGACACAGGCAGAAGGGGATAGGGAGAAGTACCAGGAGAAGCAAAGGGAGGCAGGGAGGTCAGTAAGGGAAGCCAAAGCTCAGACAGAAGAACACATTGCAAAATCAGTGGGTAGAGGGGACAAAACCTTTTACAGGTACATAAGTGAAAAAAGAAAGACAAAGGGAGGGATAGTGAGACTGAAGGGGGAGGATGGGGGCGTGGAGGATGACAACAGTAAAGCTGACATATTGAACAGGTATTTCTGCTCAGTCTTTACTGAGGAGGAGGAGGAGGGTAATGGGTCTGAAGGGAGTACAAGGGGTGAGAATGGTGCAGAAATGGACACAAGTCCCTTTACACGAGAAAGGGTCCTGAAGGAACTAGAAATAATAAGAGTTGATAAAGCAATGGGTCCAGATGGGGTGCACCCCAGGGTCCTTAAAGAACTAAGAGAGGTGGTGGCTGACCCTCTGGCTATCCTATTTAGCCGATCACTGGAAACAGGGGAGGTACCCAAAGACTGGAGGACAGCAGATGTAGTCCCCTTATACAAAAGTGGGAACAAAGAGGAAGCAGGGAACTACAGACCAGTCAGCCTCACCTCGGTAGTGGGGAAGATCATGGAAGCACTAGTGAAGGAGAGATTGGTGGAACATCTGGTTGTCAATGGACTACAGGACCCAAGGCAGCATGGTTTCACCAGGGGGAGGTCATGTCAGACCAACCTCGTTGAATTTTTTGACTGGGTGACTAGGGAGGTGGATCGGGGAGGGCAGTGGACATGGCCTATCTGGACTTCAGCAAGGCCTTTGACACTGTGCCACATAGAAGACTATTACACAAACTAGAGAATATGGGTATGGGCAGGACAGTAGTGTGGTGGGTAGGTAACTGGCTGGGTGGCAGGACACAGATGGTGGTGGTAAATGGCTGTCACTCCACAGAGGGAAGAGTGACCAGTGGGGTACCACAGGGATCAGTGCTGGGACCGGTCCTATTCAACATCTTCATCAGTGACATTGCGCAGGACCTAGAAGGCAGAATTTCACTGTTAGCTGATGACACAAAGCTCTGTAACAGAGTAGACACACCAGAGGGTGTAGACAGAATGAGAAGCGACCTGCAGAAACTTGAAGAATGGTCAGGGGTTTGGCAGTTGAAATTCAATGCAAAGAAGTGCAAGATAATGCATATGGGGCACAAAAACCCGGCACAATATATCAGTTGGGGGTGAGGATATAGCATGCACCAAGCAGGAAAGGGATCTTGAGGTTGTCATCTCTGATGACCTCAAGGTAGGGAAACAGTGTGACAAGGCAGCAGATAAAGCAAATAGAATGCTGGGATGTATAGGCAGGGGCATCACCAGCAGGAAAAGGGAGGTCATAATTCCGCTATACAAGACACTAGTGAGGCCCCACCTGGAGTACAGTGTACAGTTCTGGAGACCATACCTACGTAAGGACATAGACAGGGTAGAGAAGGTTGAGAGGAGGGCAACAAAGATGGTGCATGGATTGCATCACAAGTCCTATGAAGACAGGTTGAAGGAACTGAACATGTACTCCCTGGAGGAGAGGAGGGAGAGAGGGGATATGATAGAGACATACAAGTATCTTAAAGGGAGGAACAGGGTGCAGGAAAACACTATTTTTAAGCGAAAAAGATGTTCCAGGACTAGAGGGCATGGGATGAAGTTGGAGGGAGGATGATTCAGAGGAAACATGAGAAAGAATTTCTTCACAGAACGGATGGTGGACAAGTGGAACACCCTGCCAGAGGAAGTGGTGGGGTCTGAAACAATCCCGGGATTTAAGAATGCATGGGATAGACATAAAGGAATTCTGGAGGTCATGGGTAAGGGGCAACAGACTTCTAGGAAAACAAACTGAACTTACAGGCTCAAATGGGCAGACTGGGTGGGCCATAGGCCCTTATCTGCCGACACTGTCTATGTATCTATGTAAATAACAGAGGACTAAAATTACACAAAAAATAGAAAAAAAAGGAAAGGCAGGGAGAGATAATTAAAAGATTAAAAGAGAATATTGTATCTTTCCTTGATTATATTCATAATTATGACAAGCTGTAGATTAGATAAAATATTTTTTGATAATATACAGCTTATAATATATAGTATATATACTGGTTTTAATTGTATTTCATTTTGTAGTGATTTTTAAAATGCATTTGTTCTTAGTATTTGGATTTTCAATAAAAATTTGTGAAGAAGAGTGGAAGCAAGGTTTCATCCATGGGGGCTCTTTAGTAAAACTACAGTAGTGCCCACTGTCAGGAAACCTCATGTCAGTTAGTATACAGAGTGATGAACCACCTAGAATAGGCAAGGTCATCACTTCGCACTTACCTGTCCAATTATAATTTGTCAGCTAATTACTAGAGCTCAAAGACTAAATAGCTTATGGAGGCACACAACATGTGCAGCACTGTTTTTGCGCAATGTCACCTGCTGTCTCATTAAAAACCCTGCAGATAACAATGTATGTATTTAGTATTTGAAATAAGTGGCACCCAGTGACACCAAGCATTACTGGTTGCAAATGAGCCCATTGTGACAGAACTACAGCAGCACCAAACAGGATGCAGTGCAGTATCTTGCAGTATTTTTGCAAAATGTTGCAGTATGGTGCAAGTAACAGTGTAATTCAATGGGAATTAAGCCCTTTTGTCATACAGTATTTTCTGACATGTCATTCACTGTACTGAAAGGTACTATGTTGCATCCTGTCAAGCTCCATTGAATGTGGATATCTGTAGTCATGATGAAACATAATGATGGGTCCTACTGTAGCAAAAACGTTAAAGAAAAGCACTGCATGACCATGAGGCTAGTGCAGGCAAGATGATTTGCCCGTCTGCAGTACAAGCAAAATAAATGTGGTCCATAGCCAAGATGGGCAGCAGTTCTACTAAGAAGGGGAATGGTAATGTCAATGGAAAGAAAAATCAAGGATTTCAACTAAAAGAGGGGAGGCAGCTTGTGCAGGGATCATCAGGGGCAGGAGATACAGTAGATGCTTGGTTTCACCAAGGAAAGGGCAGTCAAGCTTAGTTGTAAAATAGTGGCAGACCCCCAGAGGGAGCAAGAAAGCATACAGGGATGATTCCCACCTGAAAGGAGGCTATATGAGAATCATACCAAGCGAAATTGATTGGCCTGAGAGCCCCAAACACCTGGAAGTCCAGGACCTGGAAGCACTGATAGAGATCTAGTTGAGGAAGAAAATGACTATGGCACCAAGAAGGAGAAATTCTGGCAATTACAAAGGGGTAGGTCCTACAGGACAATGATTAGATGGCTCTATTTTGAAGGCAGGGTGTTTCTAAAACACAAGGAGCAAATCAGTGCAACAAGCAGTTCTACTGAGTTCATCTTCTTCTGGCCATGCTCAGAAAAAGGATGATTAAGGACAATATAGTCACCAAGAAATGAACTACAGGACTATGAACAGCTCGGTATAGTTAAAGAGATTCAATGGTAAGTGCTCTGAAAGTTAAATTCCAGAAGTGGAATTCTAGTGATATTATCTATTATGCTTCCATGCATTTTTTGAGCAAATTGTATTAGTAATTTGTTTTACTTCCACACTCAATTTTAAACTACTAAATCACATTTCTTTAGCTTTGTTATACTCCAGGACTCATCAACCTTGGATACACATGCCAAATTTGGATGTATACCTGCAATAGCAGTGGAACTACAAATATCCAATTTAGGGAGAACAATTTATCAACATTTGTAAAACTATTTAAATTGTGAAATGAATCATTTCAACTTAACATTTACTTATCCAAATGTCTCCATGTTTAGCAGTTTTAAGACCCTTTCAAAAAAGTTATGCATACACATTTTGTGGTATCTAGCTTCAAATGTGGTAACATTGTAAGAAGGGAAATATTTTTGGAAGTGTTTGCAAAAAACTTACTTGCCACACTTTGGTCTCCAATATGTGCAGTATCATGAAAACAATCATATCCTTAGGACTCCTTAGTAAAGTAATTATGCACATTGTCAGTTCTCTAGCTGCACAGACAGCTGAGTTATCACCAAATAAACATTTTGCAACATTTTATGAAATGCCACAAAATGTTGCAAAATTCGTAGAATTTAACAGAAAAAGTCTGTGAAAGCATAATTCACGAATTTTGCCTAGCTTTATTCCAGACCCTTTTGAAGCAGTTATAAACTTCCCAAGCAATTATGTGTCAATAACAGTTTACAATGAATTACTGTTTGAAACTAGAGAGAGTTTCTTAAGTGATTGCCCTTAGTGATTTCTCAGTCTGCACTGATAGGACAGGAAGCAACACAAAAGAAACAAGCATTTGTCAATGCCGAATGTTTGCTTGCTGGCATTGGCAGTAGTAGTGTAGAAGTTACACAGCTGCGTAATAGGAATGGCAGTGAAGTATTGAATTGAAGCCAACCCCACCACCACCCTGCAGAGAGTGACAGGCATTGGGGTGTGCCTTTGGGTGGTCAGGCATAACAGCCACGCCATTTCACCACACCCCACCCTGCAGACACTGACAAGTGTCATGGTGTGCCTTGGGGTCTTTGGCCCTTATGCTCACCCCATTCCATCAGGAAATACGGTGAGATGGGTGCAGTATAGGAGAATGGGGTGAACTTTGGGGCCAAAGAGTCCAAGGCATACCTCGATGCCTCTCACTGTCTGCAGGGTGTGGAATGGTATGAGCATTACAGGCAAGAATCCCAAGTCACACCCCTGATGCCTGTCATTCTCTACAGGGTTGGGCGTTATGGTTGGAAACCCTAATACCTCAGGCATTTGGTATTTTCACTCCAAATTTTCAATATGTTTTTGTGACCCCACCTCATGAACAGTGGCAATATCAGTTTGTTAGCCAAAGCTGCTTATGCACAATGACTCGGCATTTAGCACCACAGGTGCAAAAACATTCAAACAGGATGTAAAAAATGACAGCTGTACTGTTCATGGGGAGGTGTAAAAAATGGCAATGTTGCAAATCTGCAGTAAAAATATTAAAAAAACTGGTGAAGTCACGAGCGTGCATAGAAACTGTACAACGCACACCCGTAATGTAATTAGTTTGGGGATTTTTTACAGCAGATTGTCAACACAGGCATTTTGGGACCTCCGATCATGAACAGTGTCACTGTGATTTTCTTTATCTGTCCCAAACAATGATTTCCCACAGCGACCACGCATCTCTGCGCTCAAAGTGTGAAAACACATTTCGGCCATGTTGTGAAAAATGACAGCTGTACTGTTCATAAGGAAGTGTGGAAAAATGCCACTGGTGAAAATCTGGACTGAAAATATTACAAAGTCATGAACTTACAAGGGTGCGTGGAAACTGCGCAATGCTCACTAGTAACACAGTCATTTTATGGACTTTTATCACCAAATTTTCAACATAGCCATTTTAAGACCTCTGCTCATGAACAGTGTAACTGTGATTTTCTTAATCTGTCCCAAACATTGCTTTCGCACACCGACTGCACCATTGTGCGCTACATGTGCGAAAACACATTTTGGGTGATGTGAAAAATGGCAGCTGTACTGTTCATAAGGAAGTGTAATAAAATGGCAATGTTGAAAATCTGGAGTGAAAATATTGAAAATTCGCTAAACTTATAAGCGTGCATAGGAACTGCGCAACACATGCTCGCGAAACAGTCATTTTAGGATTTTTTACCAAATTTTCAACTTAGCCATTTTAAGACCTCTGCTCATGAACAGTGTCTCTGTGATTTTCTTAATGTGTCCCATACATTGATTTTGCATGCCGACTGCGCCATTGTGCGTTACATGGGTGGAAACATGTTTTGGGCAAGATGTGACAAATGACAGCTATACTGCTCATAAGGAAGTATAAAAAAATGGCAATGTTGAAAATCTGGATTGAAAATATTGAAAATTCGCAAACTTACAAGCGTGCATAGGAACTGCGCAACGCATGCTCATAAAACAGTCATTTTTAGGAATTTTTTTCACCAAATTTTCAACATAGCCATTTTAAGACCTCTGCTCATGAACAGTGTCACTGTGATTTTCTTAATGTGTCCCATACATTGATTTCGCACAATGACTGTGCCATTATGCGCTACATGGGCAGAAACACATTTTGGGCAAGATGTGAAAAGTGACATCTATACTGCTCATAAGGAGGTGTGGAAAAATGGTAATGTTGAAAATATGGAGGGAAAATATTGAAAATTCGCAAACTTACGCGCGTGCGTAGGAACTGCACAACGCACGCTCGTAAAACAGTCATTTTTTGGAATTTTTTCACCAAATTTTCAACATAGCCATTGTAAGACCTCTGCTCTTGAACAGTGTCACTGTGATTTTATTAATTTGTCCCGTACATTGATTTCGCACATCGACTGCGCCATTGTGAGCTACATGGGCGGAAACACGTTTTGGTGAGATGTGAAAAATGACAGCTATACTATTCATAAGAAGGTGTGGTAAAATGGCAATGTGGAAAATCTGGAGTGAAAATATTAAAAATTCACAAACTTACGAGCCTGCGCAGGAACTGCACAATACTGCAGCTCAGTAAAAAGTCATTTTTAGAATTTTTTCCGCAAATTTTCAAAATAGGCTTCTGAGGCCCACCTTATGAACACTGGCAGTGTCGTTTCATTAATTGGTCCCAAAAGGTGATTTCATGCAACGTCTGCGAAATCACACTTCAGGCCTGAATAATGCCATGACAGTGACAGCATTCATAAGAAGGGGTCCCAAAAACCCCATGTTGAAAATTTGGTGTAAAAATTCCAAAAAATGCCTGAGATATGCAGCAAAATTGAAAAAACCCTATCTAGCCCATTATACAGCTTAACAGCATTTCCTCAGTTCACGGTCAGCTTTGAAGAGTGCAGATGTGTTCCCGGTCCACCGAAGATCGTCGCGCTGAGGTCCGGAGGTAAGTATGGGGTGAGGGGGAGTGTGGGGAGGCAGGGTGCACAGTGGGTGGGTGCAGGTTGTGGGTGGGGGCAGGGAGAAGCACCGAGGACAGTTTTTATTTGCAGGTTGTTTTTTTTTAAATGACGACACAGGATGTTTGCCACACTGGGGTGGGCTTCCAGTGTGGCACAAGGATGGCTGGTTGGGGGGGCATGGATCCAATGGGGGTTGGGCACCCCCGTCAGCCATAGCATCTGTTGCCATGCTGGGGTGGGATCCCAGCATGGCACCCTGTACTCTCGGGGGGACAGTGGAGCCGGCCGAGGATTGGGCACCATCGGCTATCGATGAGTTGCCACAGTGGGATGGGCACCCAGCGTGGCATGTGGAAGGCTTTGAGGCAGCACGGCGACAGGTGATTGGGCACCCGGCTATGCAGTGTGTGCGTGGGGGGGCAGCCGCGCGAGTATGCGTGCGTGTGTGTGTGTGTGAGGGGGCGTGTATGAGCGAGGCGATAGCTTATCACTGCTCACTGAAGCGTAGCTCCCACTTTCAACTGTACTCCACTGCATTTTGGAGCTGTCATAGACAGCTCCAGCAGGCATTGGAGAACTGCGGCCGTGCCTGCATACACACTGCCTGAATTGGAAGAGGGCAGCCACACCTCTGAAAACTCGGATGATGGCACTATGTTTCTTGCACATGCATGCAAGCAAACATAAAAAGCACCCCTCTCCTCACCAAGTTTCTTGAAAAAAATTAACCCATCCCTGATCAGCACTTCAATACAACACATCTATATCATGAAATATAGTGAAAATGTGGGAAAAACTGAAATTTGGTGAAATAATTCAAAATGTAAGAACATAACAACCATCTGCATCCCCCCCACCCGATGAATTTCAAAAAACTTCAACTGTGCTATTTGAAGATGCCAATGCAATCTCCATCCATTTTAGGCAATCTGTTTCCAGGAGAGAAGGGAACATTTACCTTATCCCCCCAATACACAACTCTCAAAGGTTATTATGTAGGACTGCAATATTTCACAATAGTGTATGACTCCATGGTTGCCCAACCCAAGGGTAGGTGAAAAAGGAGAGCTGTACAAACCCTCTCACCTGTACCATTACGAGTTGCTGAATACATCAAATGCATAGTCCTAAATTCACACATTAACACTTTTGTGATGAATTACTTTCCTTGCCTTGTCTTGATGTCCTAAATTCTGTGAGTCCAAGGATTCCTGTTTTAGTTGATTCAGCAAGTTATATCCGAAGATTCTCTTGAGATATACTAACATACTAAGAAGTCAGCAGATTAGGCCCTGTGGTCTATCAAGTCTGCTTGATAATCAGTGCCTTCCCAGGGCACCGTTGTTTTCCCCTCCCTCCTTACAAGGCCCCCCACCCCCAGTGGGGCTCTGCGATGCACCCTCCTATATATATATATATATATATATATATGTACATATATGTATATCCCAGCCTTTCTTGAACCTCTCCACAGTTGCAGCAGCCACCAGCTCCCCAGGCAGTGCATTCTAGGGCTCCACCATCCTCTCAGTGAACTAGAGTCTTCTTGTTTCCCCCCCAGGCTCCCCCTTAAAATTTGTTTCCACTCAGTTTCAAACCATGGGCCTTTTTGATGTGAGGCTAACATAACCACTACACTATGGAAACTGACCATGGTTACCCAACCCAAGGGTAGGTGAAAGAGGAGAGCTGTGCAAACCCTTTCACCTGTACCATTACGAGTTGGTGAATACACCAAATGCATAGTCCTAAATTCACATATCAACACTTGTATGATGAATTATTTTCCCTTGCCTTATCTTGATGTCCTAAATTCTATGAGTCTGAGGATTCCTGTTTTAGTGGTAGCAGTTGATTCAGCAAGTTATATCCCAAGATTCATAATATCATATCATATTCATAGAACCACATCAAGAGAAAAATTATCAGTGACTGCCTGTGCTGCATACAGTCTTACAAAAATCTTCTTAGAGCTTGCAATAGTTTTTGAGAAATAACTTACCAAATAAGCACTGCAATTGCAGTAAACACTATTAATTCCTACTTGTCTCCTAGATTTCTACATCCTCTCTCCCCTTTATTGGCTAATAGTACTCTGTCATGTTTCTCAGTTATAACTTCTTTTTTTTAAACTCATCTTTATTCAGAGAAAAAGATATGGAATGAAATGCAAGTCAGAGCAAATAGTACATATGCTAAGGAAGCACATTTTATGAATGATTAACAACATCTGTCTAGGTTCCTATAGCCTTAGATATACATCTACAATTGGTTCTTATAAAGTTGTTAAAGAGAGAGAGAGAGAGAGAGAGAGAGAGACAGGAAATAAGGTTAACTATCTTCATTTGTAGAGAGTATTAAAACGCCTTTCTGTCAGTAAAATAAAGCTAATTCTCTGAATCTTACAGTTCAAATCTTATATTTATGAAATAAAAAAGTACAGCCTGAATATGGCTAAACAGTTGTGCACAAATATCCCTGCTGAGCTCTAAGTTCATGACCTAGATAATCATCGCTTCTTTAATCTTCCTGTTATAAACATCATCCTGATGCTTCTGGGCCTTCACAGCATGATCCTGTGCACCCTAAGAACTTCTTCAATATCATTTGCTACAGATACCACATTCTTGCTAGGGATACCACATTCTGGACAAAGTCTACTAACCCACTGTCCCTTGAGACTTTCAAAAGCATTGCCTCCACTGGTAACCATGCTGTTGTCCCAAACATTAAACAAGGGTGTATATATCCAGTAATCCCATGTGCAGTACAATTATTAACAGATGTTAGAGTGCAGGCTGCAACATTTGTGGCCATTTCTGCTTCGTCCTTGGTGGTAATGCTTTGATCATGTAGCGCAGTATTCTAGTAAAATGTTGCACATTACCATTTCCCATGGGATGAGATGCAGTAGTGTGAGTCTTGTGTAAACCCAGGATCTGTAACAGTTCCTGTATAAGTATACTCTAAAAACAAGTTCCTTGTTCTAACTGAATCCTTAATGAAAGCCCACAGATGCAAAAATATTTATTCCACAGCTGACTGAAAACCTGGTTTGCAGACTGATCATGACAAAGAAATGTATAAATTGTCTTAGTGAAATGGTCCAGGACCCCCAAAACATCAACTGATCTGTTACTGGAGTCTTCTGCCAACCAGAATCAATGCACATGACCTCCATCAATGCTGTAGTTCTAATACTCTCTGGGATATCAAGTTACTACATAGACAATAAACAACTAAGTATTAGTGTTAATCATTGTCCATTTAATATTTAGGGTATTTTCATTGTGATAGGTTTTTAGATGTTTGTAATTTTAAGATTTATTTACAGAATATTAGGACATGCAAACATATTGACGATCACATGGTCAGTGTTTATATGAGTACCAGTACAGTATCAGACAAGAATTCTGTATTCCAAGTGTATTACACTTATAGAGGGTTTCAAGCCAACAGAAATAAAATCATAATTGGTATCAGCCGAAGTCAGTTAAACACTGTTCTAAAACATTTGAATTCTACACTATTCCATCAATGAATGATACATCATAATTGCAATGGGTTATCATCTGGTACTCAAGTCACCCTCCATTATGACAAATAGCACATGGAGTATCCAAGTGAAATTGTAGGGGGATTGATTGCCAAGACAGTTACCCCCTAGAGTAACTTACCAATATTATGAAATGGCAAAAATGTACTTCCTCCTGGCACCGATCTCCATCCCGCTGATGAATGATGCTCCCTATACTGATGATTGTCTAGTGTATCTTCCTTTTTATATGTCCCACCCAGCCAATACTGCTGTTTTTGCTGCTCCATACTGTCTTCAATCCTTCCCCACTATGCTCTGAGCCCAGTCTCTGTCCATTCTGTTTTCTTTCCTCTGACATTATCACACAGTCAGACCCCTGCCCTCCCCAAACAGACACGCAGACATGCTACAACTTATTTCTTCTCTGGGTCCAATCCAGGCCCATTCTGTCTTGTTTTCCTCCCCTTCACCCCATTCCCACTGACTCCCCATCTCTGTGCCTGGTCCATGCCCATTCTGCCTTCTGTCATTTGCTCCACTTCTGTGATGCTGCTCCTACTGCTTTTTTGGACCTACTGTAGCGTGGGTCCTTCCAATCTTTGTTTCTCTGCATCAGCCAAAAATCATTTACTATTCACCCAATGTTCATACCCCATTTCAGACAGCAGGGCTTGTGCATGACCTATGGAAATGCCATGTGATACTCACAAATGGTTTCAGCCAATCAGGTAGCTGGATTTCCATTTTCATATTTTGACTAAGAAACTTGGTAGTTACTATATGTCTCAAAAACAGATTTGTTAGTTCAATAGAAGGTATTGCCTGCAACATGTTACATTTCATAACTATGATCTTGCTACACTTTTGCAGGCAAAGCCTGCGAGTGGGAAATAAATTGGCACTTCTAGAGGGGAGACTGAATGATTGTAATATGATTCAAGTCATAGGATGAATGAAAATTAAGTTGAAAACAACAGTTACTAATTAAATAATGTGTAATAATACCAAAATTCAGAAAAAGATGAAAAATATTTTTTACTAAACAAATTGTTTTTAAATCATGTAATTTTATTTATTGATACAAAAACATATTATTGATGCAGTCTAGTGATACAAAAAAGGATCAAACTATCTATTTGCCATTTTTTGACTGTGTCCCAGCTGAAAAACATGTATCTAGCTGGCTCAGCACCACGCTGAGGGTTGAGCCTCTTGACACCACACTTCGCACCATGCTGGTGACCCAGGTTCTGAAGTGGACTTGGGTTGCCGGGGGTTGGCTGGTGGGAGTGAGACGCAAGCATCCCAGGGACTGTGCTCCTCTCTCTGGGAGTGTGGGCTTCCAGGCCTGGTCCATGACTGCCACCAGCTGGAGAGCTGGTGGTAGTGTAGACCACAGTGGCATGGAAGGAATGGCTGCATCCTGGTGACATATGTTACCTCTACATGCATGCGTCACATTGGCTTTGGCAGGGGATATGGGTGGAAGAATGGACCTTGGCCTTAATGAAGCCCTGATCACTTGCCCACAGACCAGATCCATCACCCAGGATGCCTCGACCCATCTGGATGAGTGTTTCAGGGGTTAGATGGCACTCCCCTCTCTGACCCTGCCATGGGGCGGAGGGGGTAATATGTGGGAAAACAGGTGGAGGTAAGTGCTGCTGGAAATGAGTTTCAGTTGTCTGGGATGGGACAGGGCCAAGCAGCTGCCCAGACATCTGGGAGAATAAATAAAGAACATAAAAAACATGTATCAATAATATACTGAAAAAGTAGGTTTATTTACAGTAGTATTAATACATATAAAATAGTATCAGCACATAAAAATGGTAATGCTATAGCTAATTCATAACAGTTGGAATCCAGCCTTCCTTTTAAAATAATATATTAACTTTCCAGCCCAAACAGTTCAAAAGTTAGACCTTGCAAAAGATAATGGGTCCTATTCACAAAGCTCATGGTGCAGCTCAAGGGGCTTGGGCCACAAGGAATGGTGCAAAGTGCCCCTTGCACTAAAAGATGCACTGGGAGTGATTCCCAAAGGCAGTCTGCATTGACCACAGGCTGCCTGCACCAAACAGGCTTGCACTGCTTGAGTGCCACAAAATGGGCTGCGGCATAGCGCTAGGTGCTTGCAGCAGATGCAGGCTGCCAAAGCTCCTTAATCAGGATTCTAAAAACTCTCCCAGAGGGTAAATTTCTAAGTACCATTAGACCAACCAGGAGTGGTCTAAGGGAGCTTAGAAATTCTCCTTCTGGGAAAGTAGAGCACATTGTGGCAATGTGCCATGGTCCTGCCTCCCCAGCTGTGATCTCCCATTATAATAAATAAAATATCCCTGGTGGTCTAGTGGACCACCCCAGCACTGATCCCCTGTTATAATAAATAAAATTTCCCTGGTTGTATAGTGGATCCTCTCCCCAACCAGAAGGCAGTGCCCTACCACACCACTCCCCCTTCTCCAAACCTAGCCGGCAACTGGCACAGCTCATCATCATGACCAACCACCAACTGAGCTCTGAATGAGTGTGTACCATATTCAGTGTGCACTCAGTGATTTGTCAATCACCAAATCCGTACCAAATACAGTATCTGCTCATTCAGAGCTCAATCAGCAACTAGACATGGTGGTGAGCAGTGGACTGTGCTAGTCACCAGCTAGGTTTGGGGAGCAGGGGAGCAGGGTGGTAGGGCACTGCCTTCCCGGTGAGGGGAAGGTCCACTAGACCATCAGGGATATTTTATTTATTATAATGGGGGCTCAGGGCTGGGGAGGTCCACTAGACCACCAGGGATATTTCACTTTATTATAATGAGGGATTGGGGCTTGGGGGGGGGGCTAGACTGCCAGGGACTGCCTAGTAACATTGCCGCACGCTTGCGGCAACCTATCCAGATGTGTACTCTGTTTGGCACACTGCTAGAGTTGCTGCAAGCCGCAGGACTTTGCTACCGGGATCCTGTCCAATAGTGAACTGGGCGCAGGGTCCGTGGTGCACCTGCAATCGATGCAATCCACCTTTGGTGCAGCTTGCACCGAGTTTTGAAAATTGGGCCCAATTTTTTTAAAATTGGATAACTTTGAAACCATTAGGGCTAAAAACTTATATTTTTTGTAAATGAAGGCTTAGAGACAGCTATGTTGCTGTATCACTAAGATATTTCTATCACAACCATATTCCAAAATAAAAAGCATAAAATGTTTGATAAATGCTTAAAGTTCTGTTATTTTATCAACATATTATATTGACACATACAGACATTTAGCAACACAGGAGATCTGTATCTTTAGGATCTACACATATTGGCCCAGATATTCAAGCTGCGCCAGGCTGTGGTGCAAGCCTGGGCACAGTGCAACTTAGCTGCGCAAGGGCATCGAATGAGCAATATTCAACAGAGCTGCGCCATGGCACAGCATCATTGAATATCATACCCTAGCCACCCACAGTGTGCATGGCGCAGTGGCACTGCACCAGCGCAAGTGGCCAGAGTGGAGCAGGGGGATGCGCTAGCGCAAGTTCCATTGCGCTATGCAAAGCAATCGCGATATTCAAAAGTTCACATGCAAATGGGGCCATAATGTATGCAAGGTGCTAATGGGGCCATTTGCATGTCATTATTACCCCATTTGCATGCAGGTGCACCGATCCCAGGCAATTTGCACCTGGCACCCTGTCAGGCAGCAGCCGTCGGGGACTGAAGCCCCCTGCACAGCGTGGCAATGTGCCCCACAGCCCAATCGCAGGTATTTGTAAAGTAAAATCATGTCCTATATCCCTGGTGATCCAGTGGACCGCTGTTAGCCTGATTGCGGGAGTTTGTAAAATACAATAACTTCCAATATCCCTGGTGGTACAGTGGACCGCTGCCAGCCCGATCGCGGGCATTTGTAAAATAAAATAACTTCCAATATCCCTGGTGGTCCAGTGGAATGCTGTCAGCCTGATCGAGGGCTTAAGTATTGATAAAATACATTTTTATATCCCTGGTGGTCCAGTGGACCGCTCGCAGCCGATCGCAGGCATTTGTATAAGAATTACATCCAATATCCCTGGTGGTCCAGCGGACCCCTCCCCACCGCCCACTGAGCCCCACACCGCTCCCCGGTCAATGGCGGGCGGCAGCACCCACCCGCCTGCCACCCGTCTCCGCCGACTGACACCATAGTTAGGGCTGTACGTCCATTGGTCCTGGCGTGAACCAATGGGCATGCAACCAGTACTAACTACATTCCAGATATGTGAATGGATCCATTCACATGTCTGGAATGTATGTATGTCAGATGCTGGCTGCCGCCTGGCTCACACTGTGAACCGGTAGGCGTACAGCCCTATGGTGTCAGTTAGCGAAGCGGCGAATGGCAGTTGAGGTAGTGCTGCCGCCTACCACGCTGCAGGGGAGGCGAAGTGGTGAATCTCAATGGGTGAGAAGGTGATGCTGAACCACAAGGATAATGAGTAATTTTCTTGCAGCAAAATACTTACCCGATCGAGCTGACGGCTGATCACTGGTTCCCGAAGATGATAGTTTATTTATCGTACTTAAGCCGCGATGACTGACAATCACCTGGACCTACAAAAGAAGATATAAGTTATTTATCAGTATAGCCAGCGATCGGGCTGACAGCAATCCACTGGACCACCAGGGATATAGGACCTCTTTTATTTTAACTGCAGCCCGCTCGAGCTACAGTGGTCCACTGGACCACCAGGGATTTGAGGTTCATTTTCCGTATGCCCACGATCAAGCATGGGGGCACGCCCAGAGTACAGCGGACTCAGGTGACCACCAATGAAGTGGCGGCTGCCGTGTTGCGCCCTGCAATACGGCGGCTCACCTGTGGGAATGGCCGCTCGCTGTTCCTTTTTTCTTGGCTCATCTGTGTGCAGCGCAAGTAGGGGTTGTGCATGCATGCATGGACTCAGCACATCCCGGGCTGAATAGTGGGATGTGTAGAGTATGCATGGGCATGCCCCCCCCCACCTGCGCCGCATACATTACTGAGGCACTCCGGTACATCGAGATTTGTGCCATGCACAATCGCCATTTGAATATCACGCCGGGGTGCATCAGTGGGTTGCGCATGGTGCAACACTGTTGTGCCATGCTCAACCCTTTTGAATATTTGGACCATAGATTGGAATCCAAACTTTCATTAACAAAAAAAGAACCATAAGTTTCTATGATTAACAGTTGAAGTATTACTGCTTCAAAATATAATTTAAAGTATTATAACATAAAAGACTATTTTAGGAAATAGTTTGAAGATACCAGTGGTTGTTCCATGAACAAACATATTCTTTTCTAGTTATAACTAATAACAGTTGAATGAAAACAGAGACCTTTGTTCCTTATAGTTTGTTTTCTCCTGATGCTGATTCTCTAACTGAGGTCATAAAGCCTAACTGGTGATATCAAAATCTGTTGCTGTGCAAATTTTTAGAAGGGAACATGGCCTGCTAGGGGATAATCATTATAAGGACAGGGCAAAGATACTTCTCTCATGTAAATGGCTCTAAACTGAAGTGAGGGGTGTAACTGAGTTTGGTTGAAGCAAGCCGGTTTTTTGTTGGCAGCCAGGGCTTCTCTTTAGTACAGAGAGCTTTGTAAGACCACATTTGAAAGGTAAAGATGTGTGCATAGTTTAAAGTTGGCAAAATTTAAGTTTAGCCTGTGACATTTTTTTTATTTTGTTGGATAGTTATTGTTGCCGGTCTTTGATAATGAGGTGAGCCGACTGGGAACAAGCCCATTACAGGGGTTACCCAAAATACGAGGGAACTGCAAACAATAAACCAGGATGAATAAGAAGCTAGACCTACTTACTGCACAGATAGCATGGACTTGCCATTTTCTCATTCGTACAATTTTGGTGAAACTTCACAAAATATATGCACATTTAGAGATGGCAGAAAACAAAACAGGTAGCATCCAGGAAACATTGTACTGAACTGTAAGACCAGTATGGTACTAGGTCAATATAGAGCTACCTGAAGTGTGACAATAACTGCGCTGCAGATAGCGCTAAACCTTGTACAGTGACTGGGGTTTTACAGCATTCAGGAATAACCACTACCCCTGTTGCTGCATACTCAGATGGGGGAGTGTTTAAGTGTCTGCTGATGTGGTGCCTGGTTGAGCTGCTCCCATGGTGCAGTGGCTAGGGCACCAGCATCCAGTGGCATTGAATATCTGGGGCCGTGGTTCACTTTCCTCTCCAGGACTCATGGTGTTGCTGTTTTTCTTTACATTTAAAAAACAAATGTTCCCCCCTGCAGAGTTTTGACCCATCCCCAAAGTACACACCCCCTTTGGAGTTAGTTATTTTTGTCTGGAGGGTGTTGGGAGCAAAGCCCCCCTAAAAAAAAAGAGAGCGCCATTTGTTTCAATGGCATGTGTTGTTTCTTTTGTGGTCAGTGTTTTTCTCAACCTTATTTCAGCACATGCTATTTTGCCTGCAACATTGTTTGCTGCACTGTTATTTCCTCAACATTATGACCCCATGCTGGCAAGAACAGTACTTGAAAAAAAATGGCAGCATCAACAAACCAGATAACCAGGTACAATATAGATTAAACACAATGCTTACATAGAAACATAGACTTTGATGGCAGATAAGGACTGCTAGGCCCATCTAGTCTGCCAATTTCCCTACCTACAGGATAGGCCGCAGATCCTAGTTAACCAACAGCCTATTTCTTCCTACCCCCCACAAGAATTGCCTTATGTCTGTCCCATGTATTTTTGAATTCTCCCACAGTTTTAGACCCCACAACCTCCTCAGGAAGGCTGTTCCATGCATCCACTACCCTCTCTGTGAAATAATACTTCTCACATTGCCCCTGAATCGCCCTCCTTCTATCTTTAAATTGTGTCCCCTTGTTCTTGCAAGTCTCTTTTTCTGAAAGATGCTACCCTCTTGGACTTTGTTGATTCCACTGAGGTACTTAAAAGTTTCTATCATGTCCCCCCTCTCCCTTCTTTCAAGGGTATACATGTTAAGCTCCTTTAGTCTCTCCTCATACGGCTTCTCTTGCAGACCCTGCACCATTTTAGTTGCCCTCCTCTGGACTGCCTCTATCCTGTCTATGTCCTTGCAGAGATGGGGTCTCCAGAACTGGACACAGTACTCCAGATGGGGTCTCACCAACTGTCTGTACAGAGGATAACAACTTCCTGTTTTCTGCTGATGATGCCTCTCCTATACATCCCAGTATACCCCAGCCCTCCCTACTGCCTTCTCACATTGCTTGCTAACCTTAAGGTCATCTGATATGATTACCCCCAGGTCCCTTTCCTTTTTTGTTGTTGTTACTACCTCCCCACCCATTGTGTATTCTTCCCCTGGGTTTTTGTTTCCCAGATGCATTATTTTGCACTTCTTTGCATTGAATCCTAGTTGCCATACTTCTGACCATTCCTCCAACCTTGACAAGTCCATTTTCATCCTTTCCACTCCTCCTTGTGTATCAACTCTGTTGCAGATCTTTGTGTCATCTGCAAAAAGGCATACTTTTCCTTCCAGTCCCTCTGCAAATTCACTGATGAAGACATTAAAAGGGATTGGACCCAATACTGAACCCACGGTACCCACTAGTAACCCCTTTCTTCAGAGTGGACTCCATTTACAATTACCTTCTGTGTCCTGTTGTCCAGCCAATGTTTTACCCAGGCTACCACCCTGGGTCCCACTCCCAGGCTGGTTAATTTGACTAATAATCTTTTGTGTGGGGCTGTGTCAAATGCCTTGCTAAAGTCTAGGTAGGCCATGTCCACAGCCCCTCCCTGGTCTACTACTTTGGTCACCCAGTCAAAGAAATCTATTAGATTCGTCTGACATGACCTTCCCGCTGTGAACCCATGCTGCCTTGGGTCCTGTGCTCCACTGGCCTCTAGGTACTCAACTATTCTTTCCTTCAGAAGTGACTCCATCACTTTCCCTACCACAGAGGTCAGACTGACAGGTCTGTGGTTCCTGCCTCTGTCTTGGTCCCACTTTTGTGAGGGAATCACATCCGCCTTCCTCCAGTCCTCAGGTACCACACCATCCTCCCATGATTTATTAAAAAGAGTAGCCAGTGGTTTCACTAGTTCCTCCCTTAATTCTTTTAGAATTCTGGGGTGAATTCCATCAGGACCCATTGCTTTGTCCACCTTCAGTTTTAGGAGTTCTTGCAGAACCCTTTCTTCTGTGAAAGGACTGGGATCGACCCCCTATCAAGAGTGCTTCTGTTAATTGGATGAGGCACTTCCCCCTCCTCTTTGTGAATACTGAGCAGAAATATTCATTCAGTATTCCTGCTTTCACTGTCCCCTCTGCCCACCCACGTTCATTCTATTCAGCCTCACTATCCCTCCCTTTGTCTTTCTATTCGCTGATGTACCTATAAAGGTTTTATCCCCTTCTTAACTGAGTTGGCTATCTTTTCCTCAGTTTGGGCCTTTGCTATTCTGACTTCCCTCCCTGCTTCCTTCTTGCTGCGTAACTGGTACAGCTCTGTCCTGTTCCTTCTGTGTTCCTTATACTTCCGGAATGCTATCTTTTTCTTCCTGACTTTCACAGCCACTTCTTTTGAGAACCATAGTGGCTTTTTCTTTCATTTGATTTGTTTATTGCTTCACACAAAGGCTTGTTGCCTCTGTGATGGCAGTTTTGATAATTCCCCATTGTTGCTCCACCTCCTTCTAGCCTGTTTGCTAGTGCTTTTCTGAGGCACTCTCCCATCTTGCCAAAGTCAGCCATCCTAAAGTCCAGTACCCTCACTTTTGTATGGCTTGACTCTGTAGCTGAGTTTAATGTGAACCACACTGTTTGATGGTCACTTGTCCCCAGATGGCAACCCACTTCTAGATCTGAGATCCTCTCACTGCCCCTGTTTGAAAGTATGAGGTCTAAGATTGCTACCTCACGAGTGGGTTCCAAAACTACTGTCTAATGCCTGCCACCTGTAGAGCATCAAGAATGGCCCTGCTCTTGGATGTGGCTGCAGCAAATGTGCTCCAGTTAACATCTGGCATATTCAGGTCTCCATCAACAGTATCTCCCTTTCTCTGCCATTCTAAGAATGCCTTCTATCATATCCTTGTCCATTCATTCCCCTGACATGGGGTCTGTAAACAACCCATGTGCGGTGTGGTGCCCTTTCCAGTCTTCAAGGTGACCCACAGTGCCTCCTCTCCTCCTTGTTTACTCTTTTATTCAGTTGCTTTTATCCCTTCCTTTACATAGAGCTACTCCTCCCTCTTCTCCCTGCCTGTCTCTCCTGTAGGTTATGTACCCTGGTATGTTAACATCCCAGTCATGGTTCTCTGTATACCATGTTTCTGTGACTGCTACGATATCCAGGCATCCCTCTTCCATTAAGGCCATCAGCTCAGGGAGCTTGTTGCCTAGACTATGGGCATTGGTACTCATTACCCTCCATTTCCTGATGGCCTTACTCTCTTTTGCCCCATCCCTGTCCTTCTTGCCTTTGTCACTTTCTCCATTTACCCCTGCCCCTCTCCCTATCGACACCTCCATGTTGGTGTTTGCTGCACTTACTACTATGATTATTTGGGGGGGCTAGGATTTTCCTGCTCCTTTCCAGTGCCTCCCCCCTTGGCTAGTTTAAAAGCTTGCCAATGAAGCATTTAAACCTACCACCTAGGATCCTGGTTCCCCTCCCGGACAGATGCAGCCCATCATGCCAGTATAGGCTTGCATCACTCCAGGTGGACCCCCAGTCCCCAATGAAGCCAAATCCCTGAGCTCCACACCAGTTTTTCAACCACTGATTGAATCCCAGGGTGAGGAACACCCGAGCCTCTCCTATGCCATAGATGGGTAGCACCTCTGAGAAGGTTACCGTGCGTGCTACATGACTAAGGCCCCTCCCCAATTCCACAAACTCTTCCTGCACTTCTCTAATCCCTTTCTTGGCCAGATCATTTGTTCCTAGGTGGACAATGACATCCAGATCCCTCCCCTGTGCAGCTGCTCCAGCAATCCTGAGGATTCGCTCCCTGTCCCTCCAAGCTATGGCGCCAGGCAGGCACCTTACCTCCCTCTCCCCTTCCTCCCCCAGTTCTACCTTCCTAACAATGGAATCCCCCACCAGGAGTTGTTTCCTTCCCCTGCAGGGTCCCCTGCCACCCTGCTGTGGGTCTTCTTTGTGGAGGTTACCAGCATCCTCCTTGGTCTCCACTGTGGGTGCCTCCATAGAGGAACCACACTTTGCCAGAATAGCATAGGAATTGTGGAGAGGTACTACTGGAGGGATGTGCCTCTGTTCTACCACCCTCAGCCTCCCTGAGCCCACTGTGGTCCAACTGCTCCTCTTTCCTGGCAACCTCTGAGGCAACGGCAGTGGCACTGGTGGTCCCTGGATGGAAGAGGAGGTCCCACAAATCCTGGCCAACTCAGCCTGGAGATGAGCAACCTCCTCCCTCAGCCCAGAGAGGTGCCTGCAGATGGGACAACACCGCATCCTCTCAGAACATCTCCGGAAGACTGCTGCTCCACAGCCACTGCACTGCACACTCAATCATGTCTTATTTCTGGCCCTTAACTGTTTGCAATCCTTACTCTTTCCTCTTTTTTTTCTCTCTCCTTACTTTCTGCCTGTGTGCCCTTTAAGCTCCTGATTGTCTTGTTCTGAGACAAGAATATCCTATATTTCTCAGTAGACCACTTACTTGCTCAGAGGCAGACCTCTAGCAGCTAGAGGGAGCCGGAGAGCTACTCTTGCCCTTCTTGGATGGAGGGTCCTTGGTGGTTCTGTGATCACTCACTTCCTGCCCCTAAACAGGAAGTTCCTGTTGTCAGTCAAATCCTGTGCCTATAAAAATAGAACTAGCTTTGGGTGAGGGAAGTGGAGGGGAGGGAAGGAGGGCAATATAGTCCCAGCAGAAGTTCAGTCACACAGCAGTCCTTTCTCCTGGTGCCTTCTGCCAAGCTATTAGCTGAAACTTTCTAAGGCAGTCTTTAAATGTAGCTTCCTTCTAGTTAAGCCACTCCCCCTACTTACCAGATCTTTCTACAAGTAATTTAAACCTCACAGCAGTTAAGTCCTTTCAGCCACCTGAGATTTACACCTAGATAACTCTTCAGATACCCATTCAGTTCAGTTAACCCAAACACACACTTTTTTTTTGTATGTTAGTTTTTTCACCCTAAATTAAAGGTCCAAATACGAAAGTTCTTCTACTTTAGTCCCAGCAGAGAAGTTCAGTCACACAGCAGTCCTTTCTCCTGGTGCCTTCTGCCAAGCTATTAGCTGAAACTTTCTAAGGCAGTCTTTAAATGTAGCTTCCTTCTAGTTAAGCCACTCCCCCTACTTACCAGATCTTTCTATAAGTAATTTAAATCTCACAGCAGTTAAGTCCTTTCAGCCACCTGAGATTTATACCTAGATAACTCTTCAGATACCCATTCAGTTCAGTTAACCCAAACACACACTTTTTTTTTGTATGTTAGTTTTTTCACCCTAAATTAAAGGTCCAATTACAAAAGTTCTTCTACTTTAGTCCCAGCAGAGAAGTTCAGTCACACAACAGTCCTTTCTCCTGGTGCCTTCTGCCAAGCTATTAGCTGAAACTTTCTAAGGCAGTCTTTAAATGTAGCTTCCTTCTAGCTAAGCCACTCCCCCTACTTACCAGATCTTTCTACAAGTAATTTAAACCTCACAGCAGTTAAGTCCTTTCAGTCACCTGAGATTTACACCTAGATAACTCTTCAGATACCCATTCAGTTCAGTTAACCCAAACACACACTTTTTTTTTGTATGTTCATTTTTTTACCCTAAATTAAAGGTCCAAATACAAAAGTTCTTCTACTTTAGTCCCAGCAGAGAAGTTCAGTCACACAGCAGTCCTTTCTCCTGGTGCCTTCTGCCAAGCTATGAGCTGAAACTTTCTAGGGCAGTCTTTAAATGTAGCTTCCTTCTAGCTAAGCCACTCCCCCTACTTACCAGATATTTCTACAAGTAATTTAAACCTCACAGCAGTTAAGTCATTTCAGTCACCTGAGATTTACACCTAGATAACTCTTCAGATACCCATTCAGTTCAGTTAACCCAAACACACACTTTTTTGTATGTTAGTTTTTTCACCCTAAATTAAAGGTCCAAATACGAAAGTTCTTCTACTTTAGTCCCAGCAGAGAAGTTCAGTCACACAGCAGTCCTTTCTCCTGGTGCCTTCTGCCAAGCTATTAGCTGAATCTTTCGAATCAGTCTTTAAATGTATCTTCCTTCTAGTTAAGCCACCCCCCTACTTACCAGATCGTTCTACAAGTAATTTAAACCTCACAGCAGTTAAGTCCTTTCAGTCACCTGAGATTTACACCTAGATAACTCTTTAGATACCCATTCAGTTCAGTTAACCCAAACACACACTTTTTTTTTGTATGTTAGTTTTCTCACCCTAAATTAAAGGTCCAAATACAAAGGTTCTTCTACTTTAGTCCCAGCAGATAAGTTCAGTCACACAGCAGTCCTTTCTCCTGGTGCCTTCTGCCATGCTTCATTTTATTAAACAAAGTGTCAAAGTGCAGTAAAGACAGCAGTTTAAATAAAGCAATCTGCTGTGATCTTGCACAAAACTTTTCAGCTACTGAATTTAGAAATGGCACATTTTGTTCAAGTTGCGTATTTTTTAAAAACTGGTTTCTAGGAAGTGCACAGTTGGGAAATTTCTTTGCATAAAACATTTGAAATTGCATTGTCTTTTTTTTAAATTGCTGTACAGAACAACAAAAGCCAGGCTATCCGTTAGGTACACTGTTAAAAAATATCCCAAACCTTAGTAATGTTAATGTGATCAGTTTATTAATAAAATATTTTTTTCTTTTGTTTTCCACAGGTACTTTATGCCTCCTTCAGAGCTGGCAGGCAGCTCCTGCCCCTTCCTCAGAGGGGACTTGTCTCTCGGTGAGGCTTTACACGCACCCGCCCCAACTGGCCATCCCCCATGGGTGCCCCCATGGCAGGGACAGTGGCAAGGAGTGTCAGCATCCCCCCACCCCTGGAAGCCAACTTATAGATTGTCAGGGGGGGTGGCTCTGGTGCAGCCCACCATCACTGAGCCTGTCAGCTCTGAACCCTTTTTCTGTTTTCTCCCCAGACCCACGCATGTGTAGTGGGTGGGGTGACTGTCTTCACCTCCATGGAGGCAGTCTTATGCCCTGTGCGTGGGTCCACCCCATTCTAGCATCGCACCTGTGCTGACCCCCAGCCTCTGCTGGGTGTCAGTCTACAGTGTAGTGCTGATTCCCTCCACCCCTGAGGACGGTGAGCCATCAGTGGGCATTCAATCCTTCCTCACCCTGACTGACCCCCGACTGAGCCAAGTCCAGTCCCGAACCCAGATCACTGGCACAGCATGAGGTAAGGCATCCACCACCTCAGACCTTTGTGCCATCAGGCTGGCTATTAATGAACAGTCAAGCAGTACTCACCCTACTGGTCCACCAATGTTTCATGCTAAAAACAATGGCTTTCTCGAGGCATGATGGCTACTTTTGGATTAGCTGATTTATACTACTTGTTTAAAGTTCTAGTATATATTTCATGCAAAATTAAAAAGTGCAACACACACAGGTGTAAAGATATCAAAGATGTGCAAATTCAGCACTGTGCAATATATATTTATTTTTTAGTTTTTGTTTAACGGTTAAGGTGCACTCGGCAAACATTTGCCTATTCTTAGGCATGACCCGGGAGAATACAAACTAGGAGACAGTTACAGTGCAAACAATGATAACACAAAGGTAAGCAGCACAATAACTATAGGGGTACATTTATGTGCACAATACAAGTGCTATAGGAGGAATCTATTAGAGTACAAATTCTGTACAGTTCTATACAATGACAGTGAACGTGACAGCAGCAATATTTTTTTCATTAGTACTTTATGCTCCTCTACCCCCAACTGCCCTCTTCTGACTGACCTCCCCAGCCCCGTCACCCCGGTATCACCGGGACTTACCGTTGCCTGGTCGCTGGGTGTGGAGGCTGCAAGAGGTCAGTCGTCATCCACAGACAGAGGTGTTTTTCTGCCATTTGCTCCTTTCCCGTTGCTGGGGCACACACGCAGGATTGCTCATGTAGAGGCATGCATGAGTCCACAGAAGTTCCGCAGCACCTTCCCTTCTTCTGGCCCCTCTGACCTGCACTACCCTCTGGCCTCCATCTGGGGGTAGTCATTCATCGGGAGTGCCAGCCCCCCCCAGGAGAGGAGATCTGTCCTCAAGATGCTTGATCCTCTCCCTCCTCTGATGACCCTCGGTGGCCTGTGCTCATTCCCAAACATGGGCTGTCGGTGTAGCATGAGGTGTGGCATCCAGCGCATCAACTCTCAGCGTCACCGGGCCGCCTTGATAGAAGCAATATTAAAGAGTGGCAAGGGGTGAATGCCATGATGTGGCACATGCCTGAAAAGAGGAAGGAGCAAAAGAGGAGGGAAGTTGATAGACATGTTTAAGAGCAGACAATTAAAACATATACCAAAAAAGACAAGTGCATGTAGTGAGCGAGTGTTGGTGTCTTGTTGAATGCTGCAGATAGGAGTTAGATACAGGTACAGACTGCTTGTTGAAGCAAGTGAGAATGATATAGGCACCAGAAGGTGCAGGCAACTGAGCAGTGCCTAATCTGGGCTAGTATACCATTTCATAATTTCGGGGCAGCAACAGCGAAGGCCATCTCTCCATGTTTGATCCTGGTCTTGGAAATGGAGAAGAGGAAAAGTTCAAAGGATCTAAAGGAGTAGGAATTTTTGTAAGGCACCAGGAAATAGGCTAGGATTTGGAGTGCTTGGTTCAGTTGTACACTATGGATTATGCTGCCTATTGAAAGATCTCAAAGTGCAGTAGCGGAGGGCCAACCTAATTCGGCATATAACATATAGTGATGAGCAAGTTGATTGCAGGACTATCAGCTTAATACTGTGCATTATTGAAGTGGCTAAACATCTGCATTCCTGTAGAGTATAAGGACACCATGTATACCATTCAGAGAAAATAAATACACAGTGGCAGTGGAAGGAGGAAGGAGAATAAAAAAGAAGGTTGATGATTGAACAAAGCAGGTACAAAGTTACTGGGGTGCATGGAGGGAGGGAATAGACAAGATAGTGCATAAAGATAGGGCAAACATATGATAAAATAGAGAGAAATTACATTCTCCCATTTTCCAAATGTACAAATTCCATCAGATACAAAGCTTCTATATAACATACCTAGCTATTGCTTTTTCAAACATATGTTGGCACCTACTTATAAATAACCAGGACATTATAAACTTGGCCCCTTGATATAAACAATAATTTTGTTTATGTTAACATGTGATGTGCTTCAATCAATCGACTGCTTCCAATACCACCTAACTAGAGAGCAAACTATAATCACACTAGTCCTAGTCTAACAGACATGGGTCATTGCTAGTGCATGCAGTCCTTCAAGAATAGCCACATTAAAACAAATGGCAAAAGGTCACCTCGGAGAATGTAGCAGACAACAGAGCCGTCCTTATCAATGCTGCAAACAAGGGTGAGGCTGTACTCATTGTGGACTCAGTTAAGTGCAAGAAGGAAATGGTTAGATAGCTATTAGATAAAAACCTTTATGTAACACTATCGTCTGACCCAACAAGTGTGTTTAAGAGATGGATTGATGTGTATTTGCATGAAGCATTTGTGAACAATCTGTTCCCTCAATAAACCTATGCTTTCCTGATTGTGGACTGCCCATACAGTATCTATTTATGGGCTAAATAAAGTTCACAAAAATTTGTGGGACCCACCTGCATTTACCATAGTGGCCAGTATAAGGTCGTTAACAAAACCCTTGGCTCAATTTGTGGATGAGAACATAAAAACATTGATAAGCAGAGCCCCAAGCTACACATGAGACATCACCTATATTTTGGAAGTTTCTGATAATTTGGCCATAGACACTAACCAGTGGTTAGTTACATTCAATACACAATCATTGTACACAAACATTCCCCACCAAGGTGGTATTTATGCCTTTACAGAAACTGTGTAGGAACAAGCATCCTATTCACAAGCATTTGTTGAGTTCCTATTAACATTAACTGAGAATGTTTTGACATGCAATGCTTTTGTGTTCCTTAATCAATTCTGTTTGCAAGATCACTTGGGGGTGGAGGTAGACATTCTCAGGGGATTTTGCAGGAGGGCAGCTGTTTGCTGGAAGCTGATCCAAATGGAAAGCTCTCCCAGCCTATCCTCATATCTGATATGTGGTTTGATGATCCGAGAGTGAGGTCCAGATCTGGGATTGAGGAGGAGCCAAGGAGCTAAGGAACAGTGATCTGTGACAGATTGTAGCCTGGATTAGAGTTTTGTGGATTTGGTGCAATTGAAGGATTGGGGGCACTTGAAAGAGCCAGAGAGTGTGAAGCAAAGGTCTGCATTCTGGGTCTGAAGATAAATATGGACCAAAAAGTACATGGGACAGAACAGAGAAGAAAAATCAGAGCATGAGTCTGTGAGCTCCGAGTCGTAAGAACCAATTTAGTTCCAATAAGAGCATTGCCTGAGCTATATTCCAGGAGTGCAGATCATAAAATCTGCCTTATTTAGTGCATATTTTGGACCCAAGAGGAGACCTGTTCAGTAAAGAACTCAACTTTATTATCAGTAAACATTTTAATAAAAAAAGCAGTCTTCAGGCTTTTAGACTTTTATTCAGTATTCCTGCTCGTAGCTGTAAGAAAAGTTGACAGCAAAGTTTGTGAGGGTTGAAGATAATCATTGGTAGCATTTTATTTACATAAAACAAAACGAAAGGTCTTAAAACATATTTTAATCATGTTTATTTTTGCACCATTAAGAGTCACCTGTTACGTAGATAAATAGATACATAGATGTTGATGGCATATAAGGGACTGTGGCCCACCTAGTCTGCCCGTGTGTGCATGTAACTGTGGTTCTTCAAGCTTCCTTAAGCTTACATACATGACACAAACGCCTTGCATAGATAAGCAGAGTGATGTCACAAGACATTATGCCACGTGGCAAAATCGCGCTGCCAATATGGCATGATTTCTGCCATGCAGCATGTCTTTTTTCTGTGGTGGTCTCTGCCCCCACACCCCCTGTTATGGGGGGCTGTGCCCCCTGAACCCCCCCACTAAGGATTCTCAAGTCCAGGGGGGGTTACCTCAGGGATCATACAATGTGGGAAAAAAATAAAATGTCTGGGACTGGGAATCAAACCTGGTCCCAGGTGCAGCACCTGGGTTCCTTCTGCTGTGGCTCAGTCCAGTGAGCCACAGCAGCTGCTCAGTGGAACTCAGTCCCAGCAGAGGTCTTATCCTCTGCCTGGGATTGTGTGAATGGTGCAATACCGCGTACAGCAGTATACGCAGTATTGCACCATTCACTGTCCTGGACAGCACTGTTTCGGGTTAGCTATAATGTTATACGCTATTAAGCGTATAACATTATGACCTAGTACAGAGCGATACATGCTGGATTTGGTTAGAGTAGAATGCTGCTGCTAAGTTACTCACTGCAGTTTGCGTGTAATCTTTTTTGAGCTTGTGTCTTTTTGTATATCATTGTGTATCAGTGTGAAAAACTATGTAAGTATAACTGCTGGAATCAATTTGCAAGTAAGCTGTGCCTTGTTTCATCACCCGATTTTTAACATACAACATTTTAGAGAATTTTGTATTTTATTTTGTCTTTTAAACTATGAATCATACTTAATTATCATTTTCTGATGTATATTTAGGGAACAGATATTATGTATCCAGCAATCTATAATTGATTTTGATATGAGCTCATTATGTATACCGAAGCATGATTTTGTTGGAAGATACAAAAATTTAAAGAGAAAGGCTTCATAACTGAAACTGAAAAAAAGCAAGCTGAAAAATGAGGATGCATTGTGAGTAACTGACGAGATAAAAGCTGTGATTGTCATATACTAAACATTTAAGTGAAGTGAAAATAAGCAGAGTTAAAACTCTCTTTTGATTATTCTTGTATTGTATTTCTACACTCAAGTGCAAATAATTCTTATCCCCAAGTGGATCTGGACTTTTCCTTTTGTGTATTTTTAGGTGGGTTAATTTTGTATTAAACATGGGTGAAATAAAGAAAGAAATAGATCAGAATAAACAACAGTCTAAGCAAAAACCAAAAAAACAAAGAGTGATAAACATAGTATGGGAAACAAAACAAGAACAAAAAAAAAGTTATTTAATTTCACCAGACAGCCAGCTTGAATTAACAGGGGAAAAATGAAATTATTAAAATTAAAAGTACATTAGAGCCAATTTTGACATCATCTCCTATTCATAGGATGAATGCAGAGGTTGAAAACTCAATTATCACCAAGATTTAAAAAAACTGAAAAATGAGATGTTATGGGAAATAGTAAGACTGAAATGGGTGGGGAACATTCCCATCCTATAGAGTAAACAGCACCAGAACTATGCCTTACAGATCTGGTAACAGCTGAGGAAAAGCCAGAAAAATAGTGCATACTTTCAATATTAGTAACAAGGAAAGATCTCAGGGGGAAGTTGTTCCTTTAAGTGAATCACATAATAGAAATGGAGACAGGATATATGCGATGAAGTCACTAGCTGGAAATAGTGAATTAGTGGAATGGAAACATCAGAATAAATCATTAAATCTAAAAAACTCATACTTAAAAGATTTTGATGTGTCTATTACACCTTATATTAGAAGGTTATCGCCTGACCCCCTAGAGGAGTGTCCACAAGATATTCCACATCTATGGTTGCCAGAAGCAAATGAAAATAGATTGGAGGATATAAATGGAAAAAGAGAGAGAAATATGTTGGGTGACGAACAAGAAGAACCTGGTTTAGGGGAATACTAAGCTGTTTCAAGGATATGAAAAAGGAGATACAAAACAGAAATTTGTACCTAAGAGAACTTGTACAGTACTTTTAATCCATGTCAAAAGTGGGAATAAACTGATAATAAAGAACAACAATAAAAGGGAATACAGACAGAATAGAAGGAGAATGAGAGATAAAAAAAGATGGCAACAGATTAATGGAAATTATTAACACCAGAAATTAGCCCATAGCTAATAAGAAAGCTAGAGAAAAGGGTGTCTTAATTAAAGAACTGAACAAGAGGAAAAAAATAATACAGATGGTGGCAAAAACTACTAGAAAAAGTGAGGTACCTGGAAAAAGGAGACAATGGGGAATCTAACGAGATTACTAACTGCACTGTAATGTTATGCTGTTTAAGCCTGCAACCTGGAAACATGCCTTGGCTCAGTGTATCTTTCCTGGTTACCAATTTTCAAATAAATAAATAGGTCATGGGGAAAAGGCAGTATAATTTAAAGAGCTAGTGTATCAAGGTCTTTTTTCTATATGGTTATATCTAGGGTCCCTTATTTGAGCTCTGTGACACATCTGTAAAAGATCTAATGATGGTAGAGCTGTGCAGAATGAAAAAATTCCGAATTCCCTGAATTTTGATGAAATATCATAAAATTCCATGAAATTTTGCTGAATTTCGTAGGGATTTTGTGGAATTTTGAAAATTTAGTAATTTGGTTATAACTCATCAACCATTCAAGGAAGAGCTCTGATATTTGGAATATGTGCTCCCTTGGTCTATGGCCATAAATATGCCAAATATCATGTGATTTAGTGTTACAGTTTCAAATATATGGGTGCTCAAATGTTGTCATCTTATTGTTTGTGCAAAATTTCATGAATATTTTTTATCTGCATATACCTTAATCATCTATTGGGTCATGGATCTTAAATTTGGCATGATTTCTTGATGATAGGTGTTTTAACAATTTGCCAGATTTCATGACAATATGATGCATCATCCCAAAATTATATATGCTCAAAATATGTCATTTTATTTTTTTCAGGAAATTTCATGAAACAATTTTATCTGCATATAACTCAGGCACCTTTGTTTTTATTTATTTATTTATTGTATAATTGGATTTACAACCTGTGAGCCAGAGGCTTGTTTACAAAGGTACCTCGTCACAGAGAGAACATACGGAGTCAACATACCTACAGAATACGATCATACAAAATAACATAGTTTTACATAATTGCTTGAACACAAAGAGTAATTAAAAAACATTTTAGAATTGATAGGTTTAGTAACAGCAGGTACTGGCAGTGGAGAGGGAGGCCATGAGGGAGTGGAAGGGTTGGGGTGAGGGGGAGTTCGGCCCAGAGGGCTATGTCAATAGTGTTTAGAGAACAGCAGAGCATCTGTTAGTGACAGGGGCATCAGCGAGTGTTGAACAATAGGTTCCGTAGTGCAGTTTTGAATGGGGCAATTTTGGTGGTGTTGGAAATGGCTGTGGGGAGTGAGTTGAACCAGGATGAGGCTCTGCAGCTGAACAACCTCTGTGCCCAGGTGGTCCTAGTTCGGGGTACTAGTAGGGTGACCTTATCAGTGGTTTGGGTAGTGACTCTGGAAGGTGTAAGTTGGATGGAGGCAGAAACCCCAGGGGAGGAGAGCCCAAGTAGAATCTTCTTAGTTAATAGGCAAGTTTGGTAGTGGAGGCTTTCATCGAGACTAAGGAGTTTGGCCATGTCATAGAGCTGACCAGTGTGGGTGAGCCTAGGGGCACTGGTCACTAGTCTACAAGCCTTGTTTAGGGTGAGTCGAATCTTGTTGAGGGCTGTGGAGTCAGCAGCACCATAGACTGGAAGGCCGTAATCGACAAGGGACATTATGGCAAGCCTGAGGGCATCAGGTGGGAGACAGTCCTTGTGACAATAGAGGATGCCAAGACGAGTGTTAGCAGTGGAAGCGAGGGCTGTAATGTGGGCATGAAAGGTGAGGGATGAGTCAAAGGTAATCCCAAGGTATTTGTAAGAGTAAACTTGTTCAAGTGGTTGATGAGCGCTGGGGAAGATTTGGAGGGGGTTGTTGCTGGCTTTGTTCTGGTGGTGGACAAAGAGCATTGCCTTAGTTTTTTTGAGGTTAATGACTAGTCTGCTCTCCTTAAACCAGTGCTAAGCATCATTGAAGGAGTATTGGAGGGAGTCTTGGAGAGATGTGGGATTTTTGTGAGTGGCATAAATAATGGTGTCATTGGCGTACAGGAGAATATTGCCAGAACAGGCACTGGGCAGGGAGTTTAGGTAGTGGCTAAAAAGTAGTGGTCCCAAGATAGAGCCCTGGGGAACCCCTGAGTGGATGGGACGGGTTTCTGAGAGTATCCCGTTGTTTTTGACATTTTGGGAGCAGGATGATAGGTAACTCGCACACCAGGTGAGGGGGCCAGCAGAAAAACCTGTATGGTCAAGTGCATTTAGTAGGAGGGGGTGGGAGACAATGTCAAAGGCCTTAGAGAGGTCAATGAATACTGCTCCAGCAATGCTGTACTTGTACTGTGACCAGCACGGAAGCCATGCTGTTGCTAGATATTCAGTGAGTTCAGTGGCCACCACTTTTTCTAAGGCTTTGGAGAGGGGGTAAAGGATGGAGATTGTACAATAGTTGCTGGGGGTGGACCTGTCACCTCCTTTGTGAATAGGTGTGACTATAGCTGTTTTCCATGCTGTGGGGAATTGCACCAGACAGAGGGACTGGTTTAGTAGGTCAGTGAGTTGGACCAGGACATCATCCAGGACCAGCCGGGTATTTTTGGATCCAAGGAGTCGCTGCTAGGACTGTTGCTGTTTAGTGCTGTAAGCAGGAGTAGTCTGGCTTCTAGGATGGATACTTTGTGTAGATAGAACCGGGGGTGCTGAGGATCTGAGGGTGGTGGGTCAGAGGTTGGGTCAAAAAGGTTACTTGGGAGGACAGGGCTAAGATCTGTAAAGGAGGAGTTAAGGCAGTTGGCAATGTCAGTGGGGTCAGTAAAGGTGGAGCCATTGACCATAAGCTGGGCTGGAGGGGAGTGTGATTTCCCATTGATTTATTTTATATTGTCCCAGAAGTTCCAGGCACACTCCCATGAGGAGGTGAGTGTGGCCTGGTAGTGGTCTGCCTTGGCTTTTCAGATGGCCCATGTGCACCTGTTACGTGCAGCATTATATACCTGTCTGTCAGCTGTCCAGCCAGTCTCAGTGGCTATATGCTAGAGGCTATCCCTATTCCTTGAGCAGTTGGAGTAGGGCAGGGGTGACCCAAGGTGCATTTTACCTTTTGGAGCGGATCATGGTGAAGGGTGCAAAAAGATCACAGGCCTTGTTAAAGGCTTGTGAGAAGAGGTCGAGGGTAGAGTCAATATTGGTTGTATGGTGGATGGGAGACCAATCAATGTGAGCGAGGAACTGTTTGAGTTTTTTAAGTCCACCTGGGTGGAGACAACTGCGGTGAGTGGCTTGGGCTACATGTTTGTGAGTGGGGGCAGACCAGAGGAATGGGAGAGGGGAGTGGTAGCTTAAGGAGTCTGGGAGGACTTGAATATCCTGAATCTTTTGGGGGCGGTTGGAGACAATGACGTCTAGGAGGGTGCAAGTCCCTGTAATTTGGTTATGTCTAGTGGGTTGGGAGACAAGTTGGGTCAGATCTAATGCAGCGGAGGTGTCTCTTATTGGTGAGGCAGAGGGACTGAGCCAGTACAAGTTGAGGTCTCTGACTAGGACTTGTGCTTTATGGGGGAGGGAGGAGAGATATTCAGTGGGAGACGATATCGCTTGGGTCTGGTTCCTTGGGGGTACGTAGCAGACTGTGAGATAGAGTGGGCTCTTGGATGGGTCTGGGGTAAGTTAGAGGGTAAGGGCCTGGGCACTATCTACAAGCTTGGGGACAGGGAGTGCGTGGCCAATGATGGTGTCATGAACGTAAAATGCACAGCCACCTCCAAGTGTGGTTTGGAGCTAGACATGTGTAAAGTAGTATAGATAACCTTTCTGTAATGCTTACAGAATGATCTAAATATAGAGAGAATTAGATAAGAGATTTTTAAGTTACCGGGGTTCAAAACTTTACTATGTAAATATTTGCAAAACTTTGTGAAAACTATCAAGAATCTGAATGTTTCTAACGTCTCTGCTCTTGAATGCATAGAGTTAACATTTGACATGCATATCCATAGTCCATGTATCCTGGTGTCTAACACAATTGGATAAATTAGTTAAGCCGTTTTCATTTTGCAGAAGAAACCAAAAATGATTAGCAACATTTTCTCACAAATTTATGATAGCATATTCTGTAGATGAAGCATCCCGATTTTTGGGGGGGAATTTAACATTAACAATGCACAGATCACTACTTCATTTGATAAGCTGGGCTGAGCTTTTTGCAGTCCTGCAATTCCTGAATGGGTGACTATTCCCCCTCCCCTTCTCTTTTGGCATAGCTTGACTGACTCAGTAGAACTACTGATCCCACTGATATCCTCTTTGTTCTTTAGTCACAAACTCTCTTAAAACGTGAGCCACCTATTCCGTTTCCTATTGACCTACCCTGTTGGATTAGCCAGAATTCTTTCTTCCTGCTGCCCAAGACATTGTCTTCCCCCTCTACATATTTTTGAGTATCTCTAAGTCCTAGACTTGCATGTACACCAGGCTCCCTGGATCATAAATTTACTGGATGTGATCCTGAAATATCCTGGGCCAGATTCTAGAAGAGTTATGCCTGGCCTAACAGCAGTTGCACCAAGTAAAATGGCACATGTAGCAACTTACGCCAGCAGTTGAGACATGCACGATTCTACAAAGTGGTCTGCAACATGTCGCAGGCCGCTTGCGCTGAACAGCAGTTACACCATCAGTTGCGCCATAAACCCCCTGCGACATGGTGCTAGGGGGTTTATGGCGGCAGTTGTGCCCTATTCCAGAAGGGCAGCAACAAAGTCCCCAATGTTGGGATTCTACAAGAACCCCAGGAGGAAAATCGGCAACATAAGTTACACCAGCATTTAGCTGGTGTAACTTATGGATGCCCCCCCGGGGGTCCTGTAGACCTGCTTGCAGTCATGCCGCCTTGTCCACCCCATGCCAGCATACCCCAGTGGAGCCCCGCTGGTCTACCCATCCTCCCATTCCCCCAAAACACCCCTTGGCACAAGCCCCGCAGGGCTACCCATCCACACAAAACACCCATTGGTACAAACCTCGCAGGGCAGTGCTGCCATCCCCCACCCATGCCCCACCCCGAGTCACCAGCTGCAAATGCAATTACCTTCCCTTGTAGTCTGGTGGCCAGTCACCTCCCCACCCAGCCATACCAGCCACCCAGCACCCTCCCACCCATCCCCAGCTGGCGCCTGGCACAGCCACCTCTCATCTCCATGGTCAGCTGCCAACTGGAGTTCTGTATGAGCACTACTGGAAAGATGTGTTCTGAGCACATCTTTCTAGTAGCGCTCATACAGAACTCAATGGCAGCTGGCAGTGGAGGTGAGAGGTGGGCTGGCCAATCGCCGGGCTGGAGACAGGTGGGGGTTGCTGGATGGGCTGGCATGGCTGGGTAGGGGGCCACTAGACTACCAGGGAAGGGTACTGCCACATTTGCCGCTGGCAACTCAGGGGTCAGGTACGGGTGGGGGATGGAAGTGCCGTCTGTGGGGTCACCAACGGGTGTTTCAGGGGATGGGGTTGCAGTCTCTGTGGGGCTCTATGTGGCACATCAGGGGCTGTGGGAATGGGATCCCTGCAGGGCAGATGATGCCCGGGGCAGGGTGAGTCTCGCGGGGTGCCTCTTGTGGCAAGCTGGGCAGGGGGGCAGTTGTGAACTGCGGTGCAGCTTGCAACATGCTCACCAGGTGCACCCACAGTTCAACGTACCTGGCCACATGTTACAAGTCACAGGACTTAGCTGCGGAGACCCTGCCCCTTCTAGAATAGGGTGCAGGGTTATTGTCGCAGTTATGGATGGCACAAGTTGCGTTCAGCAGCAACTTGTGCCATCCTCCTAGAATTGAGCCCTCTGCATTCAGGCTGGAATTGTTGACAATCTGTGCTTTCTTGCTCCAACCTGGGGTTCTACCACTGTTGTGCTACCCAGCTCAGCTGCCTATTTCTTGGTGAAACTGTGCATCTAACTCCAGAACCAGGTGACCCCCTGCGCTATCTGCCTCTTATACCCCTATCCTTTAATTAGAACCCCCCAGATAAGGCTGAGTAAAATTAGAAAATTCCAGTTTTATGGAATTTTTCATGAAATTCTGCAATTTTCACAAAGACTCATGGGATTTGACTTTAAGTACAAGATGTTATTTTGCAATTTCTCACAGCAAGCAATTAATAAAATTGGCATACACCTTCTCCTTGTAAGGTCTAAGAACCTGTCAAATTTAATGGTATTGCATTCTCTAGTTTTAAAGTTTCAGAGTTTATAAATGTTTAGTTTACATTCTTGCAGAATTACATTTTTAAATGTTGTGAAAGTTCCACTACTTTTAATTCAATCCCATTTAAAGCTGAAAATATGAACTTTTTCAGAAATCACCATGTAGTATAGTAGTTTAAATGTTTCATCTCTGGTTAAATTTGGATATGTAGTTTTAAAAGTAGAGGGAACTAACCGAAATTTAAATTTTGGCAACATGTTTGGAAGTCTATAATGCAGTCCATTTAATGCTAGAAATCTGAAACTATGTGCATATACAAATGTAGTGATATCCTTTATACCTGGCATTTGTGTAATATTTCAATGAATTAGATTATATGTGAGTTTTGAAAACCATAAAAAAGTTTTGTGCACAGACTCTTTGCAGAATCCCACATCTACACACACACAGATTCACTACAGCTGCAGTTACTTTCCACTGTATCACATCTCGGTTTTCCAGCCTATGTAGTGCGATTACATGTATTGGAAAAAGTAGGCTGCTGTTACAGTATATCTGGTACTTCCTACTGATGGGAAAGAAAAAGCCCCAGGAGGAGGGGGAGCATTAAGCAGCCATTGCTGCTGAATGGATTTTGGCAGCCGTGCTGCAAGGAGGAGTCAGCACCCGTAGCTGCAACCAGGGGGTCTGGCAGCCATAGCAGCAAGTGAGAAAACCAGCAGCCATTGATGCAGTTGGGAATTTTCAGCAGCCATGCTGCAGTTGGCTAAAGGACTTGGCTCTCACTTTTGGGGGAGCCAATCAGGGCATGGGAGGTATAGGCACTAAGATCTGAACTGCTGCTGGCTTGCAGAGCCACTGCAAAACATTCCCAACTTCCCACCCCCACCTCCTCCATTAATTAAATAGGCTACCTGGGCTCCTCTCAGAACAGGCTACCAACACCAGAGGAGGAAGAGGAGAGGACTTTCTTAAGGATAGGGGAGTGACCACTGGGAGGAATTTACATCAGACACAGGAGGGTGAGAAGCAGAGAAAAATTGTCTTTTTGTCTAGACTTTTGTTTTTTACCTTATAACCAAGTGGCTTTATAATGACAATTGGGAGGAATTTATTTTGGCACAGAAGGGTGAGAATCTGGGGAAAAAAATTTACATTTTGAGGTGTCTTTTTATATCCTATTGTTTATCTGGTAACAAAGTGATCTTATAGGCTATAGTTTCTTTATGCAATTACAAGGTAGGACGTATTATGTGAGCAGAAGGGGGAAGCAGAACTTGGTACATAAAATGGGAGGGGATTGTGTGAAGGTTGGGTGAGGCGACTTTCTATGGTCTATTGTTTATCTTATAACCAAATGATTTTATAGTTCTACTGTTTCTATAAGCAATTACAATACAGATTGTATTATATGATCAGAAGGAGAAAGTAGAACTTGGTACATAATAGGGGAGGGTTTGTGTGAGGACTGTAGAAAGGGGTGCTCAATAGAGATGCAGCAAAATAAATCTTCAGCGATGAAATTAGCAATTTTGTCGCTTGAACATTTTTGCAAAATTTCACAATTTCACCCACAATTTTGCCCGCTGCACATCCCACCCAGTTATATATCCCTGGTATCTAGTGTTCCCCCCCCCCCGCCAATCAGCAGCCCAAATTTACAAAACAGTTTTCTCCCTGGTGTCTAGTGCCCCCCACCAGCTATCACCGGCCTAAATTAATAGAAAAGACCCCCGTCAACTCATCATCCCCCATCCCCTGGACCCCCAATCCTTACAGCACTTTACTGGAAAATAAATGGAAAATAAGCACATTGGATCGCCACCTGTTTTGAGCAGATCTAAGAACAGAGAAGAACAAACCTAACCACACTGTAATCCATCCTTAACAAAAACACACACACAATAAAATGCTAATAGTGCCTTTTTAGGTCATTGTTTAGGCTCCACATCAGCGTGTTTCAAAGTGAAGCAAGTTTTTTTTTATATGTATATATAATTTTGTTCTTTTGTTCTTAAGATCTCCATAAATACTATATGTTTAACAGCTACATGAAAACCATAGTGATTTTGCATACTGTATAGTATATATCTCAAACACTCTCGAGTCATTTTGAAGGGTTCCTACATGTAGTGTGTAATTTACTTTTCTCCCCATTTGTCAGTTGTATTGAGATGCCTTTTATTAAAACCCCAAAATATTTTAAAAACTGAGAAAGGACAGGGCATAGGGTTATGGAATTTCAGCTTTGGTCCTACAGTTCTCTCACATTTGTTACTTGTTCAGAAGGAAGCCACAACTTGGATCGAGAACCAATACAGCTGTGAGTTTAATGTCCGCAGTCCACAGGAAAAGCTGCAATGAAATATCAAGGATCCAGAAGTTTTAGCCCTCTGATTTGCAGTATCGCATCAGTGAATGAGCATATGCTTGTACAAGCACGTGCTCATTCACTGAAGCTTAGTTGGGTTGCCAGCCGTGGAGGTAAGGGAAGGGTTGTGCTGGTGGCCCAATCGGGGTATGGGGAGAGTGGGGTCGGTGCTGATGACAGGGTGGGGGTGGGGTCCACTAGACACCAGGGAGTGGTCAGTTAATTAAGGATTGGGGTCCAGGGACGGGAATGATGAGTTAACTGGGTGGGTGTCTTTACCAATTTGGGCCAGTGATCAGCTTTGGGGACCACTAGACACCAGGAAGAATGTTTTATTGAAAATTTGGGCCAGTGGTCAATGATCACATTGCAAAATTTCACCCACTGGTGGCAAAATTTCACCCGTGAGTGAAATTTTGCTGGCTTGGGGGCAAAATTTTGCTCACATCCACAGGTGAAATTTCGCATTTCACCCGGCTAAATATTTAGCAAAATGCACAAATTCCGTGAAATATTTTGCCGGCCAAAATTTTCCAATTTTGCACAACATTAGTGCCGAAGGAAGCAATTCAAGCTGATAGAACAACAAAGTGGCATGCTAGCAAAGTGGCAGTAGTGGGGGAATAGGGTTGCATTGGAGGGGCTGGTGGCAGGGGATGGGGGACTGGTACAGGGGGCAGGAGGACTGCAGTCAAACCAGGATGGGAAGAAGAGAGAGTTGCAATGGTTGTGGGGCAGCTATCTGGATGAGTATATTATGGAATCTAAGGGGTGTGTCCTATCTGTCACAGGCTGAGGGGACTGGAGGCAGAGGTACAGTGGCTAGGAAGGGAGTTAGCGAGGATTGGAGGAGTGAGTGTGATCAATGGAACAGGAGAGCTACCGCCTGGGGATCCAAGGGTGCAGAATCAGTGGAAAAGAGGGGGATAGAGAACAGGTTAAAAAGTTTTAGAAACAGTAAGAGGGAACCTTGGGATAGCACGAGGGGAGAAGCAAACAATAGAAGTCTAGGGTCAGGTAATAAGTTTGCAGTGCTGGCTTCAATGGTGGATGATGAGGAAGGGGCTCTCTGGGGCAGGGCAGAAGGAGAAGGGGTAGTGATAGCCCAGGGGGCAACAGTCAGGCTGAAGAGGGGGACGGGGTAGGCTTAGTAAGGGGAAAAGGGATAGGGGTAAAGGGGAGTGCAAGGGGGATAAGGCAGATGAGGCAGGAGGGAAGAACGGGCCCAGCAAGGAAGGGAAGGAGGGTGATGATGCTGGAAGAGGATTGGGGAGTTGGGAAATAGGGGAAGGGGCAGGACTAGGGTAGAGATTGGGGCCATAGCAGAAGGGACAGAAAGGCAAGTAGAGGTGGTGGGCATAGCATGTCAGAAGGGATCGGGATCTTAGTGCTGGGGGACTCAGTCCTTAAAGGGGTCAGATGGGGAAGTAAAGGGGAGTGGCATAGTCAAATATGGGTAGAATTAGTACCTGGATTGATAGCGGGTAGGGCAGGCCAGTTTATTCTCAAGTGTGGAAGGAGAGGAAGGGAGAAACCGCATGCAGTGGTGCACTTGGGTACAAATGACTTGGTGGGTAATACGGTTGAGTTGATAAGGGAGAGGTTCGAGGAACTGGAGAAGTTGTGTGAGGAGGCAGGGAGATCAGTGGCCTTCTTGGAAGTGCTCCCAGTACCTAGGGCAAGCATTGTGAGGGAAGGAAGGATAGAGGAGTTCAACTCTTGGCTGGGAGCATGGTGTCGAACCAAAGGGTATGGGCTAGTAGGAGGCTGGGGCAACATCTGGGACAATATTGACGTATTCGGAGAGGACAGACTACATTTGAGTATGGTGGGAGAGGAAGTGTTGAAACAGAGGCTGGGGGAATATATAGCAGCTAAGGTGGATTTAAACTAGGTGTTGGGGAGGAAGTCTGCAGCAGGTAAGCAGGGCCACCTGAGAGGGGAGACGAATGAGCTTACCCCCCAAGCTAGCAGGAATAGTACCAGGGTAGAGTCACAGGGGAGGTTAAGAAGGAAGGGGGAGAAATGGGTTAAGGAAGGGAAGAGAACTAGTTGGAAGGTTGTGTCCCTAAATGCAAGAAGCCTGGGGAACAAAACAGCTGAGTTACAGGCTCTTTTGGCAATTGGAGTGGTGGACATTGTGACCATCACGGAGACTTGGGCCTCCAAATAACAAGACTGGGATCTGATGATCCTGGGGTATAGGATATACAGAAAGGATAGGGGCAAGGGAAAGGGGGGAGGGTAGGCGAGTTACGTAAGGGAGAGGATAAGGTGTGCAAGGGAAGAGGGGGAGGAGGGTAGAACAGAGGCATTATGGTTGCAATTCCAGGATTTGAAAGGTAGGACACTGAGGATGGGAGTGGTGTACAGGACACCAGCTCAAGCAGAGGACTAGGACAGGGACTTAGCAGAGTAGGTTAGGAAGGTTTACGGGAAGGGGAACACCGTAATCATGGGAAACTTCAATCTACCAGAACTGGATTGGAGCACCCGAGCCACCTTGAGTGCAAGGGAGCAAATGATCCTGGAAGCATTCCAGGACAGCTTCCTGACACAGATGGTTAACAAGCCGACTTGGATGGATAAAATGCTGGACCTAGTACTGTCTAATGGGGAGACCATAAGGGAGCTGGAGGTGGAGGACCCACTGGCTGGGAGTGACCACCACTCAGTGTGGTTCACGGTCAGCATGGGCAAGGAAGCTGTAACATAGAAACAGAAACATAGAATTTGATGGCAGATAAGGACCGCTTGGCCCACCCAGTTTGCCCATTTCCCTACCTACTGGATAAGCTGCAGATCCTAGTTAACCAGCAGCCTACTTCTTCCTACCCCCACCCCCTAGAATTGCCTTATGACTGTCCCATGTATGCTTGAATTCCACCACTGATTTTGACTCCACAACCTCCTCTGGAAGGCCGTTCCATGCATCCACAACTCTCTGTGAAAAATACTCTTAAATTACCTCTGAGCTGCCCCTCTATCTTAAAATTGTGCCTCTGTTCTTGCACACCTTTTTTTGAAAGATGCTACCTCTTGGACTTTGTTGATTCCCTTGAGGTACTTGAACGTTTCTATCATGTCCCCCTCTCCTCCTTTCCTCGAGGCTATACATATTAAGCTCCTTCGTCCTCTTCATAGGTCTTCCGTGCAGACCCTGCACCATTTTAGTTGCCCTCCTCTGGACAGCTTCCATCCTGTCTATGTCTTTGCGGAGACTGGGTCTCCAGAACTGCACACAGTACTCCAGATGGGGTCTCACGAGCTGTCTGTACAGAGGGATAATAACTTCCTGTTTTCTACTGGTGATGCCTCTCCCTATGCATCCCAGTATCCCCCCAGCCCTCCTTGCTGCCCTCTCACATTGCTTGCCCACCTTTAGGTCATCTGATATGACTACCCCCAGGTCCCTTTCCATTTTTGTTGTTGTTAGTATCTCACCCCCCATTGTGTACTCTTCCCCTGGGTTTTTGTTTCCCAGGTGCATTAGCTTGCACTTCTTAGCATTGAATCTAAGCTGCCATACATTTGACCATTCCTCTAACCTTGCCAAGTCCCTTCTCATCCTTTTCACCCCACTCTGTGCATCAACTCTGTTGCAGATCTTTGTGTCATCTGCAAAGAGTCATACTTTTCCTTCCAGTCCTTCTGCAATGTTGCTTATAAAGACATTGAAGAGGACCAGTCCTAATACTGAACCCTGCGGTACCCCACTAGTAACCCTCCTTTCTTCTGAGTGGACTCCATTTACTATTACTCTCTGTGTCCTATTCTCCAGCCAATTCTTTACCCAGGCTGTCATCTTGGGACCCACTCCCAGGCTGGCTAACTTGTATATTAATCTTTTGTGTGGGACTGTGTCAAATGCCTTGCTAAAATCTAGGTAGGCCATGTCCACAGACCCTCCCTGATCTACTACTTTGGTCACCCAGTCAAAGAAATCTATCAGATTCGTCTGGCATGACCTTCCTGCTGTGAATCCATGCTGCCTAGGGTCCTGTGCCCCTCTGGCCTCTAGATACTCGATAATTCTTTCCTTCAGAAGTGATTCCATCATTTTCCTATCACTGAGGTTAAACTAACAGGTCTGTAGTTTCCTGCTCGGCCTTGCTCCCACTTTTGTGAAGGGAATCACATCTGCCCTCCTCCAGTCCTTGGGTACCACCTCATCCTCCCATGATTTGTTAAAAGGGTAGTCAGTGGTGTCACTAGTTCTACCCTTAGTTCTTTTAGAATTCTGGGATGAATCCCATCAGGCCCCATTGCTTTGTCCACCTTCAGTTTTAAGAGTTCTTTGAGAACCCTTTCTTCTGTAAATGGGCTGGTATCAACTCTGTATCTAGAGTGTTTCTACTGTTTGTTTTATGTACCTCCCTCTTCATTTGTAAATACTGAGCAAAAATATTTGTTTAGTATCTCTGCCTTTTCACAGTCTCCCCTGCCCACCCTCCCTCCCTTTATTAAGCCTCACTATCCCTCCCTTGGTCTTCCTTCTCTCCCTGATGTACCTATGAAAGGTTTTATCCTCCTTCTTAACCAAGTTGCCTATCTTTTCCTCGGTTTGGGCCTTTGCTGTTCTGACTGCCTTCTCAGCCTCCTTTTGCTTTAACTGATACAGTTCTCTGTCCTGCTCCTTCTGCAATTCCTTGTACTTCTTGAATGTAAATACAGGAACCAGGGTGACTCACTTCAGACATGCTGACTTTGACAAGATAGAGGACATTTTGGAACGACATCTGGCAGGAATTAATCCATGCTTAGATGCAATCCAAAAATGAGAAATTATCAGATTTGGTCTGATGGAGGCTACAGGATCATGCACCAGGACACAGAGCAAGAAGGGAAGGGCTAAGAAGCCAAGTTGGTTGAATCAGGAGGTTTAGGAAGGGGTGAGAGCAAAAAAAGAAGCAGCCCCTTCCCAACCCACCCACCCACCCACTTCTGCCATTCTACCTCCCACACCACTCTCACCCTACTTACCCCCAGAGCCCAGTGCGATGATCTTGTGGACTGGGAACATGTCTTCAAAGCTGACCACAAACTGAAGAAATGCCGTAAGCTGTATAATGGCATAAATAGGGTTTTTTTCAACTTTGGTGCATATCTCAGGCATTTTGGGATTGTGGCACCAGATTTTCAACATGGGGTTATTGGGACCCCTCCTCATGAATTCAGTCACTGTCATGGCGTTATTCGGTCCCGAAAGATGATTTTGCAGTCACTGCGTGAAATCACCTTTCGGGACCGATTAAATAACAGTGACACTGTTCATGAGGTGGGCTCTCAAAAAGCCAATGTTGCAAATTTGGTGAAAAAAAATGACTGTTTTACGAGCGTGCATTGCGCAGTTTCCAGGCATGCTCGTAACTTCACAAATCTATAATATTGTAACTCCAGATTTTCAACATTGGCATTTTTCCATACCTCCTTATGAACAGTACAGCTGTCATTTATCACATCCTGTCCAAAATGTGTTTTCACACTTCCAGCACAGAATAACACGGTCACTGTGGGAAATCAGTGTTCGGGACTGATTAAGAAAATTACAGTGACACTGTTCATGAGCAGAGGTCCTAAAATGCCTATGTTGAAAATTTGGTGATGAAAGTCCTTTAAATGACTGTGCTAAGAGCGTGCGTTGCACATTTTCCACACACCCTCGTAACTTGGCAAATTTTTAATATTTTCACTCTAGATTTTCAACAGTGGCATTTTTTCAGACATCCTTAGGAACAGTACAGCTGTCATTTTTCACATCCTGGCAGAACTATGTTTTCACACCTCCCGCACAGAATAGCGCTGTCACTGTGGGAAATCAGTGTTTGGGACAGATTAGGAAAATCACAGTGACTCTGTTCATGAGCAGAGGTCCTAAAATCCCTATGTTCAAAATTAGGTGGCAAACGTCCATAAAATGACTGTGTTATAACCGTGCATTGTGCAGTTTCCACGCATGCTCGTAACTTCAATCATTTTTAATAATTTTACTCCAGATTTTCACTGTTGCTATTTTTTCATTCCTCCTTATTAACAGTACAGCTTTCATTTTCCACATCCTACCCAAACTAAGTTTTTGCACATCCGGCGCGCAGTGGCGCAGTTGCTATAGGAAAATAATGCTCAGAACACAGTAAGAAAATCACAGTAACACTATTCATGAGCAGAGGTTCCAAAATGCCTATGTTGAAAATGTGGTGAAAAAATTCCATAAAATGACTGTTACAAGCGTGCGTTGCGCAGTGTCCATGCACAGTCGAACTTCGAGAATTTGCAATATTTTCACTCCAGATTTTCAACATTGTCATTTTTGCACACCTTCTTATGAACAGTACAGCTGTCATTTGTCACACCCTGCCTGAAATGTAGTTTCCCACATGTGGCGCACAATCGCACAGTCGCTGTGGGAAATCAATGTTTGGGGCAGATTAAGATAATCATAGTGTCACTGTTCATGAACAGAGGTTCCAAAATGGCTATGTTAAAAATTTTGTGAAATAATTCCACTAAATGACAGTGTTACGAGCATGCAATGCACAGTTTTCACACACGCTCGTAACTTCAAGACTTTAATATTTTCACTCCAGATTTTCAACATTGCCATCTCTTCACACCTCCTTATCAATAATGAAGCTGACATTTTAATGTGGTGCAGAATGGTGCGGTCACTGTGGGAAATCAATGTTCGAGACAGATTAACAAAATCACAGGGACACTGCTTATGAGCAGAGGTCCCAAATGCTTTCGTGAGGTGGGGTCACAAAATGGCCATGTTTTAAAATTTGGAGTACAAATAGCAACATATGCCCAGGGCATTATGGTTTCTAAGCATTACGGCCCACCACATACAGACTAACATACATCAGAGATGTGTCTTTGGATTGTCTGCTGTACTGCTCATGCCATTGGTCCTCCACCCCCACCCTGCAGCCACTGACAGGCATCAAGGTGTGCCTTGAACTCTTCAGCCCCAAAGTTCAACCCATTCTCCTATGCTGCACCCATCTCAATGTACATACTTATGAAATGGGGTGAGCATAAGGCCAGATGACCCCAAGGCACAACACGACACTTGTCAGATTCTGCAGGGTTATGTGAGGTGAAATAGCATGAGCTGTTATGGCCAGTGACCCAAACACACACCCCAATGCCTGTCACTCTCTGCAGGGTGGGGTGAAGTTGACATCAGTTCTAAACTTCACTGCTTTTCCTATTATGCATCTCTCTTAACTCCTGCACTACCAAGGCCAACACCAGCAAGACAACATTCAGCATTGACAAGTGCTTGTTAGGATTTGTTTTGGGTGGTGTTCCTCACAGACCCCTGCATCAACACAGTCATTCATGGCAACTGTCACACTGACTGTTGACATTGTGACATGTACTGATTTTGCTCTGTGTGTGGTAGTAATGTGTCACTTTTCTACATGGTTAGAAGGATGTAATTCCTGGTGTGTTTGGAGGAGAGATTGTTTTCCATACATTTGCATATTGTATCATGTTGGATTCATGTGCCTCCCCCATACATCCTCACACACACACACAATCATATCCACTGATTTTCTCACAAGTGACATCCTGAACTCTGCAGTTTGGCCATTCCATGCAGTGTAAACTGTCTGCAGACATATGCAGAGTGATAGCCTTGTAATCACTCGTATGTCATATGTATTGCAATGAATTTCAAATATTTCATTGACATACATCACAGAGTATTACTTCTTACTCTGGGAGTTGGGTAACGAAATGTGGAAGTGGAAAATGATCAGCTGCATTTCTTGTCCTTTTCTTCTACATTTGTCTGCAGCAGTTTCCTTTCTTCCAGTTCCAGCAGAATTCTTTCTGTTGGTAAATGAGTTATATTTTATACTGGTCCAGTAGGGCCAGTATTGTTAGGGTTGCAACGTCTATGTTAAACCCCAAATTTTGCACTTTAATAACTTTGAAACCATTTGTCTGATCTGCCTGAAATTTTGCAACTGGTGTAGTACCATAGATGTTTGGATCTGGAAATTTTTGATTCTGGTTGTATTTTCAGTTGCGGAGCTGCGGAGCATTGAAAAGTGTGAAAAATCCTCAACTTTTTTTAATTCTTTGCTCGTCTCTATAGCCCAAATGGTTTGTCCATCTGCTCTGAAATTTTCACGGTATATGAGACTGTGTCAAGAAAGTGCCTTTTGAAGATTTGGTGAAAAAATATAAATCTGTTCATAAGTTATTAAACTTTAAAGTTTCCCATTATAACCTAGGGGGAAAATATATGTGCACCACGAAAGCTTTTAAAAGCTTTCGCGAAAGCAAAATTTCCTTTCAGGCTATGCTGATTTGCTTTAGAGCTGCCACCATCTTGTTTTCAGTGGAAGTGGCTTACAACTAGCTTCTATGAATATCTGCAGCCATATTCTGAAGTTGTCTCAACTGTAGGCATGGGATGCCCAACATAACCCTGATATATTATGCCTGACTGAGACCTGGCTATTCACCCAGGTCAGGGATAGTGAGAGAGTGCTTCCTGGCTACAAGGCTTTTAGGTGTGATAGGAAAGGAAAAAGAGGTGGGGGCTGTCTCATTTATATACAGGACACCCTGCAAGGTGTTGTGCTCCCCATCACAACCTGCAGCTTTGACCATGAGCTCCTTGCAGTTAGAATCATATTTGGAGCACACAAAAAAATCTTGTCATCGCATGCGTCTACCTCCCACCGAAGAGGGCCAAAGATGGTTTAAACAACATATTGGGGGCCTTGGGTGGCTTTGACAACAACAGTGAGCTTATCATGACTGAGGTCTTTAACATCATTTGGCTCAGTGGTGACTCGTCCAACCAGAAGGATACCATAGCTAGTTCCTACCTCATGCAATTAGTCAGGGAGCCCACTAGAATGAATACTGAGACTGGCAAGCACTCGCTGTTGGACTGGTTCCTAGCAAGTTTACCTGACAGGATATCTGAGGTATCGGTACTCTCGGACTCTCTAAGTGACCACTCCCCCATCACCTGCATGTGGTCCAATAAATACAAAAAGGCTTCACCATTCTTTGCATACAGCATAATACTCAGGAAAGGGTAGCTGTCTGCATTCAAGGAGGTGCTCTCCCAGATCGACTGGTCCCCACTAAAGGGACTGCTTGACCTTGACAAAGCATTCCAGTACATTATCGATAACTTCAATAGTGCCTGCGACAGATTTGCTCCATTCAAAAAGAGAAAATCCCATGGCCATAATAATGGTTGGATTACCAGTGGCCTTTTAGACCACATGAGGGAAAGAGACAACTTTTGGTGTTGAGCCAGGGCCTCCAGGAATCCCTGTGATCTACAGAGATACAGGCTGCCAGAAACAAATGCACACACCACATCCGAAGTGCTAAGGCTAATTTCTATAAAGAATAATTGGAAAGAACCTGGGGTGGCAGGAGGTGGTTCTGGAACAATATAAAGGCCCTCACAGGGAAAGAAGCTGTAATGCAACCAACACTGCTAAATATTAATGGCCCAAACACCATGGACACATACACCATTGCCGAAGAATTCAACACTACCTTCACTGACCTTAGCTTCATTCTCCTGGCAGAATACATCAAGCCCATCAATGTGTACAAAAGCTGCCTACCTGATAACAACTCACACCCACAATTCTACTTCAAGAGAATCACTGTTAAAGAAGCCTTGGGTTATGCTAAAAAGGTTCTGGGGAAAACCAGAATGGGAAGTGACAACATTGATATGAAACTGCTCGCACTGGCCATCGACGAACTCATTGCTCCCTTCACAACTATCTTTAATAAGTCACTCCAGCTTGCCAAATTCCCATCACTTTGGAAACAAGCTCTGGTGGCCCCAATCCATAAGGGCAGGGATAGGTCCATCATCGCAAACTACAGGCCCATCTCTATTCTCTCTCCCCTCTCTAAAACCCTGGAAAGGATTGTGGCAGACCAATTCACATACCATATTGAAAGATATTAATTGCAATGTCCCCAGCAGCATGGATTTAGGAAACACCACAGCACAGCCACTGCACTGGTGGACTTCACTGATTATGCCCATAAGGCTTTGGAAGAGGGTAAACTGGTTGGATCTATCTTTAGTCAAGTCAAGTCAGGTCAAACTTTATTTTTATAGCGCCTTTCCAAGCCAAGGCACTTTACATAAAACTAAATACAGCCAATATAAATAAAACTAAAACAGTAAGTCAGTTTATCCATATGCTGGAAAGGCTAGGTTAAATAAATAAGTTTTTAGTTCAATTTTGAACCTATCGACGGTCAGGCATTCTCTCAACTGATGAGGTAGAGAATTCCACAGGGCTGGTGCTGAGAAGGGAAAAGCTTGAGAACCTGATGTCTTCAGTCGAACCCTGGGAATCTCCAGCAATCCCTCATCGGCAAAACGGAGGTGGCGGAGGGGGCAGTAGGGTACCAGGAGATCTTGCAGGTAGCAGGGTCCCTGATCATAAAGGGCTTTAAAGGTTAGCAAGCCAACCTTAAAGGTGATCTGCCACTGAACAGGCAGCTAGTGCAGTTCACAGAGCACAGGTTTAATATGACTGGTCATAGAAGTCCCAGTCAAGAGCCTGGCAGCTGCGTTCTGGACCAGCTGCAAGTGGCAGATATCAACCCCTGGTAGCCCTAGGTAGAGGGAATTGTAGTAATCAAGATGGGCAGTGACAAAGGCATGGAGTAATGTTGGAAGATCATCCGGGGGAACCAGGTGTTTCACTGGGGCGACATTCCTGAGATGATAAAAAGATGATTTAACAACAGCTAAAACCTGAGGCCTTAGAGTCAAATCATCATCAAAAATAATGCCCAGGTTTTGCACCGGGTCTGAGGTAGTGAGCTGTGTGCCACCAAGCAACAAGCCTGATGGTTGTCCAGCCCCCAGACCTGCCCCCAGATGATCTGGGTCCACTACCAACACTTCAGTCTTGTCTGGATTCAGTCTCAACCAGCTAGAACTCATCCAAGTTCTGATTTCGGTAAGGCAATTATTTAGCAGGGAAAGTGCATCGTTCTGACTGGGAAGAAAGGACATATACAGCTGAGTGTCATCTGCATAGCAGTGAAAACTCAGACTGTATTGCCTGATGATATCTTCCAATGGCAGCATGTACACTGCAAACAACATGGGGGCCAAAATGGAGCCCTGCGGCACCCCACAGGGCAGTAATTGAGCACCAGAGGAATAAATTCCAGTGGCAACTCTCTGAAACCTGCCCATGAGGAATGAATGGAACCATTTGAGGACTGTACCAGACAGCTCACAAAAGAGCCACAGGCACTCCAGTAGCACACCATGATCTACAGTGTCAAATGCAGCAGAGAGATCAAGAAGGGCCAGAATGGTACATGCCTTTTGATCTCTAGCCATTAGGAGGTCATTCAATACCTGGACAAGAGCGGTCTCCGTGCTATGCTTCTTCCTGAAGCCAGATTGGAGAGAATCATAAACATTGTATGTTGTAAGATGATCATCCAATCGCAAAGCAACCACCTTTTCGATAATCTTACCAACAAATGGCAGGTTAGAGATATGCTGGTAGTTAGCTAGACAGTCTGGATCCAAGGAGGATTTCTTAAGGAGTGGACGAACGACCGCTTCCTTGAGGGAGTCAGGAAAGACCCCACTCTCCAAAGACTTCCAGACAATTTCAGCTAGGATCGAGCAGATAACATCTACACATCCCACTAAGAGGGGTGTAGGGCCCGGATCCAAACTACAACTGGTTGGGCACAATGTTTGGATGGTCTTTACAATGTCCATGAATTCCAGCAGGCAAAAATCTGACCAGACAGACCGAGTGCCTGCCACCTCCTGTCGATCACTGCAATCCCTCATAGGAGAGACCGGACCGATGCCAGACCTGATGCTGGCAACCTTATCTGTGAAAAATCGAGTGAACTCCTTGCATCCTAGCTGAGAAAAAGCTTCTCTGGGCTGGAGACAGATTGGATTGCACAATTGTCAACAGTCCGGAAAAGCTGAGCCAGTTGATTTTGCGCAGCAGAAATCTCCTTGGACAGGAATTCTGCCTTCTTACGGGTGATTTCTGATTGATAGCTATCATGATGTGCCATTAACCTAAGCCTGTCAACATCAAGGCTGGACTTCCGCCAGGCTCTCTCCATCCTTCAGCCAACTTGCCGCAACTCCTTCAAGGAGCCATCAAACCAAGGGCTCCTTGGGCGAAGGGTGAGGGGTCGAACACGAACAGGAGCAATCTTGTCCAGAGCATCTCCCACTGCCTTATTGTAGGCTAGTACAAGACCATCTGGACTCATGCATTCACCTGGCATGCCCGATAGGTCCAGCACCGCATAACCAAGGCATTTGACACAGTCTGCCACCCGCTCCTGCAGACTCAACTGCATGCCCTTGGTGTTTCCCCTAATGCTGTCCTGTGGTTCCAGGACTACCTAACATCCTGGTCTCAAAGAGTTAAGATAGAGCACTCTGTATCTGCTCCCAAATAAGTCTCATTAGGAGTGCCTCAAGGGTCTATCCTTGGTCCACTGCTGTTTAGCATGTTTCTGAACAATCTACCAGATGCCTGCCCCAGCAAAGTCATTTTATACACTGATGATGCTGTCATTCTTAGTTGTCACTCCCACATAGACCACCTGGTAGGTGAGCTACAGACATCCTTCCTGAAACTGGAGACTTGGTTTAACTCCCAAAGGTTGCTACTAAACTACAAAAAAAAAACAAGATGATGCTCCTCTTGGGCCCCCATCTGAAAAGGAGGTGCCCAGACCTAACAATCACAAACCACCTGGCTGTCCCCCTGGAACAGGTACACTCCTTCAAGTACCTGGGAGTTATGGTGGATGACACCGTCTCATATGTTCAACACTTTAACATGGTAGTTAAAGCAATGAATACCAAACTGGGGATCTTGTTTAGGCAGAAAAAAAGCCTATCTACTGAAGCCCTCCGGCTCTCAGTCTCCAGCTCCATCCTCTCCTTGGTTGACTACGGTCACCAGGAGAAAGACACCAGGAGAAAGGACTGCTGTGTGACTGAACTTCTCTGCTGGGACTACAGTAGAAGAACTTTTGTATTTGGACCTTTAATTTAGGGTAAAAAAACTAACATACAAAACAAACAAAAAAAAAGTGTGTGTTTGGGTTAACTGAACTGAATGGGTAACTGAAAAGTCATCTAGGTGTAAATCTCAGGTGACTGAAAGGACTTAACTGCTGTGAGGTTTAAATTACTTGTAGAAAGATCTGGTAAGTAGGGGGAGTGGCTTAGCTAGAAGGAAGCTACATTTAAAGACTGCCTTAGAAAGATTCTGCTAATAGCTTGGCAGAAGACACCAGGAGAAAGGACTGCTGTGTGACTGAACTTCTCTGCTGGGACTATATTGCTCCTCCCTCCCCTCCACCCCCCCACCCAAAGCTAGTTCTATTTTTATAGGCACAGGATTTGACTGACAACAGGAACTTCCTGTTTAGGGGCAGGAAGTGAGTGATCACAGAACCACCAAGGACCCACCATCCGAGAAGGGCAAGAGTAGCTCTTCAGCACCGTCTAACTGCTGGAAGTCTGCCTCTGAACAAATAAATGGTCTACTGAGAAATATAGGATATTCTTGTCTCAGGTCAGGACAATCAGGAGCTTAAAGGGCACACAGGCAGAAAGTAAGGAGAGAGAGAAAAAAAAACAGACGAAAGAGTAAGGATTGCAAACAGTTAAGGGGCCAGAAATAAGACATGATTGGAGTGGTGCAGTGAGTGGCTGTGGAGCAGCAGTCTTCGGGAGATGTTCTGGAGGATGCAGTGTTGTACCATCTGCAGGCACCTCTCTGGGCTGAGGGAGGAGGTTGCTCATCTCCAGGCTGAGTTGGCCAGGATTTGTGGGACCTCCTCTTCCATCCAGGGACCACAAGTGCCACTGCCGTTGCCACAGAGGTTGCCAAGAAAGAGGAGCGGTTGGACCACAGTGGGCTCAGAGAGGGTGAGGGTGGTGGAACAGAGGCACATCCCTCCAGTTTTACCTCCACAATTCCTATGCCATTCTGGCAAAGTGTGGATCCTCTATGGAGGCACCTACAGTGGAGACCATGGAGGATGTGGAACCTCCACAAAGGAGACCCACAGGAGGGTCGAGGGACCCTGCAGGGGAAGGAAACAACTCCTGGTGGGGGACTCCATTGTTAGGAAGGTAGAACTGGGCAAGGAAGGGGAGAGGGAGGTAAGGTGCCTGCCTGGTGCCATGGCTTGAAGGGACAGGGAGCGAATCCTCAGGATTGCCGGAGCAGCTGCACAGGGGAGGGAGCTGGATGTCATTGTCCACCTAGGGACAAATGACCTGGCTAAGAAAGGGATTAGAGAAGTGCAGGAAGAGTTTGTGGAATTGGAGAGGGGCCTTAGTCAAGTAGCACGCACGGTAACCTTCTCGGAGGTGCTACCCATCTATGGCATAGGAGAGGCTAGGGTGTTCCTGCACCATGGGATTCAATCAGTGGTTGAAAAACTGGTGTGGAGCTCAGGGATTTGGCTTCATTGGGGACTGGGGGTCCACCTGGAGTGATGCAAGCCTATACTGGCATGATGGGCTGCATCTGTCCGGGAGGGGAACCAGGATCCTAGGTGATAGGTTTAAATGCTTCATTGGCAAGCTTTTAAACTAGCCAAGGGGGGAGGCACTGGAAAGGAGCTGGAAAATCCTAGTCCCCCAAACAATCACGGTAGTAAGTGTGGAAAACACCAACATGGAGGTGTCAATAGGGAGAAGGGCAGGAGTAAATGGAGAAAGTGACAAAGGCAAGAAGGACAGGGATGGGGCAAAAGGGGTAAGGCCATCAGGAAATGGAGGGTAATGAGTACCAATGCCCGTAGTCTGGGCAACAAGCTCCCTGAGCTGGTGGCCTTAATGGAAGAGGGATGCCTGGATATCGTAGCAGTCACAGAAACATGGTACACAGAGAACCATGACTGGGATGTTAACATACCAGGGTACATAACCTACAGGAGAGACAGGCAGGGGAGAAGAGGGGGAGGAGTAGCTCTCTATGTAAAGGAAGGGATAAAAGCAACTGAACAAAAGAGTAAACAGGGAGGAGAGGAGGCACTGTGGGTCACCTTGGAGACTGGAAAGGGCACCACAATCTGCACAGGGTTGTGTACAGACCCCATGTCAGGGGAAGGAATGGACAAGGATATGATGGAAGGCATTCTTAGAATGGCAGAGAAAGGGAGATACTGTTGATGGGAGACCTGAATATGCCAGATGTTAACTGGAGCACATTTGCTGCAGCCACATCCAAGAGCAGGGCCATTCTTGACGCCTACAGGTGGCAGGCATTAGACAGCTAGTTTCAGAACCCACTGTGAGGGAGCAATCTTAGACCTCGTGACTTTCAAACGGGGGCAGTGAGAGGATCTCAGATCAAGAAGTGGGTTGCCATCTGGGAACAAGTGACCATCAAACAGTGTGGTTCATGTTAAACTCAGCTACAGAGTCAAGCCATACAAAAGTGAGGGTACTGGACTTTAGGAGGGCTGACTTTGGCAAGATGGGAGAGTGCCTCAGAAAAGCATTAGTAAACAGGCTAGAAGGAGGTGTGGAGCAACAATGGGGAATTATCAAAACTGCCATCACAGAGGCAACAAGCCTTTGTGTGAAGAAAATAAACAAATCAAAACGAAAGAAAAAGCCACTATGGTTCTCAAGAGAGGTGGCTGTGAAAGTCAGGAAGAAAAAGATAGCATTCCGGAAGTATAAGGAAACACAGAAGAAGCAGGACAGAGAGCTGTACCAGTTAAGGCAGAAAGAAGCAGGAGGAAGTCAGACTAGCAAGAGGCCCAAACTGAGGAAAAGATAGCAACTCAGTTAAGAAGGGATAAAACCTTTATAGGTACATCAGCGAGCATAGAAAGACAAAGGGAGGGATAGTGAGGCTGAATAGAATGAATGGTGGTGGGCAGAGGGGACAGTGAAAAGCAGGAATACTGAACAAATATTTCTGCTCAGTATTCACAAAAGAGGAGGGGGAAGTGCCTAATCCAATTAACAGAAGCACTCTTGATAGGGGGGTCGATCCCAGTCCTTTCACAGAAGAAAGGGTTCTGCAAGAACTCCTAAAACTGAAGGTGGACAAAGCAATGGGTCCTGATGGAATTCACCCCAGAATTCTAAAAGAATTAAGGAAGGAACTAGTGAAACCACTGGCTACTCTTTTTAATTAATCATGGGAGGATGGTGTGGTACCCGAGGACTGGAGGCGGATGTGATTCCCCTTCACAAAAGTGGGACCAAGACAGAGGCAGGAAACTACAGACCTGTCAGTCTGACCTCTGTGGTAGGGAAAGTGATGGAGTCACTTCTGAAGGAAAGAATAGTTGAGTACCTAGAGGTCAGTGGAGCACAGGACCCAAGGCAGCATGGGTTCACAGCGGGAAGGTCATGTCAGACGAATCTAATAGATTTCTTTGACTGGGTGACCAAAGTAGTAGACCAGGGAGGGGCTGTGGACATGGCCTACCTAGACTTTAGCAAGGCATTTGACACAGTCCCACACAAAAGATTATTAGTCAAATTAACCAACCTGGGAGTGGGTCCCAGGGTGGTAGCCTGGGTAAAACATTGGCTGAACAACAGGACAAGAAGGTAGTTGTAAATGGAGTCCACTCTGAAGAAAGGCGGTTACTAGTAGGGTACCGCAGGGTTCAGTATTGGGTCCAGTCCTTTTAATGTCTTCAGTGACATTGCAGAGGGACGGGAAGGAAAAGTATGCCTTTGCAGATGACACAAAGGTCTGCAACAGGGTTGATACACAAGGAGGCATGGAAAGGATGAAAAGGGACTTGGCAAGGTTGGAGGAATGGTCAGATGTATGGCAACTAGGATTCAATGCAAAAAAGTGCAAAATAATGCACCTGGGAAACAAGAACCCAGGGGAAGAATACACAATGGGTGGGAGGTAGTAATAACAACAAAACAGGAAAGGGACCTGGGGTAATCATATCAGATGCCCTTAAGGTTATGCAAGCAATGTGAGAAGGCAGTAGGGAGGGCCGGGGTATACTGGGATGTATAGGGAGAGGCATCAGCAGCAGAAAACAGGAAGTTGTTATCCCTCTGTACAGACAGTTGGTGAGACCCCATCTGGAATACTGTGTCCAGTTCTGAGACCCCATCTCTGCAAGGACATAGGCAGGATAGAGGCAGTCCAGAGGAGGGCAACTAAAATGGTGTAGGGTCTGCAAGAGAAGCCATATGAGGAGAGACTAAGGAGCTTAATATGTATACCCTTGAGGAAAGAAGGAGAGGGGGGACATGATAGAAACTTTCAAGTACCTCAAGGGAATCAACAAAGTCCAAGAGGGTAGCATCTTTCAGAAAAAGAGACTTGCGAGAACAAGGGGACACAATTTAAAGATAGAAGGAGACTGGTTCTGGGGCAATGTGAGGAAGTATTATTTCACAGAAAGGGTAGTGGATGCATGGAACAGCCTCCTTGAGGAAGTTGTGGGGTCTAAAACTGTGGGAGAATTCAAGAAGGCATGGGACAGACATAAGGCAATTCTTGTGGGGGGCAGGAAGATATAGGCTGTTGGTTAACTAGGATCTGCGGCCTATCCTGTAGGTAGGGAAATATGCAGACTAGATGGGCCTAGCGGTCCTTATCTGCCGTCAAAGTCTATGTTTCTATGTTTCTATGTCTTGTGATATATGGTGCTGCCACTGATACGGCCCTCAAAAGGGTAACCACAGCCCTGAACATGGCTTGCAGACTACTGCTAAATGCAGACCGCTTCACGCACACCTGTACTCTATATGGGCAGGCTAACATTCTGTCACTCCAAAATAGGATCAGATACCAAACCTGCCTGCTAGAGAGGAAGGCTATGCTCTCCCTAACCTCTACCTGCATAGCTGACTTGGTAAGGGAAACTAGCTCTAACTACAATACTAGAAGAACAGTGCTGAGCCTGCTTGGTGTCCCTTTTCGTAGAACTACAGTGGGACAAAGATATTTCTCGTACCGAGCTCCACTGTGGCTTAATGAGATCCCCTCTGCTGCACTTAACACTACAAACATTTGGTCCTTTAAAAATGAACTGAAGAAACACCTGCTGAATTTAAACACCTGTGATTGCCTGACCCAAGAATGAATCCCTGACCTTGATCTCCCTTGACTATCTTACTAACCCTCCTGGAAATTTACCATGGACCCCATCCCCCTTTCCCTGGTCCCCCTCCCAACAGCATTCCATTAGTCCCTCATCCTCCCACTAGCCACTCATACTGCCAACTCGCACCTCGTGACCTCACCCACTATTCTCCTTACTCCACTCACCAGCATCCTATGTTCTTTCCCTACACTTCCCCCCAGCTCCCCCTCCCCTCCCAACACCCCCCTACTTCTCCACTCTTCCTATGTTCCTCTCTCAATAATCTCTCTCTACCCCTTTTTTCCAACTTATACTTTGACAGGCCTTCTGGGGCAGCTATGTTGGTACGTCTCACAGTGGTTATTTACTCCTGTTGTATAAGTCAATTACCTAGGTTTCACGTAACTACAGTATGTTTTGCCTGCATTCTAAAGTACTGTAAGAATTGTTATGTTTTGTGATGTCTGCTCTGTTTCTCATCCTGACATGGAACCCTTGTAAAAGAGTACATACTCAAAGGTTGTATATGACTATCCAAATAAATAAATAAATAAGTTAGCGATGGACAAAAACGGCTGTAGTTCAAATTTGGGTGCAGCTAGGTAAACACTGACAGTTGTGTTTACCTAGTCAGGCCCTGAGCTACACAGCACAACCTTTTTTGGGGGTAAACACCCCCCCAGAAATGCCTTTTCTGAGATCCGCAAATTGTGAAAGAATGGATGCAACACTTTCGCCAATCACGAAAGTATCATGCCTGCTGTTTCGCAAATTTTTGTGAAAGCGTTGCAATTTGTGACAATACTACATCAAAAAATAGGAATTCTTTGCTACCCCACTGCACCTTAATGGTTAGGGCTTAAGGGCTGAAATTTGCAGGGTGGCAAGCCCTGGTCCCACAGATGTGCCTTTTGTTGGTTTAGTTCCAAACCATTTAACACTGTCTTAGTTACAGCATCCCAAACTTGAGAAATGTCCCATAAGTTAACATTGTGGCACCCGCGGCACATTTTGGCACCCGTATTTCAAAAACTATTCGAGATGCAGATTTTTCACTCCAGGTGGCTTAGCCTGCGTGGAGGTCTTGAAGTCATGATTACAACTGCAGTGGAATTTTTCCATAGTTTCTACGGTTACTGAGATATTCCCAAATAAGTGTTACAAGGATTCTTTTTCAGTACTATGGGACTGCTGTATGTCTCCGTACTTACATGTAAGTGGGAGTGCAGTGCACAGAGGGCCTGTGCTCCCACATTTGCATATTGTTTTGCAAAAATGGGAAGCATGAAGGGAGCACAGGGCACAGAGGGCCAACGCTCCCACAGCCACATACTAGTTATATTACACTTTTTCAAAAAGAAGGGAAATTCCTTGCAAAACAAAAACTGTTAATGCATCAGTTAGGGTTGATGCTACAGCAACAAAACTTTGAAAATTCAATATTAGGGTTACCACCCCTTGCACCACACTCTCAAGCCCCCTTAACCTTCACACACCAACAAGTGTTCGTCCCATTATATGCTGTGGGGAAAAATATATGTACGGCATGAAAGTTTTTGCAAAACTACCGGGCATTTCCACGAAAGTACCATTGAGGTTAACATGGGGTACTTTTATAAAAATACTAGGTACTTTCTAAAAGTTACCCTTGTTAATCAATGGTTGGTTTTGCGAAGTACTTTGTACTTTTATGGTAATATATATAGACTTTCTACTTCAGTACTTGGTATTCTTTGTGAAAGTCCCCATGTCAACTAAATGGTACTTTTGTGAAACAACTGTGTACTTTGTTAAAGTATTGATTGGTTAACATGGGGGAACTTTCAGGAAACTACCCAGTACTTTGTGGAAGTCCCCATGTAAATCATCGAGATTCTTTTGCAAAAGTACAAAGTACTTTTTGCAAAAGTAGGCTGGTACACAGGGCCAATATAACAGTTTTTTTGCGACCACATTACAGCCCAAAAACGGTTATGACTTTTGGGCTGAAATTTACAGGGTGGCAAGCCCTTCCCCCTCAGATGTGTGTTTTAATGCTTTGGTGAAAAGATTTACCCTGGTTCCATTGTTACGGCATTCTGAACTTCAAAAGTTTCCCATAACATTGCAGCATCCGCAGTGCCTTTCAGTGTCCGTATCTCAGAAACAGTTTGAGATATGGATTTTTGGCTCTGTCTGTTTTAGCCCACCTTTAGGTGAGCTAAGCCTGCATGGAAGTTTCAAAGTCTTGATTAGAACTGCAGTGGAATTTTTTTCATGGTTGCTACGGTTACTGAGATATTGCCAAATTAGTGCAAAAAGGGTTCCTTTTCAGTACTATAGGGCTGCAGTATGGCTCCATACTTATGCGTAAGTGGGAGGGCAGGGTCCAGAGGGCCCTGCACTCCCACATACACATACTAATATGCAAAAATGGGCAGCATGAAGGGATCACAGAGCCTGGATGGCCCACGCTCCCGCAACCACATCTCACTTCCATTATACTTTCTTAAAAAGAAGGAAAATTCATTGCAAAAGAATCCTTTAATACATCAGTTAGGGTTGATAGCACAGTGATAAAAGTTGGAAATTGATGTTAGGTTACCACCTATTTCACTCCTCAACATGCCCCACACAACAGATCAGTGTGTACCATAGGGTTGTGTCAGGCCTAACTCCTCACTCCATTCTCCCATGCTGTAGCATTTCAGCTTGTTTACACATGGAATGGGGTGAGAGTTGAGCCTGATAACCCCATGGCACACACTGGATGTCTGTTGGGTATGTGGAATGGTGGGTTGGAGGGGGTAGGTGGTAACCTTAACATTGAATTTCCAAACTTTGTCACTCAACCCTAACTGATGCATTAATGGATTTTTTTCAATGAATATATATATATACAGTATATATATATATATATATATATATATATATATATATATATATATGTGTGTGTATATTTATAAATATATGTATATATATATATATATATATATATATATATATATATATATATATATATAGTTGTCTTGGAAACCATTTGAACTGCAGAGACAATCCCTGACTCATTACTTCCAGGACCCACTTGTCTCTGGTCATTTTAACCCATTCCTGGAAGTAGTAGTTCAGCCTTCCCCCATTGGTAATGGTTGGGCAACCTGGGCAGAACTGTTAAGGGTTTTATCTTTCGACTGTGGCTTGGGAGCTGGTGCTGCAACAGCACATCTGGACCCCCTCCTACTTCTGCCTCTGTAGTAGCATCTTTGGAATTGGTACTCATAGGAGTCATAGATTCTGGAACAGTAGCCCTTACCCCCTGCTTTCCCTTCTATAAGGCCTGTCAGAAGTGGAGGCCTTTTAGGCTAGCCCGGCAGTGCTGAGGGTTGAGGCACTGGACACCACACCTCGCTCCACGCTGGCAACCTGGGTTTGGGAGTGGACTCGGGTCACTGGTGGGTCAGCCGGGGGGAGATAGGCTTGAGCGTCCGACAACAACTCGCCTTCTCTGGGGAGGGTTGCAGCCTTAGCTGGACCACTTGTTTGACCCCAAGTGGAGGCTCAGAGTACTACAAGCCCCAACTACAGAGGAAGGGTGGCTGTGTACATTGCAGACGTTGGCACTTGCCGCCTTGACATCAGGGGGCTACGGACTGCAAGGGAGGGAGGAAAGACACCTGCTGGCTCCGGGAAGACAGATTTCCCAGAGTGTGCCTCCAATGTGCCCCACTCACCAGGCCACCATCTCGGCCTGATGAGATTAGATTACGGGATGTTGGATCTTGCCTTGTCCCCGCTCGGGGGGGGAAAACCAAAGCTCCATGGAGGAGCGAGAGGTGAGTCCTGGTGGGTGTGTGGTAGGAGGATGACTTGTTGGATGTCCCGAAGGGCCAGGGCTAGCAGGTAGTAAGGTGAGATAAAGAGCAATTTCAAAAAAAAAAAAAAGAAGTGGAGGCCTTTTTTCTTTCTCTGTGTTATTTTGTAAGTGGTCTTGTACTTATCCACTTTTTTCAGGTATGCTTCTGTTTTATCACCAAATAAGGAACTTCTCTCAAACAAGAAGTCCATGGCCTTATTCTGAGTGTCCTGGTGACTGGGAATGGATAGTAGCACTTAACATGGCAATACTGCCTCAATGCCACTGCATGGGCTAAAACCCATGAAGCAGAGTCATTAGTATTCACAGCAACGAAGAACTGCTATTTAATGGCATCCAGGCTGACTTCACTGTGGCAGCCAGATCTTGTGCCACCTTACCGTCAACCTTATGAGTCAGTGCCAACACTGCATTCCATAGTGCTTTATGGTACTGGGCAAAATATGCCAAACAGGCTACCTGCCTAAGGAGCAGGAAAGCTGTTGTATATACTTTTTTAGCCATAGTATTCAGTTTCTTGGAATCCTTCTCAGGAGGCTGTACAGAAAAGGACACCTTAGACTTCTCACAAGCAGATGCTGGGACAACTTCTTCATTGTCAAGATGGTTGTGCAGGAATTTAAACCCCTGTCTATCCCCCTGGTATTTCTTTTCAACTTTTTTTTAATCTATGCCAGCAGCCAAATTAGATGCTGACATTATTTTTGGAGTAGTTTTTTGGAGTCATTGTGTATAGTGACTGGCAGGCTTCTTGTAGGAGTTAGCCCATCATATTCATAAACTCCACTTCTTCCTCATCCTCCTCTGTTTCATGACAGGGGATGTTGATGGTGCTGACATGTATTTGATGAAAGAAGAATACAAGGTGTAATCCTCTGCAGGACTAAGAGGGGAGGCAATCTCTTGTTCAGGTGAACTTTTGTGTCATCTAGATTCACCTTCCTCCTTCTCCTCCTGCTCCTCCTCATAATACATGTCCTCCTCCTCCCCAGGCAGATGATCTGGATCCTAAATCTGGAAGGGGGGGCAGACATATTGAGAAAGTTTCCCATAGCCTGGAAGGCCTGAAAAAACTGCCATGCTTTGACCATGTCCTTTGTTGAAGACATTCATATAGGTATGCAGCCTGCTCATTTTCCTTTTCAGGAGGAGTTTCAAGGGCATTCTTTTCTTTGAGGTTTTTCTTGGCAGCTAGTGGTTCCAGTACCTGCTCTGAGGCTCTGTTTTTTTATTTTTGCCATCACTGGTCTCATAGCTCCCTCTTTCAGACACAGTGGTACCTGAACCATCTTTACCATGCCTGTCAGATGACTGAACAGCTTTGTTTTTTTATCTGTCTCCTTTCACAGGGACTGCTGCTGTTCCTGAGGATATAAACTGTTTTGATGTGTGATTTCCACCAACATTAAGAACTCCCTTAGAGCCTTTATTATGTTTTTGTAACACATAGGCAGACTGAGAAGACATAAAATCTTCACTTGTTTATCCCTTTTCTTTTGAGTTTTAGGACAAAATGTTTTACAGTACAGAGCTCCCAATTGAGAAAGTCATGATCTGGACACAGGCACCTGAAACAAAGCTCATAGCAGTCTCCCTTTGCTAGGAGCTGAAAACAATTTGTATAATTTTTAAAGCTCATTGGCCCTATTCATTTTTGTAGGTCTATCAGTCATGCAAAATGCTGTAGACCTTATAAAATGAACTACAGGTTAAAAAAAAAAACGAAAAAAACTTTAGTTGCCAGAAAATAATCAGTTCCAAAATGAATTGTATGTAAATAAATGTGTTCCCCCTCACAGTAGTGGAGAACTGCTGAAAAAGATTCAATTTGCAATAAGAACAAGTAAATACAGTTTGGGTCCCTAAAAATGGGAATCAAAAGTAAAATATGCAAAAAAAAAGCTTTAAAATTAAAGCTTTTACATTTTTTTTGTTGATTTTTGTCAAAGTTAGGTCACTTCCCTCCAGGCAGAAACTGTGTTCTGAATGCAGCCATCTCCAGTTCCTGGAACCAATAAAGAACCAGAGAAACAGCATATTAAACTGAATTAAACTAATTAAATATTATAATGCAGAGTATCAAAAATCTAACTAGAAATCAGAAAACAGTCAAGTAATTAATCTTAGTTGGCCAGAGAGTTGCTATCTTAAGGTGCAGAAAGAAATCTGATGTTAGAACACTAGGGGGAGCATGACCACAGTGCAGAGTTTAAACATGTAATCTAAATTTTAAAATTAACATAAAGTTCTATCTACGGGGCATCACTTTCTGTCAGGAATACAATGCTTAATATAAAGCATCACTGATGGATTCCTGCTGTTTCAATCATACAAATTTACTTAAACATGACTGATGATTCATATATATATATATATATATAAAATATATAACTCACTGAACAGTACCTAGATAGTACATTTTTAAAATATTTTTACTAAAGTGCATGCAGCTTTTTCAGCTCAGAGTGTGTCTAAATATTTGTACCAGCACTATGAAACATGCATTTTTACCCTATGTATAAAGAGCAGAGCAATCTCCCCTCCCCAATTCTTACAATGTGTCATTCATCCTTAAACACCACATTTTACACTTGCATATTTCTTGACTGGTGTAAACGGTCTCCTGTGATGAGGGCGACCTTGATTGAGCACTTTTAAAAAGGGCACCTCAATAACTGCGCCTCTTCACAGGGCTACTGGACAGGGAGGGTGACTGGATTGGGAGGGTCAGCGAATATAGCGACAGGATGTCACTATATGTACACGCATGTGGGGGGTAAGGGACCACTGTGTGTGATGGGCGGACTGGGAGGGAGGGTTTGTGAGGTAAAGTGTGGTGGTGGGCTGTCAAGCTGGCTGTGTGGCATGGTGGGTTTGTGGCAGGCTAGGGTTGGGAGAGGGCAGGGTTCAATTCTGTGTGCCTTTGTTTTTGTGCAATTTTCTTTTTTTGTTTTGCATCCCCCCCCCCCGACATGCACCCTCCCTGAAGTTGAGAATCCTTTAGTAGGGGGGTGCGGGGCAAAGTCCCCTGCATAAACAAAAAAATCTACATCTCAGGCACCCTTGTGCTGTGTGCCGTGAGTGTGTTTTGCTGAAAAAGATTTTCAGCGATGTACGCTCAACCTAACAGTGATCGTCTTTCCGTGATCACCATTATGACATGGAACCATGTAAACACAGGATTTTTTTGTTGCACTGTTCTTACAAACATGTATACATGTTTGTAACATTGGAGCAAGAAAACAAATACTGTGCTGTGCAAGTGTAATTATGTTGTACCACACTACATTTTAAAATTGCAGATTTCTTGACAGTGTTCAAACTTATGTTGTGATCTTGCAAAAACCTTTTGTGTACTTGCAGTAAACTTACTTTTATTCATGCAGAAAAAAGGACAGTGTATGTATCTGATACAGTTCTTGCAGTCATGCAAATAACTTACTGTAATTTAATCTTACAAAGCATGGAGAATCAGTTTTAAACCTTAATTCTTTTCAGTAAGGGTAGGGGTGTGACGTAAAGATAACCTCCACTCTATGCTCAAGCTCATAGACATTCTTGAGAGCCTTCTAGGAAGATGAAGGCAGCTATTACTCTGACTAGATGACTGGGTAGGATATGGCTCTGTACTAGCAATAGACACTATACCTTGTATCTGAATGATGTTTGGGGCTGTTATGGCACTACATCTCTCTATATCTACTGCTACATGTCATAAGTGTTACAAATACAAAAACTGGACACTCACTATCTTGGAATTATATACTGGACATCACTGAATTTACACAAATAAGCAGCTTGTATTAACCAGTTATGTCCAAAAGCTACTTATTTGTGTAAATTCAATGGTGTTCAGTATATAATTTCTAGGTGGTGAGTGCCTGTTTTTTTGTATTTGTGACTGTTTGCCTTTTATCTACAGCAACTCTGTACCTGTGCACACTTTCTGTTTGGTGTCCATGTAGTAAGTGGTATATATTTACTTCCGTATGTTGCAAAATTTAGTAAAACATTTAACTACTGTACAATAATGAAATGAAGGGAGCCCAGAATGGGTTACCAGACACATCTTTCTTTATGAAGGAAGGGCAGATTATTCAAATTCAGCTGTGGTAAATTGTGTTCTATCACCTGGTTAAGCTGTTAAATTGCTAGACTCTAAAGACACAGAGGGGTCAACGTGGGTGTTGACAGATGGGCAGGAGTTTCAGTGAAGAAGAAGCCCTCAATAGGAAATACTGTAACAGAACCATTCTGTGCAGAACTTTTTAAAATGGTAGTTCTATGATTTGAAGCAGAGATGAGAGCCCCTGAGAAAGGAATAAAAATAACAGGCCTAATTCAGCCCAGTGTTTGGCTGTTAACTTTAGGAGTTGATTATGGGTTGCAATATACCCCCTGAAGAGGACTTATTAAAGAATATCTATTTGTCATATAACTGTCTAAATTATTATGATTATGTATAATTTGGGCACATCCTGACCAGATTCATTGTTGGAATATTTCATTGCTGTGTGTTTACCCAGCAGCCTGTGTCAGCTTAGCGGCTAATCCTGGGGAGTTGGTATGAGACAAATTGACCAGGGTGCATGGCATTGTATGTGTAGACGAATAATGGGGAGGGGGCAATAAAGGAGATCATTCTCAAAACAACAAAATTATGCACAAGAATTTTCACAAAATGAAACAGGTGCAAGAGGCCATTATGGTTCTCAGAAAGGGTCAGAGAAGCAATGAGTGCCAAGTAAAAGGCTTTCACCAAGGACAAGAAAAAGCAGAGGAAGGAGGAATGGGGAGAATACAAAATACAAAATTAGGGAAGCAAAGAGGATGGTCAGGGGGGCAAAGGCAGATACATTGCACTATATTGACGAGGGAGTCAAGGGTGGGCACAAACAATTCTATAGATATACTGTATTAGAGAAAAAGGAAGAAGGGAGGGGGTATTGTTAGGCAACAAAAGGGGGAAGGTACTAGAGGAAGATGAACAGTAACCATCCTTAATAATTACTTCTGCTCTATCTTCAGAAGGCAAGACAGTGGTCCACACTTGAAAGTGGCATCAAGGTGACTGTCAGGAGCATTCCTGGAATGAAGCAGCCAGTATTTACCAGAGATATGGTTCAAAATGGGCTTGAAGCCCTATAAGTAGATACAGCTCAAGGAATGGATGGGATGAACCCAAGGTTACTCAAGGAATGGGCTGTAGAATGGGCAGAACCCATAGTAGAGCTACTCAATAGCTCAATTTAGACAGGGGTAGTTTCAAAGGACTGGAGGGTAGTGGGCATAGTCCCACTACATATGCAGGGGACAAGGAGACTCCAGGGAATGACATACCTGTTAGCCTTACCTCTGTAGTGGTTAAACCGAAGGAGTCACTGATCAAAGAGAACCTTGTGAATTACTTAAAGAGGAACAGTCTACAGAATAGTAAACCCAAGGTCATGAATGGAAACTGGTGGGGGATGGTTTAAGAGGTATGTAAGGAAGTTTCATTTTACTGAAACGGTGGTGGAGCAGATGACAAATTTCCCAGTGAAGGTGGTGGGGGCCAAGAATACAAATGGTTTCAAGCAAAGTGGGGACAGAGTGAAAGGTCTGGCAGTTGCTCACATCTGTAGCAATAAGGAGGGGAGTAGGAGGACTGGGAAGTATAAAACCCTATAAGAACAATAGGTCCCCAGGCAGACAGGAAACTCTGTACAAGCTAAAAGAATCTTGGTCTTTTTCTGCAATCATCGTCTATGTTTCTAATCAAGAAAACCCTACACAATGACAGAGGGACAATCACTGGCACAAAGTGTCCCCGCTACAAGTACAGAGCACCTTGCAAATGAAGGAACCTAAAAATGTGCCCAGATAAGTTCTTCTCCACCTGATCTGCTATGTTGCTGGTCAGGTTGTGGGACGGGCAGAGTGCAGGTCACTGGCGGTGATGGCTTGATCCACATAACCCTTATTGCAAGATGCATGCTGTTGAGGGTTGGTCAAGGGTGTGGTGACTATACCAGGGGGATTCCTGTAAAAGCACCTCCATGTCTCCCTGGTCAGTCGCTGTTGAGATGTTGGGTTCTGAATGACCCCAAAGTGCACTACCTCCAGACCTTCAAAGCGGCATGGAAGACAGTGAGACATGGTGCCCATTTTTTTTCTTATGTTTAAGTGTTGAGCTGTATGGTGTATGGCAGACTTTGGAGGACTACCTTCTCTACAAATCCACCCAACAACTGACCCATGTATCCTATTGGGAGCCAGGTGGCAAGCCCAACTCTGCCCCTCCAAGACTTTCCTCAATGCCCTTGCATACTTCTGTGATTATGGATCTGGTCAGCAAGGTGTTCTGAATTTCAAGGAGTGCAGACCTGCCCAGGGAGTGGAGCCATGTCCTGGATATGGGCAAATCATGCATATCCTAGGGTGTATGTCCATGAAGCTCTAAGATTCATCAGCTCCCATGGTACACCTTTATATATAGGAATAGTGGCAGATTTTTCCATTTCTCAGCAGGGTACGGATTTTATAGAATTTTATGGTCAGGTGGTCAAGTGACTTGTTGAGGATCATGCACTAAACTGACTAATGCACAGGAAGATCAAGTGACTTGTTGAAGATTATAAACTACTGCCTGAGGTGAGATTTTTTAAAACCATTTTTTTCTATTATAAGAAGATATAGAAATAACATAAGGTAAATTAAATACATAGCAAAATGGCATAGTCAAACTTTAGAGTCCAATGGAATTTTCATCAGATAAAGGTTAAGTCCAACACTTTGGGAAGCCATTCCCACCAAACCACCACCACTGCCAGCGAATCTAAGTGAGAAAAGGGGAAATTAAAGGGGAACATGATGACAACTAATATAGTGCTAACTAAAATTAATATGTACCATCTCTGTGACTCCAATAAGAGTAGTAAAAACCTTATATTGAATAGTTTATAAGTGCAGTTGTATGGGTTATCTTAGACAAAGCATTATTAAAAAACACATATAGTGTTAATTTAATTGGCCAGTTATTCCATCAATGTGTTCAAAATCTTGCAGAAAAAAGAAAATCAAAGGAGAAACACACTTGTTTTTAAGAAGAGCTATATGTCAATATTCAGCAGTTAATAATAACACATGGTCCCTCTGTCCAAAGAGAACTTCAAAGAGCTAATAAGACTCTCTGTACTGCATGTCTCAACATATTTTCTTTGGTTTTACAATGTAAGATTGGATGTTTCGGTGTACTACTTTAAGTAAGGCAAAAATCAAAGCAAGAGTATAAAGCCAGGTTGTATTCTTTTCCTTTTGTCATGGCACTTACAAATATTTATGCTGCTTCAGTGAAGACTGATTCAAGTCTATCAGAATGTTGTGTAAAAATCATAGAACTAAAGCAAGATTCATTAACTTAGAATGCTTGTGTTGCACGAATACATTCACCAGCTGAAACCACATTGGGACATTAATATTGTTAACTACTACAGAAAATGACGTACTGTACATGGATAGGAATAGGAGAAATGTGCACCTCTTTCTTGAGCATCTTAACTAAGGGACAAAAAAAACCAGCTGTGCCTGACCAGGACTGTAGGGCAGCCATGGACGTAAACATATACCCTTAAATATAACATTAATTTATTATCTGTATTCAGTAATGCTATGCACTAGCTAGAATGCTGCCAGTTATTAGGGCTGGATGAAATTTATCTTCTGACAGCAGAATTCTTCTGAAATCACAATTTTGCTTCCATGAAATTTTGTAAAATTTCCACAAACATTTCTCAAAATGTTGCCAAAATTGTAATTTCAGTTATTCCCCTCTAATTTAAAAAGCATTTATCTAAATTGCATGAATATGGAATATGTAGAATAGTACCTTTCCTAAGGGCCATACTGAAGCATGCCAAGTTTCTGATATCTACCTTTAAAGGTGGCTGAGTTATAAGCCTCTAAACATTCAGAAACTTTAAAATTACATTTCACAATTATGTGAACTGCAGAATTTAAAGCCTCTATAACTTTGAAACTAGAGAAAAGAGTATCACCAAATATGTTAAGTTCATTGACCCTAAATATTAGGCTTTGAGGCCACTCCATTGACCCAGCAGCAGAGCGTTGCCCTGCTATTCTGAAGACCCCAGTTCAAAGGTGAGCACAAGAAGTCATGTCAGGAGGCAGGCCATGGTCAAGACTGCTGTCACTCAGCAGTGCATCTCAGTCAGGGAGGACTGGCATCAGGTTCTATCAAAGCAGCGACCCCCTTAGCTGGGTCAGGGAGCTTGTTCCTGCCACAGTGGAATCTGTGGCTGTGAGAGGCTGACAGACCACTGCCCCCACCAGGGGAGATGGGAGGAAAAAGAATGTTGGAGAAAAACACAGGAGTCAGTTGAATGATGGCTGGATTCAGCCTGATCAGGGTATATCCCTGTGAACAGAGTATATCTCTGAAAGATGAGCTGCTGGCTGGGAGAAAAAATATGGAAAAAAAGAAGCTATGTGTGTCAGCTCTCTTAACTCTAGCTGAAAGGCTGGACAAGCTGTAAGCAGCCAAAGATTCCAAAATAACAGTGTCAGCGTTTCAGCAGGTTGCACACTCAGCTATGAGGCAGGAAGATCATAAGGCTGTGAGTTCTACTCCCACACCAGCACTTGGGTTAAATCCCAGAACTGACACTGTAGTGCAGCATGAGGGGGATGCTGCACTCCTGAGGTGCTGTCTTTTGGATGAGATAATAAACCAAGGTTCCATCTACCTGTTCTGGTGGTAGTTCAGGTGGATGTTAAAGGTCCCTTGGTACTTCTTGAAAAAAGTAGGGGAATTTTTTGTTTAAGAAACAAAAGAAAAACCCAAGAACAGAGGATTAAAATAATAAAACCCAATTAAAATACATAAAACAAAAAATGGAAATATCAAACACAAGCAATATATATAACAGAAAATAAACAAACTTAAAGTCCTCTAAGGAACAAACCTGAAACCAAAAACAAACATTACACATAAGGAGAAATTAACAGTGACAGCTACTAAGTAGTGATTGCCATAAAACAAAAACCCTTTACAAAGCTTCAAAACTGGATACTTGCTCTATACCTTCTAGCGTGGTTCATAAATCCAAAAGAAATAGCCTCATAAGGCAGAAAGCTATTTCCCAGAAATCGACCTCCCATCTAACATAAATAAATCCTTCAGAGTTTCATCTAACATGCATACTATCACATCAGTAATTGTTGCAATACCGGTTTATAGCTGGACTGCCACAAACAAAATTTAAGGCAAGCAAAAAAAAACAAACAAAAAACCAGAAGCCTGCTTTTGTGATGCTTCCTAAAAGAAAGTGAAAATCCCCCAAAACCAGACATTCGTAAGTAAGACGTACCAGCCAAGGGAGTTTCCAATGTCATGCGGCACATTTACTAACATAAAAACATAGAAGTTGGCAGCAGATAAGGACTACAAGGCCTATCTAGTCTGCCTATTTTTTCTAGCTTATGAATGTGCCATAGGCCTGTACTCTGTCAATGGCCTATCTAGTCATACGCATCTGTATTTCTCCCTTATGCCTATCCCATGCCTGTTGGAAGCCCTGCACTGTATTCATATCCACCACTTCCTGAGGTAGGCCGTTCCATGCATCCACCACCCTTTCAGTGAAAAAGAACTTCCTCACATTACCCCTTAATCGGCCTCCCTCTAATCTCATGCTGTGTCCTCTTGTCCTGCTATTTTTCTTATATTGAAACATTTTAGACTCTTTCGCTTTGTTAATGCCCTTAACCTTATTTCCAAAAATCTTGAACAAAAAGACACTCCAGGGTTTTAAATAATTGATTAGCAGTTTTTTTCTTGGGACAATAGTAACTGTTCAGAAAGTATTTATATAGGTTTTCTAGAAGTGTTATGTTTGTTAAACACAGTGAGGCAGGTGCTATGCATTTTCACAATGTTTTAGCACTTTTATGAGCAAAACGCTAATCAATTTTTAGAGTTAAATAAAACTCTGCACTCTGAAAAAATTCCCTCCTTTCAACATGTGTTGCACAGTCTGGGAATGGACAAGACCTTTCCTCCAAGGGTTTATGTTTGTGGTTCCCTCTTATGTGAAATCTGCCATAGGAACAAAGCCACACAACATTGCATATTTTCCTAGGGATGCGGAGGTCTAATAATTATTTCACCACCAGGGATACCTTACTTGCTATATTTTTAAATTTGGGCTCCATGACACAAATCAGTTCTAAAACATCATCATATACAGTAGATGTTTCTGGCTGAAGGATACTAGGTTTGATTTAGATACCTTCCAAACTCTCAGCTTTTGGAGTGTTGGTTGCAAATAACCATGGATTTTAAATTAGCTTAGGAGGACATTCATCCCAATGGATTAGACAATTCTCTAAAAGGCATTTTAATCAAATGCTGGTATCAGAGTCCTCATCCTGAAAAGTTTGACACAGAGTATTGGACCAGAAAACTATATGAAAAAAAATAATTAGGTGTATTATAGCCACCCTTCCCTTATTCTGGAGCAGATAAAGAAAAGCTGTTTTAATGGAATTGAGACGGTTGCCCCAGAACATTTGAAAGAAGATGCTGTAAGATGTTGTTTCCAGCTAGGTAAGTAATGAGAAAACAGAGCTAACATAAAGCAGGATGGGGAGTAAAAATATTTTAATAATCCATACACATTTTGCTTTAAATAAAGGGCCACCTTTCCACTTTAGTGTTTTTGCAACACAAAATGCCAATTTTTCAGACTAATTCAAAAAAGCCAGATCTCCATCCCCAAATTAGTCCCCCACATTTTTATTAGTCCTTACACCATGGGAATGCCTGCACCTCAGAATCTATATGATTCTGCTCACACAGTTGAATTCCACTACATTTGGACAAATTTAACAATGCTCCTTAGATCTGAGAGAATTCTGCAAAAGTAAAAATTGTCCACAGGTATTATTATGTAAAAAAAAAATACAGATGTTGTTGGCATAAGCCAATATTTGTAAAAACTCCATACTCCTTGGCCAGGGAATACACTGTAGCCCAGATATTCAAAAGGGTTGTACATGGCACAACAGTGTTGCACCATGCGCAACCCACTGATGCACCCTGGTGCGATATTCAAAAAAGGTCGCATGGCACAAATCCCGATGCTGGGCGCATCAGTAATGTATGCAGGCACAGGTGGGGGGCGCGCCCATGCATAACCTGCACAGCCCGATATTCAGCCCGAGATGTGCAGAGCCATGAATGTGCAACCCCTACCTGTGCCAGCACAAAGTTATGCCAAAAGAAAAAGGAACAACTGATGGCCACCCACAGAAGAGCTGCCACATTGCAGGGTGCAACATGGCAGCTGCCACCTGTGGGTGGCCACCCGAGTTCCAGCTGCACCTGACGGTGCCCCCCCATGACCGATCGTGGGCATCTGTACAAAAAGAAAACCCTGTCCTATATCATTGGTGGTCCAGTGGACCGCAATCTGCCCGATCGCGGGCATCTGTAAATATAAAGGAGTAATTCGCCCTATATCCCTGGTGGTCCAGTGTACTGCTATTTGCCCGATCACAGGCATCTGTAAATATAAAGGAGTAATTTGACTTATATCTCTGGTGGTCCAGTGGACCACTATCTGCCCCATTGCGGGCAACTGTAAATATAAAGGAGTAATTCGTCCTATATCCCTGGTGGTCCAGTGGACCACTATTTACCCCATTGTGGGCATCTGTAATAATAGAAAACCCCATCTTATATCCCTGGTGGTCCAGTGGACCACAATCTACCCCATTGTGGGCATCTGTAGTAATAGAAAACCCCATCTTATATCCTTGGTGGTCCAGTGGACCGCTATCTGCCTGATCACGGGCATTTTGTTAAAAAAAATGAATTCCAATATCCCTGGTGGTCTAGTGGTAAGCCTCCACCTGCCCACTGAGCCCCACTGCCCCGCTCCTCCTGGTCAGCTGTTGGGCGGCAGCACCCCACCTGCCTGCCGACTGACACCTTGGTAGGGCTGCACACCCACTGGTTCACAGCATGAGCCAATGGTGTGCAGCCCCTGCCATACTATAAATTCCAGATATGTGACCAAGGTGTCAGTTGGCAGGTGGACGGAGCAGGTAGGTGGGGTGCTGCCGCCTGCCGGCTGACCAGGGAGGGGATCGGGGCGACGGGGCTCAGTGGGCAGGTGGGGGGTACCACTAGACCACCAGGGATATTGAAATACTTTTTTTTTAACAAATGCCCGCAATTGGGCAAATAGCAGTCCACTGGACCACCAGGGATATAGGACGGGGTTTTCTATTTTTACAGATGCCCACAATGGGGTAGATAATAGATAGCCCCCGATTGGGCTGCAGGGGATGTCAGTCCCTGACGGCTGCTGCCTGGCAGGGCGCCGGGCACAAGTCATCGTGGATCGGCGCACCTGCATGCAATTGGGGCCATAATGACATGGAAATGGCCCCATGTGCACCTTGCATACAGTATGGCCCCATTTGCATGTCAACTTTTGAATATCGCCGGTGCTGTGCATGGAGCAATGGAACTTGTGCTAGCGCATCTCCATGCTCCACTCTGGCCACTTGCGTTGGTGCAGTGCCACTGCGCCATGCACACTGGGGGTGGCCAGAGTGCAATATTCAAAGCTGCTGAGCCATGGCACAGCTCCGTTGAATATCACTCAGTCCACACCCCTGTGCAGCCAAGTTGAGTTGCACCCAAGCTTGCGCCACAGCCTGGCGCAGTTTGAATATCTGGGCCCCTATGTTTGGGTTCTTAATTATTCGTCAAATTAAAGGGTCAAGGAAAAAGATATAAAGTAAACTGCAAAGAGGGCAGCCCTGTCTTACCCCCTTAAAATAGTAATTTCAGTTCCTTTTTTTTTCAAATTAACAAACTTTATTAAGTCTTTTCCAAAAAAGAAGAATCTAAGATGTACAGACTACAACAATGAAAACACCAAAGCAATGGAAATGGGAGAAGGAAAACAGCAAAAACATGACAGAGTAACCATAAAACTCCCCAGCCCCCCACAACGACCCACTCCATACTCCCTTCCCCCAGAGCACAACTGTCAAAGACAGACAAACCATGAGAGAGAGCTCTAACTCTGCAAAAAAAGATTTATTGAGAAAATAAAAAATAAATAAATAAGAGACCATTAGCTGGACAACCCACTTGCATCTGCCTGAGGACTCGCCGAGATAGGTAATAAAGCCAGAAGGGGTCCCAAAGGGATATAAACTTGTCATATCTGTCCTTCAGGAGAGCTATGTGTCTCTCAGTTTCCAAAGCCTGTAAAATTTACACACACTATTCCTGAAGTGATGGTAGGGAATTGTCCAGCCAGCGGTTCACAATAATCATCTTGGCAACAGTGGAAATCAAGGACATATAAGCTCTGTGAGAACCAAAGAGCTAAGTCGGTAAAAGCTGACAATACATACCTGAAGTGTAAAAAATGAGTCCAGGTCCAAAAAGGGATCAAGAGAATTTCAGATGGACTGCCAGAAGGGGATCACCTTGGAACATCCCCACAGGATATGTTTTTGAGACCCTTCAGCAAGTCCACAACAAGTTCAAGTTGGAGACCAAGCTCTACCCATTCTGCATAATCAAAGGGGAGTGAGATTAAGAATATGTAAAATGCAGAATTGTAAGAACTAGTAACAGTCTTGTATGAGATACCTTTACATGTTCCTCCAGACAGTTTGCCATTCTTCAACATCAACATTAAAGATTCAGGGGCTGCTGCCAATAAAAACATATCCTTTTAGGACTCCTCTGATCAAAATGCAGGAACAGTGAATAAAGTCTGGAGATAGGATGTGGTTTGGCCACAGTAGATACAAAGTCCTGGAACACCAGGTTTGGTTACTCCAACCAGGGGGAGGGGCCCAAAAAAGTGGACACAGCTTTAGAAAGGTGCAAATGTTTAAAGGGATGACAGGTCAGGATAGTGACGCCCCATTGAAGAGCCTCTGCGAGTATGAATTTGCCATCTTCTATCAAGGAGCTCAGGGAGGCAGTTCTTAGGGGTGGACAAAAGTTAATGGGAATAAGGCCGTTAGCAATACATATATCTGGATTGCCAAGAACTGTTTGGGAGTGGTCCTTACACCAGTTCTGTCCCAAGTAAAGACAGAGTTGATACAAGGCTTTAAGGGACCACAGTAGAGGAAAAGAATGGAGTGGTTTAGGAAGGGCAACAAGTTTAATATAAAGAAGGCTGTGAAGGTTGACACCATGTTGCTGACATAATTCTCTCTCTCTAATAAAAGCCATAATGGACAATAAGATTGAATGGAATAGTCTGCTAGGACACAACCCCACTGAAACATTTTGTTACTATGAATGGCACAATACTACAGAAAACAAATGGGCAAGTGGAGGCCACCATGTTCCTTGGGAATTGCTAACTTGAAAAAGGATATGCGAGGGGCACCACCTCTCCATAAGAAGTCTGTCAATAACCTCTGAAGCCGTGAGAATCATGTTTTGGGCAAAAACGGACCAACCATACTAAGTAGATATAAAATCCAAGGAAGCATGTTCATTTTTATGACACTCACACTCCTCCAAAGAGAGAGAGGTAGCAACATCCACCATTGCAGATCTGCTTTGATCGAGCAAACAAGTGGATGTAAGTTAAGCTTGATCAGGTCAGCAGGGGATCAGGTCAACTGAATCCCTAGATACGTGATCACTTTAGGTTCCTATATCAGGCACAACATCTCAATATCTTGTTTACAAGCAAAGGGATTCAAGGGCAGGACTTTAGATTTATCTACATTTAGTTTGTAACCCGCCACTTGAGAAAATTTCCGAATCTTTTTCAGAGTAGCTGGAATAGAGGTCCAGGGATCCTCCCCATGCAAAAAGAGGTCATCTGCATATGAAGAGAACTTAAATCCAGATCTTCTCACCCGGATCCCTTTGATAGAGGGATTCAGTTGTAGGGAGTGGAGGAGAGGTTCTAAAAAAAGATTAAAAAGAAAGGGGGATGAGGGCAACCTTGTCTAGTATCACGTAAAAGTGAGAAAGGGGGCAGACAGAACTCCATTACACCGGACCCTGGCCAAGGGGCAACAATATAAAATGGTCAACCAATAGCAGAAAGGTGAAGGAAAACCAAACCGATGCAGAGTGGCAAATAGAAAGGGCCAGGAAATCCGATCAAATGCTTTTTCCACATCTAGGGAGACCAGGGCTACTGGTGTCCTACTCTCCCCAGATGCAGAAATCAGAAGTAACACCTTACTCAGGCAGTCACCTGAAGACTGGCCCACCATAAAATCCACTTGGGTGGAACAATCAGGCCATCCCAGACTTGTAAAAGGTGGTTCACTAGTATCTTCCCTGGGATTTTTACATCAGAGTTTTGTAGAGAAATAGGGCAATAACTCACAGGTAGTATCTCTGGTTTTCCCAGTTTATGTATGACAGAGATCCATGCCTGGGTAAATGAATAATCTGAGAGTCCAGAGGATATCAAAAAATTAAATAAGCGAGTCGAATCAGGGGCCAATATTTCAATACAGGCAAAGTAAAAACTATTGTTGAATCTGTTTGGGCAGGGGCTTTATCTTTCGGGAGTTGCTCAATCACCCGCTGTGTCTCTGAGTCTCAGATAGACCTTGATAGGAATTCTTGTTTTTGTTCAATAAGACAAAGCAGGGGGAGTGGGTTTAAGTAAGCCTTGATAAGATTCACATCAGGAGGGCCATCGAGGTCCGTACTGTAGAGTTCTTTATAAAAAGATAAAAAGGCTTCCATGATGTCTTGAGAGCAGGTGAGAATACTCCCCGGTGTGGGATGGAGGCTGGGGATCAATTTAGTGGCCTCCAACTGCCGTAGTCATTCAGCTAAAAGCCTACCCACCTTCTTCCCTGATTCTAAATAATGGATCTTGGTATGCTGCAGGGTTAAATTGGCCTATTCCACAAGCAACCCGTAATATTGAATTCTAAGCAAATGAAATCTTTCCCATGTATCAGGGTCATATTTTGAGGAGAGGCAGTGCTCCTAGTTATGTATCTGATCCAATAAAAGGGTAGCCCTCACTAAGTGTTGTTTTTTTAACTTTAAAAGTAAGGCAAATGCATTTGCCATGTACAGTGCATTTGGTAGCCCACCCCATAGCACATCCAAGGCCTGAACGGTACCTTTGTTGTCCTGAAAAAATGTTTCCACAAATGTACAGAGAGCCTCAGTAGTGCTGGGATCCTTAACAAGATTGGAATTAAAATGCTACATTCTGTCCTGCTCCTCCAGTCCAGTCAGTGCATGCACCATATACACTGGGGCATGGTCCAACAGGACCAGGGGTTGGATCTCGCAGAAGGTCAGACCCTGTAATCTGTCCTTACTAATAAGAAAGCAATCTGTGCTATAATGTGAAGCATGGGGGGTAGAATAGAATGCATATTGCCATGCCCAGTGGCTCAAAAGTCACCAGGGACCCACCAATCCAAGATCATTCATAAATTCCTGAAGGCCTAGCTAGGCTGGGGATAAACCAGAACAAGGGGGCTGGATTGGTTCAAGTCTGAGGTAACCACCAGATTCCAGTCACCACTGATACTAATAGGTAAGTGGATATAAGGTGTAAACTGGATTAAAAGGAGCAAAAATAACTGGGGAGAATTTGAGTTTGGCCCATACACTGAACAAAGAAGAACCTCAGTAAGGCCCAGCTAGTCATGGACCAAAAGGAAGTGACCCTCAGGATCCCAACACTCCCAAAGCATCTGAAAGGCTACTCCCTTGCTAATTAATATCGCAACCCTTCCCCTTTTATTGCTGCAGTCCGCCCCGAAAACCTATCCAACTCACTCTCTGTGAAACAAATGGATGTCTTCATGCTTCAAATAAGTTTCCTGAAAAAAGACCACTCCAGGTGAAAACCTCTTTAAATGCCAAAGTATCATATATCTTTTCTTCTTTTCATTTGCTCCCTTGACATTCCATGACAAAATTTAAAAAGAGCACCTATCCCGTAACAGAGGAACTACTGAATTAACCTTTATTGAACCTAGTAAAAGAGGACCGAATACAAAAAACAGTTGTGCTCTGGGACCCACCCACCCCCACTCCCAAACTCTACTGAACAAAAGAAAATAAAAACTCACCCAACCCCCACCCAATCTCACAACCCAAGTGATCTGAACAGGATAGATAGAAATAATATATAGCAAACTGTTAGAGACAGAGCCCACCCTGTGCCCCCATCCCTCCCAAAAAACTCCACCAATCAAGGACATGGAATGTAAGACATATTCTGAGCCACTGAGATCCTCATCATTATAACGCAACTCAGTCTCCCAACCCGACCCCCCACCTGATTATTCCAATCCCCCAAAAAAACCTTGAAAGTAATCCACAAACTAACCTCAGTCCATCAGACCGCACTCCCATAATCTCCTGGTCTGTTAGGTGTTCCAGAATTCCATCTCACCAAGCTCCCCAACCCTAACTCCCACCTTTGTACAGTACATCCCTCTTCCAGAAACCTCCAGGGGCTCAGAATATATAAATCCCATACCTGCTCTAGCCCAACAATCTTGCGGAGCCCACTTAGTAAAATAATAAGTACCAAAAGGTAAAAGAAGTCAGGATCATAACAAATAGCAGCCCAGTTCCAAAGGGAGAGATACACTCCAATCGCTCCACATATACTCCCCCATATTAAGCAGCTCAAAAAAATGTGCATAACCAGACATCAACACAAACAATTAGTGCATCATCTATAATACAACTAGTTGTCCCAAAAGTCAGATGAAAGTTTCCATATGCAAAAATCTGTTATGTGTCAATGGGCACTGCACAGGGTCCAGCAGAAACTAAACAGACTCCGTATGTCCTATGAGAGCTGCCACAAGCTACTTGTTGTAGTCCACACATGATAAAACTAAGCTTTATGTCCACACCAGGCAGAAATCAGACCATCTGATCCAGAAGTCCATAGACAGCCTTCCTGATCCTAGAAACAGGGGTGAATGTTTCACCGATACTCTTGAATAAACAAAAGAAATTGACTGTTATAAAATCAAGCAACACCGCTAACACAAAAGCCCAACAAAGTCTCTCCCTGAGGGATATTCTCTTATCAAATACAACTTAATGAGCAGTGCCCAGCAGCAACTTAATAAATCAGTGAACTTACGTGGGAGTCCTGGTGAAGACGCCAAAGAATCTGCGGCAATTGTGAAGATGAATAGACACCCTAGGCACCAAATAGTATCCCCTGAGTAAAAGCATTACCACCACGGTGGTCCAGGTTCAAAGTCCTGTGGGAGAAAACATTCAAACTGTCAGAAGCAGGCAGCATGTAGAAGAAGTTCAACAAATAGAAACATTGGTACTTTGCTGAAATTAAAACCTGATTGGCCACCATTAAAAAGAAATGAACTAGGAGACCTTTGACTGCAGTACGGCAAAAAATAACCTCAGCTCCAGTGAGCCAAAGTAAAGTTTCTGATGCTCAAAAGAAGATTATATCAATGAAGAGAGGGTAACATTGGATCAGCATTATAGTCCTAATGGAACCAATCCCACAAACTCAATGAATTCAGGGCATCCCAAACAGGTCCAGCAGGAGCACAGAAAGTCCCTGGTGGGCTTGCTCGGTCGACTCATAGCTTCTTTGCTCCCCTTTAATGTGAGCTTGCAATTTGGCTGGGTAGAGTACTCAGAATCTTATGTTAGTGGTGATCAACTTGGAGCAAATAGGGTGACAAGCAGCCCATTTTTGCTGGATGGCCACAGGAAAATCTTGTACAATAGGAAGTGTTGCACCCTCCCAGGTCACTGCCTGTAGTTTCCTAATTTTGAGCAAAACATGTTGCCTATCCAAACAGTTGAGAAGGCGGAAGATGAAGGGATGTAGGGGAGCATCTGGAGGAGGCATTGGTCAGAGAGATCAATGAATGATCACATTCAACCACATAGGTTGGGCCATTGGGTGAGGGGTCCACCAACTTTTCACCGAGTTTTTGGGTGAATATTACAGCATGCGGGCCCTCAACCCTTTCCGGTAGCCCAAGGACTACTAAATTGCACCATGAGTGACCTTCCAGATCTTCTAATTTGGAATCCAGCTGAGAGATCTTATGTCAGACAGCAACAATCTCTGGGTCCATCCTTTCTCTCCAACTGTCCAACAAAGTGACCCGGACCTCCATATCCCCACTCTTTGATTCAGAATCTCGGTTGCCACCCATAATTCCTAAACTTCCTCTGTGAGAAGCTGGATCACTTCTTTGACCGGTGAGAATTTTTCCAAAAAACGATCTTCTGAATGAGTCATGGAGGGGAGCTCATCTTCCCTACCAGGGCTTTTTGCAGCCTGGAGCATTCCAGGCATTTTTCCCACTCGGGAGTTGCAGGAGGAGTGTGTCAAGGAGCAGCTGTTTTCATTTTGGTATCCACTGCAATAAGAAGAACGCACCAAACCTTGGGAGTAGACAGGCAGAAGCTATGCAGTAATAGCCTCAGGAACACTACAGTGACAAAAACAAAGAAAATTATAATACATTTCGGAAGTAAGGGTCAGAGAGCTCTCGAGATGCTGCTTCTTTCTAAAAGTACATCATGTGACTCCCTCATAATATCAGTTCCTATCAATCCTCTATTGTAGGAAGCCAAAATGGCACAGTTATATAATCTGGATAACCATAAGACAAAAGACTCCAGGATACTATACCTATGTAAAGTATGGAACAAAAACTCATTCTGTACCTGGCCAAAAGCTTTTGAATGATCTTGTGACAATAAATACCCATGTAAAGAATGATCCTTATAATATGCTAAAACATATCTAATGACATATAGGTTATTCCCTGAAGTTACCGCTCAAGTTCCTAGCTGGTATAGAGCACATTTGAGCAAGGAGGGGTTAATTTAGGGGCAATTTGTAATAGTTGAGAATTCAAGAGTTTTGACAAAATTTTGTAATTTGAATTCAATAAAAAAAATTGGCCTCCAATTGTCCAATGTAGTTTTATCACCAGATGTGTAAAGAAATATTAGAAGACCTTTAGAAAATTAAGGTGGAAATACATCATAATATAGCAAGGCATTAAAGACTTCCATAAGATGTGTAGCCAGATCTGCTGCCAACACTTTATAAAAATCATAAGGTAACGTGTCCCAACTAGGAGAAGCCCCAGATTTCAAAGACAAGATCATACCTAATATTTCTGTTTCTGAGTGAGGGAGCGATAAGATGTCCTTTTCAGATTGAGAGAGGAGAGGAGAGGTACCTTTGCTGAGTACCAACCATCATAAGTCCTTCCTTGTGGTAAAACACCAAACAGTTTATGTAAGTGGTTACCAATTATGTTAGACAGAGCTCAGAGAGAAGTTCCCCATTAGAATCTCTCAAAGTAGTAATTTGGGATGCATCCACTCTTTCCTTACCTTTCTGACATGGGTCGCTATATGGTCCAGTTTGCATCCAATATTTTAATTCAGCTTTCAAGGAAATTGTTCTATCATATTGATGCCATCTCATCTCAATTTTCAAATTTCTTTTTTGCTGAGAGAGATCAGAGGTGCTAGAGTTTGCCTATGATATAAGACTGTATAATTGGGATGGTTGAGTCAAATTGATGAGGTACTCAAAGCTCTTTTTGGATTTCCCATAAGAAAGGAAAAATTATTTTATTTCCTTTTTTTGTGTCTTCTGACCAAGCAAAGGCAGAATCATAGATGCAACAAACTGAATTCCCGGCAAAAAGCAGAGATTTAATACCACTCTGTACTTCAGGAAGCTGCAATGCACTGGCATTCAGCCTCCTTCTTCCTAAGGGATTAAAGGAGCGTGTGTGACAACCCAGTTTAAGTTGTAATAGGGTATGATCAGAAAAATCAAAAGGCAAAGTGTCCACAGCAGAAATCTGTAAATCTGGGGAAGTAAAAAAGATAGTCAATTCTGGTGTATGAGCCCCTATAGTATGTAAAGGGGGTATGTGCCTGGGGGTTTAATCAGTGCTGTTTGGGATTTGAACTGTTTCTGACTGTAATTCTGTTAATTTCACTGCCTTTGTGTTTGATTTCAGTAGCTTCAGGCTTCTAGGCTGCCTAGGGGGCCTCTTTTTGTTTCTGCTACAGTTGTGGAAGTGTTCAGTAGCTTCTAAGTGGGTATGGCTGGACCAGCCACTGCCTTGGAACTCCTTAGCTACTTGTTTTTGGACTAAGCCTGTGGGAGGGCAAGGATCTCTATGCTAAGGACAGGCTACACTTGAATGGGAAGGGAAGGAGGGTATTGGAACAGAAACTGGGGGAATACTTAGCAAACAATGAGAATTTAAACTAGAAGAGGGGGGTCGCAGGTGGACAGGAGTCAGGCAGGATCCACAGGAAGGGAAGCCAAATGAGCTTTCCCCCATATCAGCAGCAAGGGACTTAGGGATGGGTCAGGAGGGGATGCTAGAAAGGGAAAGTAAGTAGGGAGAGGGGGAAGGAAGTGGGGTGGAGGGTGGTAATCTTGAATGCTAGGAGTCTAGGGAACAAAACAGCAGAGTTACAGGCTATCATGGCAGATGGTGAGGTGGACAATGATGGCCATCACAGAGACATGGGCCACTCATTACCATCACTGGGACCTGGCAGTACTGAGGTATAGGTTATTTTGGAGGGACAGGGTAAAAGGGAAAGAGGGGGGTGCTGTATGTAAGGGAAGAACTGAAGTGTGTCAGGGAGGAAGGGGGGGAGAGACGCACAAAGTCATTATGGGTGCATCTCCAGGAGTCCAAAAATAGGACCTTCAGGATGGGAGTGGTGTACAGGCCACCATCTCAGACTGAGGAGTTAGACAGCGAACTAGTGGGACAGATCAAAAGGACCTGAGGGAGGGGCAGTACAGTGATTGTGGGGGACGTCAACCTACTGGGAGTGGATTGGGGTACCCCAGCCACCAAGAACAGGAGGGAGCAGGTACTTCTGTATGCCTTCCATGACAGCTTCTTATTGCAGATGATCAACAAGCCAACCAGGCTGGGGAACCCCCTAGATCTTGTGCTGGTGAATAGTGAGTTTGTGAGGGAGTTGGGGGTGGAAGAACAGCTGGTGGGAAATGACCACCACTCAGTGTGGTTCACGATACACATGGGGAAAGGGGGAGTAGAAATGGGCAGAAGGGTGTTAGACTGCAGAAGGGCCGATTTTGGGAGGATGAGGGAAAAAGTACTGGGAAATCTGGTCAGGATCCATTGAAATATGAACACCAACCAGAAGTGGGAGGTCATTAAACTGGGAATTGAGGCAGCAACCACAACATGTACAGGTGTCCAGAGAAAGAAGGCTAGGGCCAAGAAGCCTAGCTGGGTGAGCAGGGGAGTCATGGAAAAGTAAGGAAGAAAAGAGCTGCCTTTAGAAGGTACAAAAAAAACAAGAAGAGGGGAGGGCGGAGGAACACCTGAAGGAGTCAGTCAATGGAGGTGACAAAGACAGTCAGGGCAGCCAAGGCATCCAAGGAACTCAGGGTAGCACAAGGCATCAAAGAGAGGGAGAAGGACATCTTCAGGCCCATTAGGGAGAAAAGGAGTTGAAAGGACCAGGTAGTAAGGATCAAGAGGGAAGGGGGGATGGGTGAAAACAGGGGCAGAACAGGCAGAAGTGTTAAACGAGTACTTCTGCTCAGTATTTACTAAAGATAAAGGGGGAGCTATACCCAAAGGAGGTGGAAGGATGGGCATGGGAGTGGGAGGTGACAGACAGGGAAATCCCAGTAGGCAGGGTACTGGAGGGCTTGAGGGCACTGAGGGTGGACAAGGCACCTGGGTCAGATGGTATACACTCCAGGGTGCTTAAGGAGCTGGCAGAAGTCCTGGTAGAACCCTTGGCAGACCTCTTCAGTGCCTCCCTAGACTCGGGGAGTGTACCTCAGGACTGGTGGATGGCACACTTGGTACCCCTCCACAAGAGTGGGTCCAAGGATGAGCCAGGAAACTACAGACCAGTGGCCTCACATCCATCATGGGGAAGCTGATGGAGACAATCCTGAAGGAGAGGCTGGTTTCCCTCCGAGAGGCTAATAGGCTGCAGGATGGTAGACAGCATGGGTTTGTCTCAGGCAGATCCTCTCAGACCAACCTGGTGGATTACTACAACTGGGTAACCAGGCAATTAGACAAGGACCATGCAGTGGATGTCCTGTACCTGGACTTCAGTAAAGCCTTTGCTTCTATGTCACATGGGAGGCTAGGAAATAAACTGGAAGGCACAAAGGCAGGGGCAAAGATGGTGGGATGGGTAGTGAACTGTCTTCAAGGGAAACAGCAGAGAGTGGTGGTGGGAGAGGTGCTCTAATTTCCCAGGACAGTGAAAAGTGAGGTGCCACAGAGCTCTATACTAGGAGCAGTGTTGTTTGGGATCTTCATAACAGACATCTCAATAGGCATCAAGAGCAAGATCAGTCCATTTGCAGATGATACCAAGATGGGAGCAGTATTGGATGACTTAGGAGGGTGGCAGATGTTGCAAGATGATCTGGCAAAATTGGAGGCCTGGTCGGACACTTGGCAGCAGGGGTTTAATGCCAAGAAATGTAAGGTGCAACATTTCAACACAAAAAAAAACAAGGAGGAGCTGCCAGCTAGGGGGGAATTCAACTAGTCAAGACGGAAGAGGAGAAGGATCTGGGGGTGATCATAAAAGAAGCAATGAAAAACTCAGCACAGTGTAGAAAGGCAGCTGCAAAGGCCAACAGGACGCTGGGTTGTATTGCCAGAGGCATATCCTCAAGGAGGGGGAAGGTGATCCTGCCACTATATAGGTCACTGGTTAGACCACACCTAGAGTATTGCATGCAGTTCTGGCAACCGTACCTGAAGAAAGACAATAGGTTACTGGAGGCAGTGCAGCACAGGGCACTAAAAATGATCCAGGGTCTAGGGGACTTACCCTAAAAGAGAAGGCTGAAGGAGTTTAACATGTAATCCCTGGAGGAAAGGAGGGATGGGGGAACATGATTGAAACCTTCAAGTACATGAAGGGAATAAATAAGATGGGTACAGAAGGGCTTTTCAAATTGAGGGGAAGGGGGAGGGACACTCGCAAGCATGATCTGATATTGGAAGGGGGAAGATTCAGGAGGGAAATGAGGAGACACTTTTTTACGGAGAGGGTGGTGTCTTGGTGGAACACATTGCCAAAGGAAGTGGTATTCTGTATAACAATGGAATGCTTCAAAAGGGGATGGGACAGGGTAAGGGGAAGGGTCACTGAATGGTGGAGGGGGAGGAGAAGGAGGAACAGCTGCAGTATAAAGGCTGCTAGCTGCAAAATCAAGCAGACTTGGTGGACCATAAGGCCTTTATCTGCTAGCAATTTCATATGTTCGTATGATAACTAGTCTAAGGATCTGAAAATTAGATCCCCTAAAAAGAATACCAACATCATCCACTTTATACTGGCCAAATGACCAAAAAGGCCCACACCACTAATCTCTTTTCATGGAGTGTAAGTTGGATAGAATGGCCATTCAAGTTTCTTGGAGAAAAACAGGATTGAATTTTCCCCATAGTAATAAAGAATAAACAGTTGATCATTTCTTATAATTATTTAAATTACATACATTCAGAGAGGTGACCTTTAATTGCTCCATAATCAATGAAAAGAAGAAAAAGAAACAACCATTTCAAAAAAAAAAAAGATAAGTAAATCAAGTTTCTCCTATCCCCTTCCTCCAACTTTTTTCGTAGTCCCTGAGGCTCTGTTTCTTTTCTTCTTTTTCTGGAAAGGGGAGTTGTCTTCTGCCTCTGCAAGGGGTTGGACAGATGTTTCAGAGTCCACATCATCCCAGTCAGAGTCACCCCAGTTTTTTGATATTTGTGTCACCTCATGCTTGTTAGCAAGTGGCAAGACAGGCTCAGGTGGGGTCTGTTTAGTAGATCTAGTGCTACGACGCAAGGGTAATTATTTTGTCAGTTGTGGAGGAGGTATGCTGATTTCTTCTTCAGGTAATGTGGGGGGTACCACAGGTGGTACTAAATTGGAAACCTCCATGACATGGGGGGGTGGTCGTGTAGGACAACTCAACAGCTTTGGGAGGTTGCAGTAGTTGGTGAGCCTGAACAGACGGAGCTACTGACTGTGAGGAGTTAGTTTTAGCTGAGATCTTGGAGCATCTTGGAGCTGGCTGAGGGCTTCTTGTATGTCATTCTGGATTGAGCTTAGGAGCAGGAGTATGTGGCCTGATCACAGAACTGGCTTTTTGAGCTTTCTGCACCAAGTCAGACTGATTGAAAGGTGAGGGTCTATTGTAAGAAGACCAGGGACAGTCCTGAAAAATATGCCCTTTAATGTTGCACAGGTTTCAAATATTCCAATCAGTTCAAGTGAAACTGATGTGCCCAAAGCTGCCACACAACCCATAACGAAGCTTGTCACAGGCACTAGACAGATGTGATCTTGCCCCGCATTTATAGTAGGCTTTGTGTTGTCCTGCATAAAAACAACCGACCCATTCTCTGCCCAGGAAAAAAAACTGTTAGGGATATGACTGATCCCTGAGGGGCCCATCTATAGCCTCACTCTGAACTTCCATCCCCCAGTCCAGTAAATTCTAATTCAATAATAGCGTCAGGGGGTTCCAGAATGTAGCACTTAATGGCTGAGCCAGTAATGATTATCCACCAACATTTATATTCTCATGTCAGAACATAATAGTAAACGTTTTGATGAACGGCTTGGCCAAGGGGATAGCCAAAAATGGCATCCAAAAGGGGGTGCACTTCAAAGTGTCACAGAGACTCCAAAATCTATTGAGCCCAGTCGGGGTAGTGAAACTTACACTGGAATTCTCTTCCCCAGATATGTTAATAAGGCCAAACACTTCTGAAGGGATGACATGTAGGGAGTCTTTAAGAAGAACTTTACCTACATATACTCTGTCAGGTTTGCCTTCCAGACCACCCACGTGGTGGAGACTGACCACATTGTGTCTGGGCAAAGCTTCTGGCCTGTTTTTGAAAAAATCTGAAAATTTCATATGGGGGGGGAGGTAGCTGTTGGTCCTTGACGTCACACAGTCCCTGGGGAATTCTAAGTAGTCCAATCAGCAGTTATATCAGCCTGAGCAGACAGTTTGATGTCTGGTGTCTCAGCTGTATTCCTTGTTCCTCAATTGTCAATTCTTCTCTGGAATTCTGCACAACAACATTCAGTGGAAAAACAACAGAGCTCCCTCCCCCCAAATTCAAGGCATCGGTACTTACAGGCAGATTAGAGTATCTAGTAGGAATTATCTCTTCTGGGGCTCGAAAAGTACTCATTCTGGGTTTTGGCTCCAAATCCATTGAGCAACCAGCCAAACCAAATCATCCTTCTCGGTGCCAGGAATCTTTCAGTAGCTTCACTTCTTGAGACCAGATCAGGTCAGGAATCCAAGCTCCCTCTGAATTCTATGTCCATCCTCCCATATGCAATGCAGCATCTGGGGACCAGCTCTCCATTATTTCTTCAAGTGGCTGGACATGGAAGGCAGCCTGTAACCGTGATATCGCAGACAACGGTTTACTTTGGTTTGCTTACAAACTCATAGAAACAGTGGGACCTTCTGATGTGTGCATTGGAACAGCATGGCCCACATTTTGGGTCGGGAGCCAACAGCTCCCCTGCCAAAAGTAGAGGAAGTTCCTTGGTGTCCTGGCCAAATCTCTCCCATTCACTAAAAATACCAACAGCTTAATCTAGTTCAATGCCAGTTGGCATCCATCTGTATCCCTCTTCCCCTGGACAAGGCTGAAAATAGGCAGAATTGTCTAGATCTCCATTCTGGGTCAACAAAAACTAAACAAATAAAACTAAAATGAAGCTGAATTTCAAAAGCTTTTGTGAAATTGTGGAACATTGTGATAAGATTGTTGAAGCCATGCCCATGCATTTTGCCCAGTCATATACCTGAGTTTCCATTGTAAAGGATTATAAATGCTGTATAAAGTGGCAATAAGGTAGCATTCATAGGAGTCTGTATTATAAAAGTATAGTTTTACCAAGTGTCAGTTCACTTCTGAGTGATGAACTATGAAGAATAATCATGGACATCACTGTGTACTAGCCTGAATTCTTGCAATATGCCTGATGACCGCTGCAGCTCATTGACATGCACATGCGCTTGAAGCAGTCCTCTTATGCAGATATTCATCTTTTGTTAGAGGCACTGCAGACATTCTGGGGATTTTGAATGAAATATGGGTGGCATAAGACTGGTTGCTTGTTATGCTGGATATTGTCTTTATACATGAATATGCCTCATTCAGATGGTGTCAGTGTGCTGAAAGAGGCATTGGAAAAGTATACAGCATTGGATCAGGATCTGAGGAATTTTCTCTGTGAACTTACATAAGGGACTCTGAGCAGCAATGTGTTTGTTTTTGAGGACTCCCACTACCTCCAGTTGAAAAGGACAACTATGGGGGAATTATCTACCCCCAATTATGACAATATTTACCTGGGAAAATGGGAGGATAACGTGATCAGAAATTTAAATGTTAATCAGTTTCATCACTGTAGCGACCTACAGTATATAGATGATACATAATTATTATGATATGGAAAGGAAGTGAATGTGAATCAAATAATTTTGTTCAGTATCTAGATAATTGAAATGTTAACCTAAGGTTCACTTTTACAAGCAATAGAAACTGTATTAACTTTCTACCCAGTCGAATCAGTAGATCATGAATCATGATCTTTGGTTGGCAGACATGAACAATCACTTCCACTCACCAATTATTATCATCATCTGATCATCAAGCAAGTTTATGATTTTTGATAATCTTCTTGGATGGTGATCTGATCATCAAAAATACTAACATTTTTTAATTCTTAATGGTAATTTGTCATGATTTGACTAAATGTCATTTGATAATTATTGATGATGACATAAAGTCCATGTTTTGGTGAATTTTAATGACTTGCTTTATTTTCAAGGGATAATTTTTGATGATCACATAAAGCCAAATTTTTCTGTAGGTCTTTAATGATTACATGATTGTACAAATTATGATTTATGTTGATTATATCAAGCCACAGTTGGTTAGAAAATAGTTGGGCCCCATATTCAGAGACAACTACTACTTTCACACCAACAGGAGTGGGCATGGCACATAACTCACGTCCTGATCTGTGCAATATTCAGAGTTAGCACACTCCAACTTGAGCTTGCTAACCATCTGACTATAGAGACAATTGGCAGCACAGTGCATAGTGACTATACTCTGTGCTGTTGCAACATGGGGCTGCACATGACCCATAGCAGCCATGAACAACAGTGCAGCCCTAATGGAATAAAACTAGGGCAGCTAAGGGCTATATTCAGCCCTTGCATGCAAATGAGTCCATTAGGCATGCAAGTTGCTAAGGGGCCATTTGCATGCCCATTATGGGCTCATTTGTATGCAACTATCAGCAGTCCCTTAATGCCCATGCCATCACAGACTTGTAGTCTAGTGGACCCCCCCACACCCACTCCCCATCCATATTACTATATTAAAAGGACTCAGATTCCTGTGGCTCTCCTCAGCCATGGAACAACACAAACATCATATGATAGCACAGCACCAATTTTAGCCCTGATGCTTTGAGTCTGTAGTGTGGCCCTTCTTCTGAGGCACCCCAATGAAGGGTCATGCCCCTGAAGAAAGGCCATGCTACAGACCCAAAGCACTGGGGCTAGTTTGGTGCTGTGCTAGCATGTTTTGCTCTAAATAAACTGAGAGTTTTCTTAAATGCTTTGCATTTTGTGATTTATTTTCAGGACTCAGTGTGAATTTTCATTGTTACTTTGTGTTCCGAACCCCCTGCCACACTGGTTGTGTTGCTTCTGTACATAGAACTTTGTGAGTAGCAGCATCCTTGGCAGCATGCTCTGTAGCACCCCCAGCACTGAGCTCCCAAGCTCACCCACTCCCAGCTCTTGTCTCAGGCTCACAAGGCCATCCACTCCCAGCTCTACTGGAAGGCTCCTGAGCCCAGCCACCCCCAACCCTGATGGGTGCTGGACTCAGGAGGTGGAGCCGCAAGAGTTCAGTAAGTTGGGGCATAAAGTGTTGTATGGTGAGTGTCCTCGGGCTCAAGAGGTAAGAGGTGTCCAGGGGGCCCAGAAAGGGGACCAAGGAAGGAGGTTGGGGGGGGCTAGACAGGGGTGTCAGGGGGTTTAAGAGGAAGGTGGTGTCCAAGGACCATGGAGTGAGATGTCTGGGGGTACAGGAGAGAGAGGTGTCTAGGGAGAGAGGGGCATCCTGGAGGCTGAGGAGAGAGGAATATAGGCCAGGGTAAAAGGCATCTAAGGGGGGTCAGGAGGCATGTCTAGTGAGGGAGGGATGTCGTATGAGCCAGGGAGGGATGTGTCTGGTGTGTCAGTGATTAGAGTTGTCTGATGGAGTGGGAAGGGATAGGGGAGGTGTCTGAGAGGACATAGAGGGAAGGAGCATAGTGGTGGCAGGGGACAGTAGAATAAGAGTGGGTTATGGAAGTCCAGGAAGGGGGACATAGAGGAAGGAGGTGGTGTGGGGGGCCTTGTGTTGGGTCTTGGAGGAAGGGAGGTAGTGTTCGGGGCTGTGGAGGGAGGGGGTACTAGCAGGGAAGGGAGCTGTCTGGGGCACCCACCTTTCCAATGGAGGGCCTTGCACCCCTCTTGCCATCCAGTAATGAAGAAATTCTACAGCAGGTGCTGGAGTAGATAAGGTCAAAATGTGATAATAACATGGACACCTAATGCTGCACACCATCCCTGGATCACTCCACAGCACTCAAGGCTGCATACTACCCAGATGATCACCCTTCCTGCAGCTGGATCCACACCGCCACACTTTCCACCCACTGACCAAATGGCTAACCCCTACCAACCACTCTCCCTTCAACTGGAACACTCCCAAACCCTGCTATCCACTGACATGTTTTGTTAGGGTGTTTGGGAACTCCTTGCAGGGACCTTCAGCCCCTACATTTTTACATTCACTGGCCTGAAATCCCCCTCCCCAGTCAATGACCCGTGCCTCCCCTACCTGTGCAGAGCATTGCAACCCCATAACCAGGCAGTGGCCTAATCCCAAGCATGGACCTGCACCCCACACCCTTCCAGTGTTGGCATTGCACCCCCTTCCCATTTCAAAGTAAAAGGGAAATCCCACAGCAGCGAACCCAGTAGGGGAGAGAAGGGCAAACCTCCAAACGTGCATTCCCTAAATGGTCACCTTCTTACAGATGGGCCCTCTGACCTACTGACCAGTATCCCCGCCTTCTGTTCTCTCACAGCTAGCACCACCACCCCAGGGCACATTAGTGTGTTTGGGGAGGCCATTTCATAGCGACCTCAGGGAACAGTGTTTGAGGGGAAAATCAGTTTGGGCACTCCAATCACTCCCCTGCAACATGTCCAACATAAGTACCCCCACACACACACACACACACAAGATACTCCTGAGCCAGTTCCCCATCAGAGCAGCCCTAAGCCTGCATATTGTTTTTAGCATAGCCCATGCAGAAGCTCTCACCAGACAGTACTGTCTATCCTCTTAAAGTAGCAGTATTCATTGGATATGAAAAGTTCTGACCTTCTATTTTTATTGTTGTGGAATGAAGAATTGACATTTTGATTGCAGATTGTCGTGGCCTCCATTTTTTCCACGATTTGTTTAACTTGGTTTTTAACTTTTTTAAATTAGTGACTTGAGTCACATCTGCCATTTTAGCACATTGTGTTGGAGATGTGCGTGTTGCATGTAAGCATGACCCACTCACCCGTGATGGACTGATTGACATGCTGCCAGCATGATCTTCTCTCCTACTTCCTTGTGCTCTGTGACTGAAAGGTATGTCTTCTCTAAGCATAGTCAATGATTGGAATGTGTGTCTGCACATATAGTAATAACTCTGTGGTTTTTAATTATTTATTTTTCATAGATACTGCATATGCAGGAAAGGAATGACTTGCCATAGTTCTTTTTGCTGATCTGTGACATGAAAGAAGCTGTACTTGCAGTCAGTACAGGCTGCAATTTGGACACTGATTTAAGCCACAAAACTTTATTTGATTGTCGTTCCTGATGGTCACTATTTTGGTTATTTCCCCTGTTTAGGAATACCATCACAAACAAAGTGTAATTTAGGAATGACAGTGCTATTGCCCGTATACTGTTCTGTCTGGGATTATGCACTAGGAACAAGGTTACAGGGAATTTGTTATTAGCTTGACTGTGTGTAGTTTAAGAAGTTATTGACTACATTGTTGGATGTCCTGAGCTGTGACCACAAACACACAGGTTCAAACTGGAGACCCATGGTATATTTTAAATGCTAATATCAGTAACAGTGAAGACAGGTACTTAGAGCTTTCTGAGGAACTACTGGAAAATGAGGCAGCTGTCTCCCTTTTTAACTGACAGTAGTCTCCTGCCACAAACCATGAACAAGCTAGAAGATGTGATTGGCACTTCAGAGGGAGGAACATGAGATGTGTCACATTCAAATGAGCCTCCTCTAGAGGTACTGCCAACAGGAGACATCTCTACCAACTGGCAGTACAAATAGTGGACCTGGCGAGATTGTATGCACCTTGTTGACATTACCTTACTTGAGAAATAGAAAATATGTGGAATACAGCTGTTCTATTAAAACAAGCTATTTAGAACACTCGTACAGCAGTTGAGTGAGTTTACAGAGTTTTTAAATAACAAATACTGCTGCTTTAACTTTCCTTTACTATCTGGCTGATCCTGCCTGCTGCTGTCAACACCAAGACATCCTAATGACATCAGTGCCAGACAGCAGGCTAACATGGCCTGCCTTGCTTTTCCTGGAGGACTGCTTGCCTCCCCATCCAGGTAACTAGTTATTAATATATTTTCATTAATTAATTAATTAATTAATTTATTTATGCTTCCTTGACTTTTGTTGAGGCCCTCTCATGGGCTATCTGTGGGCTGACTCCCACCCCTTATATGCATTCTGTTTCCTCATCTCCTTTACAGCCCCTCCTTGGCTTGTACACAGCTGCAGGAGGCTTGTCTGTTACTCTCCTCAAGGAGCGCTTAGTCCTGCCTCCTTCCATAAGGCTTTTACAATTTAAATTAATCCTGCTGGGCATTGCCAAAAGCCATGGTGTGGCTTACAATGTGCAGCACGTTCTGCTGCAGCTTCAGCCGACCTCTCCACTAGATCTCTCTCTCATCAATCCCTCCCCACTACTGCTGTGGGAGTGACTTCTCTTTGCTGCTCCAGTCCCTTTTTGCATCTCAAATCCCTTAGGGCAAAAACAACGTTGCCACCGGAGCAGTGGTTCAGGAAAGTGGGGGTGTCATTTCCATCCATTGTCTCTTCCACCTCACGCTAGCTCCATTCTCTTCCTCTCCCAAAAGCATGGAATAGGCCACAGCCTGAGCGCCATACCAACTGGGAGTTGTAAGTGCCTGCAGGCACTTTCGCTTCTAGTGCAATCGTGGTATGGGGCTGGCTGCAACTGCAGCCCTAGCGTGTCCTCTTCCTTGCAGTATCCACTATGTTATGGCTCGGGGAGCCCCCACTAAACCCCAGGGTAGGGTACTAATTTATTTAAAAAACTGCTGGCCTCAACCACTACAGGGCTAACCCCCCCAGGGCTAAATTTACATAGTGCCCCCTGACATATAAAGCCCACAGGACCACCAATTTCTTTTCATTTTACCAAATGACCTACTAGCCCAAAAGAGCCCACACTAGCCCACCTGAGCTACCAAGTAAAATACTGGCCAATTGGTCACCAATGGGAACCAAGGGGTTGTTTTGCTGAGCCCACCTCCAAAACCACAATTCCTTTTCTCTCTCTCTCTTTGCTTCTGCTACTACTGTGTTTCAATCAATCAATATCTTTATTTATCCAGGCAAGCACCATTGAGCAAGCTCATTTAAAAGGTGGACCTGCGGTCCTACAGAAATGATACAGAAAGACAAGTTACAATAGTACAAACAATAAAAATAGCTGCTATTACAGTAAAAATGTACATTTACAGGTAATATACATTGAACATAGAACTGCAAGGAGTTGTGGATAATGAACTTGTGCTGGATCCAAGCCCAAAAACTGGGCATTTTGTAGTAGGAAATGTTAGGTAGAGGGTAGGCATACCAGATAGAAGATATAAAGCACATAATGTAGGGAGAGGTGGGGAATGGGGCGCAAGTGAAGAGGACCCAATTTTCAGAGCAGAGTGAGGGATTGGGAGGGTAGAGAACCATACGAAGGGCGACAAAGTGATTTTTGCCCCAAAACACGTCGACATATGGAGGAGAAAAGCTGCCGTTGTACTAAGTGCAAGAGGAGGAATATAGTAGCAGGGGTATAACTGGGAGGGTCCTGGAGGTTGGGGCAGAGGGAGGTGTTGGATGGAGGAGGGACTGAATATTTTTTTGGGCGAAAGACAATAATTATCCCCAAGTGCGGCTGCATGTGCTAGAATCAGGCTGCAGCTGTTCAGCATGTCAAAGAATAAGATATGGGAGTTCGGCACTAAATCCTGTGGATCTGTTGGTGGGCATGCTAGAGGCAGAAGCACACATTTCAGCTAGGGGGCAGCCGTTTGCGGGCCGCTGTTTGAGGGAGGGAGGTTAGTTAGTGTCTAGTAAAGCAGTTGCAAATTTCCGTAATGCCATCACGGTAAAGCCTTTTGAACAAAAGGGTACTTACTGTGGTTTTCAGCGTAAGTATTTTTGGGGTTTTATTCCATATTGATGGGAGTGAGAATCCAAAGGTGGCTCTCCCAACTCGTGTGAGTGCCCTGGGTATATTTAGCAGGAGTTATGAGCAGCTTCTAAGGGAATAATTCCTGGACACAATCGGAGACAGACAGCCGATGATGTATTGAGGGAGTTTGCCATTGAGGGCTCTAAGTGTCCAGAGTGCTGCATTAAAGTTGCGCTTATAGTGAAGTGAGGTCCAGCCCATGGTGGCATATAGTGCACAATGATGGGTAGAGAAGGGGAGGTCAGTAATGAAGCGTATAGCTCTGTGGTAGAGCGTATCCAATTTTCCAAGATAGGAAGCCGCACAGCTACTGTATATGAAGTCTGCGTAGTCAATTAAGGACAGAAACGTGGCTTGGACTAGTCTTTTCTTTGCATCTGCTGTAAGAAGTCTTCTTATCCTGTAAAAAGGGCCAAGTCTTTGCCTTAATTTTTTCAGCAAGTCTTCCAGGTGGACAGTGAAGGAGAGTTTACAGTCAATCCAGACCCCAAGATATCTGAATTCTGGAACGTACTCTAAGCACTCTCCCAGCATCGTGGTTATTGGGGGGAGGGAGTCAGTAGTGCTTGTGTAGTTTGTGGGGGAAAATAACATGGCTTTAGTTTTCTTAGCATTTAATAGCAGTTTTTTATTGATTAGTTGGAGTTGCAGGAGGTTGAACTCTTTTTGTAGGTCAGTACAAGCTTCTTTTGGTGTGGGACGACTCAGGTACAGCACTGTGTCATCTACGAATAAGTGAATATTTGCATCATTGATTCCCTTATCAATGTTGTTGATATACATTGTGAAGAGGAGGGAACCTAATATGGATCCCTGAGGGACACCTGTTTGTAAGAGTTTTAGGGCAGATAATTTGCCATGCACTTTCACCTACTGGTATCTGTCTGTCAGATATTCAGAGAACCAGTTTAGAGAAGTAGCATCCAGTCCTAGTGTTTTTAGCAAGTTGAGGAGCAGGTCATGGTCGACTGTGTCGAATGCTTTGCTGAGGTCAAGAAACACAGCACACACTGACTTTTGATGCTCCAACTCCAGTTGCCAGTTGTTGGTTACTTTAGCTAATGCCGAGACAGTACTGTGGTTGGCTCTGAATCTGGATTGAAGGGGGTTTAGTAATTTTTCTCTGTTGATGAAGGATCTTAGTTGGCCATTTACTATTTTTTCCAGTAGCTTTGAGAGTGTGGGTAGGAGAGAAATTGGCCTATAGTTATTAAGGTCGCAAGGGTCTCCAGATTTAAATAGCAGGATAACGTGTGCAATCTTCCATATTTGAGGGAAGGTACCTTGTGTTAGGGACAGGTTGAATAAATGAGTAATAGGCACTGCCAATACGTGGCATGCTATCTTTAGAAAGTATGGTTCGAGTGCATCTGATCCGGCACTTTTCTTAGTATCCAGGTGGAGAATAAAGTCTTCCACTTCCTTGAGGGAAACCGATGAGAATGAGAAATGTTGACTAACGGAGCCAACATTTGGTGGGGTCATGCCAAGTTGGGTGCACAGGCTACATGCAGGTGAGTTATCGAAGGCTAAGCCGGCTGTGGAGAAGTGCGTGCTGAATGCCTGCAGTATCTCTTTGTTGTCATTGATTACTGTATTGTCAGAGGTAATTTTTGTAGGGAGCATATTTTGTGACATGGCTCCCACCAGTTCTTTCATTGTGGCCCAGAATTTGGAGGGACAATTGGCTGCAGTATATAGTTCTGCTTGGTAATAGCAGGCTTTAGCTTCCCTAATCAGTTTGGTGCAGCGATTTCTGGCTGTTCTAAAGAGGTGCCAATCTTCCTCTTTTTGAGATTTGCTGGCAGTTTTCCAGAGTTTATCCCTGGACACCTGGACAGTAGTGCAGCCTTGAGATCATGAGTGAACCAACAGCATTCCCTAGCCTTTATGCATATTTTTGACACAGGTGCATGTAGATTCATGGCATAGATAATGATTTCATGTAGAATAGAATATGCAGTTTCCACTGTTTTAGCAAGGTAAAAACTCTGCCACTAGGGGGAAGTTTTTTAGGTCAAGTAGGTATGCCTTTGGGTCAAATGACCTGGTTGACCTTTTGGTGGAGAATTTGGCCATAGTTGGCACTTTGTTGGCTGCCCAAACTCCAGCTATTAGGCAATGGTCACTAATATCTGCGTCAAAGGTTCCAATGTGGGAGAAGGAATGGGGTTTATTCACAAGCAGGACATCCAGAAGGGTACTTTTGGCTGTATTCTTTTTGTTGATATGGGTGGGCTCTTTGTGGAGTAGGGTGAAACCAAGGGAGACGTTGAAAGATATAAACAGGTGACTGGCTTCAAACAGCCAATTGTAGTTTAGATCTCCAAGGATAATTGTTTCCAGGGGACTAGTGTCCAAGATAGTTGTAAGATAGGACAAAAGCTGAGTACCAGCAGATGATGGTCTATAGCATCCTATGACTCGGAGTCGCAGCTAACCAATTTTTTCCTTTATTTTACAGTCAGACTGGATGTGGACTTATTCATCTTCAGATAAGTATACTTTTTTACCTAATCCATTCTTCACACGCTATTTTACTCCCTGAGTGCTACAGATCCTTTGTGACTCCATTTCTATTCTTTTTTTACAAATTTAGTATTAAAGCTGTCATTTATGTGTCTTTAAAGACTAGTTACAGTAATTTCTAATCATTTTTAGTCATCAGCAGAATAATGCAGCCTCTAAGAATACTAAATTCTAAGAAGTGTTCAATAAACTATTTGTTTAACTGTTAATTATTACTAAATGAAGACTAGAAACAAATTTGCATTGCACTTGAAAATACAGTTTGTTTTGAAAACTCACTGAATCATAACTGAAGACAACTGTCTCTTCCAGCTTCCCCTGTGAGAAAGTGAAAATGCCTCAGTTGGACTATCCTGGATAAAAGAATGGTTAACAAAGTGGTTTTTTTTGAGATGGCATTTCTGTATTGATCCTTTGCCCCCCCCCCCCCATTTTATTTTCTGCAATGTAAAGGGCATTTTTCAAAACTAACCTGTTAATATTTTTCTGTTACTTTAAATATCTGCTTATAAAAAAACTACAACTCCCCAAATCCATTGTGGGGGGAGGCACCTCCCAAGAGACATGTTATCACCCAAAACCCTTTGGGGGCATTTTTCAAGATATTGAGCTTCCTCTGTGTTTTGAATTCTAATGGCTAGAAGATTACATGGATTTAGAGCTTCAGTTAACTCCATTTAGGGAGTATTTGACTTTGAAACATAAGACAAAAACTTCCAAAATAAAGAAGGAGGAAGTCATTGACTTCCAGATGTAAAAGCAAAAATTAGGTGACTTCCAAAATTTCAGGCTTGGAAGTCAGAAATTATGGATTTTTCTGAAAGAAACTATTTTACCACTAATATATTAACATCCATAAACTGATTTTTGACGGCAGATAAGGGCATCTTGGCCCACCCAGTCTGCCCATTTCCCTACCTAATGGATAAGCTGCAGATCCTAGTTAACCAGCAGCCTACTTCTTCCAACCCCCACCCCCTAGAATTGCCTTATGACTGTCCCATGCATGCTTGAATTCCACCACTGTTTTTGACTCCACAACCTCCTCTGGAAGGCCGTTCCATGCATCCACAACCCTCTCTGTGAAAAAATACTTCCTTAAGTTACCTCTGAGCAGCCCCCTTCTATCTTCAAATTGTGCCCCTTTGTTCTTGCACACCTCTTTTTTTGAAAGATGCTACCCTCTTGGACTTTGTTGATTCCCTTGAGGTACTTGAAAGTTTCTATCATGTCCCTCCTCTCCCTTCTTTCCTCGATGCTGCACATAAAAAATGTTTTTCTTCCTAGAATATTGACTTCCAAAGATGGGTTTCTGGAAGTATTTTTAACTGTTTTAATTTATACTGCACCTTGAAATTTGAAAGGTGCATTAAAAATAAAGCTTATTATTATTATTATTTTGACTTCCAAAAAATTGGAATGATTTCCAGATTTCAACTCCTGGAAGTTTTAGGCATCCACTGAAAATAAATGAACTGAACAACAACATCTTTTCAAACTGAGGGCCAGATATTCAAAGCATTGCACCTGGCGCAAAGCTGTAGTGCTGGAATTGCACTGGACTTGCACCAGGCTGCAATATTCAGAAGCCCTAATAGTGCCGGCGTTGTGTGACAGCGCCGACGCTAAAAGTAAATATATGCATGGGTGGGAGTTAGGGAAGTGGCCATGACTGCCGGCTGCACTGCATATTCAAATGTTTAGTGCTGTGCTACAGACATTAGTGTGGCCTGTAGCGTGGCACTAAATACCGCCGACAAAAAGCTGACGGTAATGTAGCAGTGCCCCCCCATGATCCCCGAGTTCTGGTAGCCCCAATTAGTACAGTAATCCCTGGTGTGCTAGTGCTCCCCCCCCACACCCCAGCATGATTCCTGACCCCTGTAGCCACGCTAATATAATAATTTCCCTGGTGCTCTAGTGGTCCACCCACCCCCAAGCGTGATCCCCGAACCCTCGTAGCCATGGTAATTAAAGAATTTCCCTGATGTGTCCTAGTAGTCCCCACCCCAAGCAGGATCCCCAACCCCGTTAATTTAATAATTTCCCTGATGTTCTAGTGGTCTCCCAGCATGATCCCCAACCCATAGCCACAAAATGACAGCAATACCTGGTGGTCTAGTGGCCCCCACCCAGAAGTGCAGCCACCCATCCTCGCACACAGATTAGGTATGGTGCTGCTGACTGGCTCAGCCCTCCTCCTCATCACCAAGGCCGGCCACCGACTGCGGTATGCATGAGCGATACTGGGAGTTAAAACAAGATGATTAGCCATTTACCGTACAGTTTACATTGCAGGTAACTGTTTTTTTTTTTTAATTTGAGAATCTTGATACTCGGGTGTCTGCGTAGAGTACTGCAAGTAACTCAGAATCGTGTTTACGCCACTGTGTGCTTGCCGGTTAAAAATCTGCGCTGGGGGTCTCAGAGTCAAGGGCGAGGGACTTATTTGCTGCAAGCGACAAAGACTGAGCTGCTGCGTCAGTAAATCACAGGTTTAAGAAGAGGTTGAGAGATGATGTAAACTGTAACCTGTAAAAGTGCAGCAGCATATGGGATGGGATGGGATGGGATGGGATGGGATGGGATGGGATGGGGGGTGAAGTCAGTTGGTGGACCCAGAAAATAATGCTGTAAAATAGCCTTAAGGTGAGTGGGAGAAAGGCTCTGCAAGGAGATGTAGCTCTGGATTATTTAAAATATCACACCTCTGGAGGGGGGGGAGTCTGGCATTGGACGGGGAACAACCTGCTGGCATGCGGGCTGGGTAGTATGAGACTGGGTTAAGGGAAAATGTGCCATGTGGAAGATTAACCCTCCCAAGCCCTCTGTTTAGGTATTGGATGGACAGAAAACCACCCGGGGGGGGGAGAGAACATGCCATGTGCAACATTACCTCTCCCCTGTTCTATGGGTCTGTGTTTGTCATTTGGCTTATTTCAGTGTGGGATGTGGAATATTGTAATTACCCAAAATGGAGAGTTGTTTAGAAAATGAGAGAGTATTAGCAGAGTCTGACTGTGGTGGAGGATGCCCACCTGGAAGGTTGATACTGGGGGCCACCTAGAAAAAGAATAGGGCAGGGCCCCACGAGTAAAACCTGTTTTTACTCATCTTCGAACAGTGTCTCAGTGTTTGCATTTTAGATTTACTTACTGTGATCAGAAGTCCACTAATAGAAAGTAGATATATGCAAGGATTTTAAAGTTTAGTTGGAGAGAGGAGCCCATCTGAAATGGGGCCCTCCCACAAATTCCCTAACACCAGGTGGGGCAGCCCGACTCAGCAGAAAGAATGCAGCGAGTCCGGTGACCTTGTAAGCGGACTGGGGAGTCAAGGGTTGCTGCTATATTATGCACTGCGGTGCTGCCTAGGACTGTGTTGTTGGTGCTTAAGGGATTGAAGCTCAGTTTGCAGGGAAGATTTTGCTTTAGTGGATGAAGTTTATCCCACCACTTCTTGTAGGTACAGTACAGGTGGGAAGGTTGAGCTGAAACAGAGCTGCTGATATAAGGGGATCCGAGTTAGGTAGGGACTGACTGATTATTTTTGCACAAGCAAAACTAACCGTATTGTCCCTAGTGTATATGTATATGTATAATATGTATATATATATATATATATATATATATATATATATTGTATATATATATATATATATGTGTGTGTGTATATATATATATGTGTATATGTATGTGTGTGTGTATGTGTATATATATATATATATATATATATATATATATATATATATATATGGTATATATGTTAAAAGACTAAAACAAACAAACTCGGGGGTTGACCTGGTGGGTGAGGGAGTGTTCTGCAAGGGTTGGTTTGAACTTGGTCTGAAAGTGCAGCTTGTACCATCACAACCCACCAGTTTTCTGTACTTCAGTTTCAAGTTAGTCCTCCTCACTGATTTTTTTCATTTCATTGTATTAGTAAATGAACACCTAGAAATGCAAGTACCCATTTTTCTAGGCTGCCCTTATCATAACCTTCAAACAGTGCAACACTACGAGATGCATACAGAGTAATTTGTTACAGTATACAGTGACAGTATATATAAATGATACAGTAGCACTGTTTATACAGGGAGTAACGCTCATTCATACCACAATCGGCGGCCAGCCATGGTGGTGAGGGGAGGGCCGAGCCGGTCGCCAGCGCCATACCTAGTCTCTGTACAGAAGGATGGACGGCGCACCTCCGGGTGGGGGGGACCACTAGACCACCAGGTATTGATGCCATTTCAGGGCTACCATGGGTCAGGGATCATGCTTGGGGGTGGGGACTACCAAAACACCAGGGCATCATATAATTACAGCGCTATGGGGGTCTCGGACCATGCTAGGGGGTGGGGTGGGGGGCACTAGACTTCCAGGGAAATATAATTTTATATGGTGGAACGGGGTCAGGAGTCATGCTTGGGGGTAGGGGGTCCACTAGACTACCAGGGTCACTTATGTGTATCAAGCACCCATATGCATGGGTGTGTTGTATGCACTCATACCTCCTGACTGTCCCTACTATTCAGGGTGGTCCCTGATTAAGTCTCCAAATATTCCTCTGTCCGTCACAGAATATGTGTTACTGTGACAGAACAGTTTGGATTAACCTCACACATTCATGTCATACACGACTGTTACAGACTGGTTTTGCTTCTGAAACTGCTACTTAACACAAATTCCCTTATTCTATCAGAATTCTGAGTGCATACTTCTTAAACTGTGTCCCTGATTATAGGTCTTTGTCCCTGATCCTTTGAAGCCTTGTCCCTTCTCTTGAGGCAAGGGGTTGTGAGGTATGTATGCTCCGACTGTGCCTGCCACCACACAGTTCCTGCTGCTTCCAACCTGTACTTCTGTTCTGACCAACAGGGAATGCTGTGGGCATGCCTTGGCCTGCAGCGTCCAGCTTGTACTTCCATTCTGACCAAAAGGGCAAGCTTTGTGCTCCATGCAGTAGCACCAGGCAAACTGCATGGTAATGTATGCTAAGCAGCACCTAATGAGATGCAAATATACCTGTTTGCCCATGGATTACCTAAGTAGGCTCATTTGCATGGGAGCTTTGAATATAGCTCCCATTTGCCCGGGGCTAACCAGTTTGCACCAGGCTAATGTGTTAGCACTGTGCAATCGGGTTAGCCCCGGGAAAACCTTACTTCAGCAGAGCACAGTTCTGCAGTGTGTGGTTCACATTGTTGTTTGCAGTCATACCTCTCAACTGTCCCTGATTTTTAGGGACATCCCTGATTTTACCTCAAAATTTTACTCTGTCCCTCCTAAGTATTGTGTTTCTATGACCAAATAGTGGGGGTTGTAAGCATAAAATAATGTCAAACATTAATGTTACAGACGTGTTCTTCTTTAGAAAATGCATTTTACACTGCACAACTTATTATTCCAGCTTCCTGAGTGGATATCACCAATTTTTAAGATGTGTCCCTGGTTTTAAACATGTGTCCATGATTTTTTTAAGCCTTGTCCCTGATTTATGAGGCAGGGGGTTGAGAGGTGTGTTTGCAGTAGATATGAGACATAGCTGTGCTATCACACATAATGTTCTCCACCTGCAACACTGGCTTGCTACAGAGTCTAATGAGCTGCAGTTGCAGTTTGCACTTCCCTGTTGCTATATTCAGTGCTGTCTTATTCCCGGGCTATTTTTGCCCTGCACTCCCAGACCTGTTTGCCCTGCTTCCTTAGACTGCTATATTCAACAGGATTAACACTGGGCTATTTCCTTTTCAATATAGATTGCTTTGTGCTCCAGGCTAAGTTTGCCCACCAGGCAGTGCTAATTTAGCCCCGGGTCAAAGTTTTGAATATCTGGCCCTGAGTCTGTTATGAAGAGTCTCTCATCTTAAATGCTTAAAGTTTTTACAGTGTGTATTTCCTAACTGCTGGACTGTTTGAATATGTGTGTGTGTGTGTGTATGAGGCCTGGGTGTGGGGTTGTACTGCATGTGTAAATACATTAGTTTAAACAGTATCAAAGGCTGGGATCAATTTACTTTTTATATTCTTTTGTTGATTGTGAAAATATGTCTTTTGTGTATACTTGTAGAGTTTCTGTTTGCGCAGTGTAATTTTATTGTTTCTGAAAAGCATACCTTAAACTTATACTTCATGTGGCTATTTCTATAAAAGGTGCTTTGCTATATTCCATATCAAGCTGATGTACTGTACATTTTCTTATCACTGAGAGTACAGTAGAAACAATTCTGTTGTACTGTTTTGTGGTCATTTGTGCTTGCTTGTTTGTGTGTGCCTTCTGCCACATACTGTTTGTTTAGCTTATACATTGTTGGTTGGAGTCTGGTTTTATCAGTATTACTTGGTTCATAACTTGCGTCGTGTTCATTTTAAAGAGCAACCCTGCACTTCAGCATGTGCTTTAATAAATAAGATGTTTCAGATGTTACAACTTGATAGACAATACATTTTTTCATGCTCAATGTTCCTTTCCAAGAGTAAATACGTTTGCAGTCTGCTTCAAAGTTTCCTAGGACACACAGCTATGGATGCCTATCACAAATAAACAGCTTTTGCATTGCAACATTATTTTCTCCTCTTATTTTCTTCTATCACTCAGTCAATCAATCATCTTTATTTTATCAGGCAAGATACCATTGAGACAAGCTCATTAACTAGGTGGACCTGGGACAGTCAGAAAAGCAACACATGCAATACAAATACATAGAGATAACAAGATATAAGCACATTAGAATAACTGTATATAAAAGTATGGTGATCACTGACAAGCACAAATAGAATAACAATATACAACTATAGTGATCATTGACATTGACATCTTCTTAATCATGGCAGTGAACAATGACAAGAGTTGTAAGGGAGTTAACAAGGCAGTAGTTTGGTACAAAAATTATATATTATTCACTAGATGCAAGGGTAAGTAGTATGGAAAAAGGATGATGGGAGTGCTATAGTGTTTGAGGAGTGCTAGAGTAGGGACCTGGGTTAACAGGATGAGAAGAGTTGAGGGTGGGCTGGAGACACTAGGGTCTGGAAAAAGGGTATGTGAAAAGAAACTCAGATAGACTCTAGAAGGGGGTGGATGGGTGGATAAGAGCTATGGAGTGAGAGGGCACATCCATACAGTACTTCCAGGGTTCAGGACAGAGTTGCACTTACATTTGGCATTCACATGATTCAGAGAGTTTACGTTGGAGCAATGCCTTGAATAATGTCATGCTTACCGGTGATACAAGTTTTATCGACTTTTGAATGTTATTCCAGATTACAGGAAGAGCATGGCTTTTAGCTGCGGCCCCGAGGCATCTTCTGACCTTTGGGATTACCAAGGAAGTATATGAGAGATTCCTCAGTGCACAGCAGCTCTCTGGGGAGATAGGCAAGCAATTTTTTTTTTTTTTAGTTATTTAACCAGGAGTAGCACACTAAGCTGAAAGCTTTTTACAGGAGCAACCTGGGAGCACAGGGAAGTTAAGTGACTTGCTCAGGGTCACATAGTATGCAAGTGAAAACTGTGGGATTCAAACCCAGGTCTGGTCTGCTGGATGTCACCAGATTTGCAGCTCAGAGCCTTAAACCACTGTGCTATACTGCCTCCAACTGGAAATATACTGAGGGAGCTTGTTGGTGATAGCTCTATATGTCCAGAGCACTGCATTCATGTGATGTCTGAGGCTGAGTGAAGGCCACCCCATTATGGTATAGAGTGTGCAGTGGTGAGTGCGATATGGTACTCCCATGATAAATCTGATTGCCCGATGATACAGTGTGTCCAATTTGGATAAAGTAGAGGAAGAGCACTGCCCATAAATAAGGTCAGCATAATCCAGTAGAGGTAACCTAACCTTTACTTCATGAGTGAGTAAGTTCTTTATTCTAAAAAATAAACCGAGTCTCATATTCAGTTTTTTAGCCAGTTCATCCACCTGGTCCCTGAAGGATAGTTTTTGGTCGAACCACATGCCCAGATACTTAAATTTTGTTATGAACTCCAAGAAATCCTCTAATAAAGTAAGGATCTGCAGGACCATTGAAGGGGTGTGTGCTTTTGTTGCACTTGCTGGAGGCGAAAATAGGAATGTCTTGGTTTTCTTTGCATTCAGTAGCAACTGTAAGGACAGAAGGTTATTTTATAAGGTGTTGAAGTCAGCTTGCAATTCAATGCACGCTAATTCAGGGGTGGGCCTTTCTAGGTACAGGACTGTGTCATCGGCAAAGAGATGTATATTAGCCGATTTGATCCCGACACCGATGTTATTTATGTAGATAGCGAATAGCAAGAGACCTAAGATCAACCCTTGTGGTACGCTCCTTAATAAGGGTTTTGAAGGGGAGAAGTCCCTGCCCACCTTGACGCACTGCTGTCGATCCATGAGATAGCTTGTGAACCATGACAATGCCGGACTGTCAAGACCAAGGTTTCTGATAATAGTAAGGAGCAGATCATGATCAACAGCATTGAATGCTTGGCTCAGATCTAGAAACAAAGCGCAGACATACATTTTCACATCCAGGAATGTTAACCAGTCATTGGAGACTTTGGCCATTGCTGAGATAGAACTGTGTTTCAGCCTGAACCCAGATTGGATTGGATTAAGCAGATTATTGCTTTCCAGGAAATTCCTAATCTGTACATTGACCACTTTTTCCAGTAGTTTGGATAGGATGGGAAGCAGTGAAATAGAGTGATAATTATTTAAGTCACTCCTGCCACCAGATTTAAACAATGATATGACATGTGCTATCTTCCAGTAAGTAGGTAGGACACCCTGGAACAGGGATAAATTGAATAGATGAATGATTGGGGGGGATAATAGATAATAGCTGAGTTTTAAAAAGTAAGGCTCTATAAGATCCGATCCAGCACTTTTCCTCACATCCAATTCCAGGATGAGGTCTTCCACATTTTTTATGGACACTTAGCAGAAGGAAAATGGAACTAAAGGGGCATCATTTTGTAAGGCTGATGCTGAGGAGGAGCAAGGTAGATTCAGATTATGTGACTGATCCTGAAGGACACTGGCTGGTAATGTGTCAAAGGCCAAACCTGCCGTTGCAAAGTGATTGTTAAATAGTTCAAGTATGTTATGTTTTTCAGTAAATTCAACTCCCTCTGAGCAAATTTTAAATGGTAGTGAATTTGCAGGACTATGTCCTTCCAGGTTCTTAAGTGTTCTCCAAAATTTGGAGGAGGATTTAGAAGAGGCTTCTAATTGCCATCGAAAGTAGCTAGCCGTTTTGGTTCTGATTAGTTTGGTGCTAAGATTTCTCACTGCTCTGAAAGCAGCACAGTCCCCTGGAGTCTTAGTTTTTCCTTCTTTTTTCCAAAGCATCTCTATTTAATAAGACTTCCTTTAGCTTGGAGGTGAACCATGGGCGAGACCTCTTTTTTTTTGTGTGGCTTTTAATTAAAGGCGCATGCTTGTTAATGGTATGAAGCAGGATACTGTGAAAAAGCTCATAGGCTACATCGACTGTAGCGGCCAAGTAGAAGTTTTGCCAGTTAGCATTCTGTAAATCAGAAAGGAAGGCAGCAGCATTAAAGTTCCTGTGGCTTCTTTTGTAGACAAACCTGGAGAATGAGGAGGATTTGGGGAGTGATCTGATGCAGGCGATAAGGCAATGATCACTGAGATCATTAAAGAAAATGCTGGAAAGAGCATTAAGGTGAGGTTTATTCACAAGTACTAAATCCAGCGGGGTACTATGTCCTGGGTTTTTGACGTTCAGATGTGTGGCTTCCATAATAAGTTGACTGAGTTTGAAGGCATTACAAAGGTCTTTTAGAGGCTTGGAGGAGCTAGATTGCTAGTCTAAATTGAGATCACCTAAAATGATAAATTCTGAGGGAGTACAGGATAACAAGTCATGTAAATAGTCCATTAATAAAGGCCCCACTGAAGGAAGTCTATAACAACCTATAATAGACAGGGACATAGATTTAGAGAGCTGAATCTTTAGAGTTAGGCACTCAAATTCCTTGGGAACAGAAGTAGCATCTGCCACAGACAATATATTTGTCCTGTACATAAATAGTTACTCCTCCCCCCAGAGGGTCTATCAGCTTAGAAGATACTATAATCAGGAATATTAATGGTATGATCCTGGGTGGAAGCCCTCAGACAAGTTTCTATAACTACAAAGACGTCTGGTTTGAGATAGCAGATCCAGGCCTGTATGGCATCAGACTTTTTCAAGAGGCTGCAGGCATTGATATGCAAAAAGGACATGCCTTTTAGCAGTAGGAGATCCAAAGGTAAGGGAATAGGGTGGGTAGGTCCAGGGTTAAGTTCAGTATTGCTGGCACAAAGAAGGAACAGCAGGAGCTTTTTGTTAAGGCATTTAGCAATAGCCTACAGGGACGTGCATTGCCCCTGTTATAATCAAGATGTCGAATACGTACGATATGCTTTGCTTGGGCCCAGGAGAGCATATACTAGCGTCCTGACCAGAAAGCAATACTTTTCCATAAGCATGAGTGGGAGAGAAAGCACATGCTGAGGGTGTAGGAGAGACAAAGGTAATGTGCCACATGGGAGGGGGGGGATAATCCAAAATAACAGTTCGCTGTACACATGGCCCCAAAACAAGGAGGAAAGGCAAAGGGTACAGGGAATTCCATGAATCATATTTAGGAAAGCCTGTATAATCCAGGCTAGTATCTGGTTCCAGAAGATTAGGAAACATGGCTAAGGATCATACAAGCACTAGGAGAAACGACTGCATGACACATGTAAACGGCATTATAATGCAGGGTGCTGTGTGCTGACCTAGGATGCACAATATGCCAAAGAGTGCAGTCCAAGCCCAAGGGGTATGACTCGAATAATGAGTGGTCTGTTTAAGGGGAGCCACTAGTGTAAGCTTATTAAGTAGGTTAAAGTTCAAGAAGGGTTTTAGGTGTAATGGGGTAGAAAGTGGAGGTATGCTATAAAAGTACTATACTATAGCCTACGCAGGACTGGGCAAGGGAGAGAGGCATGAAGTGAAATCTTATAACCAGGGATCAAGTAGAGGTGCAGCCTGTCAAAATTAGAAGCTGAGTAGATCCAATAATCAATGAGAGCTAGAACGTGTGGGTATGCTATAAAAGTACTATACTATAGCCGACACAGGACGGCACAAGGGAGAGAGGTGTGAAGTCAATCCTCCCCAGAGTTATCCTGACATGAATCCTAGCAGATCTCCCACATGGTAGTGCAATGTGTTAACCTCTGCACCACTAGTCCACCTGCTGTATTTTCTAAACTCAGATTTCCCCGGAAAGCTTTATGTAATATATGGTAGAGTTTGCAGTTTGTGCTGCAGGTAACATGGCAGACAGAAAATAGTATGGGTGAGTGCCATAACTGTCTGTCCATGGCAAACCTTTACCAACATAAGTCAGACTTTTTTTTCCAGGGGGCTGTGCCCTCACCCCTCCACCCGTAAATAAATATAATCAATTCTGAGGTCACACCAAATTGAAGAAAAAAATAAATCCCTGGCTCCTGTTTAAAGTTAGCTCACTGGTAGCTACCTTACATGATGGCTACATCCCTACATGATTATATCATCTAAGCAAAAGTGCTCAGAAGCGGTAATGCAGGCTGAATGGGGACTTATGAATGAAGTATGAAATTACCTTTAAGTAGTGCTTCCCCTCCAAATCTTTTACCTGCGCAGGTGTGAAATCGGTGGCCACCTGCACAGGTAAAGGATTTGTAGGGGAAGTGCTTCATAAAGGTAATTTCATACTTTATTCATAAATCCCAATTCAACCCACATTACCGTATCTGAGCGCTGTCGCTCAGATGATGTAATCACATAGGGACGTAGCCACCATGTTAGGGAGCTCCCATGGCGCTAACTTTAAACAGGAGCTGGGGATATATTTACATTTTGCCACAACATTTATGCCTTAGCGACTCCAGATTAAACAAGTTTCCAGGACAAGGGAACCCAGCATTATGTGGGTAAGCCCCTCATCTACAATGCTGTGTCTTTTTCCAGAGCATATTACAAGGACCTGTTTATGTGTCCTTTTAGCTGCGGAGAGTGGGATGTGAACCCTGTCCCTATCACACTCCACTACCTGCTTACCACAGTCTACTACCCTAACCACTATGCTAAATGACACTAGCTGCTGGAACACATTCCACCTGTAAATCCTTATAGTTTCAGATGGTATGTGGTGGTGCTCCGAGCAACACATGAGTATTTCTAAGCAGTACTCTCGTGCAGCACGAGACTCTTGTCCAACTTAGCACTTCCGCTACAAGGTGTCCGCCATGACACCTGGAGCAGAAAATGTAAGCGAGCCAATACATGTTTTATTTTACAGGTCATAAAGGTTATAAATCCTTACCTATCTGACAACTGTATGCATTTTTATATCTGATTTGCAAGTAGTTTAGATCCCCCTTGGTCCTTTGTGTGCTCTAATTTATTATTTTTATTTTCAGCACTTCATTACGCTCAACTTCAAGTATTAGCTCCACAATTTGGATCGGCAAGGTAAGAGACTTACCTTTTGTAACGGAATGTTAAATATATTTTTTCATTTCACAAATTTTTGCGTAGTCTAAACCTGCTTAACAACAATATCTAATTTCTTCCAGAAGGTTCCTGTTTCAACCTATTCCCATGGCTGGGTGGATTGAAGCACTGGTCAAGCAATGAGTATTTGGCTTTAGCAAGTTTTGAACCATAGATACATAGAACAGTGATGGCAAAAGGCCTGTCAGCATATCCTGTCTGTTCACCCTACCTAGCTACTCTGCAGTGGCCACCCTTCCCTTTATTTTACCTCCCTTTTCTAACTAACTCCATATGCCTGTCACATACCTTCTTGAAGCTGTTTACTGATCTGGCCCATACCACTTCCTCTTGCTCAGTCCACCACTCTTTATATGAAAAAGTGCTTATAGATGTTTGTTTTGACCCTTCCCCAGTGAGTCTGAGGTCCCACTTATCCCAAAAGTTGAACTCAAGAGAGAAATTCCTTGACAGCAATGCTGTAGATAACTTTTTAGGCCAGCAAGTAAAAACATCCTAGTTTTCCTAGCTGGTAGTATTTCGATATACCAGGTAGTACTTTGTAACACGGCCTCACTATTCTGGTGGACAATGACGGCACTACACTGGACATTCGAGTTTGTGTATTTAAAAAATTGCTAGCTGCCTGGATGTTAAGCTAAAATAAAGCAAATCATAATCATCTAAATCGGTAGTGTGTCATGTCGTTTGTATTATTCCATCATTAAATAAGAAATGTTTTGTTCATCATAGCCTATGATGAACAATACATTTGATTTGTTATTTAGATTATGAAATAATGCAAACAGACATGACACACTACAGATTGATGATTAGGATTTGTTTTATTTTTAGCTTAACAGCCAGGTAGCTTTCATAGGATTGGGGAGGCAGGAACAACTGTTTACCAAACACACAACACAGAGCACTACTAGTCACACACACACACTCACGCATGGGTCATACCTGGTGGGTACCAAAGAATTAACCCACTCACTCCATCAGATCTAGGTTTGATTCTCACAATTTCCACTTGCAATACTGCGTGACTCTGAGCAAGTCACTTAACCTCCTCACCCCACTCACTGTCTCCAGCAGTCCTAGGTTTGATTCCCACAAGTGCCACTTGCAATACTGTGTGACTGTGAGCAAGTCACTTAGCCTTCTCACCCCACCCACTCCAGCAATGCGGACCTAGGTTTGATTCTCACAACCTTCACTTGCAATACTGTGTGACTCTAAGCAAGTCACTTAACCTCCTCACCTCACTCACTGTCTTAAGCAGATGTAGGTTTGATTCCCACAAGCTCTACTTGCAATAATACTGCATGACTCAATCTTAGCAAGTCACTTAACCTCCTCACCCCACTCACTCCAGCAATGCAGACCTAGGTTTGATTTCCACAAGCTCCATTGATAATACTGTGTGACTGTGAGCAAGTCACTTAACCTCCTCACCCCACCCACTCCAGCAGACCTAGGTTTGATTTCCACTAGTGCCTCAAGTAGTCCAACCCAAGTGCAGCTGTTAATGGCTACTAGACACTGACACTATGTATAGTTAGACTGTTTTGTCTTGCAGCTATTAAAGCTTAGTGCTCAAAACACCAGTGGTTGTTACTTAGAACAAAACAGTGAGTCACCCAATTGGGTCTTACCAAACACCAGGCTTGAAGTTGCATGGTTCCCTCAGACTGGCTGCATGCACAGCCACACTTTGGACTACTCTGACTGAAAGGTGGTGCAAGAATGCTTCCTCCTCTTTTGGTGAACCACAATGCCTGACACACCAGGCTGCTCATCCACAAAGCTCACCAACCTCCTTGTTCCTGAATGACAACTCCTTGATGCAAGACATGGTCACTGGTTCACTGTGATGGTTTTACTGGCAGTGCTTTTTTTTAAACATTAAAAATTCCATTTTCCAACATATCACAAGCAAAGCTCAGCTCTGGTGAGAGCCCTCATCTTCTGCCCGCTCAAGAGGTCTGAACACGCACAAGACATTCTGCAGCTGTGCACTAGTTACTGAGGGGCCAGGCAGGAATGAGCACCGATGTGTGCGCTCACTTGAAGTGACTCATTCTGTGCAGACATAGAGGGCAAGCTCAGGGTTTAGCGGGTTTGCCAGGAGAGATGGGCAGGTCAAGATGGGATGACCTAGGAGTTTGCAACAGGTGTATAGATTGAAAAAACTGGCTTAATATACACCAGTACACCCCTTAAAGAGATCTACCAAGTTAACTGGATAGAGATATGTAGCACATATATACATGTCTTACGTCTGCGAAAAGCATGTGCTGCATACTATATCTTCCCCAAAATAGCTCTTTAGTTTTCTTGTAAATTCACTCGTAAAATTGTACCCACTGGCTCGTTGCAACTTTCCATTTTTATTGCATACGCTCCACCCCCGCTCACAGCCATGTTATGATGTAAGGCCAGGGAGTGTGCGGTGACATGCTCCATTATAGTTTATGAAGGGCTACTTTCCAGGGTTATTCGATGTTATGATGGTCACCTGGTGATTAATCAAGGCACTGATTGACTAACGAGGGCCTTGTAGTCGATCGGCACCATGATTAATCATCGAATGATCATCATAACATCTAAAACTGGAAAGTAGCTAACAATGGAGCATGTTCCACATTACCTGGCTTTACATCATAACGGTATCTAGCTAGGGGCGAGCGTAGCAGCAATAAAAAATGGAAAGTTATACTAACCAGTGGGTTACCTACTAATAATTTACAAGGAAATCAAAAGTATTTTTAGGAAAAGATATATACGGCACATGCTTTTCTGAAGGTATGGCATGTATATATCGCTTCATATCTGTATCCTGGTAAAGCTTTTAACTGGACCACTGCTTGACAGCCACCCTATTTGTCCTGTGCAAGTACTTGTATGTCTCGATCATGTCAGCCTTTTCTTTCCTTTTCTTAAGGGTGTCCATGTTCATGTCCTGTAGCCGCTCCTTGTATGTCTTGCCCCCTACTCCATAGACTATCTTGGTTGCCCTACACTGTACTACTTCCACTTTGGCACAGTCTCTCCTCATGTGCAGATTTCAGTACCGTGTGCAGTATTCCAGCTGGGGTTACACCAGTGACCAGTACAAATAGGGGAGAATCAGCTCTGTGTCCTTTTTGCCTTGCCCACTGCTCTAATACATTGTAATGTTTTTAGACTCTCCTGTATCGTGACTCCTAGACCCTTTTCCTCCATTGTGCTTTCCAGCACCGCTGCACCCATTTCATATTGCACTCTTGGGTTCCTCTTCCCAATGTGCATCACTTTAAACTGAGCTACTAGTTCCCAAGCTTGATCTCTAACCAGTGAGAATTCTGAGGCAGTGTGGTAAGAGAGAGTTAGGAGTCTATAAGACAGTATGATCTAGTGGGTTGAGCACTGACATGGGAACCAGGAGATCTCAGACCCAACTGCTCAGCTAGAACCAAATCCTCACTCTGTAATTTTGGACAGTTTTATTAACCTTCCAGTGGTGCAGGTCACCCAGCTGTGGAAATGTGTAGAAGCAGGACCCCACTGGAAATGAGAAACTGCATCTCAGTTGGGTATCCATATAGATAAAAAGATATATATCTATACTGTGTAGGCATCCAATGTATGATGGCATGGGAGTAACTTAATGAACTGGGAATGTGAAGCTGTGCAGGGTTAGTATGTTTTTTTTTAAATAATAAAAAAAGGCAGAAAACCTGCAGTCCGCCCCACCTGTAACTCAGCCCCCCCACAACTTTAATGATTTAGGCATTTACCAATGACTGTCTTCTGCTATACCTGCAGCCTGCCCCAAAGTGCCCCAGACCACACACATGCTTATGTTTTAATCTCTTCTTTATTTGCCCCATGCTGACCTCCAACCACCCCACCCCATCTACTCATGGCAACCACCAACCCTGTCATCCCTCATCACAGTCAGCAAAGATCCATGTAGGGAAGTCAGGTTGTGCCAGTGGTTGTCATTCTGAAGGCAATAGGGGCTTTTTAGTTTTCCCTGTTCCTCCAGCTGAGCTAAGGCTTGCAAGAGCCCATGTTGCCAGTTCTTGCATTTCCTGCTATCCTCCTAATGGATGTCCAAGCTCCTTGGCTCAATGAAGTGGGTCACAATAGCTGCAGAATACACCACCAACCCCTGCACTGCTGGGACACATTGCAATTAGCAACATCTCTTGCACATGCTGCTGTCCTATTAATGGAGTAGCAAGCTCCATGGCCCTCTGCATGGGGTTATTGTGGCTGCAGAATGTACACCAGACCCTCCCTTGCTGAGTTGCATTGCATTTGGCAGCATCTCTTGCACATACTGCTGTTCTATTATTGGAGTACCAAGCTCCATGGCCCACTGCTGGAGTCACTGTGGCTACAGAATGTATGCCAGGTCATCCCATAATGGGATGTGCTGCAATCAGCAGCATCTCTTACAGTCAGTCACCCAAGCACCAGCCTCTAAAGTTTACTTCCAAGTCTAGTGTCCAAAGTGATGCACTGCTGCTGGACATACTGTATGTTTCTGAATTATAAGCAGGTACCATCAAGAGGCAGATTGGAGTTATACAGCAAGAAGCCAGTTTGGATTAGCTGATCCATTGGTGCAGTGGTAGTGCTACCACTCATGGTGCCAGTGACCTGGATTTGGAAATGAGTCAGGGTGATAAGGGGCTGGCTGGAGGAAAGGGCAGCTGCCTTTGCCTATGTATGAATGCCCCCTGCAGTACTGCGAGAGATATCATAGTGGTCATCAAGTTAGGGTGAGGGAGGGTGTCAGCTTGCACATTTGCATGCCTGTTGCATTCATGTGAGTGTTGACACCACTGACTTCAAAGGAAGGGAGTAAAAATGGTAGCAAAGAACCATCAGGGCAGCAGAATAATGCTAGTATCCTGCAGGACCCTCACCTACTGACCAGGCTATTCCAACACATAACAGATTCAGTCTCACTATGGGGCATCTGGAGGCACAAGGAAAGTTCTGGAGATGTGGTGTGACAGAGTTGGGGGTACTTCATAAAGAGGGCACACCCACTGGTGACCCGGGGTCTGGGAATGGCTTTGTGTTGCTCGGGGCTGTCACAAACACACTCCATGGGTCAGGCCCTCTGCTCCCACAGTGCCAAACCTTGAAGTGCAATATGTGAACAGGAGACAAATGTGGTAACCCTCCTGTCTGTTTTGGGTCTGAAACACCTACTAGTCTTATACATAGATACATAGACAGTGTCGGCAGATAAGGGCCTATGGCCCACCTAGTCTGCCCATTTGAGCTTGTAAGTTCAGTTTGTTTTCCTAGAAGTCTATTTCCCCTTGAGTCTTGAGTCTTGAGGTAAAATATGAGCCCCTTTTTGCTAGCACACCCAGTTAACAGAATCAAATATCACACCCCCTTTGGTGAAATGCAGTGTAATACTTATCCCAACAGGCACCAAACCTTGTTCACGATTTTCCCCTTTTAGACTCAGTTTGAGACCTAGGGATTTTCTTACCTTAGCAAGATGGTAATGCACTTTAAGCCCTTAACAGTTTTGTCGGAATTATCAAATACTATCCCAGCATTCACATGCAAAAAAATGAGAAAAGACTCAAGCAGGATTAAGAAAACCAAAAAGTTTACTGAAATTAAAAATAGTAAATACACACAAAACACTGAACCTATACACATTAATACTTACAGTCAAGAGAAAAGGGAAATTATTAAACCACTGTAAATGAATTTCTAACTACCCCAAGTTTCAAGTAATAAATAGGTCACTGAATTTACCTAAAGTGCTGTGAGAGTGTCTTGTCAAGAGTCCCACTTCAAAACTAAAAGCAAAATGAAAAGTTTTCTCCCAGGAGACTGGTAATATGTTTTTACAAACTCCTCCTCCCTGGTGACACAGCTCACAGATGCTGACTGTGAGGTCACTCAAACCTGGGTACTGAATTAATTTATCAGTCACATGTCTCAGCCCACTGCTCAAACATTCCAATTAAAAAAAAAATATATATATATATATATATATATATATATATACTTCTTAATTAGTGAGGCCTTATGCCTGGGCAGAATTACCCCTTTGATGTTTTCAGAAACTTCCTGAGGAACTGTGTTCACCTAGTTGTGAAATCTAACAGGTATCAGTTAAAAAGCTCCCTCTTCCTCAGAGGTCATAAAATGCATACTTTGTCCCTGGATTTCAAAGTAAATGGATAGTTTACAATATGTGATGACCTGGCCTTTGAAGGAAGCTGTTAATTAGAGTTTCCACTGGGTCAGTTTTATGACAGCCAGCTGTTCCAGCAAGCAGAGGCCTTTGGGGTTAAAAGGTCAGACCCCTTTAAAAGCTAATCTTTCCCATGGGCCTGCTGTCATATTTTCCCATCAGACATTCACAGAACATACATTTATACCACAAATATGACACAATATAATAACAAGCAGATGCTATCCGTTACAGGGGCCAGTGGCGAGAGAAAGAATTAAGCATCCATAGGTCAGCTGTCCTTCCTTGGGAAGGGGGTTAGTGTGGTGCACTGCTTAACTGCCATCTAGCAGCAGCTGGGTGGCAGCAGATTTGATGCCACTATGTAGGGAAGGGGAACTGAACCCATGTTCAGGATTCCGGGGGTGACTGATATCCAGCAGTGGCTGGGTGTCAGCACATGCGATGCCACTACGTAGAGAAGGGGAACTGAACTCATGTTTAGGATGCTGGGGGTGTCTCCACAGAAGATGAGCTTGCCAATCACACCCATAGCATGTCCATGGGCCCAGGACAAACACCAGTAGGAAAAACACCCAAGGCAGCAGGATGCAGGCCCCACACTGGTGACCGGACACCACCCCAGACCTGTGGCCAAAGATGTCAGTGTAAGGTAAGCCATGGAGAAGCCAAGTGACGAGACTGTGGGTTGGGGGTGAATGGTCAGAAGGTGACAGCAGGGGAGACTAGCAGATAAACAGATTATAAAAAAAACAAACCAGACATTATCTGCTCTTGCTGCTTGTCCACCAGTTGCATCACAGTTCCCCTGTTTATGACCTCACAATTACCTCCAGCCGAACAGATTATTGTGTCATAAACAAGATTGTGATGTCAAGTGTAGACAAGCAGCCAGAGCAGAAATGATTACTAGATATCCTGATTTCCTGTAAATGCCCTTATAAAAGAATAATGGTTGGAATTTCAGAAAGGAATATGAAATATAAGCTTATTTTCAAACGTGTCCCAATGGTGTTGGGGGCTCTGTAACTGCTTAGTTACTAAGATGAGTCACAAGATAATTCTTCTGTTGTATTTTTTTAAACAGCCTGAATCCAAGCTTTGCGTTCCCATTCCAGTGTGTTAAATTTTTTATTTATGTGCATTCTGCTCTTCACAGAGGGTTGTTCTAATTAACAAAAATGATTTACAGTTGTGGCAAATTATACCAAGGAGCTGCCTACCCGAGGAGTTAATTTCACCAATTTCTGAAGGTTTTTTTTTTAGATTGATTACAAGTGATTACAAGTTCTGCTTAAATGCCTAATGCATAATTTCTGTTCTGATACTTTTAATCACTTAAAAAAAAATTGTGCCGGCCCGGTGGCACTGGATGCCACACCTCACATCATGCCAGTGACCTGGGTTCGGGAATGGACTTGGGACTCAAGGGGTTGGCAGGGGAAGGAGAGGATTGAGCATCCAGAGGACTGCTTTCCTGTCCTGGGGAGGGTTGGGGAGCTTGCCTCGCTCTGCAGTAGCTCCAGGTCGAGATTGGGAGCACTGCAGAGCGGTGCTGCACAGGGGCTAAGAAAATCAGTGAAAATGGCATCTTGGCCAACTGGATCACAGCTGCCCAGGTCCTCACCACCACAGAGCCCCTGGACAGCCAGGACCATCCTCAGCAGCACTCAGGGCCAAGAAAGGTAAGCTGCAAGGCATATTCTCACTGGAAGGAGAGGACCCATCTGAAGGGATGAGTTAGGTTACCCTGTGAGTGGCTGCAATGTGAGGTGGGAGTTGGCAGCCTGAAGGAGAGTCCGTGTGAGATGACGAGGCAGGATAAATAATGCAAAAAAAAAAAAAATTCAAACATGGGCTAACTTAAATCCTCAGGCAGGCAACTCCTTGGTATGAGTTGCATGCCTGGACCATGTCCATGGCTTTTTAAAGTACAATGGGATGACTTCTTGGGAATATGATGCCTGGTTTGGGGATCAGTATATGGAAAATGGAAAACTAGCCTAATGGCTCATCTTACTGACTTGGCAGTTCAAAGACGCTGCTTGGTAAAATCAGTCTCGATTATGAATTAGGACCCTTTAAAGAGCACCTTTCTCAGAGCTTAAAACAACAACAACAAAAACAGGGAAGTTCCCTCACCTGAATGGGAGCTCTTGGCTGTAATTTTTTTTTCTAATGATACCCCAGGTGCTCTAGATAATATTGGCATGTAAGACTATTTTACTCATCAGTTTTGAAACGTGGGGAGTAAAACAAAATTTGGATTTGTACAAGTGCTTTAAACCTGTACAAAATCTACACCTTTTAAGTCACCAATGATGTTATGAAGCACTATTCCATTGGGTGTGGAGCATTTCCATGTGTTGAGATGAGGATCAGTGCATGTTAAAAAAAAAAGGAAAACTTTTTCCTAATATTGAGAGAGTAAAATAGGTCGATGCTCGCCTTATCTGGAGCAGTGGATGCCCCTTTTGGAAGGAAAGGGCTTGTAATTTATTTGCTCCCGAGGGGTTGGCGGCTAGATCCCAACTATAGTATTTCCTTATCACTGACTCTGCATCTGCTCTTAGATGTTTTACGATGTCTGTATAGTGACAGCATGCGGCAATGGTGTGTCCTTTCATTAATGCTATTTTCCCTACGTTAAATTGGGTTTTGGTACAAATCAAAGCCAGGTTTCAAATAACAGCCACGAAACATCTGAGCATGGAGTAGACTGTAAATAAGGAAGTGGAAAGGGTCAAATGGCCAGCTTCTTGATGGAAGAGCACCAGGTATTCTCTTCTGTGCACCTTAAAATCATAGTAAAGATGTTCACTAAAGAGTTCAGGTGAAGTGACCAGTGGGGTGCCACAAGGATCAGTACTAGGCCTTTTCCTCTTCAGTGTAATTATTAATGACATTACAGAAGACTGGAAGGGAAAGTATGCCTGTTCGCAAATGACACAAAACTCACAGTGTGAGTGACTGCACCAGTTTGGGGGGGGTGGGGTGGAAAGAATGAGGGACGATATAAAAAATCTGGAAGCATTGCCATGGGTTTGGCAGCTGGGTTTCAATGCTAAAAAATTGCAAAATCATGCACGTGTGGCACAGAAACCTGAGGTTAAGATACCAACTGAGAGGAGAGATATTAAAAGTAACAAAGCAGGAAAGGGATCTGGAGGTAATCATTTCTGAAGACCAGAAGGTAGCTAAGCAGTGTGACAAGGCAGTGGGGAAGGCTAGCAGAATGCTGGGATACATAGGCGGGGAAATTACCAGTAGAAAGAGGGAGGTAATGATACGTCTATATAGATCACTGGTGAGACCACACATTGAATAATGTGTCCAGTTCTTAAAGACCCATCTCTGCAAGGACATAGATAGGGAGGAAGGCAGTATAAAGGTGGGCAACCAAAATGGCGCGGGGCCTGCATCAAAAGCTCTACAAGAAAGTCTCAAGGAAGTATTATGTACTCTCTAGAGGAAAGGAAGGAAAGGGTGGATATGATAGAAACATTCAAATACCTCACAGGAAAAAATAAGGTACAAGAAGTTAGCATTTTCCAAAGAAAATGATGCTGAAGGATAAGAGGTCACACTATGAAGATGGAAGTGGGGAGGCTCAGAGGCAAAGTTAGGAAGTACTTCTTCACAGAGAGGGTGGTGAATGCATGGAACAGCCTCCCAGCAGAAATGTTGGTGGCTGGAATGGTTACAGGATTCAAGAATGCATGGGATAGACACAAAGGGTCTTAGAAATGGGGGGGGGTGAGACTGGAAACCAAGCAGGGCTTACAGTGTCACTACAGGTAGGGAAAATAAGGCAGAATGGGTTGGCCAGGAGGTCCTTATCAGCTGACAACTTTCGTGTTTCTATGTAACCTCCCAGTGCACTCGTTTATCCAGTTAGGGAAATGTGGAGAAGCAAGGTCCATCTGAAAACGAGGTGTTGCAAATTTTTGCTGAATTGTTCTGGGTAAATAAGATTTGGACAGACTTCTGGCTTTTTCTTTCTTTCCTCAGACACCTGACCATTTGTTCTGCATTCACCTACATCCATGCCATGAAGCCAGGCTTTAGCCTGAGCTCTGCATGCACTAAGGTAAAAATCCACTGTATTTTGCGCATAGCCTCTCTTCAGAATTTGAGCACAGTTGTGCTTGTCCCGATGGCCTTGCCCTCCTTTTTTTTATTAATTTTTTTGCTCCACCCTGCCCCCTGGAGCCCCACTCATTCAGGCTTCCAAGCTTCGGCCCTGCAACCGAACAACCTCAACCTTTTTTTTTAACCTCTACAGGTCCTTCCCAACCAACTCAACTGATCAGTATTTTCATTCCTCATACGTTGACCCACTTTCCCTTTTATGTCTACAGGTCCGACAGGACATTGACCAGGTGTAGGAGGACACTGACCATACATATCAGATAAGCATTGTTTTTTTTGTTTACCCTACATTGTTTGTCACAATTAGTTCATAAAGAGCTGCAGATCCTTTGTGAGCCCACGATGTTCTTGTTTTACAGGCCCCTTATCCCAGGCTCCACAGAAACCAGGTAAGAGATCTCTTATCTATGCTAGGATGTTAACCTATAATGGTGCAACCCCAAGTATTATGATACTGTAGCCCTTCATTTGTTAGGTAGTTGGTGATGCAGGGTTTAAAATATCTCCACTATTCTGTTATGTGTCCACTACCACAAAGGGGGGGGAATTTACTGTAAAATAACTATATTAATGCAGACATTAGGGTGGAAGAATGCAACGTACACAAATAAAGAAACTAGGGTCTAGAGTCCTAGGAGTTTTGATGAATTGGTTGTGTGGTGTTCCTTGGTGTTGTCAAGCCTAATGCCCATCCTCTCCCCTAAGCAAACATGATCTCTTGCATCATGCAAGACCCTGTGGAAAGAAAGCTATTCTAGTGTGTAGTAGAGCATTGTTTTGTATAGAATTCCATCCCTTTTAAAATGCTGTTGTGCCACAGTTCAAAGATCATAGAATGTGATTGTACCCTTCTATGGTACAATAGTACTCTGAAACCTCTAGAGAAATCAGTGTCATTCTGAAAGCAAAAGAACTACCTCACTTGCATTTCACATAATGTAATACACTATAAAAAAAAATACAGGATGTATATCTCTATGCACAACACATGTGTTTGTGCCTCCTTGGGGTTTTGATTCCCACAGACCTCTTGAGCTTCACACTCGAAGTCAGAGAGAATCATAACCCTTTTGTGGCAGAACAAACTGGCTGTGCACAGCTGACCATTCATTATTCTCCATATTGGTTCTCTTAGCCACATGTGCTGAGACATACTTTTTTTTTCTTCAAAGAGCAATTGCCTGTGAGGCACTGGCTTGGAGCTATACCTTTTGCTTCAGACAGGAGACTATGGGCGGGGTGAAGGGGGTGGGCATTAAGGTTGACAACCCAAGGAAACCACACAACTGATTTGCCAAGACTCATAACACTCAAAATACTGTTTCTCATTTTCTTACTTTATGCGGTTTGCATTCTTCAACCCTAATGTCTGTGTTAATGTTGGCAGGAATGTAGTTTTTTGCAGTGAGGATATACTGCATGTATATATGGTGGGGACATGATGTGATGCTTTTGGGGCAATCAGTTGCCATATACAAGCAAGAAGGCAGTATAGAGTAGTGGTTAAGGGAACTGAGCTGCAAACCTGGAGACCTGGGTTTGAATCCCACAGCCCCCACTTACATACTATGTAACCCTGGGTAAGGCACTTAACTTTCCCTAGAAACGGGAAAAGGAGCCACTGTTTGCACTGGGGTGATCTACAGAATTCCAGCACAGGGAGAGGAGATGAACAGACTTCTAGTGGAAGCCATCCACAAGACTGCAACTAAAAGGGAGGTGCTGCTGGCGGGAGACTTAATCTGCCAGATGGTGGATTGCAGCAATCCGGATGCAGTTTCAGTTAGGAGCAGGAATATCCTGGACTCCCTGCAGGGGGCATTCCTCAGGCAATTAGTAAATGAGCTCACTCATGATGCAGCAATTTTGACCTAGTACTCACCAGCAGGGACAGTTTTGCAGATGTCCCAGTGGGTGGCCAGTTGGGGACCAGTGACCACCAAATGGTGTGATTCAATATAAGAACAGGGATGGAGTCAAACCACATGAAGGTGAGGTTCCTACACCTCAGAAGAGCAGACTTTAAAAAGATAGGGGAATGCCTCAGGGATGCCCTGGCAGGGAGGGAAGGGGAGACTTGGGTGGAGTAGGAGAACAGTAAGTGAAATTAAAAGGAGCTCTAGTGAAGGCCACACACCTCTGCGTTAGACAAGAAAATAAAAGCAAGAGGAAAAGAAAGACCAACATGGTTCTCAGAGGAGGTGTTGGGGAAGGTTATGGCACTAAAGTTAACATTCAGAAGGGCCATTATTAATTGAGTGGTGACTTTTCATTTTTTATTAAAGGTTGCTTAAACATCGATAAAACCATTTTGAAAACAAGCTCCTTAGACTTGTATGGGGCACACCTCCATGCTCTCCCTGGTTAGACATCACATAATGTTGGAGCCCGGTGGTGGAGCAGGCTGACCAGGAAGTGGAGAGGGATTGGCTGGCCAACAGTTCTGCCAGAATTACGATCCCTTCCCTCCCTTACACTACAGTAGTAAATTTTGTAATTTTTGCACAGACTGTTGCCTCTGCAGCCTCCTGTACCTTACTCATTCCCGTGAGATATTTAAAGTTCTTAATCATATTCCTTCACACCCTTCTCTACTCCAGGATGTACATATTAAGCTCCTTTAGCCTTTCCTTTTAGGGCTTTTGATGGCAGACCCATCACCATCTTGGTAGCCCTCCTCAGGACAGCGTCTACTCTGTCTTTCCTGAAATGTGGTCTCCAAAACTGGACACAGTACTCCAGGTGGGGTATTATCAGTGACTTACTATATATAGGGGCATCACCACTCCCTTATCCTGCTGTTGATAACCCTACCTATATGCCCCAGAAAACCAGTAGCTCTCCGGATCACTTTGTCACATTGTCTGGCCACCTTTAGGTCCTCCAGTATGATTACCTTGAGGTCTCTCTAAGTACCTCTCCCCCCATTTTGTACTCCACCCTTGGATTTCTGTAACCCAAATGTATTATTTTGCACTTTTTTGCATTAAAGCTTAGCTGCCCCAATTTTGTGCACTCCTCCAGTCATTTTAAACCATTCTCCCCTTCCCCCCAGAGTGTCCACTCTGTTGCAGATCTTTGTGTCATCCACAAAGAGGCAGACCTTCCCTTCCAGTTCCTGTGCTGTTGCTAATGAAGATATTTAAAGAGGACATACCCCAGCACTGACCCATGAGGTACCCTGCTTTTCCCACTCCCCTCTTTGAGGCAAACTCCATTTACCATCACCCTTTGCCTCCTATCCCCTAACCAGTTTCTTACCCAGGTTACCACCTTACTGCCCACCCCATGCTACCCAATTTGTTTATTAGTCTCCTGTCTGGAACGATGTCGAAGGCCTTGCTGAAGTCTATGTAGGCCACATCCACCACCCCTTCCTGATCCAACACCTTGGTTACTCAATCAAAAATAATCTCATATTTGTTTGGCACAACCTTCATCTGTGAAACTGTGCTGCCTCAGGTACAGCATAGCATTAGAAACATAGAAACATAGACTTTGATGGCAAATAAGGCCTGCTTGGCCCACCCAATCTGCTCATTTCCCGACCTATTGGATAAGCTACTGATCCTAGTTAACCAACAACTTACTGGACTTCTTCATACCCCCACCAGAATTGCCCTTTGTCTGTCCCATGCATTCCTGAATTCCCCCACTGTTTTTGACCACACAACCTCCTGAGGAAGGCTGTTCCATATGTCCATCATAGATACATAGATACATAGACAGTGTCGGCAGATAAGGGCCTATGGCCCACCCAGTGTGCCCATTTGAGCTTGTAAGTTCAGTTTACATTTTCCTAGAAATCTGTTGCCACTTACTCCTGACCTCCAGAATTCCTTTATGTCTATCCCATGCATTCTTAAATTGCATGATTGTTTGTGAACTTGCGTGGGATAGAAGACGCTTCAGACAAAATTAGCAGAACAAAAAAATATAAATTTAATTTTATACAGCGGACTTCAGCAATGGCAAAACAAAGAAATACACTTCCAGAACAAATAGCGTAACATTTCAGGAGTTAGAATATGGCTAACTCAGGTATAGGTGTTGACAGACACACACCCTTCCCTTCAACTAACTCAACTCTTCTGAGTAAGGTCTTATATAGTAGTTTCAAAATATGTGACCAAAAAGACTCCACCTTATTGCAGTAGATTGTTCAAAACCATAGTAATTCTTTTTATTTTAATTAATAGGACATATTTTGCCCGTTGTACACATACAGAAGTCTAAATCTATAAATTAATTAGATTTTAATTTGGGCAAAGGTAGAGAAATGCACTCAGAGAGTCCGCCCCTCTGACCATCAACATAAATACAGGGAAATTTTGTCCGGCCGGCTCATAACAGGGCAGGGGAAGAAGGGAGCAGAAGCAAGCGGAGATCCTGACCTGCAAACCTATACAGGAATCCCCTCGCTATTTCAAGCAGAACATTTTTGAATTTAAAACATACAAGAACAAGGTACATAATTTGCAGAACCATAAAGAGCGTGTTTGTAATAAAGCTTGAGTTAAAATCATTAATTTCCCCTTTTAGAGTTTGTCGCGATAGTGCGAGCATTCGCTCGGTAAATCTTACTGCGGCTCGGTACTACAGCGACGAACTGCCTTTTAAAATTGGAGATTCTGAAGGCGTTTAGGAGTGTAACCAAGAACCCTGCCTTGTAAATGCTGAATCAGAACCCTTCTGTACGGGTTTCTAAAGGCAGAGTGTTCTACAGGACTGGCAGTTATTTTTTTAAAACATAGAGAACCCAGGTAGCGCTTAAGCGCTTGTACAAAGCACTACTGGGACAGGAGAATTTACCTCTGTGCCGGCTTATATTTCGTTTTACATTTTTATTTTGTTTCAATACATTTTCCCAAAGTCTGTATATGTTTCCTTAACAAGGTGATATATCTGGGGTTCTTTAAGGAGGACTGAAACCTCCGTTTTGTTTAAATGAAAGCCCCAGAAAAATAAATTATTTTATTATGGACACTGGATTGCACCAAACAGGAAGGGGGTCAACAACAAGACAGGGGAACAAAATGGGTGGCCAGCCCAACGAACCAACAGACAGACACACAGACACGAACAGAGACATGAAGGTAATACATGTTGGTGCACTCCAGAATGGAGAAAGGACCTTAAACAAAAAAGAAAGGGGGGTCTCTATCACATTCCTCCCCCCTTAAGACCTAGCATGGAGGACTTAAACCATAACCAAGGTGGGATGGGAGACCTCAACTACTGCCATCAGATCCTATAAATAAGAGGATGGAGCCATAGCCCGCCCTCTCTAGGGCTCCACCTCGGGGTCCCTAAAATAAAATTACCTTAAAAAAAAACAGAAGGCAGAAACGTATGTCTCACAAGGAATATCTAAGTTACGTTTCTACTTACTAACCTTTATCTTTCTCTACCCCGAGGTCTGTGGTCAGTAAAAGCGTCTCCCATACCATATCTTGATAGGAAATCAGCGTTGGTATTAGCTGAACCCTTCCTATATTTTATACTAAATGTATAAGGTTGCATTGCAAGGTACCACCTCATTATGTGTGGATTTTTGTCTTTCATTACATGTAACCACCGTAGAGGGTTGTGGTCTACCCATAGTTCAAATTCTCTGCCCCATAGATAGAAGTGTAAAGCTTCTGTCGACCACTTTATAGCTAGGCACTCTTTCTCAATGACAGAATAATGTTTTTCCCTTTCGTGTAGCTTTCGACTTATGAAGATTACAGGGTGTTCTTCATTTTGTACTATCTGCGAGAGTACAGCCCCAATGCCACAATTAGAGGCATCGGTTTGCACTATAAAGGTTGAGAAAAGTCAGGGAATGTAAAACAGAGAGGAGCAAATTTAGCTTTTAAATTACAGAAGGCTTCCTCACACTCAGGGGTCCACTTGACTTTATCGGGTTTGGCCTTCTTGGTTAATTCTGTTAAAGGTTCCGCTACTGTAGAACAATTAGGTATAAACCGCCTGTAATATCCAATGAGGCCTAGAAACGATCTAACATCCTTCTTTGTTAGGGGTCGGGGCCTTTTGGCTACAGCCTTGATTTTTGTAATTTCGGGTTTCACTGTCCCATTTCCAATTTGAAACCCCAAATATTTTGTTTCCTGCATTGCTAGGGAACATTTAGAAGGGTTGATCGTCAACCCAGCTTTGGATAAGGTTGATAGTATAGCCCTCAGATGATGTATGTGTTCTTCCCAGGAGGGACTAAAGATCACCACATCATCTAAATAAGCGGCGCTATACCTCGAGTGGGGTTGTAAGATGTTGTCCATCACTCGCTGGAATGTAGCAGGAGCACCGTGTAAGCCAAAAGGCATTACTGTGAAATGATATAAACCAATAGGGGTACTAAACGCAGTCTTCTCCTTATTGTTTGGGTCTAGAGGTATCTGCCAATAGCCTTTGGTCAGATCTAGGGTACTAATATATTTGGCTGTCCCTAGCTGGTCTATGATGTCATCTATTCTAGGCATCGGGTAACAATCAAATTTAGACACTGCATTCAGACGTCTGAAATCAAGACAAAGTCTAATTCCCCCTTCTTTCTTTTCTACAATAACCATTGGGAAATTCCATTCACTATATGAGGGTTCAATAATTCCCAACTCTGCATTTTTCTAATTTCCTGTATAACTTCACCCCGTAATTTCTCTGGAATCCTATAAGCTTTTTGCCTAATAGGAAGGGCATCAGGAACCATGATGTGATGGACAGCATCATGAACCCTCCCTGGTATGCCAGTAAATAGGGTTTGAAAGGGTTTTAGCATAGTCTGTAAAGTCAACCTTTGCTCAGGAGTTAGGAGTGGATTGATTTGTACTTCAGATAGACTACCCATTTTTTCTAATCTTCCATAAGCTGTATCTAACTCAGACTCGGGGTTTCTGGGAGAACAAAGCTGCTTACGGTAGGCGTCCGTTCTACCCATGCTTTTAACAAATTTACATGATATATTTTGTTTTTCACTTTTTTGTCTGGTAGCTCGACTGAATAAGTTACAGGACCCATACGTTTCACTATGTTGTAGGGTCCTTGCCATTTCATGAGCAATTTATTCTCAGAGGAGGGTAGAAGTAGTAATACTTTATCACCAGTGGTAAACTCTTTGGGTTTAGTCCCCCTATCATAATACCCCTTCTGTTTGATCTGTTGTTGTAGGTTAATCTGATGAGCCTTTTTGACATATCCCATTAACCTCTGACAAAGTTTTTGCCAATATTCAGAAGGTTCTAATACATGTGTGCTTTTCTTATTTTCCCACTTCCTTTATGATGTCCAAAGGACCTCTTGGGTTGTGCCCGTATAATAACTCAAACGGGGAAAACCCAGTAGATGCCTGTGGAACTTCTCGGTATGCGAACATCAAGTATGGCAGATAGATGTCCCACTTGTTACCTTCTTCTGCTACAAACTTTCTCAGCATTTTTTCAAAGTCTGGTTAAACCGCTCGACTAGCCCATCAGTTTGTGGATGGTAGGGGGTAGTAAAAATGGCTTTAATGCCTAACGCTTGGTATAGCCGTTGGAGTAACTGTGAGCAAAAATTAGTACCCCTGTCTGTTAGTATAGTCTTCGGGATTCCCATACGACTGAATATTTTAACTAACTCTTCCGCTATTCTGGAAGCAGTAATTGTACGCAGTGGTATGGTTTCGGATACTTTGTAGTAGTGAGTCTACCACTACTAAAATAAATCGATTTCCCTTTGCACTTTAGGCAGTGGCCCTATGATGTCCATTGCAATTCTTTCAAACAAGTTACTGACTAAGGGCATGGGTACAAGGGGAACTCTATCTTTCTGGCCTATCTCCGCTACTTTTTGACATTCCGGGCAGCTTTTACAATATTCTGTCACCTGTTGATGGATCCCTGGCCAAAAAAATCTGTGTAGTAAGCGTTGTAACGTCCGATCTCTACCTAAATAACCAGCCATGGGTATATCATGGGCAATAGATAGAACTTTTTCTCGGAAGTCCATAGGAACCATCAATTGTTCCACCACCTCCCCTGTGTGTGTGTTAGTATGTACCCTATATAGAAGATTATCCTTAACTATATAATAGGGCTGCTGAGACCCAGAAGGGATGGTGGGCGTTACCAGTGCAAAGAAAGGGGTTAAAGTAACATCATTTTTTTTGTTTAGTTAGAAACTCTTCATTAGACATTATACATTTATCATTCAATATATCCAGTCCAGTATTTTCTTTTGTCCATACATGTTTATCATTTCTTTTCTGGGATTTACTTTTCCTATTTTTCCCAATAGTCCAAAATATTTCTTCTTCAAAAGGGAATAACTGTCCTAGACTTTTTCCCTGTTTCTCTTGGGCACAGGTAGTAACCGCTCCAACATTTATGTTTAATAAAGAGTCAAAATAAGGGTAATCGTGTCCGATTATCACTGGCACTGGTAGAGAAGGAACAATGCCCACTTTCATTTTGTGTAATGTTCCGTTTACCTGGATAGTCATTTCCCTTAATGGATACCAGTGAATATCCCCGTGTACACATTTAACCCTGGTAGTGGGTTCCCCCGGCTCCGGCTCTTTTACCAATGAAGCATGTACTAATGTTTGCTTGCTGCCAGAGTCCACAAGACCCATTACTACTATTCCCTCAATTTCTACAGAGGTGATGTAATGACCCCAATTAGCAAGGGCCAGATGTATTGACTCCATTTTTTTCTTTGGACAAAATCTGGCAATATGCCCTTTAGATTTGCATTCGTGACATATGATATCCTGGCTAAATCTTTTACCATGCTCTTTGCCCCCAGGTATACCACTAGCTTGTGTTGGGGGTGCTGTAGAGGACTTTACTATAGTGGGTGGGTTTCTGCTACCTATAAATGTTCTAGGGCATTGAGGCCTGGCAGTCAAATAGTCCTCAGTAAGTCTTATAGCAGCCTCAGAAGTGTCCGGGCGATGCTCTTTGACCCACTGTTGTACGTCTGGTGGTAAAACTCGTACAAATTGTTCCAAGATTACACTTTCCGTTATCTGGACTACCGTTCTTGTATCAGGCTGGAGCCACTTGTAACACAAATCTTTTAAGTGGGTGTATAAGTCCTGGGGGTATCGTTGATTGAATTTATAGGCTCTAAAGCGCTGTCTATAGGTCTCTGGACTAATATCGTATCTTTTTAAGATGGCCTGCTTTATATAGTCATAATCAATTATATGGGTCAGGTCTGCGCGACTATAAGCCAGTTGCGCCTTCCCAGTCAAATAAGGGGCTAGCCGGATGACCCACTGATCTCTTGGCCAAGCACAGGCAGTAGCAACCCTTTCAAAAGTCATGAGGTATGCTTCTATGTCATCAGAATCAGTCATTTTCACTAATCGTATATCTTTTTGGCCTACCCCAGGTGTCGAAGATGATCTTGATGAGCTCATAAGTTGTATGGCGTGTAGGGTATCATTCCATCTGGCCGCATTCTCAGCACGATCTCTTTCTCTTTTATGCAGTCCTGTTCTCTCTCTCTCCAACTCCACCTGTCGAGGCATAACCATCTAAGTAGCTCATGGGGACTCTCTGGGGGTCTTCCTGTGGCATCTCAGCTGCTTGTGCCCCCTGTTCAGCAGACTTCAAGTCCTCCATGTCTCCACTTTCCCCTTTTATTGTAATCTTCGCCACCCTCCTTCGTACCACTGGCTCCAATCCAGGGAATAAGGTTAACTTGGCTGCTTTCACAATGGACCTGGTGGCTGGTGCAGTCCGCTCACCTGCCTTGTCTGTATGCATAGGATTCCGATCTGAACTCAGATTCAATAGGTCCCTCCGGACCCACTATCCCACTTTTGACACCAAATGTGAACTTGCGTGGGATAGAAGACGCTTCAGACAAAATTAGCAGAACAAAAAAATATGAATTTAATTTTATACAGCGGACTTCAGCAACGACAAAACAAAGAAATACACTTCCAGAACAAATAGCGTAACATTTCAGGAGTTAGAATATGGCTAACTCAGGTATAGGTGTTGACAGACACAAACCCTTCCCTTCAACTAACTCAGCTCTTCTGAGTAAGGTCTTATATAGTAGTTTCAAAACATGTGACCAAAAGACTCACCTTATTGCAGTAGATTGTTCAAAACCATAGTAATTCTTTTTATTTTTAATTAACATATTTTGCCCGTTGTACACATACAGAAGTCTAAATCTATAAATTAATTAGATTTTAATTTGGGCAAAGGTAGAGAAATGCACTCAGAGAGTCCCTCTCTGACCATCAACATAAATACGGGAAATTTAGGTCAGCGGCTCATAACAGGGCAGGGAAGAAGGGGCAGAAGCAATGATCCTGACCTGCAAACCTATACAGGAATCCCCTCGCTATTTCAAGCTGAACATTTTTGAATTTAAAACATTCAAGAACAAGGTACATAATTTGCAGAACCATAAAGAGCGTGTTTGTAATAAAGCTTGAGTTAAAATCGTTAATTTCCCCTTTTAGAGTTCGTCTCGATAGTGCGAGCATTCGCGCGGTAAATCACACTGCGGCTCGGTACTACAGCGACGAACTGCCTTTTAAAATTGGAGATTCTGAAGGATTTAGGAGTGTAACCAAGAACCCTGCCTTGTAAATGCTGAATCAGAACTCTTCCGTACGGGTTTCTAAAGGCAGAGTGTTCTACAGGACTGGCAGTTTTTTTTTTAAAACATAGAGAACCCAAGTAGCGCTTAAGCGCTTGTACAAAGCACTACTGGGACAGGAGAATTTACTTCTGTGCCGGCTTATATTTCATTTTACATTTTATTTTGTTTCAATACATTTTCCCAAAGTCTGTATATGTTTCCTTAACAAGGTGATATATCTGGGGTTCTTTTAAGGAGGACTGAAACCTCCTTTGTTTAAATGAAAGCCCCAGAAAAATATATTATTTTATTATGGACACTGGATTGCACCAAACAGGAAGGGGGTCAACAACAAGACAGGGGAACAAAATGGGTGGCCAGCCCAACGAACCAACAGACAGACACACAGACACGAACAGAGACATGAAGGTAATGCATGTTGGTGCACTCCAGAATGGAGAAAGGACCTTAAACAAAAAAGAAAGGGGGAAGGGGGGTCTCTATCACATTGTTTCAGCCCCCACCACTTCCTCTGGCAGGGTGTTCCACTTGTCCACCGCCCGTTCTGAGAAGAAATTCTTCCTCACATTTCCTCTAAATTGTCCTCCCTCCAACTTCATCCCATGCCCTCCAGTCCTGGAACATCTTTTTCACTTAAACATAGTGTATTCCTGCACCCTGTTCCTCCCTGTAAGATACTTGTATGTCTCTATCATATCCCCTCTCTCCCTCCTCTCCTCCAGGGAGTACATATTCATTTGCTTCAATCTGTCCTTATAGGACTTGTGATGCTTCACCCTCTCTGTGAAAAAATACTTCCTCACATTGCCCCTGAGCCATCCCCCTCTATCTTCAAATTGTGCCCTCTTGTTCTTGCACATCTTTATTTCTGAAAGATGCTACCCTCTTGGACTTTGTTGATTCCCTTGAAGTACTTGAAAGTTTCTATCATGTCCCTCCTCTCCCTCCTTTCCTCAAGTATATACATATTAAGCTTTTTTAGTCACTCTTCATATGGCTTCTGGTGCAGACCCTGCACCACTTTAGTTACCCTCCTCTGGACTGCCTCCATCCTGTCTATGTCCTTGCAGAGATGGGGTCTCCAGAACTGCACGCACTTCTCCAGAAGGGATCTCATCAACTGTCTACAGAGGGATACTTCCTGTTTCCTACTGGTGATGCCTTTCCCTATACATCCCAGTATCTCCCCAGCCTTCCTTACTGCCTTCACACATTGCTTGCTTACTTTTAGGTCACTTTGTACCTATAGAATGGAAGACTACCTACGTAATACCAATTTATAAAAATGGTCCCCGTTCTACCTGGGAAAATTATCGACCATATTAGTTTAACATCTACAGTCTGCAAAGTACTTGAAAGTATAATTAAAGATCTTGTTAGCGATACAACTAATATAGTTGATATAGAGCAACATGGTTTCAAAAAAGGTAGGGATTGCCCAAGTAACTTGATGTGTTTTTATGAAACTGTTAGTCAAAATGTAGATTATGGTACCCCTTGGGATATTATCTATCTTGATTTTAGCAAAAGATTTTATGTCATAGCTCATCACGCTTTGATATCCAAATTATTAGATACCAAAATAAATAAATATATTATCATATGGATTGAACATTAGTTGGCTAATAGATCTCAGATCATATTGATAAATGGCTATTTATCTACCTCTACGCCTGTTACTAGTGGGGCACCTCAGTGGTCCGTTCTGGGCCCCTGCTTATTCCAATTATTCATAGGAGACCTTACCAATAATTGTTCCTCTAAATCCATGAAATATGCTGATGATGTAAAACTTGGTGGGCCATGATGTGACAGTGAAGATAATATTTCCATAAAACAACGAGACTTAAATAGTATATCTGACTGGGTAGGTACTTGGGGTATGCATTTAAATTCCTCAAAAGGTAAGGTGATGCACATTGGTTTTAATAACCCTTTGGCCCTTTACATTTTAAATGGGATACCCTTGGAAATTACAACCAATGAAAAGGATCTAGGTATTCACATAACTAATAATTTAGGGTATAAAAAACATATTAATGAAGCAATTAATAAGACTAATAGAGTAGTATGGTCTATTAAAAGAAACATTACATCAAGAGATCCTGGAGTTATGTTTCCTTTATACAGAACCTATGTTAGGCCGCACCTAGAATATTCTTCACAACTGTGGTGTCCATATAAAAAGGGAGAGACAGCATCTCTGGAAAAAATCCAGAGGAAATTTGCTAAGCATATTAAAGATCTTTCCAATGTCCAATATGAACAATGATTAGCAAGTTTAAATTTGATGCCTTAAGCACTTAGATGTCTCGGGGTGATTTACTTTATACGTTTGATATTATAAATGATCTATACCTGTTTACCCAAATGGGTTTTGTGTATAAAAACAATATTTTTAACACCAGAGGTCATCCTTTGCAGATTAGTAGGGCAAAATTTAATCATGTATCACAAAAGTTTTATTCTACCCAAATAATTATTAATCCTTGGAATAATATACCTCTAGAAATTGTCACTAGTGATAATAAAATAACATTAAAAAATCATCTGGATAATTTCATTATTAATAAAGCCAATTTTGGGTATTATAATTGACATTGGTGCTGTTATGGGCCTCTCAGCCCCCCTTGCACCTAATCACCGTAGTATGAACCGTCGTATCTGATATGACTACCCCAAGTTACCTTTCTATTTTTGCTGTTGTTAGTACCCAGCCCCCCCCCCACTGCGTACTCTTCCCCTGGGTTTATGTTTCCAAGGTGCATTACTTTGCACTTCTTTGCACAGAATCTAAGCTGCCACACTTTTGATCATTCCTCCAAACTTGCCAAATCCCATCTCTTCCTTTCCACCCCACCTTGTGTATCAACCCTGTTGCAGATCTTTGTGTCGTCGGCAAAGAGGCATACTTTTCCTTCCAGTCACTCCACAATGTCACTTATAAAGACATTAAAAAGGACTAGTCCCAGTACTGAACACTGCTTTACCGCACTAGTAACGCCCTTTCTTCAGAGTGGACACCATTTACTATTACCCTCTGTGTCCTGTTGTCCAGCCACTTTTTTACCTAGGCTACCACCCTGGGAGCCACTCCCAGGCTGGCTAATTTGTTTATTAATCTTTTGTGTGAGACTGTGTCAAATGCTTGGCTAAAGTCTATGTAGGCCATGTCCATAGCCACTCCCTGGTCTTCTGCTTTGATCACCCAGTTAAAGAACTCTATTAGATTCATCTGGCATGACCTTCCCACTGTGAATCCAAGCTGCCTTGGATCCTATGCCCCTCTGGCCTCTATGTACTCAGTTCTTTCTTTCAGAAGTGATTCCATCATTTTTCCTACCACTGAGGTCAAATGGTCAAATTAACATGTCTGTAGTTTCCTGCCTCTGCTTTGCTCCCACTTTTGTGAAGGGGGAATCACATTTACCCTCCTCCAGTCCGCAGGTATCACACCATCCTCCCATGATTTATTAACAGGCATTTATCAATGCCATATGTTGTCCTGCTGGTGTTCACATTGGTAGTTCAGGAGTTAGAGAGGCAGTGAAGTATGGAACCGACGTCAACCCAACGCCACACTGCAAAGACTGATAGGCATTGCGGTGTGTCTTTGGGTTGTCGGCAATAACGCTCATGCCTTTTCACCTCATCCTACCCTGCAGACATCAAGTGCTGAAGTGTGCCTTAGGGTGTTCAGGCTTTACACTCACCCCATTCCATAAGGAAATAAGCTGAAATGGGTGCAGTACAGCAGAATGGGGTGAATTTTGAGGCTGAAAATTGCAAGGCACACCTCGATGTCTGTCACTGGCTGCAGGGTGGGGGTGGAATGACGTGAGCATTACTGCTGACAATAGCAAGTCACATTCCTGACACCTGTCAGTCCCTACAGGGTAGGGCGTTATGATAAGAAAGCCTAATGCCCTGGAAGTTTCTTGGTATTTTCACTCCAAGTTCTCAACATGGGCTTTTTGTGACCCCAGTGCATGAACAGTGACACTGTCAGTTCATTAGCTGAAAGGTGATTTTGCACAATTACACTGCCATTTGGCACCACAGGTGCGAAAACTCATTTCGAACAGGATGTGAAAAATGACAGCTTCACTGTTCATGAGGAGGTGTAAAAAATGGTAAAGCTGAAAATATGGAGTGAAAATACAACATAACTGGTGAAATCACAAGCATGCATAGAAATTATGCAGTGTACACCCGCAATGCAATTATTTGGTGGATTTCTTACACCAGATTTCCAACATAGGAATTTTGGGACCTTTGCTCTTGAACAGTGGCACTGTGATTTTCTTAAACTGTCCCGAACGTTGATTTCGCACAGCGACCGTGCCTATTGTTTGCCACAGGTGCAAAAACATGTTTCAGGCAGCATGTGAAAAATGACAGCTGTACCGTTCATCAGGAGGTGTGCAAAAATGACAATTTTGTGAATCTGGAGTAAAAATACAAGAAATTGGCGAAGTTACGAGCGTGCGTAGAAAATGCGCAATGCATGCTGGTAATACAGTAATTTTTGGGAATGTTTTCATGAAATTTTCAACATGCACTTTTTGGGACCTCTCCTTATGAACACTGTCACTATGATTTTCTTAATCTGTCCCAAACATTGCTTTCACTCAGCGACCGCACCATTGTGTGTCACGTGTGAAAATACATTTTGGGCCAGATGTGAAAAACAACAGCTGTACTGTTCATAAGGAGGTGTGGCAAAATGGCAATGTTGAAAATCTGGAGTGAAAATATTAAAAATTCTTGAAGTTTTGAGCGAGCATGGGAACTGCGCCATGCACGCCTGTAACACAGTCATTTTTGGGAATGTTTTCATCAGATTTGCAACGTAGCCTTTTTGGGAGCCTACCTCATGAACTGTGACACTATTGTTTCATGAATTGGTCCCAAATGGTGATTCCATGCAGTGACCGCGAAATCACCTTTCGGGACTGATTAACAACATGGCAATGACTGAGTTCTTGAGGTGGGGTCCCAAGAACCCCATGTTGAAAATTTAGTGCAAAAATTCATGAAAATGGCTGAGATAGCCACATAAGTTGAAAAAAAAAATTTGTACCATTATACAGCGAGCCGGGCTCCAGAGGTAAGTATGGGGTGGGAGGAGGTGGGTGTGCAGATGGTGGCTGTGGGTTGGGGAAGGGGGCACTGAACTCAATGAGAGACCATTTTAAATTTTACAGGTTTAAAAAAAAAAGTAAAAAAAAAACAATGCCAGAAGGTTTTCTATTTTTGCAGGTGCTTTTGCGTGCTGGGGTGGGCTCCCAGCATGGCACCTGAGTGTTTTTTTTTTTGAGGGGGATCCATAGCTGATGGGAATTAGGCACCGCTGTCAGCACATACATAGTGTAGGCTCATGAACTGAGGGGGAATTGGGCACCCCCCCTGCACACAAGAAATGGGGGGGCATTATGCTGACAGGAGTTAGGCTCCTCCATGGCAAATTAATTTGGGAGGGGGCATGCTGACTGGTTGATTGGGCACCCCCGTCAGCTTTCAGGTGCACTGTGAGAGGTGGCGGCTGTCCGGTGGCTTCTATAAGGACTGTGAGATGCAATGGAGAAGCCGCCGCCATGTTTCTTGTAAGGGATAACCAGACAAGGCAAGCAGTAATTTGCTGCTGCAATCAGGGACCACCCCGGGGTGATCCCTGATTGCAGTGGCTAATTTCTTTCAAGTTGGTGGCTCACATCTCAACTGCTGTCATAGACAGCATGCTGTGCCATTGGTGCCACTGAGCCCAGCCAGAAAAAGCAGTGGCGCCATTGGCTGCAGCAGGACGGCACCTCCAAAACCTGCTTCTTCACTCAAGCAACCACAATATGTTGTCTGCGCTGCACACTCAAGACAACATAAAAAGTGTAGTCAGTGGTGTTACTAGTTCTCCCCTTAGTTCTTTTAAAATTTGGAGTGAATCCCATCAGGCCCCATTGCTTTGTCTTCCTTCAGTTTTAGGAGTTCTTTCAGAACCCTTTCTTATGTGAATGGACTGATATTGACCCCCCTATCCAGAGTGCTTCTATTGATTGGATTAGATACCTCCCTCTCCTCTTTATTTGTGAATACTGAGCAGAAGTATTCATTTAGTATCCCTGCTTTTTCACTGTCACCCTCTGCCCACCCACTGTCCCCTTTATTAAGCCTCACTATCCCTCCCTTGAAATTACTTCACTCCCTAATGTACCTATAAAAGGTTTTATCCCCTTCTTAATTGAGTTGGCCATCTTTTCCTCAGTTTGGGCCTTTTCTATTCTGACTGCCTTCCCCACTTCCTTCTGCTTTAACTGGTACAGTTCTCTTTCCTGCTCCTTCTGTGTTTCCTTACACTTCCTAAAAGCTACCTTTTTCTCCCTAACCTTCCCCGCCACCTCTTTTGACAACTATAGTGTTTTTTTCCCTTATTTTGATTAGTTTATTTGCTTCCCACAAAGGCTTGTTGCCTCTGTGATGGCTGTTTTGATGTTTCCCCATTGTTCCTCCACCCCTCCTCCTTGGCGTTTGCTAGCGCTTTTCTGAGGCACTTTCCCATTTTGCTAAAGTCAACCCTCCTAAAGTCCTCACTTTTGTATTTCTTGACTCTACGGCTGTGTTTATCATGAACCACAATGTTTGGTGGTCACTTGTTCTCAGATGGCTACCCACTTCTAAATCTGAGATGCTCTCTCCATCCCAGTTTAAGAGTAGCAGGTCTAAGACTACGCCTTCCCGAGTGCTTTCCAACACTAGCTGTCTGAGGCATGCCCCCTGTAGGGCATTGGATTCCAAGTATTCCACTATATTTTCCTTTAATAGTGTTTCCATTAATTCCCCTACCATTGAAGTCAGGCTGACAGGCCTTTAATAGCCTGCCTCCTTTTTGCTATCACTTCTGTGGAGTGGGGCTACTTCTGTTCTTCTTCAGTGCTCTGGGACCGTGCCTGTCTCCAGTGAACTGTTAAACAAGTCTGCTAGGTGTGCAGCCAGTATTTCCCTGACTTCCTTCAGCACTCTTGGATGCTCCTTGTCTGGCCTATCCCATGCCTAATTGAAGCTCTGCACTGAATTCATATCCACCACTTCCTGAGGTAGGCCGTTCCATGCATTCACCACCTTTTCTGTGAAAAAGAACTTCCTTACATTACCCCTTAATCAGCTTTCCTCTAATCTCATGCTGTGTCCTCTTGTTCTGCTATTTTTTTTATATTGAAACATGTTAGACTCTTTCACCTAGTTAATGCCCTTAAGGTGTTTGAATGTTTTGATCATATCACCTCTCTCCCTTCTTTGCTCTAGGGTATACATATTGAGCTCCATTAATCTGTCCTCATATGTTTTCTGATGTAGTCCCTGCACCATTTTGGTTGCCCTTCTCTGGACTGCCTCAATTTAGTTAATGTCCTTGTGAAGGTGTGGCCTGCAGTACTGCACGCAGTACTCCTATGGGGCCTAACCAGTGTCTTGTAAAGAGGGATTATTAACTCCCTCTTACAACTTGTAATACCAATACTAATACACCCCAACATCCCCCTACCCCTACCCATACCTACTGCTTAGTGGTCTGCTTGGATGATTTCAGGTCATCTGTGATGATGATGCCCAAGTCTCTTTCTTCCCTTGTGACTGCCAGCAACTCCCCTCCCAGCCTATATGTGGCTTTAGGGTTTCTGTTCCCTATGTGCATGATCTTGCACTTCTTTGCTTTAAACACCAGTTGCCACTCTTCTGACCATTTTGCCAGTTTATCCAGATCTCTTCTCATTCTGCCCACCCCATCTGGATCATCTACTCTGTTGCAGATCTTTTTGTCATCTGCAAACAGATCAACCTTACCCTCTAGTCCAGCTGCAATGTCACTGATGAAGAAATTGAAGAGGACTAGCCCTAGGACTGATCCCTGAGGTACCCCACTTGTGACTTGCATCTCTTCTGACTGTATACCGTTTACCACCACTTTCTATTTTCTGCCCGTCAACCAGTTTACCACCCAGTTGACCAACTTCTGACCCACTCCGAGCCTACCCAGCTTATTAATCAATCTTCTATATGGAACAGTATTGAAAACTTTGCTGAAGTCAAGGTAGGCAACATCAACTGCTCCCCCTTGGTCCACCACTCTGGTTACCCAGTCAAAGAAATCTATGAGATTATTTTGACAGGACCTTCCTGTTGTAGACCCATGCTGTCTTGGATCCTGTGCTCCTATGGATTCCAGGAGTTGCACTATCTTTTCCTTAAGGAGAGCCTCCATAATCTTGCCCACTACTGAGATAAAACTGACTGGTCTGTAGTTTCCTGCCTCCTCCCTGCTACCAGTCTTGTGGAGTGGGATTACATGAGCTCTTCTCCAGTCTTCTTGGACCTCTCCAGTGCTCAGAGACTCACTAAACATTTCTGATAATAGCTCTCAAGTTCCACCCTTAGCTTCCTTAGTACCCTGGGATGTATGCCATCAGGTCCCATTGCCTTGTCCACCCTGAGCTTAGCGAGCTCTTGAAGGACCCTTTCTTTTGTGAAGAGACTAGTGTACACCTCCTTCCCCCCCCAGTGCCCATGGTGCTGAGCTGTGGGCCCTGTTCTACCTTCTCTTCAGTAAATACTGAGCAGGAGTATGTATTTAGGATAGATGCTTTTACATGGTCCTCCTTCTCACACTCCCACTTATCCCCTTTGATCTTAGCAATACCCCTCTGGACTTTCTCCTTTCACTAATGTATCTATAGAAAGTCTTGTCACCTTCTTTTACTGTTTGTACTAGTGTTTCCTTGGTTTGGGCCTTTGCCTGCCTTACTGCCTTCCCTGCTTCCCTTAGGGAAGTTTGGTATGCATCCCTCTCTTCATCCTGCTGCATTCCCTTATATTTTCTGAAGGCCAGCCTTTCGGCTCTGACCTTTTATGCTACTGTTTTTGAGAACCAAAGTGGTTTCCTTCTTCTTTTGCACTTCCTTCTCTCTCTAACACAATGGGATGTTGCTTCAAGTACTGTATCCTTAATGCTTACCCATTTTGCCTGTTCCTCCTCACCTGTATTCCTTTTGACCAGGGCTAGCTTAACTCTGTTGGCCATCTTATCAATGTCAGCTCCTCAGAATTCCCATATTTTTGCCTTGGAATGGGATGATTTAATTCTAGTGGCCAAATTGAACCATACCACATGATGGTCACTGGCCCCAGGTGACCTTCTACCTGGAGATCTGTGATCCTTTCTCTGTTAGTCAGTACTAGATCTAGGATAGCCCTATCTCTTGTGGACTGTTGTACCAGTTGTCTGAGGCCCTCCCCCTGCAGGGAATCCACTATGTGTCTAGTTCTGGCAGATGTTCCTGCTGGTATTGACCAACCTGTATATGGCATGTTGAAGTCTCCCATTATCAGAACTTCTCCTTTAGCTGTCATGTTTTGTATATCTTCTAACAGTAATGTGTCTATGTCCTCCCACTGGTCTGGAGGCCTGTAGACAACCCCAGTTCATATGAATTTCTGATTTCCTGTTTCCAGGGTGACCCACAGCTCTTCTGGCTTCTTATGTGTATTCTGAATTTCTGTAGCTTTGATATTTTCATTGACATAAAGGGCCACTCCACCCCCCCTTTTTATCTCGGTCTCTTCTGTACAGTACATAGACAGGTACTGAAGTCTCCCAAGCGTGGTTACTGGTAAGCCATGTCTCGCTAATGGCTACTGTGTCCAGTTTAGCCTCTGTCATTATCACCTACAGGTCTGGGATCTTGTTTCCCAGACTGCAAGCATTTGTGTACATGATTTTCCATTGTCCCGATTTTGGTGTGTTAGTTGTTGGGCTAGGTCTGATGTTTCCCCTATGTGTCATATGGGGAGCAGGACCTTTTTCCATACCTGGTGATGCAAATGAACTACAAACATGCTGAACTACTGTTTGACCACTAGCTGATGGGGTTGGGGTGTTCTTCCCATTTGATGTACCGGGTGCTGCACCCCTCTCCCATTTGCTAGTTTAAATATTCTGAAAGGCGTCAAACTTCTGCCCCAATACACTGACTCCCTCCTTAGTCAGATGCAGTCCACAAATATAAAGAACTTTCGCTCCCAAAACTGTTGCCAGTTCCCTACAAATTTGTGTCCTTTTTCCTGGCACCAGGCCTTGAGCCACATGTTCAGCTCCCCTATTTCCCATTCTCTGACTTTCTTTCCATCTGCCTCCCTCTCCCAGATTGGCAGGATCTCAGAGAAGGAGATGCCAGATGAAATGGATGATAGTTTGTCACCCATCTTGGTCAGGCATTCCTTGGTCTCCACCAACTGACCGGCAGGCGAGATCATTAGTCTATATGTGTACCAGGATGTCAATGCTTTCTCCTGTTTCCTGTACAATTTTAGCAATGTGATAAGTGTCTCTCCATGCTGATGTATCTGGGAGACATCTGACTATTACCCCTGGCTGGTTCCTGTTTTGGGTGAGTTTTGTTGTGCTAGCTCTTGTACTGCAGTGTCCTGCTCTGCAGTTTCCTCTGCCCCTTTGTTTGATTTTGGTGATAGAGGCAGATACCTGTTTGTAGTTTTTATATGGTTTGTGGAGGTGATATGTTGAAGAGCACTGAGTGATGGGGCACCTAATTTTCCCCTCCTAACCACCTGCCAACCTCCCGGACCAACTACCCTCAGCAGTGAGGTGCTTCTGTTGGATGTTGTGGAAATAGTGGGCAGTTCTTATAATATAATTCCTCCTGAATATGCGATTTGAGGTGCACAGTCTTTACCCATGCTACCTGTAGCTGAGCCCTTAGATCTCCAATGGCCCAGCACGTAGGACAGTGTCCTAAATTCTGTAAAACTGCCCTTCTGAAAAGTGTCCCACAGTACCTGCAGTTAATATCCATTCCAGATAAGTTGCTGGGTTTATAACCTAGTCAGAGTAATTAGGAGGAGGAAAATGAAAGCAAAAGTTTGATTTTGTGTTTTATTTGTTTTTGTATAACTGTTATAACAAGTTAGATTAGTTGTGCCCCTGTAAATGAGGTCACTATGTGGATACCCCTCTGATCCACCTCTTTCTGCTTTGCTACAGGAAATGTCACACTGTGCTGCCCTATAAAAGGAGTGTAGTGTGGGGTGGTTGAGGATGGGGGTGGGTGGCTGGCCCTTCCCCTGCTGTAAAAGAAGAACCACAGATGAAAGAGACAAGGAGGTAAGAGCAGAAACAATCAGCCAACAACAAATGCAGGAGCCTGAAAGCTTATCCTAATGATAGATAAAACTGTAAAACCTGTAAAGCACCACCTGTAATAATTTCACAGAAGATATACCATGTAAGAAACACTTTGCTACAGAGAAAAATAAAGCAGTAACAGAAGATATACCTTGCAAAAGACAATTTGAATCAGAAGATTTCAGCAGTAATCTGTAAGTACACACCTGTAGGCACAGTCTCTAATAATGCAGCAGAACATGTACCTAGCAACAACAATTTGAATCAGAGAAAAATAAAGCAATAAAATGTTAGCAACAAACAGTAACAATCCCTGTGAGTACAAAAGAAAATAATAACACGCAGTAAATCTGCCTAGCCAAAAGAAGCTTTAATCTTTTTCTTTGCTCCGGTAAGGTTATTTGCTCTGTCCTTTCAAGCAACCTAGAAGGGAAGAGCTCAGGTGAAGCTAGGTGCCTTTGCCAACAAACCTAGTATTCCCCAGTTCCCTAAACTGCTCCTGCACTGCTTACGTCCCATCCATCCCAAAGTCATTTATCCCCAGGTGGACAACGACATCCAGCTCCCCCTTTCTATTGCCCTCATGATCTGTTGGATATGTTTCTCATCCCTCTGAGCCACTGCGCCAGGTAGTCACTTTACATCCCTCTCTATCCCCTTTCCTTCCCCCAACTCTATCCGCTTGATATTAGAGTCCCCCACCAGAATATGCTTCCACCTCCTCTGGGGTCCTCCTCCTCCCTGGGGCCTCCCCTAGGGTAACTCCCCCATCCTCACTGTCCACCACCTTGGTTTCCCCTTCTGGCAGTCCCACTCCACCAGAATGGCATAGAATTTTCTTAGTGGTATTGGTTGAGGAATCTGCCTGTGATCTGCACCTCCCAGCATTCAAGAACCCACCACCCCTGCCCTCCTTTGGCTAACCATAGTCCAACTGCTCCTCCCTTCTGGCATCCTTCAAGGTAGCGGTGTCTGTCTAGGTGGTGATAACTCAACTCCTAGTCGAATCAACTTTGAGTGTAGCGACATTTTCTTGATTCTCAACAAACATCACCTGGAGCCTAGAGTCCTATTTCCTTCATCCAGAAAAGAGCACATAGATGGGGCAGCAATGCAGTCTCCAGAAGGCCTTCCTGTAGACTGCTGCCCAAAAGCACCACATTGCACCACTCCCCACATTATCTTTTTTCTGGTCTTCTTGTGCTTCCTGTCCACCTGTACTAGCCCCCAGTAAGGCTGTCTTACTGACATCCAGCAACAGCAAGTCTCTAAACTCTGAAACACCCTAATACCCAGTAACCATTTAACAGTAAGCCCCTATATGCAAAAATACCCAGCAATAACCTTAACAGCCCTAAACCCCGAAACACACTAATACATAGTGACAGTTTACCAGCAGTCCCCTAAATACAGAAACACACTTGTACCCAACAGCACTTTAAATATCAAGTCCCTAAGTTCACAGCCACACTACCATCCCAGTGCTTAGCAGTAAGCCTCTATAATACAGCCTCTCTACAATGCAACCTCTCAATCAGTACAGTTGTACCTAGGATCTGATGAGCAGAGGAAGGAAGATTAAGCACCCCAGAAGATGCTGTCTGGTGAGGGAAGGGGGAGTCAGACCAGCATTTGGCTAGTGGACCGGTGCCAATTTTGACCCAAGCAAAGGAGGTGGGGCTAGTGTCTGGTGCCAAGGAAGGAGGTGAGGCTAGTGTTGGGGCCATGGAGAGATGGGCTAGTGTTTGACGAAGGGAGTGCTAGCTTGGGGTTTTGGAAGATGGACCAGATAGGGCCAGGGCTGTGGAGGGAGAGAAGTGGCTAGTGTCAGGTCCTGTGGAGGTAGAGTGTAGAGGGAGGGTGCATGTGTGCCTCAGGTGTCTGAAGAGGTGGTGTCCAGGAGGTCCTTGCAGGAAAGGTGTTCAACAAGGGTGTGGGTGATTCTCAAATGGCTATGGAAGAAGTGGTGTGGTTTCTGGGAGCCAGGAGGGGGAAGGGGCCCAGAGAGAGGTGATATCCATGGGCTCAGAAAAGGGTGGTGTTAAGAGACACTGTAGTGGAAGTGGGGTGGCAGATTTGTGTTGGGAAGTGGAGGCAGGGGGTTAGTGTCTGGGGTGATGGAGGGTATTGGAGTAGTGTTGGAGACTGGAGGGTGTACAGTTCAGGGGGCTACTGTCATGGGGGTCTGTAAGGGGAAACATGCTAGTGTCAGATGCTGTGGAGGGTGGGGTGGAGTGGGGGCTAATGTCAATGGGACCTGTGGTGCGAGAGGGGCTAGTGTCTGAGTTGAAGATGGAGGTATGACTAGTGTCAGAGCTGCAGGCTAGTTAACTATAGAGATTGAGGGTACAGAAAGTCTCATTTATTCTCAGAAAAAAAATTGTTTATATTGGTGAAAAACTTGAAACATCTCCCCAGCTTTTATTTAAATGTATTTATTGAAGTGTATCAGTTTAGCAGTATTTAATACAAGAAACTGTCCAGTGCCCTATACCTGCTGGGGATACATTAGCTGCACCTTGGAAATGCATCACTAAATGCTCATTGAGGCACTTCACTTTACCCAGTGGGTCCCACTGTGTACAAATGCCTATGGCCTGATGGTTGCTGGGTCCGTTCAGTACAGTTAAACATTTTCTGAACTGATAAGAGAGTAAAAAGCTGCCATACAGTGGGGGAAAGTTCAGAGATACTTAGGCTGACATTTACCTCAAGGTCTGACAAGACTACTTGCTGTACCGGAAGAGGTGGGCAGGCATGAAAATGGGGAAAAATAACAGCTGCAAGCATGAAGCCCTAGTTGCTGCAGGCCCTGCACCACCAAGAAGTACAATACTGTGACCAGCTACCAAGGAACATCACCCATTATCCCGTGGAGTAAACTTGGACCTTCAGTACAGCCACAGATTCCCTCCATGGGGGGATGAGGGAAAGGGTCATCATCACCATTGCCCCCTTCTGTTAACTCTCATCGTCCATGGCAACCCTGCCCCCCCCCAAAAGTTTTTCTACCAGATTGGCAGTCTGGAGCCCCGTTGATGGTGCAGGGAGCATAACTGCTGGTATCATCATCCTGCCTTGAGTTGGTTGATGAGTGGAGCAACATGGCCCACACCCCCAAGACAAATTAGTCCTAGGGACACTGAATCTTACCCCCTGATGGCTCATGAATGACAGAGTCTATTCTAAACATCAGGTTGATGGTGTGGTACCAGTCTGCCCCCCCAACACACACCACTTTTTTTTCAACCTCTGCAGGTCCTTCCCAGCCAACCCAGCTGATAAGTATTTTTATTCTTCATGCTGACCTATATCCCCCTTTTATGTCTATAGCTTCAACAGGCTGTTGAGCAGGTGTAGGAGGACACTGACCATATGTGTCATGTAAGTATTTTTTTTGTTTATCATACATTGTTTGTTGTAGTTAGTCCGTAAAGAGCTGCATATCATTTGTGACCCCATTGCTGCTCTTGTTTTACAGGTATAGCTTGCTGCTTCCCGAGACCCCCTTATCCCAGGCTCCACAGGAATCAGGTGAGAGATCTTTTATCTGTGCTAGGATGTTAACCTGTAACAGTTCAACCCCAAGGATTATGACACTGTAGGCTTTCACTTGTTAGGTGGTTGGTGCTGCAGGGTTTGAAATATCTCCACTATTCTGTTAGGATTCCACTATCACAAAAGGAAGGAAATTAACTGGAAAAAAAACTTTGTTAATGCAGACATTAGGGTGGAAGAATGCAAATCAATAAAGTACACAAATAAAAACATTAGGTTTTTGAGCCCTGGGAGTCTTGATGAATTGGTGGTGTGGTATTCATTTGGGTTGTCAAGCCAAATGCCCACCCCCTTCCCTAAGCAATCAAGATATCTTGAATCATGCAGGGCCCTGTCAGAAGAAAGCTTTAACTGATTCTGTTAGTCACATGTGCCTAGCTATACTTTTTCTTCCGAGTAATTGCCTATGAGGCACTGGATTGGAGTTGTATCTTGTGCATCAGACAGGAGGCTACAGGCTTGGGTGAAGGGGGCGGGCATTAAGGTTGGTAACCTCAAGGAACACAACACAACTGATCTGCAAAGACTCATGCAGCTCAAAACCTTGTTTTTCATTTTCTTACTTTGTGCGCTTTGCATTCTTCAACACTAATGCCTGCATCAATGTGTTTTTTTTTGCAGTGAGCATATGCATATTTGTTTTATTTATTTATTGAGGATTGAGAAAATACCTTTGACTCAAAGACTGTTTTTCAAAGGTTCCACATCAGTACAGGTAAATACAATATGTGAACAGTACAGAACAATACAGATAGTATCACAAGCAAGCAAATGCTATACAATGATAGTATAAGTCTGACTAACCTTTTAGACACTGTTAATTCCTGGTGCTAGATACAAGGTCCAGGTACATATGAAAACTCCAGTAAAAGGGCTAGCAAAGAGAGATTCTAGCAGGTGGGTGAGGGGAATATATGGGCAGAGGCCTTAGTCAGTGGAGATGGGGGAAGGATAGGTTCAGTGGCTGTCATAGAGATTTGAAGACTGTAGGTGGTTCCTGAGGTTAGCGCTGTAGGAGCCTAGGCTATTTTCTATTTGTGAGAGCATTTGGCAGGTTATTGACCCAGGAAGTGGCTCGGTAACTAAAGGAACTTTGGAATTGGGAGGTGCGGTACTGGGGGCCCACGAGGAGTTGCCTGCTAGCACTGCAAGTGTGCTGCTGAGATGGAGCCCATTGGATATATGGTGGTAATGTGATTTTTGGGGTACTTGATCACCATATGCAAGCAAGGAGGCAGTATAGCATAGTGGTTAAGGGCACTGAGCTGCAAACCTGGAGACCTGGAGACCTGGATTTAACTCCCACAGCCCTCACTTACATAGTGTGTAACCCTGAGCAAGTCAGTTAAACTTTCCTAGAATAGGGAAATGGAGCTGTTATTCACACTGGGATACTATCCCATCTGTTGCCTGACACAGTTCCTTGTGCCACCCAGCCACAGTGCTGGTGTCTGTTAATTAAATTTGTATCCTAAATTGTGTGCCATATATGTCTCCCTGTCTTCAGCACTGTCACACTGCCTGCTGTATATTATGAACAGTTTGTCTGCCAAATGTTTGCATAACTTCTGAACCTAATGTTGTAACTAATTACCTTTACCAGTTTATAGTTATCCTGGTATGAGCTTTTGTTTATAACAATTATTTTTCTTGTACCTGCCTATGTTTCACCTTGTATGTCCCTTGTATGTGCTTTTGTTTTTGACGTTCTTGTAACTAACTCCAGGTCACCCCTGAATAAGGGACGTTTTGTCTTAGTGGGCCTACCTGGTCATCAAAATTCAAATAAATTTCTACAGACCTCCAGCACAGGGGGTGGAGATGGACAGGGTTCTGGTGGAAGTCATCCACAAGATGGAAACTAAGGGAAGAGGTGCTGCTGGTGGGAGACTTCAATCTGCCAGATGTGGATTGGAGCGTCCTGGCTGCAGCTTCAGCTAGGAGTAGTGATATCCTGGACTCACTGCTGGGAATGTTTCTCAGGCAATTAGTACTTAAGCCCACTCATGGCCGTGGGGGAGCAATTTTGACCTAGTACTCACCAGTGGAGACAGTGTTGCAGACATCACAATTGGTGGCTAGCTGGGGGCCAGTACTTACCAAATGGTGTGGTTCAGCATAAGAACAGGGGTGAAGTCAAACCACACAAAGACGGGGTCCTGGACTTCTGGAGGCCAAACTTTACAAAGATGTGGGAATTTTATTTATTTAGTTTTTGTTAACCGGGTTTGGTGCGCTAGCCAAAGATGACTATTTTCAGGCACAACCCAGGAGAATACATACATAAAATGAGATGAGATTATACAAAACGTAATATATAGTACAGGTACATAGTACATAGTACAGGTAGGTTAGAATACAGATCAAGTCAGACAGTACTCGAGATAATACATATAGCTATGCAGAGATGACAAAAGTGACATTAGTACATGCAAATAACAACTGAAACTGGGCTAAGTGGCACCTATAAAGACATTTTATAGCAAAGCTTATTTAGAAGTGCAGCAGTGTCTTGGGTGAAATAGGGTGGTTAGTTGTGAGGCATTAAGTGGGATCAAAGCATGTGCAGGGGTCTCGGGATAGGTGGCAATATAGTTCTATTTTGAAGATTGAGTGGTAGTTAGCCTGCCTCAGGGCAGGAGGAAGGGAGTTCCAATTGGCCATGTGGTGCAGTGAAATGCTCCAGAGCCTTTTGAAGTAAGACACCTGGGTACAGTAAGTAGAAATTTGTTTGCCTAGCACAATCCGTGGGCAGGTGTCCATGGTACAAGTAGAACTTCAAGGGAGGAGGGGTATTGGTTAAGGATTACAGAATCTGTGAGGGTCCCTAGGGAGTATAGTCGGTAGGCAGTTGGGGAGAGCCAGTCTAGGTCGCTATACAGTGTGTAGTGGTGCTTGAGGCGATGGGAAGAGGAGGCATATCAACATATGTTGTTATACACGACATCCCATTTATGGAGAGCAGTCTTATGGGCATTAGCAAAATTGGAGACACCATATGTCAGTGCTGGAAACAGAATACCCTTGGCAATTGCCAATTTGGCAGATGGTGTTAGCAGGTGACAAGTCTTATAGGTGATTCCAAGTTTGGCATTTGTTGCTTTACAGGTTGACTGGATGTGCAGACTGAAATCAAGGGATTTATCAAGGAGGAATCCCAGGTATTTGAAGGATATGTCACAGTTGATGAGAGACTCCCCAGAGTCAAGGACTAGGAGGGGTTCCTTACAGGCCCGGAGTTTGGGGGTAGTGCCAAATAGAATGGATTGTGTCTTTTTTGTGTTGAGGATGAGCTTATTAGCATTTAGCCATGTTTGCACATTCCTGAAATCTGAGGAGAGGTTTTCTTTAATGAAGCTAACTTTGTCAGCGCTGGAGTAGAGGACGAGATCATCAGCATATAGGATAGCTGAGCAGGAGAGTATGGTATAATCTATGTTGTTGATGTATAGAGAGAAAAGAAGAGATCCCAGGATGGAGCCCTGGGGCACTCCGATGTCAGTGCTGGTCACTTCCGAGACAGCAGAGTTGAATTTAACAAGTTGTAATCTGTTTGATAGGTAGTTGTTAAACCAATCAACTACTGAGGATGAGAGGCTAAGTCTATGCAGGGTTGAGAGAAGCAGGGGATGATCAACAAGTTCGAAAGCTTTGGTACGATCGATAAATACTGCTCCAGTGAGCAGGCCTTTGTCCATGTTGCAGAGTACATTGGTGGAGAATTTGAGAAGAGTGGTTTAGGTACTGTGTCCTTTTCTGAAACCATTCTGAGTGTCTGAAAGAAGGTTGCTCTTTGTAAGATAGTCAGTCGTTTGGGTTGCAACAAGCTTCTCCAGTTGCTTGCTTAGGACAGAGAGGATGGTTATGGGTCTGTAGTTGTTAATATCCTTTGGGTCTCCCTTTTTCAAGGATAGGCATAACTCAGGCAATCTTCCAGAGATCTGGGACAACGTCAAGAGAGAGACAGAGACAGAGCGAAAATCTTGGCCAGTGGCGAGGCAATCAATGGTGTCACTAGCTTCAGGAGTCATGGCTCGAGTGAATCTGAGCCAGGACTAGTGTTGTTGGATATGTTTTACAATAGCCTTTGGACCTCAGAGTTAGATATAGCTTTAAAGTGGAAAGGGGGGGTAGTAGTTAGTTGGCAGTGGTCAGCACCAGATGCAGATCTCCAGGGTGTGCAGTAAGGCTGAGATGCTGTGGGAGGTGAAGCGAAGGATGAGGTGTAGTGAGACAGGTCCGTGAATATTCTGTTAAAGGCATTTGTTATAGCGTTCAAGTCATTACAATGCACACCATTTAGGGTCATATCCCCTGGGGTTGATGACTGGGCAGCCCCAAGAAACATCATGATGTGTGTTCAGAATTTTCTAGGGTCGTCAGCAGAGTTTGTGAGCAGTTCCTTACAATAGATGCTCTTTGCTGTTCTGATATGTTTTTTACAGGTGCTCTGAGAGGCCCTGTAGGTACTGTAATCCTCCAGTAGTCTGGACCCTTTATACTTCTTCCAGAGTTTGTCCCATGAGCGCAGGTTAGCCAGCAGGTCCTTGTGTAGCCATCTTGTTTGTTTATTTACCCCTGACCCTTCTGGTGTCCTTTGGGGGTATGTTTATTCTGAAGTGCTGTGAAATTATCAGTGAAGATATCAAGGGCTATTTGAACATCATGAGAGTGATAGATGTCACACCAGTTGATACAGGATACATCATAGAGGAAAGCTTCCACGTCCAGTTTGGCAAAGTTGGTAATTGTGATGTAGCGCAGAGTGGGTGGGAGAGCAGTCTCCGAGCTCCATACACAGAAAGTGGGGGAGTGGTCTGTGATAGCATCTGCCAAGATACCTGCAGTTTGCACATGGTCAAGGCAATTCACCAGTACCCAATCTATGAGGGTGGAGGTAGTTAGAGAAGGGGGTGGTTCTAGTGGGTTCAATTAATATCTGGTGCAGGTTATAGCTCTGCATTAGTGTCAGCAGTGTGCTGTGAGTTGGTCCCAGCCAGTTTAGGTTAAAGTCACCTAAGATTATGACTTTATTTTACCTGGCATTTGTGACAGTTTGATTAAGTAAATCCTGAAGACCTGTGATACCTCCAGTGGGCGGGTTGTAGGTGCAGATAATGTGGAGTTTTTTTTACACCAAGTTCAATGGTTGTGTGTAGGGACTAACAGACTGAGGGGGAGCTGGTGAGTGGGCAGACCATAACATCAAGATGGTTTTTATAGAGGAGATCAACCCCCCCTCCATGTTTTGGGGAAGAACTATCTCTCCGTACCAAGCAGCAATTGGGCAAGGAACATATGGAGTCTGGAATGTGAGGCTTGAGCCATGTTTCAGATAGGCAGAGTAAGTCAGGACTGTACACTTTTGACAATGCCTCATGATCAGCAAAGTGCCTGGTAATGCTCCTAATATTCATATGGGCAATGAGAAGTCCTTTTCCTGAGGCAGTCAATAGGTCAGTGGGAGAGTGGTGGACAGAGGGGCCAGGGTTAAGGTCTACATCCCCTGACAATAGGATGATGAGGAGGAGCAGGAGAAACCACAGTTTAATAGTGTGGAATGGGAGATGAACCAGTTGTGTCATTTTGTGTTTTCTGAGCATACGAAACGAGTCTTAGGCACAACCCTTCAGAGGAATAAGGGTGGTGTAGGCATGCACATGTTGTATTTCGGCAATTTGGTTGGAGAAAGTAAAGTTGTTGTGTTGTGAGGTATCCTCTCCATGGTGGTTGATGATTGGAATAGAGGTAGATACCCCATGTAAGCATAATAGCAGTATCAGAAACAGCATTCATCCTCCCAGTCTATGAGTTGCCAGTTTTGGCAGGAGACTGCAAATGTTTACTGTAGCAAGGGTGAGTGTTCTGGAGTGACTCTTGGTGAACTACTGGGTCCAGAAAACTGTTGTTACTGTAGATCAAAGACCCAGAATGTGTTAAATTCCTCAAGGTGATGATCATTGGCCTAGGTTATATGCAGGCTGTAAAAATCCTTTGTTAGAATCCTCCCTTTGTTCTCCCAAACATAGATACATAGACAGTGTTGGCAGATAAGGGCCTATGGCCCACCCAGTCTGCCTATTTGAGCTTGTAAGTTCAGTTTATGTTTTCCTAGAAGTCTGTTGCCCCTTACCCCTGCCTCCAGTATTACTTTATGTCTATCCCATGCATTCTTAAATCCCGTGATTGTTTCAGTCCCCACCACTTCCTCTGGCAGGGTGTTCCACTTGTCCACCACCTGTTCTGTGAAGAAATTCTTCCTCATGTTTCCTCTGAATCATCCTCCCTCCAATTTCATCCCATGCCCTCTAGTCAAACAGTTGTGAATAGACCTCAAAGACAAGCACACATCCTTTAAAAACAAGTCAGAATGAAATGTGGATTCGATGCAGCACTTCACAACCCAGGGCTTGTATAAAAGATTTACTGACCTTACTTTTTGCTTTTGATGTCTTCCCAAAAATTTTATTTATGATGAGAATGCCAGTACCTGGTGGTGATGTTTTGCAGTTTCTTAGTCCAGAAAATGTTCATAAATGTTATGTCCAAGAATGGCCCAGTTCCTCCAAGCATAAACACATGAAAATACCACAAAAACTAAACTACTGACAGAGACAAACACAAACAGCCAGCCAGCAGAAGAAAGCCTGGTAGGTCAGGAATGCCTTAAGGATGCCTTGGCAGAGAGGGGGGTACTAGCATGGAGTAGAGGAACAATGGGCAAAATTAAAAGGCACTATAGTGAAGGCAGCTGACCACTGCATCAAGCAAGTAAACAAAAGCAAGAGAAATAAGAATGCTGTGGTTATCAAATGAGGTGGTGGGGAGGAAGGTTATGGCTAAAAAGGTTTGCATTCAGGAGGTCCGTATTAGTCGAGTGGTGGCTTTCATTTTTTATCAAAGTTTGCATAAATATCTGTAAAACCAATTTGAAAATGAGCCCTATTGACTTATACGGAGTGTGCCCCTGTGCATTTTCTGGTTAGATGTCACATAACTTCAGAGTGCAGGGGCGGAGTGTGTGGACCGGGAAGTGGAAAGGGATTGGCTGGCCAGCAGTTCAGCCAGAGTTACAATCCCTTACCACCCTTACAGGAGAGCAGTAAGTTTTATAATTTTGGTACAGACGGACTGTTGCCAACGTAGAGCGGGCTATGAAGTCCAATACGGTATTCCACACCTTTACTTTAAAAAGCAATGACTGATCATGATTAAATATGACTAATTATGAAAATTAATTACAGCAGAGCAGCCAATGAGAGCCAGGTACATCAGCCATGATTAATCGTAGCCAAATCTTACAAACATATGATCAGGCATGATTTATCATGATCTATGAAGCAGGTTCTGATTCACCACCAATAACCTGCATCAGGTATTGATCAACTATTATTAATCATGACTGATAAAAAAAAAACACCTTCAGCAACCAAAGAAAGGTAATGGTTTATGACTGCTTTGGATATTGATCGATCATGGTAGATAATGATTTAGCACCACCAAATGTAGTGATTTAAAATTATCATAACCCAACAAAACAGTTGTGACCATTGTTGATTAATCATGATTAATAATGATTAATAATGATTAACAATAAAAACACACCATGGTGCAATTAACATAATGATGATTAATGATTACTTCAGGTACTGATTAATCAGGATTAATCATGTATATAGGAAATCTCAAAAATTCACCAACAATCATGATCAGATCGTAACCAATAATTTGATGATTTGTGATGGGCAGCCATTTAATGTTGGTGGCTTTTCATTATTACTGATGATATTTTTGGTGATTTTTCATACATGATTGTGATCTTTAACAATGGAATGTAAGGAGTTTTCATGATCAATCATGATATACTCATTCATTTCAGCTGGGTAGTTTTGGCAATAAAAAAGGAATCAGCAGGTGATCTGTACACACCTTTGCACAGAAAACCAATTGATAGAAACATCCTGCTGCAGTACATTAGCTGCCAGCCAAGGCATACTGTAAACAACATACCAGGTGGTCCATTTTTAAGAATAAAGCTTAATGGTAGCACAGTGTCAGATTTTGAAATATATGCAGCAGATCTAACAGAAAGACTTAAGGTTAGAGGGTTCCCCAAGGATGTCATCCATGGGGCAAAGTAAAAGCAACAAACAGGGACAGGGAAGCATGATAGAAAGGTTAGAATATATCAGGATGCAGGAGGAATTGGAGGGACATCCCCTGCAGAAAATGTAATACAAAGAAATGCTAACCCTATTACTTCATCACCTAACCTTTCTTCCATGATAGGTAAAGAGAAAGTCATTACAAGACAGCAACCTTTAAATGCTGATACAACCTTTGCAACTAAATCAAGCAAAATCAAAGATGTGATCTAAAAGCACTTCAGAGCATTGCAGGCTGAGAAAAAACTGTCAGAATTCACAGAAGTACCACCAAGGGTGATTTACAGTTGCGGCAAAATTTAGCTGACCTTGTGACTGACAGATATGTACCTCCACAGCACACGAATAATGATGAAAGATGGCTCCCTTCCCTTTCTAAGGGAAATTTTACATGTGGTAGTTGTAAATTTTGTAAAAATATCAAGAAAGGAGTCACTTTCAGTAATCCTGAGATGGGTAGAGATTTCAGTGTTAATTTATTAATTGTAATACTGAGAATGTAGTATACCTGGCACAGTGTACATGTTCATGTGTGTGTTGAAAACTAATCACAAATTAAAAATCAAAAATGGACAGCATCTAAGGAGCATTGTAAAGACAGATGAGGAAAATGCATTATTAATGAATACAGACACAATACATCAGTTTACATTTATGGGACTACAAGAAGTAACTATAGGACCAAGAGGGGGCAACCTAGAATGGCAGCTTTTATAGCCCAAAACGTTTTGAATATTCAGAATTGAGTGCATATGAGGGATAAGGGGATTAATGAAAAATTTGCTTTTGCCCTATTTTTAAAATAGGATAAGAAACATATTTAAAAATGAGATGCTCTAGACCATCATTCTGTATATAATTAAGCTTTATTAATGCCTGTGTCCTCCTTGTGTAAATGAATATGTTAGATGTGCCTGAGAAGTAACAATACATGAAAACTGAAACATCTTGCCTTATGAAATCCCATCTATAGTAAGCATAGCTGTGGAGTATAACCTCTGAATGACAATGGAAGGAACTGGTTCTCTGAAACATTTGAACTGTGTATTGCATTTGTTTTCCACGATAGTTATAAGTGTCTATGCAATCTGTTTGCCCCATGCTTCTATAATAATTAGAAGCAAGTGGTACAATAACCTTACAGTTTGAATATGTATCTGCTGTTCTATGGTAGTCTGCAGTTACAACTGTATTCATTTTTCAGCACTTTTGTTTAATCTCTTCTGCTGCTGTTTTGTGATGCTGACACTTGAGTTAGTAACATCAGTGGCTCAGGAGGGCTCAGTACCTGAGAGTCAGCATTAGCAGTTGGAATGGTAAAGTTCACTAATAAGTATTTGTAGCTGTTTCTATATTTAGATAAAATTTATAAAATAGTACTTATCAAATGAAATAATATTTGCAGCACATACAGTAATTAATGTGAATAGAAGCTTTATTTAAAGAGCAGGAGTCTACTATAATACAAAGCTCATGACATCACAATTTGTTGTCCAGGTGAGCATTATAATGCCATAAATTAAGACAATGTGAGGTTAACAGGGGAGAGGCAATTTTTTTTCTTTTACAGACATTTTAAATAGACTACCAGGATGTGCTGTAAACCTTGGAAAGGAACTCCAAAAGTGAAAAACAAAATGTATTCTCTAGCAAATTGTGAAAGCTGAAACATCTTATTTATGAAAATTCCTGCTGAAATGCAGAGCTGCTCATTAAGCTTTTGGACAGATGTCTGTTTTTAAAAGTTTTAACAGGATTATTTATGTTTGTATACATGGTAGAGTGAAGCACTTTATTTTATTTGTACTTATTTAGTACATGTGTTGGTTAAGTAATTACCTGTTGTGGCTTCTGATTGGCTCTCAGCTCTGTAAATGCACCTGAATCATAGAAATATAGAAGTTGTCAGCAGATAAGGACCTCTTGGCCCACCTAGTCTGCCCTGTATTCCCTACAACTGTGCCACCACAGACCCTACGCAATCTCCAGTGTTCTGCACCCCTTGCCTTACTTCTAACGTCCCCTTGTGTCTATCCCATGCATGCTTGAATCCTGTTACCATTTTAGCACCCTCCACCTCTGCTGGGATGCTTTTCCAGGCATCCACCATCCTCTCCATAAAGAAATATTTCCTCACATTTCCTCTGAGCCCCCAATAGCATGACCCCTCATCCTGGAACATCTTTTTCTATGGAAAATATTACTTTCCTGTACCTTATAGAAACATAGAAACATAGACTTTGATGGCAGATAAGGACCGCTTGGCCCACCTAGTCTGCCTATTTCCCTACCTAGAGGATAAGCTGCAGATCCTATTTAACCAAGAGCCTATGTCTTCCTACCCCTCACAAAAATTGCCTTATGTCTGTCCCATGCATTCTTGAATTCTCCCACAATTTTAGATCCCACAACCTCCTCAGGAAGGCTGTTCCATGCGTCCACCACCCTCTCTGTGAAAAAATATTTCCTCACATTGCCTCTGAGCTGTCCCCCCTCTATCTTCAAATTGTGTCCCCTTGTTCTTGCACATCTCTTTTTCTGAAAGATGTTATCCTCTTGGACTTTGTTGATTCCACTGAGGTACTTAAAGTTTCTATCATGTCCCCCCTCTCCCTCCTTTCCTCAAGGGTATACATATTATGCTCCTTTAGCCTCTCCTCATATGGTTTCTCTTGCAGACCCTACACCATTTTAGTTGTCCTCCTCTGAACAGCCTCCATCCTGCCTATGTCCTTGCAGAGATGGAGTCTCCAGAACTGGATGCAGTACTCCAGATGGGGTCTCACCAACTGTCTGTACAAGGGGATAACAACTTCTTGATTTCTGCTGGTGATGCCTCTCCCTATACATCCCAGTATCCCCCAGGTCCCTTTCCATTTTTGTTGTTGTTACTACCTGCCCCCTCATTGTGTAATCTTCCCCTGGGTTTTTGTTTCCCAGGTGCATTACTTTGCACTTCTTTGCATTGAATCCAAGCTGCCATACTTCTGACCATTCCTCCAACCTTGCCAAGTCCCTTCTCATCCTTTCCACACCTCCTTGTGTATCAACCCTGTTGCAGATCTTTGTGTCATCTACAAAGAGGCATACTTTTCCTTCCAATCCATCTGCAATGTCACTTATAAAGACATTAAAAAAGACTGGACCCAGTACTGAACCCTGTGGTACCCCACTAGTAACCCCCCTTTCTTCAGAGTGGACTCCATTTACAATTACCTTCTGTGTCCTGTTGTTCAGCCAATGTTTTACCCAGGCTACCACCCTGGGACCCACTCTAAGGCTGATTAATTTGACTATTAATCTTTTGTGTGGGACTGTGTCAAATGCCTAGCTAAAGTCTAGGTAGGCCATGTCCACAGCCCCTCCCTGGTCTACTACTTTGGTCACCCAGTCAAAGAAATCAATTAGATTCATCTGACATGACCTTCCCACTGTGAATCCACGCTGCCTTGGGTCCTATGCCCCACTGGCCTCTAGGTACTCATCATTTCTTTCCTCCAGAAGTGATTCCATCACTTTCCCTACCACAGAAGTCAAACTGACAGGTCTGTAGTTTCCTGCCTCTGTCTTGCTCCCACTTTTGTGAAGGGGAATCACATCAGCCTTCTTCCAGTCCTTAGGTACCACACCATCCTCCCATGATTTATTATTAATACCTGTGAGGTATTTGAACATTTCTATCATATTCCCCTTTCACTCCTTTCCTCTAGAGATTACATATTTAGCTCCTTGAGTCTTTTCTCATAGTGATTTTGATGCAGGCCCTGCACCATTTTGGTTGCCCTCCTTTGTATCACTTCCACATTATCTATCTCCTTCTGGAGGTGTGGCCTCCAGAACCGGACACAATACTCGAGATGGGGTCTTACCAGTGATTTACAGTATACAAGAGTAATACTACCTCCATCCTTCTGCTGGTGATACCCCCTCCGTATGCACCTGAGCATCCTACTAGCTTTCCCCACTGTCTTATCACTGCTTGGCTGCTTTCAGGTCATCAGACATGATTACCACTAGGTACCTTTCCTGTTTCATAGTTGCTAATACCTGCCCACTCAATTGGTACATTGACCCTTGGTTTCTGTGCCCCAAGCACATGATTTTGCACTTTTTTGTATTGAAACCCAGCTGCCATTCCTTGGGCAATCTTCCAGCTTTTCAGATCATCCCTCATTCTTTCCACCGGCCCCCCACCCACCATGTATCCACTCTGTTGCAGATTTTTGTGTCATTCACAAACAGGTATGCTTTCCCCTCTAGCCCTTCCGCAATGTCGCTAATAAAGACTCTGAAGAGGATCATGCCCAGTACTGACCCCTGTGGTATCCTGTTTGTCAGCTTGCCTTGTCCAGAGTGGACCCCATTTACCACCATCCTCTGACTCCTATTGCTTAGCCAACTTCTTACCCATTTTACTACTTTTGGATCTACTCCTAGGTTGCCCAGCTTCTTCAAAAGTCTTCTATATGGACCGGTGTTGAAGGCCTTATTGAAATCCAGGTAGGCCACATCTATCACTCCTCCCTGGTCCACTTCCCTGATCACCCAGTCAAAGAACTCAATCAGGTTTGTCTGGCAAGACCTCCCCCCTGTGATCCCATGTTGCCTTGGATCCTGTAATCCACTGGCTGCAAGTTATTCCCCAGTCCTTTTCTTCAGTGGTGGTTCCAGTACTTTACCTACTACTGAAGTCAGGCTGACAGGTCTGTAACTTACTGCCTCCTCCCTATTTCCATTGTTGTGTAGTGGGACCACATCTGCCCCCCTTCAGTTCCCTGGAACCTTCCCTGTTTCTAGTAATAGGTTGAACAGAGCTGTCAGAAGTGCAGCCAGCACCTCCTTGAGCTCTCTCACTATCCCAGGGTGCACCCAGTCTGGTCCCATTGCCTTGTCTACTTTTAATTGCACTAGTTCCTTAAGGACTCTCTCCTCTGTTAAAGGATTAGTGTACAACTCCTTTCCTTTACTGCCCTTGTCCCTTATCTTTGGCCCATCACCTACCCCTCCTCCATAAATACTGAATAAAAGTAATTGTTCAATATGTCCACTTTTTGGGGGTCCTCTTCCTCCTGACCCCCCTTCCCCTTTTAGCCTTACTATCCCTCCTTTGGTGTTTCTCTTCTTGCTTATATATCTAAAGAATGTTTTATACCTTTTTTTACTAACTGTGCAATATTTTCCTCTGTTTGTGCCTTTGTGCTCCTAGCTGCTCTCTCTCCCACTCTTTGTTTCTCCTGGTAACTCTATCTATCCTCCTCCTTCCGTATCCCCATGTATCTTCTAAATGCTAGGTTGTTTATTTTTGCCCTCACTTTCTCTGCTACTTCTCTATTTCTGGTGGTAATACATTCATTTACTAACTGCTGTAAGTTGCTTATTTATCTATTTATGCTTTAATAAAAGTTTTTTGTACCAAAAACATTCTGTATTGATTACTTTTATGTCTGTTGGAGTCTGACTTCAGTTTTTGTTTCTCTGTCTGGAGTTTGTACCTGGAGTTTCCTGACCCAGCCAGAAGCGGGAAGCTTTGGCATAAATATTTATGGCTCTACTCTTCTTCCTTTATCCTTTAAGAGGAGAAGGCACATTGAGGGTATGGGGCAGAAAAGAAGAGGGAGTTCAGGCTCTCACCAGTGAGCCAGAAGGAGATTCCACTCTCTCTTTGGCTATGACCAAGCTGAGGTGGCCTGCATCCTCAGGGATGGTGGCAGGGTCCCTGGGCCCAGTTGGAAATGGATCCCTCTGGTGAGGTCTCCAGATGCTCAGGATCTGGATGGGGCCTGGAGCAGAAGGGAAAAAAAAAACAGATAACACCAGATGGTAGGATCCCATAAGAAGATTCTTTGACTGGGTGACCTGGGAAATAGATCAGGGGAGGGTACTGCGCATGGCCTATCTGGACTTTAACAAGGTCTCTGACACTGTGCCACACAGAAGACTGATTAAGAAATTGAACAGCCAAGGGGTGGGATCCAAAGTGGTGAACTGGATTAGAAACTGGTTAATGGATTGGCAACAGAGGCTGGTGATTAACAGCACTGATTCTAATGATGGGACTGTTACTAGTGGGGTGCCACATGGCTTTGTACTGGGCCCAGTCCTCTGCGATATCTTCATAAGTAGTATTGTATATGACCTGGAAGGAAAGGTATGCTTTTTTGCAGAAGACACCAAAATCTGTAAAGGGGTGAACAAGGAAAAGGAGGAAAGAATGTGTTGGAATCTTGGGGAAACTCAAGGAGTAGTGAAGAGCATTGCAGTTGGTGTTCAATCCCAAAAAGCATAAAATCATGCACAAAGGGCATAGAAACCCAAGAAATGAGTAAAGGATGGTGCGGAGAGATAACTCAGTAACTAAGCAGGAAAAGGACCTTGGCATTATCATGTCAGATGACCTAAAAATGTCAGGGCAGTATGAAAAACAGTGGGCAGGGTCAGTGGGATGCTAAGATGCATATGGACAGGTATCTCCAGCAGGATGAGTGAGGTGGTGTTGCCACTATGTCGCTTTCAGCTGGGACCCCACTTGGAGTAGTGCGTTCAGTTCTGGAGGCTGCACCATAGAGAGGACATAGACAGAGTGGAGGCAGTCCAGAGGAGAGCAACTAAATGGTTTGGGGTTGCACCAAATGTCCTACAATGTGAGACTGAGTGACCTCTACATGTGCACCGTTGAAGACAAGAGAGCGAGAGGGGAAATGATAGAGACCTAAAGATACCTCACAGAGGGGAGCGGGGTGCAGGAGGGGAGTTCCTTTCAAATTAAGAAGATCACTAGAATCAGAGGCTCACAATGAAGCTGGGGGAGAGGGAGTTTAGAAGGGTTGTTAGGAAGTACTAATTTACTGAAAGTATGGTGGAAACCTGAAACAGATGGACAGTGCTGGAGGCAAAAACAGCAGGAAGTTTCAAGCTTGTATGTGATAGACATAGGGGAATACATGGAAGTGGGCAGGGAGGATGGAGGGAGGTCACTAGAGACCATTTAGGATCTGTGGAGACAGACTAGTCAGGGGCCATCTGGGGAGACTTTGTAGACAAAGTGATTCTTCTCTTTCAACAAATTCTGTTTCTAAGATTGAAATCCGATATCTTAAGGGAATAGTGGAAAGTCAGTCTTCAGAGGAAGTCACTGGGATCCTTATGGATCCACTGTCATCATCTGTACACAAGAGAGACAGCAGATATGTGCAGTAGTGGCTCTAGCCACAAATGGTTACCAGGGCACAGCTGGGGCACAACATATGGCAGCCAGGGCACTGATATATTGCTACAATGGGGAACACTCTGCACCATATGGGGCACCAACTGGGGCACAGAATTTTTTTACCGGGGCACGTGCCCTGGCGGGCCTTGGTGTAGAGCCGCAACTGGATATGTGAGTTAACCTTCAATGAAATTGCTCTGTAGTAGAAGGACTAGGCATGTCATTATGTAACCCTCTGTGGAGTGCCCCAAATGAATGATCATCAGGTTGAGGGGTCCTGATAAGAGTATGGGTTGGTAAGTAGCCAGGATGGGACTGGGCATGGGAGTTCATTTGTTTGGGTCACTAGCGCTATCAGCATGGTGTAGGAAGGACACACACATGGCCCAACCAACTATATACTAAATTTAGAAGATCATAATTCTGATCTAGTTTTCAAATTGATGTCACTTGTTGACACACTAAGACACATGTAGGCATGTTTGCCCATTGGGAAGCACTCACTCTGCCTGGGAAGATGTCACTCGAAAATGGAGATGGGAGCTCAAGGGAACCCCCCCCAAAAAATGAGTTATAGGGTTAATGAAAACAGTGATGAATGTAATAATAGCAGCACTATCCCTTTTAAAGCAGCGGGAAGGAATCCTGCCACCTAGAAGAATGAATAGTGTAGTATAGTAGGCATATATTTATTTATTTTTTGAGGGAGGCATGCAGTATCTCACTAAAATTGTGGGTGCTGGGGACTAATTAAACATTGTGAGACGGCAATATTTATAAATAGGTTTTATTTTCTGTTAGCATGGGTGTTTGTTATTTTTTTGAGATTTATTTTAGTTTTATTCATTATTTTTTAAGTTTTTGGGGTGATTGTTGTGATTTCTGCTGCGCAATTCCTAAAAATACCACCAACAGCTTAATCTGGTTCAAGGTCAGTTGGCATTCATCTGTATCCCCCTCCCCGGGTCGTGCCTGAAAATAGGTAGGATTTGTCTAGTGCACTTACCCAGTCAATAAAAACTAAATAAAATAACAATTTTTGTTATTGTGTTTTAGTGAATAGCCGTATATATAAGATAATTTAAAAGAGTTAGTGGTGTTGGTGGTGAAGCTGATTCCATCATTAGACAGAGAGTTCCAGCACTGGTAGTATGTGCTGGGACCGAGTCTCTGTGGGCTGGCACTACTCCCCCTCCAGGATGAGGGACTTGCGCCCTTTCATCAGCCCCCCATTTCAACCCGAGGAATATAGGCATTGTCGTGCCTTGGGGATTGCATGGAGGAGGCGGAGGGGAAGGGGGGTTCCTCAGCTGGGGGGGAGCACAGTGGGTGGATAAGGGTGTTGAGGTCAGGGAGATGTCCTGGGGCGAAATGGGTCCAGGATAGGAGTTTGCAATGCCTGGTTCCCATACCCAAGGGTTCCACTGATAGTTGGCAAGTGGCCCGCTCCACCAAGGTCTCTCATCCAACTTGGGTGGTGTTATGCAATGCCAGGTCTATAAGGAACAAGGCAGCAATTATTGCTGATCTTGTTAATTCATCTGACCTGGCTTGCATCACCGAGAACTGGCTGGATGAGAATGCAGGTCCTATATTGGAGTCAGCTGTTCCAGCCGGCTACTCGGTGATACATCACCCGAGATTGGATCGAAGTGGTGGGGGGGGGTCGCTATTTGTTTAAAATCAGAATTGGACCTTGAAGAGGTTCCAGTGGTGATCCCTAGATCCTTTGACTGTATGGGAGCAGGTGTGGGTAGCAGAATCTTACTCATTTACCATCCACCCAGTGATGAGAAAGCTTTTCTGCAGGAAGTTGCAAACTTCATTGTCAATCTGGTGTTGGAACCCTCTAGGTGGTTGGTCCTGGGGGACTTCAGTGCCTGGGTCAATGATGAACTCTTACATTTTGGCCAAAACTTCCTCCAACTAATGATTTAGTTGGGCTTCACACAGGTTGTTACCGCTGCAACCCATATTCAGGGTCACTCACTGGATCTGGTGTTCACCATGGGGATGGAGATCACGGAACTGGTGGTGGAACCAGTTGGGTGGTCTAACCATCAATCTATAAGGTTCAATTCTGTGGCCTCCCCATTAGACCAACTCCTTTGGAGATGGTCCAGTACTGCCCTTTGAGGGGTATTACCTCTGAGAGTCTGATGGCAGTGCTGGACCTATCGAGTTGGCCTGTGGAGTGCATGGAACCAGATGTCTTAGTGGTGCACTATAATAATATGGTGCTGAAGACTCTGGACTCCATAGCACCTGTCCGAGTTTGCTCCTTCTCCCTCCTTCATGGTTTGATGGGTCACTGAGGGAGTTGAAGAGGGTGGGGTAAAGACTGGAATGCTGCTGGTGGAAATCCGGCCTGGAAGGTGACAGGCTTAGATTGGTAGCCCACTATTCGGACTATCAATCAGAAATCTCCATTAAGAAGGCAGAATTCCTGTCCAGGGAGATAGCCGCATCAAGAAATCGATCAGCTCAGCTCTTCCAGACCGTGGACAGGCTGTAAAATCCAACCTGTATACGGGGTCAGAGATCCTTTTCACAAATAAAGTGTGATGAGTTTGCTCAGCTCTTTGATGATAAGGTGTCACTGATCAGGTTGGAGATCAGCAAAATGCACTCAACTGGGCATGGCAGTGATCAATGTGAGGTTAGAAGCCCTCGGTCTGTCTGGACAGATTTTGACCAGCCAGTGATTGTGGATATCATGAAGATTGTCCAGAGTCTGCGGCCAGCTTGCTGTAGTTTGGATCCTGGTCCAACGCGCCTCCTTGTGGGATGTGTGGATGCGATCAGACCAGTCCTGGCTGAGATAGTCTGATGCTCATTGGACCAAAGGGTGTTTCCAGAGTCTCTGAAAGGGGGCTGTCATGACACCCCTTTTGAAGAAACCTTCCGTTGACCCTGACTGTCTCGCTAACTACAGACCGATCTCTAACCTGCTCTTTTTGGGCAAGGTTGTTAAGAAAGTGGTTGCACTGCAGCTGATGACTTTCTTACCACCCATTAAATCTAAGATCATCTCCAGTCCAGGTTCAGGAAAATGCACAGTACAGAGACAGCATTGGTTCGTGTACTTAAAGATCTCCTAATAGCAAGAGATCGGAGGAGCCATTTGATCTTGGTTCTCCATGATCTCTCTGCAGCATTTGACACCATGGATCATGGGATGTTGCTAGAATGCCTGCGGCTACTCTGTTGACTGTTGTGGACATTCCTCAGATGGTTTAATTCCTTTCTCATGGGCAGAACTCACAGGGTAACATCAGGAATTTTTCCTCTGCTCCCTTTGCTCTGCCTTGTGAGGTGCCACAGGACTCTGTGCTTTCCCCCATGTAGTTCACGGTGTATATGCTGCCGTTGGGAGACATTATAAGGCAGTATGGGCTGAGTTTTCACTGTTATGCAGATGATACTCAGTTCTATATGTCCTTTGTATCCGAACAGAATGATGCACTATCTGTCTTTAACAACTGCCTTGCTGAGATTCAGGACTGGATGAGTACAAACTGGTTGAGACTGAATCCGGACAAGACTGAGGTGCTGGAGGTGGATCCAGGTCACCATGCAGAGAAGTTGACTCCTGGGTCTCGCTCTGGCCTTGTGTTAGGGGGTAACCAGTTGAGACCTTCTGAGCAGGTGTGGAATCTGGGTGTAATAATTGACAGTGAGCTGACGCTTAAGCCACAGGTGTCAGCCGTTATCAAGTCCTCTTTTTTTCCATCTGAGGAATGTAGCCCGGATAAAACACTTTGTTCCACAAGATGACCTTTCTTTGTTGGTCCATGCCTTTGTTTCTTCGCGTCTTGATTACTGTAATGCTATTTACCTAGGGTTGCCAGGGTGGATCTCTATTGCATGCAGCTGGTACAGAACGCTGCATCCAGGTTGCTGACTGGGCTTTCGAGAACTTGCCATATCACACCTGTGCTGCGTGAACTGCACTGGCTTCCAGTGCGGTGGAGAATCATCTTCAAGGTCATGTTACTGACCTGTAAGGCCCTACTCGGACAGGGACTGGGCTACTTGCAAGATCTCCTTCGGCCTTACCGCCCTCTCTGCCCACTCTGTTCCACCAACGAGGGATTGCTAGAGATTCTCAGGGTTCATCTTCAGTCATCTGGGGCCAGAGTGTTTTCTATTGTGGCCCCAACCCTGTGGAATTCTCTGCCTCATTGGATTAGAGAGTGTCCATCCACAGAGTCATTTAAAGCATAATTGAAGAGCCACTTATTTGCACTAACTTTTGATTAAGTATTTTGCTGCTTTTTAAACTGTTTTTATATTTGTATTTATTGTCGATATATGTTGTTTTTGGTTATGTTCTGCACTTTGGCATTTTGACAAGCGCAACACAAAAAAATATTGATTTGATTTGATAAGATATGCCAGTGAGTTAATAGGTACAGTAATGAAGTAACAGCAGCACTAGAGACCCTTTTAAAGCAAAGGGAGGAAGACATGGAAATGTAGTTGTGTACAGTATAACATACTGGGTGTAGTATGTCTGTGGTGATGATTGATGATAAATGAAGAAGAACTGAAAAAAAGCTGATGGTAACGCCCTTTAACACTTTGTTATACTATGGCAACTTAATAAACATGCATTCTGTTTGATCCCAGCTCCTAGTATGGACTTCCATTTTGTGTGCTGTCTAATGATTTGAGGTACCTCTAAAATGTGCAATGGTTGCCCTGCTCCCCAGTCACTATGACCCGTGGTGGCATAGGTAAAGGGAGAGAGACAGTGTTCCAAGGTGTAAGGTGGGTGCCCTTCTGAACGAGAAGTGCCACCATATATCCTGACACAGGGAGGTGCCTGGCCCTTACATCTGCTCTGTGATCTAACCACTAGACCACACTGCTTTCACTTGAGAGAGCTTCTGCGCTAAAATTGAAAGCCCTTTATTTCCAGTTTTCATGGCAACAAATATAGTTTGTATGTGAATTCCCTTAAGAGAATATTATGTCAATCATTGAGATTTTCCTGCAAAAAATAATGGTGTTTTTCATAGAGGATTGCATGGTTGGAAGCCTTCACCTGCTCAAACAGCAGAAGCAATCCCTCTGACAGACAAAATGAAACTCAAAGTTGTTTAACTTGAACTGACATCCATATACAGATTAATTGTACCGAAATAGAGCTATTTAGTGGCTGAAGAGCATTTACACTTGTATTCAAAGTCTGACTATCACATTGACAGCTTTCCTTTTGTTCATAAATGGGCATGGCCTTAAACTAAATGCTTTAATAGTGCAGTGGACAAAGCCAAATGCTAACATGTTTAAAAGTATCCTTGGAATGCATAACTAGAGCCAAATGTACGACTCCCCATGGTACACCAGGGGGTTAGTTTGTCTAGTACTAAAAAGCACCAGTAGCATTAAAAGGCAAGCAACTAGCAACACTTAAAAACTGCTGTTTAAAACCTAAATGCAAACCTTTACATTTTATAATATGTTCTAAAGTATTCAGTAAAGGTGGTGATTTTTTATTCTGCAGACTAATTAACAAAGTATAGTGGAGTCAGCAAGGATGTAACACAGGACCTCAAAGTAAATAATGTGCCACAAAATATTGCATGACAAAGGGGCTTAATAGCTGTTGAATTACATTGTTCCCTGTAGCATACTACAGCATTTTACTGTGATACTGTAAGTTAATGTGTTGCATCCTGGCTCGTGCCACTCAGTTGACTCCAGTTTTCCACATTATTCATGTGATTATAATGTGATCATTTCTTATTATGGTAATACTATAAATATACTTTAAAGGGGAATGTTTATGAATAATCTCCCTTATAGTTTGAACACCCATACAAACCTCTTGTAAATGAGGTATTGGGCTTACCTGCAGCTGGCAGCCATTCAATCATGTTGATGATAAGTCCACCATAGAGTGATACAGTACCATGCTGCCACCATTTTATGTGACATTGAGATGTCATGCAAGGAGAAGTTCTTCCTAACTACAATGTTCATTGTACTTAGGCAAAGCTTTTCCCTGCATGACATCATGAGGCTCCATAAAATGGTGGCAGTGTAGTATCAATATTAGGCAGCCTTAGTCTTGGATACCTTTTGACTACTGCCACCTACAGATCAGGTCAATTACCACATCAGAAAGAGATTTACATGAATGTGCAAACTCTGAGTGATACTGTTCATAGATGGTCCCCTTTAAGATTTTTTTAGTAAGCTTTCATTGCAGGAATAGCAGCCTGGTTATTAACATGTCAATAACTCATCCCAAAACAAACTTTGTAGGTATCTTTTTCCACCCAGTAAACCACCACAGTTATAGAAACATAGAAACATAGAATTTGATGGCAGATAAGGACAGCTTGGCCCACCCAGTCTGCCCATTTCCCTATCTAATGGATAAGCTACAAATCCTAGTTAACCAGCAGCCTATTTCTTCCTACCCCCACCCCCTAGAATTGCCTTATGACTGTCCCATGCATGCTTGAATTCCACCACTGTTTTTGACTCCACAACCTCCTCTGGAAGGCCGTTCCATGCATCCACAACCCTTTCTGTGAAAAATTACTTCCTTAAATTACCTCTGAGCCACCCCCCATCTTCAAATTGTGCCCCCTTGTTCTTGCACACCTCTTTTTTTGAAAGATGCTACCCTCTTGGACTTTGTTGATTCCCTTGAGGTACTTGAAAGTTTCTATCATGTCCCCCCTCTCCTTCCTTTCCTCGAGGCTATACATATTAAGCTCCTTAAGTCTCTCTTCATATGTCTTCCAGTGCAGACCTTGCACCATTTTAGTTGCCCTCCTCAGGACAGCTTCCATCATGTCTATGTCTTTGCGGAGATTGGGTCTCCAGAACTGCATGCAGTACTCCAGATGGGGTCTCACCAGCTGTCTGTACAGAGGGATAATAACTTCCTGTTTTCTACTGGTGATGCCTCTCCCTATGCATCCCAGTACCCCCCCCAGCCCTCCTTGCTGCCCTCTCACATTGCTTGCCCACCTTTAGGTCATCTGATATAACTACCCCAAGACCCTTTCAATTTTTGTTGTTGTTAGTATCTCGCCCTCCATTATGTACTCTTCCCCTGGGTTTTTGTTTCCCAGGTGCATTACCTTGCACTTCTTAGCATTGAATCCAAGCTGCCATACATTTGACCATTCCTCTAACCTTGCCAAGTCCCTTCTCATCCTTTCCACCCCACCTTGTGCATCAACTCTGTTGCAGATCTTTGTGTCATCCTCAAAGAGACATACTTTTCCTTCCAGTCCCTCTGCAATGTCGCTTATAAAGACATTGAAGAGGACTGGTCCTAATACTGAACCCTGTGGTACCCCACTAGTAACCCCCCTTTCTTCAGAGTGGACTCCATTTACTATTACTCGCTGTGCCCTATTCTCCAGCCAATTCTTTACCCAGGCTGTCATCTTGGGATCCACTCCCAGGCTGGCTAACTTGTATATTAATCTTTTGTGTGGGACTGTGTCAAATGCTTTGCTAAAGTCTAGGTAGGCCATGTCCACAGCCCCTCCCTGATCTACTACTTTGGTCACCCAGTCAAAGAAATTTATCAGATTTGTCTGGCATGACCTTCCGCTGTGAATCCATGCTGCCTTGGGTCCTGTGCCCCTCTGGCCTCTAGATGCTTGACAATTCTTTCCTTCAGAAGTGATTCCATCATTTTCCTACCACTGAGGTTAAACTAACAGGTCTGTAGTTTCCTGCTTCTGCCTTGCTCCCACTTTTTGTGAAGGGAATCACATCTGCCTCCTCCAGTCCTCAGGTACCACCCCATCCTCACACATGATTTGATAAAGAGGGTAGTCAGTGGTGTCACTAGTTCTACCCTTAGTTCTTTTAGAATTCTGGGATGAATCCCATCAGGCCCCTTTGCTTTGTCCACCTTCAGTTTTAAGAGTTCTTTCAGAACCCTTTCTTCTGTAAATGGGCTGGTATCAACTTCTGTATCCAGAGTGTTTCTACTGTTTGTTTTAGGTGTCTCCCCCTCTTCCTTTGTAAATACTGAGCAAAAATATTTGTTTAGTATCTCTGCCTTTTCACAGTCACCCCCTGCTCACCCTTCCTCCCCTTATAAAGCCTCACTATCCCTCCCTTGGTCTTCCTTCACTCCCTGATGTACCTATAAAAGGTTTTGTCCCCCTTCTTAACTGAGTTGGCTATCTTTTCCTCGGTTTGGGCCTTTGCTGTTCTGACTGCCTTCCCAGCTTCCTTATGCTTTAACTGATACAGTTCTCTGTCCTGCTCCTTCTGTGATTCCTTGTTCTTCCTGAATGCTTTCTTTTTCTCTTGAATCTTCACTGCCACTTCCTTTGAGAACCATAGTGGTTTCTTACATCGTTTTGTTTTGTTTATTTGCTTCACACAAAGGCTTGTTACCTCTGTGATGGCAGTTTTTATTATTTGCCATTGTTCTTCCACCCCTCCTTCCTGCCCGTTTGCTAATGCATTCCTTAGGCACTCACCCATTTTGGCAAAGTCAGCCCTCCTAAAGTCCAGTACTTTTGCCTTTGTATGGCTTGACTCTATTGCTATGTTTATTGTGAACCATACTGTTAGATGGTCGCTAGTTCCCAGATGGCTACCCACTTCTACATCTGTGATCCTCTCTTCATCTCCATTTGAGAGAACCAGGTCTAAGATTGCTCCTCTCAGTGGGCTCCAATACTAATTGTCTAAGGCATGCCCCCTGTAGGGCATCTAGAATAACCTCACTCTTGGAAGTGGCTGCTACAACTGCACTCCAGTTAACATCTGGCATGTTCAGATCACCCATCAGCAATATCTCCCCTTTTTATACTTTCTATCATTTCCTTGTGAATTTCCTCCCCCTTGGAAGGGGGTCTGTATACAACCCCTGTGCAGATTGTGGTGCCATTGCCGGTCTCCAAATTTACCCACAGTGCTTCTTCTCCTCTTTGTTTATCCTTTTGTTCTGTTGCTTTTATTCCTTCCCTTATGTAAAGAGCTATTCCTCCTCCTCTTTTACCCTCCCTGTCCCTCCTGTAGATAGTGTATCCTGGTATGTTTACATCCCAGTCATGGTTTTGTGTGTACCATGTTTCTATGACTGCCATGATATCCAGATGTTCCTCCTCTATCAAGGCCGCTAATTCAGAAAGCTTGTTACTCAGACTACGGGCATTGGTACTCATTGCTCTCCATTTTTTGATGGCTTTACCTTCTGTTGCAGCATCCCCCACTGACCTTTCTGCCACAGGCTTTTTCTCATTTAGTACCCTGTTTTGTAGGTAGAGGCTGGGATTTTCCTGCTGCTTATCAGTGCCTCCCCCTTGACTAGTTTAAAAGCTTGCCAATGAAGCATTTAAACCAATTGCTCAAAAGACTCGTTCCCTTCCTGGACAGATGCAGACCATCCTGCCAGTATAGGCTGGTGTCCCTCCAGGTGGAACCCCAGTCCCCAAAGAAGCCAAACCCCTGTGCTCCACACCATTTTTTCAACCATTCATTAAACTGCATGGTGCAATGTACCCTCGCCTCACTCATGCCATTGACAGGCAGCACCTCTGAGAAGGATACTGTGTGTGCTACTTGTCTTAGGCCCCTCCCAATTCTTCAAAGTCCTCCTGCACTGCTCTAATCTCATGGTGAGCCAGTCATTTGTCCCTAGGTGGACAATGACGCCCAGCTCAGACTCCGTGCAGCTGTTCTCGTGATCCTGAGGATCGCTTCCTGTCCCTCCAAGCCATGGCACCAGGCAGGCACCTTACTTCAGTTTTCCTGCTCCCCAGTTCTATCCCTAATAATTGAGTCCCCACCAGGAGCTGCTTCCTTTCCTTGTGGTGTCCTCTGCCTCTTTCCTGTGGGCCTCCCTTGTGACAGTTGTCCTCAGCCTCCTTAGTCTCCTCTGCGGGTGCATCCATAGGGGAGCTGTGCTCCCCCAGAATGGTGTATGGATTGTGGAGTGGAACAACTGACTGGGTGTGCCTCTATTCCACCATCCTCACCCTCCCTGAGCCCACTGTGGTCCAACTGCTGTGCTTTCTTCGCAACCTCTGAGGTAGTGGTGGTGGCTGTGTTGCTCCCTGGATGGGGGTGGTTCCTTTCCTACCATCCAGTGTGGCCTGGGGGAAGGTTCCCTTACTACTGTCCAGTGTACAGCTGACCATACACAATGAGCCTGTGTTTTCATTGAGAAGTTGAGATACCAGCATAAGGACCTTGAGATCAAAGTCTTGAGAGGTCCATGCTGGTGTCTCAGTCCCAAGATGGAAACACAAGGTGAGTTGTGCATGGTTACCAATATTTTATTTTTTATGGTATAAGGTTTTGTGGAGGGAACTTGCAAGCGGAAGCTGTGAGTGGTGCTGAGCACCACAACAGAGAGAGAGAGAGGTGAGGAGCAGCTGTGTTGAGTAAGCGCTTCCATTTTCAAAGAGGAATTCCATCACACATGCAGTGGGAAGACATCACCAACAGCTAATGTGGTCAAAAAGTCTGGCTGCTGACTGCACAACTCAGTGCAAGTGGGAGCAGGAGCAGGAGCACTCACCCAGAATGCTCAGTGAAAAGGAAAGGGGGCTGCCAGGTGGGGGTAAGCGCAGGCAGGGACACAGGTGAACATTTTTTTGTAACTTACTTTATGCACCAGTACTCTCTGTAGCATCCTTCAGAGGTGCCCAACTTGGTCCTGCCCCTTCTACTCTCTACTGTAGCCAGCCATCACCGGTTCACCCCCCCCAGAGGGACTTCCCAGTGCTCCGGAACCCACCCCGGAACTGGGGGTCCGCCCACCCTCGGCAGCACTTTCTGAAATTAGAGGGTCCATCCCCTGGGAGGTCGGCCATGGATCCCCGGTGTGGTCTGGCCTGGCATTAGAGATGAGAGGGAGTCCCTGGGGCCCTCGTCATCTCCTTGGTGAGCCAGGGATTTTCTACTTTTTCAGTTCCTCACTCTCCCTATGGAGCCCGGCCAGCAAGGCAACGAGTTGCCATGGCTCTGCCCCCATGTCATACACCACACCACCCCAATCAGTGATCCTCCAGCCACTGCCAGAGGTCACTCCAAGAGTGAGCACACCCCTTACCCACCCCCGGGAAGAGAGAGCAGTCCTCTGGATGCTCGATCTCTTCCTTCCCCTGCCGACCCCTGGTGGCCCTGGCTCATTCCCGAACCTGGGTCGCCGATGTAGCACGAGGTGTGGCATCCAGCGCCTCAACCCTCAGTGCCACCAGGCCGGCTGACACAGGTGCACTTGATGATAGAAGGTGCACAACAACTTTTAGAACATGCAGAACAACTTTTAGAGTGTGCATAACAATTTTTTGAGAGCCACTGATTTCTGTTTAAAATAAACCTTAACCATACACTATAATGTGCTTTACAGTTCACCACCTTCATTCCTAAATATTATTCTATACCTGTCATCTGAGGACAAAGCGTAGGCTCAGCTGCTGTCTCTTAAAGGGAAATTCTACATTTCAAACTGTTCATAAAAATAATCTAATAGAATTCTGGTATTGTTCTGTTAGAAAATCCCATTCAGTCCAAAGAATTTCAATTAGAAACTGTTATACTTTGTCAAAAGAAGTAAAATACTCTTGTAATAACTGGGGAGTGTTTTCTCCCATTGATAAACCGGGTTATAATTCGCCGTTATAACCTACGAGTTATATCAGTGAACACGCGCCCGGTTTCTCACATACTGCGCATGCCTACACTCTTTTTCCTCGCTCGCCGATCCCGGAACTGCCGCTTCATGAACTATGACTTCGGTGCACAACACAGCAAAATCAGCATGGATTAAACAGTTTAATTTGTAGCAAATTCCCAGTCATACACAAACATTTGCCATCAGGAGTGAATTTCAAAGATAGCTGCCTTCTCCAGTCATCTTCAAAAATGAGCGATTATCATTGCGACAGCACAGACATGGCCCTCTTATTTCCGATCCCTCTCATCAGGTAGCAAACCGTGAAAGCTGTATATTTTTTTCTTTTTTTGTATTGATGAAAGTAAAAAAATAAATAAAATGCATCTAACCCCTGGGGCCCAAAACAGCAAACTGATTTTTTTTAAACAGCAGCTGCACACAAGTCACACTCCTACTACTTTTAACAAAGTGATGCTGGGAAAACACTCCCCTGCAATTACATAAAACAATGCATGGGGGTGAGTGAATAAATGAGAAATTATGTGCAGCCTCAGTGTGGAATGCTCATAAAACCCCCTCGGGCTTCGCCTTCGGGGTTTGTGTAGCATCCCACACCTCTGATGCACATAATTTCTCATTATACACTCATCCCCATACATTATTGTATATTTAATAACACATTTCAAGTTATGCATGTTTTAGCACTGTTACCCATCTATGTGTTTTTGCAATTAATAAACAAGTAACTGAGTCCCTTTTTTTTCTTTTCAAGTCAAATGTGGATAGAAAAAGAATAATATTTGCAGAATCGTAACAAATGCTCAGAGTCTTTTTTTCTGTCTTTGTCCTGGAAAGGCACACTGAGTTATAGCTTGTTCCTCTGTGTATTTTGGGAGCACAGGAAGGTTAAATGAATTGCTCTGGGTCACACAATATGCAAGTAGAGCATGTTGAAATCAAAACCTGTTATGCGGCATCCAGTGACATGGGTGAGTCAAACTGAGTAACTCAATATGAGCTACTCAGTTTGACCGCCTGAGATAAGAGTGAGTTGGAAAGGATAGTGAGGAGGGGAACAGCAACTGTAATTGACAAGAATCATGAAACAGAGATATGGTGACTATGACAGGGAGATATAGGGGAACAGCATATGAGAGGAAGTGTGGATGAGCAGGTCCCAGCTGGCCATTTGGCATAATGGTAGGGGTGTGTGTTTGTGGTGTGCAGGGCTTCAGGTTCCAAGCTATTTGCGTGCGCTAAATTTTTTTAGGCTGGTTGTGGTTGGGATTTAGTATTTTTTACCCTGTGTGTCTCAATCCGAATTGCTCCCTCCCAAAGATGCTCCTGTACCCCAGTGTTAGGCCCCCCTCCTTGAAGCTGATACTCTTAATAATGGAGGGTGCGGTGGGCATTGTCCCCCACATAAAAAAAAAGGTTACTGTTGCACATTGTGAGTATGGTGCCAATTGGCGCTGTTTTTGTTATCGGTGTATCGCACATTGTCGTTTGTGTTTTCACTGCTGTGAACTCATAGATATGGCAATCGCTATTTTGCATTCGCTCATATCACATGGAGCCCTGTTATACTGGGTGATCCAAGCTTATTCACAGCTCTTTGCTTTAACGCTAGGATATACTGCAGTTGATCATCAAAATCGACACATTTCAAAGCTGGCTGCATTGTGCTAGGCCAGTAGGTATGGGCCATATTTGCATCTTGTAGATCTGAGTTCACACCCTAAACCCATGATTGTAGGAGAACAGACTGTAAAAGAGAGGAAAAAGAAAGTTAGAAGGTGGTGCTGTGGTAGCCCCAGAAATTTGTACTGACTTGAACACAGCCAGGGTCTAGAAATCATGATATGGGGCTCCATACCTGTTGGCACCATACAGCCAGCCTTACAATGTATAGTTTTTGATTATCAGCTGGCTATATAGCCTACAGATTGGAACAATGAGCTGTGAAAAAGGTTGGTTCATCTGGCAGAACTGGTTTTGATTCCAACATGCTCTGCTTGGATGTTGTATGACCCTGGGCAACTCACTTAACCTTTCAGTGCTCACAAAACACACCCAGAAACAATTTTCAGCTCAGTGTTCCTTTCCTGGACAAAACAAAATCTGTAAACATTTGTTATGAGTCTGCAAATATTATTCTCTTTCTAATATTATTTCCTTTCTGTCTATCTTTCTATCCAGATTTGACTTGAAAAGAAAATTATAGGTCACAATTATTTGTTTATTAATTAAAAAAAACACATAAGTTGACAAGAGTGTTAACACATGTATAACTTGAAATGTGTGATTAAAAGGGTATCTTATTTCTTTTCATAAAGTTAAAAGTATCACAGATTCTTACTGAAATATTTTGGACTGAATAGTCATGGTATTTTCTAACATAACAATGCCAGAATTCTATTGGATTATTTTTACTAGCAGTTTTGAAATGTAAAGGTGATAACTCACTAGTTTTATTTCACACACAAAAAAAAAATACAATGTATGGTTTTCCCTTATTATGTATTAAAAACAGTGGCTACTCAAAACTTGTGCACATTCTAAAAGTCATTGTGCACATTTTGAAAGTTATTGTGCACATTCCAGTATGAATATTCATTAAGCCCTGCACTACTGGCCATCTGATTGGACAAAATAGTCCTGGTCACAAAAAAATTTGAAATAAACATGGCAGCGCCACATACCGAGTGAATCCCACAAACAGTTTGGACACAGAATGTTGAAATCAACTCCATGTTTCCAAACCACAGTAACTTAATTGACAGATTATTTTTTTTTTTGTAAAGTGCATTTCGTTTGGCAAAACTGTCTGGCATAGCAGTTGCCTGGTATAAGGGTGGACACTGTAAGCAGTCTATAGTGTAAATGAATGTAATAAATGTCCTTTTCAGTTTCCACCTACCTATTGACAGCAGCATTTGGAGCAGTATTTTCATATACATGGGAAGTATATGGTCTCTCTCTCTCTCTCTCTCTCTCTCTTCACTTTATCTTAAGTCTCACCCTGCTTGAAGCAGAAATACTTTTCCTCCTTAGTCAGCAACCTTGTGGTGCCACAAAGCAGAATTTTTTTTTAAACTAATAAAGATGCCAACATTTGGGACCAGTGTTGGGGATAGACAAGCAGCACATGGTTTCTCTCTACTTTCCTGGTCTCGGTTTGTCTGTCTTTCTCGTATCAGCATTTTGGACTCCAATAAAAAACAAGTAACATTTCCATAGATTGGTAAACAACACATTCTGGCATGCAAGTGAGTTCTAGTGACACTCACTATTATATTCTCAGCATAGAACTGCAATACCAAGTCAAAAATGAGCACACCATCATGCAATAAAACATTTTAGACCTCAACAAAATCATTTAAGCCTCTAGGCACGAACGGGTGGAAAATGCTTGCCGGAGGTCTGTATCCTGCCCATGTAGCTTTGCACCTGCAGACAGGCATGCACAGGCTGGAATTCACCAATGACCACCACCTGTCTGCAGTCCCACACCCCTAGCATGCAGGTCTGGTCAGGGGAGGCCGGGGGCAGAGTAGCAGACCCAGTCAGGCATCCAGTCAAATGCCCATCCTCGGTCCAGGAGTAGATTACTGGCCCAGTGATGCATGGGTCCAGGTGCGGGAAAAGTGAATGCAGGTACCCAGACCCACTCGGCCACGTTGGCCACAGTTCCCCTGCCCGAGCCCCACAGGCATATGAACATACAAAATTGTCAGCAGATTCAGGAATCACTTGGTCCAAACAGTGCCAGTCAGAATAGCACATGCTAGGTGTGCATGGGAAAAAAGGCGCCATTTGTTTTTTGCTGGGGGCTTCGCCCCATGCACTTCCCAGCGTGGGGGGACTCTGTCCCCTGTACCCCCTGGATTTAATTATTCTCACTCCGGGGGGGGGGCAGATTATGGGGCAAGTTAAATGTCTGGGGCCATGGAATATGGTTTCCATGGCCCCTTGACAAAAACACAAGTCCCAACAGCATGCAAAATGACTGGAGACCAGAATTAGAACCCTGGTCTCCAATAGTGCTGGCCGAGCTGCTCTATGCCCCAGTCCTCCATGCCACAGGAGCAGCTTGGCCAGCTCCCTGGATTCTGGTGCCCATGTAACTGACAGACACCACGGACAGTGATGAGATGAGTGCTTACTGCAAGCATTGTAAATCCCCTCTCACTGTCCCAGGTAGCGCTATCTAGACTAGTGCTCAGTTGACTGGCACTATTCTGGTAGTGCTTATCTAACCGGGGCACCATACAGGCCATTCAGTCTATCTAGTCTGCTCAAGTGTTCAGCACTTCAGTCCATTATGCTGCAGCTGCCCCCCTTCCTTATAAGCCCTCGCCCCATCTCCCGCCCTGTCCCGGTTTGTACCCTCCCCTTGAACCTGTGATACAATTTTCTCTGGCAGAGCGATTCCACCCTGCCACCACTCTTTCTGTGAAATAGTGCCACCTCAGTTCCCTCTTGAACCTGCCCCTTTCCAACTTCATAGAGTGTCCACTGGTTTCCCTTCTGCCCTTCAGATTGACCATATACCTGGTGTCTACTCTGTTCAAACCCTTCAGGTACTTGAAGGTCTCAATCATATCCCCTCTCTCCCTTCTTTCCTCCAGTGTATACATATTGAGATCTCTCATTCTCTCCTCACATGGTCTGTCCCTCAACCTCAGGATCATTTTTGTTGCCCTGTGCTGTACCCCCTCCAGTAGTTTAATGTCCCTTTTCAAGTAGGGGTGCCAGAATTGCATGCAGTACTCTAGGTGTGGTCTCACCAGGGATCTGTACAGGAGCAAGATGACCTCCCCACTCCTAGAAGTAATCCTCCTTACTATGTACCCTAGCATCCTGTTTTCCTTCACTGCTGCCTTCCTGCACTGAGCAGAGTGGTTCATCTCTCTAGTTACCTCCCAGATCCTTCTCCTCCTTGGATTTTGTTAACGGGACACCCTCCAGACAGTAATTGTGTCCTAGGTTTTTGCCTCCTAAATGCACCACTTTGCACTTCTTGGCATTGAATCCAAGCTGACAAGTGTGAGACCATTCCTCAAATTTTGCCAAATCCTCCTGAAGTACTTTTGCTCCCTCCCCCCATCTACCTCGGCACAAATCTTTGTGTCATCTGTGAAGAGACTGATCTTGCTCTTAGTCCCTACTGCAATGTCGGCTATGAAAAAGTTAAACAGAACTGGTCCCTGCACCAAGCCCTGTGGTACAGCACTTGTTACTGCTCTGGGTTCAGATGCCTCCCCCCCCCCACTATTACCTTCTACTATCTACCCTGCAGCCAGTTCTCAACACATCTGACCAGTTTCCTCCCTGCTCCCAGACTCTTCAACTTGCAGGTCATCCTACCATGTGGCACTGAGTCAAAGACCTTGCTGAAATCTAGGTAGAGGACATCCACTGAATGTCCACTGTCCAGTGCTGTCATAACCCAGTCGTAAAAATCAACCAAGTTCATCTGGCAGGATCTGCCACAGACAAACCTGTGCTGCCTGCTGTCCTGGAGATTGCAATTCTCAAGAAATTGCACCAGTCTTTCCTTGAGGATTGTCTCCATCAGTTTTCCTACAGTTGCAGTAAGGCTCACCGGTCTGCAGTTCCCCATTTCGTCCTTGGGCCCACTCTTATGGAGAGGTACCACATGTGCTTCCCTTCAGTCCCTGGGCACACACCCTGAGTTCAGAGAGGTATTGAGCAGGTCTGCCAATGGCCTTGCCAGGACCTCTGCCAACTGTCTCAGCACCCTGGGGTAGACTCCGTCTGGGCCAGGTGCCTTGTCCACCTTCAGAGACTTTATGCCTTCCCTCACCCTTTCAACTGTGATTTCCCCATCCGAGGTTGCTTCTCCCCCACCATCTCCCACCTCACCCTTCCTCTCAGGTACGGGCCCATCCATCTCCTTGGTGAAGACTGAACAGATGTATTCATTAAGTACTTCTGCCTGCTCAGCCACCTTTTCTACCCACCCACCTCCCCTCCTGATCCTAATAATTTGATCCTTGCTCTTCCTCTTTTCTCTGATATATCTGAAGAAATCCTTTTCTCCTTCTTTGATCCCCTGCTCTAACCTCCGTTCCCTAGCAGCCTTTGCTGCCTTTACCACTTTGCTCACTTCTCTGGATTTCTTCACATATTCTTCTCTGTCTTCTGCCCTGTTGGATCTCTTGTAGGTCCAAAATGCATTCCTCTTTTCCCTGACCTTCTCCACAACCTCTCTACTCATCCAACTTGGTTTCTTGGTCCTGGCTTTCTTGCTGGGCTCTTGACACATGTTTTAGTGGCTTCAGCCAGTCCTGCCTTGATGACTGCCCATCTTTGTTCTTTGTCTATCTCTGGGTGGATGCTTGCCATATGACTTTCCAGTATGTCTCCCATCCTGCCAAAGTCCACTTTTTTGAAGTCTAGGACCTTAGTTTTTGTAGTGTCTACTTCCCTACCCAGATTGATTGTGAACCATACTATGTGGTGGTCAGCACTTATTGGCCCCTCTGTTGCACAGCCCCCAACACAGGACTACCCTGGCACAGTGCTGTCCTGACCCTGACCATGTCATTCACCCCCCCAGTGCAAATCAGCTCTGATCCCGGTACTTAGTGCTGGACACCCTGCCTGCACCAACACATGGCTGCCCCGACCACAGCTTTGCAGTGCAGTCCCCAACACATGTCAGCCCCAGATCCTGAGCAGTACAAGAGTCCCCCTAACCGACACCTCCCCATCTGCTGTGAATCCCCCACCGGCACACATACAGATGCCATGTACACCACTGTCCCTTTCCCTACCCCACACTACCTGACCCATCATTGGAGGCCAGTGGTTCCCCCACCCCTGTGGCACTGACAACTCCTCAAAACCCCATACCTTACTGCAGGTGCTGAGTCCCCAGACTGCCCATGGCACAGCCCTCCACACACCTCCTCAGCTGCCAGCTGTCTAACAGATGCTGGGATCACAGTGCTATACATAGGTGGCATGCTCCCAGCATTAACTGGATGTCTGGCAGCTGAGGAGGTGTGCAGAGGGCTGTGCTGCTGGTCATCAGGAGCCGTGGCACCATTAGTCAGGTATGGGGTTTGGGAGGGTTGTCGGTACCATGGAGGTTGGGGGGACCACTGGCCACCAATGATGGGGTGAGGGTACCGGGGTAGAGGACCGGGATAGTGGTGTTTGTAGCCCCTGTGTGTTCATGGGGGCATCCTGTACAATACCAGTGGGAACCTGGGCAGGCATGTGTTGGGGGGCGTGGACAGCACCGGTGTTGGGGATGGCATGTGGAGGGGATGCTACTATGGGGACATGGCACCTCAGTGTCTGCAAACTCACCCCTTCAGCAACTCTAGCCCTTACTAATGACCTCGTGGGCTGGGGCAGCACAGCTTGTGGACTCCCAGGTCTGCCATAACTGGTGAGTCATGTCCATGGGGGCATGCAGTGGATTAAAGCAGGGTCCTGGCAGCCGTAACCCACTCAGTCCTCCACCCCCCTGCATACAGTACTACGCACCTTAGTGAATGGTGCGTAATGCTGGCATGCTCCTGGCTCACTCCTGGTGCATTTCAGTCTACGCGGCCTGGGGATTGGGTGCATAGCTGTTGCACACCCCATTGTTAAATGCCACATGGACATCACTCCACGGCATTCATGCGTAATGATGCCAATGCACCCGGTTTACCCAGTGCATTGGCATCGTGCATAGGGCCCTTACTGTGTAACTGGAAATTTTCCAAAACCAAAGCCATTCTTATGCAAAAACATCGCAGTTACCTCAATAATACTGCAGGGGTTGGGTTTTGAATATTTTAAGTGTTACAAGCAGCTATTCACTTTTACTTTAGTTACGGGGTATATTTTATGTATTTTGTAAATAAATTATGTACTGAACTTGGAACAATTACATCATTATGATCCAGATGTGAGCCTAATTTACCTGCACGTGTACTTTTGAAGTAGTGAATGAAAAGGGGGATGAGGTTGCTGCCACAATATAAAGTTATGTGTGTGAACTCAGAGCTGGCTTTTTTCTTAAACCACATACTATAACAAACAAAGTATGGATGCCCATACACAACTCACCTTGTGTTTCCATCGTGAGGTTGAGATACCAGCATGGACCTGGAAGGGAATCAACAAAGTCCAAGAGGGTAGCATCTTTCAAAAAAAGAGGTGTGTAAGAACAAGGGGGCACAATCTGAAGATAGAAGGGGCGGCTCAGAGGTAATTTAAGGAAGTATTTTTTCACAGAGAGGGTTGTGGATGTATGGAGCGGCTTTCCAGAGGAGGTTGTGGAGTCAAAAACAGTGGTGGAATTCAAGAATGCATGGGACAGTCATAAGGCAATTCTAGGGGGTGGGGGTAGGAAGAAGTAGGCTGCTGGTTAACTAGGATCTGCAACTTATCCATCAGGTAGGGAAATGGGCAGACTGGGTGGGCCAAGCGGTCCTTATCTGCCATCAAATTCTATATTTCTATGTTTCTATGACCTCTCAAGCTTCACTCTCAATGTCCATACGCTGGTATTTCAACCCTTTGATAGAAACACAGGCTTGTTGTATATGGGCACCCATACATTATTCCTTATACAGTGCACTCCACTTATAACGGGCACTGTTATAATGGACAATTGGTTAGAGTGGACAAAAATTGATTTCCCAAATGAAATATATATATATATATATATATATATATATATATATATATATATATAATCCAATACATTTTCCTGTGGTTATAATGGACAGAAACATTGCTTGTAACAGACACTGAAGCTTTTATAGGCATTTGTAGTGCATTTTTGGGGGGATGCAGAGCTGGTGAGGAGATCTGGCAAATGCAGAATTTAGATGGAGCAGCTACAGAGACTAAATGTCATGCAAAATAATTCTCCACAAGTTGCATAAATGTTTATTAGTTGATTACCCTTACAGTACAATTTCCTTGATTCTTACTGTCATAGAACTCCAACATCCAGCCACTAGAGTTATTATCTTCTTGTTACCTTCTGCAATAAACTTCATAAAATAACTCATATTCCCTGACAGTTATATAACTCTAAATAAACTTATGAAGTACAGAAACATATATGCTAGACAGGATTCTGAGTAATCTATGAAGTTTGGCAATGGGTTTTCAATCACTCTGATCCCCTACTCTCACAGATATGCACACCTAACATATAGATTCCACCTCCTCTGGATATAATGGACACTGTATATAATGGACACAAGTTGTGTGCACTAATGTGTCCATTATAACAAGCTTGCACTGTATTATAAATGTAGAAGGTGCTGTAATAACACCTTAAAACACACAATAAAATAGCCAACTTCTGATTTAACTTATTGGATTATCTGCAATCAAAGCAAGGCCAAGCCTGAGGTGACATCAGTGCCTGTCAGAAACCTAAAACACATGGCTACCCTCAGACCTTAATTATATGCTAATTTACACATGAATAATGCTGGACTGCTAAGACTTACAGATAAGTACAATAGTCCATTCAAAGTAGAGTTTTATGGGCTTTCAGACATTAAGAAATCCTGGAGATGAGAAATCCCCTTTAAATGTTGAAAGATGATACCTTACTTGACATCCATTTTTTTAAAATTGTGTCTGCACCTTTTATAGTGCAAGGCAATGGCCAGTACAAGCTTATAGTTTACAGTGAAAGCAGCAACATAGGTAAAATAGCAGATGCCTTCAACACATTCTACTAATAATGTCTTCTTTATCAAAAAGCCATAACACACTGAAGGTATGGCTTTTAGAGATTATATTAAAGGTGGTGTTGGTAAAAAAAAGGTTTAAAATATGTTTATTTTAAGGTATTTAAACTAGCTTCCTATTGCCTTCATGCATATTCTGAAAATGAGCTAGTTGTCCATCTGCAATATTTATTTATTTATTTAAGAGTTTTACCAGGAAAACATACTGAGTGGGTTACCGCTCGATTCCAGATGCGTCCTAGGGGATAGGGACATGTGAATCAATACATCATAAGAGTGTACAAGTTATGCAATTACATTTACATACAGTAGAGGAAGATTGTACATTTTGAACAGAACACTATGCAGGAAGTTCTTGCAGTATAGATAATACCTGAGTCAAGCCAGGTAGAATCTATACTGCAACAGATACCAAAGATGGATAACTAGACCATTTTCAGAATGTGCATGACGGTGATAAGAAAATACTGTAAAAAGTAGTTATTTTTATGCAACGTAATTTTTATGTGAACACAAATGCAACCAAAATTATGGAAGTTTAATGCAATGCTAAGTTATTAGCACCACATTCACTATAATGAAAAAAAAATACCAATAGCCCCTATTAGTGCAAATTTATTTTCATGCAAAAAAGTGCTCCAGCGAAAATAGCGACGATTATTTGACAGTGAAAATTTCAAGTTGCACAGTAGTTTACATACTAGAACATTTTTAGAATTTGCATGAGAGTGATAGGAAAATGGCTTAAACACCTTAAAATGATCAGGCTCCAAACCCTCCTCCTCCTCCTCCCCCTCCCCCTCCGAAAACCACCTGCAAACCTCCAGGGAGTTTAAATGGCCACAGCCATATGTTTTTTGATAGTATCACCTGCAGTTGAAGCTAATTTGAACATGATGTGTGCAGCTAGAGGTTCTCTGACCCCCCCTGACTCCAGGACCTGGCCACCATGATCTCCTCCCTCCCTTAGGGGGGTTTTCCTGGGGGCCAACACCCCAATGGCTGATCCACACCCCCCATCCATACAAACACACTGCAATTTCAAAGGGATCTGTCATCCTTGGAAAAGGGGGAAGCCTATTTTTGGTGGAGGGAAGGGCTCACCTGCCAGATGAGTCCCTCTCCCTTCTAAGTTAGCCTGAAAGGGTAAACCTAAGACCCACCTGGACTGTGTGTGGGTCCCATGGCATCCACCTTCTTGCTAGACACCAAAGGACCTGCCCAGTCCAGTTGCAGTTCCTCTTCCCCCTCTCTGCATGCCAAGCTTTTTTTTTTTTAGTTGTTTAACCAGCAGTAGCACACTATGCTGAAAGCTTTTTTACAGGAGCAACCTGGAAGCACAGGGAAGTTAAGTGACTTGCTCAGGGTCACACAGTATGCAAGTAGAAGCTATGAGATTAAAACTCAGGTCTGGTCTGCTGAATGTTGCCAGATTTGCAGCTCAGAGCCTTAAACTACTGCGCTATACTGCCTCCCTAAACTGATAAGAGACTCTCATGCCACCCCATTTACAAGGCTGTGACAAATACCAAAATAGAAGTACCTTCCATGAGTCCTTTGGAGGAAGCAGAAAAAAAAAAACACAACAAAAAACAGGAAAAACCCCTTGTAAGCCAAAATTGGGAAAATTCCTTCTTGATCCCTAATGCAGTCCCTTATAAGGTGGCTTAGGGGTCCTTACTATTCCTGACCCCATGCTCTTCCCAGCTTTTATGAAGAAGGGTGAGTCATCCTGTATTGTAGGAAAGAAAGAGGGCTAACCAGTGGCTGTGTTCTTTTTGAGCCCCTTTCTTCTCTCACCAGTCACATAGCTTGCTTCCTGGTAAGCCAACGATCCCCCAAAGTCAGCCCACCTGAGTGTGGCAGATTCTGATATCTGGTTCAGCCTTTTAGGAGTGGTCATTCCCTACTTTATGGGGGGGGTATGAGGAGGAGCTGACCTCTAAAACCATCTCTCGCTACAGTCAGTTTGCAGATCTTGCATAGCCTACAGTAAACAAGATTAGTTTTGTATAAAAAAAAAGTGTCAAAGCACAACAAATGGGAACTATCTCTTATGTTTACCAGCTGCTGTATGTCTATCCTATCTATGAGTTGTTAGTGTGGCTCTGTTGCTAGTACATCTACCTCTGGGCTAGAAGGTTGTGGGCTGTAGCCACACACCAGGATTGGGCTCATACCAAAAATGCTAGCATCTGAGTGGAGTACTAAGGGGATACTGCACTGTCTGGATGTGCCATCCTTCAGGTGAGATGTTAAACCAAGGTCTCTCATGGGATTAGTGTCTCCAAATGTTTAGGGATTTCTAATATTAAAGATCCCATGACACTTCTCGAGAACTGTAGGTAAATTATTTTTAGAAAAAAGAGAACATACAAAAACAGAGCATAATCTTCTTTTACAAAATTATCTTCCTCTATACACATACTGTATTGACAGACCCTCCACCTTACACTCTAACTACAAAAATACCTTCATCCTCCAAGATCAGACTAAAACTACCTTATTCCACTTATTGTGCAAAGTAATCAGCAAAATGGGTATATGAAGTACAGTATATCCAGAGAACCCCCCATGTACCTGAATCCAAACCTCCTGCTATATTCCAAGCTGACTGCTTTCAAATATTGTATTATCTGTATCTTTGGTAGTTTCATTTTTCTAACCAATTTATTTATTTCAATACAGAGTTTACATTTTAGTCATACCAAAGTGCATTGTTTCCTGTTGCTGGAAGAGAAATTTACATTTCACTTTCCAAATGAAAAGTCGAATGCATGCAAAAAAGCACAACAGGGTACTTCAAAGTTCAGAAGTCAAATTTATTGTTCAGCTGAAAAGCCATTACAATATTCCAAAGGAAAAACAGTGAATATACATATCGAACAGATAAAAATACATACTTCATACAAATGTCATTCAATAAAATTAGTTCATAAAAGCTTATGACAGCTATAGGGACCTGCAATTTACACAAGTGCTAATATTTTACATTCATATCAAATTCATGGTTCCACTATATTAACTTTGTTGGTTAAACCAACACATTCTAATTACAATAAACTTGAAAATATGCTACCTATGGTTATTTATTACTATAGCATTTTTATGGCAACCTGTATCTCATAACTATCATTCTTAACCAATACAGTGTTATGTATTAAGAAGAAACTAAAAATTAATGCCATAAAGACTGACTTGTGGACTCCCAATAGGTACTAAATTTGACCATCCATATCTGCCCCAGCGCAGGTTCATTGCCAATCTGCAAAGATACTTCTGCATGGGGATTAATAGCAATAAGGCAGTTACTATACCTGAACTAGACCAACCCCTTTTACCAGTAATACCCACAGGATCCACTGTTGGATGGAGGAGGATGGTGTCCCTTTTGTCATTCTTTAGGAGGTCCTCTCACTCTCTCTTGCAACCCATTGAACCCATACCATTGTTAACCTGCATGTCCCATTACGTTATCAAGCTGCCCAATTATTTATCTCATACTATAAAGTCTCACAATTACTGATTGCTTATATGCTTCACACTACTATTTTCTTTTTGGGGATCCTTCCTAAGGTACCTTTAGCCAAGGGAATTGTCCTGTGGCATCTCTAGGGGTGGAACCCTCTAGAGGGTTCCTTGCCTTTGGTACCCCTACAGGGTGGTAATTCCTCTGGAATAGAGAGTGCAAACAGCCAAAACCTAAGTAACACAGTTGCACAAGCATAACATTATACTGGCTACGTAGGCCATTGCATTGGAAGGCTCCACCTATGGTTCAATGGACAAGCAGCCAGTGACTCCCACTTCCTGAGCTAATAAGCAGTTCCCCTCAGCCTCCTTCTGAAGCACTTTTTTTTACCCTGCTATCTTCCTCTCCTCCTCCAGTGGCAGCACCTCTCTCCTTGGGATCCTTCCTAAGGTACCTTTAGCCAAGGGATTCATCCTACAGCACCTCTAGGGGTGGAACCCTCTAGAGGGTTCCTTGCCTTTGGAACCCCTACAGGGTGGTAATTCCTTTGGAATAGAGAGTGTAAATGGCCAAAACCTAAATAACACAGTAGCACAAGCATAACACTGTACTGTCTGAGTAGTCCATTGACGCTATCACTTAGAGGATTAAGTCAGTCAATATATAGACAATAAAATAAATGAAATGAGCAACTAGAGTAAATATTACATTAACAGATTCAGAAAGGAATAAATAAGATAGAACTCCCTAGGGACCTTGAAATTTATAAAATAAAATAATGCCTAGAGTATGATCAGGGTTCCTTATTACTTGAATTTTAACACTTTTTCTACATTTAGGAAAGGGTTCCAGACTCATTCAAAATAATCTAACTGGACTAACAGCATATAATTCATTCTTTTGTTATTTGCAAGTGAAACCATGAATGAATACCAATCTAACAGAGTGGGCACCCTGGTGGAGTCCCAGTTTCTTAAAAGAAGGCATTTAGCACCCAAGTAAGCAGAAAGGAGCCAGTTCAGTTGATTTTTAGATAAGGAGGTTTCTGCAGGAGGAATTCCTAGTAGACAACAAACTGGTTAGAGCCTTAGAGCCACTATGGCTGCTAATACATTAACTTGATAAGGGTGTTTCTGTGACAGAACTGCATTCTGCCAGTTTGATAACCCCGGTGAATCCTTTCCTATCTTCTTCTTTTTCCTAATGAAATCTGTTGTACAACATTATCTTCCAGTACTGTACTATACTTTACCTTTTTCTGCCCCTGGCATAGCTTTGGCCACTTACGTCAGTCTTTTCTATCTCTCACTAAACTTGTTTTGCTTCTACTTTTATTTCTAATTTCCATCCCTCACCAAGAACATCCCAAAATAATGCACCAGGCTAAGGCCAGCTGGCAAGAATAAAATAAGTTCCATTTATGGCATTTATACATGTGCTGCATTGTTATAGTATACAGACACTAGCCCTTTAATTTATATAGCAGGGCTTTATACATAATGGGGCTCCTTTAGCGACCTGCAGTGTCTCTTTATTCTTCAATTTGTTTAATTTCTTTATTGTGTTTAGTTTATCTTGCAGCCCTCTCCTTATTCTGAGGGCTACTCTCTCTGTAAAGCATTTCCATACATAGGGACATTCCTGTCCCTTTAAATCGTTTGATTTCCATGTTGCAGCAGAGCAGCACACTGTTAGAGAATCATTCTCTAGCAGCTTTGCTTTGGGGCTCTGCATAAACTTGGTAAGACCCTTTTTAATTATTTGTATCCTGGGCTGTAGCTTTTAAGTCTAGGGGCAGCATAGTCCCTTTTATTTTCCAAGCGCTCACTTTTCAGAGCACACAGATTACTCTGGGAAGCGGGGTGGCTGAAAGTGAAAGTATGCCGCTCCATGGAAGCCTGCTTCTCTAGCAGACTGGACTGGCTTCACACATGCCATGGACTCCTCCACAGCTAGCTGGCACAATTTTACAGCATATTTTATACAAAGTCAGCAGCTGGGAGTCCTAATAATACAGGGGCATCAGTAATTATTTACACAGATACCGAGCAGCAGCAAAAGTAAAAGTTAAATTTGCCACTCGATTTAAAAAGTTCCTGCAACAGTTTCATGGCCTTAAATGTAAAGATGAATTGCCATTGTCATCTCCATGTGTAAATATAATGTTTGCTAGAGGTAGATCGTTTATTTGATTGATTCTGTTTTTCCCATGTGTTTAAAATAAAAGTGGTGAGTGCGTGTTATACTATATGTGGAAGGAGTGGGAGCTCGGCACCAAGGCTTCAAGTAATGGTAGAAGGTATGGTGCAGGAAGAAGAGATATGTCTACACTGGGGACTGTGGGCTAACCTGGAAGGATAAGAACCTATACAGAGGTGATGGTCTGCTTTCATCCAGGAGGCAACCGCAGTCCTCAGTGGACACTTCAAATGTTACTTCTATGGACATTTCATGTAGCTGGGGGGATGGAAAAATATGGGATGCATAAAGTGGGTCACCACAAGCTGAGATAAAGAGTAGGGAGAAGCCAGGGGGAGAGAGTCCCACTAGGATGCAAGTTATTCAAGGAAGCAGAGGGTTAGCAAAGGAAGAAGGTAGAAAATAGCTGTCAAAGGAGAAAGATGTGGAAGGGGGAGCACTTGGAAAAAGGAGAAAGCAGCAAGAAAAGAGGTGAGGACTGTCAAAATGGTGCAAGGTCAGCATCAGAAGCCCTATGAGGAGAGACTGAAAGAGTTCTATATGTACACCCTGGAGGAGAGGAGGGAGAGTGGGGCTATTATGGAGAACTTCAAAATATCTCTTGGTGGTTAATAAGGTACAGGAGGGAGATATGTTTCAGAGAAGAAGGTGCTTTAGAACAAAGGGTCTTAATATGAAGTTGGAAGGAGGTAGATTTTGGAAAGATGTGAGGAGAGAGTCACGTGATTCAGACTACCAGATAACAGCTCTTTCCTTCAGCTCCAACCACCCGACCCTAAAATAATGTTTTAAATCTTTATTTAGATTTCTCCTCCCAGTGTAATCCTTCCTAAACATCTTGCTGAGTCTGCTGTACCTTTCCGATGGGGTTCGCCGCATGGATGGATTTGCTGCGTGGATGGATGTTAAAATGAGGAAAGCCTTGTCCAAACATACTACACCGCAAACTCCAGAGAAGGCCTGCAAAAAATCTAAGGCCTTATCTGCTGCAGAAGCTCAGACTCCAGAGGCTTCAATGCAAGACCACGAACCCCTGATGCTGGCAAGATTCCTGGTGGAATTTAAACCCTTTAGGGAGGAGATGCAGTCGATCACTGCAGAGCTGAAATCCTTCTCACAAGCACTTGAAGAAATCATTGTCAGAACCTTAGATAATGAGGCATGCTTGTACTCGCTAGAAAAGAAGACTTCCAGAATCAAATCCAACATTGTGACTGCCAGACAAAGAATTTTAAGACTGTAAGACAAAGTAGAAGACTTGGAAGGATGCAACCACTGGAACAATGCAGTGCTGAACGGCCTTCCTGAAAAGGAAGAATGGATCGACCCCATCACTTTTATGCAAAAGCTTTACAAAGAAGATTCAGGCCCCATGCCATTTGGGCCTAAATATATCATTGAGGGAGTGCACCAAGCCCTTCGCAAGATGCCTCTGCAGTGGCCCCTTCACGTCCCTTCATATTACTCTTTCTGAATTATCAAGGAAGGCAACACGTCCTGACTAAAGGCAGAGATGCCCAGGAGCTTAAGTGGGAAGGTGTCAAACTCCATGTTGCCCAGGATCTCCCTGCTACTGTAAGGCAGAGAAGGGCCTCCTTCCATCCCCTTGTTACTAAGTTGATCACTGCTGGGTTTAGATTCAGGATGGGGTACCCAGCAAGACTGCAAGTTTTAATATCGAGTTCCTTGGTCTCCTATGAAGAAGTGGAGACAGCAACCACAGGGCTAAAAGCTGCGCTCCCTCATTTGTTTTGGGATGCATAAGAGAGCTACTCTTGTTAATCTGAGGGTTCTTTCACTTACAAGTTTGCATTTTAAAATGTGAACTCCTTTGTCCTATGTTGTGTACCATTGGACTGTGGCAATCTGAGTAGACTGACCTGATTTTGTCCCTAAGCCTCTCACCTTTTCAGCATTTAATTACCTCAGTTGATCAATCGTCGTGGCAATTGCTCCTTGCTAAACCCTCAAAGGAAATGACAGACCTTCACCTGATGCACACAGCTCACTATGGAGCTTTGGACACTCTGGCTTGCTCGTAGGCAGTGCCCGCATATTTGCATGTTCGTGTGCATCAGCTCCTCCTTCATCACAATTAGCTGTGGCTTGCGGCTAACACCGCTAGAGGGATCCAAAGTACAGCTTAATATTTTATACACGCCTGAAAATGATTTCAGTTGAATTTCAATCCTGACCTGGTTTCTACATGGGACTCCCACTCTATTGTTGAACTGATGGTTCACTTAACCTGCGATTTAGTTCTTCTTTTGTAGATTCTCCTGCTAAGAGGATGTTTTAAAGCACACTTGTGACATCTGTCCAGGTTCCAGATGAAATCTTTTACTTTGCCAATGTCTACTCTCCTTATCTGAGTTTTCATGATGCACTTGGCAGATCACTGCTGGCCAGTTTTGGTCCTTCCTTTCCTGATGCAATGCTATATTGAGTGTTTAGCTGGGCGTAGGTTTTAATGTTCTGCCCTGAATGTTCAGTGCAGTTTGTAATTAGTAAATGGTTTAGAGAGGGCTTTCAGCTCTGCAGTTCTATCTCTCCGTATTATACCTTCTTGTTAGACTGATATTATTGGGTATGTAATTCTCTTATCGTATTAGAATAATAAGTTAGCCTTTAACTGTTCTGGGGTTCTGATGGTTGGGGGGAGGGCTTAATGCTGGTGAACTGTTTGTCATGGGCCATGACAGTTTGGGGGATGGGGGTAAAGGGAGTTTTCTCTTTGTTACCATTTCTGACATGCAGTTTGTTTGGACAATGTGGGATGGATTGAGGAGGTAGGAGGGTGGGGGTGGGGGGTTATAGCATGGTCTGCTACTTCTTTACGGTCATTTGTATAAGTGCACTTGCTGTGTACCTCTTATACTCAATTTTAGGCCATATCAAAGTGAATGGCTAGAAATATCTCTTTTGCTTCATGGAATGCAAATGGGCAGACTGGATGGGCCTTTCGGTCCTTATCTGCCGTGAACCTCTATGTTTCTATGTTTCTATGAATGTCAAAGGGGCACAGCATAAAACTAAACAATATAAACTCTTAAAATATTTGCACTTTTTAAAGGCTGATATAATATTTATCCAAGAGTCCCACTTGCTTAACTCGGAGGCATTTAAACTGAGAAGGCAATATATTGGGCAGGTTTTCTCTGCTGAAGGGAACACACAAAGTTGTGGAGTGGTGATCCTTCTGGCTAGGTTGGTCCCATTTATCCTCATTCAGACCATTTGTGACCCCCAAGGCAGGCATATTTTTATTAAGGGCCTGTTGAATACTATGGAACTTTTGTTGGGCAGCATACTGTATATGGCCCTAACGTGGAATCCCCCTCCTTCTTTATGTAACTTTTAAATATTTTGGTACCCTTTCTGACCCTCCCAATAATACTCAGTGGGGATTGGAACCTACCATTTCAGCCAAGCCTTGATTGTTCTGGACATTCTCATGAAGGTTTATCCCCAGCACAAAGGGCCATGAGAGACCTAATAGACCACTTAGGTTTATATGATATTTGAAGAATTCTCCACCCCTCGAGCAGACAGTACACATTTACATCTCCAGTACACAGGATTTCTTTCCAAATCGATTACATTCTTCTCTCTCACACATTTCTTCCAGGGGCAATTGATTCAGGTATTCAGCCGGGTCTCCCTTCTGACCACTTCCTAGTCATCTGCAGGTTCTCCCTTTCCTTTTTTCCTAAATCCGGAGGATGTTGAAGACTAAACAATCAGATTTTAAAAGACCCTGGAGTGATTCAGTGCATCTTAGACCATATTGCTCAATTTGTTTCTGTTTATCATGGCTCTACCGGTAAACTGGATGTAGAATGTTGTGCTTTGAAGGCTTATCTGAGGGGAATCCTAATTGGATTAGCCTCTTCTCAGAAAAAAAAGAAAGATGAGTGCTTGTTTACTACCGTTTCCCAAATCAGAAATATGGAGGATCAACTCTCCTCGTAGTCCACAGACTAGCTTAGGCAAGATCTCATTAATATAAAAGAAGCCTATTCAGAGCTCCTGCGGAAGAAGGCAGAATATGCCATTTTAAAAGCCAAGGCCAGTTACACGGACCATGGGGAAAAAAACAGTCCACTACTTGCTTTGAGAATTAGGCAGCAAGAATCATCTAGACTTATCACAGACATCTGCTCCTCTGAGGATGGCTCCTTGAGGACCTCTCCTGCAGATATTGTGACTGAATTTGAAAAATATTACTGGCACCTTCATGGCCCCATGGAAAGCTTCCCCTCCTGTCAGACTCTTGATGATTACCTGAAGGACTCCCATCTTCCCTCCCTCTCAAGGGCACAAGTTCAAGCACTCCTGTCTCCCATATCAGAGTCGGAGATACTAAAAGTAATTAAAGATTTCCTCGCTGAGAAAGCTTCAGGGCAACACGGTTTTACCCCTAATTTCTACAAAGCCTTTGCTGAACAATTAATTCCACTGCTTCAATCTCTTTTCTAACATATCCTCCTGGGTGCAAAGACCGATAAATCCCTTTTCTTTTTGAAGCTTTGATTATTCTATTGCCAAAACCTGGTATGCATGTAGAACTGGTCACAAGCTATAGACCGATATCCCTTCTCAACCAAGATATTAAAATTTTAGCAAAGCTTTTAGCCAACCGCATCATTCTAGTTTTACCCAACCTCATAAGCCCAGAACAGGTCAGGTTTATGATGGGGAGATCCTTTGTGGACCACTTACGTACTCTGAACTATGTCTTCTCAGTGTCCAGGGACTCTGACTATCCAGCAGCATTGGTCTCCCTCAATGCCAAGAAGGCCTTTAACAGAGTCAACTGGCACTTCCTGTTTAGAACTTTGCACGCCTTTGGTTTCCCTCCCAAATTTTTGCAATGGATCTGGGCTTTTTAAAACACCCCCACTGCCCATATTTACAGTAATGGGAAATTATCAGATTTGTTTCCACTTCAGTCAGACACTAGGTAATAATAATAATAATAATAATAATAACTTTATTTTTAAAGCGCCTTTCAAAGTATCAAGGTGCTTTACATGTCAAAATGCACAATATAAAATATCACATAAAACATATAAATACAATAAATACATAGCAACATCACATATTAAAAACCAGCAATAAAATCATCCATACAATCCAAAAAATATTATTAATACTCAAATATCAGTTAATCATCCAAGAAGGCCCTCCGCCACAGGTAGGTTTTCAAATTTTTCTTAAATACCTCCAGGGAGGTGCACTTCCTTAACTGGTAGGGCTGCCTTCTATCCCCTCTCCTTTTCAACTTATATTTGGAACCCCTAATTCACAGAATAATAGAGTATCAACAGATACAAGGCATCACCATAGAAGGTCATGAAATCAAAGCATCTGCATATGCTGATGACCTCCTTCTCCAGCTATCACATCCTGTTACCTCTATCCCCCATGTTGGAAATTATTAAGGAATTTAGCACCCTGTTGAATTACAAGCTAAATGCTGATAAAACGGTAGTGTTCCCCCTAAATCACAAAATTCAAATGCCCGCAGTAGCTGCTCTCTAGACTTTCTTTGGAACCCAGCACTCTTAGGTATTTGGGAATTGAACTTAGTAGGAGTGAATCACATCTTTGGAAGGTAAATTTAGATTCCCTCCTTCAAACGCTTACCCAAGATTTGAATAGATGGTGTCTCCTCCCCCTTTCTCTTTGGGGCAAGATTAACCTGATAAAAATGAATGCTTTCCCTCACCTCTTCTATCCCCTTAATCTTCTAAACTTATGGCTTCCTCTTTCCTGGTTTAAAAAAGTAAATGGTCTTATTACAGATTTTATATGGGTAGGCAAAAGACAGAGTGTGGCTTATTACAAATTGGCTGCACCTAAAATTAGAGGCTGTTTACATCTTCCTAACATAGGCTTTTATTACTGCGCCAGTCAAGCTAGTAAGTATCACAGATGGTTATCCCCTGAAGTGGCTCAGAGTCCACCCTCCTATATGTGTATATGGCTTCATATTGAACGTGCCCAGATCCAGTCACACGGTCTTTCCCCTGCTGCCCTTCTGCATCTAAAGTTTAAGTCTCTCCCTTCTCAGTTATGTGCCTCACCAATAGGTACCTCCATTAGGGTCCATTCCCAGCTCTGTGCCTTTCTCAAGTATAATTATGTTCAAGATATCACCCAGCCTCTCATGGGTAACCCAATTGTAAAATTTAAGCTAAAATGCTCCCGACTGCATGGCTTCCCCAATTAACCTCCCTTCCTCCCTTGCATTTTGTGAGTGATGAAGGCACTTGGCTCACTTCTCCAGAGATTATATCCAAATTTGGTATCTCAAATATGTATATTTTCAAGGAATGTCAACTACGACACCTTCTGGTACAATTTTTTAGGACCACATCCCCACTGCCCCCAAACTTCCAATTCTACTTGGAGCTGGGTCCTCTTGCTGGGCTCCAGCATGCAGTATCTAAGATGTTTGCACTTATGTATGACTGGGCCTATCCAGAACATATGGGTCTGTTACAATGTGGGAATAACAGACACTTAGGCAGGAGGTATGATGCATAAAATAAACGCACAAATGCATTTATGATTTTTTTATTCAAAATCAAATAAAATTAATATTTACAGAAATGAAAAAAAAACAAGGTGTTAGTCAACACACCAAAATAAAGAAAACTCTGAAGATGACTCTTCCCTAGTCACTTCTTCTCTTAATTTTACCACTTTTTTAAACCAATTCACTGGTGTGAAAACAAACGCACCTTCCTCCTGCAAGACCAGCAGCTCACTGGCCTACCTCTCTCTAAACATCCCATTAGTGGTGAGTTTTTATAGCCTTATGGCTGATGACATCATGGCCAGGTGACCAACATCAAGGAAACAATTAGGCTTTTATTCTTTTATTTTACAGAATAAATGCATTTTATTTCATGCTTTTCCAAGTCCCTATACTCCTTTACTTGCTAAGAGACTTTAGTTTAAAAACACCTACAGATAGGGATCAATAGCAGCTCTTTTAGGCTTAATTGGGACTCATTTGGAAGCAAACCCTTCTCTTGTTCTGATGTCACTGAAGCCTGTATCTTTAAAACCAGCCATTTTGTGGGCAGCCAGCCCTATAGCAAGAACTGCAGGGAAATCCACAGGTAATTACAGCATCATTACTCTTTCTGGTTTTCAGGTGTCTCTGTTTTTGGCAAAGAGAATGGGAGCTAGAGGGTGTGCTCTTCATATCCCTCCTTCTGTCAGCTTAGGAGACCTGTATCTTTATTTCAGTAATTAGCACCCTTTCTTTTCTTGTAGTAATCTTAGAACCATGTTAGCCCTCATTTTGTTTAGAAATGCTGCCATTTTACTTAAACCTTGCAAGGGCTTTTACTAGGCTCCTTTAACAGCCCCTGCCAATATGCAGCAATTTCATTTATTGCGCTAGTGGCTGAAATGTGCAGCCATCAGCAAAACATTTCATTTGGGCCTTTCCTAAACCCATTTCCAACCTTTGGCTATTTCTTTTATTTATCAGCCTGGTTACAACATCTCTGGGCTGTTTTCTTTATACATGAATGTTTTATTCTTTATCTAGACACTCTGTTTTGCTCTGGGCACTACTACTAAACTGGGAACACTCCAGGAAACTCAGGAGTGTTTTCACTATTTAAAAGTAAAGCACTACTCATGTTTGGACATATCTTCCACTAGGGAGAGTGCTTTACACTGCACTCAGCCCTATCTGGTGCACCATAAGGGGGTTTGAGAAAAGGGATAGTAAAGTAAGCAATGAGATATGTCAGGTTGGCCACCCTGACATAAAAAAAAAGGACAGAAGAAAAGATGGAGAGGATAGGACAGTGTGAGAGAAAAAAGGGGGGGATCACCTTTTTATATTAGTAGGGGAGTAAACCTTACAGGGAACAGGGACCCTGTTACATGGTCCAACAACATATTGGACATCCCATTTCCCAAACACATCTCTTAATGGGATTGCATTATGGAAAGGCTGTCACAAATGAGTAACTCAGGATAGGCTTTGTCTCATGCAATTTCATATTCTTCATAATCTTTACTATTCCCCAGGGAGGTTAGAGAAGTTTAATTCTGCAATCCCTTCCTCCTGTACATGGTGTCAGCAGGCAGAAGGTACATTACTTCACAATTTTTGTGACTGCCCCAAGGTAACCCCACTATGGGCCTGTATCAAGTAAAAGGTGGACCCCCTATTAGAGTTAGAAGATTTATTCACTGCAAAACTTTGCCTCTTAGGGGACTTTACAGAGGCTGGTGTTCTCAATTGTAAACACCATATGGCTGTCATATCTATGTCAGTCAAAAAAACTTGTATTAAAGCATTGGAAAGATATTGGTACAATTTCTTATACTGAATGGTTGCAGGGATTGTTAGCCAACCTCAGAATGGAAAAGATGATTGCTAGTCTTCACAACCGACTAGCAAGATTTGGAAACATTCGGGGTCCCTTTTATTCACTGTATTCCCTGTAATCTGTTTGGTACTGGCACTTATCACTGTTTAGGTGACTTACAGAGTTCCGACCATGCTGTGGTAGGGGTGATGATGGGGGATGGGGTTGTCATGGGGAGGGTTATAATTTGTGGGGAGGGTAGAGGGATGGTCACTTATCTGCTATGTTCATGACCTGTACAATGTTTTGAAGTGGATCTGTATTTGGATTGTAAAATCTTTAATAAACTTTGAATTTAAAAAGGAGACATGTGAGGAAGTATTTCCTGGAACAGCCTTCCATGGGAGGCAGTGGGAGTGAAACCAGTGATGGGTTTCAAAAATGCCTGGGCCAGGCACAAAGGTATCCTAGGAGGAAGGAGTTGGGTGGAAGAGACAGTGCTATAGAGCAAGCTGGATCTGCAGCAAAAGTGATCTTAATTAAAAATGGGCAGACTAGATGGGCCCAGTGTTGATGTAACCCCCCACCTCATGGGAGATTACTAGTTCTATTCAGCCCTCCCTGGGTTTTTGTGGCCTAATTCAGCCCAGTACAAAAAATGATTAATTGTTCTCAGCACTCAGTTGGAACCTCCCGCAGGTTGGGAGTTCACCATGGGTGCATGGGGAGATAAGGCCCATCAGTTTAGGTGGGGGGAGTTACAGTCAGAGGAGTGAGTGGTGAGGGAGTGACTCAGGGCTGGGTGGGTCAATTGCCCACTCTGGCCCCCAGCCAGTGACATGGGGGGGACACAGAGGAAGAAGTTGGATCCAGTAGCCACCAGCCACTTAGTGTCTTGGAGAGCAGCTAAAGTCAAGAGGGGAGCCAGCAGCCACAAATTGCAGAGTGTCCTGGCAGCATGCACTGATTCATGTAGGGATCCTGTGGACAAGAATGTTGCAGGGAGTGTAGTTTCCAGACAGCGAGCTGATTTGGAGCTCTGCAGGATGTGTCCCTCCTCTCAGTTCAGGGACAGTTGCTGCCAGTCTTGGGAAAGGATGCAGGTCTCATGAGGGAACCTACAAATCCCCAAGCCTGAGGATTGCATGTTTTGAGGGGGACCAGCTGAGTCAGTATGGAGACAGAGAGAGAGAGACAGAGAGAGAGAGAGTTTGGGTGCCTGTGAAAAATAATGGGCTGTTAGGCACTGTGAACTGTTCTGGGACTTGTGCTGCCTTTAAACTTTTGTGACCATAGTGGTCCTGAGTTAATGCTACCCTAAGGACTGTGCAGCCTTCTCTGTCCAGGTAAAAACTGCTATTATGGCCTTACTGGCCATGTGAAAGCTGAATGAGAATGTGTTTCCCACTAATTAAGTGAAGCTCCCCAGAGCTATTTGTGAATATGTTTAATGAATCTGAGATCCCTGTTGTTGCTTCAAGATCCAGGTGGAGATTCCGTTATTGAAAGGAACTGTTTAATATGCATTAACCTGTTGTTTTTATCCCGCACCAGTGAGGAAAAGGGCCCCTATGTGTGACATCTGGGCATGGGTAACCTGGCCACTGGAAGTGCTTCTGATGTTGTGGGTACCCCCTTCCCAAGAACATATTCCATCTATAACCCTAGACACGGAGAAGAAGGGCTACATTTCTATCTATGACATGTTATGTGATTCAAATGGACAAGGCACACAGTTGTTCCAGTTTTGCACTCACACTGTTGGTTTACAGAGCAAGTTTAGATACAAATGTGTGTGGTGGTTGTTGGGGGGAGGGTTAAGGAGATGTGGGCTTGAGGATCAAACAAAGCAAAAAAAAAAACAAATTAAATACCTGGGCCATATAATACTATGAACTCCATCAAGCTCAGCAGTGATAACATTACATACATATTCTGTATGTTACAGTCAGTTATTTCAGAAATACATTTTTTTTATCCAAGCCATCAGCGTCCATTCAGTGCACATAGTTAGCTTTATTTGTAAAAGGTTTGGGAAATAATTTAAAAGTTTAAGTTGATGAAAAAGTCAAGTAAATTATCACATTTGATCAGCATTTCCCTGTATAAGTCTGATTCTGAGAGAGAGAGAGATAGAAAGAAAGAAACACAAATAGAAGAGGAATGGAGGAGCATGGGTGCCCTTCCAGTATCCCCTATGTTTAGTGACACACACACACACACACACACACACACACACACACACACACTTGGGAGACAGAGAGAGAGAGAAGTGTAATTTGAATCTCTGCTGGACCAATGCAGTCTCATTACAAACTCGGTTTTGATGAACAGGTAGTGGTGTAGTGCCAAATTTAGAAGTGTGGGGTTTTCATGAACTACCATTTCCCCAACCCCCCACAGGCCATGGGTTTGGGGACTGGCTAGGCCCCCAGGAGCTATCAGGTTTAGATCCATTCTGGTGCATTTTGAGGGTCAGTTTGATACTATTTGGATGCTTTTAAATCCTTCTTTGACTTGTTACAACCAATCAATATCACTATCAAAATAACTACTTTTTATTTTCTAAACAAAAAAAATTCAAAACTAAAGCAAAACACCAGCCACCCATCAGACACCGCAGCAGGCATTGGATTTGTTACCTTGCAACCTGAACAGCAGACTCTACCCCCTCCCCAACAGTACACCACACAGTCAGACATACAAGGCAGTGAGAAGGGCACACACAACAGTAGCCTAGATGTGCATGTGTCTGTCACACAGCAGAAACTTACACAGATCATCCATGCCAAAGAATGGAACTGATACACATGACCCACTGTAGGATCTCTGAAGGATATATACCAGGTCATGATGGCTTTATCTGCATGTACCCTGAACTGAGACAGTTAGAGCAGGGAGGGTAAGGCTCAGTAGGGACAGATGAAATACAAGGCATATACAGTGATATCACAGCCCACAGACTTGACATACAGCAATGGTTCTGCAACCTGTGTGAGACCTCAGAAAATGGCATGACCATGACTGTCACTACTCTACAGCAGAATGATGTTTCCCATTCATATCCAGTACATGGCAACCAAGCACCAAATCACCAGAACCACAACACCATCAAGCACTCCAGCACAACCCACACATGACAGCAAACCTGCAGGAGTGTTCATCCAACTGTAACAGATGATGACTTAATGCGCAGCATGCCTTCTGCATGTATACAGCAGTTACATGGCAAGAGCATGGGCAATGCTAGTGGTAGGCTCATCCCACCCAAAATACCCACTCAAAAGCCATCTTAGACACCAAAGCCAAAAACCAATTACCTAATGCTGCATCCAAATGCAGCACAGGCTTTAATGCTGAAGAACTGCCATCCACCATCAGATGCATGTGGACTTCACTGAATGGGTTCCATGCTCACTCTCAGTGATGGGATGGGAGGCTGGCAGCAAGGGGCAAGCTGGTGTGAAGAGAGATCACTCGAGTCACTGGATGTAGCCCAGCCCAGCCCCTCACCATCAGATAAGGCCATCCAATACAAACAAAATAAAGTATTAATACAAAACAGCACACTTGCCTCACTGCTCCTTTTATGATAAAGCCAGGCTGATTATTAATTCATATTGTTTTGTTGGTGCTGACCATCTTACTCACTCGGTCCTTGCCAAGTCCTAACTCCTGACTTGTGAAAATTAATCCAGCACAGGCTCACAAAGCACAACTAGTCAGCAGCTCCCCACTTGCACTCTGCATAGTATCAGCAGTACCTCCCGTCACACGGGTACCCTGGGATGTAATTCATCTGGTCCTGGTGCTTTCTCTGTCCTAAGGGACCTGAGGGCTTCCCTCACTCTCTCTACTGGGATTTCCACCTACACGTCCTCCCACTTGGCCCCCTGTTCTGCCTTCCCCCCTCCTGACAGTGATGTCACCCCACCCCGGTCACTCTGGATGGGGAGGCATAGACAGTCAAATAATGACTGAGGCCTTAGCAATTGTTTTTTCTACCAGTAACCAAAGAGGAGTATCAGCTTGTCTATAATTATTTATGTATAACATAGACTGATTGAGTAGGAAGGCTTCACTGTATTTCTTCCAACATGGCATTGCAAAACCACCCTTTACTGTTTTTTGTCTTGCCTTCCTTAGGGAAAGTTCTGCTGGTTTACATCCTCAAAAGAAATTTTCTGACCAAAGTGTCTATTTCTTTTTCTATTGTTCTAGTCATGACCACCAGAATATTCTGCAGTACGTAAAATATTTTGGAAGAGGAAATCATTTTTATGGAACGGGTTTTTCCCAATGTGGCAAGGTTCAGTTTATCCCATTTATTAAAGTCCTGCTGCAACACACTTAAAATAGGGTTAAGGTTTTTTTTCTAAGAGCTTGTCTAGATTGTTTGATATTTTGAGGCATAGATAGGAAATTGTATTATGAAACAAGCCAATACCTACAGATGGTTGCAGATATTTTAGCAAAGCTAGAGGGTAGTAAAGAGACATCACCTGAGTTTTCTTCTAATTTGTTAGGTCAGAGAATTCTCCAAACTGCTCTAGTTTCTGTTGAAGTCTATTGATAGACTCCTTGGGATTGCTTAAAGTCAAAAGTAAATTATAAGCAAATGCAGAGATTTTATTTTCAATTTTGCTTGTTAAAACATCCTTAATTGACAGATTTAGTTGAATGGATCTAATTAGTTGTTCTATGGCCAGGATAAAGAGGAGTGGGGACAGAGGGCATCCTTGCTTAGTACCCTTATGTAGGCTAAAGGGATTATATGTTAGACCATTAATGATTAATTCTGCAAAAGGTTTTGAGTAGATCATAGAGACCCATGTGATGAATTATTTATCAAAGCCAAAATATTCTAGGGCTTTGTGTAAGTGTGACCAAGTAAATGAATCAAAAGCTTTTTGCATATCTAGTGATACAGTCAAGGAAGGCATTTTATTTTTTATTAACCAATGAAACTGTTGTATTTAACCTTTTAAGGTTATCTGCCCCTGCTCTTCCAAATATGAAACCTACTTGTTCTCTACCTATTAATTTATGGAACAAACTCAGAAGTCTTTTAGTTTAGAAATTTTACTAGAATCTTACAGTCTGAGTTTAGTAGTGAAATTGGTCTATAGCTTGAGACGTCTAGAGTATCTTTCCCTTTTCTAGTCAAAAGTGTGATAAAAGCATTTCATTGTTGGGGCAATTGTTTCAGGGAAGAGCACTTCAGCTAGCAGTTTATGAAGATATCCAGATATATCAAGGTTTGAAAGCTTCAGCAATTCACTTGAAAAGCCATCAGGACCAGTAGTTTTATTACTTGGTAACTCATTAATTGCATCAGAACCCTCCTTTAAAGAAATTGAACAACTTAGCATTTGATTTTCTTCAGGAGAAACTGATGGTAGCTGGAGACAGGAAAAGAACATCATCGAATGGGAAGAACACCCTTCCCCCCTTAGCTAGTGGTCAAACAGGGATTCAGCATGTTTGCAGTTCATTTGCATCACCAGGTAAGAAAAAGGTTTGTCTCCCCATACGATGCACGGGGTAATGCCAAACCTCACCCAACAACTAACACACTGAAATCTGGCCAATGGAAAATCATGTACACAAATGCTCACAGCATGGGAAATAAGATCCCAGACCTGCAGGCAATAATGTCAGAGGCTAAACTGGACATAGTAGCAATTAATGAGACGTGGTTTACCAGTAACCACACTTGAAGACTTCAGTACCTGGCTATGTGTTGTTCAGAAGAGACCGAGGTGCGTAAAAGGGGAGGAGGGCCTGTATGTCAATGAAAATATCAAAACTACAGAAATTCAGAATACACATAAGGAGCCAGAAGAACTGTGGGTCACCCTGGAAACAGGAAATGGGGCAGCCATAAGAACTGGGGTTGTCTACAGGCCCCCAGACCAGGGGGAGGACATAGATACATTACTGTTAGAAGATATACAACACATGACAGCTAAAGGGGAGGTTCTGATAATGGGAAACTTCAACATGCTGGATACAGATTGGTCAATACCAGCAGAAACATCTGCCAGAACTAGACACATAGTGGATTCCCGGCAGGGGGAGGGCCTCAAACAACTGGTACAACAACCCACAAGAGACAGGGCTATCCTAGATCTAGTACTGACTAACAGGGAAGGGATCACTGATCTCCAGGTAGAAGGTCACCTGGGGGCCAGTGACCATCACGTGGTATGGTTCAATTTGGTTACTACATCTAAATCATCCCATTCCAAGGCAAAAATATGGGACTTCAGAGGAGCTGACTTTGATAAGATGGCCAACAGAGTTGCTAGCCCTGGCAAAAAGAAACACAGGTGAGGGGTACAGGCAAAGTGGCAAGCATTAAGGATGCAATACTTGAAGCAACATCCCATTGTGTTAGACAGAAAAGGAAGTGCAAAAGAAGAAGGAAACCACTTTGGTTCTCAAATACAGTAGCAGAAAAGGTCAGAGCCAAAAGGCTGGCCTTCAGGAAATATAAGGGAACACAGCGAATGAAGATAGAGAGGCATACCAAACTGCCTAAGGGAAGCAGGGAAGGCAGTAAGGCAGGCAAAGTCCCAAACTGAGGAAACACTAGCATGAACAGTAAAAGAAGGTGACAAGACTTTCTATAGATACATTAGTGAAAGGAGAAAGTCCAGAGGGGGTATTGCTAAGCTCAAAGGAGAAAAGGGAGCATGTGAGGAGGAGGAGGACCATGTAAAAGCATCTATCCTAAATAGATACTTTTGCTCAGTATTTACTGAAGAGAAGGTAGGGCAGGGCCCACAGCTCAGCAGCATGGACACGGGAGGGGGAGGAAGGTGAGCACTAGTCCCTTCACAAAAGAAAGGGTCCTACAAGAGCTTGCTAAGCTCAGGGTGGATAAGGCAATGGGACCTGATGGCATACATCCCAGGGTGCTTAAGGAGCTAAAGGTGGAACTAGCAGAGCCATTAGCAGAACTGTTTAGTGAGTCTCTGAGCACAGGAGAGGTCCCAGAAGACTGGAGAAGGGCTCATGTGATCCCTTCACACAAGAGTGGTAGCAGAGGAGGCAGGAACTACAGACCAGTCAGTCTTACCTCAGTAGTGGGCAAGATTATGGAGGCACCTTAAGGAAAGGATAGTGCAACATCTGAATCCATAGGGGCACAGGATCCAAGACAGCATGGGTTTACAAAGAAAGATCCTGTCAAACTAATCTCATAGATTTCTTTGACTGGGTAACCAGAGTGGTGGACCAAGGGGAGCAGTTGATGTCACCTACCTTGACTTCAGCAAAGCTTTTGACACTGTTCCACATAGAAGATTGATAAATAAGCTGGGTAGGCTGGGGGGCTGAAGTTGGTCAAATGGGTGGCAAACTGGTTGACAGGCAGAAAACAGAGAGTGGTGGTAAAATGGTATACAGTCAGAAGAGATGCAAGTCACAAGTGGGTACCTCAGGGATCAGTCCTGAAGAGTCATCTTCAACATCTTCATTAGTGACCTTGCAGATGGACTAGAGGGTAAGGTTTGTCTGTTTGCAGATGACACCAAGATCTGCAACAGAGTAGATGATCCAGATGGGGTGGGCAGAATGAGAAGAGATCTGGATAAACTAGCAAAATGGTCAGAAGAGTGGCAACTGGGATTTAATGCAAAGAAGTGCAAGATCATGCACATAGGGAAGAGAAACCCTATAGCCACCTATAGGCTGGGAGGGGAGTTGCTAGCAGTCACAAAGGAAGAAAGAGACTTGGGCATCATCATCACTGATGACCTGAAATCATCCAAGCAGACCTCCAAAGCAGTAGGTAAGGCTAGGGAGGGTGTTAGGGTGTATTAGTAGGGGTATCACAAGTCATAAGAGGGAGGTAATAATCCCTTTTTACAAGACACTGGTTAGGCCCCATCTGGAGTACTGCGTGCAGTATTGGAAGCCACACCTTCACAAGGACATTAACCAAATTGAGGCAGTCCACATAAGGGCAACCAAAATGGTGTAGGGACTGCATCAGAAGACATATGAGGACAGATTAACAGAGCTCAATATGTATACCCTTGAGCAAAGGAGGGAGAGAGGTGATATGATCGAGGCATTCAAACACCTTAAGGGCATTAACAAGGTGAAAGAGTCTAACATGTTTAAATATAAGAAAACAGCAGGACAAGAGGACACAGCATGAGATTAGAGGGGGCCATTAAGGGGGAATGTGAGGAAGTCTTTTTCAGAAAGGGTGGTGGATGCATGAATGGCCTACCTCAAGAAGTGGTGGCTATGAATACAGTGCAGGGCTTCAAACAGGCATGGGATAGGCATAAGGGAGCAATACAAATGAGTATGAATAGATAGGCCACTGACAGAGCAAAGGCTGATGGCACATTTATAAGGTAGAAAAAGAAATGGGCAGACTGGATGGGTCTTGCGGTCCTTATCTGCCATCAACGTCTATGTTTCTATGAACTCGGTCATTTGACAGTTTACAGTGTCTTTGAGGGTTGAATACACCAATACACCTCTTTGTAATAATTAACAGAATCTTAATTGATTTCTTTGTTCGTATAAACCATCTTACCTGTCTCTTTCCTGAGGCCCTGCACCAGATTTTGCTGTTGTAGCTTTTCAAGCCTGAAGGTACGTAACTTGCCAGCTTTTTCACCCGTCTTCTCATATCTCTGCTTTGTCCTAAATAGGGCACATTGAGCTTTATCTGAGCTAATCTGATCGATCTCAAATTTAGTCGAGGTTAATTTATAAAGTAAGTCCTGATTATTGATGGGGTCTTTTTTGTAAAGGATCTCAAGCTGTGGTAGACTAGATTCCAATTTAGACAACCTTTTTGTATGAAAACCCTGTTATTCTGCCTATAATATATGCCTTGAAAGATTCCAATAAGCAAGCATAAGCCACTTCACCATTATCACTGTGTGTAACAAATTCTGGTGTTTCTTTGTGGAGCCACTTCGGAAAGTAATTGCCCTTAGTCAGCATCAAATTAAACTTTCATCTGAAAGCTCTAGGGTTTTAGTCTGCAGCACAAGTGACACATCAGTGAGAGCATGGTCGGATAGATGAATACTGTCAATGCTGTACTTGACTCAATCATTGTGTTCAAAAGATTTTTTTGAGAGAACAAGTTAATTAATTCTACTGTGCATTTTATGCCTAGCAGAATGGAAAGTGTAGTATCTTCCCTGAGGGTGCATCATGTACCAGGAATCTATTAGACCAGCATCTTCTAAAAGTTTATGAAGTGCCACTCTCATACTTTGGTGACCTGAAGATTGCATCTACTAGTGTTTTGTCAAGCAGGGGATCAAGCACTTCATTCATATCAACAGTTAGGACAATTTCATAACCTACTGCAGCATTTAATCTCACGGCAATTCCATTAAAGAAATCTGCTTGTTCAGAGTTTAGTGCATAGATATTGCAAAGTGCAACCTTAGTTCCATTAAGTATGCCCAGTAACAACTGAACATGGCCTTCATCATCAACTGTATGGGGATGATTCACAAAATGAATGCCTTTCTTACTTAGAAGTGTAATTCCCCTGTTTAGAATTGAAGCAATTGTGTTCCACCGTTCTCACCAAGTCCTTATATAGCTTATCTGCTTCATTTGCCGACAACTGCATTTCTTGCAGAAATGCTATATCAGATCTTTTCTTTTCTTTTTCAGGTAAGATAGTATTTTTTTCTGTTTAATGGTGAGTTAAACCCCTCTATGTTCCAGGAAGTTAATCTGTAAGAATAATTGTTACTCATTATAAAAAAAAGAAATTGGGCTACTTAGTAATGCTTTCAGACAATAAATAGCTATTTGGCTGCTCTAATCAGAACTTTAAAAATATAAATAAAATAAACCCTAAGTCCTAAATAAACAAAAACAAGTAACATGTAACAGTACTGTGTCTAAACCAACTACTATGTGATAACATGACACTGTCAGCTAGTTGTCAGAAGTAAAACAGGCTTATTGTATCAGAAGAAAGACAATAGAGATGAAACAACCAGAGGTTGTTCAGTTATGTTGCACTGGAGGTGAACTCCTATGTGCCAGCAAGAGTGCTATGTGTTTGTTATTGGTACACAAACAATGGTTCTACATAGCCTCGACCAAAATCATATAGGCAATGTGAATGCAAGGGTTTTATTTAAAGAAAGAAATGTAAAGCTAGGTCATAACACCATTTGACATTAAATGGGGCAGTGGCCAACACCTATCAGTAATCACTACTTTGGCATTCATTAAATAAATAACTAAGAACCTTGCATCCTCCCTCCCTGAATAACTGGCGCATACAAGAAAGCAATCTGCATTGCATCCTCAGAGAGTGCTAAAAATTGAGGCTTATGCATCCAAATACAACAAGATATAAGGAGCATAGAGATGATCCATGCAGGTTAGCCAAATCAACTCTGGTTTCCCATCCAGGGCACCTTGTACATGCACACATCTGTGGAACCCATCCCTCAGACTGGGTCCCACTGTAGAATCATGATTGCATGAATTACAAGCCTGAAGTGCTGTTTGATGCATGATACAGTATATAGATTAGTAGGAATATTTGTTATGTTCATTGCAAGGGTCATTTAAGAGAAGGAAAGAATTACAAGGATCTGTGTAACCACCCACAACTTATTATTCTACCATCTATCTGCTGGGGCAATACCTAGGTTGCTGATCTGTAGTGAGTATTGAATCAAAAACATTTAAAATAGTCAGGCCTTTGTTTTGGGATGTTTCTTAAGACATAAGAAAAAAGTGCCCATTCATGGCATTCATTTGCTCAATAATCAGTGTGACTGTACAGAAAATGCTAATGAAACATAACAGCTATGTATCGAGTGAGAATGTGCTGTGCTTGTTGTAAAAGTTTAAATTCATTGTGATAGTTTGACATTGGGAGTTTGGGGGGGGGACAGAATTACACTGTCAAGTCTTTGAGTTTCAAAAACCACAGTTCGGCTAACCAGAGTTGCAGTCAGAAGGCTGGTTTTCATAACATAGGGCCCCTGATCCATGGTCTGAGATTTTAAATCAGGGTCCGCCATGTAATGGCACTATGTTTTAGCAAAGCATGATAACCAGTTAGACCACAGCACCCACAAATAGCTGACCTTTAGGCATGCAGGAAATTGGGAAACTATTGCTGCTTAGCTAGTACCTTTCTAGTGTTAGGATATCATACATAAGCAGCATGCGTACAACTGTGGAAATGCTTCTATTGTTGGCAATGGGAAAAAGCTGGATAGCTTCCAAGCATAGCAGATGTGTGTTGGTTAAAGTACTTAAAGTGAATCTGTAACCAGTGTGAAGTATTGGGACAAGACTGGAAACTGAGGTGCAAATGATATTTAAAGATCATGTGCAAAAGTTCTTAATGCAATTGAATGTGCTGCTGTTTGTGATTCACTTATAGGCTGCTTAAGGGTTCTCTGTGGTGATTTCTGGTCTGTAATGCTGAAATACCCAAAAAATGAATAATATTTTTCTCACACACTCTGCAGTTCATATTCTGGCTTCTGTTTGTATTTCCTGCTTCAGTGTCTGAAAGACATCTAGCATGATGACATAATTTGGAGTGCAAGCAGAACTGTGGAGAAACTCACAGTACAGGCTCATACTGTATGTATTTTTTAAATAAATGTCTTCATCAAATACAGTAATGACATCCCTGTAGTTGACTTTACCCTCCCTCACTCTATCGTTTTGTGAATCCTCATCCCATGAAACAGTAACCTGAACTTACATAAATGCCAGATTCTGTAGCCCCTCCTTTGCTTCCTCCATTTCCCCCTTGATCATGATCCGAGAACGCACCTCCAGACGACATCCCCAACCAGCCTACAGAGTCATGCAGGAGCTAATTTACATAGCCTGAGCATATTAGGTAAAAAATATTTTCTGACACACAGCTTAATGCTGACCATGATAAAGTAATCAGTTTCTGAAAATGAGCACTACGAGTATTAAAATTCACTCTTGAAATATTTCAGCTGTGGCTTCGTGCATGCACACCTTCATCAATTGAGGTGCAAATGCTCGAAGCCCTGGCTGAGATATTTCAAGACTGAATTTCAATACTTCTAGCACTAATTTTCAGAAATGGATAATTTTCCTATGATCAGCATTAATCTGTAAGTCAGAAAATCTATTTCACCTAGTATGCTTAGGATATGTACATCAGCTCCTACACGACTCTGTAGGCTGGTCAGGGACATTATCTGGATGTGTGACTGTGGATCATGATTGAGCAGGGAAATGTAGGAAGCAAAAGGAGGGGCTACAGAATCTGGCATTTATGTAAGTTCAGGTTAGTGTTTCACAGGATGAGGACTTACAAAATGATAGAGTGAGGGAGGGTAATGTCAATTATAGGGATGTCATTACTGTATTTGATATAGACATTTACTTAAAAAGCACATACAGTACAGGTCTGTGCTGTGAGTATCTCTACAGTGTGACTTGCTCACCAAATGATGTCATGATGCTAGAGACATCTTCTGTGGAGCATCTGTGCAGCTTGGGTACAGAACAACCAAACAGGGCAACAATCTGAACCAAATTAAAACACAATATCTTAGCAGATACTGCACGGCAGTGACAGGGTACCACTTAGAAAGGTGTTCTATGCTGCTGTGTTAAGTCTGCAGGACACTGCTGACTATTGCACATGATCTTTAAGAGTGGCAGTTTTCAAGTCTGATCTTCCCAAACCAGGAAATGAAAGATGACCATATGACCCTCAGTAGACCATCAAAACACCTGACAGCCATGCTGTATTGGAAAGCTGCTGGAATGGGCCAAGGGGACAACAAGAGTAGAGGGGCACAGTCTAATTGGAAGCAGTAGGGGGCCTCTTCCTGATGAAAGATTGTAGACTCTAAAGTTCAATGGTGAAAATAAAACAACCAAACAACCTCTTCGTGTTGTGTTGTAGCGATCCAAACAAATGATTTGTTTATTCCAAGGGATATTATTTTACCAATAATATAAATGAATCAATTTCCAAAATAGTTGGGATCCATAAAGCAGATTGGCCCGAACGATCTAGGTAAGCTGACAAAAAGTAGGCAGGCAGGGGATCAGAGGGAGTAAGTAATATTTTCACAGCTCAGTGACAGGAGACATCACTTGTGTCCGATAGGATTTGTGGAACAAGCATGAGGGTATTCGTGTAATGGAACAATACTGCGTTATTTTCTGAGGATGAATGGCTTCCTTTTACCGTACTTAGAGTAAACTTAGTTCTACCAGGAGCAGTTCAGGGGAAGAATTGGCTGAGCCTCCAGAGTCTTTGCACCTGCCAACCTTGCTTCTGGTGCATGACCTCTGGGACATAGTTTTGCTCTGTTTAGGAGCACTATTAAAGGCAAATCTTGATCAAGAAGTGTGACCAGCTTTCCTTTGTGGTTTGGTAAGCCAAACTGGGGATTGTCCTTGTTTTGCACTGATTGAATGAGACATCGGGTGGGGAGCTGTAAATAGTATGTCCATTTGGCTTGCCACATCCAGATCTGCCTGAGATGAGCCCAAGTCTGTGAACTTAGGGAGTGTGGAAGGAGAGTCAGCTTGCACTTGTGTTTGAACTGTAGAACCATGGTGAGAATTTTAATGGTGAGCCATTTATTTCTCAGAGGATACACAATAGTTTTCATTGTATTGATAAGCAGACTCTGGAGTTTCACAATGAAAAGCATCATTTTCTCCCAAAATAACTAAGGTGGCCAGGTACTTTATGAAATAAGTTAGTCCCAAACTTTGTAGTTCTTTTCTGACCCCCCACCAAATGCTTTCCTTTTCTCCATAACGACTGAAGAAGAATCCTGGAAAATAAAAATTATTTCCCCCTTCCATGTTAAACTCTTTCTTTCCCTCACCAGTTTAATGATTTCCTCTTTTACAGAAAACCTGAGGAAGTTGGGAATTATAGGGCGAGGTCTAGCACCAGATTGGGAGTGGAGAGCAAGAAATCTATGTGCCTGTTCCACATCAAGTGGCCACGGCCATTGAAAGTTTAACAGTTCAGAAATAAATGTTTGTAGAAATCTTGTCATGTTTCCTCCTTCCACTCCTTTAGTAATCCCAATAATCTAAGGTTGTTCTGTCTCCCTCAGTTCTCCAAGTCATCAATCTTTTTAAGTAAATAAGACATCTGCATTGCCTTTACATCCTGCCTGTCTTTTAGGTGAAACAAGAAATCCTCCACAGTGCCAATTCTGGACTCTGTTACATCAACCTGTCCCACTGTTATAGCCACCTCTTTCTATATGGTGTTAATAGAACTCTTAATATCCTCAATGTCTAATTTAAATTGCAGACAACAGTTCTATAATGTAATTCATATCATCTCCATCCAATTTACATTTTGAGTTGTTGTTTGATTGTTCAGATGCCCGATGCCATCTTTTAAACAACTGCACACATAAAATGTTTCAAAGCAGAAAAAAAATAACTGAACAACAAAATAAATGCAAGAAACTCAGTAGGTTGATGGTGAAAATTATAGTCTAATGAATAAAACCCTTGTTGAGAGATATTGATAGGATTATTTAGTAAATAGTGAAGAAAAGATGTACGTGGTGGAGAGCTCCCATCTTTAAGCAGCTACCATTAATGGTGCGCACGCTGCACTCCTAGTTTTTTCAGATACTCTGTAACTTCCCTCAGTAATATTAAATTATCTGGAGAAGTTCTCCCAGGAATAGAGCAGGTTTGACTTGTCATTATCAGATGCTCTTTTACTTTGGCTAGCAGTTTATTCGGAATATTTGCCAACATTTTTATATACTTCTTCATATTCAGTTAGGAGATTGGTCTCCAGTTTTTCAAATTTCTATGGTAGCCATTTTTAAGTAAAAAATATTGGATTCCTGATTTATTTCCCAAGGTAGTTTGTTTAATGGTAAACAGTGATTCAGATCTTCTGTTCAAAACGGTCCTAAAATGTTGATGTACTCTATAAAATTCCAGTGTTAATCCATTCAATGCAGGAGTTGTCTTATTCTTTAGTAATTGAATAGTAGTCCTGACTTCTAAAGTTATTTTATCAGTCATAGCCTTTGCCATTTATGCCAAGATTCTATCAATTTGTATGGAGTCTAAAAAATTGCTGTATGTCTTTAGCGATCCTGACTCCCGTTCCCATCACACTCGATGTAAAGGTCAGCACAAATCATTACATCTGTCTGAGGACTTTTGATATTCCCTTCCTTTTTGTACGCTTTCTACATGGCCCTATTCCTTATCTGTTGCTTACAACTTTTAATGGGATTCCCATACACAGTGTTCCCTGCATGCTGAATCTTTGCTCAGTCAAAAGTAAGATTACACTACTACACTGTAATGTTTTTAATTTCTAGTTTTATTTGTCAAATCAGATCTTCTTTTATTATATCTCCCTGTTTTTTCCATACCAGTAATCTACATAACTGGTTTCTTAATTCTAAGTATTTAGGTAAGAATTCTGTTTACTACTTATTTTTTATTAAAAAAAAAAATGGTTTTTAGGTTTGTTTCATTTCCTCCCACCAATTCAGAATCTCTTCATACATGTAAATCATGGTGCATCTAGCATGGTTAAGTTTTTCACCACATCCCATGCCTCTGAGAGAGGCACAATGCTATTATTAAGCCACCATATCTCTTTTCCAGACTGGAAAGTTGCCAGGGTGCTTAGTTCACATCCCACAAGACAGACATATGATGTTTCTACTGGCACTATTGCAACTTTTTGAACCCCTATTGACTTTTCTATAAACAGTAATTCTTGTAGAGAAATTTTGTCTGTAATACGTATGACCCCCAGTTTTGAACAGTGAAGCATCTTGTAATAATTCAGCCGTCCTAATCATAGTTCCCCAAAATTTAGACTCAATACAATTTTGTTTGTCATGCCAGTCTTCAACTCCCATTCCCATTTAAAATCACCTCCCATAATGACTGTCTTAGATGTGTGCAGATATGGCTGAACCTTTCTGAAAAGTTCCATCCTTACAGCCTTAATCTGAGGTTCATATCATGAAATGAGGTGGAACTTTAAAGTTTTAATTGCTATGTCCACTAGCAGTGCTCGTCCTGATTAAATTTCCACTAATTGCAATGCATTACATTCAATGTTTTATCAAACAGTACCTATTCTATCACAATGGTCCTCTCAAAATGACCAGTTTGACAAACTCCAACCCCAATTTTTTCTCTTTGAGCCACTTCCTGATTTGTGCTCAGTTGGGTGTTCTGTAGAAAAATAATCTTGTAGAGCAGATCCTTCAAAATGGAGAATATGATTAGCCATCTCTTAGAATGTATAATAAGATTAACATTAAGTGTGGAGATCTATAATCAATCTCTGGCTGCTACATTAAATTTGTTGGGGGGGTGAGCACTGAGACTGGCTTTATAAAACTCATATTCATGATGTCATGCTCTTCCTTGGCTGTGCTGCTGTCATTTTCCATCCTCTTCTTTTTCTGCACTTCTTCCTCTGTTTCTGAAGACACCCCTATGTGTGATGATCTCAGAGTCCAAGTTATCTTCCAAATCACATCAATTCCTTACTTCTGTTGAAAGTGTCAATTTGTTTTCTAAAGGTATACTTTGTTGTAATGTATCTTTTTCCAAAAGCTTAGGTTGTGGCTGTAAATTTTGCTGTTTTTTTGTCTTTTTGTTACCTGTCTCATTGCCAAGCGGGTGGCATGTTTATCTTTGGGGACCAAAGTGCCTCCCTCCCCTGTTTTGTCCTTAGGTTGGGGTATCTGATCTTTATTAATAGGCATTTCATCTAGTTTTAGCTCAGATCCTTGTTTTTGACTCTCAGTTGAAGCCTGTACAGTCTCAGGGGGAGTGACTTGCACTTCCTGCTTCATAGGTTCATCTCTGAGTGATGGAGTTGTTACACTCAATAAACTGGACAGTCATCTTTTCTCTGTGCATTTTAACCACCTCTGATTTTTGAGCATTTGTTAAAAGTTCATCCTAACTGGGACAGTCTTCACTATTGTGGGAAGCCCAAAGACATGTCCTATAGGAATGACCTTTTTTTTACAGAGGTTACATTTCAGATGGTTGGCACAGTGCATATTTATTTGGCTGTATTGAAGACAAAGGTTACAATGTAACTTATCCATGTGCTGCTTGGCTGTATCAAGGCTCCACATTTATAACATGTCTTTGGTTGTCCTTAATAGAAGCAGATTGCTCTATCACGTACTATGCAAAAACTATTTGGAACGTAGTATTATCTAATATCTGTCTGGTGTAGTTGAACTCTAAATTTCCAACCTCCTGCTGAAATTTGGTCACAGTCAATTATGGGAACTGGGGGACTCTAAACCTTTCATCTCTGGGTTAGCCAATACTGAATATCAAAAATGTTCCCAATTGCATTTTGTAGGAGGATTATTACCATCTCTGTAGTGTGTTTTGCAATGGGATTGCTTGAAATGGGATCTGTAGTCTAGAAAACATTATTGTTTTTTTTTTCAAATCCATTTGAGGGCTGGGACAGTCTTGAAACTAATATCAAATATGAAAATTTCCAGGGTGTGAAACAGGGCATGGATTTATGAAAAGAAGAAATTTAGAATCCTTTAAAAGTACTCTGGCTACATATGTGCTGCATGGATGTGTGTCAAGAACTAGTCTGCACCTTGGTCTGATGGCATTCCTTCATCTATCTGGTTCAATTTGTGAAGCAAATAAATCAGTCTTCAAAAAGCTGATCCTGAGTTTCTGCTGCTGTTCTCCAGTGCCCCCTCCCCCGTTTCTCTCTCTAGTAGGTTCCAAATTGTTCTCTTAGAAAATGGCAAAGAAAAATCTTGAAACCAGATTGGCTCACAATGTGGCAGAGGTGGGCATCTATTTTTCAACAGCACCCTCTAAAAAACAAGTGCCAATTTCATGCATCAGACAGAAACTGGTATCTTTGTGCCATAACAAAAATTAAAATCACGTTGCAGCCATTTTCTTAATCCTCGCTAATCAGATGACCAACCGAACAGGCCCTACCCCATAAGAGATCAGTCATCATCCTGAGTAGGCAAACCATCCAAAATAAAGGAAAAACAAGTTGCAAAAATAAAATCAAAGCTGTGAACACTGCAGAGACTTTTACAAACTGGCAGAGACAGTCATGGTTCCTGGCCTCACAAAAATCGGCCAATGTAGTACTGAAACAAGTTGACAATGAGTCTGCATATTGGGGGAGCCCAACTTAACAAAGTCCCACCTCTGCTCCTCAGTCCAACTATCAAAATCCTGTTACCAGTAAAATAGTAGTCCTGACTACAGTCACCATGTCCATATTATTCCTTACCTACTGCTGCATTCTCTGCAAAATTGGCTAAGTGTTCCTCTTCCTTTTTTTTTTAAACCGAGTCCGACTCCGTAGCTGCCATCACTCCCAATGACTGATTCCCTGCCCGCTCTCACAATCTGCAGTACCTGTAGGACTACAAGTCCCATAAATCTGCAGGGCAGCTATGCATCTCATACAAACAGACTGCCCTAAACAAGAGTGCCCCCTACTGGCACACATTGCACAGTACAGGGACTACTTTACAAAACAATATATTTTATTATTTTTTTTTAACATTAATTAGACTTGTTTAAAACATATTTTCTATTTTTATTAAAAAATATTACTTATGGGCCATTTTCTAAGCGCAATAATACCCTCCAGGTTGGTCAATATTGGGGAATGCTGGATCTTCCAGAAGTTTTAAGGCCCTCTGCCTGCAGTGTCAGGCCTCTTTACACATGTGAGCAGTCCGGTATTCCCCAATACTGCCCAGCCTGTTGGGGATTATTGCTTACTTGTTGACCTGTGCTTGTACTCAGACTACTTTGATCCTTTTCCTCATTTCTTACTGTCTGATTTGTTCTTAGACCACCCTTCTCTAAGTCTATCCCCAAGTTACCATGTTTTTTCTGTGCCTATCTGTCCTATTTATGTCCCTTCACCCACAGCCTGTCCTGTGTCCCCTGTAGCTATTGTTTTCAATTGCTCCTGTGCACTTCTGCATTGCACATGATTTGCATTTGAGCTCATGAAAATAATATTCGTATCGGCAGAGCTGTTGTCATTATGTCTTCACCATCAGTGAAGGCATTTAAGTGGGGTCTGAAGGCGCATCTGTTTAGAGAAGCATTTGAAAACCGATTATAAGTACTAGGAATTCACTGACTGCTGAATTGTTGTTTTATTGAGATTTTATTTGAAATATTGCTGTTCATGATCACTGTCTCTGACATATGTTTTATTATTGTTTGTTATTTATTACTTTTGGCTATTTGTACAGTGCCCAGAGCCTCCGGGATTGGACGCTTAAGAAATACAGTTTTACATACTTGCTTACTTTCATTCTGATTCCTGATCTCCTCCAGTAGGGTATGATCTGTAATTGCAATGCCAGTAGCAGCTGCTTGCTGAGTCTTTCTTTCTAGCCTATGGAGCTCCATTCTCTGCTGGTATTTTCCATCTGTATTCCTGGCTGCAGTATTCTGATTATATGTTCCTGGGTGATGGGTTACAGTCATTTTCTCCAGGTGAGTGGTTTGTTGTATGTTTACAGCAAGAGTTGGTGAAAGTTTTACTGTTGGATCCATAACCACTGTACCACTTTAAGCTAAATCCGGGGTCCCTGTTTTTACAAAGACTGATGGCTGTGCTTGTGGCTGCCTGTGTAACTGAAGACCTGTCTCTTGGTTTCTTCCACTGGTTTTGATCTCTTTTTAAGGTCAGGACTTTCAGTTGTTCAAGATTCTAATGCAGGCTGTGAAGAAATCAGAACTTCTGAAAACACTTTCTTTGTCCATTCTATAATGGGTATCGCTAACAGTTATGCTGACACAGCCCATTCAGGGAGTGGGTTTCAGCAGCACAATTTAGGGTTTCCTCTGTGGACAGGGTAGAAAGTTCAGGTTCAGTTTTCTTTAGCTTGAACACTGTCTTGATGAGATGTTTCATGCTGACAGTCTGCTGCTTTCCATCATTAATTTGCTGTTCAACACAGCTCAGTTTCACTGGCATGTGGCCCGCTGCCAGCAACATTATCACAGACCTACAGTAGTAGTGGTTATAGAATGTAAACTGTTGGATTATTTTTTTGGAGAATTTATGCTCATCTTCTGCTAAGAGACCCAGCAAGTACTGCCGATACCTGGCCATTGCTTCATCCAATACCTTTTCCCCACTATCCAGGTCCATATTTTCAGCTACCATATTGTGTCCTTCTGGTGGCACATCCATATTCTGTAGTTCCAAGCTATCAGTCTCATTTTCTAACAGAAAGTTAACTTCACTTGTATCTCATAGAAATATAAGCAATGATGGCAGAAAAAGACTAATAATCCATCCAGTCTGCCCTCAACACCCTATCATACCCCAAAACCCTTCCATGTGGTGTTTTTGTCTACACTATCCACCCCCCAGGTGTGCCAGAAGATAGTAAAAGCTACAGAGGCTGAGAATCAGAAGGGTACTTATTAGGGTACAAAGGGCACTTTTTCTAAACTAGTTTTTTGCTACACAGAAATATAATAAATGCACATTTATGATGAAGATCGTAATGTTAAGAATGCAGTTATATGGGGGCGTGTCTTAGCTCTGATCCAAGATGGTAACTTGAATCGGTAACTCCTGAGTCTGCCATAACAGTAATCCATATATATCCATAAACTGCAGCCATGAGGAAATACCACATACCTTAGTTTTCAGATGAAGCTCCAAGGAATAATCTGCTCTCTTTTTGCAGAGTGCCATAAAAGTAGGAATGGACTAATTCACCTCGGTAGCTTCTGGACCTGCTGTCACATTGGAAGCATGAAGGGAGATTTGGTGGGAGGCGGGGAGGTCCCCTCAGTCCTAGCCATGTTCACACAAATGTTCCAAAAAATGGACTTACTGACTGCCACCACAAATCAAACCATGGCGGTGGTAAACAACATAGAAGTTAGGCTTTTTCAAACAGAGCAGAGAATCAGTGTCAATGAAGCTGCAATCCGGGATATTGTGGAGGTTGCTAAAGGCAGGACAGAGCTATTTAATTGCTCCTGGCCAAAGCTGATGACCTGGAAAATCGGGGCCGGAAGAACAACCACCGTATCCTCGGACTCCCAGAGGGCGCAGAAAAAAATGATGCCACTGGTTTTCTTCAGGCAGTGCTCCCTGACATCCTACAAATCCAAGGACAATCCCCTATCCAGACTGAGCATGCCCACAGAATGCTGGCTCTGAGACAGAGAGAAGGGGGAGCAGTCCAGACCCCTGCTGGCTTGTTTCCTCGACTATTGCCAAAAGGACAGTTTGCTTGCAGCAACACGTTCAAGAGGCCCCCTGTACTGGCAAGGCAGTAGAGTCTCCATTTTTCAAGATTACTAAAAAGATTTGGCTGACAAAAGAAAAGCCTACAATGAGGCACACAGGGCTATGCATACACTTGGCATCACATTTTTACTGTGGTACCCGGCTGTCATGTGGATCAACCACAGTGGAGTCCCGCTGACGTTTGAAATGTCTGAGCACCTTATGGACTTTCTGATGAGAACTTGGCCACAAGAAATGAGGAGGCCAGGATCCACAGAGGGTAACAGGAAAGATTACAGGGATGCCAGCGTACAGGCTATTATGGAGCAGACCAAAGATGGGCACAACTAAGAGGCAGCAAAAGAAGAGTGGTCCCTTCCTCCATGTACTCGCTAATGGCAGCCCTCACATCAACACAAATGGAGAGAGCACCCGGAGAGTAGAGGAGGATCAGGAAGTCCCAGGAGGTGAGAGGAACATTGGTGAAGCGACACAGAAGAGGATTCTTGGCTCCAAGGGAATAGGTATGCAGTGCTCTGTCCCTCCCTCTCCTGAACTAACTGAGCTGACTCCAATGGACAGTGAGGTGACTCCCCTAGACTCTACCGAACAGATTACCACCTGGGCGGAGAGGGCAGTGGCTGCATCATTGATTGACTCTGTTGCCAGGGGCCACTATGAATTAGACCAAATGCCCTCAGCCACTCTGCAGCAGTTCATAAGCACTACCATGAAGGATGTCAATGAGCCAGAAGAGAAGAACTGCTAGAAATCAGATAAGTGCATACTTCCGATTTGGGATTTTGGGGATGGAAGGGGTTCACAGAGCTTAGAATGGGACCAGTCCCACCAAGTTGCACAGTAATCCCACAACCCAGAAGCAAGGGATGGTGGCAGGCCCTATCTTTCACCCCCCATCTTGCAAACTCTGAATTAGTGGCCATGGGGCATAGGCCCACTAAGGCCTGAGTGAGTAAGCTCAGGGGTGGTAACCCTTGTTATGAGTTATGGACTGATGTAAATGATGTTGGTACTGTTCTCTTATCACAATTGCTTTTGCTGCCAATGCCTTGTGAATTAGTGCATTCTGTTTACTGTATATTTCTGTTGTATAGCTCTCATCATACAGCTCTGCTATATTAGCCTCTGGGAAGCTGGGAACTGCAGCAGAGAGGAGGGAATTTTTCTTGCTCCACAAGAACTGCTGACCCGTATGCAGGCCTAAATGTGGTACTCGTGGAGATTGTTCTTACACATCTCTTCTTCCAAAAGATGCTACCCTCTTGTACTTTATTAATTCCCTGAAAGAAACTTTCAAGTAGCTCAAGGAAATTAACAAAGTACAAGAGGGTAGCATCTTTCAGAAGAAGAGATGTGCAAGAACAAGGGGGCACAATTTGAAGATAGAGGGGGAAGGCTTAGAGGTAATGTTAGAAAGTATTTTTTCACAGAGAGGGTTGTGGATGCATGGAACAGCCTTCTTGAGGAGGTTGCGGAGTCAGGGACAGTGGGAGAATTCAAGAATGCATGGGATAGGCATAAGGCAATTCTAGTGGGGAGTAGGAGGAAGTAAGCTGTTGATTAACTAGAAGCTGCAGCTTATCCATCAGGTAGGGAAATGGACAGACTAGGTGGGCCAAGCAGTCCTTATCTACCATCAAATTCTCTGTTTCTATATTTCTATTCCCCCCTCCCATGAGCCTATACAGTACCTGTGTATGGTGGCTCAGCTGAATTGCCCTCAAACCCAATTGAAGGGCACTCAATATGTGACCCCCCCAGCGTTGTAGATGTGGTATGAGTAAAGCACATGTACCTCCTTGCACCAGTAGGCTACCCCAGAAAGGACTCAGGCTCCAGTTTATTTTGGTGGGGTGACCAAAATCCTCAACCCCCACTATCATAGTTTCTACAAGGAGCTTAGAGAGATCTATCCAAGAACACCCCTGGAGAGAGATGGTGAGCCTTGGGTGGATCTGACCACCCGGTTCTGATACCCTCTACTCCGCAAGATATGGCCTTCTTATGTCTAAAAATCCCAGTAAGCCTAGCTTCAGGCTGCAGCTTGTGTAGATAGTTTAATGAAGGTAGTTCTTAGGGTAGTGTGTGGTATGGTTTTACAAGAATGTTATGTGATGCTCTACACAATGCTTATGTGGTTAATCTGTGGCTCAGTCGGACTCTTTCAAAGTGTGTCTGACTGATTCACTCCCACAATTGCAGACCCCTTTTATGTACATTTTTCCTACATTTGGGGATGGATGAGATCACCCATACCTCATGGAATGTGAGAGGCCTAAATACCCCTATCAAAACGAAACAGGTCCTCTCACATCTGAAAAACTTAAGTCAGACCTCGCCTTCCTGCAGGAAACCAAACTGACTCAGGGAGACCATCTTAGACTGGCAAGGGAGTGGTTGGGGCACTTGTCTCACTCATCAGCCCCCACCTGGAAAAACAAGGTAGCCATTCTGGTGCATAAGAAGTTGCGATGGACCCCTATCACCACTGATCAAGACTAGCTAGGTAGATGGGTGTTGGTGTTGATGGATACACTGCAAGGCCCCCTATTACTGGACAATATAAATGGACCCAATCAGAATGACCCCTGATATTTTTGTAATGTTGCCCAGAGGATAGACTCCCTTGCCCCCACCCCCACCCCAATCCTTCTGAGTGGAGATTTTAATTTTACCCTCAGCCCAGTGATGGATAGAAGTCCTAGCCAGACTGAGCCACATAGTAGATCATTGGCAGCACTCTTCCAGTGGATGAAGAACATGGGTCTGGCAGACATATGGCAGATCTTCCACACCTGAGACAGAGAGTATTCCTTCTACTCACCAGTTCATGAGTCACACAACCATCTGGAACTTTGGCTGATATCCCCCCAGATGACACAGGCATCTCTTGATTCCCACATAGCCCCCATGGTGATATCCGGCCATCTCCTATGAAGCCCCCCCAGACCTCTGCCTCTTTGAGGCTGGACCACCTCCATCCCAAAGACCCAGAGTTCATTAAGTGGGCTAGAAAGGCAGCCTCCCTCTTTTTTCAAGAGAACCATATGGGGGATAAAACTCCCAGAAATACCTGGGAGGCATTCAAAGCCACCCTCCAGGGTGAGATCATGGGATATGCAGCCGCGAAACAGCTTGCCAGGGAGAAACGTCTGGTATCCCTGGATAAGGAGCTTCAGATTGCAGAAGCCACTTTTAAAGCAGCCTTGTATGCAACCCTGAAGTCTCCCCTGCGGCAGAAAATCCTGAGTGCACAAATGGACATTAACGACATCCTTACCTGAAAGGCAGAGAGCTCTATTCTGCACCTGAAACATAAATACTAGGAGGGAGGGGAGAAGGGAGGGAAGGTCCTGGTGTATTGACTTTGAAAGCAGCAGGCTGACAGGTTTATCTTGGGTCTGCTAGACCCAGTTGGGAGCATGTACACCCCAAGGCAAAGACATAAATGTTATAATGCAACAGTTTTACCATACTTTATACTCAACCTGTTGCATACCTAATCCCGTAGGCGTAAAGAAGTTTCTAGCCCCATTGGACATCCCAAGATTATCTAGTCAGCAGAGGACCCTATTGAATGCCCCCATATCTGATACAGAAGTCTCGGAATCCCATCATGCTCTTAAAGTAGGGAAGGCCCCAGGCGGCGATAGAATTAGTGTAGACTTGTGGAAATTACTGTCTACTGAGATATCTTCCCAACTGAGTAAAGTTTATGCTGAAGCCTTGGATAAAGGCCACTTCCCACACACCTTTAATGAAGTGGTGATAACCATCCTCTCTAAGAAAGGGAAAGACCCCATACAATCCACCAGTTACAGGCCTATATCCTTAATTAATGGAGATAGCAAAGTCTTTGCAAAAGTTCTGGTTGCTCACCTTAGTCCCATGTTATGCCACCTGATGCATCCCTCCCAGGTAGGTTTCATCCCCAGTAGATACAACGTGGACCGTATGAGATCCCTGATTAACATCTCTGCAGTTGTCAGGTCCCTCCCCACCCCAGCAGCAGCACTGACTGTAGATTTCAAAAAAGCTTTTGACTACTTTGAATGGAAGTATCTACAGTCAGTGCTGGTGCATATGGGGTTTGGCATGACATTCCTAGCATGGATCAGTGCTTCATATTCTGCCCCCACAGCAAGGCTACTGACTCATTCCATCCTATCAGACCCCTTTCCTCTGGGCAGGGGCACCAGGCAGGGATGCCCCCTATCCCCACTCCTTTTTGTACTGGAAGTAAAGCTCTTAGCGGCAGCTATTAGGCAGCACCCACAAATATTTGAAGTCCCCATTGGCCCAATCAGATATTCTATGTTCATGTATGCAGATGACCTACTCGTCCCTTTAGCTGACATAACAGTATCTATCAGCCCATTATTGGACATGCTTGCCCACTTTGCCACCCTATTTGGTCTTAAAGGTAACCACAGCAAGATAGAAGTAATACCCTTAATTCAGCTTAGCACCAAAGGCATGGTCACCCCATACAATTTGAGATGGGTGCCTCAAAGCATCACATACCTGGGCATAAGAATATCATGTGATGATTCTTGACTCTGGGACTTGAATCTTAAACCTCTACTAAGTGAGATATGTGCTGAACTCTCCAGGTGGAAGCTACTACATCTCACTATGGTGGGGAAAATAGCTGCCATTAAAATGGTAATTTCCCCAAAGTTACTATATGTCATTTCACAGCTAGAACTATACCTACCCCCTCTGTGGTACACAAAAATTGACAGTGCCATTGGGGATCTTATTTGGGAAGGCAGTAAGTACCGATACAGCTGGAATAAACTGAGGGTGCATTGGAAGGCTGGAGGCTGGTGCCTCCAATAGTTTGAGGTGTACACCATGGCATACCGGGTCACCCAAACCATCCGCTGGCTCCACCCTCACTCCAGCTCCTCTTCACAATGGCTTCATATGGAAGAGTGGAAGAGGTGCAGGCAGGACTGCACAGTCTATCACCACTTCTCTATGGCCTCCCCCTAATTAACCAAAAAACGCACCCAACCATAGGTCCATGTGTCAGCTACCGGGCCAAAGTGCATCAGGTCCTTAACACAAATCCAACTCCCCTGAGTTATACTCCCCTTTGGGACAACCATCTTGTTCAGATTGACACTAAGCCCCTATTTTGGTCTCACTGGAGTGAACAGGGAATTACACTCATCCAGCATGTGCTAGACTCCTCCACTGGACAGATGGCCATGTTCCTATCCTTGAAGACCATATCTGAGTTGCCACAGGAGGACTTCTGGAGATATTTGCAACTGAGAAGTGCTGTCAAACATACTTGCGGAAGCACACACAATCTCACCTCCCTAGTAGCATACACAGATGGGCAGCCCTTTAGAGAGTGGTGGCCAGCCACATATACTTTGATCTTAGAAATAAATTCCCTAACCAAATGTTTGAGTACAAATCTAAGTGGAATCATGCTCTGCATATTGAGGTTACAGACCAGCAGTGGCTGACCTGTTGGACAGTGGCACATAAGATATACCCTGACCCCAGGAGTTGACTCACACAGAATAAGATTCTATATTCCTGGTATAGGACCCCGGAGTGGATGTATAAAGTGAAACTCATACCAACGGATTTGTGCTGGAGATGCTTAGCTGACAGAGGAGACCATGTCCATATTCTATGGTCTTGCCCCCTAATATTCCCCTTCTGATCACAGGTATTATTGCTGATGATGGATGTTCTGCAGAAACCCAGCTCCCATACTGCAGCATTTTGGCTTTTAGGGCTGCCCCCCCCACAGATGTGTACTCCCCCACTGAGGTGACTGGCTCTGATTGGGATACAGGCCAAAAGACTTATCCTGTCAAAATGGAGAACCACAGTTATTCCCTTTGTCCCAGAACTGCTGAACTCCCTAAACGCCTTGACCTCCCTGGATAAGATCCCTCTTCTTTCAACAGCCTGTATGCTGCTCTCTGGCAAAGGCCCATTGTCCTTATTAGTGAATATTGAGCAGAAGTAGTTTTTAAGAATGGCTGTCTTCTGCTAGCCTGCAGGTTTTGGGCAAGGATGGAGGATGACTTCACTGCCCAAATCACATCAGCATTCTCCTCATCCCCTAAATCCTCCATCTTGGGGAGTAGGGAAATTGCACTGGTGTACTAACCAAATTTGACGTTCAATTAAATACCATCAACAGTTTAATCTGGTCCAATTTCAACTGGTATTCATTTGAATCCCCCCAGACCTAGCCCTTTTCCCCAGTCAACAAAAAACTAAACTGACTGAAATAAATAAATAAATAAAATAACCTCTCCATAAGTCTCTGTGGACTGTAACCAAGTAACAATATCATCTACCAAAACACATAGCCCATACTACCATCTTGTAAAATGTATGTCACATGTCAAATACTGTAACTTACTCTATCTCTTTGCTAACAAACGAGCACAATGCAAGTTCATAATGTTCCATCCGTGCCAATATATTTTGTATTTTTAGTCATACTACATGGATTGTTAAGACCAAGGACACTGATTTACCATGATTGAAAATGGGCAAAATCCATTTTGCCACATGGACAAACCAATATTGTCACCATTGCCTACAAATCCAAAATCTGTTCTTACCGGTGTTTTGTTTTCTGAGCATTGTTTAACAATATTTTTTAGCTAGCATGTATTTTAGCAGTTTTGCTGTCTAGTATTTTGCATCAGTCCTTGTAGTTATTAAAAAAAATAAACTTTTAAGCTCAACCTGCACCTCACTTTAGTTTTGTGTCTTATATGTATACGCAACCCTCCTACTTTTGTCAATGCTGTGTACGCAGGTCTTGGAGGTGTGTGTGTGTGTTTGTGTGTGTAGCTTACAGTATATCATTTATGGTATTTCGAGTTGACTAGCCCTCATATATAACAGCAGCAGCCCTCATCTCTTAGGTGTGACAGCAGGAGCAGCCCTATGGCCTCCATCCCTCAGGGGTGATGGCAGCAGCAGCAACACTATGGCCCCCATCACTGAGGGTTAGCAGCAGGAGCAGCACTGTGGTTCCCATCCCTCAGGGGTAATGGCAGCAGCATTACAGCCTTCACTCCTCAGTGATGACTGCAGAAGCAGTATGGCCTCATCCCTCAGGGGTGACAGCAGCAGCACTATGGCCCCATCCCTGAAGGGTGGCATTGCCAGCAGCAGAAGTAGCACTATGGCTCCCATCCCTCAGGGGTAATGCCAGCAGCATTACAGCCTTCACCCCTCAGCAGTGATTGCAGCAGCGGTATGGCCCCATCCCTTAGGGGTGACAGCAGCAGCACTATGGCCCCAACCCTGAAGGTTGGCATTGCCAGCAGCAGGAGCAGTACTATAGTTAACATCTCTCAGGAGTGCTGGAAACAGCACTATCGCTCCCATCCTTCAGGGGTAACAGAGATAGTACTATGTTCCTTACCCTTCAGTGGTGACAGCAGCAGCACTATGACCCCCATCTGTCAGGAATGATATCAATAGCAATGGTGTAACCTTCATCCCTCAGGGGTGATGGCAGTAGTGACAGCACTACAGTCTCCTTCCTTCAACACCCACACCCCACATGACCAAGTTACAAATTTCTTTTAGCTTGCCAGAACTCATAAATGAATTATGTTGAACCATCAGATGCCAAGGTGGACTGCATCAGATTGGTCCCATGTAACATTTAACTGCCTGAATTGGCTTGTTTGAAATAAACTGACTTCACCTAAAAAATCCACAAGTGATTTGTGGAGGACATTCTAATGGAAAATCATGCATCTTCCAAGCATGAGGATACTCCAGAATTGAGCTGCCCTAAGACAAGAGTCCTGGACTTCAGGTATCTGATTTTAAGAAAATGGGAGAATGCCTTAAGGACACCCTAGCAGGAGGAGTCAAGGAACAATGGACAAAAAAAAATGGTGGCATTGAAAAGACAACAAATCTCTGTGTCAAGCGGGTTAACAAAGGCAAAAGAAAAAAGAGATTGCAATGGTTTTCTAAAGAATTAGCAGAGAAAGTAAGGGCAAAAAAATAGCATTTAGAAGGTACAAGAAGACACAGAAGGAGAAGGATAGGGAGAGTCACCAGGAGAAACAAAGAGTGACAGGGAGAGCAGTTAGAAGTGCAAAGGTGCAAACGGAGGAGAATATTGCCCAATTGGTACAAAAAGGAGGATAAAACATTCTTTAGCTATATAAGCAAGAAGAGAAATACCAAAGGAGGATAGTAAAGCTAAAAGGGAAGGCGGGGGTTGGGAGAAGAGGACCAAACAAAAGTGGACATTGAACAATAACTTTGTTCAGTATTTATGGAGAAAGGTGGTGATGGGCCAACGATAAGGGACAAGGGGATTAAAGGAAAGGAGATGGACACTAGTTATTTTACAGATGAGAGAGTCCTTAAGAAACTAGCACAATTAAAATTAGGCAAGGCAATGGGACATGATAGGGTGCACCCTATGATAGTGAGTGAGCTCAAGGAGGTGTTGGCTGCACCTCTGGCAGCTCATTTCAACCTATCACTAGAAACAGGGGAGATTCTGGGGGACTGGAGGAGGACAGATGTGGTCCCACTACAGAAAAGTGGAAACAGGGAGGAGGCAGGAAATTGCAGACCAGTCAGCCTGACTTCAGCAGTAGGTAAAGTAATGGAATCACTACTGAGGGAAAGGATTAGGGAATACCTTGTAACCAGTTGATTACAGGAACAAGGCAACATGGGTTCACAGGGGGGAGAATTGCCAGACAAACCTGATTGAGTTCTTTGACTGGGTGACCAGGGAAGTGGATTAGGGAGGAGCAGTCGATGTGGTCTACCTGGATTTCAGTAAGGCCTTCAACACCATTCCACATAGAAGACTGGTGAACAAGCTGGGCAATCTAGAAGTACTGTAGGTCCAAAAGTAGTTAAATGGGTAAGAAGTTGGCTGAGCAGTAGGAGTCAGAGAGTGGTAGTAAATGGGGTCCTCTCTGGAGAAGCAAGGTAACAAATAGGGTGCCACAGGGGTTAGTACTAGGCCCAGTCCTCTACAATGTTTTCATTAGTGACATTGTGGAAGTGCTGGAGGAGAAATTATGCTTGTTCGTGGATGACACAAAAATCTGTAACAGAGTGCATACACCAGAGGGGTGGAAAGAATAAGGGATGATCTGAAAAAGCTGGAAGATTGGTCAAGGGAATGGCAGCTGGGTTTCAATGCAAAGAAGTGCAAAATCATGCACTTAGGGCACAGAAACCCAGGAGCTACATACCAATTGAGCGGGAAGGTATTAGCGACCACAAAACTGGAAAAGGACCTAGGGGTAATAATTTCTGATGACCTGAAAGTAGCCAAGCAGTGTGATAAGGCATTGGGGAAGGCTAGCAGGATGCTCGGGTGCATAGGGAGGGGCATGACCAGCAGGAGGAAGATAGAATTACCCCTGTATAAATCACTGGTAAGATCCCACCATGAGTACTCTATCTGGTTCTAGAGGCTCCACCTCTGAAAGGGCATAGACAGGGTGGAGGCAGTACAAAGGAGGGCTACCAAAATGGTGCAGGTCCTGCATCAAAATCCCTACAAGAAAAGATTCAAGGAAGTAAATATGTACTCTCTAGAGGAAAGGAGGGAAAGTGGGTATTATGATTGAAACATTCAAATACCTCACAGGTATAAATATGGTACAGGAAGGTGACATTTTTCACAGGAAAAGATGCTCCAGGACAAGGGGTCACACTATGAAGCTTGGGGGGGGAGTCACAGAAGATGTGAGGCAATACTTCTTCACAGAGAGGGTGGTGGATGCCTGGAACAGCCTCCCAGTAGAGACAGTGGCTGCTAAAATGGTAACAGGATTTAAGCATGTATGGGATAGACACAAGAGGACCTTAGAAGTAAAGCAAGAGGAGGTGGGGAGAAAACTGGAGCTCAAGTAGGATCTGCGTGGCACAGTAGGTAGAGAATATAGGGCAGACTAAGCGGGCCAAGAGGTCCTTATCTGCCAACATCTTCTATGTTTCTATGTTTTCATGTATTTTTTACCTGCTCTCCATGAAATGGGGTCTCTCAGTTTTCATGTCTGAGCTCAGATGTGATTTGTGCACCACTCTGTTCAGCACCTGCAGCTTTATTCTCTGTGTGTCTCTGAGTGTGCTTTCTGGCTTGAGTGTGGTTGCAGCACCCCATTAAACTCTAATGGCATTATCGGTGGCAGGTAGGGTGACAACAAAAATTGGCCCATATAGCAAATGCAAGGGCACACAGATACTCAGGCACCCCCAACTCACTTATTGGAACACAACAAGCAACATCAGTAGCCCCAGTCTGCCCACTGGCATCATATAGTATCTGGCACTTTACCTGCTGTGTGACTCTGAGTGTGCAGTCTGGCTTGAGTGCTGTTGCAGCACCCCTTCCCCCATCCAAGCTGGTATCATGCAGTGGCAGGTAAGGTAACATCAGGGCCCAGGTCACACAACAAATTCAGGGGCATACAGAAATTAAGCCTTTCCCCATTTAGGGGCACAGAACAAGCAATAAAAGCATGGCAAACTGCCAGTGTTTACACCATCAGCAGCCATACAAAATGGTGGTGCAGGCTGGTGGTGCACAATACTGGCAAGTGGGAGAGCTGGGCCTGTGAGCTGAACTGATCCAGACTCCTTTGCCATGGGCTGCTGGGGTTTAAAGTGTGATACAGAGGCACTGCATGCTGACCTGGGGGCCATGCCTCAGTGGGCAGTGGAGGCTGCCTTGATGACGTGGGTGACCACGCAATGTTGTAAGACCCCTCCAGGCTGGCTTATCCCAAACAAAGACACCCAGCTCAGCAAATATCCTTTGAGCCTTCTAGCTCAGCAAGACTAACAGTCCAACTTCCCAGAGACACACATTTAAATAAATACAATTAATGACACCAGACTGAACCCGCACACCAAGTGTGCTGATATTAAGCTTTTTTGGGGGGTTTAATCATGCAGTGTAAAAATAGGTGGCATTCTTTCTTCTACACAAAAACTTTACTATCTGGATGGAGAGCAATTGCATCAGCCAATCAAAGGGTTAGATGCAGAGCAGTTAAACTTAAAACCTTACACCCCTGACCATGCTGCCCAGTCCGATTCTCCAAGCAGGCTCAGAATTAGCTTTTTTTTTTTGGTTGTTATTTTTTAATCATCTAGTGTGAAAAATGTTTAAGTATATACTTTTTCTACACATAAACATTACTTTCAGGTTGGTGAGCAGTCACATCAGCTGACTGAATGAAGGATTAGATGCAGAAGCTGTTACACTTTAAACCTGAAATTCTAGGCCCCACTGTCTAGTCCGATTCTCGGAGTGTGCTGATACTTATCTCTTTTTTTATCATCCAGTGTAATATAAATACTACAATACGTTTGGCACATAGTAAATGAAAACTGTCCTTTCAGGATGAAAAGCACTCCTCAGCTGATGGAAAGGTTGGAGGGAAGCATGGGTGGCTAAACTGAAGCATGGGTGGTTACAATGAAGCAGCGTGGGTGGTTTCCTCACTGATTTTATAAGCAGCAAAGCAGAAAGAATGCACAGCACAGCAGCACTCATTTTAAGATGCTGAAATCTTGGGGATTCCATGCAGTGACATGCAATTTCCATGAGACATTGGTGAAAGAATTCAAAATCTGCAAACCAAGCAGGATTCCATGATTTGTGCTGGTATTACCATGAAAAACAGAAAACCAGGGTCCTTGGTTAAGACTTATATAAAGCAAATCCACTTTGAGCAACAGATGGTAACATTTTCCCAAAGCAAATAGCCCAGGAGGAAAAAAGTAATTTCTGACTATTTTTATTTCTATTTTATTTTGTTCAGCTAGGTAGGTTGCCAGAGTCACACAAGCCCATTTTTCTCCAAACCTGGAGTCTGTGTTAAGACAGTTTATCCATACAGGTACAAAATGCATAGATTTCATAAAATCATAAGCTTTTACCAGGTAAAAGTAAACACAAACAGCTAAAAAATATTAAAATTCAAATCAAAATTTGGATCCAGAAGCAAATGGTTTGATACCTTTTACTGGACCAACATAGATGTTACAAAAACAACAAAGTGCTCTAGCTTTCGGACCAACCAAGTTTTTCCTTGGAAGCTTATGACAGTTACCCAGAAAATCACATATTATTAACACCCAGATCATGCATAAAAAAATAAATAATTCTCATTGGTTTAAAATACTTATTTAAACCATAACTGAAGTTTGCATCAGAGAAACTAAATAGCACCAGTTTGCTTTTAGCTGAGGAGCTTTCAAGTTCAAATGTCACCAGAATAAGATAAAAACACTTTGAGCAGAAAGCTCCACCAACATAAATTCTGAATGTCTCAGTGTGTTTTGAGAATCCAGTCTAATGAAAAACAAAACCTTTGGATTCAATACTCACTTAAATACATGTTTAGCTGAGGGGCCTTTCAAGGTCAAATGTCACCACAATAAGTAAGAACACTTTGAGCAGAGAGCTCCACTAACATAAATTCTGAATGTCCCAGTGTGTTTTGAGAATACAGTCTAATGAAAAGCAAAATCTTTGGATTCAATACTTACTTAAATACATGTTAAAATATGATATAATTGTAAGTTAAAACCAACCAAAAAATATATATAATAAATAACAGAAATGATCTATGTATGGCATACAGAGGGTTTTAATAAAGTTTACCTATTGTGAGCAAATGTTACACACATTTAAGTAGTGTAAAACCTATCTGAAGACATTCTCCCAACTATACTCTCAACTAGTTATTATATTCCATAAACCTTAAGGCCTTCAGTTCTGTAACAGGATTTTATACACGATAGTAACAATTGTCAGTGTAAGTGCCAAATAAAAAACAACTTGTCAAGGACCCTCAAGTAACTGAGACCATGGTCTCATAGGTCTCATAGGTAAATACAAAGTTAATAAGACAACAAATCCATAGCAGGTTGCCATATATTAACTATAACCTGTAATTCCAGTTTTAATCAGATATTCATCTAGTCGTGACTTGAAATCTATCATTGTCTGACTAGCTACCACTTCAACTGGAAGTTTGTTCCATATTTTAGTAACCCTAATACTAAACCAGTACTTCCTTTTTTTGTGTGATAAGTGGAGCTCTTTATTTGCAGTGGATGTGCCCTGGTTACATATGTCTGTGTCCTTAGCTCAAATCCCAGCTGGGTCCACAAGTCATCATCGAGCAGTGCTCTGTAAACCATGCACATGTCGCCTCTAAGTCTTCGAAATTCCAGAGAATAAAGGCCCAGTTCCTGCAGTCTCTGGTGATAGCTTAACCCTTCTAAACCAGAGATATGCTTGTTTTCTCAACTCTGTACTTGTTCTAATGCTTTAATTTCTGTTTTACCCCTTGGTGACCAAAGTTGGGCACAATACTGCATGTGTGGATAGACCAGTGCTCTATATAGGGGCATCATTACTTGTCTGTCTCTACTTTTAATATGTTTATTTATACAATGCAATAACCCACTGGTGTTTTTAATAGCCTGATTACAGTGAGATTTAAGACTAAGATTGCTAGTAATGTGGATGCCTAAGTCCTTTTCTTGCATCCTGATATAGTCAGAATTCAATAATGTATCAGTGTATAATAAAACTATTATATGTACAGGAATAGTCTAAGGAATCTGAATAAAAAGTCAGTGGAATTAACCTCCCTCTGGGGAGGAGATAACTAGTTAGAAGAAAGTATATATTCATTACGTATGTGAGCCAAGAGTCCTAATACACCATTATTTATACAAATCACTGCAATATTTACCCAATGGAATAAAACCTGTCAAGGACCCCCAAGTAAATAAGATTATGTGGCCTAATATGTACAGAATTCAAAAATGTGACAGTATATAATCAAACTACTATATGTACAGTAACAGTCTAAGGAATCTGAATAAAAATCCAATGGAATTAACCCCCCACCATCTTTTGGGGGGGATAACTAGTTAGCAGAAAGTAAATATTCACTATGTATGTGAACTATGAGTCCTAGCCACTGTAATACCATTATGTCATATATTTGAATATATGCCTACCTCAATATCCACAACTCCCACACCCACACCCACCATACCCATGTAACACCCCACCACACCCACATAAAAGACACACACTGTGCAACCTTCCCCCACACAGCACACACACACACACACACACACACACACACACACACACACACACACACAGTACTGGGGTGAGAAACTAACATGTTGATAACCAGTTAAAAGGGACTCTAAAAAAAAAAGACTCGCTGAAGTCCTATTATATGTCCATCATATGAAGTAGAGCTCTGTGTAAGTTTAAGTAGAATAATGTGACATAAACCCCACATTAATGTTCATGCCATCTTCCACCATATTGAGAAATAAAATAAGCCTGATCTCAGAAGCCCATCTTAGTTGTGTGCTTTTGAAATGTACTTTTAAGACCATTACTGATATATCTGAGACTGAGTGGTCAACCTGAGAGAAGTGTCGCACCACTGGTTTGTCAGTGAACTTCATATTAATAGTATGCCTGAGTGAGTTTATTATAGTGCAGAGTTGTTGCTTTGTCTCCCCCACACACACTGAGCGAGGACATCTAATGCATTGAATGAAATAAACAACATTACTTGATGTACCTGTACATGTATAATTCCCCTGTATCCTGAATTGTCTGTTTTGTGATGTAACCACACAATCCAAAGTGGAAATGAGCTTACAAGTCTTACATCTGAGTTGATTACAGGGTTGTGTACTATATGGTGTCATGGTATTCTGTTCTGGTCCTAGTTTACTCCTAATAATCAGGTTGGCTAAAATAGGTGGTTGTTTAAAAGATAGTAGTGGTAGGTAGTTCTTGAAAAATACAATTTAGGGTCTCATCCTCACTAAATATTGGGTGGAGTTCCTTAATAATCTTATGTAGATGTTCAAGGTTAGGATGATACATGACTACTAAGGGTATTCTGTTGGTAGTGGTCCTTTCCTTATATTGAAGTAGCTGTTCTCTTGGTACCTGTGTTGCACATTCCACTGCTCTGTCAATCTGTATTTAAGTGAGTATTGAATCCAAAGGTTTTGCTTTTCATTAGACCGGATTCTCGAAACACACTGAGACATTAAGAATTTATGTTGGTGGAGCTCTCTGCTCAAAGTGTTTGTATCTTATTCTGGTGACATCTGACTTTGAAAGGTTCCTCAGCTAAAGGCAAACTGGTGCAAACTGGTGCTATCTAGTTTTTCTGATGCAAAGTTTAGTTATGGTTTAAATGAGTATTTTAAACTAACGAGAATTATTTCTGTTTTTTTTACTGCATGAGCTAGGTGTTAATAGTATGAGATTTTCTGGGTGACTGTCATAAGCTTCCGAGGAAGGACTTGGTTGGCCCAAAAGCTAAAGCACTTTGTTCTTTTTGTAACATCTATGTTGGTCCAATAAAAGGTATCAAACCATTTGCTTCTGGACCTGTTCTTACAAGGGCCAATACGGCAACTAAACAATTTGTTTGTCATAAAAATTTGGATCAGTCTATCACGCATAATATAATTCTCTTTGAAAGTGTTTTCAAACTGTATGAGAATTGCTTAAAAGGTAAGAAGTTAAGCAGCTGATACCATAAAATGTGAGAAAAATGCTCTCACACCGCTGTTTTACTAGCCCTGTACAAAAAACAGTACATTTATACATTTTATGGTAGAAAAAGGTTTCTAATGATTTACAAGTATTAAGACTGAATGCTTGGAAACTGACATGCAAGCATTCTGTAACATAAGGTATATACAATAGGCATCAGTATGACTTATTTGGTAGTATATCTGCCTTTGGGCCAGAAAGTCGTGGATTCTAGTCCCACATTGGAATTTGAATCATAACATAAACACTGGCACCTGAGTACAGTACAAAAGGGAAGCTATAATGTTTGCATGTGCTGCCCTACAGATAAGACATTAAACAGAGGTCCCATCAGCTTGTTCTGGTGGTTTTTCAGGTGGATATTAAAGATCCCATGGCACTTCTCAAAAAGGCTACGGGGAATTTTTATTAAAAGAAAATATAAGCAAAATTTAAAAAAGGTACAAAAATCACTGAGACAAGAACTTTTACAGGTCTTTGAAAAGAAAACTCCTAAAAACATTAATCAGTCTAGCATATCAAATCAAAAAAAATATGATCACCCAGTGTCTGTAAAATATAATAGGTAAAAGAAACTAACTGCATATAAAATCATGACCAAAAATGGAAACACCTCTGACTTCTTTGTGCACAAATTATTTTCCAGCTAACCATGAGATTCCTTTCCAGAGTTTATTATACAGTTCTGCTGGAATGAGTTGAACCTCCTTTTCCTTTATGGTCTTTAATTCATTTTTCACTACTTTCATTACTAGTATAACAGAAACTCCCTTTTTCTGTAAGACAAATTGACACCTGACTTACCCACCCATATGCTCCATTTTAAACAATCAAAAATACCTAACAAAGTGCTTTCTGATGATTTAGGCTAGGAGGCATCTACACTGTCCAGAACTAATTCCTTATACAGAATAGATCCAGAAACAAATGGTTTGATACTGTTTATTGGACTAGCATAGATGTAACAAAAGAAAACAATGCCTTTTCTTTTGTTATATCTGTTGGTCCAATAAAAGGTACCAAACCATTTGTTTCTGAATCTGTTCTTACAAGGACCGATACAGCAACTAAACAAATTCTTATACAAAATGTAATGGACTGAAAGTTGTCACCACCACATTCCTGTGCCAGTAAAGTCCATTGTTCATTAATTAATGGGCATGCGAAGAAAATGCTCCATAGTTTCAACATCTTGTGAACATTTGGGATGCATACATGATCTTTCATTTATACTTTTATGTTTAGCATTGCCCTTCAAATTGACCCTGCCATGTACACTAAGTCAAACTATATCCCACATTTGTTTTGCTATATGATCATCAGTTAGTTGCTTTGTTATGGTGTGCTCTGGTATTCCCAATGCAGGATCAAAGGCTGGAGAACTGGAGAAACATAAAAAACTGAGAACACCAATAGTTCATTGAGCTTTTTTACCTAATTTCCCAATCACTTGTAAGAAAGGTATTCTTCAATGCTTATTTTTAAGAAAGTATTCTTGAATGCATAGAGTACCTGATCTATTTTTACATTTAACCATTTTGAGGAAGTTTTTTTCCCCCAGAAAGTAAGTAGAGGCACATTTCTCTTGGAATAATACCAAACCCACAGTTTTTGGACTTAACAGGGAAGGTTTTAAATTAAAACTAAAAAATAACCAACAAAAAAAGAATACAGCCAGATTGACTATTTTCTATCCTCCTTGCATAGTTTCTCAGTTAGTACGTCTCATTTTAATGGCATTCAATTAGCTTCCCTACAGTTGCTGAAGCTAAATAATACAAAGGTTTGTCTTCAATACATGAAGGTGGAAAAACTAAACTAAGAAATAAAAACAAATAGTGAATACAAAAGTCTTAGCCATATAGACTCTTTTATGTATACTAAACTCATGACATATGTTGTTTCATGCACTGATGCTTAGTTACCACATTGTAATATATGGATCATCAAAATAATAGTACTGAAAACGATTCAAAAAAATCCTTGTAATTGATAGCACAGAGCACTCCACTCCCAATAATACCACACTTCACTGCCAATAATACTATCGTTCGAATGAACGATAGTATTATCATGAAAATGCCACAGCGCATGTCCAACTCTGCCAGGCAAGAAACCCAGTTACCATGGAGCCACATCCCTTCCTGCATGCCCATAATGACGGCGTGCATCCCCATTGGTAGCTTTTCTCTGAGACCGGGTGAACAAACTAAGAAACATGGCGGCGGTTTCCTCTCGCTTAGCGAGAGAAATTCATGAACTGCATTATTTTAATTTGCAGGTTTTTTCCCCAACCATACCATTTAATAGAGTATCTGCCTGATCCTGCATTCACAGAACAATTAAAAAAACTAAAGGTAGGACTGGCTAAACATTTTTTTTAAAACGAGTGAGTCTTCAGTGCTATGTGCAGCTGAGATACAGCGTGTCTTCAGTGAGGTGGGCAGCCAGCCCGTTTCACATCAAAAAAGTAATCTTTTTGTAAAACTGCATCCATATATTACAAAAAATAACAGATAAATGACTCTGTATTACAAGGCAGTCAGTCCATCTCAAGGTTTGGGGGACTCTGGGAACCTCTCGAGCTTCGCTCTCGAGGTTCCAAGTCCCCCAAACCTCTCGATGGGCTAACTGCCTTGTAATACATAGTCATCTATCTATTATTCTATTTGCATAGGATCATGCCTTAAGCTTTATTATGTACATACTTGTATAGAAAAAGTTATATCTCCTTTATGTCATCACTGTGAATGCTCTGTACTGTGCTTGTTTGTGAACCTTCTTACTACCTTGGTGAGGAGCATTTGTAAATGAGTCCATGACTCAAAGGTTTGCAATTCCAATATCATTAAATAAATTAATTAATAAATAAAAAATGAATAAATAAATATATATGTTTTGTTATGAGCCAGGATGAGTAATTGCATGGATCCTCCCCCAGGAATTGCATGCTTTTTTTTTTTTAAGCATGGCCGTGACTTGATAACTTGTGGCCTTCTTTCCATCTCCATGTACACATAATCTCCCTGCCCTATTCCCACGCTCTGCAGTGTAAGCCCACAAAGCCTTTACTGGGGACACTGTGTCATCTATGTGAGCCTTCAGGGTTACCGTACAACCCTGACACCCTTGATCCATTTTTGACCTCTTAATCATGATTTGTATCTCTTTCATCCCCTAACTTAGATCTTCCCATTCCAATCCCCCTTCTTCATTCTTACTGCCATGTCCCTCAGTCTTGCTCACTTTTATGGCCCCTGCAAATATTCCTAAATAGATCGTGTGGAATAGCGGGGCCTTGGCTTTCAATCTACAGCTTGCCGGCAAAAATCCTTTTTCAGTTTTTTCAGCCATTGCTTCCCTATTGGCCTTCTACTATCCATAGCTCACTGTTTTAACCTACCCCATCCCTGCGTCATCCTTCGAATCAACATTGACTTTGTCTGGTCCTTCCAACCCTTCAGGCTGCAAACTAAGCTGTTCCCTACTAAATAGACCCCCTTCGTGGTGTGGGCCGTTCCTTTCTGCCATTGCTCTACTGTGAGTTTTCCTAACTGTTCCTCTGTAAGTGGCCTACTTACCTCCATGTGGTGTGTTGCCCTGAATGTTTGAAACACCCACCAGGTCCCTTCATTGGCCCTCAGAGTCTGTGGCGCCCATGAGCTGCGAAACAGTAGTTCTGCTCCCTCTTGCCAACATCCCAGATGTTGATTGGTATAGGTGTCTTTCGCTCCTCTGCTATAGGAGCCAGCCTCTGGAAATGATCCAGCTTCAGACGGGAAAGGCTGTCAGCCAGGATACTGTGTACCCTATTTATGTGTTTTGCCCTGAATGACATGTTCAATTTTTTAGGGCCCTTAACACCAACTGTCTCAAGACTCCCATGACCGTTTCTGACCTGGCTCCTCTGTGGTTTAAAACATCTACCACTGCCTTATTATCATACCAAAATGTCACCTTTTGATTCTGCAACTCTTCCCCCTACACCAGGGTGCAGGCCCAAATGGGCATGATCTCCAGCAGTGTGATGTCTTTCACTTTCCCATCCCTCACCCAGTCTATAGGCCATGGTTCAGTGAACCATCTGCCCCTCAAATAGCCCCCCATGCCTAAGCCCCCCGCTGCATCTGTGTAGAGATCGATATCCATGTTATAAACCCAGTCCTCTTGCCAAAAGGAACAGCCATAATAGGAGCTGAGGAACACCTCCCATACCCCAAAGTCCTCCTTAATTCCACTTGTCATGTTTACCCAATGGTGTGGTCTGGCTATTCCCACTGTGGCCCTTGCTAGCCATTTAGTGAATGCCCTCCCTGGGCCAATTGCTCTGCATGCAAAGTTTAGATGTCCCAAGACCTGTTGTACCTGTTTCAATTGCACTCTTCTCCTACTTGTATGTACTTGAATCAGTTCCTTCAGTTTTGTCACTTTTTATCTGGTAACACAAAGGTATCTATTTCTATGCCCAGGGCTTCTAAGACCTTACTGGGGCCTTCCGTTTTGACTGGTGCCAATGGGACCCCTAGCTCCCTGCACAATTCTTGGAAACTGCCCAAACATTCTTCCTGTCTGTCTCCTCCCACTGCCTATTAAAAGGTAATCATCCAGGTAGTGTATGACAGTCTTGTACCCAGTTTTCACCTGAAATATCCACTGTAGGCATGTGCTGAATGTTTCAAATGTAGCACATGCTATGGAGCATCCCATGGGCATTGCTTTATCAAAATAGTGATGACCTCCAATCTTAAATCCCAATAGGTCCCAATCTTCCTTCCTAACTGGAAACAATCTGAACGTGTACTCTATGTCCCTTTTGGCCATCCAAGCAGTCAAAGTCGCTCAGATAATCTGGACTGCCTCTTCCAGTGTGGCATAGGTCACTTTACTATGTTCTTCACTTATAAAATCATTCACTGAGTCCCCTTCTGGAAAAGACAGGTGGTGAATCACCCTGTACTCTCCTGGCTGTTTTTGGGGACCAAACCCAATGGTGAAATCTCATATTCTGTAAAGGGGGGGTTATCATCTGGCCCTTCTACTCTACAGCCACCTTTTCTTTCTCTATTTTCCATCTTAAAATCTCTTCTCTCCCTTTTACTGAACCCAGATTGTTTGCCTCTCTCTCTTGCCTCTGGCCCTCACGCTGTAATGAAAACCTGTGTGAGAGCCTTCTTCCATCATCTCTGCCACTTTTTTATTAGGGTATCTTTCCAACCACTCTTCCCATGCATCTATCCTGATGGGGGCTCTTGCTTCTTGAAATTGCACCCCTGCCCCCTTCCCTTCTCCTCCACCAAAGTCCCCAACCTTGTTCATTTTCTGGCCTTGCCTGTCAGTAATTCTGACTTCCTCTACCTGCATGCCCCCTGCCTCTTCCCCCTCTACTCCATGCCTGCCCTCTATACCCCTGCCCCTCTCAAAAAAACTGTTGACCTGTTCCTTACACCCCTCACCGTTGGGCTCCTTGTACCCACGCCATTCTGCATCTGCTCTCTGGGTGATTTCCCCTGCATTTTCATCATGTGTGCCAAAAGCGGCATTGTGGCCAGGAACAAAAGGCCCTATTGTAGCCCCAACAACACCTCTGGGGCATCGTTCCCTTTCTTCCCATCTCTCATTTCAGCGTGGCCTGATCGGTTACATAATCTGTCCACAAGTCTAATCGTTTTGTATCCCATCCTACATCCCCATATGTCACCATTCTTTGCCGAAAGAATTTGTCATAGTATATCCACCCCACCCCACCCTTTGCCTTCACCTGCCTTATGATCAGGGAGTACGTGATGAGTGGGATGCCCAACTCAGGCTTTTTCTCCAGCACTATGGCTGAGAATGTGGCAAAACCTACAAACCATCCATCCCAAGTCTTCCCTTTCGTAAATTTGTCCTCCTCTTTTTTACCAAACAAAACTACTGCTGCTGCCATTTCACTCTTTCCTATATTCTCTGTCTCTTCATAATTTGCTGCTGCTTCCTGGCTTACCAAAGCAAAATTATCCACATACTCTCCCCTCCATATTTTCTCTTTTGTGGCCAGCGGGATGTGTTCCCTTACTCTCATTCCAGGAGTTCCTATCTCCCTTGTTCCTTTTCCCTCATTCTCCACTCCTCTTTCCCCTTCTTTCATCACCTCTTTGTCTGACCTAATCTCTGCCAGTGCTGACTCCATCTGCCCCAAAATCCTCTGTCCCAATTGCCGAAATAATTTGGCTTATATACTCTTTGATACTTTTACTCACCGAACCTGTTACATTACCTGTGGTCTTTTTGGCATCTTGTTGCCTGCTGTCCTCCAGATACCCTGGTATGGTCCCCTGTGGTTGAAATGCTGGTTGCAATAATAGTGGCTGTGGAGGAACCACTGTGCTCAGGGGATCGGGGCTGGACTCCATCGGGGGAACCATGACCTGGTCCTGGGGAGGTACTGGTGGTACTGGATCAACAGGCTGCAGAGGTACTGGGGTAGCCACCCTGGGAGGTGTCACCATCGGTGTTTGTACCCTGGCTGGGCTGTGTGGCCTCCCAGCCAGCCATTTCCCTCTGCTTCCTTGTCCCTTCCCCGCTTTCCTTTTCTCCTTTGTTCTCCCTGGTTCCTCCCATTCCACTCTCTGCCACATTCTATTGGCTTTGTCTGCCAACTCCACAATAGCCCTGTAGGTGTCCTTTTTCGACGGCCTGTTCTTCTTTAGTGCCATGCTCCTTGCTCCTTGCAAAAAACTGTAAAGATAACTGACAAAATTTTATTTTTAACTCTGTTGTTAATAGTCTCTCATCTGGCCAGGCCCACTTTTCTTTTTCCTGCCCTTGCTATTGTGTATCTGACCATCCCTTTTTTCCCCCATACACTCCTGTGTAAATGTTTCTTTTTTTTTTATATATATATACTCCCCCTTCACATAGGCCTCCTGTTCTACCTTTTGGGCCTCTGGCATTCTCTCACGGCCTTCCCAGGCCTATTTGGCCCTTTCTACGATGCCTTTCTGTAGCTGACCCCCCCCTTGGGGCCTTCATTTTCCTTTTTTTTTCAGCCCTACACCTGCTTCACCCCCTGCCCTCCCTTTTTCCCATGCCCCCTTTTTCATCGCTAGAAACGTTTGGGTGTGTGACGTCATACCACGTGGCCAGGCACTTCCTCCCAGTCCCCTGGCCTGCTGCATCTCCTCGCCTTGCATCTCCGTGGGTCTTCTCCATCCCCCCCACTCTTCTGGAGCGCTCTCTCTCTCTATCACCAAAACAGGGCTATATTACTGGAAAACCCCCTCCTTTCTGCGCTTCACCCCCCACATTGGGCAAAAAACCCAGCTACTTTATCCTGGAAATCGTTCAGCCTACCCACTCATAGGGGGTGACTTGCAGGCTGCATGGATCCTTCTCACTCCCTCATGCTCCCTTGTTGCCATATAGTGTGGCAAGACTGCTGCTGGCTACATGCAGTATCCTTGGTTGGAGCAAGGAAGCCACACAGAAAAGAGGAGGTATGTAATCTCCTTATGGAGATGTTGGAGGTACAGGGACTGGGTGAGTGATGGGGTTCATTTTTGAAGTCGCAGTGAGGCGGGCGTGTGCTGTCCCCTGAACATTCCGGTGGCGCTGCTCATCATCTGTGATCCTGCCCTTCCACCCCTCCCCCATCAGAAGCCTTAAAGGAGACTTCTTTCTTTTTTTTTTTGGGATGTGGCCCTTTGGACCTCTCAGGAAATCGCAAGCGCACAAGCTTTATGAAGAAAGAGTGCGAGTGATGCTCCTGTGTATCCGCCGCCCAGGGGGGGTGTGGGGAGCTCCTTTTCTAGCAACTGCACCGTGCAAAAACCACTGAAAATTCCACAACGATTTTAAAGACCAGGTATACCATCCACAGTAAAGCTTCAAAACTTGTTCCCCCACCACTAAACCACTTACATTCAATCCAACAATGTTAAAGGCCAGTGGATGCCTAGTCCAGCCAGCTGCCTAACAGTTTGCATTTAAAAGAAAAATAGGCTCAGATTTCAACTGGACTGTAGAAAAGATTCCCCTTCAATACCCAGACATAGCAGGCTTAGCGGTATTTTCCTTTTATTAACATCTACTGCTGCCTTATTTTAAAAACTCAAACCATTCTCAGTTCAATCAGGCTCCCTGCCATGCAGGCTCCCCCCTCCCCCTCTTGAACCTTGGCATGCTTAAAGCCTTCAGCCCGCATAGTCATTCAGCTGGATCCAAAAACACCCTGCAAACAGCTCCCTCTCTGGAAAAACTTAATTGCCTCTCATACTTCTGCCCCTTTGTTCTACTTCACAAGGCTTAAATGCTCAGCATTTCTGAATCCACCTATCCTTGTCTAAAGCCACTCTTCACAACTTTCCCAAACAAACCATCTCCTTCCAAATCTCATTAAACAACAAAACAAATACATTTTTTTCATTCTTGCCCAAACATAGCTGTTAGCTTTCTTTACCTGCTGTATGCTAGTACACAAACCTTCCAAATGATAGCCAATCTGATGTGCTGTAGTTTCATGTGTATCAAAACTTCAGCAAAAGTGGCTGAACCACTCCTGTGCTGTCCATTTTGTACCTCCTTTAGCCCTTCCCCCTTCCTGTTGCCTGCCTATTGTTCTGTCTCCCTGCCTGCCCTTCTGAGCATACCATCTTCAGGTAAAGGGAAGGGGTGCACCAGGACAACGTGGTCTGCCCCTTAAAGGGCAAACTCCATTGGTACTGATTCTGGGCCATCTCTCTTTTTACTTATGAAATTTTGGAAAGAAAAGTCACCTGGTGATTGCTCTGCTGCCAGCAGTAACTTGTGTAACTGGTGTCTGAGATTTAAATATGTTAAATATTATTCCCTTTTTTCTTTGTTGTAAAGTTCCTTTAATTCTGCATTCAGATAGTCCCACCAATCAACAATAAAGTCATACATAAATAGAAGCATCTGTTTTACCCTAATAAATTCCCTAACTGTTCCTAATACTTTGTCATTTTCCAAAACAATGCTATTATGTCTCCATATGGTAGATTTTACATTTGGATTTGAATTCGATCTGATCTGTATGATAGCTGCTTTTGTGGTCAGATATTTCTATAGGGGTGGCTTTAACCAAAGTTATTTGCATCCTTGGAGCTATAAACAAAAAGCCTGTTCTGGAAGATAATGTACCTTTGTAAAAGGTGTGTTTTCTAAATCCTTTAGGTACTGCAGCAGCATCCACTAGGAGTGCAGATGTGATCATATAGTGTAAGAGGGCCAAACCACAATATCTCTTCTTTTCTCCTAGATTTCTCATTTTGGCAACAAAAACAACTTTTAAATCTCTACCTAAGTTTACACCTTTTGTGATACATAAGTATACTGACTAGTTATGAACAAATCAATGCTGCCAGCTTTTGTCTGGGCACTTATATAGTTATCAAATGTAATTCAAGCCCATTGTAGTTTATATCTAATAGCAAAACCCTTGCTGGCACTAAATCAGTAACTGTATGTAGTTTTGCAGTATATAATGTGAATACAATACTCACCCCCAGAGCATCTATCTTCGCCCAGCGACCAGAAATTTCAATCCTGTGGCCAGTATTTCTTTGCTATGGAAACCTCCTGCAAAGTATATAGGCAGGTGTCTTGGAGGAAGATGCCACCTGTGTGCATATTCTGTAATACAGAAAATTATGTAAGTCATTTTTTAGGTTACAAATGCTATTGATATTTAAAGTGAAGAGAACTTCTGATTCTGTGTGCAAATCATTGTGAAAAATAAAAGAAAAGAAAATAGTCACACCCTAGCATTATTTGTTTTTCCTCCTCTGTTCCTACTACTAGACCTACTAGAACCTTTCCTTTTCACTTATGAAACAGGGTCCATTCTTGATTGTACTGTGTCACAGGGGGGTCTTATTGTGAAGATGCAATTGATGGCACATCAGAGTCTTCCTCTATGTCTCCTCATTCCTTGTGAGCTGCCAGATCTTCAAATGGGCTATCAATTTCTATAGACCTTGTCCATGATTGTTTAGATTTAGACTGGCCTTTTTTTCTTTCTCTGTCTGGTTACCATCTGAAATACTTATGTCTTGGGAGTTGAAGGAGAGGACATTTCTTTTGCCTTGTGGGAGGGGGGCTTCCAAAATCTCCTGACTCACATATTCCATTTCCATTTCTGTTGTCTAAGCAGTTTGTACTACAGGTTCTTCTTCACCCACAATTCTTATATGGTGTGCACCCTTTGTTCCACTGGATTATCTTCAACTGAAGATATAACAGGTTGCTCTGGAATTATTTCTTTACTTGGTGCACAAGGCCCCAAGGAGGTAGACTGTGTAGGATCTCAGGGGCCTGTGGGATATGTTTCACAAGAGCCTGCCGGCTGTGCTTTACTAGGCAATGTTTTTTTTTTTCTCAGGGAGATCTTGTGGGGAGATCCACACTTTCTTCTGGCCTTCTATATAGTATTTATATAATAATAATGTTCAGCCTGATCCACATCATCTCTTTTGTTATGTGAGGCCCACAGGAAGAACTTGAAGGAGTGTCCCTCTTTATCACATAGTTTACAGCATATTTTATTTGTACGGTAGCTACTTAAGCATTCAAGTTCTGAAGAGAACCCACAACAAATGGTATCACAGGCATTGCTTAGGTGAGTTTTTAAGCAGCAATGATAGTAGGCCTTTGCTTGCCCTGAATAAAACACCACCCCAATATCTCGACCCAGATATAAACAATTTGGAAGCTATGGAATCCCTATGTCACAGTGTAGTAACTTTACTTCTCCCTTCAACCTCAGTCAAAATGTTTTCTGAATCTGTTATGGGGTTGGGAGAGCCTTTAACAGTACATTTTTGTTTTAGTCAATGCAAGCTATCCGACACACTTACTATGTCATTTTTAACAAGCATTTGTCAATGCCGAATGTTTTCTTGCTGGTATTAGCATTTGAAGTACAGGAGTTAGACAGATGCAGAATAGGAATGGCAGTGAAGTATTGAACTCATGTCAACCCCACTGCAACCCTACAGAGATGGACAGGCATTGGGGTGTGCCTTTGGGTCATCGCACATAACGCTCATGCCATTTCACCTCACCCTATCCTGCAGACACCGACAAATGTTGAGGTGTGCATTGGGGTCTTCAGCTTTACAGTCACCCCATTCCATAAGGGCATACACTGAAATGGGTGCAGTATAGGAGAACGGGGTGAACTCTGGGGCCGAAGAGTCAAGGCACACCTCGATGCCTGTCACTAACTACAAGGTGGGGTGGAGTAGTGAAACATTACAGTCAGGAATCCAAAAGCACCTGACGCCTGTCAGTTCTGACAGGGTGGGACGTTTTGGTTAGAACCCCTAACGCCTAAGGTGTTTGTTGGTATTTGCACTACAAATTTTCAACATGGCCTTCTTGTGACCCCCCCCCCTCATAAAAGCATTTGGGGCCCCTGCTCATGAACAGTGGCACTCTGATTTTGTTAATCTGTCCTGAACATAGATTTCCCACAGCGACCGTGCCATTCAGCGCCAGATGTGTGAAAACACAGTTCAGGCACAATGTGAAAAATGACAGCTGTACCATTCATAGGGAGGTGTTAAGAGATGGCAATGTTGAAATTTTGGAGGGAAAAATAAAAAATTCTCGAATTTACAAGTGTACATGGAAATGGTGAAATGCACGCTTGTAACGCAGTCATTTCATGGAATTATTTCACCAAATTTTCAACATAGGCATTTTGTAACCTCTGCTCATGAACAGTGTCACTATGATTTTCTTAATATGTCCTGAAGATTGATTTCCCACAGCAAACGTGCAATTGTGCGCCAGATGTGCAAAAACACATTTCGGGCAGGATGTGAAAAATGACAGCTGTACTGTTCATAAGGAGGTGTGCAAACATGAGAATGTTGAAAATCTTGAGTGCAAATATTACAAAGTCTCGAAGTTACGAGTGTGTGTGGAAACTGCACAATGCACTCTTGTAACATAGTCATTTTGTGGACTTTTGTCACCAAATTTGCAACATAGGCTTTTTGGGAGCCCACCTCATGAACCATGACACTGTAGTTTCGTTAATCGGTCCCAAAAGGTGATTACGTGCAATGACCATGAAATTACCTTTCAGGACCAAATAACCAGATGATAGTGACTGAATTAATGAGGTGGGGTCCCAAGAACTCCATGTTGAAAATTTGGTGCCAAAATTCGCAAAAATGGCTGTGATATCCACCTAAGTTAAAAAAAAGACATTTATGCCATTATACAGCTTACTGGCATTTCTTCAGTTCACAGTCGGCTTTGAAGAGTGCAGACATATTCCTGCTCCACTAAAGATTGTTGCGCCAGGCTCCAGAGGTAAGTATGGGATGAGGGGGATGTGGGGTGCTCAGAGGGTGGGTGCAGATTGGGGAGGTGGCACCGGACACAGCAAGGAATGTTTTTTTCTGTTTTCACAGGTTTAAAAAAATATATATATTGTGAGACTTTTTTTCTGTTTACGGGGACAGTGGGCAAGCTGGGGTGGGCTCCCAATGTGCCACCTGGGTGTTTGTGCTGGGGGGGCTGGAGCCAATGGGTATTGGTCACTCTGTCAGCACATACAATGTGTTTGGGGGTCACATGAGCCAAGGTGGATTGGACACCCCCTCTTGGCACACAACGAATGGGGGGATATTATGCCGCCAGGGATTGGGCTTCCCTGTGGGCAAATGAACTGGGGAGAGGGCATGCTGACAGGGGGATTGGACACCCCTGTCGGCTTTCATGGGAACTGTGAGAGGTGGATGGTGATAGCCACTACCATGTTTATTGAAATGTGACACCAGACAAGGCAAGTTGCTATTTGTTGCTGGAATCAGGCACAGACCCAGCATCAGACTGTTCAGGAAAAACAGCTGATTCCCCAATGATGGGGTGCTCCTTGATTGCAGCAGTGAATTTCTTTCAGGTTGGTGGCATGCTTCAAAACTACTGTCATCGACAGTGTGCTCCTCCATTGGCACCACAGAGACCAGCCCCAAAGAGCACTACCGGTGTTGGCCACAACACTGCTGTACCTCAACAACTCACTACTCCAGCAAGCTGCCACAAAATGTTTCTTGCGCATGTGCACGAGCAAACATAATAAGGATTGTCATTGTTTTAATTTCATGTTTTATAAGGGGATACCAAAAGAAGGTGTCCATTAATGTGTATTCTTTACCTGATGACATTTGGTCCAAAGTTTTTCTAATCCAGCAACTGTTTCAAAGCTTACATCGAATGATGTATCTCCAGATGTATATATTAAAGCAAACCGTTCAGTAGCATAAAATCTTAGGCTTTCTTTTAGCCAAGTTCTAACTACATATACCTCGTCAATCTATTATTCCAGACCTCCTTTATATTTTATTTGCACTGCATTTCTCCTTCTAACTTGCTCAGTTGATGTTTGGAAAAAAAGCTGTGTTATCTTCTCTGCTCTGTAGGCCATTGGGCATTCCTGGGATGATTCTCAGAAGAAGCCCACTGTGTATACTCAGTATCTGAGGCTCTGGTGGAGACGTTAGGGTATCCATCGTCAGTCGGGTGTTCTGTATTTGATTAAGAAGTCTGACTTCCCTTGTCAGGTTGATTTCCATGCACAAATTTTTATGTTTGCTTGTGCACATGATTGCTGCCCAAGCACAAGAAATATCTTGGGACAGTGTGACATTTTAGAGGTGTGTGAGTTTCTGTCCAATGCAGCTGATGCTTTATGGAGCCCATCCCTCAGGCACCAATGAATCAGTGAGCTGTCTATGATAGCAGTTTGAGAGAAGTGGCCTTCACTTGAAAGAAAAATGCTGCTCCAATCAGGGATGGTTAAGAGTTGACACTTTATGGGGCTTATCCCTCAGGCACCAATGAGTCAGCAAGCTCTATGACAGCAGTTTGAGACAGAGGACCACACTTGAAAGAAATCTGCCACTGCAATGAGGGATGAGGGACAGTTTCTTCATTGCAGCGGGTCTTTCCCCTTCCCTCACAACCAGTCACACAGACATACTTTCTCTCTGTTGGCAGCAGCTGACAAGACTCCGGCCATGTGCATTACAGTGCACAGTAATGCACATGGGTGGAGTGACGGTTCTGATCGGCTCCTGCTGCTGAGCACCTTGTTTGTTTGGTGTGCCTTTCCTGGTGAACCATTTCAATAAATAAATAAAAGAGCCATGTCACAGCATTCCAAATTAGTGGATCCTGCCACCCATCACACACTCCCGGAAAGGCGACATTGGGTTGCCCAGTCACCATGTCGGCATGTATCCCCCCCCATTAATGTGACACACTGGGAGCCAACCCCAGTGTACCAAAATATTTTTTTTATTTATGATTGTGACACTGGGATGCCCATTCCCAGTGTCAGATGACCCCCTCCACCGGCCCGAATATTTCAAGTGCTGACATCGGGGTGCCCAATCCCCGTGTCAGCATGCATCACCCCCATACACACACACACACTGTTGTGGCACTCTGGGGCCACCCCAGGTGCCTAAATATTTGGTAACCTGTAAAATAAAGAAAACCATCCCCAAAGTCTTTTATTTCCCTGTAAAAAGAAAAAGGTCCCTCGTGGTCTCCCATTCCCACCCCACCCTCCCTGTGTGGCCCCACCTTCCCTTACCCCCTTACCCCATACTTACCTCCAGAGGTTGGGAGAAATTATCTTCTATGGACCAGGACATGTCTGCACTCTTCAAAGATGACTGCCTAATGGAAGAAATGATGGTAAGCTGTATAATAGGAGTCAATGGGGGAGGTTCAACTTAGGTTGATATCTCAGCCATTTTTAGGAATTGTGGCCCCAAATGTTCAACATGGGGTTCTTGGGACCCCACCTCATGAACACTGTCAATGTCATTTGGTTACTCAGTCCCGAAACATGATTTCCCAGTTGCTGCATGGAATCACCTTTTGGGACTGAGTAATGAAATGACAGTGCCAATGTTCATGAGGTGGGGTCCCAAAAAACCCATATTGCAAATTTGATGAAAAAATTCCAAAAAATGATTGCGTTATGGGCATGCATTGCCCAATTTCTACGTACGCTGGTACCTGCACCAATTTTTAATATTTTCATTCAAGATTTTCATAATTGCCATTTTTTCACACCTTCTTATGAACAGTACAGCTGTCATTTTTCACATCCTGACCAAAATGTGTTTTCACGCCTGTGGCACAGAATGACACAGTCGCTTTGCAAAATCACCTTTCGGGATTGAGTAACAAAATGATAGTGCCACTATTCATGAGGTGGGGTCTCAAAAAGCCCATTTTAAAAATTTAGAGCACAAATACCAACAAATGCCTGGGGCATTAGGGTTTCCAAACATAACGCCCCGCCCTGTAGAGACTGACAGGCGTCAGGGGTGTGACTTGGGGTTGTCAGCTGTAATGCTCATGCCATTCCCCCGAGACCACCACCCTGCAGCCAGTGACAGGCATTGAGGTGTGCCTTTGGGTCTTCAGCCCTAATGTTCTTTCTATTCACCTCTACTGCACCCATCGCAGCTTATTTCCTTATCAAATGGGGTGAATGTAAGGGCCAAAGACCCCAAGGCACACCGTAACACCTGTTAGGGTCTGTAGGGTGGAGTGAGGTGGAATGGCATGAGCGTTATGGGCAATGACCCAAAGGCACATCCCCAAATGCCTGTCAGTCTCTTCAGGGTGGGGGTGGGAGTTGACATTAGTTTAATACTTCACTGCCATTCCTATTATGCATCTATCTAACTCCTGCACTACCAATCCCAATACCAGCAAGCAAACATTTAGCATTGACAAATATTTGTTTATTTTGTGATTCTTTGCCTGTGTTAATTGCCATAAGCTGACAAGGAGACTGAATCACAGGATCAGTTTCTTCTGTTACTATTTCCATCTCTTCTGTATTTCCTCCCTTATGCTTTTCTTGTGATAAGGAAACTGGAGAGGGGTTGTGTCACAGTACTTTGGTTCATTGTCTGAGGATATATTGGTCACTGTACTAGAGGTTTGTGGCTTTTCCTGTGTATTATAAGGGAGGAGGGGGTACCACATACAGTGATGTAGCACCAGTCACAGTCTTTTTAAATAGCAATGGCTCCTCAGAGGATTGGAAATCAAACAAAGCAGGAATTTCCATTTCAAAATTAACTTGTTCCCTTTGTTTTTGATTCCTATTTTACTTCCATTTAACCAGGAAAGTGGACTGGATTGAAAAGATCTGTTTTCAGCCTTACCTTGTACAGAGGCATGCTCCCTCTGTACAGAAGTAGTGTGCCTCAACCACTCTCATTGCCAGTTTGTAAAATAGGTGCAGTGTCCTGTTCCCCCTTACCCAACTACATAGGGACATGAAACAAGGGATTCAACATTGCCGGACTTTCAATTATGGAGCTGTCTTTTCCCAAATCAGCTGCACTTCCAGGCTATGAAGAATGCCATGGTGAAGCTTCACTGGGTTTCTCTCGGTCTGCTTTTCAGAAGGTCTTTTTCACACTCATTCAGTTTAGAGAGCTGTGGTTCATTTCTTACTTTTGCAGACATCTCCTGACAGTTCTATTAGAGTGACTAGCACAACTGCTACTGTACATACCAGCCTGCCTGTCAGAATCAGTTGTTGTGCAAAGCTCAGTCCTTTGACTTTTACTGCTGCAGCCACACTTCTAAATGCTGGGCTGCACAGCTGATCTCTCTGAGTGCTGACAGAAGAGACAGTGCCAGTCATATCAGTGTGACAGGTTTGAATAAGACCCTGTCCCATTTGTTACGCAAAGAGAGTTAAAAGCAAGGATCTGTTTTGTCCTCTCCTATTTCTGCCACTTCTGTGTCTTTGCCTGTCTGATTGTGCAATCACATCTTTTTCTTGCGGCACTCAGGAACTGAGCACTCTGAAAGATCCCACACTTTCCCCCTGCTATCTTCCTTCCTTCACTTGCTGTTTCTATTATTTCTTTCCCTTGCTTCTCTGTGGTTAAAAAATATGAGAAACTGTTTATGTGAAACTGCAATTCCTTGATTTGCAAATGTATGTAATAATATTGTTGAACTATTGAAGACAGCTATTTGAGTTTATTAGAAAAGATAGCTAGCTGTAACACAGAGAGTTGACCTTGAAAACCTTTTGACCTCCACAAGCTTGCTAAAATAACTGTCTATAGGAGACATCTCCAGATAGAATATTCTAGTTTGTTGAAACTGTGCAGCCTGGATGTACTGGTCACAGGAAAGAAATTTACAAAGTGTTGTTACATATTGTGAAAAAAGGATGCAAAGTTAAACTTTTAGAAGAATAGATCTTACAAAGAGAGCAATGTTTTGGTTTTTGAGTTTTTAGATTTAGAGAGATTCAGATGAAGGACTGTTTGTTTGAACTGCCTGTATTTAGAACTATCCTGTTCATTTTTTTTTATTTTATCGTTATTAATAATAACAAAACACTACTTGAGAATTTTATGACTTCTCCTGGTTTGCTATGCTTCCTGACCTTTGCCTCTATGACAGTTAATGTCAAATAAAGTGGGATTTATGATGTGCATACTCTAAGCCAGGAGTTTTGTACGTGGCTACTAGAACTGGTACCCAGGGTAGCACAGGAGAAAGTTATGGGTCCTGCAGCAGCAAGCCCAGGAGTGATTACCAGAAGAATGGCAGCCAAACTAGAACCAGAAACAAAACCCAAACTGAGACTGCACAATTGGTACCAGCGATGAGAGAAGAAGAAAAACATGCAGGGACAGAGCCTGAAAGCATGTCTGCCTTCTTCAAATGGTGGGATATACAACAAAGAGAGACTGAGAAACAGAAAGAAAAAGAGATTCAACATTTAGAAGTGCAGAGAAGAGAAGATATGCATTGTCTAGAGGTGCAGAGAAAAGAAGAGATGCAGCAATGGCTTTATGCCTTGCAAGCTATCAAAGCTGGAGGATCTAGTACAGGTCAAAGAGGGCAGCAAAACACAAACAACTTAAAAGACATTAAACTTACAAAGCTGTGTCCCTCAGATGATCTCAAAGCATACCTGATAACTTTTGAAAGGGTTGTCAGTGCCTGTCAATGGCCAAAGCAGCAATGGGCAATTAGGATAGTATCTTATCTGACCAGGGAAAACCTAACTTGCCTCCAGCAATATGGACACTGCACGGTCAGAAAACTATGACCTTGTGAAAAGATAAATCCTTAAAAGATATGAAATCTCAGGAAAGACCTACAGGCAAAGATGTTGGTCCCTGAAGTACCACTCGTTTGACAATCCTCAAGAAATTTCACCCAATGAAGAGAACTCCTCATTAAATGGCTCCAACCAGAGGGCAAAACAGTCCCACACAGATAATTTACATACTTGAAATGGACTAATTCATTAACATCCTTCCCACAGATATGTAGCTCTGGGTAAAAGAACACCAACCAGAAAGTGAAGAAAAGGCTGTTTCTTTGGCTGAGGACTATCAGATGGCCAGACAAACACTGTGGCAACAAAGTAACAGCTGAGGAATGGTAAGACCCTCTTTTTACCAGTTTAACTCCAGATCAGATAAAAACTCTGATGGGGGTAACAAATCTGTACCCAAAGACTTTATTTGCTGTAACTGTAATAAGCCAGGCCATATTGCAAGAAACTGACATAAAAATAAGCAAAACACTGAAGCGAATTTGGCCTTAGTAAATTGAGGCAAGTATTTAACAGATGCTAATGGAAGAAATGATGGGAGATAAGACGATAAAGGGACTCATAGTCTCAGAAAGCAGACAGACCCTGGTGCATGTTGAAGTTCTCGGAAAGCACTGGGCAAAGGGTCCAGGTACTGGGGTTATCTGCATCCACGGGGACACTCGATACTATTCCACCACCCAAGTAACTCTGAACATTAATGGGGTATCACACCAACCTGTAACTGTGATAACTGGAAATGACTTTCCAAAATTTGCGAAATTCATCACAGAGGAAGTAAAACCTGCAGTTACAGCAGCTGTTACGACAAGAGCACAGGCCAAGAAGCTCCCAGATGGTGGGGACAAGTTTCCTTTTGATGACTTTGATGTGGACTTGTTTTTTTTTTTCTTGCCTTTTTCTCCCCTGAGTCCCCGGTCGGTCCTAGTGTCCTTGCATCCTTCATCTCCAATCGCTGTCTGATCCGCACCAGTCTCCACTGAAGGCCATCACCCATTACCCCATGGCTTGCCCCCCATGGTGGGGTGGCAGGGGGCAACCAACTCCCCCACCAAATTTGGATCTGTACTGGTGATCCCCTCCTGGAGCCGGAATGAATACTCACAGATAGCCATCAAGCCGCTATGACCGGGGCACCCCTTTTCCTTGTTCTGCCTTCGGAGGCGGAGTGTGCAATGCTGGCAGGGGGTGTGCTGCACAAATGTCCACATGCAGCACACCCACTGACTGCCCCATCTCCGTCCCTGATCTTGCAGGACCAGGTGTGTCAACACCTAGCATCCGCTAGATGTCAGGCTACACTGGCCTCTGTGCCCCATCCCTCACCAGGACAGGAGAGTTGTCCAGAGGATGCTCAATCCTCTCCCACCCCTGCCAACCCCAGGCAACCCAAGCTTGCTCCCAAACCAGGGTTGCTGGCGTGGCGCGAGGTGTGGCGTCCAGCGTCTCAACTCACAGCACCACCAGGCTGGCCTATGTAGATTTGTTTGAGCCCAACTTCAAGATTCAGAAGTCCAGGAAAGAAAGAAGATGCCTGAAAAAACAGTGGCAACAAAAGACTGAAGGACATAACAGACATGAAAATGCTAAAAATAAACTGATAACTGACTGTAATTTTGTTTCTGAGCAAGCTAGTAATGTTTCACTCCAAGGTTACAGTATTTTAAGCAGCTGGGGTGAAACAAAAAGAGGGTGAACCAATGTTTAAAAAATGTAATGGACAACTGTACAGAGTCTGTGTGAATCCTCAGATGCAGGAACAGATAGAGCAATTGGTCAAACCAAACTGTATAGAAATGAGTTGTTACAGAGAGCACACAATAGTCCTATGGCTAGTCACTCAGGGAGGGATTGCACCCTTGCCAGATTGCTGTACAAATTTTGCCAGTCTGAGACCCATGAGGACGTTGCTACCTACTGCAGTTCTTGTGCTTAATGTCAGAAAGTAGTTCCAGTAACTAAAAAAGACAAGATACCCCTGGTGCCTCTACCTTTGACAAATGTGCGGTTTTGAGAGAATTGCAACGGATGTGGTTGGCCCCTTAGACAAAAGTAAAAAGGGTAACCAATTAATTTTGATAGTATGTGACTATGCCACTCAACACCCAGAGGCACTTCCAATGTATACTGACACATCCCCAAAAGTAGCAGCACAGCTTGCCAAAATTTTCAGCATGGTGGGCATACCTAAATAGATTATTACTGATCAGGGTAGTGATTTTTGTGTGGCATTGCTGAAGGAGCAGTACTGACAGCTAGGTATCACTGTGATGAGAAGTTCCCCTTATCACCCTCAGACAGACGGTCTTGTTAAGGCAATTTAATCAAACCATAAAGCGCATGTTCAAAAGGTTTTTGAAGGATAAAGAGAAAGATTGGGATCAATATTTACCATACCTTTTTGCTTACAGAGACATGCTTCAAGCTTCAATAGGTTTTTCACCCTTTGAAATGTTATATGTTAGACAACCTACAGGGCAACTAGATATAATAAAAGAAACATGGGAAGATAACCCCTCTCAGGAAAATGTATTACATCTTATATGTGTAGACTGAGAAAGAAATTGGCAAAATATGTTGAAATTGCCCACAGTAGTCGGGAGAAGGCCCAAAACTGCAGGTGTATTATGACCATGGGTAAAAAACACAACCTTTGGAGCCAGGTGAAAAAGTCTTGCTACTGTCACCCACTACAGAAAACAAACTGTTAAAATGAAATGGCACGGGCCTTATACAGTGCTTAGACATACTGGTTTGGTTAGCTATGAGACTGGGACCCTGATAAGAAAAATGATACCAAGATGCTAACCTCCTGAAGAAACGGGTTGAAAAAACACCAAAGGCTGTTTTGTTAGTGTTAGCAGAAACTGATATGTAACAATGGGCTACTACCTCTGCCTGGTGGGCTCACACCAGGTTTGAAGTGCCTGGGCTATGTTGCGATGGTAACGGGGGCCGGGGGGGCCTTCCCAGATAGGAAATAAACAGTGTGGTGCCTCCACCCAGAGTAAATATAGTGGGCCACTTTGTTGGTGTGGTACAACCTGGTAGTCATTCCACACACAGAATACCATAAACAGTTGCATTACTTTACTTTGCATGCAATTAATGACTGTAGCTAATAATATACTCACAGACAGTATTGAACAATAACAATAAAAGATTTATTAACAGGGGAAAGGGAATGAGGAAGCAAAGATAAATGGCAGTTTAAGTATTTGATGAATTAATAAAACCCATAAACAATCATGGTAACAACCACTGCACCCACCCCCAAACAACAACCTCACATTTAGATTGGCCCTCCTCCCCAGTGGTACAAGTGTCCCCTAAAGTTAGTCTGGGTACCCAGCTGGAAATTTGTTGCAGGCCTGTACAGTGCTGCTGGTTGGCCAGTGCTGGTATACTCCTTAATTAACTCAAACCTTAACTAGCAAACAATTTAAGGAACCTCTCAGGTCAGGGTAGGCCCCACCTTTACTAACAGTTCTGTAGCACAGTACTTTTCAGGGTACAAACAGCAGCAAATGAATTAGATGGCTGAGTTGAGGCCTCAGACAGGGCAAACAGGTGAGCAGCTAAATTGGCTGTGGTGGGATTCTTGTAGCTTGTCACCTTCTGTACAGCTTGTCACCTTCAGAGATGTTGCTTCGTGGATGCCAGGTTAGGCCAGTATCGGGCATCAGGGCCACACATCTCCAGTGGAAACAATGGGTAGTGCCTAGCAGTAGCACTACCTGGGTGACTCCCAGACCATCCTTGCTAGCAGTGGCTTCTGTTCTGGAGTTCAGTGGTCCTTCTCTCTCTCTCTCTCTCTCTCTCTCTCTTTTCCTGTGCAGGCAACAGCATTTAGCCTCTGGAAACAACCAGCATACCCCCTAAAGCTAGGGGTGTTAAACAGTCTATCAGGCAGTTCTAAAATTGCAGGATCAAGCCACAGTACAACTGCTTTGCTTCAAACTGGTTTTCCAAGACCATAGGAATCTTCTGCAGATGCCTCTGGGATCTGCTTGCTTAACCCAGTCAACCTTCAGGCATCTGGCAGGATACAGTGCACTCTCCTCACAGTTCTTCTCTCAGATGCTGCTGAGTACTAGCTGTAAGTAGCTCTTCAACTATTCACTCTGACTTTCCAGTTGGTAGAAATCTTTTTGTCAGGTCTGGAGATTGGTTGAGGAAGCCTTAGGTTGATTTCCAAACTTTTTTTCCCTCCGACACAGTAAAAGCCATCCAGTCCAATGGAGCACTTCAGCCAGACTGCCCTGAGCTGAATCTGTCCCTGGGGCCTGAGGAAAGAATTGAAGCTTCTGATTGGCTGAATACAGCTGTCCATCTCTTAAATAATCTTAAGACCTCTCAATGCCTGATTAATTGGCTGTTTAGGCACCAAGAACATTGCCTTTTCTACTCCCAGGAGCTGTTGCAAATTCCTTTAGGGCTCCTAGAACTCTTTCTGATAGGTGCAGGCTGAGTTCAGAGGTGACAGATATAGCTGTAAATATACATTTTATACAGTGTCCCAACTTTAAGGTCATATTGCTGGCAAACTACACTGTTTTAAGAAATAAATTCCCCATAGCGCATTAGCTGCCTATCTGCCCTGGCATCCAATGACAGAATGGGTTTCGGCAGAGGATCCCCTGCCTGTCACTAGTGCCATATCACTGCCCCCCCACCCCCCGATTGACAGACAGGGCTATTTTCTGTGCATAGCAGCCATGGCTGCCTCTTAAAGAAACAGCACTTCCTTATATAATATAGCACTTTAGCACTGTTTTAAAGTTTTAAATTTTCCCCCAAGTGTGTCTCCAGACTCCCTTTTACTATTTTTATGCCCACAGGGGCCTAAGCACATGAAACCAACTGGCAGGAGTAGCTGAAGCAGCTTTTACACTGAGCACCGCATCACTGTGGAAACCTGCAAGCTAATCCACCAGCTTGCACATTTGAGCAGGGATTCACTTGAACATGCTCACACTTTGATATGCAACACTCTGTGAGCAGACAAGTGGGTAGTTTAACTTAACTTCACTCCTCTGGTTCCTCCCACAGGATACAGAGACACGGGGGGCTGACAGGAGCAACTCAAGGGCTGCAAAATGGGATGGGGACTAGTGGGAGGGCAGAGCAGTACCCAAGGAGACAAATAAGGTAAACCCTACCCATAGGGAGGTTACACTCTCCCCTCCACACCTAAACACCTGGCATCCACGCCAAGTCCATACCAGGGACCTGGCATGAACAAACATTAGTATAACATTTAAACAGGAATAATCTAACTAGACAGATGCAAACTATCTACACGATAACTTTGACAAACACTGAAAAGTTTTCTAAGTTTTACGTAATTGCCATGATAGTAGCTGGTATACTGTAAGAATCAGAACTTTTGTGCTCTATTATATGAAAAGTTTGGAGCAATGCCATAAGCACATGTTCAACCTCCCCTCTTACTCTTTTTAGCTTTATCTGCTCTGGGTACTTTGGCTTTTGGTGGGCACACAACAATTCCGGGCAGAGATCTTGGGTGACATATGCCTTTGTAGGCTACGTGCATAAAGTTCATAGGAACACCTGGAGAGTCTCAAGTAAACTTTAATAATGGCTTGATGGCTCTTCCAGAGTGAAGAGGTGGGACTGACACTTCTTCTTCAGCATCAAGGTTAGCTACTGCCTGCTCATCAACCAGCAATGAGGCATTCTCAGGCAAAGTGGACTCCACAGCTTCCTCTGGCAATTCATTTGGTTCCTCTATCTCTACTAGTTCAAGCTGTACAGGTTCAGGCTCTACAGGATCTCTACCTTCTTGCTTTGTTACTTCCTCATATTCCAGCCGGTCATCCAAGGGTACATTGTAAGCTGATGTTTCAAAGTCCAATGATATTGTTGGAGGCTCTGTAGTGGGCATATCTGTCACATCACTTTCTGGTTCAGATGTCTTTTGAAACAGTCTAGCAAGTGCTGGTGTGGAACAGTAACAGGATGTGTGATAAATTACTTCTACTGTACCTCTGATTCAGTATCAGTTGTCTGGCTGTGTTTGCTCATCAGGATTAACTGGAACAGCTGCAGATTGTTCTGCCCTTTGCTTAACTGGTCGTTTGCATGCAGCAGATCTTGTTACAGGAGCTGTGGATGGGGTGGGGGGTTCTGACTTGTTTTGTCTGTTATCAATGTCTATTCGTCCAATGGGCAGCAAGTGATTGCAATGTATGGTGCGGTAGTCACTTGTACTGTATGTCTTTCTGAACAGACTTTGTACACAGGCAAGTCTTGCAGTTTTTCAAGGACAACATAAAGAGTACTGCCTCAGCAATCGGCAATCTTATGCTTTCCAGGGATTCTCAAGTTCTTCAGTAACAAATGGTCACATGGTAGCACTTTGTGGGCCTTTACTCTTATCATGTCTTTCTTTGTTGGCACGGCCCTTTTTGGCTTCAGCTTCAAAAGCCAGTCTGTTGGCTGAAATTAACTGTTCTTTCAACTTCTGCACATATTGGAGGTAAGTCTCTGTCCTGGCCTCATCAGCAGGAATGTGGAAACAAATATCTACTGGTAATCTTGCTTCTCTTCTGAACATTAAACTATACAGGGAAAATCCAGTAGTGTCATTCTTAGTGTAATTATATGCTGAACCAAAGCACTCACTTGCTGGCTCCACTTGCTTTTATCTTTTGGATTCAGGATGCCCAGCATGTCTAAAAGAGTTCTGTTAAACCTCTCAGGCTGGGAATCACCTTGAGAGTGGTAAGGGGTTGTTCAAGATTTGGTGATACCCCACAGAGACAGCAATTCTTTTAACAAACAGCTCTCAAAATCCCTTCCATGATCAGAAAGGATTCTTTGGAGAGCTCCGTAGTGGATGAAAAACTTCTGCACAAGGATCTTGGTGACCATGGAGGCTTTTTGAACTTTGGTTGGATAAGCTTGAGCATATCTCAAGAAATGGTCAGTGACTACAAAGATATTTGCCACATTTTTGAGTCCAGTTCCAGGCTTAGGAAATCAATGATTATGAGCTCCAAGGGAGCACTTGTAACAATATTAACAAGAGGGGCAGCCCTCTGCTGCAGTGCTTTTCTTTGAACACATCAGCTGCAGCTTTTGCAGTAATTCTTAATATCACTTCCCATACAAGGCCAGTAGAACTGGGCACAAGTCAGATTAGTGTGCACTCACTCCACAAATGGCTTGTGTTATCATCCAGAGCTCATAATACAATTCTTTTTTATTTTGAGGTTAACACCAGCTGCACATGAGTGGTCCCTTGTGGATGTTGAACCTCCTGGTACAATGAATTGTTTTTAAGCTTACATTTTGACCACTCTTGTAACAGCAGTTTTACAGTTGGATCTCTGGTAATTACTTGGGTGGCATCACCCCCTTTCTGTAGGGTGCTAAGTACATCACATATACTCGAATCTAACCTTTGCTCTCTCTGTATGTCTTGGTTCGTCAGTTATGGCAATGATTTTTAAGTCCAAGACAGCCAAATTGCAGTAGGCAGTCGGAATACAGTTACCAGAAGCACCGATACTATCCACCAGATGAGAGACAGTTTCTTTTGCTGGCTGCTCAGCTGTGTTAGACTTTTTACACAATGCCTTCACAGTCTGTTTTGGGATTCACACCCAGGCTGGTTTGTCAGCAGAAGATGCCATTGGATGTCAGCCGGCACATCTGCATCAGTATGGTTGAGACCAGGCTGGTATTCAACACAGTAGTCATAGGTGGACAAAGCTGACAGCCACCTATGTTGGACTGCATCAAGCTTTGCAGTGGTTTGCACATATGATAAAGGGTTGTTGTCAGTTCTAACAGTAATGTGTGCCCCACAAAGATATTTTTGGAATTGGTCCAGAATATTCTACTTCAAAGCAAGAAACTCCAATTTGTACACAGGAGATTTCTTTTCAGCACTATTTAGACTTTGGCTTGCAAAGGCAACAGGGCACAGTCCCTCTGGGTAGCTCTGATAGAAGACCATCCCAAGACCACTTAAGCTGGTGTCTGCGTGCAGAAAATAGGGTTTTTGAGGGTCACACTCTGTGGTTCACCTCTGGCCAAAAGGTTCAGATGTCTTGAAATACTGTTTAGGCTTAACAGTAACAGCAGGTGTCTTTGTTCTCTTGTCTTTATTGGTGGGTGGGTAGCCTTGTGTTAGGTTCAGTAATGGTCTCACCACCCGAGTGTAATTTTTGAAAAATCTTCTATAGTAGCCACAGAATCCAAAAATCATTGTAAGTCCTTCAAGTTCTTTGCTTTAGGCCAGGTGGTTAATGCTTCAGTTTTACAGGGGTCAGTCTGTATACCTTGGACTGATACTACATGTCACACGTATTATAACTGAGTTTTGGAAAAATTGACACTCGTCGATAGAGATCTTGACTCCAAACTCCTCCAACTGATCTAAAACTTTCAGTAATCTGGCTTTATGCTCCTCCAGTGTCTTTCCAAATACAATGATGTCATCAAGATATACTAAGCAATCTAACAGGTTCATGGCTCCAACAGCTCTCTCCATTAGATGCTGGAAGGTGGGTGGGGCACCTGAAATGCCTTAAGACATTCTTAGAAATTCATAGACTCTGAGAGGTTATATAAATGCTATTTTTTTCTCTGTCTTGAGGTGCTAAGGGTATTGGATAATAACCACTCCCTAGGTCAAGCACAGAAAACCATTTGCTTCCATTAAGACAATCAAGGGCATGTTGAATTCTGGGCAAGGTTTATTGATCAGGAATTGACCATTTGTTGAGAGTCCTGTAATCCACACACATGTGCACTGCTCGATTTTTCTTTCCCAGTACCACAGTCGGTGACGCATATGGACTTTTTGATTCTTGGATGATACCTGCTGCCAACAATTCCAGCAGATGCCTTCTGACATCATCAGTGTCTGCAGGTGCTGGTCAGCAGGACCTTTCCTGGAAAGGGTGTTCATCATTAAGCCTGACGTGATGCTCTTTTCCAAATACACATCCCCAATCCCATTTGTGAAGCAAAAACACCTTCATCCTTTTGGCTAGCTTTCTGTGGCCCTGGATCTTCCACTGCTCAGGAATAGGAGAGTCACCAAAGTCAAAATGTTCTGTGTCAATGCCAGGTTAGGAGCCATCTCTGGTGGGAGCAGGTTGCACTGCAGTATCTGCACAGTACACTTGCACCAAAGTACATCCTTTCCTGACAAAAATGACTTGATCTATCAAATGTTTAACCTGGACGGTAATTCATTTGGTGTAAGCATGAGCTCTGATTGGCAACACACTCAGCTTTACTAACAGTTCTGCAGACAATCCATGTTCTTCAGAAGCATCAAGCATCAGTATTTGATTGTTTACACTTTTCTTCAGGTGTAGCACACCACTGATATTGCACTCAGCTCTAGGGGGCAGCTCCAGCTCTTCAGCATCAAGACACCATACTATACCCATAGGAGCATCTTGAACCTCGACTGTAGTCTGTGTTTGCAGCTGGCAGGCCTTTTGCACCAGGGCATGTACACATAACATCTTTACTTTCTGTTTGGCTTCTCTTTCCTGGCACAGGTGAGCCAGGCGACCAAACGTGCACATTAGTGCCAATAAGTACAGTCATTCCATCATACATTTTAGACTTTGGGCACACTAATGCCAATGTCTCGACTGGATCCCCCACTCTGGTTACTTTGCATGGGAAAGTAATCCACACTTTGAGGTATTCCAGATATGGATAGGATTTGTTGCCAAGTCCCTATACATTCAAGATTTCCAAAGGCAGTAGCTTGTGATGGGACAGGTGCTGAATGTACCAGTCTTAAAAATAATTGTCACTTGGGAACCACTGTCCAACATAGCTGGAGCAGGCACTCCCTCAGTGGTGACTATGGTTTCAGTAGATGCTACAACAAGTTTGTCAAGGGTAGGTAGTGCAGTTTTGGTTGGTTTGCCTGAAGACTTCACCAGAATTGGAGGTTTCTTAGGCCTGGTGGAGTGTAACTTTTCTTCAAGTAGTCTGTTTCTGACTCTTTGTTGGTCGGTTCCATGTCATAATGGCGATCACGGAATAGCGATCACTGTTGCAGCGAGTGTGCATCATCACTCACGGTGAGGATGAAGACAGTGCTTGAGACCTATGGGTGTTTTGTTTAATGCAGGGGGCTGTGCCCCAACCCCCCCCACTAATGGATTCTCAACTCCAGGGAGGTTCCTTTTTGGGGGGGTGAAAACTTGGAAAAATACAAAGCCACCAGCCACAAAAAAAAAGGCACCACACCAGACCTGAACCCTACACCCTGCACCTCTCAAGCAACCACCCACCCCACAACTCTAGGGGTCCAGCATGGCAGCTGCCCACCATACCCTGTCCCACATACATTCCCTCCCCTTCCAACCCCCTGCGTATGTGTATATGCACGTACATCTGTTCACCCTACCTCTCCAACCACAGTATCCACTTGCTACCCTGCCAGGTAGCCCTGTAGAGTGGTGCCATGATTGAGTCTCCTTTTTTGTGAGCGCTCAATCATGGTCACCCTGTACATGGTATGCCTCGTTGGTCCTCCTGCAACCGACACTCTTTCTTCGCATGGCCATCCTTTCCACCATTATATCAGAAGATTCCCTCTCGGCTCAGCTTGGGTTCAACTCAACTCAACTCAGCTCAACTCAACTCAGCTCAACTCAATTTATTTGTAAAAAGTGCAAGTCAGCATCTATCCAAGCACTTTTACAAATTATCACAAAAAACAGCACTTTAAAAACAAGTACATGCTATAAACAGATATAAACTCAGTATTCAAATCAGTTGTTTCATCCATATTCCAAGAAGGCGAGGCTAAACAAGTGTGTTTTTAATGGCACTTTAAAGCTCTCCATGGGCAGATACTCTCTTACCAAATGAGATATAGAATTCCACAGGGTAGGGGCCATAAATGAAAAGACCCTGGCACCAGAAGTCTTCAGACTTACCCTGGAAATCTCTAGCAACCCCTCATTGGTGGAGTGGACTGGGTGGAGGGAGCAGTAATGACACAGGAGTTCTTGCAGATAATGTAGACCCTGTCTGTGTAGAGCATTATAGGTCAGCAAACTGACCTTGAAGGTGACTCGCCACTAAACTGGCAGCCAGTGCAGGCCAGAGAACACAGGAGTAATGTGACAGGCTTAAGATAAGCCAATCAGCAGCCTAGCTGCCACATTCTGCACCAGCTGCAGATGACGAATGTCAGCCCCCAGAAGCCCTAGGTATAGACAATTGAAGTAATCAAGGTGGGAGGTCAAAAAGGCATGGACCAGCATTGGAAGGTCATTGGGGGGGACAAGGTGTTTAATCCGGATGATATTCCTGCCAGTGAGGTGCGAGTGAAACCACCTGAGGACTGTACCTGACAGTCCACAGATGAACCGCAGGCACTCCAGTAGCTCCCCATGGCCCACGGTGTCAAATGTTGCAGAGAGATTAAGGACAACCAAGATGGAATGAGTCCTCTGATCTCTCACTATCAGGAGATCATTTAGTACCAAAATAAGGGCCATCTTGGTACTATGCCTCTTCCTAAAACCTGACTGGAGAGGATTGTAGATCTTGTGGATGGTAAGATAACCCTCCATTTGCAGCATGACTGCCTTCTCAATAACTTTCCCCACAAAAGGAAGGTTAGAGGCAGGTCTGTAGTTAGCAAGACAGTCAGGGTCAAGAGAAGATTTCTTTAGGAGGGGTGTTACTACAGCCTCCTTCAGGGTGTCCAGAAACATACCTGTCTTTAAAGAACACCTGACTAACCCCGCTAGGACTTAGCTGATAACCTCAACACACCCCACTGGGAGGTGAGTTGGGCCTGGATTCAAACTACAGTAGGTTGGGCACAAACTCTGGATGATCCTCATGATGTCCACGATTGCCAACTGTCTGAAGTCCAACCAGACAAACCAAGAAGCAGCAACCTCCCACCGACCACCTCAATCCCTACTGGACAGGGCTGCACAGATGTCTGACCTGATGCCAGCAACCTTATGTGCAAAGAACCAAGCAAACTCATCACACTTTCCTTGTGACAATGCTATCCATGGCTGGAGACAGGATGGATTGCACAGTCTGTCCACAGTCTGAAAGAGCTGGGCCGGTTGGTTCTGTGCATAGCAATCTCCCTGGACAGTCTTAGTCTGTCAGTATCCAGGCCAGACTTCTGCCATCTCCTCTCCAGCCTTTACTCAACTCACCTCAACTCCCTCAAAGTCCCATCAAACCAGGGGGACCAAGGGCAGCGAGTGAGTAGACGAATGTGGACAGAAACTACAGAATCCAGAGCATCTGTCATTACGTTATTATAGATCTGCAGCAGATTCTCTGAATCTGAGCTTACAATTGGCATGCCCGATAGGTCCAGCGCTGCCATCAGGCCATCTGGGGTCAAGCCCCTCAAAGGGCGGTACCGGATCATCTCCACAGAGGCAGGCCTTTTGGGGGATGCCTGAAAATTTAACCTTATGATATGGGGATAGACCAACTGACTAGCTCCACCACCAAGTCAGAGGTCTCCATCCTCACTAGAAAGACCAGATCCAATGAGTGACCATGAATATGGTTCGCAGAGATAATAACCTGTCTGTAACTCATTCAAAGTCCTGTGCAGCCAGTATAGTGTCATGCTTGTGCAACTGTGTTCGTTTGGTTTTGGCCATTCACACTCTCTATTCCAGAGGAATTACCACCCCGTAGGGGTACGAAAGGCAAGGAACCCTCAGAGAGGGTTCCACCAGTAGAGGTGCCACGGGACGATTCTTGTGGCTAAAGGTACCTTAGGAATCCCCCTAAGGAGAGAAGTGCTGCTGCTGGAGTAAGAGGGGAGGATGATGGAGCAAAGAAAAAGTGCTTCACAATGAGGCTGAGAGGGACTGCTTATATAGCTCAGCACGCGGGAGTGGCTGGCTGCTTGGTCATTCAACTCCAGGCAAAGCCTTTCCAAATGAATTCATTAGTTGGAGGAAGTCCTGTACAAATTGTGAGAGTTCATTGTTGACCTAGGCATGGAAGTCCCCTAACACCATCAATCTAGGGGAGTCCACCACCACCATATCGACGATGAGGTCCATGACTTCCTGAAGAAACTGCTTCTTGCCTCCTGGTGGATGGTAGATGAGAAGGATCTTGTAACCCACACCCACACCAATGATACATTCAAAGGACCTGATCTCCCCTGCTGGCACATCTATAAGGCCCAATTCCACTTTAAAACAAATGGATACATCCCAACCCCTGCGATCCATCCTTGGATGGTGTATCACAGAAAACCTGATCGGAACAGCTGACTCAAGAACTGGGCCAGCATTCTCATCCAACCAGGTTTTGGTGATGCAAGCCAGGTCCAATGACTCAACAAGATCAGCAAATACTGCTGTCTTGTTTTTAATGGACCTGCCATTGCATAACACCGCCCAGTTAGGATGAGCCACCAGCGTTGGCCACATTATCTGCCCACCCAATGTGGAACCCTTGGGTATGGGGAGCAGACACAGAGGACCCCTCTCTGGAACGCATTTCACCCCAGGGTGACCCCTGGCCCTCACTACTCCAATCCTTCTTTCCCACTCCACTTCCCTTCCAGGTCCACAACCCCCAGCCCTATGCCTCTTCCTCACAATCCCCAAAGCTCTTCACTGCCCATGTACATCACTGGGCAAGAGGGGGCAATCAAAAGGCTGGAGGCCATGGAGCTCAGAGGGGGAGTAGCACCTAACTGGGAGAGCTCTTGACAAACACATACCAGTACAGGTCTCCAAAACAATCACATCAGTCCACAATTCACCAAAACTAACACACCATAGCATGCAACCAAACAAAACCCAGAATTCCCCACAATGGGTTGGGGGCAATACATCAGTGGGGGGTCTCCAAACTCAGTTATTTGGTTTTGCAGCCTAACCATTAGAGGCCCCATCAAGGAATTTGACAGCATCTTGTCCTCAAGCTGGCTCTCTCTCTCCCCTTGCCTAGCCTGAGGCTGCATACTTCATTTCTTCAGTTCAGTCACCATGCTACACAACTCATTGATTCAGGTCTCAAGGTATGGAGTCACAAGTGGTGCCTGGACTTGAACTCCCATGCCTATGACAGAGAGGTTTGGGTTGAATGGAAGAACAGGCTGGTTCTGGTGTGTGTTTTGGCCTTTACCGAGAGCTGCAGTGGCCTTATCAAACACTTCCTTATACCCCTTAAGTAGCTCCCTCCATTCTTGAATTTCTGATAGGGGGGTATCCAATAACTTGTGTAACAGCCACTGAGGTAGGTATAGGATCCCCATCACTGTTCTTCCACCTCAGCCCTCCCAACTTCTCTCATAAGTTCACTGTGGGTCAGGGAGTTGTCCCTTCTCTCAGCCAGGCATAATTTGAGAATCAAAATGATCGAATGGTAGGTAAGCCTTGAGCACATGTTCCAACCTTACTCAGTTCACATCTTAAGAGGTCACCTCACCCTTTCAAAACACTCTCTGCTAAATCCTTTCAATGCAGATCAAGAAGACAGACAGCAGCTCTCCTTTCCATTGCCTGGTTGACCTGAATCTCCACATCAGGTCCTCACTTGACTCAGTACTCCTAAAAACATTCTCTAAAGCAGTCAAATACTCTTGGGTAGTAGCATCAGGTTTCAGAGACTGGAACAAGTGGATAGTATCCAGTGCAGGGCCTTGGAGGCGTTCTCCAAACTGGTTCCTTTTTTCAGCCTCTGAGCAGTGCCAATTTTGCACTAAAGGGATGATATAGTCCATCCACATCTGTAAATCATCCTCCCCTGCTGGGGTGACCTTTATTGTGGAAAACATTCTCAATTTATGATAAGACTCTTTACCAACTGATATCACATACTATAGGTGGGTCTTCCTCTTGAGGTCTGGGACAGGGCACCCCCTGCAACATCAAATACTTCTTGCACTTCCTCAATTGACTTCTCTTGGTCCCACAACCATTTATTGACTTTCTCTTTGAAGATCTATGGCTTGGCTGAGGCTTCTCTTTTGGGAGTCCCACTATCCTGAGTCACTATTTTCCAAGCAACACTGGAACCTCCAGGGGTTAGTTTTTCAGGCACTCTAATGGCATCCACAACATTTATGCACTCAGCACCATTAGTGTCTTTGTGGCAGAATCCATTTGCTGCCCTTGAACAGCAACTGGGCCAAGGCACTTGACTACTGATATGGCCTTGTCTAGTTTTTCCCTGTCCATCCTGGGGAACTCCCAACAGCAGAAGGGCTTTTTGAGGCTTCATGTCCTCACTCTCACACCAGTCAGTAAGTTTATTACAGGCCATAGTGTCTGAAAAATTTTGGGATTTGTGGGATACAACCCTGTCCTCGTGAGCAAAAACCCTCCATGTAGGTCATGACTGGTAAATAGGAGATACCAACGGTGCATCCAAACGTGTAACCTGAGTGCCATGTAACAATGGGCTACTACCCCTGCCTGGCAGACAGGGCTATTACAGTTCATAGCAGCCATGGCTGCCTCTTAAAGAAACAGCACTTCTTCATTATACTTGCACGATAGTGCCACTATAGTTAGGGTAGAGTGCCGTGTTTAATGTTAAACCTCAAATTTTGTACTTTACTAACTTTGAAACTGATCAATGGATTTGCACAGAATTGGGCATGCACTGTTCCATGGGGTAGATCTCTTGACATGGCAAGTTTCACTCCATTCAGATGTACAGATTCTGAGATCCATATAGTGCAAAAACCTTCAAGGTTTCATTTTTTGCAATGTTTTCCTCATTGCCTTGTGCCCAGACAGTGTGGAATTTTTGGTGTGAATTTTTTATGGTAGAAGCAAATTGTGTAACAGAACTGCCATGTGTTTGATGAAAAAATATGAATCTGTTACAAAGTTATTCACTTTTTAAGTTCCAGGATAAAGGTAAAAAGTTCAACAAAGGATCTGGCCTCACAAAAAAGGATTCTTTTTCGTGAGCCGCCAATCCTTTTTCACCAGAAAAATTCCTTTTTTGTGAGCCGCCATCTTGTTTTTTTTCCACAAAATAAAATGTGTGGAAAATACATAAAAATGTTCGCCATTTTACAAATCAAACACCAGACCCTAGCTAAACGGGTCCCTTTAACTAGGTTCTGGTGTTTGTTTTTCTCAATTAGGACCAGAAATACCTTTTCTGGGCACCAGAAATGCTGATTGCTCAGCTTATTGAGAGGAGCACTTCCCCTGTGTTCTCTGTATAAGAACCATGGATTTTCTTGACTTCTGCACCTGCAGCTGAACTGCTGCTGCCAGCTGCAGTGTGAGTGTGATCCCCCTCCACCTGGTGTCTCGTGGCACCCCTCAGTCCCTGATCACTGTCCCCCTAAATAAAATATATATTCCCTGGTGTCTAGTGGTACCCCACACCCTCCAATCGCCATCCCCCTTATTTTTATGTTTTATATATTTATGTAATCAGACACCGGGATGCCCAACCTTGGTGTTGGATGCTGTTCCCCCCACAGCCCATTATTTTATTACTTCTGCTGACATTGGGGGACCCAATCCTAGTGTCGGTATCATAAGCCTCCCTCTAGCAGTGTGAGACACTGGAGAGCCCACCCCGGGTATCCTGAAATATTTAATTTAATCCTGCAAAAAGAAAACAGTCCCCTGATGGCTTTTTTTTAAAAACCTGAAAAAAAGAAAATGGTCCCTTGTCGTCCCTGCCATCTCCCTCCCTCATCTGGACCCTCCCACTGAGCACCCACAACCCTGCCCCCCTTACCCTATATTTACCACTGGTGGTCATAGGCTGTCATTTTCTGTGGACTGAGACAAGTCTGCACTCTTCAAAGGTGAACCATGAACTGAGGAATCACAGTAAGTGCCTTATAATGTATTTCAATGGTGTTTTAAACTTATGTTTATAACTTTGCAATTTTAAGGAATTTTTTCACCAAAATTCTCAACAAGGCCTTTTTGGGACCCTGCTTCATGAACACTGACACTGTCCTTTTGTTAATTAGACCCAGAATGTGATTTCACAGTCATGGCGTGAAATCACCTTTTGGGAATGAATAACGAAATTTCACCACCAGTGCTCATGAGGTGGGTTCCCTAAAAGGCCATATTGAGAATTTGGTGAAAAAAATTCCTAAAGATGGCTGGGATATGACCATTCATTGAAATGTTTCCACACAGGTGCATAACTTTGGTAATTTTTAATATTTTGACTGCAAATTTTCAACATAGCCATTTTTCACACCACCTCATGAACAGTTCAGCTGTCATTTTTCACATCCTGTCCAAAATGAGGTTTTGCACCTGTGGTGTGGAATGGCATTTTTGCATGGATTTGAAAATGTTCTCCTATGGGGTTTATCATGTGGGGTTATAAGATGACTGTGTTCAATATCTGAGGTCAAAATATGAAAAAATGCCAACGTTATGACCATTCATTGCAGTTTCACCATGCCCACTCGTAACTTTGGAAATGTTAAATACTTTGATCCCAGATTTTCAACATAGCCTTCTTATTACACCACCTCATGTATATCACAGCTGTCATTTTTCAAATCCTGCCCAAAATGTGTTTTAGCACGTGTGGCGCTGAATGGCATTGCTGTTGCACAGAATTATGTTTTGGTGGGGCTTGAAAATTTTCTGTACTGGGTACATGAGGTGGGGTAACAAGATGGCTACACTGACAATTTGGCCACTGTTTATTTATTTTATTATTTGATCATCAGTTTACAGACCTTTGAGTCATAGACTCATTTACAAAGGCACCTCATCAAGAGAGCAATACATCACAGCAAGCAAACAGTGCAGCACATAACACTTAGATTAAAAAAGCAGCCAGTGTTACAGGCATTCACTGGTGGTACACACTTGGTAAAAGGCAGATCACAGTAGTCATAATATAGGTACACGAGTACCATATCAGGTAGCAGCCAGAGATATTTTATTACATTAGTCAGCAGATGTTGCATGAGATCCCAGGTATATACAGCAAAAGTAAACAGGGCAGACCCAGCCATGGGGTGAAGATTAGGGGCAGGTGGGGGATTATGTGCAGTTGCAGCAGTGACTGCTTGTCAGATGGCTTCTAAGGGAGACCTTGAAAGGACCAAGCTTAGTTGAGTCAGCTATACTGGCTGGGAGGGAATTGAAACAGGAGGGAGTTCGATAGCAAAAGGATCTGTGGGCCATAGAGGTCCTTACCCTGGGGACAATAAGGGAGGTTTTGACAGTGCTGTGGGTGGAGGCTGAGTGGGAGGCATGCTGCAGGGAGGTGGCGACCCCAGGGGGGAAGAGCCCTAGCAGGGTCTTTTTCACAAGAAGGCAGGTTTGGAAGCAGAGTCTTTCTTCAAGGTCGAGCAAGTTAGTCGTGGACTACAGCAGGCATGTATGGGTGCACCTAGGGGCCCCCAGCATTAGCCTGCAGGCCTTGTTTATAGAGAGCTGGATTCTTGCAAGCACAGTGTTGTCAGCTGCAGCATAGATGGGCAGCCCATAGTCAATTAGCGACAGGACAGAGGAGGTGATTGCCAGTCTAAGGGTCTCTTGTGATAGGCAGTCCCTGTGGTAGTATAACAGTCCAGTCCTGACATTGGTGGCAGCAGAAAGGGCATTGATATGAAAATGGAAGGAGAGTGCTGAATCAAAGGTAATGCCCAGATACTTGTAGGAGGAAACCTGCTCAATGGGGTTTAGTGTGCTAGGCACTATCACGAGAGGGGCACCACTGGCTTTGCTTTGGCGATGTGAGAAGAGCATGGCTTTGGTCTTTTTTAGGTTCAGGACTAGCCTTCATGATGTGAACCAATGCTCAGCTCTATCAAAAGCTTGTTGGAGGGTGGCCTGGAGTGTGTTGGGGCAGGGGTCAGTGGCGAAGAGCAGAGCGTCATCTGTGTAGAGGAGGATCTTACTTGAGCAGGCCAAGGGGAGGGAGTTGAGGTAGAGACTGAAGAGGAGAGGGCCTAAAATGAAGCCCTGGGGAACCACAGAGTGGACAGGTCATGTGCCAGATAGGGTGCTATTGATTTTTACACACTGAGTTCTGGCAGAGAGGTAGCTGGTGAACCATGCAAGGGGGCCGGGGGAGAAACAAAGGCATCTGAGGGAGTCAAGCAGGAGAGGATAGCAAACCATGTCAGAGACCTTGGAGAAGTCAATGAACATGGCACTGGCAGGACTTCCAGCATCAAGAGCAGAGTGCAGGAAGTTGGAGAATTCAAGTAGCGCGGTAGTGGTGCTGTGACCTGCACAAAAGCCATGCTGCTCAGGGCGTGCAGGATATTATGCAAGGCCAGGTATTCGGCAAGCTGGTTGGCAATTATTTTTTCAAGGGCCTTAGAGAGTGGGGGAAGGATGGAGATAGGTTGATAGTTACCTGGGGTCACTCAATTGCCACTCTTTAGGATAGGAGTGATGATGGCGGTTTTCCATGTGCTGGGGAACTGCCCCAGGCACAGAGAGCAGTTGAGCAGCTTGGTAAGTGGGACCAGGATAGCATCCCATGTCAGACGAAGTAACCTAGTGTCCAGTAGGTATGTGCTGGGGTTGTTACTGCTAATGGCTTTTTGCAGAAGGGGTCTAGCCTCCAATGGGGAGATGGTACATAGGTAGAAAGGAGGTCTCTGGAGAGTGGGTAGGGGTGCTACTGGGATGGGGTCAAAGAAGTTACTGGGCAGAACTGAACTCAGGTCTGAGAAAGTGTGATTTAGGCAGTCTGCAATGCCAAGGGGGTCAGAGCAGACAGTTTAGGCAGTCTGCAATGCCAAGGAGGTCACAGCTGTTGTCCTATAAATGAAAGCGCAGGGCCCAGAGGGCCCTGTGCTTCCTCAGCTACATACATATACACATCTATGGAGGGATGGGAGCTCAGGGTCCAAAGGACACTGCACTCCCATAGTAAAATAAGGATGCTATTATACTATCTCAAAAAGTAAGGAAATAAGTTGAAAAAAGCTTTGTTAGTGCTACAGTTAGAGTCAAAGTGACAAAAGTTGGGAAATGAGGTCTTAGGGTTTCCCTAACACCCCCCCCAAACCAGGCAGGAGAGCAGGTGTAGGGTGTGCCTTGGGCTTTTCAAGCCTAATGCTCACCCCATTCTTATAAAGTCTACACATCTAACCTTATTTACAGATGGAATGGGGTAAGTGTTAGGCTTGAGAAGCCCAAGGCACACCCTACACCTGCTATCTTGCCTGGGTTGGGACCATGAGGTGTTAGGGAAACCATACTGCCTCATTTTCCAACTTTTGTCACTTTGACCCTAACTGGAGAATTAACAAAGATGTTTGCAACTTATATAATATTGCACTTAAGCACTGTTTTAAAGTTTTAAATTTCCCCTCAGTGTGCCTTCAGACTCCTCTTTACTTTGTTTATGCCCACAGGGGCTGGGGCACATGAAACCAACTGGCAGGAGCTGCCAAAGCAGCTTTTACACTGCGCACCACAGCTCTGTGGAAAACCTGTGAGCTGATCCACCAGCTCGCACATTCAAGCAGGTATCCTGCTCAAACGTATACACACTTTGATGTGTGGTACCCTGTGAACTGCCAAGTGGGCAGTTTAAATTAACTTCACTCCTCCAGTCCCTGCCACGGGGACACAGGGTTCAGCAGGAGCAATTCAAGGGCTACAAAATGAGAACAGGACTGGGGGGAGGGCAGAGCTGTGCCCAGGGATACAAATAAGGTAGGCCCCACCCATGATGGGGTTACATATTGATATAGTTTATGGCAGAATGGAACAGACTTTAACTTCTGATGCTGTAAAGGTGAACATTTCCTTAACCCCAGAACAAACCACAGAAATTCATAACTTGGCAAAGACATTTCAAAGCACTCTTACAATAGTGCCAGGCTGAACAAAAGGAGTCAAGCATGTAATAGTAACAGGAAATGCTTGCTCTTTCAGACAAAAGACATACAGATTACCAGAATAGTTAAGAGCAGATGTGGTTAAGGAAATACAAAAAAATGAAAGAAGAGAGTATCACTTAAGGATGAAGAACTGCTTGGTCATCACCAATGGTGACTGTCAATAAAAACAAGGGTGTATAAGAATCTGCTTTGATTTTTGGAAATTTAATCAAGTGTCCAAATTTGACAACTACCCTATGCCTAGGACAGATGATTTGGTAGACAGATTGATAAGTGCCAAGAACATTAATACCCTTGATATCACCAAGGGTTATCAGCAAATTCCCCTAGCTAAAGAATCCAGAGAGAAAACTACATTTGCTGTTCCTATTAGATTCTATCAGTTACCACCATGTCATTTGGTTTACATTGCACACCTGCTACATTCCAGCGATAAATGCATGTAATTTTTGCCCTCACACTGGTTATTGTGCTTCTTACCTGAATGATGTTGTGCTGTACAGTATAGACTGGAAAAGCCACCTGGAATACCTACAGTACAAGCAGTTATCCAATCCATCAGAAATGCAGGTTTGATCATTAATCCTACTAAGTGGGCATTAGGCATGCAGGAAACCAGATATTTGGGTTATATATTGAGAAATGGAGAAGTTAGGCCAGAGATTTCTAAGATAAAAGCTGTAGCTAACAGTCCTGACCCTAAAACAAGGAAACATGTAAAGTCATTTTTAAGTCTGGCTGGTTACTGCCAAAGATTTGTTTCCAGCTTTGCCCAGTTAGTTATGCCCCTCACTGAACTGATGAAAAAATGGTACCCAAATAATGTGCAATGGTCACCAGATTGTGATGAGGCTTATCAGGCCATCAAAGCTGCATTTTGCTCAGCCCCTGTTTTAAGAAGTCCAGACACTGAGAAACAATTTCTGTTACAGCCAGATGCATCAGAGGTAGGCCTCATTACAGTACTGATTTAGAATATACTGTAGATGAGAAGGAACATCCCATTCTATATATCAGTAGGAAATTGCATGACGGAGAGAAAAATATACTCCACAATTGAAAAAGAATGTTTTGCTGCAAAATGGGCCAGGGAGTCCCTTAAGTTTTGTTTGCTAGGAGTTGACTCTTCACTTAAAATAGACCACAGTCCTCTCTGTTGGCTTAACCAAATGAAGGATATAAATCCTCAAATAACAAGGTGGTACCTGGCACTGCAGTCATTTAAATTTAAAGTGATACACAAATCTAGAAAATAAAATAGCAGTGCAGATTTTCTAACAAGATATGGTTCAGAAATTGAGAATTCAGAAGGTTGATAAAACATTTTTGTGTGTTTAAACTGAAATGATTGCTGTAAGAGACAAGGATACTGCGTATGCAAAGAACTGCAAATGTTATAATGCAATATTAAAAGAGAAATAAAAGAAGGTTTTGGAAACCTGTTTTTTTAAGAAGAGAGAAAAACAGGTTCCCTCTTAAAGTGGGTATGTGACTGGGTTGAATAAGACCCTGTCCCATTTGTTTCGCAGAGAGGGTTAAAAGCAAGGCTCTGTTCTGTCCTCTTCTATTTCTGCCACTTCTCCATCTTTGCCTGTGTGATTGCTCAGTCGCATCTTTTGGGGGGCACTTAGCAATGGACCACTCTGAAAGATCCAACCCTCCCCCCTGCTATCTTCCTTCCTTCCATCACTTGCTGTTTCTATTCTTTCTTTCTTTCTTTCTTTCTTTCTTTCTTTCTTTCTTTCTTTCTTTCTTTCTTTCTTTCTTTCTTTCTTTCTTTCTTCCTTCTTTCCCTCCATTAAAACATATGTGAAACTGCTTATATAAAACTGGGATCTGCTGATTTGCAAATTTATGTAATAATATTGTTGAAATATTGCAGACAGCTGTTTGAGTTTATTGGAAAAGATAGCAAGCTGTTAACATGGAGAGCTGACCATGGGAAACCTTTTGACCTCCCCAGACTTGATAGCATAACTGTCTGAAGGAGACATCTCCAGACAGAATATTCTAGTCTGTTGCACCTGTGCAGTCTGTTTGTATTGGTCACAAGAAATAAATTTACAAAGCTTTGTTACATTTTGTGAAAAACAGTATCCAAGTTAAACTTCCAGGAAAAGAGAACTCATAAAGAGAGCAATGTTTTGGTTTTGAAGATTTTAAATTTTAGGGAGACTCAGATGAAGACATTGTTTTTGAACTGCTTGTATTAAGCTCCATGCTGTAGATTGTTTGTATTTTTTTATTTTATTGTTATTGGTAACAGTAAATCACTACTTGAGAATTTTAGGACTTCTCCTACAGTAGTTTGCCTATGCTTCCTTACCTTTGCCTCTATGACAGTCATGACAGTCTGTGTTTGCAACACTGCAGTTTTCTAGGCTGTTCAGGATGCTGTTCTATTTAGTGGCATCTTGTAGTACTCCTGGTGCAACTATGAAAACTAGGAACTTCTTCAGTCAGTTAATCAGAAGGGGCTCCTTCTCCAGTGGATCTTGTCAAGGCAGCTTTAACTCTGAGTTTATTCACCTTACCCTCCTCTTCTGCTAGGAGGTGCTCTTTTTTCCCTTTATGTAGTCTCTAGAGCAGCATTTTCATCTTCCACCATTTCTGTCAGGTTTTCTACACCATTATTGTGTTCACAACACCTTTTTAGTGTATTTCAGTGTTGGTAACAGCAGCCTTCTCAACATATTGACCATTACCAGGGGCACTTACATCAGGTACAAAACAGGGAACACTCAACACAGTGCCTCCTCCGCTAGGTGTTCCCTTGGCTTTCCCAAGTCTCTGTGTTGGGAGGGAAGTAGTCTCTTCCACCCATGGAGCCATTCCACTCTCCACTCGAGCCACAATCCCCCTGACAGGAAGCAGACAGTGCCTCCTGTTGAAGAGTAGAGGAATTTCACTGGTGCCAATTTTAATGTCCCCCATTCACTCAGAATACCAGCAGCAGCTTAATCTGGTTTCATTTCAATTGGTTTACATCTGTATCCTCCTCCCACAAAACTGAAATCAGACAGTATTGTCTAGCCCTCCTTCAAAACAAAAGGTAAATAAATAAATAGTTTCTAACTTAAATTGTATAGTTTGAGAAAACTACTGCAATAAAGCTATTGTAAAAAATAAGTATCTACTGTATTTATTAAGTTTTCAGATAGCAGACCACAAATATAGCAGTACTATACCATAAAGGGAACATAAAGCACCACACAAGGTGATCTCCTTGTGAAGAGGTTTCCACCTCAAAGTGACAGGGATTTGAACAGCATCAGTGAGGAATTTTTTTACTCAAGCTTTCAAAATGGAATTATAGCAATACATTTATTTTTCACAGTCCTCAGGTGCCTGGACTCTGTTTTCTGTGCTTACAATGCAGTGTAAGTCTGCCCCACTGACAAGTTTACATAAACATATAGCAAACATCCTACAGGAAGTATGATTGCAGTAATGTCACAGTAATGCCACATACACCTTTCCTTCCTGCAAAAGGAAACTAATGCCAAGATATAAAAAACAAAGTATCCTAAGCTCGCACCACCATGACCACTGATGGCATAGTCTTTCACTGCCTGCAAATGCAAACTAAAAAGAAACTGCCTAAAACACATTGTAACACAAAACAATATTTTCATGACCCTATAACAAAGCCCTACAGACCACAAATCCCTCTAGAATTTTCAAATCAGCCAATTAACTCAAACAGCATTCCTGTGATTAAAATACACTGGGCCTGATTCTTAAAGCTCACATCATGGCACAATGGGCTTGCACCACAAAGAATGGTACAAAGTGCCGCTTGCACCAAAAGATGCACTGGGAGCAATTCACAAAGGCAGCCTGCATCAATTGCAGGCTGTGTGCACCAAAGGATGCTTGCTCCATCCATGCACCACAAAATGGACTGTGGAATGGCACTAGGGGGCATGCAGCAAACACAAGCCACCACATTTCCTACATTGGGATTCTCAAAACCCTTCCAAAGGACAAAATTCTAAGTTCCCTTAGATCACCCAGATACTTAGAATATTACCCTCTGGAAGAGTTTGACTACTTGCACCAATATCGGAGCCCTCTCTCACCATGTGCCATGGCCCCCCAGCCCTGATTTGCCTGACAATTAAAATGCTAAACAAAAGCATTCTCTGGTGATCTAGTGGGCCCCCCCCCCAGCCCTGATCTGCCCAACAGTTAACATTTTCTAAATTATCATTCCCTGTTGATCTAGTGCTCCCCGGCCCCAATCTGCCTGACAATTAAAATGTTATAAATAATTATTTCCTGGTGATCTAGCAGACCCCCCAGCCCGCTCTACCCAAACAATAAAAATGTTAAAACAAATCATTCCTGGTAATTTAATGCCCTCCAGCCTAGATCTGCCTGAAAATGAAAATGTTAAAACAAACAATTCCCTGGTAATCTAGCAGCCCCCCGCCCCAATCTGCCTGAAAATGAAAATTAACAAAAAAGATGATGCAACTATGGGGTTGAGTTATACAAATGACAGAGGGAGTGTCAGATAGATTTAAAAACAAAACAAGGAGCAGTGCATAAAGCCTATAGGTCACAAAATACACCACACTCATGGAATATTCTTATTTTTATAGGAGGCAGTATAGTGCAGTGGGTTAAGGCTCTGAGCTGCAGATCTGGAGACCTGGGTTTGAATCTCACAGCTGCCTAGGTGCATATTGTGTGATCCTGAGCAAGTCACTTAACTTCCTTGTGCTCCCAGGTCACATCTGGAAACAAGCTTCAGCTTAGTGTGCTACTCCTGGTTAAACAATGTTCCCTTCCTTATTTTCTCTCCACAGGCACACAATGAAGAGGACCACACAGCAATATGCAAACACAAGGACGTAACACATGGAGATAATTTATTTGGTTACATTTTGGCTGAAAACAGCAGTTTATATTTAATCTGTACTGAATTAATTCACTATTTTGATTTTCTCAGTTTCCTCAGTGTTTGTTATTGATGGCTTCTGGTTTACACTTAGTTAACAGTAAACTGGAACAAAACAAATGGTTTCACTCGTGGTATACTTTATTTCATTTTCTTAAAGCCGTTAGCAGTTGCTGCTCTATATACTTCAAAAAGTACTGGTTGGGCAAAACCATGCCCAGCTAGCCTGTGCTGCCACCTCGAGGTTCAGGTTCCTATTGACCACTCAAGCTTTGCTCTCAAGGTCAATTGGAATCTGAATCTCTCGGTGACAGCACAGGTTACTTGTGCATGGTTGCCCAACCAGTATTCTTTATATTCTGTTATTGTTACCTTAACTGCAATTGTGTGATATTGCATGTGCACTATTTATTTTTCTACCAGTGGACCTTTTTACCTTTTGCTGCATTTTGAGATATGTGTGTATGAAAAAAGACACTGCACAAGGTACTTTATTATGTTGTGTGGTATTAGGTAAATAGATCATCTGTAGTGGCTTTGTTTGACGTCTTTTACCAGGCAGTCTATAATAGTGCTTTCTTCTAGTGAATCAATGTTGGGAAATCAAATCTTTTCTTGCAGTAGTTTCATTGTATTCTTCAAACTCTATGACCATCGGCAGCAATTTCAGGAATGCACATTTGCAGTGATATAATATAGTCCTTAGTAGTACAGTTCTATAAAGAACAGTATTAGTGCTTAATTCAGTCAGATCATAATTAACTCTTGGCAAAAACTATAATCCCGTATTTTCACATCAACAGCATTGATCTTAGCATTAAATATATAATTCAGTTCATTTTAAATGAAGGATATCAGGTTCCATAGTGTGGTATCAGATTAGTATTTCTCTGTTTATCCTCAAATGTAGTAGTCTTGGGGACAGAGTGAGATGCTATGAGGTGAATATAATCTTCAGCTATGGGACTATTATAGTTTTGCAAGAGCTGACGTGAACAGCAAAATATAGTCTGCTGGTGAGAACATCCTGTAGTCTGCTAAATTAAGTTTTCTATTCAGTCTATATCCAGCTCCACACAGTTAATGTCTTAAATCATGTCTTTGAATTCTTGAAGGTGGGTGTAATTTCAGATTTCAATGAATTTATTATAGTGCCTTGTGATCAAAGTTAAAAGAGAAACTATCTGCATTCTTACACCATAGTGTTTCTATGTCAGACTGTGAGTCTTGTATTCTTGTTTCACACACGTTAATCTGCAGCTAGCAAACATTTTATATATATGTATATAGGGGATACATGATGGGCGACTGTAGAATATGGAAAATATTAGCACGAGTGCAGAGTGAACTGTGATAATATCATGAGTGGCAAAGTGCTAATGTTTTCCATACTCCACAAGTTGCCCATCATGTGTGCGATTTATACAATTGGGTCTTTTTTATGTTATTATTGAAGTTATATTTGTTCATTTATCTGCTGTGCACTTCCTGGTGTGCCTGAATGGGACATTCATGGGTTCTGATTGGTTGTGATTTGTGAATGGAGTGTGATTCAGTGTCTTATTGGTTGTTTTTTGTCGTGCATGTTGTCCGATTGGTTGAATGTTGAATGTTGTTTGGGGCAGAGATTTTTTACGGAGTTCCAAGATGGCGTTTTATGGATTTATCTGGCTGTTATGGCGATACTTGTTGGTAAGGGCTGTTATTTGCTTAGATTATTGATTGGAGTGACTCATTTGTGAATGTGGTGCATGGATTTATTGTCAGCTTCTCGGCGTGCTCCATGGAGTCTTTGGCACAGAACAAGAGTCGCTCAGCAGATGCGGTTCTGTGGAGTCTTTGCCTATTGCTTTAGTAGAAACAGTGCAGAAACATGTTCTTTTGAGTGAGTGTGGTGGCGTTTTGCAGAGGACAGCTCACATAGGGCTTTGAGGAGGTGAAGTTGAAAGCTGACGAGAAGTTTCGAGTTTGTTTTTTAAGGTTGTGCTGCTTGGCTAATGTAATCACTGTTGAATATCAGCAGCTGATGTAGACACTGTGGAATATCTGCTAAGATATTCCACAGTATCTACGTCGGCTCCCTGATATTCAATAGTGGTGAAAATAACTACATTTATTTAGAGTGTTAGTCCTTCATCCCTATTTTATAAATATATATATATAAATTTTTTTTTTTTGGTACCGGTTCTCCCCAGTCTTCAGATCCACCCCACCTGCTGTTCCCTCATGCTCAGTCTTGCCCCCCTGGGCAGGGCCATGGGAGTGGGACTCCTCCAGCAGATGTTGAAGGCAGTGTAGATAGCAGCGGCAGAGCAGGTCATCATGCCGGGGGGGCACGTTTTTTCTGATGCTTGCTCCCTGGGGGTGGGGATGTGCAGTGATGTCCAGTGTTCACCCTGCCCCCCTAGCATGATGGTGTCAGTCACAGTGGTACATCCAGCCTCTGCCAGGGGTCTGTAAAGTGCCAGATATTTTTCCCTCCCTCCCCCAGGAGAAGGAGTGCAGTCCCAAGGATACTCGATCCTTCTCCCCTGGCCAACCCTCTGACTTCTGAGTCCATTCCTGAACTAGGGTCACCGGTGTCACAAGCAGAAAACCAACATTATATTGTCCTATTTTTGCTACTATGTCAGCAGGCCTGCTATCTATAATTTCAATGTTTGGGGAATAGCGATGTGGTATTAGTGTTTGTGTAACTAGTAGTACTTTTCGTGGCTTTACTCTATTTCCACCCTTGAGTAGTAGACATGTAGGTAGGAATTTTTAGGGAATAGAAGGCCCATGAACAAGGATGAGAAGAGTGCTGGAGAAGGAGGAGCTGGAGGTGGTGGACAAAAAACACTCCTTAGGTAAGGAAGGTGTGTTAGTGAAAGGGTTTAAGTAGAGGTTGTGGGAGGAGCTCTTCCCCACATTGAACCATGGGCTTAAGCCCTCCCATTCAATGTTTGGGGAATGGTGATGAGGTATTAGTACTTGTGTAACTTGTAGTACTTTTTGTGGCTTTACTCTGTTCCCACCCTTGAGTAGTAGGTATGTAGGTAGGAATTTGTAGGGAATAGAAGGCCCAAAAAGATACCTCCTCCAACTCATGGAAAGTGTGACCCATAACACTCAGGAGAGGAAAACCCCCCAGGTGGAGGAAACCTCTGAGGACACATAGTTATTGGTCTGCCATCCTCTAGGTGTACTAAGAGGAGAAGGATCTAGGTTCTAATAACCATAACTAATTTTTAAGGAAGGTGAGCTTCTTGGAGAGATGATGGTCCATCCTTGATCTATGGATGATGTAGTTTGGATGATGATCCTGAGGTTGATTTCTGAAGGAGTGGGAGAATCCTGAGTGTGAAGCAGATTCAGTCAAAGAAAGGTGAATGAAGTCCAGATTTCCAAGGAAATGGAGTATGCTTGTCCAAAGGGTTTGCAGGGATGTAATGAGCAGGGAGAGTATGATTAGATGGATGTGCTACCAGATGGAGGATAATAGGAATGTGATGGTTTGTGAAGTCATAAGTGATTAATTCAACTTTTGGGAGGTTTGACGTTCACAGTAAAGTATGGAAGTAAAGAATTCAGTGGAGAGGTATAAGTTGTGAATTAAGCATCCATAAAGTGGAAGGAGGAGTCAAGTAGAGTCTTTAAGTGCCTGATAAGAGAACTTTCATGAATCGTTTGTAACTGAATAGAGGAAGATCAGCATATGCAGTCCAACTGGTAATTACGTATATATGGAGAATGATTGAAAGTTCGGTACAAGGAACTGTATAGCTTATTTTGGCATTGATATCAGATCCAGACTTGTACCTGTTCAACTGGTCAAGTGGCTAAAGTATATATGTGTAGTTCTGTGGTGTAGTTGCCCATGAGATGCACTGAGGTGGCAATGTCTGGTTAAGTTTACAAGTAATGCAATGCCTAAACAATAAAGAGAAGCTTAGAAGTGGATATCTGGAAGGGTGTGTAGGCTGGGTTGGTAGTACAGTCAAGTATAGTGAAACACCAGAGGATCCTAGTGCTATGGTTGATTAAGACATTTTGGGAAGCAGGCCAGACTGGGATAGTGAATTCTCCGTAACGGTTGCAGATTTCCAGATTGAGAATCAGAGGAGCCAGTTCTCGATGAGAGTCTTCACTGGAGGGAGTAATGTAAATAATTCATGAAGGATAGACTAGAAGGACCACTGGATGGGCAGATAACTTGACTGATGGTCTTAGCATGGAAAAAGGCAGATGAGCGTCTGAGGCATGGTGATGTTCAGGAGCTAGAAAACAGTAGTTTAGATGGCATAACTTCAGCGGCTAGGTACAGGAGCCCTAACAATGAAAGTTCTGGAAATCCACCTGTGAAAGTCTTAGAATGAGCAATGGCTGATGAGAAACTAGGAGTCAAGTAATCTAGCAACAGAGTTGATGTTGCTAGGAGAGGCTGCAGAAGGAAAAATGGATGATGTCCATATTGGTATGAGTTATCTTGCAATTCTGGTATCCGTAGCAGTGATAATGATTATGAAGTCAGAGCATAACAGAAGGATTTAAGTCCTTTCTGTGTAGGAGGTAGCCAGTGAGACATGGTAAACAGGAAAGTCACAGTGATTGAATAGACAGGATATGGAGGTGTATCCAATGGAGACAGATGAGATCTTTCTATTGTCCAGGCAAATGAGATTACAGGAATGATTGTGAGGAGTTGATTAGGCAGAATATAAAACTCTATGATGATGTAAAAGTCTATGAGGCACGTTATCCGAGGGATGATTGCTAACAGTAGATTTTCTCAAGAATAATGAACAAGAGATCCATTGAGTCATGGAAGGGTATTGTTAGAATGGGCAGAGTAGGAGAATGAAATGGGTAAACTAGAGGAGTAGTTGACCGAGTAGGAGTACTGATCAGAGATAGGGTACTAGGCCCAAAGGAGCCTCAGCAAATGCTATGAAGCCCCAAGCCTGTAAGGAGGAGATTAAGCTGGCCATCCAATTGGGAGGAAGTCCAGAGTGAATCCTGAGGAACTGAAGGAATGATCCAGGGCAGGTGAAGGGCTAGGTGAAACCGGATGGCAGACAGTGCAGGAAAGAACAGGACCAGTCATTCTCATTGGCAAACAGCAGCAGAATGCAGAGAAGCTGTAGTAAGGTACCGGAGGAAGATTCATGGAAAACCAAGGAGCGAAGCCAAGCACCACAAGCAACTGAGTTGAGATACAGGAGCCCCACAACGGATGAAGGCTTCAAATGATGAGAGGAAAGGACAGAAGGTGCTGGAGTGCAGAAGGATGAGGTACCCACATCTGAAGAATCAAATGAGTCGAAAAGCAGCTAGAAGGGGTGACCTGCAATGAGGAAGTCCATGAGGCAGTCGAACTGGAGGGCGGTAGAGACGGAATGAACATGCAAAATCCAAATCTTGAGGGGGAAAGGAGACCAAATGGTGCATGTGTGAGGATCCATGTAAGTGCAGGATGGAGACTGGTGAAGAAGGAAGGAGGTCATTTGGAGCACAGGGGTCCTGTTTCTGAAGGGAAGCAGTAATTGAGTAGGAGGTAAAAATACAGAAGGATGAGCTTTCAGGTGCAGGCACAGGCTTCTAAGCAAGGGAGTAGAGGTGAGATGGCCAGGACATGTCACAACACTCCAGAAAAGGTATGACAATGGAGGCAGAATCGATAAATGGTTTAGGTCCAGGAGGGAGCAGCAAGTGATGATCTGTGAGAGAGCATACAAAGCTGAAACAGATGAGTGCAGAAATAGGCTTCCAGTCCTGATAATAGAGGAGACAGCACCTGAATCTGAAACCAGCAGGCTTAGGTAGGAGGATGGAAACAACTGAGTTGATGAGATCCCACTCAAGACGGAAGTGGTAACTGGGTATGAGACAGAGATGGTACAGAACTAATGGAGTCACATAAACAGGCAACGAAACTAGGTAGTTAGTGTGTGAAGGTCTGCACATGATCCAGTAGGGAGAGTTGGAAGGCAAAAGAGGTAAGGAGGCCTTGGTCCCAAAGAGAAGTGGCAGCCTGTGTGATGTATTGGATGCAAAATGGGTCACGGGTGAATGCAGAGTCAGGCTCCCAGCCATAGGAGGCAGTGTGATAGGACCATACATTGAGGCTAAAGACCAGGTAGGATGTAGAAGGAAAGTCAGGCAAAGTCATGTTCCTCAAGGGAAGCAGTGTCCAGTTATCAGGCTGAGAATGCATAAAGTTGCAGCAGTGGAATGGTGGTTCAGACACCCATCAGAGACAGCTGAGGTGGGATGATCCTGACTTGAGGCATCTAGGCATAGGTAGGATGAGGAGGGCACATGGCGGAGATGTTCCATTCCCAAAGGGAAGCAGCAACTGGCATGAGGTAAAGAAGCTTGTTAAGACTCTGTAGATTGTAAACATGACTCCCATCCCTGGTTATCGGGGTGAGCTAACCTTCACTCGATGCTGTCCAGCAGAGGTAGAGATGGAGGATGTCAGGTTGGTATGTAGTAGGAGGTAATGAATGTAACAGAATCCCATCCCTGGTAGACGGGGAAGCCTACCTTCGCTCAGCATCTCAGAAGGTGCGAGTTAGGGACAGAGTCCAGAGTACTGCTGGTATGGGCTGGCAGAAGCGCAGAACGCTGCTGCAGAAAGAGAGTAGAGTAGGAAGCTGAAATGTGAAAAGCATGAAGATCAGTAGATAGGGATGGTAAGATATACGTGGAATGGTATGGAGGGAAGACACACCAACAGGTATGAAATGGAGAAGGAAGGGCTGACCTTGGAGCATAAATATGGAGGCAGTCAGGCAAGGGCTAGGTAAAACAGTGGAAATGGCAATGATAATACATGGGGAACTCAAGCTCTGAAAGGGACTAGTACTAACACTACTGAGTGCACAGAGGGCTATCAGTAGGATGTGAGCAAGCGACCCAATGTGCTGGCCAGAAGCATGGAGGAAGAAATCATCTACAATAACAGTAAACATGAAATAAGGTGTAATTGTGCATAAGGAGATAGTATGAGGAATGAAACATCAGTAAACAATGGGTAAATAGTAACACCTAGCAATTATATCCACACAACATTATAGAAGATGCAACTGTAAGCAAGAGGCAGTATGTAGTACTGTATATATATATATATATATATATATACACAACGTAGTACCCTGCGGTGCAGTACTTTTGTAACAGCATGAACAGCATGTGGAAAATTGATGTCCAATAATGCCACCAGAAACAGAAATGGTATAAACTGGGTTGTAACTTTCCTGTTACTTGATAAGCAGGACAAGTTCTGAGAACCATAACCCCTGCTAGCTTGAAAGGATGTCTAAAGTGGACTTCCAAACCTGAGCCTTCTGCACAGCAGAACTAAGCTCCACCACAATGCTAGCAGCATTATTAAATGTCCTTGTTGAACGCAGGCTCAAGGGTAGTGCGTTTCCCATAAAATGGTCTTTGAATATACAGGCCCTTACGTCTAGTTTACTTCAATGCAGCTTTGTAGCACAACATATATGACAGATGGTTAGAGCGAAAAGGTATTTGAATCTGAATAGGAACCTTATATGTCTAATTTGTACTGTTGCTGAAACATTTGCAGAGGATGAGGTGTTGGAGAATGTACTATTGCTGAATGCATTGGGGTGTAAGAGGTAGATAAGCCTGAAGTAGAGGAGCTTGGAGAAAAGGATCGCCGAACTGCGGGGAGCAGACGGCGTGCTGCATTGCCTAAGGTGTCAAGGGAGAGATGGGGTGAGTAGCAGGGGACAGACAGGAATGGGCATGCATGCATTGGAGGCAAATCCTGGTAAAGGGAGCAAAGGAGATGGGGATGCTCAGAAGCGTTGAGTGTGAGAGGGAACGGATGCGGGCAGAGAAGCCCAAAAAGAAACAACACGGAGGGAAAGACCCTGAAGCAGGAAGGGGAAAGGAAGTGAGCTGCAGGGGCTGTGGGACAGCAGCATGGCAAGGAACAGACCAGGAGGCCGTGGGCCACAGGGCACAACAACAAGTCAACACTAGGAACTGGGGTGGAACGAGGAATGAGGAACAGACAATAAGTAACAGGTAAGAGAAGCCTCTGTTCAAAATGCGATTGGAAGGCACAGCAGGATAGCTTTTGCACAACAGAGAGGAGGCTGAGTGAAGGCAGTCTGAAAAAAATGAGCACAGAAATGATGCAGCAGTGAGGAATCCAGATAAGGGTAGGGATTAGGTGCTCAAGCTCAGAGGTATCAGAAAAAGTAATACAGGTGGTGCTCAGTGCAAGGGTCGGAGATGAGTGGAGGAGGGGGTGGGGAGGTGGAATGGAACCACCGAGAGGAGAGACCAGCCAGGACATGGGAAACTAAACGGGGAAAACAGAGAATGAAAGAAAGAAGGAACCATTAGAAGGAATTGGGAGACAGACAATGGAAGGAAGAACAAACAAAAAGAGCAGAAGGACGGCACAGGAGAAGGAGGAACAGCCAAACTAGCCATGCAGGGTGTTCAGGGAAAAAAAAAACTCTCCCTAAGTGAGGGAGATGTGTTAGTGATAGGGTTTAAGAAGAGGTTGTGGGAGGAGTTATTCCTCACATTGAGCCATGGCCTTAAGCCCTCCCAAAGATGAATTTACTGAATTAAAGACATTTGTAGTCAAAGTGCTTTGCTTGGTGTCAAAACAGTATGCAGATACTGTAGTTAAAAGTAAATTAAAAAAACACTTTATATCCATGTACTATGTTTCAGATTGATATAGAAATCTTCCTCAGGTATAATAAGAAAAACATCTTTGCACTGATGTTTACATAGACAGTAGATGAATCCCGTTAAGCTGAAGAGTACATTTGGCTGCTGCAATTATGGCACCACAACAAGGGTGACAGTGAAAGGGGCGATCTTGATTTTAGATTGCCCCTCGCTCATGTCACCCTTTGCACACACACAATTTCTGCCCCCTCCGGGGCATGCCTGCCCCATAGAAGGTTATATTTAGTTTTGGGGGTGCAGTATAAGAAGTCACCACATTGGGCAGTACAGGCAGCAAAGCAACTCGCAAAAGTTGACCGTTTCCTGGGCAGGTGCTTTGGTGCTGTAACTCCCAGGAGACATAATGCCTGGTGCTGTAATGCCAGGTGGCATGTTGCCTGCACTGTAGTCAGCATCGGCAACAAGCTTGTCACTGTAGCATAGGTGAACCAATAGTAAAAAGGCAAATAAAAAGAAGAATATGAAATGTGAAAAATGAAGAGTACTGTATTAGGAGAGGTGATGTAATCTGTAAGAAATTAAATCCTTATGCATTTTCTGTGAGTATTGCGGGTCCATTATATTCCAGTACCTGCATTCCCTTAGGAAGTGATGTGTGATGTTAAGGCATTCAGTACGTGCCTGCATTTAAAATGTTACCTGACCCTTTATCTTAAATGCTGTGAGGGCAACATTGTTCAGTTTTAATGATCAAGTTGGTTAAAATGCTCAACTACAGATATATCCCTGAATGGGTAAAGCTATATTTATGATTGGCAGATCTTGTTCTGAGGCAATTTGTCTTGCTCACATACTGTTTCTTGTACTATTTGCAGCTGATTACATAATCTGCTTTATACCGCAAGTGAAATTTCCTTTGATGCCAGAATATGCTCATGCTAAGTGTCTTCCAAAGCAGTTAGATTTCTGCATGAACTTGAAATGTCCATCTGCTGGAACCGCATTTGCGATATCCTGGGATGTCTGTTGGGATTTGATATTGCACAGAGGGTACAATGGCCCTCATTCATAAATATATTTTGCAAGTTATGATTCTTCAGAAAGCTGGAAAAGTGGGGCATAAAATGCCTCTACTACCCGAACACAATGTTACAGTAATTTGAAGTAGATGTTGGTAATATATCGTGAAGAAGGTGAACCTGGATGTTATTCTACAGCTAAGGGTACTACAGTTGGGATTTGTTCTTTTACTAAGTTGCAGTGATTCTTCCCTTTAAACCTTTCTTGCCCAGTTGATCTGTTTAGAGACCCATTGTCTTGAGTACCCTCTTTGTGTAAGTCTGTTGGTTCTGCACATCTTCTGTCAAAACTGGAAACTTTTGAACAAATGCAGGATGTTCTTCATGTCTGACAATAGAGAATACTTTTGAATGGCAGGAATCTGGTGACAGGTACATACATTTATCAATGGGTTTTGTATATGAGTCTGTGCCAGTTTCCTTATTTTGTACTATCATTATTATGCCAATATAAGTTATCCATAGTCGTGTAGTTAATGGCTAATTTAAACGGGACAGGGAATCTGTAGCAATTAACAACAGTTGGTATGGTTCCAGTTTATAGAAATGAAATGTATACTTCCAAATTATTCATATTTAACTGTGCTTCAATAAACACTGATGTGAAAAAAACTGCTTTAAATTGTTTTCTTTTATGGATGACATTCTGTACAGTTCTCTTCATGGAACCAGTAATTTGGAGTTTTTACTATGTCATGGTTTGTGTACAGAATGTGAAGCATGAGCTGTTGACCTATTAGAACCATACTTGGAGTTCCATACATAGGATCACTGGTTCCATGAAGAGAACTGTAACAGAATGATGCCCATAAAAAGAAAATATAGCAAAAATACACTGTTTCATCACTTCTGCATTCCGTTATAGTTACATATGGAGGGGGCTGAATATGATTTCTAAAAATAGGAACATTATCAATTGCTGCCAATTAGAAAGCAAGGAAAATAATTAGATCATTGAATATAAAATGAAGAATTTTCCAATTTTTGTGACACTATTGTAGTACATTGCCAATAAAATGTGATTTCCAAAATAAGTAAAAATGTGCTTTCCAAAATAAGTAGGAACTCTTTATTAAATCTCAGTGGTAACAAAAACAATTTAAACATTTTGAAAAAATTATTTATAAAAAAAGTTTTTAAAAAAGATGTAAAAAATATTAACTTAAATTACTGATAAAAGAAAACAGTTTCAGTATTACTACATTAAGATGTTTCCCTGACTTCAAGTTGCAGTTAAAAAATTATATATTGCTTGCCCTAGTGGTTTCAAATTTAGACTTTTCTAAAGACAGTTTCTTTAAAAAAAAAGGCTAACTTTGGAAATAGTAAGCATAGACAGACAGACAGACAGACAGACAGACAGACAGACAGATAGATAGATAGATAGACAGACAGACAAAATAGATATGATAGATAGATATATAGATAGATAGATAAATAGATAGATTGATGCCCCAGATAGCTAGATAAGATAGATAGATGATAGACTTATTAACAGTAACTTAGATTACCAATAATTGAGAACCATACCTATCAAAGTCCTTAAAGATATTGCACACACTCCAAGCTTTCATTTAAAACAATTAGGTTTCTTGCCTTAATAGTTCCAACATTATCTTTTCTTAATATAATCTATTTGAAAAGAATAACATTGGAACTGTTAGGGATAGAACTAGATAGAGCGATAGAGAGATAGATGGAAGGATGGATGGATGGATAGACAGACAGAGATAGATAGATAGATAGATAGATTCTTTGCAAAAAAAAAGTGTTAAGGCTCCAGTTAGGGTTCAGCTTAACTATAATAATAATAATAATAATAATAATAATAATAATAAAAATAAAAATAATAATAAACAACTTCATTTCTATGGCACCTTTCTAACCCAAGGTGCTGTACAAAATTTAAAAATACATCAAACATTTCAAATCTTAAAATTAAATAGCTAGCAAAAATAGACAAATAAAATCAAACTCCAAATGCTTGAGTCCATAAATACATTTTCAGGGCCTTTTTAAATCCCTCCAAAGTCACACACTCCCATAACTGACGGGATAGAGAATTCCAGAGGGTAGCTGCCACATACATAAATGTATGGGCCCCAGAAGATTTCAGACACACCTTCAGGATCTCTAGCAACCCCTCACCAGCTGAACAAAGTAATCACCCAGGGCAATAAGGGACCAGCAGCTCTTTCAGGTAGTCTGGACCAAGTCCATGTAGGGCTTTAAAAGTCAGGAGACTGACTTTAAAAGTGATCTGCCACTGCACTGGCAGCCAGTGCAGTCCGCGCAGCACCAGCGAAATATTGCTGGACCGAGAGGTACCAGTCAAAAGCCGGGCTGCTGCATTCTGCACCAGCTGCAGGTGGTGGACTTCCATCCCAGGAAGCCCTAGATAAAGGGAATTTCAATCGTCCAGATGTGAGGACACAAAGGCATGGACCAGTGTAGGAAGATTGCTGGATGGAATAAGGTACCTAATCCTGGAGATATTCCTCAGATGGTAAAATGAGAACTTGATGATGGCAGACACCTGTGAATGCAGAGTCAACCCTTCATCAAAAATTACCCCCAGGTTACACAGCTGTTCAGTGGTCGAGAGTGAAACACTCCTGAGATAAAGTCCAGAGAGTAAACCAACCCCCGGCCTCCCTATCTGGTGTGCCGGATCCACTACCAACACCTCTGTCTTTTCCAAGTTCAACTTCAACCAACTCAAGCCCATACACTCCTGGATTTCTTTGAGGCAGTTATTAAAGACTGAGAGAGCTCCATCCTTTTCAGGTGCAAAAGAGAGGTAGAGCTGGGTATCATCAGAATAGCAGTGAAACCTCAGCCCATACCTTCTTACAGTGTCTCCGAGGGGCAGCATGTACACTGCGAACAACATGGGGGACAACACAGAGCCCTGAGGAACCACACAAGACAGAGAAACTGGGTCCAAGGAATAAACCATGGAAGCCACTCTCTGCATTCTTCTAGTGAGGTAAGATGTAAACCACCTGAGGGCTACATCCAATAGTCCACAACTGAACCTCAGATGCTCAAGTAGAACCCCATGGTCCACAGTGTCGAAACCTAATGAGAGATCTAGAAGAACCAGAATGGAATGGTTCTTCTGGTCCCTAGCCATCAGATGATCACTGAGCACCCAAACCAGCACTGTCTCAGCACTGTGCCTCTTTTGAAAACCAGACTGGAAAGGTTCATAGATGTCATGGATGGTCAAATGGTTCTCCAGTTGTACAACCACTACCTTCTCAATCACCTTCCCTAAAAAGGGAAGGTTAGAGATTGGTCTGTAGTTTGCATGGCAGTCAGGGTCCAAAGAAGTGTTCTTCAGGAGGGGTGTTACCATCGCCTCCTTCAGGGAGCTCGGAAACTCACCTGTTTCCAAGGAGCACCAGACTATCCATGCTAGGACTGGACCGATGGAGTCAATACAACCCAAAATCAGGGAAGTTGGTCCTGGATCCAAACTACAGCATGTAGCATGTGAACCCCGGACAATCTGCATAATATCCATGAATTCTGGTTGGTTGAAGGCACTCCAGGAAAACCAAGGAGCAGTAGCCACACACTGATCCAAAGCAACACCCTTAGAGTGTGCTAGTTGGAGCACCACCCTAATGTCGACCACCTTAGTTGCAAGGAATTGAGCAAGTTCATCGCACTTTAGTTATGAAAAGGCCTTTTGGACTTGTAGACAGGCTGGGTTGCACAGCCTGTCCACAGTGCGAAAGGGCTGAGCTGGTTGATTCTGAGCAGCTGCAATCTCCCTGGACAGGAACTCTGCCTTCTTACGGGTGACTGCAGATTGATAGGCTTAATGATAGTCTATCAATCTAAGGTGGTCGGCATCGAGGGAGGATCTCTGCCAGCAACGCTCTAACCTTCGACCTAGTCGCTGCATCTCCCTCAAGGTCCTATCAAACCATGGGGACTGAGGGCAAAGGGAGACAGGGAAAACATGGACAGGATCAATGACATCCAGGGCTGTTGAGATAGCCATATTATAGGCTACCATGAGGGCATGTGGGTCATTGTTTGCCACTGGGAGGGACGATAGGTCAAGTACCGCCACCAGGTCTTCAGAGCTAACATCTCATAAAGGGCGATATCTGACCATCTTCACAGGGGTAGGCCTATGAAGGGGGGTGCTAAAACTAAACCCCACGGTGTAGTGATCAGACCATCCAACTGGTTCCACCCCCAAATTAGAGGCCTCGATCCCCAGGAGAAAAAATAAGTCAAGGGAGTGACCATGTTTATGGGTAGCAGTGGTAACTATCTGTGTAAGGTCCAGAGATGACATCAACTGGAGGAAGTGTTGTCCAAACTGTGAGAGTTCATCATTAACCCAAGCACTGAAGTTGCCCAGAACCATCAGTCTGGGTGACTCAAATGCCATGTTGATGACGAAGTCTGCCACTTCCTGACGAAATCACTTCTCATCTCCGGATGGACGGTAGACAAAGGTGATCCTACAGCCTACACCTGCTACCATGGTACACTCGAATGACTCCATTTCCTCATTTGGTACACTCATGAGGTTAAGTTCAGTCTTGAAACAGACCACAACCCCAACCCCCCATGATCCAATCTTGGGTGGTGAATCACCGAGCACCTGGCTGGAGTTAGAACCTTCAAAATGGGGCCAGAGTTTTCATACAGCCAGGACTCAGTGATGCAAGCCAGATCCACCATTTCTACAAGATCTGCAACAACTGCAGTCTTGTTTTTAATGGACCTGGCATTGCATAACACAGCCCGAGTTGGATGAACCTCCAGGGCCGCCCAGGCCACCTGCCCACCAGTATTGGTGGTGCCCTTGGGTATGAAAACCAGGCATGGAAGACCACGTTCTAGATTCCATTTCACCCCAGGGTGTCTCCTGGATCTCACGACCCTGCAGCAGCAGAAAAGTAGGGAAATGTAGAGTTAGGATGTCCAACCCTAACTCCCCATCCCAAGCAGCAAAAGGACAAGAACACATGACCAGCTACAGACTGCCATCATCAGGTAAGATAAACAACGTACAACTGTTTCCATATGACACAATGCAGTAGCACTTAGAAAGCCATCTCTGAGCTCTCTGCTTATGAGCTCTGTTGTGTGTACTTTATTGGGGTTTTGCTTTTTGTTCATTTTTATGTGCCAGCTAGCATTCTTGTTTTAATTCTGTTTTATTGTAGTGCAGTGCTTTAGAATCAGCCTGGGAAATTTTTATAAGCTAGTGTAAGTAGCACTGACAGCACCGTTTTATTTTGTTTGTCCTAAAGCCCGAGTCCGAGTCTGAGCCAGCATCTCGTCACATTGTTTAAAGTGCTCTCCAAGTGTTATGGTTTTGGTAACTCTAAACACAAGATCATAAGAATATAGCTACCATTTTACTGCTATTCAGGTAATTCTACTGTCTCCACCACCCCCCTCTTGTTGCCTGTGCTTGCCCAAAATAGCACCAGTTTCAGCCCTTCCTACTGCTCCTCCAGCTGTGGGGGTTGGGCTATGTTGTAAATAGTTTCCACACCAGGCTGGAAGAAGATTTTTCACTCTGCACTGGAATTACAATTCTGAATCTCAGCTGTGGCCATAGCCTGCTGCTTACTGCTGCATCCTGGTGGGTCCTCTGACTGATGAGTTTTATGCCTGTAGGAGTATTCCCTTTCTTGGTGATCTATGAGGGTCCTCTGGAGTTGATTTTTTCTTTTTGGCCACAGAGCAGCTTATTTGAACTATTTATTTGTCTCTGGGTGGGAAAAGTATTATTTTACCATTAATTCAGCTGCTGCTGCTACATCATTTGGAATACTTTTCACCTGTTTTGATTTATTAAGAATGGAGAGGGTGGTGAGAGTACCTATTTTGTTTTTCAGCCTTCCTGGGGTCTTTGTGAGATAGCGATTCTCTGTTATATTAGGGGCTATCATCGGGGTGTTGAGCTGCAGTGACAAGGCACCTCCCCAACTTTTTTCCTCCTTCAATACCCAGTTCTGGACTGTCTGTGATGATTATTCTCAGCTTATATAATTTTGGCAGAAATGTATATATTGTTTATTAGCTCACAGTCTTCATGCATCTGACTTTGGCTTTTCCATCTTTGATCAGTCTCTTTCTGTACTGGACTAAAATTCCTGTCCTGGAGGCAGCTAGAGTGATGTTTTTGTCAAACTATTAAAACTGCATTTTCTGCATTGGTAAAACGTCTCAGACGTTTGAATCATTCAGACTTGGCTTCTGGACTTTTGTAAAGTTGGAGTGCTTTGTGGTGTGCTTGGGTTGGTATTTATCTGGTGTGAATGGTATGTGAGTGGTGGTGGGATTTAATTATTTTAACATACACAGTGGTTAGTTTATGAGGTTTGGGAGGGATATTTGTTTTGGGGATAGGTTGTCTTTATATCTAGTTGCAGGTGGGCTTTGTTAAGTTGTAGTCATTATTATGCTATGTGTTTAGCAGCATCCAGGTGCTTTTTAGTGCACTGTTGACACCTGCAGCATGTGACACTTGGCTCATTTACAATGAGTAGTACTGCAATATGTTGTGGTGTGCCTCAAGTATCAATCCTGACCTCCATGTTGTTTGCCGTGTGTATATTGCCACTGGGGAAGACCATTAGATGCTATGGCCTGGGTTTTCATTGCTATGCTGATGATACTCAGCTGTATGTCTCTTGTGCCCCTGATGATCTTGCAATGGCACTGGAATTGGGAGAGCGCCTCAGAGAAATACAGGAGTGGATGACAGCCAGCTGGTTTTGGCTCAGCCCTTCAAAGACAGAGCTATTACTGGTGGATCCAGGTTGGTCAATTTCAGCTGTGGTGAGCAATAGTACCATCCTACCCTAATTAGAAGGTATCATGTTCTGTGCCATGGATAGGGTGAGGAATCTGGGAGTCACTGTGGACTCTGAGCTGACCCTAGAATATCAAGTGCCAGCTGTTGTCCATAGTGGCTTTTGCCACCTGTGAAATATCACCTAGATCAAGTCCTATCTTGAGCCAGCTGGCCTGACAACACTGGTGCATGCCTTGCTTACATCATGATTGGATTACTGCAACACCCTTTAGCTTGACTTATCTTTGAGGCTACTGCACCATTTTCAGGTAGTTCAGAATGCGTCTGCTCAGCTGCTTGCTGGGACTTCCTTGTTCAAGCATATCATGCCAATTCTCTGCAGTCTTCACTGGCTGCCAGTGCAGTTGCACATTAGCTTCAAGATGTGCCTGTTGATATACAAGGCCCTGCATGGACTGGGTGTGGGCTACCAGAAATACCTCCTGATACCTTATGCTCCTGACTGTCCCCTCCGGTCAGTGGAGGCAGACCTCTTGTTGGTACTTAAGTCTCATTTGAAATCCTCAGGCGATAGGGCATTTGGGGTGGCTGTCCTGATTATGTGGCACACTCTTTCCCTGGAGGTAAGAGGTGCTCCTTCACTGGCCATTTTAAAAATATCTTTAAAACTTATTTTTTTCAATTTAAGTTTTGGGCCAGGTTTTATGATTTAATTGTTTTAATTTAATACTTGATTTTTAAGTGTGCAATTGATTTTCTGCATTTATTGTGAGGCGCCCAGAGCCCTAGGGATTGGGCACCATAGAAATAAAATTGCCTTCTCTTGTCTTGATGTGCTACCTTCATGGAGTTGTAGCTACAGCATGCATACTGCAAGACATACACACTCATTTGTCACCTCAGATAGAAATCCACAATACTCAAACCACAACACTGCTTCTGTTTACAGCCACAGAAACAAATCAATAATACCCCAATTACAAGAGTTCTTTTGTCTGCAGAAGCACATGCCCCTATGGGCCAGGGCTTCTGTAGCCTCAGGTACTCATGCACACTGTAAGACATACACACACTTGATGGGCCTGCACATCTGCAGTCACAGGTGTAAGACATACACATCAACCTCTGTCTGCAGAACCACAGGAATCATAAAATCCATGATACTAAAATTGCAACAGTACTTCTGTCTGCAAAAATGCAGGCCCCTCAGGGGCCTGTGAATTTTCAGCCTCTGGTATAAGACATTCACACCAACTTCTGGCTCCAAAAGGGAAGGCCTCTGTGGGGCCTGTAGGTAGGCAGAAGTAAGTACTGTTGCAATGTGGGTATCATAGATTCAGCAGCAGATCTAGATATTGTTCAGGGGGGTAGCAGATTTTCAGTTAAACAGCTGCAGATAGAAAACCATGCACTAGTGGATCGTGCTATCTAGTGAGGTACCCCATACAGTGTGCATGATTACCACTGTCTGTAGATATGCAGGCATTATGGGGTCCCTGTGCTTCTGTTCTGTTTTTATTCTGTGGTCATTTGGGGAGGAGAGATGGGGCAGCTAACATGCACACTACACTGGGAGATGTAGTTCTTTTTTACAGCACAAATACCATCCTGAAATATGCCAGTATTCAGGTTTCGATTTAGCAACCCAAATACTGACATATTCGGGAGTATTTGTGCTGAATAGTATTAAGCTTGCAGAGCCCTAATTGAAATACATTAAATGGACTTACCTTGTTTTCTCATATTGCAGTCGTCGGTTCCAACAGAAAGATGTGTTTTTGATCAGAGAGTGGATCTACACCATGGAAATTTTAGGTGAGTGAGGGTATGTGGGGTGGAGTGTGCTGAGTGGGGTCAGAGTGGACTGGATGGGGATATGGGTGGTCATATAGGCAAGGAAACATTTTCTTTTTTGCAGGTTTAGAAAAATTAAAAAAAAGATCAATGACAGACAGTTTTCTTTCATTAAAGGTGGACTTAGCAGACACTGGAGATTGGGCATGCCAGTGTCCAAATACTCATCAGCAGCACTGAGGGTGGGCACCCCGGTGCCACCACCTATATATGGGCAGCAGGGGTGACCTAGAGTGGCATAAAAACAAGTGGTACTGGGGTGGGCACCCCAGTCCACTTTCATAATACTTATTTTTTAATATATCTATTGGGAAGGTGAGGGTGGATGACCTGGAGGGGAGGGTCTAGAAAGTAGCTATACCATGGGTGGGCACCCACCCCAGTTTGCTTAAGATAGATGGAACAGGTGAAGAGACAGATAGATAGATAGACAGACAGACAGACAGATAAACACAGCTAGATAGATAGATAGACAGAAACTGAGACAGAGCACCAGCTCACCAGACTGCTGACTCACTGCTGCTACACAAGCCAGCAGCACAACTCCAGTTGCAGATGCACAACTCAAGAAAGTCCTGCTGTTCTCATACCAAGAACATGGGTGAATGGATCCTCTCACTAATGTCGGTGAATGGATCATTTCACTGAGCTGTGCATGCAGGATTTTTGAGTGCCCAGAAACCTTACTTCAAAGCATATTTTCAAAAAACTAACACTATGATCTAGCTAAATGGGTCCAGTTTACTGAAGTTTAGGTGTTCATTTTTTTAAATACACCATTTTTAAATATTTTCAAGTTTTTTAAATATAGAAAAAAAGAAAATGGTGGCCATCACGAACAGAAAAAAAAATCTTTATGAGAACCATTTTTGATTTGTGACACCTAAGTGATGTGAACCAAAAATGCTCTCACAAACTGAAAATTATTTTGTTTCTATCAGAAGGTTATCCAAAAACTTTACAGAGCATGCACAATAAAAAATTAAAATCCTTATAGCTCTGGAACTGTTTAATATTTTTCATAAAACCTTTGAAAGGCACTACCTTGCCACAGGCTGCTTCTACCCTGAAAGTTTCATGAGAAATGTTGATACTATCTAGGCTGCAGGTGAGAACAACAAATTGTGTATGAAATATAGGACACAATTTTCACTTTTCCATAAACTGATGTTCCATATATTGGAAACCACACAAGATACTGTCAGGAAGCTTTCCTAGTCTTGAGACACTCTGTCAGCCAGACTGTGCATGCCAAATTCTGGGCTATTACATTGAATGCTACTAAAGTTATTTAAAGTGCAAAAATTGTGTTTAATATCGAACACCTTACTCAGCCCTTACTATACTAGCACTACCATGCCAGCATAATATGTCAAACTTACAAAACTATCAATAACTGAAACTATATCAACATACCTCTTCTATGATGTTGCTTTGACTCTAAGCCTTCATTTAAAAAATGTTAATCATGTACCTTAGCCACCTCAAGCTTTTCATGATTCCTTTCAAAGAATAGACAAACTCTAGTCAGAGCTGATATGGCTGCACTGAGCTGTTATAAGTGCCACCATGCACAAGATGGTGGCAATGACTGCACTGCGCATGTGCAATACTCATGCATGTGCAGTCTGAATCTGCACTGCCATGTTGCACACTGCAGCCATCACTTCTGCAGTTGTGGAAGAAAAAGAAGCGCCACTGAAGTGGGTGTGTTTATGAGGCCGTCAAAGGGAAAGGGCCATATAAACACAAGCAGTGGAAACTGTGCCACAGCACTGTGGAAGCACACTGGACAGTGGTCCGGTCACATGTTTCCACAGTGCTCTTCTCAGATGATGCCATAGTGAGTGTGGAGTTCCACCCACATTGTCATATAACATTACAATTCCCTTCATAACTAGGGCCAACTTTGCTGAAAATACTTATGATATTCCATCAAGGATAATCACACCCTTTTTAGTTTAGTGTTAAGTTCTTGTCTTCAAGCTACTCAGGGGCTTTGTAATGTAACATAGTTATCAGAGTGGTAATATTCACTGCTAAGAATTTTGAACACTCATTGCAATAAGAAAGAAATAATGAGACATGATTAGGAATGGATTCCAGGTCCCCAGAATAGGTCCTGGTGCTCTAGCAGTGGAAATTTTCTTGTGCAGATCTTTGCTATATTTTCATGTATGTATCTTTACAAACTACAATAATGTATAGAAATTAGTAAGGTTTAGAGTTTTAGGAGTGAGCTGAATCACATAGTGAACTATATATTGAAACACTTTTCCTACTAACAGCATCCTAAAACTGTGATGTTTATAGAATATCACCTAATACTAATTTTTGTTGAGATAATACAGGTGTAGTCATGTAAAAAGAGTTTTGGGATCCTCCCAGTTTATATTCCTTATTGAGATCATGCTTAAGAAATGCAGTGGCACCACACAACTGATTTCTTTCATGCACTGTGTAAGATATGTGACATATTCTGTATTGTGATATTTGGAAATCTCATGTCTTTCCATACTGTGACCAAAGCAAGCCTTTTGACATCTCTTTTGGTATTAGAGAGCCTGCAAAGCATTGCTACGGGTGGGGATTTGTCTGTGGCCACTGCCCTTTCTGACATCTAACCTGCAGGTCAGATAAGTAGGTATCTAGACTCCCACTAGAGGAGGAGGAGCTAGGAAAGCAGGCAGGGTTTCCTGGAGGGTGAAGGGCTTATGGCCAGAGGGGAGGAGCAAGAGGGTATTTAACTGGGAGCACAGCAACGCAGATCCCTCCTTACTGTAGTTAATCTGTTTATTGATTTTCACACTCAGGACAAGAGACATATATTTTGTGACCAGGTACAAATATAGCAGGATAATTCAGCATGAGAATACTAATGGCACATGGTTTACAACAATTTAATATCTGACAAATGTTATCCTATATGTGCTACCATGAGTTGCTACAGCTGCAGTACAGCTCCAACATCGGTGATAACATATATGTGGCATGAACCAGCTGGTCTTGGCTGTTGTACCTGGTTGGAGAGGAGTCTTACCCTTCTCTCAAGTAAGCTGATTGCTTTGTCCAAACTGACAATCAAAGCAACACATATACATGTGTGGTGCTTCTGCTTACATAACAGGTACAAAGTATGTTCTGTCTGGACAAATAGTAAGCTCTGTTTTCCATCCATGACCCCTGGAGTTTGGTTACACATTTACTACAGGATATATCTTGTTTATCTGGGTTCTACCTGATCAAAGGACTCACCCCTGTTCTACGAGGGCTGCCCAGGACATTGGAGTCCATCACCTGCTTTCGCAGACATTGAAGAAATGGGGACCATATCCCTAGGAACTTGATGATGGAATCTGAGGTTATATGGCTTAAGTGTTCAAATTTAGCTATTTGGACTATATTGGTCATTAATTTGATAAGTGTAGGGATGTCTGAGGTGCGCTAATGTCTCAGTAGAAGTTGTTTGCCTTTATACTGGCAACCACCTGAGCAGCTGTATCATGTGGAATGCCCAATAATAACTTTTGAAGTAGGGGTGACCCTCCCATAGGTGCCAGAAGGGGAGGGCCACAATGTCCATTGCCTTGCCACTTTCACAAGTGTTAGGGCTTGGCCATATCAGTTTTTGCAATCATGTTAACTTACTATGGAGGGCTTTTTCTTTGAAATGTAGCATGTGAAGCAAACTGTGTCACTTACTAATCACTCCCTTTGTAGCTTGTAGGGTTTCAGCAGAATATTGCAAAGTGAAGACCTTAATAGTGTTGGTGGGGTGGGCTAGGTTCATGGCCTACTGATTTAAAGCATGATGGGCAAACTTAGAAATGACAATGAAGTGCCAGTCCTCGGGGGCTTCAAAGAATTAGGCACAGGGTGATGTTATCAGTTGGTGGTAGTGGTGTTGTTGCATGCCACTCAGCATATTATAAATTTGATTGAGACCAAAATAAAGGTGTGTCTGAGACCATTAATCTTGAGGGGGAGGGAAGAATTTACCAAGCCCTTTTCCAGTGGGTCTTAAGTTTGCTACGACTGTACTGGGGCTGCTTGTCTTCCCATAAAAAGTTGTTGATCATTTTGTCGATCTGGTCAAACCACTGGGGGGAATTGATATAGGTAGGTGTTAGATGTAGGTAGGTGTAAGATCTTAGCATCTCTACAGACCCAATTTTGCCAGCCATGGAGAGTTGGAATGGCCTTCATCTATCACTTTCTGTGCGAAGGTTGGATAGCAGTGGGGTGAAGTTGAGGTTGTACAGGTTATCCAACCTGGGTTTTATTTTTATTCCAAAGTACATAATTAAGTCTGGATCCCAGAGGAGCAATGCAGCTTTGAGATAATGGGCCTTGCAGTGCTGGTTTAAGGGAAGGACTTTGTTCTTAGTGAGATTGATCCTCAGTCCTGAGACCTGCGAGAAGGATACAGACTAGAAATATAAGGTGAAGGAAGGGGCCTGGTCAGTGAGGATCAGTAAATCATCTACATATAAGAGTCTCTTATGTTGTTTCTGGCCCACAGTGATCCCCTTAATTTATTGACACTGCCATATAGCTGCAGCTGGAGGCTTTATGGCCAATATAAACAGGAGGCGCAGAGGAGGCAACCCTGTCTCGTTCTCTTCGCTAGCAAAAAGGTCTTTAAAAATGTGTTACTTGTGAGGATTCTAGCCCTAGGATCTGCATATAGGGGCCTTATTCTGTCCAGAAATTGGGTGCTAAAGACCATGTTCTGCAGCACTCTGTAGTGGTACCCCCACTCCACTGAGTCAAGGCTTTCTCAACATTGATTGCTATTGCTACAGTTCGAGTGGGAGTATGATGGGCAATGTATATGAGATCTACCAGGGTCCTTAAGTGGTCAGAACTAAGGCGGCCTTGGATGAAGCTTACTTGGTAGGGGTGTATAAAAAAGGGGAGTAGGGATTCCAGGTGGAGAGCTATAGCCTTTGCATAAACCTTGCTGTCTATAGTTATCAAGGATATGGGGTGGTAGCTAGCTGGTAGTACAGGGTCCTTGCCTTTCTTAGGAAGCACTGTAATGGTAGCTGTATACACGGTCTGGGGGAACTTCCTGTGGTGGAAGAGTCTGCATATAACCTCTGTAGGATAAGACATATAATTGGGTAGATAGTGTGCAGAAATTCAACAGGGGACCCATCGCCCCTGGAATTTTGTGGGGTTCAGGGATTTCAGGGCCCCTTCTATTTCTTTTGACATACGGGGCCTTCCCAGTGCTCTAGCCTGCTCTTCTGAGAGGGTAGGAAGTTGAAGAGGCTACAGAAAGGTATCGATTTTAGTATCCTCCTGGACTATGGATGAGCTATGTAAGTGGTCATAAAATTAGCACGTCAATATTAATGTGCTCAGCCATGGAACTGAAGTTCTCCTGTTGGTCCTGTAGCCCTGCAATACACCTCTCTGCCTGCTGCTTTTTGAGATGGTAATCTAGCATTTTGCTGCACTTCTCCTGCCGTCCTAGTATTTTCAGCTTTCTGGGCCATGAGTGTCTGGGTACAGTTTTATAATGGCCAAGTGCAATAAGGAGTTTGGATCACATTTAGGTTGTAATTTGAATTCCTCCTTCTTCTTGAGCTGATTTTCCAGATCAGCTAAGGCCTTCTCACATTCCCAGCACTTGTGAGAAGCATAACTTATTATTTGTCCCCTGATTGTGGCCTTGAAGGCCTTCCACAAGATAGCCACTGTTGTATCCCCATTGCAATTATTGTGAAAGAATTCTGCTGTTCCTTTCTTGACTCACTCTAAAAACTGTGAGTCATTCATTAATAGAGGGTCAAGGTGTCATTTGGAAAGGTGGTGAGGGGTGCTGTGCCCCGGAGAAGGTCTAATTGCACAGGCATGTGGTATGAAAGTACAAGGGATTGACAGTTGTGGATGTCTCCGTTGTAGAGATCTATGGAGAGGCCAGTCACAGATCCAGATGACTATATGACCCATGTGCTGTCAAATGGCAGATATAGTTCCTGACCTGGGGGTGATACATGTGCCAAACATCTATTAGTGCTTGTGCTTTTAGCTATAACATGACTGCTTGAGCTGTCTAGGGTGCAGGTCTGCTGCTTTGGCTATGGTCAATGGCAGGGACTATGGTGACATTAAAGTAACCACCTATCTGCATGGGGGTCATCATTGGCTTTGAACTATTAACTGATCAGCAAAGTTATGAAAAAGGGAAATTGACATTAGTTGTGTAAAAGTTGCCTATCACCAGGGGTTTTGATTTTGTCTCTAGGAGAGCCAACACCCACCTGCCATCCAAGTTGATGGCCGTGCTCAGTAGTTTCCAATGTGAGGCCTTGTGTATTTGGATTGACACTCTTCCTTTTTTAACTGGTGCTGAGCTATGTGTTTCAATACCTACCTATTCTTGGGCGAGTTTTCGGGCATCTGGGGACAGGAGATGTGACTCTTGAAATAGGGCACATGGGTTCAGAGATGTTTTAAATATGCAGGTACTTGCTTGCATTTCACTTGGGAGTTCATCCCCCTCACATACCTAGTGTGATACCATGGGTCAACCATTAAGGGGGGGGGGTCAAGCATGGAATTCCTAGACTGTTTAATGCCTTTTGCATTTCAAGCAAGTACACTAGCCATATGAAGAAAAGTTGTTGCCAAATTGTCCTATAGGGGGGTGTACCACCTCCTATTTTTCTGCCTGGGGGTTATGGCCTGAGGGGCACAGAGCACCTTTGTCTGGATGAAGCGAGCATACCTACTTTAAGTAATCTCATGGAGCACCACAACAGAAACATACAGATAAAAGCATATACCATAGAAACCAGAAACAATAAACATGCACTATATACAGCAGTAGAACTATAGCACATCATCACATTAGGGCCATGGTGACCCCTTAGACCCTAAGACCAGTGGCAACATCTCAGGGTCATGTAGTTTATGTGGAGTGGGAGTATCTTACTACCCATATTCTTCCCCCATTCCTATAATCCCTAAAGCCTTAGTGACAGGATACACCATTCTCATTTCTATATACGCTAGAGTTTGAGTACTAAGATTTTTATAAAGCAGAGTGGGTAAGATATGGGCCTGGTTAGATCTGACTGTAGTTCATGTACTTATTGGTACAGGTAACTCAGTGGAGGGGAGACTGTACTTGGGTCCCCTTTTGCTGTGAGTTTGTCAAGGGTAAGCTGGGTCAGTAGTTTGGTTAGTGCATGTGGCTGCATGGGTGTACCCCTCTGGTGGGCTGCGTAACATATTTTCAGAGGGCATCAGTCTGGTCTGTTCAGTGGTGTTATGCACCTGCAAGTGCTGTTACATCTGTCTGTAAGCCAGATCTGTTCCCTCTTATGTATGACTCTGGTAGGGAAGAACGACATGCTTAGGGCTGGGTTGGTGAGATGCAGGAGGCTTTGATTTAGGCCTCAGCTCAGTTTATAGGTAAAAGCCCTGAGCGGGGGATGTCACCTTGGTGTCTGTTGTAGGTGAGCCTAGAGCTCGGGGGTGCAAATGTCAGATATCTATGAAATGCATACAAAGCTGTGAGGAGTTCTTAAGCAAAGGTGCACCCCATTGATCACTCAATTTTAAAGGGTCTCACTGGAGGGGCCATCTCCATCTGCAAAGCATACATGATAGGGTGTTTGGCACATGTAGCTGCTCCCATACTGCAAATGCACCCTGATATCACTGCTGTAAGTAGCATGCCTTTCCTTCTACAGGCAGTTCTCCCTGTTGAGCCTGGCACTGCCTGAGGGGAGTCAGGGTAAGGGAGCAGGCTACTGCTCTTCTAAGCTGGCATATGGTTCCCCTCAGCCTAACTCCTTTAGCAATACATGCTGTGAAGGTCATTACCTCTGCAAATATCGGATAAGAGTGCCCCCTTTCTTGAATCATGCTATTTATAGCCCAAGGCCAACATCAGTCAGGTTTAATGCGAAAAAGCGGATCCGTGCATGTCAGTGAGCTCAGGCTTGTGTGGAAACTGATAACAATGGGATATGTGTAAAAAGAAAAGGGGGGTACCTATGGAAGGGACAGCTGTGACAAGCACATTACAAAGCTGTGTTGTACAAGCTGTGCTGGTAGGCAGACACTAATTTGTGACACCCCCTAAATTCCATGAAGTTTCAGATTAAAAGGATACACAAGGGGGTGCTGAGGAGCTCAAGCAGACTGGTTGCACTCTGTGTTGGCTCTGTATATTGAAATCTTAAAAGGCAATAAAAGTTCACAATTTGGAACTTTATTCAACTTTCTTGTCGACCATTAGGAAGAATATTGCTAGAAGAACCTGAGGGGCACAGATGTATATGCTTTTATCTGTATGTTTCTGTTGTCGTGCTCCATGAGATTACACGGATGTACTTATTGGTACAGGTAACTCAGTGGAGGGGAGAAAGAACTGGAAGGGGACAGGATCAGTTGTGTTCCAGGACAGTAGCTGCTGCTGCTTGTTTTCACAGGGTTCTTGTGGATTTTACTTGGTTGAAGGTTAGTTCTTTTCTTTCTTACTTCTAAGGGGCTAGAAGGGTATTGTTTTGGGGTCTGCTGGAAGTTTGAAAACTAGTTTGGTGGCTGTAAGTGGGCTCATTTTGTGGATGTTTCACTGTGTAACAGGCTGCGCTGGTGGAGGCCTATTTCTTCTGATTTAAAACCTATTTGGTGGGATTTGCTTGGAGATGGTTATTTAAATTGGAGACCTATATCTGTTAATTTCAAGCCTATTTTGATGTGTTAGTGAAGCTGATTAAATTGGAGACCTGTTTCCTTTGGCAGCAAACATATTTTGGGGGCTCTGAGTTGAATTTTGATTCCTTTTTGCTGACTCCACTAGCTGCAAAGGTTAGTACATAGTGGGGAAGGGTGTTAATGGTCTGGCCAGGTCTCACTCAGCCAATTGATTGGAGGCAGAGCTGAATCAGGTTTGAGGTGTTAGCTGCTTTGTCTTCTCAGAAAGAACTGGAAGGGGACAGGATCAGTTGTGTTCCAGGACAGTAGCTGCTGCTGCTTGTTTTCACAGGGTTCTTGTGGATTTTACTTGGTTGAAGGTTAGTTCTTTTCTTTCTTACTTCTAAGGGGCTAGCAGAAGAACTGTGGGTCACCCTGGAAACAGGAAATGGGACAGCCATAAGAACTGGGGTTGTCTACAGGCCCCCAGACCAGAGGGAGGACATAGACACATTACTGTTAGAAGATATACAAAACATGACAGCTAAAGGGGAGGTTCTGATAATGGGAGACTTCAACATGCCGGATACAGATTGGTCAATACCAGCAGGAACATCTGCCAGAACTAGACTCATAGTGGATTCCCTGCAGGGGGAGGGCCTCAAACAACTGGTACAGCAACCCACAAGAGACAAGGCTATCATAGATCTAGTACTGACTAACAAAGAAGGGATCACAGATCTCCAGGTAGAAGGTCACCTGGGGGCCAGTGACCATCACATGGTATGGTTCAATTTGGCTACTACATCTAAATCATCCCATTCCAAGGCAAAAATATGGGACTTCAGAGGAGCTGACTTTGATAAGATGGCCAACAGAGTTAAGCTAGCCCTGGCAAAAGAAACACAGGTGAGGGGTACAGGCAAAGTGGGCAAGCATTAAGGATGCAATACTTGAAGCAACATCCCATTGTGTTAGACAGAAAAGGAAGTGCAAAGAAGAAGGAAACCACTTTGGTTCTCAAATACAGTAGCAGAAAAGGTCAGAGCCAAAAGGCTGGCCTTCAGGAAATATATAAGGAACACAGTGGGATGAAGATGGGAGGCATACCAAACTGCCCTAAGGGAAGCAGGTAAGGCAGTAAGGCAGGCAAAGTCCCAAACTGAGGAAACACTAGCATGAACAGTAAAAGAAGGTGACAAGACTTTCTATAGATACATTAGTGAAAGGAGAAAGTCCAGGTGGTATTGCTAAGCTTAATGGAGAAAGGGAGCATGTGAGGAGGAGGACCTGTAAAGGCATCTATCCTAAATAGATACTTTGCTCAGTATTTACTGAAGAGAAGGTAGGGCAGGGCCCACAGCTCAACATCATGGACACAGGGGAGGGAGGTGAGCACTACTCCCTTCACAAATGAAAGGGTCCTACAAGAGCTTGCTAAGCTCAGGGTGGATAAGGCAATGGGACCTGATGGCATACATCCCAGGGTACTTAAGGAGCTAAAGGAGGAACTAGCAGAGCCATTAGCAGAATTGTTTAGTGAGTCTCTGAGCACAGGAGAGGTCCCAGAAGACTGGAGAAGGGCTCATGTGATCCCGCTCCACAAGAGTGGTAGTAGGGAGGAGGCGGGGAACTACAGACCAGTCAGTCTTACCTCAGTAGTGGGCAAGATTATGGAGGCACTCCTTAAGGAAAGGATAGTGCAACACCTGGAATCCATAGGGGCACAGGATCCAAGACAGCATGGGTTTACAAAAGGAAGGTCCTGTCAAACTAATCTCATAGATTTCTTTGACTGGGTAACCAGAGTGGTGGACCAAGGGGGAGCAGTTGATGTCGCCTACCTTGACTTCAGCAAAGCTTTTGACACTGTTCCACATAGAAGATTGATAAATAAGCTAGGTAGGCTCGGGGTGGGTCAGAAGTTGGTCAACTGGGTGGCAAACTGGTTGACGGGCAGAAAACAGAGAGTGGTGGTAAATGGTATACAGTCAGAAGATATGCAAGTCATAAGTGGGGTACCTCAGGGATCAGTCCTGGGGCCAGTCCTCTTCAACATCTTCATTAGTGACCTTGCAGATGGACTAGAGGGTAAGGCTTGTCTGTTTGCAGATGACACCAAGATCTGCAACAGAGTAGATGATCCAGATGGGGTGGGCAGAATGAGAAGAGATCTGGATAAACTAGCAGAATGGTCAGAAGAGTGGCAACTGGGATTTAATGCAAAGAAGTGCAAAATCATGCACATAGGGAAGAGAAACCCTGAAGCCACCTATAGGCTGGGAGGGGAGTTGCTAGCAGTCACAAAGAAAGAAAGAGACTTGGGCATCATCATCACTGATGACCTAAAATCATCCAAGCAGACCTCTAAAGCAGTAGGTAAGGCTAGGGGGTGTTAGGGTGTATTAGTAGGGGTATCACAAGTCGTAAGAGGGAGTAATAATCCTCTGTACAAGACACTGATTAGGCACCATCTGGAGTACTGCGTGCAGTATTGGAGCCACACCTTCACAAGGACATTAACCAAATTGAGGCAGTCCAGAGAAGGGCAACCAAAATGGTGCAGGGACTGCATCAGAAGACATATGAGGACAGATTAGCAGGGCTCAATATGTATACCCTTGAGCAAAGGAGGGAGAGGTGATATGATCGAGGCATTCAAACACCTTAAGGGCATAAACAAGGTGAAAGAGTCTAACATGTTTAAATATAAGAAAAATAGCAGGACAAGAGGACACAGCATGAGATTAGAGGAGGCCGATTAAGGGGAATGTGAGGAAATTCTTTTCACAGAAAGGGTGGTGGATGCATGGAATGGCTTACCACAAGAAGTGGTGGCTAGAATACAGTGCAGGGCTTCAAACAGGCATGGGATAGGCATAAGGGAGCAATACAAATGACTATGAATAGATAGGCCACTGACAGAGCAAAGGCCGATGGCACATTTATAAGGTAGAAAAAGAAATGGGCAGACTGGATGGGCCTTGCGGTCCTTATCTGCCATCAACTTCTATGTTTCTATGTTTCTATTGTTTTGGGGGCTGCTGGAAGTTTGAAAACTAGTTTGGTGGCTGTAAGTGAGATCATTTTGTGGATGTTTCACTGTGTAACAGGCTGCGCTGGTGGAGGCCTATATCTTCCGATTTAAAACCTATTTGGTGGGATTTGCTTGGGGCTGGTTCTTTGGCTACTGGGCTTGGAGGGGGGGCACAGGGCTGATACACTCTCTCTCGAGTCAGGTGTCTGCCCAAGACCCTCCCCAGAATTCTGCTAATTTATAGGGGAACACCTGCCCGGCAATTTGAGGAAAGGCTTCAGGTGCAGCTCATGTAGTTCTAGCCACTGGAGGTTGGATTTAAAGGCTGGGAGAGAGGAGCTTAGGGAGTTGTTCATTTCCCTTATAAGTTTAATGTGTTGTACTGCACCTAGTAACAGGGTTACTAGTGTACAGTGGGACTGTCTCTAAGATTAGTGGGTGACCTGATTAGGCAGTAGGGTGTATCTTGGACTGGGGGGGAACCTGGCGGCTCACCCAAGGAAACCTATTTGGAAGGATATGGAACCACACTTCATTAGGGCCGGCATCTTTGGGAGGGTGGTGGGGTGCACAGGGTGTGGAGCAGCCATGATACTGGACTGGGCTTGGAAGTTCGGTGGTTGCCCAGTGTGCTACCAGCTGGCACAGCTTAGGGAGGAGGTTGCGGGGATTAGGAGACAGCTGGGGAAGGGGCGGTATGGTTTGGGAAGGGGGTTGGGGATCTCCCACACAGTTGCACCAAGCACTGGGGGCGGGGGCATAGGGAAAGGAGTGCAGGAGAATACTCAGGGGTCACATAGGGACCCTGGCAGAGGGGGTCCAAAAGGACACTACCAAGGAAGCAGGCAGGTAACAGGGTACCCTCACAAAGGAGGAACGGAGGGACAACATTCTCAGGGAAGTAGGCAGATGGCCAGGGCTGGACAGAAGGAAGCAAGGCGGGGAGGTGGATCAGACCTTACACTCAGTAACTGCTTCAAATCTCTTCTTCTGCTCGAGGATGAAGGGGGTGATGTAGCCACGACAGGGGTAGTTAGGGACGGAAAGGGAGTGGGGGGCAGGAGGCAGGGGCCAGATAGGCGGAAGAACAGGGGGACCTGGAATGCAGGAAAATGGGGGGAGCAGTGAATCTGAGCAGCAGAGTCAGGGGGAAGAGGGAGGAAAGCGCAAGGAGAAGGACCAGTTGGGAGGAAAGGTAAAGGAGAAGGACCAGAAGTACAAGGAGGATTCAGTAAAGGGAGCTGAGGGTTTAGGCCAGGGGAGCACGACGAGCAAGGAGGAACTAAATGGAGACAGGAAGGAAGGGAGGACGAGCCAGGCTAGTTTAGCAGATGGGGGAGAAGGACCAGTTGCGAGCAGTGAGGGGGGAATTAGCAAGGTACAGAAGGATACTCAGGAGGAGGAGAGGCATAGGATTGGAGGGAAGGGGGTGGCCATGGTAAATAAGGAGGGGGTGGCATGTGGCACCCAGATAGGGGGAGGAACAAGGAGCCGGCTGGGTGGAGGGGCCGGTAGAAAGGATGAGGGACATGGAAGGGGGGGAAATGGAGGAAAAGGAGTGGTCAGAGTGCTCCTGTTGGGGGATTCTATAATCAGGGGTATCAAATGGGATAGGGAGGGAGAAGCCTGGCCAGTTAGAACAAGATGCTTCCCTGGACTAACGGTGCACAGGGCTAAGCATGAGGTATATCAGCTGGCAAAGGATTGTGGGGGTTCCCTGGACATACTGGTCCACCTGGGTACAAATGACATTGAGGGAAATAGCGAGCTAGAGATACAGGCAAGATTCAGGGAGCTTGCCAGGGTCTGTCATGACATAGGATGCACTGTTTCCTTCTCAGAAATCCTGCCGGTGCCAAGGGCTAGTGGGGAACACAAAGGAAGATTAGGGAGATAAACCAGTGGCTCAGGGGTGGTGTGAGGCCAGAGGGTATGGGTTGATGGGGATTGGGGAGACCTGGGAGGATAAGGAGCTGTATGCTAGAGATAGACTCCATCTCACTTTGGAGGAGGGAATCCTTAAGTTGAAAATAGGGGATTCATTGGTGAAAAGTGGGGTTAAACTTGTGAAGGGGAGGGATGGGAGAAAAGGCTGTCAAGGGGTGCCGATAAAGGAGGACTCTGTCTCCACCCCTGGGGAGCTGGAGGATTGGAGAAAGGCCAACTGGCAAAGTGCAGACCAGGGAAAACAGAATCCCCATGGGAACCGAGCAGAAATGGAACTAGGGAAAAGGTGGAAGGTAGTCCTGCTAAATGCCAGGAGCTTGGGCAATAAAATGCCTGAGCTCCAGGCGATGCTAACTGAGGGAGCAGTGGATGTGGTGGCGGTCACTGAGACTTGGGCCACTGCAGGACACGACTGGGACCTGAACCTGGAGGGTTACACTATGTTCAGGAAGGACAGGGGGGAGGGAAGGGGAGGAGGGGTAGCAATGTTAGTCAAAAACTACATTGGCATAGGGGGAGTAGAGGAAGCGGAGGGAACCGTGGAGGCGATTTGGGTCACCTTGATAACAAGGGGGAAGAGAGTAAAAATAGGAGTGGTGTATAGACTCCCTGCCCTGGAGGAGAAGCTGGAGGACAGTCTGGTGGCAGATGTTGGGAGACACTGCAGACTGGGCAGAGGAACGGTGGTGGTGTTGGGGGACTTAAACATGTCAGGAACAGACTGGGAGACTATGACATCCTCTGTGACCAGGGAACAGAGGTTGTTGGATGTCTTTCAAGACGCATTCCTAACTCAGCAGGTGAGGGAACCGACCAGGGAAGCGCGGGTACTGGATGTGGTCCTGGCAGACAGTGACCAGATTGGGGGCCTGGAGGTAAGGGACCCATTGGCGGGGAGTGACCATGCCACGGTCTGGTTCTACCTGGACCTAGGAGGGTTAGAAGGCCGCACAAAGATGGAAGTAACCGACTTCAGGGGGGCAGATTTCAAGGAAATGGGAAGGATCCTTAAGGAACATTTGGATGGGATTGGGTCAGACATGGACGTTGATAGTAGGTGGGAAATCATCAGGAGAGGGGTGCAGGATGCTACCAGCACCTGTGCAAGAGTAAGACGAAAATTCGGTAGGGCCAAAAACCCTGCTGGTGGACCAGGGAGGTCCAGGAGGTGGTGGGGAAAGAAGGCAGCCTATAAGCATTCAAGTGCTCAAGGTAGAAAGGGATCGAGGGGAGTATGAGCTGATGGCTAGAAGGGCCACTAGGGTGGTGAGGCGGCTAAGGCAAGGAAGGAGCAGAACCTAGCCAGGGAAATTAGGGAGAGGAAACAAGGGTTCTTTAGATACATTGGGGAAAAACGAAGGGTGAAGGGGCAGATTAGCAGGATTAAATCAGGGGAGAGATGGGCACAAGACCCAGGGGAGCAGGCTGAGGTACTAAATGAGTACTTCACCTCAGTTTTCACCAAGGAAAATGGGGGTGCTGCATCATACATGGGAGGAGACAGAGATACTGAGGAGGGGACCCTTACCGTTCGGCGGGTCTGGGGAGGGAGGCATCACTGGCAGGAGGGGGGAGGGCTAAGCAGGGAGAAGAGGTACCAGAAGTGGAAATCACAGCAGAGAGAGTGAGGAAGCCCTCAGCTCCCTTAAGATGGAGAAAGCACTGGAGCCAGATAAATTACATCCCAGAGTGCTGAAGGAACTTGCGGATGTCCTTGTGAAACCCCTGGCGGAGCTTTTCACCATCTCTCTGAGGACAGGGTGGGTGCCCCAGGACTGGAAGGTGGTGCATATAGTGCCTATCCACAAGGGGGGATCAAGGGAGGTGGCAGGGAACTACAGGCCTGTCTGCTTGACATCGGTGGTGGGCAAGGTGATGGAGGGCATTGTCAAGGAGAGGCTGGGGGGACCTGGATAAGTCAGGGTGCCTGGACGATAGACAGCATGGATTCATCCTGGGGAAATCGTGTCAGACAAACCTGGTGGAGTTCTATGACTGGGTGACGAGTGCCTTGGACCTGGGTAGACCAGTGGACGTCCTCTTTCTAGACTTCAGCAAGGCATTTGACTCTGTTCCTCACGTGGGCCTGTTGGATAAGCTGGGAGAAATGGGGGTGGGAACCAGATGATCAGATGGATAGGCAATTGGCTCCAGGACCGGACCCAGAGGGTCGTAGTTGGTGGGATAGTCTCATCCCCAAAGAGGGTCATTAGTCGGGTCCCAAAGGGATCAGTCCATGGGCCCCTTCTGTTCAACGCCTACGTCTCTGACATAAGGACAGGAATCAGGAGTGAGATGAGTCTCTTTGTGGATGACTCGAAACTGGGGGCGGTGGTGGATGGGGAGGAGGGGAGGGTGGCTCTACAGGGGGACCTGGAGGCTCTGGAAAGATGGTCTAGAAAGTGGAAGCTGAGGTTCAATGCAGGGAAATGCAAGGTACTCCACCTGGGGGCCAGAAACCCGGGCCAAGTTTACACCCTGGGGGGGGAAATGCTACAAGTCTCGATGGCTGAGAGGGACCTGGGGGGTGGTGGTGGATGTCAAGATGAACAACTCTGAGACTTGTAGGAGGGCAGCAGCCAAGGCCAACAGGATGCTGGGATGCATCGCTAGGGGGATCACCTCCAGAAGGAGGGAAGTGATACTCCTTCTGTATAACTGCTTGGTGAGGCCGCACTTTGAGTACTGCGTGCAGTTTTGGAGGCCACAATTAAGAGGGACATTAACCTCCTGGAGAGGGTCAGAGGAGGCAACAAAATGATTTGGGGCTTGGGGGACAGGACCTATGAGGAGAGGCTCGAAGAGCTAAATATGTACACATTGGAAGAGAGAAGGGACCAGGGGGACATGATAGAGGTCTTCAGGTACATGAAGAGGGTAAATAGGGGAGGAACAGTCAGGGTGCTTCGAAGGAAGGAGGAGGGGCCACTAGAGGGCATGGGTGGAAGCTGGAGGGGGGAAGATTCAGGGGAGAAAGGAGGAGGTGCTACTTCACTGAGAGGGTGGTGGAGCCATGGAATGCGCTGCCTAGGGGGCTGGTGGAGGCAGAGACAGTGGAGGGTTCAAGAGGGTGGAACAGGTACAGGGGAAGGGTTCTGGAAGCAAAATCCAATGCAGCAAGAATATCCGGAACTGGGAAGGGAGAAGCCAGAGAAGGCGAGGGGGGCAGCAAGGTCAGCAACCAGGGTGGGGGCTGACCAAACAAGCAGACACGAAAGACCGTTAGGCCTATTCTGCTGGCATTTTAGTATGTTAGTAGTATGTTAGTAAGAACAAAATGGGAAATCCTCGTCATGATTGGGGACAAAATGACTCTGGAAAAGGGAAGCAAGCAGCCGCAGGCCTGTCAGCTCAGTCAGCACCTACAGTTAAAATGGATTCTGGCCACAGTTTGGAGGTCGAAGCCCTACAATCCCTGGGTACAAAAATACAGCGACTGATAACTGTGGCTATAGATTTAAGCCAAAAAATGGATGCTTTCAGTAATAGAGCCACAGTTGTGGAAATCACAGTGGATTGTATTAAAACGGAGATGACTGAAGTTAAAAACAGGCAGTAATGGCAACAAGCATGACTGCAATGATGCTAGGAGAAGCAACATTTTCGGGCATGGCTGGAAACCCTAGAGAACCACTTTCAGGCAGCTAATCTCAGAATACTGGGTCTCCCTGAGGAAATTGAAGGAGATCATCCAGTTATCTTTGTAAAGGACTGGTTAGTGCAAAAACTTCAATCAGAAGGGAACCCAGACAGATTTCAAATCCAAAAGGCGTAACGCATCATGCCACATGGCCGGGCGGAGGCCGTGAGCACTCCTCGCACTCTACTAGTGGTTACAGCAGGAATGGGGGAAAGAGACCATGTTCTGGCACTGGCAAGGAAAAACAGCCCGATTGTCCAGGATGGGCAACCAGTACAAATATTCCCTGACATCATCTATGCAACAAGGCAATGGAGGAAGAAGTTTGATGTGGTCCGTTGTATCATAAAGGAAGCCAACATACCTCATCCTATTGTCTTCCCTGCTCGTCTGTGCATCATGTACCAGGGCAAAGTGTGGGCATTCTCAGACCCTGTGGATGCAGGTAGATGGGCTGAGAGAGTGCAGACGGAACTCTGGCAAAGAAATGTGGCAGACAAAGAGATTAATGAAGAAGATGGAGGACTTGGCCCTCCAACTGGAGAGCCTTTAGCCACCCTTAGACTTTGTACTCAGCTTTGGCCCCGTTGGGACAAACAGTGCTTTTTCAACATGAATGCTGTCTTGTGTTTAAAAGAACTTCATAGTTAAATGTACTGTTTAGTTGCCTAGCTGCATCTCCTGTTTAGGAGACCATACTTTAAGTTTGTCTGCTTGATTTCTCTTGCACAGGTCGACCAGAGACTATGTTACATATGTTTATTGCCTTTTTACTATATGTTTTTTTTTAATTAATATTCACACAGATTAGAAATGCTATTTAGATATTTAAATGATTTTTAAAGAGTGTGTCATTAATTCAGATTTATTGGATTTATTTAGGAGACTGGCATGTCAAAATGTTCCCCCTGGTGGGATAGTTCTATTAGGCACATTATGTCGGACATTAAATTTAAGAGCACAGCCATGCTGCTCATAAGCTTCTTCTCAGTTAATTAATATAACTTTAGTTCTATTTCTTGCATAGACTGTTGTGATTCTCCCCTGATGTTGTATCACTAATATTGTAGATGCACTAATGTTCTCCAGTGATTAAGAGACTTTTTGCCCTCTTGGTATTGTACCTCTTAGAACTGTAAACCATATGGAAAGTACTTGATTGTAAATCAGTTGTAAAACTAATAAACACAAGGGTGAATTAATATGCCCACTTCGCTGCACTGGGAATACCATCAGTTTGTATGCGGTGGAGATTGCCTCTAAGTCTTTAATGTGGAGAGCCCCTATTGTCACTGTGGTGGTTTGTGAGGTAAAGTTATTATCGCCTGAAGGTTTTTTGCAGTTGGTGGAAAAGGTTCATGTTTAGAGTAGGGGATATAGTCCAAAGATCAGCCTGAGGGTATGTGGGAATGGAGATGAGACGTCAGTTGCTTAGGCAGGAGTCAGATCGCAGACCAGTGGCATAGCTCTGTGAATTTTGAAGGCCTCCTCTCCCTCACACACCCCGTAATGGCAAGAAAAACAGTTCAATCAGCGTTAATATAGAGACTCACAGCAGTGCAGGCCCTCTTTCCAACGGTCTATGACTTGGGTTCTGCAGTGGGACCATGGTGAAGCTATCCTTAGAGCTGGAGGATCCAGAAGTAGGGAGTGAGACCTGTGCTGCAACTATTATGACCCAAGACACCATGGTGGTGGCAGTGTATTGTGGTTGCTCATGATCATGAAGAGTTAGTGGTCCCTAGGCATTTCCTACTGGCACTGGTAAGGCTGGTGGATGCTTTGTCAGCAGTTGCTGAGGGTCCATGGGCTCTGTGAGGAGTGGTGCATATCTATTCTTAGCCAGGATGTCATTGGGATAATCATCATTGTCCACCATGTCTCTGATGTGGTTAATGCTGCACAATCTTACTGAAAGAGAGTTTGGATCCTTTTTTGTTTTGGTTCTGTTTCTGTTTTTCATTCTGGCATTCAGCGGGAGCCATTGATCATCCTCTGGTGGTTGCAGTGTGGGGAGCTTTGAACTGGCTGGTGCAATGAGGCTGTAGTATCCATCACTTGGGTCCTGGAGGGAGGTGCAGTGGTGCTGTTGGCTGATCTGTCAGCACCTTGAGGAGCAGAAGGCCAGTGATTGTGGGTTTAGGCCTTAGCTGCCTCTGGGATGTCAGAGGTGACTGTTACCCCATTGTGGATAAGATGGAGCTGAGGGGAGTACTGATGGCTGAAGGGGATGCCAAGTTAGTGGAGTGCTTGTCTCACATCTGTGTAGGCCCTCAATTCCATTTGAAAAGTCTTGGAATACCATTATAAGGTGTACCTGCCATTCGAGTGAGCCAAGCTCCCTAGCCCCTCTAAGAAGGTCCTCCTTTACCTGAAACCTTAAGAATTTAACTAGGTTGGGTCAGAGCTTCTCTCCCTTTTTAGGTGGCAGTGCCAGTGATCAGTCAGCCAGCTCCATATCGAAGCAGGGATCTCCTAATAATTTAAGCATGCCTGAAAAGGCATGGTATAGAAACCCCCTGGTGCCTCTCATTTTTCCTAGTTCAGGAAACACCACAAAATGTAGGTACTTCTACATCTGTGGTTTTTGAGATCATCAAAGAGGGACAGGGCACTAGTGGGAAGGGCTCAGGGTTGGGGCACTATTATCATTTTAATCAAGTGGCGTGTAAAAAAGAACCTTGTAGGTTTAAGCATGAGTGCATGGTGGTGGTGGTTGTCCTCACCCATTCAGTCATTGCAAACCAGGCAACTCCTTGCCTTGGCCCTTTTAGAAGTGGCACAACAAGCATCCTAATGTCCATAAAGGAAGGTCACACTGAGGATTGGCTAGGTGATTACCAGGATTAGGTGGCTGCTTGTGTCCTCTTGGAAAGTTTCAGGGAGAGTTTTAGAATACTGTATGATTACCCCCTTAAATTGTACAAGGTGGAGAACCCAAAGTCTGCCAAGGAATGACTGGAGGTAGTATGGGCTAAGTTGGCAAAGGAACTTGCAGCAGGAAGGATCAGCTGGCCCTTCTCTGCACCACCCCTACTACATATCAGGGTGTCACCCATGGGCCTAATCCCCAAGAAGGTCCAACAGCAACAGGTCAGTCTCTTCATGACTGTGGTCACTAGGGTTGAAGATTCTGTCACACTGTGAATGTGGAGCCTATGAAGCCAGTGACCAGTTGATCGGAACATGCCTTTATGGGAAATATGAGTCAATACAGTACTTGAACATCAACTATGAGGAAAAGAGACATCGAGTCCTCAAACCTCAGGATGAGATTGAAGACCTTGTGGTAAACAGGCCATCTTCAATGAATATCTTGAAAAACAACTTAATTGACACAAACTGTCCACAGGGGCACAATGCAATGGAGAACATGTGCCTGTTTGAAGTTGCACAATGGTAGAACTACAAGTGCTGAACTGAGTTGGATCCAGCTAGAGATATACACAAAGAGACAGGTATACAGGGTAGATCTACAATGCCTGTTCGACAACTATGTTGTCGACTGGTATCACAGCAACAGACTCCATGTTGACCGCAATTTGCAGTTGGCAGTGAGACATGCACATCGGACACTGTTTTTTCTTCAGGGGGCTCTGCCTCCTGCACCCCCTGTACTAATGGATTACAACTCTGAGTTGGAATTGGTTCAGGGAGGGGGTGCAGGATGGGGGAAAGTGCTGCCAGGTCCCAGGCAACTTCTACAGTGACATGTTGATGTTGTCGGCATCGACGTATGTCACTGTAGAAGTGTCACTGTGTGGGAGGCATACCTGCAGGGCAGTCTCATCAAGAGGTGGAAGCCTTGATTGAGTGATTGATTGACCATCTCAGTCTGAAAACTACACAGAAGAAGGAGCATTACTGCTTTGCTCTCCTGTTTCTCTTCATGCCATGGAGGGAAGAAAGCTCACTGAAAAGTGACTGTGACACATTTGAGGAGCAGTTCCATCTGAGCTATGAGACCTTAAAGACTGAAGCATCAGTTGCTTATATTAAGACATTGGACTTCGAAAAAAGCAACTAGAAAAATCTAGATAACAACTGGAAGAAGATACAAACTTCAGTTAGGTCACAAGAACTTTGTGACTCAGTGGGAGAAGGAGTTCTGGGACCACCTGTCTCTGTTAATGATCCAGCAGTACTGATGTCAGAGCGAAGATGAAAGTGCTATGCAGCAGGCAGGTCACTCCAGTACAGGCAGCTGCATAATACAGCAACAATTGAACGAATATCAGGAAATCATTTACACTGCTGTAATGTGTGCTATGAAGCATGATATGCAGCATTGGAAGAAGGAGTGTTCTTGTGATGACAAGCCACTATGAATGTTTGTCAGTGGTGCTGGGTATACCTGTGAAATATAAACATTTCAGTGGAGAAACCCATCACAGTGACAGTCTCGACAGGTTTCGAGATTGTCGCTGAGAGGGACTGCCAGCAAAATGTTGCCACTCTGCCAGTGATTTCCCCCCATTTCAAACAAACTCTGACTTGGAGTTTGTTATATAGAAATGGAAGGGTGTGGGGGGGGTGCACAGCCCCCTGATAACAAAAAAACATGATGTCTGACAGGTGAAATTTCACCTGTCGACATTGGGGATGTCACCAAGTCACATGTCAACAACTTCGGTGTCAATGCAGCTTGCTGCAACCTTGGTGCTGTTGGAACAGGCAAGAGTTTCATTATTGAAGCTACTAGTGGAGAAATAAGGAAACAAACTTCACTACCATCATCTGTCATTGTGATAGATTGAATGGGGCTAGCAGCATACAACATAGGCAGAGTACCACTACAATGCCTTTTTATGCAGTGACAAGTGAGTACCAAAAGTTGTCATTTGAAGTTGCAAGTGAGCTACAGACTATGTTTGACAAGATGGAACTCTTAATTACTGATGAGATCAGCATAGTTTCCAATGTTGCAGTTCATAAGCAGAAGTGAGCACTGGGTGTGGTGGTGCCGTTCACATAGTTTCGTACTGTAGAAATGTATATATGAAGCACTCACCCCTGCCAATAAGGACATTTAGGTAAAACTCTAGTTCACAAGAACTATGTAGTTTTATTCAGCCATCATCTCATCAGTCAGCATCAGAATTCTTACATTTCACCCCATATCCTGGGGCTTCATCAGAGAATACAGAATTGCAAAGCAGTTGGCTTTTTATACACCAGGTCATAAACCATCCACCAAGGAAATCACACCAAAAATGATTTCAAAAATCATGTGATGCATATAGTAATTTAAACTGTTTAGGCATCAAAGCATAAAATCTGAAACAAATAGAAGAAAAAAATATCTGTTTAAAGTTATCAAATGTCATTTTAACTTTGAAAAAAATTCCAATAAGGTCACATTTCATTAGCTCCAGTTCCTTATGGCGGACATAATTGATGTCACTGGGCACCTGTAAAGGAAACACCAAGAATATGAGAAAGCAGTTAGTGAGCTGTCTTTCCGTATCCAAAGTATTTAAATTATTTAAAGCATCAGATCCTCCCAAATCAATTCTCATATAGAGAAAAATGGGTGGCCCCCTTTTGCCTGACACCCTATTGTGGCTCGGAAAAAAGACCACTACAGCGACAGTTGCTGTGTCGTCCATTCCATGTTTCACTTTCCTCCAGTGTTCTGCCCCTCCTGGACAAACTCCAACCTGGATTTAGAATCTAACATCCCCACATGGGGGCGGTGTGGGGACACAGCCCCACAGAAAACACTGAGAGTTGGATGACACAATACCTGCATCGGTGTTGTGCCATTGCTAGACTGGAGGTTGGCAGTTTTACTGTCAACCTAACTTGGTGCTTCCAGAAAATAAGCAGTTTGAAATGGTACAGGGGTCTGGGGGGGGGGGTCACATATACTAGACTGGAGTTAATCTTGTGATGCAGATAGCCATTCAAAATATCTGATAGGCTTATTTATGTTTTTTAAGGACAGGAGTAAATTCAAATTTGCCATTAAGACCTGGTTGTTTTAAGGCTCCTAATTTGAAAATCCACTTCTGTTCCTTTTGATTCAGATTAGGAACCACCTGAGGGACACAGGTCATATTCTATCCATACTTATTTTTCTCTATATGAGAATTGATTTAGGTCGAATCCAAGATGGCGATGTGAGCATCCCAAAGAGTGGCAGTGCAAGCTCAAAGCTCTGCTTAGATTAGCTGATTAGAAATAAAATCAGGCGAAGCATTGGGAATCGCTGGTAAACTTGCTCTACCTTTTACTCCTTATTCTCGGCACTATTCAGTTTGAACAAAGTGTTGGTGGTACGCTGGTAAAGAGCATCCCTAACTCCTGGAAAGCAGCTTCAGCATACACAGTAAAGGAGCAAATAGTTCAGCGGGAACAGGGAAGCCTAAGGGAAAAAAAGAAACAATCGACTCCCTCGGGACATGGTGCTGACCGAGACGCTCAGGTTTCTGAACATGCCGTATCCTGAGAAAAACGTATCTGAGCGCAGCAGCAGAAACTCAATGCTTTTTTCTCCCCAATTACAATCTTTGAAGGCAAACCATTATCCCCAATTCTAGACCCGCCGTTACCTGTTGTGGAATCTAACTGTGTATCTCCTGGGCTCATCCTGGAACAGCAAGAAATGTACTACTCCACAGCAGAAGAGGAGGACTCAGCCCTGCTGAACTCTGTTGTTGCAGCTACAGCTAATCAATCCTGCATGGAACAGATCAGTACTACAAATGCTGATGTAATTGACAAACTTGCTGTCGAGGGATTAGTGGTGGATGGAAACAATCAGCAAGATGGCACTGAAACCATAGGAACACCAGAATTCAGTGAAACTAATATGCAGAACTGTATTCTTTTAGTACCAACAGAGCAGAATTTAGTTAAAGTGAATACACACAATGCAGGGGTTCAAGATACTGAAACACTTTCGGTAGATATCTCAAACTCATTTCAGCTGGAAATCCATAATGAAATTCAAACTGGGTTTGCAACAATTGCATTGTCATTAGCAAACTTCTCTAATGTTTTAAACACTATCCAACAGAAAATGGAGTCTTTAAGAACTACTGAATTTGAAAGTCAAGTCAGTACATCAGAGGACAAGATGACCCCCCCTTTCCAAAAATCAGTTTGATCATCAAAAAATGTTATTGGAGCTGCAACATAAAATTGTCGAACTAGAAGACCAGTCACATAGAGCAAACACCAAATTAATTGGCTTTCAAGGGGGCATAGAGGGGAAAGAAAACTCCCTGAAATTCTTTGAGGAATTTCTCACCAAGGCCTTACAACGCCAATAGCCAGAAGAGAAAATCGTGCTTGATTGAGCCCACCAAGTTGGTAGGGGGGGATATTGGTTCTTCTGACGCTACTAATAAGAGATTTACCAGGTCTGTGTATATTTGTCCTCATCGTTTTCAAGATTGAGAGGCAATCCTGCAATGTGCTAGAATTAACAAAGGCCTTCTGTATCAAAATCTGAAGACATTGACATATCTGGACTTATCTGCTGCTACTATACAACAATGTAGATCTTATGATCAAATCAAAGAGCAGCTGAGACAGAAGGGAATGAAGCACTACATGCTCTACCCTGCTCAGTTACGACTTTTTCATCATGGCAAAGCCTTTACTTTTTCAGACTCAAAATGTGCCTCAGCTTTTTTACAGTCTATGTCCCAGGAAGAAAATTTCAACGAAGTACTGAGTCAGTCATAACGGCTTTCAATAGAGATACTGAGTGAGTTTAAAATTGCTTCTCACTGGACTAAAAGCCATGATAGGCATAGAAGAAGAAGTGGGAGGAGGAAAAGAAGAAAAGAAGATGAAAAGAGGCTTTTTCCCTTTTTTCTTTTTTTTTTTACTCTGTCTTCTTTCTCGTTCTTCTCTCTATTTAACTCATTATACTAAGAAATTATTACAGCAGAGCTTGCGTCCTTGCACATGCCTGCATGGGAATGTATGAATGAAGCTTATCAGGATATAGTACGGGGGGGGATAAGATTTTTGGAACCGTGCTGGCATTTTTATAAATATATTGAATATGGTTTACAGGGAATATACAGCTATAATTTAAAAACTCTTGAATTAAAGAAGGAGATTAGGATAGTCAGAGGGAGAGTGGGAGTAGAGATTCACGAGTTTTTAATTTTTTTCTTGTTGGTTTCTTTTTGCTTAATTATAATGAAATGTAGACTGCATCAAAAATTAGCAAACAGTGATAAACACAGGATTAGATATACCCATAAGATACAGTATGTCATATGATTATTTTCTATATGTGTCCCATTTCTCTAATGAGAAATTATATATCTCGTATGAGGATATGACTTATCAGATAAAGTGTCTTAGCTGGAATGTTAAGGAGATATTGGATCGCTGCAAAGCACATAACGTTTTTAATTGGCTGGATAAAGAAGGTATAAATTACGCCTTTTTCAGGAGACCCATCTACTTCACACAGAATTCCTATTCCATTCTAAAAGATGGAGAAATGGCATAAATGGACCATATAAAAATAACTCTAGAGGAGTGTCCATATTCTTTAAAGAAAACTTGAAAAGTACAAGTTAATAAACAGATGGTGGATGAAGAAAGGCCGATACATCATTGCCCATATTTTGTTGGCAGGCCAAACCTACACAATAGGGAATCTGTACGGCCCTAATGAGAATTCTCCTGCCTTTTTTCAAAAATAATTTCTATAGCTCAGTACTTTCTCTGCTCCATATATATTGGGTGGATATTTTAATTTGCTTTTAAATCCCTTATTGGATAGATTGGAGATCTGCCCAGACCGAAGAACGTCTGCAGCATCTATAGTCATACAATTTATGCAAGAATTTTGACTAGTTGACATATGGAGGGAATGTAATCCGGGGGCTCAGCATTTCACTTACTACTCACCTGTTCACTTATCTTAGTCGCACATAGATTTTTTCTTAATTTCTGAATCATGTCAATGTCAAGTCACTAAAGTGAAGCATAAATAGCATTATAATTTCAGATCATGCTCCAGTTTTGCTGTATTTACAGTATAGCAACAGGCCACAGGTGTTCAAGTTTAAATTTGACCCATTATTGGTAAAGGATATTAATTTTCATAGACACATTGAGCTGGATATTAAAAATTTCTTTAATACTAGCACCACTAGAGACACAAATATGAGAAATATATGGGAAGCATTTAAATCATATATTAGGGGCTGTGTTACAACGTATTGTGTTAAACAGAACAGGAAAAAATTAATGAGAATACAGGAATTGTAATCTGAAATTGCTTATAAAGAGAGTAGTCATATGCAAACTAACGATCCAATAACTTTCTCTGAAATTGCTGTATGTAAAGAACAGTTGAATAGTATTCTTACTGAGGATACTGAAAGGCAAATTTCGTACTCAAAAACTAATTTATTTATTTATTAAATTTTGATGACCGAGTAGGCCCACTGGGCCACGGAGGTCCCTTTTTCAGGGGTGACCCAGGAGTTACAGGACTAGTAGGGTACACAATTAGTACAGATATAGCTTATGGCATGTGACATGTTAACATATATACATAGCAGTTTTATATTACATAGCAGGTTACATCAATTATTGAAGTGAAATAATATGGGAGAGCCAGACCCATAAATAGGTCATGATTACCCGAGTAGAATATTTTGGGAGGATAGCCAATGGAGAAGGGTTAGTGCTGCCAGCTCAGGTGGTAGTGATGTAAGTGCTCAGGTCGGAGGGCAGTGTGGAAGTGTCAGGTAACATAGCATTGGCATTGACTCGTGGCAAGCATATGTGCCTTGAGTCTTGTTCGGAAGCACACTGGTGATGGAGCTTCCTGAACCTCAGGAGGAAGGTTGTTCCATAGGGAAGGGGCAGTGTGGGAAAAGGACATGTCCCCTGTCTTGGTCCTTACCCTAGGGACTTCGAGAAGAGTTTGGCCTGAGGTCCATAGATTGTGAGGATTTTGCTTGGCAGTTATCGCCCTGCAAGGCTTGGGGGTGGTGTAGAGCTAATTAGCTTATGTGCTAGGCAGAGCACTGGGTACCTGAGACGGGCTTCGAATGATGGCCAGCTGAGTAGTGCTAGTGAATCACAATGGTGGGTCCTAGAGTGGAACTGAGTGATGAAACAGACCACCTTGTTGTACAAGACCTGTAACTTACTGAACTCCAGCTTGGCCATCCCTGAAGTACCGGGGCAGCATAGGTGAGTGTTGGGAGTAAGACACATGAGGCAATGGCAGTCCTGGCTTCAGGGATCAGCTGATCCTTGAGACGATAGAGTGTACCAAGTTTACCATGGATGACTTTGGTGACTTGGTCAACATGTTGTTTTAGGGTGAAATCTTGGTCCAAAGTAAGGCCAAGGTATTTTGTGGAGGCAACCACTTCAAGTTTGTTACCCGCCCTGGAAGTGAGTTGTAGGAGTTGTGTTCTGTTTTGGTAAAGGAATCTGGGTCCGAACAACATGGCCTTGGTTTTGGTAGTATTAAGGACCATTTTATTCTTAGTAAGCCAGTCCTCCATAGTGAAAATGTCCTCTTGGAGGGATGGACCAAGGTCATCCAGGTTGTCAGAAGATCTGTAAATCACGGCATCATCAGTATACTGGATGACATTACTGCTCCAGCAGTGGTTGTGCATATCATTTATAAATAAGAAGATCAGGTGGGGACCGAGTATGGACCCTTATGGTACCCCCCCTTAAGGGGCAGTGGATCAGAGATCTTGTCCTTCCACTTGACCCTCTGAGAGCGACCAGTAATGTAGCTTTCAAACCATTTGAGAGCATGAGTGTCCAGGCCTATGTTACACAATTTTTGATGTAGGAGTTGGTGGTTGACCAAGTCGAAGGCCTTGGAAAGGTTGATGAAAACCTCACCTGTGTTGGACCCTGAGTCAAGTTCCCTAAGCACATCTGCTGAGAACTTAGTTAGGGCGGTGCCTGTCCCATGCTTAGCTCTGAAACCATGTTGAGCCAGGGAAAGAAGCAGGTGTGCCTCTAAGTATTCACGTTGTTGTGTGTACACCAGTTTTTCCTGAATTTTTGCAAGGGTACAAAGCAGGGAGATCGGCCTGTAGTTGCCAATAGGTTCTGCAGGCCCACCCTTGTGAATAGAGACAACATGAGCATGTTTCCACAGCTCAGGGACAGTCCCTTCTAGAAGGGACCTATTAATGAGCCAGGTAAGAGGCCTTGCAAGTGCTGGGGCACCATCCTTGAGTAGTCTAGCTTGGATACCATCAGGCCCACCTGATCCTCTTGTTTTCGAGGACTTTAGAAGGGTGAAGACTTCTTTAACCTTAGCTAACCTCAGATGAAAAGATGGGTGGTCTAGGTTAGGAGGTTCCAGAATGTGGGACTCATTTTTGGACACTGGGAGCCCAGCCTTGTAATCATCAAGGTTCATGAAATGGTGATTAAGGGCCTCAGCAATGAGGGTACCATCATTCAGTAACTGCCCATTTGCCACTATAGGGCCTGGGGCTGCCTTTCTGTTTCCCTTTATCAGCTCGTTGATGTGAGACCAGAATAACCTCGGGTTGCCTAGGTTAGTTTTCTGGAGGTGATTGACGTATGCCCTTTTTGCTAGTTTGACAGTATGCTTACTTTGGTTTCTAAGAGCTCTGTAGGTCTGAAGGTCAGCTAGGAGTGTAGAGCTCTTGAAATTTTTCCAGGCTTTGTTGCAGTGGATCATCAGGGCCTTTAGAGGGGGGGAGTGATCCACTTGTAGCAACTGCCTTTAACACGATGGGTCTTTATTGGAGCAAAGAGATCTGCAACCCTCATGAGGGATTTCAGGAAGAAGGTGACTGCCCCGGCCAGGGTAGGGAGGCATCATAGTGGACTCCAGTCAATGTTACTAAGAAAGTTATTATATTGCTCCAGTGAGAATTTAGAGTAGTCCCTCATTGTGAGGATTCTAGGTTGAATCCTATCAGCACTGTTCTTCCAGACAAAGAAGATGGACGAGTGGTCACTCAAGGCATTGGTCATAGTGCCTGCCAATTGAATATTCTTTGGGTTTGACCCCAGAGCCCAGTCGATAGTTGAGTCACTTCCCGTTATATGATTCAATCTGGTGGGTTCAGTAATAATCTGGGCAAGATTTATCTCATGTAGCAGGCCATTAATAGATGACTTAGCCTCCTGGGCCCAGTTCAGGTTAAAATCCCCCAGTAGGAGGAGTTCAGATGTGACCTCTGTGGCTAGGGCTTTCATGAGTGTCTTCAGGGATTGGAGAGCATTTTTAGGGGGGCTATATCCACACCCAATGGTAAGGTGCTTGACACAGCCTAGGGTGAACCATACAAAGATCGATTCAGTCTCAGGGGACGTGCTATGCAGCATGCTGATCTGGGAGGAGATTAGGGTGTCCTTCACACAGATGAGCACCCCGCCACCCCCTTTTAGCTATTCTGTCTTTTCTGTAGTGGACATATCCTGAGGCAGCTACTTCATGCTCGAGGACATGGGGTTTTAGCCAGGTCTCCAAAACTGCTAGCACGTCTGGTTTATATAGGTCAAGCCACGCTTGAACTTCATGTATCTTTGGCCAAAAGCTACATATATTCATATGAGCAATCTGCAGCCCCTTCGATGACAGCCAGGTCTGGTCTTGGGGGGAAGATATTGAGATGTTTGCAATTCCATGGCCCGGATTCAGTGGATATCGCCCACAAGTAGCAGCAGAGCTGTAAGCAGGAGATGAAGGGTTAGGGTAAGAGATGGGAGCCTCACTGTGCTGGGTATGCTCCTGGTATGGAGAAGTGACCTGTAGCAAATCCCTTTTCTTGTGAATTCATAGGCAACTAGGAGGGAGATAGTGCATGCGGGGGATGGGGAGTAGTAGTGGCTGGTGGAGTGTGCAGCAGGTCCCTGAGGGCCATGGGTGTTAGGGACATGTAGGCTAGTGAGCCAGTCCACCCAGAGTACAAAAAGAATATAGGTGGTAGTGAGAAGGAGACCTCTGTTGGTTTACAGGAACACAGCTTGCCAATCCACGTTGACTGCTGGCTAGGCATCCTGGTGTCAGGGTGCAGACACTGTGGTTTCATGCCTTTGCCTGGCAATATAACAGTTAGGTCGCATGCAGTTTTGGGACAGTCATCAAGCAAAGATCAGAGGAGGGAGGCAGAGCGAGGTTCAGGACAAGATTGTTTTTGCACTCAAGTAATAAACAGGTTTACACAAATTAGCTTCCTACCCGTTAGCTTCCTACCAACAATGGCCAGCAAAAGCAGCCCTCACTGTGCCTGAGTTATCACTAGTCATTAGATCACATAGGAATACACTGATTCATGTTTTAGTTACTCAGACTAGCATCAGATTAGGGCAGCACAATTATGAAAAGTCAGATTACTGTCTGTTTGTGAGCCTAACAAACAAGTTCAAAAGCAAGAATTAAGATTCACGCACTAGCGAGCAGAATGTACTGGCTCATATGGCACTAGCTTGGCAGTGAAATGTCAGTAAGGAGGAGCAAGTTTTGGCAAATGAGTCAAGTAAAACTCCTCCTAGTATATTGGCCTCAGCCCACTCTATTGGCTACTTAGGAGTAGTGGGCAGGGCAACTACTAATTTACTGGGAGGAGGGAACAGGCGGGTGGGCGGGAAATTTCAACTTCCATGAGTCTGCGGTGGTTTCAGCTTTAGGGGAGGTCTGCCCAGCAAGGATCAGCTGGCCGGCACCTCAACCCCACGGTGCAGTCAGTTTAGAAATGCGGTAGTGGGAGGGGGTCCGATTCAGCAGGTCGCTCTCGCTGCCCCTGGTGATTCAATTCTGTAGAGGATTAGCTGCTGAGAGAGGTTGCAGCCTTTTTCTGTGGGGCTGCCCAGCATCACGGCTCCCTCTCAGCCAACAGGAGCTCGTGCCTATTCAAAAAGTCAAAGGTGCCAAATTGAACAAATGCGTTGGTGTGGAGCCAAAAAGCTTTCCAGCTCTCCACTGTTCTTTCCAGGTCCCTGGGCTCTTCAGAAGCTCCAACAAGTCTGCAGTGGTTTCAGCTTCAGGCGAGGTCTGCTTGGCAAGGATCAGCTGGCCTGCACCTCAACCCCGAGGTACAGTCAGTTTAGAAATGCGGTAGTGGGGGGGGGCCCGATTCAGCAGGTCACCCTCGCCACCCTTGGTGATTTGATTCTGTAGAGGATTAGCTGCTGAGCGAGGTTGCAGCCTTTTTTTGTGGGGCTGCCCAGCATCATGGCTCCCTCTCAGCCAATAGGCACTTGTGCCTATTCGAAAAGTCAAAGGCGCCAAATTGAACAAAGGCATTGGTGTGGAGCCAACAAGCCTTCCAGCTCTCCACTGTTCTTTCCAGGTCCTCAGGCTCTTTAGAAGCTCCAACGAGTCTGCAGTGGTTTCAGCTTCAGGGGAGGTCTGCCTGACAAGGATTAGCAGGCCGGCACCTCAACCCTGAGGTACAGTCAGTTTAGAATGGGGTAGTAGTGGGGGGCCCGATTCAGCAGGCCGCCCTTGCCACCCCTGGCGATTTGATTCTTGTTACTTTATGGGTGATAAAATGAATAATTACTATCTTGGCAACTCAGAACCCATCAACAGAATCAACTAATCTCCGAAATACAAAACAATCTGGGTCAAACAGTTAATTCTCCTGTCGAAATTAATAATATCATTAAATGCTATCATCAAGAACTGTATTCATCCGATAGTTCTTACACTACAGGTAATATAGATAAATTCATATCTGTACTTAATTTTCCCACTGTAGATTTGTGGCAGTTTACAGTTTTGGAATCGGAAATTACTGTGGACGAAATTCAAGCTGCAATTAAGGCCTTGCTGACAGGCAAGGCCCCTGGACCAGATGGCCTTGTTATAGACTTCTATAAGGCTTTTAGAGCATTCTAATACCTCATTTAAAATTAGTTTTTTTATCATATTCTTATTTCTTCTCCTTGGCAGAGCAGCCCCACAATCTCCAGCTGCCGGCCCTGCACCCCTGGACCCGGTCGTACGTGCGGGCCACACGAACCCACTCCCCATGGGCCGGCCTTTCGTCGCTATCGCACCCACTGGGTATGCACCCCTCTCAGATCTCTCTGGGGGTGCAAGGCATGGCCATCAGCCACGAAGATTGCCCTCCACATTTTTCCACATTGTTTTCTCCCTTACAGAGAGCTGGACATGCGATGGCATCCTAAGCACGTAGTGCTGATGCCAGCCGCGCTATCCTCCCACTAATTTTGCATGCCACTGTAGTGTGGCTGGCCTCCGCCAGTTGCCGCTACATGGTGATGCAAGCCCCACTACCCACCTCAGAGAAAGGAAAGCAGTCGCCGGACGCTCAATCCTCCCTCTCCCTTGCCAGCCCCCAGTGGCCCGAGTCCATTCCCGAACCCGGGTCACTGGCATGATGTGAGATATGGCATCCAGCACCTCAACCCTCAGCACCACCGGGCCGGCTCTAAAATTAGTTTTTGAGTATATGTTCCAAACTAAACAACTTATACCATCCTTTAAGGAGGCTAATGTCCATGTTTAAAAAAAAAATCAGTTGAAGGTTGGATCTTATTGACCAATTTCTCTCATAAATGTGGATGCCAAAATTTTGGCTAAGGTCCTGGCCACCACGTTAGAGAGAGTACTCTCAAGTTTAATCCATCAAGATCAAAATGGATTTATCAAAGGACGCTCAATCTCTTCTAATATAAGAAGAACTTTGAATATTATAGACTATTAAAAGAACTCTGATCAATCCTTATTATTATTAGAGGGTGAGAAAGTGTTTGATCGAGTAGAATGGGACTATATTAAAACCATTCTCCCTAAATTTGGGCTTGGCCCATACTTTTGTGGATGGATGGGGGTGCTCTACTCTGACCTGGTGGCCAGGATCAAAACTAATTAAGAACTATCCTCATCCTTTTCCTTATTTAGAGGCACTAATCAAGGTTGTCCCTTGTCCCCAATGATTTTTGCACTGGCAATTGAGCCATTTGCTATGCACATTAGAGCATCACCTAATAGTAAAGGCCTCTGCATCAATAATGTACTGTAGAACACCACATTAGCTTATATGCGGATGACTCTTTGATATATGTTCAGAACTTAAATGTATCCTTTTCTGCTATATTTGAAATAGTTATGTAGTTTGGCTTGGCCTCAGGACACAAAGTTAACTGGGAGAAGTCAGAGTTGATGGAAACTATAGTGCATATGGATCCATTTAAACCTTTACCTGAAATTAAAATCAAAAGGGTATCCACAATTTGATATTTAGGTATCTCTCTAAATAGTGAATTAAAAAATCTGCAGACTTTAAATCTGGATTATTTAACACAGGAAATTAAAGAACTACTTAAACGTTGGGAGAGTCTTCCTTTAACACTTATCGGCCATGTTAGTTATATAAAAATGAATGTTATCCCCAAATTGCTGTTTGTATTTCAGAATGTTCCTATTATCATCAGAGGACTATTTTAAAGGGTTCCAAATAGTCATTTAGGAGTTTTTGTGGAAAGGCAAGAAGCCCAGGCTTAAAATCCAGTAACTCATACCCACAGTAATGGAAGACAACTTGGCGCGCCCATGTTTTAAGAGTTATTACTATGCAGCCAATTTAGTTGCTGTGTATAATTGGTTCAAGCACAATGAGGCAGATTATTCCTTCAATATTTAAACACACTTGTCACCATATATCAATGTAAAGCATTGATTATATATGGGTGACTACAGCTGAAAGTTAGAAACACTTTCCTTCTGTTCTAAAACCCTGATTCACATCTGGCATAGGTTAATTGGGAAAATTAGTTTTCCTTTATGTTACAAGCACTCACCTCTGTATTTAAATTCCTATTTTTCTCCTTCCATTCTGGATCATACTTTTAAAAACTGGTACTCTAAGGGGTTAACTGAGATTGGTCAGTTTTTCTCTGGTGATCAGATGCTTGAATTTGAAACTTTGAAAGAAAAATATAGTTTAGCTAATTATCAGATTTATGGCTATTTACAAGTTAAGGATTATATTAAGAAATATTTATATTCTCCAAAAACAGGAGAAATTAGAACTGATTGAAAATGTTTTTGCATCATTACAACCTAATAAAATTATTTCAAAAATATATAAGATATTAATATGTGACCTCTCCCATGCCTCTATTAAACTAAAATCAAAATGGGAACAAAAATTACAACAAAAGATTCCCTTATCTCTTTGGAATGGAATTATTAATATGAAAAATGTGGGGTTTAAATAGACCAGATTTAGGCAAATACAATATAATATTCTTCATCGCACATATTACACACCTCATCATTTGAATTTAATGAATTCGGAAATACCTGATGTATGCCCATGGTGCCAGTCTTCCCCTGGTACCCTGGAGCATATGTTAATTATGTGTCCAGCACTGAATAAGTGGTGGGACTCAATATTAACTTTTTTATCGCAGATTGCTTCTAGGACTCTGTATAAAGACTCATTCTGGATGCTTCTTTGATATGGAGGTTCTATTAACAACCTGTCATTTCATATACATATAATGGTTAATATTGGACGTATATGTGCATTTAAAATAATACTTATAAGGTGGAAGGACAAAGAACCACACAGTTATGAGAACTGGGTGAATTCTATGGTAACTATACATCATATTGAAAGAGTCTTTTACCTGAACAACAGACAGATGGCTAGATTTGCGAAGATATGGACACCCCTCTGTAATGCGTAATGATTATCCCCTACATAATAGTGTAGGATTACAGTGCTGTATATTGGGAATATTTAGAATTAATGCTTAGTGAGACTTGTGGAACAAATACAAATTTGTTGCATTACTTAATTAGCTATTTATTGCAACTATTATAACTATTGGAATATTTAAATGTGCAGTCAAACTAAACTATTTATGTGTTTGAGAAACCTTTGCTTATGTGCATTTATTGCTTTTGAATTGTATTGTATTATATGTATTTGTTTAATTTTGCCAATAAAAAAAATACATATGAGAATTGATTTGGGAAGATCTGATGCTTTAAAGTGTCTATGTACTATCAGTTAGTGTAACATATCTTGGCCCATGTAGAGATTTATCATGGCCCATGGTCACGGCGCACTTATATAAAAGAAAATGCAACACCATCTTGCCATAAGAACAGTGAAAAGTACTATTTCTTTTGCTGTTTCTTTCTAAGTGTAATACATTGATTGCTTTACTGATTAAAATGAACTGTTTACAGTTCAAGTGAGTTCTTAATGATGGTGCCAGGCAATATGTACAATCAGTGAGCATAGCACATCTTCGCCCATGTACTGTAGATGTCTGTCATGGTATACTGCTCTAAAAAAAGTGTAGAGCACTTTTAGTTTAGATACATGCCTACTATTATAACATGATGCTGCATGACAAAGCATATCATTCCATCTACACCATGACTGATTGGCTTTATAATGCCTACCAACGTACAAATGAGACTTGCAAATATGTATATACTGTATGTCTGCAAATATTGTTTTTCTGTAAATATACTGCATTGTTATTGTTGCTATATTAATTGAAAGATAATGCAGTTCACATCTGTGTACACACTTGCAGATATGTTAAATGTTTTCTTAGTCAGCACACAGTATAGATTGTTAAGCTGTTAACTGTTTAGTACTTAAGTAATGATACCTGAATTGTATTTCTGAATTTGGTTCTAAAAATGTACATGTTTTTTTAAATGAGAACCTGAAACCAAAGTGTTGTATTGTTTTTCATTGATACATCTAGTGTGCTACTAATGACGTGTTCTTGCATTTTTGTAGGCTTGGTTTCATTATGGGGTCAAGTGTGGAATTTTCCAAGTACAGTGTTGAAAATACTGGAATATAGTTTCTAAGTACTATTATAGCTATTATATTATGAGTCATCTAAGATTCAGTACTGTCACATGGCTCACTTGTTTGTTGTTTGTTGCATGGAAGATTACTTTTTCTTTTTCAAAGTACTTGGTTTTTCACGCACTCCAGGGACATAAGCATAATTTGGCCGTAATTCAATTGCCATTTTTCAAATATACTTTTAAAATTTATGCTCTGTGTCATGTGTCTTTCTTCATAGACAGTGATAAAATCTTCAGTGATTCTACTACAATCAAAGTGAATAACAGTTTAGTAAATCTATTTCAAGTGTGAATACAATATATTAAACTGTTTACAGAGAGGAATTCAGTTGCAAACAGTAACACACACACAAAAAGTTTTGTTAGGGTTCCTAGTTCAAGAAATCTGTCAAATTTGATATAATACATATTACGCATAACACTTTATGAAATATGGTTCTTTGGAGATCTCGTGTAATAACTATTGCACATGCTTTCTTAGTACTATAGTGGTGTGTAAAGGTATACAACATCCAGAAAAAGGAAAAAAAGGGAGTGGTGAATGTACAGTATTCTCAAAATCTAAGGAAAATCATTGCAAAAAAACTTCATTAATGCAACAGTTATGGTTGGTATCAAAGTGGCAAAAGTAGGGAAATGCTGCATTAGGGTTTTCTACCATAACTCTGCACCCCCCCCCCACAAGCAGTGGTAGGGACAAGGCAACACAAGCAAGCAGAGACAGTGATCATCAGGTAAGACAGACAACATACAGCTCTCTGAAGATAACACAAGAGATATCTATCATCATGGTCCACCAAGTGTATAAGGTCCACTGCCATGACAGTGTGTTGGGGGGATGCCCACATGCTGGGCACCATGGGGGAGGGACTACTGCATGCACTGCCCCCCCAAAGTGCTCCCTAGAGACCTACTGGGAGGCAGCCAGGGTCGTGGGGATGGGGTAGTGCATAGGGAGGGCTGGTGGGAAGCCAGTCAGTGATGCAGCGGGAGATACCTGGATGATCTTTCTGGTATGCACAGGTGTTAAAGACATACCTGGATGTCTACTAGCATGACCAAGGCCCCTAGAATTCTGTGGCCACAGAATTTTGCGCAGAACTTGCAATCTACTGCAGAACTTCGCCGGTGCTGCAGAATTCGCTCTTCTTGGTGATTTTTTATTAATCTTTCTGTTTATACATAGAATCTGGTTCCCTTCCCCTCTTTTTATATCCAAACCCCCCCATATGTTCAGAATGTGATGTTATCATTGCTATAACATCATACATTAGCTAATGAAATGGCTGCATTCTGCAACAGAAATGAACAGTCACTAATCTACCACAGCTCCCACTGCCAGAGACAGTGGCACAGCACATCATGCATGGTGATATTTGCTCAACATGCACTACAGCCTAATACAATTTTCAGTCTTACATTGTTGCACTAGGGCCAACTTAAACAAAACCTTGTCAATAGCACAGACCTGTTAAGTCCATACCTCACTTTGTACAAACCTATTTGTGCCTTTAAGGTATAGAGACGCTATCTGAAATGAATAACTGGTAAAATGAATTTAACTGTCTAAAGTTTTAAGAAAAATAAAGTAATTATGCCCAGAAAAGTGAAATATAATAATGTGTAGACCTGTTGAAAGAATAGACCTGTTAAATAAATAATTGCACTGTACGCATTTTTGCCAGGGTTATTAATTACATATTGTCATTGGTTGACAGAATCACCCAAAAGTTATTGAGAAATGTTGTGTGCAGGGACAGCTGTTGGGCCAGATGGTAGCATGCTGTGTTTCCATGCCAGCAACTCAGGTTCAGAGATTAGCTCTGGGAGCTGACTGGGCAGCACAAGGATTGGTGGAACACATCACTGCTTGGAGCCTGGGAAGGTATGGTGCAGTGTCCTGTCACATGGTGGACACATTGTAATGGGCCGGAGAGCTGTATCTCACAATTGGTTCACATGCATGTCATGGCCTGATGGTGTTGCACAGTGTGTCAGGGAAAGCAGATTGACATGAAAAATGAGTTTTGCAATAACTCCTCTATTCCTTTTCCAAGGAGACCTGTATGAATGAGGATGCAAGTTCATGGAAATTAATATATATATATATAAATATATATATCTACACACACACACACACACACACACACATACAGTATCTCTGTCTCTCTCACTACACACACGCACGCATATTTGCATGTACCGTATGTTACAGATTGCATATAAATATATAAGTGATACACAGTGGGAACCTCATGAGTGGTGTAGAAAGCACATACAAATATATAAATGATAGACAGTGGAAACCTCATTAGTGGGATGGATAGCATGCATACAGAAATACTTTATTTACCACATAAGATTCCCTCTACATATGTCATTTATGCAACAGGCTAGGACCTTAACGGAGAGACATTTGTTTTGCTTTTTTGGGCATAAAATTATTTTTATAAGTCTGTTATTATTTGAACTAGTGTTACTGTGCTTTTCACCATCCTGACTGCTGTAACCACTGCCATGAAAGTGAAGTCAGGGTGACAAGCTGACACTGTGATGTGGTAGTTTGTTAGTGCTGCAGAACTTTCACAGAAATTACAAAGCACTGCAGCAGAACAGACCAGACAAGGGAAAACAAGAAAATTAAATATAAGGAAATATCTACTGGACCTGAGCAACTTGTACAATAGAATACTAGTGGAGTCTCTCAGATAAAGCCAAATAGCCAAGAAGTATCCAGAATATCAGAGCAGCATCAACAAAGTGTGTAAATGCTCCCAAAAAGTCTGGAACAACTGTACACAATAAGTAAGACTAGCCATGGATTTCGTAGTGTTCAAGGCATGTAAGATTTCTTTTAGTCATTCAGACCAAGATAGCACATCTGTGTCTAGACAGTGTCGAAGTATAACTAATTTAGCCACTGCTGCTATCAGCACCATAAAAGCTTTTCTGGCTCCATCAAGCACTCATCATAGAGCCCCACTAAACAAATTTCAAGAGTGAATGCATCACGAAGACCCAAGAGGGGATCCAAGCTGTGCTTAACAGATGCCCAGAATGACTGTACCTTAGGACATTGCCACAACATATGACACAAAGTACCCTCCAAGTGCCCACATTTCATTCGAAGAGCATCAGCCTTCTTACCTGTTCTATATAATCTAATTAGGCGAATAATGCATATTGTGTTAAATTTTATACTGCTAGATGTAGCCTATCCAGTTTAATAAATTTATACAAGTCCTTTCAGACTCCCTGCCATTGAGATTCTGACAAAGCAAGCTCAAAAGTGGTAACAGGCTTATCTGGATACAAATTTTCAATTGCAGTGTACAACTGAGAGACAGGATGTGTCCGTTAAGCCAGTTAAATTAAGTCTTCAAGAAGTAACCCTCCTTGTTTGGATGATGCAGGGGGACCCAGGAAATGAGTAATACAATGGACAGCTTGTAAATACTTAAAGATTGTATTATTGGTCATCCTAAAACATTGCTGGAATGTGCCAAATGGTAGGACTCTTTGGTCCTACAAAAAGCCCTCCAAGTTGGTGTCGGGAGCCCCATCCCAGAAGCGATGAGAAATCACTTTCCTGGCTAGTAGTATATTTAGATTATTAAAAAGTATTTGGGAAATATCTTGGCATAAATAGAGTTTTAAGTATTTACACAACTGGGCATGAGCCACAACAGACTAAGCAATTGTGGTGTGATGAAATTGTTTTGGTAACTTCGAAAGGGGGATAAAAAGTAGGGCTTCAAGGTGACAATGACTTCTGCTCTCCAGGTCTATCTCAATTTCTATCCACTGGGGTACATAACTACAGTCTCCCATCTCTAGATCCCACTTACCCAATAAAAAATATTTAGCTCTTTGCGAGACAAAATAATAACATAAGAAGGTAAGCAACTGTAACCCTCCAACTTCTCATGGCCCCAGCAGCTTATAAAAAGCCTGATGGGCTACTTTAGCCTGCCAGGGAAAAGGTGTAATCATAGCTTGAAGTTGGCAAAACTAAGATAGTGGATAGTGGAATAGCTATATTCAACATCCCCAGTGGATGTAACAGTCTTGGAAACAAATTCATTTTAACTGTATTAACCCTGTCTCAAAAATTAGAGGTATGGAGTCTCACCACTGTAAATCCTGCCCTATTTGTTTAGGAAGGGGATATAAATCAAGGGCTTTGAGAGGAACTGGGATGGTAGCTACTTTAATTCCAAGGTAAATAAGATATTTACTCTACCACTGTAGTTGCTTTTCAGTGATAGCCTGTTTCGAAACCTGCTTAGTAAGGAGAAAGACAGTAGCCTTAGAGAGGTTCGGCTAATAAGCCAAAAACTTACTGAGGGCCTCAACCTTGTGGAGGACATCCAAGAGAGAGGCCTGAGGATACACAATATGTAAAAGTATGTTGCCCACATCTGTTGAGATCTTCATCTCTTGAGGGCCCACTGAAGTTTCTTTTATCCTAGGATTACATTTAATTTTATGAGTTAGAGATTCCAAATATAAATTAGAGAACATGGAAGAAAGGGGACAACCTTGATGAGTCCCCCTCTGAAGAAAGATGGGTCATAACAGCACCCCCACCCCTTTACAAGAAAGTCAAGTTGTAGGAGACTGATATAATACCCAAATCCATTGAATAAATGATTGTGGAAAGTTGTATCTATCCAAAATGAAAAATAAATAACACCATGGCACATGATCAAAGGCTTTTTCTGTATTCAGAGAGATCAGCACTGCATCTTGGTTGATCTCCCTAGATGCAGAAACCATATGATGAATTTACCTCAGCTGATCACTGGACAGTCTCCCAACCATAAAATCAACTTGCTCTTGGCATATCAAAAAAACCCCAGACTTTATCCAACCTGGACACCAGGGGCCCGATTCCAAGACAGTTATGCCAGGCTTAAATGCAGTACACCAGTCCTGATAGTGCAAATCGCAAATTACGTCAGCGATTTGTGACATGCACGATTCTAAAAGAACACTTATGCTGCAACCTGCAACTGCTACAATAAATGCAAGTTACACTGCAGCTACACCAAAGAATGCCAACGCCACTGCTTAATGTGGCTTACGACATGCATAACACACCAGCACCACAGAACTGCTGTTCCAGAACAGGTGGCACAATGAACCATGCTAGAGGATAGTAACATAAGTTAGAACAAGGAAAAGCTGTCCTAACCATAGCACAGGCCATAGAAACACCCCACCCCCACAAAGCCAGACTGCAGCATACCCCCAACCAGTATTCTCCAAATGTGGAACTAATGGGCATACAGTGGAACACCCAAGCAAACATGCCCTGGAAGCCCAGGACACAGTGAAATAGGTAGCAGCATGGCCAGACAGGCCAATAGTATGTGAAATACATACCTGGTGCAACATGTACCATAGCATGTAGCACAATAGCCAAACACAGACTGTGGGACAAGGCATCAAACTGTGAAACAGAGAAGTGATGGGATGTACAGTAGGGAACAGTACCATGTATTGTGGAACAGTTGAGAGGTATGTACTGTTGACAGTATTGTGAGTTGTGACATGCATACTGCTACGCCGCTATTGTGAGTTATGCCATGTCTTACGGGCGTAACTTGTGACATGCATAATTCTGCATTTTCCGTAATATCTGGTGTTTCTCTTGGAATATGGCGCAACTCACATGTCATAGGGATTTTGGCATAACTTTATGCACTGTCATACTTTGCACCTTGTTCTCATCGCTGTCTTGGAATTGAGCCCCAGGACTTTAGCTAATATTTTAATATCAATATTAATGAATGAGATAGGCTGGTAGTTCCCAGGTTGGGTAACATCCTTATGTGGTTTCAGAATTAAAGCAGTTTGAGCTTCCAGTAAAGAAGCTCTTTTAGATTATGAGAATACAATAATTATAGAAGTTAGATAAAATAGGAACTAAATCATCTTGAAAATATTTTTACAAAATTAGAAGAAAAATCATCAGGCCCCCGGGCCTTGTCTAGGGTCAGGGATCCAATGGCAGCTCAAGCCTCAGCCTCGTGAACTGGGCCGTCAAGCAGCTGCCATTGCATCCCTGACAATTGGGGTAAATGTATACCTCCCAAAAAATCCCACATGGTATCATCAACATCAGCCCCCTCCAACTCATCCGTACAGAGCTGTTGGTAAAATGCATGAAAGACCCCAGCTATAGCTTTAGAATTAGTAATGGGCTCCTCACTGTCCTGGGTTTTAAGACATGCAATCATTTTTTTGGCTTCTTGCTGTCGAAGTCTGAGAGCCAATAACCAGCCTGCTTTTCTCCCTGACTCAGGTAAGAGACCTTAGGTCTAAAACTAGCTCATTCAGCTTTTTTTGAAGAAGAAGACTGGAATATTGCACTCTCAGCTGAGATAAGGTAGTCTGTACCTGGGTGGGGATAGAAGGCTTTAAATATCGTTCAATATTTTGAATCTCTCTGAGAAGCTGGGTCACCTGCCGCTCTCTTTCTCTCTTGCGTATGGTGGCTGAGTGAATTATCTCCCCCCCTCCACTTACACTTTAGGTCTCTCAATACTTGATCTAAGCTAGATATCATGCCAAAGTTTTCTTGTATAGACGTTTGAATATATTGTTGCCATCTATCTACAAGGCTATGATCTGTTAGTAATTGTAGATGTAAAGACCACTTCTTATCCCCAACTGTCCCTTGTACTATCTATAACTGTAGTGTGACTGGTGCATTGTCTGAAAGGACCTGTGCCTCGATCTCACAAGTGTAAAGATACAGAGTAAGTTCCTGGCTCATTAAAAAATAGTCTAATTGAGAAAAAGAATCATGGGGAATGGAAAGATATGCATATACAGTGGGCAATAAGATACAACAATCTCCATGGATCTAAGAGCCCTAATTGATCCATCAGTTCCCATACGGCTCTTAGACTAGGTGAGAGACCACATTGTCTCAGATATGTTCTGTCTGAGTTAATCTGAAACACAAGGTTCCAATCCGCTCCCAATATTATCGGTAGATTAACAAAAGGGGCCAATTCCAGTGCTAATTTAATAAAAAGAGGGATTATCTGTATTCCGACCATAGATGGAACCCAGTAAAATCTCCACTTGTCCAACTGCTCATGTACCAAAATATATCACTCATCCCCATCCCAAACCACCCTGGTAAGTGAAAAGGAACTGACCTGGTGAGCACAATTGCCACCCCTCTCGGTCTAGTGCTATTACCAGCTCCAAATGCTTCACCCACTGATTCTATATGGAAAGTGAGCACCTACTCATGGTGCAAACGCGTTTCCTGGATAAAAGTAATCTGAGCACGAAGTTTCTTAAGATGATGAAAAATGCAATGATGCCTGTGCTTCACTTGTCCCCTCTTAATATTCTAGGTAAAAAATTTCTAAGGTCTAGCCATAACTATTGTGATAAGATAGCACTACTTACTGAATTACTTAGTTAGAAAAAGACAGAAAGGGCCAATGGCCCATCAAGTCCATCTCCCACTCCTGTGTGCAATAGTTGTCAGAATGACTGTTGTCTTAAATGATTGTTGAGTTCATACTTAATTTTCTCAAATGATGAAATGTCTACTAATTTCTGAAGAAGTGGTTCCAAGTTTTAAAGGCCCTTACAGTGAAGTAGTGAGCATGTTTCTTAGTGTTACTATAATGTACTTTGAGTTGTTTTTCGTGCTGTCACTACTAGCCATTCTCCCCTAGGGTCCCCCCAATCCACAACAAAAAATCCCAATGGGCTCGCAACCCACCCTCCATAATAATCCCCCCCAAAATTTAAAACAGTTAGAAACAACCAAAAACCCATGATCGAAAGCACTCACTCACTCTCTCCTAGGGTCGTGGTACCAACTCCTGTCTCTCCAGAACGTGAATGGCTAGTAACAGAGTAAGATTAAGCTGCTGCCAGGAGTTAACTTGCCAACATGCATTGTCATAAGGGCATTAATAAAATGCCCCAGAATATAATATAATATCCTCATAATAATAGCAACCAAGTGTAGGGAAAGGAAAAGATAAGTAGAGAACTGTTCAGTGCTTCATGGACATCCTGAAGAGAAGAAGAAACACTGTAACGGACATCAGTATAAAAAGAGGAAGAGGAGAGGCCATACAGAGGGAGAGCTATAAATCACTCTCTTCCCTCATCATACCAAGATGTTTTTTCCCCTTTCCTGCCCCCCCTTTCCCTGTGACACCTCTTGCTCCTAGAGGTCTCATTTAACCAATCACCATAAAATTAAATAAACAAGTCACAGGGAATGAAACTAATACTCCCTCACAACATGTAGGCAGTAACAAACGGGACCCAAGCAACCCCTTATCCATACCAATTGAAAGCCTAACTGCCAGTTTAATGAATGGTTGCAAAACTGGTGCAGAGCACAGGGCTTTGCCTTCATCGGGGACTGGGGGTACACTTGGAGAGATGAAGATCTATACTGGCATGATGGTCTGCATCTGTCCATGAAGGGAACCAAGCTCCTAAGTGACAGGTTTAAATGCTTCCTTGGCAAGCTTTTAAACTAGTCAAGGGGGGAGGTGCTGATAAGAGGCAGGAAATTTCAAGCCTCCCCCCACAAAACATGGCAGGTAGTAAGGTAAACACTGAGGTACAGAGCTCAACAGAGGGCAGGATGGGGTAAATGGAAAAATAGACAAGGGCAATAAAAGCAGGGATGGGGGAAAAAAGGATAAAGCCAACATTAAATGGAGGGCAATGAGTACCAATGCCCGTAGTCTTAGAAACAAGCTTCCTGAGCTAGTAGCCCTGATGGAAGATGAAAAATTGGATATTGTGGCAGTCACAGAAACATGGTATACAGAGAACCATGACTGGGATGTCAACATACTGGGGTACACAGTCTATAGAAGGGACAGGGAGGGTAAAAGAAAAGGTGGTGTAACTCTGTACATAAGGGAAGGGATTAAAGCTACAGAACTAAAAAGTAAAGGGGGAGGACGAGAGGCAATCTAGGTCACCTTGGAGACAGGGAATGGCATCACAATCCACACAGGGGTTGTATACAGACCCCCCGTCTCAAGGGGAGGAAACGGACAAGAAAATGATAGAGGACATTCTCAAATGGCTGAAAAGGGGAGATACTGCTGATGGGGACCTGAATATGCCAGATGTTAACTGGATGACATGTACTGCAGCCACATCCAAGAGCAGGGTCATTCTCGATGACCTGCAGGGGGCAGGTTTTAGACTGCTAGTGTTGGGACCCACTCGGGAGGGAGCAATACTAGACCTGGTACTCTCAAATGGAGAGAGGATCACAAATTTAGAAGTCAGTAGACATCTGGGAACAAGTGACCACTGCACAGTGTGCTTCACAATAACCACAACCATGGAGACAAGCCATACAAAAACAAGGATACTGGACTTTAGAAGGGCAGACTTTGGCAAAATGGGTGAATACCTGAGGAATGCACTAGCAAATGGCCAAAAAGGAGGGGTGGAAGAACAATGGAGAAAAATCAAAACTGCTATAATAAAGGCAACAAGCCTTTGTGTGAAACAAATAAAGAAAACAAAGCGGAGTAAAAAAACACTATGGTTCTCAAAAGAGGTGGCAGAGAGGTCACGTGATGGCAGCCTAAGCGGAGACGGCTTCTCCTCGGAGCTCCGCTCTCACACGCCCTATTTCGGCCCTTTTCAATGACTTTTCTGTGCTGAAACCTCTTCTAATTGAGCGAAGTCTCTGGGGTGCAACCCCCGGTCCCAGTGGCCAGCGAACAGATGGAGGTATACATGAAGAAAGCCCCCCCGAGGCATTCTCCTCCGCGGACACCCGAAAAAGAGAAGGCTGCAAAGCGGGCCAAACAGCAGGCGGCTAATGTTCTCAAGTCGGCCGCACCAGACGCTGCTCTGTCGGAAGCCAGATTCCTTGAGATTATGCAGCCTTTGCAATCAGCCATTTCTTCAATATCGGAGGATTTACAGGACATTAAGGGGGCGGTCGATGCGTTAACCCAGAGGGTCGGGGACTCGGAGGCCAATATCATTTCAATAGAGAGAAAACAAGAAAGGAGTGAGACTTGAGATGATAAACTTAAAGCGCAGAATTAAAAAACTGGAAGATAAGTTGGAGGATTTGGAGGGCCGCAGCAGACGAAACAATTTAGTAATTATTGGGCTGCCAGAAAAAGAAGAAGGAGGTGTCATCATTTCATTCTTGCAGAAGTTTTGCAGTAAAATAGCTGGCACTCCTCCCGGGGGAGTATATTATTGAGAGAGCTCATCGGGCACTACGTCCGCCCCCCACCCAGGGCCAGTCACCCAGACCAATAATATTAAAATTTTTGAATTATTTAGACAAACAGCATGTCTTCTTGAAAGCGAGAGAAGTGAAGGAACTGACTTGGGAGGGCAAGAAGATACGCATAGCGCAAGACTTGCCTCACTCAGTAAGGGTTCGAAGACAGGAGCTGCACCCGATTGTTTCTAAGCTAGTGGCAGCCTCTAAGCCCTTCAGGGTTAAATATCCCACTTATTGATGGTGAAACATGAGGATAAATGGTTATCGCTTGAATCCTGAACAAGCTACGCAAGGAGTTGAAGATGGTTTTCCAGATCTATTTAAATGAATAAGTGTTAGGAGGACTTTGCTGGAGATCGGCAAATGGTGATACAACTGTTTGAAGTGAGGGCACTGAATGGTACTTGTAACTTGTGGGCAGGAATAACTATGTGAAATGAGGGGAATTAGGACTCAGTAACCTGAGGTGATTAGTGACCGATGCAAGTGACCCCTGCTGGTGGCTTCAGAGTGTGTCGAATAGTGCAGGATTGACTGCATTCGAGTTTCCCTAAAGTAGACGGAGTAGATCCAAATGATTTACACCTGGATGAACATTGGAAGGAACGGTTGCTGACTTTTTGATATGTGCATGCCACCTGGACCTGAGCCTGTCTAGTTGCATTTCGAGGAAGTGAACTGGCCTCACACCAACTCTGATTCTATGCCTGCCTGCTTTGTGAGGATGGACTCCCCCCCCCGATTAACTGTTACTCTGGTTACTGAGCGGAATCTGTGGACTTTTTAATTGTTTCTGCAGAGACTGGGTATTGAATTATACAATGTTTACCTGACTCGTGTTCAAGAATTGATTATGGGTTTTTTTTTTCTTTTCTCAGTGGCTCCTTGGAGAGTTAATGACCTTAGTTCTGGCTTATGTACACCACTATGGTGAGGGTAATGGGTGACTCAAATTATTTTCTGCATAGCAAGGGTTAATCTAAGGTTGTTAAGCGAGTATCTACATAGTTATCATTAGAATTTAGTAGGGGCTAGTGGGGGGTTCTGGGGGTGGAGTTGGTTTGTTTGGGTCGCTAGAAGTGATCACTGGTGTTAAATATTTAGGAGGGCAGTTTTGCTGGAACTGGGGTAAGTGTATGGTTTGGGGTTGGGGGGCCTATATGGGGCAATTTTGATGTGGGGGGTAGATGGGTTCTGGGTCAGAAGGAGTCAGTTGAGCTCCAGAGTGTGGGGGTGGTCTCAAGGCTACACATTGTCCGGATCTGCTAAGGATTCTTTAGGCAGGGGTGGATACACGCCTAATGGGAGTTGTGAATACCTCTGGAAATACTTTGTTCCTACTTGTATCTGAGTCTAAGGGTTGGACATTATGAGTAACTCGTACAAGTTTATTAGTTGGAATGTCAAAGGAGCCAAGGATAGGGTCAAGAGACAAATTATATTAAGGCACCTCGCCAATTGGGAGCACAGATTGTCTTTCCAAGAGACACATTTAAAGAGAAGTGACATCCATTATTTCAGAAGGGCCTGGGTAGGACAGGTTTCGGGCTGGGTCATCCACGAATAAGAGAGGGGTCACTATCTCTATCGCAAGGAATACTCCTTTCAAATTAGTGGAGGAGGCTTGGGACTCGAAGGTCGATACATTATTATACATGGCCTATTGAATCGTATTGATACTATTGGGCCTTTATATACGGCCCTAATAGTGACTCCTCAGCCTTTTCAATGGATTTATTAAATAGGGTAGTATCCAACCCGGAGAAGCTTACGGTGTTGGGGGGGACTGAAATTTAGTTCTTCGGAATGATCTGGATAGATCATGTCATGAGAGGAGAGGCTTGTCGCCAGCACAAAGGGCGCTGAAGGATCTCATGAGTAAGGCTGCTCTAGTCGACGTCTGGCATGCAATCAACCCTAAATTGCAGCAATACACCTTTTTCTCCGCTGCACACAGGACATATTCATGAATAGATTATATCTTAGTTAGTCTATTTGCTGTGCCCGGAGTTACGCAGGTCGACATATCTTCCAGGGTGATATCGGACCATGCACTGGTCAGCTTGGAATATCAGTTAGCTGTTGGGGGTAGACGGTCTCCACAATGGAGGTTAAATTGCCAGATGCTGAAAGAGGAATCCTCTCTGAATCGTATTGTAGAATTTATTAAGAGTTTCCTAGAAAATAATCAAGGCTCAGTGGCGCACAAGGATTTAATCTGGGCGGCTTTAAAGTGCTCCCTGAGGGGTGAACTGATTAAAATGGCCTCCAAAAAGACACACAGAATGGCACTAATACTGGACCCCTGCTCGCTTCGATCAGGAGTATAGAAAGTAATCTATCTCGAGCCCGACGGAGGCAGATTGGGCAATGACACAGCAATTGCAGGCCCAATATCTGGGTATCATAGCTCAGAAAGCTGAACTAGCCCTTTTAAGGACTAAGCTTCAATACCTAGATTTTGGGGAGTGAGCAGGGAAACTACTTGCCATGCGTATTCGCCAGTTACACTCAACTCATTTTATAGCAGGGATTCGAACGGGGCAGGGGGAGCAGGTTTGTATTGACCCAGGGGAAATGGCAAATGCCTTTGGGTCATATTTCCAGGCATTATACGCGGTAGACCTTGAGTTCACACCAACTATGGATGACATCAATGCATACCTTAAGTCAGTAGCATTGCCAAAAGTATCCTCAAGGAGATGTGACCTCTGAGTGTCTCAATTTCGCTTTGTAGAAATCCAGCAAGCGATCCAACAAATGCCATTAGATAGATCCTGGTCCAGATGGGTTTCCAGTAATTTTATAAGGCGTGTCACCTGCTTATATCCCAATTTTAGAGGAGGTTTTCCAGAGCTGGTTTGATAATGGGTTGTCAGATACCTCCTTCTTAAGGCTGAGATTTCTTTAATCCTCAAACCGGGAAGGACCTCTCAGTATGGATAGCTATCATCGATTTCCTTTGAACACGGACATCAAAATCTTAGCTAAAGTTTTAGCTAACAGGTTGTCCAAAGTTATGGACAAGCTGGTTAGCAGGGAACAAGTGGGATTTATGGTTGGGAGATCATCTCAGGACCACATGCAGAAACTATTACACCTTATCACCATTGCTATGGAAGCTAAGGCCCCAGCCGTATTGATCTCATTGGATGCCAAGAAGGCATTCGATAGGGTATCATGGGACTATCTATTTGCTACCCTGTCTTCCTTTGGCTTGCCGGATGTGTTCCTGAGATGGGTTCAAATTTTATATTCCTTTCCCTCGGCCCGTGTAAAATGCAATGGGATATTGTCGCCAGTGGTTAAACTAGAGCGTGGCACAAGGCAAGGGTGTCCCTTGTCCCCGTTGCTATTTAATTTGTATTTAGAGCCATTATTGCATAGATTGGTAGAAATCCATTGATCAAAGGTATACAGATGGGGGACGCTAGATATACATATTCGGTATATGCAGATGATGTGCTATTACATATTGAGAATCCGGAAACCTCGGTTCCGGCGATTTTAGCGGAAATTGATTCCTTTTCCAAAGTATCCTACTATAAGTTAAATCGTGCAAAGTCGAAGATCCTCCCCTTAAATAAGGAGGTCACGAAAGCGGATTTATTGCCGCTTGGTCTCTGCTGGAGACAAAGTCGCTATGTACCTAGGAATAAATGTTAGCTTACAGGTTTGAATTATATGATCAGAAGTAATCTGAGCAGTCAAGTTAAAATTATAATGGGGGATATGGATAGGTGGCGGTTACTTTCCATGTCGCTTTGGGTAGATTGAATATTATAAAATGAATATTTTACCCAGACTACTATATCCCTAGGCACATGACGATATTCCCGAAAGCATGGTTTTTTAACTTACAGAAAGCATTCAACCTCTTTTTATGGAATGGGAAAAGAGTTCGTAGGTCTTATTTGAAACTTTCAGCCCCAAAGTCAAAGGGTGGGCTAGCTGCTCCCTCGCTTTTCTTATACTATATTGCACAGCATATAAGTAAATTGGGCTATTGGAGTGATAAATCTGAGCAAAGGACTTATTTACCCTTGTGGGTTGACATAGAGCGAGGTTTGGCTAAAAGGGTGAACTGCTCTCTCCGAGCTCTGTTATATGTCCCCCCAGCGGCTATTCCCAAACCCTTGAAAAATAACCTAGGGATGGTCATTGAAGGCCTTCGGCAGTTACAGAATTACCTTAGCAGTCAACTGGTATTTATCGCCCAACCAGCTTATTTTCGAAAATCCTTGCATCAAGGTAGGGGTACAGCTTTGCCCATTGGAATTTTGGCCCCAGATAAGTCACTTTAGAGTCTCGGACTTCTGGGTGAATGGGAGACCAATACCCTTTGATCAATTAGAGGTCTTTTGGAGTCGCAGTCAGGACCTATTTAAATGGTTGCAGGTTAGTAAGGCCATAGCTGCTAAGCATTTGCCCAAATAGTGCCAGTAGATCATGGGGCAGAGATATTGGCATTTTTTGTTATAGCCTCTCAATGAGGCGGTTTCCAAGATATATAAAATACTTCAGGAATGGGATTCTAAACTTCCCTCAGGAGTCTGTTTTACTGGATGAGGGAGTTAGGATTGCCTGAAGTACCCAGTTTTGAAGAAGCTGTGGCTCAATATGTATAAATATATAAAGCAAGACCGGTTGAGGATGGTACATTTTAATATAATGCATCACTTATATCTAACCCCATCTCAATTGTCTAGGTATAAGCAAAGATACGTCCATATGTGGGAAGTGCAGAATAGATGGCAGTGCTTTGTATCACATAGTGCTTGGTCATGCCCTCAATGCAGGGGCTTCTGGTGGGCTATCAATAATTTCTTGAACCCTATCCTTGGCTTTTCAGATATGTTCACCCCTGAGGTATGTCTCTTGAACTTGCTCCCAGTAGGTACTTCCAAGATTAAAAAGGCCCAGCTGTCGCTTTGTCTCAATTGTTGCAAAATTGATAATTTTAAGGCACTGGATGGATGATCATCCCCTACCTTGCTGGAATGGTATCATGAGTGCATGTTGCACCTACAGTTAGAAAAACATATTGCTGACATGCAAGGCAGGCCGGGACAAATATCAAGTCCCTTTACGTTCATTAAGCTTGCTCATATGGCATGGAGGCCTGGTGCCCAGAATACCTCAGGGATGATACGTTAGGATTATGTGTATGTGTAGCCTTGAGAGGGTTGGGGGTGGGAATTAAGTTTAACCTCTCATATGTATGGGTGAGTTGACTATTGGTGGTATTATGTTCCTCTTTTTCGCACTCTCACTTGTGCTTTTCAGCTTATGTATGTGGGGCGGTGGTTTTGTGGAAAGCAATAAAGATGGTCAATAGCAAAAAAAAGAGGTGGCAGAGAAGATTAAGGAGAAAAGGGCTGCATTCAAAGAGTATAAGGAATCACAGAAGGAGCACGACAGGGAACTGTATCAATTAAAGCAGAAAGAAGTGGGGAAAGCAGTCAGAATAGCAAAGGCCCAAACCGAGGAAAAAATAGCCAACTCAGTTAAGAAGGGGGATAAAACCTTTTATAGGTACATTAGGAAGCATAGAAAGGTTAAGGGAGGAATAGTGAAGATGAATAAAGGAGAGGGGAGGTGGGCAGAGGGAGACAGTGAAAAGGCAGAGATACTGAATGAATACTTTTGCTCAGTATTCACAAAAGAAGATGAGAGGAGTTACCTAAACCAGACAATAGAAGCATTCTGGGTAGAAGGCTTGACACCAGTCCATTTACAGAAGAAAGAGTCCTGAAAGAACTCCTAAAACTCAAGCTGGACAAAGCAATGTGCCCTGATGGGATTCACCCCAGAATCCTAAAAGAACCAAGGAAGGACCTAGTGACACCACTGACCATACTTTTTAACAAATCATGGGAAGATGGGGTGGTACCTGAGGACTGGAGGAGGGCAGATGTGATTCCCCTTCACAAAAGTGGGAGCAAGACAGAAGCAGGAAACTACAGACCTGTTAGTTTGACCTCAGTGGTGGGGAAAATGATGGAATCACTTCTGAAAGAAAGAATTGTTGAGTACCTAGAGGCCAGTGGGGCAGAGGACCCAAAGCAGCATGTATTCACAGCAGGAAGGTCATGTCAGACGAATCTAATCGATTTCTTTGACTGGGTGACCAAAGTAATAGACCAGGGAGGGGCTGTGGATATGGCCTACCTATACTTTAGCAAGGCATTTGACACAGTCCCGCACAAAAGATTAATAATCAAGTTAGCCAGCCTGGGAGTGAGTCCCAGGGTAGTAGCCTGGGCAGAAAATTGGCTGCACAACAGGACACAGAAGGTAATAGTGAATGGAACACATTCTGAAGAAAGGGGGGTTACTAGTGGAGTATCTCAGGGCTCAGTACTGGGTTCAGTCCTCTTTAACAACTTTACAGGTGACATTGCAGAGGGTCTGGAGGGAAAGGTATGCCTCTTTGCAGATGACACAAAGATCTGTAACAGAATTGATACACAAGGGGGGGTAGAAAGGATGAGAAGGGACTTGGCAAGGTTGGAGGAATTGTCAGTCATATGGCAACTTAGATTCAATGCAAAGAAGTGCAAAGTAATGCACCTGGGAAACAAAAACCCAGGAGAAGAGTACACAATAGCAGGGGAGGTATTAACAACAACAAAAATGGAAAGGGACTTGGGGGTAGTCTTATCAGATGACCTAAAGGTGGGTGAGCAATGTGAGAAGTCAGTAAAGAGAGCCAGGGGAATACTGGGATGCACAGGAAGGGGCATCACAAGTAGAAAAGGGAAGTGGTTATCCTTCCGTACAGACAGTTGGTGAGACCCCATCTGGAATACTGTGTGCAGTTTTGGAGACCCCATCTATGCAAGAACATAGACAGGATGGAAGCAGTCCAGAGGAGGACAACTAAAATGGTGCAGGGTCTGCATCAGAAACCATATGAAGAGAGACTGAGAGAGCTTAATATGTATACCCTTGATGAAAGAAGGGACAGGGGGGGCATGATAGAAACTTTTAAGTACCTCAAGGGAATCAACAAAGTCCAGGAGAGTAGCATCTTTCAGAAAAAAAGAGATGTGTAAGAACAAGGGGGCATAATTTAAAGCTCGAGGGGGGATGGCTCAGGGGTAATGTGAGGATTTTTTTTTTCATGGAGAGAGTGGTGGATGCATGGAACCACCTTCCTGGGGAGGTTATTGGGTCTAAAACAGTGGGGGAATTCAAACATGCATGGGACAGACATAAGGCAATTGTAGTGGGGGGTGGCGGGAAGTAGGCTGTTGGTTAACTAGAATCTGCAGCTTATCCAATAGGAAGGGAAATGGGCAGACTGGGTGGGCCAAGTGGCCCTTATCTGCTGTCAAAGTCTATGTTTCTATATCTAAGCTTCACAAGCCAGAAATTGTGGAGTACCCAAATAAATGAACTGTATCTGGCTCCTCATGTCCATAGTATTATTAGCCTAAAGACAATGCAAAGTCCCAATAAAGCAATAAGGCAGCCAAGCGTCCCTGGAAGTTCATGCTCTTAAACTGCCCTGTCCATGGGAAATATCCACGGGATGCATCTGTGTCCAGTGATGATGCTACAGTAAATTTGGAGCTGAGTTCAAAGGCAATAATGGGGAGAAAAAGAAAGGAGCACAGGGAGCTCACAGTATTAAAGTGCCAGTGTGGCTTTGCCCAGTAGTAAAAAAAGGAAGACTCCAACCAGCAGAATAGCCCGACATATCCATGTCCCAACAAAGTCTAGGAATAAACCAATGGCAGACACTGTGCACTATACAAATTGCATGAATTACATCAGTGCTATGCATGCCATATTGGTTGCATTGTATAAAATTGCTAATGCTGAGCCAAACCCGTTCACCCAAAAATATAGGCAGGGCCTATAATCAGCCATACTGCAAAACTATTAAACAAGTAAACTAGGTCAAAACACCAGGTCCTGTTCAGTGAACATACCAAAGCTCAAGCAAACAAAATGACTCAGTATCACCAACAGTATCAATAAATTGCAGCAAGAAGCTCCCACACCAAACAGTCTCCAAAGTCAAGTAGCCTTCACCACACCAGGTTTCGGTACTGGGAAGTGGTCTAGAAAAATTGAGGGCAACTGCTGTGCTGCTTGTTCTGCCAAGTCAAAGTGTTTCTGGCCCTTGGAGGTCATAACAATAAGTCTAGCAGGGTATATAATGCAGCACTTAATTTTAGCTGCAAGTACTTTACACCTTAACTAATGGTAAACTGCTCTTTTGACCCGTACTTGTGGACTGAAGTCTTGAAACAAATGGAGCCTCCTGCCCTATCAGTGTATAGACTGCACTTCTCACACTTTTTGAATTATATGAACTTTAGATAACTAAGTAACTAAAAGATTATTAGTTGGGGCCACTCCCCCTCCACTGTAGGTGGTCGTAAGACCTGATGTGCCCTTTCTATAATATGTGTAGGGCCATTTGAAGAGGGTCCCATTATCTTTCGGCACAATTTTGCACAAAAGCAAGTGTGTCTGAACCCTCTGCATGTTCTGGAAGGCCAACCAAGACTAAATTATTTCTACAGCTGTGACCTTCTTGGTCTTCCAACCACTGTTCTAATTTGCTAACCTTATGATGAAGGGCTACAATCTCTGGATCTATGTGGGCCCCGCCAGTTCTCAATGGAGCGCACTCTCACCTCCATGTTGGTAACTCACTACGTAAGCACCCATTCAAAAAAGAACTGCAGGACCACATCCTGGTTTCTACTGCCAGTGACACTGTCATAACCCTCCAGCTATTTCCTCTCCTGCACCTTGGCCACATGACAACACCCATTGGGCATCTTTCTGGTCTCTACCTGAGCCTGGGCCACTTCCTGGGCCTGTTTCTCGCTTTCACCTTCATAGCTCCATTGCTCCTGTCTCCAATATTTATTTTTTCTCCTCAGACTTATTTCTATAATTTTGGTTACTCCCATGTCAATTGACAATGCTTATTGTAATGCATTGTTATTAGATAACTTCCTACTGTATAATTTTCTCTTTATGTATAATTACTGTCATTGTTCATGATGTCATGACTGTAACACTTGTCTGCCACACTTTGTACTGACATGAAGCCTTTTGTAATAGCTCCTATTGTATGATTTTTCTTATTGTGTATAATTTACTGTCATTTGTTTAATGATGTCTGTAACACTTGCCTGCCACACTTTGTACTGACATGGAGCCTTTGAAAAAGAGTCCCTAACTCAAAGGGTTGTAATTCCTAGACCTCAATAAATAAAAATAAAATGAAAAAAATAGAGCTCGTCGAAGCGTTTAGAAATCCACTGTAGAAGCAAAGATAGTCTCAAAGATGGTATTGAGCTCCATTAGAAATATCTCCGAGGTAAGTGTTGGTGGTGGTGATGCAGCTGGAGGGGTAGCCAAGCCATCAATCCAAGCCTGCTTAGATTCCAGGGCCCAGATCATCATATTCGGTGTGGTCTCCTGAAAATCCAATGAGGTGCCCTCCATGGCAGTTTTCGCCATGCCATTGGACATTGTATATCAGTTGAGGGGTTCTTAAGGTCAGTGCTAAATTAAAAATTAAGGGGACTGCCAATAGAAACCTATATCAAAAATTAAACAAAAGTTTAATCCCAGTGGAGCTGATTGAACACACTGCTACCACAGAGATAGCATCACATAACTCTGTTCCTTTGATTTAGACTTGGGTTTGACTGACCCGCTACTGCACTGCGTCCTCTGCACCACCTGTGCGCAAACCCCCTTTCTTGTTTTCTACAAGCTGACAGAGAAGGCAGAGAAAGCATGAGGTTGCCCATAATCCATTTGGGGTGCAAACTGCATGCATTTTTGCATAGTGTATTTAGCCAGTATGCAGGGTTTGGACCATTTGATCTTGGTCATCCTAAACATGCCTGATGGTCCTGGGGCCTCAGGTATGTTTGGTGTTCCTCCATGAATAGTCCAGTCGAAGTAATATTTGTGAAACACAGGTATGACCAGTGATCCAGACCAGTCTACATCATCACTGCTAACATATACAGTAGTTCTGTTAAGTGTAATGTAAAATTGTGTAACAACTTTCTTAGCATACTAGGAAGTGAATTACTATCTTCTAAGTTCGCCAATAATAATGCCAAACTGATTTATTAGTTGGATACTAACATTCCACTAAAGCTGATATGACAACCTTCTTTGAATCTTTACTGCTCTTCTTCCACTGAGAGACTCTAATGAGTTCCTTGTTTTGAGAGATCTTAATAAGGATTGTCCTGCACCCTCCCCGAATTAAACCAACCTACAGAATGTATTCTTCTAATTTTGACTCACATAACTTATCAACAGTCTCACAGGACTAAATCATAAACACCTAGCCAAGTCCCCAATGTGCAACTTTATATTTGCAGATTAACTTGAGATGTTTCATATATATGGGGTCATATCAAATTTATTTGAACACTGGGTAACCTTTTGCATATATAGAGTCTCCACTTATCAACCCTTTAAATGCTTTGACTGAGCAAAATGCACATCCTGTTTGGAGAATACTAACTGGTAAAGACTGGTGTTAATGCCAACCATAAGTGAGGTATGGTAATATTTAAAATCAGACATCTTAAACATTTGTAATAGACATATCTCACTTTGTATTAACTTGGTCAAAATGTGTTAATACACCTTGGTTTTCATCTCAACTATGACAATCTCAGAAAAAGAGAGAGGGCTGGATTCACAAAGCCCATGAAAATCCCGCAGCTGTGGGAAAAAAACAGTGCAAGTGAGTTGCCACTTACAGAACTTCAGTTTTTCCAGCAGCTGTGTTATTCACAAAGGCGGGGCTGGTTTACAACCAGCTCCATGATTTACAAAAGCTTGCGGGTGTTTTTTCCCCCACAGCTGTGGACAAATGTTATGGCTGGTGGGACCAGGCGTAACATCTCCACTGCTGCGGGGGACTGTGAATATAAATCTCCACAGCTGTGGAGACTTCGTTCACTTGCATTGTGGATAGTGGTGGGCAAAGTTCTTAAACTTTGCTACATGGAGTATTTCATGTATAATGCGAAATTCATGTAATACTCCACGATGTGAAGCAAATAACTTTGCCTTTTAATTTTTCTTTAAGGCGAATTTTGCAGTGATTCATGGGATGGCAGGTCACATGGGCTCTATATTGTCTTATACAGCCTCAGCTCATTGTAGTGTGTGTAGTGGAAAGCTAGAGATAGTTTGCTCTTAGAGCTCTGAGATTCAAACCATCTAAAACCCTTTAAAAACACCTTTTTTTGCCACAAAACTTTGTGTGAAAATTTAATACATCAATCGTAGGAAACCCTTGTGCATTTAGATCACTGCACGTTTATTGATTTTGTGTGAATATTGAATGTTAATTTAGTACATTCAGTCTCTGTACTGACAGACACTGTAGAAGTGTGCTTTGGGGGAGGGGCGTGTCTGTGGTGAAGGGAGACTCACAGTGAGAAAGGCAATCTTTCCAACTGTTTTTGGGTACTGTTTTAATATTTGTGTGTTCATGTATACATATTAATACTTCTAGTAAGTTTTGATCATTTGTTGCTGTTTGCTGTGATGCTTTGCATTTTTTCAGTCTGTTTAAAAGACTGGGTTGTAGTGTATTGAACTGTTATATTTTCTGCCCATTACCTTTAGTGTCAGTGCGTGCCATCAAGTCAAACACATTTTATTAATGCACGATAATCGCAGTACTCTTAATTTCTTCATCCATCTGTGTTATTTTTACTGCTTCTATCTAGGCACTGCTGTAACCACCCCGCAAAAGAAGGTATTATTTTTCAGTTTTGGATTGCTGATCACTGGTTATGGTGTTGTTGCATCTGTGTGGCTGCCTCTTAGTGCCCAGTCTCCATCTGTCAGTGCCACTGTATCTCATTAGGGCCCAATCTCCATTTGCAAGTCACACTTGTTTTTTTGCTTCCCTCCCTCCCACAAGAGCCAAAATCAAAATGTGTTGTTAATTGTCTGTGTAATCCCAAAAAAATGCCCACAAAGAGACATGCATGCAAAGATATTTCTGGCAGTGGCACTGCTGTCAGTGCCAAGAGTGGCCGTGGCTGTGGACGTGGTAGTATGCAGCAGAAGGGAATAGTTGATGGAAGTAAAGGGATTTCTCCAACTATGTTTTTCACAGCGCAATCAGTCACTTCAGTGATGGTTGGAGGTGCTGTTGTCCCTGCTGGTGGTGGTGGTAGTGAAATTAGTGATGGGCCCGGCATGAGTATTGCTCCAAGTTCAACCTGTGCAAACTTATCTGGGTGCCAAAATGTTGTGGAGTCCCAAGACATGATTCAGAGTGTACTTGATGTCACACTCCCCATCCCCACATTAGATGAACATGATACTGATCATGACAATGACCCACAATCTCATGTTTCCAGGGATGTTGAGGTTATGCCTGGGCCATCCAAATGTTTATATGCCGACAAAACAATTGTGGATGATCATACTGCATCTGTGATTGGAACAAGTTTGTCACAGGACAGCATCCAAACTGAATTTGTGGATGTGGATGATGATTATGATGATGATGCTAGTGACCCCAGTTGGGAACCAGAGAAAAAGAAACTGAAGGTGGCTGTGTGTAAACAGTCTGTTATTAAATCATCCCCACCTCAAAGTTCTGATGTAGCTGTGTCTGTTGATGGTGATGACCCAGTAATAGTCAGAGATTTTGATGTTCAGGCAGAGTCCAAGTGTGCCCAACAATAGAAATTATGTGGTACACCACCCATTTCAGTGCAACAAAAACTGGAGTCCAAAATGCAGCATCGAGGACATGTGAAAAGTAGGGCATCAAAATCCCTAGTTTGGGATTTTTTCATACAAGATGCAAGTGATGAAACAGTGGCAATCTGCCAGCTTTGCCAAGTGTGTGTGAGGTGCGGTAAAATGGGTAGCCATCATGGCACCAGGGGCCAGCATACACATCTGAAGAGCAGGCACATGGCACTGTGGACTCGGCACTAGAGGGGAGCTAATGCCATAGTGGGACATTCACCCTCATCCACCTTATTGAGTAACCCCTTCCTTGACAGGAAGTAGCCAAAGTAGCCATGTGAGTAGTATTGGTGAAATAACACCGGAGGATTACTACAGGCATGAGGAGGAAGAGGATTTTGAATTGTCAAGTAGTGGTCATACTAGCAGTGGTGGTCCAAGCAGTATTTATAGTACATCAACCCCTGTGCTTAAAATGGGGAAAATAACATCATTTGTTGACTTGTCACCTGTGCACTCCTCATCACATGGCAAAAGCACCCTAACCATGACAGTTTGCAGAGTAGAGCAATTTGGCACACCACAGGCAAAACAGGTTGCAATGCAGCCCATGTTGCACAGTCTTTTTGCCCAGAACATGAAATACCCACCTATTCATGCAGTGTCATGTGAACTGAATGCTGCTGTAGTGGAAATGCTGGCAACTGACCTTTTGCCCTTCTCCTTTGTGGAGAATTCTGGATTCGGGTAAGTTCATGAAACAGGGTTACCAAAGTGTGACATGAGGGAGAATTTTTCAAATCAACAATAGATCAATTTTAATAAGCTTATCAAGACACTGTGACTGAAGAGTCAAAAAGGAACCAGATTATGAGATAACTTCCTAGCAGGGATTTGAGAAAAATCACCTTCAGTGTTGCACATGCAATGGGGACACCAAACGTTGCACATGCAACAGTGGACACAACTGGTGTTTAACCTGAAAAAAAATGTTACTTTTCTTTTTTACTTTATTTTACTAAGCATTTCAAGACACTATGACCCAAGAGTTAAAACAGGAGTATGTTGTGGGCTAACTCTATATCATACTTAAGAGAAAAGCACCTTCAGTGTTGCACATGCAACGGGGACACCAAACATTGCATGTGCAAGAGGTGTTTAACTTGAAAATAAAAATACTTTCATTTTTTATTTATTTTGCTAAGCATTTCAAGACAGTATGACTCAGTAGTGAAAAAGGGACTATGTTGTGGGATAACTCCGTATCCGATATGAGAGAAAAGCAATTTCAGCATTGCACGTGCAACAGGGACACCAAGCATTGCACGTGCAACAGTGGACACCACACAAATGTTGAAGTAAAAAAAAGCATTGCCTTCACCCCTCTCTCACCAATTTCCTGCAATACTTTTAAGACCCTATCTGAAAAGAAAATCACCCACTCAAAAAAAGCTGGATCCTTTTGCTGAAAATTTAGGAACATGTAAAAAGTTCAGTTTGCTTGGACACCACAGTTGCACGCGCCACTCAAAACTTGAGTGAACCAGAAATTTTATATGCATTGAAAAACTAGGGTGAAAATGTTTTCATTAACAAAAGACAACACCCAATGCAGTTTTTAACATAAATTTACTGAAGTGCAACTAAAATAAAGTCTTCATAGAAGCAATGGAATGCACTGTGGTTTTGCATGTCACATTTCGCTAGGGAAACTCTGTGTCATTCTGGAGCTGGACATGGAATAAAAATAAAATGGTTGCAGCTAGGTTTCTCAAACTACGAAATGTATCTGTACTTGTGGCTATCTTTTAAATTTACTTATCATGACTGCAGTGGCTGTTGTTAATTTTTTTTAAATCAACATACAAAGTATTGGGCACATTGGTACCCCTATTTCATGAACTTACCCATTCCGGCATTTTGTGGCACGCGCCTGTCCCAAATGGAAAGTCTCATCCAGGACATACTTTTCCACCCGTACTGTCCTGGAGTTATATCAGACTGTGACAGAGTCTGTAAGATATGCCCTTCAACATTTTTCATCACCTTATAATCACTTAAGTATGATATGTGGACAAGTGGCAGAATGGCTGGTAGTTCCTATCTGTGTATTACTGCACATTGGGAGCAGGTACCAGGGGTTGTCTGTGATGGAGGTATTGGAAAGCAGTGTAATAAGTCAGACTGTCATGGTAGCAGCCTTCATGGAATTAGACAGCATGCAACACTTGCAATGCATAGTGTAGCAGGGTCGCATACAGGTGAAAACATGCTAGACTTACTACTGACAGAAACTGATCAGTGGCTGCACCTTCTGTCCCTAAAAGCTGGCTTTATAGCTAGTGACAATTGATTAAATGTCCTTAAATGTATCAGCAATGGTGGCTTTGTGAGGGTTTCCTGCATGGTGCACTGTTTAAATCTTGTGGTACAGGAGTTTTTGCAGCACCGTGACTTCAAGCAAATGTTGACTATTGCACGCCACATCTGTGCACACTTTGCATGCTCTGGAAAGGTCCGTGACCAACTTAGGCAGCTGCAGATTCAAAACAGCCTCCCATAGCACCACCTCAAGCTTGAAGTTGTCATGTGCTGGAACATGACACTTTTCATGGCAGAGCAGTTGTCTGAGCAGTAGAAAGCCATCTCCAAATACCTGGTAATGCACACTAGCCATGGCAGTTCAGGGGCCTTAATGTCTATGGAAACTGAACAATGGTGAATGATGGACTCAATGATATTGATTTTGAGGCCTTTTGAAGATGTCACACAGGCAGTGAGTGGTGACACTGCATCCATTAGTCAAGCCATTCCACTGCTGCGGGTGCTTCAGAAGACTTTGTTGAATCTGCAGTCTAGCCTTGATGTGTCCAGAGATAGGTCAAGCAGTGCCTTATTGAAACACTCGCTTACAATATTCAACCACAATCAGCACATCACCACTATTCAGCAAAGTGCAGAATATGAAATAGCAACAATGCTGGACCCATGCTACAAATGTGGCATTGCATCCTTACTGGAGGGAGGGCCTGATCAGGTTCAAAATCTGACTGGACAGCTGCTCCAATTGGTTCATGGGGCACAGAAGTCACATGCAAAGTTCTGCAAACTGCAGCATAACAAGGTAGAAGGTCACTGTGGAGTAAGCACATCCAGTAAGCTGGCTGAGGGGCAAGAGGGTGTCAGCAAAACAGGTTGCCATGAACCCACTTTGGGGTGCATTGTCTCAAGTAGGAATCTGTGACCTCGATTAATCCTGTGAACAGGTGGATGACTCAGCAGGACTGTTTGCATCACAGATCATGGCTGATGCCTATTCGGCAAAAAACAGGCATATGTCAGTACTTGATGATTCTTTTGTGTACTGGAGTGGCAAGGTGAATGAATGGCCAGAGCTGACTTCAGTAGCCCTGAAGTATCTAACCAGCCCACCCTCCAGTGTAAGTGTGGAGAGGGTATTCAGTTCTGCGGGGGCAATAGCGCGTGACCATCGTACTAACCTATCACCTGCAAATGCCAGCATGCTGACATTTATAAAAATGAATGAAGGTCACATACCAAGTCGAACAACCATATCTGTGTTCGTACCCCGTCACGATGATGGCTGTGCTGATGATGTGAGCGAAGCAGACCATCCTGGTGGCAGCATCAAATGGTGTACCACTGAGGCTGATGATGCAGTCATGGAAAAAGAATTTCCTAGTGGGCACAACTCTGAACTTGACGACTGCAAGGGCAGCTTCCTCTTTGATCAGGATGAGGAGGTAGTGCGTAATGGGTTTAAAGGCTGTCACAGTTCTGTAATGGTAAAAAAAATTTGCATTTCATAAAAGAAAAACAGTGTCCTTGACTCTCATTCCATATGACAGATATGTATAAATAATGACCTGTCATTCTATTTCACCTTCCCCTTTGTAGATTTTGTGAGTACACTTAACAGAATATGTGCTGTCATTAGTAAACACAGTCAGCCTCATAAACACAAATGTCAGCTTGTTGGAGCCACTTAAATCCTGCTGATTAAATGACAGATATCCTCTTCCTGACACTGAAAGACTGTAACACACCATACCCAGCCATCCATCTTCGTAAGAGTGAGAGGCAAAGAAATTGTTCCTGTGCCTATGCCCAATGTATGAACCATCAGCCAGCCACAGCCACCATGCTTCTTATCAGTAATTTAGGTAGTATGTAGTAATTTCACATATTATGGTTTTTCCTTGAACTGTGATGTCAATGGGCATGGGGTCATAATGTCGCAAGACATTATGCCTTATGGCAAAATCACGCTGCCAAAACAGCACAAATTCTGCCATGAGGCATAAGTCTCTTTTCTGTGGGGGGCTCCGCCCACCCCCCTGAACCCCTCCCACTAAAGATTCTCAACTCCCGAGGGGGTTCAACTCGGGGAGTGCACAAATGAGTAAAAAATAAAAGATTCTGGGACCGGGAATCAAACCCAGTCCCAGACGCAGTGCCTGGGTTCCTGCTGTTGTGGTTCGGTCCTGTGAGTCACAGCAGCTGCTTGATGGAACCTACTCCCAGCAGAGGTCATATCCTCTGCCTGAGAAAGCACTACTGGTGCAATACCTCATACAGCTGTATACGCAGTATTGCACCATTAGCGGTTACAGACTACTCTGTAGCCGTTTAGCCATAATGTTGTACACTATTAAGCATGCAACATTATGACCCAGTGGGGTGTTAATGCTTCCTTAACCTTTTTATAGATGTCATTGTCACCAAATACCAGCAACTGATTTTCATTTTCTTTTCACAGGTTCCAGTTACAAACAGTGTAACAGGACAGGACTACTATATACTCTGACCACCTAAAGGATGTAATTTTCAGGTAAGTATCAATCTTATTTCATCTGTCCTTTTTGTTTTTCGTGTTTTTCAGTTGGTGTAAAACATTCCACGGAGGTGACAAACAGGCCAGATAATATATTTTTCATGCTCATCTCTCACTGGCATCCTTCAGTACGCCATGGTTGTACAATGTTTTATCCTGGTCATGATAACATATCATGTAATGTAACTTAAGACAGTGGGCCAGTGTGTGTCACACGCACTAAACGTGTTAGCTGGTCTTGTACTGGATTAATAATAGCTTGGTATTTTAAGCTGGATATAACAGACAGGAACAGCCTCACTTGGAACAGAATGTGGTAGTGCAATGAACTCTGAATAACTTCTTCTTCATCGGTTTGCAGGTGACATTTAGGTGCTGTGTTCTTTATTCAAAACTTAGAAAATGGTCTTCAAAATACTTCAGATTTGATTGGCTGACAGGGGTACATTAACTAGCAGTGAGAGCCTGGTAAAGAACAAGTGCCAGCCTATAGTCCCCCTTTACCCAGTCAAATATCATAGTGTCCATCCCTGCTTCCTAATTGGCTGCAACACCTCATTTCAAATTTAAAAATGCCACCATTTCTTTCTGTCCCTTAGCGAGACAGCCCCCACCACCATCAGTCCTTAGCCTAGACATATTATATCCAGTACTGTGTAATGTTAAAAAAATAACAGCAGTACACATACAAAAGAAGTGAAAGCTATTTTTTCGATTCTCTCTTGCTATTCCATTAGGTGATGACAGAGCGTTGTTCTCTCTAGGTGAAGGATTGAATGATCGCGCGTGCCAGTTCCCTGGTACACTCCTTCCTGACATTAATAAGGCCATTTTCCCTCACATAGCATGCCAGTTCCCAGCTGAACAAGTCTCCCAAACCTCCCCCGTGGCATCTCAGTTAATTGTAGCAATGTTAAAAGAACTGCCCAGCCTTACATTTTACTCTTATGTCTTTCAGGCTGACAGTCCAGTTGTACCACAAACATCCCCAGTCGTCCTTGGAGGACATGGCACAGAAGAGCTACAGAACTTCCCGGCAAACAGATGTTGCCCTGGTGATCAGCGAAACTATAACTCTACAACATCTCTTTATTCTTAAAAAAATAAATAAAACGCAAGGCGCTGACATGCTGCATCGTACCTCCACTTCCTGCTTTTACTTAGCAGGGTCATGCAAGGTCACGCACCTAACAGCACGTTTTCTGTTCTAACTGAAAAGGAATACAGGTTATATGCCTTTCTCAGGGGGGTGGGGTGAATAACTAAAACAGAATGGCTCTGTGGGGCAGGGAGTACATAAGATAGAACAGCACTAAAACAGAGGAACTACTTTACCATAGAAATGTTTATTTTTCTATTTCTCTTCATTTTTAAACTCAGTTCCTCTGTTATTTTTACTACTTAATTAAAATGAGCACAGATGCCCATTTTCTAAGCCGAATAATACCTTCCAGGGTGGGCAGTATGGGCAGTACCAGACCTTCCAGGGGTTATAAGGCCCTCTGCCTGTGGTGTTTGGCCTCATTATGCCCCTGGGCAGGCTGGTATTGCCCAATACCACCCACCTTGTCAGGCATTATTGCTTGTTGAAGACGTGCAACTGGTAGGAATCTGCAGGATATACAGAAAACCTGTAAAGAAGACAAAAACATCAATGAAACTTGTTTTCAAATGATAGCCCAAACCCCCCACCCCCACAAAAAAAATACTTACCTTTCATGGCTTGACAGTTTTCGTACAGCCAAAGTCATTAAAAAGCAGAAATGTGTGCAACAGAAGTAGGACTCCATGACCTGTGACAGAAAATAAGAAATGATTACATATATAGAAACTAAATGTCTGAGTCTCTAAAAAAAAAATGATCGTGGCACATGCAACAACTTACCAATGGTTGTATGAATACGCACACATAGGGCAGCATCTTTCAGTCAGCACAGCAGAATAATGGTCCAGAACATCAAATTATAGTTCACCCCATGGTTATCTGTGGCTATCAGCATTTGGCAACACACTGTACATCAGCTCAGCAGCAGCAGAAAACAGAATGAATGTCTGAGCTGTGTATGACAGCCGTTCAGATGCAGTGCCGTACAGTTCCGAGAAAACCACTGCTACAATCAGCGGTGGTAAGGTGTAGGCAATTTGCATACTGCCGTTGGCAGTATCCAAATTGCCTACACATCAGCACTGCATCTGAACTGTCATAGACAGTTTGTTTCTGATCCCCGCCGGATCCAGTCCCCCCCCCACAAACACCTAGGTAGCATGCTGGGAGCCCACCACAGTGTGCTTATGTGCTCCCCTCCACCCTCACACACTCTATGACCAACGGGGGTGCCCAATCCCCCATCAGCTCCACTGCCCCCCAAAAGCAGACTTCCAGGTGCCACACTGGGAGCACACCCCAGCGTGGCAAAAGTCTGTGGCCCACAGGGTGCCCAGTCCCCTGTCGGCTCCACTGCCCCCCCAACAAACTTCCAGGTGCCACACTGGGAGCCCACCCCAGTGTGGCAAAAGTCCCAAGTTGACTTTATAAAAAAAAAAAACACCTAGAACAAAAGAAAATGGTCCCTCATTGACTCTCTTGCCCCTTCCCCAACCCGAGCCCACCCTCTGCGTACCCCACCTTCCCCCTCACCCCATACCTACTTCCGGAGGCCAGTGATCTTCGGTGGACTGGGAACACATCTGCACTCTTCAAAGCCAATCATGAACTGAAGAAATACTGGTAAGCTTTATAATGACATAAATGTTTTTATTTTCAACTTTGGTGTATATCTCAGCCATTTTGGGGAATTTTATTCACCAAATTTTCAACATGGGGCTCTTGGGACCCCACTTCATGAACTCAGCCACTGTCATTTTGTTACTTGGTCCCGAAAGGTGATTTTGAGGTCACTGCATGGAACCACCTTTTGGGACTGAGTAACGAAATGACAGTGTCACAGTTCATGAGGTAGGTCCCTCTAAACCCTATGTTGAAAATGTGGTGAAAAAAATTCCCCAAAATGACTGTTTTATGAGCCTGTGTTGCGCAGTTCCTATGCATGCTGGTAAGGTCGAGAATATTTACTATTTTCACTCCAGATTTTCTATATTGCCATTTTATCACACCTCCTTATGAGCAGTACAGCTGTCATTTTTCACATCTTGGCCAAAATGTATTTTTGCACATGTAGTGCACAATGGCATGATTGGTGTGCAAAAACAATGTTTGGGACAGATTAAGAAAATCACAGTGGCACTGTTCATGAGCAGAGGTCTTAAAATGGCTATGTTGAAAATTTGGTGACAAAAGTCCATAAAATGACTGTGTTACAAGTGTGCATTGAGCAGTTTACACACACCATCGTAAATTCACGAATTTGTAATATTTTCAGTCCAGATTTTCAACACTGGAATTTTTCCACACCTCCTTATGAACAGTACAGCTGTCATTTTTCACACCCTGGCCAAAATGTGTTTTCACACTTCTGGTGCAGAAATGTGCAGTCATTGTGGGAAATCAGTGTTTGGGACAGATTAAGAAAATCACAGTGACACTGTTCATGAGCGGAGGTCCCAAAATGCCTGTGTTGACAATCTGCTGTAAAAAATCCCCAAACTAATTACATTACTGGTGTGCGTTGCGCAGTTCCTATGCACACTAGTGACTTCACCAGTTTTTTTATACTGTATGTCCAACATTGCCATTTTTTACACCTCCCCATTAACAGTACAGCTGTCATTTTTCACATCCTGTTTGAAATGTGCTTTCGCACCTGTGATGCCAAATGGCATAATCGCTGTGCCAAAATCAGCTTTTGGCTAATGAACTGATATTGCCACTGTTCATGAGGTGGGGTGACAAAAAAACCCACGTTGAAAATTTGAAGTGAAAATACCAATGAACTCCCAGGGCATTAGGGTTTCCAACCATAGTGCCCCACCCTGCAGAGACTGACAGGCATCAGGGGTGTGACATGGGATTGTTGCCTGTGATGCTCATGCCATTCCACCCCCACCCTGCAGCCAGTGAAAGGCATCAAGGTGAGCCTTGGACTTATCAGCCACAAAGTTCACTCCATTCTCCTATACTGCACCCATCTCATCATATTTCCTTATGGAATGGGGTGAAATTAAGGCCCAAATACCTCAAGGCACACCGTGATACTTGTCGGTGTCTGCAGGGTAGGGTGTGGTGAAATGGAGTGGGTGTTATGGCCAATGACCCAAAGGCACACCCCAATGCCTGTCAGTCTCTGCAGGGTGGTGATGGGGTTGGTTTCAGTTCAATACTTCACTGCCATTCCTATTATGCTTCTCTTTAACTTCTACACTATCAATGCCAATGCCAGCAAGCAAACATTTGGCATTGACAAATGCTTGTCTCACTTGAGACACTCATGGAGAGTTGTGGCTATAGGTGCATGCTTTAATCAGTGCATCCTGCAATTCTTGTGACTTTTATGAACATTTTCTCATGTGATTATTCTTCATCTGAAGTCGAGACTTTTCATGACATTTTAACAGCAGCCATTTTAGTGGGGACACTTATGGAGAGTTGTGGCTGTAGGTGCATGATTTAATCAGTGCATCCTGAAATACTTGTGACTTTTATGAACATTTTCTCATGTGATTATTCTTCATCTGGAGTCAGGACAAACTAATACTGCATGCTGAATGATGTACTGTAGCAAGATAGCAGTATAAGCATGCTACAGTCACCTAACATAGTAATTTTTTTGGGGGGGGGTTGTACAGTAATTCTTTTGGGTGATGGTGGAATATTTTTATTGTGGTTGTGGGTGTGCTAAGAAAACTGAACACAGTCAAGAATACCCAAAAGGTTATATTGCATGACAACTACAGCAGCAGTGACAATTTTTAACTGTACTTTGCTTTTTGATTTTTGATTGGTACTTATCTACTGACTTGTCTATATGATACCCCTATTTCTATGATTTACAACTGCTGTACTAAGTTTTTTCAGATATGACTCAATAAACACAGTGCTACTTTTAATCTGGCTTGCGGCTGGTTTTCATCAGTATTCCCACCTGTTTTTGTACATCTATCATTTCAAATAATTTCTGTTGTTACTCAAATGAAGAAGCATGCAATCCAGCAGGACACGGTACACCACCTTTACATTAGGGGGAAGCAGGTGTTCCAAAACAGCTGGGTATACTGATAAAAACAATTCAGAACAAGATTAAAAGGAGCACTAATGTTAATTCATAACTGAAAATATAGAGTAAGCATGCTAGCAAGAACTCATGACAGAACATGGGTGTATCAGGGCATTAATGCATGTCCTGGGTGTGTTGTGCAGCACGAAGGCTTGCCAGAGTAACTTACACCAGCTGGGAAGTGCATTAATGCCCTGATACACCCATGAGCTTGAGTGGGTTATCACACTTATAAAATGGGCTAGCTAACTGTAAAAAGCAAAAAATCAAAAGCTTTTTACAATAAGAATGCCAACTGTTGGTCAAGCGGGGCATTAATGAATGACCGGGTAACACGTTTGGCCAAATCAAAAGTCATCACATTTGAACTTCCATTAATGACCTTTTTATTATGCAGAAGAACATTAATTGTGGAAGGAATGGTATCAGACATACAAGTTAGTAAATAAGGGACAATTGAAAATAGAATCAAACTGTATAGGTCAAAATTGTTAAAGAGCAGGTGCGCATTGTCAGGTGATTACCCAGTCCCCATCAAACATATATGAAAGCTGATGTGCTCCAGTGCTGAGGGGTATTAATAGTACCATGCAGTCCAGTCAAGTAAAAAAGTTATAGCACCAGGAATTTGTACCCACAGAAAAACATAGCAGTGTCCTAAACTGGCTGACTCACCCCCTAGGCAGGCACCCCCAGCAACCTTTTGTGATGTCAGTAAATTAAAATCAGAGTGTGTGCTCCATTGACATGTATGGGCACCATTTTTCTACAGCTTTTCGTACTACTTATTGTTGCAATTTACAGAAATCAAAGCAACCGCTGTAGTGGAGTAACAGCCACTCTTACTACAGCAGTCACTTTCATTTTTCCAAACTACAGCTATAAATAGTACTAACAGCTAAAGAAAGATAGCGTCCATACAGGTCACTGGAGTGTGCACTCAGCATTCATTTTCTAATGTCACAAAATTAACATGGAGGTGTGTCAGCAGGTTCAGGATATGCCTCTGTTTTTCTGTGGGTACTCATTCAGGGTGCTATAACTTTTTTACTGGAAGAGGAAGGCCAGTCAGTACAGCTCTCAATCACTGTCCACAGCGTAATGATTCACAGATATTGCAGTAGGATAAATTCCCCAAAAGATTATTTTACCAGCATACAGATACAGGTGCCCCTCCCCATACAGCAAGTCAAATGTTTTCATGCAGTACCTGCACTTTGCCAAGGCTGAGGTGGTAATTGGCATTACACCCAATTTAAGAAGTTTAATTAAAGTGACAGTGGTAAAAAAGCGCAGATATAAAGTGCAAAATGTTTGTGCAAAGGATAATAACAAATAAAGATAATAAAGGGATATGCTATTAAATAATAGTAATTGATCTATGTATATGTATTGTACCTACAAAGGCAAGTCTATAAACTGTGTGACATGATGGAATTTAATATAAGATTTAGTAAAAGGTGTCTAAAAAGCAGATCATGTTTGCACAAACTTTATGCACTTTATATCTGCGCTTTTTACCGCTGTCACGTTAATTACATTTCTTAAATACGGTGTAATGTCAATTACCACCTCAGCCTTGACAAAGTGTGGGTACCATGCAATATCATTGACTTACTATGTGGGAAGGGGCACCTGTATCTGTATGCTGGTAAAATAAACTTTTGAGGAATTTATCCTGCTGCAATCTCTGTGGATTATTAAGTTGTGGATAGTGACGGAGAGCTGTACTGACTGCTCCTACTTTACTAGATGGAACTGCATGGTATTATTAATATCCCATATCAGTGGAGCAAGTCAGCTATCATATATGTTTTCAGGGGGCTGTATGACAGGAAGAAAACATTACCGCTAAAAAAAAAAAATACTTTTACTTCATGTAAAAAGATTATTAGGTAGGAAAAGATGGAAGAGAAGGACAGCATCTTTTTATGTTCTTTTCTTTGATCATTTTTTGGGGGGTGTTTTTACAATTTTTATGAGGGAAAGAAGGTTAGTAAAAAGAAAAACAGAACACACAATGAAAGTTATACCAAAACCAAAAAAACTACAGGTCCAGGTTGTGATGACTCAGCAGAAGTTGCAGCATTGCCATTATTTGCAGCTGATTACCCTCGATTCTCTCCATCTGCTGCTCCATGTTCTCCACCACATTACTAAGGTGGTCTACCTCACTCCACAGCAGCCCAAGATCTGCCTGTGTAGTAGGACTTCAGGGGATGTGTTCCCGTGCAGGTGTGGGAGCAGCCACTTGGTCCCGCTCCCGTCTCCATTTCTCACCCCGTGCAGGCAGAGGCCATGCTGCCACCTGTTGTACAGCAGGTGCATTGCTGGAAACTTCCACTGCCTTGGCCTCTCACTCTGCACAGTGGTGGTTTACAAGGTGAGTACGCTGCCCACCTGTCCCAAGATGACTACCCCTGGGCCCATGTTGCACCAGCATTCTGCAGATTTTACATTTTGCAACATTGGGGTCACCAGGCAGTGATGAAAAAAATGCCACATTAAGGAGCATTTAACAGTAAAATACAATTTGGTTACGTTATGGTATGAGTACAGGTGAGGGCAAAGACAACCTGGTTACAGACTGGCACATGGTACACAAAACACAGATACTGTAAGTGAATATACTGTAGTATAAATTACATGGGTTGTACAATTGCAGGTGAAGACTCACAAAAAGTGGATAGAAATAACAATACATAAGTGCATAGGATCAAAAGTGCGTCAGTTGGGCAAATAAGCCAGCTTCATAGCATTTGCTATGTGCCGCTGGTCAGGCAAGGAGGGGGGAGTGGTCAGTCCAGACAGAGTCAGGTACAGGAGCAATTTACCATGAAGAAATTTGCAAGGGTGGTGGAGAGAGAGCTGGCAGAGGAGGAGTGGTGAATTTGCTGAAGCAGCTCATTCCAGAGCTTAGGGAAGTGTTGGGAGAAGGCTGCTTGGCCAACAGTGGTCCTCCAGAGAGGGATTACAAGTTGGATGGAGTTGAGGTATCTGAGGGCATGAGTGGGGGTGAGGGCAGATGAGAGTGTGGTGGAAAGGTAAGATGGGAGGACACCTAGCCAGAACTTAGAGATAAACTTGGCACAGTGCATAATGCATTGGTTTTCCAGGGATGGGAATGCCTGGGACCAGTAGAGATCGCAGTGATGGGTGAGGTGAGGGGCATCGAGAGCAAAGCAGCAGAAGACATTGAAAAGGGTATCTAGTTTCATTAAGGTGGACTTTGGAACGGCACTGTAGACGATGTCACAGTAGTCGAAGGAGGGAAGTATCATCTTCTGGACTAGTTCCCGGTGCACAGTTAGAGGGAGGCTACTACAGTTTCTGTACAGGGCTCCGAGCTTGGGGTGCATTTTTTTTATGATGGCATTGATGTGGTCAACAAAGGATAGATGCCAGTTGAGGCCAGACCACTAAGTAACGGAATGAAATGACATTCTCCAGTATATGCCGGTCCAGGTGCGGAAGATGGGGTGGGAGGGAGGGAGCCTGGACAGGCTTTGCCGTTGCAGAAGGACATGTTGACAGTTTTTTAGCATTGAGGAAAGCTGGTGCTTGCTGAACCAATGTTGAATTTTGACAAAATCAGATTGGAGATTAGAAGCTACCATTTCTGGGGAGGTGCCTGAGGAGAAAAGTACAGTGTCATCCGCGTACACGTGGATTGAGGAATTAGATAAGATGAGTGACAAGTCAATTAGAAAAATGGAGAACAGAATAGGCCCGAGCACTGACCCCTGAGGGACGCCAGTAGTGAATTAAATATTAAGATCAGCTACTAACAAAAAAATAAAAACAGGTAAAATAAGGAATCAGGAGTGGCAAATCAAAAGGGGCACAACTCAAAACAAGAAATATGGCACTAAACTGCAAACAATAAGCAAACTAAACAACAATCTAAACTGATCACTCTCTCACACACAGGTAGCTCTTTCTCCAGCACTTGGCAAGGGGAAAGTGAAACTAGTTCACTGTCTTGCCTGATTAACTTCCTGCCTGCAGCATGTGACCTGCAGGCTGTGAATCATGTGATCTGTGGCTGTTTCAATTATCACACACTTCACCTTTCTGAAAATAAGGTGAAATGAATGCAACGTCAGTAACGAGAAGTCATTTAAGAGCAAAATAGCCCTTTTCAATGGAGACCTCACGTAGCCCCAAATGGATGCGAAGTAGGCGACTTTGCATTTACTTCACTTAAGAAGTAAAACTTCGCTGCATCTCTAGTTGCGGAGTGGGACTTAGTCCCATTTCATTTTGTGAATCCGGCCCAGAATTGGGAAGAAAGAAACAACATCTAACTCACAACATGTGTAGCTGGACTGATGAGACCTTCAAAATAAATGTCTAAATGAAGTTAGCAATGCTATAGCTCCCTTCTATAGAAATAAATTCACTATTCACTTAATGCTAGTCTAGGTTCCTTCTGAAATCTGCTAAGAGTTTGAAAAATGACAATAATTCTGATCTTCCAAATTCCTTTTTAGTAAATATCCATCATATTGACTGCCCGGATCAGTTTGTTGAAGCCTTTACCGTAATTCAAACTTTTCTGAGGCTTACAGCATCTTTCAGCCTTAGGAATCTCATGATATCCATGACATTCAGTCTTGTTGGTATAGTAGCTAAAGGGAATTCTCACTTTCAGTTCTTCTCTACAAAGGGCTTGAAGGGGTGCTGGTCCTAAAACTTTTTCAGTAGGACAGCTGTCATGGGATAAACAATAAACTTATTTACTGTGCAGCCCCAGTCATTTATCTTCTATTGGCTTACTTTTTTACCATATCCTTGGCATCAGAGACATTGCAATTCCAAAGTGTCCAGTACTCGTGAGCTTACCAGATAGATGAAAACAAATTCTTGAAGGCTTTTTTCAACTTTCAAGCATCAATTTATTTAATTTCATCCAAGGTGTAGTGTGAGCAATGTATTCTGGCAGGTTTAGGATAAAAAAAATTTAAAAAAAGACTCACAGTGCACAGCATAGGAGGTACCAAGACAAGTACATTACACAGGTAAGATAATATTTTTCTTAACAGTAGTTGAGAATAGCTTTTTGGGAAAAACATTTATGTTGCACTGCTGCGTTAACTCAAGGGAAACAAGACAATTATCTTTGGTTTTGCCTAAAAAAACAGACTAACACCTAACACAGTTTACAATGGACAGTTTATATGTTATTTATTCGAAATGTTTTACCATAAAAGACCTTTTCTGATGACAGGAGGAATGTTGGCCACAACACTGAGGAACCTTCTCTGCTTGTCTCCAGTAAGTGCTATGGGATCTTTAACTTCCACCTGGACAGTAACCAGAGATGGACAGAAGGGACCCCGGTTTATCGTCTCATCGGAAGGACAGTACCTCTTAGTACTGCACTACAGTGTAAGCTACAGGCATTATCCCAGGTACCTGGTGTGGAGCTAGAACACATGACATCCTGATCTTCTGGACCCAAAGACAAGTTTGCTATTTACTAAGAACATGACAATGGCAATTTGACCAGTTGGCCAGTGACCAGCTGACAGTGGTACATACTGTAAGTACTTATGAGTTTGGCTTGATTTTTGTTTAAAATTGGAAACTCATGTCATATATAATTGACAACATAAGATCAAGAAATGATTTTCTTTATCAAAATAAGGACTGCCTCCCTAAGGACACCAGGCTGAAAATAATTAACTCAGTGATACTTCCCTTATTTGACTGTTGAGAAGCCACCAAAGTCATGTTGAATAAACTAGACATACGATATACTAATTGGACATTTTATTATTGACTGCCCTGCATCATACATACCACTGCTTACTTTATTGACAGCTCAAGTGGATTTTTTTGTCTGATTGTAGATGCCTACACTTGCTGTTGCTTGGCCACAGATGCATTAAGAATGTTACTCTTCCTTACCTTTGCAACCTACTTGTACTGAAGACCCCCTGCACCAGTCTAAAGTACTGTATGCAGCTGACCATGAACTCAAAATCCAGGCAGTAAAAAGTAACTATATCAGGTAGCTTTTCTCCTTCTGGCTGTAAATCCTTGCTAGTCAGATGGCATACCAGTAATGCATTGTTTCCCTCTACTTTATTATTATGTCACTTCATTAGGAGCAAGACAATGCAACTCATAACTGTTGCTCCGAATGATTTGAACTGTATATTAAGATGCTATTTTTCTAATGTTTTCCTCATATGTAGTAATTTACCAGATATAACTCTATATCATTATAATTCAAACTTTGGCACATTACATGTATGGATGCCAATGTAAATGAGCTTGATTCAATGGCTTTCTGGTTCTTTCTGAAGAAACATAATAATGCATAAATGATTGTCTTGTTACTATTTGTTATTACTAATGGACCAGGCTGGGAGAACATCCTGCAGGAGCTGGTGCATCCTTCCCTTCGGATTGCTCTGTACCCAAGATGCATGAAACTTGTCACTTCCTATGTTGGTTGTATATTATCTCTCTTTTTCAGATGGTTGTGGATATATTTGCTTTTAGCTCTGAACAGTATAATTTTCTTCATTTTTACATTCAGTAAAAGCTTGTTTTTGATCATCCAGACTTGTAGTTTTTTAAAACTGCTTATAATGTGAGTTAAGTCTGAGCTACTGAGATGACAGCGTGTCAGCTAGAGATGTTACAAAAGTTTACCTCACTAGCAAAGGTCCAGCGAAGTGATGAAATTAGCCTTTGGGAACCAATCCAGGAAGTTCACATTGGTATCACCAACTTCTAACTTCCACATTTTTGCAAAGTTTTCCTTGAGAAGTGGCATTTGTTCTGCAAAGTCTTCACAAAGGGACCACATCATGAAGGAACTGTGGCCAAGTCACATAGAAAAGAGCCACTTCATCTGGTGAAAACTTCACAAATGTGGCATTTTGTGAATTTTGCCAACCTCATGAAATTACTTGTGAAGCAAATGTTTGCCATTTTGCCCATTTCTAGTGCCAGTAATTACAGTTTAATGTGCATATGGTATATATAAGTACATACATTGCTGTGACAGGAGGGGAGATCAATAATAGAAAGGGCGAAGAGCAGTGAACTCAATACAGGGAAATTAATTTGTTTTCATACATTTATAGACAGCAAGAATCTATAAAACCTTGTTGTAAAAAGGAACCTCGGTCATCTCTAAAGTGCCTGTACCAGCATGATTATACATGTTCTCATCTATCATGAGGGGACCTGTGTTTATATCCAGAGCTTGGGATCCTAGTTGGGCTGGATAAAGAATGGGGTCAGGATTTTCAAAGTGTGATGCAGGGCTTGCATCCAGCCCTGCACCACGGCACTTAGGTTCTGATGGTGTGCCAAAACCTTTGCTGCAACTGCACCCAATTTTACAATCTCAGGCACAATTTCCTCGAATTATGGCAGCTTGTGCCAAATATCTGGCACATGCTCCATAAAAATGGCCCCCAGGATTGCCACAAGGTAGACCAGAGAAAGTTGGCATAGAAAATCCCATTAGGTCACTGCAAGCCTCATGTGCCGTATTGGCAGAGCACCGGAGCTTGTGCTGATCTAAGACTTTTGAAAATCCTGCGTGATCATGATTTCCAAGAGATGCACAGCACCTCTGGGGAGGGTTCACAGCTTCTTTCATGAGTGACTTCTCCCTGGTGATGAAGCACACTGATTTAATCAATATGTTGACGTGGGGGTAGATCAGAGTTATGTTGTTGATATCATCTACTTGGATTTCAGCAAAGTCTTTGACTCAGTTCTGCACTGGAAATTGATGAAAAAAGTAAGTGACCTGGATAAAGGAGGAAGGCTTACCTTTGTGGATTGGGAACTGTCTAGGGGATTGGACCCAGAGAGTGGTGATAAATGGGTAGCAGTTAATGGAGGAGGTAGCCAGTAGTGGAGTGTCTCAGAGGTATGTATTGGGTCCATTACAAACAGTTTACCTGTGACATAGGGGAAGAGTAAAAGGTAATATCAATCTGTTTGCAGATGATACCATGTTGGGGGGGAGGCAGTCAATAACAAAGAAGGCATAAGAGACATAAAAAGGGACCAGGAGAGACTAGAAAGGTGATTATGTATCTGGCACATTCAATGCCAAAAAATACAAAGTTATCCATTTAGGCAAAAATAACCCTAAAAGTGATCATTAGCTCACAGGAGAAAGTCTTACTGTAATAACTAAGGAAAGGGACCTGGGAGTGATCATTGCAGCGGGTTAAAAAGTTAAGGTGCAGTGTAACATGGAGTATGGAAAGGTAAACAGAACATTGGGCTGCACTGGGAGGTGGGTTCTCAAGTAGGAATGAAAGGATGATCCTGTCCATGTGCAGGTCTATGGTGTGGCCTCACCTGGAGTATAGTGTGCAGTTCGGGAGCCCTCATCTAGAAAAGGATTAAGACAGACTCAAGACAAGGCTGAAGAGGGCAACCAAGATGATTTAGGGGTAGCAGGGAAAAACATATGAGGATCACCTCTGCAGCCTACACAAATATTCTTTGAATACTGGGGGTAGGAACATAATTGAAACTCTCATATTTCTGAGGGAATCAACAAGGTTGACAGTCATCAGCTGTTCAAGCACTGTAAGGGATCTAATATAAGTGGGCATGGGTAGAATCTGATGGAGGGAGGGTGAGAAGAGATCCACAGAAAGGATGGTGGGGGAACAACTTAACTAGGTAGGTAGTGGAGATGAAAACTGGAGGGCTTCAAGACAGACAGATTGAAGGGACTTATAAGAATGGAAGGAAATCCATGGAGGGATATGGTCAGTACTACAAATAAGGTGCAGCAAATTCAGCAATGCATACATAGCATTATTTATTTATGTTATTTTATTCTTTGTTAACCAGATAATGCCCACTAGGCACAGGTGCCTATTTTCAGGGACAATCAAGGTGCACTGGGGAGGTTACGTGACTTGCTCAGAGTCGCACAGTATGCAAGTGGAGGTTGTGGGCCTCAAACCCAGGTCTGTCTGCTGGATGTACAGTGCCAAGCTCATTCACAGCTCATTGCTCTGACATTTATGCTATACTGCTACAGTATATAATTTGCAACATTAGGCTGATGAGGATACAGATTAGATAGGGACAAACAGTGTACTGATGCAAGAGTGAAACCCCGACCGTGAAATCCCTCACAGCGATGATTTTGACAAGTTTTGAAATTGTCGCTGTGGGGGACCAGTGGTGAAATTTCACCCTTTCACTGACTTTCATCACCCCTTTGAGTTAACTGCAACTGGAGTTAATCTGTAGAAAGGGGGTGTGGGGGGCACAGCCCCTGCATGGGGGGTTCAGGGGTGCAGTCCCCCAATAGAATACAGGCCGATGTCTGACAGGCAAAATTTCACCTGTCAACATCAGGGATGTCTCTATGCCGAACATCAACAACAATGTTATCACGTCGTCACAGGTAAACCAGGATAAACAAGTATCAAAAGATTTCTGTTTCTGTGGTGATCTTGCATGCAAGTCATGCATGAAATAACCTCCCTTTCTGGCCACTCTTTTGATTTTGTAGGACTGTTAGCATGTAATGAAGAGGCAGTCTATGTCCTGCCCCTTGGCAGATGCTGCACAGGCATGGTGTCAGCTTGTTTCCCTACCGCCAGCAGGATTCTTCTTCTGCCAACTGCATGCTTCTACCAAGTGGAGGAATTGAAACAGTAGGCAAGGCATAGAGGCTTATAGAGTTATGAAAGAAGAGCAGCCACAGTCAGCAGAGGACCTGCAATGGGTAGAAGGGATCCGTTAAAGGGGAGCTGTGAGAGATCATGGTGGGACCCAGGGAACCAAGGGAGAGGGAAAATGATAAAGTGAGTGGTGAAAGTGTTTGTTAAGTGGCTTGTTATTACTGTAATACAGAACTGACAATTCTACATGCTGGTTTTCAGTCACGCAGTATAGATTTAATTTTAGTGAGCCCTTTTGAAATAAAAAAAATATAATTTATGCAGATTTGGTCATGAGTGAACATCATCCATGCACATTTACTAGTCTTACAGCCTCTCTTGAAAAAAAACTTAAAACTGTTCACATCACAAAAATCCAGTAATATAGCTTTGCATTAGCTGAGAAATATTTTCTAGTAATAAAGTAAATATGATTTATTGTTCTACTTGAAAACGCAGCACTAACTGCAGTATTATTATAGACCATTGCCCTCAGGGTGTTAATTTGGTGGTAGCTATGACTTTGCATGCTCAGAATTAGCCCTGGAATTCAGTGCTGAAGGTGAAGGGCACATGTCACTAGATAACATGACATTGTTTGTTTAAACAACATCTAAATCCGTCTGTTTTTATTGGCTTGAGTACTAAGCAAAGGACTGCCATAAAAGCTTCTTAATAAAGAAAATACGTTTTGTGAGCATCTTCCTTGTTAGTACACTGTTGGACTTCAGGAGATGTGTTGAAAATCACAAGAACCTAATCTCTAATGCCTTAATTTTGCTTCAAGGTAAAATTGTTTGTGAACACTTTTCCTTTTGATTTGGGTTATCCAAATAACCCCAGCTTAAACTGGAACCTAGCTATTAATCTGATAATGACATGGTTGAGACATATTCCCTGACGATTGATCTTGAATGTCTTACAAGGCTTTACTTTAGCTCATTGTCTGCATTCCTTTCTAGCCAGAAGTTCTGACAGTTTTTTACACAAAACTGAAATGTATAGTCATTCTTGTATTAAACTGATTACTATGTGCCGGAAACATCCTTTCATTTTTCGTCTTCAAAGCCCTTACAGGAAGGAACACCTGTATTCTGTAACATTAAAACTGTCTGATAACTTGGCACACTGTGTTATGTCAAGTCTGAAAATACTATGACATTTATAGGCATAAATTATAGTTTAATTAATGATCAAACAAATGAAGGCATGTAGTATTTTATATAAGGTTTGACACGCTTTGATATCAGTTTTCTCTATCTAAAAGATTATTTTCTGGAATTAGTCTTTGGTTGTAGGCGTGTGAATGAAGGTGATGGTACATACTGTATAGCACCAATATGCCCTCCAGGAAAGTGAGCATAAATCTATTTCAGGCCCTAGCCTTCATTGCAAATATTTAATGAGGCTGACGAAAAAAATCTTGTTATATATTGATAGTACTGCACCTATTATTACCTATTTAAAAACACAAGGCCCCCTTTTAGACATTATTAGACTGGCTAGAGCTCTCAGGGATTTACTTCCTATTAAGTGGCACCAATGTGTGCCAGCTGATGCCATGATGGACATTGTTATTAAGTGCTAGTGCTGGTTGGCTGCCACTGCGAGTGTGAATCCAGAACAGACAAGCAGGAGGCAGTATGACATTAGCATGCAGAAAATGCAGATACAGAATCCTGGTGGTCAGCTGCTGGGGGGGAGGGGGTTAGGACAGTGACAGCTTCTAGTTGCTGCAAATCCTGCTCCCCACCCTCATCTCAGGTTGTAAAATGTGCTTCCTTAATATTTGATACCGACTGAGGCATACTTTTTTGTCTTGCACTTTGTTGACTTTTTAGGGTTCTGGGCATTCCCTATGGAGTATCAATCCTAGGATTTTTTTTTTGTTTTATGCTTGCCACATGTTTAGCAATTTTATTTTTATTTGTGGGTCCGTGCTATTGTTTACTCTCTTTTGTTACACCTCCAGGTGTTCCTCTTTATGGGGATTCCTGCTGCGGAGTATGGAAGGTGGGGTGAGGGGGCTGGTTGGTGTTGTCTTAGTGTTTATTTCATGATGTTGGGGGGATTGTTTCATTTTTTAAATGCCTAGTGTCATTGGAATGTCTGTATTGTTAGTTGTTTCTTGTTTCCTTTAAAATTTAATAAAGCTTATTCAATTAAAAAACTAATTAAAAATTAAGGAACTGGCTGAGGAACTGGCAGGGCCACTGGCAGACCTATTTAATAGTTCACTAGAGTCAGGTGTGGTACCGCAGGACTGAAGAACAGCACATGTAGTGCCCCTCCACAAAAGCAGTCCCAAGGATGACCCAGGGAATTACAGACCAGTCAATCTGACCTCCATTATGGGCAAGCTCATGGAGACCATACTATTGGAAAGGCCAGCAGAATATCTAGAGGAGCATGGCTTCCAGGAGGAGAGGCAGCATGAGTTCATGGGGGAGAGATCATGTCAGACAAATCTGATTGACTTCTTTGACTGTGTCACTAAGACAGTAGACAGGGGTCAAGCGGTAGACATCCTGTATCTTGATTTCAGCAAGGCCTTTAACTTTGTACCCCACAAAAAGGTTGATCAGGAAGTTGGTGGATCTCAGGGTTGGGGAAAAGATGGCCAGATGGGTGGAAAACTGGCTGAGGGACAGAACTCAAAGGGTGGTTGTGGGGGGAGAGTTATCAGGCACAGAGAGGTAACCAGTGGGGTCTCGCAGGGCTCGGTGCTGGGGCCAGTGTTGTTCAGTGTCTTCATCAATGACATTGGAGATAGCATTATGGGCAAAATGTGCCTATTCGCAGATGACACCAAGCTCTGTGGGAGAGTAGACACAGCTGAAGGGATACAAGACCTACAGGAAGATCTGAAAAAGCTGGGGAGGTGGTCCAGGATCTGGCAGCTTGGCAAGAAATGCAAAGTTATGTATATTGGAGCCAAGAATCCCAGGACAGAGTACTACCTAGATGGAGTTCAAGTATCTGTGTCAGAGGAGAAGGACCTGGGAGTGATGATCACTAGTGACCTGAAGCACTCCATGCAGTGCAAGACAGCAGCAGCAAAGGCAAACAAGATGCTGAGATGCATATCTAGCGGGATCAGTAGTAGGAGAAAGGAGGTTATACTGCCTTTGTACAGGTCACTGTAAGGCCACATCTAGAGTATGGAGTTCAGTACCGGTGCCCACACCTCAAAAAGGACATTAACCTGCTGGAGAAGGTCCAGAAGAGGGCTACAAAGATGATAACTAGTCATCAGGGTAAAGCATATGAGGAGAGATTGATGGCACTGAATATGTGCTCCCTGGAAGAAAGGAGAGAGAGAGGGGGGACATGATTGGGACCTTCAAGTACTGTACTTGAAAGGGATAAATAAGGTTAATAAGGACAGTTTCTTTAAACTGAGTGGCAACCATAACATGAGGGGGCACAGTCTTAAGCTGGAGGGTGGGAGGTTTAGGGGGGAGGTCAGGAAGCACTTCTTCACAGACAGGGTGGGGGACACTTGGAATGCACTGCCGAAAGAGATGATCTCATTGAAGACAGTGGGCAGCTTTAAGAGATGCTGGGATAGGCATAGGGGGAAGGTAAGGCTCATGGGTAGGGAGGATGGGAGGAGTGGGGAGGGAGGACAGGGACATCAGCTCAAGCTGTGGACCCTGCAATACGAGCAGATTTGATAGACCAAATGGCCTTCTTCTGCTGGCTTCTTCATATGTTCATAAGTAAAAAAAGTAAAATGTGCTTCCATTATTCACACTACGCAAATAAGTGTTACCAATCCTAAGACTGTTAAGCAGCACATTTTTACATAGAGTGAGTGGTGAAAGGGAGCAATCCAGCCTAAGACAGCGGTGAGGAGCTTGTCTGCAGCGCCCTATCAGGCTCCAAGTCTCATCCGGCAGCTCCCAGTGCCTGCCACTCACCTGTCCAGCTGCCCATCTCTGAAGCGCCGAAGGCTTGTCTACATCCCCCTAATGAGCTCCAAGTCTGGTCCGGTGGCTCCCAGTGCCTGCTGCCCAACTACCCAGCTGCCCATCCCAGAAGCCCCAAGAGCTTGTCTACAGTCCCCTACCAGGTTCTAAGTGTTGTCCAGTGGCTTCCAGTGCCTGCTGCCCACCTGCCCAGCTGCCCATCCCTGAATCCCCGAATGTTTGTCTACAGCCTCCTATTGGGCTCCAAGTCTCATCCAGCAGTTCCCAGTGCCTGCTGCCCACCTGTCCAGCTGCCCATCCCTGAAGCCCCAAAGGTTTGTCTACAGCCACCTACTGGGCTCCAAGTCTCGTCTGGTGGCTCCCAGTGCCTGCCACCTGCCTGCCCAGCTGCCCATCCTTGAAGCCATGAAGGCTTGTCTGCAGCCCCCTACCGGGCTCCAAGTCTCGTCCGGTGGCTCCCAGTGTCTGCCACCTGTCTGCCCAGTTGCCCATCCCTGAAATCCCAAAGGCTTGTCTACAGCCCCCTATTGGGCTCCAAGCTCATCCAGTGGCTCCCAGTGCCTGGCCCCCACCTGCCCAGCTTCACATTCATGAAGCCCTGAAGATACAGGTTCCAGCATGAGGATTTTTTCAAATCTGGCACTTTTTAATTTACAGAGCACAAATCCTCTCCTTGCACTCTGAGCTGCCCCTGAATTTCTCACTTGCTTCCCAAGTTTATTTTCACTGTGCTTGATGTTACTGGTTTTACTGGCTGCTTGCTCAAATTATTCTTTTACATTGTACTACTGTTTTAATTGATTTATTTGTTCTTTATAATTTTCCCTTTTTTTTCCTCTTTCTTCACCCGTTCTGTTGCTTTCTTAACCCAGCTCCCAGACCACACCATCCCCCTGCTGTGATCACTCCCCTAGATGTGCTTAACCTGCCTTTCTCCTTTGTCTGGTGTATTTTTCTCTCCCTACTTAAACTGTTCCCTTTTTCTTTCTCCAGGCTTTCCCATTTGCATATTATACAACCTGGCTACTAGAGGCTCCATGATGTAACCCCTAATCCTTTGACTACCTACCAATTTCAGTCACTCTTCTGCATCCACAAGTGCATTTGTAGGAGTCTGCCCAGATATCAGGCTTGCAAAAAAAGATTTGTCTGTCTTGGCCCATGTCTTTGTTTTCTGGTACTGTTCTTAATTTCTTATTGGCTGTGTTAGATCTTAGTCTCGCTACCATTCTCCTGCCTACCCCCTCTGTCCTCCACTATGTTTCCAACCACCTTTTCCTTTCTTTCTATCCTCATTTTGCTCCACTTCCGTGTTCCCTTGCTTCCCTTCCTGAATCCTCCCCTCCTTGACCCTTCTCCCCCCCTGCAGTCCCCTCTCCTCCTCCCAAACATTACTTCACCTCCCATCATCCCCACCTTATCTAGTCCCCTCCTTCTCTCCTGTCCTTTCACTCACCCTGGCCTGCCAAATTCCCCTGTCTACACCCTCCCTTTTCCTTCCCCACACATACATCCTGGGATGCTCCCGTCAAGCCTACTAAACTTCGAGGCCCTGCTTCGCTGCACTTCCCCTCCTACTCTTTCCTCTACACCAATCCACTGGAGGTACAGGTATCCCTCTTATCTACCCCTTTTTTACTCCTATTTCTTTCTGGAGATGTCCATCCTAACCCAGGTCCCATCACTACCACCTCTAACTTGGTCCAATCCCACTCAGGCACCACTTTGAATTTTCTTTTTCTTCTCTTTGGAGCCAGACTCCCCTAGTCCCATGAACAGACTCACCTGTCTCCCTGTAGCCTGCCCCCTCATGCTTGGGGAAGCCTCCCCCTCCTGAGTGGGGCCACCAAGGGTGGAACTGTCATGGACAGAGGGGACAGGCACCAGGAGCAGCTCATACGTGGGGAGCTGGCATTTTTTCGAGATTGCTCCCAAGAAGTCGAGTGCGTGCAATGACGCAGGCTAAGGAGGAACTCTCATGCTTCCGTGCATGCTCCCCTCAGTGTGTCTGCACTGGGCTCCCCACATGCTCTTGCACAGTACCTTACTCCCCAGCTTCCACCAGGTGGCAACCAGGCAACAGTGCTGCATGTCCCCCCCCTCCCCAGAGAAGGAGAGCAGTCCTCCGGATGCTCAATCCTTCCCCTCCCATGCTGACCCCCGACGGCCTGTGCCCATTCCCAAACATGGGTCACCGGCGAGGTGTGGCATCCAGTGCTTCAACCCTTAGCACCACCGAGCCAGCTACCACTTTGAATTTTACTTCTTTGCCCAAGGGCCTTTGCACCTTTCATTTAAATGCTCGCAGTCTCCTCCTCAAAATGGATGATCTTTTGTGTTACAGAAACCTGGCTAGCAGCCAGGATCCCTGACTCCATCCTCTCTATCCCGGATTTCAACTTATTACGACAAGATCGAAGCAAACGAGGTGGTGGCATTGCCCTTTATATTAGACGATCTCTCCCCTGCTCTACCTTTAAAGAATTCCACACTTCCTCACATGAAGTTATCCTAGTACAAATTTCCCTCCCTTCTTCGGCCCTGCTCTATATAGGCGTTCATTATGCTCCACCTAAAACAACAACAACTGACACTCTAGTCTCCATCATCACTTCTAAATCATCGCACATGGCAAATGGTGAGTTGCTGCTTCTAGGGGATTTCAACCTGGACTGGCTCTCCCCCTCCTCTAAGCCCACCATCCTTAAAATCAAAGCCCTAAACCTTACAAATTTGATCCATGAATCAACTCGTATAAACCTCTGCTCCCAAAATCACTCACTGCTCGATTGAGTGTTGTCCTCTCATCCCCACCATATCACTGCAGCTGGGATCTTACCTGACGCCCTCTGTCACCATTGCATCACTTTCTGCACATGCAAGATTCACTCTCCACGTGCTGCCCCCAAATATATATGGTCCCGTTCCCTCCACAATCTTGATGCCACCACTCCCCAACACGATTTCGCTGAGGCAGACTGGTAACCCATCTTTACAGCCAATGATGTCGACTCTGCCCTATACCTTTTCTCCAGCCTATTCCTTCACATCTGGAACCACCATGCCCCACCAAAGAAATCCAGAGTAAGAATACTTCATCACCCCTGGATAACTGCTGACCTGCTGGCAAGATGCAGAGTCAGAGACAAAGCTTGGTACCACTACAAGAAGTCCCTAACCCAAGCGGACCTCCAAATTTACAAAACCCTTAGGAACAATTGCACTAAGGCCATCTGCCTCTCCAAGGCAAGCTTCTTTAGGCAACACCTGCAGCAAGATAAGCAAACAACAGCTTCCTTTTGGAAAGTACTCCACTCACTCTTTGACCTGCCTACCAATCAAGCCTCCTCTGTTCTCAAAGTTGATGGCGCCACATTCTCTGACCCTGCTTCAGTCGCTGAGTCCTTCATTATATTCTTTGCCACATGCTCTCTCCCTGAAAATCAGTCTCCCTTATCCCTGATCCCCCCCTCGGTCCTTTTGGATGCTCCTAGGCAGCCCCCAGACTTCCAATTCCAACCTTTTTTCCTCCCTTGAAGTCTAAGCTGCTTCCTTCCTTCCTTCCCCTTAACCCAACCAAGTCCAGCCCTGATGGTCTCCACCACAGGCTTCTCCACATCTCTGCCCCAGCTATAAGTGCCCCACTCACTCATATTCTAAACCTCTCTCTCTCTCCACCTCTGCTATCTCAAAGGCCTGGAAATCTGCCAAAGTCGTACCCCTCCACAAGGGAGGTGACCATTCTGCAACCGGAAACTATAGACCTGTTTCCCTCCTCCCCTCACTCGCCAAACTTCAGGAATCCCTCATTCACTCTAGGCTGTCTGAATTCCTGGTCACTGCCAGCACATTATTTCCGGTACAGTCTGGCTTTAGAAAACAACATTCGACCAACTCCTCTCTATCGCGAGTTACGGATTCGATTTTTACAGCTATGGATCAAAGCCACATTACTGCTGCCATCTTTATCGACCTTGCCAAGGCTTTCAATTCTGTATCCCACCCCCTACTACTTCAAAACCTTAGTACAATTGGTCTTGCTGAATCCATTGTAAATTGGTTCCGTTCTTAACTTCACAACAGGCAGCAGTCAGTTCAAATACATGATGCTGTCTCTTCCCTTCTCCCAGTCCTCTCCAGTGTCCCCCAAGGCTCAATCCTTGAACCTATCCTTTTCTCCCTATTTATAAACAACCTCCACTCATTCTGCAAATCCTCAAATATATACATGTACGCTGATGATACCATTATTTTCATCTCTGGGCCCTCTGCCATCAGTGTACAGTCCCCCCTCCAGGAAGACTTCAATAGAGTTCAGTACTAGTTCCAGAAAAACAAACTCAAGCTTAACACCAAAAAAACAGTGGCCATGACATTTGGCTCCAGACAAAAACTGGCCACCCTCCAGTCCTCTCACATCTTCACAACCTGGATGGTGCTCCACTACAGAATATTACTGCTTTCAAACATGTAGGAGTTTGGTTGTATCACCATCTGGACTTCTCTAACCATGTCGATGCCATCTGCACAAAATTGCACCCTAAACTGGCTGTCCTTTATCGACATAAGACCAGCCTCCCCCTCCCCATCCACCGTGAGTTGGTTACCAAAATGATTCTTTACATCTTTGATTATGCTGATGCGGTTTATGGTTCTGCCTCTCAGTTTTCATTTACCAGACTAGACACCCTCCTGAACTCTCTCTGCCACTTCGCCACTGCCTCCCCCACCTTACCCACCACTGTCTCCTGTACTCTACTCTCACCCTCGTGCCCCTGTCCCACAGGAAAATGGTTCACTGTGCCTCCTTTGTTGCAAAATTCTGGTTTGGAACCCTCCCTACCTATCTTTCTACCCACCTCTCCCAAGCTGCTCCCTCTACCTACCCCGTTTATCACTGGGATCGGCATACTTTTGTCATCCCACTCCCCCTCTCTGCATCTGGCCAATCTGCTATCTCCTTTCATTTCCCTTCTCTCTGGAATAAACTCCCCTCCAACCTCAGACTATCCTCATCCCCCTTCTCACTCAAAGGGCTACTCGGACTTCTGCCTCACCCACAGTGCTCCCTTTGTACCCTAGCCCCACCTCCTAAGCATTAGTTAAGCAATCACCTACAGTTGTGAACCTCTGACAGCCATATCTCCTTGTCCAATAGAAGCCCCATTGTTGTAATTTGTGCCTTGCTCTCTGTATTTCTTTTTGCCCTGACTCATTATTTATTATTTGGTGCAATGGCCTGTCCTGCAACTGGACTGTGGTGCTATCTGTAGATAAAGTGCTTTTTTTTGCTTTAATGTTGTACTTGAACCTTGATGTTACCTACTGTTATGGGTCTTGTAACCATAACCCTTGTTTCTTGTTACTGGTGTGTTTTTTTTTTTTGTCATATGTAAATATACTATTTTCCCATGTTGTTTTTCCCCGGGTCACGCCTGGAAATAAGTCTCTGCTCATTGGTGTTTTTCCCAGTTATCAACTTTTAAATAAATAAAATAAATAAATAAATAAGATGTACAGTAGTGATTTATGGTACGCTATATGTTTGGAAATGCTGAGCAATAACGTTACAACATTTTTTCATGGAAAACCATAAATTAAATGGGTGGTGAATTGGTTAAGGGTTATTTACAATTCTTGAATTCTTCTTTTCTTTAAGCTCTTCACACTCCCATAGACCTCAGGAAGGGCTGTGTACTAAACAGCCAGGTGGTCAGTTCCTGAGTCCAGGCCACACTAGAATGGGATGGGGCAGTAGAAAGAGGGACCATTCGGGGCTGACAGTGAGTGGGCTATTAAGTCCAATATCTATTTTTTTCTATATTCTATAGGCCTTATGTTAGGTAGGGGGTGCTGAGGTACAATTGCTGTGGAGGAGGGGACCAAAGTTTGCTGTTCTCCAGAGTCATGACAGGGAAAGCTGCCCTGATTTATTGGGCTATTTCCATTCTTTATATGTGGGTACACATTCCTTGGTGGTGGCGAGGTTCAGGGTTAAAGAGTGAAAATAAAAAACTTCACTGAAGTCATTTGTGAGGGTTTTTTTTCTTGAACTAGGTTGGGAAAATCCCACTGAACTGTCTGGATAGCTGTATTTTCCTCCCTTGAAGAAGGGTGAACATATTTTAGGAAGAGGGGCTGAAGGTTAAAAGCATACAATGAAAGTAAATGTACTGCTGCTGTTTCTGAGCTTTTTGTGTTGGAATTTGTGTGTGTGTGTGTGTGTGTGTCTATGTGTTTGTGTGTGTAGATCTTTTAGGGCCTGAGATGCTGTGCTGAGAGAAAGAGAGGGGGAACGGAGGATGTGTAGTGGGACGGCTCTGTGGGTGGTCCTGAGGCTGGCAGTCAGTGGCTACTTGTGCTACCATTTGCAGGGGGTCAGAGCCATGTCACTGACTGGTGTCAATCAGGTACTGGCAGTCCTCAAATAAAAAGGCTGCAGCAGCTTCCACTGGAAGTAGTGGAAAAATGTGTCAACCAATGCATCAGTTCTGTTTTAGGGACCTTGTGCTAGGTAGGGGGCACAGAGGTGGTGGAGGGGACCAAGGGTCACTGCTTTCCTCAGTCAGGATGAGGAAAACTGCTCTGATTTGCATGGATATTTCCTTCCCTTTCAGATGGATGTCCATTGTTTGGGAGGGTGGGTGGGGGCTGAGGGGTTAAAGACCATGCAGTGAGAGTAAATACACTGCTGTGGTTTGTGAGCTTTTCCTCTTGAAATTCAGGCATGTGCGTGTGTGTGAGCTCTTGTATACAACCTGTAGGGCTTAAGATGCTATGCTATGACAAAGAGGGCAAAAGAGAATGGGTGACGGATGGTAGGGCTTTATGGGTAGCCTTGAGAGTGCATCAGCAGCCACTTGTGGCACAATTTGCAAAGGATTAGAGCCATGTGGCTGTCACCAATCAGGCACTTGCAGTCCTGTATATATTTTCATGTGGCCTATCAACCCCGGAGCATTTACAACCCCAAAGCGTGAGGGCTACAGAGCAGGAAAGTGGCACCAGCATGGGTTTCTGCAGGTACACTAGCCTGCAAATCCATGGGAAATTCTACATGTTAGGCCAAGGAAGGAATACCAAAAGGCAAGCCAAGGCAAGAGTGGCAGGAAAGAGAGAGGGGATGGTTTTTAGACATGATACACAGTGCAAGAATAAAGTACCAAGGGTACTGGGCAAGGAATGTCAGCGGAAATATACAGTGGCCTCCACACCTTATCTAGTGTAAGATGAAAATGCAAGTCAAGAAGGGAGGAATGCATAGGACTCAGTACTTGAAATGTGCAGACAGAGGGGAGGATAATCATAAGCAGGAGGTTTTGTCTCATGGCTGTCTTCAGAGGGCGATTGTGGAGATGGGAGGGATCCTAGTCATCAAGGAACTGTGGATTCTTGTAGCAGAATTGAACCAGCTCACTGCTGAAGAATTTAGGCTGAGAGGTACTCCTACCAATGTAACCCAGTGTTATGTGCAAAGGTCTAAATATTAAAATGGTTAGCATGGCAGTAATGGGGTTAGCACCATGATAACCATGAATAACACTGGCCAGTGGAGAAGGGACTATATTCAATGGCCCCAAGTGCACCATGCTGATCTGGCGTTATGACTGCACAAAACATACAGCAGCGGTGTATTTAACAGTTTTGGCAGCGCTAAATGAGCACTGTCACAACACTGTTTAATGCTGCTGAAACTCTACCCCTGTCTCTATGCAGTGGTGTCTTCCTCCCTTATCGCCCATCATGTAGACATTCAGACTCCCTGGTGGTGTAGCACTCCCTCTGCCGGAAAAAAGTGAACCTGACTCTTCTCTGGACCCTTCTTGCCTAGAACATTGATGCTGAACCACAACACTGTGGACAGACGCCATCTAAATGTCCAAGTGATCACTCACATAGTCTAGAAATAGCAGTGCTGACCCTCACAATGCTGGCAAATTGGTTTGAGAATGAATGAGCCTGTGACATCAGAGGGCTATCCAGGAGATGATGATCTAGCATCCAATAGGACATTCTCCTCATCCGGGAGGAGAGAGGGTTACAGACTCTGCTGGGCTACCACCACATAGGTAACCAGGGGTATCAGTGCACCTCGAGCTAGCAGTGGGAGGGTGGACACTGTCTGGCTCCAGCATGCGCTATACACCTACTTGCATGTGTACCATTGAGCCCAAGCTGTCTACACCCTGTTGGGTTGGGAGTAACAAAGGGAAAACCTCACATAGCACATAGAATAAAGCAGGCATTTGGGCCCCAATCAACTAACCAGCCACCACCCTCCAGAACTGTGCTGCTCAGTAGGGAGCTCTGAGCATCAGCTCCACACAAACCAGTCCTAGAGGAATAGGTGTTAAAGGAGATGGTTAAGCAGCAGAGAAGGGGATGGGAGGCTGTCTCACTGAACAGGACAAATGCAGTGAGCAAGGAAGCAAATAAAATACTGAGGCTGTAACAGATGGCAGCAGCCGTATTTTATCTGGGGCCATCCTCCCCTGGACCTGGGAAGGAGGAGGGAAGGGGAAAGATAGAGATGGTCCCAGGGGACTTAGGCTAAGCCCAGGGATTGGATGTGGGACCACCAGGGCCTCCCATGTGGGAGGGGAGGGTCACATCCTGCAGGGCTGAGGAGAAGGAGGAATTTATTGAGACAGAGCCAGCTGTCCATCATCTTTCTCCTCTTGCCTGCCAAGGACCAAGACATCCAGTCAGCCAGATCAGCAAGGTAAGGGCCTAGTAGGCCTAGGGGCTTTCATGCTTAGAGGCTGGGGGGACACAGGTAGGGGAGAGAGAGGGGCAAGAGCAAATGCTAGTGAGACTAGGTATCCTCGGTCTAGGAGCCGAGGCAGGCACACTATCTTAAAAAGAAACATATATATAAATGTTTAACTTCATATGTAGTGCAGTATTGAAGACTAGTACCCTTGCAAGGGGCAGTGCATCTGATCCCTTAGTGAACAACAACAAAATATGCTTATATTTGGGACCCAGGGTTCTAGCATGGGGGGGAAGCTTCCTCCTTGCATTGGAAAAGCAGGGTTCCCAGGCCATGGAGTCCTTACCTGATCTTTGGTGGGTGGTTCCGGTACCCCGCTAATGAAAGTGATCAGCACATCCCATTCTTTCAGCCGCTTCTCTACTAGCTGGGGAGGGGGCATTGCTGGTGAGCAGCTCTCCTATAGGCCTGCGCCCAGAAGACCAAGTCCTGGTTCTGGCAGCTGGGGGCAGAATTTGCCTCCTGATTCCAGTGCATGTTATGTTCCTCCTGGCCCGCCTATCCAGCGGGAGGTCTGGGCTTCATAAGAGGGCCATGCAGGGACCTGAGTTCTGCTCAGCGGGTTGGGGGGGTTCTTTTGATGGCTGGTGGCTGCCAGAGCGGACCCTGATCCTCAGCCATGTGATCGGCCAGGGCAGCCTCAGCTCCTTTGCTGCATACCTGTCTTGGGATGTGCCGACGTACTGTGAGTGTCTGGTTCTGGAGGCAGGAATTCGGTGAAGTCGGGTAAGCACAAGCTTACAACAGTGATCTGCCCGTGGTGCACGGTGATTCTCAGGAGCTGGTCAGGCTTGTCCTTTAGCTGCAGCCCATGGGTTGTACTTTGCAGCCCTCAATACCAGTCTCTCGATAGGGGGCAGCAAGCTGGTTGGCTGCCAAGGTCACCGGAGAATCCCACCAGCCATCTTGTGGATGGCACATGGATGCATCATGGGATTGGGGATAGCGGCTGGAGGCCCATGAAGCATGCTGATGGCACCTGCCAGCAAGATGGGGGGATCAAGCACCCAGAGGGGCCCTGATAGCTACATTGAGTCGTAGAAGCCAACAGCCTTTTTCAAAAAAAAAAAAAAAGTGAAATGTGAGACTTAGAGCAAGTACAAACATACAACAACAAACAGGGGATATTAAGCAGGATGGGACCCATCACATGAGGCAGTCAACCAAAAACCCATTTCAGGGGAACTGTAGCATGGGGGAGTAGCCAGCAATGGGCAACATGAGTTTGGCCAGCCAGGGAGTGCTGGAGGGGATGGGGAGTCCTCAATCAGACATGGACTTGGGACAGAACCATGGGTAGGCTAGGTGGCAGGGGGTTTCCAGCATACAGCACTGCAATGCTAGGATAAAAATAAAGACATTTTTTTTTCTCTTTTGTTTTCCATAGGCTAGGCACAAAAGGAAAAAAAAAACTCTGGTACAATTTGTACAGAGCAAGGCAGCCCACCCACAACACAGCATGGGACAAGGGCGTTGGTTGGGCTGCTGCTCCCAACATCCACCAGCCTTGGTGGAGCTGAGTGTGGCTTTGCTAATTGATCTCTGGGGATGGGGGGGGGTTTAGTGTTTTACAGCTATCATGTCCTGCTGTCAGAGGAAGCCATCAGTGAAGGCTGCAGAGGGCCTGGAGTCACAGCTGCAAAAGATGTACCAGTAGAAAGGGGCAGCATGGTTTGAAGCCTGTCTGGAGGGTCTGGAAGGCCAATCAATGTCAGCAGCTGCAGGGGCACCATCGAAGAAACGGCTGTCATGGGGTCAGGTGGTGCCTCCGGCCAAGGTACCAGAACACCTGGGGAAGGTAAGCAAGGAGAGAAGGTAAACCATCTGAGTGACTGTGATGTGCTTCAGGTACTTGATGCAGCCCTGGGGGATGGGGAATGTGACTTAGAGGAGCCTGTGGAGAGGGACGGGGAAGCAGTAGATGTTCTGGCTGAGGCTGCACCCCTCGGACTGCAACCCTCTCCTGGGAGTGAACGTACCCGAGGGGGTGCCCCAGAAAATGGTCTGGAGCAGGTGGGGTTGGAGCAAAATTGGATAATTTGCTAGACCTGATGGTGGCAGTGGTGGAGAAGGTTGGAAGGCAGAATTTGGGTGCAGAGCCAGTAGATGTCCCTGCTCCACCCTCCATTGAGACCCCTCCTCCCCAGTCTAGCTCCTATCTGGGGTTAGACAAGCAGTTGGGATTCCACCTCATGGATAAGGTTAGACAGCAAATTAGGAACAGGGAGTATGTGGACATGTTCTCCTTGTTGAACAGGCCAGTAGAGCGGGAAGAGAAGAAGAAGGAAAAAGGAAAAAGGTGAGGAGTCTGAAAAGTAACCCCCAAAGGTGCCTCAAACCTTTGAAAACTGGATTGTGGCATTCCCCATCTTTGCGGGTACTATCCTGCAGAAAGAAAGAGACCAAGGTGTGGGACTGTTCACTTATCACTAAAGGATCATGCTCATGCACCAGAGGAATGGTGGCATGGCATGGCTGGAGTATGATGAGGAGTTTAGAAGGAGGCACCAGGAGGACAGCACCCTGGGGTGGGGTATGGTGGATATGACCCTCCTGGTGGATGCCATGCATGGGCGGGGGGTGGTGCACACTGACAGTGGTTTGCCACTGAGGTCAGCCCCACCAAAGAAGGTGGGGGGGGACAACCCCAATGCAGGAATGCTATGCCTACAATCAATCAAGGCGCAGTCGGGTGTGATGTCATTTTCGGCACATCTGCTTGGTCTGTGGACTGCCACAACCTCCCATTCAGTGCGCTTCCATGTGCTTCCTAAGAGGAGGGTTTAGGGGACTGAACAAGAAGCCAGAGAAACCACAGGGTAACAAACCTGCCCAACCCAGTAGGAGGGAAGAGAATTAGCCTGTGGATGAGCCAGTACCCGAACAGGGAAGCCGCTAACCTGCTGGAGGATGGATTCACGGTGGGTTTCAGGATCCAATGCAATGGCCCAAGGGAGGCCAGGAGACCAGGAACCTGAAATCCATGTGGTATTATCCACAGGTAGTCTGGAAGAAACTGAATAAGGAAAGGTGGCTGGGGAGAGTTAGTGGGCCATTCAGCACCCAGCCAAGCCCATCTCTTAGGGTGTCACCCATCAGGTTGGTACCAAACAAAGCACCTGGGGAATTCAGAATGATAAATCATTTATTTTACCAGGAAAGCAACTCTGTGAATGATCATATTGACCCACAAAACATGGCGTTTCAATGTAAATCATTCAACAGGGTGGTTGAGGTGGTGCGCAGGGCCGGTCCCTGAGCACTCATGGCTAAGGCAGACATAGAGTCAACATTTCAGTTGCTACCCATCCACCCAGAGGACAGGTAGCTGCTGGCTATGAAATTTGAGGGGCAATACATGTAGACAATTGCATGCCCATGGGGTGTGCAGTAGCCTGCACAGTATTCAAGAAATTCAGTAGCTTCCTACACTGGGTTACACAGCAACAATCAGGGAATCAGGCAGTGGTACACTACCTCGATGACTTCCTCTTCATCGGGCTGGAATGCATGGCGGTGTGCGAGCACACGCTGGCTGCATTCGTAGCAATTTGTCATGACTTTGGGGTGCCTTTGGTGCCAGGGAAGGTGGAATCCCCCAATGGGGGTATTGATCTTTTTGGGAATAGAAATCGACACCAGCAGCAGGCTTTGTCACTTGCCTCAAGATAAGGTCACCGCATTGAGACCCATGGTGGACTCCATGGGGGCGGCCCAGAAGGTGACAGTGCAGCAGTTACAAGAGCTGATAGGGCACCTTAGTTTTGCATGTTGGGTCATCCCCATGGGTTACACCGTCTTACGCCGCATAGCCAAGCTGGGCAGAGGGTGCTCCAAACCACATCACAGGCTACGGTTCACAGAAGGCTTCTGGGAAGATCTGCAAGTGTGGAGGATCTTCCTGGGTCCCTTTAATGGGGTGGTTCTGTGGCATGCCACCATAGGGGGGCAACCCATTCAGCTATTCACAGTCGCCATTAGAGGCCTAGGATTTGGGGCATATTTCCAGGGACAATGCTGTGCAGGGAGCTGGCCCTCCCAGTGGTCGAGGGCAGGACTGTACACTAAAATTACTTTGCTGGAATTCTTCCCCATAGTGGTTGCACCGTGTCTTTGGGGCCCTCAACTGAGGGACAGAAAGGTCAGATAACATGGGGGTGGTACACATCAACGGGCAGCTAGGGTCAAATGGCCTGCTGGGGGACTTCATGCACATCTTCGTTTTAAAATGCTTGCTGTTGAACATCACATTTAAGGCCATACACATACCTGGGGTTAATAATGGAATTGCTGATGCTTTGTCTCATTCACAGTGGCAATGTTTTCAGGAACTGGCTCCAGCAGCAGAGCAGCAGCCACGGACGGTACCCCCCCTTCTTATTGAGGGTAGTGACATCCCGACTTTGAAATGCATAGGTAATTCCATTGCTCCAAAGACAACGGAAGTATGTAGAAAGAGGGTGGAACACTACCTGGGGGGGGTGTGCTCAGCAGTGTTGGCTGGAGGATTGGCCCATTCTGAGGGAACAGCTGTGCATATATATTATGTTGTCAAGGGAAAACGGGGACATGCCAGGGGTGGTGGGCAGGCACCTTGCTGGCTTGTCTTGGTTCTCCAGGGCTCTGGGGGTTACCAACAGCACCAAGGTTTTCAAGGTGCATAAGGTGCTGGAAGGGTGGGTGAAGCCATTGACTTCCACCAAGATAAGAGGCACTCCATCACCCCTGCTGTCCTAAAGAGCATATGGAGGGCTCTCTCCAAAGTCTGCTGGACCCTGTTAGAGGTGCTGTTGTTTGACACCATGTTTCTGTTGGCTTTTTGCTTGGCCTTCAGGGTGTTGGAGCAAATGCAGTCCAACCATTTTTTGAAAGTCACTGGGTTGGAGTTTGGGGACATTATAACAACTGAGGGGAGTGCATGGGTAAGGCTTAGTAAGAGTAAAATTGACCAGGGGTGGAAGGGCTGTTGGTGCCTGGCACAGACACCACTGGGGGTGCCCTGCAAGATTCAGGAAAGAGTGAAGGCTTACACAGCTGTGAACCCCAAGAAGGGGGGCATTCTTCCACCATGCAGATGGCAGGCCTGTTGTGGCATACCAATTTAGAGCAGTCCTGACTAGGGTGGTGCAGAAGGTGGGGCTCAACCCCAAGGAGTTTGGTACACACTCTTTTAGGATTAGGGCAGCCACAAATGCTAGGAGCATGGGGTGGGCAGATGGGCAGATCCAGGTGCTCGGGCACTGGAGGTCCCAGGCATTCTTTAGGTATGTGCATCCATATTTGTAATGATTGCTTTCTGCTTCTTCCAGGGTCCCCTGGAATCAATGGTTCAATTTGAATTTGTGGCCAGGCCTTCACACAGCAAGCTGCAGCTAGAGTGGTGGCTGGGCAGGGAAGCTGCTCCATAACAGGGGTCATCTGAGGGTTCAGATCCAATGGTTGGGGTCTGAGCACATGCGATGGGATGAGTTGATCCCCCTGCTGTGAGCGGAGGAGTGGACCCAGTGTATCCCAGAGATATTGGTGGTTCACCTTGGAGGGGAAGATCTGGGAAGTCGGAAGATGGTGGACTTTCTGCTGGCCATGAAGAAAGACTTTCAAACCATTAGGGATTGGTGGCCTCAGACTGTCCTCATCTGGTCCCAACTGATCCAGAGGTCCAGTTGGCCAAGCAGGGAGGGGGCAGCCCCTCTCAACAAGGCCTGCATTCAGATTAACTGGGAGATGAGGGTGGTAATGCAGGCAGTATGGGGGACTGTGGTGAAACATAGTCAGATTCAGGCCTCTGGTCAAATCATGGTAGCTGAGACAGGGCACTTGACTGAGCAGGAGTTACAGTGGTGGCTAGGGGCACTGGAGAGAGTCTTGAAGAAATTGGTGAGCAGGCAGCTTGGAGGGTCGGCCGTTGTCCATCCTGTGGCATCTTGGGAGGATCACTAAGAAATGGCATAGTGGTAATGGGGCAATGATGAGCCATGTTCTTCTGAAGGGCTTGTGACACCCTCTGGTCAGCATGGAGGCGGACCCGAGCACTCGGACCCGGGGGAGGGTTCACAGTCTGCCTGCAGCGGGTATATCTATACTGCAAGGCAAACAGCGCCTGGTGGGGGGGGTGGCCATAAAGCCTTGGCCAGTATGACCACGGGGTAGTTGATCCTCCCTGATGTGCACACTGCTGTTAATCTAGAATATTATTCAATAAACGCATGGCTGCAGCCATTTCCTCCAAGACATGTGTCAGTGTGTTTCTTTCTGGGAAAGTGGGTATGAAGGGCTACCAGATAATACAGAGGCTCCAACAGATGGCAGCAGTTGTATTTTATCTGGGGCCATCCTCCCTGGACCTGGGAAGGAGGAGGGAAGGGGAGAAGATAGAGGTGGTTCTGGGGGACTTAGATTAGGTCCAGGGATTGGACATGGGACCACCAGGGCCTCCCACTTGGGGGATCACATCCTGTGGGGGTCAGGAGAAGGAGGAATTTGTTGAGACGGAGCCAGCTATCTGTCCTCTCTCTCCTCTTGCCAGCCAAGGATCACCCACTTGCCTGCTCTCGTAAAAGCAGGCTTGTGGGGGCCAGATAGTTAGGTCCCCTTTTTTGACCCAGTATGGGTGACCACACTAAAGTCGGGGAGTGGCTTTTCCCAGTTTTCCCTGTAGCAGGGTTTTTCCCTGGGTTTTTCACCTCTTCCAAAAGGGTGTTAAAACTGAGGTAGAAGTGGGAGAAACTAAATAAGTTAGAACAAATAGTTAGGGTATTGTGAATGCTAATATGTTGAAGTCATGGTGGCATCTCGGGAGGATCACTAAGAGATGGCATAGTGGTAAGGTGGCAGTGATGAGCCGAGTTCTTCTAAAGGGCTCGTGACACCCTCTGATCGGCATGGAGGTGGACCTGAGCACCCGGACCCGAGGGAGGGGTCATGGTCTGCCGGCAGCAGGTATATCTATACTGCAAGGCAAATAGCGCCTGACGGAGGGCAGCCATACAGCCTTGGCCAGTATGACCATGGGGTAGTTGATCCTCCCTGATGCAGACGCTGCTGTTAATCTAGAATATTATTCAATAAATGCATGGCTGCGGCTATTTCCTCCAAGATGTGTCAGTGTGTTCTTTCTGGGAAAGTGGGTATGGAGGGCTACCAGATAATGTATTCTGCATTCTTTCTAATGGACAGAAGCATGAAAGAAATGTGCCTTAGCTGGGATTGAAAGTTCAAATACCAGCTAAAGTACATTCCTTTCTGTCTTCTCTCTTCTGTTGGTTTGGGTTCCATATACTGTATGTGCACACTGCACCCTTGTGACTAAAAATCTAATTACCTATGTGGCATCAGGTTGTGCATTAGAGAAAGAGTAATGTGTTTCTGTGAATCCTAGGTTTCCAGTTGCCTTGGTGGCATAGCTGGTAGTACAACCGGAATGGTATTCTAGGCAGCCTGGTTTCAAATCCCAGCCAAGGCACTTATTTCTTTCTCTCTTCTATTTGTTTGAGTTCAATGTATGTGCTCTGCATCCTTGTGATTGAAAATATGATTATCTGTGTGGCACCAGGCTGTGCATTAGAGGAAAAGTAATGTGGTTTTGGGAGTCCCAGGTTTCCAGTTGCATTGTTGACATAATTATTAGCACATCCAGAATAGCATTCTGGGCAGCCTTGGTTCAAATCCCAGCTAAGGCATTTCTTTCTTTCTTACTCTCTTCCATTCGTTTGGGTTCTGTATATGTGTACACTGCATCCTTGTGAATGAAACTCCTTCTGATGTAGCAGTATCTTTCCAGGCCCAGTGATCCCTGCCTGTGAGTTGATTTTAGCTATACAGTCTTAGATTACTCCCTTTGGATAATTGCCTCCATATATTTTTCTCGGTCTTATGACTCTCTTACTTGCCCTATTAAGGTTATTCTTATCCCTATTAGGGTTATAAGATATAACCTTCTCTTAGTAATAGAATTCTCTTACTCTAGTTTGAGTTTATTAATGGGCTAGGAATAGTGTCCTTTATTTTTTCCAACTGCAAGGACTTTAGATTTTTTTTTATTGATTGTCATCCCTTATGGGTTAAATCAATTCCTGTAGCTGAGTTCGATTCCTCTGGAGACCCACCAAGGTGCGTGACATCATCACAAGATTGTCAACATAGAATAATAAAGCCTCTCTATGCTGTAGAATCTTGGCAGAGCTGAAATCTTCTCTGTTGAGGTCTATTGGCAGCCAGTTTAAAATATATTAAAAAGTGTTAGGGCCAGGCTGCAGCCTTGTCTGACTTCACAAGCAGATCTAATTTCATTTGCTAGCTCCCCTTTTGTCCATTTTTACTTTTGCCAATGGACTAGTGTGATGTTCTTTGGTTAAATTTAGTAGATGAGAGTCAATATTTAACAGTTCCAGCTTTTCACACAAACTTAATCCATTTACTTTGTCAAAGGCTGTACTGAAATCAATAAGGGTCAAAAATAATCTAGCCTATTTGACCCTTACATATTTGTTGAACAGTCATACAATTATAAAGCAGTTATCCATGGTGTTCTGTCTTACTGTAAAACCACTTTGTTCTTCAGACAAAATGTATTTTTCTTTTAATTTATGTCATATTTCCAACAAATATCTACCCATTGTTTTGGCCAGGACATCAATTTGGCTAATGGTCAATAGTATGCAGACAGTCTATAATCCCCTTTTTAGGGCTGAGTGAGCCCTGCAGTCCTCTTGTGTGGACTAGTAGAAAAGCAGCTTGCAAATGAACAACCTCATGAGGTGACAAATGTTTCCTCCACATCTATACACCATGGCCCCCTTCTGCACTTGCACTACTTAACCTGCAGGAAAACTTTTTCTGCCATCAGTGGGTCCATGTTTTTTTTTTTTTTCTCAGCACTTACCACCCCACCCCCAGAAACATTAAAATGACACTGGGGATGTCCAGTCTCCCAGTGTCTTGATGAGCAACCCTCCATTGTTTTGTTTTTGTTTACAGTAACCCCTCCACCACCACTCATGTGCAGTTCTTTCTTCTTCTTTCTTTTATAATGATGAAAGTGGTCTGAAATGCACAGGAACAGTGTTCCAGTACTTTTTCTGCCACCAGAATGCTGTTCCTGATCTTTGCATCCAGCCCAAAAGAGAAACTTTTTTTTAAGCTGGGTATCCAGTAAGGTCGCTAGAAGCCCAGTGGATGCATGTCTGTATAATCTGAGTTCTAGTTGAATAAGCATTTTAGAGAATCCATGAAAAAATTAATGTACTTTCTTGCTATTGCCAGCATGTGAGTGTGTGTGTGTGAGAGAGAGAGAGAGAGAGAGAGAGAGAGAGATGTAGCTCAGCAACAGATAGCTGGTTACGGTTAGGTAAGGGGGGGAGGGTGCAACAAAAGAATGAACAACCAAAGCAGGCCAACATGTCAGAATGGCATCTTCACAAGATTTACTCCCTGTTTTCTATGTACGGTGCACTTAATTGCTATTGCCAGCCTATGAGCGGATCTTTCTGACTTAGATAAGTCAAACTTAATTTCTGGCTTAAAATGTTAGTTTAGTAATAAAGTCGTAGCAATAAACTGAACTCAGCCTGTCTGGCGTTTGCCAGTTGGGACAAGGTCTAAGTACAGTAGTAGCATTTTCATTCGGGAATCTAGAATAAATCATCACTGAAGATGCTGAGTCTGTGTCCCTGTCTAGAACTCAGTGCTGCAGGGAAGTATTGCAGTAGAGTACAGTATTTTGGCTGTGGTAAAGTTAGAAATTCAGGGGTGATCTCACAAAATTTCAGTCGACATTGTCTGACCTACATCGATATGCAAAACTCACCAGGTCCTTTGTAAGCCTGTAGTTCAATGGCAGATGCCAACAGATTGCATTCAAATCTGGAGTTCTCAAACAAAGCCCAACACTGCAGTCACACAGTTCATTCCTGCAGAGATTGAATATTTGATGATGTCAGCATTCATTCACATACTTCTCATAGTCAGGAGATCGGTGCAGCAGTTCCACTCGGGGATCCGATCAGTTAGTCTCTAACTCATCTCTCACTCGACCATGGCCAGACTTGATATATTGCAGTTGCTCAGGTGAAGGGGGTGGTGAAGCTATTTGTTGTATTGGTCAGCTGAGGTGGGGGCTGTTGCTTGACTGTCCCTGAAAGAAACTTGGTGAATGCCAAGAGGTGAACAGGAAGCAATGTACAACATTTAAGTCCCACTTCCATGTTCATGTGCATGAAAAATATCTGGTTTGCTCTTGTTCAATCCCCCCACCCCAAAAAAAAAGAAAAATACACAAGGCGCATACGCTGGCAATAACCTCCATCATCCTCAAATAATTAACAGAAATATGCTTGATGCAAGGGTGATTGAATAATATACATGCCAAGAAGAATGTTTTCATTCAGACCTCTATTCCCAGGGGAGGCATTGTCTTTATTTTGGCTAAATTGAATTGTTATCTTTGCTAGATTGTTTGTTAACTGGCACTGTACTTTAAGTCAAGAAAGAAAAACATCTTTAAATTCTAGAGAGAACATGGAGGAATCAACAAATGCCCACTGTTTGTGTCCATGCAACTTTCATCATATTTCTTTGCTACTGTGTGGTATACTGTACTGTACATGTCAACATTAATGATTTTAGATGAACCCTTAATGTGAACAGTGTTGCATAAAAGTCAGTGACTCGGTACACAATTGTCCTTTGGGCACTTGTAAATTAATATTAATTTATGCTAACAATAGTCTGATAATGCTAAACTTCCTCTATCTATGAGATTGTCCAACCAAAAACAAAAAACTTACTTTGCTGAATATATATGAATTTTATAGAGCCAGAGTTAGAAATAGGCTGTTAGTAGACTACAGTATTTATTCTGCTCCGAATCCACTGGAGAATGTCACTATTCACACTGGTATTCTGCATCTGTTACATTCTAATATCTGAGGGCCTTATAGCTACTGTTTGGATCAGATGGTAACACAAGCATTTAGGAATTGCCATGAATGAGGTTACAGTACCATCAGCTAAGGATAGCCTATTAGGGTCATGAGGCATGAGGTGAAGACAAGAGTCTTATGCTAGTACGTTAGATTGATGAAGGTAACCTTATCCAAGGAGTGATGTAGTACTTTTAATAACGTAATTTTTTAATTGTTTGGTTAATGTTGTTAGAGTTTAAATTATCTCTGTTTTAATGTACATGAGGATCTACCAAGTTAAATGCAACCTTCAGAATGCATAACAGTCACTTAGAATGGTCCCTCTCCTGCCACTGTTTTATACTGAAGCAACAGTACAAAACAGGGCACGTGTGATGAGATAATGCCACACCTCAGGTTCACAGTGATGTACCTGGTGTAGTCAAGTGCATTCCACCACCTGAGCAGTGCATTGTCCTAAATGATAACAAACATTCTGGAGTGTATTGCTGCTATTATAAAATGGATTATTCCTGCTCCTTCTCCTTTTATCTGTGTATGTCGAAGTGGTGCATTTCAGGCATTTATCTAAGTTAATCTTGAAGTTTTTGATGTCTTTGTACTCCTATATCCTTCGATAAAGTTTGTTCAATTTGAAAAAAATAAACTAAAATGGATTGGTGACAGGTAGAAAGGGTTAATGAAAGCATACTCCAGGTTGTGATGTTACTGTGTGATATTGCCAGTTTGACATTTTTCTTAGTCAATTAGGTCTGTGGAACTCCCTTACCCATTTGATAATATTTAGTAAACAATTTTTACTTTGCTTTGATCAGCTGAACACATTATAATGCAGGCTACCTGGCCAAACTATTTTATCTGTATGGCAAATAAATAGTGGCAGATAGGGTAACTGGGATAGGTTAAAGAACCTGGATTATCATTATGTTATTACTGATGTCTTAACCAGGGTATCTGGGGGAACCACAGGCAGTATCCCTCTATTTTTAGTGTGAATATATTGGGTTCTTGAGAATTGTTAACAATGAGTCTAGATGAATATTTTTGATTACCCTGACAAAAAATGATAAAATAATAAGGATCATCAAAATGTTTTTGCTGTACAATGCATCTGACCTATAAACTTCAGTCTAGATCTAACTTTATGTCTGCCTTCTCTATTATTAAAATATCCTTAGTACTGTACAGTAGCTACAGTTAACCAGAATTCTTCTGACATTAATGAAATATGACATATCAGACACATCATATGATAAAGTTTGCTCTCTAGCAAAAAGTCAGCGATTCTTATGTACTTATGCATACTGAAATTATATGAAATACATATATATATGTATATATACAGTATATGTTCAGAATATTGTTGTTGCTTCTTGTACCATGTAATAGCTCCCGATATCCTAACTGAATTACTATAGTACCTTGTTTTAAGTGATGTTCTGCTCCTACATAAACTTACAGCAGTGAGAAATGTAACTAGTTTGTAACTATAAACCAATGAACATGCTTGCTTTCCAAATTAAAGACATTCTTTAACTGCAATACACACCATGTGGTATATTAAGCAACAAGTAATTGAGGGGCACTGTACCTAGGCAAGGTGACAAAGACAATAAAAAAAAAGAAAACCTGTACAGGAGCATTTCCAAGATATCCAACATGACGTCATGGGCAATGCTGCAGCTGCTGGTGTACATGAAATGGGAAGGGCCATAGTTTTGCATTCATGGGAAAAGATAAAAGTCCCCATGCCAGCAAGGGTGGGGACATTGAAAACCTGTTTTTGAAAACAGAATTCATGTGGATTGACAAATTGGGTGCCACAAAAGCCCCTCTAACTGAAGAAACAGGTATGCGGTTCACTGTATTTCAATGGTGTTCTGAACTTGGTGGCATAATTTGGCCAGTTCTGCATATTTTTAGCACATATTTTCAACCTTCCTTCTTTGGGACCCCTCCTCATGAAAATTTATACTGTCATTAGGCAGATCTGTCCCAAAAGGTGATGTTGTGGCCCCTGCATGAAATCACCTTTCAGGCAGGAGTTGAACATTATCTCTGCCCTTGTTCATGAGGTGGGGTCATAAGAAGGCTATATCGAAAATTTGGTGTAAAAATATTAACAAACAACAAAGTTGTTCAACTCCTGCCTGAAACGTGATTGCATGCAGGAACCGCAACATCACCTTTTGGGACAGATCTGCCTACACTGAATTTTCTGAATGCAGGCTCATAACTTCGGTAATTTTCAATATTTTTACTCCAAATTTACAACATAGCCAAAGCTTTACAGCACCTCATGAATATGACAGTTGTCATTTTCCAAATCCTGGCCAAAATGTTTTTTTTAAATCCTGAAATGTGATTTCATGGGCCCTGTGTGAAATCACCTTTTGAGCAAAAGTTGAAACTTTTCTCTGCCCTTGTTCACAAGGCAGGGTCATAGGAAGGCTATATTGAAAATATTGTGTAAAAAATATTAGAAAACAACAAAGTTATGAGCCTACATTGAATTTTGCAAATGCACACTCGTAACTTTGATAATGTTCAATATTTTTACCCACAATTTTCAACATAACCATTTCTTTATAGCCCTCATGAATGTGACAGCTGTCATTTTTCAGCTCCTACCCAAAATGTGCTTTTGTGTCCTGAAAGTTGATTTCACAGTCCCTGTATGAGATCACCTTTCAGGCAGGAGTTGAACATTTGCTTTGTACTACTTCATGAGGCAGGGTCATACAACACTATGTTGAAATTTGGTGTAACACTATTACAAATCAACAAATTTATGAGACCATGTTACATTTTGCTAATGCAGGCTCGTATCTTTGGAAATTTTCAAAATTGTTACCCCAAATTCCTCACCTGCATCCTTATTGACTCTGGCCAGAATTTGTTTATAAATATGCATTATAATGTTACTCTTGCACCCACATGGAAAAAACTGTATTAAAAACTTTGGTTAAGACAAGGAATTCAGAAGCTATGCCTGCAGGTCAAGAGCAGGAGCAACCAGCCACACACCATTCCTGAGCTATTTAAGCCATCTTTCTTCAGCCTCACTGAGAAGCATCATTTCTTTGCTACAGCCTGAGGCTGTGTCCCCACTTCTCCCCTGCATCTCTTCTCTCCCACTTTCCCTTTATGCTTTTGGGCTTTCCATTTGGTTTGTGCCTCCAGCAGCTTTCTAGATCAACATTTTGTTTCTTCTACCTTTCTGGTTGCAGTTTGTGCTTCATTCAGTCAATTATTCCTGCTGCACTCCTGTTATTTTGTACCTCTTGTGTTTTTTTCTGTTTTGGTTGTGTGCTTCTATATTTCACAATGTCCTGCTTTTGTTATTTTTCTGTTGACCTGTGCTATCCCATGCTCCCATTTTTTGCTTTTTCTTCCATATCATTTGCAATCTCCCACTTCAGCTACAATCCATAAATATTTTCACCTGGCTTCTAGCAAGGCCGCCACTCCCTTGTGTGTGCTGGTGCCTTAATTAGTTGTTCAGTTCAGCAGTGTGCTGCTTCCTAGTTTACAGTTCTCATATACTCCTGTTTTTTCTTAGCAATTTCATTTGTTGTTCTCTACTGCCTCTGCCTTTCTATCTTGCAGTGCATCAGCAAGTAACACTGCCCTCCCTTATGGAATTGGTTGGTATGCGTTCACCATTTAGTCCAAGCACATATCATTCAGTCTCATACAATATCCTAGTTATTATCTGATGTTTCAGTCAGTCAGCCTTGCCTATGTTTTGTTTCTACTTTGTGCTCATGGCCATCAGGCTTTACCATCAGCATCCTGCTGGTCCTGTACTTGGATTCATGCCAACCATGACCATAGCAAGGCTTCCAAGGCTTCTTGCCCTTTATACTGATGGTCTCACTCTGTCCCGTTGTACTCCATATCTTATAGGTGAATCCCTCAGCTCACGTGGGGTCCTTCTCTTTCTGCTCTTCGGGTGAGAATGTTCTATGCTCTAGGGGAAGCTTTGGTCATGCTACTTGGCAGCACCTCTTGATGTAGCATTTAAGACTTCAGCTACCAGATGATGGGGCTTCTAAGTCCAGGGGCGGGGCTCCTTTAGCTGTGCAAACCATGTCAGCAACACTTTTGAAAGCTTTTCCCCCCTACAGCTGCCTAAGGGTCAGCTGATCTCCACCTACTACCCTTGCTCTTCCCCTCAAGAGTAAAGATAATGCAGTTATAGAAGTCCCAGCCCCTCAAGAGCCCAGCTTCTATACCTTTTCCCTCAAGTTAGCCAGCCTGGGAGTGGGTCCCAAGATGACAGCCTGGGTAAAGAATTGGCTGGAGAATAGGACACAGAGAGTAATAGTAAATGGAGTCCACTCTGAAGAAAGGGGGTTACTAGTGGGGTACCACAGGGTTCAGTATTAGGACTGGTCCTCTTCAATGTCTTTATAAGCGATATTGCAGAGAGACTGGAAGGAAAAGTATGTCTCTTTGCAGATGACACAAAGATCTGCAACAGAGTTGATGCACAAGGTGGGGTGGAAAGGATGAGAAGGGACTTGGCAAGGTTAGAGAAATGGTCAAATGTATGGCAGCTTAGATTCAATGCTAAGAAGTGCAAGGTAATGCACCTGGGAAACAAAAACCCAGGGGAAGAGTACACAATGGGGGTGAGATACTAACAACAACAAAAATGGAAAGGGACCTGGGGTAGTCATATCAGATGACCAAAGGTGGGCAAGCAATGTGAGAGGGCAGCAAGGAGGGCTGGAGGATACTGGGATGCATAGGAGAGGCATCACCAGCAGAAAACAGGAAGTTATTATCCCTCTGTACAGACAGTTGGTGAGACCCCATCTGGAGTACTGCGTGCAGTTCTGGAGACCCAATCTCCAGAGGATATAGACAGGATGGAGGCTGTCCAGAGGAGGGCAACTAAAATGGTGCAGGGCTTGCACCGGAAGACATATGAAGACAGACTTAAGGAGCTGAATATGTAGAGCCTCGAGGAAAGGAGAGAGAGGGGGGACATGATAGAAACTTTCAAGTATTTCAAGGGAATCAACAAAGTCCAAGAGGGTAGCATCTTTCAAAAAAAGAGATGTGCAAGCACAAGGGGGCACAATTTGAAGATAGAAGGGGGGTGGCTCAGAGGTAATTTAAGGAAGTATTTTTTCATAGAGAGGGTTGTGGATGCATGGAATGGCCTTCCGGAGGAAGGTTGTGGAGTCAAAAACAGTGGTGGAATTCAAGCATGCATGGGACAGTCATAAGGCAATTCTGGGGGAGTAGGAAGAAGTAGGCTGCTGGTTAACGAGGATCTGCAGCTTATCCAATAGGTAGGGAAACGGGCAGACTGGGTGGGCCAAGCGGTCCTTATCTGCCGTCAAAATCTATGTTTCTATGTTTCAAGGGTGCATCCCTTCATGGAGGCCAGGTGAGTGCCTTTCAGTGGTTGTTGCCACCTTGGGTGATGGGCCTTCTTTGTGGGGAACCTCCTTTAGCTGCAAAGATCAACTCAAGGCACTTCCATGACATTCCTCATAGAGTGATAGAGTGGTAGAGTGAGAGCCCTTCCTCTAAAATGTTCCCCATTAATTAGGTCTTAAATTGCAGTAGCCAAGCTGTCACTAATTTTATCCCTAGCCTAGAGGGAGATTGACCAAGACCTTGGATCACCAGAGTTTTCCTCCTCATAGGGTTTTTTCCTCTCCTCCATGGTGAAGGTCATAAAAGTTAGGTAGTCTCTGAAGGAAGAGGTCCATAATGTAGTATATTTATATTGGTATAGCATTTACACTAGTAGGTTTCCACTCTGAGTTGAGGTTGTATCAATCCATTTTTTCCATCCCATCATTCTTTCTCTCTTTACAGAAGTCATGCCTCTGTCTGCTATCAGTTGTCAATTACTGTCAGTCATTGCTCAGTTCAGCCTCTGCCTGTTATCAGTCATCACTAGCTGATTTCACTTTGTCCTCATTCAGGCTGTGTTCACCACCTGCTGTGCAGTACTTTTGGCTTCCTTCCTAAGGTACAGTACCTTTAGCCTTAACTGAGGCCCTGGATCTGATTGTACCTTCCCACATTCACCCCTTGATCTTCTGATGCCGCTCACTGTGGTACTGTGTTGAGTTGCACTGGTTGAAGACTAAGAGGCATACATTAGAGCACATCTGGAGGAGGTCTTGCTCTGAGGAGGACAAAGCAGTGCTGAGGCTCCATTATTTGGAGTATCAGCAGGCAATCAATCTTAAGAAGACAAAGGTTTTGTCTTGGTCAATTGCTGCAGCAAGAAATCTCCCAGCTGCACTGTTTCACACTGTTGACAGTTTACTAAATCCCTCCTGTCTGCAGTTTGGGACAGCATTTCATCAGAAAAGTGCAAGCAGTTCAGGCATTTCTTTGCCGAAAAGGTGTCCTCTACCAGGGTGAGTATTGTCTCCTCTGCTCTAACCTTTTCTGGAGATAATCGCCTGCTGGTAAAGATCTTTTGCTGAGTTGGAGTGAGTTTCAGCCAGTTTTGGCAGCTGAGGTCCTCCTCGTGCTTTCCAGCATGCATCCCACCAGCTGTGCCCTGGACCTAGGTGCAACATGGCTTGTTATTAGCTGCTTGGATTGCCTGGGCCCAGTGTTCATGAAAATAATTAATGGGTCCTTAAGTGAGGGTGTCTTTCCTATGGCCTTGAAAAAGGCTGTAGTGAGACCCCTTCTTAAAAAGTCATTTTTAGACCCTGATATTCTCTTGAGCTATAGGCCTATCTCTAATCTTCCCTTTTTTGGGAAGGTTATTGAGAAGATGGAGGTTGACCAGCTGTGTGAGCTCCTGGAGTGTTTGTTGATCTATGAACCTCTCCAATCAGGTTTTTAGCCCTGGCATAGCACTGAGATGGCTTTGGTCAGGGTGGCACATGATCTCTTCTTGGTGTGGGACCTAGGGCATGCTACCATCTTGGTGCTCTTGGATCTCTCTTCAGCATTTGACATACTGGATCATGGGGTGATACTGGATCATCTGTGGAACTATGATGGTGCAACCAGCCCAGTCTTGCACTGGTTTAGCCCATATTTATCCAGAAGATCACAATGTGTTGTTCTTGGGAATTTTTCCTCTGGACTTTTCACGCTGCCTTGTGTTCTACAGGGTTCCATTTTGGCTCCCCTGTTGTTCTCCTTGTACATGCTGCTGTTGGATGAGATCATTAGGAGGTACAATCTGAGGTTTCACTGCTATGTGGATGACACCTAGTTGTACCTGTCTTGTGCCCCAGGTGGCCTATCTGCCTCAGGTACACTGAGTTGGTGTTTGGCTGAGATCAATGACTGGATTTCTGCAAACTGGCTATGTCTCAACCCCAGCAAGATGGAGGTTATGGTGGTCAAGCTGGGTCATGGAGGTGTCTCCACTGATGGGACGCTGCTCCTTCCAGTAGTTGAAGGGTGGCCCTTGTCAGTGATTGATATGATCAGGGAACTTTGTGTCTTTCTTGATGATTGACTTACCCTCAAACAACAGGTGTCATTGGTTGTTAGATCTGGGTTTTTCCATCTCTGGAATTTCACCAGGATCTGGCAATTTTTGACGCCTGCTGATATGGCTATGGTCATCCATGCCTTTGTTACCAGAAGGCTAAATTACTGCCTCTTTATCTAGGGCTGTCTGGAGGATTGATGTGATGACTGTAGTTAGTGCAGAATGCAGCAGCCAGGATCTTGATGGGTGCCTCAATGAGGGATCATGTCACTCCTGTACTGCAAGCTCTGCACTGGCTGCTGGTGAGCTCAAGCATCACCTTCAAGATAGGCCCTACATGGTTTGGGATCTGACTACCTGAAAAAGCTCCTGGTTCCATATCAGCCTATCTTCTCCCTATGCTCCACCTAGGCTGACTTGTTTGTTGTACCATTCTCTTGCCTAAAGAGATCAGGCAATAGAGCATTTGTTATATCTGCACCATCTCTCTGAAATGCTCTTCCACCATACATTCACATGGCCAGCTCGATGGAGGCCTTTAAACCCCTCCTTAAAAACATTTTTATTCCAGAAAGCCTTTAGTTTTATTTGAATTTTTCTGGTTTTAACTCTTGTGGATGTTTTTATTGTGAAGCGTTCTGAGCCCCTGGATACGGCACTGCATAAGTAAAATTTGCCTTGCCTTGTCTAAAGGGATTATTTTCCCATGACGCCTCTAGAGGTGAGACCTCCTCAAGAGGGTTCCTTTGCCTTCAAGGTACCCGAACAGAGTGGCAGTTCCCCACAGGACAGAGAGTGCCAACAGCCAAAGTATCCATGTATGACAGTCAACAGCACATTCATACAAATACTTTCAGACTATCAACAACATTGCACAAGCATAATTCCTCACAAAGTTGTGTTCAGGCATTGAATTCAAGGGCTATGCCTGCAGTTCAGTGGGCAGGAGCAACCGGTCACATATCCTTCCTGAGCTGTTTAAGCCAGCTTCCTCCAGCATCATTCAAAATCATTAGCTGTACATGCAAATCACCACAAAATATTATAATAATAATAATAATAAAATGTATTTAGTTAAGCGCCTTTCAAATTTTCAAGGCGCTGTACATAAACCTTCAAATCATCAACATATCAATACATACAATAAAACAATACAGCAAATATAACATATTAAAAATAACCAATGATGGTATAACAGGGAATGCCCTATCCCATAAAAATGACTTTAAGGCCCTTTTAAAACTTTCCACCATTGTACTCTCTCGGAGCTGACAAGGCAGAGAATTCCAGAGGGAAGGAGCTGCGAAACCAAAGGCACAGGCTCCAGAGGACTTCAAATTTACCCTTGGAATCTCCAGCAACCCCTCGTCAGCCGAGCGAAGCTGTCTCAGAGGGGTGTAGGGCACCAGGAGCTCTTGCAAATAGTCAGGACCAAACCCATGTAGGGCTTTGTAGGTCAAAAGACCCACTTTAAAGGTGATCCACCACTGTATTATCAGCCAGTGCAGAGTGCGCAGCACTGGGGTAATATGAGACCTTCTTGATGCCCCAGTCAACAAACGTGCTGCTGCATTCTGCACTAGCTGCAAGTGGCAGATATCAACCCCAGCAATCCCTAGGTACAGGAAGTTACAGTAATCAAGATGAGATGTCACAAAGGCGTGGACCAAAACCGGCAAGTCACCAGGTGGAACCAGGTGCCTAATCCTGGCGATATTTCTAAGATGAAAAAATGCAGTCCTGACAACTGCAGACACCTGATAACGAAGGGTCAGACCAGTGTCAAGCTCCACACCCAGGTTACGCACCCGTTCAGAGGTAGGGATCTGGTCCACCCCCTAGAATTAATCCAGAGGGAGACCCCGCCCCTGAACCCTTAACCCTGCGACCGGGGTCCACCACCATAACCTCAGTCTTTCCCAGATTCAACTTCAAACCACTGGTATTCATCCAGTCTTGGATATCTGTGAGGCAATTATTCAGCACCGAGATAGCATTAACCTGGTCAGGTGCAAAAGACAGGTAGAGCTGGGTATCATCAGCATAGCAGTGAAACCTCAGCTCATACCATCTTACAATGTCTCCGAGGGGTAGCATGTATACTGCGAATAACATGGGGGAAAGCACTGAACCCTGAGGTACCCCACAAGGCAGAGAGAAGGCCCCGGATGAATGTAAACCAGAGACCACTCTCTGTGTTCTCCCCTGGAGGTAAGATGAAAACCATCTGAGGACCACCCCTGAAAGTCATCAAATGGACCTCAGACGTTTGAGCAAAACCCCATGATCCACAGTATCGAAATCTGATGACAGATCAAGAATAGAACATTGTCTCTGATCTCTCGCCATCAGGAGATCATTGAGCACCCAAACCAGAGCAGTCTCGATCCTATGCCTCTTGCAAAAACCAGACTGGAGAGGTTCGTATAAACTATGGACGGTCAAATGGTTATCCAGTTGAGCCTCCACAACTTTTTCAATAACCTTCCCCACAAAAGGGAGGTTAGAGATCGGGCGGTAGTTTGCTAGGTCATTCGGGTCTAAGGAAGCTTTCTTCAGAAGGGGAGTCACCACCCCTTCCTTCAGAGAGCTAGGGAAAACTCCCATCTACAAAGAGCACCGAATAATCCGAGCAAGGACCGGGCCGATAGACTCACTACATCCCATAATCAGGGAAGTAGGACCCGGATCCAAACTACAGCATGTTGTGCGCATCTCATGGACAATCCTCATAGTGTCTACGAAATCCAGTAGATTAAAGGAACTCCAGGTAACTCTGGGCTCTGCGACAAAACACTGATCAACTGCAACAACCTTAGAGTGGGGTCGATGACACTGCCTCCGAATGTCTTCCACCTTATACGCAAAGAATCGAGCAATCTCCTCGCAATCATTCTGCGTAAAAACTTGATGGATCTGCCGACAGACTGGGTTGCACAGTCTGTTGACAGTTCTGAAGAGCTGAGCCGGTCGATTCCGAGCGACAGAGATTTCCCTGGACAGGAATTCTGCCTTCTTATGGGAAATTTCTGTTTGGTAGAGCTTATAATGCTCTAGCAAAATAAGATGGTCGGCTTCAGAGGCAGTCTTCCTCACCGATGCTCAACCCTACGCCCCAACCTCCCAACCCTCTCAGTGCCCCATCAAACCAAGGGGCAACGGACGGCGCTGAAGGTGAATGGTTATAATTGATCAAGAGTAGCCGAGATGGCCCCATTATAGGCCACCACCAGCTGCTCAGGATCAGAGCACAATTTGTCGACAACGAGAGGTCAATAACCGCCATCAGGTCTTCAGGGACAATGTCCCACAATGGGCAGTACTTGACCAACTCCACAGGGGCCAACCTACCCAGGGGGGCCTCAAAATTGAACCCAACTGAGTAATGATCAGACCAACCGACTGGTTCCACCACCAAATCGGACGCCTCATTCCCCAAGAGGAAAACCAGGTCAAGAGAGTGACCTCCCTTGTGAGTAGCTGTGGAAACAACCTGTGTGAAGCCCAGTGATGTCATCACCTGGAGGAAATGTTGACCAAAATGTGAGGATTCATCGTCGACCCAAGCATTGAAATCGCCCAGCACCATCAATCTGGGTGATTCCAAGGGCATGTCAGCGGCAAAATCTGCTATTTCCTGCAGGAAAAGTTTTTCATCCCCTGGTGGACGGTAGATGAGAACAATCCTGCACCTCACACTAGCTACCACAGTACACTCAAATGATCTGGCCTCCTCAACTGGAACAGCAGTTAGGCCCAATTCGGTCTTAAAACAGACTGCCACCCCCAATCCAATCTTGGGCGGTGTATAACTGAGAACCCGGCGGGAACAGCAGCCTCTAAAAATGGGGCCGCATTCCCATCCAACCAGGTCTCGGTAATGCAAGCCAGATCTGCCCTAGCGACAAAGTCAGCAATATTATGCTGGTTTAACTTTAAGCAGAACTGCATGGTGCCAAAAGGCCTCTTACACAGTATGAAAAGGGTGCCAACAGAAGACACAGACACATGTTTCATCCTACCAGGACTCATCAGCGTGCCTTGTCTGTATAACAACCCAGTGGAATGAACCAGCTACACTAGGTTGGTCTGACTGGGTTGGGTTGTGGTGAGCCCAATAAAAACAAAAAATAAGTTAAAAGACAAAGAGCCTTAGTGTGCAAGCACTGAGGCAAGGGTTACCCCCGAGGGCATTGGCCGGGAAGCCAAGTTTCAAAGAAACAAGGAATGTGCAATTTTGTATTTCTTTGAAATTTGGCTTCCCGGCCAATGCCCTTTTGGGTAATCCTTGCCTCAGTGCTTGAGCACTAAAGTTCTTTGTCATTCAAAATCATTGTTTCTTCGCCCTACCATCCTCCCCTCCTCCTCCAGTGGCACCGCTCTCTCCCTGGGGCTCCTTCCTAAGGTATTTATAACTGAAAGGTTGAGGCACCTCTAGGGGTGGAACCCTCCTCAAGAGGGTTCCTTTGCCTTCATGGCACTCCATTAGGGTAGTCGTTCCCCATGGGACAGAGAGTGTGAATGGCCAAAGTATCCATGTGTGACAGTCAACAACACATTTATTCAAATAATTCTGGCAAGTAACAATGTTGCACCAGCTTAACTCCTCACTAAGTTGCATACATTCATTGAATTATGAAGTTAGATCTGCCTACTAGACCTGAGTCCCATCCTCCTCAGAAGCTTTTATTGTTGCCTGTTTCATAACTAGCTTTGCCACTTTCTCTTCACTGATTGATGTTTTGTACAGCTAGGTAGGAGATGCATTAGATCCTGTAAAACAGTAAATTGTGAGATGTTATTATGAGTATCAAATGCAGTTCCTTAAAATGAATAAGCCATTCAGAAGTGGGAATTCCTGAATTATGTCATCTTTTAAAATTCCCAGATCTTTTCACTATTATATGCCAAAAGGATTGACACTCCCAGGCTCTTGCAACTCTTGCAGACTCATTACATAAATTACTTTCACATTCTAACTTCTTGTGTTTGATCAGTGACCTACAACTCTTTTCTCCCTAGCATAGATCATTGTTTTGTTCAACATTATGTTTATCTCATAAGTACATTTTATAACTAACCAAAGAACACTGCAGGATGGCACTCACCCCTTGCCTCAAAAACAACCACTGATGAGCTAGGCAGATGAACACTTTAGCACCCGGCACCTAGCTCATCTGTGGCTGTTTTTGATGTTACCAGCTATGAAATACTGTAAAGATAAAAACAACGTTTTTACTGCATCGTTTCATCCACCTGTTATTTGAGGCAAGGGATGAGTGCCCTGCTTCAGTATTCTTTGAATAATTGTGATGTGGGAGTACCACCACCATCCCATTGCTCACATTTACCTGAAACTATATTTTATAATTCTCCCAAGATGTTCTTTATTTTTCAAATCTTTGCATTCTACATTGAATCAAATGAGTTAGTGTCTCTCTCTTGCTCTATTCAGGGTATGATTCCATACTAAACAGCGATATTGCTGAATTTGGCTAATTTGTTACAAATATCTTCAGCATTAGTGCTCCTCATTAGATAAGATTTTAATTCAATGAGTTTGCAGTCATTTTCAAATAACTAGGTTAATTTATTTTGATTTACTATGGTCCAGGTCAGCCTTTTACAACATGCAACTTCTATTTGCTTTTCATTCTTCATTCCTTCTAGCTGGTTGATGCACCTCAGTTCTTCCCTTATTTTGTCCATTACATAAATCAGTAGAACATCACATTCAATTCTGGTCACAGTTTTTAGATCTACAATCATAGCCCAAGATGGACGTTCAGTCCAGAAATAATCAATAATGGCCCCTGCATTGCATTTGTTGAATAACAAGTGAATTTGCTTTCCTGATCAGACATCATTGTACTGTTTTAACAAAATAAGCCTGAACTGGAATGGCTCTTAAAATGATTACAGTCTGCCTCACTGCATGTGTAATCTTTTGATGCTTAGCAAGCATTTATTCTTCTATTATAGATGAGCACTATTCTCCTGAGCCTGCCCTAGTCATGCATTCATGCCAGCACCCATCAATTGCATTGCTTCAGGATAGGATTACTGTATTTTTATCTATGGATTTTTAATCATACATCCATAAATCATTAGTGTAGAAGGGGAACCAAATAAAGGGAGATACACACTGAGAAGTACCAGGGGTTGACTGCTTATCTGACTGCCAGTTTTTAGAATGACACTCCAGTCATTATCTTTTTCAGTCTTGCAAACCTTTAGGTATACAGTATACCGCTTTTAACTATGGTCCCAGTGTCACCCACTAAATGTCAGAACCTTGCTATTCTCTTTGCAAGTTGGTTAAATCAATAATATAGCCACCCTAATTAAGGGACACTTCAGTGCCAACCTAAGATTCTTGCAATAGCACACAGTCAAATTGATTCATAATAACTAAGTAGCAAGTCATCTTGATAAACTGATTTAGGAAGTAGGCCTTGCATATTTCCGATTAGACTTTATATTGTTGCTCTATCTATGTCTAGCCTCTGCATTTCTTAGAGCAGGGCAAAATCAGCAAATTTTAAATTCATGGAATTTTCATGAAATTCCATGAAATGTCACAAAAGTTCGCAAAATGTTTTGGAATTTTCTAAAATTATTTTTTGGCTATAACACGGTCCATGTGGTAGATTGAAGCATGAAATTTGGCATACATATTATATGGTATGGGTTCTAAAGATGTGCCAAGACTCATAACATTTGGATGAAGGATGGAAAAGTCACAGGGGCACAAAATCTGGCAATTCAATATTCATGTGAACATTTCTGAAAATATTTCAATGCTTAAAACTTAGTCACCCTTCTAACTAGGTAATTGAAATCGTACAGTAGATGCACACTTTCTTGGAAGAGTTATAGAAACTGCTAAATAGAAAAGTACTGGTTATGTAAATTGTAACTTTTAGCCATGACCTACCTCCAGCCAGGACTCCCCAGGCTCTATTTTGAACCCTGGTCATCAGCATGGTAGCATGATGCTCTAATGCTGGGCCATGGGGTTTCCTTAAAGCCAAATATTTAAGGGCAATTAACCTAACAACATTGGTTATATTCTGTTCTCTAGCTTTCAACTTATAGGGGCTTCAAAATCAATAGTTTACATTATTGTGAAATGTAATTTTAAAAATATCCAAATGTTTGGAGGCATATACCTCAGTCACCTTTATATAGAAACATAGAAGTTGACAGCAGATAAGAACTGCAAGGCCCATCCAGTTTACCCATTTCTTTTTCTACCTTATGAATGTGCCATTGGCCTTTGCTCTGCCAATGGCCAATCTATTCATACTCATCTGTATTGCTCCCTTATGCCTTACCCATGCCTGTTTGAAGCCCTGCACTGTATTCATATCCACCACTTCCTGTGGTAGGCCGTTCCATACATCCACCACCCTTTCTGTGAAAAATAACTTCCTCACATTACCCCTTCATCAGCCTCCCTCTAGTCTCATGCTGTGTCCTCTTGTCAGCTATTTTTCTTATATTGAAACATGTTAGACTTTTTCACCTTGTTAATGACTTTAAGGTGTTTGAATGTTTCAATCATATCACCTCTCTCCCTCCTTTGCTCTAGGGCATACATATTGAGCTCCGTTAATCTGTCCTCATATGTTTTCTGATGTAGTCCCTGCACCATTTTGGTTGCCCTTCTCTAGACTGCCTCAATTTAGTTAATGTCCTTGTGAAGGTGTTGCCTCCAGTACTGCACACAGTACTCCAGATGGGGCCTAACTACTCTCTTGTAAAGAGGAAGTATTACTACCCTCTTCTGACTTGTGATACCCCTACTACTACACACTAGCATCACTCTAGCCTTACCTACTGCTTTAGTGGTCTGCTTGGATGATTTCACATCATCGGTGATGATGATGACACCCTACAGTTAGAGATCAAAAACTTGGCACACATATCTATAGGCATTGATATAGTCACCATACCAAAACTGGCACAATTTAGATAAACACTTAGAGTTTATATAGTTGTTAACTGTAATTTTTAAATTTCCAAATGTTTGGAGGCTTATAACCTAGTCATCTTTAAGGATAGAGATTTACACTTAGCACACTTTTGGATGAGCCTTGTCAAAGTCCCCATAGTCAATGTGGTTCAGTTTGGACAAACACTGTTTAAATTAGATGGACATAACTAAAATTGTAATTTTGGCAAAATTGTATTAAATTGTTGTGGAAATTTCACAGAAGGGAAATCAGCATTTTGCCAGAATTCCGCTGGTGGGAGATACATTTTGCCCAGCTCTAGTACTTCCTCAATTTTATTCTTAATTCTACTACTATATTTTATGTCTCAGTTTAATCTCAGGGGAAGTTGTGTTTCTCTTATATCACCTAGTAATTCATACCTGTTTTCAGTTTCTATTTCAAAAGACAACTCAAATACCAAACAATTTGTTCCTGTTGTTTATAATTTATCCATTGTTTGTTCTGTTATTATTTTTACCCTTTTCTGGCTTTGTGCACTGATTTTGAATCATTATGGCAACAGACATGGTCCCAAGTAGAGAGGTTTCTGGTTTGAGGGTAATGCCTTTGGGAAGCCAACATTTATTTTTACTCCACTCTCAGACAGTCTTGTTCCCCATATTGCCTTCTTTTAACCTGCTTATTCCAGGGCTGAGTCTCATGCAAAAAATCTGTTGGTCTTGTACCTGCTGTATAAGCTTAGGTAAATATTGGGCTTTTCTGCAGATAATAGAATTGTTGTGCTTAATTCTACTGAATTCTGGGCCACACATATACACACTCTTTTATTGTTAACGGTTTGTCAATGAACAGTGGCAGTTACCTATCTCATTATATGATATCAAAGTAATATTGGGAAAAATTCAGGAACTGAATTTTTGTGACTAAATATTGTTTCATTCCAAATTTATACTATATGGGATGTCTTTTATGTAGGTGGTTAATAACATTCCTCCTTGGCTTTGAGAATGCCTCTTGTTGTGGGACTCCCAGGTGGAATTTCTAAATTTTCCCCTCTTCTCTATGCCAGGGTGATCCGTATGTAAGTCCTTTTTTGTAAATAAAAGTTCATTTGGATTTTATTTCAACAACAACAATACACTGATACTTTTAATATAAGTTGTCACCGGACCTGTACAGATGAATGAAACATTAACTTTAAAAAAACAAGAACATACATTTTTTTTTTCTTCTTTCAGAACCTACACACATAATCAATACCAGGATATGTATTTACTCAATTAAAGAATGTTGAAATTTGTCTAAGCATTGATGAGTTCTACAGGGGTGTTCCCTTAAATAAATTATTACAGCAGTTTACATATTCCACCTTTGCTGACCTATTAACTCTTTAATGTCAGTGTCTCCAAGACTGTTGCACCCTCCATAATCTGTAAAGGGAAGCTACAGTATCTTATCTTAGGTCAAGAAGGGTAGGAAGGTGTTCCATACTATGAATGTCTTTACAAACTCTGGGCCATCAATATTAAGGGGGTTGAGATAAGCCATTTTGGGTGGCTGCTTCCACTAAGATATTGTACAGACTTTAGTCATTATTTTAGCATTTCCCTGAAGATAAATCCTACCAACTGCTTAAATTGTCTTGTTGGTGTTAAAGTATGTTCAAGATCTTTTCCATGGCTCCTCAACTTGTTTCCAGAAATCCATTATTGTGGGTCAGCTCTAGAAAATATGTTTATTTGTGCCCCCCTCCACATAATCTCCAAGATAGATCATAGAGATGGAGGATTCTAAAGTAGCAAGTTATGGTCCCCCATCTGAATTACCACAAATTTAGGGAAGTGGTGGTTTTATTGGTCTGCTTCCATTTGCCCTTCTACTCTCCATCAGCTAGAGTACATCCTGCCTCATTTCACCACTTATCTTTACACACCCTTACTGATAGCTCATTTGGCAGCCAGCTGATGAGATAAGAGGAGGCAGGGTTTTATTTAACTCCAAAAATTAATTAGCGTTTTGCTCATTAAAGTGCTAAAACATTGTGAACATGCATAACACTTGCCTCGTTGTGTTTAACAAATATAACACTTCTAGAAAACCTATATAAATACTTTCTGTACAGTTAGCATTGTTCCAAGAAAAAAACTGCTAATCAATTATTTAAAACCCTGGGAGAGCTGTGCCAGTCACTGTATTGGGCTTCACTGATCACCGGCCGCCCAGGGAAAGGGGTGTGTGCAGTGATAGTATGTCAGTGGCTGTCCAGTAATTTGTTGTACATTTGTCAATGGATGCTCGGAGGGGGCAGTGGAAACCTGGAAAGTATTCACATTCCTAGAATGGGTAATCGGGGTAGGGGGTGCCACTAGACACCAGGGATAGATCTAGTACAATGAAATGGAGGTACCACTAGACACCACAGATAGATGTACTACAACAAAATGGGGCATCAAGGTGGGGGTACCACTAGACACCAAGGATAGTTCTACTACAATGAAATGAAGGAGCAACTAGAGATCCAGAATAGCTCTACGACAATGAAATTGGGAGCCACTAGACACCAGGGATAGATCTACTACAGTGAAATGGGGATCAGGGGTTGGGGAAGCCACTAGACACCAGGAATAGATCTACTACAACCAAATGGGGGACCAGGGTGAGCATGTCACTTGACACCAGGGATACATCTGCTACACCTGAACTGGTGATCAGAGAATAGGGGTACCACTAGACACCAGGGAAGTATTTACATTCATAGAATGAATGATCGGGGAGGGCTGGGGGCATGCTAGACAACCAAGGTGGACATGTTGATTGGGACTGTCACCAAGGGGCTGCAATGCCCCATGGAAATGGGCCCATAATGGGTATGAAAATGGCCCCTTAGCACCTTACATGCCAAATAGGCTAATCTGCATGTTGTAACTGAATATAGTCCACTGGGATCTTGCCGCTATCCAATTTTGGGCAGTGTTATTCCCTATAAGACAATATACATCCCACGTCTGTGCTGGGATGGCACAGTTTCTCTTAGCACTGTGCTAATGCAGTCTAATATTCAGTCATATAGCGCATCTGCTGTCCAATAGAATATAGCAGCCACCAGGTCAGGCACTAGCACAGTGCAGATATTTGTGCTGCAATTGTGCTCCTATTTAAATATTAGGACCACAGTCTACAAATATTAATAAGATGAGCAACTAACAAAATACAACAGATAGATTACAAAGATGAGGGGCTACACTGGACATAGGACGAACAGAATAGAAGAATAGGAAAGAATAATTAATGAGATAGAGAGCATTAGGTATGTAAAAGTGAAAAAGAAAATGTTGTCAGATGATCGTAGTAGGGGATCCAGAAGGGAACCAGAAGAACAAAAAGGAAAGAAAGAGAACGAAGATAAAGAAATGAAGAAATGGTAAATATGGTGTATAACTGATGAAATCAGAACATTCTTGATCTCACATCTCAAATGTCATGAGCTGGTGTGGATGCTCTGGCAGTATTTGTATACCTTTTGAAACATTTAAAGTAGGTATACATGTTGATATAAAGTTACACATATTCTACTACTACAAAGCTTCATGGGGGAGAATAGGCAAATCACCATGAAATAATCTAGACTGGTTCTACTTTAAGCAGGAGTGTATGGTTACAAATGGCCTCTCACACTCTGCAAATATGAAAGCAAGAGACACAGATCCATGTTTCATCCTTCTCAGGACACATCAGTGTGCCTCATCTTTATCTGAATCCAGGGGTAGGACAAACCCACCTCATGATGGCCTTATGGGTTTGGTAAATGATGAGCCCAAAACTGGAAAAGCAATCTAAAAGACAAAGAAGATCAACACAAAGGTGTTGAGGCAATGGTTACCTGGAACGGGAACTGGAAACAAGGTTGCATTTCAATGAATTACATTATCACACATACTCCAATAACGCAAAGCATCATGTGAAATATATGCAAAACTCCATAAAAGAATTTGACTAGTTTTGCTTTATCAATAGTGGCACATTGATAAATCCTGAGAAGAACAAAAGATGTGTCTGTGTCTTCAGTTCTCAGCCTTTGCAGAGTATGTGAGAGGCCATTTGGCACCATACATTCCTGCATAATACAAAACCAGCCTAAACTCTTTCATGATGATTTGCAAATCCTGTACTTCCCATAGTGCTTTGTAATATTGGGATATGTGTGATTTAGTATTTATTTGAAACCTGGCTTTGTTACCAATCTCAATTCTGGGCAACCCTTGCCTTAGTGCTAGTATGCTGAAGCTCTTTTTATGTTTGCTTGCACACATGCACAAGAAACATGTGACAGCTTGCTGGAGAAGCAGGTTGTGGCAGTGCCGTCATGTTTCTGGCTAATGCCGCCACTGCTTTTGGGGGCTTGTGTCTGTGGCACCACTAAATGAGCACACTGTCTATGACAGCACCTTAGAAGCGTGCCACCAACTTGAAAAAATGTTGCCGCTGCCATAAGGGAGTGCCCCCTCATTGCAGGGCATGCCTTGCCTGGTGTTACATTTCAATAAAAATGGCATCTGTCACCATCCACCTCTCACAGTCACAGGAAAGCCGACGTGGGGGTGCCCAATCCCCCCTGTCAGCATGGCCCCTCCCCAGTTCATTTGCCAATGGGGGAGCCCAATCCCCATCTGCATAATGTCCCCCCATAATTTTTCTGCTGAGGGGGGTGCCCAATCCCCCTCAGCATCATGCTCCCCAAACACAGACCCTTTTTCTTTGCCGACTGGGTGCCCAATCCCCATCGGCTCCAGTCCCCGCTCCCTTAAAATACACTGGGAACCCACGCCAGTGTATCAAATGTACCTGTAAAACAAGAAAACCTTACTACAAAGTTTTTTTAAAACCTGTAAGCAAGAAAACGGTCCCTTGTTGTCTGCAGTGCCCCTCCCCCAATCCGCACCCACCCTCTGCACACCCATCTCCCAACCCCCAACCCCATACTTACCTCCAGAGCTCTGGATGATCTTCAGTTAGAGTGGGAACACGTCTGCACTCTTTCAAAGCTGACCGCAAACTGAAGAAATGCTGGTAAGCTGTATAATGGCATAAATGGGGGGTTTTCAGCTTAGGTGGATATCTCAGTCATTTTTGTGACTTTTAGCACCAAATTTTCAATATGGGGTTCTTGGGACCCCACCTCATGAACTCAGTCTCTGTCATGTCATTATTCTGTCCTGAAAGGTGATTTCGTGGTCACTGCACAGAATCACCTTCCAGGACTGATTAATGAAACAATAGTATCACTGTTCATGAGGTGGGCTCCCAAAAAGCCTATGTTGTACATTTGATGAAAAAAATTCCCAAACATGACTGTGTTACGAGCGTGTGTTGTACAGTTCCCATGCATGCGTGTAACTTCAAGAATTTTGATATTTTTGCTCCAGATTTTCAATATTGCCATTTTTCCATACCTCCTTATGAACAGTACCACTGTCATTTTTCACATCTGGCCCAAATGTGTTTTCACACTGGCACACAGTGGTGCGGTCACTGTGCGAAATCAATGTTCAGGACAGATTAAGAAAATCATAGTGTCACTGTTCATGGGTGGAGGTCCCAAAATGCCTATGTTGAAAATCTGGTGTAAAAAATCCCCAAAATAATTGCATTATGGGTGTGCATTGTGCAGTTTCTATGCACTCTCGTGACATCACCAATTTTGTTATATTTTCACTCCAGATTTTCAATATTACCATTTTTTTACACCTCCTCATGAACAGTACAGCTTTCACATCCTGTTTGAAATGTGTTTTCGCACCTGTGGTGCCAAATGGCACAGTAACTGCAAAATCACCTTTCAGCTAATGAACTGATAGTGTCACTGTTCATGCGGTGGAGTCACAAAAAGCTCATGTTGAAAACTTGGAGTGAAAATACCAAGAAACCATGGGCATCAGGGTTTCTGATCATAACGTCCTACCCTGTAGGGACTGACAGGCATCAGGGATGTGACTTGGGACTGTCGATAGTAATGCTCACACCATTCCACCCCCACCCAGACCCTGCAGCCGGTGACAGGCATCGAGGCTTGCCTTGGACTCTACGGCCCCAAAGTTCACCCCATTCTCTTATACTGCTCTCATTTCAGTGTATTTCCTTATGGAATGGGGTGAGTGTAAAGCCTGAATGCCCAAAGGCACACTGTGACACTTGTCAGTGTCTGCAGGGTAAGGTGAGGTGAAATGGCGTGAGCATTATGAGTTATGACCCAAAGGCACACCCCAATGCCTATCTATCTCTGCAGGGTGGAGGTGGGGTTGGTATCATGTCAATACTTCACAGCCATTCCTACTCTGCATCTGTCTGACTCCTGCACTTCCAATTCCAATGCCAGCAAGCAAACATTCGGTACTGACAAATGCTTGTTTACATATGGTGATGCTGCTTAAAAGGACATTTTAAATCTCAGAAAATCTTAAAAATTTATTTTATTTATATATCAAGTGTAGGATTTAAAATACCTTTGAGTCAAAGCTCTTTTACAAAGGTTCCACGTCAGAGAAATATAAATTATGGGGAACATCAAAACTGACATTACAACAATGTGGACATTGCAACCAGATAATAGATTAATACAATTCATGGGAAACATTGTAAGTAAGCCAGCCAGTGGCATTTGTCAGAGAAAATAGATGAGATAAGAAGTGCCAGAGTCATAGGGAGAAGGAAGGGGAGAAGGAATGTGAGTAGGGTAGGAGAAGGTGAAAAGTGCAGCATTGGGTATACCAAGATGTGAGGGTAGAATCCAGTGGGGGTGGGGCCACTAGAGCAGGTAGGGAAATGGAGAAACAAGGTTAAGTTGGGCAGTCATAGGAGCTGTTGGTAGTGAGATAGTCCTGGAGCCTAGTTTTCAACATACTGATTGTGGGGGCAGAGGAGATGGTGGGGCTGAGGCTATTGAACCAGAGTGGCACTTGATAAGCAAAAGAGCATTGACCCTGTGAAGTGTGACAGTGGGGGACTTTCAGTAGCTGTAGCGTGGATCTCTGAAGGCACCGTTTGCTGGTTCGGTGTTGTAACAGAGTTGAGACCCCAGAAGATACAAGGCCAAGATAGATTTTTTTCACCATGGAGCTGGTGAGACTTTATGCGGTTTGATAGTTGGAGCCAGCCAGTCTGGGTGTACAGGTCACATGTGTGGATGAGACGGTGAGCACCAGTGATGAGCCGACATGCCTTATTTAAGGCAGTTGAGAGGCGTCTAAGGGTTGTGGTTGTGGCAGAGCCATAAATGATGAGACCATAGTCTATTACAGAGATCACAAAGCTCAGGACTGCAACCTTCAAAGCTTCTGGCATGAGGTGTTGTCTGTGTTTGTAGAGGAGACCAAGCCATGTATTAGCAGCTCTAGCTACATTATCTATGTGAGGTCCATAGGAGAGATTAGGGTCAAGCTGTATCTCTAAGTATCTGAAGGACCCCACCTGATCTAGAGTGTTCCCCTGGGTGGTGGAGATAGCCAAGTGGTGTAGCTTGTGTGGGTTATGAGAGCTGCAGGAGAGCATAGATTTAGTTTTCTTGTCATTGAGGACCACTTTATGATTAAGAAACCATGTCTCTACAGAACTGAAACCAAGTTGAAGGTTGTGTTGAAGAGTTGCAGGATCTATGTGAGTGGAGAATACAACAGCATCATCAGCATATAGTATGATCTGCTCAGAGCAGTGGTAAGGGAGGGAGTTTAAGAAAAGGCTAAAAAGGAGGGGTCCCAGTATGGATCCCTGTGGAACACCCGAGCAAACAGGCAGGGTGTCAGAAAGAGCATCAGCAATTTTTACTCTCTGCAACCAGTTTTCTAAGTAGCTGTTAAACCAGAGAGAAGAGTCATGTGATAGCCTGGAATTCAGTAGTTGGTCAATTAGTAGTCCATGGTGTACTGTATCGAAGGCCTTGGAGAGGTCGATGAAAACGGCCCCTGTGAGAAGGCCATTGTCAAGCGATTTGTGCAAAACTCCAGTGAACTCAAGAAGGGCTGTGGTGGTGCTGAGACCTTTCTGGAAACCATGTTGTTGTGGACAAGGTATATTGTATTTATCCAAGTGGTCGGTTTAAGATGATTAGCCACGATGAGCTCGAGTGCCTTAGAGAGTGGGGGCAGCACAGAGATAGGGCGATAATTTGAGTGATTCGTCTTATCCCCACTTTTATGGACAGGTGTCACAGTGGCTGTTTTCCATAAGTCTGGGAATTTTCCACAGCTGAGAGAGAAGTTTAGGATTTTTGTTAATGGATGAATTACCTCTTCGAGGGTGAGCAACAGAAGCTTAAGGTCCAGGGTGTTGCTACTAGATCTAGATTTAGAGATAGCTGCAGTAATATAGTTGTGAGCTTCATTCAGCCTTACCTCCCTGAAGTAGAAGAGGGGATGGTTATACTGTGGGGCTGAGGTATTTGGGGAGTAGGCCCTGTTTTTGAAAAAGTCATGGGGTAGGACAGCACTAAGGTCTGAGAAAGCTGTGTTAAAGATGTTTGCGATCACCTTGGGGTCGAGGGTTGAGAATCCATCAACCATTAACATGGCTGGAGAGGTTTTTGGCTGCTTCCCCATGACATCCTAGATATTGTCCCAGAAAGCATGACTATTTCCTCATGTGTTGGTGAGAGCGTCTTTGTAATAGGTGTATTTCATGAGCCGGATGGCTTTTGTGCAGGCATTTCGTGCTTCTTTGTAATTTTGGATGCCCAGTTGTTTGCCAGTGGCCCTGGCAACTGCCCAGAGGTGGTCCCTTAGTTTCAGCTGTGATAGAAGAGCTGCAGTGAGCCATGGGTTAGAAAGAGATTTTGTTTTGTACCTTTTAGCAGGGGCAAAGACGTTGCAGGCTTTGTTGAAAATTGAGATGAAGCGATCAAGAGCCAAGTTAATATCTGTTGCTTCGTAGATGGGTAGCCAGTCTAGTAGAAGCAGGTACTATTTGAGATGTGGAAGTTTTCCACGAGGAAGGACTCTGCTAGCAATAATTTTGGGAGGGGGCTTGAGGAATTTGTTAGACCATGCACATATGACTAGGGAGTGGTCACTGAGAGATTCTGTGAGAACTGTCATATGAGAAATCCTTGTGGGGTGAGAGGTGAGGACCCAATCCAGGAGGGTACTGGTGCCAGTCTTGTAGTTAATTCTAGTAGGGGAGTTTACCATTTGTGTGAGGTTAGCAGCTGAGATGGAGTCTTTATAGGCACTGGCACCCAATGCTAACCAGTTTATGTTGAAATCCCATAGTAGAATAAGTTCAGCTTCAGGAGGATGAGAGCTGCTAAAGTTTAGGACGTCGTTGAAGCCATGTTTAGGGTCCTTGGGGGGGGGGATGTATACAGAGACAATAGTCAGGGCTTTATGGTGGGGACCTAGGATGATTTTTATTGGCAGAATCTGGGCCGAGGCAGAAAGTGATGAGTTGCCACAGGGTGCCATGACAGAGAGTCTTTGATATAGATTGCGCAACCACCGCCTTTTTTGGATATCCGGTCCAGCCTGTGGACATTGTAGCCTTGTATTGTTACTGCTGAGTCAGGAACTTTAGGCGCCAGCCAAGTTTCCACCACTGCAAGGAAGCAGGGTTGTGTTGGCATATGAAGGCTTGGAGTGCATCCAGCTTTGGTAGTAGGCTGCAGATATTAATGGTTGCAAGGATAAGGGCACCTGGAGTTTGTGTGTGACCTGAGCTTCTAGGGCCAGGATTGGAATGGACGCTGCCTGAGATGAGAAGGAGTAGGAGGAGGAGTTTTAAGGAGCAGAGTCACAGCTCTTTGAGGGATAGTTTTGATCTTTGTTTCCGGGAGTAGAGGTTGCAAGGTTCCAGGCGGTATCCCATATGGACTGCAAGGTGGTACAGTGTAGAGAGGTGGCCACACTTGTCGAGAGTAGCGGTCAGGGTAAGTAACCAGGAATATCCAAAAATGTTAGGGTCCTGCAATATTTTGTCAACCTTCCTTACAAAGGCTAACTCAAGACAGTGCTCTGATGGCTCTGATAACTCTCAGTTCGAGAGGCTTGATTAAGCTGTCTAGGCTTAGTATGTTTTGCTGTGGCTACAACATATACTGTGTATTTGCTCTGTAAGGCAACCTGAGCCCCAGGGAAAGGGCACATTAGAAACAAAATTGCCTTGTCTTATAAATGCTTTAGATCCCTGAAAATGTGGCTGCCTGGTGAATGATCATGGCTTCACAGCTGTCTCCCATACTTGGCTGGACGATACCAGAGCTCACTCTGGAAATTGCTCTGCTCTGAAACTTGCACCTACAACATGGCCATTATCTTCCTCTAAAAAATGTGCAGCTCTTCAAAGACAAAGCAGGGATCTCTGTACTTAAGCAATGACTTTCTAATGGCCAACTATTCAGTCTTGTTCTCAATCTGAAGAAGAGCATTGTCATACTGTAAGTCAAACAAGGCCTGGAGAGGAAGTCCAAAAATTGTAAATCCAGGTATTCAGGCCCAAGTAGTTTTTGGGATAATTCAATCAAATCCAATCTTGGTATATCAGAACAAGGCAGCATCACCTCTTGTAGTGGTTACTGGCAGGTACCTTTGCAGCTCAGCTTCAACTTTATTATGTCAAAGACACAGACCACAGCATCCAGGTGGAATTACTTAAAGTAACTGATTGGCATGTAATAATACGGCACAGCCTATCACTGAGCGACACTGTACATTTTGTTACCTGTTTAAGTGATGTTTAAAAAGGCACGAATGGTTGGCATATACAGTACCTGGGAATGTACAGTAAGTCAGGAAATTATGTACTGTGGATTGTAAATGTAGAACATGATTGGGGGTGAGGGGTTCATTCAAAAATCATTTCAAGGTTATAACAAGCATTTGGCAATGCCGAATGTTTGCTTGCTGGCATTGGCATTGATAGTGTAGGAGTTACAGAGCTGCATAATAGGAATGGCAGTGAAGTATTGAACTGAAGCCAACCCCACCAGCATCCTGCAGAGACTGACAGGCATTGGGGTGTGCCTTTGGGTCATCAGGCATAACGGCCATGCCATTTCACCACACCCTACCCTGCAGACACCGACAAGTATCAAAATGTGCCTTGGAGTCTTTGGCCCTTATGCGCACCCCATTCCATCAGGAAATACAGTGAGATGAGTGCGGTACAGGAGAATAGGGTGAACTTTGGGGCGGAAGAGTCCAAGGCACACCTCAATACCTCTCAGTGGCTACAGGGTGTGGGTGGGGGTGGAATAGTATGAGCATTGCAGGCGACAATCCCAAGTCACAGCCCTGATGCCTGTTATTCTCTACAGGGTGGGGCATTATGGTCAGAAACCCTAACGCCTCAGGCATTCATTGGTATTTTTACTCCAAATTTTCAACATGGTTTTTTTGTGACCCCCACCTCATGAACAGTGGCAATATCAGTCTGTTAGCTGAAAGCTGATTTTGCACAGTGACTATGGCATTTGTCACCACAGGTGCAAAAACACATTCCAAACAGGTTATAAAAAATGACAGCTGTACTGTTCATGGGGAGGTGTAAAAAATGGCAATGTTGAAAATCTGCAGTGAAAATATTAAAAAACATGTGAAGTCACGAGTGTGCGTAGAAACTGTGCAACACACACCTGTAATGTAATGTAATTAGTTTGGGAATTTCTTACAGCAGATTGTCAACACAGGCATTTTGGAACCTCTGATCATGAACAGTGTCACTGATTTTCTTTATCTGTCCCGAACAATGATTTCCCACAGCCACCAAACATTTCTGTGCTGAAGGTGTGAAAACACATTTCGGCCATGTTGTGAAAAATGACAGCTGTACTGGTCATAAGGAAGTGTTGAAAAATGCCACTGGTGAAAATCTGGACTGAAAATATTACAAATTCATGAACTTACGAGGGTGCATGGAAACTGCGCAATGCTCATTGTAACATAGTCATTTTATGGACTTTTGTCACCAAATTTTCAACATAGCCATTTTAAGACCTCTGGTCATGACCAATGTCACTGTGTTTTTCTTAATCTGTCCCAAACATTTCTTTCACACACCGACTGCACCATTGTGTGCTACATTTGCGGAAACACATTTTGGGCGAGATGTGAAAAATATCAGCTGCACTGCTCATAAGGAAGTGTGGTAAAATGGCAATGTTGAAAATCTGGCATGCAAATATTAAAAATTTGCAAGCTTGTGAGTGTGCATAGGAACTGCGCAATGTGCGCTCCTAAAACAGTCTTTTTTGGGAATTTTTTCACCAAATTTTCAACATAGCCATTTAAGTCCTCTGCTCATTAAGTGCCACTGTGATTTTAATCTGTCCCAAACATTGATTGTACTAACTACTTAATTATGCCTACATGCACAGAAACACATTTTAGGCTGACGTGAAAATGACAGCTGTACTGCTCATAAGGAGGTGTGGTTAAACGGCAATGTTGAAAATCTGGAGTGCAAATATTAAAAATTTGCAAACTTACTAGCATGCGTAGGAACTGCTCAACACACGCTCGTGAAACAGTCATTTTTAAAAATTTTTTCACCAATTTTTCAACATAGCCATTTTAAGACCTTTGCTCATGAACAGTGTCAGTGTGATTTTCTTAATGTGTTCCATACATTGATTTCACACACTGACTGCGCCATTGTGCGTTAATGTGTGGAAGCACATTTTGGGCGACATGTGAAAAATGACAGCTGTACTGCTCATAAGGAGATGTGGTAAAATGGCAATGTTGAAATCAGGTGCAAATATTAAAATTTGTCAGCTTATGGCGTGAGTAGGAACCTAAATACTTTTACTAAATAAAACAGTCATTTTAGGAATTCTTTCACCAAATTTGCAACATAGGCTTTTTGAGAGCCACCTTATGAACACTGGCACTGTCATTTCATTAATAGATCCCAAAAGGTGATTTTGCATAGTGACCAAGAAATCACCCTTTGGGCCTGATTAACGCCATGACAGTGACAGAATTCATGAGGAGGGGGTCCCAAAAACCCCATGCTGAAAATTTGGTACCAAAATTCCAAAAAACGCCTGAGATATGTAGCAAAGTTGAAAAAACCTTTTATTACATTATCTAGCTTACCGGTGTTTCCTCAGTTTGCAGTTGGCTTTGAAGAGTGCGGGCGTGTTCCTAGTCCACTGAAGATCATTGCGCCGAGTTCCGGAGGTATGTATGGGGTGAGACGGGGGTGTGGGGAGACAGAGTGTGCAGAGGGTGGATGTGGTGGGAGGAGAACAATGGGGAATGTTTTCTGTTTACAGGTTTTTGTTTTATTTTAGGAAGACGATGTGGGATGTTTGCCACGCTGGGGTGGGCTCCTAGCATGGCATCTGGAAGGCTGTTTGTGGGGGGGCCTGGAGCCAATGGGGGATTGGGCACCTCCGTCAGCCATAACAATTTCTGCCACACTGGGATGGGCACCCAGCACGGCATCTGCAAAGCTTTTTTGGGGGTCATGAAGTCGATGGGGGATTGGGCACCCCCGTTGGCCATACAGTGTGTGCATGGGGGGAAGTGCATGAGCATGCACTATGCATGCTTGCATACATCTGTGTTGGGGGGAGAGCTGCTCACTGAAGCGGAGCTCTCCCTTTCAACTGTACAGCACTGCATTTTGGATCATTGCACTATGTTTCTTGCACATGCATGCAAGCAAACATAAAAATGCATATCAGATGTATGCAATATTGACCCCTCTCATATACAAACCAAATGGCAACAAAAAACACAAATGACTTTCACTGATTCTGGAAGGAACTCCATTTCCAATGCGATTTCTCAAGGTACCATATCAAGCAAACTACAGCAAATTTAGTTTAATTATTTCATAAGATTTATTACGATTCTGACCACTTAAATAAAATGAGCAAGGGAATATGTAAAGAATGCCCTAGATGTAACACAGCAGCAGGTACTTTAGAGCACATGTTGGTTAACTGAGGCCTGGATATTCAAAGCAGTTGCACATGGCACAACAGGGTTGCACGTGCGCAACTGCAAAGATGCACCAAAGAGCGATATTCAGTGGGACCAACTCACGAAAGTGCAAGTAGCAGGTGCCAATGTAATAGTAATGTATGCATACACATAGGCAGGGGTATACCGCTGAATAAGTGGCACAGTGCGATATTCAACCGCTGAGCAATGGCGCAAGGAAGGAGCAACTGTCAGTTGTGTGGAGCAGACTTGAGCCTATAAAAACAGGGAGCAAGTAGGAGGAGAGCATTTGCACCAGAGGGGAGCAGGACAGGGGGAGACACACAGGCCAGCTGAGACAGTGGAAGAGGGAGACAGGGAGAGGAGAAGGACAAAGTGAAAGAGAGTGTTGGAGAGAGATAGAGAGGGAGAGTCAGAGAGCATGGGGGAGAGAGAGAGAGAGAGAGAGAGAGAGAGAGGATGCCACTCAAGGAGGCCCACTGAGGGAGGGGGAGAGAATGGGTACCAAACGGAGCCACCGGACCTAAGGAGTGTGACATAGGCACCCACAGGGGTGGACGACAGAGCCAGCAGGCAAAACCCAGCCAGTGGCAGGGTACACAGGGGGGCCCGCCAACTAATAGGCACTGTCCCACGGAGCTAGGGGAGCCAGTGAAGCTGGAAGCCCAGGGGGTGACAGGGCAACAGGGGCCATGGCCAATGCGACATTCCTGATGGAGGCAGTAATGAGGGGTGTGAGGAGGCAGGAGGCACAGCTACATGGCCATGGAAGGGCCCATCAGTGGTACACCCGAAACAGGTGGTGCCAGCCCCACATCAGCTTTGAGACCCCCGCTGACACAGAGATCCTGGGCCATTATCACCTGAACCGGGCAATTCTGAGGCAGCTCTGTGAGCTGTGCAGTGAGGAGATGCAGACACCCATTAGATGGAGCCACGCCCTGGCAGTGGAGACAAAGGTAACAGCTGTCATGTGCCTGTTCGCCAAGGGCACCTTCCAGAAACCAACAGGGGACACAACAGGCATAACCTAGTCAGCCACTTCATGGCTCCTCACACAATTCCTCAACATCCTGCTGCCACATGCTGTGGAACACATCCACTTCCCCAGCACACAGGCAGAGCATACAGCAACCATGCAGGAGTTCCACAGGGTAGCACATATGCCAGGCATGCTAGGGGCCATTGACTGCACCCTTGTGGGCATCTGCATGCCACCTGGCATGGAGGGGGTATAGCCTACATTAGCAGAAAAGGCTACCCCAGCATCAACTGCCAGGTGGTGTATGATGCCAGGGGGTGCATAACCAATGTCTGTGCCACACACCCTCAGGGAGCACATGGTGCCTACATCTGGCACAGCTTGGCACTGTGCCACGGGTTCGAGAGTGGGGACATCTCCACAGGACATCTAGTAGGAGGAGAGCATTTGCACCAGAGGGGAGCAGGACAGGGGGAGACACACAGGCCAACTGAGACAGTGGAAGAGGGAGACAGGGAGAGGAGAAGGACAAAGTGAAAGAGAGTGTTGGAGAGAGACAGAGATAGAGAGGGAGAGTCAGAGAGCGTGGAGGAGAGAGAAAGATAGAGAGAGAGACAGTGCCACTCAAGGAGGCCCACTGAGGGAGGGGGAGAGAATGGGTACAAAACGGAGCCACGGGACCTAAGGAGTGGGACACAGGCACCCACAAGGTGGGCAACAGAGCCAGGCAGGCAAACCCAGCCAGTGGCAGGGTACACAGGGGGGCCCGCCAAGCACTAGGCACTGTCCCACGGAGCTGGGGGAGCCAGTGAAGCTGGAAGCCCAGGGGGTGACAGGGCAACAGGGGCCATGGCCAATGCGACATTCCAGATGGAGGCAGTAATGAGGGGTGTGAGGAGGCAGGAGGCACAGCTACATGGCCGTGGAAGGGCCCGTCAGTGGTATGCCCAAAACAGGTGGTACCAGCCCCACATCAGCTTTAAGACCCCTGCTGACACAGAAATCCTGGGCCATTATCACCTGAACCGGGCAATTCTGAGGCAGCTCTGTGAGCTGTGCAGTGAGGAGATGCAGACACTTACTAGATGGAGCCATGCCCTGACAGTGGAGGTAAAGGTAACAGCTGTCATGTGCCTGTTCGTCATGGGCACCTTCCAGAAACCAATAGGGGACACAACAGGCATAACCCAGTCAGCCACATCACGGCTCCTCACACAATTCCTCAACATCCTGCTGCCACATGCTGTGTAACACATCCACTTCCCCAGCACACAGGCGGAGCATGCAGCAACCATGCAGGAGTTCCACAGGGTAGCACATATGCCAGGCGTGCTAGGTGCCATTGACTGCACCCTTGTGGGCATCTGCATGCCACCTGGCATGGAGGGGGTATAGCCTACATCAGCAGAAAAGGCTACCCCAGCATCAACTGCCAGGTGGTGTGCGATGCCAGGGGGTGCATAACCAATGTCTGTGCCACACACCCTTGGGGAGCACATGATGCCTACATCTGGCACAGCTTGGCACTGTGCCACAGGTTCGAGAGTGGGGACATCTCCACAGGACATCTAGTGGGTGAGTATGGTGAGACCATGGGCAGCAGCGTACAGTGAAGCATGGAAGGGACAGAAAGGCCAGGGTAACCGCCATGTGCTACTGGGAGGGGCACGGGGCACAGTGACAGGGGTCACCAGGCTAACCTTTTCTCTCTCTCTCTCTCTCTCTCTCTCTCCCCACACACAAGTGACAGTGGCTACCCACTCAGGCCCTGGCTGCTCACACCCTACCGGTGCCCGTTGTTCCCAGTGGAAAAACAGTATAATGAGGCACATGCCAGCACATGGAACATCATTGAGCGTGTGTTTGGGATGCTGAAGGCATGGTTCCATTGCCTGGACAGGTCTAGTGGTGCCCTAAAATACAGCCCCTCGAAGGCCTGTGGCCTATTTCTGGCCTGCTACATGCTGCACAACATAGCCTTTGACTGTGGAATAGCTGTGAAGGCCAACGAGGGGAACAGCAGTGGGGACAACATGGGCATTGGGCCGGGAGGTGGTGGGCAGCCCACCATGGCGGAGGGATCCCCAGCTCATGTGGCTAGCCTGCCACCAGTGAGACACAATAGTGCAGGAGCACTACGGTGCATGTAGTAGGTGGACAAACACATGTGCACAGAACCAACACAGTGGCAGGGCACACAGCCATGTGTGGGCATGGTCAGGGCCATGCACACACAGGTGTGGAGCAGTGGCGGGACAGTGCCACATGGCCACATGCAACACCACACCACACAGCACTGTACAGCAGCACACACACACACACACACACACACAACACACATACAGTGGCACCTACATGTACTTGGCCAGTGCCAGCGTGTGGCGTTGATCAGGTGCAGGGCACCGGTGCACATGCACAACCACTGTTGAGATGGCATCATCACACACGCCACACAGGCCAGTGGCTGGGCAGATGCACACATGGGCAGCACACCACATGGCTGCCATGACCGTGCCATGCACACATACAACACCCATGTGCACAGAGGGCAGTGGCTGCAGACAGCTGACAGGGGGGCGTTCACATCAGGTCTGCCGCACAGTCACATGACCGCCACGGACACAGGGATGGTCATGCCGTGACTGCCTAGAAGTTGCAGGCTGCATGACAGCCACAAGGGGGTCTGCGATTGCCCCACAGGGGTGGGATTGTGGGACTGCGACCAGGTCCTCACAGGGGTCTGCAGGCTCCAAAACAAACCCGCATCAGGCTTGCCTGGGATGCATACAGCAGAGCCCGGCATCGATACGGATGGGGTGGCCTAGCGCTGGGGCTGTGAGGTGGACATTGCACTCCACAGTGTCTGTGCTGGTTGGCCACACCCTGTGGCAGCCAGTGGGGCAAGGCTGACCGAGATCGCATTGGCAATGCGGTCCAGGGCTGCGGTCATGTCCTCCTACAGGCATTGACTGGCCTCCAGGACCTGCGTGGTGCCCCTCTCATGCTGCTCGCCTGCCTGGTGCACCTCTGCATGGAGTGCCCACACCCCAGCCATGAGCAGCACCTGTTGCTCCATGGAGGCCCGCAGCAATTGGGTATGCTCGGCCAAGGGATCGGCACCCTGGGGTGCATGGGCATGGTGCTGACACACCGGTGTCATATGGCCATGCTGCACAGCCCCCTGCTCAGGTGGGGGCTGCACAGCATGGCCCTCATGGGGATGGGCAGTGTCAGACACCCCAGTGCCTGGCCTCTCACCATCTCCAGCCATCTGCTGCTGCCTCCCCTCCAGCCCCTGTGCAGGTGCCCCGCCACCCTGTGCCACTGTGTCTATGCACACAGCAGTGCCAGGAGCAGTGGTGGGCAGCTGTTCCACCACCAACAGGCCACCTGCTTCACAGCCAGTGCAGGTGTATGGTATGGGTGACTCCCCTCTGATAAGCCCCCTGCCATCCAGGACAGTGGTATGTTCATCATCAGTACCAGACCCCACCCTGATCTGTATCTCCACACAGAGTACTCCATGGCTGGTGTCTCACTGGAACACAGCCAGGGCCTCACCCGCCACCATGCCCGGGACATTTGGCTGGATGGCGGTGGTGTTCTGCAGCCTATTGGGTGCCCGGATGCCCATGGAGGTGGATGGCTGGTCCTCCAGGGCTGGGCAGACTATCACAACAGCTGCAGGTGCCCCACCACTGCATGCTGGCAGGCTGGTGCTGTAAGGGAACACAGATGTGTTAGAGCTGCTGACCCGACAAGCCCTCTCACCCCCTCACCTGCCTACCATACCTACAATGCAGTGATGAGCTCCCTCCACTCTGGAAGCCGCCGCCCGGCACTCCCTCCACCGCACTACACCACATGGTGGCCGCCACCATCTCTTCCTGTGGTGTGAGCTGTGACATGGTGACCTGGCCCCCACCTGTGGCCGACCTTGTGGCCCAGATGGCTGCCATCTTCTCCTTTATCCAATGCTTGTTGGTGCCCACCTTTTTCTTGCACTCCTGTGCAGATCACTGGTGGCTGCCCTGCTGGTTCACGGCCTCCGCCACCTCCTCCCAGGCCACGGCCCTGGCCTGGGGTGTGCCTGTGGTGCCACTCAGCAAAGGCTCCATGTCGAAGTACGCCTCGAACAGGGCATCTGCCTCCACTCTCATAAAGTTGGGCCTGCGTTTCCAGGCAGGCCCACGCTCCTCACCCTCCTTGTGCTCAGACATGATGCTACCTGTGGACATGGACATGTGGTTAGTGGCTGCAGTGGGCATCCCCAGTCATCCAGTACCCTGTGCCGGCCCTCCCCTTGGCAGGTGCAACCTACCTCTGTTGGTTGCACTACCGGTCCATAGCCTGTGATGTTGTGTGGTGCCTTTATAGCGCATCACATGCAAATGAGCCAATGTGCAACCATAATGACATGCAAATGCCCTCATTGTGCCCAGTATAGGCTGATTAGCTAATTTGCATATTTTCGGCTGAATATCGCGCTGTTGCGCATTGCGCAATGGACTTGCTCCAGCACATGTCGTTGTGCAATGCTGTGACATAAGTAATCTGTACCCACCAATGTGCATGTGCAATGGCATTTGCTGAGTACACTATGGGGCCATCATGCCCATGCATCATGGGCTATATGGTGCTTGAGTGCCATAGGCCCTATGGCTCTAGAGCACCATAGGGTCTATGGCAATTGGGCCAATGGTGTCTGAGCACTATTGATCCCATGGGGTGTGCCGTCTTCATGGCTCTATTGTGCAATATCCATCATGTGCCCAATTGCACTCCCATGCACATTGCGTGTGCTGACCCTGACCCCCGCCATGCCCTGTGCCCTCTGCCGCACGTGCCGGAGTGGCCATGGCCATGCCGTGCATCTCTGGAGATGGGCAATTGCCATGGACAGCGCATCTCTATGCAAGGCATGCATCCTGTGCACGTTGTGCACTTGCTCTACTGGGCACCATTTTGGCATTCTACTGTATGGACCGACCATGCCGTGTCGTGCAATGCCCCATGCCCACAAGTGGAGCCAAGTTGAGCTCATGAACCTGGTGGCCCAGGTGGAGCCCCATGCTGCTGGCCTGTTTGCCCAGCAGCCCCTTATAAGACCCAGGACCAACGTGTGGCAGGAGATTGCTGATGGCCTTGTCCAGGCCACTGATGTGCTGCACACAAGGAAGCAGTGTCACCACTGGTATGGGGACATGGTTCAGAGGAACCAGGAGAGGCTGAAGGAGCTGCAGGTGGACATCCAGCAGGATGCCGTGCCATGGCCAGGTAAGTGGGTCCCGACTGCATCCGTGCATGTCCACTGTTCCATGGGGCTGGCAGGGCTGCATACCATGTGAGGGGGGCTGTTGTTGCATGCCCTGTAGCATAGCATTGCTGGTCACTGTGTGCACTGTGCATATGCCCAGTGGCCCTGCCAGGGCAGGGTGCACCCTGTGCATGGGTGGTGGGGGCAGTGGGCCCATGTTGTGGCTGTGTTCTGATGTGTGTCTCTCTATGTTCCTGTCATAGGACCTGAGGACTGGAGGAGAGCCAGGGTGGCTGGAGCACCTGGTTGTCCACAGCAGGCCACTGCAGGCCCATCAGTGGTGGGTGGAGGCCCAGACGCATGTGCAGTGCTAGGACCAGCACGCAAAGCACCAAGTGGAGCAGGTAGGCACTGTGAAGTCCCACATTGTTGTGCAGGGTGGGCAGCAGGGGTGGGGGTACGGCTTTGGTCCCCTGTGCCTTGTGCCATGGCAGCTGTCATTGGCACATGGTGCAGTGTCCGTGGCATCATGGGGTGGCCACTGCACATGTGTGGCAGCTGTTGGTGGGCCGAGTGTGCTTCCGGCCACCACTTGCACCGCTGCAGTTCCACTGCAGCACCATGCCACCTGTCTGCTGCTGTGCCATTGGGTGGCCCTTGGGCAGTGGCTTCCAGTGCTGTGTACCGCTGTGGCTTGCTGGGTTGGCAGCAGGAGTAGGCTTACCCACTGCGGGTGGCCCAAGTGCCACTCAAGGGGCCTGTGCACTCACTGTCTGCTGCACACGGGGAGGGGGGTCTGGGATGCTTTGGACAGGCTCCTGCTCTACTGCCGTCTGCTGTGGCAGATAATTTTAATAACATTGCATACTATGGAGATTGCGGACCAGACCCGGTGGATCCTGCTCTGGGACCGACGCAGGGGGAGGCACCAGATGCAGGCAGGCCATGGCCGGCCTTGAATACCACCAGCCCCCTTCACATCTCTGTGCTCCCTTCCCCTACCTTCCCCCATCCACCTGTACAGGCCCTGTCCCCTGATCCCTTCTCACTTACACCTACCCTCCCCTTTGTTTTCTGTTTCTGTTCAGCTGTGTTTTATTCTGATATATTTATTACTTGTTTACCCGTCTGTGTCCATGTCTGCTTTGCAGCTGGTGAGTGGGTCCATGCTGCAGTCATGTGGTGGGTGGCCGTGTGGTGCACCTGTGTCATTGGGTGGTGCATGCATGGTGTTGGCCTGCCCCACAGTCAGTGGCTGTGCCATGGCGCAGCTCTGGGATGGCAATTTGGGAAATGTGGTGTGTGTGTGTGGTGGGTGCTATGTGTTGGGGTGTGGCTTGTTGTTGGCTGGGTGGCTGCATGCCCTCTGGTGTGTGGTGGACTGGGGTGCCTGCCCCTGTATGTCAGTGCCACTTGTGCCCTGTGTCCTCCATGGGGGGGCACCAGCTGCATGCTTGCACTTCTTGTGCAGTGGTAACCTGTGTGCTTGCTGTGTCCCTGGCCTGGTGCTCCCACCTTCATGCACTGTTCCGCCCTTCCCCCTTGCCTCTCTCTCTTGCTGTTCCTGCTGTGCCTTGGCACATCTTCCACTACCCCTTGCACATCCCTGGTTGTGCCTTGATGCATTTCTGATTGCTCCCTGGTGCACCTCTCACTGCGCTATGGCACAGTGCCTGCGATATTCAGCCATGTTGTGCTGCCACATGTTGCCGTGCGCAACCATTGAATATCGTAGTCACTGCACCATTGCGCAGTTGACTTGCACTGCGCCGGAGTTGCACATGGCTTTGGCGCATTTCTGAATATCCCACCCTGAGTATATTTAACTGATTTCTGGCATAGGGTTTTCTCAGCTCTGAACAAAGCTACAGCCCTTCCACTTAAGGAAGATATTGCTATTACATGTCTTAGTCATATCATAGGGGTAACAAATATACCTCCTGAATATATATTCTCTTGAAATGGAAAGACAAACAACCACCTGAAATTCTTACTTGTATGAATGTTATTATATCAATTCACAGTACAGAAAAGGTGCATTATATAACCAACGGAAAAGAAGCTTTTATAATGAAATGTGGACTCTTTTCTGACAAATTTTTGTTCATCCATAAGGGAAAGTAGCAATGTATGAGGGCTAGTATATTCAACAATCCCTTGGATATGAAAGATTTTTTTTTATATAATCTCATCTTTGGTTTCTTTCTTTCTCTTCTATGTGCCGCACCATTCTTTATAGAAAATGTATTAAGCCACTTACTTTTACCTCTTTGCATATTCCTAGCTTGAACTCTCCTCAGTTTTTCATGCAAACTGCTGGATGTAACAATTTGAGTGGATTAATTTGTTTACGTATGTAAAACCTTTCTATTCCTTAATAAAAATCAAACTAAACAAGCATTTGTCAATGCTAAATGTTTGCTTGCTGGTATTAGCATTGGAAATGCAGGAGTTAGACAGATGCAGAATAGAAATGGCAGTGAAGTATTGAACTTCACACCAATCCCACCTCTATTCTGTAGTGATGGACAGGCATTGGGGTAAGTGTTTGGGTTGTTGTCCATGACGTTCATGCTATGTCACCTCACCATATTCTGCAGACACCGACATGTGTTGAGGTGTGTCTTGGGGTATTTGGCTTTACAGTCACCCTATTCCATAAGGATATATGCTGAAATGGGTGCAGCATAAGAGAATGGGGTGAACTCTGGGGCCGAAGAGTCCAAGGTGCACCTCGATGCCGATACTAGGGGGTGGGGTGGGTTGGCATGAGCAGTAAAGGCGGCAATGCAAAGGCACACCCCGATGCCTGTCAGTCTGTACAGGGTGGGACATTATGGTTAGAAACCCTAACACCCCAGGCATTTGTTAGTATTTGCACTACAAATTTTCAACATGGCCTTTTTGTGACCCCACCTCATGAAGGCATTTGGGACCTCTTCTCATGAAGAGTGGCAGTGTGATTTTGTCAATGTGTCCTGAACTTTGAGTCCCACAGCAACTGTGCCATTCTGTGCCACATGCATGAAAACACAGATCAGGTAGGATATGAAGAATGACAGCTATACCATCCATACGGAGGTGTGAAGAGATGGCAATGTTGAAAATCTGTAGTGGGAATAGTAAAAATGCTTCCACTTCTGAGCATACATGGAAACTGCGCAATGTATGCGCGTAACACAGTCATTTTATGGACTTTCATCACCAAATTTTCAACATAATCATTTTAGAACCTCTGCTCATGAACAGTGTCACTGTGATTTTCTTAATGTGTCCCAAACACTGATTTCCCACAGCGAGCATGCTATTCTGCCCTACTCCCTCATTGCAGTGGAATAGCTGACACTGCAATGGTGAGGGGGCCCCTCATTGCTGCGGCAAGAACGTTTCAACTTGGTGGCACTTTTGGAGACCAGTGTCTTCAGCACACTGTGCCCCCATTGGTGCACCAGTGGCAAGCCTCCAAATGCAGTTCCTCTGTTGGCTGCCACAGTGCCACCCTCCACAACCCACTTCTCTCCTAAGCTGCCACATAATGTTTCTTGTGCATGCACACAAGCAAACATAAAAAAGACTGAAAGGTAATTCATATTTTCTGTTAACAGGAATTCAACAAAGAAAAACAGGCAGGCAATGATGGGTGAAAAATAAAGTGGTTGGGAACTACATAATTTTTATCAGAGGATCAAGACAAATCAGAAGTAAATCTGAGTTTGATAACCTGTAAGTGAGCTGGAGAAGTCAATTTCCATGGTTAAAAGAAAGAAATATAAACCAGATGCTAGCCTGTCATCATCAGCAGCTTTCAGTTCCTGGCTCACTCCCTAACCTAGTGTTATATTTTTTCCTTCTGTCATTTGGACTGTGTTTAGTTACTTTTCAAACTACTGTAGCTGTCACATTTGTTACTACTTCTCCCACTGTGTTACTCCTAACCCTCTAACTCTCTGCTCCCCTCCTGTTCATCCTTTCCCACCGTACTCCTTTTTTTGCCCTCTGCCATCTACCCTCCCAACTTCTTATTCCCCTTGCCATCCCCCAGCCTCCCTTCCTCCTTCTCCTTCCTCATGTTATCTACATCCACCTGGTAGCCTCATGCTGACTCCTTTCATTTCTCTGGCTCCAACTTGAAGCCTCCTACTGACTACTCCTTCCCATCCCTCCTCAATTTCACCCCTGTCTCCCATTGTTTCCTCCCTATCCAAGTGGCCCATAGACTCACTTAAGCTCCTTGTCATCTTGCTGCTTGTAGTGGGAGGTGATGCTGAGCCAAATCCCAGTTATGACTTTATAGCACCACTTAGCTTTCTAAAGTGCTGTGTGTGGCCCATCTACACATCTGCAGTCACTTTCCCAAGATGGATTGGCTACAACCCTTAATGCACAACCTCCACTGTATGTCCTAATTATCTCAGAATCTAGGCTCTCAGCAAAGATTCCTGATACCTCTGTTTCACTCCCCAGCATCACAAAGGCCAGGCAGGATCAAGCTAAGAGGAGCAGTAGAGTGGCTAGCTATATTAAAGCTCAATCCAGTTCAAGCCAGTGCTGTTAGTCTTCTCCTCCTCCTCCTCCATTTATCAGTGCCTCCTTAAAATCTCTCTCTCTCTCTCTTCTTCCATGCTCCTATCTTCTTTGTAGGGTCTACTGCTGTCCCTGTTTATCACCTGCCTCTATCACTGAGCTCTTTTCTACCATATCCTCACACTCCTCTGGCAAGTTTCCTCATTCTTGGTGTCTTCAACATCATTTGGCTCTCCCCATCCATAAATTATGCCAAAATGTGAAATCCCTACAACTCCCCTAGCTGGTCTTTGACACCACCCATCCTAATCTGAAAACACTTAACCACTCCCTCCTGGGCTGGGTTCTCTCCTCCCAGCATCACCATGTCACATATGCAGGTACCCTTCCTGATGCCTCCAAAGACTACAATATGGTCTTCAGAATGCACAAAATTTGACTGCCCAAAGATCCCCCTAAATTTATTAATATATTCTGTTATTCATGTCACTGGATGTGTCCTGTCTCCATGCTGACTTTCTTTAAGCTGATTGGTCTTCCGTTTCAGCAGCTGACAAAATCAACTATGCCTTCCAAATCTTTCATTCAAAATTTGTTGTTGTTCGGGATTACCTTGCCAACATTAGAAAAAATAGGGAATGAGGTTCCCACATTCCATCAGTCTCAGCTGACTTGCTTGCCTGCCTTTGTGCTAGAGACCTAGCTTGGCTGACTAGCAAACTCACTGGCTCCCCTATTGTCCTGGCTAAATATTGGTCTCTTAACAATGCCTGGACCAGAGTTTCTAGGCTTGCAAAATCTGAATATATCCCATCCACACTCCAGAACAATCTAAGCCATCCCTCTTAGTTCTGAAAATTTATCTACTCAATGTTCTCATCTACAACCCAATAGCTTTCCCCAGTCTTCAGGTTGGATAACTCCCCCATCTATAACCTTGTTTCTATGGCCCCCTTCTTCAATATCTTTTTCACATCCTGCATTTGCTACCTCCTCTCCTCTCCTCCACCCCTTCCTCTCATCCCACTCTTCCTCTCTTTCACCATTCTAGCTGCCTTGCAAAAAGTCATTTTAACTCTAAACCCCCTCAATAGTCTGAACTCTTATGGCCTTCACCCTAAGCTTCTTCACCTCTCTGCTGTTGCTATTGCTATCCCTATCACTGATATCCTGAATATGTCATTCTCCTTGACCTTCATCCCTGATACTTGGAAATGGGGAAGAGTCATCCCTTTCTCAAAGGTGGTGAACTCTCCTCTCCTATTGGCTAATGTCCCTTCTCCATACCCTGGCCAAGCTCCAGGAACATCTAAATCTTCCTTGAGAATATATCTTCCATTCCAGATAAAATGGAGTCAGTCAGTTAGAGGAGGAAGATGGAGGTGTAGTGGAACTTTTGGAAGCCAGATTGTAGAGGGGTGAACAAGGAAAAAGAGTCTAGGAAAGGGGAGAGTTGGGTTTGTATGCAAAGAAACTCTATCTTTCAATTGCTATATAAAGACTCACTCCTGCAGGTTGCCACCTTAAAGCAGAGTCTGTGTGTTTTGCTCACAGACAGAAACTGAAGAGGCTTTCTGAGACAACATAAGTGGGGTACATTTTTGGGAAACTTGTTGAAATAGTGTCTTTATTATTGTCTATAGGATAAATTGAGACCAGCCACAGTAACCTACATTTAAGAGCCATAATAAAGAGCTGTGTTGTGCCCTGTAGTTTTGGGGGCTAGGTGAAAATTGTTTGGCCTGGGCCCTCAGCTAGGTGATAAGTGAGTCACATTTCTACTTACAGGTTTGTTTTGATTGCTATATGAAGACTTACTTGCAACACCCTATTGGGGCTTTTCTGAAGTGAGCCAATCAGCCATAGCCTGATATATAAGAAAGTATCCAACAAGCTGACCTCTGTGCAAAGGACTCCAGTGCAAAGGACAACAGGGGAGAGTCTGCCAGGGGAGGTAGCAGGTGGCCATACACTCTGCCCCCAGTCCATGGGTAGATAAAAGTGGTAAGCAGGTGTCTACAGCCACAAGGTATCAGGTAGGAAAAAAGGTGTAGAACACTATCAAAAACCTTGGGGTTGTTGAAACTCCCTATATAAGGTCAGGTAATAAAGGGAATTTAAAGGGGTAAAATAATAAAGAAAGCAGGAATGATGGGATGATGGGAGTGGTGCAGTGCAGTGGTTGTGGGGCAGCAGTCTTCAGGGAGACTTTCTGGAGGCTGCGTTGCTGCCCTATCTGTATGTGACTCTCTGGGCTGAGGGAGGAGATTTCAAGACTCAAGATCAAGTTGGCTTGGGTACAGGTGACCTTCTCCCCCTCACAGGGACCACCTAGTTCACCACTGCTACCTCAGAGGTTGCCCAGAAGGAGATGAGGCTGGACAACAGTGGGCTCAGGGAGGGTTTGGATGGTTGAACATAGGCACATCCCACACCTGGTTCCACTGCAAAACTCGTATGCCACATTGACAGAGCAGAAACTTCCCACAGAGGCACCAGAAGTAGTGACCAGGATGGATGTGGGAGTCCTCCATGGTGAAGACCCCAAGGGGGTGGCAGAGGATCCTAGATAAGGAGGAGGAAGTGAATTCTGGTAGGGGACTCCATAGTGAGGGGGATAGAGCTGGGGACAGGTAAGGGTGAGGAGAGGGTGGCTGGGTGCCTTCCCGGTACCATGGCTCTCAAAAATGGAAAGGAAAATGAAAGGATCACTGTGGCAGCAGGAAGGAAGGGAGAACTAGATGTAGTTGTCCATCTGGGGACTAATGACCTGGCTAGAGATGAGCCAGCTATAGTTCAGGATGAGTTCAGGGAACTGGGGAGGGATCTTAGGCAGGTGGCATGATCTGTGACCTTCTCTGAAGTGCCACCTGTGTAAGACAGGGGGGAGAGAAGGATTATGTGCACCAGGAACTTTAACAAATGGTTGAAGGAATGGTACAGAGAGGAGAGTTTCAGCTTCATTGGGGACTGGGGCCCCATCTGAAGGGATAAGAGCCTGTACAGGGGTGACAGACTGCATCCATCTAGCAGGGGAACCATGGTCCTCAGTGAACAGTTTAATTCTACATTGGTCAGTATTTAAACTAGCCAAGGGGGGAGGCAGAAAGATAAAGGGAGACATAAATTGTGCCCCCAACAGGCAAACGAGGTCAGCAAGGGGAATCCTGAGGGGTCGAAACCCCCAAAATAAGTATATAACATAGAAATCTGGGGGATAGAAGCCAAGAGTGAAAATGAGATAGATAGTGGATGAAACAAAGGGGGGCAAATGGGAAACAAGGGGGGTGGCAGCACAATCTGGAGAGCCATATGTGCAAACACTCGAAGTCTAGGCAACAAGATTGCAGACCTAGAGGCCACCACGGCAGAAGCAGACCTGGATATGGTTGCAATTACCTAGTCCTGGTGCAATGAAAACCAGGATTGGCATGTAGCCGTACAAGGGTATACTCTGTTCAGAAAAGACAGGGTAGGTGAAAAAGTGGGAGGAGTGGCTCTTTATGTTAAGGACAAAATAAAAGCCTCGGAAATGCAGAGAGAGCAGTGGGGGAGCTGAGGTACTGTTGGTCACCCTGGAAACACATAAGGGGGCACTATTCACATAGGAGTGATCTACAGACCTCCAGCATGGGGGGGGTGGACAAGGACATGATGGAAGTCATCCAAAGGATGACATACAAGTGTGAGGCATTGCTGGTGGGGGACTTTAATCTACCTGATGTGGATTGGAGCCTACCAGCTGCAGCAACAGTCAGAAGTAGGGACATCCTGGACACCTGGAAGGGCATTCCTCAGGTAACCTGTTAAGATGTCCACTCATGGGGGGGATACTGGATCTGGTATTGAAAAACAGGGACAGTGATGTGGATGTCATGGTGGGTGACAACCTGGGGTCCAGCAATCACTGGACAGTGTGGTTCAATATAAATACTGGGCCAGAACCGAGCTGCACTAAGATGAGGGCCCTGGACTTCAAGAGCCGATTTCAGGAAAATGTATTTATTTTATTTCTTTATTTATGTATTACAGTCTCAGAATTTGACATACCTTTGAGTCAGAGACTTATTTACAAAGGCTCCACGTCCTAAAAAAAATCATTACAATTAACTAAATACAACAATGTAACAAAAACATGACGTGGATATAACAAAAAACCAAAATGGAAGAATGCCTCAGGGATGCTTAGGCAGGGACAGAAGATCTGGGGACAATCGAGGTACTATGGGCAAAAATAAAGGGGGGGCATTGAAAAAGCAACAAATCTCTGTGTCCGACAGGTTAACAATGGCAAGAGAAAAAAAGAGACTGCAATGGTTCTTTAAAGATGTAGCAGAAAAAGAAAGAGCAAAATAACTAGCATTTAGAAAGTACAAAAAGACACAGAAAGAGGAGGATAAGGAAAACTACCAGGAGAAGCAAAGGGAAGCAGGGAAGGCAATTAGACATGCAAATGCACAAACAGAGGAGAGTATTGCCCACCCAATAAAGCAAGGGGATAACATTTTCTTTAGATATATAAGCAAGAAGAGGAAGACCAAAGGGGGAATAGTAAGGATAAAAAGGGTAGAAGGTGTTTGTGAGGAGAAGGACCAGAAGAAGGCAAACATATTGAACAAATACTTTTGTTCAGTATTTACAGAAAAAGGGGTAATTGATGGGCCAAAGGTAAGGGACAAAGGCATAAGTGGTAGGAAGGTTGACACCAGTCATTTTAAAGAGGAGAAAATCCTCAAGGTATTTTCACAATTAGACAAGGCAATGGGACCTAATGAGGTGCACATCACGATACTAAGGGAGCTGAAAGAGGTGCTGGCTGCACCTCTGACAACTCTGTTTAACTTATCATTAGAAGACATGGAAGGTTCTGAGGAACTGGAGGAGGGCAGATGTGGTCTCACTTCACAAAAGAGGGAACAGAGAGGAGGCAGGAAACTACAGACCTGTCAGCCTGACTTTGGTACTGGGCAAAGTAATGGAAACACTACTGAAACAAAAAGGTAGTGGAATACCTTGTAATCAGTGGATTACAATATCCAAGGCAACATGATTTCACAGCAGAGAGTTCTTGCCAGACAAATCTGATCAAGATCTTCAACTGGGTAAACAGGGTAGTGGATCAGGAAGGAGTGGTAGATGTGGCCTACCTGGATTTCAGTAAGGCCTTCAACACCATTCCACATAGATGACTGATAAACAAACTGACCTGTCTGGGAGTAGGTCAAAAAGTTATAAACTGGGTAAGAAGTTGGTTAAGCAACAGGAGTCATAGGGTGGTGGTCAATGGTGCCCACGCTGGAGAAGGCAAGGTGACCAGAAGGGTGCCTCAATGCTCAGTACTAGGCCTGGTCCTCTTCAACGTCTTTATTAGCGACATTGCAGAATGGCTAGAAAGGAAAGTATGCTGTTTGTGGATGGCACATAAATTTGCAATAAAGTAGACACACCAGAGGTGGGGTGTGGAAAAAATGAGGGATGATTTGAAAATGTTGGAAGAATGATCAAGGGTTTGGCAGCTGGGGTTCAATGCAAAAAAGTGCAAAATCATTTACTTGGGGGAAACCCAGGGGCTAAGTACCAATTGCGAAGGGAAGTACTTACGACAACCAAGCAGGAAAGGCACCTGGGTATAACCATTTCTGATGACCTGATGGTTGCCATGCGTGTGATAAGGCAGTGGGGAACACTAGCAAGACATTGGGTGCATAGGAAGGGGTATCACCAGTAGGAGGAAGAAGGAGGTAATATTACCTCTGTACAGATCACTGGTAAGACCCCACCTCAAGTATTGTGCCCAGTTCTGGAGGCCCTACCTCTGGAAAGACATTGATAAGGTGGAGGCAGTACAAAAGAGTGCTATCAAAATGGTCCGGGGCCTGCATCAAAAGCCCTATGAGGAGAGACTCAAGGAACTGAGGTAGTACAAAAGAGTGCTACCAAAATGGTCCAGGGCCTGCATCAAAAGCCTTATGAAGAAAGACTCAAGGAACTGAATATGTATGCTCTGGAGGAGAGGAGGGAAAGGAGGAGTATGATAAAAACTTTCAAATACCAAACAGGTATTAACAAGGTACAGAAAGGTAATGTTTTCCATAGAAAAAGAAGCTTGAGGACAAAAGGATAAGCTATGAAGATGTCAGAATTCCACTACTGATGGAATTCCATTGGAAGCTGAACATTCTGCAATTCTGGTATAATGTATGGTGGAACATTATTATATGGAGAAATCTATCTTTTCCCTTGGTTGTTATACCACCGATGTGACGTAGCTTTGTTGTTAACCCATCGATGGTACGTCACATAAATGGTGTAATAACATGGAATTCAGATGCACAGCGATCTCTAAACGCGACTGCATGAACGTTCAAAATTAGTTTTTCAGCAGTGATTCAAATCACAGTCACACAGCACATACTAATCACCCCTCCAACAGCATCTGTGCTGAAACCCTCACTCACCAAATTAGGTAAAATTCAAAGCATTTTCCTGTGTTCCTGCTTGCAGACTAAATATTTTTTTTGTTTTCTTGATATCCCTCATCTGTCTGATGTCTATAGTACCGAAAGTGCAGCAAAGGTCAATGCTTCACATTCTGTTCCTGTTTCTCGGTGTGTGGCATTCCTCATTGGATGTTTGAAATCACGTGTTGGTTTTTGTGATCAGTTTCCTGCTTATAGTTAAAATAGATGTTACTGCATAAGTGTCTTAAACTTTACATTAAAAGGTTTTTTTCTGTTCAGTCTATGAGTATTTGGATTTTGTATCCTCAGTTGTTCATCAGAAAAACTTATTAGCACACATCAGTCCAAGGTAAGGCAGTTTAAATGTGTTAGGTTATTCACAGACTCCACAAGGTGTATTGACGTGCTGTTAAAAACATAAATTCATAAAATATTTTGTTTTACAGATGTGCCGATGGCACTGATGCCCATACACTATAAAAAATGAAGTATGGGCATCAATGAATAACCCCACTAAGCTAGCTTCTCATGGTTCCCTTGGCAACTATGGTAAACCTCTCGAGCTACACTATCAAGGTTTACCTAGGTTGCCAAGGGAACTACCTGAAGCTAACATAGCATGGTTATTCAACGATGTCCATACTTTATCCTCTATATCATGAAATGTATAGTCTTTTGTGTCCTTCTTAAGATTATATCATGGATTGTATCCTGGATGTAATATAAATATATTTTTTATCAGATTAGTATTTCCATTATTTAAACTACTTATGGTTTATATCCCAGTGTAAGACTGCGCAGAACATTTTCAGTTGTTAGGTTAGTTTCATTTCATTTCCCTTTATGTGGATCCAAATAATTTTAAGTGGTGAGACAAAGAGAAAGAGAAGCACTCCTGACTCCTTAAGGTGCTGCTGCAAACCAACTAGAACAAAACAAAACAACAACAAACACACACACACGCGTGCGCGAAGGGAACTAGTAATAATTTATTAAAGTGCATGTGGCTAAGACACTGACTAGCTATCCCTACATATTTCCTTGGCTAGAGGATTCCTTAGGAGGCATGGCTAGCTTGTAACAAGTTCACTTGTAAAGTGCCATTAATTAGTCACAGTGCAGGTGAACATTGTAATTACAAATGTGAATAATTAAATGTGTACAACATTGTCACAAGGAAAGTGCATAGGTAAATTTCAGTGGCAATATGTGACAATTAAAAATAATCATATGAAGAAAATGTTCTTTAGAAAATATACAGGAGATAAAATTGTGTCAAAGAGAGATTATGTATACAGTTTTAAGAAATAATGTCACTTCATTTAACCCCTGTCAAAAGTATACAAGAAGGCACTCATCAAATGTGAGGCATATGCTGCATTAGAGAGGAGGTGGGTTTACTGGAAGAGGCTATTTAAATGTCATTATAAAATGCTTCAGCCACCTAAACAGCATACAAGAATGTTTCTAAATATAACAAATAGTCAGGCATTCCAGGTTGCATAACTTATGTAATAGTTTTAATACCAGGCTTATTGCCACAGAGATAGGAGCCTAAACAGATTTTTTACATTTTGAGCAATTAAAGAAGTTCAGTTCAATATATAGGTATAGGTAGATTCCAACCACTGCCCCTTAAAAGTAAAAATCAGTCATTCAAATCTAATTTTATTATATGTCGTTTCTTATTAGTTCTATGCCATGAGGGCATAACTGCAGAACCCAATGGCAGACTCAATGGATGGACCTATGGTTTCCTTCAGCTATCATTTTATATATGTCTATGTTTCTTTGTTTGTAATATTTATAATGATGATTAAAGGTGCCTACTCCAGTTAACCAATACAACAATTATTTTTATTTTCTGAATAGGAAATTGAATTTATTAGTGGAAAATGTTTTTTGACATTTGTCTATAACAGTACTGACAAAATAGATGAGCATAAAAGGGATTAGAAGTTTGTGCAAAGCATGATTTTTTAAATAATAGTTACTGTTCAAAAATATATTGCACTAAAAAGGACGATGTTACAAGTTATCAGAGTATGCACAATCCTAGCAGAAGAATTCATTTACTGTAGATAATGGCTTAAAATCAATTTGGTCAGTAAGAACCGATGGGCTCAGCACCTCTAAGGTATAGGGTAGTGTGAAACCAGGGCATTATTCTAATTTTTATTTATTTTTATTAATTATGGCTGATATATGCTACTGAATGCAGCACTTCAGCGGATGAATAGTGTATCCAACATAAATAAGTTTGTATGAACACTGGCATATGTTAACACAGAAGGACATCTGGCAACCTATGTACTGTATACATTCAGCAAAAAAAAAAAAAACTTTCCTCGCTTTGGGTGTTCAAACTTTTTACCTGTGAGGGCATGACTGCAGAGACACCAGCACTTGTTGAATCCTACCCTTTGGCTAATAGGAACAGATATTTTTGCCATATAATGGCTGTTGGTCATGTGGTTAACTATAGTTTTTCCTGTTCTAAATGTGGCATCGGGAGGGAGTCCTACCAGGGGTTGGAGGCTATCATCTGCTGTGTGTGCAGCCCATCTCTTATGGATTATCTGTTTAAGTGGCATTAAAAGTATCAACACTAAGTGTAAAGAGAAAATCAAAAGCTGTTTGTCTCTTCATTAATTTTTATACTTAGCCTGTTTCATTTTCTGTAATCTCTTATTTATGCTTATCGTAATCCATCCATAGTCTTGCCATGATCAACTTAATTCTTAAGTTAAATTATGCCATCTCTTATCATAGCTATAAAATGACAGATACTGTACCTAGTATATATTACATTTGTTTTTCACAGTAAAAAATTAGGTTCTCAGAAATACATAAGTTGTAGTTCAAACAACATGAAGTCATGCTGTATTCTGACTATATACAGTTTATCTCCAGCACTAGAACTGCTCCAGAGAGGAAAGAGTTAAGTCTATGCCAAGGCATAGAACGTTGAGCCCGAGCTCGGTTTTCAAACCTCTGTCCCAGGTACTCTTCAGTGTAACAGTCAGATTCTTTACTCTGCCTTACTGTGAAGTCGCTCCGGAGATTCTCTCCCTCACTTTGGTTCAGTTGTGGTAAAATAGTTCAGTTTAATAAACCGCTTCTTTATTTTTTCGGTCTTTGCATCTCTGTCCAGACACAGTAAGTGTATTAGTAGGTAGTAGTGTGGTTTGTGAAGAAATTGTTTTTTGTTTTCGGTTTCTTCCCAGTCAGTCTGGTTGGGAATCGAACCGATTTGTTGTTCTGTTTTTTTACATGTGTTTAGTGTGGTTTTCCGGTATCTATCGGTTCCTGAAAAAAACATTGATTTCTCCGGTTCTTTCATCCTAGCCGTGACATGGCAGGAACTGATAGATTTGGTAGTTGCCTGGCTTGAACGCTGGTAAGGGTGACTTTGTGTTTAAAGGCATGTCTGAGAAACCCAAAAAGAAAACCGGGCCCACTGGGTTTCAACACTGCACTGAGTGTGGGGAGGCTTTTGCCAAGGTTGACCCCCACATCATCTGCATGTATTGTCTGGGGTTTGACCACCTCAAAGAAGATTGCCAAATCTTCAGGAACTTTCCTAAGGCCACTGTTGAAAAATATTTAAGTAGGCTGAAGGAAAGGGAGGCCAAAAAATCCGTTGACCCAGATGGCCAGCCCGGTTTGGTTCCGACCAAACCTGAGGGGTTGCCCACTGACCTGGGTGATACCTCCTCGGGCAAAAGAAGTGCAAATTCTGTGGAACTGGTCCCTGCAAAAAGAAAGTGCAAGTCAGCTGGTTCGGATCCCGGTTCCCATGGTCCGACCACTGAAGAGCTAGCCAAAGAGATCACTATTGTGCAGTCGCTTCACCCGGTTCTGACACATGAGGAAGGGCATATCCACTCACGGCGATGGACAGGTAGGATGACCGGATGAGGGGGGGTGAACTAGGTGACAGGATGTTGCTATATGTACCCGCATGGGGTGGTGGGAGCGAGCACGGCGAGCGTGGGCTGGGAGGGGGTGGAGATACTGTTGGGAGTCGAGCTGTGGTTGCCAGTTGAGCTGTGTCGTGGCATCGGGGATTGGCTAGTGGTTGGTGTAGCTGAGGTACTGAGTCCGGGTCCAGGCGCTGATGCAATTTTTATTGCGCCCGGCCTGAACCTTTTCATTTTTACTGCTTTCACCCCCACCCGACATGCACCCCCCGGAGTTGAGAATCCTTAAGTAGGGGGGTGTAGGAGTGCAGCACCTCCTACAGAAAACAGTAAAAATATGTCTGGGCACCATTGTGCTGGTGTGCCGGGGTTGTCAGAGTGCCTAAAATGTGTTCAGCACTCTGACTGAGCGATAACGGTGATTGCCTTTAGGCGTTCGCCATTAACACATAGACCTGAGACGGTTGGTTCAGTCAGACTTGTCTGCTTCTGGGTATGACCCTGAAGCATTTTATGAGGGCAAGTGGGAAGGAGACAAAGATGATGAAGATGAGGATTATGAAGACCTAGATGATCCTATTGAGCCTGACATCTCCCCAGACAAGCCTTCTAATGTGTCTCCTCCCAGGCTTGCTGAGTCTTCCTCCCACATCTTGTTTTACAAGAAGGTGGCTGAGACTCTTCAGCTTCCAGTGGAAGAAGCTGAACAGGATCAGGAGGAGCCTGACTATGTTGAAATGATGGATGTTCCAGAGTCAGAAAGGGTGTCTATCCTTCTGCACAAGTTCCTGGGGAAACAGCCCCAAAAAATATTACAGTTTCTAACATCCATTCCTCCTGTGGATAAGAAAATGGACAGGAGGTATGCTCTGTCAGGCCTGGGTATGGATTTCCTTATTAACCATTGCAGCCATGTTGGGGTAGTGCAAGCTGCAGCCCGTGACAAGGCTAATATTCCCCTGGCATCTCACCCCCCCAGATAAGGATTCCAGGAAAGTGGATGCCACGGCAAAGAAGCAGTACTTGCATCCTCTTGTGACTCAGGCAATCCAATTATATGGCATATATAGCCAGATACCAGAAGTCCAAGTGGGATACTGTTCTGGAGCTGGATAAGAATGCCCCTCCCCAGCTGGCCAATGAGCTGGAGCAGTTGGCTGTGGATGGCATCAAATTTTCTAAGGTCCAATTTCATGCTGCTGTGGACTCGAATGATGTTCATTCTAGGGTCATGGCTACGTCTGTTTCCATGAGGAGATTGGCCTGGCTCAGGTGTACCAGTTTATCTCAGGATACCCAGACCAAGGCCATGGATTTTCCTGTCACTAGTAACTTTCTGTTTGGGGAACAAATAGAGATGTACATGAAAAAGATGGACTAATACAGGACCACATACAGGAGTGCTGCAGCCAAAAAAAAGCAGACCACTCCTCAGTGACAGCAATCCAGGGCTGGCAGGGATAGGCCTTTTCACATGCCTTTCTACCAGGCCCAGGCCTCCTCTTCTTTTCAGCAGAGGGGGTTCTTTAGGGGAAGAGGCAGAAGGGGGATGTCAAGGGCTGCACCCTCTTCTCAGTCTAAGCCCTCTGCCAAACAGACACCCTGATGTGTCAGCCAAGGTCACCTCTCCAATTCCTGTAGGGGGTAGACTGGCTCACTTTTTCCAGGCCTGGAAGTCTGTCACTTCAGACAAGTGGGTCCTGGAAGTAGTGAGCCAGGGTCTTGCTCTCAGCTTCAGCAGGTTCCCAAAGTTGAGAGCAAAGGCTTTCTGTCCTTCCTCGGAAGAGGAAACACAGGCCTTAGAAACAGAGGTTTCTTGTCTACTGCTTCTGCAGGCAGTGGAGAGCGTACCTTTCATTCACAGGGGAAAAGGGTTGTACTCCAGGTACTTCCTTACCCTAAAAAAGACAGGGGAGTGGAGACCCATCCTGGATCTACGATACCTAAACAAACACATTCTAAAGCCAAAGTTCAAGATGGTGACTCTGGGAATTATTCTTCCCTCTCTGAGACGAGAAACTGGCTAGCCTCTCTGGATCTCAAGGATGCCTATTTCCACATACCTATCCACAGTCTCACAGAACGTGCCTCCAGTTCGAACTGCCCTCAGGCCACTACCAGTTCAGAGCAATGCTTTTCTGCCTCACATCTGCCCCAAGAGTATTCACCAAATGCCTTGGAGTAGTGGTAGCCTTCCTCAGAAGACAAGGCATCCTACTGTTCCCTTATCTGGATGACTGGCTCCTAGTAGGTCAGTCCCCAGACCAAGTCAGATCAGCTCTAGGGGTCATTCAAAATCTTCTTCACTCCCTAGGATTCATCCTAAATCTTGAAAAGTCTGTTCTGGAGCCAGTTCAGCTTCTCACATTTATAGGAGTGGAGCTGGACACTGTTCAGGCCAGGGCCTTCCTTTCTCTATCAAGGATCCAATCCCTCACTTCTCTGGCTTCCTCTTTTCATCCACTGGTGTCTCGGCCAGCCAGACATTTCTTGCAGTTGCTAGGCCACATGGCAGCCTGCACTGCAGTAGTGCAAGGGGCAAGGTTTCAGATGAGGGACATCCAATTTCACCTAAAGGCTTTTTGGTCTCAGAAAAAAGAGCCCCTCTCCAAGTTGGTTCCAATGTCTCTAACTTTGGTTCAGGCCCTCCAGTGGTGGCTGGAAGAGGACAATTTGAGGCAAGGGGTTACTTTCCTCAGTCAGGCCCCCACAGTGACTCTCACCACAGATGCTTCTCTGCTGGGATGGGGAGCCCACATGGATCCGCATACTGCTCAAGGGACTTGGTCCTATCAGGAGTATCTCCTTCACATAAATCTTATTGAACTTAGGACTGTCTTCCTGGCCCTTCAGACATTTTTTACTTTGATTCAGGGGAAAGTGGTGCAGATCAGGACAGACAACACCACAACCATGTGGGACATCAACAAGCAGGGGGCACTCGGTCCTCGGCCTTGTGCACCGAGGCCATGAAAATATGGTCACTAGCTTATTCCCTGCAGGCTTCCCTGGTTGCTGTGCATCTTTCAGAGAAGGACAGTGTACTTGTAGATGCTCTTAGCAGGACTTCTCAAGGTCACCACGAATGGTCCCTGAATCCTCTCATCCTTCAGACCATTTTCAAGAGATGGGGCACTCCAGAGATAGATTTCTTTGCAGCCCTGGACAACCATCAGCTCCCTCTATTCTGCTGCAGGCCCCCTCTGTGGGGGTCTCTTCCTCTAGATGCCCTCCTGTTGGATTGAACCAACAGGTTTCTCTATGCTTTTCCTCCTTTTCCTCTGATATTCAGAGTTCTAGTCAAGATCAGGTCCCAACCCTGCTCTGTGATTCTGATAGCCCTGGATTGGGCCAGACAGCCTTGGTATCCTCTACTATTGTCACTATCAGTGACAATTCCCCTGTGTCTTCTCAGACAGTTCAACCTCCTCACCTCAACTCAGGGGAGGATATTGTACCCCAACCTTCACACACTCAGGCTCAAGGCTTGGTTCTTGAGAAGCTAGAATATGCAGATCTGCATCTCTCTCAGCCAGCTCTGGATATCCGTAAGGCCAGTAGGAAACCTTCTAGAAAAACTTATGATTCTGAATGGAAGAAGTGTGGGTTCTGGTCTTCCCAGAGGCACATCCATCCACATTCAACTGATATTGCCACTGCCCTAGATTATTTGGTATATCTTAACAGTTTAGGCCTTCGGCCTACCACTCGCAAGGTGCATTTGGCAGCTATTTCTGCTTTTCTTTTGGCTGGAAAGGGCTCTTCTCTAGCTTGCCACCCAGTTTTCAAGAAATTCTTTAAAGGTTTGGTTCACATCAGCCCTCCTTTCAGGGATCCGACTCCCTTGTGGGACCTGAATATCTGTATTACACAGCTGATGCAGCCTCCTTTTGAACCCCTTTGCTCAGTTGAGCTCAAGCATCTGACTTGAAAAACTGTATTCCTGGTTGCTATTACCTCTGCCAGGAGAATCAGTGGGTTACAGGCTCTATTAGTGGAACCTGATTTCATCTCATTCCATAGGGATAAGGTGGTCCTTCATGCAAATCGAAAATTCCTCCCTAAAGTGGTATCAAACTTCCATCTGAACCAATCTATGACATTGCCTGTATTTTTCACTGATCATTCCTCCTCTGGAGAGAGGAGATTACAGTCTTGATGTAAAGAGGGTTCTGAGTTACTACTTAGAATCCACGAAGCCCCATAAAAATGACTGCTCCCAGCTGTTTCTCCCTTATGGGGAGGTGGGTAAAGGCAAGTATGACACCAAGAAAACTATTGCTAGGTGGATTGTCTCTTGCATGCAGTTCTGCTACTCAAAATTGGGGAAAGAGTCTTCCCTCAGGCCTGAGGGCTCACTCCACCAGAGGTACAGCTGCTTCGGTCGCATCAGCTAGGGACATACTCTTAGTGGAAATCTGTAAAGCAGCCACCCGGAAGACTGTTCACACATTCACCAAGCATCACTCCTTGGATATACAGGCGAGAAGTGATGCTAGGTTTGGTACTGCAGTACTGCACAGCCTGTTCCCAAAATAGGTTCTGTAGTTCCATCCTCCTTGGGGGTACTGCTTGGTAGTCTGCATATAGTCAGAATACAGCAAGACTTCATGTGTTTGAAGAAAAAATTACTCACCTTAGTAACTGTGTTTCTTCTAATGGAGTCTTGCTGTATTCTGACCTCCCTACCTGCCTTCCATCCTGGAACCTAGTTGTTTTGGGATGTGGGTGGGTAGGTGCAGTGTTGCACTCCAGGGGTATACCTGGATGCCTCTTCTTAACTGAAGATTGTTTCTTGTTCCTTAGTTTTATTACCTACTTGCATTCTTTTTGGGGGTCTCAACTTGAGTCTTTGGACTCTAAAATTGATGTCTTTTGCCCTTTGGCACAAAAGTTTTAAAAACAATTTCTGGCTTGTTAGTTGCTTAGTATAGGGCTCATAAGAATCTGATGGTTACACTGAAGAGTACCTGGGACAGAGGTTTGAAAACTGAGCTCGAGCTCAATGTTCTATGCCTTGTCATAGAGTTAACTCTTTCCTCTCTGGAGCAGTTCAAGTGCTGGGGCTAACTGCATATAGTCAGAATACAGCAAGACTCCATTAGAAGAAACACAATTACTAAGGTGAGTAATGTTTTCTTAACTTCTAGGAATCTATAGTTTAATTAAAAAAGTTCCATTTGCTACTGTTTCTGGGCATAGTTGTTATACAATTTTTTGAGCATAATCTCCCTGTACTATGGCCTCTCTAATATTGTTTTGAATATTCTGGATATACCATGGTCAATCATGGTTCATCCAGACTTTGACATTTTAAACTAATAAAAATATTCATAATAACATTGTTTTGTAATTGATGAGGAAACAAAGTTTACACAAGAAATTACTTAGTTGGGCATAGCAAAATTAATAAAAGAACTCACATCTTAAAATAGTTTTATTTTGTGGTGGTATAAATAGCAATTGGAACATTATATCAGTTATGCATGAGGAATGACTTCATTAGAAAGAGGAACAGCAGCAAAAAATGGGTATGTAAATGAAAGCTATTTTTATAGAATGTATGGATGACATGTATTCATTGCATCATGTTAAGGCTGCTGAAAAAAAAAATTATATGAATGAAGACATTTGTTTTATAATGCAGAAAACACTAGCACGAACAGTAAAAGAAGGGGACAAGACTTTCTATAGATACATTAGTGAAAGGAGAAAGTCCAGAGGGTGTATTGCTAAGATCAAAGGGGATAAGCAGGAGTGTGTGGAGGAGGACCAATGAAAAGCATTTATCTTAAACAGATGCTTCTGCTCAGTATTTACCGAGGAGAAGGTAGGGCAAGGCCCACAGCTCAGCACCATGGGGTGCAAAAGTCCCTTCACAAAGGAAAGGGTCCTACAAGAGCTTGTTATGCTCAGGGTGGACAAGGCAATAGGACCTGATGGCATACATCCCAGGGCACTAAAGAAGCTAAGGGTGGAACTAGCAGAGCCATTAGTAGAACTGTTTAGTGAGTCTCTGAGCACAGGAGAGGTCCCAGAAGATTGGAGAAGGTCTTATGTGATCCTGCTCCACAAGAGTGGCAGCAGGGAGGAGGCAAGGAACTACAGACCAGTCTGTCTTACCTCAGTAGTGGGCAAGATTATGGAGGCACTCCTTAAGGAAAGGATAGTGCAACACCTGAAATCCATAGGAGTGCAGGATCCAAGACAGCATGGGTTTATAGGAAGGCCCTGTCAAACTAATCTTATAGATTTCTTCGACTGGGTAGCCAGAGTAGTGGACCAAAGGGGTGCAGTTGATGTCACCTACCTTGACTTCAGCAAAGCTATTGATACTGTTCCACATAAAAGATTGATTAATAAGCTGGGTAGGCTTGGTGTGGGTCAGACATTCGTCAACTGGGTGACAAACTGGTTGATGGGCAGAAAACAGAGAGTGGTGGTAAATGGTATACAGTCAGAAGAGATGCAAGTCATGAGTGGGGTACCTCAGGGCCAGTCCTCTTCAATATCTTCATCAGTGACATAGCAGATGGACTGGAGGGTAAGGTTTACCTGTTTGCAGATGACACCAAGATCTGCAACAGAGTAGATGATCCAGATGGGGTGGGAAAAATGAGAAAAGATCTGGAAAAACTGCCAAAATGGTCTGAAGAGTGACAATTGGGGTTTAACACAACAAAGTGCAAGATCATGCACATAGGGAAGAGAAACCCTTAAGTTACCTATTGGTTGGGAGGGGAGTTGCCAGCAATTGCAAGGGAAGAAAAAGACTTGGGCATCATCATCACAGATGACCTAAAATCATCCAAGCAGACCACTAAAGCAGTAGGTAAGACTAGAGGGTTGTTGGGGTGTATTAGTAGGGGTATCACAAGTCGTAAGAGGGAGGTAATAATCCCTCTTTACAAGACACTGGTTAGCTCCCATCTGGAATACTGCATGTAGTACTGGAGGCCACTCCTGCACAAGGACATTAACAAAATGGAGGCAGTCCAGAGAAGGGCAACCAAAATGGTGCAGGGACTGCATCAGAAAACATATAAGGACAGATTAATAGAGCTCAATATGTATACCCTAGAGCAAAGGAGGGAGAGAGGAGATATGATTGAGACATTCAAACATCTTAAGGGCATTAACAAGGTGAAAGAGTCTAGCATGTTTCAATATAAGACAAATAGCAGGACAAGAGGACACAGCATGAGATTAGAGGGAGGCTGATTAAGGGGCAATGTGAGGAAGTTCCTTTTCACAGAAAGGGTGGTGGATGCATGGAACGGCCTACCTTAGGAAGTGGTGGACATGAATACAGTGCAGGACTTCAAACAGGCATAGGTTAGGCATAAGGGAACAATACATATGAGTATGAATAAATAGGCCATTGACAGAGTAAAGGCCTATGGCACATTCATAAGGTAGAAAAAATGGGCAGACTGGATGGCCCTTGCAGTCCTTATCTGCTGTCCACTTCTATGTTTCTATGAAACATCTGAAATTACCAACCATGGATAACCATGAATACTGGCCAACTTGAATAATTCTCAAACTATATTGACCATGGTCATCCATAGTCTATCCCTGGGTCATTTACCATGAGCAGTTGTCCATAGAGTACCACTGTTTAACCATGTACATCCATGGTTTAGTCATGATCCTAAGAGCAGTTTTGGCTAGTACACTGTACATAGACTTTTCAATTGGAGTATTATATTACTGGCCCCATTTTGTCATATGTTTATAGACCTTTTCTGTATCTATAATTTTAGTCAATTAATTCATAGGTACATTAATGTAATAAGATGAAGCATGGTCATGAATAACATTATGTTCACCTCTTGTTATTCTAAAACCAGAAAAGGTGATATTGCTGAATGGCACACAGTGAGAAAATGGCTGTTCTGGGACTTGATTCTCATATCATCACTATTTCACAATTAAATGCATTAACCACAAGACTGTATGACCTCAATTCATATATTTTACCATCATTAACACAATAAAATCACTGAAGTTCGTGTAAAAACTCAGGAAGCTAAAAGACCTGATGGAAGACCAGGAAAGCCACCTCTGTCTGAACAACAGAATCATTGTGGGGGTATCTGAGCTGGCCAAGGGCTCCAACATACTCACCTTTACCCAGAAACCACTGATGGAGTTGGTTGAGCCCCCACAAGCAAACCTAGTCTACATTCTGGATGGACTATGCCCACTGCTCCTTTAAACAGACACAGTGGCAGGGAAACAAATTCAGAGTCATTATAACCCGATGCACAAGCCTCCAAGACAAGATGCACATCCAGACACAAGCCAGAATAAAAGGCTCACTACAATGGAATAGCCAAAGAATTCATCTATACATTGATGTTATGTCCCAGGTAAGGGACAAGCAAAAGGCTTACCAAGACATGAAGAGAAAACTTCACCAGGCTCTCATCCCTTTCAGGATGCTTGACCCTGCCTGTCTCATCATCACAACAAACTCTGGAACCCACAAATATCCTTATGCTGAAATAGCCTGTAAGGAACTTCCAAAGATCCTACCCAAAATATTCACAACACAGCATTACCTTTCCAGAGGAGCTTTGGGCAAAAACAAGCAAGGACTGGTGGGGCGAGTTCTCTTTGCCTTACCAAGAACTTCCACCCCTTATTTTATATTTTATAACATGCTTGGCAATCAAAACTGTATTTAAACTCACCACCACCCTCATCCCAACCTTGGTCAGTAAAGAAACAGGGTAGCTAACTGCAGGCTCACAGGCTGCATCTACTCGTGCTGAGTACAGGACGGAGAGTCGATCAAGTAGTGATGAATATGCACTGAGACTGTGACAACTAGGTATCTGAAATAGAACATTGGCAAGCTTCTGGTCAGAACAAACATGGACATGAGGACATAACAACCATCTCTATCCTAGGACCCACCCTACCCTCTCCCCCACACAAGCCTCAGCCTTTGTTCCACAAGAAGCAATAAATATTTCAAGTGCTGGACATTCCAGACATGCATTCTGTGGTGCCTGCCCTACGCTGAGGTCTACTTTCCCAATATTACTGCACCACATCATCACTTGCCCAACAGAGGAAAGACCCAACATCCGAACATCTGGCCAAACAGCTGGCCCCATGGCTTAACTCTACCAGTAGAGCCAGGTGTGGAGACATCAATTCGCACACTGTTGGATACCAGGTGAGGAGTCAGAGAGGTCTACCACAGCACTCTGAACACTGCACCCACACAACCTGAGAGCAGTCCCCAACTACCAACTCCAAACAACTGAAGGCTTCTCAATTTCTACACTTTCACCATGGCCCTGTAGACTACTGTAGTACCCCCCCCCACTTCAAAGTATCCTTACCTCACACTGACTGGATCCGAATCACATGCAGCCAGCGGAAACAAGAAAAGGCTGCCGACAACCTACAACTGGGGACTCTGACAGGAATCTTACTAACAACTGACAGGAGTTCGGGGATGTCCCAGCTCAAGACAAAGGAAAATGCACACAGACAAACCCTACAGCCATGCAAAGCCTCTGCAACACATATAGCAACTCTCAATGGCTGACAGTAGAGACATTGTAACCGAACCCCTCTCAACTTACTTTTGTGGAGCACCTGTAATGTTACAAGGTATGGGGGATAAAGTCCAATGCTCTGTGTAAGCCTAAACAAGGAAAGTACATGCCATTTATTCTCTCACAAATTGTGTGTGAGTGTGCGAGGGGCGGGATGCAAGAACACTAAAGCAGTGGGCTATGGGAAGCAGGATGTGGGATGGTTATCACTGAATGTATGAAAATACCTTTAACCACACATATAGGGATCAATTCTGCTGAGCATCAATAAAGTCATAAAGAGAGTAGCCCTGGGGTGAGGGACACCTATAATTATGAGCCTAGACCAATGGCATGGGGGCCAACCACTGCATCCTAAGGACGCATTCCTCAATAAGTCCCTAGGCTCAGGGGAAGGGGCACCAAGTATTATCCCCAACAAAAGTTACAACCCCTATCTTTCCACAAGGCCCACAGTGTGTGAGACAGGCAACTGAAGCTGCTTAAGGCAGAACAGCACATGGGACATAGGGCCTGCAGACAACTCACCCAACCCACAAGCAGAATTAGGTTCCTGCTTTAATCAAGTAGCAACACTCCATTCATACCAACAAGGTGACAGTTCAGAACACCACCTGCCATCTGGAAACCCTGATATGGTAACAACCCTCACTAGCTGTGCCTAACCTAGCTATTACCACAATCATTACAGCTGCAGCAGTGGAGAGTAAAACACCACCTCACAAGCTCAGGGTCTCAGGCACACAATCAAGTCTCATAGGTGCTGTCTCTTGCCACCTACTCCTTTGGCAGCATGCACATCAGCCTAAATAAGTGCACTCCTGAATCCCCGTAGGGGTACCAACGCACATAACACAGAGGTGTGAGGAAAACAAAACAATCCACAACAGAATGTCACTGCACTCAGCAGCTTGACCATCCCCCAGCAGCCTACATCAATACAAGGCTGGAGGGTGATTGCCTGAAGTAGTGAAAAAGTGGATCAGTCCACACTCCCCAAGTCCACCCATGGGGATTTGAAGGGAGGTACACTGTCACCACTCGTGGGTTCCACATAGAAAGAGACAGAGACAGAACTGTCCCAGGTGGGGTAAGCACTGGACACACGCCCTTGTGGCCGCACCCCCTCTCAACTCAGGGCATCATGCGAGGAAGGGAATCCCCCAAGGATAAGGCCCCAAAACCTAGACTAACGGGGACAGTGAAGGAATGCAAAGCAGGCAACTCCTGAGGTAGCAACCCCTGGTCTACGCCGTAACTACACTACCAAAAAAACACTGTAGACAGTTGTAATATGAAATGCATAGCCAACTTCCATGCTATAGCCTACATCCCGTTGGAGTGGGGGACCATGCATAGGTAGCTTGCACGCTCCCTCAACCATGCCTGAAATGTGACAATACTCTAGTAGTTACAACTGCCTAGTGTACTAATAGACTTAAAACATATTTTTAACAGTATAACAGTTCATTTACTACTTCCCTTTGAGGACTTACCAGCACCACAGACTACAGATAGAGAGGAGCCACAATTCTGAGAGCTCATTATGGACCTGGTGTTAACGGGGCTCATCTCTCCCAGCATCCCCTCTGTCCAGTAGCCAGCAGAGGAGCTGGCCTGAGTGAGTCTCATGTCCGGTCTCTGCTGGTCATTTTTGTAGTGGTATTAGGCTTCAACATAATCCTAGCCAAAGTTTATTAGAGATTATGTGTTATATGTCTTGTTGTTTAATATGTCTCTTACAAAACGTGCATTTCTGATAAGATTTCAACCACTCATACTATCCCTGAAGCAAAGGCACCCTCCTTAAGTAGGGGGCTTAGAAACTGCACCTCCAGTCCCAATCTATCGAGGTATTTAGGCTCTGCCAAGAATAAGCCAAAGTGGATAATGCCCTCTCAGATACACAGGCAATCACCCAGCTCCAAATCTGATGGCTAACTTGTACCAATGTGCAACCTGAAACTTAAAGGGTGCACACATGAAAGAAAAAAGATATCAAGTCCTCAAGTACCTGAAATCCTTGGGAACCAAAATTGCCTTCCTCCAGGAAACACACACCACTGCCCAACAAGCACAACTATGGAGAAGAGATTGGGTGGGACAGGTCTTTACTGTGGGCAAAAACAATAGGAGAGCAGGGGTCACAGTATTACTACATAGGTTTCTACCATTCCAACTTCCAAGTCATAGAACAGCATACAGACCCACTAGGGAGGTACCTGATTCTAAGGTGCAAACTAGGTCAAACAGAACTAATTCTAGTCTTACTATATGGCTCAAATGCAGATGAGCCTCAATTTTTCACTTCTCTTTTAGCTACCATGCCCAATCTCCTCACCATACTAGCAAAGGACTGGAACCTGGTACCAGACAATGGCACTGATAAATCCAAGACTAAATGTCAGAGTCTCTCGCCGGCACAGAAAGCCTTCTGAAAAATGCAGGACTCAGTGGGCTTAATCGATATCTGGAGAGCACTGCACCCCACCTCCCGAGAATATTCTTTCTGGTCAATGGCACATGACTCACTATCCAGAATAGACTTCTTTCTAGTAAGCCAGATGATCCTCTGCACCACCCTGGCCTGCAAGATCAGCCCTAGGATGATCTCTGACTGCACCCCTGTCATCTTTTCCTTTTAACCCCTGGATCAGACAGACCAAGACATAACCTTGAGGTTAAACAACAACCTGCTGAAGGACCAAAACATCCTCACAAGGCTAAAAGACAGCAGCAGGCAGTTTTTCGAGATCAATTACAACTTGGTGGCCACCAAAAACACCTGTGGGGATCATTCAAATGCACTCTAACAGGTGAACTGATATATCTAGCCTCCACAAGGAAGAAGAAGAAGAGAGAAGTGGAATGCAAGCATATTCTACAGACAATCAGGGATCTTGAGAAAAAGGTCTCCAGAGACACATCACCAAACACTTGTATACGGCTCAGCACCACCCTGGCACAATATGGGAGCTTGTTAGGGAACAAGCAGAATTCACTATCTTTAGAGCAAATACAAACTATGTAGATCAGGGTAAAAGCAAGCAGATTGTTGCCCCTCCAGATTAAACAGCAGAAGATGCACAAAACGGTTCCTACCATCAAAGCTAAAAATGGGCAGTTACTCTCCCACCTGAGGGACATCGCCTCAGCCTTCAGAGACTTCTTCAAGAGTTATACACCCCTGAAGCCCCAACCCCCTTAGAAGAACTCCAGGAATTCCTCAGACTGACCCATCTTCCCCAACTCCAACTGATCAACTGGGACAGCCTGGGAGCACCCATCACAGAGCAGGAGGTGCAGAAGGCAATTGACTCCTTTCTTCTGGATAAAGTCCCAGGCCTGGATGGGGTTTTCCCCAAACTTCTGCAAATTCCTAGTACAGGATCTAGCTGGCCCCTTAACCTTGCTCTTTAACAAAGCCAAAACAAAAGCTGATCTAGACCCATCTCTCCAGGAAGCTCTCATCACATTACTTCCAAAGCCAAATAAGGATCCATCAAGTATGGATCACTACAGATCCATTTCCCTCCTCAACATTGACCTTAAAATCCTAGTCAAAATGCTAGCATCCAGACTGAATGCAGTCTAGGGTAAGCTCATAGATCCCAAACAAGTAGGCTTCATGCAGTGTAGTCTAGCCTCAGATCAAATGTGGAAGCCAAACCACATACTAGTGGCAGCCAGAGATGCTGAGTCCCCAGCAGTCCTGATCTCATTGATCACAGAGAAAACCTTCGTCAGAGTTTCCTGGCCATTCCTGTTTGAAACCTTGAAACACTTTGGTCTCCCCAAAGCCTTCATAGACTGGGTAAAACTTCTATAGTCTAACCACACAGCCAGAATGTCTTGCAACAAAGTCCAACTGAAAAGATGGACGTGTCAAGGATGCCCCCTCTTGCCCTATCTGTTCAGTCTTTACCTGGAACCCATCACAAGAAGGATCAAGATGGATGAAGCCATTCAGGGGGTCCAAGTTGGTAGTCACAGGTACAAAATCTCCACATATGCAGACAATATTCTCCTACACTTGGACAACCCGGCCCAATCCATTCCACCATCACTAGTTTTATGACTTGAATTCAGACATCTAGTGAGGTACAAACTAAATATGAAGAAAATGTGTCTGATGCCCCTTAATCATCATATATACAAGACACAGACAATGCGATGAGGGGGCATGTGGTGCCCGGATTCCATTAAATACCTAGGCATCACAGCATCACAAAATAAGAAAACAATGCAGTACAACAACCTAGACTCCATGCACATATGGGTCAAACAGGATTTGACCTGCTGGTCCATGCTCCAACTGATTCTATGGGCCCACATTAACATTATGAAATGAACATCCTACCTAGGCTACTATACGCTATCACCATGATGGTCTGCACCCTCGCACACATCTGGTTTACTAAGCTCCAATCTATCCTGTCTTCATTCCTCAAAATGGCAAACCCTCATGCAGAGTCTTCAACAAACTAACCCCATGGAAGGAGCAGGGTGGCCTTCAACTCCAAGATTTCTACCTATACTGTTTAGCAAGCCACACAGGCCAATTCCTTTGGTGAAGAAGCCACAAGGAGCAACAAGATGCTGAGAAATACATGCTACAATGGAAACAAATGGAAAAGGACCCATGTCAATTAGCAGGCATCAGCATTCAGGCACTCACATGTATCCCCCACAAGACTCTTCCCCAAACATAAAATCCACCCAACAGGCACCTTGAATTTAGTCAGCAAGCAATTTCACAATCTCCTAGCCACCTCCCCCAAAATGGACCCTACACAGGTACTAACCTGGAAGCCCAACTTTAAAATCCAAAACAAATCACTCCCTTCCAACTTCCTGGGTGGGAGTGGAAATGTAATCCCTCAGCTCCCTATTAGTGGGAAGCTCACTAATTCCCTACTGTGAATTCCAATGAGTGGTAGCCCTTGCCGAGTCCCAATCCTCTCCTTCCTCTAGCTGCAGCACATGTTAGCAGCTTCCCTAGGCCCCAAACTGTGGAACTCAAACAAGTTTGTAAAATGGGATGGGGATGATTTACACAAACTTTCAACGCAGTGACATGCCACCTCCCTAATATATAAAGAACTACAATCCATCACCACAGACCACAAGAACCCCACATGCATCTACTGGCAAGCGGAATCCCTGGGCTTGGGTCTCCCAACTCCACAGCAGCCATGTGGAAGGTGATGTACAAATACCTCAAGTTTGATGGCCTTAGGCTCATGCAGTTCAAAATTAACCACAATCTGTACCTCACTCCAGCCGAGCTCCTCAAGATGGGCAAACTCAGTAAGGATCACTGTACTAGATGCCACATAGACAAGGCCACCATAAAACACATTCTGTGGGATTCTCCCAAAGCCCAACCCTTCTGGGAGGCAGTACTATCAAGCATGGATCCCTTATTGGGACTGGAGGATACTTTCTCTCCTAAACCTTGTCTCTTGGGACTCAATCTGGAGAAACTCATGGGTAATAGAAAATACCACATCTCATTCATCTCAGTGATGGTGAAAAAAATAATACTTAAACACTGGCTGGATGACAGAGTACCAACTTATTCAGAGTTGCATAATGCTATGCTAGAGGCTTTGAGAATAGAGAAAATGATCTGTTACATGCGACACATACCGAAACTTTACCTAAGCAGTTGGGCATTGTTGGACACACTCTTGCTACAGACACAATCCAGGGGCATGCCAGATTGAAAGGAACTTAATTTGTAATCTTTGTAAGTGGCTCCTGTGAAAGTTTCTGCTGTCCAACCATGATGTGAACTTGATCATACCTCAGCAAAATGCAGCACAAATCAGTCCATGAATGTTAACTGGACAAACTACGTTTAGTTCGATGTATGTCTTAGATGTTTTGTTTAATGTACTCTGTTTTGTTGTTTGTATTCATATTTTTTAATAAAGTTTACTATTCTCAAAAAAATAAGTAAGCACTAGTCCACCACTAAAACAGCTAATAGGGGAGGAGAGTTCCAATCAGTAGAATGTGCAATTGGAGCTGTCAGATCAAGTGCATGAGGGTGAGGTTAACTTTAGTTAAGTACACCCTTTTTGGTTACCAGTTTCCAAATAAATGTATAAATAGAATGATAGTGATTTTCAACAATGTTTCATGGTAGAAGACTCTGGCTTTTGAAGACTCTTGCATAAACTGAAGCCCAAATACAACATTCCATCATGCTTCATGTTTTCCAGGTTTGGTTTCCCTAGCACTTATGAGGCAGTACACATGCAGATGGTGATTTTTCTGAAGGAGGCAGATTGAGGTTATATGCATTTCACTAGTGATATCTGGAGAAGTTGTGAAAAACTAAAGCTTTTTAAGTTTCACTGCCCATTGGGTTCTGCCCAAACCCAGCACCACCAATACCATTCCTATCCCACCTTAACCACCACCAGCCACTGCAAAGGTATATTGAACCAAACGGCCTCAGAGAAGTAAAGTAATAGAGTTGGTTGTGGAGGGGAAGCACAGAGGTGAAAACATTCCATGGTTCATCCAGTCACTGCTGGCTGTACTGTATATACCCTCATGATGTGAAGGTAGGAATCTTAATGAAGGACAGTGAGAGTAACATCCACGAATGATGGTGATTTGACCCATTCATCTTGTTTTACACATGCATTAAATATAATGCTGAGTAATATGTTTTACAAATATATACGACTGAAAAAAACACTTGACATTCTATGGGACATCACTAGATATTTCCATCATTCCCCCTAATGTGCTCAGTTCCTCTGCCTGTACCAGCAGAAGAACATTTTTTCTCAGTATTTTTTACTTAAAGACATTCCTCAAGATGTAATTTCATCTTTTCTATGATGAAGAAACTGGTGGAACAGAAACCAATGTTACAGGTTTTGGAATTTGATGATGTGGCCTGTGGGAAATATCTGTTTAAGGTGCCATGATGTCAGTGCTGAATCAGAAACTCTTAACATGGTCCTTCTCATGGTGAGTCGACTTGAACTCCACACACACCATTATTTAGCATCTTCTATAGCAACCTAGCAAATCAAGACTGCTAGTTGAAGTAGCCAAGGTGGCATTTCTGAAAGTTCAACCAATCAGGTTTTTGAGGAGAAAAGACATTGCCATTCATTCATTCACTCCATTACCAGACGGGAGTTGGCAGTGAACTCAGAAGACGCTCTGCACTGGAGAACCATTTACTTTATTTTCAGGTTGATTTTGTGGGTGTTGGTGGGAGAAGAATGGTGCTGGGAACTGGGGGAGTTGAGTAGGAGACTTGGTGTACTTTATAAAGACAAAGGGATTCAGATGGAGGGAGGTGGATGAGTGTATTTGGCATGTGGGTGGGGAGGGATTACATTTGTAGCAGTCACAGCCACAAGCAGAATCATGATGTTCATCAGAGCAGAGGAGTGGAGAGTGTCAGTGGGGTGGTGGGGTGGAATGGGGGTATCATGATTTCTAGGTTTTTGGATGTGGAGGGAGGGTCTGGGTTGTAGCACACAACCCAGTTCATTTTGGGATTTGCCTGCGAATTAGCCATTCACTATGCAAATTTGGCTAATCTACCCAATGAATAACAATGCAAACTGCAATCCCCAGATCCACAAATTTGCCAGAAATTGTGGATTTTTTCATGGAGTACATTTCAGCAACTTTGCACTCCACTAACGGTAGTAGAGGAGTCAGTGGTGATACCATTAGTTCATCTGAGTCATCTCAACAGTAACAGCAGGATGCAATAGTCATTAAAGAAGTGGCAGTGATATTTCTGATGTACACAAGTTGCAGATAGATTTGACAGCATTAGATCACACACACTATGTGACATGGCAACACTACTAAATCCTAGATATAAAGATGTATTTATTCCCCCAGCATACATAGAGTATGCCACACAGAAAGAGTTGTACACTGTTATGATGAGGCAGCAATGACAGCTTGAAAACAAAACAACAACAATATGCATACACAACCTCCAGATCATACTGCTCCTCATTTGCTGCAGACATCATGTAGTGATATTGCCGGGCATCAGCTTGACATGGAAGAAGACTTGGATAGTGAAGATCCTGAGACAAACAAGGACATTTGGGAGTGAATGTTAGTGTTGATTAGACATTTTGAAGAAAGATACAGACATCTCACCAAAGTACATGATGCAGACACTATCGGTACCTGGTTAGATTAGCGCTACCAGAATAGTGCCAATCAACTGAGCACTAGTCTGGTTAGTGCTACCACGGACAGTGAGCAGGGATGTAGAGCACTTGCGATAAGCTCTCCCTTGGTTGCTGTCCATGGTGCTGCCACAGGACAATGGCAGCAAAATACTGGAGGGCTGGCTAAGCTGCTCCCATGGCGTGGAGGGCTGGAACATGAAGCTGCTCGGCAGTAGAGACCAGGGTTCTAATCCTGGTCTCCAACCATTTTGCACAAATCAGGACATGTGTTTTTTTTTTACTAGGGGCCATGTAAACAGTATTCCATGGCCCCACAATTTAGTTTGCCCCATGATCCACCCCCCTGAGTGGGAATCTTTAAGTCCAGGTGATGTGGGGGCAAAGCCCCCCACAAAAATAAAATCAACAGCATTTTTGCTGCACTGTTAATGCCATTGGCATTGTGGTCAGCTATGTTCTGACCCTGTGCCAGCTTATCTAGCAGAGCCACTATCTAGCAGAAGTAGTGACCCAACTGAATTCTAACAAGACAGGGTTGTCTTTTGGCCTTCACTGGCTGAAATGGTTTGTATTATCTAGGTTACCCTACAGTATCAGTCACTTCGGTATGATGGTGCAGAAAATGTGGCTTATTGCCTCACCACATTGGCAGCAGTAATCAATGCTGGTTACTGAAAATCTGGAATTCTTAGTATTTATCAAACTCTGCTTACCACAGATCAATTTTAGCTATCCATTCAATTATTCTGATACTACACCGGCAATCACACAAAAGTTTAACAGTGCCTTGAAATGCTGCAGCAAGTAAAGTATGCATGCTGCAGCAACTCCACTGTCTTCAATTGTAATTTGATCCTGATATCTCAACATACCTTGAGGCATACTTTATTTATTTATTTAATTATTTATTCATTCAGTCTTGGATTACAATACCTCTGAGCACAAACAGCTCTTTTACAAAGGTTCCATGTCATGATGAGGGGAGACAAACATACAAGGGAGACAAAATACATTGTTTCCATAATACATTGAGTCAAGCAGAGTAAGTATACAATTGTAAATACAGAAGAGACATGACTAAGAGGGTGAAACAAGGTGTGGCAGTGAGAGGAGGGTAAGCAATGGAAACAAAAAAGTTGGAGAAGGCAGCCAGGGGCCTTGACAAGCCACAAGTAGGAGGGCGAGGCAGTGAGAGGGCAGGGGGCAGGGAGGTGGCGTAGAAGGTGGGGAAGAGGCCTTGTCCAAATTGGAGAGGATATAAAGTATATGGGTAGCGAAGTGAAACAGGAGGCCACATAGGTAGGACAGATTGCTAGTAGGTAAGGGAGTTTAGGCATAACAGTCACAGAAGCTATTAGAGGTGAGGTGTTGGCAGAGAATGAGTTTGAACATATCTAGGTATGGTAGGGTTGATATATCACTGTGAAGTGCGTTAAATCAAAGAGGAGCTCTGTAGACAAACGAGCATTGCTCCTGTGTTGTCCAGCATCTAGGAACATGGAGAAGTTGGTTGCCAACTTCTCCATGTTCTACTAGTATACTGTAGAGAATTTAAAGTTTTTATGACTCCTTGTATGTTCCCACTCCTATAACTTCTGCTGACAAATGTCCCTGAATTCCCACTAGCACAGACATCACAGTATGAACCACAATCCCTAGCAGCAGCACAGTGAGTACTCTGACACATACCAAGTCCTACTCCTGAAGAGGCAACTTTTACAATATCATCACTGACAAGCTCAATTTCATCAGGTGTGCTGCTCACACAGTGTCATTAGCAATTGAATCAGACCTGTCTATGGTGAATTGAGGTAGGATATGGGGCACTGATTAAAAGAACATTTCTATGATGGATATGAGAGAGCAATGATAACATGCAGGTCTTGTCAAAATGTGGATCAGGCCCCTCCTTAGTAATAATTACCTTCCCACTCCTTTGCAACTTTTTTTGTGATTGTTTGCAATTTATAATAACTGCTCCCATGCATTGTACTGCATCCCAGGCTTCACCTGTCCCTGTCTAGAATTTTAAGGGAGCTTTCTCTGAGCACTTCGGTGATCGGCCGGGGGGGCACTAGACACCAGGGAGAATAATTTGGGCCATGAGCGGCCGTGGGGGCACTATACACCAGGGAGTGTGAGTTTCATTTTTGTTTATTAAAAAGAACATGAGAGGCCAGGGTAACTGGGGGGCTTTATTCAGTTATGGCTGGTGATTGACTGGGGGGGGACCACTAGACACCAAGGAGAATAATTTGGGCCAGTAAATGGCCAGGGGGGGATGGAGGGACCACTGGACACCAGGGAGAACTTTGGCAAACTTTTAAGTTTGCCCATAGGTGTGAAATTTCACCCACGAGCTGCAAATTTCGCCGGTTTGCAGGCAAACTTTTGCTCGCTCCGGAAGTGAAATTTTGTATTTTGCTCTGTGAAATATTTTGTGTAATGCACGAATTATGTGAAATATTTCGCTGGGTGAAATTTTTCAATTTTGCACAACACTATTTGGGATCAGTGAGATACTACATGTTTCTGTTATTGCACTAATTTGCACTTCATTTATCTTCATTACCTCATTTATCTAATCAATTTTCATAACTAATGAGCTAACATTTGTATTTAAAAGGTAGGTGTACAGGCTTTAACAGTTTGCACTATACCAAATTTATTTCTCTCATTTGCTTAATTTGACCTTTAACTTTCCTGTCTCCACATCTATTTTCAGAACATAACAAAAGGTATCTACTGTGCAGTATAACAATCACTCATATTGCTCAGGTGCATGAGTGATTGGTGGTTGTTTGGGAGGAGGGAGAAGCACCCGAGGGTGGGCTGACAGTGAGAGATCAGCAGTCATTTGCTGGTGCATTGGAGGACCCACCAGACCACATGACTACAAACAACCAATAGGGTGGCTGTAGTCCAGTAGGGAATAAAGTGTAGGCCACTCCAGAGTCTACTCGCAGTCAGAGGGATGCCATCGGCTGTGGAAGAGTGTCAGATCAAGCAGTCTTTGGGGAGACCTTCTGGAGACTGCTGTGCTGCCCCATCAGCAGGCACCTCTTTGTGCAGAGGGAGGAGATTGCCACACTCATGGCTGAGATCCTTGGGTGAGGACCTACTCCCCCACTCAGGGACAACCAAGTCCACCCCCATTGCCTGAAAAGGTGCTGGGAAGGAGGAGCGGCTGGACAACAGTGAACTTGGGGATGGTAAAGTTGGTTGAGCGTAGGCACATCCCTCATCCCATACCACTACGGAATTCCTACACCACACTGGCAGGGTGGGACTTTCCCACAGAGGCAACTGAAGCAGTGATAGGATGGATGTGGAAGTCCTCCCTGGTGGAGACCCCAAGGGGGTAGCAGAGGACCCCAGAGGAGGAGGAGGAGGAAGTGAATCCTGGTGGGGGACCCTATAGTAAGGGAGATACACTTGGGGACAGGTAGGGATGAGGAGAGGGTGGTAATGTGCCTCCTGGTACCACAGATCGTAGGGATGGAAGGAGGATCCTAAGGATCACTGGGAAGGCAGGGGAGAAGGGAGAGCTGGATGTCATTTTCCACTTGGGAACAAATGACCTGGCTATGGAGGAGCCAGAAACAGTTCAGGAGGAGTTCAAGAAATTGGGAAGGGGTCTTGGGCAAGTATCACAATCTCTTACTTTCTCAGATGTGCTACCTGTCCATGACAAGGGGAATGACAGGCAGCTCCACACCAAGAGCTTCAGCATATGGTTGTTGAAATGGTGTGTAGAGGAGGGATTCAGATGCATTGGAGACTGGGGCTCCACCTGAAGAGATAGAAGCCTGTACAGGGGCAATCACCTGCATCTATCCAGGAGGGGAACTGAGATCCTCAGTGAACTGTTTAAATGCTACATTGGTAAGCATTTAATCTAACTGAGGACGGAGGCAGAATAAGGCAGAAAGACATAGTCTGTCCCTCCCCCACATGCTTACAGGGTCAGCAGTGGGAAGCCTAAGGGTGGGAAGTCCCAAAAGGAACAAACACAAATAGGTAACCAAGAGGAAGGGGGGAGGAGGAAAGAAAATAGAGGAGGAAACAGGGGAGGGCAAAAAGGCAAGAGGAGGGGAAGTGGTAGTACAAAATGGAGATCCATGTGTGCAAATGCTCAAAATCTGAACAAGATGGCAGACCTAAAGGGCCACCATGGCAGCAGCAAACCTGGACATAGTAGCAATTGCAGAGGCCTGGAGCAATGAAAACCAGGACTGGGATATAGCCATACCAGGGTATGCTCTATTCAGGAGGGACAGGGTAGGAAAAAAGGGAGTAGGGGTGGCTCTTTACATGAGGGAAAACATTAAAGCCACGTAAGTACAGAGGGAACAGGGAGAAGTGGAGGTACTGTGGGTCACCCGGGAGATGGGGGAGTGCTATACAAACAGGGGTGATCTAAAGACCTCCAGCACAGGGGAGGAAGGAGATAAGCATATGATTGAAGAAATCCAAGGGATGGCTAACAAGGGTCAAGTATTGCTAGTGGGAGACTTCAGTGTACCTGGATTGGAACCGCCCTGCAGCAGCAGCAGTTAGAAGTAGGGAAATCCTAGATTCCCTGCAGGGGGTGTTCCTCAGGCAGCTAGTTAAAGAACCCATTCATGGGGAAGGGGGCGATGCTGGACCTGGTACTGCCAAATGGGGACTGTGTCACTGACATCACAGTTTGAAGCCACCTGGGGACCAGTGATCATTGTACGGTGTGGTTCAACATAAGGACTGGGCCAGAATCTAACCACACTAAAATGAGGGTCCTGGACTTCAGGATGGCCAATTTCAAGAAAATGGGGGAGTGCTTTGGAGGAGCCATAGCAGGAACAGGGAAAATGGGTGGGGTAGAGGAACAATGGGCAAAAATAAGGAAGGCCATCGAGAAGGTAACTAACCTCTGTGTGAGGCAGGTTAAAAAGAGCAGGAGAAAAAAAAAGAGACCACTATGGATCTCCAAGGAGGTAGCAGGTAAAGTAAAGGCAAAGAAGCAAGAATTTAAAAGGTACAAGTTGACACAGAAGGAAGAAGCTAAGAAGGGTTACCAGCAGAAACAAAGGGAGGAAGGGGGGCCGGCCCGGTGGCACTGAGGCGCTGGATGCCACACTTCGCACCATGCCGCGGCCAGGTTGGGCATGGACTCAGGTCACTGGGGGTCAGCAGGGGAAGGAGGATTTAGATCTCAATGGATGCCTCCTCCTCTCGGGTGGGAGTTACCAGGGGTGCTGTTCGCACCTGACGCTCCTGGGGGCCGGTGGGAGCACTGGCTCTGTGGGGCATTGGGCGGCTTCAGAGGGCTGGAGTCGGGAGGGAGGACATTGTTAGGCACTTGGCAGGCTGTGTCAGAATGCACTTGCCTGAGCCGCACGACCTCAGGAGGGGGATGGGAAGGAGAAGAGAGAAAAATCCTCAGCGGGCCTAGATGACAGCAGCTCCAAGCCATCCAGTCCAGGAACCACGAGCAGAAACCCGCTGTGCAGGTGCTCCACAGAGGTAGGAGGGGAGAAAAAGGAGTTACTGAGGCACTCTGGGGGGCAGACTCAAGGTCAAGGAGGCATGGATGGCATGAGCAATGCCTGAAAAAGTGGAACGCTGAGGGCAAGAAGGAGGGATAAAAAGAAAGTAAAAAAAAAAAAGGGAGGCAGGGAAAGATGTTAGGAGAGCAATGGCACATACGGAGAACATTGTGAAGACAGTGAAAAAGGGGCATAAAACATTCTTTAGGTACATAAACAAAAAAGAGGAAAAACAAGGCAGGGATAGTAAAACTAAAAGGGAAACTGGTGGAAGTGTGGAAGATGACCAGAAGAAACAGACATACTGAACAAGTACTTTTGTTCAGTATTCTTGAAAGAAAGGGTAGGTAATGGGGCACAGGTAGGGGAAAAGGGTAGGTAGTGCAAGGCAGGTTCAGTGAGTTAGCAGAGACCTGCAGGGAGATAGTAAGTTCTCTGGCTTTTTCAGAGGTAATACTAGTTTCCAGAGCCAGCACAATCTGAAAGAAAAGGCTAGATGACTTCAATAACTGACAGAGAAACTGGTACAGGGAAGAAGCGCTCACATGTATTGGGCACTGGGGGACAAACCTGGTTAAATGAAACACTCTATTCACCAGATAGGCTACACCTCAGCAGAGGGGACTCAAGGGTACTCAGGGACAACATGGGGGAGTACATAGCCAATGAGCTGAATTTAAAGTACTGGGGTGGGTAGAGGGCCAGCAGTCCCAAAGACTCTGGGAGGAGTAGGTCGACAGACCTGCCCCCAAACTGGTAGAAGTAATCTGGAGTGTGGATGTGCAGGATAAGTGGTGCAATTAGTAACCGGGGGGAGTACAAGAGGGAGAATGCTAGGAAAAGAAAAGAAGGAAGGAGACACAGAGCCGAGGTGGAGGCTGGTGTTGCTGAACACTCAAACTCTTGGTAACAAGATGGAAGACCTGCAGACACTATTAGCTGAGGGGAAGGTGGACATAGCAGCAATAACCAAGACTTGGGCCATACTACACCATGACTGGGACCTCTCAATCCCTGGCTACAAACTACATTGGAGAGAAAAGGCGATAGGCGGGGGGGGGGTTGTATCAGGGAGGGAATACCATGCATTAGGGAGGAGATGGAAGAGGGGGTGGAAACACTGTGGATTCAGTTACAGTTCCATAGAGGGAGAATGGTGAAGTTGGGGGTGGTCTACAAACCACCCATCCAAGAAGAGGATAGGGATAGGGAGTTGAGTTTGCAATTGTTGGAAGCTGCAGGGAAGAAAAAGGTGGTAGTGGTGCGGGACTTTAACCTGCCCAAGGTGGACTGGAGCATACCATCCACATCCTGTGCCAGGTGTCAAGTGATCCTAGAAGCAATGCACAGTGGGTTCCTGACTCAGGGCATCACAGATCCCACCAGGAAGAGAGCAGTCCTTGATCTAGTGCTCACAAATAAGGAGCATGTATAAGAGATAATGGTTAAGGAGCTCCTAGGTGGTAGTGACCATCACACAATATGGTTTAGGTTGGATGTGGGCAGGGAAAGTATTCCCACAAAGACCAAAAATTCTGGATTTCAAGATGGCAGACTTCAGAAAGATGGTCAAGGTGTTGAAGAGGTACCTAGCAGGTGTCAGTGTGGAAATGGGAGTAGACCAAAAATGGTCCATCATCAAAGAAGGAATACTGGCTTCCACAGTGAAGTGTGTTAGGCTCAAGGGGAAGAACTCAAGGGCCAGAGCACCCAGCTGGTTCAGCTCTTAGGTTGCCCCCTTACTCTTACCCAAGTGGAAGCTGCAATCAAAGACTTGGTTCCAGACAAAGCCCCGGGACCGGATGGCTTTCCCTCTAATTTTTATAAAGCCTTTTCTGCAGATTTAGCCCCAATCTTGCTCAGATTATATAACTATATACTATCAGTGGATTCTCTAGACCCATCCCTATTGGAGGCTACAATAATTCTGTTCCTTAAGCCAGATAAACCACAATCTCAACCCTCTAGTTATCAGCCGATCTCTCTTATGAATTACGACATCAACATCAAAATACTAACCAAAATTCTCTCCTGGCGTATTAGAGCAGTATGGAATCACTTGTTAAGCCCCGAACAGGTGGGTTTCATACTCAGTCACTCCTCTGTGGACCACCTCAGGTAATTGAGCCACATTTTCCAAACTGCTCAGTCCTCCAAACTCCCCATGACTCTAGTCTCACTAGATGCCGAAAAATCATTCGATAGAGTAGACTTAGAGTTCCTCTGGTTAACATTAAAGAAAATGCATTTCCCTCTTCTTTTTATCCAGTGGCTCCAATCCATATACTCTTCACCCTCTGCCACAATTTATTGTAATGGAGTTTTTCTACACATTTCTAGACAAGGCTGTCCACTCTCACCCTTTCTCTTCAATTCATATCTGGAACCCCTTCTTCACAGTATTAAATCATCACCACTGATGAAGGGCATTAATGTACTTAATCATACTTTATCACTGTCAGTTTATGCAGACAACATTCTTCTTCATCTCAAATCACCAGTTTCTTTTTTAGAGAATACCCTACAGGCAACAGAGCAATTTAGTCAGTTCTCCAACTACAAGCTTAACCAATCTAAAACTGAAATATTTCCCCTTAATCATCTCACTCATAGATCCTGCTTTGAAAGGTTTGGCATGAAGTGGTCCCCATGCTCTATTAAATACTTAGGTATTTTCCTATCTACAGACTCCCTAAAGTCCAAGAAATTGAACTTAGAAGACCTAGTGACTTCTATTCAACAAGATCTCCACAGATGGGAGTCACTTCCACTGTCCCTATGGGGTAATATTATCAAAATGAATATTCTTCCCAGACTATTTTACCCCTTGAATATGTTACACATCTGGCTTCCCCAATTATAATTTCATCAGATGCATTCAATTAATTCCTGTTTCATCCAGTTAAACAAGCATCCCAGACATTCATTTCACAAGCTGAGCCTTCCTAAGGAATATGGCGGTTTGCGCCTACCCACTCTTCTATTACTGGGCCAGCCACCTGTCAAGAATGGGTAGGTGGCTAACCACTTCCAATGATGAGTGTACACCTTCCTGGCTTCAGATTGAAAACCAGATTCTTCACGCACACAACCTGAATGCTTCAACTATTTTCTTCTATGCAGGGAAATCACTTCCATCAGAGTTGTGTTTTTCAGTGATAGGTACCTCGCTAAAGATTTTTTCCCAGTGTAGTTAATTCTTCAAGATCTCTCCATCCCAAGATATGGCCCAACCGCTCATTTCCAACCCCAATATTAAAATTGGAGGCACTTGTATTACTTCAGGCTGGCTACCTCAACTAAGAGAAACAAAGATAGCTGAACTATATTCTCAGACCTCTCTTCTTTCCTCCTCTGACATCCTGAAAAATTACAATATACATATCTTCAAGGTTTTCCAATTAAGACACTTAATAGAACAATTGTTTGGTACCGCTTCTCAATTATCCAAACTGGACACACTATTAACCCAGATCCTTAACCTCTCTAACCAACCAAACCACATCTCCCTGATTTACGCTAGTCTCCTAGTCCTTAAACACCCAGAACATCTACTGGGCTCCAAGGTTTGGGACTCTCTGCTACCGGGCTTAACTATTAATTGGACCTCAATCTGGAAAGATCTATATATTTACATCACTCAGGACAAATTCAGACTTACCCAATATCATATACTAAAGGACATGTATTACACCCCTACTAAATTATTTAAGATAGGACATCTCCCTACTTCTACTTGCACTAGGTGTGGTAAGATGGAAGGGAACCTGGTACACATTTTCTGGTACTGTGAAAAAGTTGCGCCTTTATGGCAAGCTATCAAATCTAGACTGGACCCACTGTTAGGCCAAGAAGAACTTTTCACAGTAGAGGTTTGCCTGCTGCGAATGTATGAAGAAGTAAAGGTCAAAGAGCACAGATTCCATATGGCTTTGGTCTCCATGGTCGTTAAGAAACTGGTACTCAAACACTGGCTAGACCAGTTGTTGATATCATATACTGAGTGGATAAATGATCTCACTGTTTGTCTCAGAACTGAGCATTTGATAGCAAGTACAGGTAATAGACTTAAACTTTTTTATAAAATGTGGGGCAAATTATACACTTTGTACCTGCATTAACTACCTATCTCTCATGGACTCCCCAGCTGATTTTTTACAACCTTAAGTAGATCCATTATAACTCAAGGAAGGGCACACCTGGGGTAATGGGGAGAGATCCAGGGAGGAGGTTCACTGGGGAGGGAGGGGTTGGATATTGTCTTGTTTTATCCAAAGTTGACTGTTTCTTGTATACAAGCCTATGGTATTTGTTTTGTGATAAAAATCAATAAAGAATTTGAATTTTAAAAAAAGGCTCTGAGGTTGCCAAAGAGGTGAGGGACAATAGGTCAGCCTACAAGAAATACAGAAAGATATAGAGAGAAGTGGATAGGGAAAACTACCTAAAGTTGGCAAAGATGGCAAGCAAGGTAGTGCAGCAGGCTAAGGCACAAAAAAAAACTGCAGATAGCTGACTGAATCAAAAAGGGGGAGAAGGCCTTTTTTCACTATATAAGTGAAAAAGGGACAAGAAGGATGGGATTGTTAGGCTCAGGAAAGAGGATGAATGGGTAGAGGAGAACAGGGGAAAGACTGAGGTGCTGAATGAATACTTCTGCTCAGTCTCCTCCAGGGAAAAAGATGGACTGGTGCCTATGGGGGGGAGGGAGTGAGTGAGCATGGATGTGGTGATAGAGGAGAACAGAGTGAGGAAGGCACTGCTAGCACTGAAGGTGGACCAATCACCAGGCCTGTACGGGAGTTGGCAGGAGAGCTTGCGGGGCTGCTGGTGGGCATACATACATACGAACATATGAAATTGCCAGCACAAACAGGCCATAATGGTCTATCGAGTCTGCTTGAGTGTGCAGCTTGGTTAATACCCAGGAGCTGCCCCCCTACCCTACTCCTGGAGTCATACCCCCCCATTCCAATCCTCTCCCACATTCTCCCTCCCAGCAGTGCCCCCTTCTGTCCTAATCTTCTTTACCCCGTCCCACCCCCTTGAAACTCGTCACCGTCTTTGCCACCACTACCTCCTACGGCAACCCATTCCACCCCTTCTTCACCCTTTCGGTGAAAAAGTGTCTCCTCATTTCCTTCTTCAATTTACCCCCCACCACCACCACCAATTTAAGGCTATGCCCCCTTGTTGTACCCTCCTTTCTTAAGATAAAGATGCTCTGAGGGCCAGCCCATCAGCGCAGCGGTTGGAATTCCGCTTGCGACACTGACGACCCGAGTTTGGGAAGGGACCCGGATCGCTGGAGGGCCAGCCATCAGGAGAAGGATGGAGATCCTACAGACAGCTCTCCTTCTCCGGGGGGGAGTGTGGGGCAGTGCTCAGCATAAGGAGGACCCCTGGTGGAGGCTGGGAGTCGCTCAAGCTTCCGGCGCTTGCATGTATGGGAAGCCGGGCAGATGCTGGCATCATTGCACGTCCCCGTCTCCAAAAGAAAATCCCAGAAAAAAGGGGAAGGTGGGTGGGTCCACTGTCTATGTGAAGCCCTCCCTGGGACTTCAATTAGCCACCATCTCCACCACTCTCCTGACCAGTCACTGGTTCTGCGGCTTGGGTTACTGGGAATGGATGCCACGGCCCCACCCTCCGAGGGGTAAGCCGGGGGTAACTGGGGGAGGATGGCAATAGATGGTAGGTGGAAGCTCCAGGGGCTGTGACCAGGGCTGAGTGACCGACAGTAGGACCTGCCAAATAAAGAGGATAAAAAAAAAAAGATAAAGATGTTCTCTGTACAAACCCTGTTTATGCCCTTTAGGTACTTGAAAGTTTCAATCATATCCACCTCTCTCCCTCCTGTCCACCAGGGAGTACATGTTTAGCAGCCTCTCCTCGTATGTTCTGTCCCCCATGCTCTGGATCATTTTGGTTGCCCTATGCTGGACCCCCTCCAGTAGTTTGATATCCTTTTTCAGGTAAGGGCACCAGAACTGAACACAGTACTCCAGGTGTGGTCTCACCAGTGACCTGTACAGTGGCAGAATAACTTCCTCCTTCCTAGAGGTGATTCCACTGGCTATGCAGCCCAGCATTTTATTAGCTTCAGTTGTTGCATTTCGGCACTGTGCTATGTGTTTCATGGTACCTCTGACCATTACTCCCAGGTCCTTTTCCTCCTCTGATACTGTCACCTGTATTCCCCTCAGCCAGTAACTGGCCTTTGGGTTTCTGGCTCCCATGTGCATTACCTTACATTTCTTAGCATTAAAACCCAACTGCCAGATGCCGGACCATTTCTCCAGCTTAGCCAGGTCATCCCTTAAATCCTGTCTCCCCTCCTCCATGTCCACCCCCCACAGAGCCTAGTATCACCTGCAAAAGGGCAGATCTTACTTTTGGCCTTCTATGTTATGTCACCTATAAATATGTTGAACAGCACAGGTCTGAGTACTGAACCATGTGGGACACCACTGGTTACAGGTTTAGGCTTGGACAGTCCCCCCCACCCACTACCACTCTCTAGTTCCTGTCCTCTAGCCAACTCTTGACCCACTCCAGCATTTTTCTCCTATTGCCAGGTCCCCCAGCTTGCAGATCAGCCTGCCATGCAGCACTGAACTAGACGCCTTGCTGAAGTCCAGGTATAGTACGTCCACTGCCTGCCCCCTGTCCAACGTCCTCTTAACCCAGTCAAAGAAGTCCACCATGTTGGTTTGTCATGACCTCCCCCTGAAAAATCCATGCTGTCTGTCATCCTGGAGACCATTTCTTCAAGGAAGGACACTGACCTTTCTTTTAGAATGGCCTCCATTAACTTGCCTACTATGGAGGTTAAGCAAACTGGCCTGTAATTACCTGTAATTACCTGGCTCGTCCCTGGATCCACTTTTGTGAAGAGGCACCACATGAGCAGCCCTTCAGTCTTACTGGACTTTAGGAGGGCTGACTTTGCCAAAATGGGTGCGTGCCTAAGGAATGCACTAGCAAATGGTCAGGAAGGAGGGGTGGAAGAACAATGGGGAATAATAAAAACTGCCATCACAGAGGTAACAAGCCTTTGTGTGAAGCAAATAAACAAAACAAAACGATGTAAGAAACCACTATGGTTCTCAAAGGAAGTGGCAGTGAAGGTTCAAGAGAAAAAGAAAGCATTCAGGAAGTACAAGGAATCACAGAAGGAACAGGACAGAGAACTGTATCAGTTAAAGCAAAAGGAAGCTGGGAAGGCAGTCAGAACAGCAAAGGCCCAAACCGAGGAACAAATAGCCAACTCAGTTAAGAAGGGGGATAAAACCTTTTATAGGTACATCAGGGAGCGAAGAAAGACCACAGGAGGGATAGTGAGGCTTAATAAAGGGGAGTGGGGTGGGCAGAGGTTGACTGTGAAAAGGCAGAGATACTAAACAAATATTTTTGCTCAGTATTTACAAATGAAGAGGGGGAGGTACCTAAAACAAACAAGAGAAACACTCTGGATACAGAAGTTGATACCAGACCATTTACAGAAGAAAGGGTTCTGAAAGAACTCTTAAAACTGAAGGTGGACAAAGCAATGGGGCCTGATGGAATTCATCCCACAATTCTAAAAGAACTAAGGGTAGAACTAGTGACACCACTGACTACCCTCTTTAACAAATCATGGGAGGATGGGGTGGTACCTGAGGACTGGAGGAGGGCAGATGTGATTCCCTTTCACAAAAGTGGGAAGGCAGAAGCAGGAAACTGCAGACCTGTTAGTTTAACCTCAGTGACAGGGAAAATGATGGAATCACTCTGAAGGAAAGAATTGTAGAGTATCTAGAGGCCAGAGGGCACAGGACCCAAGGCAGCATGGATTCACAGCGGGAAGGTCATGCCAGACGAATCTGATAGATTTCTTTGACTGGGTGACCAAAGTAGTAGACCAGGGAGGGGCTGTGGACATGGCCTACCTAGACTTTAGCAAGGCATTTGACATAGTCCCACACAAAAGATTAATATACAAGTTAGCCAGCCTGGGAGTTTGTCCCAAGATGACAGCCTCGGTAAAGAATTGGCTGGAGAAAAGGACACAGAGAGTAATAGTAAATGGAGTCCACTCTGAAGAAAGAGGGGTTACTAGTGGGGCACTGCAGGGTTCAGTATTAGGACTGGTCCTCTTCAATGTCTTTATAAGGACATTGCAGAGGGACTGAAAGGAAAGTGTGTCTCTTTATGGATGACAAAGATCTGCAACAGAGTCTGACAAGGTGGGGTGGAAAGGATGAGAAGGGACTTGGCAAGGTTAGAGGAATGGTCAAATGTATGGCAGCTTAGATTCAATGCTAAGAAGTGCAAGGTAATGCACCTGGGAAACAAAAACCCAGGGGAAGAGTACACAATGGGGAGTGAGATACTAACAACAATAAAAATGGAAAGGGACCTGGGGGTAGTCATATCAGATGACCTAAAGGTGGGCAAGCAATGTGAGAGGGCAGCAAGGAGGGCTGGGGGGATACTGGGATGCATAGGGAGAGACATCACCAGTAGAAAACAGGAAGTTATTATCCTCTGTACAGACAGCTGGTGAGACCCTATCTGGAATACTCGTGCAGTTCTGGAGACCCAATCTCCGAAAGACATAGACAGGATGGAAGCTGTCCAGAGGAGGACACTAAAATGGTGCAGGGTCTGCACCAGAAGACATATGAAGAGAGACTGAAGGAGCTTAATATGTATAGCCTCGAGGAAAGGAGGGAGAGGGGGGACATGATAGAAACTTTCAAGTACCTCAAGGGAATCAACAAAGTCCAAGAGGGTAGCATCTTTCAAAAAAAGAGGTGTGCAAGAACAAGGGGGCACAATTTGAAGAAAGAGGAGAGGCAGCTCAGAGGTAATTTAAGGAAGTATTTTTTCACAGAGAGGGTTGTGGATGCATGTAACAGCCTTCCGGAGGAGGTTATGGAGTCAAAAACAGTGGTGGAATTCAAGCATGCATGGGACAGTCATAAGGCAATTCTAGGGGTTGGGGGTAGGAAGAAGTAGGCTGCTGGTTAACTTGGATCTGCAGCTTATCCATTAGGTAGGGAAATGGGCAGACTGGGTGGGCCAAGCGGTCCTTATCTGCTGTCAAATTCTATGTTTGTATGTTTCCTGAGGCACACACCCCTTTTTCAGTGAGGTGTTAAAAAGGTCTGCCAGTGGTGCTGCCAATACTCCAGCCAGTTCCCTCAGGACCCTTGGGTGTACTCCATCTGGGCTAAGTGCCATGTCCACCCGCAGTTCCCTTATCCCTCTTAAGATCCTGTCTACCCCAATCTCCCCCTCACAATCCTTCCACCCCTCAGAGCTCTCCACAATCCTCCCCTGTGGCATAGGCCCATCAGCTTCCCTGGTAAAGACAGAACAAAAGTACTCATTTAGTGCCTCTGCTTGCTCTTCCCCATTTTCTACTGACCCTCCCTCCCTCTTTATCTTAACTATCCCATCCCTTCTACTTCTTCTCTCCTTAAGGTGATATGGTCAAAGCATTCAAACACCTTAAGGGCATTAACAAGGTGAAAGAGTCTAAGATGTTTTAATATAAGAAAAATAGCAGGACAAGAGGACACAGCATGAGATTAGAGGGAGGCCAATTAAGGGGTAATGTGAGGAAGTTCTTTTTCACAGAAAGGGTTGTGGATGCATGGAATGGCCTACCTCAGGAAGTGGTGGATATGAATACAGTGCCAGGCTTCAAACAGGCATGGGATAGGCATAATGGAGCAATACAGATGAGTATGAATAGATAGACCATTGACAGAGCAAAGGCCGATGGCACATTCATAAGGTAGAAAAAGAAATGGGCAGACTGGATGGGACTTGCGGTCCTTATCTGCCATCAACTTCTATGTTTCTATGTAATGTACTGGAAGAAGTCCTTCTCTCCTTCCTTAATCCCCTGTGCCAGTCTTAGTTCTTTCTCCACCTTGGCTGCTCGGACCTCACTCCCTGCCCACTGAGATTTCAGTGTATACCTCTCTGTTCTCCTCTCTCAAGGCACACTTGTACTTCAAGAAGGCTGTTCTATTTTCTTTTACTTTTTGGCCACCTTCCCACTATACCAGTTTGGCCTCTTGGTTCTGGAATTCTTCTAATGAGCCCTGGTACAAGTGTTGGTGGCCTCTATTAACCCCATCTTAGTGATGGTCCATTTCTGGTCCGCAACCATCTCTGGGCAGATCTTTGCCAGGTGCTCCTGAACTATGCTCCACATCCTAGCAAAGTCTGACTTCCTAAAGTCCACGATCCTCATTTTAGATGTAGTATGTGCTGACAAGGAGTTTGGCTTCACCATAGCTGCGTATGAAAGATTTCATGCCAAGATGCAACAGGATAAAAAAGTAAATGTTTATTCATTCATTCCATGGGAACCAGCAGCTTGGTACAGGTACCCCTCCCCATACCTAAAATGTCCAGAGACCTAACAGAGTGATATCTGGTATGTATTTTTACATTTTAATTCGCTGTCTTCTGTTTCATGGTTCACCAACCACTGTTTTCTCAGTGCCAATGCTTAAAATCTTTCATCCTGTAATCTGTACTCCTCCCCTGCCATCATGCATGGCATGCATTCTACCCTCCTGTTGCTTTTCCTAGTATTCCTGTTACCCCATCTTACACCCTTCAGGATAGAGTCCCTTATTATTACAAATGACTCCCCCCTTCCCTAACTCTTGCTGCAGATTGCCTACCCCTGCTGTCACTCCCACTCCTCTTCTTCTCTGTTATGATAACCCCCAATGAGAACTCTTTTCCCTATTCCACAAATTCCTCCCTTCCCATGGATCCTCCCTCCCTCCCTCGGTTTGATCCCCCTCCCATAGTCCCTTCCCATAGAGATGCCCTTTCCTTGCTCATGCCTTTTTTCTCCCTATCCCCCCTCCCATGCTAGTCATGTCTTCCCCTCTACAAGTAATTTCTGACTCCCTCTCCCTATTTCCCTTCCTTCCCTTAGCCCCACCTCTTCTCCCCGACCCCCTATACTTATTTATTGAATTTTGTTGACCAGGTGGGCCCGCTGAGACCAAGGGTCCCTTTTTCAGGGGCGACCTGGAATTAGTTATATGTATGGTAAGAAACACATTGACAATTACAGTACAAGGTACAGAGCTCAGTAATAGCAGTCACAAGTAGAACATAACGGTCATTACAGAGGAATATATCAGAGACTGAACACACAATGTAGGGCTAGCCCATTAGTTAACAACAAAGGCCAGAAATAAGCAAACATCATTCAGGCATGATAACAGTTTCAGGAAAAATGTCCTAGGAAGTGCTGGAGAACACTTGGTAGGGTACTGGTAGCCTAGAGTATGAGCAAAGGGGTGGCAGGATTCTGGTGCAGGAGAGAAAATGGTCGGGCTCACTAGATATCTGACATAAGTGCTGGATCAGTTCGAACAGGTGCAGCCCAAGGTGCAGGTAGTGTCAGCGAAGAGGTGTGCTCTTAGCAAGCATTTGAATGCATTAAGTGAGGGGCTGCTCTGCAGGGAAGGGGGAGAGAGTATTCCAGTACTGTGTTATTCTGGAAGCAAAGGACCTTCTCAGTTCTGTTTTTGCCTCTCCCTGCTTCCTGAGCTCACCTCTTTCCCCCCGGTCATCCAGATCCTGCAGAACCATGAACCTATTTGAGGTCTTCTTCCCCCTGCCCACAATGCCTTCTGCTACCTTACCCTGCTCTTTCATTCTTCCTCACAGACATGTCTCTTTCCCACCTCTGCTCCCCCCCCCACACTATCTTCCAGTTTCCCCCTTCACTCCCCCCCGCCGGTTTCTGTGGTTTCAGTGAATCCTGGCCCTGAAATCTCATCCTAGAATCCAGCCTTAGCCCACTTCCTGCCCTGACTGTCTGGCACAACCTGCTATCTCCTCTCCCTTGCCCATCTTTCCAAACTCCTCCCATCCTCCTTCCCACTTCCCATCTCAGCCACTGTAATTCCTCCTTAAAGTGCCCAAGATGACTACAGACTAGACATCCCCCCTGCATTCCACATTATTCTCAGGAAGATGGCTGCACCACAACCATTACATCTGACCATCCTCCTGCTTCCCCCCTGTATCCCCATCAACTGTTCCAGTGTCTTCCCTCCATACTGAACCTCTGCCCCTATCCCTTTGGGTGCCACATGCTGCCCTAGATATCCCACCCATCCCTACTGATCTTTACCCTCCTTCTCTGTCTTGTCTCCATGTGGCCTTCCATTACCTTCATTACAAGCCATCCCTCTTGGTCTTCCTTCCTCCTCCTGAACCCCTGTTTTGCTCTTCTGTGTACCCTTAACCCAACCCTTGCCCCAGATCAGAAATGCATCCCCCTCAGCAGTTTGTTAAAGTACAGTAATCAAAGTTACTTCCCCTCCCCTCGAGTGGCTCTTCTTGTACCCCTTATTTAAGTTTGACCCCTGATTGCCCTACAAACTGAAGAGAAAGTAGGGGTAGTGGATGCTCCTTCTTTTCCTGTCTTCTGACAGTCCTGTTCAGTAGTTCACTGGAGTCGGGCATGGTACCACAGGATTGGAGAATGGTGCATGTGGAGCACCTCCATAAGAGGGGTCCCAGAGATGACCAGGGGAATTCTAGCTCAGTAAGTCTGACTTCAATCATGTGCAAGCTCATGGAGACCATACTTAAGGAAAGTCTGTAGGGTATCTAGAGGAAAATGGTCTCCAGGATGTGAGGTAGCATGGGTCTGTGGGAGGGAGATCGTGTCAAATGAATCTTACTGACTTCTTTGACTTGGTCACTACTGCAGTGAACAGGGGCCAGGTGGTGGACATCCTTTATCTGGACTTCAGTAAGACCTTTGACTTTGTACCCCACAAGAAGTTAATCATGAAACTGGCATATCTTGGGGTTACGGAGAAAATGACCAGGTGGGTAGAAAGCTGACTGAGGGACAAGATTCAGAGGGTGGTGGTAGGGGGAGAGTTATCTAGCACCAGTGAAATCACCAGCTGGGTCCTGCAGGGCCAGGTGCTGGGGCCAGTGTTGTTCAATGTTTTCATCAACAACATTGAGGAGGGCATTAAGGGCAAAATGTGCCTATTTGCAGATGATACAAAACTCTTTTGGAGGGTGGACACAGTGGAAGCGATACAACACCTACAGAAAGAGCTTAGAAAACTTGAGAGGTGGTCAGGGATTTAGCAACTTGGCTTCATTGCAAAGTTATGTACATTGGAACCAAGTATCCATGTAACGAGTAATACTGGGGGGTCCAGGTAGCAGCAACAGAGAAGGAAGAGGATCTGGGAGTGATGATCACTAGTGACCTGAAGCACTCTATGTAGTACAAAAGGCAGCAGCAAAGGCAAACAAGATGCTGGGTTGTTTAGCCAGAGGAATCAGCAGTAGATGGAAAGAGATTATACTGCCCTTGCGCAGATCACTGGTGAGACCATATCTAGAGTATGGAGTAATATACTGGTGTTCACACATTATGAAAGACGTCACCCTGCTGGAGATGGTCCAGATGAGGGCAAATAAGATGATTGCAGGTTAGCAGGGTGAGACACATGAAGAGAGGTTGGGGGCCCTGAATGTGTACTCCCTGGAAGAGAGGAGGGAGAGAGGGGAAATGATAGACACCTCAAGTACCGGAAAGGAATAAATAGGGTGGATAAGGAGGGTCTCTTTAAGATAAGTGGAAGCTTAACCATGAGAGAATACAGTCTAAAGCTGAATGTGTGGAGGTTTAGGAGGGAGGTTAGGAAGTACTTTTTCACAGAGAGGGTAGTGACAAGTTGGAATGCACTGCTGGAGGAAATGGTCTCAATGATGTCAGTGAGCAGCTTCAAGAGAGGCTGGAATAGACATAAGTGGAAAATATGAGGCTTTGGTGGCAGATGGAGAGAAAGGGAGGATGGGAGGGGCAATGTCAGTAGCATAAGCTTAGGACCCTGCAAGATGAGCAGACTAGATAGACTGAATGGCCTTCTTCTGGTAGCTTCTTCATATTTTCGAATGTGTGTGTGAAACTGAAAGGAAAGTAAGAGAAAGATGCAATAAAGCGCAACCAAGATAATCAAAGGGGTTTGAAAAATAAGGCACATACAGATAGACTCAAATATTTGAGATGATTCTACTTGAAAAAGTAACTATTTAAAAAATGCTACAAAAAGTTATTTTTCTATGTTCTTTAAAGAAAACTATTTCTTGGAGATTACTGCTGGGATAACAGACAAGTAGACTAGAGGGATCAGTGGTCTCTTCTAGCATTATATTTTCATTTCCAAACAGTTTTCTGAGTGATGTGATTGCAATGAGCTGATGCTGCAGTGTTGGAGAAGAATGTTGAAAGAATAACAGTGTACAGCAAAAGCTTACATCATTTACATACTGTAGTAATTATTTGGGTGGTGATATACTCAGTACATCTCATTAACCAAGTACACAATCCCCCAAGACTCCATCACACTAAGCCTCTTCTTCTCCCTGATAGTCATGATAAGAACCGACAGATCATATAACTACTGTATATGTCCATACCAATAATTTCTCAGTGTATCAGAATAACATCTGCTATAAATTACAGTTCTTTATATAATTATTTAAAACTGCTAATTAGATAATTTGAACCATCAATAACTACTGCTACTTATAAACACTGTTCTTTATCCTTGCTTATTAGTATGTCTTTACAGAACTGTCTCAAATATGTAACATCTGTCTCAGTATGCTTTCTGTTCCATTTTGACAAACTAATAAATGCATTAGTTCAATTATTAATGTATATTGTAAGCAAAATTCACTAAGGCTTCTTCAAGCAGGGTTTTTATAATTTTTTACCACTGCCATTGCTAAATCTTCTAAAATCAAGACATCAATATTCAACCAGTTGCTCAAAGTCCTAAGAGAGGATTTTCAAAACATGGTGCAGGGCTCACTCCTAGCCCTATGCCACAACACTTTGGTTCTGGCAGTGTGCCAAACCCTTTGTCGCAGCTGCTCCCCATTTTACAATCTCAGGTGCAGCTGCAATAGTTTTCATGAATTATGGCAGTTTGCGCCAAATATTTGGATTACCGCAAGTTAGACCAGTAAACGTTGATCTAACTTGCAGCAATTGCTGCATGGGATAGAAAATCCCATTATATTGCTGCAAATCCCATGCACCCTAACGTTGGCGCACTGGGGCTTGCAGCGATCTAGAATATTTTGGCCCCTAGTATCTTCGCAAAGGGTTTGATTCATAACAGAAAGAAACATGTCAGAGCAACATAAAACTTTCTTCACTGAACTTAGGACAGTGGTATCATTTGTCAGTCTTTTTTAAAAGAAATCTAATGCTTGATATTCGAACAGAGAAAATTGTTAGGTAGATGTGGCATAGGGATTTGTAGCAGGTTTTACATTTCTGGTACCACACATAAATGAAAGCCCATTTGGTACTGTACCAGAAATCTTTTAGGTACATTTTTCTTAACATTCTTAACATTTTCTCCTATATTCCTATCACTAGAGACTGTCTTATCATGATCTAAAGTGCCATCCACCAGGATCAAACACTCCTTTTGAGATTTCAGTTTTCTGTGTGACAAGCTGTAGTAATTGTTATTAGATTACATTAAGTTGCTGCTCATTAGTGCAGAGGGCTGAGGCACCATAAGTGCCTTACCTCCTGCCACACTGGTGACCCAGGTTCAGCAATGAGCCTGGGCTGCTGGGGGCTGGCTGGAGTGGGAGATGATTGAGCATCTGACAGCTGTTCCCCTTCCCCAGGGGAGGATCTGCATGCTCTGCCAAAAGACTGCCACCTGGTGGAGGCTACATGGCCGTGCTGGTCGAGGAGGGCAGCAGAAGGAAGGGCTGCGGGACTCTGTGGCATGCACCTGCCTCCACGTGCACATGCTTATGTGCTCAACCCAGCATGGGCAAGGGACCTAAATTATGGAGTAAAATGGTGGCAGGACAGGCATAAATGTTGCCTGCCCAGCTGTCCCCACCCATCGCCTACCTGACTACTGGAGGCAGATCACTGAATGTGTGATTTCAGGGTCAGAGGACAGCCCTCCCCCTACTGACCCTGATACGGGGGAAATCAGAGGGGGGGTACCAGGCTTACAAAAAAGTATCAGGGTGGTGTAGGATGGAGTGGGTCAGTGAGGCAGAGCTGAGGGGAGGCCTATCCTAGCCGAGAAGAATAAACAATGGATGGAAAAAAGATTACAATGAGTTTCTGCACTATCCTTCAAGATATCACAACAGAAACTGTGATAAAAGCACTTGATCCTAGTGGATGACACTGCATGTTACAATGCTGTCCAACTACCAACCTAGTTGTCCTGCTCTGCAACTGCCCTTCTTACGCATGCCCTCCCCCCCCCCCACAGTGGGGCACTCTCCAACCTCTTCAGGATCTATTGTTTTGGACCAAGACTACTGAGGATGATGTTCAGCACTGGGAACATGTGCAGATGCATCATCCAGCCATAACTCCATTGCTTTTTACCATTATGTAGGCCCCTCTCACCATCCTATAGGTTATGCAAACTTAGAATGCCATGGTCTCCCATAACGTACAATGCTTCTCCTAGTCCTACTAAATGAAGCACCAATGTGATGGGGAGAGCTTAATCCTTTGCCCAGAACCTGAGTACATTGCCTGCACATCACATTCTAGACTCCAACAACCTGATGGAGATGGTAGAAGTTGCAATGAGAAACCAGGTCTCCCACATTGTAGTTACACATGATAACCCAGCACCACCAGAGAGGGTGGTTTGGGACATGATAACTCCTGTCCCTTTTTGCCACTCCTCATGACTTTCATTGTCTGGGTAAATTATATTTTAAATGTTGTTATGAGTCACACCATGACTCATTCCCTCCAGCACATATTAAAGTTAAAAAAATGTCAGCACATAGCATCATCTGTCAGTGACAATATGGAAAAGAAACATCAGACAACTTCTCAAAATCTGTCTTCTGCTTTTATTGATTTCTGATTTTCACAAGACATATGCAGTTACCATGTCTATAATTTTTGCTGAATAATACACTGAATTTTCTTTGGAACATTTGAAGAAAAAAAATGAACCCCTTTGTTATTGCTCTACATAAGGGGATTTATGTATAAAAATATTTTTGGAAACAAACTTTCAAGTACGTATACTGGCAAAAATCTTAAATTAAATTAAACATTCTCCCATTGTCTTAAATTTTCTTTTTTGCTAAACATTCTTGGTTGTTTTGAGATTTGTAGCTATCAAAATCACAATATAGACAAAAGCATGGACTATGCGTTTACAATTTTCCTTGAATCATCTTTTGAAGGTTTACTTTAAATAAAATACTGACTCCATTGCAAAGGTTTTTTTCCTTCTCACTTAGTATCAGTCACCTCTGTACTGAGTGAACATGGTATGTGCCCCTGAAGATTAATCAGCATGACACAGTCCATATGTTAGAAATGTGTACACTTAATTTGCAAGGTCACCTTTCGGCCAGGTCACCCTTGGGAAAGAGATTGCAGTTACAATGGATTTTCCTACCAGAATAAACGTCTTTGTTCTATAACAGCTTGCAAAAATCCCACATGGCCCTTTAGTATTCAGAGCCAAGCAACCTAAAATATGAAACTCAGTTATGGTAAATCATAATCTTTTCTGTGATACTTATGTTCCCAAATTGGATAACAACTACTGTATTTAATCACATTTGCCCAGTAAAGATGAACAATAGCTATAGTCCAGTTTGCTGAAGCTCTCAGTAAATGGAACTTGGCCATCATTTCTCTACTTTGTGTGACTCAGTGGGTTCATTTTGTTGAACTCATGCCAGGCCGAACATTGATACCAGGTGCTTGTATTGGCAGAATCCAGTATCACACCTGCAGTCAAAGAGTGAAATTACATCATATGTCATGCACAAGGACCAAAAGAACTGCATACATAATCTCAGGTAACATTATAATTTACACTTTGTGACTGCAGACAATGTTACCTTGGCATAGGTGAAGAATACAATGCCAAACACATCAAACCTAATCTATTTCTCCCATACCAAAGGTAGAAATGTCCTCAGAAGTATTCAACAAAAATATGCTCCTTTTATGTCAAATAAAATATCTGACTTCTTGTGAATTTACAGTAGAAGGTTGATTAAAAAAAAACTCCACAGCTGACAGATATCCCAGAAGGAGCCTGCAATGCTAACTGTGTTGATCCAGCAGATAACAGCATAATGTGAAAAGAAAAGTAATACAAATTAAAAGGAGCTTTTTTGTTCATGTGTACAAGTACCCAGACATATTGAGGAATACATAGAAACACAGAAAGCTGCAAGCAGATAAAGACATGACATTCATCCAGTCTGCTCAGGAAACCTATCTTGAAACTATTGCTTATCACTCTTCATTTCTTCCCTTTAATAAAGCCTTTGAAGTCATCGCAGCAAGCTTTAAACCTCGCAAAGGTGCCTGCATTGACTGTCCCATTAGGCAAGCTAGTCCACTTATCCAGCACTCTCTACTTGAAGAAGAATTTCATCATATCCTTTTTATGTCGTCTTGCACATGTAAAAGCAACACCTTGCGGTAGTAGCACATTCAGAGGTGTGTCAGTGTTGGCGAATGTAGGGAAAGCTTTAGTGGGTGCATCCCTCAGCCACCAATTAGTGAGCATGCTAGCGATGGTGCAAAACTTCAAAGAGAGCCAAAACCTTAAAAGAAATCTGCCACTCCAATGAGGTGCAGTTTCCTCATTGGAGCTTCAGATGACAAGGCTCTGTTATGTGCCTTTCCTGGTGAAACATTCCAATAAATATGGTGGCTCCTACCGCCTGCCACACAGTCCTTGCAAAGCTGACATCGGGATGCCCAATCACCATTTCAGCATGACCCCCCAGTTCAATTTGTCTGCCGATGGGGGTACCCATTCTCCATCGGCATCATGTTGACCCCCCACACACACTAATTCTTTGCCAACAGCGGTGCCCAATCCTAGTCTGCATCATGTTTCCCCAAACTTGAGGCATACTGGGAGCCCACCCCAGCATGCCCTAAATATTTTTTTTACCTGTAAATAAAGTCTGGTTTCTTTTTTTTTTCCTGTAAAAGAAAAATGGTCCCTTGTCATCCCGCCACATCCCCTCCCCCAACCCGCACCCACCCTCTACACCCCACCTCCCCACACCCCTCACCCCATACATTCCTCTGAGGCCAGTGCTGCAATCTTCTATGGGTGGGAACACCTCTGAATGCTTCAAAAACTGACTGGGAACTGAACAAAATGTGGTGAGCTTTATAATGGCAGGCAATGGGGGGTTCAACTTAAGTGGATATCTCAGCCATTTTGGGGAATTTTGGTACTAGATTTTCAACAAGGTATTCTTTGGACCCCACCTCATGAACACATGCACTGTCATCTCATTACTCAGTCCTAAAAGGTGATGTCGTGGTCTCTGCATGGAATGAACTTTTGGGACCGATTAATGAAATGACAGTGCCACTGCTCATGGGGTGGGGTCCAAAAATGGCCATATTGCAAATTTGGTGAAAATATTCCCCAAAACTACTGCGTTATGAGCGTGTGTTGTGTAGTTTCCACGCACTCTTGTAACTTCAACAATTTTTCATATTTTCACTCCAGATTTTCAACATTGCCATTTTGTCACGCTTCCTTTTGAACAGTACAACTTCCATTTTTTACAACCTACCCAAAATGTGTTTTTGCACCTGTGGTGCACAATGGCGTGGTCACTGTGGGAAATCAACTTTTGGGACAGATTAACAAAATCACAGGGCCACTGTTCATGAGGGGAGGTCCCAAAATGCCTATGTTTAAAATGTGGTTAAAGAAATCCCAAAAATAATTACATTACGGGCGTAGTTGCACAGTTTCTATGCATGCTCGTGACTTCACCAATTTTTCAGGTTTTCAATATTGCCATTTTTTTTACACCTCCTCATGAACAGTACAGCTGTCATTTTTTAACGTCCCGCCTGAAATGTGTTTTTGCACCAGTGGCACCAAATGGTGTAGCCGCTGTGCGAAAACACCTTTTGGCTAATGAACTGATAGTGCCACTGTTCATGAGGTGGGGTCACAAAAATCCCATGTTGAAAATTTGGAGTGAAAATATCAACAAATGCCCGGGCATTAGGGTTTCCAACCATAACGCCCCACCCTGTAAGACTGACAGGAGTCAGAGGTGTGACTTGGGATCATTGGCTATAATGCTCACACCATTCCCACCCCCACCCCCACCCTGCAGTCAGTGACAGGCATCAAGGTGTGCCTTGGAGTCTTCGGCCCCAAAGTTCACACCATTCTCCTATACTGCACCCATCTTGGTGTATTTCCTTATGGAGCGGGGTGAGAATAAGGGCTGAAGACCCCAAGGCACACTGTGACACTTGTCAGTGTCTGCAGGGTAGGGTGAGGTGAAATGGCATAAGTGTTATGGCTGATGGCCCAAAGGCACACTCCAATGCCTGTCAGGCTCTGCAGAGCAGGGGTGCAGTTGGCATCAGTTCAGTACTTCACTGCCATTCTTATTATGCATCTCTTTAACTCCTGTACTACCGATGCCAATGCCAGCAAGACAACATTTGGCATTTACAAATGCTTGCTTAATTTGACCCCTACTACTGTAAAGTTATGGCCCCTTGTGTTCAAATTCTCATTCACCTTGAAAAGTTTTGAGAGGTCAACCCTATTATATCCTTGCAAAAACTTGAAGGTCTCTATCACGTCACCCTCTCCCTTCCTGCCTCCAAAGAGTACATATTAAGGCACTGTCTTTCCTTATATGATGTTCATTGTTGTCCCGGAGTCATTGTAGATGCCATCCACTGGATGGTTGCCAGTCCATGCATAATATCCAAGGTGTTGCCTCACCAGAGACCTGTAAAATGGCAAAATCACCTCCTTTCTAGGGCTGAAAAAGCCCTGCTCTACAACCCCAGAGTTCTGCCAACTTTCCATTATGCTTTCATGCATTGGGAGGTGGCCTTTATAGTGTTACTCACTTATGATTATCCCCAAGTCTCTATCTTCATTGACAGCTCCATTTTCATGCCATTGATCCAGTACTGTATTCTGTTTCTGTATCCTTACTACAGATCAGCATGTATTTCTTGGCATTTAGTTTCATTTGCCATAGGCTAGACCATATTTCCAACCTCTCTGTATCTCTGTTCATATTCCTTACACCCTCTGTGCTAGCCAACCTATTGCAGAGTATGGTGTCACCCACAAAAAGACACATCTTCCCTTGTAATCTTCCTCCATGCTGCTGATGTATATGTTAAATAAGGTAGGGCCTACAGCAGCCCCTGGGGTATGCCACTGGTAACCTCCTTTGCCACAGAAGACTTGCCATTTAGGGTTTACTTGGTAACATTAGGCAAAAGAAGGCATAGAAGCCATTGAGATTGCCTCCCACTACCAGTGAGTGAATTAGTGATGTCTGATAGTCATCAATACCTTGTTTAAAGCTGATAAAAGATGTTTCAGCAACCAGACATTGTGGGAGTTTATTCCATAAATGGGATGAGCAAATGGTAAAAAAAAATTATTCGTTCTGACTGTGTTGACCCAAGGAATGATCAGTTGTTTATTGTGCAATCTCAAATTTGTATTTCTGGTGTTGAATTCAAGACCGCGGTTAAGCCATTAAGTCTGTGTTATTCGGTATGTTGTACAGAAGCAGGAGGTCCCTCTTCTTCTCCTGTCCTCAAAACTATAAAGTCCCAGGGATGAGAGTCTAGCTTCATAACTCATGAGATCTAATCTCCTTATGATTTTTGTAGCACACCTTTGTGTATTTTCAATAAGGTTAATATCCCTTTTTTGATAAGAATTCCAGAATGGAGACCCAAAATCCAAATGGGGATTACGTATGTTTTGTATGTTGGTAAAAGACATTTGTTTATTTCTTGACACTCCTCTGGGTTCTGCCCTCCTGCTAGTTCCCTATACACCTAGTCAGATTGCCCCAAAACTCCCATATTCTTTAACAAGCTCTTGTGCACAACAAATCCAAAGGCCTTACTGATATCCAGGTAAAAAATATCTTCTGCTTGGCCTATTTTCACCACTTCTGCTACTGAATTAAAAAAATCAATCACATAAATTTGATACAACCCCCCCCCCCATTGAACCGTGCTACCTCTTGTCACGCAATCCATTTGCTTCCAAGAAATCCATAAAGTGTTCCTTGACAGTAGTCAAGCATTAAGGCATGACCAGAGGTTGAGTTACTATCCATAAATCTAAACCGTGGGGTTTTCTGAGGTGTGAGGTGAAGCTGAGAATCTTATGCTCTTAGGGTTAGATTAACAAAGGTAATCCAACCCTTGGAGTGCCTTAATGCTATTATTAAACTAAACTGTTTTAATATTTTGCAAATGAATGTTTTTATAACTAAAATTCGAAAGATTATTGGCATGTGAAGGTTTCTAGTGATTGATATAATCCTTTTAGAATGCTGTCAGCCTATCAGAATGCTCCATTTCTAGAATAACGATGTTTTTCTTCTCTTTTAGATAATTCCTGAAGAAGGCCTATGGTCAAAATGTTGAGCCTTTTTTTTTACATATTCTTTTTACCTCCCCTCCTGCATCACAGGCAGCTATCTTCCTCCTGCCTTGCCACCTAAGTCTGTCCACGGCTTCCCGGCACCATCGGACCTCTAGTACCCCCGTGGATTTCCCCCCATAGCAGGACCAGGAAGGGGAGGGCCATCTTCTCCTCACCCAGGACAACACATCCAGTTCGGGGTCTCTGGTGGTCCAGTGACAGAGTAGGATGTCGGTTGGCAGGCAGAGATCATGGTGTTTGCAGATGTCATCTTTGTCCCATTTTCTGTCCCTTCCCTTCATGGATGTGAGAACGTTTGCATGGAGGCACGCGTGCACCATGTTGCCATGTTCTTGTGCCTCTTTGCTCCTAGTGCTGCCACCCTACCTCTACCAGGAGGCTGCTAAGGAGTGGGATGGCCATCCCTCCTTCCCCAGGAGAGGAGAGCAGTCCATTGGATGCTCGATCCTCTCCCTCGCCTGCCAACCCCAGGAAACCCAAGCTTGCTCCCGAGCCCGGGTCACCGGCGTGCTGCAAGGTGTGGCATCCAGAACCTTAACCTTCAGCACCACTGGGTCATGAAAAAGTTGATTCTAACTCTATTTTCTATTTTCAGCATGCATTTAATATTATCTTTTCATTTTCTTTTCAACCTACACGCTGACATAGCACCTTGTTTGTTTTCTTAAAATAAAATGGTGCTAATCATGCTGGTGTTGCAGGGGATATGGTACACTTCTGCGTTGCCAACCTGGTTCAAGCTATATTTGAAAAAGCTGTGCACTGAAACCCATCATTTAGGGCTCCAAAGAAATGTATTTATTTATTCTATTTATTTACTTATTGAATTTTGTTGACCAAATGCACTACAAATTTTCAGCAGTTTTATAGCATTTATTTAGTGCAGAATCAGTGCATCTCCAAAGGGGTATATGGTAACTTCAGGGAGCCTCTGACTCACAGCTACCTGCCCCAGTGCTTTGACCTGTGTTGTTCCTCAGGGAGCATGGCAAGCTAGTGTGTGTGATCTCCTTAAATACCTGATAAGTTACATCGCAGGTGCAAGGTGTTAAAAAGGTGCCTATTTACATCACATTCACTCATTCAGTTTACATTCAGGTACTTAGTAAAAGTAAATCTCTTAAAAAAGGTGCACATATAAGAAGATTGACATTTAATTACAAAATCTCTAATTGCTATCTGCTGTAGTGTGTCCAGAGGTTGAAGCTTTGGGGCAGGTAGTTGTGAGTCAGAGGATCCTTGGAGTTATCAGATAAATCTTTGGGAATGCATTAATTCTGTACTAAATAAATGCTGCAAAAATTGCAAAAAAATTGTACTGCATTTCTTTGAAGCACTGAATGATGGGTTTGAGCACACAGCTTCTTCACATTTCCTTTTTTATAATTTCCATTAACTTCTCCACTACAAAAGTTAGAATCACTTCTCTAAAGTTTCCTGAGTCCATCACCCCCCCCCCCTTTGTGGAGCAGTACCTCATGTGCTACCTGTTAATCTTCTGGAACTTCTCTTGTTTCTAAGTACCTGTTGAACAATTCTGTTAGGGGTGCTGCAAAAGTCTTGCTGGTCTCTTTCAGCACCCTTGGGTAAATCCCATCTGATTTTGGGGATTTCTTTATTTTATTTCTATTTTTTTTTCTTATTTCCAAGTCCTCTGTTTACTCTTTCTACTGAAGTTGCCCAATCTGTAGCCTTACTTCTGAGGAACCCTTGATTTTTTTACCTTGCTGTTCTACACTGGGCCTGAGGCCTTTGCTGTGAGCTCAGAACTGAAAATGTTAAGGATATCCAACTTGCTTAAATTATGCTCAATGCTCACTCAATACTTCCTCGTCCTTTCAATGCCCTCCCTCATCTGTCTTTCTCCCTTATGTATCTGCAAAATGTTTCATCATTCTCCTAATTCCCTCTGCTATTCCCAATTTTGTGCAACCTTTGCCTACCTCACTATTGTTCTTGCTGCTTGAAGATTTCCTTTGTATTCTTCTTTATTTGTTTCACTCTGGTGCCCTTTATGTGTCTTGAAAACCCTGTTATGTCCCCCAATCCTACCCTCACCTATTCTATAAACTAAATGGGCTTCCTATGTCTCTTGCTTTTTTCAGTATACCTGATACACTCCCCATGTAACCCCATACAATGCATTTTTGATTTCTACCTATTTAATCTCCATGCCTGCTACCTTTTATTTCTTTCAATCTAGACTCCATTATTTCTCTCAGCTGCCTTGAAGTAAGATACCAGTATGCTGTAATTTAATCACTGATCCTCCAGTTACTTTAAAACTAATGTGTTATAGTTGCTTTTCCTCAATTGCTTTATGCCCTGTTTAAACATTACAAGATCAAATATTACATTCACCATAGTTACCCCTTTTACCCATTGAATTAGGAAGCAGTCCTGCATGATGTTTAAGAATCTTTTGCTATTTTGACTTTTGGCCTCTAGATTTTCCCAATCGATATCCAGAGGTTGATGCCACCCATGAGAACTATTGTATATTGCCTATCTATCTATATATCAAAACAAAGGTTTTAATGATTACTATGAGAATAACAAATATCCCCACAAAACATATTTAGGGGCAATATGAAAAGACCTTAAAAAAAAAAATGTCAATTCACGTAAGATAACAATGGAACTTTAACAAGCCATACAATGGAGGAAATAAATTGCTGCTTAGGCAGAAGTAGAAGCACAAGGAACAGAGGGCTCTCCACTTGCACAGCAACATAGATGTATACATCTATGGAGGGATGGAAGTGCAGGGCTAGGAGTGCCCTGTGCTGCCACTAGCAAATGAGGATACGATTATACTATCTCAAAAAGTAGGAAAAGTCATTGCAAAAAGCTTTGTTAATGCACTAGTTAGGGTTAAAGGAACAAAAGTTGGGAAATGCAAGTGTTAAGGTTTTCAACCCTAACACTCTACCCCCACCCAGCAGGCAGTAACAGGAAAAAATGTTATTGTTTGACCTCTCCTGTGTCTTCGCAAATCAGGTGTGGGGTGTACCTTGGGATTGTCAACCCTGATGCTCACCCCATTCTCATATACTGTACACATCTCAGATTATTTACTGATGGAATAGGGTGAGCGTTAGGGTTGACAAACCCAAGGCACACCCCATGCCTGATTATGTGAAAATGCAGGAGAGAGTCAAATCATGAAGTTTTTCCAGTTGCTGCCTAGAAGAATGAGGGGTAGAAATGTTAGGGTTGTGAACCCTAACACCACATTAACCTACTTATGTTGCTTTAACCCTAAATTAGTGCATTAACAAAGTTTTTTTGCAATAAACATATTATATTTATGTACGGTTAAGGGAGTGAGAGAGGTGTAGAAAGTACTCTATATATTTTGTTTCAGGTGGTGAGGAATTAATTCCACCAATTATTATTCTCTTAGTTCTCAAGGTTGGTTTTTCCCACATCTGTATCTGTGGTATAGTCTGATTACCTGACAACATCAGGGTCATATTTGTGATTGTAAGCCCCCCCCCCTTCCCCGCTGTCTAGGGGTACCTGGTGGAAAGAAAGGGGAAGGAGGCCCAGACCTCAAGTGCCATCCTGAACAATCCTCTGGCAGTAAAAATTATAACATCCTTTGAAGAAACACAAGAAGGTACCCTACCTTTAGACGTCTTCTTCTTCACCAAGCAGAATGTTTACGAACCCCCCAGATGCCAGCTTTCACCACCTGTAGGAGCACCGAGTACAGGAGCTGTTATTCTCACCTTCCCACTTCTCCAGGCCCCAGGACCTAGGTGGAATTGTACTCTAAAGTTCTTCAGTCTGGCTATGGGAAAACTGAATGGCTTTTAATAAATAAAAATAAAATCACAATTAATTCATCCTTGTTTCTGATGCAATCAGCAAGAGATGGACACCTGATTTGCCAAAACCAAGAAAATGTATTTCTTGGGGCACCATAATGATTATAGGACCCAGGATCAAACTTCTCAAACTTCGACAACATAGTTCCAAGGGGTTAACAATTTAAAACTGGAGAGAGAACATGGGCAAACTTAGGCATGGATTACAAACATCAGCGTTCAGCAGATTACTACAGCATTTCAGGACTGGCTGATAGAGCCTGCACTTCTTGTAAGTACCCAGCTTCTTCCACAGACACCTATCTTTTTTCATTGCACAGTTCCCAAATTCATTCCATGACTTATTTCCTCTACAGGGGAGTGATTTACTCCTCTAGTGCCACCATTGGAATAGTCCCTGGGGTGATAAGCAGCCTAAAATAAAATGAAATGAATGTAAAAAATTGATAAAACGTGCAAAAATAGTATACTATAGGAACAAAATGGGCAGTAACACGGACCCAAAAATGTTTTGGAATACAATAAAACAACTAACAAATCCGGGTGGGAGATCTTTCCAGACCACAGTGAGGTTAAGGGTTGGAAATAAGCTAATTAAAGAATCAGGGTCTGTTTCTGATATGTTAAACATTTTTTTTTACGGATCTTCCAGGATATAATGCTTCAATTGACCAGAAGAGAGAGGTAGAGTCAGAGACTGTAGAAACAGCTCAAGACCATCAGCCACCTTTTAGATTTAAAAAACTCACTAAACTAGAAGCATATCAGGAGTTAACAAAAATCAATATACATATATCAACAGGCCCAGATGATATGGAAGGTACTGTAGGTTCCTAAAATTAGCAGCTCAATACATTGCCCCAGTAATTACCTATGTCTTTTAATTGGAGCTTGCAATTGGGCTGTTTTACAGTGCCCTGGAGGGAGAGCAAGATCAAACCTATTCAGCAGTGTCAGTGGCTCAGCAGGTAGCACACTCTTCTCTGAGGCCGGGAGATCAGTAGGCAGTGGGTTCTATCCCCACACCAGGCACTTGGGTTAATATTCCAATACTGACACTGTAGTGCAGCATGAGGGGGGTGCTGCACTCCTGAGGTGCCGTCTTTTGGATGAGATGTTAAATCGAGGTCCCATCTGCCTGTTCTTGTGGTAGTTCAGGTGGATGTTAAAGATCCCATGGCACTTCTCGAAAAGAGCAGGGAAATTTACCCGGTGCAATGGCCACATTTCCTCCATTCATGAAAAATACCACCAACAGCTTAATCTGGTTCAAGGTCTGTTGGCATTCATCTGTATCCCCCTCCCCCGGGTCATGCCTGAAAATAGGCAGGATTTGTCTAGTGCACTTACCCGATCAACAAAAACTAAATAAATAAATAATGGTGGGGATTTAGCTGAAGTAAATAACTATACTATGAAGAGAGAGGAAGCTGGTATTTGTGAAGGGTCTTCAGAAAATAGTTTTGCACTGCTAGAGGGGAAGAAGGAGGAGGAGGGAGGTGATGCAATTGGAAGAGTAATTGATAAATGCCTGGACCAAACCAGAGGGGGGGGGGTTCTGCTGGGAGAATTGCAACAGGGGCAAAAGGGGAAAATAATGTGCAGGAGGAAGAAGAGGAGCCAGAAATGGGATACGGAGATGAATGGAAGCAATCAGGGAGTAAGAGGGGTGGAATCTTAGTGCTGGGCCAATACTAAGAGGAGTCAGGTGGGGTAGCAAGGGGGAGAGGCATAGTCACATTTGGGTGGAGGCCATGCCAGGAATGACAGTGGAAAGGGTGGGACAATCTGTTCTGAAATATGCTAGAAGGGCTAGGGACAAGCCTCATTTAATTATGCATCTTGGAATGAATGACCTAGCTGGCAAGACAGTAGATATAGTCCAGAGGAGGTTTGAGGAACTAGGACAATTATGTGAGGGGGCAGGAAGATCAGTAACTTTTTTAGAGACACTTCCAGTGCCCAAGGCAAGCACAACAAGAAAGCTGAGACTAGAGGAATTTAATGGATGGCTAAGAACCTGGTGTCATGCTAAAGGATATGGGCTGTTAGGGGGGTGGGGAGAGACCTGGGAGGACAGTAGTCTCTATGCCAAGGACAGATTACCCTTGAAAGAGGAGGGAAAGAAAGTGTTGAAACAGAGGATGGAGGAGTACACAGAGGAAGTTGGGAATTTAAACTAAGAGCAGGGGGTGGCAAGTGGGCAAGAGCCATGCAGAGACCACAGGTTGGGAAACCATATGAGCTAACCCCCCATAACAGTGACAAAGGACAAATGGCAAGTACTATTGGTGATGCTAGTAAAGGAGGGCAGGATGGAAGAGGGGAAAGGGTGGAAGGTGGTTACTCTTAATGCTAGGTGCCCTGGGAGGAAAACTGCAGAGTTACAGGTGCTCATGGCAGAGGGAGAGGTGGACATTGCAGCCATCACAGATACAAGGGCCACCCAATACAATGACTGGGACCTGTCTGTACCAGGGTACAGGTTATTTCGTAGGGACAGGGTGATTGGGAAAAGGGGGGGTGGCACTATATTTGAAGGAAGGACTGAAGTGCGTAAGGGAGGAAGGGGAGGAAGGTAGTACGGAGTCACTTTGGATGCAAATCCAGGATTCCAAGAATAGGATTCTCAGAATGGGAATGGTGTACAGGCTGCCCACTCAGACAGAGGAGTTAGACAGGGAACTAGTGGGACAGATCAGGAGGACCTATGAGAAGGATAGTGTGGTGATTGTGGGGGACTTCAACATGCCAGGAGTGGACCGGAGTACCCCAACAACCAGGAACAGATGGGAGCAGGTACTGCTGGATGCCTTCCAGGACAGCATCCTGCTGCAGATGGTCAGTGAACCAACCAGATTAGGGAATACCATTCACCTTCTGCTGGTAAATGGGGAGTTTGTGAGAGAATTTACTGTGGAAGAACCACTGACAGGGAGTGACCACCACTCAAAATGGCTCACATTGGATATGGGCAAGGAAGGAGTGGAATCTGGCACAAGATTGCTGGACTTCAGGAGGGCCGACTTTGGGAGGATGGGGGAAGTGGTAGAAGGGTACTTAGCCAGAATTCAAGCTAGTATGGGCACTAACTAGAGGTGGGAGCTCATAAAGCTGGGGATAGTGGAGGCAAACAAAACCTGCTGCAAGGCCCAGAGCAAGAAGGCTAGGGCTAAGAAACTGAGCTGGTTAAGCAAGGAGGTCATTGAAAAGGTAAGGAGAAAAAGAGTTGCCTTTAGGAGGCACAAGAAAACATGGAGGGGGGAGGACAGTGAGGAGTACCTGACGGAATCAAAGGAGGTGACATGGGCTTTAAGGGGAGCCAAAGCATATATGGAGCTCAGGCTGGCACAAGGCATTAAGAAGGGGAGAAGGACTTCTTTAGGTACATCAGGGAGAAAAGGAGCTGTACGGACCACATAGTAAGAATTAGGAAGGGGGGGGTTAGGTGGAAGCAAGGTGCGATAAGACACCAGCACTAAATGATTACTTCTGCTCTGTATTTACTAAGGAGAAGAGGGGGGTGATACCCAAGGGGGGAGGAACGGCAGAAATGGGGGGGGTGACAGATGGGGAAATCATGGAGTGCAGAGTTCGGGAGGGTTTGAAGGCACTGAGGGTGGACAAGGCGCCAGACCCAGATGGCATCCACCCTAGGGTATTGAAGGAGCTGGCAGAGGTCCTTGTGGGACCTTTGGCAGACCTATTTAATGCATCACTACACTCAGGGTGTGTACCTCAGGACTGGAGGATGGGCTGGATGACTCATGCGGTGCCCCTCCGTAAGAGTGGCTCCAAGGATGAACCGGGGAACTACAGACTGGTGAGCCTCACATCCATCGTGGGTAAGCTGTTAGAGACTATCCTGAAGGAGAGGCTGGTGGCCCTCCTAGAGGCCAAAGGACTACAGGACAGCAGACAGCATGGCTTCATACATGGCAGATCCTGCCAAACCAACCTGGTGGAGTTCTATGACTGGGTAACTAGGCAACTGGATAGGGGCCATGCAGTGGATGTCCTGTATCTGGACTTAAGCAAGACATTCGACTCAGTGCCACATGGGAGGCTGGGAAGGAAGTTAGAAGGCATCATTTGGGCAGGTGCAAAGCTGGTGAGATGGGTAGGGAACTGGCTTCAGGGAAGGCAACAGAGGGTGGTAGTGGGTGGGGAGCTCTCACACCCAAGGGTAGTGATGAGTGGTGCTCCACAGGGCTCGGTGTCGGGACCAGTGTTGTTTGGGATATTCATTGCAGACATATCATTGGACATCAAGAGCAAGATCAGTCTGTTTGCTGATGATACCAAGATGGGAGCAGTGGTGGACGACCTAGGGGGATGGCAGGGGTTGCAGGATGATCTGGCAAAGCTTGAAACCTGGTCAGACACCTGACAAGTAGGGTTTCATGCCAAAAAGTGCAAGGTGCTGCATTTTGGGGTGAAAAACCCAAGGAGGAGTTACCAGCTGGGGGAAGTGCAGCTAGCCCTGACAGAGGAGGAGATGGATCTGGGGGTGCTCATTACAGGATCAATGAATGACTCATCACAATGTAGGAAGGCAGCTTTAAAGACCAACAAAATGCTGGGTTGGATTGCAAGGGGTATATCCTTGAGGAGGGAGGAGGTGATTCTGCCACTGCATAGATCATTAGTTAGACAGCACCTGGAGTACTGCATGCAGTACTGGCACCTGTATCTGAAGAAGCACAGTAAGTTACTGGAGGGGGTGCAGCACAGGGTGACAAAGATGATCAACGGGCTGGGGGACTTATCATATGAGAGGAGGCTGAGGGAGTTGAACATGTACTCGCTGGAGGAGAGGATGGATGGAGGGATATGATTGAAACCTTTAAGTATATGAAAGGAATAAACAAGACAGGTATAGAGGGGCTGTTCAAAGTAAGGGAGGCGAGGCACACCGGGGCGATAATATGAGACTAGAGGGAGGAAGGTTCAGGAGGGAAATGAGGAGACACTTTTTTACAGAGAGGGTGGTAGCTGGGTGGAATGTGTTTCCTGCAGAAGTGGTATCCAGTAGAACAGTGGACTGCTTCAAAAGGGGATGGGATAGGACAAGGAGGAGGGTCAACGGAGGGGAAGGGTGGAAGGGAGGGGCAGCTGCAGAATAAGGGGTGCTAGCTGAATATTCGAGCAGACTTGATAGAACTCTAGGCCTTTATCTGCTGGTAAATTTAATGTGTTTGTATGTTCATATATAGACCAACTGCCTTGTTGCCAGTTCTGCCAAAATGTGTAGTGAAATTGGTGAACACCCAGATTAGTGATTATTTGAACAAATATAATCTGTTGACATCTTATCAGTCAGTATTTCATAAGGGCTTTTCCACTGTGACAACCTTGCTGGAGTTTAATGATCTGATATGTAGGTCACTGAACTCTGTCTTGGAGCCTCAGTGGTTTTTGTATATTTATCAAAGGCTTTTGACCTGGTAGAACACCCCCTCTTTTGTATGAGACTGCAGCACTTTGTTTTTTCTGATGGCCCCCTAAACTGGTTAACATCCTACTTAACAGGCCAAACCCAGATGGTAGAAGTACATAGTTGTCTATCTAAACCACGTGAAGTAACCGGGGGGGGTGCTTCAGGGGTCCACACTGGGACCACTGTTGTTCTTAATTTTCAATAACGAATTGCCCCAGGTGGCACAGCACACAGCCGTAAGGCTGTATGCAGATGATACAGCTATAGTTTTCACAGGGGCAATGTAATGGAACTTCAGATCAAGCTGCAATCGGATCTTGTAAGGATTGAGGGGTAGTTCACCAGGTCAAGGCTTATTATGAATATAAAAAAAAACAAAAAACTGATGCATTTTGCATCGAAAAATAGTAATAAATCTTGTTAACTACAGATTCACACAAACAATCAAACTAAACTGGAATTGATGGATACCTATTACGATCTGGGTGTAACTTTCGATTCACAATTAACTTTTAGCAGTCATATAACAAATACCATTGGGAAAATCAATAAAAAACTAGGAATCTTAAAAAGGACCACAAAATGTTTAAAACTACATGGCAGGAAAAGAATAGCTGAACAGCTCATTTTACCTACTTTAAAATATGGCGAATTGGTATACAGAATATCAAATAAACAATTGTTAGATCAATTAGATAAAACTCAATATAAAATAGCAAGATATGTGCTTCAATGTAGTTTTCGAACACATCATTGCCAGCTGTTGAGTAGACTTGACTTGCAGCCTCTTGAAACAGGCCACACTAGAAATTGGATGACACTTACACAGAAACTGAACTCATCTTTTTCTAAGCATCCCATCTCCCAACTCTTTTTCCCATTGGAAACCAAAAATAAGAGGGTACTATCAAGACTAATCCATTCAAATAAAATTTACTTAGATAAAAGAATGAACAAATATGGAGACAGAACTTTGAATTCTAGGGCAGCTGCTATATGGAATACACTTTCTCTCACTATTCATGCAATATCAGAACATCAACGTCGCTTTTCACTTCCCTGCCTCCGGCTCGCTTCTGTTGGGACGGGGCACTAACTCTGTACCTTCCACACAGAAAGCAGCTGTAATCGCTCCTTTTCATAAGGATAGCTCGAATTTTTACCCGCATGGAGACTGTGAACAAGCGCTGCCGCCGCGGCCTTGTGAAACAGCTCTTCCTTGCAAAATTTTCTGTTTTCTCCAGTGTCCTTTATTTTCACTTTATTTCTGTAAGTTCATACCTGTTTGCTTCCTTTTCCAACCTCTATACCTCCTGATCCTGTTTCTGTACTGGGCAGGCGAGCTTCCCGCCTTTTTTCTTAAATTTCTGCTGCTGTTACTGCTCTTCTCCAAAAACCCCCTCTACCTATCTCTAGCACTAGCCTACCTTCTCCTTAATCGCTCTCCTCCTCTTTCTCACCTCCACCTCCTCTATTGTTCAAAACCGTACTTAATCTGCCTTCTTTTCCCTAACTCCTTAGGACTCTCCTGGGCCCGCCGGGGCTGCGGATCCCCCTCCACCCAGGACCTACACCATCAGGACGTCGTTCCATCCCGACCCAGGGGTGCCTGACTGAAAGCGGCGCCTTAGAAGCTACCGACCGCGCTCCTCCGGATCCACCATTGAAGGGGCCGCTGATTTACTGCAAACGACCGAGGAAGGGAACCAGGAGCACGGCCGCTCCCTGGTACCTTGTGCCGCCAAAGGCGCAAGCCCTTAAGGTACGTCGCTTTTCACTTCCCTGCCGCCGGCTCGCTTCTGTTGGGATGGGGCACTAACTCTGTACCTTCCACACAGAAAGCAGCTGTAATTGCTCCTTTTCATAAGGATAGCTTGAATTTTTACCCCGCATGGAGACTGTGAACAAGCGCTGCCGCCGCGGCCTTGTGAAACAGCTCTTCCTTGCAAAATGTTCTGTTTTCTCCAGTGTCCTTTATTTTTCACTTTATTTCTGTAAGTTCATACCTGTTTGCTTCCTTTTCCAACCTCTATACCTCCTGATCCTGTTTCTGTACTGGGCAGCGCGAGCTTCCAGCCTTTTTTCTTAAATTTCTGCTGCTGTTACTGCTCTTCTCCAAAAACCCCCTCTACCTATCTCTAGCTCTAGCCTACCTTCTCCTTAATCGCTCTCCTCCTCTTTCTCACCTCCACCTCCTCTATTGTTCAAAACCGTACTTAATCTGCCTTCTTTTCCCTAACTCCTTAGGACTCTCCCGGGCCCACCGGGGCTGCGGATCCCCCTCCACCCAGGACCTACACCATCAGGACGTCGTTCCATCCCGACCCAGGGGTGCCTGACTGAAAGCGGCGCCTTAGAAGCTACCGACCGCGCTCCTCCGGATCCACCATTGAAGGGGCCGCTGATTTACTGCAAACGACCGAGGAAGGGAACCAGGAGCACGGCCGCTCCCTGGTACCTTGTGCCGCCAAAGGCGCAAGCCCTTAAGGTACGTCGCTTTTCACTTCCCTGCCGCCGGCTCGCTTCTGTTGGGATGGGGCACTAACTCTGTACCTTCCACACAGAAAGCAGCTGTAATTGCTCCTTTTCATAAGGATAGCTTGAATTTTTACCCGCATGGAGACTGTGAACAAGCGCTGCCGCCGCGGCCTTGTGAAACAGCTCTTCCTTGCAAAATGTTCTGTTTTCTCCAGTGTCCTTTATTTTTCACTTTATTTCTGTAAGTTCATACCTGTTTGCTTCCTTTTCCAACCTCTATACCTCCTGATCCTGTTTCTGTACTGGGCAGCGCGAGCTTCCAGCCTTTTTTCTTAAATTTCTGCTGCTGTTACTGCTCTTCTCCAAAAACCCCCCTCTACCTATCTCTAGCTCTAGCCTACCTTCTCCTTAATCGCTCTCCTCCTCTTTCTCACCTCCACCTCCTCTATTGTTCAAAACCGTACTTAATCTGCCTTCTTTTCCCTAACTCCTTAGGACTCTCCCGGGCCCACCGGGGCTGCGGATCCCCCTCCACCCAGGACCTACACCATCAGGACGTCGTTCCATCCCGACCCAGGGGTGCCTGCAAGCAGCGCTTATAAGCTACCGACCGGCTCCCCAGATCCACCGTTGAAGGGCCACTGATTTCTGCAAGCGACCGGGGAGAGGAACCAGAACACGGCCGCTCCCTGGTACCTTGTGCTGCAAAGGCGCAAAGCCCTTAAAATCGTCGCTTTTCACTTCCTGCCGCTGGCTCGCTTCTGTAGGGATGGGGCACTAACTGTACCTTCCACACAGAAAGCAGCTGTAATCGCTCTTTTCATAAGGATAGCTCAATTTTACCCGCTTGGAGACTGTGAACAAGCGCTCCCTCGTGGCCTTGTGAAACAACTCTTCCTTTGCACACTTCCGCCGGCGCTTTAGCGCTCCCCCTCCCCACCTCACCCACCCTGGTCGACCCTTTAGCTTTATAGCCGCTAGTCTGTCATATGACTAAGTGTCTATTTTTCCATTGGCTCGTTATATTTCTCTCCCACTAGGGGCGTTATCCCATGTCCCGACTGTCTTGTGTATAACTATCCTTAAATTGAGCCACTCCTCTAGAAGCCTGCTTCCTTCTCATTATTAGCATTGTTGCTGCTGTTAGTAGCTGTGATAGTCATGATGCAGCACCCCAGTCTCCCACTAATGTGCCATCCTCTCACCCCTAAAGCTTCTTTACTTGTAATTATGTCTTTCCTGCTTTGTCTAAACTGGCTAACAATTTCCACACCTCTTGCTACTCTTCCCTGCACTAATAATGATAGGGACTTTACGTTTCTAATATCCTGCTGAACTATTACTTGAGCGTCTACTCCTGCTCACTCTATCTTTTAAAAGAGGCTCTATCTATCTGTCTGTCGCTTATATCTCTTGCACTACCACAGACCCAAGCGCCGGCCATGCACTATCTCTGCCAACATTATCCCTCTCTTCCACCTCTTTACGATGGCTCCTTATGCTTTCGGTGATGTGGCACCCAACCAGGCCCTAAGGCTTGCGCTCACCCTCTTCAACTGCAATCACAAAAAGGGTCTAGTTATAGCCCACATGAACATCCGTAGTCTCACAGAGTAATTTGGCTGAGCTTGAAGCCTGGGCTAAACTGATCAACCTTGACATACTTTGTCTATCCGAGACTTGGCTGAAGTCTGCGGTACCTGATACAACCTGTCTCGTGCCTGGCTACAATATTCTTAGAAAAGACCAGCTGGGTCAAAGAGGGGGTTGCGATCATGTACAAAACACATCTGGTCCTGAACATCCAACCCTGCACTGATTCCCTGACACCCTGTGAAACTCTTCATGCTACTCTGGCACTGGGTTCAAAACTGCTGCACGTCATCTGTGTCTACAATCCACCTACAAGCAGGATGAGTGGTCTACAGAACTTGCTATATTATGTCTCCCAAAATGTGAAATCGAATGAGGCACTTCTCCTTGGTGACCTGAACATCAACTGGCTGGGACCACAACACAATATCCTTGAATCCCTACTACAAAAACACAACCTATATCAAACTATAACAGACTTCACCAGAACTACCACTCTGCACTCTGGGTCACTGCTTGACTGGATTCTCACCTCAGGCCTGACCATATTCTGGATGCTGCAGTGCTTTCTGATTCTATCACCGACCACTCCCTACACTTTGCCATGGAGTCCTGTCCACCTCCTCCTCCACCCCACGACTGATAAGATTCTCAAACTATGCAGCCCTTGACCAGCAGGCCTTTCTACTGACCTCTCCTGTGTCGACTGGTCCAACATTTACTCCGCCACCAGTGTGGATGATGCCCTCCATACATTTTGACAATATTTAGCACCTTACAAAGAAACACCTCTCCGTAGTCAGAAGGAGAGTAAGGGGTCAGCATTCGAGATGGCTTATGAAAGATATGCTCCAAAGATTGAAAATTAGAGACAATCAATGGAAAAGGTACAAAAAAACTGGGCTACAGTCGGACGTCGTTCTGTACAAGCAACATAGAAGCAACTGTAAAAAATGCATCAGGCAGGCCAAAAGCAAATACTGCCAAAATTTGCTGATAAATTCCTCTAATGACCCCCACAAGTTTTGGGGTCATATTAAGTCCTTTCTGGGTACTGCCAAAGATGTGACTCCATCTGATATGGTCCTCCATGGCGTGCATTGTACTGACTCCACTACGATTGCTAATGCGTTTGATCAACAATTCTCTGACTTATCTGCTTACACAGCCTCCCTCCCATCACAACCCTCTCATGCACATCTTAACCCTACAGCACCTGGTGGACTCCCAAACTTAACCAACCCTTTTACTTCAGGAAAGTACCTAGGCATCTGGTCCTAAAACTGCTCAGGTCACTCTCGGACAACACCAGCACTGGCTCTGATGGCCTGGAACCCAGACTACTTAAGATGGCCTCCCACCTCATCTCTGGTCACTGGCACACATTTTCACCCTATCTCTCTCCAATGGGTCGTCCCTGAAATCTGGAAGGAAGCCAGAGTTACTCCTGTATTTAAGAAAAGCAAAATGACATTTCTAATTACTGACCCATTGCAATTCTATCTGTTCTGAACAAAGTACTGGAAAAAATCATTTCCCTACAGATAACCGAACACCTCGAGAAATTCAACTTACTAAGCTCAGCACAACATGGCTTTAGGAAGAATCATAGCACTATGACTGCACTTGCAAAATTTACTACTGATATTGCTTACAATATGGATCTAGGAAAGCTCACAGGGGCTGTTTTCATTGACTTAACTAAGGCTTTCAATCTGGTCAACCATTCTCTGCTTCTATCAGCTCTAAATACCCTAGGTTTCTCCCCTCCAGTTACTAGCTGGTTCAAAAGTTACCTCTCCAACAGAACGCAAGCAGTTAAATTCAATTCATCTGTGTCGGACAGTGCTGTTATTAACATCAGGGTCCTCAAGGGTCTATACTTGGCCTCTTCTATTTTCTATTTGTAAACAATCTTCCTAAGCTGGTCACCTCAGGACACTCACTTCTATATCGGATGACCTAGTAATATATTATCATTCCAACAATGTCCTTGAATTAAATACTGCTCACCACTGATTTTCATGCTGTACAACACTGGTTGAGCTCTCAACGTCTGGTCCTAAACACAAGTAAGACAAAGTAATGATGTTTGGCTCCAACCATAGACTTAGATCCTGTCCCCTATCCATCTCAGTCTCAGACACAGAAGGGAACCCTATTGAAGCTGTCTCTGCCTTTCGCTACCTTGGCATCCACCTGGATCAAACCCTGGACCTAAAGACCTACATTCAAAAACTTGCAAAACAGTAAACTGTAAACTGGGGCTGCATATAGGCAAACACCTTCTCACCCCTGCTGCTAAACTGGCGATAGCCAGGCATTCTATTGCCAACCCTCACATATGGGTGTCCCATCTTGTCTTTAGCCTCAAAATCCTCGCCATCTTTGGGATACTACCTACAATAATGTGTGCAGATTTGCAGCCAAGGCACCTCGGTTACACCATCACTGCCTTCTATATCAGGACCTTGGCTGGCTCTCTCCTCCTCGATCAGACAGTACTATTTGCACAACCTGTGGACTCCATCCTACGGACATCCAAACCTGCTGTCCTGTCTGATCTACTAACACGGCCATTGCCACAAGAAATCTCAGATCTCGGATCAGTTATACTCTCCATCCCTTCTGCAGGACAAAAGGGTATGAACTCCTTCCACTATGCTGCCCCCACCTTTGGAACCGCTACCGAGAACCTGAGAAATATCTCCACCCATGAGTCTTTCAAAAGGAAACTGAGAACTTTCCTCATTACAATGGACAAATGTGTCTGCTTTGACCCCACCTGATGCATTGCATTTTTCACTGACATTTCCATTAATAGCACTGTTGTTTATATGAGTAGTGTAGTTTATACTATTTTATATTATTCATCATAATTGATGTCTTACTTTAGCCTAGTTATTAATACTGTCTCAATCTGCTTGTCTCTTAAGTTTAATGTTACCTGTTGATATTGTTTCATACTCCTGGTTTTCTGTAACTGCATCTCTCCCCTTCTGTTTCCTCCCCCTTCTCTGTTCTTCATCTTCCCGGTCTTCCTCTCCCACTATACTTACCTCTACCTGCTCCCACCTTTGCATGCCCCCTCAAGTCCCTTCTTTCTGCCACACTGTGTCACCTTCTCCTTACACCACCACTTTACTTCCCACCTTCAGCGCCCTCCTTGCCCCGCCAGCCGTCTCTCGGTTCCACCGGCTCGGCTTCACTTTTACACTTCTGCCGCTTTGCCGTAACTCTTCTGCTTTTTCCCCCTCTTACCGACCTTCTCACCCATGGCTAGCCGTCTTCGGCTCCACCGGCCCGGCTGTACTTTCCCACCTCTTGCCACTGTTGCCGTCTACCGACCCCTCCTTCCCTGCCTTGCCGTCTCTCGGTTCCACTGGCTCGGCCTGACCTTGGCACTTTTGCTGCCATTGCCGTTTCTCCTCCGCTTCTATCCTCCTCTCACGACTTACTCACCTCGCCCTGCGCCTCCGGTTCCATCGCCCGGCTCACACTCTTCCCTTCTTCCGTAATGCTGTTTCTGCTGTTCTTCCCCCACTGCCACCCTCTCTCGCCTGCCGTCTTGTGGCTCACAGCCCGGCTGCAGGTTGGTACCTCTCCTCTGTTGCCCTATCTGACGGCGCCACCCCCCTTTTCTTTCTCCCTCATCCCTATTACCTAGCTGGTGTTTTTTCATGTTGCCTCTACTCCCCTGCCTTACCGTCCTCCACCTTTCACATTTAAGTATGTTGCTTTGAAACAGGGTTAATATGTATTGTTGATTTTCTGCATTATTTATTGTTTCCTGTATACTGCAGCGCATTTGTATCTCTCTCTGTTTTGATGGTTCTGATGTTTCAAATAATTTCTGGCTGTACTATGTCTGTATTGTAATTGTACCTCCCGGGTCGTGCCTGAAAACAGTCACTTGCTGGCTAGTGCACTTACCCGGTTAACAAAAACTAAATAAAAAATAAAAAAAATCAAGCTTTTTTACAAGCAATTAAAGGACTATTGCTTTTTACTTGTCAGTGTATTTAACTAATTTAGTTAATTTTTGTATGTTAATGCAAATACAGTATATATGCTAACTAGGAGTGTATTTGTTACTATGTCCCCTGTGTTTTTAATAACATGTCATTTGTTTTGTATGTGATCTATTAAATTTAACCTTTAATGTTCCATGTACTGAAACCTTTAGATCGTTAAACACAGGACTGTCTTGTAAACTGGACTACAAAGTCCAAATGCCATGTATTTCCTGTATAAAAATAAAGTTTTACCTACCTACCTAGCCTCCACGACTGCTCCCAAAGTAGTGACAAATCTCAACTTATTCCTTCCTCTAACTGACACCCAGTGCCCACAGATATCTAAATGATTCCACCTAGAGTTTCCCACTGGAGCGAGCGGCTCAAACAAACAGAACAGTGACTCCCCTCCTTCTGTTACTATTTCCTGAAGAACCACAGCCCTTCATGGCCTAAAGACCCACCCCAGAGACAGTCATGGTGGGTTCTGGGACATGTCCCAGACATGGGCATGGCAGGCCCCATCAAGTCCCAGAACATGTTTCTCCCTTCTGGCCTCCTACCTGGGCCAATGTGCCACCTGGGAAAAGAACACGCTGGTGCTGCCACCAACTGACATCCCCTGCTGTGGCCCTGCCACCACCACAGCAGCCCTACTGGCCCAGTGTACATACCTTAAAAGAGTCCTGGGCAAGGACCACATGATGCAAGGTACCAGGTAGAAGCTCCTCTGTGCAGCTCCAGCCTCCCGACTTACTAAAAGTGTATTTTGGACTGACTAAACTGCCTAAAACCCTCTAATTTTACTTTACTTTGCCTTCCTATCAACTGGTGCTCCTGTTTGGTGGGTTGGAGAAATGATGGAGGTATATATGAAGAAGGTGCCACAGAAACATACCCAACCGGTCACCCCCGAGAAGGCCCCGAAGAAATCACGGGCCTCGAGTGGGGCAGAAAAGCCAGAGCTCTCGAACCAGACCACGGATCAAGAACTGCTTACTTTATGCAGGTTCCTAGAAGAATTCAAGCCTTTCCAGGAGGAAGTTAAAGAAATTTCTTCTGAGCTCAAATCCCTATCTAAAAAGCTCAACGAGGTCTCAGTTACCACCTCGGATAACACAGCCCGAATCTCTTCCCTTGAGAAGCATGTGGAAAAGTTCGATCCTGGGCTGGCAGTTATGCAGCAGAAGCTGGCACATCTTGAAACAAAACTAGAGGACCTCGAGGGTCGTAGTCGTAGGAACAATGTTGTCATTCTCGGTCTGCCTGAGGGAGAAGAGGGCCAGAATGCCATAGCATTTGTTCAAAAGCTTGTTGAGAGGATCGCTGGCCCCTCTCCCTTTGGGGCCAAATACATCATCGAGAAGGCCCACAGGTCCCTACGGCTGAAGCCTCCCCCAGGAGCTACACCTAGTCCTATTATATGCCATTTCTTGAGTTATTTAGAATGGCAGCATTTTCTGGTTAAAGTTAAAGAGGTGCAGGAAGTCAGATGGGAGAATACCAAACTCAGGATAGTGCAAGACCTACCAGGCTCTGTCCAACTGAAATGCGCAGCATTCCACCCTATAGTCTCCAAGATCATCACTGCAGGGCTTAAGTTTAGAATGGGGTACCCAGCTAGGTTACAGGTGCTAGTGGCTGGTGCCTGGTCAGCTTATGATGATCCTGATGCTGCGCTTGCTGGCTTAAAGTTGGCCCTACCTGATCTTTTCAGGGATACATGAAATGCCCCACATTTTCTGAAAGGGAGAGATCAGGACTGAAGAGATGAGGCTGCTCTTCGAATTATATGTTGGGGATGAGTGAGAATAATCGCCCGAGTATGTGAAAGCCCGACTTCAAGGGCTGAAGGGACATAATCTTTTATGTTTACTTAACTCTTCATGACTTTCTCATATCCTAATTATGTCTGGGACAGATATTTCCTTTAGGAGACTGTTTAATTTGAATGTCTGTTGATTAAGAGGAGGGTATTTTTCGTAAGGGGTCTGATTGGCACCTACCTGTAAGCATAGGAGGGGGATTGTTAATGTTAATATTCCAGGCTCACACACCACAGGTTATTTATGCAATTTATATGGGTGACTGACTTGGGGTTGTGCTGGATTTTCTTTTCAAGGCGTACCGTGATGCACTTTTGCTCCTGTACCGCAAGAGGGAGTTCCAGACATATAATTAGCTGGCTAGTGCTATTTTATAACCCGAGATGCGATATTTCTCGCACCATCTTTTTATTGCTGGCTTGGGCTTGGCGAGTACTTCTCTCATAGGGCAATCTAGTCCTGTTGCTGGCATGGCCTCTACGGTAGACTTGTTTCATCCTGTATGGCCTGCCATTAGTAGTATTTAGGGAACTGAGCTTACTTGGCAGGAAATATGTACTCTTTTGGCTATTCCAGTACATTTTCTGTGCTCATACCTTAAAGTACTGTGCCACTCCCTCTGGCTATCAGGAGCTGGTTAATAAGTGATTTTTGATGGAAAGTAGTTTTTCTTTACAGCTTACTTAATATTTACTTGTTTTCATATGGGGGGCTCTCAGAATTTGTCTAGGTTTGCGGGGTTAATGTTGGGGGGCTGGGGAAGAGGAAAAGAAGCAGTATTTTGTTGAACGTTGTTTGTGACAGTTGGGGGGATGGGGGCGCGGGGTTAATGTTAGATTTACCAGCTTACCAATGTTATGTGATGTTTGGGTGTTCTACGGGGGGTGGGATTGGGGTAGATTAGGTTAGGATGGGAGTGTTTGGGGTTGGGAGGGTGGTACAGCAGCATTTAAAGAATATTGGTTTCTGGACTATAGTTGTAGTAAAATCCAGATGTCGATCATGTGTTTACTTTTACCAACTTAGATGGATAGCAATATCAATCTAGCTACTTGGAATGTGAAGGGGGTAAGGAAAAAACCTTAGGAATATTAGGTGCTTAAACACCTGAGCTTGTTGCGTGCCCAGATTACGGTTTTGAAGAATCTCATTTGCTAGATTCTGAAGCATTACAACTCAGGAGGCAACAGGTTGGCAGGTGTTTAATGCCTCGGGGTCCACTAATAGCTGTGGGGTCATGCTACTTGTTAACAGAGACGTCCCCTTCATTCCCACACAGGTTTTCAAAGACCCAGAGGGTAGGTACGTCCTGGTTCAGGGCACTCTTTGAGCCATGCCACTTTTTCTCTGTAGTATCTATGGGCCAAATGTGGATGACCCCACCTTTTTTATGAAGTTGATCACCATTATTCTTCCTATGCTTCCCATTGCGATAGTTATGGGCAGAGACTTTAATCTGGTCTCGGACCCTAATATGGACAGATCTGGTAATGGTTTGAGAGGATTGTCTCCTGGGCAAAGGGCCTTTAGGAACTTGTTGGATCAGTGTGGACTGTGTGACGTGTGGCGAGTCCTGCACCCCAATTCCAGGGAGTATACTTTTAGTTCGCCAGTGCACGGATCACAGTCTCGCATTGACTACCAATTAATTTCCCAGGTGCTCTTGCCGGGGGTGCTGTCTGCCTCGATTCAGCCTGGTCCCATATCTGATCATTCCCTGGTGATATGCAACTTAGCTTTTCTTAACATTCGTAAGAAGGAGACCCGGTGGAAATTAAATGAGCAATTACTAAAAGACAATAGGTATCACAACCATGTGAAGGAGCAGATTGATTTCTTTTTTTCTACTAACCCAATAGAAAACACTGCACCGGATATTTTATGGGGTGTGTTTAAGGCTTATATGAGGGGAATTCTCATTAGTTTAGCTACAAAGAGAAAGAGGGCTCATGAAGCGGAACTATTATCCCTATTGTCTCAAGTACGGTTACTAGAAACTAACTTATCCCCTAGCAATCATAAGGAGGACAGGCAGAACCTTTTAGTAGCTAAAGACAGATACTTAGAATTGTTAAGGGAAAAGGCAGAGTTAGCCATTATCCGTACTAAAGCAAGTTTCACTGACCGGGGGAAAAAGCAGGGTGCATGCTTGCTTTATGCTTAAAGCAGCAAGAGTCTGCAAGATTCATTCCTCCAGTCAGGGCACAGACGGACGGGTCCGTGAGGGTATCCCCTTCAGAGATAGTGCAGGAGTTCACCTTGTATTATGAACAACTATATAGAGACATGGACAGTCCTCCTCCCTTGGAGAAGTTGGAGGTGTACCTTAGGGATTCTCACCTTCCTTCCCTGTCAAGTTCCCAGAGGCATTTTCTATCCTCTCCATTATCCCTGGAGGAAATCTTGGAGGTCATAAACGCCTTACCCTCGGATAAAGTTCTGGGACTGGATGGGTTTTCCTCTTTATTCTATAAAGTTTTTCGAGAACAGTTACTGCCTGTGCTTCACCGGCTGTACCTCCACATTCTCTCCGGGATAGCTGTAGATGCCCATTTGTTCGAAGCCCTGATAGTCCTTTTATCCAAGCTGGACAAAGATCCTGAATTGGTTCAGAGTTACAGGCCAATATCCCTGTTGAATCAGGATATCAAAATTATTTCGAAGATATTGGCCGACAGGCTAACTCTGGTCCTCCCGGATCTGACTGGCATGTCCCAGGTAGGGTTCATGAAGGGGCGTTCATCCTCAGACCACTTGCGCACCCTTTCGCTTATCTTCTAGGAGTCCAGGGATGCCACCTTTCCTGCTGGGTTGGTCTCCCTGGATGCCGAAAAGGCATTTGACCGGGTGAACTGGAATTTTCTATTCCAGGTTCTCAGAGCTTTCGAGTTTCCCTCCATGTTCATAGACTGGATCTGGGTGCTATACCGGACCCCTTCTGCTAAGATCTCAGGTAATGGTGCATTTTCCAAACCTTTCCTCTTATATTCAGGTACTAGACAGGGCTTTCCCCTTCTCCCTTATAATTTAACCTATATTTAGAGCCCCTTATTCAAAATATTCTTAATAATACCAGAATACAAGGTATACCGATTGGGAGTAACGAGGTGAAGATTACAGCATATGCTGACAATCTTCTCCTTCATTTGGCCCATCCGGTAACATCCATTACAGTTATGTTAGGAGAGATTGCCAAGTTTAGCTTCTTCTCGAATTATAAATTGAATGCAAATAAGTCGTCCTTTTTTCCCCTCAACCATAAGATCTTTAAGACAGATATTAACCCCTTTGGATTGTGTTGGTCACCCCGTGTTCTCAAATACCTAGGTATTAAATTAACACGCAAGCCTTCCCTATGGTTTAAAGAAAATTTAGAACTCCTTTCCCAGTTGATTGTTCAGGATCTAGATAGATGGTCTAAGCTTCCGATCTCATTATGGGGCCGCATCAACATAATTAAGGTGAATGTATTTCCCCGACTTTTTTATCCCCTTTCGCATCTCAACTCATTTGTTCCTTTATCCTGGTTTCAGAAAATGCATAAAATCTTTATCAGTTTCATTTGGTCAAATAAACACTCTTGATTGGCATACTACAAGTTGGCAGCCCCAAAAACGGATGGGGGATTTCAGATTCCTCACCTGGCAATCTATCACTGGGCTAGCCATTTTGCTAAATACCTGAAATGGGTAAGTTCGGGTCCCGAGAGCTTAAGACCGGTCTGGCTCAGCATCAAATTAGACTTTATCCAGTCTATGAACATGGACCCCTTGACCATGCTTTATGTTAAGCTGTCTTTGCTACAGGATGCTAGTAAATGCCCCACCCTTATTACATCATTAAAAGTGCACGCACAGCTTTGTTCCTTTTTGGGTTATACTCTGCATTTAGATCTGTCTCAGTCCATCTGGAATTCCCCAGCCTTTACCATAAATAAACAAAGGATTCCCCATATGTGGTTGCCCCAACTAGGAGAGGGGATAGTATCCTCGTTTCTGGATGATACGGGGTCATGGCTCCCGGTTACTGTAATTACCGGAAAATTCGATATCCCAGTCTCTCAGCAATTCAGGGTTTTCCAACTAAAACATCTGCTTACCACTGCCCTTGGTAGCACCCCTCCCCACCCAATGGCTTTTGCATTGATACCTGAGCTTTCCTCCCTACTTGGATCCTCAGGTGTCATTTCTAAAATATATCAAGTTTTGTACCACTGGTGGTTTGGGGGTCCCAATGGCCCCACTAGGTTTTGGGATTCATTTTTTCCCCAATACACCTTCAATTGGCCAGCTCTTTGGCTGTTTTGTCATAAATATGTGTCTCAAGACAGACTACGTCTTATGCAATGTCACATTTTGCACAACATATATTACACCCCAGTCAAGTTGGCGAAATGGGGCCTTCTCGAATCAGAGAGGTGCACTAGATGTTCCCAGGAAGATGGAATGCTTTTTCATATATTCTGGTCATGTCCCAGGATAGTTCCATTATGGGATTTAATTAAAGCTAACCTGGACCCCTTATTGGGATTGCAGGATTGCTTCACACCCGACATTTGCCTCCTGGGATACTTGTCTTCCATCAAGGTCAAAGCTCGAAGATTTCACATATCTATGATTGCACTTTCTGTCAAAAAAATTATACTCAGGCATTGGAAAGATGGGATTTGCCCAACATACCAGGAATGGATACATGAAATTCTTGCAGACCTTAGCACAGAGAAAGCTATAGCAAGCCTCCACAACAGGTTACAAGGGTACAAGCGTATCTGGGATCCCCTTTACACCTTAATCATGACTGCTATGGTTTAATGTGTAGCAGGTAATCTGTTATCTTAGCATACATAAGGTTACAGTGATAGGATACTTAACTACAACAACCGAGTGAGCTGCTGTACCGGGGGGGAAGAGGGGTAGGGGGTTGGGGGAAGAGTTGGCAATGTATTACAAGCAAGTTGTATAAGCTAGAATTACTGCCTCCTGTATTGTGGAAAATTCTGTTAATAAAGTTTGAATTGAAAAAAAAATAAAAGAGCCCTGGGCCACCAGTCTCCTACTGGCTTTTTCTTTGTCTTCTCCTGCTAGCCTTTTGGCTTTCTCCTGCTCCAACCTCCTCCAGTACTGCCAATACCAGACTGCATGGTCTACAAACTCCTACTGAGGAGGGGGATAGTATTAAGTACCCAGGAACCCCAATGACCACTACTGCCTGAACTCACTTCCTACAATGGAGCCCAACATGAATCAGTGCACTGTCGCTGTAAAGCCAACCTGCTTAAGCCCGGGGCCCCCTGAAACTGCCCTGCTTCCCAACCACTGGTACTGCCTCTCTACCCTTGCTGATCTCCTCCCCAGTCTTATATACTCCCCAAGGTGCTGCCCCCCCATGACAAAGTGACAAAAATTCCCTACCATGCCAAAGCTCCCTACCAACACCGGGTGGCGTTGCCCAAAGGCTATCAATCCCCCCGTGAGGGGGGGCTTACATGACACTTGAATCATACACTGTCACTGTATCTTATACGGTAAGCCTGTAACAGCTAGTTGGTAATTGAGTCACCCCATCTGGGTGGGGTGTACAATTTAAACTAAGTGATATTAAGTAAGGTTTCTCTCACCAATAAAAGTTCCTTATAGGATGTGGTTCAGGGGTGAGGCACTCAGTTGTGGGGACTGTGGGGCACTCTTCACTAGGGATGTGCTCTGAAAGAGGAGGTACTGCCTCTTGTGAAAGACCATAGCAGAGCTCTATGCTCAGCTAGTAGCAGCAAGGATACAGATATCTCAGCTGCACACTCAGCTCTGCAGGAGCTCACCCTCTACACCCCCATTCCCCAGATAACCACTGGTCAAGATGGGTGGAGGGTGGCAGGGTGTGGAAGGAAGGGGTAGCCATAAAGTGGTTGTCTGGCCCAGTACCATCCAGATGGCAAATCACATCAACCCCTGGAGAAGGCTCAGGCTCTTGACTCCACCAGGGGGGACTCTGAGTCAGTCGAGGGGAAAGGGCAGGACATCACATTAGCACCCAAGGGGAGAAGGCTAAAAGAAAGGTCCTAGTTGTTAGGGCTCAATAATTGGGGGTTAGCTAGGGTGATAGGGAAGGGGGCAGATGGGAAGGGGTTGGTCCAATGCCTACCTGAAGTGTCAGCCAACTGAAATTTAGACAGAATGGGAGGATTGTTGGGGGAGGGGATCTGGATGTGCTGATACATCTTGGTATCAATGATCTGTCCAACCAATCAGTAGAGACAGTGAAGAAGTTCCAGAGACTGGGGTACAGATTGGTGGCACACTCAGCCTCCCTGGCCTTTTCTGAGGTTCTTCTTGTCTGGGGCAGGGGGGCAGGACAGAATTAGGAGTAATGAAATAGAGGAGTTTAACAGTTGGGTTATGGAGTGAAGTCAGGACATGGGGTACCACTTTGTTGGAGATTGGGGGAATTTCTGGGACAGGAGAATCTTCAAGGGTGATGGATTTCACCTGAGAATAGAGAAGGCTAGTGCACTAGGGCATAAGTTTGCCATCTACATCAGACATTTAAACTGCCTGTGGGGGAGTATGGGTCTTTGGGATCCATGATGGATGGTGAGCAGAAGGAGATCCTAGATAGAACTCCCTCCCATCCACAGGACAGTACTTGCAAAGAGGGTACAGAGAATGCAGTAGGGTTTACAGGACCAAGGGGAGGAATACCATTGAGGAGGAAAGTGAAAGGTATAAGCACAAGCAAGGCGGTAAGAAAATGCAAAAAACAAAAGGACAGTAGCAGAGTTAGAACAGGGGTCAAATGGAGGGGGGTATGCCCTAATGCCAGGATCCTAGGCCCCAAACACGGTGAGCTCCAGACACTGATGGCAGACACTGAAGTGGACCTGGTGGCCTTCACTGGCACATGGGCCACAGATAAAAATGACTGGGAGATGATGGCCCCTGAGTATTCGCCGTTCAGGAGGGATAGTAAAACTGGTGGGGTGAGAAGCTGCCCATTTTGACAAAGAGGGCTCTGAAGTGGAAGAAGACAGAAGTATTGGGGGTAGCAGAGGGGAGGCTGACTTTGTATGGATGCAACTCATGTCAGCCTCAGGCAGTAAAGTGTGCTTAGTGGTGATCTATAGGCCTCCAGGGCAAGGGGAGGAAAGGGACAGAGAACCTAAGAAGGAACTTAAAAGAGTGGCAGCAAAGGAGGAAGTAGTGGTGTTGGGTGACCTCAACCTGCCTGACATCAATTGGGAGGTCCTGTTGGCCAAGCGTGACATGAGTCAGACATTACTGGACTCCTTCCAAGACTGTCTACTAGTGCAGCTTGTTAAGGAGCCTACCAGGCAGAATGCAATCCCTGATGTGGCGCTCACCAACTCAGAGATGGTGGATGCTATGGGAGTGGGGAGTCAATAGGGAACAGTGATCACAACTCTGTGTGATTTGAACTGGCCATTGGGCCAGCAACCCACAATCAAGAACCAAAGTCCTTGACTTTAGAAGGGCAGACTACTATAGGTTGAGGAAACTGGTCAGGGATATATTAGTTTGGGTGGAGGGGGTAGAGGAGTGATGGGGCAATAAAGGGAGACATTCTTGAGGCATCAAAGGTTAGCATAAGAATAGTATCTAAAAAAAACAGGTTTATGGGACCACTATGGTTCTCAGCTAGGGTCAGGGAAGTGGTTAGGGCCAATAAAAGGCCTTGTATAAATACAAGTACAGCAGGGGGGGAAGAAAGGGAGAATTTTCTACAGAAAAATTGGGAGGCAACGATGGTTGTCAAGGAGGTGTAAGCAGACACGGTGCTGTGTATTGAGGAGGAGTCAAGAATGGATAAAAACAGTTTTTTAGATACTGTACATCAGCCATCCTGAATGACTACCTTTGATCAGTATTCACTAAGGAGGACTGCGGGTCCATGTCAGAAAGTGATATCAAAGTGGCCACTAAGGGAGTCCCAGAAATGAAGCAGCCATTACTTACTAGTGAGAGGGTCCTGAAAGGGCTGGCAGCCCTCTAGATAGATAAGGCCCCAGGGCCAGATGGGTTGCATCTGAGGATACTTAGGGAGTTAGCAGCAGAACTGGTTGAATCACTGGCTGGGCTGTTCAGCAGCTCACTTAAGTCCAGGCAAGTTCCAAGGGATTGAAGAATGGCAGACAGTGTACCACTTCATAACAGAGGGGATAGGGAGCAACCAGGGAACTACAGACTTGTCAGTTTGACCTCCATCATGAGAAAGCTGATGGAATCACAAATCAAAGAGGACCTCATGGACTACCTAGACAGCAATGGGCTCCAGGACAGTAAACAACATGATTTCATGGTGGGAAGGTCTTATCAGACTAACCTTATATTTTCTTTGACTGGGTGACTAAGGAAGTAGACAAGCGCCACACTGTGGATCTGCTGTACTTTGACTTCAGCAAGGCTTTTGATTCAGTACCGCACAAAAGGCTGCTCAAAAAGATGGAAGACTTGGGTGTGGCTAAAACCATAGTGATCCGGGTGGGTAGTTGGCTAGAAGGCAAGCAGCAGGCCTGGTCAACAGGGTTAAATCAGAGGAAAGGGAGGTTATGATTGGGCTCCATGGGAATCTGTCTTGGGTCCAGTCCTCTTCAACATGTTCATTAGTGACATTGGTGAGAGAATCCAGGGCAGGCTGTATCTCTTTGAGGATGCCACAAAACCAGAGATGTGCAAAACTGTGAAATTTTGCTACACTAAATATTTTGCAAAATTCATGCATTTCATGAAATATTTCTCGGGACACGAAATTTCGCCCATGAAAAAAAAAGAAAACAGCCCCCACCCTCCTCTGCAGCCTCCCCAAAAAAACAAGTTCAGCCATGTAACCCCCATCTACCCTACCTTCTAGCAGCGACCTCCCCTTTCCAGAACCCACAGCAATTTGTTATAATAAATAAAATTCCCTGATGGGTGACTGGCACAACCCACCCGCCTTCATGGCCAGCCACCTTCTTGTTGTCTGTTTAATTAATCTCTTACGTCACAAGTGTAATATACTCCCTCCCCAACCCACACAGGCGCCTTTCACTGGTTTGGTGAAAAAATGTTAATCAAATCTGTTGCTTACTGCCCATTCGCACATATACACATCGTCCTCCTGATTAGTAAAGTACATTTTGGCATGGCCTTTTATCCTCCGAAATCAGTACTGTTTTAAAAAAAATTGTCTACCTTAAGTGGCACAACAGTTATGTCTACTGTGTTTTCCATTTGCTGCTACCACTCCACCATCCTCTGCTCACTGGACCCTCCATACAAAATTTAAATACTGAGGATGAGCCATTTTAAAATGTATAGCATTGCACTGCACTAAAAAAACTTAGCTACTGGCCGCTTTGATAAATTTGACTACAGCTTCCTGCACAGCTGACATGGTCTGCTGTGTTACCAGTGCCCAAGAGTTTGTTACGGCTCCAATCTGACTGGCAGATGATGAACACAGTGGCCTCTATGCAGACACTATGCTTGTGTCTGAAGCTGGTACCTGCCCTCTCTTTGCCCTTACTAAGGCCATTTAGAAACAATGGCTTTTATGCAGCTTTGCTGCCACCTACTGGCATAGTGTTAAAACTACACTCTCCAGTTCAGACTATTTTTTGTTCTCTTTGTACTTTTGATTTAAATTTTTTAGGTTTTTTTTATTGTAGATTTACCAGTACACAGCATTAAAAAAATCTATTCATTTAAATGAACCCATTTTATAATCGCAATAAGGCACTCCGGGGAGGGGGGTGTTATGGTGGTCTAAATGCCCTTCTCAGGCATTGAAAGCACCCGGGTTCACCTTGTGCTTCAATCCACCAGAGGTGGGTTGTTATCCAATCCCATGCCTATCTAGCCAACCCCACATAGGCATTATAGGCATCAATCTGAATATATCCTTTTGTATATATGTTACCTAAATGTATATCTTATTATGTACCAAACTCATGTTTATAACCCTGTTATCCTGTTCCCATGGGGTGCGCCTGGAAATGAGCCTTGGCTCAGTGTGCCTTTACCAGTTACCAAATGCTTAAATAAAAAAACTAAACAAATAAAAATAATACCCCCCGTCATGCCTTCTTGCTTAAATGGAACTCATGTAAATTAGCAACTGCCCTGCAGATAGCAGGAGGAATCAGTTTTACCCAGGGTAAGTGTATAATTTATAATGGAACTCGTGTAATTCAGTGACTACCCTATAGATAGCAGTAGTGAGCATTAAATGTTACACTTTAATATCTTTGCAACCGTTCAACGGATTTGCACAAACATTTGCATCCACAGTCTCATGGGGTAGATATCTTGAAGTTCCAAGTTGTGTTCCTGTTGGATGGGGATGTTCAGATTCTGAGATGTGGATAGCAAAAAAAAGAAAAAAATTCACTTTGTTTTGCAGTTCTTTTTGTCATTGTCTTGGGCCCAGATGGTTTGGAATTTTGGTCTGAAATTTTCATGGTAGAAAGGGTTTGGCCTCCACAGGAGCTGGATGCCTAGCATCACCTCATAGCTCATGAATAATCATGAGCTTTTTGCATACCAATTTTTTAAATTTGAAAGAATTAGAAAAATCGGGTGAAAACTACAAGCCAGCCCTTTTTAGAAAGCGTGGTCTGTTCAAAATCAATGTTTACAACTATGTTTTCTTGGTTTCAACTGTTCACATTGCTAGAAGAACAGTTCCTTATGTGCCCTACATTTTCAAAAATGTCACTGAAACCATATCTCATGAATAATCATGAGCTTATCTGCATACCTGTGTTTTAAATTGAGAGAATTAGAAAAATCAGGTGAAAACTACAAGCTAAACATGGGCTACAAATCAATATTTCAAACATTAGAGCTATAGAAGGAAAGTAGTCATTTTGTAACGTATGTTAAAATAGCCATTGCAGTATTGATTTTGTGTTCATGTGAACTGAAAATGTTTCCGACATTTCAACGGCTTAGAAATATGTAAAGTTTAATAAAATATTTTTTTCCAATACAAAGAAACAGGAAAGTATTATTGGCTGTTAAAGTTTGGATTTGTCTTTACTTAGGATAAGAGAAGATCTCAATAAGTAAGGAAATTAATTGCAAAAAAACATTGTGGAGTGTGCCTTGGGGTTGTCAACCCTAACACTCACCCCATTATCATACACTGTACCCTTCTCAGATTACTTACTCATGGAATGGGGTGAGTGTTAGGGTTGACAACCACAAGGCACACCCCACACAAGTTGCTGCCCACAAGGTGGGAGTAAGGATATATATAAATAAAATCCATCTGGCAGTATAGCCTAGTCAATATAGCCTAGAAGTTAGAGTAACGAGTTGTGAATGAGCTTGGTACATCCAGTAGACCAGACCTGGGTTTGATTCTCACAACCTCCACTTGCCTACTGTGTGACTCTGAACAAGTCACTTAACTGCCCAGAGCTCCCAGGTCACCCCTGAAAACAGGCACTTGTGCCTAGTGGGCCTTACCAGGTTACCAAAGACTAAAATAAAAATAAAAAAATCTGTCTCTCTATATCAAACCACTATAGTCAGTGTTAAGTAAGGTGATTACTGTTAAACCCCAATTTGTGCACCTGAATAACTTTGGCAGCATTCAACAAAATATCCCAAACATTGGTACACATGGTCTGACTTGCAGATCCTCAAAGTGTGAAAAGCTTCAAGACTGCATCTTGAGTACTTTTTGAGATACAGAATGCCCTTCCCCCAAAAATAAATAAAACCTTTTTGGTTTTTATATACTTAACCTTTTTTTATTTGTAGCTGTCACATATAACCTAGATGATAAATAATTTTTTCACAAAACATGGGTAGAAGCAGCCCATGCCCTGCAAAGGTTTAGTGAAAAAATATTAAGCAGTTCCAGTGTTCTAACTTATAAGGATTTATTTATTTATTTATTTGTTTATTTTAGTTTTGGATTAACACCTTTAAATTGGGGAGCTCATTTACAAAGGTTTCAACTCATGGATTATATAGAACAAAGGTTCCAAGTCAAGGATTACATAGAACAATACAATTGGTTACAAGCAAGTAAAAACAAATGACAAACAATTTGTTGAAAGACAAATAGCTACAAAAGTGCAGATTTAATACAATTATCATAAACATGAATGTAAGGGTGGGGGGAAGAAGGATTAAGAGGTACTGAGTTAGGAGGAAGAGAGTGCAGAGAAGTAGTCGAATAGCAGCTTTTGTAGACTTTGTCCAGGGAGAGGTGAAGGTGGGGGAGGAGGATTAAGTAGGTAATGAGTGAGGAAGATTTAGTAAAAGAATTGCTTAGTAGTAGGTAAGCTGCCTGCAAAGGCATTGTCCAGGGGATATGAGGGGGATAAGAGTAGGTAGAAGGGAGTAGAAAGTGAATTGTGCAGAGGACGAATTTGGGAAAGAGTGTCTCAAGAAGAGCAGGCTCACTGATGTTCCCCTCTTAAAAGGAGGCGGAGCTCACTTTTGAAGAGTTCTAGTTTTTCACAGTTAAGGAGGGAGGTCAGGAGGTCATTAAAATACAGAGGCCCTCAGTAGGACAGCGCTTTCTGGGAAAACAAATTTTGCTTTTTGGATAATCCTCTGATATGAATAGTTTAAATTTAGTTTTTTGGATAACCCTCTGAGATAAATGGTAAAAAGACATTGAGGGCTTATTTTTCACGACTTATTTGTCATGAGAAAAAAAATATTGATCGTGATGGTCACCTCCTTTTTTAACTAAAAAACATTCAAAATACATGAAATGAGGTATTTTCAAAAAACAAACACCTGAACCTAGGTAAACTGGACCTGTTTACAGAGGCTGAAATAAGGTTTTGCCAATAACGAGCCATGAATAACTCCTGGTCATTGGCATTTTGTGGCCGAAAAGGATCTAGTCAAGCAAACCAGGAGCTAATACCAAAAAATAAAGAAAACATTTGAAAAAACATATACTGTATTAATGTTTTATGTTTTTGTTTTGCTTTGACAGGGAAAATCAGCTTACCTGAGAGTAGGCAAGGATGATTAGGCTGCCAGGAAGAGAGATGCAGTGACAGATAAAACCCAGAAAAACTCAGGCCAGACAGGGAGAGAACACAGTGTGCAGAAGGCCAGCAAGCACACCAATAAGTTACTGGCACTGCAATTCAGTTATATTTTAGGAAAAATACATTCAGGACTTTACCAGACAGACTCAGCGGGCCTGATTCCAGAATTGATACGCATGGCTCAAGGTGTCTTGTGCCAAAATAAATCGCGCAAGTAGCAGTTTGTGCCATGAGTTCCAACATTCGGAATTCCAAAAGGCAGCCTGTGACATGTCACAGGCTGCCTGTATCCAGGTGGACCTACACCACCTGTTTGCCGAGCAGCGTATCAGAAGGGGGGGGGTGTTACAGCAGCATATGTACCCTATTACAAAAGGGCAGCTACCGCAACCCAAAATCACTATTCCAAAAGGTCCAAGGAAGGACATCTGGCACAGCACAGTTAGACCAGCTATAAGCTGGCGTACGCATACTCTACCGGCTGCCGTGCCTGAGAAAGTGATGCCCCCCACCCAGCCCTGACCCCACATAAGGCAGTAGAATACCTCCCCCCATTATGCATGATAAGACTCGCCCTACCTGACCCTGATCCCCAGCAGTCCTGGAGGTACCCCAGCCCAATCCATGGTAATGTGGTGTGGTGCCAAACCCCCCCCTTGCTAGAGTACATCTGCCAACCCCCCCTTTCTGGTGTAAGTCTGCCATCCCCCCATGCATGGCCCACCAGAGCTTACAGGCTCATGTTGGGGCTTGGAGCTGGGGGGGGTGGATGCACCCTGTTGGTGGGCATGTCTGCGGCATGGCACCCTGTTCAGGTGCTGCCCTTCCTTGGTGCACCGCATGGGGTGCTACAATTCGCAGGACATAGTGGTAGGAACCCTGCCCATACTGGAATAGGGCGCAGGGTTAATGTCGCACTGGCAAATGTCGCAAGTCACCTTTGGCAGCAACTTGTGACGTGCCTTCTGGAATTGGGCCCAGTGTCTTTAAAGAGTAGTTGTGTTGTAGTGTGAAGTTGATGCAGGCATTATGCAATCATGGGGTTAAAAAATTGTAAAATAAATTAAAACAAGTATCACAAGCAGCCCAAAAAGACTCAGGCCAGATAGACAAAGAACACAGCGAGCAGAAGAAGGCCAACAAACAGCTATGAGTTACTGGGACTGCAGTTCAGTTTAAATTTTAGGAAGAACATATTCTGGACTTTACCAGACAGTTTCATTAAAGAGTGGTGTAAGTGTCAAGATGATGCCGGTATTCAGTCATGGGGGAAAATGCAAAATGGATTAAAACAAGTGTCACAAGCAGCTACAAATTCACAAAAAATATTCACAGGGTCTCTAAGTCTTCATCTTAATCAAGTTCTGGATGAAGACGGAGGTCCTTCTCATTCTCACTTTCATTAAATGTGATTTAAATTTCCTCCACTACTGCAACTTGTTTGTTTTGGCCTACTACTGAGGAGCTGTGAGGTTTGGCTCCCAACATATGCTTTGCTTTTAAGAACCAGTCCTTTACTTCTGGTGTGCTGCAAAAATCTTGTGGTTCCAGACGCTCCATGGAGATTAAAAGCAAGTCCTCAATGGTGCTGGTCTTCAGGTTAGCTCTCCAGTCCCCAAAAAAATATTTTCATATCTGAACAGGCTCTTTCTAGTGTAACATTTGATATTGGATGCACAAGTACGATGGCTATGACATGAAGAATATTGCCATAATATTGTGATTTTCTCTGGAAGACTACATGCCATACTTCAAGGAATGAGAGTTGCTTGGGATACTTACTAATACTTTGTTTTAACAGTTTCCATTCTGGCATTGCGCTATGCACATCACACCCATTATGTAGCAAGACAGCAGAGAAGTGGTTGATAAGAAACTGGATCTCATTTCCAAATTCTGAAAGCTCATGATCATTGTCAAGTCAATTTACTGGGTCAGTGACAGTGCCATTTATTAAGAGTGGGTCTTCTGCAAAGCCCAAGAAGAGCTAGTTGAGACAGTCCATTATACTTTTTACAATCCCTTCCCATTCTTTTAAAAGGCCAGAAACAGCATCCCTTACTTTCCCTGGGAGCTCAGTTTCTTTAAACACTACCATCCATTCTTCATTAATAACCACTACTCTCCTGAACTGGGCTAGTGTTCATCTGTCTACTGTCATGAGATTTTCTATTTCTGAGAATACTGTACTGACAGGGTCCATTACCATGTGAAGGGAGAGATGGGGATCCTGAAATGCAGAAGAAACTGTTGGATGATCTGTAAGTATGTCGAGATAGAAGTGCAAGAATGTCAAAAATTTGACATTGAATATTTGCTTTTTCTGTCCCTTAATTTTCTGTTTTTCTGTGGGGGGAGGGGGATATCCTGCCTGTTGTCACACACAGGCTCATCCCAGTGACACAAGATGGTGCGGAAGTTATGAAGAAGAGCAAGCAGAGGTTCCTTCTTATGTGTGAGGCATCTTTTTCCTTGTGTTTTTTTAAACTTGATGACTGTGTTCTGATGAGCTTCAACTACTGTTTTTAACCCTGTAATGTTTCAGGGAGTTCTCATAAAAATAAAATATGAAAATTAAGATGCTATCAATGGTCTGCAAAAACACAGATATTCTTGAAAGCATCTTTTGCAGCTAGTTTAAGCCGAAGAGAAACACGATGAATGGCAATAAGCCATGGGCAATCTTTTATTCATGCCATCATCCCTTTATTATGACCAATGTTGACAGATGCACCATCTGCTCCTGCACCAAAGCAGGATAATTGTTTGAGGTCAGCTGTGTCCAGAACCAGAACTTACGAATGTGCAGAAATCATTGCAGACTTAAGACCAGCAGACTTGACATCAATGAATGCTAGGAATTTCATAGTTGGTCACCCATCATCGAGAATTTTCATGTAAACTACTGTAGAGGACAAAATATTTTCTGACCCTTTATTTTTGCTATATTTACTATTCTGATTGATCAGTGAAAATTAAGGGCCAGTGAATATTATGAGGCATGAGTTTGGAATGTGGTTGCATTTAAAAAAAATACCATAACTACTGTGTAGTACTCTCCTGGACTCATTACTGTAACAGTAACTATAACAATAATTTCAGTAACCTTTATGCCAGTACCTTCTCCTCCAGGTCTGTCAGGTTGAACAGCACACCACGAGTTGTGATCGAGTAGCGGAGCGGTGAGTCAAAAAATATTGAATCAACGACATTGTATGTGATGCCAAAAAAACTTTATTGGTGCAAAATACACAAGAACTGAAATGAAATGTTAATGTCCAAGTAGTAGTTCAAGTGACCCTTTCAATCGGACTCATCGGACTCGTCAGATTTGTCAGCGGTCACAGGGGCTTCCACATTCCCGACTGCGTGGTCCTCCTTGTCAGCGTCTGATGTCACGCTCAACCCTGATACTCCTGATGCTCCCATTGCTCCTGTTGCTGTTCTTTCATCCTACAAAAGGTGGACAATGTTATAGATGCCCGACAACAGGTATAACACATAACACAAAAAAGATGGATTTGGGATGTTTGGGATGTTTTATATAGTTTATATGGTACGTACCCACACTAAACAGTTGGTGTGCATGTCTAGAATGCCAGCCTCAGCAAAACCTCTAATGCAGTTGTCCCTCCATCTGCACAATTCAACAAAACTCTGCTCTAGCCACACTGAGTATCTTTCTTTCAGATGGTGTTGTTTAAAGTCTATTTTAAACTCCTGACTCCCTTTGGCAACAGTCTCTGCCACCAGCCCAGCATACCAGTTCATAAAACATTACTGCATGCTGTCTTTAAACAGTTTATTCAGGCTAATATCGAGGGGCTGCAATAGATCAGTGCAGGAGGCAGGTATGAATGATGCTAGCCTCCTCTAAAAGATTTAAAACAGAGCTGGTGGTGTGGGCTCTGAACAAATCCATAAGCAGCAGAGCTTTTTGTTTGCTTGGTAAATCCATTTTTTTTTCATTGCAGAGAAGTATGGGATTATCACATCTTTGATGTACTCTAACATCGTAAGCTCATTGGCCCAGTGGTTGGTAGAGTGTGTAATGGACCTACTAGGTGGAAATTTATGGGCAGGGTGGCATGCCATCATCTTCCCCTTGTATATCACCTCAGGGGGAAGAAAATCACCAGATAGTGTGCACCCCAGTAGCATCGATATCTACCGCTTGTCCCCTAGCACAGCTACTGAAACTTAATGAGAATCAGTGGCTGCCATGGTCTACTCAGACACTGGTATCATGCTGACACCTGTTTCATCAATGTTCGTTAAAAGTTCTGGGGGGATGAGCTCCTGGGCCACACATTTAGCAATATGGCTTAGAAATGAAGCCTTCAGGATGAGGATATCGGACATTTTTTTTGAGCAGTTTTTGTGCCTTTTCTCTTACTGTACGCCATCCGATTTAGGAATTTCCAAGCCCATTTCCTCGTCAGTTCTATTGTTTCACCTTTTTCTTTCAATAGTTGAGGGGCACTTGTTTTAACAATTCCCTGGGTAATGGCTAGAAATACAGGTGCATTAAAAACAGCAACCTCAGAGCACAGAGTACACATAATTTTCTTGTGCTGTTCAGTGACATCTGTCACTAGCAGCGTCAGTCTACCTCTGGGCTTTCTGGGCAACTCGGCTGTAAGGTGTGCAGGGTTTGGTGTGGTTTTTGGATGATCCAGGTAGTCCTTCTTGAACTTCCTAATTGTGCTGTCAATTATGTTATTTTTGGTTTTGGACTTATACAAATGCATAGCGGCCATTACACCATTATCGGTCGCATACCTGCCATATCGGAAATCTGTCTCCGGAGTATACTGCTGGTAGGTCTCTGGACATCTCCCCTTGGCAGGTGGGGGTGCACATGACAGTTCCTGGACTACTGCTGAAGCAACTGGTGCAGCAACAACAGATGTCTGCGCTAGACTGTCAGGATCAATTTCAGCAACATCAAGTGGGTAACTCCACTTTGCTGGGCTTTTGAACTTCTCAGGCTTAGCTTTCAACCAGGACAGCAAAGACATTTTTGCAAATCAGCTAAGAATGCAGCCAGTAAGGAATGCACAGTAATAGCAACAGTACAAGCAAGCTGCAGACTGATTTGAAACACTTTTATTAAGATGATGTTACATGTTAATTAACAGATGTGGTGCCAAGGCGGGTGTGCTAATTCTAGAAGCCGTGAAAATGTTTTGTCAACTTAAAGTACAATTTCTAAGGAATGCAAATTCATTGTCCTCTACAGTATCTCCTTTTTAGTGGCAGGCCTGTCAGTTGTCCTATCCATAAAGACAGAATGATATTTGTGAGGTATTGTTTCTCCTGAGAAATTACTTACAATTGGTTTTCTCAAGTGTCCTGCAATAAATGAGATGAATGTAGCACAAGCTTTCTTACTGGCATAAGCTTCACCAAGCTCAAAGCCATGTCTCTTCTCAAGTGCTAAGAGTCTCTCAAATAAAAAAACTAATAAGATTATCAGCTGCATTGAAAGGTCAATTACATCTAGAAATAGGGTGTGTATTATTCCTCTATATTGGTCATATGTCTGGCTGCATCTAGACTATTGCTCTCCTTTATGGAACCCATCTAGCTACTGAGCAAGACTGCTGCAGTTTTCCATTTCTGCCTTACTGACAAACTCTGCCCCTTCCCCACACTGGTCACTCTGCCAATTATTAATTTCTCTGCCCCACTTGTAATGTTGTCTCTCTTAAATACCTTACTTTCTTCTCTGCCTTACCTACAAACCCTTTCCTTACACCCCCCTGCTGCTGCTGTGCTCCTCAGATGTCCCAGTGCCAAAGCACAGACCCCTCCCATTAACTCCTCTTCTAGCTCCAAATAATTGCCCTGCATTTACCACCTCTTTACCTCATGCTTTGTCTTTCCCCATTGCCTGCCCCCCACTGAGCTTGCTATTGTACTCTAGCTGTATTTAATCCTCTGTGTTTCCCTCCTTGTTCCACAGACAGCCCATCTGCGGGCTTCCCCAAGCTGCTCCTGTGGCCTTGGCTCTCTCCAAGCAGGCCACAGCTAACAGACCACCCGACTGACCCCCAGACAGATTCAGGTATGCACCGGACCTCTGAAACTCATGGTTTTGAATGCCACTGTTTTGACTGGATGCCCAGTGGAGGAACCAGGCACTGATTGGCAGCTTTACTCCTTGGCTGATTTTCCAATGCCTGGCGCTTCCTGATCTCAGGGAAATCTCTTTCTGTGCTTTGCTCTGGACTGAATTTTTTTGCCCACCCCCCCTTCCTCCACACAGTATTAAATAGACCCTTACTCCACCCCTTCCTCAGCCTAGCAGCAGATTGGTCACTCCACTGCAGCACATTTTCATGCTATTGGTCTCCCTGTCTTCAATACCTGACTTGACCCACTTTCTCACTGCCCCTTTTTAAAGCAGTCCCACTCACAGGATCACACATTTGCTCTCAACCTTTTCTCCAGCCACTCCATCTAACTCCTCTCAATTACTGCTCTACCTGCCCTATTGTTAGGGACCTCACCCTAATTCGACTATATACCCTTTCAACTATAAACCAGCTAGCAGTTAAGCAGGCCAGCAACACCAAACAAACTACCATGGGGTGCAACCACCTACTACTACTCCTCACTACCTCTTTTGGCATTGCTGGTACCATACATGTCCTTTTGTTCTGCAAATTTTGGACTCCCCGCTGTTCTGTCTGACCCTTTGTATGAATGCCCTTTATTAATCCTCGCTTTTCTTCTCTCCCTCAGCTGAGGAACTGCCACCCAGACTCCCAGCTCCTAAGCCACGGAATTCCCGGCTACTGGGTGGTCGACGCCCCTCTAGCAGACGCTCGAGCCTGCAGATATGGACCCAAGGTCCTACAAGGTACGGCAACTGCCGCAACCAACCGGATTGCGAGCGCCCTCTCAGACCACGCTCTGATTGGTCCCTGGCGGAAGCCGGCCTCTGCTCTTTGATTTTAAACCCTAAAAATGTTTATGTTGGGACAAATGTTAAAAAGCTGAAGTGTTAACCCAGTCTGTAATTGAAAGGACTTGAATTGTGGTTTGGGAAAGAAATCTAGTGCTTACAGCCTTTTATCTGCATACGTGCACTGGCCCTAGACACTTTTGGGTGCCAAAGTAATACACGTCCTTTTGTTCTGCAAATTTTGGACTCTCTGCTGTTCTGTCTAACCCTTTATGTGAATCCCCCTTTATTAACCCTCAATCTCCTTCTCTTCCTCAGCCGAGGAACTGTCACCCAGGCTCCCATCTCCTAAGCTGTGGGATTTCCAGCTACCGGGTGGTCGGCACCCCTCTAGCTGACGCTCGAGACTGCAGACATGGACCCAAGGCCCTACAAGGTACAGCAACTGCCACAACTTTTTTGACTGCCCCCCTTCCCCCACCCCCGCTGATTATTAAATACAGTAGCTCCTGTCAAAATATTGTCCACATCCCCTGGCGCAGTGCCCCACCCATAGAGACTTAGCTCGTGATCCCCCTCTTCTCTGTCCAGCCTACGGGATCCAACTCTCAGGGCCTCGCCTTACTAAAATGCATAGTCTCTCCTTGGCTGCACCTTCACCACTAAATATTTTTAAATGCTATCAAATTCGGGTCGACCTGGATCGGAAAGCTACTGATAAGCTGCATTCATCCAGCAACCCCACTGGCCCCTGGGCTAATTGAGTGGCTCCTTTTTTGAGGTACCATCATGTCAGGCCCTATATGGCTCCTTATACTGCCCCTTTTTTCTGCTGATACCAGCTGCCAAGCTTTGGACACCTGAACTACCATCATGTTTGATCTACAACGGCACCTTGTGCTGTATACCACATGGCAACTTATCCTTTAATTGCCTCCATGATTCCAAATACCAATACCTCGAACCCTGCTCTTGGACCACACATACCAGTAGTACTTATAACACTCCCCCACCACAAGGCCCACCTCCCACCACGCAGACTTCTATCTCCTCCCCGCCTATTGTGGTAGGGGTACTAGCTCTTGCAACAACAGATCAGCTCTTCTATGGTGGCTACTTTCCAGTCCCTAAAAACATCAGATCTACTAGATGGGAGAAAGGCAGGAATTACAAGCTTATAATTAGCGCTCTTATAAAAATCCTACTTATCCTCCTGCTATGTTCAGGCAATGTAGAACTCAACCCTGGCCCCCCAGAAGCTATTGCTTTGCCAGCAGAACTATCAAATTTAAAAGGAATAAGCTTCTTGCATATTAACGTATGTAGCCTCCTTAAAAAGATAAGCTTAATACAAACCTGGGTAAATCATACCTCTCCTGACATACTTGTGATTTCTGAAACTTGGCTCAGACCCAGCACCACTGATAGAGAAGTAAACAAACCCAACTATGCCTTGTTCAGAGTTGATAGGCATGCCATAGGAGGAGGGGTAGCTATCTACGTTAAAGACAAATTTTCTGCCTTCTGCTTATCCTCGACATCTGTCACCAGCGAATTCCAATGTCTAATTCTCAAAGTGGAAATTACACAGACTACTGCACTCTGTGTAATAGGATGCTACAGACCACCGTCTGCTGGTCTACAGCTTGTGTCATATCTAAGTGACAAGTTGGGACAGGGGCTGCCAGAAACTATTATTTTAGGAGACCTCAGCTTTGACTGGCTCTCTAACACAGCTGCCCCCCTTGCATCCTTCTGTGATGAACATGGGCTGATGCAACTTATTACTGAACCAACACACCCAAATCTGAAGAACCCCAGTAAAAGTGCACTTTTGGATGTGCTAATGGTGAGCAAACCTCATCTCTTCTCCCACGCTGATGTCTTCTTCTCAGACGCCAGCGACCATTGTTTTATCATGGGAGTAAGATCCACCAACAACCCAGCACCCATCAGCAAGTTCTCTATGAAGAGATACAGGCGCAACTTCAATGAACATGCCTACCTAAATGAGCTTAAGTACTCCCCTCAGTGGCAAGATTTCTACCTGGCCAAAACGATTATGTCAGCTTACAATATCTTCCACAACATTCTATCAAGGGCCCTTAATAAGTATGCTCCCCAGATTAAAGTTTGAACTAGGACCAAAACCTGTAAATGGTTCACCCCTCAGATCAAGTCCTTGCTTCTAGAAAGAGATAAGCTCTGAAAAACACGCAGACTGAACACTGCAGAGGATTGGAACCAGTTCAGGAGACTACGAAATTTATGTACCAAAACAATCAGAGAATCAGGCCACCTTCTTCAAATCTGAACTCGACTCTGCCACAAAGAGCCCAATCAAGCTCTGGAACACAATCAATGATCTGCTAGGCACTCCCAGGAAATTCACTCCCGACCAAGATTACCTCTGGCAACTTGACTATAACCGAAAAGATGGATATACTTGACGCATTCAATAACCACTTTGCTACTGCAGGCATGGCATTTAATAACTCCCCTGCAAACATACTTCACTCCCAGACTGCCAGCCAACTGCCTGACACTCCGATAGCTTCGCCGCCTTTCTCGCTTCAACCTGCCCCACTGAAAGAGGTAGAGGACCTCTTGCTTCAGTTGGATACTAGAAAAAGTGCTGGGGCCGACGCCCTTGACCCTTACTTCCTAAAAATTGCCTACCACGTACTAGCAATACCCATCACCCACCTTTTTAACTTATCCCTTTCTCAGGGCACCTTACCACCTATATGGAAGACAGCACATGTCATACCACTGTTCAAATCAGGTGACCCTGGCGATCTCAATACTACACAGGCCAATTTCTCTCCTTCCAGTCCTGTCCAAGCTCCTAGAGAAATTGTAAATGCACAGCTGAGGACTCACCTTGAGTCTAGGAACTGCTAAATCCTATGCAGTCAAGATTCAGAGCTAAACATAGCACTATCTCAGCCCTCGCCAAAGTTACTAACGACTGGCAGCGTAATCTTGAGAGCAAAAACTTTATTTGTGCTGTTTTCCTTGATCTAAGCAAGGCTTTTGACACCGTCGACCATAGTCTGCTCCTCTCCTCCCTTCATACCATAGGTGCGGATCCCTCCTCTCTGCGTTGGTTTACTGACTATCTTACAGGATGCCTTCAACAAGTTAAAGCCGAAGGAGGCCTGTCCCCCTTAAAAACTCTGCAAAGAGGGGTACCTCAAGGTTCTATATTAGGGCCCTTACTTTTTGCAATCTACATTAATAACATCAACTACTGTATAAAAGAAGCCAACATCCATCTGTTTGCAGATGATACAGTTCTCTACGTGAGTCGCCCAACACCTGAAGCTGCCTGCAATGACCTATAGTCAGAATTCAACCTTTTGCAAAGCCAACTCCTCCAAAAAAAGCTACTCCTTAATGCCAAAAAAACTAAAGCGATGGTCCTCTCCCTTTATCATAACAGCTAACCCTGTGTCCAGTGGGACAGTTCCCAAATTACCACAGTTCTAGGTGAAAAACTAGAATTTGTTACAAAATTCAAGTATCTGGGAGTTTGGATAGACCAAAGACTCTCCTTCATTAAACATATTGAGGACTTGCTAAAACGACTTCGGCAAAGGCTTGGACTGTTTTTTAGAATCAACCAATTTCTCACCAGAGATGCCAAGAAACAACTGGTCCAATCCATTTTCCTATCATTGGTTGATTACACTGATTTCCTCTACAGCCAATGCCTAACTCTTACATGGCTAAACTGGACACACCCTACCATCGAGCACTGAGATTTATAACGGGACTTCCCTTCGACACGCATCACTGCACCCTATATGTGGCAGTGGAGCGGACATCACTAAAGTTCAGGCGCCACAGAAACGCCGCTCTCTGGACCTATAGAGCCATCTCTAATAAGCTGCCTTACTATATCTCCTGCTGTCTTCCCTGAGTATAATTGGGAAATCACGGGTTAAAGTTACTCAGCTATTACACTTAAAGTACCCAAAGCAAAATCCCGCTTTGGCAGGGCAGCCATAAGCTTCGTGCTACCTACCTTATGGAACGATCTACAAAAACCCCTCAAATTAAGCACTCTACTTGGTATAAATGCCTTCAAGATGCTTTATTTCTGTACAATCAGAGAAGTAAGTAACTGCTTCACCCACTCAGACCAGTACTGGTGTCTGCACTGGTATATAGCCACGCCTAGACCCAATTTTAAGTACTGACCCCCCAGCTTGCTCCTTACCAGCCTAATTGTTCTCTCTCTTATCCCCTGTCTTATCAACACTAGGCCTGTCCATCCCCTTATTCTTCCTTTCCCAACCTCGGATAGGAGCTCACTACCCTGGGTTGTGACATCCTACCATGCCCCGTACTTTATAGCATTCAATCCCGGGGCTCACACTTACTCTTTTTCTCCATCCACCTTCTCTACATCCCATTTTACCAACTCCACTCTGTGAACCTTGCCCTCCTAGCCTTTCTTCCCCTACCTCCCTCCATTCTCCCACCTTCACCTCTACCTGGTGTATATTTTTATTTTAATTTTTTTTCTTCCGTTACTTCCTCCTGCAACCTTAGATAACCTGCTTTATCTTCCTATAGACACTTCTATGTATGTAAATACTGTGTAATCTGTACAATATCTGTATAATTCTATGTACATATGAACTTCTTTTTCTCCCTCTCTGTAAAGAGTATTATTTGTATTGCCTTGTAAATACCTGTGTTGACCTATATATACAATTGTTCATGCTCCACCCAGGTCCATCTTGCAAATGAGCTTCTGCTCAACGATGAACGCCTGGTTAAATAAAAACTTGATTGATTGATTGATTGATTGATTGATCCCTTCATAAAGACATTAACAAACTGAAAGGGGTTCAGAGGAGAATAACGAATGGTTCAAAGATTCCAATATGTGGACTGTGACAGTAGATTGAAGGAATTAAATCTATACTCATGGGAACTTAGAAATGCCACAGGTGACCTAATGCAGATGTATAGAATCTCCAGGGATCCCTGATTAATGACTGACTTGGGCCTCCCATACAATCGAAGGGAGTTCTCCCTCAGAAGCCATGATTGTCAGCTCATGTTAACTAACACAAAAATAAATTCCAGAAGAAGTTATTTTACACAGAGAATCATACGCTTATGGAATTCCCTTCCCAGAGAGGTGGTGGAAGTGGGATCCATCGATACCTTTAAAGTAAAATTAGATAGGCTCCTGCTTAATCAGAGAAGGGGATAATCTTGCATTGCGGGAGATGTACACAAATGGACTTCTAGCCTTCTGTACATTTATACATCCTAGTATGAACCATAGTAGTATGAAATTTCTGGAAAGGGTCCTCTTCCTTGGCAAGGTAGTAGGCAATATCAAAAAGTTTCTCTAATTTATGTAGAGATTTTTTATTCATTTTTAAAATACATTTCTCTATTTTATCACCAGAGGGTCCAACATCAGATAAAGCAGCAGCATTTGACTGTTTAAGCCCTTCTGATACTGCATCTCTCACAGTTAGTTTTCTTGACGATGTTAGTGTCAGTGATGTAAGAATCCACATTGCTAATTTTCCAAGCTCTATTAGTCTACTTCTTGAAGATATCAGGTTTCTCTCCACAAAACTTGCACCAAATTGTGGTCACAATCCTGTCTTGTGATTCAGATTGTAACCAGGACAAATCTAGATTTGCCTTCTGGCACTGTGACGATCACACTGTGGATAGGTGACAAGAATGGGCCTGTTCTTTTTTTTTCTTGTTGTGGTACTAGTAGTATCTGGTGTTTGAGGATGAAGAAAATGATGGTTGTTGTTCTGATGCTGGATCACGTTTTGGCTGCTTTTGTTTTTTTGAAGTGCTAAATACAAAACTTAGAATGACATGACAGCACCAACCACAAGGAGAAGGAGAAAGTTTCTGGAGGCCAGGGCATTGACAAACCAATATCTTATTCATGAAGAACTGTTATTACAGAACAGCTCAAAAGGAGGTAGTAGTTTGACTGACGATGGAAGTGTACTGTTTGGTATATTAAAAAAAAATAAATTATTGAACCAGAGTCTGTTTTTTTTTTTTGCCTTGAACTTAGAACACTCAAAAAGGATCCATGAAAAATACCAGGAGGTTCTCTAAATTAATTAAAACCATCAGCTCACCATAAATATTAGGGTTGTATCAGACTAATTGTATTACATTTTTAAAACATGTCCCAATGGTTTCATGAAGAAAAAAGACAACTCTGAACAGGTATGTATTGTGTGTTTAATGAATATGTTTTGCTCAAAGCTCCAGGGACACACAGCAGAACTTGTTATACAGGCAGGAAGAAAAAGGAAAAGGACTTACCCTAAACTGTATAAGGCTAAGGTATCTTTTGTGCTCACAGGGTCCAGGGATGTACAGCAGAACTTTTTTTTAACCTTATGTAATTTTTTTAAACAGTGTCAAAACATGGGGCTGCAGGTAGAAAAATGGCAGGGAACTTCCAAGGCTAAGGCACCTTATCTGTGCTCACAGGGTCGAGGGGATGTACAGCAGACAGCAACTTTTCATTTTTTTATATAACTTTTTTTAAGTGAGTGTGTCAAAAGATGTTATGTGCTCACAGAGTCCAGAGACATATGGCAGAATTATGCAAAAATTATTAAAAAAAACTGTGATGCAGGGAAAAAAAGTCAGGGATCTACCCAACTACTCCCAAGGCTAAGGCTCCTTATCTGTGTTCACAAGGTCCAGGGACGTACAGCACACAACTTTTTATTGTTTTATAAGTGCATCGAAAGATGGGGTTGCAGGAAAAAAAGATATGGAACTACTCCCAGCTATCTCCCAAGTGTTAAGGCACCTTTCTGTACTGGCAGGGTCCGGGGATGTAGAGTAGATTTTTTTTTTGTAGTATTTTTTTTTAATTGAGTCAAAATACAGGGTTGCATGAAGAAAAATGGCAGGGATCTACCCCCCACTACTAACTCTCAAGACTAAGGCACCCTTCTTTGCTCACAGGGTCCAGGGACCTACAGTAGATTGTTTATTTTTTTATAGTAATTTTATTTTTAAACTGAGTCACAATACAGGGTTTGCAGGAAGAAAAAGAAAGACAGAGATCATCCACCCCAGCTATGTCCCAAGACTAAGGCACTTTTCCCTGCTCACAAGGTCTAGGGACATACACCAGACAACTTTTTTTTTTTTAATAAGTGCAACAAAAGTTGGGGTTGCAGAAAAACAAACAGGGATCTACCCCCAACTATCTCCCAAGTCTTAAGGCACCTTTCTGTGCTTACAGGGTTCAGGGACATACAGTAGATTTTTTTTTTTTGGTAGTATTTTTTTTTTAAACTGAGTCAAAATACAAGATTGCAGGAAGAAAAAAGACAGGGATCATCTACCCCCCAGTTAAGACCTTTATGTGCTCACAGAGTCCAGAGACATACGGCAGAATTATGCTAAAATTATAAAAAAAAACTGATGTATCAGACACAGCAGACAGAGGAGCAAAATCGGCCACAGCTTGAGTAGCACCCACCCATTTTACTGAAAAAATAAAAAATTCACACTGACTGTCTATTAAATTTACAAGCAGCACTGGTAAAACTAAAAACAGCTCACTCAAAAGTTTTACATTTAAACCAGCCCCAAAATCTTCAGTCCCAGAAAGAAGGAATCTGCTAGAAAACAAATTATCCCACTGAGCAGCATTAAACAAATTTCCTGCATTTTTCTTGCCAAACAAGGAAAACAAAAGTTTTGTTTAGGATGAAGCACAGGGTGTAATGGTTAAACTTGATTTAGTCCTGGCCTGTCTGAAAAGTGTGATTTTGTTATCCTGAGTTTTCCAGAGCTGCTACCTTCACAATGTTCTATTCAGAACTGCACCACAAGTAAGGTTTGCACAGTGCATATTCTCACATCTCCCACCTCCAAACATCTAAATTGTCTAATAGATATTGTGAGGCAGAAGGATACACTAATTGTGTGCAGACACTGTCAGCAAAAAAAAAAGGCCACCCAATTGGTCTGCACATACGCTGATCACATGACACTCCAAGTTCCACCCCCCCAATGTGAAGGCGTGCTGTCAAAGTTTAAACTGTTTCTCCACAATGTGCTCTGTGACACACCCTCACTGGATTCCCTGTCAACTGATCTCTGTCCCCACTCAACCATTAGTCAGACTGTTCTCCTCAGTGCCTTTCCCCACCCTCTGCTCTGACTTCCCACCCAGCTTGCAGTGTCATGCTCCCTTTCTCATCATGTTCCCACCCTCTGCTCAATATCACATCCTGTCATGGGCTTCACAATGATCCCTTGGCTATATCAGCCACTTCCCTGCACTCTGCACAACACCACCCCTGCAAGATTGACAGCTGTCATACTGCCTTTCCTGCCCTTTCTCCTGCTGTCTACTCATAGTCACCACACCCGCCCCACAGAAGAGTACACCCGAATGTGTCAAGGCTGCAGGTAGTGTCTCTACTTCTGGATCTCACAGAGAAGCGAGCACTCAGTGAGAATGTAGGGGTGTGATTTGGCACTAGGTGCCCACTAATTTCGGTCCCTGCATTTAGTTAGATTCTGGAATTTGTTTTTTGAAAATTGCCCTGGAAATAATGTTTCTGGGCACCCAAAAATCCTCAGTGCCCACCTTAGTGAGAGGAGCTGTTCACCCACATTCTCAGTATATGAATAGTGGAACATTCTTGAATTGTGAAGCTACAGCTGTAGACAGGTTGCCGGCTTCAGCTGGGTCAGTGAGTTGGTGATCCCTGTTGTCTCTCTCACTCTCTCTTTTTCTCTCTTTCTCTGTATCTATCTATCTATCTATCTATCTATCTATCTATCTATCTATCTATCTGTCTGTCTGTCTGTCTGTCTGTCTGTCTGTCTGTCTGTCTGTCTGTCTGTCTAGTTTATTCACTTATCCCTAAGCCACCCAGCTCAATCAGTCCTCCCTTGTGTTTTCCTGGACCTGAAGAGTTTATTTCCAAAAATGGAACAGAGTACCCTCTAGCGCTGTGCAAAATTTACAAATTCCAGCAGAATGAAATTCTGTGGACTTTTCAAAATTGTGCCAAAATTCTTCCAAATTTCACCACAAACAGAGTGGTGAAATTCTGCAGCAGAAAATAGCTGTGGAATGATTTTCCAAGGAAAAAAAATGCTGTTCCACAGAATAATATTCCTCAGATCTCAACATTTTCTGCGGGAATTGTTGCAGAATAATTTTCCATGGAAAAATTGTTTTATCCATGGAATATTATTCTGCAGATCACAGTCAGTGGAATTCTGCTAAAGAACCAGAGAAATTCTGGCAGAATTTCCACCACTGAAATGGTTATTCTGCTCTAATTCCACCAGCGGAATTCTGCATTCCGCACAGCACTAGTACTCGCCCATGGTACTGCTTGCAACCGCCCTCTTCTCCAGGTCGCCCTCCCAATAAATAAGACTGTGGTGCCCATCCCCGGTGCTGCTGTGGAGTTTAGCTGACACTGGAGTGACAATCCCCTGTGCCAGATCCAATAATGATTTATTTTCTAAAACCTGAAAAGAAGGGAACCTCCCTCGATGTCTTTCTTTTCTTTTTTTTGTTGTAAAACCTGAAGAAAAGAAAACTGTTCCTTGATGATTTTATTTTTTCACCCTGAAAAAAAGAAAATGATCCCTCACTATTCTGATGTCCCAGACCCCTACCCATTCAACCCTAACCTTCCACTCAGCACCCACCCACCCCATACCACCCGTACACCTTCACTCACCTGAACATGTCCCTTGACACAGATCCACTCTCCGATCAAAGATGCATCTTGGTGATGAAACTGGCAACTGCAATATAAGAAAATAAGTCTGATTTATTGTGTTTCAGTCAGGTTTGAACTTTTATTCATAACGTAATTTTTTTTTATTATGTTTTTATACCAAATTTTCAACATGGCCTTTTTGGGACCCCACCTTATGAACAAGAGCAGTAGAATTTTTCAAATTTAACTCTAAAGGCAGTTTTGTGGTCACTGTGCAAAATCACCTTTCATGCAGGATATGAACAATTTCACCTACTGGGTTCATGAGGTGGGATCATAAGAAAGCTGTGTTGAAATTTTGGGATAAAAATATTAAAAAAACTACAAAGTTAGGAGCATACACTGACATTTTTCTACACTCACACATAACTGGTAATTTTCCCAGCAAGATTTCCACAATGCCTTGTGCTGGTTCAGGCCAACTAACTTGGGTCAACACATAGAAAACAGCATCCATGACCTTTGGCTCCAACCACAAACTATCCAGGCTTGCCAACCTCCCTTCCTTCATCACCCTGGATGGTTATCCCCTTGAAGTGGTCCATTCCTTTAAGTGTCTAGGTGTATGGTTTGATAGTAGGCTTGACTTCTCTGCTTATATTGATGCCATACACAGTAAACTCTTTCCCAAACTTGGAGCCCTCTACCATAATAGTGGCTGCCTGTTCCTGCATATCCACTGGGAAATAGTTACCAAAATGGTGCTGCTGATCTTTGACTATGACAATGTGGTTTACTGCACTACTCCCTCCTCTTCTTTTGCCAGGATGGAAGTCCTCTGTAATGCCTCCATTCATTTAGCAACAAACTAATCCCCTCATACACATCATTGCACACTCTACTCTTTCCTATCCATCCTCTCTTCCCTACCATCACCTGTATCACTGTGCTTCTTTCATCTCTAAATACTGGTTTGAGGAACTGCCCTTGCACTTATCCACTATCATCTCTCCTATCCCATCTACCTCATACCTCCTTCATTCCAAGGATCCCTGCATTTTCTCCCTCCCCCACCCTCGGTCCTATCTGGACACTCAGCTTTCTCATATCACCTTCCTTCCCTCTAGAACTTCCTCTCTTCAACACTCCATCTCTCACCCTCCCCAACCTCCCTTAAGTATTAGCTTAAATTCCTTCCATACCCCTCCTTCACCTTTCAGCTCCCTTCCTGACCTGCCTTTTACTCTTCCTTCCCCCAATTCATGCCCCTTCCCTTGGGACTGTTGTATGCCTCCCAATTCTCTGGACGGTATTTTCTACCAGTTGCTTGATTTTATTTCAGGTGGTAGAGAGTGTGACCACTCCTGACTGTGTATGGTCATTTGGTCCCTGAACAGAATGCCGCGGTCATAAAACCATAGTCATTATGTCGTGGGGACAAATTGAAATCTTCTGTCTTGTCGCTGACAAGATTCAAATCTGGATACAATGTCGACGCATATTAGGGAGACTGGACAAATTGTCGCCACTGTACATGGAACATGACAATTTCACAGTTCAAAAAAATTATTCAGATCTATTTAGAATAGTTTTGTGGTATTAGAATCTAGGTATACATTATCTCTCTGCACCCCAAAATCTGTAACTCCACTGTCCCATGAATTTTGACCCACTTGTATGTCTTGGTGCTGTTTTTGCTGTTTGTCACTACAGATTCGCAGGTTGGCTTTTGGAATGAATTTCAGGCCTTGGATTAGAGGGAATCCTAATCAATACTAGTACCAGGTTGTCCCTCTAGCAGACAGGGTGTGCAGCAGCAGCAGTGTTTCTGCTAACTGTGGCAATTCAGTAGCAGTTCTGTCATCAGTTGATCAGTGTATAAGGACTGTGCAGGCACTACTACCAAAAGTCTGTTTTTCAGATGAGACGTTAAACCGAGGTCCCATCTGCCTGGATTGGTGATAGTTCAGGTGGATGTTAAAGATCCCATGGCTCTTATCGAAAAGAGTAGGGGAAGTTCCCCCCAGTGTCCTGGCCAAATTTCCCTCATTCACTAAAAATACCACCAACAGTTTCATCTGGTTCAAGGTCAGTTGTCATTCATCTCTATCCCCTTCCCCTGGGTCGTGCCTGAAATTGGCAGGATTTGTCTAGTGCACTTACCTGATCAACAAAATCTAAACAAACAAAAAAAAGTAAACAGAGACTGGAAGAAACAAAATATTTGTGTGTCTGTTATTTTAGGTTTTTTTAATCTTGTACACTACAGATATACAGTGTTCAGTGGCTGACTACTGATGGGGGGGTTGGCATGGGTATACTAATAGTAACCATAGGAAACTCATTTTTGTGCTTGACAAAATACTAGCTCTCATTTTGGGTTGGATTTTCTGGTTGTAGCAGCTCTCATGGCACAGTCATGCAAGAGTTACAGATTTTGGGGTGCAGAGAGGATTGCTAACATACTGTAGCATAAAGGCTATGCTAGTTACTTTGGTCTGTGGTCCTTCAATAATCTCGCTACTAGTAATTTTTTTATTTTGGGTTCTATACTAAATGGCCAAGTAAGAATCTCTTTTTTTGTGTGTAATAAGTGAGCAAGGTAAAAAGGTTTTTATTTTTACATGTCTCCAAAGTAATTCTGCAGAACTATATCTGGGACAAAAAGTCACACTGCACAGCAGGTCATGCAGTCGCTGGCATTTGGTTGCGGTAGATACATTTTGTTCACTACCGTTTTACCGGCGACCAGATGTCATTTCGACTTTTTGTCAGCTGCATTTTGACCGCGGCAATTACTACGGTGACAAAATGACTGTATGCCCTCCTGACACATATACATTGTAATTTGCACTTTTGCCAATTTACACCACTGTTATTTGCACCTTACTTGTTTGTAATAATCGTTCTATTTCTAAAGAAAGGAAGGAAGGAAGGAAGGAAGGAAGAAAGAAAGAAAGAAAGAAAGAAAGAAAGAAAGAAAGAAAGAAAGAAAGAAAGAAAGAAAGAAACATTTTTTACCCAAAATTTTCAACATAACCATTTGTCACACCATCTCATGAATGTGATAGCTGTTGTTTTTCAAATACTGGCCAGAATGTGTTTATACACCTCTGGCTCAAAATTATGTTTTGGTGGAAATTTGAAAAATGTCACCTTCTGGGTTCATGAGATGGGGTCATAAGAAGGCTATGCTGAAAATTTGGAGAAGAAATATGGTTAAATCACCAAGTTATAAGTGAACATTAAAATAATTTAACATTCATTCATAACTTAGCTAGTCTTCAATATTTTATTACTAACATACTGAAATGCCAGCAGAATAGGCCTAACGGTCTTTCATGTCTGCTCATTTGGTCAGCCTCCACCCTGGGAGCGGACCTTGCTGCCCCCTCGTCCTCTCTGGCTTCTCCCTTCCCAGTCCTGAATTTTATCACTGCACGGGATTTTGCTTCCAGAACCCTTCCCCTGTACCTTTTCCACCCCCTCTTGAACCCCCCCCCACTGTCTCTGCCTCCACCAGCCCCCTGGGAAGTGCATTCCATGGCTCCATGATCCTCTCAGTGAAGTAGCACCTCCTCCTTTCTCTCCTGAATCTCCCCCTACAGCTTCCACCCATGCCCTCTAGTTGCCCCTTCTTCCTTTGAAGCACCCTGACTGCTCCTCCCCTGTTTACCCCCTTCATGTACCTGAAGACCTCTATCATGTCCCCCTGGTCCCTTCTCTCTTCCAATGTGTACATATTTAGCTCTTCAAGCCTCTCCCCATTTGTACTGTCCCCCAAGCCCCTAATCATTTTGGTTGCCCTCCTCTGGACCCTCTCCAGGAGTTCAATGTCCCTCTTTAAGTGTGGACTCCAAAACTGCATGCAGTACTCCAGGTGCGGCCTCACCAAGCAGTTATACAGAGGGAGTATCACTACCCGCCTTCTGAAGGTGATCCCCCTAGTGATGCATCCCAGCATCCTGCTGGCCTTGGCCACTGGCCTCCTACAAGTCTTCAAATTGTTCATTTTGACATCCACCACCACCCCCAGGTCCCTCTCAGCCATTGAGGCTTGTAGCATTCCCCCCCCCCAGGGTGTACACTTGGCCTGGGTATCTGGCTTCCAGGTGCAGTACCTTGCATTTCCCTGCATTGAACCTCAGCTTCCACTTTTTAGACCACCTTTCCAGAGCTCCCAGGTCCCTCTGTAGGGCCACCCTCCCCCCATCAACCACCACCCCCAGTATTGAGTCATCCGCAAAGAGACTCAACTCTTTCCTATAATAATAATAATAAATTATTAATCATTTTATTTTAAATTGCCTTTCAATATATCAAGGTGCTGAACATTTTAAGACCATAATTTCAAATACAAATCTACAATACACATAAATAAATTATGCCATAATAACATCAGATATTAAAATCAAATAATAAGGTATAATATAAAATACAGGCACAATAAAATTAACTTAATTATCCAGGAAGGCCATCTGCCATAAGTAAGTTTTCAGGTCCTTCTTAAATACCTCCATGGAGGTGCACTCCCGTAACTGGCATGATAGAGAATTCCAGAGAGTAGGTGCTGCATGAGAAAATGCTCTCTACCTGAAGATCTTAAACTCACTCTTGGAATCTCTAACAACCCCTCATTGGCTGAGTGGAGTGATCGGCCAGGGCAATAATGATACCCTTCCTTATGTCAGAGATGTAGGCATTAAACAGGAGGGGCCCAAGGACCGATCCTTGCGGGACCCAACTAATGATCCTCCTTGAGGATGAGACTATCCCACCAACCATGACCCTCTGGGTCTGGTCCTGGAGCCAATTGCCTATTCAACTGATCATCTGGTTCCCCACCTCCATTTCTCCCAGCTTATCAAACAGGACTTCATGAGGATCAGAGTCAAACACCTTGCTGAAGTCAAGAAAGAGGACATCCACCGGTCTTCCCAGGTCCAAGGCACTCATCACCCAGTCATAGAACTCCACAAGGTTTGTGTGACATGATTTCCCAGGGGATGAATCCATGCTGTCTATCATCCAGGCACCCCAACTTTTCCAGGTCCCCCCCAGCCTCTCCTTGGCAATGCCCTCCATCACCTTCTCCACCACCGATGTCAGGCTGATGAGCTTATAGTTCCCTGCCACCTCCCTTGATCCTCCTTGTGGATAGGCACTATATGTGCCACCTTCCAGTCCTGGGGCACCCACCCCTGTCCTCTGAGAGATGCTGAAAAGCTCTGCCAGGGGTTTTGCCAGGACATCCGCCAGTTTCTTCAGCACTCTGGGATGTAATTTATCTGGCCCCAGTGCATTCTCCATCTTAAGGAACCTGAGGGCTTCCCTCACTCTCTCTGCCATGATTTCTACCTCTGCTACCTTGTCCCCCTGCTTAGCCTTCCACCCTCCAGCCAGTGATGCCCCCCTCTCCCCAGACCCACCGATCGGTAAGGGTCCCCCCTCCTCAGTTTCACCGTCTCCTCCCATGTATGATGCAGCCCCCCATTTTCCTTGGTGAAAACTGAGGTGAAGTACTCATTTAGTACCTCAGCCTGCTCCCCCCGGGTCTTGTGCTCATCCCTCCTCTGTTTTAATCCTGCTAATCTGCCCCTTCACCCTTTGTTTTTCCCCAATGTATCTAAATAACCCCTTGTTCCCTCTCCTAATTTCCCTGGCCAGGTTCTGCTCCTTCCTTGCCTTAGCCACCCTCACCACCCTAGTGACTCTTCTGGCCATCAGCTCATACTCCCCTCACTCCCTTTCACTCCTTGAGCACTGGAATTGTCTATAGGCCACCTTCTTTCCCCTCACCATCTCCTGAACCTCCCTGGTCCACCAGCATGGTTTTTGGGCCCTACTGCATTTTTGTCTTACTCTTGCATGGGTGCTGGTAGCATCCTGCACCCCCCTCCTGATGATTTCCCACCTACTGTCAGTGTCCTTGTCTGGCCCAATCCCATCCAAATGCTCCCTAAGGATCCTTCCCATTTCCTTGAAATCTGCCCCCCTGAAGTCAGTTACCTCCATCTTTGTACAGCCTTCTACCCCTCTTAGGTCCAGGCAGAACCAGACCATGGCATGGTCGCTCCCCTCCAATGGGTCCCTTACATCCAGACCCCCAATCTGGTCACTGTCTGCCAGGACTGCATCCAGTACCTGTGCCTCCCTGGTCAGTTCCCCCACCTGCTGAGTTAGGAACGCATCCTGAAAGACATCCAACAACCTCTGTTCCCTGGCCACCAAGGATGTCATAGTCTCCCAGTCTGTTTCTGGCATGTTTAAGCCCCCCAATACCACCACCCTTCCCCTGACTTCAAATATTTAACATATCCATTTTTTCACACCACCTCATAAATGTAACAGGTGTCATTTTTCAAATTCTGGACAAGGCATCTTTTTGCACTTGTGGTATGAAATGACGTTTTGACCAGCATTGTATAAATGTCACATGTCTTGTTTATAATGGGGTATGGGTGTGCGAAAAAAATTCCGCCCACAGAATCTCAGTAAAAGTCAGATTTTCACTTCTGCGAAAGTTTGGAAGTCATTTTGCCAAACTTGCAAAAATTCCACTGAAAACTGCAGAATAAATATAAGAAATGCAGGTGTATTTATTTAACTGTGGGAAAAAAATCTGTAGAACTAATCACTGTCAGTGTTCAGTTCTGTAGCTTCTGTATTAAACTACAGGGAAAGAAAAACACAGAAGTGATGCAAACCATGGATAATTACGTTACATAGAAACATAGAAACATAGAAGTTGACGGCAGATAAGGACTGCAAGGTCCATCCAGTCTGCCTATTTCTTTTTCTACCTTATGAATGTGCCATCAGCCTTTGCTCTGCCAATGGCCTGTCTATTCATACTCCTCCGTATTGTCCCCTTATGCCTATCCCATGCCTGTTTGATGCCCTGCACTGTATTCATATCCACCACTTCCTGAGGTAGGCCATTCCATGCATCCACCACCCTTTCTGTGATAAAGAACTTCCTCACATTATCCCTTAATCGGCCTCCCTCTACTCTCATGCTGTGTTCTCTTGTCCTGCTATTTTACTGATATTGAAACATGTTAGACTCTTTCACCTTGTTAATGCCCTTAAGGTGTCTGAATGTTTCAATCATATCACCTCTCTTCCTCCTTTGCTCTAGGGTATACATATTGAGCTCCGTTAATCTGTCCTCATATATTTTCTGATGCAGTCCCTGCACCATTTTGTTTGCCCTTCTCTGGACTGCCTCAGTTTGGTTAATGTCCTTGTGCAGTTGTGGCCTCCAGTACTGCATGCAGTACTCCAGATGGGGGCTAACCAGTGTCTTGTAAAGAGAGATTATTAACTCCCTCTTATGACTTGTGATACCCCTACTAATACACCCCAAGATTCCCCTAGCCTTACCTACTGCTTTAGTGGTCTGCTTGAATGATTTCCAGTCATCTGTGATGATGATGCCCAAGTCTCTTTCTTCCCTTGTGACTGCCAGCAACTCCCCTCCCAGCCTATAGGTGGCTTCAGGATTTCTCTTCCCTATGTGCATGATCTTGCACTTTTTTGCCTTAAACCTCAGCTGCCACTCTTCTGACCATTTTGCCAGTTTATCCAGGTCTCTTCCCATTCTGCCCACCCCATCTGGATCATCTACTCTGTTGTAGATCTTCGTGTCATCTACAAACAGACAAACCTTACCTCCAGTCTATCTGCAATGTCACTGATGAAGATACTGAAGAGGACTGGCCCCAGGACTGATCCCTGAGGTACCCCACTTGTGACTTGCATCTCTTCTGACTGTATACCATTTACCACCACTCTCTGTTTTCTGCCTGTCAACCAGTTTGCCACCCAGTTGACCAACTTCTGACCCACCCCAAGCCTACCCAGCTTATTAATCAATCTCCTACGTGGAACAGTATCGAAAGCTTTGTTGAAGCCAAGGTAGGTGACATCAACTGCTCCCCCTTGTTCCACCACTCTGGTTACCCAGTCAAAGAAATCTATGAGATTAGTTTGACAGGACCTTCCTGTTGTAAACCCATGCTGTCTTGGATCCTGTGCTCCTATGGATTCCAGGTGTTGCACTATCCTTTCCTTAAGGAGTGCCTCCATAATCTTGCCCACTACTGAGGTAAGACTGGCTGGTCTGTAGTTCCCTGCCTCTCCTTGCTACCACTCTTTTGGAGCGGGATCACATGGCAAAATACTAAGCAAGATACTTTATTTCTGCATATCATGTCAAATGTCTGCAGTTCGTAATTAAATGCCACAGTACTAGGCAGAAATCTGCAGTTATTTGGTGAAAGTTCAGAATTCTGCCACAGGCGAAAGAGCAGAAAATTCCACAAAATTTTCAAAATTTCACAGAACTTAAATCTGCACTTTTGCCCACCCCTATAAGGGGGAGTCATAAAATGACTATCATATTAATTGGGGTCAAAATGTAAAAACAAAAATAAAATCACAATTATTAAGAAATATTGTCTGAAGTGCTTGACTTTACCCCAGTAGGTAGTTCTTTGTGAACCCATGGCAGTGAACTGAGTTTGGGGTTATCTCAGTGAGCCAGCTGGATGGGCTGAGTCTGGGTGGATGGCACTGTCATGTAGCACCAAACCGCCAGGCTGGGAAGGGAAGGAACAGGGTTGCCTGCACTGGCTCAGCTATTATATAGTGAAAAGAGTTCTACTCTTGGCATAGGGCCCTGCACCACTGCATGCATGGGTGGCAGTGGGCCATGTGCTTTGGCTCAGAGATGGGCTCATTGCACTGTCCAACTCTATCTGTGGTCACACAGAAGTGCAGGTCACTGTGCTTCTGCAGCTTCCTAGACAGCCCCACAAATCTTTTGACATCCATTGCCAAATGCAAGTGCAGGACCCACAAGGGACCTGCACTTCCACAGGCAGATAGACTCTTCCCTTGACAAAGGGCACAGAGGGCCCTGCACATATGTATCTATTCATGCAGGTCCTGAAGGGACCCCGTGGATGAGAGTACAATTCCACAATCTGAAAAAGAAAGGAAATTATTTCCAAACAGCTGCATTAATGCACCAGTTAGGGTTCAACTTAAGGCCACCAAAGTAGGGAAATGTGGCCCTAATGCCCCATGCCCATCCCTCATAGAAACATAGAAACATAGAATTTGATGGCAGAAAAAGACCGCTTGGCCCACCCAGTCTGCCCATTTCCCTACCTAATGGATAAGCTGCAGATCCTAGTTAACCAGCAGCCTACTTCTTTCTATCCCCACCCCCTAGAATTTTCTTATGACTGTCCCATGCATGCTTGAATTCAACCACTGTTTTTGACTTCACAGCCTCCTCCGGAAGGCCGTTCCGTGCATCCACAACCCTCTATGTGAAAAAATACTTCCTTACATTACCTCTGAGCTGCCCCTCTATCTTCAAATTGTGCCCTCTTGTTTTTGCACACCTCTTTTTTTGAAAGATGCTGCCCTCTTGGACTTTGTTGATTCCCTTGAGGTACTTGAAAGTTTCTATCATGTCCCTCCTCTCCCTCATTTCCTCAATGCTATACATATTAAGCTCCTTTAGTCTCTCTTCATATGTCTTCTGGTGCAGACCCTGCGCCATTTTAGTTGTCCTCCTCTGGACAGCTCCCATCTTGTCTATGTTCTTGCGGAGATTGGGTCTCCAGAACTGCACACAGTACTCCAGATGGGGTCTCACCAGCTGTCTGTACAGAGGGATAATAAGCAGCAAAAGGGGAAAAAATAGGGCTTTGGGTCTCCAGAGTATTGGTGAATCAGTGGTGGGTTCCCCCTTGTGGTTGCTGACCCTAATGCTCACCCCTTCCACCCAGCTTATGTCCTCCTATCCAAAGCACAATGTACTGCTCCAAGCTAGTGCCTCATAGTGATACAGTGGCCAAAGGTAGAGAAGTATGTCCTGTCATATGCTGCATACATAATCTGTTGTAGCTTTCATCATGCAGGGTCTGTGGACCATGCATGAAGAAAAGCGATCACATCTGACCTCTTTTGTTCAGGGGTGGTGGTGTGCATTAGGCTTTAAAACCCCAAGAAAGACCCCAAAACTGTTTCACTAAGACTCTGGAGAGCCAATACCCTAATGGAGGGTGACCTGTGGAGGAGGGCCTCTTGTTGCTGAGACCATCTCTGCTAATGGTGGTAGCAGGATGAGGACAGCGTCAAAACTGAGATGGCAGCTGAAGGCTCAATAAGGAAAATGTCAGCAGGAGTATGGAGGCATGGCAGTTAAGGCGGGTAGAGGAGCATCAATGGAACTGACTTTTTGGTGAGTAAAAGGGGGAATGTGAAGGGGAGTTGTGTTTTCTGTGGTTCTGAGACAGTTTCTATTTTCCAGCACAGTATTTAGATGGAGCACTGAGGGACATGCTGTTGGGGTTGTGCAGTGGCGGTGGGGGGGTGCTTTGGCCCTCCAACTATTTTTCCCTAGGTCTCCTGGGGGCAGAGTTTTTTCCAGGTTCCCCAAGTGTGGGGGGCAGAGGATTTTTTTCCCACGGTTTATAGGCTGTATACATCTGGAGGTATACAGGTATCATTCTAGAGTTACAATATACAGCCTTAATTGGGAGGTATTTTTTTATTTTATTTTTATTTTTTTTAATGATATCTTGCAGAATACGTGTGAGCGGATGCTCATTTGTAGGTTCCACATCAGTTACAAGAAGAAAGTGAACAGATACATAGCATTACATACAAGACATTACATTACAAGCAAGTGCAGAATTTCATTGGTACAAAACAATACATTACAAACTAGGTAGACAATAAATTGGTGTAGATTACAAAACTGGGTTAGCATTTAGCTTAAGATATAACATTTAGACATTGTTATGGCATTGGTGAGAAGGTGCCTGCATCAGAGAGTTAAGCCTACTTGTGGGGGGAAGAAACAGAGTGGAGAACTGGCACAGCTGCAGCATAGTGAAGTGTTTGCCTGCGTATGAGGTTAAGAAGGTTGGAGACAGTGGTGCTAGCACTGCAGCAGACGGGGGGGCATGAGTGCAGGGACATAGAGGGTAATGGGTGCCTAGAGGGGAGGGGATGGGGTAGATGGGGGGGGTGGGACAATGAAGTGCTGTAAAGGTAGGTGCCCCTAGGATCAGGTAGAACACTAAGTGCTACTGCTTTACGGTGGTCCAAATGTAGGAAAGTTGTTTTGGTCATCATGAATGGCCACACAGTCACAATTGTCATCTGCAGCAAGGTGCTGCCTGAGCTTACACTTGAAAGCACCAATGGTTGTGGTATCAGAGATGGCTGAAGGAAGTGCACTGGTCCAGTGTGGGAGGTATGCTGTAACTGGGAGAGCTACAGGTTTAATTGGTGAAGTATACAGGGAAATATAACAATGTGCATATATCTATATCTAAATCTATATCTACAGTATATCAATATCTATATCTATAGCTCTTCTTTGCAAACACCTGTATTAATGCACCAATTACAGTACAACTTAATGCAACAAAAGTGGGAAAATGGGATGTTAGGGTTTCCAACCCCAACTCCCCACCCCAACCCAAGTAGCAAAAGGAAAAAAAATAAGGTTTAGGGTCTCCTGAGCATGACAAATCAGTGGTGGGGTCTTCCTTGAGCTTCTCAACCCTAATGCTTTCCCCTCTCCCAACCCTGTAGCTCCCTGTCTGAAACACTAAGTACAGCTCCAGGTCTATACTGATAAACTCTTCAAAGGTACAGAAGTATGTCTCACAACATGTTGCCAACAAAGTGTGTTGTAGCTTTCTTCACTTTGTAGTGGGCCCTGCATGTAGAAAAAAAGATCATGTGTGGCCTTGTTTGCTTGGGGAGGGTGAGCAGTAGGATTGACAACCTTAAGGATGACCCCACTCCTGATTCACCAAGACTCAGGTGATTCAAAACCCTAATGTTTTTCCTTTTTCTGCTTGGGGTGTGTGGGTGATGAATTAGGGCTGGAAACTCTAACCCCACATTTACCTACTTTTGCTACATTAAGTTGAATCCTAGCTGGTGCATTAACACAGATTTTTCCAAAGAACTTCCTTTTTTGTTAAGATAGTGGAATGGTATCCTCATTCATGCAAGTCCCTTCAGGACCTGCATAAACAGATGTCGACAGGGAGAACATCCAAAAGATTCAAAAGATGGTGAACAAGGGAGAGGTGCTGCCGCTGGGAGACTTCAATCTGTCAGATGCAGCTTCAGTTAGGAGTAGGAGCATCCTAGACTCCCTGCAGGGGGCATTCCTCAGGCAACTAGTAAAAGAGTCCATTCATGAGGGGGCAGTACTGGACCTTGTATACTCACCAACTGGGACAGTGTTGCAGACGTCACAGATGGTGGCCACCTTACAACCAGTGATCACCAAAGAGTGTGGTTCAAGCTAAGTACTGTGGCAGGTTCAAACCTCACAAAGGCGAGGGTCCCTGACTTCAGGACATGGGGGAATGCCTCAGGGATGCTCTCACAGGGGAAGGACATGGGGAGAGTGGAGGAACAGAGGGAAAATCTATAAGGATGGATACAGAAGGCAACAAACCTTTGTGTCAGACAACTAAGCAAAAGCAGGAGGAAAAAGAGACCACTATGGTTCTCAAAAGAGGTGTCCGTGAAGGTAAGAGCTGAAAGATTAGCATTCAGGAAGTATGAGGAGACACAGAGAGAGGAAGACAGAGGTGTATCAGGAGAAACAGAGGGATGCAGGGAAAGCAATTAGGAGTGCAAAGGTGCAATGGAGGAGAAAACAGACCAGGCAGTACAAAGAGGAGACAGGGTATTTTTCAGATATGTAAGTGAAAAGGGAAAGACCAGGATATGGATAGTAAGGCTTAGGAAGGAAGGAGAATGTGTGTGTGTGGAGAGGGACCAGGAAAAAGTGGACAACTTGAACAAGTACTTTAGTTCAGTCTTTGCAGAGGAAGGGGAAGGAGAGGGACCACAGACAAGGATCAGAAGCATATCTAGAACAACTTCTGAAAAAGCTTTGCCTAAGGCTTGGCCTCCTCTCCAGATTAAAACCCTTCCTTAATAGAGATTCAAAGATGAGATTAGTCCAGGCCATCTTTCTATCAGTCATTGACTACGCAGACTTCCTCTGTAGTCACTGCCCCACTCCCTACCTTCAAAAGTTGGATACCTTATGTCATAGAACAATAAGGTTCATTACAGACCTGCCATATAATACTCACCATTGTTCTCTCTATGACGCAATTGGATGGGTTTCCCTTCGGGTCAGGAGGAGCAGAAATGCAGCTCTATGGATCTACAGAGCTTTATCAAAAAAACTCCCAAGCTATATCCTGGACTGCTTCAACCTGACCACTCCCAGCTCCTATGCCCTATGAAGCAACAATATCATCCTGCTCAAATTGCCGAAAGTCAACATCAAAATAGGGAGGGCAGCAATCAGCTATTCTCTAGCCATAGCATGGAACACCCTACAAAAATCCCTAAAACTGTCCATTATCATTCCATTTACATCCTTCAAGCAGCACTGTACAGCCTTCTTCACAGAGAAATGTAGTTGCTGCCACTAGAGATAGAATAGTTATCCCACAAAACCATATTCCAATCACATATGGCATATTCCTTCCAGCCAGACACCGCCAGCATGGCACCCAATATTCCCTTCACCATCCTTGTACTCATTATGTGAGTGACTGTCATGGCCCTCATTGTGATATATATGTACTGTACATATTGTAGATGTTAGTTTAACTTTCTCTTAGCCAAGCTTTAATATGTGAATTCTCTGTATATTATTGTATTATAAATAACATTTTCTTTTTTCTATATGTATAACTGCCTCATAAGTATGTGATGTATTTGCTGTGCATCAACTCAAACCTTGACCTTATCAGGTCCATCTTGTAAATGAGCCTTGCTCAATGATGGTCGCCTGAATAAATAAAGATTTGATTTGATTTGATTTGATAAAAGGAAGGGAGGGAGGAGAACACTAGTTCAGTCACAATGGAGAGGATTCTGAGGGAACTCACAAATCTGGAAGTGGACAAGGCAAAGGGGGTCAGAAGGGGTGCATACTAGGATACTAAGGAATTTCAGGGAGGTGCTGGCAGCACCTCTGACAGCCATGTTCAACCACTCACTGGAGATGGGAGTGGTTCTGGAGGACTGAAGGGGGCAGATATAGTCCCACTTCACAAAAGTGAAAGAAAAGAGAAGGCTGGCAACTACAGGCCATACAGCCTGACGCTGGTGGTGGGGAAGGTAATGGAATCACTACTGAAGGAGAGAATTGTGGAACATCTGGGATCCAGAGAACTTCAGGATCTGAGGCAGTAGGGATTCACTGGGGGGAGATTATGTCATACAAATCTGATAGATTTCTTTGAGTAGGTGACCAGGGAATTGAATTAGGGTGGAGTGGTGGATGTGACCACATAGGAGTCTTGTAAACAAGCTGGGAAGCCTAGGAGTGGATCTTAAGGTGGTAATCTAGGTGAGAAATTGGTTAGGGGACGGGAGACAGAGGGTGGTGATAAATGGAGTTCACTCCAAGGAAGGGAAGGCAACAAGCTGGGTGCCATGGGGATCAGTACTGAGACCGGTCCTCTTTAATGTTTTTATTAGCAACATTGCAGAGGGGCTAGAAGGGAATGACACTAAAATCTGTAATAGGGTAGACACTCTGGGGGGGGTTGAAAAAATGAATAGTGATCTAGGAAATTTAGAGGAGTGGTCAAGGGTGTTCAGCTAGGTTTCAATGTGAAGAAGTGCAAAATCATGCACTTGGGTTGCAGAAACCCAGGGGCAGAGTACAAACTAGGGGGTAGCATAAAACACAACCCAACGGAAAAGGGACAAGGAAGTAATCATATATGATGACTTGAATGTGGCCAGAGAGTGTGACAAGGCAGTGGAGAGAGCTAGTAGGATGCTAGGGTGCATAGAAAGGGGTATCACCAGCACAAAGAGACAGGTGGTGTTACAACTGTATAGATCACTGGTGAGGCCTCACCTACAGTACTGTATCCAGTTCTGGAGACCTCATCTTTGTACGGACATAGACATGGTAGAAGCAGTCTAGAGGAGAACAGCCTAAATGATGCCGGATCTGCATCACAAACCCTCTGAGGAGAGATTGAAAGACCTCAATATGTAAACCCTGGAGTAAAGGAGGGAGAGGGAGATATGAAAGAAACATTCAAATACCTCATGGATATAAATAAAGTTCAAGAGGGAAGCATTTTTCAGAAAAAAAGATACTCAAGAACAAGGGAACATGTTATGAAGCTGGGGAGGGGACTCAGAGGAGATGTAAGGAAGTATTTCTTCACAGAAAGAGTGATGGATGTGTGAAACAGCCTCCCAGCAGAGGTGGTGGGGGCAAAAACAGTAACAGGCTTCAAGAATGCATGGGATAGGCATAAGGGCACCTTAGAGGTAGCGAAAGGGGACAGGTAAAGCCGGAGATCAATAGAGTCTATGGTGTTGTAGTAGGTAATGAAAATGGGCAGACCAGGTGGGCCAAGCGGTCCTTATCTGCCATTAATATCTATTTTTCTATGTTTCTATGTATAAGGCCATCTGGATCCTGCACCAAAAGAAAACTTTGTCTGCCTGTGGAAGTGCAGGGTAATGCCAACCCTGCACTTCCATGCAGCAATGGATGTCAAAATGACCAAAGATATGAATGTGCATAGAAAAATGTCAGTGTACCTTCATAACTAAGTTGTTTTTAATATTTTGACCCAAAATTTAGTGTAAACATGTTCACAAATGAGAACATTATGAACAAAAGTTCAAACCCATAGAAATACATTAAACAACACTTACAGTATGATCTCATTGCATTCATCAGTTCCAGCAGCAAGACATGTCTTTGACTGGAGAGTGGATATATGTCATGGGACATTTTTGGTGAGTGAGGGTTTGTGTGGGGGTGTGGGGGGATGTGGGGTAGTGTGTGCTGCATTGGAGGTCGGGGTGGGGTGGACAGGTGTGCGTGTGTTCAGGGTCAGATTGTCATGGGACTGTTTTCTTTCCTAAAGGTTAAAAAAAAGATCAGTGAGAGACAATTTTTTTTATTGTAGGGTGGCAAAAGCTGAAACTGGGGACTCGGCACTACAGTGTTGGGATGGTGTTCAGCAGCACCAGGGGTGGGTACCCCGGTGCTGCCTCCTATTTCTTTCAGGAGGGGAAAACATGATCTGGAGGGGAGGGGGTTAGAAAGAAGTGGTACCGAGGGGGCCACCCTGGTTTGCTTAACAAAAATAGATAGATAGCTAGATAGATAGACAGACAGACAGATAGATAGACAGCCAGTCAGACAGACAGACAGTAAATGTAAAAAAAGATCAACATGAACAGTTTTCTTTATTGTAGGGGACAGAAGCTGACACCAGGGACTGGGTACCCCATCGTCGAGATGGTGTTCAACATCACTGGAGGTGGTCACCCTGGTGCCACCACCTATTTCTTTTGGGGGGGCATTACCTGGAGGAGAGGGGTATGGAAAGAAGCAGTACCAGAGGTGGGCACCCTGGTCCACTTAACAAAAATATAAAGATAGAGACATAGGCACATAGATAGAGAGACAGATAGAGAGGTAGGTAGATAGATAGATAGATAGATAGATAGATAGATAGATAGGTAGGGGTGGTGGGTGCTGGGGATGAGATTGCCTATGGATCATTTTGTTTTTTTCAGGTATTAAAAAATATCAATGAGGAATGGTTTTCTTCATTATAGGAGACATAAGCCAACACTGGGGATTTGGGTACCTCAGTGTCAGGATGGTGTTGGGTAGCACTGCAGGAGGGCAACATGGTGCCATGACCTATTTGATTGGGGGGGGGGACATGACCTGGAGAGAACAAGGCTGGATGGAAAGAAGTGGTACTGGGGTAGGGCATCCTGGTCCACTATTACTATAATTAGAAGGAGTGCATAACCTGGAGGGGAGGGGTGAAAAGAAGTGGTACTGAAGATGGGAACCCTGGTCTGCATAATAGTTTAAAATAACAAAACTACTGGGTGTGGGGGTGGGTAACCTGGAGGAGAGGGGGGAGAATGAAATGGTACTAGCGGTGGAAACCCTGGTCTGCTAAAAAAAAAATATACAAAGCTAGATAGCTAGATTGCCAACTAGCCAGACAGACAGATATATAGACAGACATACTGACTGGCAGACTGACTGATTGATCAATAGATAGGGAGATAGATAGATAGACAGACAGACAGACACAGAAACAGAGAGGCAAACAGAGATGATAAATGATTGATAGATAGATAGACAGATAGATAGATGATAGATAGATAGATAGATAGATAGATAGATAGATAGATAGATAGATAGATAGATGGATAGATGGATAGATAGATAGATAGATAGATAGATAGATAGATAGATAGATAGATAGATAGACAGACAGACAGACAGACAGACAGACAGACAGATGGACGGATAGATAGAGTGAGTGAGCAAGAAACATAGAGATAAATCAGGGGATTGGTGAGTCACTGTTGTAATAGAAGCCCACAGCACAACTCCAGCTGCGGCTTCACATTTCAAGAAAGTCTCATTATTCTTATACTGAGAACATGGGCAAAAACTTTGTGGCACATATTCAGGTGAGTGAAGATGCGAGAGTGTGTGGGGTGGTGGGTGCTGAGTGTGTGGGTGTGTGTGTGTGGGGGTGTGCTGAGGGGCAGATCACCAATGAGCCATCTTCTTTTTTCAGGTGTATAAACAAAGATTAATGAGACAGTTTTCTTTATTGTGGGGGACAGAAGCCAACACTGGGGACTGAGCACCCAAGTTCAGGATGTTGTTTGGCTGCACCGGTTGGGGGGTGGTCAGTCTGGTGCTGCCACATATATTAAAGGGGGTGGGTGACATGGAGAGGTGGGGGCAAGAAAAGTGGTATTGGGGATGGACACCCCTGTCTATTTACATTATAATGAAATTTAACACAGGAAAGGGGGGTGGGAAACCTGAAGGGGAAGTGGGAGAAAGAAGAGGTACCAGTGGTGGGCACCCCAGTCCATGAAAAAGGAAACTGAAAACATAGACAGACAGACAGACAGACAGACAGACAAACAGACAGTTAGATAGATAGATAGATAGATAGATAGATAGATAGATAGATAGATAGATAGATAGATAGATAGAAGTTCCTGGTCACAGACAATTCTTTTGTGACATCACGCAGAAGAACAATGGCTTTTTTGTATGACCCCACAAAAGAACTGTGGAAAAAAAAAACTAACTCCCTAATCTTTTTCATTTTCCAACTTTCTTCTTTAACGAGTCATGAAAGAACTCATGAAGGAGGAATCTTGGCTCCTGAAAGAACATGGTGGACTTAGGTTTTTTTCCCCATAGTTCTTTTGTGAGCTGACCTTGTTCTGTCATTGTCATGAAGGAACTCACAAAAGAAGAATCTTGGCTCACCAAAGAAGGTGTTTTTTTCATAGTTATTTTGTAAGCCCAGATTCTTCTTTCATGAGTTCCTTTGTAAGCATGAAAGAAGATCAGTTTATGGGTAGAAAACTGAGAAACAGAGTCCAGAGTAGGGGAGAGTTATCTGGCACCAAAGAGGTCACTAGTGGGGCCCCACAGGGCTCGGTAATGGGGCTGGTGTTGTTCAATGTCTTTATCAGTGACATTGAGGATGGCATTAATGGCAAAATGTGCCTATTCTTTGATAACACCAAGCTTTGCGTGAGATTGAACACAGCTGAAGGGATACAGGACCTACAGGATGGTCTGGAAAAGCTGCAGAGGTGGTCTGGGATCTGGAAGCTTGGCTTAAATGTCAAGAAATGCAAAGTTATGCACATTGGAGCCAGGAATCCCAGGACTGAGTACTACCTTGGTGGAGTCCAGGTATCTGCATCAAAGGAGGAGAACAACCTGGGACTGATGATCACTAGTGACCTGAAGCACTCCACATAGTGCAATAAAGCAGCAGCAATGGCAAACAAGATGCTGGGATGCATAGCTGGGGGGTCAGTAGTAGGAAAGAATAGGTTATATTGCCCTTGTACATGTCACTGGTGAGGCCACATCTAGAATATGGAGAATGCGAAAGGGAACAGAAATGGAAACGCGAATGCAAGCGCACATGTAAACGCAAACCGTAATGCGCACAGGCATGGTACCACAATAGTAAATGCAAATGGTAAAGTTACCATGAAGAACAATGCCAAAGGAAAGAGAAACAAAAATGGGAACAGAAGCGGGTATGGAAACGCAAACCAAAAGGCGCACGGGCACAGTACCGCAATTGTAAATGCAAATGATAACGGTAACAGCAACAATAACAGCAAAGGAAACAGAAGAGCAAAAGGAAATGCAGGCACATATGAAAACGCAAACCATAATGTGCACGGGTACAGTAACGCAATTGCAAATGCAAATGGTAACAGCAAGAGCAAGGAAGACGCAAAACGAAAGAGAAACGGAAACGCAAATGAAAGGGCTGCCGTAAACACAAATGGCAATGCTCATGGTGACACAAATAAAAATGCAAACAGACACAGTAGTGGAAATGCAAATGGTAACAGTAACAAAAATGCAAGCGGAATGACAACGCAAAGGGTAATGCACACGGTGGCGTACACTGGAACGGTAATGCAAACGAGGACATAAATGCAAGTGGAAACAGTAACTGTAACAGTAACAGAAGCGCATCACCTGTTTGTGCCAAACAGGTGCATACAGAAACACAGGGGCCCAGATATTCAAAAGGGTTGCACAGGGCGCACAGCAAGTTGCGCTTAGCGCAACCCACCGATGCTCCCTCGCATGATATTCAAAGGGAATTGTGCCTGCCACAAATCCTGATGGGCCAGAGCCATCAGTAATGTGGTGCGGCGAGGTGGGGGGGTGCCTATGCATACCTGCACATCCTGATATTCAGCCTGGGATGTGCTGAATCCATGCATGCAACCCCTACTTGCGCTGCACAAAGCTGATCCAAAAAAAGAGGAATAAAGGCTGGCCACCCACAGGTGAGCTGCAGTATTGCATGGCACAACACAGCAGCTGCCACCTGTGGGTGGCCACCCAAACTCTGGCTGCACCGCTCTGGCAATGCCCTCCCATGCCCGATCACGGGCATCTGTTCAAATAATCATGTCCAATATCCCTGGTGGTCCAGTGGACTGCTGTCAGCCTGATCGTGGGCTTAAGTATAAATAATATGATATCCTATATCCCTGGTGATCCAGTGGACCGCTGTCAGCCCAATCGCGGGCGTGACATAATATCTCTGCAGGAAATTAATTTTGCAACACCTGAATACCATAATTGACATCTGCAGGACACACCGTCAAGACCCTCCAAATTTCAATGTAAAAGACCAAACTGTGTCCAAGATACAACATTTTAAAGTTTGAGATTTTCATACATCAGAGTTGCAGAGTTCCGCACCAGCTGACATTTCACAGACACAATGACTGAAAACTACATCCATGACACTAAGGCTAGGTACCCTATCAATTTCAAGCCACCATCCTAATGCAAAATGCTGTCCACAGAGCCTAAACTGTGCCACGCAGTATCTCCGCCCAAAAAATTTTCCGATATGTAAACACTGTAATTTACATCTACAAGATATGTTGTAAACACCCTCCAAATTTCAAGTAAAAAGACCAACCCGTTTCCGAGATATGTAATGTTAAAGATTAGTAAAATTGGCCTATCTAATGCATTATAAAATCTGGCCATCTTGTCCCTATCTCGCTATCTCGCTATCAAAGATGGTGATCAAACAATGTCGCAATCAAAGAATTTTCAGGCTTGTGATCAAAGAATTTGAAGGCTTACGATCAAAGAATAAAAAATGATGAAACTCGAGTTTTAGTTAGAATTGCATGAAACCACTGCCATGCCTCAATAGAACGAAGCCCCCTGAGCAAAACCCACCCTCATTTGTGTTCCTAGCTGAGAAAATTGTATTTTTACCTCGTGATGCAAGATCACAATAGAAGAATCTTGCTAACAAAGAATTTGCAGGCTCGTGAACAAAAATCGTTAGCGAGTCACGATCAAAAAATTTAAAATGTTATAACTCAATTTTTTGACCTTAGGTGAAACCAAAGGCATGGGTCGATAGATTGAAGCCCCCTGAGTAAAACCCATGCAGGTTTCACTTCAGAAGTGACCTCTGAGCCAAGATATTTGATTTTTTATGACAGAATTTAAAAAACAAGATGGAGGACCTTGCGATCAAAGAATTCTGGGGGATGAAGATTATTTGACCATGAGGCTGCAAATTCTTTGATGGCCAAGTGGGACGAGATGGCCCAAACCCCATTCTTCGTTCGCAAAACAACCATATCAATTTTCCCATTGACTTATAATGGGAGCTTAAAAGCGGCATAACATTTGAATGCCTTAGTATTTTTTCACCAAACAAAAAGCGGCATGTTCGACCAGCCAAGCTCATTCAGATGAGCCATCTTGCAGAGTAGCACACCACATGATGATTGTGCAGGGCCGCAGAAAAATTCCCCCAAACTGCCTCCAAAACTGGATAATTTTGCATTTTTCAGTGTTTTTGTGTGCAAAGACCATAAGTGCGATCAGAATTAGATCTGGCAGATCAAGAGATCTGCCATGCCCCACTGCACATTCCAAATTTCAGGTAAATCCATTGAATGGGTCCAAAGTTATTAACAAACAAAAGTTTGACTTTAACATAGACGTGCCTTCATAACCCTAATTACAGTGGTGCAACTGCGCCACTATAATATATATGTGTGTATATATATGTATATATATATATGTAATAGATAACCCACTCTTAGCTGTGTGGTGGCGCTCTGATATCGCATGCCTTGGTATGCGTCAGCCCAAGGCATGCATATATCAGAGCTCGACCACACATCCTAGAGTGGGTTATCTATCTTATAAAATAGTAAAATTGTTTTGGGGGTAAAAGTACAGGTGTGCGGTCATGCTCTGAAATACGATGGTCATGTGATGTGTTTTGTACAATCAGAACACTGGATTTGGATATAGATGTCTTCTCCATTTATATATATATATATATATATATATATATATATGTATGTATATGTATATATATATATATATATATATATATACTGTGTATATATATATATATATATATATATATATATATGTATGTATATATATATATATGTGTGTATATATATATATATATATATATATATATATATATATATATATATTCTTTGCAAAAGCTGTGTTAATACAACAGTTAGCATTCAGGTTAAACCCGCAAAAGTAAGGAAATGTGATGTTAGGGTTTCAAACCCTTACACCCTTACCCCGCCCCTGAGGCACATGAGAGGTGGAGTCTTCCTTGGCATTGTCAACCCTAACGCTCACCCTATTGCAGTAACAGAAAATCTGAGATGTGATGAACACAGGTGTGCATGTTTCATGAGAGCATAGAATGGGGTAAGTGTTGGGGTTGACACTGCCAAGGAAGACTTCACCCCTCGTGTGCCTCAGGAGTGGAGCAAGGGTGTTAGAGTTTGAAAACCTAACATCACATTTTCATACTTTAGTGGGTTTAATCTGAACCCTGACTGTTCCATTAACATAGTTCTTTGCAAAGAATTTCCTTACTTTTTAAAATAGTATAACCAAATCCTCCTTTGCCAGTGGGAGCGCTGGATGGCCCTGCGTTTGTATTTGTGCCAAAACAGCAACCAAATTGTTAGCATAGTCATCTTATTATACCACCTCATGAACCCAGTAGTTAAACATTTTCAAGTCCCTTCCAAAAGTTTTCACACCAGCAAAATGTCATTCCTTACCACATTTGCAAAAAGATGTTTTGGGCAGTATTTGAAAAATGACAGCTGTCATATTCATGAGATGTTGTAAAAAATTGCTATATTGAAAATTTGGGGTCAAAATATTTTAAATAACCAATGTTATGAGAAAACATAGTACCATTTCAATGTGTGCACATAGTTTCACCATTTTTACATTATTTGACCCCCAATTTTCAACATAACCTTGTTATGACCCCACATAATGAACAAGGGTGGTGAAAGGTTTGAAATCTGGCTGGAAACTTGATTTCACCAAGTGATCACAAAATCACCTTTGGAGCATAATTTGCATAATTCCACCACCATTGGTCATGAGGTGGTGTCCCAAAAAGGCCATGTTAAAAGTCTGGGGTCAAAATATGCAAAAATGACAAAGTTATAGCTCCAACTTGAAAACCCCATTGAAATACATTGAACCACACTTACCTTAGTTTCTCAGATTGCAGTCAGCAGTTCCAGCAGCAAGACGTATTTTCCGTGGGAGAGTGGTTCTTCAACTTGTGACCTGTTCAGGTGAGTGAAAGTTGTGTGGGGGTATACGGGTGGTGTTGTGTGGTGGGTGCTGAGTGGGAGGTGGGGTTGATCGGAGGGGCAGATCGATGAGGAACATTTTTTTGCAGGCTTTAAAAAAGAGAAAAAAACATTGAGAAGCGGTTTTCTTTATTTCAGTCCAGGATGGTGACTGGAGGCTGTGAGGTGCCACTAGGCACCAGAGACAGAAAGAAACATTAAGGGGAAAGTGATCATATGGTGGGTGGTGCCACTAGAGAACAGGGAAAGACAAAAAGCACTATGGAGATACCAGTCAGGGGGGCCCACTAGACACCAGGGAAAGAGGCGAAGCACAACAGGAATGGTGATTGGAAGGTGGGGGGGGGGTTGCACAAGACACCAAGGGAAAAAGATAAAACAAAACAGGGATGGTGATCAGAGGGTGAAGGGTGCCACAAGACACCAAAACAGAAAGAAGTATTACAGAAATTGTGATCGGAGGGTGCGGGGGTGCCACTAGACACCAGGGAAAGACAAAAAGCATTCAGGGATGGTGACTGGAGGGGCCACTAGACACCAGGGGAAACAGAAAGCTATTATGGGAATGGTGATCAGAGTGTGGGTGGTGCCATTAGACACCTTGGAAAGACAAAATAAATTACAGAGGCAGCGATCAGAGGGTAAGGGGTGCCACTAGATACCAGGGAATCATTTATTTCATAGTGGGATGCTGATGGGAGGGTGGGCCTACCACTAGACACCAGAGAAACACTTAATGATAGGGGAGGGACCACAATCAGAGGATGGGGGTGCCATAGACACTAGGGAAACATTTAATGATAGTAGGACGGCGATCAGAGGATGTGGGAGTGCCACTAGACACCTGGTAGGGGACCATCGATCAGAGGGTGGGGGTTGCCACTAGACATCAGGGAGTGAAACATTACATTAATGTGGGGTCAGTGAAGGTGATCGCAATTCATACATTCATTCTGCAGTTCAGGGACTCACTGAACTGTGAAACAAATGTTTGAATGGCAGATTCATGTTTTAAACCACCAAAAGAATTTCCGCAGAACTGACCTCTGACAGTGATCAGCTCTGCAGAATTTTCTTCAGCAGTTTAATACATTAATCCACAGTTAATACATTTATCCTGCCATTCTAAGTTGGCATTTCTATGAAAGTTGCCAAAATGATTTCTGAACTTTCATAATCGTGAAAGTCCAACTTTCACGCAAATTCCACCGGTGGAAGATTTTTTCACACAGTACTAGTAAACAGGAAAGGCTTGAAGTATAGAATGATGCATGATTCCAAACATATTCATTCCTATATAATTGATATAAATTATTTTTGTTTTGTCTTGGCAGGAATCTGATTATTTTTTAAATAGAAGCTCACACAAACAGTTATATTTCATGCCTGTTTAGTGGGATGTTGGAGCTACATTATTGCTTTAGTGGGATGTTGGAGCTACATTATTGCTTTAGTGGGATGTTGGAGCTACATTATTGCTCAATTGCTTTTAATGACTCATGAATAATTACAAACATTTGTTTTAAGTACCTTTGGTAATCTGTTCAAGACTACAAATAAAATAACAGATGTTATAAATTCTTAAGAACAAATCATGACATTGAAGGTCTTTAAACTTTTGTCTAGTTTCAAACTGAAACTGGTCAATAGTTTACTAGACCAGGCAATAGTCTGTTGAACTACTTCCCAGTCAACCGGTCAGTCGCCCCTCTCAGCCTTTCTTAAAAGTGTACCAAGATGGCATCCATTCTGTGTGCTTTAGCACCTGCCCCTGATCCCAGTTTCTTTTTTCAATACTGTATTCCCTGGAACTAGTGACCCCCCTACCTCCTGGTAAAACATTTTATTTGATTTGTTTAACATTTTCTTTTAATTGAAAAACAGTTATTAGGTTGATCCTGCTATTCTGTTGCTATTTGGTAGGGTAAATTGGTTTGGTTTATTTTCACTTTTTGTTGCTAATGAACAGGGTTCAACCGGAAGAGCAGCCTTACAGAAAAATGTCGTATACAGTATGTCCCCTGTATGCCTAACTAACATTACTGCAACTTGCCTATTTTTCCTCTTGTTTCAAAACCTACCACCAACTGTAGACTGTGAGTGAGGAAGTCAGCAGCTTCCATACTACAGAAACAGTGAAGTAAGAGCAAGGGTTCCTGTAGCATCTGCTTTCTCCAATGGCTACTGTGCTCCCTGATCCTGATGGTGGTACACTGGTCAAGTGAGTAGTTCAATACAGCGCAAGTCTATCATTCCACCTCTAAAAAGCAGAACAGCTAACCTTTAGTCTGTTGTACTCCTCAGCCCCACTACCACAGTTTGTTAGAACTGGATGAGCAGAGGAGTGATGTGTGGTTACTGTCACAAACATTTCAGGTGTAGCATGCACTATAGGCAGAAGTTCTGTTATCTGTGCCCAGTCCAGTTCTCTTATCAAATAAGAGAAGAAATGTTAGAACCAACCAGACAATTATTTGTTTTAAAATAAAAATATAGACACCGAGTGATTTCAAGGACATTATAGTGAATTGGAGCAGTGAGAAAACATAGCAGATTTTGATGGTCTATAAACAGTTTTTATATTATGCTATTTGTACAGTCTAGTTATAACAATTGCTTAAAGTGTATATGTGGGGGGGGAGACAACATAGTACAGTATACGTGACAGTTTGGTTTTACCCTTACATCTACGTAAAGAGCAAGGAGAAGCAACATAACTAATTCAAAGTTTTTTTAAAAACAGATACCTACTGAAGTCATTTCAGAATATAGTGAGGAATTCCTGACCCTTGAGGCAATATAACAATTGTCAGGCAATAGTTCACCCCTCTGGGTCAATATATTTCCACTATATCACTTTACTTCAGTCAATATTCATATACTGATTGTAGGTAAAGAAGACTTGCTTCATCAAGCTTGCTATTAATCTGTTTTTTTTTTCCTCCAACCTCACTGTTGTGTATTTTTGCGGACTTTTGTCATACTATACTATTGTACTAATTGTGTGTAATGAATTTTAGCTGCTGAGTCCTTGTTTTACTACCTAGCTCAGTTATATCACTGACTGGTCATATCCTATATTCTGTATATGTGTGTAGATATATATGTATATATATATATATAAATATATATATATATATATATATATATATATATATATTATTATTGTGTATTTTTCCTCTGCTCCCCTTCCCCCAGGACATACCTGAAATCAAACAGCTCAGCATACCTTCCTGGTAAAACTCTTAAATCAATAAATATATACACTGTGATGTTGAGTACACACTGTATATGCAGAAGTTATGCATTTTTTTTAATGTAATATATTTAGAAAACACACACAAAAGGATGTCACTTGGAAATATAGCAAGTGCTGGCCATTGGCTCAGCAACCATTCCAGAATAAAACACAGCTGCAACCTCATGATGAACATACAGTGCACAATGAAGCCTTAGGGAGCTTTCATGTGCTGTCTGTGTTACAGTAAATAAACCCTTGTTCTTTGGAGTTTCAAGCCTTTATTTGGATTTATTTAATATAGATTTTTAGCTTTTTGAGTGCATCACCATAGTGTTCTATGGTGTGATATTGTATCTGTCCTACAAGTGATGGTAGGAACCCAGAACTCATAAGAGACAGGGTGATATTTTCAAAATTGCTTACACATGTAGTTGTGTCAAGACATGTCAATTTGCATCATGCAGATACACTATATAACTGTGCCATGTTTTCATAGCTGTATCCAAACCGACTTCTTTAGAGTGACCTCTGTATATTCACTTGTGAGTATCCAGAGGTCACTGTGCAGGAAAGAAAATATTTTCCATATCACATGAGTGCATACCCTATATCCAATTTGTACAATAGGAGTATGTTTTCTGCTGGGTTTTTTTTGTTTTGTTTTTTTTTACCAATTATTTTACCAGGTGAGACACACTGAGCTGAAAGCTTGTTTGCAGGTGCAACCTGGGAGCATGAGGAAGTTAAGTGACTTGCTCAGGGTCACACAGTATGCAAGTGGGAGCTGTGGGATTCAAACCCAGGTCTCCAGATTTGCAGCTCAGAGCCTTAAACCACTGCGCCATACTGTTTTTTGATTTGATGACATCACTACAGTGAAAATAAATGCAGGTGACATCACCACAGTGAAAATAAATCCATTTATTTTCACTGAGGTGATGTCATCACAGTGGTTATTCCACTGCAGTGAGAATACATGTTTTTATTCAGCGAGTTATTTTCTCACCCTATTGTATGTGTGTGTATATATATATATATATATATAGAGAGAGAGAGAGAGAGAGAGAGAGACTCTCTCCTCTCTCTCTCTCTCTCTCTCTATATATATATATATATGTGTCTATGATATGTGTTGGGCTGTGGTGGAATATGGGGTTGCTTCATGAGTGGAGTAGCATAGGATAGCCACAACTGATTCTTAGGTCAATGTGCATGGGTGCAGATAAATCCCATATTCCAGCATAGCCCAGCACATATTCAGTTTATACAATAAGGCTGTGGTGGGTTTTGCCTGTTTTATAGTGTTATCGCCATGTTTTTACTGCTTTTGTTGAATTATCTGCCATTTGTAATTTGATATTTCAGTAATTTATTGGTTGTTTGTGTCTTATGTTGTTATTCTATTGGTTGATATTGTTTCATGCTTTTTTTTTTTTTGGTTGTTATGTATCAGTGGACAGGACTTTCACTGTGTTCTTGGAGGTTACAGTGCTTTTATTTTTTTCCATGAAAGCAGTATTCAGTATGTGAATATTTTTTATTGTTTTATTTTGTGGTGTATAGTTGAAGCATTTTGTCATGGGTGGGTGGGTGTTTTTTTTTCACTACTCTGTGTGATGGATTTTCAGGTTCTGAGGTATTGTAAGGGAGTTGTCTGTAAGGGGGGTTGCTTTTGTGAACTTTATTTTTATTCACATTCTTTTATTTGTAACATTTTATTGCTTATTTGGTAGGTCGAGGTTGATGATTGCAGTGTCCATTGAGATTTAGGTAGTTCTTCTCTGTGCGTGCCGTACTCCAGATCAAGAAGTGGTTCAGTTTCCTGCTCAAACTGCATTAGAATTTCTACAAGTTTTTCTTGAAATTTTATGCCCACATTTTCTGTTGTTTCTGACTTTTGAAAACTTTTCCATTTTGGCTGTTTAATAAATGACATTTTTTTAGAGTATTACTGAGTTGTGCGGTTAAGTTTCGGTATCCTTCTATGAGGTGGGTTTCTGGTCAATCAATCAAAATCTTTATTTAACCAGGTGAACACCATTGAGCAAAGCGCTTTTTCAAGGTGGACCTGGGAGGGCAAAAATACAGATAACAGGGTAATACATAAGAATAGCAATACACAAGCAATACACAAGCATGGTCAACATAAGCATGGACAATGAATCATAAGGAGATGCAGGAAAAATTAACACAATATGTTGCAGTAATACAGGATAAGTAACACAATATTTAGCAGATAGTGAATTGAGCTAGTAACAGTGATTCAGTAAGGTCAGCACTATGACCAGATACAGGATAAGTAACACAATATTTAGCAGACATACAGGATATGTGACACAAATATTTTGCAGATAGTAAACTGATCTAGCAACAGTAGTTCTGAAGGGTCAGCAAATGTGAAGAGATGGGGTGACAAGAGCCATAGTGACTCGACAGGGACCCTAGAATACCGAGACAAGTAGACTGTGCCCTGGATTACTGTGAACAGTCAACCGGGCTCTTGGGCACATGTAGGAGAATGGAGTAGGTGTAGAGGTATGGGGAACAGATGGAGTGGAGTGTGCATAGGTCAGAGGCCAAAGGGAAGGGAATAAGAACCAGGGTAGCAGAGATGAAGAACCAGGTGAGGGGAGCTAGATGGGGTGGAGGGAGAGGATGAGAGTGGATATAGAATATGGAACAGGGCAGAGAGGAGAAGATAAGGAGGAGGGGAGAGTAGATGGGGGAGAAAGGGAGAAGGCCAGGCAGAGACTGAGGTCGGGATGACAAAAGGGGGTGATGAGGTAGAGAGGAGTGGGGGGGAGGAAGGTGACCATGCAGAAACTGTTACTGGAATCCAGGGATAAGTCGATGCAAGTGTTCAGGGGACACCCTAAGAGAGCGAGGCAATTGATCAAGAGTAGCAAGCGCAGGATTCTGTGTTATGCTGTAAGTAGAGTGTTTTAAAGGTTGTGGTGCTGTCTATATACTTTAATTTCAGGGTTTTTTGCAGGTTATTGCATAGCTTGGGGAGCGCATGACTAATGGAAGCACAGCTGAAACGGGATCTAGCCTTTGTTACCTTTAAGGTAATATATGAGGCACTTCTCAGGGCATATCTACTTAAAGTGCAAAGTGGTAAGCAGGCAGAGATGTAGTCAGGCAATTTGTTAGCAATAGCTTTATAAGTCCAGATAGTGGCATTTCTATGATGTCTTAGTGTAAGGGAGGTCCAACCTATGGCAGAATACAGCAAACAGTGGTGGGTGGAGTGTGGAAGATCAGATATAAACCTTAGGGCTCTATGATAGAGCTCATCGAGCTTAGAGATCGCACTGACTGGGCCTTGGCTAGAGAGAAAATCCATATAATCTAGCAGGGGTAAGAAAGTAGTTTGGACTAGTCTCATCTTCGCATCAGAGGGGAGAAGGGTTTTTTTATCCTAAAAAGAAGGCCAAGCCTTTGATGAAGCTTCTTTGTCAGTTTTTCTATATGAACTGCAAAGGAGAGTCTGTTGTTGAGCCATACACACAAGTATTTGAATTGATTTACATACTCCAGTTGTTCACCCAGGGCTGTGGATATTGAGGGGACAGTCCCAGCCAAGGCCGAATTTGGAAGGTTGGGAAAGTGTGAGAAGAACATAGCTTTAGTTTTCTTGGCATTCAAGAGTAATTTTTGGTTTAGGAGCTGGTGCTCAAGTAAGTTGAAATCATTTTGTAGAGCTGCACATGCCATGTCTGGAGAGGGACCACTAGCATAAAGCACAGTGTCATCTGCAAAGAGATGTATTTGGGCTTTCTTTATGGAGGCATCTATCCTGTTGATGTAGACAGCGAATAGCAGTGGTCCCAGGATGGAATCTTGTGGTACACCCCCTCAGGAGAGGTTTCAGGGGTGAAACTTCACCTTCAGTTTTTACCTGCTGATAACAGCCTGTGAGGTAGTTCTTGAACCAAGTGGTGGATAAGAAATCCAGACCAATATGCCGGAGGGCCGAGAGGAGCAGGTCATGATCAACAGTATTGAAGGCCTTGCAACACTGCAGGAACACTGCACAAAGTTCTTGCTGTCCAATTTTTGTTACCTTAGCCAGGGCCAAGATTGTACTGTGTTTTGCCCTAAAGCCTGACTGTAGAGGATAGAACAGGTTTGCTGATTCCAGGTAGTTTCTGAGCTGGGTGCTCACGATTTTTTCCAGTAACTTAGACAAAGTTGGTAGGATGGAGATTGGTCTGTAATTATTCAGGTCACTGGGATCTCCTGATTTAAACAGGGGGATAACATGTGCTGTTTTCCAGGTGGTGGGAGGGTCACCCTGTGAGAGGAATAAGTTGAACAAATGTGTAATAGGCAATGAGAGGGCATGGTAGCCTAACCTAAGGAGATAAGGCTCAATGAGGTCAGCTCTGGCACTTTTCCTAACATCCAACTGGAGCAAGAGGCTGTCAACTTCCTTCAGGGTTGTGGGCTGGAATTTGAAGGATGCTTTAGGGAAGGGGATACCTTGGTCATTAAGACCCAGCTGCGATCAGAGTGTATTGGCTGGGGAAGTGCTGAAGGCGCGCCCTGCCATGGCGAAGTGGTTGTTGAAGGCATCAAAGATTGATGGTTTGTCAGTGAGTAATTTGTCACCAGACAAAATTTTAGGTGGCAATGAGGCACCGAAAGGACGTCCTTCAATATCTTTAATTAGTTTCCAGAATGTTGAAGGGCATTTAGCTGATAGATCAAATTAAGTCTGGTAAAACTTAGCCTTAGATTCTCTGATCATTTTGGTACAGAGGTTCCTTGCCCTCTTGAACAGGTTCCAGTCATTCGAAAATTTGGATTTACAAGCTTTTTTCCACAATGTATCTCTAATGCACAAAGGTTCCATCAGTTTAGTGGTGAACCACCGGAAAGGCTTGTTCCTAACACGGGTTTTCACAATCTGTGCGTGCCTGTCAATAGCACCTAATACAATGCTTTGGAAGATGTCATAGGCGGTAGACACTGAACTTGCTAAGTAAAAGTCAGACCAGTGTACAGAATAAGATAGCTCTGAGACATAAGCGCAGGGATCAAGATACCGGAGGCGCCTTTTGAAGGTGAAGTTCGATGCACCTGGGGGAGTATGTTTGGACCTCACACAGGCGATGTAGCAGTGATCACTGTTTATTGAAAAAAGGACATCAGCATGGGCGAATAAGGGAGGTTTGCTGACAAGGATAATGTTCAGCAAGGTACTGTAAGAGGGGATTGATTTATTAGGGTGTGTAGGTTCTCTGATGAGTTGTGTCAGCCCGAGGGAGTCGCAGAGTGTTTTCAGGGGAGAGGATGCACTGGACAACCAGTTTAGATTAAAGTCCCCTAATAATATAACTTCAGATGACCTGTGTCCCAAGATGAGACTTAAGTGATCTAGAAGTTGCAATCCGGCGGATGGGGGCCTATAACAGCCTGATACACAAAGTGATAGACCTGGTGAGATCTCAAACTGCAGTGTAAGACTTTCAAATTCATGAGGGACTGAGGTTGAGCCAATGATGGAGACTGCAAATTTGTCTCTGACATAAATAGCCACCCCACCACCTCTAGTCAGCCTATCTGCTCGAAATAGAGAGTAAGAGGGGAGATTAATTTCATTGTTGTTGGTCACCGGGTGGAGCCAGGACTCAGTAACAACAAGAATGTCAGAGGTGGTGTGGGATATCCGGGCCTGGATGAAGGTTATTTTTTTTTAAAACTGCATGCGTTCACATACATAAAGCTTAAGCCTTTAATGTTAGGTAAGTCTGCTGGATAGCCAATAGGTGTGGGTGGTCCCGGGTTCAATTCAACATTACCTGAGCACAGTAGCAGGAGAAGCAGAAGCTTCCTGCAAGATGGAAGAGGGATGCCTGGATATCGTAGCAGTCACAGAAACATGGTACACAGAGAACTATGACTGGGATGTTAACATACCAGGGTACATAACCTACAGGAGAGACAGGCAGGGGAGAAGAGGGGGAGGAGTAGCTCTCTATGTAAAGGAAGGGATAAAAGCAACTGAACAAAAGAGTAAACAAGGAGGAGAAGAGGCACTGTGGGTCACCTTGGAGACTGGAAAGGGCACCACAATCCACACAGGGGTTGTGTACAGACACCCATGTCAGGGGAAGGAATGGACAAGGATATGATAGAAGGCATTCTTAGAATGGCAGAGAAAGGGGAGATACTGTTGATGGGAGACCTGAATATGCCAGATGTTAACTGGAGCACATTTGCTGCAGCCACATCCAAGAGCAGGGCCATTCTTGATGCCCTACAGGTGGCAGGCATTAGACAGCTAGTTTTGGAACCCACTCATGAGGGAGCAATCTTAGACCTCATACTCTCAAACGGGGGCAGTGAGAGGATCTCAGATCTAGAAGTGGGTTGCCATCTGGGTACAAGTGACCATCAAACAGTGTGGTTCACGTTAAACTCAGCTACAGAGTCAAGCCATACAAAAGTGAGGGTACTGGACTTTAGGAGGGCTGACTTTGGAAAGATGGGAGAGTGCCTCAGAAAAGCACTAGCAAACAGGCTAGAAGGAGGTGTGGAGCAACAATGGGGAATTATCAAAACTGCCATCACAGAGGCAACAAGCCTTTGTGTGAAGCAAATAAACAAATCAAAAAAAAAAGCCACTGTGGTTCTCAAAAGAGGTGGCTGTGAAAGTCAGGAAGAAAAGATAGCATCTCGAAGTATAAGGAAACGAGAAGGAGCAGGACAGAGAGCTGTACCAGTTAAGGCAGAAGGAAGCGGGAGGGAAGTCAGAATAGCAAAGGCCCAAACTGAGGAAAAGATAGCCAACTCAGTTAAGAAGGGATAAAACCTTTATAGGTACATCAGCGAGCGAGAAAGACAAAGGGAGGGATAGTGAGGCTGAATAGAATGAACGGTGGGTGGGCAGAGGGGGACAGTGAAAAAGCAGGAATACTGAATGAATATTTCTGCTCAGTATTCACAAAAGAGGAGGGGGAAGTGCCTAATCCAATTAACAGAATCACTCTTGATAGGGGGGTCGATCCCAGTCCTTTCACAGAAGAAAGGGTTCTGCAACAACTCCTAAAACTGAAGGTGGACAAAGCAATGGGTCCTGATGGAATTCACCCTAGAATTCTAAAAGAATTAAGGGAGGAACTAGTGAAACCACTGGCTACTCTTTTTAATAAATCATGGGAGGATGGTGTGGTACCCGAGGATTGGAGGAAGGTGGATGTGATTTCCCTTCACAAAAGTGGGTCCAAGACAGAGGCAGGAAACTACAGACCTGTCAGTCTGACCTCTGTGGTAGGGAAAGTGATGGAGTCACTTCTGAAGGAAAGAATAGTCGAGTACCTAGAGGCCAGTGGAGCACAGAACCCAAGGCAGCATGGATTCACAGAGGGAAGGTCATGTCAGACGAATCTAATAGATTTCTTTGACTGGGTGACCAAAGTAGTAGACCAGGGAGGGGCTGTGGACATGGTCTACCTAGACTTTAGCAAGGCATTTGACACAGTCCCACACAAAAGATTAACAGTCAATTAACCAGCCTGGGAGTGGGACCCAGGGTGATAGCGTGGTAAAACATTGGCTGGACAACAGGACACAGAAGGTAATTGTAAATGGAGTCCACTCTGAAGAAAGGGGGTTACTAGTGGGTACCGTGAGGGTTCAGATTGGGTCCAGTCCTTTAATGTCTTCATCAGTGACATTGCAGAGGACTGGAAGGAAAAGTATGCCTTTGCAGATGACACAAAGATCTGCAACAGAGTTGATACACAAGGAGGCATGGAAAGGATGAAAAGGGACTTGGCAAGGTTGGAGGAATGGTCGGAAGTATGGCAGCTAGGATTCAATGCAAAGAAGTGCAAATAATGCACCTGGGAAACAAGAACCCAGGGAAGAATACACAATGGGTGGGAGGTAGTAACAACAACAAAAAGGAAAGGGACCTGGGGTAATCATATAAGATGACCTTAAGGTTAGCAAGCAATGTGAGAAGGCAGTAGGGAGGCTGGGGGTATACTGGGATGTATAGGGAGAGCATCATCAGCAGAAACAGGAAGTTGTTATCCCTCTGTACACAGACAGTTGGTGAGACCCATCTGGAGTACTGTGTCCAGTTCTGGAGACCCCATCTCCAAAGGACATAGACAGGATAGAGGTAGTCCAGAGGAGGGCAACTAAAATGGTGCAGAGTCTGCAAGAGAAGCCGTATGAGGACAGACTAAAGGAGCTTAATATGTATACCCTTGAGGAAAGAAGGGAGAGGGGGGACATGATAGAAACTTTTAAGTACCTCAGTGGAATCAACAAAGTCCAAGAGGGTAGCATCTTTCAGAAAAAGAGACTTGCAAGAACAAGGGGACACAATTTAAAGATAGAAGGAGGGCGGTTCAGGGGCAATGTGAGGAAGTATTATTTCACAGAGAGGGTAGTGGATGCATGGAACAGCCTTCCTGAGGAGGTTGTGGGGTCTAAAACTGTGGGAGAATTCAAGAATGCATGGGACAGACATAAATTCTTGTGGGGGGTAGGAAGAAATAGGCTGTTGGTCAACTAGGATCTGCGCCTATCCTGTAGGAGGAAATGGGCAGACTAGATGGGCCTAGCGGTCCCTATCTGCCGTCAAAGTCTATGTTTCTACGTTTCTATGTAAGATCCAAGGATAAGTTTTAAAAGTTTGATGCGTTCCCGCTTATGGGGAGCATGGGCCTGGCATGGTGGGTCCCTAAGGTTAAAACCTGTCTGGTATAGAGTTGCATTTAATAGAACCTTGCCAGCGAGGTATGAAGTATGGTGAGCAGTATGAGGAGATGTGTAAGCGAGGAATGGGGAGTAATCGGAGAGAGTAATTCTATGATGTGATAAGTATGTGTCCAGACTAAGGGAGATGGAACTAAGGGAGCTTATGAGAAAATGGGTGAGTCTCACGATGTCTACAGTATCCTGGTTGTAGGCGTATTTCCCTGTCATGGTGGGAAAGGGCTGAGTTGAGGAATTTGGTAATAATAAGGGGAAAAGTATCACAAGAAGACAGAACAGAACCCGCATTCTCTGTGCTAATATGCCAGAGTCCATGATGCAGGGGTATGAGGGACATAAATTTAAATGAAGCGAGACAATTTGAGAGCCTGGGAGTAGGTACGGATAAAAGTTAACCCCCTTTTATTTATTTTTTGTTTTCTTTCATGAATCGAGATGAGTTTTAACAGGGATCTATGCAAGCTGCTAGGAAAACCAGTATATTCCTAGAGCGCAAACAGAATGGGGCGGCAAGATATGGGGGTATAGTTGAGGGATGACAGTGAAATGGGGCCTATAGATAATTGAAGCAGGTGGGAGATAAGCCAATGATGGAATGGATGGCTGGGTGGGCAGGGATGAAGAAGTATTTAAGGTGGCCCAGGGAGGGGGGTGGGGTGGGACAAAAAAAACTGAGGGAGACCAAAGGAGTAAATTGGGTCCCAGGCAGGGCAGCGGACCAATCGGGATGCACTGCCTGGCTGAACAGTCAATGAGAGATGTCCCCAAAGCAGCGCCAAAGTTTTGAATAGAAAAAGGCCATTCTGCCCTTTCCTTGGAGAAGCCGGGTCTGAGTCGCCGAACTCTGTACTTTGGTATGGAGAGCAGGGGCTGATTCTGGAGCTTCTGTGCACCATGGGGTGCCTGCCGATGGTCCTGACCACAGTGGTGGTAGCAGCCCGAGGGGGCTTCTTGATGATCTGTGGAAGGGGAGAAGCAACACATTTTAGAAGTGCTCAGGATGGGGGGGTTTGGGAATAACAAAGCACACAAAGAGTTGTGACACTTAATTGTGTTTTAAATTGGGGGGGAGGGTTCAGACTAGGGTAGGCACCGACTGAGTCTGAGAGGGTCTGGGAGGGAGAAAGGAAATAAAACAAAAGAAAAATATAGCAAGAGGTGGGGGAGGGCAGTGTCGGAGCGATAAGGCTTCTGTGACCCCAAGAGCACTATATACGGGAGTAAACACAGTGCAGCTTCACATTAGTACAGAACAATATAAGTAGCAATAGAATAACAGCAAAAGTAATCTGGAACTATGGCAGAGGGAAAAAAAAAAGCAGAGACCGCTGCCTCCCTCCCAGCCAATAGTCCAAAGTGCAGCCCCCTAAGCTGACTGGCAAAGGGGGTCCGATGCAAGCTCAGGTGGTATGCAGCAGGCTCTGGATTGGGACTAAGGGCTAAAAGCGGTGGTTAATGCAGGCAAGTACAGCAGCAAAGTATTTCAAACTTGATAATAACCTGCAAAAACCACTGAGGGAGACCAAAGTGAAGCAAATTTGGCTTCAGGTCCCGAGCAGGGCAGCGGACCAATCGTGATGCACCGCCTGGCTGAACAGCCAATGAGAGATGTCCCCAAAGCAGCACCAAAGTTTTTAATAGAAAAAGGCAGGTCTGCCCTTTCCCTGGAGAAGACGGGTCTGAGGCACCAAACTCCGTACCTTGGTATGGACAGCAGGGAGCTTCTGTGTGCCGTGGGGCACCTGCCAACGGTCCTGACCAAAGCGGCAGTAGCAGCCCAAGGGGGCTTCTTGATGATCTGCAAAAACCACTGAGGGAGACCAAAGTGAAGCAAATTTGGCTTTGGGTCCTCAGCAGGACAGCAGACCAATTGGGACGCACTGCCTGGCTGAACAGCCAATGAGAGATGTCCCCAAAGCAGCACCGAAGTTTTGAATAGAAAAAGACTGGTCTGCCTGGTCCAGTTCTGGTTTCTGTTTTATGTATGTGTGTACATGCTTTTTCAGCAGTGTTTTGCACAGGTGTTTGTCATTTAATTCTCCTGGGTTGTTGCACGCTTTTTTTTTTGCTACTGCCCTGATTTGTTGGTATGCGTGACATAGCTACTATGAAGATAAATGTAGCTACTGTGAAGATAAATGCCATTTATTCCATGGTAGCTACATTTATCTCATGGTAACTCAGGTTCCCGTGAGTCAGATCCTTTTATCTACCTATAACATAGAAACATAGAAACATAGAATTTGACAGCAGATAAGGACCGCTTGGCCCACCCAGTCTGCCCATTTCCCTACCTAATGGATAAGATGCAGATCCTAGTTAACCAACAGCCTATTTCTTCCTACCATCACCCCCTAGAATTGCCTTATGACTATCCCATGCATTCTTGAATTCCACCAGTTTTTGACTCCACAACCTCCTCCGGAAGGCTGTTCCATGCATCCACAACCCCCTCTGTGAAAAAATACTTCCTTACATTACCTCTGAGCAACTCCCCCCATCTTCAAATTGTGCCCCCTTGTTCTTGCACACCTCTTTTTCTAAAAGATGTTACCCTCTTAGACTTCGTTGATTCCAGAGGTACTTGAAAGTTTCTACCATGTCCCCCCTCTCCTTCCTTTCCTCGGGCTATACATATTAAGCTTCTTAAGTCTCTCTTTATCTGTACCATTTTAGTTGCCCTCTTCTAGATAGTTGGCAACATGGTGTTTTTTCTAATACCAAAGCACTTCACCCCTATTGTAGGTATATATATATATATATATATATATATATAACATAGATATATAGATATATATACTGTGTGTGTGCATGCGTGCAAGTGTATGCATGTGCTCGCGTGTGTGTGTATATATATATATATATATATTAATGTTGCTGAATGTGTTTGAGAATTCTCTATCAAACAACTGTGACACTGAGGCACAGCAGAACCCATGGCTGTCAGGAATATTCATAAGCTACTACTTAAATTGCTAAGAGGTTTTATGTCATTTGAATAGTTTCAGCTTGATTATATTTTGCTACATCTAAATTATTTAACTTTTTATTGTTGTTTACCAGGAATATGACTCCATCATGATGGCATAATTCCCATTAGTCTGGTCAGAGCCGTCTGCTGATTTGGAGTATAATAAAGCAGGTAGCAGCAGAGGTTTGAATTATACCATTTACCATCACTTAGCTTGAAACTTCTTAGCAGTGGTAGAGCAGGGTTTTTGTTTGTGTAATGTTGCTTTCATGATGTGTGCTTTTTGAGAGTTTTTAAGGTTATTCAGACTTGCTACATAAAGCTGATACATATGGTTTAATTGAGCAATGTGGCATTATTTTCTCAATGTTAATGCTACAGTATTCTTTGGAACAGACAGGATTTCAACAATCAGTAATGGGTGGAACCCAGGACAGTTGTTGGGGACTATTATAAAAAGTAAAACCAAACTATAACAAAAGTTTATATCTGCAGCAGCTATAGAAATTAAATTGATGTGTGAACAGGGAATACAACTACCAATACATGAAGGTGCAGTTTTCCTTCAAAATGATTTCTATCTGCAAAGGTGTGAAGGTAGGGAGGGCACAATGTTGCTATTGTCCTGTGTGAGGGCTGTCCATCTCAAAAACTACTGTAGGCTTTAAAGTATGTTTGAAGCCCCTACTGATTGGGCAAGGGGCTCATAAAGTAGGGTTGTTTGTGGGTGACGATGTTTTATTTAGTGGAGAGGGAGTTTGTTTGGGTGCAGTAGTAATTGATAGTGGCATTAAGTGGATTGAATGGCCACTACTTAATTCAGTCTGACTAGAGTAGATAGAAGGGACTCTTTAAAACCACTTACTGTAGATCTAATCTACACTTCCACAACACAATTTAACACAAACAATGTATTTATTTATTTATTTAGCTATTGTTAACTGGGTAAACACACTAGACAAAGAATGCCTATTTTCAGGTGCGACCTGGGAGATTACAAGGAAAGTGTACAAACAGTATAACAATAACAAGGAAGCAATGTACAGGTGGTAAACTGCATAAACAAGAACATATGCACAGTGGTAAGGACAATCAAACAGTAAAAGGTAATAAACATTTCATTGTAAAACAAAACCTATGCTCAGTGTTAAGGAAAATTCAATATACATCTTCATGGTAGAAATGCTAGAGCTCTAAAGGTAGGACAGGGTTCAGTGACTCCTTTACTAGAAACAGTAGGTGCTTAGGGTGCAAAGGTGGATAAGGGTTGATGGGTACTCTTCATGGTCTGGTAGAGGCCTGGTAGTCATGGTATAGGGTAGAGCACACCAAGACTGGAGGTGAGATGCCAGGCAACCTAAGGACAGTTGTAGGCTAAGGGTTCAGCTGAATCTCAAGGGAGTCTTGGGACAGTAGCAAGCTGAGGCAGACTGCAGGTAAGCCCATAGGGACTTCTTAAACCAGTGATGGGTGGAGGCACATCTGATAAGAACAGGTAAGGAGTTCCAGAGACAAGGGGCACAGATCACCAGAGACAGTATGAGTTTTAGGGAGAAGGAGGGACTGTGACTCTAATGATCTGAGCTGATATATTGGCTGTGCTGGCTGAAAGAGTTTAGACAGTGCAGGAGGGTGGCATTTTGGACAATTTTATCAATGAAACAGCCCAAGACATAGAAGCAGCAGTTACTTGGGGACAACCAGTGGAGTTTGTCATAAATCTCACAGTGATGGGTAAGATGAGGGGCGGCGAGGGCAAAGCATCAAATATTGTTATAGGCCACATCCCAATTTGCAAGCCTACAGTAGCTTTAGTAGCAAGAGGAAAGCACGTCAGCCCATAACTGAGAGAGGGAAGATGTATTCCTTTGCCATGGGCAATTCATGCAGCTGCGGTAAGGGACCCCTGAGCCTTATATGCAAGGCCAAGTTTGATGTTTGTTGCCTGGCACACATTTTGAATATGTAGGGAGAGGTCTAACTGGGGGTCAAGTGTGACTCTGAGGTATTTAAAGGAGTATAAGATGTCAATTGCATCTCCATCAAGACTCAAAACCTTTAGTGGGGCAGGACAGTGCTTAATCTTGGCTGAGAAACCAAAGAGCATGAGCTGAGTTTTCTTCAGGTTTAGCACAAGCTTGCTTGCCAATTTACTTCAAGTTTTGTATCTTTAAAAATCATAGTTATATCTTCTCAGAACAGATTTGGTGATATAGATAAAGTGATGTTCAATTACCTGATAAAGAACCATTGACTGCATTTATGAGTCACTTGTTTGTGGGTTTAATGTTTTTGAAATTGATGTGCCTACTGTTGTGGCAGCAGAGATGGAAGAACTTACAGTATGTGTAGAAAGGTCATAATGCAGTCTTATGATATCTTTAACCTTTAACTTAATAATATGTGCAGTTTAGGCCAGCCCAGTAGTGCAGCAGTGGTGCTACCATGTGCTGTGCTTGTGACCTGTGTTTGGGAATGGACTTGCATCACTTGTAGGTTGGCGTGGGGGGAACTGAGTATCCTAAGAACAGTTATACTTCCTTGGGGAGAGGGGACACTACATCCCACTGCATACCTTACACCTAGTTGAAAACTAGGCAGTAGCACAAATGGGAATGTACATGAATTGAGAGGGCTCACCTTTGGATGCCAATAGCATGAGTGCATATGCATGTGTCATTTAGCACTGGTGGCCTTCAATGGAGAAAAAGAGACAAACACCCATATCTGGCCCAGTGATGTCAGCACACCTACAGGCCCTGCAGCATCAACCATAACATTCACTCACCAGCAGTGGATCCTGAGCAAGTGGTGAGGTACATCTAGGAGAAGGTGGGAGATGGGGCTGGGAGGTTGCCAGCAGAAGGGGGCTGGCTGAGACGATTTGGAGGAAGAACATCTGTATGAAAAAAGTACATGTGCAGCATGCAGCAGATAATTTTTGTCTGTTTGGTTTACTATTAATATTTTTATCATTGGTTGTGCAACTGCTAGAATGGATTTACATAAATATAATTTTCAATAATATACAGTGCTTGTAACCATTAAACATTTATTAGTGATCCTGAAATGCTTGTGCCTATTTTTTCTAATTCCTACAGTACAACTTTTAGTAAAGAAGGACCCCTCCATTCCCAGCATGTTTTGCAAAAAAATTTCTATGTCTAAAAATGTGTAATAAAGGAAATGAGAACAAATATTTCAGTGCAACTTTTTCTTCTGTCTGTGTAGAAAGAAAGCAGGAGGAACCACTCCATAGATACTGGTTGTGCTACAACTAACAACACAAAATAGGAAACAAAATAGGGTTGGTGTATTGTAATTTATGTATACCACGCTCCCCTTTCCCCAGGACGCACCATGAGATAAGCAACCTGTTGTTCAGTGTGCCTTTCCCGGTGAAACTTTTTAATAAATAAATAAATAATCAACCACAGATTTTGAAGCACCAACAATTTATTAATGAAAGTGCTACATTATTGATACACACATTCAAGTCTATTAACAAATGCAGTGGAAGACAAAAGAAAATAAGAAACAGCTACAGGACAACTGACTACTAATTTCACTCTCAGCTTTCTCGGGAGTCCTGGAAATTCCTCATGCTAGGCCTTTTAAAGGTAGATTTTAAAGTGACAATGCAAGTAATTGACATAGTAAATGCAAATGATGAATACCAAAATGCAAATATAATTAAAAAGCAGATATACAACTATCCATATTGGAGGAGTAGGTACAAACTTATTAATGCTACAAAATACAATGCGTATGAAAACAATGTTGCAGTAAAACTATAGGACTTATTGAGTGCAATACAATACTTAGGAAGCCTCAAAGAAGAGGTAATCATCTTTCTGTCCACATATTTTAGCAGAACAAAGCTGGACAAGTTTGTACGTTTTCTGGAAAGTACAAACCTAAACCTCAAGTTTACTGCCCAAGCAAATCAGCAGGAAGTAAACTTCCTGGATTTGATGATCCAGACAACATCAAACAGTGCCATCACAGCAGATCTATACTGCAAAGTCAAGGACTGCAACACTGTTCTTTTTGCATCCAGCTGCCCTAAGACATATGATCCAAAATATCCCTAAGTTCCATGTCTTGAGAGTACGATGTAACTGTAGCACTGAAGGAGATTTCTTGAGACAGAGCTAAGCAATCAGACAGAGATTCCAGAAGAGGGGCTATGGGGCAGCTGTTCTTGAGCAAACACAGAACCATGCTCTTGCCACTGAGAGTACCAACCTCCTGACAGCTAGGGAGAGGAATACGAATTGTGAACAAACCCTTCATTTTGCCACTATGTTTGGCAGGGAGTGAAAGGGCTATTAAGGAGACAGTGACAATGCACTGGAGGATATTTCATATTAGTCCCATTCTCAGAAACTACACCCACAACCCCCCTAGAATAAATAGTCCACAAATGTGCCCTAATTTGGCAGACACATCAGTACACAGCCTACAACCCATAGCAAAGACAACAACACACCATTGGCTTCCCTCTTTGCCATATGGCAATTTTACTTGTAGCCACTGCAAGTACTGTAAGGTAATGACAAAAACTACTCACTTTACTTCTGTTAATGCTGTCAAAGTATTTCAATCAGCAATTTCGTTAATTATAATACTACTAGAGTTATATATTTAGCCACCTATACATGTGTCTCTTTCTATATATGTAAGACTACTTGTAATTTTAAAATCACAACAGGAGGGCATGTACAGACAATCCAGAAAATATGTAAGCATTGCTCTTTCCCAACATGCTTATTCTCAGGTGACACCTAGTAGTATATCTTCCATTTCTGTTGGTTTGAAAATGTTAAGACTGGGAAAAGAGATAATGACCTGGATACACTGTTACTCAGGAGGGAGGCCATGTGGATGGTCCAGGTGGGTAGGCACAGTGCTCAAGGGCTAAATGAAAAGTTTGATCCTATGCCCCATATTAGGAAATGTTAACTGTTTTACATAGAAGAGCAAGGTAAATATTCTGAACTACTATTCTGGTTAATATTGTTTCCAAGTGGTCAGAAGTAGTGTATATTAACAGTTTACTGTAAATAAGTACCATTCTAATTTTGTACTTTTTTCATCCTTTCAGCCTTGCAATTTCAGGATTTGAATTTGGAAATACCGGTTACTGAACAACACGTGGTCAGAAAGGTTATTACGCTGCCTTTTTTAGCCATCTTTCTTGAAGCTTTGTAAGCATGTTAAGGTTTACTGGAATGTAGTTTTCACTTGCATTGTATTTTGAAGCATTAATAAGCTTGTACCTTCTCCTCCAACACTAATTTTTGTAGGTCTGTTTTTTTACGGCTGTAGTGGGTGTAGCCCTGCAGATGTGTTGCAATCACTGTAGAAAAAGGGAGCTCACCTGATACCTAACAGACTTGTTAGTAGTGGCAGTGAACACAAATTACTGCACGTCCACCACACCACTTTGTGTTATTAAAAAATCAGCCCCATGCACTGCCCTACTAACTGTAGTACTGCACATTCAGCCACCAATTCACCAGAGCTGCCAGTAACTTTTAGTACACGTTTCATCCTCTCTGGACATACCAGGATTTAAGGTTTGTAATTTGTTTGCTCTACAGTCTTGACTGTGGCATATTTAGGAGTTAAAACTCAAATGTCCACCCCACACGAGTGTGCCAGTTCTGCATTGCAACAGTTAAATGTCAGTATCTTCCATTATTATAGTACGGCAGAGTTGTGCAGTTGTAAGACTGCAATGGAGCAGAGGGTAGGATATGGGCTGATGACTCGATCAAGGAAAGCAGCTGGTGGCAAGAAAGAGTTACTCAGTGTTTCTCACTCACTTTTGATGGGGGAGGATTGCAATGAGTCCCAGTGTAGCAGGCTTTACTCAGCTCACTATAATAAACAAGCTGTATCCACCTCCCAGAACTTCTTTTTCGGCTGCATTGTTTACAAAATGTGTATGCTTTGCACAACAGCAATTGGACTTTATTGTTAAAAAGGATGGTGAGGGGGTCATTATGACAGATTTATACCATAAGAGCACTGATAGAAACACCCTCCTTCTAGTAACAAGTAATCACCCGCAACATGTCATTAGGGCAATACCCAAGGGACAGTTTATACATGTGAAATGAAACTGTGGAACTGCAGCTCTATATGATGAAAGGGCATGTGAGCTGGAAGTAAGACTGAAGGACATGGGCTACAAAAGAGAACTTGTGGCTCAAGCTAGTCAAGAGGTAGGCCTAATACTCGAGAGAACTTGTTAACTGAAAAGGTTAAACCACAAGACATTGACCCACAGGTGTCCTTTGTCTTGACTTTCGACCCCAAATCTAGACAGGTGTCAGACATACTTAAAAAACACTGACACCTAGTACAGAAGGATTAAGGATTTAAAGATCTAAAACTGGAAAGCCCCAGAATGGTGTAAAGGAGGGGAAAAATATCAGGGACACACAGGTCCACACAGTGCAACCCATACAAGAAGCCCCTTGAATGTGGCTGCCAAGGAGAAAAGTCATCTACCACCGATGTGGCAATTGTAAATGTTGCCCTTGTGTCAAGGTAATGGACTATTTTCACAACCCTGTTACAGGTAGGGATGCACCAGTTAGAGGTTTCATTATGTGTTCCACTACTGGGGTGATCTGCATAGCCCAATGTAGTTGTGGACACTTTTGCACTGGCAAAACAAAATGTAGCTTTAAATTAAGAATTGGTGAGCACCTTCGAGCTATCGAAGGGGAGGAAGTAAGAAATGCACTTGCAGTACATGTCTTCACGTCCAGGTATGCCACATAACACTCCTTTATTTTTTTAAGGAATTGAAAAACCCATGCTTCTTAGGAGAGGTGGGGATTATGACCGTTTATTGTTGAAAAGGGAGCAATATTGGATTTTCTCCCTGTGTACCATGGAAAATAAGGGGTTGAGTGATAACTTAGAGATAATTCCATTTTTGAAAAAAATGAAGTCTGTATTAATATTTTGTTTTGTACTATACATTGTATAATTTCTTGTTATTGCATTATTAATGGGAAAAAAAGGGGGGGTCGCCTTTCCTACTGTACATTCTTTGAAATTCATGTCTTCTGATCTTTTGCAGGATTTGCATAGCATGACTGACCCAACTATTGGGAGCTCACTTTTGCTATTCATACTAGGAGCAATGCAAAGTTTTTGCACTTTAAAAATTTCCAAAATGTCCACTATTGGACTTTTAACTTCTGTGCATAACATTATTTTGATTCAAAGCGAAAGCAACTACTAGTGCTTTCTCAATTCACATTGATTGTGATGCACAGTATGATTTTAAATAGGTTCCTTTTTAGGTTTATTTTTTATATTGTATTACTTTTGGGGGAATTGAGAACTGAACTTATTGCACTTTGATACTATTTTGCACTCTGTCTTTAAATTGAGTGTTTATATTATAAACCTCTAGGACAGCCTGTCAGCCTTTGATAAAGCTCACTATTGAGTGAAATGTGTTAGGGACAGCTGCTCTCTTATTTGTGGGGAGCTGGTTGTTGAGTTCTTTTAAATACTACATCTTGAAGATTTTGTATTTGTATCCATTGAAAAAAAAAGCTGAGCAAAGCTTTTTATGGGGACCAATTAAAGTTATGTTTTACTCTGAAGCACTGGTCCAGATACATTTCTTCAATTGATACTGACTGAGTAATGCTTAGATAAGTTTAATGACTGTGCATAGCAGGTGCTGGCTTTCTTACCTTTGAACACAATAACTCTCTTAGCCTTGGCACTGCACCTCCCTGGTTGCAGTTCATTTTCTACATGGTTTGCTACAACAACAAAAATTGCCTTGCTACAGAGTAGTACAGTAAATGTGCCATTCAGGTACTGTGCATGGGAACTGGGAACGATGGAAATCTGCAGCACAAAAGAAAACTTAAAAGATTACTTTTTCAATCTTACAGTTACTTTTTGCACCCTATAAAATAAATCTAGTTGAGTGAGCAGCTTTCTTTTATTCTATGGTATTTTTTTCTTTAAGTCTGCAAATGAAGATAAGTTTTAATTTTTCACCTTTTTTACATCACTTTTTGTTGAAGCATTATTGGAGGTGCAAATATGAAAAAAATTAGCACCCTGAACAGCCCTATTAACTGTAGTACTGCACATTCAGCCGTCGATTCGCCAGCATTGGCAGGTAATTTTAATGCAAGTTTCATACTCTCACGCAACATCCTGGGGTTTAAGGTTTGCAGTTTGTTTGCTCTACAGTCTTGACAGTGACACATTTAGGAAAAGTAACATTCACACAGTCCTTTATTGCAGGGCTGGGTAGAGTTTTCTTTTCTCTGTTCTGATCTATATTTTAGCAGCACTACTGAACAGCCCAGCACTTAGGGGAGCTTAGGGGCTTTGATACTCCAGTATTAATTTTGTTCTTGGCTCGGTGGTTGTTGAGATTGCTACATCGAGTCCCTAGTAAATGGGGATACTTTTTGCAAAGCAAGCAACTAAGCATAGCTGGATTTTGGATTATAAGACTCTATTTTTTTTTTTTACTGTGGCTGTTGTTTCTGGCCATTCATATGACTGCTGACTTGGTTCTGAATTTACTTAGTGCAGAACCAAACTGTATATTTTGGTGTTTTTGATTCAAGGGTGTTATTATTTTTTGGTCTTTATAATTTTTATGTGACTTGATTATAACTGGATATTAGAGCTCTGCAGACCATATAATTCTACTTGCAGAATGCCTGCATCATGACCATTCTGATTCCATGGAATCCCACAGAATTTTCATGAACATTCCTTGGAATTTTGCAAAAGTTTAAATTTCAGTTATTTGACTATTATTTTAAAAATATGTAGCCAAATAATATCAAATTTACAATGTGAGCAGAACCCTATAGCTTACAAATGTGTACAACATTTCACAGCTGTAGATTGAAAGGGACCTGAGTTATGGGTGGCCAAACATTTAATCAAAATTTTATTTTCAGTTATTTTGAGATAATTTTAAAATTTCTTCTCCAAATTTCTCCCCAATATTAGGATTTATGGAATCTCCTAGAATGCATATGTGTGCCATGTTTTAAGTCTCAGGCTTTAATTGGAACTGAGTTATAGGAAGTCAAATATTTTGCCAAAATTTGGATTTCTGTAATTTTAATATAACTTTGATAGTAATCACTGAAATATTACAAATATTAACAGGCATACAGGTTATCACCATATTTGTATATACACATAGTTTCATATTTCTCACTTTAAATGGGAATGCATTATAGCTTGCCAAACATGTTGCCAAAATTAACATTTTGGTTAGTTCACTTTATATTTAAAAATACATATCCAAATTTAACCAGAGTTGAAACATTTAAACTACTATATCACATGGTCATTTCTGAAAAAGTTTATATTTTCAGCTTTAAATGGGATTAAATTAAAGGTAGTCAAACTTTCACAACATTGAAAAATTACATTTTGCAAGAATGTAAACTACAAGGTTATAAACCCCTGAAACTTTAAAACTAGAGAATGCAATACCATTAAATACAGCAGTTTCATAGACCTTACAAGGGGACTGTGTGTGCCAATTTTATTAATTGCTTGCTGTGAGAAATTGCAAAATAACATCTGTACTTAAAGTCAAATCCCATGAGTCTTTGTGAAAATTGCAGAATTTCATGAAAAATTCCATAAAACTGGAATTTCTAATTTCACTCAGCCTTATTTGGGGAAGAGTTCTAATTAAAGGATTGGGGTATAAGAGGCAGGTAATGCAGGGGGTCACCAGGTTCAGGAGTTAGATGCACAGGTTCACCAAGAAATGGACAGCCAAGCTGGGTAACACAACAGTGGTAGAGCCCCAGGTTGGAGCAAGAACACACAGAGTGTCAACAATTCCAACCTGAATGCAGGATATTTAAGGATCACATCCAGTAAATTTATAATCCCGGAGCTTGGTTTACAGGCAAGTCTAGGACTTAGAAGTACTCAAAAAGATGTAGAGAGGGGAGATAATGTATTGGGCAGCAGAAGGAAAGAATTCTAGCTATTCCAAAAGGGTAGGTTATTAGGAAAAGGAGTAGGTGACTCATGTTTTGAGGAAGTTTTTCACTGTAAAGAACAAAGAGGACATCAGTGGGATCAGAAGTTCTACTGAGTAAATTTGACGATGCCAAAAGAGAAGGGATGGGGAGGATAGTCACTCAGTGCGGAACAGCAGGGCTGCAAAAATCTCAGCTCAGCTTATCAAATGAAGTAGTGATAAGTACATTGTTAATGTTAAATTTCACAAAAAAAATTCTGGATGCTTCATCTACAGAATATGCTATCATAAATATGTGAGAACATGTTACTAATCCTTTTTTTTGTCTGCAAAATTAAAACTGCTTTACCAGTTTATCCAGTTGTGTTAGACACCAGGATACATGGACTTGGATATGCATGTCAAATGTTATCTCTATGCATGCAAGAGCAGAGAAGTTACAAACATTAACATTTTTTATAGTTTTCAGAAAGTTTTGCAAATATTTACATAGTAAACTTTTGAACCCCTTTAACTTAAAAATCTCTTATCTAATTCTCTCCATATTTAGATCATTCTATAAGCATTACAAAAAGGTTATCCATGCTAATTTACACATGTCTTGTTCCAAAGGTGACTGAGTTATATGTAGATACATTTTTTTCATGAAATTTCCGGAAAAAAATAAAATGACAGATTTTGAGCACATATAATTTTGAGATGATGCATCATATTGTCATAAAATCTGCCATATTGTTAGAACACCTGTCATCGAGAAATTATGCCAAATTTAAGATCCCTGACACAATAGATGGTTAAGGTATGTGCAGATAAAAAATGTTCATGAAATTTCACAAAAACAATAAAATGACAACATGTGAGCACCTATAATTTTGAAACTATCTCACCAAATTACAGGATATCTAGCAAGTTTATAGCCATTGTCCCAAAGAGTTTATATTCCAAATGTTAGAGCTCTAGCTTGAAAGATTATTGTGTTATAACCAAATTACTAACTTTTAAGAATTCTGCAAAATTTTGCAGAATTTTGTGACATGTCATAAAAATTCCATGGGTTCAGAATTTTGCCATTCTGCACAGCTCTTCTGGATATAACTGAATGCTCTGCCCCAAATATTTTAGTGGGCTTTTGAAATTCCGTGTTGTGTTTCAGTAGTTAAACTCAATTAATTTATTAGAACATATTAGATATACTTGAGAATGGACTCTGATTGTATTATTATTCATGTGTATCTTTTTGATTTAAACAAGTCTCAGGGGTATTTATCAAAGGACCTTGCAGATGACCTCACAGTTGAATAATACCCTTAACTAACAATTGATATTTATTAACTGATTACCACTGAGGTGTGCTTCATGGACTGAGGCACCGTGATGCATTATAAATTTGACTGACTGATTTAATCATATAAAGGGATAGTACATGCTAGCATGAAGGAGATTAACAGCACACCTTTAGGCCTCACTCCACTACACTTTACAGGCTCCCATGGCACTGAGCATCAGAACATCATAGCAGCACATAAGACAGCAGGGAGTGCATGGGAACCCATTTATGTATGATTTATTTTGTACATGACCTGGACTGAATTTTATAAAGCACATAGTGCTTTATCATAACCTAAGATTGATTTACTTAGGTGGAAGCAACACACACTATACACTGGCTGAGCTGTTAATTCATGCACAATTAGCTGAAAAAAAAACCCTGAGTTTTAAGTCCTCATTACACTCCAAGGCTGCAGAGAATTTATATTCTGTGGAAATGCAGGTCTAAGTACTGCTTACTTTTCAGAATTAAGTGTTTTCTGATGCTATTGGAGAAGCTTATTTGATCTACATGTGGTTGAGTTGTTAACTTTTATCTCGTGTGGAGTGCAAAAACTTCTATGAAGTCACTAAATGGAAGTGAACAACAGGTAAGTAATTATACTGCCAACTGTCTTAAGAGCTACAGTTTATGATTAACTCTTTTTTTTATTTAAATCTACTGAATAACTGAGTATTGTGGATTTGTGAAGCCTTATAGATTATAAAATATTGTAAATGTTTAAATTTTGAATTTTTTTAATTTTTTGGACAACTGCATTTTGTGGATTTGTGAGGTGGTATAGATATCATATAGATACAGTACAGTATAATTTAAGTACTTAAACAGTTGCACTTTTAAATCTACAACAGTTATAGTAAACAGAATTAGTCTTTAGACACCATATTGGTGGAAAGTCCTGTTCAAAGCTAATATAATTAGACTATTAGGCTACTGATTATTGATTAAATAATTACCTGTTTTATTTTTAGTGAAGTCTAATCCTGTCTGAGGTATTGTCACTGAATGTCACTTCATGTGCCTTAATTGCAGAGACCCAAAGAGCTGAGGTTATCAAGGCTGGGGCTCCATAGAAATCAGAAGCCAGAAAAAGCAGAAGTGAGTAATGACATCTTTTGATGAACACAGTATCATAGTGACCTAGTCACATTTTTCCTTGTAGGAGTGATATCTTGTGGGAACAGTGAAGAATCCACTAGACTGAAGCCCTATGTAAGAACATTAAAGTGGCTCAAAGGAATAATTGATAAAGGTTTTAGTTAAGTTCATTCTTCTAAAATCTATTTATAATAAGAAGTCTGAAACAGCTTTGTAATTAATTTTATTTTGCATAGACTGTTGCACTAAAAGCTTGCTGCACACTGCTATTACTTATAATTAGATCTTAAACATGGCTGTTTCATAGGTACTGTAAGCCATGAAAACTAGAAGTGCTAGTTCAGAGGACCTCCCAATCAGGAAGACCAAATGACTATTACTAAATGGAAAGTTAAAAAAAATAGTTTGATTAGAAGAATCAGTTCTGAAAATACCTTAATAAAGGGTTCAAAAGGAAGAAAGGAGGGGAGAAAGATATAAATGATGCTCAAATTAAAATGATAAAATTTAGAGGCAGCTTACCATGCTTTGAAAGCTTTGTAACCACCCACACCTCTCCAACAAACCAGCAGCAAACACCATTCACATAATTCATAAAAACGATGTTTCATTGACAAATGTCATGTCCTCTGTATAACTGATTGTGGAGCAACATATCTATATTAGGCTCAAAAAAATCAGTTAAGTTCAGGTTTTATTGTTCATATTCTCTAATGTTACATAGATGAGTAGGGTAATCTGACAGTATGCCAAAACAGTATTTTTAAGTTTTAGTTTATAAATAAGTTGAAATGCAAATTAGATTTCACAGATTTCCCTCACTTTTTATGAATCAATTTCAATTGTTTCAGACAGATGGAGCATACTATATGTCTGTAGGATAATTTGTGGGCTAGATAGACATGAAATACAGTTTTGTCATAGTCATTACATTATAATATGTGAATAGAATCATGCATGCAAAGAATGGCCTCTCTAAAACACCTGCATTATCAGTCACTCCAAAAGATGCAGTCAGCTTAATAAAAATGATGCAACCACATGGTCTGTGTGAGTTTGTTAATAGGGTAAATGTTAATTATCTCCTCAGTTTTAATCAGTAGAAACAAATTAAATATAGTGGTATGAATGAATTTAACTGCAAGGGACGTGGTCACTGTGAGGAGATGTGGTTGAGGTGAAGAGGTGTGGTTGAGGTGAAGAGGGGCCCAGATTTTCCTTCTTCATGGACAAACTCTTGCTTGCCACTGTTCCCACATACCTGTCCTCTCTCTTTTATCCTGCTATGTCCTCCTCTTTCTCCCTCTGATTATCCTCTGTTCTGTTCTTTATTATCTCTTGCAGTAAATCTGTAACAGGCCAGTGTACTTTCTCTAGCCACCTTCCAACACCGTGGAATAGCCTCCCTCTCCCCATTCATCTGTTTTCCTCCCTGTACTTAAACCCCTCTTACTGACACACTTCACACAAGCATATACCTGGAATGAGGCTCCTTTCTCTTCTCTCTACATTACATTATACAATGGCAAGAACAAATGTTGTATCCCCATTGGTCAGTCTGGCACTGGAGCCGTGATGTTATCCTGGCATAACATCATGGCTCTAGTGCCAGCACATTGATGACCACATGTCAGTTAAAAAAAAACATTGCTCCGCTGCCTACGAGCAGCTTCCCTGGTCTCCGCTTTGCCAGCTACCATTGTCATCGCAAAACCGGAAACCCGCCATAACACCTACCATCACCCCACAACAAACAGCACAAAGAAACACCCACAGCCATCACAAATAACACAATAAACACAAGCATCAAAATCTCCTGTTTTTCAGTTTTTAAAACAGGACAGCAGGACTTCCATATACAGAGCAGCTAAGTGAGAGAATGAGAAGCTCCAGCTTTCAAACAGTCAGCCTTGTACACTACTCGCTTCAGCAAAACACTTTCCTCCTGTTCTCCTTAAAACAAGAACTTTACCACCCAAAAATACCCAAAACAATATTACAGCCTGTCCCTACCTTAATACAGCAATCCTCTGAAGTGCAGAGCGAGTGCATGCAATAACTGAGTGTGTGTGTGTGTGTGTGGGGGGCTGCCTTCTAATAATGCGACTGCAGGAATTATACCAAAAAAGGTAACCCCCCAATGAGCTATGCTAATATGGAACCCTTATTCATAAAAAAAGACAGCAGTAGCAAAGATTGCTAACAGGAGCACAAAGCCACAACAAAACAGGACAACTCCACCTACTGACTAAACAAGAGAACTGCACTATTTTTGCATAATGTAATCCTACCCATTACAAAAAAATGACAAAAAAAATCTACTTTTAATATATTTTTTATCTTTTTGTTTCTTTGTTTTACAATTAAGCCATTGTATAATAGGAATAATGCACTCCAGGGTGTGTGTCGTGCTGGGATAACGTCACTTCTGGGGTGATTAATCACACTCGGCCTGCGGCCTCATGCCTAATCACCCAGGTGTGACATTATTTCAGCACGACACACACCCTGTCATGCATTATTCCTTTAATAATCCATACCCTACCTCCAACCACTATTTTACCTGTGTTATCCATGTTATATCTTATGTTATTGAATAGCTTAAACTCAGAGTAATCTGTCATTTTGAATTTTACACCACCATGATTCTGTTACATGTCTTGCCTTGCATTAGCTGCACACTCCCTTAGTTTTCATCCTGCTACCTCATCACAGTTGTACTTGGTACATGTTCATGCTGTTTTATCTCTCTCTCTGAAGTTCATAACTTACACTGTGATTTTATTATTCATGTACATGCATCTGTTTTTGTCACTTTGTTACTGTTGTTTCACACCCTGCAGGTTGTACCTTGAAATGAACTCTGGCTTAGTGTACCATTTCCAGTCACCACATTTCAAATAAATAAATACATTTTTCTATTTCATATTTTTTAATTCACCCTCCACAATAGTTCAGAATATTTTTCTCTTGCCAATGACTGACAAAACAAGTCTTCTGTCATTGCTGTTACAATGGCGATGTCATGTTGTGACATCATTGCCATGGTGCCTGAGTGATGACTATACATAATTACTGGAAACACATAGCAACAAAACAATTAGCAGTGATGGCTCTGTCCATTCTTGCCAGTCGATGTCTGAAGTCAATGACTGAGATGGCTAGACGTGAAAGAACCTAAAACTGATCACCACTGTACTTCCTGCATGGTAAATGTGAAAAACACAGATCAATGGTCTTTCCTTTTATGTCTTTGGCAGATCATTGTTTTTTGCTGGGCAATAATAACCATGTGACTGTTTCTAGTTGTATCTAGTGTATTTTAGCCATCATTTGGAAGTGTATTTATGCTGGACAGCATTATCACTACTTCTCACATCTTCTGTTTTATGCTGTTGCTGTACAATTTATCTTTCCCTTGAGAGGAATCGCAGCAAGGCTCGTAGCAGTCCTGGCATGTGCTGCACTCTAGATTCTCACCAGTATGTGATGATGAGTTATTTCTATTGCACTTTTTAAAGTGAAGCCTTTTTTCATGTGCAGTTCTCCATTTCTTGGGTCTGATTTCTAGCTAAGGTTTGCTTACTTTTGTCCTCAGTGAACCTACAGTTTGTTGCTTATTGGTAAAGGGTTCTTAAAAGGTCTCAACAGATTCTTCTTCATTTTGCTACTATTTATAACATGAACAAAAATGAAATGGTATCAACACTAAGAAAATGAAAAAGCAGAGTTGTCAGACTACATCCGTACAGTGCTGTCATCAGCTCCCTCACAGTCCCTGGATCTGTCACTCAGGGACAGTCAATAATTTAGGAAATGATTCTGGAGAAATACTCCAATGAGAAGTCAGATGGGTAAAAAAAACTTAAACCAGCACCATGCTGTATGGAGTAGTGCAGCATCCCTCCTCTACCCTCCATGCAATAAAGGACTGTGTTAAAGCTACCTTTCCTAAATATGCTGCTGTTAAGATTGTAGAGCAAACAAACTGCAAACCTTAAACCCCAGGATGCTGAAGAGAATCAGGGCTAGATTGAGACAACCTGGAGCCCTAGGCCCAAGACAAATCGCTGAGACCAAAATACAGGTGTTGTACTGTCCTTAGGGTGCAGTAATTGTGTACAACACTGTTTTGAAAATTGTTAGAAAAACAAGATGGCCAAAATCACAAACAGCATTTTCTCTGAGAATGGAACAGTAAATCGACCATTCAAACTGTTATTTATTGCTCAAACTGTTTTCATTCATCTGTTGTCTAGCGGCTATTGCAAACATCATTATAATTCAAAAATTATAATGTATGTTTTCACTAAACCATCCAAATGCATACCCTTGGCACACACGTCATCATCCATAAAAATTACAGATGCATTTTTCATTCTGTGTAGGCTGTAGATGATGGCAAAAAATCCCAAGTTAACCTACAGTATGGGAAAAAAACATTATTTTTACTGTTTTGCACCACTTTATATCTCAAAAACCATGCAAGATGCAGTCACAAAACTTTCCAGTTCTTGTGACAATGGCAGAATGACTGTGCATGCCAAATGTTGGGCTATTTCATCAAAAAATGCCAAAGTTATTAAGGTGCAAATAGTGGGATTTAACATTGAAGTGAAACATAGAAATACAGACTTTGACGGCAGATAAGGACCACTTGGCCCACCTAGTCTGCCCATTTCCCTACCTACAGGATGAGCTGCAGATCCTATTTAACCAACAGCCTATTTCTGCTTACCCCCCACAAAAATTGCCTTATGTCTGTCTTATGCATTCTTGAATTCTCATACAGTTTTAGACCTCACAGACTCCTCAGGAAGGTTATTTCAGGCGGCCTAGTGGCGTTAAGGGCTGAGGCACTGGACACCTTACCTCAAGGCATGCCGGTGACCTGTGTTCGGGAACAAGCATGGGTCATCGGGGGTTGGTGGGGAGGAGAAGGATCGAGTGTCCGCTGGACTGCTCTCCTTCTCTGGGGTGGGGGGACACTAGCTGTCAGTGCTCCACTGGCCCCTAGCGGCTGCTGGGGGACAGCGTGCTGATGCTACAGCTGAAGGAGAGGAGGCAGGCAGATGCTTGGTGAGAGTGCATGCAGTAGTGTGCGCACACTCACCGCAGAGCATTATTCGCCCCTGTCTCCTCTGAGGGGAAAAACGAAAATAGCTCAGCTGGATGACGTGGTCCCAGCAGCGCCACCTCTGAGAAGGCACCTCCCTGGCATGGATCCATTTGGGTGGGTTGAGTCACTCCCCACTACTCTGCCATGAAGGGTAAGTTGTGGGGTGCACAAGGGAGGGGGTCTAACCTTCCGGGGAGGGTTGCGCTGGGGGACAACTGAAGGCAGAAGCTGGGAGCACAGAAGAAATAATACATAAAAAAAAAAGGAAGGATGTTCCATGCATCCACCACCCTCTCTGTGAAAAAATACTTCCTCACTTTGCCCCTGAACCACCCTCCCCTCTATCTTCAAACTGTGTCAGCTTGTTCTTGCGTATCTCTTTTTCAGAAAGATGCTACCCTCTTGGACTTTGCTGATTCCACTGAGGTACTTAAACATTTTTATTATGTCCCCCTCTCCCTCCTTTCCTCAAGGGCATACATATTAAGCTCCTTTAGTCTCTCCTCATATGGCTTCTTTTGCAGACCCTGCACAATTTTAGTTGCCCTCCTCTGGACTGCCTCCATCCTGCCTATTTCCTTTGGAGATGGGGTCTCCAGAACTGGACGTAGTACTCCAAATGGTGTCTCACCAACTGTCTGTACAGGGGATAACAACTTCCTGTTTTCTGCTGGTGATGCCTCTCCCTATACATCCCAGTATCCCCCAGCCCTCCCTACCGCCTTCTCACATTGCTTGCTAACCTTAAGGTCATCTTATATGATTACCCCTAGGTCCCTTTCCATTTTTGTTGTTGTTACTAACTCCCCCCCATTGTGTAATCTTCCCCTGGGTTTTTGTTTCCCAGGTGCATTATTTTGCACTTCTTTACATTGAATCCAAGCTGCCATACTTCTGACCATTCCTCCAACCTTTCCAAGTCCCTTCTCATCCTTTCCATGCCTCCTTGTGTATCAACCCTGTTGCAGATCTTTGTGTCATCTGCAAAGAGGCATACTTTCCTTCCAGTCCCTCTGCAATGTCACTTATAAAGACATTAAAAAGAACTGGACCCGGTACTGAACCCTGCGGTACCCCACTAGTAACCCCTCTTTCTTCAGAGTGGACTCCATTTACAATTACTTTCTGTGTCCTGTTGTCCAGCCAATGTTTTACCCAGGCTGCCACCCTGGGACCCACTCTCAGGCTGGTTAATTTGACTATTAATCTTTTGTGTGAGAATGTGTCAAATGCCTTGCTAAAGTCTAGGTAGGCCATGTCCAAATCCAGTTGTAATGCTCCAGTGCAACTATTCTTCACCTGGGAGTCCTTCCCCCCCTCACTTCCCCTGCCTGGAGGTTGGACCCCTTGCTTCTTCGGGATTTGGACCCCCCTGGCTCCAACTTGGGGCCATAGATGTCTTTCAGAATAACCCTCTTGCAGACACCTCCGCAGGCAATACATGGGAGGCTTTTAAGGTCACCTTGAGGGGGCAAATATGGAGTTTGCCCTCAAGTAACAGAAGGGAAGGAACAGAGAATTAGGCTACTGAAAGTCAGTTCAAGGACACTGAGGAGACCTTCAAGGCCCTTTGACACCCATCTCTCCAGTCACAGGCAGGTTGTCAGGTTGCCACATTAAGGATGCAGGTGAATGAGATCCTCTCCAGGAAGACCGAAATCTCTGTTATCAGATTAAAACACAAATACTGGGAAGGGGGTAAGGTCCTCACATACCATTTGAAGAAGCAGCAGCCAGAATGACATATAGCTGCCCTAGTGGATGGGAGGGGCCCATAGCTCAACAGAGGGGATTAATCAGATAATGGCTGAGTTCTACTCCTCACTATATAAATCATCTAGGCTGCCCAGCCCTGAAGGTGTTCTCCCCTTCCTGAACTCCCTACATCTTCCCAAAATCTCAGAGCAACAGTCCAAGGCCTTGGACACCCTGGAGTGGAATTTTGTCCAACAGATGCTGTGCACAATGGGGTTGGGGGCAGGCTATCGATCCTGGATCTGGGCTATCTACTTCTGTCCCACCTCAAAGGTACTCACCAGCTCTTTGTTGTTCTCCCCCTTCCCATTAGGTAAGGGAACATGCCAAGGGTGCCCCTTATCCCCATTACTTTTTGTTCTTGCAGTGGAACCCCTAACCATGGCTATCAGGCAAAATATGCATATTCAGGGGGTTGCTCTGGAGGAAGAGGCATACCCCACTCTCATGTATGTGGAAGATCTTCTGCTCCCCCTGACAGATATCCTTACAGCTCTCCCACTCCTTCTGAGCACCCTCTCTGAATTTGCCATCTTTTCAGGGCTCAGGCTTAATCAGTCTAAGACTGAAGTCCTTCTCCTCAATACTAACTGTACACTTTACATGGCTGCCCAACATGGCCTTCGCTGGTCGCCAGAGAGACTTACATATCTTGGCATCAGTATCACCTCTGACCTTACCAGAATTTGGGAGATGAACCTGAAACCATTATTTTCAGCCATTCAGACAGAACTAGATAGATGGTGGGCTCTCCATCTTACTCTAGCAGGCAAAATCTCCACCATAAAAATGGTAACTGCTCCCAAGATTATGCATTTCCTATCACACATCCCCCTGAAACTCCTGAATTTCTGGTATTCCAAACTAGACATCCTACTGGGGCCCTTTTTCTGTGAAGATAAGAGGCCCAGGTACAGCAAGAATAAACTGAGGGCCCACTGGACCGAAGGTGGTTGGTGCATCCCGTGGTTTGAGGGCTACAAATGGGCTTTCCAGACTGCCCAGATGTTAAAGTGGTTTGCAGATCCAGGGCAAGATGTCCCTCAATGGCTAGGTATGGAGAGAGAGGCATGTAAGCTGGCTGATTTGCCTTTGATGTTGTATAATCATCCTCCAAGGGCATTCAGGACCACCCGACTATAGGTCCCTCCCTAGAATACTGGAGAAAAATCCATAAAAAGCTCAGCACTAACACAATTCCCCTGCAAATTACCCCACTGTGGGATAACAGCGAGATTATCATCAACAAGAAACCATTGTCTGGGCCTCTTGGGCGGCATCAGGTCTTGTACATCCTAGGTATCAACACCCTGAACTCCTTTGTTGAGTTGTGCATTTCATATGGGATCCCCATAAAAGACTTCTGGTGCTTCCTTCAACTCAGGAGTACCGTTACTGGGTACAACCAAAAGTGACCTCAGGGCTTGCCTGCCTCCCTGGTGGAAACATGGCTCCACTTGGAGAAGGGTGCATCCCTAAGGGCTGCTCTCGCCTCTCAATCTCTGGCCTCCAAACTTAAATGGGAACAGGCATTACAGACCCAAATCACAGCCCAGGAATGGAAGTCTTGCCTGTAGACGGCCCACATAGCTTACCCAGATACAAGAAGCCAGTTAATACAGAATAAGATCAGTAGTGTAGCAAACACCCAGAGGGCCTGGGTGCGAGGTGATGTTACAAGGCCCATCCTCAGTTTTGAATAAACATTGAAATTATGATTTGGGCCCCTCAAACCTCATGGGCTTAAGTGCCACTGCACCCCATGCATCCGTGTAGCTATGCTGCTGGATAAGATACTGCATTCATGCTACAGGACACCTGTTGTCCTTAAGAAGGTCAAACTGACACAGGATGATCTCTGCTGGAGATGCCAGGAGGACCAAGGGGACTTGATCCATATCCTCTGTCATTGCAGTCTGATTCAGCCTCTGTGGAGGGTGGTATGTAGGATGGAGTCTGAAATATTACAGAAACTGGTACCCATGATCCCAGAGCTGCTGATCCTAGGAGTCCATTCTTCAGCTCCTCATCTTCGGCCCCCAGACTTGAAACTTCTGGCCAGCATAAGTATGCAGGTAAAAAGACTCCTACTGTGCAGGTGGAAAATGTAGGAGGTCCTTAATTCCCTCATTCAGCTTGCAAACTACTCCAGAATGTCACACATAGTTGCTGACACTCTCCCTAAGTATGTAAACTTGTGGCAACCCTTTATTCTGTATCTGAAACCAAGGGAGGGAACTGACTGAACCTGTCTGCTGTAGATATGTCCAGATAATTTAGTGCTTAACATGGTGGCTTCTGTGCCCTCCCCACAAGATCCAGTACTGTCCCAGGAGGAAATACTAATGTTTGACATAGCATGTTGGCATGTCTGTGTACCCATAATCTGTGCAGTTCTAGACAGTTGTTTGTGTGTGTTCCTTTATTCTGTTGTAGGTCCTGTCCTGAATCCAGTTAACTGGGATCCAGCATGTTCTCATAGGGCTCAGATTTCAGAGTTGTTACCAAAAGAAGTCCAGGTAAGCTCTGACACATAGCACTTTGTTGGCTAGAGCAGCAGCTGGGGGGTCTCCTTGGCAGACACTATACATGACAAAAGTTGTAAGCCCTCTGGAGTAGACCTCAGTGGGTATGGGACCCTGGATATGCTCCTTAAGTACAACAACTTTATAGCATCTACATACTTTTCACAGCTCAATGTACAGCTCTATAACCTTTACAATATTGTAACAACAATGTACAGCTCTATAACCTTTACAATATTGTAAGAATGTGCTTTCGCAATGTATTGTGCTTTAAAAGTGAAAAGATTAACCACAAAAAAAAATCCAGTTATAGTTTGACTATAGCCCAGAGAATATGTGCTGACCTACTGCCATAAGTACTGGCTGAGAAGGCAGGCTTGATACTGTAGCAGTGGTGTTATTTAAAGAAATAATGAAACAACTTAGGCTTCCATATTCAGCTGTTTGCCCCTGTACTGTGCTAGTGCTGCCCTCACTAGTAGGCATGGTGAGTGTCCCAACTACAGCTGGATGGGTGCTATCCCAACATACATATGCAGCCTGCTGAGACACACACATCAACATATCCCTCAAATATCAGAAGAATGCAGCATAATGTAAACCTGTAACCCAGAGTGCAAAACACAAATGCATGGTACTCATGGATGCATGTCTGAAGAATGTCCCTTGGCCAGCCAGCCACACTAGCCTCCATCATGGTCTGGTGATCCATCTTCCCTCTGGTGCTCCCAGTGGCCCTGCTGGTGCTGCCTAGCTTTGGCTTCCCCCTGCTGGGCCCTGGCATATGTGGAGGTGGACAGAGGAGACATGATCAATAGGATGCAGTGGAACACATGGCACAGTCCCATAAACCTTAAACATTACACTCACTTACTGTCTACACCAGTATTGTGCACTCTCAGCCACATGTGCATGGTGTGGATGAACAGAACTGTGCAGGGACAAATCTATCCACTGCACTCAGCTATGGCATTAAGTATACCTATGCAACAGTAGATGAGGCCATTGTACCACAGTAGTAGCTCAACACAAGGGTCAGAACAAGAATGGCACATCCCATGCTATATGCTAGTACACCATGCATTACATATCATATGGCTACTGGCACACAGGGTACAGAATATGGATAGTGTATGTAGACCAGACTGTGGCCTCTGCAGGGTGCCATTGAGTACACATGCCACCATAGCTACATGTAGACCACATGTCACATGACAGAGACATCCACCCTGACACTGCAACCAAGTCCATTTATACCCACACACCATTGGTGCCATGGCCAGTGTATGTTTTATTGATTCCAAGTAGGTTATGTAATGAACAGAGCATTGGAGACATGCACTACAGTAGGACAGTGGTCCTATACACCTGCATTGGTAAGCACAGGCTATACAGTGGTACTAGTCCCATAGGACAGAGGGGACACAAGAGGGACACACACAGATACAATGTGCAGTCCCTTATGAATAATGACACAGAGGGCTCTTAGCAGTGAAGCATTACCACACACAGGTCACAACCCATTCCATACATAAAACCATATGTACACACCTGGCCTTGGCACTGTTCCACTCTCCACCATCACATAATGCTGCTGTAAGTGACATTACTCCCACCAGCTCAGGTTATTGTACTGGTGCCTACACTGATCACTGGTGTGGGTGACCCATGTATAGCATGTAAGGTGCCTGCCCAAAGAGGCCCGCATCTCACACTTGGGCCAGTTTTCATCTGCCCTCACCCAGGAGCTGCTCCTCCATGGCCATCACTAGAGCCACAAGGTTGGCCAGCCCTGTGGCAGACCACATGGTGTCCATTTGCAGCACTGACCTCCTCCTCATGTCAGATATGGTAGTGTCAGTTAGTTCAGTGATTACAGCCTTCACACAGTGCTACTGACAGGTGCCTGGCTCTGTTGGTATGTCCCTCCATTTACAATGTATGTTTCCGTATCTGTGCAGCGCTAATGTCGATTACTGCAGTGCTGTGTAGACAGTGCACTGCTATGTTATACTGGAATATATATATGAATATATGTGTATATGTATTAGTCAGTGTGTGTCTATCACAAAAATTAGAAAGTGCAATTAGGTGACTCAGTGGCTGGTGCACAAATTGCTAGTCTATATTTCCCTGCTACAGTATCTAGATCAGTTTCAGCCTTATGCATGCCATTACTGAATTAAATGAGGTGTTTAGTGGCAACCCCCCACCCTTCGATGTCCCTTGGAGCCTGAAAAGAAGAAAACGGCCCCTTGATGTCTTTTTTTTCTTTAATCTGTGCAAATATGTTTAGACAGTGCACTGCTATGTTACACTGGAATATAAAGTATATGCACATAATTATATGTATTAGTTGGTGTGTGTATCACAACAATTACAAAGCACAGTTAGGTGGCTATTTTACACATTTCTCACTCCCCACAAAATAAACATGTTGCAGCCGTATTGGCTCTTGCTAGAGTTTAATTATATTTGCATGTTTGTGTTCATTCTTTGCACTTAACTATGTCATTTACTTAAAGTGTCACTTTAAAATCTTCCTTTAAAGTGCATAATATAAGGAACATCCAGGGCTCCTAAGGAAGTTGAGAGCAAAACCAGTAAAGTCAGTTGTCTGTAGCAGTTTATTTTCTTTAGCCTGCCACTGCGTTTGTTACTATGTTTGCATTTTTGCATCAGTATTTTTGCATATTCAGTAATACATTTGTTGGTGCCTCAGAATCTATGGTGGTTGCCAGCCCTTTAGTGTTTCTCATGTATGTGTAGAAGACTTGTAAGGCATCCAATGTGTTATTATTTATTTTTCTTGGTATATCTTTAGTGTAATTAGAAAGAAAAGGTTTTACAAGAATTGTTTTCATTCTGTACAGCATGCTTTTCCTCAGGCTGAACAGCCTATACAGTACGCATTCATTGATAGATAGATAGTTCAGTCAGCGCCTGGCCACAGGGGTAAGAGGAGGACTATGTCAGGTGCCAGCTGTCATTGGGAATGGGGGAAGGGGGTGGGCACTACCTGCTGGGGCTGGCGGCCACTATACCACCATGAGGGGGGACATGGTTTGCAATATTAATTGGGGTGCATCAGGGATCAGGAGGGGTTGTAGAAAATATATAATATGGCAGCATCAGGGATGGGGGCTGTGAATTATAATATCTGCAGCATCAGGATCAGGTGGGGGGATGGTTTATGAATTATTCACAATGGACAGCATGGGGAAGGGAGTATGTTATTAAATATGACATAGGCTGCATTGGGCTCGGGGAGGAGACATCATATGAATCAAACACTACAGACAGTATTGGGGATGTGGGGGGGTTATACTAAGTGCAGCATCAGGGATGTGGGTGGGGAAACACGATAGTTACACTATGGACTGCTTCCGGGAAGGAGGGAAGTTTATTAGATATAATTGGGGCAGCATCATGGATTGGTGAGGGGGCCACTAGACCACCAGGAAAGGGTGTACTGTAATTACTGTAACTACTGGTGGTATCTTGACTGGGGAGGGGGGCCACAGCACATTGCAGCACACAGTTCGATTCCAGATGAATCTCTTCTAAGTACCCTTAGACCAGACAGGTACTTAGAATTTCTCCCTCGGGGAGAGATCTGTGAATCCTATTTTATGGGATGTGGCAGCTTATGTCTGCCACAAGCACCCTAGAGCCAAGTCGCAGCCCATTATTGGGCACAAGGGCAGTGCAAGCCCTGTTTGGATCAGGCAGCCTGTGGTTGTCACTATCTGCCTTTGTGAATTGCTAGCAGTGCATCTCTTGGTTCAAAGGGCATTTTGCACCATTCTTAGTGGTGCAAGCCCCTTGTGCCCTGCTGGGAGCTTTGGGAATTGGGCCTGATGTATTGCTTTAAGGCAAGTCAAGTCAAATTTTATTTCTTTAGCACCCAATTCCGGAGGCTCTGGGCACTTTACACAGAGGTGAATAATAGGAAACACATACTGTTAAATGTTTTAAAATCAAAGACTACTAATAAAAAAATATATATAATAATTAACCATTTAAATTAGTTCCTAATAACCTTAAACTACATTAATTAAAACTAGTGGACGTCAAACACCAGACTAAACAGATGAGTTTTCAGGCCCCGCTTGAACACTTCCACAGAAGAAGCCTCCCTTAGAACTCTTGGTAAGGAGTTCCATAGTACTGGTCATGCTACTTTAAAGGCGTAGTCCCCAGACATCTTCAAGTGCACCATTGGGACCACAAGGAAGCCCTCCGTAGAAGACCGGAATGAGCAACCTGGGCAGAAAGGTGTCAGGAGGTCTAACAGGTAGCCAGGACTTGCGCTGAATAGGACCTTATAGTTGAGCAAGACCACCTTGAAAGCAATCCTCCACCTGACTGGCAGCCAATGCAGTTCATGCAAAAAACGGAGTTATATGTGCAGACCTCGAAAGGCCCGTCAAACATAGAAACATAGAAACATAGACTTTGACAGCAGATAAGAACCGTTTGGCACACCTAGTCTGCCCATTTTTTACCTACAGGATAAGCTGCAGATCCTAGTCAACAACCTGGCTGCAGCATTCTGCACCAGCTGTAGTCAGCGGAGGTTACTTCCACTGACCACAAAGTATTGAGCATTACAGTAATCAAGCCTGGATGTAACAAAAGCATGCAACAATGATGGCAAATCCACCGATGGGATTAAGGGTTTAATCCGGGTGACATTTCTTAGTGCTAAAAACCACTTTGGATGACAGCAGACACCTGATTCTCTTGTGTCAAGCCATCATCAAAAATGATGCCCAGGTTACACACCTTAGTTGCTGCCACCAAAGTAGTGGTCCCTAGGAACAATCCTGTTCCTGCTCCGGTGACAGTCACATCCCACTGATGACCAGGCTCAAGCATTAGTATCTCCATCTTATCTGGGTTAAGTCTCAACCAGTTAGAGGACATCCAAGTCTTGATCTTGGATAGGCAGTTATTTAACACTTTCACAGCATCCGTTCTAGGGGCAAAGGACATATACAGCTGGGTATCAGCTGCATAACAGTGAAAACCCAGACCATAACATCTAATTATGTCCCCCCAGGGGAAGCATGTATACAGCAAACAACATGGACAACAAGATTGACCCATGAGGCACTCCACAGGTCAGGGGCTTTGGGCAGGAGGAAACATTTTGCATAACTACATGTTGCTTCCTGCCTATCAAGAAGGACTCAAACCAGCTGATAACCTTGCCAGTGAGTCCACAGTACTCTGGCAGGTGGTCAAGCAGCACCGCGTGGCCTGCTGTATCAAATTTTGAGGATAGATCAAGGAGAATGAGAATCGACCATTCCCCTCTATCTTTCTCCCTGAGGAGATCATTTTGCACCCTAACTAATGCTGTTTCAGTGCTATGCTTTCTCCTAAAACCTGACTGGAGTGTCTCGTAGATGTCAAAGTCCCTCAGGTGGGCCTCGAGCTGCAAAGCCACCACTAGCCCAGACTGAAGTCTGTAAGTTCCAAAAATTATATTTGTATATAACTGCTATACCTATAAAAGGCTTCAGGTTATGTCAGGTATAGACAATGTTTTGAAACAGAAAGATAGAACCCATTGTATTCAGCCAACTCGCAAATGTTTAAATGTTTGTAAAAAGGTTACTGTATATAGACTGAAAAACTGAAGACAATGATGCAGCAGCCTACAGTGAAGGTTATTGTTTCCAAACTTCACATCCATTCATTACTGGCAAACCTTACATTGGCTGTTAGAGAAGTGTTGAACACACAGAGCAATCATCAGACTATTTTTTTATAAGGTATATGTAGCACAAAAATAAAGAAAGAACTGAAGATGACACAGCAGAAGTCTACAGTGAGTGAAGAATACTGGTTTCAAAAATTAGGTTTGTTCCTCTTGTATGAATCAGGGCAAGACTATATGTGGTGCCAAGGATAGACAATGTACTGACACAGAAGTGTTGAACACAGAGGGCCTGATTCACAAAGCCCAAACAACGACGCAAGGTGCATGTGTCAATCAAACATCATGTAAGGGGCACTTTGCATCAAAAGTTGTGCCGCTTCCAATTCAGGAATGCAGGCTGTGGTGACAATGGAGTTTGTTGCACTGAACAGGATTTGCAGCAGGGTTGCACCCAACCAGGGGTGTACCACAGTGCATGGTGTCATGTGGCAGATGCAGGCTGCAACATCCCCATTTGTGGGATTCAGAAAGCCATCCAGACCCACCAGGGCTTAGAACAGTCTTGGATTGGTATAACTGGCCCTTGTGCAACCCCCAGAGCCATTGCTTGGTGGGAGAACACCTGTGTTGCATGTGCCCATGGTATCCCACACCCCATAGCACCCAGAGAAGACCAAAGTGTAGTGCCCAGAGGGTCTGCTCCATGGTGCCAGGCATGCAGCGGCTGACCCCACTCCCCCACAGATAGCACAGACACCGCAGTGCCTTACAATGTCCCTCTCTGGGACCTTTTGCCACCCTCTTATCATGCATCTGTCTCCTACCTGCCTTCCTCATTCCCTGTCCTGCCTTGCACAACCCTGCCAGCCTCCTGTCTGGTCTCCATCAGTGGGTGCAAATGCCACCTGATCATCCTGCAGCTTGTGGCAAACCTCCCCCATGTGCCTTGACTTTGGCACATGGCAACATTAGCCACAAGCTGCAGGAGGTTGGTGTAGGGACACCTCTCAATAAGCAGGTAGGTAGGTGAAACTTTTATTTTTATACAGGTTAATGTCATTTGGGTCAGAACCCAGTTTACAAGACAGTTCTGTTTTTACGTTACAAAATCACATACAGATAAATACACTACTAACACAATCTAACAAAAACACATACCTAAAAGTTATGAATGCATTAAACTATAGTTTCCAGGTTTACATAGTACAATTAATGAAGTTAAAGTAACAATCCACAGACTATATGTATTTCAGCCAGGTATTAAAGTGCTATAATCTAACTATATGTACATCTATATATAGAGAATAATAGATAGGCAACTGTGTGTTATGGATTTTTTTTACACACCCAAAGGGTGTGATGACCCATAAACCTTGAGAGCGAAGCTCAAGAGGTTTATGAGGTCATCACCTGAGGTGATAAATCCCTACTCTGCTGTGCTATTTTTATTTTTATAATTACTGGTGCAGAGTATGGTGCATTTAGAAACACACACACACACACACACACCTCTCTCTCACAGACACTGTCTCTCTCACACTCACAGACACTGTCTCTCACACTCACACAGACACTGTCTCTCACACACACACACACTGTCTCCTCACACACACACACACACACACACACACACACACACACACACTCTTTCCTTTCCCTGCTTTGACTTACTTTATTTTTAGGTGTCATCCACGGCTTTAGTAGGAGTCCGCGCGTCTACCGATTTGGGGGCACGGCGGGATCAACCAGATATTCAATTTATGTTTGAAAGGCAGGATCAACCAGATAAGCAAATGTAAAGAAAAGGGGATGGAGAATTCAACAAAAGCGGCTCCTCGGTAAACGGAAAACCGAGACGCCATTTTTTGAAATACTGCTAGCCCGCCCACAAGCAGAATGCGAGCCAATGAAGTGGCTCAGAATGCTAGAGTGGCAGACAATGGACGCTAGCGGTGGGAAAAAAGTGTAGTGAACACCGTAATAACTCGATTTCGGGTTATTATGGCATTTTTACTGTGCCTAAAATCTGGTTAGTAAAGGGAGTCACCAGTAATTACTGACATATCATTTATCCTCTGAATAAATAAACCTAATGATGGTGAAGTACAAAATGAATATGCCAAGATGTTCCAATATTTAGATGCCTGGTAGTTTAATGTTCGTACCCTATGTCTATTTTGAATTTGAAGAGCATACATTTTTCCAACATGGACTGTTCTCTTAGTTTTATCAGTCATCCTTTGCTTATTAAATAATGCTGTATTTATATAATAGTTTGGATAAAAAAAATGATATTTATATATTAATTTTTGCCACAATACAATTAATATCCAGAGACTGCCATTGTAATTGAGATAATAATACACAGTGGTGAGTTCTAAGCTTACTTTGTAACACATACCTTGCCAATTTATAATGTACCCTATCTAATCTATTAATTAATTGTCTATTTGCTGTACGATATACAAGTTCACCATATGTTAACACAGGCATAATTAATTGTTCTGCCACAATTTTTCAAGCATTCTTTCCTAATCATTTTATTGTTCTGCGTAGAGCTCCTATTCTTCTATTTACCCTGTCTATTAATGTATTCACATGTACACCAAAAGACATTTGAGTATCAAAAACAACTCCCAGATAACAATACTGATCTACCTGCTCTAAAATTTCTTTATTATCTATTTTTACTTAGATTATTCCTTTATGTTTAGGTGCAAAGTGTAATAACTCAGTTGTCTTTATGTTCATAATTAGGGGACAGGGTCCCTGGCACATCGAGGATCAATGCACGCTGTGGTTTGTTGCAGCTTCCATCGATCTAAGAGAGGCATTTTGAGTCAAGCCAGAGTAGTCCTCTGACTTGGCAAATAATTCAGATGTTTGGTAACACTTTATGTGTCTCAAACTACACTGTGGCTTCTGTATAAATGCACTGTAACTGCACTGCTACTACAGTGCAGTTACATGTAACTGCTATGTGGTTGTTAGGTATGCCACATTTAAAAATTGTTTCTTACTCAATTTAGCTGAAGAAATAGTTATATGTGCAAGTACCACTGTCTTCCTTCTGGCACTAATCAAGTAATTCTAACAAGAGTAACTACACATGTAATAGTTGTTGAAAAGTGTAACAACTCTGATGTGCAACTACAACTGTATCACATCTGGAATTATTTAATTTGTTTCACAAGAATAACTACACATGCAATAGATATTGCAAATTACAAAAGTAAATCTTTTGTACTTCTACTATGTTATGTATTTTGGCATTATTTAATTTGTTCTGACAAGTGTAATTACACATGTATGCAGTTTTTGTGCTTTGGTTCAATAGTTAATAACTGTCTGGCATGTATTTTTTTTTATTTAGTAATTCGAAAAAGGCTTTTGAGTGCAAGCTCTTTTACAAAGGTTCCACATCATATATTGCAAAACAAAGTACAATAGGAGAAAGCAAAGGTACATCACAATGAACAATACAGCTTGGATTCAGAACTTACAGAATAACTCCAAACACAGGAACAAGTTAAAATAACAAGACAAAATACTTTATGGGGGGAGATAAGCAGCCACAAAGAGCCTTGTCAGTAGTTTAGAGGGACGGGGATAGCTGGCAGTGGGGTGAAGACGGGAGGTACAAGAGAGAGGTATGTACTGCGGTGGAGGTGAAGGATGGAGGAAGAAGGGCAATAAGGTATAGGGAGAAATGGTGGGTATGGGGAGGCTGAGCAGAGAAGACATGCTAGAATAAATGGTGGGGTGTGAAGAGGCATGATCTGGCAGCCTGCATTAGTAGTGACTGTTAGGGAAACTCATGGGACTGTGAGTTGGAGGAGGGGGGAGGGTGAGGTGGCGGGTGCCGAAGGACCATGATGCAAACTGATTGCTGAGGCAAGTCATGAGAAGGGACAGAGGGAGGGGGTACCTGAGGCCTGCCTACTGCTTGCTGGGGGGCAGAAAGAGCAGGTGCGGCTGGCCTCAGGGGTAGGTGCACTTAGAAGGTGTTATTAGGTGCTGTTTGAGGTCAGTTTTGAATTGTGCCAGACAATTAGTGGCCAAGAGGTGCCCAGGGAGTTCATTCATCCACAGGTGGGTTCAGTAGGCAAATGCATGTTGCCCAAGTGAGGTGCGATGGAAGGGGATAGTCAAGGCCCCTCTAGTCCTCCATCTAGTGACCTGTAACAAGTTTGGATACCTCGATCAAATTGCCTACACAAGGTGGTGTTTTACCCAATAGAGCCTTCTTCCCTAGGATGCAAGTCTGGAATTTGACCCTGTTTCTTAATGACAGCCAGTCTGCATGTTTGTACAAAGTACAGATGTGAGTGCCACATTCAGCATCCAGGATGAGTCTGCAGGCTTTGTTGAGCACAGTCTGAACCCTCTTGAGCACTGTATCCATTGCCACCCCATAGACCACTAGTCCATAGTCAGTAGTAGATATAATTGAACTGTGGACTGAGAGGTGGAGGGCCCCCAGAGACAGGTATTGCCTGTGCCTGTACAGGACACCAATCTTGGTATTGACTGTCTTGACCAGAGAGTCAATATGGTGTGAAAATGTGACGGTATCATCTATTATGACCCCCAGATACTTGAACAAGTGAACTTGTTCCAGCGGCTCACTGCATGAGTTGGAGATAATGAGGAGGTGGTGCTTATTTTTGTTGTTGGGGCTGGACATAAGCATGGCCTTGGTCTTCTTGTAGTTTAGTAGCAACTAATGACTACAGAACCAGTCCTTGGGTTTGGAGAAGGAGTTCTGCAGCTCAGATTGTAGGGCAGCCTGAGACGTGCTGCTGCTCAGGAGCACAGCATCATCTGCATATAGTATGAGTTTGGTATCGCAGGCTGTGGGAAGGTCATTTAAGAAGAGGCTGAAGAGTAGGGGCCCCAGTATTGATCCCTGGGGTACCCCTAATGATGCCTTTCTTGCACTGGATACTGTTTGCCCAATTTTGACACATTGATTTCTCTGTATCAGGTAGTCTTGGAACCAGCAAAGGGCATTGGGTGCCACACCCATGTTTTGCAGTTGGGTCAGTAACAGGGGGTGGTTGACTGTATCGAAGGCTTTGGTGAGGTCAATAAAGACAGACCCCCACCAGTTTGCCTTCATTCAGGACCTTATGTGCATAGTTCATGTAGTCCAGCAGGGCAGGGGTGGTACTGTGATTTTGTCTGAAGCCATGCTGGTTGGGGCATAATAGATTATACTTATTGAGGTAGTTGATGAGTTGACCCTCCACAATCTTTTCCAGTGCCATGGACAGGGGGGAGAGGATCAAGATGGGTCGTAGTTGGCTGCCAGAGACTTCTCACCTCCTTTATGCACTGACATAACTAGAGCCTGCTTCCAAACCACAGGGAATTGGGTCAGAGCCAGGGACTTATTGTACAGAGTGGTAATGGGCATTATAAGAACATCCAGGGTGAGAGATAGAAGTTTTATGTCTATCCCGTCACTGCCCAGTCTGGTCTTACCTAATATTTTCTTGACCATAGTAAGGGCCTCCTTCACCGTCACGCTTTTAAAGTAGAAGGTCAGGTGAGAACATTAGGTAGATATGTTGTTGGAGTAGTTCAAACCAGGTTGAAAATAGGCAGGTGGTAACACTGGGGTAAGATCGGTGAAGGCCTTATGGAAGGCTTCTGCAATAGCTAGAGGGTCTGTAGTGGGAGTGTTACTGATACTGAACAGTTGTGGGTGCTTCTCATCCTCCTTTCCAAGGATGCTTTTGATGTTATGCCAGAATCTTTTCCCATCACTCCAAGAATTGCAAAACTAGGCCTTATGACAGTTGGCTTTGGTGAGCCAGATTAGCTTGGTGCAGCGGTTCCTGCCTGTTCTGTAGCACTGGTAGTCATGCTTGCTACCTGTGTTTCTGGCCTTCTCCCAGAGTATGTCCCTTTCTTTAAGGTGGGAGAGGAGCTTCCCATCAATCTAGCCATTTGCCTGCCCCCGAATTTTTCTTTTCATGAGCGGGGCATAGATGTCACAGATGAAGCTAAAGCCCATAATGAAGTAACTGAGGGCCTGATCAAGGGTAGGAGCCAGGTCGATAGTAGTCCAGTTATGCAGGGCAAGGGCTGATTTAAAGGCTCCAAGTTTACCCTTCCTCAAGACCCTGCTTTCAATGAGGTAATCACCTAGAAAACCTAAAGTGTAAATTTGTAAACAATATGGCAATTATGATATGATTATAATGTAACTTCAGTCCACTACACTTACACTGGCAACTCTGTAAATGATGTTCTTCCAGCTCTGTAAATCAGTTCCTTATGAACTCACAGGTTAAAAAACATGCAGATTAATACTGCCTAACTGATACGTGACAATACACTAAAATATGCCAGTTACAAAGCCATCAAGTAATTATGTAAATACATGATTTTACTGTGCAAGTAAACAATGTAGTTGCATATCATGTAGTTGCATATCAACTAACAATATTAGATTTAATTTGTATTAAATGGTAAGTTAATGAGAGCCTGATGTTACAGTGTGAAAGTACATTACACATTCAGCATTTTCAGTTGATAAATGTAAGGTGTATAGTAGTTACCTGCAGTTAGATGGATGGTAGTCCTGCCTTAGTTACCATTTTTCTTACACTTTAAGTGACAGTTCCTGTGAATTTAGCTTGCAGATATATGCTAAACAGGTAGTAACTGTGGACACAGTGCTATAGGAGCAGCACATTTTTTAATAACTACAGCATTGTTACAAACCTACTAAGTAATTGTGTAAATGAATGTTTTTTACTGTGTAAGTAAACAATGTAATTGCATATCAGTTAATAATATTAGATTTCATTATGTATTAAATGGTAAGTTCATGAGACTTTGATATTCTGTTGTGAAAGTGCATTACTCATACAGCATAGGCAACTGATAAACGTTAAGCGTACAGTAGATAACTGCAGTTACATGGGTGGTAGTCTTGCCTTAGTTTCTATTCTTCTTAGACTTTAAAGCTATGTTTACATGGCAGCAGTGCTGAGGAATGTGTGCTGCTCCCTTCCTGATTCGCCAGCTGCATTCGGATTTATACAGCCCACCCTCGCAGCTCTGCAGGTCACTCCAAGGAGGGGTTGAGAATGCACAGAAGGCTGAAGAAAAAACAACCTTTGTAGCGGAGCGAGCACAGCAAAATGTTCACACTGCCATTTAATGCGCTTGCCCTGCCACTGATCCCACATCTGAGTCGGAGCACAAAAATGATCCGACGAGCACTTAAGGTGCTCCTGGCAGTGTTTATACTGCTGACTTTGCAGCACATCAACTTGTCTACATGGGTTGATGTGCTGCAAAGTTGGCAGTGTAAACAGGGGTTAAGTGTCAGTTCCTGTAAACGTAACTTGCAAGTACATTTTGTAGAGGCATTAATTGTAGGCACAATGCTACAGGAGCTGCACATTTCTTATTAACTACAGCACTGTTACAAAGCCAATAAATAAGTATGTTAATGAAAGATTTTACTGTATAAGTAAACAATGTAGTTGCATATCAATTAACAATGTTAGACACCATGTACTGTATATTGAGCAGTAAGTTCATGGGGGGACTAACTTCCCAAAGTGAAAGTTCATCACAAACGTTGCATTGCCAGTTGATAAATGTAAGTGTATAGTAGTCACCTGCCATTTCTGTACATAGTATTCCTACCTTAGTTAAAATTCTTCTTACACTTCATTTTAAGTACCAGTTTCTGCAGATTGCTCTTGCAAATACATGTTAGGCATTAACTGTGAAAACAGTGCCATTTTTTCTTAACTGCCACGTTTTTATAAAGTCAATTAGTAATTATGCAAATGAAATATTTTAGTGTATAGTTATGTAAATAATACCCGACATGGTGGGTATTATTGGGATATAATGGACCGCCCAGGGACATAATGAGGCCAGACACCGCAGCCGGAGGGCCTTATAGCCCCTGGAAGGTCCATTATATCCCATAATGGACACCCTTTTAGGGTATTAATACACTTAGAAAATCGGCACTGTAAAAGAAAAAAAATAAACAAAAAAAGAAGTTCAAAATAAGTTTTGTTACAAGTTTATGGTAAAGTAGTTCTTCCACCAGTGTGGTTTTTTGACCTACTGGGGATTTCGTAGGGGGGGGCTGTGACAGGATCTGAGAGGTGGAGTAGGCGGGGGAGTGTGGAAGAGAGCACAGTTTTGAATGCTGGCTCCGTGGCAAGTGAAATGTTTCTGCATATTTTGGGAGAGCTAAGGTAGCATGACAGTCCAACACGGAGTAAGCAGTAACAGCTCACTGAATATTGCTTCCTAGACACCGTTCGCACTTCTGCATACAAGTGCCTTAGTAGGTTATTTAATATGTCAGGGGAGTCTGTTTTAAAGTTAAATGTGACATTTTCAATTGTCGGCCACTGCTTGAATACTTGGACCGCTCATGTTGTTTTGTTAGCTGCTTCGTGGCTTGTACTTCGCGGTCCTCCTTGAGGTTGTTTACTTTGCCAGAGGTTAACATGAGGAAATGGGCACTTACTTGATTTTTACTTTTCTTTGCAGTAGGTTGTTCAGGAGAGTCCCTTTTGTTCCAGCTCTTATTCAGTCAGTAAGTAGAAACTGACTGCCATGTTTGACATTTGGGATGTTGGGGGGTAGTGGGCTGCTGAGTTGGCTTGTGGGACGAAATGGCGTTTTTCTGTGTTGCTGGCTGTGTGTGGGTAGAAAGTGGGCAAAAGGATACCAGGTGGAGAATGTTGGCAAGAAGAGGGACTTGTTTTGCATAGGGAGTTGTTAAGAAATAAAAGCACTGTTGGTAGGGAGATCCAGCCAATCAAAGAGGAGCTTTTCATTTACCCATTTTCTAAATATCAGTTAACTCATTGCCTCCACAGGAGCTCTCTGATGTTGCACCACTTGTCTCCTGTATCTGTTAACAGTGAATCCTGAGATTTTCTAAGCAAAATCAGGCTATGATCAGCATGCCACAAACAAATCCTAATAGCTCAAAAACAATAAGTGATATACACAAAGTATGAGTGGCAGATTTATTAAGCACAAAATTATCTTTCCAGTGGTGTTATGTGAATAATAAAATGTAATTTTGTTGTTTTTCTGTGCTGTTTGAAACAGCAAAAAAATATTTTTTTCACTAAAATAGGCAACATACTGTAAGCCATACAAACCATATCATAAACAAATGCAAATAGCTCCTAAAGTATACATGATATACACAAAATATCAGTGGCAATGTTGTTCAGCACAAAATTACCTTTCCAATGGTGATATGCACAAAATAATATGTAATTTTGTTTGTTTCCTGTGCTGTTGAAACAGCAAACAAATTTGTTTTTCACTAAAATAGGAAACATAAACCATACACACCATACCACAAACAAATTTGAATAACTCCTAAAGTATACATGATATACACAAACTATCAGTGGCAAAGTTGTTCAGCACACAATTACCTTTCCAACAGTGCTATGCAATCAAATATATATTATATTCTGTTATATTATATATTAAAATATATAAGGGACTTCTCCAGACATTGCAAGGGCACTCAGGAAGTCAGTAGTTGACTTCTGTAGGCACCCTCTGGACACACCGGTGTATTTTACTGATGACTACAGGTGTCTGCTAGGAGACAATGAGTTAACAGTACTGGAGTGCATGTTTATTAATCTGTGAGTTTAAGGAACTCATTTGGAGAAGTGGAAGAACATCGGGCCCCATTTTAAAAAAGGTTAGCACAGCACAAACTAGGTCTGTGCCACGCTAACCTAGAATACCACCGCTATCAGGGGGTGTGCCCATATTCAAAGGACACTTATGCACAGAGCACCCCCTACAACTCCCTTGTGCACAATATTGTGCTGCACCCATGAGAAAGAGGGATCCCTCATGCATATGTGGTGCAGCACAATACTGAAAGTTTTCAGGAGCACTAAAATGGCCCCCAGCAGCAGTGCAGTTTAATGTTTCTGAAACCCAGCCCTTAACAGTGCACAGAGGAGGTGGGTGCCCCACACCCTGCCCACTCACTGTCAAGGGCTGGGGTACCCTAGTTGTCCAGTGGTCCCTTCCCTTCTCCGATCCCTGTACACCTATTATAAAATATCATTAGTGGTCCATCAGTCCCTCCCTAGGCCCGATCCCCATGCCGTTGTGTAAGATAAAAGAACTGGTGGTCCAGTGGTGCCTCCCTAGCCCTGATCCCTATGCCTTCATGAATAAATAACAACAATGGTGGTCCAGCAGTCCCTCCCTAGCCCCAGTCCTCACATACATGATTAAAAATATCAGTGGTGTTCCAGTGGTCCTTCCCATGCCCTGATCCACACATACATAATAAATAAATCAGTGGTGGTCCAGCAGTCCCTCCCATACCCTGATCTCCCAGTATAACAATAATTAATGAAGTCCTGGTTGTCTAGTGGTCCCTTCCCCTTCCCTGTGTCTCTGATCACCATCCCTATTTAATAAAAATAAATCTCTGGTGGTCCAGTGGTCCCTACCCTATTCTCTGATCACCATCCCAATGACAACTACAATATTATGGTAGTCTACTGGCCCCCAACTCAGGCAGGTAGTGACCCACCACTCAACCCCCCAAACCCAACCCAAGTCAGCGACAGGCATAGCCCTCCTCACACTGCCATGGCCAGCTGCCGACTGAACTGTCCCGAAGCACATACAGTATGCACCCATTGGCTAACCGGTCAACCAATAAGCACATACTGTATACTGTTCACACTCCAGGACAGTTCAGTCAGTGCCTAGCTATGTCAGTGTGAGGAGTGCTGTGCTGGTTGTTGGCTCAGTTTGGATTGGAGAGAAAGTGGGGTTGGGGGGTCACTTTCTGCTGGAGTGGGGAGACGGGGACCACTAGACTACCATGGTATTATAGTTGTCATTGGAATGGCAATTGGAGAATGGGGGAGGAGGGAGGGATAACTGGACCACCAGGGATTTATTTTTGTTAAACAGGGACAGCGATCAGAGAATGGGGGAGGGACCACTGGACCACCAGGGATTTATTTTCATTAAATGGGATGGTGATCAGAGACCAGGGGAGAGCCACTAAACCACCACAATTTTATTAATTATTATCATAGTGGGGGATTGGGGTATGGGAGGTACTGCTTGACCACCACTGATATTTTTAATTATGTATGTGCCAATTAGGACATGGGAGGGACCGCTGGACCACCACTGAGTTCTCTCATTATGTATGTGGGGACTGGGGCTAGGGAGGGATCACTGGACCACCATTTTTTCTGCTTTTTGCACTGATTCCTGAGTTTACAGAACAGCATTTTGTGCCTTGACTCCTCTACTACGCTGGAAAAACAAAAAGACACTTGCAGGTTTTGAACTTTGTTATTCTGCTTTTTGCACTGATTCTTGAGTTTACAAAACAATGTTTTATGCCTTGGCTCCTCTATAAAGCTGGAAGCCTAGAACTGTTTGCTTAAATCTCCTGGGGCATATAATTGAGAGCTTGAAGATACCTGTGGTCACTAAAGCATGTCAGCTTGAGAGGAAGGGCAGTTTCCCTACAAAAAGACACTTGCAGGAACTGAACTGTTATTCTGCTTTTTGCACTGATTCCTGAGTCTACAGAACAGCATTTTGTGCCTTGACTCCTCTACAAAGCTGGAAAAACAAAAAGACACTTGCAGGTTTTGAACTTTGTCATTCTGCTTTTTGCACTGATTCTTGAGTTTACAAAACAGTGTTTTATGCCTTGGCTCCTCTTTAAAGCTGGAAGCCTAGAACTGTTTGTTTAAATCTCCTGGGGCATATAATTGAGAGCTGGAAGATACCTGTGGTCATTAAAGCATGTCAGCTTGAGAGGAGGGGCCGTTTACCTACAAAAAGACAAGTGCTACTAACGCAAGCGCGTTAGCGCGAGAGTGAGTGGCGCAAGCGCCACTCGGAGTTTAAAAAAAAATCCAGCATACAAACAGCTCACTTTTAATGTTATTTACTGGTGCTGTTTTGAAGATAATAGGGAATTTTAAAGAGTTGTAAACTGTTGTTTGAGGGGTGTTAATGTTTTTGCAGGGTAAAGAAGCAGATTCTAGTTATAGAATTAGAAGTTTTCCAGCTTTTTTTGGAGGAGTTTAATAAAAAAAAATCTATATATATATTTAATTTTCACTACACTGTTTTTATACATCATGATTTTAGAAATCAACTGCCTAGCCCATAATTCTGGACTTTGTTTATTGGGCTGACCTATCAAAAATCCTTCTAGACTAAGGACTATGTGTAATTACTGAAAATCTGGTTGGTTTGATTAAGTTTAAATTTAAATTAGAATGTTAAAAGAAAACTCAGTTTTTCCCCACAGTCGAGAGTCTGGTTACCGTAGATATTTAAATATATATATATAACACTACGTGCTACCTGTTGATATAGTAGCACTCTGAACATTTCTTTTTTCTTCTATTTAGATTTATTTTAGATATTTTAAGATACCTTAGTCTCTGAGATTTAATTTCTGTGCCACAGTTGCACACACCTTACGTCATCTGTGTCACTGGTTCCATAAAGGCACTTCTCCCCTTTTTTTTTTAAACACCAGCTTCATTTGGATCTCCGCTTGCTTCACGGTTGTGTGTTTTTTCCTGTCCTGTCCACTGCCAGAATTATTTTACCATCGTATATTGATTCTAAGTTCCAAAGGTTGGGACCTGGTCGCTGCTTTTGGAAAAACTTTATCGCTAAACACATAAAAAATGCTGGATTCCTTTGCCTGATAATTTAAAGTGGTCAGTATTCATACTCTTAATAGCACAAGACCGCAGGTCACAGATAACCTTAAACACCTTCACATCGACATTTAATAGATGTTCCAAGTAAGATAAAGATTCTGTGGCAATCTAGTGTTAAATATCCTGTGATAACAGTCTTTATTAAAACATTAAGTGTATGAGTGACTGACATAAGTTTAGGCTTTCTAGGTTGTGGTCTAGGGCTCTAACACTTACATTTTGATTACTGAAATAAGTTTATTTTAACTTTAATCAGAACCATTATATTGAGTTATAAAAATTCTTTAAAAAGTTTTGTTTGTTGATTCTAGTGTCAGACAGTCTTTGTCATTTAGAAAAAAGAGAGTTGCAATTTGATTTTTTGGGAAAGAGAACTTTCTGATTACATATTGGGACTCTTCTGTCTGACTTCCTTCCGGGGAAGAGAACTTCTTGGCTATATATTGGGACCTCGGTATTTCACTGCATTCCAGTATTCCTAATATTGACTGTTTCAGACATGGACTAAGACCACCTTTTGTGACCCGTGTTTTTCATCCTGCCTCTTTTTTTCTTACTAGGAATTGTTACATTCTATTTAACTGTTGTATATTTAAGATTTCAAGGTTTAAACATTTATTACTAGAAATACATTTATATTAGGAAAATATTAATTAGTAAAACCATGTATACACAAAGTGGCAAAATGCTGAATAAAAACATAATAGGTAGGGGTAAACAAGAGGGTAACCGGAGACTAAACAAAAATGGTTGTGTGTTTACCCAAGATTTGGTTATCACTGCCTCTACTCCTAAAGTACCCCCTGGAGCAATGCATCAGTCCTTTCCTTCCTATTATGTAAAAGAGGAAACTGCATATGACTATAGAGCCATAGTGCCTGGAGCCAAATGGGATTCTAACTCTTTTAAACAGAAAGCCAGTATAGAGAAGGGTTCAAATCAAGATTTATCATTGGCCATACCTTACCAAACTGACCTCGAGTTACTTGAAAGTATCGTGTGTGGAGAAAATGAAAATAGACATCTAACAACTAAATCTTATAATGGAGATTCTGTGATAGACTTGGAGGAAAATAATTTAAACCCCCAATTATATAAACCATTCAGTCAAAGGAAAATCATGGAATTCTTTCTCAAAAATCCCAAGAAACCTCAATGGGGCACAACACTAGATAGCCAGATTCCAGTGAATCTTCCTGATAATCACCCAAGTACTCATTTATTAAAAAGCCCTATTAAAGGACAAGAAATTTCACTTCACCCTACTTACATGGGTCTTTTTAGTCCTTCTAAATCTATTAATAGCATAGATCACTATTTGGATTATTTAACAGACTCACAAATTTTGACTGACTCCCCAGAAAAAGTGTTTAATAAACTAGATAAAGAAGTTGAAGCAATTAAATTAGATCCTGAATTCCCTTAAGCAATGCCCAGATACAATCTCGAAGTATACGATTAAAGCATTAACACATCCAGTGATGGCGAATATAGTTTTCCTTGAAGCATACAATGAATTAAAACATCACGTAGAAAGATTGTCCGATTTCATAATAAATAAACTTACAGACATTTCAGACAAAATTAATACTAAAGATAACAAGTGCCTTACAGAGAAGGCAAACAGGCCCTCTTTTTCTTCAATTTACTATCCGAACTCCCCATTAAAGAAAAAAGTGAAAAACAAGAGATCACAGAAACCTGAGATAGAAAAAAATCAAAAATCAAATAAAAATAAGGTGAAAAAACAATGTAAAAATAACACACAAAAAAAACAGGTTATAGCAGATAATGTAAATACAAATATTACAAACCAAGTAAAAACAAGTAATGAGGACCACAAAAGCCAGGTTAAAGAAGATAAAATAGAAAGCTCCTTAGTTCTAATGGAACAGTGCTCCTTGGGTAATAACTCTTTACAAAATATAGATTCAAATGTGGCATCTTTTGAGAATTTTAAATTGCAGTCTTCTTTCTCTAAATCATAATCCAGAGTCCATTACTATTACAGGGAAAGCGGTAGTTTTAAAATTGAAAATATTTACACAAAACCCTATGAAACAACTGACTCATTATCTTCCCTAATGTCCCATCTGCTTAAAGCAGAACTAGAACTTCCACAGGCAGCTTCCAACATAAAACTGGTCTATAGAGATCAATCGATAGATAATCAGCCAGTTTACATATTATTATCTGATATGGATACAGCTAAGAAAATTTGGGCTAAACAAACACATCTAAATAAACTTAATATTTTAATCTCTTCTCCAGTTAATTGGTCTACTATATGGATGTTTGCTCATGGGAATAGGAATCTTCCAATAGGTCCTATGATTCCCATTGAATCTATAACCTCTATAACCTCAACATTAACACTGCTTAATTGGAATTGCGATAAAATACCAGATGTTTATCATCTCTCCCTATTTGGAATAGCAAGGTTTGAAGGAAACAACAGCCATAGATTACCCTCCCTTGTTAGAACTCTTCTTGAGTCATGTCTGGATATAGAAATAGCAAAAGCTGACTAGGGAGAGGTCAGGAGAGTCCATAAGGATGAAATAGATTCTCAAATTGACTTGGCAATAAAATCATAAACACTATACAGGAACTTATTACATAATGCGTATAAGTTGGATAGAATCAAGTACTCTTAACTGATTTACAGTCGAAGAAATTTCAAAAAGAATCACTACGAAACTAATATCAAATCATGACTACCTAATAACTACCCCATTTTATCAAATACAGATGAGTCTTTAACAAATAAAGACTTAACATCTTCTAAATTAGATAATTTTTGTCTTGGAACATAGCAGGCATAGGGACAAAATAGTTGACCCGATTGGAAAAAAATGGTTTCCCAATATGAACTATTGCTGTTTCAGGAGATATGGGCATCCACAGAAATTCATTTAAATGGTTCTGAAGCATTTAGTTTGTTAGCACAGAGGAGAAAAAAGTTTGGAAGGCCGGTGGTGGGTTAACCACCTTCATAAAATTAGAGCTGGTATCAATGCAATTGATTATCTTGAGTTAAATTTGTTGCATTGATAAATATTGTCAAATGGGACTTGTTTACATATGATTGTGAATGTGTATGTTCCCCAACACTCCAAATACAACATATGGCGATCTTTGTTCAGAGCTCTCCTTGATCATGGATACTTTGTATATTAAACATCCATAGATGTAATATTAATAGGAGGTGATTTCAATGCTCGGATAGCCTCCTTTGATAATCTCCCAATGTTGCACTCCCATATATATATATGGGCGATTTAGAACAGAGGAAATCATTGGATGCCATTGTTAATTCAGCAGGCATTAAATTTAAAGAATATTTTCCCTGCAATGTCTAGTAAACTTATTGGGCAGTAATTACTTGGTTTGTTTTTAAGCGCTTAGTACTTCAAATTTAATCTTCTTCCTGACAAAAATGTCAAAATACTATAATGAAACACTGAAAACTGCAGTCGTGCCAAAATGTAACGTAAGTCATAAGACTTTAAACACCACATAACACGCATACCTTGGGAAGCTGAACAAGCGTTGCTCTGAAGTTTTATGTACCTTTAGTAGTTCTGAAATTGCGAAAATAACTAAATTTAGCCAAAGGAATTAAAACAATGAAAACACTTGCAGTGAAAACGATTGTGAAATATCAAATTTGTGCCCTTCAGATATAATGCACTTACCCTCTTAACTGTAAAACTTGTCACAAAAGTCAGAGCTTTCTAATGAACTTGTAACATTTTAAAATTAGCCCGTCACTTTTCACAAAACTAATGTCTGGAAGAAGATTAAATTTGAAGTACTAAGCACTTAAAAACATAGCGACTTGTTTCTCAGGTAGATAAATGCGTTGAAAGATATTCTTATTAATTGAAACTATAGTAGTTGTTAAGATGTATAATAGTTTATTTGTTTGTTTTTGAATAGATACTACTGAAGCCCCGTGATCAAGCTCATAGGAGCGAAACATAGCGGTGATTTTAAATAAAGAAAACGTATTACAAGCAACAGCAGACTCCGGATTCTCTTGTTTTTGTGGAACACATCATATTAAGGAACAGATTAATAAGGCAAAGTATGCAGCAAAAGCACTGCAAAGATTTAACCTTAAATATGGAGGTTTTACGGTAATACCTGCTATTAAAGCAGGGGAGGAAAAATTACCCCACTACTATTATGTGGAGCGGAAATCTGGGGATATAATCATTATCCACAACTGGAAACCCCTCTTTTATATTATTATAAATACATTTTACAAGTTCCCACTTCAATGGCTGGATCAATAGTTAGAACAGAATTAGGTAGACTATCTTTGATTTCCCTTATTAACCTAAGGATAGTCACATATTGGTTGAGATCAATAAATAATATAAATAATGTTATGCCATTGAACTATATAATGGAAAAGGAATCCTGGCATAAAGAAGGTTTTACCTCTCTATGGTTAAAATCCCTTTTTCCAATATTACACAGTATAGAGTCAACTCACCTATGGAATGATTGGGAAGCGGAAATAAAAATACACAAAAGCTATAAGGTTAATTTAAAAAAAAAAACTTTTTAAAAAAGCCACACAAATTCAGATGAATCAAGTAAGAGCCAAAAGACAAGCCCTGTGGTTTGCTCAAAACAAAATTGATTCAACATGGAAGAATACTTGTGACTTCCTTTATCACCATACATAATAAAGCAATAACCTGAGTGATTTGAACTTATTACATCAAAATACATTTACTTTAATAAATTAAAATTAAATGAATCAACTCAGGATAAATGTCCTTGCAATAGAGAATTCACTGAATTGTTAAAGCATGTATTAATTCAATGCCCTTTATTTAATTATATTCGTTTAAATATTTGGGGAAAATTCTTAGTAAATATGCACATTTAACATATGATGTGATATTCATATTGATGCACCCAATGACTGTTCAAGATGCAATACTGGTAGGGAATTTTATAATGTCTGTAATAAGTGTTAAGAAAAAAGCATACCAAAAGTGGCTCAGAGATAAATGAATTGTTTTTTATACAATCTGAAGAATTTTAACCAGCATACTTTCTTATGAGAGTTATTCTAATGAGATAAGGAGTCTGTTTAATCATATTTTTAATTTATTTCACATTTTGTATTTTTTAAATTTAAAAATTGTAATGTCCAGAAATTTTTCTAATTTATTGGAAGAACAATAAACTTGACTTGACTTGACACTGGACCACCAGGTATAACTGTTTCTTTACATGGACAAGGATCAGGGCTAGGGTAGGGGAAACTGGCACAGCACACTTGACTGCCATGTTTGTATGCAGATGAGCTTATAATGGTTATGAAAATGTCTTGCTAGCACTGTACATGCCCAATGAGCTCATCTGCATGTTTGGGCTAAATATCACCCATAGGAGTTGTGGCGCTAGCCAGTGCATGTCAGGCTTTACCCATGTAGGTCATCTTTGGCCTGGTGCCCTGATAGCCCAGTACAAACCATGGTGCTCACCGGCTGTGGGCCACGCTGCCATGGCCCAATATTCAAATGGATAGTGAGGTCAGTTTGGATAGAGCTATCCATTTTAATATGGCGCCAGAACTGGCCAGCCCAATTTTTTCATGTGGCACCCCCCCCATGTGTGTGCTGCTGCCTGGCTCTGAATATGGAGCCCATCATCTGCAGAGTTGTCAGTTAATTCATTTACTGTATATGTATCCAACTGAAGTTACATTGTAATCATATCTTAATTACCATCCTGTTTTAAAATAAAAAAATAAAATACATTAATTTTCAGTGTGATTACTTTTCATATAAATGCTTGATAGCCATTAACTGTTAAACCAATGCACCAAACATGTACAGTGTTCCCTCTTTTATCTGTCAACATCCATTCATCCTAAATGTTGGCAGATAAAAGATGGTGGTAGTTAATACAGTTACTGGGGGAGATAACATTTCTGAAAAATGGGACAGGAGGTCACACTGGTGGTAGGCAGGGGGGCGGATAAAAAGGGGGCAGATAAAGGAGGGAGCACTGTATATCTATGTATTTACACTTGCCAGAACAGATTTAATGATGCCAAAAGAGTTAATGAAGTAGTTAAACAGTAGATTTACTGTTTCAGTTTGCAATTACATGTGTAGTTACCCCATGAAGGAACGAGTTACATAATGCCAGAAGAGATACAGTGGTAGTTGCTGTTAATATTTGTAACAGATATTGCAGGTGTTCTTACACTTGTTAGAATGAAAATGATTAGTGCAAAAAGGGAGACAGTAGTAGCTGCATCTGTAAATACTGTGGGCCCATTTCTCAAAGTATCAGGAATGATGCAAGGTGTTTGCATCAAAGCAAAATGATGCAAGGGGGCTTACTGCACTATACCTTGCCTCATTCTCTTTCTGCATCACTGCCTGCACCAGTTTGGGGACTGTCTGCACCAGCCAGGATTGCACCATCCTTGCGATGAATGCACCCATGCATCATGGCAGAAGAAGGCTTGCACCAGGGCAGCACTGCAGCGTCCCCTCAAATGGGACACTGTAATCCCCTTGAAAGGGTACAGGGTCCATTTGAGTTAGACCAGCCAGAGCTGGTCAAATGGCTCCAGTGCTGCCACTGTCTAACAGAGAACCATGGGTTGGGGCAACTGAGTGTCAATGGCTGGCACAGGGAACATGAGAATACCTCATGACTGATGTAAGGTGCAGTTACTGACTACAGCTAGTACTGTATCTACAGTGGTGAAATGGGAAGGAAACATTGCTTCTACCACATACAGTATAGTAGTACTGTAAGCTCCCAAATATGCAAAATTATCAAATTCCAAAACCACATTCCTATGTTAGTGTTGCTCTATTACCCTTTCTTTCCAGGCTTAAAGGTTTTTGGGGTGCATATGTGGCAGGGAAATTATATCTAAAAATTTAGAGTGCTCTGATGATGGAGATTTTACTCTCTGAAACGTCAACACATTAGATCGTGATTGCTATCACCTGATTGAGGAAGCACCGAGGAGGCTGGCTGGTCCAAAGCAGAAAGAAGGAGTAATGGCACAGGAAGCCAAACACAAGAAGTAAGCAGAATGCTAAGCATTTGTGGACAACAGTAGGCTATCTAAATTTCAGGCAATGTATAGAAATGAAAGGTGCAATCATGATGAAATAAAAGAAACAAAATGAATATGGAGAGAGTTTGGAATAGGCAATAGAGCCACGAAGAGGAAACAGCTTGCCATAAATGAAGTATGGTAAAGTACATGTGTTAAAAACACTTTTGCAATCAAGCACAAATGAAGAGATTTGAAGTGACATATAAATACACATTGTTTTCGTAATGACTGTTATATACAGTAATTATCTTTGGACTTTTAACGTTTAAACAAAAGAAGGTTTTTAAACACATGTTAGTTTCAAGCACATGCTAATGAAAATAAAACTACTAATCAATACCCAATGAGCGATGTTTTGCTAAAAAGGAGAAAAAAAGAAGCTAACTACATTGGAAGAGGAGTGCAGGTGGAAAGCATTAAGAGGAGTAGTGCAGTGCAGGTCTGTAGATGCAAAATTACCAGTTGTAGAATTTTTGTTGGTATTGAAGTCGTGGTTAAATTTTTAAATTGGTTCATCCAGCAGCATCCCACCTGCTAGCTCAAGACTAGCTCTTGAACCTGCAAGATGTATTCACACCTATTGTGCTTCCACTCTGCAGCCCCCCCAGGCACCTCTCCCAGTGCTGCCTACCCCTCCCAGACTGTTAGTGTGGCTGCAATGGGCACCACACTGTCTCTGGCCCTCTCCATAGCAGTCCCTATCTCCCAACCCACCCTACCTGTCTTGTACATCCTCCATTGACCTCCAGAACACACAGTTGGCAGGTCCCTTGCACTAGTTGAGGTGCCACAGGGCAATTCTGCAGCTTGCAACATTCCCCTCCCATGTGTTTGACTTTGACGCTTGGCAGTGGTTGCTGCAAATTGTGGGAGTTTGGCACCAGGACCCTTCCCATTACAGAATTGAGTCCAAGGTCCCTAGAACATTGGAGGTTGACACGAGCTACTGTTTGGTGCAGCTTGCATCAATCTACAGGCTGCTTTGAGAATTTTTCCCTGTATGTCTTCAGGCAAATGGTGTATCTGCAAAATTCACAGACGTGAAAATGGATAACAACTACATAACAGTTATAGTATATGTAACTGCACAGTTGTTACAGTGCAGTAACACTGTAGTTATACAGTAGCTACAGTGTAGTTAGTGACACTTAAAGTGTCACCAAATGTTTTCATAAGGTTAATGTACAGTGGTACTCAGCATCGGTTCCTTCATGTCAATCAGTATCTTTATCTTTATCTACTTGTATTTAGTCTCCCCACAAGGATCCCTCCAGATTCCCTTCTTACTCTTTTATTACCACTACATACATGACTCATTGCAACAACTTCCTTAGATTCGGTACCCCTATCTCCCAGTCATGCTGCTCCCTCTACTGCCTCACCTCTTCCCTCTCGCTGCTCCCTTCCACCAGCCCTACCACATATCTTGTCTCATTTAACTCCAACCCTTCACCTTCCATGGGTCCTATTGTATATATTGTATACAGTATATAGTGTGTATATTATGTATATAGTGTGCTGCATTATTTGATGACTCCACATTGCTTTGTTATTCTACTTCATGTGTTGTATAGTTTGCTCTGTAATGTTTACTGACTTCAAATTGTTGTTTCATTGCTGACCTATGTGTAACTTACCTAGGTCCACCTTGTAAATGAATTCTTTTCAATGATGTTTCACCCGGTAAAATAAAGATTGATTGATTGATTTAGGGAATTACACATGGCCATATGGTTAAGGCCATCACTTTGCACTTTCCTGTCTTCTTGTAGCTTGTCAGCTGACTACTACAGCCTAAGCATCACATGCCATGCACGCAAACACTGAGGGTCGGGTGCACTGCAAGTACTGTAAAACTGCAACAAAAGGGGAGCATTGCTCTCAGATATAGAACTGAAAAAAGATGCTGAATGCAAAAAGAAATCCCAAAAAAGTTTATTTAATTGAAGACAAAAGAACTAATCTGCCCTTGCATATCATGTTTTAATGGCTCTTTGTCAGTGGTAAGGCATCCATGCACAGTCTATGTTTCTATATGGCTCTTTGAGATGTACAGTGTCTAACATAATGCACTGTAAAATGGTGATCAATTCAAAAGGGGCCTTAGAATAGCTATGGTAATACAAAATACCAAACCAAAACCACAAAAATAAAAAGAAGAAACAATGTAAGACTTGCCTATGGGTGCCCCAGAATATGGGCATTTAACACTTTAATATCTATAAGCCCTAAAGTAAACAAAACAAATAAAGTGGAAAACTTTCAACATTCATGAAGTTTCTATCAAATACTGAAAATGAAATACAAATCAATAGTAAAAACAAATCAATCAATTCATGTAGAAGCAAAGAAACACAGTGGAGAGATTCCCATATTATAGATGGAAAATTCCCATTAGATCTGAAACTGAAGTGAATAAAGGGAAGAGGCCCGCCAGCACAGCAGTAGAGCTACCACTCACAATTGTGACAACCCAGGTTCAGGAATGGACCGTAGTCATTGGCTGGCCAGGAGAGGTGGGTTAAGTGTCCCCTTGGGATGCTCTCCACCTTGGGGGGGCAGGTACCTGCCTGTGACTGGTGACCATGGAGGTACTGCCACCAGGAGACCACATCAAGGCAGGGGTGGACATCAGTGTGGGAGTGTGTGCTTGGAAATGTGTGCTACACACATGCCATCAATGTCACCGGGGTCAGGGATGAATATAGGAAAACAGCCAGGACCTAGCAGCATGACACCCACCTCATGCTGCAGACACCACACTGCTGACTGAGGCGCTCTCACATACAATCAAAGCTGGAGATCCACCGGGGGAATTAGGAACCCCCCTTCAGTCCCACCTTGGGGGGGAGCCAGGATGGAACAAGTGGGAGAGGTAAGTCCAGGAGAAAATGAGTTACAGGGCTGGGTCTGAGGTCAGGCTGATGGGGGAAAGTCCTTGTGGAAGGGAAGAAAGCAAATTAAGTAAAGAAAATAATAAAGGGATGGGAAAGACACAGTGGGCCAAGTGACATTCCTAAAATATATCATTAGTGTAGTACTAATATAGTTCTAGTCAGGATCCCAATGGATTGTGGAAAATATTGAGAGTATTGAGAATTAATTAGGGGTTGGACAGTACAGTCAATGCACAATAGAGGACAAGAGCAGATATAACCAAAGAGGTGTGACAGTTAACAAATTTACACACTTCACAAATTTAAGATCCATTCAAATGAGTGAAAATCATGTTTTGAAATGCATGCTGACACACATTGCTATTGCCATATTTACCATATTTAAAGAACATTTTGCCTGGAGAACCTAAGTGTGACTGCTTCAGTGGCTCAGAGAAGGGGAAGTGGCTATAGACAAATCTATCTTTGATACTTCAACCATGCCAATACACCATTCTTGTTTGACACCTTGCAGAGTCAGAAAGAAAAGAATCTGGACTTAAAACATATGAATGTTTATATATGACCTGTGTAGTTTTTGGAGATACAGTATTAAACTCAGTGATGAAGTTGTAGATTTTTATTTGTTTGTATTTTTTTCTTTTACAAGGAAAGGCACACCAAGAAATGATAGCTTGATTCCAGGTGCATCCTAGGTGGTGGGTTGCATGAACCTGTTTTTATTGACAAGTAGAATGTTGCCATGACAGTGGGGAGACTTCCCTACTCTTCTTCAAAAAGTGCCATAGGATCTTTTACATCTACCTGGACAGTGACCAGAGATTAGCAAAGGGACCTTGGTTTAATGTCTCATCACCAGTGCAGTACGCCCCACCATGCAGCACTATACTGTCACTTATGGGCATTTACCCAAGTGCCTGGTGTAAGGCTAGAACCCATAGCCCTCTGATCATCTGGCCTCAGAGGTGAGTGTGCTACCTACTGAGCCACTGACACTGCATTTAACGCTTTCTTTGTCACATCTATTGGTAGGTCTAGGAATTAAGAAATCATAATGACCAGTTAGCTTGTCTTTCTGGTAATCTACAGTAAAGAACAAAGGGTCAGAATTCTTTGCATAAAAGCAATGCCAAAGTTCCACCACTTGTGTTCCAATTATATTTACAGAGAAGGAGTTCATATGTAATCAAGGAATTGCCTCAATGGGATGTCGTGATCGAGGTAAAATGGGTAGGCACATTCAGTCCAAAGAAAGGTATTCCTAACTTCAGAGTTTCAATGTCCTTTAGCTTCTACTATTACATTTGGTGTCCCTAACAAATTCAAATTAAGAATACTATGTTTTTCAGTGTCAAAATTTGTTGTAAACCTATATTTTAATCACACTGATTTAGGAAATCAACAATTGTATATGTTTCCTGTGCAGGGCCATTCCATATGCATAACATACTATTAATGTAGTGACCTAGAACCTGATCCTGCCCAGGAAGGGTTCATCAAGAGTTTGTAGATTAATATATTATCCCACCAACACAATAAAGAGACTGGCATAGGACAGTCTAATCTACTACTGGTGGTACCACAGATCTCTAAGTAGTACTTCAAATTAAATAAGAAATAATTCAGGGTCATGATAAATTCCAGGGTTGACACCATGAACTGTTTTGGTACTTCAGGGCAAATTGAAATTATTCAAAATATATACACTGCTTTTAAACCTTAATGGTACTGGATAGTTGTATTTAAAGAAGCAATGTCAGCCATTAGCCATAAGTATCCTGGTTTCCACCTAAAATTCACAAATACCTTCAGTACAGATATGGTGTCCTGAAAGTGGGTGGGCAATCTAGCAATCAAATGTTTCAAAATGAGTCCATGATTGTGGATAGATTCTTAGTAAATGATCCTATGCTTGAAATGATAAGATGGCCAGAGGGTGCTGAATGTCTTTTGTGGATTCTAGAAAGATGATAGGTAAGCAATAAGGCACACCAGGGTGTGTGGGTATGGGTCAATAATCACACACCTCAGGCATGTTGTTAGACACAAGGCACTGATGCTGAAAGTCTTCAAACACGTGCAAGTGAAATTATTGACAATAATTACACATCCCTGAAGTGTCTTATTGTACTTGTAGCATGGATTCTACTTAAACATGCTTTTAAAGTTTGCTTTATGATTTTTAATTTGAAAATATTGTTTTCTAAATGAAATAGGAGTAGAAGATAAAAAAACAGTTCCAGTTTAGGCGTATTGATATTGTAACCAAACCTGGTACACAGGCTAAAGAAGTACAGAAGTGTGGCTGGATAATTACACTCTTATGCTTTCAGCAGTCAGGAGGCTAGAATGTTCTTAAGCATATTATAAAATGTGGAAGTGACTGGTTGGTTTTGTTGCATATAATCAAACTTCCACTTTACAAATCTAGCTGTGAGACAAATAAATCTCCAAAAATTGCCCAATTAAATATCATAGTGGGATTTTCTTCCAGGTGTATATATTTAAATGGGTCAACAATTATGATTCTTTCAGATAATAACCTTTGTCCATTATGACAATCTGGTTTAATCTTCAAATGTTGATGATCTTCTAGCTGTTGTGAGGCTTGATTTTTCAGGTGTCAGCTTAGCCATTCTCAAACTCCACCATTGTTTAATGATTTATTTATTTAGCTTTTGTTGACCGGGTAAGTGCACTAGACAAATCCTGCCTATTTTCAGGCACGACCTGGGGGGAGGAGGGAATACAGATGAATGCCAACTGACCTTGAACCAGATTAAGCTGCTGGTGGTATTTTTTTTTTTTTAGTGAATGAGAGAAATTTGGCCAGGATACCGGGGAAATTCCCCTACTCTTTTCGATAAGTGCCATGGGATCTTTAACATCCACCTGAACTACCACCAATCCAGGCAGATGGGACCTCGGTTTAACGTCTCATCCGAAGGACGGCACCTCAGAAATGCAGCACCCCTCTCATGCTGCATTACAGTGTCAGTACTGGGATATTAACCCAAGTGCCAATTGTGGGAACTGAACCCACAGCCCTCTGATCTCCCGGCCTCAGAGGCAAGTGTGCTACCTACTGAGCCACTGACACTGCAATGATATCATCCACCTCTTAAAGGACTAGATATTCAAATATTTTTATTGTCAGAAAGTGTCCCTTACCCAGACAAAATCAGAGCTGATTTTGAATTGCCCAGTGATTACCTTAAATACACATTAGATATTTCATTTACAGACTCTTATTCATCTGGCTCTGTTTCTCCATAGCACAGATCTAGTGCCAGCTGTAAGGCAAAATCATAGTCCTCATAGTATGTTGGATAAGTCCTGTATTGGAAATGAGATCCTCTTCATGCAATGAAAGTAATGTTTCTTTCCTTAAAACTTGAATTTTATTGAAAGATTAAGGGTGTTGTCCTCACCAGTAGTGTGTAGTGGATTAATCGGTGTAGTATAGCCCATGTTGGTCAGCGTAGGGGGTTTTATCTTTCTGAATAGTTCTTGTAGGACTACAAAAACCTCAACATTACTAACAACTGGATCTGGAATAAATGAATGGCTTCTTATCAGGACACTCAGTTCTGTCTCTATAAATGGATGATGACTTGAAATGTTTATTATTTGGTGCAGCTGCCCCATAGATTAGGCCCCAGCAGGGATGCTTCATCTATGGTTGAGCCTCCACCCCTAGACTACTAGAACTCACAGGCTAAAGGGTCTGTGGAGGCACATACATGCAGAACTGTTCCTGTACAGTGCTGCTGGCTGACTATTTAACAACCCTGCAGATGACAACATATATTTTAAGCATTTTAAAACAGTGACACCATGCAACACAACTGGTTTCAACTGAGGACATTGTGACAGCAGTATCCAGACATTTGTAGTCATGATGGGATCTGGCACTGGGCACCACTATAGGCAAAAACATTGAGAACAATGGTGCAGAAGTCTGCAGTAAAGTCTATAGGTTCAAAAAAGTTATCTGCTCATTACTGACAAACCTGAACAATGCTTAACGATATGCTAAGGATAAACAATGAACTGACAGAAGTGTTGAACACAGAGAATTCAGGCAACTTTGTGAAGAAATGTTTGTGTAAGGGTTACATAGACCAGAACTGAAGACAATGGTGCAGCAGTCAACTGTGAGAGGTGCTGATTTTAAACATGATGTCCATTAATCACTGACATGGGCTGTGCTAGAAATGTTGGACATATACTGAAGTCATCAAACCATGCCACTCCCATGTTAAATAGCGCTTATGTAGCAAAAAAGTCAAAAGACTTAATGACAACAATGGTGCAGCAGTCCACAGATAGTGACAAATACTGGTTCCAAACATCCAGTATGTCCATTTTTCACTACCAAATCTGGACAAGGCTTAAAATTATGCCTAGGATACAGACAATTGGCTGACACTGAAGTGTTGAACACAAAGTAATAATCCAACCTTGTGAAAAAATTCAAATGTTTGTGTAAGACATAAATAGCCAAAAACCTAAAGAAAATTATATCAGCAGCCCACAGTTAAATTTACAGGTTCCAAAGATTTTATCTGTTCATTACTGTCAGGCCTGAACAAGGCTTCATGTTATGCCAGGGACAGACAATATGCGGACACAGAATGATTGAATAAAATACAAATGTTTTTATAAGGGTTATTTAGACCAAAACACTGAAGGCAATGGTACAGCTGTCCATAGTGAAGGCTACTGGCTCTAAAAATAATATCTGTTCATCATTAATCAACCTGGACAAAGCTTCAAGTTATGCAAAGGATAAGTGTTAGTCACAGAGTACTGTACTTGACCAACTTTGACAATAAATTGAATGTTTGAAACTTTTTGTAAGACTGATGATGACAAGGGGCAGCCAACATTCCATGTCTGATAGGCCACTGGTCAGCACAAATTCTCAAAGAATATCACAACATACAAAGCTAGAATAATCTAGCTTTGCTTACGTTGTAAAAACAGTCAACATGAGTTAGTCCCCACCAATGAAAAAATGTTCTTACTTTCCAAGATTTAGACATGGTGTTATACAGCCTGCACATGGCAAGTAATCCACCATAAACATGAGGGTGTGTCTTAAAACAGATATTAGAGTGGAAGGTTAATTTTACTGAACAGTAGGCAGCAAAAGGGGGAGAGAAGCCAGGATATGGCAGGTAATAATAAAAAAAAAAAACAATGTTGACAAAGGAGTAGCAGCCTGGTCTAGGAGAAAATGCAGCATTAGCAGCACAAATATGAATCCATAGTACTAGCTGTAATAACTTATCGACACAGAAGCTATCAATATCTGCTTCATCATTTTCCTGTGTCAGAGCTGGTACAGTGGCAGCCAAAACTAAATAGTAAGATTGCTAGGCATATTATTGTGAGATCCCCAAATGAGATTTTGCTGTGACATGTCTAGATTTATCACTACTTACAGTATATCTGGCATACACTGTTGTGTAGGAGATTCATCATCCACACACTAGAAAGTAGGACCTGTTGAAAGGGGGAAAGTTTGTTTTTTGTGAAAAAGGAGCATCTCGCAGATTTTTTCCCATGGAATGGAATGTTCTTTTGGTGGTGACTGTAATGCCTGAAGCACCAATGATTCTTTCTGATTGATTTTTTCTGAGTACAGTATATACATGTAGTTGAATAACCAAAGAGGTAAATGGCTGCCTCTACTGGAGAGGATCAGATGGTCTATTTGTGTTACCAGTACTTCAGAGGTTCATTTCCTTTTGCAAATGTCAATGTTTTCATCCAGACAGTCCTGCAACTTTTGTTTGCTGGCATCTCAAGCAGCACCATATCACAATGTGACTTTATGATCATTTCAATTAACCCATAGTCAAGTCACCATTTACACAATGGTTTGTTATCAACTGATGTCTTTTGCGTTTTTTCAAGCAGCAGGAGTTCTGACTTGACTTGGAACAAGGATGAATGCACCCCACCCCACCCCACCACCCTGTCATTTAACTTCAGCAGTAGTAGCAGCAGCAATACCTTGAAACCTTGGACTTCCTCCTCCCATTCATCTACATAGCCTGTCACTGAGCATGCAATTGATGACTGTTTCTCTTCTGATATGTTTGCAGTTCCAGCCTGTTTGAGACCATCCAGTAAGTGCAGAGACCAGATGGATAAATCAATCTTTATATGACTGCCTTCGTCCACAACAAAGAATGTCCCAAATTTATCCTTGAAATGATAATCTAATGGGGTGGCCAGGATGTTGTAGTCAGCTCTATAAATTTCAGAAATGTACAAGTCACTCAAGAAAAGTGTTGTTTTTTTTATTCTTATAATTTGTATTATTTTGAAGAAAAGAAAAAAAATATATATATATATATATATATGATGGCAAAGGGCTATCACCACCTACTCCACAAATGTACAGATAGTTTGAGAATATTACATAGAAGCATAGAATGTGATGGCAGATAAGGGCTGCTGGCCCACCGAGTCTGCCCATTTGATCTATTTTATTTAATTAACCTTCCTTTTTTTGTCACAGACTTCACTTGATCTACAGTGCCATCCTTTCCCTTCCTTCCTTACGCCTTCAGTTCCCTTGTGTCTGCCCCAGGCTTTTTTGAACTCCTCCACTGTTTTCACCCCTACCACCTCCTCTGGAAGGCTGTTCCAGGAATCCACCACCTTTTCCATGAAGACGTACTTCTTCACATCCCTCCTGCTTCATTGCATGCCTCCTTATACTAGAGCACCTTTTTCTCTGAAAAATACTCACCTCCTGTACCTTGTTAACTCCAGTTAGGTATTTAAAGGTCTCGATCATATCCCCCCCTCTCCCATCTCTACATAGGAGGAAGAAGTCATAAGTGATGTGCAATGAATTCAAAGAAGGCTGACCCAGGCAAACAACTGTATATAATAAAAATTAATCAAGCTGTAATATTTTAATCATAATACATTTTTCAAACCCACAGCCACTACTTAACCTCCATTACACAAAATTAAATAGTCAATGTCAATGTTAGAGTCATAATAAATATTAAGACAATGTTAAAACTTAAGGGTCCATCTATAAATTACTTTAGTCTCATACCTGTTGCATTAACCCATTTAAGTAGACGTTACACTGTGAACATTTCAAATGCCCCAATAAAGATACCTATAGTCAGGTATATCAAATACTAACCAAAAAATTGTGGTTTCTACATCCTCATATTGTATTATTTTCAAACTAGTTGGATATTTTTAAATGGATATAAAACATATAGAATGAAGTATGGGTCAGTGTGTGTAATGAGAAGTTTACACACACCCGAGGGATTAGATGCTACATAATATGAATAGCCTCTAACCCTGAAGGTGTGCGTAAACTTTGAGTTTACACACAGTGACCCATATTTTATTTTATATAATTGCTGGGTTTTCCTTTTTTGCCTCAACAATTATATAAAATAAAAATATGTTCCTGGTGTCCATGGTCTGGCTAGGTTTTAATGAGTGGTCTGTGGTCAGCCATATTTATTTATTTAGAAGCTTTTTTTGCAAATCACAGGCTTTTTTAAAAAAAAAAAAAAGAAGAAGAAGTGATTTTCTGTTTTAAAATACTGTAGTTTACCACTGAGTCCCAGTGGTGGCTTAGTGTCCAGGGAAGAGAAAGCAGTTAGCAGTGAGTGGTCAAGAGCAGATGGGGTCTGGCGTGCACATGCCCAGAGTGAGGGAAACCGTGCATGTGTTTGCCATAATAAACACTCCTTTATTATGGCAAATTATGCCTCGGTTTCCCTATGGGGAAAAGGAAAACTTAGTTATTATAAAATAATAAACTCATGTTCCTACTACATTTGCTCCACCTGTGCACACAGTGACATTTTAGTTCCCACAGCTGTCAGGGATTCACCTTTGTTAGTGTCCTTTTCATAGTATGATGTGAGAAATGCTGAAAGCTGGTCAGTTTCAAAGATTACATAAACTTTTCCTTTGTATGATTCACAGACCTTAGCAGGAGGGATCACTTGAAACAGTGCACCTGGCCGGCCCGGTGGCGTAGAGGGTTGAGGCGCTGGCGCCTTACCTCGACCCACACCGGCGACCCGGGTTCGAGGAGCGGACTCGGGTCTCAGAATCAACAGGGAAGGCAGGATCGAGCGTCTGACGGACTGCTCTCCTGTTCTGGGGTGGGTTAGGGAGTATCTTCGCGCGTGCAGAGGCCCTAGTGGAGACTGGAGGCAATGCGTATGTAGCGAACTAGATGGGGAACAAGAAAGCGAAAAATCCGCACCGAAGTTAACCCGGATGATGGACGCCGGGTCCCAGCTTCCTTGAATACTCCCTGAGAGCCACAATTGCCTCAGCAGCTCCGAGGTCTGAGACAATAGTAGTGTGCTGGTTCTGCCCCCGCTGGTGCCTTTCCCCTCGGAGGAGGGGGACCCATCCAGTGCAAGGGTTACACCGGACTTGCCCGAGGAAGGCTGCAGATATGAGGTAGGTGGCTAAGGGGAGTTAGTAGGGGAACGCCCGGGTCCTAGGCGGCCTGAGGGAGAGGTAACTCTGGGGCACGTAGGAGGGGAAAAGAGAAAAATGAAAAAAAAAGAAACAGTGCACCTATTTCCAGCATATCTTGCCTGTAAGACAAGAACTTATACCTTCTTTGTTGTGTGGAACAGGCATAATCGTAGAAAACCTGAAAAATTATGTGTTTTATAAGTTAAAGTGCCTTTCACTCTGAAGAGCTGCAAATCATAATCTGACTCAAATGCAAGAGAAATAAAGACAGTAATTTCAGTGTCAGGGTCAGGTTGAGTCAGTTCTTGAGCTCCCTTTTTTGTCAATTCCCCTGACTACATTTGTTTTCTTTTGGGCACCTGAAAAGCTGTACTCAGAAAAGGCAAATTGTCAGGAGGTAAATCATATACTTGGAGGAAAATGTCTAGGAAACTGTGTACATATATATATGTCGAGAATCTGTGTATGTTCAAAAATACTCAGCTCTCAAAGAGTTAAGAAACAACCAAACACCAGGTCCCGTAAGAAACTGCCTACTTGTCCATTCAATTTAGTATGCTAACCCCTGCCAGCTGAAAGAACTCTGGGGTTGGGGGAGCTTGACCCCTTTTTCACACAAGAAAAACTCAGACGCTTCACAAATATAGGGACCTAGTCACAAAGGGGCATAGGGTATGTGCGATAAACACGTACCCAGCCCACATAGGCTGGTTACATTGCAGGCAAAGTGCAGATCAAGTGTGAGGGGAGTTTGTGGAGTTCATGGAGGCAGTAGGGCTGGGGCACAGTACTCTGCTCTAATATTTCTATAATTTATATTTTTAATGATGTTTGTTTTAAGTTTTATGGTTTTTATTTGATGCATTATGAGCAGGGTGCTATTATATTCTACAAAGCTGTTAGTGCTCGCAGGTGTAGATTCACTCACTGCTAGTCAGTTGGAAAATAGCACAAATTATTCCTGGCTGGGTGCAACTGCTAAATCTCATATTGGAAAGCATATACAGACAGAACTTGACAAGTAAATTATATTGCACAAGGTTAGTATTATAATAGAGAGAAATAATATGGATGAATAAAGCTGTAAAGAAATGTCTGCTGATTTTGTTGTCATTCTTACTGGCAGGTGGTACTAAACCCATTCCTGGTCCCATTCCTTCTTATCAAGATCAGGATCAAAATGATACTAGATCTAGTTTAAGGCATACTACTTCTTTGATTCATGTCAATATTAGGAATATTTTACCAAAAATAGATAAATTTCAGACCTGGGTTTCTGTTAACTTTGATGTAGTTGCTGTCTCAGAGTCATGGTTAGCCAGAAATATACCTGATACAACTGCTTGTTTAGGTGGACTTAATTTATATTGAGTGGACAGTCAGATTAAACGGAGTGGAGGAGTTTTGGTGTATGTAAAAAATAATTATTTTGTTGGTGGATATAACATTTCCAATTCTCGTGTGGAAATTGATTTTCTTCCACTGATTATCTATTTGGGGGGGTATAAAACATCTTCATGTAGCTACTTTTTATTTTCCAACAGGATTTTCACAGGAAGGCCTATCACTACTTACTGATTACAAAACCTCAATTTCAGTAAATGAGGAAGTTGTTTTGCTGGGAGATGCCAATATAAACTAGGGCTGTGCATGGGCCGAATAGTATTTTCCGAATACCACCATTCAGATGCATTTTCCGAATAGTTCACTATTTGGCCACTATTCTGGAACTACTATTCGGTGAGATTTCCAAGTCTTGTAGAGCTTTGTTGGCCAATCAAAAACTGTTTCTTGAGCTCAAAGGCAAGCACACCATGTGACTTCCTCACTCTGAGCTGGTAGAAGACAGGAGACAGTGGTTTCTGAGAGCTGCTCTGCAGTACTTTTGAGACCTTAAACTTGCTAAAAAAGAAACTGATTTTTGCTTCACGGGCTTTTTTGGGTCAGTATAGTTTTTTTGATCAGTGTCAGAAAAGCTATGTTTGGCTTTCTGACAGGTATTTTGTCCTTGTTGCTGTACTCAGTTACAGGGACTAGGAGGGCTGTCTGCTAACACCCCTTCTCTGCTGCTGTCTGACATAGCTCCAGTGTGATTTTTGTGGGTGAAGCACATTTTATTTTTGTGTTGGTTTTTTTTTGCTGTTGTCTGGTTCCAGGCTTGGTTCTGTGCATGACTGATGAGGGTGTCTGCTAACTCCCCCTCCTGCAGGTCACTGCTTATAATTTGCTGTATATGTGCAAAATATTTAATTTTGTGAGGCTTCACCCTGCATCTGCTTCCTTAATATATTTTTTCATGAGACAGGGCCACAGCTGTGTGCACACAGATTTTGAAATAAACATCTTCAGTTCTAAGCCAGTCAGGCTTGACTCACTGAATTAGTATTGTTAGTCTCCTCTGGTTCTGGGGATATATCCCTGTACACATGAGGAGAAGAAGAAGAAGAATCAGTGTTTATATAGTGCTTTTCATACACAGTGTATCCCAAAGCACTTTACAAGCAATGCTAGACTGGTAGTGAAGTGACTGAATGTGTGGAGGCAACCATGTCGCACATCATTACCCACACACAGCCTGGATAATTGCATGAACCGGTTTATGGGAAGGGTAATGTTGGCCAGGACACTGGGAATGTTACCTACTCTTTGCGAAGAGTGCCCTGGATTCTTTTACTTCCACCTGGACACCCACCAGGACAACACCAGAATGGGCAGAAGGGACCTCGGTTTAACATCTCATCTGAAGGATGGCACACCCCAGCTTGTTACAGCACCCCCCAATACTGCATTCGGATGCCAGGGATTTTTAGGTGCAAGTCCAATCCCAGTGTGGGATGAGAACCCACGACCTTATGGTCCAAAGGCAGATGTGCTACCAACTGAGCCACGCTGACACAGCGGCTGACCCCCCCCCCACACTTTTACAGCCCACTGCACACAATTAAGCTGTGCTTGTGAAATATATCCCCTTGCGAGTCTGTGCCGTGTGTGTGTATGTGCACAGTTGTGCACATGCATTTGTTTTGTTTGTTTATTGTTGTTTTGTTAATTAAACCATTGCACTTAGTGAAGCAGGCTTGTCTCACTGAGTTAACTGTATGTCATCTCTCTGTTCCTTGCTCAGTTCCATGTTTGACTAAATAGGTTGCCCTTTTCTTCCCCTTCTTAGTAGCAGTGTTTTTCTTTACTGCTACATTTTATGTGGTGCAGTATAACTGGAAAGATCGGTGTATTACTGTAGTTCCACAAGCACTAAGTAAAGCATCACACACAGGTACTACATAGTAATAGTTTGTGTTTTACACAGTAACCACTAGTGACCTGATCCATCATGTCTTTAGCAATCTTGCAAACATGCTTGGTCCAGCCCCAGCAAAGCATCTGCACTGCTGGCCCCAAGTGGTGAGGGACAGGATGATAGAACACAAACATACAGCACATCCACACAATTACTGCTAGTGTTGTCCCTGGGCTGCCAAACCCCCAAACAATCTATGTAGAACAAAGGAAGCACTCAGCGGGGAGGAGGAGGGGTTGCAGTTACAAAAATACAGTTCAGAGCAGTGCAGCATAAAGTTGCCAATACATTTGTTTGTGCTAAGGCTGGAGGATGCCAATAGAGCCCTGGTGCTTTGACCAGAACCTGGTCTTTGTCAGGGTGCATGTCGGGAATGTACAAACACGCTATGAATATACAACCCTTAACGAACTACACAATATAAATAAGTGAAGTTAAAATGAATGAGACTGAGATGCCGTTGTAACAAAACAATCCACAACTAACATACCCAAAGATGAAACACTGCATCAAAATTATAGAACATAGTTCATACTGTGGTGCCAGACAGTATGCAATGCAGTATCGTGCAGAATTGCTGTAAAATACTGCAGTATGCTGCAAGGAGCAGTGTAATTTAATGGCAGTTAAGCCCTCCAGTCATCCACTATTTTGTGGCTTGTCATTTACTGCAAAGTATTAAATTGCATCTTGTCTTGCTCCACTGTAAATTATTGATTCATAATACAATTCCAGAGAAGGTAGTGAGATAGACTACATAGACAATGACATACAGGTGTCTCTCTTTATTTGATGGGCTCAAATATTGTTCTCCCCAAGCATGCCTTTTAGTTCTTGCAGCATTGGTAATAGTACTACTACCACTAATACCATTAGCAGTACTACTACTGCTGGTGTCACCACCTGTCCATCTGTACGTTCACTGTCACATCCTGTTGTGCACTAGTAGGAGGGAATTAGAGCATACATGCTTTGTGCAGCAAGCAGCAGACACCACCACCAGTGTCCTCACTGCTACCATTATGGCTGCTACATCCACAGCCAGTGTGCTTCCCATCACCACCAGTGCCATTCTTGCAGCAGCCACCCTTTCAGCTGTCACCACTACTGCAGCCACTGCTAATACTATTCCTATGCCCATGGCTGAAGCACCTTCTACCCTGTGTCTGTGATCATGAACACCCTCTAGTGCTGACCCAATGCAATGCTTGATATTGTTTTCAGAGTGCTATGTGTGTGTTGTGGTGGATCGAGTGTGCCACATGAAGCTTGTGTTGCATTAGTGAGAGCTCAATGTTGGTCGCTGAAGTGTCATTGAGGTGTATATGGTATACCAGGTTCAATGGGTGATTAATGGTGTTGCTGAAGTGCTTTTTTAAAGTTTCCTTAAAACAAACACCTTTTCTGGCTGAATACCGAATACCGAATAACGAATACTGAATACTTGGGACCAGAATACCGAATATTCGGCCGCATATTTGGGAAAAGGTATTCACACAGCCGTAATATACACTGGCTACAGCAAGTTAATGCTAATTTTAGAAACCAGTTGCACAACCTTAATTTGAATTGGGTCAGCATTTAATATACCAAGAACATATTAACTATGTGGTTCAAATGGTACATTCCAGACTGGGACAATTCTACAGATTAAGTAATTGTTTATCTGCTTTTTAAAGAAAAGTATTGGCTCAATCATTACTGTTACCGATTATTGATTATGGTCTTCCAATTTATTCCTCAGAAACTAGTATTAATTTGCTGCATGTGAGAACATTGTATCACTTGGTTTGTGGATTTACTAGTTCAACTTCTCGTTTAACACATCACTGTACCTTGTGTAATATTTTGGGGTGGTTGCCTTTTGAGCAAAGAGTAAATTATTTTAGTCTTTTATCTTTTAAAAGGTTATTTGGTACTCCAGTATATGTATCATTTATGCCGACCATTTCTGCTGGTTCTCATTCTTATTGCATAAGATCAGTTAATGTTGACAAACTGAACCCTCCTTCCTACAAGTCATTTCAAGGTCAAAGGTTCTGGACTTTCCATGTTGTGAAATTGTGGCATGATTTGACTAATGACATTTTAACTTGTAATTCCATGTTTGTTATTACAAAATGTCTGAAGCAGTATTGTCTTTCACATAAAACTTGTTCCTGTTGTATTTAATACATTGTTACTTGTACTGTATTGTATTTTTGTTGTTGTGTCTGGGTCATCCATGAAAATGGGCATGGGATGCCCTTAGGTTAAATAACCAGTCATCAAATATTAAATAAATAAATATAAATAAGCATAGCTATGCAGCCCTGGACAGCTGCAGGGTGCATGGTATTCCCAACTGTGAGCACCCACAGGGCACCTGTCTGTGGCCCTGGCCCCCGGAGTGCAACTGTGGGGAGGCAAATCACAGAACTCGGGGGGTTATCCAATCAGATGCCTGACTTGTGTCCTGAAGTGAATCTCCTGCTGTGCGCATGCAGGGGATCCGGGGAAGGAATGGACCCCGGCAAACTGATTCCGATAGTCCGATGCCTGAATGACTGCCCCCAGCCCTTCCTGGGAGCCCAGTGTGCTGGGACAGCAGTGTGTGGGGGACTTCCCTTTGCCACCACAACCAGTGGGAGTCTGTTGGGGGGATGCGTAAAAGTTATGGCAGGGTCTCCCTTTGCATAACTTGTGCCCCCCCCCAGGCCGAGCACTTTGCATCTTAGTGAATGGCACAGAGTGTGGGAACACCTCTTGGCATGCCCCCAGATTGTCCATGATGTATAGCTGTGAGGGCAGCTAGGGGATTTTTGTGCACAAAGGGAAAGCACACCTGTTGTGAATGCTGCTGGGGGTGTACTGGACCGTCACAGTGCTGCATTCCCAAGTAGGGTTGCTAATGTTCCTCAGATAAGCAGAGAGTACGCAAGCAATACCTTTGTGAATAGGGCTCATAGTGTCCACAATTTATTGTAATCTTCCCCTATGTTTCACCTGAAAGGCTTCTTCTGGGGGGGCTTATTTTGTAAAATAAAATTCAGAATACATACACTAAAAATCTTTCTGATGAAAAATTTAAACTAGCTACAGAACAGTATGGGCCTGGTTTTAGAACGTGAATGCAGGGCTTGCTTCAAGCCCTGTGTCCACCGCAAAGTTTGATGCAGCTGTGACAAAGCCCTCAGATGCAATGCAGTCCAATTTTTGTAGGGCTGGCGCAGTTGTGGCACTTACCCATTTTACGGCAGCTTGCACCAAAGGTGTGGTGCAAGCCCCTTAAAAAAGGTACCCCCAGGGATGCACATTTAGACCAGGAAAGAGCCTTCTAACTCCCTGTGTCAGGTAGCTTGTATTGAGCGGGTTCTAAAATTCCGCTTTCAGCTAAGGCTGACGCAAGTCGCCACTTGTGTCAGGGACTCAGCTGCAATTTCGGTGCAGTGGCCATAACTCTTTGTAAAATTGGGCCTTATGTATTTAAATTATGTATTCAAATCAGTGAATATAGTGTTCCATACCTGTGGCTTCTAACTATTTTTAATTTTAAAACAAAATCATTCAGTTTGTAATTGTTTTTCAGAATCTGAAATTAATTAAATTAAACACATGTCGTAGTTATGTCCCACATAATACAGTATATTTATATCCTGTTTGAGTCTCATTCCCTATGACAGTCCTGTGATGCAGTAAATTGCAAGTCTGTATTGTTACAGATTACCACCCCAACCCCCACCTCCATCCCTCAGCAATTCCAGTTTAAGTAATCTTAATACTTTCATATTTTCAACAATTAGTAGTTCTAGATATATAAATCCTGGCATCTTTCGGCACTTTCTGTAGGTGAGATGGGGCAAGGTAAATGGAGGAAGGGTGGCCCTCTATGTTAAGGAAGCCACGGAGGTAGCAGAGGATGGGCTGATCAGGGTAAGGAATAGGGTGACAGAATTGCTGTGAGTTAAGCCTGCAACAGTTTCAGGTAAGAAGTAGTGCATGGGGATGGTCTACAGATTGTCAGGAAAGGGGGACTTTGGTGATAGGGAACTAGGGGCAGAAAATGAGAAAGGGACAATAAAGGGGGGAGAGTGGTGGGGGTATATTAGTCTACCAGATGTAATCTGGAACTTTCCAACAGCTAGGAGCATCAGAGGTAAGACACTGCTATATATATTGCAAGACTACTTGCTGTTGCAGCTGATCAGGGAATCCAAAAGGCAGGTGGACATTCTCGATGTGGTACTCACCAACTCAGAAATGGTAGGCAGATTGCAAGTTGGGGAACCACTGGGGGCCAGTGACCATCAAACCATATGGTTCAAACTGGCTCTAGGTACTATACCTTTGTCAAAGACTGAAGTTCTAGGTTTCAAACAAACAGACCTTGACCAGATGAGAGAATTAGTCAAGGATAAGTTGGTTGGAGTGAACAAAACCAGGGGGGTGGAGGAAAGGTGGGGAGTAATTAAAGGGGGCCATTCTTGAGGCAACTAAGTTATGTTTGAGAACAGTTACTAAGAGTAACAAGTACAAGAGACCAATTTTGTTCTCGAAGAAGGTCAGAGAGGCATCAAGAGCCCAACATATCCTTTACTAGGTACAAGGAGAAACAGGAGGATTAGGAATGGAGTGAATACTAGGTAAAGATGAGGGAGGCCAAAAAGGCAGTCAGAGATGCAAAAGCGGACTCTGCACTGCATATTGTGGAGGGGCAAGGGAGGAGAAAAACAGTTCTTCAGATATGTTAGGGACAACAAGGAAGACAAGAGAGGAATTGTAAGGCTGAGAGAGGGGACAGGATAATAGAAAAGGATAAGCAGAAGGCAGCTACTCTTAACAACTACTTTTGCTGTATGCATAGTGGAGGATAGTGGGACTTTGCCAAAAAAGGGCATAGAGGCTGCTGCAAGGGGATCCAAGAAATTGGGCAGGTGTTAACTATAGGAGACAGGGTTAGAAAATGGCTTGCCACCCTTAAAAAAAAGAGAAGGCTTCTGAATGGATGGTATGCACTGCAGAGTGCTCAGTTAAGAAGCATTAGAAATGGATGAACCCCTGGCAGAGCTATTCAGCAGCTCACTACTCTCAGAGGTGGCTCCAAATGATTGGTGGGTAGCAGACATTGTTCCAGTCTACAAGGGACAGGTCAAGGAGCAACCAGATAACTATAGGCCCATCTGTCTCACCTCAGTTGTGGGTAAACTGATGGAGAAAATTGTCAGAGAGGATCTACAGTAGTTGACTACCTGCGGAGAAATGGTCTCTAGGACAGTGAGCAGCAGCGGTTAGTGGCAGGGAGGTTCAATCATACCAACCTGATAGTCTTCTTTAACTGCATAACTAGGGCAGTGGATAATGGAATGCAGTGAATTTACTCTAGTTTGACTTCAGCAAGACATTTGACTTGATGCCGCATAGAAGGTTGCTGATGATGTTAGAGGCTCTGAGAGCAGCAACAGACCTATTTAGGTGGGTGGGAAGTTGGTTGAGGAGGGTAGACAGCAGACAGTGGTGGTAAATGGAGTCAAATGGGGGAGAGTGAGGTCATGAGTGAGGTGCCACAGAGGTCAGTCCTGGGACCAATCCTTTTCAATATGTTAATCAGGGATATAGAAAAGAAACACAGAGCAAAATGTAAACACAGAAGCATAATATCTGATGGCAAAAGGAGACAGAGGGTCCATCATGTCTGCCTATACTATACTACCTCACGTCACTGACCTACTGTGCTGGTGGATTGATGTGTCTCTTTGCAGATGACATTAAGCTCAGTGGCAATATAGAGTGCGTAGACAGCAAAGAGAGGGTAAGGGAGTTGCAAAGGGACCTGCAAAGGTTGCACAGATGGCCCCAGGCTTAACAGTTGAAATTCAACACCAGAAAGTGCAAGGTGATGCACATAGGTAACAAGAACCACATGACAGAATAGTGCTGGGAAGTAGTTTAGAGGAATGGGACCTGGGAGTCATCATAAGTGACTCACCAAGGCAAACTAGCCAGTGCAGCAAGGCCTACAGCAAGGCAACCTGAGTGTTGGGGTTTATTGGGAGGGGTTTTGATAACAGGAGGAAAATGGCAATACCACCTCTCCATAGATCATTTGTTACACCCCATTTGGAATACTGTGCCCAGTTCTGGAGTCCCAACCTAAGGAAAGACAAAGGCAGGCTGGAGACAGTGCAGTGTAGAATAGGGTAACCAAAATTATTCAGGACCAACAGGGCAGATTCTACAAGGATTACCTTATGACAGTGACAGTATACTCGGTGGAGGCAAGAAGGGAGAGGGGGCATGACAGAGACCTTCAAGTTCTTGAATAGAACAAACAAGGTAAACTGCAAGGAACTATTCATCAGGAATGGTGAGTCAAAAACATGGGGACATGAGTGGAAGCTGGTGGGAAGAGGGATGTGAGAAAGTTTTACTTTACCAAAAGAGTGGTTAAGCCTAGAAACAGCCTGCTTGCCTAGGTGGTGGGCCCAGGAACCATTAATGGATTCAAGCATGGCTGGGGCAGAGTTAAGGGCTTAATATCTACTCAGGGATATAGCAGTAAAGCAGGGAGTGAGGGGAGATAGGCCAAAAACATCATCTAGGCAACAGGTTTTGAGAGTAAGATAGGGTAAAACTGGGCAGACTGGATGGACAGATGGTCTTTTCCTGACAACATGGTCTATGTTTCTATGTTTCTGTCTGAACACGCCTTCCCCAAAAGATAATGAGAGGACAGTGTACAAATTATAATAGTTTTGTGATGTCAACCAAGTTAATTGATAACTGACTGACAGGTGGTTGGTGAGACAGTTAAAAGAAAAATAGTTTTTTCCACATTTTCTATGTGATAATCATGCAAATGTTACATCTGAGCAGAGAAATTATCTTTCTTTTTCTCTGAAATAAAGGACACTGGTGAATCAATATGTAATGTATAGAATGGCAGGCAACTGCTGTCATCTCAAAGAATAAAATTGTCCTTTTTTGGTAGCTATTCAGCGATTGTTGTGTCTTACTCTATTCAAAAGAAACTCTATCAGAATGTATTAGAAACAGAGTGACAGGCAGCTGTTGTAACTGTCACAAAAATACTTTTTGTCAGTTATAGCAGCCAGTTACTTGGGGTTTGCAAATACTTCTCTTGAATATTCTCAGTGTATTCATATTTGAGGTCCCATAATAATTTGCCCTTCCAAAATTTGGTAATAATTATTCAGGGGAAAAAAACATTTAAAAATTAAAAAATGGATTAAAAAATCCTTTCTCTATTCCTCAGGTGGCTAGTCCCATGACCACCCTACCCTTTCAGTGGTCTCCAGCCCCCACCACCTCCCTTGTCCGCATACATTAAAAAAACTGCCATTTTGTCACATTGGTGCCATCAAACCATGTCTTTTATAAAGTACTCCCTCCTTAGCCCAACTCTTCTGCCACCTAATTAAACGGGGATGGGCAACTGACACTGTAACTGTTAATAACCCCATTCCATCCTTGATTCATCGATGGTACCAAAGATAGTTTTAGTTTAATGCTCATGGAGCATAATTTGGCTGCCCTGTTACCCACTCGCCTCACCTGACACTATCTCATAAAAGGTTGTGCAAAATTTTCTTCAATGTTAGCTGATGAAGGTCATGGCCCTGGATCCTTATTGGGCTGCACTTCAATGATTCTTTCTATGGAGTGCCACTGTGTAATGGCAGGCCTAGTTTACCAGGCAATGTTGGCCATAAATGTGAGAAAAAACTAATAACATTTATTTAAATGCAACTTTCAGAAGTGTCGGCCATATCCTTCAAACCCATAGCTTCTTCTATTTCTTGTATGCTCCTGCTTGCCCCCTCCTGAAGATGCATCCCTGAAGACTTTATTTTTCAAGTGGTCGCCACTGGATGAGGTTCCCAGCTGTGATGGTTTTTCAAGACTGATGCTTTTTCTCACAAGTTACAGATGGATCAGTACTGATTTGGCACCGGGAGGATGGGGGTGGTACATGCTCCTCAGCCTATACCAAATCAGAATTCCTTCCCTATCTGGCAAGAGGGGGCAGCTATGGGGAGTACCCATTGCAGTGGGTTGAGAGGAAGAGGGAATCCTCAGAAAAGCAGGCCCCGAGGAGGGAGGAAGAGGCCCCCAATAGAGGAGAAAGCAGTTGCTGGTGGAGGAACTCTATTGTTAGGGGGAGAGACTTTGGGAGTTGGGGGGTGAGAGGTGATTGCAGAAGTGTCTGAGAGGTGCTTTGGCTTGAAGGGATGGACAGTGGATCAAGAAGATTGCTAGGGCAGCAGGAAATGAAAAGGAGTTTTATGTCATTGTCCAGCTGGGAGAAAATTACCTGGCGAGGAACAGGGTACGGATAGTGCAGGATACCTTCAGAGTTGGGGAGGGGCCTCAAGCAGGAGGCACACATGGTGGCTTTTGTTGTTAATGCTTTTTATTATTTGTTTTTATAGCAGAACAGATACAGGTATGCATTACAGGATGCATCACATAACAAGATTACAAAACGGTAAAACATGAGCTCCCAGCACAAGAGAGTGGTACAAATGAGGCATGGAAGGAAGGACACATAGCTCTTATGTGTTCAGTATAGAAACCAATATAAGGAGACAGTAAATTGACTAGAGTTGATAAGAACTAGTGCTATAGTCCAAAGTCATTAGGTGAACTTGAATACCTGAAGAATAAGGCGTCCAGTAATAATCAGAGTCAGAAAGGAAGTTGATACACTGTGTCTCTGCCTATGGAGCACACAACAACAAAAACCTAGCAAGCAACATTATCTTACCTCTTAACCATACAGTCGTAAGGGGGTAACCAAAAGAGGGACGGCTACCCTTGCAGGTAACCGCAGAAGGGGAGGGCCCCCTGAGACCCTCTATTAGACCGTACGGGTTCACTCTAAAGAAATCAAGCCTGATGGAGGGTCACCCTATCCCCGCATGGGGGAGCGAAGTAAGCCAAGTAGGGGGCCCAGCAGAGATAGTACTGTGATAGGGCATTGGATAACACATGGGAGAGCCTGTCAAGGGCCACAACCTTAGAAAAGGAGTTTAGTAGCTCAGAGAAGGTAGGAACTTCTACTGTTCTCTAGCAGCAGAGAATGAGCTGCTTGGCTTGAAGGTGGAGCAGGGACAGCCACCTCATCTGATGCCTGTTTAGTTTCACTGAGATGGGGGATAGGCCTAGGATCTAGACTAGGGGATCCAATTCTAGGTCCAAGCCTAGGACCTGTTCCTGAAGGCCCTAGGCAGCCACCAGAAAGGCTACAAGATGGGGCAGGACCACAGGATATGTAGAAGATTCCCTACTGCAGAGCAGCCTCTTAAGCACAAATCATTGTCTATCAAGTGCATCTTAAAAAGTGTTGAGGGGGTACGGTACCAGTGTGAATTAATTTTGTTTTGAATAAGCCTGCTTCTTGCATCTGGATAGGAAGGGTGAGCCAGCTTCCGACACTGTGCCCATTGGGGCTCAGTGATGGGCTTCTGGAGGGCAGCTTCCCATTTGTCTTTAGCTTGCGGGGATTGGGATGATAACTGATCTCTAAGGGTAGGGTATAAGAGACTGACTCTGCTGGTTTTGAGGGAAAGCCATTTTGCCAGTGGGAATGCCCTTTCATATTTAAGGGATAAAGATTTTGTTATGTAGCTTTTAACTGAGCTACTGAGTTGCAGGTATTGCCAGAAAGCAGCTTTCCCCAGATGGAATGCCTGATCCGGCTCCAGGAAGGATTCAATCATGACCCATCCTCCTCCAGTACATCAGCAAGTGCCTGAATCCCTTTTCTTCCCACCTTGGCCAGAATAAGGGCTTGCCATCCACCTGTATGGAATTGTTTCCCCAAGGGGGGATGGTGAAAAGTGAGTAAGGGTTTGCCCGGAGTTTCTTATGCACAGTGTGCCAAGTACAAACCGAGCTAGCAATAGTGGGGGGCTGACCTAAGTGTTTGGGAAAGGGATTATACAACAGGACTGGGACAGAATGCACCTGGGCCACCGCAGCCTCCATAGAAACCCATTGGGGCTCCTCAGTGAATGTTGAGGGGAACCATGTCAGGGATTGAGCCATAGTAAAGACCCACTTGTACCCCTCAATCCAGGGGAGGCCCCAACCCCCTGCAACCAAGGGGATCTCAGCTTATTTCTGCTGTAATGATGGGAGGATCTTTCCCAGATGAAACTGGTGAAGATGTTATCTATTGCCTTGGTTCACGTGGCTGGGGGCTCCAGTGGAATGTGTGTGATGGTATATAGGAGTTTAGGGGCCACTACCATATTCAGAGCGGAGATCTTACCAGCAAGAGTAAGGTGGAGTCCACACCATCGGTCACACTCCATTCTGATTTCAGCTAGAAGAGGCTTAAGATTAATATACCATAATTTGGATAGGTCTGGAGTTAGATGGATACATAAATACACTAAGGTATGTGGAGCCCACTGAAGTCCAAGGTGGGCCAGCTGCCCTTCCTTACAATGAGAGTTGAGGGGGAGCACCTCCATTTTGGACCAGTTCATTTTCAAACAGAGTACTTAGTAAAGTCTGCTAGAAGAGGAAAAAAGGGGGGGGTGCAGGGAGGTTAGGGCATCCGCCAGAGGGACCAGAAGATCATCCGCATACATGAAGGTAGAAAAGGTACCAGTACTAATGCAGAAGCCTTCTATTTGCTGGGATTGGTGGATGGCCACCGCTAGTGGCTCGACCGCAAGGATAAAAAGGAGGAGAGAGAGGGGACACCCCTGTCTGGTGCTCTTCCCTAGAGGAAATGGGGCAGAGAGGGTGGAGTTGGTAAGTACCTGGGCTGTGGGGGCATAATACAGGGCCTTTACCCAGCCTTGAAAGTTCTGTCCAAAGCCCAAGGCTGTCAGTACTTGCAGGAGGTAATCTCATTCAAGGGAATCAAAAGCCTTTTCAAAATCGATTGCCACCGTTGCAGCAGAGGTGGGGCAGCTGTCCTCATAAGACAGGATGTTGATCATAGAACTGATATGGACCCTGCTATAATGGCCGGGAACAAATCCCACTTGGGAAGGGTGCATCAATGATGTAAGGAAGTGATTTAACCTGGTGTCAAGGATTTTTGCAAAGGCTTTGCTGTCCGCGTTTATCAGTGTGATAGGCTGGTAGCTAGAGGGAAATGTGGGATCCTTCTCTTTCTTTGGGAAGACAGTGATGACCGCATCCCTTAGAGTAAAGGGAAAAGAGCCCTGAGTGATCACTGAGTTAAAGAGGGAATTGAGAAGGAGGTCTATTTGAATAGCCTTGAAGCACCACATCTCAGGGGGGAAACCATCTGCCCCTGGTGCTTTCCCTCTATTCAAAGAGTGAAAAGAGTTTATAACTTCCTGGGGTTCTATGGGTGCATCCAGAGAACTCAGCTGCTGTGGTGGCAAGTGAGGGAGTGGGAGAGAGACAAGAAAGCAGTGGACCTCCTGAGTATCCATATCCCGAGAGGAGGAATAGAGAGCCTTGTAGAAGTCATAGTCTCATTGATCTGCTCTGGCTGGGTACAGACCTGGCCCCTCTTGTGTTTTAGTCTGGGAATAGATCTTGGCTCTTTGCTTCTGCAGCCAACAGGCTAGGACCTTACCTCCCATCTCTCCACCTTCCCAGTACTTGTGCTTCAAACACAGGATGGCCAGCTCAGCCTTCCTGGCCGAGAGGTCATTAATTTGCAATCTGATTTGCACAATTTCGCGGCTTAAGGGAGAAGAGAGCTTGAAGTGGGGAGTTTGCTTGGATTTAGTCTCCAATTCCATCAACCAGCTCTCTAGAGGTTTGAGCTGACTTTCTCGCCGCCTCCGACGGTAGGTTGATAGCCCCAATTATAGCACCCCGAATCATGACCTTGAGGGCCTCCCAAACCATTGCTCGAGGGGAAGTTGATGTTGGATTGTCCTGGAGAAAGTTAGTCACCTCTGCTTGGAGCCAGGAAGGAAAGTCTGGATCGCACAATAGCAGGGGTTCCAGTCACCAGGACAGGGATCGAGCTGTCGGGGGGCTTCGAACCAGGTGAAGTTGAACAGGAGAGTGGTCAGAGATGACCATTAGGAGGATTTTGGCATCTACAGAGCTGTTCATTATAGTGGAGGAAACCAGCCAGAAATCCAGCCTACTGTGTGAGTTGTGGACAGGGGAGAAAAAGGGACAATCTCTCTCTCTCTCTCTCTCTCTCTCTCTCTCTCTCTCTAGGGTGGTGAATGCGTCAGTGGTCCTGAAGTCCCAGGTCTGTAATCAGTTGCAGTAGAGAGAGCCGGGCCTTGGAATGCGGATCAATGCTAGTGGAACTTTTGTCCCAGCCAGGGTCCAGAGGGAGATTGAAGTCCCCACCTAAAATTATCGGGATATCGGGGGTGGACAGTTGATTGATGTCTTGGGCTAGAGCATGAAAAACATCAGGGGAATCATCATTTGGGCCATATATGTTTGCAATAGCTAAAGGGCCTTCCGGTGTGTTTATCAAGGCTATGATCCATCTTCCTTGTGGATCTACCTTCACCTTAGTTTGGGTCAACTTCAGGGATTTGTGCAGGAGAATGGTGACCCCGCACTTACAAGTAGGTGCGAAGGCCGAGATAACCTGACCCACCCACATCCGTCTTAGCCTGTCATTGTCTGATTTTCTAAGTTTTGTTTCCTGTAATAAAGCTACTTCAGACCTCGACCTCTTAATGTGTGTTAGCACCTGGTTCAGCTTTACCGGGTTGTTCAAGCCCCGCATGTTCCAGGTGTAAAAGTGAATGTCACCCATAATCCCAGGGAGGAAGTTTAGAGCTTGAAGCAGGGTGACTATAATGAGGGAGAGAGGTCGAGATGAGATGTAGCCAAGGTGACACTTTCACAACTGTAATGAGCTAGGGAGTCTCCAACCCCAACCTGTACCCATATAATCGAAACTTTCATGGATTAAGAGGTATAAACAAATCAACACATTAGTTGCAAATGAGTGGTAATAAGAACTTCCAAACCAGATAGAACTATATACACAACCATGCCCAACATTGGCTAGGTGGGAGTACAGACAGTAGACGTTAGTAGCAAGAGCTGACGGACAGCCTCCATCTCTCGTGGGGGTAGCAGACATGGTCCAGCGTCAAGGCCAAGGATACCAGCCACCCTAGACCCACAGGGGGAACCTAGCAATGGGGTACCCAAATGAACTGGGGGAGAGTAAAGGCACCCCACCTGGAGCAGCCCCCCTAACAATCAGGGGCCAATTCCGGTGTCCAGTGGTGGAGGAAGACCGGAGCCTAAAGCACCAAGATTGATCATTAGTGGAGCCAGTTAGGCCCATATGCATGTACACATAACTAGAAAGGACTGTTTGCACCAGAATACAGTCACAGCTATTAAGTGGTGGGCCCTACAGGGTAGGCCCAGCAGAGTTACTCTGCTGGGGGGGGGGGGCTGTCCATTACCCTCAAATTATCCCCCATTCCTCCAGCAATGACCTGAGTGGAAATAGAGTTGCAAACTTAGCTGAAGTATAAAGTCAGGGTGGAGGGTCGACGGGTCCCAAAGAGCTTGCTGGAGCCAGCGATGGATCTTCGGCCTGTTGTGGAGTGGAGGCCCGAGGCTGATGTATTGAGTTGCCAGAGAGCGGCAAGGAGGCTGCAATAACCTCCGCCCAGGATCTGCTGGCTGTGGCAGTTGGGGCTGGTCCAATTCCTCCAGGATGGAAATTATCCCGCTAACGATTCTCTTGCTCCTCCAGTGAGTGAGATTGCAACGGCTTGAATGGGTTCAGTGAAAAGAAGGTCTGAAGCCCCGAATCTTCCTGTATCCCCAGGGCTGCCTCTTCTGATGTGTTGGAAGATGTATTGCGTGCTGCAGGATGTTGCGTCAGAGCATTTCGTGAGGATGGCTGACACTTCCTGGACCTCGGCAGGAGGGTGGCATTGTAAACTTTCAGGTCTGGGGTGTCCTGAGAGGGGTGAGGATCCATCTGATTGCTCACAGGAGTTGGAGGAAATGCAGGATGGTCCTGATTTGACCCAGCCACCATTCCACGAAACTCCGCAGGACACTGGGCGCGGAGAAAGTCGAGAAGACTTTCAGGTGAAGTGAAAAGCAACAGGGTGCCATTGTAGATTACCCACATAGTCACAGGGTATCAAAAAGAGTAAGTGTAGTTGTATTTTTGCAAGACTTTGCTACCAGGAGAGAATTCTTTCCTTCTTTCGGAGAGCTCTTTCAAATAGTCCTGGAATTCTTGGATGCGGTGCCCTTGCCAGGAGATTTGGGAAACATTTCTGGCTGCCGCAGCTATCGCTTCTTTTTGGTGAAAATCAAGGAACTGTGCCAGCAAGGGTCTAGGTCTCTCTCTCTCTCTCTAGGCCTGGGAGGGGGAGCTAGCGAGCAGTATGCATGCTCAATCTGAGGCTTAAAGCTATCTGGTAGGCTCAAGAGCTGAGTTTATACAGTCTGAAGAAAATTTACTGCGTTTTGTTGCTCCGCTCCCTCCGGGAAGCCTACAAAACCAAGATTGTTGTGGCAGCTGTGGTTTTCTAGGTCATCGACCTTGTCTTGCAGCAGATGTATCACTTTGTTTTGCTCTCTCAGAGTAGAAGTGAGCTCCTGGATAGCGGCATCATGCGAGCCTAGTCTGCGCTAGCTGTGAAGCAGTCTAACTTCAATATCATGCAGTGTTTGAGTCATATCTGTGACTGCTGTAGTTAGGTGGGCCATCTGGGTTATGAGTTGGTTGAACAGCTGTTCTGTGGTTAGCGGGTCTCCAGAGACTGGCACTGCATAAGCCATGATGTGATCGGCACCCGGGAGTTGCAGCCCAACATTGTCGTATGGAGAGAGGCACTCATGTTGAGATAAGGTCGCCAAGAGGTGCACGGTAGATCCCCCGTACTTTATATGCAAAATCTGTGCAGAAAGCGGGTCACTCTGAAGTCGGATGCTGCCGATCTTTCCCCGAAGCCAGAGAGCTACTAACTTAAGTGGCATACTGTTTGGCACCCGGCCACGCCCCCCCCCCCACATGGTGACTTTTGTTGAGGTGTTACCTGTGTCTGACCAGGGAAAAGTAAGAGTACTCTGCACCAGAGAATTTAACAACTGGTTGAATGCGTGGTGCATGGAGGAGGGCTTCAGCTACATTGGGGAATGGGGGCCAACCTAGAAGGAGAGGGGAGACGGCCTGCATCCTTCCAGAAAGGGAACTGCAGTCCTTGGTGGGAGGTGTAATGCTATTTAGATGAGCATTTAAACTAGCTGGTGGGAGCCAGGATGTAAAACCAAGGAAGGTAACAATTGCCCCCACCAAGGATGATGAAGCATCAGGAAGGAAGAGCTTGAGGGGAGTAAACTCCCATAGCACAGGGGTGTAAGAGGGCAGCAGTGGGTACAAGACAGAGGAAAGGGGGGTAAAAATCATAGAAACATAGAATATGTCAGCAGATAAGGACCACCTGGTACATCTAGTCTTTTCCCTGCCTATCCTGCAAATACAGACTCTACCTGGTCCGGCCTCAACCCCCTCCTTGATACTAGTTTCCCTTTATACCTAACCCATACATGCCTGAAGCCCACCACTGTTTTTGCCCCCATCATCCCCTCTGAAAGATTCTTCAAGGCATCCATCACTCTTTCAGTGAAGAAATACTTTCTCACATCCTTCCTGAACTTCCCCCTCCAGTTTCATTGCATGTCCCTTCGTTCTCGTACACCTTCTTTTCTGAAAAATGCTGCCTTCCTGTTCCTATTCACCCCCCTCAGGTATTTAAAGGTCTCTATCATGTCTCTCTTCTCTTCCAGGGTGTACATGTTTAGATCCCTCAGTCTTTAATCATGGGACATTTGATGCAGCCCTTTCACCATTTGTGTTGTCCCTATTTGCCCTCTACCCTGTCTATGTCTTATCTGAGGTGTGGTCTCCAGAACTGGACACAATACTCCAGATTGGTCTCACCAATGAACAGTACCACCTCCCTCCTTCTGCAGGTAACACCCATCCCTATGCACCCCAGCATCCTCTTACTTTCCATACTGCCTTGTCACATTGTTTTGCCAACTTAAGAGCATCTGTTATGATTACCCCTAGTTCCCTTTCTTGTTTAGTGATTGTCTGTACCTCCACCTCATTCTATATTCAGCCTCTGGGTTTCTGCACACAAGGTTCATGATTTTGTACATTTTCACATGGAAACCAAGCTGCAATACCCTTGACCATTCCTAGAGCTTTTTCAGGTCTCTATTCAATCTCTTCACCCCCACTGGAGTGTCCACCCTATTGCAGATCTTGGTGTCATCTATGAAGAGACACACCTTCCTTTACAGTTCTTCTGCAATGTCATTTATCAAGACAGCAAAGAGTACTGACCATGAGATACCCCACTGGTCATTATCCTTCCCCCAAGTGAATACCGTTTACCACTACCCTCTATCACCTCCCTGTCAGACAATTTTTTACCCAGTGTACCACCTTGGTTACAACCCCCAAGCATTCCAGTTTATTTATGAGCCTGCTGTTTGACACAGTGTGGAAGGCCACGAAGTCTAAGTAGGCCACATCCACCACTCCCGGTGATCTATTTGTCTGGTCACCCAGTCAATAAACTGCATTAGGTTTGTTTGACGTGATCTCCATCCCGTGAATTTGTGCTGCCTTGGGTCCTGTAGCCAGCAGGATGCAAGGTATTCTAACAGTTTTACCTTTAGGAGTGACTCTATTACTTTCCCAACTACTGATGTCAGACTGACCGGCCTTACCCAGTCCTCTGGGATCACATCTGTTGCTACTGAGTTATTGAATAGAGCTGTGAGAGGTGCAGACAGCACCTCCCTGAGCTCCTTCAATACCGCTGGATGTACCCCATCTGGTCCCATAGCCTGGTCCTCTCTAAGATTCACAGATCCCTTCAGGACTCCTTCCCCTTTAAATGGACTTTTGTCTATTTCCCTCTTTCCAGTGGTTCTGTAGCCTATATGTGGCCTATCCCCTTCCCCTTCCATTGTGAAGACAGAAGTATCTGTTCAAGATATCTGTTTTTTCCAGTTCACCCTCTGCACAGTCTCCCTATGCACCCCCCAGTCTCACAATTCTTCCCCTTGTTTTCTTTTTTCACTTATAGTATATACCTGAAAAAGGCCTTGTCATAGAAACACAGAAACATAGACTCTGACAGCAGATAAGGACTACTTGGCCCACCTAGTCTGCCCATTTCCCTTCCTACAGGATACGCTGTAGATCCTAGCTAACCAATAGCCTTTTCTACTCCCCTCCCGGCTATTCTTTCCTCAGTTTGGGCCTTAGCACCTCTCACTACCTTCCCTGCTTCCCTCTATTTTTGCTGGTACAGATCCCTATCCATTTCTCTCTGTATCTCTTTGTATCTCCTGAATATTGTTCTTCTTTCCCTTACCCTTGCCTCCACTTCCCTTGTGTCAGTGTGGCTCAGTTGGTAGCACATCTGCCTCTGGACCTGAAGGTCATGGGTTCCCATCCCACACCATGATAGGACTCATACCAAAAACACTGGCACCTAAGTGCAGTATTAGGGGAGTGCTGTACTGCTGAGGTGTGCCGCCCTTCAGAATAGATGATAAACTGTGGTCCCTTCTACCCATCCTGGTGGGTGTCCAGGTGAAAGTGAAAGAACCCAAGGCATTCTTTGCAAAGAGTAAGGGACATTGCTGGTGTCCTTGCCAATATTCCCTTCCCATAAAACTGGTTCATGCAATTGTCCAGGCTGTGTATGGGTGCTGATGTGCAATATGGCTGCCTACACATTTAGTCACTTTACTACCAATCTAACATTGCTTGTAAAGCACTTTGGGCTACATTCTGTATGAAAAGCGCTATAGAAATGCTTTTTCTTCTTCTTCTTCTCTTGAGAATCATATTGGTCTCTTTTTTTTTCTTTCTACTTTTGCTCACCTCTGTTGCACAGAGAACTATTACATTCGTTAATCTGGCCATCTGTCTCTCCACCCCCATCAGGATAATCAGGAATGCAAACTTAAAGGATTAAAAGTGACAGGGAAAGAAGAAGGTAAAAAGGGAAGAGGTGGATGGAGGTGCTTCAGAGGACAGCACAGACAGAAAAGGGGGGAAGCAAGCATGGAAGGAATAAGGTATGGAGAGCCATGCGCAACAATGCATATGGCTCTCCGTACCTTACTCCTTCCCTGTCTGCTTCCCCCCTTTTTTGAGTATAGGAAACAAAATTCCACACCTGGAAGTCACCATGGCAGAGACTAGCCTGTATTTGAAAGCTAAAAAAGAGTCATGGTGCACTCAGCACCACGAATGGAACATGGCAGTATCTGGCTACTGTCTGCTCAGGAGAAACAGGGTATGGAAGAGGAAGGGAATCAAGCCCCAGTGGTACAAAGGCAGCCAGAGGAAAAAGAAGGACTGGAAATGCTGCGGGTCATCCTGGAGATAGACTCTGGGACTGCAATCTATGCTGAGGTAGTCTACAGAATTTCAGCACTGGGAGAGGAGTTGGATAAGGCACTTGGGGAAGCCATCATCATTCTGGCTTGTAAGGGGGCGGTACTGCGAGTTGGTGAAATCAGTCTGCCAGATGTGGAGAGATGCTTTCCAACTGTGGCTTTAGCAAGGGGCATGGCCATCCATGACTCCCTACAAGGGTCTTTTCTCAGGCAGCTTGTCAAAGAACCACTGGGGTCAAGGCAGTGCTGGACCTAGTGCTTACAAACAGGGACAGCATCGCAGATGTTGGGAAGTCACCTAGGTACTAGTGATCACTGTACAGTGTGGTTTAACATAAAGATAGGAGAAGAGGCAAACCACGTGAGGATGAGGGTCCTGGACTTCAGGAGTGCAGACTTTAAAAAAATGACAGACTGCCTCATAGACTGCTTCACAGGGGGGATTTCCAGGGAGGGGTAGAGGTACAGTGGGAGAATAAAACAGAGGTAAGCAGGAAAGGTGGTGAGGGGAGCAAAAATGAACATAGAGAAAAGGATAACCAAAGTGGTAGCTAAAGGGGATAAGACTTTCTTCAGAAGAGGAAAGCAAGGGACGGGATAATGAAGACTGAGGAGAGGAAGAGGGAGACTGCACAGAAGAGGACAAAGAAAGAGCTGCCATCCTGAATAGGTATTTCTGCTCAGTCTTCACAGTGGAGCGAGTGATGGATGGACCACCACGGAGGAGCAGAACAAGGGAGGAGGAGCAGACACTTTCCATTTTCAGAGGAAAGAGTCCTTAAGGGAGATGCAGCTCTGAAGGTAGACAAAGCTATGGGACTAGATTGGATGCACCCATGGGTACTAAAGAAACACAGGGAGGTGCTAACTGCCCCACTGACAGTGCAACAGTTCACTGAAAACAGGTGAGATTCAGAAAGACTGGAGACGAGCTGATGTGGTCCCTCTACATGACAGCAGCCACAGGGAGGAGGCTAGCAACAATAGGCTGTTCAACCTTACTTCAGTGTTGGGGAAATTAATGGAAACCCTGATAAAGGAAAGACTGGTAGAGTATCTTGAATCCAGTGGGCTGCAATATCACAGACAGCAGGATTCATGGAGGGGGGGAGGTCATGCCAGATGAATCTGATTGATTTGTTTGATTGGGTGACTAAGGGAAATAGATCAGGGGAGGACAGTGGATGTGGCTTATCTTGATTTTAACAAGGTTTTTGACACTGTGACACACAGGAGACTTATAGAGAAATCAAGCAACCAAGGGGTGAGATCCAAAATGGTGAATTGGGTTTCAAACTGGCTAAGGGATAGGAGGCAGAAGGTGGTAGGTAATGTCACTCACTCTAATGATGGGTGAGTGACCAGTGGGCTTTTACAGGGCTCTGTACTGGGACTTGTCCTCTTCAGTGCCTTCATTAGTGACATCACAGAAGAATTGGGAGGTGAAAGTATGCCTTTTTGCAGAATATATCAACATCTGCACTAGAGCAAACACGCAGGACGGGGTGGAGAGAATGTGCAAGGATCTTGGGAAACTCAAGGAGTGGTCAAGAGCAGATAGTTGGAGTTCAATATCAAAAATTCAAAATCATGCACCTAGGGCATAGGATCCCAGGTGCTGAGTATAAAATTGAGGTGGAGGAACTGACAGTCACTAAGCAGGAAAGGGATCTTGGGATTAAAATAACTGACAACCTCAAAGAGGCAGGTCAATGTGACAAAGTAATTGGTAGAGCTAATGGGATGCTAGTGTGCATAGGGAAGGGGTATCCCATGATATTGGTGAAACAATAATAGTGAGGCTAAGAAAGATGAATGTAAAACAGTGCAACCACATAGGGCGACTGGCATATGACAGTGATTGCCGAAACAATGACCTATGGCTCCCCCCCAAATTGTGTCCCCCCCAGAGTTGCTTATTTTTAGTAAGGGGGTGGGCAAATCCCCTTGAAGAAACCACTGTGCACTTTGTACTGCATCGGTGATCGCTGCCATGTGCCAGTCGCCGTATATGGCTGCATTGTTTTGTGTTCGCCTTTCTTGGCCTCGTTATTATTGTTTCACCATTATCACATGGAACCTAGGGAACGGTATCTCCAGCAGGAGAAGGGATGTGGTTTTTCCACTGTATTGCTCACTTGTGAGACCCCAGCTGGAGTAGTGTGCACAGTTTTGGAGGCTGCACCTCAGAAAGGACATACACAGGGTGGATGCAATCCAGAGGAGGGAACTAAAATGGTGCAGGGGTTGCATGAGCAGTCCTATAAGGAGAGACTGCAGGATGTCAGCATGTACACCCTGGAAGAGAGAAGAGTGAGAGGGACATGATAGAAACCTACAAATACTTCACAGGGATGAACAAGGTGCAAGAGGGGAGTTTCTTTCAAATGAGAAAGAGCACCAGGATCAGGGAACAAATGATGAAGCTAGGGAAGGGGAGTTATGAGGGATAAGAAGAAGAACTACTTCACTGAAAGGGTCACAGACACCTGAAAAAGACTACCAGTGGAAGTGGTGGAGGCAAAGTCAGTGGAGGCTTCAAATATGCATGGGAGAAACATAGAGGTATATTAATAAATAGACAGGGAGGAGGAATGGTTTTCGAAGAGCAGTTAGGGTCTGCAGAGACAGATTAGGGAGGGAACATCTGGGCAGATCAGGTAGGCCAAGTGGTCCTTTTCTGCCAACAAATTCTCCATTTTCTGTTTTTCTATGATTGTTTTCTGGAAACAATATAGACTGGTTATCCCACAAAATGCTTGCTTGCATTAGAGAGCTGCCTTCTCCCCTCTTTTGCATTTCTTCCTGTCTTCTTCTTATCTCCAGATTTTGGCAGATATTTTTCCCACCTCTTTCCTCCCATGTCTTTCCTTCACTTTATCATCACCATCATCCCCCTACTCATCTGCTTCTCTGCATCCTTTTTCTTAGCCCTCCCACAAACATTTGGGGTCTAAGACATATTTCCACATTATTATCAACATCACTACTCCCTCAGAATTTCTGCCATTAATGAGTACATTTTCTCTGTGGACCTTTGCTGTTATGTTTTACATGCATTTCTACATGTCATGGCAGCCTCCTTAACTTCTTCTACATACCCTGAAGGCTAGCGTTTTGTCCCCACCCTCCTTGTCCCCATCTCATCATTTCCCATACCTTCACCCCTTCCCATGGCACATACTGTACACATTTTTTTAAATGCCAGCTTTGGGCATTGTGCCAGCAGCAGACCTTAACTTATTAATCCCACCCCCTTCTATAGTCAGACTCCCCCAGTCCTGATAGTGACAGTATTTAGCAGTGGTCCCCTGCCAAACCCCTGATCTATGATTGGGGGGTGTTGATAGAATCTCCAAACCAGGCTAACTCCATCATGTACCCACCCCTTGGAACCCATTGTGGGCTGACTTAAGGCAAGGGCAAGGCAAGGCATTTATTTTTACCTAGTGCCCCATCCAACTAAGGCTTGAAGTGCTTTATGAAATTAGACAAAAACAAAGATTTATAAACCTTAACAGAAGTACTTAATAGCAATAAATAAATTAAATATACAGTGCATATTAAGAGAAATAAAAGTACTTAATCTGTGCTCTATCTTTCAGGTTATATGCTAGAGTAGGAAAATAACTTTTCAGCCTGTTTTAAATGTCTCCACCAAGGGGAATTTCCGGAGATAGAAAGTAATTGAGTTCCAAAAGACTGGGGCCACAACTGAGAATGACCTTTTGCTCCAAAGTTTAAGATGTGCCCTCAGGACAGCCAAAAAAACAGACCCTCGATGGAGCAGAGTGGTCAACTGGTAGCATACCAGGCTAAGAGACCTTTGCGGGATTCTGGCCCCAATACTTGTAGGGCTTTGTAGGTATACAACACAATCTTGAAGGCAGCATGCCACATGATAGGCAGGCAGTGGAGTTGTCACAGCACAGGTATGACATGTTACATATATGATGATCAAGCAAGCAGCCTGGCTGCAACATTCTGCACCAGCTACAGGGTGGTGCACCAGCCTCCTGCATAGCCCTATACAGAGAGCATTACAATAGTCTAGCTTCGAGGTCACAAATGAATGAACCAGGCTTTTCAGCTCCTGTTGCACCAGAAAGGGTTTAATCTGGGAGATATTCTTGAGTTGGAAAAATCCATAGTGGCCCACGGTCACCAACCTGCACGAACCTGGTTCTACCAGTAAAAGCTTTGTCATGTTCTGGCTTGAACTCATCCAGCTAGAGGCTATCCAGTCCACAATCTCCTGAAGGCATTGCTCCAGCACCGAGATGGCCACCCGTCTGTCCAGTGTAAAGGACAGGTTCAGTAGAGTGCTTTCTGTGCAGCAGTAAAAATTCACTCCATACCATCTGATGATCCATCCTAATAGTAGTATATACACTGCAAATAACATGGGTGATAGAACAGACCCTTGCGGAACCCCACATATACTGTAATCTTTCTTAGAAAGTTTACAAGAGCTGAAATTGGAACTCAGTAATGAAAAATCTAAAACCATGATTTGTGGAAGATATAAGAACATGTGTCAATGGAAATTAAAAGGCACCCCTCTGTAAATAATGTCACATCATACCTATATGGATTAGAAATCACCCAGAATTTTATTTTTATTCTCTAATTTTCCTTCTCCCTTCCCCCTCCCCTGCTGGCCTTCATTCCTACCTACCCTCTCTGCTCCATTACCCGATGTCTCCCTGGACTAACCCTCCTAAGTCCCCACAGCTTGCCTTCTGTGGCAGGGTGATGGGGAGTCTCTCAACCTGCTATTCATGGATCCAGATTCTGGCATGTGCCTTGGTCACCAGAATGGGGCTTACAGAGGGTTGGCAATCATCCTGCTAGCCAGGGTGGTTTCTGACTTTTTTCCCTCTCTTGCTGTTCCATGTACAGTAACCTTCCCAGTAGGCATGCGAGCATCAGGATGTAGTCCCTGACATGAGTGTGTGTCAGCACAAGACGCAACATGCAGCATGGTGAGTCCCTCCCTCCCTGTGTTCCATGCACCCTACCATCAGCAATGGTGCAGAGAGATGTGGAAGCCTGCCTTCTGGAGAGAAGGAGAGCATCCTCTGGGATGCTTGATTACCTCTCCATCCTTAGCCAGCCCTCAATGACCCAGGCACATTCCCAAACTCAGCTCACTGGCATTGTAAGCAGTAGTACTACCACTACCACTGCACTGATGGGTTATCTAAATCAGCCAGAGTTCTAATTGGACAAAATTACATGAAAAATTCAAAGTAAAAGTCTGCCAAATGTTTATGAGTAATAGAAGATTCACCCACTTGTATGGGGTTACTATATAGATGGCATAATATCAGTGGTCACCATAAAAGTAGTTCAGGCATTAAGAGTTGCAGAGAAGTAGGGGCTCTTCAAAATGTAGTGGAAAATTTTAAGAAAACCATAATGGGTCTTCTGGGAGGTACAGCATCACCAGTTGTCAGATTTGAATTACGGCAAGTATAGTTGAAGTGAAGGCAGAAGTCAGGCTGTTGAAATATTGACTTAGACCTGTTACAATGGGGAGAGACAGGTTATCAGCTGTTTGTCTAATGAAATACATAGAAATTCAGAAAAATGGGTTTGTCATGTCATTGCTTTTAACAGCTCAAAAACTAGTGGAAGAAATTAATTGTGATATTCTGTGGAACTATGATTTGCAAACTATAACAGAGAACAAAAAAATGTGCTGAGGTTTTTTGTAAACATTATATGCTATAGTGAGGGAAGAGGATTTAATTAACTAAACTCCTACAAGTTCAGTGAACAAATATGCAAAATGTATTCCACTCAAAGACTAAAGCCTTATCTTATGATTATAGATGACCCTGATAAAAGAAAGACTTTTACAGTTTTTAGAGCTGCAGTGGGTGGAGCCCTGCAGACATCTTGGGATCAAAGGATCAAAAAAGGACTCACTAGATTCTGACCGAAGAACAGTTTTGGAGCTGCACCACAGTCTCTTCTGTGGACAGTCTCCTCCGTGGACAGTCTTCTCTGAGGTACATGAAATACTCTGCTGTTTCCATTAATTGCAACATTCCCACAGTCACAGCAGAGAGAAAAAAAACCAAAGCCCATTCCCTCCCTCTCTGTCTCTCTCCCACTCTCTCTCTCTCTGTCTCCTGTAGTTGATATGGCTACAGCCGAGTTCATTTTTATACTGTCATTACTCTTGCTGCTCCTCACTTGTGTGAGAGTGTAGAGGATATTCTGCTAAGAGAAAAGATGAAAGTAAGTTACAGCTGTGGTTTGGGAAAAAGATCCTCTGTGTCTGGCTTGCAGCTGGGGAGTTTGCTTTAACAGATTCATGTTGCGTAACTGGGTTGCCAAACAAACCATGTAAAACCTTGCTGAGGCAAAGTACAGTCTTCACAGCTAGAGAAATGGACATTCCAATAATATAATCAATGGCCAGTGCCATCACTGATCACTTATATTGTTTTATTATGTTCCCTCCACAGTTACCTGATCCACGTTCCAGAACACAGACAGTCCGGTTTGCTGCACCATCTAGTCATAGCACCACCGGTGACTGCAATACACCCCCCCAACACAGGGGCAGTGACCAAACTTAACACAACCACTTGGTTACCTAACCTACCTCCCAGCTCAAAGACAGTCCACTTTGCTGCACTACCTGTGAGGCTCCCCGTGTGACCACCAGTGACTGCACTACCCTCCCATCCACACACACTGACACAGAGTCAGTGACTAAACTTAATGCAAATGCTTGGATACCCAACCCACCTTCCAGCTCACAGGCAATCCAGTTTGCTGCACTATCTGTGATGCACCTCACCCCCCGTGTGGGCTCCGACAATGTCTGAAATCAACCGAGTCACTCTGCAGCATTTTTGCCCCACCACACACACCACCAGCAGTTCCCAATGGCCATCCCCCCACTTGCTGGTGTTTACTTTCCTTGGATGCTTGCTTGGCTGCTATGCCTCCTACTATTTACTTTGCCCCAGCCTTACCGAAGCAGACCACTCTGCTTCAGCAGATCATTTTGCACACTGAATTATTTTTTTGCTGTGCTACTTGTGACGCTCCCCCCTCCTCTGCATGGACACCAACAGTGCCTGCAATCAACAGAGTTATTCTGCAGCAATTTCTCACCACCACACGCACCACCAGCAGTGCCCAAACTTAATGCCAACTGATGAGTTGCCCACACCCGTTGGTAAGTGCACCACCATTGGCCATCCCCCATTTGCCAGTGTTTCCTTTCCTAGGATGCTTGCTTGACTGCTTCTACCTGCTGATGCCTCATACTGCTTAATTTGCCCCAGCCTTGCCTCAGCAAATCTCTCTGCTCTGGTAGATCATTTTACACATTGAATCATTTTTTTCCTGTGCTACCTGTGACCTCCCCCCCCCAGCAATCTGTGAGAAAATCAATCAGCACTTGCATTGCATTTCTCACATAGGAGAAAGAAAAGGGGGCAAAAACTTTACAAAACATGATCGAGGGGCTGTTACCAGTGGCACCCATTTGAATGAAGCCTGGTACTCACAGTGGCCAGAAAGTCACCAGCTAACGATTTTTTCCCCAAAATATAAGTTTTAGCCAGGCTGTCCCTGCCATGTGGATCTTTCAGTGGGAGCTGCTGCTTCACTTTTTATGGTACTATGATCTGATTACTTTCAATCTGAAACTTGAGGAGCTCTTAGAAAATGAACACAGGTAGGTGCCCCCACCAACAAAAAAAGCACAGGGTTGCAAGTTAATATGAATATTGAATGTGTGCACATTGTGGGTTGCAATGCAGGATAATAATGTATACGAAGCAGTCTGTTTCAGGCAGGAATAGCTCCTTCCAATTAATTGCCTCTGTTTGCATGTGGCTGTTGCTTGTTAATATTGGAGAAGGTAGCAAGATATTTGATATATGGGACCTTGCACTGCAATATATTATAGCAGTGTATTCTGTGAAATTAAAGCAGCTGCAGCAGAATATATTGCATTGTCATGTAATAATAAGGAGGTTGCAGCAAATATTAATTAACATTTGCAACAGGACATAGAGGAATAATAAAATACTCGGGACTGCAGTGAGGATTCTCACTCTGAACACTGAAAGTGATACACATGGTACCTAGCAATAGTTCTAATTATTACATTTCACCTAGGGTCAACTTTTCTTATCACCAAGTTTGCTTATTTAATGGTATTGTTCATCAAGACTTTTTTTTAACCCATGTTTTCATTTCACTAGTATCAGTTTAAGTCATAGCAGCATCAGATTATATTTGCACCCTAATTTATTTATCAGCATAATTCATGGTGCAATATACTGTATGAATATACAAAATTTCCAATAGATAAAGGCCTTATGGTCTATCAAGTCTGCTCAATTGTGCAGCTACTGCAGCCTTTATACAGTAGCTGCACCTCCCGCCCGTCTCCCCTCCAGTGACCCTCCCCTTACCCTGTCCCATCCCCTTTCGAAGCATCCCACTGTTCTACAGGATGCCACTTCCTTTGGCAATGTGTTCCACCCAGACACCACCCTCTCTCATTTCCCTCCTGAACCTCCCCCCTTCCAGTCTCAGATGATGCCCACGAGTATCCCTCCCCCTCCTTAGTTTGAAAGGCCATTCTGCGCTCATCTTATTTATTCCCTTTATGTACTTGAAGGTTTCAGTCATGTCTACCCATCCCTCCTTTCCTCCAGGGAGTACATGTTCAACTCCCTCAGCCTGCTCTCATAGGGTAAGTCCCCTCGACCATGAATAACTTTTGTTGCCCTGTGCTGCACTGCCTCCAGTAACCTAATGTCCTTCTTCAGGTACTGTTGCCAGAACTGCATGCAGTACTCTAGGTGTGGTCTAACCAGTGACCTATATAGTAGCAGGATCACCTCCCCCATCCTGGAGAATAAGCATCTGGCAATACAACCCAGCATCCTGTTGGCCTTTGCAGCTGCATTTGTACACTGTGTTGAGTATTTTATAGTTCCTGTTATGATCACCCCCAGATCCTTCTCCTACTACTCCTCCTCCTCCTCCGTCTTGGTTAATTGAATCCCCCCCCCCCCCAGCTGATGGTTCCTCCTTGGGTTTTTTGCACTGAAATGTAGCACCTTACATTTCTTGACATTGAACCCCAGCTGACAAGTGTCTGACCAGGCCTCCAGTTTTAATACAGATCATGTAAAATATTACACCAGGCAGGACAAAGCCCGAGCTCTCTCTCGCTGTCATCCTCCACCAGAGCTGTTGTCATTGTTGTAGAGGGACTTCCTAGTGGGGGCAGGGCATTTCTCTCCCGATTGCATGTGACCCCCTCCCCCCCACTGCCACCAGTGTTTGTCATGGCAAGTCTTCCCAACTGCAGGTTAATTTTGTGGATTTCTGAGACCGGCTAAAAATGAACTGATCTTCGGTAATTCTGTGTGTGTGTGTGTGTGTGTGTGTGTGTGTGTGTGTGTGTTTGTGTGTGAGGGGTTATTTCAAGAAGGTGGGTTGGATGCCATATTAGGTCAAGTGCTGCTGAGCCTTTGGTGGTGGTGGGCTAAAAAAACAGAGAGTAGTGCTAGAAGATGAAAAGGGGACCTCGAAAATGCAGTGAGGGGCTTAAAAATGAAAAAGGAAGAGTTGCTAAAAAAATGAATATATAAACAAGGGGAAGACTAAATAATTAAGAAGAAAAACAAGGGATGTGTCTAAAAATGAAAAACAAAACAAGGGGCAGGGCAGAAACAGAAAAGGTAAAATGTTAGGGGCTGAAAAAATGAAAAAAGTATTACAAGAGAGGGGCTAAGAAATGGACCTCCCCCAAACAACCATTAAAAGGCTAAGGCAATTTTATGTGCAGCAGGCTATGAGTGCAGATTTATTTCTCTCATGTTATCTACCAGCTGCGTTGGGCATTTTTTGTGAAACCTCTCCCAACAATTTATCACTTTATTAACATATATCTGTAGCCAAGAGGGTGGGGATATTTTCTCAATTTTAATGTGTGTGTGTGTGTGCGTGTGTGTGTCGCATTTTTATCCTCTGGTAAATGGAGCTGCCTAGCTCTGCATGGCAATCACCCAGCCTCATCCAAGTCCTTCTCAGGTACTATCCTGCCATCATGGGCCTGGCAGAAAAGTGCCCACTCTCCTGGTCTACAAGCGTGGAGGACCGAAGTCATTCAGAGTGGTGGGGTCCAATTGTACTAGCATTATGCTGTCAGGCTTTGGGGTTTTCTGCTTTTTTTTCCTCCCATCCCCAACAAGGATGCAGCTGGTGAGGGCTCCATGGTGCGCATACAGTTGTGTGGTGGCTGCACTCCAGAGCCAGGCTGTGTCCTGCATCTCCCACAGCCTTTCCATCTGCATCACTACCTGTGGTCACTGAGGTGGCAAGGCAAGGCAACTTTTATTTGTATGGTGCCCTTTCCTGGAGGTTCTAGGCACCTAACAATACAGTTAACAGCAATAATAAATACAGGAAATAAAGAATAACATTCAGGTCCCAGTTTTATAAAATATATCTGTAAGCTGCAGCTCATACGGTAGGGTGGGAGAAGTTAGTCCAGGTAGGCCAGGTGAAAGAGGTAGACCTTGAGCCTGAGTTTGAACACCCCGATCGAAGGGACCTCTGGACTGCAAGTGGTAGCGAGTTCCACAGGGTCGGCCCAGCAACACTAAATGCTCAATTGCCTGATGTCTTGAGCCAAACCCTGGAAACATCCAGGAGGCCCTTTGAAGAGGAGTGGAGGGAGCAGACAGAAGTAGTAGGTGTCAGGAGCTCCGACTCGTAGCCAGGACCCAATCCGTATAGGGCCTTAAGGGTGAGCAAGCCCACCTTGAAAAGGACTCTCCACCTGACAGGAAGCCAGTGCATGGGATGCACGACCAGAGTCACATGACTGGACCTGGACAGGCCCATCAGTAACTGGGACACTGTGCTCTGCATCAGCTGCAGCCTGCAGAGGGTCCCTCCTGTGATCCTGAAGTATAGAGAGTTAAAGTAGTCAGGCCGAGAGGTAGCGAAAGCATGCACTAGGATCGACAGATCTTCGGGTGGAATGAGGGGCTTGATGCTGGTAATGTTCTTCAAGTGGAAAAAAACACCTTTGACTACAGACGATACCTGATCTTCAAAGGTCAGTCTGCTGTCCAGGATCATACCAAGATTGTGTACCCTCGGGGAAGCCACCAACGAAGCATACCCCAGGAAAGATCTGTGTTCGCTCCAGGTGAGGACCCATCACACCCGCAACCTGGCTCGACCACCAGTACCTCCATCTTATCTGGGTTAAGTCACAGCCAGCTGGAAGACATCCAGTCATTCATTTTAGCCAGACAGGTTTTAAGCACATCAACAACAACAGATGTTCTGGGCACAAATGACAGATACAGCTGGGTATCATCTGTATAGCAGTGAAACTCCATGCTGAACTGACAAATGATCTGCCCTGGGGCAGCATGTACACTGCGAACAACATCAGCAGCAAGATAGATCCCTGCGGAACTCCACATGACAGGTGCATTGGGGAGGAGGAGAAATTCCCCATCACCACCTGCTGCCCTGTATCAGAGAGATAGGACTCAAACCACTTGATGACAATACCAGCGAGACAACAATTCTTGCAGAACCGATCGAGAAGCACGCAGTGATCCACAGTGTCAAAAGCTGAAGAGAGATCAAGGAGCACAAGAATTGACTTGACTCCCCTATCTGTAGCCCTGAGCAGATCATTATGCACCCTAACTAATGCTATTTCCATGCTGTGTCTGGCCCAAAAACCCAACTGAAATAGCTCATAGATGTCAAAGGACACAAGGTGCTCCTTGAGCTGTTGTGCCACCAGTTTCTCAACAACCGTGCTCAGAAATGGCAAGTTGAAGACGGGATGGTAATTTTCCAGGATGCATGGGTCAAGGGAAGATTTCTTAAGGAGGTGTCTCACCAGTGCATCTTTCAAAGCTTCTGGGAACCCCCCCCCCCACCATCAAACACCTGGCAATCCTGGTGAACACTGGGCTGACAGACTCAGCACATCTCATTAAGAAACATTTTGGGGCAGGGTCCAGTTCACAGTAGGTGTGCTTAAGCTTTGAGATCACCTCAGTGACCTCCGACACCTCCACTGGCCTAAACTCTTCCCAGAACGGTAAAGCGCTTCCATTCCTCCTGGTCAGACCACTGCGAGGCATTGATGGCCTCACTGATGGAATCATTGACAGGATAGCCGACACTCTGTCAGAGAAAAACAGAGAAAACTCTTCACATAAAGTGGATGAAAAGGACTTTCTCAACTGTAGGCAGGCAGGATGAAGTAGCCTATCTACAGTCAGAAAAAGCTGAGCAGGTCTGCTTTTCCCTGCTGCAATTTCTCTGGACAGGATTTCTGCCTTCTTATGGGAACTTGCCTCCTGGTACTCACCACAGTGAGCATGCAGGACCAGTTTGTTGGCCTCCAACCGGGTCTTCCACCAGCAACGCTCCAACTTCCCACCTTTGATCTTTTTTGCCTTGAGATCCTCAACAAACCAAGGGGCTCTCAAGTGAGAAGATCTTGGTCGTATACAAACTGGAGCAAGGGCATCCAGTGCCTCGAACACCACCCTATTATAGGTGGCAACCACCTCACCAGTGCCAATCGCACAGGCTGCACCCACTCTAGATAGGTCAGCTAAGGCCAATAATCCCTCAGGGCATAAGCCCCTTAAAAGGCAGTAGCTGACCATCTCCACTGGGAGACGGCTTCCGGGGGGGCCCCAAACAAGATCCTCACAATGCAGTGATCAGTCCATGGGACTTGATCAATCCTGAGGCTATCAACCTCAAGACCCAGCTGGAACACCAGATGAAGTGTGCAACCTTGCCGGTGGGTCACATATTCAACCACTTGTGCCAGGCCAGTGATGACATCAACTGGAAGAGGTCGTAACCAAAACACAAGGATTCATCATCAACCCAGGCATTGAAGTCCCCCAGGATTAAACACCTGTAGGACTCCAACACTGGTCTATGATGAAGTCTGCTACCTCCTGCAGGAATTGTCCCCCAGGCCCAGGAAGTCAGTAAATGAGGAGAATCCTGCTGCCTGAATCTGGACCCCCACGCATGGCAATACACTCAAAAGATTGGGTACTGCTAACCGGATGCACTGTGAAGCTGAGGCTGGATCTAAATATGATGGCCACGCCCCTGACCCTGCAATCCTTCCTTGGCAGTGCAATATGGAGTAGCCAGCAGGTGGAAGTATTGCAACTGAGAACTCTGCCCTCCCTCTCCAGAGTGGGAAAGCATCCAATTGGATGCTCAATCCCCCCCCATCCAGCCGCCAACATCCCAGGCTCATTTCTGAACTCACATCGCTGTCATCACAATTGGTAACCCTACCCCTGCACCAAGGAACCATCTTTTTGTATTAAAAATAATATTCTAGTTGGCCGTTTACTCTGCATTTTAAAGGCCTGTGTTTGACATTGACATACTGACAGGTTGAGAGGTATAAGAATTAGTAGTACTGCTTGTAATTTTTTTGTTTATATTGCTTTTTATTGTTTGTGATTCAGTGTCATAAGTCCAGTTAAGTAATTGTGAAGCGTGATGTATCATACCCACTGAAACAGATCATTGTTGTCCACCTGGATATATAATGTGCTCTGACAAAAATGACTTTATTTTCTCTCCATGCTGTTCACCTTGCGTCACCCTTGAATCCCTTTGTTCCAGATTACCTCAGGGATACACCAGGTACACTTTGGCATACAGTTCAGTGTCAGCCAGGGCAACGGCCGTGCAGCTCCTGCCAAATATGCAAATGAAATTTGCTGACCTACAATAACAACCAAGCTGTTAAATAGCTAATCACCCACCAACCAGACCAAATCACAGAGGAACCACCACTGCACCTCTACAAGAACATTAACAGAGTGGAAGCAGTCAAGGGGAAGGCTACCAAAATGGTGCAGGGATTGCACGAGAAACCATACAAGGAGAGGCTGCAGAAGCTCAACATTTACTCCCTGGAAGCCAGGAGAGCAAGAAAGGACATTATTTAGAACTATAAGATTCTCACAGGGGTGAACAAAGTGCATGAGGGAAGCCTCTTTCAGAGAAGGAGCACCAGAACTTCGGGCCATGCTATGAAGCTTGAATGGGGAAAGGTTAAGAGGGATGTGAGGAAATACTTCTTCACAGAAAGGGTGGTGGGTGCCTGGAACAGCCTGCTAGTAGAAGTAATGGGGATGAAGGCACTGGGGAACATCAAGCATGTGTGGGATAGGCACATGTGCATGTTAGGTAGAGGAAAAGGAGAGGGGCATCTGTGACAGAGAAACCACTATCAGAGAAACATATTTATTTTCATGTAATAAAAGAGCTGTCGATTCACTGGTATCCAGCATTGTAGTCAACGAGCCACAAGTCTAGCCAGCACAGGAGTCAGATTGTCAGACAGCCAGCAGGTGACACTTTGCCAGCCAGTGTGTGCTCCTTTTTTTTGAGAAGTAAGTTTGCTTTTTTGGGGGGTGGAGTTGTCACACACCTGTGAGTGAATAGGGACCAGGGTGTAGTAATAGGCAGGAAAAATAAGGCAGACTAGATGTGCCTAGCAGTCATTTTCTGCTGATGTATTCTATGTTTCTATAGTTCATCTGCAACATCTCCTTTCTAATGGCTTCCTGCTTCAGCCAGTCAGCCCCCACCTCCCAAACATTTGGTCCAATCTGCCTTATTTTTCCTGCCTAGGAAGGGAACTGTTATCTGTTCTGTTAGCTAGGTGAAGAGAAGTGCTGTAAATTAGGGGTGTGTGGCTTAGGCAACAGAAGCCAGGTGTCTATATTTAAAACTTCCTTAGTTAGCTTTTGACAGAGAACAGCAAGTGGAAGGAGGCAACTGCTAGAACTCTTCTACTGGGACTAAAGAACTAGAACTCTACTACTGGGACCTTCCATTAGGGTAAAAAAAAAAACAACAACAAGAGTTTGTGTGCTTGTCTGAGTTGGTGGAAGATAACTGTTATCTGTGTTGTTAGCTAGGTGAAGAGAAGTACTGTAAATTAGCGGTGTGGCTTAGGAAACAGAAGCCAGGTGTCTGTATTTAAAACTTCCCTAATTAGCTTTTGACAGAGAACAGCAAGAGGAAGGAGGCAGCTGCTAGAACTCTTCTACTGGGACCATATAGCCCTAGCCAATTCCACTTTTATAGGCACTTGAGTTGACTGACAACAGGAACTTCCTGTTTGGGAGAAGGAAGGGAGTGATCACAGAGGCACAAAAGACTCACCATGCTAGAAGGAAAAGAATAGCTCTCTCTCACTCACTAGCTGCTGTAGGTCTGTCTCTGAGCAAGTAAGAAGGAGTCTACTGAGGAATACAGGAACTTCTTGTCCCAGAATAGGAATGGCAGGAGCTGTAAAGGCATGGAGGCAGTAGGAAAGTAGGAAGAAAAAAACAAACAAAAAAAAGAAAAAAGTAAATGGTGAGAAGAAAGATTAGGCATACAAAGCAACAGTCGAGGGGCCACAAATAAGACATGATGGGAGTGGTGCAGTGCAGTGGCAGTGGAGCGGCAGTCTTCCGGGAGATGTTCTGTAGGATGCTGTGTTGAACCATCTACAGGCACCTCTCTAGGCTGAGGGAGGAGGTTGCTCGTCTCCAGGCTGAGTTGACCAGGATTCAGGGGACTTCCTCTCCCACCCAGGGACCACCAGGACCGATGCTGCTGTCTCAGAGGTTGCCAAGAAAGAGGAGCACTTGGACAATGGTGGGCTCAGCTAGGGTGAAGATGGAGGAATAGAGGTGCATCCCTCCAGTTGTACCTCTCCACAATTCATATGCCATTCTGGCAGAGCATGGTTCCTCTATGGAGGCACCCACAGTGGAGACCAAGGAGGATGCTGGGAACCTCCACAAAGGAGACTCACAGCAGGGTGGTATGGCACCCCACAAGGGAAGGAAATAACTCCTGGTGGGTGAATCAGTTGTTAGGAGGGTAGAACTGGGGGAGGGAGAGGAGAGGGAAGTAAGGTGCCTGCCCGGCACCATGGCTTGGAGGGACAGGGAGCAAATCTTCAGGATTGTGGGAGCAGCTGCACGGGTGAGGGAGCTGGATGTCATTCTCCACCTAGGGACAAATGACCTGGCTAGGAATGGGATCAGAGCAGTGCAGGAGGAGTCTGTGGAGTTGGGGAGAGGCCTCAGGCAAGTAGCACGCATGGTAACCTTCTTGGATGTGCTGCCTGTCAATGGCATGGGTGAGGCTAGGGTGATCCGCACCATGGGATTCAATCAATGGTTGAAGAACTGGTGCAGAGCTCAGGGTTTTGGCTTCACTGGGAACTGGGGTCCACTTGGAGGGATACAGGCCTATACTGGTGCGATGGTCTAGATCTGTCCAGGAGGGGAACCAGGATCCTAGGTGGTAGGTTAAAATGCTTCACTGGCAAGCACTTAAACTAGCTAAGGGGGGAGGCACTGAAAAGGAGCAGAGAAATCCCAGCCCCCCCAAAAAAGGGTAGTTAGTGAGGTAAACACCAAGACAGAGAAGTCAATAGGGAGAAGGGCTGGGGTAAATGGAGAAATAGGCAAAGGCAGTTAGGACAGAGATGGGGCTAAAAGGGGTAAGGCCATCAAAAAATGGAGTGCATTGAGTACCAACACCCATAGTCTGGGTAACGAGTTCCCTGAACTAGAGGCCTTGATAGAGGAGGGAGATCTGGATATTGTAGCAGTCACAGAAACATGGTACACAGAGAACCATGACTGGGATGTCAACATACCAGGTAACACAGTCTACAGGAGGGACAGGGAAGGTAGAAGAGGAGGAGGAGGAGGAGTAGCTCTCTACATAAGGGAAGGGATCAAAGCAATGGAACTAAAGGGTAAACAGGGAGGAGAGCAGGCACTGTGGGTCACCCTGGAGACAGGAAATGGCACCACAATCTGCACGGGTGTTGTATACAGACCTCCATCTCAGGGGAAGGAAATAGAAAAGAAAATGATAGAAGGCATCCTTAGAATGGCAGAAAAAGGAGAGATATTGTTGATGGGGGACCAGAATATGCCAGATGTTAACTGGAGCACCTTTGCTGCAGCCACATCCAAGAGCAGAGTCATTCTCGATGCCCTACAGGAGGCATATCCCAGGCAGCTAGTGTTGGAACCCACTTGGGAGGGAATAATCTTAGACCTGGTACTCTCAAACAGGAATGGAGAGAGGATCTCAAATTTAGAAGTGGGTAGCCATCTTGGAACAAGTGACCACCAAACAGTGTAGTTCATGATAAACACAGCCGGCATAGAGTCAAGCCATACAAAAGTGAGGGTACTGGACTTTACAGTAGGAGGGCTGTTTTTGTCAAACTAGGACAGTGTCTCAGAAAAGTACTAGCAAATGGGCAAGAAGAAGGGGGGGGACAATGGGGAAACATTAAAACTGCCATTACAGAGGCAACAAGCCTCTGCGTGAAGCAAATACAGAAATTAAAATGAAGGAAAAAAACACTATGGTTCTCAAAAGAGGTGGTGGGGAAGGTTGGGGAGAAAAAGATAGCATTCAGGAAGCATAAGAAAACACAGAAGGAGAAGGATAGAGAACTGTACCAGTTAAAGCAGAAGGAATCAGGGAAGAGAGTCAGAATAGCAAAGGCCCAAACCGAGGAAAAGATAGCCAACTCAGTTAAGAAGGGGGATAAAACCTTTTATAGGTACATTAGGGAGCGAAGAAAGATCAAGGGAGAGATAGTGAGGCTTAATAAAGGGTAGGGTGGGTGGGCAGAGGATGACAGTGTATTCACAAAAGAAGGAGGGGGAGGCACCTAATCCAATCAATAGACACGCTGTGGATAGTGGGGTTGATAACAGTCCATTCACAGAAGAAAGGGTTCTGCAAGAACTAAAACTGAAAGTGGACAAAGCAATCGGCCCTGATGGGATTCACTCCAGAATTCTAAAAGAACTAAGGGGAGAACTGGTGTCACCACTGACTACCTTTTTTAACAAATCATGGGAGGATGTTGTGGTACCTAAGGACTAGAGGAGGGTAGATGTGATTCCCCTTCACAAAAGTGGGAGCAAAGCAAAGGTAGGAAACTACAGACCTGTTAGTTTGACCTAAGTGGTAGGGAAAATGATGGAATCACTTCTGAAAGAAAGAATTGTTGAGTACCTTGAGGCCAGAGGGGCACAGGACCCAAGGCAGCATGGATGCACAGCTAGAAGATCAATCTAATAGATTTCTTTGACTGGGTGACCAAAGTAGCAGACCAGGGAGGGGCTGTGGACATGGTCTACCTAGACTTTAGCATGGCATTTGACACAGTCCCACACAAAAGATTAATAAACAAATTAGCCAGCCTGGGAGTGGGTCCCAGGGTGGTAACCTGGGTAAAAAAATTGGCTGGACAACAGGACACAGAGGGTAACAGTAAACGGAGTCCACTCCGAAGAAAGGGGGGTTACTAATGGGGGTTCAGTACTGGGTCCGGTCCTTTTTAATGTCTTTATAAGTGACATTGCGGAGGGACTGGAAGGGAAAGTATGTCTCTTTGCAGACAACAAAAAGATCTGCAACAGGGCTGATACACAAGGGGTGTTGGAAAGGATGAGAAGGGACTTGGCAAGGTTGGAATCATGGTCAAAAGTATGGCAGATTAGATTCAACGCAAAGAAGTGTAAGGTAATGCACCTGGGAGAGTACACAATAGGGGGTGGGTGTAGCAACAACAAAAATGGAAAGTGACCTGGGGGTAGTCATATCAGATGACCCAAAGGTAAGTAAGCAAGCAATGTGACAAGGCAGTAAGGAGGGCTGGGGGGATACTGGGATGTATAGGAAGAGGCATCACCAGTAGAAAATAGGAATGTATTATCCCTCTGTACAGACAGAGTACTGTGTGCAGTTCTGGAGAACCCATCTCTGCAAGAACATAGACAGGATTAAGGCAGTCCAGAGGAGAGTAACTAAATGGTGCAGGGTCTGCAACAGAAGTCATACAAAGAGAGACTAAAGGAGCTTAATATGCATACCCTCAAGGAAAGGAGGGAGAGGGGGGACATGATAGAAACTTTCAACTGCCTCAAGTTAATCAACAAAGTCCAGGAGGGTAGCATTTTTCAGAAAAAGAGATATGCAAGAACAAGGGGCACAATTTGAAGATAGATGGAGAACAGCTCAAGGGCAACATGAGGAAGTATTTTTTCATGGATAGGGTGGTGGATGCATGGAACGGCCTTCCTGAGGAGGTTGTGGGGTCAAAAACTGTGGGGGGAATTCAAGAATGCATGGGACAGACAAAAGGCAATTCTGGTGGGGGGTAGGAAGAAGTAGGCTGTTGGTTAACTAGGATCTACAGCTTATCCAATAGGTAGGGAAATGGGCAGACTGGGTGGGCAGAGCGGTCCTTATCTGCCATCAAAGGCTATGTTTCTACAAGGATGGTCGGGGCACTTAGTTTGAGGACAGTCACTGAGACAGGCAGCCACAGGTGGGCAGCTTGCTTCATAAGCCAATTTACTGTGAAGGTACCGTCCAAGTCCAAATCAAACAAGCAAAGCAATCAAAGTCAACATGTTTATGTTTTTTTATCATTGTCTGACTCTCAGCATGGCTTCATACTTATATAAATCTCAGATTCTGCACCACTCAGGTATGCAAAGTAATTCTAGCAAATTAAAGGAGTCATACAAATGTATGAATGGATTACTGAAAGGAGAGAGACTGATAGAAAAGATGTTGCTTTATAGTGTATAGTCAGGTGCTGTTCTGTACAGAAATCAGAGCCTTTCCAAATGTTGTTGTGCCACAGTTCAAAAGGTCATGGAATGTGATTGTAGTACACTGTTGTACAACAATGTTTGGAAAAACTCTAGAGGTTTAATCAGAACTGTAAACTGGCCTCGAGCCCCCCTGGCAGCAGCAACAGCAGCATTGGCGGCAAGATCCCCCGAACCAGTGACGCGAATGTGAACAGGCACATAAGTGAAAAACAAATGCAGGATCAACCAGATAACCTAAGCTTCATTAAAATTAGAACCAGATATTTAAGTAACTTACAAGTAATCGTTTCCTCTGAGCCCACATCCTCTTGCCAACTGAGACATACGCAGCCATGTTTTTTGCTTGAAAATCCTTCCCACATCGCATTGACAGCCAATAGAAAGCAACACAATAAACGTAAAGATGTCTGCTCCGTAGCAACCACACATGTAAACATAGCAACCAGCCACAACTCCAGAATACGACGGAGCAACAAATACATTTTTTATGTTGCTTGCACGCATGTGCAAGAAACATAGTGCCATCATCAGAGATTTCGGAGGTGTGTCACCTCCTCCTCCAATTCAGTCAGTGAGCTGGCAGGCGCGGACCCTGTAAGCCAATGCATTTTGGAGCTGTCCATGACACGCTCCAAAATGCAGTGGCATCTGATTGAAAGGGGAGCTCGCTTCAGTGAGCACCGATGAAAGCGCTCCCCCACATGCAGGCTTGGCGCCCCGCACATACTGTGTAGCCCGCGGGGTGCCCAATCCCGCCCGGCTGAGCTGCGTCGTCCCCCATAGTTGGTGCCAGCTGAGGCCCACCCAGCGTGGCAATCAATCCTTTGGCGATGGGGTGCCCAATCCCCATCGGCTGAATGGCCCCATCCTTGTGCCACGCTGGGGCCCATCCCAGTGTGGCAAAACGTCCCACGACGTCTTTTTTAAACCTATAAAACAAAACGGTCCTCGCGGCGTGTCTCCCAACCCCTCCCACAACCCGACTCACCCACTGCGAACCCAGCCTCCCCACACCCCCCTCACCCGATACTTACCTCCAGACTCTGGCATGACGATCTTCGGTGGACCGGGAACACGTCTGCACTCTTCAAAGCCGACCACGAACTGAGGAAATGCCGGTAAGCTGTATAATGGGGTAGATAGGGGGGGTTCAACTGTTGCATATCTCAGGCATTTTGAATTTTTGCACCAAATTTTCAACATGGGGTTTTTGGGACCCCTTCTCATGAATGATGTCACTGTCATGGCGTTATTCAGGCCCGAAGGGTGATTTGTATAGTGACTGGAAATCACCGCCCGGATGCAAATCCCCGCCATGACAGTGACATATTCGTGAGAAGGATCATAAACCCCATGTTGAAAATTTGATCCAAAATTCCAAATGACTGTTTTAGAGATGCGTTGCGCAGTTCCTACGCAGGCTCGTAAGTTCACGCAATTTCAATATTTTCACTCCAGATTTTCAACATTGCCATTTTACCACACCTTCTTATAAGTAGTACAGCTGTCATTTTTCACATCTCACCCAAAATGTGTTTCCGCCCTTGTAGCGCAGAATGACGCAGTCGGTGTGCGAAATCAATGTATGGGACAAATTAAGAAAATCATGGTGACACTGTTCATGAGCAGAGGTCTTAAAATGGCTATGTTGAAAATTTGGTGAAAAAATTCCTAAAAATGACTGTTTTACGAGTGTGCGTTGCGCAGTTCCTACGCAGGCTCGTAAGTTCACAAATTTTCAATATTTTCACTCCAGATTTTCAACATTGCCATTTTACCACACTTCCTCATGAGCAGTACAGCTGTCATTTTTCACATCCTTCCCAAAACATGTTTCTGCCCATGTAGCGCACAATGGTGCAGTCGGTGTGCGAACTCAGTGTATGGGACACATTAAGAAAATCACATTGTCACTGTTCATGAGCAGAGATCTTAAAATGGCAATGTTGAAAATTTGGTGAAAGAATTCCTAAAAATGACTGTTTTACGAGTGTGCATTGCACAGTTCCCACGCACGTTCGTAGGTTTGCGAATTTTCAATATTTCCACTCCAGATTTTCAACATTGCCATTTTACCACACCTCCTTATGAGCAGTACAGCTGTCATTTTTCACATCCTGCCCAAAATGTGTTTCCGCCCATGTAGCGCACAATGGCGCAGTCGGTGTGCAAACTCAATGTATGGGACACATTAACAAAATCACACTGACACTGTTCATGAGCAGAGGTCTTAAAATGGCTATGTTGAACATTTCGTGAAAAATTTCCTAACAATGACTGTTTTACGAGCGTGCGATGCGCAGTTCCTACGCATGCTCGTAAGTTCGCAAATTTTCAATATTTGCACTCCAATGACTTCCAAATACCTAAACAGCACATAGAAGCAAGCAACATTCGGCATTGACAAATGCTTGTTTTTCATTCAAAATTTAAAACAAAAACTTTGGCAATGAGGACCATACACTAAAAAGAGGCGGTTCATGGGCAACCTTATAACCAGCCTATTGTGCCACCTCGGGGTTCTGATTACACGGACCTCTCGAGCTTCGCTCTCGAGATCTGAGGTAATCAAAACCCCTCGGTGGTACAATAGGCTGGTTGCGCATGCTTGCCCATGCACTATTCTCTATATAGTGCATTTCTGTAGCTGGGCAATCTAGAATTATTCAGTCTCTTGTAATGTGAAGATTTGAATCTTCAGGTCCTGTGTAAAGTCTTCAATTCCCATGGGGGACTGGGCTGTCCAAGCCTGAGGGATCCCTCCTGAAACATGAGCAATAAGATCATATGCTTACAGTACCAAAGCAAAACCACCATTACACTAACATTAAATTGCTTTTATTTTTTCAATGAGTTACATGAAAAAAAGAAATTTTCAGAAGTGCAGTTTCAAAATGCAATACAGTCAACTTTGCCAAGATGGGGGGAGCAGTAGGTGTGCTACTACTAGGATGGGGTGATTGTCACAAGGAGATTTTATTCAGATGAGTCAGGAGAGGAGTGTGGCGGACATTGCTTTGTGGGTTGCAGTCTATGCGTTTTTATTTACTATGTGTAAGTCCTGTGATTGACGCTTTTGCTTGCTCCTAACGACTTATGGGCCTCCGCTGCTCCAATTAAACTGCCCTGAGATGGCCTAATCCCACTGATTACTAGTTTGTCAATCCAGGAGTTTCTTTATGGGTATTATTTTAATTTTCTTGGAGGCCCCAGCAGATTTTATGGATCCAATGTATGACAGCAGTCTGCTGTATATAGGTAAGCATGAGGCTATGCCTTTTCGTTTTCTTAATTTTTTTTCCTAAAAGGAGGCCTTTGGAGTTTTGCTTCTAGTAATTTTATTTTTTATCTGTTGACTGGGAAAATGCATCGCACTGGAGTACATTTTCAGGTTTAAACTGGGGGAGTTAAGCACAGTGAGGTAAAGTGATGTGCACTCAAATGTCTCAGTTGTGTTCAGTAACTCCCCATCCTGTCGCTCAGACTATATCAAGACTATCGCATTAGTAGCTGCATTAGTAGTTGTATTGGCTCTGACCAGAGTTTGTTACAACTGGCACACATAAATCAAGTCATGAAAAAGGAGATATGCATTATCAGAGAAGAAACATATTGATATATTTTTTGACTACAAGGGAGGAAAGAGGACAAAATACATCAGTTTTATTTTGCTCTAAATATAACAAAGAGAGATTGCAGTGGTTAGGCCTGATATTAGGGAAGGGAAAGGGGGGTCATATTCATCCTCCCAAGTCAAATGCTACCTTAATTCAGGTTGTTGTGCCATATTTATGTGATTGAAGATTTTTTTTTATGTTGGAATGAAACTGTTTATCTAAACTGTTTATCTACACTGAGTCATACGTAATGCAAGAACAGATTGTCTCTCACCATTGGACATTACAGAGCCAATGTCACTGTATTTCTGGTTTATTGTAGTCTTTGGCTCAATTGATGTCACTGGATTTTGGAACTGCTAAGTAATTAAAAAATGAATATTGGGCAGGAAAGAGGATGCATTAATATGGGGCTCTATACAAGATAAAACAATAGGACAATTTCAAAACACACAAAAGAATACACTGGGGTGCTTAAACTGGTTTCACACAGGCCCACATTTATAATTATATTAAAAGATGTAAACAACATTACATACGAACATACGAAGAAGTCAGCAGAAGAAGAAGACCATTTGGTCTATCTAGTCTGCTCGTATTGCAGGGTCCACAGTTTGAGCTACTGACCCTTCCCCCCTGCCCCCATCCCACTCCTCCCAACCTTTCCATCCTCTCTACCCATGATCATTATCTTCCCCTTATGCGTATTCCAGCATCTCTTGAAGCTCCCCACCATCTTCAACAAGACCACCTTTTCTGACAGCGCATTCCAAGTGTCCACCACCCTCTCTGTAAAGAAGTGCTTTTTTGGCCTCCCTCCTAAACTCCCCCTGCTTCAGATTGTGCCCCCTTGCGTTAAGGTTGCCACTTAGCTTAAAGAGACCCTCCTTATCCACCTTAGTTATCCCTTTAAAGTACTTGAAGTTCTCAATCATGTCCCCTCTCTCTCTCTCTCTCCTGTCCTCCAGGGAGTACATGTTCAGTGCCCTCAACCTCTCATCATATGCCTTACCCTGCTGACCCACTACCATCTCTGAAGCCCTCTTCTGGACCTTCTACAGCAGGTTAATGTCCTTTTTGAGATGTGGGCACCAGTACTGAACTCAGTACTCTAGATGTGGACCCACCAGTGACCTGTACAAGGGCAGTATAACCTCCTCTCTCCTACTACTGGCACCCCTTAGCTATGCATCCCAGCATCTTGTTTGCCCTTGCTGATGCTTTCTTGCACTGTGTGGAATGCTTCAGATAACTAGTGATCATCAATCCAAGGCTGTTCTCTGCCTCTAATGCAGATACCTGAACTCCACCCAGGTAGTACTCCATCCTGGGATTCTTGGCTGCAATGTGCATAACTTTGCATTTCTTGGCATTGAAGCCAAGCTGCCAGATCCTGGACCACCTACCCAGCTTTTCCAGATCATCCTGTAGGTCCTATATCCCTTCAGCCATGTACACTCTCCTGCAGATCTTGGTGTCATCCATGAATAGGCACATTTCACCCTTAATGCCGTCCCCAATGTTATTGATAAAGACATTGAACAACACTGGCCCCATCTCCAAGCCCTGCGGGACCCCAATTGTGACCTCTCTGGTGCCAGATAACTCTCCCCCCCACAACCGCCCTCTGGGTTTTGCACTTTAGCCAGTTTTCCACCCATCTAGTCATCTTCCCCCCAACCCGAGATCCACCAACGTCCTGATCAACCTTTTGTGGTGCACAGAGTCAGAGGCCTTGCTGAAATACAGATAGAGGATGTCTACTGCTTGTCCCCAGTCTTAGTGACCCAGTCAAAGAAGTCAGTCAGATTTATTTGAGACAATCCCCCCCCCCCGCACGCACACACAATGTTTATGTTCCCTTTAAGAGAATGGTATGCTAACATAATATAAGTTTGACTTTCAAATCCAGGCTTATGACTGATGATTACAAATGTCAATCAAATGATTAGTGAAGTCATACAGCATAAGTTAGAATGTAGGCTGTGAATAGCCACATGGGTGGTACACATTCTATGTTATTTCAATAATGAAAAAATACTTGCAATCAATGGGTGTTATACTTCACTCCAGTGGAAATGTACAGTATGTATACTCCTACCCATATTATTTCTATGTAAATAGCAGCATTAGAACATTCTGTTGATGTCAGAAAAGTGATAATAGCCTTTTGCCTATGTCATAAAAGTAAATGATACCCTTCAGTCCACATCACATGTATACTCTTCTTTGATGTCTGCTTTACAGATGACATCAAAGCACACATCAAAGAGAACTCTTATGCTTGTTAAAACTCATGTTTTAATTATATATTTTATAAAGTAATATGTACTGCTGTGTGAGATTTAAGGCAGTAAATCAGGCTTGGGGCTCTGCTGACACTCATAAATTGCTCAATCTTCACTTGAAGGTACCTCACAAGTGATTTACTTCCTTGTAGTTCACTTAGAGGTATATGTGATTTATAAGATATACCTTGTGTTAAATGCACCCATGCAGCTTATTTATATATTAGTTGGGGTAGCATCATTAAAGAATAGTACAGTGAAACAGATCCATGGCTGAGTTGTGTGGTTTAACCAATCAAGTGTAAATAAATCTGTTGTTCTCATCTGAACCAGGGTAGGTGCTATTTATACCTTGCCATTTGACTTAAATTGAACCTTTCTGTCTGACTTCAACTGTTTAGGTTTGCACTTAGTACAAAGGCTTTTTGATGGCCCTAAACATGGGGAAAGCTATGCCTTCAAGTATGCATTTTTAACATGCAAACCAGGGAACGTCATGTCTTTAAGAGATGTTTACTTAGAAGCTTTTCTGTTTTTCTCTGTATAATAGTTAGTTTTGATGTACTGTAGGAAAGAAGAATTTCTTGTTTGTGATCACAGTCTTGGCTTTTTCAAAATATACAACAGAAGTAACATTTTAATGATATGTAACCCAGCAGTAATATCACAGGTCACCAGGACCCACAGTGAAAAATAATGTAATGTTACCTTGGGGCTATACTAGATGGCCTGCACATGAAAATACTGCTCCTGTAAGTAGCCTAGTGGTTAGAGTGTAACACTGTGAACCTAGAGGCCAAGGTTTGATCCCACTACTGCTTTTTATTGTTTGACAGAGTGGACAGTGAAGGGAAGGGGGTAAAGGAGTTGCAGAGGGACCTGAAAAGGATAAAGGTATTGTCCAAGGTTTTGCAGTTGAAATTCAATGCCAAAAAGTGTAATGTGATACATATAGGAAACAAGAACCTCAGGATGATATATTGGAAAGGAAGGGTTAAGCTGGACACTACTCCTGGGGAAAGAGGCCTGGGAGTCATCATAAGTAACATCTTAAAACAAGCTAGCAAATGCAGCAATGCCCACAGTAAGGCAACCAGACTGTTGTGATATGTTACTTGGGAGGGGTTTCAATAGCAGGTAGAAAGAGCTAATACTACCTCTTCATAGATCACTGTTGAAGCCTAATGTGGAATACTGTGGCCAGTTCTGGAGTCCCCACCTAAGGAAAGACAAAGACAGGCTACAGATAGGGACAGCTAGGCTAACCAAGATGATTCATGGCCACTATGGCAGATCCTATGAGGAGCAGCTCAGGGCACTGAACATGTTCTTATTGAGGCCAAAAAGGAGAGGGGCAATATGACAGAGACCTTTAAGTTCCTGAAAGAAATGAGCATGGTAAACAGTGAGGAATTATTCAGCAGGAATGGTGAGTCACAAACATAGGGACATGAGTGAATGCTGGCAGGGGTTGGGGGATTCAGAAGGAATATGAGAACATTTTATTTCACGGAGAGTAGTTGAGTCATGGAACAGGCTACTGGAAGAGCATGTGGGCACAGAAACAATTAATGGTTTCAAGCACAACTAGGGCACAGTGAAGGGCTTACTTCTTTCACAGGGGGTAGCAGACAGGCAAGGGTCAAGGGCAGCAGGGGCAAAAACCCTGTCTCAACAACAGATTTTAGAATAGGACCGAGTGCAGCTGGGTAGACCAAATTGATCAATGATCTTTTTCTGCCAACATTGACTATGTTTCTATGTGATTAAAGTGCACTCTCTGTATAAACTTATGCCAACCCATGTATCAAGATTTTGAAATTTCACTTTTTACTGCATTGTTTCTGTTTTGTGAATGTGTGTCTAGGTGCCAGTGTTTGCACCTGGAATTAACCAACCGATGAAAGGATTACGAAACAATGTTTCCCACCCACTAGGGGAACTCTGACCTACAACAAGCAAAGTCTTGAGTGTGGTTCCTCAGTCTGGGTTGCTACTGTACTGTACATTTATTCCAGCTTTAGGACCTCTGGGTGCATTTCTCTGGCTGTGATGGGCTGGCGGAGGCCTGCAGACCCAGGAATGGTGGCAGTATTCCTGGGTCCAGGTGGCACAGGCTCCCTCTAGGGTAAGTCTCTGGAGGCTCTGGCCCTGATTGGGGTTCAACCTTCAGTACAGTGGGGGACTGTTGGAGGTCCACTCTCAAGAAGAGTCAGCTGATGGCTTCTGCACCATTGTTGCTACGGTGCTTGTGGGTGTCCTCAAGCTCATGTACCAGCCAGTTTGTTGTTTCAAAGTTCAGCTACTGCTCAATAAATTAAGGTATCTTTACCTATTGAATTTGCAAATTGCTACTGAGCTGTACATTATCTAAGTGCCCTCCATTCTTACGTGTCAGTTCTGAACCATTGTCCCAGGTATTTTAAATTGGTGGAGGAGTTACGGACAATCATCCTTACCTGGCAGGGCCCTGGGGCTTAAAGAAGCCTGTGTTCTGAAGGAAGATCAGCTCAGTGAGCACCATAGATCTGAACACAAGGGAAAGAGATTACCTGGTATCTGGGGAAGGGTAAACCACTGTAGTTTGTGACCTTTAGGTACTGACTCTGAAACTCAAGGAGGCATGAGGTAAGAGGCAGGGTGACTGAGGTAGCCAATATATCATTGTGTGCTATGTGTGTGTTTAGAAAGGTAAAACCTTTCGTTTGTCCTCCCCCAGAGACACCATTTGGTTTCCTTCTGTGCAATTCAGTGCTGAGAACTCCCCAATGTACTCAACCCACTTGCAGCCATGAGGAGACCACAACCTAAAAAGGGAATTTTTATGTGTGTCACTTTTGAATAACGAGGAAGGTGTTACCGCAGGTGTAACTGAAAGCATGTGCTGGGGTAAACTTTTCATGAACTGTAAATATGATGAAATATAATGATGCTGCTAGACTGGCACCTGTGACCAGCTAGTCAGTGATTCTATACAGTAACAGTGATTATGCTAATGCAAAACATGATTATTGCCTAATTATGATGACTGTGACTGCTGTTTGAACTGGATGTAAATTGGGAGCTGTGGCTACAGACTCGCCACTACCTCAAGCTACGTGTGCAGCAGCCCATAAAGAAATGTTTGGAGTTTTGCAAAAAGTAGATTATGCCTATGTGTCTGACCTGTGTCCCGTGATTAATTAAAATGGGAACAGTGTTTTGGGAAAAATTCAATTGCAGCAGAAAATGCAAATGGAAATATAATTAAAGTCCTACCCCTAACTTGCCATGCAGTGATAGTATTTGTATACGGTGCAAAGTGCAAGCCAGTTCTACTTTTTGACGAAGAAAGTTGACTCTTAAGAAGAGTGACAGAGAAGAACATCAGGAGCTTTCTTAGCCAGCAGTAACAGCAGTGGCAAGAGGAGTCCAGGGTGCAGCCAACAGTAAGCCCATAGCCAGATGATAAGAAATACTAAACAAAGTGAAGACCAGGGCTGTTTGTAGTATCGGGGCTATGTATACAGGTAAGCAGTTCTCCCTAAATGGGCACAGGCAGTGTGGCCAAAGCAGTTCCCACCAAGGTGCATAGAGATTTTATAGATGGGGCCTTGATGGACCACACCTCTAAGGGTGAGGGAAAATACCAAACTTGGGTTTGTACAATACACAGCAGATGGCTCTGGGTGAGATTTTCTATCCAGTATCCCAAGACACAGGAGTTGCCCCTGAGGCTATTGCACATGCTCCTCCTTTCCTGGGGGCATGGTGGTAGAGACAGAATGTGGTTGAGGTGATCTGTGACAGATATATACAGTATATATATATATATATATATATATATATATATATTTTTGCTTCTTTAACATGTAGCCTTTACTGACTGTATGCTTTTTTTTCTGTATTTATTTATTCGCCTACCTTCTCGGCTGGGGTGGTCCTCTGGTTCCCCATTCAGGTCCACTGGCAGCCCCCACATCGGGCGCCATGCCCAAACTTCAACCTCCTTTCTTCTCCCTCTCTAAATCCACATCATGGACCCCATCACAGAAGACCAAGGGGTCAGGACCAGAGGGAGCTCCTGGTGTGTCTGGTGCAGCGCCGCAAGCAGACCCTCATGAGCGCCGGAGGATTCAGCACGTTTTCACCCAGATTTCTGCCCCCATGGTGCAGGCATGCAAGAAAGCCAAGGACATTGTGGTACATGCTCCCTTGCACCACACATCAGATGTCTGCCCGCGCCATCCCTTCCACTGCTCTGCGAACTGCACTACCCCCTAGCCACTGCCAGGAGCCAGCACATTCATGGGAGTCCCATTCCCACCCTCTCTGGAGAAGAAGAGTAGTCCCAAGGACGCTCAATCCTCCTCCCCCCCAGCCAACCCCCCAATGATCCAAATCTGTATTCGAACCTGGGTCCCTGGAGCGGCACAAAGTGTGGTGTCCAGCGCCTCAACCCTCAGTGCCTCTAGACCGGTTCAACTGTATGCTTTTTAACAAAACCCTTGCCCTACTTGTTTGCATTTAGGTTCTGTTCTTTTAAAAAGACATCAAAACAACATATACCTCATAATGTATGACAGTGGTAGCCAGTGACATGATGCAGAAAATCCAGATATATCATGATATAGCAAGGGAACTACCCATTCATTTCAATTAGATTTCCTGTGATATTTCCCAATATATCTAGATTTATAGTGTAGCTTGTCACTGGCTACCACTGTAACTACATTACAATGCTGAAAAAAGCACATTTAAGAAGCGGGTCCACAGGTGATACTTAAAATTACTGATGCAGTTGTAAGCTCTCAGTTCCTGTGGTAGTACATTCTAGGAAGAAGAGTATCTATTAATTTAGACAGTAACATAGTAATGTAAGGTTAGAATGGACTCTAGGTTCATCAGAGCTTGACACCCCCCCTCCTCACTTCATGCACATGAAGAATTTAGAACGCTGAGCAACATGTACTGGATTCTCTATTCACTCTATTACCTTGGGTACCCAGTGACTCCCTTGGCAAAATGAAATGTGTCCTTGGTTACCCTGATGGCCTGTACTGTCTTTCTATCCACTGTTTCCACTGTTTTCCTACTCCATTGGTTAACCACCCTCTGGGAAAAGAAGTGACTCCTAATGTTGACATTGACTTTTGTACCGCCAGGCTTAAGGACATGTCCCCACATCCTGCTGGAAGACACCATATAAGACATCTCCACTTATTCAATCTTGTCATTTTCCTTGGGTATGCAGATGACTAAGATCATATGCCCCTATTAGCCTTCTTTTCACACATTAAGAGTCACTAGTCTCTCGTCATACAATAACTTTTGTTTCCACACCCTGATCAAATAGGTGGCCCTCTGTTGAACCCTTTGGACGGCCTCTGGAATAAACTTGCAAACTGTGATGTATTGTGATTGACAACCTGCTATACTGAAGTTGGACAGAGACACAGAAACTATAGTTACTAGATTGACTCTATCTTCATAACTGACATTATAGGATACATTGTAGTTCTGTGGTGCCACATTAGTCAAAGTAAAATTCAGAATGTTTCTTTCAATAATGAGGGAAAACAATACCACTCCACTGTGCGGGTGTGCTGAGATAAAAGTTCTTAGAAGGACATAAGCAGAGCTTCAGATATATTTTTTTTTTTTGGTGGAAGTCAAATACTTCCAAGGGTTGAAATTTGGAAGTGGATTTGGATGTTTTTACTGGAGTCAAAATACTTCCAGCTGTCAATTTTTGGAAGTCAAAATAATTCCAGTCTACAATTGTTGAAAGTTTAAATACTCCACATCCTATAGTTTTTGAAGACACAGGCCTTCTGAATACCTCACTCTAACCCCATCCACAGCACATCCACAGAAATACATTTCTGAATGAGTCTAGGAAAGGAAAACGTGCACAGTAAGTCAGTTACTTACAGAAACAAGGCGCTGCATCAGCATGTGGTCTAAAAGCAAAACAAAATGGTTATATTAAATGCACACTGAAAATAGAAAATAGAGTTAAAAATCTACATTTTGACCTTAGGTCTTCTTCAGGAAATATCTAAAAGAGAAAAAAAACTAACTAACTTTGTGTTTTTTCTCTCTTTTAGATATTTCTTGAAGAATCTTAGGTCGAAACTTAGATTTTTAACTCTATTTTCTATTTTCAGCGTGCAAGTTACTTACAGTATGTTTACTTCATGAATTGTTCTTGCAGTTCCAAGTAACCCCCATTAATCTGCTTGCAGTCAGATGCCTGCTACATTCACAAACAGTCCACTTCACCCTCATTCCTTATAGCCAACTCCCCTAAACAACCAGGTCATGTGCACCAAAATTAAACACACACACACGTCCCCCCCATACCCTGTGCAATACAGCACAGTATGCGGAGCTGCCTAAGACCACAAGGACCCCCCCCCGGACACACCAGCCATCTTTCAGCCTTTCAACCTGTTGCATCTCCTTCCCCCCACATACATATATATAAGACAAAGAACCTCTGTACGCAAGCACTGAGGCAAGGGTTACCCCTAAAGGGCATTTGGCCAGGAAGCCAAGTTTCAAAGAAATACAAAATAACACATGCCCCCACAATGCAAAGTATCGTGGGCTTCATATGCAAATCACCACAGCATATTATGCTGGTTCAACTTTAAGCAGAAATGTATGGTGCTGAAAGGCCTCTCACACAGTTTGTAAAGGGTGCCAACAGAAGACATAGACACGTGTTTCGTCCTACCAGGACTCATCAGTATGCCTCATCTGTTTGACACCCCAGTGAAATGAACCAGTTACCCTAAGATGGTCTATCTGGGTTATGTTGAGGTGAACCCAATTAAAATAAAAAAACATTTAAAAGACAAAGAACCTTTGTGTGCAAGCACTGAGGCAAGGGTTACCCCAAAGGGCATTTGGCCGGGAATATACACTTCCCAAAGTGCAGCCAAGTATGGCATGCTTTGATAACGCTTGCAAGCTTAAAATAACCTTATTTCACCACCAGTTTAAGGCACCAACATGGTTAGGTCCCCATGTCTGGCACACTCACCCCCGAATGCCATCATCATCTCCTGCTACATGCCTGCCCTCACCAACATGGCCAGCTCTCCACACATTCACCCAGTTTCTTCAACAATAGACACCATCCCCCAGCAAGACACACACAGCCTGCTCACCAAACCCACACACATTCCACTCCACCCTCATTCCTCATAGTTAACTCACCAAAACAGTCAGGTCCTGTGCACCACACACACACACACACACACACATACACACACACACACACACACAGAGCCCCCACACCCTGTGCAATACAGCACAGTATGGAGCTGCCTAAGATTAAAAGTGCCCCCCTGGACACACCAGCCATCTTGCAGCCTTTCAATCCATAGCCCCGCCCCCCCCCACACACACACAATGTATAGATATACTTCCCAAAGTGCAACCAGGTATGGCATGCTTTGCTAACATTTTGTAAGCCAACAAAATAAACTTATTTCACCACCAGTTTAAGGCACCAACATGCCAGCCCAACTATACAACTGCTGTTCCCCTTTCTTATCCCTGCCACATATAGGCCACTTTTGTCTTTCCTGGCTCTCCAATAACTAAAATAAAATGACTTTTGTTCCAGTGATGAGTCTAAGTCTAGTAATGGACAACACAGCGGGTTTCTTGCTTCTTATCTCTGTAGGAGTAAACTGATATATATACACACTAGTCTACTAGCTAGCACTCATCTAAAGTACATACTGTAGCTATCTCTAGGTTGGTTGTAAATCTTTCTTTTGAGCTGGTGACTGTCACAGAACAGAGAACATATTTCTTTTTGCTAAAGCTGATTAGCAGCTGGGTTGCAAATGTTAGTTCAATTTAACCACTTCACACCACATCTGAATTAAATAAACATCAAGACAAAGTCCACTTCAAAAGTGTCTCTTTGTTAGGTGTGAAGGGTTAAATAACAAAATAAAAAAAAAAACCTTCCATAGTAGAAAAAAAAACAGACATGAACCCTTAACAGGGTTGTTACATGAGGAAGTAAATTACTCCCAGGAGTCTATTTTTGGACATTTTGCACACATTTCTGGATGTATAGATCTAGAATGCAGTTATCTGAAGCCTTGGACATAGGCGATTATTGACACCACACAGTATGTGATAAAAGCAGGATTTTTATTACAAAATTTTGAATATACTGCCAAAGAAACAGATAGTCGGGTTGTCACAGACACAGTCCTGTACCGGTTTCGCACATAGTGCATCTTCAGGAGACTGGACCAATGATCAAACTAAATGTTTAAATAGATTAAAATTTAAAGTGACAGTGCTATAAAGTGCTCAATAATATGTAATCTAAATGTGCAAAATGCCTAGCAAATCAATAATTCCTATGAACAGTCACACTAGTGGCAAGATAAAATCACTAGTTCCAAAACCTCAGGTATTGCAATCATATTTTAGCTTATAACTATTTTTGAACCTCAAGCACTGAAGGAAGGAAATGCCACACACAATAAGTATTTAATGGTTATAAGCTAATGTGCGATTGCAATACACATACTGGGTGGTGCCGATAATTGCCTACTTCCTTCTTTCAATAATACTTTTTTTTAGGCTAACTGAAATATTTTGGTCAGTCTAATGGGCATATTTTATGTTTAAAAACTACATATTATGCACTTTCTAATACATTCCAGCATTACATAACAGGATATTACATATACTGTACTTTACAGGCCTGTAGAGTACAGAAATACCAGATACTGTAACTGCATTGGTTTGAACTACAACAGACATGGATCCTCTAACTACTGCCTCCTAGTAATAGGTTATTACATACGCAGTATACACAATATTACATTCCTCCCCCATTTACAGCTGTAGTGGAGCTATGTATGCCTTATTATAATTAAATTGAAAAGGGGCCTTGGTAGCACATGACTGCTAATACAGCACAGCTGTGGATAGCTGGTAGCATATAACTGCAAATACAGCACAGCTGTGGATAGCTGGTAGCATATGACTGCAAACACAGCACAGCTGTGGATAGTTATGTCTTTCAACCAGAATGAAATGGAGTGTCTCCATGTCCTCTCCATTCAAGTGGTTGCTTCCTCCTTTGCCCCCTCTGCCTCACTATTTTCTACAGGTGTCGAGCCTTGTGCGGGGGCTATTGCACCCAACTTCAGATAAATATGTTTTCTAGTACAAAAAAGAAAGCTGAACTTGAGAAATTGCTTATTTCTTGGAAACGGGAGAAAACAATTTGTTAAATCATGGTCTTAAAGCTGAGCTGTGATACTGGGCATGCAAGTATGCATATTCCTATCCATAAGGATATGCATATGAGCATGCCCAGTACACAGCTCAACTTTTAGACCATTATTTAACTAATTTTTAGCCCTCGTTTCCAAGAAATAAGCACTTTCTGAGAGCTGCTTTCTTTTTTTTTTTTACATTCTTTTTCGCTGAAATGTGTTGCATAATTTAGGGCAAGGTTAAAGCTGGAATGTACTGCATATACTATATAGCATAAGGACTTCTATTGTGTATACCTCTTGTATTATATATTTTTTTCTTTGTTGTTCTACATTTTATATCTCCTGTCTATGTAATTGAAAACTGTATGTGTATGTGCCTCAGGACCTCCTTGTGAATGAGCTTGCTCAACAGAGTCTTTCCTGCAATAAACTTGAACTTGAACTTGCTCCCGTCACGGCCTGCAGAGCCTCTCTTGGGCATCCTGCCCGGTCCTGCCCCGTCTGTGGTCCTCTCAGCCCTAAACCTCCCCTCTCTCCCCCCCCCCACAGCCAGTACACCCAGCTTAACCCCTCTGGGGTGGGACCACACCTCCTCTTTGGGTGCTCTTCCAAAGTCAGACCCTAGCCGTGGGTGAGGGCCCAGGTGGAGGATATGATATGCCAGGCGAGACAGATCTGGTAGTGAACATGGGGGTCAGTTGCTGTCACCTATCCCACAGAGCTGGATGTTTCTGTTTTCTGGTCCCCTTACATCCCCCCACCCTTGCGTGGGTACCCCTGATGCCATGCGCACGGCAACCCTGCTGGCATCAGTCATGCTACTTGTGCTGTCTCCATACTGCAGTGCCACTGATCTCCAACTGGAGCTGCTGGTACACCAGACAAACCCTGACCCTCCCCCCGGGAGAGAAGAGGAGAATTGTCCATCGGATGCTCAATCCTCTCCCTCCCTGCTGACCCCTACCGCCTAAGCTCATTCCTGAACTCGGGTCGTCAAGCGCAGTGGGGCCAGGCATCCAGTGCCTCAACTTTCAGTGCCACCGGGCCGCCTAAGCTTCCTTTGTAGTACTAGAAAATATATTTAGCTGAACTTGGGTACAATAGTCCACGCACAAGCCTCTGAACCATTTACAACTGTGACTGTGCTTTGGTATTGTATGTGGACAATTGGAGTGGACCAGCAAGGTTTAGCTGTTTATTCATGTAACCCCCCCCCCACACACACACATGTGGCACTTACCTATCTGCGTTCCTGGGTGCTATCTGCTGCAACATCAGTCCCTGGTCCAGTCTGCCCTTCTGTTCTCCTGCTGGCTTGCTCTGGGACTGCAGCTTGGGGGGGTGGGCAACTGGAGGAGTGATGGTCTAAAGTGAGCTGCCAGCTCAGTGGTACAGAAGATAAGCCACACTGAAAGATTATGCACATTTGAGCTGCCTCCTGCTCAGACGTGTGAGCTGACAATTGCCAGCTCCAGAGTTTTGTGCGCACTCCTGAACTCTAGGTTAAGCCACTGTGGTGGCCACTCAGCATGACCCACTCAGTGTGCAATTTGTATTCCCTGCTCCAAGAAATAAGCACTTTCCCAAGTTCAGCTTTCTTTGTAGTACTAGAAAAGGTTTCTAGCTGAACTCAGGCACAAAAGTCCATGCAAAAGCCTTAGCACCATTTACAGTTGTGACCATGCTTTGGCATTGGGCATGCACAATTGCAGCAGACCAGTTGGTTTGGCTATTTATTAATGTCCCTCACCCCACAAAGGTAGGGCTTACCTGTCTGTGATCCTCAGGTACCGTCTACATGCCTTGTCAGTCCCCAGTCCAGTCTGCCCTCCTTCTGTGCTTCTGCTGGCTCCCCAAGGACTGCAGCCTGTTAGGGGGACTAGAGGAGTGTTGTCTAAAATGTACCACCAGCTCAGTGGTACAGAAAAGAAGCCATACTGAAAGAGTGTGCACATTTGAGCTGCCTCCTGCTCGAATATGCAACTTGATGCCTGCCAGCTTCAGTGTTTTGTGTGCACTCCTTTACTCTGGGTTAAGCCACTCTGGCAGCCATGCAGGATGAACCCCTCCATGTGCTCCAGCCCCATGGACACCAGAAGCACCAGGGGACCCAACAAGCCCTGTTACATCCATCTCTCTTTCTACAGTATATCTATCTATCTATCTATCTATCTATCTATCTATCTATCTATCTATCTATCTATCTATCTATCTAACAGACCAGGGTGCCCACCCCCAGTACTGCTTCTTTCTCCCCCTCCTTGCCAGGTCTCCCACCAGCGAACATATGAACATACGAAATTTGCCAGCAGATAAAGGCCTAGTGGTCTATCAAGTCTGCTCAAATGTGCAGCTAGCACCCCTTATTGTGCAGCTGCCCCTCCAGGCCACCTTTCCCTTCCCTTGACCATCACTTTGCCCTGTCCCAGCCCCTTTTAAAGCAGTTTACTGTTCTACTGGATACCACTTCCAATGGTAATGCATTCCACCCAGCTACCACCCTCTCCTTAAAAAAGTGTCTCCTCATCTCCCTCCTTAACCTTCCTCCCTCCAGTCTCATATCGTGGCCCTGGGTGTTCCTACCTTCCCTTACTTTGAATAGCCCCTCCATACCTGTCTTGTTTACTCATTTCATGTACTTGTGTGACAGTTCCACTCAGCTGACAAGGGGTTGCTGGAGATTCCGAGGATAAACTTAAAGTAATCTGGTGTGCGTGCTTTTGATTTTGTGGCACCTACCCTCTGGAATCCTCTGCCATGTCGGCTTAGGGAGTGCAGGACAGTGGGGTGTTGCAAGCAGGCACTTAAGATTTTTTTGTGGGAGAATGCCTATTCTGGATTTTCTTGATTTTCTTGTATTTTGTTTTATCTTGATGTACAGTGCTTTGGTTATATGAAAGGTGCTGTAACAAATATATTTTATTATTATTATTATTACTTGAAGGTTTCAGTCATATCCCTGTCCATCCTCTCCTCCAGCAAATACATGTTCAACTCCCTCAGCCTCCTCTTGTATGGTAAGTCTCCCAGCCCCTTAATCATCTTTATCACCCTACACTGCACCCCCTCCAGTAACTTAATGTCCCTCTTCAGATACAGTGCCAGTACTGCATGCAGTACTCCAGATGCGGTCTAACTAATGATCGATAAAGTGGCAGAATCACCATCCCCCTCCTCAAGGATATACCCGTTGCAATGCAACTCAGCATTTTGTTGGCCTTTGCAGCTGCCTTCCTACATTGTACTGAGTTGTTCATTGACCCTGTAATGATTCTCCCCAGATCTTTCTCCTCCTCTGTCTTGGCTAGCTGCACTCCCCACAGCTGGTAACTACTCCTTAGGTTTTTCACCCCAAAATGAGGCACCTTACACTTTTTGGCATTGAACCCCCATTGCAGATGTCCAACCAGGTTTCCAGCTTGCCAGATCATCCTGCAACCCCTACCATCCTCCTAGGTCATCCACCATTGCTCCTATCTTGGTGTCATCAGCAAACAGACTGGTCTTGCTCTTGATGCCCAATGATATGTCTGCAATGAATATTCCAAACAACACTGGTTCCATCACTGAGCCCTGTGGAACACCACTCATCACTACCCTTGGGGATGAGAGCTCCCCATTCACCACCACCCCCTGTTGCCTTCCCTGAAGGCAGTTTCCTACAAGTCTCACCAGCTTTTGCACCCACCCCTGTGCCTTCTAACTTACTTCCCAGCCTCCCATGCATCACCAAGTCAACTTCCTTACTGAAGTCCAGGTACAGGACATCAACTGCATGACCCCCATCCAATTGCTTAGTTATCCAGTCATAGAACTCCACCAGGTTGGTTTGGCAGGATCTGCCACTTATGAAGCCATGCTGTCTGCTGTCCTGTAGCCCTTTGGCCTCCAGGAAGGCCATCAGCCTCTCCTTCAGTATAGTCTCCATCAGCTTACCCAAGATGGATGTGAGGCTCACCAGTCTGTAGTTCCCAGGTTCATCCTTGGTGCTGCTCTTGTGGAGGGGCACCGCATGAGCCATCCTCTAATCCTGAGGGACACACCCTGAGTGTAGTGAGGCATTGAATAGGTCTGCCAAAGATCCCGACATGACCTCTTCCAGCTCCTTCAGTACCTTGGGGTGGATGCCATCTGGGCCTGGTGCCTTGTCCATGCTCAGTGCCCTCAAATCCTCCAGAACCCTGCCCTTCATGATTTCCCCATCTGACACCCCCTCACCCTCTGTTTCTGCCCTCCCTCCCCCATTGGGTATCACCACTCTTCTCCTTAGTAAATACCAAGCAGAAGTAATCATTTATCACTTCTGCCTTATCACCCCCTGCTTTCACCCAACCCACCTCCTTCCTAATTCTTACTACAGTATATGGTCCTTACAGCTCCATTTCTCCCTGATGTATCTGAAGAAGTTCTTCTCCCTCTTCTTAATGCCTTGAGCCAGCCTGAGCTCCATAGATGCCTTGGCTGCCCTTACTGCTCTTGTCACCTCCTTTGATTCCTTCGGATACTCCTCCCTGTCCTCCCCCTCCCTGTTTTTTTTGTACCTCTTAAAGGCATCCCTTTTCCTTCTTATCTTTTCCATGACCTCCTTGTTCACCCAGCTATGTTACTTTGCCCTAGCCTTATTGCTCTTGGCCTTGCTGCAGGTTCTGGTTGCCTCCACTATCACCAGCTTTATGAGCGCCCACCTCTGGCTAGTGCATCTACTAGGTTGAATTCTGGTCAGGTTCCCTTTTACCACTTCCCCTGTCCTCCTGAAGTTGGCTATCCTGAAGTCCAACATCATTGTGCTGGATTCTATTTCTTCCTTACCCATGTCCAACATGAAACATACTGAGTGGTGGTCACTCCCCGTCAGCAGTTCTTCCACCCTCCGTTCTGTCTCAAACTCCCCATTTACCAGCATGAGGTCAAGGGTATTCCCTAACCTAGTTGGTTCACTGACCATTTGCATCAGGAAGCTGTCCTGGAAGGCATCCAGCAGTACCTACTCCCTTCTTTTCCTGATTGTTGGGGTACTCCAATCCACTCCTGGCATGTTGAAGTCCGCCACAATTACCACACTACCCTTTTTATAGGTCCTCCTGATCTGTCTCCCTAGCTCCCTGTCTAACCCCTCTGTCTAAGAGGGCAGCCTGTACATTACGCCCATCCTGAGAGTCCTATTATTGGAATCCTGGATTTACATCCATAGTGACTATGTACTACCCTCCTCCCATTCCTCTCATACACACATCAGTCCTTCCCTCACATATAGTGCCACCCTCCTCCTTTCCCAATCACTTTATCCCTATGAAATATCCTGTATCCTGGTATCGACAGATCCCAGTCATTGTATTGGGAGGCCCATGTTTTAGCAATACCTGCCATGTTCACCTCTGCCTCTGCCAAGAGAGTCTGTAGCTCTGCAGTTTTCTTCCCAAGGTTCCTAGCATTCAGGGTGACCATCTTCCACCCCTTCCCCTTCCACCCTCCTTTACTAGCATTGCCACTAGCACTTGCCCATTGTCTTTTGTCACTGTTATGGGGTAAGCCCATATGGCTTCCCAACTTGTGGTATCTGCATGTCCCTTGCCCGTTGCCAGCCCCCGCTCCTAGTTTAAATTCTCAATTTCCTCTATGTACTCCTCCATCTTCTGTTTCAAGACTTTCTTTCCCTCCTTGCTCAAGTGTAGTCTGTCCTTGGCAGAGATACTACTACCCTATCAGGTCCCTCCCCATCCCCCCAGCCCATACCCTTTAGCATGACACCAGTTTTTTAGCCATTCATTAAAATCCTTTATTCTCAGCTTTCTTGCTGTGCTTGCCCTGTGCACTGGCAGTATCTCTGAGAAAGTTACTGATCTTCCTGCCCCTTCACATAATTGTCCTAGTTCCTCAAGCCTCCGCTGGACTATATCTGCCATCCTGTCAGAAAGGTCATTTGACTCCAAATGTATAATTAAATGAGGTTTCTCCCTACCCCTTCTAGAATATTTTAGAACAGATTGTCCAACTTTTTCTGCTGTCATTCCCGGCATGGCCTCCACCCAAATACACTATGCCTCTCCTCTTTGCTACCCCACCTGACTCCTCTTAGTATTGAATTCCCCAACACTAAGATTCCACCCCTCTTACTAACTGCTTGCTTCCCTTCCTCCCCAACTCTCTCTCTCTCCTGGCTCCTCTTTATCCTGCCTAGTAGTTCCCCATCCACCACTGTTGTAATTCCCCCAGCAGAACTTCCCCCTTCTCAATCTTGATTAATATAGTTTTATTTTTAATATGTAAGTGGAACAAGGTGCCCTACTACAGCACTGCTTCTCTTGACCCCTTCCCCTCCAGGTTGCCCACTTCTGTTCCCCTTATGTAGGTGTTGGCACCGGGGTACCCCCCCCAGTGCCTTCAGCCAGGAGCCTGACTCTGGGGTGCCCAATCTCCAGTGTCACAATAGCCCTGAAATAAAGAAAACTGTCCCTCAATGTTTTTTTAAACCTGTAGAACAGAAACAGTCCATCACTGATCTGCTCCACCCACACACACCTCATTCACCTCATCCTGACATCCCACTCAGCACTCACCACCCCACACACCCCCCACACACTTATTCATATGAAAATGTCCCAAGGTAAAGAGCCACTCTCCGAATGAAGATGAGTCTTGCTGCTGGAACTGGAGACTGCAATATGAGAAACTAAAGTAAGTATGGTTCAATGTATTTCAATGGGGTTTTGAACTTCGATGGAGGATAGGATAGGATAGGATAGGACAGGATAGAGGCAGTCCAGAGAAAGGCAACTAAAATGGTGCAGGGTCTGCAAGAGAAGCCGTATGAGGAGAGACTAAAGGAGCTTAATATGTATACCCTTGAGGAAAGAAGGGAGAGGGGGGACATGATAGAAACTTTTAAGTACTTCAGTGGAATCAACAAAGTCCAAGAGGGTAGCATCTTTCAGCAAAAGAGACGTGCAAGAACAAGGGGACACAATTTAAAGATGGGGGGGCGGTTCAGGGGCAATGTGAGGAAGTATTATTTCACAGAGAGGGTAGTGGATGCATGGAACAGCCTTCCTGAGGAGATTGTGGGGTCTAAAACTGTGAGAGAATTCAAGAATGCATGGGACAGACATAAGGCAGTTCTTGTGGGGGGTAGGAAGAAATAGGCTGTTGTTAACTAGGATCTGTGGCCTATCCTGTAGGTAGGGAAATGGGCAGACTAGATGGGCCAAGCGGTCCTTATCTGCAATCAAAGTCTATGTTTCTATGTTTCTATGATGCATAACTTTGTAATTTTTGAATATTTTTGCCCAAAATGTTCAATATGTCTTTTTGGGACTCCACCTCATAACCGATGGTGGTGGAATTATACAAATCTAGTCCAAAGGTGATTTTGCAGTTGCATTGTGGAAATCATCTTTTGAGTGGGACCTGAAAATCTTCCCAGCTCTTGTTCATGAGGTGTGGTCATAAGAAAGCTATGTTGAACATTTTGGGTCAAAATATGTAAAAGTGTCAAAGTTATGTGTATACACTAGAATTTTTCTACACTCACAAATAACTTTGATAATTTGAAATATTTTGACCCCAAATTTTCAACATACAGTAGCCATTTTTTCACACCACCTCATGAATGTGATGGCTGTCATTTTTCAAATTCTGCCCAAAATATGTTTTTGCACCTGTGGTGTTGAATGACATTTCAGTGGTATGGAATGATGTTTTGAAGGGGATTTGATAACTTTCACCTACAGGGTTCATGAGGTGGGGCAATAAGAAGGCTATGCTGAAAATTTGGTGTACAAATATGGTAAAATGCCCAAGTTATGACTGAACATTACAGTATTTCAATGTTCGAGTATAACTTTGCTAATTTTCAACATTTTGACTCCAAACTTTCAACATAGCCATTTTTCCACATCTCCTCATAAACATCACATGTATAATTTTTAAATCCTGAATGAGACGTGTTATCACACTTCTGATGTAAAATGGCATTTCAACCAATATACAACCAATGGTACAGTCATGTTTATAAGGTAAATAATAAAGAGTATCTTGAAAATTTTAGGTCAAAATAAAAAAAAATTGTTAACACACTTTGTGTAGTGCCATCTTCAATAATCTTGTGTCCTTTAAAATAGAAGGGTGGCATTTAGAGGAAGGTGGTATTGGGTACCAAGGAGTTGAGATTTGGGTGAGGAAGCCTGAGAACAAGTAGGGTCTGTGGAGAAAATAACATCAAATTTCCTTGCAGCCGTATTGGCTCTGATCAAAATTTGTTATAATTTGTATAGTATTGTTTTCAGAAAAAAAAGACAATAAAGTATAGTCCATCCAAAAACAAGACATCAATCCTGTAGTATGTGATCTTGACAACAGCCATAGTTGATACCTGAAGTGTGTAGTTTTATAGGCTTTTAAGTGAGGACATGGGGGGTAGGAACAGAAACTATTGAACAGGCCAATGCATAACAGTATTAGCTAGTTGCCTCAATAGCTTAAATGTTGTAGCAATTAGGAATGACCATAAGAAGCCTAAAGAAAGCTCTAACAGAGGCTATTTACCCAATTCAAATGAAGTATAGGGAGTAGAAGTGTGTGAAGCTTGGAAAACTGATTTGCAATAACTTGGCAAAGCCCCAGAACTTCTCATAGTCAAACTTTAAGGTATTAGCAACTTTGCAAAGTTGCATATTTACAACTTCACTAGTAAAATTCATTGGGACAAAATGTCTGACTCATTCAGTGCTGTTGCTGCACCATGTGACCTGCAGATCACATGAGTTCATTGCTGCAGGAAACAGACCAGAAGAACTGTGCTGTGTGCAGTCCTAGGAAGTGTGTTCAGGAGATATAATTTGTATTTTACTTAGACCTCAGTTTTGACTTGAATTGTATTGCTGTTTACTGCATAAAACAGACTTTAAAACAATCATATTCTACTTAGTGTTCTGCATCTGCAGACTTAATTTTGAAAGTTTTTGCCCACAGTTTAGTTTTTTTTGTTTCCCATTCTGTGTAGTATTGGCTTAGTGCTGTGTTGGGAAGGGGGCTTTTGTCTGCAGCTAGCAACAGCTTTAGTTTCAGTGCATTTTCATTGTCACTCTAAGACAATTAATTTTTTTCAAATCTCAAAATTTCTATACACTCTCAGTGTTCCAGTGCTGCCGTATTACTAACATCTGTCCAGGGCACTGGCAGGTAGGTACAGAACTTTAGTATTCTAATGTTTGTATTATTATTATTATTATTATTATTATTATTTGTAACAAGTATTTTTTTTATTGTTCAAGTCACTAGCATTGCTAAACATTTAGAGATGGACAAAGTTGGTAAACTCCACTCTGCAAAATAATCTGCAGAGTGGATCCAAAATTCGCTCCCCCTCCGAAAAATACTCCACAAAATTAGGAGTTTGAATTCTGCCAGCAGAGTTTGGCAACTTTACCAGCAGAGTTCAAGCTCCATATTTTGCAGTCTGTCTTGACCAGAGCTTAGTGGTTCCCCCCAGTGCTGATTGCCAATATAAAATAAAACTGATTTCCTGCCTGGTGGCTAGTGGTGACTCTCCACACCTGAGCCCATTCCAATATTTTGTTTTTAATTCCTTGGTGTCTAGTGGACCCTCTCCCCTTCTGAACCCATGCCAATGTTTTTTTTTTTTTATTTTCCGGTGTCTAGTGGACCTTCCCCACTTCCCAAACCCATGCCTGTATTTTATTTTTAATTCCCTATCCAGTGGATCACCCCATTCTGAACCCATACCCATATATTATTTTTAATTCCCTGGTGTCTAGTGGACCCTCCCAATCCCATGCCCATATTTTTTATTGTATTCCCTGATGTCTAGTGGACCCTCCACTCTGGCATGTAGTGGTCCCCCTCACCATTCCCCCACCCCAACCATGATGAGTGGGTGACCAGCTCTGTCCAACTGAGCTGTCAATGAATGAATGAGTGAGCTCATTCATTCACTGACATCTCAGTTGAGCAGCTACCAGCCATTGATAGTGGAGAGCAGTGGATAAAACCGGTCACCCACTCACCAGGGTTGGGTTGGGGGAAGCAGGGTGGGGGACCACTACCTGCCAGAACAGAAGGGGGGCCTTTAGACATCAGGGAATAAAAGAAAAAAATACAAGCATGGGGGGCACTAATGAGCAGCTAACTGAGGGGTCACATTTCCCACTAGCTCTGTCAGGACAGCTGTTAAATAAGTATTAAAAGTATGAAATTTCCTACTCCGGAGCGGGCAAAATGGTGTCATCAGGCGGTGGAGGGAGCAATGGAAAAGTATTTAACTCCCATGCCTTCCAAAAGCCAGCAGGTGACCGGGAAAACTGGCAAGAAGGGAACATCGGGCCCTGGAGGGGAGAATGCAGGCCTAGTCTCGCTCTCGGCTGCTGAGGTTGCTGCCCTAGGGAAGGAGCTGACGGGCCAAGTAATTGCAGCCCTGGAGCCACGTTTGGTGAAGATGGAGGACAAGCTGGATGGTAGACCACAGGAGGTCTTGGAGCAGCAGGCGCAACAAGGCACTAGATTGACAGAAGTCGAGAAAAGAATTTCTAGATTGGAGAGCGAGGTGTTGATGGTGCCAGGACAAGTTCAAGCTCTCCAGAAGGAGCTGGAGGAGTTCAAAGAGGCATACGATTATCAAGAAAATTATCACAGGAGGTTAAACCTGCGTCTCAGGGGGCTTCCAGAGGGGCAAGAGGGGAATGATGCCCTTGATTTCTGTGGTAGAGTGTTACCTGAGCTGCTGGGCCTTAGCATGAAAAATGGCAAGGTTAAGCTGGAGTGAGCACACCGAGCGGTCATGCCACGGCCACCGGCAGATCAGCCTCCCTGTCAGATAATCATGCATTTTCACAATTTCCAGGACCAGGAAATGATCCTGAAGGTGTACCGATCACAGGGCTCCCTGAGTTTCAAAGGGCATAGATTGTTCCTCTTGCAGGACAATTCGGCGCATCTGCTGAAAAAGAGAAAGGCTTTCAATGGGCTTATGGCTCAGCTGAGGAGCCTAAAGGTGGAAAATTTCTTGGTCTACCCTGCCACACTCAGAATTAAGCATGAAGGGGTGACCTACTCCTTCTGGGAGCTTGAGAAGGCGGAGGAATTTGTGAAAGCCTTAAAGAGCAGAGTGAGCTGAACGGCTGTAAGAGAGTCAGGAAGAGCTAGAAGGCTGGGCTGAAAGGAGCCTGTATTTCTTTTTGGTGTGCTGCATTTCTGTTAGTAGAGATTATGGACTAAAATATGTTTAATGCATTCTTGTTGACACCATTGTGCCCCATCCATGCATGGAGTTCATGACATGGAAGGGTCAGATGCTGGCCTAGTTGACACCGATATTCACTGGACTGGTGGGGACCTAGAAGTTTGGAGATTGGGCCCTGGTGTGTCTCTTCCTGCCTCCCTGTGGAACTTTTTCTGGACTTTTGGACTCTGGGAGTGCATTGGAAGGCTGTGAATGTGGAGGGAGAGGCTTCTGGATCACATTCTTGGTACCTGTAAGGTAGGAGCAGGGGTAGGCCTAGCGCATATTTTTTTGATGGCGCGGTCTGGCCCCCATGCCCCCGATACTGTCTGCCACCTTATGCCTGCATCTGCTTTCATTAATCTGGGCTGAGGGAGGGAGATGGAGGGGGAGGCACCATAATGAAGAGGGAAGTGCTGGGGGGATTTGAACCACCTAGTAAGACTGGGGTGATGAAAAGGAGATGCAGGGGGGGCCTGGTTAGGCATGCCCGAATTCGTGTGGTGAAGGATTTATCTTGGGAAGGCAGGTTTAGTAGGGCAGATCAAGGCAGTGGGGTTCCAGGATGCCACCAAGGTCTGCCTCGTGTATTTCTTTCTTTTTGTTGTTTGTGCTGGTAGGCATACTGATGGGTGATCTGAATATGCCAGATGTTAACTGGAGTGCAGTTGCAGCAGTCACTTCGAAGAGTGGGGTTATTCTAGATGCCCTACAGGGGGTATGCCTTAGACAACTAGTATTGGAACCCACTCCAGAGGGAGCAATCTTAGACCTGGTTCTCTCAAATGGAGATGGAGAGAGGATCACAGATGTAGAAGTGGGTAGCCATCCGAGGAACTAGTGACCATCGAACAGTATGGTTCACAATAAACACAGCAATAAAGTCAAGTCACACAAAGGCAAAAGTACTGGACTTTAGGAGGGCTGACTTTGCCAAAATGGGTGAGTGCCTAAGGAATGCACTAGCAAATGGGCAGGAAGAAGGGTGGAAGAACAATGGGGAATAATAAAAACTGCCATCACAGAGGTAACAAGCCTTTGTGTGAAGCAAATAAACAAAACAAAATGATGTAAGAAACCACTATGGTTCTCAAAGGAAGTAGCAGTGAACGCTCAAGAGAAAAAGAAAGCATTCAGGAAGTACAAGGAATCACAGAGGGAGCAGGACAGAGAACTGCATCAGTTAAAGCAAAAGGAAGCTGGGAAGGTAGTCAGAACAGCAAAGGCCCAAACTGAGGAAAAGATAGCCAACTCAGTTAAGAAGGGGGATAAAATCTTTTATAGGTACATCAGGGAGCGAAGGAAGACCAAGGGAGGGATAGTGAGGCTTAATAAAGGAGAGGGGGGTGGGCAGAGGGTGACTGTGAAAAGACAGAAATACTAAACAAATGTTTTTGCTCAGTATTTACAAATGAAGAGAGGGAGGTACCTAAAACAAACAATAGAAACACTCTGGATATAGAAGTTGATACCAGCCCATTTACAGAAGAAAGGGTTCTGAAAGAACTCTTAAAACTGAAGGTGGACAAAGCAATGGTGCCTGATGGGATTCATCCCAGAATTCTAAAAGAACTAAGGGTAGAACTAGTGACACCACTGACAACCCTTTTTAACAAATCATGGAAGGATGGGGTGGTACCCGAGGACTGGAGGAGGGCAGATGTGATTCCCCTTCACAAAAGTGGGAGCAAGGCAGAAGCAGGAAACTACAGACCTGTTAGTTTAACTTCAGTGATAGGGAAAATGATGGAATCACTTCTGAAGGAAAGAATTATCAAGTATCTAGAGGCCAGAGGGGCACAGGACCCAAGACAGCATGGATTCACAGCAGGAAGGTCATGCCAGATGAATCTGATAGATTTCTTTGACTTGGTGACCAAAGTAGTAGATCAGGGAGGGGATGTGGACATGGCCTACCTAGACTTTAGTAAGGCATTTGACACAGTCCCACACAAAAGATTAATATGCAAGTTAGCCAGCCTGGGAGTGGGTCCCAAGATGACAGCCTGGACAAAGAATTGGCTGGAGAATAGGACACAGAGAGTAATGGTAAATGGAGTCCACTCTGAAGAAAGGGGGGTTACTAGTGGGGCACCGCAGGGTTCAGTATTAGGACTGGTCCTCTTCAATGTCTTTATAAGCGACATTGCAGAGGGACTGAAAGGAAAAGTATGTCTCTTTGCAGATGACACAAAGATCTGCAACAGAGTTGATGCACAAGGTGGGGTGGAAAGGATGAGAAGGGACTTGGCTAGGTTAGAGGAATGGTCAAATGTATGGCAGCTTAGATTCAATGCTAAGAAGACAAGGTAATGCACCTGGGAAACAAAAACCCAGGGGAAGAGTACACAATGGGGGGTGAGATACTAACAACAACAAAAATGGAAAGAGACCTGGGGGTAGTCATATCAGATGACCTGAAGGTGGGCAAGCAATGTGAAAGGGCAGCAAGGAGGGCTGGGGGATACTGGGATGCATAGGGAGAGGCATCACCAGTAGAAAACAGGAAGTTATTATCCCTCTGTACAGACAGCTGGTGAGACCCCATCTGGAGACCCAATCTCCCATGAGAGACATAGACAGGATGGAAGCTGTCCAGAGGAGGGCAACTAAAATGGTACAGGGTCTGCACGGAAGACATATGAAGAAGACTAAAGGAGCTTAATATGTATAGCCTCGAGGAAAGGAGGAGAGGGGGACATGATAGAAACTTTCAAGTACCTCGAGGAATCAACAAAGTCCAAGAGGGTAGCATCTTTCCAAAACGAGGCGTAAGAACAAGGGGCACTATTTGAAGATGGGGCGGCTCAGAGGTAATTTAAGGAAGTATTTTTCACAGAGAGGGTTGTGGATGCATGGAACGGCCTTCCGGAGGAGATTGTGGAGTCAAAAACAGTGGTGGAATTCAAGTGTAACCCCTAGATGGTGCTATCCCAGGGGCTACTACCCCTGCCTGATTTGCCACTAACAGGTTGAGGGGCCTGGATCCTATGGCGGGTGCCTCCACCCAGAGGTCAGGGTTTGCAATAGTTAAACTAACTTGGTCACAGCCCTCTGGGACACTGCAACCCCCCTTTCTTCCCACTAGTGGCCCACACAGTATATCAGAATTACCTTCACAGTATACACTTACCCCCAGGACTGGTTCAGGCACTGGGACGCCCTGTAAAATAAGAAGATACAATGCAACAATCACAGTACAATACTTTAACATAGACAAATACCTCAGGCAGTATAACTTTGCTGAAACAAGCAGTTCTGATTTATTTAGGGGGATATAACAAGGACAGGGGAAATCAGGTTAATTAGCTTATCACTTTACATCATCTACTTATGGCTCTGTGCAGGCCTATCCTACCAGTTACTGTCCCTGGGTACCCAAGCCCTAGTGGCTAGTCCAAACCGTGGCAGCTGGTAGGGGCCCTTCACACAGAGGAAAGAAAAATTAGTTAAACAGTCAGCAGTACAGTAATTCCATTTGGATTCAATGTGGCAATTCAACAGGAGCGACCTGAATTAGTACTCACGACCTCCAAACAAGATAGGGTCCTTCAACATCAGCAGGGCTACTCTTGAGCTCCACAGACTCCTCACACATTTATATGGTAAACAGTAACAGGCAAAAGTCCTTTAATGGCAGGAGGATTCACTTGAGCTACACAAGCCTCCTCATACATTTATATGGAAAAAAGAAAGTACTATACCAGGCAGTCTGCTTCTCTAACCCGATCGCAATTACTGCACAATACCCGGGAGAACACACAGCAGATTCAGTTCCTGACAGACCGAGCGCAATTCAGCAATTTCTCCAGTCTTCTAAAGGGTGAGCCTGGTTTCTACTCTTCAGATATCCTTGGATTCTCTTCACAGGACAGATTCAGTCCTAACAAGCAGTTACACAAGCTGCAGACTGGAACTTGGGGCCTTACACGCGTTTCCTGACTAAAACTGCACACCAAAAAAGCACAGGGCTCCTTCCCTCTTAACTGCCAGAGCTCAACTGAAACTCCAGCAGACAAAACCGGGCACTTCCTTTGAGTTCCTCCCAGTTCTTGGCTGGATTGGCTGTCACTCACAATAGACTGCCCCTGTTGGTCCAAAAAGGCGCCGAAGTCCAAACTACACCTCCCAGAGTCACTGCCCATACAATCCTCTTGTGGCTGGCTCAGATTACGAGTCCAAGTTCTGATTCGTCCAAGGCACCATTTTAGAGCTACCTTAACCCACACTGATTGGTCCAGTTCAGCAGTTCAAAACTAGAATGGGGAACTAGGCAAACACAGTTCTGACTGCAAAGAAAGCAGGTTAGACAAACTGTATTTTCATTATTACTCTAAATGATTTCTGGCAAACAGTTACATCTTTCAGATAGGTTCCCTTTGCACTCCTAGTGACTGCAAAAATGGAGTGAATTCACAGCAGCTCGAGTGGTACTCAAGCAGAGAAACACACAGTCCCCCCCCATACAACCTAATTATGTCTGCAAGCAGACAACTCTTAAAGAGACAGTAGCAGAGGCTCTAAAAACTCTCACAGATAAATGGCTTAAACGCCAAACACCATTCAGGCTTGAAGCATTCAAGCAAGCTCCTGGAAGTCTTTTGAGGAACCCCCATTTGCAGGGGGGTTACACAAGCATGCATGGGACCGTCATACGGCAATTCTAGGGGGTGCGGGTAGAAAGAAGTCGGCTGCTGGTTAACTAGGATCTGCAGCTTATCCATTAGGTAGGGAAATGGGAAGACTGGGTGGGCCAAGCGGTCCTTATCTGCCATCAAATTCTATGTTTCTATGTTTCTATACCCTCGGGGTGCTTCAGGGGAGGCAGGCCGTGGAGCTCGGAGTGAGGAGCTGGTGTTGGGGCCATTATAGGAGGGGGAACGGAAGTGAACTAGGCATACTCCAGTGCACTCCATGGATCAGCCCCTTCCTGCCCTCTGAGTTTTCCAGCTTCCTGCACTGCTGTGCGCCCTTGTTCATGGGGTCGGGGAGGTTGCATGGTGGGATAAGGGGATGTGACTCACGGCTGTGCCCTTGTTCTTTCCTGGGTCAGGGTGGGGTGGCTGCCCTGGAGTGGGAGGATGGTGGTAAGGGGACGACAGAAGCTGCAATGATGGGCTGTCGTCCCCGCCCTTGGGGGGGGCAATGCCTGTGGGTGGCGAATCATCCAGGTGAAGGCAGGCTGCCTTGCAGAGAGATAATTTGGATGGGAGGGTATTATGATAGGCAGAAGATTTTTATGGCTAAAATTCAAAGAAAAGGGGCCCAGAAGGATGGGCGAGATGCAAAGATCAGCTGCTAGAGTGGGCAAGGAAGGGGGGGAGAGGGATGGATGGGAAGCAGATGTAGGTAGAGGGAGGGGGGACGGTGGAGAGGACCCCAGGGATAAAAGATGGGACAGTATGGTGATTTTGGGTTTTGGATTGGGGGCTCCAAGGGTGGGATTTTTCCAGAAGGAGGGAAGTTAGCTGCTGGAGGGGGGCAGCGGGATGCGCATCTCAGTTGTGGAGGAGAATTTCTGATTATTTGTTCTTTCTTGTCTTAAAATATACACTTGTGCTATGTTAGCAATTAGTGTAGTGGAGAGGGGTATGGAAGAGTAGAGTGTGTAAGGAGAGTAGGGGAGGGAGAGGAGGGGGCGATGGGGGTGGGGGAGTGGTTACAGGGTTATGAAGTTATAAATGTTGTGTTAGATAGGTTCACTACTGTTTTTATTGTTGCTGTAGTTATCTGGTTATATTTCTATGGATGCAGTCAACTGTATAGAAATCAAAGACAATGTACGAGTATCTCTGAAAGTGTTATGATAACATGAATGTGTGCAGAGCAATATCAAGTGGGAACGGATTGGAACTTGGAAAGTTCTATAGGGTGGAATGCGTGATCCAGTGAATCTTAATGTTATATCTTGGAATGTAAAAGGCATAGCGAGCCCAGTGAAGAGGATCGCACTTTTAACTGCACTTAGACGAAAGGGGGCACAGGTGGCATTGCTGCAAGAGACACACTTGACAGACTTGGAGCATGCCAAACTGGTGCGTAACTGGATTGGGAAGTGCTGGGCGGCCTCTTATTCCTCTCATAAAAGGGGGGTAGTGATACTCCTGCATAAGAATCTGCTCTTTGAGGTGAACAGAGTAGTGAAAGACTCAAAGGAGGGCAGATATAATTTTGTTACTGGGCTGTGGCTAGGGGAGGTGCTTACATTTGGCTGTGTCTACGCACCGGCGGTGTATGACCCACAGTTCTATTACTCTTTGCTGGGCCTGCTTGTCAGAGAGCAATTTCCGAGCTTATTATGGGAGGGGACTTTAATTGGACTATGGATGCAAATGTGGACCACTCTGCAGGTAACGGGCGGGTGACAGAGGTTATGTGTCAGTGGCAAATCGGGATAGCAGACTTACATATGGTGGATAGCTAGAGAGCGGTTAACCCCACTGGGCGGGAGTACACTTTCTATTCCAATCCCCATAAGACCTGGTCCCGCTTGGATTATATTTTTCTGCCTAGGAGCTGGGTGGGAAGGATAAAGGAGATAGGCCACAGCCCCATCTTCATTTCGGACCATGCTATGGTGGTGCTTAGGATCACAGGAAGGGGGGCTGAGACTAGACCTGTTACCTGGAGATTTTCTACGTATCTGGCTAAGGATCGAACATTTAGGGAGTATTTAGCGGAACAATGGAAGTTTTATGAAGAGACGAATGCCATGGATGAGGTCTCTAGTGCCACTTTCTGGGAGGCAGGTAAGGCCTATATAAGGGGGGCTATAATAGCTTATGTAGCTAAAATTAAAAAACAGAGAAGGGGCAAGAAGGAAGAACTGGAGAGGCAAGTGAAAGAGCTGGAGAAGTGGGTAGGGGGAGGGGAAGGGGAGAAGCCTCCAAATTGTTAGCAACGGCGAGGGAAGCCCTTAATTCTTTACTGAGAGAAGAGGCAGGGAAAGCATGGTTCTACTGTCAAAGAAGGGTGTTTGAGTGGGAGAATAAGCCAGGGCCTATGTTGGTGAGGCTGATGAAGGGGGTAGATGCCCAACACGGATACTGAGAATTAGGGGGTTGGAGGGGAAGCCATTACAAGCTCAAGGAAAATAGCAGACCGCTTCAGGAATTTTTATTAAAGGCTGTATAGGGCAGAGTATGTGGGGAAGGAAGAGTGCATCCAGGAGTTCCTTGATGGGGTGCCTCTGCAGAAGGTCACAGATGAGCAGAGGGAGGTGCTGGGTCAGCCCATCTCAAGAACGGAAATCCTAAGTGCCATACAGAAGTTGCAGGAGGGTAAGGCCAGCGGGCCAGATGGGTTTCCTGTTCAGTACTATAGGATTCTGGGGGGGGGGGCAAATGGCTGAAGTGCTGAGTAAGGTATTTGAGAAAGGGGAGGAGGGACAGATCCCAGAATTACCTAACTCATGTTATGAGTCAAACATTTGCTTAATGCATAAGGGGGGACAGGACGAGCTTGAGTATTTGGCTTATAAACCTATTTCCCTCCTTAACGTTGATATGAAAATCCTGGCCAAGGTGCTGGCCACCAAGTTAGAGAACATTCTGCAGGAGGTGATCCATCCAGACCAGACCAGGTTTATCAAGGGGCACCAGTCCTACCATAATGTACGTAGATTGTTAAATGTCATATGGTGGGCTGGTCAGACCAGAGGTAAGATGGGGGTGATCTCCTTAGATGCTGAAAAAGCATTTGATAGAGTGGAATGGGAGGACCTCTTTGAAGTGATGACCCAGTTTGGTCTGGGGGATCCGTTTATAGGCTGGGTCAGGGCTATGTACCTAAGGCCGAGCGCGCAGGTGATGGTGAACGGGTGCCTTTCTGGGAAATTTCGGTTGGGTAGGGGTACGAGACAGGGATGCCCACTATCCCCTTTATTGTTTGCCCTGGCGATTGAACCCCTGGCATCAGCGATATGCCAGCATAAAGGCGTGGTGGGTGTAGGTGATGTGGAGGGGAGAGAGCATAAGGTGGCACTTTATGCTGGCGATATGCTATTATTCTTAGGGGATATGCATAACTCTATAGGACATCTGATGGACATTATTGAGAAGTTTGCAGATTTTTCCGGGTATAAGATTAATGCCAGGAAATCCAAAGTTATGGGGTTCTCGGACCCCGGCCAAGAGGTACAGCAAAGGGGATTCAAGGTGGTCCAGACGGACTTTAAATATCTTGGGGTCCGAATAGGACGGAGATGGGAAGAGTTGTATAAGCTGAATTATCATCCCTTGATCAAACTGATATTGGCAGACCTTAAGAGATGGATGCAGCTCCCTATGTCTTGGATTGGGAGGATCAGTCTCACAGAAATGAATATTATCCCCCGTATTCTATACCCCATGCAATGCTACAGGTAAGGCTAACATTGGGGGATGTGAAACGGTTGGAGAAGGGGTTCACAGATTTCATTTGGTAGGGAAAGAAGCCAAGAATAAGCTTAACAAGGCTTAAGGTGGATAGAACCAGGGGAGGGCTAAATTTCCTGGATCTGGGTACGTAGCATAGGGCGGTGCATCTTAGGGGAGTGGCTGACTGGGTGCATAGACCAGAAGTGGCTAGTTGGATAGGGCTGGAACAAGAGGGGACTCCAGGGAGGCTTATAGCCTACCTTCATAGTAAGGGGTTACAAGCATATAGAGATCTGGGAAGTAGCAACCTGTTATTTAGGGAAACATTGGAGGCCTGGGATAATCTGTGGCGATGGAAGGGACTGGCCCAGAGGGAGACTGTGTTACTCCTGATTGTGAAAAATCCCTTCTTCATGCCTGGGATGGAGGATGAGGTTTTTTTAGAATGGGAGAGAGGAGGGGCGCTATAAGTAGGGATGTTACTGGAGAAAGGGGAGCTGAGTGAGTTTGATAAAATTAGGTGAGAGATGAGGTTAGGGACATCCCAATTATTTCGGTACCTGCAAGTGAAAGCGTTCATAGGAAGATTGGGAATGGGGGGAAGGGGTGGACTGCACCCAAATCGAATAGATCAGATGGTATGTCAGGCCAGGAAAGATCCAAAAGGATTTATTGGGAAAGTGGATAAACAGGATAAGCAGAACCTTCCAGATTTAACAGGCCCTACAAAGGCTCTTTGAGAGAGGGACTTAGGGCAGCAAATATCGGATAAGAACTGGAAGCTAGTGTTAGGCATGCTGGAGGGAATTATGGTATGCAATAAGTTTAAGGAGGCCTTCTATAAATTTTTGCATAGAATATAATGGCCTCCAGTGGCAGTACATCAGGCTCATCCAGCAGTGTCACCGAATTGTCGGAGGAGCAACAGGGGGGTGGGTACCTTTCTTCATTGCTTCTGGACATGCCCGGTCTTGATTAAGTTTTGGGGGCGATAGTTCAAGAGGTGAATAAGGGGTTGGGGGCCGACTGTCCTGAGACCCTTTGGTCTGCCTATTTGGGGTGGAGGTAGTGGAAGGGGCGGAGGAGTGGCAGCCATTACCTAGGTGGGTAAGGGTTTTGTTTGTGCTGGCCAGGCACTGCATTCAGAACACCTGGGTCACTGGAAATGGGCCTACTCTGACTGAGTGGCGGAGAATTGTTATTTTCTCCTTGGCTCTGGAAAGGCTTACATGGTTCATAAGAGACAGGGAGGAGGTGTTTCTGAGGGACTGGGCTCCTTTTCTGGTGTCCTTGAGCATATCTGAAAATCTAATGCTCCGTACAGGGTTGAACATTTAAATTTCAGATCAACTGTTAGGTAAAGGGAGAATACCCCTCCTATTAATGTTAATGTCAGTGGCCTACCCACAGCCTATCAGGTACTCATGGTGCTGCCTGCCCTGCACAGTATGAATTGTAAGGGATCACCTGAATATTATATGATTAATATTATATGATCAACTGTGGATACTTGAATATGTCTGAGAATATGGATTGCAATGCACACTCGACTGCATCTATGTGCTGGAATGCGATAGATATCAATGGTATAACTGGGATATTAGTGTGTCTGTGGTAATAGTTGTCTATTGTTGTATGTTGCATGTGTATGTTTCTGTAACAGAAAACTTTTAATAAACAGAGCATTAAAAAAAAATACAGGCATGGGTTCAGGAGGAGGGAGGGAACACAACACACCAGGGAATTAGAAATAAAATATCAGCATGGATTCAGAAGGGAGATGGGTCCAATAGACACCAGGGAATGAAAACAAAAAATATAGAGTATGGGTTCTGGAGGGGGGAGGAGGGACCACTAGCCATGAATGAATGCTGTTTTATAACAAATTTACCATTTTGCTTTGCTTGCTTTTTAAGTCCAATTGCACTAAAAAAAATCATAAAAGAATAGCGAAGTCACAACTGGTGAATTTGCTATAAAAGAGAAAACTTCACAAAATGATCTGCAAGGCAGATTTGGGGACTTTGTGCATCATTGCATCTCTATATACATTACCATGTTAGAATGAGTGGTAGAGAGAAAGGAAAGGGTAGACAGGGAGGAAAGGCAGGAAAGGTGGAAGTGGTGGCCCCCACTCCAGGCGCATGAGGTTGTGCTATGGATGCAGGAGGTAGTAGTGTATCTGCAGCGTGTGTTGATAATGGTGCTGTTAAAAAATGCTTACAGCACTAGATTTGGCTACTGAATTATTTGAGACAGGCAGCAGTTAGGGCCAAGATCTCTTATCTGAAATTTCCTCAACTCCATCAACACCTGTGAGTAACTCCGCTGGTTTTAAAAATGACCAAACAGAGTCTACAGTGGTTAGTGGTATTGGATGTGAATCTGAGGATGATACAGTGGTAGAGACGCGTGTGCCACTGCCATCTTAAGAAAATGAGGAAAATGAGGACCTGGGAAAGGAGGTGGAGAAGTAAATGTAAGGAGAAAGTGAGGATGATACTGTCACTGACCCTTCATGGGAGCCTGAAAAGAAGAAAACCCAAAAGGTAATAGCAAAGTGTATGAATTTTTCAAATTGAAGGGTAGGCAGCCACTGCCACAAAAGATAATATATGCTACGTATCCCAGAACTTAAACAAGTGCGAGTGTGGTGGCCACCACAACAGGTACTTCACATTAATTTGTGTGTCCTTCAAAATCCCTTGTGTGGGACATTTTTATTACTCATCCAAAATATGACATTGTGGCAATATGCCAACTTTGTTATGCCCATGTAAGCCATGGCAACAAGGGTCTCATGTTGGCACAGGTGGACAGCATACCATTCTTAAAGTCAAACATATGGTTAGGTGGCAAGCGTATCAGCAGAAAGTGCTTGCAGGTAGTTTGGGAGGTAGAGATGAGGCAGAGGATATTGTGGACGAAAAGACAGTTGAGGAAGAGGAGGAGGAGGAGGGCAATAGTACCCTTGAAACTGTGAAATCACTGATGAGCATCAGCAGCAGAAGCAGCAGAGGCAGCATTACCCTGACAAAACCCCTCAGCAAAGTCACAGTTTTCCTGACACCACCTTCGTCTGTAACATCCCAGCAATGTGGTACATGCACAAAAGTTTTCCCATAAAGCACCCACCCAAAAAAGATCCAGCTAATTTTTACTAGCATTTATCTATGTACTGCAAATTCCCTCTAATCATTCAGTGGCCAGGGAATTGAATGCTGCCATGACAGAGATGATCACTATTATTATTCTTCCATTTTCTTTTGTTGAACATGCTGGTTTCTTTTAGTTTATATCTTAAGCATGCCCCAAGTGGAAAGTGCCACCAGGACCCACTTTTCACAGCTGGCAAATCCTGAATTGAGGGATGTTGTTGAACAAGAAGTTTCACTGCAACAATCCTCCAGTTCATACAACCATCTTAGCACAGATATGTGGAGCAGTGGGCCAACAGCTGCTTGTTTGTTTAGGTGCATAACAGCACATTGGGTAGAACTGAAGGAGACTGGCCATTACTTTGGCAGCAAATGTAAGTGACCAAATTGTAATGGAAGCTACATGCCTGGAACTCACAAGCATGCAACACTGGCTATGAAGAGCATGCTTGATTCACACATTGAGGAAAAAATGTTAGCATCAATATTGGAGGAGGCTGACACTTGGTTGAACCCACTATCCTTAAAGGCAGGCTACATAGCCAGTGACAATGGTGTAAACATCGTCAAGGCTATTAGTGATATAAGCATTAAGCCACAACAAAGGTGGCATCTAATGGTGGATTAATGCATGGTTGGGGAGGATGTTGTGGCTAACCATGCATTAATCCACCATTGAATGCCACCTTTGAAGTGGCTTAATGCGCTTGTAACATGGCTTCTACGATTATATCTTTAGTATGAATGTTATTTGCATACTATGAGTGAAACAGTGGAAGCAGATTTTGCACTATTTCTATTTCTGTCGTGTTCTTCTGCAAAATTTTACAGACTGTGATTTAAATGCTTAAGTTGTGCAAACAATAGGACATATAACTGTGAGGACACTATGTATAACCATTTCTTTGGGACAATTTCCCACACATTGCCGTGGCTATTATTTTACTAGGCGACGTAGGAGGTCAATGAAATTGTCATTTCTGGGATGCAGTACTTCCAACTCATTCTCATTTGCATATTTGCTGACCTGCTGCGTCTGTGTACCGCATCCGACTGATGTCGCTCGCTACCCTGTTTGCTGTCTCCCTCTCTCCTTTACGCTGCTTCGTTGTATCACTGCATTCTACCTGTTACCCATCTCCTTCTGCACACGATTACTTCCCTGTGCCCATGCCATGTATAATTATGCATTTAAGACTGATGGTACATAGATTCTCTGATTACGGTTCGTCTCATGTTTCTGCCCCGGACATTGCTCGGAGGTTGCTCGACTGTTGTCTTGCATCTCACTGCTGCTTCCACCTCTACACTCCTCGATATACCGATCGCTGATTCGCGCACATAGTCGTGGGCATTTGGGTGGGTGGGTGTGACAGATAGGTGCCGCTCCCGTACGTTGTTGTACCTTTTTCTCGTATGCTGCTTTTTCACATGTGTGGTTCAGGATGGTACTTCACTTTGGGGACGGCATTACTGGTGGATTAATGCCCACTCCAAAGTACACCACCTGATGCATTTTATCCAATGGATACTGCCCATTTGCTCATTCATATCTATGCCATGTTACAAGGGGGTTTTGTTGGGGTGCATTGCTTTGCACAGTGTCTACACCAGGTGGTACAAGAGTTCTTGTCACAATTTGACATTAAAGAAGTGCTCACCCTGTACCATTGAATTTGTGGCCATTTTGCACCATCCAGAAAGGCCAGGGGCCAATTACATGCACTGCAGTTAAATAAATGGTCTGCCTTAGCACCGATTAAAATGGGAGATTGTCACAAGGTGGAATTTGACCCTGTATATGCCAGATTAGATGTAGAAATAGTATAAGGCCTTATCAGAGTATATGATGATTAGATGTAGAAATAGTATAAGGCCTTATCAGAGTATATGATGCTTTATGGAAGTTGTGACAGTTCTGGAGATTCTATGTTGCTGACAACAGAACAGTGCAGGTTTATAGATAGGTTGTTTTTGATAAGGCCTTTTAATCATGCCACACAGGCAGTAAGTAGGGACACTGCCTCTATTTGCCAGGCCATCCCACTGCTCTGGGTGTTGAGACAGACCATCTGTAACGTGCAGCAGCAGTCTGACGCAACAGGTGACACTGTAAGCTGTGCATTCTCTGAAGATATGCTTAATGTAGTGGACCATAACAGACACCTGACTGTTATCCTGACATCTGTGGATTTCACTATTGCAATAATGCTGAATCCATGGTACAAATGGCAGCTTTCAGCCATAATTGATGGTGGTAGTTAGAAAGCTGAGCATCTGCAAAGACTGCTGATCAATTGTGTTCACAGTCTGCAAATGCTAAAACAGCATATTGAAATGAGAAGCACTGTGTCACCCTTATTAACAGTCAGCAGGGGAAGTCAGAGATGTGGAGATGCTGCTTCAACGTCTATCAGTAAGACAATCAGAAACTATCTACAAAATCAAACCCTCTATGGGCAATTCTTGCACAGGTTGGTGTTGCAGATTGTGAGCAGGAGAAAGAGGAGGAAGAGAAACCATCAGAGGACGCCAGACAAAAGGCATCAGCCAGAACTGTTCAGGAATATATAGCAGACACCAAATACCTTGGAGCTGATGATGAATCCCTGCTGTATACAATAAATTTAAAGAATGGCCTATACTGGCAGATGTGGCCTTTCAATATTTAAGCTGCCCACCATCTAGTGCTAGTTCTGAATGTGTGTTCAGTGAGTGGGGCCAATCATCACAGACCGACATACAAACCTATCCCCCAGAAATGTTTGTAAGCCCCCCAAAGTGGGCTTAGCTGTTGGAGCTTCCTGCTCCCCAGCTCCTCCGTGGTGCTTGCTCCTGGGGCTGTGGTGGGAGTTGCACCTTGCGACCCCCCCATGAGGCCTGCGGCTGCGGCCATTCTTTTCTGCTGCTCTGCCCATTTGGGGCAGGACTGAGTAGCAGGATGATGGTCCATGCCATTGGGGGTGGGCTGTGTGATTCCAGGTCCGGTTTTGGGGAGATCGGGCTTGGGACATTGCTCAATGTAAATAAAATATTTTATTTTTTTTAAATGGTGGGTCCACACACTATGCACATGTGCGGCTACCACGTGGGGGGGATTTAAAAGAGCAGTGTCTCTTTTTCGGTCAACAGTTTTTGATACTGGTTGGCACCGCAGGGCACCACAACGGGTAGCATGTTTGGCACCAGTAAAATTCAGTCCTTAATTGGACCACCATTTTTAGGCACCAAACATATAGGAGGAGATAAAAGAGATTGCTCTAGAGAAATGAGAGATTCATTCATGAGGGAATGCAGGAGCATGTCGGGGGGGGTGCCCGCTCGACCATGTGGCCTTGCGGCCTCGTGGTTTGTCATTTCTTTTTAAAGCATTCATGCTGCAGGAAGAGGAAGGCAACAAGGACAGTGGTGTCTGTTTTGTTTTAGTGGAGCTCATGTACTCGAGCTAAGGCTGCAGAACATCCCTGAGAAGAGCAATGGGGAATGATGCTGCTGCTGACACTAGAGACATGAGGTGAGGGGCATCCTGGGGTAAAGTCTTATCCTGGGAGGAGTGTGGCTTGGAACTAGTTTGGAGGCTTGTGGCTGGGCCTGTTTTGGCTAAAGGGATCTGGGTGCACCATTCTGGTGGTGGCAGGACCAAATGGTGCTGGAACCTAGATGGCAGTTGGTCCCAGGATTAGCTGGATATGAAACGTCACTGCATGCTAAGGAGCTCCAGGAGATGTGAGTCCGTAGGAGGCAGGAGCAGACCTGTGGGCTGGTCATTGGGGAAGGAGGCAGAGTAGCAGGCTGTGTTTTAAATTCTCATGGAAATTTGGCTGAGCCCCACAAAAGAGGCCATTCTGGACTGGGATCACTGCATGATGGATCTTCCCAAACCTGTGGGGTCACCAGGGAAAATACCCTGGAATGCTTGGAGCAATGGCATAGCATCAGTGATCAGGTGCTGGACTGTGTTTGAAGGGCCTCACTCTTGCCATTGTCATTTGTGGCTTTAACTTCTCCAATGAATAAAAGTGAGGGGGACCATAAGTCCATTGCACACCCTTTAAAGGTCCGAGCTACTGGTAAGAAACTGTGAAGCTGGGAGTCAGAAGTCTAATGCTGCCTGTGTGTGTGTGTGTGTGTGTGTGTGGTCTTTTCTGACCTCCAGTTACTGACTGTGTTTGGACAATCTGGCCACCTAAATATCTTATGCAATTGGGACCCCGGGTCCAAAGTACAGTTTACCTTCTACCGTTCAGCTACTAATGTGACTCCCTGGTCCTGAGGAACCTTGTGCTTTACTGCTCCATGGAGTGACTGTTTATTCTATTGACTGTTCATTAAATGGAATCCCCTGTTTTTACAACCTTGCATTTGCCTCTTATGTTTAGAAGAAATTGTTTTGCAGCTGCTAAAAGAAATTGCCTCCACAGCCTTGCATCCAGTGTGTTTCAGGGTGGAATCTGGAACATCAGGGACCAGGGAACCATTGAGGAAGACGTTGAGAGGCCTGCCTGGTGAAAACTGTCTACAAAGGCTTCCAGGTGAAGTGGGCAAGGCCAAGCAGGTGAAGAGCAGTGTTGCCTCTTCTGTGTACCAGCTCAGTACCCTAAGGGTTCGGGGCACCCTAATGGAGTCCATCCCTTACTACCATCATCTGTGGAAATCAGGTACTGTTTTCCTGTCTTATTTCTGGACTGTGCTTTCTTGGCTGTACAGTGCTCCCCCTTTCCCATGAACTTTAACATCTGAAATACCCCTAGACAATGAAGTGGGGGGTGCTTACAAGTTACTATGTTGACATTTATTAAAATGGATAGTGCACATAAATATCCCAATAGAAGTGCATCACTGTGGACACCACTGACAAACCAGGATGAAACAGGGGAAGAGCAGTTGCCCACCACAGACGTAGCTGTAATCTTAATGGATGCAGAATTCACATGTGGTGAAAATTCAGATACTGAGGATGCAAAGGGGGTATTCATTGGGGAGATGAGAAGCAGTAGAATGATTAATTTGGAGGACACAGAAAGAAGTAGGAGAATGCCATGCCTGCAACAGCTGATCATGCTTAACACTCTGGCCTCTTCCAGCCCTCCTCACTCAGGAACAATGTGGGCCCCCTCCTCTATCTCATGCATACCTCCAGAAAAAGCCTGACTCTTAACCCAGCATAAATGGCAGACACCAGCCTAATGTGAATATGCTACCATGCCTGCCTCCACCGATAATGCTCTGCATTCTGAACTCTTCCACTCCTCCTACCCCCTCTGGGAAAAACATGGCCTCTTCCTCCATCTCGTGCATGCCTCCAGAAAAACCTGGTCTTTTAGCCCAACATAAATTCCAGACACATTGACTACTGTGTGAACCTGCTTCTGTTGTCCTGCTACCTCCTCCAGTCACCAAGATGCCTACTTCTCCTCCTCTACCTCTAGGGTACCATTGTGCCATTACACATTATGATAACTAATGTGATAGTAAGTATCATTCCATTTTTTTTTTTACTTTTGACTCTTCAATTTTCATTTTCTTTACAGGTACAGAAGACTGTGAGTGGGCTAGATTCTAAAAAATGTCACTCTTGTGTTCATAGGTCTCATCTCCTGCTGCCATATCCTCAGCAGCCAGGAAGTTGCCTCCTCTTCCTTCTTCCCCTTTGGGGCACCATTGTGCCATTACACAGCCTGGCTATCACTAATGTGATGGTAAGTATCATTCCAGGATTTTTTTTGTTTTTCTTTTCAGTTTTCCTTTCACAAATATACCATGAGTTTATGCCATGAGCCAACTGTGGAACAATAATTTCAGACTTGTCTTTTAGCAGTAGTACTAGATAAAAAAAATCTGATCTTTTGCACCTAGCAATTGGGTGAGGCATGCTCCTACCTTTTCTAGACTATGACGTCCCCATTATATCCCAAACCTTGTCTCATCTAATCACCCATCTCAGTATTACATACAACAGTATCTGTCATTTCATCCTACAAGCTCCACTTGGTACTCATCATTGCTCCCTATATGCCTCACTAGGGTGGCTTTCCCACCAGGACTGCTGGGACCTCAGCTTGGGCACTCTCATGCTTAGGAGCTGCATCCCTACTTGCCAAATTTCTCACATTTTAAACACAACACAGGGGAGCTGAGGTCATCCTCTCCCTAACTGCTTATCTTCCCCATTCCTCCACTGATGTAGGACAGATAGCCCTCTCCTTCGTGGGCCCAAAACTCTGGAACAGCCTTCCTGCCTTGTTACTCTCTATTGGCTCCTCATCTGCCTTTAGAACAAACTTGACAAGCTTCTGCTCTCAGCATCTGCCTGTAGATGCCTCCCTGACCTCTGCACTCACAGTGAGTAAGAAAACTCGGAAGTTTAGGATGGATGTGGAGGACAAAAGAAGAGGAGCTCACAAGAGAGGGAATGATATAGGTATAAGATGGAAGGCAGCCTGTCTAAATGCCAGAAGCAAAATTAGGAGTCAAAATTAGTGAGCTGCAGGCGATGGTGGCAGATGCTTGATTAGACCTCATAACTATTACAGAAACATGACCCAGTGGGAGTAATGACTGGGTCCTGGCAATATGGGGGATATACCAAGCAATAGAGATAGAGGTAGCCCTCTATGTCAATGAAGGCATGGAAGTGGTAGAGGATGAGTCCAACAGGGATGGTAGTGGGGTGACAGAATCGCTGTAGGTACAGCTCATGACAAAATGTTTCTCATAGGGGATAGCCTATAAACCATTAAGACAGGGAGATGAGGGGACTACAGAACTGGGGTCATAAATTTAGAAGGGGGCCACTAAGGGGAAGGTACTAGTTGGGGATCTCAATCTACCTGTGCCAGACATAGATTGGGATATTCCAGCAGCTAACAGCACCAGAAATCAGGCCCTGCTATATAAGTTGCAGGACTGCATGCTGGCCTGGTGCAGCTGGTTAGGGAACCCAAAAGACAGGCTGCCATTTCTGACATGGTACTACCAACTCAGAAAAGGTAGGTGGAGTGCAGGGTGGGGAACCACTGGGATTCAATGACAATAACACTATATGCTTTGAAAAGGCCCTGAGTACCAGTATAACCGCATCAAAGGCTGTTGTTCTGGATTACAGACAAGCAGATGTTAATCTGATGAGGAGATTAGTCATGGGTAAATTGACTGAAGTGGACACAATCAGAGGGGTGGAGGAGAGGTGAGGAGGAATTAAAGGGGCAATGCTTGAAACACCCAAACATTGTTTGAGAATGGTTATTAAGGGTAATGGGCACACAAGACCAATCTGGTTTTCTAAGAAGTTCAGGGAGACAGTGAGGGCCAAACAGATGACATTTGTTAACTGCAAGGAGAAACAGGGACAAAGAATGGTGCAAATACCTGGTAAAGATGAAGGCAGCCAAGAAGACAAGTAGGGATGCAAAAGCAGGCACAAAGCTGCATATTTTAGGGGGCCCAAAGGTGGTTAAAAACAGTTCTTCAGGTACATTAGGGAAAAAAAAATCATGAGAGGGGAATTGTTAGGCTGATGGAGGGGGCAGGGTAGTAGACATGGATGGACAGGAGGCAACCTTTCTAAATGATTACTTCTGCTCACCGTTGTGACATAAAAGCTGCTGTAAGGGGGACCTCAGAAATGGCCAGGTGGTATTTCCAGCAGAGAGGCTTAGAAAAGGGCTTGCAGCCCTAATACTAGACAAGGCTCCATGGCCAGATGGGATCCACCTGAGAGTGCTCTGGAATTGAAATCCAAACTGGCTGAACCCTGGTTGGGCTATGTAATAGCTCACTGCAGTCAGGAGTGGTTCCAAGAGATTGGAGGATAACAGATGTGGTTATGCTTCACAAAGGAGGGGACTGGGAGGAATCAGGAAATCATAGGCCTGTCAGCCTTACCTCCATTGAAGGTAAATTGATGGAGGCACTAGTCAAAGAGGACATAGTGGACTACTTGGAGAGTTAAGGTCTACAAGATAGTAAACAACATAGATTTGTGGCAGGGAGGTCTGCAGATCAACCTAATAGTATTCTTCAAGTGGGTAACTAGGGTAATAGATAAGCGACAAGCAGTGGAGTTAATCTACTTCAACTTCAGTAAGGCATTCAACTCAGTGCCACACAGAAAGGTGAAGAAATTAGAGGATCTGGGAGCAGTAAAGAATCTAGTTTGACAGGTAGGAAGTTGGCAATGGGGAGACAGCAGACGGTGCTGGTAAACATGGTGAAATCAGGGAGATGGAGGTCACAAATGTGGTACTGCAAGATTGAGTCCTGGGACCAGTTCTTTTCAATATGTTCATCAGCAACATAAGATGAGAATATAGGGCAATATGTGTCTCTTTGCAAATTACAGTAAGGTTTGTGTCAGGGTATACAGCGAGGATGGAGTAAGACAGCTACAGAAGGATGTACAAAGGCTAGAAATGCAAACATTTAGTTATAAAAAATACTGAAAGAATGATGTTAGCAAAAAGGGTGTGCAATTGGATTTTCTGGGTTTGCCGGAGCCAAAACCAGAACCAGAGCCAAAAGTGTAATATATAGAAATAATAAGTGATGTAATGAACTGAACAGCAGAAGACTAACGTTACACAGTAGGTCTGGATCTGCTGCAATAAAAAGATTAGTGTGAACCAGTGCCATTTCTTCCTCCAGCTGTTCCATCCCATCCACCCTGCTCCACTGGTAGTGTCTCACACATGTGCAGATTTCCAGTACAACAAAAGATCTGCTTCAGGGTTTGGGTCTTTGGGTTCATTAGGAGAGGCAGTGAGCATTCCTTCAGCAGTGAAGCCACTTGTGACAAGATTTCTAAATGTGGTCTTGTTTTTTTTTTCAATTTGACATAAGTAACTCCAATTATTTTTCACGTGGTGTGTGTAATGCTCATCCTCTGCAGTTGAGCTAGAGATAGGCGTACTCCTGGATGTTTCAGTATGGAAAATAATCTGGCACTTGAACCCTGTGCCTGAGTCTGAGGACAATATCTCTGGTGTACTAGAAGAAGCAGAGCTTTCATGTTTGCTTGGGACACTTACACCTCTTGGATTATGTGCTATTTATATTCCTGTAAAGCAGTGGGGTCCTTCACAAGGAACTCATCCAAACAAGGACATAATATTGTAGCGGTGACATATTTTTAAATTTTTCAATATGTTGTCAAACCACATATGGAGCTTGTCATTCAATGTCTGTGCCAGTTGTATTAAGTCAGAAGCGTAGTCATCACTGCAAGGGTTTCACTGGTGATGTTGTGAAGAATATGCACCATAGGAATGACCTCATTAATAGAGGCACTATTGTTGCTGAGTTCTCAGCTGACACTATCAAAAATGGGGCAAGGATATGATGAAGCTGATTCATGGTTGTTCAGTGGTGAATACTTCTCCTAATGTCATGTGACATACTCAATGCATGTACGGCCCTTTTTGTTCCACTAATCTCTCTATCATGTAATATGTAGAATTCCATATAGCAGTGAAGTCCAGTATCAAAGAGCGTTGAGGTAGTTTTACTGGCTTCTGGAATGTGTGTAGTGTGACAGTTGTTTTTATGATTTTGTGGATGTGGCTGGTTATTCTAGGTGCCACTGCAATAATATTGCTGCTACACATGCTCCAGTGTAAAGCCTGGTGGCCAACTACATTTAATGTGTGTGCAAAGCCATTCACATTTACTCTTTCATCCCTGTCACTTAATGCCTTTAGCATGTTAGCCACATTATTTGTCACTGTCATTTCTATTGTTAATCCATTTCCAAGTATCCATTCCTCCCTCAGTTTTTCTAGGGTGTTACATGTGTTAACTGCAGTGTATTCACCATCCATAACACTGGCACTGAGCAATGTGATTAGATGTGTGCGAAGCTTGGAAAAATCGCTCCTCATAAAAATGTCATGGATTTCGACCATTCTGCGAAGTTTTCTGCCCTCCGAAGTCCAACTTCAAAGCCTTTTTTTGGGGATTTGCAAAATTTCGAAGTCAAAAACTTTGATTCCTGTTACAGTCAATAGTAGAAGTGTCCCAGATCTGGGAAGCTGGAACTTCGCCGTTGAAGTTCAGCATAAGAGTTGAAGTTTGCAATGAACCATGGGATATGAGGTCATATGTTGCTGAACAGCCAATGAGAAGCTAGCTTTGTTGTTCTGTGAGTGTAGTGTGTTTGCAAGAGTCTTAGCAGAGCTTGTGCTGCAGCATACAATCAAATCTAAACACATTATATAAAAGACCATTTTGTCAAATTGCTTCAGAACTGTTACTGTGAGTGCTCTTTGCACACACAGTGATTTTTTTGTGTTGATTTTCTCCATCTTGTATTGCTTATTTGAAGTAGTTAGTTTTCTGTTAGAAGTTGTGGTTTGGTGGCTTGTGTGGGGGACTATAGGAGCAGTTTAGAAGGCACAGTTGTCTTCTGAACAAAATCAGTGGGCAAGTGTGCCCTGTCTTTTCTTAAGAAAAAAATCAGTCCTCCTGGCTGTGATTTAACCAGAGTGATTTTTGTGTGACTGTATGCACAACTGTATTTAGGAAAAAAATCACTGTCCTCCTGACTGCGAAATAACCAAAGTGATTGTTGTGTGACTGCATGCACCTGTATTTAGGGAAAAAAATCACTGTCCTCCTGACTGCGATTTAACCAGAGTGATTTTTGTGCGACTGTGTGCACAACTGTATTTATTAAAAAAATCAATGTCCTCTTGACTGCGATATAACCAGACAGATTGTTGTGCAACTGAGTGCACCTGTATTTATGGAAAAAATCACTGTCCTCTTGACTGTGATTTAATTTGAGTGATTGCTATGTCCACATATACACACCTGTATTTAAGAAAAAAATCACTGTTCTCCAGACAGCGATTTAACCAGAGTGATTTTTGTGTGACTGCATACACAACTGTATTTAGGGGAAAAAAAATCACTATCCTCCTGACTGCGATTTAACCTGAGTGAGTGTTGTGCATCTCCAATCATCCTGCGTCCCCTCTTTATTTTGTCCATGTGACTACTGGGGCCAGTTGGTCCGCCACACAGTAGAGTTGAAAATCTAGCATAGCCGTCCCTATTCTTTCCCTATGCAAAAGGGGTGAAAATTAACAATAACCACCCCCTTACAATGAAAACAAAACAAAGGTACTTACCTGTGCAATATGTCAATGTGCCATCAAGAATTCCCAGTGAGCAATCGACACCCCCAAACAAAAAAAATACTTACCTTCATGGTTGGCCAATTTTAGGCATGAGTCGGACTACAGCATCTATGTTGTAGCTGTCCAGCAGTATAATGTCATATGCACAAATAACTGAAAATTATGAAAGAGAATTACAAATATATTAGACTTCGAACAGTAGCAATAACCCCCTCCCTTATAAGGAAAAGAAAACAAAGGTACTTACCTGTGCAGTATGTCTATGTGCCATCATGAATCCAGAACCACAATGAGCAAGAGGCTATTTCTCTGACTTCGGAACAACAGCAGCATACAGCAGCAGCACCAAAGCATTTTCACTGTGTCACAATAGTATTTTGACAGAAAGGAAGCATTTTGTCTCTGGGGACACAACTTCACATTTCTGGCAAAATGCTGGTGGTGGTGAGGTGACAGGCCCAAAAATGCTTAGTATGATAAATACATTTAAGTTCTCTTGCAAGTTTCACATATGCTTTGCACCACCTTCTAAGGTGTGTGCAGCAACAGTATTTGACCAAAAAGAAGTGTTTTCTCTCTGGGGACACAACTTCACATTTCTGGCAAAGTGCTGCTGGTGGTGGTGGTAGTGAGGTGGCAGGCCCCAAAAAGCTTAGTACGATAAATATGTGTAAGTTCTCTTGCAAGCTTCACATATGCTTTGCACCACCTTCTCAGATATGTGCGGCAACAGGATTTGACTGAAAGTAACTGGGGTGGCAGGCCCCAAAATGCTTAGTACGATGAATATGTTTAGGTTCTCTTGCAAGATTCACATATACTTTGCACCGCCTTCTCAGATGTGTGCGGGAAAAGTATTTGAACAAAAGATGTGTTTTCTCTCTGGGCACACAACTTCACATTTCTGGCAAAGTGCTGGTGGAGGTGGTGAGGCAGGCCCAAAAATGCTTAGTACAATAAATATGTTTGAGTCCTCTTGCAAGCTTCACATATGCTTTGCACTGCCTTCTCTGGTGTGTGCGGCAACAGTATTTGACTGAAGGGAATTGAGGTGGTAGGCCCAAAAATGCTTAGTATGATAAAAATGTTTAGGTTGTCTTGCAAGCTTCACACATGCTTTGCACCGACTTCTCAAGTGTGTGCAGCAATATTATTGATTTATTTATTGCAATTTGTTGACCGGATGAGTCCACTGAGACAACAGAGTCCCTTCTGCAGGGGCGACCCAGAATTAAATACAGATGAAAGGCACATTAGCATACAAGAGACAAAGGTAGAGCAATTGATCACATTGGTTCACACATAAGAAGCATACAGTAGACAAAAAAAAACAGGTATAGAAACATAGAAGTTGACGGCAGATAAGGACCTCAAGGCCCATCCAATCTGTCCATTTATTTTTCTACCTTATAAATGTGCCATCGTCCTTTGCTGTCAGTGGCCTGTCTATTCATACTCATCTATATTGCTCCCTTATCCCTATCCCATGCCTGTTTGAAGCCCTGCACTGTATTTATAGCCGCCACTTCCTGAGATAGGCCGTTCCATGCATCCACCAACTTTTCTGTGAAAAAGAACTTCCTCACATTACCCCTTAATCAGCCTCCCTCTAATCTCATGCTGTATCCTCTTGTCCTACTATTTTTCTTATATTACTAACACACTAATTGCCAGCAGATTAGGCCTTATGATCTATTGAGTCTGCTCGAACCTCAGATCTCTAGTTGGGTACTGAGGCCCTCCCCCCCCTTGTGTTCCAGAAACCCCTATCATCCATCTTCACCCCCTGTGCCAGGCCATCATCTGATGCATCTGCTTTCTGTGTCTGTCCCACCCTCTCTTGAAGCCCTCCACTGTGGATTTCTGAACCAGCTCGCCAGGCAGCACGTTCCAAGGATCCACCACCCTCTCAGTGAAAAACATCCTCCTTTCCCCCCCTCACCCTTCCACCTTCCATGTTAGACTCTTTCATCTTATTATTGCCCTTAAGGTGTTTGAATGTTTTGATCATATCACCTCTCTCCCTCCTTTGCTGTAGGGTATACATATTGAACTCCGTTAATCTGTTCTCATATGTCTTCTGATACAGTCCCTGCATCATTTTGGTTGCCCTTCTCTGGATTACCTCAATTTGGTTAATGTTCTTGTGAAGGTGTGGCCTCTAGTACTGCATGCAGTACTCCAGATGGGGCCTAACCAGTGTCTTGTAAAAAGGGATTATTACCTCCCTCTTATGACTTGTGATACCCCTACTATGATATAGTGTATTTCTATGTAATCTACGCCTAGTGATGACACAGGTATAGTGAGGGCTGCTTTTGCTAGCTGTTGTTGTTAGGAAGTTAATTGGGGCAAACTTGTGTGCTCCTCTAGCACAAAAGCAATCTTGTCCTGTACCTCGCTCTGTTTCCCTCCTGGCAATCTTTGCCCAGTGACTTTCAGCCTGTGGAAACTGCATAAGATCTGATTGTTCTATTGCCAGGTTAAGGCATGAAACCACAGCGTCTGTACCCTGATGCAAGGATGCCTAGCCAGCTGTCAATGTGGATTGGCAAGCTGTGATTCTGCAAACCAAACAGAGGTTTCCTCCTCACTACCACCTACATTCTTGCCGTACTTTGGGTGGACTGGCTCGCTAGCCTACATAACCCAACCAGCCAAGGCCCACAGAGACCTGCTACCCACCCCACCAGCCACTATTACTCCCCCTCCCCTGCATGCACTATCTCCCTCCAAGTTGCCTATGAATTCACTAGAAAAAGGATTTTCTACAGGTCACTTCTCCAAACCAGGAGTATACCCAGGAAAGTGAGGCTCCCCTCTCTTACCCTAACCCTACATCTCCTGCTAACAGTTCTGTTGCTTCTTGCGGATGATATCCAACTGAACCCGGGCACTGAAATTGCAAACCTCTCAATATGCTCCCCCCAGGACCAGACCTGGCTGTCCTTGAAGGGGCTGTGGATCTCTCATATGAATATATGTAGCCTTCGGCCAAAGATACATGAAGTTCAAGCCTGGCTTGCCCTATATAAACCAGATGTGCTAGCAGTCTCGGAGACCTGGCTAAAACCCCATGTCCTTGAGCACGAAGTAGCTGCCTCAGGGTACGTCCACTACAGAAAAGACAGAATAATTAGAGGGGGGGGTGCTCATCTATGCGAAGGTCACCCTAATCTCCTCCCAGATCAGGATGCTGCACAGCACGTGCCCTGAGAATGAATCTGTCTATATATGGTTCACCCTAGGTGATGCCAAGCACCTTACCATTGGGTGCATATCTAGCCCCCCTAAGAATGCTCTCCAATCCCTGGAGACACTCACTAAAGCCCTAGCCAATGCGGTCTCATCTGAACTCCTCATACTGGGGGATTTTAACCTGAACTGGGCCCAGGAGGCAAAGTCATCTATCAATGGCCTGCTACATGAGGTAAATCCTGCCCAGATAATCACTGAACCCACCAGAGTGAATCATAGAATGGGAAGGCACTCAACCATTGACTGGGCTCTGGTGTCAAACCCAAAGAATATTCAGTCGGCAGGCACTATGGCCAATGCCCTGAGTGACCACTCACCCATATTCTGTGTCTGGAAGAACAGGGCAAATAGGATTCAACCTAGAATCTTCTCAACGCACGACTACTCTAAATTCTCACCTGAGCAATATAATACCTTTCTCAGTAGCATTGACTGGAGCCCTCAACGACACTTCCCTACCCTGGAAGGGGCCATTTCCTTCTTTCAGAAATCCCTCATGAGGGCCGCTGACCTCTCTGCTCCACTGAAGACCCATCGAGTTAAAGGCAGTTGCTATAAGTGGATCACTCTCCCCCCCACAAAGGCCCTGATGATCTGCCATGACAAAGCCTGGAAAAAGTTCAAGAGCTCCTCACTCCTAGCTGACCTTGAGACCTACAAAGCTCTTAGAAACCAAAGTAAGCATGCAGTCAAACTGGCAAAAAGGGCATACATCAATCACCTCCAGAAAACTAACCTAGGCAACCCGAGGTTATTCTGGTCTCACATCAACAAGCTGATTAAGGGTAAAACGCAAGACCACCCCAGGCCTTATCGAGGCCAATGGGCAGTTACTGAATGATGAGACCCTCATTGCTGTGGCCCTCAATCGCCACTTCATGAACCTTGATGACTACAAGTCTGGGCTTCCAGTGACTAACAACGAGTCTCACATACTGGAACCTCCTAACCTTGACCGCCCATCCTTTCATCTGACGTTAGCTAAGGTTAAAGAGATCCTCACCCTCCTAAAGTCCCTGAAAACCAGAGGATCAGGTGGGCCTGACAGTATCCAAGCCAGACTACTCAAGGACGGTGCTCCAGCACTCACAACGTCTCTTACTTGGCTCATAAACCGGTCCCTTCTAGAAGGGACTGTCCCAGAGCTGTGGAAACATGCTCACACGGTCCCCATTCACAAGGGAGGGCCAGTGGAACCCATTGGTAACTACAGGCCAATCTCCCTGCTTTGCACCCTAGCAAAAATCCAGGAAAAACTGGTGTACATTCAACTCCGTGAATACTTAGAGGCACACCGTCTTCTTTCCCCAGCCCAACATGAGTTCAGAGCTAAGCAAGGGACAGACACCACTCTAACTAAGTTCTCAGCAGATGTGCTTTGGGAACTTGACTCAGGGTCCAACACAGGTGCGGTTTTCATTGACCTTTCCAAGACCTTCGACTTGGTCAACCACCGACTCCTACATCACAAATTGTGTAACATAGGCCTGGACACTCATGCCCTCAGGTGGTTTGAAAGCTACCGTACTGGTCGTTCTCAGAGGGTCAAGTAGAAGGACAAGATTTCTGATCCACTGCCCCTAAAGGAGGGGGTACCACAAGGGTCCATACTCAGTCCCCTCCTGTTCTCCTTGTTTATAAATGATCTGCACAGCCAATGTCGGAGCAGTACTGTCATTCAGTATGCTGATGATGCCGTGATTTATAGATCCTCTGACAACCTTGGTGACCTAGGTCCATCCCTCCAAGAGGACCTACTCACTATGAAGGACTGGCTTACTAAGAATAAAATGGTCCTTAATACTACCAAAACCAAGGCCATGTTATTCGGACCTAGATCCCTTGGCCTAAACAGAACACACCACCTGCAACTCACTTCCAGGGTGGGTAACAAACTAGAAGTGGTTGCCTCCACAAAATACCTTGGCCTTACTTTGGACCAAGGTTTCACTCTAAAACAACATGTTGACTAAGTCACCAAAGCCATTCATGGTAAACTTGGTACACTTTATCGCCTCAAGGATCAGCTGATCCCAGAAGCCAGGACTGCCACTGCCTCGTGTGTCCTCCTCCCAACACTCACCTACGCTGCCCTGATACTTCAGGGAATGGCCAAACTTGAGTTCAATAAGTTACAGGTCTTGTACAACAACATGGTCCACTTCACCACTCAGTCCCACTCTAGGAGCCACCACTGTGATTCTCTAGCACTTATCAGCTGACCTTCATTTGAAGCCCGTCTCAGGTACCCAGTGCTCTGCCTAGCACATAAGCTAATTAGCTCAGCACTTCACCCAAGCCTTACAGTGCTCATAACTGCCAAGCAAAATCCTTGCAATCTACAGACCTCGGACTAAACTCTTCTCAAAGTCCCAAGGGTAAGGACCAAGGCAGGGGGCATGTCCTTTTCCCACACTGCCCCTTCACTATGGAACAACCTTCCTCCTGAGGTTCAGAAAGCTCCATCAGCTGTGAGCTTCTGAACAAGACTCAAGGCACACATGCTTGCCATGAGTCAATGCCAATGCTGTGTTACCGGACACTTCCACACTACCCCCCTGTCTGAGCACTTACCTCACACCTACTAAAGCTGGGAGCCCTAATCCTTCTCTACTGGCTCTCCTCCTAAAATACTCTACTCAGGTAACTGCGACCCAGGTGTTGCTCTGGCTCTCCCCCATTGTTTCACTTTTGCTAACCACTGTAACCTGTTATGTAATATGTCATTCTATATGTTCACCTGCACATGCTATAACTCACATCTGTACAAACTGTGTATCCTACTAGTCCTGTAACTCCCGGGTCGCCCCTGAAAAAGGGACCTCCGGGGGACCAGTGGGCCTACCCAGTCAACAAAATTCAATAAATAAACAAATAAATAATGCATCCTAACATCCTCCTAGCCTTACCTACTGCTTTAGAGGTCTGCTTGGATGATTCCAGGTCATCGGTATTGATGATGCCCAAGTCTCTTTCTTCCTTTGTGACTGCCAGCAACTCCCCTCCCAGCCTATAGGTGGCTTCAGGGTTTCTCTTCCCTATGTGCATGATCTTGCACTTCTTTGCATTAAATCCCAGTTGCCACTCTTCTGACCATTTTGCTAGTTTATCCAGATATCTTCTCATTCTGCCTACCCCATTTGGATCATCTACTCTGTTGCAGATCTTGGTGTCATCTGCAAACAGACAAGCCTTACACTCTAGTCCCTCTGCAATGTCACTGATGAAGATATTGAAGAGGACTGGCCCCAGGACCAATCCCCTGAGGTACCCCACTTGTGACTTGCATCTTTTCTGACTGCATACCATTTACCACCACTCTCTGTTTTCTGCCCGTCAATCCATTTGCCACCCAGTTGACCAACTTCTGACCCACCTCGAGCCTACCCAGCTTGTTTATCAATCTTCTATGTGAAACAGTGTTGAAAGCATTGCTGAAGTCAAGGTAGGCAACATCAACTGCTCCCCCTTGGTCCACCACTCTGGTTACCCAGTCAAAGAAATCTTGGAGATTAGTTTGACAGGACCTTCCTTTTGTAAACCCATGCTGTCTTGGATCCTGTGCCCCTATGGATTCCAGGTGTTGCACTATCCTTTCCTTAAGGAGTGCCTCCATAATCTTGCCCACTACTGAGGTAAGACTGACTGGTCAGTAGTTCCCTGCCTCCTCCCTGCTACCACTCTTGTGGAGTGGGATGACATGAGCCCTTCTTCAGTCTTATGGGACCTCTCCTGTGCTTAGAGACTCACCAAACAGTTCTGCTAATGGCTCTGCTAGATCCACCCTTAGTTCCTTTAATACCCTGGGATGTATGCCATCAGGTCCCATTGCCTTGGCCACCCTAAGCTTAGTGAGCTCTTATAGGACCCTTTCTTTTGTGAAGGGAGTAGGGCTCACCTCCCTCCCTCCCCCCGTGTCCATGGTGCTGAGCTGGGGGCCCTGCCCTACCTTCTCTTCAGTAAATACTGAGCAAAAGTATCTATTTAGGATAGATGCTTTTACAAGGTCCTCCTCTTCACACGCCCCCTTTTCTCCTTTGAGCTTAGCAATACCCCCTCTGGAATTTCTACTTTCACTAATGTATCTATAGAAAGTCTTGTCACCTTCTGTTACTGTTTGTGCTAGTGTTTCCTCAGTTTGGGACTTTGCCTGCCTTACTGCCTTCCCTGCTTCCTTTAGGACAGTTTGGTATGTCTCCCTATCTTCATCCCGCTGTGTTCCCTTATACTTCCTTTTGGCTTTGACCTTTTCTGCTACTGTATTTGAGAATCAAAGTGGTTTCCTTCTTTTGCACTTCTTTTTCTGTGTAACACAATGGGATGTTGCTTCGAGTATTGCATCCTTAATGCTTGCCCACTTTGCCTGTACCCCCTCACCTGTATTTCTTTTTGCCAGGGCTAGCTTAACTCTGTTGGCCATCTTATCAAAGTCAGCTCCTCTGAAGTCCCATATTTTTGCCTTGGAATGGGATGATTTAGTTGTAGTGGCCAAATTGAACCATGCCATGTGATGGTCACTGGCTGCAAGGTGACCTTCTACCTGGAGATCTGTGATCCCTTCCCTGTTTGTCAGTACTAGATCTAGGATAGCCCTGTGGGTTGTTGTACCAGTTGTTTGAGCCTCCCTTACTGGGAATCCACCATGTGTCTAGTTCTGGCAGATGTTCCTGCTGGTATTGACCAATCTGTATCCGGCATGTTGAAATCTCCCATTATCAGAATCTCCCCTTTAGCTGTCATGTTTTGTATATCTTCTAACAGTAATGTGTCTATGTTCTCCTCCTGGTCTGGGGGTCTGTAGACAACCCCAGTTCTTATGATTGTTCCATTTCCTGTTTCCAGGGTGACCCACAGTTCTTCTGGCTCCTTATGTGTATTCTGAATTTCTGTAGCTTTGATATTTTCATTGACATGAAGGGCCACTCCAACCCCCCCCCCTTTTTTGTGCCTCAGTCTCTTCTGAACAGTACATAGCCAGGTACTGAAGTCTCCCAAGTGTGGTTACTGGTAAACTACATCTCACTAATTGCTACTATGTCCAGTTTAGCCTCTGACATTATTGTCTGCAGGTCTGGGATCCTATTTTCCAGACTGTGAGCATCTGTGTACATGATTTTCCATTGGCCAGATTGTGGTGTGTTAGTTGTTGGGTGAGGACTGGCATTTCCCCTCTGTGTCATATAGGGAGATTGACCTTTTTCTTACCTGGTGATGCAAATGAACTGCAAACATGCTGAATCCATTTTTGACCACTAGCTGAGGGGGGAGGGGTGTTCTTCCCATTTGATGTATGGGCTGCTGCACCCCTCTCCCCATTTGCTAGTTTAAATATTCTGAAAAGAGGTCAAACTTCTGCCCCAATGCACTGACTCCCTCTTTAGTCAGATGCAGTCCATCAAATTTAAAGAACTTTCACTCCCAAAACTTTTGCCAGTTCCCTACAAATCTGTGTCCTTTTTCCTGGCACCAGCCCTTGAGCCACATGTTTAGCTCCCCTATCTCCCCTTCTCTGACCTTCCGTCCATCTGACCCCTTCTCCCAGACTAGCAGGATCTCAGAGAAGGAGATGCCAGATGAAATGGATGATAGTTTGTCATCCAGCCTGATCAGGTGTTCCTTGGTCTCCACAACTGACTGGCTGGCAAGATCAATAGTCCCTATGTGTACCAGGATGTCAGTGTTTTCTCCTGCTTCCTGAACAATTTTATCAATGCGGTCAGTGTGTCTCCACACTGATGTGCCTGGGAGACATCTGACCATTACCCCTGGCTGGAGATAGGCATCAACTCTTCGAATCATGGAGTCTCCTATGGTCAGAAGTGTTTTGGATTTCATTTTTGCTTTTTTTGTTTTGGTTCCTGATTTGGGTGAGTTTTGTGGTCCTAGCTCCTCTGCTGCATTGTCCTGCTCTGCAGTGTCCTCTGCCCTTTGTTTGATTTCGGAGATAGAGGCAGATACCTGTTTGTAATGTTTATATGGTATCTGGAGGTAATATGTTGGAGAGCACTGAGTGATGGGGCAACCAATTTGCCCCTCCTAACCATCTGACAACCTCCCAGACCAACTAACCTCTGTGGTTGAGGTTCTTCTGTTGGATGTTGGGGAAATGGCGGGTGGTTCTTATAATGTATTTCCTCTTGAATATGAAATTTGAGGTGCACAATCTCTGCCCATGCTGCCCAGAGCTGAGCCCTAAGATCTCCAATGGCCCAGCATGTAGGATAGTGTCCTAAATCCAGTAAGACTGTCCTTCTGAAAAGTGTTCCACAGTGTCTGCAGTTAATGATATCCATTCCAGATAAGTTGCTGTGTTTATAACCTGGTCAGAGTAATTAGAAGGAAGAAAATGCAAGTAATGGTTTGATTTTGTGTTTTGTTTTTGTATAGCTTGTTATAACAAGTTAAATTACTAGTGCCTCTGTAAATGAGCTCACCTTGTGGATGCCCCACTGATCCGCCCCTTCCTGCATTGACACAGAAAATGTTACGACTGTGGTACCCTATAAAAGGAGTGTAGTGTGGGTTGGGGATGGGGTGGGTGGCTGGGCCCTTCCCCTGCCAAAAAAAAAAGAACCACGGATGAAAGAACAAGGAGATAAGAGCAGAAACAATCAGTCAACAACAAATGCAGTAACCCTGAAAGCTTATCCTAATGTTAGCTAAAACTGTAAAACCTGTAAAGCACCACCTGTAATAATTTCAGAAAAGATATACCCTGTAAGAAACACAGGAGGCAGTATAGCACAGTGGTCTAAGGCTCTGAGCTGCAAATCTGGTGACGTCCAGCAGACCAGACCTGGGTTTGGATCCCACAGCTTCTACCTGCATACTGTGTGACCCTGAGCAAGTCACTTAACTTCCTTGTGCTCCCAGGTTGCACCTGGAAACAAGCTCCAGCTTAGTGTGCCTTTCCTGGTTAAACAATTTCCCCTTTCCCTTTGCTACAGAGAAACATAAAGCAGTAACAGAACATATACTTTGCAAAAGACAATTTGAATCAGAAGATTACAGCAGTAATCTGTTAGCACACACCTGTAGGCACACCTTGTAATAATGCAGAAGAAGGTATACCAGCAACAACAATTTGAATCAGAGATAAACAAAGCAATGAAATGTTAGCAACAAACAGTAGCAATCCCTATGAATACGAAATAAAAATAACACACAATAAATCTGCTTAGCCAAAAGAAGTCTTAATCCATTTCCCTTGCTCTGGTAAGGTTATCTGCTCTGTCCTTTCAAGCAATCTAGAAGGAAAGAACTGAGGTGAAGCTAGGTCCTTTGGCTAGCAAACCAAGTCTTCTACCTCCAAGTTATCAACTAACCTGACCTTTTAACCCTTCTCTCTGTTGGAAATTACTGACAGTTTGGCAGCTCCACCCTCCAAGATACACACCTAATCCTCTGGAAGAGCTGTGGGAGGAAAGCAATTAGCTCCTTCAATGTGAGAAGGAGACTGAAACACCTCTGAGACAACAAACCTTTTTAACAAAAAAAAAGAATAAAATAAAACCGTGGCAAACAGTAATTTTGCTTAACCCAGTGATAAAAAAGTCACAAAAATGTAAGCACCACCTGTAATAATTTCAGAGAAGATATAACCTGTAAGAAACACTTTGCTACAGAGAAAAATAAAGCAGTAACAGAAGATATACCTTGCAAAAGACGATTTGAATCAGAAGATTACAGCAGTAATCTGTTAGCACACACCTGTAGGCATACCTTGTAATAATTCAGAAGAAGGTATACCAGCAACAACAATTTGAATCAGATAAAAATAAAGCAATGAAATGTTGGCAACAAACAGTAGCAATCCCTATGAGTACAGAATAAAAATAACACATAGTAAATCTGCTTAGCCAAAATAAATCTTAATCCTTTCCCTTGCTCTGGTAAGGTTATCTGCTCTGTCCTTTCAAGCAATCTAGATGGAAAGAGCTGAGGCGAATCTAGGTCCTTTGGCCAGCAAACCAAGTCTTCTACCTCAATGTAAAGGTAAATAGAAACATGTCAAAACTCAGGCTGCTGTAGAGGTAGTCAGGTATACTGGGTAGGTGTACAGGCGACCTACCACTAATCAATGTAAAGGTAAATAGAAACATGTCAAAACTCAGGAATCGGTCGGGGACATTATCATAATGCTGCAGTTGGGGGACACCAACTCGGCAAGAGGTGTGCTTTGGTTGGGCACTGAATGTGTGGGAGGCCTGGCACGGGAGAAAGGCCCTGGAGTGCATGGGTTACAGTAAATGTAAGGGCACCAACATTTCAAGTGTAACAGCACTGATTTACTACCAGTAAGTGAGATTTTAGGGAATTTTTAATTGAGTACTGAGTAGAGCAGTTTGTCACTGCTGAGGATAGGCTGTTCCAGAATGGCGGGGTAGAGCTGGCAAAGGACCTGTCACCAGCTTGGGTTCATGTCCTAGGGACTTCCAGGATGGGGTGGGCAGCAGATCTCAGGTCACGTTTAGCTGATTTGACCAAAAGGAAACATTTTCTCTCTGGGGACACAACTTCACATATCTGGCAAAGTGCTGGTGATGGTGGTGGTCATATGGCAAGCCCAAAAATGCATAGTATGATAAATATGTTTAGGTTCTCTTGCAAGCTTCACATATGCTTTGCACTGCCTTCTCAGGTGTGTGCAGCAACAGTATTTCAGTGAAGAGAATCAATTTATGTCTGGGGACACAACTTCATATTTGTGGCAAGTGCAGTAAACATGTCAAGTGCTTAAAACAGATTTATGTTTAACTTCTCAGTAGAACAGCTCATGTTTGTGTTATGGTTTGCACTTCTTTGGGTGGTTGGCGGTTGGACACAACACAACTACCAGTTACGCACCATCACATACCATGGGGAAATGATTTATTTAATGTGGCAAATACTTGACATTTGTGGATAGAAGGAGGGAGTACACATGACGAACCAGTAACAAAAATGAAAGGATGGAAAGTGGTTCATCATGTGTAAGAAGGATTAAAGAAATAACAGAACTGGACAAGCAAGATATATCCACATGAACGAAACAATACTAAAAAAGAGGATGGAGAAAAAAGATCTTAAAACAACAGAGCTTTTTTTTTTTTACTTTTTATATATTTGGAATGCTTTTTATTTTTATTAGGGGGGACCAGAGAGTGGAGAAATTAAGAACATAGATGACAGAATAACTAGATGTAAAATATAATGTTTCTTGAAACAAAACAACTCAGACCACTCCACCAGCACTGTCAGAAGATGAGTCATGCCCACCACCATCACCACCATGCTGCTCGGATAGGAGAGTGAGTATCCTCTCATGGCTGGACATGACACTGTCCACCCGATCCATCACTTCCTGCCGGAAGGTGTTAAATTCTTGTCACAGATCATTCACCTTGGCCCACAAAACTACCAAATGGCCATTTGTGGCAGGTGCCATGGGGTCATCATTACTGCCACTGCCATAATGGCGATGCTGTCTGTGAGGTACAGGAGGAATACTGCTGTGGTCCATCCCATGGCTGCCACACTGATTCGCTGCAGCAGCACCACTGATTTCATGCTGCTCAATATTTCTCCCAGGACCATCACCACCACCACCACCACCACCATCACGTGATGCAGCCACATCACACTCCTTGACCCTCTGCTTAGTGAGGTGGTGGATGTGGAGGTGTGTCCTCTGGCCGCCAGTCCCAAGATGGCTCCCTTTTTTACCCCGCCTTTCACACCACCCATACACCTTGCAGATAGCCACTGTCTCATCTGCAGGGTGCATGCCAAAGAAATCCCAGACCACATGGCACTGCGGGACTAGGGGAGGACCAGAAGAGGAGGCCGCAGGCTCCTGCTGGGGGGGGGACTAGTGGCTGCTGCTGCTGTTGTTCCTGCTGCTGCTGCTGTTCAGGCTGTTGAGCTTTTTCTTGTTGCTGCTGCTCTGCAACAGCAGAACTCCCTCCCTGAGCTGGGGGGGAGGGACTGCAGCCCTTTGCAGAAAAACACGCCTGCTAAGGTGTGGGCACCTTACAGGTGCTCCAGCCCCACCCTGTCTGGACTCAGCTGAGTCCTGACACTGCCCTTCCGTCACAAAAAGAAATGCAAAAAAATGAAAGAAAAAGACAGTAAGAAGTAAGAAAACAGGAGTATAGACTAACAAAATTTATAAAATCAGAAACTGTAGTAAAGAAAGATAAGGATTAAAACTCAAAAAAGTGTAAAATATTCAACTCTAAAGGGAAATAAAATGCTTTTCTCGGAGTCAGACTGTTTCCACTCTCCTTCAGCTACAACTGCTGAAATGAAAGTGAAACATTCACTTCCTGCCTACCTGGAGTCTCCCATGTGACATACAGTTAGTGAATCATGTGACAAACCATGTTTTTCATTAACTTTGAAGCTATTAGCAAACTTGAAGTTGCCTTTGAAGTTAACCGGTAAAGTTTTGGCACCAGATTAAGCTAATTACCTTTGAAGTTACTAAAAAAAGTTGAAGTTAACCAACGATGTTACCCGGCAACGTTTTAACACCAGAGAGACCATTTACATGAAGTGTTTTGCGGGGTGAATTTGGCGACTTTGTGGGAACTACGCCAGTGGATTTAAACTTCGCAACATCTCTAAATGTGATTCCCATGTACAGCTCTTTTAATGTCAGATTAGACTGCATTTGTGACTTTGACAAAGAAACCCAATGTGTGTTCAGAGAAATATTCCCATGAGTTGATGGGCTTGTTCATGTCTGTTGTGAGTGTAAACTTTGGTGTATTTCCTATCTCAGCTATGAAAATGTAAGCAGCCTTTGGAATCCACATTTTCCACAACTGAAAAGGCCTAGAGATCTGTTCCTATCATTTCACCAATAAGCAATGTAATTTTGGAAAGCAGCTGGGTACTTGGAATCAAAGTTGGTCTTGCGACCAATTGACTCAGCTATAGTTTATTGCATGGTATTTGGAAAAGGACTGGCCAAGGAACTGGTATTGCTGCTTTGCCATGGCAGGGGTGTTAGTGATAGGAGCACTGTGTCAGCCGATGTTGCTGAGTTCACACAAGTTGACCAACTTCTTGTATGTGATGGTGGTGGAGGCCACGTAACTGATCTACCTCTGCCACCATGACTGCCTAGAAGACTGACTGCTACCACTACCATGATCCAGCTTGGGCTTATCAAAATTATCACCATCATCTGAATCACCCTATATGACTCGATGAGATCTGTAGGATGAGCCAGTGCATGAGGGTGCTTCCGTTTTAGGTGTTGCCTCAAGGCAGTGGTTCCCATACTAATGAGTTTCTTTCCCCTACTAATGGTTGCTTTACAGTGCATGCATAATGCTTTAAGTTCATCAGTGGAACTGATCAAAACGTGATTTCACACCATGCTGTTGCTTTTTTGGCTTTAAAGCCAGGCAAGAAATATGAGTGTATTCTGGGTCTTAATGGAGGCACAGCAGGAGGTACAGGAACTGAACTGGGGCTGGTAGTAACAGAAGACAGGGCCAGATGGCAGAGAAGGGAACCTGTGGAAGTAATAATAGTTTGTTTGGTTGCTGTAATCACTGTGGCACAGGGCAATAAGGCAGAGGAAGGGGTTTTACTCTTGTCACAACTGAGTGTGACCGTGGCATCACTATTTTCACGTGACACTACAGCATCATCTTCATGATCATCAGTATGATTAGGGACAAAGTCATTAGGTATATAATCTCTGTCACACACACACAGAGTTGGCATCCTTTTCCGAGGACTCACTATTGTCATGATGGGAGTCAGTATCAGAATCAAATGGAGGATTTCGCTCAACCACCACCAAATCTGAATGCAGTAGAACGGAAGAAGAGAGCACTTGAACCTGAGCTGGAAGCTGTGATGAGGATGATGAAATAAACTGCAGTTTGGTTCTGAATTGGTATACATGTATGACTGTATATTTCTTGATTTAATGGAGATAATAAAGATGACGGTGATGATGCTATGTCAGTGGCACCTGATGTCACTGACAGTCCTGAATGTTTCACAAGGCTGAAGCTTTTGGTCTTTATAACCTGACCTGACCTGCTACATGTTATCAATTGGAATGGACTTGACATTGTCTTCTTTGCTTGTCTTGATGAATTAGCCTGCAAGGGTCCTACTCCTAAGGACCTGGAGAGAATTGTGTCAGACCAGCTAGTCTCGTACCTAGAACAGTATGAACTGCAGTTTGACCAAAAGCATGGTTTTAGGAAACCCAACAACACCAATACAGCACTGGCAGAATACACAAACTATACGCCCAAGGTCCATGATGCTGGTAATATGGTGGGAGTCATTTACATTGACCTAACAAAGCCTTTTGATTTGGTCAGCTTACTCAGTAAGCTCTTTGGCCTTGGTCTGTCTAGAGACTCGGTGGCCTGGTTTCAAAGTTATATATCTGAGCACACACAAAGGGTGAAAATTGATGGATCCTTATCTGACAGCCAGAGAGTATCCATAGGTGTTCCTCAAGGTGCTGTTCTGCACCCTCTCCTCTTTGGCCTTCTTATTAACCAATAGCCTGATGCCTGTTGGTTAGCTGATGTTTTCCTGTATGCAGATAATGCTGTCATCTTCGCTAAAAATGCTAACCGTAGCAACCTCACCTCTCATCTACAAATGTAGATCAAAGGAAACGTGCACTCCAGGACCTAGACCGTTGATGCAAAAACAGGCAGCTGGCTAGTATCCAGAACAAAAACAAAAAAAGGTTTTACACTCCAGTGAATCCACGAGCCAAATTCTGCAGTTCACAGTGAAATGTATTGCAGAGTTGAGAACAGAGAATGCCGAAAGGCAGCCCCAGTGCTTCAACCACTGCCAGTTGGCATTCTCTGTTCTTGACTCTGCAATAAATGTCACTGTGAACTGCAAAATTTGGCTCATGCATTCACCAGAGTGCAAAACATTTTTTTTCCTTTGTTCTCACCTCTAATCTCCAGGGAAACTTTGAAAACTTAGAAAAATGGTTCTCTTATAATAAGCTAGTTCTCGACTTGAAAAAAATGCTTTTCACCAGCAGTCACATGAAGAAAAAAGGTCACCCCTCCCCTTGTCTTCCTCAGTAACAAAGGTCTAATACTTGATCAAGTGGATACATTTAAATTTCTTGGGGTAGTGCTGGACGACACTCCATCCTTCACTCCCCATGTGGACAATCTGGTGTCCACTGTTAATAGAAGTCTATGTACCCTATTCAGAAATTGGAACAGCCTCACTGCTGAAGCCAGGTGACTGACTGTGGCCAGCTCCATCCTGTCCCTAGTGTACTACGGACTGCATATCTATGCAGCTGCCAGTGACTCTGTATTAAACGGTCACTGTGATATGCAATAAAGATTACAGCTTTGTGTTAGGGGATGACAAGTGCACCCACAACTGTAACTTTTATTCACTAACCAACTGGCTACCCCTTCCCAGTGGAATAAAGATTCAATCCTGTCTATTATCTAAGAAAGTACTAATGGTCCTAACACCCCCTGTGCTAAAAAAACCTTCCACAGAGTGTCTAACAATTATAGCATGAGTAGCATGGCCTGGAAGGCCCTTGAACTACCTTTCTGCAGAACACAGCTGGTAAGTATTCCTATACCATTAGGTTTGCAGGCTTGCAAAATGAACAGCTGGAATCCATGCTGAACATCCACAGGTTTGCCCAGTTCAAAAATCTCTGTGGACTGCCCTAGCAGTTAAATGGAAGTGCAGTTTGTCATTGAACTAGTCATAATCATCATTGTTATGCTCTGTTGTCTCCCCAGCAGCCTCCTGCTGGAATCTTTTCTTGTTCAGTCAGTTTTGCAGTTACACAATTTGATGGGCCTGATTCCAGGACATATGGCACAGCTAGCAGGCGGATGTGAGTTGCGACATACGCCACTATGCCGGGGACCCTGTGCCAGATTCCAGAACAGGCAGGGTCCCTAGCATCTATGCCCAGTGACTTGCAGCAGCTTCAGGGTTACATCACAGGAAGGGCGCACCTGACCTGGTTGCTGCAAGCTGCCATGATGCCCACCCACAGGGTGCAAGCAATGCATGGCACAGCCCCCCCAAAGTCCCACACCAGGACACCAGGGCAACATCCTACAGTGCTGTGGAGGGGGTGGGTGGCCACCAGATGGCCTTCTGATGCATGGCAGGTGGAGGTCATATACTGCCCTGTGGGGCACTGCTAAGGGATGGGGGCACGGAGGTGCCAGCTGCACATGGATGGTAGCCCTGCAAATGGGTGTGGGGTGTGAACCTATAAGGGACCCTTGGGGGGTCGACTATAGGGTCGGCAGGCATGGAGGTGCAACCCCAGTGAATGTAGGGTATGGTTAGACCAGCTAATAGCTGGTCTAACAGTACTTAGACCATTGTCTGCCGGGGTCCCTCCTGGAATAGCAACTTGCCATTCTGTCAGCCGCCCATTTGGAATACAGCCATAACCAATGCCGGAAACCCCCTTACACCATGTTACAGGGGGTTTCTGCCATAGCCAGTGGTGTAGCCTGCCTTTGGTGCAGGCAGCCAGAACCATGCCACAGGCTGCCTTTTGGAATCACGGGTGGCATAACGCATGTCACAAGTGTGACTTGCACCATTGGGTTGGGCACAAGTTGGGCTGGACACCCTGTATCATAGAGCCATCAGATTTATTACAGACCTTCCCTCCAGCACCCATCATTGCTCTCTTTACATGGCAGTCAATTGGACATCCCTACAGCACAGAAGAAAAAGGAATGCTGCAATCTGGATCTTTAAAGCTTTATCAGGCAAACTCCCCTCCTATATCTCAGACTGTTTCACCCGAATCACATCTAGGCCATACACCTTAAGGATCAATAAGCTCATTATGCTAAAGATTCCCATTACCTGCACCCAGTTTGGGAGGGCTGCTATCAGCTATTCCCTAGCATTTGTCTGGAACTCACTCCAAAAATCTATGAATCTGAATACCCTCTTACTCTTACTCTTATCATCCTTCAAAAGATTATACACCGCCCTTTTTCCAGAGTTGTGCAACTGCTTCCATAAGGCCTAGTCTCCCATCCAACCTACACCCCACCTTCTGTAATCCACTATGTTTAGTTTCCCTTCTTCTACCCAGTCAGTTATCAAATTTCATATAAAAGCCTACAAAAGCCCTATTATTTGATTATTATCCCTGCTATATCTATTATCCTCTTCATTTTTACAGGTTAAGTTATTTTACTGTGCCTTGTATATCTGTAAATTTTGTATATATCTCTTATTTATTTGATTGTACTAATGTTATGCTATTCTCGTGTCTTTGTAAAAAAACTTGTACCCTTATTTGTATGACCACTCAGGTCCATCTTGTAAATGAGCTACGCTCAATGATGTTCGCCTGAATAAATAAAGATTTTGATTGATTGATTGATTGATTGACAAGTCACCTTGCAATATGCATAACCCGTCTTGGAATCAGGCCTCATGTGTCTTTTTTGTTAGACAAGCTTTCTCTCTGGAATGTACTAGATACTAGATTTTATTAAATGTATAGCTGCAGAGGATAATGCCATCATACTAGGAGACTTTAACCTCCCAGGTATAAAATGGGACCTATTACAGGCAAACTCACATGTTGAAGCTAGTTTCCTGGAAGAACTTCTAGCTTCAGAAATGGACCAACTTGTAAGTGACAACACTAGGGGGAATCATATTGTAGATTCAGTACTAACTAATATGGTTGACAATATTCAAAACTGTAAGGTTGAGGCTCTGTTGGGAAACAGTGACCATTCAACTGCTCGCCTTTCTCACACGTGTGACATTTATGAGCAGGCTAACTGGCTCCAGTTATCTGGCAGGCTAAAGTACCAGACCTGCATCCTAGCTAAGAAGACATCACTGGGCCTTACGCTCCCTGGAGTCCAATCAGTATTGACCCCACAGCATGTCCACTGCCTAACTAGAAGATTGGACAGTCTAACCTTTACAATACCTTGCTGTCGGACCTCTCAAGCTCAGCGTTATTACCTTGTCAGAGCCCCCACCTGGTTCAACTTGCTACCTACAGAAATCTCCAACATTGCCATGATTGAAAGATCTAATAAGTAGGGGGAGTGGCTTAGCTAGAAGGAAGCCAAATTTAAAGACTGCCTTAGAAAGATTCTGTTAGTAGCTTGGCAGAAGACTCCAGGAGGAAGGAGTGCTGTGTGACTGGACTTCTCTACTGGGACTATATTGCCCTCCTTCCCTCCCCTTCACTCTCCCACCCAAAGCTACTTCTACTTTTATAGGCACATGATTTGACTGACAACAGGAACTTCCTGTTTAGGAGCAGGAAGTGAGTGATCACAGAGCCACCAAAGAGCCACCATCCTAGAAAGGCAAGAGTAGCTCTCCAGCCACCTCTAGCTGCTGGAGGCCTGCCTCTGAGCAAGTAAGGGGTCTACTGAGAAATATAGGATATTCTTGTCACAGAACAGGACAATCAGGAGCTTAAAGGGCACAAAGGCAGAAAGTAAGTAGAGAGAGAAGAGAAAGAAAAAAAGAGGAAAGAGTAAGGATTCCAAACAACAGTTAAGGGGCCAGAAATAAGACATGATGGGAGTGGTGCAGTACAGTGGCTGCGGAGCAGCAGTCTTCTGGGAGATGTTCTGGAGGATGCAGTGTTGTCCCATCTGCAGGCACCTCTCTGGGCTGAGGAGGGAGGTTGCTCATCTCCTGGCTAAGTTGTCCAGGATTTGTGGGACCTCGTCCTCCTCCATCCAGGGACCACCAGTGCCACTGCCGTTGCCTCAGAGGTTGGACCACAGTGGGCTCAGGAAGGGTGAAGGTGGTGGAACAGAGGTGCATCCCTCCAGTTGTACCTCTCCACAATTCCTATGCCATTCTGGCAAAGTGTGGTTCCTCTATGGAGGCACCTGCAGTGGAGACCAAGGAGGATGCTGGGAACCTCCACAAAGGAGACCCACAGGAGGGTGGCATGGGACCCCACAGGGGAAGGAAACAACTTCTGGTGGGGGACTCCATTGTTAGGAAGGTAGAACTGGGGGAGGAAGGGGAGAGGGAGGTAAGGTGCCTGCCTGGTGCCATGGCTTGGAGGGACAGGGCGCGAATCCTCAGGATTGCCGGAGCAGCTGCACAGGGAAGGGAGCTGGATGTCATTGTCCACATAGTGACAAATGACCTGGCTAAGAAGGGATTAAGGCAGTGCAGGAAGAGTTTGTGGAATTGAGGAGGGGCCTTAGACAAGTAGCACACACGGTAACCTTCTCTGAGGTGCTGCCCATCTGCGGAGTAGGAGAGGCTAGGATGTTCTGCAGAGCTCAGGGATTTGGCTTCATTGGGGACTGGGGGTCCACCTGGAGTAATGCAAGCCTATACTGGCATGATGGGCTGCATCTGTCCAGGAGGGGAACCAGGATCCTAGGTGATAGGTTTAAATTCTTCATTGGCAAGCATTTAAACTAGCCAAGGGGGGAGGCACTGGAAAGGAGCAGGGAAATCCTAGCTCCCCCCCCAAAAAAAATCATGGTAGTTAAGTACAGTAAACACCAACATAGAGGTGGCGATAGGGAGAAGGGCAGGGGTAAATGGGGAAAGTGACAAAGGCAAGAAGGACAGGGATGGGGCAAAAAGGAGTAAGGCCATCAGGAAATGGAGGGTAATGAGTACCAATGCCTGTAGTCTGGGCAACAAGTTCCCTCAGCTGGTGGCCTTGTTGGAAGAGGGATGCCTGGATATCGTAGCAGTCACAGAAACATGGTACACAGAGAACCATGACTAGGATGTTAACATACCAGGGTACATAACCTACAGGAGAGACAGGCAGGAGAGAAGAGGGGGAGGAGTAGCTCTCTATGTAAAGGAAGGGATAAAAGCAACTGAACAAAAGAGTAAACAGGGAGGAGAGAAGGCACTGTGGGTCACCTTGGAGACTGGAAAGGGCACCACAATCTGCACAGGGATTTTGTACAGACCCCCATGTCAGGGAGAGGGAATGGACAAGGATATGATAGAAGGCATTCTTAAGATGGCAGAGAAGGGAGAGATACTCTTGATGGGAGACCTGAATATGCCAGATGTTAACTGGAGCACATTTGCTGCAGCCACATCCAAGAGCAGGGCCATTCTCAATGCCCTACAGGTGGCAGGCCTCAGAGAGCTAGTTTCGGAACCCACTTGTGAGGGAGCAATCTTAGACCTCATACTCTCAAATGGGGGCAGTGAGAGGATCTCAGATCTAGAAGTGGGTTGCCATCTGGGAACAAGTGACCATCAAACAGTGTGGTTCACGTTAAACTCAGATACAGGGTCAAGCCATACAAAAGTGAGGGTACTGGACTTCAGGAGGACTGACTTTGGCAAGATGGGAGAGTGCCTCAGAAAAGCACTAGCAAACAGGCTAGTAGGAAGGGTGGAGCAACAATGGGGAACCATCAAAACTGCCATCACAGAGGCAACAAGCCTTTGTGTGAAGCAAATAAACAAATCAAAATGAAAGAAAAAGCCACTATGGTTCTCAAAAGAGGTGACTGGGAAAGTCAGGGAGTAAAAGATAGCATTCAGGAAGTATAAGGAAACACAGAAGGAACAGGACAGAGAGCTGTACCAGTTAAGGCAGAAGGAAGCAGGAAGGGAAGTCAGAATAGCAAAGGCCCAAACTGAGGAAAAGATAGCCAACTCAGTTAAGAAGGGGGATAAAACCTTTAATAGGTACATCAGAGAGCATAGAAAGACAAAGGGAGGGATAGTGAGGCTGAATAGAATGAATGGTGGGTGGGCAGAGGGGGACAGTGAAAAAGCAGGGATACTGAACGAATATTTCTACTCAGTATTCACAAAAGAGGAGGGGGAAGTGCCTAATCCAATTAACAGATTCACTCTTGATAGGGGGGGTCGATCCCAGTCCTTTCACAGAAGAAAGAGTTCTGCAAGAACTCCTAAAACTGAAGGTGGACAAAGCAATGGGGCCTGTTGGAATTCACCCCAGAATTCTAAAAGAATTAATGGGGGAACTAGTGAAACTACTGACTACTCTTTTTAATAAATCATGGGAGGATGGTGTGGTACCTGAGGACTGGAGGAAGGCGGTTGTGATTCCCCTTCACAAAAGTGGGACCAAGACAGAGGCAGCAAACTACAGACCTGTCAGTTTGACCTATGTGGTAGGAAAAGTGATGGAGTTACTTCTGAAGGAAAGAATTGTTGAGTACCTAGAGGCCAGTGGGGCACTGGGACCCAAGGCAGCATGGGTTCTGGCAGGAAGGTCATGTCAGATGAATCTAATAGATTTCTTTGACTGGGTGTCCAAAGTAGTAGACCAGGGAGGGGCTGTGGACATGGCCTACCTAGACCTTGGCAAGGCATTTGACACAGTCCCACACAAAAGATTAATAGTCAAATTAACCAGCCTGGGAGTGGGTCCCAGGGTGGTAGCCTGGGTAAAACATTCGCTGGACAACAGGACACAGCAGGTAATTGTAAATGGAGTCCACTCTGAAAAAAGAGGGGTTACTAGTGGGGTACCGCAGGTTTCAGTACTTGGTCCAGTCCTTTTTAATGTCTTTATAAGTGACATTGCAGAGGGACTGGAAGGAAAAGTATGCCTCTTTGCAGATGACACAAAGATCTGCAACAGGGTTGATCCACAAGGTGGTGTGGTAAGGATTAGAAGGAACTTGGCAAGGTTGGAGGAATGGTCAGAAGTATGGTAGCTAGGATTCAATGCAAAGAAGTGCAAAATAATGCACCTGGGAAACAAGAACCCAGGGGAAGAGTACACAACGGGGGAGAGGTAGTAACAACAACAAAAAAGGAAAGGGACCTGGGGGTAATCATATCAGATGACCTTAAGGTTAGCAAGCAATGTGGGAAGGCAGTAGGGTGGGCTGGGGTATACTGGGATGCATAGGGAGAAGCATCACCAGCAGAAAACAGGAAGTTGTTATCCCTTTGTGCAGACAGTTGGTGAGACCCCATCTGGAGTACTGCATCCAGTTCTGGAGAACCCATCTCCGCAAGGATGTAGACTGGATAGAGACAGTCCAGAGGAGGACAACTAAAATGGTGCAGGGTCTGCAAGAGAAGCCATACGAGGAGAGACTAAAGGAGCTTAATATGTATACCCTTGAGGAAAGAAGGGAGAGGGGGGACATGACAGAAACTTTTAAGTACCTCAGTGGAATCAACAAAGTCCAAGAGGGTAGCATCTTTCAGAAAAAAAGACATGCAAGAACAAGGGGACACAATTTAAAGATGGGGGGGCGGTTCTGGGGCAATGTGAGGAAGTATTTTTTCATAGAGAGGGTAGTGGATGCATAGAACAGCCTTCCTGAGGAGGTTATGGGGTTTAACACTGACTGGGAGAATTCAAGAATGCATGGGACAGACATAAGGCAGTTCTTGTTGGGGGTAGGAAGAAATAGGCTGTTGGCTAACTAGGATCTGCGTCCTATCCTGTAGGTAGGGAAATGGGCAGACTAGGTGGGCTAAGCGGTCCTTACCTGCCATCAAAGTCTATGTTTCTATGATTGGTACTTTTAAGTCTAAAACTGCATCAACACCTTGTGGCTAGTGCCTTCTGCGATTGCTTCTTATAATCCCTTCCAGACATACTACCCTCAAGCATCCCTCCTCACTGCCTCAGCTCCCCCTCCTCTCCTACCCCCCATTATTGGGTATAGGATGAATCTGTCTCCTTCTCTTTTTCATCCCCCCTTCTCTCCTCCCTTGCTGTTTCCCATCTACCACATACCCAACACAATGCCTTCCCCATTTCTCCCCTCCTACCTCTCTCTCTCTTTCCCATACCACCCCCTCACCACCACTCTTCTTTCTCTTTTCCCACTAACCCACTCCAGCAATGCATCACGGAGCTGCCTATGACTTGTGCTGTATAATTAACTTGCAATACAATTCCTTGACAATGCCTTTGGCTGCTATTATTGTAACCTTGTCTTTTTTTTTGTAAGATCCACTGTAATGATCATGTTATGTTTTGCACCTTATTGTCCATATTGCCTTGATGTGGAACCTTTGTAAAAGAGCCCTCAGCTCAAAGGTGTCATCCAAAATACAAATAAATAAAAATAAATAAATAAATAAAATCCCATGGTCAGCTTTCAACTTGATAGAGGTTATCATATTACTAGTGGGAGTACAGTACTGTATGACTTTAACAGGGTCAACTATTGTACCTTCAGATATGAACTAGATATCTGGAATTGGCAGCAGGAGTTAGCTAATCTAACATTACAAGAAATGTGGGACAAATTCATTAACAAAATAAATGCATTAATTTAAAAATATGTCCCAATTTGAAAAAATATCACAACTCCAGGAGATCCCTGCTCCCTTGAATGATGCCTACAGTAAAACGTTGATAAAAAATAAGAATAAGGCATATTCTAGGGCAAAGCATAGTGGAGAAGCCAGCTCATGGGCTATCTATAAACATCATCTGAAAAGGGTTAAAATAGCCATTGTGAAGGCTAAGACGAGCTATGAACAAAAACTGGCAACAAAAGTACGGGATAATTATAAAAGGTTTTATACATATGTTAATAATAAAAGGAGTCAGGGCAAAAAAATTGGACCACTAAATGATAATAATGATAAAACAATAACTGAGAACAAGGAAATGGCTGATACGTTCAATACATATTTTTCCTCAGTGTTCAATATAGGTCAAAAATCTAGAGCAGTTGATCACACTGTATTGGGAACATCTGATGTTAAAATTGAGTTAGAGGACGTAAGAAATAGGCTAAGAAGTCTGAACCATAACAAAGTTAGTGGACCTGATGGTTTACATCCAAGAATACTGAAGGAACTGGCAGATAATTTGGCAGGGCCTGTCACACTAATATTTCAACAGTCACTGGAGACAGGGCAGACCGTACAGGCATGGAGACAGGCAACGGTGGTCCCTATCCATAAAAAGGGACCAAAGCATGTAGTGGGTAATTATAGGTCAATTAGCCTGATGTCTGCACTAGGAAAAATACTGGAAAGTATTATAAAGGATCACATTATGGACTATGTAGAGCTTGAGGGGGGAAAAAGATGAATCTCAACATGGATTTACTAAGGGAAGCTCATGTCAAATAAATTTACTGGAGTTTTACAGTAAAGTTAGTAAATCTCTAGATGAAGGCAGTTCAGTGGACGTTATATTCTTAGACCCCTCAAAAGCATTTGATAAGGTCCCTCATGAACAATTGATTAAAACTATTTCTAATTCAGGGATACATCCTAAAACAGTCAACTGGATAGGGGATTGGTTGTTTGCAAGTATGCGTCTTGGGAGAGATGACTGACTGGGCAGCAGTCACTAGTGGGATCCGACAGGGATCTGTTTTGGGACCATGTTTGTTTAATCTCTACATGTCTACTATGCAAGTAACATTAGACATCTGGTTGTCCAAATTTGTGGATGACACATGTATAGGCCTTCCAGTTAATAGTAAAGCAGATGTTTTAAACTTACAACTAGCTCTTGGAGAACTGGAGATATGGGGCAGGGAAAATAGGGTGACTTTCAATACAGACAAGTGTACAGTTATGCACCTCAGTAAAAAAAATCTAGAAATGAATTACAGTTTGGGTGGTAGTATCCTCAAAGTAGTAGATGAGGAAATAGATTTGGGTATTAGGGTCAGCAATGACCTTAAGTTCCACTCACACTGTAATCAGGTGGTTAAGAAGACAAATGGAACCCTGGGATGCATACATAGGCACATCAAAAGTAGGAAATGAGAGGTATTGCTCCCTTTGTATTCCTCTCTTGTGAGGCCTCATACAGAGTACTGTGTGCAGTTCTGGGCGCCAGGCTACAAGGGAGATATAAAAGCCCTAGAGAGGGTACAGTGAAGGGCAACCAAAAGATTTAATGAAGTTAAGGATATAGCTTACAGGTATAGATTGAAGAATCTGGGCCTATATTCCCTTGAATACCGTAGGCCGAGGGGATATGTGCCTAATTTATCGGGCATTGTCCGATAATCAGCTTTAGGAGCAATTGGACTTGTACCTCAGGGTACAGTCATATAACACCCATGCTCACCTTTTACAGCTTAAAGTGGATAGATGTAACACACAGTCTCGTATGTTTTGGTTTTCAAATAGGGTGGCAAGAGTTTGGAATGACTTGCCGATTGTGGTTGTAGCTAGTAAAACAATGATATCCTTCAAACAGTCTCTTGATACTTACTTAAGGGGCAGAAATATAGAGGGATACTAAAGTTCACTGATAAGCGAGCCTAATGGACATTCATCTTTATAGAGCTCTGTATTAGCAATGTTACCAATGTGCTCATTGGCTCTGTCTCTTAAGTAATTGGAATGCCCTGCCAGAGGAAGTCATATCACTGCAGAGTGTTGGGGGCTTCAAGAGGGAGTGGGACAGATTCAAGGGTAGGGTACAAACTGGGGGGTGGGAGATGGGGACATATGAAGGAGGGGGGGCAGCTGCAGTCTAATGAACTGAAGTGCTGCACACTCGAGCAGACTAGATAGACCACATGGCCTGTATCTGCTGGCAATTTCGTAATTGTACCATCTAATGTAATGACATTGTATCACTTGTTGTAAAACTTGTAACTCTGACATGCAACCTTTGTAAAAGAGCAATTGTGCTCAAAGGTATCTGAATTTTCTAATCAATCAATCAATAAATGAATAATGTTTTTGGGTCTAGGTATAGGTGCAATTGTGAATCCTTGCAGGCAGCTTGCCTCTACAGGCTGTAGTGTTCATGTTGTCTTATTATGTTGGGGACATATAACCATATGTGACACACAGGCGGGGATATCTCTCTGACTGCATACTGAGTTTCAAAAAACGTAAAAATAAAATAGCAAAGTGCTTAAAGTGCAACTAGCCCTTCAGGCAACTGTGACAGAGGAGCAGACAAAGGGAAGTGACAGTAGGAAGCCAAGCATGCTAGGTGGCCACACGCAGAGCCATACAACACTGACTGACTGTTCCTATATATTTTTTAAAAGAAAAATAAGCAACTGCTTAAAATGCAACTAGCTTTTTGGCAACTACAGCAGAGCAGTAGACATGTGGACATTAAAGTAGACAGCCAGGGACCCTAGCTAGCAACAAACAAAGCTGTACTACAGTGACTGACTGGTCCTATTTATTTTTTTTATTAAAGGAAGAATAGGCAACTGATGAAACTGCAACTAGTCCTTTGGGCAACTGTGACAGAGTAGTAGATGAGTGGATGTGACAGCAGCCAGCAAGGCACCCTAGGTGGCAACAAGCAGAGGCATACTACACTAATCTACTGGCCTCACATGTTTTTTTAAAGGAAAAGTAGTCAGTGTTTAAAATGTAGCTAGACCTTTGTGCAGCTATGACAGAGCAGTACATAAGTGGACATGACAGCAAACAGCCAGACACCCTAGGTGGCAGCATGCACAGATGCACTATACTAACCAACTGGTCCTATATATTGTTTTTAAAGGAAAAATAGGCAACTGCTTAAAATGCAATTAGCCCCTTGAGCAACTGTTACAGAGTTGTAGACAAGTGGATGTGACAGCAGGCAGCAAGGCACCCTAGGTGGCAACAAGCAGAGGTGTGCTACACTTTTTTGTTAGGAAAAATAGCCAAGTGCATAAACTGCAACTAGTCCTTTGACAGCTGTGACACAGCAGTAGACAAATGGATGTGACAGCAAGCAGTAACACATGCCAGGTCACAACAAGCAGAGGTGTACTACAATGACTGACTAGATCTATAAATATATATATTTTTTTAGGAAAAATAGCCAAGTGTTTAAACTGCACCTAGCCCTTTAAGCAACTGTGACAGAATAGTACACCTATTTTCTTTCAGGTTTTTTGTTCTATGCAGTTTAGCCAAGGCCCCCTTCTGTACTATGCCCTGGACTACCTGTTGCCAGGCCTAGCTACTGCCCCAGTCTTCATCTCTCTCTCTCTCACTCTGATTTTTAAAAATATATTTTCTTTTAGGTATTTTTTCAGTGCAATTTAGCTCTCCCCCTCCCCACCCCCAACCAGGCCCTAATACTACTCCAATCTCTGTCTCTCTCGCATTCTGATCTTTTAAAAGATATTATTTACTTTGAGGTATTTTTTCAATGCAGTTAAACTCTTGTCTGCCTCCCCCAGTGCTCGGTGTGACAGGGAGATCCTGTCACTGTTGAGGACCAACCTTTTCTTAAATCTGTTGCAACAGTTCTTTTATTTCTTAGCCTAATTTATCCTTTACAATTTCTAGTTCATAAGGTTGGCCACTTATGGGTGCCCCCTTCCCTTTCTTGACTATGCTACAGTGTCCTCTTTAATTTTTCTTTTCCCTCTCAGGTCCTCATACAGGGAGGTTATTGTGGTGACCTCCGAGCTGATGTAAAACAACAGGCTGTATTCCTCATTGTTGGATTTAGTATGCAATAGCACTATGTCATAAAATACCTTGCTGTATATGCCTTATTTGTAAGAAACCCATAAATGTTGAAAATACCACAGCACTAGATGTTTTTGATAAAGGTAAAAAGTTATTAGGGGACTGTATTATAAAAATTAAGTTACCAGGGTAGAGATAATAGAACCTCCCCATTGTGTTATTTAAAATGCACATGCATTACAGATTGTTTCAGAGGCCCTTTGGCACCATGCATTCCTGCTTTAAGCTGAACCAGCCTAAAATGTCATGGTGATTTGCATATATATCCCATGATGCCTTGCATTATGGGTGTATGTATGTTGTGTTTCTTTGAAACTTGGCTTTATTTTCAATGCCCTTTAGGGTAACCCTTACTTCAATGCTTCTGCACTGAGGTTCTTTGTCTTTAGCTTGTTTGGGGTTTTTCTTTTTTGAGCTCCCTATCACCCAAACATAAAAGACCAACATAGGAAATAAAAAAAAATAAAAAAAATTCAATAAAGAGATAGATCAGTAGATCAGTGGGTGCTGACTAAGTGCAGAGGAAGGACATGCATAGTCTGTTGCTGCAAACTGATGTATTGAAGAAGGGATATGCCATTGCTTAAAGCAGCAGTACTACAAAAAACATTTACACTTTTTTGACAGTTTATTCCCTGTGTTCTGCTGATCATATACCTGGTACACTTTCCTGCCGGCATTGTACTATCGTCGAGTAATCTGCTCAGTTATCCTCTACTTTTTTTATTTTCTACCACCAAGCATGTTGCACTGGAACCCCCTCTGCTGCCAACTGCACATGTATATGACTTGCAGGACATTGAGAATGGTCAGCAGAGGGTCCCAGTGCTGTAGTCAAAAGATGTGATGTGACCTGAAGAAAAGCACAGCCGAAAATTAGTCAGCCGCCATATTTATTGTAGCACCACAACAATTCAAATAAATTGCAAATATCTAAAAAACTAAAGATGACTGAAAAATAATATTTACAGGTATGGAAACTGGAACTTTCGCCACGTGATTACAGCCCAAAAGCTGAATTTTGATAGATCACTTCCTGATTTGGTAGTACTGCTGCTTTAAGGTTATCCCAAGTGTTTTAAATAAACATCACACAGAGATTGTGTGTTGAACTTGAAGTTCTGTGTCTGGTCCATCTGTTATCTCACAACCCCTCCACACTCAGTGTCCACTGCCAGTGTGTGGACTACCTGCCAGTCCCTGCCACTACTCCTGTCTCTGTCTGTCTGAGCTTTTTTAAAATGTATTACTTTTTTTAATTCAGGTATTTTTTTTCAGTGCAGTTTTTAGCTCTAATATCCCTCCTCCAAGGCCCAGTGCCCAGCCCACTGCCTGCCTGGCCCTGCAGCCACTGCTTGAGTCTCTATGCCTCTCTGTGATTTTTCTAAAGATACTGTTTTCTTTTTTTTATTTTCAGTGAGCTATTCAGTTTAGTAGCCAATAGCCAGAATGCTGGTATCTGACTCCAAACATCCTCCCTCCTAGCAAACCACCAAGCACCAAGCTGACCCGACTGACATCCCCCAGTGTATCTCAGTGTGCAGGTTGTGCTGCTGATGCATCAGCATCATTCCAATCCCCAGGATGAACCCTCAATGGACTTAGTCAATCTTTTTCTTCCCCCATACCGTGACTGGCCACAGATTTAGCCCATACACAAAAGGTGTCATGTGATGTATTTACTTGTAAACACCCCAGTCTAGTTACTCTGTTTCAATCAACCTCTCTCTATGCCCCACAATGTCACTCACTGCCTCCATGTTCCTCCTCCTCCAGCGAACTCTGCCTGCAGTCCCAAGTCATCATACCTCCTTCCTGGAGTGAGTCTCCCCCTAGTTGAAGCAGCATCATACTCCTCTGCTCCCTTTGACTGCTGAGTACAATGCAGAATATTAATCAAGTGATGTCAGTCAGTCAGTCAGTCAGTCCAGAGGAGGATACTGCAGGGACTTAGTGCCTACTGCTTCTGTCTTCCCTGAAGAAGCATTTTGGCTGATTGACTAATGAGACAGTGGTGGTGGTTCAGAAATGGGTCGAACTGGCAGTGGCCTGATTCTGGTCTACTAGATCAGGTCAGGCAATACACGGCTGACCTGAAGCTCTGACCTGGCCCACTACAAACCCATAGTTAGCAATCAGAGCTAATTATTAAGCAGATGGTGATAAACCTGGCAAAATTATGGCTTATCAACTCTGGAAAGAGCACCAGAAAAGAATAGTGTTAATGAAAGGCAAAGGAAACAAACTGAATTCAGTCCCTGAAGAATAAATGAAATATTTACTAAATATTATCAAAAAATTATATAAATCTAAAAGATATACATTTTCAGATGCAACAAGAAAATTTATCTCAACTATTAAACTTCCATGTATAACAGCAGACCAAGTAAACAGGCCAGGCAAAAACATACCCATAGAAGAAATTAAGGATGCTTGACAACTCATTCTCCTGTACTCTCCACATTGACAACACGGCCAAAGCTATCAACAAGCTCATAGGGCTACTTTATCATCACAAGCATAGCCTCTCTCCTGAAGCCCTCAGCATAGCTGTTAACAGTTCTGTGGGTTCCCTGGTGGACTATGGGCTGCCTATATATGGTTCTTCCACAGATACTGCTCTCCAGCACATAAAAACTGCACTCAACAAACCCTGCAGGCTCACTTTAGGTGCACACCGACTGACTCACACCTGTGATCTCCATGCCAGGGCACACTGGTTCATGCTTAATGGCTGACTAAAATATCAATCCTGCCTTCTGGCCAAAAAGATCTGCCTTGGTCAGCTACCACCAGGGGTCCAACAACTTCTGGTTCCCAGTGTCACAAACACACCCCTCTGCTCCCACAGTGCCAACCTCAGAGTGCAATAGTGTGAACAGGTAACAGACAGGGTAACCCTCCTGTCTGCTTTGGGTCTGAATCACTTTTAACCTCAAGTTCTGGAGGGATTCAAACTGTAAACCTTATGATACCATACCCAATGTACAGGCTCAGATATGTACCCTCTTCGGGACTGCAGCACAATCTTTTGCCAGGGGCACCCAGCCAGGCTTCCAAAAAGAACCCTTTTTAACTATATAGAGACCTAGGTAGTTCTTACCTTTTTACTCAAGCTCAGTAACACAATCAAGCTTTTTTTAAACAGTTGTCAGACTTACATACAGGTACTTCACATGCAAAAGGAAACTGAGAAGACACCCAGGCAGTATTTCAAAGAAATGGCTGTTTACTAAAAATATGATAAAAAGGTAAAATTAAACACAGAATAATATATCATACAGCTTACAATCTTGTAAAACAAAAATGAAGTTTCAGAATGAACACTCCTACCACAGATAATTAATTATTTTCTAGCTATTAATTTTCTAAGTGCTTTCCCAGTCAGAGTCTAGAATTATATGTTACCACCCCATATACAATGTTTCATTTTTAACTCTATCTGTCCTCATCCCCTTTTAATGAGGTCAGCTAGAACCTCCCTTAGATAACTTCTGACATACGTGTCTCTGAGGATATGAGTCCTTGCTTTGAAACATCTGTAACCAGCCATTTCCCAAATATAACAGTCTTTGGTTAAACATTTCTCTTTGAACTTAACAATCCCAAACTGATGTCCCTTGGCTGATTTCCTGTGCTAGTGCGCCCTAAGGGTTTTATGACTCTTCACTCATTTCTGGTTGTATGCTAATAGGAGAGGAACCAGCCCAATTACCCTGCCTCCTATAACGTCATAAAACTCACATATGGTTTTCAACTTCAGAAGTCTGGGCAGATCACAAAATGGCAATAAAATACCCTACTGTAAGGAAGTCTAATTAACTGGTTCTTCTGATCTGTTTTACAGCATCCTGTGGTTTCAGCTACTGACCTTGAAAGTTAAAGGCCAAATCTCTCACATACTGACATTTCATAGACATGCCATTTATTTATAATATAAATATTGTACAGGTAACCAGATGCAGGGGTAGGGCATCACACTCCTCCCCACCTAGACTGAATTTGAGGGCTCTATCCCCTACATGGGATGAGCTCCACAAGTCAGTTCATTCCTTCTAGAGACACAACAAACCATCTGCATTCTGTTTGGTTGCTCCAGCCCTATGTGAGATCATCATGTCATACCCTTGCAAGGCAAGACTCCATCTTAATAGTCTACCATTTATTTTTCCCATTTGTGTCAGCCAAACCAGGGGGTTGTGGTCAGTTTGAACCTCAAAATGATGCCTGTATAACTGTAGCTCTAACTTCTTTAAGGCCCACACCATGGTAAGACACTCTTTTTCCACAGTAGAGTATGCCTGCTCCCTGGGAAGTAACGTTTTACTCAGGTACACTATGCGGTGCTCTTTTCCTTGGTTGGATGTGTGACTCAGCAGTGCCCTAATACCCACATCTGAGGTGTCAGTCTGAACTACAAAGGGTCTGCTGTAGACTGGACTTGTCAGTACAGGAGCACTGCACAGTGCCTCCTTCAGTCTGGTAAAGGTGTTTTCACAGGCTGGTTTCTAGATAACTTTCTTAGGCATCCTTTTCTTTACCAGGTCAGATAGGGGAGCCGCCAGGGCACTGTAATTGGGTACAAATTTCCTATAGTACCCTGCTGTCTGTAGAAAACTCCTGACCTGCTTCTGCATTTCTGGTCTGGGCCATGTCTTGATCACCTCTATTTTTACTTGGTTAGGATGTAGCTGTCCCTGGCTTACAACATACCTGAGGTATGCCACTTCAGCCATGGCCACCTGGCACTTCTTAGCTTTGACAGTAAGCCCGGTCATCTGTATCCTGTCCTGCACTTCCCTATGGTGGGACAGGTGTTCTTCCCAGGTAGCACTAAAGATGGCAATGTCATCCAGGTATGCCACAGTGTACTCCTCAGTGCCATTTAACACCTGATTCACCAACCTTTGGAAAGTGGCTGGGGCATTCTTCATTCTGAAAGCCATTACTTTAAATTCAAATAACCCTATTGGAGTGATGAATGCTGACCTTTCCCTAGTTCTGGCAGTTAACTCTACATGCCAATACTCCTTTGTCAGGTCAATGGTCATAAGGTAGGTCACCCCCTCCCAACTTGTCCAGGAGTTTGTGTGTCCATGGCATCGGGTGGGTGTCTGACATTGTGACTGCATTCAGTCCACGATAGTCCACACAAAAATTAGTAGAGCCATCAGGCTTGGGAACAAGGACTACAGATGAGGCCCAGGGGCTGTGGGATTTCTGGAATACCCCTAAATCCAGCATTAGCCCCACCTTCCTCCTAATGTCATTTTGGACAGCCTCGGACACTCGCTATGCTGTTTTCTGTATGGGCGCCTGCATCCCTGTCTCCACATCATGCATCGCTAAGGGGATTAGTCCAGGCTTGGTGCTAAACAGTGGGGCAAAGTCTGTTAAAACCTCCCTTACTCCCTGGATCTGGTCCAAGGCCAACTGGGATGACAATTTAATTTCCTCCATAGAGGACTCCTGCTTGTTTTCTTCCAGCAAGTCCAGAAGGGGGTCTCCTTTGTCCGTCCCCTCCCCTGGACTACACACGGCAAACACCATGTCAGCCCCATTAGCATATGGCTTCATCATGTTGACATAGTACATTCTTTCTGTAAGTCTTCTGTCAGGTAACTCTATGATATGGTTCATGTCATTTACCTTTCTGACTACTTTGTACAGTCCTGCTCATTCAGCCCGCAGCTTATCTTTCCGGACCGGGATTAGGACCATGATTTCCTGACCCACCATGTACAAGCAAGCTCTGGCTCTACAGTCGTACCACACATTTTGTTTTTATTGGGCAGCTGCCAGGTTGCTCTGGGCTGTCCCCATAAGCTCCTTCAGCCTTTCCCTAACCCTAAGGACATAATCCACTATGGGAGTTCCCTGGGTGGAGTACTTGCCTTCCCAGTCCTCCCAGATCAAGTCTAGGAGCCCACGTACCCAGTGTCCATATAAGAGCTCAAAGGGGGAAAACCCTGTTGATTCTTGGGGCACCTCCCTGTATGCGAACAACAGGTGGGGAAGGTATTTCTCCCAGTCCCTCCCATGCTGTTCAGCAAAGGCTTGGAGCATTGACTTAAGGGTACTGTTAAATCTTTCCACAAGTCCATTGGCTTGTGGGTGATCAAGTGTAGTGTGTCTCTGCACCACCCTACACTTCTCCCACAAACATTTCATCAGGTCCAACATGAAGGAATCCCATCGATTGATGATAACCTCCTGTGGAAACCCAACACAGGGGAAAATCCCAAGTAAGGCATCTGCCACTTTGTCTGTCCTCAGTGAGGATAGGGTGACTGCCTCCGGATACTGGGTAGCATAATCCACCACAGTCAGGATGAACCTCTTCCTGGAGGAGCTGGGGGTATTTAAAGGCCCCACAATATCCATTCCCATCCTCTGGAATGGCTCCTCCACTATGGGCAATGGAATTAGGGTGGCATGGGTTTTCTTACCTGCCTTCCTTATTTCTTGGCACTGGTGACAAGACCTCTCAAACTCCTTCACCTGCTGGGTGAAGTTGGGCCAATAGAAATTCTGGGCCAACCGCTGCGTAGTGTGTGCAATTCACAGATGACCAGATAAGGGAATATCATGTGCAATCTTGAGCAATTGCTTACGGTACCCTTGGGGAATGACAAGCTGTCTACTTATCATCCCTTCCTCTGTCTTAGAATCCTGTGTATACATCAGTCCATTTTCCCAATAAACCTTATGTTTCCTGTCATCTACATGTGCTCCATCACAGTCTGCCCAAGCCCTCAGCTTCTCTAAACCAGAGTGGCTTTTCTGAGCAGCTGCAAACTCCTTATACTTTTCCAAGTCATGGGACAGGTCCCCTTCAGTATCTAAACTAGGGTCCCTAGCTGTAGCATCAGGGCACTCAGGATCACTGTCATCCCAAACCCTCTGGCAATGGGTCACCCTTCCTTCCTCAGAGTAACCCTTCATAGCTGTTTGGTTAACTGCTACTGGGGAAATTTCTACCCCCTTTCATTAGTCTCCATCTCAGGAGACCCAGGCTGGGGAACCAGCTTCCCGGTGGTTTCCACAGAGGCTTCTATGGGGTCCGGGGCACCACAATTTTCCTTTGCTGCTTGATTATGGGCAACTGCACACGCCATCCCCTGTTTGAGATTGTTGCAGAGAATTACATCAACTGCTAAAGTTATGCTTCAGCAATCTGTTGCACAGTTCCCCCTGTCTCACCCCAGTCTAGGAAAACACTAGTGAGTGGCAATGTTTTCTCCTCCCCAGTGAACCCCTGTACAGTTACACATTTATTGGGTATAAGCTGACCAGGCTCTACCAGATCCCCTTTTTCCAATGTCAGGGATGTCCCTGTGTCTCTTAACCCTTGTGTCTGTCCACCATTCACAGTGACTGGGTGCATGTGTTCCCTCATGTTTATTGGCAGGCTTTCAGAGACACACAAACAACCCACTTCTTTCCTAGCACCACTTTACGTATTGCTTATCCTCTTTGGACACTGTCTGGCAAGGTGCCCAGTTTCTTTGCAAACCCAACATTCATTTCTTTTCTCAGAAAAATATTTTCTTTGAAACCTGGCACTAACTGGTTTCAGTGGAGGCATTGAGGGTTTTAACTGCCCTGACAGCATGCATTTCCCTGTCTGCCCTGCCACCCCTGCCCCATTTACTCTCAAAGCAGGTCTGCTCTTGGCATAGTGGTCCGAGAGTTCAGCGGCTTCTTGCACTGTTTTTGGATCTCGATCCTCTAGCCAGGTTTTCAGCTCTGCTGGGCACGCCCCCCAAAATGTTCTAACAGTACAGCATTTTCAGTTTTATCTACAGAGTTTGCTTTGGTTCCTTCCCACCAATGTTTTAAAAACTGATGTTGTTTCATGGCTAGCTCCTCTTATCTCATGTCAGGGCTTCTCCTGATCTTACAGAATTTAGCACTGTATGCTTCTGCATTCAAATCATATTTTTCCAAAAGGGCAGCTTTAAGTTTGCTATAATCATTACTGTCCTCATTGTCCATTTGACCCAATGCATCCCGAGCTTTCCCAGTAAGTAGCGGGGATAGCTGGAAGCTCCAGGACTCTCTAGGAATATTTGCCTGAATGCAAACATTTTCAAAGGAATTCAAAAAGGCATCCGTATCCTCCCCTCTTTACATTCGGCTATCAATTTAGAATGTAATTTATAATCTACTCCTGTAGTTCCAGTTAAACCCAAGCCACTTACCTGTGCTGGTGCTGGGGGTTGGAGGCGTATCTTCTCCAGTTCATGTTCCCTCTGGTGCTCATGCTCTTCATGGTCAGCCTCTCGCTGTTCTTGCTCCCTCTTCTCCTCTGTGGCTCGCTGCTCTCACTCTGCTTCTCACCGTTCTCACTCAGATTCTCCCCTCTATTCTCTCTCAAATTCCTGCTTCAACTGTTCGAACTCCAGTTCCATCCTTCACAGTTCCATCTGTAGCCTGATTGCTTCTGGCTCCAGAATGCTGGTGACCTTCCCCTGCTGCTGTGGCCCTTGGCTTGCACTGTCCCTGCTGTCCTTCTTACTGGATCTGGACACTGCAAATGACACTGGCCCCTCCATGCCCAAGGTTCAGTCCTTTCCAGTCACAGGCTATGACTCAATGCTCTGGGCATCGGCAGCCATCATAGCGTCCATGAAATTCTGCTTGTTGGCTTTTCCCTCGTACTGGACTCCTCTGTCCTGGCATAAATGCCTCAAGTAGTCTACAGCATACCTGCTGTAGTTGGAAGCCATCTTCTTCCCTAACTACAGCTACTCTAACTTGCCCTGAAAAAAAAAAATAAACAGGTAGGAACTTTGACTGTAAGCAAAATTATATAGTTCTGTTTTCTTTTTTAAAAATAAATCACTGACTTATTTTGCACATGAGCTGTACAGTATTAACTTAGGCTGCCGCAGACAAGACATCTTGTCCTAAAAACCTATGTGTTCTAAATCTTCTGGCAGCCTAAGGGTTAAGCTGACACACTGAACTGTTAAAGCTTGTGTTACCAAATACTTACTTCACACCACTGCTAATCAAATCTGTCACAAATGTACCCGGCAGGTCAGGCCCTCTGCTCCCACAGTGCCAACCTCAGAGTGCAATAGAGTGAACAGGTAACAGACAGGGTAACCCTCCTGTCTGCTTTGGGTCTGAATCACCTTTAACCTCAAGTTCTGGAGGGATTCAAACTGTGAACCTTTTGATAGCATACCCAATATACAGGCTCAGATATGTACCCTCTTCAGGACTGCAGTACAATCTTTTGCCAGGGGCACCCAGCCAGGCTTCCAAAATGAACCATTTTTAACTCTATAGAGATCTAGGTAGTTCTTACCTTTTTACTCGAGCTCAGTAACACAATCAAGCTTTTTTTTCAACAGCTATCAGACTTCCATACAGGTACTTCACATGCAAAAAGAAACTGAGAAGACACCCAGGCAGTATTTCAACGACATGGTTGTTTTCTAAAAATATGATAAAAAGGTAAAATTAAACACAGAACAATATATCATACAGCTTACAATCTTGTAAAAAAAACGAAGTTTCAGAATAAACACTCCTACCACAGATAATTAATTATTTTCTAGCTATTACCTTTCTAAGTGCTTTTCCAGTCAGAGTCTAGAATTATATGTCACCATTCTGTATACAATGTTTCATTTTTAACTCTGTCTGTCCTCGCCCCCTTTTGATGGGGTCAGCTAGAACATCCCTTAGATAATTTCTGACATAAGTGTCTCTGAGGATATAAGTCATTGCTTTAAAACATCTGTAACTATCCATTTCCCAAATATGACAGTCTTTGATTAAACATTTCTCTTTGAATTTAACAATCCCACACTCACAGCCCTTGGCTGATTTCCTGTGCTAGTGTGATCTGAGGGATTTTATGACTCTTCACACATTTCTGGTTATATGCTAATAGGAGAGGAACCAGCCCAATTACCCTGCCTCCTGTAACATCATAAAGCTCACATTAGATTTTCAACTTTAAAAGTCTGGGCAGATCATAAAAGGGCAATAAAATACCCTACTGTAAGGAAGACTAATTAACTGGTTCTTCTGGTCTGTTTTACAACATCCTGTTGTTTGAGCTACTGACCTTGAAAGTTAAAGGCCAAATCTCTCACATACTGACATTTTATACAAAGGCCATTTATTTGTAATATAAATATCATACAGGTAACCAGAAGCAGGGGCAGAGCATCACACCCAGCAATAATCCACGGCACACCCATAACTCTGAACACCAGTCCTTCCTAACTCCAAAGTGTAGAATATCTCAAGGACAAAGGTCCTTTGCTTACCATGCACCGCTGTGGTTCAGCTCCCTCCAGGAGAACATTATGCGCCTGCCCACACTGGGTACTTTCAAAATGAACTTGAAGCTCCTTATGATACATGAATCTTGATGTGCCTGCCATCACTAGCACCACCTTTCCACCCCCATCTCTACTTCCATCCCCTGCCCCCTCAACCCTTCCATCTCTCCCCTGAGTAGGCCCTTCTGCTCTCTCCACACACCTAGCACCCTATCCCTCAGCCTCCAATCTAGTCACCTGCATCTGATCCCTACTGCTATACTGATATTACGCTTTCCTTTTGCACATTGTACTTGGTCTCCTTCCCTTCACCCCCTTTTTTCTTGTTTTCTTTTGCACTTAGCAATGCTCCAACCAACCTCTTGTTTGCTGGCAACTGACTGGTTTCACCACTGGGCACTGTTAATTGTCTGTTTTCCTTTGGCCTGTATTGTGTTTGATATATAATCTTGTTTGTTTACCTTTGTATTTCTGCAATCCTTTGTATAATTTCACCTATCTGTTGTGTTTAAATGTTCTGATTTGGAGCCTATGTAAAGAGCTCTGAGCTCAAATGGTTTTCCAAAGAAAGAAAGAAAGAAAAACCCGTCTCTGCGGATGTCCCCAGGACTTGATAGAATTTCTGTTCATTTTTTATCAAATCTTTGATGACATCATTATCCCTCACTTATAAAAACTGTTTAATTACTTATTACAATTGGGTACACTCCTGAATCCTTTCATGGGGCCAGACTTTCTGTATTCCTCAAAAAGGACAAAGATCCTCAACATGTTGCCTTATAGAGGGCAGGCCAGTCCCCCTCCTGAACTCAGATATGAACATTTTGGCTAAGATATTAGCATCTAGAATATAGAATGTCCTCCCTGATGTCATCCCACCTGATCAAACAGTTTTTATTAAAGGCAGAAGGTTAGGAGATAATGTGAGAAGAGTAGTATACATTTTAAATACAGCTAAAACCTGGATGCCATTTTATTGGCCCTAGATGTGAAAAAGGTATTTGATTGTGTTGAATCAGACTATATACGGACTGTCTTTAAAACAGTAGATACGAGTCCCAACTTTCTGAAATTTTTATTTATTTTATTTTATTTTATTTATTTATTTGTGTCTAGGATTACAAAGTACCTTTGAGCCAAGGCTCTTTTACAAAGGTTCCACGTCATGCTGGTTACAGGATAACAGACACTAAAACATAAAACAGTTACAGGTACATGGTTTTAGACAGTAACGTTGCTTGACAAAATCAGACTGAGCGATGAGTAACTCAAGAAACAATAGGAGGAAGAGGGCAAGAAGGGGACAGGGCTGAGGGTAGGGGAAGGCATAGGTGTAGAGGGTCAGGGTGAAGCAGCCGAGGGGCCTTGTCAGGACAAACACAGGGCAAGTGCATTAGAAGTTGCATTGGACAGGTAAGTGCAAGAAGAGAGGGCAGAAATGAATCATGCTATTCTATATTTTATGCCACTGCAGGTTCAAATTCAAACAAATTAAAACATTTTGCTCGAGCTAGGTATTCTCCTCTATAGACTTAGGGCCTACCTCACTACAGAAGCCCGGCTGTCCATAGCAGTCAGTGTTTTGCTCCCTACACTTCTGCATCGGGCCCCTATACTCTACCCCCGAAAGGCACCAAACTCAACAAATTGAAGCTGCTATACCACAGAATTGGCAGGTTTGCACTTGGCGCCTTCAACAGAGAACACCACTGTAACATCCTCACCTCCCTTAATTGGCCCCCTGCACAAGACACACTTAATTATACTACCCTATGCCTGGCCTACAAGATCCTAAATGTCTACTTCCCCAGTCTTGGAGCTGTCCTGGTCAATAAGCATCTAAGGAAGCACCTCTGCTTGTCCTCCCTTCTGCTGTTGGAGGTCCCCAGATCCCAGACCACAGTAGATCAATGCTCCTTTTCCCACAAAGCCTCCCAACTCTAGAATGAGCTCCCCCTCCCTAAACAGAACACCACGTTACTCGTATTCTTCAAAAAACAGCTCAGAGGATTTCATCCCCCAAAATTACTGTACTTGCCTCCAATGATCCTCCTGTCACCCACATCCCCTAACAATCACCCTAAACAGTTTATGAACTTTGTCTTATTTCTCTCTGCCAACCCATTCTATGTAAACAAATTATTTATATTGTACCTCTGTTTCTCAGCCATAGAATATGTATATAGTGCCTGTGACTACCACTGTTGTTATTAGCTGTCCTTCATTTGCACAGGATGCTCTCACTTGTTATTGCAGATTGTCTTATTTTCTGTGATGTCTGTTGTTGACCATTGAACCTTGTTGCTATATTTATTCCTTGCTCTGTACATAAGCAATCAGGGTCACTTCTGAAAAAAGGACCCATGCCTCAGTGAGCTTACCCTGTTAACAAAATCCAATAAATATATAAATAAATACAAATAAATATAGTCTGAACTAGTGTAACCCCACCTTGAAGGCTTATCTTAAATGCTCCTTGTTGCTCCCATTTTCCTCCCGCTGCCTCTGGCGTCCTGCTCCTTCACCGCTGCCTGCACAAGTCTTCTGGGCACACCAGTGCCGCCCAGTATTTTCTCTTGAGATGGCCTTGTAATTATTTTAGCTCTGTTTGGGCTTAAAGGTTAAACTGTGATCCACTGATGCTCTCTGCTAATTCCTGAGCTAGTGGGCGGGTGATCGCTCATGCACAAGTAGCGCATTTGATGAGCCAACTGGCAAATCTGTGGTCGCTCAGGAAGTCTTTCAGCTGTCCCAGTGCCCCTCCTGAGCTAAATGGGGCCCAGTGATCTAAATGAGGCAAAAGAGAAGTCTCCGTTCTTTTTAAAAATAAAGTCTGAGTGACGGCATTTTCGGGGGCTAATGAATATGTAACAGCCCTCATTGATATTCATGAGCTGCTGATGCCTGCCGCCTAAGGGGACAGTATTTTGGTGGCAGTGACAGCAAAAGAATGGGGACTAAATGCATAAATGTGGGCTCATTAAAGAGGGCATTATTGGGGCTATCTATCAAGGGGGAAATTGTAAATAAATTGCTTTATTCCTGACTGCACCAAAACTTTAAACCTGTGAGACTGCATAACTTGTGTAAAACTGTACTGCAGCAACCATCTTGTCAGTCCATTAGCCAATCACGAACTGGGATTTCAGCCAGGGACTCATAGGACAGTACTAAAGACTGGTGGGAGATAAACAGGCACAAAGTTTGGGCACCCAAAATCAAGCCAATAAATGACTGGTACTGTTTTAGGCAGCTTGAACAATTAGAGCTTAAGGATTTTGCCCTATATTTAAGAGGGACAGTTTGAATTTCAGTATCTAAGTGGGTCAGAGTCAGTCTTAGTGGAGTTGTTAGCAGTCTGAGGTCTGTTGGATCTCCAGCTCGAACCTCTGAGGAGAGAGAAGCCTGTGTGTCTTTGCAGGAGGGGCCTGTTTGTCTCCTGTGAGCTGTCTTCAGTACATAAGGGGATTGATCTTCAGGGACTGCCTGTCTGCAGATTTAGGGGTTTGCTCAGCAAAGCGGCTATAATTGCAAATCAGCCTGAAGCCGAACTGAGAAGTGGAGAAGTGAATCTGTTTCCATTTAATGTGCTGAATGCTCGAGGTGGGTTGAGGCCTACTAACCAGGGATGCCTGTTTGCCACCGGAAGTCAGTTACCTTGTTCTGCCAAGTCCTTAGCCAGCTGGGGGCATTCACCAGCAAAAAGACTGAACTTTGCCAGAAGTATTTATCCAGTCTTGGGCTCATGCCAAATCCAGCCCAAGCCATCTATTCCTGCAGCAGTTATTATTTTTTTGGCAAGATACCAGCTTGAGGATTCAGCTCCTGCACCGATAGGTATCGAAGGCTGAGACCACCTGTAGGGAAAGGCCGTGAAGCAGAGGTGAGTCATGTCAGCCCAGCTTCCCCATGGTCTTCAGTGCTCTGCAACAGGTCTTCATTTCTCCAGGCCATCTTCAATCTACTGTATTGGTGTTGTGAGTAAACTCAGTGTAGCTCCCTGCAACAAGATTTTTGAATCATTCTGTGGTACCATCTGATTTTCCTTCAGTGTGTTTACAGGGTTACAGTGAAGTAGGCCAACTGGCCTTGGTTATAATTAGCCAGGCCTTTTTTCATGCATGTTTAACTGCCTTTTCTTCCCATCAAGGGCCCCAACAACAGCTGCAACCCCAGGCACTGTTCTGGCTAGCCACCAACATTCTGGATACCCAGCCATTTTGAGACTGTTATAGTGGGACATAAGGCATGCTTGCAAAGTATCCAGGTTTAAATTCAGAATAGTAATCATTCATCTAGCTCTGCCTCCTTTCCTTGTTCAAATTCCCCTTAATAAATTAATTTGATTGTTTCACTGTTACACTGCCTCATGAATATCTCATTGACTGGTTTAAGGTTAATGTGTCTGGGGGAAATGTACTTAAAAGTGCATGCCTGTTTTGAAAACTGTTTTACAGGGGGCTCCATGATGTTTGTCAAAGACCAGACCCCGGAGGTAAGCACAAGGGGCGTGTGCATTTTATTAATGTTCATTGCTAATTGTGTGTTAACTGCTGTGAAGGGATTTTTCCCATTGCAAGGTATGTGGTCACTTGGTGGGATTGTGGGTAGTTATAGCTTAATAGAGGGCTATACCAGGTTATGTAGATACCCCCACATACTTTACTGTGGGTGGAGGCACCATTTCATTGTAGTTACTGAGGGTAGGAAAACCCCAGGAATTGTTAATGTGGAACCCAGGCCCCTCAACTTAGTTTTAGAAGGATAGGCAGGGGTAGTAACCCAAGAGATAGCACCACCTAGGGGTTATACTAGGCTAAGGTACTAGGCAAGGATGCATTCTCTCACCTTTGATTTTTGCACTAGGTATTGAACATTTGGCAGTACCCTTAAGGGACCATGCAACCATTAGGGGAATTTCCAATGGCTCAAAAGGGCATATTGTATGCCTATAATCTGATGATGCATTAAGTTTGTTTTGTTGTTGTTGTTAATCAGACACATAATACTCTATGGAATGCCTTATTCAAATTATTTAAAAATTTGGCAAGGTATCCGGCTATCAAATTAATTGGGGTAAAAATAAGCTACAGTGGAGCCAGGCAAGATGTAACACAGTAACTTACAGTAGAAGACATGTCACAAAATACTGCATGACAACATGGTTTCATTGCCATTGAACTGCACTGTTCTCTGCAGCATACTGCAATGTTGCTCTAAGCAACTGCTATGCATTCTGGTATGTCCCACTATGTCTCTCTAGCTCAGAATAAGACTATCTACCTCCCAGTATTAATTTGAAACTATCTAACAAAATTACATATATAGAAATAAACATAGTTAGAAATGTATCATTTCTTTTTAATGAAAACTACACCCCCATCATAAACAAAATCACCGCTGACTTGGAGAAAATGATCAAAGTACCACTTACATTAATCAGACAATGCAACATTATCAAAATGATTCCCAAACGATGGGAAGACTATGCCTGAGGTTCAATGGGTGGAGCAACTATGTCACTCCCTCATCAGGCCTTAAAAGGCCACTCCTCCTGGACTGTTCCAGGATTCATTTCTTTGTTGCAGCCAGAGGTGCTGCATCTCCCTCGCTCATGTCCCTGTTTCTCCTGCTTCTCAGCATTGCTGCTGTTCCACGCTGCCTCTGGCCGCTGATTCCCTGCCACCTGCTTTTTTCCTTTGGCTACTCGTCCCACAGCTGTTTTGTGCTCTATTCCTACTCCCGTTAGTGCCATGACCTTGTCTCATTTTGGCCCCTCATTCTTGCCTTTCTCTGGTCACCTCTCCCTCATCAGCTCCTCTCCCCACTCCTCATTTTCCTCCTCTCCCATTTCTGAGCCTCTGCACTCCCCTTCTGGCCATGGAGCCCGCTGTGTGCATTCCCTTTCTTGGGCTTTTCCCGCTCCTAGCCTCTTCCATCGACTTCTCCAGTTTGCCACCCAGGCTGCACTCTGCATCTTCGCTGCCCCTTCCGTTCTCTGCCTCGCTGCCTTCCTCATATGGGTTTACCCCTTTTAGGCTTTCTTATTCTTTTGGTCCCTCATCTTGCCTTGCCTTCTTTCTTGTTTTGGAGCTGCCACTCTTTCCCTGTGCTCCATACCTCGTCTCTACCTCTGGTTTTCCAGTGGCCTGCATTGCTTCTTGCAGCTTCTGTACTTCTGACCCATCTCTGCTTCACATGCAGTCTCCGACCTTGATTTCTCTATTCCAGGTGCTGGCAACTGTCGACCTCAGCTCCATTAAATCAGGGGTGTATGCCCCTAGCTTCTCCAATTGCTGCTGCCCTTGCCATGTGTTTCGGGGTGCTTCTCTGTTGCTCATTCTCAACTCTGCCTCATCCTCTGAGCTTCCAAGTCTTCCTGGATTCCCATATTTGGGGTATTTGAGCCATTTTACAGAAGTTGTTTTCGTTGACTTGTCCTGGTTCTTTATGGCCTCAATGGGATCTAGCGCCCATGGCACCTGCTAGACTTTGCGTAGCTGCCATTTCTCGTTCCTCCATTTTCAACCTTCCTCATGCCCCTGCCTCCTCTTCCTTGGCTTCTCAGCGCCATTCCCTTGTATCCTTTTCTCTCCTGTTTTGCACCACCTACAGAACTGTCTCCTGGTACACCTGCAGCTGTCTCTTACTGCTCCACCTACACGTTCTTCATCTTGTTATTTATTCGGCCTTCTAGGCTTCATTTCACATTTGCATTTCTCCCCACTGCTTTGAATTTCGCATAGCACTGTGATTTTCACTCTTACATTTACCCTTGCTCTACGTAGGTTTCCTGTTGTTTCCCATCATGCTATGGCTCTTTCTGGACACCCGCTCTCTTGAATCACTGACCTACATTGCTAGACACATTCTTCATCTCTCACCACAAAGGGACCACTATCTGTTGGCATATTCTGGTTTATCTTAGAAAGTGCTCCACATTCTGGCCCTTTGCTGTGATTTTGCTGGCCAGTGCTCTGATTTCCTGCCATGTGGTCGAGGGGTATGGTCAGTCAGGACCCTATGGGTTATGTCCCTTGGAGGTAATTCGCTGTACGCTCCATTGATGCTCATTCATTCCCGGTCACTCTTGTGGCTGGGCCTTCCTTTCCTTTTGATCACTTCTGCCTTTTCTCATCTGGCCCTAACTGGGTCTGTACCCTACACTGCCTGCAGTCTGTTGCATGCCTTTCTTGCCCTCCTGGCTTCTCTCCTGTCCCTGATATCCTGGCCTCAGCTAGTTTGCCGTCCATGTTTTCTTTTTGGGGGTTCCTGCCCTACCACTACCCTTTCACTACTCACCTATCGGATACACCTCTCGCTTCATTCACTCCCATTCTTCGGTCCCTGCCAGCCTTCAGGCATTCAGGCCTTCAAGGCTTCTCTCCATCATTGTACATCATTCATTTTGTACCTTACCTTAACCGTGCCAGCTTCCAAGGCTTCACTGCATCATCGTACATCGACTATTTCTTATTTCACCTTCTCAACCATACTAGCCTCCACGGCTTACTCCATCATCGTACATCATCCATTTTATATTTCACCTTAACTGTACCGGCCTTATAGGCCTCATTTTGTATTCATACATCATCCATTGCATTCCTCACCTTAAACCGTTCAGGCCTTTGAGGCTTCTCTCCATCATCGTACATCATCCATTTCATAATTCAACTTAACCTTTCTGGCCTTCAAGACTTCTCTCCATCATTGTACATCCCATTAAGTCCACATCTAGAGAATGTGAAGCTCACAGCGGGGTCCTTCTCCCTGGCCCGTGGTGAGACTGTCTTCACTCTGGGTGGACCTTCAGTCATCCCTTATTTTGGCAACACCTCTTGATGTAGAATTTCTGACTTCAGGCTATGAGGGGTGGGTCTGTCATCTTCAGGGCCCCTTTTGGCTGACTGAGCAGGTTCAGAGACAGTCTTTACGCCATTCTCCATCTGACCTCTTCTGGTTCATCTGATCTATTTTGTAGGCTCGCTTAGGCCTGCTGAGTGCCTTGGCGGTCTTTCCTCTCCTCCTTTGCTTTTGGGCGTCTAGTTGCAGAGCCATCACTCGCAACCCTCCACAGCATTCTTGTTACAAGGACAGTGTGAGAGCTTCATCTTAATTGGAATTTTTTCCTCTTCCTCAATATCGACTCTAGGTGCAGTAGCTGAGCCATCACTAATCAAAGCATTCTTCAGGCTGGAGGGATGGAGACCTAGGCCTTGGCTCCCCAGAGGTTTCCTCCTCAAAGGAGATATTTCCTTTCCTCCGTGCTGATGGTCATAATATTAGACAGGGTTAGTGCTTTCATAGATTACATAGTTAGGTTCTGCTGTTGGATGAAGTCGGATGGTGGCCCCAGCTGATCTCTTTCTCTTTAGGAAGTCTGCTCTTCTGCATCTTGCCAGCCTTCATTTCGTTCATTGTCTTCGTCATATCTCATTCTTCTCTTGTCCTTCCCATCTCTGTCTATCTCCTTACTTTCTGGACTCAGTTTATTCTGATTTTCCTTTTTAGCCTTCTTCCTAAGCAACCTTTAGCCAAGGAAATTATTCCCATGGCACCTATAAGGAGGGGAACCCTCCTCTAAGGTTCCTTGCATCATAACCCTACAGGGTGGTATATCCCATGGATAGAGAGGCGAACAGCCACAAAGAATCGAAGTCACACAAGCATACATCTCATACAGTTACATAAGCACAATTGAATGGGAAGGCTACACCTGAGGTTCAATGGGCAGAGCAACTATATCACTCCCCTGTCAGGCCTTAAAAGGCCACTCCTCCTGGACTGTTCCAGGATTCATTTAATTTCCCCACCATCCACCCATCCTGCTCCAGTGGCTCATCTCTCTTTCCCATGGGCTTCATCCTAAGCTACCTTTAGCCAAGAGAATTATTCCCACTGCACCTATGGGGGAACCATAGTCTACGGTTTCTTGCATCGTAACCCGAAAGGGTGGTATATCCAACGGAGAGAAAGATGAACAGCCACAATGTATCGAAGCCACACAAGCTTATATCTCATCCAGTTGTGTAACCACAATTGAACTCTTTTTGCTCAAACCCTTTCTATACCTCTGAGAAATCAGTATTTTAAAATACTTAACAAAATTAGTAAGCAATAATCCACAACAGGGTATGGGGTAATTAGGGTTTAATCAACACCCTGGGTGTGTTTTGAGGCATGAGGCCACAGGCCACTTGGTACAGAACCACGGGGATACAATTATATCACAACTGGACATATCCCAGTCTTGGACTTTTAACCCCATTCCCTGGAGTGGGTTATTGCAACTTATAACATGGGTTCTTTGAAAAATGTAAAAAAAAAAAAAATTAAGAGAAAGCATTTTTCTGAGCTTGAAAGAATCAAAATGTGACTGTATCCTGCCACCTTGACAAGTAGTCCCAACTACTTAATGCATATGTTAGTGCTATTATGTACAAAGAACTGCTAGAAATATAGTAGTAGGATGCTTTCTTGTATTTCTGGTTCATAACATACTGTGACACATTCCAAAATATACTTGACTTTGCCCTCCCTCCTCCCAGGACACACGCTCCTTGGCACCATTCCATACTCATGTGCAGAGACTGACAAAGAGAGAGAGAGACACACAGACAGAATCACAGTGTCTACACTGCAGGAATGCTGAATAACATTGTTAATGTTTCTGTTTGGTGAACTATGTCTCCCTCTCTGTTATCTCTCGCTGTCTGTGTCAGTTGTTTGGGGGGGCAGTGGAGACAAATCCCTACAGTTCACTCCCTCCCTTGATAAGTCTAGCTCACTCTCTGTTGCTCTGCAACACTGACTCCTTCTGACACTGCCTACTGAACACAGAAGTCAGAGACAATAAATGAAAATCACTTTACTTTCAGTCACTGTCGCTTCCAGGTTTAGCTGCTCACATCAGAGCTCTTGTCAGAAGAAGGAATGTTGATGGACACACATACTGTATTCTAATCTCTTTGGTCCGACATTGCTGTGTCTGTCAATGGCACTGCATCGGCCACCCTGTGTGTCTGTCGATCTCTACCGTACTCATTCTGTCTGGAGTTCCCCTCTTTCTCTCTCTCTCTCTCTCTCTCTCTCAGCAGTAAGCATTGCTGCTTGCATTGTGGGGGAAGCCATAGGGTACAGAACCATGGGGGTACAATTATATCACAACCGGACATGTCCCAGTCTTGGACTTTTAAAGTGTTGTATGTTTACTTGTGGCTGATAGTGAACCATAGGAACAGTCACTGTCACATCTCCAGTGCTATACAGACACAACACAAACAATCTCCACAGCACCTATGTAGCGAGAACCCTATGTAGTAAGCAGATACAGGGCTGCGGGATTTTGCTGATCGACATCCAGCTCCTCTTGTGTATGTTGACACTACAACCATGCAGAATGGATCACAGCACTCTGGTACAGTTGTCTCCACTCACTGTACACTGTGTCCTGCTCACTCAGATGGAATTGCAGATGGCTGCCACTTGGTTTTATTGAAGACACCAGCTAACAAGAGCCAGTGGCACAGCACTTGACTCCCACTGTTGAACCATGGATTAACAAGGCTGCTTAATGCAAGGCTACACTATGCTGGGAGACCAATCGGGCCGCACGCTACTGACAACCCATGTTATAAAGTTAAATATCTGTGGAAGGACAAAAAACCTAGACTTCCACTTACTTGTAAAACTGCTTTTAGCTAAACACCAAGGGTGCTTAGCACTCCCAGACTTTAAGATATATTATTTGGCAACACAGATTGCATATATTCAGGACTAGTATAATCAATCCCAGTCAGCAAACAAGAAGATAGTGATGAAAATGCATCACCAGCTGGATGTCAGTAATAACTTACACTCTAATTATTATCAAGGAATGCACCTGAAAAGTTGTTTAATATCCACCCAAATCACAAGTACTTTCTGGGATACAGTGGAAAGATTATATATCACCATCTCCTCCAGTACATAAAAACTTTTGGCCCAGCATTCAGAGCTGGCTGGCCACATCCACAAAATGATGTGCCACACAAAAAAAAATGGGCTGACCATCTCTGGAGCCATATTCAAACAGAAAGCATGATTTAAACTGACCATGCCATCTGTTTAAATATCGGATCCTGATTGCACAGTACACAGCAGGAGGTCGACATGTTTGGCGCAGCATTACCAGGGTGTGGGGTTGATGACTGCCCATAGGGGTACAGTGTGGCACACACTGGTTTGCACCATGGCTCCCATGGGCCATATTCAGCCCAAACATGCAGATGAGCCCAATGGGCATGCATGGCACAATGGGGCCATTTACACACCCATTACGGGCTCATATACATGCTATAGCTGCCGTGGAGTTGCTAGGATAGTCTCCCTTCCAGCCCTGATCCTCCACAACATAAACATCCCACCCAGTGTTCCTGGTAGTCTAACGATCCCCCCTCCTCAGCCCTGATCACAGCCGGAATGTTCACTTAAAAGGAAAGAGAAAGGCAAGAAGAGGGATACCAGCATAGGAAGAAATGACGGGGTTGGAATAGTTAACTGGCTTACTTCAGGGAAGGGGGTGGAACTTAGCCATGCCTAAAGAAAGGCAGAGAAGCTGGTATTTTGGTATGGGGAGAGAGAGGCAGGGGCAGAGGCGGGGCGTGAGACAGGATGGGCAGGAGGGACACTGGAAAATAGGTGAGCTAGTGATGTGGGAAACATTTGCAAGATTCCTTCACAGAGCAGTCATAGAGTGACTTGAAAATATTCAGGCTAACAGGATAGCTCAGCCTCAAGTACTTTTGCATATTGTTCCACAAGGAAGGTAATGAGAAACTTATGGCAGCTCTGCCGAAATGAGATTTGACCTTAGGTAATTGCAAGGCAATTAGGGAATAGCTTCTTAGAGCATAGGCACCTATCACACTCAGGGGAATACAATCATAGAAGTATAGGGGGAGCTTGTTGGTAACTGCTTTGAAAGCCCATAGAGTGGCATTTCTATTTCTCCTATAATGAAGGGAAATCCAGCCCACTGCAGTGTACAAGGAGCAATGGTGTGTGGAAAGTGGAAGGCCAGTTATGAACCTGATTGCTCTGTGGTATAGGGTTTCCAACTTAGCCAGGGCAGAGGCAGTACAATGGCTATAGAGGAGGTCTGCGTAATCTATTAATTAAAGGAACGTGGCTTGAACCAACCGCTGTTTGGCATTCCTAGTAAGGAAGTGGTTAATTCTGTTGAATAGTCCTAGTCTTTGTCTTTGTTTCTTTTGTAGTTCTTCAAGATGTTCAGAGAAGAAGAGTTTGTAATGGAGCCATATACCCAGATATTTGAATTTTGGCACATACTCTAGATTTGCTCCAAGTACTGTGGTAATCTGAGAGATAGCCCCAATGCAAGCGGGGTTTGCCGCATTGGAGGAAGGGGAAAAGAGCATCACTTTTGCTTTTTCATATTGAACAGAAGCTTTTTGCTTATGAGCTGGTATTACAATAGGTTAAATTCAGCTTGGAGGTCTTCGCAGGCTGCTTCCGGTATAGGACAACTCAAATAAAGTACTGTGTCATTAGCAAACAAGTGGATATTGGCCTTATTGATGTTGTCATAGATGTTGTTAATGTAAACCGCAAACAACAGGGGACCAAGGATAGACCCTTGAGGCACACTTCTCTGTAGGGGTTTAAGTGGCGAAAGATCTCCTTCAGCTTTAACCTGCTGTTTCCGATATGTGAGGTAGTCGGCAAACCAGCACATAGAGTTAAGATCCAGACCTAGGTTACATAGGGAGGAAAGAAGCATGCTATGGTCGACTGTCGAAGGCCTTACTTAGATCCAAAAAAATGGCACAGACAAAATTCCTATTGTCAAGGTCAAGAAGCCAATCATTTGTCACTTTTGCTAGGGCAGTTATGGTGCTGTGCTTTGCTCTGAATCCAGACTGCACTGGGTTTAACAGACTCCTGGATTCAAGGTACGCCCTGAGCTGACCACTCACTATCTTTTCCAATAATTTAGACAGAATGGGAAGGAGGGAGAGCAGTCTGTAATTATTAAGGTCTCAAGAGTTACCTGATTTGAACAGAGGGATGACATGGGCTACTTTCCATTGCAAGAGGAGGCTACCCTGGGATAGTGGCAAGTTGAAGAGGTGCGTGATTGGCACTTCTAACACATGGTATGCACATTTCAGAAAGTAAGGCTCTATAGAGTCTGAACCTGCACCCTTCTTGATATCCAAAGCAGTGATAGATCTTCAACCTGTTTTAGAGAGGCAGACAGGAAGGAGAAGGCCTCTTTGGTAGCAGGAGACTTGTGAAACAATAATCCCTCCTGAGTGTGGATGGCATTAGCAGGGGATGTGTCAAATGCTAGCCAAGCAGTTGCAAAATGATTATTGAGGGCTTCCAGTATCTCCGATCGGTCTGAAATGGTGTCACTACTGGATATAATGTTTGATGGGAGGGAATTTCCAGGTGAATGACCAGATATGTCCTTTATTATTTTCCAAAACTTGGAAGGATTCCTTGAGGCAGAGTCTCGCTCAGTGAGATAGAAAGCAGCCTTGGCTGCTCTGACCAACTTGGTGCACTTATTGTGTGCCCCCCTAAACTGACACCAATCCAAGTCATTCTTGCTTCTGCATGCTTTTTTCCAAAGTGCATCCCTATCTAGCATGGAACCTTTCAGTTCTGGTGAAAACCAGTGGCAAGTGTTGCTCGTTACACATACCTTTACCATGGGGGCATACCTGTTTAAGGCCACAGTTAGTATTTTGTGAAAGATAGTATATGCCTCATTAACCATTTTGGCTAAGTAGAAATCCTGCCATCGCTGGGAATGTTTCAGTTCATCGAGGTAGGTAAACAAGTCGAAGTTGCGTTTACACCTCTTGATAGAGAACTTTGCTACAAACTGTGGATTATGCACAAATCTGATGTTGGCACTGAAACAGTGAGCACTGATATCAGAGAAAAATGTTCCGACATGGGAGAACAGGTGTGGTTTGTTAACCAAAATTACATCTAAACCGGTGCTGTTGCTAGGGTTCTATTTATTTGGGCGAGTGGGTTCACCAATGAGTTGCACCAGCCCCAAGGTGTCACAAAAGAATTTCAAGGGAGGCGAGGCTTTTGATAACCAGTCGTAGTTCAGATCGCCAAGAATAATAGTTTCCAGCATACTAAGCCCCAGGGCAGAGCTTAGTTGTGACAAGAGATGTGACCCTGCAGACGGGGGCCTGTAACAGCTATTACACAGAGTGCTCAAGAAGGTGATAGTTCAACCTTTAGGGACAAGCATTCGAATTCATTAGGGGAGGAGGATGATTCTAGACATGATACAGAGAATTTGTCCCTGACATAAATCGCCACCCCTCCGCCTCTCAATTGCGTATCAGCTCAGAAGAGCAAATAACCTGGGATGTTGATTTCCTTGTCAGGAGTGGCTGATCTAAGCCAGGTCTCAGTGATCACCAGAACATCAGGTAGGGTGTGGCTAACCCAAGCCTGGATCATGGTGATCTTTTTCAAAAGGCTGCAGAAATTGACATGCAGGAATGACATTCCATTAATTCCAGCAAGGTTGGAGGGAAAAGCAACGGTATCTAGATGCCCCGGGTTGAGCTCAACATTGCCTGAGTACAATAGCAATAGCAGCAAAATCCTTTTTAGGGTAGCAAAAGTTAATTTGTAGTTTTTGTTCTTTGAGTATCTGGGAGGGCGGTGAAGTTGAACATGGTTATCTCCACTCCTGGTGCTATACTGATCTAGGGTTGCAGCCACTAGAATCCTGACAGAAACATGCCAGGAGAAGAAAGTATTGAGATGCGAGGGAGGAGTACCCTGCAATGGCAATTCAGGAGATGTCCCACTTCCAGGCAAATACAGCTGTATGATCCAGTGAACAAATAAAAATTCATGAGAGGAGTTGTTGAGCACGTAACAGGGAGAGGTGCAAACCTCATCCCCACCCTGGGAGGAACGTGAGGTCTGATAGAGAGAGAGTAGGGCATTAGCAAGACAAGGGACATACAGAGGAGCCAGCTGTTCCCTCCCATGGTAAGGTCTTCCTATATGCCACCGAATAGGGTGATGAATGTCACAGACCTAGTAACAGATACTATAACCTGTGGTTGTGCTGAAACTGACGAACTCCCAGGATAGACTAAAAGATAGGGGATGGACCTCTGCAGGGAGATTAATGTGTAAAAGACAGCAGATAGTTAAAATTAAAGTGGGAGGGGTGCAAGAGGGTGTAGAAGACGAGAAGAGGTGGGATGAAGCGTATTTAATAAATGGAGGATCACACCACTGAATGCTAGGACGTTGATTATTTACTTTAGGTATGAATGACCCAGGACTAGAAGTGTTAGGGGAGACTGGTGGGTAGAGGATTGCAACCTACATGTGTTGTTGCCTGCTAGTGGCTTTACAGTATAATTTGCAAATGGAAAAGTAGACACTTAAAAAAAAAAAAATAAATAAATAAAAATAAACAAATCACTGACAGGCCGGTGCAGGTTACACAAATGCTGCTCTGCACTGAACTGCTCACAGAAGTGAATAAGTGAGTGAATTGGCAAGCAAAAAGATGAGGACTTCTCTACATATTCTTTTACATGGAGTTTGCTATTCTCCTACTAGACTGAACAAAATGAATTCTGAAATGCTGTACAAATGTTAGAAACATAGAAATATAGACTTTGACAGCAGATAAGGACCGCTTGGCCCACCCAGTCTGCCCATTTCCCTACCTATTGGATAGGCTGTAGATCCTAGTTAACCAACAGCCTACTTCCTCCTACCCCCACTAGAAATGCCTTATGTCTGTCCCATGCATTTTTTAATTCCCCCCACTGTTTTTGACCCCATGACCACCTCAGGAAGGCCATTCCATGCATCCACCGCCCTCTCCATGAAAAAATACTTCCTCACATTTCCCCTGAGCCATCCCCCCATCTTCAGATTGTGCCCCCTTGTTCTTACACATCTCTACTTCTGAAAGATGCTACCCACTTGGACTTTGTTGATTCCCTTGAGGTACTTGAAAGGTTTTATCATGCCCTCCTCTCCCTTCTTCCCTCGAGGGTATACATATTAAGATCCTTTAGTCTCTCTTTGTATGGCTTCTGGTGCAGACCATGTACCATTTTAGTTGCCCTCCTCTGGACAGCCTCCATCCTATCTATGTCCTTGCGCGGAGATGAGGTCTTTAGAACTGCATGCAGTACTCCAGATGGGGTTTCACCAACTGTCTGTAAAGGGGGCTAACAACTTCCTGTTTTCTACTGGTGATGCCTCCCCCTATGCATCCCAGTATCCCCCAGCCCTTCTTACTGCTTCCTCACATTGCTTACTTACCTTTAGGTCATCCAATATGACTACCCCAGGTCCCTTTCCATTTTTGTTGTTGTTAGTACTCCCCCCACATTGTGTACTCTTCACCTGGGTTTTTGTTTCCCAGGTGCATTACTTTGCACTTCTTTGCATTGAAAACAAGCTGCCATACTTTGGACCATTCCTTCAACCTTGTCAAATCCCTTCTCATTCTTTCCACCCCCCTCTTATGTATCAACCCTGTTGCAGATCTTTGTGTCATCTGCAAAGAGGCATACGTTTCCTTCCATTCCCTCTGCAATATCACCTATAAAGACATTAAAAAGGACTGGTCCCAGCACTAAACCCTGTGGTACCCTGCTAGTAACCCCCCTTTCTTTGGTGTGGACTCAGTATACTATTACCCTCTGCTTCCTTTTGTCCAGCCAATTTATTACCCAGGCTACCACCCTGGGACCCACTCCCAAGCTGGCTAATTTGTTTAATCAATCTTTTGTGTGGCAGATGCCTGTCTAACCCAGGCTCACTTGTATATATGTTTCTGAGTTATAAAAAGCTATATAAATATCAATAAAAAAAGTTCTGGGAGCAGTACGTTTGTCTGTAGAAGCTACAGTATGAGTGGCCACCCACCATTGTACAGCAATGACTCACTCAGACGTTGCTTTGCACTGTGATTCACCACCTGCCCTACCCAATTTTACAGTATTGTTTACTGCTCTTGATCAATTTCACATTTTCTCTACCTTAGGCACTTTGTTGTACTGAATTACTCTGGGCTGAATATTTGTTGTTTGCACAACTGTTGATGCACTGTACTTTTGCACCTGATTTTATTGTCGCTCTACTTCCCCAATCCCTTCCCCTTTCCCCAGAACACATCTGGGAATGATCAGGTACCAGATCAGTATGCCTTTCCTGGTAAAACTTTTGAAATAAATAATTAAATAGAAAAAGCCACTGCCATTAAATCTGAAAGGATGCCTTTAGACATTATATTAGGGAATGTGTCATACTTGGAAACTGGGACTAGTACAAACAGAAATTAATGGCTATGGGACCACTGAATGCCGCAAAATGTATTTTAATGAAATGGAAATATCCTGACCTGCCAGATAGTAAAATATGGTTCAAGTTAATGGTGGATTTATGTAAACTGGAATGGGTACGTTATTATTTTTTGGACAAGAAGGAACAGTTTGATTTGATATGAAATCCATTCACCAGAAACATAGCAGGAGGCTGTATATCAACGTAATTTTAATAAAAGAAAAGGCTAGTTTATGATGTTTGATTTACCATGGCCTATAGTAATGTATTAGGAACTGACAGACCTGTATGTTTTGCATTCTACTGTTTTCTCCTGCATGTGAAAATAAGCTTAAAACAATTAGCATAAAATTAAATTTGCACAATATCAGCCAACTAGCTCCATGCATGAGATGTACAGTATATGTCAAGATAAATAGTACTACAGTACAATGAGGATATGGTCACAAAAATCTAAGACTAATTACATTTTTTTCTATATATGTTTTATCCCCCCCAAGCTCTAGTCCATGTCTTCCTGTCAATGCCTTGCTATCACAACAGCCACAAGTCTCCTAATCCCACTACCTTTATTAGATCATGCCTGACTAGTCTAGTCGAAGTTGTTTGTCCGTCTGTCTCTGCTGGAATTGACACTAAACAGATGCACCAGCTCCTTTTATGCTATTCCAGATCATGCCTTCGCACTGTATTTTCTCCATAGTTGAGTTGATGCATGTGTGCTGCCCTGAACCTGCAGCCGTAATGTGACCAAGGAAGGACTCATTGACTGAGGTCACATGATGGTTAAGTGGGGGTGAGCACTGGTGGGCAATCATGAGCAGCAGCAAAAAAAAAAAAAGAAAAAGAAAAGAAATAGTGCCTCACCTGACCAGAACTGGCAATGTTCAGCTAGGATTTTGCTAAAACCAAGTTGCTCAAGTTTGGAGCAGCTCAGTTTTTGCCCGAAGGGGTTTTGCACCTCTCACATAGGTTATATTTTTCCAGGATGATTCCTTTGGCACAGTAACAGAATTACTGTTTGCAGCACCAACATCCTGCACTTGCGACCTGAGTCTGGAGCCTCAGAGGGTTAGTGGGGGGAGAAGAGGAGTAGTATGTGATCCAGTAGATGTTGTGCTTCTCCAAGGATGTTGGGAAGCTGGTTTTCTGCTATACTGCTATACTGCTATAGTGGTATACTTGAAGTCACCAGATGAGAGGGAGAATGTCATCTGACTTTGCAGTGGCATTGTTTAGTGTACATGTGCCTGATGTCCCAAATGTTGGTACCATAGAGGCCAAGAGAAACTCAAGGAAAAAGGCTCTAGCTCAGCAGGTATCAGCCTGGAACTCTCAGGCCCATGCTGTTGCTCAGCTTCTTTCTCTGATGAGTATCCTGAAGGGGGATGCTAACCAGAAGGCCAAGAAATGAGGAAAATCTGGGAGTACAAAGACCAGCAGATGAGACAGGGTTGGGGAACATAGACTGCTAGCAGACTGAAGGGTGCAGAGCTGGAAAAGGGGAAAAAAGAATAAATATTTTGGGAGAAAAAAAATTCCTTTTGTCCTGCTTAAACTCTAGCTCAGATATATACTGATGAGTTGAGACTTAAAGATTTTTCAGAGTGCATTGGCTCTTGATGTCTGCACTCAAATGCTAAAAACATGTCAAAGTAAGAACAGTCTTGCCCCTTTAGTGCTATACATAGAAACCTTAACATGCAATGTAAGGTCTTACAAAGAAGGAATTTAAATGGACAAAACTGAGACTCTCTGGTCATCACCAAAATAAACCTACAGCTGTAAAACACATTTTCTTGAATCGACTTTCAGGCAGATAGAAGCCTACAGTGAAGTTGTTGCTTAAATATTTAAGTTTTCTTATTGTACCAGTTTTTCTTTGGATTTGATAGTGGCAGTAGCAGAAGCAGTGAATAAAATCTGAACTGAGATAGAAACAGAAACACAGAATTTGTTAGCAGATATGAACAGCTTGGCCCACCTAATCTGCCCAGTTTGTCCCTTCCTATACTATCACAGCAGACTCTAACTTATCCCAGGTTACTCCCCCCCTTCCCCGCTTTTCTGCTAAGATTACTTTATGCGTATCCCATGTATGCTTGAAGCCCACCACTGATTTCACTTCCACCTCCTCCACTGCTAGACTCTTCCAGAAATCCCCCACTCTTTCAGTGATGAAGTTCTCCTCACATCCCTTCTAAACTTTCTCTTTCTGCGTCTTTGCATGCTCTCTTGTTCTGCTGCACCTTTGCTTCTGAAAAGTACTCCCCTCCTTTACATCTTGAGATCCTTCAGTCTCTCCTCATAGGGCTTTTGATGAAACCCTCCACCATTCTAGTGGCCTTCCTCTAGACAGGCACTACCCTGTGTATGTCTTTCTTGAGATTTGGTCTCCAGAACTGGACACAGTACTCCAGGTGGGGTCTCACCAACAATTAATACAGTGTCAACAGCACCTGTCTCCTGCTAGTGATTGCTTTCCCTATGCACCCCAGCATCCCACTGGCCCAGACTACAACCCTGCCACCTTGAGGTCATCAGTTCAAGTTTAAGTTTATTGCAGGAAAGACTCCGTTGAGCAAGCTCATTCACAAGGAGGTCTGGAGGCACATACACATACAGTTCACAATTACATAGACAGGAGATATAAAATGTAGAACAACAAAGAAAAAATATATAATCCAAGAGGTATACACAATAGAAGTCCTTATGCTATATATGCTATACATGCAGTACATTCCAGCTTTAACCTTGCCCTAAATTATGCAACACATTTCAGCTTAATAAGTAGAGGGCCAGTTGGTACCTAGGAAGTTGACTTGGCGTTGGGGGCCTAGTAGCACCTACATATGTCTTTTAATTTAGAGATAGCTAGTGTTTTGTAGGAGTTAATTTATACGATGCTGGTTAGCTTCAGCATGGCTTGTAGTTGGTTCCAAATGTTTGGGAGGGCATATGAGACAGCTCTTTGGCCAGATGTGGTACGTGTTCTGGGAACATCTAGTAGGATAAGGTTGGATTTCCTTAGGGAGTAGGCACTATGCAAGATGTGTATGAGAGACGTTAAATAGACAGGCAGTTTGTGGAGTAGTAATTTGAGGGTCCAAATGCCAGCATTCAGGAGGTGTCTGGTGGCAAGAGAGGTCCATCCAACTGCTGCATAAAGATCACAGTGGTGGGTCCTGTATGCAGAGTTAGTAATGAAGCGAAGAGCACGGTAATAGAGTATGTCCAGTTTAGATAGGCTCAAGGTTGGGGAGGAGATAAAGTTAATGTCTATTACTAACAACCTCCTTGCTCTGGGTCCCTAGATGCCTGCACTGGTCCAAGCCGCATAAGCCACAGAAGTGTAATTCTATTGACTACGAAGTACAGCAACTGTCTCTTAAACTCCTACTCCTCCTCCTCTTGCTATCAGGAAGTGTCCACTCAAATCCTGGCCCTGTCTCCTGCAGTACAACAAAGCCTGCCAAAATGGAGGTGGGGCTCAAAATTGCTACCTTAAACATCTGCAGTCTCCTCCCAAAACTGGCCTCCCTTCAAATCTTTGCCAGCCAGCACAACCCAGATATCCTTGCCATTGTTGAAACTTGGCTGACACCTAATACTCCAGATCATGCCATCTCTATACAAGGCTACAAGATATTCAGGCTGGATAGGACCTCAAAAAGGGGTGGTGGGTGTGCAATCTACATAAAGGACTACCTCACCTGTCTCCCTGCTTCTTACCCCACCACAGAAACCTCAGTGCAACTCCTCCCTATCAAGATACTACATGGTGCCCAAAACAAAGTCCTCACGATTGCTGCTGTCTATATCCCACCAAAAGATCCTGATTCTGGCCTACAGACTGTCCTCGAGTTCGTAAGTACACAACCTTCTGACATCGAACTCCTTATCCTTGGGGACTTTAATATAAATTGGCTTGCTCCTGATGCAGGGTCAAATAAAGATGCTATCCTAGCAGCAAATTTAACACAAGTGGTAAACTCCCCTACCAGGAAAACTACAAATCAGGGACCAGCACCCTCATTGACTGGATCCTTACCAGCCTCCCTACCCATATAACCAATGTAAGTGTTCTCCCTGACTCTCTCAGTGATCACTCTCCAATAATATGTACCTGGACAAATAAGTTTCGTAAGCCGCCTCCAAAAACCATCTATAGCAGAGTCCTACCTTATGGCAACCTTATTCATCTCAAGACCTGTCTTAGGCAGATAGACTGGTCCTTGATTTACAAAACTCAAGATGTTGACCTAGCCCTTGATTACTTTATTTCTACTTTCAACACTGCCTGTGACACCTATGCACCAGTAAAAAAGCGCAAAATCAAAGCACTCACAAATCCCAGCTCACAGAGAAGCTATTGGCACAACTCAAAAGTAGGGATCACCTCTGGGCCACTGCAAGAGCTACTGGCACTCTGTCGGACATTCAAAAGTATAAACAGGCTCGTAACCACTGTACTAAACAGATCCGCTTGATGAAGAGCTCCTACTTCAAGAATGCCCTCTCCAACTCCTGGGGCAAAGGGAAATCCTTCTGGGACAACATAAAGAATATCATGGGTCAGCAGTCCAAATCCTCTCCTACAATAATGAATGTGGATGGAGCCACTACATTAGACCCAGAGATCATTGCAAACACCCTAAATGATACCTTCACGGACCTTAGTGGTGTCCTCTCATCTGATTTCTTCACTGATGCTGACCCTCCAATTTCTACTTCTACTACTGCCTCTCCAACCAAACCACCCTTCCATTTCAAACTAGTAAAGGCACATGAAGTCTATAAATATGTAAAGAAGGCCATTTCTAAGTCCCAAGCAAGCAGCGACACTATTGACCTTAAACTTCTGTCCCTCACTCTGGAGGAAGTACTGCCCCTCACAAAATTTTCAATCTCTCCTCTGCTACAGCCAATTCCTAGGAAATGGAAGCTGCAGTTGTCACTCCGGTGCACAAAAGTGGTGATAAGTCACTGCCTGGTAACTATTGCCCGATATCAATACTACCACCTCTCTCTAAGGCCCTTGAACGCTTGGTGGCGGACCAACTTTCAGACTACCTGGATAAGCAAAACATCCTATGCACTCAGCAGCATGGATTTAGGAAAGGGCACAGCACATTGACTGCCCTACTTGAATTCTCAGGAGCAATCCACAATGCCATGGACAGAGGAAACCTAACTGGAGCAGTCTACATTGACTTAACCAAGGCATTTGATACAGTTCACCATGGCCTACTTATCAAACAACTATTATCCCTAGGGCTCTCACAGGGTCCTGGTGACTGGGTAAAAAATTACCTTGCTCAGCGCTCTCAATCTGTAAAAGTAGCTGGAGTTCTCTCAGACTCAAAACCGGTTCGCTCAGGAGTTCCCCAGGGATCCATCCTGGACCCCTCCCTTTTCAGCCTTTTCCTAAACTCCCTCCCCAAATCCTGCCCTGAACAAATAATCATCTATGCTGACGATGCCGTGATTCTTGCCACTCATAAAGATCCGAACCTCTTATGCCTCAACCTTCAGCATGCTTTTTCCAAAGTTGAGATGTGGTTCCTTGAACATAAGCTGGTTCTAAACCACAAAAAAACTAAATCCATGCTCTTCTCTAACCTGCAAAACAAGAAACAGCAAGTCCCACTCACCATTAATACATACCTAGGAAATACCCTTGAACAAGTGCCAATTTTCAAATATCTTGGAAACAACTTTGATCAAGGCCTAACCTTTGCAACTCACATTGATAGTACAGCAAAAACTATTAATCAGCGAATTGGGATTCTGTATCAGAACGGACAGCTTCTTACCCATTCTGCACTGAGGATTGCCATCCAATCCTCTATCATCACAGTCATTGATTATGGCTTAGTTATATACGGATCTGCCACTACTACAGCACTTAGTCGCATTACAACATCCCTAAATAAGGCCTGTCGGTTGCTCACTGGTACACCGACGACCGACATGTGAACTCTATGCTGACTTAGGTTGGTTGCAACTCTCAAACCGGATAAAGTACCCTTACCTGCCTGATGGCGAAAAAACCACTCTGGGTCTCCTCCACCCTGTATCCAAGACCTGTTATGCCCGAGCGCTAGCACCCATTTTACCAGAAGATCAGAACACCAGCCTCTCCAAGTCCCCCGATGCCGGACTTCTCAGGGACAAAGATCATTTGCCTATCGTGCCTCCAGCTGGCTAAATGCCCTCAGCACTCATATTACTGCCTCCACCTCTCTAGGTATTTTCAAATCAAGGCTTTTCTCTCACCTTGCCACCTCCAGCTCCTGTGACTGCCCTGATTAAACCTCCTATTTTCTCACTACCCACCCTGTCCCGTTATTTGACAACGACATGTTTGGGAAACCTTTTCTCCTGCTATTGTCTGCTCCCCACACCTTTCACTTACCCTCTCTGTTCTGAACTTTTTCCTATTTGTTTCTCCTAATCTGGCATTACCTCTTTCTTGTAATAATAATGTGATTATTGATATCTCATGTCCTTTTGCACAAATGATTTGATATGTATTTGTATATGTTTTCTTGCTCTTGACACAACACAAATTGTTGTGTTATCTATGTAACCTTTTGCACTGTACCTAATTGACGTGGAACCTTTGTAAAAGAGCATCTGGCTCAAAGGTAATAATTCCTAGAACAATAAACTAAACTAAACTAAACTAATGTCTCCGTAGTCAAGCAAGGGCAGGAATGTTGCTTGGACAAGTCTTTTGCAGGTCGCGAGAGAAAAGAGGGTCCTATTTCTAAAGAAGAAACCAAAGCATGCTTTAAGCCTCTTTGATAGATCCTCGATGTGGTCATTGAAGGAAAGCTTGTTCTCTATCCACATACCTAGATATTTAAATTTAGGTACGACTTCCAAGGGTTTACCTAGGGAGGTAACTATGACGTTTTTAGGTGGAGTAGGTAGGGCACCAGACAAGGCAAGTCTTGAGAAAATCATTGTCTTGGTTTTTTTGGCATTTAAGAGAAGCTTGGCATTGATAAGGTTGCTTTCTAACTGGATAAAGTCAGCTTGGAGTGCTTCCCTGACTTTAGTTAAGGACGAGCCTGATGCGTACAAAACCGTATCATCCACAAATAAATGTATGCTAGAGTTCTTTATGTGGGAGTCAAGGTTGTTGATGTACATGGAAAAAAGGATTGGTCTTAGGATGGAGCCTTGAGGGACTCCTCTGGCAATTGGAAGGGGGGCAGATAGTAGGCCATCAGCTTTGACTTTTTGTATCCTTCCCGTGAGATAACTGTTAAACCACTGTAAGGTAAGTAGAGTGGCACCTATGTAGGCAAGACAGGCGATTAAGAGGTGATGGTCTACAGTGTCAAAGGCCTTACTAAGGTCTGGAAAGACTGGACCAATAACCTTCTTGGTGTCTATAGCATGTATCCCATCATTAGAGACTTTAGCCAAGGCTGAGATGGTACTGTGCTTCAATCTGAAGCCAGATTGGTCCAGGTTTAGGAGTGAGTGCGTTTCAAGGTGATTTTTTAGTTGGTTGTATATAAGTTTTTCCAGCACTTTGGAGATAACGGGCAAGATAGAGATAGGATGGTAGTTGTTTAAGTCACAAGGATCTCCTGATTTGAAGAGAGGAAGAACATGGGCAGATTTCCAGCAGGATGGAAGAGTGGCTGGGTAATAGAGAGGTTGAAGATGTAAAGGATGGGGGCTGTGAGCTGGGCATAGCCTAGCCACAAGAAAAATGATTCAAGGTCATCGTCCCCTGCACTTTTCTTGGTGTCAAGGCTAAGAATTATGTCTTTGACTTCTTTGTAGCTAAACAGGCAGAACTGGAAGGGCTGAGGTAGAGTAGCATGTGTAGAATCTAGGCTAGTGTTGCTATTTACTCGGCTAGCGTATGGGGAGGAGTCGAATGCCAACCTGGCAGTGGCAAAGTAAAGGTTAAGTTCTTCAAGCATTCGCAGTTTATTTTCAACCATCCCGTCTTTGGCCAGAATCTTGGTGGGAAGGGAGGAAGCAGCAGGAAGGCCTTCAATGGATCTCAGTGTCTTCCAGATTTTTTGGGAGTTCCCCTTGGCCTGCTCCAGAGTGGAGATGTAGAAGTTTGCTTTAGTAGCATGTACACTTTTAACACGGGCATTTCTGGCAGTTCTAAATGCCTGCCAGTCTGCCGGGTTCTTTGTGTGCCTGGCTCTAGCCCATAGCTTGTCTCTATTAGTAAGTGCAGATTTGAGCTCTTGGGTGAACCACGGATGCGAGATTTTCCGCACCCTCATTTTAATAAGAGGAGCATGCTTGTTAATTAGGGTGGTGAGGTTGTCATTTAGGACAGAGACGGTGGCATCAGCAGATTTGGCAAGTTATAGGTCTTGCCACCTGATCATAGCTAGATCAGTTAGGAAGTTTACTGAGTTGAATTTTCGGAATGAGCATTTGATTCTGAATTTAGGGTGCTGCTGGGTTTTAGATTGGAATCTTGTACATACAACAATACTGTGGTCGCTCATGTCATTATGGAAAACTGCAGAATGTGAGATTTTATGGGGATGCGAAGTTAAGATGACATCTAAGAGTGAGCTGTTGGCAGAGCTAGAAGCATTGATTCTTGTGGGTTCAGTTACTATCTGTTTAAGACCCATCTCATCACAGATGGCTTTTAGGGAGTGGGATTTAGCAGTGAGCCAATCCATATTGAAGTCCTCTAAGATTATTGTTTCCGTGTTAGCAGCCAAAGTTATGGATTTCAACACGTTAAGAATTTCTGTGCCTCCTGATGGGGGTCTATAGCCACCAATGATTGTGATGCACTCTGAGGATGGAAGGTGAAGTTTAAGCGAGACAATCTCGTATTCTTTGGGCTTAGTTTTACAGGAAATGCTGCTAACATCAAATTTTGATTTGGCGTATACAACCCCCCCCTTCAAATCCCTATCAGCCCTAAAGAGCTTGAAGCCCGGTACAGTAGTTTGCGGATCAGTGTTGGTCTTTTTTAGCCATGACTCGGTAATTATATTCAGATCTGGGTCAGTTCATCAGATATGATAACTCCAAAGTGTCATTCCTGCTTTGTTACTATCAGTATCTCCCCCCATTTTATACACCAACCCTGGGTTTCTGTGCCCTAGGTGCATGATTTTTAATTTTTTGCATTGAAACCCAGCTCCCATATCCTCAAGCATTCCTCAAGTTTTCTCAGGTCTCTACTCATTTTTTCCACTCCTTCCAGAATATCTACCATATTGTAGATTTTAGTGTCATCTGCAAAGAGGCATGCCTTCCCTTACAGATCTTTTGCAATGCCACTTACGAAAACATTGAAGAGGACGAGTTGCAGTGCTCAGCCCTGAGATATCCCTCTGGTCACTCCCCCTCATTAAAGTATGCCAGTTATCACCACTCTCTGTCATCTATCCTTCAACCAGTTCTAGACACAGCTTATCACCATGTGCCACCCCCCAAATTGCCAGTTTCCTTATAAATTTCCTACATTGTATGGTGTTGAAGGCTTTGCTGAAGTCTAAGTAGGCCATGTTCATTGTCCCACCCTAATCTATTTCCCTGGTCACTCAGTCAAAGAAATCAATCAGATTTGTTTGACATCACCTCCCCCCTGTGAATCCATGCTGCCTTAGATCTGGTTACACTTTATTTTAAGTGTTGCTTAACTACACTGCAGGTATAGTGTAAGTACACTGTAACTGCATTGCAATTGCAATGTACAGTAGTTGCATGCAAGAAACATATAACTATAGTGTAATTACCTTGTTATATAATGTTTCCATTAACATTCCCACCACTGAAGTTAGACTGATCAGCCTGTAGTTGCCAGCCTCATCCCTGCTGCCCCTGTTATGGAGCAGGACTACATCTTGCCTCTTGAATCCTCTGAAACCATACCTCTTTTCAGTGAGTTGTTGAATAGGGCTATCAGAGGTACAGCCAGTACCTCCTGGAGTTCCCTCAGCACACTTAGGTGTGCTCCTTCTGGCCCTCTAGCCTTATCCACTTTCAGATTTTCAGGTCCCCTCAGGGCTCTTTCCTCTGTCAATGGCCTTGTGTCCACCTCCCTCCCCCCAGGATTCCTGCTGCTTCTATGTAGTCCATTCCCCTCTCCCTCCACTGTAAAGACTAAGCTCAAGTATCTAGAAACATAGAAACTGTCAGCAAATAAGGACCACTAGGCCCAGCTAGTCTGCCTGTAAGCCTTGTACTTGATTACATCTGTTCAGGAAATCTGTGTTTTCCTGATCCTTTTCTGCACTGGCACCCACTGCCTTTCTTAATATCACAGTCCCTTGTCTTCCTCTTTTCACTTATGTGTCTGAAATAGGTCTTGTCCTATTTAGCTACCCCTTTGACTATACTTTTCTCTGTTTGCACATTTGCACCCCTCATCATCTTCCCTGCTTTCTTCTGCTTTTCCTGGCACACCTTTCTATCTTCTTCCTTCTCTGCCTCTTTGTACTTTCTGAATGCCACTCCTTTAGCCTTTACATTCACACCCACCTCCTTCCAGAACCATAGTGATCTCTTATTCCTCCTGTTTTTGCGAACTTCCTTCATGCAGAGGTTTGTTACTTTCATTAAACCTTTCCTTAATTTACCCCACTGCTCCTCCACCCCACCATGTCAATCCCCATTGAGACCGAAAGTCTTAAACAAAAAGTTAGAACAAATTCATTTTTGATCACATAAAATTAAATTCGTTTGACGAACAGCCAATGCAGCATTTGTACTCTGAATGTGCTGAAATCCAACGTTTGGCACACCAGAGAAGCGGGTGCAAAGGAACTCTATTTCCCTTCAGCATTTTTGGCAATTGGATATCATGATGCATCACTTTTTACAGGGAGCACACACTGAGCATATCCAAGTTGTTGATGAGCCACATGACCAGTCGCAACCAATCAGCAATGCTGGTGACTGAGAACTCGTGCTGCACACGTGAGTACCATTTCAAGCCCTCTCTCATAGGGAAATATCTATGACATGAAGGAGCTCCCTTTATGTAAAACAGGTGACTTTTGAACAGAAAACTATAGAAATCATCAGAGAATCATGCATCAGTTCAGTTAAGTGATTCCCAATATATTTACTGTAATTTCAGGCATACAGGCTAATTAAATCATGCTGAATACTGAGGAGTGGGGACAGTGCACAATGTTTGTCTACAATGGCAGCTCTAGGCCCTGCCTGCTGCAGGAGTTAGGGTAAAGCACTGCATATTTTGGAGACTGGGAAATGGTGCAGGGTGGACTTTTGAAAGATTTATTTGACAAATATTATTTCTGCAGAGTGCTGGTGATGTACAGAACACACAGACCTACTATTTTTTATTTTGTTCCCCCTTTTTCATTTTGTCCTCCCCCCCATAGCAGGAGCAGAACAAATGGAATTTAATGATCTGGTAAGTGTAGGGTAGGGTAGGTTGTGAAGGACTTATCTGACAAATAATGTTTCTGCTGAATACTGGTGGTGCAGCAGGACTCAGAAATCCATCATTTTACTTTTTCACATATGTGTGAGCATGTTAGCTAGTTAGAGAATGAAAAGTGAAGAATACTGCTGAATGAGATACAAGGTTACAAGGTGTCTCTGAGGTAACGTGTGGTCTGTCATGGGATGGGATTTTGGATTGAAGGTGTCGTTCTTCCTTATCACCTTACGAGTCATACAGCATTGGGACTTATTTGTGTGCTGAGCATGCCTGTCAGGTTGAAATAGAAGCATCATTAACAACTGCTGTGAGTTATCACTAGGACCAGTGTTTTCCAGATATGGAATTGTTCCAATTTTGGTGATGAAAAATGGCCAGTTTCGGGCAATTCTGGATGCCATTAATCATCCAATATCTAATTGGTTGTATGTAAACAAATTGTCACATAACTGTAACATCAAATCAAGACAAAACAAAGTACAGATTTTGTTTAAAAAGGTGCTGTTTTAATACTGAAGAGAGCTGTAGTGTCGTATTGCAAGATATCATAATATTCACAGTGGGTTCCAAGCTGGCTGCTTAAATAGCAATCCCTAAAATTTCTCCCAGCTTATTTCTCGTGCAGGTTTTGCATGTGGGAAATGTGAAAATTCCACCCCCCACACAAACACTTACACACACACACACACACACACACACACACACACACACACACACCCCATCGGTACGGCCAGATGGTTGTTGACCCCCCCCATAAGTACATTTCCAAAAAGCATATACAAAATTCCTTAGCTCCACCACATGCACATAAACCCATATGTAACAGTTTTACTTTAATGAAAATAAGAACCCCCCTCGCAAATCTTACCTAGCTCTTTGCTGAGAAAAACATCAGCCACAGACTTCTTTGTGGTTGGCATTGGGGATAGCTTTGAGTTTCATCACATTGAGCAAATTCTTGAGCACATTTATTCAAAATATTATTTAAAATAAAAGAAGAATACACACAGTTTCTGTTTTCCATCACCGGTTCTGGCTTCCATCGGTAACGAAAGAACACATTTGGGCTGGGTTGTAAACACCTCCCTCTCTCGGCCATCCTACCTGATTCTTTGTTCAGAGTAATGATGCCACTGATTTCCTTATAGTCAGCATCTGGGACTGGATTAATATCAATTTCATCCACTTGAGCAAAAGTGGGCACGTTTATTTAAAATAATTGGAAAATACACACAGTCACTGTTTCCTCTTGCCAGTTCTGGCTCCTTTCATTGAGGGGAGAACTCACTTGGGCTTGTTTGTGAACATTGTCGTAATAGTATCTAGAGGAATGAACTCTGCTTTAAGTCTGAACATTCAAGGGGAAGAGGATCAGAGGGGGTCGGTTTGCAAGCAACTCACTGGTAAAGCGTAATAAAGTAGGAGGCAGTATAGCGCAGTGGTTTAAGGCTCTGGGCTGCAAACCTGGAGACCTGGATTTGAATTCCACAACCCTCACTTGCATACTGTGTGACTCTGAGCAAGTCACTTAACTTCCTTGTGCTACCAGGTCACACCTGTAAACAAGCTTTTAGCTTAGTGTTTCTCTCCTAGTAAAAAAAATGTCTCTTCTCAGCTGACTCCTTTTATTCTCTCTTTTGTCTGACATCACTACAGAGGATGTGGAAGGGGGGAGAATCTGGGTATAGCAGTGTCTAATAGCAAAAAAAAAGTTTTCTGCCTAAGATCAAAAAGTAGGGTTAAATCATTGCACTGCAAAAAACCAAGCATTCATGTGAATGCAAATGTGCCACTACATGGAGGACACAAAACCAAAGCATTCTGGTGCACTGGTAGCAACTCGGGATTCAAAAAACATTTATGGTAAAAACACTGGTCATTTCAGTAACTGCCCAGAGTTCACTGGCCCTAGTCATCACTGCTACCATCCAGAGGTGGCTATGCAGTATTGTTATCTGTCATGCTTGTGTTGTTGACCTGTGAAGAAAATATGACGAGAGTAAGAACAAAAGGAGAAAGGGATGAAGGGGGAGGAAAGGAGTGGGTAAACGTTGCATCATGCAAGTTCTACCAAGTACAAGTTCTGAAATTGCTGGTGGTGGTGGAGACTGGAACTAGTCATGGTGGAACAAGGAAGTCATGGTCGTGGGACTGTTTTTATAGTTAATCATCTTTATTAAGGCTTTCATACTGAAAGGTAAAACAGAACAAGAACAAACAATCAACACATGCTGGTACATATAACACTTGCATCACAGATACACTGATAGTTACAGTCATAGACATATGGTACATAAGTGGTATATTGGAACAAGTAATAAGGCTGCGATAAATACAATAAAAGAAGACTATCTTAGGGCAGTGGTTAAGGAAAGACCAAGAAGATCAATGGGTACCAACCTGGGCTGATCTGGTGGCCTTAATGGGAGAGGCAGAGGTGACTGAAACCAAAGTCTAACCCATTGGGTTTGCAGAGATACCGATGAAGAGTATCAAGTAGGGGAATAGTAAATCAGCATTTTTCTTTCTATCTTTCATCTGCTAAAAGGAGAATATTGTACTTTTCCATTAGGAGCCCCAGGGAAGGGGGGGCATCTTCAGCTGCCATGCAGTTTGACTGTACCAGTTGTGCAGCCTGAAGAGTGTCAAATACCAGTCCCCCATCCAGCATCCAGCTAATAATGAGCTTTGGAGGAAAGGAAGTAAGGAGGGGCCTTCTTCATAAAGGGTACTATGTGTCCCATTCAGGGGACTTGCCTCTTCCAGGCAGGCTTGCCTCTTGCCTAGGAGAGAGGGAGGTTATGGGAGTTTTAAAAGATCTTTGCCTCTACTAATAGGAAACTGGGGATCCATTGTGCAGAAAGGTGAAGTTTAGTTCAATTTGGTTAATTTGTACATCATGTCTTTACAGTTATTATAAATGTTACAAATTGTCATATAAAACTTAGAAATGCAAATGTATAACAAAATTATAACTATATGATGCAGAGACAAGTCACTGTTTCACAGTTCTATTAAAATACAGTACAAGTCACATTAAACTGCTCCTTCAGCTCGCTGCTTTTATAGTCTTTTTTAGTGCTGCAAATGCAGTAGGAGTCCTAACAGTTTTAACTGTCAACTGGTTTCCAACTTTTAAGCAACTCACATGAAGTGTGCATGCAGCTCTTCTGGATATTTTCATGAGTGTCCTCCCAATGTTTAGCTAATGCATATCAAATACATTGATGTCTCAGTCACTGCAGTGCTGTACTGTACACTACTGTACAGTAGAAAAGTGATCTTGTGATAATAAATGCATCAGTGCCACAGGATGCAAATCATTTCTCTAATTTTTGATTTTTTGAGCTAAAATTAATTATTGAGCAGTCCACCTTGATAGCGGACTGCTGATGCTCCCACTCATCCACCAGCACCAGACTGCGTCGAGCCGCGGGTAAAAAACGTTTTCTGACTATCCAATAAACAGAATGCCTGATAGTGTGGACATTTCTGAAGAATTTAAAGTGAATTTGAAGTAAAAAGAAACACTCTAACCAGATGCAGTCAGTGTCTGAAAGTTGAAGCCATGGCACTGGGCATCTGCATTAGCAATGGAGCTAATGTGCATGTCCAGAGCCACACCAGACAATAGGTACAAGTAACATAACAGCAAGGTTTAACACTATCCAGGGTAGAACACAGTACAGGGTACAGGTGCATAATTACAATGAGACTTATGAACAGCTGAAAGAAAGAGCCAGGTATGATAGTGATAGGGGGTGCGGTAGTGCAACCAATACAGCCATGACTGGTGGTTCAACAGGGAAAGGAGGTACAGGGAACAATTAACTGAGGTTGGAAGGATCAGCAGTAGTACAGAGTAAACCCAGGAGGAATGGTTGTCACAGTGCTGAGAAAGGTGTTTGGTACATGAGCATGTGGGGGCGAAATGCACAGATAGTAGACCATTTAGGTGCTAGGAGGAGGAGGAATGTCGAATGAGTGGAGGAAGTGAGTTCCATAGTTCAGGCATGCGGTAGCTGAAAGCTGCCTGACCCTATGATGAGGACCTATGTGGAATATAAAGCAGTCTTGAGTTATTGGTCCTAAGCTCATAAACTGGATAAGGGTGAGCGGTCAGGGCAGATGATAGGTAGGGTGGCAAAGCATGTGTCCAGTACTTGGCAGTGATCCTTATGTTTGATTATTAACCTAAAAGTCGCTGAGAATGTTTTGCTACAAACAGTAGAGAGTGTTCAATTAATACAGAATACATGAGGGAGACAGTTCCATCTACTGTATATGCTTCTGTGAGATTACCTCTAGCAGTCAAGATATCTCAGGTAGCACCTTGCAAGATGCCATGAAACGCCATGACTGAAGCAAACCAAAATTGACAGAAAATTGCCACATAACAGAAAAAAATACACTGTTTGACTATGTCTGTCTCCCTAAATTGGAGTCCACCAACCACAAAGGAAATCCTTCCATCCTTTGGAGTCCTTTGTGATCATTGGTATCCTTGGTGTCCATTCTGAGCATAAGACTCAAATCTACCCATACTACTAATTTTCTTGCCACTGGGACCTCAGTTCCTCCAGGATAACATTAATGCTTTTACTTTTACTTTGTAGGCTCACTTAGGCAGACTCACCTCCAAATGCAATGCCTTTTTAAAAGTGTCTCCTTGCTGTGAAATGAGATGAATAAAATGCTAATCCTGTAGGCCAAGCAGAAGGTTAAAAATATATACAAAACCACAGAGCATATCTTCATCTTCGACTCTCAAAGAGTTTCTGAGCAATACTCTCACAGCAGTCTTGTTTCTCCAGGAGTCACCTCCTAAGAATTTCTCCTCTCATTTCTCCCTTCTGGCCAAACTCGTGGGGTTTGTTGTTTTGTATTTCACATCAGCCATATTCATCTCTGGAGATAAGAGAGAAAGAAGAGTGCTTCACTGAGCATAATATTGTTTATAAACTATCAAAATATAATACCCCAACTCTTTAGCAATGTTGGCATACCTTTACTAGTACAAAAATGCCTTGAGACATGTATAGCACTATGATGCTTCCCTCTGCTGGATACGGAACCTATTCACCATTCTCTCCCATCCTCCAATTCTCATGATTCAAAACCCACATGATCTGAGCTCTCAATATTATTTTCCATTTCAGAAGCCCAAGTTTACCATAATTAGGTGCACGGGGAATTGGTAAACCTCTCACTTCTTTTAGGTCTTGGGAACATCAACACTGGCCAACACGATGGCTGCTCACTCAGAATTCTTGCAAACATTGGGAAAAACTCTAGAATCTGCAAAAGCCCCAAATTACCTCATGGCAGACAACCAAATGTCTAGAATATCTTTAGATTAAAATCCAGTTTGTAATAAAAAAAAACTCAGCTTATTCATTTCAAAGTGGAGAACAAACTCGGAACAGAGCAGCAGTGCAGTCATCTTGCTGCTCCTCCCCCTAAGGACAACTCCGAGAGGGAAAGTGATATACTTGCCCAATATCTCAGAGAAAGGGTGCAAGGTACTGCAGATGAATATGACATCCTGGCCAGGATAGCCAGTCAGTTAACAGCAGAAACCCATTCCCGTATGGTGGGGAGTTTAGAGGTCTGACAGCATGTTAAGATGACAGTGTTGGCTTCTACACTTCCATCCACCAACCACTACAGGAGGTGGCAACACAAGTAACACCCTGGAGGAGCAACACCCAACAGAAATAGTTGTGGAGACAAAAGATGTAGGTTTCCACCACTCAAGAGCACTGCTGATATCTGCTTTCCAGAATGGGTACATGGCAGAGTTGGACCAGAGGATGTGATCAACGTCAGTCTGTGTGAAATTGCATTTTCAGCATGTGGGAGAAGCCCCACCAACTGAAGCTGGCCAGGGGTATGGTACCACTGGTGGATGGTCTTGTTCTCGATGAGAAGACCTTGGTTATCAGGACTTGAGCTGTGGACCATCACCCAGAGTATCCTGGTCCTTAAAGGTCACCTGAAAGGACTGTTGCTGCTTTCACTTTGCTGTTTTAGTATGATCTGGTATAGCATCTCTTAGTGATATATTTTCCCTGTACTCCCTTTTCTTAACTTAGATAAAATAGGGAGGGGGGGGGTCTGGAGAGATAATATTGGTTTGGTGAGAGGATTACTTTCAGAGTATGCTGGAGGGGAGACTATGCAATTGGAGGAACTTCCAGAAATCACTTTGGGGAGATACAAACATATCTGAAGTCTCTAAGATGAGTCCAAGTGGTTCAAGCCAGGGATTAGGAGATTTTTAACCAGGACTACATTGTCTTTCCAGGAGCATAATGCAGAGAACCAGGTTATTCTAAATTGTTGCCCATGTGGAAGGTGTGAGTGGGGATTTGGTGAGTTTTCCAAGTGTAGTCCATACCCAGACTGAGGCTGCTACTATAGGCCTACATCTGATATAGGAGGACAAGGGTGAGTAACCGAATACTGCTGGAGAATGGGCCTCCCGTACTGCAGTTTCTATACCATCCAGATGGGGGGGGGGAGATTAGAGTCCCTAGGTGAAAATTATTTGCACATTTGTGTGTCTAGAAAAATAAAATAAATAAAATAAAACCAAGAAAGGTTCCAGCCATCCCTGCTCTCAGTGAGAGCAAAGTTTCACATAGCAAACCCATGGGAGCTTGTCCTCCAAGATAAATTTCCAAACCAGTGCATCTGTCCTGGCAAACAATTGTTTAAGAATGTTAATTGGGAGATGGGAGAGACAGTGCATAATCTTCAGGGCTGTGACATTCTTCAGGGCTACTATCTTGCCAACCATGGGGAGGTGTAGAGGGGGACTCAACACTGGGGCCAGTACTCTGAACAAACTTCCAATTGTCCCTTGTCAGTCATTGCCTCCAGTCCATGCTCCTACCTTCCATTAAGTATGAGCAGGGAGGCTCAATCATCCATCACACAAGGGTCAGAAAGTGAAAGCGGGAAGGGGGGATACACTGCTTTGGCTTAAACCAGATAAGCTGAACTTTAGAGGTGAAATTGAGGAAATTAACAAGGGGAGCATTCTGGATGCTTGTCCTTCCAAGCTCCCCAGATTACCAGAATCCTACACCAGGCAGATGTCTGGGTCTCCTGAAAAGGGAAAGGGTACTGCATCTTATGTGGAGATGACCCATACTATGTCCCCTTGAGGACTGAGGGATACTATTGTAGGTCTGAACTAGTGGTCATTAAGATTGCTAACAGGTGAACAGTCAGCCTGTGGACCTTGTATTGGAATTCTGCCCCTTTCCCCCTTGTACCCTGCCTTGTCTTCCTACCTATCTCCTGTACACCCACCCTGTTCTCTCCACACCTATATCTTAGCCTTTCCTTTTTTTTTTTCCTCTCCTTGACCGGCTACTCCCCTTATTGTTGTGCACTATCCTGATTAAATGCACTTTAGGTATGTGCTATATGTGTATCTCGCCTCTCAACTGACCATTATATATTGTTACATTTTACCTCAGCATTTGAATTCTGTAGTTATCCGATCATCCGACTGTTTCTTTTGTTTTCACTGAGTATCTTGCCTCTTAACTGACCAACATTTATAGCCATGTTTATTCACTGCTTTTCTGTAGTTATACGGTCACTGCACTGTTGCTGTTATGTTCATGTTATATGTACTGTACCTGATTGCTCCTTAGCGTTTGTTTCTATACTTAATAGCACTGCCTTGTACATTCAAACTTGTTACTTTCTGCCTCTATAAATTTTGTGCTATTTTTTTTTTACTGGTTCTTTTGTTCTTTTAAACTGGATGTTTGTGAAAATGGGAATTTTTGCTCACATACCCTCCAGTACACAAATAAATTTGAATTGAATTGAATTTGAAATGGGTGGGGGAGGATGGAGACACCCAGGGGAGTGTATCAGAATGCAGAACCACTGAAGATTTACAGCAGCTGCAGAAGAGGAGGAAGGGATGGAATGAATAGGTGGAGTAAGGACTCTGACTCATAGTTGCTGAGATCTTGTAATGGGTACCAGAATAACTGTTTGATGGGAGAACATGCAAACATACGAACATATGAACATACGAACATAAGAACATACGAAAGAAGCCAGCATATACAGGCCAAAATGGTATATCTCATCTGCTTGAAATTGCAGCATGGTTTATTCCACCTCTGCCACCCCTCAACCCTGCTCATTTTCCTTATCTGGGTTGAGCTCTCCCCTTAAGTCAAGCCACTACCTAGAGTTATTTTGCCCTTGACTCTATCCCAACCTGTTTTGAAGCTGTCCACTGTCTTCTGAGAGACTAGCTCCTCTGGGAGTATATTCCATGCTGCCACCACTTGCTCAGTGAAGTAGTGCTCCTCATCTTCCTTCTGAAACTCCCCCCTCTAGTTTCATACTGTGACCCTTGTGACCCCCTCCCCTTTTAGCAGGAACATGCCCTTTGTACCAGTAGTATTTATGCCTGTTAGGTATTTCAAGGTCTCAATCATATCCCTCCTGTTCCGTCTGTCCTCCAGGGAGTACATGTTAAGCTTACTAAGTCTATTCTCATAGGTCTTATCCTTCAACCCATTAATCATTTTGGTTGCTCTTCTCTGGACCCCTCTAAGAGTTTGATGTCCCTCTTCAAATATGGATGCCACAACTGCATGCAGTACACCAAGTGCAGACTCACCAGTGATCTGTACAGTGGCAGTATCACTTCCTCACTCCTTGAGGAGATTCCTCTTGCTATACACCCCAACAACTTGTTTGCCTTAGCAGCCACCCTTCTGCACTGAACTGTGTGATTCATGTTCCATGTTACCATTACCCCAATATCCTTTTCTTCCTCGGTGACCTTCAACCTTTCACCACCTAAATGGTAGCTGTACCTGGGGTTCTTTGACTCTAAGTGCATGACTTTGCACTTTCCCACATTGAACCTCAGCTGCCATGTTTTTGACCACTTTTCCAGTGTGTCCAAATCTTTTTGGATCACCTTCACCTCCTCCCCCTCGTTCACTACTGCACCAGTTTTGGTATCATCCACAAACAGGCTCATTTTGTTCTCAACCCCCTATGCTATATCAGCAATGAAGATGTTAAAGAGTACTGGCCCCAAAATTGAGCCTTGTAGTACCCCACTTATGACTGCACATGGTGTCAAGAGTTCTTCTCTGACCACCACTCTCTGTTGCCTGTTCTTCAGCCAGTTTGCTATCCAAGCAGTCAACCTTTTCCCAACCCCCAGGGACCCCAATCTAGTAGTAGTAGTAAAAATGTTTTATTCATACAATAATGAATATGGATAACTCCACTGAGCCTAAGCTCCTTTACAGAGAGGTCCAAGGTACCAGTTCCAGTTACTCTTAAAACATTACAATAAATGTATAAAAAAAGACAACAACCACAACACATTTCTACATCAATAAATATGACACATTTCCAAAATATCCACTATTGTCTATATCAGAGACATACTATTTAATTAACAAAATAGACCACATTTAAACATTTAATACAATTTGCAAAAACTACCATTCCATTGTCCATATTTTTCTATGGACTGCCTGACAGTTTTCCATGCTGTACTGAGTCAAAGGCCTTGCTGAAGTTCAAGTACAGGACATCAACCATCTGGCCTCCATCCAGTGCCCTAGTGACCCAATCGAAGAAACCTATCAGGTTTGTCTGGCAGGGTCACCCTTGGATGAACCCATGCTGCCAGTCATGCTGTAGACTGTTCTCCTGCATGAATGTTACTAACCTTTCTTTTATGATGATCTTCATCAGTTTAGACACAATGGATGTGAGGCTGACTGGCCTGTAATTCCCTGGTTTGTCTCTAGACCCACTTTTATGAATTGGCACCACATCACCCATCCTCCAATCCATCATAACACATCCTGTCCTAAGGGAGGTGTTGAAAACATGAGTCAGGGGTATTTCCAGTACCTCAGCAAGCTCCTTCAGCATCCTAGGATGTAATTCATCTGGCTCAGGTGCCTTATCTGTCCATACTGACTTCAGGCCTTTGAGTACCCTATCTACTGAAATGGCAGAGGTTATTTATTTATTTATTTAAAAGTTGATAACTAGGAAAGGCACACTGAGCCGAGGCTCTATTCCATGCACAACCCGGGGCAGGAGACAAGAAAAATAGTTTACAATTGATATAGGAGTGATTTTACAGTAGATACAAGAATGTAAGACACCACAGTTTGCATTGATACAAGGTACATTCCACACATGAATTTACAATCCAATTGCATAATACATTAGTGCAGTAGAAATTTAAGCCGTACTGGGTCACTTTGCTGTATGAGGAACAGTGTAGTGAAAACCACACAGCCCATATAGTACTGGGAAGTATAGTGACAGGGTACAAAACCATGCAAGGCAGAAATGTAGGACGCACAGTTTCTGTACCCTGTCACAGATGGCTGGAGGGGAGGAGTGACACAGGGGTGAAGACCTCTGCTGTTGAGGTGGTCCATCCAGCAGCCACTGTGGCTCAGAGGGATGAGCCGCGGCACTGCAGGGCAGCTTTGAATCTGCTGACCAGGGCTCAGATCCTGGTGCCAGACTTTTGCAGACCCCATTGTGTGGTATTGTTTTGTTTTTTTTCTCCATTGGTGTTTCTCCACACCCCCGTGTTGAACCTCCCCCGGAGCTGATTATATTAATTGGGGGGGTTCAGGGGGTGCATTGGGTGAACCCTCCCCACAGAAAATACTTAAGTCTGTTGCGTTTTGCACCAGCATTCCTGTTGGCATTGTGTTTCAGTGCTGGCAAATGTATCCACTGTATTTACAGTGTGGTACATTGCTGCACTGTTGTGGTGTACAGCGAGATGACCCCATGCCAGTTGAAGCGCAGTACATAATGCATGCAACAGTTTATAAAATCTACTATTATCAGTAAGTGAGGCATAAAACACAGTAACTTTATGGTACAACACAAATAAGAGCAAGAGATGGTGCATGGGCAATAGCACTTTGTTTGGGATTAGTGAAGGTCTGGGTAGGAGCCAATGGGAATCAAATAGGGGGAACATGCATCTGGGGCAGGAGGGAACATTGGTAGGGGGGAAGTGGGAGGTGCCCAAAATACTGTTTGATGGATGTTGCGGTTGGCAAACTGCATACGGAAAGGGATAGAGCATTCCATAGGGTAGGGAGCCGGTAGGCAAAGGCTAGTTTCCCTGCGAGTGAGTGCAGAGTGGCTAAGGCAAAATAACATTGGTCATGGGAGCACAGTGCATAGCCAGTACTGGGGACTGGGGCTACTAGGGAGGAAAGGTAGGAGGGAAGGGTGTTGAACAAGAACTTGGTGATGAAAGATGCACAGTGTGCAAGTCAATGATTTGCAAGTGGGGAAAGGGAGACTGTGTGGTAGAAGTGGCGCTGATGAATACGGTAAGGGAGATTTGTGGCGAAATGACAGAAGGCGTGAAACAGTGTGTCAAGCTTGGCGAGGGAGGATTGTGGAGCAGAACTGTATACCACATCAGTGCAGTTGATGGATGGAAGGATAAGTTTGTTAACTATTTCCTTCCTGATTGGGAGGGGGACTGTCCTTATGCCTGTACAAAATGCATAATTTTGGATGGAGCTTATTGTGAATGGCGTCAAGGTGTAAGGAGAAGTCCAGTTTGAGGTCGAACCATACTCCCAAGTTTTTGCAGGAATCAACTGCCAGAATTTTGGAGCCATCTGGGGCATAGAAGGAGTGGGGAAAGTCAGTTTTACCAGTTTCTGGGTGGAGCCAAAAAGTCATGGCTACCGTTTTCTTGGTGATACATTTGAGTGATTTGGCTTTGAGCCACTGCAAAGTGTTTTCAAAATTGGTTTGGAGGATTGGTTTGATATGGGTGTAGCGTTGTGAAAAAATTACCATTAGTAAATTATCTATTACAAATACTTAGAAAGGAGACGAACGGAGATGAGGCTGAAGGCGGAAGAATTTAATGATTATAACAATAATCACAGCGAGAGATTACAAGTGGTACATCCTTCATTCTTCATTCTTCAAACTAACAGTGTATAGTGGCTTGCTTATATAGTGGAAGACAGTACTATGGTTGTCTATGATTGGTCCAAGACAAATATAAACTTTAACTTTAAAAAGGCAATTTTTCTTTTAGTTCATGCATGACAAGGCAATTCTCCTTTTAGTACATGCATGAGCTAATCTCTTGTCAGCATAAATGTATTGATAGTGTAAATTATACTACTATATAAGGATAATAATAATGGTCATTACCAGTTATCAAGGTTTAGAAGGAAAAAATAGGTTTGCACTTAGGAATGTGCACACAGGCACTCTGGTCCGTCCTAATAATAAACACTAAAAATAGTCTAAAGGGATAATTTAAACTCTCTCCCTGTATTTCTGTTTGTGCAGACACTTGAGACACCTGTTTTCTATTACTCACATTAGTACAAATATCAAAAGACACTTTAATATTACAAGTTGTTGCTCAGTTAAACTTGTAACTTTGCAAGTTTTGATATGATTCAGCTTCATAGATCAATATTTGTTACACAAACACCTTATGTTTTAGACCAAAATGAGGTTTGCCTGTAACATAGGGACACACTTCTATATCCCTTGTTACAATGGGCTATGGAGGGGCTGGATGTGAAGATCACTGTGTCATTGGCATACATTTTAACTTGGGATACTGAGCTGACAGAAGGGAGGTTATTTACAAATATAGAGAAAAGGGTGAGATCGAAGATCAACCCTTGCGGTACACTGGTATGGATGGGGAAGGGGGTAGATTTGGTGTCCCCCAGCTGTATGAACTGGAACCTGTCCAAGAGATAAGTCTTGAACCATTCGATGGTGGAGGGTGAGAGACCTATAGATGAGAGATCATCTAAAAGAATCTTGTGGGCAACTGAATCAAAGTCTTTAACTAGGTCGATAAAAATAGCCATTGTCAGGTGTCCCAATCAGTTATCCCTTCCCCTCCTTCCCCTCCATCCTTCCATTTGTCTGTGGAGTTGGTCCGTCATTTTCCCTTGTAAAAAACAAACAGAAGTACTCATTTGGTACCTCAGCCTGTTCAGCACCCTTTTCTGTCCACCCTCCTCCATTCCTGATTCTAGTTATCTTCTGCCTTACATTTCTTTTCTCCCTAATATACCTAAAAAATGATTTCTCACCTTTTCTTATCCCTGTGCAAGCATCAGTTCTTTTGAGGCCTTGGCTGCTCTCACAGTCCTGGTCACCTCCATAGATCTTGAGACAAGTTCCTCCCCATCTGCCTCCTTTTCAGTCTTTTTATACAGTATGTCCTGAAGGCTGCTCTTTTCTCCCATACTCTCTCCTGTACTACCATTGTCCACCAACTGGGCTTTTTGGACCTCGCTTTCTTGCTGGCACTAGTGGTACATGTGTTCTTTGCCTCCAACAGGCATAGCTTAATGATTTCTTACTTTTGGTGGGCATCCATATCAGGTCTTATTGTGGCTGCATGCTTCTTCACTATGTCTGCCATCCTGCCAAAATCAGCCTTCTGGAAATCCACTACCCTGGTGGGAAGGAGGATCAGATGAGAGGGTTTGTAGCACCCATAGCTGATCTTACAGAAGGGACATAAATTAAGATGCTCCAAAAATGGTGGGGGATGTCAAATGTCAAGTGATCTTGCTTTTGGGGGGACAGAACAAATGCCCTAGATATCATTACAATGGGACACCACTATGCACTCTTTTATAGGTCATAGGTCTTATTCGAGCAAAATAGGCAAATTTTCTCTTTGAAATTTTGCCTTTTCCCAAAGGTTGTATCCAGTCAATTTATTCCTCATGCAGTAATCATCCAGTTTAGACTTAAACTCTGTCATATTTTGGCAACTGACTACCTCTACAGGTAGGCTATTCTAAATTTTCACCACCATTTGGGAGAACCACAGTCTTATTTTTTTTGTACGATTTATATCCATGTTTACTTGAAGCAAGTGGGATCTTATTTCATATGGCAAAACTTTTATTTCTAGTCCTGTACAGTCCCATAGATCATGGTTATTAAAAGCCACATACATCAAACATAAGTCCCCCTCATCTTTCTATGGTCCAATGAATAAAGTCCCAGTCTACCCAATCGTTCTTCATAGACCAGGGTCTGCATACCTGCTATCATTTTTATTGCTCTTCTTTGTATCCCTTCTGAGGTCTTAATTCCTGCCATTGAATATGGTGCCCAAAACTGACTACAGCATTCCAGATTTGGTCTGACCGTCAAGCTACGATGTTTTCTAAAGCTAAAGTCATCAGTGATAGCAATTCCTAAATCTTTTTCCTCATGTGTTACAGTCAGTACCTTCCCCTTCAGTTCACATGAAATTCTTTTAACCGGTGATTTCAATGTAGATTGGAAGACAGTGGATAGTAATCACAAAATTAAGGAAATGTCTGTAAATTTAGATATGATCCAACTAATTGAAGGAATCACTAGGGTTAACATTAGACACCCAAAAGCATCAGCTACCTTCGACCTTATGTTCTCCACCGATCCAGAAGAATATGTGGACAGTGGAGTGCTCCCTGATTCTTTTTCCAACCATCAATTAATATTTTGCATAAGGAAACAGAAAATAAGATAACAACCTGGAAAGACTGTTCAATTTAGGTCCTATAAAAATTTTGACTATATAGGGTTTATGCTTGAGTTGGATACTCATAACTGGGATAGATTAGCTTGAATTCCTACAGTAAATGAAGTGTGGAATTTAGTCCATGAGGATTTTATGGCTATTTGCAATCATTATGTCCTTATAAAATATAGGAAGGTTAAATCAAATAACTCCCCTTGGTCTCAAATCAAAATCTCTTTAAGCTAAAAAAAACAGAGGGCTAGAGCATGGGGAACTGCTAAAATTTCCAACAAGGAAGTTGATTGGGTCAAATATAAGCAATTTCAAAACAAATATACTATTGTACTTAGGAACAGCAGGCAAGAATGTTTTAATAAAGAACTAACATCTAATTTGTCTGGGAATCCTAGGGAGTTTTGGAAAATCATGAAAAAGGTAGAGGAGGCACAAACTATGGACTGTCCAGAGACTTTTGAAATAAATAACATTCGAACCCCATTAGGCCCACAAGAAGTGGATAATTTTAATAATGTTTTGTAACTATGGGTACAGTATCTCTTCCTCAAAATTCTAATAAGGTTCCTGTACCTAATATACCCCAAGACACTATTAATCAAGTGTCCAACGGCTTTGAATTTGTCCCAATAACCCCAACAGATATACAAAGAGAATTATTGAAAATTAACATTAAAAAGATAGAGGATTAGATGAAATCCCTAACACCTTACTTAAATATGCAGCTCCAGTTATTTCATACCCTTTGGCATTTGATTTTAGCAAGGTTATCAAGGACGAGCAACTCCCAGATATGTGGAAAAAGGCCAAGGTAATCCCTATATGTAAAACTGGACCAAAATTTAATATAGAAAATTACAGACCAATTTCTTTATTGCCAGTTGTTGCTAAGATATTTGAAAGGTTAATAACAAAACAGTTGCAAGAATTTTTGGAAGTAGGTAAGATCATAAATAAGCATCCATCTGGGTTTAGACCACAACATGGTACTACTTCAGCATTAATAAAGGTTACTGGTGATATCACCAGAGCTCTGGACAGGGGGATGTCGATGGGGTCAATTTTTTTTTGATTTGTTGAAAGCATTTGACACCTTGGACCATGACATCTTCCTATCCAGACTAAATGGCCAGGGATTATCCATGCTGGTGGTATAACTATTTCATGCATATCTGAGTGGTAGAAAACAACAGGTAGTCACAAATGACTGTGCATCAGAATTTAGAACCATTATCTCAGGGGTACCCCAAAGGATCTATTTTGGGGCCTATTTGTTTTAATTTATATATTAATGGACTCAACCTGGTTCATTTGGGGGTTGGTTGGCATTTATATTCTGATGATAGTATTATTTATTTAGAAGGTACATCTATTCAGATGATTGAAACTACATTACAGGATGAGTTTATAGAGCTTCAAATTTTCTTTTTGGATTCTAAATTTATTCTAGACTGCCAAAAGACTCGGGTTGTTTTATTCTCAAGGGATAGAAGGATTAGGACTTTGGAAGTTCCCTTAAGGATTAAGACTTTGGATGGTGTCACCCTCCAGCAAACTCAGAATTACAAGTATGTAGGCCTGTATCTGGATAATGCTTTGAAATGGAATATACATGTGGATTATGTATTTAAAAAGGTGGGAAAATGTTTGGGGGCCTTATATAGAATCAAAGGGTATATGTCTGAGAATATTAGAAAACTTGTGGTCACAACATTAGTATTCCCTCTTTTGGACTATGGGGACATAGTCTATATGGGTGCAGCAAATATAGTATTATCTAAGATAGATGTGATGTTTAATAAATTGGCTAGATTTATTTTAGGAGTTCCGAGAATGACACATAGACAGCAACTATATGATCTGTTGGGATGGATGTATCCTAAAGATAGGAGGCTATCTCATGTATTAAATTTTATGGTAAAGTGTAATAAGGGGGAGGTTCCTGATTATATATTGAATGAATTACAGATTAGGGAAATTAAATCAGGACTACAGTCTACATATGGTATTGAATATAAACAACGTAAAATGAGGACAGAATTTGGTCGAACACATTTTTTTAACAGGGCCCCCAGATTTGGAACAGCTTGCCTCATGATTATAGATCAAGAATAATGGGTATACACCCAGGTGAAATTAGATCCTGGTTCCAATGAGAGGCTATCAAAAATGTTAGAGAGGGAATCACCTGATGTGTAAAACACTGGAAAATTATATCTCTGCTATTTACATTCTTGGGTACTTGAAACTGAAAGTACAATAACATTTGTTATGTTATAATTGTTGTCATTATGTATCCTGTGTGTTGTAGGATATATGTTTTATTATGATGTACTGATGGTCTAATGTATTTGATATTTATTATAATATTTTGTAACTATATTGTGTTTATTTTAACATTGGATACAATCTAGGGCCTCGCTGGAAATGAACTTGTCTCAGTCGAGTTGTACCTATTCGCTGTTATATTCCAGTTGAATAAAATTGTTACTACTACTACTACTACATAAGTGGCTTCTATGTTATTTTTGCCCAAGTGCATTACTGAGCACCTATCTACATTAAATTTCAATGTGCGGTCCTCCGCCCATTTCTCTAACTTATACATATAATTCCCCTCACAACTGCTAGTGTAAAGTGGCAACCCTGGTATACAATACTCCAATCAACCTAGGCCAAAAACATAATTACATTACTACAGTAACATTTAAGCACAGATCATAGACTGTAGAGATTGTTGATGTACAGTACAATACAGCATTACATCAAAACAGTACCTATGGTTTATAAACAATTAAAGTCAGCAGTCCGTTTCAGAGTGAGGCTTAGACTGCCCAATAGTGACTCAGTTAGGTAAAGGGACAACAGCTTAGGCTTGCTGTGTTGTACAGATGTGGACCTTAAACCTAGCCTCTCCAGTAGGCCATCCCTTAGAGTGGAGCAAAGTACTCAGGAAAGGAGGCACAGGCCCAGTCAAGGCTGCCTGTCTGGCAACCTGGAAAAACAGAGTATTCATTGTGTCCATTTGTAACTTAAGCCAGTAGCTTTTTTTTACTTTGTTGCAACTTTAGGGGCATGTGAAGTACAAAAAAAACTTTAACCAAACTTTGCAATATTCTTTGATGATGCAAAGTCAAGATTCATAGCCAATATACTCCTATGGGATGCAGCGAAGTGTAAGACTTTGCAAAGTTTGCTCTAGGCAAAGTTCTCAGATTACAGGCAGTACCATGTGGGAAGGTCACATGGTGTCTATGAAACAGGAAACTGACTGGGACAGCTGTACTCTGTGCAGTCTTAGCAGTGCATGTGTGAGAAGACATGATCTGTCTGTGAGTTCTGTATGAGAACCTTACTCCTTGGTGTAAAAGCCTCAAAAGCAAAAGTTTTTTTTCAAAACCATGTATAGTTTATTTGTCAAGCTTCATTTGAAATTTTTTCTGAAGTTTTATTTGTAGTTTTGTACTATTTTTAGTTGAAGTTTTAGTGTGTGCTCTGTCTGTATTGCTGTGTAATCTTATTCTGACTATAGCACATTTGCTGTGGTGGTGGAAGGGCAATCAACATTCTTTTTCTAATTCCTTTTGCAAGTCAACTGTACCTTCAAATCAGGTTAAGTACTAAATCTCAACTCTCAGTTGTCCATTATGTAATTTCCCGATGATGGAATCCCAACTATACACGTGCCCGACTTTAAAATTTCCCGTATTCTATAATCTCGACGCAAGTCACAACTGTAGACATACATCCTCGGTCTGAACAGATGGCGGTTGCTGTTTTACTCACCACTGTCTTGTATCAGCTGCTTCTCTCTGTGTGTTTTCAAATTGCATCCTAGTACATTAACAGCTATTCTTAATAAGGGGTTAAGTTGTATGCGCAGACATAGTAAGGGCTCACCTGATGAATGATACCTTGCTTACGGCTTAATTGGAGAATCACATTAAATTGCAACTCCAGTTTATACTGGTTGCCATATAGCCCTGCTGTTCCCCTGAACTAAGTAGTGTACTGTTGTCAGCATTCTCACCATGGCTGAAGTTTGCACTGTTGTGCCTTCACAGAAGGGAAATGAAAAGATATGTGTTTGTGATTATCTGCTAGTGAAAGAGAGGAACCACGGTGATTTATACTACTGGTGCTGCCAATGTAGGAAATCATTGAATTGATCATTCAATGGAGGAACCAACATGGCGGCCACACTGGGCTAGCTAAACGTAGTGCTTGTAGACTAGTTATTTTTACTTCCTTTATTTTGTTTTATTTCAATTATAGAGCTTAATTTTGTTGTTGTGTCAGTTCTATTTATTTATGGTAGTGCAAGTTTAAGTTTAAACTAGTAAAGGACTTCCAGAGATGCAGATTAGTCAGACAGCATTTTCGGGTAGTTTTAGAGACTTTGACTGCGGAAAGCTCTGACTTTAGCCTTTTAATTGCATTGCTAATTTGCATTGATAACTTGCTCCATTGTTTATGGAAAGCCCCGACTTTGGGCTTTAAACTGTGTGTTAACTTATTTTGCAGGAAAGTTGAAGGTGCTTTAGTTATCTAACTTCTTAGCGCCTGCCTGCTTACATTGAAGTGACCTGACTCTGGCTGGTGTTTTTACTTAACCGGTGACTATGGAAGCATGGCAGGTTAGCAGTGGAGGTGGAAGCAGTAACAGACATTTGGAGTATGGAGGTGCTCTGAGGAATATGGTCCTAGTCTTGGCTTGGAATCAGTTGATTAGGAGCATCATTGAGGGACTGTGGCATCCAGACCATCTGGATTTTATTGCCCTGCCTCAGATTATTGAATTGCTTGATCCGTGTGTGGTAAGCCCCTGTGAAGGGGTTTTGTTTGAACTTTGGGTCAGGTGGGTTGGCGAGTGGGCTCCTTCTTGAGCTGGTGCGGTGACTCCTTGGGGGTGCTGGTGGCCACGCAGAAGAGCTCACCTTGGGCCTGTCAAAGGACAGGCATTAATGGTGGTTTCAATAGATAATCCTGGGGGTCGGCTGGAGGGCCGTTCAGACCAGGTTGTTGAAGTTTTGGCCTCCATGCTTCACGGGGATTACTCATTGGTTTGAGCTTTGGGGGAGCATTCTTAGCACCACCTGCATTCTGTGCCCGTATTTTCCCCTCTGTGGTGAAGTGAACTCCACTAAGAAACCTGGGTGGGTTTCTTTTCCGGGTCGGGAGTTGGACATTTATTCAGAAGACAAGCAGACTGCTCCTCGAGAAGTTTTATCATCTGCTGGGAACTGCTACCTGCCTACATTTCCCTATTGACACCCCGGTCAGATCTTTTTTTTCCTTAATTTTATTGCTTAGACTTGCAACTATTTCAATGGGTAATAGGAGCTGCAAAGTTACATGTAACTAGGAAGTGTTGGACTAATCAGGATTTACAAATGAACTAAGAAATCAAGTGACTTGCTGTTTCAGTATTTTATTCTTATTATTTTATTTGTTTCCTTTGTATTTTGAATGTGTGTTAATTTTTGGTATTTGGTGTTCTTTCATTTGTTCATGTATTTGTTTTCCCCCATTGTACAAGAGACAGTGTGTGGGATTTTATTTGTTGACCTCTCCTTCCCCCCATTCTGTGAGAGAGAGAGAGAGAGAGAGAGAGAGAGAGAGAGAGTGGAGGAGTGAATTATCTAGTTTCTCAATAGCGGGCAGGTCTCTATTTTGTTTATTTTATTTTTATTTTATTTTGTCCATCATCCCCCACTCTGGGTGAGAGAATGGAAGAGTGAATTATTTGGATACTTGAGAGGGGTATGTCTTTATGTTGTTCTATTTTATTTATCTTATTTTGTCCACCACCCTGTGAGAGAGAGTGGAGGATTATATTTTTTGGGCCGTTTATGTGGGTCGGAATTTGATTTATTAAAATTTTTGGGTTTTGTTTCATTTTTAGTTTTGTCCCCCACTCTGTAAGAAAGAGTGGACGACTATAGTATTTTGATCTCAGAGAATTTGATTTATTTTATTGCTACTTACTGCATTTGTGATTTTGAATGTTCTGGGTTTTTGGGTGTGTGACGTGAGATTTAGGGTGCCTAGATGTGTCGGTGGACTGCCCCCCCGATCGTGCACTACTCACCCTCTGAACTTCATGACCTCTGCCCATTTACTGCCCCCCCTTTACAGTTTACAGTATATCAACATTGTAGAATATTGGGAATTGCTCATGTGGGGCAGGGCTGGGCTGGAGGTTTCGAACGGCAGAGGGTGAATGAGCAGGGTTCTCGTATTGGAGTAGTGAGGCCCAGGAGACGCCCTGGGGCAAAATGGATTCTGGAACATGGTTCTCCATGCCTGGTCTCCATACCCAAGGGTTCCACTACTGGTGGGCATATAGCTTGGGCAGCCCCGGAATCCCATCTGACTCGAGTGGTGTTATGCAATGCCAGATCTATCATAAACAAAACTGCAATAATTGCAGATCTTGTTGGGACAGCAGATCTGGTTTGCATCACCAAGACCTTGCTGGACGATAATGCTGGCCCCATATTGGAGGCTGTTCTTCTGGCCAGGTACTTGGTGATACACCACTCGAGATTGGACCACGGGGGGGGTAACTATCTGTTTCAAGATGGAACTGGACCTTACAAGTGTGCCAGTTGAGGAGACCAACTTATTCGAATGTACCATGGTTGCAGGTGTAGGCTGTAGGATCAATCTCATCTACCATCTGCCCGGGGATGAGAAGTGGTTCCTTCAGGAAGTAGCGGACTTCATGGTCGACATGGCATTTGAGTCATCCAGGTTGATGGTTCTGGGTGACTTTAATGCCTGGATCGATGATGAACTCTCATGATTTGGACAGGACTTCCTCCAGTTGATGACATCACTGGGCTTTACACAGGTGGTCACTCTCTTGACCTGGTTTTACTGCTGGGGATTGAAACCTCTGACTTGGTGGTGGAACCAGTCAGATGGTTGGATCATCACACGGTGGGGTTCAGTTTTTATGCCCCCCGTATAGGCCTGTCCATGTGGAGATGGTCAGATACCATCCTTTACAGGATGTGAGCCCTGATGGTCTATCGGTGGTATTAGACCTATCAGTAATTCTGGAGGCAAGTGGGAGTCCAGAGAGCCTGGTTCAGGCCTATAATAAGGCCATTACTATGGCCCTGGACTCTATCATTCCCATCCATGTCCATCCTCTCTCCTTTCACCCTCTGTCCCCTTGGTTTGACGGGACCTTGAGGGAGTTGTGGTGACTTGGACGAAGGTTAGAGCACCACTGGTGGAAATCCACCCTGATTACTGACCACCTTAGACTGATGGAACATTATCAAGTCTATCAATCAGCAATCACCCATAAGAAGGCAGAGTTCCTGTCCACGGAGATTGCTGCTGCTCAGAATTGACCAGCTTAGCTCTTTTGAACCATGGACAGGTTGTGCAACCCAACCTGTCTTCAGGTTCGATGAGTCTTTTCACAGATTGAGTGTGATGAGCTCGCTCAGTTCTTTTTGGCTAAGGTGGCCGGCAACAGGGTGGAGATCCAACCGGCACACTCTATGGGAGCTGATTGTGGTTGGCGTATGGTCTCTCCCCCTTGGTTTACCTAGAGTTCTTTTGACCGGCTGGAAATTGTGGATGTTGTGCAGATTGCCCAGGGTATGCACCCAACTTGCTGTAGTCTGGACTCAGGCTCAACTTCCCTGATAATGGGTTGTTGTGACATTGTAGCCCTGCTCCTAGCAAAGATAGTTTCATGCTCCTTAGAGTCTGGTGAGTTTCCTAGCTCCCTGAAGGAGGCGGTGGTGACACCTCTCCTGAAGAAAGCTGCTCTGGACCCACACTGTTTTGCAAACTACGGACTGATCTCAAAACTCCCCTTTGTTATGAAGCTAATTGAGAACGTTTTTGCTCTGTAACTGGAGAACCACCTGACCGTCCATGACATCTATGAACCCTCTCCAATCCAGTTTTCATAAGAAGCATAGTACCGAAACCGCACTGGTTCGGGTGCTCAATGATCTCTTGGTGGTGAGAGATCAGAAGCACCATTCTATCTTGGTTCTTCTTGATCTTTCCTCAGGTTTTGACACAGTGGACCATGGGGTGCTTCTCAAGTGCCTGAGGTTCATCTGTGGCCTGTCTGGTACAGTTTTCAGATGGTTTAAGTCCTTCCTCACTGGCAGAACTCAGAGGGTGGTGTGGATTTTTTCCTCTGACCCATTCTCTCTGCCATGTTGAGTTCCTCAGGGCTCGGTGTTGTCCCCCATATTGTTCGCAATTTACATTCTGCCCCTCAGAGACATTGTAAGATGGTATGGGCTGAGGTTTCACTGCTATGCTGATGATACCCAGCTGTACCTGTCTTTTGCATCTGACCAGGATAGTGCATGCTTGGTATTTAACAACTGCCTTGCTGAAATCCAGGACTGGATGAGCTCCAGCTGGTTGAAGTTGAACTCTGGAAAGACTGAGGTGATGGTAGTGGATCCTGGTCACTGAACAGAGGGGTTGGGGGCTGGCCAACCCACCAGACTTTGTCTTGGGATATCCAGCTTCCTTCCTCTGAACAGGTTCAAGACCTGGAGATGATTCTTGATGATGGGCTGACACTGCATTCGCAGGTGTCGGTAGTCATCAAGTCTTCTTTTTCCCATCTGAGGAACATCGCCAGGGTTAATCACCTTGTTCCATCCGGTGACCTCTCAATGTTGATCCATGTCTTTGTGACCCCGCGCCTTAACTACTACAGCTCCCTTTATCTAGCACTTCTGGGGACTGATATCCACTGCTTGTAGCTAGTGCAGAATGCTGCGGCCCGGCTGTTGACGGGGACTCCTCGTTCGAGTGACATCATGCCGGTACTGCGCGAACTGCACTGGCTGCCTATTCAGTGGTGGAACACCTTTAAGGTCAGGCTTCTGACCTATAAAGCCCTGCACAGACTGGGCCCAGACTATCTGCAAGAGCCCCTGTGCCCCTACTGCCCCGGGCGATCACTCCGCTCAGCTGACGGCAGGTTGCTGGAGATTCCCAGGATGAGCCTTAAACCATCTGGAGCCCATGCATTCATGTATGTGGCCCCAGCCCTATGGAATTATCTACCCCATCAGATACGTGAGTGCATGACCGTGGATGGCTTTAAGAAGGCCTTGAAGACACATCTGTGGCTGAATGCCTACCCAGACTGATTATGTTAGTTATTCTATGTATTCTGTCATTTGGCTATATTTCTATGTATTTTAGTGCTTTATATGTTTATTTATTGTCCAGTGCCTTGGTGCTGGAAAGGCGCTTTACAAATAAAGTTTATTATTATTATTTGTTATTGAAGTGTCTTGGCAGAGCTACCACAGTTCTTGTTGGTGGCCAGCAGCATCTAAGGAGTCACCAGGAGCACAATCACACTCCAGACGCAACTGATGCACCCACTGCATGTGCCATTGCATCCCTGAAGTGGAGAGCTGTGGACACTCACGATACCCTGGCACAACTTATCCAGGCAGTCACCTCAAGTCTGCTGGGGAAGTCAGACAAAGCATGCCTAGGAAACAATCACTGCAGCAGGTTGTGAAGAGGGCCTGTCTCCTCAACATACCATCACAAGCCTTGAGGAAATAGTCGTGCCTGATGAGCTGAAGCTTGTAAATGGACACCCCTGGTTCACTAGGGATTCAACCTGCAGTGAAGAGAAATTGTTATCTTTCCCACAAAACGAAACATACAGCTTCTGCATAATGCACCATACTGGCTCATGGATGGCACATTCAGAATAGTGGCCAGTATGTTCTGGCAGCTCTATTCAATACATGCCCCTGTTGGCAATCCTGAAAATAGTCAGATTGTGCCCCTGGTTTATGCCATTATGTCCTCGAATTCTCAGCAATGTTATCAGAGGCTGTTCCAGGACTTACAAGATCTGGCAGGTGATGCATGTTTGAGACTGTCCCCCTCATTCATTATTACAGACTTCGAACAGACCACAGTAAATGCTTGCAAAATAGAATTTCCAGACAGCAACAATAAAGGTTGTTTGTTCCATTTAGGGCAGATCATATAGAGGAAAATTCAAAATTTAGGTCTTGCCATGCTGTATGGTGCTGACCTACAATTTGCCCTAAAAATGAGACGATTGGTGGCTTTAGAATTCTTGCCCCCTGAGGACATCAAAACATTTTTTGTTGAACTAAAACAAAGCATGCCTGCGAACAGTTCTGCATTAATGGAGTGGTTAGAAGAAAACTATATTTTGGGACGTATTTGGAGACAGATGTGGAATAAAACATCAATACGCAGCCCACCAATAGGTACTGGATCATAATGTGGCACGCTTAATAGCTTACGACATTATGGCTAACCCGGTACAGTACTGCACCAGTAAGCAAATGGTGCAATACCACGTATACTGCTGTACGCAGCATTGCACCATTCTCACTCTCCCAGGCAGAGGATAAGACCTCTGCTGGGAGTGGGTTCCATCGACCAGCTGCTGTGGCTCAACGGACTGAGCCACAGCACCAGAGAACCCAGGCAGTGCTTCTGGGAACGGATTTGATTCCTGGTCCCAGAAACTTTCATTTTTTCTAATCTTTGTGTGCTTCCCAACTTGAACCTCCCCCCCGAGTTGAGAATCTATATTGGGGGGTTCAAGGGGCGCAGCCCCCCATGATGATGTGTGTGTGGGGGGCATAGCCCCCCACAGAAAAAAGAGATATGCCACAGGGCAAGAATCACGCTTTATTGGCAGCACGATTTTGCCATGCAGCATTATGAGCCCATGCCCACCAATATTTCCCCCCACATTTTGGTCCAGGCAGGGATGAGGTGGGGCCCATACACCCCGAGTTCCTGAGTTTCACCAGGGCACCAGACCAGGACAGGCAGGGGAGCTGGAGATCTATGCCAGGTGCTCTGTCTCCTCAGGGCACAGGGAGCTGATTTTCACATTTTCTGGGCATGACATGTGCCCCAACATCAAGGCATGCCCACCAATGTCCATCATGCCTCCCCCTCTCTCTATTGCCAGATACTTGCTGTATCCCAGGACACCACCTGAGGACAGCCAAGCACCAAGCCACATCCTCCATCCCTCCCAGAAAAGGCAAGCAGTCCCCTGGATACTCAAGCCTCCTCCCCCTGGCCAGCCCTCTAACTCCCCGGTCTTGTTCCTGAAACCAGGTCACTGGCATCACAAGTGGTAGTGCTACTGCTGTGCCAGCAGGCAGGCCTAGCAAGCCACTTAAATGTCCCTCACTTTGTGTGCACCTTGAAAGTAGCATTTGCTCAATGTACTTTTCCTTACCCCAGAATTTAAAATCAAACCAAACTGAGCAAAATGTGCAGCAGAGGTAAGGGCAATATCATAGTGGCAAGGCAGCAGCAGGAATGAGACAAGCAACTGGAAGGCAGCAGGCAGAGGCAGTCTGTGCTATTAAAAAAATGAGAGCAGATGATGTGGCCAACATTCTGGTTGATATAGAGGTGGGGTGTGGGGCTTGAGATAGTCAGACTGACAGTCAAGAAATTGCATTTGACCCTGATTTGTTGTTTACTAAGATATGTGAAAATTCTGAGCCTGATGAACCAGAGAATATGGTGGATGTGGTTGAACCCTTACATGCAGAAGAACTGCAGCCTATGGAAGTCAGATCTATGGAAAAAGATGCTGAGGAGCAGAAGGAAGACTAGCAAGAGGAGGGGGTGGCAAAAGTGGAGGACAGGGAGGCGGAGGAGGAGGAGGAGGTGTTTGAAGATGAAGGCAATGTTCATGATCCAGAAGTAGATCCTTCCTGGGAGCCAGACATTAAAAAAATGAAAGTGGATGATATTAAAGAAAAACAAAACTGATGGGTGAACTCCACCCCAAAAAGACTGTTGTTGGAAAATGTCTGCCTGCCAAAACGATATTACTAACTATTTACTAGCCATGCCCCAGGCATCACCTGCCACATCAATGTCATGATCTTCACTTGTGCCTTTTTATAAAATGTCTCATTCCTCCAAATCCCTTGTTGGGAACTTTATTATAATTGCCCCCCTCCCAAATGATGAGTCGGTTTGCAATTTGCCTGCTATGCCAGGAGAAAGTAAATCATGGCAAAAAAAGATCCTGGTTGGGCACTAGTGGGCAATACACTCATTTAAAAATAAAGCACCAGGGTAAGTGGCAGCAGCATCAACTTCTAGTAGCAGGAAGAGTGGGAGGTAGTAACACAGAACCTACATATGTAAGGGGGGGAGGGTAATTTAGAAGTGGATGTTTTAGCCAAGGAGGATATTAACTATACTCCTATTGGCAGAAATCGATCCATCAACATTACTAATGGCAGCGGTCATCCATGTCCTGGCAAAACCCCCATTCTCTGTGACAAAAACCAGCACACCAAAAATCACTTGCTTGTTAACCTTTGGTGACCGGAAGATGACCCCTGAGCAATGCAGTGCCCATGTGAAGCTTTTCCACCAAGCACCACCCAAACAGGTACAGCCCACAGTCATCAGCATTCTGTCCTGGCAGTGCAAATTCCTCTAAAATCATACTGTGGCAGGGGATTGAATGCAGGAACAGCAGAGATACTTGCCATTGACCTGTTGCCATTTTCAATCAGTGAAAATGAGGGATTCCATCTGTGTAAGGCAAAAGCATGCCCAAATTGGTAGGTTCCTTCTAGGACTTATTTATCATAGAGGAGCATTCCAGAACTGAGTAATGATGTTGAAAATACAGCAAGCCATGCACTGCAGCATTCCTCAGGTTACTTTATCCACATAACCACTGACATTTGGAGTAGTGATTTAATGCCTAAAGCTCATACATGTGTGTAACTGAACACTGGGCAGACCTTCCAGAAGTGAGCCATGATTTTGTTATCTAATACAATGTAACAAATTGTATGTGTGGGAATGGCACCAGCACTGACAGAAGCAACAGTCAATAGTATGTACTGTATAAGAGTGCCAGGCTTGCAATGAAAAGCATGTTTGAGTCACACAGTGTATGCAAAATTTTGTCTTCACTTTTAGAGGAGCTAAACACCTGGCTGCACCAACTCTTCCTAAAGACAGGGTTTATTGCAAGTGGCAATGGGTCAAGCACAGTTAAGGCCATTAACCACTTTTTTTTCAGGGTACATTGTTTGGCACACTGTATTAATCTGGTGGTTACAGAGTTTGTGTCTCAGGCAGACATTAAAGACTGCTGATCACGTGCAGGAAAATCTGTGGGAATTTTGCAAGGTCCAGAAAGGCCAAGGACCAGCTGTGCACTACAAATAAAAAACATTTATTTATTTATTTATTTTAAAAGTTTAACTAGGAAGATGTACTGAACCAATAATAGATCATTTCCAGATGCATCCTGGGGTAGAGAAGAAAAGTACAAGAACATTCAGAGCATCAAAATTATATAGAACTAAGCAATTATTAGAAGAGAATGGTCATACAATAAATGATATAATACATTGTGACTGCAATAAATTATGTATCAATGCATGGGCAAGTCAGAGGATCTACCCAATTGGCATTAAAGGAATTACACATTAAGTGCAGAAGGAGCGTAGTGAAGTGTAAGGGAAATAAACTGATGGAGAACCAGTTGTAGATGGGGGGGAGTAGGGAAAGGGAGGTAGGGCTAAAAAAGGGGAAGAGAGATTGGGAAAGAGGGATTTAGGATATTGAGAGGAGAAGGGTCAAGGATCAGCTGCAGTTGCAGGAGTGAGCAGTGAAGTCATGGAGGAGAGAAGAAAGGGAGCTTTGGGACTAAGAAGATCAGATGGTTAGGGGAGAGAATTCCAGAGTTTGGGGAAGCATTAGGAGAATGCAGCCTGAAAAAATGGCCAGGATCAGCACTGGATGAAGCAAGAGGCTGTAAAGAGGTGGAACTCAATTGTATGTATGCTTGAAAGGACGTACGAGCAAGGTACGGTCTTTTCCAAGTACATGCAGCTGTATACAAGAAGGGACAGTTCAGGTGTTTCAGTGTCATTAGCCACCAATCAATGGAGGTTCATAGATGGCTTGATTGTAATCTTGTGCCCATTCGGTCATGCAACACAGGTAGTGAATGGGGACACAGTCTTCTCAAGCCAGGCCATACCTCTTCTCCATGTGCTGAGGTACACCATTGTGAATGTGCAGAGGCAGTTTGAATTGACTGGTGATGCACTCAGTTATTCATTTGTTGAGCATTTTCTGGAGGTGCTAGACCACAACAAACACTTGAACAGCATACTAGCAAATGAATTCAGCATTACGACCAAGCTGGACCCCCTGATTCAAATATGCATTGTCCTCAAACATTCATGGGGGACACAATCAGGTCCTATATCTTCAAAAGCTTCTCACAAACAAGGCACATGGGATGTATGTTTTGAAAAGGCAGCATTAGCAGCTTATTCACAGGATGCAGGAAGAGCATCTGGCTTGGGAAAGGCAATTAGAATGGAGGATAAATAGTGCAGGGTGTAGACAGGCATACTCACTGTACACATTTGTGTACAGTTTTGTTGAGTGCCTGTCACAAACCATATGCCACTCTGTTAATATTATCATTCTAATCTGTAGTATTTGTGTTAGTGTAGGTCACTGGGAAGTGTCCAATACATGTATAACCTCTTTAGAGAGTAGAGGAGTCATCTGACAATGATCTGACTTGTTTGGAAGGGGGTGCCATTTGGAAAGGATGTGTACATTTTTTAATTGGGGGGGTGTAACTGTTGGAGATTGTGTACAAAATGGAAATTTCTGGCTACACTCCTGTAGCATGTCTGCAGGCGAAAAAGCACATACAACATCTGATCCACTTTGGGCAGTGCTCTTGCAAGTCGGGGTTGCTTACCATGAGTCACTGGACATTGTTGATGATGAGGAAAAGGCAGTGGTGAGAGCAGCTGAGGGATACAAGGCTGATCAGGTACATCTAGCTGCTGATAAGGAGCACTTCTTTACTGGTAGAATAAGGTGAAAAACTGGACATCACTGGCAGCAGTAGACTTAAAATATCTGAGCTGTCTACCATCTAGTGTGAGTGCTAAATGTGTTTTCAACTCAGCCGGGCCATTATTATGGACAGACACACTAACCTTTCCTCCAACAATGTCAATATGTTGACATTTATCAACTGAATCAGCATCATATTCCATCAAGTAGGACAGCATCAGTTTAGGCACCACTTGCACGCTAGGACATAGAAGGATGACAGGCATTCTCAGCATAGAAGCAGGAATGATAGAAATGGAAAATGACTTCCATGGACACTGAAGATGGTGAAGATGAATTCCTTGCATCCCAGCAAGACGGCATTATTGGACAGGAGTGAAAGACTCATGTCATGGGAAAAAAAAAATTCAGGGCTGTTGCTATGTGGTGTGTCTAGGACACATTTGGAAACCAAATGTTATCATTTTTCTAATATTTTCTAATTTGAAATAATATTTTCAATACATACATATCTTTCCTGATTTTATTAAGCCTTGTCCTGATTTGTGGGGTAGGAGGTTGAGAGGTATGCCAAACAAGTACCCAACTGTGCTCTGCTGCTGTTTGCCTGCACCTCATCCCTTCCTATCCATGTTGATGCTGCTGACCGAAACAAGTACTAACTGTGTTGCTCTGCTGATGCCAAATGCCACCTCTTCCTCTGTGGTGAGTGACAGTGCCATAGTTTCTGGAAATGGGGGTGCAACATAGGTGCTGAACCTGATATTTTTCAGAGAGGGGAGGGCAATGTGAAGCCTGAGCAAGACGGCTGCTAGATATTAATGCTCTGCTATATCCTGTGTTATTTTTGCTAACATTTCTAACATTTTTGGAGGCTAACAACTCAGAGAATTCAATTTCAGGAAGCGGAGACCCTCAAGATCAACATGGGAAACCTGCAGGAGGAACAGCAGCAGGGAACAGGAGCTAAATCAAAAAATGCTCCTGTGGCCACAAATATAAGGTCAGCACTTGGCCGTGCTGATGAACTGCCATCTGGGGAAGAAACCCTCCAAACAATTGGGCTGAAAATAAACAGATTGATCAGCATGGTGGCTGGATTATCTGACAAGTTTGTTGGCCTAACAAACTGAGTTGCCACCCTGGAGAAGACAATGGACACTATTCAAATGGCATCTGTTGAAACAACTAAGAGGGCTGATGTGGCAATGGGTGCTGTCTCTACAATGCTTAAAAAGAGCAACCACTTTAAGTTTAGATTAGAGATGCTCGAGAACCAGATTTGGGCCACCAATATTCTCCTTCTGGGAATGCCAGAGGGCTCGGAGGGAGCCCACCTTCTGTTATTTTTACAAGACTGGTTGATACAACAACTTGGTGAGGAGGTCTTCCTCAAAGTTCAGGCCACACAAAAGGCCGATGAGATCATGACATGAAGTTGCCTGATTGATTTGGTAGCACCACGGACAATCATTCTTATCACAGATGGCATGGGGACCCAAGACCACCTATTGGCAGTAGTGAGGCAGAAGGGACCATTTTTGCAAGATGGGCAACAAATATGTCTTTACCCTGACATCAGCTATGTCACAAGGCAAAAATGGAAAAAATTCAATGGAGTCCAGGCTGTACTCTGGGAGGCCCACATCTCACATGGAGTTATCTTTCCAGCTTGGATGAGGACAGCACACGAGGGAAGGATTTGCCTGTTTTTTGATCCTGCTGGAGCCTTGAAATGGGCTCAAAAGTATGCTCACCCTGAAACTTGGAGGTCCATGCAGGAAGATTCAGCTTTGGAAGAAGAAGAGGATGATACCTGATTGACTATTTCCTAGATAAATTTCTGGGTAAACATGTAGGTGGGTAGTAGCACTATTTCTGGGCAAGGCAGAAAGTTTAAAAATCTAAGCTTGTTTCCCTGTGCTTTACCCAGAATAGTGTGGTACTTGTATGGGGGTTTGTCTGTTTGGACTTACATTCAACCGTTTCTTCATTGTTGTTAGTAAAGCTGTTTGCGTGTTAGGTACTGGTAGTAAGATAGAATACTAACTTGGAAAATAAGCCAGTTTAAGTGGGGAAGATACATACTTCTTGTACTTTTTTTTTTGGTTAAACATGTATCCCACAACATGAATAGATCACTATGTTCAAGTACCATAGAAATGCTGGCTTCATCATGGATAACTCGTTTACTCTGGCAGTGTTTTATAACTTCTTTGTACCTTTGGAGCACCACAATGGTAAAGCATGGTATTACATCCACCTCTGTAGCAGGTGGGAACAGTTCGGGATGTTTAATGATTTGACTCTTTCTGTTTTTTTTTTTTTAGTTGTTTAACCAGGTATAGCACACTAAACTGAAAGCTTTTTTACAGGAGCGACCTGGGAGCACAAGGAGGTTAAGTGACTTGCTCAGGGTCACACAGTATGCAAGTGGAAGTTGTGGGATTCAAACCCAGGTCTAGTCTGCTGGATGTCACCAAATTTGCAGCTCAGAGCCTTAGACCACTGCGCTATACTGCCTCCTTTTATAACCATGCAGCTCATGAGCTTTAATCCCAGCTTGCGTTGGAATTAACTGTGATTTAAAGTAATAAGTTTTTCTTCCCAGTAGAAGTATCAAAAAGTAAACGATGTATAAAGTGTGTGTATTCAGAAGAGTGGCACCTTCAATGGTACATTCTAGATGACTGTAATATCCTATACTTGCATATAAACTGTATGTTGTTTTGTTAAAAACAATAAACATAAAGTTTAAAAAAATAAAAGAGAACCTGCTGTTTTTCCCTGAAAGACAATTGCCAACCAGGCAGAATTTTGGAAATGGGGGTGTCACACGGGTGCTACGCCTGCTTGGTCTTCTGTTGTGACCAACAAACTGACAGATGGACACACCGATACAGCTATAAAGTCAAAACTGAAATTGGAGGACATAGGGGTAATATTTAGTATGACTCAACAGACAATGTGAGTGTGCCACCACCACTGAATGACAACTCTGTGCCTGCCCCACTTGCACCCTTGCTTGCACCACCCGCTGCACCCATGCATGCAACAGGCCCCCCACTTGGCCTGGACTGCACCTTACCTTCCTGGGCTCTTAGCCCCATGTAGATGTCAGATACCAGACTAATGTGAACCTACTGCCATGTCTGCCTCCACTGATGAAGATCTGCACTATGGCCTCACCAAGTTCTCCTGACCTGGGAACAACATGCCCTGCCTCTTTCTCTTCCTCCTTCTTATGCCTCCAGATAAACTTGGACTCTTAGCCCAATGTAAATGCCAGACACCAGACTAATGTGAGTTTGCTGCCATGTCTGCCACCACTGATAATGTGCCACACTATGGCCTCCTCCAGTCCTCCCCAATTGGGAACAACATGTGCTGCCTCCTCTTCCTCCATCTCATGCCTCCAGATAAATGCGGACTCTTTATCTCATTCCTCCATATAAATATGGACACTTAGCCCAGTGTAACTGCCAGACACCACACTACTGTGAACCTGCTGTCATGCTTGCCTCCACTGATGATTCTCTACACTATGACCTCCTCCAGTTCTCCTCACCTGGGAACAACATGCTCTACCTCCTCCTTCTCCATCTCAGACCTCCAGACAAACCCCGGCTTTGAGCCCAGCTTAAATGGCAGACACATTTACTACTGTGTAAACCTGCTTCTGTTGTCCTGCTGCCTCCTCCAGACACCAAGATGCCTACTCTTTATCCCACCCCAGTAAGGCACCATTGTGTCATTACACATCATAGCCATCACTAATGGGAAGGTAAGTGTTTTTTACTTTTTAATTTTGCTTTTTACTGATACAAAAGACAGAGTGGGCTAGGCTCTGAATCATTTCACCCTTGTGTTCACAGGTCTCTCCTGCTGCCTCATCCTCAGCAGCCAACAAACTGTCTCCTCCTCCTCTGGGGAACCATTGAACCATTACATAGCCTGGGCATCAATAATGGGATGATAAGTATTATTCCATGCTTCTTTTTCTTTTTTCTTCTCAGTTTTCCTTTCACAAGTACACTGTCAGTCCATGACATGGGCTGCTAACTGAGGAAAGGAACAATACTGTAATTTTTGTCTTGTCATCACAGGTGACAGCAGTGACAGTAAGATTGTAAAACTGACATTGGATATACCATGTGGGCACCATATTGGCCAACTAAGGAAAATAAGCTGTGTCTTCTCTTCACAAGTGACAGCTGGGAGCGCACACCAGATATACCGTGGGGCCACTGTGAACGGGTATAGGTGAAGGATAACACAGCAGACCAATAATTAGGTGCATAAAAAACGCAGTCGTGCGTTTATCATTTTATTTTACTCAGAAAATTGAAAATAATAAAAACAGTATACTCTGCAAACGGTGGCTTAGCTTCAGCCTAAAATCAATCTGCCAGTGCTTGTTCAAGCACACTCATGAGGTCTTTCTTCTCCGATGGTCAGTGTTTAACTGACCTCCCTATCTCAATCTCTAGCTCCTAGTGGTGGGCTTTTATACAAAAAGTTATGTTCACTTGATCCGCCTCTTATCTAATACAGAGAAATAACTAACTATCCCTGAGACAAATGTGTCAGGGTGACCCACCATAATAACCAGCTTTTATTATTACATAGGACCACATAAGAACATTTGATACAATCATGAAAGAACAATAGTTATAGACCCATGCATGTGTAGCAAGCACTTTAGTAAGTGCTTAATCCCTCCAATTTCCACAATGAGTGGCAGGTTTACTACTATAAATAGAGCCTGAAGAGGGCACTTCTCCCCTATAGTGAGAGCTCATTCACCTCCAAGCAACAGGTAGGCCCAGTTCTGGCCTAGAAGGGTGGATTAAAGGGACACAGGAGAAGAAAATAGAGAACCCTTCCTGTTGCCTTTCTTCAGGTATTTAAACAACTTACAATATTGCAGTAGTTTTATTTCAAGTCTTCCCCTTGGTTACAGTTTGCTTTTAATGAGCCTGGCTTTTAAAATAGAGGGAGGTAGGGGAGTTAACTTATAACAAAAACAGGCCTTGTCTGGAATAAACACTGCAAGAGTCCTTCTTTTTGTATTAAAGGTAATAGAGGAGTAAACATGCACCTTTTTCATTTAACAAGTCTCTCTCTCTCTCTCTTTGCTGTCTGCCACTACTTAGGCAAATGGATCTCTCAAGCATACAAACTTCAGTCAGTATTTATAATCAAAAATAGAAAGTAAATGGACTGGGACACTTTACCTACATGCATCTAAATGTTCATGTAATTAAGCACTGCAAGCACTTATCAGCCAGCAAGTAAGTTAGCAGTACTTTATATTCCTTTAGAACCAAGGCATAAAGGCACTTTATGCATGTTTTTTCTTGGTATTCACACATTGTAAATATATAAATTTAGCTATCTTTACACTTTACCTTTCTATCCATTTTATTAACCTGTATATTTAGGCTTCTTATATTTTCTTAAAGCCTTTTCTGTTTCAAGCATAAATTCAGCATTGCAGGCACTTTAAAGTCCTACAGGTGTGCACATACAAACAGGATATACTATGTTATCTGGAAACTCAGTATCCTGATGCTCAAGATACGGAGTCCAGATGCCCAAAATCTACAAACCCAATGGCACCACTTGCCCGACATATGCCGTGAGTTACAATGTGGGGGGCATAACTAAAATATCCAACTTCGAGGGGTAAGCGGACCCCAGAGTAAAATACTAAGTTGTTACGGGGGTGCAGTGTGTAAAATAACATGATCCAGACCAGAACCCGGGTCACATACAGCATGCTGGCCCACCTAGCAGTGGTTTACCCCTCCACACCACCAGAGCAGCTTGGCCAGAAGCCCCATCCAGCCATCCTTTCCCATTCTGCAGAAGGGGTATGGTAGCATTCCATCACATCCACTACCTTACCCTGTCGGGATGAATACTTTTGGCTTAATTACCGATGGGATTCCACATGTATCGGACAATGCTGGCCAGGATAGTGGATGTTGGGATGATGAGCTTCAGGATCATGGAAGTATACCTACAAACACATTTGTTTTCCTAAAGCCCATGAGCACATTATTCAATCTCCAGCAAACAGCTTGGCATTATTGCTTTGTGCATTCTGTACTTTAAATATAGCAGCTCTTTGGTATTTGTGAAAGCAAAACAAGCCCCTTATAAAGCATGTGTTAAACAATTTCTTTTTTTTATTTTATACAAGCACATTGCACTTTTATTCATCATAAGCACTTTTCTCCAGAACAACAAAGGGAAAGAAAGTGAAAGTTAAATACTAGGATCAAGGATAGTGAGAGTGGAGGGTACTTAGGTAGGGGGCCAACCTACCTAGGCAGAAAAATGAAACCACAGAAGAATAGAAAAAAAAAAGGATACTGTTGCAACAGACTATGCAGAATGAAAAGGGGAAGACAGAAATATGTTCCTGAGTGCTATACCATTTGTTAGGTAGAGCATAGCTCTACCACACACACCCATGGTTAAGAGAAAACCAGGGGTCCTCAAACAACTGGTTTTCAGTAATGTACCAACCCTATACAAACAGTACTAGGTCTGTGTGGAGCTTCCACCCACCCTCTACAGAAGCTCTGCCCCAGGGTCCCTTAAACAACTGAAGCATCAGTATTGCCTAAATGCTAAGAAATAGCCTCTTCAATAGCTGCAACACTCTTAAAATAATTACCCTGGGGCTTGTACTGTACTAAAAATCATCATTGTACCTATATACAGTATACAATTTTATGTTTCATCGCTGTACATCAGCATCAACATGTCTTGTAAAAAGAAGAAGAAAAGAAAATACAGCATTTTTGTGCTGGCTTCCTGGTTTCTGACCAGCAAAACTTGGACGGCTGTAAAGTCCAGTACCTTAGACAGAATTTCTCTGGGGTGAGTAACTACCTGCTCCAACCCCACCAGACATGTCAGTTCTAAGTAGAGCCCAGTCCTAGGTTAAACCCCATACCTGAATCCATCATATCCCTTGGTTCATTCAATTTTTTCAAATTTCAGATACCTGAGGATAAACACACACGATGTTACCCCAACACAGATTCTGATCCTTTTCCCACCTACTTCATCCTCTGTAGGTTTTCCATCAAAATAAAACACTTGTTCCACCTCAGCTGCCTTGTATTCCCTTGGGTACATCTTTCTTCACCATCAGGCCTGCCCCCAGACCAAACATGCTATACTTTGGCCTACAAAAAGGAACCATTGCAGAACCACTTCTGACCTTGTGCCTACAACTAACTTGACCCCTCTGTCTTACCCAAAGTGTCTGTGGGAACTTGGAAGGAGCAATAGTTGCTCTTATTCCTCTAATTTCAAACTCTTATGACCCATGACCCCAAAACCCTTGGTAATCTTTATCCCCCAGGTGGGTCGCTACAGAAACCTACAGGAAACCGAGGAACCCTTCCCATTTGACTTCCACCCAATGTGAAACAGCAGGTTCCTAAATCCTATACGCTCTGGGGTGTTTTGGAGAACATTAACATTTTAATCATTGTGCCTATTTTCAGCCATCAGTTACCATCTGGTACCCTGCGACCTATGTGGTAGTTTTCCCCTTTTCCAAGGGTGCCATTTCCTGCCCTCTACCCTTTGGGACACTCTTTCCACTCCCCAGGTAGTAGTTCCTCTGTTTTCCTCAGCAGGTACTTCTATCTGATTGCATACATGACAGGTCTCATGATAGCCCACTACCTTTCTGTACATTCCTGGCCAATAATAGTTTTGGATTAATCTAGCTGATACCCCACCATGGCTCAGATGCCCACAGGGACTGAAGTGAGTAGCCTCCAGCACTTGTTGTCTGCAGGCCTCAGCACCACAACCTGGGCATCCACACTTTTTAGTATGAGGGATTTGTCTCATGTGGTACAAGATTTTGTTTTTCAGTTCATACCACCAGTGTTATCTTGCCCCCATACCACCATTAATCTGGATACCCTCATTGAGTCTTACATACTGCATGAGTCTAGTAATATCTACATCTTCAGCATGTAATACACCCCAATCAGTATCAGCAAGAGGGTTAGACTGTATAGGTGGTAAAGAACATGAGAAAGTCCCTTCAGTCATACAGGCTTCTTCCAACTTGCTTGAAGTCTTCAACCCAATATAATATTGTCAGTCACAGTCTTACTCAGGGTCTCATTCTCTAAATCCATGTAAATGTCTTCATCCTTCAACCAGTAACATCCAGGAAATATGAGTAACAATGGCATATCTTCAGCTACAGGTTCCTCATTGAAACTTTCCTTTTGGGACCTCTCGAGCACCTGTCATCAGTGTTCCGCCTCTCTGCATAGTCGGTGCATCTCCAGCCATCTCCCAGTCATCCACCAGATCATCTGGATCAAAGTCTCCACCATCCAGGTGTCATTCTGTCCATCTGGTCCATGTTGATCCATCCATGGTTCCTCATCCATGTCTGCATATCCAGCAGACACCATACTTATCTCACCCGTCTCCACAGCCATGCAACTTTGCTTGTTATCTAGATACCTGATCAGGTATCCTGTACTGGTTTCCCCCTATAACCCTGGACAACCAGCAAATCCCACTTTTAACACCATATGTGAACAGGCGTGTGTGAAGGATAACACAGCAGACCAAGAATTAGGTGCATAAAAAATGCAGTCAATCATTCATCTGATGTCAGCAGTGGGACTGTCTCCTCTGTTAACAAGTGACAGCTGGGAGTGCACACCATATATACTGTGCAGCCACCACAATGGCAAAGTCAGGATGAATGTATTTTTTTTCCTTCACAGATAAGAGATATGGGAAGAGTGGGCTTAGGCAATGGATCTATTGTGCAGCCACAGTGGTGGCAAAATCAGGCTAAATTACTTCTTTTTCTTCATTGGTGACACATATAGTAAAACTTGGAGTGGACAATGTATATACTGTCCATGTGGTCAGTCACCCACAAGGACTACTTTAGTAAGGTCTACATAATTTTCCTTTGTTTTTACAGGTCTCCTCTTGATCTCTTACTACCCTGGAAGCAAGACTTCTCTTCCTCCACTTCCTCTGTCTGAGGCACCTTCGTTCCATTTCAAGGCTGGGCCATTACCAACGTGACGGAATGTATCCTTTCAAAAGGTTTTGTTTCTTTCAATTTTTTTTATTTTGGTTTCCTTTCTCAAGTGTACTGTAACACAATATGGAATGTATTACAGTCTAAATAATGTCTATCTTGTATTCACATTAAGTCTGTTTACATTCTGCCATCAAGATGTATTCCTCATCCTCCTACAGCAAGCAAGCCATTTACATCTTCTAATCTCCACCAGATTGTTAATGTGGTCAACCTTTGTGACTAATGCTCTGACCTCATCCTCCATCTTCTCCACCACTGTATGTGGTCTTATTAAAGTTAACATATCCTCTGTATGAAGCATATATAGCATTACTCCATATGATGCTGCTGCCTCACTGTACAATTTATTACATGCTAGACAGTTACCTTAAATGAGAGAAATAGGAGCAGACAACAGTTATACAGTGAGATACTGTATGGATATGGATAACATTTCAGAGAAAAAAGAAATATATGCTTACCTTCCATGGCAGGAAACACTCCTAAATTAAATAACCAGATCTGTGCAAGTCCTACATAGCAACAGGATTCAGTCACCCTAATGATAAATACTTGTAAACAGAGAAACAATAACAAAAGATGGTTGGACATAGTATGGTTTCTATTACCCTCCCATCCCACACAACCAAGAAAAATGACCACAAAATATATTTGCCTTTGCTGGTAGATCACTACAGACTGATACTCGAGTTGAAGATCATCATCAGGATGCAGGCATGCAGCAGCAGCAGCATATAATATTTCTGGGAGCACATCTTATTTCTGGGCATCCTGATAATTTTTTCTAGTCATGAAAATTTGCTTGTTTTCCCCATGCACTAAAGTGCATCTTGACAGTTGCTGTAGACACTTGCACAGCACTAACCAGCAGCAGCAGCAGCATGTAAGATTTCTGGGAGCACATCTTATTTCTGCACATCCTGAGAATTTTTTCAGCCATGAGAATTCACTTTTATTTTCTGGACACTAGAGTGTGTCCTGACAGTAGCTGTGGAGATTTGCACAGCTGGCAGCTGCAGAATGTAAGATTGCTTGGAGCACATCTCATTTTAAGAGTGTTTGGGGCAGTTACACACTTTGAACTACCATATGGCAGCATGCAGAAGCCTGTCAGATTTGCTGGCATACTTAGGAAAAGGTCTGGGAGAAGAAAGTTTATGTAAATTGTGATTTATGCATGGTTATCTCTAAGTGAGTCACAACAACACTGCTGGGAGCACTACAAACAAGCAGTGCAGTATCATGTAGCACTGCCTGTAGCAGCCTGGCATATGTATTGTTGTAGCTGAGAAAAAACTCTAGGAGCACAAAATGTATGTGTATTGTGCTTTTCTCACAATTTCCCCTAAAGTGGTGTGCTTCTCTCACAGTTTCCCTAAAGTGCATAACAAGAGCTGTAATGGAAGGACAGAATCAATGCACTACATCTTGTAGCACAAAGCAGCAGCACAAGATAGTTATTCTGATAGTTGCGAAAACTTCTTGAATCACAGAATGCATGTATATTGTGCTTTTCTCATAATATCCCCTAAAGTGTGTAACAATATCTGTGATGGGGGGAATGAATCATAGTGCACCACCTTGTAGCGGAAAGCAGCAGCATGATATATTTATTCTGATAGTTGAGAAAAATTCTGAGAGAAGAAGGCTGTAATAGTGTAGAGCGTGCAGTTGTTCAAGAAAAAGAACAATTTAGAGAGAAAATCTGATTTTTTTTCCCTTTTGTTAAGCAGCAGAAGGATAGCTGAAAGAAGATGATAGATAGGCAGACAGACAGACAGGCAGACACTGTAGATAGAAGGAAGCAGTACCAGAAATCTGAAATGAAAAAAATTGAGATGTACAACATTTTTTGTAGTTTTTATTTTTTTTTATTTGTTTTACTCTATTTTTATTTTACAACAGGTGAAGATAAGAATAAAGAAGAACGTAAGACAGATAAATGCTTGAACAAAGTAGAATAAAGACTGATAGAATCAGGCTATGGCCTAGGAACAAAGGGTGCAATGCCACCACAAAGTTTTGCAAGACACTTAAGAATGCTCTGCTGGTTTCATAGCAATACCTCAATATTTTCTTTTATGGCAACAACTTCCAAGAAGAGCTCCCTTACCTCACCACAGAGCTGCGTCACTTTCTCCAGAAGGATGTAGTAGGAGGATCTGAGGCCATTTTCTCAGTTGATCCCCCACAGCACCCGAGTCTGCCTGCAGCTCCATCTCCTACTTCCTTTTGTCCCCTCTGTGTCCCTCTCCAGGACCTGTCCACCATGTGATGACCCACCATGATGCCTGATCTTCTGTTGACCACCATGTGGCACAGAAGGAGCAGTAGGGGTGCCACCACCTCCACCCATTTCAGCTGTCTTATTTTTTCTCCATGTCCTCACATGCTCCTCCCACTCCTAGATGTGCTTCACCTTAAGGTGGGTGTGCTGGCCTCCTGTGCTCAAATGGCTGCCCTGTTTGCCACACCAAAAACACATGTCACTCAATATACAATGTGCATCTTGTCATGCTGTTTTCAGTGGATTAAGTTCAAAAAAGTCCCAAACAAGAGACTTTTACTGCTACCTAGTAGAGTAGCCAGATGGTCCAGGGTGGGACTCCTCCTCCTGCTAGGACTCGGCTGGTGGCACAACCACAGGGGATGCTCAGTGCAGGTGCTGCAGCAGGTACAGGACCAAAGGAGTAGAGTTTACTGGTTGTGGTTGTAGCTCCACTGCATGCAGCTGCTGGTGCTGTGCTGTGCTATGAGGGGTGGAGCAGATTTTAATGCCTGGTGTTCTTGGTCCAAAACATTGCCTCTTCAGAAGGATGGAATGGCATTTCCCATCCATTGACATCACCCCATCTGTTTGCTGTGACTGCTTCCAGTTCCAGTCCTTCCAGTATCATCCTCACTAGTCCCACTCATTTTAAGTAGAAAAAAAACAGAGAGTAAAACAACTGAGTAAAAGGAAGGAAAATAGAACAAATAAAAGTGGGGAATATGAAGAAAAATACACTTAAATGACAACTAAATAAATTCTCAGAATTGGAAGTCTCCACCTATGGTTTGATGGACAAGCAGCCAGCCACTTCCACTTCCTGAACTATATAAGCAGTTCCCCTCAGCCTCCTTCTTAAGCAATTTTTCTTTGCTGTCCAGAGGCTATGTCCATTTGCTCTGTGGCAGGCTGGGGCCTGCCCCAACCCCCCCCACACACTTTGCTGCTTCTTTCTGCTGGACTCTGCGTTTTGTTCTTCTGCTTCTGGTTTGTATTTTGCCTTTGGCTGTGTGCTTCCTTTTATTTCTTCCATTTTTCTTCTATGTTTGTGTCTTAGTTTTGTTTTCTTTTTGTTTTCTTTTGGGGGGGGTGGTTTCTCAACTCTTACCATTTGCTTGCTCCTACCATTTGGCTCTTTTGCAGCTCCAGCTACTTGCTTTTAGTTACTCCCATTGCTAATGTCACCAGTACCTGTGTTTTTACACAAACCAAAGCTGTTTTCCATGCTACAGGCCTAATTGCTCCCCATGCTATCAAGCCTATGTGTTTTCACCCAATTCAAGCTCCCTCTGAACCCTTGCTATGCAGCTCAATCATGTTTTCCCTGCTTAATCTACTTCCCATGTGGTCATAGCTGTTTTCACAGCATTGTACTTCCCTCCTTACATGCTAATAGAATACTACCACTCATTCCTGATGCTATTGCCTGTTGTACACTGCTGTTCTACTCTGAGATCGGCTAAGTTACTGCTGATGCTGTAAACTAGTTTTAATATCTACATGTGGTTCTTGACCCTTCCATCACTTTCTTGTTTTTCCTACGGCGGAGACTGGGAAGTGTTTGGGGAGTCATAGCCCCATGTGGCTAATTATTTCTGTTCTAAATCCTACCTCTGCTGGTGAAAATCCTCAGAGTATTTGTCAACTTCATTTGGCTTTTTGAATGCCTGGCTGACTTGCCCCACTATTATACTGCTGCACCCATTTATGTTCATGTCCCATCATCGCTACTACGTTTTGCAGACCTACATGCAGGTCTGACTATTCCTACTGCTTACTGACTTATGTGTAGGTCTGACTATTGTTACCCTGCCCCACTGAACTTCCTTGCTTTACTGACCTACGTCCAGATCCACTCTGCCCATGTCATCATTGCTCAATATTCCCTGCCGTCTGCCCTACAAGTTCTCAGCACTCAATGCTCATTCAGCTCCTCATCAGTCCCAGGGGCATGCCAGCCATACCATTCTGGTACAGGTACCCCCTTGCAGCTGTCGGTCTCACTCTGTACCAGAGTCCGCAGCTTGAGCATGTGAAGCTTGGGCGGGATTCTTCTCACCTGGCCCATAGCTGGGAATGTCCTCGCTCCTGGTGGACCTTCAGTTGTCAACTGAACTGACGGCACCTCAAGTTGTAGAATTTATGACTAAGCCGTGAAGGGAGGTTACAGCAATTTCTTTTAGCTCTAGTGGTTTCAACTATAATGGTTGTCCATTGGCGTTAGCGATTCCCTAGCAAGGCACCTTCACTGCATTCTCCCTACAACCACTTCTGGTTCACCTAGGTGGGCTTTATTGAGAAATACAGGACCTTCAAGGGGTTATAAGGCCCTCCACCTGCAGTGTCGGGCCTCATTTTGCCTCTGGGCTGTCCGATATGTAAGCAATAATACCCAACAGGGTGGGCTTTATTGGGAAATACTGGACCTCCCAGGGGCATAATGAGGCCCAATGACACAGGCAGAGGGTTTTATAACCCCTGGAATGTCTGGTATTTCTCAATAAAGCCCACCCTGAAGGATATTATTGCACTTGGAAAATGGGCTACATGTAACTGTTGTTACCAAATATTAAAAAAATTAAAATGATTAATAAAAAAAATATAAAAGCATCGAAAAGACAGTTTTGTTGCAAAGTAGTTCCTCTGCCTCAGTTCATTGCCTTTTCTTTAGTTCCTCTACTAGCATAGTTGGCATACTTGCCAATAGAGGTAGCTGCTGCTGTTTGCAGTTGTTAGTATGACTGTGGAAAGGCACCATTAGAAAAATCAAAACAGGAATGGAAGTAGGAAAGTAGGAAGGCGTGAGAGATGATAACCCACTGAGTGACTTTTTTACTGTTGTGCTTCTCTGTCTCACTCCCAGAACTGCAGCGCCACTGCCCCTCATCATTGCTTCTATGCAGATAGCAACCACGATCTCAGTAAGTTTGTAAAGGCTGGTTTTGAAGTCCTTCAATGGAAAACCCAGAAGTAGGCAACAGTCCAACCCCCAAATTGGTGGTATTGTTCTGTGACTAAGAACTAAATAAAGATTTTTCAAAATAAATTGTGAAACTGTTAGTGAAGGTTGCTGCAGTTTGAATTGCTGACCGGTAGCTGAGTGGTGATCAGTTGGAACTGATCGGTATCAAAGGGAAACTTGTGTGTACTTTGTTTTTTCTCAGAAGAATGTGAGTGGAGTTGTGTACAGGGTTCAGGCTTTATTTTCCCCACAACTGTGGTGAGTTTTACATTTTGAGCATGACTCTTGCCACGGGGAACAGAGGAAGGTCTGCGTCTGCTCTTGGTTTACGGCTCACTTAGTGAACAGACTAAAATGGTGGGATCAGGATGTCAGTGTGTGACAAGATCTGATGGAGTTGCAGTTTCACACAGAGGCAAGTAAAAATATAATCTGACCGTTATAATTTTAAACAGCAGGCAGTTTTGCATGAGTGTTTTTTTCAGCCAAGACAAACCTGGGGGTGTAAACGTGCCCGCCAAGCAAGTGGTAACAAATGTTGGCTATCGAGTTTTAAAATTTGGGGTGCCCATGGATTTCTTAAGTAATGGGACAACCCAAATTGGCACTTGTTTTTTACAGGCTGAATTGAAAAATACAGCGAAGCTCGCCAGGATGAAACCCACTTCTAAAGCATTCTGCGGTATGCTGCAGTAGAGTTACTTAAGTAAACAATGTTATTTCAATGGAAATTAATCCCTCTTGTCATGCAGGAAACTGTGACACGCCAGGATGAAGTGAATGTCAGTTTCCTGCATGAAAAAAGTGACTAATTGACACTGATATTACATTGTTTTCCCAGTAACTCTGCTGCAGCATGCTGCAGAGTGCTGCAAAATGCTGCAGAATTGGTTTTCATCCTGACGAGCTTCATTGTAAATGCATGCTGAGGATGGCTTTCAGCCAATCAGCATGCTTTATTTTTCAAGCCCATTTTCTGATTCCTAATAAAGTCCACTCTGCTGGATATTATTGCCTACATCTTATACTCTAATAAATTTATTGCCATGTGACTCCCATGATGGGATGACACACTGCTGCAGTCCTCTGCCAGTACCAGCAGAAGCTCTAAAACTAATGTCCTAGGGCTCATTTTACAACTCACTGGGGAGCCCTGATTTGTTCCTCAGCAATTATCCATTGCACAAGACATTAGCATTTGAAAACTCTTGCATAAAGAACTGAAGCACAAATACATTTTATCACGCTTCACATTGTCTAGGCATGCCAAGCCCAAACAGCATAAGTGATGGTGCCAAATTAGAGGTGTGCAAAACAAAACTCCCACTGACTGAATTTCATTAAGTCAGACATTTGTGAAAATGTGGCCTGCCCTGCACCCCACAGTACTGAATTACTTTCCTGGTGTCCAGTGCCCCCCCCCATCAGTCACTGATCTCTGCCCAATGTAAAAATAATAATAACCCGGTGGCTAACGATCCCCCCACCTGATCACCCACCACATGTGTTAAAAAAAAAATCCCTGATGGCTAGCGGTGCCTCCTCCCACCCGATGACCTGCCCCATATTATAAAAAAAATACCTGGTGGTTAGCAGCACCTCCCCCCACCCAATCACCAGCCTGACAAGGACATCGCTCCAGTGTAATCCTCCCATAATGATCCCCATATAGTCCAAAAAATAAACATTTCCCTGGTGGTCTAGTGAACCCCATCCCTATCCCCAATCCCCAGTCTGTAAATTCAGATAATATACCTGGTGGTCTAGTGTACCCCCACCCTGGCAGACAGTGTTCCACCACCCTGCTCCCCCATCCCGAACTTGAGTGAGCAACCAGCACAGCCCTCCTCTCTCTGCCATGGCCAGCCACCCATTGAGCTGTCAAAGAAGGAGCACTTGCTTTTACTCATTCATTAACAGTTCAGTGAGCAGCTGGCCACAGCAGAGAGAAGGGGCTATGCTGGTCACACACTTGGTTTCAGGATGGGGGAAGCAGAGTAGTGGAACACTGCTAACCAGGCTGGAGAGCAGGGGTGGGGGCAGTTGTGCACTAAACCACCAGGGATATTATCTGAATTCACAGACTGGGGGTTGGGGTAAGGTAGGGAGGGGGGGTTCAATAGACCACCAGGGAAATGTTTCTTTTTTAGACTATATGGTTGATCCAGATTGGGGTGATTACTCTGGACAGATGTCCTTGTTGGGATGGTGATCCGGTGGAGGGAGGAACCACTAGCAACCAGGGATTTTTTTAAACATATGGGGCTGGGGCTGGTGATTGGGTGGGGGAAGAGACCACTAGCCACCAGGTATTTTTTTTAGCACATGGTACGGGTGATCCTGTGAGGAGAGGGACCACTGGCCACCAGGGATTTATTTTTAACATATGGGGAAGGTGATTGGGTTGGGGGGGACTGCTAGCCACCAGGGAAAATATTTATTTTTCATGCAGGTCTTCAGGTGGGGGGCCACTGGACACAAGGGAAAGTATCTCTCTATCTGAGACAGGGCAAATATTTGTCCAGACACATTCTGATTTTCCAATCTGCCACAGGCGGAAGTTCGGAAACGTGAGCGAAAATTATGAAATTTTATGAAAGTTCCGCAAAGGCAGAAATTACAACTCTTACCCACCTCTGACACAAATACAACATTTCATCACACTTCACATTTTCTTGGCATGCCTAGGCTCAGACAGTGTGAGTGATGGTGTGTGCTGCAAAAGGTGATTCTGCTTCTGTGACCATATGAGAAGGCCTTCAAAGTACACAGTAAGCAACCTTTCCTGTAGTACTTTCCATGGTGAGTCAACTTGATTGTCACATATGCCACTATTTATGATCTTCACAGCAAACCAATGAATTATACTGTACTATTGCTCTATCATATAACTATTTGTATTGGTATATAAGTAAAATATAAATACTACTATGAATAATAAGAGTATATTAAAACTCCAACCACAAAGGTTGACTAGTTCTTCTAAACACAAAACATTCATTATCATAATCATGTTGTCAGATAAATAGAAAAAATTATATTCAGATTAATAAATATATGCATATCATATCACTGTAATCATATTACTATTTATTACCAGTTATATAAAGAACATAATATTGAAATAAAATACTAGAACATATAATAGAAAATAATAATCATAATATAAAACTATCATTATAAAATCTATGTTGCTGCAAGAGGGAATATAATAATTAGCATGAAGTAAAGTAGTGATCCAGAGATTACAGGGGTATAGGACTTGATGTCAGCAACACATAGTAACTACTATTATAGCTCACACTGGCCATAGTAGTCTTAATGAGTTTTGCAGATTGTGTCACGGCACCAAAAACAGCTATTTACTGCAGACATGCAACAGCAGTTCATAGTCATTGTTGACCTCAAGGCTTTTTCACCCTCTTATTTATAGTCCATTTTAACTTTTGCCATTTAGTGCATTGGAAGCCAAAGTAGTTTGACTGAATTGGTGGAGCTGAACCAAACTTTCAGGCCCCAATTCGAAGCTGTACTAAGATGGCCCTAGTCCATTTCTCTCACCTGTAATTTCAATGCTTATGGGAGTCTGTTTAAACTAACACATTTCAGAAACACAGTATAGTATTATAATAGTTATTTAATTAATGGGTTTTTAGAGATTCCTCCAACCCACCCTTAAGAATGCGACTATTCAACAAAATGTTGGTGGGGCCAGATGGGAGTGGTTCAAAAATATTAATAAAGTAATCATTTTGCGAGCAGTAACTTGGTGCAACATCTACCTTCTACCAAGTCACTGCAGAGTGTCTTAAGGTACCTCAAGGTAATAGAATCAAATTACCATTTAAGACAATGGAGTTGCTGTAGCATGATTGCCCCACTTACTGCAGCATTTCAAGGCAAGGAGAAACTTGTATGTGTTCACCACTGCATTTTGTTTATGATAGCGCTTGATTTGATAAACTTGACAATATCTGATTCACAGACTTTTGAGATTTTAAAGGAAGAAAAATAACTATTTTCCCCACTTCTTCAGGAAAAAAAATCAAATGGACTTTTTCAAACACCAAAATGAGCTAAATGTTGAAAATGTGGTAGTTTGTTAGGGTTTGGTCAAATGTCCTGCAGGTACATTTAAAGTTTCCAGACTTGAATTACCTGGGCTTAACTCATGAAGTGGGCTGGCACAAATGGATGTTGCAGGCCTATAAATCCCTGATCGGGGATGCTGCTTTGTCTGATTAGCACTCTTGCAGAGTTCACAGACCCAGGGTGCCCCATTCACTTGGTCAGAATGCCACACAAGTGATGTGGATGGCCTGGGAAGCAGAGCCCTGGTGGACAATAGGCTTCCAATTGGAAGTACAAACTGTCAACAGTGTTGAACCCCTGCAACTGTAATGTGGGTGGTCCAGGGATTTAGCAGCCCATGGATAGGACTACAGTATCAATTTGTAGGCACATAGTGTGGCCTGATAGCACCTGTCAAAAATAAGAAACATTGGAGAGGAGCCTGTTCCAATGGGGTTATAAATAAAGCATGCAGGAAGTATTGGAAAGATGTGTCACTCACCACTTATTTTTAACAAGTGATTATTTGTATATACTGTAGGTAGTGAAATGACAGAAACTGCAACATAAAATGATGTTTCAAGGCATGGCCTCTTCCTCAGCGTAGACAGTTGCTACAAAACATGATTTGAACTTAAATGTTTCTGCAGTATATTATAAATACACATGTGGCTATATTTGTATTTATATATTCTGAGCCCGATATTCAGAATTGCACTTGGCAATGGTAAAAGTGGTTGTGCAGTGCAACTGAGTTGCGCTGGAGCAACAAAGGGATATATTCAAAAGAGATGTGCCATGGCGCATCTCTTCTGAATATAGCAAATAATGTGCACGGTACAAAACAATGCATCCCCTGGGCAGGTCTGAATACCAGGAATGGGAATGGTACCAGTGCATCAAAGATACGCTGTGCACAAATTCCTGATATTCAGACACCAATATGCAAATGAACCATGATACACGCAAGGCACAAATGGGGCCATTTGCATGTCATTATGGCTCCATTTGCAAGAGTTGTGCAGGGCTGGCCAGCGAAATATGCCTGGCACCCTGCACAGCATGCGGTCCCAGTATCAGATACTGCATTAGTACCTCCTCCCCATCCCTACTATTGCTTGCTGTAACAGAAACCAGTTGAAGATCCCTGGTGGTCCATTGGTTCCCCCCCTCCCATCCGGTAATTCTGATTGCCCATTTTGTTCAATTAATATTTCCCTGGAAGTCTAGTGGTACCCCCCCAAATCCTCAATCACTGTACAAATGGCCAGTTGAAAGCTCTGGTGGTCCAGTGGCTTCCCCTTCCCCACCCGAATCCCTGACCATCATATAAACAGCCAATTTGACTCCCTGGTAGTCTAGTGGTACCCCCCCCCCATCAGGTAACACTGATCACTGCCGTAATGCATAATATACTTTCCTGGGTAGTCTAGTGGTACCCCCAGCCCCTCACCCACACAGGACCCCAGCCCACTCCAGCTCCCACCATCATTGGCGAGCAGCATATCCACCCACATACCTCCACACTCTGCCCACCGAATGACAGCTTACAGTATTTGCTGCAAGTTCATTGGTCCACACTGTGGACCAATGGCTTGCAGTGCATACTGTAATAGTCATTCACAACTTTGTGATGGGGGGGAACTGGGTGGGCTTGTGGCCCTGTGTGGGTGGAGTGGTGGGGGGTACTACTAGACTACCAGGGAAAGTATATAACGCCTTACGACAGCGATTGGGGTTACGAGATGGGGAGGGGAGTACCACTAGACTACCAGGGAGTTATATTGGCCATTTATACAGCAATTGGGAGTTCAGGCAGGGAGGGGGAACCATTGGACCACCAGGGCTTTCAACTGGCCATTTTTACGGCAACCAGGGATTCAGGCGTGGGGTACCACTGGATCACCAGGGATACTAAAACATCAATATAATGACGATTGGGGTTACCAGAGGGGGGTACAACTAGACTACCAGGGACATATTAATTGAACAAAATGGGCAATCGGGGTTACCGGCAGGAAGGGGGGAACCACTGGACCATCAGGGATTTATGTAGGTGCTTGTATATTGTGTTCTGGGGGGCAGAAAGCTACCCACCGCTGGTGGCTGCTGTGTTATGCCCTGCACTACAGCGACCCACCTGTGGGTGACTTGCAGTTGAGTCATTTTTTACAGGCTCAACTTTGTGCCCAGGTATGAGGCTCATCTCTGGGATGTGTCAGCAGATGCACCGCACATCCTGGGCTGAATATCAGGATGTGCCACATATGCATGGGCACACCCTTTGGAGATGTGCTGCATACATTATCTTTGTGCCCCGCCACATCGGGAATTGTGCTGTGCAATTCCTCCTTTTGAATATTGCCCTGGGGTGCATTTCTGGGGTTGTGCTGGTGCAACTCAGTTGTGCCAGGCACAATCCCTTTGAATATCTCAGACTTTATATACAAATAAAGCCATCTGCTTGTTCCAGTGGTAGTTCAGGAGGATGTTAAAGATCCCATGGCACTTCTTGAAAAGAGTAAGGAAATTACCCAATGCCCTGTCCAAATTTCCCTCCATTCACTAAAAATACCACCAACAGCTTAATCTGGTTCAAGGTCAGTTGGCATTCATCTATATCTCGCTCCTCTGGGTCGTGCCTGAAAATAGGCAGAATTTGTCTAGTGCACTTACCTGGTCAATAAAAACTAAATAAATAAATAAAAAAATTAAGTCTCATGTAAGAATAATAATAACTAATAGTAATAATTATATTAAAACCAACAATCAATAAATATTGACACCAAATCAGTTATTAAACACCAATCCCATTAACCACAGCAGGGAATGCTACTGAATAAATAACTTCATACATTTAATTATTTGTGGCAATGTTTATTAATAATGGAAGGCAGATTATGACAGTAATTAGCAAATGATGAAATTTCACAGCAGACTACTTTTATGGCAACATCTGATGCTGCAATCATCAACACTAGCAAGGAATAATTACGGACTTATTTATAATATCAGTGTTTTAACAGAATTCATAACTATAAATGACAAAGAACAGCATTAGGAATGTTTCAGGACTCACTCCTCTGAAAAATTATTAGTGTCTACCACTGTCCCTCCAGTGCCACATAAAAACAAAAGAAGCACTAGAGAGAGGGATACACTATTCCATTTTCAGAGGAGAGAGCCATGAAGGGATGTTCAAATCTGAAAGTGGACAAAGCTATGGGGCTAGATGGGGTACATCCAAAGATATTGAGGGAGCTCAGAGAGGAACTAGCTACACCTCATTTAACAGTTCCCTGGAAACAGGAGTGATTCTGGAGGACTGGAGGAGGGCAGATGTACTCCCGCTTCTCAAAAGCAGTAGCAGAGAGGAGATCAGTCACCCCTGACATCAGCTGGGGAGTTAATAGAGACACTGCTAAAGGAAAGGATTGTGGTGTATCTTGAATCCTTTAGGTTTCCACACCCAAGGCAGCACAGATTCATGGGGAGTCATTTTCAAACAAGTCTTACAGATTTCTTTGACTGGGTATCCAGGGAAATAGATCAGGGTGGGGCAGTAGATGTGGTCTACCTAGATTTCAGTAAGGGTTTTGACACCGTTACACATAGGGGACTCACAAGGAAACTGTGAAGCTTAGGGTGGGTCCTAAGGTGTTAAACTAGGTAACAAATTGGTTAAGGGCTAGGCAATACAGAGTGGTGGTAAACAGAGATCACTCTAGAGAAGGGAGTGTGACCAGTAGGGTGCCTCAGGTCTCAGTACTGGGACCAGTCCTCTTTAATGTTTTTATAAGTGACATTGCAGAAAGGTCTGCCTCTTTGTAGATGATTTCAAAATCTGCGATAGGGTGGACATTCCAAGGGGCATGGAAAGAATGTGCAGAGACCTGAGACAACTTGAGGATTGGTCAAGGGCATGGTAGCTGGTGTTTAATGTGAAAAAGTGAAAAATGATGCACTTAGGGCACATAAACCCAGAGGCGGAGTACAGAATGGGAGAAGAGGCATTGCAGATCACCAAACAGGAAAGGGACTAGGGAGTAACCATATCTGATTACCTAAAGGTGGCCAGGCAACTCAGCCCACAGGTGCAGAGAGCTGAGATGCTATCAAGCACCATACTTCTCACCACGCCAGCAACCTGAGTTTGGCAACAAGCTTGGGTCAGTGGAGGTTGGCAGGGGGAGGGCTAAGAGAGGATCAAGCATCCACCTGGTGGCTCTCCTTTCTCAGATTGGGGTGTTGGGCCTTCCTGGCTCTTGACTACTGCCAGGTGGAGGCCTGGTGGCAGCACCAATATACAGGAGCAGACATAGGTCAGGTGAGAGTGGAGGGAGCCACAGTTCTGGAATGTACATTCATCCTCGGTGTCACCGCAGGCTCTGGGAGTTAGTGGGCTAAAATAGTGGTGGAAAATTGAGCAAACTGGGCTCAGTGAAGCCGTGTCCAGATGCCTGGACCTGCCTTTCCACTCCAACCAGAGGAACATTCTGGACTTTGTGCTCTAAAGGGGGAATTATCCAGATTTAAGTTCCCTAGACTTATGGTTTCATTGCTTTGTGAAGTAAGGGACATAGTCAGATGGTTCAAAAGGTTTATACCACTCATAGTAGGTCTATATTAGGGATGGGTGGGTACTACAACACCCAACCTACAAGACTACCCACAGGTACCTCAAAAGTACCCTAAAAATACCTGGATGAAAAATGAGTAGTCAGATTGGGTCAGGTAGTCACTACCTGCCCAGTTTTACTACCCAGTTACCTGACCCTGACCATAACAAAAATCATGTGAAAGACTGTTTTTTGAACCATTACACTGTCTGCTAGGTGGCCCAAGCCATTTCACCCATGGGAGGGAGGATTGCTTAGACAAGTACTAGAAGCACAGCTCCTCTTAACGAGCCCGCTGTTGTTTCCCAAAATTATACCTATGGCAGGCATTGCTCAGGCTGGTATGAGACGTGCAGTTGCTCTTAGTGAGCCTGCTTCTGTTTCCAAAAACTATACGCATAGCAGATATTGCAGAGGTGGGTACAAGAGGTGCAGCTTCACTGATTTAGCTGGCTGCTGTTTTCAAAAGTTATACCCATGGTGGGTATTTCTCAGGTAGGTATGAGAGGCACAATTGCTCTTAGTGAGTCTGCTGCTGTTTCCAAAAATTATACCCATGGCTGGCATTGCTGAGGTAGGTATGAGAGGTACAGCTGCTGTGAGTGAGCCTGTTGCTGTTTCCAAAAGTTATACCCATGGTGGACATTGCTGAAGCAGGTACAAGAGGTGCAGCTGCTCTGATTGAGCCTGCTGTTGTTTACAAAAATTATACTCATGACGGGCATTGATGAGGTAGGTATGAGAGGTGCATTTGATCTAAGTGAGGCTGCTGCTGTTTCCAACAATTATACCCATGATGGGCATCAAACTTACATAACATAAAACTGATGACTGACAAAAGAAAACTAAGAGTAGTGTGGCACATGTGGCTGGCATTGTGGTAGTGCTGGTGATTCCATTCATTTTGTACACAATCTAATAATATTCAGTATCGTTGTTTGCAGGCTGTTGTTCATGCTCAGAGTCAGATTCAAATAATTCAGTGTTTGGGACAACTGGGAAATTATCAGTATTCATTTTGAGAAATGTAAGCCGTTCCACATTTGCAGGACTTAGCAGTGCTCCGTGGTCAGTGGCTATTCCTCCAGTTGCACTAAGTATGCATTCTGAATATACGCTTGAAGGTGGACCACTGAGGTACAGTATTGCAAGATTTGCTAGATCTGGTTATATTGTTGTCTTTTGTTTCCAATAGTGTAATGGATCTTCCTCAAGACCAATCACAGTATGGCCTGCAAAATACTCCAGGATCATTGCACTGCCTGAGATTGTTACCAGTCTGGCAGATGAACCAGCTTCACTTTCTTTACAGGATCCTAGTCCATGTTGTTGCAGGTGACTCAGAAGTGATTTGCCTCTCTGACTCTGAACATAGGATACCTGAAAAGTAGCTGTAGATGTCCTTTTCCTCACTGATGACACTGGTGATTGTGAAGAATTGATAGATGTGCTATTGTCTGTGCCAGAGGCACACTCTCATAGTCTGGCAGGGTTTGACTGCTGTACATCAGTTAATTGTGTTATTAGGGCAATGTCACATTTGGTTAGCAGAATATCTCTCCAATAGCCAATGTCTTCCCCTGCAGGAAGGATGGCTTCTATGCTCCACTTAAAGCAGGGATCTAGCAATGTAGCCAGCACACAGGAGTCATTCTTAAACATGGCAGTTATTCTCTGTTCATTCACCAGTCTGAGACTCAAGTCATCTGCCAGCATAACAGCGCTGGTGTCTTCTTTTGACTGAAAATCTTTCTTTATTTCATCAAGAAAAATGTGAAGATATTTTATTTGAGGAAGAATTTGACTCAGAGTTGCTCAGTCCATACTGACATCATGTGTGGCAGCCTCACATGGCTCCAATATGGTGACCAAAGATTCAAGTAGAGTCCAGCTGCTGAAAATGAGCATGGTTTCTATTTTACCTATTTGAGTCTGCATGGTGTAGTAATATACAGCCTTTGTTCTGTTGAAGGAGCCTTTCCAACATGCAAAATGTTGAATTCCAGCAGTTTAGAACCTCCTGTTTTAATGTATGCAATTGAAAGTTCTTTGACCTCTGCAGCCCCTTCAAGGTTTTTTTGTGCTTTCACAGAGTGGTTGAAATGCCCACATACTGTATTTCCCTAGCAAGTTATAACAGGTTTTCAGCATTTCTGTTTCCATTTAAGAAACTATGGATAAGAAGATTTAAACAATGTGCAAAACAAGGTATGTGTTGGTAGCTGCCATCTCTAACAGCTTTGACTATGTTGGCACTATTATCTGATACTATGAACCCTAGAGATAAGGAATATGGAGTAAGCCATTTCTGGAATTGATTTTTCAGCTCCTGCAAAATATTCACAGCGGTGTGGTTTTCCTGAAAAGTGGTTACACATAATACAGCCTTCTTCCTACTACTTAAGGTACAGTGGGGATTATTACTTTCCGACTGAAAACTTACCCAATGAGCTGTAACAGTCATGTAGTCAATTGTTTGGTTGCTGGTCCATACCGTATATCTGTGGTTATGTGAGCCTGCTTCACCTCAGAGAGTTTCAACCGTTTAGTGACTGCACTATTCACCGTGTCATACAACTCTGGAACAGCCTTTTCCAAGAAATACGTTTGACAGGGAATGGTGTACCTTGTTCAATCTAGTTCATGAACTTGAGGAAACCTTTTTGGGGCAATAAAAGCAAAGGGGAGTTGACAATTGGCCAACAGCTTTGCAATGGCTCTATTTAACAGCTGGCATGTTGGATGCTTGCGGGTAAATAGAAACATAGAAGCATAAAAATTGACAGCAGATAAGGACTGCCAGGCCCATCCAATCTGCCCATACACCCTACCCTTGCAACACTTTCTTTTAATGTTAGTTGATGAGAATGACAAGATATTTGAAATTTTTAGTGGATTGTATTTGTCACACCCTTTTCACATGGAGTACTACTTTGGCATTTTGTAGTACTTGATAGTGTCAGAAGAAAACAATCGATGTTTGTCTGGGAAGACTGCCAAAGACACTTCAAGTGATTCAGTGTCATTTCCTGCTTCCAGTTCATTCTTACTATGATCTCCACCACCACAACCACCTCCATTACTGCCCATACCATCCATACGGGTGTCCCCCTTTTGCCCGACACCCCAATGGCAAAACACAGAAAATTACCACTTTAGCGACAGTCACTGTAATGGTCCGTTTCTGTGTTTTGCAGTCCCCCGGTGTCCTGTCCCTTCCCCAGACCAACTTCAACCTGGAGTTGAGAATCTTAAAGTCCAGGGGGTGTGGAAGGAAGAGCCCCACATGGGGTGCAGCCCGCCACAGAAAACACTGGGGGCTTGGGTGGCACAATACCTCCGTCAGTATTGTGCCATCACTGTGCTGGTGGTCGAGAGGTTTACTGTCGACCAAACTTGGTGCTTCCGTCCACACTGCCCCTTGCTCTGCCCCACTCAATTGGGTGTTTTGCCTCTGCATGTAGTATAATTTCTGATGTTCCAAAATGTCCTGATTGGCCACAGCCACTAATGATCTTCTTGCACAGACTGCATACAGCTCAAGAGTTGTCTGCAGAGGCAATAGAAAATAAATTCCACACTAAAGTTTTACCTTTTGTGCTTTGTATTATGGTGCCTGGCATTATTTCTTGTGCGGTCAATGGACTTGGAGAAAACTCTAAACTGCCATTTCCTTGTTGACATGAATTGTTCTCATTCATGCTCATCTTCTTAATCTTACGTTTAGCATATTAATTTTTTTCTGCACTTGCCTCTCATGCCTTACAGCAGCATCCTCTCCTACCCCCTCATTTATACTACAGGCCTCATTGTCACAAGATTCAGAAGAACTGGGCATGCCATCATCATCAGGTGGGACATAACCTGGGTTGTCCCATTCCTAGTTCCCACTATCACCAACATTTTTATCAACATTCGCTGCCTCAGCATCTGAGCTTATATTTGAGGAGGATGCCTCTTTGTCCTTGTATGCTGCCTTAGCAATTGGAAGTATTCTGGCTAGAGATGGGCAAAGTTGGCAAAATTCATTTTGCAAATTAATCTGTGAATTTAGCACAATTTGAGGAGTGCAGCTCAATCAGCAAAGTGCAAATTTCTGCCTTCGAAGTATGGAATTTCACCGGCAAATGGCAGAATTTCACCTGCAAATGGAAGACATTTGTCTTGAATGTCAGAATTTCACAGTTCTTGAGCAAAATTCCATTGTTTCCAGTGAAATTCCACCATTTGCAGGTGAAATTCCACTGTTCATGGGCAAAATTCCTCTGTTCAGGGTCAAAATTCCAGGTGAAGTCACATAGGCTAATATTGAAGCTAATAGCGAACATTCGCAAAATGCTCTGAGGAGACAAGTGGGTGACTTCACTGGAACTTCACAAGTGAATTTAAATTTCACAACATCTCTAATCCTGTCTCATGTGGCAAAACATTCCTTACCTCCATGAGTAACTCCAGTCAGTTCTTTCTGAAACTCTACTATCATTTCTTTTCTAACATGCTTTTTTGGTTCAGGATGACATTTACTGCCAGGCCTGGTGATGGTATTATTATTGTTGCCGTGTTCTTCATTAGTGCTAGCATTCATATTATCCACATCATTTTCAGTTGCCCATGCAGCAGCACTGTGCTTCCTTTTAGTAGACTTAGACTGAGAAATACAAGACATAGTAGGCACAGCCATGGCTTTAGCTATGCTGCAGACACACACACATAATTACACACACACAGTATGGCTAATGTTACACAGCTAGGGTGCGGGGCACCTAACAGGCTAACAGACGGTGTAGTGTAGCCTAAATGGCTTTTGCTATACTACAGAGAGACACAGAGTAGCTATGTCACAGATAGGGCTCAGGGCACCTAACAGACAGTGTGTAATACAGCCTAAATGGCGTCCGTTATGCTGTGGAGAGACGTCACACATAGTGTAGTTATGACAGGGCTCGGGGGCACCTAATCGGCTAACAGACAGTATAATACAGCCTAATTGGGTTGTGGTATGCTGCAGAGAGGTGTCACACACAGTGTAGCTATGACATGCCTCAGGGCACCTAACAGCCTAACAGACAGTGTAATACAGCCTAAATGGCTTTTGCTATGCTGCAGAGAGACACAGAGTAACTATGTCACAGGCAGTGCTCAGGGCACCTAACAGACAGTGTGTAATACAGCTTAAATTGCTTTCACTATACTGCAGAGATGCACAGAGTAGCTCTGTCACAGACAGGGCCTGAGGCACCTAACAGACAGTGTGTAATACAGCCTACATTGCTTTCAATGTACTGCAGAGGCACACAAAGTAGATCTGTCACAGACAGGGCTCAAGGCACCTAACAGTATGTAATATAGCCTAAATGGTTTTCACTATACTACAGAGACACACATAATAGTTAGTTCCGGGCACCTAGCAGACAATGTGTAGTACAACCTAAATTGCTTTCACAGCTGCTGCCAGTAATGAGTATTTCCCACCCTTTCTCCTTCTCTTCAGGACCCAAGCACCACACTGGATGATCCCACGATTATTCCCCATTTAGTCCCCAACCTTTTGTTCCTTTGTAGACTAAACTATGTGCTTGTTTGTTTTTTTTTCTAAAATTTTAAACTGTTTTTGTTGTTTGTTTCACCACAACTGCAGAACAAGCGTTGATTCTGCCCTTTCCCAACACCCTCTGCTTCTATCTGCATGCTCACAGTAGGCACAGAGCATAGACACCTGCACCGATCAATTAGATTGTCAGGCCAGTGTCATGAGCTACTTTCTACTGTGAGGACCCCACAGGCTGCCCTTTCATGCCTGATGATATTTTCAGAAGAGTCCCAGGACCTCACAGGCTGCTTGTAATCCCAGTTTAAAGAATAAAGTACCCATTACCCAACCCTTTACCTGTGTCAATAGTACCCAACTCATGAAGTACACTGTTATGTTGGTTAGAGTAGTAAATTACTCAAACTACCCTACCCAGCAAAAAACACTAATACCTGGCCTACCCACTCCAGCTACCTGATAGGTAGCCTATCCCTAGTCTATAGCAACCAAAAGTATCAACATTCTTGTCACAGGTCAGGGCTACAGATATCTCATGATATTCAAATTCAAGGGGCATGGAAAGTGAGTTAATGGTCAAAGAAGACAATTTATCTTTGATGTATAGAATTATATCTCATTCTCTAGAAATTCTGTCCAAGTGGTACAGGACATAGTCTGGGATAACAGTAACACTGCTGTCAGTAGCACTGTTAATCCAGGTTTCTGTGATTATGAGTATGTCAGGCTTGGTCAGATAAATCCAGATTTTTTCATTGTCTAGTTCAATAGTTCTTAGACTTTGTCACAGTGAGCCTCCCCAAATCCATGGAAAAGATTTTGAGCCTCCCCCAAAAACTGAAATAATTTTGGACCTCCCCACAGAAAAATAACATACTGTACTTTGCGCAGTACACCATGAATACATTAAAATCCCTTTGAGTACTTGGCTCACATTCAGTTGTCTTATACTGATGTGGAACCTTTGAAAAAGAGCTCCTGTGCTCAAAGGTGTTATCTGAATAACAAATAAAATAAACAAATATTATTATTCAGCTTATTGTAACCCCCCCCCCCCCCCACAGGCCAGCCCAGCTGCTCTGCTATTTTAATTTTTGAACCATTGTTACCCCTTGTTGCAGTACCTTCATGAGTCTGACTACTTTCTCTGTTTCCTCTCTATATGAATAACCTTCCTACATACTTTGCTTCTTCCCCTCCTTCTCTGCTCCTAAGCAACTTCTCTGGGATTACTTTGCTCCTTCCTGCTATTGCTCTTGGCACTTCTATGCTCAGACCTTGTCTGCTCTGCCACCAGTCTACAAATTGATCAGTTACCACCACTCATTATTAGTTTATTGTTCATATTTGTTTACACTATTGTTCATTGTGTATTTTTTTGATTATTTTGTAGTTACCTTTTGAAATGTATTCACTACCTACCCTTCCCTGGGTACACCTGAAATAAGCCTTGACTCATTCACCTTCCCTTGTCACCTATTAGTAAATAAATACATAAAATTCACCTACTATTATCCTCTTTCGGTTTGCTTCACCTCTTCACACAAAATTGATACAACTCAAAATTTAAATACAGTACTTATTCAGACTTGCTTGAGCCTCCTCTGGAACAGGTTGTGGCCTCCCAAGGGAGGCTGACCTCACCATTTGAGAACCCTTGGTCTAGTTTATTAATGAAACTCTGGGCAATGATTGCCAATGAGGGCTATAGACTCCAGTGAAGAGGAAAAGGGACTTAAATGTACTGGGTGAGTGGGACAACAAATGTCAAATTAAATTCAATGTGGATAAGTGTAAGGCCCTTCACCAAGGTGTCATGGTACAGGCACAGGAACTTTTTCACTTCAAGAAGGGCTCCAGGACCAGGGGACATGACCTGAGGCTGCAAGGATGAAGGTTCTTTACCAACACCAGGAAGTTTTTCTTCACAGAAATAGTGGTGGATGCCTGAACAGCCTGCCCCAACACGCTGTGGGGGTGAACACTGTGAGGGGATTCAAGAATGCATAGGATAGTCACAAGGAAGCCCTGACTACAAAGGGCACTAGAGTGTCAAAATAGGTCTAACAAATGAACAAACTAGATGGACCTAGTGGTCTCCTTCTGCCGTCATCAGTGTCTGTGTTTCTATGTTTCTACAGTGTGTCTTCATTGATGGGAAGTTGAAGCAGTCAAAGCAATGTGCAGTGGCAAGGTAAAGAATATTACCCTGCTTGGAAAGTCTTTGCAAACTGAATATTAGGTTGCATCAAAAGTGGAATAGCACACCGTAAGAATGATACTAATGTGTATATTATATATAATTCTACTAATTGTAGTGCAAGAATGACATTGCAGAAATTGGGAGGGTGCAGCACAGAGCAAATAAAATTGTTATCAACGTGGTAGGGCTAAGCTATAAGAATCACCTGGACAGGCAGGGATTGTTTTCTCTGAAATAAATGACTGCTAAGTGGAAGCATGATTACAGTGATTGCAAAGGAAATACAGGGCATATCCAAAGCTTAAGGGGGACAGAATTATTGGTATTGTGAGGAAGCATTTTTCCATGCAGACTGGTAAACATATACAACAATTTCTCAAAGGAAATGATGAAACTGAGGACTGTTGAATCATTTAATCTCAAGTTTTGCCAATTTCTCACTGAAAACAAAATTACTGGACAAAGTATTTAATTTGTTGGGAAGGGAGGGAGGGTAACAAAGAGTATGCCTCTTAGCAGAATTAATATGCCTAGAAGGAAAGGGCAGATGACTTGCCATTCAGTTCCCAGAGGTCTGTAATGGTGGCAGTTTTCCTCTCTATAGTGCCATCCTTTATAATATGTACTGGTAGCAGTTCCCATTTAAAAATGGCCACAGGAATTCAATTGAATAGGCATCACAGAGGGTGAGGGAGTTTTCATTAGTTTGGTGAACATAGTGGTTAGTTGAGTGTTTTTGTGTTAGAGGTTGGTGGACTTACTGGGATGGCAAAGGAAATAATGAGTACAAATTTATTTGTATCATGGTGCCTTTCCAATTTTAAGAGCCTCAGTACAAAACAAGGTAGTACAGTCAGGATAGCAAAAATGAAGACAGCCCAAATAGGGCAATACCTTTCACAAACATGAAATACTTAAAATAATAAATAAGTTATATGATAGGCTAGATAGACAAACAGGCAAATAGGCAGACAGACAGGCAAGCTGGCTGGCTAACTGATGGCTAGATAGAATCTAAGACTACCCTAGACAGCATCAGTACAAAACAAAACAAGGTGGTACAGTCAAGATAGCCAACATGAAGATAGACAAACAGGACAATATCTTTCACAAAGATTAACTATGTAAAAAGAATAAATAACTATATGAGTTGTACAATAGATCAATAGACAGACAGACAGAGTCAGAAAGGCTGGCTGACTGATGGATAGATAGAACCTAGAATTACCTTACTAGAATAGAAAAGCCTGTTGAAATTAAAAAAAGTACATTGCAGCTTCTTAAACTAGTTTTGGGTGGAGATCAGATAAATTTCCTTGGGAAGCCCATTCCACAGGACAGGGGCTATGCCAGCAAATGTGTTATCGCCTGCAGATTTCAATCTTGAGGCAGGAATGCTTAAAAGCCACTTGCCTATGGAGTGTGTCACATATTCCATATGTATAAGTGGCAAGGAGTTCTTGAAGGTAGAGGGGATCCAATCTGTTTAGGACTTTAAATGTCACTTAAAGCAGCTAGTAGTTGATTCACTGCTTAACAGGCATTTGGCACAGAACTTGTGGTGCGGGAGCCATATGATCCAACTTTCACATGAGACGACAAGTTTTCTATGGCACTCTACATAAGCTGCAGACAGTGTATCTAGCCACAGGGCAAGCTCTTGCAGAGTGCATTCCACTTGGTGGAGGGGTATCAAGATATTCACCCCTGGGCCATTGCCATTCTCAGCCATTTACTCCTGGACAATTTTCTCTAAGACAATTCACCACTGTAACAATTAGCCCCCAGGCAATTTGCTGCTGGACAATTCACCCAAGCTATTATGTTTGTTTTATATACATTACTAGCCCGTGTTATTATGTGCTAGAATTAAGGTAGTTTAAACTAACCAATTTGTAAATGTGTTTCTGGAAGAAAATTAAGCATTGGTGTTCTATAACTGTATTTGCAAAATCAATTAAAATGCATTATTTTAGCCGGCCCGGTGGCACTGAGGGTTGAGGCGCTGGATGCCACACCTCGCACCACGCCGGCGACCCGGGTTCGGGAGCGGACTCGGGTCATCGGTGGGTCGGCCGGGTGGAGATAGGCTGGAGCATCCAATGACAGATCGCCTTCTCCGGGGAGGGATTCAGCTGATGCCCGACACTTGCATGACCCCGAGTGGAGGCTCGAGGAACTGCAAGCTCCATTTGGGGATGGGCGGCCATTGAGCAGCATGGACGTCGGCGCGCGCGGCATGATGTCGGGGGAGGTTACTTGCTGCTTGGGAAGGGAGAAATGGAAACAAGCCTGCCTCAGCCGGAAGATGGGAGGACCATGGCGTGCCCATGATTTGCCTGTGCCCGCCCAGCAGACCTCAGACTGACGAAATGTAAGTAACGGGGTCTGAGCCCCCGCCTGGTCCCTGCCCAGGGGGTAATCCGTGGCTCCATGGGGCCTAGGGGTTTGCTTGGGTAGGGTTCCGGGCAGTGGGATGTCCAGTTGTCCCCCCTGAAGGGTCGGAGGTGGCAGGCTGGGGAGGAGGAATAAATAGTAATTTCAAAAAAAAAATGCATTATTTTCTGTAACAGTGAAAGCGAGACATCTAGCGTGCATGGTCATAAATTAATTACAAGATATCCTTCTCAGTAATACGACTGAGCAAGATACAGGTTCTAGAAGTTATTTTTATAATGCTGTTTATATAATGGATAAACTATGGGGCTGTCAGATAAACTATTTTTATGAGTTCACAGTGAACTCGGGTAACGTCACGAGTGGTGGACTGGAACAGACCTACAAGTGGTTTACCCAAGCTCACTGTGAACGAGTAAAACTAAATTGTTTATCTGGTAGCTTCCCCTATTGCATATTCAATTTATGCAATAGGGAGGAGCTGTACAGTGTGGTCAATTTTTAAAAAAAAATTTTTTTTTTTTTATTTTCAGTTTGTTGTGTGGGATTTTTTGTGTTTATCCATGTGTAGCTGCGCCTGTTCAGCCACTTGCCAGGCTGTTACTATGGATTGCTTGAGCATCTTGACAGTCATGATGCTCCTGACATGCATCATTATTGGTGGAGTTGCGTGGTCTGCAGAGATTTGAAGCAGAACCTGTTAGTGTGTTTATTTATTTATTTTTTTTGCTTTTGTTTACCGGGTAAGTCACACTAGACATCCATGTGCTTATTTTCAGGTGCGACCCGGGAGAGTTACAGAAATGAGTTTTACAAGTACAGTGAGTTATACAGCTTATACATACAGTGAAGTGACTGGTACATCATTTCATACAGTGAGGTGGCTGAAATGTAATTTTTCATACAGAGGGGTATCAGAAGACATAGAGAAGTGACAGTCAGTACAAAAGTCAGTACAAAAACAACACATGAGCCCAGGAGTGGTTACAGATGGCCCGGGGGAGTTAAGTGCTAGGCTGTATTATAGACAGTGAGTGCTAACCCAGTTAGACATTGCTTGGCCAGGTAGTCAGGAGAGTAAGTGCAGTGGTCCCAGGGGGTGCGGAGGACCTACGTGCCAGCGTAGTGTGGAACAAGGCTATGAGGTGCAAGGGCAAGAGGAGGAGCCCTTCAAGAAGTTCCAGAGGGAGGTTTTAAATCCATTGTGGGAGTGGGAGGGCAGTGTATGGACTGGGAATGAGTTCCATAGTTTTGGGACGTAGCTGGTGAAGGCCCGGTCGCCCACGAGGGAGCGTGTCCTAGGGACTGGGCGGGAGAGTGTCACCCTTGACCTAAGATGGTATGCGGGAGTGTCAGAGTTGAGGGGAAGGACAAGGACAGCAGGGAAGGATGTCCTGACAATGTTGTCGATGAAGTTACCCATTACGAAGACATGGTGCTTCTCCGGAGGGAGCCACTCGAGATGAGAGTAGAGGTCGCAGCGGTGTGTGAGGGGAGGAGCAGAAAGTGTGAAGCGGCAGATGCTGTTGTAGGCCGTATCCCATTTCGAAAGGATGGATTTTGGCACGGTGGCAGAGGTCACTAGTGCATAGATGATGGAGGGAAGGAGAACACCCCTGGCTAGGGCACCCAAGCAGCTGGGGTGAGGCAGTTTTTTGCTCTGTATGCAAGACCGAGCTTAGCATTTGTGGCCTTACAGATGTTTCGGATGTGTAGGGAGAGGTCCAGCTGGGGATCCAATGTGACGCCAAGGTACTTAATTACGGGAATCATCTGCAGAGGTAGGCCTTCAGCCCCGTGGATTAAGAGGGGGATGGGGCATGATTTTGTTCTGCTTAGGGAGCCCAGGAGCATAGCCTGCATTTTCTTAAGGTTGGCGGTGAGCTTGTGTAACGCTAGCCAAGACTGGACACATTTGAAGTCGGTGTTTAGATTGGAGTTAATAGTATCAATGTCACAATCGCTGTTCAGGATGACAAGGTCATCAGCGTACAGGGTGACTAGACCATGGGAGGGGATGGACAGCAGCTCATTGATGAAAAGGAAGAAGAGCAGCGGACCGAGGACGGACCCTTGGGGGACCCCACACTGGACAGTAGTGAGCTGTGAGTGGGTCTGGTTAAGATTGGTATATTGCTTCCTACCGGTTAGGTAGTTTAGGAACCAGGTGTGGGCTGGGTTAGAGAGTCCAACGGTGAGGAGAGTAGAGCTGAGGAGGGAGTGGTCGACCCTGTCAAAGGCCTTGGAGAGATCCATGAAGATCGCACCTGTGAGATTGCCCTGGTCGGTAGCTGTTCTAATATGAGAGGTAACAACCGCGAGGGCGATGGCCATGCTGTGCCCCTTCCTGAACCTGTGCTGAGCTGGAGAGAGGAGATTGTGTACGTGCAGATATTCATTTAGCTGAGAGGCTACAACTTTCTCTAGGAGTTTGGAGGTGGCCGACAGGATGGCAATGGGCTGGTAATTAGCAGGGTTTTTGGGGTTACCTTGCTGGAGAACAGGGGTGATTTTGGCTACTTCAGAGGTCTGGGATGACACCAGCTGTTAGAGAGGAGTTGAAGATATGCGTTATAGGCCGGGCAAGTAGGTGGGCACCCAACCTAAGAAGTTTCAGCTCAAGGTTGTCATGCCCTGCTCCGGAATGAGGGGAGAGGTTGGCAAGCAGCCTCTGGGTTTCAGCAATGGTCACGTGTTGTAGGAAGAAGGAGGGCCGGGTCTCAGGACCAGGTTGGGAGTAGGTGGTGGGACAGGGTGCAGGCAGTTGGTCCGTCGGGGATGTGGGAGTGGCAGGGGCAGAGGGTTTTGAAGGGGAGGGCAGTTCAGAGAACATTGTGTTAAAGGCATTGGAGATAGTGCATGGATTGTTGCAGCTGACCCCGTCAATTAGGAAGTCAGTGACTTGCACTCGGGCAGAGCCCCCCCCACTGCTCTTGTAATGCTCGGCCAAAAAACTCGGGTTTTTGGCCGAGGCAAGTAGTGTGGATCGACAGTACTCACTTTTGGCTGATCTGATGGCTTGTTTGCAGATGTTCCTGAGGTTTCTGTAGGCAATAAGATCATCAGGACTGTGGGATGCTTTGTAGGCTTCCCAGCACTTGTCCCTGCATTTCATTAGGGTGAAAAGGCCCCCATGGAGCCATTTGGTGACGGTGCCCCGCTCCCTCCTTTTAGTGAGGGGGCATGTTTATTCTGTACTGGGATGTAACTTGTTAAGAAAGCACCCAGTGCTTGATCTGGATCCAAGTAGGCGGTGACCCCATTCCAGTCGATCAAACCAAGGTCAGCAAGGAAATCAGGCAAGTGGAATTTTGAGAAGTCCCACATCTGTATAACTTTTCCGGGTATCTTCACCTGGGAGATGCCCCAAGTGCAAAAGATGGGTGAGTGGTCTGAGATGGCATCAGGTAGAATGCCCGAGGATGTGATCCTGTTTGGTCTATTAGTCAGGACCCAGTCGATCAGAGTCCCTTCCCCGGGGGCCTTGTTGGTTTCGTGATAATCTGGTTTAGTGCGAGGCCCGATAGCAGTGGCTTGTATGATTTCGAGTTAGAGCCTAACCAGTTTAGGTTGAAATCCTCTATGATCAGGACTTCAGTTGTGCCCACTCTCTCACTAACATTGTGCAGGAGTTTGGAGAGCCCAGGCAGGCCACTTTTGGGGGGATTGTAGCAACAGATCAAATGAACTTTCTTGGTGAGTCCAAGCAGGAGAACTGCATGCAGGAACTCACAGGACGGAAGGGGGGAGAGGTCTACTGCAGAGACATTTAGGTGGACTTTGTAGTAAAGTAGCACCCCACTGCCACATTTGTTCCCCCCTCGATCACTTCTGATATGGCTGTATCCTGGTAGAGAGCACACCGTATCAGGAGTGTGGGGTTTAAGCCATGTTTCTGTGATGCCCAGTATGTCTGGGTTGTAATGGGCAACCCAGGCAGTAAGCTCAGCAAGGTTGTGTAAGAGGCTACGGATATTAAGATGGACAATTTTTAGGCCTTTGGTGGATAGCCATGAGGTGGGTGGGCTGGGGGGCCAAGGGCAGCCCTGGTTGGAAGTGATAGTTCCTCACCGAGGAGGCCCAGTTCGGGCATTGGAGGGGACGGACATGTCTGTGCGGAGGGGCAGCACTGGGGTGTAGAATACGATAGAGTAAGATGAAGGCTGAGATTTGACCAGGTGATATGTGGACTGAGCTCAGGCCTGCAGTGGGATGTGTTTTTAGGCTGCCTTTTTTTATATATTATTTATTTATTTATTTATTTTTTTTTTTTGGGTAGGCAGCAGGGCGTGCACTAGGTTGAGGCTTGAGAGCTGATAGGTCTGCCCCTAGTGGTAGAACAGTATAGCTTGCAAATGGAAAACTGGGCTGATAGATTAATTCTCAGCCAGCCCATGTGACCTTAATCTGTCTATTTAAGGGAGGGCCCACCAAGGGTGGTGGTTGGGGTGGTGGGGAGCCGAACGTGCAGTGTTCGGCAGGGCTAGTTCGTCTGAAAAGCAGCGCGAGCAGCAGGAGGGCTGTAACTGTCCTGTAGCATGTACACCTTTGCACACCTTTGAAAATGGTGCCAAATCAGCAAAACACTACTGAGCAGCAATGGATGGAAAGCCGCCGTCCCAGCAAAACGGTAGGAGGAGGATGCCACGGGAAATTACCTCTTTACTGGTTCTGGAAGTCCGCAGGGGTTGGGGGAGGGCCGTGGAAGTGCCCTCACGACCACCGGGAAGGTAACTGTGGAGACAAATGGAGAAAAGGCTTGGAATAAGTAGGCTGGGAGGAGGGGGGACAGAGCTAGGAGAGTTACAATGCGACCAATGGCGTTGCTGTGCAGGGGGAGTCTCGCGACCAGCAAGGCAGGAGAATCACAGAGAAATACAAGTTTGTACAGCAGCTGTAAATCCCAGGTATAAGTTCAAGCAGTTGCAGCTATTGGTAATTCTGTCTGAGACTGTGAAAAACCAACTTTTAACATGCAGCGTTTTCTACTGTGCCCCTTGTCTGCCCTCCCATGCTGTAATAAAAGGGAAGCATTTAAGTGATCAAGTGGATACATACAAGCTGAGGCAGTAAATTAGGCAAAGTCATTAGGGATAACAAGCAATGCGGTCTTAACATGCAGCGTCTTCTACTGTGCCTCTTATCTACCCTCCCATCCGGTCCTACAGGTTTAAACAGCAGCTGTATATCCCAGGTATAAGTTCAAGCAGTTCATAAAATTCAACTTTTAACATGCAGCATTTTCTACTGTGCCCCTTGTCTACCCTCCCATGCGGTCTTAAAGGGAAAGGCAGTAATTAAGGCAAAGACATAAGGATTAAAACAGTCTCCATGCCTTGGCCGTCTGAAAAGTGGCACGACAGCAGGAGGGCTGTAACTGTCCCATAGCATGTACACCTTTGCACACCTTTGAAAATGGCGCCAAATCAGCAAAACACTACTGAGCAGCAACGGATGGAAAGCCACCATCCCAGCAAAATGGTAGGAGGAGGATGCCACGGGAAATTACCTCTTTACTGGTTCTGGAAGTCCGCAGGGGTTGGGGAGGGCCGTGGAAGCGCCCTCACGACCACCAGGAAGGTAATTCTTTACTGGTTGTGGAAGTCCACAGGGGTTGGGGGAGGGCCGTGGAAGTGCCCTCGCGACCACCGGGAAGGTAACTCTTTACTGGTTCTGGAAGTCCACAGGGGTTGAGGAAGGGCAGTGGAAGTGCCCTCGCGACCACCAGGAAGGTAACTGTGTTAAGCAAGAGGAGTGGGAGGGAGACAGCAAGGGAGACAAATTTTATAGTGTATGGACAATGATTGTTCTAGCAATTTTTCAGTGAGCTTGTAAAAGTCGTTCTGCTTCAGTAGTGACATCCATACTGTAGCAGAATGACTTTTTGTTCTGCTGCAGTACAGACATCACATGGAACAGATTGTGAGCTAAATAACCTACCAAATAGCACGATCTGAATCGCTTGTAAAATGCTGTCTAGTAACGTTTAAAAATAAAAAAACTCACACCAAAGCACAGTTACCATGTAACCATGTCAGATGTGTTTTTTTTATGCCATCTTCCAATGTATCGATACAGAGGTTTTTCCAAAGGAGGTGGTTGGTGTGGAGGGTGGAAGGGGGGTGGGTTCAGAAGAGCCAAAAGTTACTTCAAGGTCATAGGTTAGAGGGTAGCCTATGTGTAGCTTGTGTCTCCAAAACCGAGTGTGAGACAGGGTCCCATGTTAAGTAAAACAGGAGCCAACCAAGGCGTTGGCAGGAGAGGCAATAAAAGGTGTATCGGGGGAAGGCAGGCAGATTTCATGCAGAAGTAAGTCGCCAATCATGTTTTCTTTATTTTGTCTCTCTTTAATTGATCCGTGACCTATCCATCATCAAAGATGGACTGAAGGACGTCACAAACAGCCATCGAGGTTGAACTAAGAAAGTGTGGGTTTTTTAACAGTTGTTTTGAATGTGTATGTTCATTGTAGTAAAAGTTGTGTTACAATTTTTTTTAAAAAGTAAACCTTAATATCTGTTTTTTGTGGTTGTTTTTCAAAAATGCCTCGAACAATTAATGTCCATACACTATATAGAACAATGTATTGTAGCCCATACACACCAAGGCTATTCTTCCCACTCGTGGTTACCATGCTGACTGAAGCACTTCTTGAGCTTAGCTCTCGAGGTACTCTGTCGGCATGGTAACCACTTGGGGAAGAATTGCCTTGTTGTGTATACCATACACTATCCTACATATGCTGCAACTCTGAGAAAGAGAATTTGACCTGTAGTTTTATTTTGCTTCAGATTAATGTTTTCTGTATACTCAGTAGTCAATTGGAGTGAGTGAAAATGACCTGTTGGGCACTGGGAGGTGAGCAGAGCGGGAATTCAGGAGAGTGCTCTATCAGTGATTCTGTAACAGGTACAGTGAAGAATTAATGAAAAAGAAAACATACAAAAGGCAAACTGTTGGGAATTCAGCCTTTCACTGGAATGTGACCTGGACCTAAAATTGGAAGTGTGTGCTTTGTGGGAAGGCAGCAGTTTGAGCTGTCAGAAACAAAAGTGATAACGTGGAAGTAGTGCTGGCCACTTGGCTGGTGGGGGGAGTCATCTGATGACAAACTTAATAGGTGTATAAATTGGTGATGACACAGAAACTAAATTTATAAATCAGTGGTGACATACTTACTATATGTATAAATGTGATTTATACATATAGTTGCTCTGATAAATGCATTTATCATAGTGCATTTATCTTGACCGCATTGCATAAAAATATACATGCACACATATGTATTCTTTGCAGAAGAACTACATTAATGCACAAAATTTCAAAATTAAGGAAATATAATGGTACATTTTTTTAAACCCAAACTCCACCCACCCTCATCCACCACTCCTGTGAACCACTTCAAACTGAAAACCAAAACACAATCCAGGTTTCAATCATGCACTTTATCATCATAAATAAATAACATGGTATGAAGAATACAGTTATTCCCCATGATGAACACTGTATGCATATGTTGTGAGACACAAGGCCACAGGATACAGGCCTGGTGCACTGTGTGTGTGAGTGTGTGTGTTTGTGCCACTCCTAAAGCAGCTGTATCATCACACACATTGCCCCAGACCTATAGTGGACTTCGTATGTTGTAGGACACAAGGCCACAGCATACAGGCCTGGTGTAGTGTGTGTGTGTGTTTATGTGTGACTCCCAAAACATTGCCCCAGATCTATAGTGGACTTCATGAGTTGGTTATGCAGGGATTTCTTTGGATGTAGGGCCAAGTCCAGCAGCATCATTGTGAGAGTGGAAGTCTCAGAGAGATAGAAGGAGAGGACAAGTTTGTTCCTTTCTGTTTTGAAGCAACATGTTGGAGGTTCAGTGTCACCCTTTGGGGTTATTAATAAATACAGTATTAGGCCTGGAGGGATATGGTCCTAAGGTATTGGATTACAGATAATTTCCTTCTCTCAGAGCTAAAAGGTACAGTATAATATTAAAGTAAAAGAAAATTCAATGTGAGATCAATTTGGTTGGTGGCTTTGCCTTTCTTTATATATTCTAATAATATTTGTTCCATTATCTCCAGCCACTTTCTGTCTTTACCTGAAGTTATGTGTCTGACCATTCTGATAAACACCATTGACTCCAACCTATTGGGTATCTTCCTTGAGGTATCTTTAGCCTGAAGTAACTTCATCCCCATGACACCTCTACTGGTGGAACCCACACCTCTACTGGTAGAACCCTCCTCATGAGTGTTCCTGTGCCTTCAGTGTGCCCCAGAAAGGTGTTAGTCTCTCTAATGGGGACAAAGAGAGTGAACAGCCACATGTTCCTTGCTCAAGCTTAAACATCTAAAAGTGCTAAACATCCTGTTACAAAGTATCACAAACCTACAATACTATTCTGCAAACTTTGTATAATTTAACCTACATTGCACAAGCCCACTATACTTAGTTGCCCACTGAACTACTGAATTGCAAGTCTAATGCTCGTGGTTCAATGGGGTAGCAGATGACTCATGCCATGCCCCCCCCCCCCACGAAGCACTATTTATAATGTGTCCTTGGGATATGTAGCTCTTTGTCCTACCACCTTTTTGTCTTCTGCTGACAATGGACCTTTTTAATTCATTGTTTTATTTATTGTTTTAATGAGAATTATCTGTCTGTATATTGTATTTAAATGTGAAGCACCTTGATTCTGGAAAGGTGCTATATAAATAAAGATTTAATTACTTACTTACTTACATTTTGCTTATGGGCATCTTTCCTAAGGTACAGTACATTTAACCTGAGGGAACTTTGTCCTGGATACCCGCTGTGCATGTAAACCTCCTCAAGAGGGTTCTTTTACCTTTATTGTACCCTAAAATTGTGAAGGCCCCTGTACTGGGCACCGAGAAAGTGAACAGTTACATGTACATTGCAGAAGCAAAACAAACTACCCACCTACCATTAAAGCTCAAATGTCTGACAGCACTGAGCATCCTATCACGAACTATTCTAAGCACCAAGGTGCGTATTCACACAAGCAGACCACATTTAGTTGTTCACTGAACCAGTGAATCTTAGATTCATTCAAGTTGTTTCAATGTCCCATCCATTTTCCTTGCGCAGCCTTTCAAAGTTTCCTTGTATTCTCTATAAATTCTCAAATACTGCAATTGTTTGCAAGAACTTGCTGACATAGATAATAAGTTATTAACTTTTCAGGTTGAAAATATTGACAACAATACACCATGTGATTTTTATAACATGGGTTGGCTGAGTAAGAAGTTCAGTTGGTCAGAAAGCACCACCTGACCATTGATTAAATATCTGTACTGGCACAGTTAGAGTGATGCTTCCCTGAGTGGAATCAGTCAGCCTGACAGACCTCATTATATTGGCAGCTAGTAAACATTAAGTGGTGGCCATTTAAAAATCTCTGTAAGTGACCGAGCGGTACAGCAGTGTAAGCTGACAAGAGAACCATACCTTCCCAACTGCTGCTCTGTCAGGTCAGGGTACCTTTGGGTCTCTCAGTATGCTATCAATGAAGTTGCAGGATCATAAACAGTACTATTCTGCAAAAGTGCAAAAGGTGGGGGGCACTGCACTAGGTAGCTGTCCCAATGACACAGTACCAATTGACAAAGTGACAAAGATGTGGCATTCCTCACTTGGAAGTGTGTGGCACAGGGCTACACATACAGAGTAGTGCAACTCTATGGGAAAAAATGCTTTATGATTGTTGCATGGTGCAGCACAGCAGAACCCTGTGTGTGGCAGAAAATCCCAAAGTGTTGTGTACTGTGCCCCGAAGTTAGTACACGCCAAAGCAGCAACTGTCACCACTCGCTGAAGTCCACAGTACATACCTGTGGGGTTGATGTGAGAAGCCCTCTCATCCAAGCTCATTGCATTTAGCCTTGCCACTGTTCAGGGAATGTGTGCATTTACTATGGATTGCAGTCATTTGGCTGCTGGCAGCGGCATTCAGGTATTTGTCCCACCACACAAACACAGGTGTTGCCACATCAGCATGTACCAGTGAAATATGCACCCCTTGAAGTCCAGAGCAACCTGTACAGCCAACAAATATATGTGCTGTGCCAGTCACTGACAGCAGGACTGAGGTGTGTGTCATGCTGTAGATTGGCTCCTGGCCCACAGATCCCCGTGCAGCAAGCGGCACAGTCGCTCCCCACAGAAATGTGTTGATGGGTTGGGGTCACTTTCTCTGTCTGTATCTTCTCCTATTGCTGCAGCTGTTGTTTACGAAAGACAGAGAGAGCCACAAACAGAGACAGTAGGACCTGTCTGTGAACCCTCAACTCCTTGTTGTCCTGATACGTCCTGCTCCTGGAAGTCCTCCTGGCTGTCCACCCTCCCACTGCAAGTATGGGACAGGGAGACCCCAGCAGTAATACCACTCTGTGCTGGTAAGTTCAACCACAACAGATAGATAGCAACATTATTGGAGCAGCAATGGAGGGTGTCCTGGTTTTGATGGAGGGCGTGTGTGTGTGTGTGTGTGTTTGTCTTCTGCTTAGTAATACAGTAGGCACGAGTGACCGTGACAGTCACAGCAACTTGCAGTTGCTGCATGTCACAAACATGTATTGTGGGGAGTGCTGCGATGTGCCTATGTCTGTATCTCTCTGTATATTGTGACTGTCCCCCCTCCCACACACACAGTAATGTGTGTATCTCTCTGTGTTTCTCAGAGAGCAAGTCCCTGTGTGCACCAAGATGCATGTGCTCTGTTGGGGAGGGGAGGAGAAAGTGTTGTATGCCGTGTACCTCAGCATATCATGCAGAAGAAATACGACACATCATGTAATGACTGTTTGTATAAAATTTCCAAGTGCATAACAGCAGAGAAATGTATTTTTTTGGTGGGACAATTTTGCAAGGTGGAAGGATACAGTACCTTTTTTTTCTGTTTCGATGTGAGTAAAATTCTTTTTTTGGTTTCGTTTTTTGTCCTGTTTTCACATAACCCATGTTATAAGTGCAATAACCCACTCCAGTGTGTGAGGTTATAGGCATTTAATCCACATCTGAGATGCTGTGAGGGCACTCAGCCTGCGGTCTCATGTCTCACAACGCACCCCAGGCATGGATTAAATAGAAACATAGAAACATAGAAGTTGACGGCAGATAAGGACCGCAAGGCCCATCCAGTCTGCCCATTTCTTTTTCTACCTTATAAATGTGCCATCGGCCTTTGCTATGTCAGTGACCTATCTATTCATAGTCATTTGTATTGCTCCCTTATGCCTATCCCATGCCTGTTTGAAGCCCTGCACTGTATTCATAGCCACTACTTTGTGGTAAGCCATTCCATGCATCTACCACCCTTTCTGTGAAAAAGAATTTCCTCACATTCCCCTTAATCGGCCTCCCTCTAATCTCATGCTGTGTCCTCTTGTCCTGCTATTTTCTTATATTTAAACATGTTAGACTCTTTCACCTTGTTTATGCCCTTAAGGTGTTTAAATGTCTCGATCATATCACCTCTCTCCTCCTTTGCTCAAGGGTATACATATTGAGCTCGTTAATCTGTCCTCATATGTCTTCTGATGCAGTCCCTGCACCATTTTGGTTGCCCTTCTCTGACTGCCTCAATTTGGTTAATGTCCTTGTGAAGGTGTGGCTCCAATACTGCACGAGTACTCAGATGGGGCCTAACCAATGTCTTGTACAGAGGGATTATTACCTCCTCTTACGACTTGTGATACCCCTACTAATACACCCTAACACCCCCTAGCCTTACCTACTGCTTTAGAGGGCTGCTTGATGATTTCAGGTCATCAGTGATGATGATGCCCAAGTCTCTTTCTTCCTTTTGACTGCTAGCAACTCCTCCCAGCCTATAAGTGGCTTCAGGTTTCTCTTCCCATGTGCATGATTTTGCACTTCTTGCATTAAATCCCAGTTGCCACTCTTCTGACCATTCTGCTAGTTTATCCAGATCTCTTCTCATTCTGCCCACCCCATCTGGATCATCTACTCTGTTGCAGATCTTGGTGTCATCTGCAAACAGACAAGCCTTACCCTCTAGTCCATCTGCTAGGTCACTAATGAAGATGTTGAATAGGACTGGCCCCAGGACTGATCCCTGAGGTACCCCACTTGTGACTTGCATCTCTTCTGACTGTATACCATTTACCACCACTCTCTGTTTTCTGCCAGTCAACCAGTTTGCCACCCAGTTGACCAACTTCTGACCCACCCCGAGCCTACCTAGCTTATTTATCAATCTTCTATGTGGAACAGTGTCAAAAGCTTTGCTGAAGTCAAGGTAGGCGACATCAACTGCTCCCCCTTGGTCCACCACTCTGGTTACCCAGTCAAAGAAATCTATGAGATTAGTTTGACAGGACCTTCCTTTGTAAACCCATGCTGTCTTGGATCCTGTGCCCTATGGATTCCAGGTGTTGCACTATCCTTTCCTTAAGGAGTGCTTCCATAATCTTGCCCACTACTGAGGTAAGACTGACCGGTCTGTAGTTCCCCGCCTCCTCCCTGCTACCACTCTTGTGGAGTGGGATCACATGAGCCCTTCTCCAGTCTTCTGGGACCTCTCCTGTGCTCAGAGACTCACTAAACAATTCTGCTAATGGCTCTGCTAGTTCCTCCTTTAGCTCCTTAAGTACCCTGGGATGTATGCCATCAGGTCCCATTGCCTTATCCACCCTGAGCTTAGCAAGCTCTTGTAGGACCCTTTCTTTGTGAAGGAGTAGTGCTCACTCCTCCCCTGTGTCCATGATGTTGAGCTGTGGGCCCTGCCCTACCTTCTTCTTCAGTGAATACTGAGCAAAAGTATCTATTTAGGATAGATGCCTTTACAGGGTCCTCCTCCTCACATGCTCCCTTTTCTCCATTAAGCTTAGCAATACCCCTCTGGACTTTCTCCTTTCACTAATGTATCTATAGAAAGTCTTGTCACCTTCTTTTACTGTTTGTGCTAGTGTTTCCTCAGTTTGGGACTTTGCCTGCCTTACTGCCTTACCTGCTTCCCTTAGGGCAGTTTGGTATGCCCCTATCTTCATCCCGCTGTGTTCCTTATATTTTCTGAAGGCCAGCCTTTGGCTCTGACCTTTTCTGCTACTGTATTTGAGAACCAAAGTGGTTTCCTTCTTTTTGCACTTCCTTTTCTGTCTAACACAATGGGATGTTGCTTAGGCATTGTATCCTTAATGTTTGCCTACTTTGCCTGTACTCCTCACCTGTGTTTCTTTTTGCCAGGGCTAGCTTAACTCTGTTGGCCATCTTATCAAAGTCAGCTCCTCTGAAGTCCCATATTTTTGCCTTGGAATGGGATGATTTAGATGTAGTAGCCAAATTGAACCATACCATGTGATGGTCACTGGCCCCCAGGTGACCTTCTACCTGGAGATCTGTGATCCCTTCTTTGTTAGTCAGTACTAGATCTAGGATAGCCCTGTCTCTTGTGGGTTGCTGTACCAGTTGTTTGAGGCCTTCCCCCTGCAGGGAATCCACTATGAGTCTAGTTCTGGCAGATGTTCCTGCTGGTATTGACCAATCTGTATCTGGCATGTTGAAGTCTCCCATTATCAGAACCTCCCCTTTAGCTGTCATGTTTTGTATATCTTCTAACAATAATGTGTCTATGTCCTAAATGCCTATAACCCCACACCCTGTCGTGGGTTATTGCTAATATATAATGACAGATACAGGTTGATTAAAGTATACACAAAAAACTCTCCCTTGGAAACACAGGTAGCAGCTTAGCAGCAAATTATTATACACCACTTGGCTTTAGTTTGAAGTCAATGCAAGAAGAATATATCTTGTTACTGGGTAATAACACAGTTATAACTGATGTCCAAAACCACCAAAAGCAACATTCTCTGTAGGAGTTCTATTTCTATCTCAGAATGATCACTAAATGAATACAGTAATAAAAATGAATCTGCACTGCTTGTAACTGGTCAGTTTGAAAATTCAGCTTTAGACACATAAGGCTGTTTTCATGAAAAGATGGTTATCTCATACCTTATAATATAATAAATGGGCTGAATTACTTTTTATAGCTGTGGTATGGTATAACACCACAAGTTTGATTTCTCCTAACTAATCAAGTTGCCATATTTTCCCCATCCATCATACAGTATTTAATAAGGTGATACTGATGTATTTTCCACATGGGCAAAAATCATGTTTGCCATGGACAGACAGACTGCAATTTTTATCACATTTTCTGGCTAATATAACAATAGTTTTATGAGTACTTTCATTTCCAAGTGCTCTGTACTGTTCTCTGAAATTGTTAGGCATTTTCCTGTTTTTTATGACTTACTGGTCATTTTCTGTTAAGAATATAATTGGGAACACTTAAATATTATAGGAAATACTTATGAGATATGAATAAAGAATGTGGGACCTTAGGAGAGATGAATGTACAGGTACAGTATAACAATGGGTTCTGTTGCATGCCTTGGCACTTGGTATGATGGTGTGATTAGAACATTATGGCAGCTGTGGACTAAATATTCCAAAAACTGGGTGGTCTGCATATGAAAGAACAGGTGGCTGTTTAAAATAATTTTATATAACTGGATCTCTTTGCACTTTAGGAAAGTTCTTAGATGATTTTGAAAAAAAATGTTATTATACAGAATTCAGTAACTACTGGAGTATGTTATTGAGGTTAAGCTGCTCTTCAAGGGGCAGGTGAGTCAAGGGTGCAAAGGAATATTACTCATTTGGGAAAGTGCAGCATTTATAGTGGGTTCCTTTTATTCTCTGCAGTTAAGAAATAACTACGTAATTAAGTTTGTTTAGACAAATCCATACCTTCTTCACAACATAACACAACGCAACCTACATATCCATCAGGAATAAAGATACATAGATACATACATAGATACATAGACAGTGTCGGAAGATAAGGGCCTATGGCCCACCCAGTCTGCCCATTTGAGCTTGTAAGTTCAGTTTGTTTTCCTAGAAGTCTGTTGCCCCATACCCCTGACCTCCAGGGAACTGGTTCCCAACTTGTGTGGGGTAGAAGGTATCATCAAGTAGAAAACTATCAGTGACTATGAAAGGAATGGAATTTTGTCTTTAAAGTATGCACTGGCTTTCATATACCATACATTGTATGTCAAAGTGCTTTACAATCCACAAAATGTTGGCAGTGGCCATTAGGAATGCAAAGCTAGGATAAGGAAAAGAGCAGGAATTCATTAAAGAAAACAGCAGGAATTCAACAAAGGGAGGTGAAGTGACACACCCATGGTCATGGTATGGACATTAGGATTGTGGTGTTCAAACTTGGGCTTTCAAATATGCACATTAAACATTTAGGCAGAACTAATACAATAAAAGACAAGCTTTACCAAAATGGAAGAGCTCAAAGGGAACCAAGGCTGAGGAGGAATACTCCTTCTCAGCTTTGAATTCAATAAGTTCTTGGAGCATCTGAAATGTTTTGATCTGACTCAAAAGCTTCAGTTTTTAATGCTGTAGCTAGGGGCTGCATTTTTCATGGATTTTAAACTAGGGACTCCATTTTGAATTGTTTCTTCATTCACATCCTTTCCCCAACCCTAATGCTTGCAATAGTCCACTTTTCCACTGATTTGAATTTCAAACTTCTACCCAACTGTTTACATCAACCTGAAGCTCCTCTTAACCTCTGCAAGTACTTCTTTTGTGGGGAAAAAACATTTAAGCTTGATTTGTTATAGCTGGTGTTTACATGCAATGTTTTTTAATAATTGTTTTTTCCTCCCTGACTACCCAGCAATTTTCCCATCAGATTGGCTACCACACAGCCCCATCCCCAACTTGGACCCCAGGGAACTTCCTTACCTACCCCCACCTGCACACACATTTGGAGATTTTGCAAAGTTTTAATTTGCAGGCAAATTTCAGGCGAAGTCACCAACTTCCCCTTTGCACATGTTTGCCATTTCTAGGAAATTCAGCCTTACTAATTTTGCCTGCCACTTTGCCTGCAACTTCACCTTTATGGTGCATTTGGGAAACGTTTCTTAGAATGGGGCCAATGATAAACAACAATGTCTCAAGTTTACATGGAAAATCTTCAGCAGTTCACATGATACATCGCTATACAGTCAGTCTGCTTTATTTTCAGTTTTACAGTATTTGCCAGTGGAGGAGATAAGAGCCTATCAACCTTTCTCAGCAGTAACTTGTTGGACAAGTCAACAATTTACATAAACAGCTTTTTTATTCTTTTTTCATTATTATTTAATTCTATGTGTTCTTAGGAGAAATATAGTTTTGTTCTTTATTTTACTTATTTTTTTTAGTTAGAACTATTAGTTATTGAGCTCTATTTTCCTTTTTTCCCCTTTGTTGTATCTGACTTCTCTTTTTTTCTCCCTGTTGCTCGGTCTTAGTTTTTTGTTTATATTTGTAACTGGGTTTAGGAAGAGTTGTGTACAGACTTGTGGTGGAGCCATAAGCCTGTGCTGGACTGTGCCACCTCCAGACACAGGAGGTTGGGGATTTGGGAAGGGTGATCCAGCAGCTGCCTCACAGTGCAGCAGCAACAATCCACAGTGCAGCAGCAACCTCCAGTTCCACAGTAGCAGCAGTCTGAAGCACCTGTGCCCCCCAGTGGTACCACCACCACCACCACCACCACTGGCTATTCCCCTTGAGAAGCCACATTACGTTTCCTCATCTTCTGGCTTCTTAGTGTCCAGTGCAAAGAAGCAGCCCAGGTCTTTTCTTGTTTAGGAATTTTTCACCATGGACCCCAACAAAGACAGTGGTGTCAAATGCAATCTGTGCAACAAACTGGTCAGTTGTGGGAAGAAGGGCAGCCATCTAGGCATAGAAACATAGAAACATAAATAACTTTGTTGGCAGAAAAGGACCTTAAGGCCCATCCACTCTGCCCTTGCCCCTGCCTATTTCATCACCGCTGACCCTAGTTGGTCATAGGTATCACTCCCTCCCCATTCCTCTTCCTAATATGCCCCTTTGCCTATACCATGCATGCTTGAAGCTCCCCACAGTCTTTGCCCCCACAGCCTGCCCTCAAGAGCAAGGATCCAGGATTCCCTGAGTGGGTTCCATCTTCTGTGCTAGCAGTTCAGCACTGAACACAGCTGGCTGTAGGGTGTCCCCAGCCCACCCTCAAGAGCAAGGATCCAGGTACACTTGGGGAAAGCAGTTCCAGCCCGGCTTGCTAGCCGTGAACTCAGTTGATGGATGGTGCCTGAATTTGGGTCTACTATAGGCTGATTCAGCACCCCATCTCTCCCTGATTGGCTTCAGCTCCTGGGGATTTGAACTGGCTGGTGCCTTCCCCTGGAGCTCATTTCTCTGCTACCTAAATTTCTTTTCTTTTCCTAACCTCTGTAACTGAATCTGTAATGAGCCTAGTGTACCCACTTCTGCATTTGAATTGTTAGTGTAAGAAACTACAACCATTTTTTCCCCCATTAGCAGATTATAAAGTTCTGCCACTAAAGGGACCTTAGTTCTTTCGAAACAACTCACAAACGTAGGCTTGGTGCTCTTCCTCTTGTTCCAGTTCACCCGAGCCTTAAACAGTGGATATGTCCTCCACCACACTGCTACTGATCTTCGGGGTTTACACATGTGTAAGTGACAAATCAAAATGAAAGAAAAAGCCACTATGGTTCTCAAAAGAGGTGGTGGTGAAGGTTAGGGAGAAAAAGATAGCATTTAGGAAGTATAAGAAAACACAGAAGGAGCAGGACAGAGAACTATACCAGTTAAGGCAGAAGGAATCAGGAAGGGTAGTCAGAATAGCAAAGGCACAAACTGAGGAAAAGATAGCTAACTCAGTTAAGAAGGGGGATAAAACCTTTTATAGGTATATCAGGGAGCGTAGAAAGACAAAGGGAGGGATAATGAGGCTGAATAGAATGGATGGTGGGTGGGCAGAGAGTCACAGTGATAAAGCAGGGATACTGAATGAATACTTCTGTTCAGTATTCACAAAAGAGGAAGTGGGGGAGGTGCCTAATCCAATTAACAGAAGCACTCTGGAGAGGGGGGTTGATCCCAGTCCTTTCACAGAAGAAAGGGTTCTGAAAGAACTCCTAAAACTGAAGGTGTACAAAGCAATGGGGCCAGATGGAATTCACCCCAGAATTCTAAAAGAATTAAGCAGAGAACTAATGACACCACTGACTACACTTTTTAATAAATCATGGGAGGATGGCATGGTACCTGAGGTCTGGAAGAAGGCAGATGTGATTCCCCTTCACAAAAATGGGACCAAGATGGAGGCAGAAAACTACAGACCTGTCAGTTTGACCTCTATGGTAGGGAAAGTGATGGAATCACTTCTGAAGGAAAGAATTGTTGAGTACCTAGAGGCCAGTGGGGCACAGGACCCAAGGCAGCATGGGTTCACAGTGGGAAGGTCATGTCAGATGAATCTAATTGATTTCTTTGACTGGGTGACCAAAGTAGTAGACCAGGGAGGGGCTGTGGACATGGCCTACCTAGACTTTAGCAAGGCATTTGACACAGTCCCACACAAAAGATTAGTAGTCAAATTAACCAGCCTGGGAGCGGGTCCCAAGGTGGTAGCCTGGGTAAAACATTGGCTGAACAACAGGACACAGAAGGTAATCGTAAATGGAGTCCACTCTGAAGAAAGAAGGGTTACTAGTGGGGTACCGCAGGGTTCAGTACTGGGTCCAGTCCTTTTTAATGTCTTTATAAGTGACATTGCAGAGGGACTGGAAGAAAAAGTATGCCTCTTTGCAGATGACACAAAGATCTGCAACAGGGTTGATACACAAGGAGGCGTGGAAAGGATGAGAAGGGACTTGGCAAGGTTGGCGGAATGGTTAGAAGTATGGCAGCTTAGATTCAATGCAAAGAAGTGCAAAGTAATGCACCTGAGAAACAAAAACCCAGGGGAAGATTACACAATGGGGGGGAGGTAGTAACAACAGCAAAAATGGAAAGAGACCTAGGACTAATCATATCAGATGACCTTAAGGTTGGCAAGCAATGCGAGAAGGCAGTAGGGAGGGCTGGGGGGATACTGGGATGTATAGGGAGAGGTATCACCAGTAGAAAACAGGAAGTTGTTATCTCCCTGTACAGACAATTGGTGAGACCCCATCTGGAGTACTGCGTCCAGTTCTGGAGACCCCATCTCCGCAAGGACATAGACAGGATGGAGGCAGTTCAGAGGAGGGCAACTAAAATGGTGTAGGGTCTGCAAGAGAAGGCATATGAGGAGAGACTAAAGGAGCTTAATATGTATACCCTTGAGGAAAGGAGGAGGGGGGGACATGATAGAAACATTTAAGTACCTCAGTGGAATCAACAAAGTCCAAGAGGGTAGCATCTTTCAGAAAAAGAGATGTGCAAGAACAAGGGGACACAATTTGAAGATAGAGGGGATGGCTCAGGGGCAATGTGAGGAAGTATTTTTTCACAGAGAGGGTGGTGGATGCATGAAACAGCCTTCCTGAGGAGGTTGTGGGGTCTAAAACTGTGGGAGAATTCAAGAATGCATGGGACAGACATAAGGCAATTTTTGTGGGGGGTAGGAAGAAATAGGCTGTTGGTTAAATAGGATCTGCAGCTTATCTTCTAGGTAGGGAAATAGGCAGACTAGGTGGGCCAAGCGGTCCTTATCTGCCATCAAAGTCTATGTTTCTATGTTTCTATCTGTAGTAGGATACCTTAGAGACCACTGTCCACTTGATTCCACTGCTAACATCAGGATCAAGTGCAGACAGCTGAAGCCACTAACTATAACTTCCGCTAACTAGAGTCACGACTTAAATCATGCTCCCTTGTTTCAATCTCAGTACCTAAGAACAAGCCATGCTTATGATTCTCTAGTATCCTACCTACCATTGCCAATGACTTTAATACGGCAACTGCTTAACTTTGGCAGACCAAAGAAATGCAAAAGTAAGCCCCAAGTCACCTTCATGTTCACGTCAAGGAAAGTAATACTTTTACTGTTACTTTTGTCCGAGAATGTGCACCCTAACTGTGGCTCTAGGGCTGACACCAGCACTGAAGTGTCAAAGGCAAGTGGCTTTACAGTTGCAGCTATGAATATTTGCAGCCTGCTTCCTAAGATGGCACAGCTTCAGGCCTGGGTTGCCCTGCATAGCTCTGACATAATTTGCCTCACCAAGACTTGGCTAACCCCCCAGGACAAGGATAGTGTAATTGCTCTGTTGGGCTATCAATCCTTCAGAATCAACAGGACTAGTGGGGGGGGGGGTTGAGGATGCCTTATATATATCAGGAATACCTTGCAAGGGTGGTTCTCCCCTTAACTGTTATGACTGAGGACCAAGAGCTACTAACGGTAAAGCTCCTATTTGGTCCCAGAACAAATCTCTAGTCATTGAATATGTCTATCTTCCACCCAAAACACCTGCTGAGGGACTCCAGAAAGTTCTGGGAGTCATAGATAGCATCTCAAAGAGCTGTGTACTCATTCATACAGGGGACTTCAATATAAATTGGCTCAGTACCAGCACGGCGAAACTAAGAGACATAGTGGGTTGCTCCTATCTCTCACAATTAATAGCCAAGCCCACAAGGTTAAATTACAAATCCAGAAAACACACTCTCCTTGACTGGCTTCTCACAAGCTCACCAGATAGGTTCACTGACATCTCAGTGCTCTCAGACACATTGAATGATCATTCCCCAATTATCTGAGATGGACCAATAAATACAAAAATTCCCCACCTAAGCTTGTGGAAAGCGGAGTGCTGCATAAAGGGCAGCTTGCTTCCTTGAAAGAAACCTTATCCGGCATAGAGTGGTCACCCTTAGACTTTCTGCAAGACCTGGACCAAGCATTACAATACTTCATTGACAAGTTCAATCAGGTGTGCAACACATATGCTCCACTCAAAAAAGGATGGTCTGAGGTTATAACAATGGGTTGATTACCAATGAGCTTTTTGAACTAATGAGATAATAAGATAACCTATGGAGCAGGGCCAAGGTCACGGGGGGGTGGTCAATGACATCCAGAACTACAGGGCCACTAGGAGCAGATGCACGCACCTAATACGAGTGCCAAAGCAGACTATTATAAGAATCAACTTGAAAGCAGCTGGGGGGATGGAAGGTATTTCTGGGACAACCTTTAGGAGCTCCTAGGAAAAAGTCAAGCAACAACCTTTACTACTTAATATTAATGGTTCCATTTCTATGGACCCACTCACCATAGCAGAAGGGTTTAACTCTGCATTCACAGACCTAAGCTCCATCCTCCCTGATGAATACTTGAAGCCTGCAGTTGTGGATCTCGAAAACATGCCCACAAGTGTACAGCACCCACAATTCTATTTCACGTGGGTTACAGTCAAGGAAGCTATGGGCTACATCAAAAAGGTCTTAGGAAAGACTAGGATCGGTAGTGACAGTATTGACATGAAACTATTAGCTCAGATAGTGGATGTGCTTATTGTCCCCATCACTAAAATCTTTAATAAGTCCCTAACCCTGGCTAAGTTCCCCTCCCTCTTGAAACAAGCACTGGTCACCCCAGTTCACAAGAGTGGAGACAGGACATGCACAGCTAATTATAGGCCCATCTCTATCCTCTCCCCCTATCCAAAACACTAGAGAGAATTGTAGCAGACCAAATCATGGAATATATCCAGAAATACCAGTTGCAGTGTTCCCAGCAGCATGGTTTCAGAAAGAAACACATCACTGCTGCAGCTGCAGCCCTGGTTTATTTCACAGATTACACTCACAAGGCTATGGACGAGGGTAAACTGGTTGGATCCATCTTTATTGACCTGAGGAAGGCCTTCAACAAGGTCTGTCACCCCCTGCTTCTCAAGGAACTATGGGCCCTTGGGTTGGCCTCCAGTGCCATCCAGTGGTTTCAACATTACCTATACGGAAGGTCTCAAAGAGTCAGAATTGGACCAATAGTTTCTACCTCTTGGAACACAGTGCTGGGAGTTCCACAAGGGTCCATATTGGGTTCATTGCTGTTAAACCTCTTTGTGAATACACTTCTGAAGGCATTTGTCAGGAAATTTATCCTCTACGCAGATGATACGGTGGTACTCAGCAGTAGTGCTCACATTGAGACCCTGCAGGCTGAGCTTCAGTTCACCTTCCAACAACTGGAGGTTTGGTTCAGCTCTCATAGGCTGTTACTCAATTCAAAAAACAAAACAAATCCATGCTCCTTTCTAGCCCTCAGCTAAAGAGGAGGTACCCCATACTAACAGTTACCGACAACAAATCAGCCCCTCTAGAACAGGTTCATTCCTTAAAATACCTAGGAGTGATAATAGATGATACTCTCTCATATGGCCAGCATATTGACCAGGTTGTGAAGGCAGCAAATACTAAACTCAGGGTACTTCATCGGCACAGGAAAAGCCTCACTACCAATGCTCTTAGGCTCCGTGGTTGATTATAGCCTGGTGGCCTATGGAGCAGCAACTGATACTGCCCTCAAGAGGGTAGACACAGCTCTAAACAAGGCCTGCAGACTGTTACTAGATGCTGACCAGCTCACACACACCTGTGTACTCTATGAGAAAGAAAACATATTAAGCCTCAAGAATAGAATCTCATACCAGACGTGCCTCCAAGGTAGGAAAGCCATCCTAGGCCTAACTCCTACCTGTACCACTGACCTGATTACCTTAACCAACTCCATGTACAGGACCAGAAATAAAGAACTACACTTGTTCTGTGTCCCTTGCCGAAGCACAGTTCTTGGACAAACATTCTTCTCCTACCATGCCCCACTGTGGCTTAATGAGATCCCAGTTAACACTCTAAATTCTGCTAACCCCAGAAACTTCAAAGCCAAACTTTATTTATTTTATTTATTTATTGAAATATTCAGAAAGACCTTTGAGTCAGTGACTCATTTACAAAGGTTCCACATCATACATAAAAAGATACATGGACAGAAATTGGAATACAGATTACAGTACAATTACAAATAACATTCAGTGAGGTTACATAGTTGTGCAGTTGTTGAATAACAGCAGGTTTTGTTTCTTAGTACAGCCATAATAGTTACAGAGGTTCTGCAGAGGCTGATGGTCATAGGGTTTCATAGTTACAATTTGGTACGGGGAGTCCGACAATAGTTAGTTTGATAGCTGCATATGTCAATCTGGTGTCAAGGGCAGTCACATTGGCTAGAGGCATGAAGGTATTTCTGTAGCTTGGATTTATAAGGGTCAAGCCTTAATTCGTTTGTTATATGACTTGGGAGGGTGTTAGTCCAGGAGGGGGCCCTGTAAGTGAAGGTTCGCTGGAATTGGGAAGTCCGGCCACGGGGTACCCTTAGCAGTTGCTTATTTGAGCTGTGGGTTGTTTTGACTGGGGGAGTTGGGCGGATGATTTGGTTTAGGGTAGGTGGAATGAGGCCTAATAGTACCTTTTTGGTCATAAGGCAGGTGTGATACCTGATTCCGCTATCTAGGTTTAGCCAGTTTGTACTGCTGTAAAGGGAGCAGGACTGTGTAAAATAATCACATCCAAGGATGAGATGGCAGGCTTTGTTTAAAATGAGTTGGAGTCTGCTTAGGGTGGTGGATGGAGTGGCACTGTAGATTAAGATGCCATAGTCTAGCAGGGAGAGGATCGAGGAGTTTATGGTAAGTTGTAATGATTCAGGGTTGAGGCAGTGTTTGTACCGGTATAGTACCCCTAGTCTGGAGCTAAGGGCTGTTGATAGGTGTAGGATATGTTGATTAAAGCTGAGGGCAGGGTCTAGAGTGATCCCTAAGTATTTAAAGCTGCTTACTTGTTCTAATAGGGTCTGATTGGCAGTAAAGAATTGGGTGCAGAGGTTCTTGAGTGGGTTCTGGGGGTGGGCGAAGAGCATGACTTTTGTCTTATTGTAGTTTTATTTATTTATTTATTTATTTATTTTTAGTTGTTTGACCAGGTATAGCACACTAAGCTGAAAGCTTTTTTACAGGAGCGACCAGACTTGGGTGGTGAGCCAGTCTTTGACTTCATGGAATGATTGTTGGAAAGTTTGGTGGAGCTTGGGGGGGGGGGGTGACGAGTCAGAGGCGAACAAGACTGCATCATCTGCGTACAGGAGTAGACTTCCAGGGCATGACACTAGGAGGGAGTTGAGGTATAGGCTGAAAAGTAGGGGGCCAAGTATGGAGCCCTGTGGGACACCGGAGCAGATAGGGAGGCGGGGGGAGGGAGAGGACAGGGCCTACCTTGACTATCTGCGTTCTATCAGAGAGATAGCTGGTGAACCAGTTTAGGGTGTCATTGGAGAAACCCATAAAAGGCAGGGTGATAAGCAAGAGGGCATGGTTTACGATATCAAATTCTTTAGATAGGTCCATGAAGACAGCACCTGTGAGGTGGCCATGGTCCAGGGCTGAGTGGACATGAGAGGTAAATTCAAGGAGGGCGGTGGTGGTACTGTGGCCCTTACAGAAACAGTGCTGCTGTCCAGATAGAAGGTTATATTTGTTAAGGTGGTCAGTAAGTTGGTCAGTGACTATGCGTTCTAGTGCCTTAGACGGGGGGGGGTAGGATAGAGATGGGGCGGTAGTTGTTTGTGGATGTGTAGTCACCACTTTTATGGATGGGTGTGATGTAGGCTGATTTCCAGTGAGTAGGGAATTTCCCTTGACCGAGGGAGTGGTTTAGAATGTGGGTGAGTGGGGCTAGGACTTCCTGGAGGGTGAGACGGAGAAGTCTGAGGTCCAGGGAGTTGTAACTATAGTGATTTTGGCTAATAGCTTTGGTTAGGTAGAGTTTGGCAGTCTCTGGGGTAAGGACTCCCAGGTAGAAGGGTAGAGCAAGGGGAGGATGAGGGGCATTATGGGCAGGCGGGGGATCGAAGAAATTAGGGGGCAGCACATGGGAGAGATCAGTGAAAGCAATGTTAAGGGCCGAGGCTATTCTGAGGGGGTCGGAGAAGAGACAGCCATCTATTAGAATTTGGTCAGGTGACAGGTTTGGGTCTTTGCCACAGAGTTCCTTAATGTTTTCCCAGAACTTGTGACCAGAGCCCCAGGTGGAGGTTAAGGTGGCTTTGTAATAGTTTGCTTTGGTGGTGCGTATGGCCCAGATGCACTTGTTTCGGAACTCCCGATAACATTGCCTGTCCAGAGGCCGTTGGGTCTTGTTGGAAAGGTGCCATAGTGCATCACACTGACGAAGTAGGCCTTGGAGGTGGTCCGAGAACCATGGTACATGAGTCCCTTTGGTCATTGTTTTGGTGAGGGGGGGAACTTGTCAAAGGCTGCATTAAAGGTGTTGGTAAATAGTTCAAGGGTGAGGTCTGGGTCAAGGGTATTAGTTAGCTGTGTTCAGTCCCATTCTCTGAGATGGGCCTTGAGTAGGGCTAGTTTACTAGGCCCTAGTTTGTGTTTTGCAATAATTTTAGGCTAGGTTTTGGGAGGGTACCAGACCAGTTGCAGAGAACTGGAGAGTGGTCACTTATGGTGTCGGGGAGGACTTGGGTGATGGTTATTTTGTGGGGGCGGTTTGTGAAAACTAGGTCTAGTAGGGAAGATGACCCCATGTGGGCATGTAGCCGGGTGGGGGTTTCGATGACCTGAGCGAGATCGAGGGCTGATGCCTCGTTGATGTATGGGTCGGCTGTTTTGGCCAGCCAATTTATATTGAAATCCCCCAGTAGTATTTTTTCATGCTTTGGGGGTAGGGTGGTGAGGTAGGACATGATGGCTTGGAAGGCTGGCTTCTGGTCCTTGGGAGGGACATAGGTCATGGTGAGGAGGAGAGGGGATGTTGACTTACCAAGGGTTAATTTTAGGGTGAGGGCCTGAGCCCTGGACGTTAGTATGGGCAGAGGGAGTAGGTGGCCAGAGAGCGAGTCCATGAGGTAAACAGCACAGTCACCCCCTCTCTTGCCCACTCGGTCAGCGCGGTAGATGCGGTAACTAGGGAGGTTGACTGCTGACTTGGGGACAGATGGGGAGAGCCAGGTTTCACTCAGTGCAATGATATCAGGGTGATTCTGGAGTACCCAACCCTGAAAGGAGTCCCACTTTTTTTGAAGACTGCAAATGTTTAGTGAGGCGATGTGCAGGCCATTTCCTGGAGATGGGTGGGATGGTGGGGAATTTAGAGGGCCAGGGTTGGGGTGGACATTGCCTGTCAGAACAAGTAGGAGAATGAGTGACCTGAGGCAGTTTCTGTTAGCTCGAGTAGTAGGTCTTTGGCATTTATGCTGTGTGTGGCCAATGGTGGGTATTGGTAGTTTCAGGGTAAGGGGGGCAGATAGGAGGAGTAAGTGGGGAAAACAGGGGATTTGTTGTGTTGCAGATGTGGAAAGAGGTTGGCCAGGGATGGGGGGGCAGTTTCTACTGCAAAAGAATGTGAGTGCTAGACTGTTTAGAGCAGGTCTCCAGAGCCTGCACCAACCTTGCCTACCAGCAACTACTCATGGACTCACTCACACGGGCCACCCCTCCCCCTCCTCACCCACTATCCCTACCCACCAGACTCTGGCACCTAATGCTCCATAGCTCTTATTCTGCTAGAGGTTGTGCTCTCTTGTTTGTCTCATGCCTCATCGCCCCTCTCTCTCACTCTCTCCACCCTCCCAACCCATTTTCTCAATCAATCTCCACTCTCATGATACGTCCTTTCCCCTACTTGGTGTCTCCCTCCTTTCCTCTCCTCCTCCTCCCTCCCTCCCTCCTCCCTCCCTCCCTCCCTCTCTCCCCACTCACTCTCTCTCTCTCACACCACCTTCTCCCACCTTACCACACACTCTCTCATGCACTATCCCCAGCTCCTCAGCTCCAAAGCTGTAATGCAGTGTGACAATGCTCCTACTGGGCAGCTTTATCCCCATGCTCCATTCACTAACCATGCTTTCCCTATCCTACATTTTCCTCACTCTCTCACATACTTCCTTATGCCATACAGCACTTAGTATTAAACCCTTAATGAAACTCATAAGAAACTCTTAGCTATTTTCTGTTTTTGGTACTTCCTATACTGAGAATTTAACTGTCTGCATTTGTACTGTGAATTCAATTATGTCTGTATTTGTACTGTTTAATGGACGTGGACCCTTTTTAAAAGAGTTCTTACTCAAAGGTTGTTTCCAAAATTCCAATAAATAAATACATACAATCTCCTCTGGCAGATTGTTCCAGTCATCCGTCACCCTTTCTGTGAAGAAGTATTTCTGCTAGGGCTGGAAGAACTCATTAAAGTTCTGACCCTTATTAAATAAAGACCAGAACACGGTGGAGTTCTGATTTGTTCTAATTAGTTCTGATTATTAATAAATATTTGAAACAAAATGTGATAAAATGCATTCAAGTTGCCAAAGTCAGTCATATTCAACACAGAGGCAAAAAGGAAATCATTTGATGCTTGATTTGTATACAAAATTACAGTAAAACTGCTAAATAAAAGCAATAACTGCTAGCTGCTTCATGACTGGGTTGTACTGGTGGCATATCATGCTCGAGCCCGTGACATCAGTGTGCTGAGAAAGAGAGAGAGAGAGATGGAGGGAGAGAGACAGACAGACAGATAAATGCAAGTACTATTTTGCCTGCCTGCCTGCCCTGTACAGTAGAGATGTGGCTAAATTCCTGCAAAATCGGCAATTTTACCACATGGAATATTTCACAAAATTCTGCCATTCTGCAAAATATTTCACAAGTGTGAAGTTGCGAAATTTTGCCCACGAAATGTGAAATTTCACCTGAAAACAGCAAAATTTCATCTGCGAGTGGCGAATTTTGCCACTTCATGAGTGCAATTTCACCATTTTCAGGCAAAATTTTGCATTCTGTGGGTGGCATTTTGCATTTCACACAAGCAAAGTATGTTATGAAATGCTTCTTTAATTTCAAGAAATATTTCTCATAATGAAATTTTTCAGTTTCACTGATATCTACTGTACAATGTACACACACTGCACAGCCACACTGAGGCCAAGATTAATTTCTTTATTTGTGATTTCTGACTGTAAAATTTCTCTTTGCCTCCCCCCATAGTCTCTCTCTCTCTCTCTCTCTCTCTCTCTCTCTCTCTCTCTCTCTCTCTGATGGCATAAGTCAAAGACATATTTTGCCAGCATGTTCTTGCCCTATGTACACACACAGCCACACTGGGGCCAAGAATAAACTTTATTTCTAATTTCTGTGACTATAACATTTCTCTTTGGCCACCAATAGTCTCTCTCTCTCTCTCTCTCTCTCTCTCTCTCGCTCTCATTTTCTGCTCTGGATGGTGGCACAAGTCAAATATTTATTTTGCAAGCCTGCTCTTGCCCTGTGTGCGCACACACACACACACACACACACACACACACACACACACAGCCACACTGGGGCCAAGAATAAACTTTATTTGTGAGCTCTGTGACTATAACATTTCTCTTTGGCCCCCAATAGTCTCTTTCACTCTTTTTCTCCTCCATAAGAGGGAGGGCATGGGGGTACCAAATCCAGCTAAACTAGGCACAGGGTGGAATTTTATGTCCATTAACACTCGATGCCTAAATAACAAATTCGATGAGCTTCAAGTATTATTATCTAGTCATGATATTCATGTCTGTGCTATAGTAGAGCCATGGTGGCAGCCCGGGGATACTTGGGATAAATAAATAGAAGGGTGTACACTTTTTAACAAGGATAGGTCCATAACTAAGGGAGGTGGGGTGGTAGTGTATATTAAGGACGTGATTTCTACTGAGCAAATTGACATAACTAGTTGGCCAGAATTGGAAGCCCTTTGGGTCAAGATTAGCCCCCCCCCCAAGTAGCTAAGATTAATTTTGGAGTGCTGTATAGGCCACTGTCCACCAATCTAAAAGAAGACGAGTATATGTTAGCTTTCATTAACCAACTGTCCCTAGCCGGGAATATCATTTTGATAGGGGATTATAACCTTCCCAGTATAAAATGGGACATATTAAAAGCTAGTTCGAGCATAGAATTGAGATATCTGGAAACTTTCAGCCTTGTTGGGATGCACCAATTTGTTGTTTCAAGTACTATGGGAAACCATATTTTGGATCTGGTGTTAAGTGACCTGGGTGAGAATATTACTGATTGTAATGTAAATCCCCCACTCGGGTCTAGTGACCATTCTGTTATTACCTTCCAGTATGTAAGAACACTTGGAACAAGCACAGGTACAACAGTACTTTAAAGGTATAATCGAGCAGATTTTGAAACAATGAGGCATGTACTTGAAGCTTGGGACTGGAAAATTGATTTTGGCACACAGCCAGTTGCTGAAATATAGGATAAATGAACAAATAAATTAATCAATTTGGTTCAAAGGTATGTACCCATTACAAACAAATATAGTGGGGCAAAAAAAAATGTCCTTCCACCATGGATGACCCAATCAGTTAAAACATTAATTAAAGCGAAACACAGATCTTAACACCGTGCTAAAAAGGTTAACACAGGATAGCTGGGTGACTTACAAAAAAAGACAAAAGCTGGCGAAAAGAGGTATCTTTATGGCAAAAAGAAATTATGAGTACACCATAGCTACTAAAGTACAGGATAAATATAAATCCTTTTATACTTATATAAATAGTAAAAAAGGGAAAAGCATTTCTGTGGGACCCCTAAAGACCAGCAGCGGGGAGAATATAACTGACAATGTCATATTAGCAGAGGAATTTAACAACTGTTTCTGCACAGTTTTTAATGTAAGTCCACATTCAGGCCAGGATGTCACAATCACAATACAGTCAAATTCCAGTTATAGAATAGATTGAGTCGATGTACTTACAAGACTTAAGCAAGTTAAACAAAATAAGGCACAGGGACCCAATGGAATTCATCCCAGGATGATTAAGGAATTGGCAGAGGTCCTGGTAGATCCAGTGATACTTGTTTCAAAAATCCATTGAAACTGGGGTGGTCCCAGATGTTTGGTGACAAGCCGTGGTTATCTCTTTACATAAGAAAGGATCACGACAAGTGGTGTCTAACTACAGGCCTACAAGCCTGACCTCTGTGTTGGGAAAGATATGGAAAGGCATAATAAAGGACTTTATCACAGACTTCCTTGAAAACTTAGACAAGGTAGACAAATCTCAGCATGGGTTCACAAAAGGGAGGTCATGCCAGACCAACCTTTTAGAATTCTGTAATAAGGTCAGTAAGTCTATTGATGGGGGTAATCCAGTTGATGTCATCTATCTAGATTTTGCGAAGGCCTTTGATAAGGTCCCCCATGAGGAGCCTGTTAGTCATTTTACAATTAGAACTCCCAAATTGAACTGCACTATGGATTAGGGCATGGCTGGTGAATTGAAGGCAGAAGGTATGTGTGACAGGTGAATTCTCTGGCTAGTCCAGATTGACTAGTGGTGTCCCTCAGGGATCCGTGCTGGGACCCTGCCTGTTCAATCTATATATATCAACAATGTAGGTTGATGCAGGGGTTTGGCTATCAAAATTTGCTGATGACACCAGGTTAGGGGGTTCAGTAAACAGTATAGCAGAACATAACACTTTGCAAGATGCCCTGAACAAACTGGAAATCTGGGCCTCCCAAAAACAATCCATATTTAACATGGATAAATGCTCTGTTATGCATTTTGGAAAAAATAATAAACAGTATAAATACAATTTGGGAGGCATAGTATTAAAGGTCTCACAGGAAGAGAGTGATCTGGGGATTAATATCAGCAGTAACTTGGATTTTAGTATGCAATGTAATAAAACCATGAAAAAGACTAGTGGTATCATACGTTGTATTAAAAGACATATAAAATGTAAGGAAAGGCAAGTTGTAATCCCATTGTACACTGTGCTGGTGAGGCCCCATATGGAGTATTGCATACAGTTCTGGGCACCCTATAAAAGGCAGGTTGTGGGGGCATTGGAGAGAGTTCAGAGGAGTCTCACAAAAACTGTTAAAGGATTGGAAGGACAGTGTTATGAGCAGAGGTTGACGTCATGGGGGTTGTATTCACTAGAGTATAGAAGGATGAGGGGGGATATGTGTCTGATTTTTAGGGCACATACAGACACTTTTCTTTGGGATAGTATGGGATTAGTGCATAGGGACCACAGGCATAATACAAGGGCACATGACCAACAATTGACTAAAGAAAGATTGAATACAAATAAAAGGAGACACTGGATTAATAATAGGGTAACACAAATATGGAATGCATTGCATTGAGGTGGTAGAAAGTAAAATCATATCTGAATTTAAATTGAAGTTTGATAAATATTGTACTAATAAAGGAATAAAAGGTTATTTTTAGGTTCTAAGAGGCGAGCTCATGGACTTCGGTCTTTAATTGCTCTGTAACTTCAATGAAATCAATGGATGGTGGCACAAGTCAAAAAATGTTTTTGCCAGCCTGCTCTTGCCCTGTGCACACACACATACACAGCCACACTGAGGCCAAGAATAAACTTTATTTGTGTTTTCTGTAACTATAACATTTTTCTTTGGCCCCCAATAGTCTCTCTTTGACTTTCTCCTCTGGTACAAGTCAGTGATTTATTTTGCCAGCCTGACCTTGCCCTGGGCCTGTACACACAACTCTCTTCTCCCCCTTTCTGGTACTCAGTATGTTCCAAGCCCACATAGGATAGGCTACAGGACTAGGCAGTTTGTGAGGTACTATTTACCAATCTCCAATCTGAGAACAAGACCGACAGCTGACCCGAGAGTCATCAACCGACTGACTAACCACAGCAGCTACAGCCTGCGTTCAGATCTCCACCACACTAAACATGACTGTGATGTGTAGTCCTCCAGCTCCTGAGATTGGCTCCACTCCTCTTCTCAGTCTTTTTGATCCACCTGATGCCATCTGTCCCTCCTTACTCCTCTCTGTTCAGCACCAGGCATGCAGAAAAAAATCCCTGCTTTCCATGGACCCGGAACGGGACTTCTGTGGTGAAGTCTGTATTTATCTGGGTCCGTGGATTCAGGGTTCAATCTGGGGGTCTGAATTTCGAGCAGAACAGTCCGCCCAGCCCTAATTTCTGCACATCTCTCTTAAACTTCCCTCTCAGCTTCATTGCATGCTCCCTTCTTCTATTGCCTTCCTTTTTCTGAAATACATCCTCCGCTTGCACCTCGTTCACTCATGTGAGGTACTTGTAGGTTTTAGTCATGTCGCCTCTAGCTCTTTTCTCTTCCAAGGAGTACATATTGAGTTCCTGCAACCTTTCCTCTTATGGCCTCTCGTACAAATCCCTCACCATTTTGGTTGCTCTTCTCTGTACCACATTCACTCTTTCAATGTCCTTGCAAAGGTGCTGCCTCCAGAACTGGACACAGTACTCCAATTGGACCTCACCAGTGAGCAATACAATGGCAGCACTGCCTTCTTTCTCCTGCTAGAAATCCCTATCCCAGTGCACCCCAGCATCCTGCAGGTGTTTCCCCACTGCTTTGCCACACTGCCCAGCTACACTGAGATCATGGGTGGGCAACATACCTATCTTAAAATCCACCACCTGAGCCAGTAGGAGGCCAGAAAGCAGCAGGTGGTGAGTGGTGGTGGTGGTAGTGGTGGTGGGGGAGGTGGTCCTTCTGTGGCACTGAGGGGTCAGCACACAGTTTAACCATGTCCATTATGGTCGCGCGTGCACAAAAACAACAGATATAGTAAAGGGGCAGGGGCATGGGACAGTATTAGCACTAACACCAGAAATGCCAACAACCACCATGGGGGAGCTGGTACAATGTGAATAAAGATTGGGGACCTTGGATGCACAGATTCTTCCATGGAAGAAACTCTGAAGAAGCTACATGAAAACCAGCAAGTGTTGCTTGAAGGGATGAATGGCCTCTGTTGCAGTGGTGCAGCTGCTATTCCATCTGGCCTTTAATAATTTTTACTTATTTCTGCTTTTTTCTGTCCTCCACATTGATCATCCCTGTTTTACTCCCCATCATTTGCTCTATCAGATACTCTCTAATATTTCCTTTTAGTCTTTTTTCCCCCTCTATGTTTATAAAAAGGAAATACATTTTAAAATACAGAAAAAGTTGAAACTCTTCCTGTCTTCCACTCTTAATGTTTGACTCCATTCTTTCTCACCTTGATTTCTGTCTTAGTGTTCTCTCTCCTTCTTAAAAAAAAGTTATTTTCTATCTATATTTTCTTTAATGACAGTAATGTTCTATATAATGTTCTTCTCTCTCGTTATTACTGTTGTTGTAAAGAACTCTTGTTTACATATATAGTGCATTTGAAAAGCACCATATTAAAAATGTCTGGTCCCTGAATATTTTTCCAGTCCATCAACTGATGCTGTGCTGTATCAGTTGGACTGATTCCATCCCTCCACACAGTCACTTTTTCCACTGTTCTTACCGTAGTTTCTGAAATTTTCTCCCAAACAAGTAATTATTAAATGGTGGCAACTACTGATGCACTGTTCAAGTATTTGCTAAGTGCCTTAGCTGGCACAAGTGCTCAAGCTCAATATATTCATTTCTCACTTCTTGAAATGTTCTCACAAACAAGGAATTATTAAATGGTGGTAATGTACTACTGCTACTCCTGCTTCATGGTACTGTGCCATGTTTCAGTCCTTGCCACGGTTATTGTAATGCACTTTAAGGGAAATTGTGAGAAAAGTACAATAAACATACAGTATATCCTCTGCACACAGAATTGTTCTTAACTATCAGAAAAAAATACATCAGGCTACTGCATGCTGCTTCATGGTGCTAAGCTGTGTGCCAGTCTCACCACCATAATTCTTGTAATGCACTTCAGAGGAAGGATGTGAAAGGCACAACATTCATGAATACTGTTCTCCCAGAATTTTCCTCAACTACCACAGTAAATACGTCAGGCTGCTGCATGTTGCTACAAGCTACTGTGCTATGCCCCCCCTCAGCACAGTTCTTGTAATACACTTCATGAGAAACTGTGAAAAAAGCGATTTTTTTTAATTCTGTACTCCCACAATTTTTCTCAGGTACCAGAATAAATACAGTATGTCAGGCTGCTACATAGTGCTATGCTGTGTGTCAGTTTCCCCAGTACAGCTTCCACTTTAAAGGATGAATTTTAGTGCTCAGAAACTCTCAGTCTAATAAATTCTCCTGTCTGGAAATTTTCACACAAGGAAATGAAATGAGTTGGGCTCCCTGAATTAATATGCTGCTTCTTTTTTCGTTTTTATTTTTGCACGCTTGTGTTCGGTTGCCTACAGGAGATGGGGCACCTTTCAGCAGCGTGCGTCCAGGAGATCAACAGTATACTTGGAGCGGCGGCTGTATTAATGAGGTGGAGTGGTTTCGGCTGCCTGGCAGTCAGCTAGTGGCCTTGGAGCTGGAGGGTAGACTGCCTCTTTGAGGGAATTGTTCCCCCACTCCGAGGGATTTACTTAATGAGTCTGCATATAGTGGATCGTTTTTGGTGCATTTCGGTTTTGGCCCCTGGAAAACTTTATTTGGAAACGTGGCGTTATGAATTGTACTATGCTCTGGGTCTTACAGACCTATAAGTCCTTACTTTGAACTGACATATTTTCTTGCGATGGACACAGAAGAATTGGTCTGGGATCCTTTTCTTTGATTGAGCGTTGGAATTTGGCGGAAGGGACTGCTTGTGGTGTTTGGAGTTCTGTGAGTGAGGGGCCTGATTCATTGATCAGGGCCCCTCTTTTTCTCATAATCCCTACATTTTTCTGAGTCTTGAAGTAGTGATATTATAGTAGTTTGGTTGTGTGGTGGCTCTGTCCCCCCCTCCATAATCTTGCCTGAGTAATCTTGGGTGCCTACTAGGACCGAGCAGGAGCTGCCTTACTCTCTCCCAGGGAGCTGGGGATTAATGGGGGGCTCCTAATTTATCCCTGGGTCAGTCCTGTTGGTGCAGCCTAGGGGAATTTGTAGCTGCAGGTCCTAGGGGGCAAAACTGGACCTGATATGGTAGATCGGGGGATGAGGAGGGGGAGCCCCCACTCTCCAGTGGCTCGGCCTGTACACATTTTTGGTTTTCCCTGAAGACTTGCTCGCTTCATTGGATACTTTTTGTTACTGTGGATTATTGCATATTGGAAAAGCTCTGACTTGAAATTGACAGATTTATTGTTGCTTTGGTTCATTAGACTCGACAGTTCGCCTTATTTACGCCAGACTATCTGGATTATTTTGGCTCCTGCTACTATTGAATGACTTTCTTCTCTGTTTTATTTTGTTTTTGGTTTCCTGGCTGTGAAATAACCAGGGTGCCTATATTTTATTTAATTTTTTGATGTTTTTGTTTAGTTTAATTTTTTGTTTGCTTATTTTTTCTTCCTTTCTCGGCTGTGTGAGGGCTGTGGGGTAGGGGAATTTTATATTATTGTTTGTTTTAAATATCCTGTGAGAGGGGATTGTTGTATTATTTGATTGTTACTTTCACCTCCTTGGCTGAGAGGGCTGCGGGAGGGGAGATTTTTATATCTGTGTGTTTATTATTTTTTCTGTGAGAGGGGACTGTATTAATGTCTTGTTTTATTTTTTAAGGTTTAACGTCATCTTATAGTTGGAGGTGGTAGTTTATATGTTTTATTAGGGTAAGTATTGTTGCTTAATTTATTTTTTGGGGGCTTTTGTTTGTTCAGCTGTATTGCCTGTGATTTTAGAAACTTGGGGTTTCCAGGATAAGGGGGATCTCTTACATATTTCTTGGGATTGCCCAAAAATTATTCCATTGTGGACAGAAATAAAAGAAAAGGTTGACCCTCTGTTGGGCCTGGATGACATGTTTAGACCTGAGGTATGCTTGTTGGGAGATATGTCCGGATTCTCAGTCAGGAATAGAAAATTCCACATGGCCTTGATCTCTATTATGGTGAAAAGGTTAGTTCTCAGACATTGGAAGGACAATCTTGGGATTTCTTACTCCGAATGGTTGGCGGAACTTCTGTCGACTCTTAGGATTGAGAGGATGGTGGCTGCTCTACATAACCAATTGCCTCTGTTAGAAAAATCTGGGCCCCACTGTATTCAGTTTATTCGTTAGGAACCTAGATCACACCTCATATGGCGTAAATAGGTGTTAATGCCTTGTGGAAGGAGGGAAGTGGGATATAAGGGGAGGGGGAGGGGGGTGAGGGGTATCTTTTTTTGTTATGGCTAGTGGGGGGGTTTCTTTTTGCAGAGAACTTGTGACAGTCAGATTCTCATGTGCTATTGTAATATTATAGATTATATTCTGTTATGTTCATGTTTCATATATGTTGTCTCTGCACAAAAATGAATAAAATGTGAATGGCAAAAAAAAAAAGAAACTTGGGGTTTTTGTGTTCTTTCCCCATTGGATTTTGTGAAATGTGCCTGCTTGCCCCCCTGTCCTGTGCTATTCGGCCTCTGCTCTCCATGCCCTCCACCCTTTCTCCTCTCCCCCCCCCGCCTGCTTTTATCTACCAGCATTGTCGAGCTCTGGGGATTGCTCGTAGGGGGGAAGTCGGGGGTGGGCGGGGGGTTGTGGACAGCGGAGTCCGAGCGACCAGTGCTCTCCCATAGGGGTGGTTAAGACCAGAAGATGCCCTGAGGTGAAATGGTATCTGGAACATGGTAACTCTGTTCTGGTTCCCATACCCAAGGGCTCCTCCATTTTAGGAGGGCAAGTAGTTGGGACAGCTCACCAACCTCGTCCAACTCGGGTGCTGTTATGCAATGCCAGATCTGTCTGCAACAAGACTGGTCTTATCGCAGATTTTGTTGCTAGGGCAGATCTGGCTTGCATTACCAAGACCTGGTTGGATGGGAATGCTGCCCCTTTTTTAGAGGCGGCAGTTCACTCCAGGTACTCGGATGTACATCGCTCGAGATTGGACCATGGGGGGGGGTTGCGGTCTGTTTCAAGATTGAATTGGGCCAAACTAGAGTACCAGTTGAGGAGGCCGGGTCATTTGAGTGTACCATGGTAGCTGGTGTGGGGTGCAGGATAGCTCTCATTTATCTTCTACCAGGTGATGAGAAGCTATTCCTGCAGGAAATAGCAGATTTTGCCATCGACATGGCTTTGGAGTCATCCAAACTGATGGTTCTGGGTGACTTCAGTGCCTGTGTTGATGACGAATCTTCACTTTTTGGTCAAAATTTCCTTCATGTGATGACATCTCTGGGCTTCACACAGGTTGTTTCCTCAGCTACCCATAAGGGCAGTCACTCTCTTGACTTCGTTTTCCTCCTGGGGTTCAAGGCCTCTGACTTAGTGGTGGAACCAGTCGGTTGGTCCGATCACTACTCAGTTGGGTTCAATTTTTCGACCCCCCTGGGTAGGTCAGCCCCTGTGGAGTTGGTCAGCTACTGCCCTTTGTGGGATGTGGTCCCTGAAGACCTGATGGTGGTAATTGACCTCTCGTCATTGGACGAGACTTGCACAGATCCTGAGCAGTTGGTTGCAGCTTATAATGGGGCCGTATCCTCAGCCCTAGATCTAATTGCTCCTATCCGTGTTCACCCCTTCCTGTGTCGCCCTTGGGCCCCTTGGTTTGATGGGGCTCTTAGGGAGTTTGGGGCATAGATTAGTGAGTCGTTGGAGGAAGACTGCCTCTGATGCCGACCACCTTATTTTGTTAGAACATTACAAATTCTACCAAACAGAAATTTCCCATAAGAAGGCAGAATTCCTGTCCAGGGTAATAGCTGCCACAAGGTACTGACCAGCTCAACTCTTCAGAACTGTTGACTGGCTGTGAAGCCCAGCCTGTAAGCAGTTCCATCTAGTTTTTTCACAGAATGAATGTGATGAGATCGCTCACTTCTTTGCGAATAAGGTGGCTGACATGTCTCCAACTTCATTCTATGGGGGTTGCTGTTGATCGGTGCCTTGTCACAATGCCCAAAATTTCCTGGAGTAGCTTTGAGCTGCTGGATTGCATAGATATTATGTGGATTGTCTAGGAGATGCATCCCACATGCTGTAGTTTAGACCCAGGCCCTACTTCCCTGATTTTGGGTTATAGTAATATTATCGGCCCGGTCTTAGCTCGGATTGTCTGGTGCTCTCTGGATTCGGGTGAGTTCCCTAGCTCCCTGAAGGAGGGGGTGGTGACCCCCCTTCTGAAGAAAACTTCCTTAGACCCGGAGAACCTAGCAAACTACAGGCCTATCACTAACCTCTCTTTTGTGGGGAAGGTTATTGAGAAAGTTGTGGCTGCTCAATTGCACAACCATTTAACCATCCATAATTTATACAAACCTCTCCAATTGGGTTTTCATAAGAGGCATACTACTGAGATCACTCTGGATTGGGTGCTTAATGATCTCCTGATGGTGAGAGATCAGAGACACCATTCCATCTTGGTTCTCCTAGGTTTATCATCAACCTTTGATGCTGTGGACCATGGGATTTTGCTCGAACATCTGAGGTTCGTCTGTGGGCTGTCTGGTACAGTCCTCAGATGGTTTTCATCCTTTCTCGCTGGTAGAATGCAGAGAGTTGTCTCGGGTTCATCTTCTTCCATGGCTTTCTCTCTGCCCTGCGGGGTTCCTCAGGGTTCGGTGCTGTCTCCCATGTTGTTCGCAGTATATATGCTGCCCCTCGGACACATTGTAAGATGGTATGGGCTGAGGTTTCACTGCTATGCTAATGATACCCAGCTCTACCTGTCTTTTGCTCCCGACCAGGTTAGTGCAGTCTCAGTACTGAATAGTTGCCTCATAGAAATCCAAGACTGGATGAACACCAGCGGTCTAAAGTTGAACACAGGGAAGACTGAAGTTTTGCTTGTGGACCTGGGTCATAGGGCAGAGGGGTTGAGGACTGGGCTCCCTTCCAGTTTAGTCCTGGAGGAGGCCCAGATTCTCACCCCCGGAATGGGCACATGACCTAGGGGTGGTGCTTGACGACGGTCTGTCTCTTTGTCATCAGGTTTCGGCAGTCATCAAGCTGGCCTTTTACCATCTTAGGAACATTGCTAGGATTAAGCACCTTGTTCCATCCAGAGGCCTACCTGTTTCGGTCCATGTCTTTGTGACATCCCACCTTGATTACTGCAACTCCCTTTATCTAGGGCTTTCTGGGGTTGAAATCCGTCACTTGCAGCTAGTGGAGAACGTGGCAGCACATTTGTTGGCAGGGGTATCTAGAAGATCTCATATTACCCCTGTGCTGTGCGATCTTCACTGGCTGCCTATTCAGTGGCGGATCACCTTTAAGGTAGGTCTTTTGACTTACAAAGCCCTACACGGCTTGGGTCCTGATTACTTGAAAGAGCTCCTGGTTCCTTACACCCCTCTGTGACAGCTACACTCGGCTGACGAGGGGTTGCTGGAGATTCCGAGGGTCAATTTAAAGTCATCTGGTGCACGTGCTTTTGGATTTGCAGCACTGACCCTCTGGAATTCTCTGCCTCATCAGCTTCGGGAGTGCAGGACAGTGGGGAGTTTTAAGCAGGCACTTAAGACTTTTCTTTGGGGGAAAGCTTTTTGGTATTTCCTTGATTTTATCCTGTATTTATTGTACAATTGTTTTACTTGAACTGTACAGCACCTTGGATGTTTGAAAGGCGCTTAACAAATAAATTTTATTATTATTACTCTGTGCTATCTAAGTCTCCTACAGTACCTGTCCTGATGAATTGCAGTGACCAGAAATTCTGGATATTTTCTCATGAAATAATAGTGCCTGTTTGAGGTACAGATCCAGATGGTGATCTTTGAGTAGTTTTGAGTGTCCTGCTAGCAAAGGTAAATATTTATTTATTTTTTTATTTATTTGTTTTACTTTTTGGCCGTGGGTGGGTTGGGGGTGGAACCAGGGTCTTTATAACTATCTTTTGTTCCTGTTTCTTTCTTTCCAGGTATTTATTAAAAGGGCTATAAAATCTGGTTTCTGCATGTGTCCAGTCCATAGGAACATAGGACATGTGTCCAGTCCATAGGAACATAGGAACATGATGGCAGAAAAGGACCTCCAGGCCCACCTAGTCAGCCCATTTGCCTAGCACTCCCTAGGCCTGCCCTTGATTCCTCCCCACTCCTTTCAACAGCCCTCTGTGTCTATCCTGCACCCTCTTGAACCCCCCACTTGAATTCTCATCTGCCACTTCCATAGGCAGGCCATTCCAGGTGTCCACTACCCTCTCAGTAAAGAAATTCTTTCTTATATTGCCTCTAAACCTACTCCCCTCCAGTTGGAGATTATTCCTCTTTTTACTGGGACACCAATTCAACTGGAAGGGGTTCTCAGTAGTCACCTTGTTTATCCCTTTCATGTACTTGAAGGTCTCTATCATGTCCCCTCTCTCCCTCCTCAACTCCAGAGGGTACATGTCCAGGGCTCCCAGCCTCTCCTCATATCAGGTTATTTAATTTAGAAGTCTCTCCGACCAGGGAAGGTAAGTATTTGTTTTTTTTTTTTTGTTTTTAAATTCTTAAATGTTATTCATATAGTATGTCACTCTCCAACTGTTTTCTTCTTCTGTTTCTCTTATTTGAAGATTTTTTTTGTCTGTGTGACATGTAGAATCAGGCAGAAGTATTAGGTTGATGACTGGTATTCATGCTGGTTACAGAGGATTGGTTGACTTTAATAAGACCACACACAGTGGTGGAGAAGACAGAGGAGGAGGTCTAAGCATGAGTTTGCAATGTTGAGCACATCATTCTGAAGGAGAAGATGATGGTGGCTTGATTGCTGGAGGACGAGGCATTCATGACAGATTGGAGAGAGCTGTGTAAATCAATCAATCAATCAATCAATCAATATTTATTTTACCAGGAAAAACACAGGTGAGCATCTCTTTTACAAAGTGTCCCTGGGAGGACACAAAGACAACTAATTAACAAGCACGATAACATACATAGAAGGAATACAAGGAAACACAATACAAAAAGTGGCCATGTACTTTTCACATAAGAGCTATACAAAACTTTGGGTGTAAAAGCTGTACAAAATAGAACTGCAATAAGCAACTGAGGACATTGTTGTAGGTTAATCCATCCAGACAGTACCTGGGTGTGGAAGAGCGCTGGTGCCCCCTCTGTGCTTGTTTTTATCTTCTTAAAAGTCTACTGCAGTAGCTCTTATCTTTACTGTTCTATTTCTGTCTACCCTTTGTTTCATCCCTTGTTCAGGCTGGCCACCTGAATAAAACAGGACTTTCTTTCCCCTTTCCTTATCTCCTTGCAAGCATATGGGACCCAGTCCTCGATCTCCTCTCTGCGTTGTAGAACACACACTGCTTAATTTTATTTTTAATCCCCTTCACTAAAAGGAATGTGTGTCCATGAGCTGCACAGTGTAAAACGCCTTTAGGGGTACACTGATAGTGTGCAGCACTCTTGCAATAATGCCTCTCAGGCATGTTGAAAATGGTCCCATTAATATGCATTTTTCCCTACTAAGGAAAATGAAATGGGAGCTTAAAGGAAAAGGGGATTTTCAGGTCAGAATGTGTTTCTGAGGCTTGTATTCTGTTTACCTAATCCCTGAAGGTGTTATTTTGGTGTTCTGTGTGACCATAGGAACATCGAGTAGTAAATAAAATATATTTGCTGAACGTACACAAGCAAAAGAAGGGACATAAAAGATATTATACAATGGCAAAGTAAAATTAATGCATCTGATTGGCTGAATGGTACTGTGAAGCATGAGTAAATCCTGTTATAACTCATGCAAAAAGGTACCAGTCAGCCGCATGTGCCTAAAATCAATCCGACCCTGAAATTAATAAAGAAAATGCCGCCATGTAATTCCCTGGTAAAAGCGCGACCACCTAAAACCCCAGAGGCTCACTTTTGCCCATATGGTCCCTGTTCTCCTAGTGTGTTGAATGCTGAGCTTAGGAAAGTCTTTGTTTATTAAAAACGAGGGCTACAACTTATTAAAATCACGTCCGAAAAGCAGAGCGATGATACTGTGCACGCGCTCATGCATGAGCACATGCGCAGAATCACTGCTCCATTTTTCGGATGAGATTTCTATAAGTTGTAACCCTCATTTTTAATAAACAAAGAGTTTTCCAAGTTCAGCATTCAGCAGACACTTAAAATATGCCACTAGCTGAACGGAGACCAAGGGGGCGAGAACGAGCCTTCTGTGCCTTTAGTTGAAACTATCACAGTTTGCCATCCAGCTCACAATGTTTTCATATCCACAGTTAATTATGAGGTAGAGGCATTTATTTGCTATACAGACAGCAGCCCAACATGAGACATTTCTATGGTGGCAGCAGGGACAGAGCAGTTTTCTGACTTCAATTAAAGAAGTCTATTGTAATCAAGAAGAACAGTTCACAGCTACAACTAGAAGTGACATGCTGTCTCCTTAGCAACAATGTTTAAAACCATTTAAAATACAGAAAACATTTTCTTTTTACTTTTTTTATACTAAAAATTGGGGAACATTGTATAATTGCAATCAAACAATCACTCTCAGTGGTATAGGCTGGCATACCACTTTGGTGTGGGTAAATCCCAGCATTACCACACCCTGTTGTGGTTTGTTGCTTAATAATTTACCTGTGCACAGCAGGAGCCAGTGGATAAAGCACAGCCATTAGATTTGGCTTTTGCATGGGACTTGCAAACAGAGGCTGATTGCTCTGTGCTGCATAGCGTTCAGATAGAGTTCAAATAGCACAAACTTCTGGACAACCTCTGTGCAGAATTTAGAAACTTTTTCAGACAAATGTTATGCCAAATTCTTAATTACGGTAAATATCTCCTGCTTAGTTTAATCCCTAGCCTTAGACATTTGTAAGTAACTTACTGAACTAGTAAGGGAACTTTACAGGGCCTGCTAAGTATGTTGTCCTGCTGCATCAGCTGTTCCTCCTGTCTCCCTAGGAGTCAACTGGGCCCACCTTTTTCCCTTGATATACTTTACCTAGGTGAAAGGTGGGGCTACCTTAGCCATTATTGTGTTTTATGATTAATTTGAAGGTCGTTTTATCTTATAAAGAGACTGTTATGCTTGTGCATGAATATCTAATAGCCTTTCCTAAAGAATTTATTGCAATGTAATGGTTTAAAAATAATTTTATTTTCAAAATGTTTAAAGATGGAGTCAGCTGTAATCACCTGATGCTTCTCTGCTATAAAAGAGACACAGCCTGTGAAACTGGCAGATTCGATTTGGGATCAACCTGCTACTGATCCCTAAGTGGAGGTCTGCGCCTATACAGACCTAGACTCCATTTGCTACAAGAGGTGGTTATTACTGTCAGTACCTCTAAACAGCAAGAGTTTGATGTTGTATTTATTGTTTTGTTTGTTTAATTTGCCTTATAGCAGTTCGCTTTATGTTGCCTACAGATATTTGAGTTGGACTGAATAAAATCTCGGCTTGGCAATTGCCTTGCTACCATCTTGCATGTGTGTTAGTGTTTAACTCTACACCCACGTTCCACCACACTGGGTCCCATTTGAAGTAATCAAAGTAATCAATAACAGCTCAGGGTTAGGGACAGGAGCATTGAAAGTATTAGTATTGACAAGATAGAAATGATTCAGACTAAGTACACTGAACATGAAAACCTCATACTCACAATAACCTAGTGAAACAATTAGACTCCCAGAATAGGTGCAAGAATAAAAAAGCTTTTATTTACTGACACATATCAAAGTGCTGAAAACATGCTGGGGATATAGCCAAGGTGCTACAACCCCACATTCTGCAGTAGAGTACTTGATGGCATTTTGTGCCAGAAAGGCATTTTTTCAACCCTCCCTATTGTGTTGCACCTGTGAACAAAAATAAAAAATACATAGTTCAAGTCCAAGTTTATTGCAGGAAAGACTCCATTGAGCAAGCTCATTCACATGGAGGTCATGAGACACATACACATACAGTTCGCAATTACATAGACGGGAGATATAAAATGTAGAACAACAAAGAAAAAAATATAATACAAGAGGTATACACAATAGAAGTCCTTATGCTATACATGCAGTACATTCCAGCTTTAACCTTGCCCTAAATTATGCAACACATTTCAGCTTAATAAGTAGAGGGCCAGTTGGTACCTAGGAAGTTGATTTTGTGTTGGGTCCTAGTAGCAACTACATATGTCTTTTAATTTAGAGATAACTAGTGTTTTGTAGGAGTTAATTGATACGATGCTGGTTAGCTTCAGCATGGCTTGTAGTTGGTTTCAAATGTTTGGGAGGGTGTATGAGACAGCTTTTTGGCCAGCTGTGGTACGTGTCCTGGGAACATCTAGTAGGATAAAGTTGGATTTCCTTAGGGAGTAGGCACTATGCGAGATGTGTATGAGAGACATTAAATAGACAGGCAGTTTGTAGAGTAGTAATTTGAGGGTCCAAATGCCAGCATGCAGGAGGTGTCTGGTGGCAAGACAGGTCCACCCAACTGCTGCATAAAGATCACAGTGGTGGGTCCTGTACGCAGAGTTAGTAATGAAGCGAAGAGCACTGTGATAGAGTACGTCCAGTTTAGATAGGCTCAAGGTTGGGGAGGAGATAAAGATAATGTCTCCACAGTCAAGCAAGGGAAGGAGTGTTGCTTGGACAAGTCTTTTGCAGGTCACAAGAGAAAAGAGGGTCCTATTTCTAAAGAAGAAACCCAACCGTGCTTTAAGCCTCTTTGATAGATCCTCAATGTGGTCTTTGAAGGAAAGCTTATTGTCTATCCACATACCTAGATATTTAAATTTAGGTACGACTTCCAAGGGTTCACCTAGGGAGGTAACTATGAAGTTTTTAGGTGGGGTAGATAGGGGACCAGACAAGGCAAGTCTCGAGAAAATCATTGTCTTGTTTTTTTTTGGCATTTAAGAGAAGCTTGGCATTGATAAGGTTGCTTTCTAACTGGATAAAGTCAGCTTGGAGTGCTTCCCTGACTTCAGTTAAGGACTATCCTGATGCATACAAAACCGTATCGTCCGCAAAGAAATGTATGCTAGAGTTCTTCATGTGGGAGTCAAGGTTGTTGATGTATAGGCAAAAAAGGACTGGTCCTAGGATGGAGCCTTGAGGGACTCCTCTGGCAATTGGAAGGGGGGCAGATAGTGGGCCATCAGCTTTGACTTTTTGTATCCTTCCTGTGAGATAACTGTTAAACCACTGTAAGGTAAGTGGAGTAGCACCTATGTAGGCAAGACAGGTGATTAGGAGGTGATTGTCTACAGTGTCGAAGGTCTTACTGAGGTCTAGAAAGACTGCACCAGTAATCTTCTTGGTGTCCATAGCATGGATCTGGTCATTAGAGACTTTAGCCAAGGCTGAGATGGTACTGTGCTTCGACCTGAAGCCAGATTGGGCCGGGTTTAGGAGTGAGTGCGCTTCGAGGTGATTTTTTTTAGTTGGTTGTATATAAGTTTTTCCAGCACTTTGGAGAGAATGGGCAAGGACATAGGTGATGGGCATGCCTTGAAATGGCACCTAGCTGCCGCTGACAGAGGAAGCATAAGACAAGAAGTCTTGCTTGCTGGGTGAGAAGGCAGCAGGAGAGACAGACCTGTGAAGACAAGATAGATAAATTATTTTTATACAGGTAATCATGTTCTTAGGGAAGGAATTCCTTGTTTGCAAGATAGTCCTATTATGAACAAGTAAGTTCATTTAAAATATATAATACATTACAAAACAAATTACAAAGGTTACATCATAATAATCAATTTATTGATGGTACATTCATCCAAGAAACAGAATCTACCACACACATAACAATTGAAAACAGTGACGAATCAGGTTTCCAATGCAGAAGCAAAAACAATGGGAGATGGAGCAGTATGTAGCAAAAATAGTATTTTATTCCAAAATATAGCTGCCTGAAATCACAAATTTTTACTCCAAATTTTTTATTGCACAAGACCAGACTGACTTTTTTCATGTGCATGGATCTACCCAGTTCACAGGTTCAGTGCCCTTTTTCAAGGAATACTGTACTGATAATATAGTGGTTTGGATAATATAACACATTTTTATGTAAAAGGCAATTATTTAGACTATACTCAAGTAGCCAATGTGTATGGCCACTCAGACAGTATATCCATTGTCTGCTCACAAATTTATTATACCCGTTGCCGGTGAAGAAAAAATAAAAATTATTTATCCTCACTTGGCCACTGTGCCACTGTGTACCTGTGAAAGGAAAACTTAAAAAAAAAAATCATGTAATGATACTTACTGTCAAATCAGTGAAGGCCATGACATGTACTGACATGATGGTGCCACAGATAGGGGTAGTGGAGGAAGAGGCAACATAAGTCCATGCCTTGCAAGCTGTCTGGCTTTACGACTCACTTGCCAGTTGTCCCTGTGAAAGATCAAACCTGCAGTAAGAAGGAGACAAAAGGAAAGAAAGAAACACATTTTAATGTCTGGCATGCAAGGTGGAAGCCCCTCCTGTGCAAGGATTGAGTCGCAATCAACAGAGAGGATAAGGCATGTGAACAACAGGTAAAGTAACTCACCATCACAGAAGGCAAGATGGGCCTTGCTGGGCTGCAGGTCTTGCTGCCTTAGTGGGATGGCTGGTTGGATGCTTGGCATGAGAGCTGGCTGGCTGGCCAGCTGGCTGTTTGGAGATTTGTCTGGCAATGGCATTTATGCTGGCTTAAGGGTCCAGGTTTCTCAGTCTGGATGTATAGAGCAGCGACTCATGTTGTTAAAGGATGTGGAGGACACAAGCAGACCAGTGGAGGAGAAGGAGGTGGTGTACTGACTGCTGGATGATGCATATCCTGTATGGCTGGCAATGGCATTTATGCTGGCTTATGAGTCCATGTTTTCTGGTCTGTAAACATGCGATGGAGGTGGCAGTGACCAATGTTATTGTTGGCAAACTAAGCATTTAATGATGTAGTGTTTATTGATTTTCTACTTTGTCTGTAGACATCACATAGGAGAAGGTTGAATCAGGAAGTCAGATTGATTTATGGAACAGGAACACAACTTGGGGAGAATGGAATGACAGGAAAATAACACTGAAACATAAAGAAAAGGATTCAATTGAGGATGATGAAATGATGGACAGAGGACATTTCTTTTTATGCTTCAATCATCTTCATCAAGGAAGCAGCCCTCAAAGTCCTCCAGACTGGAATTGTCCCCACATCGGAATTCTTTCTCCAGCCATGCTTCATCTACCTAGGTAGAAGGCAATATGCCAATACCGACAATCTCAGGCTCTTCAGGTTCATCTTCACCACCACTGCAACCCTCATGTGGTAGGAACACTAACATGACTGTTGCTTTGAATGTGCCCCATATCATTTTAATAAATGTTAGCATGCAAACATTTCTAGGGAACAGATTTGTGTGCCTGTCCTGCACAATGGCACCTGCTTAACTGAATACCATCTCCACACTGACAGATGAGAGTGGACAGCTCAGGTATTTGATTGATACTGAGGCTAGTGCTGACCAGTCAGTGACCATGCTAGTCCAGTACAGTAAGGACTCTTGATGGAATGGGTCCTGGTGTCAGCCAAGAATGCATCCATGATACACTGTACTGCTTGTATTCCTACTGCCTCGTCAGCCACCCCACTTCTCCTTTTCCTCCACATTTTCAATTCTCAGCTGATACAAAACTTCCTGAAGTGGATTTCTAGTTAAATTTTTTATTACCTTGCATGTGTATCATCCTGTTTACCATGCAAGGTGGTAGCAACACCCAGTCTCTGTTCAGTTTCATGTGCATCACATAACTGTGATTTTAACATCTGTGCCCCATATACCCGTCTTATTACAAGATTGATTAAATTTTGGACCTAACCACACTGACTTTAAAGTATTGATGACGGGCCCCATTTTTGTTGTGAGTCCAGCATAGTGGCAGTCCCAAACTCTACAGTCTATGGAATGCCAGAAATGTGGGTATTACAGTCCAAGTCATGGAGCATGTGTTCCATTAAGTTACTTCTTCCTGTATCACCACCTGTCTCCAGCACCTGCTTTACATAATTTTTATTTTTATGGCACCTTTCAAAAACCAAGTTGCCTAACAAACATTTAAAATAACATATCTAATTTCTTAGCAGCATAGATAGTATAAAACACATGGTACAACTAAAAAAAAGAAAGAAGAATCAGTCACTGAACGCCTGTTGCCACAGGTGTGTTTTTAGGGCTTGTTTAAATCCCTCCTGGTTACGTACTCCCGTAACTGACGGGGTAGAGAATTCCAAAGGGTTGGGGCCACATGCATAAATGCCCAAGCCCCAGAAGATTTTAGACACACCCATGGAATCTCTAGCAACCTACTGTCAGCTGAACGGAGCAATCGCCCAGGGCATTAAGGTACCAGAAGCTCTTTCAGGTAGTCCGGGCCCTGTCTGTGTAGGGCTTTGTAATTCAGAAGACCGACTTTGAAGGTAATCTGCCATTGTACTGGCAGCCAGTGCAGTCTGCGTAGCACCAGAAAAATATGAAAGGACTGGGAGGTTCCCATCAAAAGCTGGGCCGCTGCATTCTGCACTAGCTGCAAGTGATGGATTTCCACCCCAGGTAGCCCTAGTTACAGGGAATTGCAGTAATCAAAGCACGAGAACACAAAGCCATGGACCAATGTGGGAAGATTGCCGGATGGAACAACGTACTTAACCCTGGAAATATTCCTCAGATGGTAAAAAGAGGACTTGACAATGGCTGACACCTGCGAATGTAGTATCAGCCCTTTGTCAAAAATTACCCCCAAGTTTCACACCCATTCAGAGGTTGGAAGTGATAGGCCCCTAAGAAAAAGCCCCGAGGGTGAAGCTAACCCCGACCCCCCCATTCGGCGTCCCAGGTCTACAACCAAAACCTCAGTCTTTTCTGTGTTCTACTTCAACCAGCTTGAATCCATTCAGTCCTGGATTTCTGTGAGGCAGTTGTTAAAGACTGAAAGAGCTCCATCCTGGTTAGGTGCAAAAGAAAGGTAGAGTTGGGTATCATCATCATAGCAGTGAAACCTCAGTCCATACCTTCTTACAATGTCTCCGAGGGGCAGCATGTACACTGCGAACAACATGGGGGACAACACCGATCCCTGAGGAACCCCTCATGACAGAGGGACTGGGTCCAAGGAATAAACCTCAGACACCACTCTCTGAGTTCTTCCAGTGAGGAAAGATGTAAACCACCTGAGGACTGCGCCTGAGAGGTCATAGATGAACCTCAAGCAACCGAGCAGAATCCCATGGTCCACAGTGTCAAATGCTGATGAGAAATTGAGAGAAGAACCAAGATGGAACTTTTTTATGATCTCTAGCCATCAGGAGATCATGGTGCACCCCTTTTTGTCGACACCCTGATGGCGAAACAGGAAAAAAGACCATTACAGCAACATTTGTGGTAATGGTCCTTTTTCCGTGTTTTGCCTTCCCCAAGTGTTCCGCCCCCTCCTTGGACCAACTCTGACCTGGAGTTGGAATCCTAAAGTCTGGGGAGTGTGGGGGGCAGAGCCTCCACATGAGGGTGTGGGGGGCACAGCCCCCCACAGAAAACACCCTTAAAACAGGTGGCACAATACCTGCTTCTTATTATGCCGTCGCTGTGGGGGAGGTCGGCATTGTCACTGTTGACCAAACTTGGTGCTTCCTGGAGATCACTGAGTATCTGAACCAGTGCCATCTCAGTGCTGTGCTTCTTTCAAAAACTGGGCTGGAGAGGTGCATAGATGTCATGGACGGTCAAATGGTTCTTCAGTTGTATGGTCACTACCTTCTCAGTCACCTTCCCTAAAAAGGGAAGGTTTGAGATTGGTCTCTAGTTCACATGGCAGACTGGGTCTAAAGAAGCTTTCTTCAGGAGGGGTGTTACCACCACCTCCTTCAGGGAGCTAGGAAACTCACCTGTTTCCAAGGAGCACCAGATTATTCATGCTAGGATCAGACTAATGGAGTCAATACATCACAAGATCAGGGGAGTTGGTCCTGGATCCAAACTACAGCACATAGGGCACATACCTTGGACACTCTGCATGACATCCATGAACTCTGGTCAGTCAAAGGTACTCCAGGAAAGCTGAGGGCCAGTGGCCACGCGCTGATCCAAAGCAATACCCATAGAGTGTGTTAGTTGGAGTGGCACCCTGATGTCAGCCACCTTAGTCACAAAGAATCAAGCAAGTTAATAGCACTCTACTTGTGAAAATGCTTTCCGGACATGTAGACAGGCTGGGTTGTGCAGTCTGTCCACAGTTCGGAAAAGCTGAGCTGGTCGATTCTAAGTAGCCACAATCTCCCTGGACAGGAACTCTGCCTTTTTACGGGTGATTGCAATTTGATAGGCTTGATAATAGTCCGTCAATCTAAGGTGGTTGGTATCAAGGGCTGCTCTCCACCAACAATGCTCTAACCTTCATCCTAATTGCCGCATCTCCCTCAAGGTCAAACCATGGAGACCAAGGGTGAAGGGAGAGAGAATGAACTTGGACAGGAACAATGACATCCAGGGCCACTGAAATGGCTATATTAGAGGCCATCATGAGGGCCTCTGGGTCGTTGATTGCCACTGGAATATTCAATAGGTTAGGTACTGCCACTAGACCTTCAGAGCTAATATCTCATAAAGGAAAATACCTGACCAGTCAACAGCATCTGTCTCAGCATCCATAGACGTGAGATTACCTAACTGATATAAGCAGTGTCCCCACTCACTGCATTTGTTGCATGTACAAAGGGTCTAAGAATCATGATCAGGCCATCCATTAATCACCAGAAACATGGATACTCTAACACCGTAACAGCTTTTATGCAGCAGCAGATATTCAGTAATAGCTTTGTACTGCTCATACAAGTACTCAATCATGTACAGTGTCAATGTCCATCTGGTGACAACTTCCAGCTTCTTATAGTGCTGAGGAAGTTTTCTTTGGATCTGCATGTCCTGAGGTGGTCACATGCCTTTCCAGAATGGGCAGAGTGGGCAGAGATGCAACGGACCACAGCCAACATGGACCTGATATCAAGATATACAAGAAACTCCTGCACAGTGAGATTAAGAGAGTGTGCTAGGTATTGCACCCTTAGAAATCCCCCATCAGTGCCAGCCCAGTGATGTGGAGGGCTGACATGGGGGGAGGATGGCCCGCCCCTTCCAGGCCCTACCATGGGGGGCAATCCATAGGGGTCTGGTCCGGGGGTGTCAGGTAAGAGGAGGCAGGGATAGGGCTAAGAGCCCACCCACATCAACTGCAGAGAAAAAAATGCATATGGAAAAAAAAGACCTTCCATCATGGATGCATTACACTATGTCTGAGTCATTATCACTCACAGTGAAGCTCCCTTTCAGTTCAGGGGGGTGCTACCACTCACCAATCTCAGCCAGAAGCAATTCTAGCATTTTCTGACCAGTGTGTGATCCAATTACACTCTTCATTGCCAGCCTAGCATGCTGATGAATACATGGAGTGTTACTACCACTGCAATGAGCTTAGTATAATTTTTTCCCCAGCTAGAGTCAAACAGTACCCCCAAGCACCTGTGCCCAATGTGCTTCGATGCACAGATAGGAGCTACCAACTGTTTTGCCACTGGTCCACATATACATACTGAGATGTATGTAGGGTGATGCTGAATGCAGCAGGGCATTGATATGATGCATGACACCATGCCATAAAGTCCAAGAATTGCACATTTGAGAAGTGTGTTCTTGAGGGAATCTGCCATTTGGGCAGGCACACACCTTCAACCATCTAAATCCCATGTTCTTTGCAAAAGAGAATGGCAATATATCAATTGCCAGCATTTAAGCTGTTGCTGCATTCTGTTCATGTGCAATAGCATGACTGGATAGGTATTTGGCATGATGCTTAAACATGCTATGCAGTGTAGGATGGACTTTTCCGGGTGTTGGGCTTCCAAACAGCTGGACTTGGCATGGTGGCATGGCTGGTGAGGTAGTATTTGACTCTTGAGTATTCACAGATGCTTCATGAATGAAAGCAGTGATTTGTGATGTTTTCTGCACTGGGGTTGCTTTTCTTTAGTACATCTGGGTGCTAATACTCAACCCACCACTGCTGCTATAACCACTGCAAAGGAGTCCCACAGACTTCTTCTCATCTCTGTAGTAGTCCTCCTCAGTCAACCCTCCCTCTACTAGGACTATTTTCTTGCTGCTTCTGGATGCCCTGGCAAACAAAAAGGGAGATGGATCCCCTGCACTGGTTTCCATTTGGTACTGAGTCCAGCATAACAGGTTCATGGACTTTAGGTGTATGTTGGGCACCAGTGCCTAGGTTGCTTCCTATTTCCCTGACTAATTCACACTTGACACAGCTGACTGATAGCAACTGTTTCATCAGCTGGATCCAATATATAAAAATCCCAAACTAGGGATTTTGTACCCTTTGATTTTTCATGGTGGTGGTGGGAGCTGGAATGGGAAGGGGAGGAAATGAGTGTTTTTTGGTTGATTTATGTATTTTGACACCTGGTGACTTATGCAGTGTAATGGGCTCAACATTTGCAAGAAGAACAACTGTTGTAGTATTTTGGGGAACTTTGGTAGTTCTGTGACTTACTGGTGTAACACACAAACGTGAAAAGTCCCACATGTTCAGCAGCATCACGCTTCCTGTTTTTATCTTTTATGGTTCCAATGGCGATCCAAATCATCATTCCTACTGCTGCAGATATCCTTCTCCTCCTTGGCTCTCTCCTCCTTATCTTTACTTCCCCCAGGCTGTCTCTCCCTCTCATTATCTTTAGTCGGAGAAAAATTTTCACTTTATTCTTTTCTGACTGCACAATAGTCAGATCTCCCTCCTCAGGCTGTGACTCATGGTCAAGCTCCACAATCTCATTTGGGAATGGGAAACTACCATCAAGATCAGGTTCAATTCCACTACCACCTGGAGTCATGGGGACACTAACAACCTCCTCCTTGATCCCTTTGTTTGAGCCTGATGTTTTCCTATGTCTAGGACAGCTTCTTTTGTAGCTGTCTCCCCCAGCCCCCACCAATATGGATGTAACAGATATGGCAGAGAAAAATTGGCCACACTAATGCCACTGCTGCCAACCACTCTTTTCTTATTACTTCCAGTACAGAGTCCATAGATTACACTGTTGCAGATGTTTTTTTTAGATGCAACAACCTTTTGCCCTACAGAACTTATTCCCTTGTTTGCTGCCTCTCTAACACCTCTCCCTTTAGTTAAGCATCTAAACATAGAAGCACAGACTTTGACAGCAGATGAGGACTGCTTGTCCCACCCAGTCTGCCCATTTCCCTACCTATTGGATAAGCTGCAGATCCTAATTAACCAACAACCTACTTCCTCCTCCCCCCCCCTAGAATTGCTTTATATCTGTCCCATGCATTCTTGAATTCCCTCACTATTTTTGACACCACAACCCTCTCAGGAAGGCTGTTCCATGCATTCACCACCCTTTCTGTGAAGAAATACTTCCTTTTTCCCTTTTGTTAAATATATATTAAGATTTATAATATTGTGAGGGAAAACAATTAAGGAAACCCTGCAATACAACTAAATATCAGCAGTAGACAACACCTCCCAGAAGGTATTAGCAGTGTGATAAGATTCTCAGCAGAAATATTTTCTGAGCTAATAGTATAGTAAAACCACCCTACCAATTGTTTAATGTGATAGGGAGAACAAGACACACATAAAAGAAGTAATTAACAAAACACTGTAAGTAACACTGTTACTTTAAGATCTAAACAAATTAATTGCAGCTATTAGACAAAGTGCCTGACACAATGCTTCACTTAACCACACCAAACTGTACTTATAGAAACAAAATGAGAAATCACAGACTGCAGACAAAGAATAATTAACAAGAAAGACTGAGGAAAATAAATGGTATCTGTTCCACACAGATTAGTGTTCACAGTTAAAAACAAGCATTTGTCAATGCAAAATGTTTCCTTGCATGGTTTATGTTGCAGGTGTGCATTGTGCTGGTTGAACTTCTGGTGGGAGGAAAAGCCTGCATGAACTATGTTTGGATAAGCTGTCATATTTTGGACAGCAGTTGACTGCAGAAGCTCAGGTAAAAAGAAGGCTGTGTTGAAAATGTGGGGTGCATCGCTGGCCCCGGTGGTGCTGAAGGTTGAGGTGCTGGATGCCACACCTCGCACCATGCTGGCGACCCATGTTCGGGAGCGAGCACGGGCCACTGGGGGTCAGCTGTGGAGAAGATGGATCGAACGTCCCAGGCACAGCTCTCCTTTTCTGGGAAGAGGGGTGACCAGTTGTTGGTGCGTGCCTGGCCCTTAGCAGTGGCTGGTGGCTGGCACACCAGTGCTGCAGACATCGGGTCAGATGTAGGGCAGATGCCTGATAAGGTGTGCTTATGGGAGAGTACGTGGCACCGTCACTAGCATCCTTGTACACTCTGCCCCTGAAGCAGAGAAATCAGGAGGAAAAAAGCTCACAGTGGATAATGGAGGGAGCTCACTGGTCCAGCCCCTGAATAGTCACAGTGCTGACCACTGTTCTGGATCTGGTCTTGGAGGTGGTGCCTCCAGTCTTGGTGGGGGTGAGCCCCCCCACAAACCCCACTGGGGGGGTAAGCCCTAGAAGTAGCTGGTCAGCATCGGCTGGTGGACATTGGGGGGTAGGGTTGAGGCCCCCTCCAGATAGAGAGAGCCATGGAGCAGGAATACAAATAATTACAAAACAAATGTGGGGTGCAAATATTTAAGATTTCCACAGGTTTTTTTTTTCCAATTGTTTAACCAGGAGTAGCATGCTACTCCTAGCAACAAGTGGCCATATCTTTGTCATTTTTTCATATTTTGACCCCTAAATGTTGACCATAGTCTTCTTATCACCCCCTCCTCATGATCCCAGTAGGTGAAATTTTTCAAATCCATGGGAAAACTGTATTCCATGCCACAGGTGCAAAAACACATTATGGGCAGGATATGAAAATTGACAGCTGTACTGGTCATGAGGTGATGTGATAAAAAGGCTATATTGAAAATTTGAAGTGAAAATATTGAAAATAACCAAAGTTACATGCATGCACAGAAAATTTTGAATGACTGGGTGTAACATGATCATTTTTTTAAGTTGTTTCAGCAAGTTTTCAACATGGCCTTTTTGGGACCCCACCTCATGAAGAGTGCCACTGTCATTTCATTCACTTATCCTGAATGGTGATTTCATAGAGCAACCATGCCATTCTGTGCCACAGGTGCGAAAACACATTTCAGTCAGGGTATGAAAAATAACAGCTGTACTGTTCATAGGAAGGTGTAAAAAAATTGCAACGTTGAAAATCTGGAGTGAAAACATTAAAAATTGGCGAAGTCAGGAGCATGCATAGAAACTATGCAACACATGCTTGTAACAGTCATTTTTTGGAATTATTTTCAACAAATTTGCAACATGGGCTTTTTGGGACCCACATTTCGTTACTCGGTCCTGAAAGGTGATTCCTCACAGTGACCATGAAATCACCTTTCAGCACCAAGTAATGAAATGGCAGTGACAGTGTTCACAAGGTGGGATCCCAAGAACTCCATGTTGAAATTTGGGGCCAAAATTCCTAAAAATGGCTGAGATATCAACCTAAGTTGAAAACCCCATTGACTGCCTTTATACGGCACTTACCTTTGATTCTTCAGTTTGCCAGTTGGCTTTGAAGAGTGCAGATGTGTCCTGGTCCTCAGAAGATGACAGCACTCACTTCCTGAGGTAAGTATGGGTAAGGAGGATGCAGGGAGGTGGGTGCTAAGTGGGAGGATGGGGATGGGGGAGGATGGTACGGGGAGAAGACAAGGGACCGTTTTCTTTTTTACAGTTTAAAAAAAGAGGCTTTGATGGTTTTCTTTATTTAAAGGTAATAAAAAATAAATTTGGCACTCTGGGATGGGCTCCCAGTGTGCCACATGAGTTTGGGAGTACATGATGCCAACCTGAGGATTGGGCACCCCAATGTCAGCACAGGAATGGAGGACAAAAAAAAATTGGGTACACTGGGATGGGCTCCCAGTGTGCCACATGAGTTGGGGAGTACATGATGCCAACCTGAGGATTGGGCACCCCAATGTCAGCACAGGAATGGAGGACAAAAAAAAATTGGGTACACTGGGATGGGCTCCCAGTGTGCCACATGAGTTAGGGAGTACATGATGCCAACCTGAGGATTGGGCACCCCAATGTCAGCACAGGAATGGAGGACAAAAAAAAATTGGGTACACTGGGATGGGCTCCCAGTGTGCCACATGAGTTGGGGAGTACATGATGCTGTCACGGAGATTGGGCACCCCAATGTTGGCATGGGAACAGAGGGTGCAGGGTGGGCAGCACACAGTGGGAGGGAGCAGAAGGGTTTCATATAATCATAGAATCATAGAATTTGACGGCAGGAAAGGACCTGTGGTCCATCCAGTCTGCCCCATAGATTAGATGCCAGGGGCTGGGAAGGGAGCCAAGAGGATAGCAACAGTGGGAGGAAGCAGGAGGGTTTAATGAAAAATGCTGGGCTGGTGGGGAATGGAGGGTGCGTGCAGGGTGGACTGCAGCATGCAAATGAGAGGAATGAAACGTACTCTCTCATTGGTGCAGTTCATTTCTCTCAAGTGTGAACTGGCTCCCTGCTGTGAAATTCTGACAACCATCCATCACACTCATCTTCAGTGGCCATTGGTGTGTCAGGGTCACACCCACTGAATAGTGCTCTGCATTGGACTCATCCCTGACACACCTCTCAAAAGTGGTACTGTCCCAAGGTGTTACTTGCTCAAGTGCAAGGAAACACAAAAATATGAATGTCACTGATCTTTCTGGGCTGCATTACTTGCTGAATCAACTCCCTTCCCCCACACTGCAGTGCTTCATTAGACAAAACAAAACCAATACACTAAATAAATCAGAAAAGAAAACAAATAAACACTAATCTAGCTGCACAAGGCACTCTAGATCTTTTTGTGAAAGATTTGGTTTTGAAAGACAGTTTTTGTATTGCTTTTTAAGAGTTTTTTTTCTCAGACAAGCAGGAACAGATTTCTCCCCAACTCTCTCCTCAGAAGACTGCCTTCAATGCAGCCTTTGCATAGCATACAGCTCATTTTATTACCATGTGACCTCCAGTCCTGTAGTACCTAGTGAACTTTGCCTTTGTGCCTCACTTCACTGGTGAAGTTATCAAATCTGCAATTCATGAAGGTATTCCTATACTGTGAATTGACACTCATCAAGATGCAGTAACTTAACGAACTGCAGTGAATTCACAAATTAATTTGTGAAGCAAAATGTTCCAGCTTTGCAAACCACTACACACAATGGGCATGCACAAGAGCATTCCACTCACGATTCCTCATATCACTGAGCCTGCTCTGTCATGCTACCTGCTCATCCACGGGTGGCATTAATAAGGCAGACAACAGGCACCTTCCCTTCCTGGAGGTAGGGAGCACTTTCTGGGATACTCAATCCTCCTCCTCCTCCATTGGCCTACTTGTGGTCAGAGTTCACTCCCAAACATGGATAAGCAGGGTTGCAAGTGGCAGCCCCAGCACTGTGTCATCAGGCCAGCCTGTGGTTCCATATTGTTGTATCTCCCCCTTTTGCTGGTAGCTTACTAAAATAGTAACATGATGCTTTCACAGGAACTAGGACTGAAGAAAAAGCATGGGAGCTCCAACTGTCAGAAAGCAGACATAAGATTTTTTATTCAAAAAAGATATTTGAAGAGTGTATGGGTTATAAGCGAGTGAAAACGGGTGTGTGGTGGTTCACATCAGGGATGGTGGGTGTTAGCAGCTTTTGTAGGAAAATTTCATGTCAGGATAAATAAGCATTAGAAAATGAGGAAAACAAAAAATCCTCATCTCTGATTGGTTAAACCCCTTGCCCAGTCATGAATTTATGTGCCAACAGAGACTGGTACACACAGATTCCAGAACCAGGGTGACTTTTTATAGGGAAATCAATGTGCACACCATAGACTGTTGAACATTAAGTGGTAGCCATTTTAATTCCCTTGCACTCCCTGTTCACCCCTCACTTCTACCTCTGAGCCCTCACTTCCACAGCTGCCAAAAAAAAAATCCAATACCACCCCACACCCTAAAAACCAAATCAGTAAAATTATGAGCAGAAGAAAATAAAAGTAAAACAAACACTACTGCAGTGTCCTCATTGTTACGTCATTATTCCTACCCTCACTTGAACCACTGGCATACTTTCCCAACTGACTGCACTCCTCTCAGCTTCTGTTTTTGGCTGACAGCAGTTAGACTGTGTCCTGAACATGCTGCAACAACTGCCATCTAAAACAACTCTCTTCCACAAAGAACACCAACTTTGGCTGCACATAAGCAGAAAAAAACTGACAGTAGTCAAATAAATCTTTGAAGGAAAATATTTTATTAAGACTTTGAGAGCATGACACTAAACCCCATTGCTTTATTATTTATTGATTTGTTTTTGATAACTGGGTAGGTGCACTAGACAGAGTAAATGCTTATTTTTCAAGCATGGCTCGGTAGGCTACAACACAGGTACAGTCAGGACAGAAAAAGCAGTACAATAAAATGCATGAATAGTACATCATGAGATAACACAGGAACATTGTAGACAGTAAAATACATTAGTATGGTACAATACACTGTGATAAGTATTAAACAGCATTAACATGCAATATACAACAATAACAATGTATTGGGTCTAACTACAAGATAACAAAATACAATAGAGGGTGTTTATAAGATACATATGGGAGAGAAAAGTGCTAATCTGTAGTCAGATAATGCCCCATGGGGGGAGTAGTTTAGGAAATAGTGGGTGGGAAAGAGGTACAGTAAGTAGAAAGGCAGGACGAGAGAGGTGAAGAAGTAGGGTAGAGCAAGACATAAGCTATGACAGCAAGCAATAAGTGCTAGTGGAAAAGATATGACCACAAAACAGAGACGTTATTGCTTAAGGGAATGAAGGGGAGTTCAGGGGGAATGAAGCAGGAGCATGTGAGAGGCTTTGTCAGGGGGTGTGGCTTTACAGTAATATCCAACTTCCTTAAATAGTGCAATAGTTAAAGCTATGTTCAAAATATAAAATCCTTAACATCACCATGTGTAGCATGTCAGTTTGACACCTTCTTACAAATATCAAAAACAAGTGCAAAATATTTAATCCCCATCAAATAGTATATAGAAAATATCATATATGACTTTAAGTCATTAAATAGCAGCTGACAGAAACAATAATGGCCATTTTTATGTCTTCATAAATATCAACAATAATAGAAAAATACATTGTTATGAAATGTAAAGAGATACATCCTATGGTACATCAAAGTACTAAATCATAAATACAGGCAATTGTATAAAAATATACCAAACCTGGGGGTGGATGAAAGGGTAGCGAGAACAATAAGGGAAAGCAATGACTAAGATAAAAGGTAAGGGAATAAAGGAGGTCTCAAGTAGGTAAACAGATGAAAAAGTCAATAAGTTCTGTAAATACTCCACATATAATTTATGTACACCGTGATCATAAGGAACATATGGAATGAAATTTATGTATAGACATGAATGTCAGTATGATGTAAAAGAAATATCAGCCCTTAGGTCCTCTCTTCCACAAAGCACAGGTACTTAGTTGGGGGAGGAGACAAAATACAAAAGGAAACTGGATGTCATAAAATAATAATAATAATAAAAAAACAGCTCAGTAATGCAGCAGTACTCTCTACTGGCAATTGTATCAGCAGAAGTGCTACTTTATATACAAATGTTTCTTTGTTCATTTTTAATTTTCTTTAATACTTAATTTTAAATTAAAAACACATACCCATTTTCTAAACACAATAATACACTCCAGGGTGGGTGGTGTTGCACTATACCTGCCCTTTCATTGGCTGTAAGGCCCTCCACCTCCAGCGTAAGGCCTCACTACACTCCTTGATGGGTGGATGTAGCATAACACTGGCCATATTGTTAAGTATTTTTTTTCTTTTTCTTTTTTGTTTCTTTTTTTTTAGGTTAAGAGCATAAGTGCTTCAGTCATTGCCTACCTCATGAAGACTTATTGATTCTCATCATAGCCAGGCTGAATTGATGGTTATTTATTATTTATTAATTCTTATGTTTTTGAAAATGTTTCCCCTCTCTATTTAAACTAAGTTGTCTAATAAAGGTATCCAAATTTCCAAATATTTTCCATATTTATCCTACATTAAATATAGGGCCTTATCTATCTTACTGCAATCTAGTATTTTACTTATCCACTCTAAATAGACTGGAGAGTCTGAGTCCTTCCAATGTTGAAGAATGATCTTTTTTGCCACTAATAGGCATGGATTAAAGAGCATTTTCTGGCTATCACAGTCCCCTTGTGGTTCTACCTGTATTCCAAATGAAATTATCCCAGGGTCAAACAGGAAATCTTGTCCAATTACTCTAGAGACGGGTAGACCAGATTTTATCCCAGAAGCTGCTTAATTTGATACAGGTAATCATCATATGAAATAAGGAACCTTTAGAGTCCGTGCATCTCTGGCACAGCACAGGCACATCATTGTTAAATTTGTGTAGTCTAGCTGGTGTAATAAGTTCTATGTATTGTATTAAAATGGATTTGTAGAAATGTATTATTTTTCACTGGAAAAACACTTAGATTAATAAGATTATCCCATTCTAATTCAGAGATTAATTCAGAGATAGTTTTCCTCATGTTTTTTTCCCAAGCTTCTTTTGTGTTTTTTAATTGGGAGGTGGTATACTCCATGAGTAACTTGCAAACACTAGAAATCAGTTTTTTATTGGAATCTAAATTATAGAATACAGATTCCAGAGGGTAATCTAATATGACAAATGAATTTTTATTCTTTTTAAAAATAAAGTTTTTTTAGTTGGATGAACTGCCACCTCTGGTTTTCTGGAATTCCAAATGCCTGTTGAAATGATAAAAAAGCCATTAGATGGGCATTTAGATACAGGTCACCCAGAGAGTAGATGGCCCTATCAAAATACCATTTTTTTAAGATGTGGTCAGTCAGTGAGGGGAGAAATAGAGGATGGTTGTAAATAGGGGAAAGTTCTGACACCTTATTTTTCCAGCCCATTATCTTAAGAGCCTGTGCCCAGGCTTTGATAATAGATTTTGTTATGTTTAAGGCCAAGCTCTTATTAAATTGTAAAGGGTCTAATGATAGAGTATTAATAAGAGCAAGGTCCCCTAATTAGCTTTTTTCCAAGCAAAAGCCCACAGTGTAATTATCCTGTTTATGGTGAAACCAGAAGAAGGTGATTTCTAGTTGGGCGGCTAAATAATAAAGCCAGAAATTTGGGCAGCCCAGACCTCCTCTATCTTTGTTTTGTTATCATTTATCTAAGGCAATCCTGGGATTTTTACCCATCCAAAGGAATCTTCTAACATGTGTGTCTAATTCTGTAAAAAATCTTTTGTTCAGAGTTAGGGGGATTGATTCGAATAGAAATAAAAATTTTGGAAGAATATTCATCTTGAGAATATTAATTCTCCCCATTAAGTTCAGAGGGAGATGTTTCCACTTTTCTAAATCTTTCTTAATTTTGGAGAGAAGAGGGTCATAATTGAGTTTCTAGCACTCTACTAGTGTCAAGAGCTAACATAATTCCTAAGTATTTCAACTGACTCTTGCAAATGTTTTTTAAGTCAGCATTCGAGAGGTTCCCTGGGCTACCCAAATAAAGCAATTCACTTTTCCCCCAATTGACCTTATAACCTGAAATCACACTGTATTCCTCTAAAAGGTTATTTAATATTGGATATGTTTGTTTTGGATTGGCAAGTGCTATTAGTATATCATGAGCATATCGCATAATTGTTAAATGTTCATCCCCCACCTTAATACCTAGTGTCTCACTAAGTGACCTAATTTTAATTGCTAAAGGCTCCCAACAAAGAGCAAATAGCAGAGGGGAAAGAGGGCAACCCTGTCTGGTACGGCATTGGAGTGAAAAAAAGAAGAAGATAATAGCTGATTAGTTTTTACTCTAGCCCGTGGTGCTGAATATATTAATTGTATCTAGTTTGGAAAGTTCCCCATTTTCCCAAAACTTTTCAGAACTTCTAACAAGAAAGGCCACTGCACCCTATCAAAGGCTTTCTTGGCATCTAGTGACAAGAGAGCTATGTCAGAACCCGTGAATGCCTGGATGATATTAAAGGCTTTTCTGGTATAGTGCTGTAGTCTCCTACCTTCAATGAAACCTACTTGATCTGGGTGGACCAGCTCTGGAAGTATTCCAGACAGTCTTTCAGCCAAAAGTTTGGTAAAAATGTTATAATCACAGTTTAGTAAAGATATTGGTCTATATGAGCCATACAAATATGAGAGTTTATCTTTTTTTAGAATCAGAGCTATGTCTGCTTCGTTGAAGGAGCTGGATAGCTTACTCTGGGTTAAAAAGCTCTGAAAAAGGACCTTTAATAAGGGTGTAAGGATCAAGCCAGATTCCTGTAAAATTCAAAAGGAAGGCCATCAGGCTCAGGGCTTTTTGAGGTGGGAAGGTCCCCAATTATTTTCGTAATTTCCTCCAAAATTATTTCGTAATTTAGGAATTATATTTGATTAGCAAAGATACTCAGCAGATTCAAAGAGGATACATAGTCTATGATGGACTCTGCTGGGGCACTATGCTCAGGTGTGTATACATTTTCACAAAAAGATTGAAAGGTTGCATTAATCTGTATCTCTTCAGAGAGCAGTTGCCCACCTTCCCCTCTGACACATGATATTTTATTCTGATTATGCTCACAACAAAGCTGATATGCTAAGAGTTTGCAAGGTGTGTTGCCCTGGTACTAATATTTTGCCCTGGCATTATACATTGCTCTGTCGACCTAATTTTGAATGATCTTTTCTATTTTATTCCTAATTGCAAAGACTTTTATTTTTGTCTGTTCAGTACCTAGGCTTGCATGATAATCCTCTGCAGAGGACAGTTCCCTCTCTAACTCTGTCAGAGCCTCAGCAGATTTTTTTCCCTAGTCCCTATTTGAGCCATAATCCACCCTCTTAAATAAGACTTCAAGGATTCCCATATAGTTTGAATATCAAAGTCATCTAAGCTATTTAGTTTCAAAAACGAGTTTATTTCATCTATAATATTAGACTTAAAATTACTGTTGGACCATAATGGGTTATCAATTTTCCAGATAAACTGAGGAGGTATGGACTGATGCTTGAGAATTACTTCCATAACTAAAGGAGCATGGTATGAAATTCTTATGGGCTTGTATAATATTTGTGTTAAATCTCTGCAGATTTTCTGAGAGATTAGAAAAAAATATATTCTGGAATAGGAATCATAAGTTTTTGAATAATATGAATATTTTTTAAGATTTGGAAACTTCTGTCTGAAAGGATCCACCAGGTCAAAATCCAGGGCTAGGTCTTTTACTACCTTTACTGTATCTTGTTTTCTTTCTTGAGAAAAGGGTGTTCTATCGATCGGTTTAAATGTAAAATTGAAATCCCCTCCAAGAATAATTGTCTGGCTAAGCTGTGACAATTCCAGAAAAATATTTGTAAAGAAAGACAAATCTTCAGTGTTTGGCCCGTAGAGAGAGCCAAGAGTTAAGTTACAGTTCTGATATAAAATTTCTGCTAAGACAAAACGTCCATTTGGACCAGTTATTATTTTACTTAAGGAGTAAGCCAAATGCTTTTTAATATAAATAGCTGTTACCCTTGCTAAGTTTGAAAATGATAAGTAGTAGCCATTTGCCTTGAACAGATTGCCAAAATATGTTGCATCTTTTTTGTTGAAATGCATTTCTTGAAGAAGAAGGCAGTCTATTGTTCTATTGTTAGCTATTCTGACTTTTCTTATCTTGAGTCTGTCTTTACAGGCATTGAGATTCCAAGACATTATTTTGACCTGATATATCTAAGTTGAAATAGATCCAAACAATAACCCCCTTCCCTTGTTGCACCATTGAGCTGTGCCAGAGATACATACCCCCATCTATTATTACTTTGCTTTTTTTTGTTACTTTTACGAGTTAAAGTTGTGTTCTCCTTATAGGCCTTCTTATCCAGACTCTTCATTCTAATTGGAGTTTTACACTTTTTCTTGTTATTGATATAGCACCCATGCTTGGTTCTCATCATAAGTAGTTTAGTTAAAAGTACTTATAAATGCTCCCATCCCCCCCCCACCCAGCTTAACTAAAGATCCACCTACCTACCCTGTTTAAATGAAGCTTTGTTTGCTTAAGGTTTAACACTAGGCGTCCTTAAAGCAAATGGATGCCAACCCTTCCCCTTAATGGTGACTATGCTTCTACTGTTTGGATAGGCTTAGTGAAAGGTAGGAACTGCCATGTCATTCCCCCCTTTTGAAGTCACTGGAACCATGCCCCAGAGAAAATAGAAGGAAGAAAAAAAATCATTTCAATTGTTTTTTTCTTTCCCTTCCCTTTCTCTTCTCTTCAATTTTTTTGCCCCTCATCAAATTCTTGCTCTCCAGTTCTTACTCTCTCTATGTACACTCCTTTTTCTTACCCCTACCAAGATCCCTTGTTACCCCTCTTTCTCTTCACCCTGCCCTCTACTCCTATTCTCTCATTTATTTCTTCCTCTTATATTTCTTCTTCTTTTTCCATTCTTCTCTGCTTTTTGTCAGTATCTTAAAAAAAGAAAACTGATTAATAGATAGTAGTATGCGTGACATATCAGTCTTTTGAAGTGGACGGGCCACTGTTACTAGGAGAGGAAGGGGAATATTTGTCCCATTTCTTTAGAACTCCTTTTACCTTCCCAGGAGAATTGAAGAACAGTATTTTCCCATTCAAATTAATCCTTAATTTTGCTGGGTATAGTACGGTGAAAGGGATCCCCTCTTTTTGGAGTTTATCTCTTATCGAATCAAAGCTTTTTCCTTCTGTCTAGTGCTGTTGGGGGGATTTCTGGGTAAATTTGCAGTCTCATACCCCTATATGTGATCCCTTTCTCAATTCGGGCTTTAGCCAGTATCCTTTCTTTGTTTTGGAATTTAGTGGGCTTGATGTGCATGAATCTGGGCCTGCTAAGAGTATCCTTCACTCTAAAAGCTTGGTGTGCCCTATCGAGCTCTATTTTTTGTTCTGGGTATAAGAACCCTATTATGTTTGTTAAGAGCTCTTTGCAGTATTTAATGGGGTCTAGGACTTCTATCCCCTCCAGAAGATTGGCAATTTTTAAATTAACCCTTCTGGATCTTGATTCAAGGTCCTCCACCTTCTGCTTTAACAGTTCTAGTTCCTTGTTACTGGATTCAAGTTGTTTTGAAAGGTTAGGGATTTTATCTTCCAAATTACTAACTCTTGTTTCACATTCCAGTGTTCTTAATGAGAGAGACTCAAATTTTTCCATAGCTTCAGTGAACTTATGGGTTAGTGAAGTAACTGCTGTGTTTAAGGTTTCAAACCCCTGCTTCATCTCTTTCAAGATGTGTTGTTGGGAGGCTATTAAATTCTCTATATTTTCTGCAGAGCCTTATTTTACTTCTCCTCCATCTGTCTCCAGTTTATCTTTTACTTCATTACTACTGTTTTCTTTTGTTTTCTCTTGGTTTATATCACCTCTAGTTTTCCCAACTGAAACCATTTTTGGGGATAACAGATAAGAATTTTTAGGACTTGTGGGGGGGGTAGAAGCAGTTTATTTTTTTGTTAGAGTTCATTATAAAGATATTGTACAGGCAAGCTGGTGAGTTTAATTTAGGAGGAAGAAATTTGAATTGTCGCTCCACAACGGGAAATTCAAATGCTTTGGGGAAGCTGATGTTCCTTTTGTTATTTAGACCTTTCTGATCTGTGGGGGTATAAGAAGCAGTCTTGTCTCCTTTAAGTTTTAGCTGAGGTGTGCCGGTAGTGGCTTGTCACCCTTGTAGGTTACTGCTTTTAACCTTAGTTGCTGTGCTGTAGCTCTTTTTATCACTAAAGACAAAAATACCCTCCACCTGTTTCTCCCATAAAAAATTGTCACCTCCCTTTAATTCAGATGAGGACTTCAGAGTTTCCTTGGCTTTTTGAAGGAAGTCTGATTCTCTTCCCTCCAATGCTGCTTTCCTCTGGGCTGACTCAACTTCCAGTTCTACTGCTGTTCAGGCAATTTCACCTACCCGATGATAAGGCTTTGGAATGTCCCAGAGTTCCTTTCCAAGTCAGTGCAAGGGGCCACGAGATACTGGAGATGTAGAAGAACTGCTGCTTAACATGAGGTACAAACATACACCAAAAATGGGCGAGGAGATAAAGCAGGTCAGGGAGAGGTTCAAATTATCAAATGCAGATGAAGTTTAATGGGGCATTCTTTTTGCATGGAGCGAGAGAGACCGGCATCCTCCTCCACACAGTGTGAGCTAGAGTGAACACTCTGACATGTGCAGATGTGTTCTCACTGCCTGCTGGCCATATTGTTAAGTATTAATGCCTGTGTAAGACCTGATAAGGTGTGTAATTATGGGCCAAAAATCATTCTTATTTACTGTGTTATGCATAAGATGCAACTGAGTGTCTTAGAACATTTATTTTTTAATTTTACATTTTTGGCCAAGAAAGACACGTTAAGCTGAGGCTTGTTTCCAGGTGCATCCTGGAAGCACAGGAAAGTTAAGTGACTTGCTCATGGTCACATAGTATGCAAGTTGTTGCTGTGGTATTCAAACCCAGTTCTCTCAGCTTGCAGCTCAGTGCTCTTAACCACTACACAATACTACCTCCCCAACACTCTGTATCTGCAAAGTACAATTATTGGCAATATTTACATATCATGGAAGTTATTTATTGCATTGATAAAATTATTTCAAAAAATATATATAGATAAATACACTAAACAATTCAGAGACTTTCTCATTGGGCATGAAACCCCCAGCCTATGTAATTATGGTGAGATTACTACACAGGTTGGAGTGGAGATTAACCAACCACATTTGTCCAGCTGTATTTGCCATTTTTATAGTGTCATTATCCAACCTGGGCCTGTTTATGTTGGAACTTCCTTAATTTGGGATCTGTCAAATTGAGTTAGCATACACATTAAAACCTCCATTGAGGATTCCACTTTCAGGGGCAAAATGTTTTAGCCCCTCCACCCAAACCCAAGATGTATATACAGTATGTTGGTGTCACCATCTGAAAAGCAAATGTAGTACAGCCTCAGCCAAGGCAGTAGAAATTAGAAACCACAGAGTTCAGACTGAAATTGAAGACCCAAGGAGACATGTTTATTAAGTTCTTCAGTGCAGATGGGAGCCAAAGGGGAGAGAAGCAAATCAGGCCCATTATTTTGAAAGCATTGTCAGCTTCATTCAGCTACTTACACGGTAAAAGAAGTAAGTTTGGTACTCAAGTATATGAACATTCAAGATGTAACACAGACTTCATACAGTATTCCTTTTTATACCTCATTTCAAAATCTAAATACAAGTCAGCCTTGTACTGCCAACTGAGAACCTAGGGTTAGTTTATTAGCCCCAGAATGCCACACTAAATGGCCTTGGGTCAAGTACTTCATGGAGAGAAGGGGCTTGGCTCCTGTTAGCTATTGTGTGGGTTGTCCTTGTGAATCCCAGATGGCCTATCAAGGAATGTCATTGCATTAGCTGTGAAGGCAATCATTTGCCCACCCTCCCAACCAGAAGAAAAGTGCAACATTTTGGACCCCACTTTTAGAAGTGGGAAGAAGGAGAACATAGAGTAAATAGTAGTTCAATTGACATATGCAACTAAAGAAGACATACCTTTTTTGCAGATGATACCAACATCTTTAATAGTGTGGACACTTAGGAGGAGGTAGAGAGAATACATGGGGATCTTGGGAACCTACAGAGTGGTCAAGGGTATGGCAGTTGGGTTTCAATGCCAAAAGTGCAAAATCGTGAACCTCCGGCATGAGAACCAAGGAGCTGAATGTAGAATAGGGTTCTGACAGTCACTAAGCAGGAAAGAGATGTTGGGGTTATCATGTCTGCTGATCTCAAAATGGCAGGGCACTGTGACAAAGCAGTAAGTAGAACCAGTGGGATCCTGGAATGCAAAGGGAGAGGTACATCCAGCAAGAAGAGATAGGTGGTATTGCCTCTATATTGCTCATTTGTGAAACCCCACCTAAAGTATTGTGTCCAATTATGGAGGCTGCACCACAGAAAGGACATAGACAGGGTGGAGGCAGTCCAAAGAAGGGGCATTTAAAATGCTGTAGGGGTTGCATCAATAGTCTGACTTCTGATATGGCTGAGAGGAGTGGTTTCATGCTATGCACACTTGAGCTTGTGGAGGAAGCCCAGGTAACAGGGCTGCACAGCCTGTTTTATTTTTTGTAAGGTATGCCACCTACTGCCTAAGAAATGCATCCTTTCCAGAATTTCTTATTGCACCTACCCTACGGTCTGTTCAATTTGTCTCCCTGCCTTTTCTTTGTTGCATACAGGAGGAATGCTGCTTTTCGGTGGAAATGCTGATGCTGGATCTTTGTTCGAGTGAAGATGGCCAATCAGGCGGCTTTGGGCAGGATAGTTTCTGTTTTTACCTTCTGAGCAACCAATTTTAGAAGAGGTCCATGTGAAGGGAGTCTGTCAAATTACCTGACTGACAGCTTTTGAAGCACTAAGATGTTGATGCCTGATGGAAAGGATAGAAAGAAATCTAAAGAAAGTTGGAGTTGAAAGATGATTGTACCTGTTTTTTCCTGACAGTGGCACTTGAAACTCCTGGAGAGAGTGTTGAAGGAGCTGAAGGAGTTTGGAGAACACCAGAACACAGGAACATCACAGGAAGCCAAGAAATACCAGCCCATGCAGTCCCCTGCCATGCTGAATGTGTAGCGTTTGCTTGATAAATGAACCTGCCAGTCATTATTGATTTAACTCTTACTTAGGTTCTGATGGGTCCAGTGAATGACCTAACAACCAAATACGCTAATTATCAAGAATCTTCCAGTGTGGCAAGGTGAAAGTCAATGGTGTTATATGGGGACTGATGGGGTTCACAGATGACAAATGGTGGTGAATGCAGTTTAAGTTAATTAAGACATTCACCCATGTCTGTTTAGAGTCTTTCTGATCTGCCGGTGAATGCCACGATAACTTTAATGTTCCACCACCTGTGGTGAGAGAGTAAGAACAAGAGCAAGAGTTTAGTTAGAACCCACCAGAGCGCACATGGTAAATCTGTGCTGAGAGCTGCATGGTGCTGTTTTGGATTGTCCTAGAACTGTTTTTGTTTGAAAGGACATCTTATTTTTGCCAAGCAAATGTTATTTCAACCCATCTTGCCTTAGACTGGTTTTGACCATTGTTATTACTTTTTCTGTTACCATTGAAAACTGGGTACTGACTACAGTGTTGTTTAAATTTTCACAGAGATCCCCTGTATCTATCCTTATTAGTTCTATCAAATTTGTATTGTTATTGCAGGGTGCTACATATATATTAGACTTCACTGGATTAGTTGATTACTTAAACCAAATGCACCAGGCTTATGCTAGTGGCCTTTGCATTTCCAGTGTACTATCTGTGCCCACTTATGCTTTTGTCTGTCTTATCTAACTCATTTTAATTTATTTTCACTTTCACCTAGAAGGGGCTATTACTATAAAATCTAATTAATAAATAAATAAAAAAGAAGGGCTATTACTATTTATTGTCTTGGTTAATGTGGACTAATTACAACCTGACCCCCCCCACCCAAAAAAAAAAAGAATCACCTCTTTTAACTGTGATATTTATTGCTGGTCTTAATAGGTTAAGTCTTAACTGATTCCATCCGTGTGTTTTCTGTGTATTAGTACCCAAACCTTCCACATGTATCCTGCCCCTAAGTTTATGTGGGCTTTTAGGTTTATCTGTTCTGTATTGCATCTTGCATTCTGTACCAGTATTTTGCACTGCCATGGTAAATACGGGACGCAATAATAGAACCTATTGGGTCTTTTAGGTCTAGTATTGTATTTTAAGCATTGTATTGCTTTTAACCAGTGTCTAGCACTTTAGCATTCCTGTGTGTTGTCAGACAGCTTTTGCGCTTTGTTATGTGTACTAGGAGTGGTAGGGACATCAACAAGGAGAAGTGTGATACTAAATCTGAAATAAGTGAAAAGGGTGGAATGAGTGATGTGAAAATAAAGTCAACAAAACTAAAACCTAAGAAGAAAACTAAGAGGAACAAAAATGGGTGCGTATTTTCTCAAGATTTACCAATTACTTCTTCAACCCCAAACATTCACAAAAAAACTATTAGGTTGTCTCAGTATGTTTAAGAGGACATTCTAATTGATAAATGGCAGGGGTCCCAGCAGGATGATATCTGTTTGGTAAGTAAGCACTCTCACCTGGGATTGGAAAATCCTTCTTTTCTCCTTGTGGAACTACCCAATAGTAAACTCCCCCAAGGGTTAAAGGAGTTCCACTAAACTAGATCACAATAATGAGGAAATAAATCAACTTAATCAAGTAAAAATTACAGATTATTTCCTACATAAACGTAATCAACCCGGAACTGATCACAATGATCTTATAGCAATTAGGGGCTGCCCTGAAAAAGAACCAAGTAAGGCCCAGAGTTGTCTGAATACACCTCAGGGAAATCAGAATCAGAACGCTAAGGGGTTGATATTTCTCTCTGCCCCTCAAGACTGGATTTGTTCAGCCCTATGGACCTAACTAGTAGTACACATAGTACTCTCTCAGCTATTAATGAAGGAATTGAGGATGTACTTGCAGGGTCCCCTAGAAAAGTATTTGATAAGCTGGACAAGGAAGCTGAAAATATTCAGTTAAACCCTGAATTCCTGATACAATGCCCTGACACTACATTTCAAGTATACGATCAAGGGCCTAGCACATCACATCAAGTCAAACATAGTGTTGCTAGAAGCCTACAATGGAATCAAACTTTGTATGGAGAAACTCTCTATTCTGTGTATTGAGAAGTTTACTTCTTTTGAAAACAGATTAGTAGAGCTTTCTGAGAAAATTGATGAACCTCCAAAAAAACACAGAATCTTTTTCTACAACAATAATACCCAAGTCTCCCAAAAATAAAAGAAAAACTGATAACAAACTAGGTAACATTGATAAACATAAGACTACATCTAAGTCTAAAAATAAGAAGAATAAGAAAAATAATTAAAAAAATAAGAGTTTATTTCCCTTGCAGCCCCTGTCAGGTAAGGCTGCCGTGAATTCAAAATGCCTACAGCACCTCCCCCTGGTATAGAACAAAATAAACCTTTAAAGAGGGAGAGTGGCCAACGTCAGATAGTAAACAATAGAAACCTAGAGGTGATTCAACCTTCTGAGAAATCCTCTTTAGACTCCACTTCCCCGAGTTAAAATCGAATGGCAATCCTGTCTTTCTGCAGCATGCCACACTTGCTCCCAATGAGCCACATACACTGATGGACAAATTACACCAGTCTGGTAATCATGATTCTCTTGCATATCAGGTGGTCACTTCAAGTCATGAAATAGTATTCAAGTTAGATAATACATTCACTAAATCCTATGAGACTAATGAATCTCTTATGGAACTAATAGTCCATCTTTTTAAAGCAGAATTCAGACTGCCTATAGCTGCAAGTTCGATAAATGTTTTCTTTAGAAATAGGACGAATCATCCACACACAGTATATTTAATGATCCCTAATATGGAAATAGCTAAATTAATCTGCGCAAAACAGCTAACTTTAAATGCCCTGGGATTGTTAATTTCATCCCCAGTCACATGGGCTACAGTTTGGAAATATACCTTTCCTGGGGCCAAACTGCCTAGCTTTCGTTCCCTAGATATATTTTCTTCCACATTGGCCAAACTTAATTGGAACTTTGGAGAAAATCCCCAATCTTACAATTTGTCTATTTTTGGGATAGACTCTTTTGAAGGAGAGAAGGCTGACAACTTAGCTTCTTATATAAGGATGCTCCTGTCTTCTGTTACTAAGCTACAGATTTTCTCAACTGATTTGGATTTTGCAGAAAGGGTACAACCATGATCTGGGGGGGTCCCAGATAGTTTCCTACTTCTGTTCAGCAGGATCATTTTTCCAACTATTAGCCAAAAGCTTAATACTAGATGCTATGAACATCCATCTGGTATTGTCAATGGATTGGAAACACTTGACCCCGTCCCTGGAGGCCCCTTTAAATTCTTTATGACTACCTGTGGAATTTAATACAAAAGAAGATACAATGCATGATCATGCTTCCTCTTCTTTGGCTCTAGATAATGCCTATCTGCTCACATAGAATATTGCTGGTATGGGCAATAAGCTTGCAGAACCTCAATGGCTAAGTTTTGTTTCTTGTTTTGAGGTCTTGGCTCTTCAGGAAACCTGGGCTTTGACCCAGCCTTATATAAATGGCTTTGAATCATTTTATGCCCCTGCCACTAAGGCAAAGACCTTTGGAAGACACAAAGGAGGCCTTCTAACCATGGTCAAAATTATAGGGGGCTTAATTGTGCTTACTAGTCAATCTCCTACCCCTGAGATTCTTCTTACAGTCATTGTATGAGATGTGAGGGTTGTATTAATTGCTAACATATATATTCCCCCAAGCTTTCACTGAAATCCTCTGTATGATAGATGGCTAAGATTAACAACTGAAACAGATACCAATATTTAGCTCTGTCATTGCCATCATCGATTATGGGCTGGTTGTTAATGGTTCTGCCTCTGCTACATCCCTTCACAGGATCACTGTTGCTCTTAACAAAGCATGCAGACTCCTTACTGGGGCTTCCCACCTCACACACATGTGTGACCTATATGCTCAGACTGGGTGGCTTCAATTATTCAGCTGGATCCAATATCAAACCTGCTTACTTGCCAAGAAGGCACACCATGGTTTGTTACCCCCTGGGGTCCAACAGCTCCTTAGCCCTTGTCACAGTACCCAACATACTCGCAGCATGGCGACTCAGTTCTTTAATGTTCCCAGATGCCACACCACCTTAGGTTAGAGGTCTTTTACTGACATAGCCACCCTCTGGCTCAACTCCCTGAGTAGGGACATCTCTGCTGAGACAAAACCCAGCACCTTCAAACACAAACTCTGACAACATCTATTAGCAAACAATATATGTGACTGCCACCCTTAGCAGCCTTCTGCTTATTTTATCATTGTACTTATAACTTTTGGCACTTTTAACTCTTGGCACTTCATTTTGATCCTACCCTCAAGCATTTTCCCCTCCACCCCTCACTCCTGTTTCTTCTCTGCTCATGCATCTTCAAGTTCTTCCCTTGCTCCTCCTCACCTTCCCCCTTCCACCCTCCACCCGTTCTCTTATCTCATACCACCTCTTTTGCAACTTCTTCCCCTCCTTCTCCCTACATTTCTCTCTCTTACCTCTCTCCCACCCATATTACTCTCTCTTTTGGGTTTTCAACAAGGCCTGCAAGGCTGCCCCCTCTCCTGACTAAACACCACCTCTTCTCCTTATACTATTAATTTGTCTTCCTCCCCCTCACTTCACCAGCACTCCCCCTTCTCTCTGCACTCACCCCATTTCCCTCCTTCCACCTCCCCATTCTTTCATCTCTCTAGCCCCATTACCTCCTTTGCAAATCAAATCTGCTCCTTATTTCTCCACCTCCTGTGCAACTCATCTTCTTCTCCCTCTTGTTTCTCCCATCCCCCTCCTTACACCCCATTACTTTCTCTTCTAGATTTTGACAAGGCCTTCCAGGCTGCCCTCTCTTCTAGCCCACTCTGCTGTTATATTGAGCAACATTCAGTGCTATTTTGATTGCTTTTGATGTATTATTTTTTTTTAAGTATACTTTTGAGAGCTGCTATTTACTTATCTATTGTTTACTGTTTGTTATTGTTTGGGAGGCAGTATAGCGCAGTGGTCTAAGGCTCTGAGCTGCAAATATGGTGATATCCAGCAGACCAGACCTGGGTTTGAATCCTGCAGCTTCCACTTGCATACTGTGTGACCCTGAGCAAGTCACTTAACCTCCTTGTGCTCCCAGGTCGCTCCTGTAAAAAAGCTTTCAGCTTAGTGTGCTATATCTGGTTAAAAAAAAAAATTGTTTGCCTTGTTTTGTTTTTTTACTACTGACGTGGAACCTTTGTAAATGAGTTGTAATGCTCAAAGGTGTTGTAATCCAAGACTCAATAAATAAAAATAAATAAATAAAATAAATAAATATTCCAGCTTCATCAGGTAAACACAACAATTCTAGTAGGGGATTTTAATTCCAGAATTGCAGATTTTGATAATCTACATTCCCTTCAAGATCAAATATATATGGGGGACTTAGATCTTAGGAAAACATTGGACAAGGTGCTGAATGAAGTGGGCATGAATGAAGTGGGTGAGCTCTTTCAAAACTTTATTATAAATAACAATTTACTGATTTTAAATGGTCAGATTGATGGCAACCAGGCTGGTGCATGTACTTTTTTCTCTCCACTAGGACAGTGTGTTATGGACTTTGTCCTCTGCTCCCCTCAAAATTATGACCATTTTAAAAAATTGAGGGTTGTTATGAGACCCAAGAGTGATCACATGGTAATCTTACTGTCCTGCATGGCAGTTAATCAAAATTTAAGTTTGGTTGTTAATAACAACACTATAGCTCCCTTGGTTGTTCATGGTAAATCTAAGTTGATTCTTAAGTCTAAAACTATGAACAGCATAACACAGCTTATTTATACTCCAGCTTTTGCATCACTTTTCTTTCAAGCTTATAACTATAATGTTAACCACCTTAGTAAAGAACTGAAACAATGCTATCAACAAATAAGTAATACAATTTATATTAAAAGAGATACTCAGTCAAGCCCGCACACCTGGTTCGATGCCAAGTGTAAGCAGAAAAAAAGAAGATTGGGAAAACTTATTAGAAGTGTTAAAACATCCCTTTCTAAAATTTATTTTGCTCAATTGAAAAAGGCTTGGAAACAATACTAAAAATTACTTGTGCAAAAAAAAATTGTATTTCATCTCAAAACAGTGGGATACTATGTATCAGGTTACTGGCTCAAAATATATTAAATATTTTTGATCCCTGGTTGCAAAAGGGACAAGGTGCTATTCCTTTTGTCTCCCCACTTATATTCCCAAGGAAACCTGGATTTATTATTATAGAAGCTTATTTTTCAGAGAGACTGCTGCCACGTTGGAAACAGTCACTCTCCCAGGGTATCCCGGGGGAGTATACCTTCTACTAGTATTCACAGTTTGTGATGTTGAGATGGCTATAACAAAACTCTCAAACAATAAAGCCCCTGGCCCAGATACTATCTCTGGAGAAATTTATAAAGCTCATTTAAATTACTGGGTTATTTTTTTTTACAAACTTCTTCAATATTTACTTAAGAGAAAGATTTGTTCCTCCTTCTTGGACAAAGAATATAACTGTAAAAAACAAAAACAAGGCGTTGCGTCAGCATGTGGTCTAAAAGCAAAACAAAATGGTTATATTAAATGCACGCTGAAAATAGAAAATAGAGTTAAAAATCTACGTTTCGACCATAGGTCTTCTTCAGGAAATATCTAAAAGAGAAAAAAAAACACTAACTTGTTTCTCTTGAATATTTCTGAAAAACTATAATAAGCAATGAATTTAACTCTATTTTCTATTTTCAGTGTGCATTTAATATAACCAAAGAATATAACTGTTCCCATTCACAAGAAGGGACCATACCACCTCCCGACTAACTATCGTCCAATTAGTCTGATGGATATAAGTGCCAAAATATTTACTAGGATTCTGCTAAAGAAACTGCAAAATTGGGTAGATTCTTACTCGTCATTATCCATTTTTCAAGCAGGTTTTCAACATGATTTTTTGACTAGTGACAATATTTTTGTATTGGCACACTCAATAGAAAAGTACAAATTCCATCAACATATGAAACTGTATGCTTTATTTATTAACTTTACAGCAGCTTTTGACTCTGTAATCAGAGAAAAGCTCTCGGAAATAATGATTCTTAGAGGACTTCATCTGTTGTTTGTAAGATCATGGAGAAGATTATTAAACTGTTAATTGAGAGAGAAATGTTAAATCTTAATTTGAGTGATAATTCCCAACATGGGTTTAAAACTGGGTATTCATGCACCGGTAATTTGGTGGCATTTTATAATAACATAAATATCTGTCTAGACAACAACATTCCATCAGATGTCATACTTTTGGATTTTAGTAAGGCATTCAATAAAGTACCACATAATAAGTTGGTCCATAAATTGGCACTATTTGGATTGTCATCTTGTCTTACAAAGTGGATAAGAAATTGGATGTTAAATAGAACCCAAAGGGTAAAATTTAATAATTCTATTTCTAGCCAATGTTTCTTCACTAGTAGAGTACCTCAGGGCTCCGTTCTGGGACCTACACTGTTTAACCTATATATTAGTGACATGTCAATTTCAACTCTAAATTGGCTTTCCAAATTTGCAGATGATTCAAAACTCGGTGGTTATGTGGACTCAGAGACTAATTTAAAATGTTTAGTTTCTGATTTATTTTCTATTGAACAATGGGCTAAATTGAATTTATGGAATTTAATATTGATAAATGTGTTGTTCTCCATTTTGGTAGAACAAACAAAAAGAATATATATAAGATAAATAATCTCCTGTTGAAATCATCTTCAATAGAAAGAGACTTAGAAATCTTTGTTAATAACAAATTAACTTCACATGATCACTGTTTGAAAGTTACAAATCTGGCACATTCATTATTGAGCCAAATCAAGTGCTCATTTGTAACAAGAACTAAGGAGTGCTTGATTCCATTGTACAGATCACATATTAGACCCCATTTGGACTATGGATCCCCTTTTTGGAATCCCTATCTTGTTGGTGATATAGTTTTATTGGAACAGGTTCAACGCAGAGCTACAAAAATGGTCTCTGGGTTAACTAATAAATCATATCCTGAGAGGTTAGAGGCTACTGGCCTCCAGACTCTCCAAGCTAGATGTTGTAGGGATGATATTTTGTTTATTCATAAAGTGCTACAATCTCCATCTTTGTTAGCTCACTGCAATCTTTTTATTTGTTCAGACAAAAAAACACTTAGGTCCCATAACAAACAGATTATTATTAAGAAAGCAAATTTAAATAAAAGAAATAATTATATAACTATACGTGCATCTAGACTTTGGAATTTATTACCTCAAAAAATGGTGAGTATTCAAAATGTTAATACTTTTAAAAATCATTTTGATAATTGGAGTAAACTAAATCAGTCTAACTTATATTGGCCCACTTGTGCGGGGGAAAGAATCAAGATGGGCCTCAGTCTCCTTTACTTTCCATATATAAAACCTAGGAAACCTAGTAGTAAACCTAGTAAAACCTAGTAGACTTCCCTATAACATATTTGTTCCTATCTATTTGCTTCACCAGAACACCTCAACTGCTGTTAGGTATGATAATTATGGTAATGTTTCAGAATACTTTAAAACTTCTGTAGGAGTCAAACAAGGGTGCTTATTAGCCCCCTTGTTGTTTTCTATTTACATTGACTCTCTCCTGTACTTTGACACCTCTGCTATCTTAGATTCCTCTAAAATTTAAAATTTGGAGATTCACATTATGGCATATGCTGATGCCTTGAGACAAGGTGAGTGCAGGATTACTCTGCTCTGCAATATTGAAGATGCAGCTCCCTCAAGAGTCTCTGTTGTATGAGTACCCAAAAAGCTAGCCTGCTCCTTAACATACCTTTGTGTTACTTTGAGAAAAATTTGTAAAAAAAAGTATCAAAAGTCTGAGTTTTATTTTCTAGTCTCAGTCTTCTGGTGTAATGATAATCAAGCTCCATTTTAAGATGGGCACCTGAGCACTTACTCGGTTGAACATTAATAATTTGGAGTTAATTATAAAACAAAATAAGGTAAGGAAATAAAATATACAAAAAATAATTATGTCTTTTGATCTAGTTAACGCTCTGTGGAATTGTGAATTAACTTTTTTGATTATGCAATAATTTATAAATTTCTTCCCCCATAGTTATTTTCCTCTTTTCTTTTATATGTTTATTTAAATTTTCCTTTATTTGGATGCATGACTAAAGGAGTAATGTGATTGGTGATGATTATTTACAAGTGATTGTACCTGAGAATGATTATAATCATTTAAATATATGAAATATATGAAAGTTTAAAACTGGATCATGAAAACTACAAGTCTGGCACTGTGGATATGATGATATATGTAACCTAGGTAATTAATTTCCACATGGCTAATTGATGGTAGTATAAATGATCAGTTGTAACCCCAGCAGGTAGCCTCCTGATGAAGCTCATTGGAGCAAATTGCAGAGGCTGCTGGGTAATTGTTCCCTATACTTGAAATTCTGTGCAGCAGTAAAAAGTTAGAACTTGTTTTGGAACAAACTCTGACTATCTTCTGTGTTTTATTTCTACAGAAAGGATTTATTTGCACCTCTAATAGTGATGGACATTGAACAGTTTTACTCTGGTGCTTATTATCCCCCTTGTTGTTTTCTGTTTACATTGACTCTCTCGTGTACTTTGATATCTCTATTATCTTAGATTCCCCTAAAATAAAGAAATATGGAGATTCACATTATGGCATATGCTGATGACCTAATACTTTTATCACTGTCTAAACATGGACTGCAAAATAAAATAATCCAACTCAAAAATAAATGTGACCAGTTAGAGCTGAAAATAAATCTTAAAAAACCTAAAATTATGATTATCGGACAGCAACACTCTAACAATCCATCACCAAGGCTATTTTTGGGTAAGGATCTGATTGAAGTGGTTTCTTCCTATTCCTATTTGGGATTAATATTTGCTTCCAACAGCCTTTGGTCTGCTTATTGGAAAGAGCAGATTTCTAAGGCTATTTTTTTTTTCCCAATTGTTTAACCAGGAGAGACACACTAAGCTGAAAGCTTGTTTACAGGTGCTACCTGGGAGCACAGGAAAGTTAAGTGACTTGCTCAGGGTCACACAGTATGCAAGTGGGGGCTGTGGGATTCAAACCCAGGTCTCCAGATTTGCAGCTCAGAGCCTTAAACCACTGCACTGTACTGCCTCTCTAAATTAGCTAAAGGAGCTGTGTCCTGTGCCACATCGGCAGTGGGAGGAGATTGGGGACTGCAGAAGCAGCCACTGGGGACAGGTCTGGCCACACTGGAGGCAGGATGGGAGACCAGAGGTCATCTTTTGGGCCAGGGTTGGCTGCATTCAGTGGCAGGGTGAACGATCGCATTTGGTAACGGAAGAGCAGTGGACTTTTCTGGCTGGTGTAGGGTGCCCAATCAGGCTGCAGGGTGCAAAGTTTTGAACTTGTGGCTGGGCTATTTAAGGAGTGAGCCAAGCCACTTTCAGGATTCATTAAGGAGCTATGTCCTGTGCCACATCGGCAGTGGGAGGAGATCGGGGACTGCAGAAGTGGCCACTGGGGACAGATCTGGCCACATCGGCAGCAGGAGGGTAGACCAGAGGTCATCTTTTGGGTGAGGGTTGGCTGCATTAGGCAGCAGGGTGAATGGTCACATTCAGTGATGGAGGAGCAGTGGACTTTACTGGCTGGTACAGGGTGACCAATCAGGCTGCAGGGTGAGAAGTTTTGAACTTTCAGCTGGGCTATTTAAGGAGCGAGCCCAGCCACTTTCAGGATTCCTAAAGGAGCTGTATTGTTTCCCACCCACCCCGGCCTGACCTCGACCTCTATTAAATACCTGAAGAAGGCAGAGCCAGGTGGGAGGGAGGTCACTGAGTTGAGAGACTGAGTTGGACTTGTAGCTTGATAGAGGGGGCAAGGTTGTAGGGGCCCTTTATGTAAAATCCTTGCTTAATTTCTGTTACTGTTTATACTGTATGGATAAGAAGAATTTGTAGCTTGTTGGAGGTGAGAGGGCCTTGAGGCCCCCTTATGTAAAACTCTTGTGTAAATTCTGTTATTACATACACTGTATGGCTGATTGTAGGGTGCTGAGAGGGGATAGTCTCAAGACCCAGGATATGGGGGGACATCAGCAAATGTTTGAGCCCAGGGCATGGATGGGATCTGTCCTGATGGGGCCTACAGCTACCAGAGCTGGCATCTTTGGTAGGGTGGTGGGGTGCATGTGGTGTGGGACAGCCATGGTTCTTAACTGGGCCTGGAGGTTTGGAGGGTGCCCAGTCTGCCAGCAGCTGTCACAACTTAGGGGCAAAATTGACAGGCTAGGGTGGCAGCTGGTGGAGATGAGGGGTGTGCTGGAAGGAGCCAGAGGGGGGCCTTTTGAGGGGCATGTCAGCATTGCAGGAAAGTGTCTGGATCCATTTCACCAGGCAGGGGTGGGGGGTATGCAGCAAGCGGTCTTGGGTCACAAGGAGACTCTTCGGGGGATCCAATGGCAGAAATTGCCAAAGAGCAGGCAGTTGATGGGGATAAAAGGGCAGGTGCTGTACAGGGGAAGACAGCTGGGGGGCCCGCTAAAACAGGGCAAGATACGGGGTAGGTTTGAGAGCTATAACAAATTTGAACCAGTGAGTATGTTAGAGGATGGAGGGGAGGTGAAGGGCACAGGGGAGGAGAAGGAGGATGGGGTGGGATGGGCAGGAGAAGTTGCAAGGGAACAGGAGAGTGGAGGGGGCTGCCATTCAAATAAGCAAGAGACCAGAGTAACGGGCAGAACCAAGGCCGGAAGGGCTGAGGGTGCAAATTTGCAGGGGAACACTGAGAGGGCTGGGAGTACTATCAGTGATGAAATGGGTGAAATTGTGCTTGGCTGTGTGAGTATGAGTCCCAGGCTTACAGATAGACTCAGGGATGGAAAGGGTGAGGGAACTGTGATCGGGGGGATCTCCACATGGGGTTGGGGGACTCTAACAGGAGTGAGGAGGTAGGTACAGGGGTCCAGCAGGTATGCATGGTGGGGATAAGTAGGATCACTGTCACGGCATGTGGGGTGGATGTTACAGGGGTTTATTTAACTCCAAAAATTGATTAGCGTTTTGCTCATAAAAGTGCTAAAACACTATGAAAATGCATAGCACTTGCCTCACTGTGTTTAACAAACATAACACTTCTAGAAAACCTATATAAATACTTTCTGTACAGTTAGCATTGTCCCAAGAAAAAAACTGCCAATCAATTATTTAAAACCCTGTGTTATTAGGAATGATTTGGTGGGGGGGGTGCCTGATGCTGTTGGTTCTGAAGGGGGGGTGACTGGAGATGATGGCTTAGCTAGGTGTGGGGTGGTTGCTGAATTGGGGGAAGGGAGGCAGTTGGGGAAATGAGATGGGATAAAAGGGGTAGGGCTGCAAGTGGGTCTCACATAGGGGGGCCAGCAGTCAGCCAGTTGAGGGCAGGAGCTGAAAAGAGGAAAGACTCAGGGTTTGGGGTGGTAGCCTGCAGTGGGGGTGGGCCTAAGGATATGGGGGGAGACAGAGTTAAGGTCTCCTGTTGGAGGACTCCATGATTAGGGGTATCCAGTGGGAGGGCAGTGTGAGGGTAAATCCAGTCCAGTTAGGGTCAAGAGTATTTCTGGCCTGACTGTGCACAAGGCAAGGTTCCTGGTGTATGAACTGGTGAAGGGTTTTGGGGGTATCACCTGACTTCTTAGTACACCTGGGTACAAATGATATTGAAGGAAATAGTGTGCTGGAATTTCAGGCCAGGTTCTGTGAGCTGGCCAAGGTCTGTCACGATAATGGTTGCTCGGTCTCCTTCTCAGAAATACTGCCAGTACCGAGGGCCTGTGTGTGGAAAACAAACAGAAAATCAGGGATGTTAATGAGTGGCTCAGGGAGTGGGGCAAAGCTTGGGGGTTTGTGGTGGTGGAGGTCTTAGAGGGTAACTTGGGAGGACAAGGGGCTTTATGCCAGGGATAGGCGCCATCTCAACCTGGTGGGGATGGATGTGCTTAAGCAGAAACTGGCAGAATTTATTCAGGCTAGATGGGGTTTAAACTTGTGAAGGGAGGAGGGGAGGGCTGTGGGGATGATCCCTGCATAACTATTAAGGATGGGATCAATTTTCTTCCCCATAAGGGAGAGACAGACAGCACACCAGGGGCGGCAGGGGACTGGCTGCCTGGAACCTCATGGGGGGAAATGGAATGGGAGAGAGAGAGAGAGAGAGAGAGAGAGAAGGGTTGTAGGGTGGTACTGACAAATGCCAGGAGCTTGGGGAATAAGATGCCTGAGTTCCAGACCATGCTGATGAAGAGGGATGTGGACATGGCTGCTGTCACTGAAACTTGGGCCACCCCTGGACATGGCTGGGACCTAAACCTGAGAGGATATATTGTGCTTAGAAAGGACAGGGAGGTGGGCAGAGGGGGAGGAGTGGCACTGTTCATTGGGGATAGCATAGGGATAATCAGAGTGGAGGAAGCCGAGGGTAACATGGATTCCATATGGGTCACCCTGCGAACTCCGGGGGAAAGAAGGTCAAAATGGGGGGTGGTATACAGGCCTCCCATGCTGGCTGATGATCTGGAGGATTGTCTGCTGGCTAATATTAAGGACCACTGTGGGCAGGAAGTGGATGGGGTGGAGATATTGGATGACCTTAACATGGCGGCTACCGACTGGGGAATTATGACGTCCTCTTTGGCTAGGGAAGAGAGGCTGTTGGATGTTTTCCAGGATGCATTCCTTAATCAGCAGGTTGGGGACCCGAGGAGAGGTCCATATCTTGGATGTAGTCCTGGCTGACTGTGACCTAGTAAGGGGCCTCGAAGTGGGGGACCCCTTGACAGGAAGTGACCATGACATGGTCTGGTTTCTATTGGACCTGAGGAGGGAGAGGGATCGCATAAGGATTGTGATAGTTGATTTTAGAGGGGCTGACTTTAGGAACATGGTGGAATTCTCAAGGGTCACCTGGAGGGGATAAAATCAGGCATGAACATGGATAGCAGGTGGGAAACCATCAAGAGGGGGATACAGGAAGCTACCAGGTCCTGTGTGAGAGAGGGTCACAAGAATGGTAGGTTTCAGAAGCTATGCTGGCAGACCAAGGAGGTTCAGAAATGGCAAGGGAGAAGAGGGCTGCATACAGTAGGTACAAATGCTTGAGTGGGGTCTTGGATAGGGAAGAGTATCTTTCAGCAGCCAGGAAGGTTACCAGAGAGGTAAGTGGGGCCAAGGCTAGAAAAGAGCAGAGGCTGGTGCAGGGAATCGGGGGGGTGTGGGTTCTTCAGGTATACTGGGGAGAAAAAAAGAGAGAAGGGGCAGTTCAGTAGGCTGAGGACAGGGGGAGGGTGGGAGGAGGAGGCAGGAGAACAGGCAGAAGTACTCAATAAGTACTTTTCATCAGTCTTCACTAGGGAGGATGCCGGAGAGCTTCAGAGCAAGGGGATGCAGGGGGCAGAAGGGGTGGTGGCCTTGCTTGATGGGGTACCTACTATCACTCAGGGTTCTGAGGGAGCTGCTCCGAGTGGGAGGGGGCATGCTGGATCTGCCATGGGGGGAGCTGCGGATGCTGAAATCTCTGTTGGCAGGGTGTGGGAAGCCCTCAAGTCCCTAAAAAAGGACAAAATGCCGGGTCCTGATGGTATCCATCCCAGGGTACTGTTGGAGTTAGCTGATGTCCTGACAGCTCCACTGGTGGCCTTTTTTAACACCTCTCTGCAGATGGGGAGGGTTCCCAGGGATTGGAGACAGGCACATATTGTGCCCAACCACAAAGGGGGTTCGAGGGAAGAGCTGGGAAACTATAGAACTGTCAGCCTGACCTCGTTGGTGGAAAAGTTGATGGAGGCCATCCTAAAGGAGAGGCTGGGGGTATACTTGGAGGAACAGGGATTCCTGGATGTTCATCAGCATGGCTTCATCCCAGGCAGATCATGTCAGACTAACCTTGTGGAGTTCTATGAGGGGAAGACGGTGGCAATCCACCAGGGTAGATCAGTGAATGTTCTCTTCCTGGACTTCAGCAAGGTGTTTGATTCAGTACCTCATATGGGTCTGCTGGAGAAGCTGGGTAGGATGGGGGTGGGGACACTGATGGTCAGGTGGATTGGAAATTGCCTATCTGGACGTACCCAGCGGGTGGTGGTAGGGGGTGAGTTCTCATCTTCCAAGGGGGTCATACGTGGGGTTCCACAGGGTTTAGTTCTGGGACCGCTCCTATTTAATGCCTATATATCCAATATCAGGGAGGGTATCAGGTGTGAAATGAGTCTCTTTGTGGATGACTCTAAGCTGGGAGCAGTGGTCAATGGGGAAGAGGCTAGGATGGCCCTTCAGGGGGACCTGGATTCTCTAGAGAGGTGGACACACACCTGGAAACTGAAATTTAACTCCAGCAAATGCAGGGTGCTTCACCTAGGGTGTAGGAACCCAGAACACGTGTACACCCTGGGGGGGGACATACTGCAGGCCTCAGCTGGGCAAAAAGATTTCAGAGTTCTGGTGGATATCAAGATGAATAATTCTGAACAATGCAGGAGGGCCACTGCCAGGGCAAATAAAATGCTGGGCTGCATCTCCAGTGGGATTACCTCAAGAAGCAGGGAGGTGATTCTTCCACTGTACAACAGCCTGGTTAGACCACACCTTGAGTACTACATGCAGTTTTGGTGTCCACACCTAAGGAAGGACATCCTGCTCCTGGAGTGGGTTCAGAGGAGGGCAACTAGGATTATCCGGGGTCTGTGGGATAGGACATATAAGGAGCGACTGAGGGGGCTCAATCTATTCTCGCTAGAGGAAATGATGGACGGGGGATATGATTTCGGTCTTCAGGTACCTGAAGGAAATAATTAAGGTAGGCCCATATGGGATCCTACAGAGGAAGGAGGGAGGAGTCACCAGAGGTCACAGTTGGAGGCTGGAGGGTAGAAGACTCAGGGTGGTGAGGAAGAGACGGTACTTCACTGAAAGAGTGGTGGTACCATGGAATGCATTGCCTGAGGAGCTGGTGGAGTTGGAGGGGTTCAAGGGGGCTGGGACAAGTATAGGAGGGATGAAGCTGAGGAATGCTTGTTCGGGGGGATCTTTGGTGGGAGGAGGGGCGAGCATGGGAGGAACCAGGAAGATAGTTATGGTACTCGTTCAGGGTATTGACTCCCGAGCTGACTCGATAGACCATGAGGCCTACTCTGCTGGCATTTTAGTATGTTAGTATGTTAGCTGTTAAAGCACTATTGTGGTTTAATTATAAATATGGTGGGCATACTGTTGTCCCAGCTCTTTTATCGGGAGAAGCAAAAATTAATCCTATCTTACTGCACAGAGCTGAAGTTTGGGGGTCTATGTACTCCTCCACACTAGAAACTCCTTTGTCTCTTTACTATAAATCACTTCTACAGGCTCTCCTGTCTATGTCTAATTCAGTTGTCAGGGTGGAACTGGCAGAATCCCCATAGTTATGCTTACTGAACTGCATACATACAGCTATTGGCTTAGAATCATAAACAACCAGAATAATCTTCTTCCTTTAATCTGTCTACAAGAGAAATCAAGCTGGTTAATTCAAAATGTTATCTCTCCTTGGTTAAAATGTCTCATAAAAGTTTTGGACAAGATATCCTTTAAACACCTGTGGGTGGATTTTGAGAAAGGGATCTCGAGTTCCCCTTCATTTAAAGATGTAGCTAAAAAGAAACTTTATGCTGCTGTTCAGACAGAACAACTGAATCTGGTCAAGGATCAAAGACAAGTCATATGGTTTGGAAATAATAAAATAGACCCTTTTATAGAGGAATATTTAACTCTCCCTTTGACTCCCATGGATAGGAAAGTTATTACCTGGACCAGGTTTGGATTAATTTGTACAAAATATGTCTATTTTAATAGAGCTCCATCAGATAGTTCAAACCTGGAATTATGTCGATGTAATAAGGGCTTTGTTGAAAATTTATATCATATTATGATCCAATGCCCTTTATATAACTCCTCACGAGTGGCACTCTTAAAAGACTTTCTGATAAAGTATGTGAAGTTAGAGTATGACTCATTGTTTGTTCTTCAGCACCTCCTCACTGTTGGGAATGCAAAGATGGCTGCACACATTTTTCATTACAAGATAAAGTTTAAAAGAAAACACTCTCACACACTCAAAACCACCTGATTCCACTATAAATAACTGTATTAAGCTATGGTACTCTTTATATTCTGCTACATAACTATCTCCATTCTTGTAATATGTCTTCTTTTTGACTTAAAAAAAACTTTTAAACTTATTAAGATTTTTAACTATTGTAATGTCCATTACATTTTTTGTTTAGGAAGATCAAAAAAATAACTACTACTACCAGTTCTACAAAAAGAGATTGAGGGATCTCAACATGTGCACCCTGGAAGAGAGGAGAGCAAGAGGAGGCATGATAGAGACCTATAAATATATCAAGGGAGTGAACAAGGTGAAGGAGGGGAGTCTTATTCAAATAAGAAACAGCAGTATGACCAGAGGGCATGCAATGAAGCTGGAGGGAGGAATGTTTATGATGGATGTTAGGAAGTATTTCACTAAAAGAGTGGTATATGCCTGGAGCAGACTGCCAGCAGACATGGGTGAGGTAAAAACAGTAGGGGGCTTTAAGTGTGCATGGGATAGACATAGGGGAATATTAATAAAAAAGGCAGATAGAAGGGAGGGTCACCTGAGACCAGTTAGGGTCTACTGTAAAAGACTAGGCATTGACCATTTGGGCAGACTCAGTGGACCAAGCTGTCCTTTTCTGATGACAAATTCTCTGTTTCTATGTTTCTAAAATGAGCAGTTATGCTCGTACATTGTAATTAGTCAGGAGGCCAGTTATATAATTGAGTTGTTTGACTGCTATAAGTGGATGCTGTGGCCATTCACATTGTCTGTCCCCTAAGAGACTACCACCCTGACAGGGTATCATGAAGGCAAAGGAACCCTCTTGAGAAGAGTTCCATCCCTAGAGGTACAGTGGGAACACTTGGTTAAAGGTACCTTAAAAAGGAGCCTCAAAAAACTACAAAGCAAATGCTACAAACACAGATGAGCAATGTGATGGCATAGGCAGCTGATAGCTGGTAATAACTGAGAGCAGACTGAGGCATGACTTCCAGAAGAAGAAAGGGAATTAAGGATTTTAGGATAATAAAATGTGAGCCACCATCCTACCCCACCTCCCAATGGAAATTCAACTACTAAGGTAGAGAATTAATTAAAATTATGGACAAATTATGGCATTTGGCACTCAGGAGAGAAAAAAGCCCCTGTGGAGGAAACCTCTGGGGTTCCATGGTTTCTGCCACCATCCCTCTTGGCATGGGTAATTCATATTATGACAGCTCAGCTTTGTTTATGTGGAACTCAATTCAGGGAAGTTTTCCAGGGATAACTCTTGATCTCTCCTACTAATGGTATAACACTGTTGGATGCCACAAATTTATTTTATGTTTTATTTTACAAGAAGAAGGACTGAGAAGGATTCATCCTCAAGATTCTGTGAGTCAGTCTCTGCAGCTAAAGGATGTTACCCTATTAAGGAGGCCTGTACTTAAAGCACTGAATGAGAAGAGTAGTGATTGCTGAAAGGCTAGCACCCAGAATGAAGACCACAAGGAAGCCTAACCTTGACTGAAAACTAATGGAAGGGAAAATGGAATGACACTAGGTGGACCTTTGGTAAATGCAGGGAGAATAGCATTCAGAGGTACTGCTGACAAGGTCTGCACAGCTAAAGGAACATATGCAGGACAGAATCCCACCATCAGGCAGCTGAATTCTTAAATACTGTAGCGTGTGATGTCACTGACGTTTTGCCTCTACAGCTAAAGTTTCTCATGGAGCATTACACCTTACCATCCAGTGGGACTGCCAGAGGGTGCTGCAAAAGGCAATCAGTTTACAGAGAAGGACCCCGCCTGAGAAGAAGGACTTACCCTCAAGATACAGACTTCAAGGGAAATGAGTGAGCATGTCTACACACAAGGCAAGCCTTCAGGGCTCGAGTCTGAGCATACTGTATGATGATTGCCAGTAGGAATGTGTTCATACAGCCTGATAGCATGGAGGCAGAAAATGACTGCCTGAATGATGTCTACTGAAAAGAATAACTGATATTGAGAATGAAATGACTAAGAAGGTAATGCAAATACGAACACATTTCAAAATCACAGGTAAAATTCAGTCGCAGGAAGAAAAATCAGAAAGCTGTATTAAAGTGGACAGAAAATTATTTCTAATTGGCAGCTGTTTATAATGTTCATATTTTCAGAAATTATATCATTAGCCTAAATGAGCTATATGTAACTGAACCTGAATAAAAAGTGGTGTAAAAAACTGTATAGTGTATGGTGGAATGCTACTAGGGAAGGAAATCAATCCCTAGAATAGAGTTGTTATGCTGCAGTAGCTACATCATTGTAGCTGTTATGCTGCACTAGTTACGTAGCTACTGCAGCATAACAGCAAACGCCTTCACGCATGTGCGTTACACGAGCCTCCATCCATCAGGAAGTGGTGGCAGCGCTGAAAGCAGAAGACAAGGAGAGTGGCACAGAGGCAAAAACTGTAAAAACTAAGGACACAGCTATGCACCTCCTTGCTCCTTTTATCAGTGACAGTGGACCATACACTATAAAACACAATGTATGGTTCTCTATCTATGACAACTGTGAGTTGCCATCTCAAGGTTACCATGGTAACCAAAACCTATCACGCTTCATTCTTGAGGTTTAAACAGTCACCATTGTCAACCTCTCGATGGCTATACATGGTTGTTATAGATAGAGGACCATACATTGTCCTCTACATTTTGCATTGTTTTGTTTTTATGGGCAGCATTTTGTTACACTTCTCTTCACAGAATCAATGATCTGGAGTTTTAATTATGCCACAGTTTGTGCACAGAACTCTGAGCATGGTTCTGATAGGACACTACTTCATGTTTAGCATTCTGTACATAAACCATGACATAGTCAAAACTCCAAATTATTGGTTTCATGAAAAGAACTGTACAGAATGTTGTCCATAAAAAGAAAACAACTGAAAACACAGTTTTTCACATCAGTGTTTGTTTAAGTACAGTTAAAAATGGTTCATTCCCAGACAAGTCTTTCCTGTATTTTACTAGGAACATTACTAACTGCTGGCAGTTAGCACAAATTTCCTGTCCCTTTTAAACTAAGACTGAGGTAATAAGATTCCATGTCTTAATGGCGACCATGGAAAGCGATGCGCCGTGAAGCGTATACATCGTAAAATCGTACACCCCAGCGCCCAACAAAAAGGCGCGGTGACTTAAGATTTCTTTGTTATGTGGGGCTGCACCTGCACCCCTACCAAAGGATTCCCCAACTCCAGGGGGTGCATGTTGGAGGGTGCAAAACCTAAAAAAATAAAATTTGGGCCAGGCACAAGAAAACATATGTGCACCCAGAACTGAACCAAGCAGTCTCAGAATCACAGCCCGCCACCCACCCACCATGCCAGTGGGCCAGCTCAGCAGCCCACTGCAGCACCATGCCTCACAAACCCTCCCTCCCCTTCTGCCCCTCGCTCAGTGTGCTCGCTCTTCCCCCGTGCATGTACATGTAGTGACATCCTGTCACTATAAGCGTGAACCCCCCATTTGGTCACCCTCCCTGATTGGTAGCCCTGTTGACATGCATCGCGACTGAGTGCCATTTTTGAAAGTGCTCAGTGATGGTCACCTATGTCATGGGCTACCGGTAATAATGCTGAAGGAGATTGCCTGAGTAAGGCTGAATGAAATGACTGAGCACAAGCCAGAGTAGCTTCATGGCTAGAATGGCAAGTGAAATTAATTTAAAGAAATGCAGTGGAACAGAGAGGAGGTTTGCAGGTAGCTTGTTATGGACAGCAGGTAGAACAGACTGAGAGAACACAAGCGAAATACCACAAAATGACATGGGGGGCTAGGGACACTAATTAGCACATCAAAAAACAAAATGGAATAAGTAAACATAGAAGTGACAGGGTGACAGGAGTGCAGCATGAGTGGCTGGCCTAGAGTCAGAAGAGAGAAGAATGCTACAGCCAGGGAAGGCATAAAAACAAAATACTAACCTAGAAAGCCAGTAAAACCACAAAACCAAACAGCCCAAAGAAGCAGAAGGGAAAAGCAACAACAGTCATGGATGGGGCAAGAGACCCAGCAATGTTTCAGAATGAGGCTGGAGAAAGCTGGTTTAAATAGCCCAGGAGGGGTGTGTGTGTGTGGCTGGTTGCTCCCATCCATCAAACTTTAGGCATGGACTTACAATTTAGTACCAGGTTTGTGAATACATTGACTAACTTGGCACTGATGTCTGGTTAACCCCTCCACAAACCTTTCAGTGTGACAGAATGCCTGCATGCATGGCACAGTCAGGCAAACTGCATAAGCACCTGTCATACTTTAGTGTTTGCTCACTAATGGGATAGTGTATTGCTAATTGTGCCTTTCAGTATGGCACATTTAGGGAGTCAAACACAGCAGGAAGCCCGCTCCACTGCTTGGTGTGCTGTAGCTCAGAAGGTTATTGCTAGCACATAAAACTGATTGGAGTTGTTTTGGTGTTCTCTGCTGGTGTTCCTGTGAGGGGCTCACACAGCTTGTGTCTGGGATGGATTTGTGAGTAAACAAATTATTTTTTTGTGCTTCCAAACTATTTGCTATCTATGATACATTATTGGATTTTAACAGTGGTGGTGCTGTGCTTTTTCTTGTTGCCACGTTTAGAGAGTCCCCTGTTTCCCAGGTGCAAATCATAGTTTCTTGTTGCCATATTTATCGAGCCCCCTGTTTCCCAAATGCAAATCACAGTTAGCAAGAGATATCAAATACAGTGAACTAACTACAGTATCAAATGGAATAGCACTGGGATCAGATGGTTTCACCATAGTTTTTTCCAACTGATAATAATCTACCCAAATGTTGCAATACATTTTTTGCCATCCACTATAACTATGTGTGTTTCAAAACAAACTCTACAGAGAAACTATTATTCTATTGTTAAAAAAGGCAAAGACCATAACAATTCCAATTCATACTCCCTGGTATCCTTTACTCTTCCCATCCAGGTCACACCTGTAAATGAGATTACTTTTTCTGTATTTATTACCTGGTAAATGACTCAAATAAATAAATAAACAAACAAGCAAACACAACCTCAAAATTAATTGAAAAAATATTATAGATAAGACTAAAAGACATAACTCAAGATATTATAGATATGACTAAGAAACATAATTCAAGATGTTTTAGCCCCAGTTCAAACAAATTTCATTGATGGCTGATTGGCATTGGGTAACATTAGATACTTTTTAAACATCATACAAACTGCACCAAATATCAAAGGCCAGGTTATAACAATATCATTAGATGCAACAAAAAAAGTTGAATGGAAATACTTATTCATTGTACTCAAAAGCCATTCTTATGTGCAAAGTTATACAACTAAGTGTGTACCCTTACAGACATATACTGTAAGTGTGCTGTGTATATGCAGAATGCATAACACATGCTTAATTGTGCAATTTTTGCATGCAGTTCACATACACAAAGCTAACCTAAGCAAACCAGGTCTAAAAAATAAATCAGGTTTGCATGCTGCAATTTTGACATGTGTGCAGAAGGTAAGCTGGTGTGAACATCTAAAAATCACATCAGGTTCGCGTGTTGCATGCTTGACATGAGTGCAGCAGTTAAGCTGGTGTGAACATCATTTTAAAAACACATTATGTTCACATGTTGCATGCTTGCCATGTGTGCAGCAGCTAAGCTGGTGCAAGTCTCATCTAAAAAACACATTGGTTTCTATTTCTCATACTTCTACTGCTAGCAATTAGAGCCATTAAAATATATTTTTCATTGATTTCATATTAAAATTAGGTAAACTCATTCATTCTGATCCTTTTGCAAGATGTTTAATGGCTTTTGATTTTTGTCATTGAATTTCCATTAATTTGTAAAGTATTGTTTGCTTAATGCAATAAATGCCTAGGATGTAGTCAGCCAACATCCCCATTCTAGATGTGTGAAGAGGGGCCTCTGTGTTGTGAAGCCTAACTTTTTTGTTTTAGGCCATGCTAATCCCCTTATGCATATTTAGTGCTACAAATGTGTTTCTCCATGGCTGATTCTGCTCACTTACTTTCCTTTTCTCTTTCTGTATGGAGCATATACAGTATTATCATGCTAAGTACTCTTTGTGCTGAGTAGGGTCTTGAAAGAATGGACCATACCTCACATTTTGTCACTGAAATGAGGGACATGGACACTCAAAATGATGGACAGTGAGGGACACTTACCCACATGATGATCTAGACACATCCTGAAACAAGGAGATACAGTACCTCGGAACACAGTGGAAGTCAGTGTATTTACTTGTACCGATACCTGAGAATGCATTTCTATGAAAAAGCAGGGGAGCAATTTAAAGGAAAACACTGGAAAAGACGCAGCTTTCCTCAGACACTATATAAAAATCTCAATTAGTGCTTTCAGACAGTAACAACTTTTCTTAATGCTTTAAAACAACTACCCACAATTTCTGTTGCTGGCAGCCACCATCTCATGAGCAGCAGTGAGATTCCTGAACTCACTGTATGCTAATATGTCTGTTTGACCTCTGCTATTAGCAGGCAGGACATATTAGCATAAAGTGATCTCAGGAAGCTCTCTGCTGCTCATAAAATGGTGGCTGCCAGTAATAGAAAGTGAAAGTTGAAGGCCACTGTTTAAATCACTAAAAAAGCAATAAGAGGTAATTTAAAAAAAAAATTGTCTGAAAGCACTAATATGGCATTTTTGTACTGCCTGGGTAAAGCTGTGCCTTTTTGCCTTTTCCAGTGTTTCCCTTTAAGAACGGTGTGGGGGGGGGCAGTGCCCCCCCTCGCATTTGTTCCTAGGTTGTTCTTATGGTGTGGCAATAATGGCATTAAATTTGGATTTAATCTTTTGTACAATAAGTGCCCCCCTGGCCTCTGTGTGCTCACGCTGCAGGTGCACTCCTGACTCGACTATGTCTGTATTGTGTTGTTCACTGTCTCCACCTATTAGTGGCGGCACCATCACACATGACTTGGATGAGCTCCAGCCAAGCAAGAGCATGAATCACACGAGTGCGGCACTGTCTTTCCCACCTCAGAGTAGACAGGCTGCACACTACAGCTTGAAGGAGTCAGTGAGCACTGAACTCTCAACAGCAATATTGTGGTGGCATATTTTTGTTGGTCTACTCTTAGTGAATCTCTGTCTCACCTGGTGGCTGAAGAGACAGGGGGTGAGCTGGAAACTAACACAAGACTAGGCTACCTACTTACTCTACTAGGCTCACCTCACAAAATAAAAACAGCACAGGCCCACTCAGCAGCAAGTTAAGCCTAGCAGCAGTGGTGACACTGGTGTGCGTGGCCTTCATAGGTCTAGATCAGTGCAGTGTGGCAGCAGCCAAGCAAGAAGCAAGCAAGACAGGTTGTGTGGGTTTGGTTAGTGAGGTGACTTGGTTGCGGACCACATTGGGGACCTGGGATGGTCAGTTCTAGCATCCAGCTTCTTGCAGAAGGACAGAGGAGAAGTGGACTGAAAACTGGGTTGGTGGCACATGGGGCCAGGCTGCAGGTTCTGGCCAGATGGCCAGGTATGTAAAAGTAAATCATTTTTTTTAAAGGGAGATTGGGGAAGGAGGAAGGACTGAAATATTGATGTTTTTTTCACTTTTCTGAACCTTTGGGTGGCTTCATGACACATAGTGGATGGGTATTGAAGGGAATGGAGTCAGGGAGCGAAATCGAGACTTTTTTGGGGTGGGGTTCAGAACATCAGCAAGGAAAACAATTGATTAATAACTGGGTGGTTTTAAGCCCAAATCTGGTACACTTTTCTGGGTATAGACAGATGAATCTTACACATTTGAATTTTTCTGATTTGCACATCACTTTTCAGTAACAACAAATGAGTTTTACCTTTCAGAGATGTTCCAGACATTCTAGAGCTTGCCACCTAGGGGCTAACTAGCACTTGGCCTCCACTGGTTGTTGGTGCCCTCATGTTGAAATCTGAAATAGAGTCCATGCCATAAAGTTAAAATTTACAGGGCATCCTCTGTGTGAGCAGCATGTCTCTCATGAGAGCTGTAAGAGGAGCAGAGTAGTTTTCAGGGGTAAAATTAGGACTATCCCTTGAATTCAGGGACAGTTCAGTGGTATGGTATGCACAGACTATTGGAGCCCCACTATGGTTAAGCTTATGCCCCCCCCCCACAGAGAAGCTGACCTCCACATCACCACACTCAGGCACATTATAACATAGGGCAAGGGAGACTACAGGGCCGTGCACCATTGAAATGAAGGGGGGGTATTTTTTAATTACTATTTTACTGTATACATTATTGATGGAGAGTTGGAGATTAATGAAGGCCACCGCTCAACTAACAAGGGCCTTGTTAGTACAACAGTAGCCTTCATTATTCTTCAACTCACCATCATAATGTATAAAATAGTAAAAAAAAAATAACTCCATTCATTTTAAGGGGGTACACCCAAGCACTCTGACATATGGACATCATCTCATAAAGACTCCTGCCTCTGGCTCCCTAGTACTCAGGTAAGATGCTCTTGACATATCTATACTTGATGGGTTGTCTGTAGCAGCATGGCCACACCTGCTGCAGTGTGTGTGCATGGGGGGGGACTGGCCATGTGGGTGGGTATCTGTTACTGCTACTTTTGAGTTTTCCCCTTAAAGTCTCTTTGTGTGGAAGCATTCAAAACTATGGAGAGAAAATAGTAGGAGTACAGGCCAGAGAGAAGTAATTAAGCAGTTTTGTAGGTAAATGTGTGTATTAGGGGTGGGAAGAACCAAATGTGTTTCCATTGGTATGTGTGCTAAAATTCAACTGTGCAGCTGAGATGAGGGAGGACAAGAAAACTAAAAAGTGTAACAGTGGCTATAAGCATGCTGCATGCGTGCAGATGTATGCAGATTTGTATTGTAGTACAAGCGAGCCATATGTGTGCAGGCAGTACAGCTTAGTGGTTAAAGGCACTGAACTGCAAACCAGAAAACTTGAAGACCTGAAGACCTGGGTTTGAATCTCATCAACCCCGACTTGTACAGTGTATGGTGTGATCCTGCACAAGTCACTTAACTTTTATGTGCGCACTTATCAGTCACCTCTTGCTATTTGCAGGCATGCCACATGCATGCAGTCTGTTCCAATTTCACATAGAAAACATGGTTTCCACACTTTTGCTGCACGCATGCCACATGCATGCAATTGGTTCATAGAAACATAGAAGTTGACGGCAGATAAGAACCACAAGGCCCATCAAGTCTGCTCATTTTTTCTACCTTATGAATGTGCCATAGGCCTTTACTCTGTAAATGGCCTATTTATTCATACTTATCTGTATTCCTCTCTTATGCCTATCCCATGCCTGTTTGAAGCCCTGCACTGTATTCATATCCACCACTTCCTGAGGTAGGCCATTCAATGCATCCACCACCCTTTCTGTGAAAAAGAACTTCTTCAAATTACCCCTTAATTGGCCTTCCTCTAATCTCATGCAGTGTCCTCTTGTCCTGCTGTTTTTCTTATATTGAAACCTGTTCAACTCTTTCACCTTGTTAATGCCCTTAAGGTGTTTAAATGTTTCGGTCATATCACCTCTCTTCCTCCTTTGCTCTAGGGTATACATATTGAACTCCATTAATTTGTCCTCATATGTTTACTGATGCAGTCCCTGCACCATTCTGGTTGCCCTTCTCTGGACTGTCTCTATTTTGTTAATGACCTTGTGAAAGTGAGGCCTCCAGTACGGCACACAATACTCCAGATGGGGCTTAACCAGTGTTTTGTAAAGAGGGATTATTACCTCCCTCTTATGACTTGTGATACCCCTACTAATACACTCCAATATCCCTCTAGCCTTATCTACTGCTTTAGTGGTCCACTTGGATGATTTCAGTTCATTTGTGATGATGATGATGATGCCCAAGTCTCTTTCTTCCCTTGTGATTGCCAGCAACTCCCCTCCTAATCTATAGGTAACTTCAGGGTTTCTCTTTCCTATGTGCATGATCTTGCACTTCTTTGTGTTAAACCCCAGTTGCTACTCTTCCAACCATTTTGCCAGTTTATCCAGATCTCTTCTCATTCTGCACAGCCCATCTGGGTCATCTACTCAATTCCAATTAAACGTATAAATCATGCTTGCAGCATGCATATCACATGAGTAGTTTTATGTGTGTAGCATGAAAACATTTCATACAATTATTTCTGTAAGGGTAGCTAGCCACAGTTGGGAGATTTTGTAGGGGAAAATTGCTTATGTTACTTTCCATCATATGACTGTAAGGCTAGAATATTCAAAGGCCCAGGTTTGGACCTGTTAAATGTTTCCTCCAGGAGCAAATTAGTGTCTGGAGCAAACCATAAGTATAGTGGAACATGTCTGGGCACTTCAGCCCAGATATTCAAACTGCGCCACAAAGTAGCGCAATAGCAGGAGCAGGCACAAGTCCAGTGCGCCCATGCGCAACACGTAGAATGTTCAAACACTGCACAGCTCAAGATGCGCCTGCGGCACATGACTGAATATCATGCCAACTGTGCCATGGCACAACCGGGGATGTGCAGTGGTGCAGCTCTGATGCACAATAGCACAACCAGGAATGCTCAGTGGAGCAGGGTAGCAGTGCATCAGCACAACCAGGGATGTGCAAGGACAGGATGCAGGGGTCCACCACCCATGGTAGAGATGGGCAGAGGAGCACACAGCAGAACAGACATTGCCCCCCACACCCCATGCACCACACAACCTGAGGAGAGCTGGAAGAACCACTGGCCCATGGACACCAGCAACAATCCCACAGCCTGGGCATGGTGCCCCAACACACCCCCTGGCAAGCTGTGACCGGCACACAAGGATATCCTGCCATCCCATGCCACACCATCCCACCAATGCAGAGCACACCCTGCACCATGATCCCCATACACCCTGCCCAGGAGTAGCCCCAACAGTGCAGAACACCCCATGCATGCCACCACCCCCACTGTGACAATGCAACCCTGTGCACCATGGAGCCATGCAAGGCAGCCCCACCACGAGCACCCTGCAGTGGGTGGCAGCAGACAGTGATGCAACAACTGCATACACAGTGCCACCCTGCATGTCCCCCCAGAGGTACAGCTGAGAGACTGACCATGCGTCGGCACACAAGGTACCCCCACATGTGACAGGGCATGCCCCGGAACACACCACCAGTGGTACAGCACCCTGCACACCCTCCCAAGGACACACCCCAACCCAGCACTGGCCACAACAGCTAGCACAGACACCCACAGTGTTACATGGAAGCATGAGCCACACAGGATGCAACACAGTGCATGGACAAACACCCACCCATACCCAAGGGCACACCAACACAGGGACACAGTAGCGGGTCAACCAAGCCACTGGCATGTGGCCACGGCAGCCATGTACACATGGCCAGCACCCCTTCATGGCACAGGTGTGCCAGCCACCCAGCGCAGGCACCATGAAGCTGTACGCCACCAGCATGTGGCCGGATCACAAGTGGCAAACAGTGGAGCACATCCCCTGCAACAGACACAAGCGACAACATGGAGGTGGGACAACAACAGTGGAGGCCACAGTGTCACCCAAGCCAGACATGCCCTATACCGGTGACAGGAGGCAACCCAGCATTGTGCTGGGTACAGTGGCTGTCCAGCATGGACAGCCACCACTGACATGCCAGCAGATCGTGCAGATCACAGACATGCAAGGGTGTCAGCTGCACAGGCCATGGACAGTCTGACAGGGGTGCCATGGACACAGTGCATGTACCATGGACCACTGCACACAGTCATCCAGTGCACAGGGAACAACACATAAACCACAGACAGTGACTGATAGCTATGCCCACCCTATAGGCACTTCCCCTATGGACACACACACACACGCCCATACCTGCACCACCCCTGACACCATGCACACCACTGCAGCTGAGCACCTGTAGCCCACTGCAAATCAGAGACAACAACAGTAGGCATAACAAAACAAATGTATATTTCAAAGGTACAAAAAAACTATTTACAGCTATATACATGAGGTGGGGGTGAGGGCCACAAACTAGTTGGGGGTGAGCAAGGGGCAGGGGTGAACAAATGGGAGAGGGAAGAAGTGGTGTTAGGGTGGGTCCGGGGGGTAGGGTGTAACTTGAGGCATGGAGGTCTCAGCAGCCGCCCCACTCCCCGCTCCTGTGGTGCCTCCTGGTGCGATGCCTCCAGACACCATGCTGGTTCAACCTCTGCAGTACCTCCAACGATGCCCTCACAAGTTGGAGTAGCTCCTGCATGGCCTTCTCCAGCCGCATCATCTTCCGTCCACCTAGGACAAGGGAGCAGAGTCAATAAGTGTGAATGTCCATCCCCCTGCAGCCCACCCATTGTGCATGGCATACAGCCGTGGGACACACCCCGTGATGGTGTGTGACCACCCACAGTGATCGTGTCCACATGACCTGCCTACCCAGGTGCACACAGCCATGCAGGCCACTGCACACACCCACCGCCCACCGCACAGCACCACCATGGCTGTACAGTGACATGACTATGCGGTGCGACGGCAGTGGCACAGCCATGTAACCGGTGCATGCATGGACCACCAGTGATGTACACCCACACTTGCAGTGCCACAGGACAGTGCTGAGTGTACCATGTGGCGTGCACAGCAGTGGTGTCAATGGATGGTGGCCATGCCCCGCCGCCTACCCTGCAACACAGCATGCACAGAATATCCTGGAAGAAAGGCAGTCATCCTCATCGGCCTGATCCGGGTACTGTTGCATGTTTGTACCGGCAGCCCATGGCTGTTGCCCAGCATCCCTGTCCTCCTGGCGGTGGTGGTCCTCATGGGCTCTATGCTGCTCTTCAGGGCCTAGGGTGCAAACATGGAGAGGGGAACATCAGTACAATCCAGTAGCAAAGGCCCCCCACCCCCAGGTGTGTGTGATCCTGCCCAGCCCAGCCATGCTGCAACACCACCACCACCACTGCCCACACTGGATGGACCACCCCCATGTGGTGGACACATGCCCACCACGATACCCATACGGATGCAACCAGTGTATGGATGGGGCACCTACCTGATCATGGCACTGCACCTCGCCTGGTGCATGCCCGCAGGTGGGAAAGCCTGTCTGGATCCCTCCACTGGAGGTCCCCGTATCAGTGGCGACACTGCTCCGATGTCTGGGCGAGTGCTGTGGCCTCTTCCAGTGCCACTGCCACCTCCTCCCAGATGGCACTTCTGGCCCTGTCCAGGTGGTCAATCCCAAAAAGGGCCCCAGCATGGGGCTTCACGATGGCCACCAAATTGGCCAGCTCCACTTGGCTCCAGACAGCAGCCCTCCATCTTGCCATCTCTGCATCAGTTAGGAGACAAAATGGCGCTCTGTAGAACACGTCCGCCACGTGCAAATTCTGCGTGGTACAGCTCTGCCATTCCCCATCATGCTGTCACCGAACAGTGCAATAGGGGTGCACCCATGCAGACGCATGGTGCCTAGGAGCAAAGGTTGAGCACAGGGTCAAGGGTCTCTCACACACAGACCACCACAGCGTGATTGTTACTCCCTGCATGTAGCACAGTTGGGTGCCTGTGTGAGATGCCCTGCAGTGGCCAACAGCGCTGTGGCACCATGGTGCCTATGGTGCTCCAGGGCACAAGCACCATACATGTGAACAGTGCACTAGTGCCACTGGCACAGTGGTGGCTGTGCCCTGCCTCCTGTGCTCTGCACGTCAGCAGCGTGGCAGGCATTGGCGTCAGCACCCCAGGCATGCACCGTGTGGTGCCTACTGTGCACATCACAGAGCTGTGCCTGTGCCTGAGCATGCTCAACACAATTGCGCAAGGTGCAACAGCGCGATATTGAGCCAGCATATGCAAAACAGCTCATCAGCAATTCCATGGCGCAGCTACCTCATTAATATCCACTTAAAGTTGCGCCTCGCCTCATTTGCATGCCTTGCGCTATATAAATGCGACATGGGGCTGCAGAGGCCATAGTTTGGTATTGCAGTCTATTGTGGTGGGTTGCATGCTGTTTGGAAGTGTGGACTGTGGTGTGTGGGAGATGCATGGGACTGCACACTGAAAGGTAACATCTGTCATTCCCACAGGCTCTATAATGACCGAACGTGAGGAAGAGGAGGAACAGGGATGTTGGAGGAAGAGGAGGCCCAACTTCACACGGGTGGAAACAGATGCCCTGTTCAAGGCATACCTTGACAGGGAACCGCTGCTCAGCGGACAGCGGGGAACACCACAGGCCCATGCTGCGGCATGGGGGTGAGGTTGCACATGCTGTGAACCAGCATGGCAGCCACCAGTGGTCCATGCAGGAATGTAAGAAGAAGGTCAGCACAGACAGGAGGAGAATTAAGGACAAGGTAGCTGCCATCAGGGCAGCATGTGCTGCAACCAGTGGTGGGCAGCCAGATATGCCACGCCTGATGCCACAGGAGGAGCAGGTTGCTGGCAGCATGTGGCGTTGTGCCATAGAGGGCATTCCAGGTGGTGGCTTCCAGATGGGTGGCAGCCCATCACTGCATGGTAGGTCCTGTGCAGTCACTGTGTGGGAGGTGGGAGGAATGCCACAGGGGAGGGCGGAGGCATTAACGCTCCTGTGTTCCCTTACAGCTCCTGAGTGACTACATGGGTCAGTGGTGGTGGGTGTGTCCACTGTGGGAGAGGCCCTGGACACGGAGGAGTTCCCATCCACCTCCACAGGTGTCTGAGGGTCAGTACCACTGCATACATGCCTGTCTGTCTGGACTGAAGATGGTGGTGCTGGTGCGGATGAGGCCCTGCCTATGTCCCAGCATGACAGCGGCCATGGTCTACATCATGCTGGGACACAGACTGGTGCCAGATCAGGCACTGATGATGATGGATCATACATCTTAGACAGTAATACGTGTGGAACGCAGGATGGTCCCACAGCAGGGACCGGCATGGGCGTAGCCGTGGGTGGTGCCACCATGGAGGCCTGCATGACATCTCAGTCCCAGCCTGTGCCTGTATGCCCCAGTGGGGCAGCACTAGTGTGCATCCAGGCTGATGGGGCTATTGCGGCTGCTGCAGTGGCACCAGCGAGCCCTGGTGATTGGCAGCCGGAGGGGCAGTGCCAGCAGTCAGATAATGGGGACGGGGGAACAGTGTCGGGGGCGGCATCAGCGGACCATGTGTGGAAGTGCCTCGGCATGGCTCTGGTGTGCAGCGCCCAACTTCAAGGGGTGCTGCCCAGCACGGCCATGAACACCATGAGGGACAGCATGCCAGTCAGGTGGATGACCTCTTTAATGAGACAGCCGCATACTCCAGGATTCAGTGGATCAGCAGTTGCGGCTTGTGACAGCAGTGGATACACTCAGTGCGGTCCTGCGCCAGGCAGAGGAGCGGTGCAGCGCAGCAGGGATAATGGCCTGCGCCTGGCAGGGATGGACCGGCTGCGGGAGGATATGACCGCTGCCATTGACAGGCAGACACATGCATTCATAGCTGTCATGGCCACAATGGGCACCCAGTTATTCACCCATGCACCACAGACATCGCGCAGTGCCATGTCCACCCACCGTTTCTGGTGTCGTGCGACACCTTCTATGTCGACACCGGGTTCGGCTGTGGGCATACCGAACCGCGCCAGAAGCAGGCGTGTTAGGTGAACTGCAGACCCCTGTGTAACATGATCACGCGTCCCCACAGCGTCACCCCTGGGGACCATCGGTGCCACCTCATGAGGCCAATGGTCAGCCTGGCACAGCTGGCAGGTCTCGGCGGGGCTGCCTATGCATCCGTGGTGGCCATGGCACTGTGCCGTGTGACTGACCTGTCTCCCACCATGGCCACTGTCTGCCACTGCCCTGTGTGCAGTGTGTTGTGCACCGTACGATGCATGGGTGGGGTACCCGGCCCTGCACACACACACACAGTTCATGTGCGCACCCTCCCAGCAGCTGGCCACTGTGGCATGTGCATGAGGATGCCTGCGTTGTGCTGTCCACCAGTGTGCAATGGTGCCCAGCTTCTGAGACACACACAGTGACGGCCACTGGGTGAGGACTTGTGTGGACCTGTGTGTGGCTTGGGGTTGCAGTCACGGTCAGTGTGCCTTCTGCCCCTTATGCATGTCTTGTGGTGTGTGTGTGTGTGTGTGTGTGTGTGTGTGTATGTGTGTGTGTGCATATGCGCATGTCATGTTTGGCCATGCCCATCCCTGATGGCGTGTGCAGGTCCATGCTCAGTCCCATTCACTTGCCGCCATCCATCCCTGGGGTTATTCCATGCCTGTCTGTGGGTTGTGCCCTTGCCATTGGTGGTTGCACATGGCCCCGTGACCTACCTGTGTTGGCCGAAGTGCTCCTCTGTGATGGTGTCCCAGTGCAGCTGAGCCACCCTGAACAGGCAGGGGTCCCTTTGGCCAGGGGGTGGCTGCCCATCACTGTCAGGACCAGTGTCCTCATCGTCCCCATCGCTGTCCCCCTCCTCGACCTCTATGGCTATCCCACAGTAGTTGCCCATGTTGTGCAGGATGCAACAGGCCAGGAATAGCCCACAGGCCTTTGAGGGGCTGTACTGTAGGGCACTGCCAGACATGTCCAGGCACCGTAAATGTGACTTCAGCATCCCGAGCACCTGCTCGATGATATTATGTGTTAGGGCGTGTGCCTCATAGTACCGTTGCTGCGATGGGGTCGAGGGGTGCCAGTATGGTGTGAGCAGCCAGGGACGGAGTGGGTATCCACTGTCACCTGTGTATAGAGGGTGTACATTAGTATGGTGGTCTGCATTGTTCTGCCATGGGCCGTCAAGGCTGGTACCCATGGCACCTCTGACTATGCCTCCCCCACACAGCTGCCCATGTCATCCTGCGTGTTGTGCATACTCACCCACTAGGTGACCAGTGGGGATGTCCCTACTCTCGAGCCTGTGGCACAGTGCAGGCTGGTGCCAGATGAAGGCATCATGTGCTCCCCCAGGCTGCGTGGCACAGACATTGGTTATGTGCCCCCTGGCATCGCACACCACCTGGCAGTTGATGCTGGAGTATCCCTTGCAGTTCCTGTAGGCTATGCCATCTGGGCCAGGTGACGTGCGGATGGCCACATGGGTGCAGTCAATGGCCCTGAGCACGCCAGGCATACGTGCTACCCTGTGGAACTGTTGTATGTGTGCAGTGTGCTCCGCCTGTGTGCTGGGGAAAAGATGTACTCAGCAGCATGTGGCAGCAGTGCGCTGAGGAATTGTGTGAGTAGGCATGACGCGGCTGACTGGGTTATGCCTGTTGTGTCCCCTGTTGGTCTCTGGAAGGTGCCAGTGGTGAGCAGGCACATGACGGCTGTCACCTTAGTCTCCACTGACAGAGCATGACTCCATCGTGTGGGTGCCTGCATCTCATCACTGCACAGCTCACAGAGCCGCCTCAGGATCACCTGGTTCAGGTGGTACCGGCCCACAATCTCTGTATCAGTATACTGCTCGAAGGCGATGTGGGCTCAGTACCGCCTGTTGGGGGCATACCGCCGACGGGCATTTCCATGGCCGCACCCCCCCCGCTGCCTGCCTTCTCACACCCCTCATTACTGCCTCAATCTGTATGGTGGCACTAGCCATGTCCCTGGCTGTTGTTCCCCCGGCAGATGTTGTCCCATTCCCCCACTGTCCTCTGTGCTGCTCCCCCTGCACTGGGTACACCTCCGACCTTATGCTGTCCTGCCTCCTGCCACTACCCTGACTGCTCTGCAGCACTGCCCTGTCTGTCCTGCACACTGTCACTGGCTCCCCACTCCTGTCCTGTGTGGCACAGGTGTGCCCTGTTCTGCTCCTTCTATGTCCCTCACTCTGCTTCTCTCTCAGCTCTTGCTGCCAGCTTGCTCCCACTTCTGGCCTTCCTGTTGTGTTCTTGCGCCTCTCTCTTGTTCCTTTTTATTCTGACTCATTTCCACTATCACGCAACTTCCGCTATCTCCCCTATTGCGCATGGCGCACGTTGTTGAATATCGCACTGCACCATTTATTCATGGTTCCTCTCCCTATGGTTGCACATGCATTCATTACCATTGCACTCTTGCGCATTGCAACTTGAGCGGCGCAGCTGCCTCCCGCTGAATATCACACAATGGCGCATTTTTGGACTTGCGATGGCGCATCTCTGTTGTGCATGGTGCAACCCTTTTGAATATCTGGGCCCTTGTGAGCACTAAAGGCATGTTCTGATATAGCAGCCAGGCACTATCCTGATTGTGCTTGCAACCCACTACTGGCCACAGGAGGTACAGTATGTGGCCAATAAGGATGCTATTGGGGCTGCCGGAGCAGTCCTGTTGTTAGGGCACACTAATGGTGTGGAGCAATCTGCCAGATTTGTACCCTAACGTACAAATGACCCCATAGCACCAGGAAGGTGTGTATGCTCCTCCCCTCCAACAGCACCTGTCAGGCTTGCCTGCAGACTGTGCCAGGTGGTCTAGTTTGCCCTCACAACCCCCGTTGGTATCCACAGTGAACTCCCCTAGCATCCAGTGGTCTCCCTGCCTCCAATCACCCTGCCAGTATATTTATTTAAATTTGCTGATGACCAGTGATCCCTCCTGTACCTCTGATATCTACAACCCCTACTGGTCCACCCAGTGAGCTCCATTACCATCACCCCTGTCCCCCTTCCACCAACAGTGTTTATTTATTTCACATGTTTTAGCAGGACAGACATCCTGAGTTCATATCAGTTTGTTTCCAGATGTATCCTAATGGAAGGAGGAAGAGGAGAATACAGTGCTATTGCAAAATACAGTTTTCAGAAAATGCAATAATATGGCAATAAATATAAGAGAATGAAAATACCTGCCCTTCCAGGTGACCAGCACAGGCCCTTTGCTCACAACCACAGCTGGCCACTGACTGAAAGACAGTTTGCAATTGTATGTCTACTACAGAAGCAGCTGTTTACAGTAGGCATGCAATTGTGAACTGTCATTCATTACCGGTCAGCTGCAGAGATGAGCAGAGGCTCTGTGCTGATCACCAGCAGGTGCACATACGCTGTGGGTTGAGGGCCAAGGGGGATGGTGGTAGGCTATATGACTTGGCATGTGGGGAGTCTTCGGAGGCACAGGGGCAGGTAGGACCACAGGACACCAAAGAATATAAATAAATATAGAGGCAGGGTGCTGGAGGACAGGATGGACCACTGCACATCAGAAACTTTAAATTCACATACTATTGGAGTGATGGGAGTGCAGGGGTAGGAGGCACAGGCCATAAGACCTGGTTCAGAGAGACAGTAATTAGTGTCTCACTAAGGGCTAGTTATTGCCTCTCTGTACCTACCAGTGTGCTGATGCACCTATATACAAGGTGCTATCAGCTGCTTTGCATAGTCACACTGGCGTGGATTTGGACCACTCACAAATGGGTTAGCAACTTGTTAACCATGCCATACAATATGGCAGATTATGATACTCCCCTGCTTTGGGGGTGCAAAGTGGGATTAGCAACTCACTAACCTGCTTTGCGATTGTTAATGGCCTTTGAGTATCCTGGCCCAAAAATGTTATGGTTGGTCCTGCAATCCCCCAAGTGCTGACATTTTGCACAGTGTTACTCTGGGCTAGTGCTGTGCAAAAATAAAATTCTGCTGGTGGAGTTACCATGAAAGTTAGATTTTCACTTCTATGCAATTTTGAAATACACTTTGACAAATTCTGCAAAATTCTCACTTCGAACAGCAGAACAAATGTTTATTTATTTATTTATTTATTGAAGAGAATCGGAATTACAATCCTTTGAGTCATAGACTCCTTTGCAAAGGCTCCACGACAGTACAGAAAGAACAAACATAACATTTACTGGTATTATACATAGGTGCAGTATATACATTGCGTCAAGGATCCTAATGTGGATTTTTGGCCTTAGCTGTGACCAAAGGTAGATTACAGATTTGATGAGTCCTAACTGAACCCTGAGTCAGATTTTGTATACAGTAGCAGCCACAGACACTGCCAGCTATTTCCCGAAATTTCTGTGATATTTCCAGAAATATCTCCTGCTTTCTGCATTTCCACAGTAGGGGCAGCAGAGAGAAACTCTTCAGAAATTTCACGAAATATCTGGAAATAGCTGGCAATGTCTGTGGCTACTACTGTACATTGTGATTGCGGGACCTGAGGATGTTGTCAGGGGTAAGGTTGGGCCTATTTATCCTTGTCATTATGGATTTACTACATACGTTGGCGATAGATAGACTGCTAACAATGAGCATCCCTTTGTGTTCTGGAGATGGTGGAGGCATACTGGTTGCTGTCACAGGCGGCTAATACAAGGAGGAGGTCCTTGAGGCCAGATTTAAATTGGCCAAGACTAGGGACTAGGGAGATATATGTATGTATTTATTGCAGACTGATGTAGCAAACTATGGAATGGAATTCCAAAGAACAGATCACTCTGTTATCTATAGAACTGCAGAATGATTGCACGTATTGCAGACTGATGTTTTAATTCTGAAACAGAATTCTGCAGAACTGTCATTTCAAAGTTTATGTGAGTCATTTCATAATACAGCCAGAACATTTCACAGAACAGGGAAACATTTGCAGAACATATTAGGAGGGTTTGGATTTTGTCAAAGTTGGAATTACAGAAAATTCTGCAAAATTTACAGAATTTTGTGTCATTGTCATGAACTTGCAATGTGCAGTTTTTGTCCAGCACTACTCCAGGCTCATTCTAGGAGATCAGCCATGGGCTATAGCCTTGGGAGATTCACTTGCAGGAAGTGTGTTATAGAGTTTTGCAAAGCTCTACTCTTCTGCTTTCTTTGTGTCCCAGAGACTAAGTATAGGTTGTACAACCTGTGATTAGTCTCAGGTGTACCAGACTGGCAACTGTCAGGTCAGAGTTTGTAAAGCTTCTTAATGCATTACCAACTATTGAATCTCCCATGGGTAACATCAGCAATGAGACTTTGGGGGATGTGACCTGAGAGGCACTCACTGTGAAATGTTGAGGATGGGGAATATCAGGATCTACCAGATAATTGCATGTTTTACAAACTACATAGTAAAAGGAAAACATTCCCTCACATAATTTCCTAACTGGGGCAGTCACACATGTGTGGGGCTTTGCACCTCAGAGAGTTTCCCTTTGAAAAAAAATATGAATTAAAGAGGAAACATGAAATTATGGATAAACAAAGTGTATGTACACCCATATGCTAAAACACTTTACTCAGTTTAGTCTGAAATAAGAAACTTGGCAGAAGTGTCCTTTACTCTATTTCCAGTTATGGTTTGTCTTGACTATTGAATCTCTGGCAATAGCAGTTCAGTCTATATAAGATAAAGAGATGTCAAGATAGGTAACTACACTAGCATTATATAATATAAAGATTAGATGCTGGATTTTCAAAACCCGGTCGCAAGCTACGACAATGGCAGCTTGATGTAAGTGCTGGTGCATCTGGGACCCTGCACCTGATTTTCCATCACACAGGGTCCAGGTGCCTATGTCCTGCGGTTCGCAGCAACAGTGGCAGTGCCCCAAAGAGATGGTGCACCCACAAGGAATGCTGAAGCAGCAGCAGGACGGATGAGAGTGAGAGTTGCTTCCTTGGATGGGGGCATGTTAGTGGCTCATGCCCCCCCCACCAACTCAATCTGCCTGTAAAGGATATTGATACATAAGCAATCCCTGGTGATCCAGTGGCCCCCAACCCCCCAACCTGGAAGGTAGTACCCACCACCCCACTCCCCCCATCCAGACCCCAGATTCAGCAACCAGCACATCCCTCTGCACGCCACCATGGCCAGCCACTGAATGAACTTGCGTACTGTATACAGTATGCTCACTGACAGTTCATTCGGTGGCTAGCCATGGCAGTGTGTGGAGGAATATGCTGGTCACCGAATCTGGGGTCTGGATGGGGGAGCGGGGTGGTGGGCACAACCTGCTGGGTGGGGAGGGCACTAGATCACCAGGGATTGCTTATGTATCAATATCTTTTATGGGCAGATTGGGGGTCTTGGTGGGGGGGCACTGGATCACCACAGATTCTACTATGAAGGGCACATCGGGGCCAGGAGATGGGGCTGCATACTGGGGTACTGTGGGGGGGGGTTAACACAGTGCATGACACAGTTGACATGCTCCCAGGAGCTATTTAAGTAACATTAGACCAGCCCTTGGATGGTGTAATGGTACCTAGCCCTTTGTCCCTGGGGAAGGTTTTAAAAATAGGAACTTCGGAGTTCTGGCAGTCTATGTCTGCCATATGCCCCTAGCACCATGCTGCAGCCACTTTTGTGGTGCAGTGCTGGTGCTAGCACACTTTGGTGCAAGCACTCTGCTGATTGATGCAGGCTGCTTTCTAAAATAGCTCGGAGCGCTACCCTTGGCGCAAGGTGCTTGTTGCATCCAACATGTTGGATGCAAGCACCTTGTGCCACTCTAAGGGCTTTGAAAATCCAGCCCCATATGCTTCAATATTTAAAAATCTAGTTCAGTTACTGCCTATTGTTAACCAGAGCATAACTACATTTACAGTATCTTAGATTACAAAGTTAACCCTACTAAAAGTAATATTGAATAAAATTGCAGCGATGGTGGAGTATTCATTTACAAAATTTCAAGTTTATGCCACATCAGTTATCCATCTCAAACCACATATTGTCACTAATTTAGACAGATTATAGATTTACATTACAATCCACTGATAAAAGCTGCAAAAATGAACAAAACTACCAATATCCCTTATAGGGAGGACACAGATAAAACAAAGTTGGCAAAATCCAGCAATGTGTGGTTGTGTGTTGTTTTTGTGTCTTTATAGGTGATTCACAGAATAAACTGAGGAGAAGAGAACATTCTGGTTTAAGAGTCTTGGGTGTATTGGTTACACTGAATGTGTTGGGGGCTGTGGGAGATAGATATGTTGCAAAGTTTTACTTCGCTGGTGAAGTTCTGGCAAAAATGTAAAATTCGCCTTTACGAATAACTTTGGGAATTGCCTACTTCACCGCTTGGCATAAAATTTTCCAGGAAAAATGGCACTTTTCAGGTGAAGTCAGGTGAAGTCAAGGCAATGTTAAGGAGAAGTTGCAACTTCGCCAGCAAATTTGCATAACTTCACCTGAAAAAGTACTACTTTGTCTGCTGGAAACTTTTTGAAGTCAGCACTTTGCACTTTTTACCAGAGTAACATTTGCCAACTTGGCACATCTCTAGTGATAGTAAATGTGTGGGGATGGTTTGGGGGTGAAAGCTCATGTGTGAGCAGATGTTATGAAGGGGTTGCACTAAACACAAGGACTGTATCTGACTGGGTCATGGAGAGGGAGAGGTAGTACAAGACCAGTCCTCTGGCATGATCCCTGTCTGTAAAGATTCCTGGAAGATCTCAGCAAGGGGTCAAGTCAGAATAGCTTTTACCTCCTCTGCTTGCCTCCTGTGAATACCAGCTAGACCCTGGGATTTTCATGGCAGAACACAATCCAAATACATGTGAGTTCAGTACTAGTAATGCAGAGACTGTATACAAATACTGTTGCAAATATATACCAATGAGTTTGATACTGGTACTGTAGGGACTGTAAACAGAGAAGCAATTCAGTCAATATACACCAATGAATTCAATATGTGTACACATAGCACTAAATACAGACACATTCTACAGTTTATTTATTTTATTTTTTGTTTTTATTTCATTTTTGTTGACCAAGAAAGGAGGGCTAGGCAATGCTGCCTATTTTCAGCCTAGTCCTGAGAACTGGGAGGAGATACCAATGGAAACCAACTGAAATTGAACCAAATGAAGCTGTTAGTGGTATTTTTAATGAATGGAGAAAATTTGGCCAGGACACCGGGGAAATTCCTCTACTCTCCTGTGGGGGTCCCCCTACATCCTGGCCTTGCTGCCAAGATGGTGGTCTCTGGAGTTGCAGAGGTGGACATGGAGGTGTTGGAGGCAGAGGAGATGGTCTCCTCCCCTATCTCTGTATTGCGGGAGACCACTACTACTGAAAATATTGTCTTGTTGCCTGCTGAAAAGATTTCTTCTGTGGATTTGACTATTTCCCCTGCTACTGCTGTGGATCAATGCAAGAAGAGTTCAGCTCAAGATACTTCCTCTGCTTCCCTGGTTCGGGACACGATATCTATTGACTCGACTTCAGTTACTTCTAATAAGCCTTCCCTTTCTACTTCTCAAAATGTGGATTTACTTCTCCAGATTGAAGAGCAGCATTATTTTGCTAGGCAGTGATTGTTGGCTCTTAAAACTCTACCTGCAAATCTTCCTAATGATTCAGCGTCTAACAATGCGGCTTCTGATGCCTCCCCACCGATTTTGACACTTCCGCATTCTTTGCCAGTTTTAGCGGTTTCGCCTAGCTCCCGGGTGCCTACACAGACTGCACCTCCCACTCCAATTTCTTCAGGTACCTCTCCTGCTGTCACTTTGCCTAATTCTTTACCTTTCTCTGAAATGCCTGGTATACTGCTGATGAAGGAGTGGTCTGTTGAGTCAGCCCTTGAGGCGGCGGGGTGGGAGAAGGATCCGACTGTTGGGACTTGGCGTTCTGGTTCCTCCCCTATTCGAACACAGTTACCAATGACAAATGACTTTGTTGCCTCTCTCGATTCCAGGTTACTGGATGATTCTTTGACCTCTCCCTGGCTGATGAACTTCTCCTGACTCAAAATCCTACTTTGCGGTTTGGATCTTCCACATCTGAACAAACTTTCCACCAAACTCCTCAGGGCCCTGGGTCTCACCCTGCACCTGTTGTTTGTACTTTTTCTTCATCTGTTACTAATTCTAAATCGTATGCTGCTTGTTTTCAACCTCCTGTGCAGCAAGCCAAAAGACACAATGCTGTCTGACTACAATACCTAGGGGGATTATCTGAACTACCAGATCATTTTTTTGTTGGTCGCACCCTTCTAAAAGACTCTATGAAGTTTGCTGCCTATGAAATACATGCTCTAATACATGTTTCCTCTGAAACACATTTTGATGTTAGTTTTAAGATCTTAGCTGGTTTAGAAAAATTTTGAAGGAAATTTCATGAGCTCAAAATGTCTCCCTTATGGGACCATTTTAATGCTATTCCTTTGACTAAAGCCACACAAAAAACTGTTACCATCTTCTTTCGTAATGAGAGTGTGAGTCTAAATGATATTATTGTGTGGTTAAAACAAAGATGTACTTTACTTTCTGATCCTGAGGCTATTTTTGATTCAGAGAATCTATGGACTGGTGGGTGGAAAGCAAGGGTTATGCTTCTGACTTCTGATACTGGGATCCAGCACCTACCAAATAGTTTTATGCTAGGGAAAGATAGGGGAGTACTTATTTACCCTGGTCAACCAAAAATGTGCTACAAATGTGGCTCTAATAACCACATCAGCAGCATTTGTGATAGGGTTGAATGTTCTGTCTGTGGAGCCATTGGACATATGGGCTCCCAATGTGTGGAAGAACCCCTCTGCATCCTTTGTGATGAATTAGGGCATACCTTTCAGACGTGCACCTGGGCAGCCCACAACTCCCTGACCCTTGCTGATGGGGAGGAACAACGACTGCTCATTACAGTTGCACAATGCTCCAGACTGAATAACACGTTTTCTGTGCCTCAGCACGTCCTCCCCAATCTACTACTCCTGTTGTTGATACCCCTTCTTTAGTTCAGGAACAGCCCAATCATGTCCAAACTTCTGAGTTGCCTACAACTGATTTAGTACACCCTCCTCCTGCAATCACACCTGACGTTTCAACCCGGGAAGAGGTACCTATTACTTAGTTTCCTAGCACTTCAGTGACTTCTATGGAACCCCCTCTGAACCCTTCACTAGAGTGACATGGGGGTCAAACAGAGGTAATTCACCTTCTTCTAAGGCTCTGAAATCCACCACTATAGTTCAAACCAATAAATTTAAGTTGCTGTGACACCCTCAGGATAACACGGACTCTGACATTTCCTCTGTCTTATCATCCCATCCTGAGGTGACCACAGACACAGAAGTAGCCATTGACAATTTGGGTTATCAGAAAAGGAAAGTGAAGGCGAAATTGAAACACAGGGAAGGTACCCCTAGGAAAGGTAGACCCAGGTGATTTCTTTTTTATGATTTTGGTTTGTTTTTCTTTATTTCAAAATGTCTTCTGCTTTCTCCGTACCTACTGTTAATGTTAACAGTATTAAAAAACAAACTAAGAGGAACGCAGTTTTTTCTTTTTTGTCCAGCTTAACTGCAGGACTCATCCTTTTACAGGATGTACAGTTCCACACCCTTCCAGAGATTTACAAGGCTAAATGTGCCTGGATTTCTGGACTTTCTTATTGGTCTTTTGGGCAAGAACCCTGTTCAGGTTTGGGTGTCCTGTTTAGTATGCCAGATGTTGCCATTATCAAACTGTTGGATTTATATCCTGGCCAACTTCTTTTATTGGATGTTTTGATTTTTTCTGTCCCTTTTAGGATAATAAATATATATACTCCCCAAATAAAATCCCATAGAATTGAATTACTGAAACTCATACAACCTTGCTTGTACATCTCTATAAATGTTGTTTTTGGAGGTGATGTCAATTGTGGTTTATCCACTAAGGATAAGACTTCTACCTCTAAAACTACCAAATTGTTTTGTGATACAAATTTCCTCAGACAATTGCTTCATTTCACAAAATTACAGGATGCCTATTTATCCTTTACAGGTCAGCATACTCCCACTTTTCACAAAGGACCCCTAGCAACCCGTATTGATTTTTTTTTTTATCTCCTCCCATCTATGTCTTTCTGATGCTGTCATTCAGGTTGCAGAATTTTCAGACCATAATTTATTATCTATTTCCTTTGGCCTCTCCATGAAAAAATGTTTTGGTTCAGGTACCTGGAAATTGAACACTTCCTTATTAAATGATTCACAATCGTTATGTCAGTTGACTGATTATATTAAGAATCGGAAATCTGTCTTTTTCTGATATGATATTCCATGGAATTGGTGGCATGAAACAAAAAATGGTATTCAGACTTTATTCAAACGCTATAGTAAAAATCACCATGACTCCTTATATTTCCATTATCATAAAACTAGACATCACCTACAGAAACTCCTTACTTTGTCTCACATGACTGGCCATAGTTTCTCTGCCCAAATTAGTAATCTTAGACAGAGTTTGATGGTCTATCACCTCCTGAAAGCTTCCTCCATCCAGCACCAACAGTGTTTTGGGACCTCTGGTACAAGTGACATTGTATTTCCACACGCTACTATTAGGAAAAGGGTTGATTGTAAAACCTTTGATACACTGTTTGATGATAACCTCTGAACTCACTACTATTTCAGATATTAGACACCGTGTTACATGTTATATGGAAAGATTGTTTGGTCCTATGCCTCCTCCCGCCACTAATATTTTAGACTATCTTTCCCTCATCCAGATTCCTGATATCCCCTCCTCTGTTGTAGATATGCTAGATAGTGAGATACATGCTCAAGACATATAAGCAGTGATCAAGTCTTTATGCCCTGGAGTAACACCAGGCCTGGATGGCCTTCCTAATGAGCTCTATAAAATATTATCTACTGACCTGTGTTCTGAATTGGCAACAGTATATAATTCCATTTTACAAAATGATAATCTCCCTTTGGATTTCAATATGGGTTGTTTGTTTTATTTATATAAAAAGGATGATATAAGATTTCTCTCCAGTTGGAGACCTTTGTGTCTTTTGAACACTGATTTCAAGATTTTGACTAAGATTTTGGCACTTAGACTTTCCAAATTGGCCTCCTATGTGATCTCCACCACTCAATCAAGCAGTGTCCCTAGGAGATGCATACAGGACCATATTATTTTACTATAGGAATTACTTGAACATGGGAATTCCAATGCTTTACAAGGCTTCATATTCTCTCTAGATCAGCAATGAGCCTTTGATTCTGTCCGTCATGAATTTTTATGGTATACTCTATGCCATTATAAAGTCCCTGAATGTACCCTTGCTAGACTCCAACTGCTCTGCCAATCTGCCGCCATTGTCCCCTTAGTTAATGGATGGAAAAGTCCTTTACTTCCTCTGCACAGAGGGGTTAGACAGGGCTGCCCGCTTAGCCCACTCTTGTATGTTTTCTTTTTAGACTCCTTACTTTGTCCCATCAATGCGGCTCAAACTGTTCTGCCATTCCCCTCCACTCCTCCTTCCATTATAGCTTATGCAGATGACATGAGTCTGATGGAAGCAGATGTTGCTTCTGCATGTTCTGCTTTACAGCATTGTGCTATATTTGGGGCTGTTTCTGGTGTGACACTTAATCTGGATACATGCATGGGTCGAAGACTAGGTCCTCCATTACTGGGTGAGCTTGATATTGTTGCTTCACAGTTAGTGAAGAGCCGATTAGAATTTTGGGCATTTTATATGGGAACGGTCCTTTGGACATCCTTAATTGGACTTCCAAAGTGGACTATGCTCAGTCCATGGTTTCCTGCTGGAATACCAGGAAGATGTGTAAGAAAAAGAGGATTTATATGATTAAGACTTATCTACTTCCTATATTCCTTTTTTTAGCATATGTCTTCCCCCTAAACAACTTGAAACTAGATTACTAAGTCTTTTTTTTCAAGCTCTATGGGGCAGCTTCCTCAGCCCCATTAAACACCCTGTCACGTATCTACCCATTCGGGAAGGTGGCCTTGCCATGGTTCAGCCTATTTTTTTTTTATACTAGCATTTTTTTAATGAATAATATTAGGCCTCTACTAGTTAATCAGGCTAGGGGGTGGGAATCTTGGTTCCTTGATTCCTGTGGTCCTTGGTTTCACAAGTGGGAATTAAATAAATTGACAGTTTTGAAACATTCTCCCCAGATTCCTGCTTATGTTAGGGACACCTTTCTCCACCTAAAACAGTGGAAGGTTATTAGCCATATGATGGTAACTACTTCTAGAAAGGCCTTATATAGATACTTAGCAAATCGTGTCTGTTTAGATATTGTAGTTTTTCCCAAATGCCCAAGCCAGCATCTAAATGTCCTATATGATTTATTATGTGACTCTAGAATTTCCCAGAAGATGTGGGATTTACACTGGCTAAGTTGCCATGAACGCATTAACATTAAACACAATCACAAACATAAACAACTGCAGGACAGGCTCTATTACAGACCTGGATGCCATCAGCAGGAGGAATCTATACCACACCTTTTCTTTTTCTGTTCTTATATAACTAGTTTTTGGACCTTATTGGCTGCCAGATAGCGAGAACCTTTGTTTTCTACAATAACTTATGAAATGTTGATGTATGTTTTTTTCCACCTTCTTGGAAACATTGGAATGTGAACACTTTGAATCTGCTTTTTGTAATTATCAAATGGCATATATGGAATGCTCGCTGTCTTTTTCATTTACAACAACAATATGTATCTCTTGTTACCATTTTTCAGGGAATTGAATGAGATTTGAGGGACATATATTTTTCTGAATTGAAACTTTTGCCATTGGTATCTCTACTAGAATTATGGACACTGATGCCATGGGTCACTGATTCTGATTTTCCTGTTACATAATTTTTCTGTTGTAAATATCCTGTATTGTTTTCTCTGTTAAGTTGTTTTCTTCAATAAAAACTTCCCCTACTCTTGCGGTAGGGGGCGCTGCTGCAGACAGTCATGGTGGCAGTCGGTGATGACTCAGTGAAGGAGATGGACTTGGAGGTGGCATGAGGATTCATTCCACCTCCTGCTTCTCAATTACCTGGAACGGAGTGAGTGAAAGGCCCGCTTTGTGAGAGTCATATGGAAAATGCTGTGCAACAAAAATCAGCTCAAGATTTGGAAGATGATGAATTTTTGGCTTTAGAATGTCAGAAACACTAACTATTGGATGTCATTACTCAGCAAGAAGCTTTATTAGTGAAGCAAACTGCACTCAAGGAAACTCAGGATTCGGCTGCTCGTACTTGGGTGAAAGAGGAAATTTCAGATGATGAGCTACTTCATTCTGCACAACAGAACCAGTCTCCTTTAAAGGATACTCCTCTTATTGTCCCAAAACATCTGGCGGTAGAGCCTTTTGAAGCATTAGATTTACCTCTGTCAAAACAGACTGCACAGCTGATTCCAAATGCTGATGTGGCAGTATCAAAGGCCTTGCAGGATAAGTCAGCCAGTGATGCCACACGCCAGATTTTGGCCTATACAGATGAACCATCAGCCATTGAGGCACTTAAGCAGCCTGATACTGAAGAGCCATGGTCTATGGATGCTGCTTTGTTGGCTGTAGGGTGGGAAAAAACAACTGACGGCAAACACTGGGTCTCAGGTATGTCCTCCACTACAATTCCCACATCTGTGGGACAGATTAGAATACATGTTTCTGATAATGATTCACCACCAAGTTTGCCCAAATCAATACCGATTGAAAACCCTGTACCTAACCAACCTGAGTCCTTTATCCCAGATGCACCTTTGAACAATAAACCTGACAAACCTAGGAAATCTTTTGCCTCCTTATTTCATCTACCTGTGTCCCCTGCTAAAGGTCACAATGCTGTACGCTTACTTTACAAAGGAGGCTTAGATTGTGTTCCAGATTGTGTCTATGAGGGTAAAACACTGATAAAAGACTCCCTATGTTTTTTTGCAACTGATATATATGCCCTCATCCATGTGTCCGGCGAACACACTTTTGATGTTAGCTTCAAGACTGCAAATGGTTAGGAACATTTTTGGAAAAGATATAATGAACTTCGAAACTCTCTTCTATGGACCCCTTTTGAAGCAATTCCTCTGACGTAGCCTGCAATAAAATTTGTAACTGTTATATTTCATAATGAAGGGGTTAGTGTAACTGACCTAACTTATTGGACGAAACAGTGCTGTACTGTTCTAGATGGACCTACTGCTATTTTTGATAGTGAGCATTACTGGACTGGGGGCTGGAAGTTCAAAGTTTTACTTTCCTCCACAAGTGATGGTCTAAAACATTTGCCTAATTCCTTTTATCTTGGGCATGATAAGGGGTCTTGTTTTATTCTGGCCAACCTAAGGCCTGTTATAAATGTGGCTCTGAAGGTCATAAGAGCAGCATTTGTGATAAAGTAAGATGGTCTATCTGCAATGAATTAAGACATGTTAGTAATAACTGCTTGAATGAAATTATTTGTAGCCTATGTGATGAAACAGGGCATTCCTACCAAAGCTGTTCATGGGCTGCTCATAACACAAATCCTGGAGGAGATTGTGAGGAGCAATGACTGCTTATTGCAGTTGCCCAAAGACAACAGTCTGGACCTCAGCTATCCTTCCCTTTCTCCTCCCCCATTTACTCCCACCTCCCCAATTACTGTGACCTCTCCAGCAGTGGTAGTAGAATCATGAACAGACCCCTTAGTGGACTTGTCCTGTGCCCCTACAAATCCTCAGCCACAGGTTAGCAAAAATAATTTGGAAATAGAACCTCTATCAACTGTAGAAGTACATGAGGAAGCTATGCCCCCCCGTGGCATATGCTACCAGAAATGCTACCAGAAAAGGCATTTTAGCTCATAAAAGATCTGAGAAACCTACCCCGGCCTCAAAATTAGCCAAACTACAGGCTATTCCCCTTCAAAATCGATACCAGACTCTCCCTACTGCAGATAGTGACTCTGAAATACTTTCAGACTCCTCTTCAGTGGCAGGAGATGGGGAGGTAGATCAGACTGAAACACCTCGAACCACCTCTCTTACTGAATCTGCAGGGAAAAAAATCACCTCATGTTAAACAAAAAACTAGACTGGGTACTAGAAGTAGGAGTAAAAAAAATGATGATGACCTCTTATTTCTTTTATTTTTTACCTTGGTAAATGTAAACAGTATTATGAGCCTGAGGAAAAGAAGTGCTGTTTTTTCTGCTTTAAATCTGCAACAATCAGGTGTTTATTTTCTAAAAGACACAAGATTACACACTGTGCTGGGTGTTCACAATGCTACTACCGCTTGGCATGCCGGGCCCTCCTTTTGGTCAATAGGTACAGACCAATGCTCAGGGATAAGTATTTTATTTAAAGGTATTGAATTTACCTGTTCTAGACTGCTGGATCTGGTCCCAGGAAGAACTTTACTTCTAGATGTTTGTGTTCAGGGGACTTTATTTTGACTCATTAATATCTATGCTATGCAATCAAAAGCTGATAGGGTGTCACTTTTTAAATTAATACAGCCATACTTACATATTGCACAACAAGTGATTTGGGGGGATTTCAATTGTGGATTGGAGAAAAGAGATAGAGGACAACAAACTACAACCTTGAAATCATATTGCGATTCTAACTGTTTAAAGGACATACTTCATAAAGCGGACCTAGTTGATGTTATGTTTTATTACCTAAAAAAAATTGTACCGACTTTCTGTAAAGGTACACTATCTACCAGAATTGATTTTTTCTTTATTTCCCAACATTCCTTTATTTCTACAGCTGGAATTCAGGCTGTGGAATATTCTGATCATTACTTACTTTTTCTTGAACTAGGACAAAGGTTTCAGATGGGTTGGGGCTTGTGGAAATGCAATTCTTCACTATTGAGTAAAGAATGCTGTCACATGCAACTACAGTATTTTTTATCTGCACAAAAAAAAAAAAACAGTGTTTTGTTTATATGATTCACCGGTACAGTGGTGGGAAGATCTAAAGAAAGAATTGATTATTTTGCTAAAAGTTTTGAGTAAGAAAGACAAGGATATACATTATCTAAAATATCTACGTGATAGACAACAATTATAATCCTTAATTTCCCTATCATATACCGCTACACATGACTATCATACCCAGATTTCGCACTTTAAAGAAGGTATGTTAAAATTTAGCCAACAAAAAGCTGCTGTTTTGGCTTTTCAGCAATGTTTTGATTTAAAAGGAGCACTTTCTACTATTTTTCAGTATGATACTTGTAAACAACAAGCTCAGTCAAAAAGAATGGATGGTTTAAAAGATTCTTTAGGATATATACACAATACACAACATGAAATTATGAATCTTGTATATACTCACACAAGATCTCTTTTTTCTCAAGATAACATAGACTTGGATTGTATCCATAAATTTTTGGAACATATTAAGATTCCTGAATTCCCAGTTACCCTAACTCAGGACCTACTAAAAGATACTAATTTTTCTGAAATACAACAGGCTGTCAAGTCTATGCCCACAAATAAATCTCCAGGGAAAGATGGCCTGACCACTGAGATTTGCTGGCTTATTGCAGACATTCTGGATAAGGAATTGGCCCAAGTTTTTTTCTTGTATGTTACAAACTACGTTACCTTTCAATATGGTACAGGGTTCCCTGGTTTATATATATAAGACCAGAGATCGGCATCTCTTTACTAACTGGAGACCGATTTGTCTTTTAAATTCAGATTTCAAGATACTTGCGAAGATTTTAACTATAAGGTTGCAACAAGTGGCAAATTATGTCATTAGTCCAGCACAAGCATGCTCAGTAAAACATTCAAATATTTTGGAACATCTTATTTTACTAAGAGAAATAACTACTAGAAGTACAAAGAAGGAGATTGAGGGTTTCTTGTACTCCTTAGATCAAAGTAAGGCTTTTGACTCCATTAGTCATTGTTATATGTGGGAAGTTTTGAAATTTTATAATGTCCTGGGGAAGTTTATACAATGGATAAAATTATTGTATGACTCTGCTACTGTTACTCCTTTAGTTAATGGATATGTTCAATTCAATTCAATTCGTGTTTATTTATAAAGCGCCTTTCAAAATCAAGGCGCTGTACATAATAATAAAATAGAAACCAACATTAAACAATCAAACTATAAAGAAAAATCCAAATTAAAAAGATATGTTTTTAAAGCAATTTTAAAACTGTCAATGGTCGGGCATTTTCTCAACCAATGAGGTAGAGAATTCCACAGGGTAGGAGCTGAAAAGGCAAAAGCACGAGATCCTGACAACTTCAAACGGACCCTGGGAATCTCTAGCAATCCCTCATTGGCGGAGCGGAGGGGGCGGAGGGGGCAATAGGGAACCAGAAGATCTTTCAGGTAACCGGGTCCCTGATCGTGTAGGGCTTTAAAGGTTAGTAAACCAACCTTAAAGGTGATTCGCCACCGCACAGGCAGCCAGTGCAGTTCGCGAAGCACAGGCATAATATGACTGGTTCTTGGAGTCCCAGTCAAAAGCCTGGCCACAGCGTTCTGGCCATGTTGGGCCTTTAGTCCCTGTCCATAGGGGAGTTCGGCAAGGTTGTCCCCTTAGCCCACTCCTCTATGTTTTTTGTATCGACCTTTAACTAAGGTACATAAATGCTCATCCCAGAATCAGATCTTTGCAGGCAGGGACTTTACAAAGTTCTGCATGGTGTATTGTATATACAGATGATTTATGCCTTCTTTTGTCAGATGTACAGTCCATTTCTTTAGCAATTGATGTTTGTACTACTTATTCTTTTGCTTCAGGGCAAGCTTAAAAACATCTGAATGTCAAGGTATATATTTAGGCACATAACTACAAATTGGCTCCCAGATTTCTGGTATTCCTATCTTTTCTCATCCTATTAAAATTTTAGGATTATTATGGGGCTCAGGTAATTTAGACCTTTTGAACTGGACTTCCAGAATGAACCTTGGAAATAGAATGGTGTCACAGTGGAATACCTGGAAAATGGATAAAAAGAAACATGTGATGTTGATAAAAACAAAACTGTTGCCTCAGTTTCTTTATGTTTGTAAAGTATTTCCTCCCCCAAAACAATTAGAAGCTAGTTTACTGAGTTTATTTTTTTGGGCAGTATGGGGTAGTAGGTTAAATCCTATAAAAAGAAATATTACCTACTTACCTTACTCACATAGAGGGTTAAATGTGGTTAACCCATTCGTGTTTTTTTATTGCATGTTTTTTTATACAAATCTTTGGCCTTTATTGGTTAATGAGGATAAGGTTTGGACTTCATATTTCTATGATGCTATTCATCAATGGTTTTCAATTTGGGAAGGATCAAGGGCTACCCATTTGAGACAAGATCTTACAGTCCCTAGTTTCTATAGAGAAATATTTGTAAAATTATGATTATGGGGAGTCTCTAGTCACTTGATACTGGACACTACCAGAAAACAAATGTACCACAGTATTATTACTACCCATTTTGCTGAAAAAATAATGTTTTCTCATCAACCTTTACACATGCAAGATACTCATCTGTCTTTATTGACACAGAAAAGGGTTCCAAGACATCTGTGGGATTTCCATTGGCTTAGTTGCCATGGTAAGATAAATGTAAAAAGTAATGAAAAGCACAAACAGCATGCTGAATGGGGTTGTATTAGGTCTGAGTATATGTCAACAGAAGAAACCAATGAACATTTATATTTTTTGTGTTCCTTTATAAAGCCGTTTTGTTCAACATTAGCAAGTTCTTGGTCTGTACCTATATTTTCTCTTATGACATCTGAAGAATTAATGTATGGTATTTACCATTTTGGTTGGCGGCAGTTTCATAATGGTACATTGACTATTGTTTGTTAAGTTTTAAAATGGCATATATGGACTGCCAGCTGTGGTTTTATGCTACAACAAAAAATACTTCTCTTGCAGTTATTATTCAGAATGTTACTAAAGAACTAGTTAGTATTTTTCAGAATGAATGTATTATATTTCCACATGTTTTGGAAGCAAATTGACGAAACATGCCTTGGATTACTACTTCTGATTTTCCTGAAACATGATGTTTTGATTTGTTCTTTTGACAGTTTGTACATTTCTTTTGTCTGATTTGTAATTCAATAAATTCTCCATCTCATCTGCAGGGGGAAATACTGCTCCACTCTGTGGGATGGCAGTAGGCGTCAGGCTGGCAAACGTGGAAGATGTATCTGTTCTGCAGTCAGTAGTTCAGTATCTGACTCTGGCTGGACAAGCTGAAGGGGAAATATTTCAAGAGCCTATGCCAGAAGAAAATGTACCAGAGATCCTGAAAAACTTGCTAGACATTGATCTTGAAGCGGAGATGGAAAACACGAGCGAGCATGAGGAGATATGAGGTAAATTGCCTGCATTAACCAAAGAGATTGCTGCAGAGAACATAATGGGGAATTCAGCACGAGGTGCTGAACAAGAGACTTCTGTGCAGCAAGATGGGTCACAAGAATATGTGGAACCTTTCCTGACAGCATTAAGCCTGAGAGCTGAGTTGCATCTCAGCTGAGAAATGCTGACATTGGTGTGACTACCGGACCCAAGCTGGGTTGATTTCTCACAAGGTGAGCAGCTAAATAAACATTTTGACAGAGAACAGAATGCCCCTAAAACTATGCAAAACTCTCAGGCTAATTTATTAGAGCAATAAGATTTACCAGAGCACAATAATGAGGATATAGAAAGTTTACCTGAGGAACATAATGAACATGGAAACCCCTCTCCCTCCCCGAATCAAGAGAAGAGATGGGCCAGCCCCAGGTTTTCAGACTTATTTAAAAACAAGGTAGAACAGGACCCGAGATGCAGTGCAGTTTGTCTGAGATATTGGGGAGGGCTACAGGAACACCCAGACAGGCAATATGTAGCCAGAAAACTGTTGAAGGATTCTTTGTCTTTTCAGACATCAGATATTTTTGCTTTAATTAATGTAAGCGGCAAAGATACCTTTGACATCAGTTTTCAAACTTTTTCTGGTTAGGATTCTTTCTGGAAAAAATATGAGAATTTCAAAACTTTACCTCTATGGACTCCTTTCTGGGCCATACCACTTACCAAACCACTGTATAAAACTATAAATGTGATGTTCAGAAATGAAGGAGTAAATGTGGGGGGTATTTCTTTTTGGTTGGAGAAAAAATGTCAAGTTTTGGGACCACCAAAACTATAACTGATGCAGAGGACATGTGAACAGGGAGTTGGAGGTTCCGAGCAAAACTAAATATGAATGGAAATGAGATTTTGCATATTCCAAATAGGTTTTTTGGGAGAAAAGATAGAAGGGTGGTTTTCTATCCAGGACAGCTGAGAGCCTGCTACAAATGCAGTAGCAAAAGGCACCTTAGCATTACCTGTGATAGAGTGAGATGTGTGTTGTGTGGGGAATATGACCAAGATAGTTCAGTGTGCAGAAATCACTTTAAGTGCAACTTATGTGAAAAATTAGGCCATGCATACCATCAATGCCCTTGGGCTGGCCAGAACAGACAAGGATTCCTAAATCAGGACGATCTGGTTAATGAAACCCAGGAATTATGTAGGCCTACAAGGCCAGAGCAGGCCAACAGGGAGGAACCACAAGAAGAACCCCCTCCACCTCCCTCTGTATCAGTACCCACATGTCCAGCAACAAACATATAAACACCCACACAAAATGTAGGACAGGAGAAAACCCCAAGTACCTCCAGAGTAGAGCATGAAAATAATGAAATGCCACCCCCTAAGCCAGAGATTAGTTTCTCTATTGCAAAAACGGTAACAAGATCTAATAAACTTAAAGGCCCTGTAGGTCCAGCGACTACTCAAAATGCTTTTTAGGTCCTTCAAAACATGGAGGGAGATTCCGAATCAGATGTGTCCTCTCTTTCTGGCATAGTGTCAAAAATGGAGTTTGAGGATGAATCCTGTTTGGAAGTAAAAGAAACCAAGAAAAAGAAAGAGAGAAAGAGGAAAAAAGATAAAGAAAATATGTATGACAATATAACAAACATGGCAACACTGAGGCTAGTTACTTTTAATACTTGCAGCATCAAAAATTGTAAAAAACGGGGAGCACTTTTGAGCTTTTTTAAAACTTTCCCATTTGATAATCTATTTTTACAGGAAACTAGATTTAGTTCCCTTTTTGATGTTATGCAAGCAAAAAAACCTAGTCCTGGTTACCATCCTATTGGACCTTTGGAGAGGACACAGCAGATGGGATCAGAATTCCTTTTAGACATCCACATGTGAAAGTACAGAGACTGGTGGATGTTTTACCAGGAAAGGGATTAGTAATAGATTGCATTTATAAAGGTTTCTTTTTCTATGCCTAATTAATACTTATGCACCCCAGACTAAAAGCTTGAGAATAAACTTATTTAATAGTATAAAACCATATCTCTTTACAAATAAAATGGTGATATGGGGGGGGTGATATGAATTGTAGTGTAGATGTCAAAATTAAAGATATATACAAAAAAAGGTTTATTGCGATACCCATGTTCTGAGGGATATTTTAAACACTGCTAGATTGCAGGATGGTTACAGGGCACTACAGACAGAAGGTGGATCTACTTATAGAAGAAGTGCATATACCACTAGGATAGACTATCTTTATGTTTCTAAAAAGTTAGTTGTAAAAAAATGTAATCTGACATATAGTGAATTTTCTGATCATCATATCTTACAATGTGAAGTACAGATGAAGGACGTTCCTCCTAAATTTCCATCAGTAATGAGAAGATGGAAGTTGAATACTACTATTTAGAACAGCAGGAAATATAAAAGCAAATATCACATCTGTTTTAGTACAGGAGATCTGTTTTAGAATGTTATGCAAATTGGTATTCATGGCGGCATGACACCAAGGTAGATATAAAAACTAATTTTGTAGTTTTGGGCAGGACCAAAAGTAATATTGAATATTTAAGTTATTTGGGTCTTAGAGATCAATTCTATAAACTTATGTCTTTACCAAATATTCTGGACATCAGAATCAAGTCACAGATTGACGAAATAAAAAAGAAAATGAGATGTTTTCAATTGAATAGAGCAACCTCACTATATGCTGAACTTAAGTATGGAACAGTAAACCAACCATTTTCTGACCCTTATGAGGCTTGTACATATAAACTGGAGCACAAAGTAATGGAGGGCCTGTATGATCAAAATGGTTTCTTAAAAAAATCAGATGTAGAAATGCTGGAAATAATCTCACACATGGTTAGTTCCACCTTATGGGAGAGTTTTGAACAACAGAGCACAAGGGAAACTTTGGTGACATGCCACCTTCTAACATTATCAGAGGTTACAATTAAGGAGATAGAAGGTCCTATTATATTATCAGAAGTCCAAGAGGCCATCTCAAAACTCGGACCAGAGGTATCACCAGGAGAAGATGGCTTAACAAATGAATTTTTTTAGTACTTACAAAGAGGATTTAGCAGAAATCCTAGCTGAAGTATTTAATGAAATATTGCTGGAAGGGAAGATCCAGCAAGATTTCACAAATGCTATTATTATCTATTTACATAAAAAGGGTAATAAGAAAATCATCAATATTTGGAGGCCCACCATTAGCCTTCTAAACTCAGACTACAAAATTCTATCTGCAATCTTATGCAAAAGGCTACAAAAGGCAGCAGTACAGCTTATTCATCCTATTCAAACTTGTTCCATCCCTCAAAGGAACATACAACAAAATTTAAGGGTTTTAAGGAATATTTGTGAATACAGTAAACAAAGGAAGTTGCAAGGCTTTTTGATTATGGTGGCTCAAACCAGAGCATTTAATAATGTGTCTCATGCTTTTTTACTAAGAAAATTGCAGGAATATGGTATTCCACGATCTTTGAGTGGTTGGATTAGGTTAATATATAGCAATTCTGTAGCTATTCCTTCTATTAATAGGGGACCTAATTCATATAAAAATGGGAGTAAGACAGAGGTGTCTCCTTAGTCCCTTGCTATATACTTTTTGTTTAGACCCCATTATAAAGGACATCCTGCACTTTGCTATATCTACTATAAAAAAATTGAAGATGTAGAAAATCACAAAAACAGAGGTATTAACATTATATAGGAAACCTTTGTATATGACGGGAATGGGAAGGAATCATGCAATACAAGTAGATTTTCCTAGATGCCTGCCTACTAAATTACAATATGTCCTACATGTATTAAAAGATAAAATAATTCCAGTCCATATGTGGGATATACAGTGGTTGAGCTGTCATGGCAAACTATGGGTAAAAAGGGAACTGGAAACACAAGCCTATCACAGAAAGACAATATCTAAGACTAGAATGCGGAGGACAGGAGGAAACCTTAGAACATTTCTAAATCTTTTGTTTCTTTGTAGCAAACTTCTGGTCAGATTTGGCCAATAGACAGCAGTGGGGCCCAGTTAGACATATACAATAGCAGTGTCTTGTTTTGGGGGAATATACAGGAATATATACACAATATCACCCAAGTACATTAAATGTGATATTTTCATGTATTAAATATTATATGTGGCAGGTTAGATGACAGTTTTCTTTACAACATATTAACCCTTTCAGGGCCGCAGACTGATCCATGAGTCCAAAATTCCTATACGTTCGAATTCTGTTGGCAGCCTAAGGGTTAGCACTCTCAATTTGATAATAGTGAAGCAAATCAAAGAAGCCTTAAAACAAATAAAACAGAGGGACAATGCACAATTTGATAGAGGGGAAATGTTCTCATTTGTGGAGAAATATCCATTGGCTAGCTTACAATTTGTAGGAAAAAATGTTTTCATGAAATACATGACTTTGATTTGAAACATAGAAACGTAGACTTTGTCGGCAGATAAGGACCGCTTGGCCCACCTAGTCTGCCCATTTCCCTACCTATAGGATAAGCCGCAGATCCTAGTTAACTGCCAACAGCCTATTTCTTCCTACCCCCCACAAGAATTGCCTTATGTCTGTCCCATATATTCTTGAATTCTCCCACAGTTTTAGACCCCACAACCTCCTCAGGAAGGCTGTTCCATGCATCCACTACCCTCTCTGTGAAAAAATACTTCCTCACATTGCCCCTGAACTGCACCCCCTCTATCTTTAAATTGTGTCTCCTTGTTCTTGCATGTCTCTTTTTCTGAAAGATGCTACCCTCTTAGACTTTGTTGATTCCACTGAAGTACTTAAACGTTTCTATCATGACCCCCCTTTCCCTCCTTTCCTCAAGGGTATACATATTGTGCTCCTTTAGTGTCTCCTTGTATGGCTTCTCTTGCAGACCCTGCACCATTCTAGTTGCCTTCCTCTGGACTGCCTCTATCCTGTCTATGTCCTTGTGGAGATGGGGTCTCCAGAACTGGATGAAGTACTCCAGATGGGGTCTCACCAACTGTCTGTACAGAGGGATAACAACTTCCTGTTTTCTGCTGGTGATGCCTCTCCCTGTGCATCCCAGAATACCCCCAGCTCTCCCTACTGCCTTCTCACATTGCTTGCTAACCTTAAGGTCATCTGATATGATTACTCCCAGGCCCCTTTCCTTTTTTGTTTTTGTTACTACCTCCCTCCCATTGCGTAATCTTCCCCTGTGTTTTTGTTTCCCAGGTGGATTATTTTGCACTTCTTTGCATTGAATCCTAGCTGCCATACTTCCGATCATTCCTCCAACCTTGCCAAGTCCCTTCTCATCCTTCCCACGCCTCCTTGTGTATCAACCCTTTTGCAGATCTTTGTGTCTTCTGCAAAGAGGCATACTTTTCCTTCCAGTCTCTCTGCAATGTCACTTATAAAGACATTAAAAAGGACTGGACCCAGTACTGAACCCTGCGGTACCCCACTAGTAAACCCTCTTTCTTCAGAGTGGACTCCATTTACAATTACCTTCTGTGTCCTGTTGTCCAGCCAATGTTTTACCCAGGCTACCACCCTGAGACCCACTCCCAGGCTGGTTAATTTGACTGTTAATCTTTTGTGTGGGACTGTGTCAAATGCCTTGCTAAGGTCTTGGTAGGCCATGTCCACAGCCCCTCCCTGGTCTACTACTTTGCTCACCCAGTCAAAGAAATCAATTAGATTTGTCTGACATGATCTTCTTGCTGTGAACCCATGCTGCCTTGGGTCCTGTGCCCCACTGGCCTCTAGGTACTCAACAATTCTTTCCTTCAGAAGTGATTCCATCACTTTCCCTACCACAGAGGTCAAACTGACAGGTCTGTAGTTTTCTGCCTCTATCTGTCTTTGATTTATTTTTGTTTGTTTAAAGCTTTTGAGTATCTACATTAAGAATTATGAAGTGATGCTTTGTTTTTGCTGTCTTTTTTTATTTATTTTGAATGTTTCACTACTGATGTCATGTTTTTTTCTTGCAATAAAAATCACCCTACTCACCAGTAAGGAAATTGCTGGTCATTTCCAAGATGGCCAATTGGAGTGTGGTGGTGGAAGGAATGGAGGTGACAGGCCTCCTCCTCTGTCCCTTTTTCTCAAGAGGCTGAAAGTTGTAATATGGATTTATCAGAGCTAAATGATGAAGAAGTTGGAAATGAAGTTTTTTTTGTCTACAGAGGATCTGAGTTTGAACCAGGACCAAACTATACTGGAGCAAGGTACTGCCAGTAAAGATGTAAAAAGTGAAGAGGTGCATGAGTTAACTCTTCAAAATGACATGCTTAAACAGATTGCAGAGAAAGAAGTAAGGCATGCACAACATACTGCCTTTCTAAAAGCTCAACTCACAAAACTGACTGTAGCCTCCTCTCTTGACATCGGCCGTGGTAATTTTGACAACCAGAGCTCTGACGCACATTCATCAAAGAAGGATGCCACCTTGAAACATGATCCAAACTCTGGACAAGAAGTACAAGTTTTTCCTATAATCTTTCAGAGAGAAATGTGGCTGGCAGTAAAAACGCTAACAGTAGCGTGTGCCCAGAGCCACTTGAGGAAAAGAATAATGTTTTACTTGTTGTAAATGCAACTGGCAGCGAAATCCAACAAAATGATTCTGGTAGTAAAAAGGTAGCAGACAAATCACCAGGGTCACCACAGCTGCAAGAGAATCCCAGAACATATTCAGTTGGTACTTCTCATGTGGGATCAGAATTAACAACAATAATCACCAGGTCTACAGATATAAACCCCAAGGAAATCTCTGCTCACTGTCAAACTGGAGAACAGTCTACTAAAACTGACACTCTCCTGGCACAGGGGGAAAACAACACAGTGTATCAAATAGACTTGCAAAAGCAGGCGGGAGTAACAACCTTCATGTTTTCAGCCAAAAATTCACTGTGCAGGGATATATAGTGCTTTGTATGAGTCACTGAATGCTTGGTGTAACAATGCTTGTTGTAACATGTTTGGTTTTGGTCTTACTCATTCCCGCCCTTTTGTTGTTTTTGTTGACCAGGTAAGTGCACTAGACAAATCCTGCCTATTTTCAGGCACGACCCGGGGGAGGGGGATACAGATGAATGCCAACTGACCTTGAACCAGATTAAGCTGTTGGTGGTATTTTTAGTGAATGAGGGAAATTTAGCCAGGACACCGGGGAAATTCCCCTACTCTGCCTGCAGAGGGACTACTGCTCTCCTGGAGTGGTGGTCAGTTGTGGGATGGAGGGCGAGGAGGTTGGATGTCTGGTACAGTCGGAGGTTCTATCCCAGACCTCAGCTGTTGCAAGCACAAGAGATATGTTTCCAAACGGAGGTTTTTTTCCATGGTTCTACTGAGGTGCAGTCTGCTAGGAGGCAGACAGAAGCTGTGATTCTCCCGAATACCATGGAGGGCTTACTGGATCAGGAACCAATTATTTCAGGTGTTTCTGTAATGCAAGCTGTATCTACTGCACTGGTTGTCCATCCGGTGCCTGAGTTGGGTACTGCTGATGATGGAACTGCGCTAACTCTGCCATTCCCTGTGGAAACTGCTTTGTCGGCGGCTGTCAAGCCTGGGGTAGCAGCTCAGCTGGCTTGGACAGACTCACGGATGACATCAGAGAGAATCCGGAAGTCATTCTCAGTCATGGAGCTAGTCGAGGTGCCAGGTTCCGAGGAATGGTCGAAGGAGGATTCGCTCACACAAGCTGGCTGGATTCAAACCCCTCAAGGGGCCTGGGTGCCGGATTCCAATTGGGTCTCTTTTTCTTCAGGGGCTACTTCGCTACAAAGTACTGTACAGAAGTGCAAGGGGGAAGGGGAGCAGCCTGTGCTTGTTCCAGGCGAGGGCATGGGTGTTGCGGTGGATGAACTGATTGAATTACATACACCTACTACTGTTACTGCATGAACTGCCAATTTTGAGCATTGGGATCGATCCACTACCCCCCCCTTTCCCACATGGAGAGGGTCATAGATCTGGACCTAGATATTCAGATTTCTTTAAAAACAATAAAGTGGAACAAGCTCCTCGGCGTAATGCTGTTCAGCTGAGGTATAGAGGGGATCTCCTGGAGCATCCTGATAGACTTTATGTGGCTCAACATCTCTTAAAACAATCTATGGGTTTTCAAGCTGCTGATATTTTTTCCCTTATCAATGTCAGGGGAGAGGATACCTTTGATATTAGCTTTAGGACTTGTTCTGGGCTGGATTCTTTTTGGAAAAAATATGACATGTTTAAAGCAATGCCTTTATTGTCTCCTTTTTGGGCTATCCCCCTTACTAAACCTCTGTATAAATCGGTGGTTGTTATGTTTCGGAATGAGGGGGTAAATGTGGGAGATATCTACTATTGGATGGAGCAAAAATATCAGGTTATAGGGCCTCCTGAGGCTATCATTGATAGTGAAGGGATTTGGAATGGTAGCTTGAGGTTTAAAGTTAAATTACACTTGGTGGGCAATAATGTGCAACATATTCCCAATAGTTTTTTTCTTGGGAAAAGATAGAGGGGTAGTTTTTTACCCAGGGCAACCAAAGGCCTGCTATAAATGTGGCAGTCCCAGACATCTTAGCAGCACTTGTGATAGGGTGATTTGTGCCCTATGTGGTGAATATGATCATCCCAGTTCAGTATGCAGGAATGTGTTTAAATGCAACCTTTGTAGTGAGATGGGCCATACCTATCATCAGTGTCCTTGGGCAGGCCAGAATCGTACGGGAGGGCTTAATCAGGAGAATTTAGTCTCTGAGGCCCCCAAAAAGTATAGGCCACCCAGATCAGAACCCGGTTCTGAGAAGGCCTTGGGGTCCTCTGCTTCAGATCTCACTCAAGCACCTACTACCTCAGCTAGGCCTGCTGCTTCTGAACCCACCCCAGTCTCCCCCATGGCTCACTGTTCCTCTGTTTCAGTTTCTGTTTCAGAGGGTGATTCAGGGCAGATGCCCCCTTCCCAGATGGAAGCTGATTTTCTCCCTCAAAAACGGGTGACTAGATCCTCCCTGAAACCGAAGGTCTTAGCGGGCCCCATTTTAACACAAAATTCCTTTCAGGTACTCCAGGAACAGGAAGGGGGTTTTGAATCTGATGTTTCATCCTTATCAGATATGATTTCTGAAATGGAATGTGATGAGGATACTCCTCGGAGAGTTCCAACTTCAAAAAAGAAGGTAGGGAGAAAGAGGAAAAAGGATAAAGAGGAGGGTTGAACATGGCAAATAGGAAAGTTTTATCTCTTTTGTGGTTAAGTTTTTCTTCTACATCTATACATGGCTTCTTTTTGTCTAATTTCACTTAATGTTTGTAGCATTAAGTCCTTTCGTAAACAAATGGCCTTATTGGAATTTTTCCGACACTGCCCTTTTGATGTTTTACTTATCCAGGAAACTAGATTCTCTTCCTTACAGGACATTGTCCAGGTTAAAAAACATTGGCCTTGGGGGCCTTCATTTTGGTCATTTGGGGAAGATACAGCTGGTGGTCTTGGGATTCTTTTCCAGGCACCCCGAGTTCAGGTTCAGAATGTATTCGATATTTTGCCAGGAAGAGCTTTATTATTGGATTGTGTGTATGTCGGTTTTTCTTTACGTATTATTAATACTTATGCTCCTCATAGTAAAAAAGCTAGAATTGAACTGTTTTCCCTTACTAAACCTTTTTTATTTTCTTCTAGGCTATTATTTTGGGGAGGTGACATGAACTGTAGTTTGGATATAAAACTACGGGATACGGTTCAGCAAAAAATATATTGTGATTCTCATGCATTACGTAATAATATTCATACTGCAAATTTGATGAACATATATAGATCATTGTATACTGATGGGGGATTTACTTACCGATGGAGTGCATATCATACTCGTATTGATTATATTTTTTCTTCTAGACAGTTAACAGTTCATGATTTTGGGTTACGTTTTTGTGAATTTTCTGACCATTGTATTCTACGGTGTAATTTTCAATTTTCTCTAGTTCCCCCCTCTTTTCCAGGGGTGCCTCGGTGTTGGAATTTGAATTCGGTCATGTTGGATGATCCAGTTATTAAAACTAAAGTTGAATTATTATTTCAATTTCGGGGTTCGGTAGCGGTTTTGTATGACTCCTGGTATTCTTGGTGGCGGGATACAAAAATGGATGTCAAAACTTTGTTTCTTGATTTGGGGAAATCTAAGAGAAATAAGGATTATTTGGGTATTTAGTTTTAAGAGACCAATTTTACCATCGTTTATCTCTCCCTACTGTAGCAGATGGTAGAATTAAAGCTCAGTTGGATATTGTTAAGCAGAAAATGAGGGATTATCTTTATAAGTGTGCTGCATTTGTGCATGCTACTTTTAAATTTGGTACCACCAAAACACCTTTTTTAGATCCATTTGAGGCATGTAAAACAAAATTGGCAAATAAAAACATGACTGGTCTTCTGGACCATTTTGGTAAATTACGGACGTCACATGTGGAGATGTTAGACATTATGTGAGCAAACCTTCAGAATTCTTTGTGACAGGAGTTTGTTCCTACTGTAGCTTGGGATTCTTTAATAAATTGTTCTTTGCCGGTATTGTCTCCTGAAATTATGGCTGATATTGATGGTCCAGTTACTTTGCCTGAGGTATTGTAGGTTATTTCTCACTTATGTTCAGGTGTGTCCCCAGGAGAAGAAGGACTAACAAATGAGTTCTTTAAAACTTTTAAAGAGCTAGTAGCTCCATTGTTAGTAGAAGTCTTCAATGAATTTCTGATGGCCGTGGAGGTTCCACAGGGGTTCTCCTCAGCAATGGTGGTTTACATACATAAAACAGGTGATAGATCAAATTTGGGTAATTGGAGGCTGATTAGCCTTTTGAACACTGGCCCAGATATTCAAAAGAGTTGAGCCATGCACAATAGGGTTGCACCTGTGCAAGTCCAAAAATGCGCCATTCTGCGATATTCAGCAGGAGGCAGTTGCGCCCCCCAAATCACGCTGAGCAACAGCGCAATGATAATGAATGCATGTGCAACTGAAGGGGGAGGAACTATGCATAAATGGCACAGTGCGATATTCAACAACATGCGCCATGCACAATAGAGGAGCCAGCGGAAGTTGCACCATAGCGGAAATGAGCCAAAATAAAAGGGAGCAAGGGAGAGACACAAGAATGCTACAGGGAAGGCACATGAGGCTGAAGTCTAGCAGGACAAACTGGGCAGCAGGAACACACAGAACAGGCCAGGAAAGGGCACCTGGAATCAACAGGCTCAGGGGAAGGTGTGGAGAGCCACAGTGCAGAAGGGGGAAGTACTTGCCACACAGCAGTGAGGCCAGCACAGGCAGGTGTTCCCGGTGCAGGGGAAGTAGCAGCCAGAACAGTGGGGGGAATACAGAAACAGCTGCCGGGGGGGGTGAACACAAGGCAGGGACATGGCCAGTGCCACCATCCAGATGGAGGCAGTAATGAGGGGGGTGAAAAGGCAGCCAGCAGGGGGGCGTGGCCATGGAAGGGCCTATCAGCGGTATGCCCCCAACAGGCAGTATTGAGCCCGCACCAGCTTTGAGCTGTATAGTGATATGGAGATCGTGGGCCGGTACTGCCTGAATCAGGCTATTCTGAGGTGGCTCTGTGAGCTGTGCAGTGATGTGATGCAGGCACCCACACGACGGAGCCATGCTCTGTCAGTGGAGACAAAAGTGACAGCTTGCATGAGCTTACTCACCACGGGTACCTTCCAGAGACCAACTGGGGACACCACAGACATAACCCGTTGGCCACATCATGCCACCTCACCCAATTCCTCAGCACACTGCTGCCACATGCTGCAGAGTACATCCATTTCCCCAGCACACCATCAGAGTGCACAGCAAACATACAGGAGTTCCACAGGGTAGCATGTATGCCTGGTGTGCTAGGAGCAATAGACTACACCCATGTGGCCATCCGCACACCACCTGGCCCCGAGGGGGCTGCATATATAAATCACAAGGGCTATGCCAGCATCAACTGCCAGGTGGTGTGCAATGCCAGGGGGTGCATAATCAATGTCTGTGCCACATACCCTGGGGGAACACATGATGCCTTCATCTGGCACCAGTCAGCACTGTGCCACAGATTCGAGAGTGGGGATATCCCCACTGGCCACCTAGTGGGTGAGTATGCAAACCAAATGGACAATCATAGGGCCTGGGGGGGCATGGTCAGAGGTGACATGGGTACTGGCCTACATGGCCCAGGGTAGGGTGATGCTGATCACCAAACTAACCTCCACCCTCTACACACAGGTGACAGTGGATACCCACTCTGTCCCTGACTGCTCACACCCTACCGGCGGCCCGCGACCCCATCACAGCAATGCTACAATAAGGAACATGCCACCACATGTAATGTCATCCAGCGGCTGTTCGGGATGCTGAAGGCACGTTTCCATTGCTTGGACACCTCCGCCGGTGCCCTACAGTACAGCCCCTCAAAGGCCTGTGGGCTATTCCTGGCCTGTTGCATCCTGCACAACATGGTCAACGAATGTGGGATAGCCATACAGGTCAAAGAGGGGGATAGCAATGGGGACGATGAGGAAACCGGTGACAATGGTGATGGGCAGCCCCCCCCGGGTGACAGGACCCCTGACTGCTCCGGCTGGCACAGCTGCACTGGGACACCATTACAGAGGAGCACTTCAGCCAACCCAGGTAAGTCATGGGGCCATGTGCAACACCAGTGGCTAAGGCACAACCCACAAACACACATGGACACACACCAGGGTGCATGCCGTCAAGGGAAATGGCCGGGCATGGAACCACACACACCACCAGGGATGGGTGAGGTCTAACATGCCATGTGGACACACACACACACAACGCACCAGACATGCACAAAGGGTAGGAGGCACACCGACCCAGAATGTCACCCCTAGCCACACACATGTCCACAGACCACCATGCCCACTGCCTGTCCTTGTGCGTGTGTCAGATGCTGAGCACCATTGCACATTGGTGTACAGTGCAATGCAGGCATCATCATGCACATGCAACTGCAGACAGCAGCCGGGAGGGTGTGCAGATGGACTGTGTGTCTGCGTGCTGGGCAAGGTATCCACCAGTGCAATGCCCACTGAATGACACAATGCACACAGAGCAGCACCAGACAGTAGCTGCATTGGGAGACAGGTCAGTCACATGCCACAGTGCCCCAGCCACCACGGATGCATGGGCAGCTCCGCTGAGACCCGCCAGCACTGGCAGGCTGACCACTGGCCTCATGGGGTGGCACCGATGGTCTCCCAGGGGTTCCACTGCATGAACGCGACCATGCTCGCGCAGGGGTCTGCAGCACACCAAACATGCCTGCGCCAGGCATGCTCGGGATGCCCACAGCTGAACCCGGTATCGACAAGGATGGTGTCACACGATGCTGGGAATGGGGGTGGACAGTGCACTGCATGGTGTCTGTGATGCATGGACAAATAACTGTGCCCATTGTGGCCATGACAGTAGTGAATGCCTGTGTCTGCCTGTCAGTGGCAGCAGTCACATCCTCCCGCAACCGGTCCATCCCTGCCAGGATCAGAGCGGTGTCTCTGCTGCGAAGCTCCTCTGCCCACTCCAGAGCCTCACGCAGTGCATCCACAGACATCGCAAGCTGCATCTGCTGGTTGACTGATGCTTGCAGTATGCAGGTGTGCTCATCCAAGAGGTCATCTGCCTTCTCGGCATCCTGTCCCTCAGGGTGTGTGTGGCCCTGATGCTCAGCACCCCTTGAGGGTGGCACTTCACATCAGGACCAGGTCTGGGCATGTCCACAGGTGGTGCACTGATGCCGGCCCCTGACACTGTACCCCCAAGCCTATTGGCCGACTGCTGATGCTGCCCCTCCGGCTGCCACTCCCCAGGGCTCATTGGTGCCACTGCAGTGGCCTCAACAGCCCCACTGTCCTGTATAGACACCAGTGCTGCCCCACTGGTGCTGACAGGCACAGGCTGGGACTGTGATGACATGCAAGCCTCCATGGTGGCACCGGCCACAGCCATGGCCGCGATGTTACCTGCTGTGTGGCCATCGCGTGACACACACATGTCACTGCCCATGGCGTTAGCGACATCATCATCGGTGATGGGCCCGGCACCAGCCCAACTCACAGCATGCTGGCATCCGTGGACGCTGGCATGCTGGGACATGGGCAGGGCCTCCTCCGTACCTGTTCCAACAACATCAATCTGGACAGCCAGGTGGGCCCACTGTCTCACTGAGCTGCATATACCTGTGGAGGTGGATGGGCCCTCCTCCATCTCCATCTGACTCACCTCAGAGGACAGGACCACCACTGCTGACCCATGCAGATGCTCAGGATCTGTAAAGGAAAACAAAGTCGTGTTACTGCATGTGACCTACCCTGCCCCCCCAATAGACAGACCATGACCTACTATGCAGTGACAGGCTACTATCCATCTGGAAGCCACCACCCAGAACACCCTCAATGGCACAACGCTGCATGCTGCCAGCAACCCTCTCCTCCTGTGGGGTCAGGTGTAGTACCTCCAGCTGTCCCCCACCTGTTGCAGCTCATGCTGCCCTGATGGCAGCCACCTTCTCCTTTATCCTCCTCCTGTCAGCGCCCATCTTCTTCTTGCACTCCTGCACAGAGCGCTGGTGGCTGCCATGCAGGTTCACTGCACATGCCATGTCCTCCCATGCAGCAGCACGGGCCTGTGGTGTTCCCTGCCATCCTCTGAGAAGTGGCTCCTGATCCAGGTAGGCCTCAAACAGGGCATCCGTCTCGGCCTTGGTGAAATTAGGCCTTCTCCTCCTCCCACCACTGTGTTCCTCCTCTCCCACAACTCGCTCGGTCATGATTTAGCCTGTGAGAATGAATGTTGTTACCTGTGACTGTGCAGTCCCATGCATGTCCCAAAATCCACAGTCCACACTCCCAAATAGCATGTAACTCACCAATAGACTGCAGTAACCGACTATGGCCAGTGCAGCCCAATGTCTCACTTTTATAGCGCAACCCATGCAAAAGAGGCGAGGCGTAACTTTAGGGGGATGCAAATTGCAGTGCTGCGCCATTGAATGGCTGATTAGCTGATTTGCATATGATGGCTGAATATCGCGCTGTTGCACTTTGCGCAATTGTGTTGAACTTGCTGAGCCATGGACGCAGTTCTGTGACATGCGCAATACACACCTAACTGCGCATGCCCGGGCTGCTGACGCAGGTGCCTGCCGCGCTGCTGATGTGCTGTGCGAGGGAGGCAATGCAGGGCACAGCCACCATTGTGCCAGTGGTGCTACAGTGATGTTCACCTATATGGCGCTGTGGCACTGGGGCATTGTAGGTGTACTGGGGCAACAGCACGGTAGGCCACTACAGGAGGTAGCACACAGGCACCCAATTGTGCTACACGCATTGGGTTCCAATGGCGTGTGCCTGTCCATGCGCCAGAGACCCTTGACCCTGTGTCCGACCTTTACCCCCTAGGCGCCATGCGTCAGGCATGGGTGCACCACTATCGCACTGTTCGGTGACAGCACGATAGGGAATGGCAGCACTGTACCACGCAGCATCTGCACATGGTGGAACCACGCTGCAGAGCGCCATTTTGAACCTACTGAGCAAGTGAGATGGTGAGGAGGAGAGCTGCCCAGTGGACCCAAATCGAACTGGCAAACCTGGTTGCCATTGTTGAGCCACTATATGGCCCACTGTTTGAGGAGGCACCACTGGACAGGTCCAGGAGCCAGGTGTGGCAGGAGGTGGCCGAAGCCCTGGAGGAGGCAACAGGAAGGGGCAGATGGCAGAGCAGTGCTGCCACAGGTATGGGGACTTGAGGCAGAGGGACCCAGACCTGCTTGCCTGCCTGTGGGCACGTGCTAGAAGGGGCACAGTGCCACAGCCAGGTAGGTGTGACATCCACACACTTTTATCTTCCTTATGGGTACCACAGTTGCATGTGTCTGGAACATGGGGGAGGGACCATCCGGTGTTGGCTGTGGTGGTGTTATCAGGGTGTGGGGTGGGTGGATCTGGCTGGGTGGGATTGCACACACATGGGGGCAGGGGGGACTTTGCTACAGGATTGTACTGATGTTCCTCTCTCCATGTTTGCACCACAAGGCCGAAAGAGAGGCGGCTGGCCAGGGAGCAGAGGCGCCAGCAGGAAGACAGGGCCATTAGGAGGGGAGAAGGTCCACAGTGCCAGAGGGACCAGCCTGATGATGGTCAGTGCCATACCTCCATGATTACTATTGCATGCTGTGTAACAGGGCGGGCAGCGGGGCATGGCCACCATCCATTGACACCACTGCCATGCACGCAACTTGTTACAGTCAGCACTGTCCAGTGGCACTGCATGTCTGGGAGTGCATCAATGGTGGTCCATGCATGCACTGGGTACATGGCTGTGCCACTGCCTTCGCACCACATAGCCATATCACTAAACAGCCACGGTGGTGCTGTGCAGGACTTGGCCGGTGGGTGTGTGCAGCCATCTGCATGGCTGTATGCACCTGGGTTGGCAGGTCTTGTGGACATGATCACTGTGGGTGGTCACACACCATCACAGAGGCAAGTCCCATGGCCGTATGCCATGCACAGTAGGTGGGCTGTATAGGGCTGTGCATTCACACCTATTGACTGTGCTCCCTTGTCCTAGGTGTCCACCAGCTGCAGGCTATCCAGGAGGCACTGCAGGAGATTCTAAATGTGGCGAGGGCATCATTTGAGATCCTGCAAAGGATTGAGCGGCTGGGGGTCCGGAGGAGAAATGGGAGGCGGAGCAGCTGGAGTGGGGAGCGGGGAGCGGGGCTCCCAGTGACCATCTCTATGCCCCTGATTTCCCCTACCCCCCTGGACCCACCCTCACACCCCTCCTTTCCTGTCTTATTTGTTCGCCCCTGCCCTTACCCACCCCACCTTGTTTGTGGCCCTCCCCCACACATTTGTACATAGTTGTAAATAGTTTTATTTGATGTTTTTCATTACAAGTCTTTTGATATGAATACTGTGGTGGTCTCTGATTTGCAGTGGGCTATAGGTGCTCAGCTGCAGTGGTGTGCATGGCATCAGGGGTGGTGCAGTCATGGGTATGTGTGTGTGTCCATGAGGAAGAGACTATGGTGTGGGAGTAGCTATCAGTCAGTGTCTGTGGTGTGTGTGTTGTTCCCTGTGCACTGGATGACTATGTGCAGTGGTCCATGGTGCATGATCTGTGTCCATGGTGCACCTGTCAGTCCATCCATGGCCTGTGCAGCTGACACCCTTGCATGTCTGTGACCTGCACGGTCTGCTGACATGTCAGTGGTGGCTGTCCATGCAGGGCAGCCACTGTACCCCGTCACATGCTGGGTTGCCTCCTGTCACTGGTGTGGTGCATGTCTGCCTCAGGTGACACTGTGCCCTCCGTGGTTGTTGTCCCACCTCCATGCTGTGGCTTGTGTGTGTTGCAGGGGATGTGCACCACTGTCTGTGACTTGTGCTCCGGGCAAATGATGATGGGGTACAGGTCCACAGTGCCTGCGCAGGGTGGCTGGCACTCCTGTGCCATGGAGGACCGCTGGCCATGTGTACATGGTTTCCATGGGCCCACGCTGGGGCTTGGTTGCCCCGCTACTACGTCCCTGTGTTGGTGTGCCCTTGGGTATGGGTGGGTGTTTGTCCACGCACTGTGTTGCATCCGGGTGTGGTGCATGCTTCCATGCACCACTGTGGGTGTCTGCGCTGGCTGTTGTGGCCAGTGCTGGGTCAGGGTGTGTCTTTGGGAGGGTGTGCAGGGTGCTGTACCACTGGTGGTGGGGTCCAGGGCATGCCCTGTCACATGTGGGGTACCTCGTGTGCCGACGCATGGTCAGTCTCTCAGCTGTACCTTGGGGGGCTGTGCATTGTGGCACTGTGTATGCCATTGTTGCATCACTGTGTGCTGCCACCCACTGATGGGTGCTCATGGTGGGGCTGCCTTGCATGGTTCTGTGGTGCACAGGGTTGCATTGTCACAGTGGGGGGGGTGGCATGCATGGGGTATCCTGCAGTGGTGGGCGCTGCTCCTGTGCAGGGTGTCTGGGGTCATGGTGCAGGGTGTGCTCTGCATTGGGGGATGGTGTGGCACGGGTGGTCGGCCCTCCTTGTGTGCTGGTCACAGCTTGCCAGGGGGTGTGATGGGGCACCATGGCCCAGCTGTGGGTTGGTTGCTTGTCTCCATGGGCCAGTGGTTATTCCAGCCCTCCCCCAGTTGTGCAGTGCATGGGGTGTGGGGGGACAATGTCTGTTCTGCTGTGTGTTCCTCTGCCCATCTGTGGCATGGGTGGTGGGCCCCTGCATCACTGGTTGTGCTGTTGCATTGCTGCCCTGCTGCTGGGGGTCATCCCTGGTTGTGCTATGGTGCCTCTGGACTGCTCAGCTGTACATCCCTTGTTGCACTATGGCACATCAAATATGCTCAGCCTCCCCTCTCTAGTTGTGCTATGGTGCAGGTGGTGCAATATTCAGTCGTCGGCTGTAGGCGCATCTTGGCAGCTCAGTTTTTGAATATTGCGCCTCTTGTGCATGGGCGCAATGGACTTGCACTTGCTCCTGTTATTGCACACTTTTTGGGCACAGTTTGAATATCTGGGCCACTGACTATAACATTTTTTCACAAATTTTGTGTCATCACTTGCAAAAGGTGGCAGCTGAGTTGATTCACCCTGTCCAAACATGGTCTATTCCTGGTAGGAACATCCAACAGAACCTTCAGTTACTAAGGGATGTTTGTGAGTTTGGGAGGCAAAAGAAGTTGCAGGGGTGTTTGATTACTCTGGACCAGAAAAAAGCTTTTGACAATGTGTCTCACTCCTTTTTATTTAAAGTTTTACAGGCTTATGGTATTCCTCCCTCTATGATTAAGTGGATTCGTTTTTTATACCAGCAAGCAGTGGCCATTCCGGTGGTGGGTGATCTGTTGGGGTCTCTGGTTTTGATTCAAAGGGGGGTTAGGCAGGGTTGTCCCCTTAGTCCCCTTCTTTATACGTTTTGTTTAGATCCTATGCTCTGAGTAATTCTGAATGACCCTCTGATTATAGGGATATCCCCTAGTCCAGGAATTTTTTCTCAAAAAATGATGGCATATGCGAATGACATCTGTCTCTTGCTTGCTTCTGTCCAGACTGGAATATATGCCCTATAAGTGTTGGATTCTTTTACAGGGATTACTGGGGTAGGTTTTAACCATCATAAAAGCAAGGCTTTGCAACTTGGGGATGGGGACCCAGTACTTTCAGTAAGTACTATTCAGGTCTCTCCTCAGTTCATTTCAATTTTGGGGCTTAAGTTTGGTGAACAGGATATGGCTAGTTTAAATTGGGAAGATAGGTTACAAATTGGTGAGGCAAAGGTTTCTCGGTGGAAGTCATGGGGAATGGGGAGGAAGAAAAGGGTTAGGATTGTTAAACAATTTCTTATCCCAGTTTTTTTATATGCTGCTTATATTTTTCCTTTACCTACTAACCTTGAGACAAGAATGTTTAGCTGTTTCTTTCAGATGGTATGGGGTAGTAGGTTGAACCCAGTAAAATGGGATTTCACTTATTTTAAAGTTTCACTAGGGGGTTTGGGTATGTTACATCTAGTGGTGTTTTTTCAGTCCTTTTGTATTTTTTCTTCCTTTTATAGGTCTATGGGATCTCCCACTCAGTGGGCAGAATGGACTGTGTGTTTATTTTGAGATTTTTTTAATCAATGGGATGTTATTTTTCCAAGGTTTACTGAATCCTTACAGGTTCCTATTTTTGCTCTTCCCATGTTGAGGAGAATCAAACAGTGGATCCTTAGTAAAGCTGAGATTACTTCCATGCAGTGAAAATCTATTTATGGTCTTGTAATGGATAGACATCATGCTGTGAGGGTTGATTTTCCACAATGCCTCCCTACTAAACTTTAGATGGTAGGATCCCTGATTATATTTGGGATATTCAGTGGCTGTGCTGTCATGGGAAATTAGGCATTAAAGGTAATTGGAAGCATAAACCTGTGACTGATAGGTTGTGTTTAAGATTTTCATGTGTTAGCATGGAAGAATCACAGGAACATTTTTTTATTCTGTGCCCTTATATTAAACAGTTTGGGCTTGATTTGGCCTTAAGTTGGCATTTCTCTCCCTTAACGCACATTCAATATGAAGTTTTGATACTGGGGGTTATTCTGGTATTTATTCTAGATATCACCCTAGTACACTAGATGTCCTTTTTGCATTTATTAAATATTATCTTTGGCAGGCACGTTGTCAATTCTGTTTACAAGATGCGACTATTCCTAATGCGGTCTTGATTAGACAGATTACAGAAGCTTTGAAGCAATTTAAGATGAGGGAGTCCAGGGTATTTGACAGAGGGAAATTTCAGTCTTTTTGGCAACATGTATTTTGGTTGTAGTGCTTTCTTGCTTTTTTGTTCATTTGTATTTCTTTCTTTTGAAATGTTTTGGATTCTGTATGTGATATTGTATGTATTTTTTTGATTGTAAATATGATGTTATGTTTTTTGCAATAAAAAATTCCCCTACTCTTTTCGATAAGTGCCATGGGATCTTTAACATCCACCTGAACTACCACCAATCCAGGCAGATGGGACCTCGGTTTAAAGTCTCATCCAAAAGACGGCACCTCAGAAGTGCAGTATCCCTCTCATGCTGCACTACAGTGTCAGTACTGGGATATTAACCCAAGTGCCAGATGTGGGAACTGAACCCACAGCCCTCTGATCTCCCAGCCTCATAGGCAAGTGTGCTACCTACTGAGCCACTGACACTTTGGAAGAGCTGTGTAAGAATGAAGGCCCTGAGGGTGAGAAGAGTGCTGGAGAAGGAGGAGGAGGAGGAGGAGGAGTGGATGGAGGAGCAGTGATGGCTAAGCACTGGTGGTTGGGCATGTAGAAAATTTGTAGGAGTGTATCCCCACCCACTGAACCATGGGTGGGGCCCTCCAATTCACTGTGCAGGGATATATAGTGCTTTGTATGAGTCACTGAATGCTTGATGTAACAATGCTTGTTGTAACATGTTTGATTTTGGCCTTGCTCATTCCCACCCTTTGGAAGAGTCATGTAAGAATGAAGGCCCAAAGAGATTTGTAACCATCTCCTGCAACTTTCAGAGAGGGTACTTGGTGATACTCAAGAGAGGAAAAGCCCCCTTTACCAGAGGAAACCTCTGAGGAACCATGACCTCCAGGCTGCCCTTCCTCTGGGCAAGCTAAGAAGAGATAGAATGAAAGGCTGAACATAACTCATGTTTGGGATTAGGGATGTAGGTTTCAAAACAAGATGAATTCCATCTTCCCAGTCGTTAGATGATATGAACTAGAATGTACTTCCTGGAAGCAGATGTTGCAGCTCCTATGCGAAAAAAGTGTCCTGAAAATGAAGAAGGGTTGTATCCAAGGTGCCGAAGATGAAGTTTAACTGAATCCATGAATTCCTTAGTGGTTATTGGAGTATGGTTGGCAGTAGGTAGTAATGGAGCTGATGGTGAGGAGTTTTTAACAGTTGAAGTAATTGATCCAGGATGGTAATAGGGCACCAAGTATTGGAAGTAGGAAAGTAAGTGATGTCGACTCCTTTCTTGAATCTGTACATTTTTTATTTATTTATTTGAGATAATCGAAAGACCTTTGAGTCAAAGACTCATTGACAAAGGTTCCACTTCATACATAAAGAACAGAGATACAATACCGGTTTTACACTTTGTTAGAACCCAACAAGGATCATACACAGTAGTGGAAAACAAAATTTGGAAGAAGGTAGGTGAAGAATGTAATGGTTGGTGCTCTTGCGAAGGTGTTTCACCATTAGAAAAGTAGCAGTCGACGGAGATGGAACTGTGAATTCCCCAGAGCAGAAGAATCTGTAAAAAAGCTAGACAGATGACAGCAGATTAGACGGTGGACGAGAATACATCTAGTGGATTATTTCGTAGTAGGTTGAAAAGTTGTCTGAAAATTAGGTTGTCAATGGGTTGGCAAGAAGGAGACTTTCTGATTGTCATTTTGAGAATGACTGTCTAGAGCAGTTTAACAGCTGGATTAGAGACAATGGAGTCTGAGGCTGGATTAGACTGTAAAAGGAAAAACTGGATGCCGGACAAGCATTGTCAGATGGTGCCGTGCATCAATTTGTGAGCCGCATGGCAATATGTAATGAAGGCCAGAATAGTTGATATGGAAACAGGTATCAATGGCATTGCTGACATGGTGCAAAAAGTGGTGTATTTCTTCCAGGCTGTGGAATATATATATTTTTTTTTGAAATTTAAGTTTATTAGTTTCAAACAAAACAACCCACACAAAGAAGTAGCAACGAACAAACCAGAAAACATAACAGAACCCATATCCCTTCCCCCATAAAACAAATGTACAGGATATTCGGAAATGTTTAAAAGGTGAAGAAAACATGAAATACATATCCTGCAACCAAACCTCCAGAAAAACTATATGATCCCCACCACTCAACCCCCAACCCCTCCCAATTATAGTGCACCAGCAACAGACCACCCAACACAAAAAACCCTGAGCTCTGGATATCAAAATCTATTTACCTACTACCTTTGTAACCTAGAACAGTTTAGTTTATTAACCAGGAAAGGAACAGGTCTAGGAACCACAATAACATAAAAAACTAGAAACACTATATGTGCTATATGAGGGCCAAGGGATCAGGTCAGCAGAGCCAAGCATTAGGACAAACAAAAGGACTGCAGTTTACCCCATCTTTTGTGGAAATAGATCCATACGATCCTTGTAACTTGCAATCAAATTTTCAGATTGGAGATACAACATCACCTCCTTTAACCATTCAGCGTGTGTTAAAACCAACTGGTCCTTCCAATGTCTTAAAACCAGTTTCTTGACAGCCATAGATAATAAGGCCATGTGATATCTACGCTCCACACTGTCTATATGAGAGAGGTCACCCAGCACACAGATTTCGGGACAGAAAAACCTACTCAGACCCAGAAGGGAGTCCAGATTGTCTCGGATCGAAGACCACAGTGGAACAACTTTAGAACATTCCCAGAAAATGTGGATTAGGTTGCCCTCGGCCTGTGAACACCTGAAACAATCTGAGCCGGAAATCAGTTTGCGCTGAAAAAGTTTAACGGGAGTATAATAGAGGTTGTTAACAATATTGTATTGTACTAAACGAAACCTATCTTGGGTATGGTATTTATGTAAATTAGACCAAAAATTTCTCCAGAGCGGAACCTCATCGGGAAGAAGACGCGTCCAGATCAAGGGACCCCCAACTTCCTCCTGTGAGTTAAAATCCAAAAAGGTAAGAGTAAATCAGCGATATGGAATGAGGCTGAGAAGCCAGATTTATAATACTAGATAGAAAGGTGTACAACCGAAGCTTCTGGCCTCAGTACCAAATTTACTACCCACCAAGTGCCGGAGCTGAAACACCTTGAAAATACTTTTGGTTGGTATATCAAACCTGGTAAGAATATTGTCTGAAGTAAGAAGCGAACCAGAACCAAACAAGTGTTCCACCATAGAATCTTTAAGTTGTGGAAGCCAGCTTGGTCCTATCCAAGATTCCCCTACTCGAATATTGTGGTTGAGAACTATCGCCCGCCCTAGATCCGTGAGATTAGAGATCCGAAAGGACTTAAGACATTGTGCCCATGTCTAAGAGAAACTGCCACGTCTCATCAGAGACCAGCTGCGAGAGGATTTTTGGGGTCTGATAAAATAAAGCTAACATATCAACTCTAATTTCGGAAAGAAAGGCCTCTCCATTTGGAGCCAGATTGGGCAGGAGCTCTCAGTGTTATAGAAAACCATTTCCCTAACTTAGAAAGTGGGCCCAATAATACAGAAGGAAGTTAGAAGTCTCAGGCCCCTTTCTCCTTAGGAATCGACAAGGTGGCATAGGAACATCGCACTTTTCCTGCCAGATAAAGTAGAAAACAGTAGGTGCAACTATTGAAAAAAGGAAAGAGGGACCCAGAGATTAGTAAGATTCAGCGGATAGAAAATCCGGGGGAGAACATTCATTTTGATAATATTTATTCTGCCCCACAGTGAGATAGGAAGAGCTGACCAACGTTGTAGGTCTTGGCTAATCGAGTCTCTAACTCTAATCAGATTTAATTTTTTGAGAAGTGAGGAGTCAGTGGAAAAGTGAATTCCCAAATATTTAATTGATTTGGGAGTCCACCTCATTCCTGAAAGGAAGGAAATCTTGTTTGAACGTATAATTATTTAAGGGGAAAATTTCACATTTGGGGATGTTTAATTTGTAACCGGAAAAAGAACCAAATTGCCTAATAATATCTACTGCTGCCTTTAAGGAAGACACAGGTTCTATTAGATGGAGCAGGACATCATCTGCATAGGCAGACAAAACTAATTCCACCTGTAGAGTGTGATACCTTTCACATAGGGAGAGGACTTAAGTTTAATCAGCAGGGGTTCCAAATATAGATTAAACAGCAGGGGAGAGAGGGGACAACCCTGCCTGGTACCAGCAAAAAGATGGAAACAGGGAGACAGGACCCCATTACAGTAAATTTTAGCGGAGGGGCATCTATAAAATACCTGTATCGCATTCAAGAAAGAGGCCAGAAAGCCCATTTCCCCCATTACTGTCCATAGGAAGGACCAGTCAACCCGGTCGAATGCTTTCTCAGCATCAAGAGATATCAAAGCAGCAGAACTTGAGATAGACCGGGCATGCCGAGAGATATGTGACAAGGTCCTCAAATGGTCAGCCGCTGACCTCCCGGGAACAAAACCAGTCTGCTCGAGGCTCAGAAGCTCCAACCAGATCTTTTTAATCCTTTCAGCGAGTATTTTGGCTAGTATTTTAATATCATAGTTTTGGAGGGAAATAGGGCAGTAACTAGCCGGATCAGAGGGGTCCTTATCTGCCTTAGGGATTAAAACTATGGTAGCTTCAAATAAGGCAGGATCAAGTTCAGATGAGACCGAGAAATAATTATATAACTTGAGAAGAATAGGTGTTAAATCCTTAACAAAGACTTTATAGAAATTTGCCGGGAATCCATCCGGACCTGGCGCCTTATCAGAGGCCAGGGAAGCAATAGTACATCTTATTTCTTCAGCTGAGATAGGGGCTAGCAGAGTCGCTTGTTGGGATTCTGATATGCATGGGACACCTATTTCTCTTATATATTCTTTGACATTCGTTTTGGGGTGGCATGCCGGTGAGCGGCTATAGAGACCGGAGAAGTACTCCTTAAAGACATACGCAATGTCTCTGGGTGTAGAGACACTATTACCAGACGGGGAGATCAGGAAAGGGATAATCCTCGAACTCTCAAGAGCCCGTGAGACGCAAAGCTAGTAACTTACCAGATTTTTGCCAAGATCCAGATATTTAGCCTGGGTTTTCAACAGGCAGTATTCTGTCTTATCTTTCAGGAGGTCTGAGTATTCGCTCTTAGCTGAAAGAAGCTCCTTAAGGTCCATGCCGAGAAAGTTAACAAATATCTAGTTTCCATATCCTAATCTTACCTACCAACTCCAACGACCTAGCTAAACGTGCCTTCTTTCTAAAGGAAGCCATTTTGATAAAGTCACCCTAAGATAACATTTTAGAGCTCCCATATCATATCAACCCGAGGGTAGAGTTTACGTTGTCAGCCAGAAAAGAGATATCCGGAACTAATTTCCGAGACACAGTGACGGTCTTTTAGTAATTGAGTGTTTAATCGCCACATGGAATCACGAGAGTAGGCAGGGTTTAAAAACATTTGTACCCAGAAAATGGCATGATCCGACACAATAATTGGTTCAATACCCGATAGAGAAACATGCGGGAGAAGAGAGAGACTGACTAATATCATATCTAATCTTGACTTGGTACTATGTGATTGAGAATGGAAGGAAAAAACACGACAGAAAGGGTTGGCAAGGCGCCAAGGATCGCTCAGACCTAACAACGAAATCATTTCACGGAAAGTATTTTGAGCCGGGGAAGACGTGCGCCTATCTTGAGGTTCCCTATCTAAGGTCGACGAACAGGGTACATTCCAGTCCCCCCCAGTATAATTTGGACAGGCAATAAACTGGCCAACATATTCACCAATGTCATAAAAAACTCAGGGTTTCCCCCCACCGGTCCATACACTGAGCCAAGAACAACACTTTCTCCGTTTAAATTACCTTTCACTAGAACATATCTCCCTTCTGGGTCAGAGAGAACTAGGTCCTTGGTAAAAAGTACATGCCGTTTAATAAGAACCACGACCCCCTTACTGAAACAAGAGTTCCCAGCGAGATAAAATTGAGAAAAGCCAGATCGAGAGAGCAACCTAGCTTCATCACGACATAGGTGTGTTTCCTGCAAAAAAAGAATATCAATGTGGAGCAGTGAGCAGTGATTAAAAGCCTGCAAACGTTTGACCCGATCCCTAAGCCCTCTAACATTCCACGATGCTAACTTAGCTGTACTTCTAGCCATTTTAAAATATACCAAACCAGTTAGATATCCAGACAGAGTGATTATCAGACATAATAGTAAGGTGCACTTCCATACACAGGTCCGAAACCCAAAGTAACCTCCCACCCCCAAAAAATCCAAAGACCCACCAACAGTCATATTAACCAGAAAAAGGCCTTTAAAACAGATTGACCCAAATACAAAAAGATTAGGTGCAGAGTCAACCGGTGACTCCTCACCCCACATATCCCTTCCCCAAACATGAGTTCGAAGTATGGTGGGACATCCGCATATGCCAGGAAAACCCCCTTTCCTCTCTAAAGAGGACAGACAGACCAAAATTGTTGCGTACCATACATTACCCCGTCCCCCCCACAAACAACCCCAACTATAAACCCCCAAAAAACTATGTACAGTTGGAGATCCAAAAAGATATAGCCCAACATATAATCCGTTAACCCGCATCACAGACCTCCCAAACCCCCATGCGAACCTCCCACCCCCAAAAGCCGGAAGCAAATACCCATATGCTACTAGGTAGGAAAGTACTCTGAAGAAGAGCAAGACCCCTATGCTAACAAACCCAGTCCCTCCCAAATCCAGCCCCGGTGGAGGTTAGCAACTCTGACACATGGCTCGCAATCCCACATCCAGCGAGCAAGCCCACTCAAGACCTCCCCATAGCCGCCATCCCCACCCCAACCCACCAACATCAAGATAAAACATACCAATACACCACAAAGATAGGAGGGATAGGGCATCTAAAAAAAAGAAGAAATAAGACAAGACACAAAGGACCACTAGGCCCGAGTTATCCAGGGAAGCCAAGTCCCACTCACCCCAATGAAGCCAGCATGACTCCCATCAATTCTCCCTGAGGTCGACTGTCAGGCACACTAACCCGAATCCACGCCGTCCCTGGCGATCACAAATCCACCACTCCAGGTACTAATCCAGTGGACGACAGGGAGGACTCGCCAGCATTGCCAGATCCAGGGTCGCTGTTTCGGAGGGGACCACTATAACCACAGAACCCAAAGCGGTCCGACCTCCCGGAAGTTCCCCTCGGAAACAGCAACCCCCCAAACAGAGGTTCCTCCGCAGAAACGCCAATACTAAAAAAGACGTACCGGGAGCCCCCACCGGGACCCAAACCCCACGACTCGCCCCCATCCAGCCCCGACAGACAGCCCGTAAGGAGGACCCCGAAGGGAAGACCAGAACAGCAAGCGAGGCATGGCGAGGAGAGCCGAGACAGAAACAGGTAAGCAATTAAGTAGGGAGGCACAGACGAGAAGCCAGAGAAAGGAAACCAGGCACATTAAAATACAAAGAATGAGTTAAAAGAATATTTAGTGCAACCATCCAAAGTCCACCAGGTAGCTTTCAGCCAGTCCCTTTGAACAAATCCGGGAGCCTGTTGACGAGTTCCTTATGGGCGGCATCGGGAGTACCAAAATTAACAGTAGAACCTCCGACAGTCACTCTCAGCGTTGCAGGGTACACCATCCTAAAGGGAATTGCTGCTGCTATTAATTTTTGTATGACAGGGTGGTACACTGCCCTCTTCTCCCGGATCTCCTTGGGTAAGTCTTGGGTGATTCGGATCTTTTATGTTCCCCACAAAATCTCCTTCAGTTCCCGGGCCTTCAGATAGACGTGTTGCCTTTCCACGTAACTGAGAAACTTTATAATAATCGGACGAGGGGGGGGATCCAGCTGTACGTCAGGGGCGCAAGGATCAGTGAGCCCTTTCCAGATGGTAGGAGGCGCTTATAGGTGATGGGCCCACTATTTTAATGAAGAACTTTTGCAAGAAGGCCATGAGGTCTGGGCCTTCTTCCAGCTCAGGAAGGCCCATTATCAACAAATTATTACGGCGGTTTCGCCTCCAAGTCTCAGTTTTTGAGCTGCAGCCGCTTCACTTGCTGCCTGAGTTCCACTATTTCTTTTTCAGCCCTGGATCTCCACTGTTCCGAGGAGACGACCCTGGCTTCAACATCTGAGACCTTTTTAGAAACCGAGGAAAGGTCATTTCGCAATGATTTAAGCTTCCCAGTCAGTTCCAAAAGAAGATCCTTCAGAGGTTAAGCTCTTGGAGAATTTATCTTCCGACAATGGCGTGGGTTGTGGCATTTTATCTCCTCCGTGGTCCGGCCTAGTTGGGGCCTGTGGTTTCTCTGCTTTTTGCGGCCTTCTCCGGGAAGCAGGAGGAGTGTGTTTAGTTAGGGCCTGCTTCCCATCCACCTCCATCGTGGTCCAACCAAAGCTCAAATTCCACAGATGAGATCTCAAATCAATGGTAGGATATTAATACAGCTACTTTCTGGTGAAATTGACTGAAAAAACTCCGAAATACAATATAAAATTATACAATAAAGACGGCCAGAGGGGGGAGCTCAGTATCCCAGCTGCTGCTTAGTTGGATGCCATCACATGACCCCAGGCTGTGGAATATGCTGATTGAATGTTGGCTGATAAAGCGGACCACATGATGGCCTTAGCCATACGTAGGTAGTCTGTTAGAGCTTTATCAGATCTTGGAACTGGGGAGCAGGAGTGGCAGATTGATCTGCAGTACGCTGAAGAAGTCCTGAAAATGAAAATGAAAAATGTGATCTGCAGCAGTGTTGAGGAGCCCCGGAATATGGAAGCAACAAATCGTGAAGTCATGCATCAAGGAAAGCCATGTCAATCTCCGTAGAAATAACATAACAGAACAGGATGATGATCTGCCTTGGTTGATTATATCAAGAGTCACTTGGTTGTCTGAGAACACTGAGATAGTTCGTAAGAACCACAGATGCCCCCATGTGACTGTGGCAGCCACTATGGAGTAAATTTCAAATAATGGTGAAGAAGTGGCAGAGTTGGAGAGTCAAAGGAATTCCAGCAGCCATGGGGGAGAGATCCAAGATGTTTTGTAAATGGCTGTGAACCCGGAAGTTGGGGAGGCATCGGTATAAATATGGGGATACAGGCTAGGACAGACATCTTCGTAAAACATAGAACAGCCATTCCACTGATCGAGGAATAGAAACCACATGGACAAATCGAATTTGGCTGAGGCAGTAATGGTAATATGATGATGCAAAGCAGGAATAGAAGAAACGAGTTTGAGCAGGTACGAAATAAATGGACGACCCTGAGGAATTATGCATATTGCAAAATTGAGATAGCCCATCAAGGAGAGCATTTCATGCTTTGTGCAAGATGATTTGGTAGAAAATTAAAGTACTAAGGCCTGTGTTTGGACCAATTTATCATAGGGCAGTCTGGCTTCCATGCAAGCAGGGTCCAGTATGATATCTAGAAATTCCCAATTGGTAGATGGCCCCACCATCTTATCTCCAAAGATGGGGACCACCAGGGCATGAAAAAGTTCATGCAGAGAGGAGAGGGCTACAGCAGGAGACGCTAATGGTGGTTCGATAAGGAGGAAGTCATCGAGCAGGTAGATGATGGTAGTGATGCGGCAGTGGTTGAGCAATAACCAGTATAAAGTGTCAGAAAAGAGATCAAATAGTTTAGGACTGCTCTTGCACCCAAATGTCACCCGTACAGTGAAGAAATAGAAGTTCCTCCATTTAATATCGTAAAGATGCCAAAGAGAGGGATGGATAGGGAGGAGTTTAAAGACATCCAATATATAAGCCTTAGCCAGCCAAGAGTCTTTACCAAGCTGTTTGATAGCAAAGATTACATTGTCAATCCGTGTGTAGCTTAAAGTAGTCATCGGATGGTATCTGCAAATTTATGCTGGGAACGAGAGTAGCGTGGAGTGCAGACAGATCAAATATGAGCCTCTTCTTCCCCAAAAACTTTCATGTAGCAACACCAAGGGTACTAATGTGAAAGATGGGAAAAGGCGGTTGTTGGAATGATCCAATGAGAAATCCTTTGTTGAGTTCTTTCCGAAGAAGCTGCCAGACCACATCGGGTTTGCATAAGGCAGAGAGTAAGTTCCTGAATTCATAGGATTCCTGTGGAAGAGCGAAAATGCCAGTATGAAAGCCTTCCAAGAAACCAGAGACAAGAAAGTCAACCAGGAATTTGGAGGGATGCGAGGCCAGTAAGCTGGTAAGATCCTCGACATTGATAGGAGTAGATGGATGCAGTAGTTGTCAAGGTTTGAGCCGCAGCATGAGGCAGATGGATCTGGAATGTGCCTCCCCACAATGACTACACACATGCAGGTTACAGCAACCAGACAGGATGCACCCAGCAGCATTAAAATGGTTACAGATGGGACAGCCTCCAATGAAAGTGATGGGGCGACCAAGTCTCTCATGAGAGTAATGAGGTAACACAGCTGGATTACAGATGGTGCATGTTAAGGAAGGAGTGGCTGAAGGCAAGGAATGAGTGGATGAAGTGTCTGGCACCATCAATGGGCATAAGGTAGCTGAATGAGAAAAAGAGCTGCACAGCTGCCATGTTAATGCTTGCTGTACCATAAGTAGCAGCAAAACAGTTAATTGCCGAGTGTCCCCCAGTTCAGATGGATGTTAAAGTTAAAGTGATCCAGGGTGGCTGCTGCCTTACCAGAGAAAGCTTTGTGATAGTCAAAGAAGTGCGTGCCACTGTAGCGCACACCGAGGTCGACAACCAAGTACAAATGGGCGTCCAGCTCTTCTCGGTGTGAGGGAAAGGTGGAGCATAAAACATCCCTATAGAGGCTAAAAGCTAAGACAAATTTGGGAATGGCTAGTTTCTTAGTCAATCTAGGGTCTTTTGATTTCAGGACAACAGAGACATTGCCGCACAATATAATTCTATTCTCAGTGGAGTCGTGAGATGAAATGAGTAACAATATCAGATTAACATCCTTCCCATCAATGATGTCCTTGTGGAGATGACTGGGAACTAAATGAACAGGTAAAATAGCAGGCAATGAAGAACTTGGAAAAGTCATACCTGTACTAGAGGAAGCACCTGGCAGAGCCAGAATATCTGGAGAGGAATCACCATGATTTGCATTATGGGATGAAGGATGTTAAGGCACGACAAGAGAAACAGGCTGTGAAGGAAGGATGGCCGGTGGAGCCAGTTGCTGTTTGGACATAGCAGGCTGTCTACTCTCCAAGACAGTAAGTCGAGTTGGAATGTCAAACACAGAAGTAGCAAGCTGGCTGATGAGATCCTTGAGTTCAGTGATGACATCAGAATCTGGACAGGCAGGAGTAGTAGGTGACTAGGGGAACAGGTCAGAATTGAGCATCAAGAAGTAGATAGTACAGTTCTTGCTTCTTGGCGTTAGCATGGTAGACAACACCAAGCTTCTTCAACTCAGCTATCAAGCGATGAACAGTCCAGTCCTTGAGAGAGTGTTTGGATTTGGAAGTATGCTTTTGAGGAGCTGGGGGGGCAGAGCAGGCCCTTCCAAAGGAGCAGGCGATGCCATCATGCAGCAGGCTCAAATATATAGGGTGCAGTTTGTCACAGGAAGGACGTAAGGCAGCGACAAAACTGAAGACCAGCTGCATGCAGGGAGAATGGTAGTAGGTAGATCCTGATGACCATGTAGGCAGCATGAGGCTTGAGAGAGGAAAAGAAGAAGTCAGCACCTCCACGTAGGAGCCAGACTATGAGAGAAAGAAGGTAGTCTGGTCACCTCCATGTAGGCACCAGACAGTAGGAATAGCTGAAGCAAAAACAGTGACCTCCACGTAGGCACTGTCAGGCAGGTAATATAGCAGGATTCTCCACCTATGTGCAGCATGAAAGCCTGCGAAACAGATGCAAGTAGCTGCAGCCCCAGAGTATGAGCAACACAAGTCCTGAGGGGAAGCCAGAGAAGAAGCAGTTGTGCAGAAGTGCAGTCCGGGTAGCAGGGGCAATGGAAGAACAGCCCTGGAAGAGATGCAGTCACAGAAACTATGCCTCCTAGATCCAGAAGGCAGTAGACAGTATGCAGGCATTACTTGGAACTGCTGCCATCACAGATGGGAACACAGGCTGCGGAGGAACAGAATGTACATGAAAGAAGAGGTCTCAGGCAAGCAGCCAGCAAACCTGGACGTTGCAGCATGGCAAGTCGGCAATGAGCAGCACCAGAAAGACAAAAGAGGACAGCAATGGATGAGGAGACCCCAAAGAGAGGAGGCAGCAACAGAGGAGAGAAAACGGGAATGGAAAGAGAGGGGGAAGCCGAGTGGTGAAGCCATGGGTGGGAAGGGAAGAGGACCACGAGTGCAGCAGTGAGAGAACAGGCAGGCAGGCAGAAAAGAAGGGAAGAGGTAGACACCAGAGCACGGCAGGAAAGACGAACAAAGGAAAGCAGCAGCAGAGAGACCAGAAAGGAAAGCAGGAGGCAGAAATCCACATGCCTAGCCCAACGTCTGATGGCTAAGCACCGGTGGCTGGGCATGTAGGAAATTTGTATGAGTGTATCCTCACCCACTGAATCACAGGCAGGGCCCTCCAATAAAAAAAATAAATGCAAGAGGGGATAAAAGGAATAAAAGAACTGCTCTTACGTTAGCTAACAGGAACATTTCCTCAAACTTAAACATACTTAGCGAGGATTCAGCTGATGACTCCACCTCCAGGGGCCAGTGACAGCCTCAGACTACATCAGCAGCCATAGCAACTATTTTTTCTCTACAGCCCTTATACTCAGACCCCTTTTCTAAATGGTCCCTGGAAAAAGCTTTGGTTGAAGCAGGCTGGATGAAAATGCCAGATGAGAAGTGGCTCCCTGAAACAGAATGGCCATCTAAAGATCCCTTGACTCAGAACTCTCCTGAATGGCACCCATCAATACAGAACCCAGTACCGACCCCTAACATTCCTAGCATGATACTTGCAGAGGGACTGTAATTAGACTCTTAAAATGTTTCTGATGAAAAAGTGTACTCACATGCAGAGTCTGGTATATCTAACCTCAGTCCCAAAAGGGTGCACCCTCCTGGAAATAATGCGGATGGTAATGTCACTGGAGAGTTAGAGGACCCTCCTCTCCAGAGACCATTACCATCCAAGCTGTTTGCTAGATTTAAGAAAGAAGCAGCTCCAAGACATAATGTTGTAAGTATACGGTATAAAGGTGGTCTGGAGATTAGACCTGGTAGGCATTATGTAGGAAAAAATTGCTAAAAGAATCATTACACTTTTCTCCAAAAGAGGTATTTGCCTTCATCAACATGCCAAGTGAAGATAATTGAAGTTAGCTTCAGGTTACCATATGCTTTGGAATTATTTTGGCAGCGATACAACAAGGTGAAGTTTTCCCCCTTATAGGCACCCTTTCTTGTGATTCCCCTAACCAAGCCCCTAATAAAATTTGTGACAGTGATATTCAGGAATGAGGGAGTCCATGTTGATGACATCACATATTGGTTGTCACAGAAATGTGAAGTTTTAAGTGTCCCTGAAGCTATACTTGATTCAGAGTTGTCATGAATGGGTGGATGGATGTACAGGGTAAAGTTATGGCAGAATGACAATGAGGTTGAACATATCCCCAACTCTTTCAAATTAGGGAAAGATAGAGGGGTGTATTTTTACGGGGGAAGGCCAACCCCATGCATGTTATAAATGTGGGTCACGTACACACCTCTCCAGTGTATGTGACGCACCACATTGTGACATCTGTGGAGAGGTGGGACATATTAGACATCAGTGCACCAACATCACAAAATGCAACCCGTGTGAAGAATCTGGCCATTCCTTCCCAGACTGCTTTGGGCAGCTAAAAATAAAGCAACAGTTATCAGCCCAGGATTGCTTATTCAAAAAGCCCAAGATGCCGCATCCGACTCTCCTCCAGCAGATACAGGGGAACTGGATCTTCCACCCCCCCAACCTAAAACCCAGGATTCTTCCCCCACTCATACACTCCCCCAAGAGGATGAGGTAGGAACCTTGACCAAATCAGAAGACCCCATAGGACTCATTACTCCTCTCCATCAAGATCAGGAAGATTTTCCACCGGTCTGTTATAAGGAGAATCCAGAAATGGCTAAGGACAGAAGACCTGAACCTACTCTCTCCCCAAATCTGCACCCCTTTCCAGAGGTAGGGTGACTAGAAATTCCAACCCCCTGGAGACCCCTGAAGTAGAGACAAAAAACCCCAATGCAGCTTTAGCATCCTCATGGGGGAATCTGATATGGATATGGGTGAGCCTGACATTCTCTCACAGAACCCAGGGAATAGCCCTGGCTCTTGTAGTTACAAAGGGAAGAAGGAAAAAAAAGTGGAGAAAGGTCCCTGACATTTTGAGCCATGACTAAGCTACATCTAAGGTCAATTAATTGTCATAGTTTAATAAACAGTCAAAAAAGACAGGCCCTGTTTCAGTCTATACATGAAACAAGTTTAACCATATTTTCCACAAGAAATTTGGATGTACTCTATAGATCAGGCTACAGCTTTTCAAGCAGAGTGGATATGGAAGCCTTCATACTTGTCCTTCGGACCAGACAAAGCAGATGAGTTGGGTATAATATTTAATTCCTTGTCATTCACACTACAAAAACTAATTGATTTAATTCTGGGTGGTTACTGATTATTGAAGGGAAATGGAACCATGAGACATTTAAATTAATAAATATATATGGCCCACAGTCTAAAGCAGAGAGAGTTACACTAATAAATCAGCTTCAACCTTATTTATATATCACTATACATATAATCCTAGGAGGTGATTTTTATTGTGATTTACCCAGCTCTAGTAAAGCTAGCGAGGGAAAGAAGAACTACTACGATTCCAACACACTAAAGAAATGTGTAGACCAGCAGACCTCTCTAACTTTTTAAAATTTCTATCCCATGGTCCCAAATACACATATGGAAGAGGTAGGTTAACCTCGGCTATCGATCATATCTTTATTTCTAAAAGTTTACCAGATCCCCAGCTAAACATTTTCCCTTGTGAATTCTCAGACCACCTATTTCTCCATATATTGTTCCAGGATTTACCAATCCCAAAACAAAAAAATAGGAGGTGGAGACTAAATGCGTTCATTTTGTCAGATCCTACAGTATAAAAAGGTATCTCATCCTTACTTTTGGCCAGAACCTCTATGAGCGATCTATATGAGGACTTAGGGAAGTGGTGAGCTGACACCAAACAAGAGATAGGGGCATGGCTCCAGAAATATGGTAAGAAGGTAAAGAGAGAGAATGTCTTCAAATATTTGAAACTCCATTGGCAATTACAGTATTTGTATATGGTAAATGCCACATGAAGGCAGAATCATGACCTACAAATTGAAAAAATAAAATTAGAGATGAGGAATTTCCAGTATGATAGGGCCAGAACTTTGAATGCAGAACTTCAATATGGGACCCAGAAATCCACAGTCGGGGATCCTTTGAAAGACTGGAAAACTCAGAAGGATGCACTCACTTTTCAGTACCTAGTAAATAAACAAGAAGAAACCATAACCTTAGAAGAGAGTTTATATCAGGAGGTGTATAAACTAGTGCAGTCACCTTCAATGGTTCAGTCCACAGAGGAGAAGTTGATTTTACAGTATTTGCATGACATCCAGGTTCAGGCTTCAGAAGAGGATTCCAAAAATTTGAATGCCTCCATTAAGCTGGAAGAAATTGAAATAATAATAAAGAATTTGAAGCAGGGTACCTCCTCAGGGCCTGATGGCCTACCTTACGAATTTTATAAAGCCTTTATAAAAGAGATAGTTCTGTGTCTTGAAGTAGTCATCACATGGTTCCTTCAGAGACAGATACTACCCCCAGTTTACTCCTGGCCTTCTGATTTTTTTATTTAAATCAGGTGATAAAACAAATATTTCTAAATGGAGACTGATCACCATCTTAAACTCAGACTTCAAAATATTGGCACAAATTTTGAGCACCAGATTAAGGAACATAGCTAATAAACAAATACATCCAGCACAATTGTGTAACTTACAAGACACTAAAATTCAGCATGCCCTAATTATAGTTGGGGACATAATAGAATATTTTTCATCACAACAAAAATTAGGATATATTATTTCACTGGACTATGACAAAGCATTTGACAGAGTGTATCACCCCTTTATTTTTCACACTCTACAACATTACGGAATTCCAAGAGAGTTTGTAAGGTGGATCCAACTACTGTACATATCAGCCTCTGTTAAACCTGTTATAAACGGACAACCTACTAAAAATATCACTATCAAATCAGGAGTTAGGCAGGGATGTCCCTTGAGTCCCCTCTTATATATTGTGTCTCTCAATCCTTTAATCAGGAAACTTCATAATACCACTACTTGGCAAGGGTTGTCAGGGCCTCAGGAAGAAGGTAAAATTACAGTACAAGCATATGCAAATGATATATGTATATTTATGTCAGACTGTTCAAAGGTTCCCTGTCTTTTAAAAATTCTAGTAGAATATTCTGTAGTAGCGAACTCAAAGTTGAATTTTGATATGTGCAGAGGCCTACCCATTGGCCTCCTATGCAAAAATCCAGTAGAAATTGATAAGATTTCAATCTCTGCAGAACTTATGAAAGTTTTCGGAAACACCTTTGGAGCTCAGAACCTTTCTATAGATAATTGGGAAGCAGTTTTAAAGGGTTTACAGGGCAAGGGTCAACTTTGGAAAAGTTAGAAAGTATCAAAAATTAAAAGGGTACATATTATAAAAAGGTTCATTATCCCTTGTCTACTGTATGTAGACGTGATTTTCCCCCTGCTCTTAGCCTGGAGACAAGGTTATATGCTTCCTTCTTACAGATGGTATGGTACAGTAGGCTCAACTCAATGAAAAGTTGTTACATGTACCTGCCCAAAGCCCAGGGAAGTCTGGGGATGATTGATCTGATAACCTCTTCTTATTCCCTTTTTTTCACAATCTATTAAAATAGGACTGTACCCAGCAAATACTCTACAACATTATTGGAACCACCTTAATCTTGCAGACTATTTCTGACTCTGGAATACAGGACAGGCACCGAAACCTTCTCCTCGATTACAAATTGCAGGGTTTTTAAAACCAGCTATACAGAAACTGCATAAATGGAAAGTGACAAAAACACAGATCACCCAATACTCTGGAACCCATTTGTATAACCATATAATGAACCAGATACACCCAAGGGAACCTGAGTTCAAAAATTGCCCTATTTCCCTGAAAGAGAAAGCATTGTCCCAACTCAAGAATGAGCGAATCCCCATGCATATGTGGGAAATACTTTGGCTCTCAATGTATGGTAGACTGAACTTTAGGGTGGAATGCAAAACATGAGGCTCAGGAGGAGAGATATTGTCCATATATTAAATGCCAAGCATTAGAAGAAACAATGGAACATTTCCTGTTTACATGTTCATATGCAAAATCTCTCTGGGTATATGTGGCAGGGAAATGGAAACTACCTTGGTTAACAGCCTTGTCTTATGAAAATCTTGTGATAGGATATAGTCCGCACCTTTTAAGTAAATTTGATACAGGAACCTTGATGGTTGTCTTCTGTTGCCTTAAGTTTTATCTCTGGCAGGCTAGATGCCAATGGGTACTCCAACAGAAACTAATGCCCTATGAAACCTACAGCATATTGGTAGAAAAAGTGATGCTTTCAGTGTATATTAAAGATAAAGCTATCCATCCATCAGGTAAAGCAATGAGATGGTGGAGGGGAATGTTCAGTTACCAACAGATCACCTGGATAAAGGATCAGTTCCAGTAGCTAAAAAGTGGGATGCTCAAAGATGAAATAGGGAAAAAAAAGACTATATAAAGAACATAGTATATGATATTAATAAACTGATTAATGTAAGAATAGTATATTTGCCTTATGACAGTAAGACTGTGTGAACTGTAAGTAAATATGATTATATGGTGTACTGTGATGTGATTTCAATAAAAAATGTCCCAACTCTTTGGCTAGAGGGTGCTGTTGTGCTCAGGATGGCAAGATGGCTGACCATAGTATGGAGGTCGGAGGAGGAAGAGGTTTGGGAGCTCATAGAAACATAGACTTTGATGGCAGATAAGGACTGCTTGGCCCACCTAGTCTGCCCATTTCCCTACCTAGAGGATAAGCTGCAGATCCTATTTAATCAAAAGCCTATTTCTTCCTACCCCCCACACAAATTGCCTTATGTCTGTTCCATGCATTCTTGAATTTCCCCACAGTTTTAGATCCCACAACCTCCTCAGGAAGGCTGTTCCATGCATCCACCACCCTCTCTGTGAAAAATACTTCCTCATATTGCCCCTGAGCCGTCCCCCTCTATCTTCAAATTGTGTCCCCTTGTTCTTGCACATCTCTTTTTCTGAAAGATGCTACCCTCTTGGACTTTATTGATTCCACTGAGGTACTTAAACATTTCTATCATGTCCCCCTCCCTCCCTTTCCTCAAGGGTATACATATTAAGATCCTTTAGTCTCTCCTCGAGTGGCTTCTCTTGCAGACCCTGCACCATTTTAGTTGCCTCCTCTGAACTGCCTCCATCCTGTCTATGTTCTTGCAGAGATGGGGTCTCCAGAACTGGACGAGTACTCCAGATGGGGTCTCACCAACTGTCTGTATAGGGGATAACAACTTCCTGTTTTTGCTGGTGATGCCTCTCCTTATACATCCCAGTATCCCCCCAGACCTCCCTACCACCTTCTCACATTGCTTGCCAACCTTAAGGTCATCTGATATGATTACCCCCAGGTCCCTTTCCTTTTTTATTGTTGTTACTACCTCCCCCCCCCATTGTGTAATCTTCTCCTGGGTTTTTGTTTTCCTGGTGAATTATTTTGCACTTCTTTGCATTGAATCCAAGCTGCCATACTTCTGACCATTCCTCCAACCTTACCAAGTCCCTTCTCATCCTTTCTATGCCTCCTTATGAATCAACCTTGTTGCAGATCTTTGTGTTATCTGCAAAGAGGCATACTTTTCCTTCCAGTCCCTCAACAATGTCATTTATAAAGACATTAAAAAGGACTGGACCCAGTACTGAACCCTGCAGTACCCCACTAGTAACCCCTCTTTCTTCAGAGTAGACTCCATTTACAATTACCTTCTGTGTCCTGTTGTCTAGCCAATGTTTTACCCAGACTACCACCCTGAGACCCACTCCCAGGCTGGTTAATTTGACTATTAATCTTTTGTGGGACTGTGTCAAATGCCTTGCTAAAGTCTAGGTAGGCCATGTTCACAGCCCTCCCTGGTCTACTACTTTGGTCACCCAGTCAAAGAAATCAATTAGATTCATCTGACATGACCTTCCTGCTGTGAACCCATGTTGCCTTGGGTCCTGTGCCCCACTGGCCTCTAGGTACTCAACAATTCTTTCCTTCAGAAGTGATTCCATCACTTTCCCTACCGCAGAGGTCAAACTGACAGGTCTGTGGTTTCCTGCCTCTGTCTTGGTCCCACTTTTATGAAGGGGAATCACATCTGCCCTCCTCCAATCCTCAGGTACCACACCATCCTCCCATGGTTTGTTAAAAAAGGTAGTCAGTGGTGTCACTAGTTCTCTGCTTAATTCTTTTAGAATGCTGGGGTGAATTCTATCTGGCCCCATTGCTTTGTCCACCTTTAGTTTTAGGAGTTCATTCAGAACCCTTTCTTCTGTGAAAGGACTGGTATCTACCACCCTATGCAGAGTGCTTTTGTTAATTGGATTAGGCACCTCCCCCACCTCCTCTTTTGTGAATACTGAACAGAAGGATTCATTCAGTATCCCTGCTTTTTCACTGACCCTCTCTGCCCCACCCACTGTCCATTCTATTCAGCCTCACTATCCCTCCCTTTGTCTTTCTACGCTCCCTGATATACCTATAAAAGGTTTTATCCCCCTTCTTAACCGAGTTGGCTATCTTTTCCTCAGTTTGGGCCTTTGCTATTCTGACTACCTTCCCTGCTTTCTTCTGCCTTAACTGGTAGAGTTCTCTGTCCTGTTCCTTCTGTGTTTCCTTATACTTCCTAAATTATATCTTTTTCTCCCTAACCTTCACCACCACCTCTTTTGAGAACCATAGTGGCTTTTTCTGTCATTTTGATTTGTTTATTTGCTTCACAGAAAGGCTTATTGCCTCTGTGATGGCAGTTTTGATATTTCCCCATTGTTGCTCCACCCCACCTTCTAGCCTGTTTGCTAGTGCTTTTCTAAGGCACTCTCCCAATTTGCCAAAGTCAGCCCTCCTGAAGTCCAGAACCCTCACTTTTGTATGGCTTAACTCTGTAGCTAAGTTTATCATGAACCACACTGTTTGGTGGTCACTTGTTCCCAAATGGCTACCTACTTCTACATCTGAGATCCTCTCACTGTCCCCATTTGAGAGTATGAGGTCTAAGATTGCTCCCTCATGAGTAGGTTCCAAAACTAGCTGTCTGAGTCATGCCACCTGAAGGGCATCGAGAATGGCCCTGCTTTTGGATGTGGCTGCAGCAAAGGTGCTCCAGTTAACATCTGGCATATTAAGGTCCCCCATCAACAGTATCTCCCCTTTCTCTGCCATCCTAAGTATGCCTTCTATCATATCCTTGTCCATTTCCTCCCCCTGACCTGGGGGTCTGTATACAATCCCTGTACGGATTGTGGTGCCATTTCCAGTCTCTAAGGTGACCCACAGTGCCTCCTCTCCTCCCTGTTTACTCTTTCATTCAGTTGCTTTTATCCCTTCCTTTACATAGAGAGCTACTCCGCCCCCTCTTCTCCCCTCCCTGTCTCTCCTGTAGGTCGTGTACAAAAACAGCTATACAGAAACTGCATAAATGGAAAGTGACAAAAACACAGATCCTCCAATACTATCATATAGCTCAGAGCTCCAACGTTGCTGTGATACCTTCCTGGATCTCTATGGAAATTCCAGACATGGATGTGGATTCTCAAATGGACTCAAGTACTACTAAGGAAAAATGCATGGCTCCAGATGATACTACGGAGTGATGTAAAGAAACATTTCCTATGCAGCACTTACCTGTGAGACCAGCAGCTGTTCCAGCTGCAGCAGACATGCTGAAGGTGATGATACCTGTCAAATGTGAAGCCCGCAGGGCTTGGTTCCTGAAGTTATTATATTCAGATGACATTTTGCCAGAATCACCAGCTGCTCAGACAGCTGGGGAACTTGCCACACATTGAAGTCCAGTTTCAACAAACATTAAGGAGTTGAAAGGTAAAGAGGGTACCTGGTTACTGGAATGGGCCCAGCAAGCAACCGGGTGGACACTTGCAGCTGATGGGAAAAACTGGTTCCTGGAAATACCACTGACAGCAACAGACATAAAAAATTTGTCTTATAAAGATTCTTTGAGATCAACAGGGGGACAACCCCCCCAGACTTGCCCTGTTCCAGGACAAGGTGTGGCCTCTTCTACACAACAACAAACTATGGCTCCCATGGAAACCACGCCTTCAGAATCCTTGCAAGCCGTGGAGCACATGGCTCCCTTAACAGGTTCTGATTTTTGTTCTGTTCCTACTGTGCCTGTTGAGACTATGTCGGGTTTAGAGAATGGCTGTATAGGACTGGGGACTGGTGGATATACTGACACCCAGGGTGACCCTAAAACCTCTGCTCCATTAACGGCTCCTGAAAATGGGGAAAATATGGGGCATATTCCTGATGATTTATAGTTGGCTCCTATTACATCTTGGATGGAAGCTTTTGAAACTGATGCCACTATGTGTAGTGATACAAATGAGCCTTCTTTTTCAAAGACTGATAAGGGTGTGCCCCCCCCCCACTTCCCCAAGGCAAAGCTCTTCATGGCCGAATCCTAATCCAAGATTTAGAATGTTGGACGTATTCTCCAACCTAGAGAAACCTAGAACTAGAAGAAATGCTGTTCAGCTGAAGTATAAAGGAGGGTTGAAGTCACCCCCTGACAGGGTTTTTGTGGCAAGGAAACTTTTAAAAGAATCGATGCAGTTGTTAGCCGCTGACATCTTTGCTCTTATCCATATTTTGGGGGACACTATTTTTGACATTAGTTTTAATACCACTGTACAGCTGGAAAAATTCTGGTCTAAGTATTACCTTATGAAACATTCCCCTTTATGGTCTCACTTTGTTGTTATCCCTCTTACTCATCCTGCTGTGTTTTTGTTCAGGAACGAAAGTGTACATATTTTGGATATTTTATATTGGGTGAAACAAAGGGCTGATGTTATTGACAAGCCTAAGCCTATCCTGGACAGTGAAAATATTTGGACTGGGGGTTGGAAAATAAAAATGAAATTGTGTATGACTGATGTGGGGCCTATACATCTTCCCAGCTGTTTCTACCTGGGGCAGGACTGAAGAGTTTACTTTTACCCCAGTCAACCGAAATCCTGCCATCATTGTGGTTCACTTTCTCACCTAAGCAATTCCTGTGATGCTATGGTCTGCAGTTGTTGTTTACAGATAGGCCATGCTAATAATTTCTGCCCTAATCCTCCAAAGTGAAATCTCTGTGAAGAGCTGCATCACCTTTTTCTACAGTGGTCCAGGGCAGTTCAGAATAGAGGTACCTTTTGGAATCAGGATGACATAGTTCATGCTCACCAGGAAAAACAGTCTAGCCAAACCTTTACAAATATAGACACCTCACAGCCTCAGACTTTAGTGGACCCCATAGTTACTATACCAACTAGGCCGCAAACCTCGACAGTCCCTCCCGAGTATACAGAGGAAATGCTGACTGATAATTCCACTAGTAACCAGGAGGTTACACCTATGTTGGGAGACTAAGACATGGAGGTTTCTGCCTTACCAGTATATACTTCCCCCAGACAGAGTTGCAGCAGAAAGATTCTATGCCCCACCCCCTCCACCACAAGATGGGTATCAGTTGGTCTGGGGAAAACAGCATTCCTCTAGAAATGTTCTGAAATCCAAACTTCCTAAAACTGAGTCACTAGACATTACCAATAAATGCACAGTTTTGCAGGAGAATTCGGCAGACGGTGGGTAAGATTTGGAGATGTCCTCAGTGGCCTCTTCACAAAAAGATATGGATGTGAAGGACGAGCTCTCTGAGAAACCAAAGGTCAAGAAAAAGACTAGTGAAAAATTTGGTATAATAGGGAGTTTGGCACGTTTGACATTTCTTAAATGTATACAGCTTCTGGTAACACTTTAAAAATCATACCACTGAATGTCAACAGCATAAAAAATTGCAAAAGGCGCTGTATTACATTACAAGCACTTCATCACTCCCAGGCACAAATTTCTTTTTTAAAGGACACCAGGTTAAGATCTGAGGTTGATATTTATCAAACACAAAAAGCTTGACCTCGGGGTCCCACAGTGTGGTCCTTATGGGAAGATCTGTGCTCTGGGGTGGGAATACTTTTTAGTGGGCAAGTGCACATTCTAATAGTAATGGACATTGACCCAGGTAAGGCTCTATTTTTAGACATAAAATGAAATAATCAAGACCTTAAAGTGGTTGTTATATATGTCCCACAAACAGAAATATCTAGAATTACCTTACTTAAATGAAGTCAGCCTTAGCTGTACATTAATAGGAAAATTATTTTAGATGGAGAGTTCAACTGCCCACTAGAACTTACCAATAAGACAAGAACTACCTCCAAGCCATACTGTGATACTAATGTTTGAAAACAGTACTAAATACAACAGCTTTACAAGATGCTTACAGACAAATTAGAAAATCATGGGGTCATACATACCATAGAGGGTCTCTCTGTTCCTGCACTGATTATGTTTTTATTTCACGGCATTGGCAGGTATACTAGGTAGAGACTATTCCTACTGCTACCTCTGATCATTTTGAACTTCACATTACTTTAGGTCAGTTACAAAAAAATAATATTGGGAAAGGCTATTGGCATATCAATAATTCTATGCTGGTGGACTTTCATTTAAATGCACTGACCATAAAACATCTTAAGGCCAAGGCTACAGTTGCGATGTGATATGATTTCCTAGGGGAGTGGTGGGAAGATACTAAAGTAGTTCCAGAATTTATACAAAAATGGGGGAAATAAGGGGGCAGAGATGCCTATTTTAAATTTTTACAATTAAGAAAAGGTCTTTACAAACTTATTTCTTCACAAAACACTGATCATATTGATTATTCAACCCAAATTCAACAATTAAAACTAGAGATAAGGCAATACCTTTAAGACAGGGCCACATCTTTAAAAGTGGAGTAATCTTCTGGGATGCAAGAACTAAAGGCCCCTTGGACATTTTTAAGGATTGTCACTGTAGAGTTGATAATAGAGAATAGTCGGAAGTAAGGGATGAAGGAGGCACTATACAGACAGATTTTACTAGCATTATGGACGTTACCTCTGACCATCTACTCTCTACCTTTGGTACTCCAATTGATATACAGTAGCAGGGAATTTAAAAGAGTTTTCTACGGATTTACATATGAGGATCTTACAGGGTACAGATACCTTTGCTCTTATTCAACCCCTAAGACCTGAAGAAATTAAGGAACCCATAGAGAAAGTATACCCAAATACAGCTCCAGGACCGGATGGCTTGAGTACAAACTTTTATAAGACTTTTCAGGATATATTGGTTCCTATTTTTGTTAGAACTATTTAATGATATTCTATGTAATTATGAAATGCCTGAACATATGGCTACTGCTTTCCTAATCTTGTTACATAAGAAGGGAGATCAGTTAGATATTATTAACTGGAGACCTATCTCCTTTCTAAGTATAGATTTTAAAATCCTAACACTCATATTGTGTAATGGACTCTGCCAAGTAGCACAGAAAATCATTACTCCTTATCAGACTTGTGCTATCCCAGGTAGAAACTTAAGAGAGAATTTGTTTTGTTTAAGAGAAGTTTTTTTCTAGGGGACATTTGAACACCTTATATGGTTATGGTTTGACTTTAGACCAGGAAAAAGCTTTTGATTTGGTACCCCATTCATTTTTATTTCAAGCTTTACAATTACATGGCATTCCTACTGACTTTATCAAATGGCTACAGGTGCTTCGTGCCCATGCCCATTTTCATCCCTTGTTTAGTGGAACTATAGGCAGTAAAATTTCTATTCAGAGAGGAGTGCGTCGGGATGCCCTTTGAGCCCCCTGTTATAAGTCTTCTGTATTGATATTTTACTTAGAAAAATCTTACATTCCCCAGGAATTGCTGGTTTACAACTTTTCCAGAGACTCAGCTCCTGAAAATTGTATGGCTTATGCAGATGATTTGTGTTTATTTTTAGGCACAGACTCGGAGTGTAAGGTGATGTTTGAGGTAATTTCACAATACTCTGTAGTGGCTGCTGCAAAGATTAATTTGAAAAAAATTAAAGATCCTAGGATAGGTAATACAGCACAGGCTGGACTAACACACATTTGTGGTATACTGGTAGTACAGGATGCAGAAATCCTGGGTGTACAGTTTGGTTTGCCTTATATGGACAGAGTTAATTGGGATACCAAACTGACTCTCTGTGAACAACGGATTTCTACATGGAAACACTTACAAATCTCAAAATTAAAGAGGGTTTACTTATTAAAGACCTTTATTATTCCTATTCTACTTTTTTAAACTTTATTTTCCCTCCCCCTATAGAACTGGATTCTAAATTATATAATCTATTCGTTCATGTTATTTGGGGCAGTAGGTTAAACCCAATTAAAAGAATTACTACATACTGGCCAGTAACTCAAGGTGGTATAGAATGATACATCCCTTAATATTTTTTCATTCTAAATTTTGGATGGCTAATCTTACTCCTATATTGACAGCCACAACTGCAAGGTGGAGTGTTTGGGGTAAAGAAGAGATTTCTCAGTTCATATCTAAATGGTCGGAACAAAAATGGACATTTAAACAATCTAAGGATGTCCTATCACCTTTCATAATTTCCACTGAGCAAAAAATTAGGTTCTGGAAAATAATCACTGAAGATCTACAGACGGTCCCTAGACAACTGTTATACGAACAGATCAGATTAGCCTTCTTTACTGAACAGTTAGTTTTCCCGAAAAGTACTTCTCAGATCTTTCCACAAACTATTAAGCAACTAATGGATATCAGAACACTAAAAGACACCTCTGGGACACAATTTGGTTAACATGCCATGGGAGGCTAGGGGTTAAAAATAATCACAAACATAAATCACTGGAGGACCAGTTATTGTCCGAGAGACATCTGTAATATGCTCCTTGAGACACATGTAACTCCCCTACAAATGGGGGTTCCCAAAAAGTCTTCCTTGAGCTTGCCTAAACGCTCACTGCCAGGCTGGTGTTCTGCATTTTAGCAGTTTAAATGTGATTGCCAGAGAGTGCCTGTATAGCCTCTGTGTACTGTCTCTTTAAGAGCTGCCTGGATTGCAGTCATAAGTAATCTGAGAGGGAGCTCTGTTGAAAGATGTAACTATTTGCTGAAAATCATTTAGAGTGATAATAATAATAATATAGTTTGTCTAACCTGCCTTCTTTGCAGCAAGGACTGTTTTGTTTATCTCCACTATCTTGGTCCTGCACTGCCAAATTGGACCAATCAGTACTGGTAGGACCTAAAATGGAGCCGGACTACAGGAGCTGTCTGGAGTCAAAATCTGTAGGAATTGTAGTTTTGGGCTTTTGGTGCATTCTTGCACCTGAAGGGGGACCCTTTGTTGTGACTGACATGCAGACCAGCCAACCGAACCTTTTGGATTCTGGGGAAAGTCCCCAGCTTGCTGGCAGTTGAGTCAGATCTAAGTTGGGAGCTGAAGAAGCAATAGCTTGAGACAGTCAAGCAGCCGTCTGAGTAGTTTTGCATGGGAGAACTGTGGAAAGGCCTGAGTTGTGGCCTGCATGTCTGCCTGCTGCTCCTGAGATGGAGAGAAGAGAATTATTTCAGACTAAATCCGAGTTTGTGAGAACGAAGTAAGCCACTGATTTTTTACCAGGGTCATACCTGAAGAAGACTGAAGATTTTGCTGAGTGCGATCAGCCTGTCAGGATTTCCAGCTGCTTTTGAATCCCCAGTTTGTGCAGAGACTTTGCAATCGTGACCAGAGAGTGGTTTGCCAGGTACAGTAGAATTTCATTACATGTAAATGTGCTGTATATTGAAAGTGGGTCGTGATTTGGTTCCCCACTGTGTGAACTGTGTTCTGCTTGCTGGTACCATAGAATCCTTTACATGTAAATGTGCTGTGTATTGAAAGCGGATCGTGATTTGGTTCCCCACTGTGTGAACTGTTCTGCTTGCTGGAAGCTGTAGCCAGCCCAAAATGGACTGTATCTGAATTTGTCTCCATTTGGCTGGGGCCTTGCCACACTGGCCCAGCCAGACTACCTGCTGCACAGAGAAAGCCATCGATGAGAGACCTGCCTGGGGGTCAGCCCCCTGCTCCACGCTTGAACAGGAACGATGCCTCGGCGATTCACGTGGGCCCTGCTTCTCCTGGCACTCCAGATTAACCACCTGCTCTCTCGATTTTCGTCCAGCCTGTGTCCAGTCTTGGATATCGTGAGTAATCATCAGGGTAGCTCTATACAACAACAGCCTAATCTAAAAGTGTGTCATCTGATTGTTTTGTTGTTTTCTTTTCACAAACTGAGCCCTCCGGCTCTGGATTACAAATAGTGTGTGTTGTGCGTGTTGTTTTTTTCCATCACAGGGCCCCAACCAGCTGCAACATTCCTGGCTAGCCCACCATTCTCCATCTGGGTATTCAAGGTGTGTGACTGTTTATGGACCGTGAAGTGCATGCATAACTGTTTGATTGATACAGCCTTTAAGCAAATTAACCTGATTATGCCCCTCCCTTGTTCAAGTCCCTTAAATAAATCAGATCTAATTATTTTTTTGCTGTTACCCTGACTGTGGTTCCAGTTTGTGTAAGAGTATTGTACTGCTGTTATTTGCTGTGTATAACCTTGTTTTACAGGGGTTCCCCAGGGCCAAGCCAGAGGAAAGCCCTGGTGGTAAGTGCAAACAGTGTGGGTACTTGTGTGGTGTATCAGGGGTATTGTGAAAGTGATTATTGTGTATTGTTCTGGCCACTAGTAAGGAAAGAGGGGGTTACAGTGTCCCGGAGGGCTGTGCCCAGGTTAGCTTGACCACTACCAACCCTCACCTCTGGGTGGCGGCACCCATTTCAGAACTCAGGTCCCTTAACCTGCTACTAGCCAAGCAGGCAGGGTAGTAGCCTTGGGATAGCGCCACCTAGGGGTTATTTTTTGGAGGCTCACCGCTGGGATTTTGTGCCATCTAGTGCCCCCAAATTACAAATTATTGTTAAAGATTAATGGCTACCCCAGTAGAAATGGCTGTACACCAGTTGGTGGGGTGGTGTACTGGGCAGGAGATCGACCCCCAAAATGTTCTACTTATACCGGATATTCCCCAGGGTACCAGTAAAGACACTGTAGAGGGAGCACTCTCCAAAGTTGAATGTTTAAAAAACCCTGTGGTGGTGGGTCGACAGGCTGATTTGATCGCCCAAACTTTCATGGCCTTGGTAGAGTGTAGTGACCTCATGGACAGCTCTAAAGTGCCATAGACTATTGCCCCAGAAGGGGTTCCAGCTGCCTGAAGAGTGATAACAAAAGACAATAAAGACCCCGGGGAGGATGAGCTTCCTCCATTATCTGAGACTTTTGAGGAGAAATTTGCTAAGTTGTTGCTAGAGGAAGGGAAAACCGTAGATGACTTTAAGAAACTATTCCTGCCACCTGGGGGTGTTCCTTCCCCAACACCCCTCCCACTCCAGCACCTGTTACTGCCCCACCTTCTGGGCCCATGACAATGCTTGCCCGTATATCTGTACCTGCCATTAGTCACAACTCCTACCGAAGGCTGAGAATCTTCTCGGGCACCCTCCCCACCCCCAGGGGGAGGATGACTGGGAGATCTGGATAGACTATGTTGCCCCTCTAGTACTTGAATGGCAATGCTCAGAAGCAGAGAAATGAAAGAGGTTGAGTGAGAGCCTCCGAGGTCTTGCCCTGGCTACCATCCATGCCAAGCGGGCCAATAACCCCGAAGCAACTGCACAGGACTATCTTGATGCATTGGAAAATATGTATTGGAGCCTGGATTCAGATGAGGATCTGTGGTGGAGAGTAAGAAACATGCAGCAGTACCCAGGGGAGCCATTGTCTATGTATGTACCTCGACTTGAAAAGCTGCTACAAGAGTGCCTCAGAAAGAGTAGTTTGCTGTCAAATGAATTAGATCGAACTAGGCTAGACCAGATCCTTGAGTCTGCTCCATTTTCAGAATTGTTACTGCTTCAGTTGCACCTTGCCACCTGACTGGAATTGCCCCCCTCCTATGATGAGCTAATGAAAGAAATTTGGGGGGTTAAGTAAAGGTGACCCCATGGGGGAATTGCACCCATATCTGCTGCTGCTGCACAAGTTACCGAGAGTGATCAGCCAAGTGAGGCACAGGGCCAAAAGTCAGCACTTAACGAGCACTCTGAGAATGCAAAGGACTTCCCACCCTAGGCCCAGCATTGGAAAGATGAGCTACTAAAGGAAGTCTGAGAGTTGAAGATGAGTGCCTCTGCAAGGGTTTCCCCCACTGAACAAGATTCTGGTCCCTTTCAGGACGAGACTGCCATGGGGTTGGGGGTGCACCCTCAGGCATCCACTACCAAGGGTGGCTCCATGGCTGAGATCACTGGATTGACTGCCACTCTAAAGGAACTGTTATGACACATTGCACCACTCTCATCACTGCAAGCAGATACTAGACCCCAATCTCTTGCTACTGCTTCAGTTCCTCATACAATGTTCTCTCCCAGGATGACCCAGGAGTCTATTATTTGTCACAACTGTGGAAAGGATGGCCTTATGAAAAGAGAATGCCAGTCTCAGAAGGACCTAGAAAGAGTAGTAAACAGACTCCAAGGGGAGCTCCGAAAAGCATATCAATGGCCAAGGGGTGCCTGAAATGACTGCAGTGAGGGTTCGAGAAACCCTAACTCAAATTTCTTTGTAGCTAAATTGTCTATTTAGGCCTCTGCTACTGCCTCTCCAGACTGGTCCAAAATAGTGGGCCCGTCAATGGAGACTACGGTGACTGTGAATGGTAGTCGTACTCAGACGGTGCTTGACAGTGGGTCACAAGTGACCATTGTATTCCAGGACTGGTATGACAAACACATATCTGATGTGCCTTCACAATCCCTGGAAGGCCTACATGTGTGGGGCCTGAGCAACAAGTCTTATCCCTACCTAGGGTATGTCCACCTCTGGTTGCCTTTTCCTGCAACTGTAACGGGTGTAGAGGAGTGAGTAGATACATTGGCCCTAGTCTGTCCCCCAACCGGACTGTATGATGGGGTCCCCCTGTTAATTGGGACAAACGCCCATATGTTTGGGAGACTGGCGCAACTCTGTCATGAGAAACAAGGGCAATGGACTGGGAGGGCCCTGAGAATTCCAGCTCTGATCAAGAGGGCCTATGATTTACAACAGAAACCGGAGGAAGTAGACCAGAATGAACCGGTGGGATACCGTGTGGAAGAAGGATCTCGATTCAATGGTACTGGCCCCTAACGCCCAGTGTACCATTCAAGGGGAGGTCCACCTCTGGAAAGATGTCAAGAACAAAATACTGATGTTAGATGCTCCAGGCGATGGAAAATTGCCAGAAGGATTATTGGTCAAGCTCAGCATCTTGGCTGCTCATGCCCATGCCTATGCATGATGAGTGATGGTCCAGATTCACAATGTGTCAAATTGGGAGATCCAGGTGAACAGAGGGTGCACCCTAGCTATGGTACACTGCACAGACACTGAAGTATTGCCCAGCAACAAGCATTCTGGTGAGAAGGAGGAGAGTGACCCCAGACTTGTTTGACTTTGGTGACTCCCCGTTGCCAGCTGAATGGAAGGCTAAAATTAGCAAGAGACTTGCCCAGAGAGACCAAGTGTTTTCATTGAAGGAATCGGATGTGGGATGTGTCCAGGGTGTGGAGCATCACATACGCCTGCACGATGAATGGCCATTTCGAGAGCGGTCCTAATGCCTAGCCCCAGCAGACATAGGTGATGTGAGAAGACACCTGCAGGAAATGCTCGCTGCTGGCATGATATAAGAATCCAGGAGCCCATACGCCTCTCCCATTGTGGTTGTACATAAGAAGAATGGGTCTGTGAGGGTGTGTGTTGCAGGAAAGAGGGGGGTTACAGTGTCCCGGAGGGCTGTGCCCAGGTTAACTTGACCAATACCAACCCTGACCTCCAGGTGGAGGCACCCATTTCAGAACTCAGGCCCCTTAACCTGCTACTAACCAAGCAGGCAGGGGGTAGTAACCCCTTGGGATAGCACCACCTAGAGGTTACACACAGCACCACCTAGGGGTTACACAAAGGAACATACATTTTTTGAATGCCAATATGTTATTAGTTTTTTGGAACCTTTTGGCAACTAGAGTACAGGACCTGGACTTTCGGAAAATGACTTATGATGTGCTCATATTGGTGGCTATTATCCAAGGCACAAAGTGGCTAAGTGCCATGGATCAGGGGCATGTAGCCACTCGGCGCCCTCCACCACACCCAGATCCCAGTTCACAAAGGGGACGTGGGACTGGCTCACACTCCCCCCGCCCGTGCACTGAGATCCAAAATGGGGTTGGGCTGGGATCCCCACTGGGGGGCATGCCGGCACTCTGCACCATTCACAAAGGTGTGGTGTGCCATACATGGGGGCCAGTGGCTACATGTCTGCAGGGCAACCATACCGGCTACTTACCACCACCAGTTGCCGCCACTGGGCCCACCAGTGCAGATGGGGGAGGCATCGGACGCCCGCAGGATCATGCCTCTGACATCAGGGGACAGTGACTGAGCAGGGGGCAGGTGGCCAGCACATGCCCCCCCAGCAGCTGTACCAGTGCTCTATGCACCCACACCAAGATGGTGCCAAACTGGTACAAGGGATCCACTGCAGATCTGGGTAGGGCAGCTAATTGGCCACTGAGCCGGCTCCACAATCCAGCCCCCATGTACCTGTGTGCTGGGGGGCAGGGACACGGAAGGGAGTTGGGCGGGGACTGCTGCTTCATGAATGCAGTCCCCACATGGATCTCCCATGGGTACAGAGCTGTGCGTGCTGTTACGCACTGGCTCTGTGCAGTTTTGTGCATAGCAGCCAATGAGAATATATTCTGGACCTTGGTTAAAATATTCTCCCAGTACCCTTAGACTTATCTACAGTATCTTAAAATATCATATTTGGCAAGCACGTTGTTTTTTGACGCTACAGCAGCATTATTTACCACAACAGGAATTGGTTAGGCTTATTATAGGACAAGTGCAATAAATACAGTATATTATAAGAAAAGGAAGACTGTGAGATCTCAGCAATTATGCAAATCTTGGAAGTACTGTACCAGCTGGTTACAGTAATCTTTCTTCTAGTATTCAGTGTTTTGTTTTGTGAAAAAGGGGGGAGGGGGGTGATGACCAATTGATTTTCTTTTTGACATGTATTATTTTCCTTATTTGAGCTTGATTCACAGTTTCTTCCTTTTTATGGAGTAAGATGTTATTCTTTATGTTTTTTTGACTGTTCTCCAATGTTTTTTAAAGCAAGTGGTGATTTCCTTTGTCCTTATGTATTGTTCGATCATTCACAATTAAAACTTCCCCTACTCTTTTCGAGAGGGGGCAGTAGGTCACTGTGACTGGTGCTGCAATGGCCAATCTGTCCCAGTCTGCATTGGAGAAGGATGTGGGTGAGGCTGAGGAGTGGGTCTCCTCCTTGGTCTCAGTAATCTTAGAGACTGCCGAAGTTGCTGAGCATAAACAGAGTTTTGAGCCACCTGCAGATAACATGGATGTATCGCCGAATGTCTAACTGGAAAACCAGGAAGTTTTGGTCACCGGTGATGAGGTGGGGTGGCTAATGCTCTCTCATCTGAAGATTTACTGCATCTTATTGATGAAGAGGAAGGAAGATTTAATCAGAGGAGGAACCAGCTCCAGTGGGAGTTGCAACTAAGAGGGAAAGATCAAGCATCGGACAGTGTGGTGCAACAGCAATTGGGACCGTCTGGAAATGTGGTACGTAGTAAGCTCATGAAATCGGAGGATGTTCATGCCCAGGAGACAGAGATGGATGCCACCAGCTCTCCAAAGCCACAGGTAAATTGCTCTCAAAGTGCTGTGTTTACAGAAGGGAGCAGTTGGAACTTTGCAGCACATAAACATGGGGATGAGATTGTGTCACTGTCCACTGGTAGGGAGCATGGAGAGGGGGACCGGGGCATGTTTTCAGCTTCTACTGGGGTAATGGGACAGTTTGGCATTGTAGTGGCTATGCCTAAACAAGTAACTTTCACAACTGGAGTTTCCTCTGGGAGCCCAGGAAAGAAAGCAGCAGATGCAAAGGTTTTGGCAACAAAACATATCAAAAAGGGAAGATCTCTTCCAAGGGAGGCATTGTCTATGGACAGTCCTCAGTCTCAACCTGTATTTTTTGACCCTTCAGCTGGTCTCACTGCTGATACCCCTGATTGAGTGCAGAATGCTTTGGAAACTGCTGGGAGGGTGAAAACCCTTGATAGTAAAGGGTGGGATGCTAACCTCCTGAAGTCTTTTTTTGGCGGGGGCTACTAAACCACTGGCTGCCTTGCTTGTAAGCACCACTTCTAAGTCTGGGGTTGATAGCACTCCCTCACAAATTACTCCTGGCCAACCATCCAGGCCAAGAGTTAGTTCTGAATCACAACATGCTTCTATGAACCAAAATAATATGGTTTTGACATAATGGAATTAGAGGAGAAGGGGAGAGGTATGTGCTGCCAAGCAAGATGGAGGCAGGTCTGCTACTGCAAGTGAGCCAATGCTGGAACAATGTGCTATAGATGAGGCAGAACAACCTGATGTGACCAATGTGAATATTCACACTACTGCTATTCAGCAGGCAGATGGGTGCAGGGCAAGTGTTTGGAGCACTAATGATAGGGAATGTATTTTCCCCAAATCCTTAAAACTGGCTTCAGAATCTGCTGCTAGGAGAAATGCTGTCTGTTTAAGATATAATGGGAGCTCTACTGACATTCCGGACTGCCTGTTTATAGGTCGAGCGCTGTTAAAGAACAATATGAAGTACTATACCTATAAGATGTATGCTCTTATTCATATGCCAGGGGAAGCAATCTATGACATTAGTTTTAAACACCCAGCAGATCTTGAATAATTTTGGAAACAGTACCAAAAGTTGAAAAATACTGCATTATTGAAGCCGTTTATGGCCATCCCTCTCACCAAACCTTCTTATAAGAGAATCACTGTTCTGTTTCATAATGAGGGGGTTAATGTGGCCAGTATCACCTGCTGGTTGAACCACCATTGCACCGTTAGTGGTTACCCTGAGCCCATACTGGACGATGAGCACCTATGGACTGGAGGCTGGCGATACAAAGTTACCCTGAAACCAGAAAATGGAGAGCCTAAGCACCTCCCTAACTGTTTTTTTCTGGGGCATCATAGAGGGGTAATATTTTATGCAGGTCAGCCTTGTGCCTGCTATAGATGTGGGGATGTGAGGAATCTGAGTGATGTGTGTGAAAAGCTGAAGTGTGGGCTGTGTGAAGAATTGGGACTCAGTAGTGCTCAGTGTCCTAGTCCTATGAAATGCAATCTCTGTGATGAGCATGGGCATACTTTTCGAACATGCTCATGGGCCTTGCATAATAGCCTGGACTAAGCTCTGAGAGCAGAACAGGATGTATATGTTGCCATGGCACAAAAAGAACACCTGAGATTTGCTGACTTAGTGGCTCAACTAAGCTCCCCTGCCCCCAACCTCAGAGGGTGGCAAAACCTAGAGCATAAAGGAAAACACCGGAGGTATTTCCTTCTCAAGAGGCCCCAAAAAAGTCCAGTACCCACTACTGATGCCCCACCTATAGTCCATGATGTGGTGGTTTCACCCACTGCCCCAGAGGACCAGATGACCATACAAGATTGGCAGGACACCGAGGAAGATATAGAGGCATCATCTGTCTGTGCTGCTGAACTGAATGTAGTTCTGCCCACTGAAAAAGGCATGCCACCTCTGGCTTCTACAGATGGTCCCACTTTTCAGAGGGTAACCAGATCAAAGGCCTTGCTAAAGTCCCCTGATCCTTTGTCACAAGCGGGGGAAGTGAACATAGTGCCAATCCATAATTCGTATGAAGCACTGATGGACGTAGAGGAAGCTGAATCAGATAGGAGATCTGAAGTCTCTTCTGTAATGTCATCCCAACCTGAGGTAGTTGGGAAGGTGACTCTGGTAGATAAACCAAAGGCCAGAAAGCAGAAGAAGAAAAAGTGACTTTCTGTATAATATGATGTGGTCGTTAATGCAAATTTTTTTCCTAATTTTCATGCTCAGATATTGTATTACTCACATTAAATGTGACTAGCATAAACCCGGTGGCCAAACGCTGGTTACTTTTGCTAGGCTGCATATGGAATAGGAAAATGTCATATTCTTACAAGATACGAGATTACATATGATTCCAGAAATAATACAGGCTCAAAAAGATTGATGATGGGGCCCTTCTGTATTGTCCATAGGAGAGGATTTATGTATAGGATTAAAAACTATATTTTCAGGAATCTCAGTCACTGTTCTTAAGGTACTGGATGTATGCCCTGGAAGAGTGTTGCTTATGGATGTGGTTATAGCAGAGTTGTTATAAGTTAATAAATATATATGTTCCCCAGTCAAAAGTACATAGGACCGCCATATTGAGGAAGGTGGAACCTTTCTTGGATACTTCCAAGATGGTATTATGGGGAGGGAATTTTAATTGTTGTCTGACTTGCAGGGATTGGGGTAGAAAGGTGGGGAAAGTGTATTGCGATACAAATTTGTTACAGGGAATTCTAGAAAGGAATGGACGTTGAGATGTGTATGACAACTTACATTTACTGTACCCCTAAACACACATTTCATAAAGGCACTTTATCAACAAGGATTGCTTTCTGTTTTTTGTCAGAAAGGATGGTAGGGAGGACAATCTTAACAGTGCCCATAGAAATGTCTGATCATTTAGCAGTAAAGGCTAGTTTAGGGTAGGGCAACACACTAGCATGGGAGAGGCTATTGGAAAATGAATACGTCCCTCTTGCAGGAGGAAACACATTGCCAGGAAGTCCTGACCTTATTAGAAGCAAGACATGAGGTTAGATTTTTGCATGATAACCCGGTGGACTGGTGGAAAGATACTAAAAGGGAGATAAAGGAGTTGTTAATCAGACTGTCTAGCAAGGAAGTTAAGTGGACGTACATAAAATATTTGGGGCTCTGAGCAAAGTTTTTAAAACTTTTGACCCAAATGAGGGAGACTGGGAAAGATCTAACAGAACAGATAACAACATTAAAAACACAAATGTATGCTTATCATCATGTGTAAGAGCACTCTTTAGCTACCAATCAGAAATTTAGTGTACACAGCATGAAGGCTCAGGTTAATCCCTACGATAGTCCAGCTGATAGGGTTGGTCGAAGGGTAATGACTTCTTTGAGAGGTGCAGATGGCACTTTAGTGTCAGACTGCTTTTCTTTGCAACAGGTAGTACAACAGTATCTTACAGAAAGGTTTCAGGTAGGGGGAACGCAGGAGAAGGGCATGTTTAAGGAGGCATTGGATTACCCACTGGTGTCGGAGATTGATAAAGGTAAACTGCTTGAACCTATTAGAGTGGCAGAAGTCAGTGATGCCATTGGCAAATTATCTGCCATAACTACACCAGGGAGTGATGGCATACCTAATTGTTTTTATAAACTATTCATTGAACAGCTGGCCCCTATGTTAGCCGAAGTGTATTTAGCCATTTCACAGGTGGGGGAGATAGGACACAGTATGAGAGAGGGCATTATAATTTTTTTATTTATGACAGGGGAACTGTCAGATATTAAGAACTGGAGACCCCTTAGTCTACTGACATCAGACTACAAAATATTCGCAAAAGTCGAAACTGCACATTTAGCTAGGGTAGCAAAGATACTGATCATGGATGCCCAAACATGTGCAGTAGGAGGAGGAGTATTTCACAAAACCTCATTTTTCTTAGGGAGGTGGTAGAGCAGGACTTGGATATGAACTTAGATGGTTATGTTTCTACTGTCGATCAGGAAATTGCTTTTGATATTGCTATGAAAGGAGACCCACGTGCGGCCTATGATAAATGGGCACATGGGAATACCTATGTATTTAAAGAATGGGGTGAGACAAGGTTACCCTTTAAGTCCTTTGTTATATATTTTTGAATTGGACGTGATTTTGTGGACTGTGGAGAAGGAGGAGAAGGAGGTGACCATTGTCCCGATTAGGCATAACTCAGGGAGCACTTACAGCACTTGCGAATGCCCCTGTAGCCCCTGATTTTCAAATGCCAGTTGTAAGTGATAGAACTAAAATCTTAGGGTGTATTTTGGGATGAGAAATGCTGCACAATACAATTGGGATGTTGCTTATGATACAGCACATATAAAGGTGCAAAAATGGAAGTCTTGGAAGACGACAAGGAAAAAACATTATTTTTTTTTTTGTTAAGGGCATTCATGGCACCTCTTTTTTTGTAAATATCCCATGTATTTCCCTTGTCCTTTGGGATGCATTCCAAAGCAATGGGTTTATTTTTTCAGTTATTATGGGTCAGCCGGCTGAATCTAATTAAAAGAAGCCATACGTATAGACCATGGAAGGACGGTGGGTTAAACATGATACACCCCTTGTTTTTGTTTTTTTGGTAATTTTTTTTATATGAATATTCGGCCTTTAGTGATAGGGAGGGAGGGGGTGGGAACAAAGGTCATGCAGCTTTGGGAGGAACCTTTTTTTCTGCTTGAGGAAAAGGAAAATGGAGTATACTGGACAAGATGCTGTCACAGTATGCTCAAATCTATTTAAAGTATATTAGAATGTGGAGGATCGAATTGAATTGGTTTATGGGTGTAAATAGGAAACAGTTTTACACTACCATTGTAGCAAAATGTTATTTTAAGGGAACCCATTTTTAGGGTTAGTCCATCCGTTGATTGTTCACTGTTGCTTGAATGTATGTTAGAGGCTCAGATCCCTCTGAAGATGAAGGATACTATGTGGATCTCTGGGTATTATAAACTCAATGTAAGAAGTAACCATAAGCAGAAAGCACTTAGGGATAGGGTATGTTTAGTTCTGGGATGTCAGGATCAGATTGAAACAATGCTCCACCTATTTCTGAATGCAACTTAATACAACCACTATGGTCACTTCTAGATACCTTTTGGAATAAGACCTGTTTTACAACTATGACATGAGATTTTAGTCCATGGGCAATTATCAGGTCAGTGGCTGCGCTGGAAGAAAAGCACAGTTTTTGTAGTATTGGCCTGTCTGAAATGGGTAATTTGGCATGCACGATGCCAGAAGTATTTACAGGGAGGGTGAGGAGATTACACTGAATGATATTTTGTTTAAACTACAAGCTGAACTGGATGACGTTTATGCAACTGAGAGGAGTAGGTTGGGAGATTCACTCTGTTTTCAGTTGTGGGATTGAATTGAGTGGGTGGGATAAGTGTCTTGAATACCGTTTGTATTATGTGTATCGGTGACTATTAATACTATTTGAGTCAGTCGGTATATATCTGGAGCAAGAGCTTTTTTTGTTCACTGTTCTTTTTGATATGATCAAGTTTAATTTTAGTTGTAAATATTCTCTATGTGTGGAATAATTCATTCCTTTTCTTAGTTATGTATGCAATCAATACTGTTTTTCTTTGAGTTTGCCTCTTGTTACCATTATTTTGTTTTGTTTGTATTGTACTTCGGTTTTGGATTTGCATGTAGAATGAAACCCACTTAAAACGCATAGTCTAAGGCATGCGCAGATTTTGCATTTATGCAGGTTATTTGTCTAACTGATCTTCAATGTATTTTATCATTTTGCTGGCATTGGATGCTCATTTTTATTTGTGATGTCTGCACATAGACTGGGCATGTATCAGGCTGTTCTTAGAGGAGTGCAGTATGTTTTTTAGTGATTTGTGCTTTGTGACTGTTAAAAGGGCAGGGGTTTGTAACCTTTATTTAGCACCTTAGTTTAAAATCCTTACTGTACTGTGCTGTGCTCTTATTGAACAGTTGAGAAGTGCTCAATTAATTTCATCTGCCTTTGTTTCTCTTTAAATGCCCTGCTGCATAGATATTCCAAGGCATAGAATGCCTGGTAATCTTCTTCATAGCAGGTGTTTAGTTCAATAACGCGCCTGATCTGCATGAGGTGATGGGACACCTCCTTTGCCATGGGGGCTGTTGGTGTGCTGTCTATCTCCCCATTATCTTCATCCTCCACCTCCCATCCAGCTGGCACTGATGTTGCTGTGAGTTCTTCATCAGTCAGCATCCCGGTGCACTGGAGGTCATCATTGGCAGTGACAAACTCATCGAATATCACTTGTGGGATAAAATCTGAAGCAGTGACAGCTTCATCTTTGGTATCCTCATTCTTTGCTGAGCACACAGAGCTGTCCTTGAGGAAACCAGCTTTTCTTTAACAGTTTTGAATTGTGAGTATCTTTGCCTCTGCCCAGGCTTGACTGAGCATGTGAATAGCGTCCAGCACAGTGAACTTGTGGGCAAGATCTGTAGCAGTCACTGCACTGCTGTTCTTGAATGCATTGATGACAACTGGCAGCATTCGGTGACGGTAAAGGTACTGAAGGTTCCGTATGATTCCTTGATCCATTGGCTGAATCAAGGAAGTGGTGTTTGGAGGCAAAAAGATTATCTTGACATGCAAAAGGTTTTCAATGTTGGGATGAGCCATGCAATTGTCAACAAGAAGTGTGTGCTTCCTTCTCCTATGCATGTCCTTGTTAAAATCCTTAACCCACTCCATGAACAGCTTGCTAGTAATCCAGGCATTCTGATTCATCCTGTAAGTTACAGGCAGTCTTTGACATTAATCCCCTTGAAGCAATGGGGTTATGGCTCTTACCAGTCACCAACAATTTACATGTATGTGAGCCATCCATTTTTGTGCAAGTAAGCACGGTAAGGCAATCTTTTGCCTTTTTACTGCTGGAGATGTTGACATATTTAAACTTTAGTGTTCCCTCCGGGGTGGCACAGTAGAATATGCCCATCTTATCTGCATTATAAATACAATCTTGGGGGTAATCTGTCAACAAAGTTGGAAACACAGTCTGTACCCAGTGCTCAGCTGATCCTGTGTCAGTGTCTTTTTTCTCTCTGTGCGCTTTCTTCAAAATTATGTTGTGCTTGGTTTTGAACCTGCACAACCACCCATTACTGGGCTCAAAGTCCAATTTTCCCATTGCTGCCACTAATTTTCTGGCTTTTTCCTGTAGCAATGGCCCTGACACAGGCATGTCAGAGCTGTGAGCATGTTCGAGCCACCGCAAGCGAGCATCCTCCACTATGGTGTATTTCCCATCCCTCTTGCGCTTCTGCTCAGCATTTCCATTTGTGCTGAACTCTTTCAACACGCTGTCCTTGTTCTTGACCAGCCTGCAGATTTGACTCTGCAAAATGCCCAGCTGTCTCACCACATCACTCTGCAAGCTGCCAGGACTGAAGAGCAAGTTAAGCGCCTTAACCTTGTCTGCGAGGGTAAGCTCTTTCCTTTTTTTCGTTGTGTCTGCAATGGTGGAATCAAAGGATTTGAACAGGTTACTGGTCACACAAGCTAAATAGTGAGTGAACAGGTGAGAACATGTCCAAATGGGGGACATTGTTAACAGCAATTGTGTTAATGACTTAATTGCACTTAAGTCGCACCTGGGAGGTGATGGTGGAAGTGTGAAAGCCAGACAATGGCTGAATGAGTGAAGGAACGGATGTTTATTCTGTGATTAAAAGGGATACAATAATTCACTTAAATGATCTCAATATAATGAGGCAGATAGAAAAGGAATCAGGACTTCGGATTTTTATGCAATTAAGCAGATTATACGGCTAACCGTTATGCAATTAAGTGGGCTCAACTATACTATTGACTTATTTTCAGTTTTGTTTTGAATCATAATAAAAATTTCCCCTACTCTTTGATAGGGGGCACTGCAGTCCATTTGCAGATTGCCGTCTCCAGCATGGAGTCAGAGGAGGAGGAGGTTGTGGTGCAGAAGCCAGGGGTTCGCTGCCCAAATTCTGGTCTGGAACTGGGGATGAAGAGATGGAGGTGCAAGATGCAGAAGTCACCATAGTAGTGCACTGTTACTTGGGTATTGTTGATACCCAGTGTACACAGCCTACGGAAAGTCAGGAGAGAAACTGGCATCAACAGAATAGTGCCGGAACAGCTGCACTAGAAATCACCAGAGCTGCCCTGCAGACACAGCTGGAGAACATTGAAAAAGAGATAAATGCTGCTGAAAATTATGGATGAAGAAGAGAAAAAAATAAAGCGGGTGGTCGACTCAATGGGGGAGCTATCCTCGGCAGATCTGTCAAAGTTGTTTGTATTCGGTGCCAGAACAGGAGCCCCGCAGAAAACAAGAAGGAAATCCCCAACACACCCCAAAATCTTCCACTCATCATGACCAAGTGGATGGTCACCAGAGATAGCCCTGAAAGGAGCAGGGTGGATGGGGACCGAGTCCAGACAATGGATACCAGATCCAAAGATCCCGGTTCCTGGATCAAACACAGAGCCTGCGGGCACACTGGTAGATGCTCCTCAAAGCAAGGACAACACAGAAAAAATGAACGCAGAGACAGATTTGGGTACTGTTATCTTTCCCCCCTGGATACACATGGGGATATTTACTATAATGCACTGGCTGGCCCAGATCGACTCACGAAAAAGAATCTATGCAAGGGGGAAGTAATGCATCCAATTCCCAGGAAGATGAAGGATCCACTTCAAATTCCCATAGTGGAGGCCCTCCTCCCAAAAGCTCAACTAAACAAACGTATGCAAGTCTATTCCATAAACCTATTGACTTGCTTAAAAGTAGAAATTCAATTAGACTGCATTACCTGGGTGGCATGGAACCTCCCAGATCAATTTTTTGTGGGGAAGATGCTAATTGAACAATTACTGGGGTTCACTTCCTTGGATGTCTATGCTCTTATTCATGCCCCAGTGGAGTCTACATTCAATATCAGTTTTAGAACTTCAGAGCTTCTAGAAAGATTCTGGAGTAAATATGTTTCTTTAAAATCTAACTCCCTGTGGAACCCCTTACAGATTATCTCCCCAACAAAGCAAGCTTTCTGCATCATAACAGTATTGTTTGGAAATGAGGGGGTCAACATTTCAAATGTTATGTACTGGCTAGAGCAACAATGCAGTATCCAATGGAACCCTTACCCCATTATGGACACAGAAGGCTTCTGGAATAGGGGCTAGAAGTTCAAGGTAAAGTTGAAGCAAACAATGAATGATATGGAACACCTCCCCAATTGTTTCTACATTGGGAGGGACAAGGGGTTCATTTTTTATCCTGGGCAACCCAGGAAATGTTACAAGTGTTGCTCCCCAAGACACATATGTAACAAATTCGAAATCTTGAAATGCCCATTTTGTGGGGAACTGGATCTCTCAGGGGACCATTGTACAACAAACCCAAAGTGTAATCTCTGTGATGATGAGGAGCATGTGTTCATGGACTGCCCATGGGCAGCCCACAACACAGATGATGCAGACTTTGGAGTTCAGGATTTTTACATCCATAAGGTCTCTAAGAAAGTGGCAGGCCCTCAGACACAATCAGGTGAAACAGCTGATCAGAACAAGGAATCCAAAAACAGGAAACCGGTCCCACAAGAAATGGAGGCCACAGAACACCTCCCTCTGAGATACAGGAGGAAACAGAAATTGCAGATCAATCAATGCCTCCCCCTCCCCCAGTAGGGGCTTAGGCTGACTTTCAGCAGGTGAAAACCAAAGGTGGCAAGGCTAAACAGAAAATTACTCTCCTGATTTCATCTATGGAGACAGTACTAATGCATAACAAATTTTCTACCCTGCAGTGGGAAGATTCCGAGGTTGATTAGGACTCTGACAATGTTTCCACAGACAGGGCATCTGAACAAGAAGCTAAAAGAGTGACTCAAAAAAACCCCAAAAAACAGAGAATGGGAACTAGGGCAAGCATGAGGAAAATATCTTGATTAGGAGTCCTCATGTTGCGTGTCTTTTTCTTAGTATAAATTGTCAATTGCATCTCTGAATGTGAATAGCATCCAGTCTGAAAGGAAGAGGCTAGTCACTTATGAGCTATTTTCCAGGAGGCAATTTGACATAGTATATTTGCAAGACAATAGGCTCCACTCCCCCTATAAGATAGAGGTGGCAAGTAATGCATGGGTATGGGGGCCCAACTACTGGTCCATGAGGGAGGATGTATGTAGTGGGGTAGGGATATGCTTCACAGACCTATCAGTACAACTTGTCCACACTGTAGACATTTTACCAGGAAGATTCCTATTGTTAGACATACAATTTCGAGAGTCAGAATTCAGATTAATTAATGTATATGTCCTGCAATCTAAAGCAGACAGAGTTCAGATGTTAAATCTCATACAGCCTTACATCTAAAAATATTATATTAGGGGTGATTTTAATTGTAGAAGGGCAATTAGTGATAGAGGTTTGAAAAAGAATAAAATATTTAGCGATTCAGCTGCACTTAACAATTTACTTTTCCGAATCGCACTAGTAGATGTCTTTGAAACCAAGTATCCAAAAGCCCCACATACGTATTACAGGGGATGTCTCTCCATCAGGATAGACTACTGGTTTCTCTTTGACACCCTCCCTATAAAAGAAGCAAAAGTAGAACCAGTTAGTTCCTCAGACCATGGTCTCCTGTCCTGCAGTATCAGATTTCTAGGACACACAGAGTGGTCCAGGGTACTGGAGGCTTAACCTCTGTCTCCTGGAGATTTCAGAAATAAAGGAAGGATTAATGTATATATTAGAAGCCAGGAAATTGGTGTTTTTTTATATGATTCCTTGGAAACATGGTGGGAGGAAAGTAAAGCATACATAGGGAGGTTTTTCCAAACCACTGGGAAAATAAATGGGAATGTGAAAAATAAACAATACTTGAGGCTATAAAAAGAGTTGCATAGATTAACAGCTATACAAAGGGAATCCCAGCTACATTTGGCAGCCCAGATAAAACAAATTATAGAAGAGATGAATAACATCCAATATGACAGGATGAAGTCCTTAGAAAAGTAGCAGCATTTTGGGACACAAGGGACATAAGGACACATCAATCCATTTGAGTGTTGTGCCTCCCTCAGAGACAGAAAGAATTTAAATCATGTTAAAATAAAACAGGTGGCCTGATTCTAGAAAGCACCCCTCGATGTTGCAAGATTCACGACATGCGAGGGTGCAATTCTGTCATGGATCCTCTGCCCAGTTCACAAAGGGCAGGGTCCCTTAGCTAGATCCTGTGATTTGTGACAATTCCACAGGCACGCCAAACAAAGGTTGCACCTGTAGGGATTGTCACAAGCCACAGCCCCCAGACCTGATGTGTGCAAGTGCCTCCCCATGCCTGCTCCCTCTTGTGGACTGAAGCCCCACAGGGCTAGTACTGTCCCCCCCATGCCCTGACCCCCAAAGTGCCAGTCAGAGCCCAGCAGGGTTATCCCTGTCCCTCCCTGAATGCCCCAACCCCAGTATATGCACATAAGCACCTGGGGCTATTCAATCCCCCCCAATGCCCCAATCCCCGTACTACTGCCACCCACAAACCACAACCCACATACATGTTCCACTGCACCCCATAACCCTGGTAGTCTAGTTGCCACACCCTCCCATCCAGCAATGGAAGACCACCGCTCCCCCCACCCTACTCAGCCTCGACTGGCACAGACCCACCTCTCACCACCATGGCCAGCTGCCAATTGAGCTCCACCAGAGCATGTACTACTATACATAGTACATGCTCAATGAATAGAGAATAGAGAATAGTGCCCTGGGGAACTTTGCTGCTGCCATTCCTGAATAGGGTGCAACTGATGCTGTACACCCCCTAGCACCATATCGCAGGGGGTTTACAACATAAATGGTGGTGTAAGTCCATTTTGGTGCAAGCAACCTGTGGCATGGTGCAGGCTGCTTTGCAGAATAACATATGACACAACTGCTGGCGTAACTTGCTACTTGCGCCATTTTTGGGAGTGTAAGTCAAGTTACGCCAGGTGTATCCCTTTCAGAATTGAACCCAGGGTCTTTAGTGGACACACAAAAAGAAATAATGGCAGAAATAGAAGATCATGTGCTTAGAATGATGCAGGAACCCAAGCTACAGGGGGAGGAAATGGATAAATGGATAGATGCATGTAATATCCCAAATCTTCCTTTCGAGGTTATAGAAACTTTGATCAAACCAATATCAAAAAATGAATTAGAGTGTATCATTAAAGGGCCAAAAGCAGGAGTAGCCCTTGGCAAGAATGGGTTACCCAATGAACTGTATAAAATGGTGTATAACATCCTATAGGATGAGTAGGTAGAAATGTACAACTATTTCCTTAATTCGGGGAAATTCCCAGACAGTATGTATAGTGGACTCCTCATTTTAGTATATAAAACAGGGGATAAAACTCTTCTCATGAACTGGAGACCCATAATGCTCCTGAACTCAGACTGTAAGATTCTGATGAAACTTTTGGGTAAAAGAGTGCCAAGGGTATTGGACCTAATCATCCACCCCTCTCAGTTTTGTGATATTCCTGATAGGAACATTTCAGATGGCTTAATCTGTCTAAGGGAAATCATGGGCAGAGGTAACTCTGATGAACTTATATAATTTCTTATTAGTCTTGATCAGAATAAAGCATTCAATAAATTTCCCATGCGTACTTATGGAAATGTATGGGTGATTATGATTTCCCAAAAATGTCTTCAGTAGGTGAAATCCTGTTATGAAAAATCAAGGGTGGAACCATATATTAATGGCCGGATAGGAAAACAGTGTGTAGTACATAGAGTAGTCAGACAAGGGTGCCCCCTCAGTCCTCTGTTGTATATTCTGACATTAGATCCATTGTTACATCATATTAACAAATTTAAAAAAAATCACGGGATTATCATTTTCTTGTGTAGACCAAGAAATTAAAATAATAACTTATGCTGATGATATTTGTTTAGATATAACTGATGTCAGAGCTTTTAAGGGAGTATAAAGAGTTTTGGAGCACTTTTCGAATAGTACTGGGTCAGAAATCAATTACACCAAGAGCAAATGTCTCCCAGTTGGTAAGACGGGGGGGGGGGGGATCATGAGGATTCCAATTAAAAGGGAGGTTTGTTAAATTTTAGGGGTTTACTTCAGTTATGAAGAAATGGAAAGTTATAACTGGGGTCTAATTCTGAAAAACACCAAACACAAGATTAATATATGGAATAAATGGAATATGTAAAAAATAATGTGTTTACATGGTGAAAACATCTCTAATTCCAATGCTTATTTATATTAGTATAGTCCCCCCCCCCAAGCAGCTGGAGACAACTATATTCAGCTAGTCTTTTTTGGTGCATCTGGGAGAGTAGGCTAAACCCTATTAAGCAAGGAGTGACATATTTAACAGTAGCAGAGGGGGGCTTAGCCATGGTGAATCCTAAAGTGTTCTGTTTCAACATATTTATATATGCAAACAATGTGCTATTTTAAAACCATCTAGATATATGTGGGCACTATGGATACCAAATAGAATCTCCCAGCTTTGTAATGGGTGGGAAATGCAGAACCCTATCCCAAAGCAAAAACCTTTAGGGGGATTGCTGGTGCATTTTCAGGAATGTTTTAGCAAAATAAAGTCCTGGAAGGTTACAAGACAGGTTTTATATAAAGACAACAGGAAGATGTTTTATGGGAAGATAGTGGCTGACAGATATATAGATGCCCCTAGGTATTATACTATGGCTACACAGAAGGTACAACAAACACATCAAATGTTATTTAATACAAGAATTCCTGAAAAAAACGTGGGATGTAGAGCACAGTGTCTTTGTGCTCATGGTAAACGTAATGTGAAAGGAAATTTAAAACATAAGGAGAGGGTATGTCTTAGAAATTATACTTGTAAAGGAGTGATCCAAATGATGGATCATTTGTATTTTTGATGTCCTTATATCCTCCCATTTTGGGCTAAGTTACATAATAAATGGGAAAATTCACCCTTGCTTCTTATTACTCCACAAATTCTGTTTTTAGGTATCCTTCCTTGGGGTTGGCATAAATATGACTCCAGTACAGTGCATATGATCCTAGGCTGTTTAAAATATTATATTTGGCAATATAGATGTCTGTTTTCCTTACACAAACAAAAACACAGCACCTGAGCAGTTGTTTGGTGTCATAGAGTCTGCCATTTTGGCTTTGAAGGAAAAAGAATAAAGGGTACATGAGAGGGGCAAGTATGAAAAATTGTGGAGGAATATGTTAGGGTTAGATAATGGATGAAGTACAGAAATATGAAAAATCCTCTCTCAAGCAAATAAGAACATAAATATGTTTGTAAAGTTGATTTAATATGAAGTGAAAAAAACTAATGTATTTTTCTTTGCTGTGTGAAATAATTTAGAATTCTAGTTGCACATGCTGTTAATGTGAGGTAGGTTATGAGTTAACTTAAAAGAGAGAAGAGAAAGATGTATTCCCGGGTGGGGGGGTATAATGGTGATTGGCAAGATATATTCTGAGTTATATCAGCATTTTATAAGACATTATGATTTGGGTTTGGGATAGGGGTATTCCTTTACTGATCCAGTATGATGTTAATACTGATTTCCTTTATGTTCAATTTAACTTAAGTTATACTGTATTGTCCCTTTTTGGGAAATATGAATATAACCTACCTGCATTATGATTTCTTTTTGAAGTTCTAATAAAAAAATGCCCCCTACTCATTTGTATAGGGAGGGGGAGGTAGAGAGGAACTAGTATGTTAGATTCAAGTTTCTACTAGTTTGACATGTTATGGTTTAGAATAATACAGTAAAGACCTATGATTTGTTTTTTAGGGAGGGTTACTACCTCTTTTTTATTAACATGCATTGGATACTGTTTTTGGTTTTCCTTTTATTGTTTTCTGTTATGATACTTGTCATTTTTCATGTGCTGTAAACATGGTTGCTGTATGATTTGACTTGAAGTTCTAATAAAAAATTCCCCTACTTGTTTTGAGAAGTGCTATGGGATCTTATACGTCCACCTGAACAACCACCAGAACAGGCAGAGAGGACCTCAGTTTAATGTCTCATCTGACAGATGGCACTTTAGGAGTGCAACATCCCTCTCATGCTGCACTATAGTGTTAGTATATTGGAATGTACCCCAAGTTATTGGTGTGTTGCTAGAATCAGCAAAGGCAGAATAAAGGATGGCACCATCCACCACTATATTTCATGTAAAAAAAAAACTTTCGTTTACTCACAGAATTACATTCTCTAATCAAAGTATCACACAAGGGAAAAGTGCAGTTCTCCCAATGGCCCAACCAATTTCGTGCACGTGCACTTCGTTAGTGACAGTGCTAATACACGTAAAACAGGTTAAAACCAAACACTAACTAATGTACAATTATTTCCTCACTCATTAGAGCAATGCATAATCCACAATATCAATCATAACAATAAATGTTATATTTTAATAAATAAAGCACTGATTTCTAGAGAAATTCACAGGACCCAATAATCACAGTCCAGAAGAATGCTGTGTTTCTTTTTCTGCTTGGCCATGCAGGAGCCTTCTCAAACTGTTGGTGCTGTAAAAATAAATCTCAAGAGGACATTATTTAGGGCATTTCGGTTTAAAGCAGAAGAGTTCCAAAAGCAGTGCCTATAAACATGGCTATATCACAGGGAAAGGAGGAAAAACAGGAAGAAAAAAGGAGGAAACAAGGGAGAAGGGAAACAGAGAGAATATGAAATGTAGAAAGGGTTGAGAATTCCTAAAAAAAGAGCATAGAAAAACAAATTAATGTAAAATAGGCATAATGTTAAAACTATCATTTAGACCTGGTATTCTTAGCGTCCCCAATTGATAAATCTAAAAGGCCTCCTTTTGTAAAACCTTAGCATTTAAGTCCCCCCCCATTAGCACTAATGTGACCTTTTCTATGCCTCACAAATCAAAGTTGTGATATGTCCTGTTATTACTTACTTCAATGTGTCTAACAAAAAGGTTTTCAACATTTCCTCACCTAATATCACTTAGATGTTCTCCTATACTTTACTTTCTATTTGATTGGTCTTACCTACATAGAATGCCTGATAATCACATGTGGCCAAGAAAACAACCCCAGTGCTTGAACAGTTGGAAAACTGTCTAATGTCAAATGTTTTCAAGGCATTTATTGACATTAAACTGGTGCATATCTGGAACACATCACAATTCCACAATTGCAATGTCCACATTGAAAGCAACCCTTACGTTGTTTTGGCAACTATTGGGCAGGGGTCTCTGAACTGGCTAGATGGAGTGTGTCAAATGATCAGTGAGGTTGTGTCCAGTTTTAAAGATCATTCAGGTAGTACATTACTTCTCCCTCCAACAATGGTTCCAAGGCACGTATGTGCCAATTCTTGGCAATAGTACTGTGAACGGCCATTTAATTGGGGCTGTTGTGGTAATGAAGTTTAGGACATTGTCCCTCTGTTCTCCTATCCCTATAACTAAGTAAATAAGTACATTGCATACCTTCTGCTTTTCTGGAGGCCCCTGCCAATATCCCCTCACTGTATCCCCTAGATTTAAAATGAGCATACATTTCCTCATATCTCTTCTGAAAAATCAGACACATCACTACAATTATGTTTTAATCTCATAAACTGAGATTTTGAGGATGTTCCAGATGGCATGGTGGGGATGACAGCTCGAAGTATGCTGAACACTATTCCTGTCTGTATGTTTCTAATATAAACTGGTCCTTACAGTGCCATCCAAATTTTTAATGAAGTGCAAATCTAAAAAGCTAACTTTATTCATGACTGCATGTACTGTGAAGCACAGATTGGGAATGGTCAAATGCAAGTACTGTATGAACTGTGCTGCCTCATCATTCATCCACCACCACACCTTCAGGACATAATCAACATATCTTCTATACAGGTCTCTAAAGCCAAAGTATTAATTCAATAAAATTTATTGATCAACCAATTGGTCATTACATAATAAAAACTGTAATACAAAATAAAATAAAAGATTAGGCCAATGCAATATTCATTCTAGACATTCATCACTGGGTCAGGGAGTCTCTATCCGCTTACAGTATAAATAGATTCATGTAGCAATATCAAAATTATAAAAAAAGTTGTGCAGATATCTGACAATTCCAATTTTTTATTACAATACTAGACAGTGATCACTGAGTTTTGGATATTCACATATATCCTATCGATAGTGATAATACATAAATGGGCAAAGGATGCAAGAGAAGCCTTTGGGGTCTGCAAGGCTTCTACAACATTTACTATCTGTGCAAGAGTCAGTTTGTTTAGTTTTGATGCCATCCTGGAAACTCTGACATAAGTCTGCACTGTACAACATGCTCTTATCTGCCCCCAGAAGCATCTCAATACAGTGGAACAGCTGTCCCACTTAACTGAACCACCGTCCAATTAAAATCAATTTAACTAAATCCGTTACCAGAGAAATGTCCCTATTAACTGAATGTCCCCATTAACCACGTCCCTATTAAGTGGCTTGCACTGCATGTCCAAACGTTTTCAGCTAACTCATTGAAGAGCCTATCTAGTGCTCTTTTTGAGTTTAAACAGGACATTGCAGGGTTTGGGTCTGGATACATACACCCCTTACAATGTTTTGTCACCAGTAGTCCCTATATGCTATAGAGAGACAGAAAAAAAAGTCCACAAGACTTAAAAAAAAAAAAGATTCAGACATGTGGCTCATTTGGTTTTTATCATATAGACATAACAATTATCTGAGAACTTTTGCTCCTAATCTTTGTTGCTTCCATTAAGAATATATCAAGTTTTTCCAAAATATCAATGTTTTCTGCATCTTTTGTGCATCTCATCCAAATATGTAGCAGAGTCCAACCATGTACGCATCACCTGGAGCCCACCATCATTTGGAATATTTGTATACAGTGACTCAATGTCCATAGAGACAAGTAGCCACTGTTATTTCATCTGGATGTCCCCCAGTACCCACCATGTATTGGTGGCATCTCTTACATAGGAAGGAAAAGTAGTCACAATTTCTTAACTATATGGGTTAACATATTGTGAGAGTGGCTCTGTCAGGGAGCCAATACCTGTCACTGCGTACCAGGTCATAATGTCATATGCTTAATAACGTATGACATTATAGCTAATCCAAAAAAGTGCTGTCTAGGATAGTGACTGGTACAATACCACATATACTGCTGTACACAGTATTGCACCATTCACACACTCCCATGCAGAGGATAAGACCTCTGCTGGGAGTGGGTTCCACTGAGCAGCTGCCGTGGCTCACTGGACAGAGCCACGGCAGCAGGAATCCAGGCACTGCATCTGGGAATGGGTTTGATTCCCGGTCCCACAAATGTTATTTTTTTACAGACTTTGTGCACTCCACTAGTTGGACCCCCCCCCTTGAGTTATGAATCTTTAGTGGGGGGGAGTCCGGGGGCACAATGGGGGGTGTGGGGGCAGAGCCCCCCCCACAGAAAAAAGAGTTATGCCTCATGCTATAAATCACGCTGTATTGGCAGTGCAATTTAACAATGTAGCATAATGCCTTGCGACATTATGACCCTGTGCCCACTGTCACTGTGGGGTGAGCCAAAGGATATTCCAGACTTTTGGGGACCTTGGGCAAAATGTACTTGATTTCCCCTACTGGGTGGTCCACAGTCAGAAAATCAAGAGTAGTTTGGGAAATAATACCACTGGAAAAAGCAGTTTTGAGGACTACATCAATATCCCTCTCAAAGTTAAGAATTGAAACCCTTGTTATAAGTTTGTAAAAAGCTTCATTCTACAGCTATCATTGGACTTCATTAATATAATCCACTGTATTCAAAAACATGACTGCACCTCCTTTGTCAGCTGGCTTGATAGTGACTTATGGGTTGTCTTCAAGATCTTCCAAAGCTCTGCTCTCTTACATAGATATATTAACACGTCTCATTATTTTCTGTATCAAACAGTATTCCAATATCTTATATTTCAGGCAAGCCCTCTCAAAGACAGCCAAAGTGGCATTAGTAGGTGGGTTGAACATGGAGGGTGGCTTAAACCTCTCATCTGTGTTGCGTTGCTATCCTCAACACTGCTATCAGTTCCTGCAGGGGTAACTTGTTCACTTTGTTTTTAAAGGCACATGTCTTGTCTATTGTAAAAGGCTTTAATATTGAGCTTCCTGGAACATTATTTTGAAGTCCAAAAAGATGTCAGATTTGCAGGGTTTATATGTTGGAACAAAACTTACAGTAAGCTTTTGTTTAAGACATTTATTTGGGATTGTGATAGTTCAACCATAGATAGGTTAATAACATTTATTTGCCCCTGTTCTTCATTTGCTTTAATCTTTTGATGCCCCATTGTGGCTGAACTGTTCCTCCTTCTGTGCCTGCACACCTGTCCTCCTGTGTCTTTGTTGCATTTGACTAGCTGGTCCAATCTCTGTAACAGTGTGCTCTGTGTTGATGTGCCTTTCTGTAAAAAAATAAAAATCTCCTCACCGGGTTTGACCTCTGATTCCAAGATAAAGTGAAACCTCATATTGCTCTTTGTAAGAATTGATTTAGGGCCCTCTGACAGCTTACTGCAGCCTCACCTCTTAGACCTCATCCAAGTAAAAATCAAATTGTTCAGGTAATCCTGGAAGTCTATTTCAAATTTCCACACCTTCACTGCTTTCAGTTTTTGATCCTGTGTTACAATGGCTGTACGTAATTTAGCTTCAAAGCCTGAAAATTCAGGATGGTCCTTAAAGGAGTAGTACAGTCAGAATTTGCAAAAACATATGTTGTGCAGAGTGTTTTCATTTGTGTGTGTAGTCCTAATGGGTCCTTCCCGTTGTCTGCTATTAGGAGTATTTTCTAAATTAGTCTGCTAGTTTTACAGTAGTTTTATGGCCTCAGGGGAGCAACATCTCAGCATGGTTCATTGTTTTTCTTGTTCCTAGAATGCCTCTTGTCCCATGTGACAGTGATATACCTGGGACCATGGGTTCAGCAAGCACTGGTTTAGAGTCAATTTACAACACCAGAGCTGTGACATTAACTTTCCTTATCCAATGAGCATAAATGACTACATTTACAGTTTATCAAATACTTGAAGGATAATTGAGAGGGTTATTCTGTAAGAAAACAGCTAGGGCAGGATTTTTCAAAGTACTGGATCATCACAAGCCTCATGTGTTGATGATGCAGCATATGTGGCTTGCGGCGATCTAACAGGATTTTCCATCCCGTGTGGCAACTGCCGCAAGTTAGATCAACTTTTTCTGGTCTAACTTGTGGCAATCCTGGGGGCTGTTATTACGGAACTTGCACTAGATATTTGGCAAACGCTGTCGTAATCCATGGAAACTGTCACAACTGTGCCTGAGACTGTTTAATTGGGTGCAGTTATGGTGAAGGGTTTGGCCCACTGCCAAAACCTAAGTGCCGTGGTGCTGGGCTGGATGCAAGCCCTGCACCATAGTTGGAAACTTCAGCCCCTAGAGTCTTTATTAATTACATCATTGATAATCTGAGGTGATTTGTGTGCTTTTTAAGGCTGTGTGTAGTTTGATGAAATATAAAGTTTTAAAAGCAAAATATGTTCTTCTGCTAGCTAGACTTGACACACACATAGAGAACAAAACATTGAATTAGAGCTATTTAATGGAGGCCAGAACATCAGCCTCTTGTCTCTAGTACTTGCTGAATCAGTGGTCTCGTCTCAGATACATCACTGTCACATGAGACAGGAGGCATTGTAGGAAAAAGAAGAGCAATAAACCTTTGCTAAGATGGAGATTGCCTGGGGCCATAAAGCTCCCATATAACTAGCAGGCTAATTTAGAAAAAAGTCTTAATAACAAACAAAGGGAAAGACACAGCAGGACTATGCATGCAAATTAAGACACTCTGCACAACATATGTTTTGCAAATTTTGACTCTACTACTCCTCCTTTAAATTCAGCCTCCTTTCTCTTTAACTCGTGTATAATACACTGCAGAAATAAGGTGGACACTGTCTTCTTTTGACTTTTCCAATCTAATATGAAATGTTCCCATTCATGGAAATACCCAGGCCATTTTAACACTCTGAGACCTGTGACACTCTGCTGATTCTCACATGTGCTTCTAGGCTTGTTAAGTCACAATATACTCGCTGTGCACGGAGTCTAATTTTCTCTAAACTTGAAAAAGCACCATTCATATCTGAAGCAGTCACAGTCTTAGCATAGCTATGAGTTCTCACAGTCCTGCATCTGATTTCTCACTGAGGAAAGGATTACTGTCCCAAATCTCAGAAAAACTGCACTGGCAAAAGAACATGGACTGTCCCCTATGTGTAAGCGCTCTCTATATCAGAGAACATAACTACACAAAAACTGCAAATAATACCACAGCAAAAAAGCAAAATGGACATATTGAGAGGTGTTCAGCAATTGTAGCAAGGAACAGTAAGAGCAAAACAAGCAAGGCCGCATCGAAGATGATTGCCTAGTCCCACAGATGAACCAGCAAAGAGATAATAAAGGATGGCACCATCCGCCACTGTATTCTGTGTAAAAATGTTTTTTTATTTACTTACAGAATCATGTTGTCTTATTAAAGTGCCACACAGAGGAAAAGTGCAGTTCACTAAATGGCCAAACTGGTTTTGCACATGCTTCATCAGGGATGGCCAGCCTAGTTCACAAAGACTTCATAAATAGTTCAGATTTAAAGTGACAGTGCTACAACCCACAACCTTTCAATCTTCTGACCTCATAGGCATGTCTGCAACCTGCTGAACTACTGGCACTGCTTCTATACTACTGCAGCAGTATATACCATACCAGTATTGGTGGAGTGATACTAACAAAGACCAAGCAGGAAGTATACCTAGGGATAATCATACTGGATAATCTAAAGGTGGTCAGGCAGTGTGACAAGGCAGTCAGAAGGGGTAGTGGGATGCTGGGGTGCATAGGAAGTGGTACATCCATCAGAAAGAGGGAGGTTGTGCTGCCTTTATATAGATCACTGGAAAGACCCCACCTTGAGAACTGTGTCCAGTTCTGGAGACCACATCTCAGGAAGGACAGAAACAGAGTGGATGCAATCTTGAGGAGAGCTACCAAAATGGTGGAAGGTCTGCATTAAAAGCCCTAAGAGAAGAGGCTAAAAGAGATAAATATGTACACCATGGAGGAGAGAAGGGAGAGAAGAATATGATTGAGACCTTTAAATGCCTCACAAGGGTTAATAAGGTGCAGGAGGGGGGATTTTACAGAGAAAAATGTGCTCTAGAACAAGGGAATATGCTGTGGAACTAGACCGGGGTATAATTCAGGAGTGATGTGAGGAAGTACTTCTTCACAGAAAGGGTAGTGGATAGCTAGAGCATCCTTCCAGTGGAGGTAGTGGGGCCAAAAACAGTGGTGGTTTCAAGAATGCCCAGGGCAGCCACAAAGGAATCATATGGGTAAGGAAGGGGAAGAGATGGCACCATAGATCATGTAGGGTCTGCAGCAAAAAATAAAGGTTAAAAAAATGGGCAGACTGAGTGGGCCCAGTGTCCCTTATCTGCTGTCACATGGTATGTTTCTATGAGTTTGATACTGGTAGTGCAGGGACTGTATACAAAAAAACACTATGGCCAATACATAACAATGAGTTAGATACTGGTAGTGCAGAGACTATATACAAACACTGCAGCCAATGTATAACATATCAAATAATGGATAGATAAGTGTGCACAACAAAGATGGCAGACAAGGGTGAGGTAGTACTGGTTGGAGACTTCGATATTCCAGACGTGGACTGGAGCATCCCAGCAGCAGCATCAACTAGGAGCAGATTTATCCTGGACTCCCTTCAGGGTGCCTTCCTCAAGCAACTGGTCATGGAACCAACTCAGCAGAAGGCAATGCTGGACCTTGTGCTCACAAACAGGGACAGTGTGATGGGGTTAACAGTGGGGGAGCACCTGGGAAACAGTGACCACCAGTCATTGTGGTTTGAAATCACAGAAAGAGCAGAACCAAACCACACAAAAACACGTATCCTGGATTTTAGGGGGGCAGACTTTGGGAAAATGGGGAGATACTTGAAAGAGGCATTAAGGGGAATGGGACAGGAATCAGGGTTGAGGAACAGTGGGCAGTATTTAAAATGGGGATTACAAGAACAACAGAATTATGTATTAAGCAGGTTAGCAAGAGGAAAGGAAGAGGAGACCATTATGGTTTTCCAAAGAGGTAGCAAAGAAAGTGAAAGCCAAAAAGATTGCATTCAGGCAATACAAAAAGACACAGGCAGAAGGGGATAGGGAGAAGTACCAGGAGAAGCAAAGGGAGGCAGGGAGGTCAGTAAGGGAAGCTAAAGCTCAGACAGAAGAACACTTTGCAAAATCAGTGGATAGATGGGGTGGGGTGGGGTTTATTTTGTACCTGATTGGGGGGGGGGTTATTTTGTACCATGTAATTTCGTGGCTGATTACTAATGTCTTGCTGTATGTTTTGGTTTTTATTTGTTGAAAATCAATAAACTTAAATTTCAAAAAAAAAATCAGTGGGTAGAGGGGACAAAACCTTTTACAGGTACATAAGTGAAAAAAGAAAGACAAAGGAAGGGATAGTGAGACTGAAGGGGGAGGATGGGGGCCGCGTGGAGGATGACAACAGTAAAGCTGACATACTGAACAGGTATTTCTGCTCAATCTTCACTGAGGAAGAGGAGGGTCTGAAGGGAGTACAAGGGGTGAGAATGGTGCAGAAATGGACACAAGTCCCTTTACACGAGAAAGGGTCCTGAAGGAACTGGAAGTAATAAGAGTTGATAAAGCAATGGGGCCAGATGGGGGTGCACCCCAGGGTCCTTAAAGAACTAAGAGAGGTGGTGGCTGAACCTCTGGCTATCCTGTTTAGCTGATCACTGGAAACAGGGGAGGTACCCAAAGACTGGAGGACAGCAGATGTAGTCCCCTTATACAAAAGTGGGAACAAAGAGGAAGCAGGGAACTACAGACCAGTCAGCCTCACCTCGGTAGTGGGGAAGATCATGGAAGCACTACTGAAGGAGAGATTGGTGGAACATCTGGTTGTCAATGGAGGTCATGTCAGACGAACCTCATTGAATTTTTTGACTGGGTGACTAGGGAGGTGGATCGGGGAGGGCAGTGGACATGGCCTATCTGGACTTCAGCAAGGCCTTTGACACTGTGCCACATAGAAGACTATTACACAAACTGGGGAATATGGGTGTGGGCAGGACAGTAGTGTGGTGGGTAGGTAACTGGCTGGGTGGCAGGACACAGAGGGTGGTGGTAAATGGCTATCACTCCACAGAGGGAAGAGTGACCAGTGGGGTACCACAGGGATCAGTGCTGGGACCGGTCCTGTTCAACATCTTCATCAGTGACATGGTGCAGGACCTAGAAGGCAGAATTTCACTGTTCGCTGATGACACAAAGCTCTGTAACAGAGTAGACACACCAGAGGGTGTAGACAGAATGAGAAGCGACCTGCAGAAACTTGAAGAATGGTCAGGGGTTTGGCAGTTGAAATTCAATGCAAAGAAGTGCAAGATAATGCATATGGGGCACAAAAACCCTGGCACAATATATCAGTTGGGGGGTAAGGATATAGCATGCACCAAGCAGGAAAGGGATCTTGGGGTTATCATCTCTGATGACCTCAAGGTAGGGAAACAGTGTGACAAGGCAGCAGGTAAAGCAAATAGGATGCTGGGATGTATAGGCAGGGGCATTACCAGCAGGAAAAGGGAGGTCATAATTCCACTATACAAGACACTAGTGAGGCCCCACCTGGAGTACAGTGTACAGTTCTGGAGACCATACCTACCTAAGGACATAGACAGGGTAGAGAAGGTTCAGAGGAGGGCAACAAAGATGGTGCATGGATTGCATCACAAGTCCTATGAAGACAGGTTGAAGGAACTGAACATGTACTCCCTGGAGGAGAGGAGGGAGAGAGGGGATATGATAGAGACATACAAGTATCTTACAGGGAGGAACAGGGTGCAGGAAAACACTATTTTAAGCAAAAAGATGTTCCAGGACTAGAGGGCATGGGATGAAGTTGGAGAGAGGACGATTCAGAGGAAACATGAGAAAGAATTTCTTCACAGAACGGGTGGTGGACAAGTGGAACACCCTGCCAGAGGAAGTGGTGGGGGCTGAAACAATCACGGGATTTAAGAATGCATGGGATAGACATAAAGGAATTCTGGAGGTCAGGGGTAAGGTGCAACAGACTTCTAGGAAAACAAACTGAACTTACAAGCTCAAATGGGCAGACTGGGTGGGCCATAGGCCCTTATCTGACGACACTGTCTATGTATCTATGTATGTATCTATGTAAGGCTGTGATTCCATCAAGGAGATTCTGTGACATCATAGATCTTGACAGTGAAGCTCAAGAGGTCTATGATGTCATGGAATCCCCGAGATGGAAACAGCCTTGTCTGTGCACACTTACCCTATTATATTATATAGTACACACTGAGCCTTTATTGAGATGAGAAGAGACTAAAAACAGAGACTCTATTCACGAGGTGAAAAGATTTACTAAGTACATGAAACAGCAAACTTTGTCAGCACAATGGTATATTTTGTCAGCATAAGTGGCCGTGCCATTTCTTTAGCACCTACAGCAAACATTAGCATTTAAGCAGGTTATCAGTTTCAGACAGAAAAAAAGCACAAAGGTCACCAAATTCTCTGGCAATCTGTAACATGTTCATAAGAGGCAATGGCAAACATTTAAGTGAAGTAACAGACCAAGAATACAACGGTAACAGCAAACATTTGGCAGACAGAACAAAATGAGTCAAAATCAGTTTAGATTCAGCAAAGAACAAGTAAAAGAGTTTTATCTGAAACCATGCTTTTTTGAATTGTTCACCGGTTCTCTTGTTTGGCTAGAAGGCAGTCCTGTCACTGACAGGTTTAGAAAACCCAAAGCAGCCATTGCCAATCGCAAAACTGTTGGTGCTAGGAGCAGAGAAAGTCTGTCAGAAATTAAAAACAGTTTAGGCTTGGCGTACAATTAGTGCAATGCTCTACACAGAATGAAAAAGTTGTTGTAGTTTAGTAGTGACATCACTACACTACTGCAACTTTTTGGGCCTTTGAACTGCAGTTCGGTGGGTTTTCTGACTGTATTGAAATCTCAACAATAAGGGCTCACTATGTACTATAATAAGTTTCATACTGGTAATGCAGGGACTGTATGCAAACACTGTAATCTCATTACACATAGAAACATAAACATAGAGTTTGATGGCAGATAAGGACCATTTGGCCCACATAGTCTGTCCATTTTCCCTACCTACTGTAATACTGCAGACCCTACTTGGTCTCTGGCTTCCCCCATCCCTTCCTTAACACTAAGGTTCCCTTATGCTGACCCCATGCCTTCTTGAATCCCACTACAGTTTTTTTTCCCACCACCTCTGCTGGGAGGCTGTTCCAGGCATCCACCACTCTTTCAGTAAAGAAGTACTTTCTTACATCTCCCCAGAGCCAACCCCCCCCTCCAGCTTCACAGCATGACCCCTTGTTCTTGAGCATCTTTTTCTCTGAAAAAGGCATCCCTCTTAAACCTTAGTTATACCTGTGAGGCATTTGAAAGTCTCTACCATATCCCCCCTCCCTCCTTTTCTCCAGGGCGTACATATTGAGGTCCAAGACAGCATGTGTTTACAACAGGAAGGTCCTGTCAAACTAATCTCATAGATTTCTTTGACTGGGTATCCAGAGTGGTGGACCAAGGGGGAGCAGTTGTTGTCACCTACCTTGACTTCAGCAAAGCTTTCGATACTGTTCCACATAGAAGATTGATTAATAAGCTGGGTAGGCTCGGGGTGGGTCAGAAGTTGGTCAACTGGGTGGCAAACTGGTTGACGGGTAGAAAACAGAGAGTGGTGGTAAATGGTTTACAGTCAGAAGAGATGCAAGTCACAAGTGGCGTACCTCAGGAATCAGTCCCGGGGCCAGTCTTCTTCAATATCTTCATCAGTGACATTGCAGTTGGACTGGTGGGTAAGGTTTTGTCTGTTTGCAGATGACACCAAGATCTGCAACAGGGTAAATGATCCAGATGGGGTGGGCAGAATGAGAAGAGATCTGGATAAAGTGGCAAAATGGTCAGAAGAGTGGCAACTGGGGTTTAATGCAAAGAAGTGCAAGATCATGCACATAGGGAAAAGAAACCCTGAAGCCACCTATAGGCTGGGAGGGGAGTTGCGGGCAGTCACAAGGGAAGAAAGAGACTTGGGCATCATCATCAGAGATGACCTGAAATCATTCAAGCAGACCACTAAAGCAGTAGGTAAGGCTAGAGGGATGTTGGGGTGTGTTTGTGGGTTATCACAAGTCGTAAGAGGGAGGCACTAATGCCTCTTTACAAGACACTGGTTAGGCCCCATCTAGAGTACTGCATGCAGTACTGGAGACCACACCTTCACAAAGACATTAACCAAACTGAGGCAGTCCAGAGAAGGGCAACCAAAATGGTGCAGGAACTGCATCAGAAAACATATGAGGACAGATTAATGGAGCTCAATATGTATACCCTAGAGCAAAGGAGGGAGAGAGGTGATATGATCGAAACATTCAAACACCTTAAGGGCATTAACAAGGTGAAAGAGTCTAACATGTTTCAATATAAGAAAAATAACAGGACAAGAGAACACAGCATGAGATTAGAGGGAGGCCGATTAAGGGGTAATGTGAGGAATTTCTTTTTCATGGAAACGGTGGTGGATGCATGGAATGGTCTACCTCAGGAAGTGGTAGATATGAATACAGTGCAGGGCTTCAAACAGGCATGGGATAGGCATAAGGGAGCAATACAGATGAGTATGAGTAGATAGGCCATTGACAGAGCAAAGGCTGATGGCATATTCATGAGGTAGAAAAATAAATGAGCAGACTGGATGGGTCTTGCGGTCCTTATCTGCCATCAACTTCTATGTTTCTATGTTTCTATGTTTCTATTAGGGCTGTGCATGGGCTGAATAGTATTTTCCGAATACCACGAATAGCAGGCTTCCCGAATATTCGGATGCATTTTACGAATAGTTCACTATTCGGCCACTATTCGGGAACTACTATTCGGTGAGATTTCCAAGTCTCACAGAGCTTTGTTGGCCAATCAAAAACTGTTTCTTGAGCTCAAAGGCAAGCACACCATGTGACTTCCTCAATCTGAGCTGATAGAAGACAGGAGACAGTGGTTTCTGAGGGCTGCTCTGCAGTAATTTTGAGACCTTAAACTTGCTAGAAAAGAAATAGATTTTTGCTTTACAGGCTTTTTTGGGTCAGTATAGTTTTTTTGATCACTGTCAGAAAAGCTATGTTTGGCTTTTTGACAGGTATTTTGTCCTTATTGCTGTACTCAGTTACAAGGACTAGGAGGGCTGCCTGCTAGCACTCCTTCTCTGCTGCTGTCTGACATAGCTCCAGTGTGATTTTTTTGGATGAAACACATTTTATTTTTGTGTTTTGTTTTTTGCTGTTGTCTGGTTCCAGGCTTGATTCCCTGCATGACTTATGAGGGTGTCTGCTAACTCCCCCCTCCTGCAGGTCATTGCTTATGATTTGCTGTATACGTGCATAATATTTGATTTTGTGAGGCTTCACGCTGCATGTGCATGCTTAATATATTTTTTCATGAGACAGGGCCTCACGTGTGCATAGCTTTGTGCACACAGACTTTGAAATAAATTTATTGATTTCATGTGATAAGGGTGACTCGCTGAGAATGAGCCCACAATGAGCAACTGCATGAGGCAGAATGCAAAGAGGGTGAGTGGGGATAATGGCTATCAGTGGGGAGAGTGCAGGCAGGAAGCAGAGGATGCCTGGGTGGGTCAGAATGAATGATGGTGCCATGGGGTGACAGGCAGTAGGTGACAACACCCTGTCAATGGGTACATAGCTAGTGCAACATGGTGACATGACATGAGCACCCAGCAGTGGGTGACGGGACAGTGGTGAGTGACACAGGGTGCTGTGGTGTGGGTGACCAGCATGGTGTCAGCGCATGCCACACAGTGTACACCCATACCACTGATGGCACCCTCCACAGTGTACCCCCAGCAAGGGCCTTTACAGAAGTGCAAGACATGCTGCATAGGTGCCACACACCCCCCACAGTGCCACCCATCCACACACAATGTTGGCCCCATCCATATTTGGCAAGCCAGTGTCCTCCCCCCCAACTGTCCAAGGCAACTGCTCACCACCCCTGCAGTGACATGCTGGCATGGACCACAGCACACTGTAATGACCCTACTGCAGCACCCATGCCACACTTACCAGCAGTGCCCTTGCCATCCCGGGACCCTTTCTGCCTGGTCTCACCTTTCCTGTGGCATCCTTCCTTGGGGCACTGCTGCAGGGTGCACCATTCTGCAATGGCCCGCAACCAGCTCTCGCTTCTTTGCTGCACGGGCCTGGGGCACTCTCCTGGTAGACTGTAGCCTCTTTTTGCATATCACTCTTACTGGGCTGTGGCTACAGTCGTTCATATACTGCTGTTCTGTGTTGTTGGGCAGTCACTGTTTAGGTAGTCACTTTTCTGCACTCGCTCACCAATCCATGCTGTTTGTTTTTGCTGTCTTCTTGGCATCCACCAACTTCTTCAGCTGTAAGCCAGTCAGACTTGACTCACTGAATTATTATTGTTAGTCCTCTGGTTCCGGGAATAGATCCCTGAACACATGAAGAGTGTGTTGGCTGGCTCTCCCCCCACTTTCTACAGCTGACTGCACACAATTAACCTGTGCTTGTGAAAAATACCCCCCCGCGAGTCTGTCCCTTGAGTGTGCACAACTGTGCACATGAATTATTTTTGTTTGTTTGTTGTTGTTTTGTTAATTAAACCATTGCAGTTAGTGGGGCAGGCCTGTCTGACTGAGTTGACTGCATGTCATCTGTCTGTTCCTTGCTCAGTTCCATGTTTGACTAAATAGGTTGTCCTTTTCTTCTTCCTTCTTAGTAGCAGTATTTTTCTTTACTGCTACTTTTTTGTGGTGCAGTATAACTGATAAGGCTGGTGTATTACTGTAGTTCCACAAGCACTAAGTAAAGCATCTCACACACACAGGTACTACATAGTAATAGTTTGTGTTTTACCCAGTAACCAGTAGTGACCTGATCCATCATGTCTTTAGCAATCTTGTAAACATGCTTGGTTCAGCCCCAGCAAAGCATCTGCACCTCTGGCCCCAAGTGGTAAGGGACAGGTTGATAGACCCACAAACGTACAGCACACCTAGGCAATTACTGCTAATGTTGTCCCTGGGCTACCAAACAACCTATGTAGAATGAAAGAAGCACTCGGGGGCGGTAACAAATACAGTTAAGAGCAGTGGAGCATAAGTTGCCAATACATTTGTTCGTGCTAAGGCTGAGGATGCCAACAGAGCCCTGGTGCTTTGACCAGAATCTGGTCTTTGTCAGGGTGCATGTCAGGAATGTACAAACACACTATGAAGATACAACCCTTAAAGAAACACACACTCTAAATAAGTGAAGTTAAAATGAATGCTACTGAGATGCCCTTGTAACAAAACAATCCACATCTAACATACCCAAGGATGAAACATTGCATCAAGATTATTAAACAGTTCATACAATGGTGCCAGACAGTACACAATGCAGTGTCTTGTAAAAGTACCGCAAAATGCTACAGTATGCTGCTAGGAGCAGTATAATTTCATGGCAATTAAGTACTCTAGTCATCCAGTATTTTGTGGCATGTCATTTACTGCAAAGTACTGAATTGCATCCTGTCTTGTTCCATTGTATATTATTGATACATAATACAATTCCAGAGAAGGTGGTGAGATAGACTACACAGACAATGACATACAGGTGTTTCTCTTTATTTGGTGGGCTCAAATATTGTTCTCCCCAAGCAAGCCTTTTAGTTCTTGCAGGATTGGTAATAGTACTACTGCTACTAATTCCATTTGTAGTAGTACTACTACTACTACTACAAGTGTCACCACCTGTTCCATCTGTACGTTCACTGTCACATCCTGCTGTGCAGTAGTGGTGGTGGGGGGCATTAGAGCATACATGCTTTGTGCAGGAAGTAGCCGACACCACCACCAGTGTTCCCACTGCTACCACTTTGGCTGCTACATTCACAGCCAGTGTGCTTCCCACCACCACCAGTGCCATTCTTGCAGCAGCCACACTTTCAGTTGTTACCACTACTGCAGCCACTGTTACCACTATCCCTATGCCCATGGCCAAAGCACCTTCTACCCTGTGTCTGTGACCATGAACACCCTCTAGTGCTGACCCAATGCAATGCTCGATATCATTTTCAAAGTGCTATGTGTGTGGTGTGGTGGATCGAGTGTGTCACATGAAGCGTGTGTTGCATTAGTGAGAGCTCTGTGTTGGTGGTTAAAGTGTCATTGAGGTGTATATGGTATACCAGGTTCAATGGGTGATTTATGGTGTTCCTGAAGTGCTCTTTTAAAGTTTCCTTAAATAAACACCTTATCTGGACAAATACCGATTACCGAATAACGAATACCGAATACTTGGGACCTGAATACCGAATATTCATGAAAAGGTATTAGCACAGCCCTAGTTTCTATGCTTCAGCATCTCCTCATAGGGCTTTTCATGTAGACACAGTGCACATGAAACTGATACTGATAATGTAATGATTGCATAGAAATGCTGCAACCAAGATATAACAAGAAGTTTGATATTAGTAGTGCAGAGATGGTATACAAACAAATACTGCAGACAATATATACAATGCATTTGATACTGGTAATGTAGGTACTGTACTGTATATAGAGAAGCACTGTAACCACTATATGCCAATGAGTTTGACACTTGTAGAGCAAGGACTGTATGCATAGAAGCACTGCAAGCAATATATACCACTGAGTTCAATATTGGTAGTGTAGGGACAACTATACATAAAACACTTTAGAAAATGGGCTTTAGATTTCGAGCTCTTTGACTGGCTGAGAGCCATGCCAACCTGGTGCATTAAGTACCAGTAGAGCCCTGTTTAAAACAAGTGCCAAACATGCCGACTTTATTAACCAAATTTTTGTGCCCACCTCTGAAGGATTGTTCACACTGCTCACTGGCAGCCATTTTTTCCTTGAGGCCACCCAAAAAAAAAGGAAATGTCAGATTACCTGCCAGTACAGTTCTCTATGGACCCAGAGGAAACTATCAGCAGCCTTTTCAGGGTAGTTAGTAGTGTGGTGGTGCATCAGCTTCAAGGTTTGCTTGTTAACATACAAAGCCCTGTATGTTCTGGATCCAGGCTACCTGAAAAATCTTATGCTGAGTAAAATATGACAACATAGAACTAAGTCAGTGCCTCAAATGTGGTAAATGAACATCAAGCGGAAAAGGTCAGGCAGCACGGCGCTGAATGGATATCTGAGGCACCAGGTATCATTAAAGAAGGATTTATTCTATAAACAGTTACGTACAGCAGCAACAGCAACAACAGGTACCCCCTTGCCCTGCCAACATTTCATGGGATGCTTCCACTTTTTCAAGGCATGACCACAGGGATGAACTGTCCTATTAAACAGCATCTGCTTAAAGAGACACATCTCTATTTTCTAATACCTGCAGTGATATAATTTAATTGGACCCCACCTGACTTGATAAATAAAATACTTCTCTAAAAATTCTTTACTACAGATATATATGACATCTTAATAAATGTAAAGCACAGGCTGAATAAGCACAAAGTAAATATTATAACATTAAAACATGAAATAGCATAATATTTGAAAATATAAAAGAATAAAATAATAAACATAGTACCACTCCCTAATGCTGCATCGGCACATATTAACCTTGTCACATTTTAATGTTTTTTTTTTTTTTTAAGAAATGGAACCAAAATAAAAGCTTCACTTATTTATTTTTCATTTATTTATTTTTTATTTAACGGTTGGGGTGCACTAGACAAGTAAATGAATATTTACAGGCATGACCCGGGAGGTTACAGAGAAATAATACACAATACATGACAAATAGCAGCAACTTTGGAACCAGATACAAATAATGAAGTTAATAGTACACAATACATGACAAATAGCAACAACTTTGAACAGATACAAATAATCAGTGTGAAGTAAATAGTACACAATACATGACAAACAGCAGCAACTTCTGAACCAGATACAAATAATCAATGACGTAAATAGTACACAATACATGACAAATAGCAGCAACTTTGAACCAGATACAAATAATCAGAGAAGTAAGGTACATAAGATAGGACAGCTAGGCAACAAACATATTGTACAGGTTATAAAAGGTAAGTGCCAACACGATAATACACAGTGTGGAAAGTAAAGCACATAAAAGAAGTCAGATCAATAATAACCATAAATGTACAAAGGAGTCCGATGAGGAGTTCTTAGGTGAGGGCCAGCCATACAATCGTAACATAGTAAGCAGTAGCCATGGTAGCAAGATGGGATCCCCAGGGTGAGTTCCAAAGTAGTAGGAGTTAGAAAAAGGGATTGGAGAAAAGACAGGGATGTAAATGCAATGACTGTCAGGCAGAAGGGACAAGGACAGCCAGGCAATACAATATCAAAGAGGGGCCGAGTGAGTGAGGGTGGGCATACCTTGGAATGGAGGAGAGAAATTTTAGTGAGGGATAAAAGAGGAGCATGTTATTGCAGGAAGAAGAGGCAGTGAGTTGTCTAGGAAGGGTTGAAGCAAGTGCGTCTTGTGCAAGTAATGAGCAGATCTTGATGTTTTCTTTTAAATAGGTCATGAGTGGGTGTAAGACACAGATCCGGGGAAAGAGAGTTCCAATATTTTGGAGCAGTGTGTGAGAAGATAGAAGCACCCTTATTACTTTTGGCAATGCAAAATTTATTTAAAAGATGCCCAATCCCAGAGGCTCTGGGCACCGTAAGAATTTTTATAAACAGCATTTAAAAACAGAAACACAAGACAACACAAACATTTTTTTATACAAACATAAGAATAAATAACTCCAATAAAATCTCAGACTCTGCTATAGTTTCTGATCTACATATCAAAAGCTTGGGAAAAAAAGAATGTGTAGCAGCGCAAGGTCGACTGATATAAGGACATAGGAGGAGGCCAGGGGGGTTAGGAGGGAGGCAAGTGACTTAGGGTTGTTCAGTCTCAGTATGGAGTTAGTAAGGGAGCCAAGGGAGTGACATCTGAGGGCATGGGGTGGAGGACCAATTTAGATCATAGTAGAGTTGGCAGTGGTGTTTGAGTCAAGGGGATACTGAGGCAAAGTGGCAGATTTTGTTGTAAGTAGTATCCCACTTGTGCAGAGAGGTTTGAGATGCATTGACATAGATAGCAGCACTATAGAAGAGTGATGGTAGAAGAATGCCAACCTGGCTGAAGGGGTCAGAGCATAGCAGGCAAGTTCCAAGTTTGGAATTTACAGACTTGCACGTGGCTTGGATGTGCTGATCAAAGTCAAGGGAACCATCAAGTAGGATCCCTAGATATTTAAAGGAGCTTACTGACTCCAGTAAGGAGCCATCTAAGCAAGGGACTTTGAGAGTGCACTGGTTAGTTTTGAGTTTGGCTCCAGGTCCAAATAACATTGCTTGCATTTTGCCCACATACAACTGAAAAGCCAAGATTTTATATTTTGAAAGGCAGATATGAGATTATGATTGATCTCTGCTATGTCCTTTGCACTGGAATACAGGATCAGATTGTCAGCGTAGAGGAGAGATGAGCAGAGGGGGACATCATGGGCAATCTGGTCAATGAAGATAGACAATAGTAGTGGACCCATGATGGAACCCTGAGGAACACCTATGTTGATAGTGGTTGGCTCAGACAAGGCCATGTTAAACTTGACTACCTGGGTTCTGTTACATAAATAACTGTGAACCAGACCACCACTTATTGTGAAAAGTCTAAGGTAAGGAGATTGTTGAGTAGGAGGGGGTGATCAGCAAGGTCAAAAGCCTTAGTAAGGTCTATGAACACCGAGCCCATCATCAGTTCAGAATCCATTGAGCAGAGTGTGTCGTTAGTGTATTTAAGGAGGGCAGTAACAGTGCTGTGCCCTTTTCAAAATCCATGTTGGGTTTGAGAGAGAAGATCATGTTTGATGAAGAAGTCAGTTGTTTGGGCGGCAGCCAGCTTCTCCTGGATTTTGCTTAATACCGAGAGGATGACTATAGGTCTATAGTTGGAGATATCTCTTTTGTCACCCTTTTTGTAAACTGGCTTTATTCTGGCAATTTTCCAAATGGCAGGTACATAGCTGTGGAAAAGGGACAGAGCGAAGATTCTGGCTAATGGTGCAGCAATAAACGGGGTAGCTAACTTTAGAAGCCTGGGCTCAAGACCATCTGAGCCAACAGTTGTGTTATCTGATATGGTGTTCAGGAGCTTTAGGACATCAGTCCTAGTTATGGCTTTAAACCTAAAGGTCAGATAGTCGGGCTTATTTTGTGTTGAATGTATGTCCAATGTGATCTGGGTAGGCGGGAACAAGGGGACATACTTTGACAGGTCAGAGTACTGTTGGTTAAAACAATTTGCAATGGTTAATGGATCATTGCAGTGCACCCCATTTAGGACCATGTCATTATTAGAGAGGGATTGAGTAGAGCCAAGGAAAGTTTTAATATAGGTCCAAAATTTTCTAGAGTCGCCGGCAGCATCCAAGAGGAGGCCTTTGCAATAAGAGCTTTTTGCCAGTCTGATTTGCCTTTTACATTCCTTTCATTATATTCTATACTCATTGTAGTCCAATGGGAGACCAGTGTTCTTAAATCACCTCCAACTCTTATCCCTCATCAATAGTTGGAAAAGAAGGTCTTTGTGAAGCCATCTCATCTGTTTACCCCAGATACGGCATTTTGTAAGAGGGGTGTACTTATTTTGAAGGGCACTGTAGTGAGAGAGAAAGTACTCAAGAGCAGATTGTACATCTAAGATCTGGCATAGGTAGGACCAGTCAACCACAGAGATATCAAGCAGGAAGCCTGCTTGGCCAAGATTTGCAAAGTTTCTGAAGGAGATATACCGAGGTGGCGGGTGTGTGTGTGTGTGCACGATAGAGGGGCTCCAGAAGCAAAAGATGAGAGAGTGATCACTTGTGGCATCAGCCTTAATTCCAGCAGCAACAATTCTATCTAGGCAGTCTGTAAGTACCTAGTCAATCAGAGTACCTGAGGAAGAGGAGGATGTGACTCTTGTTGGGCCAGTTATCAGCTGATGCATATTATGGCTTTGAACTAAGGAGAGGAGAGTAGAGAGTGATAAGATTTACCAGACCAATTTAGATTCATGTCACCAAGGATAAGGACTTCATTTTGACTTGTGGCATGGGTAACATGGGTAAGCAATTGTTCGAGACCTGGTAGCCCACTTTTAGGAGGGTTATAGACACATATAATGTGCAGCTTTTTCATGCCAAGAAGAAGGGTAGCGTGAATAGATTTGCAAGCAGAAAGGTTAGGCATGGATGTGACAGTGATATTCAAGTGAGACTTCTGGAATATGGCAACTCCCCCACCACCTCTTTTGGGTGACTGCCTGTCACATATAATTAGATTATAATTAGGTATAACACAGACAGAATCAGGGATGAACTGCCTAAGCCATGTCTCAAATAGGCACAGAATGTCAGGGCAGTATAGTGCCATCTAGGCCTCCAGTTCAGTAATGTTATATGGCAGGCTTCTGATAGTTGTATGAGCAACACGGATACCCTTCAAATTGGTCCAGTCAGAGTCAGAGTGGGAGTAGCAAGCCTGAGAGCCAGGGTTCATTTCCACATCACCTGAGAGTAATAGAGCCAGCAGGAGGATAAACCAGAGCTTTTGATGGGCGAAGGGCAGCCCATTAAGTAGACGATGGCATGACCATCTACAGAGGGCATGAATAGTGATGCATATGAACTTCAGAGGGATTAGGAGCAAGGTGGTGTCAACTCTCATTGACTTCCTAGTGAGGAGGTTTGAAAAGGTGAAATCATGGTCATTTGGTGGTGAGTGTTCCGCGCACTGTGAGCCAGTGGTCATAGAGAACCAATTAAGAATTAAGCTGCCCTTGAGTGGCATTCCAGTGTTTTGATGGCCGCCAGGCTGGGCGTGCTGTGAACTCATTCCGTGAGCTACTCCACAGTCTTCGGGCATTTTGAACTGTTTTTAATGGTTTTTAATACATACTTTGAGTGACACTTTAATTGTTTGTTTTTTGGATTTATCTCTGTGTGTGGCTTGAGTGCGCTGATACGCTGTAGCTACACTGAGTTTGGAAATTTAGTTCATGTGGGAATTGTCGGAGGACCCTGTTCATTTACCTGTACTGTATTTTGGAATGATTCTTGATCTGTTTGGTCTGGTCATGTGCATTAGGAAGCTGCTGGGGAGAAAGAATTACTTCGGTTCTTTTCAACTTCTATCAGCTGAAAAGGATTAAGGATTTTGTAAGCTGACAGTGGGGCTGAGCGCCCTTAGGATGTAACAAGAATTTGCGCTTTGGTTCTCCTCTAAAAGCAGTTTGTTTTTCTGCATGGAAATCTGCCGTTGGATTTGTTGGTTGATTTAGGGGCAGCGGATGCTTGATTTGGGACCTGTTGGAGTTGCCCCGATTTGTCTGGTGGTTGGTGCGCTGGTCATAGCAGCACGGGGTTCTTGCTCTTGTTCACTGAGGAGTGGGTGTTGAGGGCTGAGCCCTAAGGCTCTCCTGGGACCTATTATATGGTGGGCACTACCAGGGATCTCTGTGGTGGCTGCTGTGGCTAGCCATTGTTCGTTGGGTTTGAATGGGCTGCCCTTGTCCTAGAGTGGTGTCTGACCCTGAAAAGGCCTTTCAGAAGAAAGTGTATTCCTGTATTTTTGGACTCCCTTCGCCTGTGCATGATTCTGAATCACGGTCAGAGTGTCCTTATTTTTTTTGCTTACTGAAAGTGAGAGTGTCAAAAATCAGTGTTTGATCTTGAAGAAACTTTCGAGAGGAATTTTATTTTGGAATTCTGGACTCCTGTTCTGTTTTTTGGTTAACTGTATTATTTTATTTATTTATTGACAGTGAGAGTGTCAATTAATAACTGTTTCCCCAGACTCTAGTAGTGAGACCATAAGAGCTGGAACTGGGGGTTTATTTTAATTTATTTTATTTGGGTTTATTTTATTTTATTTTGTTTATTTTTTATTTAGGAAATATTTCTAATTTGGTTTACATCTACCTAGGGAGGTTAGAGCTCCTGAGAAGACTGTCCTTTTCTGATTGGTGGTGAGAGGACCTTTGGACTTGAACTTGTGAAATTTTCTCTGAAATGGTTTTGGTTTTTATGTTTATTTATGTTAAATGTGTTTTCTCTTCTTTTTTCTTTTATCTTCTTCATGTTAATTATTGGGGGAGGGTAAAAAATAATTATTATATTAGTGGGATTTGATTGGATTGTGTATTGGTTTATTATTTTTTTTTGGTTTTGGTTTGTTTGGGTTCTGTTTTGAACAGTTGGATAGTCCAAGGAAGGTTCTTTGTTTTAAAATGCGTTGGGGTTCTGCCTCCATGGCATTGTGCTATTAGTCCTCTGCCCTTCGTGCTCTCTGACCCTTTTTCCCTCCTCCTCTTCAGTTCACAACTTATCTGTGTTGTAGCGTGCTGGGTATTGTGTGGAGGAATTGAGGAGGGTTGGGGGCATGAACAGCAGGAGACAAATGAGGGGGGCCACCACATCGGGGTAGTGAGATCCAGGAGACGCCTTGGGTCAATATGGAACCAGGAGAGTGGTTCGCCATGCCTGGTTTCCATACCCAAGGGCACTACAAATAATGGTAGGCAGGTGATCCGGGCAGCCCGAGTAGTTCACCCAACTTGGGTGGTGTTATGCAATGCTAGGTCCATTAAAAATAAGACTGCAATTATTGCAGATCTTGTTAAATCGGTGGAACTGGCTTGCATCACCAAGACCTGGCAGGATGAGAATTCTGGCCCCATTTTGGAGGCTGCAGTTCCTGCCGGGTACTCGGTGATACACCGCCCGAGATTTAGTTGCCGGGGGGGGGGTAGCGGTCTGTTTCAAGGATGAACTAAACCTCACAAATGTATCAGTGGGGGAGATGGAGTCATTTAAGTGTACCGTAGTGGTGGGTGTAGGCTGTAGGATCATTCTAATCTACCATCCACCAGGTGATGAGAAACGATTCCTCCAGGAAGTTGCAGACTTCGTTGTCTACATGGTGTTTGAGTCACCCAGGCTGATGGTCCTGGGCAACTTTAACGCCTGGGTCAATGACGAACTCTCACATTTTGGTCAGCACTTCCTCCAGTTGATGACAGCCTTACACAGGTTGTTTCCACTGCCACTCATAATCAAGGTCACTCTCTTGACTTAATCTTACTCCTGGGGATTGAGGCTCCCAATTTGGAGGTGGAACCAGTTGGATGGTCTGATCTTTACACTGTGGGGTTTAGTTTTAGTGTCCCCCTTTGTAGGCCAACCCCTGTAGAGAGGATTCGGTACCGCTCTTTGCGAGATATAAATTCTCAAGGCCTAATGGTGGTCCTGGATATCTCGTCCTTCCCAGAGGCAAACAATGACCCAGAGACCCTCGTGGTGGCTTATAATTCAGCCATTATGGAGGCTCTGGATATCATTGCTCCTGTCAGTGTTCGTTCACTCTCCCTTCGCCCTCAATCCCCATGGTTTGATGAGACTCTGAGGGAGATGCGGTGACTTGGACGAAGGTTGGAGCATTGTTGGCGGAAGTCCGCTCTTGCCGACTGCCTTAGATTAGTGGACCATTATCGAGTCTATCAATCTGAAATCTCCTGTAAGAAGGCAGAGTTCCTGTCCAGGGAGATTGCAGCTGCTCAAAATTGACCAGCTCAGCTGTTCCAAACTGTGGACAGACTGTGCAACCCAGCCTGTCTACAAGTTCGGAAAGTGTTTTCGCAAGAAGAGTGTGATGAACTTGCTCGATTTTTGGCAAATAAAGTTGCCGACATCAGATCGGCTTTCCATCCAGCACACTCTATGGGAGCTGTGGTGGACCAGTTCGGGTTCGCATATCTTGGTCTTCCTTGGAGTACCTTTGGCTGGCTGGCTTTCATGGATGTCATGCGGATTGTCCAGAGTGTGCACCCTACTTGCTGTAGTTTGGATCCAGGACCTACTTCCCTAATTTTGGGTTGCAGTGATGTCATTGGCCTGGTCCTAGCTCAGATAGTCTGGTGCTCCTTGGAGACAGGTGAGTTTCCAAGCTCCTTAAAAGAGGCGGTGTTAACACCATTCTTGAAGAAAGCTTCTCTGAACCCAGACTGCCTTGTTAACTACAGACCAATCTCTAACCTTCCCTTTGTGGAGAAGGTGATTGAGAAAGTAGTGGCCACACAGCTGGAGGATCACTTGACCATCCATGCCATCTATGAACCCCTCCAGTCTGGATTTTGAAAGAAGCATAGTACCGAGACAGCACAGATTCAGGTGCTCAATGATCTCCTGATGGCTAGAGATGGGAGGAGCCGCTCTGTCTTGGTCCTCCTAGATCTCTGATCAGCATTTGATACTGTGGACCATGGGGTACTGCTTGATCACCTGAGGTTCATTTGTGGACTGTCAGGTACGGTCCTCAAGTGGTTTACATCATTCCTCATGGGAAGATCTCAGAATGTGGTGTCAGGGTTTCTTTCCTCGGACTCGGTCTCGTTAATATGTGGAGTTCCTCAGGGATCAGTGCTGTCCCCCATGTTGTTCGCAGTATATATGCTACCCCTCGGAGACATTGTAAGAAGGTATGGGCTGAGGTTTCACTGCTATGCTGATGATACCCAGCTCTACCTTGGTTTTGCCCCCATTAGGATGGAGCTGTCTCGGTCTTTAATAACTGTCTTGCCGAAATTCAGGAGTGGATGGATGCCAGCTGGCTAAAGTTGAACTCTGATAAGACTAAGGTATTGGTAGTGGATCCTGGTCATCAGATAGGGAGGTTGGGGGAGGGGTCGCCCTCTGGTTTATATGTTGGGGGTGATCCACTCCTAACCTCTGAATGGGTGTGGAACCTGGGGGTAATTTTTGATGATGGGCTACCCCTGCATTCTCAGGTGGCGGCTGTCGTCAGTTCCTCATTTTACCATCTGAGGAATATCACCAGGATCAGGCACCTTGCACTGTCAGACAGCCTTCCTACTCTGATTCACGCCTTTGTGACCTCATGCTTGGACTACTGCAACTCCCTCTACCTAGGGCTACCAGGGGTGGAAATCCACTGCTTGCAGCTAGTGCAGAATGCTGCGGCATGGCTGTTGACAGGATCCTCATGGTCCTGTCATATTTTGCCAGTGCTGCGCAGATTGCATTGGCTGCCAGTTCAGTGGTGGATCACCTTTAAAGTCAGCTTGCTGACCTTTAAAGCCCTACACGGACTTGGTCCGGACTACCTGAAAGAGCTCCGCTCAGCCAACGAGGGGTTGCTAGAGATTCTGAGGGTACACTTGAAATCTTCTGGGGTCAGAAAATTTATGTATGAGGCCCCTACCTTCTGGAATTCTCTACCCCATCGGTTACGTGAGCGCATGACCGTGGAGGGTTTTAAACAAGCACTGAAAACTTGGTTATGGAGTCAAGCCTACGACATTTAATTGATGGAAAGAGCTTAAGATTTTATGATTATATTATTGGTTTTAAGATGTGATTATGTTGTTGTGGAATTTTAATTGTTATTTTTACTTTTGTTAGGCGCCTTGATTTTGAAAAGCGCCATAAAAATAAAGTTTATTATTATTATTATTCCCTAGTGTGTGATTTTTTTTACTACTGACCCTAGTGACCACAGCCTAGTCACTTGTAAATTATGCGAGGCACAGGTCAGCTGGGGCAAACAGGGTACCCACTTGGGTACTGTGGGTCAAAGAGCACATTCAAAAATAAACCACCGGGCCGAGTGGGAGGAATGACAGAGGGAAGCGGCAAGTGGTGGTGATGAAGGTAGTGGTCTGTCTGCTGGCAGTGGTATGCTGAACAAGGTGTCAGTGAAGTTCATGTCACATGGTGGACAATGGGCAAACCCTTTTGAAGCAGGTGCCCCTTCAGTTCCACTTCTAGCTGCTGAATCAGTAGCAGCAGTGCCTGCACCTCCAGAAGTGATAATACAGTCAAACCCCATTTATCCGCCCCCCTGTACTACTGAACCTCCCTATTTAACAAACCTGATATGTGTCCCCCACTGTTTTCATATGTTCATCATATGCTGTCAAAGCTGTCAAAAGCTGTCATTGGTATGCGCTACAATTAACTTTAATTCTTCGCAGCTGTGACCTGATGACCTTAATGAACACTTAATGAGATGTGTCATTCTGACAAGATTCATGCAGTGTAGTAGCAGCGTACAGTACTGCATAACGATGGATTGTCCCTCAGGCAAAATAAAGTGAGTTGTCCTTTCTGTGTCCCAGAAACTTAGAATCATTGACAGGCTTGAAGGTGGCAAGCATGCTGTTGCTTTAGCACAGGAGTATGGAGTGGGGAAGTCCACAATTAGCGATATAAAGTCTGCAAAAGAAAAAATAAGGGACTTTTCTGTCAGTATGGAGACGGCTGCTGGATCCGATACAAGAAAAAACACCAGGATGTGTAAATAGGAGCAGTGCAATGCTGCAATTTACACATGGTTCAGGCAGGAGAGGAAGGGCACCCCGATATCTGGCCCACTCCTTAAAGAAAAAGCATTACAATTTCACAATCGTCTTGCCATTTTGGGACCATTCTCAGCAAGTGAGGGGTGGCTGGACAGATTTAAGAAGTGGCATGGGATTTGCCAGCTTCGTCTTTGTGGTGAGAGGCTACAGCAGATGATGGCATTGAGCCTTTTATTCAACAGCTTCTGGATATGATAGTGGCTGGTGGTTTACTGCTAGAGCAAGTGTTCAATGCCGATGAAACTAGGCTGTTTTGGCGAGGTTTGCCTGAGAGAACACTTGCTCATGGCTCAGAAAAAGATGCCCCGGGGATAAAAAAGCAGACAGACAGGCTGACAGTGCTTGGCTGTGTCAACGCTGCTGGTCACAAACTGAAGCTGGTTGTGACTGGCAAGTCAAGAGTGCCTAGATGTTTTAAACATTTAAACATGGCATCCTTCCCTGTGCAGTATGAGACTCAGAGGAGCGCGTGGATGACTGCTGATATTTTTTCGGTCTGGTTTTCAAATCAGTTCGTCCCTCAGGTAAAGCACTACCTACGAGGGAAACGGTTGCCACAGAAAGCCTTGCTTCTTGTGGACTATTCACCAGCCCACCCCAACATTGCTGATGTTTGCACATGAGATGGCACAATCTGCTGCATTTTCTTACCACCCAACACAACATCTAAGTTACAACCTTGTGATCAGGGAGTCCTAGAAATTTTTAAGAGGGCATGTCGTAAAAAACTGCTCCAGACTGTGCTTGCTAGTGATAACCACGATACTCCTTTGGCCCACATTGTCAAAGCCATAAATCTTAAGGATGTTGTTTACATGGCTGCTGAGGCATGGGATCGCTTGTGCCCTGAATCTATACAAAAAGCTTGGCAAAAATCAGGAATAAAAACTAGTGTGGAAGCCACGGAAAATGACCCGGACACTGTGCAAGCTGACCCCGAGCAAGCTGACCTCCCTATCCCACCAAACACTGATGTCACAGTAGAAGAACTAGAGATCCTTGTGGCAGACCTCCCTGATCCCCCATCTGCTGAAGAAGTGCAGCAGTGGTTGCTGAGTGATGCCCATGAACAAGGTCAGGAGATTCTGTCTGATGAGGGCATCGTGGAGATGGTGACAAAAACGGAGCAGGAACAAGAAGACCCTGATGAAAATGAGCCAGAGACAGAAGAGTCCGCTCCTATCGTGCTAAGTCACACAGAGGCAGTACAGTACCTTGAAAAGGTGATCCATTACCAGGAATCACAACCGGACTGTGACTCTATACAGATCATGCTGCTACGAAGCATTAAGCAGTGTGTGGCAAGAAAGCGATATGACACGCTTAAACAAAAGTCAATTGCTGACTATTTTAAAAGCTAAACTAAACTACTGCACATAAAATATTTTTAAAGTAAGCACCAAACACTAAAAATGAAATAAAGATTTGTATTTTGCACATTTTGCACCGAGAATAAAATTGTTTACTATTATTGCATTGTGAGTGTGTTAATGAAAGAATGAGGATTGATTTAATGATGGAATCCCGTTTATCTGACCTCCCGCTTATCCGACCATATTGGATGTCCCCCAAGCGGGTCGGATAAACGAGGTTGAACTGTATCAGCACTGGAGCCCACTGACATAAGGGAAAAAGTAGGGAACCTCCATCACTGGCTCACAGAGCTGGAGCAGGATATAAAAATGATCTTCTCCAATCAGGAGAAGCTGCTAGAGGGGATGGCCAAACTCTGCCATGGCAGTGCATGTCCTGGTGGTAGTGGTGTTCAGTGACCTTATCACAATATACCACATTAAAACCCTGTTACTGTTTAACTATTTCCTATCCTCTTTCTGTCCTTTCCTTCCAACTTTCTACTCATTTGTTTCCTGAAAATAAAAGTTTAAAAATACCAAAATAAAAGCAAAAATTAAATCAGTCTTTACTATCTAACTGCACTGTTTCTTTTATTGTTCCTTGTCTGTTTATACTTGTTTCCATACTCTTGCTACTGTTTTACAAAAAAGAACCCTACCCAAATATTAAAATTTCCTACCTATATTTTCTTGATATCTTTCATCTCTCTATCTGTCTCTTTCCTTATTTTTTCTCAACTACCACAATGTCACAGTCTGCTACAGGTACCTCTGCATGGTACTGTGCTGTGTATTTATAATGCCCCAACTCTGTTGTTGTGACTCACTTAGTGTTAACTGTGCATAAACTACAGTTTACATACATTCTCTTCTTCCAGAATTTTTCTGGAGTGCACTAAAAGGTTGGGCAGGCTGCCACATGCTGCCACACCATACTACACAGTGTGCAAGTGTTCTAAACACTCTTGTAACACTTGTGTTAATTGTGTAGTAAAATCACAATTCACATGAAATCTGTGAATTCCAGAATTCTTCTGTAGTGCCTCAAAAGCTGGAAAGGCTGCTATATGCTAGCACATGGTACTGTACTTCACTCTTGTTGTAATGCAATTTGTGTTAATTGTGCATTAATCATAATTTACATTAAATTTGTGAATTTCAGAATTCTCCTGTAGTGCCACAAAAATTGTACAGGCTGTTACTTGCCACCACACAATACTTCACAGTAAGTGCCCAAACACTGTTGTTGTAAGGCACTTTCTGTTAATTGTGAATTAATCCCAATTTCCCTTAAATCTGTGAATTGCTGAATTTTCCTGTAGTGCCACAAAAAAAAATTAAACAGGCTATTCCATGCTGCCACACGGTACTTCACAATAAGTACCCCAAACACACTTGCTGTAACACAGTTTGTGTTAATTCTGCTTAAATCACAATCCAAGATTTTTTTTTTTAAAAAAACACTGGGGCCGATTCACGAAGGCACTCTGTGGCTACGCACTGTGTATCCTGGGTGCATAGCCACCGTGCAGCTGCCTGCACTCACTGCACCCTCTCTATCCTATTCAGAACCCCGATGTGCCCCCTCTACACATCCAGTCCCCTGACCACCCATGGAGCTCTGCACAGGGGTGGGCCTGGGGGCAGTGTAAAGGGGTGAGCCAGCACTCCGCACAGTTACCATCCTGCGGAGTGCTGTATGTGTGGTCTGCCGGCTCCACATCCTGAAGGCAGCTGTAAACCACCAGGACTGGCTACGTGCACTCTGGGGAGGCTGCCTCCAGATGCAGCATGCACGGTGGGGGGCATCGGCACCCCCAACAAAGCAGCCCCTGCCATTGGGGAACATCTGGAGTCCAGTGTCGGGCAGGCGGGGTGACCTCCCACAAAGGCTTGATTGGTACGCTGGCCTGCAACATGGTACCAGAGGCATGTAAGGGATCCACTGAGGGTCCCTGCCTGGGCAGCCAATTGTCTGCCTGCCATGATCCACGCTCTGCAACCACCTGCCCCCATGGACCTGAGCCCCAGGGGGTGGGGCCACACAGAGGAGCAGAGCAGGGGTCGGTAGTCATGAATGCAGCCCCCTGTGTGGAACTCCCTCGGTGCTGAGCTGCAAGCCTTGATACTCACCTCTTGCATGTTTGGTTGTAAATAGGCCCCACTATACATACATTCTGTAATCCAATATTTTCAGGTGTGGCTAAGAGAATAAATAGGCCACAATGCTAAATTCACTGCTGCTGTGAATTTTCTGACATTAAATGACATGTGCTCCCAGAAGTGTTACATACAGCTGCTGCTGCTAACTGGTGCTGCTGTGCTGTGCAAGGCTACATAGCAACTGTCAAGATGCACTTTAGTGCCCAGTTAATAAAGTGAATTTCCATGGAAAAGTTCACGTAACACCCAGAAATGAGATGTGCTCCCAGAAGTGTTATATGCTGCTGTTACTGTAATTCGTAAATGTAGTCTACAATAACTGGGTCCAGAGAATGATCTTCAACTTGAGTACCACTTTATTCTGTAGTGACCTACCAGAAAGGTAGGTATTTTTTGGCCTTGTTTTGAGCTGTGGGGATGGGAGCATATTTGAAACTATTGTATTTCTAGCAATCCTTTGTAACTTTTTCTCTCTTTGTAGGTATTTATCACTAGGGGGATTGAATCCTGTTGCTATATTGGTCTTGCCCACATATTGTTACTTAATTTTGGACTGTTCATACCAGGGGATGTTTATTTCTTTTTTCTTAAATCATATCTATAGCTATACTGTATGTCACTATATAAGTGTTATCTTCTCCAATTTCTCTTGTTTCAGGCATTTTTCTGATGCATGATAATTTCAAATTGCAAAATGAGGCAGCAGCATCAGTTGGAGAACTGCCATTTATGCTTGATGCTGAGGACATTGTTGACTGTAATACCACCACATTTAGTGCTGGAGACAGTGGAGGAGATGGTCCGAGCATTAGTAGGCAAAGTTGACCACATCAACTATCTGGTGGAAATTAGAAGATGGCAATGGCTTCCTTGCTGTAGGAGGATGATAAATTCATCTTGATAGCAGAATGTATACAGGTCTGATGTTAATACAAGATAGAAATTATTTAAACTGTTGTACGCTCCATATTGGTTTACAGTACACCTGTGAAAGGACTACAAAATGAAATAATTTGAAGAAATAAGAACTTTTTGAAAAGATACCTTCTGTCACATTGGTGATGGCCCAGCTTTGAAAAGGGACAAAGGTTCCCCAGACAGGGAAGGTAGAGGAACAGTCATGCTTCCTGGAGGAGAACAGAGCAGGACAGGATGAGACTTGTGAAGTCAAGAGAACATTATGTAGATCTTATTAAAGTGGGTACTGTTGATGACTGACCACACAGACGGAATATACGTTGTCCACTCCAAGCCTTACTATGTGTGTGTCACCGTTAAGAAAAAAAAAATCATTTAGCCTGCTTTTGCCACCATTGTGGCTGCACAATAGATCCATTGCTCAATCTGCCTTTCCATACCTGTCACTTGTGAAGAAAAAAAAATTATTTAGCCTGACATTGCCACCATTGTGGCTGCATGATAGATCCGCTGACCAATCCCACTCAATCTATACCTGTCAGCTGTGAAGAAGAAAAGAGAAATTATTTAGCCTGACTTGGCCTGGCCACTGTGTCACTGTTTACCTGTGAAAGGAAAAAAGTTATCATTAAAACTTAATAACAGGAAAAAAAATAATTTCAGATACTTACCATAAAATTAATGATGACCATGCTGTGTACTGGCACACAGTTGCAACAGAGAGTGGTGGCAGAGGAAGATGCAACTTTACTCTGTGATTTCTGGTGTGCTGTCTGAAGTAAGAGGGAGACAAAACCAAAGGAAAGTAATAAACACATTTTAAACACATTTTGATGTCTTGGAAGCAAGGTGGAAGCCCCTCATGTATGATGAAGGAATCATTGCCAACAGTGAGGATCAGTAGAGTGAAAAACAGTGAAAGTAAGTTACCATCACAGCAGGCAATGTTGACCTTTGCTGGACTTCTGGTATTGCTGCCTTAATAGCCTGGCTAGCTGGAGGCTTAGCCTGAGGTATGGCTTGCTGGATGGTAGGCTGCCTGGCAGGGTGGCTGGCTGTCTGGTTGGTGGGCTGGCTGGCAGGATTTACTCTTAACTCTTGTATATGTAAAGTGAATATTAGATCATGATACTGTATTTTATATATTCTTTTTTTATATCTGTATGTATGCAATGTAATATGTTTTTGTATGTATGTAATATAAGTGTTGTTTGCTGTACCAGCTTGTCACTTGTGAAAATGGGTAGTCATGCTCATCTAGTTTACAAGTATAAAAAATAAAAAATGAAATGAAAAGGATGGCTGGCATACTGACTGGCAGGATGGCTGATGGGCTGGCTGTCAGGCTGACTAGGGGGATGGGCTGGTTGGCAGGCTGGCTAGTAAGTTGGCTAGCAGGATGACTGGCATGTTGGCTGGCAGGATGGCTGGTGGGCTGGCTGGCAGGCTTGCTAAGTCAGTCTGGTGGGCTGGAGGGCTAGCTGGCAGGATGTCTGATAGGCTGGCTGGCTGATTTAATCTTCAAAAATGTTCTGCTTTGTGGGCATTATGTAGGAGTGTCAGACAGTGTTAATCAGATGGATTCATACAAGAGCAGCACAACTTGAGGAAAATATTCACAAGAAAGCAAAATGTCTGGGAATATTTCTAGGAAACTAGCAGTATAACCTAGAGTTTACAGTAATGAGCTGTGATTGAGCTTGGTACATCCAGCAGACCAGACCTGGGTTTGATTCTCACAATCTCCACTTGTCTACTGTGTAACTCTGAGCAAGTCACTTAACCACCCAGTGCTCCCAGGTCACCCCTGAAAACAGGCACTTGTGCCTAGTGGGCCTTACCTGGTTACCAAAGACTAAAATAAAAATAAATAAAACATTTCTAGGAAATACATTTGTATGCCTGTCCTGCACAGTGGCCCCACCAAACTGAATATCCTCTCCATGCTGACACTCGAAGATGGACAGCTGTTTCACTGCTATGGAGGTCAGTGCTAGCCAATCAATGACTTTGCTACTCCAGTAGAGCAGAGGCTCTTCCAATATATGTTTGATTGGATTGCATCACAAGTCCTATGAGGACAGGTTGAAGGAACTGAATATGTACTCCCTGGAGGAGAGAAGGGAGAGAGGGGATATGATAGAGACATACAAGTATCTTACAGGGAGGAACAGGGTGCAGGAATACACTATTTTTAAGTGAAAAAGATGTTCCAGGACTAGAGGGCATTGGATGAAGTTGGAGGGAGGACGATTCAGAGGAAACGTAAGGAAGAATTTCTTCACAGAACGGGTGGTGGACAAGTGGAACACCCTGCCAGAGGAAGTGGTGGGGACTGAAACAATCACGGGATTTAAGAATGCATGGGATAGACATAAAGGAATTCTGGAGGTCAGGGGTCAGGGCAACAGACTTCTAGGAAAACATAAACTGAACTTACAAGCTCAAATGGGCAGACTGGGTGGGCCATAGGCCCTTATCTGCCGACATTGTCTATATATCTATGTATCTATGTTAAGGTTGCTGGTGTTCACCAAATATGCATCCACCTTGCGTTCTAGTGCACGCAGTCCTGCTGAGTCGTAAACCTCCTTCTTCTTTTCCTCCATGTCTGCAGTTTCCACCTGGGACAAGGCATCCCAAAGGGGATTTATTGTCATTTTTCCTGTTATCAGGCCTGTCTTTTTAGCCTGTGTAACTGAGGTGATAGCAACAACTGGTCTGTGATCACTGTCATGTTGTGCTTTGCATAACTATGACCGTAACATCTGTGCCCCATGAACCTGTTTTATTAGCTGATCAATTAGATTTAGTACCTGATCACACCCAGCTTCAGGTATTGATGACAGGCCCCTTTTATGTCATGGATGCAGCATGGTGGCAATACCAAGATCTGCAGAGTGCAGAATGCTAGAAATGTGAGTATTGCAGCCAAATGCATGCAGCATGTGTTCCATTAAAGCACAGCTTCACCTATCTCCACTTGCATCTAGCATCAACTGTGCATTTAACAGCATCTGTGTCAGCACCCAAAGAAGTGGGATGGCCTGACTGATACTGACAGTGTACCCATTCACTGCCAGTGTGGCATTTTAAAATGGCCTCAATATCATGCTCATGCCATCCATTAGTTTCCACTGATCTGCTGTCAGAGACATTGATACTCTGGAACTGACATGGCTTGTATGCAGCAGCAGATATTCATAGATGGCTTTGTACTGCTTATACAGTATCATACAAGCACTTCATTATGTAGAGTGTCAGGTTCCATCTGCTGATGCCTTCTGGCTTCAGTCAGTGCTGAAGCAGCTTGTTCTGGATCTGCAGATACCTTAGATGGTCACAGCCCTTTCTGGAGTGAGCAAAGTGGGCACAGATATGTCAGGCCACAGTCAACATTGACTTGATTTCAGAATATAACAGAAACTAGAAAAATAGAAACATAGTATACTGGCAAATACCTGGAATGTTGCTACCACCACAGTTGGATTTGGTACAGTTTTTCTCCATTCTTGCATCAAATACTACCCCAGGTACCTGTGCCCAATCGGCTGTAATACATAGATAAGAGCTACCAGTTGTTTGGCCACTGGTTCACATATCCATACTAAGATGTATGTATGGTGATGCTGAATACTGTAGGTTATATATTACTGTGTGTTTGACAGTCCTATAAAGTTCCAGAATGGTATGGGTGGAGAAATAGGTTTGTGACTGAATCTGTCATTTTTTACAAGAACGAGCCATTAACCTTCAGAATCCAACATTCTCAACAAAAGAGAATGGCAATAGATCAATTGTCAGCATTTCAATGATCACTGCATTATGTTCCCATGCAATAGCATGATCAGGTGATTATTTGATATGATGTTTACTATGCAATGTAGGCTGTACCTTTCGGGGAGTTGGGTTTAGGATACCAAACAGCTGGACTCTGCACATTAGTGGCATAGCTGGTGGTGTAGCATTTGACTTGGGGGGTCATGGATGCTGAACATGTGAATGACATGATTTGTTGTGTTTTATGGAATGGGGTTGATGTGCTTCCATGACTCTATCTGCTACTACTGAAACCACCATTGCTACTATGGCTTCTATTAGGTAATCCCATCAACTCCTCCTCATCATCTTTGTAGTAGTCTTTTGCAGTCACTTCTGACTCCACCAGGACTGTATCCATGCCACTTTGGGGTGCCTTGCAAAATGAGGATGATGAGGAGAAGGCCCCCCTGCACAGGCTTCCCTTTGGTGCTGAGCCCAGCATAACAGGTGCCTGGACTTGAGGTGTGTGTATTGTCCTCCAGTGCCTAGGTGATGCCTCTTTTTCCATGGCTGACACATGCTTGGCATACCTGGCATGCAGTCACTTCTTGATCAGCTGGGTCCAGGATGTACAAATCCCAAATTAGGGATTTTGTAGCCCTTGTTTTCATATGGAAGTAGTCCAGGTTCTGGAACATTGGAGGACTGGAAAGGGGTGTTTTGGGGGATGATGTCTGCACTGCTGTGACAGTAAGCAACTCATGCTGTGTTATTATTGGCTCAACAGTGCTAACAGCAACAACAGTGGAGGACTGGGGGAGGGCTTTGGTAATTCCCTGAAACTGTGGTGGACACAGCACCACAGGTTCAGCAGCATGACCCTTACTTTTTTTTTCAGGTTCTCACTGAGGGTCCAGATCATCATTCCCATCCCCACCAAGGCTAATGGCTTCAATCTGAGATCAGTCCTCCTCTTCATCCTCACTTTCTCCACCCTCTAATTCCTTCACATCCAATTTTCTGCATACAACAGTCAGATCTCCTACATCAGGCTGTGAGTCATGTTCAAGCTCATCAACACCATCAACACCAGTTTTGGGAACAACATCAACCACCTCATCATCTTCAACCACATTTCCAGAGCAAGACATTTTTGGGGTTCTTGGACTACTAATACTATTGTTGCTGCTTCCACCACCAGCAGTGCCAGCATCCACCAGCATTGATGCCACATATATGGTCAAGAAAAATGTGGCCACACTAATGCCCCCACCAGCTGCACCGATTATTCCTCTTCAAGTCATAGTACTACCAGTCCCTGATGAATCTGCATTAGAATGAGTAGTTTTGGATACAATACTATTCTGAACCACAGAACCTATGCTCTTCTTGGCAACATCACTGTGGCAAGCAACTCCAACTTTACTAAAGTGTCTCTTTCTGGGCATTTTTATATATAGATTTTGGGACACCACAGTTAAAGTAAGTACAGGCAGCAGCAGAAACACTGAAACACCTCCACAGAGTACTGTGCTTTAAATAACACAACACTTTACTGAGCTAACAGTACTGTAGCTACAGACAGTAAAAACAACACACAAATAATAAAGATTTGTGGAATATAAAATTCCAGCTGCAGAATGCCTGCAGAATGACCATTCCAATTCCATGGAATTCTGTAGAATTTTCATGAAAATTCCATGGAATTTCACAATACGTTAAATTTCAGTTATTTCGCTATCATTTTAAAAGTACATGTATGAATAAAATCTAATTTGGAATGTAAACAGTACCACATAGTTTACAAGATTGTACCATATTTCAGAGCTGTAGATTAAAAGGGGCAAACAATCAAAATTTAATTTAGTGTTATTTTGAGATGATTTTAAAATTTCTTATCCAAATTTCTCCACAATATCAGGATATAGAGAAGTTACCTAAAATGTGTATATGCACCATGTTTTAAGTCTCAAGTTTTAATGGGAGCTGAGTTATAGGTAGCTAAATATTTTGCCAAAATGCATATTTCTGTAATTGTAGTATAATTTTGATAGTATTCATTTAAATGTTACAAACATTAACAGGTATGTGGGTTATCACTACATTTGTATATGCACATAGTTTAAGATTCCAAGCCTTAAATGGGACTGACTTATAGCCTGAAAAACATGTTGTCAACATTTCAATTTTGGTTTGTTCCCTCTAATTTTAAAACTACATATCCAAATTTAACCAGAGTTGAAACATTTAAACTACTATACCACATGGTCATTTCTGAAAAAAATCATATTTTCAGCTTTAAATGGGATTGAATTAAAAGTAGTCAAACTTTCACAACATTTAAAAATGTCATTTTGCAAGAATGTAAACTACAAATGTTTAAACCCCTGAAACTTTAAAACTAGAGAATGCAATACCATTAAACTTGACAGGTTCTTATACCTTACAAGAAGACTGTGTGTGCCAATTTTATTAATTGCTTGCTGTGAGAAATTGCAAAATAACGTGTGTACTTAAAGTCAAATTCCACAATTCTTGGTGAAAATTATATAATTTCATGAAAAATTCCATAAAACTGGAATTTTCTAATTTCACTCAGCCTTAACTGGGAGATTGTAATTAAAGGATAGGGGTATAAGAGTCAGGTAGCACATGGGGTCACCAGGTTCTACAGTTAGATGCACAGTTTCACCAAAAAATGGACAGCTGAGCTGGGTAGCACAGCAGTGGTAGACCCCCAGGTTGGAGCAAAAAAGCACAGAGTGTCAACAATTCCAACCTGAATGCAGGATATTTAAGGATCACATCCAGTAAATTTATGATCTGGGGAACCTGGTGTACATGCAAGTCTAGGACCTAGAGGTACTCAAAAAGATGTAGTGGGGGAAGACAATGTCTTGGGCAGCAGGACAAAATAATTCTGGCTATTCCAACAGGGTAGGTTAATAGGAAAAGGAGGAGGTGACTCACATTTTAAGGGAGTTTGTCACTGTAAAGAACAAAGAGTCAGTGGGATCAGTACTTCTACTGAGTCAATCTGGCTATGCCAAAAGAGAAGGGGGGGGGATAGTCACCCAGAGAGGAACAGCAGGACTACAAAAATCTAAGCCTAGCTTATCAAATGAAGTAATGATACATGCATTGGTAATGTTAAATTCTGCAAAAAAAATTCTGGATGCTTCATCTACAGTATATGCTATAATAAATATGTGAGAAAATGTTACTAGTCTTTTTTTTTTCTTCTGCAAAATTAAAACTGCTTAACTAATTTATCCAGTTGTGTTAGACACCAGGATACACTGACTATGGTTATGCATGTCAGATGTTTATGCCATGCATGCAAGAGCAGAGAAATTACAAACATCCATATTTTGAATAGTTTTCACAGTTTTCACAAAGTTTTGCAAATATATACATAGTAAAACTTTGAACTACAGCAACTAAAAAATCTCTTATCTAATTCTGTCCATATTTAGATCATTCTGTACGCATTCAAAAAAGGTTATCCATACTAAGTTACACATGCCTAGTTCCAAAGGTGATTGAGTTATATGCAGATACAATTTTTCCATGAAATTTTCTGAAAAAAATAAAATGACAGATTTTGAGCACATATAATTTTGAGACTATGTACCATATTGCCATGAAATCTGGCACATTGTTAGAATACCCATCATCAAGAAATCATGCCAAATTCAAGATCCCTGACCCAATAGACAATTACGGTATATGCAGATAAAAATGTTCATGAATTTCACACAAACAATAAAAGTACAACATTTGAGTACCTATAATTTTGAAACTGTCTATTGAAATGTTGTGATATTTGGAACATTAGTGGCCAAAGACCTAAATAGTATACATGCCAAATATCAGAACTCTAGCTTGAATGGTGGCTGAGTTATAATCAAATTACTAAATTTCGAACAATTCCACAAAATTCCAACAAATTTCCACAACATTTTGTGAATTTTGCAGAATTTTGTCAAAATTCCTTGGATTCAGAATTTTACCATTCTGCACAGCTCTAAAAAGTAAGTTTCTTTTTACATGAACAATACACAACATGGAATTTAGGGAATTGGGAGACACTCAAAATCTGAGGTAATTATAAAGACGTTACTGTCACTATTACAGTAAAACTGTAACTTCAAAAACTAAACAAAATAAGTAAAATCAATATAGTCAAACCAAACTGGCAAAACTAATTTAGTAAAACACACCAAACTGTTTCACAGAACTAAAATTACAAATCACAGAAAACAGGAAAAATAATTAAGACAAAACACTAAGGAAAACAGCACTAGTGCTCTCACAGACAGGGCTGCCTTGCTTGCTACAAGCTAGCTAATACAGTTTCCCTCCACACAGCAGTTCTATACTGCACAAAATGAATCTACTTAAAGTAAATCAATCAGAAAAAAATACCAAAAATAATTGCTGATCTAGAGGCAAAAGGCAAACTAGAGTCTTTTAGGAGCGATTTTGTTTAAAAGACTGAATGTTTAAAGCACTTTTTGAAAGGTGTTTGAGTACAGAGGTTCAGAGCTGGCCTAACACCAATGCTCTCTTCATAAGACTGAACTGAATTCAGTCTATGCTTGACAATACAGCTCATTGCAGCATCCTGTGACATCCAGTCCCATGGAACATTGCAAATTTTACCTGTGGGCCCCATTTCATAGGCAAAGATATCAAATCAACCATTCATGAAGTTTTAACTGTAAAATGAATCAGAACTTTGCATTGCAGATTACATTTTTGAACTGAGGTGAATTCACAAATTTCTCGTGAAACAAAGTTTTCCAACTTGCACACCTCTAATCTGCACTCAACAAACCAAACCCTAGAAAAAAAGTCACAGAACACTAAAAAAAGTGCATAAACATTTTATTGATGTGGAAAAGGAATGTCCAGCCAAAACAACCTGGGAAATATACCCTCAGCAAGCAAAAGGTGGCACCCAATGCATTTTGCACCACTGCCTTGGTGATTTTTTGAGGCAGAAACACAATAGAAAGACTATGCAAGTTGTTATGCTGCTGAGACAAAATGCCAATGCTCACTACCTTTTGTGTAGCTATGACAATCCCTGCTAAGAGAGGAAAGTGGTGCAAAATAGGAGTATGACAATAAATGACACAACAAATACGACCATAAATGAGAAAGTGCAAGTGCTTAATTAATTCATTTATTTATTTATTTGTTAACTGGGTAAGTGCACTGGCTCAGTGGACCATTTACAGGCACAATCCGAGCCAAATGGCATGAGCATATTACAAAAATAACAGATGAACAAAGTAAGTACAACATGATAAAGTACCAATCAGCTACAGTATGGATGCAGCCATATACAAGCAGACAGTGAGCAATAACATTTAAATACAAGTGACTTTGGGCAAACCAGAAGTTCCCACATTATCTCCCCCATCCTCCCCAATATGTCAAAATAATGTAAACATCATGTAAACAATTACTGCAGCAATTCACATACGGTTAATAAAAAATGAATTAAGTATGACATCTTTTTAATGACGGGTAGTAAATAACAGAAGAAGGAACTAGGCAGAATGAATAGAGTACAATGTGTAGCTAGATGCTAGATACTAGAAATATGGTGAAAAGTAGAGCATGAAGGTTTGTGGAAAGGATTGGGTGAGGATTATAGTGGGAAGTGGGAATGGTAGGGAAGGAGAAATGTAGGTGTGGGAATGTGGATAGAGGATGGGCAAGGAAAAGGGAAGGGAAGGGGTGGGAGAAGAGATAAGGAATAATAATTGACCAAGAATAAGTAAATGGGAAAATAATGGATCACAGAAAGACTGATAATTCCAGTCTCCCATTCAGACTTGGCCATTTTCTTTCCTCCATCCTATGGATTCTCCCTTCTGCTTAAAGAACCATTATAGTCTCCACCCCCATATTCTTCTTCACCTTTTCAATGCCACTAAAACTGAACACATGGTTGTTTCTATCCTGACTGTTCTCAATATGTGCTGCTAGGGAATTTTCTTTATTCTCACCTTGGATAGAAAATAGGCATGCCACAATCTGAACTTTCATTTTGTAGACAGTATTACTAATATAGAAAGCTCAACATTTAAATTCAGCTAAGTAAACCATGCCTTCCATGGTACAGGTGATAAAATCATCAATTTCTACACTACAATGGCACTATTTTTTAGGGTTAATAAAGTTGTCCACGTTACTGACTACTTTGCAGAACTTAAATTGTCTGCATTTGTGGCACCCTTTGGGGGTAGCCATATTTGAGGAGTATGCAGAGCTTTGACTGAACTAGCACAATGTACCAGGATATCCCAGATACTCTTGCCCCTCTTATACACTGTTGTGGCAGACCAAATGTGTCTGAGATAGGGGGATTAGCAGAACCACTTTCCCAGCTGGTTGATTTCTTTATTGGACCATTTGCTCGTTCACTGCCCTCTTGTATCCAGGACTCTGTTGGCATATTATGTGTCATGGGGAATCGTGCTACTGATGATGAACAATGGTTGATAACAATGGATTTTAAATTCTTATATACTGACATGCCCATGATGAGGGCCTGAATGCCCTCAGCATGTTCCTGGATAGAAAGGAAGTAAGGAGCCCCCTACTGAGGTGAATGTGGAATTCACACAAATAGTACTAGAGTTTCACTCCTTCATGTTCAAGAATGAACATTTTTTACAGGATAATGGAGTGGTGATGGGTACTAGTCTAGCATCAAACTACTCCAACCCATACATGGGGGAGTGGGACGAGAGCACAGTTCACAGTCTTGATAGAAATCTAAATCAACACCAAATAGACATTTGGCATTGTTGTGTTGATGACATGCTGCTTGTGTGGTGTAGGACAGTTGGTGAACTCATGGGAAGTGATGGGGTTAAGTGCTGTCCCAGTTTCTACAATAAACCCTTTACAGTATTACCTTTCAGCATCCTTGGATTAATTTTTGCACACTCTGTAGTTTCTTTTTGACCTGTTCCATCATGACTAGCTCCAGTCTCCACAGCCACTGTTTGCAGAATTTGCACTTGGTGGATCTGGAATGGTACCATATTTACCTGCTCCTTTCCTCGTTCCTGCATACCTTTCTCCTCCTGATCTTCTCCTCATGTTTTCTACACACATTGAAAGCACACACAACAGATGATGACATGATGCAGCTGGATGCTTACAGTGATGACTAATAATAGTTATTGATGACGCTTAGAGGCCCACACAACATGCCCAGTGAACAGACACACCTCAGTGCCATCTGACTTGTGAGGTAACAGAAAAGAGCCACACCACTAAGCCAGACTGACCATATTCCACCACCCTGAGAGACTTTGTGATCCTGTGTTTTACATAGCAGTCTACTTTACCTGTCACTCTCTGACTGGCTGGCAGATTCACAACCACATAGGTAAAAAAATAAAACAATGCATTTTTGTGCCCTGTGGCACTAACAGACATCAGAAACAAAAAAATAAATTGTCAAATATATCCTTCTAAATTCCATTGCACCTTTCCAAGTCTACTTCTGTACATTCAATATTTCTTGTTCCTGCTGCAGTTGAAAACATAAAACAGATACATTTGCCTCCTATTATATCACCATCACTCAGTAACACATATTTGCCAAATAAATCTTTCAAAAACCCCATGCACTGTGTTTCAGTTTGTTTAATTCATTTTATTTGCTTCTGCTGCAGGGTCTGCAGCTGCTAGTGCAGGCTTACACATGCCTCTCTCCTCTGCAGCACAATTTTCTCTAGCCTGCCTGCCTGAAAGTACAGTTACATGTAATTAAAACTTGCTAATTAGAATGATACTGCACTATTCTGTGGTGATTTTAAAAATTCAGATCAAAAGTCCCTGTTTTTCGCATAAATTAAAAATGCCACATTAAAAGCATGTTCTCCAAATGCAAATCCAGCTTTGGCTCACCCTTAATATGGCCATGCCCACAGTAAGGGCATCACTTACAAATGTACAAATGAAGACAGCTTATGTGCCATGAACTCCTACAGAGTGTGTAAGCAGATGGCCTTTTCAGTTCCAAATGGTCCCAAGTGCCGAACCATGTAACAAACACAAAAAAAACCTTAGTCAGCCAAGCTTAATACACCAAGAACAGCAGCAGATTCAAGACATGCTTGCACACAGCCAAGCATGTCCTGAGCCAGTGTCACTTACAAATGTGCACACACAGGCAGGTCATGTGCCATGTACTCTGCAAGAATGCTAAGTAGTGATGTACGTAATATGTATTTTTAAATTGTACTTCTTGCCATATTTCGAAATTGCAGGTCACCACAGTATTCCAAAATTGCTCGTTTTTGTCTCATCCTGAAAATGTGCATTACCCCATACTCCAAAATTATGCATCCCCAACACATTCTGGAAATGAGTGTCCAAGTCACATTCTAAAGCTGTGCATCACTGTCAGAATCTGAAAATGCTCTTCCTTACCACATTTCAAAATTATGTGTTTCAGTCACATTCTGAAATTGTGTTACCCAGCCACATTCCAAAAATAAGCATCCTCATCACATTCTAAAATTGTGTGTCCCAGCCACATTGTTACACAGTACTTCCTGCCACATTCCAAAATTGTTGATCACTGCCAGATTCCTAAATTGCCCCCTCTTCATCACATTCTAAAAATATGCATCCCCATTATAATCCAAAATTGCAGATCACCACCAGATTCTGAAAATGAATATCCCTGACACATTCCAAAATAACATGTCCAAGCCACAATCTAAAATTGTGCATCCCTGAAACATTCCTTAATTGCACGTTTCTGCCACATTCCAAAGTTGTGCATACCTGTCACATTCAGGAAATACATTTTCTTCCATGGTTCAAAATCATGCATCCTACCACATTTCAAAAATGTGCATCCTTGCCTCATTCTAAAATTGCATGTGACCACATTCTGAAACTGTGCATCCCCACCATTTTATGAGATTCCATGTCTATGCCATATTATGAAATTGCATGTTGCGACCACAATCTGAAGTGAAGCATCCCCACCACATTCTGAAGTTGCACATCACCACCCCATACCAAAATTACACATCATTGATATGTTACAAAATTGCACAGCCACACCACATTCCATGACTATGTATCTTCCATATTTCAAAATTGTGTATCTCTGCCACATTCTAAAAATGCATGCCACTGCCATGTTCTGAATTTCAGCATCCCTGCCACATTCCAAAACTGTGTGTCTCACCTACTTTCTGAGACTGTGTCATTGCTACATTTCAAAATTGCACACTAGTGGCATTCTGAAATCTTACCCTTGCAGTATTCTAAAAATTTCACATGCCTTTGGCATTCTAAAGTCATGCAGTACCTTGCATCCCTACATTATGGAAATGTAAGCCCTGTACCCACCAAGTGAAAGCTTTCCTTTTTCAAATGTTTCCTACTACTGCATACAGAATAATGGAGCTTGCCCTTTAAGGTGCAGACCAAGTTGTCCTGGTGAACCCCTCCCCTTGTGCAGAGATGGTTTGCTCAGAGAGAAAGGGGAAGGGGGAGTCATAGGACAAGGAACAAGGCAGGCAGAAAAGGAAGGAGCTAAGAATTTGAACAGAATAGCGATAGGAGGAAAATGAAGGAGGAGGGACAGAGGATACTGGGTATTAAAGGAGCAGCACAGAGGGATACAGCCTCTTTTTGCAGAAGTGTGTTGTTTTTTAAAAGTCCATAGAACTACAGCACATCAGATTGGCTCATTTGTTTTTGGATCTAGTTTATTTGTAGGCACCAGCCTGGTAAGGTTTTGAATACCTGGAGATATTACAGAAGGTAAGTAAAAGAAAGAAGAGTTGTATATTACTATCAGAGTAGTAGGGACAAGCATGAGTGGCTGGTGTTGTTTATAAGAGCTGAAACGTGGAGGAGCCTCTTGGAGAGCGGAATGCATAGGAGAAATAGTATAAGAGAGTTGCTGCTAGGAAAGAAAAAAGTATTTCATGCAAGGCGCATGAAGTTTGGTGAGAGCCACGGCTGGAGGGAGTGACAGAAAGGGAGCAGTGAGATGCAGGGTGAGAGAGTAGTTAAAAAAAAATGTGTTTGTTCTTTGGTTAAGAGTGGTTGGTTGATGCATCCTTATCATCCGGTAGGCTTGGTGGAGGTATTGTTTTTATCCTTGGAATCAGAATCAGGGGAGGAGATTGTAGGGGGCACTGGCAGTTGGGGAATGGTGAGATGGAAGAGAGAGAGTGAGACAGAGGGATGAGGATATCGGGAAGGGGCCGGGTGCATGGATAGTTGGAGGCAATAGAGAGATGGGAAAGGATGCCCAAACAGAGGAAAAGGACACAAACATCCCACACCAGACAGTTTTTGTTGGTAATGAGAAGGAGTTAGGATGAAAACCAGCCGACAAAGGAGGGGCCTAGTGAGGGAGGCCACGCGGTTTCAAAAACGGCGTCTGATATCATACCGAGTGGCCACAGGAAGGGAAGGCTAAGGCTACAGGTTTGGGGGACGATCCTCAAAAAATGTTGTCTGGTGACAGCATTGGAGCTTTATTAGCATAGAGGGGGTGAATTTAATGAATTTAAGTGATTTTTGCAAGGTTTAAAAAAAATAAATAAATGCTTTCCTGCACAATGAGATGCTGGCCTACTAATCAATTGGTGGTGATGAGGAAAGTCCAGTGCAAGGCCTTTCCCTCCCCTCCTCTCTCCGGTTATTGGTTTTGTTGGGATTAGACAGCTACGTTTAAGGGGCAGTAATTTACAAAAAGTTCTGGTGTTTTTTTCTGAGAACTAAAAGGGGGGAGAGAGGGGAAGCCACGTGACCAGGACTGGACATGTGATGTCAGGTCATGTACGGGGGGCTGGTCGGGTAAGGATAAACAGTGGCCTGGTTGAGGGGATATTTTCCACAGGGGGGTGTTGGGGGAGTTTCAAGCTTGAAAAAGGAGCGGTGGGGCAAGAGACAAGGCAGAAAATGGAACATACAGATGCAGGAAGATGTATGAGAAAAAGGAGTCGTGAAAGAAGCATTATTTGCAGGGCATGGCTGTCATGGTGGGGTATGATGAATTGAGTGGCACTAACCAAGATACATTTGTCAGTTTTATCCACAGTTTGGGCAGGTAATTGTGAAAAGAATGGCACTGAAGAAGAATAGGCCTTCAAAAGAAGAGACCTACTGTATAAGGCAATCATGGAGTTGGCAGAGAGGGCCAACATGATGTGACAGCTGGTGGAGGGAGAGGAACCGGAGAGGTCAGGAGAAAAAGAAGAAAGCGGAGAAAGGAAAAGGGGGCAATGGGAAGCGACTGATGGGGTGGCCACCCAGCCCCAAAAGGCCGCAGCCTTCACCAGTGGTTCCTCCTGTGGCAGTCAGTCCAGTACCACCACAACCCTGTGTACCAGAGCCATTAGTACCTCTCCTAGATCCGGTTGGGCTTCTGACACCAGAACCCAGGGTGGAGCCTCTGGCTGTAGTGGTCCCACTGCACCCAATGTCTCAGGCAGTTGTCCCACCACAGGAACCCACCCTGGCTCATGCCAGCGACATCAGGCCACAAAGGAGCAGACAGGCCTGCAGGTAGTGTATCAGGTTCCGTGGACGATAGTATCAAGCAGTACATCGAGCAAAGTATAGCAGCCCTGGGGACAGCTGGCCTAGGGCAGATGGAAACCTCACTGGCAGAGATCAGGTCAGACAAGAAAACACTGGGGGGGTAGAAAAGGCGGCAGAAGGGATAAGAAAAGGAATGAGGGAAATAGGAGCTCCAGGAATGAGGATAGGGGAGCATGTGCCACTGGCCACGAGGGAGAAAATATGGAAGGGAGAAGATGTGGACATATTTGCCTTAGTGAGTAGGGAGGCAGCAGCAAAATATGAGGAAACAGAGAGTATAGGGAAGAGTGAGATGGCAGCAGCCATGGTGTTATTAGGTAAGAAGGAAGAGGATAAATTTATGAAAGGAAAGACGTGGGATGGGTGGTTCATGGGGTTTGCTACATATTCAGCCATAGTTATGGAAAAGAAGCCAGAGTTGGGCATCCCGCTCATTATGTACTCCCTGTTCATATGGAGGGCAAAGACAAAAGGGTGGGTGGGGTGTATATATTATGATGAGTTCTTCCGCCAAAGGATGGCAACTTATGGGGACGTGAGATGGGACACAAAACAGCTGGACTTGTGGACAGGTAATGTTACAGATCAATCCATTCTGGAGGGGGAATGGGAAGAAGGGGGGGCTGCCACAGAAGTGTTGTTGGGGATATAACTTGGAATTTTGTGCATGGCCTCAATGCCGATTCTGACACGCATGCTTGAGATGTGGGGGTTCCCACCTGGCATCCAGATGCAGGGGCACATGGCCCCAAGGGGCCCAGGTGGGAGTAGCACAGGGTACAGGCCAGCAGCCCTTTCAAGATGGGTCAGGTTACCGAGAGAAGCCATGGAACAGAGGGCCAAGAAGCAGGGGGTATGGGGCCGGGGGGGCCCAGTCATATTGAAGAGAGGAGGAGGAGGAAGAGTAAGATAGACTGGGGGGTTAGGGGTTTTTGGGGGACAGGAGGCATCAAGGGAAGGGAACAATTTAAGGCTGCAAAAAACCCCATCAAGATAGAAGCCTGGGAACAGTGGCTCAGACAGTATCCAGATAGCAAGATGGCAGAGTTTGATAAACGGGGCTTTAGGACAGGTTTTCCACTACAGTACAAAGGCACAAGAAAAGCATGAGAGGCTAACAACTTGGGGTCAGCCAGGGGAAAGGAGGACATCTTCAGAAGGAAAATAGAGAAGGGAAAAAGCCACAGAGAGGGTGGAAGGGCCGTACCAGGTCCCGCCTTTGGACAATCTGAGAATATTCCCTTTGGGATTGGTCCCCAAAAAACAGAAAGGGGAATACAGGGTGATTCACCATCTGTCATTCCCAGAGGGGGGCTCAGTCAATGACTTTATCGGGGAGGAGCACAGTAGGGTGAACTATGCCACGTTGGAAGAGGCAGTACAGACTATTCGGGTGACCCCAGATGCATGGCTGGCCAAGACAGACATAGAATCAGCTTTCTGTTTGTTCCCAGTTAGAAGAGAGGACTGGGACTTATTGGGATTTAAGGTCGACAACCTGTATTACTTTGACAAGGCCATGTCTATGGGTTGTTCCATAGCTTGTTCTACATTTGAGAAATTTAGCACTTGCCTGCAGTGGATATTCCAGCAAAAAACAGGTTACAAGATGGTCATGCACTATTGGGATGACTTCTTGCTAGTAGACAGTGGAGCCCAGAAACAGAAAAGATGCTAGCTAGTTTTCAAGAATTGTGTGAGGAACTCGGAGTGCCACTAGTGCTGGAAATAACAGAAGGACCCAGCAGGGTCATACAGTTTCTAGGGATTGAGATAGATGCGCTGAAGGAAGTATTTCAGTTACCAGACAGTAAAGTTCAGAAGCTAAGCGGCCTGATCCAGGTGCATACTAGCAGGAGGTGGGTGCAGTTAAGACAGGTGCAACAAGTTTTGGGACATTTGAATTTCACTTGCAGGGCAATTGGGCATTTACAAGGTGGCTAGCAAGGGCCAAGGAAGGGGTCGTAAGACCACATCATTGGGTAGATATAACCAAAGGGGTGAAGGAAGATTTCAAGGTGTGGGAGGAATTTCTAAGCAGTTACAATGGCTGTTCCTTTTGGCGGCAAGACTGGTTTTTAACACGGACTTAGAATTATATATGGATGCAGCAGGTGGGCTAGGAATGGGGGGTATTTGAGAGGCAAATGGTTTTCAGAACCATGGCCGGTGGACTGGGTAACAGAAGGAAGGACAAAGGACATCACATTGTTGGAAATCATGCCAATTTGGGCCTGCACCCTGGTACGGGGGGGGGATGACTGCAGAATCAGCAGGTGACATTTTTGTGTGACAATAAGGCAGTGGTGGATGTACCGAACAACAGGGGGGCAAGATCTGAGACAGTCATACGGGTGCTGAGACAGCTAGTACTAAGAGGCTTGCAATTGAATATGTTATTCAGGACCAGGCACATAGACAAGGTGAGAAATATCCCAACTGACATCCTTTCCCATCTGCAGTTGGATTGTTTTCAGACTCTGGCACCAACAGCAGAGGAACAGAGAATGCCCGATCCAACGAACATCTGGGATATTGACAAGAGGGAACCGAGATGCTGTTTCACAATTCATGGGCCCACAGACCTTGAGGGCCTATGTAGGGGCTTGGCGGGCATTGCAAACATTCAGGGAAGCACACCATATGGAGGTAAGGGGGCCAGTTATGGAGAAGCAGTTAGAAAAATTCATGGTGGAACAGTGGCAAAAAGGGATGGCTCACACCATGATGGGAGTGTACCTAGCAGGGATCAGTTTGGTGTGCAGTCTGAAAAAATGGAAGGACCCCACAAAGTCAGTGCTGATAAGGAGGATGATGCAAGATTGGAGCAGATTAAAACAGGGGACCAAGGATAGTCAGCAGCTGATAGCAGACTATTTGCTGGAAAAATTGGGGGGGGATATTGCTGGTGATATATAAATCCAAGGATGAGGCACAGCTGTTCCACACGATTTACCTCATGATGTTTACAGGGGCCTTGAGAGTGAGCGAAGCAGTAGGACATGGCAGGAAAGGGAAGGAGGGAGGTTTGGAGTGGGAGGACATAATCTGGGGTTCAAAGGAGATACAACTCATGATTAGGAGGTCCAAGACAGACCAAGAAGGGAGGGGGTGTGCTGTAACCATCAAAGCACACCTTGATGGGCGCCTGTGCCCGGTAAAGGTTTTGTGGGCTTACGTCACAGAGAATTAAAATAAGGAAGAGAGCTATTCGTACATGGAGATGGGAAGAAGGTGACAAGTTATCAGGTGACAGTCATGCTTAAAAAAGGCATGCAGTTCCTGGGGGAGGACCCAGATTGGTATCCCTCCCATTCCTTTCGAATAAGGGCAGCATCAAAATGGGCGGCTGAAGGGGAGTCAGTGACCAAAATGTTAGAAATGGGATGCTGGCAGTTGGCCAGTTACTGGAGGTACATTTGGGCCTTCAAAGTGTGATATTAAGTTGGTATTTGTTTTGTTTTGCTGGAACAGAACCAAGATTGGGGGGGTTAAGGGGATTGAAAAAAGAGATCAGTAATAATGGACTGGAATAAGACGGTGCCAGCGAATAAGATATATTTTGCTAGATTCAATAGGTGGAGGGAGGAGCACAGAAGTATGGATCTGCGGTCACTCCTACATTAACTGGGCAGAAAGGAGAGTGGAAAAGAAGGCTGGAGGAAAGCAGCTTTACCAAGATGTCAGACAATGTAGGCTGGTATGGTGTGGCATTCGAGGGATGAAGTGCGCTTAGTTACTCCCAACCCTGATAGAGATGAGAGAGAGGCTACCCACCCCAGATTTAATTATTATACATCTTGGGGGTAATGACATCAGGGGGAAGCCATGGGTTGATACGTATTTACAGGTCAAATGGGATTTGGAGAAGATAAAACAATGGTGGCCGGGGGTGAGCATAGCATGGTCAAACATGATACCGAGGAGAGTGTGGAAACATGAACACAGCCAAATGGCAGTCAATAGGGCCAGAAGGAAGATGATAAAGGAGGGTGGGGACATTGCTAAGGAGCATGGGAGGACACATAATACTGAGGGGGGTGGAAGAGTGGATAGAGGATTTTTACAGATCAGATGGTGTACATTTGTCGGACCTAGCTGTAGACATGTTTAATACTGAGATGATGGGTTTTATCGAGGCCTGGAGGAGACAGGCAGCAAGATAGAGAGTGAAGAGTGAAAGAAAGGGGGAAGGCCAGTCATCCAATGCAAGCTGGAGACAAGCTATGGGGAAAAAGGGGGAGGAAGGAAGGAAGGGGGGAATGATAAAGGAATATGAGGAGAAGAAGAAGCAACAGAAGGAGAGAAACGCGGTCTCGGTTTTCACTGTTACATAAAAAAGAGGAACAGAAAAAGAAGTCACCCAGGTTTTCATCTGGGGAGGTAAGAAGAAGAGAAAGAAAAGGATGGGTAAACAGATATTGTTATGCATTGTAATTTAAACAAGGAATTTTGTAAAGACAATAATGATAAATGATTATGGAATTTGTAAATATAAATTTGAAATAGAATAAATTGATTGCCAATCTGAGCACAACACATTTGTCTGTCCTGTTTGTAGAGGGATGGGGGAATCTGGGACAATGGAGTTTGCCCTTTAAGGACCAGACCAAATTGTCCTGGTGAACCCCTCCCCTTGTGGCAGAGATGGTTTGCTCAGAGAGGAAGGGTGGAGGGTGGAGGGGGAGTCATAGGACAAGGGACAAGGCAGGTAGAAAAGGGTGGAGCTAAGAATTTGAACAGAATAGGGATAGGAGGAAAATGAAGTAGGAGGGACAGAGGATACTGGGTATAAAAGGAGCAGCACAGAGGGATATAGCCTCTTTTTGTTTAAGTTTGTTGCCTGTCACCTGTCAAAGGAGGATGGAGAAAAGGCGTCTTGGAGGTGGTATGGTCTGTCAAAGGTTGATGGCAGAATGAGTCTGGTAAGAGCGTTGATGGACTGCCACAGGTGGATGGCAAGGGGGGGGAAGGGGGAGGAAGGAGGGGAGGGGGGAATGATAAAGCAATATGAGGAGCAGAAGAAGCAACAGAAGGAGAGACAAGCAGTTTCGGTTTTCACTGTTACCTAAAAAAGAAGAAGAAGTCACCCAGGTTTTCACCTGGGGAGGTGAGAAGAAGAGAAAGAAAAGGATGGGTGAACAGATATTGTTATGCATTGCAATTTAAACAAGGAATTTTGTAAAGACAATGATGATGAATGGCGATGGAATTTGTAAATACAAATGTGAAATAGAATAAATTGATTACCAATCTGAGCACAACACACAGTTGTCTGTTCTGTTTGTAGGGGGATACGGAACAATGTATGGGTAACCGTACACAGCAAGGCTGTGTTTCCATCGAGGGGTTGAGATGACAGCATATGAACCTGAAGAGCAAAGCTAGAGAGGTCCATGCTGTCACTACAAACATGAGATGGAAACAAATGTTTTGTGTGCAAGCTGACCATACATCATTTTATCAAGTATATATTTTTTATTTTTACAACGGAGTCACAGACGTGCCTCACCAAGTAATAAATCAAACAAAAAAAAAAACTGCCATATCTTTGTTCTCTTCTAAAATTGAAATCCAGTTTAAAGAGTTTTACAAGTTAAAAGGTAAAACTTTGGGCATAGGGTGCAGCTGGGTGGTGTGTGAACGAGGAATCTGAAATTGTATGACCTTTGAACTGTACTGAGCTGCTTGGAATGCACCCAGCAGCACTTTAGAATGTGCACAACAATGACTTTAAGCAGGCTGATTTTTACACAGAACAAAGTCGAATCACAAACTATACAGAGGATTGTGTGTGAGTAATCATACACATCAAAGCAGTTGTGTGATCAAGAGATTTCCATGGTAACCAGAGACCTTGAGAGCACAGCACGAGAGGTCCATTACCATGGGTACACTCTTTTACAGTGTATTGGAATCATACTTTCACTACAGTGTCCCATCTAAGGTAAACAAAAACAACTTACTAGGATGCGGTTTCTTAAGCGCATTCACTTCCTGGCTGTCTGTCACCGCCACTGGCCACTTTATCGTGCATGCGCGATAACGTTCAATCTTGTTGTGCTGCACTAGTGACGTACTCAGTGCAGCACAACAAGATAATGATACACTCAGTACAGCAGAACAACTCTGTTCCAAGCATGGCTCTCCATGCTGAACAGTGTTCTACCATACCCTATAGTTTAATAGTACATGGCAGAAAGAAGTCTTATAAGGTAGCTTGCAGGGAGGACTAAGCTGTAAGTTCTGGTTATGATATCATTAGTAACACTCCACTAAAACTGGCTTTTTTGAACAGGCAGTTAACTTTCTGTATGTGAACAAAATTACTCACAACTTTTAAACAAAGTAACTTAGAAATCTTATGTTTGGCATGAGTCTGATTGGAGATATGTTGATCCAAATTCTGAATATATTGATGATAGAAATTTTGGCTGGACTGCCTCTTTAAAATTACAAAACAATAGCACATCCATCTCCCTTTCTGTGCTCTAGCAAATGACAGGATTGTACAGTCTGACACCTAGAAATGGCTCTAGATTAGCCAGGAATCTTATGTGAGATCTCAAAATCTCATGGAGTGATGATTCCAGAATGTTTCCCTATAGAACTGCTGTTAATACTATTCAATATTTGTGTCTGAATAATGGATAGGGTGTAAGAGAATTCAGAAATTAATATTCATTATTTTTAACTCCCTGTTTTGTGTATATTTGCACATGTGCCCTGTTCATGTATGCATGTCTATGTAAATCTGTTCATTATCTATCTTCAGAAAGATGGCCAAGCCACTAAGGAGTCACTTGGAGTCCCCTGGCAAGCATTCAAAAGGATATGGGGTGGACAAAAGGTGGCCCCTCATCAAGGAGGAATAATGGTTGCCACAGGGAGTATGCTAGGCTCAAAGGTAAGAACTCAGGGGCCAAAGCACCCAGCTGGTTTTGCACAGAGGTTGCCTAGGCAGTAAGACATAAGAGGTCATCCTACAAGATATTCAAGAGGACCAAGAGGGAGGAAGACACGAAGGATACCTGAAGATGGCTAGCATAGCAGGTAAGGTAGTCTGGAGGGCTGAAGATCAGAAGGAACTGAAGCTAGCTGAGGGAATTAAGAAGGGGGAAAGGCCTTTATTCACTATATTAGCAAGAAAAGGGACAAGGAAGATGAGAATGTTTGGTGCAGGAATAGGGATGGATTGGTGGAAGAGAATGGGGCAAAGCAGAGGTGCTGAATGAGTACTTCTGTTCTGTCTTCATCAGGGAGAGAGATGGACTGGTGCCATTGGGAGGAGGAGGAGTGGGGAGGCACAGGTGTGTTGCTAAAAGTAGATAGGGTGAGGACAGGGCTGCTAGCATTGCGGGTAAACAAATCCCCAGGCCCAGAGAGTATGCATCCAAGGGTGCTGAGGGAACTGGTGCATGAGCTTGCAGATCCATTGGCAGGCCTGTTCAGTAGTTTACTAGAGTCAGGTGTGATACCGCAGGACTGTGGAACAGCAAAAATAGTGCCCTTTCATAAGAGTGGTCCCAACAATGACCCAAGTAATTACAGAGTGGTCAGTCTGACCTCAGTCATGTGCAAGCTCATGGAGAATATACTTAAGGAAAGGTTGGTAGAGTATCTGGATGACCATGGTCTCCAAGTTAAGAGGCAGCACAGGTTTATGGTAGCGATATTATGTTAAACAAATCTGATTGACTTCTTTGAGTGGGTCACTAAAACAGTAGACAGGGACCAAGCAGTGGATATCCTTTACCTGGGCTTCAGCAAGACGTTTTACTCTGTACTCAACAAGAGGTTGATCAGGAAGTTGGCAGATCTCAGGGCTGGAGAGAAGTTGACCAGATGGAGGAAAACTGGCTGAGGGGAAGGACCCATGGTGTGGTGGTGAGAGGTGAGCTATGTAACACCATGGGGGTCCCACAGGGCTAGGTGCTCATACTGGTCCAGTTCAATGTCTTCCTCAGTGATACTGGGGATGGCATTAATGGCAAAATGTATCTAGTCATGGATGACATCAATCTCTGTGGTGGGTGGATACAGTAGAAGAGATATAAAACCTAAAGAAGTATATGGGAAAACTAGACAGGTGGTCTGGGATTTGGCAGCTTGGCATCAGTGCAAAGAAATGCAAAGTTATGCACATTGGGCCAAGAACCCGAAGATTAAGTACAGCCTGGGAGGGGTCAGGGTATCTGCATCAGAGGAGGAGACAGATCTGGGAGTGATGATCATTAGTGATTACAAGCACTTCATGCAATGTAGGAAAGCAGCAGAAAAGGGAAATAAACTCTTTGGCTGCATTACCAGAGGGATCAGCAACAGGTAAGAGGAGGTAATACTGACCTTGTACAGGTCATTAGTGAGGCCGTATCTGGAATACAGTGTACAGTACTGGTGCTCATACATTAAAAAAACATTAATCTGCTGCAGAGGTCCAAAGGTGGGAGATGATCAAGGGCCAGCAGGGTAGCATGTATATGAGCAGAGGTTGGAGGCCTTTAACATGTAGTCCCTGAAGGAGAGGAGAGACACATAGGATATGATTGAGACCTTGAAGTATTTGAAAGTAATAAATAATGTGGATAAGAAGGGTCTCTTCAAGCTTAGTGGGAACCAAAACATGAGAGGAAACATTCTCAAGTTGGAAGGGTAGGAGAGAGGATAGGTGGCACTTTTTTCTGGAGGTCCCATGTTGCCGCAGTGACAGGAAATTTGTTTGCTGTCATTACAGCGAAGGCATAATGCTGACAATTGGCATTGTGCCATCACTGTAAAAAAGTTGTTTTTTTTTTTGCAGGGGGCTTTGGCCCCCGCACCTCCGGCACTATAGATTTCCAACTCCTAGTTGGAGTTGGTTCTGGGAGAGGGCAAACTCCTCAGAGACAGCAGCATCAGGAAACCAGTAGACCATCACAGCAAACAGCCAGCTCTGTCACTGTGATGGTCTTTGCTATTTTCCCATCGCTGTGGTGACAGTATACCCTTCCGGGAGAGGGAGGTGGCAGGTTGGAATGTGCTTCTGAAAGAGGTGGTGTTGTGGAACATTGTGGGCAGCTTCAAGAGAGGCTGGAATAGAGTTAAGGGGAAAATAAAGGTCAAGGGATGAGTAGAAAGAAGAGAAGGGTGGATTGGGGAGGAGGTGAGGGGTAGCTTACACTGAGGACCCTGCATTATAAGCAGACTAGTAAAACCTAATAGCCTTATTTTGCTGACTTCATCGAATGCTTATACCTATCTATCTGAATATTTCAGACTAGTAAGAGTTTGTCCCAAGATTGATTCTTTGCTCAGTGGCTTAACCAAAAATCTTATACATTTTGAGTTATGAATAAAGTCAGTTCCTGTTTTCAAACATGCACAGTTATTTTTTTCACAACTCTTTTCATAAGGTGTTTTGTGTGTGTGTGTGCGTGTGTGTGTGTGTGTGTGCCTGACCCCCTAATCCTTCTTCCGGAGGTCAGCCCATACCCTGTCCATGCTCTCCCATGCCCAGGCTTGACGTGCTGGGTGGGGCCACCGGGGGGAGCGGGAGCTCCCCCCCAGTGGTCATTGCCTGCAATGCCCCAGTTTACCCCCCTGGGTTGTGGCCATGGGAGAGTGACCTCCCCGATGGACATCTAAGGCAGTGAGGAGTGTGGCAGGGCAGGGGCATCATGCCAGGGGCCGGCAGTTTTTCCCATGCTGATGCCCCGGGGCCAGGGACATGCAATGATGACCAGCATCTGCCCTGCCCCTGAGCACTCTGGTGCCACCCGAACAGGATCACCAGCCTCCACCAGGGGCCGATGAAGTGCCAGACACACTTCCCCCCCTCCCCCTGGAGAAGGAGAGAAGTCCAGAGGATGCTCAGTCCTTCTCCTCCGGCTGGCCCTCTGACTCCCGGGTCCATTAACCAAACCTGGGCTCACAAGGTGTTTTTGTAAACTTGGTAGTTTTTGTACTTGTTAACTGAAATCCATTTTCATGACATAAGACTTCTATTTTTGGAGGCTTAGTGGTGATTAAAATGAGAGAATACTGGGCATAAAAAAATGCGTGGAGCTGTAGTCCAAGAACTGAGTGAGCAACAGAGTGGGTGTAAAGTTGATTCTGCAAGAGTTTAGAAAAATAAGTTTTGAAATTATGAATGAAATTAGATTATTCAGTGTCACACAAACAGGGCTTGTTTTCAATACTCTTAAATCTGCTTTTGGGATGTGAAGACTAATCTTTACAAAATCCAAGAGGTCTGGTGCAATGAGTATAATAATGGAACTGTTTTGTGGCCAGTCATGAAGTTTAGCTACAGGTCTGCCACACTGTGTGTCATGATGCAGTTTTTAGCATTTGGTTCACAGGGCCAGGCTCAAAGCAACACAGATACAGGTTCTGAGATTTGCCCAACATGGCAGTTATTTTGCATATGACCTAATGCAAAATGAGTCACTATGGCTATCTTTCTTGAAATGACAGAAAATTCTTTGCAAAAAACTATGTTAGTGCACCTGTTAGGGTTCAAGTTAACACCATAAAAATAGGTAAATGTGGCATTAGGGTTTCCAGCCCTAGCTTCACAGCCATATCCCTCAAGCAGCAAAAGGAAAAAACATTAGGGATTTGCTTCTCTGGAGCCTTGGCAAATTTGTCTTGGGGTTTTCCTTGCATGAAGAAAGGACATCATGTCTAACATTGTTTATTCAGGAAACGGGGTGGGTATTAGGGTTGACAACCCAAAGGAAGACCCAAACACTGCTTCACGAGGACTCCTGAGATACAAAGTGCCAACTTTTTTTTCCTTTTACTGCTGGGGGAAGGGGGGGAGCCGGGGGTGGTTAGGGTTGGAAACCCTAATCCCACATTTCCCTATTTTTTTGGCATTAAGTTGAACTCTAAATGGTGCATTAATGTAGTTTTATCCAAATAATTTTCTTTCTTTTTGAGCACAGTGAAATTGTATCCTCAATCATGCAGGTCCCTTAGTAAATGAATGGAACCTTTCAATTCAATGGTCCCATTCCTTTTAATGGGGTGTTTTTGTGAGGTGCGTAACTTTTTTTTAGACTATTTATAACCCATTCTTTAAGTCAGGTGCTTTATGGCACCCATCCTCATGAACACAGTAAGTGCCATTTTGCAAATCTCACTGTAAATGGTTGTTGGCAGACTCCATTAACACAGTCAACACACCCCCCTTTATGGTGAGATTTGCAAGTTGTGTTCATGATGGTGGGTGCCTGCCAGAAAACACTCAACAGTAAGAATGGATTAGAAATAGTCTAAAACAAAAAAACCTATGCACCCCCAACAAAAAAACACTGAAATAAATGGGCCCATTTAATTGTATGGTCCCATGCATTTCAATAGGCCCATTCATGTCAAAGATTTTTTTTTGGTAAGGTGCATAACCTTTTTGTTCAAACAACATGAAGTCTTGCTGTATTCTGACTATATGCAGTTAGCCCCAGCACTTGAACTGCTCCGGAGAGGAAAGGGTTAACTCTATGCAAAGGCATAGAACGTTGAGCTTGAGCTCGGTTTTCAAACCTCTGTCCCAGGTACTCTTGAGTGTAACCATCAGATTCTTTTCTCCGCCTAACTGAGAAGTCGCTCCGGAGATCCTCTCCTTCACTTCGGTTTGGTCACAGTAAAAATTGGTCATTTTTTTCCAAACCATTTCTTTATTTTCGGTGTTCACATCTCTGTCCCGGTACAGTAAGTGTATTAGTAGGTGGTAGAGTGTTTTTTGTGAAGAAATTGTTTTCTGTTTGGTTTCTTGCTGGTCGCTCTGGTCAGGAACCAAAGTAATTGTCTTTTATCTGTCTTACTTAAAAAAATAAAAATAAAAGTATTTGTGTGTGGTTTCTGGTATCTATCAGTTCCTGAAAAAAACAACGAATTTTGGGTTTTTTTCAACCAGCCTGTGACACGGTCGGAACCGATAGGTTTGGTTAGTTGCCTAGTTTGAATGCTGGGAAGGGTAACTTGTGTTATTGAGGCATGTCTGAGAACCAACCCCCCAAAAAATGGGCCCACAGGGTTTCAGCACTGCACTGAGTGTGGGGAGGCCTTTGCCAAGGCTGACCACCATCTCATTTGCATTTATTGTCTGGAGTTTGATCACCTCAAGGAAGACTGCCAAATCTGCAAGAACGTTCCTAAAGCCACTGCTGAAAAATGTTTAAGTAGGCCAAAGGAAAGGGAGGCCAAAAAATCCACTGACCCAGATGGCCAGCCCAGTTCGGTTTCGGCCAAACCTGAGGGGCTGCCCACTGACCTGGGCGATACCTCCTTGGGCAAGAGGAGGGCCGATTCTGTGGAACTGGTTCCTACAAAGAGAAAATGCAAGTGGGCCAGTTTGGATCCCGGTCCCCATGTTCCAACTGCCGATGAGATAGCTAAAGCGATCGTTATTGTGCAGTCGCTTCGCCCGGTTGAGACCGAACCGGCACCATCTCAGGGACTGTCGGTTCGGTCAGACTTACCTGACTATGACCATGAAGCATGTTATGAGGGTGAATGGGAAGGAGACGAAGATGATGAAGATGAAGATTAAGAAGGCCTAGATGAACCTATTAAGCCTGACATCTCCCCAGACAGGCCTTCCAATGTGTCTCCTCCCAGGCTTTCTGAGTCCCCCTCCCACTTCTTGTTTTACAGGAAGGTGGCTGAGACTCTTCAGCCCCCTGTGGAAGAAGCTGAACAGGATCAGGAGGAGCCTGACTATGTTGAGATGATGGATGTCCCAGAGTCCAAAAGAGTATCTATCCCTCTGCACAAGTCCCTGGGGAAACAGAGCCTAAAAATATTACAACTTCCAACATCTATACCTCCTGTGGATAAGAAGATGGACAGGACGTATGCTCTGTCAGGTCCTGGAACGGAATTCCTTACCACTCATTGCAGCCATGTTGGGATAGTGCAAGCTGTAGCCTGTGATTAGGCTAATATTCCCTTGGCATCTCATCCCCCAGATAAGGATTCCAGGAAAGTGGATGCCATGGCTAAGAAACAGTACTTGGCATCCTCTTTGGGACTCAGGCAATCCAACTACATGGCATATACAGCCAGATATTAGAAGTCTAGGTGGGATACGATTCTGGAGCTGGCTAAAAATGCCCCTCCCCAGCTGGCCAAGGAGCTGGAGCAGGTGGCTGTGGATGGCATCAAAGATTCTAAGGTCCAGTTTCATGCTTCTGTGGACTTGAATGATGTTCATTCTAGAGTTATGGCTACATCTGTTTCCATTAGGAGATTTGCCTGGCTCAGGTGTACCAGTTTGTCTCAGGATACCCAGACCAGGGCCATAGATTTTCCTGTCACTGGTAACTCTCTGTTTGGGGAGCAAACAGAGACTTACATGAAAAAGATGGACAAGTATAGGACCACATATAGGAGTGCTGCAGCCAAAGAAAAACAGACCACTCCTCAAAGGCAGCAATCTAGGGCTGGCAGGGGCAGGCCTTTTCAAAGGCATTTTTACCAGGCCCAGGCCTCCTCTTCTTTTCAGCAGATGGGGTTCTTTGGGGAAGAGGCAGAAGGGGGATGACAGGGCTGCATCCTCCTCTCAGTCTAAGCCCCCTGCCAAACAGACACCCTGATGGGTCAGTCAGGGTCGCCTCCCCAATCCCTGTAGGAGGCAGACTGGCTCACTTTTTCCAGACCTGGAAGTCTATCACTTCAGACAGGTGGGTTCTGGAAGTTGTGAGCCAGGGTACTTTCTTACCCTAAAAAAGACAGGGGAGTGGCGACCCATCCTAGATCTACAATACTTAAACAAACACATATTAAAGCCAGAATTCAAGATGGTGACTCTGGGATGAATTCTTCCCTCTCTGAGGCCAGGAGACTAGCTAGCCTCCCTGAATCTCAAGGATGTCAATTTCCACATACCTATCAGGCAGTCCTACAGAAAGTACCTCAGATTAAAAATGCCCTCAAGCCATTATCAGTTCACAGCAATGCCTTTTGGTCTAACATCTGCTCCAAGGGTATTCACCAAGTGTCTAGCAGTAGTGGTGGCCTTCCTCAGGAAACAAGGCATCTTACTGTTCCCTTATCTGGACGACTGGCTCATAGTAGGCTAGTCCTAAGACCAAGTCAGGTCAGCTCTAAGGGTCATGCAAAACCTTCTAGACTCTCTAGGATTCATTCTAAATCTGGAAAAGTCTGTTCTGGAGCCAACCCAGCTTCTCACATTTATAAGAGTGGAGCTGGACACTGTTCAGGCCAAGGCCTTTCTTCCTTTCTCAAGGGTCCAATCCCTCATCACTCTAGCTTCCTCTTTTCGTCCACTTGTGTCTCGGCCAGCCAGACACTTCTTGCAGCTGCTAGGCCACATGGACTGAGATATATTCAATTGAGATATTCAATTTCATCTAAGAGCCTTTTCGTCTCAGAGAAAAAATCCCCTCTCCAAGTTGGTTCCAGTGTCTCTAACCTTGGTTCAGACCCTCCAGTGGTGGCTGGAAGAGGACAATTTAAGGCAAGGGGTTGCCTTCCTCAGTCAGATTCCCACAGTGATGCTCACCACAGATGTTTCCTTGCTGGGATGGGGAGCCTATCTCGATCAGCATACTGCTCAGGGAACTTGGTCTCTTCAGGAGTCTCTTCTACACATACATCTTCTCGAACTCAGGGCTGTCTTCCTGTCACTCCAGACATTCTCAAACATAATTCAGGGGAAAGTAGTGCAGACCAGGACAGACAACACCACAATCGTGTGGTACAACAACAATCAAGGTGGCATTCGGTCCTCGGCCTTGTGCACCGAAACCATGAAAATATGGTCTCTAGCTTATTCTCTGCAGGCTTCCCTGATTGCTGTGCATCTTCCAGGGAAGGACAATGTACTTGCAGATGCTCTCAGCAGGATTTCCCAAGGTCATCACGAATGGGCCCTGAATCCTCTCATTCTTCAAATCATTTTCAAGAGATGGGGCACTCCAGAGATAGATCTCTTTGCAACCCCGGACAACCATCAGCTCCCTCTGTTCTGTTGCAGATTCCCTCTCCTGGGGTCTGTTCCTCTAGATGCCCTCCTGTTGGATTGGACCAACAGGTTTCTCTATGCCTTTCCTCCCTTTCCTCTGATATTCAGAGTCCTGGTCAAGATTAGATCCCAACCTTGCACAGTGATCCTAGTAGTACCGGACTGGGCCAGACAACCTTGGTATACTCTGCTATTGTCACTATCAGTGACAATACCTCTGTGCCTTCCCAGACAGTTCAATCTCCTCACCTCATCTCGGGAGGATTCTGTACCCCAACATTCATTCTCTCAGGCTCAAGGCCTGGCTCTTGAAGAGTTAGAACATGCAGGGTTTCATCTCTCACAATCAGCTCTGGATATCCTTAAGGCTAGTAGAAAGCCTTCCACTAGAAAAACCTATAGTTCTAAATGGAAGAGGTTTGGGTTCTGGTGCTCCCAGAGGCACATTCAACCGGACTCGGCTGACATTGCCACTGTTTTGGATTATTTGGTGCATCTTAATAGCTTAGGGCTTCTGCCTATCACCCTCAAGGTGCATTTGGCAGCTATTTCTGCTTTAATTTTGGCTGGGAAAGTCTCTTCTTTAGTCTCCCATCCAGTTTTCAAAAAATCTTTCAAAGGGTTGATTCATATCAACCCTCCCTTCAGGGACCCTACTCCCCTATGGGATCTGAATATCTGTATTGCACAACTGCTGCAGCCTCCCTTGGAGCCACTTTGCTCATCTGAGCTCAAATATCTGACTTGGAAGACTGTGTTCCTGGTGACTATCACCTCTGCCAGGAGAATCTGTGAGGTACAGGCATTATCAGTGGAACCTGACTTCATTTCATTTCACAGGGATAAGGTGGTCCTTCGCACAAATAGGAAGTTCCTTCCCAAAGTGGTATCAGATTTTCATCTGAACCAATCCATGACACTGCCTGTATTTTTAACTGATCACTCCTCCTCTGGAGAGAGGAGATTACACAGTCTCGATGTAAAGAGGGTTCTGAGTTACTACATAGAATACACTAAACCCCATAGAAATGACTGCTCTCGGCTGTTTCTTACTTATGGAGAGGTGGGTAAAGGTAAACCTGCCACTAAGAGAACTATTGCTAGACTGATCGCCTCTTGCATACAGTTCTGATATTCAAAATCGGGGAAGGAGCCTTCATCAGGCCTGAGGGATCATTCTGCCAGAGGTACAGCTGCTTCGGTTGCAGCTGCCAGGGATATACCCTTAGTGGGAATCTGTAAAGCAGCCACCTTGAAGACTGTTCACACATTTACCAAGCATTACTCCCTTGACATCCAGTCAAGAAGTGATGCTAGGTTTGGCACAGCAGTATTGCAGACTCTGTTCCCAAAATAGGTTCTGTAGATCCCTCCTCCTTGGGGGTACTGCTTGGTAGTCTGCATATAGTCAGAATACAGCAAGACTTCATGTTGTTTGAAGAAAAAATTACTCACCTTAATAATGTTGTTTCTTCTAATGGAGTCTTGCTGTGTTCTGACCTCCCTCCCTGCCTGCCTCCTGGAACCTAGTTGTTTTGGGATGTGGGTGGGCAGGTGTAGTGCTGCACCTCAGGGGTGAACTTGGTTGCCTCTTTTCAAAAGAGGTTTGTTGTGATTACATTTTATTATTATATATTTTTATTACCTACTTGGATTCTTTTTGGGGGTCTTGACTTGAGTCGTTGAACCCTAAAGTTATGTTTATTGCCTTTTGGCAGAAAATTTTATAACAATTTCTGGGTTGTTAGTCAGTTAGTTTAGTGCTTGTAAGAATCTGATGGTTACACTCAAGAGTACCTGGGACAGAGGTTTGAAAACCAAGCTCGAGCTCAACGTTCTATGCCTTTGCATAGAGTTAACCCTTTCCTCTCGGGAGCAGTTCAAGTGCTGGGGCTAACTGCATATAGTCAGAATACAGCAAGACTCCATTAGAAGAAACAACATTACTAAGGTGAGTATTTTTTTCTTTTAGACTATTTTTTAACCCATTATTACTAGCACAGTTCAGAAACATTCCTTCATGGTGAGATCTGCAAGCTAACACCCACTGTATTCATGAGGGTGGGTGCCATAAAGCACTCAACAGTAAGAATGGATTAAAAATAGTCTAAAACAAAAAAGCTATACAACTCCTGCACCCCAAAAAAAACACTAAAATGAATGGGCCCATTTATTGAATGGTTCCGTTCATTTCAACGGGCCCATTCATGTCAAAGATTTTTTTTTTTTCGGCGTGTATAACTTTTTTGTTTTAGATTATTTTTAACCCATTATTACTGTTCAGTCAATCAATCAAATCTTTATTTATATAGCATCTTTCAAAACCAAGGTGCTGCACAATTAAAATACAATGTACAGCATAAAAATTTCATCTAAAATAATAAATATATCAATAAATTTTATTTAATCTGGGAAGGCTAGATTGAACAAATATGTTTTAAAGTCAATTTTGAATCTATCGATGGTCAGGTATGCTTTTAACCGATGAGATAGAAAATTCCACAGGGTAGGTGCCACAAAAGAAAAAGCACGTGCACCAGATGTTTTTAAACTAACCCTGGGAATCTCTAGCAATCCCTCATTGGCAGATTGGAGAGGTCGGAGGGGGCAGTAGGGAGCTAGGAGATTTTGCAGGTAGCCGGGTCCCTGTTTGTGTAGGGCTTTAAAGGTTAGCAAGCCAACCTTAAAGGTGATCCACCACTGATCAGGCAGCCAATGCAGTTCACACAGCACAGGCGTAATGTGACTGGCCCTCGATGTCCCAGTGAGAAGCCTGGCCACAGCATTCTGCACTAGCTGCAGGCGGTGGATATAAACTCCTGGAAGCCCTAGGTAGAGGGCATTGTAGTAGTCAAGGTGGGTGGTGACAAAGGTGTGGACCAATGTTGGAAGGTCATCCGGAGGAACCAGGTGTTTCACCCGGGCAATATTCCTCAGATGATAAAATGAGGATTTAACCACTGATGATACCTGAGATTTCAGGGTCAAGCCATCATCAAAAATAAAATCCAGGTTATGCATGCAGTCTGAGGTAGTGAGCTGAATACCATCAAGCCATAGGACCGATGCCTGTCCAGCCCCCAAACTCACCCTCGGATGACCTGGGTATACTACCAACACTTCAGTCTTGTCCAGATTCAGTCTCAGCCAGCTGGTGCTCATCCAGTCCTTGATCTCCGTGAGACAGTTGTTTAGCACAGAGACTGCATCAACCTGTCTGGGCAGAAAGGACATATACAGTTCAGTATCATCCACATAGCAGTGAAAACCCAAATCATATAGCCTAATGATATCTCCCAATGGCAGTATATACACTGTGAACAATATGGGTGCCAGTATGGAGCCCTGTGGCACCACGTAGGACAGGGGAAGAGTGCCAGAGGAGTAAATTCCAGTGACCACCCTCTGAGACCTGTCCATGAGGAAGGATTGAAACCATTCAAGGACTGTACTCGACAGCCCACAGAGAAGCCACAAGCACTCCAAAAGCATGCCATGGTCCACAGTGTCAAATGCTACAGAGAGATCAAGAAGGACCAAGATGGTTTGAGCCTTTCGATCTCTCACCATTAGATCATTCAGTACTCGGACAAGTGCATTCTCAGTGCTGTGTCTCTTCCTAAATCTGGACTGGAGAGCATCATAGACATTGCGGGTCACAAGAATATCATCCAGTTGCAATGCAACCAGCTTCTCAATAACCTTACCCACAAACAGCAGGTTAGAGACAGGCTGGTAGTTAGCTAGACAGTCTGGATCCAAGGAGGTTTTTTTAAGGAGTGGTCATATGACTGCCTTCTTGAGGGGATCAGGAAAGACTCCCCTCTCCAAGGAACTCCAGACAATTTCAGCTAGGAACAGGCAGATAACATCTACACAACCCACTAATGGGGGTGTAGGGCCCGGATCCAAACTACAGCTGGTTGGGTGCAGAGTCTGGATGATCTTTGCAATGTCCATGAATTCAGGACGGCTAAAGTTCATCCAGATAGAATGCATGCTCACCACCTCCCGCCGACCTCAGCAATCCCTTGTAGGGGCAGCCGGGCCAATGCCGGACCTTATGCCGGCAACCTTATCTGCGAAGAATCGAGCAAACTCCTCACATTTAACCTAAGAAAAGGCTCCTCCAGGCTGAAGACAGATTGGATTGCACAATTTGTCAAGAGTCTGGAAGAGCCGAATCAAGTCGATAATACACAACAGAAATCTCCCTGGACAGGAATTCTGCCTTCTTTTTTTTTTTTTTAAACTCTATTTATACCCCCCATCTTTGTGAAACTCTCTCAGGCATCCTCCAATGCCCCCAACTCTACCTCTATGCCTGAGAAGCCTCCTTGTTCCTGGCACCAGCCCGGCTAGCCCCTTGGCTCTGAGCCCCCTGAGGTAGGGCCACCCTATCCGTCCAGGGAGCTCTATCTAGAATTTGGGCTGGGCTGGGTTTGGCCCAGGACAGGAGTGTAACCGGTGGTGGAGTGTGGTCAGGAGAGTGGAGGTGCCATCGCCTAACCACGAGGTGGGGGGGTCTCTTAGTTACGTCCCCGATGTGGGACGTGCAATGCTGTACAGCCCACGATATAAGTGCTCCCACCCACGTCCAGAAGACAGCCGCCCAGCGTCTACCCTGTTCATGAGCCCATGTGTGCTGCAGTGCCTACGGCCTCCGCCGGGGGTCACTGCTGCATCGGGCTCCCCCTGGATCCCTCCCCGAGAGAGGAGAGCAGTCCTCCGGACATTTGATCCTCTCTCTCCTCTGCTGACCCCCAGTGGACCAGGCTCGTTCCCGAACCCGGGTCGCCGGCGTGACGCGAGGTGTGGCATCCAGCGCCTCAACCCTCAGCACCACTGGGTCAACTGAATTCTGCCTTCTTACAGGTAATTTCTGATTGATAGCCTTTATAATGTTCCATCAACCTAAGCCTGTCAGCATCCAGGCTGGACCTCCACCATGCTCTCTCCATCCTTCAACCAACTTGCCTCAACTCCTTCAAGGAACCATCAGACCAGGGGGTCCTTGGGCAAAGAGTGAGAGGTCAAACATGAACAGGAGAAATCATGTCTAGGGCATCTCCCGCCACCCTATTATAGGCCAGTACAAGATCCACTGGACTCATGCATTCACTCGAGAATCCCGATAGGTCCAGCACCACCAATAGACCATCTGGGGTAACTCCCCTTAAAGGGTGGTACTAGACCATCTCCATAGGGGCAGGCCCATTGGGGGAGCCCTGAAACTGAAACTTATGGTGTGATGGTCAGACCAACTGACTGATTCCACCCCCAAATCAGTGATCACCATCCCCAGGAGAAACACCAGATCCAACGAGTGACCCCCTATATAGGTAGAGGAGGTAACCACCTGTGTAAAGCCCAGCATTGTCATTAGCTGGAGGAGATTTTGACCAAATTGTGAGAATTCATTATTGACCCAGGTATTGAAGTCCCCCAGAACTATCCATCTGGGGGACCTCAGTGCCATGTCAACAATGAAGTCCGCCACCTCCTGCAGGAATTCTCCTCCATCACCTGGTGAACTGTAGATGAGCAGTATCCTGTAACCTACACCCTCTCCCAGGATACACTCAAAGGATCTGGTGGATTCCACTGGCACATCCACAAGCCCAGTTCTGTCTGAAATATAATTGCTACACCTCCACCCCTATGAGCCAGCCTTGGGCGGTGTATCACCGAGAACCTGGTCAGAACAGCAGAGGCTAATACAGTACCTGCATTTTCATCTAGCCAGGTCTTGGTGATGCATGCCAGATCTGTTGCTCCAACAAGATCAGCTATAATAGCTGTCTTGTTCTTAATAGATCTGGCATTACATAACACCGCCCAGGTAGGATGAATTGTTGAGGAAGACCTCAGCTCCTTCCCACTTATTATGGAGCCCTTGGATATGGGGACAAGACAGGGGATACTTCTGTCCTGGGTCCATTTCACCCCAGGGTGCCTCCTGGTCCCCACAACCTCAATCCACTGTCCCTTTTCCCTTCCCCCACCAGGCCCAATTCTCTCCCTTCTCCTTCGCCTCCTAAATATCCCTAAGGTTCGACACCTTATATAGGTCTCTGATGATAAAGGGGGACACTCAAAAGGATGCAGTTCCCTGAGCCTAGTGGGGGAATAATGACTGATCACCTTTAAACCTCCCCAGCACATTCTTCAACACAATAGAGCCAAGCATAGTCAAACCAAGTAAAGTCACAGAAACTCACACTAACAATTGAATGCTTTATGGCACCCACCCTCATAAACACAGTGAGTGTCAACTTGCAAATTTCACTGTAAAGGGGTGTTTGCAGACTGCACTTCACAAATGCAAAAAAAAAAAAAGAAACACAAAAAAAAAAACGAAATGAATGGGCCCATTAATTTCAATGTTTTCTTTTTATTTTGCAAGGTGCCTAACTTTTTGTATTAGACTATTTTTAACCCATTCTTTCAGACAGGTGCTTTATATCACCCACTCTCATGAACACAGTGGGTGCATAATCTCACCATAAATGGTTGTTGGCAGACTCTGCTAGTACAGTCTGCAAACACCCCTTTATGGTGAGATTTGCAAGCTGACACTCACTCTGTTCATGAGGGTGGGTGCCACAAAGCACTTGAGAGTAATAATGGGTTAAAAATAGTCCAAAACAAAAACAGTATAAAATAAAAAAGCTATGCACCTTGCAAATGAAAAAACAACATTGAAACAAATGGGACCATTTATTTCAATGGGCCCATTAATTTTAGTATTTTTTTGGGGGGGTGCATCACTTTTTTTACACTATAGTATAAATCAAGGGAGTTGTTATCTCCTTTTTTGTCTGATTAAAAAAAAAGTAATTTGCAGGCAATATTTATGAACTCAAATAGCATTGCTTTACCCGTTGCTGACATAGCCGACACCAGACTAGACTCAAATCCATACTTTTGTAGAAGTTTATCCTGTCAGTGTTTATGACTCTAAATGTAAAGTCAAGCTACTTGCAGATTTGATTAGTCTGTGAACTGCAGGGAAAATAACTGCTCAGAAGGAGAGATGTCAAATTGAGTCAAGTGCCTAGCTGCACTTGAATATATTTTTATTTATTCATAAAGTACATTTGTTGGAACTGGACATCCTGGCCATGGCTATATTGTAAATAGCCATGGCTTCCCCTCCCAACTATCTATCTATCTATCTATCTATCTATCTATCTATCTATCTATCTATCTATCTATCTATCTTCCCACAGAGAGCAACTGATTCAGTTTATTAGAGCCACTATTTTCCCACTCTATCCATTTTTTCATGCTATCCATTTACCTATCAGCTGAAGGAGTCATCTGGACAAGGACCATCCACAGATGCCTTCCTTAATCGGGAGCCCTACACATAATCCTAAAACTATGTGGCTTGGAACTAGGCTGCCCCAGATCATGGCTCCCAACTTCCTACACTGAACTATTGGCATTTGAAGGCAAGCAGCATTGGTAACTGGCTTCACAAAGTAAAACCTGCAAATAAAATGTAATCTTAGCACCGCCACTAATTGGGGGGATGCCAGAGCTAACCTTGGACCACCTAACTCAGAACATTCTCCAGCACGGACTCCAGTTTCAGCAGGCAGATTCACTCCATAATCTCTAACTTCCTGCTTCTCCCACTCCACCAGCCACACTCCTGGCACCAAGAATAGAAGACACATCCTATTCTAAAGAGTTTGGTGTAGGAAGTTGGGAGCAGTGATAGGGGGGAGGAGACAGTGCAGTTTATTCCTATACACCCCCAATCCAGCACCCTTTACAAAAAACACCAACAGAAACAGTGACAATTTTATTCTTAAATAGGCACAAACAGTACTAATATCCATTCAAAATATGTAATTAGCAACAATCAGGATAACTAATCTGAAAAATAAGTTTAATTTGCAGGTAATCATGTGTGAGACTCATCTGGATGAAGTTATAGAAAACCTGAATTTGCACTCAGTGAACAGAATTTCTCCTAATGTGTGCAAAGACACCCTCAAAAAATACTATCTATAACCTCTAAATATCCTGATCTAAGTGAGTGCCTGACATTGGCTAAAAACTAGTGCTCTATGGAATTTTCAAATTCGGGCAGAATGAAATTTCATGGAATTTTCAAAGTGCCACTGAAATTCAGTCAAATTTCACCAGAAATAGAATGGCAGAATTCTGCAGCAGAAAAATGCGGAATGAGTTTTTCCACCACTTTTCTCCAGAATTTTATTCTGCGGATTTCAATATTTTCTGCAGAACTGGTTTCGGAATGATTTCCCACAGAAAAAAGCTGTTCGGAAAAATATTATTCTGTGGATCTCAATATTTTTCATGGAAATGGTTGCAGAATGATTTTCTGTGGAAGAATTGCTATTCTGCAGAATATTATTCTGCAGATCGCAGGAAAAGTAATTCCACAGAAGAACCAGCAAAATTTTGGTGGAAATTTATCCGGCAGAATAGTCATTCTGAATTAATTTTGCTGGCTTAATTCCACATTCTACACAGCACTATTGAAAACCTAATTTTTACACTCAAATTGTAAAAATCTAATGAAGATATGAACTTCTAAACCCCTAGGAAATCCTTCCACACCAGTCCACAGACCAATGCATAGTTTATTAATTTAAGTATTTACAGTTTGTTCTCTACAGGTGGGCAAACATGTATAGACACAAATATTGACTATTCAACAGGCTTGAAACTTCTGCATATGTGCACATTAACTCCACACTCTAATTTTTCTTAGCAATGGCAACTGCCAAAACATGATATATAGTTTTCTAAGTTAAATATCTTAAAACACATAAAACTGTCAAATGTCAAACCCCACCCCCAGGAAATCCTTCAGTACCAACTGACACAAACAATCAAAATTTCAATATTTAAAGACTTATAGTTTTTTTCTCTAAAAGAGAGCAAAAATTCAGAAACAAAAAACACTGAAATCAGTTGAAAAATTAATTTGTTTACACTTTAATATCTCTAAACATTCAAAGCCAATTTACATTCAGTTGTCAGGGATCGTAGATTCTGCCATGAACAACAAATCCTGAAAGTTTCATGTAAATCCATAAAACCAACTTTCTGCAAGCAGCAAACAAACAATTGAGTTTAACATAGAACTCACCCACGACCTTAACTATAGGCCACTACCACACCCCTATATTTTTTAAATTTAATGCACAACTTAAGGTTTCTTACTAAAACAGAAAAAGTACACTCTAGTACACTTTTCTGTGGTGATATATTTTTAGAATAACTGAAGAATGTTTAAGAAAGCTTTTGAGACCTCCAAGGTCCCATTATTACAATGGCAGTCATCGCCATGTAAAGTTATGGTGTGCCGTTTGTCATGACATTTTCCAATATACATCAGAAAATCCATATTCAGGTGAATGTGGCTTTCCTGATATTAGGCAATATTTGGCTCTGCAGCAATGTGCCACAATTTTTTGTGCCCATGGCAACCATCGTAGGTGTAGAGGAAACTAACCAGTAGTGTAGAGGAAGTCATTCGGTACAATAGAGGTAACTACATGGAGATGGGCATCATATCATTTAAGAGGTGAGAGATCAGATATGCAAACTGTGAGCTACATTGTAGTGGTGCAACAGCAAAAGGAGCAGCTGCTCCTATGGCTATAGCACCACTTTGATGTAGCTCACCATTTGCATGTCTGATCTCTCACTTTTTAAGTGACATAAGTCTTATCCCCTGGTAGTCACTGCTATCGTATTAAGTGGCTTCCTCTACATCTTCCCCTTTGTTAAACAATCCATGATCCCATAACTCTTCTATTTCTTTGAAATTCTGGCTTGTATCCTATATATCTGATGCAGGGACTTTTTAGGTCTTGGAAGCTTATATAAAAATTCTTTGGTTATTCTAATAAAAGGTATTACCACAAAAAAAAGTACATTAGATTTTTCACCACAAACCTGCAACAAATGCAAGGAAATATAATGTGTTTTAAACTCTATTTCAGTCCAACCCATACCCTAGCCCCATGATGAACTGCACCAAATTTAAGAAAAAGCACAATCCAGATTTCAAACATTAGCTGGACCCGACAGGATGCAACATAATATTGCAGCATTCTGTAGCAGAATTACTGCAGGCAAGAAAACAGTTTTAATAGTCGTTAATCTCTTTTATCATGCAGTAACCTAAGACAGTGTGTTGTAACCTAGTGGGCACAACTGAAAGTTTTAACATCATAAATAAATACAATATCATAGCATCAGGAACATAGCTCCACCCCATGACACATCCTGTACTCATTGTTTCTGCAAGTCACTCACTTAAGTCCACTATAGGCATGGCATAGCTTGTTCAGTCATGCAGTTGCTTCATAATTGGACTACAGGGCCACTTGTGAAGTCCACTATGGATCATGTGCAGTTTGTTTGACCATCCAGCTGCTTCACTAGTGGCCAACAGGGCCACTCACCAAGTCTGCCACATATCTGGTGCATTGTGTATAACCATGTAGCTGCTTGATGAACATTTGACTATGCAGCTGCTTCGTGAATTGCAAAGTTGTTGTTGTTGTTTTTGTTGTGTTGTTTATTTAAAATCTGGAAAAGTTCAGGGGCCAAAGACTCATTTTCATGGGTGACAAGAACATTTAACAATTGCATCATACAGGAAGAGAACACTAGAACATGCAATATAAATATACATAGCCAATGCAATAAATCTAACTAGAGAAACATTTACTTTGACAATTAGAAAAGAGGTGATTTTTCAATGCATATATAAAACTATTTAAAGAATTACCAACACAGGATAGGTAGCAGGACAGGGGAAAATCCAAAAAATGGCAAAGGCAGAAAGGACAGGGATGGGCCTAAAAGAGGAAAGGCCATCAAAAAATGGAAGGTGATGAGTACCAGTGCCCATAGTCTGGGTAACAAGCTCCCTGAATTAATGGCCTCGATGGAAGAGGGTGTCTGGATATTGTTTTTTTATTTTTTTTTTAGTTGTTTAACCAGGTATAGCACACTAAGCTGAAAGCTTTTTTACAGGAGCAACCTGGGAGCACAAGGAGGTTAAGTGACTTGCTCAGGGTCACACAGTATGCAAGTGGAAGCTGTGGGGTTCAAACCCATGTCTGGTCTGCTGGATGTCACCAAATTTGCAACTCAGAGCCTTAGACCACTGCGCTATACTGCCTCCTTTTGGCACCTATTGTGGCAGTCACAGAAACATGGTACACAGAGAACCATGACTGGGATGTCAACATACCAAGGTACACACTCTACAGGAGGGACAGGGAGGGTAAAAGAGGAGGAGGAGGAGTAGCTCTCTACATAAGGAATGGAATCAAAGTGACAGAACTAAAGACTAAAGGGTAAATGGGGGGAGGAGGCATTGTGGGTCACCCTGGAGACAGGAAATGGCACCACAATCTGCACAGGGGTTGTTTATAGACCCCCGTATCAGGGGGAGGCAATGGACAAGGAAATGTTAGAAGGAATCCTTAGAATGGCAGAAAAAGGAGAGATACTGTAGATGAGGGACCCGAATATGCCAGATGTTAACTGGAGCACCTTTACTGCAGCCACATCCAAGGCCATGGTCATTCTCAATGCCCTACAAGGGGCATGCCTCAGACAGCTAGTGTTGGAACCCACTCAGGAGAGAGCAATCTTAGACCTGGTATTCTCAAACAGGGATGGAGAGAGGATCTCTGATTAAGAAGTGGGTAGCCATCTGGAAACAAGCAACCACCAAACAGTGTGGTTCACAATAAACACAGCTGTAGAATCAAGCCATACAGAAGCCAAGGTGTTGAACTTTAGCAGGGCTGACTTTGGCAACATAGGAGGGTGTCTCAGAAAAACACTAGCAAACAGGCAAAAGGAGGGGTGGAAGAACAATGGAGAAAAATCAGAACTGCCATCACAGAGGCAGCAATCCTTTGCGTAAAGCAAATCAACAAAAGAAAATAAAAGAAAAAGCAACTATGGTTCTCAAAAGAGGTGGCAGGGAAGGTTAAGGAGAAAAGGATAGCATTGAGGAAATACAAGGAAACACAGAAGGAGCAGGACAGGGAACTATATCAGTTAAAGCAGAATGAGACAGGGAAGGCAGTCAGAATAGCAAAGGCACAAATGGAGGACAAGATAGCCAACTTTGTTAAGAAGGGGGATAAAACCTTTTTCAGTTACACTAGGGAACAAAGAAAGATAAAAGGAGGGAAAGTGAGGCATAATAAAGGGGAGGGATTTTGGGCAGAGAGTGACAGTGAAAAATCAGGGATACTGAACGGATATTTCTACTCAGTATTCACAAAAGAAGATGAGGGGGATGTACCTAAACCAAACAGTAAAAACACTCTGGATAGGGGGGTTGATACCAGTCCATTCACAGAAGAAAAGGTTCTGAAAGAACTCTTAAAACTGAAGGTGGACAAAGCAATGGGTCCTGATGGGATTCACCCCAGAATTCTAAAACAACTAAGGGTAGAACTAGTGACACCACTGACTACCCTCTTTAACAAATCATGGGAGGATGGGGTGGTACCTGAAGACTGGAAGAGGGTGGATGTGATTCCACTTCACAAAAGTGAGAGCAAGGCAAAGGCAGGAAACTACAGACCTGTTAGTTTGACCTCAGTGGTAGGGAAAATGATGGAATCACTTCTGAAAGAAAGAATTGTTGAGTAACTAGAGGCCAGCGGGGCACAGGACCCAAGGCAGCATAGATTCACAGCAGAAAGGTCATGTTAGATGAATCTAATAGATTTCTTTGATTGGTGACCAAAGTAGTAGACTAGGGAAGGTCTGTGGACATGGCCTACCTAGATTTTAGCAAAGCATTTGACACAGTCTCACACAAAAGATTAATATACAAGTTAACCAGCATTGGAGTGGCTCCCAAGTTGGTAGCCTAGGTAAAAAATTGGCTGGACAACAGGATGCAGAGGGTAATAGTAAATGGAGTCCACTCTGAAGAAAGGGGGGTTACTAGTGGGATACTGTAGGGTTCAGTACAGGGACCAAATCCTCTTTAATGTCTTTATAAGTGACATTGTGGAGGGACTGGAAGGAAAAGTATGTCTCTTTGCAGACTACACAAAAATCTGCAACAGGGTTGATACACAAGGTCGGGTGGAAAGGATGAGAAGTGACTTGGCAAGGTTGGAGGAATGGTCAAATGTACTGCAGCTTAGATTCAATGCAAAGAAGTGAAACTGTGTCAAATGCCTTGCTAAATTCTAGGTATTGTAGGCCATGTCCACAGTCCCTCCCTGGTCTACTATTTTGGTCACCCAGTGAAAGAAATCTATTAGATTCATCTGACACAAGCTTCCTGCTGTGAATCCATACTGCCTTGGGTCCTGTGCCCTGCTGGTCTCTAGGTACTCAACAATTCTTTCCTTCAGAAGCGATTCCATCATTTTACCTACCACTGAGGTCAATATAACTTCTGTAGTTTCCTGCCTCTGCCTTGCTCCCACTTTTGTGAAGTGGAATCACATCTGCCCTCCTCCAGTCCTCAGGTACCACCCCATCCTCCCATGATTTGTTGAAGAGGGTAGTCAGTGGTGTCACTAGTTCTACCCTTAGTTCTTTTAGAATGCTGGGGTGAATCCCATCAGGCCCATTGCTTTGTCCACCTTCAGTTTTAAGAGTTCTTTCAGATCCCTTTCTTCTGTGAAAAGGCTGGTATAACCCCAGTATCCAGAGTGTTTCTATTGTTTGGTTTAGGTAATTCCCCCTACTCTTCTTTTGTGAATACTGAGCATAAATATTCATTCACTATCACTGCTTTTTCACGGTCACCCACTGCCCACCCCTTCCCCTTTATTAAGCCTCAGTATACCTCCCTTAATCGTTCTTCGCTCCCTAATGTACCTATAAAAGATTGTATCCCCCTTCTTAACAGAGTGGGTTATGTTTTACTCAGTTTGGACCTTTGCTATTCTGACTGCCTTCTCTGCCTCCTTTTGCTTTAACTGATATTGTTCTCTATCCTGCTCCTTCTGTGTTTCCTTATATTTCCTAAATGCTATCCTTTTCTCCTTAACCTTCCCTGCCACCTCTTTTGAGAACCATAGTGACGTTTTCCTTCATTTTGTTTTGTTGATTTACTTTACACAAATGCTTGTTGCCTGTGTGATGGCAGTTTTGATTTTTCCCCATTGTTCTTCCACCCCTCCTTCTTGCCTGTTTGCTAGTGCTTTTCTGAGGCACTCTCCCATTTTGCTCAATCAAGTGGGTCAAAAACGGTCTGTTCCAATACCATTGATAAAGGGGCCAACATGAAAATAGGACAGTAATTTTGCACGTTAGTTGCTTTACCAGATTTGAAATTGGAACAACTATGGCACCTTTCCAGATTTCAGGAAATTGACCAAAACAAAGTGACAAATTGAACATTTTTGCTAGGGGGTAACAAAGATGTCTACAGTGATCCTCCTGAGCCTAAAATCCACCCCATCAATGCCTACTGACGGTTGAGGATAACATTTCAAAAGGTAAGGCAAGACTTCCTCAGGAGTGAGCACCCTGAGGTAATTTTGGGATGTATGGGCCTTGAGTGTGTATCTGTATTGTTATATATACTATTTACAGAGTCAGCTTCATCACTGGAAATGTAATTTGTAAGATAAGAGAAGAATTTATTAAATTCTGAGGCACTTGATAGGGGCTCACTTATTATCCCTGGTGGTGTATTTAATGTTTGGGTAGAAGCATTAGATTGTTTTGCCTAGTAGTTTATTTATTAGATCCCAAGTAGCCAAAATATTTCGCCTGGTAAACTGTTTTTTTTTTTCAATAAAAAACTGACATTTCAGTTTTCTGATTATAGTCTTGCATTATTATGAGCTTGTTTATAAACCAAAAAAAAATACAGCATCCAAAGCTTTCTTTATGTCTTTCAGTTTTTATCCCTGTCTCTCATGAATTTAAGTTCACTACAGGTCTAGTGCAATGTGTGACTTGTGTGTGACGATGTAAGTCCAACCTGCAGCATCACTTTAGAGCCAACAGAGAGGATCTCTTTAGAAATATATTATCATGAAATATCTGATCTTGTCAATGGTGTCAATGGCTGCAACCGTACATTTATTTTTCATACTACAGTATGTTATTTATTTAGGATGTTAAAACACAGTGTGTATTAATAATCTGGATTATGCTTAGTTATTTAATTTGGTGGCATTTACAAGGGTGGTGAATGTGGGTGGGCGAAGATAAGATTAAATGAACCGTAAGATTGCATTTCCTTACTTTTGTTGCTTTTACTGTAAAGGGACACAGTCAACCCCCCTTTAGGCTTCAAAGTGTTCCTAGTTTAGAAGGAAACAAATAATGATTGTTCCCATAGTGTAGAATTTGTTGATATAGCTTGTAATTTTGATTCTGATTCCTTTTTCTTTTTGAAAGTGGAAAACACAGACTGCCTGCTGTACTGGTGTTACCAGAAAAAAATTGTGTTTGTTTACATTCTTTGTTGAAATCCCATTGCCTATTTCCAGGGTTTGGAACACCTCCAACACAGTATAGAGACTCAAGGTGCAGTAGGGGAAGAAGAGACAATTGCGTCATGAGTGACTGCACTGTTGGTGGGTGTTGCTAATGTTCAGAAAGAATGCAACATATGTAGCTTAGGGATCTGAAACAAAACAATGTTTAATATAAGTACATCATTAGCATACATTTCATTTCTATTAAGAAAAGAAGCTGATAATAAACTAGCAACATTAATGAATTTTAGAGATGGCAAACAATCATAAAATGTGGGGTTTCAGCAAGAAATAATATAAAAAGTTTGGCAATGTCTCTTTAATAAAAAACTTTAAATTGTACAGTAATGTATTTTTTTAATGTCAATACTAAGCCACAACAGGGTGTGCATTATAGGATTTTAATGCACACCTTAGGGGTGTCATAAGACAGAAGACTGAAGGCCGAGTGTCCTTATGTCCCTGGATTGTGCAAGGTCAAATGTCCTTACATCCCTGGAAAGTCCAGTACATTAAAATATGATGATGCACACCTTGGAGGGGCTTTTAAAATATCTCTAAGTAGGCCTTTTCAGGAGGAAAATGAGATTCTGCACATGTCTATGCATTTATAGAGATTTAATGCACAGTCAGATGATGTCTCTCAGCCAATGACATTTTCTAGATTTTTTCTACCATGTTATAAAATAAATCTGTCTGTCTCTCTATCTATCTATATGTCTGTCTGTCTATCGATCTATCTATCATCTATCTAGACAAAAACAACATTAGTGCATCTATTAAGGTTGAAATACAAATTGGAAAAGGAAAGAATGAAAAATTAAAGGTCAAAGTCTTATGTGCCACCGATACATGCTTCAGATTTAAATAAAATAATCACTAATGGGAGGGCTAAAGCCCAAGGTTCAGTGTGGGTGAACAGCTCCTCCCACATTCCCCTTAAATGCCAGCCTCCTTCAGCAGTCCCCTGCTTAGCGCGTTGTGTAACACACTTTGCTGCACTCTGGGCTCCTGTGTGGCTAGTGGGCTGCACCACCTCCCATTCCCATTCTGCCCCTTGCTTTCTCTTTTTTGCTTGTTTGTCACCTGTGCTCCCTCCTGCTCCTCTTTGCCCTCCTTAGCTTGTCACTCTCCCATCCTCTTTTTCCCTTGGCTGTTCCTGGTTTGTCTCTCTCCCTCCCCATTTTCATTTTCTTCCTCCTGTTTGCTGTCTCATTTCACATTTGCCTCCATTCCCCCACCCCGTACCTCTTTTGAGGCTCCTCTCCCTCTATGCGGTGGCTCCCTGGGCAGTTCCTCCATTGTATGGCGCTGCTCTGTTTTGGGCTGCTGCCCCCTGTTTCCTGTCCTGTCGGAGTGTGGCATCATCCCCATGTGCCTGCTTGGATGCCCCGCTACCTTCATCTCTGCTGCTCCGCTCCCTGCTGCTCTGTGTCGTTCAAGTGTCTGTATCTTTTGCTGAAACCTTTATTGCCTTAATGTTTTACAACTAGTTGCATGAAACTTCTGTTTGCATGAGAGACACGCTATCAGTTGCTTTAGCCTTAAACCAGTGGCTTTTTTTAACTTATTGATCCACTACAGGGCAGCTTTTGGTTTCTCAAACTGACAGTTATGTTTGGGTTGGAGACAAAGCTCCATGGGGTTATTAGAGGCTGACCACGGCTCCTGTCTATTATAACTATAACATGTGATCTGCTAACAACTCTGTCTCTCCTGTTCACCAGGCTGGCACCTACATGTCTGATTCCTTTACTAGCAAGCAATCACTTCCCTGTCCCAGCGGCATTGTCATTGCTCTGTCATCATGTTGGTGAGTGCATGGAGCCCTGTTTCTTTGTGCATTTTGGCATTTTTGTCACTTCCATTTCTTTCTGTGCCATGGTTTTCAGTCTGTGCCTGTTTTTCTATTTATCTACACTAAATTAGTGCTTATTTGCCTTCCAGGATATATTCTGGCTTCTCTGCTGTGTTTCTCAATTTTCTTCTGCACTTACTTAGCCTGCAGTCACTTTTGAAATTTTGTTGAATATGATTTTACCCTATCACCTTATCCTACCTGCTCATTGCTTGGTTTGTGCTTATTCCTAGCCTGTGATGGTTGTAACATCTCCTGTTGGTGCACTCTCTCTCACCCCCGTTCTTACTGTCCCTATCCTGACTTCCTCCTCCCATTACCCTTCTTCTGCCTTGCTGCCTTCCCCTTCATACTGCTCATTTGTGTCTACCTCCTACTATGCAACTGTCAGCTGCCCTTTCCTTGCTCAGCCCATGCCAGCAGTTTTTCCTGACTCCATCCCTAACTCATACCTTCTGAGGCACTGAGAAAAGGTAGGCTCACCCTGTCTACCAGTGATGGGATTTCATTACAATCTCTACTACCTACTACTTACAAACCTGACATCCTCTGTCCCTAACTCTACCTGGTGGCATTGCGTGAAGGTTGGCACACCTCGACTACCAGGGATGGCAGCCATGTGTGCGATCGACTGTTTCATCTTCATGTATTCTCACCTGCTATCTGGTTGCCACTTACCTTTGGGAATGGGACCACTATACCCCATTTGCATTCAACATCCTAACTTTGCCCAGTGGCATTGACTGAAGGTCGTCTTGCACCGACTACCAGGGATGGAAGCCCATATCTGCAATCCACTGTTTCGACCTTATGCATTTTTTGCCTGACTGCCCGGTTGCCACTTCCCTTCAGGAACAGGACCACTTTACCCTATTTGCCTTCATCATCCTACCTTTGCCTGGCAGCATCGAGTGACAATCATCTCACCTCAGATATCAAGGATGGGTGCCTGTGTCTGCAATCAACTGTTTCAGCCCTATGTGTTCTTTATCCATTTGCAGTTTCCTTTTGGGAAAGGAACCTCTCTACCCCATTTGTCTTCTGCATTCTTCCTCTCCAGTGTCCATCCTGCACTTCCATGGACTCATCATACTTGTCCCCACCTTGGCCTCCTCACGCTCTGGATTTGGACTCCGCCAGCTAGTTTAGTCTCTACCTCTATTCAGCTTAACTGCCTCCTGGACTTCCTCACAGCTGGCCACCTCTTCTGACAACTGTGCAAGTTCTCATTCTCCTTCGGAAGTGGGAACCTCATGCTTCTTTGCTGCAGCACCTTCTGTTCTCTGCACTGTTGTTTGTCATCTTCTTCAGATGTGGAACTCTAGTACCTCAGCTTCATGGCACTTAGTACCTGGCTTTGCTTCTTGGTTTTCCATGGATTCACCTCATAGCTTGCAGTGGGTTTCCTGCCTTCTTCACTTTTCTGTGGTGCTGACCCCAGTCCTGTTCCTGCCTCCATATGCGATGACAGTACTGCTGGTCCCTTGCCATCTACTTTTTGGAATCCTACCTCCAGTCCACAGCCATCCACTCTTGACTTTCCCTTCATCCTTGGACAGCTGTCTTCTCCTCACCACCCTAGTGGCTCAGGGCTCCTTCCCATATGCTGTGACTCCTTTTGGTCATTTCATACCTATCACTGGCCATTATTCCTACCCAGTCAACTACTCCTCCTGTTCATCTGTTTCATACTCCTACCTCGGCCATCCTAACAGCTCCCATCTACTACTCTACGGAGCCCTCGTTCATTCCACCTGAGGAAACCTTCTTCTAGCAATATCCCTCAGACAGCATGCCTTATACATGCTTATGTCACATACTTCTTCCAGGAAAGACTTTCACTGAGACAAGGCTTCCACTGATTCCTCAATCTGCATGTCTGTAACCAACCTGGCTGTCTCACCATCCCAGTCATGCCTCTCACCAGGCCTATGTCCAATTTCAGTGCTAGGCACCCCTGCCATTCTACACTGCCTTCAACTTCCTATTGCAACATCAGTCTATAGACTCCTTCAAAGACCATTCCGAGCTTCCTACAGCATTCAGACAGTGGGTCAACCTGTAAGGCAAAGCAGTCATGGCCATCTCAGCTCCTGTCACTGGCAATTATGCCACAGCAATACCCATATCTCTGTTTCCCTCCAGTAGACCAGAAGGAACCTATGCAAGTATCATTTGGGCATCATACCCAGATAAACTCTCAAATTCATTGTACTGAACTTCCAATCATTGCCATATACATTCAGTTACCATCTTCATTGCATACCAACCTTCCTTCATTGGTCTAAAAATTTCCACATCGCCCTCCTACCAGGTACCTAAAGATTCAGCCCAATCCCTTCATCTTCCTCATGGATGCTTAGATTGCAACTTATCGCTTATTGCTTATTTCCAAACCTTCGGACTCTAATGTGAATGTTAAACCTTTACAAAGTTAGATAGTTTAACTTATGACTTCATAACCTATCATGCTTCCCACCGTTCAAAGACTGGCAGCAAATTTAATCAAATCATGCTCAGAATTGTTCATTCTTGCATCCACCGTCACCCCCAGATTCCACCCCACACTAGAAACAAACAATTCCCACACCATTCGCAAGCTGCTATGTTGTATTCCACATCACTTGATGCTAGCTTTATACCCTGAGAGGAGTCCCCTGTAGTGCAAACGGAGGACATCACCAGTGTGAGAGACTGTGTGAGTTACCTATGTGTTGGGACATTAACTCAATTATTCCTGCACTACTCAGCAAGAAGGGGGGCTCAGGGAGTCAGCTGCTGAGGTCACCATTAGAGGCGGGGACTGTGCCATTTAAATTCCCACTCTGCTTGCAAGCACAAGAGTTGTGAGTGGCAGGAGCACCACTCGTAGCAGGAAAAGAACTTAAAACTGTGTCTGATGTGTTTGATCTGTTAGCAGTGTTTAATGTAGATAAAAGTAATGAAGCTAAGAGATGCGTAAATTAGAATAAATAAGGGGAGGGCAGATTAGTTTATATATATATAGTCAGCCATAAATTATAATTCAGAAATAGGCTGCACACTTTTAGTAGTGGGCTTAAGGTGAGAGGGCCTAAACTGTTTTTATCAAGTTTATTAGTATTTAAAGTGTTGAGAGGCAAACAATTCTGAGATATAGTTTTAACAGGTTTAAGGCATTACAATGTACACAGGAAAAATGATGTGTTTGTTGTTGTTTGTTTGTTCAATTAATTATTTCTGCACAACCAAGGAAGAGTCAAACAAATTAGGTTATTACTGGCCAACTCATTCATTAATAGGAACACAAGGTGGAAGCCATGACCTCCTAAAACCTTGCAGAAATTACTTCACAAGAACTTGGACAACATACTGTCTTGCTGGACAGATTGGATTATTAGAAGCATACGAACTACATAGAAGCATGTGTTCAGATAAGATCATGTATGCCCTGTTCCTAACATTGGGGGGGGGGGATATAGCATTAAATCCAGGGCTCACAGAGAGGAATAGAATAAATTTAAAAATCATACATGACAATACAAGGAGCCTGTCTCCAAAAATGGATTTGGTGGAAATGCTATTGGATGCTCAAAAGCCAGACATAGCAGACTTCTCTGAAACTTGGCTCACAAATAAAGTAGGAGATGGTGAAATATGACTGGCAGGATATCAAATTGATCATTCAGATAGGAAGAATAGAAGGGGTGGGGGTCATTCTTTATAAAAAAACACATTGGGATTAGTTACAACTTTAATAAAAGGTAACTCAGGAAATGTGGACTTAATAGTACTTTATTTACAAGATTAAAAAGTTGTTATAGGGATTGTATATTCTTCACCAAATGCTAAAATGGTAGATTTAGAACAGGCCATTAATATAATCCAGGACAAAGTGAAAGATAAATTGTTGATTTTAATGGGTGATTTAAACTAAGATTGGTATAATTCGAGAGGTAATAGATTAAAATACATGTTGGTACCCTTTAATTTAATTCAATTGATAGATGAACCTACTAGATATACCAATTCTATGGCAAAGGGCATATCACTGGATTTATTGTTAATCTCACCTCAGCTAATTGTCCATTCAAAGGGAGTTGAACCCCCTTTTTGGGAGATCACCACTTAATCTGGGCAATTGTAGGAAGTATGGTAAAATCACGGACACAATTAGGGAAGGGGTGGGTTAGGGATATGAAACATTTTTCAGTTGATATATTTAATCTGGACATGCAGACAGAACATTGGGAGAGATGTAAATTAATCCTGGATTTAGATCAAACAGTACAGTATTTTGTAGCCATATTCCTGGAGTTATGTGATAAGCATGCACCAAAAAAAAAAGTAAGTAAGAGAAAGGCTAGGGAGCCTTGGATTAACAACAACTTATTAAAAAGTATTAAGATTAAGAATAGATTGTGGAAACTGGCCAAAAAATCAACAACAAGTAGAGATTGGGACAGTTATAAAAACAAAAGGAATTATTGCACACAACAGATTAAGAAAGCTCGATCAAATTACTATAGGGAGAAAATAGATAGGAAAAATGACCCAAAAAGATTCTGGCAAACAGTCAATGACATTATTAGTCCAGGTAACAAAAATAAACAACACATAAACCAACTGATTCACTAGGGGAAGGTAGTAAAGGAACCTATAGAAATAGCAAATTTGTTAAATGATTTTTTTTTTTTGTAAATTTACCAGGCTTAGATGTAAGAGTTCCACCTATTAAGACCCAGGAAGAACTACATTTTAATGGGTAACATCCACCCTTTCACTTTAGAATGCTAAATATAAAGGAGGTAAAAACATGTTTAAAGCACATGAAAATTCACAAATCTCTTGGCATGGATGGTTTGGAAGGAAGATTTTTGCAAATGGTTGCTGATTACAAAGCACCAATAATAATATATATGTTCAATTGGAGTCCAAGTACAGGGCTTTTCCCTACTACATGTAAACAAAGTAAAAATATTCCAATATATAAAGGAGGAGAACAAAGTAAACCAGGTAACTCTCAGCCAATAGCCTTGCTTTCAATACTATCCAAATGCCTTGCTTTCAATACTATCCAAATGCCTGGAGAAATTAGTACATACTGTACACAAATAATGCATTATTTAGAAACAAATAATATTCTTACACCATACCAGGCAAAATTTAGAAGAGGACTTTCCTCAAATTCAGCTTTGATTGAATTTAATGACATGGTGGCAGCCTCCTTGGATGCAGGAAAGGAGACTGCAGTCTTGTTTGCAGACCTGTCGAAAGCCTTTGACCTGGTGAACCAATCCCTGCTGCTGAGGAAACTCTGGGTTATGGGTATTACAGAGGCAACATGGGCTTGGATTAAATCATACGTAACAGGAAGATCTCAAAGAGTATGTGAGTCCCAGATTTTGTCAACAATGAAACCAGTAAATAGAGGAGTCCCTCAGGGATCTGTATTGCGGACCTTGTTATTAGAAATACAGAAACATAGAAACATAGAATTTGTTGGCAGATAAGGACCACTTGGCCTACCCAGTCTGCCCATTTCCCTACCTAAAGGATAAGCTGCAGATCCTAATTAACCAGCAGCCTACTTCTTTCTACCCCAACCCCCTAGAATTGCCTTATGACTGTCCCATGCATGCTTGGAATCAACCACTGTTTTTGACTCCACAACCTCCTCTGGAAGGCTGTTCCATGCATTCACAACCCTCTCTGTGAAAAAATACTTCCTTACATTACCTCCGAGCCACCTCCCCTCTATCTTCAAATTGTGCCCCCTTGTTCTTGCTCACCTCTTATTTTTGAAAGAGGCTCCCTCTTGGACTTTGTTGATTCCCTTGAGGTACTTGAAAGTTTCTATCATGTCCCCCCTCTCCCTCCTTACCTCGAGGCTATACATATTAAGCTCCTTTAGTCTCTCTTCATATGTCTTCCGGTGCAGACTCTGCACCATTTTAGTTGCCCTCCTCTGGACAGCTTCCATCCTGTCTATGTCCTTGCGGAGATTGGGTCTCCAGAACCGAATGCAGTACTCCAGATGGGGTCTCACCAGCTGTCTGTACAGTGGGATAACAACTTCCTGTTTTCTACTGGTGATGCCTCTCCCTATGCATCCCAGTATCCTCCCAGCTCTTCTTACTGCCCTCTCACATTGCTTGCCCACCTTTAAGTCATCTGATGCATCACTCCCCAGGTCCCTTTCCATTTTGTTGTTGTTAGTATCTCACCCCCATTGTGTACTCTTCCCTGGGTTTTGTTTCCAGGTGCATTACCTGCACTTCTTAGCATTGAATCTAAGCTGCCATACATTTGACCATTCCTCTAACCTTGCCAAGTCCCTTCTCATCCTTCCCACCCAACCTTGTGCATCAACTCTGTTTGAGATCTTTGTGTCATCTGCAAAGAGACATACTTTTCCTTCCAGTCCCTCTGCAATGTCGCTTATAAAGACATTGAAGAGGACCGGTCCTAATACCAAACCCTGCGGTACCCCACTAGTAACTCCCCTTTCTTCAGAGTGGATTCCATTTACTATTACCCTCTGTGTCCTATTCTCCAGCCAATTCTTTACCCAGGCTATTATCTTGGGACCCACTCCCAGGCTGGCTAACTTGTATATTAATCTTTTGTGTGGGACTGTGTCAAATGCCTTGCTAAAGTCTAGGTAGACCATGTCCACAGCCCCTCCATGATCTACTACTTTGGTCACCCCGTCAAAGAAATCTATTAGATTCATCTGGCATGACCTTCCTGCTGTGAATACATGCTGCCTTGGGTCTTGTCCCCCTCTGGCCTCTAGGTACTCGACAATTCTTTCCTTCAGAAGTGATTCCATCATTTTCCCTATCACTGAGGTTAAACTAACAGGTCTGTAGTTTCCAGCTTCTGCCTTGCTCCCACTTTTGTGAAGGGGAATCACATCTGCCCTCCTCCAGTCCTCAGGTACCACCCCATCCTCCCATGATTTGTTAAAGAGGGCAGTCCAGCAGTGTCGCTAGTTCTACCTTAGTTCTTTTAAAATTCTGGGATGAATCCCTCAGGCCCCATTGCTTTGTCCACCTTCAGTTTTAAGAGTTCTTTCAGAACCCTTTCTTCTGTAATGGGCGGTATCAACTTCTGTATCCAGAATGTTTCTATTGTTTGTTTTAGGTACCTCCCTCTCTTCATTTGTAAATACTGAGCAAAAATATTTGTTTAGTATCTCTGCCTTTTCACAGTCACCCTCTGCCCACCCCTCCCTTTATTAAGCCTCACTATCCCTCCTTGGTCTTCCTCAGCTCCCTGATGTACCTAAAAGAGGTTTTATCCCCCTTCTTAACTGAGTTGGCTATCTTTTTCTTGGTTTGGACCTTTGCTGTTCTGACTGCCTTCCCAGCTTCCTTTTGCTTTAACTGATACAATTCTTTGTCCTGCTCATTCTGTGATTCCTTGTACTTCCTGAATGCTTTCTTTTTCTCTTGAACCTTCACTGCCACCGCCTTTGAGAACCATAGTGGTTTCTTACATCATTTTGTTTTGTTTATTTGCTTCACACAAAGACTTGTTACCTCTGTGATGGCAGTTTTTATTATTCCCCATTGTTCTTCCACCCCTCCTTCCTGCCTATTTGCTAGTGCATTCCTTAGGCACTCACCCATTTTGGCAAAGTCAGCCCTCCTGAAGTCCAGTACTTTTGCCTTTGTATGACTTGACTCTATTGCTGTGTTTATTGTGAACCATACTGTTCGATGGTCGCTAGTTCCAAGATGGCTACCCACTTCTACATCTGTGATCCTGTCTCCATCTCCATTTGAGAGAACCAGGTCTAAGATTGCTCCCTCTCGAGTGGGTTCCATTACTAGTTGTCTAAGGCATGCCTACTGTAGGGCATCTAGAATAACCCCACTTTTAGAAGTGGCTGCTGCAACTGCACTCCTGTTAACATCTGGCATATTCAGATCACCCATCAGCAATATCTCCCCTTTTTCTGCCATTCTAAGTATACTTTCTATCATTTCCTTGTCCATTTCCTCCACCTGAGAGGGGGTTTTGTATACAACCCCTGTGTGGATTGTGGTGCCATTGCCTGTCTCCAAATTGACCCACAGTGCTTCTTCTCCTCCCTGTTTACCCTTTTGTTCTGTTGCTTTGATTCCTTCCCTTATGTAGAGAGCTACTCCTCCTCCTCTTTTACCCTCCCTGTCCCTCCTGTAGATAGTGTATTCTGGTATGTTTACCTACCAGTCATGGTTCTGTGTGTACCATGTTTCTGTGACTGCCATGATATCCAGATGTTCCTACTCCATCAAGGCCACTAATTCAGGAAGCTTGTTACCCAGACTACGGGCATTGGTACTTATTCTTAGTATTCTGCAATGATCTCCCCCAGACAGTTCAAACATCTAATATTTGGTTGTACGCTGATGATACGGCTCTTGTTGCAAATGGGGTTGACATTGCAGGCCTGAGAATTAAATTGCAGAGGGACTTCAGTGGCATTGGGAGTGGTTCACCAGGTCAGGGCTGGTGATGAACATAAAGAAGACAAAAGTTCTCTATTTTGGGAACAGAAATAAACCAAATTTGGGTATAACATCTTTGTCAAATATTTTAATAGATCAGGAAACTGAATATCGATACCTGGGTGTAATTTTTGATGCAGAGTTAAATTTTCAAGAACATATCAGGGAGGTGCTAAATAAAGTTAGTAAAAAATGAGGGGCTTTCAGACAAACATCCAAATGCTTGGATTTAAAAACTAGGAAAACTATAGTGGAGCAGATTGTGATGCCCATCATTGATTATGGAAGTGTTATATATATGGGTTGCACCTAAATTAATGCAGGATTAATTGGACAAAATTCATTATAAACTTGCAAGGTTCATACTGGGTTGTCATTACAGAACACACCACTTTATATTATTAATTACATTGGGATGGACTACTTTAGAACAAAGAAATGAGGAGATATGGTTGAAATTATTGCACCATTTTTTCACAAAGCAACCGGCTCATTATATATCAGTTAATGCATTGACGAAAAAGATTGAGTCTACCCAGACCTTAACTAGGTCTGTTTATGTAAATAAAATAAAGAGAAATTATAATAAAACAAAATTTGGTGTAAAAACTTTAAAACACCATGCGGCAAAATATTGGATCAATGAGAGTGGCATCTCCAAAATCATTTAGTACAGGATTGAAATAAATTTTTCAGGTCACGTGTAATTGTTAGTTCAATAATTAATGTAATTTGTCTATTGCCTTGTGTAGTAACTCTTGACTACATAATGCAATGTATTTCAAATCTGTCTGTATGCATTATGTAGCAATTTATGACTATGCAACTTAATGTACCTACATCTGTTAGTATACTTGTAATCTCATTAGTTGTCTGAGGCATTTGATAGTTTTTATAATATGTGATTTGTATAGTGTACATTGTTGTATTTAACATAATTCTGTACACATTTTGTATTTGTAACTTACCACATGAATTTCATCTTTTGTGTCATTTAACAGGACCTGTCTTGTAAACAGGGATTTCATCCTTAATGACAGGTGACATCCTGTATAAAAATAAAAATTTTACCTACCTACCTACCTTTATGCTCACTTTGTCTCTGTACATCCATGAAGATCATCCATCATCACCTTGGAAACCTGGACTGCATTCGGCCTATTTTTCAACTGGACCTACTCTGCTTTCAGGATCAGGATGATCCTTCAGAATAGACCTACCTATTTAACTTCAGAATTGTCCTTCCAGAACGAATCATCCGATGAACTTTGAAGATGGACCGTCATCTCTCCAAGCAGTTCACCTTCCTAGGAAAATAGAATATGGTTGCTAGAACCTAGGTTTATTTCCTCTTAGTTTACCCGGAGGACAGGTGGGCCAGTAGCCATGAGTCCTCAGCAATTTCCTCCACCTGAATTTTATTCCTCTCTGTGTGCTACTGGTCATACTCTCCATGAATTGGAGAAGGTAATTATATTCTTTTTGAACATTCATTGGTAATTCTTGTGGGCTTTCTATGCCCTACTCACTACCCAGTTTCCCTAAGAAGGGTGGGAATAGAGTAAAGCCAAAAGTAAACTATTTTACACAAGCACTAGTGACTCCATACACTATTCACAAAAACATTGAATGGGAGGGCTAAAGCTTAAGGTTCAATGTGGGGGAATAGCTCCTCTCATATGCCCCCTAAAGGCAAGCTTCCTTCAGCAGTCCCCTGCTTAGTGCGTTGTGTAGCACCCACTTTCCACCCCTGCCTCCTCCTTCTCCACCACTCTGCTCACCCTTGGTACTAGGCTTTCTATTCCCTACTCACTATCCAGTTTCCCTTTCAAGGGTGGGAATAGAGTAAAGCCAAACATAAACTATGTTACACAAGCACTACTGACTCCATATGCTATTCACCAAAACATTGAAACATTATATACGACCCTGTCTCTACCTTTTAAAAGAGCAGAGAGATTTTTTTAAATATATTAATCTTACCCAATTGGCTCAGAAGATCATTTGTACTGTGAGTGGTATCACTATGAAATACCAACATTTAAAATCCCGACACCCATCAGCCCGAGACCGACATCCCAAAGTGGCTCCTACTCAACAGATTAATTTCCCGACCATGGAAAGCCCGACAGTGCAATTTGCCAGGACTCGGAGTTGGTTATAATAATTTCGTGGGGTACAGCTATGTAGGCCCCTGCCAGACCACAAACCCAGCAGAAGTCCAGTGTCGGGCATTCTGTGGTCGGGATGTTAATCTGTTGGGTAAGAGCCATATCGGGATGTTGGTCTCAGGCTCGTGGGTGTCAGGATTGTAAATGTCAATATTTCATAGTAGAACACTGTGAGTCACTCTGAATAAACACCCAGTGAACATATTAGACATCCTGGTTGCTAAGTGCTGAGTGTTTAGCCTCAAGTCATGTTTGTATGCACAGTAGCACAAGATAGCCATGTATGTGTGGTGGAGTGCACACATGTATATGCACTATTTATTTTTGAGGGACCTGTAAAAGTGTTTCAGGCTTCCACATTTGGACCAAGCAAATTTCAATAGTGGCAAGCACACATGTGCTCAAAATCTATCTACAAACATTTAGGACAAAGTCTTATACATTACTACTGTTCTGCTAAAACCAAGTTCTAAATGGTCTTTGTTCTGTGTGGTAAACTCAGAAAATCTAATAAATGTTCAGTGCTTGAATTGCAGTTTCTTTTTGCTATACATGTTTCATAGTGATAGGAATGTATAGCAGACATCTGTTTTAGAACCATCTACTGTATGTGCATGGTGCGGCATGCATGCACATGCATTACAGTATCTATTTTACAGGACATAGAAACCAGGTCTTCTGCTTCAAATACTCTAAGCATGCTCTAATACTTGTTTGATTAACTACTTATAAAGTGTGTGGTTATATCAAATGAACAAAACAGGGAATAAAATACTAGTCACTTTCTTGTTTTTCTGTCCTCTGGAGGTATTTATTACGAAAACATTTATACATCAAAAGGTAAGGTGAAGGAGGAATGTGGAGTGTGTCAACTGAGGATCACTAGGGTGAATTGAATTGAGACAAAGACAACAACCACACAAAGTCCCAAGGTAGGGGGAAGGGTGGCATTATTTCCCAGGGTCCCACCCCACATACTGTAAGTGGTAAGTGACACCCTCAGGTACCAGTATCACCCAGTGATACTGCAACTGGAAAGTAGTCAAAAATAATAACAGAATCTAACAGGAACATTTTAGACAAAACTATACTTTATTCCTTATTTACTGTATCTGTTTTAAAATTGTAATGATGTCTGTTGAACAATAAAATGGAATTGATTGATTGAGTGATTGATGATTGATATAGATAAAACTGTAGGTAGGAGAGCATCCACAATACACACATACACACACACACACACACACACACACACACACTCAAAAATCTATAGTATAAATAGCACTTCCATAATCTAAAGAGTATGCATTACTGAATTTAATCTGCATGTAGACATTATATGTATTAAAGTGAAAAACAGTTCTTTGTTATACAGTTGGCACTCTTTTAGTCTCCTTGTTCATTGCAAAGATTGGAAGTGTAGGGACTGGACCAAACAGTCACTAGGATATAACTGAATCTAGGACAAAGGCACAACCACCCTAAGCTCCAATATAGGGGATGAGGGAAAAAGGATTGTACTGGGTTTTAACTCACTGTAGTACCACCTTCTGGTTTTAGTGTCATTTAGTGACAATGGAAGTGTATAGTGATAAAGAAAAATCACATTGTCTGTTGGAAACCATATTAAACAAAATCTAAGTAGTATGGCACCCTTGATCCCAAATGCATATATAAGGTCAATAAGGCTACCTGGGGGACACAAATATATATATCAAAGTGAAAACAGTTATTGGTTACAAAGCAGGTACCCATTCTAGCTCCTCATTCATGCCATATGTTGGATTTGTTGACCTGAACTCACTTATCTAAAAGGTTTCCCTTCTTGAATGGTTTTCTTGCTAGATCTCCTTTTGGGAATGATGGCCCTTTCAATGCCAAAACATCTTCACTTTTGGAATTTGGTGACTTTTATTTAAAAAATGCCTTACTATTGGTGAGGAAAGGCTTTGTCCTTTAATAGCACCATTGTGATTTGTAATACCCACCATTCATTGTCTGTCAGTTTACTCAAGGTAGATTAGACCACATTGTGTATCGTATCCTGTAAATAACATATGTTGTTTGGCATCATAGATACATAGACGTTGATGGCAGATAAGGACCGCAAGGACCATCCAGTCTGCCCATTTCTTTTTCTACCTTATGGATGTGCCATCAGCCTTTGCTCTGTCAATGGCCTATATATTCATACTCATCTGTATTGCTCCCTTATGCCTATCACATGCCTGTTTGAAGCCCTGCACTGTATTCATATCCACCATTTCCTGAGGTAGGCCATTCCATGCATCCACCACGCTTTCTGTGAAAAAGAACTTCTTCATATTCCCCCTTAATCAGCCTCCCTCTAATCTCATGCTGTGTCCTCTTGTCCTGCTATTTTTCTTATATTGAAACCTGTTAGACTCTTTCACCTTGTTAATGCCCTTAAGGTGTTTGAATGTTTCGATCATATCACCTCTCTCCCTCCTTTGCTCTAGGCTATACATATTGAGCTCCCTTAATCTGCCCTCATATGTTTTCTGATGCAGTCCCTGCACCATTTTGGTTGCCCTTCTCTAGACTGTCTCAATGTGGTTAATGTCCTTGTGAAGGTGTGGCCTCCAGTACTGCATGCAGTACTCCAGATGGGGCCTAACCAGTGTCTTGTAAATAGGGATTATTACCTCCCTCTTATGACTTGTGATACCCCTACTAATACACGTCAGTATCCCCCTAACCTTATCTACTGCTGTAATGGTCTGCTTGGATAATTTCGGGTCATCTGTGATGATGATGCCCAAGTCTTTTTCTTCCCTTGTGACTGCCAGCAACTCCTCTCGCAGCCTATAGGTGGCTTCAGGGTCTCTCTTCTCTATGTGCATGATCTTGCACTTCTTTATGTTAAACTCCAGTTGCCACTCTTCCGACCATTTTGCCAGTTTATCCAGACCTCTTCTCATTCTGCCCACCACATCTGGATTATCTACTCTGTTGCAGATCTTGGTATCATCTGCAAACAGACAAACCTTACCATCCAGTACATCTGCAATGTCACTGATGAAGATATTGAAGAGGACTGGCCCCAGGACTGATCTCTGCAGTACCCCACTTGTGACTTGCATTTCTTCTGACTGTATACCATTTACTACCACTCTCTGTTTTCTGCGCCTTCAACCAGTTTGCCACCCAGTTGACCAACTTCTGACCCACCCCGAGCCTACCCAGCTTATTAATCAATCTTCTATGTGGAACAGTATCGAAAGCTTTGCTGAAGTCAAGGTAGGCGACATCAACTGCTCCCCCTTGGTCCACCATTCTGGTTACCCAGTCAAAGAAATCTATGAGATTAGTTTGACAGGACCTTCCTTTTGTAAACCCATGCTGTCTTGGATCCTGTGCTTCTATGGATTCCAGGTGTTGCACTATCCTTTCCTTAAGTAGTGCCTCCATAATCTTGCCCACTACTGAGGTAGACTGACTGGTCTGTAGTTCCTTGCCTCCTCTCTGCTACCACTCTTGTGGAGCGGGATCACATGAGCCCTTCTCCAGTCTTCTGGGACCTCTCCTGTGCTCAGAGACTCACTAAACAGTTCTGATAATGGCTCTTCTAGTTCCACCCTTAGCTCCTTTAGTACCCTGGGATGTATGCCATCAGGTCCAATTGCCTTGTCCACCCTGAGCTTATTGAGCTCTTGTAGGACCCTTTCTTTTGTGAAGGGACTAGTGCACACCTCCCTCCCCTGTGTCCGTGGTGCTGAGCTGTGGGCCCTACCCTACCTTCTCTTCAGTAAATACTGAGCAAAAGTATCTATTTAGGATAGATGCTTTTACATGGTCCTCCTCCTCATATGCTCCCTTATCCCCTTTGATCTTAGCAATACCCCCTCTGGACTTTCTCCTTTCACTAATGTATCTATAGAAAGTCTTGTCACCTTCTTTTACTGTTTGTGCTAGTGTTTCCTCGGTTTGAGCCCTTGCCTGCCTTACTGCCTTCCCTGCTTCCCTTAGGTAAGTTTGGTATGCCTCCCTATCTTCATCCTGCTGCGTTCCCTTATATTTCCTGAAGGCCAGCCTTTTGGCTCTGACCTTTTCTGCTACTGTTTTTGAGAACCAAAGTGGTTTCCTTCTTCTTTTGCACTTCGTTTTCTCTCTAACACAATGGGATGTTGCTTCAAGTATTTAATCCTTAATGCTTGCCCACTTTGCCTGTTCCCCCTCACCTGTATTTTTTTTTGCCAGGGCAAGCTTAACTCTGTTGGCCATCTTAGCAAAGTCAGCTCCTCTGAAGTCCCATATTTATGCCTTGGAATGGGATGATTTAGTTCTAGTGGCGAAATTGAACCATACCATGTGATGGTCACTGGCCCTCAGGTGACCTTCTACCTGGAGAGCTGTGATACTTTCCCTGTTAGTCAGTTCTAGATGTAGGATAGTCCTGTCTCTTGTGGGTTGTTGTACCAGTTGTTTAATGCCCCCCCTTCAGGGAATTCATCATGTGTCTAGTTCTGGCAGATGTTTCTCCTTATACATCCTCACCTTTATACACATTTCTAATACTCTTTAGATTGAATGTATTACTGCAATAGATGCAGTTTCCACATTTGAAAATGGCTCTTTGTTTGGAATTTAGTTAAGAATTTTCCTTTGTCCTCTTCTGGGATTTTGAGTTGTAAATGCACTACTGTATTCCTAATACTTCCTGTTTTTCTTCCTGCCACTATCAACATTTCATTAAAGGCCTTTTACCCTCTGGGGTAGCTCTTAAAACATTGCACAAAACTTTCTGGTTTGTGTGTTATGGATGCTCCCCTGCCTGGAGCTTTATGTATGATGTTCCTATTTAAAATCCTTAAATATGTTTGATTACTTTGCAGTTACACTTTCACTGGATGATACTCAAAACCAATTGTGTCACTTACTGTACAATGGTTAGGACACAGGGCTATCATTCTATCCACCCCCCTACCTTGGGGCTTTGGATGGCTGCTGCCTTTTTCCAGTTCAGTTCCCTCTAGTGACCCTTGGTTCAGTTCCCCCATATAGCTCCCCACCATTCAAGTATAAATGTTTTTATAATATGTACCTCAAGAGGAATAACAAACATGAAGGAAAGTAATATTTAATTATCTGGTTTGTGTACTTGACATACAGTAACCAAATAATTTACAGGTAGTTAATCAAACAAGCATTCGATTGTTGCTGACCTGATTTCAAAGTCCTGAAAACAGGTAATGCACATGCATGTTCATGCCACTCTGTGCATGTGTATAGTTCGGAAGCAGATGCCTACTATAAACTGCTGATAGTATCAAAAATGTATATTAAAATTAAACTGCAATTGAAGCATAGAAAATAAATTAGTTTTTTGGAGTTAAGCAGGCACAACAAATGAATTTAGAACATTTTTTGAGCAGAAGAGTGGCAATGCATAGGATTGTCTAAAATCCTTGGAAATAGATACCACACATGTGTGCACTTGCCACGATTTGCATTCAGTTGGTCTAAATTAGGAAATCTGCTGTACTTTTCCAAGTCCCTCAAAAATACATAGTGTATTGCACGTGTGCACTGCACAATGCACACACATGGTTTTCTAGCACTACTGCACATGTGTGCATGTTTTTAGATGAACTTTCAGCACATAGCAACCAGGGTGTATGGTGCACTCACTGGATATTAAAGCAGAGAGACACAGAAATAAGCTGCAGCACACAGGCAAGATTTATATTTAAAAAAATCTCTCTGCAATCTTTTGAAGGATTGATATAGTGTCATAGAAAATATAATGACTAAATCTATAGATATGGCGCCAAAAGTAGTTCAAGGAGCAGTGCAGTCACACTCTAAAAAGGTTACATTTTACTTGTAAGACATCAATCAGAAAAAAGTATCTTTACTATTTGAGTATTAGAAGTAATAACGAAAATAAGATCAGGTGATTACTGTATTTAAATCTAATTCAATTGTCTGCAGAGTGAAAAAAATACAAAAGTAAAACAAAAGAAAAGCAATTTCTTAGGTTTTTATCCTTCTGATCTGACTGGCAACTGTTCAGCCCTGTCCCCAGCTGCCATCGGCCAGCCTGCTGCTTCTCTCCTTTGGGTGTGGTTAGATGTTCCCCAGTGGATTTCCCCCCTGCAGTGGGGCTAGGAGGAGGCCATCCTCCCCCTCAGTGACTCTCATCTAGAATCCCCCCACTGACCAGTGGAGCAGCAGGGCAGGCTATGGCATCTTGAGCAGGGCTGCATGAAGTCTGGTCCCCCTTCCATTTTCCTTCTGTTTTTTCCTGTGTCCTGGGGCTGTGACATGGCATAGATGCACAAGCGTGTGTAAGTACACATGGGTTCTGGAACCACAGCCTCCTTCCATCCACCCAGAAGTCAATCTTCCCCCCACCCATAGCAATGGTGGTGGCAGCCAAGAGCCAGGAAAGTGAGCCACCCTTGCCCAGGAGAGGAGAGCTGCCTGTCAGCGGCACAGTCCATCTCCCAGCCCCCTGCACAACCAGCCCCTGGCAACCTGAGCTTGTTCCTGAACTCAGGTTGCTGGTGTGGCATAAGGTAACCTACTACATAGTGCCTCACCTCTCTGTACCCCTGGGCCAGCCTGAAAAGGGGATTCTGGAAGAAAACATTGATATCAAGGTAAACCTCAAGGGCTCTATCAAAAAGTAATAGGTTTCTATGATATAATTACAGTTAAAAAGAGAACATGAAAGGTGAAGAATTATGTTCTCATGAACTGTAATTTTTTTTTGTAAAATATAGTGGTGAATTATTTTTATGTGCATTTTTGCTGTGGTCAAATGGTAAAGATTAATATATTTGTTTTTAAATATTAGATCATGTGATAACCTGAAGAAGCGATGCATTTTACAAAATGTTTGTTGTGTTCACAAGTCTAAGTGGGTCTAATTCTCCAAGTATTTGTTTTTTTACCAATCACCCATACTTTCTTTTTACATTCTTTGAACCATATTTGAGGGGCAGTGTGCTTACCACCCCTCCTCATGACTCCACTATTTTAGTGGTTGAATTTGGCCTTGAAACACATTTTTGAGGGCAACAAAATCAACCCTTGTTGCTAAAAAAAAAGTCCTTGCACAGGAACAGTAGTGTTTTGGGATGTATTGTTTAAGTATTTATTTTGTTTAGTAAGTGGCAGTGGTGGACCACAGCAGAAGAGTGTGACTGGCTGAGGTTGACCGAGGGCTGTGCTAGTTGCCTCCTGTGGGGCCCTTGAATTAAGTATGTACTGAGGTGGCCATGGGGTAAGAATGGGTGCCAGAGGGTGAGTGAGTGTGGGGTGTTATGTTTTGGGGAATGGGCTGGGTGGGGCAAGAGGGTGAGGGGGATTTATTGAACAGTGGTTGGGGGACTTTTTTGTGTTGGAAGTGAGGGAAGGTTTTTGGTACTCACTGTGGGGTTGCTGTGACGGTGATCAGGAGTAGGAGTAATGTGAGCTGATTTGACAACCTGTCCAACAGTTTTGTCAGTGGTTGTGGGTGGGGGGACCAGTGGTAGGGTTTGGCACCCTTTTACCAGTTGTTACAGCGATCAGGGGTCACTGGCAGGTGGGTGAAAAACACAAGGTTTGTTTTATTTGCGATTGACTTAGATGTCAACCCTTAATGAGAAAAGGCTTCATGCTTTTTCATATATTTATTTGGCTATTTTTGTTTTGTTCACACATGCAAGCACTATGTCAAGTAAAAATCCACTTGTAACTTTTTCGTTTGGCATTGTCATATCACAAAACCAATAAAAGGCCCAATTCAGTGCAATATCTAGCAAACCTGAAAGTGCTGGGTTTTAAACTGGTGTATCTTTTTCATTATTCATGTGCAAACAAGGTGTCTTAATGTCGGGGTATTTTATGTAATTTCAGTGCACAATAGCTCTAAAATTACTGGACCTTTTCTTTTGAGAATTTGCATGCATTTAGCTGAACTATGAGGGTGCCGCCACTCTTCTTAACCCTAGGTCATTGAATGAGTCATAAACTGTCAGAAAAAGGGGTTTTGATGCAAACATTAACTCAGCTCTAGAATACTGGTTATTTATCTCCAGTATATATATCTATAGCTCTGTCTCTCTCTCTCTCTCTCTCTCTCTCTCTGTGGTCTACGCACTAATTGGGGGGTGTATGCATGAATCACATACATCCTGCCCATGCTGCTCCACACCTGCACCCAGGTGAGCACATGCTGGCATGCAGAATCAGCGACTGCTGGAATGCACCCCCCCATACGCAGCTGCGTGGCAGTGGAACATGGCTGTGTGGGGATGGAGTTTGGGCTGCTGGTGTGCATCCAATAGGATGCCCATCCTGGTTCCCCTGTGTGGATCCCATATGGAATGGGGCTGGGGACCCTGGAATGGTGCATAGCCAACCATGTACAGATAATGGGCATTCATCCAGAAAGCCACCCCCACCCTCCCAGGTAGCCCTGTGGACTGTGGAAGCCCTGTGTGTGTGGGGGAGGGGTTCTTGCTGCCAGCACACCCTGCTGTCATCCTTTGGGGAGGCATGTAGTGACTTATGGTAGGATTCCCCCTCGCATAGAATGCCCACACCAGCGCAGCATGGAAGTGTCATTATGCATACTTGCGGCATGGGTACACCCCCCGGCCTCCCTGCCCTGCTCCTGATACAGCGCCACATGGCCGGCTGGGGGATCTGATGCACTGGGCACCAGCATACCCATGATGAATATCTTGAGGTGTATGCAGCTCACCCCTGCGTGGCATTCAGTCATAGCAATGCGTAATCATTGCCCTTATGCTGTGCATAGGCATTGGTGCATAGACCCCTCTGTCTCTGTCTCTCTCTATCTCTCTTGATGCATCTATCTATCTACCTACCTATCTATCTGTCTGTCTGACTGTCTGTTTGTCTATCTATCTATCTATCTATCTATCTATCTATCTATTTATCGTTATACACACAGTACTCCTTCTGACCATCTCTGGAGGCAGCTGATATATTCACTATAGCGAGGTGCAGAGGTGTTAGTATGCCTACTTAGCCAACACTAGGATCCATCAAAGGTGTATACTATAGATAGACAGATAGACAGACAGACAGACTTAGATATAAATATAGATGTTATACTGGCACGTGACCGCTTGTACAGTTAGGGTTGAATAAGGTGTTTAATGTTAAATACCAATTTTTGCATCTTAATAGCTCTGTTGGCATTTGACAAAATAGCCCTAAATTTGGCATGTGCAGTCTGCCTAGCAGTGTCTCAAGACAAGAAAAGTTTTGTGATAGCATCTTCTTCGGTTTCTGAGATAGGGAGTGTCAAGTTTTAATGAATTATGTTTTTTCCTATACTTAACACACTTTTATTTGCTCTCATCTACATCCTAGATGGTAACAATTTCTGTTCATAAAACTTTCAGAGTAGAAGCAGCCTGCACTGAAGTAGTGCCTTTCAAAGGTTTCATGAAAAGATATTGAACGATTCCTGAGTGATAAGGATTTTTAGTTTTGGTTTTTTTCTGAGTATACTCAGTAGGGTTTTTGGATAAGCCTGTGATACAAATGACAAAAAAACATTGATCGTGAGGGTTTATCTATGACAAATTATCAATTGTGAGAAAAAAATATTAATCGTGACAGCTGCCTTCTTTTTTTAAGTATAATACACTGGAAATGGTTAAAAATTATCTATTTTAAAACAACAAACACCAAAGCCAGCCCAGTGGAGAAGCAGTTGCGCTTCCATCCTCCATGCTGGTGAACCAGGTTTGGGAATTAACGTGGATCACTCAGTGGGCTGGTGGGATGTGGGAGCATTGAGTTCCCAGTATCAGCTCTCCTTCCCCAGGGGTTGGGGAGTATGCCAGTTCCTGCTGCAGGGACTGCCTCCTGGAAGAAGCCAGGCAGCAGCACAGCAGGAGTGCATGCTATCGAAGGGGAGGGCTGGAGCATGATGAGCTGGTGCACATGTCCTGGTGCTCCAGCCCAAGGAAGAAAACCAAGAGAAAAATGGATGCCAGGATGTCCCTAGCTGGCACTCTCTGCAGACTCTCTCACAACTGACATGGCTGACCACCCACGCAAAAGGATCCAGCATGAGTGGTGATGGGGCTGAAGGGGTATTATTGGGTAGACTCAGGGGTGACAAACATAGAATAAAGAAAAACTGAATCTAGGAAAATGGGATACATTTAGCTAGAGTCTGTGTTAGTTTTTGAAAACTGACCTGGCCATAAGGATTATTGGACTTCTGAAAATCCTGGGTACCAGCTTAGTTTGAGGAACGTTCACCTGCATTCTTTGTATTAGAACAGTGGGACTTTCTTTATATCTGCAGCCACAGATGGAATGCTGCTGTTGGCCTGAGTGGCAGCACTGAGCAAACGACAATCTAGTGAGCCAGTGTGCTGATCTTTATCTATCTATCTATCTATCTATCTATCTATCTATCTATCTATCTAGCTAGCTAGCTAGCTATCTATCTAGCTAGCTAGCTAGCTATCTGTCTGTCTGTCTGTCTCTGTCTGTCTTTGTATCTGTCTGTCTGTCTGACTACCTGTCTGTCTATGTCTGTCCATCTATCTGTCTGCCTGTCTGTCTATCTATCTATCTATCTATCTATCTATCTATCTATCTATCTATCATCTATCTATCTATCTGTCTATCTATCTATCTACCTTTACAGACATATAGATGTGCTGTGTACATGTAGAATGCATGCCACATGCTTAATTGTGCAATGTGTGCATGCCATTCTCATACACTAAGTGAACATATGCGAACCAGGTCTAAAAGGTAAATCAGGTTTGCAGGCTGCAAGCTTGACATATGAGCAGCAGGTAAGCTGGTGTGAACATCTTCTAAAAATTACATAAGGTTCACATGTTGCATGCTTGACATGAGTGCAGCAGTTAAGCCAGTGTGAATATCATTTAAACATCACATCAGGTTCACATGCCACATGCTTGCCATATGTGCAGCACCTAAGCTTGTGCAGATCTCATCTAAAAAAACACATCAGTTTCCATTTCTTATAATACTGCTTGCAATTAGTCATTAAAATACATTTTTATTTGAATTCCCATAAAAATTAGGTAAACTCATTAATTCTGATCCTTTTGCAAGTTAATGGCTTTTGATTTTTGTCATTAAATCACCATTAATATGTAAAGTATTGTTTTCTTATTGCATTAAATGCCTAGGATATAGCCAGTCAACATTCCCCATTGCAGATGTACAAAGAGGGACCTCTGTGTTGAGAAGCCTATCCTTTTTGTTTTGGACCATGCAAATCTCTTATGCATATTTAGTGCTACAAATGTGTTTCTCCATGACTGTTTTATCTCACTTACTTTCCCCTTTGTCATTCTGTACTGAGCATATACACTATGGCCATGCTCAGCACTCTTTGTGCTGAGTAGTGTCTTGGAAGCATGCACCATACCTCACATTTTGTCACTGAAATGAGGGACATGGACACTCAAAATGAGGGTCAATGAGGGACACTAACCCACATGATGATCAGGACACATCATGAAACATGGAGATACAGTACCTCAGAACACAGTGGAAACCATTGTATTAGCACCTGAGAATGAATTTCTATCATTAAGCAGGGGTGCCATTTAGGTAGGGAAAAGGGGCGCAGTTGCCCCCGTATTTGTGCCTAGGTTGTTCTTATGGTGTGGCAGTAATGGCTTTAAATTTGGATTTAATCTTTTGCACAATAAGTGCCCACCTGGCCTGTGTGTTCTCACGCTGCAGGCACTCTCCAGACTTGACTGTGTCTGTACTGTGTTGTCCACTCTCTCCACCTATTAGTGGTGGCACAATCTCATGTGATGTGGATGAGCTCGAGCCAAGAAAGAGTGCATGTGCCTTACAAGTGTGACACTCTCTTTCTAACCACAGAGTAGACAGGCTGAACACTACAGCTTGGAGGAGTCAGTGAGCACTGAACTCTCAATGGCAGTGTTGTGGTAGCATATTTTTGTTGTTCTACTCTTAGTGAGTCTCCATCTCTCCTGGTGGCTGAAGGGGCAGAGGGTGCACTAGATGCTAACTCAAGACTAGGCTACCTACTTACTGTACTAGGCTCGCTTTACAAAAAAAAAACCAGCACAGACCCCCATTGCAGCAAGTTAGGCTTAGCAGCAGTGGTGACAGCGGTGTGGGTGGCCTTCATAGGCCTTTATCAGTGCAGTGTGGCAGCAGCCACAGCAACAACCAAGCAAGAAGGAAGAAACACAGGTTGGGTGGTTTCATATGGCAAGGTGACTTGGTCATGGACCACACTGGGGACCTGTGATGGTCGGTTCTAGCATCCAGCTTCTGGCGAAGGAGAAAGGGGGAGCAAACTTAAAACTGGGATGGTGGCACACTATGTGAGGCTGCAGGGGGTAAGTAAAAGTAAATAATTTTCTTTTACAGGAGGATTGGGGAAGGAGGAAGGACTGAAATACTGATACATTGTTCACATTTCTTCACCTTTGGGTGGCTTCATGACCCATAGGGGATGGGTATTGAATGGAATGGAATCAGGGAGGAAAATCAGGACAAAGTTATTTTTTTGGGGGGGGGTGAACTTCAGCCAGAAAAAAAATTGGTTACTAACTGGGTGGGTTTAAACCCAAATCTGATGCACTGCTCTGGGGTATATACAGATGAATCTTTTACATTTTAATTTTTTCTGATTTGCATATCACGTTTCAGTCAAACCAAATAAGTTGTACCTTTTAGAGATGTTATAGACATTCTAGAGCTGTCCCTTGCATTGATGGACAGTTGAGGGTATGGTACACACAGATTATTGGAGCCCCACTATAGTCAGACTTATACCCCCCCCTCTGTGAAGCTGACTTCCACATCCCCACTCTCAGACACATTATGACAAAGGACAAAGGAGACTGCAGGGGTGTGCATCATTGAAATGAATGGAGGTATTTTTAATTACTATTTTATACATCATTGATGGAGAGTTGGAGATTAATGAGGGCCCCCACTCAACTAACAGGAGCCTTGTTAGTAGAACAGTGGCCTTCACTATTCTGCAACTCACCATCATAATGTATAAAATAGTAATAGAAAATAACTTCATTCATTTCAAGGGGGTACGCCCCAGTACTCTGACCAATGGACAACATCTCTTAAAGTTTCCTGCCTCTGACTCCCTAGTACTCAAGTATGAGGCATTTTACTTATATCTGTATTTAGTGGGTTGTCTGTAGCAGCATGGCCATACCCACTACAGTGTGTGTGCATGGGGGGGGGTGAGACTGGCCGTGTATGTGTGTGTGTGTGTGTGTGTGTGAGAAGTTGTTGCTACATTTGTGTTTGTACCATAAAATCTGTTTGCGTGTAAGCATTCAAAACTATGGCGAAAAAACAGTAGGAGTACAGGCCAGACAGAAGTAATTATGTGGTTTTGTTGGTAAGGTTGTGTATTGGGGGTGGGAAAAACATGGGTTTCCATTGGTATATGTGCTACAGTTCAACTGTGAAAATGAGATGACGGAGAGAAGAAAACTGAAAAGCATACACTGGCTACAAGCATGCCACATGCACGCAGATGTATTCAGATACAGTATGTACTGAAGTACAAGTGAGCCATCTGTGTGCAGACAGTATGGCTCAGTGGTTAAAGGCACTGAACTGCAAGCCAGAAGACTTGGAGGCATGAAGACCTGGGTCTGAATCTCATCAACTCCCACTTGTGTATGGTGTGATCCTGAGCAAATCACTTAACTTTTACCTGTGCAGTTTTCAGTGACCACTTGCTTTTTTGCACGCATGCCACATGCATGCAGTCTTTCCCAACTTAACATAAAAATCATGTTTTTCACACTTGCTTGCTGTATGCATGCCATATGCATGCAATTGGTTCCAGTTTAACATTTAAATCATGCTTGCAGCATGCATTTCACTTGGGTAGTTTTATGTGTACAGCATGAAAACATTTCATACAATTATTTCTGTAGGAGTATTAATCTATCTATCTATCTATCTATCTATCTATCTATCTATCTATCTATCTATCTATCCTAAGAATACTGGGGTGTCCAACCCTGGTACTACTACTTTCTATCCCCCCCTCCAGGTTGCTCAACCCCCTTCCCAATATAATTACATTAAGTCCTAAATGAACAGTATTTTAAGCAGAGTCCACTGAATTTCATTGCAGTTATCCGTTACTTTCTCAGCTATAAATTTTGAAATATTATCTTGCTTGATGCATGGTGTCTTTGTCAAGAAAGAGAAATCATCTCTTTTGGTGCATTTCAAGAAGTGATTAATACTTCCATGAGAAGTAAGAGGTGGTATATCTTTTTGACCTGTACTATGTTCACACTAAAGAAGTTTAATAAGCCTAAAAGTTGCACCGCTTGATTGGTTTCTTTCTTTTTTTTGTTATTGTTTTTATCCAAGGAGCTGGCAGGTGGCTCTGGCCCCTCCCCCACTCAGAGGGCTTGTATTCATCCCTGACCCACAACCCCATCACCGGGATTGTGATTGGGAGCTTTATGGAGCCTGCCAGCTCCATTTTTCATTTTTGTCTCCCACCCCTGCCATGGTCACATGTATGCATGTGGAGGAACATGCACACTGTGGTCCTGCAGTGTCCCCCTATGCATGCTGCATACCCATCTGCACTACTCTCAGGCCTCCTGTTGGGGGCAGTTGTACTTTGGGGGTGACAGAGTCCCTCCCTGGGAGAGAAGAGCTGTCAAGCAGCTACTCAATCTTGCTCCCTCCCCCCTGGCTGACCTCCAACAACCCAGGCTCACTCCCGAACCCAGGTGGCAGTGTAGTATGAAGTGTGGCATGCAGTGCCTTAACCATCAGTGCCTCTAGGCCAGCAATTGCATGATTGGTTTCATAAAGGGGGATAATCAGGTAGTATGTGTGAAAATCTGATCTGCTTTAGTAGTACTACTTCATGGGACCATTTAGTGCTGACGTAATATTTAATGTGGCTTATATACATTTCATGAAGTATGCACCCTTCCCTTTGAAATCAGCACTAGTATATAAAATGATAGCTGACTGGGTTATCACCCTGGTACCACTTCTTTCTACCCCTCCAGGACACCCCTCCAAAAAAGGTGGCAACACTGGAGTACCCACCCACCCACAGTGCTGCTGAAGATCATCCCAACACTGCAGTGCCTGATCCCCATCACCATTACAGGAGACAATAAAGGTGGTGAAGGAGTATACTCAGGACTCTTTACAAAGAAAGCAGTCCTTAAGGAACTGGAGAAGCTTAATACAAACAAAGCCATGGGACCAGATGAAATGCACCCTAGACTACTGAGAGAACTAAGAGAGAAATTGGTGGCTCCACTGTATGATCTTTTTAACTTATCATTTAAACTGGGTGAGGTCCCACAAGACTGGAAAATTGCCACAGTTATCCCTCAAAACAAAAGTGGGAGCAGTTAGAGTGCAGGCAACCATAGACCAGCAAGCTTTACATCAATTGTAGGTAAAGCAATGGAAACTTTTCTCAAGGAGAGGATTATATGAAGGACAGCAACAAATTAGACACAAAACAGCATAGCTTTACCACAGGGAAGTCATGTCAAACCAATTTACTTGGCTTCTTTAACTGGGTAACAAAAACAATTGACCAGGGAGGTGTGGTAGACATAGTGTACATGGATTTCAGCAAAGCCTTCAACTTAGTCCTACATAGAAGGCTGCAAAAAAGTTAGACAGCATGGGAGTAGGAAGTCTGATAGTAAACTGGGTAAGGAGTTGGCTTACTGGAAGCACCCAGAGGGTATTAGTAGACAGTTCACTCTCAGAGGAAAGATATGTAGCTAGTAGAGTGCCACAGGGTTCAGTGTTTGAACCAATCCTATTCAATATCTTCATTAGTGACATTTCTGATGGACTGGAGGGCAAGGTGAGTTTGTTTGCAGATGAAACAAAGATAGGAAATAGGGTGGACACCACAGGAGGAGTGGAGAAGATGAAGGCTGACCTTGAGTCTCTAGAAAAGTGGTCAAGAACATGGCAACTAAACTTCAATACCAAAAAATGCAAAATCATGCACCTCAGAAGGACTAACTCAGAAGAGGATTACTGCCTAGGAGGACAAAATCTGGAAGCCTCTAAACAGGAAAGAGATCTGGGAATAATTACAGCAGATGACCTAAAAATGTCCAAGCAATGTGAGAAAGCAGCACTGTGAGCAAATGCTATGTTGGGATGCATAGGCAGGGTGCTTACCAGCAGAAAAATGGAGGCCATCCTTCCACTAAATAGATCACTGATGAGGCCACACCTGGAGTACAGTGTACAGTTCTGGAGACCACATCTTAAAAAGGATATTAACAGACTGTAAACAGTGCAGAGGAGAGCTACTAAAATGATTTATGGACTGTATGACAAATCATATGAGGAGCGGCTGTGCGAATTAAACATGTACTCCTTGGAGCAGCAGAGGGAGAGGGGAGACATGATCAAACTTTTAAATTGCTGAAAGGAATAAACAAGTTGCAGGTCCAGGACCTGTTCCATATCAAAAATTACTCAAAAACCAGAGGGCACAAAATGAAGCTAGAAGGGGACAGATTCAGAGGCAACACACACAAGTTCTTCTTCACCGAGAGAGAGTGGTTGTTCCATGGAACTGCCTTCCACAGGAGGCAGTGGAGGCAAAAATGGTGGGGACTTTCAAGAACACGTGGGAAAGAAACAAGGACATCATAACACTGAAAAGTAATTAAGGGAAGAGGATGGTGTAGCTGAGCTGCAGTGTATACTTTTGTTGGGATGCCATGGAGTGACAATAACTCACGATCTCTACTTGAGAGATGGTAGCTGAGGAGGCAGTTGCTGACTACGGCCTCTCTATCTTGTGGAGGAGGATAGATAATCAGGGAGACATTGCTTGAATAATTTCATTTAACGGTATGCCATCTATGTCACGAAAGTTTGTCTCCTTTTCAGTAAATCTTTAGGTGAGTCACTGCTGTGCCTGCATACTGTGTTTCCTGGTTTCTTTTACTCTGCAGGAGGAAGGCCCACCGGTGGACTGTGAATTTTCCATGAGTGGATTGGGATTGCAGACAAAGAAACAGCCTTTTGAAAAGGTCTGAGGGTTTCACACTGTGCGGCACCAGAGTTACAAAGTGTATATTTGGACCGAGAAAATGGACCAAGAATCAGCTACCACTGATTGAGCTTCCCTAAACCTTGAAGGGACGTATTTCTATTACATTACATTGTACAGTGGACTTGAGTATTTTTTGAAAACTGTCTTTTTTTGTGCCCTTGTGTGTGTCTGTATGAGTTGTTCAAGTTCTGATGTTCTGTCTATGTTTTTTTGTTTACTTTAATGTCCTTGTATTGCTATAAAACTAAAGTTTATAGATTTATATATTAAAAATGTTGGTTTTAGAATAAGGAATAAGGATAAGTCTTTATTTAAAATTTTATTAAATTTGCGCCATATGCAAATTATTGCTGCATGACCCCTCCCCATATAAGGCACATATACACATCCACAGCTAGAGATGGACTATTGAGCTGGCTGGCAGGAATCGGCTACAGCATGCTCTCTATTTTTATTTTTCTTCAAATGCTTAATGCTAAAAGTGGTCGGCTGCCTTTGTTTACTTTTTAAATAGGGCTCGAGCTTCAGGAAAAACAAAGTTAAGCTGTGTATTTCTCTTGCCTTTTGATTGTGGGAGTCTTTAGCTTGTGGACCTAGACTTGGATGGATAAAAGGCTGTAGTTAGTGTTCCAGCTTTTAATCATATAGTTGCCAAGTAAGCAGCTCCCTAAATTAATTGCCTAGTGCTAACGCATGTGTTGAATCAGCACTGTGCTATCAGAGTGTCTGCTACTTTTTGAGAATCATTGAGAATCATTGCTACAGATATTGGGAGTCTGCTGAAAATTTTAGCAGTAGCCTGTACTTCTATCTCTCTCACATCTAGCAAGCAAACAAACAAGTAAGCAATTAAATTTGCCTAGCTAACAAACAAAGGTTTTCTGATTATTGCTGTGCTGTAATTTCTAAGTGCCTTTTTTAAAGAGTTTTTTTGTTACATATACTGGTTCCTATTTATCTTATTTGTGAAATATAGGGCTATAGCTGCTGTGCTTTTTTATATAGCTAAGGTACTTTATTAAACTGTAGTCTCTCCTTGTGTCCACATAAGTCTGACCTTTTGTTTTATTTTGTTTTATCTAGTGGATTATACAAGGAGAGCTTCTGTACCTCCCAAAGCTGGTAAAGCTGCAAGCTGTTCTGCCCTACCCCTTCGTATGGACAATACACTTTTTATCGGAACCCCTTCAGCATCAACTTTGAGTCATTCTTCAAGGTTTGAGTGGCATTGTACCAGGAACCAGGAACATTTGAAACATTGTCACACTTGAGGCTCTATAAAAGTGCTATTACCTAGACTTTGTTGACTTCTCATCAGATGTGACAACTGGAATACAAACTTGGCAAACAAAATTGTCTAATTAAAATAACAGTAGTAGAAAGATTTCAGCAAACTCTCCTTCTTTAAGAGGATTTCAATGAACTTGCTCTTTTTGTACAATTTGGTGATCAGTGTGGGTCTTGGTGTTGATTTATCTGTTCTGTTATACTTCCATTTTGGAACTAGTATTGTTTTATTTTGTAAAGTATATATTCTGCTCTGCTCTGTTTTGTGGTTTTGAGCTAATTTGACAATAATGGTCATAACAAGGAAACAAGCCCTATTTAAGTATTAATAAATTGACCCTTTCAGCTGCTTTAATAAACAGTGTAGCTCTGACCATGATCAAGATGATGAGCTTATTAATGCCTCTAAAGAGTCAATTGAACTTTACTGTACACCTAAGTTAAAAACTAGGGTGGGAAGAAAGGCAAAGAAAGATCATATGGGTAAAACTGAGGCAAAGGATATTTAAGCCATCAAAAAATGGTAGCAGAGGTGCAAAGTAGAAAAAATACAAAAAAAAAACAGTTAAGCAAAATTTATTTAAAAAGGCAGGTGTACAAACTAAAACTGATCAATTTTTGCCCAATCTACTTCCAGCCCAGAATTGGGTATAATTGAAGTGAATGGAGGTAATGATAGCATTGAGGAGCAGACAGATGTGCTGACATACTGTACACTATTCCAGACACCCTAATTACTGACACCAGAAATTATTCCAGCCAGAATGAGCCTCAATTCAAATTAGAGGAAACAGCTCAATCTATATGTGTTGGTAACAGGGAAGATCAATCTAGGTTGTTAGCCTCACCTGTTCTGTATGCTAATAATACCAAAAATAATTTTGTAGACACATGCCCAATTGGTGACCATTTTTCCCAAGTTGCTCCTGTTGATAGCAATATTAATTTTTGTGGATCTATTGGCTATACAGCTTCACAGTCTTCTGATTTTTCACCAGATTATTTTAAAGAATCTAACCTTAACCCTACTTGGCAGTGTAATTTAAGGGATATAGTAACAGACCTACAAGGAACCATTATAGGTTTAAAGCAGATATGCATTACAGGAAATCAGACAAAGATAGGGGAAATTCATCCCTCAGACCAGATTTGTGATTCACAGTTAATAAATTCTCCTGAAAATTATCCATTTGGAGTCAATGAGGATCTCAAAAACATTGTGCATAACCCCCATGCTGCACATCTGTTAATCCTTGAGCAACTTTTTAATTTCAGATACAAAGTTGATATACTCAAACCAAATATTGCTACAAATAGTAGTACATTGGATGCTATACTTGAAAAAATGGAGTTGTTTGCATCATTGACTGGTTCCTCTTCCTATGTTCTTGAGAATCAAGCGGGCTACAGACCTGATTTTTCTGAAGTTAGTAACCCTGACACTCACCCTAAGCAAGAGGGTATTAATGAAAACAAAAAGAATAAAAAGAAAATAAATTTAAAAAATAGAAGAAATCATAGCAATAAAGTAAATAAGAAAGTAACCTCCAATGTGATTAAGAAAAAGAGTAAAAAGAACAAGCTGATTGGGCTATCTACTGAAGAGAACAATAATAAAAAGATAACAAAGAGAGCTGACAATATCAAGGAAATTGCCCCGAAACAACTCTATGCAACATATGAGGGTTGAAAACAAGGATATTTTTACCTCATTTCTTTCTACTGATCCTACTACTCTCCCAAAATCACAATGTGCTTTGGAGCAAAATGATGTTTTTGCAACCATAACTGCACAACTACAAAAACTAGACCTTGATTTGCAAAACTTTAGATCAGAAATGAGTTCTAAGCAAAACAACGCTGAGACAAAGGACAAATCTGGGTCTCTGAATAGCTCTGTGTCCCAGAAAATGGAATTAGTGGAATCAGTAGGCCTGGTAAATTTGGATGAGTGCACAATTATGATACTGTATGGCTATAAGCTTAAGGAAAATACTGTTACTAATGATAGCAAGATTAAGATTGTGAACCTACTTAGGGCAGCTACTGATGTAGATTTTAAACTTGTGGATATTGTTCAGATGTGAAAAGATAAGTATGAAATGGGTACAGAATGTATTTTTATTTTTAGTTCAGCTCCTAGAGCAATTAATCACATTTGGCTTAACAATAGACTTGAAGAAACAGATATGATATGGAGTTTGTTAACAGGAAGCAATTAAATAGTCTTATATATTCAGAATATATCAAAGAGAAGCAGATTAGTATATTTGGGTTGAACCCCATACCAAATGAAACTTCTGGGAAAATTGAACATGTTTTATATATTTGCACAGATTCTTAAGATAGACACTTCTGAACTCAAAATTAGCAATGTACACCGATGGCAACATGCACAGAAAAATGGCCAGGTAGATGCAATAATTCAGGGAGTACCTTCTGATTCTATTTTACAAAAAGCTGCTTTATTGGATAAAGTGTGAATTTATATTATTGAAAGTTCCTCTGTTTTTAAATCAAGTGTTACTGGTTTAGTAGAGGAGGCAATATCTATCAAGTCATTTTTTCTATATGGTCTTTCGAAAGTTAGAATTGAAACAGTAAGCTTAAGACTGTCATCACAGACTTATTGGGACAACTTCTTACTGTCTCCATTTTGGATAATGGGGCCATCCAAACTACTAGGGCAGATATCAAATATGAATCTGATCAAGTCTTTCTAATCATAAAGTACCAAACTTTGTATAACAACATTCTGAATAATATTAATTTGCTGGATTCAATGGGATCATACCTGATGCCTATTGAGACATCAGATAACATTGAGCTTAACTTTATTAATCAAAATGTAGATCTAAAAAAATCTCGGATGGAAACAGTAAACAATCTTGAAACATCCTATGAGTTTGTACCAAATATCCCAGTCAGTAACAGGTTTGAGGTACTAGACCTTAATAATTGACAACCAAATTTAGAATTAAAAGAGAATACTATTACACAAAGAGCTCAGCATTTTCTGATAAGCTGGAATATTTCTGGCCTTGCTTCTAAACTTGTTGATGAAGAATGGCTGAGCTATATAAAACGTTTTCAAGTAATCTGTCTTCAAGGAACTTGGCATGCAACTAATACTGATGTGTCCCTGACTGGTTACCAGCTATTTAAGGTCCCAGGAAGAAGACTGGCAAAAGTAGGCAGATTTGTGGGCGGACTTGCTACATGGTTCAGGACTGATGTAAGTTTCAAAGTTGAACCATTAATATCTAGTAACAACATTCAAGCTTACTATATATGCATTATTTGAAGAGGAAATTTAGTATTGTTAATACTTATATACCCCCTCAAGGGCACCAAATATTACATTGAGACCCTATGGGACATCTTGGAAGAAATAATCCATTTTATTTGGGCAACCACTGGCTATGAACTTATACTTCTGTGTGGTGACTTCAGTGCCAGAACTGACAGTTTTGATGGCCACTCAGATAACAACTATCATAACTGGTGTCATCTAAATACATCCAATTTCCCTAGGGCTACAATGGACCCCAAAGTCAATAAAGCAGGAGACCATTGCAGGGCAGTTAAAAATATAGACCGTACATATGCTACAGCAGCACATGTCATAAATCAGACTGATGGTGAACATCAGTTTACTTTTCAAGCAACTGAGAAAGTTTTACCTGAAAAGAGGGGAGGGGATTACAAAAGTCATATTTTGCGATGGGAAGGCTTCTGGATGTACACACTGGGGAAATGTAAGCCTCTGGGCTTGAATGACAAGATTAGTCTAGCACCTTATGCTAAATATAGGTGGAAATGGAGATGTAATCTTTAATCTATTAAAGGGACACTGTCAACCTGTTTGTCATCATATTATTTCTAGCTGAAACTCCACATTTTATGACTGCTTACCCTCAAATATACTGATATTGCTGTTTGTTTTGTCTGTCTCCTTCCTTAGTAGTACTGAAATGCATGGCAATGTATATTTATAAACAACCTTGTTTTTGTTTACAATCCTGGTTCTTTTCTTACTGCATACTTCCTGAGCATTAGAAACACATCGAAACAGTGCTTTCACTCATAAGGCAGTGGCCACCTATACTCCCACTGCATCATGAGGGGCTAGACTGTTTTGTGGGTGTTCCCAAGTCCAGGAAAGATGCATCTGGGGGTTGATCAAGGAATGTAAACAAGCCTGTTTTGGTGTGATAACACCAGTATGTTGGGCAGTATGTTTTTTACTTTTTTAAAGAAAATAAGAGTCAGAATCAAACTACCAGCTACATCAACAATCTTTACATAATTTTTGCAATCATAAAATATGTTTTTTAAACTAGGGACACTTTGAGACCTCAGGGGGTTGACAGTGTCCCTTTAATATGATTTATGGATTTACATCTAGGTGCATTTGAATTTATACTTTTTGAATGTGACTGGTTTTATTCATATGAATAGTGTATGTATAATTAAATTGGTGTTAGGTTGTTCTTAGCTCTGTGGTGCATCCTTTGAATAAATGATAGATATTTGAATAACTAATATTCATTTTGGGATGCATACAATGTTTTTGGATGTTTTTGTATATATATGATCCATCAACAGTATATTTATATATATTTTTAAATAGCATGAATATTGTGTTTTATAATTTCAGCACCTTACTTTGGATAAAAGAAAGATATGCGATCTCTTTCAAAATAGTATCTTATTTGAGTTCATATTGAGTGCTGATATTTATAATATTGTGAATATGACATACATATATAAATACATATGTTTTCTTTTAAAGTTGGTATATGTGTTTTTGTATATTCTACATTAGTGTAGTATGTTTTTTTTATATGAGCTATTTTATATGGTGCTTGTTTCACTTTACACTTATGGTAATTGTGGACACTGATGATGATGTCATCTGTTTGTGCCTATTTAAGGCAGGTTTTGAATTGATGCAGCATGTCTTTTGATAAAGGACAGTTGGTCTGAAACTAGTCAAGATGTGTTGTCTTCCTTTTTGATATTTTAAATAAAATATTGCACCTGGAATCAGCGAGCAGTGTCTTTATTGTGGTGGTGAGTGCTAGACTTTTTTGGAAAATTAAAGCAGGTGCTAAGTTGACAAACATTCTAAATATCCACTTTTTAGCCTCCCTAAATGGAAGAATCACCTTATTGGTTGCTGGCTGCTGGAGGTACGAACAAGTTAAAATTTCAGATTGATTCTTATATACCTGTGTCTATTTGATTGGAGCATTATTCAAATATGTTTTGTGACCCAACAATAGGGAAATCTAAAATTCTCACTAAACCGGGCATGTCTTTATTCAAGTAGATATCATTTAGTGAAACATATGTTTCCTTTGTATAGCTAAAAATAAGAAAGGTGCCTGGACCAGACCTAATTTCTTCAGAAGTTTATGTACCAGCCCCCTCCCTCTGGACTAGGATATAAGCTAGTCATTGTAACTATTGTTGCAGGAAACTGGATTTCCCCCAGTCATGGAAAGGAGCAACTATTATTTCAATTCATAAAAAGGGTGACAAAGCTAACCCACTTATGTACAAGCCAATATCACTTCTAGATGTTACGGGCAATATTTTTGCCAACATTGTTTTAGAGAGGCTCAGTGTGGAATTAATTCAGCTAGGAGGACTCCCTGACTTCCAAGCAAGCTTTCAAGAGGGATATTTTACTACTGATAATTGTTTTACCTGAAATCATTTATTTGAGAAATACGTTAAACTTAGAAAATAAATGATCTATGTAGTTTATATCAACTTTAGTTCTGCATTTGACTCAATCTCTTGACAAACTCTTTGGAAGGAAATGATTGCTAAACGTATCTCCCCTCTTTTAGTTTACATAATTAGTGAGTTGTGTACTGACACTTGAGCCCAAATTAGAGTAGGATCACCTAATCAATTATCATCACCCTTTCCCACTAATCAGGGAGTTAGACAAGGGTGTGTTCTCACTCCCCTTTTGTTTTGCCTTTACATTGATAAACTGTTGGGTACACTAGAAAATTCATCTTCTGATTCTCCTAAGGTTCTAACAAGAGAATGTCCAGTTTTGGCTTTTGCTGATGATTTGATTTTGATTTCTTTGTCCCAATTGGGTATATCTAAGAAGCTAAAACTACTTTATGACTATGCCATTGATTATGATCTGAAAATAAATGAGTCTAGGAGCCAAATCATGATCTTTGGTTCTGGAAACCAGGTAAAAACTTGGCTAATAGGCAATAAAAAGCTTAATACTGTGAAACAATATAACTATCTAGGTTTAAATTTTACTCCAGTTGGTTCATGGTCTAATCATATTAATCAACTAATGACTAAACTGAAACAAACAGCTAATACTTAAAATATATTCAACAAAAAATGTGGTGATAGATTAATTAGACCACTTTTACAAGTAGTTAAAGTAAAATATAACTCTCAATTATTATACAGTGTTGAAGTTTGGCACTCAACTGGACATGATTCTCTTGAAGTCCCTCTTATGAAATTATTTAGAACAAGCTTACTGTAGGTTTAGGTTCTGCTGTTTCAGTTTAATCAGAGCAGAACTTGGCATTGTAGGGCTGAAAGCCCTTATCCAGGCTAGGAAGGTAAACTACTGGCTAAAACTACTTCATATAAACCAAAATCACATTTCTTCTATGTGTCTTAGGGAGAAATATGCCTGGTCCAACTGGAACCTACAACAATCTGGGTGGTTGAAAAATATTTGCTCTATCTTAAAAGATAACAATTTGTTGTTTTTGGAAAATTATGTAACAAAAGGTATTGCAATCAGTCTCAAATATCAAAAGTTTATCATTAGGAAAGTCTCAGAAAATTATAAATTAAAAGACTTGGAAAACATTCAACAACTCCACATATCCCATTGGTTAGTTCAGTTTGCTACAAATCATTACTATAGGCATTATTTGGATGTTTTGACTGATTTTAATCAAAGGGGAGTCTATACTCTATATCGTATGAAACTGTTTCCAAGCAAAGTTATAAAAGCTAGATACAACAAGTTTTCTGATAGTTGTGTAAGATATTGTGAATGCAATGCCCATGCCATTGAGGATTTAAAACATTATCTTAGATTGTTACTGGTATGTTAAACCCAGGTCCAAGTGGCTTGATCCACTTCTGCAAAATATGCAGGCAGATGATACCCAACTCATTTTATAGATATTATTTACTAGTAATGACAAACTAATCATTAGAACCACTTTTTATTTAGAGTTGATTCATAAAATTCACTTAAGGAAAATATTTTAGATATATTATGGGTTCTCCACACTTTCTGTATATGCATAACCTAATAAAATATAAGCTTAAATTCTTATTTGCACATATTCATATATGTATTAGGTTTTAATATGTAATTATGTGAATGAAATTATTTTATTATTTTAAATTACTGTCATTTGTATGTTGGTATTTTTAATGATTTTAAGATTTTGTATTGTAAATTCTTGTCAATGGTCTGAGACTGAACAATAAATTACTACTTCTAATTAAGGGAAGGAGTAGGCTTATGGGCAGACTAGATGAGCCGCATGACCCCCTTCTGCCATCACTTTCTATGTTTCTATATTTCTATGTCAACCTCCATGTAAATAAAGAAAATGGTCCCTCTTTGATCCTTTTTTAACCATTAGAACCCTATAAAGTAGAAAAGGATCTGTCACTGATCTGACCCCGCACATCCACACCACCCCAAACCCCACTCAGCACCCGCCCCAACGCAACCTCATTCACCTAAAAGTGTCCCACAGCATAGCTCCTTTCTCCTGTTGAAAAGACATCTTGATGCCAAAACCAGCCACCTTGATATGAGAAAACAAAGTAAGTTCATTAAATGTATTTCAATGCATTTTGAACTTTCACTCAAAGTGGGACCACAACACATGAACAAGGTAGGAGAAATGTTTCAAATCTGTCCCAAAAGGTGATTTCATGGTTGTTCCATGAAATTCTTTCAGATGGGATCTGAACATTTTCATCAACCAGGTTCATGAGGTGGAGTCATAAGAAGACTATGTTGAAAGTTTAATGGAAAAATATAGAAAAATGAACAAGTTATGAGTAAAGGCTGAAATATTTCAATGTTCACTCATAACTATGTTGTTTTTCAGTATTTTTCCACCAAACATTCAACATGGCCTTGTTAGGACCACACCTCATGAACAACACAGGTGAAGTTTTTCAGATCTGGGCAACAGGTGATGTTTATGTCACTCCATGAAATAACATTTCAGCCAGGATTGGAAACTTTTCACTGACCGTGTTCATAAGGTGGGGTCATAAGAAAACTGTGCTGAAAATGTATAGTAAAATGATCACGTTACAGTATGTCTGAAAGCTGAACTATTTCAACGTTCACTCTTAACTTCTCTTATGTTACATATTTTGAGCCCACACATTCAAGACAGCCATTTTTCACACCAGTTCATAGACATGTCAGGTGTCATTTTGCAAATCCTAGCTGAAACATGCTTTTGCCCTTGTGGTATAAAATGACCTTTCAGCCAGTATTCTGTAAATTCCACATATCATGTTTATAAGGGGGAGTCATAAAACAACTATCTTTAAATTTGGAGTCAAAACTTCAAAAAGAAATTTATGAAGGAATATTGTGTTTAGTACCAGCCTTAACCCCAGCAGGTAGTGCATTGTGATCCTGTGCCAATGAACTGAGTTCAGGAGTGAGCTCAGTGAGCCAGCTGCATGGGCCGAGGCTGGAGGATGGCGCTGTCATGTGGCACCACCAGCCCCAGCCTGGAAAGGAAAGGTGTGGGGTTTCCCGCATGGGCCCAGATACCATTAAGTGAAAAGAAATCTTCTCTTGGCATAGGTCTGTGCACATCTGTACCTGCAGTTGATAGAGTGTCCTGCACTTTGGCAGACAGGTGGACTCTTTGCCCTACATGTCTATAACTGTAGCCACATTTATTTTTATTTATTTATTTTATTTAGTTTTTGTTGACCTGGTAAGTGCACTAGACAAATCCTGCCTATTTTCAGGCATGACCTGGGGAAGGGGGATACAGATGAATGCCAACTGACCTTGAACCAGACGAAACTGTTAGTGGTATTTTTAGTGAATGAGGGACATTTTGCCAGGACACCTGGGAAATTCCCCTACTCTTTTTTCAATAAGTGTCATGGGATTTTTAACACCCACCTGAACTACCACCAATCCAGGAAGATGGGACCTCGGTTTAATGTCTCATCTGAAAGACGGCACCTCAGAAGTGCAGCACTCCTCTCATGCTGCACTACAGTGTCAGTACTGGAATATTAACCCAAGTGCCAGATGTGGGAGCTGAACCCACAGCCCTCTGATCTCCTGGCCTCGGAGGCAAGTGTGCTACCTACTGAGCCACTGACACTGATGACAAACATGGAAGCATGGAAGCACAGGGCCCAGAAGGCCCTGTGCTTCTGCAGCCTGCCAGATAGCCCCACAAATCATTGACTTCCATTGTCACATGGACGTGCAATGCCCAGATGGACTCTTCCCATGGCATAGGGCTCAGTGGTCCCTGTACATCTGCATAATGTCTGGCAGGTCCTGAATGGATCTGCATGAAAAGGATATGATTTCATTATCTCAAAAAGAAAGTCTCTCTCTCAACAAAAGCAGGAGCAGGGAGCAGGGAGGAGGTTGGAAACTACAGACCTGTCAGCCTGACCTCTGTGTTGGGGAAACTTATGGAATCACTGCTTAAAGAAAGGACAGTGGAGCACCTTGAATCCAGTGGAGCACAAGATCTGAGGCAGCACAGACTCACATCAGAAAACTCATGTCTGACAAATCTAATAGATTTCTTTGACTGGATGACCAGGGAAGTGGATCAGGGGGAGCGGTGGATGTGGTCTACCTTGACTTCAACAAGGCATTCAACACTGTTCCACATAGGAGGTTTGTAAACAAGCTGGGCAGCCTGGGATTGGGTCACAAGGTGGTGAACTGGGTTGAAAATTGGTTGAGGGATAGAACACATAGTGTGGGGGTAAACAGAGATAAATCCAAGGAAGGTAGAGTGACCAGCAGGGTGCACAGGGATCAGTTCTTGGGCCAGCACTGTTTAATATCTTCATTAGTGACAATGTGGAGAGGCTATAGAGGAAAGTATTCACCTTTGCAGATGACACTAACATCTGCAGTAGGCTAGACACTCCAGGAGGGTGGAAAAAATGAGGAAGGACCTAGCTAAACTTGAGGAATGGTCCAGATTGTGGCAGCTAAGATTCAGTGTGAAAAAGTGCAAAATCATGCACTTGGGGCACTAGAACTAAGTTGGAGGATTACATGATAGGTGAGGAGTTATTAATGGTGTGCAAACAGGAAAGAGATCTGGGGTGATCATATCTAACAACCTAAAGGTGGCCAAACAATGTGCCATGGTGGTAGCAAAAGCCAGTGGGATGTTCAGGTGCTTATGGAGATGTATCACCAGCTAAAGAAAAGAGTTGGTGATACTGCTGTACAAATTATTGGTGGCACTTCATTTGGAGTACTGTGTCCAGTTCTGGAGGCCACATCTCCAAAAAGACATAGCCAGGGTAGAGGCAGTTCAAAGAATAGCAACAAAAATGGTGCAGGGCCTGCTCCAAAGGTCATATGAGGAGATACTGTAGGAGCTTAATATGTATACACTGGAGGAGAGAAGGGAGAGGGAAGACATGATAGAGACCTTCAAGTACCTAAAGGGATTAAATAAGGTAGAGGAGGACAGCATCTTTCAGAAAAGAAGATGCTCTAGAGCAGGAGGACATGACATGAGACTAGATGGGGGTAGACTAAGGGGCAACGTGAGAAACTACTTCTTCACAGAAAGGGTGGTGGACACATGGAACAATCTCCAAGCATATGAGATAGGAGCAATGTCAGTGAGGAAATTCAAACTGGCATGGGATAGACATAGGGGGACCCTAACAATTCAAAAGAGGTGGTAGAACCAGAGATAAAGTAGGATCTCCGGCATTTTTAGTAGGTAGGGAAAAAGGGCTGACTGGATGGGCCTATCAATCCTTATCTGCTGTCAAATTCTATAAATTCTATGTCTCTATGAAAAGGAAATTCTTTGTAAAAAAATGCATTAATGTACCAGTCAGAGTTCATGCTAAAGCTATAAAATTAGAGAAATGTGACGTTAGAGTTTCCAACCCTAACTCCCATCACTTACAAGCAATAAAAAAGAAAGATGTCACAAGAAAACGCAGACAGCCATCAGCAGTAAGACAAACAGCATACAACTGTTTCCAGATGACACAAATGCAGCCACACCTGTGTGTGCAGGTTGTACAGTGTGCATGATTACCTTTGTCTGCAGAAGTGTAAGCCCCATTTGGACCTGCATTTCAGCATGCAGAAGTACTGCTGCAATGTGGGTATCATGGTTTCAGAAACAAAAGTATTAATTTTTCAAAAGGGTAGCAGGGTTTTTTTAGGGTGGCATTTTCCATTAAAAAAATGTAATATGTTACCTCTGAAAGCTTAGATTATCAATCAGTCCACGTTTATTGTTTGGCTAAATAGCCTTTGCCATGAGAATAACATTACACAAAGTTATACAAACAATTTCAAAATAATAGACAATTATTATTAAATAACAGAAAAGGTCACATATAGGTTAGTGCAATCCAGCTATTTTTTTAATTCATGTGTGTATTGTAGTAGCAACGTATTTTCATGTAATAAAGTGAAAATATATAGAGAATAAACATTCTTATAAGAGAGTACAAAATGTGAAGAAAAGCCTCTTTTGCCAGCTAAATTTTCAGAGTATCTTTAGTCTTTTTTTTAATTTCATTAATAGCATGAACATAATAAGCTATTCTCTCAAGTGCCCAAGTGTTCTCTATATGCATTAAAATATTAGTAAGTACTTCCTTGTCCACTTGGTAAAGAGTGGGGAGAAAAGGACTTAAACAATATTGTCTTTGTTTCATGTACCACCTACAGTTCCATAGCACGTGCTTTAAATCTTCCTTTTCCCCATAGCCACAGTCGCATTCCTGTGATCGTACACCCAGTTTTTTGTATCAATATGCTAGGGCATTACAATTAAATTGTTAAAATTTGTATCTCATAAATGTGAGTCTAAGCTTTTGGTCAGTAATTACATCCAGATATGGCTTATAACCATGAAAATAGTTATTTTGTGAGAACCAGACAGAATAATGTGAAGCAGTGATTAAATACAAATCCATCTTGTTCCGAAACCTAGAAACCTTTTTGGATACATATTTTTTATGTTTCATGCTTAAAACTATTCCCTGCCCAACTGCCCATCTGAAGTTTGTTAGTTTAGGTTTTTCTAGTAGCAAAATTATGTTATTGAACCAATACCCAGTCTTAAACTCCAAAGAATGCCAGGATTCCTTTTTGTATAAGCATTGCTTGGCTAACATGCCATCCTCCATCCTTGTACACTTTACCCAGTAACTAAGCTTTTTGCTTTCAGTAAGTGCATCAATATTTGTTAGTCATAATTCTGACCTCAGATAGGTGGCCAGGCATGAATGACCTAAGCTTAATAGACCACGGAGAGTCTTGTACAGAGGCACCATGAGTTTATTTGTATTTTTTATTTCCCATATGTCGGCTCCATTTAGGAACTGCATGTCAAATTTCACTTTTATTACTTGGATAAGAGATTTGATTGTCATTCCTCCATATTTAAGGTTAAATCTGGTTAACCTGACATAGTTTTTTTATTTTTCCAAAAGGAGTTCCACATGCTAGGTCCAGGAACAATTCCCTTGAACCACTACTCCTAAATAGGTGTAACTTGAAACCACCTCTATTTTGCTATTACCAACATACTAATTGCCCTCTGTCATTCTCTGTCCAAATATTAGAGCCTTGGATTTGTTCATATTAATCTTTAATTTTAATTCTTTTGATCTTTCATATATATATATATATATATATATATATATATATATATATATATATATATCTTTCATATATAACATTTAATTTGATCTCCAGACCCCTTTTGGTAAGTGAAAAAATGACAGTATCATCTGCTTATGTCTATATCAGGCATGTGATAGTCTTAATTTTTGGGTAGTCCTGATCAATAGTTTCACAGTTCAGGAGCATTTTTTTTATATACAGGGTTAAAAGCACAGGGGCCAACAAGCAGTCCTGTCTAACACCCCTATTACTTTCAAAAGAACTTGTTAAATGTCCATTATGACCCATTCTAATCTTAGCCCACGTGTTAATGTATTATTGAGCTATTATAACAACCAAATTTGGGTCTATACCTCGATCTATCAAGATTGCCCGAAGAATCCCATGTGAAATGTTATCAAAGGCACTAGAGTAATCAATGAATATAGCATACAGATTTTGATCTCTAAGTCTGACATATTTCTCAATAAGATGGTTCAAGACAAATATGTTGTCAATTGTAGAATAATTGGACCTAAAGCCCGCTTGATAGGGAGAGATACCCCCAGTTCTATCTATTTCCATCTTAAGTCTCTCTAATATTAATCTTGAACATATCTTTAGGTTTCTGTCCAGAAGGCTAGTGGGCCTGTACATTGCTGGTTCAAAAAGGCTTCCTTTTTTGTGAATAGGTACAATACTGGCTCCTTTCCAAGTCTCAGGGTATCTATTAATTTCAATGCACTTATTATAGAAAATGGTCAAAAACTTACACCATAAAGGCGCAGTGGTTAAATATACCTCTACTGGAATTTCTTCTGGTCCCACAGCTTTTTGCCTTTTTAGTGAATAAATAGCAAGAAAATCTTCATCCCTAGTTATAGACTCAAATGAATGACCAGTCAGTTGGAGCCAGTTAGTATTACTGTTTTCATCCGATTCATAAAAGATATTCTTAAAATATTCCAGACACCTTTGCTCTGATATATAAGTATCAATATCTACTTTATATTTATGTGTCCCCCGGCCACTAGTGTCCAAAATGCCTTGCAGTCCTTGTTCTTGATCGCTGTTAACATTACGTGCCATTGTTTTGTGTAGTACTTCTTGTCGCAAAATCATTTTTTATATAGTCTTCTTGCCTTATTTAAGTCTGTGAGTGCCAATTTACATTTCGATTTATTGTAAGTTTTATACATTTTCCTAATATTAGCTTTCATCTCTCTACATTCTTCATCATACCAATATTACACATGATCATATTGTTTATTTGTGCCCGGACATTCTAGTTTAAACCATATTTCTGTATATAATGAGTTAATGAACTGTAACAGAGTTGTCAAGTCCAAGGCTGCTAAGAATTGTACAGTTTCATTTAAAAAAGAGTGTGTGAGTATCAAGGATATATCACCCTGTAAATTCTGTTTCCATATCCTGTTTTTTGAGGCTCTGATTTCAGTGAGCAGCAAGACATCCATATCACTTTTTAGTCTAGTTTCCTTATAAGGTTTTGTCCCAATTATGACCGGAAAGTGATCACTTTCTGCTCTTAGCAGAATGGATAAATTATGCCAATAATCCAAAGACCCTGTCCAGAAGACATCATCTACAAGTGAAGCACCCCTGGAGAATATGTAGGTATGATTACCTTCCGTATCACCTTTAAATCTTCCATTTAAGGGGTATAGATTATGCTCATTTAATATTTATATTCTGCCCATATTATTGACATTAGTATCCTTTGTTTTCCTTGGATACAAAAATTCTATTGGACAGGTATGTGTAAACATGGAATTATCCAGCATACCATCATATGTACCTATACGGGCATTGGAATCATCCATCATCAAAAGCTCTGCAGCTGGAAAGGTCTGTAATATTTCTGTAATAAGCTCATTTAGATTATTCCACAACAGGCTCAAATAGTAATTAGAGTTCTCTGGGGAATATAGCAGTTAATAATGACTAATTCCTGCTTTCCTTCTTTAAGATGTACTACAATAAAGATGTTACAAATTTTCCAACTTTCCATTTTGAAAAAACTGCCAACCTTAACCAACGTAATCAGACCTCCAGAATATCTTCCAAATCCTGTCAACCTAACTCCTGGTGTCTGAAAATATTCATAACCATTTAGTTGTATTTTATCGTTCGAGTTGTGCCAAGACTCTTGTAGACAGATGACATCATATCCCAGTAAAAATCTTTTACTTACATTAGCAACAATTTTATTCTGCCAACCAGTGATGTTCCATGTTGAAAATGTAATCCCTTTAATGGTTTGATTAGCTAGTTCTAAATGTGTGACATCTCTACCCAGTAGTCATTCCTCATTATAACTGCTAACTGCATGAATCTGTTTGATAATACTAACATACTAAAATGTCAGCAGAATAGGCCTAACGGTCTTTCGTGTCTGCTCGTTTGGTCAGCCTCCACCCTGGGTGCTGACCTTGCTGTCCCCCTCGCCTCTTCTGGCTTCTCCCTTCCCAGTTCTGGATATTCTTGCTGCATTGGATTTTGCTTCCAGAATGGTAAATAATGGTAACGGTATTACATTTTCACCATTTTGATGCAGAACAGGTTCTTTGGCAACATCTTTGAGTATTTTTGAATCCACCTAATTTAGACCTAGACAGTCAAGTTTGGCTGTCTGTGCTTATATTAGCTCCGCAAGCTTCGTATTTGATATCATTACATAAACTTGATTGTCAGTATGTACTCCCTTGGTTATGATAGATCCCATTTCTTCTACTGGTATGGATAAAAAGTTGGTCAAGAGGTCAATTATTGCACAAATCAGATTATGATTATTTTATTGTTTTAGTGGACCTATACTAAATAAAGTTAATATTTTCTGCCTTTCTTGTCTTTTTTTTTCTCCATTACTTTATTAAATTGTTCACTATTTGGATATGTGAGAATAAGCTCTTTGTCCTGAATCAGTCAGCTATTAACCCAAATGTAGTTTGCTGTTCTGGGAGAAACAAAGAGTATATCTATAAGAGTTGCTGAAGTGATGGGAATATTCTTAATCGCTACTATATCCTCCTCTGCTAAATTGGTCCCTATTTCCTTGTTTAAATAATCCAGAATTTGAAGCTCATAATTAGCAGGGTCAAAGTCACCCCAATTCATTAGGCAGTAGAGCCTAATAAGTGGAAAAGTTCCCATTATGGTGTTTGTTCCATTCAGATGTTTACCATGCATTTTGGGTGGGATATTCAGAGCAGGTGCACCATGCTCAATAGGGATGCACCCGCACAAGAGTGGCCATGCTTCAAAGTGCGATATTGAGCAGCATCGGATGCACAGTACAAAACCCAATACACCGCAGCGCAACAGTAATGAATGCATGCACAAGTGCAGGGGCAGCACCAGGAATAATGTGCGCAGTGCGATATTCAACAGCAGGTGACGTGTGCAATAGTGGAGCAAGCGGAAGTTTCGTGAAAGCAGATATGAGCGAATAGAAAAGGGAGCAAGTGAGGGGAGGATGAATGTGCTACAGAGGAGCCATAGCGGTGGAGTGTGGAGACAGAGCAGCAGGGAGCTACGCAAAGAAGCAGGGGGCAGGTGTGGCCAAGAGGTGGAGGGGCGCCACTGGAGGTGTGTGTGAGTGAGTGTGTGTGTGTGAGTGAGTGTGAGTGGGCATGTGTGCATGAGGGTCTGAGCATGCCACAGAGGAAGGAGAGCAGTGGGGCAGAGGTGGGGCACACAGTGGTGATCTGCCAGAGGTGCACCCGGTGCAGGGGCAGTACCAGCAGCACACAGCCGGGGGGACCAGGTAGACAGCCACCTGGGGAGGGAACACCAACTAGGGACATGGCCAGTGCCACCTTCCTGATGGAAGTGGTAACAAGGGGTGTGAGGAGGCAGGCAGCAGGGAGGCACAGCCATGGAAGGGCCTGTTGGCGGTATGCCCACAACAGGCTGTGCCATGCCCACATCAGCTTCAAGCTGTACAGTGACTTCGAGATTGTGGCCTGGTACTGACTGAACCGGGCTATTCTGGGGTGGCTCTGTGAGCTGTGCAGTGAGGAGATGCAGGCACTCACACAATGAGGCATGTGCTGTCCGTGGAGACAAAGATCACAGCTATCATGAGCCTGCTCACCATGGGCAGCTTCCAGAGACCAACAAGGGGCACAACAGGAATAACCCAGTTGGCCACATCATGCTTACTCACACAGTTCCTCAGCGCACTGCTGCCACATGCTGCAGAGTACATCCGTTTCCCCAGCACACAGGCAGAGTGCACAGCAAACATGCAGGAGTTCCACAGGGTAGCACGGTTGTCTGGCATGCTTGGGGCCATAGACTGCACCCATGTTGGCATCCAAATGCCACCTGGCCCAGAGGGGGAGACAAACATCAACTGCAAGGGATACCCGAGTGTCAACTGCCAGGCGGTGTGCAATGCCAGGGGGTGCATAATCAATGTCTGTGCCACGCACCCTGGGGGAGCACACAATGCCTTCATCTGGCACCAGTCTGCACTGTGCCATAGGTTAGAGAGTGGGAACATCCCCACTGGCCATCTGGTAGGTCAGTATACAGTGCACACCGGAAGAAGGGTGCTGATGGGGGGTGTGGGGCATGGGCAGTGGTGCCAAGGGGAATGGCCTAGCACAGTGTCACAGACCACCATGCTAATGGTATCTCTCTCTACACAGGTGACAGTGGGTACCTGCTGCGGCCCTGGCTGCTCACACCATACCGGCACCCCTCGACCCCAGCACAGCAACAGTACGATGAGGCACACGCCACAACATGGAATATCATCGAGCGGGTGTTTGGGCTGCTGAAGGCATGGTTCCATTGCCTGCACACATCAGGCGGTGCCCTACAGTACAGCCCCTCAAAGGCCTGTGGACTATTCCTGACCTGCTGTATCCTGCACAACATGGCCACCAACTGTGGGATAGCCATTGAGGTCGAGGAGGGGGACAGTGGTGGGGACAATGAGGACGCTGGGCCAGCTGGTGTTGGGCAGCAACCCCCTGGGCAAAGCGATCCCCGGCTGGCCCAGCTGGCCCAGCAGCACTGGGACACCATTGCAGAGGAGCACTTTGGAATGCACACGTAGGTCAACAGGGCCATGTGCAGGCATCAGGGGCAAGGGCACAGCTGACAGCCAGGCAGGGGCAGACACCAGGGACAGTTGGCAGCAGAAGCATGGGAATGGGTGGGGGCCTGCACTCAAAGGCAGGGAACAGCAGGGCTGCACGTGGCACACACACACAGGCACACACACACCAACCCATGCCCACAAGACCACACACACACCCACCCCCACAGTGCCCCCACACACCCACACAGAACCCAACACAACCACACCCAGTGGCTGGCACTGTGTGTGCCTCAGACGCTGAGCACCATTGCACAGTGATGGTCAGCGCTATGCTGGCATCATCATACACATGCCACAGTGGCCAGCAGCTGGGAGGGTGTGCACAGGGACTGTGTGAGTGCAGGACAGGGCACCACACCCATGTGCACACACAGAACACCACAGTGCACACTGGGCTGTGGCAGACAACAGTTTTGGAGGGAGAAGGGTCAGTCATGCAGCACAGTAGCACAGCTGCCATGGATGCATGGGTGGCCCCTCTGAGACCTGCCAGCTATAACAGGCTGACCAGTGGCCTCATGGGGTGGCACCGATGGTCCCCCCGGGGTGATGCTGCATGAACGCGACCGTGTCCATGCAGGTGTCTGCAGGCCACCAAACATGCCCGCCCCAGGTGTTCTTGGTATGCCCACAGCCGAACCCAGCATCGACATGGCAGGTGTCACCTGATGCCAAGAACGGGGTTGGACATTGCACTCTGCGGGGTGTGCAGCAGCCGGGCACACAGCCAGTTGGCCAGTGTTGCCATGGCAGTCACCAACGCAGTGGTGTGCCTGTCGATGGCTGCGGTCACATCCACCCACTGTTGGGCCAACTCTGCCAGAAGCAGGGCATGGTCCCTGCTGCGCCGTTCCTCTGCCTGGTGCAGCTTCACACAGAGTGCATCCACTGCATCCATGAGCTGCACCTGCTTAGCCACAGAGGCCTGCAGTAGATTGCTGTGGTCATCCAAGGGGTCGTCTGCATGGCCAGCATGCTGGCCCCCATGATGTTCCTGGCCCTGTGGCACAGCACCCCGCAATGGTGGGTACCACACAGTGGTGCCATCCTGGGGTACATCGTCACATAGTGCACTGCTGCCGCCCCCTGCCCCTGTCCCCATGTCAACACAGTCCAGCTGCTGCCACTGCCCTTCCGGCTGCCGTTCGCTGGGTGCCACCAGTGTGGCTGCAGTGGCACCACCAACCTCACTACCACATCTGCACACCAGTGCTGCCCCACTGGATGCCGCAGACACAGTCAGGACAAGGGCTGTTGGGCAGGCAACCATGCCAGCTCTGTCTGCACTGCTGCCTAGGTGGATGCCATTCATGGGATCCCCCTGTGACCCACCAACATCACTGTCTGGGACATGCATCACGTCATCATTGGTGCTGGAGTTGGCCCTGATCTGTGTCTCAACACACAGGACACCATGACTGGCATCACACTGGAACACAGCCAGGGCCTCATCTGCACCCTCACCACAGGCATCAGTCCGGACAGCTTTGCAGGGCTGCAGGTGGTCGGTCCCTCGGACACCTCTGGAGGTGGATGGGTGCTCCACCGGTTCCAGGGCCACCCCCTTAGTGGACACATCCACCACCGCTGCCCCATGCAGATGATCAGGAGCTGTAAAGGAAAACAGTACTGTTAGTGGTTCCGCCTGGCCCAGGAGTCCACCCCCCCGCCTCCCACACACTGCCAGCACTGGTCCTACCATGTCGTGATGGGCTGCTGCCCATCTGGAAGCCTCCGCTAGGAACACCCTCTATGGCATAACACCACATGCTGCCAGCCACCTGCTCCTTCAGTGGCGTCAGGTGAGGCATGTCCTGCTGGCCCCCACCCATGGCTGCACGCGCTGCCCTGATAGCAGCCACCTTGTTCTTAATCCTCCTCCTGTCCATGCCAACCTTTTTCTAGCACTCCTGCACTGAACACTGGTGGCTGCCCTGCTGGTTGACTGCACTTTGCCACCTCACCCCACACTGCAGCACGGGCCTGTGGTGTGCCCCTCTGTCCACTGAGCAGTGGCTCCCTGTTGAGGTAGGCCTCGAACAGTGCATCTGATTCCACCCTGGTGAAGTTGGGCCTCCGTTTCTGCACTTTCCCCAGCTCCTCATCCTCCTCACGTTTGGTCATGCTTGTGCCTGGGGAGATGGACAGGTGTTACCGTGGACCATGCAGACCCATACAGACCTCCCAGACCACTGTCCCCACATCTCTACAGCATTGCACCTACCTCCAAAGGCTGCAATACTGATCCATGGCCTGTGCATGTCCATGGCACTTTTATAGTGCATCGCATGCAAATGAGGGCATGCGCAACTGTAATGGGATGTGAATGCAGTGGATGCGCTGTGGAATGGCTGATGAGCTGATTTGCATATCCTGGCTGAATATTGCATGGCTGCACCTTGCGCAATGGTGTTGAGCATGCTCAGGTTGTGGCACACCACTGTGATGTGCACAATCTACCCCACCCCACACATGCATGCGGTGCTGACACATACGCTAGCAGCGCAGCATACGATCCATGCACAGGAGGCAGTACAGCGCATAGCCACTGCTGTGCCTGTGGCACTGGTGCACAGTATGTCCGATGGGCACATGTACCATGGTGCGCCATGGGTGCCATGGCGCCTCTGCACAGTAGGCCTCCGCATGTCGGCACACAAATGCACCCTACTGTGCACCATACAGGGGCCTCCCAATAGCACAGTGGCGCTCCGTGCACGGACAGACCCTTGACCCTGCAGCTGCCCTTTGCCCTCTAGGTGCTGTGCAGCTGCATGGCTGCCCCCCCTATTGTGCAGTCCGGTGCCAGCGTGATTGCGATTGGCAGTGCCGTACCATGCTGCCTCAGCACGTGGGACATGTATGTTACTGGGTGCCATTCTGAGCTCAGCAGAGACTGCGATTGAGCTCACAAATCTGGTGGCTCTTGTGGAGCCCCATGTGGGTGCCCTGATTGGGCAGGTGCCCCTCCTGAGGCCTCGCACTGAGGTGTGACAGGAGGTCACTGAAGGCCGTGAGAAGACCACTGGGAGCAGTCAAACCGGGGAACAGTGTTGGCACCGCTACATGGACCTCCAGCAGCATGACCCCGACCACCTGGGACAACTGCAGGTGCGTGCCCAGTGGGGAGCCATGCCATGGCCAGGTAGGTGCTCCTTCACCATCACTAGTCATATCCGACTGTCCTTGGAGTGCAGGGTTCGGCAGGCCATGCCACTGGGGGGGGACAGCACCTGTGTTGCCAGTTGTGGGGGTACATCATGACCACTTTGAGCCACCACGGCCCAGACAGGCTGTGCAGGCACACACACTGGTGGGGGGGCCTATGGGTCAGCCGTGTACTGATGTGCCTCTCTGCATGTTTCCCCCCCCAGGCCCAGAGGACTGCCGTAGGGCCCGGATGGCCCAGGAGCATCGTGGGCAGGACAACATCGGAGGTGTGGCCATGCAGGCAGGGCACAGTGGTGGTGCTGGGGGTTAGCAGTGCCCTGCTGACCAGGATGCAGGTGAGTACCATGATTCTGTATACATCTGTGCATGGTGGGTTGCAGGGGTGGTGGTGAGGCATGGACCTTCTGCATGTGGCCCTTCCAGCCATGCACATCCCGCAGTGCCCTCTGCACCATCTTGTGGGACTGCACATGTGGGTGGGTGTTGCAGGTGGGCCGTGGGTGCACTCAGCACCTGGCTGGGCCACTGCCTTCCCACTGCATTGCCATGGCACCGGACAGCCAGGATGGTGTTGTGCAGTGCATGGTCGGTGATGATGTGCAGTGGTTTGCATGGCTGTGGGTGCCCAGGTAGGTGGATCATGTGGGCACACTCACTGTGGGTGGTCACATGCCATCCCAGGGGTACAGGCCACTGATGCACGCTATGCACGTTGGGTGGGCTGCATTGGTCAGGCCAGTCAGTCATACTGTTTCTTCTCCCTTGTCCTAGGTGGACCGTGCTGGGTGGCCATGGAGTGGACCCTCCAGGAGATCCTGCAGGTCACCTGAGCCACGCTGGAGCTGCTGGAGAGGATGGACAGGGGTGACCGTCGGTGGCAACACAGGTGCCACAGGGAGGAGAGAGAGGACCGGGGCCACTGGTAGGGCCTGCAGTGCTTGATTACACTCCATCCCTCCCTGGACTGTACCCCATGACCCCATGTCCCCCACCTTTGCCTTTCCCATTGTCCCTGCCCTCTCCCCTCCCCCGTTGCTGCATCCTTGCACATCCCCTCACCCATTGTAAATATCTGTACATAGTTTTTGTTGCTGCTGTGTTGTTTAATAATATATACTTTTATACTATGTCCGTGTCGGTCTCTGATTTGCAACGGGCACATGAAGCCTTTGCTGCAGTGGTGTGCATGTCTACTGTGGGGTGGTGTTGGCCTGGCTGTGGGTGTGTCTGGCAGGGTTCCTCCACTGGTGTGGGTGGGGGCCATGGGCTCTGCCCGGGGACTGTGTGGTGTGCCCTGTGCACTGTTTGTCTGTGTGCAGCAGGCTGGGGTGCATGTGCCATGTCCCAGCCACCTCTGTCGGTGTGTGCCGTGCCTGTGCGGCTGTGACCATTGCAGCTACACCACCACCATGCGCGACTGTGGTGCGCACAGTTGTGCTGACCCCACCACTGCATGCTTGGCTTCTGGCGTGCCTTCAGGGGCAGTCCATACTTGCCACCTGCCAGGTATGGCTCACTTGCAACTTGCATCCCTGCCATGGACTACTGCATGTCTGTCCCTGTTGCCACTGTGGGCGGTGCCTTTGTCTGCCCCCTCCATGCAAACCATGGTGCCTGGGGCGGTGCCTGTGATCTGGTGGATGTCACATGGGGTTCTGCTGCATGCGGCGGTGGCCTGGTCACAGGCCCCTGCACCTGCCATCAGGGTGGCCAGGTGCATTGGTCGCCCGCCACTTGGCTGGCTCACCGGCACCATGGTGGTGGGCAGGCAGCAGGTACACGGCACCATGGGCTTCGCAATGGCAGCATCTGTTGCCCTGCTTTGTGTGGTAGTTTGCCAGGGTACCCATGGGACTGGGATGGGGGGCAGAGTGTGTGCCCTGTGTTGCCTCCTGTGTGGCTCATGCCTCCATGCACCACAGGAGGGTGCTGTGGTGTCTGGTGGGGCTGGTGCAGAGATGGGGTGTGTGCATGAATGGCGGACCATGCTCAGGTCCTGTGTTCGGAGTGCTTTCCTGCTGGAGGCAGCCCTTCTCACTTGCGGGGTCCCTCGGGTACTGGTGCTGGGTCACCCACCTTGCAGTGCCTCTGTGGGGACCATGCTGGAGGGCCTTGTGTGGGTTGTGGTGGCATCGGTGGACGGTGTCACTGCATGTGGTGTGTGGTCATGGCGGGGATGTGGTACGTATGCATTGTGCCCCGGGGTGACTGGTTGCCTTGGCACAGTGGTGGGGTATGCCTTCAGTGCCATGCACTGTTTGGTCATGCTTCTGGGCTTGGTGTCTCAAGATCACCATACTGGGGGTGGTCAGCATTGGTGTGGTGCCGTGGCATGGGTGGGGCCTGGCCATCCTTTTGTTCTGGTCTCTGTTGGTCGGGGGAAGGTGCAGGGGCACCTTGCCCAGTGGGTGGGGACTGCTGAGTCACATCTGCTGTTGGTTCAGCACCAGGGGACATGGACTAGTGCTCCGTCCTGCACCCATCTGGTTGTGCAGCTCATGGTGGCCTTGTCCTGGGAGGGGCTGGGGGGTGGGTCTGTCTCTCCTGGTGCATGCCCCTTGGTGCATGGCACATCCATGGCTGCTGCTCAGCTGCTTCCTGTCTTTGTCCCTGCACATCCCTAGGGGTACTATTGCACATCGACCCTGCTCCATTGCGCATCCCTCATTGTGCTATGGCGCATCGGGTGCGATATTCAGCCACGTTGCAACGGTGCACCTTGTCCTGCGCATGGTTTGAATATCACACCTGTTGTGCCATGGCACACTGGACTTGAGCCTGCTCCCTCTATTGTGCATCTTTTTGGTGCAGTCAGAATATCCCACCCTTTATATTCTACAGATCTTGTGTCTTTAATTTCCTCCATGTTGGGGTCATTATATAATTTACCAGAATGGCCCTGGAGGAAATTAAAGAGACAAAAATGCTCAAATTAAATGAAAACAGTTACATTTTGCTGGGTTAAATGGGTAGCAGGTGAAGAAATGTGTATGTTGTATGTTGTTCGTCTTACCTGAAGATAGCTGTCTGTGGTGGCTTGTGTGGCCTTGTTCTTTTGATGCTTGGGGGTGGGTTAGTGTTTGAAACCCTAGCACTACATTTCCCTACTTTTGTGGCATTAGCTTAAACTCTAACTGGTGCATTAACACATTTTTTTTTTGCAAAGAAGATAGATTAGACAGACAGACAGACAGACAGATAGATAGATAGATAGATAGATAGATAGATAGATAGATAGATAGATAGATAGATAGATAGATGGATGGATGGAAGGACAGATAGATTATACTGGTGCAGCAGCACCAGTGTAGTAGGGTTGGCCAACAGCTTCTATGTTAACACCATACATTTGCACCTTTATAGCTTTGGTGGCATTCAACAAAATTGCCAGAATATTGGCATGTGTTGTCTAGCAGTCAAGATCTCAATATGTGCAAAGTTTCATGGTGGCAGCTTGTGCAATTCCTGAGATCATCTTAGGTCATTTTTACATTAATGTCTAATTTTTTTCCTATACTTAATGCATTGTTTTGCTCTCACCTACAGCCAAGATGGAATCAATTTTATTTTTTACTTTCAGGGTAGAAGGGACCGGTGCCAAACTAGTGCCCTTTGAAGGTTTTGTGAAAAAAATATTACACAATTCCAGAATTATCAGGATTTAAAGTTTTTGTTTTCTGAGCATACTCAGCAGTTTTTGGATAATACTCTGATACAACATGAAAAATTGTGAGTCATGAGAGCTTTTTGCTTTTGTACCACTTAGTTCTCACAATATGAAAACAATTTTTGGGGTTGTGATGGACTCCATCTTGTTTTTCTTTTAACCCTATAGAGCTTAGCCATTTTCCCATTTAATGTGCCTATTGACCTGATAACTTTTGATAATGGCACAGAGATGTCTGCACACTATGCATTCCAGCATTCACAATGCCATGTTATCATAAGTGGTTACACATATATCATACATTGTTTTTATTGGAGGAATATGCACTTCACAATGGTGGCACCCATCCCTAAAATTATGCAAATTTGCTATGTTTGGAGGCCACAATAATGAATTTGAAATTTCTCAATCAAGGCAAATAAAGTAGAACAGTTTTCCTTTGATCCACCTAACTCCTGTTTTTTTTTCCAGATCTGCATTTGACTTCCAATGCTAGTAGGCCTAGATGGTTGCTTGTACAGCATTTGTCTCATTATCGTATTTGACTTACCATTTTGTGCCATTTTTGCACCATGTTTTACCTCAATATAGTGTAATTTGTGATTTTGTCCCATTTACCTGGCACTGATACACCCTTATCTCAATGAAAGACCCATAACCCCTATATTTAATTAAAGTTTATAAGCTGAACTTTGTTTCAATATAAGACAGTTTGGTGAAATATGCTGTTTTGCTGGGCTTTTTGCTTTTGCACCACTTAGTTCTCACAACATGAAAATTTGTTTTGGGGTTGTGATGGACTCCATCTTGTTTTTCTTTTAAGCCTATAGAGCTTAGCCATTTTCCCATTTAATGTGCCTATTGACCTGAGAACTTTTGATAATGGCACAGAGACGTCTGCACACTATGCATTCCAGCATTCACAATGCCACGTTATCATAAGTGGTTACACATATATCATACATTGTTTTAATTGGATGGCTATGCACTTCACAATGATTACACCCATCCCTACAATTATGCACATTTGATATGTTTGGGGGCCATAATAATGAATTATAAATTTCTCAAGCAAGGCAATTATAATCTGAAATGTGCTTACTACTGTATGTTTCCCCAAGCGTCAAATGATGTATTTCCCACATGCTTGTTTACTGTGACAAAAAACTGTACTCTCTTTGCCATGTCTCCTTGACTGTTGTTCCCCAAGTTGTACTCTCCCTGGTCGTTCCTGAAAATAGGCATAATACTTGTCTAGTGTACTTACCCAGTAAACTAAAGCTAAATAAATAAATAAATAAATAAAGTAGAACAGTTTTCCTTTGATCCACCTAACTCCTGTGTTTTTTTTCCAGATCTCCATTTGACTTCCATTGCTAGTAGCCATATATGGTTGCTTGTACAGCATTTGTCTCATTATTGTGTTTAACTTACAGTTTTATGCCATTTGTGCACCATTGTATGTCTCAATATAGCGTAATTTACGATTTTGCCCCATTTACCTGGCACTGATACACCCTTATCTCAATGAAAGACCCATAACCCCTATATTTAATTATAGTTTATTAGCTGAACTTTGTTTCAATATAAGACAGTTTGGCGAAATATGCTGGTTTGCTGGGAACAGGGTCATTAAAGCAACTGTGGCATACATTATAATTGTATAAATCATGTCCCCTAGGCCCATAAATGATGATTTCATATTCAAAGTGGCATCCTATTTAAATAGCACCAGTTGATACTTCTTCAAGCTTATATCACATTGATAGGTCAGACATGGAGTTTGGGGTCAGTATGGCTGTTGCCCCAATCATTTTGATTATGGACCTTTGCCTGCCTAACTTTGTGGTCCCCTATCATTCATGATGCTAAAGGATGGACCCATCGTCCCTGATAATTATTTAAAACTAATTAGTAGCTCTTTCTATCAGAGTACGGCATTTGGTGAAAATATGTTAGTTTTTCATGAAAAGGGGTCCCAGAAGTCATTATGGTGAATTTCTAATTTTCTTTTTCCATGAACTCAAAATTTTAGGTTTGGGTCACTTCTGCAACCAGGGTATTTTTTTTCTTTGTCAAAGTGACTTTTATTTAAAGAAGTCCTACCTGCTACCTTGTTCAGTTTGTACAATATTAGGGGGTCGGGTATGGGATTTGGCATCAATATGGCCATATACATAGGCATTCCACCCTTTCATTTTGATTATGACTCTTACCTATGTATTTTTGGGGCCCTCTATCACCTATGGCACTAAATAATGAACCCATCAACACCCATATTTATGTAAAGCTAATTAATAGTATTTTCCAGCAATGTTTGGTGTTTTGTGAAAATATGCTGTTTGTCAGTGAATAGGAACCTGGAAGCCATTATGGAAAATTTCAATTTTTTTCCATGAACTCAATGTTTTTTTTTTTTGTTTTGATTTTTTTACACCTCAAGATGGTTCCCTGCAGCAGAAGCCAGTCATCCTCCTAAACCCAGAGGCTGTACCTGTCCATTTTACCTCAAGGTGGTTTTCTGTAGCAGAAACCAGTCATCCACCTTAACCCAGAGGCTGTCCCTGTCCATTTTTCCTCAAGCTGGTTATCTGCAGCAGAAGCCAGTCATCCTCATGAACCCAGAGGCTGTCCCAGTCCCTTTTACCTCCAGGTGGTTCCCTCCAGCAGAAGCTGGTCATACCCCTGAACCCAGAGGCAGTTCCTGTCCATTTTACCTCAAGGTGGTTCCATGCAGCAGAAGCCAGTTGTCCCCCTGAACCCAGAGGCTGTCCCTGTCCATTCTACCTCAAGGTGGTTCCCTGCAGCAGAAGCAGGTCATACCCCTGAACCCAGAGGCTGCCCCTGTCCATTTTACCTCAAGATGGTTCCATGCAGCAGAAGCCAGTCATCCTCCTAAACCCAGAGGCTGTACCTGTCCATTTTACCTCAAGGTGGTTTTCTGTAGCAGAAACCAGTCATCCACCTGAACCCAGAGGCTGTCCCTGTCCATTTTTCCTCAAGCTGGTTATCTGCAGCAGAAGCCAGTCATCCTCATGAACCCAGAGGCTGTCCCAGTCCCTTTTACCTCCAGGTGGTTCCCTCCAGCAGAAGCTGGTCATACCCCTGAACCCAGAGGCAGTTCCTGTCCATTTTACCTCAAGGTGGTTCCATGCAGCAGAAGCCAGTTGTCCCCCTGAACCCAGAGGCTGTCCCTGTCCATTCTACCTCAAGGTGGTTCCCTGCAGCAGAAGCAGGTCATCCCCCTGAACCCAGAGGCTGCCCCTGTCCATTTTACCTCAAGATGGTTCCATGCAGCAGACGCCGGTCATCCCCTGAACCCAGAGGCTGTTCCTGTCCATTTTATATCAAGGGGGTTCCCTGTGGAAGAAGCCAGTCATCCCCCTGAACCCAGAGGCCCTCCCTGTAAATTATACTTCAAAGTGGTTCCCTGCAGCAGAAGCCGGTCATCCACATGAACCAAGAGGTTGTCCCTGTCAATTTTACATCAAGTTGGTTCCCAGCAACAGAAGCTGGTCATCCCCCAGAACTCAGAGACTGTCCCTGTTCATTTTACTTCAAGGTGGTTCCCTGCAGCAGAAGCCAGTCATCCCTCTGACCCCAGAGGCTGTCCCTGTCTATTTTACCTCAAGTCAGTTCCCCATAGCAGAAGCTGGTTGTCCCCCTGAACCCAGAGGCTGTCCTTGTCTATTTTACCTCAAGGAGGTTCCATGCAACAGAAGCTGGTCATCCCCCTAAATCCAGAGGCTGGCCCTGTTCATTTTACCTCAGGATGGTTCCATGCAGCAGAAGCCAGTCACCCCCTGAACCCAGAGGCTGTTCCTGTCAATTTTACCTCAAAGTTGTTCCCTGCAGCAGAAGCCGGTCATCCCCCTGAACCCAGAGGCTATCCCTGTCAATTTTACATCAAGTTGGTTCCCTGCAGCAGAAGCTGGTCATCCACCTGAACTCAGAAGACGTCCTTGTCAATTTTACCCAAAGATGGTTCCCTGCAGCAGAAGCCAGTCATCTCCCTCAACACAGAGGCTATCTCTGTCCATTTTACCTCAAGGTGGTTCCCTGTAGCAGATGCCAGTCATCCCGCTAAACCCAGAGGATGTTCCTGTCCATTTTACCTCAAGGTGGTTCTCTGCAGCAGAAGCCGGTCATCGTCCTGAACCCAGAGGCTCTCCCTGTCAATTTTACCTAAAGGTGGTTCCCTGCAGCAGAAGCCGGTCATCCCCCTGAACCAAGAGGCTGTCCATGTCAATTTTACATCAAGTTGGTTCTCTGCAACAGAAGCTGGTCGTCCCCCTGAAATCAGAGGCTGTCCCTGTTCATTTTACCTCAAGGTGGCTCCCTGCAGATGAAGCCGGTCATCCACCTGAACCCAGAGGCTGTCCCTGTCTATTTTACCTGAAGGTGGTTCCCCACAGCAGAAACTGGTTGTTCCCCTGAACCCGGAGGCTGTCCCTGCCCATTTTACATCAAGGTCATTCCCTGCAGCAGAAGCTGGTCATCCTCCTGAACCCAGAGGCTGTCCCTGTGCATTTTACCTCAAGGTGGTTTCTTGCAGAAGTAACTGGGTCATCCGCCTGAACCCAGGTACAGCTGGAGCTAATTCTACAGGATTCTGCAATATTCCCAGCCTATTTTACTAGATTTTTTTCCTGTTTTCTGTTGAATTGCCACTGTTTAAAATCTGTCTTTTTTTTGTTTTAGTACTTTTTTCCCTGGCCACCTGTCTGCTTACCTCAATCTTCCAGGCATCATCCTGAGGTTTCCAGCCATCCCAAGGACCGCCCGCCTCCATATTCAGGCCCGCAACATACCTCCATGGCTTGCCCCCCCACAGGGGGGATGTGGAGAGCTCCCCTCACACTCTCACACCCAGACAGGATCCACTAGATCCGCGCACCCTCAGTGCCGAGCAAGTCCTTCCTTGGATATGGCCATCAAGCTGCTGCAACTGGTGCCCATATTTCCCTTTTTCTCCCCCCCCATGGATGTCTGTGTAGTGCAATGATGCCAAGGGACAGGAGCGCGTACACTACTGCATGCACCCCTTCCCAGCGTCAGTCACAGCACATCCCCCCAAGTCTGCCTATGGCCTGCCGTCACCCCCAGCCACTGCTAGAGGCCACTAGACCACCGAGGCATCCCGCTCCCCTCTCCCAGAAAAGGAGAGCAGTCCTATAGATGTTCAGTCCTTCTCCTCCCTGCCAACCCCCAATGACCCATGCTCGTTCCCGAACATGGATCGCTGGCGCAGCGTGAGGTAAGGTGTCCAATGCCTCAGCCTTCAGTGTCACCAGGCCGGCGCAAAAAATCTGCCTTCTGTACTCCATTTGCAATTTGTGTTCTGCTCTGTTTGCACTGATCTAGCTCATATCTTTGTATTGTACCAGGGTCTATAGACCAGCAAGGGCAATTTTGATCTTCAAAACATGCCTAAATCTTCAGAGTTTTTGCTCTTAAACTTTCCTGCTTTGCCTTGCTCCTTGTCTTTCCCTGTTCATCCCCCATCAAATCTCTGCAAGACTTGCCCCCTCTCTCTCTGCCTCTACCCAGCCAGTCTCACACTGATCACTTGTTCTTCTGCTCATCTCTCCCTGTAGAGGCTGTCCCTGTCCATTTTACCTCAAGGTGGTTCCCTGCAGCAGAAGACAGTCATCCCCTCAACCCAGGTACAGCTGAAGGTGTCTCCAGCACCGCTGAAGTGGTGCTTTACCCTGCTCACAATGGGTAAAGTCCTCTTTATAGGTATTCTTTATGTCCATTTACCTTATTGTGGTTCCCTATAACTAGGAGAAGGCGTTATTTGCATATCTCCCTGCTTTCCCATTTGCTTATTATACAGATCCACCAATAGTTGTTGCCATTGCAATTCTGCAATAATCTTGGCCTTCCCATCTGCTTCTTACACAGACCCACCAATAAGTGTTGCCATTGTAATACTGCAATAATCTAAGCCTTGCATTACGGCAGCCCCTCAGTGGGGTACCAAATATAACTGCTGATTCATTTAACACACACAGACAGAAAAAAAAACAAATATATATCGATCTAAATATATATATATTATAGCGGCATGGTTGCGCCACTATAGTTAGGGTTGAGCAGTCAGTTACATACTAAAGTCAAAAGTTTGGGCGTTAATAACTTTGGACCCATTCAATGGATTTGTCTGAAATTTGGTACGTGCATTGGGGCATGGTAGTCTCTTGATATGCCCAATTGTGTTTCGGTCAGAGTGCTGGTCTTTGTGTATGAAAGCACTGAAAATGCAAAATTATCCATTTTTGGAGGTAATGAATCCTTGTATGGCCATCGTGTGGTGTGCTACTCTGCGAGATGGCTCGGTTGAAAGAGCTTTGGTGGCCAAACATGCCGCTTTTTGTTTGGTGAAAAAATATTAAGGCATTAAAAAATTATGTCACTTTAAAGTTCCCATTATAAGTCAATGGGAAAATTTATATGTATATCTTGCGATCAAAGAATGGGGTTCTGGCCATCTCGTCCTGTCTGGCATCAAAGAACTTGCAGCCTCATGGTTCAAAAATCTTTGTTCCCGAGGAATTAAAAAAATTCTTTGACCGTGAGGTCAGCCATCTTGTTCTCAGTTTTCTGATTGCACAAACACAAATATCTTGGTTCAGAGGTCACTTCTGAAGTGAAACTTCAATGGGTTTTACTCAAGGGACCCCGATCTATTGCGTCATGGCTTTGGTTCCATCCAAATCAGTCCAAAAATAGAGTTATTAGCTTTTAAATTCTTCGTTCATGGCTCGCTAACAATCTTTGATCACAAGCCGACAAATTATTTGATCATGAGAATCTTTGATCGCGATTGTGCATCGCGAGCGAGGGACAAGATGGCCAGATTTCTAAATCAATTTGTGTAGCCCAGGTAGTCCTAGAGTGTTAAATTATGGTGGGGTTTGCTCAGGAGGCTTCGCTGTGCCCCATCTGCATAACAAAAATAATGTACTAACTATCCCTGGTAGTCTAGTGGCCCCCCCATCACAATAAAATATTAACATCCCTGGTAGACTAGTGGCCCCCCAATAAAATATATAATCCTATATAGTACCCTGGTAGTCTAGTGCCCCCCAACCCCTGTATTTTTTAACATCCCTGGTAGTCTAGTGGCCCCGAGGCTGTATAGCATAGAATTTTAAAAATGTTTATATCCCTGGTAGTCTAGTGGGCCCCCCAGCATAATGAAATAAATAATGATTTCTATTACCTGGTAGTCTAGTGGCCCCCTACCCCCCACCCATCCATTCCAGCCCACCCAGCACTCTACCCACCCTTTGCCAGCTGGCGACTGGCACAGCCCACCTCTCACCTCCATGGCCAGCCACCGACTGTCTGCATTACGAGCGGTAATGCAAAGAGACACTCTGAAAATATTTCTGAGTACCTCTTTGCATTACCACTCATAATGCAGACAATCAGTAACTGTGGTAGTGAGTAGGCTTTGTGCCAATCTGGCTGGCAAAGGGTGAGGGTGCTGGGTGGCTGGCATGGATGGGTGAGAAGTACTAGACTACCAGATAATAGAAATAATTATTTATTTCATTATGCTGGGGGCGCTAGACTACCAGGGATATAAACATTTATAATAATACTATAAAGCTCAGGGGGGCCACTAGACTACCAGGGATGTTAAAAAATACAGGGGTTGGGGGACATTAGACTACCAGGGCGCTACACAGGATTATATGTTTTTATTGGGGGACCACTAGACTACCAGGGATGTTAATATTTTATTGTGATGGGGGGGGCCACTAGACTACCATGGATAGTTAGTACATTATTTTGGGTATGCAGATGGGGCACAACGAAGCCCCCTGAGCAAAACCCACATTAATTTAGCACTCTAGGGCAGCCCTGGGTTACACAAATTGATTTAGAAATCTGGCCATCTTGTCCCTCACTCTTTATTCGAGAGAGAGCAATTTCTTTGAACGCGAGCATGCAAATACTTTGACTGTGAGATTCTTTGATCGCGATCATGCATCACGAGCGAGGGACGAGATGGCCAGATGAAAAAATCATTTTACTTAGTCTAGGGTGTGCTACGAAGAGAAATAAGGGTGGGTTTAACTCAAGGGGCTTCGTTCTGATGAACCATGGTGGTGAGTTACCGCGATTCTGTTTATTTTTTGAATTTGAACACTTTGAATTCTTTGATCGTGACCGTGCAAATTCTTTGATCGCGAGCCTGCAAATTCTTTGATCGTGAGATTCTTTGATCGCGATCGTGCATCGTGAGAGAGGGACGAGATGGCCCAATTAAAAAATCAATTTTCTCCATCCAGGGGTGTTGTAGGAAGTCAAATCAGGGTGGGTTTTACTCAGGGGGCTTCATTCTGTCGAACCATGGTGGTGGTTTACTGCAATTTCTTCAATTTTTTGATTTATAAGGTTCTTAAATATTTGTTGATGAGCCTGCTAATTCTTTGATCGTGAGCCTGCAAATTCTTTGAACGTGAGATTCTTTGATCGCCATCTTTGATCACGAGGGAGGTACAAGATGGCCAGATTTTTTATAATGGGATGAGAAATTTTAGTAATCTTTCATATTGAATATCTTGGAAACGGTTTGGTCTTTTGACTTGAAATTTGGAGGGAAGAAAGGCAATACCCCACAGATGTGGCTTTTGGTGCTTTGGTCAAGAAACAGTACAGGACGGCAAAGTTATGGCACTACAAAGTTGATGTTTTTCCTATAGGATAACATTATGGTGTTTACTGCATTACAGGAATTCTTTGCTGCCCTGCTGCAAAATAATGGTTTGGTCGGTTGGGCTGAAATTTGGAGGGAAGAAAGCCAACATCCCACAGATGTGTCTTTTGGTGGTTTGGTGAAATAATATCACAGGGCTGCAAAGTTATGGCACTCCAAAGTTGACGCTTTTTGCCATAGGATAACATTATGGCGTCCGTTGCATCTTTCAGGGCCCGTATCTCGGAAACGGTGCGAGATACCGACTTTTTGTCACAAATATGCTTAGCCCTCCCAAATGGGGGATAAGCACAAAACTAGCCAGGAAAGTCATAATTCATGCAAAATTTAATTTTTTTTTCTACGTTGTACGGTTCCTGAGATATAAGCAATTTAGTATTCCAAGTCGTAATTTTCTGCTCCAAAGTCAATTATTATGCATACATTCTTTGTTTTCAATATGTTTTTTCAATGTAGTTTTTGGGGAAAAGAAGGGTGTGCCCTTTGGTTACTGTGCCAGTTAGCATTTCCAGTTGTGCTTCTGTTACCGTTCGCATCACTGTTCCCGTCTTCGCCACAGTGTGCGTTACAGTTTGTGTTTTCGTTTGCACTTGCGTTTCCATTTTGTTTCACATTATTGTTGCTATTACCGCTACCATTTGCAATTCGCAGTGCCGCCCTGCGCATTAAGGTTTGCGTTTTCATACGCGCTTGCGTTTCTGTTTCTGTTGGCTTTGTTGTTGCTGTTACTGTAACCATTTGTGTTTACAATTGTGGTTCCATGAGTGTTTCCTTTACGGTTTGCGTTTTTGTATGTGCTTGCATTTCTGTTTACTTTGGCATTATTGTTGCTGTTACTGTTACCATTTGCATTTACAATTGTGGTACCGTGAATGTGTGTGTTACCAGTTGCGTTCTTTATGCACTTCTATTTGATGTCTCCGGTTATGGAACTGTTCGATTTGGTGTCAGTTTGTGCTTGCATTTCTATTACTCTTAGTGTTACAATTTACATTTGTGTCACCATGTTCATAACCCTTTGTGCTTGCATTTCCATTGCACTTGCTGTTACTATAATCACACAAAATCACGTGTTGAGAGCGCGGGGCCCAAAGGGCCCCATGCTCCCACCAACTTGCTCAACTTTCTACTTTTCTATTCTCTCTTAAAAAGTATGGAAATTCTATGCAAAAAACTTTGTTAATGCATCAGTTAGAGTTCTTCTACAGCAACAAAAGTGAGGAAATTCGACATTAGGGTTTCCACCCCTTGCACCCCACCCCAACCCTTCCCCCACTAACAGGCATTGGGGTGTGCACTGAGGTCATTGGTCCTAACTCTCACTCCATTCTCCTACACTGCACCACCTCAGCTTGTTTACACATGGGATGGGGTGAGAGTTAGGACCGATGACCCCACCGCACACCCCAATGCCTTTTGGTGGGGTAGGGTGCAGGGTGTGGAACCTAATGTCAAATTTCTCACTTTTTGCTGAATGTAGAAGAACCCTAACTGATGCATTAACAAGTTTGCATAGAATATATATGTGTATATATATATATATATATATATCTATATATATATACTGTGTATATATATATATAGATATATATAATAAGTGGCACAGTGGTGCCACTATAGTTAGGCTTGCATAGCCATTTCTATGTTAAACCTCAAAGTTTGTACTTTAACAACTTTTTAACCGTTTGTCTGATTTGCCTGAAATTTGGAATGTGAAAAGATTTGTCATGGATCTCTGGATCCGGAAATTTTTACATCGATTGGATGTATGGTTGTTGAATCATAGCATACTCAAAAAGTGAAGAATCCAAAACGTTGAGTTTTCTTTCTCCACCCATAATGCACTGAAGAATGCACTTGACTGGGTTCAAATTGGGTTGGCTGCATGGGTTCTGGCAAAGGCATGCCCTTTGAAGATTTTGTGAAAAACTCTTGTTCCATTCAAAACTTACAACATTTTTAGTGTCCCATTATAGTTTATGGGAAAATTTATATGTGCACTGCGAAAACAATCGTGATCACATTTTTTTGATCGAGCTTGCCCTAGAATGTTGTCATGATGCTGCCATCTTGTTTTCAGGTAGCGACAGAGAAAAACAATTATAACTCAAAAAATACTGCACTTGTGAACACAGCAATCATTGGGTTTACCTAATCGGGCCCTGAGGAACATGCCCAAGGCATTAGTTCATGGCTAGGTGGCCTGGAAATGCATTTTACAACTTTTTTAATTTTTTTGATTCTGACAACATTTTTTGTGCTGCAAAAACATTCACAACAACTTCAGATATGATTGCGGTAACATTTTTTTAATTGCGATCACATTTACATTATAAAGATAGGAGAATTTTGCTATGTGCTCCTTTTCTTTTTCACTTGATTGTGGCAAGGTGGATTGTGCGATTGGCCTGAAATTTTCAGGGTACGAACATACGAACATATGAAATTTGCCAGCAGATAAAGGCCTAGAGGTCTATCAAGTCTGCTCGAATGTGCAGCTAGCACCCCTTATTCTGCAGCTGCCCCTCCCTTCCACCCTTCCCCTTCATTAACCCTCCCCCTTGTCCTGTCCCATCCTCGTTTGAAGCAGTCCACTGTTCTACTGCATACCACTTCTGCAGGTAACGCATTCCACCCAGCCACCACCCTCTCTGTAAAAAAGTGTCTCCTCATCTCCCTCCTGAACCTTCCTCGCTCCAGTCTCATATCATGGCCCCTGGTGGCCCTCCCCTCCCTTACTTTGAACAGCCCCTCTGTACCTGTCTTGTTTATTCCTTTCATGTATTTAAAGGTTTCAATCATGTCCCCCCTGTCTCTCCTCTCCTCCAGTGAGTACATGTTCAACTCCTTCAACCTCCTCTCATATGATAAGTCCCCCAGACCCTTGATCATCTTTGTCGCCCTGCGCTGCACTGCCTCCAGTAACTTAATGTCCCTCTTCAGATACGGATGCCAGAACTGCACGCAGTACTCCAGGTGTGGTCTAACTAATGACCTATACAGTGGCAGAATCACCTCCTGCCTCCTCGAGGATGTACCCCTTGCAATACAACCCAGCATTTTGTTGGCCTTTGCAGCTGCATTCCTACACTGTGCTGAGTTGTTCATTGACCCTCTGATGAGCACACCCAGATCCTTCTCCTCCTCTGTCTGGGCTAGCTGCACTCCCCCTAGCTGGTAAGTCCTCCTTGGGTTCTTCATCCCAAAATGCATCACCTTGCACTTTTTGGCATTAAAGCCCAGTTGCCAGGTGTCTGACCAGGTTTCAAGCTTTGCCAGATCATCCTGCAACCCCTGCCATCCCCCTAGGTCATCCACCACCACGCCAACCTTGGTATCATCAGCAAACAGACTGATCTTGCTCTTGATGTCCCATGATATGTCTGCAATGAATATCCCAAACAACACTGGTCCCAACACAGAGCCCTGTGGGACACCGCTCATCACTGCCCTTGGGTGTGAGAGCTCCTCACCCACCACCACCCTCTGTTGCCTTCCCTGCAGCCAGTTTCCTACCCATCTCACCAGCATTGCACCTGCCCCTGTGCCTACTAACTTCCTTCCCAGCCTTCCATGTGGCACTGAGTCAAATGCCTTACTGAAGTCCAGATACAGGACATCCACTGCATGTCCCCTGTCCAGTTGCCTAGTTACCCAGTCATAGAACCCGACCAGGTTGGTTTGGCAGGATCAGCCACGTATGAAGCCATGCTGTCTGCTGTCCTGTAGTCCTTTGGCCTCTAAGAGGCCACCAGCCTCTCCTTCAGGATAGTCTCCATTAGCTTACCCATGATGGATGTGAGGCTCACTGGTCTGTAGTTTCCCAGTTCATCCTTGGGGCCACTCTTGTGGAGGGGCACCACATGAGCCATCCTCCAGTCCTGAGGTACACACCCCGAATGTAGTGAGGCATTAAATAGGTCTGCCAAAGGTCCTGCAAGGACCTCTGCCAGCTCCTTCACGAAGCCCTAGTGCCACGGATGTGCCTTTCACTGTTTTGGAGCAGAAATTTAAAGAGGTCCAGACCTACGACATTCCAAAGTTCAGAAATTTCCCCATTGGATAACATTGCGGCGCTTGGATTGTGCTATTGGTTTGAACTTTTCAGGGTGCAAAGCCCTAGCCCTACAGGTGTCCCTTTTGGTGGATTGGTACATAAACATTGAACATGGCCATAGTTACAGCACTGCAAAATTCAGAGATTTTCCAACAGGATAACACTGTGGCACCTGTGTCATCTTTCGGGGCCTGTATCTCGAAAACGGTTCAAGATATGGACTTTTTATTACAAAATGTCTTAGTCCCCACTATGGGAACTAAGTACAGAACTAGGTTACAAAGCCATGAAACCCCTGAAGTTTGAATTTTTTTCCTAGCGTCTATGGTTCCTGAGATATTTGTGAATTTATGTTCCAACTGGTCATTTTCATGTGCATGGACCACTAGTATGCCCTCAGAGTTAGCACTCACATTGTGTTTCAGTGCCCGTATCTTGGACATGATGCAAGATACACATTTGATTGGCTTTATGTTGCAAGAACTACTCACTCTCACCACTACAGCCATAAAAGCATCTATCCTAAACAGATAATTCTGCTGAGTATTTACTGAAGAGAAGGTAGGGCAGGACCCACAGCTCAGCACCATGGACACAGGGGGGAGGGAGGTGTGCACTAGTCCCTTCACAAAAGAAAGGGTCCTACAAGAGCTCAATAAGCTCAGGGTGGACAAGGCAGGGGGACCTGATGGCATATATCTCAGGGCACTAAAGGAGCTAAGGGTGGAACAAGCAGAACCATTATCAGAACTGTTTAGTGAGTCTTTGGGCATAGGAGAGGTCCCAGAAGACTGGAGAAGAACTCATGTGATCCCGCTCCACAAGAGTGGTAGCAGGGAGGAGGCAGGGAACTACAGACCAGTCAGTCTTACCTCAGTAGTGGGCAAGAGTATGGTGGCACTCCTTAAAGAAAGGATAGTACAACACCTGGAATCCATAGAAGCACAGGATCCAAGACAGCATGAGTTTACAAAAGGAAGGTCCTGTCAAACTAATCTCATAGATTTCTTTGACTGGGTAACCAGAGTGGTGGACCAAGGGGGAGCAGTTGATGTCACCTACCTTGACTTCAGCAAAGCTTTCCATACTGTTTCATATAGAAGATTGATTAATAAGATGGGTAGGCTCAGGGCGGGTCAGAAGTTGGTCAACTGGGTGGCAAGCTGGTTGACTGGAAGAAAACAGAGAGTGGTGGTAAATGGTATACAGTCAGAAGAGATGCAAGTCACAAGTGGGGTACCTCAGGGATCAGTTCTGGGGCTAGTCCTCTCTTCAATATCTTCATCAGTGACATTGCAGATGGACTGGAGGGTAAGGTTTGTCTGTTTGCAGATGACACCAAGATCTGCAACAGAGTAGATGATCCAGATGGGGTGGGCAGAATGAGAAGAGATCTGGATAAACTAGAAAAATGGTTGGAAGAGTGGCAACTGGAGTTTAACACAAAGAAGTGCAAGATCATGCATATAGGGAAGAGAAACCCTGAAGCCACCTATAGGCTGGGAGGGGAGTTGCTGGCAGTCACAAGGGAAGAAAGAGACTTGGGCATCATCATCACCGATGACCTGAAATCATCTAAGCAGACCACTAAAACAGTAGGTAAGGTTAGGGGAATGTTGGGGTGTATTAGTAAGGGTATCACAAGTCGGAAGAGGGAGGTAATAATCCCCCTTTACAAGACACTGGGTTAGGCCCCATCTGCAATACTACATGCAGTACTGAAGACTACAATTTCACTAGGATATTGACCAAATTGAGGCAGTCCAGAGAAGGGCAACCGAAATGGTGCAGGGACTGCATCAGAAAACATATGAGGACAGATTAATGGAGTTCAATATGTATAGCCTAGAGCAAAGGAGGGAGAGAGAGATGATATGATTGAAACATTCAAACATGTTAAGGGCATTAACAAGGTGAAAGAGTCTGACATGTTTCAATATAAGAAAAACAGCAGGACAAGAGGAGATTAGAGGGAGGCCGATTAAGGGGTAATGTGAGGAAGTTCTTTTTCACAGAAAGGGTGGTGGATGCATAGAACGGCCAACTGCAGGCAGTGGTGGATATGAATACAGTGCAGGGCTTCAAACAGGCATGGGATAGGCATAAGGGAGAAATACAGATGAGTATGAATAGATAGGCCATTGACAGAGCAAAGGCCGATGGCACATTCATAAGGCAGAAAAAGAAATGGGCAGACTGGATGGGCCTTGCGGTCCTTATCTGCTGTCAACTTCTATGTTTCTATGTTTCTATAATTGAATTTTTTTTACACCTCCTACAGTTCCCAAGATCACACACACGCACACACACACACACACACACACACACAACACACACGCCTTCCTTGCCTTATAGGGCTGCTGTATGGCTCCATGCTTATCTTTAAGTGGGAGTGCACGGCCCAGAGGGCCAGCGCTCCCACAAACACATACAGTTATTCACAACTGGGCAGCTTGGTGGGCGCGCAGGGCCTCTCACCAAGACATTCCATTTACTACTTACATTACACTTTTAAAAAAAGAAAGGAAATTCTTTGCAAGAACTTTGTTAATCCATTGATTAGGGTTGTTTCCACACCAACAAAAGTGTGGAAATTCCACGTTAGGGTTACCATCCCACCCCCACGCCCCTCCTCAAAACCCTAACTCCACATTCCCCCAAAACCCCGCCCCCACCACACAATACATTGTACAGCACTATACTACTCTGGCACATCTGTAAGCACAATAATCACAACACTGTACTACTTTCACATACCACTATGTAATGCAAACACAAATACAGTATAAGTGACTCTATACTGCTAGCACAGTGTGATGACACATTACTGCTGCCATATCTTCCTAATACAATTACATTTAGTCTGCACATATTTTTAAAATATTGATTTATATGTGTCATATTCCTACAATTGGGTCATTGCAAGTATTGTCACTACCACATGTGGTAGCAACACAGATACACCTGCCACATGCACAGTACTTTACAGATACTGCTTCAGTGGTAAACTACCACCAACACATGTTGTTATGCTGCTGCATTACCTGGAAACACTGATTAGCAGTACCTTATAGTTATCTTTGCATGTTACAACTATTCCTTTTACATCTTACTTCTAAACTATGCTACAAGACATTGCTTTTCTTACTACCACTGTTTGTTATTAGGACTAACTCACTGTATCACAAAACATAATGTAAAGATCCAAAGACTGTTGCTAGGCTCACAGAAACTGTCATTTTTAGTACACTATGTGTGGATCACATCCACATGTCTGTGTATCCCTAAGCCACTATTACAGCTGCAGAACTCATATACTTCATGGACTGTCACAATGCCTCTGTCTTCTGGAATGTTTACAGACTTGTCTTTCACTTTTGTTACCTGATCCTACTTGTCCCTGGTTGCTTGTCTTGCCTTGCCCCTTGCTTTGTTTGCATGTGTGTGTGTGTGTGGGGGTTGGGGGAGGAATGCGGAGTTAGGTTTTGAGGAGGGGTGGGGGTGGGTGGCGGGTGGTAACCCTACGACAATTTCAACACTTTGGTCAGCATGGAAACAACCCTAACTGATGCATTAATTAAGTTTTTAAAGAATATATATATATATATATATATATATATATATATATATATACACACACACACACACACACACACATATTGCAAAAACTGCATTAATGCACAATTAGGATGAAGCTTCAAAAGTAAGGAAATGCGACCTTAGGGTTCCCAAGCCTAAAACCCCACCCCCAATGTGCATGGAGGAACAGGCATGGGGGTGTATTGGGGTTGTGAACCCTAATGCACACCACATTCCATGAGAAAGTTAGGTAAGATGTGTACAGCATAGGAAAATGGGGTGAGCATTAGTGTTCACAACCCCAAAACACCCCCCTCATACCTGTTCCTGCATGCACAGTTGGGGTGGGGTGTTAGGCTTGGGAACTCTAAGGTTGCATTTCCCTACTTTTGATGCTTCACCCTGATGGTGCATTACCGTTTTTTGCTATGAATTTCCTTACTTTTTCAGATAGTTTACTTGTATACTTTTTTGTTTGTGGGAGTACAGAGCCCTTTGGGCCCTGTGCTCCCAGGGCACATCTGTAAGGCAAAGGCTTTCACCCTTAAAATTTCAGGCCATAACATAAAACAGTTTCTCAGACACAGGTAGCAAAGAAAAAGAAAAATCACATAAAAGTAAGGATTTGTGAGAGTCTGTATCTCAGAAACCACACAATCAATTCAGACAAAATTTCCGAGATCAACAGACCTACTGCATGAGGTTAAGCCTGCAACATTTCATGTATGTATGTTGAAGGGTTGCAAAGTTATTAAGGTGCAAAGTATGCAAAACTGAAGGACTTTTTGCGAAAACGGAAAAAAAAAACATGCACATTTAGGGAGGTTTGAGACATAGTATCTTGGAAACCACACAAGGAATTCAAACTAAATTAGCTACAGCAATGGAACTACCCCATGAGATTATGCATGCAAAGTTTCCTGTACATCCATTGAACCTTGGTAAAGTTATTAAGGTGCAAAATATACATAACAGGATGACCAGTTTGTAAAAATGGAAAAAACACATGCAAATGTAAGGATAGTTGAGACTGTTTCTCAAAAAACACATGAGCACTTCAAACTAACTTAGCCACATCAACAGATGTACCCCACAAGATTACGCATGTAAAATTTCATTCATATAGTATTGAAGGGTTGCAAAGTGTTTAAGGTGCAATGTAAGCAAAACTTGAAGACAGTGAGAAAATTTAAAAAAAAATGTAAGTTTAAAGATGTTTGAGACACAGTGTCTCAGTAACCACACAAGTTATGCAAATGAAATTGGCCACATCGACAGACATGCACCTCAAGACTACGCATGCAAAATTTCATTTAGATATGTTGAAGGGTTGCAAATTTATTAAGGTGTAAAGTATGATAAACAGGAAGACTACCAAATTAAAAGAAAAATGTACATTTTAGGATGTTTGAGACACAGTATCTCAGAAACTACACAACAGATTTGCATGAAATTTAGTACATCAAGAACTCTTTGTCTAGACTTTAGGTGTACCAAATCATGTACAAATCAATTGGAAGGTGCCTAAGTTATTAAGGTTCAGAAATGCAAAAATACTGGCTAATTTTTGTCAAAAACAGACTGAAATGTGCACAAATTACAATTTATGCACAAAAATCAATTCTTTCATGCCTGACATATACATTTTCCCATAGGAAATAATGGGGAATTTACAAATTTTATAACTTTTGAAGGTATTAATATTTTTCACCAAACCTTCAAAAGGCACATCTGTGAGGCAAAGGTTTTCTACCCTGAAAATTTCAGACCACAACCTAAAGCCATTTCTGAGATCCAGGTGGATAAAGAAATGACAAAAAACACATATTTTTCTGTTTTTTCAACACTCTGTATCTCAGAAACCACATAACGGATTACCACGAAATCTAACAAGTCAAGAGACCTACCAATAGAGATTATGCGTGCCAATTTTTGTGCCAAGCCATTCAATGGTTCTAAGGTTATTAAGGTTCACAAATACAGGTTTAACATAGAAGTTACTTTTCACCCAAATATACTGGCACTACTGCGACAGTATAATATATATATATATATACACACACACACACTATATATGTATATATCTATATATATATATATGTATATATATATATAGTTATAAAATGGGTAGGAAAAATTATCTCTGCTGGTTGGTTGAAACACATCACATGACCATGTGTATATCAGAGCACGACTGTACACCTGCACTTTCACCCCCTCCAAAACAATTTTGCCATTTTATAAGATAGATAACCACTCTAGAGTGTGTGGCCATGCTCTTATATATGCACGCTTTGGGTGGTTGATGCACTCAGCCAGTGGCCTAAGGCGTGCATCTATCAGAGCGCGACCGCACACCTTAGAGTAGGTTATCTATTACATATATATCTATATATATAAATATAGATAATTTACGTATATGTAATAGATAAACCACTCTGAGGTGGGCGGTCATGCTCTGATATATGCACGCCTTGGTGTGCATCAACAATCCAAGGCGTGCCTATATCAGAGTGTGTCCGTACACCTCAGAGTGGTTTATCTATCTTATAAAATATCAAAATTGTTTTGGGGTGGTAAACGTGCAGTTGTGCAGTCATGCTCTGATATACACATGGTCATGTTATGATCAGTATCCAATAAATCCCAAGCAATTTCCCTACCCATTTTATATATATATATATATATATATATATATATATATATATATATATATATATATATATGTATGTGTGTGCGTAAAATCATAACTTAGCCACAATACTGGGTTGGATACAAGGCTTAGATATGATACAACTACAAGTGCTTTCCTCCAGTAATTAACATACCATTATAATTCTATCCACTAATTCCTTGAGACAACTCCATTTCTCTTAGCGGGCTACCCAAAACGAGTCAAGGGCAGATGACACTCTCCAGAGCCACATTAATTCTCATCACCCTAGCAAAAGCAGCCAGCTATGACAGTTCCCCTGAGCACACCCTGATACCACCTCGGCCCCATACCCCAAACATGATTCATGCCATCACCAGAGTAGGAGAAACCTTTGTAGACTCACCAAAAGCAATATATATAGCCTCGTTCCATACCAGCTACTAGCAGCTGGCATTTTCAAGGACCTGTGGCTCCTTGTCCCACTACCCACACCACTACTAAACCAATTCCTCAGGGCAAACTAACTTACAGATTGCAAAAGATTGCCAGAATAACACAGTACAATAATGGAAGGAAAAGAATCACCCTCATTTTACTCCTTTTATCAGGCAATATACACCCAAATCCTGGCCCCACTGGTGTACCCAGTGTTAAGGGTGGCAGACTAAGACAGTTAAAGATAGCCTCCATTAATATCAGTAGTCTGCTACCCAAACTACCTCAATTCCAGGCTTGGCTCTCACAGCACAAGCCAGATATAATCATGCTAATGGAAACATTGCTATCCCCCCAAAATCCCAACGCTGTCATTACACTTGGTGGTTATACTATGTTCAGGCAAGACAGACTAAGCAAACGGGGAGGAGGATTCCTACAGTAATATACCTAAACAGTTTCATCAAAGGACAAGTGCTCTCCCACAGTACAGTAGATAAGGAGGTACAATGCCTATCACAAAAACTACTTCTAGGTAATCAAAATAAAACCTTACTGCTAACCTCAGTATATATACCTTCAGGCAAGCAAGCAATTGGTTTAGACATTTTCACTGAACACTTTAAGCAAATCAACCAAGACTGGGAAACAGTTGTGGTTGTAGACTTTAATATTAACTGGCTAGCACAGGGTGCAAATCATCAGAAAGACTTGATTTCCAGTCTTTACCTTACTCAAATGGTGACACAGGCCACACAATTTAATTACCAGATAGGTACCAGCTCACCTATTGACTGGGTCTTAGTCAGCCACCCAGAGCAGATCACTGATGTCTCTGTCCTCCCTGATACGCTTCGTGACCACTCCCCTGTGATGTGCATCTGGTCCAACAAGACTAAGAAACGACCTCCTCAATTAGAGAAGAATAGAACTGTGTGAAAGGGACTCCTAGAGTCCTTCAAGCACTACCTCAGGCAGATTGATTGCTCACCACTAGGTACTGCAGAGGATGCTGACCAGGCCCTGGACTTTTTTATAACAACCTTCACCAATGCATGCAACATTTTCGCCCCATTCAAAACCTGTAAATACTGTATAAGGGAACAAACAACAGTTAGATCACTGGCCCACTCCTCAAGCTTATGAAAGCTAGAGATAACCTCTGGCACGTGGCAAAAGCATCTGGAGAATGCTGCGACTACCTAAAATACAGAACAGCAAGAGACAAATGCACTAAATATATTGGGTTGGTTTAAGCTACACATTATAAGGAACAATGAGAAAAATCCTGGGGGAATTACAAACTGCTCTGGGATAACCTAAAAACCCTAATCGATAAATATGTCAAAGAACCCCCCTCATATGATCATATAGAAATATAGAAACATAGAAGCTGATGGCAGATAAGGACCGCAAGGCCCATCTAGTCTGCCCATTTTATTACCTTATGAATGTGACATAGGCCTTTACTCTGTCAATGGACTATCTATTCATACTCATTTGTATTATTGCTCCCTTATGCCTATCCCATGCCTGTTTGAAGCCCTGCACTGTATTTATATCCACCACTTCCTGAGGTAGGCTGTTCCATGCATCCACCACCCTTTCTATGAAAAAGAACTTTCTCACATTACCTCTTAATCGGCCACCCTCTAATCTCATGCTGTGTCCTCTTGTCCTGCTATTTTTCTTATATTGAAACCTGATAGATTCTTTCACCTTGGTAATGCCCTTAAGGTGTTTGAATGTTTCAATCATATCACCTCTCTCCCTCCTTTGCTCTAGGGTATACATATTGAGCTCCGTTAAACTGTCCTCATATGTTTTCTGATGCAGCCCCTGTGCCATTTTAGACAAACCTTACCCTCCAGTCCTTCTGCAATGTCACTGATGAAGATATTGAAAAGGACTTGTCCCAGGACTGATCCCTGAGGTACGCCACTTGTGACTTGCATCTCTTCTGACTGTATACCATTTACCACCACTCTCTGTTTTCTACCTATCAACCAGTTTGCCACCCAGTTGACCAACTTCTGACCCACCCTGAGCCTACCCAGCTTATTAATCAATCTTCTATGTGGAACAGTATCGAAAGCTTTGCTGAAGTCAAGGTAGGCGACATCAACTGCACCCCCTTGGTCCACCATTCTAGTTACCCAGTCAAAGAAATCTATGAGATTAGCCTGACAGGACCTTCCTGTTGTAAACCCATGCTGTCTGTGATCCTGTGCTCCTATGGATTTCAGGTGTTGCACTATCCTTTCCTTAAGGAGTGCCTCCATAATCTTGCCCACTACTGAGGTAAGACTTACTGGTCTGTAGCTCCCTGCCTCTTCCCTGCTGCCACCATTGTAGAGCAGGATCACATGAGCCCTTCTCCAGTCTTCTGGGACCTCTCCTGTGCTCAGAGACTCACTAAACAGTTCTGATAATGGCTCTGCTAGTTCCACCCTTAGCTCCTTTAGTACCCTGAGATGTATGCCATCCGGTCCCATTGCCTTGTCCACCCTGAGCTTAGTGATCTCTTGTAGGACCCTTTCTTTTGTGAAGGGACTTGTGCACACCTCTTTTCCCCCTGTATCCATGGTGCTGAGCTGTGGGCCCTGCCCTATCTTCTCCTCAGTAAATACTGAGCAGAAGTATCTATTTAGGATAAATGCTTTTCCTTGGTCCTCCTCCACATGCTCCCCCTTATCCCCTTTGATCTTAGCAGTACCCCCTCTGGACTTTTTCCTTTCACTAATGTATCTATAGAAAGTCGTGTCCCCTTCTTTTACTGTTTGTGCTAGTGTTTCCTTGGTTTGGGCCTTTGCCTGCCTTACTGCCTTCCCTGTTTCCCTTAGGGAAGTTTGGTATGCCTCCCTATCTTCGTCCCACTGCGTTCCCTTATATTTCCTGAAGGCCAGACTTTTGGCTCTGACCTTTTCTGCTATTGTTTTTGAGAACCAGCGTGGTTTTCTCCTTCTTTTGCTCTTGCTTTTCTCTCTAACACAATGGGATGTTGCTTCAAGTATTGCATCCTTAATGCTTGCCCACTTTGCCTGTACCCCCTCACCTGTATTTCTTCTTGCAAGGGCTAACTTAACTCTGCTGGCCATCTTATCAAAGTCAGCTCCTCTGAAGTCCCATATTTTTGGAAATACCATAACCCAGTACCCTAAAGAGACAGCAGACATTTTTAATCTGGCATTCACTGACCTGAGCTCTGTTCTACCACCTGAATATCTAACCACCGAGGATTCTGAAGCCCAGCTGTACACCAACTCACCTCAATTCTACTTCAGGCAAGTCAAAGTGTCAGAGGCTAAGAGATATGTAAAAATGGTCTTTGGCAAAACTAGGGTTGAAGGGGACACCACTGACATGAAAATCCCAGCCCTCACCCAAGACAAAATTGCTCATCCCATAACAAAGATCTTTAACTTGTCACTCAGGACAGCTAAATTTCCAAACAAATGGAAGATTTCACTAGCCACCCCAGTTCATAAGAGCGGTGATGGGACTAATTACTAAAATTATTGACACATTTCAATATTGCCCCCACTTTCCAAAGCATTGGAGTGCAATGTTTTGGACCAATTAACAAACTACCTTAACAAATATAACATATAATTTCAGTAACAATATGGCTTCAGGAAAGCACACAGCACCATGTCTACACTCACAGAGTTTACCAGCTATTTATATGAGGCCCTGGACAAAGGTACCCTAGTGGGGTCTGTCTTCATAGACCTCACTAATGCTTTTGACGCTGTTAACCATCAAAGTCTCATAGCCAAACTACTGGCCCTGGGTTTGTCTCCAGAAATGGTGCAATGGTTTCAAAACTACTTCTCACAAAGAACTCAGCATGTAAAAATAAACAGGGCAATGTCTGACCCAAGAACGTTGTCCCTCAGAGTCCCTCAATGGTCAGTACTTGGCCCCTTACTATTTAGCTTATTTATAAACTCCCTGCCCCAGGCCTGTCCTACTAAAATGCTACTGTACACGGTAATCGTTACTAGAAGCAAACAACTGAGTCAACTGAATAAGGAACTCCAAGACAGCTTCCAAATGTTAGAACTCTAGTTCCAACAAAATAAGCTACTGCTAAACTATAAAAAAGTGTGCTGTTCTCTACATTCCCATGTGAAAAAAAAGGCAAGCCCAATGTCAATACACAGTCATGACGGTGTGCAACTTGAACAAGTAACCTCATTTAAGTATCTTGGAGTATACCTAGATGAAACCTTCTCCTTTACACCTCACATAAACCATGTTGTCAAATCAGTCAACATTAAGCTAGGTGTACTTTATAGGCACAAGAACTTTATGACACCAAATGCCTTGTGACTAGCCATCAGTAGTTCATTACTGTCCTCAGTTGACTATGAGCTGGTTATTCACAGCACTGCAACAGACACATCACTAAAAAGGATTAATCTGCTACTCAACAAGGCTTGCAGGCTCACCCTCGGAACAGACTAACACATACAGGTACCCTATACTCTCAAACTATCTGGCTACCCCTACACAACAGGATCAGATATCAACTATGTCTGCTGGCACAAAAAGCTGAATTAAACCTAATCCCTGCTCCCTGAAGAAGCTTTTCCAACTGAATAAAACCACTGAATGTACCAGAAATAAAACTAGAATGTCCTTCAGGTCCTCTTTAGACACATCACACTAGCACAAAGGTCCCTAGGGCCTTAAATGGTCAAATGAACTCCCTGACACTCTTCATGAGTTCAATAAAATTGCCCCTTTCAAAGTGGCACTCTGGAACCACCTATCCCAGTCTGGTGGATGTGACTGCTATACCCATCCTCCCCCTTTTAGACAGGCAGCACATCCTCCCTCCAACCTCCAATACCACACCTAAGTTTCTCTTCCAAAATATAGCACTTAAATAAAACATGACAATGCCATGTTGGCTTGCACCTTTATGTCCTACTGCACCTGCACCTGCACCTTTTTGTCCTATGTACTACCCACAATTGTCTGTGCAACTTTGTTTGATTCAATGAGGAACTGCTGTACTTGTGTAACTCTAAAGTGTCTCTGCACCTTGATTTTTGATGTAGAACCTTTGCAAACAAGCTCCCTAGCTCAAAGGTTATGTAATCTTAATCTGCAATAAATAAAAAAAAGTTTGGGTTACTCTTGCCACCAGCTCTTTTTATTCTTTGTCTAAGTGACTCATTTATAGTAGTCCTACCTCATACATGTTTATGCTTGTACCACAGTAGTGGGTCTGACATGGCATTTGACATCAGTATGGCCATATACTGTACTTCTCCATTGCCAACTATCATTTTGATTACGTGCCCTTGTCTACCGGTCTTTGGGGCCCCTTATCATCTATGACACTAAATTATGAGTCCATCAACCTCTATATTTATTTAAAGCTAATTAGTGACTCTTTCAAGCAATATATAGCAGTTGGTGAAATTATGTCCGTTGCCCATGAAAATGGATCCCAGAAACTATTACAGCAACTTTCTAATTTTTTGTAAATGAACTCAAAATCTTAAGTCTGGATACCCCTTGCCATCAAGGCCTTTTATTTTATGTCTCAGGGACTCTTATTAGAAGTAGTTCTGCATTATATCTTCTTAGGTTTGCATTACATTATTTCATCAGACATGGCATTTGGCATCAATATGGCCAAATATGTCACCATTGTGGCCTATCATTTTGATCACAGGCTCTTGCCTACATGTTTTTGGAGCCCCCATAGCCCATGAAACTAAATGATGGCTCTATCAACCTCTATATTTATTTAAAGTGAATTTGTAGCCCTTTCTATCAATGTTTGGCATTTGGGAAAAATATGTGAGTTGCCCATGAAATGCGGCCCTTGAAGCCATTTTATTCTTTGTGGAAGTGACTTTTACTGAACTAGTCCTACCCCACATCTTTCTAGGCTTGTATTACATTAGTGGGTCAGACACAGTGTTTGGTGTCAATAGGGCCTTATATTTCCAAATTACCCCATATCATTTTGATTATGTGCATTTACCTGCCTTTCATTGTGCCCCCCCATCACCTATGACACTATATCATGGACCATCAACCCCTACATTTATTTAAATCTCATTAATAGGCCTTTCTAACAGTAGATGGTATTTGGTGAAAATATGTTAGTTGTCTGTGAAAACGGGTTCCAGAAGCCATTCAGTGAATTTCTAATGTTTACCAGGAACACAAAATTTCAGGTCTAGCCCCCTTGCCCCCAATGCCTTTTATTTTTTGCCTAAGCAATTCGTATTTGAAGCAGGCATGTATCACATAATGAATTGGACACGGCATTTGGCATCAATATGGTCATATATGTTGGCATCTCTCTCTATTATTTTGATTATGGGGCCTTGCCTACTGTACCTGTCTTTAGGACCCTCATCACCCATAACATTAAATGATGTACCTATCAACACCTGTATTTATTTAAAGCTAATTAGTAGCCCTTTCTACCAATGTATGGCATTTGGTGAAAAAATGTTAGTTGCCCACGAAAATATGTCCTGGAAAGCATTATGGCAAATTTCTAATTTTCTTTACATGAACTCAGACTTTTACGTTTTGGTCCCCTTGCCAAGATGCTGTTTTATTTTTTGTGTCAGTGACTCTGATTTAAAGCAGTACTACCTGATACCTTTTTAGGCTTGTATCACATTAATGGCTCTGGCATGGCATTTGCATCAATATGACCATATATTACGCCAACACCCTTATCATTTTGATTATGGGCCCTTGCCTACCTGTCTCTGTGGCACCCTATCACCTATGGCACTAAATGATGGACCCATCAGCCCCTACATTTATGTACTGTAAAGGTAATTAGTAGCCCTTTATAACAATGTATGCAGTTTGGTTAAAATATGTTAGTTAAAAAGGGGTCTCGGAAGCCATTACAGCAAATTTTAAATCTTTTTCAGTGACCCAAAATGTTAAATCTCTGCCCCCCTCCAACCAGAGCTTTTTATTCCTTGTCTTAATGAATATAGTTTGAAAGACATGCCATTTGACATCAATATGACCATAAACTTCTACATTGCCCCTTATCATTTTAATTACATGCCCTAGTCTATCTGTTTTCGAGGCCCCCATCTCCCATGACACTAAGTGATGTCCCTATCAACCCATATATCTTACTGATGGCATTTGGTAAATATATGTTTGCTGACCATGAAACAATCATGCCTCTCAGGCATGACGATACAGTATGGTGAAAGTTCACGAATGGGGGTAGTTGGAGCCCACAACCAAGAAGGTTATCCCATAAAAAAATGTTGCCTCTCAGAAAGGAAGCTGTACTATAGGGAGGGTAAAAGTATGGTGGGAATTGGTGCCACTAGAAGAAAAAAGGTTATTCCAATCATTCCTGACAAGCGAGAAACATTACACAAATTACAATTCCTTTTGGGGGGATGTCTAGTTAGGCAACTTGAAGTACTGCAACAGTTGTGATGATAGATTTATGAAGACGTAGGTAGAAGAGGGAGATTGTAAAGGGATTGTGGGATAACAGATGGGCCAGACACCGAACTTCAAGTTTAACACATAATCTCTGTGTGATGTTTATTCAAAATATGGTATCCTGTGACTAGGTCACATCACAAGTGGGCACCTACCAAAATGGCAACCCACTTGCAGCGCATACTCAGACAGCAAGGGAGTAGGGAGGGTGACCGAATGGGGAGGGTTCACGAATGGAGATGGGATGTCGCTATACATACACATGGGTGGGAGGGAGCGAGCATGCCAAGTGAGGAGTGGTAGGGTTTGTGAGGGGTGGTGCCACAATCAGCCACCGAGCTGGCTCCATGGTGTGGTGGGGTGGGTGCTGGCTTGGGGTGGCTGGGATGCAGGGTTCAGGTCCAGGCGCAGGTATGTTTTGTTGCGCCCGGCCCGAGTAGCTGAAATTTATTTTTTGTCCACTGTTGTGCCCCCTCCCGAGTTGAGAATCTAAAATGGGGGTGCAAGGCACAGACACACATAAAAGTAAAATTACAATTCCTTGTGCCATTTTCTGTGTCATCGGGGTTGTACATTGCTGAAATTGAATTTCAGCAATGTACGCTCACCATAGGGATGATCATCTTCCGGTGATCGCCCTTATGACATAGAACCCAAACTACAGAGAATAACATTCAGCACTGGCATATCCCTTTTTTAATACATCAGTTTGCAGCAACAGACTATTCATGTCCTTCCTCTGCACTTGTCAGCACCTACTGACTCATTGATCTCTGATCAAACTTATCAGTTGAGATTCAGCCTCTCCTATGCAGGCCTTATTTGCTTGGGTGGCAAGGGCTCAAATAACAAAAAAAGCTAAAGACAAAGAACTTCATTGCAGAAGCACTGAAGCAAGGGTTACACCAAAGGGTATTGGCAATAAAGCCAAGTTTCAAAGAAACACAACATCACACACACACTCCCAAAAGGCAAAGCATCATGAGATATATGCAAATCACCATGACATTTTAGATTGGCTCAGTTTACAGCAGGACCGCATGGTAGCAATTTACATGCATTTAACAACACAAGGGGGGGTTCTGATACCTACCCCGGTAACTTAATTTCTATAATACAGTCACCTAGTACTTTTTACCTTTATCAAAAACACCTAGTGCCATGATATTTTCAACATTTACAGGTTCTATACATCAAGGTATTTTATGACATAGTGCCATTTCATACTAAATCCAACAACGAGGAACACAGCCTGTTGTTTTACATTAGTTCAGAGGTCACAACAATAACCTTCCTGTACGAGGACCTGAGAGTTAAAAGGAAAATTAAAGAAGACACTATAGCACAGTCAAGAAAGGGAAGGGGGTGCCCATAGGTTGCCAAACTTATGGACTAGAAATTGTAAAGAATAGATTAGGCTAAGAAATAGAAGAACTGTTGCAACAGATTTAAGAAACGGTCGGTCCTCAAGAGTGACATAGCTCCCTGTCACATATCCCCCACCTTAAGAGGGAAGCAATTATTGAAGACTGCTTACCACCTTCCTGTCCCAGAAAGTGATGGAGCTTCCACCAATCCATCTTCAGAAGCTCAGTCTCAGGGTCCCTATTAACGATAAACATTCCATCATAAATATAGTGGATATCATCATTCTTTACCCTGAGGCATTAACACAGTTCTCAACAGAGACTAACGTTACCTTCCCTGAACTATCTCCTTTTAGAGAAAGTATGTCATGTTTCATTGACATCAATTCCTGCACCATATCTAGACTTGAAATCAGCATTTACATGTTTTGTTCCTTCTCTGTGGGACAGAGCAAATTGATAAGACTGAAGAGCCAAGTACCACCACATTATACAGGGATTTTTTTCTCTCATTTGGTGCAACCAGCAGAGGGAGTTGTGATCAGTTACAACCTTAAATTCAGCCCCCCAGAAGTAATATTTCAGAGTCTCAATAGTCCACTTCAGAGCTAAGCATTCTTTCTCTATGGTAGCATATCTTCTCTCCCTCTCATGTAGCTTCCTGCTGATATACATGATCGGATGTTCTTCCCCATCTATTTTCTGAGATAAGACTGCCCCAATACCATTCTCTGATGCATTGGTTTGAACCTCAAACACTTGGTTGAAGACAGAGCTTTTCAATACAGGAGCTGTACATAGAATTGCCTTGATATTCCTAAATGCCTAATCACACATAGGGGTCCACTGAAGCTTGTTAGGGCACCTCTTTTTAGTGAGATCAATCAAAGGAATAGCAATGGCTGAAAAATTAGGAATAAATCTCTGGTAGTAACCAGCCAAGCCTAGGAAAGATCTCACAGGTCTTTTTGTGGTACATATTGGGCTGTTTGCTACTGCTGTAACCTTCTCTACCTTGGGCTTCACTTGTCCATTGCCTAAAATGAACCCTAGGTATCTTGTCTTGGTCTTTGCTGGGGCAAACTTATCAGGGTTAGTGGTCACTCCTGACTCCTTTATCACTTGCAATACCTGCGACAAATATCTAACATGGGTTTCCCTATCAGGACTGAATATGACCACATCGTCCCATTAAGCCGCACAGTACTCAGTGTGTGATCTTAGTATGTGGTCCATAAAATGCTGAAAAGTGGCTGGGGCCCCAATAGCATTGTAACAAACTGATATAAACTGATTGGGGTGCTAAATGAGGTTTTATCTTGTGACTCAGGTGACAAGGGGATTTGCCATTATCCCTTAGTAAGGTCAAGGGTGGACATATACTGTGCATTGCCAAGCCTATCAATGATGTCATCTATTTGAGGCATTGGGTAGCCATCGAATAGTGACATGTTGTTAAGTTTTTGAAAATCTAGGCATAGAAGTATCCCACCCTCTTTCTTGTCCACTATGACCATGAGTGAAGACCATGCACTCTTTGAGGGCACAGTTATGCCTAACTGCTCCATTTTTTTGACTTCCTACATCACCTCATCCCTCACCTTCATGAGCAAACTGTAGGGCTTTTGGTTTATGGGCATGTATTGCATGGCAGTTATGGTGTGCACAATTCCTTTGGCCCTCCCTGGATATTTGTGAAAATGGGCTCAAATTCTTGTAATTCCCCCTGCAAATCTTTCTGTTGCTGAGGCTCCAGTTCAGGGTTTATCTGAATTTCCTCCAATGGTCCTGACTGCTCTAACCTTTTACAGGCAACCTCCCGCTCTGACTCCCTAACTTCAGGATGGATATAAAGGGAGGGGTTAGGCTTCTCATGTTATTTACTGAAGAGGTTCACATGGTAAATTTCCTGGGTGGGCCTCAGTCCAGGCATGCTAAGCTCATAGATCACTGCTCCTGTTTACCTCAAAATGGTGAAAGAGTCCTGTCATTTCATGAGTAGTTTGTTCTCTGTGGAGAGAAGGAGTAACAACAGTTTGTCCCCTGACTGAAATGTTTTAGTCTTCAAACCCTGGTCGTATCTTTCTTTCTGCAAGTCTTGCTTCTGTTCTAAGCTATGGTGAGCCAAGTTGATATACTTCAACAGGCATTTGTGTAACTGAGTCATGTACTGTATGATATTAAGCTGCCTCACCTCCTTCCCTTCTTCCTAGTGTTCTTTTACCACATCCAGTGCCCCCCCCCGGGTTCCTCCCATACAATAATGAAAAAGGAGAGAAACCAGTGGATACTTGAGGGATTTCTCTGTAAGCGAAAAGTAAATAGGGGAGGCACATATCCCAATCTTTACCTTCTGCTTTTACATATTTCCTCAATATTCTCTTTAATGTCTAATTAAATCTCTCTATGAGGCCATCAATCTGTGGGTGGTATGAGGAAGTATGCTCTGCTACCATGTCCAGCAGATGGCACAATTCCTTTAGCACATGTGCATTTAAATTATTCTCCTGATCAGTATTTCCTGGGGAATTCCCATGTGGCTAAACACCTTTGCTAGCTCCTCTGCTATCATTGGGGTGGTGACAGTTCTCATGGAGATAACTTCTGGGTAGTGGGTAGCATAATCACATATGACCAGTACAAATATGTTACCCTTGGAGCTCATTTCCAGGGGACCCACTACCTCCATGGCTATCCTGTCAAAGGGGTTAGTCACAATACAGATGGGTTGTAGTGGTACTCTATCCCTTTTTTCTTGCCTGAGCTATCTTCTGACACTCAGCACATACTTTACAATACTCAGCTATGTTCACATGGATAGCTGGCCAATAAAACCTGGGTAATATCCTATTCAGGGTGCTATCTCTGCCTGCATGGCCTGCTAAAGGGATGAAGGGTTGTTATGCACCAGATACATGATTTCGGAGTGGAATTTTTCTGGAACCATTAGTTGGTCTACTACATCTCCATTTCTGCGGTTAGTGTATTCTCTATACAGGATTCCCTGTTTTACAACAAACTGAGGGGCACCTTTTTCCACCCCCTTCTCCACCTGTGAAAAAAAGAGGTTACGTGAAGGGTCTGCTTTTTGCTCATGCTGCATGTCACATTTAAAAGTATGTCCCAAGTCTGGCTGTACACCAGCATGAGTATCAATCCAGTCCTTCTTTAGCTTCCTCTTCTCTATCTTAGTTTTATGGTCCTTGCCAGGACCCTCAAAAACATCATCATCAAATGGGAACACAGGAAAGTGGGATAACAGATGGCCCAGACACTGAACTTCAAGTTCAACACACTCTCTGTGTGATGTTTATTCAAAATACAGGAGATAACCTTCAGCAATGGCATATTCCTTTTTCAATACATCAGTTTGCAGCAACAGACTATTCATGACCTTCCTCTGCACTTGTCAGCACCTACTGACTCACTGATCTCTGATCAAACTTATCAGTTGAGATTCAGCCTCCCCTGTGTGGGCCTTATTTGCTTGTGTGGTGGGGGCTCAAATAAAAAAAAAACTAAACACAAAGAACTTCAGTGCAGAAGCACTGAAGCAAGTTATCCCAAAGTTCATTGGCAATAAAGCCAAGTTTCAAAGAAACACAACATCACACATACTTACAAAATGCAAAGCATTATGGGATATATGCAAATCACCATGACATTTTAAATTGGATCAGTTTACAGCAGGAATGCATGGTAGCAATTTACATGCATTTAACAACACAGCGGGGTTCTGATATCTACCCCAATAACTTAATTTCTATAATACAGTCACCTACTACTTTTTACCATTATCAAAAACATCTAGTGCCATGGTATTTTCAACATTTACAGGTTCTATACATCAAGGTATTTTATGACATAGTGCCATTTCATACTAAATCCAACAACGAGGAACACAGCCTGTTGTTTTACATCAGCTCGGAGGTCACTACAATATCCTCCCTGTACAAGGTCCTGAGAGCTAAAAGGAAAATTAAAGAGGACACTATAGCATAGTCAAGAAAGGGAAGGGGGTGCCCATAGGTGGCCAACCTTATCGACTAGAAATTATAAAGAAAGATTAGGCTAAGAAATAGAAGAGGTGTTGCAACAGTTTTAAGAAATGGTTGGTCTTCAAGAGTGGCAGTTGCTCTCTGTCACAGAGATGCATACTAGGCTTCCACAATTGTGTTGTCATTCAAATCTTCTTTTGGCATAGGGCTCTGCAGCGCTACACCAGTGCATGTCAGAGGGCCCTACACTTTGGCTGACAGATGGACTCTTTACCCTGTGCATTTGTATCTGTGGCCACATGACTCTGCACTTACACAGCACATCAAGACAACCACACAAATTCTTGACATCCATTGCCACCAGGAAGTGCAGGACTTCCATAGACAGGTGGACTGTTTCCTGGTACAGTACCCAGAGGGTCCAGTGCATCTGCATGTCTTCCCACCAGTCCCAAAGAGACCTGTATGAATGAGGATACATTTTAACTAGCTCAAAAGGAAAAGAAATGAAATTCATTACAAAAAACTGTGTTAATGCACCAGTTAGACTTCAACTAAATGCCAGAAAAGTAAGGAAATATGGTGTTAGGGTTTCCAACCCTAACTCCCCACCCCCAAGTAGCAAAAGGACATGACCACACAAGAAACCACAAACAGCCATCATCAGGTAAGACAAACAACATATCAGTGTTTCCAGATGACACCAATGCAGTAGCACAGATGTTCTACCTTTGTGGAATTGTATCTGCTGCTTCAGAAGCAAGGGCCCCATGGTTCTGCAACTACCACTGTGTGTATATGTCTTCCACCATCAATCAGCACCTGTCACAGCAGAAGTACTGTTGCATTGTGTGTATCATGGATTTCTATATGCAACTGTGGCACTGCAGGCCACACAGGAGCCTACGTTTCTGCAGCCAAAAGTTGTTATGTATGTTTTACACCTGTAGCTGTAGAGGTGCAAGCCAATAAGGGGCCTGCTTTTCTGCAGACAGAAGTACTGTTGCAATTTGTGTATCATGGATTTTGTGGCACCTGTGCTTCTGCTACCAGTAAAGACAGGTGGAAGTTGTGATTTCTACCTTAGCAGAACTACTGCGAAATATTACAGCTTTCATCTGAAGTTTCTGAACTTCCACCTGTGACAGATCAGAAATCTTATGACTGTGTTTGGACAAATTTTTTGCCCTGTACCGCTTAGGAGATACGTTCCCAAATTCCCTGTGGTATCTAGTACCCCCCCCCCGCTGGTTGCTAAGCACTGCCCAATATATAATAAATTAATTCCCTGGGGGCTAGCAGTCCCTCCCCCCACCCAATCACCAGCTGCATACCTAAAAAAATACCTGTTGTCTAGTGGCCCCCCAGCCAGTCACCGATTGCCACCCAATTGATAATAAATGAATTCCCTGGTGGCTAGCGGTACCTCCCCCACTGATCACCTGCCTCATATTTAGAAAAAATCCCTTGTGGACAGCAGTCCCTTCCACCACCTGATCACCCACCCAACCAAGACATCATGCCCCGGTGTCCAATGTAAACCCTCCCCCATCCTGATCCCCAGTATAGTAAAAAAAAAATAACACTTCCCCCTGCTGATCTAGTGAACCCCCTGCCTATCCCTACTCCCCAGTCCATGAATTATTATTTTACTTCTTGGTGGTCTAGTGCACCCCTGCCCCCCCCTCCCTTTCTGGCAGGCAGTGTTCTGCCACCTCACTTCTTCCCATCCCAAACATGAGAGATCAACCGGCACAGCCCTCCTCTCTCTCCACCATGGCTGGCTGCCCACTGAGCTGTCAATGAATGAGCATGTTCTTGTACACCCTTCTGCTTCTGCTGTTAAAAGTCTGTTTTCCAAGGCTACCTCCCCTTTTCTGTTGAGATGCAGACCATCCTTTGCATAGTAGTCAAAGCACCCTTGAAAAGTAACCAAGTATCTTACTAACTTAAATCCTTCAGTAGCAGCAAATGTATGTAGCCACTGATTATGCCTTAGAATTTCTTCTTGGACCAATCGCCATCCAAAGGTTTTAGTAATATTTCAGGAATTATGGCTCTGCATTTTGTTTCTTTGAGAATGTTCCCAATTTTTTTAAGTCCTTTACAGTTTGGTGCTTGGGAGTTCTTCCTATATCATATGTTCCAGCATGTATAGCTATCAATGAAGGGTCTCATGAGTTCTAACAAATGTTCTTAGATTTTGTCTGATGTTTCTCAGTCTTGCTCCTGTTAAAGAAGATGTCACCAGAGTGTTTTCTCTGTCCTCTTTACAGATGGTAGGGTCAGGAAACCTTAGTATTGACTCTCCTATCACTATCGTCTGAGGTTTAATAGAGAAATTAGTTAGTAGCATTGAATCTTGAGGTATATTCGTATGTGTATTTGACTCTTCTGGTCATGAGTTATTATTTCAGGTTTATCCAAGACATGCAAGGCAGTAGCATTGTTCACTATCTCAAATGCATGAGTCAGCCAGTGTTTTGGGTAAAATTATTGTTTTTGTTTGTAGTGTTTTAAGGGCTAACTTGCTCATCAGTACTTAACACAGAGTATATGTTTTCAGTTTCCAATATGAATGAGAGCTATAAAGCTAACCTCCCTTTTTCTCTTCTTCTACTAGGTTGGACTATGCGCCAGTCATTATCTTGCTGCTCATCATCTGCTAATCTGTTTCTTTTACCACCTGTATCTATCAGGGCCTCCTTTCTATTTTGTGCTGGTCCACTGCCATTTATGTGTTCAGTTTTATTAGCCATATTGTCCTGACATTTTCCAACTTATCAAGCCTCATACTCATGTTTCTTTTTTTTCAATTCACACTTTATTCACAAAATTTCCACAATACAGGAGGCAGTGAAACAAGTATGAACAGCCAGTTAGTGGTACAATCCAACACTGCCCCAGACCCCCCCACTACCCCCCGGCACAGCAGTTCCCTCGAATACTGTAGTAGCTAGTTAACCGTGACGATCTCATACTTGATATGATGGCATGTGCACCAATTACACTTTAAATCCTAGCAGTGATAATTAAAGTGTGAAGGGGAGCCAATATAGACTTATACTTATGTAACCTATTTTGAAGGCTTGCTATGGCCTTCTCAGTGCAGAGATTAGCAAGGATTTCATGTATCCATTCCTGATATGTTGGACAATTCCCGTCTTTCCAATGCCTGAGAATAATATTTTTGACCGAGATTGCAATCATGGAAAATGTGAAATCTCCGAATCTTAACCTTAATAGAAGACAAATCTCCCAAAAGGCAAATATCCAGAGTAAAACAGTCCTGTAATCCCAATAAGGGGTTCAGGCAGGTTTTAATTAAATCCCATAACGAAGCTATCTTGGGCAATGACCAGAATATGTGAAAAAGTGTCCCAGCTTCCTGGGAGCATGTAGTGCACCTGCCAATATCGAGAAGGCCCCATTTAGCCAGTTTAACTGGCGTGTAATACATATTGTGCAAAATATGGAATTGCATGAGGCGTAATCTATCTTGGGACACATATTTGTGACAAAACATCCAGAGAGCCGACCAATTGAAAGTGGACTGCGGGAAAAATGGGTTCCAAAAGCTAGTGGGACTGTTGCCACTCCCAAACCACCATAGACACAATACCTGATATATCTTAAAAATAACCCCTGGGGATTCAAGAAGGAAAGAAAGTTCGGGTACCAGTACAAAAACTGTTGGGCGGGGAGGTACTTTACCAAACACCGTGATTAACAAATGCTTCAATTGACAAACTCTAAATGACTGAGAGTCGGGAATGTTGTACCTTCCGAGAAACTCGGTTACCGAGAGCCAAACCCCCGAGCCGTCCAATAAAGAGGAGGCTATCCCTTCACTTAACTGAGGTAACCATGTATGAGAAATTGACTGCTTGTTTATGGTGAAAGCCAGAGAATTCCAGATGGACTGAGACAGGTCTGTACTCGGATTATATCTCAGAAATGAACACAGCTGCGAGTGAACCTTTAATGAGGTCATGAAAGTGGGGCATTTGCTAACATTCCATAAAAGGGAGACTTTTACAAAGAGCATGGTCAAGGGATCCATGTTAATAGCCTGAATATAATCTAGTTCTATGTTAAGCCAGGCTGGTCTCAGATTTTCCAGACCCGGCCTTACCCATTTCAGGTACTTAGCAAGATGACTAGCCCAGTAATAAATTGCCAAATGAGGAATCCGTAACTCCCCTTCGTTTTTGGCAGTGGATAATTTGTGATAGGCCAGCCTGGGGTGTTTATTAGACCAGATAAACTTAGTGAAAAGCTTATGCATTTTCTGAAACCAGGACACAGGAACGAACGAGTTGAGATGCTACAGGGGATAAAAAATATGGGGAAATACGTTCATCTTTATTATATTAATGCGGCCCCATAATTAAATCAGAAGCTTATCCCATCTCTCTAGGTCCTGCACAATCATCTGAGAAAGAGGTTCTAAGTTTTCTTTAAACCATAGGAAAGTGTTACGTGTTAACTTGATACCCAAGTATTTGATAACATGGGGAGACCAACACAATCCCAAGGGGTAATGTCTGTCTTAAAAACCTTGTGATTAAGGGGAAAAAAGGACGTTTTGTTTGCATTCAACTTATAATTCGAAAAATGGCTAAATTTGACCATCTCACTTAGCATATTCGGGATAGAAGTTACTGGGTGGGCCAAATGGAGGAGGAGATCATCAGCATATGCTGTTATCGTCACCACATTATTCCGAATCGGAATACCTTGTATTCCCATATTATTAAGAATATTTTGAATAAGGGGTTCTAAATAGAGATTAAATAATAGGAGGGAAGGGGACAACCCTGTCTCGTACCTGAACGTAACAGGAAAGATTCTGAAAAAGCCCCATTACCTGAAATCCTTGCAGAGGGAGACTGATATAGCGCCCTAATCCAGCCTATGAAAATAGCAGGAAACCCAAAAGCTCTGAGAACTTGGAATAAGTAATTCCAGTTTACCCAGTTAAATGCCTTCTCGGTGTCCAGGGAGACCAAGCCTGCGGGAAAGGTAGCATCCCTGGACTCCGAGAAGACGTGTGAGAGGGTACGTAAATGGTCTGAGGATGAACATCCCCTCATAAACTCAACCAGAGACATGCCAATCAGATCTGGGAGAACCAGAGTTAGCCTAACCGCTAATATCTTCGAAAGACGTTTAGAGGAAAGTGCATTTTGTCCATTTGTGTATTTTAAAGTGCCAAAGCGAATTAAATATTATTTTCTTAAAACAGTATTCCTGTTTAAGACCACAATAATTCTGGCATCCACGTTTTACTTTTTGATCCTGATTGGACTTTCCTCAGCCCAACAAATTTCATGTAGTTGGGAAGGGGGAACAAATAGAAAGAGCTCAGACAATTTTACCATATATTTCATATAGGATGAAAAGTGTGCAATCACACAAAATATCCATTTATATAATCAAATCCTTTCTTCATGCTTCACCCCATAAAAGGGGCAAGATATATTGTGGTCATAGAGTTTATTCAGGCTGGTCTACTTATTTTCTCTCCTTTATAATATATATTAAAATATTTCAAAACTAACAGTGTTATATGGAAGCTACCAACTAATAGAACCTGTTCTGCCCATTTCCCAAATGTATACAAATGGTTCATAGTCAGTTTCAGTATTTAACCCCTGTGGGTAAAAGGACTGAAGCTTGTGAGTCCATTTTATCTCCTTCATAAGCAATGTCTTAAGCCTATCTTCCCCCCCACCACACACAGATTCTAGTATATGTCCTAAGGCTCTAAACTGAAAAGAGGTCATGGAGCAGCCGTGGTGTTCCAGAAAGTGATATCCCAAATGTACTCTCTGTACATACTCTCTGCATTGTTCTTACACGCTCTCTTGTATGCATTCTTTCAATGGGTGTTTAGTGTGTCCTACATATATCAATCCACAGCTGCACCACTCCACATACTGTATATTACACATTGAGTTCTGCATGTCACATAGCATCTCAATGGGTGAGAGATCCCAGTAATAGGATGTACAAATTATTTCCTTCTTGTCCATATTTACAGACATTACAAGTCTGACACACAAACTAGTCCCTCTCTTCTTATTGTTGTGTTTCTCTTCACATCCACATAAAGGCTAGTTATCAAATGGTTGGCTAGATTTTTCACTCTTCTAAATGTTACTCTTGGTATTTTGGAAAAGATCAGCTGCAGTTCCCCATGTTCCAACATAATACCTCACCTATGTTTGATAATTTTTCTAATTCATATGCCTGTCTATGAAAATCCATAACAAAAGTGATCTGCATTGGATCATCCCTGTATCTTTCACCTAGGTTTAAGTAATTTTACCCTAGGAATCATCTCTGCTTTTGTCCTGGCCTCATTTATTACTTTAACCAAGTAACCCCTATCTGTCTGACAGCATTCCCATCTCTTGCTGATAAGTACCTTCCAAAGAACGATTTCTTTAATCCTCAACAATTGACTGTAGGGGATGTTGTCAACCAAACCCCTGGGGTGGACACTTTCTGCCCTTAGCGGGTGATTTCCAGTCAAAGGCTTTCTATAAATTTCACACTTTACCATTCTGCTTTCTCCCACAAAAAAATCTGAAAGAAAAGCCCCAAAGCTTTGGAATTCTCTCCTGGATAACCTTGGTTCCCTCCCAAACTTTAAAAGGCACTTCCTGAATGTGCTTATATCTAATGCTTCATGTAACTGCTAACCATGATCACAAAGGTGTTTCCCCTTTCTTGTTTATTGAAAGCTTGTCCTCCTGTTCTGTACAATGAGTAATGCTATATCAGTTAAGCATGTTGCTATAAAAAAGCACTATCCTCAATATGTCATTTCATTCTGCCTGTAAGTCATGACTCTTATGTTGCCTTGAATCTAACTATTGTATTGAATGTACCTGTATTTAATCTTGATCACACATGCCCCCACAATGGAAAGCATCATGGGCTGCATATGCAAATCACCACAGAATGTTATGCTGGTCCAACTTTAAGCAGAATTGCATGGTGCCGAAAGGCCTCTCACACAGTTTGCAAAGGGTGGTAACAGAAGACATAGACACATGTTTCGTCCTACCAGGACTCATCAGTATGCCTCATCTGTTTGACACCCCAGTGGAATGGACCAGCTACCCCTAAGGCAGTGTGCCTGGGATATATTGTGGTGAACCCATTAAAATAAAAAACTATTTAAAAGACAAAAAACCTCTGTGCATAAACACTGAGGCAAGGGTTACCCCAAAGGGCATTTGGCTGGGAAGCCAAGTTTCAAGAAAATACAAAATCACACATGCCCCCACAATGCAAAGCATCATGGGCTGCATATGCAAATCACCACAGAATGTTATGCTGGTCCAATTTTAAGCAGAATTGCATGGTGCCGAAAGGCCTCTCACACAGTTTGCAAAGGGTGGTAACAGAAGACACAGACATGTGTTTCATCCTTCCAGGACTCATCAGTATGCCTCATCTGTTTGACACCCCAGTGGAATGGACCAGCTACCCCTAAGGCAGTGTGCCTGGGATATATTGTGTGAACCCATTAAATAAAATTATTTAAAGACAGAACCTCTTCAGCGTAAACACTGAAGGCAGAGCCAGCAGAGTTTGTTAAAGCTGCTCAGAGGTCAAACATGTCCACACGCAAAGAACATAAGCGACAGAACACATCAAGAGTGCTGGTCCACCCTACAGAATTGTAAAATGAAGAAACACACAGTTTCAGGGTGGTAACAGAACACACAGACATGTGTTGTCCCACCAGAGTCATCAGTATGCCTCATCATCCCAGGCACACTGCCTTAGGGGTAGCTGGTTCATTCCACTGGGGTGTCAAACAGACGAGGCATACTGATGAGTCCTGGTAGGACGAAACACATGTCTATGTCTTCTGTTACCACCATTTGCAAACTGTGTGAGAGGCCTTTCGGCACCATGCAATTCTGCTTAAAGTTGGACCAGCATAACATTCTGTGGTGATTTGCATATGCAGCTCATGATGCTTTGCATTGTGGGGGCATGTGTGATTTTGTATTTTCTTGAAACTTGGCTTCCCAGCCAAATGCCCTTTGAGGTAACCCTTGCCTCAGTGTTTATGCACAGAGGTTCTTTGTCTTTTAATCTTGATGTTTTTTTTTTCTTACCATATCATCAGCCATTGTTGTAATCTCAGTGATGTCTTATGTATTTCACACTATGTGCCATCTACATGGCCTGAGTCGTGCCTGAAAACAGCCCCTGGGACCAGTGTACTTTCCAGTTATTAAATGCATAAATAAAATAAATAAAAAAAATTGTTCTAATTGTTTCAGTGCCTGATAGTCCTTGGCAGACAAGTTGAGGAATGTTTTACCTTTATTTTGTTTCAAGAAAAAACTGATGTCATTGCATATGGCTTTTTCATAATACCTAATTTCTGTGTGGCATGATGTATTTGGGCACAATACACTTTTAGCCTTCAAGCCACTCCCTTTTTGGGGCCTTGCATCACATTTGCCCCATTGCCATCATTATAATCATCAGTAACAGATAGCAATACATCTACAACATTCATTATGTCCCTATTAGCATCTTCAGTCCTAGCCAGCATTTCTTTTTGTTCCTGATTAAGTAATTCTAATGCAAAATCCAAATGTAGATCTTCTTATGCTTCTAAACTTGCTATTTCCTCAAATCGTGTTTGTTCCCTCTGTAAATTAGATAGTGTGTCCAGTAAATCTAAGTCATATACATTAATAGGATCCAAATTTCCTGCGTCAAGCTAGTTATTTGCAAAAAAAGTACTTCAATTCCAACTTTCTCAAAACTTTGACTATATCAACTTGTAATTTAAAGGGATGCACATCAGCAGTAGGCACAAACATAAGGCCTTTAGATAATTAGAGCAACATGTTCTGTTGTAAGTTGAATTGAGGAAATACTGTGCACAAGAAAGTTTTGTGTTTTGTCCTGGTGGTTCTATTTGAATTCCCACCCTTCCTTCTCACCCTACTCATTTTCCTTTTCCTCTGCTATTGCTTTTTGGTCTGGCCCTATGGCATCTTGACTTCTCCATCTTCCTCTTCTGAAATATCCTCTTGCCATTCGTACCCTTGATTTATTTTATCAGAGCCCTGTTTATTATTTTTATTTTCCCTTTGTTGGCTTTTAGAGCAACTCCTATTCATTGACCTACCCCTCCTTTATGACCAGGTCTACAGTCCCATGAAAAAATATTTTCATTTTCATAGTCCTTTTTGTCACAGTTAAATTCGTCCTTCTTTCCCTTCTCCGCTTCGGTTGTATGTTGTTTCAGCCTTTCTGTTAATTCCTGATTTAATTTGTCATACTCTGGGTCAGGGACAGATTGTTGAAGCTGTTGCTTTAAATCTGTAAGGATGCTGTGATTAGGGTGCCGTCATGAGGGTCCTTTCATATAAACATTTATCTTGTTCATCAATATCTTCACTAATTCTGTTGAACACATTTCAACGGAGCCCTCCCTACATTCTTTAAAACTGGAGTCCAAACTACCAGAAGAAGGGGTCTTAGCAACCTTCATATTCCTCAGTTCTCTCCTTCTTTCATATTGCAGAAGTGTTACCCCATCATGACATTGATTAATCTCTTGTATGGACACTTTTGCTAGGGTACTATAAAGGTCCCTTAATTCACTGTTACAGTAGTTGAATCCTCAGCTGTAGTTGCTTTATTCTGACAAACCCTGCAGAAAATATTGTCTGTTGTCTTTCTCTCTCTCTCTCTCTCTCTCTCTCCTGCACATGTGAAGACCTGGGCTTCTGCCCCAGCTGCCACTGAACTTCCAGCCTGGTTGGTACCACTTTGTTTTGCTCTGTTCTCTGCCTTTATTGCTACTGCAGCCATTATCACAAAGCTGCACACCACTATCCATGCAAATCCAGTAACAGAATTGGTACGTGTAACAGATTTACACTGTTCACTAAGATGCCCTGGGTGCTGCGGTTCACCCATGACAGTGCATGGTTAAGAACTGCAATGTCCTTTAGAGTGCTGGCATTATGCAATGTGGACTAAGGATGCAAGGCAGTGGAGTGCAGGCACAGACCACGCCACTGATTTCCGTGGGGTTTAAGTGGGGGGGCTGTTCCCCCCCCACACCTCCCTTAAAAAATATTATCAACTCCACCCCTGGCATATCAGGGTGGGGGCAGCAAAGTGAACCATGCCCAGAGCTCCCGGGCACCCAGATCCCTTGCACCCTCATGACGGCACCCTAATCACAGCATCCTAACAATGGGATACTGGGTGCCATGGTCACAGGGTCTGGTCTGCTGACACAATACAGAAAACAAAATAAACTACACACTCTGACTGCTACTAAGAGTGTTGCCATTTTAGAGTGACACACCTCCAAATACTTAAAACATTTAAAGAACAGTGCACACACAATGCTGGAAGGAACTCTTTTAAACTTCTATTGCAGTGAAGTCTTTATGTAGACAAACACTCATATGTAGCTCCTCTGCAGGCTTCGTCTGGGGGCAGTGATTGTTACAACATCATGCGCTTAAGTATGCTTCTCATTAATTCATTTACTTATTCATAATGCATTCCTTTGTGTTACTTATTAAGGTGAGCAATGTAGAATGTGAATCACATTTTAACAATATAAATATTCACCAGTATTACATGATGTTGTTCAGAAGAATGTGCATTTTTCTGAAACTGTCATTTTCATGACCACAGTAACACCGCATGGTAGTCTCATAGCCTCCCCAATACTGCTAGGGGAAGACTACACTACCTAAACACACACAGGCAGTTTCCAAGGCAACTGTCCAAAAAGCTGTCCACTATTTAGTATATTGTCCTTTTTTTTTTTTTTCAGGTTTTTGTCAGGTATTTTCATTTATATGAACTGCAAGGGTATATTTGGGGTAGGGTTTCACACATCATGCACAGCAGGTAAAACATAAACACCAAGTTCATGCTGCAGAAGAGCAGGCCCAGTTTACTCCATGATACCCATCAGCAGCACTACTTCTGTCACCCAAAGTGCAGGCACCTCAGGGGTGTGCACTTCTGCAACTGCATGTGTAAGGCATACATGCCAACTTCTGTGTGCAGAAGTGCTGGCCCCTGTGGGGCCTGCACTTGTGTACTACTTATAGAAATCAATGATACACAAATTGTAACCCTGCTTTTGGCTGCAGAAGTGCAGGCCTCTGGAGCAATTGTGCTTCTGCAGCGACAGGTGCAAGACATAGACAATGACTTCTGTTTGCAGAAGCGAAGGATCAATCCTCTTGGCCTACATTTCTTCTGCTGCATATAGAAATCCATGATACCCAAACTGCAACAATACTTCTGTCTGTAGAAGTACATGCCCCTGCTTGGCCAGTGCATCAGCAGCCATAGGTACTTATACACACAGTAAGACATACGTACACACACACACTCCTGGCTGCAGAAGCACAGGCCCCACTGGGGCCCACACTTTTGCAGCCACACATACAAATCCATGAAGGCATCACATCAGGGCTACTGCATTTGTGGCACCTTAAAACATTTTCATGCTCTTGGTCTTAATTGAAGATGGCTGTCTGTGGTTGCTTGTGAGGTCTTATCCTTTTTCAGCTTGGGAGATGAGAGTTAGAGTTGCAAATCCTAACACCATATTTCCTTTATTTTTTGATGTTAAGTTGAATCCTAATTGGTGCATTACCACATTTGATTGACAACAAATACTGTACATATGTATTCAGATACATATGTATACATACAATATGTAAAACGACAAGAAACAAATCTAGAAATTTCATTGGCTGAAGGTCTTCATCTGATCATGCATTAGATCTACATAAACAAATGGTCAGGTGCTAAATCTCATTTTCCTTCTCGAAAAAACTGCTTAGAGCCATTTTATAAGTGTAACCAACCCCTCTAGCGTGTGCATCAGAGGATTTTAATGCACTTATCAGGACTTCAGCCTCATGCCTTTCTGCACCTGAGGCATGCAATGAAATCCTATAATGCACATGCTATCATGGGGATATATCTATCCATATATGATACTGTTGCAATGGCACAAGTACATTTAGGGTTAAGCAGAGTTCTCAATGTTAAATCCCAATCTTTGCACCTTCATAGCTTTGGTAGTGTTTGATAAAATTTGCATGTAGGCTCCGGGTGGCAGGTCCTTGAGATGTGGGAAGTTTTGTGACAGACGCTTATCCAGATTCTAAGATTCAAATACATTGATAATACATAAAAAGCATCACTAATAAATGTATTTGGCCTTTTTGTCACCTACAGCCTAGATGATATGGAATTTTGTTCTGAAACTTTCGGATCGGAAGGGCTTGTTCCAAGTGTGTATCTTTTGAAGGTTTTGTGAAAAATTAATTGGTTCCAAAGTTATAAGGTTTTGAAATTTGGTTTCTGAGCATGCTCAGTAGGGTTTCAGGATAACCCTCTGCAAAAACACAGTAATTTATCATTCACAAGTCATTTTACTTTTGTGACATTTAGTATTTTTCATGTTATGAAGAAACATTTTTGTGTCATGATGGCTACCATCTTACTTTTTTCATATCTAAAAAGTTGTAAAATACATAAAAATGATGATTTTTCAAAAAACAAATACCTGAACCTACAGTAGGTAAATGGGACCCATGTAGCTAGATTCTGGTGTTTATTTTTTGGAAAAATGGCCTAGCACTACTTTTTCTGAATACCACAACAATCCTGGTTGTCCAGTGAGGGGGCTGTTTTTCAGGTCATAAGAAAATTCTCTTGTTGCACATAAAGTGCTGCGAAAAGAGAATTTTGGGCTAGCACTTAAAAAGGGTACAGGAATTACTTTGCTGATTATAAAGTGATTATATGTTCTGATGATAATTTAAATCAATGTTTTTAATGATATTTTTTTCTCCTGTAATCTTTTATTATGTATTCTGAAGGATTTTTTGTGATTTTGATTACAGCACATACCTTGATGACTCTCCTTTCCCAACCCACTGCCTGCCATGGGGTCTGGATCAACTGTGCAGTTAGCCACAATCAATGGCTTGGCTCTCCTGACTCCACTGCCTGCATTGGCAAAAGAAACTGCAGGAACTAGAAGAGAGAATCCTCTAACACTGGTGGAATTGTTTGAGCAAGCTGCTAGACTGATTTCATGAATAGGCTGAGGCTGTAAAATATTTTATTTATTTTATTTGTTTATTTAGTTTTTGTTGACTGGGTAAGTGCACTAGACAAATCCTGCCTATTTTCAGGCACGACCCAGGGGAGGTGGATACAGATGAATGTCAACTGACCTTGAACCAGATTAAGCTGTTAGTGGTATTTTTAGTGAATGAGGAAAATTTTGCCAGGACACCAGGAAAATTCCCCTACTCTGTGGGAGGGTTGCCTTACATCCTGGCATTCTGCCAAGATGGCCATCCATGGAGGAGCTGTGGAGGACATGCAGGTGTTGGAGACAGGGGAGTCGGTCTCTTCCCCATCTCTGCTTTGCCAGAGACCGCAGTGCCTAAGGACTTTCCTGCTACTACTGAGACTTTGCTCAGCTTGCCGTTGGATGTGGAAAAAACTTCTTGGTCTCCTGTGAATCGTGCCTTACAATGTAACACCATGATTTCTACTAGAGCTGCTAATGCTGCAAACCCTTCTCCTGAGATTAATCCTGTGGCTCTGCCTGTTTCTGTATCTACTGATGTGGCTGATGTAGATGCTTTGCTTGTATTGGAAGAACAACGTTATTTAGTGAAAAAAGCTGAATCGCTTGCTTTGAAACATACTGCTACTGTGCCGTTTGAAGACTTTCCTACTGACTCACAACATAAAACTAAAGTTTCCTTACCCGCTGACGCTTCTGACAGTGTTTTGCACTTCCTCATTCCTTTTCTGCTAGACCTGTGCTGTCAAAATCTGTCTCTGCTGATGGTGGGGGTTTGCCCAGAATGGTGTTACCAGCTGTCTCTGAGCTGGGCCTACGATGAGCCCCTTCACCTGAAACCAGTACACCAACTCCAGATTGGTCGGTAGATTCAGCTCTCAGTGCAGCAGGCTGGGAAAGGGATCCTGTTGCTGGGATTTGGCCCTCTGGTCCCTCGCCGATACGGACCTCTATGGACCTTGCTGAGACTATTTTTCACCTGACCCGCGGTCGCCTGCCTCACCATGACCCCCTGAACCCTCTCTCCCTCCTGAACTGCAACTCACTCAGCAGCTGGTTTTGAATATCCCAGTCATTACACTGTTGGAAGAGCCCTCCCAGTCACAGACCATGTCTTCTCCTGATTTGAGACCCCAGGACCCTGAGTTGCACCTACCGCCCGCTAGACTAACTTTCTTAGCATGCTCTGCTACTTCTAGGACTTATGCCTCTTGTTTTACAGTGCCTACTCATCAGGCTAAACAACATAACGCAGTTCAACTGCAGTGCTTGGGTGGAATGCCTGAACTACCCGAACGGATCTTTGTGGGTAGAACTCTTCTAAAGGACTTGATGGGCTTTGCTGCTAATGAGATTCATGCTTTACTTCACGTATCCTCTGAAACACACTTTGATGTCAGTTCTAAAACTATGTCAGGATTAGAGAAGCTTTGGACAAAATTTCATGAACTGAAATCTTTACCCTTATTGGCCCCCTTTAGAACAATACCTTTAACTAAGCCTGCTCTTAAAAATGTCACAATCTTGTTTCGTAACGAGGGAGTTAGTTTACATGACATTACAGTATGGTTAAAACAATACTGTACTATGCTTCTGATCCAGAGGCTATTTTTGATTCTGAAAATTTGTGGACAGGGGGTTGGAAAGTAAGAGTGCTGCTTAGAACGAATGATGTAGGGGTACAGCATTTACCCAACAGTTTTATGCTAGGCAGAGATAGAGGAGTTCTCTTCTATCCTGGTCAGCCGAAGGCATGCCACGGATGTGGTTCTGTTAGCCACATTAGTAGTATTTGTGAAGTTGTAAAATGATCTGTGAGTGGTAAGCTTGGTCATGCTGGTTCACAATGTGTGGAAAAGCCTAGGTGTGTTCTTGGTGAAGAAACTGGTCACTCTTTTCAACAATGCACTTGGGCAGCACATAACTCTCCAACGCTGGCTGTTGAGGAACAGAGACTACTTATCACTGTGGCACAACGTTCCAAGGTTCATGGTTTTTCTTCTTTTCCCCAGAATGTACAGCCTTCAGAGGGTCTTCCCAAGTGTTCCCCTCTTCCAGCTGCCCCCCCGCTGATGTGCCAGTATCCCCTACTGTCCTGCACACTACTATGGTTGTCCCTGCTCTGGACCCCCCTCCCTCTCCCCCTGTTTTGCCTGGATGTTCTGGTGAGGTTCCCCTGTCTCCTGATGTCTTCCCGGCTCACCTTACAGGTACTATAAACCTTCCACCCCCCCAGAATCCTTTGTCCCTCATACTAGAGTTACGAGGGGCTCTCGGAAGTTAGGGTCTCGTTTTCTTAAGGCATTGAAGGTGGATGGTATCCCTTCAGCCAATAAGTTTGACTTATTATGTGACTCCTCAGAAAACATGGATTCTGAATCTTCCTCTGTACTTTCATCCCATCCCGAATTGACTACAGATACAGAGGTCCCCCTTGATAATCTGGGGTCACAAAAATGGAAAGCGAAGGCCAAGGTTAAACATAAGGATAGTGTGCCCAGGAGGGGTAAACCTGCCTTTTTGTTGCCTTCTAGCTGCTTTCTTGTTTAACCCTACTATTATGGCTCCCTCATTTTCCATACATACTGTGAATGTCAACAGTATTAAACGACAGCCTAAGAGGGATTCAGTTTTCTTCCTTTTATTTTGCCTTACTGTTGGGGTGATATTGTTACAGGATGTGAGGTTTCATTCACTTCCTGAAATATCTAAAGCACAAAGGGCTTGGTTTCCTGGCCTATCCTATTGGTCCTTTGACCAGGAGACATGCTCTGGTATGAGGATTTTGTTTAATTTACCAGATGTTTCTGTTCTTAAAGTACTTGATTTATACCCAGGAAGGCTGTTACTTTTGGATGTGAGTATTTATGGAGTTTTATACAGGATTGTTAATATCTATGCACCACAAACCAAATCACTTAGGATTGAGTTATTGAAGCTTGTTCACCCTTGTACCTCCCAGTATGTTGTTTTTGGAGGAGACTTCAATTGTGGCCTGTCCCTTAAAGATAAATTACACTCTTCTAAAATGAATAAATTGTTTTGTGATACTAATTTTCTGAAACAAATGTTGCAGTCTGCAAAACTGAAAGATGTATATCTTCAGGTAACTAATACACATACCCCCGCCTTTCATAAGGGCCCTCTGGCTACCCGTATTGACTTTTTTTTTGTATCCTGTCACTTGCCATCCTCTGCTGCTACTGTTCAGGCTGTGGCCTTTTCAGATTATAGACTTTTAACAGTTACCCTTGGTGATGTGCATACAAAGTGTTTTGGTCCAGGCTCATGGAAACTGAATTCTGCATTATTAAAGGATTCACAGTTGTTAACACGGCTTAAAATATTTTTTCAAGCCAGGAAATCAGTTTTCATGCTCTATGATGACCTCTGGGGCTGGTGGTCTGATACTGAATCAGACTTGCTGCATTTGTTGAGACATTTTTGTCGACAATCTCACAATGATCAATATTTTGACTACCAGAGAAAAAGCTGTCAATTGCAAAAAATCCTTACATTATCGTGTACCACTGGTCATAATTTTACTGCTCAAATAACTCAGCTTAAACAGGAACTTAATATGTATCACTCCAAACAATTTTCATTATTACAACAACAGCAACAATTTGGACTATCAGGTTCCTATCATGCTGTCTGCTCATTTGACAGCTGTTCTAAACGGGTGGATAGTAAAGTGTTTGGGTCTCTGTTTGATGGGAATATGATAGAACTGACTGATCCTTTAGATATTCAGAGATATGTGGCTGAATATACTAGAATATTAGTTGGCCCCATTGCCTCACAGGTAGAAGGAACTCTTACCTATCTCTCTCACTTGGACATCCCAGATGTTCCACAAACAATTCTTGATTCTGTATCTAGTGTTATACAAATTCAAGAGGTGGGAGATGGGATTCGTGCTTTGGGACTGGGGGGGTGATTCCTGGTTTAGATGGTCTGTCCAATGAACTGTATAAGTTATTGGATGTTGACCTACGAGGTGAATTGACAGCAATGTTTAATTATGTTTTATGACAGGATTTTCTACCATTGGATTTAAATATGGGTAGCCTCTTTTATATTTACAAAAAGGGGATAGGCGGTTGTTACAAAATTGGAGGCCCCTTAGCCTTTTAAACACTGACTTTAAAATTTTGGCGAAAATTATTTCACTCCGTCTGTTGAAAATTGCTCCCTTTGTAATCTCTAAGGCTCAACTTAGTAATATTTTGGGGAGGAGTATTTCTGATCATATCATTTTATTACGAGAAATAGTTGAACGTGGCAATTATGACCTGCTGAATGGCTTCCTGATCTCCTTGGACCAAAAGCAGGCTTTTGATTTGGTCAATCATGACTTTTTATGGCATACCCTACGTTATTATAAAATTCCTGCTAGAACAATTTCTTGGATACAGTTATTATATCAAACAGCCACGGCAGTCCCTATGGTGAATGGTTGGAAAGGTCCTATAATACCACTGAAAAGGGGGTTAGATAAGGCCGTCCACTTAGCCCTATTTTATACATATTTTTTTTGGACCGTTTACTTCACTCTATTAATATGTCCCAATCTATTGTTCCACTTTCTATTCCATCACATTCTATTCCGCACTATGTAACGGCATATGCGGATGATATGAGTTTAGTTGTAGCAGACTCCTTTTCAATTACTGCAGCTGTCCAGCATTGTTGAGCTTTTGGGTCCCTTTCTGGAGCTGCCCTGAATTTGAGTAAATGCATGGGTAGACAATCGGGTACTTGTGGTTTGAGACACACTTCCATTTTGGACATTCGAATAACCTCGGACCCTATTAAAATTCTGGGTATTTTGTTTGGTAATGGTTCTTTGGATGTTATTAATTGGGGTCCGAAACTTGATTTGGCACAGTCTAAGGTTACTTTATGGAATAGGCGGAAAATGGAGAAGAAGAAAATGGTGTATATGATTAAAACTTATTTAATTCCTGTGTTTCTTTTTTTGGCATATATTTTTCCTCCTCCGCGAAGCTTTGAGACCAGATTGTTAAGTATTTTTTTCAAGCACTATGGGGCGGCCACCTCAACCCTATTCAGCATAATACAACATATTTGCCACTTTTGGAGGGTGGTCTTGATATGGTCAATCCCTTATTTTTTTATAATAGTATTTTTTTCATGACCAACTTTAAACCTCTTTTGATAAATTGTGAAAAGGGGTGGGAATCATGCTTTATGACACTTGTAACCTGTGGTTTGGCCTTTGGGAAATGAACTCTCTTAAAGTGCTAAAACAAATCCCATCAAAACCATGTTATGTTAGGGAATCTTTTCTGTGCTTGAAACAATGGCGAGTGTTGAGTTCTACAATTATGACCTTGAATAGAAAGGCTTCGTATAAGCATTTACTTACCCATGTGTGTACTGTTCCAGTTTCCTTCCCTAAATGCCCAGATAATTCCCTGAATGACCTTCAGACACTTTTGCGTAATGCCAGGATCCCTCGGAGGATGTGGGACTTACATTGTTTAAGCTGTCATGAACGTATAAACATGAAAGTGAACCAGAAACACAAACTGAACGCTATTGTTCAAGACAATCCTGTATACAACAAGAAGAAACTATCCAACATTTGTTTTTCTCCTGTTCTTACATTAAGGATTTTTGGTCTTATTTGGCCACCTAATGGAAAGAACCTATATTCTCATGTGTGTCTTATGAAGTTTTGATGTATGGTTCTTTTTCTCAGACATGGAAAAAGTGGAACATAGATTCTTTAAATGTTGTCTTTACTGTTCTCAAATGGCATATTTGGACAGCTCGTTGTCTCTTTACTTTGCAACAACTGGATTTAACTCACCATGCCATACTACAAAAAGTTGTTTCTGATTTGAAATCCATTTATGTTTCAGACTTACAGTCTACTCCCACTAGAACTCTGTTAGAATTATGGAAATGCATGCCATGGATAACTGACTCGGATTTCCCTATAATATGAATTGTGATCTCGTGAATGTATTTTTTTCATTTTTGTTATTCCTTCCTGTTGCTTTGTTGATTATGCTCATAGTATTTCTGTTAATAAAATATCACCCTACTCTTTTTGAGATGTACCATGGGATCTTTAACATCCATCTGAACTATCACCAATCCAGGCAGATGGGACCTCAGTTTAACATCTCATCTGAAAGACAGCACCTCAGCAGTGCAGCATCCCTCTCATGCTGCACTACAGTGTCAGTGCTGGGATATTAACCCAAGTGCCAGATGTGGGAACTGAACCCACAGCCCTCTGATATCCCGGCCTCAGAGGCGAGTGTGCTACCTACTGAGCCACTGACACTGACAATATGGCAACAATAAAAAGGTGGAAATTGCACATTTTAAAAGGGAGGGAAACAGCTGTAAATATGGGGTATTTCTGTTATTGCAACATTTAGAAGTTTTTTTATGTTAGCATGTGCATACTAGTAATTGAGAAAATTGCCCAAGACTATAATTTGTCTTGGAACACAACAAAAGTTGTGCAGAAAATGCAAAACAAACTGTTGACAATGCTTCCCCACTAGCTAGGTTCATACCCAAGTCCTTTTCAGTGTACATTGCATTATATCTTTAGAGGGATTGTAAATGCTGGGAGGTAGCTCATGATATGGTTATAAATTTGGCCCAAATAAAGCTGTCTGTCTGGTCGTGGCTCTGTGCCCAATTCTATCACTTTCTTCAACAGGTAAAGAAACTTGGATACAACCTGAAAAGAAAAAATTGTCACTTGTTGATCTGTAACCCGCTGACCCCCCACTCAAATCCCCCCTCAGCACCCACCACCTCACACACCCACATACTCTGACTCACCTACAGAGGGACCCTTGTCATAAATCCACTCTCAGAATAATAGATGTCCTCCCTCCTTCTTGAAACATGACTGCAAACTGAAGAAACAAGGAAGGTAAGTCCTGTCAATATATTTTCAATGTGTGTTGAAGTTTTACTCATAACTTCGTCATTTTTGAATATTTCTGTCACCAGACTGTCAACATGGCCTTTGTTGGATCCCACCTCATGAACAAGGTTAGTGAAATTTTTCAAGTCCAGGCCAAAAGTTGATTTTGCAGTCACACCACAAAAGTGACTTTTGGGGAGGATTTGAAGGTTGTCACCTACTGAGTTTATATGGGTTGTATCATAAGAAGACTATGTTCAAACTGTGCGGTAAAACTGTTAAAAAAACAGAAAGTTGTGAATGTACATTGAAATTTTTCAATGCTCACTCATAAGTTTAATAATTTTTTAATATTTTGACACCAAGATTTCAATGTATCGGTATTTATTTTTGCAGAGTACTTCATGAACATGACAGGTGTCATTTTTCAAATCTTGGTCAAAAAATTTCTTCTTACTTGTGGCACAAAATGATGTTTTAGTCAATATTTTCAAAATGTCACATGTCACATTTATAAGGGGAATCAAAGAACAACATTGTTTTAACTTTGGGGTCAAAATGTCCAAAAAAAGTTATTTACGAAATGTTGTGTGAAGGTCCAGCCTTTGGCCCAGCAGGTAGTGTATTTTGATCTCATGCTAGTGTGCTGAGTTCAGGGACAAATTCAATGAGCCAGCAGGAGATACCGAAGTTGGGGGGATAGTGCTGCCATGCGGAACTGCCCCCAGCCTGGGGAGGAAAGGTGCAGGGTTGGCTGAATGAGTCCAAGTATCATATAGAGAAGTCTTCTCTTGGCATAGTCACATCTTCTGTTTGTAAATTGTATGTACTTTAAACCCATGCTATATGAAGTATTGCATTTTATGTTCCTGCCCATGGACTGAGCTCATGCCTGTCATTAACACTGGGTCACCCCTGAAAAAGGTAACCTCTGGTTCCAATGGGCCAATCCAGTTACCAAAATTCAATAAATAAATAAATAAATAAAATAAAATAGGGCCAAGAGGGCCCTGCACCTCAGCACCAGAGGTCCCCATGTTTTGGCCGTCAGATGTTCACCTGTCTGCATCTGAAGCCATAAGAAAACACAGGGATCAGAAGGCCCTGCACTTCTGTAGACTCCCCAGACAGTCCCACAAATTCTTTCCATCTGTGTCCACAAGGATGTGAATGGTAGTCTGCAGGCAGATAGATTCTTCCCTTCACATGGGGCCCAGAGGTTCTTGCACATTTATTTCTGTTCATACAGGTAAAGAAAGGAAATTTGTTGCAAAATATTGCAGTAATGCACCAGTTAGTGTTTAACTTAAACCCAGAAACATAGGAATATGTGATGTTAGGGTTTCCAACCCTAACTCCAAACCCTCAAGCAGCAAAGGGACAAGACCACACAAGCAACCACAGCCAGCAATCAGCAGGTAAGACAAACAATATTCAACTTTTTCCAGATAGCACAAATGCAGTAGCATTGATGTGCAACATTTGTGGATTTGTATCTACTGCCAAATGTTTGTGTGCATATGTCTTACATCATGCATGAGTGCTTGTGTTTGCAGGGATGCTATCCCCACAGAGACCTATACTTCGGAAGACAGAAGGAGTGTTGCAATTTGGGTATCATGGGTTTCTGTACACAGCTGCAGAAATGTAAGCCCCACCGGGGCCTGCACTTCTGCAGTCACAGGTCAGTATATGTGTCTTACACCTGCAGCAGCAGAACCACAGGCCCCTGAGGGTTCTGTACTTCTGTGGACAGAAATATTGCTGCAATTTAAGTATCATGGATTTCTATTTGCTGCTGAAGCAATCTATGCCCTCAAGGGCCTGATTTTCTCCAGTCAGAAGTCAGTGTGTACGCATTATACCTGCAGATGCAGGAGCACATGCATCTCATGTGCCTGCACTTTTTCAGCTAAAACTGTGTGCATGTCTTACTGTGTGCTTGAGTAACTGTGGCTACAGAAGTGTTGGCCCGATTGGGGTCTGCACTTCTGCAGACAGACACGGTGTTGCAATTAGAGTATCATAGATTTTGTGTGGCATGCACATCTGCAGCCAGAAGTGTGTGAATGTCTTACACTGTTTGTGAATACCTCTGGCTACAGAACCTCAGTCCCCATAGGGGCCAGTGTTTCTGCAGACAAAATAACTTTTGTAATTTGGGTAGTGTTGATTTGTATCTGTGGCTGCAGGGACCTGTGCTTCTGCAGACATAAGTAGTGTTGATCTGAGTATTGTAGATTTCTATCTATAACAAGACATTTTTAGATATGTAGATATGTAAGTGAAAAGAGGAAGACCAGGGGTGGGATTGTAAGTTTAAAAAGGGAAGGGGTGGACTGAGAAGAGGGGGGACCAGGAAAAGGCAGACATCCTTAACAAATACTTTTGTTCAGTGTTCACAGAGCAAGGAGAAGGGGAGGAGCCATAAAAAAGTAACAAAAGCATTCAAGGGAGAGAGAGAGAGAGCGAGAGAGAGAGAGATGGACACTAGTCCTTCTTTGGAGTTGATAGTCCTGAAGGGACTTGAAAATCTGAAAATGGACAAAGCAATGGGGCCAGATGGAGTGCATCCAGGGGTATTGAAGGCACTCAGGGAAATACTGCACTTCCAACAGTTCTATTTAACATCTCACAGGAAAGAGAAGTGGTTCTGGAGGACTGGAGGAGGGAAGATGTAGTCGCACTACAAAAATGTGGTAGCAGGAAGGAGCTGCCAATTACAGGCCAGTCAGGCTGACGTGAGTGGCAGCAAAGTTAATGGAATCACTGCTGAAGGTAAGAATTGTGGAATATCTTGACTCCAGTGGGTTACAAGACCCAAGGCAGCAGCATGGTTTCACAGGGTGGAGGCCATTTCAAATGAATTTGATAGATTTCTTTGACTGGGTGACCAAGAAACTAGATCAGGGTGGAGCGGTGGACATGGGCCTACCTAGATTTCAGTAAGGCATTCAACACCATTCCACACAGGAGACAAGTAAGCAAGCTGGGTAGCTTAGGAGTGAGTCCAAAGATGGTAAACTGGATATGAAATTGGTTAGGGTATAGGTGACAAAGGGTGGTGGAAAATGGTGTTCACTACAAGAAAGGGAGTGTGACCAGTGAGGTGTCATAAGGATCAGTGCTGGGACTGGTCCACTTGCAGAGCAGCTAGAAGGAAAGGTCTGCCCCTTTGCAGATGAAACCAAAATCTGTAATTGGGTGGATATTCCAGGGTAGGTGGAAAGGATTAGCAGAGACCTGAGAAAACTAGAGGAGTGGTCAAGGGTATGGCAGCTGGGTTTCAATGCAGAAAAGTGCAAAATAATGCAATTAGGACACAGAAACCAAGGGGCAAAGTACAACATGTGTGTAGTGGTATTGACGACCACAAAGCAAGAAAGAGACCTGAGGGATAATCATATTGGATGACCTAAAGGTGGCCAGGTAGTGTGACAGGGCAGTGGGGAGGGTGAGTAGTATGCTGGGGTGAATAGGGAGGGATATCACTAGCAGAAAGAGGGAGGTAGTGTTGCCTTTGTATAGATAACAGGCAAGACACACCTAGAGTATTGTGTCGAATTCTGGAGACCACATCTCTAGAAGGACATAAGTAGAGTGGAGGCAGTCCAGAACATGACAGCTGAAATGGTGCATGGTCTGCATCAAAAACCCTACAAAGAGAGACTAAAGGAACTCAATATGTTCACCCTGGAACAGAGGATGGAGAAGGGAGATATGCTTGAGACCTTTAAATACCTTAACAGGGCAAATAATGTACAGGAGGGGATAAGTTTCACCAGAAAATGTGCTGAAGAACAAAGGGACATGCTATGAAGCAGGAGGGGGCACATTCAGGAGAGATGTGAGGAAATACTTCTTCACAGAAAGAGTGGTGGATTCCCAGAGCAGCATTCCAATAGAGCTGGTGGGGGCAAAAACAGTGGTGGAGTTCAAGAATACATGGGATAAGCACAAGGGAATTATAATGGAAAGGAAGAGGGAGGGAGAAACAGCAATAGATCAGGCACTATCTGCACTAATAATGTAAGTAGGGAGGAAATGGCAGATTGGATGGGCCAAGCAGTCCTTATTTGCCATCAGAGTCTATGTTTCTGTGTACTATGTTTCTATCTGCAGCCTGAAGTGAGTATGTTTGTCTTGCACTGTGCATTCTAGATATAAAAATCCACAAAGGTGGCATATCAGCGCTACTGCATTTGTGTCATCTAGAAACCATTGTATGTTGTTTGACTTACCTGATGATGGCTGACTGTGGTTGCTTGTATGGTTTTGTCATTTTGCTGTTTGGGGGAGTGTAGAATTAGGGATTATAAACCCTAATGAAACATTTCCATACTTTTGTGGGGTTAAGCTGAACCCAAACTGGTGAATGAGAGAAATAGAGTCAGAAAGATAGCGACAACGAGATGGACAAAGAATAAATAATACGTAAGTGTGGTGTATGGGTAATATATCAATTGTGGGAGTTAATGAGCTCATAAAGACCAGGAACCCAAACTGGTGAGTGAGAGAGACAGAGTCAGAAAGATAGAGACAAAGAGATAGTGGCAGAAAGCAAGACAAAGAATAAATAATAAGTAAGTGTTGTATATGGGTAATATATAAATTGAGGGAGTTAATAAGCTCATAAATACCAGGAACCCAAAGGGCTATGATGACTTTTTGAGCTCAGTAGCCTCAGAGATGGATATGTTTCCCTATCCAGGACTTTTTAATAGAGAAGGATAATGTTTTTTTAATGGAACCCCTCTTTTGCATTTATTTCTGGGGTTTGACTTTGCTTTTTTTATCCCAGTATGTTTTCTGTAGTGTAGTGGCATTTTTGTTGAGGATTTATTTTGTCTCTATTGCCTTTCTGCCATGTAGGATCCTCCTGTTAATTTATTTATTTCAAAAGTTTCACCAGGAAAGACATACTGAGCTGAGTAGCAGCTCATTTCCAGATGTGTCCTGGGGGAAGGGAAGGGATAAAGGGAGGCAGAGCATAACAAATCAAAGCAATATTTACAAAGCAGGAAGAGTACAAAATTTGCATTGAGTACAATCAATGATTGGCAACTTTAACATATATAAGTTAGGCCTGGATATAGTAGACAATACAATTTAAGTGCATCACAGAACTATACAGGTGGAGGCAGTGGAAACTATACAGTAGGTTTCTGGGTGGGGGGAATCGGGAGAGCAAAGGCAGGGTTATAAGGAGAAAGAAGAGATGAGGGTGTGGTGGTGGGGGGGATTAGATTGAATGGAGATGCAGAGGTGGGGAATCAGGTGCATTTGCAGGTAGAGATGTTGTGAAATAAAATTTCACTGGTGAAATTGCAGCGAAATAGGCAATTTCGCCACGCAAAATATTTCATTTTTTAATTCTGCCATTCCGCAAAATATTTAGCAGGGTGTGAACTTGTGAAATTTTGCCACAGAATGTGAAATTATGCCCGAAAATGGCAAAATTTCACCTGCAAGTGGCAATTTTTGCCATCCCATGGGCGAAATGTCACCATTTTTGGGCAAAATTTCATATTTTGCACGCGCAAAATATTTTGTGAAATGTGTGAAATTCATGAAATATTTTGCATATTGAAAACTATTTGCAGGAGGAAAAGATGAAGTCTTGGAGGAGAGAGTGTGAAGGAAAGAGGCAGAGTGGATGGATAGGGGTAGAGAATTCCATCGTTTAAGGAGGCGGAAGGAGAAAATAACCTGACCAGCTGAGGATGACCTTGAAGGGAGTTCTAGGGAGAGGAAGTCAGAGTTGTGAAGAGTGTGTGGGGGGGAGAGGAAAGGTAAGGGGGAGAGATCCTAGCCAGTGTTTTGCAATAAAGGAGGAGCAATGAGCAAGGCATCTGGTTTCAAGGGAGGGAAGGGAGAGGGAGGTTTAAAGGGAGCAGTGGTGGGTGCAGGGCAGACAGTGCAGGGCAAAGTGGTGGAAGGAGTGATAGAGGGGATCCAGTCTGGCTAGAGTGGACTTAGGAGCAGCACTGAAAACAATGACTCCTTAAATGAAAATAGGGAGAATCATTTTCTGGAGAATGTCTCTGCAAGCCGGCAGAGATCTGCACCCATGGTTTCTGTAGAACGCACCTAGTTTTGGGTGCAGTTTTTTGTGGATGGCATCCACATGCCCAGAAAAGTCAAGGTGCCAGTCAAGCCAAACTCTGAGGTACTTGTAAGAGGGAACATCCTCAATGAAGGACACAATTAGGGTGTAAAAGATAGGAGGGTGGAAAGTCTGGAGAGCTTTTGCCTAGTGCCAAAGGTTATGGAGACCATTTTTTTGGTGTTGAGGGACAACTGATTTGATCAGAACCCATGCTAAACATTGTCAAAGTCCAGCTGGAGCCTGGTCATCAGATCGGGGGGAGGAGCCAGAGGCAAATAGAACTGTATCAACTGTGTACATTTGGATGGACATAGAAACATAGAAACATAGACTTTGATGGCAGATTAGGACCACTTGACCCATCCAGTCTGCCTATTTCACTACCTATTGGATAAGCTGCAGGTTCTAGTTAACCAACAGCCTACTTCCTGCAACCCACAGAGGTACAGACAGCAGGGAGGTCATTTAGGAAGACCAACAATAGTATAGGGTCAAGAACAGATCTTCGGAGGACACCAGTGCTGATAGAGAGAGGGGGGACAGGGCATCTCCAATTCTAACTGACTGAGTCCTATTCTTAAAAGGATGTAGGTCTGCAGTGGTCTGTTATTTTTCAGGATGGACTCAGGAGTGGCATGGTATCTGGTCTGTGCAGTGAGGAGTACTGGTTTGCATTGTGTTGTTAGGAATGATGGTCAGTAATATCCATTCAGTAGAAGCTGTCAACAAGAGGTGTTGGCAGCAAGGAGTAGGACCTGGCAGCATGGAGGAGGATCTGGCAGCATGGACAAGGAATGGGCAGGATGAAGGCAACAGCAGCAGCATGGAGTCTTGACAACTGAAGTAATGTAGTGAGGAACATGGCTGTTTGGAAAGTGTGGTTGGAAGGCAGTATTTGATTAGTGAAAGGGTTTTTGGCTAGGTCATGTTGTGCAGGTGGATTGTGTTTTTGTACTGTTCATAGAGGCCTGTATTTGTGAGAGGTAGTAAGGTATTTATGGTGGTTGTTATGAGTTAACAAGGTGATTTACATGTGTTGATAATGTGGCCGTTCCATGTGTTAATAAACTGTTGGTTACATAAGTTAATAAGGTGTTTCTCACTGAAGCAGGACATCACTCATAACATTTTTGGGGCAGAAGATCAGTCATAGCTGTCTTCGTGCAGGGCCTCAGACCTGTAGCTTGCAGCAGCAAACCTGTGGATCATCATGGCTCTCGACCTGTAGCTTAACCTTGTGTTATGAGGCTAGGGACTGGGGAGAGGATGGGTGCTAGGGCTGGAAAAACTCATTAGCTTCCTGGGACGGCATTATTCCTGGGTATACTGTACCACACTTTCTCATCCTTTGTTTTATCTAAACTACAGTATACTGACGGTTAAGGCAGTTTCACTTTTACTATTGTGATTGTGATCATGCTGTGAATGTTACTGTTGGCACTGATGTGTACTGTACCGTATATCTGTCAGCACACATGTGCATGTGTGTGGATGTGTACACTGTTTTTGAGGAAGCCAGGAATGTTTGCATTGGGCACAGTATAAAGGGAAGAGTAGGAGCTGTGGGCATTCCCATAATTTGAGTTTGGGATATGCCATGGAGAATGACATGGTAAAAGTCAACATTTAGTAAGAAACAGTGCTTGGCTAAGAGTCATCATTTTAAGGGTAAACACAGTTAAACATTTGGTTCTTGTAAAGTGTTATTAGGTAGTGTAAGTGTGTGTGTGTGTGTGTGCATCTGTGACTGCACAAGTATCTCTGTGTCCCACTATCAGTGCAAGCACGTATGCTCTTACTAACTCATGTTTTAACCTGGTAAAAACATTTGATCTAGTAAATCACAGCAGACTTTGTAAAAAGCCTCATCCCTTTTCACCTTAGGTTGTGAAGTGGCTGCATTTTTATAGATGAAGTAATTTTAAAAGAGTTGACTCAAGATACATTGTAACTAAGGATGAAACTTGATGTTTAGTGATCAGTCTTGGGGTTTTTGCATGTCTTTAATATATAAATGTTTTACATAAAAGAAACAATACATGTATCATTCAAAAATTCTTGTAGATGACAGCGATATATTAGTGGTCTAATCTGCAGGACTGGTTTAAATTCTGACGTATAATTTGCAGACAGTAGGTATTAGCTATGTGAAAATTATCTTTCTTGAAATGTTGCTAGAGCTTCTCACATTTTCATTTCCAGACACCAGAGAAAAGGGGATTTAAATTCTATACTTAAGTTGTGAAATTGGGGTCTAGGCCTAGTGATGCTGAGGTCTGCTCATTGTGTTGCTATGTAGAAAACATGGGTCTGCCCAAGTGCAGTCTCCCATTATCTAGGTCTGGAATGTCTAAGGTGTTCTCAGGATGCTGCATGCTCAGTTTCCATTAGATGGTGTCCCTTGTCCTGGTGTTTGAGCAACTCCAGCAAGGACTCAATAGCCATAATTGAGCTAAGAAATGTGATAACATATCACATTCTAAATCAATAGTGCTGATTTGACCAATCAGTGCTAGCAATTACCTAATGTACTATATGAAGATTTTTAGCCATAAGAAATCTTCACATGTGTAAGAAAAAAGTGAAGTTTCATTTAAGGGAGGGATCCTTTATTCTAAGTATTAAAAAAATGACATTTAAGCTTTTTTATCAATGTGATTAAAATATATTAATATGCACTTGGCTGTTGGCATTTGTATTCTATAGCAGAGGTCTCATTAAGGATTATCTAAGAGCATAACTGCAGAGCTGTGGTGGCGTTTAATGTTCCTTTTCTGCCAACTCCCACATTCTTCACCAACTGTGAGAATTTCTAAGTTGCTAGGGGTTGGGGGTGGGGGTCCTGTTAGTCATAAAGTTGTGTCAAGAAGATGCCTGTTGCCACCAGCTGCTGTGGAGGAGCTATGGCTTTGAGATTTTATGAAGTCACAGATTTGGAAAGCTACAGTTATTAAATACTGATCTTAGTAAAAACAGCCATCACATACCATGACCTTGTAAGAAATGAAGTCACCCAATCTGATTATGCTGTAGTCAGAATGCTCCTTTGGCCAAAATACAAGACTCCTTATAAATTAACTACATTGTGGAACTTCATAAAGTTAATTATATATATATATAAAAAAACCTTTAAGATCCAGAATTGTGCTTAGCTTTTTTCTGGTTAATTGTCTGGCAATATCTGTACATGTTTTGATTGCTATAGTCTAGGTCTGTAGGGATTGTAGAATTCTGAAAGCTGAACTAACGTGAAATGGCAACTCTGCTTCTGACAGACTTTTCAGAATTTCCTTTTGAATTCTGTGAAATTCAAAAAACATGTTTTTCATTGTTTATGCCCATGTCCTACACTGGCACCTGGAACCCTATTGCCACTTACCTCAGACCTTCCCTGGGGCCACCACACAGCCATGGTTCACATCCCAGGCGTGGTCAGATGTGGGAGGCATCCCACAACAGAATCTACATTTTTGGCCCCCATCTGTGGGACAGCTCAGCCAAAGGTGGGGGACCGATATACTTCAGCTGCAAGCCCTCAGTGCCAGGGTTAATTTTCCTTATTTCCAAAGATCCCGAGCTGGTGCTGGTATTATGTCATGATGTGCTCATGCTAAGCATGGCAGCACTTCAGTGTACACAGCCACCTCCTCCCAAGTCCGTTTCTTCAACCACGCCACCACTTGTGATCACACAGGTGGAAGTGCTGCAGTAGAGAAAATTACTCACCCTTCCTGGAGACGAAGAGAGTCTGCTCGGATGTTTAATCCTCCTCCCCCTGGCTGACCATCAAGGACAGAGATTGCTCTTGATCCTGGGTCTGGAAAAGGAGTCTGTAATGTATGTAAACAGTGGATTAATCTGTGAAAAACATTCCACATTCAGAATCTCAGAATTCAGCTACTGCTGGAATTTTACAGAATAAGGAGGCATTTTCTGAAATCATGTGGAATTTTTTAAAATTTTACAGAATTCTGTTCTCTTGGAATTAAAAATTCTGCAAAGCCCTACTGTAGTTCTTTTCTTTTTCACCCCTTCTGGAAGAGTAGAGGGGTTTTATTGAAGAAAAGCCATTCTTCACATAAGGACAACATACACAGGTTACAAAGTATACGTCATGGTGATCACAAAAGCAAATTCCCAAAGAAAAATGAAAATAAAAAAAACATAAAACAGAATGCATGAGGCACAAATTACCCCACCCGTCCTGTACAGTGTTTCCAGTAAAGCAACAGCTGTTTGTGGGATAAGTGTTTCTGTTTGAGACAATGTACTTTACTTGCTTTCTGACACATAAAAAAAACCTCTCTGTGAATCTGGTACTAGGGGTGTGAGAAAAAACATTTTCACTGGCAGAATTTCTGTGAAAGTGCAGATTTAGCTTCTGTGAAAGTTCAGAGATCATTTTCAGTACTTTCATGGAAATGCCACCTTAAAACTACAGAATAAATATACAAACTGTGGGTTAATTTATTAAACTGCAGGAAAAAAAATCTGCAGAAAGGATCACTGCCAGTGGTCAGTTCTGAGGCTTTTTCTAACCACAGTTTAATTAATTAATCCACCCTCCACTGATCAGGGGTCTCAGTAAATAAATAAATACCTCCAATCCCTTCCTCTGACCCTCCTGGTTTGTAGAGGCCCCCCACCCACTGATCATGGCCCCCCAAAACATTTTATTTCCCTGATATCTAGCAGAACCCCCTCCCTATTCTGGATTCCTTAATCCACAAAAATACACCTGGCAGTCCACCAACTCATCCCCCTCTATTCCCAGTATTCCCTGGTGTCTAGTGGACCTCCCCATCCCAGATCCCTTATAAAACAAAATCCCAATTTTCTGGTGTCTGGTGGACCCCCAGCCCTGTCAGTTCATACGCAGCCACTCCGCTCCCACCACTCTGCCCATGAGTGTGCACAAGCACAGCCCTCCCGTCTCCTCCACTACCAGTGACCCACAGAATTTTCAGTGAATGACCACATGCTTGTACAAGCAGGCACTCATTCACTGACAGTTCATTAAACTGTGGATGGAATACATTTTGCAGTTTATACTAATTTTTTCTGCAAAAATGGAATTTGCAACTTTCACCCATCCCAGTCCAGTACTGCTACCGTAGTACCCAGTGGCGTCTAGCCTACCAGACACAGTATTTTAATATACCACAAATAATCCTAAAAATACTGGGATGATAGTGTGACCATATCCCTGTATAAAGGCACAAAATGAGTATTTCGTATGTCAATGTTCTGAGAGCAGGACACCTCACCGTTTGCTCAGTAAGCTCCCAAAAGGTTATTACACAAGGGCAGGTAAGAAACAAATGTTCTTAGGTCTCAGATATTCCATTACAAGTATTCCTGGGGTAATATGCTTCAGGAACTTGGCAGTGTTTATGGGTGTCTCTCACCCCCAACCTGCCATGGCATGTTAGCCAAACTGTATCCCACATATGAGTTGGGAACCGGGATTCCATGAGCTGTTGTAGTATCTCAGATGTTGACTGCACCGATCTGTATGGGAAAATTACAGTGTCAGTAAAACAGTTATCCATAACGTACTCATACAGACCTTTCCTAGTTAGGCTTCTAAAGTGATGTGGTGTTAAGCACCATATTTTTACTTTCCAGAGGGCTGAAGTCATATATTTGGGCAACTGTTCCCATTTTAATGTTGTATGAAAAGCCCATCAATTCATCTCCCAAAGTACTATAATTGGTTCAATCCATTTCTGAATCGAAAGTGTTGAACCCAAAGTGCGCAAGTCACATTTTTAACGGTAAATAAGGACAAGAAGGTAATTGAAAAAAACAAAGAATAAAAAAGTACAAATGGGTTAATCATAGCTAGACCACCCTTGTTCACTGGGAGATATGTAAAATTTCTATGAATGGGATTCAGCCAACTCCCCAAAGTGCCTGAAAATGTATACTATACAGTCTTGTTGTAAGTTCTTGTAGGGGTGGAAATACCTAGCTACGGTTCAAGAATATTGGAAGTATCGTTTTAATCAAATATTCCTTTTTTTTCCTTCAAAAGCTGCATGGATTTCCAAATATTTACTTTCCTTTCTCCCTCAAGTGTGTCCTCCCAGTTCACCTTAGTCATAACGAAGTTTCCAAATCTAATACCCAAGATTGTTATTTCAGAATCGACTACCAGGACATTGCATATATGTTGTAGTCCCATCTCTTTAGTCTTATCCACACAGAACACTTTACTTTTATGAATAGTAATCCTAGCTCCTGATATCTTGGCATATTGCTTCATCATGTCCAGTATTCCTTGACAGGAATTTAGGCTATTGACAAAGAGACATAAATCGCCCCTGTAGGCCAAACCATTTAAGGCAGGCATATTAGGACTGATTGGGAGCTCTTTAACCATTGGGGACTGAAATATCTTATGGATTGAAATATCTGCACAGAAAACATACAGCAATGGGCTGAGCAGTCCTCCCTTGTACACTCCCTTCGCAATATCAATTCTAGTTCCTCAAGTGCCATTAATCAATAGATGGAAGTGAGCATAACTGTATGTACAACAATTTAATCTACTGTATAAAAGCTTCAGGCAACCCGTGAAGTGCTAGAACCTAAAATAAATAATCATGTGGTACCCGTTCAAAGGCCTTTACCTGGTCCAGAGAGATTAAAAAGCCTTGCTACCTATCCAGGTGTCCTCTTGTCAAAGCTTTTCTGACCTGAATCAAATTATCAAACACTGTAGATCTCCCAGGGATAATGCAGGTCTGATTATGTGCTATCAGGATATTCAGAATGTAACTTAACTGTTGCCCAAGTATTTTTGCCAGAATTTTTAAATCCATATTCATGATGGAGATTGGTCTCCAATTTCCTAAATCTAGTTTATCCTCCTTTTTATCTAATAGAATCAAAATGGCTTTAGCCATATTACGAACATACAAAATTTGCCAGCAGATAAAGGCCTAGAGGTTTATCAAGTCTGCTCAAATGTGCAGCTAGCACCCCTTATTCTGCAGCTGCCCTTCCCTTCCACCCTTTCCCTTCATTAACCCTCCCCCTTGTCCTGTCCCATCCCCTTTTGAAGCAGTCCACTGTTCTACTGGATACCACTTCTGCAGGTAACGCATTCCACCCAGCCACCACCCTCTCTGTAAAAAAGTGTCTCCTCATCTCCCTCCTGACCCTTCCTCCCTCCAGTCTCATATCATGGCCCCCAGTGTCCCTCTCCTCCCTTACTTTGAACAGCTCCTCTGTACCTGTCTTGTTTATTCCTTTCATGTACTTAAAGGTTTCAATCATTTCCCCCCTGTCCCTCCTCTCCTCCAGTGAGTACATGTTGAACTCCCTCAGCCTCCCCTCATATGATAAGTCCCCAAGCCCCTTGATCATCCTTGTCGCCCTGTGCTGCACCCCCCCCCCAGTAACTTAATGTCCCTCTTTAGATACGGGTGCCAGTACTGCACACAGTACTCCAGGTGTGGTCTAACTAATGACCTATACAGTGGCAGAATCACCTTCTCCCTCCTCGAGGATATACCCTTGCAATACAACCCAGCATTTTGTTGGCCTTGCAGCTGCCTTCCTACATTGTGCCAAGTTGTTCATTGACCCTGTAATGAACACCCCCAGATCCTTCTCCTCCTCCTCCTCTGTCTGGGCTGGCTGCACTCCTCCCAGCTGGTAACTCCTCCTTGGGTTCTTCATCCCAAAATGCAGTACCTTGCACTTTTTGGCATTAAACCCCAGTTGCCAGGTGTCTGACCAGGTTTCAAGCTTTGCCAGATCATCCTGCAACCCCTGCCATCCCCCTAGGTCATCCACCACCACCACTACCTTGGTATCATCAACAAACAGACTGATCTTGCTCTTGATGTCTCATGATATGTCTGCAATGAATATCCCAAAGAACACTGGCCCCAACACTGAGCCCTGTGGAACATCGCTCATCACTGCCCTTGGGTGTGAGAGCTCCCCACCCATCACCACCCTCTGTTGCCTTCCCTGAAGCCAGTTTCCTACCCATCTCACCAGCTTTGCACCCGCCCCTGTGCCTACTAACTTACTTCCCAGCCTTCCATGCGGGACCGAGTCGAATGCCTTACTGAAGTCCAGATACAGGACATCCACTGCATGGCCCCTGTCCAGTTGCCTAGTTACCCAGTCATAGAACTCCACCAGGTTGGTTTGGCAGGATATGCCCCATATGAAGCCATGCTGTCTGCTATTCTCTAGTCTTTTGGCCTCTAGGATGGCCACCAGACTCTCCTTCAGGATAGTCTCCATTAGCTTACCCATGATGGATGCGAGGCTCACTGGTCTGTAGTTTCCCGGCTCATCCTTGGGGCCACTCTTGTGGAGGAGCACCACATGAGCCATCCTCCAGTCCTGAGGTACACACTCTGAATGTAGTCAGGCATTAAATAAGTCTGCCAAAGGTTCTACAAGGACCTCTGCCAACTCCTTCAGTACCCTGGGGTGGATGCCATCTGGGCCCGGCTCCTTGTCCACCCTCAGTGCCTTCAAACCCTCCCAAACTCTGCCCTCCATGATTTCCCCATCTGTCACCCCTCCCCCCCCCCTGTTTCTGCCATTTCACCCCCTTGGGTGTCACCCCCTCTTCTCTTTAGTAAATACTGAGCAGAAGTACTCATTTAGTGCTTCTGCCTTATCGCACCCTGCTTCCACCCAACCCCCCTCCTTCCTAATCCTTACTATGTGGTCCTTACAGCTCGCTTTCTCCTTGATGTACCTAAAGAAGTCCTTCTCCCCCTTCTTAATGCCTTGTTCCAGCCTGAGTGCCGTAGATGAATTGGCCCCCCTTACTGCCCTTGTCACCTCCTTCGATTCCGTCAAGTACTCCTCCCTGTCCTCCCCCCTCTCTGTTTTCTTGTACTTCCTAAAGGCAGCTGTTTTCCTCCTTACCTTTTCCATGACCCCCTTGCTCAACCAGCTCAGTTTCTTAACCCTGGCCTTCTTGCTCTGGGCCTTGCAGCAGGTTTTGGTTGCCTCCACTATCCCCAGCTTTATGAGCTCCCACCTCCGGTTAGTGTCCATACTAGATTGAATTCTGGTCAGGTACCCTTTTACCACTTCCCCCATCCTCCCAAAGTCAGCCCTTCTGAAGTCCAGCACTCTTGTGCCATATTCCACTCCTTCCTTGCCCATATTCAATGTGAGCCATACTGAGTGGTGGTCACTCCCTGACAGCGGTTCATCCACTGTAAGTTCTCTGACAAAGTCCCCATTTGCCAGCACAAGGTCAAGGGTATTCCCTAACCTGGTTGGTTCACTGACCATTTGCAGCAGGAAGCTGTCCTGGAAGGCATCCAGCAGTACCTGCTCCCTTCTGTTCCTGGTTGTTGGGGTACTCCAGTCCACTCTTGGCATGTTGAAGTCCCCCTCAATCACCACACTACCTTTCTCACAGGTCCTCCTGATCTGTTCCACTAGTTCCCTGTCTAACTCCTCCATCTGAGATGGCGGCCTGTACACCACTCCCATTCTAAGAATCCTATTCTTGGAATCCTGGATTTGCATCCAAAGTGACTCCGTACTACCCTCCTCCCCTTCCTTCCTTATACACTTCAGTCCTTCCTTCACATACAGTGCCATGCCACCTCCTTTCCCAATCACCCTGTCCCTACGAAATAACCTGTACCCTGGTATAGACAAGTCACAGTTATTATATTGGGTGGCCCATGTTTCTGTGATGGCTGCAATGTCCACCTCTTCCTCTGCCATGAGCACCTGTAACTCTGCAGTTTTCCTCCCAAGGCTCCTAGCACTAAGGGTAACCACCTTCCACCCTTCCCCCCATCCTGGCCTCCTTTACTAGCATCACCAGTAGTACTTGCCATTTGTCCTTTGTCACTGTTATGGGGGTGGTAAGCTCATATGGTTTCCCAACCTGTGGTCTCTGCATATCTCTTGCAAATTGCCACCCCCCGGTCCTAGTTTAAATTCCCAACTTCCTCTATGTACTGCTCCATCCTCTGTTTCAACACTTTCTTTCCCTCCTCACTCAAGTGTAATCTGTTCTTGGCATAGAGACTACTGTCCTCCCAGGTCCCTCCCCACCCCCCAACAGCCCATACCCTTTAGCACAACACCAGGTTCTTAGCTATCTGTTAAATTCCTCTGTTCTCAGCTTTCTTGTTGTGCTTGCCTTGGGCACTGGAAGTATCTCTGAAAAAGTTGCTGATCTTCCTGCCCCTTCACGTAATTGTGCAAGTTCCTCAAACCTCCTCTGGACTATATCTACTGTCTTGTCAGCCAGGTCATTCATCCCAAGATGTATAATTAAATGAGGCTTGTCCCTAGCCCTTCTAGCATATTTCAGATCAGATTGTCCCACCCTTTCCCCTGTCATTCCTGGCATGGCCTCCACCCAAATGCGACTATGCCTCTCCCCCTTGCTACCCCACCTGACTCCTCTTAGGATTGAGTCCCCTAGCACTAAGATTACACCACTCTTACTCCCTGCTTGCTTCCATTCATCTCCCTCTCTCATTTCCAGCTCCTCTTCTTCCTCCTGCACATTATTTGCCCCTGTTGCAATTCTCCCAGCAGAACTTCCCCCTCACTCCGGTTTGGTCCAGGCATTCATTAATTACTCCTCTAATTTCATCATTTCCCTCCTCCACCTTCTTCCTCTCTAACAGTGCAAAACTATTTTCTGAAGACCCTTCACAAATGCCCACTCCCTCTCTCTTCATAGTAACCTGTTCTCTCCTTTCCACTCCATGACTTTTGCCACTTCTTCACCTCCCCTCACAAGTCCCTATCTCTTCCTTCCATTTGTCTTTTGTCTCCTGACCTGGTTTCCCTGGCAATCGTTCTTCCTGGCCTGGGCCCCTTTGTCTCTGCTTCCCTTCTTCTGACCCTCTCCTCACCACTGTTGGCTTAAATCACCCTCCCTCATCTCCCCCTTCTTCCTCCCTCCAGTATTGGGCTAAACCCACTCACAATCTGCCTTGCCTGTCTTAGTTCCTCCTGCAGACCCTCAATCTCCTTTCTAAGTCTCTCTATGTGGTTGCACACTAAACATCCTCCCACACTCCAGGCAATTTTGAGAAAGATTGGTGCACCACAGTTGTTGCAGCCTACCACCCTACCCATTGCTGTCATTGCCCACCAGCAACCCCCAACCCTTCCAGATGCAGGATACCAAACACTCCCCCAAGTCTCCTCTCTCCCCCCATCAGTGCAAAACATTCTTTTCTTAATTTCACTTACCCCCTTTGTTGTACACGTTTAGACAGATTGATAAACTGCTTTTTATTTTCCTATCCTTCCTATCCACACTCAAAAAGAGACTTTAAGTAGCTATTGCACAACCTTCTTCAAACACATACTCCTCCTTTCCCGAATGCAATAGCAATGCAAAGAAGTAACAATGAAAGCTCCTAGATTTGCAGTTACTTCCCTTCCACTGAGATAGCAGTCACCTCTTCACTTGCTGCTGTTCCTTTCCTGGATGTCTGCTTCTGCTATGACAGGTCCATATCCTTTGCCCGTTTGAGGAATTGATGTCAGAACCCCTGGTATAAAGGAAATAATGGACCAGGGTGGGTGGGGTGAGGGGTTGGGGGGTGGGACCAGCCCAAGTCTTCCAGAAACAATCAGGTAGCTGAGGACCCTGGTCAAACCATTAGCACCCTTCCCCACCTCTGCACTAAACTTTGCAGCCAGTGAAGCCAACAAAAATGAATCACAATTCTACTGAAAGCCCCAAAATAGGTTTGCTACCAAAAGAAACCGGACTCCAGTTCAAATAGCTTCACCAACAACACATCAAAATAGGCTTGAAATTAGAAGATAGAGGTCTCCAATTCAAAGAAACAGCCCCAGTTAAATTACACCAAATAGGTTTTAAATCAGAAGAAATAGGCCTCTACAAATGCAGCCTGCTATACAGTGAAACATCAAACACATGAGCCCACGTATAGCTACCAAAACAGGTTTCAAAATTCCAACAGCCCCAAACAATACCCGGCTAGCCCCTTAGAAGTAGTAAGAAAGAAAATAAATAACCTTCTACCAAGTAGAATACACAAGAAACAATGTAAAAACAACAAGAAGAAGCTACTGCACTGTAACAGATCTGATCCTGTCCCCTTCTAGTTCATGTCTGAGGAATGTAGCATATACTGTACAACATGTCATTAAACACTTCCCTTAGCATGGGACCTAAAAAAAATTTTCTGATTAAAAATTACAAATAAGTAAAAAATAACCAATATTGTTAAGGCTTTCACCTAGTGTCCAGGCTGTGATCAGAGGTGGAGTTCTGTTAGGACACTAGTTTCTAGTGTTCTGAGTCTGTTTTTATGGGCCAGATGATTTGTTCCACATTATTAAGACAAGTGCCCATCATTTCCCTACATTATGAGTGTCTGTATTCAACAGTTCAGTGATAATGTGTTAAGAGGTACACAGGGGCCTGCCCCATGGTATTGAGGGCTGAGGCACTGGACACCTGACCTCCCATCATGATAGCAACCTGGGATGAGGAGTGATCTTGGGTCACTAAGGGTCACCCATTGGAGGCAAGGATGGAAAGTCTGTAGAACTGGTCTATTCTCCCAGGAAGAGAGGACATGATGTGTCACTCCTATACTGCCACCATATAGAAGTATGGTGGCAGGCAATAGGCACATCACATAAGGGGACATCTGACAGCCAGCACATGGTCCATGCATGCCTCCATACACATCTGTGCATGTGCCACTGCACACCACTGGATATAGGGGTACCAGTAAATTGAAAGAGCCTGGCTCTGGCGTATGAAGACAGGCCTGTTATCTGACCCACACTGGCATGTGAGATCACCAGCTGTATTGTGCAATGGTGGTTGGGAGGACAGTCCTCCCTCCCTCCTGTGGTCCTGCCATGGGAGAAATCTATAGGAGAACACATAGTTCCTAAGGGAGGCAGTTGCTGGTGGGCGAGTATCATGGCTAATGGCTCTTCCAGAGGCAAGCACCACAGGAAAAAAACTTGGAAAAAAAAAGGTATACAGGTCCTGCCCTGCAGATTGTGGATTTTATCCCAGCCTCCCCAAAGCCGCTCCTTCTTCCTTCCCAATCTCCCAGCTCTGTACTTTCCCTGGACACAAGTGCAGGCCTGACTATGAAGTGACCATTGGAAGACCTATAGCTGCCATTACTGGCAGGTGTAGGAGACCCCAAATCCTCCCAATGGACCACACCTACCAATGCCATCCATTCACTCCCATCCTTATGCCACCCAGTAATTTTCTTCATCATAAAAACAATGCTTCAGTGTATGAATGGTAAAAAAAAGTAAACCTTGATAAATATAGAATTTGAATGGTTAAAACAGGCATTCCTGGGGTCCATAGATACTTTTGAATAGAAGAAATAGAGATGGTAGACCTTAATGCCTGTAAACCATTTCCCTTGGGCTGGTGAAAAGGCAATGGTGATTGTGTAGAGAGTCGGACCACCCAGGTTGCTTAGCGCAAAAGCAACAGGAATCGCACGCCACTTTCCACTGTAAACGTAAGCTTAGCGTAATGAGACACGCGTGTCAACTGACCCAACTGACACAACCACCACAAATAAAATAAATTATCATGAAAAAGTGTAAAAAACAAACATAATAGCAGACTTAATCAATATACTTAACCATTCATCGGGGGGGGCTGTGCCTCCTGCACCCCCCCCGCTCTATTTCGGGCTATCTCTGCATGTAGGTACGCAACATGATGTTTGCTCATTGTCAGTTATGCATTAAGCGCAGCTCCGCCGCTGGTCCGACAAACTACACAATCACCAAGGCAATGATTAGATACTGAATGCTGGTTCCACTCAGGTATTTTAGATGAAGACAGATCTATTAAAGATTACATGATGCAAGTGTATCTTGCACAGACACAGACTAGCAGTAACACTTAGTCACTCAAATTCTAGCAAGACAAACAAGTCATTTGGCCAGCACTGGCTAAAATGGCTTTGTATTTTCTTGGAAGCCCTCCAACATCATAGAAACATAGAAAGTGACAGCAGTAGGGGATAGCAAGGTCCATCTAGTCAGCCCAAGAAACTACCTGGTGCTATTCCCCCTCTCCTCTCCTCCTTTGCTTTTCCGTATGCTACCTTTATGTTTATTCCATGCGCTTTTGAACTTACTTACCATTTTGGCCTCCACTGCCTCCTTGGGTAGGCTATTCCATGGGTCCACCACCCTCTCTGTAAAGAAAGAACTTCCTTGTATTACTCCTGAACCTCCCTCCCTTCAGCCTCATGTCATGCCCTTTCGTTCTCCCACTCTCTTTCAATTGGAAAAGCTCCCAAACATTAACCTTATTTATACCCCTCATAAATTTAAAAAGTCTCAAGCACATCACCCCTCTACCTCTTCTGTTCCGGGGAGTACATGTTGAGTTCCCTCAGCCTTTCCTGGTATGCCATATGGTGCAGTCTCTGAATCATTTTTGTGGCCCTCCTCTGCACCATCTCAATTCTGTATATGTCGCTTTTGAGGTGCGTTCTCCAGTACTGTGTGCAGTATTCCAAATGGGAGCATAACAGTGCCCTGTAGAGTGGTAACACCACCTCCTTCCAGCAACTCATGACTCCCCTCCTAATGCAGCCCAGCATGCCACCTGCCTTTAGTGCTCCCTTTTCCCACTGTTTACCCTGGCTGGTGGATGCTAGCTTCTCTCCTCCCATGTAGTAATCCTCTTTGGGATTGTTTCTCCCTAAGTGCATGACTTTGCACTTTTTGGCATTGCATTTCAGCTGCCATGTTTCTGACCACTCTTCCAGTTTCTTCAAGTCTGAAATCAAACTCCTCACACCTTTAGAGGAGTTCACTCTGTTGCAATCTTGGTGTCATCAGCAAATAGACACACTTTACCTTCCAGCCCATTTGCAATGTCTGCTATGAACACATTGAAGAGTAGGGGACCCAGTATTGAACCTTGTGGTACCCTGCTGGTCACCACCATCTCAGCTGAAAATTCCCCATTTACCTGAGCCCTCTGTGTTCTTCAACTCAGCCAGCTCACCCACTCAACCACCTCCCTTCCCAACCCTATGTGATCCAGCTTCCTTACCAGCCTTCTGTGCGGAACAGAGTTGAAGGTATTGCTAAAGTTCAGATAGATGACATCTACCGCCGCTCCCTGTTCTACTATCCTTGTAACCCAGTTGAAGAAGTTGACCAGGTCAGTTTGGCAAGACCCACCTGCCATGAACCCATGCTATTTTGGGTCTTGCTACCCACTGGATTCCAGATATGTTATGATTCTCTGTTTGAGTAGTTTCTCCATTAACTTCCCTATCACCGACAAGAGGCTTACTGGATGGTAATTGCCAGCCTCCTCCCTGCTCCCTGCTTTGTGGAGCAGGACCACTGTTGCCCTTTTCCAGTCCTCCAGCACCGTCCCACTTTCTAGTGATTTGGTGAATAGTTCTGCTAGGGGTGCTGCCAGTACACTCCCCAAATCTTTGAGAACTCTAGTGTGAATTCCATCTGGTCCCATGGCCTTGTCCACCTTTAGTTTATTTAAAGCTTCCAAGACTTGAGCCTCTGTGAAGGGGTTTGTGTCAACCCCCAGTCCCTGGATGTTGCTGCTATGCAGACTTGGCCCATCCCCTCCGTTCTGTTTGGTGAACACAGAACAGAAGTACTGGTTTAAGACGTCTGCTTTCTCGCAGTCTTTTTCTACCAGTTTTACTCCAGTATCTGTTAGTCTAACTATCCCCCCTTGGTTATCCTCTTTTCCCTTATGTACCTAAAGAAGGCTTTATCTTCCTCCTTTACACCCTGTACAATGCTCAGTTCAGTAACCCCTGCACAATCCTCAGTTCAGTCTGGGCTTTAGCCTTCCTTATTGCCTTACCAGCTTTCCTCTGTGCTACCTTATAGGTTTCCTTATCCTCATCTTTCATTGACACTCTAAACTTCATGTATGCCTTCTTTTTCTCCCTTACTATTGCAGCCACCTCCGTGGAGAACCAGAGGGGTTTCATTTTCTTATTTGCCTTGCTCACCCTTCAGATGCTCTGCTCAGTTACCTCTGTGATAGCGTCTTTGAGATACTCCCACATTTCTCCTACTCCTTTCTCTTCCCTGTATCTAAGACTCTCTGCCAGGCTATCTCTTATCTTCCAAAAGTATGCTTTTCTGAAATCTAAAACTCTGATCTTGGAATGACTATTGTCTTCACTAGTGTTTACTTTAAATCTCACCATGTGGTGGTCGCTATTTCCTAAGTGGCACCCCACCTCTACCTCCTTTAACCTGTCACTGTTACTTAAAACCAAGTCCAGGGCAGCTTCACCTCTGGTAGAAGTTTCCAAAAGCTGCCACAGCCCTGTACTCTGCAGAGTCATTACAAAGTCCCTTCCTCTTGAAGAAGATGCTGTACAAGATTTCCAGTTTATGTCTCACAAGTTAAAATCACCTACTATTATTGTTTTGCCATTGTCTGTCATTTTGTGGACTGTCTCCATCATTTCCCTGTCCCCAATATCCCCTTGTGACAGGGGTCTGTTGATGACTCCTATCCTAATGGCTGCCCCATATCCTGTCTCAGCTGTTACCCATAGTGCTTGTGACTCATACGGGATTCCCTGAATCTCTGTAGCCTTGATTTCATCCTGGACATATAATGCTACCCATCCCCCTTTCCTACCCTTCCTGTCCCTTCTGTACAGGTGGTAGCTTTGGGATAGCCATGTCCCAACCATGGTTCTCTGTGATTCAGGTTTCCGTCATGGCCACTAAGTTGAGTTTGGCTTCTGCCATGATGGCCATGAGGTCAGGGATTTTGTTTGCCAGGCTTCTGGTGTTTATTGCTGTTGCCCTCAATGTTCTAGCCCCACTCTTAGCACAAGTGAGGTTCCTTTTGTTTTGTCACACCTCTTTAGTACCCTTAATGGATCTCCTTTGGTCTGCACCTGTGGTTTTGGATGGAAGATTTATGGGTCTCTTTCTGTCTGCACCTGTGGTTTAGGATGAAAAGTTTTGCTGGAAAGGTTTCCACCCCTCATTCATACCCCTTCCAGAACTCCTCAGATCTGTACCTGTGGTTTCAGATGACACATTTTGTTTAAGAGTTTTGCCGTAGGTATTGACAAGAGAGTTTTCTCTAATTTGCATGGTACAATCATGCTTTGGAGTGGTTACCATATCATTTTCTGCTATTGGGGGGTAGTGACCTTCTTACACTTTGCCTTGGTAAGTGTTGTCACCACCTCCCCAGCCTACAGTTTAAATGGACCATGAACACATCAAATTTTTGACCAAGCACCCTCACCACCTTCCTTTGTCAGGTGGAAGCCATCGTAGTGAAAGAAGCTCCTCTCCCAGAAGGACTGCCAGTTGCTGATAAGACAGTAACAATTTTCCTGGTACCATTCCCTCAGGCATTAGTTAAACTCATGTATGTCCTCCTCTCTGACCCTATTGGTGCTTCCACCACCCACAGACTGGAAGCACCTCCAAGAATATCAGTGTCGACGAAAGAGAGGATATTCTGTTAGTAAGTTGGATAATGTGTTCCTTTGTCACCACGACTGATTGACTGGACAAGTCATTTGTCCCTAGGTGAACAACTATGTGTTTTGCTCCATCCTCCCTTCACGCAATCTGCTCAATGTGTTTTGTGTCCCTTTTTGCAGATGTGCCTGGGCGACACTTGACAATGACCCTGGTACTGCCATTTGAATGTAGGTGGGATTCCACTCCTTGGATCATAGAATCTCCCACTATGATGCATTTCCTTTTGTCCCTGTTTCCATTGTTTTCTTTACCCTTTTCAATTATGCTTGGCTCAGTGAGCCATTCCCTAGAAGCACCGCAATGTCCAGTGACTTGTTCCACTACCAGTGGTGCATATCTGTTATTTATAAGCAAGTTTTTTTAGAATTTTTATGTTTTAGTTCTTGCCACATGGCCTCACCTCCCCCTTCTGACCACCTGCCAGCCCTCCAGTTCTTGATCCTGCTTAGGACCGGTGCTGACATTTGTGCGCCACTGGGTCAGAGCTGGGATGAGTGGGTGGCTGTACCTTTCAACGTTCAACTTTATTGAATAACAAATTGAGATAACAATATCACATTTTCAATTGCATCCAACACTCAAAAAACTTGCAATCACAGATCAAGGACAATAAATACATGCAGATAACAAGCATGTTAATAATCGTGCACTATAGACCTAAATATATAAAACTATCCATAACAGTCGCAATCCCTCTTATAAAAGCTGGCTAAAGTTGCTCCAAATATTTTATTGGCAGTAATTCATGCACCTCTAACTTCTTACATAGTGAATTCCATGTCCTAGACACTGTTGAAGACAGTGTTTTGTCACCAAACCTTGATCTACGTCTTAGCACCCAATAAGAAATCCAAGAGCAAGATCTAAGGGAATAATTTTAGTCTGGCCTAATTTTCAATAAGTCCAATAAAAATACTGGTAGAAAGCGTAACACAAATTTGCATACAATAATATTCCAATGCATATCCCTCTGATTCTCTAAAGATGACAATCCTTATTCCTTGTACAAAATAAAACTATGTGTTCTATACAGATATGATAAATCTGTAACAAACCTTAATGCACTTTTATAAAGCAGTTCTAAAGATCCCAGCTTTGCAGTTCGACCTGGAGCTTATCTATTGTGACCCATGCTTCCTTCAGCTGGGCCATAAGGTTGACTATAGCCCAACAAGCCAGACATTGACCCAGGCCATGGAAGAGCACCCTGTTGAATAGGGCCCCACATTGTCCACAAATGACACTCTCCATTGTTACTAGAATATTTTAGGTTGGAGAGGTTGGAGTGGATCAACTTGGGTGACTTCTAGAGATTAAAAAGACTATTTATCCTCCTGTCATGGTTTTAGGGCAGCTGTTTTAAGGAAAATATGGAAGCAAAGGTTAGAACAGGTTGGACAAAACAAAGATTTTTTTTTACTCTTAATTATGTGGTGACTCCCAGCCGAGCAGTATGTATGGACAAAAGTCAGTGAACAGAAAAGAAGATCAATTTTTTTTTCTGAGATGTGCAGTGAGTCCTGCCTCTTCCTTACTTCCACAGGAAGGATATGAGGGCTGTCAGGGGCTATATCAGAGGATGATCATGGGGTGGGCAGAAATGGGGGCAGGGTGGATGTGTACTTCTCCTGCAGAACATCAGTAGAGGTACCTGTAGAGAAAAACAATCAACCTTTGACTTTGGCTCCAACAAACATCACCAACCACAGCACCCTTGGATGAAAGTAAAAGTAATCTGATCTTTTAAATGTTCCTTCTGCTGGAAGGTACTAAGCCAGTGGTTTTCAAGTGGTGAGGCATACCTCCCTGGGGAGGCGCGGGCCCGTTGCAGGGGAGGCGCAGTGAGTTTTCAACTTTTACTGCAGTGTAGTGCTAAAACGCTGCCTATGTATCCGCGTCTAATGCTGGAGCTAGGAGATCCTGAGCCAGCCAATCTGAGGGCGAAAAAAGGTCTTGAGCAGATCAATTGGGAGTAGGTAAATTGTGACCAATGGCAGGGGAGGTAGCTGCAGCCAATCGGTGCCAGAGTTTCCAAGCCAATGAGCTGTTTGCCTCCGATGTTGATGTCATGGGTCCCGGAAATAAAGATGCACGCCATGCATGCGAAGAAATGGATGCTGGATTCATTTTGCTGCCGAGATCCCCTGCAAGCTGTCTGCCTCTGATTGCTGAAGCCACCGACCCTCCACTGCTGATGCCGCCGCCCTCCACCGCTGAAGCCGCCGACCACTACAGTCGCTGCCCTCCACTGCTGAAGCCGCCGGCTGCTACAGTTGCTGTCCTCCCCCTACTGAAGTTGCCGATTGAAGTCGCCGATCAATCACTGAGGCTGCTGCCCTCTGACTGCAAAGGCCTTCTGACTACCTGCAGTTTCCACCCCCACAATGCCGAGCTACTGAAGCTGCAACCTGTATTTGGTGCCTCTTGCTGACCAGGCCCTCCTTTGGTAAGAAACCATCCTATTATATTTTTTCTCTGGAACCCTAACTCTGGCACAAAGACTGGGGGGGAGAGGGCACGAAGACTTGGGGGGAGAGGAGGATGGGGATGGGAAGCAGCCAGCTATTATATATATATATATATATATATATATAGTTGTTGTTTTGATGCTTGAATGGGACACAGGGGAGGGGAGTTGAAGGAGCAACATACAGCAGCCAGCTGTTAATTATTTATAAAGTTGTTGTTTTTAATGCTTGAATGGGACATGGGGGGTTGAAGGAGCAACATACAGCAGCCAGCTGTTAATAATTTATAAAGTTGTTGTTTTGATGCTTGAATGGGACACTGGGGGGCAGCAACATACAGCAGCCAGCTATTTTAATTTATAAAGTTGTTTTGCTGCTTGTATGGGATGGGGGGGAATCATCAGCAGCATGTATTATGGCCTATCTCAGCAGCCAACAAAGCTGATTTTTTGCTGCTATCATGGGAGCATGGGGAAGGGTTTGAGGTGGTGGTGGGGCCAGTAGATATGATTCCTCTCTCAACAGCTGCTTGCAAAGCTGCTGTTTCGCTGCCCAGTTCCTGACGGGGGGGTTTGAGGTGGTGGTCATACATGGTGCCATACATTGTGCCTCTCTGTGCATGCACTTGTATTTTATTGTGATTGTTGGGACGAAGGCCATGAGCTTTTTTTTTTGGGGGGGTCATACATGATGCATCATGCTGCTGTGCTATTGTATTTTTATTGTTGGTGATTGTTGGGACGATGGCCGTGGTGGTGGTGGTAGGGGGTCATACATGATACATCATGCTGCTGTGCAATCCTGTTTTTATTGCTGGTGGTTGTTGGGACTATGGGCCTGTGTGGTTGGGGTTGGGGGGAACTGTACAAGATGTCTCTTGCTGTGATGGGCCTGGATGGTGGGGGGAGGTCATACATGTCTCTCGGTGTTGTGCAATGTTGAAATAGCAAGTTTTCTGTAGTGCTACACATTGTCAATGGGTGATCATAACAACTGGGTATTGTGCACCCCTACCTGCTGGCTACAATGCTGGGCAACTGAGGATTCCATGCACAAACAGAAATTTCCCAGTTGTGCTGTGCCATTGCAGGGACCAGAGCTATTTTATCTTCTCTCTGAAGAATTAAAGATCTTGATTCAAGACTCCATTTGGGTCTGCAGTTCTGCGCTGCTAGTTGGGGCTTTGCACTGTGCATTTCTTGTGTGGGCAGAACCTTTTCCATGGTGGGAGATGAGAGGCAGCAGAGTAATTTTTGAGATGTTGACATGCAGTTTGGGGTGCTGCATTTTCCTTGCTGATTTTGTTTCTGTTTTTGGAATGCCCCAGTGTTGTCAGACATGCATGCATGTGCATGTCCAGGATGCTTTTGATTGCATTTTTTGATAATTCCAAAACTGTTGAATCGTAGATAATGGATCGCTTTCTGGTGACCGGTAGAAAACGCACTCATGAAGAAATAGCAGTTGCTGAATCCAATGAAGTACCAGTTCCTCAAGCAAAGTGCAAGGCCAGAAGGTATGATGAAGAATACCTGAAGATGGGATTCACTTGGACTGGGACCGGTGTGGCACCTCGGCAACAATGTGTGATCTGTGCAGATGTCCTGGCACAGGACAGCATGCGACCCTCCAAGCTTCACCGGCATTTGGAAACTAAGCATCCCAGCCTCATTTCTAAACCTTTGGAGTTTTTTCAAAGAAAGCTGCATCAACTCAGGGGCCAAAAAAAACTTGTAGAAAGGCATGGCACTGCGCCGACTAAAGCTGTGGAAGCCTCATACCATGTGTCATTGAGAACTGCAAAAGCAGGGAAACCACACAATATTGGTGAGCAATTACTACTTCCTGCCACAAAAGAAATGTGCTCCATAATGCTGGGAGAGAAAGCAGCAGCACAGCTAGATGCCATTCCTCTCTCCAATGACACAGTTTGTCGCCATATTGAGGACATGTCTGCTGATGTTAAGAAACATATACTGGACTCTGTTCAGCGAAGCCCATACTACTCATTACAGATTGATGAGTCCACAGATATTGCTGATGCTGCACAGCTCCTGGTCTATGTCCGTTATGCCACAGAAACAGATGTCCTGGAGGAGATCCTGTTTTGCTGACCACTGCCTACATGAGCAACTGGGGAACAACTGTTCCAGATGTTGAATGAATTCATTATGGAGGAAGGTATTGACTAGGGCAGATGTGTGGGAATTTGTAGTGATGGAGCACGGGCAATGACTGGCCGACACAGTGGCATGGTCACAAGGCTGCAAGCAGTGGCCCCTAATGCTGTGTGGAACCACTGCATGATCCACAGGGAAGCACTAGCAGCCAAGAGGATGCCAGCTAATCTCCAGAAAGTCTTGGCAGATGCTGTGAAAGTAGTGAACTTTATCAAGGCATGGCCAGTAAATGCAAGACTGTTTGCTGTGCTGTGTAAGGAGATGGGAGCAAACCACAAACAATTACTGTTGCACACAGAGGTCCGTTGACTGTCCAGGGAAAAGTGCTAAACTGCCTCTTTGAGTTGCGTGATGAAGTTCGTATTTTGCCGACTGTGGCTCTGCACTTGTGGAAAAATTCCATGATTCCCAATGGCTTGCCTTGCTGGCATATCTAGCAGATGTTTTTGACCACCTGAACACACTCAATGCCTCCCTTCAAGGTTGGGACACCAATGCGTTCATGGTAAGGGACAGGATTGAGGCATTTTGTCAGAAGCTCAAACTATAGTCTTCAAGACTGCAGCAGGGATTGGTTGCCTTCTTTCCCACACTGGAGGATTTCCTGCAGGAAAACGAGCTTTCAATCGACAGTGTCCAGATGGTAATTTCAGAACACTTACATGGGCTGCAGGAAAAGCTGTGTGACTATTTCCCAGAATGCCAACAGGAGGAGCGTAACCAGTGGATAAGGAATCCTTTCATTTTTAAACCAAGGTCTGAAGACAACCTACCATTGAGGGAGCAGGAAAGCCTTATTGACCTGGCTACAGACCCAACACTGAAGGCCTCTTTTGGACAATTACCACTTTCCAAGTTTTAGCTGTCACTGGGATGTGAATTTCCTGAATTTAAACAACGAGCTCTCAAAATCCTCCTGCCTTTTGCATCGACCTATCTCTGTGAGTCTGGATTCTCTGCACTGGCTGCCATGAAAACAAAGTACAGGTCCCGCCTCAAATTGAAGACGACTTGCGCCTCTACCTCTCAACTGTGCAGCCACGAATCCAGCAACTGACTGCCAAAAAACAAGCTCACAGGCTCCCTTCAGCTGACTGATTAAAAAAAAAATAAAAAAAAATATCCAGTATGTCTGCTGCCTTTTGATGACTACAAAAAACAGCCTTATGGGCTCATTTCAGCTGACAGACTTAAAAAATACACACTACATTTGGTTCTGCTTTTTAATGACTGCAAAGGTGCTGCCTTTTAATGTTTCAAAACTGTTTCCTTCTGCTGACTTTATAAAAAAAAAATCCAGTACATTTGGTGCTGCCTTTTTTGACTGCAAACAAACTGCCCACAGGCCACCTTTACCTGACTGATATCCAACACTTTTGGTGCTGTCTTTTAATTGCAGTTTTGCACAGTAGCTATGATGTCTTTTTAGCTGCAGTTTTGCACAGTAGCAATTTTACGCTATAGCTGTGGGGTCTTTTAATTGCAGTTTTGCACGATAGCTGTGATGTACAGTGCAACACTAAATAAATATCAGTTCATTTTATCTGTTTTGTGATTGTGCATGAAATTCATTATCCGTTGCAGTGTATGCAGTGGTTCTCAAGTGGTGAGGAGCACCTCCCTGGGGAGGTGCGGGCCCATTGCAGGTGCGCTTGAGACTTGGGGAGGCCTGGGCTTTTCCCCAGCACCATAGGGGAGGCCCAACCTGGCAAAGTCTGAGAACCCCTGTACTAAGCCTTTGTCAACTCCACCCCCAAGTTATACTCCTAATCCCTTGGAAGAGCTGTGGAAGAAAAGCAATTAGCTCCTTCAATGTGAGAAAGAGACTGCAAAATCTGTAAGCCCAAAACAGAACCTATAAGCACAACCTGTAAGCACAAAATAAAAAAAAAAACAGCAACTCTGCTTAGCCTAAAGAGAGATCAAACTGTAAAACCTGTAAGCACAAAACAGTAACAAAACCTGAAAACACAGAACAAAATAGTAAAAAGACAGTAACTCTGCTTAGCCAAAAGAAGCCCTAATGTTTCTTCTTGCTTTGATAATGTTGCTCATTGCTCTGTCCTTTCATGCAAACCTAGAAGAAAAAAACTCAGGTAAAGCTAGGTGCTTTTTGTCAGCTAGGGTTACCACCTGTCCTGATTTTCACAGGACAGTCCTGATTTTGGCTACAATGTCCTGCAAAAAAACATGAAAAATACTACGTCCTGACATTTTAGTAGAAAAAAATATTTTCTGACTTCCTCTAAATGTTGCAAAAAAACTATAATACCTTAACTAAAATACTTTAAAATGACAAGAAATATTATAAACAACTAAAAAGCTACAACATTTAGTCTGAATTCTGATTATTTAAAGAAAACAAGTCTGTTCCATTTGTCGAGGTTACATATTGTCCTGCGAAAAATCATATTTCAGTACACAATGTCCCACTTTGAGCTTCTGAAAAGGTGGTAACTTTATTGTCAGCAAACCTTTTTTTTTTTTTTTTTTGTTCAGAAAGATGTTTCAATGCAACTGGGGATATTGTCTCACATATAGCTCAATGCTGGGTAGTGAGAATCTTGAATTCCTATACTTTCACAAGCTCAACTTACCAAGGATCAACTTTAACTGTTCATTTTAATATTTACATATCCAACAAGTGACATCTAATACTATTCCCACTCCTACACCTAATGATGGCAAGTCTGCCTAGACTCATTCCACTGGCAATAGCACCAGAGTCTGGTTAATCACTCCCAGTAGTAGATGGCAAAACTTCTCCATATAGTGATAGTACAACCACTTTCACATTGCCATATCAAAAAAGCTCAATAAAATTAGATATGCCACAGTGAGCACACAGATTCAATATCAGTTAAATAAGGCCTGCCACCCCACCAACTGTGAATGAGACAGCGATGGAATAAGTGACCAGACCAGCCACACTCAAGCATAACCAGTTCTTCATTCTGATCTTGCGTGGTCAACTACTACAGCTTTGGCTGTCAGCAGGCAGTGTCTGTCTAAACTAAGTTCAATTAGCAAAACAACATCAAAAATACAAAAAAATTCAAAAAATTCAAAAAAAAAATCCATCCATGGGTGGAAAATATTGTGAAGAACAATGTAATGTTCTACATTTAATGTCTTTTCATACTTTTGTTTTTTATGCATAACTTGGTTTCTTGGGAAGTATTACGTAATTTGAGAGTCAAGGGGGCAATATAAAGTATAATAATTTGCAGGAAAACAAAGCAGAGTCTAGGTGGGAAATTAAAGTATATAACTTAAAGTCTGCAGAAATACTATTAATGTTGCTCACACTGAGCTGTTGCAGCCTTAGTGGATTTTGCAAACTGTCACAACATCACAAACAATAATCCACAACAGATGCATGTGGAACAGCTGTTCCTTTCACTAGGGATTTTTGCCATTTGGCTCTTGGGGGAAGGGCTACAGAAACATTTATTTTTTTATCCCTGGGACTAGAAAGGGCCCACAGCACTAGGGACCTGCATACAATGATAGGGGCACTAGTAACACACAACAAGCAATTAGTTATGTCCTCTTCTTAACTAGTGTCAAATAGTAAGTTTTATTCTGTCACAGATGTCTTAAACAGACAAATGCCCAATGGATGCAGCCAGTGCAGAAGGTACAAAGGCACACATTCCTTGGTACTGTACACAAAGTCATTTTGAAAAATGGATCACGCAAAGTCTCTTTTGTCCATTGCTCCTCTGGGATCAAAACCAGGATAGTGAATGTTCTCACAGAATTTGAGCATTATTTGGGTTCACTAAAAACACATTTTCTCCTCAGAGGTAAACCACATTGGGACAGATCATGTTCTTACTATAAACACACTTCACTGTGACATGTAAATTCTGTAGTCAGGAGCCCTTCCCCATCTTCTGTCTTAGGGATAGGACCCTATTTTCCAGTCAGCACAACCTATCTCATCTTCTACAGAAAAACTTGTATCATGGAGGCACCACTTGGATTATTCTCTTTCAAACAGTCCTCACTCCCTGGAGTTTAACTACTCCCAAAGCACACAGGCATTCCCATTGGGGCTATCACATTGAATCCAGTACTGGGCAGCATCTCAAAAGAAAAGTCTTTCACAGTTTAGGGTTGGCACCCACACATTACTCATGGTTCCTTGGACCAGATGCCTTTCATATCTTTCACCCTATTCAGGGGTACCACAGAAGAAGGCCACAACATGACCTGATACTCAGCTACTCCATGACTGAACTATGGACCAAAACAGAACAGGATAGGGTTTCTACCTCTCATGAGGTTCTCCACAGTCAGACTGACTCAAAGCTCTGAGTGAGCAACAGACAACCACTGCAGCATTCCATCATGGCTTATGCTGTTGAGAGGCTCCTCCCACTTGGAACCTCTATTCAGATGACTGACAAGGGTTTCAGGGGAGACCTGAAAGTTAACTATTTGCTGCCCATATTGACTAACTGCAAAAACCCATTACATTACATAGGGTACTTGTAACCCCAAGGGGATACAGAGGTTACTCATGCCAACACCACCTGCCACAAGTAAGCTTCAGTAATCATAGGTTCATAGGTTATAGGTTTAATCTGAGCATAGAAGACATATGTCCATAGTGCTCGCCTTAGTATTCAAGAGTAACCCCCAATATCCTTACTTATTAAGTAAGAATCTAATTTTTTCTTAAAAGCATTCATAGTCGAACAAGTTACTGCTTCATTTGTGAGAGCATTCCAAATACCCATCACACTTATGTTGAGCCAGTATCGTCTATTTTTGGTATTAAACTTATCCTTATACAACTGGAAGGGGTGAGCTCTAGTGTTATGTAAATGTTTTTTTAATACTAGGCCAAGCTGTTCCATTAATTGTACATCCTTAAGGGCCATAAATATCAGGCACATATCTCCCTACGATCTACGAAACTCCAGAGAATACATTCCCAAGTTTTGAAATCTCTGTTCATAACTCTGTCCCTGGATGTCTTTGATTCTCTTGGTAGCCCTCCACTGGACCCTTTCCAGGGCCACAGTATCTCTCTTATTACCTGGTGCCCAAAACTGCACACAATACTCCATGTGGGGGTGCACCAAGGAGGTATACAGGGGAACTAAGACCGCTCTGTTTCTGCTTTTGATGTGTTTGTGTATACAATATTGTATACTACTTGCTTTTTTAATTATCTGCCTGCAATGCATACCAAAATTAAGTTCACTGTTGACCCTTATACCCAAATCTCTTTCGTCTTGAACGACCCTAAGTTCTCTGCCTCCCAATCTAAACTTAAACAGCTTGTTATGTTTCCCCAATGCATAACTGCACATTTTTCATGGTTAAATATGGAATTCTTGTTTAATCAATTGTTTATTGATCACTTCAAGGCTGTATTACCCCCTAGTCTGCTTTACCCCATGCCAATTACTGCATTAGGGATCTAAGTGATTTGGCAGAAATCTTGAGCCAAACTGAATTTATGTGCCCCACATCAAACTCAACTCAATATAGCCTCTGGTCCACTTCTCTCATTATTACTATAGTCTAGAAAAAACTGAAATTAACAACTATATAAAGCAAAGCAGTTTTGCCATCTAAGGGATCTTTAGGACTTCAGTGTTGTAGTTTTTGATGTCACAAGAATCTACTCAATTAAAACATATCATTGTTGTATATTGTTACTCATCTATTATTTTTTTTTCCAATTTATTCTTTAAGCTCCCTGGCAGATGCTTTGCCCCTGGCTGGCCCTGGTTACTGAACACTGCACCATCACAGGACTTCCAATCCCATGAGTTTACCTCCTTGTGGCGGAGCCATCCCGAAGGACAGTAATGCCCAGGGCACCCCTGTGGTGGGAATACACAGGACCAGGAGCCAAGCCAGGAAATCCTGAAGCATGGGGGGATTACCTATCTATTATTCTATTTATTTATGGTTGGCCTGAGTGTACATGCATTGAGTATATTGTTGTTATCTGTTAGACAGTAACTACAGAACTATACATACCCTGCAAATGAGTCATTCCAATTCTAACTAATGTAACTAGTAAAGGAATCTTTCTAACTAAATGTCTTCAACTGTTTAACTCCTTTGCTATTTGCTTATGTTTTAGTTTCTGCAGAATGACTTGAGCAGAAACACAGAACACTGAAATCTGCTCTCAGGTTGACAGGCATTGTATTTCTAGTTCTGTTTCATTGTGGTTGGCTGATCTAATCTGGAATAAGTAGAACATGATTAGGATTCCAGTATAGGATTCCAGTATTTGCAGCACTGTATGCACTCCATTGACCCTTGGAAAAACAGCATATTGTGCAATACAGCACACCAGGCCACAGACATACCACAAGGTGTAACTGCTTGCATTTAAAGTCATTGACTCACATGTTGATATATACTATTCACCACCTCAAGCTATGTTGCATCAGAATTCCTATCCCAACTCTAATGAAGTCTGATGTGTCTTTCTCAGAATGTATGAGCAATAAAAATACATTGACTTACCATTCATCACCTTCCTCCATTGATGATGAAAGGTATATAACGTACGTGGGTGTATCAAAGAGCTGAATATTTACTCATACATAGAAGCTACAATAGGTTTATACTATCTAACAGACATACACTACCAACACTGTAGTTTTGGTAGACTGTAGAAGAAGAAGAAGAAGAAGAAGAAGAAGATGAAGAAGAAAATGATGGAGAAGAATCAGCATTTATATAGTGCTTTTCATACACACTATAACATGTACTTACAGCACTGCAGTCTTGGTAGGCTGTCCACATAACATAGTAGTCCATGTGTTACAAAACAAATCCCAAATGTTGTGAAGATTAAACTCTGTAACACTTAACACCAACATGGGGACTGACTCTGAGGCAATGATTGAGAGGGAACTGCTCAGCCTGATAGTTACCCTGGTTCATATTGCAGCCTGGAATGTTACAAATGAAGTGGCAGGAGGTACAACCTCCATCTGAATGATCAATTCAATTCCTCTGGTGAGGGAGGGAGCTAGATTTGGCTTCCTGACTGCCTCATGGTGGCTCATGGGTGTGTGGGAAACACCTTGAGGAGAGACTTTGTGGGTGAATGGTGCATTTGAGACATTAGCCTATCTAGATGAATATATGGATGCATCCACTTAGTGGCTCTGGTTGGGAAACAAAGGAAGATGAATAATGGGCCTTAGGTTGGTGGTAGAAGTTCACATTTTCCACATCTTGATGGGCCATCCTGCTAAGGAGTCCTTGTCATTGACCTTAACATCTCATGTACCATGTTGGAGTTGAACTCCCAGTAGAAATTGGTGCCATTCAGTTGGGCCCCACCACATTAGGAAAACCACAAGAAATGGGGACAGTGGTAACATCAGCCAAATAAGGGATGCTCTGCTGCAAGAATAGCAGGATGAGGCAATGGGGGAATATGTAAGATGGAAGGAGGCCCCACCCTGGGCCAGGCCTCATTTGCAAGGAATACAACTAGAAACAAAATTGTTAAAGTGTCAAAGTACAAAACAAAAGAATACACTTCTGCTGATACTTTTTGGAAGGTACAGACTGTTTACATTATTTATTTATTTAAAGATTGGTAGCTGGGAAAGGCACACTGAGCCACGGCTCATTTTCAGGTGCAAAACTTGGAAGATAGGGGAAAAAGAGTTTAATAATAATAAAAAGAGACAATCAGGGGTTACATCAGAAAACAAAGTGGTAATGTGCAAAGCATAATACTTAGTTTGGCATAAACAGTCAAATTACAATATGGCAATGTATGGTGTAATATAGTAAGTCAGAAAAAACATCCAGAAAATGATCTTTAAAATTAAAGTAGTAGAAGAAGCATGGTGTATGGGGCCTCAGAAACAGCAGCAGGAGGTTACTGGAGATGGTCTGAGTAAATGCTTTAGAGCTGAGAAGGTGGGGGTGAGGCAAACAGAAGAGGGAAGTTTGTTCCAGAGGGATAGGAGGCTAAAGGAGAAGGCTTGTTGGCCTATTGAAGTGTGTGCATCAGGGATGCAAAAAGTATGGGAAAGACAGGAGCTGTGGGGGTGGGGTGGCAGGAGAGTGGAGTGAAGAGAGGTAGGATGGGTGGGAGTTGAACCAGAATTTTGAGATGAAAGTGAGGCTGTGAGCCAATCATCTCTGATAAAGGGAAGGGAGAGTGGGGAAGGAGTAGAGGTCACAATGGTGAGTGAGTGAGTGAGTGAGTGAGTGAGTGAGTGAGTGATTGAGTGAGTGAATGGAGGGAGAATTAGAGGCAAAATGACAGAAAGTATTGAAAAGGGTGTCAAGTCTTGCGAGGGAGGAGGTGGGTGCTGAGCTCTAGAAGATGTTGGCATAATCAAATGCTGGGAGAATCCATTTAGTTATAAGTTCACGATGGACTGGGAGGAAGAGGCTGTCCTTGGGTCTGTAGAGCAGACCTAGTTTTGGTTGACGTTTTGAGTGCATTGCAGTGATATGGGATGAGAAATCTAAGAATGGGTTGAGCCAGACACCTAGGTATTTGTAAGTAGGTACCACTTCGAGGTGTGTGCCTGTGAGTGAAGTGAAGACTGGAGGAGGTGACAGTCTGGCTACTTTATGCCTTGAGCTGAAGGTCATAGTGACTATTTTTTTGGTGTTCATTTTAAGCTGGTGACCCTAGAACCAGTTTATTACTGCATGAAAATCATGTTGAAGGGGAATCTGGATATCAGAAACAGTGGGGCTGGACAGGCGTATGATGGTGTCATTGGCATGCATATGTATATGAGAACTGGAGCAGATGGAAGGGAGATCATTGACAAAGAGAGAAAAGAGGACAGGTCCAAGGACAGAACCCCAGGGAACACCAGATAGGATAGGGAGGGGGGAAGAGAGGTCATTACTGATTTGTATGGCCTGCTGCCTGCAAATGAGATAGGAGTTAAGCCAATTAACTACTGGGGATGACTGTCCAGCTGCCTGAAGTTTGTTTATGAGGAGCTGGTGAGAGACGGAGTTGAAAGCTTTTTCGAGGTCAATGAATATTGCAGAGGTAAAGTGACCAATATAAATAGCAGAGACTATGGAATCAGTGAAGTGTAGTAGGTAGGAAATGGTGGAGTGAGATATTCTGAACCCTGATTGGATGGGGGAGGGGGTGTTTCTGGAGGTGAGGAAATCATTGAGTCTTGTGTGGACAATGGATTCTTGGATTTTGACTAAGGATGAGAGTAGGGAGATGGGCCAGTAGTTTCCAGGGCAGGAGGTGTCACCACCCTTGTGGAAGGGAATCACGTTGGTGTATTTCCAGGCCAATGGGACTGAGGATGAGGAGAAAGAAAGGTTGAGGAGGTGTATAAGGGGGGATTACAATAGAGTGGGCAGAAATTCTGAGGAGTCTTGGTTGGAGGTTGGTTGGGTTTAGGGATATAATAGTCCAATAGACTTCAGGTTGGGAGACAAGGGAGGAGAAGAAGAAGAAGCTGTTTGCCTGGAGAGGAGAGGGGCTTGTGATTTGGGTAGTTGGAGGGTCATTAAGAAGTGAGCAGGTAGTGAAATATTTATTTAGATCAGCGACTATTGATTTAGAGTACAGGACTCCTTACTCCTGAAGAGTAGGTGAAGTGAGTTTGGGGGGGGAAGTGAGTGTAGATCATTACAGAAGGAGGAAGTACAGAGAGCAGAGGATTGCAGACATGGTGACAGGCTAATTATTTTAATGCACAATGAGATGAACAGAAAACAGGTCTGAAGGAAGACAGGTAAACTATTGCTCATGGCATTCTGTTAACCCAAAGCAATATCATGCTACAGTAAACTCAAAAGGTTTGTTGCTGCTAATTCATTTCAAAGTTGAATGTGCAGTAAGTCACTTTATAAAATGGCAAGAAAAAAAAATCTAGTAATTTCATTGGCTGAGAGATGTCAGCTGACCATGCATTGACTCTATAAATGCATGGTCAGCTGTCAAATTTCATTTTCCTTCCTCCAAAATCTCCTCAATGAAATATGTCATTAAGCCTCCAAACAGAAAGTAAAAAAAATCCACTGGCTGCCATATAGCAAATCCCAGCCTTTACTACTACTACATTTGTAGGTCAGGTAGCAAACTAAACTTCAGATGGACAACACACTGTAATTTTCAGTACCTTTCACAGGTTTTATTCAGTGTTCTGTGCCACAAAAAGTTACAAACTGCAACAAAATCACAGCTACCAAAGACATTAACATTCAGTCAGACATATCCCAGTCCAATTCGCCAGCCACCATTCACCCCCGCGCTTTGCCATTAGGCTTCCTAAGGGGGTCCTGAAGGAGGCATCTAAAGTTTAGTTTGCTACCTGACCTACACCCGTTTGCTCACCTTTTTAGATCGTAGTACTCCATGACTAGAGCAGCCTGTATTATTAATTGTGAGCCCTGACCAGGACTCTCGTAGGTACAGCACCCCTATACTGGCACCGAGCGCATTGTTTTTCTTTCCTCTTGTTGGACCACAAGTAAAACTGACTGCAGCTGCTATGGTTAATCAGTTCCCCAGCATCATGGGACCAAACCCCAGGAGAGAACTGAGTTCCAGGTTGGAGCACGATGACAGACATATCTGATACAGTAAAAGATGTGAATAGGCATCATCCACTGTATTAATACTGATTTCACCGAACATCAAGGGTGGTCCTCAGGGAGTGAGTTTGTGCCCAGCAACTCAAACAATCTTTCTGCTGGGTGGGAGGTCTGTTTAAAGATGCAGATCCTGTTTCAAGGACTGACAATTGCTGCTTCTGTGCTCCCTGGTCTCATACAGTATGTGCAGTTTCTGAGGGCTGGAAGAGCAAGTGACAGTGCTGTCATTTAGTGCAAACTGGGAGAGTGAGTGAGCAACAGTTTACCAAGTTCAAACATCATGGGTTAGGATACCATGGTTGGAGGAGACAACGAGTAAGCTCCACAAGCCAGTAGAGTGAGTGAACTCCATTTCAAATGTGGTTGGGGGGAGTGGATCGGGGCCAAATGAAATAGGTGGAGAAGCCAAGACAGACTGGAAGTCCACAAACATTTAAAAAAAAAAACTACTTACAGGCTGTTTCTATTGCCATACAGTACAAAGCAATCAGCTCCCTGCCTCGGTTCCCCTCCTGCTGTTCATGGTGAAAGGGGGCTGCCTACTCAAGTATTCAAAACAGTAAAAGAGAGCATTAACTGCAAAAAACAAACAAAAAAAAAGAACTCCATATATACTACAGAGCACAAAGTGGGCTTACAGCGCCACGTGCTGGCATAATGGAATACACATAGAGAAAATACAGAAAGGGACTATCTAGCTTTTTCTTTGCATACACATTTAAAAAAATATATACGTATTTTAAAAGTACTTACTGACAGATTTTTTTCTTGCCATTTAATAACTCTGATAAGACACTCCAGAGTGTGCATTAAAGGATTTTAATGAACTTCTCAGCATGAAAGGACACTTGGCCTGTGGCCTGTGGCCTTGTGCCTTAACATGTCCCTGAGACATTCATTAAAATCCTTTAATGCACAACCTGTCATGGCTTATTATACTAACATACTATTTGCTAGCAGATTAGGCCTTATGGTCTATCGAGTCTGTTCGAACCTTAGATCTTTAGCTGGGTGCCGAGGCCCTCCCATCCCTTGTGCTCTAGAAACCCCTATCATCCATCCCCACCCCCCCCGGGACAGGCCGTCATCTGATACATCCACTTTCTGTGTCTGTCCCACCCTCTCTTGAAGCGCTCCACTGTGGATCTCTGAACCAGCTCGCCAGGCAATGCATTCCAAGGGTCCACCACCCTCTCAGTGAAAAACCTCCTCTTCTTCCCCCTCACCCTTCCACCTTCCAACTTCAAACCATGCCCTCTGGTGATACCTCCCTGCTTTAGTCTAAAGATCCCCTCCATGTTTACCCTATTTATTCCCTTGAGGTACTTGAAGACCTCAATCATGTCCCCCCTCTCCTCTCCTCCAATGAAAACAGGCAGAGCTCCTCAAGTCTGTCCTCATACGTCAAATCCCTAGCCCTCGTATCATCTTAGTTGCCCTCCTCTGTGCCCTCTCCAGGAGCTGTATGTCCCTCTTCAAGTGTGGTCTCCAGTACTGTACACAGTACTCAAGGTGTGGTCTAACCAGTCCATCGTGACAGCAGCAGAATCACTTCCTTGCTCCTAGAGGTGATCCCACGATGCATCCCAACATCATGTTTGCCTTGCTAGCCGCCTCCTGCACTGCCTCAGAGTTATTCATACATGCATCCACCATGACCCCTAGGTCTTTTTCTCCTATTGAGGCCTCCAGTGCCTCCCTCCCAAGGGTGTACCTGTGTTTAGGGTTTCCCCGACCAAGATGCAACACCTCGCACTTGGTGATATTGAAATTTAATTTCCATGTGTGAGCCCAGCTTTCCAGGGTGTCCAGGTCCCTTGCAGGGCCAACCTCCCCTCTTCTCTCTCAACTACTGCTCCCATCTTGGAGTCATCCGCGAAGAGACTCATTTCACACCCTATACCCTCCCTGATGTCCGATATGTATGCATTAAACAGGATCGGACCCAGGACCGAACCTCTGCGGTACCCCACTAACCTCTAGGGTTCGAGAGCCCCCACAGACCACTACTCTCTGGGTGCATCCAGCTAGCCAGTTTTCAATCCATCTGACCATCAAAGGCCTACTCCTAACCCCATCAGTTTCTCCACCAGACCATTATGGGGACAGAGACAAATGCCTTTGCTGAAGTCCAAGAATAATACATCCACAGGCTTTCCCTGTCCAGTTCTGATGTTACCCATTGTAGAACTCCACAAGATTGGTTTGACATGATCTACCTGGCACAAACCCATGTTGCCGACTATCCAGACCTCCCACCTCCTCAAGTACACCCCAATCGTTCCTTTAGTATACTCTCCATTAATTTTCCCACCACCGAGGTCAAACTGATGGGTCTATAGTTACCTGGTACTTCCCTCGACCCCCCTTTATGGATTGGCACCACATGTGCCTCTTGCCAATCCCTAGGTACCGTCCCTGTCTCAAGTGACCTGTTGAAGAGCTCCGCCAGGGGTGCAGCCAGTATGTCCACCAGTTCCCATAGTACTCTCGGATGAATGCCATCTGACCCAGGAGATTTGTCTTTCTTTAGGGCCTTGAGGGCTAACCACACCCTTTTGGTGGAGATAGCATCATCCGTCCCCTCCGCCTTACTGGCCTTTTTATCCTTATCCAGATGTGACACCCCTGGGGTACCTCTCCCTCATTCTTGCTCCATTTCTGTTGCTCCCCTGATCCCACTCACTGCCGCTTCTATCCCCTTCATGCCTTGCTTTGTAGATATCCCATCCCCCTCCCTAGTGAACACAGAGGCAAAGTACTCGTTAAATACCTCTGCCTGGTCTCTCGCCTCTTCCACCCACCTTCCTTCTGATCTCAATCTGCTGATATGGCCCTTAGTTTATCTCCACTCCCCAATGTACCGGAAGAACCCCTTTTCCCCTCCATGTATCCCCTGTGCCAGCCGCTGCTCTTTTCTGGACTTTGCTCCCTTCACCATACAGATGACTTTTCTAGATGCAAGATGGTACATTTCCTTATCCCTATCCCCTCTTGTTGTTTTATATTTTTTGTAGGCCGCCTTCTTTTCTCTGACTGCTATCTGTACCTCACTGGACCACCAGCATGGTTTATGTGGCCTTGCTCCCTTACGTTTCAACTTAGCGCAGATCCTGACTGCCTCATGAAGTCCCCGTTTTATGACCTCCCATCTCCTTTCCACACTTGTCATTGATGTAATCCCCTTCAAGTGATCCTTGAGAATATTTCCCATGCCCACAAAGTCTGCCCCCTGAAGTCCACTGCCAGTGTCCTAGATCTCACCCCCCCCATGCTTATTTGAAACCAGACAGTATTGTGGTCGCCCCAGTCAGGGGGTCCTGTACAACCAGGTCCCTTACCAGATCCCCATCCCAGAACCACGCCCAGGACATGCCCCTCCCTTGTGGTCTCCATCACATGCTGTGTTAAGAACACATCCTGGAAGCCATCCAGCAGCCTCTGATCCTTGGCCGCCTTAGAGGACATGGTTCCCCAGTTTGTACCTGGCATATTAAGGTCCCCCATCAACACCACTCCTTCCCCTTTTGGTCCACACTGGGCAATGATGTTGTCCAGCAAACCATCCTCTAGAACATCACTCATACTTGTAATATTAGGGGTAAAGCCAGTTTAGTAAGTTCATGTATACCAAAAGTAAATGCCATCTTGGTGCCTTAATTAATTTCTTTCATCATGCCCCAACAACTGTGCTTTTGTACTCAGAGTGTTTTTATTTTAAAGTGCCTGGTTCAATTGCCAGCATTTTTACATCTGGGACAGGAAGGCATGCATTCAAATCTAATACCAAACTGATTTTGACTAGAATCTAATGCTGATGCCTAAGTGCAGAATGGTGGTGGTGGTGGTGGTGGTGGTGGTGGGCAGGGTGGTGGGGGTCTGCTACAGTTCTCATCATTTGGATAAGATGTTAAATTAAGTTCCCTTCTGCCCATCACTGGTGTTTGTACAGGTGGCAGTTAAATATATACTACTGCCAGAAACAAAATTTGCCCTGCTAAGTTGAGAAAAGTTATTATAAACACCACCTCCTCCCCATTCTACTACACAATAAGGCATGACAAGATGTATTTCGTGCTGGGATAATGGCACATCTTGAGTGGGTTGAAGCAGGAGGCCAAAGGCCAAATACTTCCACCACTCTAGAAGTGCCATTGTCCCAGCACAACACACACACTAGAGTGCCTTATTGTGATTTTGAAATGGGTTCACTAAAAATTTTTCTTAAATTAGAATTAAAAAAAGTAAAAAAAAAATAAGTTGTTAAATATAAAATAGTACCTTTTAACTGGTATGTTTAGATTGCCCAGTAGGTGGTGCAAACGCTGCATGGTGTTTGCTATACGACCTGTAAGGGGTGGCTTCATCATGTACAGGCTGCCAGTAATGGAGGTCAGCCTTACAGCTGGTATTACATGCCAGTTTAGTAGTGGCATTAAGATGATAGAAGGAGCTTTGGGACTCTTGAAGCAGGGTTTGCTTTTAATGGGTGGAGCAGGCAGCTTATGGAGAGATTTTGGTGCATCAGCGTGGCATACAGACATACGAAATTGCCAGTAGAAACAGGCTTCCCAGTCTATCGAGTTTGCTCAAGTGTGCAGCTAGCACCTCATCTCACAGCTGCCCCTTCCACCCCCCCTCTTCCCAGTATCCCTTTCCCATACCCTGTCCCAACCCCTCTTGAAACTGCCCACCATCTTACAGGACACTATGTTGTCTGGTAAGGTGTTCCATTTATCCACCACACTTTCAGTGAAAAAATGTCTCCTCATCTCCCTCCTGAATCTTCCCGCCTCCAATCTCAGTCCATGCCCTCTCGTGTCCCTCCCCCTTCTCATCTGGAAAATCCCTTCTGTGTTGGTCTTGTTTGTCCACTTCAGATACTTAAAGGTCTCGATCATATCCCCCCATCCCTCCTCTCCTCCAGCGAATACATAATCAACTCTCCCAGCCTGTCCTCATAGGGCTTGCTCGCTAATCCCTTAATCATCTTTGTGGCTCTTTACTACACCCCCTCTAACAATCTGATGTCCTTCTTCAGGAATGGGCGCCAGTACAACACGCAGTACTCCAGGTGGGGCCTGACCAATGATCTATACAGAGGCAGGATAGCCTCCCTCCTTCTGGAGGAGATCCTTCTTGCAATACACCCCAGCATTTTGTTGGCTTTTGCTGCAGCCTTCCTGCACTAGGAAGAGTTGTTCATGCTCCCCGTAATGATCACTCCTAGGTCCTTCTCCTCTGTGGAGCTCCCCAACAGTACCCCATTCAAGTGATAATCCCTCCCCTAGTTTCTGGCTTTGAAGTGCAGAACCTTGCACTTCTTGGCATTGTACCCCAACAGCCATGTTTCCGCTCACTCCTGCAGCTTAGTCAGGTCCTCCTGCAACCATTTCCACCCCTCCGCATCATCAACCAATGCTCCCATCTTAGTATCATCTGTGAACAGACTGATCCTGCTCTGGATCCCATGGTTGATATCTGCAATAAAAATCCCAAACAGCACCAGTCCCAGTACCGATCCCTGTGATACCCCGCTCGTCACTGCTCTCGGTGTCGACAGCCTCCCCTTCCCATGACCACCTTTTGCTGCCTTCCCTTCAGTCAGTTTGTGATCTATTTCACCATTTTTGGTCCCACCCCCACATATTCCAGTTCCCCCCAGCCTTCCATGCGGCATTGAATCAAAGTCCTTGCTAAAGTCTAAATACAGGTCATCCACAGCATGGCCTTGTCCAATTCCCACATCACCCAGTCATAGTACTTTACAAGGTTTGTCTGGCAGGAACTGCCCACTACAAACCCATGCTGTTGATCATCCTGGAGATCATTTTCCTCAAAGAAGCTCACTAGCCTCTCTTTTAGGATGGTCTCCATGAGCTTTCCCATGATCAATGTGAGGCTCACTGACCTATAGTTTCCTGGTTCATCCTTCGGGTCACTTTTGTGGATGGGCACCACATGGGCCATTCTCCAGTTGTGTGGTACACATCCTATGTCCAGGGAGGTATTGAACAGGTCGGCCAGTGGCCCCGTCAGGACCTCTGCCAACTCCCTAGTACCCTGGGGTGAATGCCATCAGATCCAGGTGCTTTGTACACCCTTAATGCCCTTAACCAATCTAGTACCTTGCTCTCTGTAATCCCTACATCTGTTGTCTCTTCCCTTCCTACCCACCCACCCCCCAGCTGGGGTATCTGCCCCCCCTTCTTCTGCATGAATACAGAGCAGGAGCATTCATTCAGTGCCTCAGCCTGCTCCGCCTCTTTCTCCACCCACCCCCCCATCCTTCTTAATTCCTACCAGCTGATCCTTGCTCCTTCTTCTCTCTCCAATGTAGCGGAAGAAGTCTTTTCCTCCACTTTTGATTCCCTGCACCAGTCTCAGCTCTCTGGATGCCTTGGCTGCACTGCTCCCTACATTTTCTCTAGCCTGCATGCTGCAGAGAGTGAAGAGACCCCAAGTAGCTGAGTGTTTGCAGTTTCACAGTGTGGTGGGTGGCAGCGGCAAAAGTGACCATGTGAAGCCGAGTGGTTTCACTTTGTCAGCTTGGTGGCAAGTAGTGGGAGAAGATGCTGTGAGAAGGCACAGTTTGCAGAATCAGGAGACAGGTTAGTTTAGCATCTCAAAGTAGGTGTGACTGGGCAGTCATGACAGTTGGGCACTGATATACCTGTGGCTGGACAGGGTAAAGAGGACTTGGCTCTTCTTCCCATGCTGTTGTGCTGGGATAACAGCATGGGGTTCTGAGGTATTCAGCCAATCAGCTCCCTACATTTTCCCTACCCATTTCATAATTTCCATTATGAAATGGATTTAAAGAATGCTAGATCCTGACTGGTACAGAGCTACTTTCAGCTTGGCCATGGGGGAGAGCACGTGATGCCAGCACCCTGAACAGATACGCTTGGATTGGCTTCATTCGAGTTCAATTCATTGCATGGCTATTTGCTCTTTCCAGACCAGTTTATTGTATTTGATCTGGTTGCAAATGTTCTCAGTTGGTGTTGGTACTGTTTTTTTCTGTTCAATGGGAAGCGAACCTAATGCACCTGACATGGATGCTTCTGAGGCATCTCCCGCCTCACTTGCCACCATCTAAGCGTAGGCCACTACCTGACTCCCCAGAGGAGCCAGAGATTGAAGGAGTTCATAAATGCTTGGATACATTTTTCTCAGAATTACCGTCCAGTAAGTTTACTTTGCTCACTTTGGCAGATGATTTAAAGCTTTTTAAACCCTGCCTGGAGCAACTCTCCCAGAAAATGGGCGATGCAGAAGCTTGGATCAGCTCATTGGAAGACACCCAGCACAGGGAGGAGAAGGAGATTTGAAACTTGTGGTGGAAGGAGGAAACATTAGAGGAATGGATTGAAGATCAGGAGAATAGAAGCCATCGCAACAACCTGGTCTTCGTCAGCATTCCAGAAAAAGTCAAAAGATCAAATATGTTAAAATTTATTCAAGAGCTCCTTTTAGACTTGGCTGTCTCTCCACCCAATGATGACTGATATAATATTGAGAGGGCCCATCGCCATTGTTCACTCAAGCCTACTCCCCTCCTACTAGCAAGCCAGAGCTATCATTATTCAATATCTCAACTTCCAGCAAAAGTTGTTCATGCAAACTAAAGCACGGGAGAAAGCCACTTTATTTTGGAATGGTTACCATTATTACATATTTAGTGATGTTACTGGCACAGGTCTGGGACAAACAGATTGCCTACAAAGATGTTAAGCAAGCCCTTCAAAAAAATTAAGTATCTTGGAATGTTTTGAGAACATGGCTTGAAAATGTTGCAGTTTTTCCTAAAAGCTGTTGTACTTGAGTGACATGTTTACTTTGTGTTTTTCCTTTCCTTTTTTGCTACCTGTTCTGTATGATTTTATTTATATGTATGTTATGATACTTTTAATGTGTAACTGTTATTGTCTGTAATCTAGAACCATTACTTGCATTTTTTTCCTTTTTTTTTTCCTTCTAATTACTCTGACTAGGTTACAAACCCAGCAACTTATTTGGAATGGATTTCATAAACAGCAGGTACTGTGGAACAATTTTCAGAAGGACAGTCTTACAAGATTTAGGACACTGTCCTACATGCTGGGCCTTTGGAGATCTTAGGGCTCAGCTCCGGCAGCATGGGCAGAGATTGCATGCCTCAAATTTCATATTGAAGAGGAAATACATTATAAGAACCACCCACCATTTCCCCAGCATCCAACAGAAAACCTCGACCGCAGAGGGTAGTTGGTCCAGGAGGTTGGCAGGTGGTTAGGAGGAGCAAATCAGGTGCCCATCACTCTCTGCTCTCCACACATTACCTCCAAAACCATATAAACACTACAAACAGGTATCTGCCTCTATCTCTGAAATCAAATAAAGAGGCAGAAGACACTGCAGAGCAGGACACTGCGGCACAGGAGCTAGCACAACAAAACTCACCCAAATCAGGAACCAAAACAAAACAAGCACAAAGGAAATCCAAAAACTTCTGATCATAGGAGACTCCATGATTCGGAGTTGATACCCATCTCAGCCAGGGGTGATGGTCAGATGTCTCCAGGTACATCAGAATGGAGAGACACTGACCGCATTGCAAAATTGTTCACAAAGCAGGAGAAAATTGATGTCCTAGTACACATAGGGACTACGATCTTGCCAGCCGGTCAGTTGTGGAGACCAAGGAACACCTGACTAGGCTGGGTGACAAACTATCATCTATTTCGTCCGGCATCTCCTTCTCTGAGATCCTGCCAGTCTGGGAGAGGGGAGCAGATGGCGGAAGGTCAGAGAAGGGGAGATAGGGGAGCTAAACACGTGGCTCAAGGGCTGGTGCCAGGAAAAAGGACACAGATTTGTAGGGAACTGGCAACAGTTCTGGGAGCGAAAGTTCTTTAAATTTGATGGACTGCATCTGACTAAGAGAGTCAGTGCATTGGGGCAGAAGTTTGGCGTCTTTGCAGAATATTTAAACTAGCAAATGGAGGTGCAGCACCCATATGTAGAATGGGAAGAACACCCTCCCCTCAGCTAGTGGTCAAACAGGAATTCAGCATGTTTGCCGTTCATTGCATCACCAGAGTAAGGAAAAAGGTTTGTCTCCCCATACGACCTTTGGGTAATGCCAAACTTCACCAACAACTAACACACCAAAATCTGGCCAATGGAAAATCATGTACACAAATGCTCACAGCCTGGGAAATAAGATCCCAGACCTGCAGGCAATAATGTCAGAGGCTAAACTGGACATAGTAGCAATTAGTGAGACGTGGTTTACCAGTAACCACACTGGGAGACTTCAGTACAACATGTATTGTTCAGAAGAGACCGGTGCAAAAGGGGAGGAGAGGCCCTGTATGTTAATGAAAATATCAAAGCTACAGAAATTCAGAATACACATAAGGAGCCAGAAGAACTGTGGGTCACCCTGGAAACAGGAAATGGGACAGCCATAAGAACTGGGGTTGTCTACAGGCCTCCAGACCAGAGGGAGGACATAGACACATTACTGTTAGAAGATATACAAAACATGACAGCTAAAGGAGGTTCTGATAATGGAGACTCAACATGCCAGATACTGATTGGTCAATACCAGCAGGAACATCTGCCAGAACTAGACTCATAGTGGGTTCCCTGCAGGGGAGGGCCTCAAACAACTGGTACAGCAACCCACAAGAGACAGGGCTATCCTAGATCTAGTACTGACTAACAAAGAAGGGATCACAGATCTCAGGTAGAAGGTCACCTGGGGGCCAGTGACCATCACATGGTATGGTTCAATTTGGCTACTACATCTAAATCATCCCATTCCAAGGCAAAAATATGGGACTTCAGAGGAGCTGACTTTGATAAGATGGCCAACAGAGTTAAGCTAGCCCTGGCAAAAAGAAACATAGGTGAGGGGGTACAGGCAAAGTGGGCAAGCATTAAGGATGCAATACTTGAAGCAACATCCCATTGTGTTAGACAGAAAAGGAAGTGCAAAGAAGAAGGAAACCACTTTGTTTCTCAAATACAGTAGCAGAAAAGGTCAGAGCCAAAAGGCTGGCCTTCAGGAAATATAAGGAACACAGCGGGATGAAGATAGGAGGCATACCAAACTGCCCTAAGGAAGCAGGTAAGGCAGTAAGGCAGGCAAAGTCCCAAACTGAGGAAACACTAGCACGAACAGTAAAAGAAGGTGGCAAGACTTTCTATAGATACATTAGTGAAAGGAGAAAGTCCAGAGGGGTATTGCAAAGCTTAATGGAGAAAAGGGAGCATGTGAGGAGGAGGACCCTATAAAGGCATCTATCCTAAATAGATACTTTTGCTCAGTATTTACTGAAGAGAAGGTAGGGCAGGCCCACAGCTCAGCATCATGGACACAGGGGAGGGAGGTGAGCACTACTCCTTCTCAAAAGAAAGGGTCCTACAAGAGCTTGCTAAGCTCCAGGGTGGATAAGGCAATGGGACCTGATGGCCATCCAGGGTACTTGAGGAGCTAAAGGAGGAACTAGCAGAGCCATTAGCAGAATTGTTTAGTGAGTCTCTGAGCACAGGAGAGGTCCCAGAAGACTGGAGAAGGGCTCATGTGATCCGCTCACAAAAGTGGTAACAGGGAGGAGGCGGGGAACTACAGACAGGTCAGTCTTACCTCAATGAGCCGACAGATTATGGGCCAGCACTCCTTAAGGAAAGGATAGTGCAACACCTGGAATCCATAGGGGCACAGGATCCAAGACAGCATGGGTTTACAAAAGGAAGGTCCTGTCAAACTAATCTCATAGATTTCTTTGACTGGGTAACCAGAGTGGTGGACCAAGGGGGGGCAGTTGATGTCGCCTACCTTGACTTCAAGCAAAGCTTTTGACACTGTTCCACATAGAGATTGATAAATAAGCTGGGTAGGCTCGGTGGTCTGAAGTTGGTCAACTGGGTGGCAAACTGGTTGACGGGCAGAAAACAGAGAGTGGTGGTAAATGGTATACAGTCAGAAGAGTGCAGGTCACAAGTGGGTACCTCAGGGATCAGTCCTGGGGCCAGTCCTCTTCAACATCTTCATTAGTGACCTTGCAGATGGACTAGAGGTAGGCTTGTCTGTTTGCAGATAACACCAAGATCTGCAACAGAGTAGATGATCCAGATGGGGTGGCAGAATGAGAAGAGATCTGGATAAACTAGCAGAATGGTCAGAAGAGTGGCAACTGGGATTTAATGCAAAGAAGTGCAAAATCATGCACATAGGGAAGAGAAACCCTGAAGCCACCTATAGGCTGGGAGGGGAGTTGCTAGCAGTCACAAAGGAAGAAAGAGACTTGGGCATCATTATCACTGATGACCTAAAATCATCCAAGCAGGCCTCTAAAGCAGTAGGTAAGGCTAGGGGTGTTAGGGTGTATTAGTAGGGTATCACAAGTCATAAGAGAGGTAATAATCCCTCTGTACAAGACACTGGTTAGGCCCCCATCTGAGTACTGCATGCAGTATTGGAGGCCACACCTTCACAAGGACATTAACCAAATTGAGGCAGTCCAGAGAAGGGCAACTAAAATGGTGCAGGGACTGCATCAGAAGACATATGAGGACAGATTAACGGAGCTCAATATGTATACCCTTGAGCAAAGGAGGAGAGAGGTGATATGATCGAGGCATTCAAACACCTTAAGGGAATAAACAAGGTGAAAGAGTCTAACATGTTTAAATATAAGAAAAATAGCAGGACAAGAGGACACAGCATGAGATTAGAGGAGGCGATTAAGGGGAATGAGGAAATTCTTTTCACAGAAAAGTGGTGGATGCATGGAATGGCTTACCACAAGAAGCGGTGGCTACGAATACAGTGCAAGGCTTCAAACAGGCATGGGATAGGCATAAGGGAGCAATACAAATGACTATGAATAGATAGGCCACTGACAGAGCAACAGCCGATGGCACATTTATAAGGTAGAAAAAGAAATGGGCAGACTGGATGGGCCTTGCGGTCCTTATCTGCCGTCAACTTCTATGTTTCTATGTTTCTATGTTTCTATGAACCCCATTGTAAATTAGCTATGGCTAAACTGTGTTATCCTGTTTCTGATGTCAGAAATAAAACTTTTTACACCTACTACTTTCACACTGCTAACATAACATTTGGAATATTGTTTCCTGCCTGACTGGTTGGGTATGCTCCAAGCAGAAGAACTGAATTTCACTCTGTGGCTGCTGCTCGTCAAGGACTCCTGCAGCTCTTCCCCGGAATTCAGTTGCCTTCCTCTCAGTCAGCCACTTGTACCCCTCCACAAGCTAACCGACTCTGAAGTTCCCTAGTGCTGTGGCAGCCTGTTTGAATTGGGTTTGTTACCTTGGACACTAGAATATTTTTTGTTTGTTTAACCCACCCTCCAGCGAAGTCTAGGGGCCCTGATGGTGATATTACTGGGGGGGGGGGCACAAGCCATAAATCCCCACAGAGAACCAAAGGTAACAGAGAAAATAGCTTGGCCTACCTTGACTGTTGAGTTCATGGAGTCAAGTGCTGGAAAGCTTCATAGTGTACACAGAATGAAGGAATCAGCTGGAATAATGGGCAGGTATGGCACTGGAGTTAGACTGGGAGCAGAACTGGTTAGCAAAAAGGCAGCACAAACAAGATTGGAGTTTAAAAGAATAAAACATTTAATTAATTAGAATTTTAAAACAGAATAAGTCAGCTCCATGGTGCTAGAGACACAATGGGGACAGGCACAAGGATGTAAGCAGCATACTTTCTGCAGCACAGAGATGCAGCAAAATACTTAGGCCTAGGCAGGTCAAAAAGTAGGCTCCACTTAGCTGGCTTAGTCAAGAGGCTCAGATTTACCGGCAGCAAAACGCACTAAGGCCTAAAACACACTAGGGCCCCCCCCAACTTGCCCTGGGACACAAACCAGCCTAGAACCAAACTGCTGCAGAGCCTCAGACACTTCTCCACCCAGAGAGTTCTCACACAGCTGGCTCCCAACCAGCTTCACAACTTCCTGCTGCATCAGGCCTAGTGCCAGGACCCATCCGAGCCCCAGACCAAGCCAAAAACACGGGAAAGGTGGCCTCAGCTAATCTCACTCCTGGCAGGCTACCCAAAACATTGAGGACAATGTGCCACATGAGTACAATCTCCCAGTGGTGCCACCACCAGGTAGGCCATGCCATGGCACTGCTACCACTATGGTGCCCCCATTGCCTCAAATCTTCTTCTTCTGGACTGGGCCCCAACCTGCCATGGTGCCACTGAGCATGAGGCAGGTCAGCCATCAGTTCCTCCAGACCATGGCTCCTACTCCTTCCAAGGGGTCCCATCCCACAGACTGCTTCCCTGCATACCTCCCACTAAACAACCCAAGCACCGAACCAGTGTCACTGAGCTTAGGCCTCATCTCCTGGGCCAGGGATTCAAACCCAGGCCCACACTTGTGATCTGCAAGCCTGCTGGCCTCCTCTGTCTCTCTAGACCTTACAATTTTTACCCTACAGGGCAGGATCAACCACACCCAAGGAGCTGGCACCAACCCAGGTCATTCCTCCCTACTAGTGCAATCCACAGGGGGTTCAGGTTAACGTTTAGTAGGCCCCCCAACTGGGGGGGGCTTACATTTGTTTTTTATGTTTTCAGGGGACTCTCCTTGGTTGCAGCTGACTTTCTTTGATTGGGGCCAATTCCATGCTCTATGGGCTATTCTTCTGTTGTTTTGTTTGATAGTTAGTATGGTGGCCCCTTGTTGCGCATTTCTCCTGTGCAAATGTATGAGCAGTGCTTCTTGGTGATTTAGTTATGACCGATGTTGGTTTTCTTTTTTTTTATAATTAAAGTTTATTAAGATTATTTCATAATATCCACCAACAAACAAGAATACAGCTCACAATAAAAGTGAAAAAAGAAAAAAAAAACAGAACCAGAAATTATTACAATTTCAGAAACAACAGTGAAAAGCATCTATGAAATAAAAGGCTTACACTGAGTTCCAAAAAAGACATGGAATGGTTATAAGAAAAACTCAGGTCAACAAGACCACAAAAAAGGGCAAGGCCTTCCAGAACTTTAATTTGCTTTTTCATAAGAAAAGAAAGGAAAAAATGATATACCCCATTCATTCTCAGACAGCGAAAGCCAGAAAAAAAGAAATAACAAAAAATAAGGGAGGAAACACCTCCTAAGGTACAAAACAAGGATTACATTGAAGCTGATGATGCACCCATGGGCCTCAAATTTCTTAAAACAGTGTAATCTATTTAAATGCTTATACATAGCTTTTTCAAGGCCATAAATAAAACTGAAAATTCTGTACCATTGTGATAGTGTTGCAGGCTGGGATTTCTGCCAGTGTTTAGTGAGGGCTTTTTTAGCACAAACAAACAGAATCAATAATAATTTGAACTGTCGTGGATGAAGCTTTAGGAAGTTGGGAGGTGTATGTAATAGAACCAATAAAGGAGAGAAAGGTAGGCCTAGGTTAAATGTCTGTGCAATGGCTTGGGAAACAGAAGTCCAATATTGTTGTATAAGGGTACAGGTCCAGAAAACATGAGCTTGGTCAGCCTTAGTCTCTCCACATAGTCTCCAGCATCCTCCTGCCACTGAACCTTCAAAGCGCACAACCCTAGCTGGTGTTAAGAAGTAGCGGGATCCTACGGTACACTTCCATGCAAATTCTTTTAAATATGGGGTTGAAGAAAGGGAAGATGAAGCTGATGCATATCTTTCCCATTCCTCGAAACTACAGGAAATAGATAATTCTTTCATCCATCTGGTAAATACTGATAGAGTTAATTCCTTCAACAGTGAATGGAGGATAGAATAAAGAGTTCCTGTTGGGTGTTCCAAATCATTTCCCTTTTGGACTAAGATGGCGCAGTGGGTTAAGGCTCTGAGCTGCAAATCTGGAGACCTGGGTTTGAATCCCACAGCCCCCTAGGTGCATACTGTGTGACCCTGAGCAAGTCACTTAACTTCCTCGTGCTCCCAGGTTGCACCTGCAAACAAGCTTTCAGCTTAGTGTGTCTCACCTGGTAAAATAATTGGTAAAAAAAAAAAAAGATCAGGAACATGGTCAAATGAGAGATCTGTGATGATAATCTATGGATACAGAGTAAACTGGAAGTATCTAAAATGATCTATATGGGGAAATCCGAACTGTGCTTGCAAGGCAGCAAAAGTAAGAAGGCCTTGGACATCTAATATTTGATGATAGAAGACCAACCCTGTTCGCTCGCGACGGAGAAAATTATCAGTATTATTAAAAGGATTTGATTGGTCCCACGCTAAGGCAATTAAATACATTCGCTCATGTGGTAACAGAGGCTTCTGAAATTTATACCACAACCACAATACATCTCCTGAGAAACATAAATAAAGAGAGAAAGGAAGATAATTAGGAGGAGAAGCATACAACATCCGCCCTACATCGAACAGGCCATTTAAAGCAAATTCAATTTATTTTCAGTAAGAAGAATACTGCAGATTAGACCAGTAACAAAAGATTCAGAAGAGACAGGCCTCTGCATACCACTGAAAGAAGGAAAAACCTATGCCATCCTTTGACATAGGTAAATATATGCTAGATGCTCGGATTCTTGGTTTATTCCTTTTCCAAAGGAAAGGAAGAGATATTCTTTGCTAGTCCTTTATATATGATGAAGAAGGCATAATGGGTAGAGTCTGAAGAATAAATAATATTTTTGCCAACATATTGATCCAAATTGTTTTAAGCCAGTGAAAGAAAGAGAGAGAGAGGTAAAGCTGACCAACGAGCGAGATCTGATATGGCCTGTGTCAAAGATTCAAGAAATATCCATCTGCTACCAGAATTTAGTGATCGTTATCCCTAAATACTTAATGAAATTTCTATTTCACCGGTATCTGACAGATTTCTAATAGGGGCGAGTAATGGAAAGTTAACATATCAGCCTTTGACTTATTCAAGCAAAATCCTGCAATCTGCTCAAACATGTCTAGTATTCAAAAAACCTCTTTAAACGAAGCCATAGGATTCGTCAAAGTTCAAAGAATGTCATCCACAAACATACACAAACAATATGATACTCCCATCCTGCCTAAGGAAGCCCTTCTGCTGACAAAGAGTGGCAAATGTGTGAAGCCAGAGGTTCTACTTAAATAGCAAAGAAAATAGGAGGGGGGGGCAGTCCTGTAGGGTACTTCTACCTAGCTTCAATGAAGAAGAAAGCATGCCATTAACCTTAACATAAGCAGCTGGGGCCTTGTACAGTGCTTGCAACATTGTAATAAATGAAAGACTAAAGCTGTAAGTGTGTAAGGCTGCCCAAAGAAAAGGCTAAGAAATGTGATTGGAGGCCTTCTCCACATCCGAACTAGCCAGGACCAATGGGATAGCCCGTTGGTGCACATATTCTAAAAATAAAAATGTTCATTGGATATTATCGTGGGCCTGTTTCTTACAAACAGATCCCACCTGGTCCCAGACCAGCAGGGTGAGGAGAAGGCCCCCAGCTTGCTCCTCACCAGCCTAATTGTTCTCTCTCTCTCTCTTATCCCCCTGTCTTACCAACACTAGGCCCGTCCATCCCCTTATTCTTCCTTTACCAACCTCGGACAGGAGGTCACTATCCTGGGTTGTAACATCCTACCATGCCCCGTACTTTATAGCATTCAATCCTGAGGCTCACACATACTCCTTTTCTCCATCCACCTTCTCTACATCCCATTTTACCAACTCCTTTCTGTGCACCGTGCCCTCCTAGCCTTTCTCCCCTACCTCCTTCCCTTCCCCCCCTACCTTCACCTCTACCTGGTGTATATTTTTATTATTATTTTTTTTCTTCCATTACTTCCTCCTGCAACCTTAGATAACCTGCTTTATCTTCCTATAGACACTTCTATGTATGTAAATACCGTGTAATCTGTACAATATCTGTATAATTCTATGTACATATGAACTTCTTTTTCTTCCTCTCTGTAAAGAGTATTATCTGAATTGCCTTGTAAATACCTGTGTTAACCTGTATATATGATTGTTCATGCTCCACCCAGGTCCATCTTGCAAATGAGCTTCTGCTCAACGATGAACGCCTGGTTAAATAAAGACTTGATTGATTGATTGAATCTAGAAGCAAGTATAGACATAGAAAATTTATAATCTGAATTCAATACAGAAATTAGGCAGTAAGATTCCAGTTTGGTGGCCTCTTTATCTGGCTTAAGTAGGGCAGTAATCACTGCATAATTCCATGATGGTGGAGGTTCTGATCCTTCTTGTACCGAGTGACAAGCCCTCAGTAATACCAGTTCCAAAACCTCCTGACATGCAGCTACCTTATAAAAGTCAGAGGAAAATCCATCTGTGCCAGGGCTTTTACCAGGTTTTGCTCATTGGATAGCAGCCTGTGATTCAGAATGGGTGATCGAGTTAGATAAAAAAGACGATGCCTGTACTGAAGATTTTTTGGGTAAACCTGCTTGGGTAAGAAAAGAATTAACTTGGGCTTCAGATGGAGTAGACAGATCAGGAGAATAAAGAGTAAAGTAATAATCACTGAAGATGGAGAGAATTTCATCGCTATGATGGGTAACCTTCTCTGTTTTAAGATGATATAATTTTACTACCATGGCAACTGCATGATGAGATAGGAGCTGCCTGGACATGTATCTCATCCCGCTAGGGCTCCCAACATAGAATTGTTGTCACAGATAGAAAAGAGCATGCTCCACCTTCAAATCCAGGTTATGTTATAGTTCAGCCTGAACTTCAAGTATTTTCAAAAGAACAGACCTATCGCCCCTCATCCAACCAGCTTGTAAAGTATGTAAAGCTTGATAAAGCTCCATCATCCATTTTTCTCATACTTTTTGTTTGGCCAAGGCATATGCAATTAGCTTGCCTTGAAGGACAGCTTCTAAGATGTCCCAAAGCATATGCGGAGAGATGGATCTATTATCGTTATGTTCTAAAAAAAAGTTTAACCTGAGTAACCAGTTCTTCAATTAGTGGTTGATCCCTCAAATAACCCAGATGAAGACACCAAAAAGGGTGGCTAGTAGATTTACTGAACATTAGCGACACTAATACAGGGGCATGATCGGACAGATAAATGTCTCTATGCTCTGTCTGATTCACTAATCCCAGATGCTCTACGGTAGTAAAAAAAAAAATATATATATATATATATATATATTCGAGCAAAACTCCCATGACATGTGGAGTAGTGGGTATACTCATGAGCCTTTGTAAAGAGAGAATGCTGGGCATCGATGAAGCCCAAATGCTGGAGAGTATGACAAATATATTTATATGTGCATGAGTAATGATGAGATGCTGGCTTAGAAGTGTCAAAATCTGGATTTAATGCTAAATTCAGGTTGCCTCCCCCCCAAACACAGCAGCTGCCCCTTTAAAGAGAATATCAAAGCAGAAAGAATTTTTGCAAAAACTGTTTTGTCTGATACTGAGGGAAAATAGGAGTTTCCTATTGTTATCTCCCTACCATATAACATGCCAGTCACTATGACATGGCGGCCAACAGCATCAGTGAGGCTAGTACAGACTCCTAGTGGGAGCCCTCAGTGACATAATATTGAAACACCGCAATGACGACCTGAGGAGTGGGAGGCAAAATAAAGCTTATCAAAGCCAAATTTTGAGAATTTCTTATGCTTCTCTGGGGACAAGTGTGTTTCTTGTAACAAAATTACATCACCCTGTTGCTGGCGAAAATAATGTAGAAGGCGGCAGAGTCTCAGTTATGTATCCCGTTAACATTGTATGAAATACATTTTAAACCTTGAGACATGTCTAATGTTAGAACTCATAGAAAATACAAGAAACAAATCATCTAAAAAGACCTCCCCCCAGCAATGGTGTATAGAAAAATGCAGAGCCTTGTAACACTGAAAAAAAGAATACCAGACTCATGTATGGCCATTAAATAACTGAACCCCTCCCAAAGAGGGATTAAATATAAAAATAATAAGTAATGCCTTGCCTAATCATAACTGTTTTGCCGCTGGCTAAAAACGAATATACCCAGTACCTGAGACAGAAAAAACAGGCTGTATTCAGTGGAAAAACCTGTACTTAACTGCGTTACCTTCCATTAAGCGAACACAGTAATAATACCTCTGGATTTTCTGTGAACTACATACAGATAAGTAAGATAATGTACTGTAGACTATTGCAAATAGTGCCTAAAAAATACACTGCCAACTGGGCAGAATAATAAAAACACAAACAAACAAGTAAACAAGAATGAACAACAGAGAGTAAATGAGCCTCTAAGGTAGGGAGCCCCTACAATCTTAGGACTCCTTGGTGGCACTAGAAACCGAAAGAGCACCAAAGGGGAATAAACAATGGTGTACCATATTTCCAGATTCCAAGGGAACCAACTTAGCATGACAGGCTTTAATAAGCTAGAAGGGCATTAAAGGCTCCAACAAAGCTGCCCTGTAAGTCATAGACCAAATGAAAATTACAGGACTAGACTGTTACGGTTATAGAGACTATGTGCATAAATCCTACTGCTACCTAAGATCCAGAACAGAAAGGAAGAAGAAAACATAAAACAATACAACAGCTGAAAACTAGCTTGAGCATTACCCAAGCCAAACTTGTTGTAAATTGAAATGATAAATGGAGGAAAAAAAGCGGGGTATAAGATTTTATATCAACACAGTCCCAGTATTAACCTGCAGGGATAGTTACTATTTTTTTCTCCTGTAGATATCCTGTAATAAGTATAACCCCTATGAGGCAAAAAGAAAATCTCCTAAATCATGAAGGCTGTAATACAATTTTTTTTGTAAATTTAATATGCTTTATTGATTTTCATATACACAACAAACAAACACACTCACATTATTAACAAGCAAAACTAGCTAATATAATCACTACAACATTAACATACAAAATGAAAACCCACCTCCCTAACCTACCCACCCACCCCTGATGGAAAGCCATAACTAATAACCCTAAATTTGCCACAGAAATAAAATAGTCATAAAACTGATAAAAAAGGATCCTCAATATATAATCAACAAAGAATCTTAGGGAAGGCTATAATACAACTTGTCCATGGATATACCTCATCTGGATGATAACCTGTCACAGTGAAGATTGTGAAAACAATATAAAAAGAACATGAAAAGGGTGGGGCTTTACCAAACATCTTTTCTGTCCCATCTTTTTCACACTGCTGAAGAAAGATTTTTGCTGTTCCAAAAGGTGCAAAGAAAAGAAGCCCTCCTTTGAACTGCTACTCTGAGCTGAGTCCCATAGTGTTCAGCAGAAAGCGACACTTCTGGAAGGAAAAAAACAGCTCCAGGTAATCAGTCCTTGGGCAGCTTAATCACAGCATTTCCAAGTCTGCTCATCTAAATGCCAGCAGTAGCTCAAATTTTCCATTTACAAGTTAATCCTTCCAGCCAGTAAGCTTAATGCATGACTCAGTATTTTTACAAATGTAGATTGAATTGAAAAAATACTGTAAATAAAAACAAAGGATATACAATTATGCCATGTCTTAGTTCCAACAGTAACCAGAAGGGGTAACTTCTATGTTGCTTGTCCCTGTAATTATCTGACAATAAGAACACCACCGCCCCCGGGAGGCAATTATAAAATGCTATGGAAACACTAAGGGTGGGATATTCAGGAGATGTGCCAGAGCGCCAGCACAAGGCGGCGCGGCTTCGTCAATGCACCATGGTGCAATGAGTGTGATATTCAAGGGCGGCGCACGGTGATGTACCAGTGCAACACACGGTTGAATAGCGCATGAATGCGCCCAAGCGCAGTCAGAGGTGCACCAGGGAGCAACCCAACATGCGCACTAGCACAGCCATGGATGCGCAAGGGTCTGAGGAAAATGTGCCAGGACACAAATGGACCAGCCACAGGCACAGCATGGAGCAAGGCACCGGGGAGGAGGGGTGGATGCTGGGGAGGTGGAGGAGCCAGGCCGAGAGGCACACCCGGCCCACAATGGAACACCACCCAAGGAGCGTGGGCATGTAGCCAGCCCCCGACTATGTGCACCACAGCACTGGACGAAGGAAAGGCGGCACCAATGGCCAAGGGTGGGCCACCACAGGCCACCCCCACTGGATGGCATGCACCAGACCACCCGGGCTACAGCCAGCCAGCCACATACTGGCACACGGCACCCAACACATACACCACACATCCCAAACAGTCAGCCCATGGCCACCCCAGTGCATAGCCACTGACCGATAGGCAAACACCACCATACACTGCCCACAGAACAACACAGGCACACCACACAGCCACCCAGCACATCACTGCAGCATGACTCCACTCGCCAGCCACACAGCAGATCTGCACACAGATGGGTGACCATAGAAAACTGTATTAAATAATGAGAAATACAACACAACAGGAAACAAGGCAGAGGAAACTACGTACAGAGCAGGAACAAGGTAGGTAAGAGAGGGATGGGGACAGGGCTATACAAAGGGACAGGGGAAGGCAGGGGAAGGCAGGGGAAGGGTGGACAGGTGCAGGAACAGCAGGAACAGGCACAACAATTCCTATGGGTGGCCATGTCCTGCCACCACCTGGTGCTGGCCCCACAGCAGGAGCCGTCTGGTCAGCCAAGCAACGTCCAGGGTGGCAGTGGTGATGCTGATGATGCGCCACAGAAAGCGGGTGTAGTTTGGCTGGTGAAGACCCCATCGGCCTCCTATGGCAAAGGAGGGTACAGGTGATCAGTATGTGTCCAGGGCACCCTAGCCCACCTACCGTGTGCAGTGGACAGTGGGGATATATGCCCCTGGGGTGGCACCCTGGCCACCAACAGTGGGTGGGCCTATAACTGCCACAGACCTGGCATGCCACAGCTATGTGAAGCACTGGACACTGCCACCCATGGGCCAACCAACAACAGAGCAGCAGGCAGATGGCATGGTGCAGCAGCAGGACCGCAGTGGCACAGGTGGCAGCTGGATGCACCCACAGCCCACCAACAGCTGCCACACACATGTGCAATGGCTGCCCCACAGTGCCACACACACTGTGGGCTGAACACAGCTGCCACGGCTCAGCGCACAGGGGGCCGAGGCTGCACCCCCACCCTGCACAACAATGCATAGAAGCACAGCGCCTACCTGTCCGCTGTGGCGCAGCGCGTGCCAGTCCAGTGGCTCCACCCTTCTGTCTCACAGCTCCAGCCGTAGGTCCCGCAGCAGCCTGCCGTAGCCCACCAGGTGCACCTGCTACCCTGGCTCTCCTCTGGTCCTAGGATGGGAACATAAACAAGCACACATCAGTACACTGCAACACCATGAGCCCACCACCCTCACCCCCCCCAAGCACAGAGTGCACCCCAGCCTGGCACGGCCACAGGACAGTGGCGCAGTGCACCCAGTGACTTGCAATCCCAGGCCACAGGGCACACAGTCACAGCCCCCCCCAGCATGGCATGCAGTCCTGCCAGCCCCATGGAACACTGGATGTTCACAGACAGAGGTGGAGCACACTTACCTGGCCATGTCATGGCCCCCCTCCGGACGCGGGCCTGCGGTGCTCTAAGCCTCTCTGGGTTCCACCTCAGTAGGTCACCATAACAGTGGTGACACTGCTTCCTGCTGTGCTGTGCACTGGTAGCCTGTTCAAGGTCATCCAACACATCCTGCCAGACCTCTGTCCTGGGCCTGGTGAGGGGCTGCTGCCCAAACAGGCTGGCAGCATGGGCCTCCACCTGGGCTACCAGGTTGATCAATTTGGCTTGGCTCCACTTCTGAGCCCAGGGTACTGCACACTGTGGTGTGCCTACTCTGCAATGTAGCAGTTCAAAATGGTGCTCTGTAGTGCATGAGCTCCACTTGCTCGGGATGTGCACCTCGCTCGGAGATGCGCTGCCCGTGTCAATTGCGCACCCCAGGGGATGCGCTGCATGAGCATGGCCACACTGTCATGTGGGGCAGCGGTCCCTGGGGGCATAGGGCAGGGCAGGGGTCAGGAGTCAGCACACACATTGTGCATGTGTGTGTTATTGGGACCATAACGCATGTTGCACAACAGGGACCCGAGGGCACCATGCCTTATAGGGCCCCTATAGCAAACTCAAGTGCTATACAGCCTATATGGTGGCAATTTCATGGGGCCCATGGTGCCTGAGCACCATGTGGCTAATGGTGCCCAAGCACCCTGGGGCCTATGGTACCCATTTGCCATAGGACCTATAGTGCCTGAGTGCCATAGGCCCCATAGCGCCTGAGTGCCATAGGCTCCATAGCGTCTGAGTGCCATAGGCCCTATAGCACACCTAGTGCACACTGTGCAATAGGCGGTGGTACTCACCGTGATGCATGCTTGGTGATGGGCGCACTACACACATCACAGCATTGTGTCATGACTTGTACTGGCGCAAGTCCATTGCGCAAGGCACAACAATGCGATATTCAGCCGGCATATGCAGATTTGCTCATTAGCCTATCCATGGCGCACTGGGGGAATTATCATCTCATTACTGTAGCACATCAGACCATTTCATTTGATGCGCTATAAAGGTGCTGCGGGACTGCACAGGCCATGGACTGGTATTGCAACCATCCGAGTTAAGTTGAGTCCACCGAGGGGACAGACAGCACAGCAGGATGGGTGGCTGGTGTGGGCCACTGCTGCTGCTGCCACTAACCACATGTCATTGCCCACAGGTAGCATGTCCAACTGTGAGGAGGGTGAGGAGCATGGGCCTGCATGCAAGCGCAGGCCCAACTTTACGAAGGCAGAGATGGATGCCCAGTTCGAGGTGTACCAGTCCAGGGCTGCAGCATGGGAGGAGGTGGTAGAGGCTGTGAACCAGCAGGGCAGCCACCAGTTATCTGCACAGCAGTACAAGAAGAAGGTGGGCACAGACAGAGTCAGATTAAGGAGAAGGTGGTGCCCATTTGGGCCACAAGGGTGGGGTCATGGGTGGGGGCCAGGCCAATATGCCACAGTTCACTCCACAGGAGGAGATGGTGGGGGCCACCATGTGGTGCAACGCTGTTTAGGGAGTGCCAGCCGGTGGCTTTCAGACCTGTGGGAGCCCATCACTGCATGGTAGGTACGGCAGCATCGGGGGGTGATGGGGGGGCCTGTGCATTGGTGGCACTAATGTGTCTGTGTTCCCTTTCAGCACTGGAACACCAGCATGCAGTGGCAGGAGCAGCGGAGACTGCCGTGGGAGCATGCCCAGCCCTGGAGGACCAGCCATCCACCTCCACTGGTATCTGGGGGCCCGATTGACTGCAGCACACCATCGCCATCTGGCCGGATGTCCTGGGCGTGGTGGAAGATGAGGCCCTAGCTCTGTTCCAGCAGGACACCAGCCATGGCGTGCAGTGTGCAGAGACAGAGACTGGGGCAGGGTCCAACACCGATGACGATGTGACCATTGTCCTGGACAGCAGAGGTGTTGTCGAGGGGGAGACACGCATTCCAGACACCATCCCTGGCAGCGTGGCCAGTGGCCTGTTGGTGGTGGGTCAGCCGCCTGCCACCACCCCTGGTACCACTGTGTGCAATAGCGGTGTGGCACCAGGGGATGGTGGTGGTGGTGGTACAGCCACACAGGTGCTGCCCAGTGCACAGGGGATGGAGGAGTGGCAGATGGCTGGGGACATTGGGAGCTGGGTGCAGCATCCACTGCCGGTGTGCTGGTCAGTGAGCAGCCCCAAGTGGACCATGCTGTGCAGTGCTCACCTGAGCGGGGGGCTGAGCAACGCAGTCATAAGCCACCGGTGGATCGGCACAATGCCCATGCGCCCCCGGGCGCCTACCCCTTGCATGAGCACACCTGATTGCTGCAGGCCTCTGTGGACCAACAGGTGCTGCTTATGGCTGGGGTGTGTGCACTCTGTACAGAGGTGAGCCAGGCAGCATGAAAGGGGCTTTGCACAGGTCCAGGAGGTCATAAATCACCAGCAGAAGGACATGACCATGGCTCTGGATCACCTTGCCACTTCAGTCACGGTCAGCCTTGCCCCACTGGCTGCCATGGGGTGCTGCTGGCCACCAGAGACCCCGCAGAGTGCATTGTCCACCCCATGGCCATGGCATCATGTGACCCCCTTGGTATTGATGCCGGGATCTGTTGGCATCCCAGGCATGCCCGGTGCGGGCCTGTTCGGGAACCTGCAAACCCCTGCGAGGACACGGTCATGTTCCCCCAGTACCACTCATAAGGGACAGTCACAGACACCCCCTGTGGCTGTCGTGCAGTCTGGGTCTGCTGGGCAGCCACGGCGAGGCCGTCCACATTTCTATGGCTGCCATGTGCCCATATGGTGAACTTGATGTGCCCGCCACCCTATCCGCAGTCCGCTGCCACCACCCTGTGTGCACATGGGCATTGTGTGTGCATGCCATGGATGTGGCATCCATGGACTACACCATACACTGGCTGTGTGCGCATCTGCCCAACCACTGGCCTGTGTGGCATGTGCATGATGGTGCCACCACGGCACTGGATGCACCTGTGCAGCGGTGCTCTGTGTCTGATCCAAGCCAGGTGCTAGCGCTCGGGGACATGCCTGCGGGCACCAGTGTATGTGTGTATGTATGTGTGCTGTGCTGCGTGTTGATGCATGTGGCAGTGTGGAATGGCCCCATGGGCACCCATGCCCCCTGCCCATCTGTGCAGGCCACAGGGCATGCCCACACATGCCTGTGTGCCTTGCCAGTGTTCATCCCATACATGGGTGTTTGCCCACCTACCTGCCTGCACTGTAGGGCTCTTCTGCTATTGTGTCCCTGTGCTGGGGTGCCATCCTAGTCAGCCAGGGATCCCTCCACCAGGGGGGGACTGCCCACTGCCACATTGCTGTTCCCCTCTTCGACCTCGACAGCTATCCCACAGCCAGTGGCCATGTTGTGCAGCATGCAGCATGCCAGGAATAGGCCACAGGCCTTTGAGGGGCTGTACTGTAGGGCACCACCAGACCTGTGCAGGCAAAGGAATCGTGCCTTCAGCAGACCAAAGACACACTCAATGACGTTCCGCGTGCTGGCGTGTGCCTCATTGTACCGCTCCTCTGCAGGGGATGATGGGCGCCGGTATGAGGTGAGCAGCCAGGGCCGGAGTGGATAGCCACTGTCACCTGTGTGGATGAAGATATGGTTAGCCTGGTGTCCTCAGTTGCTGTGCCCCTTGCCATTCCAGCCACACTCTGTGGCTCCTCTACCCTGGATGCCCCCTATGCCCTGTTGTACCATGCTGTCTGTGGTCTCAGCATACTCACCCACTTGGTGACCAATGGGGATGTCCCCACTCTCAAACCTGTGGCACAGTGCTGAGCTGTGCCAGATGAAGGCATCATGTGCTCCCTCAGTGTGTGTGGCACAGATATTGATTATGCGCCCCCTGGCATAGCACACCACCTGACAGTTGATATTGAGGTGGCCCTTTCTGTTAATGTAGGCTACGCCTCCAGGCCAGGTGGCATGCTGATGTTGACATGGGTGCAGTCGATGGCCCCTAACATGCCATGCATACATGCTACCCTGTGGAACTTCTGCATGTTCGCTGTATGCTCTACCTGTGTGCTGGGGAAGTGGATGTATTCTGCAGCATGTGGCAGCAGGGCATTGAGGAATTGTGTGAGGAGATGTGACACGGCCAACTGGGTTATGCCTGTGGTGTCCCCTGTTGGTCTCTGAAAGGTGCCGGTGGTGAGCAGGCACATGACAGCTGTTACCTTTGTCTCCACTGTCAGGGTGTAGCTCCGTCTAGTGGGTGCCTGCATCTTCTCACTGCACAGCTCACAGAGCTGCCTCAGAATTTCCTGGTTCAGTCAGTACCGGCCCACGATCTTGGTGTCAGTGTAGGTCTCATAGCTGATGCGGGATCGGTACCACCTGTTCCGGGCGTAGCACTGACAGCCCCTTCCACGGCTGTGCCACTCTGCATCTTGCCTTCCCACACCCCTCATTATGGCCTCCAGTGGCCATGGCTCCTGTTGTCCTGTCCCCCCTGGGCATCTGGCTCCACAGGCCCACCCGGCTGTGTGTAGCTGTGCAAGCTGCTCTGTAGGGCCCTCACCTGTGTACCCTGCCCCCGGCTGGCCACCTGTTGCCTGTGGCCTCTGTCTCCCAGCCCTGTGGTGCCTGTGTCACCCCTGTTTGGCTTGGTGCCACTGTGTCATGCCCAGGCACACTCACACCCACTGTCTCCTCCCTGTCTGTCACACTCACTCACTCACTCACTGTCACTCCCTCTCTGTCCCTGTCTCTGTCTGTTTCTCTCTCCTTGTCCCCTACTGTGTAGTCTGACAACCTGTCTGTCTCCATCTGTCCTGCTCCCCTCTGGTGCAAGTGCCCTCCTCCTACTTACACCCTGTGTTTATAGGCTCAGACCTGCTCCACACAACTGCCATTTGCTCCTCACATGTGCCATTGGTCCGGTGTTGAAAATTGCACTGTGCTTCATATACATGGCTATGCCCCGTGCCCTTGCGCATGCATACATTCCCATTGCACATTGGCGCACTGCCACTTGTGCTGCGTGGTTGCTGCCACTGAATATCCCAGCCTAAGGCTATAATACAGCAAATCAATCCATTTACCTCATCCTGTTACTAACCCCCCGTAATACAGATTATAACATAGTCCCAATAGCCATGAAAACAAAATGAAGAAAGATATAAAAAGGAGGCTCTTTTCCAAACTATCCATCTATCACAGCCTTATGTTACCACTTAGAGGAGAGTGCAACTGTTCCAGAGGGTTTGTAGAGAAGAAATCCTTGTTCCTGCCCACTCCAAATTTTCTCAGCAAATTTAAAATCATGAAGGAAGGGCTCCAAAAAAAACCCAGATAACAACAAAAACTAAAACAAAGAGACAAATGCAAAAAGGAAAAAAAGAAAACCAAACCAAGTAGCTGAAGACAAAAAAATAAAGTTACTAAAACCTAGCAAAGAAGAAATAAAAAAGCTCACCCTCTTGAAACAGAAAGAAAGCAAAATAGCCACACAAATCAAAAGAAAAAGCATATCACCAATTTAGGCTCAATCAGAGGGCAACCAAAACAGCGCAACTCAATACCTAAGCCAAAATCAAACAAGAAACTAAATACTCAGAAACTAAAAATAAAGACGGACATAAAAGAAAAATTTGTAAAAGACAACTTAAAACCAACAGATAAAAAAAGGAACTGCTTTAGGAGCAATTACCCTGAGCAGAGTACAACAGTGTTCAATAGGAAAGATGCTTTCAGAGGGCACAAGCCAGTGTCAGGTGCTCAGTCTTCTGACAGCTCGACTGATTAACCAAACAGTCACAATAGGCCAAATATTTCAATTGCCAAGTAGATTCTTCCCATTGTTATGCTTGAAGCATGGCCTGGATTTCCTGCAAAGAAACTTCAGTACGACACTTCTAACTGGAGGGTGAGGCTCGAGACCAAGTATCTTTCTGAACAGCCCTCTTATCTCTGATCTCTGACTACTCCTTGGGTGGTATTAATTTGCGGCTACTTTGCTCCTGGGTTGCCGCTTCAACATCCTCAAATACTTTAGTACCATCAGAGAAGTGAACCTGAAGCCGAGTTGGGCAGGGGGTAGAAAACTTGATCTGGTGTGCATGGAGGGTCCTGAGGATTGAAGTATATGTGCACCTTCTATATGTGCCATATATATATATAGTTACAGAGAACCGTTACTGGGATGTCAACATACCAGGGTACACAATCTACAGGAGGGACAGGGAGGGTAAAAGAGGAGGAGGAGTGCCTCTCTACATAAAGGAAGGGATCAAAGTAACTGAACTAAAGGGTAAAAGTGAGAACAGGAGGCACTGTGGGTCATCCTGGAGACAGGAAATGGCACCACAATCCGCAGTGGGGTTGTATACAGACCCCCATCTCAGGTGGAGGAAATGGACAAGGAAATTATAGATGGCATCATTAGAATAGCATAAAAAGGGGCGATATTGTTGATGGGGGGGACCTGAATATTCCAGATGTTACAGTAACTGGAGCACCTTTGCTGCAGCCACATCCAAGAGCAGGGTCATTCCCAATGCCCTACAGGGGGCATGCCTCAGACAGCAAGTGTTGGAACCCACTCAGGAGGGAGCAATCTTAGACCTGGCACTCTCAAATGGGGACAGAGACAGGATCTGAGATTTAGAAGTGGGTAGCTATCTGGGAACAAGTGACCACCAGTGTGGTTCATGATAAACGCAGCCATATAGTTAAGCCATACAAAAGCGAGGGTATTGGACTTTAGGAGGGCTGACTTCTGCAAAATGGGAGAGTGCCTCAGAAATGCACTAGCAAATGGGCAAGAAGGAGGAGTGGAGGAACAATGAGGAAAGATCAAAACTGCCATCACAGAGGCAAACAAGCCTTTTTGTGAAGCAAATAAACAAAACAAAATAAAGAAAAAAACACTATGGTTCTTGAAAGAGGCGATGGGGAAGGTTAGGGAGAAACATACAGCATTCAGAAAGTATAAGGAAACACAAGAGGAGCAGGACAGAGAACTGTACCAGTTAAAGCAGAAGGAAGCAGGGAAGGCAGTCAGAATAGCAAAGGCCCAAACTGAGCAAAATATGGCCAACTCAGTTAAGAAGGGGGATAAAACCTATTAAAGTTACATTAGGGAGCATAGAAGACGAAAGGGATAGTGAGGCTTAATAAAGGGGAGGGGGTGGGCAAGGGTGACAGTGAAAAAGCAGGGATATTGAACAAATGCTTCTGCTCAATATTCACAAAACAAGAGAAAGGGGATAACCTAGGTAAAAAATTGGCTGGAAATAGGACACAGAGGGAAATAGGAAACAGAGTCCACTCTGAGTGGTTACTAGCAGAGTACCACAGGGTTCAGTACTGGGACTGGTCCTATTTAATGTCTTTATACTTGACATAATGGAAGGACTGGAAGGAAAAGTATGCCTCTTTGCAGATGACACAAAGATCTACAACAGGGTTGATGCACAAGGGAAGGTGGAAAGGATGAGAAGGGACTTGGCAAGGTTGGAGGAATGATCAAAAGTATGTCAGCTTAGATTCAATGCAAAGAAGTGCAAAGTAATGCACCTGGGTAACAGAAACCCAATGGAAGAGTATACAGTGGAGGGGCAGGAGGTATTAACAACAACAAAAATGGAAAGGGACCTGAGGGTAGTCATATCATATGACTTATAGATAGGCAAGCAATGTGAGAAAGCAGTAAGGAGTGCTTGGGGGTATACTGGGATGCATAGGGAGAGGCATCACCAGTAGAAAACAGAAAGTTGTTATCCCTCTGCACAGACAGTTGGTGAGACCCCATCTGGAGTACTGCATGCAATTCTGGAGACCCCATCTCCGCAAGGACATAGACAGGATGGAAGCAGTACTGAGGAGGCCAAATAAAATGGTGCAGGGTCTGCACCAGAAGCCATACAAAGAGAGACTAAAAGAACTTATATGTGTACCCTCGAGGAAAGGAGGGAGAGGGGGGAATGACATAAACTTTCAAATACCTCAATGGAGTCAACAAAGTCCAAGAGGGTAGCATCATTCAGAAAAAGAGATGTGCAAGAACAAGGAGGCACAATTTGAAGATAATGAGGGGATAGCTCAGGGGCAATGTAAGAAAGTATTTTTTCATGGAGAAGGTGGTGGACGCATGGAACTGACTTCCTGAGGAGGTTGTGGGGTCAAAAACAGTGGAGAAATTTAAGATTGCATTGGCAGACATAAGGTAATTCTAGTGGGGGACAGAAGAAGTTGACTGTTAGTTAATTAGGATCTGCAGCCTATCCAATAGATAGGGAAATTGAGTAGGCCAAGAGGGCCTCATCTGTCGTCAAAGTCTATGTTTCTATGTTCTCGCTTGCAATGACTGAGAATAGTCATAGTCAGACATTTTTATATACCTTGGGACTGCTCCTCCAAGCTCTCTGTAAAAGCTGCTGTTTAACCGCATAATTGTAAAATCGCACTAGGATGTAGCACGGTCATTTCTCCAGTGAGACATGCTTCCGACCTAATGCCCAGTGTGCCTTTTCAATAGGGAGAGGAGAAAGATCCGTGATATCTAAATTAGAGGACAGGAGGGTTTGTATATATGGGACTATATTCCCCGTCCCCTTGTCACCCTCCAGGACCCCATACAGATGCAAATTGTTGTGTCTTGATTGGTTTTCCAAGTCCACACATCTCTCAGTTAATTGCTGGCAATCAAGAAGAACTTACCCTAGGACTCACTCCATTCGATCAATGCGAGAGTCCCAGTCGGACATTTGCTTAGTTAGTTCTCTCATCTTTCCTTCAAGTGATTGAATTGAGGTTTTAAGCACTAAGTGAATTCCTGGAGTCTCAATTCAGAATTCCTTTAGCTCTTGTGCCTGTATTGTTTGATCAGTTGTTGAAGACACTTGAGTTCCAGTACCTGGCATGTTCCCTGATTGCGTCTCTTGCTGTTGCACAGTGATAGTACTCACCCGGTGAATAGCTTCCATGGTAGGATATTTCGCTTTTTCATCTTGCTCATAGAATAAGGGAAACCTCAATAACAATTTATACTGAAAAGAATCAGAGATACCAAGAATTATGAGGCAAATAAGGTGGCTTTGGTCAGAGCTAGCATTTTAACTTGCCATGCTGTGTAAAACCGGAACCGGAAGTCCCAATGTTGGTTTTCGAATGCTAATTTCTTTTTCTAATCTCCTTCTCCTGTGCTCTGCCTATGTGTTGGTTTCTGGTTAACAAGGTTTGAGTCTTTCAAGCTATTATTACCACCATGGTTTGCATTGTTTTCACGCAGTTGGTTATCTCCAGCAGCAGATAGTCATCAATGTGGCCTCACTTAGCACCTTATGTATCCATCTTTGAGTTGGAGACTTTGGTACTAGGGACAGTGCTTGACATTTGTGCCACTTTTCCTTTTTAATATTTTTACAGCGGGCATTATTTGATGGATCCACTAAGACTGACCATCAGTTCCCCAATCATGGCTGTGGAAGATTCATGTTTTTACTTGCCAGCCACCTTATCCGGCTATTGGCTATGCTTACTGAGAAGTCTGGACTATGGATCTTCTGTTTTTTATGTCTCTTTGTTATTTGAATTGTAGCTTTTCCTAAGTTGTATTGGAGTTACTATTAGTACCTAGCCATTTTGCTTTAGATAGTTATTACCATTTGTATTTGAGTCTACTTTTTAGGCTTTAACTTTTAGAGATAGTGGGGGGGGGGGTGCCTACCTTGATGTCAGCTTTGCTTTGTAGGACATACTGGGGATGACTGGCTGCCCCTAAGGCTGGCTTTCGTACTCTGCTGCAATCTTGTCTGGTTACTAGCAGTGCTGCTTTTGGGCAGCTGTATTTGAAATTTAGTCTTATTTAATGTTTATTGCTTTGGCAGCCTGCTACTTGATCTCCCATCTACCCCCTCCTCCCATGTGGTACCACCTTTACTGCTCTGGGGATTAAGGTTGTTGCTGGCTCTTTCTACACTGGGTTCATGGATGAGTTATGCTCCTCTGGGGGTTGGGGGGTGGGTTCAGCACTATACTGCTGTGTTTAATAGTCTTGGTTGGAAAGGTTAGTGTTTAGAACTTGCTCTGTTAGCACAGTCTGTTGCGATGATGGTCGTATGCCTCATGGTCTGGCTACGATTTTTTTTGATATTTTTTCCCAATTTTGGCTTGCACCAGGCCAGCACCTCTTCTACTGAAGGAGTCAGACTGCGCACATGCAGCTAAGCTCTTCCACTTGTTCAGGTCACTCAATCCTTATCCTTTATTGGCATAGGGGGAATATTACCCTTCTTTGCACTGTTTTTGTACATAGTTTTTCAGAGTTTAATGGTTCATGTTTTCTTCCTTCTTTATCCTTTAGGGGTTTGGCTGTGGGCAGCTTTAGATTAGGTTTTATTGTTTTTTTTCTATGATAGAAATTACAAACAAGCACGAAATGCCTGCACAAAAGCCGTACGGCTAATGAAATCCACCTATTACAAAGACGCTCTCACCAATACATGGGGAAATGGTTGTGCTTTCTGGGACAATATCAAGGCTGTCACAGGGAAGCAGCCAAAAACCTCTCCGGCCATGTTAATGGTTGATGGATCCTCAACCCTTGACCACAAGGTGATCGCAAACATCTTTAACACGGCTTTTTCAAACCTTAGTGCTGTCCTACCCCATGACTTTTTCGAAAACAGGGTCTACTCCCCAAATACCTCAGCCCCTCAGTCTAACCATCCCCCTCTTCTACTTCAGGAAGGTAAGGCTGAATGAAGCTCGCCGCTATATTACTGCAGCTATCTCTAAATCTAGATCTAGTAGCGACACCCTGGACCTTAAGCTTCTGTTGCTCACCCTCGATGAGGTAATTCATCCATTAACAAAAATCCTAAACTTCTCTCTCAGCTGTGGAAAATTCCTGGACCTATGGAAAACAGCCACCGTGACACCTGTCCATAAAAGTGGGGACAAGACGATTCACTCAAATTATCGCCCTATCTCCTTACTGCCCCCACTCTCTAAGGCACTTGAGCGCATCGTGGCTGATCAACTTACCGACCACTTAGATCAATAGTTCTTAGACTTTGTCACAGTGAGCCTCCCCAAATCCATGGAAAAGATTTTGAGCCTCCCCCAAAACTGAAATAATCTTGGGCCTCCCCAAAGAAATATAACATACTGTACTTTGCGCGGTACACCATGAATAAATTGAAATCCCTCTGACTACTTGGCTCACATTCAGTTCTTTGTCTTATACTGAAGTGGAACCTTTGAAAAAGAGCTCCTGTGCTCAAAGGTGTTATCTGAATAACAAATAAACAAACATTATTATTCAGCTTATTGTAACCCCACCCCCACCCCCCACAGGCCATCCTACTTGCTCTGCTATTTTCATTCTTGAACTGTTGTTACCCCTTGTTGCAGTACCTTCATGGGTCAGACTACTTTCTCTGTTTGCTCTATATGAAATAACCTTCCTACATACTTTGCCTCTCCCCCTCCTTCCCTGCTCCTAAGCAGCTTCTCTGGGATTACTTTGCTCCTTCCTGCTATTGCTCTTAGCACGTCTATGCTCAACCCTTGTATTTAGGCTGTTCTGCCATCAGTTTACAAATTGATCAATTACCACCACTCATTATTAGTTTATTGTTCATATTTGTTTACACTATTGTTCACTGTGTATTTCTTGATTGATTTGCAGTTACCTTTTGAAATGTATTCACTACCTACCCTTCCCAGGTACACCTGAAATGAGCCTTGGTTCATTCACCTTTCCTTGTCACCTGTTAGTAAATAAATACTTACAATTCACCTACTATTATCCTCTTTCAGTTTGCTTCATCTCTTCACACAAAATACATAAAACTCAACATTTAAATACAGTACTTTTTCAGACTTGCTTGAGCCTCCCCTGGAACAGGTTGGGGCCTCCCAAGGGAGGCTGGCCTCACCATTTGAGAACCCCTGACTTAGATAAATACAATATACCTTGTCCACAACAACACGGCTTCTGGAAAGGTCACAGCACCACCACAGCCCTTCTTGAGTTCACTGGAGCTTTGCACAAATTGCTTGACAATGTCCTTCTCACAGGGGCCGTTTTCGTTGACCTCTCTAAGGCCTTCAATACAGTACACCATGGACTACTAATACACCAACTACTGAATGCCGGGCTATCACCTGACTCTTCTCTCTGGTTTAAATGCTACTTAGAAAACCGGTCACAGAGAGTAAAAATTGCGGACGCTCTCTCTAACACCCTGCCTGTTTGCTCGGGTGTCCCACAGGGATCCATACTGGGACCTCTCCTTTTTAGCGTTTTCTTAAACTCCCTCCCTTACCACTGCTCTGAGCAGATCATACTATATGCCGATGATGCTGTTGTATTCTCCACTCACAAAGATCCTGCAACTCTTCAACACAACCTTCAACTTGGTTTCAGTTCTGCAGAGTCATGGTTTCTTAATCATAAACTGGTCCTCAATGACAAGAAAACCAAATCTATGCTCTTCTGCAGCTCTCACAACCCACACAAGCTACACCACCTGGCTATCTCCACCACCCAGGGCAACACTCTAGATCAGGTGGTGTCCTTCAAATACTTAGAGATTCAGCTTGACCCTAATCTCTCCTATGGACTTCATGTAGATAATGTAGCTAGAGCTGCTAATACGGCTTGGTGTCCTCTACAAACATAGACCACACCACGCCAGAAGCTTTGAAGGTTGCAGTCCTGAGCTCTGTGTTCTCTGTAATAGACTATGGTCTCATCATTTATGGCTCGCCACAACCACAACCCTTAGACGCCCTCAACTGCCTTAAATAAAGCATGTCGGCTCATCACTGGTGCTCACCGTCTCACCCACACATGTGACCTGTACACTCAGACCGGCTGGCTCCAACTATCAAACGCATAAAGTTTCTCACCTGCTCCATGGTCAAAAAATATACCTTGGCCTTGCACCTTCTGGGGTCTCAACTCTATTACAACACCGATTAACAAACGCTGCCTTAGGAGATCCACGCTACAGCTACTGAAAGTCCCCCACTGTCACACTTCACAGGGACAATGCTCTTTTGCTTATCGAGCACCACTCTGGTTCAATGGCCTCAGCCCAACCATCTCCTCTGCCCCAACTATTGGTATGTTTAAAATTAGGCTTCCGGGACTATCTCACTACCAACAGCTCCTGTGACTGCCCAACTTAACCTTGTTTCTCCACTTCCCTTTCTGCTCTAGTTGTCCCCCCCCCCACTGGATTCTACCCTCACATCTTGGTATACCTGATGCTGCACTTTTCACCCTCTTGCCACCCTTCCTACATTCCTTCTCCCCCCCTACCCTCTTCCCTCTCCCTATGACTCTGGCACTTCTTATCTGTTGTCTATTTTCTCTGACAAATGCCACTGGCTGCCTTGTCACAATGCTGCCCTTGAACTGTATTAATCTGTATTCTGCTTGCAATGTCCACATTGTTGTAATGCCTGTCTTGATGTTCCCCATAATCTGCATTTCTCTGACGTGGAACCTTTGTAAAAGAGCCATGGATCAAAGGTATTTGTAATCCTAGACTTGATAAATAAATAAATAAAATAGTACAATACCAGGCCTTTTTGGACCTTAGACACAAGTATATCTGTGTTAGTTATTCCCAGTTATTCCCTTGTTGTCTGCTGGGGAATTTTTGTAGTCTTTTTCTGGCCTGTTATCCAGTGTATTTACTTTGACACTAATGTGCACCTCTTTCTTCAGGTGGGTGATACTTACTGACTTCACACCTTGCCAGTTACCTGTAACATCCTTTTTTTGACCTGCTTACATCTCAGTACAAGGTGATCACTTGGAATGTAAAGGGTGCCCAAACCCCAGAGAAGCATCATATGATCCTCCGGCATTTAAAGTGCTTAGGATCCTAAACTGTTCTGCTTCATGAGACCCACACTAGGCAAAAGGATGGTAATTTGTGGTGGTGGATTTGGGTGGGCTAAACGCATGTGGCTAGGACTAGTAATCATTGTGCTGGTGTGGCCATTGTATTTGCTAGATCCCTCTCCTTTCAGCTTTTTCAGGATGTCAGGGACCCAGAAGGTAGGTATATCATTTTGCAGGGTTCTCTAGGCAGCTCAGAGATCATAATAGCATGTATTTATGACCCGAATGGTGATAGTCGTGCTTTCTATACTACGTTATTAAATATTTTGGTGCCCCATGGTGACTCTCCAATGATTTTGGGTGGTGACTGGAACTTGATCCAGGATCCAACCCTAGACAGGGCACCGCTCATGTGGGTGGGTTTTTGCTCTGCCCAGAGGGCCCTAGCTATCCTCAAAATGTCATTGGGGGTCGTCGACCCTTGGCGAATACTGTATCCTACGCAAAAACAGTATACATTTCATTCACCTGTACACAATTCTTTTTCTAGGGTAGATTATTTTTTCACCTCCTAGCAATTACTAGGAAGTATTTGCACTTGTGAAATAGAAACCAGGATAATCACAGACCATACCCCAGTAGCTTTTACAGTACTCCCACTTCTCTCTCAGGCTCATGACAAAATCTAGTGACTTAATAATCATTTATTGAAAGACTCAAGTTGCCTTCACAATATACAGTACATGATGACTATATGGACCTCTATTTTCAGTATAATATGGATTCATTGGCAGATTCTAGTACTTTATGGGGAGCTTACAAGGTGGCTATTGGGAGAAACTAATCCAGCTTGCCACTGTCAGCAAGAAGTAAAGGTTGCTCTCGAGTACCCAACTTTTATCTGAAATTAGACAGCTTGAGAGTGGCATCTCTGCATATTCCCCTGAGGAAGAAGTGGCAGACACTTATTATTGCACGGGACAAATATGCAAACCTTCTCCGAGAGGGTGCAGAGCTGGCTATTTTTAGAACTATGATGCCTTACCTCGATCAGAGAGAGAAGGCTGGAAAACTTTTATCCATATGCCTAAAGCAATAGGAAGCTATCTGGGCTATCCCAGCCATTAGATCTCTGCCCGATGCCCCTCTGTTGACTAACCCTAGGGACATTGCTAATTGCTTTGGTTCCTATTATGCAGCTCTCTATCCAGAGGAGCCCTCTGGTCCCCCAGAGGTGGCGCAAACATTTTTTACAGAATGCTTCCTTACTGCAGCATAACGAGGATGAGCTAGACCAGCTTAAACAGCCCATTTTGTCATCCAAAGTTGTGCAGGCTATTCAGTCCTTATCTCTCGATAAGGCTCCAGGCCTGGATGGATTCTTCTCAAATTTTTACAGATCTCTGAAAGATAAATTAATACCCCACTGCACCTTCTTTTTTAATGAGATTTTTGAGGCTGGTAGCTGCACCCCTCTTTCCAAGAGGCTTTAGTAACTATTCTCCCAAAGCCAGGGAAAGACACAGAACTAATAAATAATTATAGGCCCATTTCTTTACTGAATAAAGATATAAAGCTTTTAGCTAACATTTTAGCTAACAGGGTTATGCAGGTCTGGCAGGTATTAATTGACCCTGAGCAAACCAGGTTCCTGCCGGGTGGACACTCCAGGGATCATCTATGTAAATTGGCCTATCTTATGTCAGCATCGAGGGATTCCAAGACACCTGCTATTTTGGTATCCCTTGATGCAGAAAAAGCATTTGATAGAGTTTCCTGGACCTATCTGTTAGAAACCCTAGCTATGGTTTCCCTACAGAATTTATTAAAGAGCAGCTGACGCCTTTGAAAAAACTTTGAAAAACGTAATAGCCGAACACAATTCACCTTGTGTTTCACATATCATCTATAGATTTCTCCTCTTCATTATTTATTACTGAAGAAATTCCCACAAAACAGGATCTTTATCCCTTAGAGCTCATCTGCCTCTACAACTTACTCCCTACTTGACATCATAATGCTCTGTTGTGACATCACAGTTTGTTGCTACGGGAATAATTGTAATGTCACAAGCACAGTATTATGACATCAAGTTGGGAAGAAGCAATAGGAGCTGATGAACCCTCAGGGAAAAACTCTTCTGTTTCCATGCATCTGACATCAGTAATAAATGAAGGAGATAAGAAATACAGAGCTAATAAGAAATATAAGCTGCTTTGTGTCCAAATATTATGTTCTTCAAAGTTCTTCTTGAGGTGTCAGTGACTCTTTTTTTTTTTTGAGATTCTATTTTCTCCCCTCCTAGCTCCGGATCCTGCCACTGCTTCAAGCATCCTAGGTTCCATTCACCCCCTCCAACCTCCCTGGGCATCCTTTCGCCTCATATAGCAGCCTACCTTGAGGTAGCTTGTCATTACCCTTCACTGAGTGGGTCCCCTCTCCTCTGAGGGGGAAGGCACAGGTTGGGGTGGCCCAGCACACTATTTTTCTTCTCGGCCTCGGGTGTTGCTGAGGCAGGGGCTGACCCCGTAGGAAGTCTTTGGACGTGTCTCGAACCGGATGGCATCATCTGGCCAATCTGAAGTGCTTTTTCTCATGTTCTGGTGTTTTTGTCCCTCCTGTGCCGCTGCCTGCAGTGCCCTGGTCTCCACTGGAGACCACTACTGAGGCGGCGTCCCACCCATCCCACCCAGGAGAGGAGGCAGTCCTCCGGATGCTCAATCCTCTCCTTCCCCTGCCAGTCCCCAGTGCCCCGAGTCCGTTCCCGAACCCAGGTTGCCGGCGTGGTTCGAGGTGTGGCATCCAGGACCTCAGCCCTCTGCGCCACCGGGATCAGTGACTCTTTAAGTGGATTATGATACTGTATTCACATCCTACTGCCCGTGTCTATTGTAATGGTTTTCTTTCCTCTCCATTTTTATTAAAGAAATGCATGCATCAAGGCTGCCCTCTGTCATGGGGCCACCCTCCAGATACCCTTTTGGATTGGGCTTACTTCCACCTTTGGCTCTCTTTAGAGTCCCAGGTTTGTCTTAAGTATGGCATATAATTGTCTAGTTTGTTGTATCTGACACCCTCTTCCCTCCTGCCACAGTTACATAATACTCCCTTGATGTGGGCACTTAAAGCCCTTGAACAACTATGCTAATATCTAAAGTAGGGTGGGAGTGCATCAAAAGGTTCTGAGGTTCTAAAAGGTTCTGATAAGCAAATAAAGTTTCGGACCCTTATCCAAACCTTATCCGAACCTATTATGACCTTTATTGTTTTATGGTAACCGTATTTTAAAAAATCATTTTAAACTGCTTTTAATCAACATATCTGTAGAAAAAAACCATTAAACCGCTGTTTGGTGTAGAGCATGCTCTCTAATCATTCTTCTGCTTCTGACATTTAAGAATGTAATATTAATAATGTGTATAAGTTATATTATTAACAGTAGTGATTTTTATTTCTCAACAGGTACAGGCAGGCAGGCACCAGATGTGTTTTAGACAGTAAAGTGATGAAGAAGAAGCCAGGAACACAAAAACAGCACCAGGCCAGAGCAGAGGGCAGCCAGTCAGAGAGACAGTCAGCCATCTACCATTCAAGACTGCAGTCTGCTACTACCCCCACCTACTACAATCAGGGGAAAACCCGAAGCAGTCTACCAGCACAGAAATCAATATGGTTAAGGCACATTTACCAAAAATGACTGCTTAGAAAAGAATGAGAAAGTGACTGTGATGACAAGAAAGTCCCAGGCCAGATCTCTAGTTTGTAATTAAAAGTCCCACCAACCGCATCAACACGAATTGTGTTGATCGGCATTACAGTGACAGCACAGTGCTGACAGTTGGCATTGTGCCATCTGGGGAAGCAAGTGTTTTTTGAGGGCTTTGCCCTGCTTTCCATGCAGGGGATCTTCCATCTAACCCTCTGCATTATAGATAATCAACTCTGAGTTGCAGCTGATTCGGGGGTGATATCCCCAGAAACAGCGGTGTCGGAAATACTGCGGACCATTACAGTGAACTGCCAGTTTTGTCACTGTAATGATCTTCACAGTACTCCTGTCACTGTTACAATGTGATATGGTAAAGAAATGGTCTCCTCTTGAGTCTGATATTTTAGAAGGGGATAATAGTGTGTTTGTAGTGGGGTCTGGGTTTCCTTCACAGGTCTGTGATGGGCTGGAGTATTCACACCCATTGAGCTCACTGATTTAGCTCCATCTTTGTGCTGGGAATCCCGAGGAATTAAGAATCAGCAAGTACCCTTCTCCTTGGATTATTGCTGACTGGATTTTAGGAGGAACTGGATTCCAAAACTGTAAATACTTTGATTAGCTCCTGAAACTGCAAGTTTTTGATCATTTTGCTGAGGGGTGGGCTCCATGCTTTGTGCTTAGGGCCCATGGATATCTTTAGCTTACTTTTAGTCTGTTTTTATTTATGGACTTTGTATTTAGACTGTACACCTTATTGAGTAATACCTTTGATCTGTTACTGTATTTTGGGACTATTTGAAGGAAAGTGTGGGTGGTGAGAGAGCCTCACTAACCTTAAAACCCTGGATTCTTGACAAAAATCTAACTTTTTCGCAGTGAGAGTGCCAATTATTTCAAATGGATTGCTAATACTGTGTATGCTTCTTTCCTATTTGCTGTGAGAGGACTTTTAGGACAAAATTTGTTTATGTTTTAGTTGCTTTCTTTTCCTCCCATCCCCCATACTGTGAGAGAGTCTTGTGGGGGGGTAGTTAAATTGGTTTTGTTTAGTTGTTATTATCGTACTTATTTTTTAATTTAGATTATGTTAAATTTGTAGTTTAGTAACTTTAGTTATTTAGTTGGATTTAATTGTATAAGGGATTGATTTTTAAGTATATATTATTTTGTTTTTAAAATTGTTTAAATCTGAGGATTTGTAATTTATGAGATGTGCCTACCTGTTGCTCCCCCCGGTCGTGCACTACTCAGCCTCTGCTCTCCACTCCCTCCACCCTTTTCATACCCTCCCTCTGTTTTTTTCCATCTACCAACGCTGTCGGGCTCTAGGCATTGCCCCTAGGAGGGGGAAGGGGTTGGGGGCGTGAACAGTGGAGGTGAGTGGAACAGAGCGCTCCCATTAGGGTGATTAAGCCCAGAAGATGCCCTGGGGTGAAGTGGAGCTTGGAGCAAGGACCACCTTGTTTGGTCCCCATACCCAAGGGCACCATCATTAGTGATGGGCAGGTAGTCGGGGCAGCCCACAAGTTTTGTCCAACCCAGGCGATACTGTGCAATGCCAGATCTGTCCGGAATAAGACTGCTATGATTTCAGATCTTGTTGGTTTGACAGATCTGGCCTGCGTCACTGAGATCTGGCTGGATAATAATGCAGTACCAATATCGGAGGCCGCAATTCCAGCCGGGTATACGGTGATACATCGCCCGAGGTTGGACCGCGGTGGGGGGTTGCAGTCTGTTTCAAGACCATATTGGCTCTCACTAGTGTTCCAGTTGAGGAAACCATCTCTTTTGAATGTGCTGTTGTAGCAGGTGTGGGCTATCTAACTGCTCTCATCTACCATCCACCAGGAGATGAGAAGCAATTCCTTAAGGAAGTAGCGGACATCGTTGTCGACTTGGCTTTTGAGTCTCCCAGGCTGATGGTCCTGGGTGACTTTAATGCATGGGTTGACGATGAACTGTCACAATTTGGACAACACTTCATCCAGTTAATGGATTCACTAGGCCTAACACAGGTGGTTACCACTGCTACACATAAAGGTGGCCATTCTCTTGACTTGGTCTTCCTCCTGGGGATCGAGACATCTGACGTGGGGGTGGAACCAGTCAGCTGGTCAGATCACTACACTGTGAGATTCAATTTTGGTGCCCCACCTTGTAGGCCAACCCCTGTGGAGATGGTCAAGTATGGCCCTTTGTGGAATATTTCTTCCAATGGCCTTGCTGCGGTTCTTGACCTATCACAATTTCCTGTGCATTGCAATGATCCAGAGGCGTTGGTTGTGGCTTATAACACTGCCATTACCTCTGCCCTGGATTCTATTGCTCCAGTTTGTGTGCATCCTCTCTCCCTTTGACCATGGGCCCCATGGTTTGATGGGGCCTTGAGGGAGTTGCGGCAACTTGGATGCAGGTTAGAACGTTTTTGGCGGAAATCTGGCCTGGATGCCGACTACCTTAGACTGTTAGGACATTATCAATTCTGTCAGTCAGAAATCTCTCATAAGAAGGCTGAATTCCTGTCCGGGGAAATTTCTGCCACTCAGAACCAACCAGCTCAGCTATTCAGAACGGTGGACAGATTGTGCAACCCAACCTGTCTACAGTTCCATAGAGCGTCTTCACAATTACAATGTGATGAGATTGCTCGGTTCTTTGCTGATAAGGTGGCTGACATTAGGTCAGAGATCTGTTTGACATGTTCTATGTGGGTTGCTAGTGGCCAGGATCAGGTCACTGCTCCTTCGTTTTTCTGGAGTACCTTCGACCGCCCGGAAATCGTGGATGTTATGCGGATTGTCCAAGGGCTGCATCCTACCTGCTGTAGTTTAGATCCCGGCCCTACTTCCCTAATTTACGGGTGTGGAGAATCCATTCTACTGGTTCTAGCACAGATAGTCTGGTGTTTCCTTGACTCGGGTGAATATCCCTGTTCCTTGAAAGAGGCAATGGTGACACCCTTGTTGAAGAAAGCATCTTTGGACCCAGACTGTCTTGCCAACTACAGAACTATCTGGAACCTTCCCTTTGTAGGGAAAGTGATTGAGAAGGTGGTGGCAGCCCAGTTAGAGAACCATTTGACCATCCATAGCATCTACGAACCTCTCCAATCAGGTTTTCGCAGTACCGAGACTGCGCTGGTTCGGGTGCTCAATGATCTCCTGATGGCGAGAGACCAGAGAAAACGGCCCATCTTGGTACTATTAGATCTGTCATCAGCATTTGACACCATTGACCATGGGGGTCCTACTGGAGCACCTGAGATGTATTTGTGGGCTCTCTGGGATTGTTCTCAGATGGTTCACTTCATACCTCACCGGAAGAACTCAAGAGGGTGGTGTCAGGGTTTCTTTCCTCTGATCCCATCTCCCTATTTTGTGGGGTTCCTCAGGGCTCTATATTGTCCCCCATGTTGTTTGCAGTGTACATGCTTCCCCTCAGAGACATTGTGAGATGGTATGGGCTGAGGTTTCACTGTTATGCAGATGATATCCAGCTGTACCTGTCCTTTGCACCCAACCAGGAAGGAGCTATCTCAGTATTTAACAGCTGCCTAAAAGAAATCCAGGATTGGATGAGGTCCAGTTGGCTGAAGTTGAATTCTAGAAAGACGAAGGTGTTGGTTTTGGATCCAGATCACCGGATAGGGGGACCTATGGCCGGCACCCCATCTGGATTGTCTTTTGGGGATGTCGAGCTATGGGTCTCTGAATGGGTGCGAAATCTGGGGGTGATATTAGATGCGGGGCTGACTCTTTGATCCCAGGTCTCAGCGGTGGTTAAGTCATATTTTTACCATCTAAGAAACATCGCCAGAATTAGGCATCTTGTTCCGTCCGGTGATCTGCCAACTTTGATCCATGCTTTTGTGGCCTCACGCCTGGACTACTGCAACTCACTCTACCTTGGGCTTCCAGGGGTTGATATCCGCCGCTTGCAGCTAGTGCAGAATTCAGCAGACCGAGTATTGATGGGTACCCCTAGATCTTCCCATATTACTCTGGTGCTGCGGGAACTGCACTGGCTGCCAGTTCAGTGTCGGATCACCTTCAAAGTCAGATTACTGACTTTTAAAGTCCTACATGATCTGGGCCCTGATTACCTGAAAGAACTCCTGATTCCTTACTGCCCTGTGAGATCGCTCCGCTCAGCCAATAAGGGGTTGCTGGATATTCCAAGGGTGATGTTAAAATCTGCTGGGGCCTGGGCTTTTATGTTTGCAGCCCCTTCCCTTTGGAATTCTCTACCCCATTGGACTAGGGAGTGTACGACTGTGGGGAGTTTTAAACAGGCTCTTAAATCCTTTTTGTGGGAAAAGGCATATGGTTTTACTGTTCATTAATTTGTTTTGTGTGTTTTTATAATATTACTTTTGTATCTCTGTTTCTGTATTTTGTATTTTATCTTATTTAATTGGAATGTGCCTTGACACTTGAAAGGCGCAATATAAATAAAAATATTATTATTATTAAATAACTGTACTTTGTTGTAGTACTACCACTACTACCAAGGGGAAAAAAAACAGAGCTAGTAGCATTTATCAATGTGGTTATTTAATTGTGCACATTTAGGTAAATGATCTCCACAGAATGACAAAGCAACTGTGTATGTGAGAACAGGGACTTGTCTACCACAGTTGCTACTAGTACGTGATGATGTAAATGTGATGTACTGGCTGCACCTCCCACCCACCCCCAGGATGACGATGAAGCAGTCGAAAGACAGGCAAGTCCCAGATCTCTATTTTTTTTTAAACCAATCTCCTAAGTCTGACTTTCTGTAGAAAGGGTTAGTGTGTTTTCTGTATGTCACCAATTATTTTAGCATAGCAAGAGGTTTCAAAATGGAACGCAACGTGGAACAATGTGAAAGAACAAGAGCACCAGGCAATCCAAAGTGACCACTTCACCACTGCTACTACTACCACTACTATCAGGAGGAAAAATAGAGCTATGGTTATATTAGAAATAATTATTCTTAGGTGCATTAGGTAATAAAATAAATGATCTCATTAGAATGAGAAAATGACTGTGTGTAAGATCAGGGACTTGTCTGCCACAGTTGCTACCAGTACGTGATGACGTGAATGTAATGTACTGGCTGCACCTCCCACCCACCCCCAGGATGATGATGATGCAGTCAAAAGGCAGGCAAGTCCCAGATCTCAATTTTTTTTAAACCAGTCTCCTCAGTCTGACTTTTTGTAGAAGGGGTCAGTGTGTGTTTTGTATGTCACCAATTATTTTAGCATAGCAACGGGTCTTGGTATGGAACACAATGCAAAGCAATGTGAAAGAACAAGAGCACCAGGCAGTCCAAAGTGAACACTTCACCACTGCTACTACCACTACTATGGGGGAAGAAAACAGAGCTATGGTTATATAAGAAATAATTATTCTTAGGTGCATCGGGTAATAAAATAAATGATCTTGTCAGAATGACAAAGCGACTGTGCGTGAGATTAGGGATGTGTCTGCCACAGTTGCTACCAATACGTGATGAAGTGAATGTGATGTACTGGCTGCATATCCAGCCCATCCCCAGGATGATGATGATGTGGTCAAAATGCAGGCAATTCCCACATCTTTACTTTTAAGCAGTCCAGTGAGTCTCAAAATTGAAAGCCAATGTGTCAATCCACAGCTGCGGCATAGGTACTGCTATCCATGTCATCTTCTTCAAGATCAGCATCACGTATGTAACCAAAGTTTTGCAAGTTAACCTTCAAGAACATTAGTTTCTCCACATTGTCTGGTACTTAGTCTTGTTCATTTATCAGTCACATCATTCCCAGCAGAGCTAAATAAATGCTCAGAACAGACACTGGAGGGTGGACCTCCAATATACTTACAAGCCAGTGCAGCCAGCTTTGGCCAGCACAATTTCTTCTCTTGCCAGTAAGCTAAAGGGTCATCCTTAATACTAATGTTGGGCTCAGACAAATATGCACCTACCATGCTTACTACTGAGCATGCATTTTCTCCTTGAGACATTTCAATGTCCTGCAGCTGGCCCCAAATGTCATCCTCATCATTGTCCACTTCTGTACTGGTTTTTGGAGCAGTCGTTTGAATTTGAGGTGGTGTCATTGTAGTACTGCTTGCCAATCCTCCTAATTAACCTTCATCTACTGCATCAATCAAAAATTGCCTGTAGTTCTACTCCTCCATATCATCAGAAACCACATCAGGAAGGTGTCTGTTCCAGAAACATGGATCTAGCTGTGCTGCTAAGAGATACTCCTTGCTCCAGTGTCATGGCTGATAATTGCTCATCATTGCTATGTCTGGTAAGCATGTTATTGACTAGAGATTGGTTCATATCTAAGTTGCTCCTCATTTTCTCCAACCTTTTTTTGAGAAGTAGAAGGAGTTGAATAACTTGGCTAAGGGATGCCTTTTCTGCACTGACCTCTTTTGTAGCACTCATGAATGGTTTCAGAATGTGACACAACTGTTCCAGCAGAGAGCACTGAGTAGAATAGACTACAATGCCCTTCCCAATATAATTGTACATGATATACTCAATGGTAGCTACCTTTTGTTCAAGGATGCGTTCAATCCTAAAGTAAGTTGAATTCCACCTTGTTGTTACATTTTCAACAAGCTGCAGATGAGGAAGACCTTTGTCTTCTGGATATCAACAAGGATGTCATGGGCTTTTACTGAATGGTTGCGGTAGCCACACACTTTGTGCACTATACCCACAGTGGTTGATACTTGCCAGTCATTATCCAGGAAGCTTCGGACGATTAGGTTAAGACAATGGGCAAAACAGCATATATGTACATAGTTGTCATCATGAAGTGCTTTTTTTAATATTTGAACCATTATTCGCAACAAAAAAAAAAACAACTTTCAAACCCTGTGAAGTGACTCAGGCAGTAAGTAGTCTTTCCAGTTCTAGCTGAATGTGCAGTGCTGTGTGTGTGTGTGTGTGTCTTGAAAGTGACATACATGGAGAGCTGCCATTTTCTGAAACATGATGGGATTTTTTGAGCTCTGAGAGATAGTGGTGGTAGTAGTATTGGTTGAAGTGGTAGCAAACAGACTAGCAGTACATGAGGATGATGATGGGTTGCCTGCTAAACTGACCCAGTGTACAGTAACAGAAAGCTAAGCAATGGTTTGGCTACTGGTACACATATCAGTAGTGAAGTGAACTACCCTGTCCCCAGCCTCTCGGAGAGCATGCCTTACTTGAACTATTAAGCTGTCATGCATCCTGGGCACAGCAGTTACTGAGAAGTATTTTCTACTTAGCATTAAATATCATGGCTCTAAGTATTCCATAAGCCTTCTGAAACCCACATCTTCCGCAATAGAGTATAACTGTAAATCAAGTACAATCATTTCTGCTATTTTACGATTTATTGCCAGTGCTATGGGATGGTTTTGTGAATATTCAGACTTTCTTTCAAAAACTTTTAACTTTGGAGCGTGGTCTAGCCACCAAGAAGATGGCAGCTTAATTCCTGAGCTCCATCCAGACCCCACCCCAATCTGCACTCAGACGTCGTGATCCAGTGGAGTCACCCCTCTAAATCGATGGCTTTATGCATGGGTAACAGCGCACCTACCAGGCGGCGTGACTCGGTCAGCAGATTCCAAGTCAACTGTTTATTTCTCGAGTGTGCCATGACCTGACTCTGTCTTGACTGATACAGGCCCCACAGGCCGCATCTTGGTCACAACTCTAGGGAGGATCCTAGCAGGACATACAGTTGGATCGGGCTACTATCCCTCCCTCACCTGAGTCCTGTGATTAATCAAGGAAAATAAAACACATTCCAGTGTTCACTGCTAGGCACCATATATCCAAATTACAGCCTTTTAACTGCTAAACACTGCTCTTTCAAAATGGACTCACAGGCGGATCTTGGAAAATCTTTGCAACACATCACCAGTCTACTCGAAGCCTTAATAGCTAGGGTGGACGATATTAGTCTGGCATTATCTAGTACAACAAAAGATGTACAAAACTTACAGGACAGGATGAATGTCATCGAGCAAAAATCTGAGGAGTATGAAGCGCAGCAGGTTCAGGTCTGGCAGCGACTACAGCAGCACGAGGAGTGGTTGGCAATGCTTTGGGACCGAGCATGAGAATCGGAATCAGTTTAATAACCTATGGATCATCAGGCTCCCGGAGGGGGCTGAAGGTCAGTCTATGGAGCAGTTCTTAAATGAGAACTTACCCCGCTTACTGGGAGACCGATGGAGGAGACCCATTGAGGTTGAGAGGGCCCATAGGGTCTCGACTCACTCAACCAAACATGCTAACGCACCCAGACCAATTGTGGCGTATCTACTCAGGTATACTACCAAGAAGAGAGTTCTCCGAGCTGCAAGGAATCTGGGGGAACTGTCATGGCAAGGCTCTACAATAGCAATTTACAGGGACTTTTCCCAGGAAACGGCCGCAAAGCAGAGAGCGTTTGGGCCAGTTAAAAGATTTCTTTACCAGCTGAATTTTCGTTTTAAGTTTAAAAGTCTTACAAAACTGCATGTCTTCAAGGGTGGTCAGGAACTCCTGGCTGAACACCCTACAGACATCGATCGCTGGATTGCTTAATTCTGGCCAGGCCTCCAATGCCCTACTACAAGTACCAGAAGGCTTTGGGAGCCTCCCCCAGTGGCTCCTGTTGGTAGGAACCTTTCTCATAGTTTCAGTTCACCTGCTGCCACAGTGCTGGAGGGACAGGTCCTATGCCATGATGGTCCCCCACTTCCATCGGGTGGTGTACAGCTCTCCTATAAGCAATCTCTCCCTCAGCGCCCTTCCAATATGATGTCCATATTCCATCAGTGGCCCAGGAGTGGTCTGCAAGGCTCAGCCCCCCAAAACTACAGCGGCACCACCTGCAAAGATTCCTAGAGATGAATTCCCTACTGCAGCTGCTCAGCCTCCTACTCAAGGCTCGAATATGGACACAGGGCAAATGATGTACTGGGCGGATTTGCCAGATCCTGCACTGGTGGAGCTAGTTGACACCATTTCTCCGGTGTGACCTGGCCTTTTGAGTTATGCAGCGGTGGTGGCAATGACTCCGGTGAATATTGGATGTACCCCTCGGGGACCCCCCCGAGCTGGTCTAAGGCCAATCCATGAGACTCCAAGGAACTTGAGCTTGTGCTTGGCCCTAACATGTACAATCTTTTTGTAGGGGGATTATCAACATTTTGTACTACAATTACACTTGGGAGCTGGCAAGCCTTCATGGCAGAGGGAGGACACGCAGTAAAGTAGCTGTGGCATGGGTATCTCATGCACCTCCCCCCCTCCCTTTAGCAAAGGCGCGCATTGTAATACCCATTAGCTCACTGTATTATGGTGGGGGATAAACCCCAGAAGTCTACCTACTCAGGGTTATTCCCCCCTTATTCTTATAGTAGAGTCTCCTCTTAAAGCCCTTTCCTACAAATCAGTCGGCGCCCCTCTTCCTCCCCTTTTTTTTCTTTCCTCTTTACATGTATTGGGGGTCTTTTTTCACCATCAGCGAACCAGTAGGTGGGTGTGCCCATTATAGCCCCCCTCCTCTCCCCATTTCATTTTTTCCCCTTCCCCTCCCTCGTCTCCTTCCTCTCCCCCTCCACAGATCGAGTTGTCTGACCTCTGGTCTGGGTGGGTCTAGGATAAGTTGGATTAATACTTCATCCTTCTAGCACCCCCACATAGCTGAGTGCAGGAGTTAGCATAGCTGTAGGGCTGATATATATATATATATATATATATATACACACACACATATATATATATATCGCCCTCTATTGCTTCGACCTCCTGACTCAGAGTATTGCTGTTAGAGTGTTTCTCTTTGACATTTGTGTATTTGAATTTGGGCATTTGCCAGCATTGTCAAGATATAACTTGTTGTGTCTGTTTTCTTGTTTTTCAGACTTATTGTCACAACGCCACTTAAGCTGAGATTTGCAGTTTCAACATCACAAACTATGCTCACTTCTCCCTTGATGCTTGCACAGACACTGATAGTGTTACTTTTGTTTAGGTACCTGGTTAACTTTGAACCAGTCATCCCCTCCTTTGATAATTCTGCTGGGATTCCTGCAAGTACCTTCTCTTGTCTACTTTGTGGAATTATGCCTGTTTCTCTCTCCACCTCCCAGGAATACCACTGAATATCCTGGAATGTAAAGGGACTTATCGCCCTCCTTCAAGAGACCCATCTGCTGCCCAAATGCACCAATTCGTTAAAGAAAATGTGGGTTGGGGAAGTATTAGCTAGCTCCACCAACACTAAATCCAAAGGAGTAGCTATCCTTATCTGTCGCACCTCCCCTTGGGTGGTGAAAGAAGTTAAGAAGGATGCGCAGGGCCGGTGGATTGTAGCGAGATTGGCCTCCCTCACGGGCAATATTCTGTTGGAGAATGTATATGCCCCTAATATAGAGCATGTTGACTTTTTTCCAGCCTTAAAGCAAGCTCTGTCAGACTTGCAGAGAGATGGGCCGCTGTTCCCTGTCATCTTAGGAGGTGATTTTAATATGGTAGGGGACATTTTCTTAGACAAATCCCACCCCACCCCACATGCCAACCCCAAAGCTAGACAGTCTGTACAGGCCATGATTGAGGAGTGGACCCTCTCAGACATCTGGCACAGAGACCATCCTACTGGCAGAGATTTCTCTTTTCATTCTGTCCCCCATGATTCATGTAGTCGGATAGACTTCTGGCTTGCTAATGAATTAGCAGCCAGATGTCTCTCTGAGCCTAGAATTGGGTCTGTCCTAATTTCAGATCATGCCACGGTGTCCCTTAGATTCACATCCCTTGACTCACACCCATCTGGAATCAGATGGAGATGCAACCCGCTACTTTTCCAAGACCCTGAATTTCGGCCCTGTTTAGGACAGGTGCCCAAGGACTATTTTGCTTTGAACAATGATTGTGGTGTCGCTCCGGGTATGGTATGGGATGCATTTAAGGTGGTGTTGAGGGGCCATATCATTGCTTTCTCCACAGCACGGGGACTGTAAGTGTAAGGCAACCCTTTATCATTTGCAAATGGAACTAGAAGTTCTTGGCCGCTTTAAGTCACCCCTGCACCTCCGGGATGGCACCCTAAAAGACATATAGTAAGCCTTAAATATCAAATAAATACAATCTTACATCAAAAGGCAGAATAGTACCTTTTGAGATCAAGACAGGACTTTTTAGGCTGAGGGGCATGCAGGAAACTTCTTGCATACACCCCTCTGTAAACAGCAGGCAGCCACAAGGATATCTGCCCTTCGTACTCCATCGGGTTCCATAGCCTCTGCCCCTAAGCAGGTTAACACTACTATGCAGGGTTTTTACCAAGCCCTTTATCAATCCCGCTCTCCTAATACCATCCAGAAGCTGCAAACACTCCTTACTAAATTTTGCCATCAAACCCCATTGCTGACCTTTACCTCAGAACAAGTAGCTCACTTGGAGTCTCCAGTCTTCTGTGAGGGGCTTCAAATGGCACAAGGCCGGATGGCTAGAGGAAAAGCCCCCGGCCCAGATGGTATGACTGTGGAGTTGTAGCAGGTCCTAGGCCCTGACATTTTTCAGTCCTTACAGAGTGCTTTGCAAGCTGCTCATGTTGAAGGAGTCCTTCCCTCCACTATGAAGGAGTAATTAATCACTCTCCTACCTAAAAAATCTACAGACCCATTAAGATTGTGCCAACTTTCGGCCAATATCCCTTCTATCTGTGGATATGAAAATATTAGCTAAGGCATTAGCATACTGATTGTCGGCCATTCTTCCTTCAATTATACACCCTACTCAAACGGGATTCATGCAGGGTAAATCAGGGAGTGATAACACCAGACTTCTCCTCAATCTTAAATGGTTCGCCTTAAAATCTTCCTTTCCCTTAGCAGCATTAGCGATTGATTTTTCGAAAGCATTCAACTCTATCAAGTGGGAGTACCTCTACGAGATGCTCATTAGATATGGGTTTGGTGATTCCTTTATGCAATGGGTACGTACCCTTTATTGCTCCCCCACAGCTCGTATACTTACCAACAGCGAGATTCCCCCCATTTGAATTACATCGCAGCACCAGGCAAGGCTGCCCGCTATCCCCTCTGTTATTCTTGATTGCTTTGGACCCCCTAATCAGGACCCTTATTGTGTCCCCCCAAATTCAAGGTATCATGGTGGCCGACCACTCCTATTTGGTTGCAGCTTATGTGGATGACCTCCTTCTAACTTTGGCTAATCCCAAGCAAACTCTCCCAGTGGTACTTCAAGGCCTAACTGACTTTGGGGTGGTTTCTGGATTGTGTATCAACCAGAAAAAAACTACTTTGGCTCCTTTAAACCACTACTGTACCAGAACTTGTATCCAAGGTACTAGTTTGTCTTGGGCGAAGCAGGGATTTAATTACTTGGGTATCAGTATCCCAGTATCTTGGTCCGCTCTTGAGTCGGTTAACTTCACCCCCTATTAGCGCAATTAAGAGTGGAAATAGATAGATGGCGTAAACTTCAACTTTCCTTACCAGGTAAGGTTGCAGCTGTTCACATGCTTCTGCTCCCTCGTGTTATGTATATATTCAACAACCTTCCAGTATCCCTATCATCCAAATTTTTCAATTCGCTAGAGGAATTAATGGCTAATTTTCCATGGGATGCCAAACGGCCCAGGTGGAGCAAGCACAAGATGAGGACACACTTATCCCGAGGAGGCCTGAATGTGCCATGGCTCTATGGTTATTACTTATCCTGTATAGCAGCCCAAGCTACTAAATGGTTTATACCCAGGACCGCCCCCCCCCCATTGTGGGTACAACTGGAAGCCACCCTAGTAAGAACAGTACCCTTGTATGCATTACTTACACCACACTCAATACTGTTGCACTCTCTTCCTCCTACGTTGACATGTTCTGCACCCTCTTGGAAGTGTCTTATGGCAAAATCGCATCTGCCTATACCAAGTAAGGCCCCTCCTATACAATGCGCCCCTTTATGGCATAACAATCAGATTCAAATAGATGGGATGGCAATACATTGTCCTTCATGGGCCAAAGCAGGTATCCAGATTATTCAAGACCTTTCCCCTTCTGGCACGTATTCCATACTCCTGTTCGCTCAGTTACAAAGGCAATTTTCACTACCTCAGAAGGACTTCTGGAGATATTTACAAATCAGGAGTGCTTTGCAGCCTCTTCTTCCTAAGTCTCAGGACATTACACAATGGTCTTGGCTAAAAGGGTTGCATCGCTCAGCCTCTACCAGAGGAGTCATGGGTAGATTTTATACCTCTTGGAGAGATTTACAGTCTAATGCCACACTGTCATGTAAAAAGAAATGGGAAATTTTCACTGGTGCTCCCATTCCGGAGGATCAGTGGAACTTCTACATTAAAAGTATTCATTCTACCTATAGTGACACCAATAGCTGTTTTTTGCAGTTAAAAATTCTTCTCTTATGGCACCGTACCCCCACAGCTCTCTGTGCAAGGGGCCTACTTAGCCACAGCAACTGCTGGTGCTGCACCCATACAGAGGCCCATATTCTACACATTTTATGGTCCTGCCCTAACTTGGTCTCTTTCTGGGGAATGGTAGCCTCAGACATCAGTTTGGTTCTTAACCAGCCAGTGACACTTTCCGACATTAGGTTGTTCCTGGGGGATACCACATCCTGGGGTTGTTTCCCCAAATCAGTTAAAGAATGGATTATGGTTGCTGTCTTGGAGGCTAAATGCCTCCTTCTTACTCAGTGGCGGCAATCTGTTATCCCTAGCAGTGCTGCATGGCATACAGCCCTGGCTAAACTTTCTATATTTGAAAGGCTTTCACATCTACATTGTGGAAACATGCACTGCTACCATCAAAGATGGGATCCTTATCTCCACTCCTCTCTTTGTATGCTCCCAACCTTGTCCTCCTATTCTCCCACCACCTAAAGAGCTGTATACCCTTCCCTGTATTTCTCCCTTCCCTCAATTAATAACTATGTTAGTACTCTGTGCAAGTGATTTTTGACGTGAGCATCATCTAATTATTTTCCTTCTCTATCCATTGTATGTTTTATTTGAGGATACCTGTATCAATGATCAATACAATTTTGTTAGGTCTCATGGTGATATGGTATGATAGATAATCTGGTTTAAGAGGTTTAAGAATTTCAAGAATTATGTTATTAATTGGTGATGTATGAACAATGGCAGCTGACTGGTTGTGTTGTATCTTATATCTGTAACTAAAATACCTTAAATAAAATGTTATATGATTAAAAAAAAAAACTTTTAACTCTTAGCGGGGGCAAAGTTACTTTTGGATGGGGGTGATGTACGGCTACATGACATGCCTGGTAAAGCAGAGGACCTTATAGAATTATTGTGAATGTGACTGTGAGGTGAAAGTGGACTTTTGGATCTTGCCTGGTGCTCATCTCCCACTGTTTCTGCAGAATGTTCCTGTTCAGCAATAGCCCTTCTAGATTTCCAGCCACCAATGTTAGACTGTTTTTTTGAACCATATACAATGATAGGGTGAATTTGTGAAAGATGTCACATCATTGTTATGGTTCCAAGATGCCCTTTATTTTTTCACCTACTAACACATCTGTTGCACTGCACACACATAGCTTGGCAAGAATCCTTGGGGTTTACATAAAATGATTCCAGACAGTAATGGTGGACTGTCTATGTCTAGTAATGACCTCAGTAGGACTAGGAACCAAGTGGCTAGGTTTACATGGAGAAGACATAATAGTGGAAGATTCAGGTTAATCAGGTGAGACAAGCATGGAATCTCTGCAGCACCATTGCCATCATCATCATCATTACTGTCAGACTTTGTTTCACTTTATGTGGCTTGTGCCTTTGACTTTTTCTTTTTCCCGTTTGACACTCTACTACTGTGATTATTTTTATCCACATTGTCACTGTCAGAACCGGAATGAGGCACAGCTGAAGGTAAAGTGACAAGCTCATCATCATCAGTCTCACCATGACCGTGGTCCTCACCATCACCATCATCAGTCTCACCACGACCATGGTCATCACCATCACCATCATCAGTCTCACCATGACCATGGTCCTCACCATCACCATCATCAGTCTCACCACGACCATGTCAGCACCATCACCATCATCAGTCTCACCATGACCATGGTCATCACCATCACCATCACCATCATCAGTCTCACCATGACCGTGTCATCACCATAATCATTGTCAGACTCAGTAGAGCTAGCACTTGCGGTCACAGACTGAGTTATTTGATATGCATGTGTTGCAACTCCACTGCGAGTTGTACCTGTAAGGGCTTTACCTTTATGTACAATTAGAATTGAAATGCTCTTTGTTTTTGCACTTTTCTCAGATGACTTGCTATTGCCACTGTCTTTTGACACTTTGTTGTCTGTACTACTGAGCCCTTCTGACATAGACAGTCCACCAACCCTTGCTGGGTTTTCAGAATTTTGAGAGTTAGTCTGCACATGGATAGTAGTAGCATTTAGTTCAGCCCCTTCAACAGACTGTGGTGCTTTTTGTTGTACTTTACTTTTTGAACCACTTCTTTCTGGGTTCTTGAATAAACTTTTTTTTACGTTTATTACTTTACTTGCACACTGCTTTTGCTTTACTATTTTCTGGAGTACTCATAATACCAGTCTGCCACTTGTTCAGTGTTAAAAAGTGGTTATTTTTTTTCTTTATTCCACGTGATGTGACAGAAGGCCCTGCCCACTGAGCCAAAACTTATACCCCACGGAATGAGCAAGGGAGGAAGATGACAGAAGACTGTCACACAGCATTCATTTTCACACACCACCTATGTTAAGGGTAATGCTGCAGGCTCTGCTGCTAGTACAGTATACCCAGAGAGATTCTGGGGGACCCTGCCTGGCCTAACCCTCTCTGACACAGTACTTTTCCCCTTCAAGGATTTTTTTTCTTTATTCCATGTGATGTGATGTGATGGAATGTCCTGCCCATTGAGCCAAAGCTTATACCCCACTGAGCGAGCACAGGGAGGAAGATGACAGATGACTGACTTCTGGAGGGGGGGTCACAAAGACAGTATACAAGAAGTGGCACTGGTACACTGATGACTGGCTGGCAAATTTTATTTCACACACATAACTTATTTCACACACCAGAATTTATTTCACATACCACCTATGCTAAGGACAATGCTGCATGTACTGCTACTAGTATACCCACAGAGACTCTGGGGGACCCTGCCTCAGCTAACCCTCTGTGACACGATACTTTTCCCCTTCAAGGGTTTTTTAATTTTTATGTTGCTTGCATGCATGTGCAAGAAACATAGTGCTATCATCCAAGTTTTCAGAGGTGTGGCACCCGTCTTCCAGTGCAGTCAGTGTGTTTGCAGGTGTGGCCCAATTTCCCCAATCACGCTGCAGCTGTCTATGACAGCAGTTGAAAATGCAGTGGTCATACAGTTGAAAGGGAGAGCTCCACTTCAGTGAGCAGAGCTCCCCCCTCCACACACACACACGCGCACGCACGCATACTGTGTGCTCATCGCCTTCCCCCACCATGCGTACAGCGAGGTGCCCAATCCACGTCGGCTCCATGCCCCAAAGCATCCAGGTGCCACACTGGAGCCCACCCCAGCATGGCAAAATGTTTTATATGGCAGGGGGTGTCAATCCCCGTCGGCTGCACACACCCCAAAGCATCCAGGTGCCATGCTGGGAGCCCACCCCAGCATGGCAAAATGTTATGGCCGGCCAGGGGTGCCCAATCCCCAGTCAGCTGCCGCCCCCAAAGCATCCAGGTGCCATGCTGGGAGCCCACCCCAGCATGGCAAAATACAAAGAGTGGCCGACGGGGTGCCCAATCCCATCAGCTCCAGCCCCCAACAGTTTTCAGGCTGCCACACTGGGAGCCCACCCAGTGTGGCAAATGTCCCTCATTGTCTTACTAAAAAAAAACCTGTAAATACAAAAACTGTCCCTCGGCGCTTCTCCCTGCACCCCTTCCACAACCCGCACCCACCCACTGCGCACCCTGCCTCCCCACACCCCTCCCTCACCCCAGACTTATCTCCGGAGCTTGGCTTGATGATCTTCGGTGGACTGGGAACATGTCTGCACTCTTCAAAACCGACCACGAACTGAGGAAATGCCGGTAAGCTGTATAATGGGATAGATAGGGTTTTTTCAACTTTGTTGCATATCTCAGGCATTTTTGGGAATTTTGGTCCCAGATTTTCAACATGGGGTTTTTGGGACCCATCCTCAAGAATTCTTGCACTGTTGTGGCCTTAATCGGGCCCGAAGGGTGATTTCACGATCCCTGCGTGAAATCACCTTTTGGGACTGATTAATGAAATGACACTGCCAGTGTTCATAAGGTGGGCTCTCAAAAAGTCTTTGTTGGAAATTTGGTGAAAAAATCTAAAATGACTGTTTTCTGAGCGCACATTCACAATTCCTATGCACGCCGTAAGTTTATGAATTTTCAATATTTCACCCAGATTTTCAACATTGCCATTTTACCACACCTCCTTATGAGCAGTACAGCTGTCAATTTTCACATCTTGCCCAAAACTTGTTTCCGCCCATGTAGCACACAATGGCACAGTCGGTGTGTGAAATCAATGTATGGGACACATTAAGAAAATCACAGTGACACTGTTCAAGAGCAGAGGTCTCAAAATGGCTATGTTGAAAATTTGGTGAAAAAATTCCCTTCAGATGTTCTGCAATATTACTAATGAAGACATTGAACAGAACTGGCCCCAAGACCGATCCCTGCAGCACCCCACTGGTCACCACCTCTCCCTAGACTGCATACCATTTAGCACCACTCTCTGCCTCCTGTCTGTTAGCCAGTTTCTAACCCAGTTTACCACCCTTTCCCCCATGCCCAGCCTACCCAGCTAGTTTATCAGCCTCCTATATGGGATGGTGTCAAAGGCTTTGCTGAAATCAGGGTGAGCGTTGTCCACTGCCCCACCCTGATTCACTTCCTTTGTCACCCAGTCAAAGAAATCAACCAGATTTATCTGACATGATGTCCCCACTGTGAATCCATGTTGTCTATGGTCCTGGGCTCCGATGGCATCTAGATGCCCCACTATCCTTTCTTTAAGCAATGTCTCCATGATCTTCCCACTACTGAGGTGAGGCTGAACGGCTATTGTTCCCTGCCTCCTCCTGCTGCCGGACTTGTGTGTAGAGGGACCACATGTGCCCTCCTCCAATTCACTCATGTTGAATGACTCAGTGAATATGGCTGCCAGAGGTACTGCTATCTCCTTTGCAGTTCTGTTATATATCCTTGGCGTATGCCATCTGGTTCCATCGCTTTGTCCACCTTCAATTTAGTGAGTTCCTGCAGGACTCTTTTGCCTTTGAATGGACTATTGTCCACCTCTTCACCCCCTTGGCAACTGCTGTACTGCTGTGGCTCTTGCCCCTCCCACTCTTCTCTGAATACTGAATGGAAAGACACAGTGGATGTCTTGGGAGGAAGGCATGGAACTATCTCTTCCAAATACCTAAACAGCACATACAAGCAAGCAACATTCGGTGTTGACAGATGCTTGTTATTCTTTATTCCATATGATGTGACTGAATGCCCTGCCCACTGAACCAAAGCTTTTACCCCACTGAGCAAGCACAGGGAGGAAGATGACAGATGACTGACTTCTTGTGATGGGGTCACACAGACAGTATGCAATAAATGGCACTGGTGCACTGACAACTGGCTGGAAGATTTTATTTCACACACAGAATTTATTTCACACACCACCTATGCTAAGGGCAATGCTGCAGGCACTACTGCTAGTATTCCCACAGAGATTCTGGGGGACCCTGCCTGGCCTAATGCTCTCTGACACAGTACTTTTCCCTTTCAAGGATATTTTTAAAATTTTGTTCTTTATTTCACATGATGTTATGGAATGCTTTACCCACTGAGCCAAAGCTTATACTCCACTGAGTGAGCACAGAGAGGAAGTTGACAGATGACTGACTTCTTGGGGGGGAAGTCACACAGACAGTATGCAAGAAGTGGCACTGGTGGACTGACAACTGGCTGGCAGATTTTATTTCACACATACAATTTATTTCACACACCACCCACACTAAAGGTGATGCTGCAGGCATTGCTGCTAGTATAACCACAGAGATTCTGGGGGACCTTGCCTGGCCTAATGCTTTTTGACACAGTACTTTTCCTCTTCGAGGATTTTTTTTAAATTTTTTTTTTTATTCCACGTGATGTGACAGAATGCTATGCCCACTGAGCCAAAGCTTATACCCCACCGAGTCAGCACAGGGACGAAGTTGACAGATGACTGACTTCTTTGGGGGTGGTCACACAGACAATATGCAAGAAGTGGCGCTGGTGCACTGATGATGGGCTGGCAGTCTTGTCAGATTTTATTTCACACACCACCTATTCAATTTCAATTTATTGATTGACGAGACAATAGTGCTATTACAAATTATTATGCACAGTAAGTTGGACATACATAATTATTCAGAAATGACATATAATACACTTTAAAATCCATAAAAATACAGACATGCATACATAGGTAGAAAACGTTAACAAAGCAAGTATCTGTTATTACTTCAATTATCTCATTTGAATACTTAAATTCAGTCTATTGCACCCATTTGCTTCTTTTTTCAAATTAGTATCCTCAAGTAAACTTTAACCATGTGGTAACCCATTTATTTTGTGTAATATATAACTTTTTGTGCTCATTTTTTTACAGAACATTGCAACTCTGTCCCATATTTCACAGTCTTTAGAATTCAACAGAGCAGTGACTTGATATTTCAGTTCCATGTCCAATGTTGATAAGATGTTTCCCAAGTACAGATTTCTTTCATAGTAATAGAGGGGACATAAGATTAGTAAATGAATTAGGTTGCCTTCCCTAAGCTGACACTTGCAGGTTTTCATGATACTTTTATTGTAGAACTCTCTGAGTCTTTGGCTATCATTATACTAAAATCTGAATTTTGTTAGTATTCTCCTTTTTACTTGATTTTTCATTTTTATCAAATATGGTTCTGTCCCAAATTGCCTTTTGTTTGCTAACCAGGCACTAATTTTATAGTTTTTACCCATGTTTAATTCTTTTTGCATATAAATGTCCCATATTCTATCCTTTATATATTTTCCTACCATTTCTGGGTATCTTATAATACGCTCAGTCAAACAATTCAATAGGCCATAAACTTTCAATATTTTCTCTATGGTGTCTAAATTTGGGAAAGAGAACATTTTATCTATGTAATCTATAGCTTCATCTATACATGCCCTAGGTAATCTTATTTCTTCCATGTTGCAAATCTTTATCCAATACAGGGTTAAACTTTGCTCAGCATTGAATCTAACAGGGGGTTGTCCTAGTTCCAATCTGGCCAAGGTAGAAGATACGCCTGTTGGTAGACCCAGAAGTCTTTTGTATAATTTGTTGATAATAATTTCTACAGTATCCATATTCTCTAGAGCCCAGATCTCCACCCCATATAGAAGCTGACTTTTTATTTTGGCATGTAATGCTCGAATGTATCCATTAATGGAATTCCCCCCAAAATTATTAGAGAACCCTTCTACTACTGGGGTAAATCTCTTGATTTTCTGTCTCAACATCTTTTTATGTTCATTCCAGATTAAATTATATTTAAATATTATTCATAAATAGCAAAAGTTATTTATTCTTTCTATGTTGTGTTTATTACAAATTAGACTATGATCTCTCCCCTTCCTTGTGAAGTGTTTGTTACAAATCATGTACTTAGATTTGTCATAGTTAATCCCCAATAATACCTTGTCACTTTCCCTTTTGAACTTTTGTATGGTTCTATTGATTCCCAAATAACTTGTGAAAATGAGAACAATATCATCAGCTTAGGATAAATAGGGGCAGTGCCTGGAGCCAACCCTCGGCATATGCAGCTCAGTATCGTATAATTTCTCCAGTACCCTATTCAAAAACAAATTAAAATAAGGGACAAAACACATCCCTGTCTTAAACCAATGTTATAGGTTCATAGGTGTTTTACACGATCAAGGGACAAGCCCATTAGGATCATGCCACCTAAGCTAGGTGGGTTACAAATTTAAAATCGTTCATATATATATCTAATTTAGATTTAAATTGTGTCAGATTTACACAGTTTACAACCTCAAAAGGAAGTGAATTCCATATTGGAACAATTCGCTGGGTATAGAATTGATTTCTTTTATTAGTTCGGTTAGTAAATAAAAGTAATTTTAAATTATTCGAGCGACTTGGACTGTAGTAGTGTTCCATTTCAAATGCAAGGTATCAAACAAATGTTCATCCCTAGTTGCTTTATAAAGCAAACAGAGATCCTACGTATTGATCTGTATTCCATACTATACAAATTTAGTTGTTTCAGTCTTTCCTCATATGTCAGTTGGCCATTCCAGTTATGTTCTTGATAAACCTTTTGGACCTTCTCCCTAGATAACTTATCTCCCTCTGAGTGGGTTCACAAATGAAGAACAATAATCAAAGTTAGCTCTTATAATACTGGTGTATAGTGGAACCATTATTGATGGTTCTCTACTTTTAATGTTTCTAAATAAGCAATTACTTAATCTGGAGCATTTTTTAACAGTAAAATTTAGATGATCTGTAAATTTCAGCTTGTTATTAATAATAACACCAAGATCTCTTTCAGTTGTAATAACACTTAAAGTGTTGTTCTCAATATAATAATTAGCGCATCTATTGTTCCATCCAAAATGCATAACCTTACACTTGTTTATATTAAGTTTCAGTTTATGATTGCTAACCCATTCAGAAATTTGGTTTATATTATCCTGTAATATAGATATAGATTCAGAGTTGTTAACAATCCACCCAGTTTGGCATCATCAGCATATTTAATAATCCAGTTACCATTTTTATATTCATACCTGTTATAAGGATGTTAAATAACAATGGACCCAGGACTGATCCTGAGGACTCCACTAGTAACCATGGTCCATGGGAAAAAACCCTCAAAGATACCCGCTGTCTTCTGTTGGATAACCATTGCATTATCCATTTGGTCAAATAATTGTTAAGATCTAGTTTTAATAAACAATTAAATAGTGTATCATATGACACAGAATCAAAGGCCTTTTCAAAGTCCAGGTAGATGACATCTACTGGCATACCATGGTCCAAAGCTTCACTCACTGGTTCAAAAAAATCTAACAAATTGGTTTGGCATGATCTTCCAGGTTGAAATCCATGTTGGAAAATATCGGTCAAACCATTTTCCAAAATATGTGTACTGATTTTACCTAGGATTAGTCTTTCCATGATTTTACATATGGTTGAGGTTAAACTTATCGGTCTGTAATTACTTAGCTCCTTCTTAGAGCCAGATTTGTGTATAGGAATAACTACAGCATCACACCAATCTTTAACCACTATTCCTCTCTGTAGTGATTCATTAAACAAATAGGTCAGTACACCCGCCAGTTCATAAGAAAGATTTTTCAAGAAAACAGCTGGAATACCATCAGGACCAACTGATGTGGAAGATTTTAAAGAATCAATGATGTTAAAAGTTTCAACTACAGTAAATTGAATTATGGGGTCCAGTTTAGAAGGTTTTAAACATGTAAACTCACCCTTTTTTTTTAAATATGCTAGCAAAATAAACATTAAATTTATTGGCCATAGTTTGTTCATCATTAATGACAACATCATTAATTTTTAATGGACCAACTAAGGTAGGAGAGGTTTCACTTTACTTAACACTTAATTCTATATTTCCATTTTCTAGAATCTTGTTAAAAGGGAAAGATCATCATATTATGCAAGATTGAAATATATTAAGACTTACTGAGGTATATTGAGATATAGTAAGATGTCAGTAGCACATTGGTGATTTACTTGAGAGACAATAGTGAGACAACATCTTTTTGTAACTTTGTTGTAAACAAGAACTGTTGACTTACCATGCCTGTGGAGACTAGGAGTGGAAAAGGTTCATTAGATAGCAGTAACATAACAGAACAGATGGAGATGTTATTGAATAAACTTATTAAACAGATGACAAAAACAACAAGGGGAAGACCAAACAGAACAATAGAAACAGAAGCACTTAAAGGAGACAACAAAAGGTCATTATAATCTCCTATGGGAAACTATCAAGGGATAACTTCCACACCAGTGGAAGGACAAAATCAGGGCAGAGAATACTTAAGCAAACAATGGGAACAAAACCTAAAATGATACAAAAACCTAAAATGATACAACCACTGACAAGAGACAACATAGAAAAGAATAGGGACTGAAGATTGCATCCCAGATAGACACTGAGAATAATACATCAGTCAGAAAGGACTCATATGATTTATTAGATGACCCAGTACAATTAAAAGAAACAAGAAAGGAGGTAATTTTGCAAAATATGGATATTCTGAAGTTAGTGAACAAGGAAGTGAACAAGACAGTGGAGGGGATTAGGGAAAGAATTTAAATAAACAAGAGACTAGAACAAAGAATAAAAGAATACAAACAAGGTTTGAATGGTTCTGTGTTTAACTTTAAGGGAACACAGGACCTAGCAAACCAATTAGATATGTCAGTTTGGATATCTGAGGAAGGCACACAACTGATGAGCCCAATTGAACCAGATACACTAATTGTGGAAAATATAACAAAAGAGGTTGAAAATATACTCAGAGATCCTTTCTTGGCAAATGTGATGAAATATGAACAACTAGTATTCATTAGACAAGAGCTGTGCTTTGTTAAAGCACTTAATTAGAAAACAAGAAACAGATTGATTTATTTAACATTAATCAAAAAGACAAGGAAATTAAATATTAAGCAAGCAAGAAAGAAGCAAAGACAGGCTATGAAAATCTGGATCTAAAGAAGGAGAATAAAACATCTGAGAGTAACAACAGGTCTGGTTTGACAATAGGCCCCGTAATAATTGAAAGTGAAAGTAGAGTATTTAATACTGTCAGAAAGGAAAATGATTCAGAGACAAATTTAGACTCTGATAATGGACTTATTATTCTGACAAGTGAGGATGTCAAAAATGATAGCATTGTAATTGAATTAAAAAATATAAATTTGCAGTTATGGGAAAAGGGTGTAAAACAAGAGAAGAAGAAAAAGGAGAAACAAATAAGGAAGAACACAAAAATGGAGATGGAATTATTATTGATCACCCAGGTTAATGAAGAGAGGTATGAAAGGGATGATAGCAAATTAGATTTAGAAATAATTGAAGAGAAGGGAAAGGAACAGTTAAAAAAAGAAAGATTTGTGCAGAACAGGTAACACTGAACTAAAGGATGGATAAATAGGAGAAAAGAGGAAATAGTAAAATCAACAAAGTCCATGGAAGGAAATGGGATAAAACAAACACAAGGATTTAACAGAAAGAAAAAAAGTGATAAAAAGATGGAAAAATCAAGGAAACTATTAAAGGAAAGAAAAACTGTAATGACAACAATAAGAAAGAAGGCAAACTACTGATTGACAGTATAGTAGAAGACATACAACTCAAGAATATAAAGCCCAATCAAGAGAAAACAAGAGACAATAATGTAGAAAAACAGCAGAAGAGAGAAACTAGTAAGATGGGAAATGGCTCAAAAGTACATTAGATACTGATTAAGTTCTGCCAGTATATAAGGTAGGCATAATCCCAGATGAAACTGAGAAAACATTGAATACACACTCGAAACAATTTTTGGGGACAATTCTACAAGGAACTAAAAATAATGAACCCATGTTAAACCAATTGAGTATAATCAGATGAGTGGAGAATGTGGAGCTGGTCTTATTACTATCAAACCAATTCTACATACTCAAAGCTATAGAAAACCAGAGAAACAAGATAAGGAACATGGGTTTGGAAATTGAGAGTGTGGTGAATTTTAAAGTTTTATTCCCTGAATAGTATGACAAACATGCTAGACAAGAAAAACATGATTTAACCATCTTGACATTTGGAATAAGTGGTTTTTTGAATTAAACCAGGAGAAACTTAAGAACAAAGACAGCGGAGTTACTGCAGAACTTACTAAAACTAAAAAAAAATTAAACACAGCTATAAAAAAGGTGTCAAGATGGGAGGAAAATGGTCAGTTAACACTTTGGGTAAACAGTGAAATGGACTTCCAACTGAATTTATCAAAAGCACATATATTAGATAAGATGGATATTCATATTGTCAGAAAAGCTACAACACAGGAAACACCAGTGACAGAGTCAAGCTCAGAACACTGGTTGAATTTAATATAAACAACAAATAGATTTCAAACATTACAAGATTACATGGAGGATTGACAACCAAATAAAAATGATTCCAGATTAAATAAGTACAATATAGAAAGAAAAAAAGTTAATGAGGACCCACAGTATAATAGTATATCATGGAATGTAGCAGGATTGAAAGAAATAAAGACTAGCTGATTCCTCGTTCTTAGACTATTTAAGCATTTATAATTGTATATGTCTTCAGGAACCCTGGACCAAGGAAATCATAAACCTTGATGGTTGCAAAACATTTAGTAAATGAGCCAGAAACACTAAAAAACATGGAAGATTATCTGGAGGTTTGATAATATGGTGTAAAATTTTCAAGGAGTTTCAAATAACTGAAATACAGACTTTTTCAGAATATGTCCTGGGTATTAAATCAACAAGAAAGAGGAAGGTAAATATAATACTAAATGTGCATATACCACTAGTAAATTCTAAATATGAGGAAGTGCAGGCATTGCATAGTTTGGAGAAAATTATTGATGACTGCACTCAGAGTAACCCTGATTGTGGTATTTTGGTGACAGGTGATTTTAATGCTAGGGTGGGGCAGTGCCTGGAGCCTCCCCCAGAGATGGCTGATTTATATGCAGCTCAGGGACATTCTCATATTAAAACAGAGCGAACCTCTAAGGATAATAAGGTAACTGATAGGGGTAAAAAGTTATGCAATTTATTTACAGATACAGTAGGTGTTTTGCATTAATAAATGGCAGAACGTTAGGGGATCCACTAGGAGAATTTACATATATTGGAAGCAAAGGTGTATCAATAATTGACCTGTGCTGGATAAGATTCAATTTAATGACATTATTTGGGGATCTCTAAATATGTGATAGATCAGAGAGTGAACACAATCCGATAGAGGTGTGCATAGATATTTGGCCAAGAATCTTAAATTAAAAAAAAAAAAAACCAAAGAGGATAATAAGGGTTAAAAAAGGGATCAAATGGGAAATAATTGATAACTGCTCCTCTATTTAATTATTAAAAGAGAGTGGTGCAGAGGAAGAAATAAGGAAGATTATGGTTAATAAAGACCCAGAATGTAGCCTGAGAGATTTAGAAAATACCTTGAGAAAGAGCTCATATAAATTAGTAAAGGTCTCTGAAGTGAAAACAATAAAAGGAAGTAAATGGTTTGACACAGACTGAAAATTAGCTAAAAGAGACATTAATAGGGCAGCAAGATTTGTAAAAGTAAACCCAACCAGAGAGAGTAAAAGTAAACTTAACAGGTTAAGAAAAGGATATAAACAATTGTTAGGAAAAAGTGGTAAGTATATAGACCAAAATTATGGGAAGAATTTGAGAAAGCCGTCTGGTCAAAAGACAACAGAAAATGTTGGCGAATGGTGGCAAATGGATGGAAGACTTACCTGGAAGAGACTGAAAGCTATATAGATCCATGTACTTGGGAAAAGTATTTTAGGGAATTATTTTACGACCCTGATTTATCCAGTCATGGTAAGAAAAAAGTGGATTGGATAATTTTGGATAAAGAAATAACAGAAAGTGAAATAATGGAAGCATTACTAACTTCAAACAGACACAAAGCTCCAGAACCGGATGGGATACCATTGGATATAATAATGAATGACCCAGAACTTTGGACCCCTTGTTTCTATAATATATATAAACACATAACCAATACTGGTAAAGTAATTCCTACATGGAAATAAAACATTCTAATATCTACTTTTAAAAAAGGAGATAAAATTAAAAAAGAACACTATAGGCCAATAAGCCTGTTAGATACCACCCAGAAGATATTCACCAAAATTCTAAATAAAAGAATACTAGTATTAAAATGGATTAGTGATTTAAACATAATTGACAAAGCATAGGCAGGGTTTATTCCAGGGCATTCCACAGTTGACCAATGCTTTGTCCTATCACATTTAACATATGCTGTGAGTGCATCAATATTAAACAACAACTTTACTGTGTCTTTATAGATTTGTAGGCAGCATTTAATAGGGTTAATAGGGATATACTCTGGAAGGTATTAGAGGGTTATTGGATGGATGCAGCAATGCTAAACATTATAATAGCATTATATTCAGATAACAAAACATGCATAAGATATAATAAGGAAGGAGATATTACCATAAAATTCACAACTAAAACTTTAACAACAGTGTCTATTTTATTGTTTTGACTGGAGACTTATAAAACTACTAATAGCACAGTCTAAAGTGTTTTTAAATATCAGAATGTTATTTGAATTACAGCATGGGGTAGCACGACCTGAGACTCCACTTCCGGGTCTCTTTGGCTATTTATAGCCTGCCCTGCTCTTGAGTGGGGTGAGCTGCAATGGCGGGAGCATCGTTGCATCACGCGTAAAATTAGCAGCACAAAAGACACGCCATGCTGGCTCATGCAGTTATGCGTGTTGGGCATTTGGGAGTTTTACTAAGGGAATAATATTGTATGGTTTCTAGTGTGCAGGTAATATCTCGGTAAGCAATAAAGTTTATTAAGTCACCATTGTAATATAACTCATCAAGCATGGCCAATATTATTACTACAGATGGGAAGGTGGGCACCAAATGTTTATTATGCAATATGTATGATCTAGAAAAATGGACAGAAAACATTGCTGCTTTCATTTGCAATAAATGTATAAGAATTAAAGAACTGGAAGATGAAATTACAATGTTTGATGAAAGACTAAGAAGTTTAGAAAATAGTCAAAAAGAAATGGCAAAAAGATTACTTATTACTAATGATCCAAATAGACAGGAAACATCTGGTGCAAGTGTCACTTATGATTTGAATCAGTCTGTAACTGTTACCAGAAAGAGACCAAGACAAGATGACATTGCCTCTAACTCAGATAATGATTGGTTTACTATCCAATATAGAAAAACTTCTAAAAGGGGTAGAAAAGCTGAAACTTTTCAGTTACCAATTCAGAACAAATATGATCCTTTAACAAATGCCATTACTGATGTCATTGAGGATGATGAAACTGCTGTACCTATAATTTTGAATGAGGCATATAACCCTATAATACAAATTAGTAGCACCAATAACCTTTCACAAGGGAATCTTATTAATTTCACTGAAAACCAACTTAATTGTTGAAACTAATAAAGAAAACATGGACATACGAACTTCGAGTGAGGATGGTACTGATGAACCAAAAATCTTTGTGTTAGGTGAGTCCATGATATCTAACCTAGATAGAATAATTTGTAACCCAAATAAAGCCACTTCTGACACTATCATGCTTCCGCGCAGGATTAGTGACATTGCTAAAATGAGTGCAAAGATTTTACAATGTTGCAATGATAAAGATCTAGTTATTATTCATATTGGGGTGAACAACATTTGGCATCAGACCACCCAAAACATCAAAGAGGCATATGTTGGATTGGCAAACATTTTGGCTGAGATTGGAGTCCATACTGTGTTTTCAGAGATTCTCCCAGTACCTAGGGCTAATTATACTTTAAACAATAAAATCAAGCACATTAATTGCTGGCTCAGAGTATGGTGTCTCAAACAAAACATTAAATGCCTTACTCATTGGGAACAGTTTTATAATAACAATACATACTATGCTAAGGATGGCTTAACTTAAATAGGTTGGGCGAGGAGGCCTTAGGTCAAAAGTTTATAACAGATATAGATATTTTTATGCAAAATCCAGGGGCAGAAAGAGCTAGGCTAACAAAAGTTTGTGATCCTAAACTTCCAAATCCTGGTTCAACTATTTATAGATATGAACAAAATGCTAAAATAAACCTACTTTTATTAAATGCTAGGCGTCTGAGTAACAAAATTGGTGAACTTCAAGTAATTTTACATAATGAAAATATTGATATCTGTGGTGTCACAGAAACCTGGTTCAAAGAGGACCAATGGGGTCTAAATATTAAGGGTTATACGTTATTTAATGAAAATCGTTTATATTCTAAGGGAGGTGGAGTTGCTATTTACGTCAAAGAAAACATAATTTGCTCAGAAATTGGATCAGACAAGGAACCTCCTTTAGGCTTTGAAATTATATGGATTAAAATAAGCAATAAACAATTCCCGGTTACATTAGGGTTATGTTATAGACCCCCATCCATGGACACTGCTAATAATGACAACATGTGTAATTACTTTGAGAATCTTAATTTTAAAACAGGCATTATTCTAATGGGTGACTTTAATTATCCTGGTATAAATTGGTCTACTGGTAATGGTCTTAACACACAGGAACACATATTTATTAGTACTATGTCACACTTAGGACTAGACCAGCTTGTTAAAACACTGACTAGAAATAAAAATATCTTGGATTTAATATTTTCAATCATTAAAGGTGATAATGAGTCCATCAGCACTATGGCTCCATTAGGAAACAGTGACCATCAGATAATTAAATGGTCACTCAATTTTTTTATTAACAAATCTAGTGGTAAACTGAATTTAAAAATTTTAATAGAGCAAATTATAGGGCAATCAAGGAATATCTCTTGAGGTGGAATTGGGAACAAGATCTAATTGGGTTATCTGTAGAGAATATCTGGCAAAGAATTAAGGAGGAAATAAAATTTTGTATCACTGAATGGGTACCAAGTCGGGTCAAATATATTGGACATAGGAGATCTCCGCCTTGGTTCACTAGTAAAATTAAAAGATTAGTTTTAGCAAAGAAAAAAGCATTTAACAAATATAAAAATAATATTTCGGAATCTAACTGGTCTAAATTTGTTATCAAAACAAAAAAAGCAAAATACGCTATTAAAAAGGCAAAACAGGATCTAGAGTCTAACTTAATCAGTATACAACATGATAACAAGAAAAGGTTTTTCAACTATATTGTTCTTGTTTACAACAAAGTTACAAAAGATGTTGTCTCACTATTGTCTCTCAAGTAAATCACCAATGTGCTACTGACATCTTACTATATCTCAATATACCTCAGTAAGTCTTAATATATTTCAATCTTGCATAATATGATGATCTTTCCTTTTTAACAAGATTCTAGAAAATGGAAATATAGAATTAAGTGTTAAGTAAAGTGAAAATTTATATCTTAGTATTTGGCAATATTTGGTAATATCATATACCTCAGAAAATTCACTACTTCATGTACAAATAATGTAGAAATGATGCAGGATGCAAATTAGACTGAAAATAGTTCTTAACATCCTGTAAGCCTTTCCAGATTCTCTAAATTCAATCCCCAACATTACTTATCTTATTTCAGTCTTATTCAAATTTTTTCTTGTAAGGAAGTCTTCATTTTATATTCGGGACCAACAGTTGTTATTCCTCTGCTCCAAAATTTTTCAGTTTCATAAGTCTTAACACAGGTTTTAGGAAATACTTCACTTCAGGTTACTTTTTGTTACTTTGGAATGCTTTGGGTAACCTCCCCTAATTGTTCTTAATGCCCTTTTGTCACCTTTTATCACCTTTTATCTTTGTCAGTCTCTATTTTCATCTTCTTCTTGTTACTCAAGACTTGTTGCTTCTTGTTAAACAACTAAAAAAAAACTCCTTTTATTAGTGCACACGTCACTATAACAAAGAACATTTTAAGAAGCAAGGTACTAAAATCTAGTATCAGCAGATTATGCCCTGATTGCAAATATATAAAGTTTACAGCTAGTATACACTTAGAATACACTGAGGCCCAGATATACAACAGGGTTGCACCATGCACAACAGAGATGTGCCAGCGGCAAGTCCGAAAATGCACCATTCTGCTATATTCAGTGGGAGGCAGCTGCGCCCCCCAAATTGCAATGCACAAGAGTGCAATGGTAATGAATGCATGCACAACTGAAGGGGGAGGAACCATGAATAAATGGCACAGTGCGATATTCAATAGCATGCGCCATGTGCAATGGGGAGCAAGCGGAAGTTGCACGATAGCGGAAATGATCTAAAATAAAAAGGAACAAGACAGAGGTGAAAGAATGCTATAGGGAAGCCAGAGGTGGTAGCAAGGTGACAGCCACAGAAGAGAGGAAAGCAGTGAGTGGGACTGGAAAGAGCAGGACAGGGCACACCTGGGTACATAGGGCAACAGGACAGGAGTGGGGAGCCTGTGCCACAGTGGACTGAGGGCAGGACAGCCAAAGCTTGGAGGTGTTTCTGGTGCAGGGGGGAGTATCACAAAGGACAGCGGGGGGAACAGGATGACAGCTGCCGGGGGGAACACGAGCCAGGGACATGGCCAGTGCCACCATTCAGATGGAGGCGGTAATGAGGGGTGTGAGAAGGCAGGCAGCAGGGGGGCGTGGCCATGGAAGGGCCGTAGGTGGTATGCCCCCAACAGGCTACCGAGCCCGCACCAGCTTCGAGCACTATAGTGACACTGAGATTGTGGGCTGGTACTGCCTGAACTGGGTGATCCTGAGGCAGCTCTGTGAGCTGTGCAGTGATGAGATGCAGGTACCCACATGACGGAGCCATGCTCTGTCAGTGGAGACAAAGGTAACAGCTGTCATGTGCCTGCTCACCACGGGCACCTTCCAGAGACCAACAGGGGACACAACAGGCATAATGCAGTCAGCCGCGTCATGCCTACTCGCACAATTCCTCAGCGCACTGCTGCCACATGCTGCAGAGTACATCCATTTCCCCAGCACACCGGCAGAGCAGACAGAACACATACAAGAGTTCCACAGGGTAGCACCTATGCCTGGTGTGCTCGGGGCCATTGACTGCACCCATGTGGCCATCCACATGCCATCTGGCCCGGAAGGTGCTGCGTACATCAACCAGAAGGTCTATGCCAGTATCAACTGCCAGGTGGTGTGCAATGCTAGGGGGCACATAATCAATGTCTGTGCCTTGCACCCTGGGGGAGCACATGATGCCTTCATCTGGCACCAGTCTACACTGGGCCACAGGTTCAAGAGTGGGGACATCCCCACTGGCCACCTAGTGGGTGAGTATGCAAATCACGCAGGATGACATGGATCTTGGGGGGGGCATAGTCAGAGGTGCCATGGGTACTGGCCTAGATGGCCCATGGCAGGGCGATGCTGATCACCAAACTAATGTCCACCCTCTACACACAGGTGACAGTGGCTATCCACTCCGTCCCTGGCTGCTCACACCATACCAGCAGCCCACGACCCCATCACAGCAACGGTACAATGAGGCACATGCCACCACACTCAGTGTCATAGAGCTGGTGTTCAGGATGCTGAAGGCACATTTCCATTGCCTGGACACATCTGGCGGTGCCCTATAGTACTGCCCCTCGAAGGCCTGTGGGCTATTCCTGGCCTGTTGCATCCTGCACAACATGGCCAATGACTGTGGGATAGCTGTAGAGGTCAAAGAGGGGGACAGTGATGGGGACGATGAGGATGCCAGTGCAGATGGTGATGGGCAGCCCCCCCTTGGGTGAAGGGATCCCCAACTGATCCAGATGTCGTAGCTGCACCAGGACACCATCACAGAGGAGCACTTCAACCAACCCAAGTAAGTCATGGGGCCATGTGCAACCACCAAAGGCAAGGGCACAACCCACAAACTCGGATGTATAAACCCCAGGAGCGCATGGCAGAAAGGGAATTGGCTGAGCATGGAACCGTACACGACATCAGGGATGGGCAAGGCCTAACACGGCACGCGGTCACACACACACACACACACACATCCCCCACAAGACATGCACAAAGGGTAGGAGGCATGCCGACCCCAACCGCCACCCCTAGCCACACACACGTCCACAGACCACCATGCCCAGTGCCTGTCATTGTGCATATCTCAGACGCTGGGCACAATTGCACAGTGGCAGACAGCGCAATGCAGGCATCATCATGCACATGCCACAGTGGCCAGCAGCTGGGATGGTATGCACATGGACCGTGTGCGTGTGCAGGGCTGGTTACCCCACCCATGCATTGCACATTGAACAATGCACTGCACACAGGGCAACATCAGACAGTAGCCATGGTGGGAGACAGGCCAGTCACATGGCACAGTGCCACGGCTGCCATAGATGCATAGGCGGCCCTACCGAGACCTGCCGGCCATGACAGGCTGACCATTGGCCTTATGGGGTGGCACCGACGGTCCCCCAGGGGTGCCGCTGTGGGAATGCGACCATGCTCGAGCAGTGGTCTGCAGCTCAATGAACATGCCTGCGCCAGGTGTGCATGGGATGCCCACCGCTGAATCCGGTGTTGACATGGAGGGCGTCACATGACACCGGGAACAGGGGGGTGGACATGTCACTGCGCGGTGTCTGCAGCACATGGGCAAATAACTGTGTGCCCATTGTGGCCATGACAGCTATGAATGCCTGTGTCTGCCTGTCAATGGCGGTGGTCACACCCTCCCGCAGCCGGTCCATCCCTGCCAGGAGCAGACCGGTGTCCCTGCTGTACCACTCCTCTGCCTGGCACAGGACCACACTGAGTGCATCCACCGCCGTCACAAGCTGCAACTGCTGATCCACTGATTCATGGACTATGCGGGTGTGCTCATCTAAGAGGTCATCTGCCTGATCGGCATGCTGTCCCTCATGGTGTTCGCGGCCATGCTGGGCAGCACCCCTTGAGGTTGGGCGCTGCACACCAGGGCCATGCTTGGGCATGTCCACATGTGGTGCACTAACGCCGCCCCCCGACACTGTCCCCCCGTCACCATTGGCTGACTGCTGACACTGCCTCTCTGGCTGCCACTCGCCAGGGCTCAACGGTGCCGCCGCAGTGGCCGCAACAGTCCCACTGTCCTGGAAGCACACCAGTGCTGCCCCACTGGTGCACACAGGCACAGGCTGGGACTGTGATGTCATGCAGGCCTCCACGGTGGCACCACCCATGGCTATGCCTGTGCTGTTACCTGCTGTGGGGCCATCCTGTGGCCCACATGTATCACTGTCCATGATGTGAGCTCCATCATCATCGGTGACAATTCTGGCACCAGTCAGAGTCTCAGCATGCTGGCATCCATGGACGCTGTCATGCTGGGACACGGGTAGGGCCTCCTCCACACCAGCTGTTGTCCTGACCCTCGGACACCTGTGGAGGTGAATGGGCGCTCCTCTGTGTCCAGGGTATCACCCTCCATGGATGAGCCCACCACCGCTGACCCATGTAGATGCTCAGGAGTTGTAAGGGAACACAGTAGCATTAATGTCTCTGCCCAACCCTGTGGCATTCCCCCCACCCCCCACACAGTGACAGATCAGGACCTACCATGCAGTGACGGGCTACCACCCATCTGGAACCCACCACCTGGAACACCCTCTAGGGCACAATACCGCATGCTGCCAGTAACCCACTCTTCCTGTGGCGTCAGGCGTGGTGTGGCTGGCTGTCCACCACCAGTCACAGCCCGTGCTGCCCTGATGGCAGCCACCTTATCTTTTATCCTCCTCCTGTCCGTGCCCACCTTCTTCTTGCACTTCTGCACAGACCGCTGATGGCTGCCATGCTGGTTGACGGCAAGCGCCACCTCACCCCATGCCACAGCACGGCCTGTGGTGTTCCCCGCTGTCCACTGAGCAGTGGTTCCTGGTCAAGGTAGGCCTCAAACAGGGCATCTGATTCTGCCTGGGTGAAGTTGGGCCTCCTCCGTCTCCCATGTCTCTGTTCCTCCTCCTCCTCCACCTCACGTTCGGTCATCATTGATCCTGTGGGAATGACAGGTGTTACCTCTGAATGTGCAGTACCATGCATCTCCCACACACCACAGTCCACACTGGCAAACAGCATGCAACTCACCACAATCGACTGCAATACCAGACTATGGCATCTGTCACATTTATATAGCGCAACGCATGCAAATGAGGTGAGGCTCAATTTTAAGTGGATGCTAATGCAGTAGCTGCGCCATTGAATTGCTGATGAGCTGATTTGCATATGCTAGCTGAATATCATGCTGTTGCACCTTGCGCGATTGTGTTGAATGTGCTCAGGCAGGGGCGCAGCTCTGTGATGTGCACAGTAGACACCGAACGGTGCATGTCCGGGGTACTGATGCCAATGCCTGCCACGTTGCTGACGTGCTGAGTGTGGGAGGCAGTGCAGGGCACATCCACCACTGTGCCAGTGGCACTAGTGCACTGTTTACATGTACAGCGCTCTTGTCCTGGGGTGCTGTAGGTGCCGTGGTGCCACAGCGTGGTAGGCCACTACAGGAAGTGTCACACAGGTGCCCTACTGTGCTACACGCAGTGAGTACCAATCACGCTGTGGCGGTCCATGCACGAGGGACACCTGACCCTGTGCTGACCTTTGCCTCCTAGGTGCCATGTGTCCGCATGGGTGCACCCCTATTGCGCTGTTTGGTGACAGCACGATGGGAAATGGCAGCACACTACCACGCAGCATCTGCATGTGGTGGACATGTGCTAGGGAGTGCCATTTTGATTCTCAATCATGGAAAGATGGCACGGAGATGGGCACCTATCTGGATCCAGGTTGAACTGGCTGACCTCATGTGCCTAGTTGAGCCCCATGCTGGTGCTGTCTTTGGGGAGGCTCCCATGGACAGGGCCAGGAGTGCCATGTGGGAGGAGGTGGCGGTGGCCCTGGAGGAGGCAACAGGGCTCCAGAACACAGCGGAGAGGTGCAGACACCGGTATGGGGACCTCCAGTGGAGGGACCCGGACAGGCTTGCCCACCTGCGGGCACGCGCCAGGAGGGGCACGGTTACACGGCTAGGTAGGTGCCCCATCCATACACTGGTTACGTCCGTATGGGTATTGTGGTGGGCATGTGTCCACCACATGGGGGGGTGGTCCATCCAGTGTGGGCAGTGGTGGTGGTGGTATAGAATGGGGGGAAAAAGGGTTGGCTGTGTGGGACCACACACACCCGGGGTGGGGGGCCTTTGCTACCGGATTGTACTGATGTTCCTCTCTCCATGTTTGCACCCTAGGCCCTGAGGAGCGCCGGCATGTGAGGGAGGAGAGGCAGCGGCGTGAGGCACATCCAGATGCTGGAGGACCCATACCAGCCCAGTGCCGGGCCCAGCCTGATGATGGTGAGTGCCTTACATCCAGGATTTTCTGTTCATGCTGTGTAGCAGGGGGGAGGCGGGGCATGGCCACCATCCATTGACACCACTGCCGTGCATGCCACATAGTACAGTCAGCACTGTTCAGTGGCACTGCATGTCTGGGAGTGCATCACTGGTGGTCCATGCATGCACTGGGTACATGGCTGTGCCACTGCCTTCACACCGCAAAGCCATGTCACTGTACAGCCACAGTGGTGCTGTTCAGGACTTGGGCAGTGGGTGTGTGCAGTGGTCTGCATGGCTGTGTGCACCTGGGTGGCCACGTCTTGTGGACACGATCACTGTGGGTGGTCACACACCATCACGGGGCGTGTCCCATGGCTGTATGCCATGCACAATGGGTGGGCTGCAGGGGGCTGTGCATTCATGCCTATTGACTCTGTTCCCTTGTCCTAGGTGGACAGAGGATGGTCCATGTAGAGCAGGCACCGCAGGAGCTGCTACAGGTGGCCAGGGCCTCTCTGGCCATCCAAGAAAGGATGGATCGCCATGGCGTGCAGCGTCGACATGGCAGGAGGCACCATAGAAGCGGGGAACAGGGCTCCCGCTGAAGATGGACTGCACATGGACCTCGAAAACCCCCTGGACCCACCCTCACACCCCTCCTTCCCTCTCCCATTTGTTCACCACTGCCCCTTTCCCACCTCCACCCAGTTTGTGACCCTCACCCCTTTCAACTGTATATATTTGTACATAGTTTTGTTACTACTTTTCTAATATATTTGTTTAGTTATGCCTACTGTTGTGGTCTCTGATTTGCAGCGGGCTAATGGTGCTCAGCTGCAGTGGTGTGCATGGTTTTGGGGGTGGTGCTATCATGGCTGTGTGTGTGTGTCCATAGGGGAGGCAAGTGTGGTGTGGGCATAGCTCTCAGTCACTGTCTGTGGTTTGTGTGTTGTTCCATGTGCAATGGATGACTGTGTGCAGTTGTACACGGTGCATGCGCTGTGTCCATGGTGCACCTGTCAGACCGTCCATGGCCTGTGCAGCTGCCACCCTTGCATGTCTGTGACCTGCACAGTCTGCTGGCATGTCAGTGGTGGCTGCCCATGCTGGACTGCCACTGTACCCTGGCACGATGCCGGGTTGCCTCCTGTCACTGGTGTGGTGCACGTCTGCCTCGGGTGGCACTGTTGCCTCCGCTGTTGTCCCACCTCAATGCTGTCACTTGTGCCTGTTGCAGGGGACATGCTTCACTGTCTGTCTCTTGTGCTCCAGCTGCATGCTGGTGGCATACAGCATCGTGGTGCGTGCACAGGGTTGCTGGCACACCTGTACCATGGAGGGGTTCCGGCCCTGTGTACATGGCTGCCGTGGTCACACGCTGGGGGCTTGGTTGACCTGCTACTGTGTCCCTGTGTTGGTGTGCCCTTGGGTATGGGTGGTTGTTTGTCTGTGCATTTTGTTGCATCCTGTGTGGCGCATGCTTCCATGCAACACTGTGGGTGTCTGTGCTGGCTGTTGTGGCCAGTGCTGGGACGGGGTGTGTCCTTGGGAGGGTGTGCAGGGTGGTCTGACACTGGTGGTGGGGTCCGGGCATGCTCTGTCACATGTGTCACCTCATGTGCCAGCATGGTCGGCCTCAGCTGTACCGGGGACATGACATGCACTGTGTCTGCAGACGCTGTTTCATGCCTGCTGCTGCCCACTGTTGGGTGCTTGTGGTGGGGCTGCCTTGCATGGTTCTGTGGTGCACAGGGTTATATTGTCACAGTGTAGGTGGTGGCATGCTTGGGGTGTCCTGCACTGTTGGGCGCTACTCCTGGGCAGGGTGTATGGGGATCATGGTGCAGGGTATGCTCTGCATTGGTGGGTTGGTGTGGCATGGGGTGGACGGGCATCCATGTGTGACGGTCCCAGCTTGCAAGGGGGTGTGCTGGTGCACCATGCCATGGCGGTGGGTTTCTTGCTGGTGTCCCCGGGCCAGTGGTTCTTCCTGCTATCCTCCGGTTGTGCTGTGCATGGGTTGTGGGGGGCAATGTCTGTTCTGCTCTGTGCTCCTCTGCCCATCCCTACCATGGGTGGTGGGCCCCTGCATCCTGTCCCTGCGCATCCCTGGCTGTGCTGTTGCTCTGCTGCCCTGCTCCACTAGGCGTCCCTGGTTTTGCTATTGCGCATCTGAGCTGCGCCATTGCACATCTCTGGTTGCACTATGGCACAGTTGGCATGATATTCAGTTGTGTGCCGCAGGCGCATCTTGACCTGCTCAGTGTTTGAATATCCTGCGTGTTGCGCATGGCTGCAGTGTACTTGCACTTGCTCCTGCTGTTGCACACTTTTGTGGTGCAGTTTGAATATCTGGGCCTTAGTATAAATACTATATTAATGATACTGAGATTTACTTACTTCTCGGCTGACACACATTATGTTTCATAGTGCTACTCGCTCCTATTTGCTACTGTTTAATTATCTTTTTAGTTGAGCCTTATAGCTGCTAGCCGTTTAGTCATTTTAACTGTTTAGCTGTTTAAGGCATCGTAACCAATTCGCTCAACCCAAACTTGGAAAGGAAAACTTGGCTCCAGCAAGTGGCAAGCAAACAAGTTGTAAAATCAGTGAAAAACAGTATATTGCACTCTAGCGAGGTGTAGCCATAACACAAGTTTAGGCTTATGGTTCAGCCCATGAATTTAACTAAAAAAAGGAAAAGCCAGAATTTCCAGTAAAGCAAAGCAGCAGAGTATGAGTAAGGTACAAAGCATATGCAGAAAGCGCGTTTGTTCACCTATTCCCTCCAGGGTGCTCGATAATAGTGAACCCATTCTCAGCATGCCAGTGCATGCGCTTTATGTCTCTTAATCACATGGTAGCAGTCCACCAATCAAATCACTACTTTCTGATTTCTATACTTCTACTCTAAAAATAGTTTTCATTTTTAAACTTCATATAAAATGTACATCAAATAAAAAAAATATTATATATATCTTATCAAGCTATGCATAAAAGAAAAGGTATATCCTGAGCTGAAATATACAGAGATTGACAAGCTGTCGAACAAATGCACACAGACAAACCAAGTGTGGTAAACTGGGTAGAATGAATCCCTCCCATGCTATTATTTCAATTCTGTGTTCTTTAGTTTTTAAAGGATGTTACAAAGTGTATAAACATCCAAACATGCAAAAACAAGCAGCAACCCTTGACAAGGATTTCAGTAGCTCCAGTTTATCGGGCAAGCCAGATAAGGGATGTTAAGATTGTGTTGCAAAAGTACATAAATTATTCTAAAATCATAAAACTCCAAAATTTTCAATACAGACTTGTTTTCTATAACAGTTCCTTCCAATATCTCCTATTGAGCAGAGGGATATCAAGCTTCAGGCAGTGTAGTGTAGTGTTGAAGGCCTTCCAGGCCAATGGTTCTCTGCAGAACCCACAGAAACTGTCCATCTCTGCCATTGGCTCCTCTCCACCGCCAAGGACTCAACCTAGCAGCAGGATGTTCTGAGGCCTGGAGCCTCTCACAGTCTCTAACTCTCTTGGTTGGAACAGGCACAAAGTTGGACTGGAAAGGTCAGCAAATTTAAAATCTTGAGTGTGGCAATGGTGGCATATCTTTTATTAAAAAATATAGCGCGTTTTGCTGACTCCGGCTACAACCACTCCTCCTCAGTGGCCTAGCATCTTGCCTGCTCACCACCTCCCACACACCACCTATGTTAAGGGTGATGCTGCAGGCATTACTGCTAGTATACCCACAGAGATTCTGGGTGACCCTGCCTGACCTAACCCTCTCTGACATGGGGGGTCACACAGACTGTATACAAGAAGTGGCACTAGTGCACTGATGACTGGTTGGCAGATTTCATATACACAGCACTCTAGTTCTCACAGGTTGCCCTCAGTCTTTCTCTCTGGGTTCCATCCTGGTGTATTATTCAATGTTCAAGTTCATGAAGATCTCCTCTCCAAGTCTCCTCTCCCATACATTGTACTCCCCAGTCCCCAGTCCAGTCCCCACCCCGATCCACAACTTCCTCCTGAGTCCCACACCCAGTCCTTGCTGGTAATTCCCTCCCAAGTCCTCAACTCTCAGTCCCTGACTCCCCACCCCCAACTTCCCCAAGTTCCCAATCCCTTCTTCCCTTAAGTTCTTCTTTAAGTTTAAAAAATTCTGCTTTTTTGTGGGGGGAGTGGCAGACAGGCAGTGGACTTCCTTGCTTGTCCAAGGGCCAAAAAAACCCCACAAGCAGCACAAGCATAGAAGAAAACAATCAATTTGGTGATCCGCAATGCAAGGAGCAGCCAAGAGAAGCTACTGCTCCTTCTCTGTCCTCCTGAGTCCTCTGCATAGCTCTAAGGTGGATCTCGTGGGTTGCTAGAGCAGCAATCCAATCAGGTGCCACCTTAGAGAGATGGACAGCTCACCCATCTAATGAGAGGCCAGAGTCTTTTCTCTTGTCCCTCCTGTGGGTTTCTCCTGCTCTAGTGTTTCTTGCACTGTAGTTCCTGCGATAGAAGTCTGAACCAATCCAAACAGCCAAAAAGTGTTTGGAAGCCGATCGTTTCCGAACAATTCAGCATGTTCAGGTCAGTTCGTATTTTCGACGAACCGGTTCACCCATCCCTAATCTAAAGTCAAACTGGTCTAGAGATCTGTAACAACCTATATTGGGAAATTCCAATATTCAAATAGCCAACCGTCCTATTCCACTTAGTTTCTGCCCCCCCCCCCACTCTGGCAGGCTTCCCTGGAGACCTTCTTCGTCAATGTCAAGGTGGTCTCCCTTGAAATGATATAGCAACATTTTTTCATTCCAGTAACCACCATTTAAACACCTCCAACTTTCTGGGGCACTCGACAGCTTTCTGGGTCCACAGTTTTTGACCATCAGTCTAGCCCCCTTCTTTTGGAGTTCTTATTGATTACTGAGCAGCCCCGCCCCACCTCTAAGTTTTATACCTGCTTTCAGTCCAAACATCCTGGAAGCTTACAGGGGGGGTTTGCTTCTACTGGCAACAAGGTCTGAATTTTCAGCTGGACCCCAGGGAGTGGCAAGTGCTTTGGAAGAGGCTTTATAAACATACCAAACAGGATAGGTACCATTTTACACAATTTCGTATTTTGCATAATATCTGCTACACTCCTCAAACATTGCATAGCATGGGTCATAGACCCTCAGCAAAGTGTTCCTGCTGTGGATCTGGGGTGAGCTCCCTTCAACACGTTATTTGGGAATGTCCCAAGGTGACTCCCTTCTGGTCTACAATCCATACTTCCCTTGACCCCTGGTTAGGTTTGGATTCTTTCTTTTTTGTTTTTTCAAAAAGAATTTATTAGGTAATAGATGTGCAAAAAAAATAATATACATACATTGATTTCATACTGCTTCATACACTCTGTTGCCAGTGTACAAGAGAGATAAACCAAACATAGGTCATAACACAATATTGATTAACACAGGAACCCATACACAGAACAAAACAGGCAACACTACTTCACAATGGGAAAATCCCAGACTCCACTGCTGCTATCAGTGGGTGCCAGGTTATTAGTCTCCCACTTAGGGTGGACTGGATCCACCCCTAGTAATAACTCAAGGGGGGACTTTGACGGAGCATAGCCAAACACCTGACTCATTATATTACGAAAGGAATGTCAAAAAGGAGCAACCCTGGGACATGTCAAAGCTAAATGAATAAAGTCATCAGCCTCTATTCCACATTTAGGACACAGCTCAGATTTTGAACTATCTAAGGCATGGAGTCTAATAGGGGTTATATAGGCCTTGTGTAAAAAGTTCAGTTGGATCTGACGCAACGTATTGCTATATGAACAATTTAAGTAATTGGAGCAGGCTAGTTTCCAGGTGTGGTGATCTATAGGAAGGAGCAAATCTTTACTCCAAGTGTGCCTACTGGAATCCTGAGAGCTCTGTTGGTGCCCCTGAATAATTCAATAAAAAACTGAGATGGACTTCTGCCCTGGTTGGGGTCTGAAAAGTTCTTCCTCAAATGGGGAGGAAGCTGACCAACCATAAGGAGCGAAGATTGTGCTACCACAACTCTGATGGGCTCGCAGGTATACAAAGAAGTCACCAAGATGGATTCCCCACTCCCTAAAGACCATTTGTAAGCTTTTCAACATACCTCCCTCATATAACTGCTCTACAGATATGAGCCCCTTTCTCCTCCAGCCCCAGAGGAGCTGGATTATTGTGAGCATACAAGCACCCCTACTGTGGAGTGCTACCAACAGACTGGAGTATGGTGATATATTACAGTTATGCCTAATTGATTGGTGTGCCCGGATCCAGACTCCTAGGGAGGTATCTGTGAAAGGGTTGACCAATTTCTCCTCTCCATGGGCCACTAAGGCTCCCACTAGGGTATCATTCCTAAGATTGCCATGTAACAAATCCTCCTCCAGGCCCAGCCAAGAACACCCCATTGGATCCGGGCCAGAAGGCAGGAAGGCCAATTGTGTGACCCAGTAGAAGGCCCTGAAATTTGGCAGCCCCAAACACCCCTCTTTAGGTGGCAGTTATAAAGTTGCTCTCTGAATTCTGGCATTGCCCCCTAACCATAAAAACCTGTGGATTATAGAGTCAAGAAGCTTAAAATGGGTTTAGGGAACTTTAATAGGGAGTGACTGATATAGATAGAGACACCTCGGTAATATTGTCATCTTAACTACACTGACTCTACCCAGCACGGATAGTGGTAAAGCTGACCGTCTGTCGCAGCCTTCTGCTATCTTAGTAAGGAGGGGGTTGTAATTTAGAGTGTGTAAAGATCTGATGGCTGCCAACAACTGCACACCCTGATATTTCAATTGGATCACCATTTGTAACCCTTCCAGATTTGGTATTAGTTGCACCCTATACAAAAGGCCCACTGGTAGAAGTTCACTTTTGGACCAATTAACTTCATGGCCAGAAATATCCCCAAAGGATTTCATCAGTTGGTGGACAGCTGACAGATCCTGAGCAGGGTTTTGTAGATAAAGGAGCTGGTTGTCAGTGTACATGGCAATTTTATGCTCCCTCCTACCCCCACAAACCCCCTATTCCCTCATGGGCTTTGAGACCTGCAGCCAAGGTTTCCAGGGAGAGGACATACAGTAATGGGGATAATGGGCATCCTTGTCGGGTGCCACATCCCAAAGTGAAGGGTCGGGACAGAGTGCCTTTAACTGCCACTTGGGCCAGTGGCAATCTGTATAATGTGCAAACCCAGTTACAGAAGGCTGGACTCAGTACCAGTCTACCAAGAGTTTCAAATAGATACCCCCACTCCACGCGGTCAAGCGCTTTTTCAGCATCTAACTCTACCACAGCCACACCATATCTATGTTTAGCCCACCCCATCAAAATAGAATGTTTAATGTGCGCTTTATGTTATGCTTCCCCATCCTCTCCTGCACAAAACCCGATTGGCCTTGGAGTATCAAATTTGGCAGAAGGGAGTCCAGTCAAGAAGCAAGGGCTTTGGCAAAATCTTGTAATCAGTGGTTAAAAGAGAAATGGGTCTGTAGGAGGAGCACTTTGTCGGTTCTTTGCTCGGTTTTGGTAGTACTGTAATTATTGCAGACCATGTGGAGGGGGTATCTCACCAGTTTCCAAACTTTCAGTTAGCATGTCAAATAATGGCTTCAAGTGGGAGACATTTTAAAATAGTCAATGGGGAGCCTATCTGGGCCAGGTGCCTTCCTTCCCTTAAGAGACTTGAGTGCAGACAATATCTCCTGCCTGATTAGGGGTCTCCAATTGTTCTGACATCTCCTCACTCAGTTTTTGAAGGGGATACCTGAGAAAAGGACTTTAATCACTTTGCTCCGATCGACATTCTGAGGTGTAAAGGCATTATAAAATTCCCCAAGCGCCTTTCCTATCTCCTGCCACGCACTAGGTCCCACGACTGTTTCAGACCTGTCCCACTGTTCTCTCTGCTTCCCTTCTTTTTATCTGCCATGCTAAAAGCTTTCCCGCACGGTCTCCATCGAAGTATGCCCCAGCATTTGCTAACAAAATGGACCTTTCCAATTGAGGGCTGTTTAAAGAGTTATATTTCACTTCAGTTTCTGAATAATATTATACAGGGCTCTAGATGGGTTTGACTTATGAGCATTTACACAGGCCTCTATTTTAGCTCTCATAAAAGCTAATTCTTTCCCCTCATTTCTCTTTCGGAGGGACACATAAGAAATAGTTTGGCCTCTAACAAAGGCCTTCAAGGCCTCCCACCTAGTCCTGTGTGAGGTGTGCCCCCTACCATTAAATGAGAGATATTCCTGTATACACTCATTCATAAAAGTTGTATACCCCTGATCCTTTAGGATGAGTGGGCCAAGTCTCCACCATCTAGACAGTCTGAGTGCACCGGAACCCTTTAAGCTAATGCAATGTGGGGCATGGTCCGATACCAAGATTGGGAGATAGGTCACCTCTCTCACCCCCATCAACAGTGATTGTGATACCAGAATTCTGTCTATTCTGGCGTACGAGTGGTGTGTGTGAGAAAAGAAGCTGTAGTCCCTCCCAGATGGATTGGCGTGCCTCCATGCATCTATCAGACTTAGTCTGGACTGTAACTCCTGCAGGGCCCTGGCATTATACGATAGGGGTACTGGGACTACATTGGAATGATCTAAAACCATATCTAGGACACAGTTAAAGTCCCCGCCCAGAATCCAGGGACCCTCCAAATTGACATATCAAAAGCTAATTTCTGGAAAAAGCCCGGGTCCTCCACATTCGGAGCGTAGACCAATCCAATCAAAAATGTTCCCTTCCCTGGTATGGCCATTCTGGCAAGGGCATATCTGCCTGCGAGCTCCACCAGTTTCCCCAGTATGTCGACCTGTAGTCCACAGGGAAACCATATTGATGCACCCTGAGCCTTTGAGGAGAAGGTGGATGATACCCATGTCCCTCCCATGAAGCTGGCAGTTTTTTGGGCATTGGGGGCAGAGAAATGAGTCTCCTGCAAGAATAATAATTGTCCTTTCATCCTACGGACCTCCACCAGGACTCTTCTGTGTTTTAAAATGGATTTAATGCCATTAATATTCCAGGTCACACATTTGATATCATCCCTCATGTTTTTTTATGTTGAAAATACATCCAGTGACAACAGAAAGAAAGAATTGCACATGTAGAACCATTTTTCCCCAAATAAAACATGTGTAACCAACCTGAACATCGCCCATCCCTCCCCCCAACATTGCCCCCATTATAACAACTTCCAGTTAACCCACCCCCCCTACAGCAGACTGCATGAGCATGCCAGAAGGCACCAAAAATCAGCCCATCAAAGGTGCCTGAGTCAGCAGTTAAAGGTACCACAGGGCCAGCCTTCGAAGCCATCCACACCACATCGCCAACACAGTCCACCAGCCCTCCAACTTCCTCCCCTGTCACCCCACAACAATTTCCATATCTAACAACCCCACCAAACCAAATCTACTTTGAGTCTAACCCACCTATATGAAACCAAGCCAGTAAACAGGTGAACAAACACCCCCCCCCCCACCGCAGGCACAACAGAGCCGCTAAGATCCCCACTGCAAACAACAGGCAGAAAGTTGGGTGAATATTCACCATCAGCTCAACATCTGAATGATGGGACACCAATTCAAACATGACATAATGTAAAAAGCAGCAACATACAATAATCAAAGTCCATAACCAGAGCCTAGTAACTGTAATGACATGTCTGATACACATATTTATCCATCAGATTGTCAGAGTCCAAAAAATAACATGGGGCCCAAAAAATTCAATCCAATTTAAGGTTATCTTTGGATTAAGCCTTGCAAGACAGTCAAAGTGCCCCATGTCAGCTGCCGAGCTCGATGCACACATCAGTGGAATGCATGACCGCCCCGCTGTTACCCGTGTCCCTAGACATGTTCAGGCGGTCTACAAAAATCAGCAATGCACTCACATTGGGCCAAGAATTCAATGGGAGCCCCATAGCAAAATGAGAACAGAGATTTGCAAATTAAAACTGGGGAGCTCCAGAGAATCCAAAGATATACCAAGCCCCAGGCAGCACCGAGGACATAAGAGCCCCAGGAAGAGTGAAATTAAATAGAGTACTTATCTGCACAGAGTTGCAATCAGGATGGATTGGGCTGTGCTCTTTCTCTCCTGGACTCCTCCTCATTGGCCCACTTTTCTGCTGCTTTGGGCAAACAAAAATCTGTGGTGCCTGGCCTGGTCTGTTGATACGTAGGTGAGCAGGATACATGAAAGACAAAGACCATCCCATCTGATGCAGCTTGCTTTTTATTTGGTTAAATTTCTGGTGTTGGCTCTGCAGATCCTTACTGTAACCTTGGTAGACAAATACCTTCATGTTTTCAAAGGAGATAGGGCCAGATTTCTTGGCTTTTTGCAGCACTACCTCCTTGTCTGTGTAATGCAGGCACTTGATTAAGCAATAGCGTGGTTTTTCACTGGGCTTAGGGAGCTGGCCTACCTGGCGCGCCCTCTCTATTTCAAAACTCTCACACTCCTCTGGGAGGTCTAAGTGCTTTATCAACCAGTAATGTATTCCTCTATTAGAGTTACAACCCTCTGTGCCTTAGGGGAGCCCTATGATACGAAGATTTGACCTACGGGAGCAGTTCTCCTGGTCATCCACACGCATTATCAGTTCAGCCAGGGAGGTTTTGAGTTTGTTCCTCTCCACTGTGACCACTGTCAGTGAGTCTTCTTGTTTGCTCACCCTGTGTTCAAGCTCTGCGATCTGGTTGGAGTGTGCTGCTGTCCTTTCCAAGAGACCGGTGACAACACACCCTGCAGATGGGTGAGTTGAGCAGTAATATTAACAAAGCCAGCCTTCATTTCATTTTGCATCTGCAATAATGTGGAGGGTATGCCAGCCAAAGATTTTGTAAGGTCCTCCATAGTTAGTTCACGCCGCTTTCTTGTACACTCAGATTTTGAGGCCTGTTGTCTGGTCACAGATTCTGCGGCCGCGCTCTCTCTAGGCGATTGCTGAGTTTCAAAGTGCAGTTTCCCTTGCTTGTTTTTCTGTTTGCGCGATGCCATGACTCAGAAGGGAGATATACAGGTGAAGTTCTGGAGTTCTAAAGCCCATAAAACAGCTTTTAAAGCAATTTAAATGACGGTGTCCCAGGTAGCAAACTAGCACACGTCTGCCATGCTTGCTGGCTAGCCACACACCCCCCTTCCCTGGAGTCTTTCTTAACTCCACAGATCTGTCTGATTGGTAAATTTCCTGACAAACTTTTTGGCAAGGCATATATGACTTTAATCTTGATGATCACTAGGGGTGTGTGAAAAAAATTTTCGCTGGCGGAACTGAAGCGAATGTTAGATTTTCGCTTCCGCGGAAGTTCAGAAATCCATTTCTGAACTTTCATGGAAATTCCTCCGCCCCAATTAAGACTGTCTTAATCAAATTATTCCAAATCCCTGGTGGCAAGTGGTCCCTCCCCCCACCCTTCCCACAGGTACACAATAAATCCCTGGAGGCTAACAGTCCCCCCCACCGGTTCACCCAGACCACCCAACTAAAAAAAATCTTATAAATAGCTCCCCCACCGACAGTGCCCACACAGCCCAAATGCCCTTATGCCCTGGTGGCTAATGGTCCCTCCCTCCACCCTTCACCCCAAGTGTATAGTGAATTTATAGTACCCCCATGTCCGTCCATAGTCATAGTAAAAACAAAATTCCCTGGTGGTCTAGTGGCTTCCCACTAGCCCTCCCCTCCTGATCCCCAGTCAAATATATTTTCCCGAATCCCTGGTGGTCCAGTGCACCCCACCCCCACCCCAGCTGGAGTTCAGCCACTCTGCTCCTATACCCTAAACCCTGCAGTGTGCGGACCAAAACATCCCCCCTCTCCTCCACAGATGGCCCACCCACTGACTGAGCTTTTAATGAATGTGCGCATTCCTGTACTTCCGCAAAAGTTTTTTGATTTCCGTGTAAGTTCCACGGGGTGAACAATTGCACTTTTGACCACCCCTAATGACCACCAAGCTCATTATTCTTCAACATTGGATAGATGATGTTATATCGTAGTACCATGAATAGCATCAGGAAATTTTGCAAGCCCTGGCAGTAGAGAAACATATAGCCAACTATCAAGACAGATCTGAGTGGTACAGAGAGGAATGGGAATCCCTTGAAACTGTTTTGTCTTGATAGGTGTGTTCCATTGCTTGGGCATTCTGGGAACTATGCCTTGCCTCTCTACTATGCAGTTCTTTTAGGTGTGCTCTGTGGGGGGGGGGATTAGAGGGGTTAGAGGGGGGATGAAGGTGGAGGGAGGGGGGTTGTTGAGGAGTTTTGAGTGTATCCTTAGCGGATTGTGTTTATCACTGATGTTTTTTATATTCCTGTTCTGGATGATTTTTGTGTTATGTAGTCTTTGGAAACTTTAATAAAGTATGTTAAATATGAAAAAAGGCTGCCCCCTATATATTTGGAGCCTCTTACCTGAACAACTATTTTGCATCCTCGAATTCAGGGTATTAGCATGGTGGGACAGGCTTATGCAATTTCGACTTATGCCGATGATCTACTGTTCCATCTGCAATGCCCCAGTACTTCTATCCTGGCGGTCTTTGACATATTACTTCATTTTGTGCAATCTTCGGCATATAAATTGGATCTAGACAAAATTATTTTTATGCCATTGAACTGTCATACTACCAGAGTGGAGGTTATGCATTGGGGGGCACTTGGGCCCTAAATACATTTAACTATCTGTTCAGCAACGTCTGTAGAACTACCCATGCTTTAATCTCCAATAATTTAACACAACTGGTGAGTACCATAAAACAAGACTTAAAGCATTGGCTTAAGCTGTATCTGACGTTGTGGGCTCATATTAATATTCTTAAGAGGACTATCATTCCACGACCTTTATATCCCTTAACTATGACTGGTATCTGTTTGCCTAAGTGCTGGTTTATCTCTCTTCATTCAGTACTTTTGCATTTTTAATGTGGTGGAAAGCATCCCCAAAGGGCCTATGCTAAGCTGATGCCTAACAAAGTGGCAGGTGGCTTAAAACTCCCAGATTTGTTTTGTATTATTTGGTGGGACATGCAACCCAGTTTTTATGGTGGACACATGTACCCACCTTAGAAGATACTTGTATTACCCTCCCAGCATATCAGGCCATAGAAATTGCCTTAGCTAAACAATATTATTTGGACCTCAGCTCTTTAACTAGTTGCACCCTTTGCCAGCTTCCTGCTCCCCTATGTGATTTTCCTATTGGCATGTTGGTACGAGTTTGTAATCAATTACACAGCTTTCTATGAACTAACCCTCTTTATGACTGGTCCCAGCCTCGGAGATTTAACCCCACTTTCCGCATAGGGCACAGACAGATAGGACACTCATTTCTTCTCAGAGTTAATTTGGGCACCCTCTCATCTCTTATTCACAATGGCACTTTTATACCATTTGATGTTATTAAAGCTCAATATGCTTTAGGTGACAAGGCTGTTTTTCCCTATATGCAGCTACAACACATGGTTTATGTGGTCTTGGGGTCTCACCCATGGCCGACACAGGCTATAGAGATTTGGAACCTTTTACACCAGGATGCAACCCAGAACCATGCAATCTACTTCCTTTATAAGAGATTACAGGATCATGCCACGACTAAACTAAATTTATGACTATTTTACTGGGGCTTGGTCTTTGCAGAGTTAAAGCATGAAGCTAATCTGGTACTAGTTTTGCATAACTTACATAAATATTGGAAATCTGATCGTCTAAAACTGGCCCAGTATAAACTGTTATATATGTATTATACCCCTGTTAAATTGGCTAAACTCCGTCACTTGGACAACTACATAGAAACATAAAAAGATAGAAACATAGAAAATAAAAGCAAAAAAAGGCCAACAGTCCATCCAGTCTGCCCAAGTTCCCTATAATCCCTGAAATCTACTGTTCCTTTAGGATACTAACCCTCCCCATCATCTCTCTATTCTCCTCCTTGGTTCTGTTGCCCGCGGTCACCTGTATTCCCTTCATTATGCCCCAGCCCTGCTTGAATACCCTGACTGTTTTTGCACCCACCATCTCACCTCACAGACTGTTCCAAGGTTCCACCACCCTTTCGTAAAGTAGTACTTCTTCACGTCCTTCCTGAACCTACCTCCTGTTAATTTCCATTCATGTTCACATGACCACAAAGTGGCACTAAGTCTAAATAGTTCCCCACAGTTCACTTTGTTAATTCTTTGAAGGAACTTGAAGTTCTCTTTTATATCTCCACTCTCCCTTCTGGTCTCCAGTGAGTACATATTTAATGTCTTGAGGTGCTCCTCTTAGGATCTGCCCTGCTGGCCTCCCACATTCCAAATAAAAGTTAACCTGTCCCAACAGCTCTCACTTAGTGTGTTTTCAAACACTCCATGCTCCAGCGTGGCTTATGTGGTGGAGCCTTCATTTGTTTCCTGCTTTTGCTGCTGTTTCTTGCTCCCTGACTGTTTGTTTCCTCCATTTGCTCCCCGCCTATTGCCCTCCTTCCTCTGTTCCCCTTCTCTACTGTCTTTCATTCATTTTGCCCCTCCTTCCTCTCTCATATTGTGTTTGTTTCCCATTTGTTGCTCTTTGTGCCTAGTCCCTCTCACCATTCTCATCCTCCGTTGTCTCACTCCTAGTGCCCTCCCCTTCCTCACTGTTCCTGCCTTTTTTTCTGTGGTCCCTCCCCCTTCTGCATACCTTGTTCTGTGCTCATTCCTGTGTTGTTGACATTTTCCCCTTTTGGGCATTCTTGCTCCATTTGGAGTCACTGCCCCTTCTCCACACCGGCACTTCCAGGTTGAGTGTGCTTCTGTAGCACTACTGCACACACCCATAGTCAGAGCCTTCTCCTTCGATCACTGTTTTCACCTGGTTGCAACCCTCATTTCTCATTGGGTGTTGCAACATTTTGCTCAGCACATTACTCAGAATCTATACCTTGCACAAACTCCTAGTGCATAATTTTGTACTACCCATTGGAATGTACATGATGTTCTACTTCATTTACCCTCTTCTGCCTGAACTTCTCATGCTGCATATCTCCTATCATTTGTTCACTTGTTCCTGACTCATTTGATGCTAATTACAATGTACTTTATTTGTCTGTTTGTTCCACTACTTTTATGCTGCCTGCATTGCTGACAACTCATGTACATCCAGGATATATGGCACTGTGCTCATCTCCTCTCACTACACCTTAAATCTATACACACCCACATGTGTCCTCATAGAAACATAGAATTTGACGGCAGATAAGAACTGCTTAGCCGACCTAGTCTGCCCATTTCCCTACCTAACGGATAAGCTGCAGATCCTAGTTAATCAACAGCCTACTTCCTCCTACTCCCCACTAGAATTGCCTTATGTCTGTCCCATGCATTCTTGAACTCCCCCACTGTTTTTGACTCTATGACCTCCTCAGGAGGCTGTTCCATGCACAACCCTCTCTGTGAAGAAATACTTCCTCACATTACCTCTGAGCCGTCCCCCCTCTATCTTCAAATTGTGCCCCCTTGTTTTAGCACATCTCTTTTTCTGAAAGATGCTACCCTCTTGGACTTTGTTGATTCCCTTGAGGTATTTGAAAGTTTCCATCTTGCCCCCCTTTCCTTGAGGCTATACATCTTTAGTTCTTTAGTCTTTCTTCATATGTCTACTGATGCAGTCCCTGCATCATTTTGGTTACCCTCCTCTGGACAGCCTCCACCTGTCTATGTCTTTGCGGAGATGGGGTCTCCAGAACTGTACACAGTACTCCAGATGTGGTCTTACCAACTGTCTGTACAGAGGGCCAACAACTTCCTGTTTTCTACTGGTGATGCCTCTCCCTATTCATCCCAGTATCCCCCCAGCCCTCCTTACTGCCTTCTCACATTGCTGGCCCACCTTTAGGTTGTCTGATATGACTACCCCCAGGTCCCTTTCCATTTCTGTTGTTGTCAGTATCTCAACCCCCATTGTGTACTCTTCCCCTGGGTTTTTGTTTCCCAGGTGCATTACTTTGCACTTCTTTGCATTGAATCTAAGCTGCCATACCTTTGACCATTCCTCCAACCTTAAGTCCCTTTTCATCCTTTCCACCCCACCTTGTGTATCAACCCTGTTGCAGATCTTTGTGTCATCTGCAAAGAGACATACTTTCCCTTCCAGTCCCTCTGTAATGTCATTTATAAAGACATTAAAAAGGACCGGTCCCAGTACTGAACCCTGCGGTACCCCACTAGTAACCCTCCTTTCTTCACTGTGGACTCCATTTACTATTACCCGCTGTGTCCTGTTGTCCAACCAGTGTTTTACCCAGGCAACCACCCTAGGACCCACTCCCAGGCTGGCTGATTTGTTTATTAATCTTTTGTGCTGGACTGTGTCAAATGCCTTGCTAAAGTCTAGGTAGGCCATGTCCACAGCCCCTCCCTGGTCTACTGCTTTGGTCACCCAGTCAAAGAAATCAATTAGATTTGTCTGACATGACCTGCCTGCTGTGAATCCATGCTGCCTTGGGTCCTGTGCCCCACCGGCCTCTAGGTACTCAACAGTTCTTTCCTTCAGAAGTGATTCTGTCATTTTTCCTACCACTGAGGTCAAACTGACAGGTCTGTAGTTTCCTGCCTCTGTCTTGCTCCCACTTTTGTGAAGGGAAATCACATCCGCCCTCCTCCAGTTCTCAGGTACCACCCCATCCTCCCATGATTTATTAAGAAGGGTAGTCAGTGGTGTTACTAGTTCTTCCCTTAGTTCTTTCAACATTCTGGGGTGAATCCCATCAGGCCCCATTGCTTTATCCATCTTCAGTTTTAAGAGTTCTTTCATAACCCTTTCTTCTGTGAAAGGACTAATATCAACCCCCCTATCCAGAGTGCTTCTATTGACCGGATTAGGTATTTCCCCCTGCTTTTCCATTGTGAATACTGAGCAGAAGTATTTGTTCAGTATCCCTGCTTTTTCACTGTCGCTCTCTGCCCAACTACCTTCCTCTTTGTTCAGCCTCAGTATCCCTGCCTTAGTCTTTCTTTGCTCCCTAATGTACCTATAAAAGGTTTTATCCCCCTTCTTAACCGAGTTGGCTATCTTTTCCTCGGTTTGGGCCTTTGCTATTCTGACTGCCTTCCCCGCTTCCTTCTGCTTTAACTGGTACAGTTCTCTGTCCTACTCCTTCTGTGTTTCCTTATACTTCCTGAATGCTACCTTTTTTTCCCTTACCATCCTCGCCACTTCTTTTGAGGACCATAGAGTTTTTTTCTTTCATTTTGATTTGTTTATTTGCTTCACACAAAGACTTGTTGCCTCTGAGATGGCGGTTTTGATGTTTCCCCATCGTTGCTCCACCCCACCTTCTTGCCTCTTTGCTAGTGCTTTTCTGAGGCACTCTCCCATTTTGACAAAATCAGCCCTCCTGAAGTCCAGTACCTTCACTTTTGTGTGGCTTGACTCTACAGCTAAGTTTATCATGAACCACACTGTTTGGTGGTCACTTGTTCTCAGATGGCTACCAACTTCAAGATCAGAGATCCTCTCTCCATCCACATTTGATAGTACCAGGTCTAAGATTGTTCTCTCCGGAGTGGGTTCCAAAACTAGCTGTCTAAGGCATGCCCCCTGTAGGGCATTGAGAATGGCCCTGCTCTTGGATGTGGCTGCAGCAAAGGTGCTCCAGTCAACATCTGGCATATTCAGGTCCCCCATCAGCAATATCTCCCCTTTCTCTGCCATCCCAAGGATGCCTTCTATCATTTCCTTGTCCATTTCCTCCCCCTGAGACGGGAGTCTGTATACAACCCCTGTGTGGATTGTGGAGCCATTTCCAGTCTCCAGCGTGACCCACAGTGCCTCATCTCCTCCCTGTTTACCCTTTAGTTCTGTTGCTTTGATCCCTTCACTTACATAGAGAGCTACTCTTCCTCCTCTTCTTCCCTCCCTGTCCCTCCTGTAGATTGTGTACCCTGGTATGTTGACATCCCAGTCATGGTTCTCTGTGTACCATGTTTCTGTGACTGTCACAATATCCAGGCACCACTCTTCCATCAAGGCCACCATTTCAGGGAGCTTTTTTACCTAGACTACGGGCATTGGTACTCATTACCCTCCATTTTTTTATGGCTTTATTTCTTTTTGCCCCATCCCTGTTCCTACTGCCTTTGTCTTTTCCTCCATTTACCCCTGCCCTTCTCCCTATCAACTGCTCTATTTTGGTGCTTACCTCACTAATTACTCTGATTTTTGGGGGGGGCTAGGATTTCCCTTCTCCTCTTCAGTGCCTCCCACCTTGGCTAGTTTAAATGCTTGCCACTGAAGCATTTAAACCTCTCACCTAGGATCCTCGTTTCCCTCCAGGATAGATGCAGACCATCACTTCTGTATAGGCCTGCATCCCCTCCAGGTGGAACCTCAGTCCCCAATGAAGCCAAATCCCTGAGCTCTGCACCAGCTTTTCAACCAGTCATTGATCCCATGGTGTGGAGTGCCCTAGCCTCATCCATGCCACAGACAGGTAGCACTTCTGAGAAAGTTACCATGTGTGCTACTTGTCTAAGGCCCCTCCCCAAATCCACAAACTCCTGTTGCACTGCTCTGATCCCATTCTCAGCCAGGACACAGAAGCCTGGTGCTTCTGTGTCATATGCCTTCAGTTTATTTAATCTTGCCTCCTTTTCAGCTGTGTATGTTTTGTCCTCCTCCTGCTGTTCCCAATCCTCCTTTCCTTGCTACTATCCTCTTCCTCCTGCAAATTATTTCTGCTTTGCTCCTATTTTCTAATGTGCAGCACTCAGCTGCCCTTTCCTTGCTCAGCCCACACCAGCAGTCTACCAGACTATGTCCCTAACTCTACCTGGTGAAGTATTGACTGAAGGTAGGCTTGCCCTATCTACCAGTCATGGGAGCTTGTTTCATCCAATTATAATCCCTACCAATGACATTCTATACCAGCAATCCAATGGTCTTCATCCCTAACTCTACCTGGTGAGGTATCGAATGAAGGTAGGCTTGCCCTGTCTACTGGGGATGGGAGCCTGTTTCATCCAACTACGATCTACCAGGCTTGGCCTGTCTACCGGAGTTGGGAGTCTGTTTCATCTGATTATAGTCGCTACCAATTCCAATCTCTACCAACAACCCAACAATTTCTGCCCCTAACTCATGCTTTGTGCATTTGAGAGAAGGTAGGCTCACCCTGTCTACCAGAAATGGTAGTCTGTTTAATTTAGTTACTGTCCACTTCATGTCCTGCCTTATTCTTAGTTCTGCAGGTTCTACAGAACAAGATTCGAGTCTACCATCTCCAGTCAGAAATAGAAACTCTCTGACCCCTCTGTGCACCGTCTCCTGTAGTAAGGCCTTTCCTTCAACTTGCTTCCCAGCCCTAGCTGCTTGGGGAAACCCCTTGGGCTCTCAGCAAAATATGCAGCATACTGAAATCATGGCATACTCTATGTCTACTGATACATGCCTTGAAACCCCAAAGAAAGTCCTGTGAGGTCTCCTCAGACTTATTCCTCAGCTCTTCCAGCCCATCAGCAGGCTTCTAAATTGGATTACTCTACTGAAGCCTGCACTGTTCTTGTCTCGTGGTTGAACTACAAATGATGGGATCTCCAGTACTCAGCTTCTGCTCAGACTCAAGAATTGCATGATTTGTCCTAACTTCTCAGCCTCATCCTGTTTGGAATCCTGGACCAAGCCAGCTTGTTCAACCCTGGACTCTTCTTTATCATCTGTAATTCAGGACTTCATGGCTCTGCTTGCCTTTCTGGTTACCACCTGCAATCCTCTGTATCAGCACTTATGGCTCCTTTACCAGCTCCACCTACTCCAGTCTCTGCCATATCAGCTTCTACTACCATCTCCTTTATCAACAGTGCTCTGGACTTTCCTGCTCCTCTGCATCCTCATCCAAGTCTATATTCCATCCACCTAGGATCCATCAGAGCCCCGTAACTCAGACATCTGGTTTGTCACCTGCAGCATCAGTTCTGTGTTATTGCAGTCTGTGGCTCCTGGACTTCTGATGGCTTGTCTGCATCTGCATTTGTCCTAGCTTCCCATCTATGCTGCACCAGGATCCATTCTGATTTCTATCAAAGGTGCGTGGTGTTGGCCTCTCATATCTTCTGCAGCATTTCCCTTTGGATTTCTCATGGACCCCTCAAGCATCTCAGTGCTCCCCTCCTGTACCTGATGCAGCCATACTCTTCAGTCTGCCATGCAGGAACCTGGTTTCATTCCTCTGCTGTTCAGAGATGTTCTTAGACTTGATTGCTCCTAGATTCTTTTCAGTGCCCGCCATTCCTCCCTATCAAATCCATACCATTGCTATCACTGCGAGGACATTTGCTGGCATACTCCATATTTTTGTCAACTTGTCTGCTTTTTTGGTCCTTATCCACTCCTTGCATTGCTTCATTGCTTCCCTCCACCATCCATTCTGCACCCTGTGCTCATATTCACAGGACCATGACAATCACTGGATGCTTTGGCCCTGACTCCTGCCTCCCACATGCCGATATCACAGACGTATTCTATTGTTCCCCATTTATCTGTCTGTCTGGCATGTCCATGGCATTTCTTGGATGGACTGCCTTTATTTTATAGAATATCTTCTGTTCAGCAGCTACAGTAGCCTGAGGCTTTGACATGTTTGCTGCCATGCTTTTTGGCATTACTTACTGTTTGTCTCCATTTAGCAATTTTTATCTGTTCGATTACTTTTCCTAATTGATCTGCCAGATTCTCCTCCTGAAGCTCGTAGTGCTGCTCCTGTCCAGTCATTTCAAAAACTGTTAGTTCTTCTGTCTGAATAGAAACAACCCAGGCTCAGCAAAATCCTTTGAGTTCCTTGGCATATTGTTGGATTCAGACTACTAAACTCTACAAGATCCAAGCTTTCATGGAGTTCTCTTTGAACCAATTCCTCTTGCATGAAACATGAACTTATTTACTTCCTGGGTTACCTCAACTTCACAATGACAAGAATTTTTTAAGGTTGGTCCTTTACATCCAACTTATTGGCACTGGCATCACTGGCTTCTGAATTGCACCATCATATCCACTCTTTGGCTACTGCAAATCAGATCTAGCTATATGATCCCAATTCTACCATCCTAGAATGGCTGTTCAATGCTCTTCATGACCCTTCCATTCTGTATCTCACTATATGCCAATGCATCTCCAACACAAGGCTATCCTGCTGTCTTTGATTCATCCTACATCACTGCTCCCTGGACTCTGGATATTACAATACTTCCTGAATTCAACAGTTCCTTTTCAAGATTTACCCAATTATGCCAGTTGCCTTCCTTGAGGTCATCGCTGGACCCTTTAGAGAGTATCCATCTTTCCCGATAATTAGCTACAATGAATATAATCATCAAAGGCAGATCTTCATCCTATTCCATCATGTTATTCATGTGGTAATAGAAGTGGTTATCGCTTTACAATTTCACATCATAATGGTTCCATATCTGGTTATGCAAGTGCCGTAGCTGATGTGCTATCTTGTTTCCAATGTCAGACCTTTCATCGCCTCCGTCCTCCAGCAGATTCAGTCATTCCTCCTCTTTTATATCTAGAAACCTCATAGTGTGTTAGAATTTTAATCACAGTAAGTGAACACCACATGGGGGCCACCTTAGATCCTGCCACCCAAGCTACTTCTACTTCAGTGTGAACAGTATTCCTCATGCTGTGCATTGCAGTCCTCTCTGAATACTTCTGACCTCATAGAACATATACTAGCATTTCTAACTTTACCATCAAGCCTTGAAACTATCATACAGAGCAATCAAGTTATACCTATCAGGGATCCAGTTATTGTCATCAAATCCTACTCTATCCTCGTCTTTACTGCTTCAGTTGCACTTCTTCTACTGGGTATCCAAAGAGCTTCAATCACTTAAACTCCTTGTCATCTCTCTGTTAATGGCACTATAATGAAAAACATAGTGGAACTATTGAACTTGGATCCACTTTATTCTACCTCAAATATCATGATTTCTTCTGTTACTTTCTCTAGCCATCTTTAGATTCCTAAATCATGGACAACTCATTATCCCATCATCCTTCTGCCAATTTCCTGAAGATCACCAATTTACTGAAAAGGGATGCTCATTATATCCCACTACTACCTTCTTCAAAGACTGACAGATCACATAAAGGAGTTCATATAACCTATTAACTACTCTTTAATTACTGGAGTCTGGTAGCTCATCAAAACAAACTCTTGATTGCCTCATGCTCAGATCCATTACATCCCCCATTTATCTCTGATAAACAATCACCTAGGACCACAAAATGGTTCCAGGATCATGACTGAACCTTTCTTTAATGGATTGGACTTAATCCATAGTCATAATCAGGATATTCATTCATATTGGAGCAGCTTCTTCAGCCTCCAAAAATAACATCCCTGCACTCATCATCAAGAGACTTGGAAGATGGACTTCATCAGAATTTGAATTCTACATCCTAAAGCAGAACCAGAAATCAGCACACGTATGTAGGATCATCTCCTCTTACTTTGCCCAGAGGATGGGCAGGTTGGTAGCCATGGGTCCCCAAGGGTTTCCTCCACAGAGGGATTTCCCTTTCCTGTGTGCTACTGGTCACACTCTCTGTGAGTTGAAGGAGGTAATCTTTTTGAGCCTTCTATTCTCTACACGCTACCTGACTTATCTATGAAGGGTGGGAATAAAAAAAGGCCAAAGTTTTCTACAGTATACACAAGCACTACTCTATTTACCAAGCACTAAATGGGAGGGCTGAAGCCCAAGGTTCAATGTAGGAGAATAGCCCCTTCCCATGTTCCAAATAAAAGTTAGGGTCTCCCAGCAACTCTCACTTAGCATGTTTTCAAACACCCATCGTCCTCCCCTTCCTCCACCTCCTCTGGCACTCTTCTCACTCTTGGTGTTGAGCCTTCTATTCCCTACATGCTACCCAGCTTATCTACCAAGGGTAGGAATATAGAAAGACCAAAGGTTTTTACTGTATACACAAGTTCTGCTCTATTCACCAAACATTGAAATACTTGCTAGATACTTTTAAACATAGAAATGTAGAAACACAGGCAATGATGGCATAAAAAGACCAAAGGTTCATCCAGTCTGCCTGACTTCCCTTTTCAGCTCTGTGTGGCCTACTGTTCCTCCAGGGTCCTAGCCCTCCCTACCCCCCATCCATTCTCCTCTCAGATTCTGATGCCTCAAGCAACCACTATACCTTCCATTCTGTCCCAGCGATGTTTAGAATGGTTCTTGCATCCAACAGCTTGGTTGGTAGTCTGGAGTTTTTGTTCCCTAGGTGCATCACCTTGCACATTTTGGCATTAAATTTCAACTGCCAAACCATTGACCACCCCTCCAGCTTTTGCAAGTCTCTCTGAATTGCATTTATTCCTTCATCACTATCCACCCTCCCACAGAGCTTAATGTCATCTGTGAAGAGACACAGCCCTCCCTAGATCCCCTCACCAATGTCGCTGATGAACATGTTGAAGAAGATCTGACCAAGGACAGACCTCTGTGATACCCCGCTCATGACCTCCCTCTGTTCTGATTTAACCCCGTTGACCACTACCTTCTGCTGCCTGCCATTTAGCCAGTTACCTACCCAGTTTACTAAGACCTTAGCCTCACCCAAATCATCCATCTTCTTTAGCAAGAATCTGTAGGGTACTGAGTTGAAAGCCTTTTAACAAATCCACAGTGTGGTCACTATCCAATTTTCTCATCACTAAGTCAAAGAAAACTATAAGGATAGTTTGATAAGACCTCCCTGCCATGAATCCATGCTGTATACTTTCCTGGAGACCATTGCTCTCTAAGTAATACATAAAATCCTCTTTGACCAGTGATTCCATCAGTTTTCCTAGAATAGTGGTAAGACTGACAGGTCTGCAGTTCCCTGCTTGTTCTCCCATTATAAAGCACAACTATGTCAGCCACTCTCCAATCCTCTGGAACCAGCCCTGTCCTTAGACAGCAATTAAATAAAGCTACCAGGGGACCAGCCAGTTCTGCTGTCAATTCCAGGGTATCCTTGGATGCAAACCATCTTGTCCTGGGGTCTTATCAATGTTTAAGCTTGCCAGCCCTTTCAGAACCCTTTTGCTAGCAAATGTTGGCTGTCTCATCTCCAGGACCCCATTACTGGGCATTTTGATGCCACTCTCTGGCAAGGGCCCACCTTCCTCCCTGCTGAAAACTGAGCAAAATAAATCATTAAGGATGGTGGCCTTTTGCCCATCCAGTTCAGTACCCTGTCCCCCTCTCTTAGCCTCACAGTTCCCCCTCCTTTTTTTGTGTCAGTAATATACATGAAGAACAGTTTTTCTCTGCTCTTGACTCCTTTCTGCAATATGCAGCTCTGTGTCTGCTTTACTCTCCCTAAATGCCATCTTTGCCTCCCTATTTTCAGCAATATTTTTCCCATTCTTCCTCCCCCTGCTTTTCTTTAAATTTGTAGAAGGCCTTTCTCTTGGCCCTCACCACTTCCCTGACCCTTTCTGAGAACCATAGTAGTCTCTTGAACCTGTTTTTTTTTTGGTTACCATTCTCATGCATATCTTAGATTCACTAAGAATGGCCTCCTTAATTACACCCATCTCTCTTCCACACCATCTCTGTTGTCCACCCTTACTAACTTATCCCTTACCATCTCCTTCAGCCTATTGAAGTCTGACCTGCTAAAATCAAGGACTTTAGCTCTCGATTGCAGTTTACCAGACCCGAGGGCCAGTTCAAACAAAAAAGGAGTTACGGTCACTGTTCCCTAATGGCTCCCCTACTCCTACAGTTCCTACCACCTCCGAGTTGGTAAGTACCACATTGAGAATTGCAGTCTGCCTGGTGGGTTCCTTAACTAACTATACCAGCAGACTGTCCTGGAATGCATCCAGCAAGAATTGGTTTCTGCTGCTCCTGGCCACTAGAACATCCCAATTAATGTCCTTTAGCAATACCTCTTTCCAGTTCTTCCCTGAGCTCTCTGTCCCTCTCCTCCCCTTGTCCCACTGGTTTATAGTTTACCCCCAAGCACAGTTTCTTACCTGAGGCTGCTATGAGTTGCACCCACAATGATTCAGTCTCCCCATTACTACCCTGATGCACTCATCTTTTGTCACTGCTATGCCCTCCTTGGCATAACATAGAAATATAGAAACATAGAATTTGACGGCAGATAAGGACCACTTGGCCCACCCAGTCTGCCCATTTCCCTACCTACTGGATAAGCTGCAGATCCTAGTTAACCAGCAGCCTACTTCTTCCTACCCCCACCCCCCAGAATTGCCTTATGACTATCCCATGCATGCTTGAATTCTACCATTGATTTTGACTCCACAACCTCCTCTGGAAGGCTGCTCCATGCATCCACAACCCTCTGTGAAAAATACTCTAAATTACCTCTGAGCCTTCCCCTATCTTCAAATTGTGCCCTTGTTCATACACATCTCTTTTTGAAAGATGCTACCCTCTTGGACTTTGTTGATTCCTTGAGGTACTTGAAAGTTTTATCATGCCCCCCTCTCCCTCCTTTCCTCGAGGCTATACATATTAAGCTCCTTAAGTCTCTCTTCATATGTCTTCTGGTGCAGACCCTGCACCATTTTAGTGCCCTCCTCTGGACAGCTTCCATTCTGTCTATGTCTTTATGAGTTGGGTCTCCAGAACTGCACACAGTACTCCAGATGGGGTCTCACCAGCTGTCTGTACAGAGGGATAATAACTTCCTGTTTTCTACTGGTGATGCCTCTCCTATGCATCCCAGTATCCCCCAGCCCTCCTTGCTGCCCTCACATTGCTTGCCCACCTTTAGGTCATCTTATATGACTACCCCAGGTCCCTTTCCATTTTGTTGTTGTTAGTATCTCACCCCCATTGTGTACGTTTCCTGGTTTTGTTTCCCAGGTGCATTACCTTGCACTTCTTAGCATTGAATCTAAGCTGCCATACATTTGACCATTCCTCTAACCTTGCCAAGTCCCTTCTCATCCTTTCCACCCCACCTGTGCATCAACTCTGTTGCAGATCTTAGTGTCATCTGCAAAGAGACATTTTTCCTTCCAGTCCTTCTGCAATGTCGCTTATAAAGACATTGAAGAGGACTGTCCCACATCTGAACCCTGCGGTACCCCAATTAGTAACCTCCTTTCTTCTGAGTGGACTCCATTTACTATTACTCTCTGTGTCCTATTCTCCAGCCAATTCTTTTACCCAGGCTGTCATCTTGGGACCCACTCCCAGGCTGGCTAACTTGTATATTAATCTTTGTGTGGGACTGTGTCAAATGCCTTATAAAGTCTAGGTAGGCCATGTCCACAGCCCTCCCTGATCTTCTACTTTGGTCACCCAGTCAAAGAAATCTATCAGATTCATCTGGCATGACCTTCCACTGTGAATCCATGCTGCCTAGGGTCCTGTGCCCCTCTGGCCTCTAGATACTAGACAATTCTTTCCTTCAGAAGTGATTCCATCATTTTCCCTATCACTGATGTTAAACTAACAGGTCTGTAGTTTCCTGCTTCTGCCTTGCTCCCACTTTTGTGAAGGGGAATCACATCTGCCCTCCTCCAGTCCTTGGGTACAGGCTACTCCCCTCTTCTACCTGTTTCTCTATCCCTCCTGAACATGATGCACCGAGGGACTCTCAGTACCTAGTCGTTATTTCACAAAGCCCATGTTTCTGTTATGGCCACAAAGCCCACCTCAGTATCTGCCATCAACATCTGGTGCACACTGATTTTATTACCTAGGCTCCTGGCATTAGGGCATATCCCCTTCCATCTGGACTCTGATCATGCTTTGTTACTACCCTTGTGCTTTTTTCCATATAGTTTTTTGCCCTCCGCCTCCATCTTGCACCCTTCATCAGGCCCATTCCTCAGGACCCCCAGTTCCAACTGCTACTCCCCTTTCCATCCTATGTGGTGGAGATCGACACAGTGTGGGACCTGAGAGTGCCAAGGGGCCATCATACACGGTGATGGGGGGACATACTGTTTTTCATGGTTTTCTTCCCTTGCACCAAGGGGCCATGGCAGACATGGTTGAGCATGCGCGTGGAGGCACACATGCACTCTGGAACCAGTTGCCCTAGTCCACCCCCCCAGCCTAGCACCAGCCCCCCATTGCCTGATGTTACCACTGAGCCTCCACTTGGTGGCAACCAAGGGCTGGGAAGACTTGCCTCCAAAATTTGGGAGAGAAGAGCTGCCAAGTGTTTGCTTGATCCTTCTCCCAGCCCACCCACCTCTGGCCAACCCTTGATGGCCTGAGCTCATTCCAAAACTTGGGTCATTGGTGTGGAAGAGGTAAGGCACCTAAAGCACTTCAGCCCTCTGCACCACTGGTCTGGCTACTACCCTTGTACTTTGCATGTCCTCTCATCCCTATTTTTCTTGGTGCTTGCACCCTTTGCATTAACCCTCTCCAAAGTCCCTTCAACTAGTCCAGTATGGGCCAGAGCTTTCTTTGTACCTGCTATGCTATTACAAGTATCCACATGTGGGTGAGTACTAGTGAAAATCCCTTCCTCTTCCCTGCCATTCAGTTTCCCCTAGACCCAGTCTCCCCAGCAGACAGTTTAAATATCCGATACTGACATCAAACTTCTTTTCCAGCACACAGACCCCATCTTTTTTAGTTTAACTTCAGTAAATGATGCACAAAACCATTTGCCTTGGTTTGTTTGAGCTGTAACAATATAAGGCTGTATTTAGGAACATAGCCACATACACTGGAATGCAGTGTAGCAGCTGGTGTGTAATTGCACACCCAAGGAGGCAAGCAAAACAAGCAGCATTTACCAACAGCAACACATGCAGATGGAGAGGTACAGAGGGGCATAGTGGAAGGCACGGAGCAGGGCATGAGAGGGACCACTGGAGGCCAGTCCACCCCTTGACCTCACCACACAAGGTTTTCCGTACTGCCACAGACACACAGAACCCCAATGCACATGCACGCTTGTGCATGTGGATTGGTGTACTTGAAAGTAATCATGCAAACCACAGAGGACAGCAGCCATGGGTGCCAGTCTGGAGATGTAATGTCCATGCCACTGATGCATGCCCTTCCAGTGCATAAGACATGTAGGAATAAACTATCTATGCATTATTGTTGACACCTGTCTGATGTGTCCACATTAGGTGTGTGTGTGGATGTTATATACATGTCACAGTACCAGAGTACAGTACTGTCCTGTGTGTTGCCCATGCACCATGGCCCAGGGCATGGTATCAGTGCTGCCACAACCACTAAAGCCCAGGGATTGAGATGGACACCAACACATGAATAGCCCTTAAAGGGGAAGGCTGTCATTGGGTGTAAGCAGGACTCATGCTGTAGTGTGTGCCAAACCCCATCACTATGCAGAGACTGTCACCGCATACCACAGGTCCCTGCCCATGATATGACCACTGAACAAAAGAGGGGTGTGGCATGCACAGACAGCTAGCTGGCTTGTGTGATTGGTCAGACATCTTGGGTGTGAGCAGGGAGCTGAACAGATGCCAGGTTCAGGATCCAGAGACTCAGCATCCTCACATTGCAGAAACCACTTGAATGGCCCCTCCAGTCGGTAGACTGTAAACCTTGGGGAGAAGCCAGTACTGCAAGCATGTCAGATGTGTGGGACTGGCTGTGCCTGTAGTGGAGGACTGTTGGTGAGTACCCTTTCCACCACGTTAATGGTCAGAGTAATAAGGGATAGGGATTGCAGTAACATATCCAATGAAGAGGATGCGTGGTTAAGGGGGGGAGTCAAGCATCAAGGGAAACAGAAGGACTGTTGTGTGCACCACAGCTGGTGTGCCACACAGAGGTGACCTAAGGATAGGTAATTCAAGATATGCACTCTAGCAGGTGGTCACAAGGCAGAAACAAAGTATACTGCACAATGGAAATGGTGCATATCCCAACAAACAGATATGCAAGATGATGCACTATAAAAGCAGTCCAGTCTGGTTAGCTATAAAGTATAGGGGCAAATGCTATATAAGTGTAGAAAGGATGGGTAGTGTATACAGTGAGATGAGCACTAATTTGTGTGTCTTGTTTGCAGAGTGTTGAAATGTCCAGAAGTAGAGACCCACTAGAAGTGACAGTACCCCTAGGTATACCAGAATGGCTGCTGAGAAGAGAGTCAAGCACTGGCCGTGCCCCACAAGTGCATGACCACTGTGACATGTGCAGCCACAGGGGCCCCAATGTCAAATTACTAAGCCTATGCAAGGGGTACTGAGTACCTTCCAGGATAAGACCACTGAAAGCAACAGTGTCTGGGGCTGATTTCATCAGGAGATAATGTGGCATTGAAGGTTGAAGACTGGAGCAGGTGGCTCCTTGCAAAGCAAGGGCCGGTGCTACTACCACTATCACCATCTTGGATGACCAAACCTCTGAGTCCCAATGAAGGGTGATGGACATTGTAGACAGTTGATCTAGGGACCACAGAATGGAGCTGGAGGGGTGACTCATGCCACAGAGTAGCACAGCAATGGGGCCAGCCTCCAAGGGACAACAGCAGTGTGAAGCTCACTTGGACACAAATGTGACCCCACAAGTCACAGCAGTGACATCTCACCCTATGGTTGCCAGGACAATCACAGTGGTAATGCCTCCTGCTGGACCATCTGGATGACCGTGGGTCAGAAAACACAGCGCATCAAAGGCAGGGAGAAGTGGCAATACAAGCTGGCCAACATCAACAGCTGCTACTGGGGGAGGCTACAGAAAAGGACACATCCCACCTCCTCCGATATCACAAGGGACAATGACTGCAGTCAGAGCAGACCCCACAGGGCCATGTAGGACCAATACCAGAGTGGACAAGGTGGAGAGGATGATGTGCAGTCGTGTGGAGATGGAGTACCACATTCACACCTATCTGCACATCCTGGAGGTGCTCTGGGATAAGATTGAATGGAACAGGCAGAAATGGGTGTATGAGACAACCCTGGAAAAGATCCACATGAAGCATGGCCTGGGGAAGGACACTGCAATGCCACATCTCTTGGAGGCCAGGGTGCATGCCAGGCCCCTCATGGACACTGTTTACTAGGGGCTTGCCATCATGAAACACCAGGTACAGTTCCAGGACGTAGGGGACAACAGAACAGAGTTAGCTGTGGATACTATGGACTTGATCATCCACCCCTGCACCATGCTGGTCCCTTGGTACTATTTCTAGCCAGCCACAGGGGTAATGGCACACCCCACTGGGGATGGCCTACGTCATCACTGATTTCCATGACACAGACAGACGTGTTGGGACACCATGGTGAGGGCCCATGATTGCAAAGCAGCCCCCAACCACATTCAGGACATTTGTTTATCTTTACCCCTGGATGGACTACTAGGGACACCTCCTCTGTTGTGACAATAACAATGCATAACATTGTCATGTTCATACAATTGGCATGTCTCTATCACATATAAGGCTGCACTGTTACTGTTGTGTAATGGTGTTGGTACAGCCATGCTGGTGCCTTTAATGCCATACAAATATTGCACTCTTCTAAAGTCTACTGTGCCAACTGGTTTCTTACATGGGTATGGGGTTGTACAGATCCTAGGGTGTCTCTATCTAGGAGCAGCCCATTTGGGGGACATATGTAGTAGGGGGGAGTGGGGATTATGTATTATGTATGCCAACATGGGGTAGTTGCACCAAGTGACTGTACCATAGGATTCTGTATTGGTACCCATGTGTCACACCTTTACTGTGTACAGTGCGTTACAGCACCATTTCCACCTGGTGCTTCAGGGGCCCCATATTGTGCCCTGGACCACACACTGTATGTGGGGGGTTTGGGACCCATTCCTGGTTTCACTGGATGCCCCCAGCTCATCCATAGCCTACTGCTACACACTCCAGGGTGCACTGCAGGGCACTGGGGATATATGGTCTACACTGAGGAAACTGTGTACTGTGTGGTAAGGAGAGTGGCTGCTGCTGCTACACTGTGTACCATGCCCATCTGAGCATTCCCACGCAGGACATCGAATGTGGCATCATTTCACCAGGACCATAGTCCAGTACAGGTCTATCCCTCATATCCCTACACCTCTGTGGCATATGTGTCACGTGGGTGGTTGGGGTACAACTGCAGTGTATGATCGGATGTCCCTGTAGAATGGTGGCTGTTGGGGGCATGCTCCATTGTTTATGGCAGGGATCTGCCTTGCATAACTGTGCTGCAGACTGTGCATGTTTCTTTTCAACATAAACAGCACTGTGCATATGCCTTCAACCACACATGCAGCATGTGTCTATCCCAGTAGCGTTATTTCACCAGAATCATAGGGGTGCCAAAGTCCAATTTCAGAAGAATCAAAGTGGTTGCAAAAACTCCTCTAAACACCAAATTTATATCCATCAGTACTAGATAGACTTTGTTTTAGGGGTTCTTGGGGGTTGCAGTTGACATCATAGTGGTTTCAAAGAAATCAAAGGGGGTCTCAATCCCTGGCTTCCCCTAAATGATGCTCTTGGTCCATGGCACTAGATCAATACAGTGAAATCAAACCCAGCATGGTCAAAAACCATGAAGGAAAAATGGCGTTGTCAAAAATAGCTCCCAGCAAAAACATCATAGGCAACAACATTGCCAAAGGTAGAAGTCCAAAAACACACCAACAACCACTACCATGGCTAACAAAATGCAAGTAAATCAAGTTTTTGTCCCTGAAATTTACATAAGCAACTCCACAGGGGTGGGGGAGTGTGGATGGAACTTGGAGATGAAGAGAAACTTGGGGAGATTGTTACATCAGTGAGTGTGAGGGGACAAAAAAAAAAAAAACTTCGGGAAGGGGACAGAAAACACAACATTTGAAGTCCAGGAACAGAATCCTGGTCTCCGGGTCTCCACTGCCTTAGCTGCTCGTACCTTCGCCCTCTCTATCATGTGAGCAGCTCAGACAGGCACCACACTGCTCACAAATTGTACATGTCCTCCTCTCTGACAACAGCTACAGGGGTAGCGGTAACTCTACTTGCTCTATGCTAACTCTGTCGCTGTCAAGTCAGACACGATTTTTGAAGCGCGGTTCTTCCCACACTATACTGATCATGACATATTCATCTGGTACGCTGGTCCATCCAACACATCTCTGCATGGAGCTTCCCTGAGGCATGCACACATCATGCTTATGCATTCTGCATGCCCTGGCTGTGCATCCTACTTAGGCAGAATGTGCACATGATTCTTGTGCAGTGTGCAGCATCCTACGATTGTTTCTGAATATAAGCCATAATGCACAAATGTAATCTTCTTTCCCAACCAAGACCCACTTGAAAATAAGATACTACACTTTATGTTGCTTTTCTTGATGTGAAGAACTTCTATGGCTCCTGTTAGAATCCCTATGTAGATAAATTATGTACAATTAGGGCTCTTTAAGGACCTGTATGTACTACAGTAATTAATTAGTATTCTCATGCTGCTCAATGCTAAACAGCATGCCTGGGTTTTCTTTATTAAGCATTTGCTTAAATGTATTATGAACTGGTACAATAAAAGTGAAGCTCTCAGTTGTTAAATCTGAATTTAATGAAGTGATGCATTAGTATTATAAGCATGGTGAAAGTCATAGCATTGATAGATACGTTTTAATCTTTGATTATTTTTTAAGCCATTGCTTACAGATTGGTATTAGGGTGTCTAAATTATTGTAATGTTTGGAGGGGATCCACTCCTTGTATGCCTTCAATTTTAAAGAATCTGCAGGGAGTGTTTTTTAATTGACGAATCAGTATCAATGGTTTGCAATATAAATGTGATTCTGTGAGTGGCACATACACTTTTGACAAAGCATCTTCCAACACGAAACGTTGAGTGATGTGTTCCTGCTGCTATCTGCTTTTTATCCATTTCATAACTATGAAATGTGCAGATTTTGTACAGTAAAACATATACATTTAGACCTGTAGATACTGTATGTACAGATTGTTTGATACAAGACTGGTTGGTCTGCCTAACTGTCATTAATGTTTCACACCGTGCTGTCCTTTCCTATCAGATGTGCACTTTGCACTTTATCAAACATAGATAGACTTGACTTAAATAGACAGGGGGACCTAGCAGCAGCTTGATTAACAACTTCTTTCTATGAACCTTGCAGATAATGCTTTTATTCCCTTACCTCCCATGCTCTGCTATGTTGAGTTCCAGTTGATACAGATCAATGGAAAGAAAAGCATGTCGGCAGAGGTGAATAGTTCATGTTGCTGAAGCCCGTTCTGCTAGACCAGTGGTTTCTTGCAGGACAACCATGCCCAGACCATGGCAGTAGTGCTGGCAGCACGCTGACCTCCGCACAGGCTACTGAAAATCAGTGCTCACCTCCCCAGGCCAAAAAAATTGGATGTGGCTAAATTAAGAGAACAGCAGCATCAGCTAAATCCTGAATGAATGGCACAGGAATCATCTCCCACATCAAAGCCTTCTCCTTTGGGCACTATGGAGTACACACAAGAAAGGTTGGGCAGAACCTTAGATAAAATACTTTTGTGGAATGAGAGGCATGACAGAAGATCTGATGCCGTGTACAGAATTCCTTCAGAGATCAGTCAGGTGCATGCATCAGAGGAGGTATCCAGAGAAACTGGCTGAACACACTAACACTCTAATCAAGCAGGATTCAAAAATAGCTACATTGCAGGCGAATTGCCAAAGTTTTTTGAAAGATAATTATAAGATGAATCAGAAATGAGAAAATAATGAAACCTTACTAAGATACAAAAATATGCTTTGGTGTCCCTGATCAATTTAACGCAGATTTTCAAGATGACAGAAAGTTAGTGAAAGACATTTTAGTTAATATTATTTTCCGAAGGATAGTCCTCCTTTACTAACCCATGCCTTCAGGGTTCCCAAAAAACATCAGGAAGTATTTGGGACTGTGTTTATTAAATCTACCATTCCAGCTACTTTCGCCTTTGATTCAGATTGGGACTTTGTTTTTAAATTAGCCAGACTTGTTTTTAAATTAGCCAGACTATAAGGATTACTGGAATACAGAAACAATAAATATTATATCTACCCTAATTATTGTTGTGCCACACAGCAACATCACTGGACCTTGTACTCACCAATGGGGACAGCATTTCAGATGTCACAGTAGGTGGCCACCTGGGGACCAGTGATCACTGTATGGTGTGGTTCAATATAAGTACTAGGGCAGAATGAAACCATACACAGGTGAGAGCTCTGGACTTCAGGAAGGGTAATTTTAAAATGATGGGGGAAAGCCTAAGGGATGCCTTGGTGGGGGAGGACTTGGGGGGAGTGAAGAAACAGTGGGCAAATCTCAAAGGAGGGATAGAAGAGGCAACAAACCTCTGCATCAGACAAGTAAGCAAAAGCATGAGGAAAAAGAGAACACTATAGTTCTCAAAAAAGGTGGCTGGGAAGGTAAGGCCAAAAAAGTTAGCATTAAGGCAGCATAAGGAGACACAAAGAGAGGAGGATAGAGAGATGTATCAAGAGAAACAGAGGGAGACGGGGAATGCAATTAGGAATGCACAGGCACAAGTGGAAGAGAAAATAACCCAGGCAGTACAGAAAGGGGACAAGATGTTTTTCAGGTATGCACAGTAAGTGAAAAAAGAAAGACGAGGGGAGGGATAGTAAGGCTTTGTAGGGAAGGAGGGAAGTGTGTGGAAGGGAACCAGGAAAACGCAGATATCTTGAACAAATAATTTGGTTCACTATTCACTGAGAAAGGGGAAGGTGAGTGACCATAGATAAGGGCCAAGAGTATTGAAGAAAGGGAGGTAGACACTAGTCCATTTACAGAGGAGAGCGTCATGAAGGAACTCGCAGATCTGAAAGTAGACAAGGCAAAGGAACCAGATGGGGTGCCTCCTAGGATACTGAGTGAGCTCAGGGAAGAGATGGCTGCACCTCTGACAGCCCTGTTCAACCACTCACTGGAGACTGGAGTGGTTGCAGAGGGCAGATGTAGTTCCACTTCACAAAAGTGGGAGCAAAAAGGAGGCTGGCAGTTGCAGGCCAATCAGCCTGACTTCAGTGGTGTGGAAATAATGGAATCACTACTTAAGGAGAGGGTTGTGGATTATCTTTAATCCAGTGTCTTTCAAGATCCAAGACAACATTGATTCACTGAGGGGGGGATCATGGCAAATGAATCTGACAGATTTCTTTGACTGGGTGACCAGGGAATTAGATCAGGGTGGAGCAGTGGATGTGGCTAACCTAGATTTCAGTAAGGCCTTCAACACCGCTCCATGTAGGAGACTTATAAACAAGCTAGAAAGCCTAGGAGTGGGTCCAAATGTGGTAAACTTGGTGAAAAATTGGTTGGGGGACAGGAGACAGAGGGTGGTGGTAAAGAGGGAGACCAGCTGGGTGTCACAGGGAACAGTACTGGGACCGGTCCTCTATAACGTCTTTATTATTTTATTTATTTATTTATTGAAAAAATCGGATTACAACCTTTGAGTCAGAGACTCACTTCCAAAGGCTTCACGTCAGAATACAAAACATAACAAGAAGCAGACATTGTATATTGTTACATATGGATGGAGGAAGACAGAGACAACAGGGTATATACATTACGTGTTGCATATAGGCAGAGTACTATAAGTAGGGGGCAAGTGAGTAGTGCTGCTAGACCTAGAAACATAGAAACATAGAATTTGATGGCAGATAAGGACCGCTTGGCCCACCTAGTCTGCCCATTTTCCTACCTAACAGACAAGCTGCAGATCCTAGTTAACCAACAGCTTACTTCCTCCTACCCCCACTAGGACTGCCTTATGCCTGTTCCATGCATTCTTGAATTCCCCCACTGTTCTTGACTCCACAACCTCCTCAGGGAGGCTGTTCCATGCATCCATGTATACAGATTTGGTAGCTATACAGTCTTGTAGGGCTATACAGCTTAAGCACTTCAGCGAGTAGTACAATCAAGAATTTAATGTAAGACCTAAATGCTGGCAGGTGATGGGAGTGGAAAACCAAAATTGTCATAATACACAGTGGCAGAAGTGGGTCAGGGATATCTTTAGCCCAGGGTCTTACCGTCTGTGGCAGATATCTATATATTAGTGGAGGCAGAGGCAGTGGTGCATAGAGATTATGTGGTTCTTGAGGGCTGCTTTGAAAGGGCCTAGTCTGGGGATGGAAGTGATGGCCAGGGGGAGATCATTGTACCAGGAAGGTGCTCTTTAGGAGAAGGACCGTTGTGCCAGGGTGGTTGAGACTCTGGGAACAGCCCATATTAATTTGTCTGTTGCACGGGTTTTTGTTGTAGTATGTGCAGCATGGAGGGAGGTTGAGACTCCAGTGGGGGTAAGGCCTAGTTGGATTTTCTTAGTAAGGAGACATATCTGATAACATCTTCTTTCTGCTAGGGTGAGGATCTTTGTTAGTGTATATAAGGTACAGCTGTGGGTACGCTAATCCACTCCAGCAATGAGTCTACAGGCTTTGTTAATGGATTGGTGGATTTTGTTTAGCGCAGTGTGGTCAATGACTGAGTAGACAGTTAGCCCATAGTCTACAAGGGAGAGAACAGAGGAGGTAACAGGAATGTTTATTGCCTCAGGGGGGTAGGCTGGCTTTGTGCCGATACAGCAGCCTGTTGCGTATATTTATGGCGGAGGAAAGATTACTTATATGTGAGTGGAATGAGAGATTAGGATCAAAGGTTATGCCCAGGTATTTATAGGTGTAGACCTGATCCAGTGGGAGGAGGATTTTGGAGAAGATTGTTAGCTGGGCATTGCGGTCCTTACTCTGTCGGTGAGAGAAGAGCATTGATTTAGTCTTATTTACATTGACCACGAGTCTGTGGTCAGTGAACCAGTGTTCAACTTGGTTGAAGGCAAGTTGTAGGGAAGACTGAAGGATTGCGGGATCCGAGTGAGAGGCATACATTACGGCAACATCTGCATACAGTAGAAAGTTACAGGGACTGGATTTGGGCAGGGTATTCAGGGAGATGCTGAATAGCAATGGGCCAAGGATGGAGCCCTGAGGCACCCCAGAGCAGACTGGTAGTGCAGGTGAGAAGGTGTTGTTTATCTTCACACGTTGGGACCTGTCTGTGAGGTAACTTGTGAACCACGCGATGGGTCCAGGGGACAGGCCTGTGCTGCAAAGAGTATTTATGAGGAGGGTGTGGGAGACTGTGTTGAATGCTTTCGACAGGTCTATGAATACAGCTCCTGTTAGCAGTTTTTTATCTAGTGCACTGTGCAGCGAGTTGGAGAACTCTACGAGGGCAGTGGTTGTGCTGTGTCTGGCTCTAAAATCATGTTGTTCCCTGCATAGAAGGTCGTGTGCATGTAGGTAGTCTGTGAGTTGGTTTGCAACTATTTTTTCCAGGGCTTTTGAGAGGGGGTGGAAGTATGGAGATGGGTCTGTAGTTGTTGAGCAATGTGGGGTCCCCACTCTTCAGTATTGGAGTGACGGTGGCCTCCTTCCAGTCACCTGGAAACTGCCCAAGACACAGAGAGAGGTTGTGGAGATCAGTCAGCGGGACTAGTACCGAGTCAAGTACCAACTTAAGGATTTTCATGTCGAAGGAGTCTGTGCAGTAGGTTGAGCCCCCTAGCGCTTTTTTAAGGTAAAAACTTGCTTCATTCATAGTAATGACCTTGAGGTAGAAAGAGGGGTAGGTGTTGTTGGGTTCTGGGGAGTTAGGGGTGGGGTCAAAAAAGTTGCTTGGCAGGACTGTGCTCAGATCAGAGAATGTTGCATTCAGACTGTTGGCGATAGTGAGTGGGTCCGTTGCAATATTATTGTTGACAGATAGCTGGGCAGGGGGAGGCATTCTGGACTTCCCATTTAGTTCCTTTAGGTTGTCCCAAAACAACCTAGCATTCCCCCAGGAAGAGGCCAGGGTGGACTTGTAATAGCAGGATTTGGCCATTCTAATAACCCAGGTGCACTTGTTGTGAGCCATTTTATAGGTCAGCCTGTCCGTGTGTACCCCGGAGGTGGTTGCTTTGTACCAGAGATCGTCACGGCTCTTCAGCTGATTGAGCAGTGCTGGTGTAACCCAGGGGGCATTTTGTTTTTTGGTTTGCACATTCATGAGTGGGGCAAATGTATCACAGACCTTGCTGAATATGTGGATGAAGTATTCAAGGACAGCACCTATGGAGGGAGCATGTCTGATAGGGGACCAGTCACACTGGGCAAGGTATCTCCTTAATTTCGGGAATCCTCCAGGTTGGAGACAGCATCGGAAGAAACTACTTGGTTGGGGAAGTTTCAGCAAACATGACCAGGCAAGGAGGATGGGGGAATAGTCACTTAATGAGTCTGGCAGTACCATTACGTTTGTGATTCTGTTAGGGCGACTGGTGAGTAAGAGGTCGATGAGGGTGCTAGTACCATTTCTGGAGTTAATCCTGGTTGGCTGGTTGACTAATTGGGTCAGGTCTAGCACTAAGAGGTGTCTTTTATAGGGGATGCTGAGCTTGACAGCCGGTTCACATTAAAAATCACCCAATATAATGTGTTTAGTCTTGGGTGGGAAGCTGGAGATATAGTCTGCAAGAGATTGAAATGCTAAGGTTTGGTTACGCGGTGGAATGTACACCACAGTAATGGTAACAGGGGCTCTGGTAGTGTCTGGTGTGATTTTTACAGTTAGAGCCTGTGCTCCGTGGCACAGGGAGGGTGCCGGTAGGCTTTGGCATGGCAGGGAGTCTCGCACGTAAAAGGCACACTCCCCTCCCCGTTTGCCAAGTCTGTCTGCTCGATAAGTGGTGAGGCCAGGGAGTGCTATGGAGGGGTCTGGGACCTTCTTTGATAGCCAGGTCTCAGTGAGCGCTAGCACATCCGGTTCATGCAGCTGCATCCAGCACTGAAGCTGTGCTAATTTTTTGGGTAAGCTGCAGATATTCATAGCAGCAATACTTAGCCCATGGCTAGAGGTGCCCAGGCTGACTGAGGCGGGGCCTGGATTAGGGTGTACATTGCCTGACATTAGAAACAGCAGGGTGAAGATTCTGAGAAGGGCCAGTGTTCTCTGTTTGGTGATGTGGGCATGCTGCTTTATTTCTTGGGTATTGCCTGAGCAGGGGGTGGCCAGGGGGATGAGGGTAGGGTAGGAGAGGAATGCAATGGGACATGGAAGGTGGTGTTGAGAGGAGATGGGTGGGCGATGACTGGGGGGGGTGCAGTGGAGCTTCCATGCCAGGGAGAGTAGGTGGGAGCCTGTGTTGTGTCGCATGAGTTCCAGCAGAGTGAGCCACGGGCAAGTGACTGGGGGGTCCCAGGATGAGGATGATGGAGATGAGTAGTGAGATAAGCATTGTAATGCTGGCGAGCTGCCACCAGGGGAGATGCCAGGAGATTGCAAGGCAGCAGGGAACTATCTGAGGGTACAGGAAGGAGGCTATTAGAGGAGAGTGGGGAGGGGAGATAGGACAACAGGAGCAAGGTTATTGGAGGAGAGTGGGAGGAGAGATTGGAGGGATAGACACCAATGACATATACAGGAGAAGGTAAAGTGAATCAGGGAAAGGGGACAGAGACAATGCTGCCTCCGGTGGTGACGTGATATAAATTGCTAATAGTAAAGTGAGCTGATTGGTTCAAATACAGCCTCACTCCTATTGGTTTGATTCCAGCCCTATATGAGGGCGTGTCGACCAAGGGTGGTGGTGGGGGCGGTGGGGAGCTGATGCACAGCATCAGCAGGGCAAAATCACTAGTTGGAACTGTGCCACAGTCCTGTGTTTGCTTGGTGAGCCTGCGTTTCCGTACCTGCTCGAGTTCGGGGGGTGGGGGAGTGCATCTGGACTCTGGCCCTCGCAACTGATGGACCCTCGGTAGGATCCGATCCTGATGTGGTCTGTGGAGAAGCAGGTACAAGTTATTTATGCAGTGCTACAGGGGGAAGAGACTGATTAGTATGCAAAAGGCAGGGTACTACAGATACAGGCTATAGGGATATGCACAACCTTTTTCCTTTTATACACAAACTTTTTTCTTTTTTGAAAGCAAAGTAAAAACAGCTGCTTTGGCTCCTTAAGGGATACAGGCTATCGGGACATAAACAACCTTTTTTCTTTTTATAAGCAAAGTAAAAACAGCTGCTTTGGCTCCTTAAGGGGATATTTTTTTTTCTTTTTAACCAAAGTAAGAGACTTTACAGTGGGATCAATTCTTTAAGTCACTACTTTTTATGTTTAAAACAGTTCCATAGACTCCTTAAGGCACAGTGCAGCTTACAGGTGAAGCACTGCTGCGCCGACATAAATGTTCAAGTAAAAAGGCACCAAACTACTAGTTGGAACTGCGCCACAGTCCTGTGTTTGCTTGAGTGAGCCTGCATTTCCGTACCTGCTTGAGTTCGGGGTGGGGGGGTGGGAGAGGGCGTCTGGACTCTGGCCCTCGTGACCGACGGACCCTCGGTAGGATCCGATCCTGATGTGGTCTGCTCGAGTTCAGGTGGTGGGGGAGGGCGTCTGGATTTCTGGCCCTCGCGACCGACGGACCCTCGGAAGGATCTGATCTTGATGTGGTCTGCTCGAGTTCGGGGAGGTGGGGGAGGTTGTCTGGACTCTGGCCCTCGCGATCGATGGACCCTGCAACATTGCAGAGGGGCTGGAAGGGAAGGTATGCATCTTTGCAGATGACACTATAATCTGCAATAGGGTAGACATGGGGAGTGTGGAAAAAATGAACAAAGACCTAAGAAAGCTAGAGGAGTGGTTAAGGATGTGGCAGCTAGGTTTCAATGCGAAGAAGTGAAAAATCTTGCACTTGGGGCACAGAAACCCAGGGGTGGAGTACAAAATGGGGTAAGGGTAGTGGTATTAACCACCACCAAACAGGAAAGGAACCTGGAAGTAATCATATCTTATGACCAAAGGTAGCCAGACAGTGTGACAAGGCAGTGGGGAGAGCTAGTGGGATGCTAGGGTGCATAGGGAGGGGGTATCACCAGTAGAAAGAGAGAGGTGGTGTTTCTGCTGTATAGATCACTGGTGAGACCTCACCTAGAGTACTGTGTCAAGTTTTGGAGACCACATCTCTGGAAGGACGTAGACATGGTAGTGGTATTCCAGAGGAGAGCAACTAAAATGGTGCAGGGTCTGCATCACAAGCCCTATGAGGAGAGACTGAAGGACCTCAATATGTACACCCTGGAGGAAAGGAGGAAGAGGGGGGATATATGATAGAAATATTCAAATACCTCACAGGAATAAATAAGGTACAAGAGGGATGCGTCTTTCAGAAAAAAAGATGCTCAAGAACAAGGGAGCATGCTATGAAGCTGGGGCCAATTCCCAGGGGTGTGTGGGAGGGCAGGCATGGGGGGGGAAGGAGGTGACAGATGGGGGACTCACAGTGGGCAGAGCACTGGAGGGCTTGAGGGCACTGAGGGTGGACAAGGTGCCAGGGCCAGATAGCATACACCCCAGGGTACTAAACGAGCTGGCAGAAGTCCTTGCAAGGCCCTTTGAAGACCTGTTCAATGCATCTCTGCACTCTGGGAGTGTACCTCAGGACTGGAGGATGACTCACATAGTACCCCTCCACAAGAGCAGCCCCAAGGATGAACCAGGGAACTACAGGCCAGTAAGTCTCACATCCATCATGGGTAAGCTTATGGAGACAATCCTGAAGCAGAGGCTAGTGTTCCTGCTAGAGACCAATGGGTAGCAGGACAGTTGACAGCATGGGTTTGTCATGGGCAGATCTTGTCAGACCAACCTGGTGGAGTACTATGACTGGGTAACCAGAGAGCTGAACAAGGGCCATGCAGTGGATGCCTTGTACCTGGACTTCAGTAAGGCATTTGACTTGGTGCTGCATGGGAGGTTAGGAAGTAAGCTGAAAGGCACAGAAGCAGGGGTGAAGATGGTGGAATGGGTAGGGAACTGGCTGCAGTGGAGACAGCAGAGGGTCATGGTGGGAGGGGAGCTCTTATCTCCGAGGGTAGTGACGAGTAAGGTACTGCAGGGCTCGGTGCTGGGACCGGTGTTGTTTGAGATATCCATAGCAGACATCTTGATGGGCATCAGGAGTAAGATCTGTCTGTTTGCAGATGACACCAAGATGGGAGCAGCAGTGGATGATCTGGGAGTGTGGAAGGGTTGCAAGATGATCTGCCAAAATTAGAGACCTGATCGGACACCTGGCAGCTGGGGTTCAATGCCAGAAAGCACAAGGTGCTACATTTCAGCGCAAAAAATACAAGGAGAAGCTACCAGCTGGGTCAGCTAGCCATGACAGAGGAGGAGAAGGATTTGGGGTTGATCATTACAGGCTCAATGAATAACTCAGCACAATGCAGGAAGGCAGCCGCGAAGAGCAACAAGATGCCGGGGTGTACTGCCAGGGGTATATCCTCCAGGAGAGGAGAAGTAGTCCTGTCATTGTATAGGTCGCTGGTTAGGCCACACCTGAAGTACTGCATGCAGTACTTGTGCCCGTACCTGAAGAAGCACATTAGGTTACTGGTGGGGGTGCAGCGCAGGGCAAAAAAGATGATCCAGAGGCTGGGGGACATACCCTATGAGAGCAGGCTGCGGGAGGTGAACATGTACTCATTGGAGGAAAGAAGGGACAGGGAGACATGATTGAAACCTTCAAGTACATGAAAGGAATAAACAAGACAAGTACAGAGGGGCTTTTCAAGTTAAGGGGGGTGGGGGACACTCAAGGCCATGATCTGAGATTGGAGGGAGGAAGGTTCAGGAGGGAAATGAGACAACACTTTTCAAGGAGAGGGTGGTGACTGGGTGGAATGCATTGCCTGTGGAAGTGGTATCCTGTAGAACAGTGGGCTGTTTCAAAAGGGGGATGGGGCAGGGTAAGGGGAAGAGTCACGGGAGGGGGAGGGGAAGGAGGGGCAGCTGCAATATAGGGGCTGCTAGCTGCACAATTGAGCAGACTTGATAGACCATAAGGCCTTTATTCTGCTGGCAATTTCATATGTTCATATGAGACTCAGGGGAGATGTGAGGAAGTATTTCTTCAGTGAAAGAGTGGTGGATGCCTGGAACAGCCTCCCAGCAGAGATGGTGGGGGAAAACATGGTAACAGGTTTCAAAATGCATGAGACAGGCATAAGGGAACAACAGATGTAAGGAGGGGGTTAAAGCCTGAGATCAAGTAGGCTCTGTTGTGTTACAGAAGGTACGGAAAATGGGCAGATTAGGTTGCCAAGTGGTCCTTATTTGCCAGCAGTATCTATGTTTCTATGATGGCAAACCTCAAATCTTTTTTGAAGTGGACCAGTTGGTTTCATATTTACATGAGCATTAGTCAACCCAGAATACAGCAGAGTCGCTGACATCCTCCGAAAGAGATATGTTGAATTACTTTGAGAAAATAGACCATTGATTTAAAGTTATTATATGCAGTGGAATATAATACTTAAGTTCTCTTGATGGTTTCACTTAAAAATTTGGAAGCACATTCCTATAATGGCTAAAGGGAGGCACTTGATTTTGTTTATTAAATAAAAATGAATTAATATATGAATTGGCTCTGGTAGTTATCGGATTCAATTAGAGATTGTTTACATTATTCAGGTTTACTCCCCTGAAATGAACTGGCCTAGTTAGTATCTGTATGGTTTACATTTTTAGGTTCTACTCCTTACAAGAGCAAAGAATAATACATTTTGATCACTTTAGTCATGGGGTATGATGCGACATGTTTAGGTCTTTACATACTTTTCTTATTTTACTTTGTAAACATATTGAAAAATCCAAAGATAAAAAGTTAAAACAATTATCTAAACTGATAGAGCTGGCTACTGTTGGTAAAGGGGATGACTGGGCTAGCCAGGATTCTATTACTAGCCCTCCTAATTTGTGGATCAGAGGTTATTAGCGGGGTCCAACTTTTCTGACCTGAACAGGCATCCAGCTCCAAGCGTGGCTTCCTTTTACAGCTGCTGCTGCCTGCCCTCTCATGGAATAGGCTTTCCAACCCTGAACGGGGACACAGCTCCAAGCGTGGCTTAATTCTACAGCTGCTGCTGCCCACCCTATCATGGAATAGGCTTTGCAGTCTTGAATGGGCGCCCAGCTCCAAGCGCGGCTTCCTTCTTCAGCCGCTGCTGCCTGCCCAGCTCTCACAGAATAGGCTTTCCAGCCCTGAACGGGTGCCCAGCTCCAAGTGGAGCTTCCTTTTACAGTGGTTTCTGCCCACCCTATCATGGAATAGTTTTTCCAGCCCTGAACGGGTGCCTGGCTCCAGCTTTTTTGAGGTCTGGTGTCTTTTCTTTGCCAGACTCCTTTGGCTTCCTGATTTTCTTGTGCTGAGTTTGTAGGGGGCTGCATTGGTTGCAGGCTACTCCTGGTTGAGGAAGAAAGTCATAGAGCAGGCTTTCCAGCCCTAAAGAGAGGCCCAGCTCCAAGCACAGCTTCCTTCTACAGTCGCTGCTGCCCACCCTCTCATGGAATAGGCTTTCCAGCCCTGAATGGACACCCAGCTCTAAGTGCGGTTTCCTTCTACAGCCACTGCTGCCGACCCTCTCATGGAATAGGCTTTCCAGCCCTGAATGGGCACTGAGCTCCAAGTGCGGCTTCCTTCTACAGCCTCTGCTGCCCGCCCTCTCACGGAATAGGCTTTCCAGCCCTGAATGGGTGCCCAGCTCCAAACGTGGCTTCCTTCTACAGTCACTGCTGCCTGCCCTTTCATGGAATAGGCTTTCCATCCCTGAACGGGAGCCCAGCTCCAAGCATGGCTTCCTTCTACAGCTGCTGCTGCCCATCCTCTCACGGAATAGCTCTTGTGCCCTTGATCTGGTGCTCCCTTGCCTGTGGCACAGCTGAACTCCACCACTGCCCACCGCATCTTACTGCCGCCTCAGGACTTCCCTCAGCCAGGTACAGACTCAGTGAAGAGCCGGAATTTTTTCATCTTTTGGAGCTCTCCAGCCACAGTTCTCCGATTATCTGCCTTCTTGGCCAGGAGCTCCCTGATTGGTGTGCCTCACAAGCCGTGGACTCTGTTGGTTTTCTCGGCTCATTGCTGTCTTATTTTATATTTCACTATCTAATTTTCTGCCATCCACCCTCCTTGTCCCCATACTCTATTAAATACACCTAAGCTCCAACCTGTACCACCTACCTCCCCCCATTGGCCACCACTAGATCTCAGTCAGTCTCATAGCTGTTTAACCCACTCTCTCTCTCTTACTCCATCCCCCATACAGTAGCAGCCACAGACACTGCCAGATATTTCACGAAATTTCTGTGATATTTCCAGAAATATCTCCTGCTTTCTGCATTTCTACAGTAGGGGCTGCAGAGAAAAACTCTTCCGAAATTTCGCGAAATATCTGGAAATAGCCTGCAATGTCTCTGGCTACTACTGTAGCTCTCCTCATACTACTAAGCATTAAAGATCACATCTGCAGCGTCTGCTCTCCCAGCATAGCTGCACATTTACTCTAAATCAGGAAACATAATCTCTTTCTGTATCTCTCCCTTGCGCTTCTTCCTCATATTTTTCACCCTGCTCTCTCTTCTTTCCCTTCAATTGCTAAATACTTCCATTCTCTACCACACTTGTCTTGCAAACCCTACTACCCTGCTAACCCCCCTGCTTCAACCAAGTGGCAGCTCCAACGCCTTTTTATCATACCTGGACCCACTTTTCTACATGGTCTTCTGCTCCACTCATGTCTTTACCTTACTCCTACACTTTACTGTGCATCCTTAAATTTCAGCTCTCCACTTTGAGTTATTCAGCTTGTTCCCCTAAACCATCTAATAAACCTTGGTTTAAGAGTACCAAGCTGCATTTCATCATTATCTCTCTCTTACACCTCTCTGCAGGAGACATAAATCCCAACCCAGGTCCAACACTCAGTAAAACCCCTACCCCATCCACTCCCCCCTCCCCAGCCTCCACTCCAACACCAGCTTCACTCCCCTATGGCCTAGAAATCCTCCACCTTAACATTTGCAGTCTCCTCCCTAAACTTGACCTGCTTCTCCCATTTGTAGGATCACTCAATCCAGACATCCTCACTGTATCAGAGACCTGGCTAACACAAAATCCCTGATGCTTCTATCACAGTTCCTGGATATGCTGTTACCCACCAGGATCATACTGGTTGGGGTGCGGTCCTAGCTATCTACTTCTCCTCCTCCTCCACTCTCTAAACCACTACTGTTCTATCAACTACCAACCTCAGTGCCTGTGAAGCCCTTGTCATTAGACTATCTCTACTCTTTTCCCTACCAATATTTATCGCAGGAGTTTATTGCAGTCCTGGTCTATACCACTCTGTAGCTACTGATCTAATCATCACTATTGGGTCACTTACCTCCTTGGGTGAACTCTGCCTGTTAAGGGATCTATACATGAATTGGTGGTCACCCGCCCTAGATAAGACTCGTACTTACATAGCTGCCCTTAACCTGTCCCAATTAATCACGGAACGTACTCGCCTAAACCACAAATCCCATAACCATACTCTCATAGACTGGGTCCTTACCTCCCATCCTCACAGGGTAAACCAGTCAGGCCTATTGCCAGATGTTCTTAGCAATCATCATATGATCTACCTAGTTAGGAAAGTATACAGACCTAAGGCACCCCACAAACTACTAATGATCCACTCTTACAAAACATTAGACCTTGCACCTCTACATCATGACTTAACTCACTTTGACTGGTCCCCTATATCCTCAGCCAAAACTATCGATCACACCCTGGCATATTTCAAAGATAATTTCATCAACATCTGGAACAAACATGCTCCCCTGAAGCAAATTAGAGTGTGTGGTAGTCACTTCCCTTGGGTAGCCCCTGAACTCTTGGCCTGTCAACAAGCACGTGATAAAGCATTGAAAACACACAAATCCTCCAAACTCCCTCTTGACTACACTATCTACCAGACACTCTGAAATGTCTGTACCAAACTCATCCACCTGGCCAAAGCAGAATACTTCCAGTCCACCTTTAATACTAACATAAACAACCCATCAAAGTTTTGGAAAGTAGTTCACTCATTTTTCTCTCCCCAAACTAAACCCCCATCCCCGCTGCTCAAAATAAACAACCAACTCATTGCCGACCATCCTACAGTACTGGCGGAATTCAATTCCTACTTTACTTCCTGCACCTCCACCATGTTAGACTCCCTCCCACCCTATCTTTCTACCTCCTCCCTGCCTCCCAGTTCCTCCCAACACCACCAATTAGTGGAGAGTTTTGTCTTTTCACCCATCTCTCCCAACAACACCTTAAAGGCACTACTGTCTATCACCCCAACTAAAGGCAGCTCCCCCTATGGCCTTGACCCAAAGCTGCTGTACCTCTCTGCTCCTGCTATTTCCCTCTCTCTTGCTGATCTTATCCTGTCTTTCCACACTGCAACTATCCCTGAAGCCTGGAAACATGCTACAGTTCTCCCACCCCACCAAAGGGAGGTGATCTCTCATCTCCTGGGAATTACCGCCCCATCTCACTTCTACCCACCCTGGCTAAACTTCAGGAACACCTTGTATTCTCCCAGCTCTCCTCCTTTCTTGATGACTCCTCCTTCTTCACTCCCTTCCAATCTGGTTTTTGGAAGAATCACTCCACAACCACTTCTCTTCTTAGATTCACTGACTCTGTCCATTCAGCCATGGATAGTGGTCACATCACTTCTGCTATCTTTGTCTACCTTGCCAAATCTTTTGACACAGTCTCCCACTCCCTCCTCCTCGAAACTCTCTCATCAGTTGGCTTGTCTCTATCTGCCTGCAACTGGTTCAGAGCTTACCTGGTAGGTAGAACTCAAGCTGTTAAAATAGCTGACTCTACGTCCCCTCTACTACCCATCTCTACTGGTGTGCCTCAAGGCTCCATACTTGGCCCACTGTTTTTCTCCATTTTTCTAAATGACCTACCATCAGTATGACTCTCATCCTCTATCCATATGTATGCTGAGGACATGTTCTTGTTCACCTCTAGCCAATCTCCCTCCGATGTGACTTCCAGACTACAGCTCGACTTCAATAATGTTCAGTGCTAGCTAAGCTCGCATCAACTCTTCCTCAATGCCAAGAAGACAGTCTCCATGACCTTTGGCACTAGGCAGAGATTCTCTAGGCTGCTCTCCCTTCTTCCACACCCTTGACTGGGCAACACTAGAGGACACCACCTCTTTTAAATACCTGGGTATCTGGCTTGACCAACACTTTAGCTTTTCTGTACATATAGACGCCATCCTGAAAAGCTGCACCCCAAACTGTAGTTCTTTACCACTACCAGTTAGGAGTGATCTTGTTCAGAAAATGATACTCCCTATTTTTGACTATTGTAACATAGTCTACAGTGCTGCTCCTAAGTCCTCCCTTACCAGGTTGGATACTCTGTTCAGTGCTTTCTGTTGCTTTGCTCTTGACTCCCCCTCTCACACACATCACTGTACCTTGTAGTATTCTCTAGCTTTCTCCTCCTTTGAATGCAGGCATCTCTCTCACTGTGCCAAGTTCACTTCTAAATTCTGGTTTGGGACTCTCCCCTCTTACCTCTCCTCCTCACTCTCTGCTCCACCTCCCTCCTCCTGCCCTCTCAGATCCATTAATGCACACACAGCTATTCCTCGTTGCTCTACTTCCATAGGCCAGTAAGCTTTCTCCTACCACTTCCCAAAGCTTTGGAACTCACTGCCACCTCCTATCAAACTTTCCTCTTCCCCTTCTTCAATCTTCTTAGCCCTTCACAATTTCTATTCCCGTAACTGCACTTGTTTTTAGTCCCCCCTTCAACCCTCCCCACCCTGGCACATTATCCTTTAGCCCTACTTTACTTCTATTCTCCTAACTGTACTTGTTCCTAGCCCCCCTTCACAACCCTTCTCAACCTTGCGCACTATCGCGTACTCCTCTGTCCTTGACTTACCGCCTGTCTCCTAACCGAACCTTTCCTCTGATTACTACCTCACATGCTACCACCTATTATACCCTCTCCTCTCACTCCCTACCACAACCTACTGTGCTATTCCGACAGTCTACTACTGTCCACAACCTACTGTGCTTTTTTGACACTCTACTGCTGTCCTCCTCCCAACTACCCTCTCTTCCCCCCACGGATGCCCTCCTTTTTTCCATTCCTAGTTTACCCCTATTTTCTCCAGCCTCCCTATTCTATATTCCTCCCATCCCCTACAGTCACCCACCACACTCCACTCCTCCTCCGTGCCCCCCTTTCTCTCCCCTCCTTTTCTGCCTGGTCCTGACCTCTTTGTAGGATTCTTTGTCATCCTGAAGGGGTATAGATCTTGGCTCTCTCTCTCTCATACCCCTCTTCCTTTCCCCCACTTTCTAGTCCTGACCCCCTTGCAGGGTTCTCTGCATCCTGAAGGGGTATAGATTGACTCTCTCTCTCTTTTCCTCCTCTCCTTTCCCCCCCACTTTCAAATCCATCTCCTGCCCACCTCCCTACTTCCTTATCACCTTCCTCCCCTCCTGTTCTCCCACCCCTCTCTTCTCTACATTTCCACCCCCTTTCTCTCCCTCCCCTTTCTGCCTGGTCCTGTCCCCCTTGCAGGGTTCTCAGCATCCTGAAGGGGCATAGATCTTGGCTGTCCCTTTCTCTCCCTCTTCCATCCCCCCACCCTCTGTCCCTCACCTGTCCACTTCCCCACTTGTCTTATGACTACCCTCCCTTGGGTATACAATAGCACTTCAAATCTTGTGCTCAGCCTACTGCTTCTAGCACTTCAAATGTGTTATCCATCCTCTAACCTTTACCCTATTGGATCACCTGCTCTTGGGTTGTTGCAATGTATGTTATATCCGAATATGATTGTGTTTACCCTGGCCAGTTGGTCTGGATTATTTCTGCTCTGTAATTGTACTACACTGTGAGACCTCATCTAGAGTATTGTGTTCAGTTCTGGAGACAGGTCCAGAAGGACATAGAGTAGAAGCAGTCCAGAGGAGGGCAAATAAAATGGTGTAGGGTCTGCACCAGAGACCCTAACAAGAGAGACTAAAGGATCTCAATGTGTACACCCTGGAATAAAGGAAGAAAAGATGGGATATGATAGAGACTTTCAAATTCTTCACAGGTGTAAGTAAGGTATAGGTGGGAAGCATTTTTCAGAAAAAAAGATGCTCAAGAATAAGGGGGCATGCTGTGAGGGGGTAGAGTCAGAGGAAACATGAGGAAATACTTCTTCAAGGAGAGAGTAGTGGATGCCTGGAACAGCCTCCCGGTGGAGGTGGTTGAGGCAAAAACTGTAATGGGATTCAGGAATGCATAGGATTGGCATAAGGGAACCTTAGTGGTTAGGGAAGAGAGGGCTAAACTGGAGATCAAGTAGGGTCTGTGGTATTACAGTAGGTAGGGAAAATGGAGAGATCAGGTGGGCCAAGAGGTCCTTATCTGCCATCAATTTCTTTTTTTTTAATTCAATGTGTTTTATTATATTTCAAACACAAAACAGACAGCACATACTGAGGTAAATACAAGAAGTGCAAGCCTGCAATCAATTTCTATGTTTCTATGTTGTTCTATCTTTGTTTTCAATGAACACTTCTCTGTTTGTTTTGTGGGGGTGGGTATAGCATTTGGAACATGCAAGGGAAGCCGGGGGGAGGGAATGGCACAGGAAAAAGGAAAGAGAAGCAAGTCACTATGCAAGTAGTACATGAATCTGCAGATCAAAGGCAATCCCTTCCACCAAACATGTAGCTCACATATGCTCCCCTCCATGGTAAACCTCGCTGCTTGCACACTCACCTGCTTCAAGCAGTATATATTGTGGCTCCTGCTAAGGCTAAAATACTGACACACTGCTAAAAAGTATGCTACTCATGACCTGTACTGGGGCAGAGGCATAAAAGCATAAGTTTCACAACTTTTTCAGTAACTCCATGGCTACACAAAATCCTCCTGGTGGCCACATGCAATCATGGTGGCTGCATTTGAGAAACATTGGGCTAGATGATTCAGATGGGGGTGGTGTGACAGGGTCAGGGCCCCTGTCCTAGTTTGCATTATTTTATCCCTATTCTTTCCTTATCAATCCAGTCCTATCATTTCTTAGCTACCTAAGCCTGCTGTGTAGTAACATTTCTTATTTTACAGTCTGTGAAATGATCACTCCTAAGACAGTACTATGCCCCTCCTTTCCTAGACAACTGTAAAAACCCTCCTATAGCTTGCCTGTTACCTTCCTCTTAATTTCTGCATTCCTTCCGGATTTTTTTTTTTTTCTAATGTCTTTGTTTTCTTTCTTTCTTAGATCCCCCCTGAAGCCAACAGAAACAGATATGCTGGGCAGGATTTTCAAAGTGTGGCACAGAGCTTGCACAAAGGCCCTGCGCCACGACACTTAGGTTCTGGCAGTGCACCAACCCCATCGCAGCAACTGTACCCAATTCCACAATCTCAGGCTCAGTTGCAACAGTTTTCATGATTTATGGCAGCTTACACCAAATATCCGGTGTAAGCGCCATAAAAATGGCCTCCACAATTGCCTCAAATTAGACCACAAAAAGTTGGTCTAACTTGTGGCAGATGCTGCATGGGATAGAAACTCCCCATGTGCCGTATCAGCGGTGCACCCAGGGCTTGCGGTGATCCAAGCCATTTGAAAATGCTGCACGCCATCTCTAAAGGTCCTACCCTGTTGGAGTACTGGCTCTAATGTAAATGTGCCTAGAGTTGCTGTGCACATACCAGGCTGGGGGGGGGGAGCTGCTGTCTGCTGCAGCTGGAACACATTTATTTTGTATTACATTTCACAAAGGGAGCCACATGTCATCATGTCAAGCAAGTGCTTCAAATAAAGCAAACAAAAGGTTTGCTCATCTTCTAGATCTCTGGCATCACAGGAAGTGTGCCAGACAGCCAGAGAGAGACAAAGAGCATGGGGAGACTAGTGTTCTGCTTGCTAGTAGGCATATTGGGTCAGCATGCTGGCCAAACCATATGCAGCCACAGAGGGTGCTTTTACATGGCTCCCCACTGCTTCACTATGGTTCTTCAGTGCTCACTCCACATTCTTGCACCTGTGAAAGGTGTGCTTTTACACACCACAGTTGAAATCAATCCCAGAGAGAGTCTTGCATGACCCACTGGGATCCCGTTGCTTGTGAATGCTTCAGTGCCTTATGGTGGGTCCCAATGATCGTGCACACAGTGTTATGCCCGAGTTCAGCCACATATATTTCCTGAGAGTAGAAGGAAAGCTGAACTTGGGCAGGTAGGCATTTTTTAGAAATGGGGGCTTAAAATGCATTAAAATCACTAGGAAAGTGGGGGAGTGTTACTAGTCATGTACTTATGCATATTCATATAGGATGGTCTTAAAAAGTTCCTGGTTTTGGCAATGTGAAAAAACTCACCAAAAATGTATTAAACATCAGATTTCGAGGTACTTGCTTATATTATTCATCACCTCTCCCTGTCTGCTATACTTTAACAAGAGGGCTTCAGGAACAGTGTGCCCTGTAAAACAGTGTTTAGGTAGCCTATAACAGAAATCACAGGAAAAATATTTCAAACTGTTTTTATCCAGTGCTTTATTCAAAAATGCAGTTCATATTAGCAATAATACACTTCAGGGTGTGGTATATCATGGGATATCTTCACTTCTCAGGTGCATGAGACATTCAGCCTATGGCCCAATGCCTCACAATGCATCTGAGGCATGGTGATACTCCATGATATGCCACACTCTGTCGTGTATTATTGCCTAAATATAAAATTCAAAATACTAAACCAGTACAAAACAAGCATTTGTCAATGCCGAATGTTGTCGCACTGGCATTGGCTTTGGTAGTGCAGTGCGGAAAAACATTTTGGGCAGGATGTGAAAAATGACAGCTATACAGTTCATAAGGAGGTGTAAAAAAATGCCAGTGTTGAAAATGTGGCATGCAAACATAGCAAATTTGCAAAGTTACAAGAGTGCATGGGAAATGTGCAACACACGCTTGTAACACAGTCATTTTATGGGAGTTCGGCACCAAATTTTCAACATAGGCATTTTAGCACCTCTGCTCATTTACAGTGTCACTGTTATTTCCTCAAACTGCCTGCGCCGGAAGTGCGAAAACACATTTTGGTCAGGATATGTGAAATGACAGCTGTACTGTTCATCAAGAGGTGTGGAAAAATGGCAATGGTGAAAATCCAGAGTGAAAATATTACAAATGCACGACGTTATGAGTGTGCGTGCAATCTGCAGAACGCACGCTCATAACATAGTCATTTTATGGAGTATCGTCACCAAATTTTCAACATAGGCATTTTAGGACCTCTGCTCATGAACTGTATCACTGTCATTGTCCTAATCTGGACCGAACACTGATTTCCCACAGTGACCGCGCTATTGTGCGCAGGAAGTGCAGAAACACATTTCGGGCAGGATGTGGAAAATGACAGCTGCACTGTTCACAAGGAGGTGTACAAAAACAACAATGTTGAAAATCTGGCATGAAAATATTGCGAATTCGCGAAGTTACGAGCCTGCATAGCAACTACACAACACACGCTCGTAAAACTGTCATTTTTTGGATTTTGTCCACCAAATTTGCAACATAGGCTTTCTGAGAGGCCACCTCATGAACACTGGCACTGTCATTTCATTACTCAGTCCGGAAAGGTGATTCCATGCAGTGACTGCAAAATCACCTTTTGAGGCCGATTAATGCCATGACAGTGACAGATTTCATGAGGAGGGTCAAAACCCCATGTTGAAAATGTGGTGCCAAAATCCCAAAAAATGCCCGAGATATGCATTAAAGTTGGAAAAACCCTATTCATTCCATTATACAACTTACCGGCATTTTCTCAGTTTGCGGTCGGCTTTGAAGAGTGCAGATGTGTTCCCGATCCACCGAAGATTGTCGCACCGGACTCCGGAGGTAAGTATAGGGTGAGGGAGGTGTGGAGAGGCAGGGTGCACAGTGGGTGGGTGCGGGTTGTGGGAGGGGGGCCAGAGAGACTGCCGAGGGACCATTTCCTTCTTTACAGGAAAAAAAAATAAGACATCGGGGGACCATTTTCATTTTTAATAGTTGCTTTGTCATGCTGGGGTGGGCTCCCAGCATGCCACCTGAGTGTGGGTGCTTTAGCCAATGGGAGTTTGAGGCACCCCCATTGGCAAACTAAGAAGGAGCTTCCAGGGCCAAGGAAGTTGCGCACCTCGGCAAGCAAAAAATGGAAGGGGGACTGATTATGCCGGACGGGGAGTGGGCTCCCCATCGGCAAAATTCAGGAGGGAGGGATACATGCTGACGGGGATTGGGCACCCCATCGGCAAAGAGAAACTGTTGGGGGGGCGCATGATGCCGAGGGGTATTGGGCACCCCCTCGGCAATCAACAAAGGGGGGGTTTACATGATGCTGACAGGGATTGGACACCCCCGTTGGCACACACTAAATGGGATGTTGACAGGCAACAGTGGCAGTCACTGTTGCCATGTTGCCCGCATGTAGGGGGAGGCGTGTTGTGATCATGCTGCATGAGAGCTTCGCTCTCATTGCAGTGGACCTTTTCTCAGATGTCGTCACCTCATTAGCTAGGCAGGGTGTCGGCCCCTGCTGCTGGCTGATTGGGGAATGCAGGACGCACGTACTGGTGCGTGCCCTGCATTTGCCCAATAGTGACCGCGCCTCCAAATCTCCACTGCCACAAGGTTTTGGCTGCAAAAGCGCGCCAACATAAAAATGAGTTAGGATCTGGCACTGCAAGATTAGTTGCCAACTATGATGGGGAGTAACCGCAGGCAGGTCTGTTCATATGAATCGGAAAGTAGTACTGCCTAAGAAGACTGACGAACAGTAGCTCCATGACATCATAATGAAAAGGCATTGTATAACAGAATAATACAGTTGGTTTTATGATTTTAATATAATCAAAAAAGCAGATGGAAGCCTCCCAGATGCAGCAATATAAGCAAAATACTGTAGCTTCACAACTTACAGCACATAATTTAGATTTGGTAAAAGTTGTACGTCTTTAGTGAGCTGTGGGAAAATGCAGTTCCCTTTTGAAAATGCAGTGTACTCCTAAGTGATGCTTAATACTATAAAATCACTATGTTTTGTAAGGGTGCTATCCTGAATTTCTATAACATGATCTGTCTTATACTAAATGTTTCTAGAATCTAGGTTACTTTGTATGTTTCTTTTAATTTTCTAATCTAAAAATGCCAATGGTTTATAGATGTAACTGGGAGATTCTGGATCTTTAACAAAAGTATTTGTTAGTCTTACAAGTTTCACAGCTACAGCTTATTTAAAGAGACGGTGGGTGGTGAGGATGTTTTTAAAGCAGTAAACACCATAACCCACACTGCACCATATGTGCAGCTAAGTTTGCCAGTTTAGGGCTTAAGCAGGAGATGGGACATCTGTGAGATCAAATGACATCTGCACCTCTTCCCATCCAGACACCAGAACAGTTCCTACTGGTCAGCCCCCAGCTCTGCATTTCTTGTCTGACTTGTCAGCATGACTCTGTCAGACTGAGAAGTAATCACTTTGTATGTGGGATTTGCAACTCAGTAATGACATTTATACCCATACATTAAAGAAAAGCAGCTATTCAAGTCACAAGTGAACTTCACAAAAAAGGTGCTTTTAAAAAAACTTAATGAGGAGGAAGCATTTTCAATTTTGTAGGGAGAATATTTAATCTGATCAGCTATTGCAAATGCTCTATCTCTGCTGCTTCACAAATGGGGAGGGAGGAACAATTAAGAGAGACTCACTGGCTCAGTAAACATAACTGATGGGTTGATATGGGACAGCAGGGCCAGGATTCACAAAAGCAGTGCAAAGGTTGCGCAAAAATGTTTGCTGCACCTCCAGATTGCACTGAAGGGCAAATGTGCTATTCACAGTCAGATAGTGTGGTGCACTATCCATCTTTAAATAGGGGCCAGCAGGAACAACACTAACCCAGGAAAAGCAGTGGAATACCCAGTAGCACTGCCTCCACAGCCAGCCAGGACAATGGCCCTGCAGCCAATAGCGCCCAGGTGCTAATGTGCCATTCACAAATGTAGCTATGCAAATGAGGCCATTGGGCATGCAAGCCATTAGTGGCCATTAGCATGCCCATTATGGGCTCACTTGCATGGCATTAGTGTGGCTGTTGCCTGCCCTCCCCCCACCAGCTCATACTCCATGCAGCTGCATTCCCCAGTACTGCCGACACGACAGTAAGGGGAAAATTGTTTCCATAGTGTAGTGTCTAACTCCAGTCCCTGATAGCCCACCCAAGAATTAAAAGATAATTATTCATAGTGAGTGTCCCACCCCAGTCCCCGACCGTCCACCCAATGACAAAGAACATATTTTCAATAGTGTAGTGTCCCACCCCAATCCCTGATTGCCCACCTGATGATAAAATATATATATTCCATAGTAAAGGGTCCCTCCCCAGTCCCTGAACCGCCACCCGGTAATGAAAACCCAATTTGCCATAGTGTAATGCCCCTCCCTGGTCACCAGTCACCATCCCCAATGGAGCATTGCCATTCCCTGGTAGTCTAGGGTCCCTCCCCTCACCACCCTAGCCTGACCAATGTGACACACCACCCCACTCCCCCCCCAACCTGACTCCCACCTGGCGACCAGCACAGCCCTCCTCACACCACCATGGCTGGCTGCCAACTGAGCCCTCAAGGAGCACATACTGAGCCTTATATATTGTGTGTACTATTAGCACTATATGTGTACTTTGTCATCTTCTGTACATATTAAATAATGATAAAGATGACAAGGTACACACATAGGAGAGATTCTCCAAGGGGTGGGAAGTATGCGCAGATGGCACGTATCCTGCCAGTGGAACTCTGCACCCATGGGAAGATGCACGGTGGCCGTAGTCATGGACGCTGGCTACCGCATATCTCCCTACCATGGTCCCACCCCCCTGGCACACAGGTGCATGGACTCTGTCTGGCGGGCTTGGGTGGGCATCCAATGAAATGCCTGAATGTGGTCCACCACTGGATGCCTTGCACCCCATGGCACCATGGCAGCAGAGATGAACGGTGGGCCACTAACACAAACACTGGGTGTGTGCCCACATGGCTGCTCACAGCCCTTGTAGTAATCCAGGCAGGCTAGGGAGACATGGCAGAGGGGTCCTACAGAGGGTGCCACTTCTGGCAGCAGACCAGCAGGGGGATGCACAGTGGCTACGTCTGCCCACCAAATGTGTAGCATGCACCCCCTCTCATCTGGCACTCCATGCTGTTGTGAATAGCATGGAGCATGGGCACGGCCCCCAGACTACCCCCACATGGAGATCACTGGCGGGATGGGGGGATCCAGTGAATATCATCCCCATGCCTGTTTGGTGCAACAGGCGCAGGGATCACAGTGGCTGTGGAGTGGCTACCCACCTCAGATATGCGGCATGTAGCCACTCCGCACCTTGCAGAATAGGGCCCATAGCACCAATGTTATACACAATATATAAGGCTCCATAGGGATTGAGTACTAGGGACGAGATGACTAGCTAAGATTACATCATTGCACTACACATTTCCTGCAGCCTTAGGCTCCGACCGGCGTGGTGATCTTAAAATGCTTCCTGGTTTTGGCAATGTGAAAAAACTTGCCAAAAACATATTAAACTCCAGATTTTAAGGTACTTATATTATTCAGCATCCCTCCCTGTCTGCTATACTTGCACTGGAGGGTTTCAGGAACAGTGTGCTCCATAAAAATAGGGCCCCATATTCAAAAGTGTCAAGCTGCATCACACAAGTGAATACACCATGCATCACATCTGTGCCAACACAAAACAATTTCAGAAAATGTGACGTAAAATGCCATCAGCTTCACTATGATCAGCATCAATAGATGAGGCTGATAATATCCTTAATACTAATGTAATAAACCTAGCAGATAAGCATGCCCCATTTGTTAAATGTAGGGTGAAAAAAGCCTCGTATCATTGGTTCACATCCGACCTGAAAGTAGCCCTGACCCAAAGGGAAAACTATGGGTCAAGGCGAGGCAGTCTAAAGCTCCGGCAGACTGGTTGGCCTTTAGAATCTCAAGAAATGCTTGTTCCAAGTTGGTTAGAGCAGCAAAATCAAGCTATTATGTAGAAACCCTTGAGGGTGCCAAGGGTAACTCAGCCAAGATCTGGCAAACCATCAAAGCTGTTGAAGGACAGAGAACCCTGCCGCAATCCCCATCAAAATTATAACACAACGTATCATGATCTCTGACCAGGGAATCATTCTAGAAAAACTAAATGAGCATTTCGTGACCACAGACCTAGTGTTCGGCTCCACCCCAGCTGCCAGGCTTGTTGACTGCTCATCACCCAATGATGTTCTCTCAGACTCTCAGACTTAGGACTCCTTCTGTTTCTCACCAGTGACTTCCAAGCAAGTCGAAGACCTATTAATAAAATCAGATATGAAAAAAAAGTGCAGGCGCAGATGGAACTGAGTTCTTTCTTCCTAAGGCTAGGGTACTATTTTCTAACTACCCCCATAGCACATATTTTTAGCTTATCAATCACATCTGGAGCAGCCCCATCCTGCTGGAAAACAGCCTTTGTACTACCTTTGTTTAAATCAGGAGACCCCTGTGACCTTAATAATTACAGACCAATTTCCATCTTGCCTGTCCTGTCGAAGATCCTAGAAAAGTTAGTCAATAATCAGCTAAAGGATCACCTTGAAAAATCAAATTGATTTAACCCCCTCCAATCTGGCTTCCAGCAAAACCATAGTATGGTGTCAACTCTAGCCAAAGTGACAAATGACTGGTTCACTGCCCTGGATAATAAAAACGCTACTGGAGCCGTCTTCCTAGACCTAAGCAAGGCCTTTGACATGGTCGATCATAATACTCTGTTAGCCACACTCAAAAACCTTGGTCTGAATAATTGCTCACTAAACTGGTTCACTAGCTATCTTACTGGTTGACTCTAATGCATTAAAACCAATGGACGCCTTTCCTCTTCCCGACCAATAACTAGAGGTGTACCACAGAGATCCATTCTTGGACCCCTGTTATTCACAATTTACATCAAATCCCCTAGTGACAGCATCCATAACTCTAGATTTCACTTTTTCACAGATGATACCATCCTTTATGCATACAAACCCTCATTGTCAGATGTCATCACAGAACTACAGTCTGATTTTGGTCAACTGGTGCGAAACCTGCTAAGATCAAAACTATTATTAAACACCAAGAAAACTAAAATTATGTACTTTTTCCCCCGCATCCCCCCAAATCTCTACTTGGACAGGACACACCAGCACCTATACTAGCCTTACTAGGAGACTCAATAGAGTCAGTTGATCAATTCAAATACACAGGGGTATTTTTACATAGCAAACTATCCTTTGCATACCATGTTGAATCCCTCATTAGGCAACTGAAACTAAGACTGGGTTTTTTCTACCGAAACAAATCCCGTTTTCACTTAGATATTAGGAAAAGGCTGGTTCAAGCCATGTTTCTTCCCTTGCTTGACTATGTGGATATCATCTATAATTGCAGTACAGTAACTCACCTTCATAAGCTTGATATGCTGTTTCACCACGTGATCCACTGTATCACTAATGCACCCTACAGAACCCACCATTGTGCCTTTTATGCAGCTGCAGGCTGGGCTTCCCTGGCCGCAAGAAGGATGCTACACATTAGTATCTGGGCTCTTAAAACATTTCAGAACAAAGACCCTTCCTACCAGGACCTCCTTAGTAATGAGCGTGCTCAATGGAGTTTTCCTGCAACTAAACTTGAACTTGAACTTGAAATGCAGTCGCACATGTGCTGCTGAATATCCTGAACATGTGCGATCATGCAGAGGCAGATTTGCAGCAGGTGACCAGAGACAAGTGCAGAGCATATGGAACTGCACGATGGGAAGCCATTTGCGAGGCATGCAGATGTGCAATATTCAGCCAGGATATGCAAATGGCCCATTGCACAGTCGGCCCCCAAACAGCAAATTTGCATCTCATTACTGGAATGTATTCAGTCCATTTGCATACCATTGGCATGCGCAATTCCAGCATTGCAGGGCAGCACCACTACTCCACAAAGGTGATCAGGAGGTACTGCAGCCTAGCAGGCAGATGAGAAGGTATGTTTGTGTGCCTTAATAGTGTACAACATTATGGCTAACCCAGTACAGCGCAGTATGCTAGCGCTACTGGTGCAATACCGTGTATACTGCTGTACACGATATTGCACCAGTAGCAGTGTCCCAGGATAAGACCTCTTCTGGGAGCAGGTTCAGACAAGCAGCTGCTGTGGCTCACAGGACTGAACCACAGCAGTAGGAACCCAGACGCTGCATCTGGGACCGGGTTTGATTCCCGATCCCAGAAACATTTTATTTTCTTCTGACTTGTGCGCTCCCCAAGTTGGACCCCACCAGAGTTGAGAATCTTTAGTGGGGGGGGTCCGGGGGTAACAGTGGGTGTGGGGGGGCGGTGCCCCCACAGAAAAAAGACTTATGCCCCATGTCATAAATCGCGCTGTATTGGCAGCGCAATTTTGCCATGCAGCATTATGTCTTACAACATTATGACCCTGTGCTGTTTGTGTGTGGGTGGCCTGCACTGGCCTGAGTACAGTGCTACATACTTCCCAGCCTTCTAATACCCAAATATGTACCAAGATGTGTAACAACTGGACAAACTGTGTGACACATCATCAGACATGACATTGCAAGCTTGGAATACTGTGGAAATAAGTGCACTAATGTTTCTACTGTGTGCTGATAACTTAGCATCCCATATTGTTATACAATTCCACATAACAGTCTCAGTGGACGGTGTGTAATGTCACCCACTCTATGTGGATCAGAGTGTGTCTGAGAGATGACATGAGTGCTGTACACCACACTGTGTGACAGTTGAGAGGTTTGCAGTGCTACTACCCATGGCCACATGCACAACATTGGAAGGGTCCAGTGTCCATGGGGCATGCCCCTGCCACCTCCAGGATGCAGGTGGTGCCACCCCTTCCCTGCACTGCCCACTGTTGTACACTGTCCAACACAATTACACCACAGTGACCAAAACCCAAGGCCCCTGTGGCATTGTCATACTGCAGGGATGGCATCAGTGACATATATGTGGTTCCTGGTGGTGTGGGTCTGGCACAGGCATGCTCCACCATGGGTATGTGCCACTGGGCAGTCCCTGACCCATGCCATGCTGCCACCATTACCGCCATGTATCCTGATCACTGTTGTCCCAGACGTCACTATGGGCACATGCCACCACCGGGTGGCACTCTGATGGCCACAAGGGTGCAGGCAATGGCACCTGGTATATCTGCCACATTGTAGCTGTCTGCTCCACTGGTGTGCTAGGGGGGCACCTGACTAGCATGTGGCAGCTGAGTGTCCCCAACCTGGGTATGGTGAGGGGGGTGGCTTACTGGGTGGTGACAGTGGTGTCACCCACTGGTATCTGGCAGGTGCCCAGCGAGCAGGCACAGTGCAGCTGTGGTTTTGGGTACTACCATCCTGGCATGGCTGCTGTATGTGGGTGCCTGAAGCACATACTGGTGCACCTCCGAGGGCCATCTCAGGATCGCCTGTCTGCAGTTCTGCAGCCTGCCTGTGGGTGGCTGGCTGATTTAGGCAGCCTCTACTTTTATTATTTTATTTATTTATTATTTATTTAGGTTTTGTTGACCGGGTAAGTGCACTAGACAAATTCTGCCTATTTTCAGGCACTACCTGGGGAAGGGGGATACAGATGAATGTCAACTGACCTTGAACCAGATTAAGCTGTTGATGGTATTTTTAGTGAATGGGGGAAAATTTGGCCAGGGCACTGGGGAAATTCCCCTACTCTTTTAGTGGGGAATGGGACGGGGGTTATGTACAAATACGGATTATTTATGTTTGTAGTTCATGTATGCTGTAATACATGTTTCTGTTCTTGATTTCATTCATTATGATTTTGTATGGTGTAGTACAATGTTGTATACTTTGTTTCAAATATTCAGTTAAAATGCTCCCCTACTCTTTTAATGGGGTTAGGACAGGGGTTATGTATAAATACGGATTATTTATGTTTGAAGTTCATGTATGCTGTAATACTTATTTCTGGTTTTGAATTCTTTCATTATGATTTTGTATGAAGTAATACAATTTTGCATATTTTGTTTTAAGTTTTGAATAAAAAATTCCCCTACTCTTTTCGAGAAGTGCCATGGGATCTTTAACATCCACCTGAACAGGCAGATGGGACCTCAGTTTAACATCTCATCTGAAAGACGGCACTTCAGGAGTGCAGCACCCCCACTCATGCTGCACTATAGTGTCAGTACTGGGATATTAACCCAAATGCCTGGTGTGGGGATAGAACCCACAGCCTTTCTGATCTCCCAGCCTCAGAGGCGAGTGTGCTACCTGCTGGGCCACTGACACTGATAAATAAATACTTGTCTAACTTTGCACAGCACAAATGTGGTATGAGTGGCACATGCACCACTCATTTTGGCTGAATATACACATGCACGGCATATTCAGTTGCATGTCCCCTTTTTCTGTGCCGCATACATTATATCTGTGCGATTGTGCATTGTGACATGCATGGCACATCTCCCTCTTGTAAATATCTGGCTTCTGTGCATTTTCTGAGATGCACTGTGCATCTCCATTTTGGGCCACGCATCTCCTTCTTATTCTTATTTGTGTCATGGAGGTCAGTAAAGTAGGTGGCGCTGTAACAGCTATGCTGTACAAATGGCTTAGGGTGCTATGAGAATGATCCCCCCACCACAAACACACACACTGACACATTTGTGTTTTTATATATTTTTTTAGCCAGCCTTGAAACTACTATCAGGAGGGATCTGTGACTTATACAATGTGAGCAGTGATTGTCGTCACCAAATGAGGGCTGAAGTCACACAGTGAATGAATGTATCCACTGCTTTGGAGTGTGTAAGTGAAGCTGTAGTTGGGAGGATGGACAGGTTTGAAGGTTATTCAGTATGGAGCTTCTAAATTATATGGTGAGTACTACAATCTGAAAAGGTGCAATTGGGGCCTGATGATGATTGCAAGCATCAGTTCTGACTGAATTCCAGGTATTGACTGAGGAAGGAAGTGGCCAGACTCAAGGCTGAGTTGGTTTGAGTTCAGAGGACTTTCTCCCTCACCCAGGGACCACCTAGTCTGCTGCCGCTACCTCAGAGGTTGTCTATTAGGAGGAATAGCTGGACCACAGTGGGCTCAGAGTGGGTTAGGATGATGGACCATAGGCACATTCCACAACCAGTTTCACTACAGAACTCTTATGCCACCCTGGCAGAGCAGGAATTTCCAACTGAGGAAGCTGTAGTAGTGACTGGGGTGGATATGGGTGTCCACCACACAGGACCCCAGATGAGGAGGAAGTGAATCCTGGTGGAGGACTCCATAGTAAAGGGGACAGAGCTGGGAGTAGGCAGAGGTGAGGAGAGGAAGTTCTGTGCCTTCCAGGTGTCACAGCACTCTGGGATGGAGCAGCAGGAAGGAAGGGAGAGCTGGATGTCATTGTAGCTGGAGACAAATGACCTGGCCAGGGATGAGCCAGCCATAGTACAGGAAGAGTTCAGGGAGTTGGGGAGGGGTCTTAGGCAAGTAGCACGATATGTGACCTTCTCAGAAGTGCTACCTGTCAATGACAGGGGGCTGACAGGATGCTCTGCACCAGGAACTTCAAAGCATGGTTGAAAAAATGGTGCAGAGAGGAGGGTTTCAATTTCACTGGAGACTGGAGACTGGAGCCCCACCTGGAGGGCTAGAGCCTGTACAGAGGTGACAGCCTGCATCTGTCTAAGAGGGAAACCATAGTCCTCACTGAGTGGTTTAAATGCTACATTGGCAAGCATTTAAACTAGCTAAGGGCGGAAACAGAATGAGGCAGAAAGACATAAACTATCTCCCCACAAGCTCAAAAGGTCAAGTACGGGAATCCGGAGATAGAAAAAATGCTAAAGAACCTAAAAAATAATGAAATCCAGGGGATAGAAGAAAAAAATGAAGCTAAGATAACGATTGAGCGAACTAAGGGAAGGCAAATGGAATAAAGGAGAGGGTGGCAGTACATTCTGGAAAGCCATGTGTCTAAGTAAGTAGTAAGTGAAATTTATTTGGTTAGGCACCCAATCCCTGGTGCTCTGGACACTGTACACAGTAAAGCAATTAACATGGTCACAATAGAAATCAGTAGAGAGGCTATAAAATATTAACAACATTAATTAAAATACATTTGCTGGATACGCTACTGTAAAATGGTGGTTCTTTAGGTCCCTCCTGAACACTTGTACAGTAGGAATCTCCCTCAGGGATCTCAGAAGTGAATTCCAGAGGACCAAGCCAGCCACCCCAAATGAATGATCACCTGAGGTTTTCATCCCAGTACTTTGAACTGCAAGGAGGCCCTGGGTGGAGGAATGGAAGGAGTGAACCGGAATGGCAGGAGTAAGGAGATCTGACAGGCAGCCAGGACCCAGTCCATATAGGGTCTTATAGGTGAACAAGCCCACCTTAAAGAGAACCCACCACCTGACTGGCAGCCAGTGCAGATCCCGAAGGACTGCGATCACATGACAGGATCTAGGTAATTCCATCAGCAGCCAGGCTGCTGCATTTTGCACTAGCTGCAGCCCGGTGGAGGTTTAATCCACTGACCTTGAGGTAAAGAGCATTGCAGTAGTCAAGTCTCGATGTCACAAAGGCATGTACCAGTCACGGCAGATCCTCTGGTGGAATTACGGGTTTAATCCGGGTAATGTTTCTTGGATGGTAGAAGCTGCTTTAATGACAGCTGACACCTGAGCATCAAATGTCAGCTTGTCATTGAGGATCACTTCCAGATTTCTTACCCTAGAGGACGCCTTCAATGGTATCAACCCCAGGACCAAGCCTGCTGTCATCATGGACGCATCCCCATCACACCTGCAACCAGGCTGAATGTGTGAATGCTTGTAGCCTGAGCAACAAGATTGTGGACCTAGAGGCCACCATGGTGGAAGCAGACCTGGATTTAGTCACCATTACAGAGACCTAGTGCAGTAAAAACCAAGACTGGGATATGGCTGTGATGCTTGGCCAGCTGGTTATGATTGTTCTATGATATTTGTAAAATAGAATGTGGTATGTGAGTGTCTCACATGAGACATCCTGTGCTATGGGTGCCCTCCCCCAGGTCAGTGAAGTGACAATTAACCTGAAACCAGGAGGTAATTAAAAGACTGGAGAGTCTTAATTAAGGGTCTCCTGTAACTAGAACTGACCCAGCTGCCAGGAAATAGGGCTCATAAACTTTTATGATGTCAGAGAAAAAACATGTTATCTCACCATGGTGTGAAAGGTTGTAAAAAAAACCTTTAATGTCTTGGGAACAAGAACTGCTCAAGATCAGAGAAAATGTTAATTAAAGACTGTCATAATTTGGGAAATTAGATTTTGCTGAAGTCACAGTATTTAAAAATATCTCCTGACAGGAAGATTATTGTTTGTATATTTTTTATATTCAACAAGGAGGAGCTACATGACACACAAAAGGGTGGGAGAGAGCCACAGTTTAACTAGCACTTGTGTCTGATCTTTGTGACATATCTTTTTGGGCTCTTAAGAAACAAGATATAACTTAAGCACTGTAAAAAGGTAATACATTAGACAGAAAAAGTCTAATTGTATTGTGGTAGGAGTTTATATTTTGTACTTTAACCTTGTTCTTTTAAATGATTGTATGCTTTTTGATATAGTGTTCTGTGTTTACATTTTACATATTTTTATCCATTTTAGTAAATATATTATTTTGAAAGACTGCTTGGGTGTGTCTTCAAAGCTCTTATTGTATCTGATGTATACAGGGTTAAGACTGACAAAAACTGTTCAAAGCTTGATGGTGTTACTAAACTGGGAAAAGGTAAGAATATACCTAAGGTCTTTTATAGAGTTTTAATGGTTCGTTTTGGATGCCTGGTTAGGTGCCCCTAAGCGAAAGATATCTGGAATCCCCCCGAAGAGCAGATTATCTGAGCCTGTACATTTGGGTGAGCTACCATAAGGTTCACAGTTTGAATCACCCCAGAACTTGAAGACTAAAGGTGATTCAGAGCCACAAGCAGACAGGAGGGTTACCCTGTCTGCTACCTGTTCACATTACTGCGCTCAGAGGTTGGCACTGTGGGAGCAGAGGGCCTGACCTCCTGAGTGCGTTTGTGACAAATTTGGTTGACAGCGGTGCAGATAAATTTGGTAACACAAGCTTTAACTCTTTAGTGTGTCAGCTTAATACTGTACAGCTCACTTGCAAAAAAAGCAGTGATTTATTTTTAAAAAGGAAACAGAACTATATCATTTTGCTTAAAGTCAAGTCCCTACCTTTTCTAAAGTGCAAGTTAGAGTAGCCGTAGTTAGGGAAGAAGATGGATTCCAACTACAGCGGACACACTGTAGACTACTTGAGGCAGTTGTGCCAATACAGAGGAGTCCTGTATGAGGGGAGAGCCACCAAGCAGAACCTCATGGATGCCCTGATGGCAGCAGATGCCCAGAGTATTGAGTCACTGACTGTGACTGTAAGGGACCAAACCTTGAGCATGGAGGGGCCAGCGGCCAGTGCAATGTCCAGATTCAGTGAGGATGACAGCAGGACCAGTGCTAGTGAAGGGACACAGCAGCAGGGAAGGTCACCAGCATTCTGGAGCCAGAAGCAATTAAGCTGCAGATTGAGTTGCGCAGAATGGAGCTGGAGTTCCAGAGAGAAGAGAAGCGAGAACAGTGAGAGGTGGACCGGGAAGAGTGTGAGCACCAGAAGCGACATGAACTGGAGAAGTTACGACTCCAACCACCAGCACCAGAGCAGGTAAGTGGCTTGGGTTTAACTGGAAATACAAGACTGGGTTATAAATTGAATTCCAAATTGATAGCTTAATTTAAAGAGGGGGAGGATATGGATGCCTTTTTAAATTCCTTTGAAAAATTTTGCATTCAGGCTAAAATTTCTAGAGGGTCCTGGAGCTTCCAGCTATTCCTGCTACTTACCGGGAAAGCTCAGGATGCATTGGGCCAAATGGACAATGAGGACAGTAATGATTACAGCAGACTTAAAGCTGCACTTTTAAAAAGGTTTGATTTAACTGCAAAAGCATACAGAGCTAAATTCCTTAAGTTCAGGAGAAATCCTGACATGAGCTATGAGGAGCTAGCCACAAAACAACGTCAATGTTTAAAACGCTGGTGGGAGGGAATTAAAGCAAACTCTGAAGATAAAATTGAAAATGCTATTTTGTTGGAACAGTTTTTTTGGGCATGCACAGCAGAGCTGAAAACCTGGCTGGAGGACCGAGATCCCAAAACAGTGTAAGAGGCTGCTGAACTCTCAAACTCTATGCCAAGAATGGACCTGCTCTGAGATTGAATGGGGTGGGTGTGGCAGTGCAGAGAGGGAAAAGCGCACCTTCAGGGCAGCTAATACCCTCACTGCCTCCACCGAAACCAGTTAGTCCTAGGTTTCAGAGAAAAGATTTCTCTGAGAAAAGAAACGAATGTTGGGTCTGTAAAGAAACTGGGCACATTGCCAGACAGTGTCCCAAAAGGGCAAGCAATATGCAGAATGGGGCTAGGAAAGAAGTGGGTTGTTTGTGTGTCCCTGGAAGCATGCCTGTGAACACATGCACCCAGTCACGGTGAATGGTGTACAGACACAAGGGTTAAGGGACACAGGGGCATCCCTGACATTGGTAAAAGGGGATCTGGTAGAGCCTGGTCAACTTATACCCAATGAATTTATAACTGTACAAGACTTTACTGGTGAGGAGAAAACATTGCCACTGGCTAGTGTTCTTCTAGACTGGGGTGAAACAGGGGGAACTGTACAACAGGTGGCTATAGCCAAAACTTTAGCAGTTGATGTCATCCTTGCCAACAATCTCAAACATTGAATGGTGTGTGCAGTTACCCATAGCCAAGTGGCAAGGGGAAAGTTTAGTTCCCTGGACCCCACAGAAGCCATTGTGGAAACCACTAGGAGGCTGGTTCCCCAGCCTGTATCTCCTGATATGGAGACTAATGAAAAGGGGTTAGAAATTTCCCCAGTAGCATTTAACCACACAGCTATGGAGGGTTACTCCAAAGAAGGAGGGGTGACCCATTGTCAGAGGGTTAGGGATGACAGTGATCCTGAGTGCCCTGATGCTAGTGCTAGGCACCCTAGTTTAGAGACTGAAGGGGACCTGTCCCATGCCTTGGGAATGTGTTAGGTGTTTGCAGCTGCTCAGAAAAGTGACCCTAGTCTAGAGAAGCTGAGGGTTTGGGCAGTCTCTGAGGGAGCACAGGGAGGTGACAGTAAACATAGTTTATTGGGAAAATGGACTGATGTACACTCAGGATGTGAAGACAGAGGGTGGGGTGATAAGAAGGCAGCTTGTCATTTCCCAGGGGTATTGGGGGCAGTTGCTCAAGATTGCACATGATATTCCCTTGTCTGGTCATCTGGAAATCACGTGCACTATGCAGCGGTTGGCCCAGAATTTCTACTGGCCCAACTTCACCCAGAAGGTGAAGGAGTATTGCAGGTCTTGTCACCAGTGCCAAGAAATAGGGAAGGCAGGTAAGAAAACCCAAATCCCCCTAATTCCATTGCCCATAGTGGAGGAGCCATTCCAGAGGGTGGGAATGGATATTGTGGGATCTTTAAATACCCCCAGCATCTCCAGGAAGAGGTTCATCCTGACTGTGGTGGATTATGCCACCCGGTATCCAGAGGCAGTCACCCTATCCTCACTGAGGACAGACAAGGTGGCAGATGCCTTACTTGGGATTTTCTCCTGTGTTGGGTTTCCGCAGGAGGTTATCACTGATCGAGGGGGTTCCTGCATGTCGGACCTGATGAAATGCTTGTGGGAGAAGTGTGGGGTGCTGCAGAAGTGCACAACACCTTATCACCAGCAAGCCAATGGGCTTGGAGAAAGATTTAATGGTACCGTGAAGTCAATGCTCCAAGCATCTGCTGAACAGCATGGGAGGGACTGGGAGAAATACCTTCCCCACCTGTTGTTTGCATACAGGGAGGTGCCCCAAGAGTCAACAGGATTTTCCCCCTTTGAGCTCTTATATGGATGCCGGGTACATGAGCCCCAGACTTGATCTGGGAGGAATGGGAAGGCAAGTACACCACCCAGGGAACTCCCATAGTGGATTACATCCTTAGGTTTAGGGAAAGGTTGAAGGAGCTTATGAAGACAGCCCAGAGCAACCTGGCAGCTGCCCAACAGAAATAAAAAGTGTGGTACGACCACAGAGCCAGAGCTCGCTTGTACACGGTGGGTCAGGAAGTCATGGTCCTTATTCCAGTCCGGAAAGACAAGCTGCAGGCTGAGTGGACAGGACCGTACAAAGTAGTTGAAATGGTAAATGTTGTGAACTATATCATAGTTACCTGACAGAACACAGACAGAAAGAATGTACCATGTCAACATGATGAAGCCGTATGCTAATAGGGCTGACATGGTGTTCACAATATGTAGTCCTGGGAAGGGGATGGATGAAGGAGACCCCCTTCTGGACTTGGTGGTAGAAAGCAAGTGGGAGTCCTCTGTGGAGGTGGTTAAATTGTCTCCCCAGCTGGCCCTGGACAAATCCAGAAAGTAAGGGAGATGTTAGCAGACTTTGCCCCACTGTTTAGGGCCAAGCCTGGACTAACCCCCCTTAGTGACGCATGATGTTGGGACAGGGACACAGACACCCATACTGCAGACAGCATATCGGGTGTCAGAGGCTGTCCAAAAGGACATTAGGAGGGAGCTGGAGGAAATGCTGGATTTAGGGGTAATCCTGAGATCCCACAGCCTCTGGGCCTCACCCGTAGTTCTTGTGCCCAAGCCAGATGGCTCTACTCATTTCTGTGTGGACTACCATGGACTGAATGCAGTCACAAAATCAGACGCCCACCCGATGTCCCTGATGGACAACTCTTGGACAAGTTGGGAGGGGTGACATACCTTACGACTATTGACCTGACAAAGGGGTATTGGCAGGTAGAGTGAACTGGCAGAGCTATGGAGAGGTCATTCTTCATCACTCCGATAGGCTTATTTGAATTTATAGTAATGCCTTTGGAAAAGAAGAATGCCCCGGCCACTTTCCATAGGTTGGTGAACCAGGTGTTAAATGGTGTTGAGTAGTACGCCTTGGTGTACCTGGATGACATTGCCATGTTTAGTGCCAGCTGGGAGGAACACCTGTCCCACCTCAGGGAAGTGCTGGGCAGGACACAGAAGACTCGGCTCACTGTCAAAGCTGAGAGAAGTGACAGGTGGCCATGGCTGAAGTGGCATACCTAGGGCATGTTGTAGGCCAGGACAGCTCCATCCTAACCAAGTAAAAATAGAGGTGATCAAGGCATGGCCCAGGCCAGAAATGAAGAAGCAGGTCAGGAGTTTTCTCGGGACAGTAGGGTACTATTTATTTATTTAAGAGATTTACCAGATAAGCATACTGAGTGGGGACCGCTCGTTTCCAGATGCGACCTGGGGGGTTACATTCAATACAAGTAGGAGCACAGACAAAGGTGTTTTAACAGGTTCCGAGTAGTATTGGGTGATTGTAACAGATCCAGAACAGTTACAGGCTGGACTAACACATTAGTTAGAGATACACAAGTTTAGACCTAAAGATCAGGGTGCATAGTTGCTAAGTCACAGTAGGGCCTATGACCGCAGGGCATCTCAGACAGTGACAATAGGTATACAACAATTATAGTGAGTTACTGGACATTTGTGCAGATCGTGGCGCTTGGTTACAGCAGGTCCAGAATAGTTACAGGCTGGACTAGACATACATTTGTGACTTACAAGTTTAGACTTAGAGACAGAGTACATAGTTGCTATTAGAGTACATAGTTGCTATGTCATAGATTAGGGCCTATGACCACAGGGCATAACAGACAGTGACAGTAGGTATATTGTTAATTATAGTAAGTACTGGTCATTTGTACAGTTCAGGGCACGTTACAGTGCCGCGTGGTAGCAGATCTGGGCTGTAGGTTGCAGTTGCATATGACAGAGAAGTGGACCTAGAGGAGAGGTTTCAGGTGCCTTGGGGTGGGGGACAGCCTAATTCCAACAGGGAGGTCATTCCATAGTTTGGGCAGTAGGTATTTGAAGGCAGATTGGCCCTTTGATTTGCGCATGAAAGGGACTTGTAGTAGCTTTGAACCTGAGCATCTCAGGGAATATGCCTGGGGGGGTTGTGTTGACAAGATGGAGCTGAGATGGGGGAGAGAGAGTTAGTCCAGTGTTTGGCTATGAGATCGGCGCAATGGAGTTGCCTTCTGGACTCCAGCAATGGAAGAGCCTGGGTGCTGTATAGGTCGCAATGGTGGATGGTGGGGGGGCATTCTAGGATGAGCCGACAGAAGGAATGAAAGAGGGGGTCCAAACTGGCCAGGGTGGATGGGGGGGCTGCGCTGTGGACCATGCCTCCATAGTCAAAAATAGGCAGAATCATTTTGTGCACTAATTCCTTCATGACCGAGGTTGGTAGGCAGCCTTTATTGCGGTATAGTGCGCCTAGCTTAGGGTGAAGCTTTTTCTGTAGGGAGTCAATGTGGAAGGAGAAATCTAAGTGATGATCAAGCCATACACCCAGGCACCTGAAGGAAGTGTATGATTCCAAGGTGGATCCGTCCAGGGTATGGAAAGCAGTGGGGCAACTTGCCGGAATAATCTAGGCTGCATGCTGAAGGTTAAGGAGATGGTTTTCTTTGCGTTTAGGATGGGTTGGTTTGACCTTAGCCAGTTTTGTACGGCATCAAAGTCCTGTTGAAGAGCAGAGTTTAGGACCTCAATGGATGGGCCGGAGGCGTATAGTACGGTGTCGTCTGCGTACATTTGTATAGCTGAGTTGGAGCATGTCAGTGGGAGGTCTTAAAAATATGGAAAAGAGTAGGGGGCCCAGGACAGAGCCCTGGGGAACCCCCATGGAGACTGGGAGTGAGGGGGATATGTGGGGGCCAATTTTAACTGCCTGTTTTCTACCTGTCAGGTAGGCTTGGAACCAGTTGGTGGCTAGATCGGAGAGGCCAGCGTCTTGCAACTTTGAGATTAGCTTAGGGTGGGAAACGGTATCAAAAGCTTTGGCCAGGTCAATGAATATGGCCGAGGTGAAGAACCCCTTGTCCATACCTGAGGCAATATCATTTGTGAGTCTCAATAGAGCTGTAATGGTGGAGTGCGATTTGCAAAAACCCGACTGATAAGGGGTGAAGAAGCAAGTAGATTCGAGGAATTGAGTGAGTTGGGAGAGGGCTAGGTGCTCCTGTAATTTAGCTAGAATTGGTAAAAGGGAGATCGGGCGGTAATTCCCGGGCGCAGAAAGATCGCCACCCTTTGGTAGCTGGATAACTATTGCCTCCTTCCATGCTGTTGGAATTTGTGCTGAGGAAAATGAAAGGTTCAGGAGGTCAGCTAGGGGGGCTGCAATGGCAGGGGCTGAGAGGTATAGGAGTTTGGCATCAAGTCCTAGAGGGCATTTGCCTTTATTAGGGTCAAGGAAGCATAGGGCAACTAGGACTTCTGTTGTGGAGACTGGTCGGAAAGAGAAAGTGGTAGCGTGTGGGGTGTGCCGCGGGGACGCGAGAAGGCTGGGTGCGGGTGTGGTGATATGTAGGTTTGTTAGAAGAGATTTAGCACATTCGGTAAAAAGGTATTGAAAGCTGAGGCAACTTCACTTGGCTCAGATACGTTTTTGCCCTGGATGGATAGTGTAGGGGTGGGCGGCTGGACAGGGGAAGTGAGCAGGTTCTTAATGGATTTCCAGAATTTGGAAGGGTGGCTAAGATTGGAGGAGAGGGCAGCCCGGAAATAGTTCTTTTTAGCCTGCCTTATGGCTTTTGTGCAATTATTATGGAGGGTATGGTGATACTGTAGGGATTCTGGGGAGCCTGTTTGCCTTTGTTTTTTCCAGGCTTGCTCTCTGGCACGACATAAGGAGATGATGTCGGCAAAGACCCAGGGGAGGTGAGTTTCCCCTAACCCTTTTGCTTCTTTGGGGGGCATGATAGTCCCAGACAGCAAGAACTCGATTTCTGAACATGTCGAAGGCATGGTCAATGGAGGGGGCTCGGATGAATGACCAGTCTACAAAGGCGAGGTCATTTAGTAGGGAGTTGAGGCAAAGGGATTTGTAAACTCTCTTGAGGAGGGTCCTTGTGAGGAGGTGGTTAGTAGGTCTGTGCACCTTTCTGATCATATAGATCATGTGGTGATCACTCAGGGAATCTGGTAAGAGACCAGCTTTAACTATCCTGTGAGGGTGAGTTGTAAGAGCCCAGTCTAGGAGGGAGTGGTTTTGTGTTTTGGGGTTTAGGCGGGTGGGTTGGTCTATTTATTGGAAGAAATTTAGAGACTTAATCTTGCTGCATAGTTTTGCGCAGTCTTTTGCAAGCCAGTTGTAGTTTAGATCCCCGAGGATGTAGAGCTCACCGGTTGCAGCCATAGCTTTAAGAGTAGCTAGGTGGTCTATGATGATGGTTGCTGGGGTAGCAGGGGTGCAGCATATCCCTGCCATGTACACTGGTGAGGTGTGCGGTAAGACAAGTTTTATCATCTTTGTGTCTATCTGAGTAGTACGTCCAGGGACCAGGACAGGGGTGTACTGGATGCCGTTTGCTATATATATGGCTATTCCACCGCCCTTCTTTTTGCTGTAACGGTCCTGCCTTATTACTGTGTAGCCTGGGATGGCTACCTCTGAGTCCTCATGATGAGGTTTAAGCCATGTTTCGGATATATTACAAATGTCAGGTCGGAGGGTTTGGGCAGTGGTTTGCAGTTCCGGCACTTTATTTAATAGGCTATGGATGTTGAGGTGAACTAGGCTAAGACCATTTGGTAGGGTTTGGGGGGTGGGTTGGGTTGGTGGCACAGGGTTGGTTTTGACATCACCTGCCAGGAGGAGCAGCAGGGTGAGGTATCTTATCGCAGTGTGCCATTTATTTCTGTTTTTGGATTTGGGGTGGGTGAATTGTGGGGTGTGGGTGGAGACCGATGTCATCAGGTTGCTTAGGGCAGATAGGTGCAGGTTAAAGGGGGGGACAACGGAAGGGTTAGTAGTACATGATAAGGTGGGCGTGTGAAGATGGTGCGCAGGGGGAGTTGATGGGGGAATGGGAGGGGTGAGACAGTGCAAGATAGTAGCAGGTTAGGGTCATTTTGGGGCTGTGTAGATTGGGGTAGTGATGCAAGCGGAATTACAATGGACAACATTGTAATAATGTATAGGAGCATGGTTGTAATTTAGACTTACAAAATAGCAAGCTTGAAATTTGTGGTAGCGGCCTCTGCTGGTGGGATCTGATAAGCTGCAGATCTGAATGTGGGCTGATAGGTTTTGGCACGTCACCCGACCACTCAGCTACCTATAAAGCAGAGAGCCGACCAAGGGTGGTGGTGGGGGCGGTGGGGAGCTGGTGCACAGCTCTGGCGGGGCCAGAATCTGCAGTTCTGTATCAGGATGCCCTGTGCTACGCCTTTAGTTTGAATCGAGATGGCACCAAAAAGAGACAAAGGCTTCAGATGCTGGATTTCTCCTTGCATACCTGGATAATGCTCACGGGAGCTGTGGAGGGGTTCCGTCCTCGTGGGGTGTCTGGGGGAGGGTAGCAGTCCCCTACCCTTGCGACCCGCTATGGAGGAGAAGAGGAAAAATGAAGTTACTTATAGCCCAGGTATAGGGGCAGAGATTCCTTGCCAGGTCAGTTAAACATGAGATAGTGTGAAAGCTCTCTAAAAATACAAATTTTAATTTGTTCACTTTAACTATACTCTGAGTGCATGTAATTGCTTCTTTCAAACCCCTTATTCTTTCCCTCTCGGTTAAAAGATGGCCTCCAAAGTTCTTTACAAATTTATTTTTAAACTGAATTGCTGAAACGCCTAGCAGCTTGCTTCCCTTGTAAGTAACAAAATGGCCCCAAGGATTACTTTTGAATTTGGCACTGCTACCCCTCTGGTGAGAAATCAGCTGCTTGCTGTTATGCAGCTGCTCACTTCCCTTACAATTCAAAAGTCCCCCAAAAATTATTATGTTTCTTTTTACTTTTTTGAAGCTTGTCGCTGCCGCACCTTTACAGAGAACAGTTGCTCATTTGAAAGATTTTGCCTGCTTGTTTTACAACTAACGTTAAGCATCTGCCCCAAAAATAGCTCTACACCCCTGGATGCACAGCCGCAGGCAAATAGTGCTACAACAGTATTCGGTGCTAGACAGATGGTATGATTTCCTTAAGCTCTATAAAGAATGTGCAGGGGAGCGGAAAACAGTACTTGTAAATGCAGCAAAACAGTTAAGTAAAATGTTCTTTTGGCAAGCTAGTAAATCGCTATTAGGTTAAATTGACTTAAACTGAAACACAATGAACAGGGGGACAGAAATCATATAAAGCAAAATAGCAGACTTGTTAAAGTAAATGTGCTTTTAGATAAAAACGAATGCACAGGGGAGCATAACGGTTAGTCCAAAAAAAAATCAGCATTTGTTCGCCAAGTAAAACAATGCCTTTAACAATCTGCAGCTCTGTGTCAGGAGGCCCTGTGCTGCGCCTTTAGTTTGAATCGAGATGGTGCCAAAATGAGACAAAGGCTTCAGATCCTGGATTTCTCCTTGCGTACCTGGATAATGCTCATGGGAGCTGTGGGGGGGTTCCATCCTTGTGGGGTGTCTGGGGGAGGGCAGCAGTCCCCTACCCTCGTGACCCACTGTGATAGGAAATTTGTACCCAATTACAGTGCCCTGGCTGCTCTCCTATCTGACCTGGTAAAGAAAAAGATGCCTAAGAAAATTACCTGGGAACCAGCCTGTGAAAAAGCCTTTACCAGACTGACAGAGGCACTGTGCAGTGCTCCTGTACTGACAAGTCCTGACTATAGCAGACCCTTTATAGTTCAGACTGATGCCTCAGACATGGGTATTGGGGCAGTACTGAGTCAGACATCCAACCAAAGGAAAGATCACTCTGTAGTGTACCTGAGTAAAAAGTTACTTCCCAGGGAACAGGCTTACTATATTGTGGAAAAAGAGTGTCTTGCCATAGTGTGGGCCCTAACGGAGTTATATGGGCAGCATTTTGAGGTACAAACTGACCACAACCCCCTGGTTTGGCTGACACAAATGGGAAAAACTAATGGTAGGCTGTTAAGATGGAGTCATGCCTTGCAAGGGTATGAGATGACGATCTTACATAGGGCTGGAGCCTCAAATCAGAATGCCGATGGCCTTTTGTGTCTGAATGAGGAATGAACTGATTTGGGATAGAGACCCCAAATTCAGTCTAGGTGGGGAGGACTGTGACACTTGACCAGCTGGTTATGATTGTTCTATGATATTTGTAATATAGAATGTGGTATATGTGTGTCTCACATGAGACATCCTGTGCTATGGGTGTCCCCGGCCCCGGTCAGTCAAGTGACAATTAACCTGAAACCAGGAGGTAATTAAAAGACTAGAGATACTTAATTAAGGGTCTCCTGTAATTAGAACTGACCCAGCTGCCAGGATATAGGGCTCATAAACTTTTATGATGTCTTAGAGGAAAAACATGTTATCTCACCATGGTGTGAAAGGTTGTAAAAAAACCTTTGATGCCTTTGGAACAGGAACTACTCAAGATCACAGAAAATGTTAATTAAAGACTGTCATAATTTGGGAAATTAGTGTTTGCTGAAGTCACAGTATTTAAAAATATCTCCTGACAGGAAGATCATTGTTTGTATATTTTTTATATTCAACAAGGAGGAGCTACATGACACACAAAAGGGGCAGGAGAGAGCCACAGTTTAACTAGGACTTGTGTCTGATCTTTGTGACATATCTTTTTGGGCTTTTAAGAAACAAGATCTAACTTAAGCACTGTAAAGAGGTAATACATTAGATAGAAAAAGTCTAATTGTATTGTGGTAGGAGTTTATGTTTTGTACTTTAACCTTATTCTTTTAAGTGATTGTATGCTTTTTGATATAGTGTTCTGTGTTTACATTTTACATATTTTTCTCCATTTTAGTAAATATATTATTTTGAAAGACTGCTTGGGTGTGTCTTCGAAATTCTATTTGCATGTGACGTATAGAGGGTTAAGACTGACGAAAACTGTTCAAAGCTTGATGGTGTTACTAAACTGGGAAAAGAAGAGCAGATTATCTGAGCCTGTACATTTGGGTACGCTAGCATAAGGTTCACAGTTTGAATCCCCCCAGAACTTGAGACTAAAGGAGTTTCAGACCCACAAGCAGACAGGAGGGTTACTCTCTCTGTTACCTGTTCACATTACTGTGCTCAGAGGTTGGCACTGTGGGAGTAGAGGACCTGACCTGCTGAGTGCATTTGTGACAATGGCCATACCAGGTTATGCTCTTTTCAGTAGGGACAGGGTAGGTAGAAAAAGGGGAGGAGTAGCTCTCTATGTAAGAGACAACATAAAGGCTACGGAAATGCAAGGGGAGCAGGGAGGAGCAGAGGTACTGTGGATCAACCTGGAGAAAAAGAAAGGGGCCATTATTCACACAGGAGTGATCTTCAGACCTCCAGCACAGGGGGAAAAGTGGATGGGAAAATGATGAAAGCAGTCCATAGGATGGCTTGCAAGGAAGTGGTGATACTAATAAGGGACTTCAATCAACTTGATATCAATTGGAGCCTCCCAGCTGCAGCAACAGCCAGGAATAGGAACACCCTGGACTTGCTGCAGGAGTTGTTCCTCAGGCAACATGTAATGGAACCCACTCATGAGGGGGCATTGCTGAACCTGGTACTGACAAACGGTGACAGTATCGCTGGTGTCACAGTGGGGGACCACCTGGGGACCAGTGATCATCATACTGTGTGATTTAATATAAGAAGAAGGTTAAAACTGAACCGCATGAGGATGAGGATCATGGACTTCAGGAGGACTGATTTTAAGGAAATGGGAGAATGCCTCAGAGACACCCTGGCAGGGACAGAAAAAGTAGGGGGAGTTAAGGACCAGTGGGCAAAAATTATGGAGGACATTGAAAAAGCTACAGTTTCAAGCAGGTTAGCAAGGGCAAGAGGAGAAAAAGAAACCACTATGGTTCTCTCATGAAGTAGTGGAAAAAGTAAGAGCAAAACAAATGGCTTTTAGAAAGTATGAAAAACACAGAAAGAGGAGGATAGGGAGACTTATCAGGAGAAACAAAGGGAGGCAAGGAAGGCAGTTAGGAGTGCAAAAAGTGCAAACAGAGAAAAATATTGCCCAATCAGTAAAAAAAGGGGACAAGAAATTTTTTAGATACATAAGCGAAAAGAGAAAGACCAAAGGAGGGATAGTAAGGCCGAAAGAGGAGGAGGGGTGTGTGTGGAAGAGGACTACCAAAAATCAGACATATTGTTCAGTAATTACAAAGGAGGGGGTAGGAAGCAGGCAAATTATAAAAATCAAGGACATGAAGGGAAGGGAGGTAGACACTAGCCCTTTTACAGTGGAAAGAGTCCTAAGGGAATTGTCACAGTTAAAAGTAGACCTGGTGACTCCATCTCCGCAAAGACATAGACAGAGTAGAGGTTGTTCAGAGGAGGACAACCAAAATGGTGCAGGGTCTGCACCAGAAGACATACGAGGAGAGACTAAAGCAGCTTAATATGTATACCCTTGAGGAAAGGAGGGAGAGGGGGGGCATGATAGAAACTTTCAGGTATCTTAAGGGAATTAACAAAATACAAGAGGGTAGCATCTTTCAGAAGAAGAGATGTGCTAGAACAAGGGGGCACAATTTGAAGATAGAGGGGGGACGGCTCGGAGGTAATGTTAGAAAGTATTTTTTCACAGAGAGGGTTGTGGATGCATGGAACAGCCTTCCTGAGGAGGTTGTGGAGCCAGGAACAGTGGGAGAATTCAAGAATGCATGGGACAGGCATAAGGCAATTCTAGTGGGGGGTAAAAGAAAGTAAGCTGTTGATTAACTAGAATCTGCAGCTTATCCATCAGGTAGGGAAATGGGCAGACTAGGTGGGCCAAGCGGTCCTTATCTGCAATCAAATTCTATGTTTCTAAGGCAATGGAACCAGACGGGGTGCACCCCAGGTTACTGTGGGAGCTCAAGGAGGAGTTGGCTGCACCTCTGACAGCCCTGTTCAACCTGTTACTAGAAATGGGAGAGATCCTGGGAGACTAGAGTAGGGTTGATATAGTCCCACTCCACAAAAATGAAGACAGAGAGGAGAGTGGAAATTATAGACCTGCCAGTCTGACTTCAGTAGTGGGCAAAGTAATGGAATCACTACTGAAGGAAAGGATTATGGAATACCTTGATTCCAATGGTCTTCAGGATCTGAGGCAACATGGGTTCAGAGGGGGAGGTCTTGCCAGACAAACCTGATTGAGTTTTTTGACTTGGTAACCAAGGAAGCGGCTCAGGAAGAAGTGGTTGAGGCAGCCTACCTAGACTTCAGTAAAGGCCTTCGACACCATTCCACATCGAAGACTGGTGAGCAAGCTGAGAAGCCTAGGAGTGGGCCCTAAAGTAATAAGATGGGTAGAGAGCTAGCTGGATAAGAGAAGTCAGAGGGCAGTGGCAGATGGCATCCACTCTGGAAAGGCCAAAGTGACCAGTGGGGTGCCACAAGGGTCAGTAGGCCTAGTTCTCTTCAATGTCTTTTTAAGAGACATTGCAGAAGGACTGGAAGGGAAGGTATGCCTGCTCGCTGATTACAGAAAAATCTGCAACAGAGTAGACACACGGGGGGGGGGGGTGTGTGGAAAAAATGAGAGAAGATCTAAAAAAAGCTGGAAGAAAGGTCAGAGGTATGGCAGTTGGTCTTCAATGCAGAGAAGTGCAAAATCATGCACTTGGGGTTACAGAAACCTGGGGGAAATGTATCAAATGGTAAAAGAAGTACTAGGAGTCACAAAACAGGAAAGGGACCTGAGGGTAGCTAAACAGTGTGACAAGGCAGTGGGAAAGACTAGCTGGATGCTAGGATGCATGAGCACCAGGACAACCTTGCCTCTCTGACAGCCCTTCCATCCTCTAGTTTTTCTTGCCAAAAAATTATTTTTTCTTTTAAGTACATTACACATGGCAATCACTGTCTTCTTATTAAAAAATACCCGGCCACTCTCAATATTTACTATAAATCTTCCCACTGTGGGACGTGCAAGCCATGCTTCCCTTTTATTGGTAGTAAACAGTGCAGCACCACAACACACCTCCTAATTAAGGCTTCCTTATTCCTGGTGCTGGCTCTACCACCCTCCTTGTATCTGGGCAACAATCTACATGTACCTGGCAATAATGCCACCCTATCTCGGATTGAATGGAACACCTTGACTATTCCAGGGGCTGCAACCTCTGTTCTCGGTGTCAAGCATAATGTGCTGCTACGGTCTGCACCTGTAATGAGCTGTACTTACCCTCTCCCCCCGGCTCAACTAAACTTGTACATTTTTACAAGCAAAACTGCCAAAAACAGAGGGACCACATGCACCCACTCACAGGCCTTAAAAAATCTAAAATGAAAAGCAATTAGGCTGGCCTGGCTGCTACTGCTGTTGTCTGGTAATGCCCATCCCAACCCTGGCCCTGGTACAAGACCATCTATACCTATAATGATGTGTGGGGTCCTAAAGATTGCTTCCATCAACATCTGCAGTCTCCTGGCTAAATATGACTCTCTTCAGGTATGGGTTGCTCAACACAAACCAGATGTTCTATCTGTAGTAGAGACTTGGCTTACCCCCTGAGTCCCTGACCTGGCAATCCAGCTGGATGGTTACACCATATTCAGGCAGAATAGATCTGGTAAATGAGGTGGAGGTTGTGTCATTTAGATTAGAGACACGATTCAAGGGTGTGCCCTTGTGCCCCCTACCACGGACTGCAAAACCAAAATGCTTGCAATCAAGTTGCAACTAGGTACCCATGGAAAATGCTTCACAATAGTCTCTGTGTGCATACCTCCAAAAAAGCAGGCCACAGGTTTTAAATCAACACTTGATTTCCTTACCAAGCTCAGCCACAACACAGAGGTACTTATGCGCGGGGATTTTAACATAAATTGGTTATCCCCTAAGGATGCACCCTACAAAGATGCCTTCTCTTCTATCAACATGACCCAACTAGTGGAGACCTCCACCTGGGTGAACTATTGAACTGTAACTAGTACACTGATAGACTGGTTAATAACCAACCAATCTGAAAGAATAACCAGCACTGTAGTGCTCCCAGATGTTATTAGTGACCACTCCCTTATCCTCTGCAGCTGGATGAATAAATCTCCTAGAATCCCTCCCAAAACAGTTACCTCCAGAGTGCCAAAAAAGGACAACCTGACTCATTAAAAGCACACCTTAATCAACTGGACTGGTCAGCTATCTACGCCGCTGAAGATGTTGACACTGCAGTTGAGGACTTTGTCAACAAATTCAATGCATCCTCTAATATATTTGCCTCCTACAAGAAAAGGAAAATAAAGGGTACTAGCAAGTCTTGGATCTCCCCACTGCTCATTGAACAAAGGAAGGAAAGAGATAACTTGGAAAGAGATGACCCACTGCTCATTGAACAAATGAAGGAAAGAGATAACTTGTGGCACAAGGCTAAAAGTTCAGGGTCCCCTATAAACATACAACATTATAAAACTGCCCATAACAAATGCATTTGGGCTATCAAAAAACAAAAAGTCTCTACTTCAGAACTGAGCTAGACAACTCCTGGGGTGACAGCTGTAAATTCTGGGACAACATAAAGTTTCCAACTGGAAAAACCAACAAAAAAACACCTACTATGCTCAATGTTAAAGGAATTATTACCCAAGACCCAAATGAAATTGCTAACACCTTCAACAAGGACTTTACTTACCTCAGTGGAGTGCTCCCCTCTGACTTTCTAGTTTCATAAAGCAATTCTAACCCTCATTGCAATACTAGTCAACCTGATAGCTCAGTTTCCCCCTTCTACCTCAGGATTGTCTCCAAGTCTGAAGCCAAAAAATATCTTAAACAAGTACTTGGAAAGTCGAGAACCAATGGCGACACATTAGACCTCAAGCTACTTGTGATCACCTTTGATGAGGTTCTCTCCCCACTAACTAGGATTCTTAACCTATCCCTTATAACAGGAAAATGTCCCCAGTCCTGGAAAGCAGTGATGGTCACTCCTATTTTCAAAAGTGGCGACAGAACTAGCCACTCCAATTACCAGCCAATCTCTATTCTCCCCCCACTATCGAAAGTGCTTGAGAGGATTGTCTATGACCAACTCGTAGACTATCCGGACAAGTATATGCTTCAATGCCAGCAGCAACATGGCTTCAGGAAGCAGCACAAGATAACAACAGCATTTGTGGAATTCATTGGTTACATCCATGAGGCTCTAGACTGGGCGCTTTTGGTGGGGGCTACCTACATTAACTGCACCAAAGCCTTCGACACGGTCAACCATGAGGTACTGCTAAACCAGCTGGCTAACACTGGTCTTTCTAATGAATCTGTGAATTGGTTAAGGAGCTACCTTTCAGGATGAGTGCAACAAGTAAGGATACTTGATGTCATCTCTGATCATTGTAGTGTTACCACTGGGGTCCCCAAGGCTCAATCTTGGGACTCCTGCTGTTTAGCCTGTTTCTAATTAACCTCCCTAAGGCCTGTCATGACAATGTTCTATTGTACGCAGATGATGCTGTGCTGTTCACTAGTAATCCCAACCCTGAAGCTCTAGAAAAACAAATGCAGGCAAATTTCTCTGAAGTGGAGACCTGATTCATCAACTCCAAGCTCCTTCTAAGTTACAAAAAGACTACGACTATGCTGTTCACCTCTACACAGAACAGACATAGGTCTTATCATCTCAAAATTCTTAACAACCACAATGATGCATTAGAGATGGCCAATAGCTTTAAATATCTGGGGGTCACTCTCGACAGGTCCCTCTCATTTACTCAGCATATTGACCAGGTAGCCAAGGCTGCTAACTCATGCATTGGCCAATTATACAGGGACAGACATTGCTTTACTGATGATGCCCTCAAGCTCACAATCACTAGCTCTGTCCTATCAGTTATTGACTATGGGCTAGTAGTCTATGGAGCAGGTACTAACACGGCTCTAAAGAGAATCAAATTGGCCTTAAACAAGACTTGTAGGTTTAAAATAGGTGCACATCGATTAACCCACACCTAAGAACTCTACTCCCAATCAGGATGGCTTAATCTGCAAAACAGGGTCCAGTACCAGGTTTGTCTACTTGGAAAGAAGACCACCCTAGGCCTTACACTACCAGGAATACAGAACCTACTTTGCTTGCCCACTCACCACAGGCAAACTAGGGGAACTTGTGATAATATGCTCCAAGCCTCCTTCCACCAAACATCGCTAGGGCAACGGTCGTTTGCCTACTGGGCCCCTAAATGGCTCAACTTTCTTAATGCTGACCTGCAATCCGAACCTAAACTTGGCACTTTCAGAACTAAACTTTGTGCTCATCTTGTGGCTACCAGTGCATGCGACTGTAACACCTAATGCCTACACTCCCTTTCCTTGGGACTACTTTTTACAGCAGCACATAGTTACTACCGACACCCCTCTAATCTTCCTGCCATCTCCCATCTTCCCCCTCCATACTCCATGCCACCCAACTTCCTTATGGTTTTTGCCAACTACCCCCCTTAGTGGTTAACTTTAACACTCACACTGTCTACCCTTTCCTTGCCTACCCCCTTGGACCACTCCTCTATTTCTACTATGTACTGACAAGGCCCTCTTGGGTTGCTCCCCCTCATCCCTCCTTTAATCTCTCTGACAAGTCTGAATCTTCCTGCAACTATCATGCTATCCAGTACCTGCTGAACATACCCCTTTTATCCTCCTTCCTTAAACTCCTCACACTCTTAATCTCCTTTTCTGTTACCCATGTTAAGGGTCGCACTTAACTAAGTATACCTAATCTGTAAACATTAAGAATTTGGAACTCTTTCTTTTTTTGTTGTAATTGTAATGTTGAGTTACTCTTCAGTGTTTGTATATTGTACTCATGTGACATGGAACCTCTGTAAATGAGCTCTTAGCTCAGAGGTATTAATCCGAGATGTTAATAAATAAATTAGCAGGGGTATCACCAGCAGAAAGAGGGAGATAATATTACCCCTGTATAGATCACTAATGAGACCCCACCTCAAGTACTGTGTCCAGTTCTGGAGGCCCCACCTCAGAAAGGACATTGACAGGGTAGAGGCAGTACAGAGGAAGGCAATCAAAATGGTGCACAGCCTGCATCAGAAGCCCTATGAAGAGAGGCTTAAGACATTAAATATGTACTCCCTAGATGTAAGGAGGGAAAGGGAGTGATATGATAGAAACATTCAGATACCTCAGAGTATAAACATGGTACAGGAAGGGAGCATTTTCCAGAGAAAAAGATGATCCATGACAAGGGATCACACTATGAAGCTGGAGGGGGGAGACTGAGAGGAAGTGTGAGGAAGTATTACATCACAGAAAGGGTGATGGATGCTTGGAACAGCCTCCGAGCAGAGGTGCTTTTGGCTAAAACAGTTACAGGATTCAAGAAAGCATGGGATAGACACAGGATTTATGCATTGGTGTATGGGGATCAGGTGAGGGTGGGAGCAATGGTCAAAGCGCTGCACAATGACCCAAAAATATATATACGCAAGGAAGAATTTGTCCTTATAATAACATGCAAATGGCCCCTTTGTTATTTGCATGCCAAATATGGTAATTAGCATGCTTGCCTCTGAATATGGAACCCAGGGGCAAAGTTGCTACTCTGGTATGGTCGATCACTCTTTGCTCCTGAGTGTCTGTTGCCAGCAATAGCTGTGGTGAACTGTGTTAATATACTTTCCCTGGTGCTGTAATAGCCTAATATTCATACCTGCTGTGTTATAATTATGCCTTATAGATGACCGTGTGCTATTTCATATGGATCAAATGGCCATGGCTGAATATGGGGACTTCAACTTCTAGAATGTTTTTACTATAAGGTTAGATGTTCAGTTAGCAAGACTGGAAATTTAAAATGTGTTTTTCAAAAACAAAAAAGATTGTGTATCTAATATAACTGGCTAAAACACTGACATTAAATGAAACAAGGGCACTGATGTGATCAGTAGACATGATCCTGCTCTTTAAGCATATTAGTTATCTAACTTTGCAGTCTGTTTTCACTCTTTACTCCAAAGCAGCTGCATTTCCCTTTGTAATTAAATTTGAGTTGGAAATTAAGAAATACTAGCCCAAAAGTATATGGGGTTCCAGAGATGTCTCTTGGCTAGTTATAACATCCCACTGTAACTTTTTAGGGTTCCAGAATCCTTAAGCTTTGCTTCTCAGTTCTCAGACTCGATAACATCACTAGGACGCACTCTTGATTGACCAAAAGACATCGCCTGAACTCCATTTACTTATAAAGCAAGACAGAAATATTTGTTATATAACACAAATCACTTCCCTGCCAGTACCCTTGGTGTTTTATGTTAATTTTGTGAAGATTAGTGTTACCTTTTGAATGAATCTGCTGTGCATCAGTTGTGTGGTCTGTGTAGTTGTGCAATCAAGGGACTGTAGTACTGGTTTAGCTTTTTCCTATACAGTTGCACAGCAAGGCACTAGCTTCCATTTCAAACACATACCTGTGAGTCCCTGACAGAAAAATCTGTTCTCACTCTCAGCTGCTCACCATGTGACCAGAACATATATTGTTTGGTTGTGGGAAGGCACAGTTTGGGTAGCTTTCAGACTGGGGACTCACCACAGTTAGTAGCAACATAGATAAAGGCCCTCTGTGGCATGGAGCCGTAGCTGCTACTGGCAATATCAAGAAAGCCTTCTAGAAGCAGGAGACACCACTGTGTATTGTAACATTAATAAAACCCTTATGGGCAAAGCACTGCCACTGTGAGCGGTACTGTACAGTACATGTTTGTAAGGGTGTGTGTTTGTGTGTGTGTGTGTGTGTAAGTATTTGTTAGTGTGAGTGTGTGCATGTGTTCAAACCTTGGCACTGCCCAGTACAGCTGGCACTTTGATTAAGATGCTACTGGTAGCTACTAGTAATGTTGTAGAGTAGAAGTTTGGGAGATCCAGTTGGCCACTTTCAGACCCAGATGTCAAATTAGGTTTTTGTATATAAGGTGGTAAATTTAATTGTGCAAGACCTCTCATTTACTGTGAATGAAGCAATCAAATTCCATATTCAAGATTTGCAATTCTTGGATTGTACCAGCAGTTTCTGGTCTAATTTGTAGATTTTACCTGGATTCTACTGTGATAGGCATGGGAACAAAGGTGTTAATGAGTGGACTTTTTCTGGCCTTCAAGGTAATGGGCTAGGTAATACATTTCAGAGAGAGTGACCAAGAGGGGGAGTGGACATACTCACTTACATACACAAAGAGTTGGAAAGGATTGGACCACTCAAATATAAACTGGATGTTAAATGGATATAATTGGGCACCTATAGGTGTTTAAACTGACTGGAGCAATTAAACACAATACAGGGTAAATGGTTGGTGCATTCAAAGGGAACAAGAATAAACTACTCTCAAGGGAGACTATAAATTCTGGAAAGACGGTTGCAAGAGGCAGTGTTCTGCTGTGTTGCCATCCGAGAGTGTTTAAGCTGTGAATCTTCAGCTGTGGCTATGGAGGTTTGTGGGTGCTGTGTAGTTAACATAGGAGATCAGTCTCTCTCCAAGCATAGCAGATGGTAAGAAAAAATAGCATATCTTAGCAAATAGCCTTTTTCTTTTGACATCTGTTATTTAAACCCATTTGTTTAATTTTCCTGTAACAGTGTTCTTCTCTTGTGTTAGACATATACTGTACATCCTATAATGCAACTTTTGACCTTCTTTAAAGTAAAGAACTCTTTATTTACATAACAATTGTGGATGTGATTTAAATTATTACTAAGGTATTTTATGGATTCCACTGGCTGAGGCAAAAACTCTGTTGGCATCCACCACCAGAGAACCACACTAACAGACATTGATCTGTGCAACTGCATATTTGACCTCCCAGTTTTGTGCAGGGGGAGGGATATTTTGCTGGTGAACCAGCTGGTGGCAGCAACAACAACAAAAAAGGTGACAACCTCTTAAGAATGACCCAGTCTGTGAAGGGATGGTTTCTGTCACAGTTTGGTGGCAGAGATGGGATAACTGTGGACATTCTAGCACACTAAGTGACAAAGTTTGCCAGTGGAATTTTTATCTTAGCAGTCATGAAACAGGATATACAAGAGAGTACACTTGTACAATTGTTTTTTTTTTGTTTCTAGTCAGCACAGCTAGTGAAGGTAGAGGGAATGAGCTCACAGAGCTATAAAGGGCTCACTGCGGCACAGCTTCAGGAAAATGCCAGCAAATGGGGGTACAGTGTGAAGGTAAGGACAAGAAGGACCTCATACAGGTTCCAGAGGACCATGACCTAAGACAGAGTGTCCCTGTGAATGAGTCAGTAGCTTGGGTAGTAAACTCCTCAAATCAGCTTGATGCCCTGCAACTGCAGCTGTTGCTGCAAGACAAGGAGCTGGAGTCAAAAAGACCGGATCTTAAAGCAAAAAGGCTGGAGGTCGAGGCAAGGAAACTGGTAGCAGAGACAAAAAGACTGGAAGCAAAAACAGAAGCAAAAAGACTGGAGGACAGAGAAAAAGAATGACAGCATGAAATCCAGAGACAACAGCATGAGAAGGAGATTATGACCCTACACAACCAGCAAATCACGAGTAATGGTGGACAGGGGTTTTCCCTATGAAGCCAAAATTAATTCTAAATTGTTTCCTTATAATGGAGAGGAAGATGATCTTGATCTATTTTTAAGATCATTCAAGAGAGTATGTGAGCAATTTCAATTGGCTAAGACTCCATGGTCAACCCATCTCACACCCTTACTTACGAGGTGTGCTTTGCAGGCATTTACCAAAATGAGTAATGAAGACTATGTTGATTATCATAAGGAAAAAACAGTGTTGTTAAAATGTTTTGAATTAACTTCTGAGGCTTACAGAAGGAAATTTAGGGAGTTGAAGAAAAGCCCAAAAAACAGTTACGTGGAATTGCAGGTCCAATTGTGTACTTACCTTGACTGGTGGGTGGATGGGAAAAAAGCAGACACTGCGGAGCTAATCAAAGATTTGCTTGTGAGGGAGCAGTTTCTTAAAATTGTATATGAGAACCTGCATGTATGGCTGCTGGACAGGGCATGCAGCTCCTCAAAGGAGGTAGCAGCAAGCGTCTTACGTGACCAGCAGGCCAAACACATAGCATAAGTCTCATGGTGGGGGGCAGAACATGGTTCTAAAGGGTCCCATGGGGGAAGCCCAGAGGAAACCCACCTGTACTGGAACTCAAAGCAGAACCCTCTGGTTCTAAAGGGAGCCAAGAGCTGGGGCCCAAGAAATGCCATATTTGCAATCAAGTGGGGCATTTGAAATATAACTGGCTTCAGAAACTGATTAAGGGGCAAAAGGCTGGGGAGGGTATGAACAAAATAGCACCCAAATGTGGGTAGGTTGTGTGCAGACTGCTGTACCACTTGTCTCCCCAGAGCATGTGTACCCTGTTGTACTTAATGGGGAAGTAACACAGGGTCTGAGGGATACAGACATTTCCATCTGTCTGGTGAGGCAGAATCTAGTTAAGGCACAGCAAATTCTGCCAGGGCAGTACTCCACAATTCAGAGAGTCATAGGTCCTGTGTTCTAAATACTGATGGCTCAGATCTTCCTGAGCTGGGACGGTGGCGATGGAAAAAAGGAGGTGGGAGTCATACCTAATCTCCAATGGGAAAGGATTTTGACCACATGAAATCTCTGATGTGTGTAACTACTCACAGCCAGGCAAAAGGTCAGACTTCTTAGGGTGAAGGGGGAGTGACCCAGCCAGTGTGCAGCTGAGGAGGTGGCTAGCATGGGGGAAGGGCTGGCTAGGATTAGCAGCCCCCAGCCCCAGTCACAAATGGAGGAGCCCACAGGACTTCCTTCTGAAGGGGAGCTGAGAAGGGTCAGATGAAATGAGCTGGGCGCTGTGCAGCTGGCTGCTCCTACCTTTCAAAAACTGAGAGAAATAGCTAACAGGGCTAAAGGCCCTCAGGGGTGTACAGATTCAGTTTACTGGGACAATGCACTGCTGTACAGAGAATGTACAACAGGGAAAGGGCTAGATGGAAAGGTGCTCCAGCAGCTGGTAGTCCCTAAGATTCACTGCCATCAGCTTTTGACCCTTGCCCATGCTATTCCTTTTACAAGCCACTTGAGTGTGAGATGCATGAAAAAGTGGCTGACCAACAATTTCTTCTGGCCTGGTATTGGCAAGGATGTGGAAAATTATGTAGGACTTTTCCACAGTGCCAGCAGGTGGGGAAAGTAGGGGACAAGGCCAAGGCAGCTTTGGTGCTCCTGCCCATTATTAATGAACCCTTCAAAAGGGTAGCGGTTGACATAGTGGGGCTACTAAGCACCCAAGTAGCACTGGCAAGTGATATATCTTGGTGGTAGTTGATTATGCTACAAGATACCAAGAGGCAGTGATCTTATCATCCATTGACACAGAAATAGTGGCTGATGCACTGTTAGGGAATTTTTGCCAGGTGGGCTTTCCCCAGGAGATACGACAGATCAGGGTGCCAGTTTCATGTCTGGGTTAATGAGTAGTTTGTGGGAGAAGTGTGGGGTAAAGCAGCTCAAAACCTCATCATACCATCCCCAGACTAATGGTCTGGTGAAGTGATTTAATTCATCCCTTGAGACCATATTAAGGACCTTCGTTGACCAGCACAAGAGGGAGTGGGAAAAATATTTGCCTCATCTCCTATTTTCATACAGGGAAGTCACACAGGAGTCTACAGGGTTCTCACCTTTTGAGCTCCTGTTTGGCCATAGGTTGAGGGGGGGCCCTTAGATTTGGTTCAGGATTAATAGAAGGGTGGCCATGCCTCCCAAGGGGAGTCTGTTATGGAGTATGTCCTGAACTTCAGGACCTGACATAAGGAGCACATGGGGCTTGCTCAGGAGCACTTGGCCACTGTGCAACAGTGGCAGAAAGTCTGGTATGACCATGGGGTCCGAGACAAAGAATACAAAGTGGGACAGTGAGTGATGGTATTCATCCCTGTCTGACAGAATAAACTACAGGCAGCATGGGAGGGGTCATTCTTCATTGTACAAAAGGTGAGAGATGTGAATTACATGATAGAGCTATCTGGCAGGAGATACATGCAAAAGGTGTATCATGTTAACATGATAACACCCTACTATGACAGGAAGGAATTGGTCCTTGTGATGTGCAGCACCCCAACAGAAAAAACTGAGGTTGATCCACCAGTGGACCTGCTCAGGGAGGCCTGGGTCAGATCCTTCATAGACAACCTCACCCACTCCAACCAGCTTACATCAACCCAGGTGCAGGAGATGCAGGATGTGTTGAGAAAATTTGGGGACATGTTCACAGGGAAACCGGGATACACCACACTGACTGAGCACTTCATGGATACCCAAATCCAGGTGTCCCTGAATCAGTCTCCCTACAGGGTAACTTCCTGGTTTCAGAGCTGCTCATGCATGACCAGGTTCTTTGTAATTCAGAGAAACCTTGAGTGCTAGGTACAAGTCACAGAACTCATTTCTCCAGTTTCCAGCAAAATAAACGTAATGTCCAGGCTTTAATAAAGTTTTCAACTTATAAAAAAGTTTATTGCCACAATGCTCACAAAGGAAGACAAAATGGCTGACATTTCACCTCATAAGGATGCTTTGACAAAGCCTTGTTATGAGGTGACATGGCAGTCATTTTGTCTTCCTTTATGAGCATTGTGGCAATAAACATTTTTATAAGTCAAAAGCTTTATTAAAGACTGGACATTAAGGTTATTTTGCTGGAAACCAGAGAAGTGAGTTCTCTTACTTGTACCTAGCACTCCCTACAGGGTACCTGAGCAGGTCAAGCAGACCATGAAATAGTAACTCAAGGAGATGCTGGAACTTGGAGTAATCCAGGAATCCAGTAGCCCATGGGCCTCGCCCATGGTATCGATCCCCAAGAAGGATGGTACCACATGATTTTGCATTGACTACCGGAGGCTCAATAGCTGCATAGAGTCAGATGCCTATCCCATGCTCAGAACAGACAAGGCCATGGAGCGACTGGGGGGAGTCAAGTATCTGACCACAATAAACCTAACAAAGGGCTACTGGCAGGTACCTCTGGCCCCTGCAGCCAGGGAGAGATCAGCTTTCATCACCCTATTTCGCCTGTATGAATTCAAGGTAATGCCCTTTGAAATGAAGAATGCACCTGCAACATTTCAACAGCTTGTGGATCGCATTCTGACGGGGGCAGGTGAGTTTGCACTGGCATGTATGGATGACATAGCCATATACAGCCAGACCTGGGAGAAGCACGTTGAGAATGTGGGGGGAGTGTTCTGCAGGCTAAAGGATGCAGGTCCGACAGTCAAGGCAGAAAAGTGCCAGATACTGTAGGTATGGTAGAAGTGTCCCACCTTAGGCACTGAGTAGGCAGCAAACACATCTGTCTGGAGCCTGCCAAGGTCAATGCCATCCTGGCCTGGCCCACTCCTACAATCAAGAAACAGGTAAGGACATTTCTGGGGACAGTCGAGTACTACCGAAGGTTTGCCCTCACTATTGTGATCTGGCTAAGCCACTGACAGACCTAACAAAGAAGGGAAAGCCAGATAAGGTGCAGTGGCCAGAGGGCTGTAAGGCTGTTTTCAGGAGCTAAAGAATGCCTTAAGCTGACCAGCTGTATTAGCCAGCCCCAATTACAGTCTAAAATTCATTGTCCATGTGGATGCCTCAGACTATGGGCTGGGTGCCATGCTGAGCCAGGTTACACAGCAGGGGGAGGAGCACCCTGTAGTGTACGTCCACTTGAGGCTTCTGCCAAGGGAGGAGGATTATGCTATAATTGAGAAGGAGTGCTTGGGAATAGTGTGGGCCCTTCAGAAACTGCAGCCTTACCTATATTACTTTGTAATCCTGAGCAAGTCACTTAAGTTCCTTGTGCTCCCAGGTTGCATCAGGAAACAAGCATTGGCTTAGTGTGCTACTCCTGGTTAAACAAAGTTTCCTTTTCCCTTTTCCTGTGTGGGAGAGAATTTACTGTGGTCACAGATCATAAACCCCATATCTGGCTTCATAGGTCAAGTGGGTAAAATGAAAAACTATTACCTTGGAGCTTGGTACTGCAAGATACAACATGACCATCCAGCAATGCAGTGGTAAACAATATGCCAATGCAGAAGGGTTATCTAAGCAGGTCTAACAGCATGACTAGATACTTTGGGCACTTCCAAGCAGCTGCATGAATGGCTGTGTCACCTGGGGTGGCCCAAAGGACCCGTCTTCATCACCTGGGGGGGAGATGTGGCAGACATGGGAACAAAGGAGTTAATGGGTTGGATTTTTCTGGCCTTCTGAGAAAAAAAACACTGGGATTCTACTTTGCTAGCAGCCTCTGAATAAGGTAATGGGCTAGGTAATTAATTTCGGAGAGAGTGACCAAGAGGGAGCGTGGACATGCAGACTTACATACACACAGATTTTCACTGACCTATGCAGCCAGTATAGTGTTATGCTTGTGCAACTGTGTTAGTTTGGTGTTGGCCATTTGCACTCTCTATTCAAGAGGAATTACCACCCTGTAGGGGTACGAAAGCAAGGAACTCTCAGAGAGGGTTCCACCCCTAGAGGTGCCACAGGATGGTTCCTGTGGCTAATGGTACCTTAGGAATCCCTCCTCAGGAGACAGTGCTGCCACTGGAGGAGGGGGAGGATGGTGGGGCAAAGAAAAAATGCTTCACAGTGAGGCTGAGAGGAACTGCTTATATAGCTCAGGAAGTGGGAGTGGCTGGCTGCTTGGCCACTGAACTACAGGCAGCCTTCTAATTCACTGACCCATGCAGCCAGTATAGAGTTATGCTTGTGCAACTGTGTTAGTTTGGTTTGGACATTCGCACTCTCTATTCCAGAGGAATTACCACCCTGTGGGGGTACGAAGGCAAAGAACTCTCAGAGAGGGTTCCACTCCTAGAGGTGCCACAAGACGGTTCTCGTGCCTAAAGGTACCTTAGGAATCCCCAAAAGAAATGTAGTAACATCCCCAAAAAAGGAGGCAACATGAAGCATATGAGCAAGCAGTAACTGTGACATAGGAGCAGTAACTATAACGTAGTAGTAGAGATTCATAGGCAGTTTGATAATTCAATGAGATGTTCAGTTGGATAACATAATGACTACCTAGGATTGCGTAGCACAATACTAACATTTTGCTTTGAGATTGGGGATCCTCTAAGGAGAGAGGGAATAGCAGGACATCCTCCACCTCCATCCAACAGCGGAACCTACCTAAAGAAACTAGGAGAAACAACTATGCTAAATGTTATGACCTGAGGCAACGGAGGAGAGAAAAAACCTCTAAGAGGAGGAAATCTCTGGGGATCGAAGGCCTAGGTCACCTTCCCTCCAGGCTTGGGATAATTTATTTAGTGATGGCTCTGCAGCTGCAATTTGGAAAACCGAATTAAAGGGAGGTGGAAAATACTCCAATTTGGAGGAAGGCTCTCACTCTAACCCTCTAGTGGGAACACCGTGGAAGGTTGTGAGAAAACTCTGCAACAATACGTGCATCCAAGGCGCAGGAGGAGAGCAACAACTGCTGAGGCACTCACCTGGCCTACCCACCCTAAATAAAACCAGGTGAACCAGAGGCAGTTGTAGGGAGAATGTGGTGAAGGTGCCTTGCTAGGGAAACCACTAAAGTCAATGGTTAACCGTTAAAGTGGAACACTAGAGCAAAAGGAGATTGTTGTAACCACCCTTCACTGCAAGTCTTAAATTCTACACCAGGAACTGCTGTCACATAGCAGGCAGCTAAAGCCAAGCCTGGGGTGAGGACATTCCCAGCTATGGGCCAGGTGAGAAGGATCCTGCCCCAAGTTGGACATGCTCAAGATGCAGACTAAATGCAGAGTGAGACCGTTGGCTGTGGGAACCCTGCACCAGAATAAAATGGCTGGCATGCCCCAGAAATTGATTGAGAGCTGAAAAGCTGGTGAGCTGAATGAGCACGGTGTGCTGAGATTGTAATGAGCATTGAGTACTGAGACCTTGCAAAGTCGAATGCAGATTGAGTGCAGCAGAATCCCAGAGGCTGAAGCCAAGGGGATGGCAGTAGGCATGAAGCAATGATTTGCATAAGCAAGGATCAACAGTTGCATAAGCAAGTGAGGACCTGCATGTAGGTCAGTAAACAGTAGCAGTGATAGGTGGACCTGCATGACATACTGTATAGCAATTAAACAGCACTGAATTGGGGGCAAGCCAGCCAGACATGAATAGCCAAATCAAGGTGACAAATACTCTGAGGATTTTTTTTCAGCAGCAAGGCAAGATTTAATAACAAAGCTATATTAACAGCCTCAGGAGGAGCTTTGTTGGCTGACCTCAGAGTTGTAACTGCAATAAAATATGGAGACAAATGCTTTGAAAGCAGGTGTAGCCAGGCAATGCAATGAAGCTGCAAGTAGAATGAGAACAGCACAGCTAGGTCAGAGTAAACTATGTTATGTGAAAAGAATTGAGTATGCAACATGGAGCAGCTATGGTTGAGCTGAAACACACAGATAATGACTGGAGCTTCATTGCAGTAGTTTGAGCATGGTGAGCACAGTGTAAAAACACAAGCACTGGGCAGAGTAGTAATTAAGTAAATAGCAACAGTGGCTGCAGTTGTAGGTAACTGAAAGTAGTAGCATGAGCTCTGAGTAGCAGTATGCTAGCAGTTGCAGTGCAAGTAATATGAGAGTTGTGAGTAACTGAAAGCAAGCAGTATGAGCTCTGGAGTAGCAGTATGCTAGGAGCTTAGAAACAAAGCCTCCCTCCCCCAAAAAAAAAAGGAAGGAAGCACACACAGCCAAAGGCCAAATACAAACCAGAAGCAAGAAAATAACACAGAAGCCCAGCAGAGACAAGCAGGTGCAGCAAGGGGTGGGCAGGCCCCAGCCAGCCAGCCAGGGAGGCCCAACCAGCTCAGAGGACAAACCGAAAGAGCCTTCGGCTGCAAATAAAAAATGCTTCACAGTGAGGCTGAGAGGAACTGCTTATATAGCTCAGGAAGTGGGAGTGACTGGCTGCTTGGCCACTGAACTAGAGGCAAACCTTTCAATTGAAAGGATTGGACCACTCAAAAATAATCTGGACATTAAATAGATATAATTGGGCACCTATAGGTGTTTAAACTGACTGGAGCAATTAAACATGTACAGGGTGAATGGTTGGTGCATTCAAAAGGAACAAGAATTACCTACTCTCACGGAAGGCTATAAATTCTGGAAAGACAGTTACAAGAGGCAGTGTTCTGCTGGGTTACCATCCAAGAGGGTTTAAGCTGTGAGTCTACTGCTGTGGTTACGGAGGTTCATAGAAGCTGTGTAGTTAACATAGGAATTCAATCTCTTTCCAAGCATAGCAGAGGGTAAGAAAGAATAGTATAACTTACCAAATAGCCTTTTTCTTTTGACATCTGTTATTTAAACCCATTTGTCTAATTTTCCTGTAACAATGTTCTTCTCTTGTGTTAGACATATATATATATCCTGTAATGCAACTTTTGACCATCTTTTAAGTAAAGGTCTATTGATTTACACAACAGTCATGGCTGTGATTTAAATTATTATTAAATTTTATGGATTCCACTGGCTGAGGCAAAAACTCTGTTAGCATCTGCCACCTGAGAGGCACACTTCCAGATGTTGATCTGTGCAATTGCATATTTGACCTCCCAGCTCTGTGCAGGAGGAAGGAGATTTTGCTGGTGAACCAGCTGGTGGCAGCAACAACAAAAAATGTGACAACCCTCATAAGACTGATCCAGTCTGTGAAGGGATGGTTTCTGTCACATCTAGTGTCTAGTTTTATTACAGTATGTGTACAAATATGTAAAGTGAAAGAAAAGTAAAGAGTATACTAAATCAAAATTCAAACAGTATTAGAAATAATTTATAACAATATATATGTTATGTAATTTCTCCGCTGTAGTAAAAATACCAAATTCCATGAAATTCTGTGATTTTTATTGATGTGTAGGAAGTCAAATTCTGGAATTTTACCATTTTGTTCCAGTGAAAGATGTAAATCAGTGTCCCATCAAATGTGCTAATTGTCTTCTGGCTGGCACAATATTTGACTCCCTCAGCACACTCATGTAACAAGCTCAAGCAGCTCAATACTGAAAAGAGCACAGAGGGTTCCAGACTACGTATAGGTCAGTATTGTACTAGCTCCACTTGAGAGAATACTCTTTTTGGTGGGCATGGGTCTTGATGAGGAACCTCGCAGCATCATGATCTGACCAGCCAACCAGATCAGTCCCAATGTTAAATACACTGAGTCCCAACTGGAATACCAGGCTCAAAGTGTTGCTGAACTGGTGAACAACAGATGTACTCATCTGAGTGAAGCCTATCATATTCATCTGTTGGAGGAACTGCTATCCAGGCACAAGAGATTCATCACTGACACAGAGATTTAAGTGACCCATTAACAACCCCCTAGAGTACTCAAATGTCAGGCTGGCCCTGAACTCCACAAATTCCTAGGGCAAATCACTTTTGCACCCTGGAGACCAGTATCCGAGAAGGATACCACATGTCCCCCAATACCTGTGTCACCTTTTACCTCCACACATTCAAACAACCTTGATCCACCCACTGGGTATGTTGTGTGTTTAAAACCAGATCTAAAACAAATGGCCACTCCCCTATGCTCTCAGCTCAGACAGTGCACTACTGTGTACCCATTCAGAATGGCTCCCTCCAGCACAGGGCCAGGAGACACCCACCCACCCACCAATGTTGTTCTAGCTACAATCAAACCTTCTCTATGAATCCTCAGCTGTTGCTAGGGCCCCTATTCAAGGGGAGATGAGGAGGTATGGCCTGCAAACCCTTTATACTTCATGTTAACAATTTCATTACTGTGTTTCACGATTGTTGCAGTAACTCATTGGAGGTATATTTATTTATTTATTTGTTTGTATGTTTGTTTATTAATATTTTGGAGATATACCTTTGAGCTGGGGCTTATTTACAAAGGTTCCATGTCATACATTACAGAGCAGTATTTGGATAAGACACATGCAATACAATGATTTGAACGAGCAGTATTTGGATAAGAACAAGTAATACAATGATTAGGACAATAATTTCACAATACAACCTTCATACGACCTGGAAACAAACAGGCAGGTGCTACAAGGTAGCATTATCAGGGTAGGTAGGAACATAGGAGAGAATGGAAGGGGGGAGAAAAGGCAGGTGATGAGGCGACAGGGAGGATGAGTTGGATGATGTAGTCCATAATGGGGTTAAGTCAGGTATTTACTGTAAGTGCATTTGCAAGTTATTTTTGAAGCAAACTATTTTCTCAAAGCAGATTTTAAAATGAACAGGGGTGGACAAGTCCAGTATAACACTTGGGAGCTCATTTAGCCAAGTTGGTGATCTCACAGGGAAGGTGCTCTTGGCCAGTTTGGTCCTACAAAAAGGTACTTGTAGGGATTTCCTGAGGGCACTCTAGGTGGGGTATTTGTGATGAGCTGGGCAGATAAGTGAGTTAAGAGAGGAGGAGGAGAGACCAAGGAAGGTCTTTTTTGCAAGTAGGCTTGTTTGGTACTTGATACGTAGGTCAAGAGGTAGCCATCCTGTACTTAAGTAGAGGTCACAGGTGTGTGTCAACCTGTCAATACCGAGAACTAGGTGACACGCTTTGTTAAGGGCGACCTTTACTCTGTATAGAACTGAGTCTGTTGCTGCACCATAGACCACTAGCCAGTAGTCTATCAAAGGGAAGACTGAGGAGACGACTGCTAGTCATCTAGCCTCCTTGGTCATGCATAGTTTGTTCAATTCAATTTCAAGTTTATTGTAGGAAAACTCCATTGAGCTAGCTCATTCACAAGGTGATCCTAGTACAAGACAGGTGTACAACAACAGGTTTACAAAATAAAAGGAACATACTTTGAATAAGACAATGGGTTTCATATAACAACATATAATCACAGTAAAAACAGGTTCTGGTGATAAGATAGAGCAGCAATGAAGCAATTTACATAATGCAACAATGCAACAATCTGCGGTAGGATGCATAAGACAATGGGTGTAGTACATCACAACATACTATCACAGTAAAAACAGGTCCTGGCAACAAGATAGTGCAATAGTGAGGCAAATTACATGATGCAACAATGCAGCAATCTGCAGTAGGATGTAGAGAAGGCAAGGAATGCAGCAGACGGAGGGGATAGGACAGGAGTGAGTAAGGATGTGAAATAGTCAGTTAATATGGAGGAGAGTGCTACAGTAGAGGGTAAGGGACTTAGTCAGTGACAGGATAACACATGAGACAAGGCCAGAAGGGAAGGTTAGAGGAAAAGGGGAGAGGAGAAGAAGATGGATTCAGAGAGCTAAGCAATTGGGCATTTGCAAGGATCCATGAAGAATCTTGAGGTGAGCAGTTTGAGGAAACTAATAGTGACCAGTCCGGTGAGCTTGAGTGCCAGTTTCAGGGTCCTTGTGCTTTATCGTCCCCCTGGAGTGCATGGGGATTTTGTTGCTGAGGTCGAGGAGCTCATTGCCGGTCTGGTGCTGGAGTCTCCCAGGTGGTTAATTCTGGGGGACTTCAATGCCTGGGTCGACGGCAGGCTTTTGGGTTTTGGGAAAGATCTTTTAGGAAGCATGGGGGCCCTGGGTCTGTCGCAAAAAAGTAACAACAGCTACGCACTCAGGTGGCCACATATTGGATTTGTTTTTTTCATTAAGCTTAGATATCAATGACCTCAGTGTTGATCTTGTATTTTGGTCAGATCATAACACTGTGAGGTTCATGCTTGGTGGCACCCCCCTAGATGGCCTTGCTCCTGTGGAGATGGTCCGGTACCGCCCATTAAGAGGAGTTTCCTCAACGGGACTATCTGCGGTGCTGGACCTATTGAGTGTTGGGGCAGCTTGTGTGATTGGAGTGGAGGAAGTGCTGGTAGCCTATAATGGGGCAGTTGTTGAGGCCTTCGATTCCATCACACCCATTCGTGTCCATCCCTTGTCCACTCACTGGAGACTTCCTTGGTTTGATGGGGATCTCTGGAGTTTAAAGATCAAGAGGCAGAGGTTAGAGAGATGCTGGAGGAGATCTGGCCTGCTGGAGGACAGGTTGGCCCTAAAGTTGCATTATACCAACTATCAGGGCCAATCTCCCATAAGAAGGTGGAATATCTGTCTAGAGAGATTGCTGTGGCAAGGAACAGACCAGCTCAGCTTTTTGGCATAGTGGATGGGCTATTACATCCTGCCTGTCTCTGTGCTGGGGGAGCAGCTTCGAGCACTCGATGCGAGGAGCTATCTGTCTGTATTCTTTGCCGACAAGGTGTCCTCTATCAGGGATGAGGTCTCCTCGAGTATCTCTCGAAGGGGATGCATGGACCGGCGTGGAGAGTGTCAAAACATTCCTTCTGCCTGGGATGAGTTTGAGCTGGTTGGGGTAGAGGAGGTGGTGAAAATCATCTAGAAGCTGTGGACTACCCAGTGTGAACTGGACCCAGGTTCGACCCTACTGTTGGTTGGATGTTTGGACCTGGTTGGGCCTGAGATTGCTGGGGTTGTCTGGAGTTCCTTGAGGAGTGGGGTCTTCCCAATGGCCTTGAAAGAGGCCTTGGTTAGACCCCTTTGGAAAAAAATCTCTTTGGACCCAGACTGCCTCAGCAATTTTAGGCCGGTCTCAAACCTCCCATTTTTAGGGAATGTTATTGAAAAAGTAGTGGCCATACAGCTTGGAAAACATCTTGCCTTTTCCTCCACCTTTGAGCCTTACCAGTCTGGGTTTCATGAGTGGCATAGTACAGAGACCACCCTGGTGAGGGTGCTTAATGATCTGCTGGTGATGAGGGACAGGAGAGACCGGACTATCTTGGTCCTCCTGGACCTCTCTGCAGCTTTTGACACTGTAGCCCATGAGGTGCTACTTGACCGCCTGTGGTTTTGGTAGGCTTGTCTGGTAATGTCATCAACTGGCTCAGGTCATACCTGATAGGCAGAGTGCAGAGGGTGACGATGGGGTTAGTCTCATTTAACCCAAAGCCTCTGTGCTGTGGGGTACCACAAGGTTTGGTCTTGTCACCCTTGTTGTTCACAGTGTACATGCTACCACTGGGGGACATTATCAGGCTATAAGGGCTGGATTTTCACTGCTATGCAGATGATATCCAGCTATACCTGTCCTGTGCACCCAATACCTGGGTGTCGGACTCTATTTAACAGCTGTCTCGATGAGATCCAGGCTTGGATGACTCAAAACTGGCTTAAGCTCAACCCAGACAAGACAGAGGTACTTGTTGTGGATCCTGTTCATCGGGGCAGAGGACGTTGTGAGGAGTTACCCCCTGACCTTGTGTTGGGGGGTGTTCCCCTTACTCCATCTAGACAGATGAAGGATTTGGGCATGATTCTGGATGACGGTTTGACACTTGATGCTCAGGTGTCGGCCATCATCAAGAGTGGATTTCATCATCTAAGGAAAATTGCACGAATCCAAGCCCTGATCCCGCCGGAGGATCTGACCACACTTGTACATGCTTTCGTTACTTCCAGACTGGACTATTGTAATGCCCTGTACCTAGGGTGTCTGGGGGCAACCTCCACAGGCTGCAGCTGGTGCAGAATGCAGCAGCAAGATTATTGACTGGGGCAAGATGAAGCAATCATATCTCCCTGGTCCTCTGTGGACTGCATTGGCTGCCAATCAGGTGGAGGATTGTTTTCAAGGTAGGGCTCTTGACCTATAAATCCCTACATGAAGGGGGATCTGTCTATCTGCAAGATCTTCTTGCCCCCTACTGTCCACTCTGGGAACTCAGTTCTGCCAGGGGAGGCCTCCTTGGAGTTTCCAGAGTGAGGCTGCGGCATTCTGGGAATAGGGCATTTTCGGTGGTGGCACCCACTCTGTGGAACTCCCTTCCTGGTTATCTAAGGGAGGCCCCCTCGGTAGAAGCCTTTAAGAAAGCATTAAAAACATATCTGTTCCAGCTGGCTTTTAATCACTGATTTTGGTTTTAATGGGATGGATAGAATTTTAAGTTTTTGTTGAGCTGCTGCCTATATCTATTTTGTTATTGAATTGTTTTGTATAGTGCCCAGAGTCCATAGAAATGGACACTTTATAAATACAATATCTATCTATCTATCAATCTATCTATCTATCTATCTATCTATCTATCTATCTGTCTCTGTCTGTCTGTCTGTCTGTCTGTCTGTCTGTCTATCCATCCATCTATCTATCTCTCTATCTACCGTTTGAATGTTGTTCCAAGCCATAGGGAGAGAATGCGATATAGCTCCTTGCCTAGGGAGGTTCTAGTTCTGGGGATATCCAGGAGGAGGGAGGAAGACTTCCTAAGGGAATAAGTGCAGTGTGAGATGTGGACAAGATAGGAAATATAATCTGGGAGTTTATTATGCAGTGCTTTTGAGTGTCTATGTACCAAGACTGAGCAGTCTTCTAGTGGCTAGGGATTTCAACCCAGCAGTAGGCTATAGTCACAGTGATGGGTCCTGGAGGATGTGTTTGTAATAAAACAAAGGGCACGGTGGAAGAGGACATCAAGCCTGTGGAGGTTGGTAGCCAAAGCACAGTTGTATATTATATCACCACAGTTTAAGAGCGGGAATAATGTTGCCTGGACAAGTCTGAGTCTGACCTCAGGTGGAAAGAGGGTTCTATGTCTAAAAAAAGAAGCCTAATCTGGCTTTAAGCTTGGAAGAGAGATTATCAATGTGGGCACTGAAGGATAGTTTGTTGCCGATCCAGACTCCTAGGTATTTGAACTTGTTGACAACTTCAAGTGGTTTCTCTAGGGAAGTTTTGACAGTTGCATGGTTGGACTTGGTCCCAATGGTGGGTGGGGGTGGGGTTTGTTGTTGTGGTGGAAGTACATTACCTTAGTTTTCTTAGCATTGAACAAAAGCTTGGGCACAGGTAAGATTACGTTTGAGCTGAAGGAAGTCGGTTTGGAGCTCTTCACAAACATCAAGAAGTGAGGGCTTGGAGGTGTAAAGTACAGTATCATCCACAAAGAAGTGCAGTTTTGAGTTAGTGATATTGGAATTAAGGTTGTTGATGTAGATGGAGAAGAGGATGAGGGCGAGTATTGACCCTTGGGGGACACCTCAAGTAATGGAAAGAGGGTTCAAAAGGAGACCATATGCTTTTACTTGATGAACGTGCCCTGTGAGATAGCTGGAGAACCAACGGATTGTGGAGACAGAGGCACCTAGGTTGGAGAGGCTGTGCAGGGACAGATTATGGTCTACAGTGTTGAACGCTTTGCTCAGATCAAGGAACACTGCCCCTGTTACTTGCTTGGAGTCCCAGGTGGACAGCCAGTCATTGGTGACTTTACCTAGGGCAGATATAGTGCCATGGTTACATTTGAAGCCCGACTGAGCAGGGTTGAAGAGAGAGTGGGCTTCGATGTGGTCTTTCAGCTGAGAGTATACAAGTTTTTCTAGGATTTTGGAGTGCATTGGTAGTATCAAGATTGGTCTATAGTTGTTTAAGTCAGAGGAGTCACCATGTTTGAAGAGGAGCAGAATGTGGGTTGACTTCCAGCAGGAGGGAACAGTGGCCATTGAGATAGGAATGTTAAAAATGTGGAGAATGGGGGCAGTGAGATATTAATATCCAAGTTTAAGAAAAAATGGCTCTAGCCCATCGGAACCACCACCCTTCTTAGTATCAAGTCTAAGAAGGTAATCTTCAACATCCTTATATGTTATGGGAAGATGTCAGAGGGGAGTGCGGCAAAGTGGGTGCAGGAGGGGCAGTGGGGGGGAGGGGGCAGGATAGCCCCACATAGAGGAAGGAGTCAAATGCTAGCCCGACGGTGGCAAAGTAAGAGTTTATTTTCTCTAAAATAATGTTACAGTCTTCAAGAACATTTCTGCTGTAGATGATCCTGCTATGGATTTTATAGTGCAACAGGTCATTGCTGAGCATCCTTTGGCCTGTTCAAGAGCATCAACATAGTAGTTAGATTTTGCCAAGCGGATTCATTTCATGCAGGATTTTCTGGCAGTTCTGAAGGCCTGCCAATCGGCTTGGGACTTACAGAGTGCCTTGCTTGGGCCCAAAGTTTATCCCGTTCCATAAGTGCAGCTTTCAGACCTGGCATAAACCAGGGGTGGGAGAGTTTACAGGCTCTAATTTTAATGAAGAGGGTGTGCTTGTCAGCTAGTTGAAGGAGATGTGTATTGAGGAAAGCGGTGGCCTTGTCCAAAGTTTTGGCGAGGTAGAGGCTTTCCCAGTTAGTTGCCCTGAGGTTGTTGAGATAGTGACAGGCATTGAATTTATGGAAGCTGCATATGGCAGTGAATTTAATGGGGGAGGGGCCTCTCTCCTGGGCCCTTTTGCACACAACAATACCGTGATCACTCAGGTCATTGCGAAACACTGCCGTGTTCAGGATCTTGTGGGGGTAATTCGGTAGGATAATGTCAAGGAGAGAGCTGTTGCTGCAAATTCTGCAGTTTTGCCTGTTGGGTTCTGTGATAAGCTGGGAAAAGCTGACTTAGTCATAGAATCCTTTTAAGGCATTTGAATTATGGGTTAACCAGTCAATGTTTAGATCACCAAGAATGATGCTCTCACTATTGCAGGGGGTTATCAGAGATTTGAGGGTGCTAAAAACTGCATTACCCCCGGAGGGGGATCTGTAGCAGCTGATGATGTGAAGGACTTCGGAGGATGGGAGATGGAATTTTAGTGACACATATTGGTACTCTTTATGCACAGAAATGGTCCAGATATCGAAATCTTTAAATTTGTCATTGTAATAGATAATCACTCCACTACCCCCGAGGGCCTATCTGTGTGGTGTAGGTTGTAGGCAGGAATAGCTATAGCATGGTCTGAGATGGAGTGCTTCAGCCAGGATTCGGTTGTGACTATGAGGTCTGGCTTGGTGTGAGCAGCCAACACTTGTAGTTGGTCAATTATATTGATCATGTGTCTTGCACTTATTAGCATTAGTTTGAGGCCAGGGGCAGAGGCAAAGTCCAGGGGGGAGGTGATGAGGCTGAGGGGGCCGGGGTTTACTTCAACATTTTCCGAACATATAAGGAGTAACAGGATGAGCTTCATGAGGTGCTGTCGAGCCATGGATAGTGCCTTGCGCTCCTGGGTGTGGCCTCTGTGAGTCCATGACTTGAAGTGATAGAAACGAATGGGACATGTCATGAGGATGAGTGGAAGGGCACCAACAGATGTGGGGGTAGGGATGATATTGAGTTCCGCAGGTGTGTAATAGGCACAGTTCTTTTAGATTTGGTGGGAGGTGTGGGTTGAGGTGGCTCTGCAGTGCACCTTGAAAGGGGGAGGGGCCGGCTTGAGTCTTTGTCTATGGCCGGGCCAGCAGAGAGGCAATCCTAGCATGGGCAAGTGAGCAAGGCAAGGATAATAAGTAGCTGTGGTAGCATGCGTAATGGCTTGAGCATGGGATAGCAGTAGCTGTTCAGTGGGATAATGTGGGTGGTTAGGGTCACCACCTCTAAAACAAGAGGCTGCAGCGTTCTCCACTCTCAGCTGAAGCGACCCAAACCTGAGCAAGAGCTATGCAAAAAATTTCAAAGGAATACTTAGTGTGTGAAACAGGAAACAGTGACCTGGGTAGGTGGATATACAGTAACTTGCATATTTTTTTTTTAGCTACACATTTAAATAGCCCATCAGTTTATGCAGTAAAATTTCAGCAGGGCTAGTAAAAATAGAATTAAGCAGCCTTTCCCATTAAAATAAGCTCACAGAAAAAGGTAAATTTGCGACAAACCAGAGAGTACAGGGCATAGAGAGAAAGGGCCAATCAGCACACCAATGAAATTGAGAAATGGTAAATCAGGCTTAAGCCACAGAAGTGCCCTTAATTCAAAGTAAGGAAAGCTCTGCTGGTATTCTGAGGTGGCTTCTGCAGTGGCTGAGGAGCTGAGGCATACCTGGGGTCCAGATGATGTGACTGAAGGTCCAGGGGGAACGAGTGGTGGCTAAAATGCTGTAAGCACTGAGAGAGAAAGGCAGAACCCTTTCAACCTCATCAGAGGGAGGACTGGGGAGAAACAGATGGAAACAAGGGTTTTAGTATATACTTGAATCCAGAGCAGAGGTCAGAGGGCAGGGGATGACAGTATCAGGAGACAGGGAATCAGCAGGGGGCCGGGGCAGGAGGTAATGAAAGAAATAGTGGAGAGGGTTAGCAAGGGGATGGAGTGAGAGGAATGAGAAGTAGCTGGGGAGGTGTCAGTGCCTACCAGGAGGCTAGGAGAAAGATATCTCAAAGTTAGGAAAAAAGAGAAACAAGGCAAAAATGGCAAAGCAAGAGAAATAGTATAAGCTGCAGGGTTTAAACATACATTACATCTGTAACCCATCTCAACACATTTAGCAGCCCAAAATTTATACATTTAGCTACACATTTAAATAGCCCAACAGTTTAAGCAGTAAAATTTTAGCAGTCTTAGCAAAAATAGAATTGAGCAGCCTTTCCCGTTAAAATAAGCTCACAGAAAAAGGTAACTTTGCGGCAAGCCACAGAGTACAGGGCATAGAGAGAAAGGCCAATCAGCACACCAATGAAGCTGAGAAATGGCCAATCAGGTTTAAGCCACAGAAGTGCCCTTAATTCAAAGTAACAAAGGCTCTGCTTTTGTTTCAAGGTGGCTTCTGCGGTGGAGGAGGAGGAGTTGAGGCATACCTGGGGTCCAGAGAATGCGGCTGAAGGTCCAGGGTGGGTGGATGGTGGTTAAAATGCTGTAAGCACCGCGGGAGAGAGGCAGCACCCTTTCAGCCTGGTCAGAGGGAGGGCTGGGGTCCAGAGGATGCAGCTAAAGGTCCAGGGAGCGGGTGGCTGCTGAAATGCTGGAAGCACCGTGGGAGAAAGGCATGTGTCTATAAAGGGTACCCAATTTTTGATTTACAATTTTTACAGCTTGGTCAATGTGGTGTGCAAAAGAGAGATTGTCATCTAGGTAGACACCTAAATATTTGAAACTGTTGACCTGTTCCAGGGCTGCCTTCCTGGTTAATGGTAGTAAAAGGTTAGAGCATGTTCTTTTTTTGGGTGACATGTGATCAGCATGGTTTTAGTTTTCTTGTAATTTAGGAGTACCATATTGTGGGAAAACCATTGCTCCAGGGCTAAGAAGGTGCTCTGAAGGTTGCTTGTTATTTCTTGCTGGCTCCTGCTTCCGAGTGTAGTGCTCCACGTTATCCGCAGAGAGGAGGACCTGTGAGTCCAGGCATGCCAGGGGAATGTCACTGATGAACATACTGAAAAGTATATACAGACTAGAGATCTTTTTTAGGATGCTTACTTTGTTTGACAAGTAGGTAAACAGCCTCACATTTCCTAAGTGTAAAATTACAGTTCTTTCAGTAGGGATCAGAATTACAGGCAACACACTATTATGCTAAAAGATTGTTCAAGTAAGGCAACATTTCAGGAGAAAGTTAGACAATATAAATAGTTTCCAATTTTTTTAGGTGGAGATGACAGTGTAGTCTATGAATATCAGATCTGCATGCAATTTGCTACAAAGGGATAGCTATATCTTAATGAACTTTGCATACTGTAGAAAGGGAACGTTTAGAGAAAATAGCCCTTAGGACACTGTTAGTAGAGTTTATTTTCTCTTACTTTGCAACTAGAAAAGAATGTGTTTATTCTTAAACAGAACAACCACTGATATCTTCCAACCATTTCCAAGAATGATCTTATACTAGTTTATAATGCTTGAACTTATATTTTGAAAGCTGTATCTTTTTGAACTGCTAGGCTTAAAAATGTAAGTTTTTTCAAATGAAAGCTTGGAGTCTGAGCAACATGAATAGATCATAATGATACAGTTCTCATGTGATGATACAGTAGATGTCTGTATATGTCAATACATATTATTAAAATAACAGAACTTAGCCAGCCCTGCAGAATAGTAGTAGTAGTACTACCACTTGTTATGCTGGCAACCTGGGTTCAGATTCCTCGGAACCCCCCAGGGAGGGAGGATCAAGCATCCTATGGGCAGCTCTCCTCCTTCAGGGACAGGTGAGAGCATACCTGCTGCATACCCACCACCTAGTGGAGATTTGATGATGAAGCAGTAAACATCACACACTAAGAGGACCCTGATGTAGGTGTTGATAGAATGCCATGTGAAAGCACATGGGTGTGCATCATTGCACACAAGTAGAGCTTGGGGAGGAAGTAAAAGGAGAAACCCCCCTCAGAATGATGATGGTATCTTTACAAGCTCTATACTGCCGACCATGGCATCCAGCAACCACATAGTGGTCCTGGGCAAGTGGTGGGTAAATACTGGGGAAGGTAGGTGATGGGGATGGGGCATCAGACAGGTTCTGGTTTGGAAAGCTCAGGCCTAGTAACCTTAAGCTGTGAAAAAAACAGGATTTTAAAAATGTTTTGCACCATTACATTTTTATATGTTGATAAATGAGAGATGTAGCAGCATTATGTCTTGATATATCAACTTAGGTGACTCCAGAATTTCATTTAAAAAATAAGTTTCTGGCTCCATGGCACTGAGCAATGTGGTCTCATTCTGGCACACTGACAATCCAGGTTCGCACCTTGAACCTGGATGTCAGGAGCGGAGCCTAGCAGAGAGTGAGTCACGAGTGTCCCTTAGACTCTTCCCTCCCGGAGGAGTGGATTGTTGTGAGCTGCTCTTATATGCTGGCTTAGTGGAGGCATTCTTGGCATGAGAGACCACACGCTGCCGATACCCCTGCCCCCAAGATGCTATTGTGGCTGCATGCTTATGGGAGGACCCCAAAAACCAGAAACCATTTGTCTCAGCCAGGTTGGATGATGGCAGTGATGTCCCACCATGCCACAGTTCCCAAGCTGCACCCTTCCTGTCCCCCCAGGACTTAGACAGCCCACTACTACCCTCCCTCGCTCACCCCGGGTCGGGGGGGCCCCCAGCAGGGATAAACTGGAACCCTCTGGGACCCAGGCAAGGTCAGGTATTCAGGTTGCAGGACTCAGCAGCAGAAGGTGAACTGGTGGGCAGCAGGGACACTGAGCAGCCTGAAGGAGTGGCAGGCTGGGGGGGCATGGGAAGGAAAAAAATAACACAAAAATTAAGTTTCTAGCACTAATGGTTCCAAATAATTATCCTATTTTAAAGAATATATCTTTGGAAAGGTCTAATTCTGTAACCACTGGGGCCAGAAAATGACTTTTTTTTAAATACATTTAGCTTGGAGTCAGGGCCTTAAGAACAAAATTGTATTGAAGCTATTTTTTGTATTGGTACATAAAATTACATGACAGTTTCGAAAAACAAAATGTTATAGTTTTTGCTTACTGTTTTCTAAATTTTGGTAATGTTATACATTCTTTAATTAGAAATTTTATATTTTGTAACTCAGTTTTTATTCATCTTATGCCCTTAATCACATTATAGATCGAGGGAGCGCTCCCAACCAATCGGAGTGCCCCTTTCTTCTGAGCATGAGACACTCATATTCTATGGAGAGTATCTCACATGCAGATGCCCTTGAAACAGGCACATTCCAGGAGTTTTGTTTTTAATTAAAATATTATTGATCAGACTTGATCAATAATAAATTAATACCACCATGGAGACCACATTTGTGGTTGTAGGAGTGGTCTCACTGACATTCTTAAGGTATCAGAGCCACTCACCTTTCCGTTCACAGTTCTCATATCCTAAGAATGTGGGTGACAACACTCTTACAACAGTAAGAGTGGTCTCCATGGAGGTATTAACACACACTGTGAACATTTCACTCTGCCCTCTAGCAACTCCTGCTCTTTATAGCTTACACAGTCTTTAACTGCAACGGTGTTGGTAGATAATAATTTCTATTTTCTACATATTGGAAAATAATGTATTTGGGCAATGAACACAATTTTTATACAGCAAGGTGCTAATAATGTACTCATTAAATTCAAAGGTGATACATTATCATCATGCAAGTCACTAGTACTGGACATAAGGCCCACTGGCAGAGCCCATCTCTTTGGGCAAAATCTTTGTAATGCCATGTCCCTTAGTAATAAGACTATGGCAGTGGCAGATTTTATCACAGATTCCTCAGCAGAGCTTGTGTATTCCACCTGGCCCTGTGCTGGAGGCAGCCATCCTGAACAGGTACATGGTAGAGCACTGTCTGTGATGAGAGCATGGGGGAGGGGCCATTTGTTTTAGATCTGATTTAAAACACAATACCCAGTGGGTGAATCAAGGTTGTTTGAATGTGTGGTGGTGAAAGGTATGGTGGGACGTTATTCTTCTCGTATACTGGTCTGTGGGGTGAGAAAGTGATTTGCCTCAGTAATATGTGAGTTCTAGGCCAGACTGACATTTGGGCACTCTTGGAGGTTGTTGATGGGTGACTTAAATGTCTGTGTCAGTGACAAATCCCTTCTGCCTAGACAGCAGTTCCTCCAATAGATGAATATGACGGGCTTCATACAGGTGATTACTTCTGTTCCTCACCAGTTCAGCAACACTTTGGGCCTGGTATTCCTTTTGGGGCTCAATGTAATTAAGATTGGGACTGATCTGGTTGGCTGGTTGGATCATCATGCTGTGAGGTTTCTCATCGGGACCCACCCCCACCAAAAAGAGTAGACCCTCGAGTGGAATTAGTACAATACTGACCAATATGTAGTCTAGAGCCCTTTGGGCTCTTTTCAGTATTGAGCTGCTTGAACCTGTTACACGGGTGTGCTGAGGGAGTTCAGGTTGTAATGGGGGCCTAAGGCCATCCAACTCTGGGGAAGGGGACTGTCCTGCATATAGATGGAGACTGGACTAGTGGAGGACCTGATAGCCAAGGTCTCCTACTGCTCCCTCAAACCATTTTGTGTACCCAAAGCTTCTCCTATACAAATTCAATCAGGTTCAGTGATAAACTCAGACAGCTGAAGGCCAAAGGGTAGAGGCTGAGGCACTGCTGGCAGAGACTGGAATGGTGTGAGGATAGGCTAATTCTGAGAGCTGAGTATAAGGAGTATTGGGGGGCAATCATTCTTAGGGCAGAGTTTCTGTCATGGGTGATTTTGCTGCAGGGAGAATTAGACCTGCTTAACTGTTCCACACTGTAGGCAAGCTGTTACATCCAGCTTGTCCTCAGTCCAGGGAAGTGCTGACACTTTAAAGATGTGAGGAGTTTGGTCAATGTTTTCTTATCAGGGTATCCTCTATTGTTGGTTTCTCTAAGCGGGACATTGCTGTCCAGCATGCCCCATCTGTGACTAGCAAGGGGCTTCTTCTGGTCTGGAGGGAATTTTGGCCGGTGTCAACTGGAAATCTTCTCTATATGCTCTCAGAGCTGCATCTCACTTTCTGTTTATTGGACATGGGGCCGACTTGGCTGTTGGTAAACTACTCGGAGGCCCTGATCTGGTTAATTCTGACACAGCCTGGTGTTCCCTTGGGGAAGGTGTTTTCCCTGCAGTTCTGAGAAAGGCTGTAGTGAAATCCCTTCTTAAGAAACCATATTTGGACCTAGACATTGTATCCCACTACTTGCCTATTTTGAACCTTCCCTTCTTAGGGAATATTATTGAGAAAGAAGTGGTGATGCAGCTAGAAGCTCATCTGGAAGCTTTTTCTCTCTATGAGCCATACCAGTGAGGATTCAAGGGACATGAAAGCATAGAGAAGGCACTGGTCAGGGTGCAGAATAATCTTCTCCTGGCCAGAGATAGAGGGGAATGTTCCATTCTTGTTTTCCTATTTCTCATCAGCTGTAAACACCATAAACTATGGGATTTTAACAACTTGACTGAGGGACTTGGCTGGACCTTGAAGCACTGTTTTTAGGTGGTTTGAGTCCCTCTTTTTAGTTGAGTACAGCACTTTGCATGGGGAAATCTTTGCTTGCACCCTGCTGCCCTACCTATGGGGTCCCTCAAGGTGTGATCTTGTTACCCATGTTGTTTGCAGTGTATATACTGCCACTAGGGGAAGTCATATGGTGATAATTGTCTGAAGTTTCATGGCTACACTGATGATTCTCAGCTATACAGTGTCTGTCATTGGCTCCATGGAGAGAAATGCTGTCAACATTCTGAAGACATGCCTACCTGATATCTGACTGGTGTCCAGTTGGCTGAAGCTGAATCCAGACAAGATGGAAGGCTTCTAGTTGACATGGGTATGAGCAGTGTGACAGGTGTAACAGGCATAGTGTCCTGATTACAGCTAGGTGCCACTCCTCTTGTGCCTTGTATAGGCTGCAGAATCTGAGTATAATTGTGAACTAAAAACTGACAGCATCAGGTGTTGGCAGTGGTGCAAGATGGATTTTGCCATGATAGAACTAACACCTGAATAAAGCCCCATCATTTGTCCTGAAGACCTAAAGACACTGGTGCATGCCTTTTTGACATCCACATTGGACTATTGCAATGCTCTATACCTCATGCTATCTGGAAGCTTGATACATAGCATGAGGCTCATGCAGAATGCCGCAGCTAGATTGATTGCCAGAGTTTCTCACTCCAGTCATATCTCTGCAGTGTTGCACTGGCTACCTGTGAGGTGACATGTCACCTTCAAGACAGGTTTGATGACATACAGAGCCCTACATGATTTGGACCCAGACTATCTCAAAGGGGTCCTCTGTCTTTATTCTCCTGATCGCCATCTGCATTCAACTGAGGTGGGCCTCCTAACGGTACCCAGGAACTGATTAAAGTTGTCTGGGGACTAAGTGTTTGCTATGGCAGTTCCTATGCTGTGGACCTAATCTTGGTGAGGTCCCCTCTGCTGAGACATTTAAGAGAGGGTGAAACATCATCATCATTTTACCCTTGCTTTCTTTCAACGAGTCTAATAACACTGTGCCTAACATGATATTTATTATTATTGTATTTATTTTTAATGTGTATGATTGTGCAATTTATTAGAATTGTATTTTTGTGCTGTTGTTTCTTTGGATTATTATAAGGTGCCCAGTGCCTCTGAGGTTGGGAGTCAAATATATAAAATTACTACTTCTACTACTGCTACTACTGCTACTACTACTACTACTACTACTGCTGTGTATTTTGTGCTCCTGGAGTGTAAAAATGAGAATTGTGAAAATATTTTATATCACATGGCATTCTTTAGCCTCCTTCTATAGAAGAGAGACAAATCTTTTGCAGTGTACTGTACATTAGCAGGAAACTGCAATGTTACAGGAAAACAATAAAATTGCACTGTTGATTAAGTCCCTTAACCCTGTTTAGAATGTCCAGTTTATGAATCTAGTAATTCATGTTGTACATAGAAGTATGTTTTCAAAGTTGGTAGGTTTTTCAACATTTTCTTATCCCCAAAAGTGGAGTGCAGAAAAGGAATGTTGCGCTGTTTGATATTTGGCATGAATTTAAAATAATGTAATTTAATAGTGCACTACAGTATACAAACAATCTCTGTAATATTATCACTTGTGAAGTGATAGTACCACAGTTCAAGAGTGACAATACTATGGTTCATGTCCCGTAATAGTATCGTTCAGGACCTGAATGATAGTATTATCACCAAAGCTCAACAGTGCACATGTCAACAGTGCACATGCAACTCTCTCTGTCCACGTCTCCCAAAGCATGCCTTCTGATTGGCAGCTTCATCTGTGTGGGAGGACAGGTCAACTCCAAAAACATGGTGCCTCCCTCTCTTGCTTAGTGAAAGGACTCCGTCCTCCTCATTTCATCCTGGCTTTTTTTATCTCTAGCTACCATGAACTTATCTGGTTGATCCTGCACTTACCAAAAACCAAAAAGGTAGGATGGCCTACCAATTCTAGAATATACGCTTACGGGGTGGGGGCAAGATGAACATACAGAGCAAAGCTAGTGCAGCGGTTGGCTAGGACCACCCATAACAAAATGACAGCAAAAAAAAAAAAAAGTCACATCCATATACTAAAAAAAATAATGAAGAGGTAACTGGGCATTACCAGTGAGATATAATCTTGAGGTTCTGGACACAGGAACCTCTCGAGCTTCACTCTTGAGGTTCCTACATGTCCAGAACCTCTCAATGGTATTACTCACCAGTAATACCCAGTGACCTATCCAGTATTTTGTTTTTCCTGAATAACACTATTTGAAGATGGCTCTGAGGCTAGCCCACTGGCGCAGCGGTTGGATTTCCGCTTCCAGCGACCCGGTTCGAGGAAAAACACGGGTCGCTGGAGGGCCAGCCGGGGGGGGGAGGATTGAGCATCCCATGGACAGCTCTCCTTCTCTGGGGGGAGGGTAGGGGGAGTGATCTGGCACCTGCTGGCTCCTAGCGGAGGCTGGGAGTATCACAGGATGCATGGCCCCAATGCTAACTGGGGGAGGAGCGGATGTCGTCGTATGCCATGATGTCACTACGCTGCCCCAATAAAAAAAGGGAAAAATTGCTCGCAGGCCACCGGATGACGGCTTTCTGTTCCCTGAGTGCCTCCAGTGCCTTCCCAGGGCCTCCTGCTCCTCAGCAGCATCCTCAGGCCCTAGTAGTGTGTGCTGGGGCCATCCCCTCTCCCCGGTGCCTTCCCCCTCGGAGGAGGGTTACCCACCCGGGAAGGGATATGCCGGGATATCCTGGGGATTAGCTGCCATATGAGGACCAGAGAAGGCTGGTAAGGACACAGGCTGAAGGGAGCCTGTAGAGCCCAAAGGAGTGGGGGAACAGCGAGCACGGGAGGAGAGAAAAAAAAAAAGAAGATGGCTCCATTTTCTAGCTCATCCTAACAGAACATCAAAAGTATGTAACGTGCTTCCACTAGTTAATTTTTGTCCTTGCAACACGGAGTCCAGATATACAGTAGCTAGTTACATTGCATTACATCAAAGGAAATCTCATTCAATTCAATGTGATTTCCTGTTCTGTATAGGGCATATGCAAAGACCTGAGTCTAGATATGCAATTTATCTCCATGTGTGAGGGTGCAGGATCAAAACACATCAGTCGTGGAGCCATGAGTGAGTTATGAAAATATTGCCCCTTCATAAGTGTTGGTAAGCTACATATTTTGAATCAGGCCTTTGCATATTTGATTTACATATTATCAGTGTACATGTTAGTACATGTTATAACTTAAATCTGCTGTTTGTGTGAAGATTTAACAGTTTCTCATTGTTTTCAGCTGCTGGCTTAAATGCTGAGCACAGAATTGTGATGTCTTCAGCACTGTGAAAGCCTGCAAGCTGCTCTCTGATTGGTTCTATATTCCAGTGTGATGCTCCTGTCTTTCAAGAAATCAATTGTGACCTTGATTCTGTATCCCATTGTGATGTACCTATCTTTCAAAGTATCAATTGTGACCTACCTAACCTTCAATATATTATGTTAGAAAATGGGCTTTTTGTTTGGAGGCATCTTATTGGCTGGTACCCATTCCACAGGGTTACATTACCTTTCAGTAGATGCCCACCAAACAAAAAGTCCAAGCCCAAACATGCCTAATGCCCAGTCAAGTATCCTTGTGCCCAGCCTACTTCATCATTGGCTGAAACACTGGGCACACAATTTCAAACTGCCACCATTGTTTTTCATCGTTTAGTGAGAGAGACCCACCACCACACACACACACATTCCTTAGTGAACCAGCAACCAATTGAGCAAAATAAATTTCTACCCGTTTTCCAAGTTTTAAGCCATTCTCTCACTTTTTTTTTTGTTTTGTTTTGACCTCTAAGAAAAACTCCAGCAACCACCATTTGCTCATTTTCACCTGTCGGCCAACACGAAGTCAGCCCCACAACTTCAATCCTATAAATGGGACACATTAGCCTGAAAAATGACACTACATGTGCCAGTCACCGTATTTTACAAGAAGTACTCTGCAGAGATTTTTCTTTTGGTAAAGCAGGTATCGTTTACTGAAAATGCTGCTACCTAAAAAACTATATTCCACTTTAGAGAGAAACAACTGCAGCTCCTGTAGTGCTAGGTTGCACATGAGGAGCGGCTCTTTCTCATACCGCGGATGAACGGTACCACTCCTCACTTCGCAGGCGTCATGAATTATTCTTCTCAGGTCAGTCACTTATCCCTTCTGTCTCCTAAGTCCATCCAGTCACCTTATGGCTAGCTGTGGCAAAAACTGCTGATTGAAAAAGGCAAAAAAAAAAAAAATCAGTGTTGCTAGACAGACTGTTATTGCGCTAGCATGTTGAGTTAGTCCATTTAAGTCACTGATTCACCCTGACTCCACAAAATGTTCACCCATCTGTTCATTTTTTGTAAACAAATATCAAGTTCTAAGTAATCTGATTACCTCTGTGTTGTACAGACGGCTTCCCTGATCACCAGAATAATGTTATCACTCTCAGTTGCATTGAGGGTTTCCCGATCGTGCCGCCAGTGTCTCAGAGTAAAAAATGAAACACAAGTAAATGTGACTAGGGGGTTCAAATGCAGCCTCAGAAAGAAAGAAAACAAAACAAAACAAAAAAAAAATGGAACACAAGTAAGCTGGGCAGGGGGCGATGGTTCAAGGCCAAGGATGGACATGATGATGTACAGAGCAGTAAGAAAACAGTAGAACAACTGTGAATGGGATGGCTGCAGTGCCCTCTACTGGTAAGTATTACTAACGATATCAGTAGGGGGACTACTTTAGTAACAACACAACTTAGAGTTCATTTTCAGTCTTTTTAATTTTTTTTAATTCTTAAATATTACAAAAAAAAACTTTACATATAGCCCATTTTCTAAGTGTAATAATACCCTCCAGGGTGGGCAGTATTGGGCAATACTGGACCTTTCAGGGGCTATAAGGCCCTCCGCCTGTGGCGTTGGGCCCCATTACATCCCTGGGCAGTCTGGTATTACCCAATATCACCCACCCTGTCGGGTATTATTGCTTACATATCTTGAGGTTAGATACCAATATATTACTTGATGTATCACCATTTCTATCTCCACTGGTGTTGTATAAATGCTGTATGTCAGTGGCTCAGTAGGTAGCACACTCACCTCTGAGGCTGGGAGATCAGAGAGCTGTGGGTTCAGTTCCCATCTGGCACTTGGGTTAATATCCCAGTACTGACACTGTAGTGTAGCATGAGAGGGGTGCTGTACTTCTGAGGTGCCGTCTTTCGGATGAGATGTTAAACCAAGGTACCATCTGCCTGGATTGGTGGTAGTTCAGGTGGACGTTAAAGATCCCATGGCACTTATCAAAAAGAGTAGGGGAATGTCCCCGACGTCCTGGCCAAATTTCCCTCATTCACTAAAAATACCACCAACAGCTTAATCTGGTTCAAGGTCAGTTGGTATTCATCTGTATCCCCCTCCCCTGGGTCGTGCCTGAAAATAGGCAGAATTTGTCTAGTGCACTTACCCAGTCAACAAAAACTAAATAAATAAATAAATCTAAACATATCTAGATTTTTAGGAGATAGAGAATGACCTGACTGTTGATAAATGACATATTTTGAGTCAGGCAATTGCGTATTCATTTTATATAACATCAGTTTATTAGTTCTAACTTTTAAAAATATTGTTTGTGTGAAGATTTATCTATTTCTCATTGATTTCAACTGCTGGCACTAGAGGTGTTCTCAAGTTACCAGCATTGTGAATTAGGGCTGCAGGTTTGGTTCGCTAATTTATTTAAAACAGTCGAACCCCGATTGTTCATGTTCGTTCGCTCATTTCGAACATTTGCAACAAAATGTGAACTTTGGTTCATGCCAGTTAGCCCCATTTATTTATTTACTTCCGTATCGCTTGAGTTGTGGTGAGCGCATGTGTCCTATTCTCCCCGCCCTCTCAGTCAGGTGGTGCACAAATTGGAGAGTCAGGAGACCAGCTTCCAGCACATCAATCAGTGAATAAGGACTGGCATGATTTGATGATTGTGGGATGTTCCACCTCTCCCTGTTAAACAGGTAGCAACAGTAGTGACCATTGGTGAAATAGGTCACAAAACACATGGGGAAGGGGAATTGCTCCACCACGAGCTCTCACTTTCATTCAGTGTGTTGTGTCAGTGTGACAGAGAGACAAGGTGCCGTGCCGTGCTGCCTGAGAGCATATAGTCTGGTCTGCTTCTAGATTTATCATGCTGGAACTTTAGATTTGATGATCGTTTGTTTGTATTCAATTTATTTGAATGATCAGATGACGTTTCTTACATATTCCCTCTTCTTGTGGAAAAAAGTTAATACTGTAAACTAAAGTGAATATTAAGTTCAGTATTTTTACACATGGTCTATCTGATAATAATTTCCTACTACTACTGTCTACTACCAATACCTGCACAATTCAGGGCAAAAAGAAAACACTAGTAGTAGTGCTACTCTTGTAATTTGTGTCTCAGTCTACTCTTTTGTCACTGTGGCCTGGGGTGGCTAGCTAGCCTAATACAAGGGACATTCAGCCTAATACAATGATTTCAGTAGTGCATTCTGCATTTCCTGGTCCTCCTCCTGACTCCTAGACTAGTTCATTCTCCTAACTCTAGTCCTATGTTAGTAGTTAATATATAATAAAAAATATCAGATATTGACAGTGCAAAAAAAATGAAAATGTAAAAATCAAATTACCTGGTCCTTTACCACCAGTACCACAAGGGATGGAAAACAAAGGGGAGGGGAGGGTCAGTCAGATTGACTCACTCAACTCATTTTGCTGTGCTACTCTGAGTCTGTGGGAAAATAAATGATCTCCATGTGGTTACTTTTTTTACTACTTTTTACAGCCAACAGTGTTTGTCTTTTTTACCTGTGTGGGAAATAAAAACCTCCGTGTGTTTTAGTACTTAAAGTACCTGTACCTGACTCGATGCAGCAAGCAGTGCTAGTGTTATTTACGTGTTAGGGAGAAAATATCCCTGTGTCTTAGTACTTAAAGTACTTGACTCGACGCAGCAAGCCGTGCAGTATTTACCTGTTAGGGAGAAAATACCCCTGTGCCTTACTACTTAAAGTACTTGACTCGACGCAGCCAGCAGTGCTGTATTTTCCTGTTTGGGAGTAAATTTCCCTGTGCCTTACCACTTAAAGTACTTGACTTGACGCAGCAAGCAGTGCTGTATTTATCTGTTAGGGAGAAATTATTCCTGTGTCTTAATAGTTAAAGTACCTGACTTGATGCAGCCAGCAGTGCTGTATTTTTCTGTTTGGGAGTAAATTTCCCTGCATCTTCCTACTTAAAGTACTTGATTCGATGCAGCTATGAGTGGTAAAAAAAAACAGCAGCACTTCTCAGGCAATCCATGCAACAGTGACAACAGTACAGCTACTGAGCGACTCCTGCTTGAAGCTTGCCATAAAGTAGTAACCCTCTACTGAACCATTAACAGAACCCAATGGCTGTGGCCATGGGCCATAAATTAGCATGGCATGCAATCTGGGTGCTGTCAGCCTGCATCAATTTTGGACAGTATATGTTTTTGAACTGTGGCAGGTTCATTTTAAGAAAACTGAGCCTTTCTACATTCTTTGTGGAAAGACATGTTCTTTTTTTCATTCACTATTTCTCCAGCAGAACTGAAAATTCTCTCGGAATATGTGCTTGTGGGTGAGAAACTGAGGTACTTAATTGCGATCTCAGTTAAAGAAGGCCTCGTCGATTTTTTCTGTTCCTGTTGCTAGCCTTGCTTGTAGAGCAGAAAGCAGCTAACTAAAAGAAGCTACATTTTCTTCTTAATTTAAAACGTATATATCAGCAGGAATCAGTGTCTGTTAAGATTAAGTAGACAGATAACTTTATTAGAAGTAGAAGGGGACTTATTTAGGGTTAAAAAAGAAAGAAAAGAAAGAAGGTCAGTGTGTATTCTGTGCAGTGAAGGGTACTGTATCAGCTGACTTTGCCAAACCAGTAGGAGGAAAGAGAGCTTACCTGGGGGTGTGGTTTAGACACTATAAAAGCAGGTGAGTCAAATTACAACTTCCTGTTGCTAGCCTTGCTTGTAGAGCAGAAAGCAACTAACTAAAAGAAGCTACATTTTCTTCTTAATTTAAAACGTATATCTCAGCAGGAGTCAGTGTCTGTTAAGATTAAGTAGACAGATAACTTTATTAGAAGTAGAAGGGACTTATTTAGGGTTAAAAAAGAAAGAAAAGAAAGAAGGTCAGTGTGTATTCTGTGCAGTGAAGGGTACTGTATCAGCTGACTTTGCTAAACCAGTAGGAGGAAAGAGAGCTTACCTGGGGTGTGGTTTAGACACTATAAAAGCAGGTGAGTCAAATTACAACTTCCTGTTGCTAGCCTTTTTCTTACTAATTGCCTCCATCCCACCCACCCAAAGCCAGTTCTACTTTTATAGCCACTGGATTTGACTGTCAACAGGAACTTCCTGTTTGGCAGTAGGAAGGAAAGGATCATAGAGAAACATTGGTTTTGTCAACCTAAAGTAGAAAAGTAGCTCATCACTCTCCCCCAGCTGCTGGTGGTCTGATATTGAGCAAGGAAGAAGGAGGCTACTGAAGAAGATAGGAAGTTGCTGTCCCAGAACAGGAAGGGTGAGAGTTGTAAGGAGAGGAGAGAGTAAGCATCCAGAGAAACAGTAGAGGGGACACAAAATAAGACATGATAGGAGTGGTGCAGTGCAATAGCTGTGGGGCGGCAGTGTTCCGGGAGACATTCTGGAGGCTGCGATGCTGCCCTATTTGCAGGCACCTCTCTGGTCTGAGAGAGGAGGTTGCCCGTCTCCAGGCTGACCTGGCTAGGATTCATGAAACCTCCTCCCCCACCCAGGGACCACTAGGCCAATGTTCCTACCTCAGAGGTTGCCAAGAAAGAGGAGAGGCTGGACCAGGTGGCTCAAGGAGGGAGAGGGTGGTGGAACAGAGTTGCATCCTCCAGCTATACCTCTCCACAATTCATTCACTCTTCTGGTGGATAGTGGTTCCTCTATGGAGGCACCTGCAGTGGAGACCAAGGAGGATGCTGGGAACCTTCACAAAGAAGACCCAAAGGAGGGTGGCATGGGACCCCACAGGGGAAGGAAATGACTCCTGGTGGGGGACTCAATCATTAGGGGGGTAGAAATGGAGGAGGAAGGGGAGAGGGAGGTGAGGTGCCTTCCTGACGCCATGGCTTGGAGGGACAGGAAGCGAATCTTCAGGATCGTGGGAGGAGCTGCACGAGGAAGGGAGCTGGATGTCATTGTCCACCTAGGGACAAATGACCTGGCTAGGAATGGGATCATTAGCGCAAGAGGAGTTTGTAGAGTTGGGAAGGGGCCTTAGACAAGTAGCGCATACGGTAACCTTCTCGGAGGTGCTGCCTGTCTATGGCAAGGGAGATGCTAGGGTACTTCTCACCAGGGAATTCAATGAGTGGTTGAAAAACTGGTGTGGAGCTCAGGGTTTTGGCTTCATTGGAGACTGGGGAGCCACCTGGAGGGATGCAGACCTATACTGGTGCGATGGTCTGCACCTGTCCAGGGTGGGAACCAGGATCCTAGGTGAGAGGTTTAAATTCTTCATTGGCAAACATTTAAACTAGCCAACGGGGGAGGCACTGAAAAGAAGCAGTGAAATCCGAGCCTCCCCCCACAAAACATGGTGATTAGTGAGGTAAACACCAAGGTACAGAAGTTATTAGGGCGCAGAACAGATTTAAATGTAAAAAGGCAAAGGCAGTAAGGACAGAAATGGGGCTAAAGGGTAAGGCTATCAAAAATGGAGGGTGATGAGTACCAATGCCCGTAGTCTGTGTAACAAGCTCCTGAACTAGTGGCCTTGATGGAAGAGGGTTGCCTGGATATTGTGGCAGTCACAGAAACATGGTACACAGAGAACCATGACTGGGATGTCAACATACCAGGATACACAATCTACAGGAGGGACAGGGAGGGTAAAAGAGGAGGAGGAGTAGCTCTCTATGTAAAGGAAGGGATCAAAGCAACAGAACTAAAGAGTAAACAGGGAGCAGATGAGGCACTTTGGGTCACCCTGGAAACAGGAAATGGCACCACAATCAGCATGGGGGTTGTATACAGACCCCCATCTCAGGGGGAGGGAATGGACAAGGAAATGATAGAAGGCTTTCTTAGAATGGCAGAAAAAGGGGAGATATTGTTGATGGGGGACCTGAACATGCCAGATGTTAACTGGAGCACCTTTGCTGCAGGCACATCCAAGAGCAGGGTCATTCTTGATGCCCTACAGGGGGCATGCCTCAGACAGCTAGTATCGGAACCCACTCGGGAAGGAGCAATCTTAGACCTGGTACTTTCAAATGGGGATGGAAAAAGAATCTCAGATTTAGAAGTGGGTAACCATCTGGGAACAAGCGACCACCAAACAGTGTGGTTCATGATAAACACAGCCATACAATCAAGCCATACAAAAGCAAGAGTACTAGACTTTAGGAGGGCTGACTTTGGGAAAATGAGAGAGTGCCTCAGAAAAGCACTAGCAAGCAGGCAAGAAGGAGGGGTGGAGGAACAATGGGGAGTGATTAAAACAGCCATCACAGAGGCAACAAGCCTTTGTGTAAAGCAAATCAATAAAACACAACGAAGGAAAAACCGCTATGGTTCACAAAAGAGGTGGCAGGGAAGGTTAAGGAGAAAAGGACAGCATTCAGGAAATATAAGGAAACACAGAAGGAGCAGGACAGAGAACTTTATCAGTTAAAGCAGAAAGAGGCTGGGAAGGCAGTCAGAATAGCAAAGGCCCAAACCGAGGAAAGGATAGCCAATTCTGTTAAGAAGGGGATAAGACCTTTATAGGTACATTAGGGGCGAAGAAAGACCAAAGGAGGGATACTGAAGCTTAATAAAGGGAGGAATGTGGGTAGGGTGACAGTGAAAAAGCAGGGATACTGAACGAATATTTCTGCTCAGTATTCACAAAGGAAGAGGAGGGAGTTACCTAAACGAAACAAAGAAACACTCTGAAGACGGGGTCTATACCAGTCCATTTACAGAAGAAAGGGTTCTGAAAGAACTAATAAAATTGAAGGTGGACAAAGCAATGGGGCCTGATGGGATTCACCCAAGAATTCTAAAAGAACTAAGAGGTAGAACTAGTGACATCGCTGACTACCTCTCTTTAGCAAATCATGGGAGGATGGGGTGGTACCTGAGGACTGGAGGAGGGCAGATGTGATTCCTCTTCACAAAGTGGGAGCAGGACAGAGGCAGGAAACTACAGACCAGTTAGTTTGACCTCAGTGGTAGGGAAAATGATGGAATCACTTCTGAAGGAAAGAATTGTTGAGTACCTAGAGGCCAGTGGGGCACAGGACCCAAGGCAGCATGGATTCACGATGGGAAGGTCATGTCGGATGAATCTAATAGATTTCTTTGACTGGGTGACCAAAGTAGTAGACCAGGAAGGGGCTGTGGACATGGACTACCTAGATTTTAGCAAGGCATTTGATACAGTCCCACACAAAAGATTAATATACAAGATAGCGAGCCTTGGAATGGGTCCCAAGGTGGTAGCCTGGATAAAAAATTGGCTAGACAACAGGACGCAAAGGGTAGTAGTAAATGGAGTACACAGTGAAGAAAGGAGGGTTACTAGTGGGGTACCGCAGGGTTCAGTACTGGGACGGGTCCTTTTCAATGTCTTTATAAGTGACATTGCAGAGGAACTGGAAGGAAAAGTATGTCTCTTTGCAGATGACACAAAGATCTGCAACAGGGTTGATACACAAGATGGAGTGGAAAGGATGAGAAGGGACTTGGCAAGGTTGGAGGAATGGTCAAATGTATGGCAGCTCAGATTCAATGCAAAGAAGTGCAAGGTAATGCACATGGGAAACAAAAACCCAGGGGAAGCGTACACAATGGGGGTGAGATACTGACAACAGTAAAAATAGAAAGGGACCTGGGGGTAATTATATCAGATGACCTAAAGGTGGGCAAGCAATGTGAGACGGCAGTAAGGAAGGCTGAGGGGATACTGGGATGCATAGGAAGAGGCATCAATAGTAGAAAACAGGAAGTTGTTATCCCTCTGTACAGACAGTTGGTGAGACCCCATCTGAGTACTGTTTGTAGTTCTGGAGACTCATCTCCACAAAGACATAGACAGAGTGAGGCTGTCCAGAGGAGGGTAATCAAAATGGTGCAGGGTCTGCACCAGAAGACATATGAAGAAAGACTAAAGGAGCTTAATATGTATACTCTTGAGGAAAGAAGGGAGAGAGGGGACATGATAGAAACTTTCAAGTACCTCAAGGGAATTAACAAAGTCCAAGAGGGTAGCCTCTTCCAGAAAAAGAGATGTGCAAGAACAAGGGGGCACAATTTGAAGATAGAGGGGGGACGACTCAGGGGTAATGTGAGGAAGTATTTTTTCACAGAGAGGGTTGTGGATGCATGGAACAGCCTCCCTGAGGAGGTCGTGGAGTCAAGAACAGTGGGGGACTTCAAGAATGCATGGGACAGGCATAAGGCAGTCCTAGGGGCCGGTAAGAGGAAGTAAGCTGTTGGTTAACTAGGACCTGCAGCTTATCTGTTAGGTAGGAAAATGGGCAGACTAGGTGGGCCAAGCGGTCCTTATCTGCCATCAAATTCTATGTTTCTATGTTTCTGTTGCCAATACAGCAACGGTTTGTCACCTGTGGTCAGATGTACAGTCTTCTCCATATAATCTTTCACCATTTTTGCAGCAGGGACTTCTGGTACCACAATAGCTGGCTGAGCCTTTCCAGCTGTCTTTATCAGACCAAAGTCTGACAGCATGTCCCACAGTGGTTTGTCCTCTTGTGCTGTAGCAGCAGTTCTGGTTGGTGTTTGATGACAAAAAACATCAGTAGTGGTGGCACCAGCAGCAGCAACAATGGCAGATTGTGCTCCCTCCCTCTCTCTCCACCAGATCTCATTCAGAATTTGAATGTTGTCACAAGGGCACTGATGATGTACTACTTTTCTCAACTATACGTGCTGACACTTTCTCAATTAACAGTTTGCGATAGTATTCCAGATCTTCAAAGTCGTGTGGTTTGAAGAATTTCTCAACTGTATCCTTAAACCGAGGATCGAGAAGTGTGGCCAAAATGTAATGTTCTGCTTTGTACATATTTACAATGTGCTCATCAGCCAGGAATGTGTTCAACATTTTTCCCACGAGGGATGCAGCACTGATGTTATCAGTGTCAAGGATCTGTGACTCAAGAGGCTCCAGTCTCATTCTGATGAATGAGATTAAGGGTACTATTTGGCTTAGCCCAGCACCATCAGAGCTCACCACTCGTGTAGCCTCCTGAAATGGTTTAACAATACAATTAAGATTCTCCATCAGATGCCACTGATTGGGGCTGATATTCACATCTCCTTTCCCAATGTCATGTTGGACTGCATATTGATGGATGGCTTTCTGCTGCTCAAGCATTCTCTGCATCATATAGTAGGTAGAATTCCACCCGGCTGGAACTTCTTGGATCTTGTAGTGGAGAAGGAGGCTGTTTTCTATTTGAATCTGCCGCAACAACTTTCTGGCTTTAACAGAATGGCCAAAGTAGATGCACACAGTGCAGACAGCTGCAATCAAGTTCAGAACATTTTGGTCCTCACTGATAAAGTCTTTCACCACCAAGTTAACAGTGTGTGCAAAGCATGGTACATGTGTAAAATTACCAAGCCTTACTGCTTTCACAATATTAGAAGCATCGTCAGACACTATAAACTCAGGTTGCAAGGACTTTGGAGTTAGCCAGTCGGCAAACTTTTCTTCAAGGCCCTCCAGAAGATGTTCTGCTTTGTGAACTTTTTCAAAACCATAAATACATAATGCTGCCTGTCTACGAACAGAGAAAGACCCTTGCTTTTTGCTGCTACTGCTACCAGTGCCACTAAATGATGATGAGGAGGAGGGAGGAAAGTTTACCCAATGGTCAGTCACAGCCATGTAGTCAGTCATCTGACCACTGGTCCACATATCTGTTGTGACATGGACCTTTTTGCCCACTGAACCTTTAAGATCCTCAGACACACTGTTACAAACAGCTTCATACAAGTCTGGGATGGCAACAGTTGAGAAATAAGTCCAGCTGGGGACTTGATATTTGGGTACAGCAATTTCCATTAGTGCTTTAAAGCCTGGATTTGACACAAAGGAGAATGGTAGCAAGTCGATGGCTATCATCTCTCCAATTGCCTTTGTTAATCACCTTGCCTCAGGCCTGTTGGACTTATATTTCTGTGACCGCTCAAAACAGTCTTTCAGTGAAATTTAATGACTGCTACACTTGCTGATATCAGCAGATTTTCTTGGTAACTTCCTTTGACTTTTACCACTACAAGAGGTACAAGTCGTGGACATGGATGGTGTATGACTCCTGGCAGGCTGTGGTGATGGGCTCAGAGGGGTAAAGAAACGCAAAATTGAAAATGTTGTGCTTTGACTGGAAATCAGACTTTCATCATCCTCCAACTTAGCATCGATTACATCATCACTGTGACCTTGGTAAACATCCATATCATCATCATCCTCATCCTCATTAGAGTGCAACAGTGTAACAATTTGTGTGTGCTCCTTTTGTGCTTTTTGATACTGATAAATGTAAGACTTGTTCATACATCTAATCATTGTTGGTGTTCCCATCCTGTTACCCACTTTGCCGTGACTTAATTTTGTTTTGCTTAATTTGCAAATCACATGACTGCAGGATGATTTACCTTGTGTAAAAAAATCCCACACTACGGATTTCACAGATTTTGTTGCACTGCTGCTTATGGGGAGGATATGTTTGACACTGTGCATGGCATCACCACAGCCACTGCTGCTACCAGTATCTCTTTGAGATCTTTCCATCTCCGTGGCAATCAATGATTGTTGATGCACAGCAACTCTTCCTGCCTCAACTCCTCTAGAATCCTGTGCATTTTCTATTCTCAGTTTTTCCACTGCAGATGTGGTTGTCTCATTATGCCCCATTAATTTTTTTCTTAGCACCACCATCTTTCCTAGAACTCTTTTTTGCTCTTTTGCTGGCCCTGTAGTCCTCATCATCATCCTCCCACTCCACATAACTGCCGCCACCTGACAGACTGACTGCTACTTTATCTACTACAAACTCACAATCTGTTTCACTGATTTCTCCCTCAGTTTCATCTGTCTTCTTCTCCTCCTCATCATCCATCACTGTGCTTACTAAGACTGGCTGCTGCACTATGATGGCTCTTGTGCTCATCCTCTGAGTACCACGATGAGTTACTCCTGCAATGTCCCAAATTTTCTGTACTGTTGTCACTGTTGCCTGGATTGCCTGACAAGTGCTGCTATTTTTTTACCACTCTTAGCTGCGTCGAGTCAAGTGTTTTAAGCAGAAAAATACAGGGACATTTTCTCCCTAGCAGGTAAATACAGCACTGCTAGCTGTGTCGAGTCAAGTACTTTAAGTAGCAACACACAGGGATATTTGTTCCCTAGCAGGTAAATATAGCACTACTGGCTGCATTAAGTCAAGTACTTTAAGTAGTAACACACAGGGATAGTTCTATAACCTGGTTTTACTTAATGGAACCTGTTTTTTACTTAGTAGAACCTAGTTTTATTTGGTAGAACCTGGTTTTACTTGGTAGAACTTGGTTATAATGGTAGAACCTGATTCTACTGGGTTCTACCTGACTTTTTTGGGTTCTACTCAGAAAGTTCGCGAGGTAGAAATTTTAAAGGTTCACACAGCCCTATTGTGAATGCTGCTGTCTGATTGGTTAGATACTATACAGAGATATCACACTATACAGAGATATCACCATTTTTACCTCCACTTGTGTTGTTTAAATCTGAATATACTGCAACTTGTCACTGGCTGCATCTGCATTGTGCTTTTGTGTTCACTTGTTTGAGCTTTCAGTGCTCTTGTGGTCATGCCCACATACAATCCCTGATGAGAAGCTTATGGTAGCTCCAAGCACTAGAGACTCAGCTTTGATCTTTCCATGCAGCACATGTATTACCACTAATAAAGGTGGTGAATACTTAGTTCTGCTGGTGTGTAGTTGTCTTTTTTCATACTGGCCCACATACAGTCTGTCTCAGGGTTATTGTACAATGCAGATGACATGAGTCGTCTTTGGTGACATGTCCCTTGATGTTATATTTTGAACTTATATGTGGATCTCCACAAATCTGTTTTCTAGTAGTATTTGCACATTGCGGCCTATACACAAAGGTTCAGAGTGGGTTACACACCGCGCAACTCCAGTGTGTAGCCTACTTCACAACTGATCAGCCCCTGTGTACTTTCCAAAAGCAGATATACCCCCTCATGGACCTAAACCCCCAGCTGATCATGGAGCTCCACACAGGGTCGGGTCTGAGGGTGGTGCAGGGGTGTGTGTCAGCACTCCACAAATTCACTACGATGCAGAATGTTTTGCACAGGGAGCTGCCAGTAATGCCTTTGAAGGGCAGCCATAAACCATTAGAGCCGGTTATGCACCCCCCTGGGGAAGTAGCTGCTGACCGCAATGGACATGGTGGGAGGCATTGCTCCCTCCAATAGAGATGCCCCTGCCATTGGAGCACACCAGGAGGCCAGCGGCGGGCAGCCGGGGTATCCCTCTACATCATGGTCGGCACTCTGGACATCATGGCACCACATGGGTGCAATGGATCTACTACGGGTCACTGCCCCTGTAGCCAATTGGCTGCCCACCTGGATCTGTGGCTCCGCACCTGCCAGCCCCCATGGACCTGTGTGCCGGGGGGGGTTGGGCCAAGTATGGGAGCCAGGTGGTGGCTGGTGTTTATGAATGCAGCCCCTGGGTGGATCTCCCAAGGGTGCGGAGCTGTGCATCCAGATACATGCCTCCTGGGTGCACATTAGTAAATAGGCCCCATTGTGAACACATGCCATGTGGGTGACTTGCTTGTGGTAAATGTTTCAGTAAATATTATCTCCTTTGTTGCAAATGGGGGATTATAATGTACAATGTATAGCCTAATGATCAGTACTACCATGGACTGCAGCAGTAGGAGACCTTAGCTGTCAGGTCCTCTTCTAGTCCATTCTCCATTTACAGTCTGTACAAGATGTGCCTCCCTCAGGGCTGGCAGGAGAACCTGATCCCTCCATCTCATTCTGGGGCATTGATAATGGGGGACTGGGCTGGCTGTGCAAGCAGGGATCATGAAATCAGGTCTTCTTTGGAGGTGGGGAAGCTGGCCAGTACAGCAGCAGAATCAAATTGAGGGGACAAAGGAAGCATGTTTTTGGAAAGGCATAGGTCACAATTTAAAGTGAAATTCACTCAGACCTTGAGGGACTGCTGTGTGTGATGGTGGCATATAAAGTGAAGGCCTGACTGGAAGAGTGACAGGAGAAGAAGTGGAAGGAAAGTTAGCAGGGGAAGAAGGCTGGGGTGACAGCAAAGTTGATGAAGTGCCATCCTGCCCCCGAGAGGTCCCATGGAGAAGGGGAAAGGTAGGATACCTATTGATATTAATAATGTTCCAGATAATATGTTAAAAGAAGTGTTGGCAGATATGTTGAGGGAGGGGAAGGGTGCGTCATCCCCACTAAAGCCTCCCCAGCAGCTTCAATGTTTGAGGGGTTGGCATCAAAATGTGAGTGGAGCCCTCATGGATCCAACTCATCCAGTCTGCACCTGCAGGTACCCCAAGCAAAATCCAGACACAGAGGGATCAGACCTGACCCAGCATCAGTGATACTTCCAGCACCAAGTCTGATGTACTCAACCCCCAGTACTATCTCCAGTAGTGCCTCTGCTGGTTTCATCACCTACAGCTCTTCTGTGATTGCTACCAGTAGTCCCTATGGTCCTGAACCATTTTGCCGTTTGTGTCATTATGAAGGCCATATGATGTGCCTTGAAACCATGGTAAGTCCCAGCCCCGCCCAGTATTGTCTGACTTTGAGCCTACTGAGACATGGGAAGGGGGCCTCTCCATTAGAAACTTTCCCACCATAGTATCTACCTTATAGAACCATTTTGGTGGGATCTGAATGGGAAGATGGGAGAGTAGGTACTTTAGTCTAGGGGCTAATATCTTAATGGAATCGATTTTGCTGGCCAAAGGTAAGTGGAGAGCCCTCCACCTGTCAACTTGTCCGCTTGGTGACTGGAGGAGAGTATTGAAATTGTATTCTATAAGTTTTTGGAGGTTTCGGTGGATTTTAACCCCCAGATATACTATGCCCTCCTGTGCCTATTTCAGGCCTTAGTCTATAAATCCATGTATGTACATGTGGCATTCAAAGGGAGGACCTCAATCTTGGTTTGGTTTACTTTGAGGCCAGAGACTTCTGTGAACTGGGACAGAATGTTTAGGGTCATAGCTACTATCTCGAATGTAAATATAGAGGTAATCAGAAGATCATCCATATACAGGAAGGTTTTAAGATTAGTGCTGCCTATCATTATACCTGGGATTTCCTTCGACTGCCTGATCGCAATAGCTAGTGATTCAATGGCCAGAACAAAGAGCAGGGGCAATAGGGGACACCCCTGTCTCGTGCTTTTATATAAAGGAAAAGGAGATGATCTAGTTTTGTTGGTCAGGACATTTGCCTTTGGGGCAGTATACAGCAACTTAACCCACTCCCTAAAACCTGGGGCCATTCCCATTACCTCCAATGTGGCCATCAGATGGGGCTATTCGGCACTGTTGAAAGCCTTTTCAATGTCCACTGCCAGGGCTGCCATAGGTAGTGGCGAGGATTTGGCATTGTGTATTAGGGACATTAAAGTCCTATGGTGGTCTGGCCCATTTCTTCTCTTGATGACACCCATTTCCACTGGGTGGATTAAGCCCAAGAGGCATTGTTCAAGGTGACTAGCTAAAATTTTGGCCAAGATTTTGATATCGGCATTGATTAGGGAGATGGGTCAGTAGTTACCCAGGACTGTGGAATCCTTGCCCTTCTTCAGAAATCCAGTAATTACTGCTTCCCTAAGGGTGGGGGAAGGGGTTGTTTCCCCAATGAGTCAATTAGCATCCTCTGGAGGAAGGGGAGGAGTTCTAGAAATAGGGCTTTAATAGTTTATTGGATAGTCATCCCCACCTGGTGCCTTGTGTGAGTTAAGTGAGTGAATGGCCTGTCGAATCTCAGGCTCCATAATAGGTTCTTCCAATGCAGAGGCCACCTGGGGCTGAATCCTAGTGATTGGAAACATGGCTAGGAAGGTGTCAGTGTTCATTCTGTCAGTCCGGGGGATTAGGGGAGACATACAATTTCTTAGAAAATTTGGTCATTATGGAGTTGATGCCTTTTTGGGAGCATGACGGTTCTCCCTTTTTCTCTTTTAGTCTAGTAATGGTTCTGGATTCTGTTTTGCTCTTTAGTCTGTAGGCCAGGAGCTTCCCTGCCTTTTCTCCCCCTTCCAAGCCCATGTGACCTACCCTCTTAAGTGCCAGTTCCTCCTTCCTAGTAAGAAAGGCGTTTAGCTGGACACAAGTGCTGTTCAATTGTGCTATAAGGTCTGGGGCAGGTGTCCAGGGAAAGCTCTTTCTGTACCTAGTTTCTAGGTCCTTTACCTGTTTCTCTAGCCTTGCCTAGTCTCTTTCATGTTGGCGTCTCGAGGCATAGGCCATGACATGTCCCCACAACATGGTTTTGTAGGGCTCCCGTAACGTGGAGTCGGATACATTTCCTGTGTAATTTGTCTCCCAATATTTATTTGTCTCAGTCTTAACCCATAGGAGGAACTGCGTATACTCCATTGACAGGGGGTCTAGCTGCCATGTATGTGACAGAGGTGGTTCTGGGCTCATTCTTACTTTCACTTCTGCTGGGGCATTGTCTGATATTATGATAGGATGGGTATTCATCTGTGCTACCTTATCATACCAGGTATCAGTAAGAAGCCATGTGTCCAGTCTACTGGCTGAGCCATGCACCTGGGAAAAATATGTGTAACCCCTGGCCCCTGGATTTTTTGTGCACCAGACATCTAATACAGCATGCTCTTTTATTAACTTGTGCACTGCCTTAGCTGTCTGCTTGTGAGGTTCAGAGTTTCCCTTACTGAGGTCCAGCCCTGGGTCCAAGGTTAAGTTAAATTCCTCCCCGATCATAACTGGGGCCTAGTGTTCATTGAATTATGCTAGTTGTTGATTGAGCTCGTGAAAAATTTCAGGAGCATCCTGATTTAGTGTACATAAGTTCAGTAGTACCAAAGTTCCTTCTTTGGTTTGCACTTTGACCATCACCCATCTGCCCTCTCTATCCCCCTTAGTGTTCTTGGTTTTCCATCCCAAGTCCTTGTGCATTAGAATAGAACTCCCCCCCCTTTGCTCATCTTAGCCACGCAATGTATCTCCTCCTCTACCCATCCAATTTTTAACTTCCTAGCTTCCATAAAGAATAGCTTTATTTCCTGTAAGAATGTTACCTGAGGTCTCAGCTTTTTTAAATGTGACATTATTTTTTTCCACTTGATGGGGGAGTTGAGACCTCGGACATTCCAGATTACAATGCTGGTCTCCATTTATACGGTACTCTGACCCATGTAGCACAGATGATTGCTGTTAGTGCCCCCAGTGTTCCACTATATTTGCCATCACTTTCCATATGTCAAGCCCATCCCCCTCCCCCAAGAAGCCCCAGTATCTTCCCCCTCCCCACTGCCAATATGAATCTTAGCTCCTGTAACTTTACACAAAATGTTATAACACTGAACAAACATCATAACTATGTACACTCTATACCCTTTTTGACACCATGTCCCCTAGTGTCTCCCCCCCATTTCCCCATCAAGAGACTAGCCATCGAACTTTGTTCAGTGGCTCATACAAAGCCCAGATGGATGTGACTGTCACTAGGGGGTGCTTTAGTTTGTATACTACCACCACCTTAGTTACACTCCTTGGGTGACCCCTCCTACAGTCTGTCATACCCATTCTGCCACAGATAAGGTAGTCTGCAGAGTGCGCCATTCATTTGGTAACCGACCCTTACATGGAAGCAGCCAGCATGTTCACAGTGCTATCTCTTCTACTTCTTATCCCTGGCCCCTTCTGTGATGTTAATGTTCATTGTTTACAACAAATTAATGCCCCCCAGGGGGAACCCATTGGCATCCCCCCTCGGACCTTCTATTACTTTTTATGCAGTTTGACTGTATACAGTATATACATATTAATATGCACGTGCAACTTTGCCTGATTATCCTATCAGTTACTGCAGGAATATGTAGGTAGGGGGTGCAGTCTACCCCAAGCAATATTTCTTCTGCACAAATATACTGTCCCTTAGGATTCCATGCCCCCCCACCTGGTTGCCATTTTTAAGGAGTCCTGCAGGCTCCTCTGTAAGGGTGTGTATGGGGGTGCTGAGGAGCACTGCAGGAATCCTTCAGTGATGTAAGAAGGGGGGCCCAAAATAAACAGGCACATATCCCTCTCAGTACAATATCCCCAAGTGGCTTTCCTATAACAACTTTACATGCTAGCATTAGTATAGCTCTATTTGCTCACCTGTCAGGACACAAGAGAGGTAAATGACATATTAATTATGAATACATATATATATATATATATATAAAGAAGGCAATAAAAGGATACCATTAAGAGCCCAAAATTCCCCCCCGGCACTTGTATTGCATGTATGTACATGGCCAAAAGCCACCCCAGTGGGGCTGGAGACATCAAAGTTTGCCGACAGGCATGCATTCCGACATGGGAGCTAAGGAGTTAAATCCCATGCGCTGCCCTGTATCTCCCATAATTCATGGTGCAACCTGCTTCTAAATCAGGCCTTCTGTGACACTTGCCGCAGTCAAATAGGTGGATCAGTATTAAGCTGCATGTACCTCCAGCTCAAACTGAGCCACAAGCATTCACCCCAGTCCATTCTCCCTACTATAAATCCTAGATCTTGGAGTGCTAGCCAACAGGCCATTTTGTGGATAATGGTCACCCAACTGGGGCTAGGCCTTGTTCGGCAGTTGAATGGCCTCTGCCTAGGCCTGCAGCATCACTGGTATGATACAGGGATTCACTTGTTGGGCAGGGATCAGGAGCTGTAGTTGGGCTTGTGATGGCTGATCATTTACATCAGGTAGGTCCTGCAGCAGTTCAAATCTATTTAAGACCCTCAGGCTTGCTTCTGATCCCTTCTCTACTGACTTAGGGGAAAAGGCCCCATCACCGTGACTATGACTCCTGGACTGGAGCCTGGAGGCTTTGTGGATATTTTCCCCCTCCTGTAATTGCTTTAGTCAGCTGTGTCTCCAGGCTTTAGGGGTTGGCATTCACTGCCCCACCTCCATGTCTTGAGGTGCATGGTCGTGTGGGCCCTAGGGCTGTAGTGGTCTTATATAGTTGTCCTGGCCAGGTCTGCATTGTGGAGAGAGCCTTTTCCATTGGCCATGTGGCTGGAAAGTGTCCTCTAATTTTCCCAAGTCCAGAAATGGGGCTTGTGTGTCCAGAAAGCTTTTGGCCACATCCGGTAAGTTGAAGGATCTATGAGAGCCCTGGGGTGTAATTCTCAGTATCACTGGGTATTGGAGAGCGTACTCTAGGCCCAAAGATGCACAGAGTTTCCTGGCAGGAGTAAAGGCCCCTCTACGTTCTGAGAGTTCCTGTGAATAATTGACAAATATTTGAATTCTGTGCCTCCTCCAGGATAAATCTTTCTTATCCCAGGCAGCAGTAATGATATCCTCATGGTCCTGGTACTGGAGGAAGTGGATCAAGATGGGTTGGGGTCTGGATCCTGGTGGTGGCTTGGGGACCTGTGAAGGTGAACTAAATCCATTTCTATTGGGCTTGCCCATGAATGAGAAAGCATTCCCAGGATTACTGTCTGGAGGAAGTGGATCGCATTCAGGCCCTCAGAGTCCTCCGGGAAACCCACACACTGTAGATTGTTTCTTCGGCTGTGGTTCTCGAGGTCCTTGACCCGCTGCCAGAGCAAATTTGTGTCCTAGTCTTGATTTCTGATAAGGACTTCTAGTCTCTTGGTTTTATCACCCTTGTCCACAGTCATCTGTTCTTTTACATTGTTGTGTTGAGATATTGTGATAATGTCCTCTGTGGTGTTCTTTGCTGTGATTTCTAATTCACTGATTTTTGATAAGAGCTGATCGCACATCCCTCATATTTCAACCAGATTTTCCCCTATTTTCAGGGAGGGTTGAGCTGCCATCCCGGGGATCCTTTGAGTCCGATGGGCCCAGACTCATGGCTGAAGCAAAGAATTCCCAGTAGTCCTACAGCAGAGCACTGAAGCAGCAGCAAAAGTTGATCGGATGGTGCAGTAAGGTAAGCGCTCACCATAAATTCCTTTGCAGACTCAAAATGATGATTTTGGCATGTATTTTGAAGGATTTAGCATTCAGGAATGGAGAGCTAAGGTTTCAATCTGCCATTCCTTCAGATGGCAAGCCACATTCCCAGTCATTCACTACTTGAATGACTTCTTGTTTATGCGTCCTCAGTGCACAGATACATGTGGATGGCTACTGGAAGGGTTTAGGTTGATATGCATACAAATTGAGGTCCCATTGGCAGAGGACAGGAAGGAGACTTTCCAGCAGGTGACTGCTCTCCTGGGCATAAAAATTGACTCAGAGCCTTTGGAATGCTGGCTTCTTGGAGAGAAGATTCAAACACTTTGAGAACTGATGGCCAAGGTTAGGAAGGCCATAATGGTCACCCTGAATGAGCTACGATGTCTGACTGGCCACCTGAATCTTGCATGGCACGTCATACAACTGTGGAGGTCCTTTGTGCAGAGGCTGGCTAAGGCAGGCTCAACGTTAAAACAAAAAATGTCATACAATTGGTATGATGAGAAGCATGCTAAAGGACATGGAGCTTTGGCACACTTGCCTTCAAACATTTTCCTCCTTGTCTTCCTCGTTCTTATTCACTCCTGTGTTTTTCCTTTCTACCTCCCTGTTGTGAAGAACTGTCATAAAATTACTCCAAATACCTGCTAATAATGGAAGGGGTTAATAAATCCAGCGGAACGCAGCTAGAGTGTAGCAGTAATGGTTTATGTAGGACCTGAAATTCTGCTTTCCTCCATGTTCCAGACCAGTATGGCAAGTGTTCTGTATTATTGGTGTGGCTGAGATGCAGAAACTTTGTGTACCCATCACTGATTGTGGACAGTTGCAAACAATTGTGGCATTTGGATTTACAGAGTGGAAACTGGGTTAATTTGAGGAGGGGTGAGTTTTAGCCTGCAGAGTTAGAAGTTTAATTCTTAAACTTTCCAAATCAAACCTGACAGCCAGAAAACAGATAAATCAATGTCTTGATCTATTTCTTGTCAGGTACAACTGGAATAAAATGTGAGGCGTGATACTGGTTTCTTTTCAAAGGTTAACATCAGTGAAAGCACCAAAAACATCAGCACATTAATCCTTTCTAGTATTTATTAAAGAGAAATACAATATTCAAATTCTAGAAAGGATCAAGAGATTTGTGTTGTCCTAGATCAGTCCAAAGCCCCTAATTGGTGATGGTGGGGGATGGGTGTGATTTCTTTGGGTTGTTCACCATTACTTATACTTCTGTGGTGTACACAATTAATACCTATGTGCCTCTAGACTCTGAAATATGGAATATAGATTTTATTAAGTATTTAAAAAAGTTTTTTGTGCAGTTCAAGTCTCCATCAGGTGAAGTTTAAGCTTGGGAATTCCAGTCTACTGTGTTAGTATGTTGCATAAATAAAGTGATCTGTAACACAGGCAGCAGTGATTTGCTACTTGCATTAATGTCCTGGACAGACAAAAAGCCATTGCTTCTAAGAGTGCCAAAATATATCCATTCAGTGCTGTTTCTTGTTAACTTGTGAAACTTCACATTTTAGTTGAGCTGGATAGAAATCCAGGAACTACATTATATATCATTATGTAACAATACAGAACTTCCCCTCTGATAAAAAAAAAGAGGAGATTCAAGTAATCAGCTGTGGGGTTCCTAACCACTCATCTTCCACATTTGGGTAAATGTAATCTCTCTCCTTCTCTCTCTCTCTCTCTTTCTTTCTCTCATGAGCACATATTTCTAACAAAATGACAAGAAGCTAATTAGTTTCCGGTCACAAAAAAAAAAAAGATTCATGTAGTAAACGACATCTGTGAGTGATGCATCCATTTTATAAAACACTACAAAAGTTTTCAATTTATTTTTCAGAAATTAATTTCTGAAATACTATTGTGGGAGTTTGTAAGAATGCAGCATAGGATTCATCTGATTTAAATGATATCATGCAGCAACTGGCAAATGGTGGTATTACCTCTGATGGATTGCTCTGTGGTCAGAGTGAATGAGTTTAGCCTAGTGGTATGGAGACCACACATGTGGAATAATTATGTTTCATTTAAACTCTTCACGCTGTCTATTTTAAAACCCTACTATGTTTCCATTCCATACTATGCTATGTTATGTCTATGAGATGTATGCTGTAGAAACTGCTTCTTTCACACTGTCATAGGTACCTATCTACCAGAAATAGAAGTTAAACAGACTATTTTACTACATGAACCAATTTTTATTGGACTGTGCTTACAATGGGAGTGGTAGTTGATTAACGACAGTGTGTCCTGTCCAGTCTATGCTGCCATCTGCTCTTTCTATCAACACAAATAATATATGACTGCTAGGGCTGGGAATTCAAATGGAAATAATATTTTCACAGTGTTTATCAAGAAGCAGCTTCAGTCTGTAGAAAAGAAAACATGCACACTTCTTGTTTTAATTCTGCGTTTTTAGTTAAAAGAACCTTACACCTTCCTAAGCATGTAACTGTTATCTATTTATCTGTCAGCATTAACCTCTAGTTCTACAGCTATCAGAGATGGGGGGGGGGGGTATTTTCTAGTTTATAACTTTGGGCAGAAGCTAAATTGCCCCTTAACCAATTTTTAAAGCTAGGACACAGTTACATCCTATTTTCAAAACCCTCACTTAGTTACGTCCAGTTTGCAAATTTCAGATAAAAAAATTCCTGGATACAATTTTCAGATCACGTGTAATCTAGTCTATCATTTACATCTAATGCTGTCTAGCATTTTTGTATCCAGAACTGGATGTAAAGTATCAAAAAACAGCCAAAACCTCTGCAGATAAGTCCAGCTTCTGAAAAAAACTCCAACCAAATAGAACATGGTCTAGACATACAAGGACAGTTTCTGATATTGATATAAATAGGAGTTATGTCCATTTTAAGACATTTGATAATCCCACTTGATGTAACTAGGAGCTGCATTCATTTTTTGACTACAGTAGCCCCTCACTATAATGAATCCTGCTATAGCAAATTATCAGATATAACGAACGTGTTGACTGGCTCCCTCATTGACACTGACAATCAGCTGTTTTGTCCATAGCACTGAGTGTCACTCACTGTCAATCACACTAATCCCCTATGCTGTGCATCACACAATTAAAAAATGCTATTTCAATCCATGTCCAGTACTTAAAAATGTAATTAGTAAAACTTTAAGAGCTGACAGTTCATCTGTGCAAGCATTTCAACTCAGTAAACAACTGCAACTACAGGTATGAAGCGTTCCAGGTACTCTGTGTCCACAAAACTGTCAATGCTTGGCAGGCTAAAAAATGAAGAAAGTTTGGCTAAGTTGTCACTGGAGACAGGGTATTCAAAATTGACTATCTGTAAGTGGAGAAAACCGGAGCAGCAATTTTGGGATTTTGCCAGTGATTGCAGGGAGACAGATGGACTGCGAAGGAAGAAAATGTGGCGACCAGATGAGAATGAAGTTGATAAGGCAACCCAGCTGTGGCTCACACAGTAATGCATCAATGGGGTGCCTGTGTCTGGTCCAATAGTACAGCAGAAAGCCAAACATTTTGCAGTGCCATATTGTATGTCCGAGACCTGGCCATAAAACGCAGTGCCACTCAGACTAAATCACTGCCTTCTTTCAGGCACCTGACACTGATAGTTCACCTTGATTAATGGTGAGCATTACAGTACTGTACTGGATTGACTTCTCTTGTGACTTTGAGCTGCAACATTGAGAGCACAGAAGCACAGAAGTGCATGTATTAAATGAATTAATTTTATTTTAATTTTTGTGGTTTAAAAAAAGTTTCTTTTAATGACACTGCATGAATAAAGAATATTTAGTTAAATTTCATTAGACTACTGCTTTAGCACTTTATTTAATGTAATGGTGGCACACATATTAAGCAGCCCTCGCTATAACAAATTTCCTACAATAATGAACAGATTTCATGGCTCCCAGAACATTCATTATAGCGAGGGGTTACTGTATTGAAAATCCCCTCCATGGACTTTTGTTTCAGTTTATGTTTGCCGTTATAAGTAACCTGTAACTTACCTTGGGGCCTCCATTTTCTGATGTTGAAATCTCATTTGTTCCTTGCAGCTGCATTATCATTGAGAACATTATGTGTTAGTGCCCATTTACGCATTTTTCTGCATCTCTGTGTAACAAGTCTGAAAAAAAACTCTTAGGAAATGAACAAAGAAAAAACAATTTATGAGACAGAATTCTATTCTACTACTGTTCTACTACTCCTAAGAATGTGCGGAAGCTAACTGAAGGTAGAGGTTCATTTCACGGCTTTGTGGATAGCTCTTTTGTGCACTGCAAATCAGTAGACATACTACACACATTATAAAGACTACAAGATGCTTTGCCACTATGTTCCCAATGCTATTGCTGCTTCCAGGAACAATAACTACTTCCAGGAACAGTAACTATTTTATCAATCAGAAAATGGAGGCATTTCAGAAAGTTACAGAAGACTACTATTAATATTAATTGTTCAAATAAACTAAAGTTTACATATCCAACAGCTATAGAAATTAAATTCACTGATGACAAGAAGAGAGACACTATATATGAAATACACACACTATTCCTGTAAGTTGCAGTATGCTTTTAATTAATATCTGTATGTGTCCCCAGAAATAGGGCATCAGTTAACCTGATCACCTCCCTTTTTACTGCTGCAGTGGGTGTAGCCCTGCAGACATTTTGCTATTTCAGTAGAAAAAGGGAACGCTCCAGATTCCTATCGAACTAGATAAAATTAGAGGTTTGTGCTATTACTATGCTAATTAATTGAAGCAGTCTGCTGATGAGTGTTTCAAAGCACTGTTCAGTGTGCTCAGCTTCAGTCTGGTAGAATTCTCTTCCAAGAAGGATTCATAGTTCCTAAACATGTCAAGTCACTCAGCCTTTCCCAGGCATAAACAGTAATTAAGAGTGAGGAAGGAGGTTTCAGGTTTCAGATGCTGTGGGGAAAGGCCTCAGATAGGCCACACAAAAACTGAAGCATAAATAAGAAATCAGACCAGACAGCTACTTTCACATGAAGTGCATAGTTTTATTTTTCATCGGTCAGTATTCTTTATTCCAAATCATGCAACATTTCAAGATCATAAAGACTTCTTCATAAGGAAATTGCCTGAAATTCACATAATAATCATAAAATTAATATGCAATATTTCACTGCTAACATACCTCACAAAATAATTAAAATAATCCAATGTTTTATTATTTTGGTAACTGGGTAAGGAACACCTGGCATGTGCCTGATTTCAAAGGCAACCTGTGAGCACTGGGGTGGTTAAGTGACTTGATCATAGTCACACAGTATGCAAGTTGAGGTTCTGGGAATCAAACCCAGGTCTGCTGGATGTACCAAGATCATTTATAGCTCATTAACCTCTAGGCTATACTGCCAGCCTCAATTGTAATATGGAGTAGGATAGTAACATAGTAGTTGATGGCAGATAAGGACCACTAGGCCCACCTAGTCTGCTTCTATTCCTTATCTGCATCAGCAGCTGCTGACCCTACTTGGTCATTGGCTATCTCCTCTCTTCACCCCATCTAGGGTTCCCTTATGTCTATCCCATGCATGTTTAAATCCTCCCACTGTGTTATCACCCACCACTTCCTGGGGTAGGCTATTCCAAGCATCCACCACCCTGTCTGTGAAGAAAAACTTCCTCACAGTTCCCCTTATTCTGCCCCCTCCAATCTCATATCATGTCCCATTGTCCTTGTACAACTCTTGTACCGAAAGATGTCACCCACCTACACTATGTTCAAGCTCTTAAGATACTTGAAGGTCTCAATCATATCCTCCAATTCCCCCCTCTCCTCAAGTGTATACATACTGAGGTCTCTTAATCTGTCCTCCTATGCTTTCTGATATAAGCCCTTCACCAGCTTGGTGGCCCTTGTATGGACACCTCCACCCTGTCTGTGTCTTTGCAAAGATGCAGCCTCCAGAACTGAACACTGTATTCCAGATGAGGCCTCACCAGCATTTTGTACAATGGCATCACCACCCGTCTTCTTCTGCTAGTGATACCACTTCCTATGCACTCCAAAAATCCCACTGGTCCTCCCCACAGCCTTGTTACACTGTTTGGCCACCTTTAGGTCATCTAAGATAATTATTCCTAAATCCCTGTCTTCCCTTGTGACTGTCAGCAATTCTCCCCCATCCTGTAGCTTTCCCAAGGGTTTCTTCTCCCCAGGAGCATGATCCTGCACCTCTTTGCATTAAACTTTAATTGCCACACCTCTTAACTCTCTTCCAGTCTTCTCAGATCCCTTCTCATTCTTGCGACCCCCTCCGGTGTGTCTACTTTGTTGCAGATCTTGGTATCATCTGCAAATAGGCAAACCTTCCCCTCCAGCTTTTTAGCAATGTCACTGATGAAGACATTAAAAAGGACTGGCCCCAGTAGTGAACCATGAGGTACCACACTGGTCACCCTTTCCTCAGATTTGATCCAATTTACTTCCACCTTCTGCTGCCTGTCCCTCAACCAGTTGCTAACCTAGTTTTCAATGTTGTGGCCCATCCCCAGGCTACCTAGCTTGTTCACCAGTCTTCTGTGGGGTATGGTGTTGAAGGCCTTGCTGAAATTGAGGTAGGTGATGTCCACCGCTCCTTTCTGATCCACCTCTTTCATCACCCAGTCACAAAAGTCAATCAGATTTGTTTGATGTGACCTTCCTGCTGTGAAACCATGCTGCCTTGGAGCCTGTGCGCCCATGAGTTCCAAGTGTTACACAATCCTCTCCTGAAGCAGCACCTCCATGAACTTACCCACTACTGAGGTGAGGCTGACCAGCCTGTAGTTTTCTGCCTCCTCCCTGCTACTACTCTTGTGGAGAGAGACTACATTTGCCCCCTTTCTGTCCTCTGGAACCACCCCTGTATCAGGTAACTCACTAAACAGGGCTGCCAGCAGTTCTGCTAGCACCATCAGTAATTCATTTAATATCCTGGGGTGTATATTATCTGGTCCTTTGCTTTGTCCACCTCCAGTTTTGTGAGTTCCTCCAGGACTCTCTCTTCTGTAAAAGGGCTGGTGTTTACCTCTCCCTCCTCTTGTTTTTGCTGCAGCCTAGCTGTGGTCCCTGTCCTTCCCCCTCTATCACGAATACCGAACAGAAGTATTCATTTAGTATTGATGCCATTTCTGGGTCCCCCCCTACGCACATCCTTTCCACCCCCTTGAGCCTCCCCACCTCAGCCTTCCTTTTATCGCTAATGTATCTATGAAATGTCTTGTCCCCCCTCTTTACTATCTGTGCTAATCTCTCCTGTGTCTGTGCCTTCACACTCCTAACCACTTTCCCCACATTCCTCTGTCTCTCTAGGTACACTGCCCTATCCTCATCCTTGAGAGTCTCCTTGAACTTTCTGAACACCCTCTTTTTGTCTTTTACTTTTTCTGCCACCTCCTTTGTGAACCATAGTGGTTTGTTACTTCTTTTTCCCCATGTTCCTCAGCCTAGTGCACTGATTTGTTGCTTCCACTATTGATTCTTTCAGGTGTGCCCACTGCTTATGAACACCTCCCCTTGATCCCTTTCTGCCAGGGCTTCTTTGATCTCTCTCCCCATCCTAGCAAAGTCCAACCTCCTGAAATCCAGTACCCTTGTCTTTGTGTGGCTCTCCTGTAACACTGTACTGATGCTGAATCACACTGTATGGTGGTTGCTGGACCCTAGGTGTCCATCCACCCTGACTTCATTGATCCTGTCTCCACTGGTCAGCACAAGGTCTAAGATTGACTTGTCCCTGGTGGACTCCTGAACCAACTGCCTGAGGCCTGCCCACTGCAAGGATTTCATGCTGTCTTGGTTTCTGGCTGAGGCAGCTGCTGGGACTGTCCAGTCTTCGTCTGGCATGTTACCACATTACCTTATTAGTTCCACAATGTATGCATTCCTTATCAGCTTTCTTTAAACATTTTTCCAAAAAATCTGTGTGTATAAACATATATTAAATTATGACCCTAAATATCAATATGGACACTGCAAAATCACTAAAATATGTTATTAAAACTTTTAATGGCCACACTGTTATCTACAAAATTAATAATTTTTTAAATGCTATATCAAAACCTTCACCAGACAGAAATACAAATAATTATCTGACCCAAGTTTGCCAGGAAGTCGCTATGTTACTATGCTATATGCCATCACAAAATAAAAACATGTAGTTCATCATACCACTCTTTAAACATGAAAAAAAAAAATACAAAACAGACAGTTAACCTAATTCATTTCACTCCTTCTTAATATCGGTGACCATTTTTGCCCTTATCACCCCCTCTAGTAGGCTATTCCAGGTGTCCACCACCCTCCCCATGAAGAAATATTTTCTCATGTTTCCCCTGAGCCTTCCCCCCTCTAACGTCATTTTGTGCCCCCTTGACTTGGAGCATCTCTTCCTTTAGAAGATACTTTCTTCCTGTACTCTGTTTATACTGGTGATGTATTTATGTATCTCAGTCATGTCCCTTCCCCCTTTCCTCCAGGGAATACATATTTAACTCTATTAGTCTTTCCTCATAGGTCTTATCCTGCAGGCCATGCATGATTTTAGTTGACCTCCACCCTATCTATGTTCTTTCTCAGATGGGGCCTCCAGAACTGGATGTAGTATTCCAGGTGTGGTCTCTCATGAGTGTCTTATACAGTGGCAAGATGACCTCCATCTTTATACTCCTTATATCCCTCACTACGCATCCAAGCATCTGACTAGCCTTTCCAGCCATCTTATCGTACTGTCTAGTTTCTCTTAGGTCCTTCAAGATGATAACTCCCAGGTCCCTTTCCTGCTTCATGACTGTCAGTCCCTCTCAACATAGTTCGTATTTTGCCCTTGGGTTCTTGTGCCCTATGTGCATGATCCTGTGCTTCTTTTTATTGAATCCCAGCTGCAATTCATAAGACCATTTCTCCAGTTTTTTAAGGTCTTCCTTCATTCTTTCAACACCCCTGGCATGTTCACCCTATTGCATATCTTTCTGCAAAGAGGCATACCTTCCCCTCCAGTCCCTCAGCAATATCCAGAGTAAAGACATTGAAGAGGACTGGCCCCAACACCAACCCCTGCTGCACCCTGCTCACCACCTCTCCCTCTGCAGAGCACTCCCTGTTTACCACAACTTTCTGACTCCTGCCACTCAGCTAGTTCTCCATCAACAGATCTATTTTAGGATCCACCTCTAGGCTGTGCAGTTTGTTAATCAGCCTTCTATGGGGGATGGTGTTGGAAAGCCTTTCTGAAGTCCAGATAGGCCACATTCACTGCATCTCCCTGGTCCCCTACCTTAGTTACCTAGTCATGCCATAGATTAGTGCAATACATTAGTGTAAAACACAGTGCTTATGCTAAATACAGTAAAAGTTAGGGCTAGATGTATAAGTAAATAAATGCCATATAAGGCAGTGTATGTGTGTTAGTGTGTGTGTGTGGCAATACTCTGTGTGTGCAGACAGTGCACTGCTAAGTTATACTGCAATATATACTCATATATGTGTATATGTATTAGTCAGTGTGTGTGTGTATCACAATAATTAGAAAGTGCAGTTAGGTGGCTCAGTGGTTAGTATGAAAATTTCTAGTTTGCATTCCCCCCACTATCTAGATCAGTTCCAACTTTATGCATGACAATGCTGATGTAAATGAAGTGTCTAGTGGCAACCCCTCACCTTTCAATGTCCCTCAGAGTCAGAAAGAAGAAAACGGGCCCCCATTGTCTTTTTTTTTTATTCTGTAGAAAGTGCGCTGCTATATTTCACTGGAATGTATATGCATATATATGTGTACATGTATTAGTGTGTATGTATCACAATAATTAGAAACTGCAGTTAGGTGGCTCGATGGTTAGTGAAAAAATTGCTAGTTTACACATTTCATACTGCCCACAATACCATTAGTTTGCAGCCACAATGGCTCTTGCTAGAGTTTGTTATATTTGGTTGCTAAAGGCAATGAAATTACGTTGATAGCAGTGTTAGGAGAAATGAGAGCTTTTCTGAATCAGCCATTCAGGGGGCTGCACTTAGGGGTTTGATCATCTACAGCCAGTCAGCATTTATGTATTTATTTATTTATTTAATAACCAGGTAGGTATACTGGTCTAAGGCACCGTTTTCAGGAATGACTCGGTCCATCTAGATGGCATACACAGTACATTAGCATCAACATACAATTAAAGGTGGTACATACAGTCCAGTGAAGCATAGTAAATAACAATTCATACAGATAAAAACTAAAGCAGCCAGTCAGCAAAAGCATGTGGTTGGGCAACCCAGTGAGGTAGAGTGAGAAAGCAAACAAAATGGGTAGGCCAGCATTTGGATAATATGTAGTAATGTAGCTCAAACAAAATAAACAATGAGACTATTACATTGGATAACTTGCTTAAAGATGTGTGTAACAGATGGAGCCAGGTATGGGAAAAGTGCCCCATTCCTTGTCAGGATGGGCACTTACAAACTGTGGCGGTTAAGAGGACATTTTTAAAATGCAATTTGAAGAGGTGAAAAGTGCCTAGTGAGTGAAGTGTGGCTACTATGCCATTCCAGAGCCTGGTGGCAGTGGTTAAGAAGACTCTCTGACCCCTCTTGGTTGCAGTCAGGGGATGCACAAGAAGATGTTGAGCGGAGAACCTCAGTTCCCATATGACAGTCCTAATACTAAGGAGTCTTGTTAGTGGGGAGTTTACCATATCACAAAGGAACTTTTCAATAAGAGTACCCATGAGGTAGTCACAGTCATCCTCAGGAGACATCCAACCAAGCATCAAGTAAAGGTTGCAATGATGGGTTTTTCAAGGGCTTGATCACCCTCGGCCAGCCACCTTGAGGATGATTAAGTATGCTTCTTTATCACTACTAGTCAGCCTGAGCTGCATAACAGTACAAATATTTGTTTGTGTGTTTCACATTAAGGCCTAGATATTCAAAGGGGTTGCACCTGGTGCAACTGGGTACATAACACAACTAAGAACTCTTGTAAGGGCAATTTTTAAAAGTGTGAATTGTGCAACTCAATTCCTGATGCACCTTGGTGCAAGGATGATATATGCAGCACATTTCCAGGGGGCATGCCCATGCATATGTGACACATCCCAATATTCAGCCCAGGATGTGTGGTGCATCAGCTGGCACAACCCCGAGATGTGCCACATACCTGGAATCAAAGTTTAGCCCATAAAAAATGGCTCAAGTGCCCTCCACCCACAGGCATGCTGCTGTATTGCAGTGCGCAAAACAGCAGCCGCCAGCCATGGATGGCTATCCCCCAGATCACCATGCACAAGCACCCACAGATGTCCCTGGTGGTCCAGTGGTTCCCCCCTCCTCTCCTGTAGCACTGATCACTGTATTTTATTAAATTTAATATCCCTGGAGGCCCAGTGGTTCCCCTTCCCTGCCCGCACCTCCAATCACCATCATGATATTAAACTAAATCTCCCTGGTGGTCCAGTGGAACCCCCTCCTCAACCCAACCCTCTGATCGCCATCATGATATTAAAATAAATCTCCTTGGTGGTTCAGTGGAAGTCCCCTCCCCACCCGAATCCCCAATCAGCATCATATTAGCAAAATATCTGTCCCTGGTGATCCAGTGGTTCCCTCACTCCCCCACTCACACAGGACCCCCAGCCCACCGAGCTCCACCCCGGTCATCGGCGGGCAGCATGTCTGCCGCATACCACCATGGCTGCCCATGTGACTGGCCGGTGTACAGTAAGTAGCTACAAGCTCATTGATCCATATTGTGGACCAATGGACATGCAGTGCATACTGTAATAATTCACAACTTTGTGAATGAAGTCATTCATTCACAAAGCTGTGAATTAACTCAGTATACACTGTTCACCCATTGGTCCACAGTGTGATCAATGAGCTTGCAGCTACTACTGTACACTGTCAGTCAGTGGGCAGCCACAGTGGTATGCAGGTGGGCATGCTGCCCACTGATGACTGGGGAGCTGGGTGGGCTGGGGTCCTGTGTGGGTGTGGGAGGGGGAACCACTGGATACCAGGGACAATTATTTTGCTAATATGATGGCAAGCAGGGATTCAAGAGGGAAGGGGGTTCCACTGGACCACCAGGGAGATTTAATTTAGTATCGTGATGGCAATCAGGGGGTCTGGATGGGAAGGGGGAGGGGGTTCCACTGGACCACCAGGGCTATTAATAGCTCATTTTTAACAGCGATCAGTGCTACGGGAGGGGGGGGCCACTGGGCCACCAGGGATTTTAAATATAATAAAATACAGTGATCAGTGCTACGGGCTAGGAGGGTGGGTACCACTAGACTACCAGGGCCATATATTATTGTAACAATGGCTGGTGGTGGTATGAGATGGGGAGGGAGTCCTACTGCAGCCCCTGGAACAGGGACTGCATGCTGTGCAGGGTGCCAGGTGCATTTTGCTGGCCAGCCCTGCACAACACATGCATATGGGGTCATAATGACATGCATAATGGCCCCATTTGCATATTGGTGTCTGAATATCAGGAATTTGTGCACAGTGTATCTCTGATATGCTGGCGTATTACCTATTTCTGGTATTTAGACCTGTTTGGGGAGATGCACCGGCACATTATATTCATGCAGGCACTTTGTTTGATATATTCAGAAGGGATGCGCCATGGCACATCTCTTTTGAATATACCCCTTAGTTGCTGCAGCTCAACTCAGTTGCACAGCGCAATTACTTACTGCATTGCCAGGCGCATTTCTGAATATCGGGCCCCAGATGAAAACAATGTATGTTCTGGAATGTCAATAAATGGCTTTTGCAAGCAATTATATATGGGGTATGATTTTTTATCTCTGATTCTTGCAGACTGCTGGCAATGTGCACAAGTAGAGTTGCAACAATAGGCATGGTCAGACATTTCCAGATATGTTATGGTATTTTTGTGACATCACAAGTTTCTGAAAACAGTGGCAGTGTAGTATCAATGTGGAGCAGACTTAATCATTGCTATTTATGGACTGCTGCCAGCTACAAGTAAGACCCATACCTCATTTTAAAGAGCTTTTCATGGGCTGCCAAACTATGATTGGCACAATTCATGAATTTTTACCCTTCAAATATTCAGTTTTTCCAAGCTGCATCTCTGTCCTTTATGGCTTGCAGTCTGAGATAAAAATTTGTTCTTTATTGTACAGCACACACATATTAATTTGGACAGGAATTCAAAGGAACTTAATTTCACTTCATCAAACAAAATTATATGAGTCTTTTTGTCTGACACCTTTCTCACCCTCTCACCCTGACTGACTCACCTCCTCTTCATACAAGGGTTATTCACACAAGAGTCCTTGAGTTGCCCCCCCCCCCCGAATTTGGGGCAGAACAGACTCAGACTGTCAATACCCAAGAACCTCATTATTCCCTACCTTATCCTGATGTCAGGGGTATTTTTGAACACGCCCTTGCTGCAGCAGACATTGCACACTGAGTGAGGAGTCCCTCCCTTACGTATAATGTATCATGCATGATCTAGCTTCACAGTACATCTGTGGACAAATGCACCATGTAGGTTATCTCCCACTCCCAAAAGGAAAAAAAACAGAAGAGAGAAAGATATAAGTGAGGACTTGAACACAGGCCACCTAGAATACCATTTCAGTTGCATTACCAACTGAGCCACCAAGGCAACTGTAAACCAAGACATCTGGAGGTACTTTATTCTTTCTCTAGTGTACAATCTAGTGATGCACGAGTAATTACATTTTCAATCACAAGAGTGTGGTGTTTACATTTACATTTGTTTACAACAAGCAGCAGAGAGAAATAAATAGGTGCCTTAACTGGGACTTGATCCCAGGCCACCCACAACACTGTTCCAGTTGCGCTACCAACTGCGACACCTGGCAACCAGAAACTGGGACATCCTGAGGCACCTTACCCTTTCTCTAATGGGCAACCTGGTGCTGCACAAATAATTACATTTTCTATCACAAGAGTGCAATGTGCAGATTTCTGTCACATGAGTGCAGTATCTGTGTGGCACTAGGTGGTGCAACCAGTAGTGCAGCCAGAACAGTATTCCAGGTGGCGTGGGTTCATATCCCAGCAAAGGCACTTATTTCTTTCTTTCTTCTGTTTGTTTGGGTTCCATAAATGTACAGACTGCACTCTTGTGATTGAAAATGTAAATATCTGTGCAGCACTAGGCTGTGCATTAGAGAAAGAGCATGGTGCCTTGGGATGTTCTAGTTTACAGTTGCCTTGGTGGTGCAACTGGTAGTGCAACTGGAATGGTATTGTGGGTGGCCTGGGTTCAAGTCCCAGCAAAAGGACTTATTTCTTTCTCTCTTCTGTTTGATTGGGTTCCATAAGTGTGCTCACTGAATTCTTGTAATTGAAAATATCTCCCACTATCCCCCTCCTCCCCCTTTTCCTTTCCAACTCCTCAATTTGGTTGTCGCATATTTGGGGGTTGTACTTCTTTTCAGGTATGTGTTTTTGTTTTCCTTGTACTCTTCATTTATAAGTACAGTACTAAAGTAAACATGCATTAATTCTTAAAATTCAGAAAAAGTCATGAATCAGTACAAATTAATTTGGGAGTGCATGTATTTGCAGCCAATATCTGTGTGGATTACTTAGCTAAACTACTAACAGACATTTATTTCTAAGCCAACCCCTCTTCAGATCCAAGTTAGACTTTGCTGAGCACCCAGTAGGAGCTACTTTGTCATTTGAACACAAGGCTGTTCCTAGGGGTCCAGGGACAGGTTCATCCTCAGGGGTGCGAGTGAGAATTCCCACAGAAAATTGCATACTTCATCACCGAGAAGGTACTGAAGTCTCTCAGATTGTTGGTTCTAAGGACTTCAATGCCCAGATCGATGATGAACACTCACAATTTGGACAAGATTTCTTCCAGGTAATGAAATTACTGGGACTTGTACAACTTTTTGCTACTGCAGCCCATCAACATGGACATGCCGTGAACTTAATATTTTCACTGTGGCTCAAGATTAACAACCTCAGGATTGATCTGGTCTCTTAGTCAGATCACTGAAGAGTATGGTTCTCTGTTGCCCCCCACCCATTGTCCACCCACAGGAGATGATCTGCTATTGCCCTTTAAAGGGGTTGTTCCCAGCAGGACTCCTGGTGGTGATGGACCTCTCAGGTGCAATGACTGTGAGGCAGGATCGGGGGAGATGGTAGAGGCCTATAACAGGACTATTGCCTAAGCTCTTGATACTGTCACACCAGTTCATATATGGCCCAAGACGTCTCGCTTAGGATCCCCATGGTTTGATGGAGAACTTAGGGAGATGAAGGCCATGGGTTGGAGATTGGAGCATTGTTGGTGGATGTCCAGGACCAACAAGGACAGATTGGCCCTGACAACTCACTACATTGCATATCAAAGGGCATTCTCCTCTAAGAAGGTAGCATTCCTGCCCATGGAGATTGCAGCAGGGAGAACAGACCAGTTCAATTTTCCAGATTATGGACATGTTATTACATTCTGCCTGTCTTCAACTGGTAAAGGCAATTTAATTCACCAGGTGTGAAGAGTTCACTTAGTTCTTCTCTGTCTGAGTGTCCTTAATCAGGTCTGGGATAACCCCAACTGGGCTGTTGCAGTCCAGTAGAGGAGACCTGGTTGGCACTGGGGGTATCCCTCCTATTTGGGATAGGCTTAGGCCTATAAAGATGGAGGAGGTCTGTGTGGTGATCTCTGAGTTGTGGACCACCTACTGCAAACTAGACTCAGGTCCAACACATCTCCTAGTAAGCTGTGTGGATGTCCTTGGTCCAGTGTTTCCTGAGATATTCCAGTGCTCCTTTTTTGAGGGTTCCTTTCCAAGCACATTGAAAGATGCCTTGATGAGGCCTCTTTTGAGAAACCATCTCTGGATCCAGACTGCTTAATGAATGATATACTGTCTCTAACCTTTCTTTTTTAGGAATGGCTTTTGAGAGGTGTGTGGCTTTGCAGATCAAGGCAACCCTTACGACCTTTAACATCTATGAACCACTCCAGTTTAGATTTAGATCAAGGCACAGTACCGAGACTGTGTTGCCCAGGGTACATAATGACTTACCCAGGGCTAGTGTTTGAGTTGAATGGTCAGTTCTCATTCTGTTGGATCTCTGTTCAGAATTTGACACCGTGGACCACAGGTTGCTCCTGGATAACCTAAGGGAGTGCTGTGGACTTGCCAGCATGGTCATCATCTGGTTTCAGTCCTTTCTCAGAGATAAGACACTGAGGATGGTGATGGAGAATTTCTCCTCATTCCCAAAATCCCTGCTCTGTGGTGTTCCCCAGATCTCAATCCTCTCACCTATGTTTTGTGTGGTATACATGGTGCCCCAGGGAGAGATCCTCAGATGCTAGAGTCTGGGTTATCACTGCTATGTGGATGACACCCAGCTGTACCTTTCATTTGCAGCCAGGATGCCTGGCACAATTGACATGTTTAATTTGTGTCTGGCTGAGATTCATTTCATGTCCTTTCATTTTTATTTTATACTTGAAAGGTATGTGGGCAAAACTGCCCTTTTACACAAGTGCCCAGTTGTCCATATTGTAACAGAGGCAGATAAATACAAATTGTAACAAACACATGGCTATATGTATATACTAAGAGACAAATGTAGGAAGCAGGACAATTTGGTGCATCACAGGGTGAATCATATACAAACAAACACAATTTCAAAGAATGCGGGAAAAATTTAGACCAGAATTAAGTACAGCAACTATCACATTTACAGCAAGACTAAACAATATGTACATTTTTACTCAGGTGGGCCTTACAGGAGAGGTCAGAAGAAACAGTCCAGAAATAGATTAGAAGGTGAATGAGACAGGGAAACAGTCAGGTGGCCAGGAACTGAGAGGAAAAAGGAAAAAGGTAGCATAAATTTAATGAGTCATTTGTACAAGTGTCCATCCATTTTACCCGGGCATTAGTAAAGAAACTGTGTAATACTACATGGGACATTTGCAGGTGGGTTTATTGAGCAGGTGCTCCTTAAGTTTAACCTTAAAAGTACTGAGAGAGGGGCCACATGCAAGGTTAGGCAGAAGGATGTTAAAAAGCTTGGGACCTCTATAGGTAAGCAATCTCTGCTCCAAGGAGACGTTGCAGTGAGGGACTGAAAAAGGGGATGTGGTAGCACTCCTAGTGAGCCGAGTGGGGCAAGCTTTCTTAAACAGAGGGGAGACACTGTGGAGAAGGTGGTTTTGGAGGATTTTGTAGAGTAATGTGGAAGCCTTCCAAGTGAACCTATTCTCTAGAGAGAACCAGTGTGCTGTCTTGTAAAGATCACAGCTGTGGGTACGATAGGGGAGTCCAGTAACAAATCTGATAACATTGTTGTAAGCGGTTTTAAGTTTTTGGAACAAAATGGAATTACTTTGTGGTGAGTAGATGATGGATCCATAATCCAGGAGAGGTACTAGTAGGCTGGAAGCTAGCCTTCTTCTGGATTAATGGATGAGGAGTTGCCTTATCCTGTATAGGAGTTCCAGTCTCTGGTGGATTTTGCTTATTAGTTTTGTTATGTGAGGGCCAAAGGAGAGGTCTTCATCAAGCGTAAGGCCAAGAAATTTAAATTCTCACACCTTCACAATTACAGTACCATCATTATCTATGAGGGTGAAATTGAAATAAGATGGTTTATGTGTGCTAGCAAATACCATACATTTAATTTTTGGGGAGTTAAGGACCATTCCCTGTGTGATGAATTAGGAATGGAGGCTGTGAAATTCTGTTTGAAGTTTGGAGAGAAGGGTGGAAGGATTAGCGTCCTTGCAGTGTAAGGTGGCATCATCCACATAAAGAATGATGTTTCCAAGTGTTTTTTTTGTTTTTTTTGTGGAGGCGGAGGGTTTGGGTGGAGGGAGGGAATTGGTGGAACCTATCTGTATACTAGAACTCTTTTGTGTATTATAGGCTGAGTTGCTATTTGAATATGGTTAATCTTTGTGCATGGCTAATTATTTAAAATATGTTTTTTGGAATGTTAAAGGGGCCAGATCCCCCTCTAAACATTATCAACTCCTTAAACATTTGTTGCACTTACAATGTCATATTGCCTTCTTACAAGAAACCCACCTTCTGTCCTTGGATAGTTTGTTACTCCACAGACAGAAGGTGGGCCAGGTTTTTGCTTCTGGGTTCAATCACTCCAGTACAGGAGTAGCTATCCTGATTTCTAAAACAGTTAGCTTTCAATGTCAACAGTGTCTTCAAGATCCAAATAGTAGATATGTCTTTGTAAGGGGTGTCCTGGACAGGTCAGAGGCCATTCTTGGCAGTGTCTACAGCCCTAATTCATCTGAGCCCTCCTTTTTTATGGGGCTGGTTAACTTGCTCTCTGCTTTTCTTTCCACCACATTTATTATTGGGAAGACTGGAATGTTGCTCTTACTCCCAATTTAGATAGGTCTGGTGGGGCCCTACAGGGGTTGTCCTCTAACCAATGGTCTATGCGGGATATGATGGCATCTTTAGACCTGTGTGACCCTTGGCAGATACTGCACCCACAGCACAAGGTATACACCTTTTTCTCTTCCGTCCCTGGGTCATATTCCAGAATAGATTATGTTTTTATTAGTCAACACACTTTTTGTGAGATTTTGGATGGAGAGATTGATGCCAGAGTACTTTCAGATCATTCTGCATTCTGGTTGAGGCTTTCGGTGGCCCCTATTCTGCAGAGGGATACAATCTGGAAGCTTAACAACCAACTTCTTAAAGACAAATATGTGGTGGAGAGACTCAAGGATCAAATTACATTATTTCCTCAATATAATACAGGTACTATTGAGAAAGGAGACTTGGAGTGGTCGTCCCTCAAGTGCTTTCTCAGGGGTGAGTTTATCCGGCTCTCTGCTAAACACAAATGTCAGCCAGCACAGGCAGCTGAAGACCTCCTCAGATGTATTGTAGAGACTGAGCACTCCTTCTCCCCCTCGACTATTGAGAATATTTTACAGGAATTGATGTTGTGGGGAAAATATGCTGTTATCCTTTGGGAGAAAGCTGAATATGCCATCCTTCGGACACAATCTCAATATACTGATGAAGGGGACATAGCCAGCTGCCTGCTGGCATTGAGTCTCTAAAAACAGGAGGCCTCTAGATTAATTTCTGCCATCAGAGCACCTGACAGCACTTTGAAAACCAGCCCAGAGACATAACCCAAGAATCTGCAACTTTTTATCAAAATCTATACGGCCCTGATTTAAACCCACCACCAAAATTCCAGATTTTATAATATCTAGGAGCTATTCCGCTTCCGCAACTATTAGAATCCCAACAGGAGATTTTATCCTGGCTGATTTCTGAGGCTGAAATCCAGTCTGCTATATAGAATCTATCCCTGGATAAATCCCCTGGACCAGATGGGCTTTCAGCAAATCTTTACAAAACTTTTGTCACAGAATTGACACCTCAACTTTATCGTTTCTACCTTTATATTTATAACTCTGGTATTTCGGATCCCACAATCCTAGAAGCACTGATAATCCTTCTGTTTAATCCCAGTAGGCCTTCCGATTTGGTTGCTAAATATAGACCTATTTCATTGATGAATTATGATATTAAAATCCTAACTAAAGTTCTTGCTCAGAGGGTGGACCGGGTTTGGGTTGGGCTTGTTAGTTGAGAACAGGTGGGATTCGTGTTCACCAGATCATCGATAGATCACCAGTGGAAATTAACTCTTGTCTTCTCCGTGGCCAGGGACTCCATCACTCCTCTGGTGTTGGTCTTCCTGGATGTGGAGAAGGCATTTGACAGGGTTAGTTGGGATTTTTGGTTTTGACACTTGAAAAATTTAGCTTCCCAGAATACATTCTTCATTGGATACAGACATGCTATTCTTCCCCGACAGCCAGGATGTACTGCAATGGAATGTTATCCACCCCTTTTGCTTTAGCCGCTGGTACCCATCAGGGTTGCCTCTCTCCCCTTTTCTTTTTAATTTGTATCTGGAACCTCTACTCCTTTGGTTAAAGTCATGTCCTGACCTGCTCGGTATCCCCATTGGGCCCCACACTGTCCAGTTATCAGTGTATGCAGATGACATTCTGTTGCACATCACCCACCCCTGAACCTAACTGCCGGCTGCATTAAAGATTATAGAACAGTTTGGTCAGCTATCCAATTATAAATTAAATCTCAGCAAAACTGAGGTCATACCACTCACAGCAACTGTGATTAAAGATGACATAATCTCGTTGGGTTTGACTTGGGCCCCTCGTTCTCTTAAATTTTTAGGTCTTCACCTCAAGAAGGATCCCGCCTTAATGTGTAAACTTAATTTGGATGACCTAGTGGTTAAGCTGCAACAAGATCTTCAGAGATGGCAGGCCTTCCCTTTGTCTTTATGGGGTAGCATCAATATCATCAAGATGAATATTCTACCATGTATCTTCTTCCCCAATTAACATGTTAAAGATTTGGCTCCCTTTGTCTTGGTTTCAGCTAATCCATAGTATGATTTTTGAATTTATTTGTGCCAAGAAAGCCCCAAGGCATGCCTACAAGAAGCGTGTCACTCCTAAAAATATGGGTGGCCTTAAGTTACCTCACTTCCCTATTTATTATTTTGCTAGTCATCTTACCAAATGTTCAGATGACTCTCTCCCTATCCTGATGGTTCTACTCTGTCCTACATACCAATCTGGTTAGATTTAGAATTAGACGCTTTCAATAATACTGGTTTATCTCTGTCCTCCTTGTTTTTTGTCCGTTGGAAATCTCTACTTATGAGTATGCATAATACAGTCATGGGTATATCACTTAGAGTCTATTCCCAAACGTGGTCCTTGTTGAAACAGCCTATTTCCAAGCATATCTCCCAGCCTAATCTCCACAACTGTAATCTACAGATAGAAGGACTGATTATCACCACTGCTTGGCTTCCCCAGTTGAATGATCTCTGGGTCTGTGATATGCTCTTGGAGAGCACTCTATTATCCATGGCAGTTATGACTGACCACTTCTGGTTAGGAAATCATCACACCTTCAAAATTCACCAGCTCGGATATGCTTTGCTTCAATGGTTCGGTCCAGGTGATTGGATCATTGATTTCTCAGAGTTTCTACTTGATATTAAACAATTGATATCACAACCCCATGCAGACACTGCCTTGTACTACCGGCTTTTAGTGAAGGTTTTTCTGGACTTAGATGGGTCCTCTTCTTATTGGGACACCTTGTATCCTTTATCCCCTTCACAATGGCAATAAGTCAGGTCTGATCTCTATCGATACATCTCTCAGGACAGACTGAGACTCATTCAATTTAATCTTCTCAATAATCTTTATTTAACTCCAGAAAAGCTGGCTAAATTGGGTAGGTTACCCTCCCCCCATGTGCACTTGGTGTGGACGGGATGAGGGTTCTACCTTACACATTTTCTGCCATTGTCCTATGGTTGCCCCTCTTTGGCACCTCATTGAGGCCAAAGCAGACCCACTCCTGGGACTACTAGGATTATTTAGACCTGAGACTTGTATTCTAGGAGATTACAGCTCAATATTGGTTAAGGAACGTAAATACTATATAGCCTTAATCTCACTCTCTGTGAAAAAAAGTTGTCCTGAGGCACTGGCTCAATCAAGTCTCTATTTCATATCAGGAATGGCTTAAATAATTGTTATTCAACCTAAGAGTGGAACACATGATTGCTAGTCTAAGGCACAGACTACCCCTTTATGATAAGAAATGGGGCAAACTTCACACTCTTTATACTGTATAGGGTTATATGGTTTCAGGTTGGATATTACTATTGAGTATGGTCTTATTCACTGGCTCCAATGTGTTTAATTTTCTGAAAGTTTTCCCAGTTTCTGGTGTTTTCTATGTCTGTTTATTCTATGATGGCTCCACCAGGGAGGAGGGTATGGGTTTGGGTGGGAAGGGGGTACTGATCTATTCCAATTGTCTCCTGCAGTTTATTGTCTTGTTTTATTGAAACTTTAATAAAGATTACCTAATTAAAAAAATAAAAATAAAGGATGATGTTAGTATGTGAGCAGATGGAAGGGATGCTGTTAATAAACAAGGAAAAAAGAAGTGGCCCAAGTATAGACCCTTGAGGAACTCCATATTTAATAAGGCATTCAGAGGAAGAATGGCCCTCAATAACTGTTTTGTGGTACCTCAAATGAAGATAGTTGCCAAACCTGTTGACTGTGTTAGTAGAGAAATTCAGATGGCCAAGGGTAGTTTGTAGAAGGCTGTGGTCCACCAAATCAAAAACTTTGGTAAGGTCCATGAATACCACACCCATGTAAAGGCCATCATCCATGGCCTTGTAAATGTCCTGACAAGTGCAGTTTCCATGTTGTGTTTAGCCCTAAAACCATGTTGTGCCTCGGTCAGGATATCATATTTGTTTAAGTGCTTCCATCATTTTTTTTGGGGGGGGGAGTGAGATGTGCCTGTAGTTGCTTAAATCTTGTTTAGAACCAGCTTTGTGTAGGGGCCTGATGGAAGCAATTTTCCAGTCTGCAGGGAGGGTACTGGACCAGTGGGAGAAATTCAGAATGTTTGTGAGAAGGGTGGCAATTTCCTTTATAATGAGTTTTAGGATGCGATAGTCAAGACCATCTGGTCCAGTGTAGGGTCTAGGGTTGTTTTTTCTTATAAGTTTTATAGTATCAGCTGGCAGGAGAGCTTTAAAATAGAAATTATGGTAGTCTGCTTTTGGGGAGATGGAGGGAATAAGAGGCAGTTTGGGGGTGACTGAGGAGAGATGGATCTTGTACTTGTCAAGGTCCCCCAAAAATGGGTTGAATAAGTTAGCCACACTTGTTGGTTTGTTTTATAATTTCCCTTCCACCAGAAATATAATCTGGTCACATTTTTTGTCTTTCCCCAACTGAGAGTTTAAAATCCTAAGTTTACAAACCAACTGAGTGCGCACTGGGACGTAGTGCTCCAGAAACCAACAATGGAATACTTGTAGAGCTGGATTGAACATATATCTTAGAAGAAATATCGAGAGGGAAGTTTATTTTACAGTCTCATGCTGGGACTGCCCCAGTCCCTTTATCAGCGGAAAAGGATAAAGGATCAGGGAGCAGTCCAAAACATGTTAGGAGTTTTGTAAAATAAAGCTTTTTATACTACGTGTTTCTCTTATGAGTTGTATGTGCTCGAAGCCTTTCCTACGAGTTTAAAATCCTCCAGAGTTGTTCGGAATTTGCTCTGTTGTAAAATTGACTGTTCTTGAGGTGATTGGTTTTTTCAGTAAAAAACGCTGACTTGCATCTGTTGCGGAGTGTTTTATACTCTTGGAGGAGACTGGGGGAAGGAGATTTCCTGTGCCTGGCCCACACCTTGTCTCTAGAATGCATATGTTTTAGAAGGTCAAGTGTGATCAGCTCTGGATCATCCACAGACTCTAATCTTCTTTAAGGGGATGTGGGAGTCGAAATGCCATTAAATGTTTTGGTGAGATCATTTAGGGTGAGGTCTATGTTTTTTTATATTTGAAGTGAAGGACCAGTCAGCTGATTTGAATGCATGGGTAAGTTCTTCTATGTTTGCTTTTTTTAATTGTCTAGAGAAAATGTAGTTAGGAGCACATTTTGGTGCTCTGGCTGAACAATGATAGAAGACAGTGCAATGATCACTAATGGAGTCAGGGAGTACACCTGAGGCTGTCAATCTGGAGGGAATAGAAATTAAGATCCAGTCTGTGGTAAAGCTGTTTCCCATCTTATAATTTGTTCTTGTGGGGGTGGATATTAACTGGTGCAGCATGGAGCTGGTCAGAAGTTCTTTGGCACCATCATACTGGCTGCTGTCCCAGTTTAGATTAAAATCCCCAGAAAATGATCCATTCTGTATTGCTTGGGAAAGAAGACTTGTTCGAAAGGAGAGATTCAAACTCCACAACAGGTGTTCCTGGGGGTTGGTAGACAGAAGTGATGTTTAAAATGTTGTTTTTCCCTATGATTAGATTAATTGAGAGGGATTCAAGCAAGGGAGTATCAGATTCCAGGTTAAGTATGGTGTATGACAGCTTTTCTGAAATAAAGAACAGGCAAACACCTCCAGTCTTTTTCAATCTATCTTTCCTAATTAGAGAATAGCCTTTGAGTGTGATTTCGTCAGAGAAAATTTTGGGGGGTTAGCCAGGTCTCTGAGGGAGCGATGATGTCAAAACTGTTGTATTCAACCCAGGTTTTGAAGGCAGTTTTCTTAGCTAGGAGACTTTGAATGTTGAGGTGGGCAATGCTGATACATTTATTGTCAAGGCCTGTTTGGGGGTTCAGGGTGAGATCAGCAGGTGCTGATCCTGGGTTTGGGTGAATAGATCCCTAGAGGAGGAACTGGAGCAATATTTGATGAGTTAGCCTTTAGTTTTTGCATAGTTGCTTAAGCTTATTGGAGTCCTCAATTCTTATGTATGTGGTCAATTGGGGTGGTAGAAAAACATGAGGCAGCAGTGTTGAGTAAAGAGAGCTAAGGAGGAGTAAACAAGGTCAGTGACCAAACTGGGGGTATATGGGTGGATATTAGTCATTGGGATCCCAGAGCTCATAGTTCCCATACATGACTGACATCCAGAGTCAAGCCAGAAATGGACACTATCAAGCTGTGGAGTGTCAATTGAAGTCTGCTGAGCATCAGGGAGGGTATAGGGTAGCTAGGAAAAAAGGCTAACAGTAGGAGGGGGATTAAAGGGAGAAAATGTGAGGGTGCAATCATTTCTAGACAGGAAAGTAGGTAAATAAGCTAGGTAGCAGAAAGAGGAGATGTTATATAAAAGGACTCAAGTAGACAGGAAAGATTTCTAGACAGGAAAAAAGGAAATAAGCTAGGCAGCAGAGAGAGGAGACATTATATTAAATGACTCTTGAGTAGGGGTGAAAATGTGAGTTTTTTAACAGTCTGGGACAATGAGAATGAGAGACAAAATGAGATGATTCAGAGCATCATTAAGCAGCCAAAATCAAATACCGGTATGTAATATTCAGAACTATGATGCCAAAATAGCAGATTTTTGATAGCTAAAAACTACAGGGTGGGGTGGAAATCTTGGGAGTAGAAAGCAGTTGGAAAAGAGAGAAAGTCTCGACCAGGTAAATAAAGCTGGTTTACGTTCATCTGAACTTAGGAAGAAAGAGAAAAGGTTCACCTGGAAAATTAACGCTGGTGAGCAATTTATGGTGCTTAAGTAAAGTCAGTTTGTGAATCTTTGACTGAGATGGTCCCCTAGTGTTGGGGTTGTATAACAAACCAGTTAGAAATCAGGAAGATAGAAAAAATGCAACCAGCCAATAGAAAGGCAGCACTACGACTATAAAGTTAAGTGTTCAGATAGGGTGGGCTGGAGGGAGGTGGGGGACGCCGTAAAGCAGCGTCAGGGAAATCTCTGTTGTGATCAGGTGCATGACGGCAGGATGCACCTTCAGTTGCTGAGAGGCTTCTTTGGTCAGGGAATGGCTGCAGATTTACATGGCAGCAGCAGGGGATAGAAAAGAGACACTGCTTCAGTTGCTGAGAGGTTTATTCAGGCAGGGAATGGCTGGGGATTTACATCACAGCAGCAGCAGTAGCAGCAGGGAATTTGAAAAGAGAGAGTGCTGTGGAGGAGAGAAAAAGAGGCAGATTCAGAACTGGATGTCCTCCAGCTGACTTAGACTAAATCTGGACAAGACAGAGGTACTAGTGATTGAGACTGGTCTATGGCAGGGTGCAGGGGCTACAGCAGAGATGATTGACTTTGTGTTCGATTCCTCCTGTCTTGTAGCCTCTGCTAAGGTTAAGAATCTGGGTAACATTCTGGATGAAGTACTGATACTTGAGGCTCAGATTTTGTCCATAGTTCAGAATTGCTTTTACCATCTCAGGAACATTACCCAGATTAAAACCTTGACCCCACCAGAAGACATACCTTCATTTGTACATGTCTTCATGACTTTTAGACTTAACTACTGTTATGCTCTGTATCTCAGGGTTAGTGGAGAGGTCCTACAGTGCCTGAAGATAGAGCAGAACACAGTTGCTAGGTTACTGATGGGCCTTCCAAGGTCTTGTCCTGTGACTCCGGGCCTGAGTGATCTGCACTAGCTGCCAGTGAAGTGGTGACTTATCTTCAAGGTTGGTTTAGTAACCAAAAAGACCTTATATGTACTGGGCCAAGGTTATCAGAGTAAACTCCTGTCTCCATACCACCCTTCTCGCCCTCTTGGTTGCTCTGAGGTGGGCCTCCTAGTGGTTCCCAGGGCTAAGCTTAAGACATCCATGTATCGTACTTTTGAAGTTGCAGGTCCTACCCTGTGGAACTTGCTTCCCAGATCTCTGAGGGATGCCCCCTCGATGGAGGCCTTTAAGTCATTACCTCCAGTAGGTCCAGATGAAGTCAGAACTAGCCATTGTTTACCTGACACAAAATGGCCACCCAGGAGGTAATAAGTTAAGAGGGGCCTCAAGGTTTACTTATTTAGAGAGGCTTTCACTCTGATCTAAGCCTCACTGGCTGTTTTATTCAAATGCTGTATTTAATTTATTTTATTTATGTTATTTATTAATAATTTCTGATGGTTTTGTTAGCCTATTCTGTTATTATATTTGTGTGTTTTAAATGTTGTGCAGCATCCAGAGCATGCAGGATTGGGTGCTCAGCAACCTTTCTGAAGTGAGAGCTGCTTTTGCATCAGGAGTGGGTGAAGTGGTTGCAGCCTATAATAGGGTTGCAACTTGGGTACTGAAGCCCATTGCATCAGTCTGTATACAACCCAAACCCTCTGGATTGAGACTTCCATGGTTTGATGGGGCTCTCAAGGAGATGAAGACTAGAGGTCAGAGGGTGGAGCTTTGTTGGCTGAAGTCTGAATCAAAGGAAACAAACTGACTTTGAAAGCTCACTACAGTGAGTATCAAAGGGCTATATCCCAAAAGAAAGCAGAGTTCCTGTCCAGGGAGATAGCTGCAGGGAACAACAGACCAGTTCAGCTCTTTAGGACTGTTGTCTGGCTGCTTTATCCAGCCTGTTTACAGCCTAAGGTTGCAGCTTCTACAGCTTAGTGTGAAGAGTTTGCCCTTTTCTTCTCTGACAGAGTGTCCTCCGTCAGGTACATGATTCATCCGATGGGGTTTGTTTTTCCTGCAGTGGTCAATCAGGTGCTCCAAGTTGCATTCTGACTGTCTGGAGTGAGTTCAGGCCAGTGGAGGGGGATGAAGTTTGAGAGGCGATCACATCGCTGTGGCCCACATTGTGTGAACTAGATCTGGGCCCCATGCATCTTCCTATGAAATGTGTGGAGTCCATTGGCCCAGTGTTCAGCTAAAAACATCCAGTAACCATGATTTTGTGGTGGATGCTCCAGCTCTGTGCAATTCGCTTCCTAGGTCCTTGAGAAAGGCTTCCTCACTGGAGGCCTTTAAGAGGGGTCTGAAAGCACATCTCTTTAAAGAAGCTTTTGGGAACTGTCTTATCCTGGTAGACAAGTCTAACTCATACTTTTTATGGCTGCATGGGCAGAACCATGCAAACGTACTGCTGCCATCAGAAAAAGAGACCTGAATTTCTAGCACAGCATACCTTTGTTGTTATGCAGGAAAGGAATGAAATCAAGTCACTGTTTTCTGTATTAACTAAAATGTGTTTTCTCCCCCTCCCCTCCTCCCCCAAGATGTGTGTTGTTAGGAGAGATTGGAATCCCTCCACATTCAGCAGATGTGCTGTCTGAGCTGGGTCTGGATTGGGAGATGTCACCAAGAGAAACATAAGTCCCTTTTAAAAGAGTATCAAACGTAAATGGTGATCTTTTAAGCTGACACACACACACACACACACACAGGACACACACACACACACACACACACACACACACACTGACTGACTTTCATCAAAAGTAAACAGTGAACTTTCAAGCACACACACACACACACACACACACACACACACACACACTGACTTTCATCAGACACTTAGCAAGCTATTAAACAGGAGATAACATTGCAGATTACTCTACCGAGCCAAAGGGGTGGTAAAACAAATTGACAGCCTTCTGTTAAACCCCCATAAAGCTTCCAACTACCTACAAAAATAGTCTTTTACTTTAGAAGAATGAGGAAATCATGAAACTCTTGCCCTGCTCACTTTAGGCAACTTCATGAAATGAGACATACTATTTGAGAGTCACAAAAACAGATATGAAAACAAACATATTGTCAATGCTGAATGCTCATGGCTTGCATTGTTATTGTACAAGATCTTGACTACACATTTTACTATATAGTAACCTAAGATAGACCAGATGTGATGAAATATATCATTTGCAATGGCCTTCTGATTTTACACAGTTTTTTTTACTGCATTTAGCCAGTATAGTAGAAACATAGAAACATAGAAACATAGACTTTGATGGCAGAAAAGGACCACTTGGCCCACCCAGTCTGCCCATTTCCCTACCTACTGGATAAGCTGCAGATTCTAGTTAACCAACAGCCTGCTTTCTGCAACCCCGCACTATAATTGCTTTGTGTCTGTCCCAAGCATGTTTGAATTCCCCCACTGTTTTAGACCCAACTACCTCCTCAGGAAGGCTGTTCCATGTATCCACCACTCTCTCCGTGAAAAAGAATTTCCTCACATTACCCCTGAGCCGTCCCCCCTCTATCTTTAAACTGTGCCCCCTTGTTCTTACACATCTCTTTTTCTGAAATATGCTACCCTCCTGGACTTTGTTGATTCCCTTGAGGTACTTGAACATTTCTATCATGTCCCCCATCCCTCCTTTCATCAAGGGTATACATATTAAGCTCTCTCAGTCTCTCTTCATATGGTTTCTGATGTAGACCCTGCACCTTTTTAGTTGCCCTCCTCTGGACTGCTTCCATCCTGTCTATGTCCTTGCGTAGATGAGGTCTCCAAACTGCACACAGTACTCCAGATGGGGTCTCACCAACTGTCTGTATAGAGGGATAATCACTTCCCTTTTTCTACTTGTGATGCCCCTTCCTATGCATCCCAGTATCCCCCTGGCTCTCCTTACTGACTTCTCACATTGCTTACCCACCTTTAGGTCATCTGATATGACTCAGACTCCCAGGTCCCTTTCCATTTTTGTTGTTGTTAGTACCTCCCCTGCTATTGTGTACTCTTCTCCTGGGTTTTTGTTTCCCAGGTGCATTACTTTGCACTTCTTTGCATTGAATCTAAGTTGCCATATGTCTGACCATTCCTCCACCCTTGCCAAGTCCCTTCTCATCTTTTCTACCCCCTCTTGTGTATCAACTCTGTTACAGATCTTTGTGTCATCTGCAAAGAGGCATACCTTTCCCTCCAGACCCTCTGCAATGTCACTTATAAAGATGTTAAAGAGGATTGGACCCAGTACTGAGCCCGGAGCTACTCCACTAGTAACCCCCCTTTCTTCGGAATGTGTTCCATTCACTATTACCTTCTGTGTCCTGTTGTGCAGCCAGTTCACTACCCAGGCTACCACCCTGGGACCCACTCCCAGGCTGGCTAACTTGATTAGTAATCTCTTGTGCGGGACTGTGTCAAATGCCTTGCTAAAGTCTAGGTAGGCCATATCCACAGTCCCTCCCTGGTCTATTACTTTGGTCACCCAGTCAAAGAAATCAATTAGATTAGTCTGACATGACCTTCCTGCTGTAAACCATGTTGCTTTGGGTCCTGTGCCCCGCTGGCCTCTAGGTGCTCAACAATTCTTTCTTTCAGAAGTGATTCCATCATTTTCCCTACCACTGAGGTCAAACTTACAGGTCTGTAGTTTCCTGCTTCTGCCTTGCTCCCACTTTTGTAAAGGGGAATCACATCTGCCCTCCTCCAGTCCTCAGGTACCACCCCATCCTCCCATGATTTGTTAAAAAGTGTGGTCAGTGGTGTCACGAGGTCCCCCCTTAGTTCTTTTAGGATTCTGGGGTGAATCCCGTCAGGCCCCATTGCTTTGTCCACCTTGAGTTTTAGGAGTTCTTTCAGGACTCTTTCTTCTGTGAATGGACTGGTATAAACCCCCCTACCCAGAGTGCTTCTATTGTCTGGTTTAGGTAACTGCTCCTCATCTTCTTTTGTGAATACTGAGCAAAAGTATTCATTCAGTATCTCTGCCTTTTCACTGTCTCCCTCTGCCCACCTCCCCTCTCCTTTATTAATCTTCACTATCCCTCCCTTAACCTTTCTATGCTCCCTAATGTACCTATAAAAGGTTTTATCCCCCTTTTGACTGAGTTGGCTATTTTTTCCTCGGTTTGTGCCTTTGCTATTCTGACTGCCTTTCCTACTTCTTTCTGCTTTAATTGATACAGTTCCCTGTCATGCTCCCTCTGTGATTCCTTATACTTTTTGAATGCAGCCTTTTTCTCCTTAACCTTCCCTGCCACCTCTTTTGAGAACCATAGTGGTTTTTTACTCTGCTTTGTTTTCTTTATTTGTTTTACACAAAGACTTGTTGCCTCTATGATGGCAGTTTTGATTTTTCTCCATTGTTCTTCCACCCCTCCTATTTCGCCATCTGCTAGTGCATTCTTCAGGTGTTCACCCATTTTACCAAAGTCAGCCCTTCTAAAGTCCAGTATCCTTGTTTTTGTATGGCTTATCTCCATGGTTGTGCTCATTGTGAAGCACACTGTGCAGTGGTCACTTGTTCCCAAGATGTCTACTGACTTCTAAATTTGTGATCCTCTCTCCATTTGAGAGTACCAGGTCTAGTATTGCTCCTCCCGAGTGGGTTCCAGCACTAGCTGTCTAAGGTCTGCTTCTGCAGGGCATCAGAATGACCCTGCTCTTGGATGTGGCTGCAGTACATGTCCTCCAGTTAACATCTGGCATATTCAGGTCCCCCATCAACAGTATCTCCCCTTTTTCAGCCATTTTGAGAATGTCCTCTATCATTTTCTTGTCCATTTCCTCCCCTTGAGACGGGGGTCTGTATACAACCCCTGTGCAGATTGTGATGCCATTCCCCATCTCCAAGGTAACCCAGAGTGCCTCTTGTCCTCCCCCTTTACTTTTTAGTTCTGTAGCTTTGATCCCTTCCCTTATGTATAGAGCTACTACACCTCCTCTTTTGCCTTCCCTGTCCTTCTGTAGATTGTGTACCCTGGTATGTTGACATCCCATTCATGGTTCTTGGTGTACCATGTTTCTGTGACTGCCACAATATCCAATTGTTCATCTTCAATCAAAGCTACTAGCTCAGAAAGCTTGTTTCCCAGACTACGGGCATTAGTAGTGATTGCCCTCCATTTAATGTTGGCTTGATCCTTTTTTCCCCCATCCCTGCCCTTATTGCTCTTATCTATTTTACCATTTACCCCCATCCTGCCCTGTATTGAGCTCTGTACCTCAGTGTTTATCCTACTACCTGCCCTGTTTTGTGGGGGGAGGCTTGACTTTTCCTGCCTTTTATCAGTACCTCCCCCCTTATCTAGTTTAGAGGTGAGATGGAATATCTCTTTTTCAGTGGGGTCCTGTTTTGACACATTTTTTACTGCATTTAGTTAGGATAACACAGCTCAGATGCACTCTTGTTTTCAGTGGGATCCTGCTTTCTCCAGTTTTTACTCTGTATTTACTGAATATAGAGTCTAGTTTGGGGCTCTGTTTATTCCTTTTTTTATTTCATTTTTATTATTGGAGACATCATTTATACATCATATGGTGTAACTCTTCAAGGCAGACATGAGATAATACAGATAAGGTTATATGATTTACATGTTCCATATCATAAAAATAAAACAGTTGAAGTAAAGGACAATACTTTTATCATTCACTAACTAAAACTTATGTAGCCCTCTATTTTATTGAGCAGGCTAACAGACCCCAGTCACCCCCCCAGGAGATTCAGGGGACCAGGAAGAATCCATCCAGAACCCCATCCCCACCCCTCAAATAAGTTATAAAGCAGGGGCAAATTTAGTGTGGGACAGCCAGGATGAACTCCAGCCCCCCAAGGTACAAACCCCAAATCTATTTGGGAAAAGTAAAGTATCCATTGCTGCCATCTCTTCAGGAAAACTTCATGTGTATTGTAGACCTTGGCTGTCAATAATTCAAGTGTATAAATTTCCAGGACTATTTTGTGCCAATCTGAAATTGTAGGGGGCTCCTTTGACATCCATCTGTGTGTAATTGCCTTCTTGGCTACTAGTAAAAAAAAGAGGGAGCAATGTACTCATCCACCTTGGTCTATGAGGAGGAAAGATGGACAGTAACACCATCTCAGCCATTAATTCTATGGTTTCATTTATGCATCTCCCCAATTTCATCTGCAAGGTAAGCCAAAAAGGCATCAAGACTGGACAATGCCAGAATACGTGACCCAAGTCAGCCAAATTGCAGGTGCAAGCTTGCCAGCAGTAATGCATATGAGACTGGCATGTACTTTGCTAGGACTGCAGGGGAAAGGAAATATCTGGAACTGGACTTCCATGTGAATTTTCACCAAATATTTAAAAAGGTAATTTTAATTGCTTTCAAAGTTGCCTGGTCCAAATGTGTGGGTGAGATTTATATTTCTAGGTCTGTGTTCCAGGCTTCCAAAATTGAATTAGATGAGTCTCCCAAATTTTCCAGTATTATTCTGTAAAGATGACTTATAAGCTTTCCCCAAGTGTTGCCTGCCACGGTGTCTCTAATAAGGGTCCCAAGGGATGGGGCAAACAAAGGGAAATGCTTTGTCTTAAAACATAGTTTCTCACCTGGGTATAGCAATATCCATCATGATCAAGGAGAGAATATTTATGTTGAAGATCTGTAAAAGACAGGATACCTGAATCATTCACTAGTTGATAGTAATAGCTAAGGCCAAACGTTCGCCAGGTTCTGAAGGTAGTGCCTAAATGGGCTGGCTAGAAATTTTGGTCTTCCGATATAAGGGTGAAGAAGATGATTTTAAAGGTTTCTTGTTTTTAAATCTATTCCATATTTTTAAAATCTGGGCAGTGTAAGTAGAAAAATCTGTAAGGGTGGGCCGTCAGTCTGGAGTGGAGAAAGCTATGTTTTCGATATCGTGTAAGTCATTTATTAGAAATTCTATATCTTTACAAATCAAAAAGTTGGAAGGGGAAAACCAGAGGAAGAACATTTTTTGAAATGCTGCCATTGCATACATCTTCAGGTCAGGAAGGTTCAAACCCCACAATCCTGAGGGAGAGAAAGTAAAGAGCGGTGAACCCTGGGTTTCTGTCCATTCCAGATAAAGGAAGAGATCATCCTATTCCAAGATTTAAAGTAAAAATCAGCCAGGAAAAGTGGAATATTCTGGAATAGGTAGAGTAACCTAGGGAGAATATTCATTCGAATGGTTTCTGTTCTCTGAGAGAAAGGTAATTTTAGGCTCCCCCACCTGGAGAGATCCTCCTGAATGAGGCCAGAGACAGGTTCATAGTTTACTAGCTCGAGATGTTCTAAGTTTTGTGGGATATGTATTCCAAGATATTTAAATTTTGTACAATGCCATTTTAATGGAAAAGATTCCTTAAGATCTTATGAGGGGCTGAAGTTGAGCATTAGGGCTTCTGTCTTAGAGATGTTCAATTTAAAATTCGCCAGTTCCCCATAGGTCCTAAAAGTGCCCCAGACTGCCAGAATCGAGGACTCAGGAGAAAGGATTGTTAACAGAATGTCATCAGTAAAGAGGGATACCTTGTATATTCTTTGACCTAAGGGTATGCTTTCCACCCGAGGGTCTTGTTTAATGGTTATGGCTAAAGGTTCCATACATAGGGAAAATAGGTAAGGGGATAACGGGCAGCCCTGTCATGTTCCCTGATGTAGCCTAATGGGAGAGGACATTGTACCATTCAAGTGAATATAGGCTTGGGGTTGGGAATATATATTTTTAAGCCAAGAGAGAAATTGGTTGGGAAGGAGAAATGTAGATCTCTGTTTATTACAAAAAAAAAATGGTACTAGTTGCTCATCCTAAAGTAGCACTGCATTAAAACTGTAAGTCATATTTTAAATACTGGTTCCAATTTTTTGCTGAGGCATGCGGACTACAGAGAAGCTGTCAGGTGTGTCTTGAGAAAGAAGCATTAGATTTTCCAGAGGAAATAAAGCATGCCTTTTTTTGTTAGTACATGAACTTAGCAATGGTCATTTGTATTATCAACTCTCAACTCAACTTATATTTTATTTCTAAAAAGTACAAATCAAATCAATTTCTAAGCGTTTGTACAAAACAATAAAAAAAAATAAAATTCAACAGTTAAAACCATAAATAATCAAAACATCAATATCACATTATTCAATAATCACTAGTTAATTCACCCTCCAAGAAGGTGAGCTTAAATAGATGTGTTTTTAAGGCAGATTTAAAGCTTGCTACAGTCAGGTACTCTATTATGTGATGAGGTAGAGAGTTCCACAGGATTGGGGCCGCAAATGCAAATGCCCTAGCAACAAAGGTCTTTAAATGGACTCTGGGAATGTCTAGCAATCCCTTGTCAGTGAAGCTAAGTAGGCGGTAAGGGCACAGAAGTTCTTGCAGGTGGCACAGCCCCTGTCTGTGTAAGACTTTATAGGTCAGCAAGCTGAACTTGAAGGTGATCCGCTACTGAACTGGCAGCCAGTACAGTCTGTGGAGCACAGGTGGGACATGGCAAGATCAAGATAAGCCAGTCATCGGCCTGGCTGCTGCATTCTGCACCAGCTGCAAGTGGCAGATATCAAGCCCCAGAAGCTCTAGGTACAGAGAGTTGCAATAGTCAAGGTGGGAGGTCACAAAGGCATGGTCCAGTGTTGGAAGGTCATCAGGTGGGACCAGGTGTTTAATCCAAGCAATATTCCTCAGATGTTAAAATGAGGATTTGATGACGGCCAACAGCTGAGATTTAAGGATCAGACCATCATCAAAAATAATGCCCAGATTGTGCACCCAATCAGAGCTCGATGGCTGACTGCCCCCAAGCCAAAGTCCTGAAGGCTGCCCAGCCAATGACCCCTCAGCTCAATGACCCAGGTCCACAACCAACACTTCAGTCTTGTCAGGGTTTAACCTTAGCCATTTGGCACTCATCCAGTCCTGAATCTTGGCAAGGCAGTTGTTAAATACCGAGACAGTATCATCCTGTATGGGCACAAAGGACATGTAGAGCTGAGTATCATCTGCATAGCAGTGAAAACTCAGCCCATACTACCTTACAATGTCTCCCAATGGCAGCATATATACCACAAACAACATGGGTGACAATACCAAGCCCTGTGGGATCCCACATGGCAGGGAGACTGGGTCAGAGGAAAAAAAATTCCCAGACACCGTTCTCTGTGACCTGCCCATGAGGAAGGAATGGAACCATCTGAGGACCATAACCGACAGTCCACAGATGAACCGCAAGCACTCTAGTAATACACCATGGTCCACAGTATCAAATGCTGCAGAGAGATCAAGAAGAACCAAGATGGAATGAGTCCTCTGATCTCTTGCCATCAGGAGATCATTGAGCACCCGAACCAGGGTCATCTCAGTATTATGCTTCTTCTGAAAAGCCCAACTGGAGAGGAACATAGATATCAAGGATGATAAGATGGACCTCCAGCTACAGCGTGACTGCCTTCTCATTAACCTTATCCACAAAATGAAGGTTAGAGACAGGCCTGTAGTTAGCTAGACAATCGGGGTCAAGAGAGGATTTCCTAAGGAGGGGTATTACTACTGCCTCCTTCAGGGTGTCTGGAAACCCTGACTATCTCTGCTAGAACTGAGCTGATGATTTCAACGTACCCCACAAGGAGTTGAATTGGGCCTGGGTCCAAACTACAGCAAGTTGGCTGCAAACTTTGGATGATCCTCATGACCTCCATGACCACCAATGGATCGAAGTCAGACCAGCCAAAACAAGGTGCAACAACCTCCCACTGACCAATGCAACTCTCACTGGAATGAGCCACACAGATTTTAGACCTGATGTTGGCAACCTTACCTTCAAAGAATTGAGCAAACTGATCACATTTCTCCTGTGACAATGCTCTCAGAAACTGTAGGCAGACTGGATTGCACAGTCTGTCTACAGTCCAAAAGCGCTGATCTGGTCAGTTCTGTGCAGCAGCAATCTCCCTGGACAGGAACTCTGCCTTCTTATGCAAGATAACCAATTGATACTCCTTATAATGAGTCATCAATCTAAACCTGTCAGCATCAAGGCTGGGTTTCCACCATTATCATTCCAGCCTTCTTTTAACTTGCCTCAACTCCCTCAAGGTCTCGTCAAACCATGGGGACTGAGGGAGAAGGGTGAGTGGTGAACCTGGACAGGAGCAATGAAATCCAAAGCCTCCACTAAGGCCCTATTATAGGTCTGTACTTGATTCTCGGGATCCATGCTTACACTCAGTACACCCGATAGGTTCAGCACTGCCACAAGGCCATCTGGGGTCAAACTCCTAAAAGGGTGGTACCGAACCATCTCCACAGGGGCAGGCCTATTGGGGGGAGCCTGGAAATTGAACCTTATAGTGTGATGGTCAGACCAACCAACCGGCTCCACCACCAAGTGGGAGGTCTCCATTACCAGCAGGAAGACCAGATCCAGTGAGTGACCAAGAATATGAGTTGCAGAGGTAATAACCTGTGTGAAGCCCAACAAATTCATCAGTTGGATGAAGTCCTGACCAAATTTTGAGAGTTCATCATTGACCCAGGCATTGAAATCCCCCAACACCATCCATCTGGGGGACTTCAAAACCATATCGATGATGAAGTCCACGACTTCCTGCAGGAACATCTTCTCATCCCTGGGTGGACGGTAGACGAGAAGAATCCAGCACCCCACACCTGCAGCAATGATACACTCAAAAGATCTGGGCTCACCCACTGGCACCTCTACAAGGCCCAATTCCATTCTAAAACAGATGACTACACCCCCGCCCCTGCGATCCATCCTTGGATGGTGTATCACTGAGAACCCAGCCAGAACAGGTGACTCCAAAACTGGATCAGCATTCTCATCCAGCCAGGTCTCAATGATGCAAGCCAGGTCCAATGATTCAACAAGATCAGCAATCACTGCCATCTTGTTTTTAATGGACCTGGCAATGCATAACACCGCCCAAGTAGGATGGGCCACTAAGGTTGGTCGTGCTATCTGCCCAACCACAGTGGAGCCCTTGGGTATGGGACTAGACAGGTAGGACTCCTCTCTGGAACCCATTTCATCACAGGGTGACCCTGTCCCTAACAACCTCAATCCATCGACCCAACTCTACTCCCCCTCCAGGTCCACAACCCTCAGCCTTATGCCTCTTCCTAGCAATTCCCAACACCTGACAATGCCCATATACCTCACTGGGAAAAGGGGGGGACAATCAAAAGGCTTGAGGCTGTGGAGTTTGGAGGGAGAATAGCACCTAACTAGGAGACCTCTTGGCCAACACATTCCAGAATGGATCACAAATAACAGTCAGGCCTAATACACCAAAAGAAATAAAAATCAAACCAAACCACCCATACATACAATAACACAAAAAATGTCCCCAACCCCAAACCCCAAATTACAATCCTGTCAAACAGTGCAAAGTCCCACAACACACAGGTCCATAGATGATTGGAAAAAACTATGAATGCCATGCTTAAAGAATGCATCTTTGGACACAATGGGGCTCTCACCTCCACCAAGTCCTCAAAATCAACTCCAAAGTCTGAGCTCTCACCACAGCAGTCACCAGTTTAAAAATAGGAAATAATGCAAATTCTGGAGGGTCTCTCATAGCCACCACAAACAGTTAAATGACTCCTGCCCACTAGTGATCGGTTCCAAACATCTAGCAGTCCAATTTGAATTCTCTAACTGGATCAAATAGCAGCACTCAATGGAGCAGGAGTCCAGGTTGGTCAGCCCTACTGAGGATAGGCCCATCCAAAGTGAGACCCTCCGGACCCACTACCAGGATGCCCAGAGCAGTTCAGGCTCCACTGCCCACCAGGAGTGTACCCAGCACCTTCTCAGTTTGGCCTTCCACCTCCAACTACCACACCCATCTGCAGCCACAGTCCAGGACGAAGGAAGGAGACATGCCAAACTGAACAGGCTCCTCAGAGAGTTCACCACCAACCAGATCCACCCAATTCATCCTCTGGGTTCACAGTGAAACCTAGGTGGGCTGCCCAAGGGACAGGGCCCCAGATAGACCACATCCTCCAACCAGGTCCCCAGAAAATCCCTAAGGCAGAAAGAGGCGCAACGCCCTCCAGCAAGCACTCCTGCCCCACCTCCTGTAGGTGACCCTACAGCGTATATAGGGATGCAAGCCTTTTTTATTACTTTTCTTAAAAACACAAGTGTGGAGAGCATTTGGAGTAGGCTGGGCGAATAATAAAATTATTGGTCCATGACCATACAGTTCAACTGGTAATTAATGCAAAAGGGCAAATCCACAATGAAAGCTGTATTTAAAAAACATTTACTTTCAACTCATAGCCATTTGCTGGTTGCTGACAGCAGGTTGTGGAAGTAATATATATTTTTTTTAAATACAGCCTTCATTGTGGATTTGCATTTGTGCATTAAATTACCCAATTGAGCTGTATGGTCACAGTCTACCCTGAATGCTCTCCACACTTGTATTTTTGTGACTATTCCGAGGTTTAGACAGCCTCCAAACAGCACCACCACTGCACCACAGTGCAAAAGCCTTATTTGTTTTTTTGGTGAGGCATGACACTATTTATGTAGAAGTACTATATTTTAGAACATGCACACTGACAAAATCAAAAAGGAAAACATCAGTAGAATCAGTGTGTGACAGGACGATTTTTTTTTTTTTTACAAAATGCTCTACAGTAATAACTGACTACTCTTTCAGAGGCATGCAGGGCAAGCAAGTTTTGTAAAAAAAAAAAAAAAACAGTCCCTATTTTATTTTTTTATTGTGCATGTTTATGTTCGTGAAACAGTTACTTTTACATATATAGCCCACATGGCTATACAAGGAGAAGGAGGGGATTTATCTTTTGGAAATCTCAACTAATCTTCTTGGCTGATTTCACTTGTGTTTACCTGAGAGCGATATGCTCAACCATGCTGAGCAATCTAAAATGCGGATGCCACTTTTTGTTAGGCAGTGAAACTGTCAGATAGGGCAGGAGATAAACTGACAGTAAAACACCACAAACACAGATGTACAGAATAATAGTTTATTTCTCCCAATTAAAAGTATAAGGACAGAAGCACAAGATAAATCTTACCAGTTGGATCTCCGAGACAGTCATACACCAGGTATGGAAGCTGGGTGCTCTCAGGGATCCCAAAGGATCCGACCGTGCACTAGGATTATATAGTGGAGATAAGAATGTCCTGTTACTGGAGTAAAATGCTTATATATGTAAGTGTACTGCTGTACTCTGTGTTCCATCATACAATACATGGAAGTCTTGCACACAGGATGATACTTTTTGTAGTATCTTCAGCTATGTGCTGGCTAACTAACTTGTGAGAACAATAGGCTTCTTCTCACATAATTAGCTGACTAAAGTATGCTGACTTCAGAATATAGGTGGCACTGCAGACCACAAAATATATATTATTATTATCTTATTATAGTATGTCAGGCTGCTAATATCACATTTGTCAGTAGATGTTACTGTAGTCCACAAATTACATATTTCTGTTTAATACAGTGAATGTTTGGCTAAACAGGAGATTCCTGCACAGGCCCTAACAGAACAAAACTGTCAGTGCATTAGTAACCTATTAGTGTACAGTATTATAGTATTATCCCCTGTCTGTTATAGCAGTGATGGTCCTCATATGGGATGGCAGAGAAGGCTGGCTCAAGATATCCCCCCTCGTTACCTGGCTACTGAGGCAACACTAACTCAGGCTGGTAGGTAAGTTATTTGGTTGTAGAATGAGTTTCATACACAAATTTCAATTGAGCACGGTGTTGTTTCAATGTTTTTGTGCAAAAAGGGCACAAATAATGAGAAATATTAGAATCACAACACAACATTTAAAAGTTATTTTTAACCAAGTATTACAGTAGATAATGTGGTGCTAAGGTCACGATCATGGAAAAGAGCATTTAATGAGTTCCCTGCCTTAGTGATGTTATTACTAATATGACCCAAGTTACTTGTTAATATTAGAGGTCATCCACTTCAATTAAGAAAACAAATATGTAGAACAAAGAAAAGAGCTTCTTATTTTTCACAAAGGGTGGTGAAACCATGGAATAATTTACGTTTAAATATAGTCATCAGTATGTGCAAAAATACATTTAAGAACAGGCTTGATAGATACTTGTAATTTAATACAAGTACCTCAAGCAATAAGTAAGTTTAGGGGCTTTATGGGTCTATGGGCCTGCTGCACCCTATGTATCCTAGTATGACTCCTAGTATAAGTGTGTGTCCTTTCTCTCTAATAGAAATTTGAGAGTCAGTGTAAGTGGATCAATATGAACATTGAACACTGGTAAGTACTGTGCTATAGCATACAGATAGTCAGGGTCACTATAGGTATAATCACATTCCGGGGTGGAAACTGGGGTGATAACTGTATGGCCTATGATAGTGCATTCCTGGGGCATGAAGCAGAAGTTTGGCACTGGTACAAGGCAGAGGTCCATAAGAGAAAGTCTGATGATCAGTAACAACTCAGTATTGTCCATCAGAGTTGTAGGCCACACTAACTTGAGGAAGACTCCACTTCATGAGCTGGACAGGGTGATGTCAGCAAATCAGAATGTTCAGTTTCCTGCCATTGCTTTATACATATTTTTTTCCTTTTACTCCTTGTTTACTGCATTCTTCACTGTTCTTGCAGCTGACTCTTCCATAAGGACTTCTGCTACATCTAAGATGTTTTGCAGACTTAGATTGTGTACTGTTTGAAATAGCTGACAGAGAAGTTGCACCATTTGAGACACTACCCCCTCACACCTACGCTCCACTTTTGTGGCTCTCTTTGCATTGAGTTCTATTTAATTCAGGTGTGAAGGGTATCCCCCATGTGTATAAAAAAGGTGTTCAATATAGAGCAGAAGATGGGTGAACTGGAGCACTGTCAGGCCAAAATCCTACAGCGCCTGCAAGAACACCACCACAAACTCACCACACTTTGGCAATGGGCTGAGGATCAGGAAAATCGAAGCAGACGCAACAACATCAGAATACCAGGTATTCCCGAGGGCTCAGAAGAATCTAACACAGAGCGGTTCCTCAACGAAGGAATACCTAAAATGCTGGGAGAGAGATGGCACGGGCCAACTTAAGTAGAGAGATCACACAGAATCCCTGGTGGTCCCCGATTTAGAAATGCAACTCCACATCCCATAATTGCTTACTTGCTCAAATGTTCCACAAAAGAGAGGGTAATGATTGCTGCTCAGGACATTGGTGATATCAAATGACGAGGGGAAAAAATATCTTTCTTCAGGGACTTCGCTGCAGAGGTAGCAGCTCATAGGAAGGCCTTCATCCCTATTAAAAAGATATTGGATCAACATGGATTTAAATATGGGTTTCATCAGCTATCCTACCTGTTTGTCTCCAAGGAAGGGAAAGAAATAACAGCTGAGACACCATCTGAAGTAGAGAGGTGGATTTCCCAGCATTGGCCTAGACTCCCTCTGAAAATTTCAACTCCCAGAAGGCTTTGGAACTTGGGCCACTCAACTCAGGACAGGAGGAACCAACTTGCTGGTAGCAGCTCTGAGAGGGACCACTTTACTACCCGGACGGTCCTGCAAACAACTCTGTCCCCCAGGCCCTCTCGTTCTGCAAACTGGGCTGACAGCACTCCCGAAGGTCAACAAACCCCAAAACCCAGCTCTCCTCCTCCTAGGCTGCAGCGGGGCCCAGGTCTGACAACCAGGATACGACATCAGTCACAGGGTGACCTTGACTTTGCCTGCGAGGGCCCAGAGGCAGCCCCACCTGCTAAACATACCAAAGATGAACTCTCCTACACCAGCCAAGCGGAAAGTGCCGACATCGCAGATGACCTCATAATGGAAGTGGTTGCTGTCAATTCATGGGATGAATCTCCTTATGGAACAGATGAACACTCTGAGCTGGAGGGACTGCCAGTCAAACCGGGACTCTTATCATTTGCAGAAGCCCTCTCTAAGGATTTACATGTGGCTATTGCTGGCCTGGTTAAGAGGAAAGAAGTCACCCCACCTGACTGAATGCTATAAGTGTTCTCCTTGATTTTTTTATCAATTACTTTATCAAAATTGACTAGCTAGTGAATATTGATATCCGGGGAAATATAAGTGGGACTTGAGGGCTGAAGTACCATGATGTGACCTTTAGGGGTTAACAAGAAAACTGTAGTTCATGATCTAGGGGCATTGGAGGACACGATATAGCTGGTGGTAGTCGCATGGATGTAGACTCTCCAACTGTACTGGCATACCCACTGCAAGGAGACTGGGCATAGCTGATGACCTACTGCTTGCCCTTAACTCAGCCCCCCCCCCACTGGCTTACACACCCCGCAGGGTCATGCAGAGTGCCACTTTAGTGATTACCCCACCAGCATATATTGCATATCACCTGACTAAAGTACTACAGCATGTAATGTATCTAATGTACCCTCTCCCTCCCTCCCTCCTCCCTCCCACACTATTCCTTACCCTGGGTGGCCCACCTGCTAATCAACAGCTTAATCTGGTTCAAGGTCAGTTGGCATTCATCTGTATCCCCCTTCCTGGGTCATGCCTGAAAATAGGCAGGATTTGTCTAGTGCATTTACCCAGTCTACAAAAACTAAATAAATAAACAATAAAATAATCACTATAGGTGGGGAAGTCAGATTATAAACACTCTGCCGCAGCTGGGGAGGCAGCCCTGTAGTGCTCATCAGATGAGTTCCTAGACCCTCCTTCTCAGGCATTTGGCTGGCATGGCTGTGTGATCCTCCCTTTAGGCAAGTGGAAGATCTACACTTTTGTGCTCATGCCTAAATACCTTTAACTTGTTGCTTATACAAATCTGCTTTCGACTTTGTTAATTCAAGGTTACTGATTTAACGAATATCTTGTTTCCACCTTGTTTGTGGACATTCTTGTTGAACCTCTTGAATAACTTTATAACTAACTGCTTTGTTTAAACTGCTTGCTGGAGCATTGTATTCATCGGATTTCTTCTATTGTCAGGATTAGTGTGCTGAGACTGTCTCAGACGAACTCTTTCTCATCTTCCCTGTCACCTGACTTCTCCTGCTTCTCTCAGGTAACCTCTCTCCTTGCATTCACCCTTGGTGGAGTACTTGGTCGAGTACTAGGGCTGTGCATAGTCCAAATGGTATTTCCCGATACCATGAATAGTAGGCTTGCCGAATATTCGGATGGACATTCCGAATAGTTCACTATTTGGCTACTATTCGGGACGTACTATTCAGTGGGTGAGATTTCAAAATCTCACAGAGCTTCGCTGGCCAATCAGAGGCTGTTTTTGGAGCTCAGAGCCAGGAACACCATGTGATCTCCCCACTCTGAGTGTGTAGATGAGAGGAGACAGTTGTTTCTCAGAGAGCTAGCTCTGTTTAGTTTACCACTTGTAACTTTTATAACTGTTTAAAAAATGTTTTGTGTGTGATCCAGTTTTTACATCTGATCACCTTGCGACTGCATCTGACTGCAGTTTTGTTTTTCATCCTTGAAACTGGGCTCAGTTTCAAGGAAAAGGAGAGTCTGCATGTGAGTGAATCTGTGTGTGTGCTGCTGCATGCTGACTCTCCTCCCCCACTGCTTACAGTTTCACAGCTCAGCTGAAGCAGTGTGGTTTGATTTTTTGCTTAAGAACCAATTAGTTCTTATCAGGATTTTTTTTTTTTTTGTCAACAAAGTCCCATTTGGCTTTTGCATGTAGTGGGTAACTGTTACTGGGCTCAGTACCAGTGAGTGGCTCAAGCTTTTGCTGACTGCCCCATCCCCACTGCTGTGCTTGCTTAGCTTTTTGTTCCAAATCCACACACAGCCCCTGTGATATTTTCTATTTCTTTTGGAACGCAAATTGGTATTTTGCTGTAATCAGGCTTGGTTCCCTGCATAAGTGAGGTGTGATTGTCATCTGACTCCCTCTTATCTGCATTGCAGCATACCATGCACATACATCATCCGTGTGTGCGTTGTATTGTTGTTCTTGTAATCTGTGTCCTGCAAGTGCATGCACAGTTGTCTGCACGCATTTTTTTTGTGTGATATATAATGCAGCCTATTTTTTTCTCACTGGGTCAGGCTTGGCCCATTGAATTGTTGCTGACTGTAGTCTGGTTCTTGGCTCAGTTCCCTGCACAACTGAGTAAAGAGGGTGTCGCAGGTGACTCCTCCCTCCACAGCGCACTGCACCTGAGTGGTCTCCTGTGCATGTGAGTTTTTTCTTTTTTGTGTGTCTTCACACCCTGCGTGTCCACTACTGTGAGAGTGTACACGTACATTTTCTGTGAACTGCTTTAGTATTTCTGTGTGTGTCAGGTGTGACTCACTGGGTTCTGTGTGTTGTAAGTTGTTTGGTGCACCTTCAAAGCTTGAATTGCTGTACTGTATGACTGCACAACTGACACCGTACAAGTGAGAAGTTGTTTGCTAACTCCATCTCTTTCTAGTATCAGCTTGACTTTATTAGCTGCTACATACGCGGTGTTGCTATTGTTGTTTTCTGCAAGAAGCACCAACATAAACAAAGACACTAATCACAAATAATATACCCAGTAAGTTACAGACCATATCTTATCAATCCAGTAAACGTGCATGGTCCAGCCCAAGCAAGTCATCTTCACCACCAGTCGTAAGTGGTGAGGAACAGGGTGAGAGAAGGTCTGTTCGTATTCGCCGCTCTAAAATAGCTTTCTCCCCTGATAAGTCTTCAGGTTCTGGTGTCAGTAAGATTGGGGGTAGTACTAGTCCTACTATAACTTCAACTGCTTCCACTACTATTAGTAGTACTGCATTTGCAGCTCCATCATTTTATAAAAGTAGAAGGGCTTTACAGCTGACATCTCCAGTTATACAAGAACAGGAACCCACCCCCACTACCAGTGGTAGTACTATTCACACAACTTCCCCCATACAGGCAACATCGCCTATCAGTGTGCTCCTCCCCACCACCACCAGTGCCATGATTTCAGCAACCAGAACAGATCCTTTTTGTACTGTTGACACCACCACTGCCATAACAGTGTGCACTGTTATTTGTGCTCCTTGCACAGCCACTGTCACCACAACCATTGCTTTCATTATTAGTCCTGAGTGTTCTGCTGTCACCATGACTACTGCTGCCAGTATTGCAACTAGCTGTAATATGATGCCAATTTCTTTGACTGTAACTCCTGATTGTAATTCTGGCACCAGGACTACTGTCAACAGTGCTACTACCTTGCCAACTGTGCCCATGACCATAGGTACTGTGACTAGTACTGACCATGAGACTGTTACAACGACTGCACCAATTGTGTTGCCAAAATGTACTGTTGCTCAGCCTCGCAAGTTTCCTCTCACTACATTTTCTTTTGCTGATATGGAGGATTCTAAAGAAGAACATTCATCTGGTTCTGAATATTTACCAGAGCCTCAAGATTTGCTAAGTACATCATCTGACAGTGATACCCACCTGAGCAAATTTGGCGATGAGGCCGAATATGTGGCATATCTGTGTGAGAAGCGTGAATGTGCAGCTGCCAAAAAATGCAGTACTTCTTGTCATGGCAAGCAGGCTGGTCAGGGTCACCCTCCTCCTCCTCCTCCTAAAAAAACAAACAGTCCACCCTGTCCTTTCAAAGAGTTGTGTCAAGTTCAGCTCCATCTGATACACAAAGTAGTTTTACAACTACATCTGTTGCGGAGAAAGAAAGGGGTAGAACAACTGCATCCACTGCACCCAGGTCTGATAAGGGGAAAGGGGCAAAACATGCCCATTTTCGCCCTATTGAGGCCTGTACTTCCACTGTGAGTGCAAGGAAAAGTGTGGTGTGTCTGTATTTTAGTATTGTAAAAGATGATCCAACAAAGGCAGTATGCTGTGTGTGTGACTGTACTATAAGTCATGGTAAAAACCTTTCAAATCTCACAACAACATCAATGATGAACCATCTCCGAATGAAACATCCCAGTGCATTTCAACAATCCACAGCTGTTCCTCCCCCTCCACAACATGTGTCTGTCAGCCCCTCTTCTGGTACTGGTCCAGTAGATGCACAAAGTATTGTTAGTGATTCTATTACTGAGACAGACAGTGTGCCCTCAACTCCCCCTACACCACTTATAGCACATCCCCGTACAGGAGCATCACCCATTCTGCCTTCTTCTGCTCAATTGTCTATTACTGTAACACCCTCCACCATGGGTTCAAAGTCAAAATCAATGGGATGTGGTACCGCTTTGACTACACCCATCATGCAAGTCTTCCATGCCTGCACCAAATACTAGGTGTCACACTCTACAGCACAGCAGATCACCAGTTTAATTGGTGAGATGATGGCCTTGGATCTGCAGCCATTTTCCATTATGGAAAACACAGGTTTCCATAGGCTGCTGCAGCATTTGCACCCTAGGTATAATATACCATCACGGACCACATTTTCACATACTGTAGTACCCAACATTTACCATGATTTGAGAAAAGAAGTTGCACAGGCTGTTGGTGGAGTTTTCCACTGCACAACTGACATATGGACCAGCATAAATCAAATCATGCATTTATGTCACTGACAGCACACTGGTGTGTTGCAGATGTGGTAGTCACTGGTGGTTATAGTGGTACTGGTGCTGGTTCTGTCTTTTCCCCCTCTCCCTGCAGGTCTACTTTGCTAAATGTCAGTGTTATAGAAAAGACTTTGCCAGTCTCAGAGTCATGGCTATAAACATACTGTCATTCCTGCAAAAGATGTTGAGCCTATGGATTGATGCCAACAATTTGCAGGTAGGGTTTGTGGTCACAGACAATGCCACAAATATGATAAAATCACTTAGAGATGGCAATTTTGATGGGATATGCTGCTTTGCTCATACACTAAATTTGGTGGTGACAAAGGTTTTGGCAAACACAGCAGAGGCAGATCACACAGTCAAAGTAGCCAGAAGCATATGCAGCCACTTCCATCACTCTGTGAAAGCCACAAAACATCTGCATCAGCTACAAGAGCATCTTCAAATGCCGCAGCATCATCTCATCCAGGATGAACAGACCCAATGGAATTCCACCTACTACATGCTGCAAAGGCTTCTGGAGCAAAAGCGGGCCCTTCATGAGATGAGCATGGGAACTGATATGGTGGAGTCCTCAGACATCAGGACTGGGCTGTGATTGAGGGCTTGGTGAAGGTTTTAGCCCTATTTGAAAGGAGCACTCATGACCTTAGCTCTGATGCTGCACTGCTAAGTCAGGTAATTCCTGCTGTACAGATCCTGAAAAAAGCCATGAGGAGATTCAGTGAAAATGCTGAGAAAGATCCAAACCAGACATCAGGAACAGTGATATCCCTTGTGGAAAACCTCACCTCAGAACTAGAAGTTAGATTTTCTGATCTCTGTTCCAGTAAAAAGCACATATTTGCCACTATGTTGGATCCACATTTCAAGTGTGAGGTACTACACCTTATAATGCCCACTCACAGGGTTACAGACATTCAGAAGCAGACATACTCAGAACATAGTTTCTGCATCCTTGGGTCAATGAAACCAGCAGGTAACCCTATTGATGAGCCAGTCTCAGAATCACAAACTGAAAGCAGTATGGAAAACCTTGAGAAGGAGGGTGACTGTTGGGCTGAACTCAGCTCATCACTACAGGCTGAGCAACGGAAGAGAACAGAACAGAACAGCAGCCACAGTCAGCACCCAATCTGCTGAACAGTTATTTCAATGAGCCTCTAGAGTCTTTCTTCATAAATCCAGTGGAGTACTGGATCAAAAGGATGAAAGCATCTCCGCACTTGGCACAGTTGGTCCTTAAATATATCTGTTGCCCTCCTACCAGCGTACAGCCTGAATGAATGTTCAGCACTGCTGGGGATGTGGTGGAACCTCACTGATCCTCAGTTGACCCAGCACGTGTGGAACAACTTGTGTTTATAAAAATAAATCTACCTCACCTTGGGTACACATATGGCCACTAACAATTGCATTAAATAATTGTCTTGTACTGGGTACAACATTTGTGTGTTGTAGCATTGACCCAAACACAAGCCATTCTGTGTTAACCATCATTGTTTTGTTAGCAAATAAGCACATGTTAACATTCATATTCAAAGTCATACTAACACAAATCTGTGACCAGCACACTTTTGCTTTATTACTTCCACTTCCACTGTCATGGTGTATTCTTTTGAACGAGCATGCCCTGCAGTTCCCAGTGCCTAAAACTGTCACCCACCTATTGATTGCTGTTCCCAATACAAAATCCTCAACTGGTGTTGCTACATCTCTCATCCCCTGTGTTGCTCATGCCCATATTCCATCGATCCCTTTAACAGCTTTCCAGGTGCCAGTAACCAGTGTGGCATCACCAGTCTCTAGTATTTCACATGTATAAATATGACAGCCAACAGTGTGTCATCTCCAGTCTCAGTGTTTCCCATGCCTGAAATATGGCAGTTACAAGTGTAGCATCTCCAGTCTCAGTGTTAACCTTGCCTGAAATATGGCAGTTACAAGTGTGGCATCTCCAGTCTCAGTGTTTCCCTTGCCTGAAATATGGCAGTTACAAGTGTGGCATCACCAGTCTCAAGTATTTCAAGTGCATAAAATATGGCAGTTAGTGTGGCATCTCCAGTCTCAGTATTTCCCATGCCTGAAATATGGCAGTTAACAGTGTGGCATCTCCAATCTCAGGTATTTCACATGACTGAAATATTACTGTTACGAGTATGGTATTACTTGTCTTAAGTACTGTATTTCACATGGCCGAAATATTCCAGTTACCAGTATAGCATCACATGTCTCAGGTATTTCACATGATTGAAATGTTCTGGTTACCTGTATGGCATCACCATTCTCAAGTATTACACATGCCTGAAATATTCCAGTTATCAGTATGACATCTCCAGTCTCCAGTATTTCACATGACTGAAATATTCCAGTTACCAGTATAGCATCACATGTCTCAGGTATTTCACATGATTGAAATGTTCTGGTTACCTGTATGGCATCACCATTCTCAAGTATTTCACATGCCTGAAATATTCCAGTTATCAGTATGGCATCTCCAGTCCCCAATATTTCACATGACTGAAATATTCCAGTTACCAGTATGGCATCTCCAGTCTCCAGTATTTCACATGACTGAAATATTCCAGTTATCAGTATGGCATCTCCAGTCCCCAATATTTCACATGACTGAAATATTCCAGTTACCAGTATGGCATCTCCAGTCTCCAGTATTTCACATGACTGAAATATTCTAGTTACCAATATGGCATCACCCATCTCAAGTATTTCCCATGCCTGAAATATTCCGGTTACCAGTGTGGCATCACCAGTCCCAAGTAATTCACATGCCTGAAATATTCCGGTTACCAGTGTGGCATCACCAGTCTCAATTATTTTCCATGCTTGCAAAATTATTGCAAAGTGCTGCAGTATGCTGCAAGGAGCAGTGTAATTCAATGGCAGTTAATCTCTAGTCATCCAATATTTTGTGACAGCATTTACTGCAAAGTACTGAATTGCATCTTGTCTTGCTTCTCTGTATACTATTGATACATAATACAATTCCAGAGAAGGTGGTGAGTTAGACTACATGGACGATGACAGACAGGTGTCTCTTTATTAGATGGTCTCAAATATTTTTCTCCCCAAGCAAGCCTTTTAGTTCTTGTAGCATTGGGAACAGTACTACTACTACTAATACCACCAGCAGAACTATTATTACTACTGGTATCACCACCTGTTCCATCTATACATTCACTGTCACATCCTTTTGTGCAGTAGTAGGAGGGCATTAGTGCAAAGATGTTTTATGCAGGAAGCAGCAGACACCACCACCAGTGTTCCCACTGCTATCTCAATGGCTGCTACATCTACAGTCAGTGTGCTTCCCATCACCACCGGTGCCATTCACGCAGCAGCCACCCTTTCAGCTGTCACCATTATGGCAGCCACTGTTACCACTATTCTTATGCCCATGGCCAAAGCACCATCTACCCATGTCTGTGGATTTATGTGATAACCACGAAAGCGCAATCGCGATTGGTGGCAGGGCAAGTATATATCACAGAAAATCTATTTCAGTGATGTACACCCCCAATGCACAGGAAAACAGTGCCAGGGACTTAAATTTTGATTGTTCACGCAGTGGGCTTTGCCCCTTGCATTGCCCCACACCTCCCTACTAAAGAATTCTTAACTCCAGGGGGGGTGCATGTCGGGGGGGTGCAAAATCTGGAGGAAAAAAAATTGGTGGCCGGGCACACAAAAATGTAGGTTTGCCCAGACCTGAACCTGGAACCCTTGCACCTTTAGGCTGACAACCACCAACCACGTTATGGGGCCAGCTTGGCAGTCCCACACCAGGCCAATCCTTCCTCCCTTCTGTCATGCTGGACCCCGCCCCCCCACACATGAACACATATAGTGATGTCCTGTCGCTATATGCACCCACCTCCCCCATCCAGTCACCCTTCCTCAGCAGTAGCCCCTTCAACATGCACCAGGATTGAGTTGCCGTTATTGCAAGCACCCAACCGCCGATGCCGATGTCATGGGCTACCATATCTGTGACCATGAACACCCTCCAGTGCTGACCCAATGCAATGGTTGATATTGTTTTCGGAGTGCTATATGTGTGGTGTGATGGATCGAGTGTGCCGCATGTAGCTTGTGTTGCATTAATGAGAGCTCTGCATTGGTGGCTGAAGTCTTATTGAGGTGTATATGCTACACCAGGTTTAATGGATGATTAATGGTGTTGTTAAAGTGCTTTTTCAAAGTTTCCTTAAAAAACACCTTTTCTGGCCAAATAACGAATAACGAATACCAAATACCTGGGACCCGAATACTGAATATTCGGCCGAATATTTGGGAAAAGGTATTCGCACAGCCCTAGTGAGTACCTATATATTCTTGATAGCACAACTATAGAAATTCAGCACTCCAGGGCGGGAAGCAAATTAGTATCATGCAATGTTAAAGGGTTGAACCACCCAACTAAACAATCAGTGGTTCTCGGGCACTTACACTCCTCGCAGGCGGATATAGCACTCATTCAAGAGACGCACCTCACTGCAAGAACTGTATTGTGGCTTAAGAAGTCATGGGTAGGGACAGTAATAGCTAGCTCTGCAGCAAGCACATCCAAAGGAGTAGCCATTCTAATCTGGAAAACATGCCCATGGAAAGAAGACAAGGTTATATCCAACGGCCAAGGCAGCTGGGTTGTGGTCAGATTCTCAATGCCTGGGGGCCAGATGATATTAGCCAATGTTTATGGGCCAAATGCAGACTCACCTGAACTCTTCCTGGATCTTAACCAAGCTGTGGAATCTCTCTCTACGGGGTACTCTAATGCCCCCATTATGATAGGTGGAGATTTCAACCTAGCTCCAGATATTTTTCTGGATAAACCAAAACCCACTCCGCAAACCCATCCTAGAGCAGCACTCACTTTGCAAGGGATCATGGAGGAATGGGGAATGACCGATATATGGCGGCGGGATCACCCCACGGGGAGGGACTACTCCTTTTTCTTGCCAGTGCATGCCACCTATAGTTGTATAGATTTCTGGATAGCAAACCCTGCTTCGGCACAGGATATTACCTCCTCTAACATAGATAATATCCTTATCTCTGACCATGCCCCAGTTTTGTGTACATACATCCCTATGGGGAAAAGTGGCTCAGACACTAGGTGGTGATGCAACCCCATGCTGATCAAAGAGCCCTCATTCCAAGCTATTTTCAAAACTGCAGCCCAAGACTACTTCAACAACAATAAAGCAGTGGACACCTCTGCTGCAATGGTCTGGGAAGCCTTTAAAGCCATCCTGAGAGGACGCATTATTGCGTTTTTGGCTCACAGAAACAAGGCAAGGTGGGCTGACCTTAAACGTCTGCAATCTGAATTGTCAGTACTAGAGGCCAAGTGCAAGACTGCCTCAGCGTATATAGACACGGTGAATCTTTGAGAGATAGTAGGCCTGAAGTATCGCATCAACACTCTGTTCTACCAATGAGCAGAATGGCTCATGGCCCGGGCCAAGCATGCCAGTTGGGAATCTGGGGATAAGGGAGGGAAGCTTCTTGCCTTCCAACTAAAAAACAACAGGCTGCATCTCGAATACATGCCCTTTGGAATCACAGAGCGGAAGTGGTCACAAACCCTAAACAGATTAACAACTGCATGAAACACTTTTACCAACAGTTATATCAATCCCAGATTTCCTTAGACCCAAACCAATTAAGGGATTGTATGAGGGAATTCTGCTTCTCAGATGATATCCTTAACTCACTGAACCAATGAAGGATGCATTAGACAAACCGTTTACGGAGCCGGAGCTTCAACTGGCATTATCCCAACTTGCCAAAGGGAAGTCCCTGGGGCCGGATGGTATGACCACAGAGCTGTATCAACTTCTGAAATCTGAGATCAGTACTCCACTACTGTCTGCTCTCCAAGAGGCCCACATGACAGGTATCCTACCCCCAACAATGCAGGAGGCTCTCATCACTCTTATTTCCAAAAAATCTGATGACCAATTAAATTGTGCAAACTTCCGTCCCATATCCCTTATTTCTGTACATAATAAGATCATAGCAAACATGCTAGCCAGCTGAATAATGGACGTTATACCATCCATAATACACCCCTCCCAAGCTGGGTTTACTAAAAGCAGGGCTACTGCGGACAACATACATCTGGTCCTTAACCTCAAATGGCTCTCTCTTCACTCATCCATTCCTATGGCAGCTATGGCAGTGGATTTCTCCAAAGCCTTCGACTCCATCGAATGGCCCTATCTACATGAGGTCCTCCGTCTCTACAGGTTTGGCCCTTACTTTCGGCAGTGGATTCATGTATTGTACAATGAACCCATGGCCAGAATCCTCACCAATAAAGATGTCTCCTCACCCTTTTTACTGCAGTGTGGTACAAGACAAGGCTGCCCACTTTCACCCCTGCTATTTCTGGTTGCCCTGGATCCCCTTACCTGGAAGCTACAGGCCACTAAGAATATTCAGGGCATTCAAGTGGATGAACAGTCGTACCTGACAGCATCCTATGCAGATTACCTGCTTATTACACTGGCCCATCCTCTTGAAGCACTAGGTCCGGTTCTGGGGATCCTGCAGGCATTTGCCCAACTCTCAGGTCTTCAAAATAATGAAAAAAAGACCAGTGTAACTCCCTTGAATGCAGCATGCACTAAAGATTGTCTACAGGGCCTGGAGCTATCTTGGGCACCTAACAGTCTCTCCTACCTGGGTATCCATATCCCTTTTGACTGGAGACAGACTGAGTCCAGGAACCTTTCTCCTCTCCTAGCTCCCCTGACAGCCGAAGTGTCTCGCTGGCGCCGACTCAACCTCTCTCTCCCAGTGAAAGTTGCTGCACTACGTATACTGCTGTTACCTAATGTAGCGTATTTACTCAACAACTTACTAATAGCCCTGTCAGAAAAGGTTTTCCGACCTCTGGATAGATTAATCTCATGCTTCTTATGGGATGGAAAATAACCATGTTGGAGCATTCACAAACTGAGAGCTCACTGGTCCCAAGGTGGTATTGGACTCCCATGGTTGCAAGGATACCACTGGTCCTTCCTCGCTGTCCAGGCTGTTAAATGGTTTATCTCCACAACTTCCCCTGCCCACCCTGGGTACAGTTAGAGGCCCAACTTGTACAAGAGTTCTCCCTTGGCCTGCTCTTGACCAAGGCTCCCATACCCTTGAACAGTCTTACGCCGGCCATGGCCGATACCAGGAAGGCTTGGTTCTGACTCATGACGGCAGCCAAAACTGCGAATAGAGCATGCTCATTCCCATTCTGGTACCTTAGCCTATGGCATAGTCGGCTGTTGACAATGGATAATAAACCCTTTAACTGGACATTGTGGGACAGGAAGGGGATACACACTGTTCAGGATCTCTGCTTATCCAACTCCACTACACTCATATCATTTGAACAGCTTCAAACTCACTATTCCCTCCAACCTCAGGATTTCTGGAAATTTTTGCAGCTTCGCAATGCAGTGCAGTCCTGTAATTGGTCTCACACGACTGACCCAAAATGGCACTGGCTATCTACTCTACATCTAAATTCCCCCTTTCGTGGGCTGGCTGGGATGTTCTACACCACATGGCGTGATGCACAACCAGACCACATGGATGCCTGTCGGAAAGCAAGGGCCACCGATATAGGTTGCCATATTATGCCGGAGACCTGGTCACGCTGCCTTCAACTGGCCCATTCCGTCTACAATGACACAAACAGCAAACTGATACAGCTTAAAATCCTCCTTTACTGGTACCGTACACTGGCGGCCCTACACAAGTGGGGCATTCTACCTCATGCAGAATGCTGGAGATGCAAGCACTCCCCAGCCAATATCCTGCACTTGCTGTGGCAATGCCAGGCCTTGGTACCTTTTTGGTCTGCGATCGCAATGGACTGCTCTGTGGTGTTGGGTCAGCCTATAGATCTCTCCAGCCGCATGCTTTTGTTATGGGACAGCCCCCCCCACAACAATTTGTCTTGCAGCAGCGAAACTGGATCCTAGCAGCCATTTTGGAAGCTAAGCAGCTTCTGCTTATGACCTGGCAGCAACCCTCTCCCCCCATTGTTTCCATGTGGCACTCGGCTATGGCTAGGCTGGCTATCTTTGAAAGGCTCACCTATGCCAGTAGAGGGCAATTACCACGGTACTACAGCAAGTGGGAAGCTTATCTCAACTCAGCACTATGCCACATTGACACCCCCAACCATGTAACCCTCCCAGTTAAATAGCATATAAGACTTTATCTTCCCACCCGGTTAGGCTGCAGGATGGAATCCTGCCTTATCCCACTATTTTTCTATAGTGGGAACCTACATCCCCCTGTCTCCACTATTATCTTCACCTATCTTTTTTCCTTTCCTCTTCTTTTACACCTTTTGAGAATGCTATGCAATGCAGGGCCCCTGAGGGCAATGGAGAGACTTGGTATCTTTAAGAAGGTTGACTCTACAATAGGTATGTTGATGTTCTGTAGCTGTATAAAGTGATAAATTAGTGTATCACTGAATTAAAGTTTTACTATATATTAGATACGTATATTGCTTTAGGATGATTTTTTCCTGATACCTTTATATCCTAAATGTATCAGATAAGGTTACTGTCTGTTAGATGCAGGAAAGTAATGTGCAAGCTATGTTGATGCCTATTACGCACTTCACTATGTATATTTCAATGCTTGATGTATGTATTCTAATAGAAAATAATAAAAACTATTCTATGATAAAAAAAGAAAAGAACTATAGTACTGCAAACAGTTTGGCACAGCTACATGGATTCGACAGTGATAATTGCTTTGTCAAAGATATAGTAAGTTCCAAAAGTGGAATTCTAGAGGCATTTGCTATTAAGGGTCAATGTGTCTCAGTTGGTAGCACATCTGCCTCTGAGCCAGAACATTGTGAGTTATAGTCCCCACTCTGGGATTGGGTTCATACCATAAACGCTGGACCCCTAAAGCAGTTCTTGGGGGGTGGTGTACTACTGGGATGTGCCATCCTTTGCTTGAACATTAAATTGAGGTCCCTTCTACCAATCTCTGGTTTTGTCCAGGTGGAAGTAAAAGAACCCAAGGTACTTTTCTCATAAGAATAGGGGATTTTCCTTGGTCTCCTGGCCAAAATTCACTTTCCCACAAAACCGGTTCATGCAACTATCCAAGTCTATGTATAGGTGTTGATGTTTGAAATGGCTGCCACTACATGTTCCATCACTTCACTACCAGTCTGTCTTTGCTTTTAAAGCAATGTGTACAACGTGCATGAAAACTGATACATAAATGCTTCTTCTTCTTTTTCTATGATATAAATTTGTAGCACATTTTATTAATTAGTAATTTATGAAATTTCCACTTTAAATTTTAAGCTACTAAACACAATTTCTAGAGCTTTGTGTGATCTTAGGACCCATTGCTATTGGTGTATGCATTACAAATTTGGGCTATATACCTGCAATGGCAACAGAACTACAAAATTCACATTTTGGGAAAATGTTCACAAAATTTTGCAAGTAATTAAATTGTGAAATTATGAAGTTCTGTATATTAAAATGAACTTAACCATTCCCCAGCCCTTTTAGCAGTTTCTTTTTTTTTTGGGCACCTTGCACACTCCCTGACCAGCCACTCCTGCACCCCACCGGCACTCTGTCCCCACTGCCAACCACCACCCCACATTACAACCCCTTGGGTAACCCAACATTTCCCTTCATTGGAAGGGTTCTCCCCCCCTCCATGGGGAAGGTGCCAGTGGGGATGGCCAGCACAACTTATTTGGCCCGGGTGCTGCTGGGGTTGGTCCAGGATGTCCGGGGCTTCATGGTGGTGGGGGACTGGCAACCATCATCTGGCCAGTCATGATGCCTTTTCCTGGTTTTCTTTCTGGGTGCACGATATGCCAGGATGTCAAGGCATGAGCTCCTTACGCAGCAGGACCCAATATGCTATCATACCTCTGGCCTCTACCAGAGGTCAGCAAACACCGGGCTGTGTACCCCCTCCCCCTGGGAGATGGTGAGCCATCATGGGACGCTTGAGCCATCTCCCCCCAGCTGGCCTTCTGACACCCGGGTCCATTCTAAAACCCAAGTCATTGGCATCACAGGCAGAAATCCAACCACTGCATTGGCGGGCCAACTGGTAACAGTTTCTAATATTCTTCCAAGAAAGTTATGCCAGCAGATTTTCAGATATCTGGATCCAAAGGCTGAGTGTAAGCACAGAAATATTTTCAGGAAATTTCACAAAACAATAAACTGCCAGATTTGAGCCCCTGTATGTTCAAAACCACTGGTCCAAATGTCATGGAACTTAGCATTCTTTTAAGACTCCTTTCAAAATATAAGCTTGCCAATAGTCAGGTCTCTAGCTGCATGAGTGATTGTGTTAAGGCCAAACAAAGAATTTTGAAAAACCTGTAAAATTCCACAAAATGTTCTACATTTCACAAAATTTCAGAGGCATTCAAGAAATGCAGAATTTGTTAACTTCACAGAGTCCAAGACTGAACACAGGGACTGCTCACTTTTGAATTTCCTTGGCTGCTGCAGACATCACACACACATGTTTAAAAATGCAATACTGTGTCATGCTGGGCAACGGTAACAGAAATTGGGGCTGAGCAGACTGTTCCACGGGAGATGCGGATCCCCAGAGTGAACCCGCAATCCACGGACCTGGATAAATATGGAATTTGCCGCAGAAGTCTGGTTCCAGGTCTGTGAAAATGCCATTTCTGCCATTTTGTTTACTGTTGCCATGGGGATGCCATTGGCACACTCGCTCCACGTATAGACAGCCAGCAGCATCCAATCAGGCAACAGACAGTCATGTGATGCACTCATGGTATGTAACCCTGCTGCGTGTGCAACTTGGCCCAGACGAGAGACGAGGATGGACTGAGGTGCATGAGCACTTTGGCAGAGATGCTACCAGAAAAAGTTGCCAAACAAGACAAAAAAAACACCCACAAATATAAAAAAAAAAAAATTATGCAGGGAGAGTCAGAGAAAGAAGACTTACCAGGGCGAGGGCTGGGGAAGTGATTGTTGGGGGAGGGTGACAGTGGGTCGGGAGTCGGAACATGGAGGGACTGGAGAAAAGAGGAATTCAGAGGGACTGGGAAGATAGTGGTAGCCTGGGTGGCTCCCGGTAGAAACATAGAAACATAGAAGTTGATGGCAAATGAGGACCGCAAAGCCCAACCAGTCTGCCCATTTTTTCTACCTTATGAATGTGCCATAGGACTGTTCTCTGTCAATGGCCTATCTATTCATATTCATCTTTATTGCTCCCTTATGCCTGTCCCATGCATGTTTGAAGCCCTGCACTGTATTCATATCCACCACTTCCTGAAGTAGGCCATTTCATGCATCCACCCTGTGAAAAAGAACGTCCTCACATTCCCCCTTAATCGGCCTCCCTCTAATCTCATGCTGTGTCCTCTTGTCCTGCTATTTTTCTTATATTTAAACATGTTAGACTCTTTCACCTTGTTAATGCCCTTAAGATGTTTGAATGTTTCAATCATATCACCTCTCTCCCTCCTTTGCTCTAGGGTATACATATTGAGCTCCGTTAATCTGTCCTCATATGTTTTCTGATGCAGTCCCTGCACCATTTTGGTTGCCCTTTCTGGACTGCCTCCATTTTGTTAATGTCCTTGTGCAGGTGCGGCCTCCAGTACTGCATGCAGTACTCCAGGTGGGGCCTAACCAGTGTCTTGTAAAAAGGGATTATTACCTCCCTCTTATGACTTGTGATACCCTTACTAATACATCCCTACATCCCTCTAGCCTTACCTACTGCTTTAGTGGTCAGCTTGGATGATTTCAGGTCATCTGCAGGGTTTTAAATAATTGATTAGCAGTTTTTTTCTTGGGATGATACTAACTGTACAGAAAGTATTTATATAGATTTTCTAGAAGTGCTGTGCTTGTTAAACACAGTGAAGCAAGAGCTATGCATTTTCACAAAGATTTAGCACTTTTATGAGCAAAACGCTAATCAATTTTTAGAGTTAAATAAATCCCTGATCTGTGTTGACGATGCCCAAGTCTCTTTCTTCCCTTGTGTTTGCCCACAACTCCCCTACCAACCTATAGGTGGCTTCAGGATTTCTCTTCCCTATGTGCATGTTCTTGCACTTCTTTGCGTTAAAACCCATTTGCCACTCTTCTGACCATTTTGCCAGTTTATCCAGATCTCTTCTCATTCTGCTCACCCCATCTGGATCATCTACTCTGTTGCAAATCTTGGTGTCATCTGCAAACAGACAAACCTTACTCTCCAGTCCATCTGCAATGTCACTGATGAAGATATTGACGAGGACTGGCCCCAGGACTGATCCCTGAGATACCCCACTTGTGACTTGCATCTCTTCTGACTGTATACCATTTACCACCACTCTCTGTTTTCTGCCTGCCAACCCGTTTGCCACTCGGTTGACGAACTTCTGACCCAGCCAGAGCCTACCTAGCTTATTAATCAATCTTCTATGTGGAACAGTATCGAAAGCTTTGCTGAAGTCAAGGTAGGCAACATCAACTGCTCCACCTTGGTCCACCACTCTGGTTACCCTGTCAAAGAAATCTATGAGATTAGTTTGACAGGACCTTCCTGTTGTAAACCCATGCTGTCTTGGATCCTGTGCTACTATGGATTCCAGGTGTTGCACTATCTTTTCCTTAAGGAGTGCCTCCATAATCTTGCCCACTACTGATGTAAGACTGACTGGTTTGTAGTTCCCTGCCTCCTCCCTGCTACCACTTTTGTGGAGCAGGATCACATGAGCCCATCTCCAATCTTCTGGGACCTCTCCTGTGCTCAGATACTCACTAAACAGTTCTGATAATGGCTCTGTTATTTCCACCCTTAGCTCCTTTAGTACCCTGGGATGTATGCCATCCGGTCCCATTGCCTTGTCCACCCTGAGCTTAGCGAGCTCTTGTAAGACCCTTTCTTTTGTGAAGGGACTAGTGCACAACTCCCTCCACCTTGTATCCATGGTGCTGAGCTGTGGGCCCTGCCCTACCTTCTCCTCAGTAAATACTGAGCATAAGTATCTATTTAGGATAGATGCTTTTCCTTGATCCTCCTCCTCACATTCCCCCTTATCCCCTTTGATCTTAGCAATACCCCCCTGGACTTTCTCCTTTTATTAACATATCCATAGAAAGTCTTGTCCCCTTCTTTTACTGTTCGTGCTAGTGTTTCCTCAGTTTGGGCCTTTGCCTGCCTTACTGCCTTCCCTGCTTACCTTAGGGAAGTTTGGTATGCCTCCCTAACTTCGTCCTGCTTCAGTTCCTTATATTTACTGAAGGCCAGCCTTTTGGCTCTGACCTTTTCTGCTACCGTTCTTGAGAACCAAAGTGGCTTCCTCCTTCTTTTGCTCTTGTTTTTCTCTTTAACGCAATGGGATGTTGCTTCAAGTATTGCATCCTTAATGCTTGCCCACTTTGCCTGTACCCCCTTACCTGTATTTCTTCTTGCCAGGGCTAGCTTAACTCTGTTGGCCATCTTATCAAAGTCAGCTCCTCTGAAGTCCCATATATTTGACTTGGAATGGGATGATTCAGTTCTAGTGGCCAAACTGAACCATACCATGTGATGGTCCCTGACCCCCAGGTAACCTTCTACCTGGAGATCTGTGATCCCTTCCCTGTTAGTCAGTACTAGATCTAGGATAGCCCTGTCTCTTGTGGGTTGTTGTACCAGTTGTTTGAGGACCTCCCCCTGCAGGGAATCCACCACGTTTCTAGTTCTGGCAGATGTTCCTGCTGGTATTGACCAATCTGTATCCGGCATGTTGAAGTCTCCCATTATCAGAACCTCCCCTTTAACTGTCATGTTTTGTATATCTTCTAACAGTAATGTGTCTATGTCCTCCCCTGGTCTAGAGGCCTGTAGACAACCCCAGTTCATATGGCTGTCCCATTTCCTGCTTCCAGGGTGACCCACAGTTCTTCTGGCTCTTTATATGTATTCTGAATTTCTATAGCTTTGATATTTTCTTTGACATTAAGGGTCACTTCACCCCCCCTTTTTGTACCTCAATCTCTTCTGAGCAGTACATAGCCGGCTACTGAAGTCTCCCAAGTGTAGTTACTAGTGAACCATGTTTCGCTAATGGCTACTATGTCCAGTTTAGCTTCTGTCATTGTTGCATTCAGGTCTGGGATCTTGTTTCCCAGACTGCAAGCATTTGTGTACATAATTTTCCATTGGTCAGATTTCAGTGTGTTAGTTATTGAGCGAGGTCCGACGTTTCCCCTGTGTGTCGTATGGGGAGCTGGACCTTTTCCCTTACCTGGTGATGCAAATGAACTATAAACATGTTGAACTCCTGTTTGATAACTAGCTGAGGGGGGAGGGGTGTTCTTCCCATTCGACGTATCGGGTGCTGCACCCCTCTCCCCATTTGCTAGTTTAAATGTTCTGTAAAGATGTCAAACTTCTGCCCCAATGCACTGACTCCCTCCTTAGTCAGATGCAGTCCATCGAATTTAAAGAACTTTCGCTCCCAAAACTGTTGCCAGTTACCTTCATATTTGTGTCCTTTTTCCCTTCCCCAGCCCTTGAGCCACATGTTTAGCTCCCCTATCTCCCCTTCTCTGACATTTCATCCATCTGCTCCCTCTCCCAGACTGGCAGTATCTCAGAGAAGGAGATGCCAGACAAAATGGATGACAGTTTGTGATCCAGCCTGGTCAGGTGTTCATTGGTCTCCACAACTGACCAGCTAGTGAGATTGTTAGTCCCTATGTGTATCAGGACATCAGTGTTTTCTCCTGCTTCCTGCACAATTTTAGCAATGCAGTCAGTGTCTCTCCATGCTGATGTACCTGGGAGACATCTAACCATTCGCCCTGGCTGGAGGTAAATATCAACTCCTCGAATCATGGAGTCTCCTACGATCAGAAGTGTTTTGGATTTCCTTTTTGCTTTTTTGTTTAGGTCCTTGTGTTGGGGGTGTTTTGTTGTGCTAGCTCCTGTGCTGCAGTGTTCCCTGCCCCTTTGTTTTATTTCAGAGACAGAGGCAGATACCTGTTTGTAGTTTTTATATGGTTTGTGGAGGCAATACGTTGGAAAGCACTGAGTAATGGCACACCCGATTTGCTCCTCCTAACCACCTGCCAGCCTCTCTGACCAACTACCCTCTGCAGTTGAGATGCTTCTGTTGGATGTTGGGGAAATGACAAAATGAAAGGCAGTTCTTATAATATATTTCCTCCTGAATATGCAATTTGAGGCACGCAATCTTGCCCATGCTACCTGGAGCTGAGCCCTTAGATCTCCAATGGTCCAGCATGTAGGACAGTGTCCTAAATCCTGTATAACTGCCCTTTTGAAAAGTGTCCCACAGTATCTGCAGTTAATAATATCCATTCCAGATGAGTTGCTAGCTTTATAACCTGATCAGAGTAATTAGAAGGAGGAAAATGAAAGCAAAGGTTTTATTTTGTGTTTTGTTTATATTTGTGCAACTTGTTATAACAAGTTAAAGTACTTGTGCCCCTGTAAATGAGGTCACTGTGTTTATATCCCTCTGATCCTCCCCTTCCTGCTTTGTTACAGGAAATGCCATAACTGTGCTACCCTATAAAAGGGGTGTATCATGGGGTGGATGAGGGTGGGTGGCTGGGCCCTTCCCTTGCCACAAAAGAAGAACCATGGATGAAAGAAACAAGGAGGTAAGAGCAGAAACAATCAACCAACAACAAATGCAGTAGCCCTGAAAGCTTAGCCTAATGATAGATAAAAGCTGTAAAACCTGTAAAGCACCATGTGTAATAATTTCACAGAAGATATACCCTGCAAAAAAACATTATGCTACAGAGAAAAATAAAGCAGTAACAGAAGATATACCTTGCAAAAAACATATTGAATCAGAAGATTACAGCAGTAATCTGTAAGCACAAACCTGTAGGCACACCCTGTAATAATGCAGCAGAATGTATACCCTGTAACAACAATTTGGCTCAGAGAAAAATATAGTAAAATGTTAGCAATAAATAGTAACAACCCTGTGAGTACAAAAGAAAATAACACACAGTAAATCTGCCTAGCCAAAAGAAGCCTTACTCTTTTTCCTTGCTCTGATAAGGTTCCTTGCTCTGTACTTACAAGCAACCTAGAAGAAAAGAGCTCAGGTAAAGCTAGGTGCCTTTGTCAGCAAACCTAGTCTTCCACTTAGCAAACCTAGTCTTCCACTAGGGGATGCAAAAGGCAGGCAGTGTGGCAGTGTGAATGTATGCTCATGAGCAAGGGCAGGCTGGCAATATCTTTGACTTGTTCCATTGCAGAAGATTCAGAGGAGAGAGGGAGAGACTACTGGAGGCCCAAGAGAAATTTTACAGTTACAGAAAATCCCAAATGACAGTTTTTTTTCTTTTTTTGGCCTCAGAGAGCGTAGCTGTGTACATGACCAAGGACAGGCTGGCAAAATCTTTGACTTGTGCCATTCCAGATCCAGAGGAAAGAGGGAGAAACTACTGTGGGGGTCCAAGAGAGATTTTACAGTTACAGAAAATCCCAAATTAAAGATTTTCTTCTTTTCTTGGCTTCAGAGAGTGTACCAGTGTGTACATAAGAAAGGGCAGGCTGGCAAAATCTTTGACTTGTGCCATTCCAGATCCAGAGAAGAGAGGGAGAGACTACTGGGGGCCCAAGAGGGATTTTACAGTTACAGAAAATCCCAAATGAAAGTTTCTTCTTCTTTTCTTGGCCTCAGACAGTGTAGCAGTGTGTACATGAGAAAGAACAGGCTGGCAAACTCTGTGACTTGTGCCATTCCTGATCCAGAGAAGACAGGTAGAAACTACTGGGATCCAAGAGAAATTTTACAGTTAAATAAAATCCCCCAATTTTTTTCCTAGCTTCAGTGTGGCTGTGTGTACCGGGCAAGGGCAGCAGGGTATCAAAATAAATCTTTGACTTGTGTCATCCAATCACGAATCACAATCACTTGTTAACATTCATTCACAATCTTGTCCAGAGAAGGAAGATAGAGAGAGACTGCAGAGGGGCTGATGATAAATGTAACAGTCCAAGAAATTCCAAATAACATATAGAATAGTGCATGGGGAACAGTTGACAACAGGGCTATTCTTTCACCGACTTGGCACCATGACAATGGATTACCTCAAGAGTGCAGCTTGAGAGGTAATCCGTCATCATAGTGCCAACGAGGTGAAAGATTAGACCTGTTGTCAACTGTTCCCCATGCACTTTTCTTTATAGTGTATGGTGGAACGTCATTTTTTTGGGAAAAAAAATCACTACAGCATGTTTCTGCTTCAAAACATTTTTACTGGGGCACTAGAAGGAAAAAATAACTTTACATTTTGAACATTTTCCCGCTTGACATTTTAACTGTTGAAGAACTTTACATTTTGAACATTTTAACACTAAACATTTAAACTGTTTAAAAACTCACATACAGCAGCACCTGGAACAGCAATTCACAATCTGTGGGGAAGAGCAGAGAAAAGGGGTCGGTAGTGAGGATCACATTTCATCACTCAGGAAGCTATGTAATTGCCGCATGTCATTACTCGTTTTTTTTGCCGTTTTTTTGTTTTCCTGATCAAGGATGAATCTATCCCATTCCGATAGTGGCTTTGACAGTACTGCCGCCGACATTCTGCTTTCGCTATGTGTACTGTCTATGGAGTGAGCCCTAACTGTCAAATGCTGCTCAAGGACACAGTGTGTGACGTGCACAGTGCAGCAGAACAAAAAATCGTTCTGCTGCACTGCGAACATCACTAGTGCAGGTGAACAACATCTTGACAGCAATGGATTTCAGTGGAGAACGATGTTCCACCATATACTATAATTTATTTTCCTGGCTTCAGCATGGCTGTGTACAGGGCAAGGGCAGTAGGGCGGCAAAATAAATCTTTGACGTGTGATGTCCAGAGTGGAGAGAGACTGCAGGGAGGCCCAAGATGAATGTAACAGTCCTAGAAGTCCCAAATATTTTTTTTTCCTAGCATCAGTGTCACTGTATGTACAGGAAAAGGGCAGCAGGGTGGAAAAATAAATCTTTGACTTGTGACGTCCAGAGGAGAGAGAGAGAGAGAGAGAGAGACTGAAGGGGGGCCCACAATAAATGTAACAGTCCTGGAAATCCCAAATAAAATTTATTTTCCTGGCTTCAGTGTGGCTGTGTGTACAGGGCAAGGGTAGCAGGGTGGCAAAATAAATCTTTGAGTTGTGCCATCCAATCACGAATCACGATTGCTTGTTAATGTTCATTCATGATTTCATGTATTAAAATAAAATACTGTTCAGACAAACAACATACAAGATGATGAGCCTGTGCTGCTGGCTGTGGGTGGCCAAGGGGATATTCTGACTTTGTAAATTGTAGCAGGCTGTTTATTGTACAACACAAGTAAAGTACTTGTACTGTACACATAAGTGTCATCATCATCATCACTCATTCCCCATTATTCCTCCTTATTATCAATAGTTTTATAGTATATCATGTTACATTACGTATAAGCATTAACCGACCCCCAGTGTGGGGCTGTGCTGTGTGCGGTTATGCACCAGATGTGTCTGCATCTCCAATTCAGATTCTGAGGCACACTTAACAGTTGCTGAATTTGGTCACTTAACAGTAACTAATTGTATTGTAGGAGTCAGTCCGGTAATCTTGGAAGGAACTGGAGGTAGACTGTTGTGCTGTCGGTGTGCTGTGTACAGTCATGAGTCATGACAGTGAATTTGTCTCTGGCCTGTGGGTGAGAGTCATCAGAAGGACATTACATTAGTTAGAGGGATCCTTTGTTACAGGTTAGACTACTAATAAAAAATGGATCAAAGTGTTGATGAGGCACATTCTGTTTCTCAGGTAGGCAGTGCCACTGCAACAGATAGCAATCAGCCTGAAAGTGGAAAACAAAATAAAACCCCAAAAAGTGATTTATTCACATCTAAGGTTTAATCTTCCAAGCAAATGCTTGAATCCAAAAAAGGTGAATGTCTCAGATCATCATCAGTCCCAAGTAAAAAAAAAAGTTATGTCATTAAAAAAACTAAAGCCGTGGTAGGTACCACCCACAGAGGCACCCGACGGTATGGAACAATTGCATACTATGCTACTGCCAGTTCCTCATCCAGTTCTTCTGAGGCTGAACCCAACGAGGGTAATAATAATAAAGATGAAGAGAATGATCAGGCAGCAAAAGTTTTACTGGAGGGGATGGAAATTGTAGATGAGGAAGAAACAGACAGAAATGTTTTGATTGTGGAGGGGGGGCAGTGGGAATAAACTACAAGAGGAACAGGCCCAAGAAAAATCTGAAGGGGGGACCCTGAAAAGGTGACCAAGATGCCATGCCTTCCTGGGAAAAAACCAAAAAATATATAATCTTTTGTTTGGTCATACTTCTTCATTAGTGCTTCCAATGAGTTGGTAGCAACATGCGCTATTTGTAAATGGCCAGTCAGCAGGGCCAAAAAGAAAGGAGCATTGGGAACTTCAGCACTAAAAAGTCACCCAGACAGATGTTATAACATTACTGATAACTCCAGTTGTGAGTCTCAAAGCGAACGTGACACTGATAGCTCACTACACTCAGGGGTAACTACCATAGATGAAAGCAGTGTCAACCCCCGCAGCACTACTGAAACACCTCCACCACCTCTTCCTGCCATTCGAAGGACTCCTCTGACTGTTACTGAACGTGACAATGTGTTTAAAAGCCCTCCTCCTTCAAGAAGACAGCTTACCATCTCAGAAACATATGAGCATAATGCCAAATATGCCTCCACTCACCCTGTTGCTGTTACAATAACCAAAACAATTTCAGAAATGATAGCTGTTGATTTGCTACCATATTACATGGTTGAACATATAGGATTCAGGTGGCTGATTGAGTACCTCAAACCTCGATGTAGTATACCATTCTGGAAATACTTCTCAGCAACAGGGATTCCAGCTCTTTATGATGTCATATGTAAAAAATTGAGACACGTCTTGTGCAATGCTGTTGGGCGGGTGGTGCATCTCACAACAGATGTCTGGGCAAGCTGTCAGCCTGAACCTTTCATGTCTATCATGGCACACTGAGCATGTTTCAATAATTCACGTGGGAGTGGGGACAGTGAAGCATCGCAGTTTGCTGCTCTAAGAATGTTTTATTTTCCATCTGAACATAGCTCCAAATACCAGTACAGAAATGGATCACTTCACAGGGACTGTCAGTTGGCTTTATAGTTGCAGATAATAGGTCCAACATAAGGAAGCCTTGGAGGAGGGGGGCTTTGTTCACATCCGTTGCTTTACGCATGGCTTAAATTTAATAGTTCACGGTTTTCTCAATGACGACAGGGAGACTAAGGCTCTCCTTAGCACTGCTAAAAGAATATGCACTCATTTCAGTCACTCAAGCAAACCCTGCCACTTGTTTGAAAAAAATACAGCAGGAGCACAGTTTACTTTTGCACAGACTGATCCAAGACATTTCTACTTGATGGAATTTGACCTTTTATATGTTCCAAAGTCTGCTGGAACAAAAAAAAGCTGTCAGGCAGTACACCTTAGAAAATAAAATTGGTGATGCAGACATCTGTATTACTCCACCACAGTGGGCCATGCTGGAGTTTCTAATTTTCCTGCTCCAGCCATTTGAGAAAATCACCAGGGAGTTTAGTGCAAACACAGTAACTCTCAGCCAGGTGATACCCCCAATAAAAATTTTAAAATTCAAATTGAATCTGATTAGGGAAAGTTAGAGAAGTTTGACAGTTCCATGATCACACAGGCTGCCAGTGCTGCTGCTGACACATGCAGGTTGCCCCCCAGAATACAACAAGATCTAACGAGACGTATGATGAAAAAAATTGAAGAAGATGACAAATTATGTAAAATGCTTCATTCTGAATACTACATTAAAGCAACAATCTTGGACCCATGATATAAATTGAAGCAACTATTGAGAAATGATGATGACACTTGTTTCGAGATAAACAAACAAGAAATAATTGATGAGGTGCGTGCTGTCATGGAACACAATACAACAGCAACATGGCATTCAGAATCTTCTTCATGACACAGCATCAGGTGGTCTATCCTCTACTGTTGTGGCATTTTCTCCCTCTTCCTCCTCACCCACTGCAGCTAAATCTTCTTCTTCACCATCAGCCAACACTGTCCCATGGTCACTTTGTTCAGCTTCATGTCTCTGGAGTCACTTAGAAGATGCAGTTGTAACATCTTCATCTGCCTCTTGTAACACAGCCTCAGCACAGATCATTGTTGAAATATACCTGACAGACCCCAATATCAGCAGGAATGCTGATCCTTTAGAATATTGGAAATCCAGACAAAATATGTGGCCTTCTTTAGTAAACATTGCAAGGAAGTACATGAATTGCCCTCAGACTAGCATGTGTTCAGAATGATTGTACAGTTCAGCTGGTAACGTCATTACTAACACACAATCCTGTTTGACACCAGAAAATGCTAAGCACCTCACATTTCTCAAAGTCAACCTTCCTCGCTTTAATTTCAAATATGATACCTGAATAAAACATACACTGGCTGCTCTGAGCTGGCCCTATCCACAAAACACTTTCAAAAATTTGTGCCTTTGGTGAAAATCATTTATGAATAGGGTCTACTACATGAGGTGGCAATTAATTGCAACAACTCAGGTCAGGATGGACTAGGCCAGGCCACTATTACTTGAGCGATCACATGAGAAGCACAGAATAGAAAAAAAATGATAACATCAGTGGGTTCAGAGTCCAAATACAGCAAGCAACTGCATTTCATGTCACAAACTTACTTGGTGGTATCTGGTACCACTATCTGATCTGGAAGGAAGGGTAGTGCTGTCTACTACTACTACTATCATTTTTTGTCCTCACAAGTCACGACTACTACTTATCACTTTTTGCCCTTAATCCAGTCCTTACTACAACTACTTGTCACTTTTTTGCCCTCAGCAACTGATCCTGACTGTACTGTTTTAATTTTTGTACAGTGCATGGCTTAGCAGATGACTGAAACCCAGAAACTGAATACTCTTTGTATATTTCTCATGTCCCCCATATATGACTGTGAATACTTCACAGAAAAAAATGCTGCTAAATTGAAAATTCATATCCTTTCTTTATTGTTTGTGTGTGCATAGTGTGCTAGCCTGGTTACATCTCACTTACAGTAACTGGGCTGAGATTATTATATTACTGTATTTTATTTTTGTTACTTAAATTGCAGTGGCTGGCAGCAGTTGTGGAACTAGAAAGGATGTAACTGTGTTGTGTGTCTGTCATCAGGTCTTCAGGTGGCAGTGGCAAACTTATTTATGACTGCAGCACACTTGACCGATGCGATGTATGATTGGCTGCCTGCCTGGGTGGTGGTGATCACTATGTCTTTCATTTTTCTTCTTTAAGGATTCAGCGTGTTGATCAGATTCAGTAGAAGTAGTTGTAGTACTAGAAAACATTACCACCTCTTGGACCAGGTAGTGTACCATATACCACAGTACACTGGGGCATACGAAACAGTTGCATCATTTACATGGGTAGGGTGGGTGGGCTTTCTTAGTGCTGCTCATTTGATCATTCATATCCACTTATTTTGCCTTTTCTGCTCTGACTGGAATATCCATCAAAATGATGCCCACACAACACCATTAATAAAAACATTGGGATGCAGTGGTGGATAGGAAGAGGTATCACCACCAGAAGGATGGCAGTGGTGCTGTCTCTGTACAGATTGCTGGTAATACCTCACTTAGTAAACTGCGTACAGTTCTGAAGGCCACATCTCTGGAAGGACACAGACATAGTGGAGGCAGTCCAGAGGTGGGCAACTAAAATGGGAAGGGGTCTGCATCAAAAGCCCTATGAGGAGAGACTATATGAAATGACTATGTACATCCTGGAAGGAAGGGGGTAGAAGAAGGATATGATAGAAAACATTAAATACCTCAAGTGGTAAATAAGGCACAGGAGGAGGATATTTACATCCTGGATGAGAGGGGATAGAAAGGGATATGATACAAAACTTTAAATACCTCATTTGGTAAATGAGGTACAAGAGGATGGTATTTTTGAGTAAAAAGGTGCACAAGAACAAGGGGTTATCAAATGAAGTTGGAGGGGGTAGATTCAGAAGAGATGAGGGGAAGTACTTCTTCACAGACAGAGCGGTGGATTCCTGGAACAGCCTTCCAGTGGAGATGTTGGGGGAGAGGCAAAAACAGTGGTGTGTTTCAGGAATGCATGGGATAGGCATAAGAGAATCCTAGTGGAAAGGAATGGGAAGGGAGAAAGCGCTGGAGATCAAGTAAAGTCTACGGTGATACTGTAGGTAGGGAAACATGGGCAGACTGGGTGGGTCAATTAGTCATTATCTGCTGACAAATTCCATGTTTCTATGTAGTGCATAGTAAAATACACAAAGTGGTAGAATTTATTGTGGACCAGTAATAAGCCTGATCTAGGATCAAGGCATCCTGCTAAAAATGGTATTGCACATCTATCTTCACAAATATATTAATAGAAATTTGACCTTGTTCCCAGCGGTCCACTGAGATAGCTACTAAGTCCCAAGTAGGAAAATCTTCTTTCAATCCAATCCAAACAGTGTCATGCCAACCCAGGATTGTATGTTAGTGTGCTAAAAACATAACAAGCACAAAACATTAATATGAGCAGCATGAAATACATACAGTGTATACCAGACATTACCATATATTTTTATTATACCCTGAATTGGAAGTGCCTTACAAGAATAGCATTTAAGTGGCACCCATAAGAGGCTACAACACACCAGAGAAAACCAAATTTAAAGAAAGGAGTCTGAATTGCAAAAAATGCACAATGTTAAAATAGTGCAGTCCAACAACAGAATCTGCTAATTCCAGGAAGGCTACCAGATCTATGTTGTCATTAAGGCCATTATTTTCTACTGCCCTCAACTCATAGTAAGGATGTGCACCTTGTCGGGTATTTGCCGGCCCACTCTGTCAGGCCAGAATCAGGCCAGAATCAGTCCCAATTTGTGGCCAGATTTAAAAAAAAAATCTAAATTCCCTTATAATAACATTCTCTCTCCTTCCTGTGATTAGGGGTGGCTAAACAGGGAGGACAACCCGGCCATGGCTCTCCCACTACTTTTTCTGGGTAGGCCACTATTGAATTCTGGTCCCCCACACACACTTTTACATGTAACTATTACATGTAAACACAATGTCATTGGCAGCTTCTATTAGCTGCTAATATCTATCTGCAGTGTAGTGTAGTGAGTCCGATGTCAAGATGCTCTCATGCTGTATTCTTTTCCCCTCTTGCTAGTGCCATGTGGTGTGATCTGTAGAGTGTGTGTGGGGCTGGGTCACCACTTGCTGTTGACTCAGAGCTGGCTCAAGACCAAATTACCAGTGGGTGCTCCTCGTGTGGATGTGTGACTGGACACTCACTGCTCAGTTGTTTGGCAAAAAGCATCAATGACAACGTTGCTACTTCTGCTGGAGGCTTGATGTGAGTACGGATCCTGGAGGGTTTCATTCTGTTTTCCTTGGTCTGCTGTATGATCAATCACTATGTGTTATAACTCAGCTTTAGGAATCATGGTACAGCCCAACCTAAATTAACAAAAAAAAAATGGCTTACTCTCTTATGCACTTAAAGTGCAGGAGAGAGACAGAGAGAGTAAGTGAGTGAATTAATGTCTATGGATCATGACTTCGTTTTAGCAGCACAGTGAATTCAACAAGGACTGGTATCTGACAAATGTCTAGATTTTAACAGGAGGGAGTTATAAATTTTGCAGTACATCACTACCTCCTACACCCAAAACCCCAAAAATGAAAACTATCTTCAGGAGGTTCAGTTGTGTATGCCCCCATTCTCCAAACTCCCACTATGCAGGGCTGTGCGAATACCTTTCCCCTAATAGATATTCAGGCATCAAATATTTGTTATGTGGCAGAATATTCAGGAATTCATCTTAAAAAAAGGAAAAAAACTGCCCCCACCATCCTCCCTAGCCCAGATCATTTTAAATTGAACCCCCCCACTACCTTCAGGTGGCACCTAAATCTCCCCCCCCCCAGCAGCACCCACAATCTGTTAAATAAATGTAAGTCAATGGGTGGCTGACACAACGTGCCCACTCCATGGCCAGCCGCCAACTTACATTAGTGCTTCAGCAATGATCACCAACCCTTTGTATTTAGAAAAGCACAGACAGGACCGCGGGTCCCTCATAGCTGCCCCCCCACGCCGCAACAGTCAGCCAAATGGAAGAGTGGAAAAAGGTGACCAACACAGCCCACCCTCCTCAGTCCACAAGCCGGCTGCCTTCTTGTGAATGAAGATACTACAAAGCTTGAATGCATAGTAAAACCAGCTGATCATGTGATCAGCTGGCTTTAATATCACATGATCAGCTGGTTTTACTATGCAACCAAGACCTGTAGTATCTTCATTCACAAGAAGGAGGCTGGCAATGGACTGAGGAGGGCAGGCTGTGTTAGTCACCTTCTTCCACTCTTCAATGCGGCTGGCTGCTAGTGCAGTGGGGAGTGGGTATGGCTATGAGGGACCAGGTCCTATCTGTGCTTGGCACCTTGCCTTTTTCTACATACAAATGGTCGCTGATGTATGCTGAAGCAGTACTGAAAGTCGGCATCCGGCCGTGGGGACAGGCGGGTTGTGCCGACCGTGCATTGACTTACATTTATTTACCACAATTTAGGGCTGCTGGGGGGAGGGGGGATTTGGGTGTACCTGAGGGTGGGGGAAGGGGGGAATCAATTTGAAATGATCTGAGCTAGGGAGGAGGGTGGGGACTGTTTCTTTTTCCTTTTTTTGTTTAGATAGTGTTTCCCAAATATGGGATGAATAGTGCATTATTCGTGTTATTCGGGAAATAATATACAAACTATGCACAGCCCTAACACTAGATCAGTTGGCTGCTCACCTCGTTGCCCAATTACGTGCGTGGGGGGACAGCAGTGTCAGTGTGCTTGGCTGGTGTAAGAAAGGGATGAGTTACTTGCTAAGCAAAAGCATTCAGTGAGGCATCATATTTCTAAGATGTTCCTCAATCCCTTCCTTTAGGATCCCCCTCCAGCACCTTACCCAAAACAGACGTCAAACTGACAGGCCTGTAATTACCACTGTCCTCCCTACATCCCTTCTTATAAATGGGAACCATGGTTGCCTCTCTCCAACTACTAGCCACATTCCCAGAGTTTAGTGATTCTTCGAAAATCCTAACTATGGGTCCTGCCAATTCTCCAGACAGCTTGCTCAGGACCCTTGGGTGCACACCATCAGGCCCAGGAGACTTGATATGATTAAGACATCGCAGTCTGCTCCTAATATCATCCACATTTATAATCTATGGTGGGTCCCCAGAGTTGACTCCTCCCCCCCCTCCAAAATCCATGTCCACCTTGGTTTTAGCAGCTGACACCAAGTACTGTTTCAACATATCTGATATGTATGTATCATCAGATATTAATTATTCTTTGTTATGAAATGGGTAGTAAGAATGCTGTGTTCTGACTGGCTAAGACCTCATAGTAACAGGGTTGTTATCCTGGTACAAAGTCATGCTGGCACTTACTGGACGAATCAAAGATCAGTGCCCCTTAGAAAACTGAACATTCTTTTTTTAATTGAATATACTTTATTCTTATTTTCACATAATACACAGAAAAATTGGCAGAGTAGCCTCAGTTGTACAAACAAAGGTTAACAGAGTTCTATAAGGCTATTTTCTTCAGTTATATTTTCTAATACATCAACCCCTGCATGTCCTCCCCATTAAAACCAAGTGTAGGAATCCATTCCAAGAAGAACAGTGACATTAACATAGATTATATAATGCTCTAAGGTTTTCATGTTACTAGCAAGGCATCAAGGGTACCCCATTTATCAAGATAGGATTGGAACCTGTTATTCATTGTGGTTATGTGCTTCTGCAATTGCAGAGCCAACAATACTTCTCTGTGCCATTCCAACACAGATAGTGGGGATTCATCCTTCCAGTGTCTCATGATTAACAACTTTGCCACAGCAGATATTAAAGCTATATAAGCTTTTTTCATTCTGATTATACCTGGAGGGAAATAGTTGAGCACGCATATTTCAGGAGAAAACAATAGATGTAGTCCCAACAGAGGATCTAATGAGTTTTGAATGGCATGCCAGAACACCTGTATTTTTGGGCAACTCCATAACATGTGATATAGATCCCCATCTGCATCAAGGCACCGGTGGCATTTTGAGGATGGGAGTTTCCCAATCTTATATAACCTCACAGGAGTAAAACATAAATTGTGCATGATGTTGTACTGCACTAGTCAAAGCCGGTCCTGTTGATGAACCGATAGTTATTGCTCCACATTTGTTGCCAAATATCCGAGTCCTCTTTGAGAGTTAGCTTATAAACCCAGTAATAACAGGTACCCTAAGGCAGCTGGGGATCTATGGATTGTAATTCCTTGTAAACCTTGGATACTGAATGTGGTTGATCAGCTAGCCATAGGAGGGAGGATAGCTCCATTTTAGGAGGGATAGATCCAGATGTCTTTGCCATAGAGGAAGCCACTGCTTGTTTAATCTGCCAGTATTTGAAAGGGCTTGAAAACTGAGAATTCTAATTGGCAGCCATTGTTTTTCCACTAGCTGTCACAGATCTGACAGGAAAAGTGGAAGTCAAATTTAGCTTATTTAATGATTTACTGAATGAAACAGCAGAACAAAACATCACTATGCAACTTTCCTCACCAAATACAACAGTTCCAGAACAAGAAACAACAGGGACTATGGTAAATCATCATGACAGTACCTCAGAAATAGCTCTGAATGAACTAGAAATGAACTGCAATGAAAGGAATACAATGGGACAGACAAAGTGGGAAGTGAATCAACTAGCAGAATGGCTTAGGGAGAAAAACAGATCCATTGACTACAAAACCATAACAAAGACTGAGCTAAATATCATCCTCAGAGAGCTGTAGGGCACAGTAAAAAATGTATTAGGAGAAACATACAGTATCTCCAGTTATGTCTCCTTACATGCTGGAATTAACCACCACCTTGATAACCCTCCCCCCAGCCGAGGATTCAACATCATGAGAGATACGGAGTTCACAATATCAAATAATGTATTCATGAGACAATTGAAAAGTCTCAGAAGGCAAGGGGAAAGATAAGGCCAGCCATCATCCCTGCATACCACTGACTGAACTGTCAAAGCTTCGTAACAGTGCAGCACTCAGTCCATGAACCCCTGCTGGTATGGTGAGAAAGCTATGGTTTGACATTCAACTGTTTTTCGCATGGTGCAGCCATGAGGGACTCTGTTCTCTAACTCCTTCATCCTTCACTGTGCACTGAGATGAAAATAACAAAGTATGCCACCATGGCATTCAACGAAACCACCAAAAATCACAGAGACCCTCACGACACACACCGCACTTGTCACCATGGCTATATGGGTGAAATGCCTGGCAACCCACAGTGCCTAATTGCCTCCCTGGAGCTGTGTCTTTCAAAAATCCTCCCAGTGCTCTGGCCTTCCATCAGCACCCCAGACATCTTGCAGAGTCAGCCCTACTGACAGAAAATGCATGGTTTACTGAAGCACCAACATTAGGGAGGCAGTATAGTGCAGTGGTTTAAGGCTCTGAGCTGCAAATCTGATGACATTCAGTAGACCAGAACTGGGTTTGAATCCCACAGTTTCCACTTGCATATTGAGTGACCCTGAGTAAGTCACTTAACTTCCTTGTGCTCCTAGGCTGCACCTGTAAAAAAGCTCTCAGCTTGGTGTGCTACTTCTGGTTAAACAACTAAAAAAAAAAAAAAACTTTTGGGCACCCCATGCTCTACAGAATTTGTAAATAAGCAAGACTAGAAAAACAGTATACTAATCACTCACTCAGAAGCACCGTAGTGTCCTTTCTCTCTGTGGTGGGTTTAGAGTCATGAGAAATTATGGCAGTTACTGGCATCAGTCAGAATCATCCCTCTGAAGCTACTGGGGCCTCATATTAGAGAATCGCCGGCTCTGGTGTGAAATACTAGCCAGTAAACAAAGCCAACTTATGCCTGTTGGCTGATGCCCAGATCAGCAAATCAATATAGCCTCTGAACCAGCAAACAGCCAGCAGCATAACCATGAAGCAGCAGAAAGATCCTCCACCAGTATCCACGATAACTTAATGTGACCTCTCACTTGCATCCAGGATATGCTCGTACTACGAGAAATCTCAACTGACAACTGGCAGCACCATCCACCTTGAGCAGCACACAGTCCAATATGGAAACCAGACCGGGAACCAAAGAAGCAGAACCCAGAAATTCTCCATCTGGCAGATTCAGGGAACACATGCAAGTGCAACCAGAAGGAGAAAATGAAGATGGAAAACCGACCAAACTACTTAACTACATGAAATATGTCTCAGTGGGAACCCTCCATGGCAACATTCAACTGAATGTGTATAACTATGACTCCAAAGACACTACAGCTTAGTGCTGTCAGTATAGTCTAGAGGTCAGAGGAATGAGGTGTGAACATGCTTGATACATCCAGCAGACCAGACCTGAGTTTGATTCCTAACAACCTCCGCTTGCATACTGTGTGACTCTGAGCAAGTCACTTAACCACCCAGTGCTCCCAGGTCACCCCTGAAAACAGGCACTTGTGCCTAGTGGGCTTTACCCAGTTACCAAAGACCAAATAAAAACAAACCTTAATGTTTCGAGTTAAATGCACATGGTTTTCACATAGTCACAGTCTAGAGAATTACAGTAATTTTACCCCAGTCCCAAAAATGAGTATATTAATTAGATTCCTACTTAATTTGGTTATTTTCCTCTCTCTACCTCTTCCCTTGTCAGGGTTGAACCCTTGCCTGAGGATCTCTATCCATTCGTGAGGCAGGCACACCTTCCACTACACTATCTGATCTCCTGACATCATAATCATCTAACTAGGATCTCTTCTCTTATCAACTCCCCATCTCTACCAAAACTAACATGAATCTAAATGTATTCTTTTTCTCTATTGCTACCTCTCCCCTTGCAAGGAGTAAACCCTTGCCTGAGGATCTCACTCTACTCCTGAGGCAGGCACATCTTCCCTACACCATCCGATCGTCTGACATCTTATTCACTTAACTAGGGCCTCTTCTCTTATCACCACCCTGTCTCTTCCAAAATTAACTTGATCCTACCACCTGCTTAACCCGTGTATTTTAGCCTAAATAGATTACATCTTCCACTATCTTCTGTCCCTCTGTCATACTTAATACCCTCCCTTTTCTTTTTCCCTCCCACATTGTGACTTGAACTCTGGTCCTACGTGCACTCTACATTTCATAAGTTGGCTACATCTTCCTTTAGGCCAACTGTCCTCCAAACTTTTTTCTATCCCTAGGAATACATTTATCCTCTCAAACTGGTGGAATGCCTTTGCTATCTACCCTGTCTGTCCCGGCCTGGAACAATATGAAAAGCCTGTAAATTGGCAATATGAATATCCAGAGCCTTAGACCTAAACTTCCCAAGATTGAAGCCTGGGCATGCCATTACAACCCGAATGTATTTGCTATATCTGAGACTTGGCTGTGTCATTGAGGCATAGGTCAGGAAGCACAGGAAAACCAGGAGCAGTTGTAGAATTCGCAAAAAGTATTTATTTGTACTAGCAGTAGCATAAATAAATAAACTTGTTCCATATAACTATTTACAATGGCAAAATAAAATGGAGGAGAGCCATCAGAGTTTTCCTTCAGTCTCCGTGTGTCCAACTTGCAAGCAATTGCAGCACTGTCTTATAAGTTCTTCCAACCCCCCATTCTTAACAAGCATCTTCCAAAGTGTTATTGTATTTTTCAGGCAGGTGCTGGCAGGAATACAGTGTTCCTGAGCTGAGGCCCATTTTCCACAGCTCTTCTGCAAAAGGCTTATAAATTGCACTCAAGTAACCTCTTGAGTTTTATCAAGGGAAAACTGAAAGATAGCGAGAGGCAAATAATTGCGAGACTGTCAGGGTGATCAAATCCTAGGTCTCACAGGAAAATTCGGTTGTGTAACCAGACAGACAAGAGACAGGAAAGGAAAGAACAGGTCCTTGCATTTAAACACGTTCTCCATAACAACTGGGACAGGGTCCTATTCCACCCTATCACATACACCCTCCTCCTTAAGAGTGAATATGTTTTATCAAACAGGTTTCCAAAACTTTCTATTAATTCTCTACTAACATTTGCTGCTAACTTTCAGAAATTAAGCACATGTGCATTATCCTTTTTTCTATAACAGTACAGCAAACAGTAAAGTTTAAACTCATACATTTGTTTTTCAGCCTTCAAAACTCTCAATTCCTGATCCATATCTTGACAGAAAATCAGCATTGCTATTCTCTTTACCAGATTTGTGTATCACATTGAATTTAAATGGCAGTAGTGCCAGGTACCGCCTTGTGATTCTGAAATTTTTATCTTTCATTTGGTTAAGCCAACAGAAAGGATTGTGACCTGTTATAAGTACAAAGTCAGTTCCTAGCAAATAAAACTTAAAGGACTTCTTGGCCCACTTTGCTGCTAAACATTCCTTTTCATAGTGGAGTACATTTTCTCTCTGTCATAGATACATAGATACATAGACAGTGTCGGCAGATAAGGGCCTATGGCCCACCCAGTCTGCCCATTTAAGTTTGTAAGTTCAGTTTATGTTTTCCAGGAAGTCTGTTGCCCCTTACCCCTGACCTCCAGAATTCCTTTATGTCTATCCCATGCATTCTTAAATCCCGTGATTGTTTCAGCCCCCACCACTTCCTCTGGCAGGGTGTTCCACTTGTCCACCACCCATTCTGTGAAGAAATTCTTCCTCACGTTTCCTCTGAATCGTCCTCCCTCCAACTTCATCCCATGCCCACTAGTCCTGGAACATCTTTTTCGCTTAAAAATAGTGCATTCCTGCACCCTGTTCCTCCCTGTAAGATACTTGTATGTCTCTATCATATCCCTCTCCCTCCTCCTCTCCAGGGAGCATGTTCAGTGCCTTCAACCTGTCCTCATAGGACTTGTGATGCAATCCATGCACCATCTTTGTTGCCCTCCTCTGAACCTTCTCTACCCTGTCTATGTCCTTACGTAGGTAAGGTCTCCAGAACTGCACAGTGTACTCCAGGTGCGCCTCACTAGTGTCTTGTATAGTGGAATTATGACCTCCTTTCCTGCTGGTGATGCCCCTGCCTATGCATCCCAGCATCCTATTTGCTTTACCTGCTGCCTTGTCACACTGTTTCCCTGCCTTGAGGTCATCAGAGATGATAACTCCAAGATCCCTTTCCTGCTTGGTGCATGCTATATCCTCACACCCCAACTGATATATTGTGCCAGGGTTTTTGTGCCCCATATGCATTATCTTGCACTTCCTTGCATTGAATTTCAACTGCCAAACCCCTGACCATTCTTCAAGTTTCTGCAGGTCCCTTCTCATTCTGTCTACACCCTCTGGTGTGTCTACTCTGTTACAGAGCTTTGTGTCATCAGCTAACAGTGAAATTCTGCCTCTAGGTCCTGTGCAATGTCACTGATGAAGATATTGAATAGTACCAGTCCCAGCACTGATCCCTGTGGTACCCCACTGGTCACTCTTCCCTCTGTGGAGTGACAGCCATTTACCACCACCCTCTGTGTCCTGCTGCCCATCCAGAGTTACCTACCCACCACACTACTGTCCTGCCCACACCCATATTCCCCAGTTTGTGCAATAGTCTTCATGTGGCACAGTGTCAAAGGCCTTGCTGAAGTCCAGACAGGCCATGTCCACTGCCCTCCCTGATCCACCTCCCTAGTCACCCAGTCAAAAATTCAATGAGGTTGGTCTGATATGACCTTCCCCTGGTGAAACCATGCTGCCTTGGGTCTTGTAGTCCATTGACAACCAGATGTTCCACCAATCTCTCCTTCAGTAGTGCTTCCATGATCTTCCCCACTACCAAGGTGAGGCTGACTGGTCTGTAGTTCCCCGCTTCCTCTTTGTTCCCACTTTTGTATAAGGGGACTACATCTGCTATCCTCCAGTCTTTGGGTACCTCCCCTGTTTCTAGTGATCGGCTAAACAGGATAGCAAGAGGTTCAGCCACCACCTCTCTTAGTTCTTTAAGGACCCTGGGGTGCACCCCATCTGGCCCCATTGCTTTATCAGCTCTTATTACTTCCAGTTCCTTCAGGACCCTTTCTCGTAAAGGACGTGTGTCCATTTCTGCACCATTCTCACCCCTTGTACTCCATTCAGACCCATTACCCTCCTCTTCCTTAGTAAAGACTGAGCAGAAATACCTGTTCAATATGTCAGCTTTACTGTTGTCATCCTCCACACAGCCCCATCCTCCCCTTCAGTCTCACTATCCTCCCTTTGCCTTTCTTTTTCACTTATGTACCTGTAAAAGGTTTTGTCCCTCTACCCATTGATTTTGCAATGTGTTCTTCTGTCTGAGCTTTGGCTTCCCTTACTGACCTCCCTGCCTCCCTTTGCTTCTCCTGGTACTTCTCCCTATCCCTTCTGCCTGTGTCTTTTTGTATTGCATGAATGCAATCTTTTGGCTTTCACTTTCTTTGCTACCTCTTTGAAAACCATAATGGTCTCCTTCCTTTTCCTCTTGCTAACCTGCTTAATACATAATTCTGTTGCTCTTGTAATCCCCATTTTAAATACTTCCCACTGTTCCTCAACCCCTGATTCCTGCACCATTCTCTTAATGCCTCTTTCAAGTATCTCCCATTTTCCCAAAGTTTGCCCCTCTAAAATCCAGGATACGTGTTTTTGTGTGGTTAGGTTCTGCTCTTTCTGTGATTTCAAACCACAGTGACTGGTGGTCACTGTTCCCCAGGTGCTCCCCCACTCTTACCCCCATCACACTGTCCCTATTTGTGAGTACAAGGTCCAGTATTGCCTTCTGCCGAGTTGGTTCCATGACCAGTTGCTTGATGTTGTAGTTGTAGTCATGCAAATTCCTACTTATGTACAGAATAGGATGTTCTTTCCCATCTATATTTTGACTCAGGACTGCACCTAGGCCTACCTCTGATGCATCTGTTTGTAACAAGAATGGTTTCTCAAAGTCTGGGCCTCTTACAACAGAGGTTGAGCATAATGCAGCCTTAATGGCTTGAAAAGCTTCATCACACTCTGGGGTCCATTTCATATTATTTGGGAACTGTTTTTTTATGAGTTCAGTAAGGGGAATAGCTGACTCAGCAAAGTTGGGAACAAATCTCTGATAATAACCAGTCAGCCCTAAAAATGACCTGACATGTTCCTTTGTTTTAGGGACAGGGCTCTTAGCTACAGCTTCTATTTTAGAAATGTCTGGCTTAACTTCTCCATGTCCCAACACATAGCCCAAATATCTGGTTTCCTGCATGCCCAATGCACATTTAGTAGGATTAATTGTCCAGACCTGCCTTTTTGATTGTTTTTGAGTGGGGGTTATCTTTCCATGTTTCTTTTATCACATCCAGTGGCCCTCTTGGCTGTCTACCATACAGCATTTCAAATGGAGAAAACCCTGTTGATGCCTGTGGCACTTCTATGTAAGCAAATGTAGGCAAGGCAAGTATTGGTCCCAGTCTTTCCCTTCCCCTTTTACAAACCTTTATAACATGTGTTTTAGGGTTTGGTTAAAACGCTCAACAAGACCGTCTGTCTGATGGTGATAGGGGGAGGTTCTTATGGCAGTGATACCTAGTAGTCTGTATAGCTCCTTAAGTAATGCAACACCAAAATTACTACCCTAATCAGTAATAATTTCTTTAGGTATGCCCACTTTGCTGAAAATGTTTGCAAGCTCTGCTGCCACTTTTGGGGCTGTAATAGTACGCATTGGAACATCCTCTGGGCATTGAGTAGCATAGTTGCATACTACCAGGATAAATCTATTACCCTTTTTACTTTTGTCTAAAGAACCAACCATATCCATTGCAATTCTCTCAAAAGGTACATCTATCAAGGGTAGGGGCACCAGGGCACCTTGTCTTTTCTAGTGACTGGGGCTACTTTGTGACACTCAGCACAGGAATTGCAATAGGTAGCAACATCTTCAAGAATGCCATGCCAGTATAATCTATACAGCAATCTGGTAAGGGTGCAATCCCTTCCTGAGTGACCAGCCATAGGACTTTCATGTGCTACCTGTAACAACTCTGTTCTACACTTCTTTGGTATAACCAATTGTTCTGTCTGTTCCTGTGTCTGAGGTTTAACCCAAATTCTGTACAGTAACCCATTATATTTTTTAAACTTTGGTCCACCCTGTTTTGGTTTCACCCACAGCTGCTCAAAATAACCCTGGAGAGAAATATCATTAGCTTGCTCTGAAAGAAAATCACAATCAGTTATCAATTTAGTTTCAACATTTTCATATTTTAACCCTACATGTCCATCAGTCATTTGTTGCCACAGTTTCTTCAGGCATCATCTTTCTTTCCTAGATTTCTGGATCTTGGAGCTGTGCTCAAACAAGTCCAAATCAAAATCATTGAAAGAAAATGTCCCCATCACCTGAAATTTTCTTTGCCTTTGCTCTTGTCACCACAGCTGCTGAAACATCAGGATTTACTCCTTCTTTGATTAACTCAGAAAATCCTGGAAAGTCATTTCCAATAATCACAGGTATAGGTAACTTAGGTACTACCCCCACTTTCATTTGTTGCAACACATCCTCAATGATTAGAGTCACTTGGGTGGTGGGATAATATCAACTGTCCCCGTGGATGCAGATGACACCAGTTCCTGGTCCTTTTGCACAGTGTTTTCCCAGCACTGCAACATGTACTAGGGTCTGTCTGCTTCCCAAATCAATTAGTCCCTTTACAGTCTTATCCCCCACTTTCACATCTGTTAAGTACTTGCCCCAATTTGCCAAGGAAAAATCTGATCCAGTGCCACTCTTCTTACTACCGCAGTTTCTTGCCATATGGCCTGGCTTATTACAATTACAGTAAATAACATCTTTGGGCACAGATTTGTTACCCCCACCAGAGTTCTCATCAGACTTGGAGTTTAAATGGGAAAAAAAGTGTCTTACGGGTGCTTGGCTGTCACCTCACTGCTGTGGCATCTGTCTGGCCATTTGGTAGTCCTCAGCCAAAGAAACAGCCTTTTCCCCACTTTCTGGTTGGTGTTTCTGTACCCAAAGCTGCACACCTGTAAGCAGGATGTTGATGAATTGCTCCATTGCAAATATGTTGATGATCTGTGTGACTGTTTTGTCCTCTGGTTGGAGCCATTTTATCAGGAGTTCTCTGAGTTGGGTGAAGGCTTCTCGAGGATTGTCGACTGAGTTATACTTCAGAGATTGAAATCTCTGCCTGCAGGTCTCTCCTGAGACGTCATACCTTTTTAGGATTTTGCTTTTCACCAGGTCATAGTTTTTTGACTGTGCAATGTCCATATTGCTGTAAGTAAGTTAGACTTTCCCTGTCAGGTAGGGTACCAGTCTGATTGTCCATCGCTGCTTTGGCCATTGGCAGGCTGTGGAAACTCTTTCAAAAGTTATCAGAAATGCCTTGATATCATCTGAGGGATGCAACTTTGTAAGTTTAATGGCTTTTAATTTGCTTGTATTTTGTTGCTCATCTGGATCTGTGCCAGATCCTCTGCCTTTGATAGCTTGCAAGGCATCCAGCCATTGCTGCTCCTGTCGCTGCAGCTCTTCTCACCTCTGCTGCTCCTGTCACTGCATCTTTTCTTTTCTCTGCTGTTCGTGTTGTTGCATTTCTTCTTTTCTCTGTGCTTCTAAATGTTGAAGCTCTTTTTCTCTCTGCTTCTCCATCTCTTTTTGTTGTATAGCCCACCATTTGAAAAAGTCCATCAGGCTATCAAGTTCTGTCACTGCCTGTTCTTTTTCCATAACTTGTGCTGGCTGTACAATCTCAGCTTAGACTTCTGTCTCTGCTAGTTTGGCTGCCTTTCACCTGGTATCCACTCTTGGACTTGCTGCAGAATCCATACCTTTCTCTATGCTTCCCTGGTACTAGGTATAGTACCCATGCACACAACTCCTGGCTTAGAGTATGCACGTCATAAATCCCATTTAGGCTGACACCATCTGTCATTGAGGCACAGGTGAGGAGGCATAGGAAAACCAAGAGCAGTTGTAGAATTTGCATAAAGTATTTATTTGTACTAGCAGTAACACAAATAAATAAACTTGCTCCATATAAACAAGCATTAAAATCCTTTCTATGGACTAAGGCTTATGGGGAAGAGGTTGATCTGGTTTGATTTTATTATTTCATCATGCTGTTTGATGTGATGTATTTACTGGTTTGTATTGTAATGTTTTATCCTGATGTGATTTCATAATCTGTTCTGCGCCTTGATTTTTGAAAGGCACATTAAAAATAAAGACTATTATTATTATTATTATAACTATTTACAAAGACAAAATAAAATAGAGGAGATCCATCAGAGTTTTCCTTCAGTCTCTGCGTGTCCAACTTGCAAGCAATTGCAGCTCTGTCTTATGAGTCCTTCCCACCTCCCATTCTTAACAAGCATCTTCCAAAGTGTTCTTGTATGTTTCAGGCAGGTGCTGGCAGGAACACCATGTGCCTGAGCAGAGACCTCTTTTCCACAGCTCTTCTGCAAAAGGCTTAAAATTTGCACTCAGATAACTTCTTGAGTTTCCAATAGCTTTTTGCAATCATCTCAAACTATAGTTATATACATTTTTACAGTAACACTATATAATTTCTAAACAAAAGGATCCCAATATCAGTTACATTTCCACATAGTGATTTGCATATATTTTTATATCAGCAGATATGCAAGGAAGAAAAATACAGATGGCAAGAGAAGACTGAGAGATAGCGAGAGGCAAATAATTGTGAGATTGTTGGGGTGATCAAATCCTAGGTCTCACAAGAAAATTTGGTTGGGCAACCAGACAGACAAGAGACAGGAAAGGAAAGAATAGATCCTTGCTTTTAAACACTTTCTCCATAACAACTGGGACAGTGTCCTATTCCACCCTGTCACAGGCTGAAGCCAGCCATCCTTCCACATGAGCTCTCCATCCCTGGCCATACCACCTTCCAGAAAGATCGGCCAAAATAGTGCAGTGGTGGTGTGCTTATCTATGTTCGATCCTCTCTAGCTGCATCTGAGTTTGCGCCCCCCTGAAACCCCTCTTGCCAAATCCATCTTCCTTACAGCAGTACTTGGGAAAGCGAAGAAACTGATAGTTGGTTATATCTACCTCCCCCCCAGCACTCCCACCTCTTTCCTCACCTCCCTCATCTCTTACTGGGCTGGCCTCCCACCAACAGACTGAATCTTATGCAGGAATTTCAACAACAACTGGCTTGGCCATGGGTTGGGTCATGTGCATAGTGCCCTTGCTGACATCCACCTTTCCCAGCTCATCAGTGACCCCACAAGACTCAACAACAAATCTGGTCACCATACCCTCCTCGACTGGGTTCTCACCAATGCCCCCCATCATATCAAATCTTCTGGTGTCCTTCCTGATGCCTTAAGTGATCATTCCCCTACCTTCCATGTGTGGAGGAACAATTCTCCTAACCCTTCCCCCATTATCAAGTCATCTAGGGACATGACCTCATTCTCTCCCCAAGCCTTTCAAGCCTCCCTATCTCAGACTGATTGGTCCCTGATTAACATTTTAGCAGAGATTTAATCTGCTCTGGAATTCTTTACAAATACATTTAACTCAATAATTAACCTCCATGCCGCTTTGTGCAAGCAAAGAGCCAAGGGGACTTATGCCCCTTGGCTCTCTAAGAAGCTCAGGAGACATATGGCTTCTCAGGATGTCACCTGGAGGCTTCATAGGAGCTCTGACCTACCTACCGACTGGCAGGCTTATAGACACCTACGTAACTGAAGCAAGAGCATGCTGTATTCAACCATACATTCCTTCCTCCAGTCCCTCCTGATTAGCAATCTCTCCAACCCCTAAGAATTCTGGGGTCAAATCAAGTCTCTACTAAAGGGTAAATCCACATCGCTTCCCAGCACTATGCTTTGTGATGGTGCTGAGGTTACTGACCCCACCGCCATTGCCTCCGAATTTAACTTGGCCTTCACCAACCTCTCTAATCATAAGACTGCCCTCCTGGCCCCTGTTCAATCTCCTCCCTCCTCTCCCCCATCTCTACTAGCTTCACCTTCCATCTTAAACTGGCCACCCGGAATGAAGTACTGCACCACTTTAAGAGTATCAAGGAAATCTTCTTACAAGGGTTCAACACCCTTGAACCCCGATTCCTAAAACTTGGAGCTCTCACCATTGCCTTCCCAGTGTGTGACCTAATCAACAAATCCCTCTGCTCCAGCACTGTGCCTTCCAAGTGGAAAGCCACTATAGTTGTCCCTATTCACAAGAGTGGCCCTATCTCTGCATTGGAGAACTACTGGCCAATCTCCATACTCTGCCTCCTCAGTAAAATAGAAAAATAAATTACACAAGCATAACTTCAGCAACACCTAGAGCTAAATACTTCACTCTCCATTAACCAGCATGGATTCTATAAATCCCACAGTACTCACACTGCCCCCATTAAGGTAACATTTGATGTCTTTTCTTCTTTGGACAAAGGCCTTGTAACTGGTGATATTTTTGTTGATTTTACCAAGGCCTTTGACCTTGTAAGTCATAACCTCCTGCTCCACATGCTCCTCTCTTTTGGTCTTGATGTCCCTTCATTAAACTGGTTTTCAAGCTATCTTTTCTGCCATACCCAATGTGTGAGGTGGTCCAGACATACCTCCAATTTCAGTGCCATAAAAGATGGTGTCCCCCAGGGATCCATCCTTGGCCCTCTCTTATTCTCTTTATTTATCAATGAACTCCCACAGCACTGTGGAGGCACGTCAGTTCAGTTGTATGTAGATGATGCTGTCTTGTACTACCACTAGCAGGGAGTGACCATTAAATAATGTGGTTCAAGTTCAGGCTAAGTAGGGAGGTTGCAGGCTCAGAAGTAAGGGTGGCGGACTTTGGCAGGTGGACTTTGTGAGGATGTGGTAAATATTGTGAGGATGACTGAAGGGGATTAGACTGGAGATGGATGCACAGCAGAAGTGGGATATTATCAAATTTGGGCTAACAGAGGCTATCAAGGCTTGCACCAGGACTCTGAGGAGTAAGAAGAGCAGGGCCAAGAAGCCCTACTGGGTCCCATTGTTGTACGGTCTACAGTGTATGACAAAACCAATCAGCAGTAACAACACAGCAGGGATGAGTGAGAGTGTGCGCAAAACCATGAAAGGCAGAATTCATGGTAGTGCACCTCTCACTCTCCCAGGCAAAGGATAAGACCTTTGCTGGGAGAGGGGTCCACCGAGCAGCTGCGATGGCTCAACAGGATGAGCCACTGGCAGCAAGAGAGGCAAGCACTGCATCTGAGACCAGGTTTCAATTCCTGGTCCCAGATGCATGAATATTTACTTTTTTTTTACACTTTATGTGATTTTTACTGTTAACCCCCCCCCCGGAGTTAGATATTTTAGTTGGGGGTGTTCGGGGGGCACAGCCCCCCCATTATGGGGGGTGTGGGGGTGGAGCCCCCTGCAAAAAAAAGTCTTATGCCACTGGCAATATATTGCACTGTATTGGCAATGAGGTATATTGCAGCAGCATAATGTCTTGTGACATTGTGACCCCATGCCCCAAGAAGCCAAGTTGGCTAAATAGCAAAGTGCTGGGGGGGGTGAGGGAGAAAACAGCTGTGTATTAAAGATTCAAGAGGATGGGGAGGGGGGAGGACTGGGAGGTGTGTGCGAGTTGGTCCAAGGAGGTAACCAAGCTGGTGAGGGAGGCCAAGGCCTCAAGGGAGCTGAGTTTGGCTTGGGGAATTAAGGAAGGGAAGAAGGACTTTTTTTAGATATGTGAGGAAGAAAAGGAAGTGCAGGGACCAAATAGTGTGGATCAAGAAGGGTGAAGAGTGGGTGGAAAAGGGTGTGGAATAAGCAGAAGCACTAAATGAACACTTCTGCTCTGTGTTCACACAGGAGAAGGGTGGTCCAGTACCTTCATGGATGGGGAGGGTAGAGTCAGAGGGGGATGAGATGACTGATGGAATGATCGAGGAGAGCAGAACACTAGAGGTGCTGAAAACACTAAGGGTGGACAAGACACCGGGTCCTGATGGCATTCATCCCAGGGCGCTGAGGAAGATGGCAGAGGTGCTGGCCAGGCCACTGGCAGACCTATTCAGCACCTCCCTGGACATGGGATGCATGCCACAGGACTGGAAGTTGGCCCATGTGGTGCCTATTCAGTGGCCCACAAGACAAACCAGGCAACTACAGACCTGTCAGCCTCACTTCCATAGTGGGAAAATACATGGAAGCAATACTGAAAGAGAGGCTGGTGGCTTTACTTAAGGTGAATGACCTCCAGGATAGGCAGCAGCATGGATTCATGTCAGGGAAATCCTGTCAGACCAATCTAATAGAGTATTACGATTGGGTGACGAGGGAGCTGGACAAGGGCCACACAGTGGGTGTCCTATATTTGGACTTCGGCAAGGCCTTTGATTCAGTGCCTCATGGGTGGCTAGGGAGGAAACTGAAATCTGTGGTTGTAGGAGGGGAGCTGGTTAACTGGATTGTGAACTGGCTGATGAGGCAGCAGTGGGTGGGGGGGTGGTGGTGGGAAACTCTCAGCACGAAGTCCAGAGATGAGCCGAGTGCTGCAAGGCTCAGTGCTGGGCCCGGTGTTGTTTGGGCTGTTTATATCGGACATCTTGCATGGGGTTGAGAGCAGGATCAGTCTGTTTGCAGACAATACTAAAATAGGGGTTGTAGTGGACGAAGATGACTGGTGGAAACGACAACAGAGCGACCTCAAAAACTGTAAGAGTGGTCAGAGAGGTGGCAGCTGGAATTTAATGCAGAGAAGTGCAAGATTATTCACTTCAGGGCCAAGAACCAGAGGAAGGAATATTGATTGGGGGGGGTGAGGCTGGGGTTTACTGAGGAGGAGAAGGACTTGGAGGTGTTGGTAACAAAAACATTAACAACTCTGATCAATGCAGGAAAGCTGTGGCAAAGGCTAACATGATGCTGGGGTGTATCACAAGGGGATTTTCATCCAGGCATAGGGAAGTGATCATGCCCCTCTACAGGTCATTGGTCAGGCCGCACCTGGAATATTACGTGCCGTACAGGTGTCCGTATCTGAAGAGATGTTAGGCTGCTAGAGAGGGTGTAATGTAGGGTGACAAAAATTATACATGGGATGGAAGGCAGATCCTATGAGAACAGGCTAAGGGATCTGAGTTTGTACTCCCTGGAGCAGAGGAGGGATAAAGGGGATATGATTGAAATGTTCAAGTACTTGAAGGGGATCAGCAAAGCCAGCACTGAAGGTTTATTTAAGTTGAGGAAAGGAAGGGACACAAGAGGGCAAGGTGTAAGATTGATGGGGGGGCAGATTTCAGAGAGAGATGAGGAGACACTACTGCATGGAAAGGGTGGTGTCAAAAAGGAACACCTTTCCTGAGGGAGCGATTTCAAGTAAGACGGTGGGTAGTTTTAAGAGGGCATGGGACAGGGCAAGGGAGAAGGGTTGTGGAGATAGGGCTGAGAACTACCTGGAGGTGGGAGAGGGGAGGAGGGCAGGGCAACTGCAATCTAAGGGTGCTAGCTGCGCACTCGAGCAGACTCGACAGACCATGAGGCCTGTTTCTGCTGGCAGATTCATATGTTTGTATGTTGTATAGGTCCTCTTCTGACCCTACTCTGCTGAATCTACTCTTGCAAAAGGACTTCCATGTTCTTGAACCTTGGTTCCTCAATAAGCGCTTGGTGCTCGACACTAAGAAAATGAAATCAATGGTCTTCTACCACTGGACACCTAAGTCTACTCCTCCACCTCCCTTGGTGATCAATTCCTCCAGAGGGAACCCCCCCAGATCAGTTTCAATCTTTTAAATATCTTGGCATCACACTGGACTCCCACCTATCCTTTGACTCACATATCTCTACTGTGGTCAAGACCATCCACCAAAAGCTTGGGCTGCTGTATCGCCTCTCACCCTACCTTACGTTCTGCTCCTGCCTTGCCATAGCATCCACCTCATTGCTCCTGCTCATCACCTATGATGCCCCTATTATCCACTCTGCTTAAGTCTCTCATCTTGCTAAAGCATACCACAGGATTGCTCACTTTGCCCTGGGTGCTAGTGCCAGGCTGCACCACTGTTCTCTCCTTGATTCCCTTGGTTGGCCATCCTTTGAAGCCAGGCTTTAATACCCTACCCTTTGCCTGACCTACAAGCTTGTCCATAGCTTCACTCCTCCTTGCCTCTTACACATTATCCAATATAAAACCTCTACTAGGTCTTTAAGGTCAACTGTCTGACCTCTTCTCTCCATCCCAAAACCCCACCTAGCAGTGGGCTGGCGTGCCTTCACCTTTTCCTGGCCCTCACTCTGGAATGCACTAACCTCTACTGTTCTTACAGTACCTGCACCTCTCTTTACTCCTTCAAGAGTTCTCTTAAATCCCACCTATCTTCCCCTCAAGTCTGCACATGTAACTAATGGTTTCACACCCATAACATCCAACTCCCTTTTCCCCCTCCATTGCCTCATTCTGCTCCATCCCCCACTCCCTTCCTCACTCTGCCTTGCAACCCCTCCCATGATTTGTTCAGGGGGTTACTCTGGTTGCATTGTGTCCCATTCTGTTAACTGTCTACTTCCTCGCCCTAGTCCCCGGTTCCACGTGAATTACTTGCTGACAATTTTGTACTATTTGAACTACTTTCTGGATTTATGGAAAAATGTATATATGTGTAACCTTGCCTAAGCAACTTGTATTTATCTGCATCATGAGTTATTGCATATCTGTACTCACTGTATTATTTGTATATAATGTATATGCCTTGATTTATTTGTCTATAATGTATATGCCTTTTTGTACATATATTGTGCTCCACATTCTACTGTATAAGTGTTTTTTCACACTTAGGGCCAGATATTCAAAGCTTTGCGTGGTCCACAAACAGTTTGAGCAGGTTTAGCACGGGATTAGCGTGGGACTGCCATATTCAAAAGGCCAAATAGCATGGGCAAAGTACATTAGTACAGAGCAAACCATAATTATATGCAAGGGGCAAAGTGAACATGAACACAGGCGCTATGAGATATTCAGCGACTAGTGCCACGCTAAGGTGTTTAGTGCGACGTAGCATGACCCTTAGTACGGAACAAATTACCACCCAGGAAAAGCTGGTCTTAACCCTGGGCAAACAGTTTTGCACATCACTGGTGCATAGCGCGGTGTTTGCGCGGGATTTGCTCGGCTTGCGTGACCCTAATATAGGAGCATGACATTTAGAAAATGCCTGACATGGAGGACACATGCTTCTCACTGCTGGCACCACCGTGATGCCAACAGCTGCCACCTGTCCCAGCCAAGCACAGACAGTAAGGGGGGATCTGACCCACAGGGGACAACTAGGTAGTGTGGCCATACAGCACACACCTACAGACCATACATTTGTGGTGACCAACAGATGCCAGCACACACATGCGGCACTGTGGGCATGGCGGCTATTGAGGGGAGGGTGTACGGGTGGTCAGACCTCACCACAGCCCAGGTGCAGCCACATGGCTGGGACACATCATGCAGTGCACATGGGCCGGTAATGGGAATACCCTACCACCTGAGTGCCTGTCAGAGCATACATGCCCCCCCAGCCACATACCGCACAACTGTACAGAAGCCACAGCACACACAGCCGGCCATGCAAATGTCACTGTGAGCATCCCATGCCACAGGTGCAGCATCTGTGGAGCACACAATGGTGAAACAGTACTGTCCACCATCAGTAATCACCTGCATGCTGGGCCTGTCGTTGTGTACAGTGCAGTGGTCATCACTGCCCTACAGACCATAGGCACTGCTGTGTCCCTCACACTACCGGCCTCCTTGCTACTGTAGTGTCTGCTGTACACTGTAGCATGGCCTACAGTGTGACGGTCGCATACAGCACCACAACCGCCTGTGCCTATGCTGTGTTCTCCCCTGGGGCACACAATGCTATGCTGTGCTGCGTACATGTAACCTGCAGCAACCATCATGCACAGTCAGACTGACCTACAGGTGGCGCTGCGGCCAGACCTGGCCAGCCCCTGTACTTCCAGACTGACTTATAGGTGGAGCTGTGGGACCCTGCAGCAATGCTGGGCAAACTGCATGCAAATCAGGGAATGATGAGATGCTAATCTGGCTGTTTGCCCAGAGACTACCTAAGTAGGCTCATTTGCATGTCACTTTTGAATATGGCAAATCTTAGCACCGGGCAAATGTGTTAGCATCAGACTAACAGCTTAGCTCCGCGCTAAAGCCACTCTAACTTGTTAGCACGGCGCTAATGGTTCAGGGATGTTTATACAGGTTTCATTGCTGTTCTTTCACATCTGCTGCTGCCTGCTGCTGTACTGGGTCCACGCATCTGCTGGCACACACATTGGCCACATAGTTCATCTCTACCTGCCCTCATGTCACTGTGCAGTGTGTTGTTGTTGTGGTTTGCACTTCCCGGTTGCAATATTCAGTGCTGCCTTATTCTAGGGCTACGTTTGCTCTGCACTTCCAGCCCTGTTTGCACGGCCTCATTCCCATGCTATATTCCAGAAACTGTTAGCCATGGGCTTTTCCTTTTGAATATAGCTTGCTTTGTGCTCCGGGCTACGTTTGCCTGCTGGGCAGTGTTAACTTAACCCAGGGGCAAAGCTTTAAATATCTGGCCCTTAGAGTGCTTTATTTTATATTCTCTGTACTTCCCCTTGTACCCTCTCTTGGGTTGCCACTGAAAAAGGGACTTTTTGTCTCAGTGGGCTTACCCAGTTACCAAAATTCAAATAAATAAATAACAATCCGCCTCCCAGCAAAAACAAAAATGGTATATGATAGAGTTTAACAGTTGTTTTTTGTAAATGTTTGCAATGTTTCTTTATTCTAGAGATACGTATGAGCACTGTAATCAGTATAACATCTATGACAAAACACAAAATGCACCGTTGGGTCTAATCAGTTGTATTTGATGAACTGCAGGACAATGATAACACCATAGTTAGTGCAGTAATAGATTGTTACCATAACCAACAACTAACATTCCCTTCCCCCCAAGAAAAGAAACTGTGTGATCAAATGTGTTTTTAAATGTTTAGTTATTCTTCATGCTGTAAAATGTATTTATGCAGGTTTTATCATAAGCAGCTGTTCCATTTTAATTGTTTGAAGAGGAACTCTTTTATGTGTTTTTATTTATAAAGTGCTAAAAAATGCCAGCACACATTAATTGGTTTAAATAAAAATTAACTGTTTGTTAAAAACAAACTGCCCACTTCATTGTTTTGCAAGGGACCAATTTCATAATCGCAATAAGGCATTCCAAGGGGGGTCATTATGGTGGGATAACGTCCCTTCTCAGGTGGTAGAAGCACTCGGCTCTGCCTCGTGCTTCAACCCACCAGAAGCGGGCCATTATCCCACTATAATGCCCCCCCATTGTGCCTTATTGCTTAATTAACAAAGGGGCCCAAATGCACACTAACCCCTATTGTGTGGTTAACGTGGGTGTAAAAGGATTTATAATTATCCTTAATGCTTGACTAGGCTCAGTTCATTGTCCCGTTTGGCCTTCCTTACATACTTTTTACATTCCAGAGCTATCCTTCAGTAGTTTACTCATTCCACCTCAGTCTTCACCTTTTTTTGCCTTCTTATACGCTTTTTTTTCTTTTATTCATTAGTTTAGTCACCTTTTTATTAAACCACAGGGGAATTCTTCCTTTGTTATTATATTTGTTTTTCTCTGGTACATATTTATTTACTAGCTGGTTCAATCTATATAACGGTATTCCACATATCCTCTAGAGATTTTCATTACAGCTCCTTGTAACAGAGTCCCTGTTCCCTTTAAGGTTTACTCCCCTACTAATATAAAAAGGTGATCCCCCTTTCTTCTCTCACTCTGTTCTATCCTCTTTATCTTTTCTTCTGTCCTTTTCTTTTTTTTTCATGTTAGGGTGGCCAACCTGACATATCTCATTGCTTACTTTACCATCCCTTTTCTCAACCCCCTTTACGGTGCACCAGATAGGGCTGAATGCAGTGTAAAGCACTCTCCCTAGTGGAAGATATGTCCAAACATGAGTAGTGCTTTACTTTTAAATAATGAAAACACTCCTGAGTTTCCTGAAGTGTTCCCAGTTTAGCAGTAGTGCCCAGAGCAAAACAGAAGTGTCTAGATAAAAGAATAAAACATTCATGTACAAAGAAAACAGCCCAGAGATGTTGTAACCAGGCTAATAAATAAAAGAAATAGCCAAAGGTTGGAAATGGGTTTAGGAAAGGCCCAAATGAAATGTTTTGCTGATGGCTGCACATTTCAGCCATTGGAGCAATAAAGGAAATTGCTGCCTAGTGGCAGGGGCTGCTTAAGGAGCCTAGTAAGAGCCCTTGCAAGGTTGAAGTAAAATGGCAGCATTTCTAAACAAAATGAGGGCTAAAATGGTTCTAAGATTACTACAAGAAAAGAAAAGAAAGGGTGCTAATTACTGAAATAAAGATACAGGTCTCCTAAGCTGGCAGAAGAAGGGATATGAAGAGCACACCCTCTAGCTCCCATTCTCTTTGCCAAAAATAGAGACACCTGAAAACCAGAAAGAGTAATGATGCTGTAATTACCTGTGGGTTTCCCTGCACTTCTTGCTATAGGGCTGGCTGCCCACAAAATGGCTGGTTTTAAGATACAGGCTTCAGTGACATCAGAACAACGGAGGGGCTTGCTTCCAAATGAGTCCCAATTAAGCCTGAAAGAGCTGCTATTGATCCCTACCTATAGGTGTTTTTAAACTAAAGTCTCTTAGCAAGTAAAGGAGTATAGGGACTTGGAAAAGCATGAAATAAAATGCATTTATTCTGTAAAATAAAAGAATAAAAGCCTAATTGTTTCCTTGATGTTGGTCACCTGGTCATGATGTCATCAGCCATAAGGCTATAAAAACTCACCCCTAGAGGGATGTTTAGAGAGGTAGGCCAGTGAGCTGCTGGTCTTGCAGGAGGAAGGTGTGTTTGTTTTCACATCAGTGAATTGGTTTAAAAAAGTGGTAAAATTAAGAGAAGAAGTGACTTGGGAAGAGTCATCTTCAGAGTTTTCTTTATTTTGGTGTGTTGACAAACTCCTTGTTTTTTTTCATTTCTGTAAATATTAATTTTATTTGATTTTAAATAAAAAATCATAAACGCATTCGTGCATTTATTTTATGCATCATACCTCCTGCCTAAGTGTCTGTTATTCCCACACCATAATACTGGTATTAGAAGTGGGATTCTGGTGGTATCGAGACTGCTTGGGAGGCACCATTAGTGGGTACTGGATCTAGTGCCCAGCAGATGTAAAAGAGGCAGGGGAAGGTCATTCACTTGACAAGGGCAATGGCTGAGAAGACAGGTGTGTAACCTGGACCTGGCTTAGATTTCAGCATAAAGCCGAAGGTGAGGAAGACTGAAGATGAGTCAGAGGAGGAGGAAGAGCAGGACACGAAGAAGATGGAAATACCAGAGGATACCAGTGAGCTCCTGAAGTGGCTGTGCATCCGACAGCAGGAGATGGATCGACAACAGCAGGAGGATAGATGGCAGCGAGATGAGGATCGGCGGCAAGAGGAGGAGGATCGGCAGCGACAGGAGGTGAAGTGGACAGACACTATTAAGGCAATCCAGGCCTTAATACCAGGGCAACCTGATCACATAGTACCTAAAGACATTAAGCTTGCAAAATTAACTGACTATGATGACAAACAGGCGTACCTTACTACTTTTGAGTGTATTGCTCTCGCATGTATATGGCCATGGGACCAGTGGGTAATAAGACTTGTGCCATATCTTTCTGGACATGCCCAGATGGTCTATAGTCAGTTAATTGGACCAGACGCCGTAGTACATGATCAGGTTAAGGAAGAAATATTGCGTTGGTATGACATTAATACTGAAACGTACCAGCAGCATTTTCAGTCACTGAGGATGTCTTATTCTGATGCCCTGAGAGAGACTTTTGCTAAGTTAATAGACTATTGTAATAAGTGGTTACAACTGGCAACAAAAACCATGGACCAAATTCTGGAGGCTTTTGTGATCGAGCAGATTGTACAGATCCTACCCCAGGATGTACAAGTGTGGGTGAGGGAGCACAAGCCAGAGACTGCCGTGAAAACCATCCAGCTTGCTGAGGACTACCTGGAGGCCAGGACCTCAAGACCCAGAGGACAGAATGTGGCACCCAGACCTGCGGAGCTGGCAAGAGCTTTCAATTTTACACCACAGAGACAGGCTAATTATGTAAGAAGAGACAGAGGGGGAAGGGTACCCTATTCTGAGATTATATGCCATGGATGTTTGGGAAAAGGGCATATTGTTAGGAATTGTCCTCACAAAAGATCAGAAGCTGCCCATTTAGCCTTGGCCAATATTGAATACATCACCACTGTGGGGATTGGACAGCATCAGACTTTGGGCCTGCTGGACTCAGGCAGTAAACAGACATTGATGAGAGCAGCTCTGCTGCCTACTACTGAATATACCCAGGCTGATACAACTGTAATATGTGTCCATGGTAATGTTCATCAATACCACACTGCCAGGGTTGAAGTAACTGTTAACAACCAGTAGCACTGCATGAATGTGGGACTGGTACAAAAACTACCTGTACCAGTAATCATAGGGCAAGACTTTCCCAATTTTTCTACCCTAATGAGTACCCAACATGCTACCAATGAACTTGTGACTGTTACCACCAGGTCCCAAGCTAAACAGGCCCAATTAACCCAGCTGTTTCCCTTTGAAGAGGACTTGTTTGACAGCCCAGGGAAAACCAAAAAGACCAGGAAACAAAGAAGAAGAGAAAAAAGGTTATGGCTGGAAACTAAACAGGCTGGTAGCTCTGAGGTTACACCAGATCTGATCAGTTGCGATTTAAAAAAAGAACAGGTGGCTGATGCATCTTTAAAACCTTTTTTTCACAGGTCCAGGAAAAAGTAAAAGAAGCACTGTCTCATTTTGTGTTGAAAAATGGGTTATTATACCATAACTGTGTTAATCCCTACGCATGAGTGGGGCTTGTGTGTGGTTAAATATTTTTAAATTCACTAACTCAGTGGGAGCGAGTAATTTGATTGGAGGCACGTCATTACTGGAGGGTTTTCCTCACTACAAAAGCCCACTGTAGCGAGCGGGGCGAGCGTGCACAGGCTGCGTGCAGAGATCTGCACACAAAGAACTCAGCTGCTGCGTGTCTGCTGTGTCCGCTAGGGAGGCTGGGTGCTGGAATACATTCTTTGCATGTAAGTAGATATTGTACTAGATAAAATCGTGCAACAAATATGAAATGGAAGGCCAATACAAAAGGTGTGCTGAGTGCCACATGTACATTGAGGGGATATCAACCAATGTATTTATATGTGACAAATGTAAACAGGTGGAAATGTTGAAAGAGGAAATTACACGCCTACTGGGAACTAAATCTGAAAATGAGGAAATTGTCAGTCTGGAATCATTTATAGATTCAATGGTAGTTAAAATAAGTGATAAAGTTCAGGAAAATTATTCTACTTATGGTGTAGTCCAGCCTAAAATGACTTTAGAATCAGAACAGGAAGTAGAAGGATGGGCAAATGTATCTAAAGTTAAAACTAAAAAAGGAGGGGGTCAAATTTATAATACTGCACCTATCACGTTACAAAATAGGTTCTTACCTTTACAAATTGAGGATCCTGTATTTTCTACCACAAATGATTTTCATGTTATAAACACACAGACAGTAAATCAGGAAACGAGTGATACAAAGACATTAACTAGCGACTTGTTGATTATAGGTGACTCCTTAATAAGGGGTTTGGACACCATGCTATGTAAAGGCAGAAATGAATTCACTACGGTGAGCATGCTACCAGGAGTTAAGATCCAGGACATAGTCATACTTTTGGACGGGCTTATGGAAAATACATTAAATCCTCTGGTTGTTTTGCATGTAGGAATAAATGATATTCCAAAACGGAATTTACAGGATATTTTCTTGGATTTTCAGAAAACTCTACGGAAGATTAATCGCAAAGGGGGTTCAGTCATAATTTCAAGTATCTTACCGGTGTTTGGTTGTCATTCAGCCAGAACTTCTAAAATAAATATCTTAAACAGATGGTTAAGAGATCTTTGTAGGAAAGAAGGGGCGGAATTTTTGGACAATTCTTTTGCATTTAACAATCCAAGCCTGTTTAAGCATGATGGTCTGCATCTGGAGAGGGCAAGGACTCGTTACTTAGCTAAGAGATTCAAAGAAGCCACAAAAATAAATTTAAACTAAATGGAAGGGGGGATGGGACCTTAGCTAGTATAAATCCACAAAGCAGTAATAAAGATAGGGAAAACAAATCAAATAAATCTGAGTCATGGAGTTGCTTGCTGGTGAATGCTCGAAGCCTAAAAAACAAAATGGGGGAATTTATAGATATTTTGGAAACCAAAAATATACATATAGCTGCTGTGATGGAAACATGGTGGGATGTAAATGATAGTTGGGGACAGGATATTGAGGGCTACACCTTATATAAGAGATCTAGAGCATTCAGGAAGGGAGGTGGAGTGGCCTTGTACATAATAGATGATATAAAATCAGAAATTATGGTCTCTCCCTTGGATATGGAGGATCAAGTATGGATTAAATTATTGCCTATTCAAGCTCCAAAAATCATTCTAGGTTTAATTTATAGAGCCCCGTCATCCACCCCACAATATAATAGGAGCTTGTTAGACCATATGTTGACTTTAGATCCAACAGATAGGATATTAATGTTAGGCAACTTGAATCTACCAGGAATAGATTGGGGAAGATCTTATGTGGATACACCTTTTGAGAGGGAGATCCAAATTGTGTGTGATCAAATAGGCCTAGTCCAATATGTGGAAGAGCCAACTAGGGGAGATCACATTTTGGATGTAGTTTTGTCCAATATGGGTGATACCTTGTGTGAGTATAAGATTTCTGACGCTATAGGAACAAGTGACCATTTTTCTGTGGAATTTAAATTGGTGGAACCAGTAGAAATTCATAGGGGAAAGACTGTAAATTATGATTTCTCGAAAGCAAATTTTGTTAAAATGAATATGAATCTTTCTAATTGGAAATGGAGAAATGATTTTGAGAAAGACCACTAAATGAAATTTGGGACATATTTTATACAAAATAAAACAGCAAGAACTTGAAAATATCCCTATAAAACAAAATACACTGGTAGTAAAAATAAAAAACAGTGGTGGACTCTGTAAAATAAGATTATTGATTAATAAGAAACATAAATTGTTTAAACAATGGAAATTAAATAGATCCCTTATAACTAGAAATCAATATAGACAACTTGCAAAATCAAATAAAAAACATAGTTAAGCGGGCCAAAATTGATTATGAATCAAATTTGGTTAGTAGAGTGGAGGGAACCCTAAAGCCTTCTATGCATACATTAGAAATATTAAAGGTAATTCAAGTACTATAGGTCCAATCCGAAAATTAAATGGCGATAGTACATCTGACAATAAAGTTGGTGGTATAGCAAATAATTATTTTTCAACTGTTTTTCAAAAGATAAACCTACATATCACACTAAAAGTTCTACTCCTGATCCAAAAGAAAGTATAATCATAACTTGTACAGACATTAAAGAACGATTGCCTAAATTGAATCCTATTAAATCCCCCAGTCCTGATGGCCTCCATCCCAGAGTACTTAGGGAGCTAGCCAAGTCAATAGCCCCCCCTTTGATATATATTTTTCAGCAGTCCCTGAATACTGGTGAGGTATTGGAGTGCTGGAGATCAGCAGTAGTGGTTCCAATTTATAAGAAGGGAGATAAGATGGATCCAGCTAACTATAGACCTATAAGTCTCACTGCTATACCATCTAAGATCCTGGAAGGGGTGCTCAAGGATAAAATACAAGAACATTTAGATACAAATCATCTTTCAGATAATCTCCAACACGGTTTTGTAAAGGGAAGGTTGTGCAAGACAAATATGTTGGCTTTTTACAACCTAGTTATTGCTAGATTAGATAGGGGTATCCCCGTTGATGTGCTATTTCTTGATTACTCTAAGGCGTTTGACAGACTACCCCACCAGGAATTAATACAACAAATGAGTAACCTGAACATTAATCCTTACATAATAGATTGGGTTCAAAATTGGTTACTTGATTGGAGTCAGCGTGTGAGTATTAGAGGGGAATTGTCTGATAGTTTGGGGGTGACTAGCGGAGTACCCCAGGGCTCGGTCTTGGGCCCCTGCCTCTTCAATCTATATGTATCGGCACTCCAAATAAAACAAAAATCTGTTTGGATGCAAAAGTTTGCTGATGATTGTAGGGTTGGAGCTGAAGTAAATATTGAATTAAATACTTCTAAACTACAAGATGTAATAGATGATATAGCCACATGGTCTAATAAATATAAATTGGCACTGAACCTAGATAATTGCTTTATTATGCATTTGGGAAATAGAAACCCAAACTTACCCTATAAACTGGGAACTGTTCCACTCAAAATAACATATGAGGAAAGGGATTTGGGTATAATAGTCTCTGACAATATGACATTCTCATCTCATTGCCAAAATATAGCCCAGAAAGGAAACAGTATCCTAAATTGCATATTGAGGCATATATCATCTAGAAGTAGGGGGGTTGTTCTGTCCCTGTATGTGTCCCTTGTGAGACCAGTTATGGAGTATGGAGCACAGGTGTGGTCACCTTTTAAAAAAAGGATATTGCCCTGTTGGAGGGAGTGCAGAGGAGGGCAACAAGAGCTGTTTGTGGTATGCAGGGTAGAGACTATGGGACTAGACTGAGAGTTCTGAATATGTACTCTTTGGAGGAACGTAGAAAGCGAGGGGACACGTGCTTGGTATACAGAGCTTGGCAAAATGATGATTTGTGGGATGTTACAGGATTAACATCAAATAGTTGTACATATAAAACTAGGTCCCACCCAATGCAATTAACAGCATATAAATGTAATAAAGTGAGAACTACATGGTGGTTTAACCAAAGGGTGGTGCATGATTGGAACGCACTCCCTTTGGAGATTGTGGCTAGTAGATCTATGGCTGAGTTCAAATCCATGTGGGACAGGAATATGTATTAGATCAGAAAATAGATAATCATGGCGAGCATATAGGATGCAAGTCCATTTAGCTCAGTATCTTCCTATGAATCCTATGAATCCCGTAACTCAGGATTGTGTAGAACAGCTTATGGTTCCTAATGTATACAGAGAAAAACTGATGCAATTAGTACATGACCGACCCATGACAGGCCACGAGGGACAGGATAGAACCCTTGGGCACATAACCTATAGATTTTTCTGGCCTGGCATTCATAAGGATGTAGCAGCTTATTGCCAAGCATGTTCCCAGTGCCAATTGGTTGCTCAAGGTGGGAAAGCAGATAAGGTACCCCTACAACCTATGCATATGTCATCACTCCCTTTGAGTGCATTGCAATGGACATAGTTGGGCCCCTGACAACCAGTTCAAAAGGCAATAGGTTTATTTTGGTTGTCTGTGATTACGCTACCAGATACCCTGAGGCTATACCCTTACGTACTGCAAAGGAACCTTGGATTGCCGAGGAATTGGCCAACATTTTAGTAGGGTGGGTATCCCTCAGGAGATCCTGACTGACAGAGGAAGTAACTTTACTTCCAAATTGTTAAAGGAATTGTACAAACGTCTGGTTGTATCAGCAGGACGAACCACCCCCTATCATCCCCAAACGGATGGCCTCGTAGAGCGTTTCAACAAAACCTTGAAAACTATGTTAAAAAAGTATGTGCAGGAAATAGGGCACGATTGGGACAGGTTTCTTCCCTACCTTCTTTTTGCATATAGGGAGGTACCCCAGGCTACAACAGGTTTTTCCCCATTCACGCTATCGTATGGTAGAAATCCCCATGGCCCCCTGGATGTTGTGAAAGAGCAGTGGGAGGAAGGTAGAAATATGGGACATACTAACATATTGGACTACATGACTTCTTTAAGAGAAAAGTTGGTGAGTTTTGTCACCATGACACATCAGAATGTGTCCAGTAGCCAGGCAGAGCAGAAAATGTGGTACGATGTAGGACTGAAGGAGAAATGTTTTAACCCAGGAGAGCAAGTACTGTTACTTTTGCCATCAACAGAAAAACAAACTGTTGATAAAATGGCAGGGTTCCTTTAAGGTAACACGCCAAACAGGGGTGGTAAATTTTGAGATCGAGATGCCAGGGAGGCAGCTCCAGAAATGGATTTATCATGCCAACTTGCTGCATAGGTGGGTAGAAAAACCAGCCCCCCCTACTATATTTATTCACCCTGAACAGGTGCACACTGAGTTGGATGTTGCTTATGAACGATTAGATCCTTCTCAAGAGAAGCAGAATGTACTGATCAGTCCTGAGTTAGACCCTGAACAGAGCAAAGAGGTACACGATTTGCTGTGGTACTACCAGCACACCTTCACAAATACACCAGGTCAAGCCAAAGGGGTGGTACATAGCATAAAATTCATACAATCAAAACCCATACATCAAAAACCGTATAGGTTACCTGAAAGGATGAGGTCAGAAGTCATAGATGAGGCACGAAAAATGGAATATCTGGGAATGATAGTGTCTTCACAAAGTGCCTGGTCTTCGTCCATGGTTATGGTCCCAAAAAAGGAAGGCGGTCTAAGGCTATGTTTAGATTTTAGGAAAATCAATGCCATCTCATCCTTTGATGGGTACCCCATGCCCAGAATTGATGATTTGCTGGATAACATAGGAACAGCTAGATACATCAGCACACTAGACTTGACAAAAGGGTATTGGCAAATACCCTTGGCATTCGATGCACAGGAACTGACTGCCTTTTGCACCCCCATTGGTCTTTATCAGTTTACAACAATGCCATTCAGTCTTCATGGTGCCCCGCCACATTTCAGAGGTTCATGGATCACATTCTTAGACAACATACACAGCTGCATATTTGGATGATGTTGTTATCTTTAGTCCAGACTGGCAAACCCATTTGACAAATCTAAGTGCAGTCATACAAGCCATTACTGATGTAGGACTGACCATTAACCCAGCAAAATATTCCCTAGCAAACCCTGAAATGAAGTATCTAGGGTTTGTAATAGGGCATGGTTCAGAAAAACCAGAAAAGAGTAAGATAGAGGCTGTTGCAAATAGCCCTATTCCACCACAAAAAAGCATGTTCCTTCCTTCCTGGGTTTAGTTGGGTACTACAGGAGATTTATCCCTGATTTTTCAACCGTAGCAACCCCTTTGACTGAACTCACCAAAAACACATTTCCTAATAAGGTTAAATGGACTACTGAGTATGAGAAAGCATTCCAGAACATAAAGGCTATTTTATGTTCTTCCCCAGTCCTTAGGAGTCCAAATTTCCAGGTGCCCTTTGAGATGCATACAGATGCATCAAACACAGGGATAGGGGCTATTTTGTCCCAGACTGACAAAAAGGGAGAGCATTCAGTGATCTATATCAGCAGAAAACTTAGTGAACGAGAACAGCAATACTTGACCATTGAGAAGGAGTGTCTCGCCATGAAGTGGGCCATTGAGTCCTTATGCTATTACCTGTGGGGCACTGAGTTTACCATCTTGACAGACCATAATCCATTGTGCTGGCTAAACCAGATGAAGAAGAAGAATGCATGGATTATGCGATGGTACCTTGCCCTTCAGCCATATAGGTTTATGCTTAAGCATAGAGCAGGTGCCCAGCATAAAAATGCTGATTTTTTTGTCTAGATTTGGAGCTGATAACCAGACATTGAAGGGAAAAGTAAATTGAACTGTGGGGAAAAAAAAGATAGTTTTTGTCAAGTGTCATGAATAGACACTAAACCTCAGGAAATAGAACGGTATCATAGCTATTGTCAGTATCTAGATACTGATATACCGTTACTGTAATTATAAGGGTTCCTGAGGGGAACTTCTGGGTGGGTGGACAGAAGTTCCAACCCTTCAAGGGTAGAAGGGTCTGAGTCAACAGTTGTTGCCTTCTTGTGTGGGGAGGAGTGTAACAGGGTCCCTGTTCCCTGTAAGGTTTACTCCCCTACTAATATAAAAAGGTGACCCCCCCTCTTTTTTCTCTCACACTATTCTATCCTCTTCATCTTTTCTTCTGTCCTTTTTTTTTTTTTTTATGTCAGGGTGGCCAACCTGACATATCTCATTGCTTACTTTACTATCCCTTTTCTCAAACCCCCTTACGGTGCACCAGATAGGGCTGAGTGCAATGTTAAGCACTCTCCCTAGTGGAAGATATGCCCAAACATGAGTAGTGCTTTACTTTTAAATAGTGAAAACACTCCTGAGTTTCCTGGAGTGTTCCCAGTTTAGCAGTAGTGCCCAGAGCAAAACAGAAGTGTCTAGACAAAAGAATAAAACATTCGTGTACAAAGAAAACAGCCCAGAGATGTTGTAACCAGGCTGATAAATAAAAGAAATAGCCAAAGGTTGGAAATGAGTTTAGGAAAGGCCCAAATGAAATGTTTTGCTGATGGCTGAACATTTTAGCCATTGGAGCAATAAAGAAAATTGCTGCATAGTGTCAGGGGCTGTTAAAGGAGCCTAGTAAGAGCCCTTGCAAGGTTTAAGTAAAATGGCAGCATTTCTAAACAAAATGAGGGCTAAAATGGTTCTAAGGTTACTACAAGAAAAGAAAAGAAAGGATGGTAATTACTGAAATAAAGATACAGGTCTCCTAAGCTGGCAGAAGAAGGGATATGAAGAGCACACCCTCTAGCTCCCATTCTCTTTGCCAAAAATAGACACCTGAAAACCAGAAAGAGTAATGATGCTGTAATTACCTGTGGGTTTCCCTGCAGTTCTTGCTATAGGGCTGGCTGCCCAAAAAATGGTTGGTTTTAAAGATACAGGCTTCAGTGACATCAGAACAACGGAGGGGTTTGCTTCCAAATGAGTCCCAATTAAGCCTAAAAGAGCTGCTATTGATCCCTACCTGTAGGTGTTTTTAAACTAAAGTCTCTTAGCAAGTAAAGGAGTATAAGGACTTGAAAAAGCATGAAATAAAATGCATTTATTCTGTAAAATAAAAGAATAAAAGTCTAATTATTTCCTTGATGTTGGTCACCTGGCCATGATGTCATCAGCCATAAAGCTATAAAAACTCACCACTAGAGGGATGTTTAGAGAGAGGTAGGCCAGTGAGCTGCTGGTCTTGGAGGAGGAAGGTGTGTTTGTTTTCACATCAGTGAATTGGTTTAAAAAAGTGGTAAAATTATTTTATTTAACCAGGTATAGCACACTAAGCTGAAAGCTTTTTTACAGGAGCTACCTGGGAGCACAAGGAGATTAAGTGACTTGCTCAGGGTCACACAGTATGCAAGTGGAAGCTGTGGGATTCAAACCCAGGTCTGGTCTGCTGGATGTCACCAGATTTGTAACTCAGAGCCTTAGACCACTGCGCTATACTGCCTCTTAAGAGAAAAAGTGACTAGGGAAGAGTCATCTTCAGAGTTTTGTTTATTTTGGTGTGTTAACTAACACCTTGTCTTTTTTTCATTTCTGTAAATATTAATTTTATTTGATTTTGAATAAAAAATCATAAACACATTTGTGCGTTTATTTTATGCATCATACCTCCTGCCTAAGCGTCTGTTATTCCCACACCATAACACTCCTCAACTGAGTTCCAGAACTATATTTCCCCTTACATACCATTAAAATCTGCCTCTCCAAAACATTTTATTTTTGTTGTTTCTTTGCTCTTTGTATATATGTTCTTAATCAAAAATTTGACCATGTCATGGTCACTGTTCCCTAAAGGGTACATTACACAGCACTTGGATATATGATCTCTCAGATTGCTTAAAACTAATCCAGGATATACTACCCCTGGTTGGCAGTTTAACAAATTGCCCTAACCCAATAGTCTCCAGAGTGCTAGTGAATTCTCATTTAAAAGCTGTTTTGCCTACCCCTTTGTCCCAGTCTAGTGCAGGATGATTGAAATCCCTCATCAAAAGTCCATCATCTGGCCTGAGGCTAGCTAAGACCTCAGTCAATCAGTTGTCCATGTCCTGCTGTGCCAGGGGTGTTCTATATACTGTATTAGGTGTACATTTTTTGCCAGACTCTGGGACTATTTTTAACTAAATTTGTTTCAGAGCATTGCTCTCACCCATTCTTGAATTTGGCTCAGTGATGATGTTTCTGCTATATATATACAGCTACTCTTCCCCCTCCTTTTTTGTTCTCTATCTTTGCTGTACAACATGTAGCCTTTTATATCCCTGTCCCACCCAAAACCAGCATGCCACTGTGTCTCAGTTATGGCATAAATCTTTATTTTCTCACTCATAACCATTCTGTGAGTAATATTCATTACTGGCACACCACTAATGAATTCTGAGTATCAGTGGGGGCTCTGTACTAAAACTAGTGGGCAGGATTTTCAAAGGGCAGAACAAGCTACACCAATGGCAGCTTGTGCTGATTGGTGGTGTGCCATGGATCCTGTGCCTGCTCTCTATCAGGTAGGATCCCTACTGCAAAGTCCCACAGCTTGCGGCAAATTTGGCCATGTGCCAAAGAGATGGCGTACCCGAGAGGTTTGCTGCAAGCTGCAAGCAAGTGTAATGCAAAATATAAAGCAGTCCCTGGTGGCTAGTAGCCCCCCAGCCCCAATCCCCTGTTTAATAAAAGTAATCATGGCCCTGGTGGTCTAGTGGACCCCCCTCCCATCCCTGATCTGCCCATGTTACAAGATAACTTTCCCTGGTGGTTTTGCGGACCCCCTCCCTATCCCTTCTCTCAGTATAATATGTAACTGTCCCTTGTGGTCCAGTAGACCACCACCCCCAACCCTGGAAGGCAGTGTCCATCACCTCAGCCTCATCTCATCACTGAGCCAGTGATGGCACAGTTTTCTGCTCTCCACCATAGTTAGCCGCTGCTGATTGAGCTGTCAATGAGCAATGCACTGTAACAGCTGTGCCAGTAACACCTATTGACAGCTCAGTCAGCAGCAGGCAGTGGTGGAGAGTAGAGGGCTGTGCTGGTCACAGGCTCAGGGATGGGATGTGGGGAGCAGGGTGGTGGGGCACTGACTGCCAGGGTGAGGGGTGGAGGACTACTGGACCATCAGTTACAGTTACATATTATACTGGCAGACTATGAATAGGGATTGGGTGTGCTAAACCACCATGTAAAGTTATATTTTAATATGGGCAGATTGGGGATGAGAGGGGGTCTGCAAAACCTCCAGGGCTGTGATTAATCAATCAATCAATCAATCAAGTCTTTATTTATCCAGGCGAACACCACTGAGCATAACTCATTTACAAGATGAATCTGGTTAGCACAAGAACACAGGATATATAATATATGAACAGTCACAACATAACACCTCAGTAATATTATACGATACAGAGATACAATAGTTAAACATAGTCATAAGTGGAGAACAGTTTGGAAACAGTGGTTCAGTTCCTTCATGGTGTATAATGAGTCTAGTAACAGTAGCTGGAAGTACTAACGAGAACAATTGTTAGGTAATGGTATATTACACACAGTGCCATAAGTAACAAGATAGACAGTGAGTTAAAAAAAGAAAAAAAACAGTGTAACAGGGTAGAAGGGGGGTTAGTAGATGAGGCGAGATAAAGTACAGGCAAGGTGGTAGGGGATAGACGAGTTACCGATGAAGCCTCAGAGAGGACACAGGACAGGAGGGCGGGGAGCACAATTAGGTATTAGAGAAATGTGAAGGAGAGGTCACAAGGTCAGGCATAGCAGAGAGGACAATGCCATCATGGTACACTATAAGTGCAGGGAAGTTTAGGATCGGGGAAAACAGTTGCAAATTTCCTTGACTGAATGGTCATATAGTGTCTTGAAGGAGGATAGACTGACCGCGGTACTAAGATTTAGCAATTTTCGTATTTTGTTCCATAGAGAAGGCAGTGCAAAGCTTATAGCCATTCTCCCAAAGTGTGTTTTTAGCTTAAGTACCTTTAAGGAATTAAAGGAGTATCTTCTCAGTGCATAGTTCCAAAGCTCGCATAGCAGAAGACAATCAGAGATATATAAGGGTAGTTTTTTTGATAATAGCTCTGAACGTCCAGAGTACAGCATTTCTGTTTCTCCTGTACTGAAGGGAGGGCCACCCCACAACAGCATAAAGGGCACAATGATGAGTGGAAAAAGGTAGGCCAGTAATGAATCTCAGAGCCCTGTGATACAACATATCCAATTTAGCAAGATGAGAGACAGGGCAGTGACTATAAAGAAAGTCAGCATAGTTGACCAAGGAGAGAAACATTGCTTGTACCAGCTGCCGCTTGGCATCGCTAGTAAGAAAGCTATTAATCCTGAAAAAGATTCCAAGCCTCTGCCTCAATTTCTTTAGCAAATCTTCGATATGGTCCATAAAGGAAAGACTATGATCGAGCCACACTCCCAAGTACTTGAATTTATTGACAAATTCTAGGTTTTCTCCCAGGATTGTTGTGATCTGTGGAATGGAGCCAGCACTGGATGGGCCTACAGCATGGAGAAGTGGAGAAAATAGCATTGTCTTAGTTTTTTTTTGCCATTTAATAGGAGCTTTTTCTTCAGGAGTAGGCTCTGCAGTAGATTGAATTCAGATTGTAGGTCTCCACAGGCAGCTTCTGGGTGAAGGATGACTTAGATAAAGAACCGTGTCATCTGCGAACAGATGGATATTGGCCTTAGTTACACTATGCTGGTGTCAATGTTGTTTATGTAAATTGCAAACAGTAGGGGACCAAGAAATGATCCTTGGGGGACCCCTCTTTGCAGAGGTTTAAGGGGAGAAAGTTCACCTTCTGCCTTGACTTGCTACCACCGGTCAGAGAGGTAGTCAGCAAGCCAATGCAAGGATAGTGAGTCCGGGACTATCACCCTCAGGGAGGAAAGGAGCAGGCCACGATCAATGGTGTTGAAAGCCTTACTTAAGTCTAAGAACACTGCACAGACGAAGTTTTGATTCTCCAGGTCTCGCTGCCAATCATTGGTCACTTTGGCTAGGGCCGTAATGGTGCTATGCTGTGCTCTAAGCCAGATTGCATTGGGTTTAGAAGATTCATAGTTTCTACATAGGTTCTCAAATGCTTGCTTACAATTTTTTCCAACAGTTTGGACTGTAGAGGGAGTAGAGAAATCGGTCTGCAATTGTTAAGATCACAGGGGTCCCCAGATTTAAACAGAGAGATAACATGAGCTGTTTTCCATAAGGGTGGGAGGATTCTGAGGGACAGTGACAGACTGAATAGGTGGGTAATTGGTACAGTTAAAGTATGGCAGGTAACCTTTAGAAAGTATGGGTCTAGAGAGTCAGCACCCGCACTTTTTGGTATCCAACTGTAATAGAAGTTCTTCTACCTCTTTCAATGAAGTAGGCTGGAGAGAAAAGACTAAGTTGGTAAGAAGAGGTTCAGAGTTTTGTGCACCCAACTGGGAGCTTAAAGGACATGCAGGGGAGTTGTCAAATGCCAGCCCTGCGGTGGCAAAGTGGTTGTTAAATGCATCCAGGATCTCCATTTTGTCTCAAATGGTGTCACTGCCAGAGGTAATCTTTGCAGGCAGGGAGTTCCCCGGGGTATGTCCGGACACATCCTTAATGGACTTACAAAATTTAGAGGAGCTTCTGGCAGCAGAATCCAGTTCCGAATGAAAGAAGGAGGCCTTAGCATCTCTTTTCATCTTGGTGCATGTATTCCTGGCTTTCATGAAGTGACACCAGTCCATCGGGATCTTAGTTGTTCGTGCTTTTTTCCAAAGCTTGTCCCTGTCCAGCAGTGCTGTTTTGAGTTCTAAAGAGAACCAGTGATGTGTTCTACTCCTTATTCTAACGTTTACAAGAGGGGCATACTTATTTAATGCCCCAGTCATAATTTCAGAAAAGATGTCATATGCCAAGTGGACCGAATTAGCTAGGTAAAAGTCCTGGCAATGCAGCGAGTATTTTAGCTCATCAAGGTAGGCAGACTGATCAAAGTTACATCTGAACATCTTAGTAGAGAACCTTGATGAGGATAGTGGATTCTGGACTGATCTTACTCCGGCGATGATGCTATGGTCACTAACATCAGAGAAGAAGGTTCCTGCATGGGAGATCAGGTGCAATTTACTTACTAAGATGACTTCAAGCAGTGTACTATTAGCAGGATTCTTCTTATTAGGGTGCGTAGGCTCACCAATAAGTTGCGTCAGCCCGTGGGCATCACAGAACTCCTTAAGTGGTGCAGCAGCCTTGGACATCCAATCAAGGTTAAGATTCCCAAGGATAACTATTTCAAGGGAGCCATGCCCCATAATAGTAGTTAGATGGGTGAGGATTTGAAAGCCAGCAGATGGGGATCTATAGCAACCTATGACACAAAGCATAGTGGAGGAGGATATCTCAACCTTTAGTGCTAGGCATTCAAATTGGTCTGCAATGGATAACGAGTATAGGCATGAAACTGAGTACTTATCCTTGATGTAGATGGCCACTCCTCCACCTCTATTGAGCCTGTCAGCTCTAAATAATGAATAGTCTGGGATGTTAATCTCCCTGTCAGGTGTAGAGGGTCTGAGCCATGATTCGGAGATCACCAAAACATCTGGTGTGGTATGATTGACCCAGGCCTGGATCAAGGTAAGTTTTTTTTAACAGGCTGCATGCATTCATATGCATAACGCACATTCCTTTTAGTTTTGCTGGATCCGATGGGGAAGTAAGAACTTTAACTGGGCCAGGGTTAAGCTCAATGTCTCCTGAAAACAACAGAAGGAAAAGTAAGAGCTTCCTTAGCGTAGCAATAGTCATTTTGTAACCCCTTGCCCTTGTTCGTCTACAAGGGGTGCTGGGCCAAGTAAATAGAGCCCCGTATTTAGATCTGGTCTGTCCTAATACAGCAATTACCAAGACCCTGGCTGTGAGATGTAAAGAGAGGTAAGTACATGGTAGAGTGATGGATATGCCCTGTGGGGACAGTTTGGCCCAAGTCCCACCACTAATAGTAGTTTGAACAAAGGGCTGCAGGTGGGGGAGTCTAAGAGCACAAAAATAATTATAGGATGAGTTACGGTGCACATGACAGCCCACCAGAAGGCTATGTTCCCCCCAACTAGAAGATTGGGAGAGCTTGCGTACTGTGCATGGCGCAAGGAAAAGAAGGAACAGAAAACAGAGCCAGTAGGGCACCCATATGGTGATGCCTTGCATAAAGCAGACACAGTTGATCTGTCCGGTCCTTGCAGCCTATAGATTGAATTAGTAACCTACGCAAAGGCAAAGGTGCCCATTACTGGGATGGTTTGGCTGTGACTGGGTATGTCACCATAGGCAGTGGAAGTGTAAGAACTGAAAGGGTATATAGTCGAATTAGGGTGAAGTCCCTAACAAAAGGGCAGGTTAGAGCAGTAACTGAGAGGAGTTAACTGGAGAATTGAAAGGGTATATAGTCAAATTAGGGTGAGGTCCTTAACAATAAGGCAGGTTAGAGCAGTAATTTAGAGGAGTTAACTGGAGTGGCTGGAGAAAAAGTTGAGAGCAAATGTTTGACTCTGTGGGTGAGACTGCTTTACAAAGGGGTGGTAAGAAAGTTGGTCAAGTAAGGTATTGAAGACAGGGAGGCCAATAGTATAAGAATGTGCAGCAGTGGAGTGACCAATCAGCTGCTAGACTGAGGAAAGGGGTGGATTAAGGGTCTATTTAATACTGTGAGGAGGTGGGGGGGTGAAAAAATTCAGTCCAGAACACAACACAGAAAGAGATTTCGCTGAGATCAGGAAGTGCCATGCATTGGAAAATCAGCCAAGGAGCAGAAACTGCCAATCAGTGCTTGTCTTCTCCACTGGGCATCCAGTCAAAACAGCGGCATTCAAAACCACGAGTTTCAGAGGTCCTGTGTGTACCTGAATCTGTCAAGGGGTCAGTCAGGTAGTCTGTTAGCTGTGGCCTGCTTGGAAAGAGCCAGGGCCACAAGAGCAGCTTGGAAAGCCTGCAGATGGGCTGTCTGAATCTGTCCGGGGGTCAGTCAGGTGTTCTGTTAGCTGTGGACTGCTCAGAGAGAGCCAGGGCCACAGGATCAGCTTGGGAAGCCCGCAGATGGGCTGTCTGAATCTGTCCAGGGGTCAGTTGTGCAGTCTGTTAGCTGCGGCCTGCTCAGAGAGAGCCAGGGCCACAGGAGCAGCTTGGGAAGCCCACATATGGGCTGTCTAAGATTGCGTATCTTATAAAGGGGATCAGGGCTGTGGCAGGGTGCTAGCCACCAGGGACTGCTGTATATTTTACTGTACAGGTGCAGGATGGTGCAAGTTCTCCAAAGCCTCCCAGAGGACACACTTCTAAGTACCCATAGACCAGCCCTGGTTGGTCTAAGGCTACTTAAACGTGTGCTCTCTGAGAGGATTTTGAGAATCCCAAAGTAGGGGTTGTGGCATCTTGCATCTGCTGCAAGCCCCCTAGTGCCATGTCACAGCCCAATATGTGCCGCAAGGGTAGTACAGGCCCTCTTTGGCACACACAGGCTGCATTTGAAAATTGCTCTTGGCACACCATTCATCATTTCTTGTGGCGCAAGTCCTTTGCACTATTTATTTTATTTATTTATTTATTTGTACATCAGTTTACAACCTTTGAGCCAGAGGCTCATTTCCAAAGGTACCTCGTCACATTGAGGAAAGACAAAACAGAATTCAGGTTACAGCATAAAAGCCTACTGACTTAAAGTTACACAGTATGGTTTCAACACATTTATACAATTTAGTAGCAATTATAATGAATACAGCTGAGCACATTCTGGTAATAACAGAGGCAATAAGCAATGGGGAACAAAGCAGGGGGTGAAATGGTGGTATTCAAGAGGGCTTTGAAAATCCTGCCTGCAGAATATTCATGAAAGGTACTTTGATACTCCTAGGCTACACCTGTTATCTGTCTGAGTGGGCATGCAAGTATCTGTATTAATAAACAACACTAATGATTTTCATTGATCATTATAAATGATATGATTTCAACCAATCAACACACAGGATCACTGTACCTTGTATCCTTTGTACAGTGGTCTGTTGTGCAGCAACATTGGGAGTGTAACATTCCACTTCCCAGTCAAGAGGTGGTCAACTTCATTTAACTTCTGAAACGAAAAAAAAAATACTTAACACAGTATGAATCACTCTAACTAGAGTGATTTGTAATAAGTTAATAGAGCCTCCACTGGGCATCTTTTATGGTATAAAAAACTCCTCTGATGAGGTTTGGACAGCCAGAATCACTCAACTTTGATTCGCAGGTCTTCTCACCCAACCCTCACACTCAGAATCTCTTATACCATGAGACACCCTGCATGGGCCATATTAACTGACATTAGAATAGAGTGTTGTATAAATGATGGGCAGCCTGTTCCCTCCCTTCCTAATACATCCAGCCTTCAGTAAGCTCCAGCATGGGATTCTGGAGAACTGAATGCAAGTCCCAATACCCCAGGTGGCAGTGCTGTGCTGCTGCCACACCACTGGACCAGCTCACATTCTATCTCTTGGAGGGACCGATAAGGTCATGACAAAAACAATATGTTGATTCTAAGATTTGCCTCATTATTTGTGTTGTGCATAAATGAATATTTACATGATTATCAGCATGGTGCTTTTGATCCCAAAAGACCACTTGCACTGTTCATGTTTCAACCTTAAAGGATCATCTAATACAGAACAAAAGGGGTTTATTCCAAGAACTTGGTCTGACATAAAAATATCTTTTTCTTAGCTCAATTTTCTTTTGGGGCAAGTTAACTTCCCCTTGTCAACTGATGAAAGGAAACAACTACACAATTTTGAAATAATGTTAGAATACGCGTGTAGTAAGTCCAGAGAAACCTTTATAGGTCACCTCAACCCAATGATTTTCTCACCTAGCCTCTATTGGAAGTCCTCCAATAGAGTGAACAGTGATGAGCAGATTTCAGTGTGTTAAGATAACTGAATCTGTATAGCTGCTGTACTGTAACCTCATAACCTCAAGATATTGTAACAGACAGAGGCTATGTGACACACAGCTGAACCATAGTTAGAGTTACTACAGTTACAGAAAGCAACACTTATTACAGTGTGAAAGATTTGTGTCTAAATCTGACTTACAGTCATTTCATTTTTTTAATTTATTGACCAGGATAGTCATGCTGAGATGCAATACCTCTGATGGGCAAAGAATCTATCTAGTAAATTTTACATCTAAAAGGTGTGAAGCATGAGTAGGTGAATGGACTTATTCAAGGACCCACAGTGATACAGAGGTAGTGTAAGGATTAAAAAATACTCTGTTTTCAATCTACCACCAGATTACAATGGTTATGTAATTACTTATTTATTAATTAAGTAATTAATTAAGTTATGTGTTTATTTATTTATTTTGTTTTTGATTACCAGGTACAGGCACTAAACAACAATAAGCTTATTTTCAGGCATGACCCAGGAGGGTACAGTTACAATCAATTGCTGTACACTGCTGTGCCATCCAAGTTTCCATAGTGGTTCACATTTTCTATTAAGCATAATCGGAACACTACCCACCTGTGCAATTTGGGATCCCATCAAGCAGGTTAATGGAGAAGAGGAGCTTGAATCTTGAGGCCCCATTGAGTGTGTGTGTGGGGGGGGGATAATGATGCCATCTTGTGTGGGCACCTGTATCTATTTGTGTCACTCCTGTGGAGGTGTTAGCTGTTGAGTCACACCATCCTGTAGGATGTAGTCAAAGTCCTCAGTTGCCTCCTTCACTCATCTGGCATACAGGATGCATGACTACTACCAGAACCTCTCGCTTGTGAGGACAGGCATATAGTGTGGTCATGAGCAATCTTTCCCCAGAGATGCAGAACATCCCATCAGATACATTTCCACTTCAATCTTGCCTGTATTAACATGCTGTGGTTCAGAAGCCAATCCAGATAAACAAAATGGAAGCACTATCTCTATTACTGCCTCAGTAGTCTGGCAATTAAGTGTGTTGTCAATTTAATGTTTTTTTTATGTTTTTATTTAGGATCTAGGATACAGTTCAGTGCAGAAAACCAGATGTATTTATCACATATATTTCAAACACAGAATATTTATCAGAAGAGTTGGGCCATTGGTTCTTTCTCTGACATCACTTTCTATGTTTCTATGTTTCCCTCACTCTATTGAAGACCCATAGCACATTTTGTTATTTTTTGCCTTGGATGAGTTTTTGTTTTGAATATATCATACTTTAAGCATTCAGTTGCAGACTGCATGCTTGGGGTAACTGCTGCTGCTGTTCTCTACTAAGAATTTCTCAGTTGCAGCACTGCTCTCAAAGGTCAGGGCATGTTGATGCTCTCAGGTCACTTTGGGACAAGATCAATACTGCTCCAGGTCAGGGGCTCTGTGCAACCACATGGTAACATCATTAACACTGTCAGAAGTTAAGAAAGCACATCCTCAATCAATGTATTAAGTGTCAGCTTTTTCAAGCTTTGGGGCAACCCACATTCAAGACATTTATTAAGCAGTTATAGATGTGAATATTTTCATGGTGTATGGCTATGATAAAATCTGCATTAGTCAAAACTGGCTACGTTTGTACTGATATATCAATATGTTTACCTCATATTTTTTTTTTAAATAAACACGTAATAGTAAAATAAGTTGATGACATGCTTTCACACTCTTCAGTCTGACTTATTGTCTAATTGTTAATCTTTTTAAGTCTTATAACTTGTTTTCAAAGATCTGTACAATACTGTAAAAGTACTTCATTAGCTCCATGATTGCAAACTTTCAAAAAAGTAATTAGTGTTCCTCTTTTTATAAGTGCAACTACTAAGTAACCTAGTAAAAAAACCTGATGGTCTTATTGACTACAGAAAGGCATTAAAACAAATGAATACTGAGACCAGGTATCACATTATAGTAAGGTGTACAGTATGTCACTGATACATTAAACTTAATTCAATAAAAAATGAACCCCATAACTACCTTAAATTCTCTGATCCTACCAACCATCACAGCGTTGTATATAATTTGGGTATTATTTGCTTATTATTTCATTAAAAGGCACCTCATTAAAGCAGCAATATTAATTAGTCAGTGAAAAGTGTCATCATCTCACTTTTTAGTAACAAATTTGTTTTTGATATCCTTAACCCTTAGGCTGCTGGAAAATTTAGAACATATAGGTTTTTAGGACATGTATACCTGTTAGTGGCAGCATAATTCATTCTCACTGTATTTCAAATTTTCTCAGACTGAAAAATCAATAAAAATTTGATATACAAAAATTCTCAGATTTAAAAAAAAATAGATTTTACAGGTATTTTTTTAATTAATGACTCAAGTGGTTAGATAGCCACCGCTCAGAATTTAAAAAAAAATCTCTTCATTTGAGGTTACCTGTTAAACACTCATACTAGATTCATACTGTTGCTGCATTAGGATTCTGCTGCCACACATTTCTGAAGGTAACCAGCACAGCACTGTAGAAAGAGATTAATTTTTTCGTATCAGGCAGGGTGCCAATGCACAAACTTTTAAAACTTCAAAATCCAATATCTTTGTTCAGTAATGAAAGCAAATGAAAAGAAAAATGAGCATCTTGATGTTTTCAGTCAAAAAAGAAACTACAAAACCTGAATGCACACTTGTTTTTTATCTTTGTTTTTACCTTGTCCTCTCAGCAGCTCACCTCCCTCACCCCGGTCACCCACCATCTCAGGGACTTATCTGAGGGTGGAATTCCCCTGGTTACCCCCCCCATGCAAGGTTAGAAGAGGGAGGGCCATTCTGCTCTTGAAGGGCAATCCAGAGTCCCTTAGAGCCTTGTAAATGTTGTGGGGGCTGCAGTTGCTCGGTAATCATGCTGCCACTGTAAGGCTTTTTTTCTTTTTATTTTTGTGCAATGGAAGTTTTTCTCCACTCAATTTGTGCAGGTAGGCTTTCAACCCTGTCTCCACCTCCTCTCACCCGGGACTCATTGTACCAGCCCAACCCACCCAGAAATCCTCCGTGTATAGCCCCCCATCGCAGGGCCTGGAAGGAGAGGGCCACCCCCCCCACCCAGTGTCACATCATCCAGACTTGGGCAGGTAGCCAGCAGATGATGTAGGGTGGAGGAAAGCATGCAGGGTTTCATGTAGCCTGCACCAACCATTTTCCACTTCTTTCATTTAGCCCTTCTGCAGCATGCATAAGTATGCAGGTGGAGGCACACACGTCTACAGCACCACAGCCCCTCCATTTATGCCTCTCACACTGCTGGAGCTTCACCCAGGACTCCACCTGGGAGCAGCCAAGGGCTGAGAAGGCAAGCTACCACACCCTGAGAGAGGAGAGTTGTCCTCCGGATGCTCACTCCTACTGCCCCTGGCCAATCCCTGGCAATCTGAGCTTGATCCTGAACCCGGGTTACCAGTGTAGGAAAAGATAAGAAACAAAGTGCCTCAGTCTTCTGCACCACTGAGCTGGATCTTTTTCCATTTTCTTGTGTGTGTTTTCACCCAAAGCCAAGTGACATGCATCTCCAGGATCCCCCATATAGCCACCTTAATGCCAATTTCTTGTAGAGGCCCTCTGTCTTCCCCTGTGAATACAAATGCATTGTGACAAGCAGTCATTTGGTCTTTGGATTGTGTGGTGACTGTGGGGTCTCTAGGACAGACAGTTTTGGTCCAACCCCTTTGCTCTGTGGCCACATGTGTAGTTTCAGTGGTCTTGTTTCCCTCACCCTCGCCCTCACTCGGTAGTTATAATATAACTTCATCCCTGGCTATAGTGGTACCCCCTCCCTTTCATGTATAACATAAAATGATATCCCTGAGAGTCTAGTAGTCCTCCTCCCTCTAAAGCTCCCAATCCTGGTCTCAGTATAATGTAAAATTATACCCATGATAGGTAGTATAGTGATTCTCTCTCTCAGTATCAGTCCTGGTTAATGGAATGTAATCTAGATCCCTCTCCCCTTTTGGCCTAATCCTTGCTCCAGTAAATTAATCCTGGTCCCCCTCCCAGAGGAAAGAATTGTGACCAGTAGCCATCTAAGCCCTTGCTACCACAACTGGGCCAGCATACCTCTCAACCCCAAGCAGAACAAATCAAGAACAGAGCCCCTGAAAATCAGGGACACTTAATTAGCATACAATTTGCATATTAGCAGCACATTATTGGCACATTTATCACCTTAGCAGGCACTTAACTAGGACTCTGGTTATACTAGAATTGATGAATCAGGCTTCAACTTCACAGTACTAAACAAAGTACAGCTGATCTGTAATAAGGTATGTCACTTTGTACTTGGTACAGATTACTAGACTCATAGTTGTACCCTTTACACATTCACTAACTGGCTACCTTTACTTAGTGGAATAAACCTCCAACCACTTTGTTAGCCAAAAAAATGTCTCTTTGTCCACACACCCCCTGCTTTAACAAACTGCTTCTGTACCATCGCCAACCAATACAACACCAGGAACATGGCCAGGAATGCCCTCAAGCCTCCTTTCCAGTGTACTCAGCTGGGAATGCAGTCACTACCTGTCAGAGCCACAAACTGGTTAAATTAATTGCCTGATACCCTGCTGAATATCCCTAAGTTTAATCAGTTTAAGTGATCTTTATGGTCTGCTTTTGCAGTCCAATGCAGTTGTTCCATTAAACAGTTTTATTTGGTTTCTTACTGTATATAACCTGCAACTTTTATACAATGATCTGTATCATTTTTTTCAAAACTGCATGTAACTGAGCTTAGTGCCTGACTTGACTGCATTTACACTGGAACTGCTCATTGTACTTGTAATGATTTTTGTGACTATTTGACGTGGAACCTTTGTAAATAAGCACTTGTACTCAAAGGTTCTCTCTGAAGCTTGCAATAAATAAATAAAATAATAAAATAACCTCGCTGCTCTGATAAGCTAATTCAAAGCACTTTCTTTTTTTATGTTTTTGCAGCTCAATGTGCCCTCTGGTACAATATATCCAATACATATCTCAGCAACGAAGACCACTGGCCACCTGCAACCCCCCAAATAAAATTTGCTCAAGTTACTGAAGCTAAGTTTTTATACCTACTTCAGCGTAACTCAAATAGTAGCCATATAACCAAGGAAAATCATCATCAGGAGATGTCTGAGGAGTGTCAGAAAGTGTTGGCACAGGTATGGCATCACAATGGCCAGAACCATTTTAAAACAGTGGCTGGTGCATTTATTATAAATTACACTATGTGCTGGCCAGGTAGTGGGTACTGGGGATCAAATCACAGCTGTTGTTTATAACAAATGCTCCAGCAACTGCTTTAAAAAGAATTAAGTGATGCCAGTGCCATGCCAGTGCAAAGTCTATCACTTTCATTTATTCTGTTGACTCAGGACTTTGAATATCAATAAATATATCTGATAATAACAAACAATTGCTTAACAAGTCACCAAAATTAAGGGGGCACACATACTGGCTGGCAACTGCAGGCAGAGTGAGAAAAATCAGCTTATCCTGACCCTTGGCTCCTAGCTGCTAGTGCTGCTAGATTTGTGACTGACTGGCTGCTACAGTCTCAATGCAACTGCTCAATGATTTACCTTTTCTTAGTCTTTTTATATATAATTTTATTAGCTAGCCTGGCTACTACTGCAGGCTGACAAGTCAGTCTGCCACTCAGCTCTCATCTGCTGCTGCACATAGCCTGTGGCATCATTTTTACTCTCACTCAGTGTGTGAGAGACTAGGCTAGCAGCTACTGCTCTTCCTATTCAGCGGGCAGCTTTTTACTTAATTTCTCCTCTGATGCTCTGGAACTCTTCTCGGCTATCTTGATCAACTGAGAACTGGAGGGACAGTTTATTGCTTGTGTGTGGACCTGAGGGGGGCTGCAATACCAGGCTGTGGGAATGGAATAAACTGTGTGAGTGAGTGCTACTGATTGGCTGATGGTGCACTCATATCAGACACACACACACACACACTTCATCTGTACAACAAAGGAAGTACCTCTGAAATCCACGTGAGTGGCATGGAAACCCCAAAATACATAAATTTTGAGACTTGCTGGGGAAAGTTGGGATGTCGGGACAGGACTACAAAATTAACAGAAATTCAGGATGTCTGGGTAAAATCGGGACAGTTGAGAGGTATGCAGACCGATGGCCAGCACAATGCTCTGCTCACCCCCATGGCTGACTGCCATCTGCCACATTCAAATATTGTATCTCTGCACCAAAATGTATACAGAAACAGTACTTGTGGGACATCTTTGAAAAATAAGATAAGCTCTGCGATTTCTGAAAGACATCCCACAAGTACTACAGTTCTACAGCTGCTGATATACAGATACAATATTTGCTTATCACAGACAGTGGCCAGCCATGAAGGTGAGTGGAGGGTTGTGCCAGCCACAAGCCTGGGTAGTAGTGGTGAGGGTTTAAAAGGGCTACTGGGTACCCCTTCTTGCCACATGGAGGGGGAGGGGACCTAGATTAACTTACTGGAATCTTGACTGGGACCAGAAGGGTAGGATCAGGAGAATATTTTGGTAACCAGGACCAGTATGAGGAGCAAGACAGGGAGGGAGGCAGAGTACAAGACCACAAGGGATATCATTTTACATTACACCAGAATCAGGAGCAGGTGAGGGAGGGGGAACCACTAGATTAACTGAGATATAATTATAAAGTATACCTGGACCAGGGTAGGAAGGAGGCACCACTAGAGACAGGGATGTATTTACTAACACAAGCACTGGGATCCTGGGGGACAAAGGGACCAACTAGTACCAGGGTATCTTATTGGGAAACAGGGAGGGGTGAATGCACTCCACTGTGCAAGTGGTCAAGTAAGGTTGTAACTGCAGAGTCATTCTGTTTGCACTTCTAAAACCATTTCAGTATACCAGTGCATCCTGTCTGCATGCAGGTACCTTCACTTGCACATGTGTCTGATTGTTTTTAGCACTCACATGCTAACAGTTCAGTGCCACACCCACTGTGTCTTTGAATATAACACCAGGTGCACCGACTGCTAAGCAGGGTCACAGAGCACAGTCAGTGCACCAGAAAACCTGTTAGCATGGCACTAGCTGTTCGAATATCCAGCCTGAGGGTGCATAATAAGAGAAAAACCTTTCATCCAATTTTGTTTTAATAAATTTTTCTTCAAAAATTGTTTGAACATATAACCTTATCTCATCTTTGTTTTGGACTATTTAATTTACTTGCAAGTATAGGTGGAAACTGTGATTTAGAATAATTAAAAGAGAATGTTCAAACATTAAACAAGATTTTCTGCTGTGGGATAAGAACATTCAAACTTTATAGAGCTTTCAAAGATGTGTTTTTTAACAATGTATATTAACATTTTAATATTTATCCCCAGATAGGAGATTTGTATATTGAAGAACATGTTGTAACTGTAGAAGAGCCTACCAACGATATGAACTGCATCATAAAATTCGGAAGTGGCCCTTACTGCAGTGTGTAACTGAGAAACACCCTATGGTGGGGAGGTGGGTTAAAAAAGTTTGATGTGGACACAAATGCATGCTGTGCCTGAATCTGTGTCCACCAGCTTGCGTCCAGGTAGCCATGCTGCTATTTTCAGAAGCTGTATCTGTTTCCAGCAAAAAGTCACGATTTGTTGTGGAAAAGGGACATAATTGTGAGTTGTGTCCAGTTTGGGCACTCTTGCATTTGTTTATGGACGCAAGCTTTGGATGCTGTGAGGCCATCTTATAGATGGTCTAACATGTTTGGCTGCATTTCTGTTTTGAAAATTGGGGTGGGCATATCTGGGGAAGATCCTTTTGAAAATTCTGCCCAATTAATTTATTAAATGGCCAATAAAAATGGACCAATGACAGAATGTGAACAAGTATCTACAGTTGCCCATAGGAGATGGCACACAACCCTGACCTCCTGGACTGAGGCACAGACAATAGTCTCAGCACCCCTAACTATAGAATCACATACTATATGTACCCTCCTTCTAACTCTCATTTCCTGGCTACTGGGGCTCTGGTTGCAACAGGGTGCTTGTGCTGTCTCCTAGCAGGAGGAGTAGCATGAACTACTTAAGCCAGTGAGATGAAACGGTTGCTTGTTACAATTCATGGGCTCCTTCCATCACCAGTTTTTGCCACCCTCTGGTCCCCATCCATGCCCACTACCTTACAGCCCTTATTACAAACCCCTTAAGGTCACTAAGGAAGAGGAACAGCAATGGGCATCCCTAGTCCCCACTCTGACCTGCTCTATAGCTGACACATATCAGCCCATGCTGCAGTCAGCTTGGGGTGCAGTACTGCCAATCTTCTGCAGAAAGGGCAACCTCCACACCTCCACAGTGTACCTCAGAGGAGTAATGCATTGTATGTCCTGCAGCTAATAAATCCACTTTCCAATGTCCCAGCATCTGCCCACTGTACATGACTACTCTAGATCCCCTCTGTAATGCATTTTATTTGATATACCTTAAATATGGGTATTACCTTTCTGTATACTACCTTACTGCCTTTAGTTTGAGGTACTCTAGACAGAATTGTACTAACACTCTTGAGTAACTTCCCAACAGTCAGGGAGTACAAAACACTGCATTACCCCAGACAGGGTTTTGCTAGTACTTCCCAAGTTACTAACCAAAAATCCCTGAGTACAAAGACCTACTGTATGCATAAATGCAAATACTATATACAAAACTGAACGCTTATCTTTTGTGAATGAATAATGTGATTCCAGAACATCCTTTTGAAAGAGTTGTTGGAGCAACTAGTACCTTTTGTGGTAAACAATTAATGTGGAATCAGAATCTACCAGTGTCTGAATTTTCTACACCTTTGTAAACAATTATTTGCTATGGACAAGACAAACTCAAGTTCCAAACTGATTACCACAGATCTTCTCTTGTTACAAATGCAACTTTTTTAAAACACATTTTTTAAAAGGTTTGACTATATACAAACCAGAAATCAAGCAAAACAGGACACCTGTCCAACGATAGGAATCCCATGTAGATGGCAACAGCAGGGATATATCAAAGGCTACTGCCATCACTGGATGATGATTCAGAACAAAAGCAAAAATATAGCAACAGAGTCCCAGCAAAAATTACATTCCAGAGAGGTCCAATAGAGCAAGATTACAAAGAATAAACCAGTCCTGAAAGACAGCCACCTCTGACCTTCTGCTAAATTTCCAACCAGGGTTACCACCTGTAAAAAAGCCCAAAGTGGGGTATTTCACCAAATATTCAGAATTAAGACTAAAGTGTTGTAGTGTTCTAGTTCTTCATACTGTTTATTGTCATTTTAAGGTATTTTTGTTAAGGTATTACAGTTTTCTGCAACATCTAGAGGAAAGTAAGAAAATATTTTTCTACTAACAAGATCAGAACATGCAGCATTTTCCATGGTTTTTGGCAGGACACAGCTGCCCAAATCAGGACTGTCCTGTTGCAATCAAGACAGGAGGTAGCCCTATTTCCAACAAGCAACACAGTGATCAGGTGGATTCAGCCAGTCCACAAGATTTCTGCCACCATTATGAATCAGTGAAAATAAACAGCAGCAATCAGGTAAATTTTCAAAAACATATTATGCACCATAAAATAATGTTTGAGAGACAACTAAATTAATCAGAAAAAATTAAAAAAAATGCTACTATTAAAGTTAGTAGAGGAGTGGAAGTTAAGAGCAAATAAATGTAGGATGCCATCTTGACTACCAGCATTCCAGAATCACTCATTTACCCAGTACCCAATACATACACTGTACCATAGCACTAGGGAGGTCCTGCAATTATGAGGTGTCATCCTTCAGATGAGGCATTACAACGAGGTTTCTTCTAACCATCACTAGTGCCTCTACAGTCCAGCAAAGAGAATGTTCATGCAGGTCAGACACTCTACTGGTTTTGCCAGACAACACAACTTAACCCCACTCACCCTTGTCAAACAGAAAGTCTTCAAGAAAATATAGTCCACTAATAAACTCAAACAAGCATTTGTCAATGCTGAATATTGGCTTGCATGATGTTGTACTGGGCCCTGCTTGTTCACATGTTTACTATATATTTAATAAAGATAGACCAGATTAGATTTAATATGTCATTTGCAATGGGGTCCTGATTTTACACAGTTTTATACTGCATTTACCCAGAATAATAGATGTGAAATGCAACATCTCATTGCTGGTGTGTAGTCCAGCTTTTATAATGTATTTTTCTAGGACAGATCATATTAGATGCTAAATCCCTTTTTGAGAGAAGTTCTGCTGTGGACATCTGTTTTTACAGTTTTGCAATATATTTACCCAGGATAACCCAGCTGAGATGCAATATTTCATTTTCATTAGGGTACTGCTTTGACACATTTCTGTACTGTATTTAGGAAAGACAGCACAGCTCAGATGCTATCTTGTTTTCAGGGGGATCCTGCTTTTTCCAATATTTATGTATTTATGGAAAGAGATGATCAGCTGCTAATGGCTCTTTTCCGGATGCATCCTGGAGTGAGGGGAAGTGGAGAAAGATCAAGAGGTGGAAAAATTAAATAATAATAATAACAATAACAATATCGTACTAGAAAAAAAGAAGTCAAATATAGCAACACAGTATACCAAAGGAGCATGATCATTAATATTGAAGGCAACTCAATACAACATATACAGGTAGTAGCTAAAACTGACTTATGATAGACAGGGGAAACTACTCTTACAGGTATAGAAAGGGAATGAGGGTACACAATGGCCTGGTTAAAACTAGTGGGATCAGGATGTGGAGGAAGACAAGAGGTAAAGGGTCATGGACAGTAGCAAGTTGGAGAAGAAAAGTCATGAAGAAGAGACTTTAGGGAGAAAGCAGAAGAAGCAGAGCAGATTGACAGGGGAAGGGAGGACCAGAGTTTGGGAAAGAAATATAAGAAAGTAGATTGACCAACAGTAGATTTTTGGTGACAGTAGAGAATACCAGACCACTCCGGACCTACACTATTAACGTAGAGTTCAAGTTACGCTACTCTCTTAAAATTACATTTTGGTAATTTTTGTATTATTTATTTATTTATTTGTACATCAGTTTGAAAAAACCTTTGAACCATGGGCTCATTTACAAAGGTACCTCGTTGAAAAAGACAAACACAGTACAACAGTATGTTACAACAATGAGATATACAACAGATTGGTTTAGGCACAATACAACAGTATGTTACAACAATGAGATATACAACAAATTGGTTTAAACAGGTATGTTTCAACAGTGGGCATACAGTAAATTGCTAAGGCCAGGATAACTCCTATTATTGGATGTAGCCACTCAAGGTGGCTTTGTCATAGCTTATGAGCAAGACCAAACTAGTAACAATCACAGCTTCGAGTATTAAATAGGTGATTTTGGAGGGAGGTTTTAAAACAGGAGATTGAAGGAGCATCAGAGATAGTGGGGGGAAGCATGTTGAACCAGGATGGGGCTCTGTAGCAATAGGCCCTTTGATCGTGCGAGGTCCTAGCCCTAAGAATTGATAGGGTGGTTTTGCCGGAGGTTCGGGTTTGTACTAGGGATTTTGCATGGTGGATGGAGGCTGCCAAACCTGGTGGGGATAGCCCAAGGAGAGTTTTTTTTGTTATGATACAGGTTTGATATCTAAGGCGTTCATCTAGGTCAAGCAGCATGGCCTTTGCATGTATCTGGCAAGTGTGCGTTAACCTAGGGACCCCTAAAATTAGCCTACAGGCCTTGTTTAGTGTAATGCGAATTTTGTTGAGAGAGGTCTGATCAGCAGCACCATACACCGGCAGCCCATAATCCACAAGGGACAGTATGGATGACGTGACCGCGAGTTGGAGGGCCTCGGGGGGGAGACAGTTTTTATACCAGTGTAAGATGCCTAGCTGAATATTTGCAGCTGAGGCAAGGGCTGAGATGTGATCATGGAAGGAGAGAGCAGGGTAAAAATAGATCCCAAGGTACTTATAGGAGTAGACTTGTTCGAGTGGGAACTTGATGCTAGAGAGAATGTGGAGTTTGAAGTTGCTGGATTTGTTTTGTGGGTGGGCGAAGATCATGGTTTTGGTTTTTTTGAGATTTATCACCAGTCTATGTTCCTTGAACCAACCTTCAGCTTCATTATATGATCTTTGCAAGGAGTCCTGGAGGGCGATAGGGTTGCGATCAGAGGCAAAGATGACAGCATCATCTGCATACAGTAAAATATTTCCATTACAGGAACCTGGTAAGGTGTTGAGGTATAGTGAGAAGAGTAAGGGTCCAAGAATGGAGCCCCGGGGAACACCAAAGCGGATGGGACAGATGTCGGAGAGAGTCCCGCTAATTTTAACATGTTGGGAGCGAGCTGGCAGATAGCTAGCGCATCAGGAGACAGGCCCAGTGGCAAATCCAGAGTGACTGAGGGCATCCAGGAGGAGGGGATGGGAGACAGTGTTGAATGCTTTTAATAGGTCTACAAACACTGCACCAGCCAGAGAGCCCGAGTCCAGGGAGGTGTGGAGAAAATTTGAGAACTCTAGAAGGGCAGTACTGGTACTATGACCAGCACAGAAACCGTGCTGTTCAGGGCAGAGAATGTTGTAGCTGGTAAGGTAATCTGTGATTTGCGAGGCCACCACTTTTTCCAGGGCTTTGGAGAGAGGAGAGAGAATGGAGATAGGCCGGTAATTTCCGGCCAGGGATCTGTCTCCAGCTTTATGAATGGGTGTGACTGTGGCAATCTTCCAAGCTGACGGAAATTGCCCCAGGCAGAGGGATTTATTAAGGAGGCTGGTGATTGGAGCGAGGACCAGATCAAGCACCCGGCGAAGGATACAGGGATCCAGGGTGTCACTGCCAGTACTATTGCTCTTAAGGGCATTGATTAGGTGAGGTCTGAGTTCTTGGGCAGAGACTCGGTGTAGGTGAAAGTAAGGGCGTGTAAGGACTGGAGCAAGTGGGGGGGGGTCGAAAAAATCTCCAGGAGGACTGGGCTAAGATCTGTAAAGAGGTATTGAGGCAGTTAGCTATAAGGGCTGGGTCGGTGGAGATAGTGCCATTGATATTGATCTGGGAGGGTTGGGGGGGGAGTGTGTGCTCCCATTTAACTGTTTGATATTGTCCCAGAAGGTTCTGGCATTCCCCCAGGAGGAGGTGAGTGAGGAATGATAGTGATCAGTCTTGGTCTTTCTGATGGCGCAGGTGCACTGGTTTCTAGCAGCAGCATACGTCTGTCTATCGCTGGGCTGGCCAGTTTCAATAGCCCTGTGCCATAAGTTATCCCTGTGCTTAAGTTGTTGGAGCAGGGCAGGGGTCAACCAAGGAGCATTCTGCACTTTGGAACTGCGGGCTGTCAGTGGAGAGAAGATGTCGCAGGCTTTATTGAAGGTTTGGGTAAAGAAGGTTAGTGCCATATCAATGTCAGGGGCATACTGTATAGGAGACCAATCAATTTGGGACAGAAATTCCTTGAGGTTTTTCAGACCACCAGGTTTCAGGTGCCGCCATAGTGTGGTCTGTGCTATGGGTTTGGATACTGAGGTGGTCCAGCGAAAAAGTATGGGGGAGTGATCGCTAAGTGAGTCAGGAAGGACTTGGATATTGGCGATCCATTTCGGGCGATTGGAGAGGACAACATCGAGTAGAGTGCTGGAGCCTCTCTTTGGATTAGACCTGGTGGGGTGGGTAACAAGTTGAGTCATATCGAATGCTGCAAAGGAGTCACGGGTAGAGGAGGAAGAGGGGGCTAAGCCAATTAATGTTTAGATCGCCCACTAGTATTTGGTCAGAGGAGTGGTGTAGTGAAGTGAGGTATTCCGTTAGTGAGGCCAGAGCCAGTGTTTTCTTTTTAGGGGGTATGTAGGCTGTGGTTAGATAGAGTGGGCCCCTTGAGGGGTCCAGGGTCAGTTTCAAGGTTAGCGCCTGTGCCCCGAAATCAAGAGCAGGTGCTGGGAGGGCAAGTCCAGTAAGGAAGTCTTTAGTGTAGATAGCACAGCCACGACCCCCGTCTTCCAGCCCAGTCTTCCTGGTAGAGGGAGTATCCTGGGAGAGAGACAAAGGAGTCAGGGGTGGATTTTGACAGCCAGGTCTCAACCAGGGTGATGACATCTGGTTTATGTCATGAGACCCAGCATTGGAGTGAGTCGAATTTTTTCAAGAGGCTACAGATATTCATAGAGGCAATGCAGAGCCCATGAGGGCCTGTAGCTGAGCTATTGTGAACTGGGTCAGGGTTGGGATGTATGTTACCTGAGAGGAGTAGTAGCATAACTACCGCTCTGGCCAGGTGGCGGTGAAAAGTATTTTTGTGACAGACACGAGAGGAGTGGGTGGGGAGTTTTAGAACACATGGGGTAGGCAGTGTAACACAGGCTGGGAAGGCTAGCATGATAAGCCTCCCGTGGGAGTTGGAGGTGGGAGCTTGGAGGAAGCTGGGGGGTGGGCAGTGGGAGCAGAAACACCCAGTGGGGGCAAGGTGTCCGAGTGCTGGCTCAGATACATAGGAGGGTGTAGTACCAGAGCACAAGGGGGGGCAACAGATTGGCATGTCTGCAATAGCACTGAGTTTGATGGGTAGGACAGTGGCATCAGGCAGAGGATGAGAGCGAGGCTTGTCAATAGGCGAAGGGCATGCATAATGCTAAGGAGCTAGAAGGTAATGGTAGAATGAAGTGGAAAGATGCTTGTCTGTAAGCGTTGGTGCCACTTTGGTTCAGTGATAGTGACACCGCCTCTGGTTTACAGGGTACCAGATTCAAGACTTTCCCAAGATATTAGGAGAATCGACCTGGGTAGTAGTCGGAATCCAAGGTCTGGGGGTCGGGAACAGGCAGTGGTTGGGCCTGAAAAAAGGGGTGCTCAGTAGCGACTCCTAGTGGTCAGCAGTTGCGGACTGGAAGGGAGGGTAGAGGGTCCGAGTGGATGGCAATTACAGGTTGGAAGAGCAGGCAGAAAAAACGCAGGGTAGTAGCAGCCAGGGGGAAGGCGAGGAGAGTTGCTGTGGCTAGGTAAAGGTGAACCAGCAAGTGGAGAATGAAAGGGCTATCAGGGCAGGGAATTATAAAGAGGAAGCACTGAGTCCCTCTAGTAGCCAGCAGTTATAACCTGCAAATGGCAAAGTGGGGACTTAGTTAAATGACCAACAGGAAATGACATCAACAGGCATCGCCTATAAAGGAAATGCAGAGCCAGGGTGGGTGGGGCAGTCGATGCACACAGCACATCAACGGGCTATCCCCCCTCACAAGGGTGCTTCTGTTGGAGGTGATTTATTACCTCTGAGTGCCCATTTGGTCCGTACGATCCAGGAGGAAGCGCTTCGGTAGACGAGCTGGGAGTCTGGTTGGGGAGTGGGTGGGTAGGCAGGCCTATATGGGCAGAGAACAATAGACAAAAATTAGTATGCAGCGGGAGACCCCCCCAATAGCTTCACTACGCATGCGTGAGAATAAAAAAATCCTGCTTTCTACTGGCTCAGCGAGGGAGAAACATGGCTAACTCAGATACATACAGGTAAGCAGGCAAACATTTAGTGAAACCTCTCTAAAAAGCATATTCTAGGCTGTCCAGGAGTACAATATTCTGCAGTCGCTAGTGCGAGTGTCCCCCCCCCCCCAAGGAAAATCAATTGTTGTTCAGTTAGAAGAGTTCAGGCTAGTTTTTAAATGCAGCATTCGGTCAAACAGCGTCTGTGGCAGAATAATGAAGGAGTGAGTCACAGTACCAAGTGGTAAGCCAAAGAAAAAATCCCCCCTCACAAGGGTGCTTCTGTTGGAGGTGATTTATTACCTCCGAGTGCTGCTTGGTCTGTACTCTCCAGGAGGGAGTGCTTCAGTAGAGGAGCCGGGAGTCTGGTCAGGGAGTGGGTGGGTAGGCAGGCCTCTGAGTGCCCGCGTGGTCCATACACTCCAGGAGGGAGCGCTTCAGTAGAGGAGCCGGGAGTCTATTCATTTATTTAAGTTGGGGGTCTTCGCCACGACACCATCTTAAAGAAATAGAGAAAAGGGGGTATGGGGGGCAAAGCCTCCCAACTCAAATAAATTAATACAAAAATTAACACGCACAAGCCCGCACTGTATTCACAAAGGCTTTACACTATGCAAGTAGCTGTGGTCCGGTATTCTCCACTATCACCAGATTTTGTAGAAGTAATAGAGAGGGAATGGGAAATTTTAATGCAGAGAGGGTAGGAGGAAGAATAGGGAGAGGGCAATACATATGTAAGGTAGGAGGGAAGGGAACCAAACCAGAATTTGGATATAAATTAGGCACAATGGGAGAGGCACCTGACATCAAGAGAGGGGAGTGAAAGAACAGAGTAGTGATGAAAATTTGTTTTTTATACTGTATTTTCCCAGGATAGCACAGCCGAGATGTAATATCTCATTTTTCATGTGACCCTGCTGAAAAGTTTTTGATATCAGGAAATATATTTTTGCTGTTTTTGAGTTCAAGATTTGGCATTTTGTGACAACTGATTTTAATGAATAATTGTACAGCTGATTAGACATTACTTTATTTTTGAAAATATGAAATTAATATATACATATTTATATAATCTTTTTAGTCATATTTCCCAAAGAAGCTGAATTATTTTTTTTTAAAAAGCAGTGAAACATTGAATATATGTAACTGACTGTTTGAGCTGCTTAAATAAAACAAAAGAAATACTTTTTTTCCTTTTTTTCTATATACATTTTATGCACCTTCTCTCCCCGGTGTTCCCCCTCTGACCACCCCCTCCCCCATCCCCATCACCTGGCTCCTACAGGATTTACTTTCACCGGTGCCCTCTGCCATAGGGCCTTGATTGTTGCCAGACACTGGGTGCAGAGCCTGCTGAGGGTTTGTCATCATCTGCAGCCCAGGATGTTTTTTCTCCATATTTCTCCCTTCCCCCATTACTGAAGTGTGCACAACAGTGTGTGTGTGTGTGTGTGTGTGTGTGTGTGTGGATGCATGCACACGCTGCAGAAGTCCCACAGCACCCTCCCTTTATTGGCACCTTTCAGTCCCACGCTACCCTCAGGCATCCACCCGGGGGCAGTCATTTGGCAGGAAAGCCACAGAAAGAGACTTGGGCATCATTATCACAGATGACCTGAAATCATCCAAGCAGACATATAAAGCAGTAGGTATGGCTAGAGGGATGTTGAGGTGTATTAGTAGGGGTATCACAAGTCACAAGAAGGAGGTAATAATGCCCCTTTACAAGACACTGGTTAGGCCCCATCTGGAGTACTGCTTGCAGTACTGGAGGCCACACTTGCACATGGACATTAACAAAATGGAGGCAGTCCAGAAAGGGCAACCAAAATGGTGCAGAAACTGCATCAGAAAACATATAAGGACAGATTAATAGAGCTCAAAATGTATATCCTAGAGCAAAGGAGGGAGAGAGGTGATAAGATGGAAACATTAAAACATCTTAAGGGCATTAACAAGTTGAAAGAGTCTGACATGTTTCAGTATAAGAAAAATAGCAGGACAAGAGGACACAGCATGAGATAAGGACCACAAAGGCCCATCCAGTCTGCCCATTTCTTTTTCTACCTTATGAATGCACCATCGGCCTTTGCTCTGTCAATGGCCTATCTATTCATACTCATCTGTATTGCTCCCTTATGCCTATCCCATGCCTGTTTGAAGCCCTGCATTGTATTCCTATCCACCACTTCCTGAGGTAGGCCGTTCCATGCATCCACTACCCTTTCTGTGAAAAAGAACTTCCTCACATTACCCCTTAATGCCTCCCTCTAATCTCATGCTGTGTCCTCTTGTCCTGCTATTTTTCTTAAATTGAAACATGTTAGACTCTTTCACCTTGTTAATGCCCTTAAGGTATTTGAATGTTTCAATCATGTCACCTCTCTCCCTCCTTTGCTCTAGGGTATACATATTGAGCTCCATTACTCTGTCCTCATATGGTTTTTGATGCAGTCCCTGCTCCATTTTGGTTGCCCTTCTCTGGACTGCCTCAATCTGGTTAATGGCCTTGTGAAGGTGTGGCCTCCAGTACTGCATGCAGTACTCCAGATGGGGCTTAATCAGTGTCTTGTAAAGAGGGATTATTACCTCCCTCTTTCAACTTGTGATACCCCAACTAATACACCCCAACTTCCCCCTAGCCTTACCTACTGCTTTAGTGGTCTGCTTGGATGATTTCAGGTCATCTGTGATAATGTCCAGGTCTCTTTCTTCCCTTGTGACTGCCAGCAACACCCCTCCCAGCCTAAAGGTGGCTTCAGGGTTTCTCTTCCCTATGTGCATGATCTTGCATTTCTTTGTGTTAAATCCCAGTTGCCACTCTTCTGACCATTTTGCCAGTTTATCCAGATCTCTCCCCATTCTGCCAACCCCATCTGGATCATCTACTCTGTTGCAGATCTTGGTGTCATCTGCAAACAGCCAAACCTTACCCTCCAGTCCATCTGCAATGTCACTGATGAAGATATTGAAGAGGACTGGCCACAGGACTGATTTGAGGTACCCCACTTGTGACTTGCATCTCTTCTGACTGTATACCATTTACCACCACTCTCTGTTTTCTGCCCATCAACCAGTTTGCTACCCAGTTGGTCAACTTCTGACCCATCCTGAGCCTACCCAGCTATTAATCAATCTTCTATGTGGAACAGTATCGAAAGTTTTGCTGAAGTCAAGGTAGGTGACATCAACTGCTCCCCCTTGGTCCACCACTCTCGTCACCCAGTCAAAGAAATCTATGAGATTAGTTTGACAGGACCTTCCTGTTGTAAACCCATGCTGTCTTGGATCCTGTGCTCCTATGGATTCCAGGTGTTGCACTATCCTTTCCTCAAGGAGTGCCTCCATAATCTTGCCCACTACTGAGGTAAGAATGACTGGTATGTAGTTCCCTGCCTCCTCCCTGCTATGTCTCTTGTAGAGCAGGATCACATGAGCCATTCTCCAGTCTTCGGGGTCTTCTCATGTCTTCAGAGACTCACTAAACAGTTCTGATAATGGCTCTGCTAGTTCCACCCTTAGCTCCTTTAGTACCCTGGGATGTATGCCATCAGATCCCATTACCTTGTCCACCCTGAGCTTATCGAACTCTTGTAGGTCCCTTTCTTTTGTAAAGGGACTAGTGCACACCTCCTTCCCCCTGTATCCATGGTGCTGAGCTGTTGCAGGAAAAATAGTACATCAAATTGAGAATGAAATGTGGTGTTAGTCCTGATGTTTTATGGTGCCTACCTCCAGCACCTAAAATGCTGTTTTGGACACTGTTTACAATTGTTTTTTGGCCACACCTTGTTTCTGCAAACGCAGTACAGACAGTGCATGTCCAGAAATGTTTCCCAAAAAATTGCACAGTACATTCAGACAGAAATCAGGTGTCAGACATGCTGTTATATGTTGTACGCCTTCCACCTAGACCAAAACATGTTGTCTGGCCCGCTGTTTACCAGTGATTTAACGTCTAATCAGGGTGTTGACACTGCCTAACATGGCTCAGAAGTCTAGAAATGTTTCCAAAAAAAATTACAGTAACTTCAGACTGAAATCAGGTCTTAGCCATGATGTTTTATGGCCCCCAAACCCCCACCAAAAGATAGTCTTTGGTCCACTGTTTACAACTGATTTTAGGCCACATCTTGATTCTGCAAGTGCAGCACAGGCAGTACATGTCCAGAAATGTTTCCTAAAAAATGGTACATTACATTCAGACTGAAATTTGGTTTCAGAATTGCAGTTCACATCCACAAAGGACCCAAATCTGCTGTTTTCTGCACCATTTAATATGGTTTTTTGACCAAACCATGGTGCTGCCATTACCTGACATGCAACATAACATAAGCCAGTTCGCCACACTGAGAAAAATAAATCCTCATACAAAATGGCCCTGCTACTTGAAGTTGCACTTGCTTCCTCCTGTTGCTGGTTTCTCAATTGATTGAGAACTGTGGAATTATCATTTCGCAATGATGCTGCCCTGGTTCACTCTGTTGGCTCTGTGGTTTTAAGTCACTGTGGATTGAATAACATTTTGTGTGCTGCCACTGTTGCCTGTAGCTGCTGCATTGCTGCTCTGACTAGTTGCCATAAGAAGTAATGCTTTGTCTGCTTCATGGGGATCCTCTTCACATAGTCGATCGATACTGCTGCTGCACACGTAAGTATTTGTCTGTATTTATTTTTTTGGGTGCAAGAGTAGGGGGATGGTGGGCTGCTATTGTCATGTCTTGAGTTCTTATATGTTTGTACTGATTTTATATTATGCAGTGTGCTGAGGAACACATCATCATGACATGCATGCCAGGATTTGGATATGGGATGTTGGGATGCACCACATTTCACATTGCACAAGGACAAGGTAAGTATTGAATTTTTCATTAGTGGGAAGGATAGGTGACTGCAGCTTGGACATCTGAGTCAGATTGTAATTGGATTATTTTTGCTTTTGTTAACATGCAGAAATTCAGGCGCTGGTAACTCCAGGTGCGCTGCTGCTGCTGCTACTTAATATGTATCCAGTTTATTAACTTGTGGTAAGTATTTCTTAATTTGTGATGGTCTTTGGTGGGCGGGTGGTGGAGGAGGTGGTAGAGGGTTGGAGTGGGGTTGGGGGATATAGTTAAGTATTAAGTGTGTGGTTACTGCAATACAAAGATGTCAGACTTTGACAGTAACTATGTTCTATATAGGTCTGTCAATATTCAGGCATTCCACTGCTGGGGTGCATCTGTTATCTCCCAATCTGGCTGCTGGCTCTGCTCATCAGACACAGTCTGTTCATGTCAAGGGTTCCAGTTTACCAGCCATTCCATGATGTAAGTATTGCTTCATGTAATGATGGTGGTTGGGGGGGGCACCTAGTTGTAGCAATGCTCAAAATGTCTTCTTCTTTTTTTCTTATTGTCAGGTACAAAGTACTTCAATTGGAATGGTTGTTTAGTTTTCTGGTGGACATTTCCCAAAGCATCCCATCTCTGTACGGCATTGGTGACTAAATACAAGTCTTCCATCTGGGTGTGTGGACACTGGATCGAGGTGCTGGACAAGTCAAGTTGTCAATGTACATGAATACATTCAATAAAAAAAAAATCACAAAAGTGATTAAGCAAAGGGAAACATGAACATAACTACTCAGTCAGAATGTAGTAACTGTTCAGATGATGTTACCCAAAAAAGGGTCAATATGTAAGAAAAATATAACAAATAAGTAGCTCACCAACAAAAATATTAATACTTTAAAGAAATTACAGAAACTCACTCACAACTTGTGAGAACTCTGTCAAATATTAGGAACTAGCCTGCTCTACTTTCAAACACACACAAACACACACACCACTGGGTTGACCTTCCCCCACTCAACTCCCTCACAGACACAGACACAGAAAAAACTGAAAACACTACATAAGTTTAACTAAGTATTATCCTAAGATACAAAAACAAAACAAAATGTTCACTATTAGCACTAGGAACTAAACTGAGATTTTGGGAGCAATTAACTCTCAAAAATCACAAATAAAGAGGTTTTTGAAGGGTTTATTAGCTGTGATGCACCACACTGAACTGCTCTCTGACTCAACAGACAATATACTGTGCAGGAAATAGACTGCACATGATATTTCAGCTATCTACCCACAATGCATGACAATTTCAGTGGTGAAATTGAAAAACATTGGTGAAATTCAGGACAATAGTGAAATTTCACCTTAAGCGAAAGTGAAATTGGTGAAATTGGGTGAAATTTTGCATTACATGAAAGCAGAATTGGAGGCAAAATTACATTTCGCCTAGGTGAAAAATTTGCACAATGCAGGAATTACAAGAAATATTTTGCTAGCTGAAATTTTCCAATTTTGCACATCTCAAGTTCTCACAGGTATGTGACAGCTATACGCTGGTTTGTTCTATGAGGAGAAAACAAAAAAAGTATGCCATGGATAACTGGACAAATTCTAAAAAAATTAGGAATTAGGATAATGGAAGAAGGTGAGGAAATCAAACTGGGATAGTATGTGGGAAATTTACAGAAAATTAGGACTAAATGTTAGGGACTCAATAAAGGTGGCAAAAGAAAAATATTATAAAGACAAAGCTGACTCAGAGTTTAGTTCCCATGGTTTCTGGGAATTAATAAAGTAGCATCATTCTCCAGTTAGGTCCACAAATCTTTCAACTTTAAAGGTGGGGTGTAATGTAACTTCTAATCCTAAACAAGTAGCAGAAGCTGTGAATAAATGTTTTACATCTATCCCAAATAGAGGCAATGATAGTATGAAAATGGAAATCAGGACGGAGAGTCAAAATTGTCAAGAAAATGTGCGCATGGGAGACCTTTGTTTAGATTGAAGTTAATTAAGTTGAATGAAATCTGGAAATAATTGGTGACACTAAATTCATCAAACCATGGTGGACTGGATTGTATTGGAGCCAGGCAGCTGAGGGAGGGTGCAGACATGATTGCAGTATCTTTGATCAAATTGTTAAATGAAAATATTTGCTGTGGATCCTTTCCAGATGCATGGAAATGGTTAGAATTGCACCAGCACACAAAGGTGGTGATCAATTGGAAATAAATAATTATCAACCTATAGCCTACTTTCCCTTGTCTCTAAGGTTTTGGAGAAGGAAATACCCAAGCAAATGTTTGAATATTTAAACAGTTATGATCTGCTCTCTCCACAATAGTTAGGCTTCAAGCTGGTGTACTCCATGCAGACAGCATTATTGAAATTCACAGATCCCATCTCCTGTGGACTTGAAGAAAGAAAGAAAGTGTTTGAGGGTGGTGCTCATGAATCTAACAAAATCTTTCAACACAGTGGACCATCATATATTGTTAATTAATATAGGTGGTAAAGGAATAGGACCAGAAGTGTTGAAATGGTTGGAATCTTACTTAAAAGATAGGTCCCAATTGGTAGCAGTAGGAGATGCTTTGTCTAGTATTAGAATGGTTAAGAAAGGAGTCCCACAGGGATCACATTTTGGGGCCCCTATTTGTTCTTTTTATACATGAATTATCAAAATTGCTTTCAAATGTAACAAGATGTGCAAGGACAAGGGGACATAATTTGAAGATAGAGGGGTGATGGCTCGGAGGTAATGCGAGGAAGTATTTTTTCATGGAGAGGGTTGTGGATGCATGAAACAGTCTTCCTGTGGAGGTTGTGGAGTCAAAAACAGTGTAGGAATTCAAGAATGCATGGGACAGACATAAGGTAATTCTAGTGTGGGGTAGGAGGAAGTAGGTTGTTGATTAACTAGGATCTGCAGCTTATCCATTAGGTAGGGAAATGGGCAGACTAGGTGGGCCAAGCAGTCCTTATCTGCCATCAGATTCTATGTTTCTATGTTTCATTAAAATGTATGTTGTAGACAAATTCCTTCTCTTTCCAGCCCATAAACAGAGTGAAATTCAAAAAATATTGCAACTGGAATTTAATAAATTGAAATTGGTTAATTCAAAATAAGCTGATTTTGCATAGTAAGAAAATAGATATAATGTTATTCAAATTTGGGGCTATGAAGAGAGACAGACCATGTCATGTGATCTGAATATATACTCTCTGGATTATATAAGGACTAGGTCATTTCATATAAATATTAGGGCCTTTCGTTTGATTCTGAGCTAAAGTTTTATGATTACATAAACAAACTTTGTGTTAAGGTTTCACAAAAGTTGGGTGCACTTAGGAGATACAAATTATGTATGACAAAAAGAAACTAGAGAAAATTAGCATGATTGGTCATATTACTTATGTTGGGAAACAGTAGTGCAGCCTATGTAATGTCTGGAAAGGGAAGCCTTCACAGGCTGGATAGATTGCACTACTATGCTGCATAATTTGTCTTGTATCTCACAGGTCCATCAGCAATGAGGCACCATTGACATTGCTCTTGGAAGCAAATCAGATATCTCTGAAAAGTCAGATAGAAAGGCATTTGTTATGCTTTTTATATAAATGTATGTCAGGCCAGGGTCCATCATATTTATTAAATAAACTGACCCCGGTTTCTTCAAAATACTCACATCAGGAGGTGATTGAAAGGGGCTTCAAGTCACAAAAACAAGATCAAGATTTGGTGCAATGTCATTTAATTTTAATTTTAATGCTACATCATCATGAAATTGACTGCCTCCAAAATTTTGTAATTTACCACCTACAGCAGTTTTAAAGTAACTCTTGCAAAGTGGTTCAAACCTGAATGCGATTGCACTTTGTTGTATTTATTATTTTATTGTGTATGCATATATTTTTCTACTGTAACTTTAATCGTGTGTACACATGATGGTTCTGAAAACAGGCTTGTGCCTAGTATCCTGTTGAAATATAAATAAAATTCAATTCAGTTTAGTAAGACACTCACTGAAAATCAGCTGTGAGTGTTATATTATGGACTTTCATTCTTGTTCACTGCACGTTTTAATGAATTACAAGTACACTGTAATATCTTTAAGCTTTTCTGTAAAATCCACTTTAAAAGGTATTTTTCAACTTCAGACAACATGGGAGATCCACATGAGAATGAACTAATACAAAATTTAGTTTGCGACTTGCAGCCCTCAGCATCCTCAAAGATCTATGATGGATTCTTCTTTGGAACTACAGCAAGACTTGATTGATATGCCCTATGTTAATACTTTGAGGGAAGTTCAGGAACAAGCTGATTCAGACATGTCTACCAAGACAGATCAAGTACCCCACTCCTTTGTCCAAATCAACGTTTAACCCAAGTGCAGTGAACAGGCAGGCTATTTCAATCTTTGAAGATGCAGTCACTAGGGATGTGACACAAATTTTCAAAATTAACAACTCACAAAGATATTATAGGAGTTTGATGGAAGCAGAGCAAACTGTTCTTGAACAATTGGAGAAAATGGGAGGCATTAACATCAAGCCTTCAGATAAAGGAGGTAACATCATGATACTAGACAAAACTAATTATCCCAAAGAAGCACTAACACCAATGTCAAACACATAGAAACATAGACTATGATAGCAGATAAGGACCACTTGGCCCACCCAGTCTGCCCATTTCCCTATCTATTGGATAAACTGCAGATCCTAGTTAACCAGCAGTTTACTTCTTCCTACCCCCTCCTATAATTGCCTGTGTCTGTTCCATTCATTCTTGAATTCCCCCAGAAGCAGTTATTTTAGTCTGTCCACCAATCCTACTGTACATCTTTCATTTAGGAAAGGCTACACCGTTCATTTTCTTTCAGAGACATTGTCTGAAGGATTTATCACTGAGCAAGAACTTCAAGCCCTATATGGTGAGACACCTTTATCCCTGGTATTCTATTTACTACCAAACTTGATAAAGACTCTCTGCACCCACCAGGATGCCCCATCATTTCAGGAAACAGCAGTAAGACTGAACCTAAGACTTAACCTTTTGTATCTTATGGATTGGTTCTTACAGCTAGCTATGGGTAAAATGCCATAATTTGTGAAACATAACATCAATGTCCTTAGATTTTTTTGATGGGTTTGTATGGCAGGGGGATTACAGGTGGTTCACAATTGATGCTGTCTCACTTTACTCATTGATTGACCATGAACTGGGCATCCATGCCACAAAGATTGTTTTTATTGCAGGAGTTATGGACATGATTCAGAAAATGAATCACTTTCTATTCAATAAGGAATATCATTTGCATTAACAGGGTAGTGCCATGGCATCACCGATGGTGCCCTTCTACACCAACCTCTGTATGGGTTGGTGAGAGGAGGTAACAATTTATTACCCCTATGCCAACAGTATTAGTGTGAATTTATGTTTGGCTCCAGTATATCAATGATATTTCTTTGTGTGTGTGGAGTAGGTTGGATTGTGAGTTGGATAACTTCACATACTACTCAATAACTACCAAATAGGTCTTAAATTCACCTTCTCCTCACAAACTAAACATACAGTATTAGATTTGTGGAAGTGACACTTAGAGGGAATTCTAATAGCTAATTACTACCATTGGGTAATGGAAATCCACTGCTGTGAATACTCTTCTACATGACTGCAGCTTTCACCCTTGTTTCTTTGCTACAAATATCCCTTATAGATAATTGGTACATCTGTGACGTAACTGCTCTGGCTTTGTCACCATTGAATTATAAGTCCATAAACTCATAGAAGATTACAGCATGTGGCTATAACGAAAAATTGTTAGAAGATGTGTGGAGCAGGCAAACAGTGTTGATCACTCCCAGTTAATCCATTGAATCAGATTTGCTACACCAGAGCCAGAACAAGAGACTTTTACCATTCAGTATAGTCCTCTGGCAATGGATCTTAAAAACATTGTTAAAAAACACTGGCATTTGTAGAATCTTGATCCAAACCTCAATAAGGTGGCCAGCAGTGGCCTACGGATGACTTTTTTAAAAGGCTGCAGCATTGGACACCTTCTTACTCACTGCCAGTATACTGTCACTAACAAAAATTCCATTTGGCTCCCACCAAAGCCCATAGGCTTGTTTACTTGAACAAACTGCAGCATTTGCAAGTTTGGTATCCTGGGTAGCGTATGTCCCCACCCAAATCCAAGAATGAATGCCACAGTGGAAATTAAAACATTTATTATATGCCTTACACTCTTTGTGATGTACCATATGTCCTTTGGTGTTCTTGTGGTATCTCTTATGTAGGTCACACTGTTAGACCATAAACAATTAGGATTCAGGAGAACTTTAGGGCTCTAATTTGTAACACATTAGATCATCTGATGTGGCCACATCTTTAGCAGATAATGCTGATAATGCAGCGATAATCAAATTTATGGGTATTGAAGCTGTACCCAAGCACCACAGGAGAGGTGACAGAGCAAGGCTCCTGCTACAAAAAGAATCCCAGTGGCTCTTTAAACTCAGTGCATTGTGACCCATAAGGTTTATTGAATAACTGGATCTGATCCCTTTCCTCTGAAATACTGCCTAATATGATATGATTTATGAGAACCATTAAAGGTTTGCAACACATGTATACTTTCATTTATGAGATGTTTTTTACCTGTGTGCCATTGCAGTAGCCATACAGTATTGTTGGCCTGGAGTAATCCTGCAGCATTTGGTGTTTGTAATATGTTTAGCATGGCAGAATGTAGTATAGTATTATGGGTTTCTGTGATGTATAATTGTAGTAACCTAACAGGAGCTATGTGCTAGGTAACCCAAATAGTGTTAGTATTGCTTTGTATAGGTCATATGATGCAGTTCTAAGTATACAGCTGACACATCTTTATTTTTGTGCAAGCTAAGCAACTCTATATATGTAACACAGAACCAGCCTTCACAGTCCTTATCAGGGCCCATGACGCAAGTCTCAGAACTGGCATCAGCTAGTACTTCGTGTGCTGTGCCATTGTTAGCCAGCATGATTATGTGGTGGTGTTAGAGCGCCACTTATAGCTTTTTTTCTCACTGTTAGAGTCAGCATTCTTTTATGAATAGACTGTATTGTAACTAGAAGTAGTTGGTCAGTTATATGGTTATCTCTGATGATGTGTAAGCCAAATGATGATCTAACTGTTTTCTGAGCTAACTTTCCACCAATAGAAGTAATGTATTTTCTATCCACCCTCTTGGAAGGTTTTGTAATCTTGTAATGTGCTTTGCTTATCAACAGTATAAGACTGTAAGTTCCTTTGTTCTCTGAGTTTTGTTTGCATCATGATGTAATGGAGACATCCTAATTACCAGCAGACATGCTGTACTACGCATAATCTGGAATAAACTTTGCTGTGATATCTCAGCCTTCTGGTTGTATCATTGCCAATAGGTATAGATTCCTGCATACAACAGTATGCCTTGAAATATTACCACTGTGGATGTTTTATTGTTTTTCTGTTTTTACGCAGGTTGTATTCCAGTTTCAAGATCCTAGATGATTTCAGGCACCACTCAGCATTGCATGGACTCCACGGTTGCTATAACTTCCTCTGCTATTGCCATTGTTTCCTTATATCTCTCTGACTTTTTTTTTTGTTTATTTTGAGTCTCTGGTATTGTCTATTTTATGTTCTTGTTCACAGAGTAGGAATTCACTTTTATCTTTGGATCTGTCTTGCTTTATTATTTCCTTAAGGTGGTACTTATTATTTGTGCCTTTTTCTGATATTCATTACACCCCTTATCTTTCATTCCTTTCTTCTTTGTACTGCAGCTGTATTTGTCTTGTTATAGCTATCTTTGTAGGTTCCATCTGCTCTGTTAGGCAGCCTGTGGCTCTGTTGTGTTACTGTATATAGGCATGCTGGCCATATCTAGCATCCATACTTTAATGCTGGATAAGAATTGAGGTCTATATCCTTTTCAGCTACACTTCTGTCTACTCCTATGGAAACTTGGCATGTTAATATTTACACTACCATGTTATATTTTGGTATGGTTATCTACATGCCTTAGCCTATCAGACATTTTTGGTTCTGTATGTGTATGGCTTAATTTAGAAACAGTTGATATACATATTGCAATTCTTTATATGCCACATGGTTTACCTTGCCCTCCTTGGTTGTGCCATTTTTAATTTTTTTGTCCTGTACTGCTTCTTGATATGATCCTTTCCTTTATTCAATCAATGCCCTCTGGTATTATTTCATTTTTGATTAAATTAACTTGCTGAACTGTCATGTCCGTACAGTGGTAGCACTACCACTCTTGACACTGGTGAGCTGAGAACAGGAACAAACTTCAGGGGGGAAGCTAGTGGTAGAGGAAAACTGAGTGTCCCAGAGAATGCTCTCTTCTTCTGGAGATGGAGATGGAGAGCTGCCATTGTGAGACTGCAACCTAGCTGACCACAGGTCGCAGTGAAGTCAGGTGGTAGACATGGGAAAGAGGACATTAGCTGAGGCCTGCAAAGGCACTCACAGTGTACACATGCTAGGGCCTCCTAGCATGCTAATGTCTCATGGGTGGGGATTACAATTGTGAAAATAGCCTATGCACCATGAATCCCTGGTGCACTCAGGCCATGACCCCACCCGCTGTACTCCACAGGGGAACTTAGGGAACTTCCACCACCATTCTTCTTGAGGAGGTGGAGGGTTGTTACCAGCTCGCTGATCCTCACAATCAGATTCAAACCATGTGAGGATGAGGGTCCTGGACTTCAACAGGTCCAGTTTCAAGAAAATACAAAAATGCTTCAGGGACACCCTGGCAGGGATTGGGAAACCAGGGGGTGAGGTAGAAGAACAGTGGGCTACAATAAGAAAGGGAATTGAAAACACTACTAAGCTCTGTGTCAAGCAGGTGAGCGAGAACAACAGACAGAAGACACTGCTATGGATCTCTAGAGAGGTAGCAGAAATAGTAAAAGCAAAAAAACTACCTTCAGAAAATGCAAAAGAACACAGAAGGAGGATGATAAGAAGGGTTACCAGGAGAAACAAAGGGAGACAGGGAAGGCAATTAGGATCACAAAAGCTAAAACAGAGGAAAATATAGCCAAAATAGTAAATAAGGGAGATAAAAAATTTTTTAGATACATTAGTGAAAAGAGAAAGTCCAAGGGAGGGATAGTAAGACTAAAAGGGGAAGGGGAGGGTCTGTAGGAGAGGACCACCAAAAAACAGACATATTGAACAAATACTGTACTTCTATTCAGTATTCATGGAGGAGGTGGTAGGAAACAAGCCTTTGTTACAAGACAAGGGCATAAAGGGTCATAAGGTGGACATTAGCCCTTTCATAGTGGAAAGAGTTTTAAGGGAGTTGTTAAAGTTAAATGTTGACAAGGCAATTCATCCAAACATGGTGCACCCTAGGTTGCTGAAAAAGCTCAGGGAAGTGCTGTCTGTGCCTCTAACAGCTCTGTTCAACCTGTCACTAGAAATAGGGGAGGTACCAGTGGACTGGAGCAGGGCAGATGTAGCTCCACTTAACAGAAGTGGAAATAGGGAAGAGGTGGAAAATTATAGGCCGGTCAGCCTGACTTCGGTAGTGGGCAAGGTAAGGGAATCACTACTGAAGGAAAGGATTGGAGAATACCTTGTTATCAGCAGTCTACAGGATCCAGGGTAACACGGATTCATGGGGGGAGGTCCTGCCAGGCAAACCTGATCGAGTTATTTGACTGGGTAACCAAAGAAGTGGATGAGGGAAAGGCAGTTGACATGGACTATCTGGATTTCATCAAGGTATTCAACACTGTTCTACACAGAAGGCTGGTAAACAAACTGAGTAGCCTGGAAGTAAGTCCTAAAATAGTAAAATGGGTGGAGATTTGGCTTAGTGGTAGGAGCCAAAGAGTGGTGGTAGTTGGGGTGCACTCTGGGGAAGGCAAGGTGACTAGTGGGAAGCTGCAGGGGTCAGTATTAGGCTCTGTGCTTTTCAATGTTTTTATTAGCGGCATTTTGGATGGACTGGAGGGGGAGGTATACCTAGTCATGGAGAACACAAAAATCTGCAATGGAGTAGACACACTAGGAGGGGTTGAAAGAAGGAAGGAGGATCTAAAAAAGTCTGAAGAATGGTCATGAGTTTGGGCAGCTAAGATTCCATACAAAAATGTGCTATATCATGCACTAAGGGCAGAAAAACCCTGGGGCAATGTACCAACATGGGGGGGGAGAGTAGTATTAGAAGTCACAAAACAAGAAAGAGACCTGGAGGTTATCATTTCTAATGACCTGAATGTAGCTAAACAGTGTGACAAGGCAGTGGAAACAGCTAGTGGAATGCTCAGATGGATTGGGGGGGTATCACCAGCAGAAAGAGGGAGGTAATAATAATACCCCTGTATAGATTGCTAATGAGACCCTACCTCAAGTACTGTGTACAGTTCTGGAGGCCCCATCTCTGGAAGGACATACAGTAGATAGGGTGGAGGTGGTGCAAAGGAGGGCACCCAAAATGGTGCAGGGCCTGCCTCAGAAGCCCTAAGAAGAAAGGCTTAAGAATTTAAATATGTACTCCCTAGAAGACAGGAGGGAATGGGACGATATGATAGAGACATTCAAATACCTTACAGGAATAAACAAGGTACAGGAAGGGAGCATTTTCCAAAGAAAAAGATGCTCAAGGACAAGGGGTCACAATATTAAGCTAGAGGGGGAGGCTCAGAGGAAGTACATCACCAAAAATTAATTTCAGCGATGCGCACTCATAGCAAACAGCAAGAGAGCACCTGAGGTCTACTGGTTTCTTTTTAATGTGGGGAGCTTTGCCCCCCCGCATCCACCTACTAAAGGATTCTCAACTCCAGGGGGATGCATGCCTTGAAGGGGGGTGAAATACTTAAAAAAAGACAAGCTGCCTGCTTGCAAAAAAAAAAAATGCACCAGACCTGAACCCTGCATGCTACACCTCCCAACCGACCACCCTCCCCACCACAGTAGTGGACCAGCTCAGCAGCTGCCTGCCACACCCCCTCCCACATACCTTCCCTGCCCTTCCTCCCCCCCCCACACTTGTGCGCATGCATATACGCATATACACTTCCTGTCACCCTACCTCGCCCACCCAGGTAGCTGGTCGATACCCTGCCAGGTAGCCCTGAACACAAGTGCCATAACTAAGTCGCTGTTTTTGTAAGTGCTCAATTGCAGTCACCGTGTTCACCAGATACCCCACCCTGTATAGCTTACATAGCAGTTTTAGATAAATTGTATATGAAAAATGTTATACAGTATTATACTACTGCTTGCTGGTACCTTTTAAATAAAAACACTGATTTTTGTTACCCATTACTCAGAAACCTGTAGATGGATCAAACTGCAGTTTTCAGAATAGTAGATGGTACCCAAGTCTACAAAATTCAGTTTGATCTGTCCATGAATGTAAGAGATACAGATTTCATTGAAATGAAAATTTTAAAAATTAAAATTTGTTGCCATAATTTTCAGAAAGCTCTTCAGTTAATACTGCCGAACATGAAATCATGAACAGCTACAGGATCATAGTAATTATCTTTCTATAAAAAGTTTTGGTATTCCCATTAAAAACAATCTAGTGTTTTTTGAGTAATTTACATTTAAACATAACAATCAATTAATGAGCAGTATGAATAATTTCATGAAATGAGAGAATGTAGCACATATCTACACAGAATGATTTCCGTTATTGCGTACGTGACTGTATTCTCAATGAAGATTTATTAAGAATACATCTCTTAGCAGCCAGTGCATGGATATTAATTTATTATGACCCCCCCCTCCACACAAACTGTACACAGAAGAAAGTTATTATAAGCACCTGGAGCCAAGGACTGAAAGGGTCATCACGTGACCCGCCCCCTTCAGTCATTTCATGGACATCACAGAGCACCTCGCTCGGCCATGTTGGAGTGGCCCTAAGTAAGTGAAATCTTTATCGTTTGATCATATAAAAACACAATCACTATAATTATTCCATTGACAGCCAGAATAAATATGATCATAGACACATTTAAATAATATTAAGATAAGATTATAAAAGTATGAAAGTGTTAAATATATGGTACAAAGGGAGAATCATCCATTTTCCACCAGTTAATTTTGATTTCATAATCTTCTTCTTATTTTCTGAATAGTGACCAAATATTTAGCTATTCTTGTAATTATAAAATCATCTTCAGTTGTAAACAATATTATCAGAATCATATTTTTGTCAATAGACTGTAAAGAAGCTAAAATTGGGGTAATCCAATATTTCCTTGCCATTCTACACCATTGGCATTGTAGCATAACATGTACATGATTCTCCACAGCATCATTACTACATTTACAGTACTTATCTTTCTCGTTAGATGACTTAGAAAATCTAGCAGTCAGAACATTAGAGGCAAACTGTTCCATTTGGTATCTAGTGTTGGCTTTCCTGCAATTTGGGCCTTCAAGGAGATCCAAATTCTATTGAAAGTAATTATTATGCTTTATATGTCCAGCATTTGCCACCTTCAGCCTTCCACTCCACAAGCAAGCCCTCATGTCCTCCACCCCAATGCCCCCTAGATTACCTCCCAAGGCAGAGCCCACCAGGTCCCCAGGCTCTCCGGGGGTGCCAAGTAATGGATGTGGTGGGGACCCAGGGCCATCATGGGTAGGGGGCATCACTCGTATGCCAGAGGATTTTTTCTTTGTTGGTGGAAGGCGGGTCTAGCAGATGCCACGACACACCACATTGTGTGTCCGACCCACCCTCTATGCCACTAGTTGGTGCTCCAGTGCATCCTGTGGTCACCCTGAGCTACTGAAACTGGAATCGCTCTACCCCCCCTCCACCCCTCAGGGATGGAGAGTGTGCAAAGGCTGCTCAATTTACTCCCACTCCGACCAGCCCTTGAGCGTCCCGAGTCCATTCCCGAACCCAGCACACCCCCATCACAGTGGTAAATCTTTTTGCTGCACTGATGGACCAGCTCCAGAGACTATCAAATTAATGATGATAATCATTTCTATTGTACCATTTGGCAAATTTGGCATTTGTTATTGTTCTCATGACCTTGGAGCTATACTAATCTATAATTGCTTTAAGAATATAAGGCTTATATTTATAGTTTAATGCTATGTTTTTACTAACATAGTCTGCCAAAACTTCCAGGCGATATTTGATAAAAAGTTCATTTATGCATTGTAGCCATTTTGAGGTTTTATTTTACAACCAAGCTCTTGGAAAAGAAATGTTTTTCCTGGAGACATTTTTTAACAAGTCTCCAGTCTGGTAATCTATTAATTCTAATTCAGAGAATAATGACTCTGCTGTCTGCTAGGGCTTGAAGATTGCTCATACCCAATTCTGACCTAAGAAAATAAGATTGGGTGAAACTCATAAGTCCAAGGGCAGAGTGAAATACCTGCATAAGGGGTCTTTCTAAAATTTCAGCTGGAGATGTAGCCCATACAGTACTTCTGCTCCATATAGATTTTGTGAATTCTATTTGGCTTTAGCTGCTTTCACAAGGGGTCTAATTCAATGACCACAATAAGAATAACTACACTTTTTCAACCCCATCAAGGCAGATTTTACATTATTGAAAAAACTATCTAGGTGGATTTTTCAAGACATGTTCCATGAGAAAATTATGTCCAAATAGCATTAAGAACTTATTATTTCGACTGTAGCATAATTTAACTTCCAGTGAGACTTCCTTTTATTTGCGCAAAATATAATTATCTTGGTCTTAGTCATATTGGCTATTAAAGAAAGGTTTACTGAATGTTCATTTAGTATATCCATGCTGCTGGGGAGTGGCTATATCTTTCTTACACTATATACAGACCACCTAATGTTAAACTCCGAGGTGAATTATAGTCTGCCACCTGGCCTCATACTAACTCATTATCCCTGTGTCTATCCTCAATTAAGCCACTACCCTAGCCTGCTTATTCTTAACAGTATCAGGAATAATGGTCGTTGCTATGCCTGTGCAACACTCCTCAAATTAAACAAACACCTATCTTTACAACGCCCATCTAAGGCATTCCGGAAGGTATGGTTTCTCCTGAAGCTCCTGCTAGCAGGGGATAGTGAAACAAACCCAGGTCCATCCTGCACAAATATCCCAAATGTAACTCCCTCTCTGCCCTGCTGGACCAACACTAAAGGGATGAAACTGGTGCATATCAATATTAATAGCCTCAGACCTAAACTGCAAGAGCTCGAAGCCTGGGTGGCCCTATACTCCTCTGATGTATTAGCCATCTCTGAAACATGTCTCAAACCCATGATCTTAGCACACAAGATTAGGATCCCTGGATTCAAAACCTTTCAAAAAGATAGAATAGGAAAAAAGGGTGGAGGGGTTATCATATATACTAAGGAATCACTAACGGTGTCCTTAGCAGAGATTCCAGCAAAGGCAGATGAGGTCTGCGAAACACTATTTGTAAAAGTACTACTGGGGGGTACAAAGCCACTACTAATAGGATACCACCCTCCTAAGATTGTGACAGAAGCACTAAAGGCTCTTACTAAGCTTATCCCTGGCCTGCCTCCCCAAGAGAAAATAATCATGGGTGACTTTAATCTCCACTGGGGCCCCTCGACTAAGACTGACATTAAGTCCAGCTTGCTAGAGGCCAAGCTTACCCAACTGATCCATGAACCAACAAGACTGAATTCGAAATCCGGAAACCACACCACCCTTGATTGGCTACTGGTGTCTAACCCCAATAGATTCAAGCTGGGTGGTACTTTTGCTGACTCCTTAAGTGACCATGCCCCCGTCTTTGGTATATGGAAAAATGACTATCCAACTCCACCTTCCCATACCATTCTGGCACATGAATACTCCAATTTCAATGCTACATCCTTCCTGGATACCCTGTGGGGAATTGACTGGGCTCAGACTAATCTTGCCCCCAGTCTGGACTCGGCCATGGCCTTTTTCACCAAGAATTTCCTCTCGGACACCAACAAACACACCCCTCTAAAACAAATGAGAGTCAAAGGACAACAGTCTAGGTGGCTGACACATGATCTAAAAAAACTAATGAGGGAAAGGGACAGGGTCTGGGGCAGGTACAAGTCCACTAATTTAACCTATGACTGGGTCCGTTACTGAATGCTCAGAAACTCATGTAAAAAAGATTTAAAACAGGCCAAGTGACAGTACCTTAAGAACCTACAAACAAAAAATCTCTCTAACCCCAAGAAAATTCTGGTCCAAATAAACGCACTCCTGAAAGGCCACCACACACAAAATGCCTGTGACATTGTTGTGGGAGATGTCCACCACACGAACCTGCAAGATGCTGCAAATGCCTTTAATGAATTCCTCACTGACCTTGGGAAGTACAGGGTTCATCCCTGCAGCCCAAAACAGCCATCTTCGGATGACTCGTTGAATCTCCCTTCATCACCTAATTTTCACCCTAGGTTAACATCAAAAACTGAGGTCCTAAGGCTCATTAGGAGCATTAAGACAAATGGTTCTCCAGGCTATGACAAGGCTGAACCCAGGTTACTCAGACTGGCTGACCAAGAAATTGCTGTGCTGGTCATGTGGTAGTTCAATAGGTCGCTGATGGAAGGCAAAGTCCCCTCAGCTTGGAAAACAGCTTTGGTTACCTCGATCTCTAAGGGAGGACCCAGTGAGCTAGTTGAAAACTATAGACCAATTTCTATTCTCTGCACACTAAATAAAATGCTTGAGAGAATTGTATACCAACAAGTCCAGGCATATGCTGAACAACATAGCCTCCTCACTCCATGACAACATGGATTCAGAAAACATGGTACTGATACTGCCCTGGTGAGTCTAACATCCAACATCCTTGCTGCTCAAGACAAATGCCAACTTACTGGTGCGGTCTTCGTAGATCTTACCAAGGCCTTTGATCTAGTAGACCATAAATTGCTCATCCAGCAGCTTAGGTCTCTCGGACTGGACAACCACTCAGCACAGTGGTTTAAAGATTACTTGCAAGACAGATCTCGGATAATCAGATGGCACGGGGTGGAGTCAGACAAGAGCTCCATTGCTGATGGTGTCATCCAAGGTTCAATACTGGGGCCCCTTCTATTCTCCCTGTTTATCAACAACCTACCAAAGCACTGCGGTGGAGCGAAAGTGACCTGCTATGTGGATGATGCAGTACTATACAGATCTGCTTCAAATGCTGTACAGCTAAACCAACTCCTGAACCACAATCTCTCCCTACTGGAAACCTGGTTCCTGGCAAATAGGCTAGTCCTAAATGAGAAAAAAACCAAAGCCATCCTATTCGGACCCAGTAAATTGGGCCCCGACAGAACATGTCTACTATCCCCTTATCTATCCAGTGGCCATCCTATTGAGGTGGTGGATTCCATCAAATACCTGGGAGTCTATATCGATCAAGACTGCTCTTTCAAGGTTCATGTTGAACAATTAACCAAGGCGCTAAGTCAAAAGCTTGGGCTCATGTACCGTCTAACCCCTTTTCTCACTCAGGCATCCAGGCTAAAGATAGCCACGGGCATGCTCCTGCCCACCTTATTTTATGGTGCCCCAGTGCTACAGTCAATGCAAAACACAGAGATGCAAAAGCTAGGAAAATTGTACCACAGAATAGGACACTTTGCCCTGGGAGCTCAGCCACTAGAACATCACTGTAATATACTCGACTCACTGAATTGACCCTCCCTGGAGGGCAGACTGGCTTACACTTCCCTATACTTAGCTTTCAAGCTTCTACAAATGGATGTTCCCCCCAACCTGAGTCATACCTTAGTACTCAAGCAGCCTAAAAGAACATTTAGATCCTCGTGTCGTCGACTCCTCCATGTCCCAAAAGTCCGAACAAGCCAAGGACTTCGGTCATTCGAAAATTACATCCCGTCCATATGGAATGGCCTACCTAGCAATCTTCAAGACTGCAGCTCCTTTGAGGGTTTTAAAAAGGGCCTAAAGACGTACCTTCTAGAGCTAAGCCTCTGTGCAAGCCACCGCTGAGGATAGAAAACAGCACTCCACCTCTGATACTAAAAAACTGCCGCCTAACAGGTTGGTATCCTATTTCAGTTGAATCTTATCACTTCTGAAACACTTGAAATTGTAACCCGTAAAACTGACCTGATAAAAGAACCTTATGTAACTGCCACTCTTGTGAAACTAGTGTTTACCCCATGTTATTCTAAACGTTACCTAACCTGCCTGTGATTGTACTATATGTTCTGATTTTAATGTCTGTATATGCGCACTGTCCCTTGAATTGCTCCTACTTCTTATTGTACTGTTGACTGTAATTAACCCTGGGTCACCCATGAAAAAGGGACCATTACAGTCTCAGTGTACCTACCCGGTCACCAAAATTTAAATAAATAAAAAAATAAATAATAATACCCAGCTTCTTCCGACATCCACCACTAGAAAGGGAAAAAGTACTAGATTATCAGCTTATGCTAAAGCTGGACTGAAGTGTTTCCTATTTTAGGTAAATCTGTGTTAGATTCCTCTAGGGCAATTAATAATTTATTTATATAAATTGTGAATAGCGTCAGGGCAAGGACACAGCCCTTTCTAATACCTCTGTTGGTAGGGAAAGAGTTGGATAATTGGCCTCTTGCTCCAACTCTCACTTGAGTCAGTATATTGTGTCCTTATGACATTTATCAGAATAGGAGAAAATCCCCACTCCTTCATGAGATTCCACAGAACTTTTCTATTTATTGACTTGAAAGCTGCACTGAAGTCAATAAAAGCCATGTATACTTTTTGGCCTCTGAGTTCAACATATTTTTCCAACAATTGTTAAAGTATAAAACAGTGGTCTATGGTGGGATGGTTTTCTCTGAAGCCGTTCTGAAGTGAGGAAATGTCCCTCAGCCTTTTAAGTTCTTCTTTTAATTTCACTAAAATAACTTTCATCATCAAACTTTAGTATTAAAAAGCATCATTCCAGAGCTCAGGGCACCCTTACAATATTAAAATACATAAAATCTTCAATTATATAATCCACACTATTGGTCATATTATACATTTAACATATTAAAACATATCTTCAAAATCAGATTATATATTTACTCAATCACTCCTCAGCAGAAACACTATCGGCCTTAAATGCCAGAGAAGGCCTGATTAAATAAATATATTTTATGGGATGTTTTAAAACCCTCCACGGTCAGGTTAGCCCATATCTGATGAAGTAGAGAATTCCACAGGTTAGGAGACACCTAGGCAAATGCTCTTCCTCCTGAAGTGGTCAGATGGACCTTGGGAATCTCTAGCAATGCCTCATCAGAGGATCGGAGTTGGCCAGAAGGGGCAGTAAGGAGATATAAGGTCTTGCAGGTATTGTGATCCCTGGTCGTGTAGGGCTTTCTAGGCCGCAATGTGACCTTGAAGGTTATCCATCACTGTACAAGCAGTCAGTGCAGTTCACGCAGCATAGGTGTTATGTGCTTAGGTCTAGGATCCCCAGTTAACAACCTGGCTGTCACGTTCTGCACTAGCTGCAATTGGCAGATATCAACTCCCGGTAGCCCTAGGTAAAAGGCGTTACAATAATCAAGATGACTGGTGACAAAGGCGTGGACCAGAGTTGGAAGATTTTCAGTAGGAACCAGGTATTTCACCTTAGCTATGTTCCTGAGATGGTAAAAGGATGATTTGACTACAGCCAACACTTGAGCCTTCAAGGTCAGGGTTTCATCAAAAATCAGCCAAGGTTCCACACCTGGTTCGAGACAGTTAGTGGCGTTCCTCCCAGCTCTAATCCTGAGAGCTGTCCCACTAATGTCCGGGCCAACCTACAGTCTGGATCCATGACCAATACCTCTGTTTTCTCTGGGTTCAGCCTGAGCCAGCTGGCTCTCATCCAGTCATGAATCTCAGTCAGACAGCTGTTAAACACCGAGATCATATCACTCTCCTGGCCGGGCACAAAAGACAGGTATAACTGAGTATCATCTGAATAGCACTGAAAACTCAGACCATACCATCTTATAATGTCTCCAAATGGTAGCATATATACTGCGAACAACATGGGGGACAGAACTGAGCACTGTGACACCCTGCAGGGCAGCTCATGGGGGGCTGACGAATAAATCCCTAACACCACCCTCTGAGATCTGCCCTTGAGGAATGATCAAAGCCAACTGAGGACTGCCTCCCCCAGTCCACAGAAGAACTGCAGGCACTCAAGCAGCACCCCATGGTCCACAGTATCAAACACTGCTGAGAGATCAAGGAGAACCAAGATGGTACAGTATCTCTGATCTGTGGCCATCAGGAGATCATTAAGTACTCGAACCAGGGCCATCTCGGTGCTATGACTTTTCCTGAAACCTGACTGGAGAGGTAATAGATACTGTAACTGGTCAATGATCCTCCAGCTGCAGAGTGACCACCTTCTCAATAACTTTGCCCATAAAAGGCAAGTTAGAGACTGGTCTGTAGTTATCTGGGCAGTCAGGGTCTAAGGAGGGCTTTTTCAAGAGGGGTTGGATGACTGCCTCTTTTAGGGGGTTTGGAAAGATCCCCCTCTCCAAAGAACTCCTCACTCTCCCAGCCAGGACCAGGCTAATAACCTCAATACATCCTACCAGAAGTGAGTTGGGCTCAGATCCAAACTACAGCAAGTTGGTCACAGAGTCTGGATGATCCTCACAATATCAGTTATTGCAGGCAGTCTGAAGCTGGACCAAGTCACCTGGGTAACTGTATCACCTGATTGGTCAATGCAAAGACCAATGGAGAGGCACTGGATTATCTCTTTCCTGATGGAGGCAACCTTATATGCAAAAAAACTGGACAAACTCATCACACTTTCCTTGTGACAATGCTTGACCAGACTGCAGACAGGCTGGATTGCACAGTCTGTCCACAGTACGGAAGAGCTGAGCTGGACTGTTTTTCATTGCAGCAATCTCCTTGGACAGGAATGCTGCCTTCTTATTGGAAATTGCTGATTGGTAGACTTTATAATGGTCTAGCAATCTAAGCCTGTCCTCTTCCATGTGAGTTTTCCACCAGTGTCTCTCCAACCTTCGCTCTTTCCTCTTCAGCTCCTGTAGGGTCCCATCATACTTACAGTAGGAGTGAGGGGTCAGGGGATGAACATGAACTTGAGCAATGATATCCAGGGCCCCTTCTACCACCTTGTTATAGGCAAGAACAAGGGCACCTGGGTCACTGCTATCAGTCAGAATTCCCAAAAGGTCCAGTACTGCCATTAGGCCCTCTGAGGTAACTCTTCTTTTTTTTTTTTTTTTTGCGCTCCCACACACCCCAACCGGCCACTCCTTCAGAATGCCAGCACCTTCCTGCCTCCCGCCAACCTCCTGCCACCTACTCCCAACCCCAATTGCAGCCCACCTTGGGTAGCCCGGCGTATCCCTATGCCGGGAGGGTCCTTCTCTTCCGGGAGAATGGCCTTACAGCCGACTTTTGCATCCGAGGTGCTGTGGGGCTGGATCTGGGCTGGCTCCAGGGCTTTGGGTGGCAGAGGCAAAGGCGCTCGTCATCTGACTGGAACGAGGAGTAATTTTCATTTTCTGTGCCCCGGCTACCGTAGTTCTTGGCCTTGCATAAGCACATAGGGTATTCCTGGGGCAGGGGCGTGCCATGGGCATGTCAAGGCAGCATGTCCCCAAGCTCATCACCAATCCACCCACAGGTCCCCAGGCAGATCTCACCACCGGAAGGGAAGCGTCCAATGGACGCTTATAGAACCCCTCCCTTGCTGGTCTCCACTCCTGGTACCCGGGCTTGGGGCATGAACCCGGGTCACCAGCGTACCGAGTGAACCCCTTTCAGTCGGCGCCACGGAGCTGGCTGTAACTCTTCTTAAAGGGTGGTACTACACCATTTCCCTGGGGACACACCTACTAAGGGGAGTCACAAAACTGAACCTCAGGGCATGATGGTCAGACCATCTGAATGGATCCATCACCATGTCAGTGATCTCCATCCCCAGGAAAAACACCAAGTCCAATGAGTGTCCCCCCCATGGTTGGCGGCAGTAACCACCCATGTCAGACTCTGTGATTTTATCGACTGGAGGAGGTTTTGCCCAAATGATGAGAGCTCATCATTGACCCAGGCATTGAAGTTCCCCAGAATTAACCATCTGGGGAACTCCAACACCAGTCTGTTGACGAGCTCTTCTACCTCCTGCAGAAAACCCTCCCATCACCTGGAGGACGGTAAATGAGAAGGATGCTGCAGCCTGCACTTGCCCCCACAATAAACTTGAAGGAGTTACTAGATCCCACTAGCACTTCCCTGAAATCCAGTTCTGATCTAAAACAGATCATTACTCCCCCACCCCACCAAGTCCACTCTCAGGAGGTGTAACACCAAGAACGCGGCTGGTATAGTGGAAGCTAAAATGGGTCCCACATTCTCATCTAGCCAGGTCTCGGTGATGCAAGCCAGGTCTGCAGATGCTACCATATCAGCCACCAATACGGTCTTATTCTTAATTGACCTGGCATTGCATAACACAGCCCTAGAGGGACAAGAACCCAAGGATAACCAAACCACATGCCAGCACAAGTCAGAGCGCTTGGGTATGGACACAAGACAGGGAGGACCCCTGTCTCATACCTATTTTTCCCCAGGGCACCTCCTGTTCCTCACTGTCTCTGTCCACCAACCCCTTTCCCATCCCCCTCACAGACTCTGGGTGGAGATGCAGTGAATTTAATTTCCGCCAGCTAAGTGGACGTGGAGTGATCACTTCGTGTTGTCAGAGCACAATGCGAAGAAACCAACGCAAAGTGCTCACTTCACGTTATCATTACCACTTCACGTTGTCAATAATGCCTTAAGGAGAAGTAAGGTGAAGTGCCATGTAAATAGGCAGCCCTCCACACATCACATGGCTTACAGTACTGTAAGTCACATGGTTTAGCCAGATAGGAAGGAAGTGAGTCAGAGAAGCAGTTTCACTTTCTCCTTTGCATTTGTAGAGTGAGAAACCTCTGTGGACAGAGAAGGAGAGATCTGATGCTTTGGTTCTTTACTGCAGCAACAACAGTTTTTTTTTAAAAGCTATATCTTTGTTTAATTTTAGTGTTGAGCTTGTGAGTTTTTTTGTTGGTGAATTTTTTTTTTAGAAGTTTTGTTTTGTGTGTGTGTTTGTGTGTCTCGGACTGATGGGACTCGGAGGAGTTAAGATGGAGCCTTTGGAAGGAGAGTCGGTGGCCTGTGGGTGCGATCGTCTGAGGAGGGGAGTGCGGACATGGGGTGGTCGTGTCAGGCTGGACCGCTCCTGACTTCTGGGGATCTCCCCGTGATAAAGCAGCAGCACCAGTGCCACCAGTGGGTGCTGTCAATGCACCTTGTGCGCCACTACCACCATCACCACTGCTGGTAGATGTAGGTGTTCCAGCAGTACCCCCTACACCACCTCCTCAGCCACAGGAGGTGGCCTTGGAAAATCCTGGTGGTTCAAGGAATGTGTCTGGTCCCCCCCCCCCGCAGCTCCCCAGTGTGGGAGTTTTTGACTGTGTTGGGGGGGACAGTACAATGGTGGTGTGCCGCCTCTGTGTTGTGACGGTGCGCCGTGGCCCCCGGGGGACACATTTGGGGACCGGAGGCCAGCACACCCACATGATGAATCACCACATGGTGGATTGGCAGGCTGCCACAGAAGGGGCCAGATGTCCACTTGTTGGCCCTTCTGTGGCAGTGGCAGAGGGTGCTGCTGATGAACACCATGTGCCTCACCACCGCAGCTGGAGGAGGGCCAGTGGAACAGCTGCACCACCTCCCCCATCACCACAGCCACCAGCACCACCCTCTCCACCACCACTCCCTGGATTTCCTCCTGCAGTGGACTCTGCCACAGTCCCTGTAACACAGTCAGACCTTACCTTGGTGTGGGCAGCCCTGGAGGAGAACAGTGTGAGGGTGGGTGCTTTGCAGCAGCAAGTTGACATCATTGAAACACAGCAGCAGCAAATAATAACAATGCTGCACTTGCTGCTGGACCACCACGGCATCCCACGGGCACAATAAGATATTGTTTTCTGCCCCCCATCCCGCTGTTGTGTTGTACTCTTTTTGTGTGCTTTTTCTTTGTTGTTGTTTAGTAATCCACATTTCCCTTCCAGGACAATCTTTCTTGCTCCACATAATCAATACAGTTCTGTGTAAAACTGCCCCTAATTTCATTACAGTGTGTCACATGGCGGAGAAATTCCCATTCTGAAAAGCCGCCCACATTCTACACCTCTTCTCAGCAACATTAGGACGTGATGCCAGGGAGAGCGCAGGTGCATGCTCCATTACAGTGAATGTCCGATTGTCCTGCAACTTTCCGAATTTTTCTTTATGTTATAATGGTCAGTTTGTTTTGAAATGTGTGGGCATGTTTCCTGTAAGAAAAGCCTTGGTAGTGGAAATGTTCCCACATTTCACCACAAAGTGAACCTTATAACATAAAAAATATTGGGATATCTGCTGGACATTCACTGTAGTGGAGCATGCACCTGCGCTTCCCCTGGCATCACGTCCTAATGTTGCTGAGAAAGGGGGGCAGAATATGGGCGGCTTTTCTGAACGGGAATTCCTCCATCATGTGACACACTGTAATGAAATTATGGGTGGTTTTCCCAGATATATATTGCACTCTGTGGAGCAGGAAATATTCCAGTGTAAGTAAGGCCCCCACATATTAGGTTATGTGCATTACCATTACTATGTAAAGTGGTGAATCTCTGTAAAGCAGCAGCGCAACAATCTGTTGATAACTCTGACCTATATTTTTTAATGCTATGTTACAACTTCCTCTACTTACATCCTAACTGACTGGAATGATATGAGAATTTGTTAACTTGTGTACGTCTGCTGTACTACCTTTTTTCATGTGTGAAATAATGAAAGTAGCATTCCTTTCAAATTGGTTCAGCTTCTGACCAGGTGTTTGTTATTGTTTTCCTCTGCTTTTCTCCATTGCATCAGTTAGTTGTTATATATCACTTCTGTTGTAAATTAACAATTATGCAGCAGTCAGTGTTTTATGACAGCATGGAACAATATTTATTGAAAAGCAGCTGCAAAAAAATACAAACCTAGTGAGAACAATACTGAAACGCGTCCTCTTTTTTTTTTTCATACATGTAAAAAGTCGTCAGGTAAGGAAAGCAGACATAAATTGTGAAAAGAAGCATGTCATTCAAGTCACGGCTCAGAGGTAACTAGTGGTGACTGTGGCAGTGCAAAGTAGCATAAAAAAGTACAGTTCAAAACTGTGAGGACATTCTTGCACTGCTGCTTTAGTTGTGAAAATGTCAGCATGACATCATGAGCTCAAAGCAACAATCATAGAACACACAAAAGTGGCACAGAGTCCCCAGATTTTTTCTGCATGGCCAAAATGCATCCTGCTTGTCTGCAGAAAATTGACAAGTGGTTAGACAGTGAAATGGGAGTGTTTCAACACATACACTAGTATAAAATGATGACTGTGAGTATTGTGTTGCTGGTCCAATGTGTTCTGACAGACGATTCAAGCAAATGCAATGTGATCATCTCAGCTGGACTGGAGAGTGCCCTTTGGTTGTACACCAATAGTAGCCTTGGTGAGTATATCTATCTATCTCTCTCTGTATATATATATATATAATAATAGGAATATTTCCTGCTCCACAGAGTGCAATATATATCTGGGAAAACCACCCATAATTTCATTACAGTGTGTCACATGATGGAGGAATTCCCGTTCAGAAAAGCCGCCCATATTCTGCCCCCCTTTCTCAGCAACATTAGGACGTGATGCCAGGGGAAGCGCAGGTGCATGCTCCACTACAGTGAATGTCCAGCAGATATCCCAATATTTTTTTATATATATGGTTGTGAATTTTCCAGGTGGGGAGTGGGGGTTGACAATCATGGACATGTACTCATGGTATTGTTCACCATCACAGGTCACACAGAAACTGTTGGTGTGCACATTCAAGTGCTCAATGAGAATTTTTGGCGCAGAAATTGAAAACGGATAACTCTCAAGTACATGAAGGTAAGTAATTTTTTTTTTCTGGGGAGGGGAATCATATTTGCAGGTTTGTATCTAATGGTTTCTTATTTTGTTACTTCTTCACAGATTTCATCAGCATCCTTCTGGAGTCCGGTACTTATGATGGTCATGGTCATGTAATGAAACGACTTCTGCATGTTGATATGTGTGCCCATGCTTGGGGGAAGGGAGTGCCTGATTTTGAAGAACTTTTTTGGATAAGGCCACTTTGACAGAACACCAAAGCATCTTGAAGTTTCCTAAAAAAAGAAATGATTGACTTGTTACAACTTAATAGTTATGTGTCCCTCCCTGGTTCGCACAACCTGTGTGTAATATTTCCTGCAGTCTTCACAACACAATGAAACGGATGAAATAAAATGTTCATACTTACCAGAATGGATTTCACATGGATATTTCATTGCTTCCTCTTTGTACGGTACCATTCCCATCCCAATGGCTTTTATCAATGGAGCCTTTTTTGGTTACCCTGTAAAAGAAACAAAATAGGTGCACCATATGTGTTTTATCATTGTGGCTCTGAAAAGCCACAGAAAAGAAAAACATAAAACTACAGAAAGTGAAGCAGCATAACAAACATGACTGAGTACACATACTCTTTATGGTTTAAATATTAAGAAGCTTTGTGTCTGTGGCTGATGGATGTGGTGTCCTGGACAGACTCAGGCTCAGTGGTGGCAGTGGCTAACATCATTCCCGGTGGTGGTGGTCCATGGGGGGCCTACAGACTCATGGTGGCAGACTTGGATAACATCAGTCCCGGTGGTGGTGGTCCATGGGGCATACAGACTCGGGCTCAGTGGTGGCAGTGGCTAACATCATTCCCAGTGGTGGTGGTGGTGGTGGTCCGTGGGGGGCATACAGACTCGTGGTGGCAGACTTGGATAACATCAGTCCTGGTGGTGGTTGTCCAGGGGGCATACAGACTCAGGCTCGGTGGTGGCAGTGGCTAACATCATTCCTGGTGGTGGTGGTGGTCCATGGGGGGCATACAGACTCATGGTGGCAGACTTAGATAACATCAGTCCCAGTGGTGGTGGTCCAGGGGGCATACAGACTTGGGCTTAGTGGTGGCAGTGGCTAACATCATTTCCAGTTGTGGTGGTGGTCCATGGGGGGGCATACAGACTCGTGGTGGCAGACTTGGATAACATCAGTCCCGGAGGTGGTGGTGGTGGTCCGGGATGGGGGGGTTTGCACACCGCCTTTTAAATACTGCACTTAAAACCTGCCAACATTAACCACATCATCATCATCCTCATAAAGAAAACTGCCATCGATGTCTGAAGTCTGACCACTGGGAAATTCTTTCTCCATTGTGTCATCATCTACATCTGTAGTGGGCGGTTTCAGGCAGCCACTGCCAGTTCCACCAGGATGCTCCATGTCCACATCAGCAAGACCACCATGACTAGTTCGGGGTACATATACTGAGCTTGCAGTCTGTGCTGGCATGTGCTTCTAATTCATTTTAATGAATGTTAGCAAACTAACATTTGCAGGAGACAGGTTTGTCCGACGATCCCTGACTATTGCACCTGCTGAGCTGAATACCCTCTCAACACTTACACTGGAGGGTGGGCATGTGAGGTACTTCAGTGCCACTGCAGTCAGCTCTGGCCATTCACTGACCTTTCCACTCCAGTACAAAAGAGGATGTTCACTTATTGTCAGATGCCTGTTTTCAGATAAATATGACTCAACTATTCTCTGTGCCACACTAAGTCCAATTGTTGATGCATCAGCCTGTTCTCCAGAATCATTTCTTTCACAAATGCTCACTTGAGACAAAACCTCCCAAAGCAGGTTGATGCCATCCACTTTGTATGACAGACCACCAGAAACTACAGTCCCCTTACCCTTGCATGATATGTTTGATGGTCCTCCAGCTACACCTTCAGCTGGATTATGCGGCTGAGATTTGCTTACCTTGGCACGTGACTTCTGTGCACCATGAACCAAGCGCACCAGTTGACCACTGATATTTTTTACCTGTTCAGGCCGTCCCTCCAGTACTGATGCAAGTCCACATTTGTATTGTGGGTTCAGCATTGTTGCCATGGTAAAGTTGTCACTACGCTCCTTTTACCTCAACTCATACGCACATGGCAAACCTGGCAGATTACAACTGAATCATCATTTGCATCTTGAACAAAAAAATCCCAAACAAGGGAGTGTAATGCTCTGCTTTTAACATGTTTGTGATGATGTGGCTTATATAAGCCTGTTATTTTAAGCACTGAAGTGGGGGGGGGGATGTGGTGATTCGGGCACTGCACACCTGGACTGCAAATGAACATCACAACTACCTATCATACTGATTACTGGGTCGTCATCATCATCATCATCAGCAACTAAAACCGGTATATCACAAGTTTTTATGGGGGGAGGATTCCTGCAAACAGACTCAGACACAGCCGCTTTTAATTTATTTTTCTCTGGTTCCCAACTGAGGTCAATTACATCATCATCATATTCAACAACGTCACTCTCACACACATCCACATCTTCTGTTTGGATACTAGCATGTGGACTGTGTGTTGCAACAACAGCAACATCATCATCATCAGCATCATCACATTCATCATCAGCATCTACACCACCATCATCTGATATTTTTTCACCACACTGAATCACTGCATAGAAAATGCATGACATTAAGTGCCATGGTGGATGGAATATCACATTTGCTATCATTGACATGATCATCAGAATTCTCAGGTTCAGTTAATGGGATGTTACTGGGAAGTATGACATCAGCTACGCTGTCATCACTCACTTGCACATACTTCACACTCAATATGTTTCAATACAGTACACTGTTCAGAATTAGAACTTGACACAACAATGCTAATACTACCTCCACCACCACCACTAACACCAGTAACACTAACACCACCGGCTGGGGAAAACATCATCTCCTCCAACTATGAGTGAAGCTACTGATTGGGCTGTAAAAAAACATTGTAGGAGAAATACCTTTTCTCACATTAGCAATGCACTTTTCCGTCCGCGTACTACTACCACGCCCACAGACCCTTTTACTGCCAACATTGCCATGGCCAGAAACAGCTTTTCTTGCACGTCTCTTTGCAGGCATTTTGGGGGATCAACCACAAATATTATTACCAAATTCATATTTTGATATGTTCACTTTCTGACTGGAGGGACGCTGGCTGGATGTGAATCAAAATAAAGAACTGTGGCTTCAGCAACAGATAAGAGACTACTGTGACACTATCTTGCAATTAAAATAACTTCAGTATCCAGTGATGCTGATGGGGTCACAAATCATAAACTCACAAAAATAATCCAGTCTGGTAAAAAAAACCTTTTGAATGTGGGGGGGGGTCACTGAATACAGACAGTGCTGATTTTTATGGCACTACAATACAAACAGCAAAACTAATAACAGAGAACATGATCGCAGTACAAAATCAGGCAGCTGAAGTGGATAGCAAGTTCACACTGCTGCGCTTAGTCGCACTTACACTAGTCTGCGTCACAAATTTTAAAAGGTGTATTATATTTGATGCACGCAACACTGCACACACAACACAGAACGGTTTGTGTACAATGCTCAATGAGGAATGCGATGCAAATGCAAAAGTTCAGTGTACTGCCGCGTAATGTAAATTTCTAATTTAAACAACCTGACCTTATGAAATGCTGCACCACATACACACAACAAACAGCAAGACAATTTCTACTATTTCTGACAATTGTACTATGTGTACATTAGCACAGTCAGTTATATAATAAAAATATAGCCAAAACACAAAGAAATCACTTGTTCTAGAAACAGAAACATAGAATTTGACGGCAGATAAGGACCACTTGGCCCACCCAGTCTGCCCATTTCCCTACCTAATGGATAAGATGGAGATCCTAGTTAACCAGCAGCCTACTTCTTCCTACCCCCACCCCCTAGAATTGCCTTATGACTGTCCCATGCACGCTTGAATTCCACCACTGTTTTTGACTCCACAACCTCCTCCGGAAGGCTGTTCCATGCATCCACAACCCTCTCTGTGAAAAAGTACTTCCTTAAATTACCTCTGAGCTGCCCCCCCATCTTCAAATTGTGCCCCCTTGTTCTTGCACACCTCTTCTTTTGAAAGATGCTACCCTCTTGGACTTTGTTGATTCCCTTGAGGTACTTGAAAGTTTCTATCATGTCCCCCTCTCCCTCCTTTCCTCGAGGCTATACATATTAAGCTCCTTAAGTCTCTCTTCATATGTCTTCCGGTGCAGACCCTGCACCAATTTAGTTGTCCTCCTCTGGACAGCTTCCATCCTGTCTATGTCTTTGCGGAGATTGGGTCTCCAGAACTGCACGCAGTACTCCAGATGAGGTCTGACCAGCTGTCTGTACAGAGGGATAATAACTTCCTGTTTTCTACTGGTGATGCCTCTCCCTATGCATCCCAGTATCCCCCCAGCCCTCCTTGCTGCTGTCTCACATTGCTTGCCCACCTTTAAGTCATCTGATATGACTACCCCCAGGTCCCTTTCCATTTTTGTTGTTGTTAGTATCTCACCCCCCATTGTATACTCTTCCCCTGGGTTTTTGTTTCCCAGGTACATTACCTTGCACTTCTTAGCACTGAATCTAAGCTGCCATACATTTGACCATTCCTCTAACCTTGCCAAGTCCCTTCTCATCCTTTCCACCCCACCTTGTGCATCAACTCTGTTGCAGATCTTTGTGTCATCTGCAAAGAGACATACTTTTCCTTCCAGTCCCTCTGCAATGTCGCTTATAAAGACATTGAAGAGGACCGTTCCTAATACTGAACCCTGCGTACCCCACTAGTAACCCCTCTTTCTTCAGAGTGGACTCCATTTACTATTACTCTCTGTGTCCTATTCTCCAGCCAATTCTTTACCCAGGCTGTCATCTTGGGACCCACTCCCAGACTGGCTAACTTGCATATTAATCTTTTGTGTGGGACTATGTCAAATGCCTTGCTAAAATCTAGGTAGGCCATGTCCACAGCCCCTCCCTGATCTACTACTTTGGTCACCCAGTCAAAGAAATCTATCAGATTTGTCTGGCATGACCTTCCCCGCTGTGAATCCATGCTGCCTTGGGTCCTGTGCCCCTCTGGCCTCTAGATACTCGACAATACTTTCCTTCAGAAGTGATTCCATCATTTTCCCTACCACTGAGGTTAAACTAACAGGTCTGTAGTTTCCTGCTTCTGCCTTGCTCCCACTTTTGTGAAGGGGGGAATCACATCTGCCCTCCTCCAGTCCTCAGGTACCACCCCATCCTCCCATGATTTGTTAAAGAGGGTAGTCAGTGGTGTCACTAGTTCTACCCTTCATTCTTTTAGAATTCTGGGATGAATCCCATCAGGCCCAATTGCTTTGTCCACCTTCAGTTTTAAGAGTTCTTTCAGAACCCTTTTTTCTGTAAATGGGCTGGTATCAACTTCTGTATCCAGAGTGTTTCTACTGTTTGTTTTAGGTACCTCCCCCCTCTTCCTTTGTAAATACTGAGCAAAAATATTTGTTTAGTATCCTGCTTGTCTGCAGAAAATTGACAAGTGGTTAGACAGTGAAATGGGAGTGTTTCAACACATACAAAGTCCCCCAGGATTAATGGCACACTCAGTCATGTGCACAGAAGTGGCACAGAGTCCCCCAGATTTTTTCCTTACACATACTACCAACACACACCTGCCCAAATACACTCTTGTCCCACAATAACTTTAGCATACATTTTTGCACAAATATCAATTAAGCTGATGGGTCTATACATATTAGGGTCTTGTCTGCTACCCTTTTTAAAGACAGAAACTATTTCAGAGCCTTTGCATGAATTTACAACTCTTCCCTCTACTACACACTTATTAAAAAACATGGTCAAATGATCTGCCCAATCTGTTACCTGACACAAAAATGCTTCTGAAGGAATTTTAGCAGGACCAAGGGCTTTTCATTGTTTCAGTGCCTGAATAGCTACTTCAACCTCTTGCCTATTTATTATTAAAGGTGCTGTAATTAAGTAATAATGCATGACAGGGTGTGTGTTGTGCTATGATAATGTCACGCCTGGGGTGGTTGGGCATGAGGCCTCAGGTTTCCACTCTTATGAGTCTTTCCTAATTTGCTCTGTTCCATGGCTATTTATGTTGTCTTTTCTTATGGTTTTCATTTTCTGTTGCCCTTTCTTTGTGTTTCCTGACTCGGTATTCATTTGGCATTGGAGATTGTAGCTCCCCTCCTTTACAAATGCTTGCCTGCTGCCGCTATAGTGAGGATGGAGGTAGGAAGACAATATGGAGAGTTTGATTGTTTCTATGTCATGGGTCATGGGGTTTAAAAAAAATAAACAAGAAATTTGCTTGAAGATGACTGAACGAGCACTATGAAAACTGCAGTGTGGTGAAAGATGTGCTTGCTCGTTCACTCGTTCGGTCTGGTCATTCTGAAAAGGGCCATGGGGAGACTATTTAAACGACATACTTGCTCGCTCACTCACTCAGTCTGGTCTGTAAGGAGCGGGATCGTAATGTAGTGCTTCTTTTTATTCAGATAACCTAGCAGCAGAATTTAAGTCAGTCTTCACTGAAAGACAGTGTTGTCAGTATCACAGTGTTGTTTTACTGTGCCCTTTGTTTAGGGGAAGACCAGGAAGTGAAACTGATCATGGTGTCAGTGAGACAGTTAGTGGGGCAGTCAATTTGTGATCGTGAAGTGATTCTGTTTTTTTTTACATTTGATGCGGTCTTTTGTGTGCTGGGACTAGACCTGTGATGTTGTACTGGGATAACATCATGGGTCCAGTCCCAGACTGACCAATCAAAGGCCATCATTCATTCTTTCTTTCTTTCTTTCTTTCTTTCTTTCTTTCTTTCTTTCTTTCTTTCTTTCTTTCTTTAATTTATTTATTGAACTTTCAGAATTTCAACCTTTGAGTCAGTGACTCATTTGCAAAGGCTCCATGTCAGAGTCACAACAACAAACAGAAATACTAAATATTCAAGTTACATGAGGAATTGTACAAGGGATACAGGATACAGGAAGAGTCACATGAATGTCAGATACAAAATACATGTAAATACAGGATACAGTTCCAGAAGTACAAGGTGCAATGGTAGGCACTAGAAAATAATCTGTCGCAATGAAATCAATGGAGGCAGTAGGGGGTGTGGAAATATAGAAGGAAGGTTGGTAGGCATGGGTGCAGTCCAACAGACCTTGTCAGGGTAAGCAGGGTAGGACCAAGGGAGATGGAGGAGCAAGTGAAGAGCAGTCAGTAACATCCTTGTCGTTGGCTAGGGTGAGCACTAATGTGAGGAAAATAGCAGACAATAGCGAGGGGATGGAGGGAGCTAAGTACAGTCACAGTGGCCACAGGCCAGGAGATGTCACTGAAGTGAGAGCTTGAAAGGGCCAAGTTTTTGTGCAGAGGAGACTTCAAGGGTTAAGCTATTTAGCCAGTGCGGGGCCCTGTACATGAAGGCCCTCTGCCCCATGGCAGTCCTGCAAAAATGGACCTGGAAAGCAGCTTTTGCAGAGCTTCTGTTGGGAGAGGGCTTTAGTAGATGGAGGGTAGCGGGAGGGGGAAGACTATAGGAGATCTTTTTGGCTAGGAGGCATGTTTGGTAGGTAAGTCTTCCTTCAAAGTTTAACCAGTTGGCTTGCTGGTATAAATCACATGTGTGAGTGAGCCTGTCACCATTAACCACTAGGTGAAATGCTTTATTCAAAGTGATTTTAATGCAAGCTAATTCAGTATCAACAGCCGAGCTGTAAATTACTATGCCATAGTCAACTATGGACAAGACAGAGCTGGTAACGGCAAGGTGGAGGGCATTGGGTGTAAGGCAATTCCGATGGTGGTAGAGAAGGCCAGGCCTGGTATTTACTGCCTTATAGACCAGACTTATATGTTCATGATAAGAGATGGTGGAGTCAAGGGTGATGCCAAGATATTAGAAGCTAAGAACTTGTTCTAGGAGTTGTTGCTGATTATTCAGAATGTATAGGGCCTGGCCTTTATATTTGTTATGAGTGCTGGAAAATAGCATAACTTTATTTTTTTTATAATTGAGTATGAGTTTGTGTTGAGAGAACCATGATTCAGTCTCAGAGAAGAACTGTTGGAGACTGCGTTCAAGGGGATAGGGATCAGGGTGACTGTAAAAGATAACCGCATCATCCACATAGAGTAGTAACTGCCCAGAGCAGGCAAAAGGGAGGGTGTTAAGGAAGAGGCTGCGAAGGAGGGGGCCCAGAATGGAGCCTTGGGGGACACCTGAATAAACCGGAAAGGTGGAGGACAGGGTGTCTTGAATCTTTACTTGCTGGGATCTACCACAGAGGTAGTTCGCAAACCAGGAGGTGGATTCAGAGGACAGGCCTAAAGATGAAAGGGAGTCTATAAGGATAGAGTAGTTTACAGTGTCAAATGCTTTTGTTAGGTCTATGTACACAGACCAAACCAGATGGCCACGGTCAAGGGCTTTATATATATAATCAGTATATTCCAGGAGGACTGTGGTGGTACTGTGGCCCTTCCGGAATCCATGCTGCTGTTGACACAGTAAGTTGTGTTTAGAAAGGTAGTCAGAGAGTTGGTCATAGACTATCCTCTCAAGTGCTTTAGAGATGGGAGGGAGGATAGAGATGGGGTGGTAATTACTAGGTTGGGTTCTGTCTCCAGCCTTGAGAATGTGGATAACCACAGTCATCTTCCACTGTGACAGGAATTGATCTAGACAGAGGGAGAGGTTAAAAAGTTTACTGGGGGGGGATGACTGCAACAAGGGCTAGAAGCAGTAGCTTTAGGTCAAAGGAGTCTCCACTGAATCTGGATTTGCCCAGGACCCGGGTTAGGTATCTTATTGCTTCACATGGAGAAACTGTCTGGAAGCAGAAAGGAGGAATGCCTGAGGAGTGGAGGGCTGGAGGGGATCTGGAAGTCTTATTGAAAAAGTCAGTGGAGAGGACACCACTAAGGTCAGAGAATGCGGTATTAAAGGTGTCAGCGATAAGCTGAGGATCCTGGGTGGTAACACCATTGACGTTAAGTAGAGAAGGGGGGGAGGTTGGGTTTGCCCATGAGATCCTTAATGTTGTCCCAAAATTTTCTGAGTTGTCCCCAGGTAGAGGAAAGACTGTCTTGGAAGTGGACCACTTTTGCATGGTGGATTTCCTGAGTACAAATGTTTCTGGCATCCCTATACTTCTGCTTGTCAGCAGGAAGGCCAGATGCCAGTGCCTTATGCCACAAGTTGTCACAATGGGACAAAAGTCCCAGGAGGGTGGGAGAAATCTACGGAGTGACCAGACCTTTGGTAATCCACTTAGTATAAGGGGCAAAGAGGTCAAATGCTGAGTTAAATGTTGATATGAAGAATGTAAGGGCACTGTCAATGCTGGTGGCTGTGTCTAAAGGGGACCAGTCACGGTTTAAGAGGAAGTCCCTGAAATGCCTTAAGTAGCCTTTTTTGAGAGTTTGATGGCATAATATTTTGGGACGGGGTCTGGGTAATTGGTTAGACCATTGTCAGAGGACTGGAGAGTGGTCACTTATAACATCAGGCAAAATCATGATGTTCGTGAGTCTCTGTTGTAAGTTAGTTGGTTCTATTGGGAGAGAACATGATCTGGACTAGGTTTAGGGCAGCTGCGGCATCTCTGTCAGTGGCAGCAGAAGGGGCAGACCAACTGATATTAAAGTCACCCAGGATGATGACCTCAGTGTTACTAGGCAACTGAGATACATAGTCAAGAATAAATTGAAAGCCAAGTTTAGGGTTGTGGGGTGGTATGTAAGTGGACAGGACTGTGAGGGACTTAGCCTGGTGACTTAGGGATATGTTGATACCTAGGACCTGTGCATCATTACATATGATAGTGGTAGCAAGGGAGTAATCCTGGAGGGAGTCACAAAGGTAGATGGTGCAGCCATCACCCCTCTTCCCCAACCTATCATGTCAAAACAGCACATATCCATTTAGTGTGACAGTGGAATCAAGGATTTGGGGAGTGAGCCAGCTTTCGACCACTGCAAGGTCAGGCTTGTGCTGGATAGCCCAAACTTGGAGGAGATCAAGTTTTGGCGGTAGGCTGCAGATGTTTACCGAAGCTAGTAACAGCCCACCAACGTGGCGACTAGAGGGGCTTGACAGTTGAGCAGGGCCAGGGTTGGGCTACACGTTGCCAGAGAGGAGGAGAAGAAAGAGCAACAGCCTATAGAGTACATGTCTTACGAGTTTTGGGTTAGTCATGGGCTGACTGTATGAAGGCTTGGTAGCTTGGCAGGTTATTGGGAGGGATAGGATATGCAATAGTAAGAAATAAGAGGGGAGGAAAGGAGGGGATGCAGGACCAGACAGCAGGCCATGGAGTAAGAGGGCATGTTGTGATGACATGCTAGTAGTGGCACCAGGCAGTTCTTGGGTGTAGATACTAAGCTGGTGTGCAGGGGGTGGTGAGGTAGAGAGGAATGGAAGAGAGAGGTGGTTAATATAAGGAACAGAGTGAGGGACAGTAACCTGAACAGGGGCTCCATTGCAGCTGTATGTGTGGTGGGGGGGTGGTGAGGCGAGGAGTTTGGCAGTGATGTGATTGTGGGAGTTTAAGTGTGCCAAAGGACTGGCTAAATAGAGTTAGGCATGATAGCACAAAGGTAGGGATACTGCCTCTAGTGTAGAAGGTTGACAGTCCAAACCCCAGGGCAGGAGGAAAGGGTAGGAGGGTAGAGAACACGGCAAAAAGGGGGCTGCTGCATTGAGAGTGGCAGGGGGATAAGCAGACCTAGACAAAAGTAGCACAGAGAGGACAGTGCAAGAGGGGGAATGAGTGGGTTGTGGACGGACCCCTAGTGGTCAAATGGTAGAACCTGCCAATGGATAAATGCAGACTTAGTTTATTGAGCAAGGTGGTCACTGGTCACATGATATATCATGTGACAGGTACTTGCCCATAAAGCTAGAGATATCCCTGGGTGGAAGAGTCGATGGGCAGCGTTGATGGGCTAACACCCCGCATAAACAACAGAAGCAGATGTAGTAGCTGGTCTGGTCATCCGACCTCCGTACCTGTGACGTCCTGAGGCTGGCTCTGCTCCAAAAGCAGCATGGGGCAGGAATGGGGATGGGTTACTGGAGCCTGTGGTGTCCTGATGCCGGCTCTGCCCCGAAAGCAGCATAGAGCAGGAATGCTCTTGCCATTGTATAATTAAGAATTCCACATTTATCTGGCAATTATGAACAGAAGGATCAAAAAAGATATCAGATAAGTGGCAATTCAATTGTGTTTTGAGATGTAACTGTCTGGCTCTTCTTTATACGCAATGTATCCTTTAGCTGCTAATTTCCAAAAGGCCTGCTGATCTTTTTCCCAAAAAGCTTTTAATATTATCTCCTACTGTGATCTATAATAATCTCTTTTCTTGTTTCCCAAGAGGGTTTTATACAATCTTCTTGTCTGATTTAGTTCATGGAATCTCTTTGGATGATTTTCTTTTTTCTATGGCTCTTATAAGAGACATAAGTCTTTTTTTCCAGTCCTGCATTCATTGTCAAACCACCCCTTGGTGAATTTTTTTGTTCCTATAGAGTCTCTCTTCATATAACATCAGTTTAATTTGAAGAAAGAACTTTTCTAAATCTAGTACTGATTTATCAAAAGGCAGATTTGCATCCTCTTTACTGGGATACTGACTATTCTATTTTTTTCTATTTACTATGCTTTATGGTGGTTCCACCAAAGGTTCAATCTTCACTCTCCTCAGGCCCCTACCTCATCCCTGGAACATACCTCTATCCTTTGATCCCCCTGGGTGGGATTGCCTTGCAAATGTGAACCCCTTATGACACTGATACAAAATTACTGGCAGAGGTCACCTACTGACATTGCCTTCCCGACATACCCCTCCAGGGCATGGCGTGGAGTCAGGCCATATGAAGCGGACGACAGGGCTAGGTCATGGGAGGAGTGCCACGGCAGGTGACTGGGGCCAGAGGAGTGGGGTGTCATAAATGGTGACAGCAATTTTTAGAACAGGGACACCATGGGGGGGGGCATGGCATGCAATGATGTAATGCACCAAAGTGCCAACATCTGGCCTGCCCCCCACCCATTCAAAGCATCGGAAGCTACTACTGATCTCCAAGGCTCTGTCTGGTGTCAGTCAGGAACTGGGTGCTCAGCAACCCTCCCTCCTGGAGGAGGAGGAGGAGAGCAGTCCAAGGGATGCTCAATCCTCCTCCCCCTGATCGGGCCCTCTGACTCTCAGGTCTGTTCCCAAACCTGGGGTGTTGGCACCACGAGTGGAACTCTAACTGCTGTGCTGGCAGGTTAGTCCATACTGATTGTTTTCATAGGGAAAGATTCATTAAGAATGCCTCTCTTAGCAGCCAGTAGATGGATATATATATATATATTATTGATTCATTTATTTAGTTTTTGTTGAGTATGTAAGTGTGCTAGACAAATTCTGCCTATTTTCAGGCACGACCGGGGGGAAGGGGGATACAGATGAATGCCAACTGACCGTGAACCAGATTAACCTCTATATATATATATATATATATATATATATATATATATATATGTGTGTGTATTTATATTCATTGCAAAAAATGTCATTAATGTATCAGTTAGGGTTGATGTCCCAGTGACAAAAGTTTGGAAATTCAATGTTAGGGTTACCACCCCTACTACTCCCCCACACCCCCATCCACCACACACTAACAGACATCCGGGTATGCCATGGGGTCTTCAGGATCAACACTCACCCCATTCCATGTGTAAGTCAGCTGATATGCCACAGGATAGGAGAATGGGGTGAGAGTTAGGACTGACAACCCCATTGCACACCCTGCCGGCTGTCAGAACAGCACTCCACACAATTCCTTGGCCATTGGCCATCCAAGTGATGCTAGGAGCATGCTGCCCATATATAGGCAGTGCTCTCCTAGCATCACTTTGATGGCCAGTGGCTGACATGGTGTGTGGAGGGCTGTGCTGCTGGCCATCCTGTGGCACCGGATGACAGGTATGAGGGCTGGGGAGGATGTATGCCTGCTGGGACTGGGGATGGGTCACGGATGTTTATAGTGGGGGCTGCAGCAATGCATGCAGGGCAGAGCTACAGTATGTCAGGTGGGGGTGGGGGTAATGCATCACAGAGTACGGGGCAGGGTCACTGATGTGGAGGGTATATGCCAACATGTGCATGGGGATGGGGCACTGATGTGGGTGGGGGGTAGGGTCCAACATGGGGACAGGGCTGTGCAGTGGGGGGATGCAGGCATATGGGATTGGGGCTGGGTTACTCTTGGGGTGGTTGTTTGCTCCATTGCATGACCCAGGGACATACCGGGTGATGGGGTCTGGCCGTGCAGGTTCGGGTGTGCATGTAGCTATTCACGCACCCGGACCCATGCCCTGCCATGTAAGGGATCCACTGTGGGAGCCAACATGGGCATCTGATTGGATTTCAGCTCAGTCTGTGATTTTGCCCCTGGCCACCCAGTGTAGTACTGCATGCCGGGGGGGGCGGGGCCATGGACAGGTGGCAGCCAGTATGGAACTACGCCGGTGGGATGCGTGCCTTTGGCGCTTAATTCCCACCCAGTAGTGCATAGGCCCCAATGTTAGTGCTATTTCTTGACACACAACCTATTAAAACATTGAACTAGCTTGATAGACTCATTCCTTAACACAAAATAAATGAGACACACTATTCTTAGACATATTATTCTTTAAAATAAGAAAGTGCTGCACATACTGACCATTGGCTCTGAAGTTTGAAGGCCAGTACTATGCATTATTATGCTGAGAGGTTGAGAGGTAATGATACACATGCCCTGGAGTGGGTTACTGCACTTATAAAATGGAACATGTTTTTTTCTTTTAATTTGATGTTTATTTATATATATCCAGGATATGGTCACTAGGAAAGCCTGTTTTCAGGACTGCCCTGCTTATAAAACATTTTGCTTACAATACAGCACATGCATATAGTACATAACAGTTCACAAAAATTTTGCTTAAATAAATAACAATTTTTCATTAACTGCACTCATATTTCAAACTGCCCCAGTCCATTATTGTATTAATTAGTTTTAATTTATTATTAATTATTGTATATTTAAAATAAAATGCTTTATTTTCATGTAGTTAGGCTGTTACTAGGTAGAATATGTGAGTATGGTAATGAAGGCAGGGAAGTTTTACACATGGGAAGTGTATTTATGTTGAAGAAACCATGCCCTCTCAAAAGTTATTGTGTTAAAATAAATTGTGTTTTAATTTAATTAGGCTGTTTCTGGGTAGATTAGTTTAGGTCTGTAATGGTATGTGCATAACTAGGGCTTTAATGCATGGTCAGATGATGTTTTTTAACCAATGAAGTTTCTAGAATTTTTTTCTGTGACTGAAACCAATTATATAACTGCAAACTGCACACTTATTGGAATTGAAAAGATACCTCAAGATATGACGTATTTGAGTCTGTAACACCACAGTGCAGTTCAATGAACTCAGCAACCACATCCTTTTCCGTATTAATGGTCCTTGTGACACAAAAAGTCTCTCTTTTTCTACGTCTCTTACATCCTGTTATTAAGCAATATAATAACCTATCTGGCAGTGCATGGGGGTGGTGGCTCCAATCCAAGCTGGTCGAATTAAATAATTATTTTCCTTTTACAATGTATTTACTCAAATCAGATAGCTCAGATGTGATGCAATATCTCATTTTCAGTGAGGTCCTGCTTTTACTCTATCTTCACAGCTGGGTCGATGTGAGCAGATTCACAAATTGTATACCATCTGAGTAGGTTCTCAATAATACAATGATAGCCAGAGGCATGGTATGAGGTTTAAATCATTCAAAAATGGCAGGTCAATCCCCCCCAGTCCTGATTGCTCTTCTCTTAAAAATTAAAGTTCTCTTCCTACCTGCCTACTTGTATCTTCATCCATACTGTCCTTTCTGTTATCATCTACCCGATCTGTATTGTACTGTGGAAATCCAAATTCATTCATGTCCAGGTGCTGTGCTATCAGTCCCCATATCACAATTCTTGTTATACACTTGCCCACATCCATTGCTAACTCCACTAACCATTCTTTTGTAATGTTTTTCCCCGTGTTTGTGTCCTGACCTAAATACATCTATATTTTTTTCCAGAGCTGTCTTTTTCCTGCCAGCAGTATTACTGTTTTCATAAACTATGCATACAGTATGTTCTCCTCAGTAGTTAGTTCTGTCTGATTGTCTGTAGCCATCAGCCTTCTGCCTTTGATTTATAAACAATTGAAACTATCTCACAAACAATAAATAAATCCTGCAAGTAGAAATAAAAATACTTGCTCTTCCTCTCAAATTTAGGGCCCTCCTAAATCGGCAATCCTAAAATGTTAAGTGAGGAAGGAAGGAAGGAGTAGCTGAGTGTGACAGTACAACATGATTGCAGGTTGGAATCCCACCACAGACTCACTGTATGTCTGCAGTTATTTTTTTTTATTTACTTACTTATTTATTTAATACACTTTGGCTGATAAAAGTACACTGAGCTAAAGCTCATTTCCAAGTGTGACCTAGGAGCACATAAAGGTTAAATGACTTTCTTAGGATCACACAGTGTTCAAGTGGCAGTTGAACAGTTTAAACCCGGGCCTGCTGGGTCTCCAGGCTCAGAGCATGATTCTCCAACCTTTAAGTTTAAGGCTAACCATTGACCATTAACTTGAAACATGCATGTGACTTCCTTGAGATTCAGTTCTTTCTCCAGGGTTAACAAATATTTGGCAAAGAAGCCAACACCTTCCACTAAAGGAGAAGCAGAGTTAGTTTGGTTAACCCTGGGTAATTACATTATATAGTAAGACAACACTGCCATCCCTCAGTAAAAACCTAAGGAAAACATGCATAGAAACATAGAATCTGCCGTGGCCTCTCGTCCTTGCACATCTTTTTATGTGCAATATGCCACCCTCCTGTATCTTATTGATACCCTTGATGTATTTGAATGTTTGTAGCCTGTCTCCCCTTTCACTCCTTTCTTCCAGTGAGTACATATTTAATTCCCTGAGTCTCTCCTCACAGGACTTCTAATGCAGACCATGCACAATTTTTGTTGCCTTTCTCTGGACTGCATCTACCCAGTCTATGTCCTTCCTGAGATGGGGCCTGGACACAGTACTCCAGTTGTGGCCTCACCATTGATCTATATAGTGGTAACACTACCTCCCTTTTTCTGCTGGTGATACCCCTCCCTATGAACCCCAGTATCCTACTAGCCTTTCACACTGCCTTATCACACTGTTTTGCTACCTTCAGGGCATCAGATATGATGACCCCCAGATCCCTTTACTGTTTTGTTGTTGTTAACACCCCCTCCTCCAAATGATATGTTGCCCTTGGGTTGCTGTGCCCAATGTGCATAATTTTAAATTTTTTGGCCTTGAAGTCTAGTTGCCAAACCCTTGACCAGTCTTCCAGTTTTTTTAGATCTTCCTACATTTTTAAATCTTCCTTCATTTTCTCCATCCCCCCTGGTGTGTCCACTGTGTTGCAGATGTTTGTGTCATCCGTGAACAGGCATACCTTTCTTTCCAGCCCCTCTGCGATATTGCTAATAAAGACATTGAAGAAGACTGATCCCAGTACTAACTCCTGTAGCACCATGCTGGTTACCTTACCTTCCTCCAAGAGAACTCCATTTATCACCACCCTCTGAGTTTTGTTACTTAGCCAACTTTGTACCCATTTTACTATCTTTGGACCCACTCTCATGCTGCCTAGCTTGTTTACCAGTCTTCTGTGTGGAACAATGTAGAGGACCTTACTGAAATCCAGGTAGGCCACATCCACCGCTCCTCCCTGATCCACCTCCCTGATAACCCAGTCAAAAAACTCTTTCTGGTTGTTTGGCAAGATCTACGCCCTGTGAACCCATTCTGCCTCAGATCCTGCAATCCACTGGTGTTTAAGTATTCCCCAATCCTTTCTTTAAGTAGAGTTTCCATAACGTTGCCTACCACCTAAGTCAGGCTTACAGGTCAGTAGTGGGACCACTTCCACCCTCTTCCAGTTCCCTGGACCTTCCCCCATATCAAGTGATAGATTGAACAGAGCCGTCAGAGGTGCAAACAGTTCCTCTTTTAGTTCCTTCAGTATTCTAGGGTAAACCCCATCAGGCCCCATAGCCTTGTCTACTTTTAGTTTGGCTAGTTCCCTGAGGAATCTCTCCTCCGTTAAAGGGTTATTGTCCACTTCCCTTCCCTTAATGCCCTTCTCCACTGTCTGGGGCCCATCACCTTACCCTTTCTTTGTGAATACTGAACAAAAGTACTTATTCAGTATGTTAGCTTTGTTCTAGTCCTCTTCTACACTCCCCTCTCTCCTTTCAGTCTTACTCTCCCTGTCTTGGTTTTCTTCTTTTCGTTTGTGTACAGGTACCCGAAGAAAGTTTTATCCTCCTTTTTTGCTGCTTTGGTAGTGTTTAACTCTCCTAACTGCCTTCCTTGCCTCCCTTTGTTTCTCCTGATAACTCTCCCTATCCTCTTCCTTCTGTGTCATCTTGTACCTTTTGAATGCCTTCTTCTTTTCCATTACCTTCTTTGCTACAGTACTTCCTGGGAGAACACTGGCGGTCTCTTTCTTCTCTTGCTCTTAGTAACCTGCTTGACATAGAGGTTTGTTGCCTTCTCAATGGCCTGCTTTATACTTGCCCACTTTTCCTCTACCCAGCCTTTTCCCTATTCCTGTTAGGGCTTCCATGAGGCACTTTCCCATTTTCTTGAAATTGGCCCTCCTGAAGTCAGGGACCCTTGCTTTAGTGTGGCTCAATTCTGGCACTGTTATGCTGAAAAACACCATATGATGATCATTGGTCCCCAGGTGGCTTCCCACTGTGATGTCAGCGACATTGTCCCTATTTGACAGTATCAGGTCCAGTAACGTCCCCTCATGAGTGGGTTCTTTAACTAGCTGCCCAAGGGCTGCCCCCTGCAGGGAGTCTAGGATTTCCCTACTTTTAACTGATGCTGCAGCACATAGACTCCAATCCACATCTGTAGATTGAAATCCCCCATTAGCAGTACCTCACCCTTGTATTTCATCTATCATAACCTTATATACAAAATTGAGGTAACCCATCAATTGAGAGATACCAGAATAGCACCGCACTCTGTAGCACTAATTTGATTAGCAGTCACATGGCCAGCGACTGAGGATTTACACCATTTGCTGAAAGCACTCCCCTGGTTGCTGTCCATGGCACCGAAGAAGGAGAAGGGCGCCAGAATCCAAGATGCTGGCCAAGTTGCTCCCATGATGTGGAGGGCTGGGGCATAGAGCAGCTCCACCAGCAGCAGTGGAGACCAGGGTTCTAATCCTGGTTTCCAACATTTTAGCATGGAGCCGTATCTGCCCCAAGAACTTTAACTTTCCCTGGGAGCTACTCCCCCTCATAGTGAGAATCCAATAGATAGGGGGATACAGAGGGCAAAGCCCCCCACAAAAAAAAAATGGCACCTGTTTTACCGCATGCACTATGCCAAAGTTATTCTTGTTGGCACTCTTCAGACCCAGTGCCCAAAACTGGCAAGGAAATCCCTGTGTCCTGATTGGCTTAGACGTGGTTCTATACATTGCCTTAAGAGAGCACTACCAATGGCTAAAAACAAGTCCCTGCAAACCGGGGCAAATCACAGAATTCATAAGCCACTTGCTTCCTAATCTCCATCTCAAGCATGGCTGCAGACTTTACTGATGTATAGAAACCTTCAACTTGCCCGAAAAATGAAAATCCATTAAATTAAACAAAGTAAGTATACAATTGAATGTTATTTTCACTCAAGAGTCCCTCCTTACACACATACACAAATTTAGAAAATCAAGTACTATTCAGAGTTTCCATTGCTGGTGTTTCTTTGATGACCATGGGAAAAAAACCCTCCTATCCCAGCCAGTTTACCAGAGAACTCCCTGCCCCTTACTTGGCAACAAATAAAATTGGGGTTCTGGCTCCACCTGAGGCCTGTGTGTGTGCCGGTGTGTGTATGCCAGTGGAACTCTGAAGAATTTTGAATTCAAGTATTCCATGTTACTATTCCGTGTGTGTATGGGGGGGGGCCATTCTACTACTGGAATAATGTAGAGCTTTGAATTCTTCTATTCTATGTAAGAAAATGGGCAAAGACACTTCTCTCTACTGATTTGCTGAGACACATATTTAGGTGGGCATCTATCAGACAATAGATGCCCAGCTAAAAATAAAAGCCTGTCCAAGTGCCCCTTCACCGAGTACCATTCTCCAGTGGTGCCCAGCCTGCTTTGTATTGGCTGAAAGCACCCCAAAAAACTTCAAATGCCCGCCATGTTTTTTCTCTCACTTAGCGAGAGCTACAAGTCACCCCCCAACACTTCTAACTTGCTTCTTCTTAAAAAAAAAAGCACACTGATTTGGGAGAGTGAGAAATTCTCACTGCCATATTCTCTACAATGGCACCACTCTCCCAACCATGATCTCACACTGCCAAACTAACAAAAATTAAACGTAAGCCGTTGCTCCTATCGGCTTCATTGTGTGACACCCCCCCCCCACTTCTTGTCTGCTTCTTTTTTTAAAAAAGAAGGAAAGAACCAGTTCCTGTACCACACTATCCAGCCACAGTCACATTTAACAAAGTAGCAACCTCCACATAAGTTAAACCGATCGATCAGTTCCAACATAAAAGAAGTGAAAAAATAAAAGTGAAACTGGTGACAGACATCACGATGTGCATTCTGTGCCTTCTTAGAAGTTGTGCAGCTCTAGCCAACAGAACCACCTTTCACCACTTGCTCAAATTACAGTCCGGCTCCGTCCCCCAACAGTCTGCTGTTTTTTAAACTACTAGCGCCAGCTGATCTCCCCGATTGCCCAATTCCACCATGTGTAACCATCCTCATTAAGCTAACTCAACATAAGTCATAAAAATGAGAGTCCTAAACTGTGAAGTAGCAAGTAAATTGACATCACGGGCATAAAATCTCATAGCGAAAGGCAATAACAAATGGTAAGCTTGACGGCGATTGTTTTGCAGACAAAGTTACCTATGGGAAAGTATCTCTGCAGCCGACATGCTTGCTGTGCCAAACCTTGCATAAACAATCTCCCCATGCTTGTAAACTGTGCAACGGTTGTTTACACTGTGTCACTGAACCCATACTAAGTGCACAAAAAGTGACTTATGTTTCCACGATTTCAGTATATTTATTGCTCACAACGCTGTATTCCTCCAAAGCGACCAGCTGGTGAAATAAATTTACTGAGCTCCATCGCTTGCATGTCATCTCTTACCCAGTTTTCAAATGCCACAAATCAGCGCTATGAGTTTTACTGACTACTAGTACAGCCTGATTGGGGGGGGGAGCTAAAACCACAAACCACCATTTTCCTCATAAGACTGCTCTTCTCTCAACACCCACTACAAACAAACAAGAAAAAAATGGCCATTTATTTCGTACCTTAGTACTGGATGGACACTCATGGTAAAATGTGGAACAGCTCCTTAATGTTCATTCCTTTTGCAATCCTGCTCACTATCCACGTAGCATGACAGTAACTCCAGGGTAGGAAGCAGATAGAAAACTGATACCTAAGTTAATTGAAGGACCACAAGCCCTAAAACACAGGGCCCACTTTCTTACTCATTACTGATGCGTGTGTGTGGGGGTGGGGGGAGCAGAGGTCCTTTCCATTAACAAAGTACGAAACAAGACAAGTGTGGAAAAAAATGACCAAATGTAAACAACAGCAGCACCCTCTGCTGGCACTACTACAGGAACTGCTTTAGAGCAAAAGTGACTTCACAGCTTTTTATTTTTTATTCATTTTTTATTGTTATTTTTTTTATATTTTCTATAAATTGCACCCTTGCCCTATTTTCAAAGTGCAATAATACCCTCCAGGGTGGGCGATATGGGCAATACTGGACCTTCCAGGGGCTAATTCAGTTAAGAAGGGGGATAAAACCTTTTATAGGTACATTAGGGAGCATAGAAAGGTTAAGGAAGGAATAGTGAAGATTAATAAGGGAGAGGGGAGGTGGGCAGAGGGAGGCAGTGAAAAGGCAGAGTTACTGAATGAATACTTTTGCTCAGTATTTACAAAAGAAGATGAGGAGGAGTTACCTAAACCAGACAATAGAAGCACTCTGGGTAGGGGGGTTGACACCAGCCCATTTACAGAAAAAAGGGTTCTGAAAGAACTCTTAAAACTCAAGGTGGACAAAGCAATGGGGCCTGACAGGATTCACCCCAGAATCCTAAAAGGACTAAGGGAGGACCTAGTGACACCACAGACCACACTTTTTAACACATCATGGGAGGATGGGGTGGTACCTGAGGACTGGAGGAGGGCAGATGTGATTCCCCTTCACAAAAGTGGGAGCAAGGCAGAAGCAGGAAACAACAGACCTGTAAGTTTGACCTCAGTGGTAGGGAAAATGATGGAATCACTTCTGAAAGAAAGAATTGTTGAGTACCTAGAGGCCAACGGGGCACAGAACAAAAAGCAGCATGGATTTACATCAGGAAGGTCCTGTCAGATGAATCTAATAGATTTCTTTGACTGGGTGACCAAAGTAATAGACCAGGGAGGGGCTGTGGATATGGCCTACCTAGACTTTAGTAAGGCATTTGACACAGTCCCGCACAAAAGATTGATAATCAAGTTAGCTAGCCTGGGAGTGGGTCCCAGGGTGGTAGCCTGGGTAGCAAACTGGCTGTACAATAGGACACAGAAGGTAATAGTGAATAGAACACATTCCGAAGAAAGGGGGGTCACTAGTGGAGTACCTCAGGGCTCAGTACTAGGTCCAGTTCTCTTTAACATCTTTATAGGTGACATTGCAGAGGGTCTGGAGGGAAAGGTATGCCTATTTGCAGATGACACAAAGATCTGTAACAGAGTTGATGCACAAGGTGGGGTAGAAAGGATGAGAAGGGACTTGGCAAGGTTGGATGAATGGTCAGACATATGGCAACTTAGATTCAACGCAAAGAAGTGCAAAGTAATGCACCTGGGGAACAAAAACCCAGGAGAAGCATACACAATAGCAGGGGAGGTACTAACAACAACAAAAATGGAAAGGAACCTGGGGGTAGTCATATCAGATGATCTAAAGGTGGGTAAGCAATGTAAGAAGTCAGTAAGAAAAGCCAGGGGGATACTGGGATGCATAGGAAAGGGCATCACAAGTAGAAAAAGGGAAGTGGTTATCCTTTGTACAGACAGTTGGTGAGACCCCATCTGGAGTACTGTGTGCAGTTTTGGAGACCTCATCTATGCAAGGACATAGACAGGATGGAAGCAGTCCAGAGGAGGGCAACTAAAATGGTGCAGGGTCTGCATCAGAAACCATATGAAGAGAGACTGAGAGAGCTTAATATGTATACCCTTGATGAAAGGAGGGACAGGGGGACATGATAGAAATGTTCAAGTACCTCAAGGAAACAACAAAGTCCAGGAGGGTAGCATCTTTCAGAAAAAGAGATGTGTAAGAACAAGGGGGCACAATTTAAAGATAGAGGGGGGACGGTTCAGGGGTAATGTGAGGAAATATTTTTTCACCGAGAGAGTAGTGGACGCATGGAACCACCTTCCTGGAGATGTTGTGGGGTCGAAAACAGTTGAGGAATTCAAACATGCATGGGACAGACATAAGGCAATTATAGTGGGGGGGTGGCAGGAAGTAGGCTGTAGGTTAACTAAAATCTGCAGCTTATCCAGTAGGTAGGGAAATGGGCAGACTGGGTGGGCCCAGTGGTCCTTATCTGCCATCAAAGTCTATGTTTCTATGTTTCTATAAGGCACTCCGCCTGTGGCGTCGGGCCTCATTACGCCCCTGGGCAGTCCGGTATTGCCCAATACCGCCCACCCTGTTGGGTATTATTGCTTGCTCAGAGAATGGGCAAAGACAATGCTCTCTTTTGATTGGCTGAGACACTTATTTAGGTGGGCATCTATCAGACAATAGATGCCCACCAAATAAAAAGCCCCAGTCCAAACCTGCCTCATGCTCAGCAAAGTATTCTTGTGCCCAGCCTGCTTCATCATTGGCTGAAGCACTGGGCACACAATTTAAAGCTGCAGCCTTTTTTTTTTTTACTGCTTAGCGAGAGAGACCGAGTGATACAAATCACACACACACACACACACACACACACACACACACATGAAACGACTGTACACTGCAGTGGTACAACATTTTCTTTCTTTCTTTATTTACCAGCATTTTCCATTACACCCTGACTGCTCACTCCTGTTCAAAGCTGCCTAATCCATGGTGGCAGAGTCTCCAACCACCCTCCCCCCTCAGCCTCTCGCTTCCTTGATTTGGCTAGCCAGGTTCTGAATGTTTTGTTTTGCTTCTCCCATCTAATGACCAACAAGTCACAAAGCAGCTTAGACCTCCGAGTCAGAAAACAAAACAAAAAAAAATACTGGCTCCGTCCTGCATCCTCGGAGCTCTGCTCTCAACCCCCACCTTGTCCCACTGTCGGTTCCTGAGTGTGTGGAGGGTGTCATGCTTGGCTTGCCTGAGAAAATAATAACGGAGTACTCACAGTCAACTGAAGGCAAATTACTCCAGATGGCAGCACATCCCAAATGTTTTTTTTTTTTGAATCTCGAACGGCGCTGGTCGTGGACTACAGTTCATGCTTTGACATCGCAGGGTCAAGCGTTGCCCAGACTACAGTACAGTTCCTGCTTTTACGTTGCAGGGTCCAACGCCACACGCATAACAGCGCAAGCTCTGAATAAAAAAAAAATCTAGCAGAAATATCAGACAGCTTTATATTTTACTACTGGATGGGAAGAGACTATGGGAGGGGGGACTGCACAAGACACTCCATGTCATGTTCTGCAGTTGTTCATGCGGTGCAGTTGGTGGTGGGGAGTACATTGAACAGAATGGCAGGGGGGCAGCACAAGCTGGAACAGCAAGAAAATGGACTACTTTACAGAAAAAAGATAACAATAAATTTTTATTTTATTTTTTAAATTGTTTTATTAACTTTCTTAAATATCATGTGAAAATAGCTCACTTAACCCATTTTCCAAGCGCAATAATACCCTCCAGGGTGGGCAGTATTGGGAAATACTGAACCTTCCAGGGGTTATTAGACCCTCCACCTGTATGCTGGGCCCCACACGCCCCTTACGGTCCGGGTATTTCAACGCCCACACTGGAGTGGTATTATTGCTTACGTAAACAATCTCACAGTGCACAGAATATAAAGAAAGACAGATGACTGACAGGTGAAAACATCTCTGGAGAACTGTTTTACATTATTTAGCAACATTTTATTATACTTTTTGTGGGTTTGAAAACTTTTATAATGTTTGTTTTTTTAAATGTTGCCTCTGGGCCCATTTTATATAAGCAATAAGGCACTTCAGGGACATTGGTTATACTAGGTATACCCCATAGTCAGGGGCTGAAGGCACTTGGCTTCACCACATGCCTTACAATGCCCCTGACTGTGGCATAAACCTAGTACAACCAATGCCCTGTCATGCCTTATGGCTTTTAAACTCCTTCCTCTCCCTGGAATGGAGGTCTATAGATCACCCTTCTCCTAATAGCAGTCCCCCTCCCTATCTCCAGGTTGACCCACAGTACCATGGACAAGTAGCATTGATAAGTTATGAAGTCCAGCACTGTACTTGTGGTTGCAGCTACCTGGTGGAATATGTTTCAACCCCAAATAGTTACAGTAAATTGTAGCTCTGAACAGAGAATGATGAGGCTGTCTCATTTCTCAGAAATGTAATAAATAGGGAGAGATGTATGGGGAAAACTGTTGTATTTGAAAGGGGGTATATACAGTATATTATACATAAAATACACAGCATGTTTTTCCTGTCAAGAACAACTTTGAACCTTGAGTGCCAACTCAGCTGTGCTAGCAGTTGTGCTCATCAGACCCCTTCCCTCAAACAAACTGAGCTTTTACTTCAAAAATAGCCACTCACCAACACCAGCTCCCAGAGTAAACATGTTGGCAATAACAGAATATATTTCTCACTTTATTTTTTTAAAACCCACTAAAAAATATTCTAAGGGTTGTATTAGAAAAAATAAAGAACACCAGACTATGAAGAACTCAGTTTCGTTCTTGTGCCCAATGCTGTCACAGAACCCACTAGGTGTGTGGATCAGCTTATCTTTCACACTTCGGTGTTAGTTATTCTCTATGTGTCAGACACCAGAATCATAATAACACCGACCATTTCTTATGAAGGGATCAATCCAGTTTACACAGTCTTGAACATTGCTTGCACAGCCATGCCAGATGTTTGTTTTCAAAGCAATGCCAGATGTTTGTTTTCAAAAACATAAGACTCCAAGGCTTCACTTACATCAGTCAAATCTGCTCCAATGTCCAACAGCAGGTGATTATGAACTGCTTTTGACCAGCAACAATGTAAACTACTACAATAATTTCTGAGCAAGTAATGTTTTTATTTTTAATGGCACATATGAACAGCAATGACAGAATGGGCACTCAGAGATGTATGTACAAACAGAAGGGCCACTAAGATTGTTGTATTTGTTCATTGTTTGTTGTTGTTTGTTGATTTTTGTATCAGTTTGTTGGAATCATTGTGTCTTTTACAAATTTCTAATAAAGTACATTAAATTAAAAAGCAAAAGGGCCACTACTAGAATCAGGATGGACACAGCTATTAAAACAGAGAGCTGAGCTCATGTTGGTAATTGCTCATTAATGTACAAAATAATCATGATGCCTGCGTTGCAACCATAATAAAATCGTGTTCACTTATTTAACAGCAGAACTATCATGGCATGACAGGGAATGTGCACAGGTAAGGAAAACACTAGTAAAAGCTGAGATGTTGCAAATATCTTACAGATGTTATGTTAAGAGAGGCATACTTTCATCTTAAAAAAAGATTACAAGAGATTGCTTAAATCTAAAAAACACAATACAGGGATCAGTTGTGGATAGATTTGCAGGATACAATAGAGAGGAAAGACTGCAAGCAACTTTGGAGCCTGGTAGTCTATGGAACCAACAATAGAGTGACTAATACTGAATGTATTATTATAGAAACATAGAATTTGACAGCAGATAAGGACCGCTTGGCCCACCTAGTTTGCTCATTTCCCTACCTAATGGATAAGCTGCAGATCCTAGTTATTCAACAGCCTACTTCCTCCTACCCCGCACTAGAATTGCCTTATGTCTGTCCCATGCATTCTTGAATTCCCCTACTGTTTTTGACTCCATGACTTCCTCAGGAAGGCAATTCCATGCATACACAACCCTCACCATGAAAAAATACTTCCTCACATTACCTCTGAGCCGCCCTCCCCTTTATCTTCAAATTGTGTCCTCTTGTTCTTGCACATCTCTTTTTCTGAAAGATGCTACTCTTTTGGACTGTTGATTCCCTTTAGGTACTTGAAAGTTTCTATCCTGTCCCCCCCTCTCTCCTTTCCTTGAGGGTATACATTTTAAGCTCCTTTAGTCTCTCTTCATATGGCTTTTGGTGCAGACCCTGCAGTATTTTAGTTGCCCTCCTCTGGACAGCCTCCATCATATTTATGTCCTTGCAATAATGATATCTCCAGAACTGCATGCAGTACTCCAGATTGGGGTCTCATTAACTGTCTGTACAGGGGGATAACAATTTCCTGGCTTCTACTGGTGATGCCTGTCCCTATGCATCCCAGTATCCCCCCAGCCCTCCTTACTACCTTGTCACATTGCTTGCCCATCTTTAGGTTGTCTGATATGACTACCTCCAGGTCCCTTTCCATTTCTGTTGTTGTTAGTATCTCACCCCCCATTGTGTACTCTTCCCCTGGGTTTTCATTTCCCAGGTGTGTTACTTTGCACTTCTTTGTGTGGAATCTAAGCTGCCATACATTTGACCATTCCTCCAACCTTGCCAAGTAAGTCCCTTCTCATCCTTTCCACCCCACCTTGTGCATCAACCCTGTTTCAGATCATTGTGTCATCTGCAAAGAGACATACTTTTACTTCCAGTCCCTCCGCAATGTCACTTATAAAGACATTAAAGAGGATTGGTCCCAGTACTGAACCCTGCGGTGCCCCGCTAGTAACCCCACTTTCTTCAGCGTGGACTCTGTTTACTATTACCCTCTGCATCCTGTTGTTCAGCTAATTTTTTACCCAGGCTACCACCTTGGGTCCCACTCCAAGGCTGGCTAACTTGTATATTAATATTTTGTGTGGGACAGTGTCAAATGCCTTGCTAAAGTCTAGGTTGGCCATGTCCACAGCCCCTCCCTGGTCTACTACTTTGGTCATCTAGTTAAAGAAATCTATTAGATTTGTCTGACATGACCTTCCCTCTATGAATCCATGCTGCCTTGGATCCTGTGCCTCGCTGGCCTCTAGATACTCAACAATTCTTTCCTTCAGAAGTGATTTCATCATTTTACGTACCACTGAGGTCAAACTAACAGGTCTATAGTTTCCTGCCTCTGCCTTGCTCCCACTTTTATGAAGTGGAGTCACATCCACCCTCCTCCAGTCCTCAGGTACCACCCCATCCTCCCATGATTTGTTAAAGAGGGTAGTCAGTGGTGTCACTAGTTCTCCACTTAGTTCTTTTAGAATTCTGGGGTGAATCCTGTCAGGCCCCTTTGTTTTGTCCACCTTCAGTTTTAAGAGTTCTTTCAGAACCCTTTCTTCTATGAATGGACTGGTATCAACCCCCTATCCAGAGTGTTTCTATTGTTTGGTTTAGGTACCTCCTCCTCCTCTTCTTTTGTGATTACTGAGCAGAAGTATTCATTCAGTATCCCTGCTTTTTCACTTTCACCCTCTGCCCACTTTCCTTCCCCTTTATTAAGTCTCAGTATTTGTTTTTTTCTTTATTTGTTTACATTTCAGATTAATACCTTTGAGCCCAGTATGGCTCTTTTACAAAGGTTCCATGTCAAGCAAGACATACATTACAAGAAAGGTGAGTCGAGTGACAAACATCAAAGTAATATGGGATAACACCAGAGATGCAGGGTTACAACAATTTGAAATACAGAGTTACTAAGTGCAATGTGTTATTTGATCATGAGCAGGATCTGAGGAGTCTTAAAACCATACTAATAAGTGCCCACCTGTACCTTCATAGCAGCCCTAAGAGGCTTTGTCAGGATGTCCTGGGGGTGCAAATGAGAAGGATTTAGAGAAGAGAAGAGCTGGGAAGGTGGAGGGACAGAGGAATAGGGAGCAGGAGGGAGTAGAGGAAAAAGAGATGAATGTACCAATTTAGGGAGGAGAGGACCAAATATAGGGCCATCATGGTCTTCCCATATGATCTGCCATTGGTGTATTAGTGGGATGGTGGGACAAAAATGGTGGGGTTAAACTGTCAAAAGTAGCTGGAGTGAACGAGTTGCATAGAGCACAGGGGACTGGAGGTGGATGACTTAAGTAAGAATCAGAGTGGCCCAGTGTAAGTACATATTTTGCTGATGAGCTAGGCAGCCATCAGTAGAAGGTTTCAGCTCCAGGTTTTAATCAGCAACCAGTTTATGTAAGTGCAGCCAGAGAAGGTCATATCAAAGTAAAAGGTGAGAGGTTTGGGAGCCTAGTACTGTGTAGGGAGGGGGAAAGGAATAGAGGTAGCTACGGTAAGATTGATGGACCGAGGGAGGAGGGGGTGGGATAGGAAGGAGAGCTAAGCTTAGCTATACAGTACCTTGTGGATTAACCATCAAGCAAGGCAGTCACAATGATTTGCTTGCATCAGCATCTGGCGCTGTTCCCTTTTAAAAGGGTTTATTTTATTACAGTCAATCAGATTGGCGGGAAGGTCATTGAATCATTGTGGTCCCTTATAGGAGAGAGCATGCTGGGTGAAGGTGGTATGTCTAAAGGGTACCTGAAGAACCCCCTTCACTGACCTCCTTGTCATTTTGGTGGTCCTGTTAGGTTTAAAAATAACAGACGTGGAGGCAGACATGAAACCCAATTGAGAATTTTTTGCCAGTAGGCAGGCTTGATATTTGATCCTTGACAGGAGTGGAAGCCAGTCAGTCTCTGCATAGAGACTACAAGTGTGACTCAGTTAGTCAGCCATAAGGGCAAGCTTGCAAGCTTTGTTAAGCAGAGTCCTCACTCTCTTAAGGGCTGAGTCCATGGCAGCACCATAAATAATGAGCCCATAGTCAACCACAGACAGGATGGAGCTCCTAGTTGCTAGGCTCAATGTTTCAGGTGGATTTGAGGGCCGATGCCTATATAGGATCGCAAGTCTAACATTTGTCATCTTGATGACATGGTCTATGTGACTTGTGAAGGAGAGGGAATCATCAAGATGAATTCCCAGATATTTAAACCAACAAACTTGTTCAATGGTATCCCCTTTACGGCTGAGGATGCGTAAGGGACCAGCTTTATTTTTGTAGTGTGGAAGGGAGAAATGCATAACTTTTGTTTCTTTGTAGTTCAGAAGTAATTTGTTCTGGGAAAACCAACTCTCAAGCTTCTTGAAGCATTCCTGGAGAGTGTTTGAGATGTCTAACGTAAGGTTACCTGGTACAGATATGACAGCATCATCTGCGTACAACACAATGTCAGCTGAACATGCAGAAGGTAGTGTATTAAGGAAGAGACTGAAAGGCAGGGGGCCAAGTATAGACCCTTGTGGTACTCCCAGGGTCACCTTCCTGAATTTGGATATGGACCCACTTATTTTTACACATTGGGTCCTGTGGGATAAATAGCTGCAGAACCAGTTGGGTGTTTCATATGACAGTCCAAGTGACATTAGGTTTTCAAGTAGTATTTGGTGATTCACAGTGTCGAAGGCTTTTGTAAGTTCTATAAAAGAGGACCCTACAGACTTGCTGGCATCAAGTGCTTCATACAGTTTCATAGTATATTCTACCAGGGCTCTGATTGTGCTGCGTTTTTTTTCAGAGCCCATGCTGTTGTGCACACAGCAGGCTGTACTTGTTCAGGTATTCTATAACGTGATCAGCCACAATCCTTTCCAAGGCCTTCGAGAGGGGAAGAAGAATTAAAATTGACCTATAATTATTAAGGCATGCTCTGTCCCCACTTTTATAAACAGGGGTGACGCGCATTATTCCATTTATCAGGGAAGACCCTAGATCTTAGTGAGATGTGAAATATTTTGGATAGAGGAAGAGCAACCTTGTCGAGGGTGACAGCAATGAGTTTCATATCAAGCATTATCACATACAATCCTAGTCTTGCTCAATACACTTTTGACACATTTTATGGCAGAGGTTTTAGAAATCTGTCTGAAGTTAAACAGGGGTTTTCCTGTGTCCCAGGCTGGGTGTTGGTCACTCCTGTAGGGCTTGATAGGAGGTGAGGTCATGAGGTACTCCTGTGGTAAGACTGCATTGTGGTCAGTGAATGTAGGTTGAATACGTTAGCCATGTCTTTAGGGTCCTGTAATGTGGTGGTGCCTAAGTTTATCAGGTCCAGTTGAGCTTTGTAGTCTCTGTCTGTCAGTGATTTAAGGTTATCCCAAAATAATTTTTCATTACCCCAAGTCCTTCCCAGAACATCCTTATAGTAATTGGCCTTGGCAATTCTGACTAACCTGGTGCATCTATTCCTAATCTCCTTATAGGCAGTGCAGTCATTCACCTTGCCAGTTGCCCTGGCCTTATGCCATAGGTTATCCCAATGTTTTAGTTGATTAAGGATGAATCCAGATAGCCAGAGATTAATGGAACCTTTCACTTTGGTAGATGTGAAAGGTGCAAAGATGTTGCAGCCTATATTGAAGATTTTTGTAAAGTACTTAAGGGCTAGATTAGCATCCTCGGTCTCATCTAATTGTGACCAATTGACCAAACTCAGATATTGCTTAAAATTATAGAGCTGCCTTTTTAAGAGTGATCTGTTCCTAATGTGCTACGATGGGCCTTTCTGAAATTTATTGGACCATGAGCAGATCAGTGACGAATGATCGCTGAGGGAGTCAGGAAGCATTGAGATATTCACTACATGCTCGGGGCAAGTGGTGAGAAGCCAGTCTATTAGTGTGGTGGAACCTGTATGGTAATTTTGCCTGGTTGTTTCCTTTACCATCTGAGTTAGGTGAAGTTTAGCTATTTGATCGCTGATTGTTATGGTGACCTGCGCAAGCCAATTTGAGTTGTAATCCCTTTAGATGATTGCTCCCAGTTCTGACTGCCCTGTTTAAAGGAGTTGATAAACTACTCTATTCCTTTACCTTGACTGCTGGGGGGTAGATACACTGTCGTAATGAGTAGAGGTTTACCCTGTTGGCCTATGGTTAGCTTGAGGGGAAATATCTGTGCCTCCTTGGTGGAGACACAGTTTGGCATCACTTGTCCTTTCAGCTCATTGTGCAAGTACACCAAACAGCCACCACTATGTTTGGCTATTCTGTCTAGTCTAAATATGGAGTACCCATTGACAGAGACTGAGGAATTAAGTATCCTACGAGATAGCCAGGATTCAGTAATCAATATAATGTCTGTGTTGTGCTGTACCACCCATGCCAGAAACTGGTTAAATTTTGGGAGCAGACTTCCGATAGATAGGGAGGCATACAAATCTCCCTAAGGGAAGCAGGGAAGGCAGTAAGGCAGGCAAAGGCCCAAACTGAGGAAACACTATCACAAACAGTAAAAGATGGTGACAAGACTTTCTATAGCTACATTAGTGAAAGGAGAAAGTCCCAAAGGGCGTATTGCTAAGATCAAAGAAAATAAGGGGGCATGTGAGGAGGAGGACCATGTAAAAGCATCTATCCTAAATATATACTTCTGCTCAGTATCTACTGAAGAGAAGGTAGGAAAGGGCCCACAGCTCAGCACCATGGACACAGGGGGAGGGAGGTGAGCACTAGTCTCTTCACAAAAGAAAGGGTCCCACAAGAGCTTGATAAACTCAGGGTGGACAAGGCAATGGGACCTGATGGCATACATCCCAGGGTACTAAAGGAGCTAAGGGTGGAACTAGTAGAGCCATTATCAGAACTGCTTAGTGAGTCTCTGAGCACAAGAGAGGTCCCAGAAGACTGGAAAAGGGCTTGTGTGATCCTGCTCCACAAGAGTGGTAGCAGGGAGGAAGCAGGGAACTACAGACCAGTCAGTCTTATCTCAGTAGTGGGCAAGATTATGGAGGCACTCCTTAAGGAAAGGATAGTGCAACACCTGTAATCCATAGGAGCACAGGATCCAAGTCAGCATGGGTTTACAAAAGGAAGGTCCTGTCAAACTAATCTCATACATTTCTTTGACTGGGTAACCAGAGTGGTGGACCAAGGGGGAGCAGTTGATGTCACCTACCTTGACTTCAGCAAAACTTTTGATACTGTTCCACATAGAAGATTGATTAATAAGCTGGGTAGGTGCGGGTGGGTCAGAAGTTGGTCAACTGGGTGGCAAACTGGTTGATGGGCAGAAAACAGAGAGTGGTGGTAAATGGTATACAATCAGAAGAGATGCAAGACACAAGTGGGGTACATCAGGGATCAGTCCTGGGGCCAATCCTCTTCAATATATTCATCAGTGACATTGCAGATGGACTGGAGGGTAAGGCTTGCCTATTTGCAGATGACATGAAGATCTGCAACAGAGTAGATGATCCAGATGGGGTGGGAAGAATGAGAATATATCTGGATAAGCTGGCAAAATGGTCAGAAAAGTGGCAACTGGGGTTTAATGCAAAGTAGTGTAAGATCATGCACATAGGGAAGAGAAACCCTAAAGCCACCTATAGGCTGGGAGGGGAGTTGCTGGCAGTCACAAGGGAAGAAAGAGACTTGGGCATCATCATCACCAATGACCTGAAATCATCCAAGCAGATCACTGAAGCAGTAGGTAAGCCTAGGGGGATGTTGGGGTGTATTAGTAGGGTATCAGAAGTCAGAAGAGGGAGGTATTAATCCCTCTTTACAAGACACTGGTTAGGCCCCATCTGGAGTACTGCATGCAGTACTGGAGGCCACGAATTCACAAGGACATTAACCAAATTAAGGCAGTCCTGAGAAGGTCAACCAAAATGGTGCAGGGACTGCATCAGAAAACATATGAGGACAGATTAAAGGAGCTCAATATGTATATCCTAGAGCAAAGGAGGGACACAGCATGAGATTAGAGAGAGGCTGATTAAGGGGTAATATGAGGAAGTTATTTTTCACAGAAAGGGTGGTGGATGCATGGGACGGCCTACCTCAGGAAGTGGTGGATATGAATACAGTGCAGGGCTTCAAACAGGCATGGGATTGACATAAGGGAGCAATACAGATGAGTATGTATAGATAGGCCATTGACAGAGCAAAGGCCGATGGCATGGTTATAAGGTAGAAAAAGAAGTGGGCAGACTGGATCGGCCTTGCGGACCTCATCTGCCATCAACTTCCATGTTTCTATATTTCTATGTTGACAGAAGCAATTTTAATGTGGACAAGTTCCTTGTTGGTCACAGACCCGAGGGACCAGGGTTGGGGTGCACATTACCAGACAGGAGAAGGAGGACTGCAATTAGTCTTTTTTTCAGATGTTTCCAATAGGTCTTGATACTAAGGCATTTCCATCTGCTAGGCTGTTTGGTGCTGCCATACCATAAGATAGTGTACATTAGTTTTGCTAAGGCAACATGGGCAGGTGTAAACTTGCACAGATGTTGTGGCAGGTGCAAGCAACTGGGCTGGACCTTTGGGGAAGCATCAGTCCATCCTGTGGTGCCTATTGGCTAAAGAATGTGCCTAGAGATAATGGTTTCATTCACAGGAGGTGTAAATGGCTGTACTTCCTTATCAGCAGCCAGCAGAGCACTGAGGAAAGCAATAATTTTTAAGCCTATATGTCTGAAACTAACCCAGCTAGCCATCATCTTGGGGGAAAGACTAATGACTGATGTTGTGGAACTGATCCCTCTTAGAGGGAGATTGAGGGATCAATCAGTTAGTATTAATTGGCATGGTATTCTCTTAAGACAGGAGAATTTCTTGAGAGGGAGAGTGTATGGGCTGGGCTTCAAGGGCAGGTAGAGGATTTAAAAGTGACGTGGTGGAGAAGGGTGGGTGGGAGAAACAATACTGCTTCTGCAGTAGACTGAGAGACGGAGTTCAGGCTCAGTTTTAAAACTAGGAACCTTGTTCTGTTAAATTCGATAGAAAATCAGAGCTCCGGCTCACTGTATCCCTCCCTTGGACTTTCTTCACTCCCTAATGTACTTATAAAAGGCTTTATCCCCCTTCTTAACAGAGTTGGCTATCTTTTTCTCAGTTTGGGCCTTTGCTATTCTGACTGCCTTCCCTTCCTCCTTCTGCTTTAACTGATACAGTTCTCTGTCCTGTTCCTTCTGTGTTTCCTTATATTTCCTGAATGCTGTCCTTTTCTCCTTAACCTTCCCTGCCACCTCTTTTGAGAACCAAAGTGGCTTTTTCCTTCATGTTGTTTTGTTGATTTGCTTTACACAAAGGCTTGTTGCCTCTGTGATGGCATTTTTGATTTTTCCCCATTGTTCTTCCACCCATCCTTCTTGCCTGTTTGGTAGTGCTTTTCTAAGGCACTCTCCCATTTTGCCAAAGTCAGCACTCTCAAAGTACAACACCCTTGCTTTTGTATGGCTTGACTCTATACCTGTGTTTATTGTGAACCACACTGTTTGGTGGTTGCTTGTTCCCAGCTGGCTACCCACTTCTAAATCTGAGATCCTCTCTCCATCCCCATTTGAGAGTAATAGGTCTAAGATTTCTCCCTTCTGAGTGGGTTCCATCACTAGCTGTCTGAGGCATACCCCCGTAGGGCATCGAGAATTACCCTACTCTTGGATGTGGCTGTAGTAAAGGTGCTCCAGTTAACATCTGGCATATTCAGGTCCCCCATCAACAATATCTCTCCTTTTTCTGCCATTCTAAGGATTCCTTTTATCATTTCCTTTTCCATTGCCTCCCCCTGAGATGGGGATCTATAAGCAACCTCTGAGAGGATTGTGGTGCCATTTCTTGTCTCCAGGGTGACCAACAGTGCCTCATCCCCTCCCTGTTTACCCTTTAGTTCTGTTGCTTTGATTTCTTCCCTTATGTAGAGAGCTACTCCTCCTTCTCTTTTACCCTCCCTGTCCCTCCTGTAGATTGTGTACCTTGGTATGTTCACATCCCAGTCATTGTTCTCTGTGTACCATGTTTCTGTGACTGCCACAATATCCAGTCATCCTTCTTCCATCAAGTCCACTAGTTCAGGGTGCTTGTTACACAGACTATGGGCACTGGTACTCATCGTTCTCCATTTTTTGATGGCCTTACCCCTTTTAGGCCCATCCCTGTAGTTACTGACTTTGCCTTTTTCTGGATTTACCCCTGTCCTGAGCCCTATTGACTTCTCTACCTTTGTGTCTACTTCACTAACTACCCTTTTTTATGGAGGGGGGGTTGGGATTTCCCTGCTTCTCTTCAGTGCCTCCCCGCTAGTTTAAATGCTTGCCAATGAAGCATTTAAAATTATCACCTAGGAGCCTGGGTTCCCCTCCCAGGCAGATGCAGAACATCATGCCTGAATAGGTCTGCATCCCTCCAGGTGGATCCCCTTTCCCCAATCGCTGAGCTCTGCCCCAGTTTTTCAACCAGTCATTGAATCCCATGGTGTGGAGTATGCTAGCCTCACCCATGCCATAGACAGGCAGCACTTCTGAGAAAGTTACTGTGCATGCTACTTGTCAGAGGTCTTTCCCCACCTCCACAAACTCCTGCTGCACTGCTCTGATCCCATTCCTAGCCAGGACATTTGTCCCTAGGTGGACAATGATATCCAGCTCCCTCCCCCATGCAGCTGCTCCCACAAGCCTGAGGATTCGCTTCCTGTCACTCATTTGACTGGCTTATTATAAGGGGATGTATGGAGGGAAATGTATTGCCCCAAACCCTGAGGTGGTGTTAAATAATGTTGAATTATGGCCAAGGATAACCAAAATTTGAAGGAGTGTGGGCTATAAACAGACAGAGAAACAACAAATTCCAAGGGATTGATGGGATACTTGCTGAGATCTATAAATCCAACCATGTTAAACACAAAACATATTCAGAATAAACTATCTGAGAAGGAGTTGGGCATATTAATAGATGAAAACTTTGAGTTTAAACAAAAGTGTACAAATGTTATCTCAAAAGTAAATAGAACTATTAGAGCAATAAATAAAAACAAAAAATAGGTCTAATACCATTCTTCTCCCATTATATCTTTCATATGTTAGGCCACACCTTTGACTACAGAAGCCAGTTGTGCAATCATCATAAGAAAGGAGATATAAAAAGAATTGAGAAAGTCCAGTGCCGGTTTACTAAATCTATTAATAATTTTGAAGAAAAAACATACGAAAAATGGTTAGACTCTCTAGGATTCACAACTTAGAACTGTGTAGAAAGCGGGGAGATATGTTATTTTATTTTGACCTAATGAATGACCCCAAATTAATGACAGAATTAGACATACAGTATAAACCTAATAGATTTGAAGTAAGAGGTCACCCCTTACAGGTCAAATCTAAATAGTATAAAGCAAATAAAAGAGAAAACGTTTACACAATCAGAGCACCTAACCTATGCAATAGATTACCTGAAAGTATGATCATAAGTAATAATAAAGAAAACTTTAAAAGAACTCTAGATAACTATATAAATATGGGAGGTAACATGAATTATTTTATTATGTCATAAAGGAGCTACCTCATGGGCCTTGGCCTTTTACTGCTCCTAATTTCTTAATGAATTTTAGTGAATAGTGTGCCAAGATTTTGGCTCCGGTATTTACTTATATTAATAACAATTTGGTTATTCCAGAGAGCTGGGAAGAGGGCCTAATTGTACCCATATTCAAACAAGCATTTGTCAGTGCCAAATGTTTGCTTGCTGGTATTGGCATTGGTAGTGCAGGAGTTAGAGAGATGCATAATAGGAATGGCAGTGAAGTAGTAAACTAACACCAACCCACACCCCCACCCTCCAGAGACTGACAGGTATTTGTGGGTGTGCCTTTGGGAAGTCAGCCATAATGCTCACACCATTCCACCTAACTCCACCCTGCAGACACTGATAGGTGTTGCGGTGTGCGTTGGGGTCTTCAGCCCTTATGCTCACCCCCTTCCATAAGGAAATAAGCTGAGATTGGTGCAGTAGAGGAGAATAGGGTGAACGTTAGGGCCAAAGACCCCACGGCACATGTCAATGCCTGTCACTGGCTGCAGGGTGGGGTGGAATGGCATGAACATTATGTCCAATGACCCCAAGTCACACCCCCCGGCACCTGTCAGTCTCTACTGGGTGGGGTGTTATGGTTGGAAACCCTAACAGCCCAGGTGTTTGTTGGTATTTACACTCCACATTTTCAACATGTTTTTTTTGGGACCCCATCTCATGAACAGTGGCAGTATCATTTTGTTACTCAATCCCAAAAGGTAATTTTACACAGCGACTGCACCATTCAGCGCCACAGGTGTGAAAACATATTTGGGGCAGGTTATAAAAAATGACAGCTGTACTGTTCATGAAGACGTGTAAAAAATGACAATGTTGAAAATCTTGAGTGAAATTATGAAAAATCAGTGAAGTTACGAGCGTGTGTAAAAACTGCACAATGCACATCTGTAACTCAATCATTTTTTGGCATTTTTTTCACCAAATTTTCAACATGGACATTTTGGAACCTACCCTCATGAACAATGTCACTGGGATTTTGTTAATCTGTCCTGAAATTTGATTTCCCACAGTGACTGCACCATTCTGTGCCACAGGTGCGAAAACATATTTCGGACTGGGTGTGAAAAAATGACAGCTGTACTGTTTATTTATTTATTTTATTTAGTTTTTGTTGACTGGGTAAGTGCACTAGACAAATTCTGCCTATTTTCAGGCACGACCCGGGGGAGGGGGATACAGGTGAATGCCAACTGACTTTGAACCAGAGTAAGCTGTTGGTGGTATTTTAGTGAATGGGGAAAAATTTGGCCATTGCACCAGGGAAATTCCACTACTTTTCCAGCAGGGGGCTTGACTTCCTGGGAGTAGAGTGGAGGGACCCAGTTGGGAATCAGACAGAGGAAGAGGAGGAAGAGGAGGAAATGCTGATGTGGCAGTGGAGATGTTGCAGGAGAAGGGGATGCTGCGTTTGATGGCTGATGATCCTGAGAATGCTCAGTTGGAGCTGGGACTTTCAGGAGTGCAGATCTCCCTTCTTGTAGGTCTGGAGCAGGAGATGATCATGGAAGAAATTTTGGTGACAGATCAGCATATAGAGCTAATGGATGGTGAAACTATTGAAGGTGGATTTATGGACTTCCAGGCAGCAGGCCTCCAGCAAGAAGTAGAGTCTGTACAGGTCCTTACCATAGAACAGCAACAACGATTGCTAATGGTTCTTTCAATGCTGGGTCACAGTGGACAGCAGAAGCCGCTTGCGCAACAGATGGAGGTAACAGATGCTGGGACAACCCATTCACAGATAAAGCCTGTGATAGGGATTAATATATGTAGTGAAAACCCTTCTTGGGGTTTGGTTATGGAACAGCCGCTCAATGATGCGGTGACAATCACGGGAGCGGGCGGGCTAGAGGAGAGCACCGATACAGTGAAGATTTCCATGGACAGTTCTTCCACAGTGAGTACAAACCTTGATTTGGCTGTATCAGGTGTAGATCCCTCTGAAAGTCCCATATCTACTGAAAATACTGATGAATTGCTTACTGAGACTGTGTTACAAATGGCTAGGCCTGGGAGGGGACAAGATCCTGGGAGCTGATATCTGACAGTAGACTCAAGGTCTCTTGGACCAGAAACCAGTAATATTGATTCAACCCTGATCACTGCAGGTTGGAAAAAGGTTGAAGGGGGGTGGATTCCGGATGAATCGGATTTACCAATCTCTGATTTGAGTAAAAATATTATGCAAGATCCTGTGCAAGTACAATCTGCAAACCAAGACATGGCTATCTCTGGTATTGTGACACAGGTAGAACCCTCCCCCCACCATATTGAGCTAGAGACCTCTCCTGTATTCCAGACGACTGGCCCCACTACCCCCACAGAACAACCAACTTGGGGAGATCAAGCAGATGATCTGAACCTGCCCCTGAACAACCAGTACCTATACTGCCTTCCTTATGGAGACAATTCAGGAGGAAGGAGGCTGTTTTTTCTAATGTAATTCCGCCCAACGGAAAAATGCAGTTCACGTTCAATACACTGGTGGCCTGACTCTCCCGCCTGATAGACTGCATATCGTGAAATTACTACTGAAAGATTCTTTCCGTTTTTTTCCAACTAAATTTATGCAGTGATCCATGCTTCTGGTGACATGAACTTTGATGTGAGTTTTAAAACTCCAGATGGACTGGACAGATGTTGGTCCATGCATGAAAAAAAAAATTCAGCTTTATGGTTGCCCTTTCATGCTATTCCAATCACCAGACCCACTATTAAGCACATTACTGCGCTGTTCCGCAATGAGGGAGTATCAGTGTATGACATTAGATACTGGCCCCAGAAACAATGTGATGTTCTAGAAGATCCTACCCCAATCCTAGATGATGAACACATCTGGGCGGGAGGATGGAAATTTAAGGTGCATCTAAAATCTGGCCCACAAGGCCCAAAGCACCTGCCTAGTGCTTTGTTTTAGTCACTGAGAGTGGTCATTGTTTTTATCAAGGGCAGCCGAAGACTTGTTTCCTCTGTGGATCATAACAGCACCTAAGTAGTGTTTGCGATAGGGTGAAGTGCACACTATGCATGGAATGTGATCACTCCAACAGAGACTGTACAAACAATCAAGCTTGCAACCTTTGTAACCTGCCAGGCCATGTGTATCGATCTTGTGAATGGGCTACGCATAACAGATCGGACAGACCAAGCCAAGAACTTATAGTGGAAATAGCCCAAAACGATAGCATATCTATACAAAAAAGGGTACGTGAACAGAATGCAGCGGTGGTGTCAGAGGTACAACTGTCTAACCTACTGTATGTTGAGGATTTAGTCCCCTGTGATACCCCCTTTTTTCCTGATGGTGATGTGGAAAAGGCAGTACCAAGTGAGTCTTTAAACCTGACTAGAATAGAGCAAACAGTGCTCCAGAATTCATTACCAGATGACCTTTCTCAGGCTGCAGAAACTGCAGGCCCACAGACTGACACAGAACTAGCTGTGCAAAATATGCCTCCACCTGAGACCACAGTTGTGGCATCAAAAAAACGACAGCTGAAGAATGTTAAATCTAAAGCTAAAGTGCAACATATGGAAGAAAAGAAAGAGATGATGAAACTTTCCAATGCCTATAAGGTACTACAAACCTATTATTCAGATGGTGGTGACCATTCTGAATCTTCATCTACAGTCTCCTCACAGAAAGGTTTTTCCACTGAGTCAGATGAAGAGTGCTCTATGGCAACTGTACAAGCTGTGCAGACAAAATCTAAACAGCTAGGGACGAAACCCAGACGTAGCCAATGCCTGGGTAAACAGGCTGTGACTTGAAAGGGCTTGGAGTATCTGTGAGGAAAGTTAAACATTTCTGTTTCCATGGCTGATTTTTGTAAATATAATGTTGCCACTATTAATGTAAACAGCATAAGGAATAGCCGGAGACGCCTTGTTGCCTTTACTATTCTGAAAAATTATAACATCGATATCGCTTGCTTACAGGATGTTCTTCTTTACACTACTAATGATATAGAAAATGCTAGAAAATTATGGTGCTGGGGTTCTGCTTTTTTTTCTCTCACTTTAGAATGGTGTGAGGGGTTGGGGATCCTTTTTTCCAGGGTGGGATTTCTCTATCACGAGGGTGTTCGAATTATGCATGGGTAAAATGTTACTGATAGATTTTACACATCTTCACAGACAATGGTGTATAATTACTATTTACGTACCACAGACAAAAAAAGAAAGCCCAGATATGTTTATGCAAATCAAGCTATTTTTGTTTACTTCATGTCTCCTAATATGTGCAGGGGATTTTAACTGTGGCCTGTCAACTTTGGATAAAGGGGGTGCTACAAAAATAATCTTCTGTGATGTAAATGCACTGCAAAGTGTGCTGAATTTGACTGGTCTGAATGATGCTTATTGAAGTATTCATGCTACTGGGGGGTATATCTTTTATAGGGCACACCTTGCGACCAGGATTGATCATGTTGTTTCTTCCTCTTCCCTAAAATGTGTTTCTACATTTGCTGTACCTTTTGAAACTTCAGACCACCTACTAGTTAAGGTTCAATTTTCCTTGGGGGGAGAGGTTCAGAGAGGCAGGGGTGTATGGAAACTGAATAATACCATCTTGACTGATACAGTATGTGTAGCAAAGGTACAAGACCTATTATGGGCATGTCAGTCTATGGCATTTTTAGAAAATAATATCACAAGGTGGTGGATTCAGACAAAATGTGATATAAAACACGTTTTAAAATCATGGGGCTATCATATCCTTTCTGAAAAATATTTGCAGTATTTGACACTACGGGGTCAGTACATGAGAGTGGTTTCACACATAAAAAATGAAGGCTATGGTGAATATGGTGACCAGTTAAAACTATTAAAAAAACAAATGGAGGCCTTACAATACAGCAGATCAGCATCTCTGCTGTATGAACATAGGATAGGTACCCCCGGAAAGTCAACAACAGGAGGTATCTATGAAATTTGTAGAACAAGATTGTATTGGGGATCCATGGACTCCCTTATTACAGGGGTGGGGGAGGTGGTAGAGTACTGCAGATATATTGACTGTAGTCAATACCTATATGAAACAATTATATGCTGCAGCAGATGTTACGAAGGACATGGTCTCACAAATGTTGGCATCCTGTCAGGTTCCAGTAATCCCACAGGATTTATTAATAAATCTTACAGAACCTATCACAGATTTAGAAATTAAAGGAGTTATTTGTTCGCTGGAAAAACAATGTTACTCCAGGACCAGATGGCCTCACTTCAGAATTTTTCTAAACTTTCATGCCTGATTTGGTGGAGATTTTCCATGTTGTTTTCAATACAATTCTGGAAGGAATTGACATAACACCACAATTTGGACAAGCCATTCAGATTTTCTTGTATAAGAAAGGGGATAGGAAACTTGAAAAACTGGCATCCTCTTAGTTTAATGAATACGGATCTCAAGATTCTGAAGAAAATTTTAGCTCTTAGGTTGGGAACTGTTGCTCCTTTTCTTATTGACCCTAGTCAAGTGTGTACTATTAAGGGAAGAAAGATTACTGACAACCTTATTTTATTGAGGGAGATTTTTTCACAAGGACAATAAAAGAATTTAAATGGGTATATCATCAGTCTTGATCAAGAGCAAGCATTTGATAGGATTCCCCATCTTTATTTACAACTGGTGTTGGCAAAATATGGTATACCAACATTTTTTGTTACCTGGCTTATGAGGTTATATGCGATAGCTTCCTCAAATCCACTAATAAATGGATATATGGGACAACCTGTACATATTAATCAGGGAGTCCAACAAGGATGCCCGATGAGTCCAATTTTGTACATTTTTTGTTTAGATCCATTACTAAAATTGATATAGCATGCCAACCAGATTAAGAGTCTTCAGATTCCGGGAGTAGTGGGGTTGACAAAAACTTTGGCTTATGCTGATGATGTGTGTCTTCTCATAGTGGATAGAAGCTCTGTTGAATGGGCATTGGATGTGGTTCACCATTTTTCTCAATTGACAGGTTCTGCTTTAAATCATGGTAAATGTAGAGGGTTTGTTTTTAGTGATGATACTGTACGGCTAGAAGACATACAAAATATTTATATGACAAATACTTATATCACTATTTTGGGATTGAAATTTGGGGATATAGATATGGCAAAGGAAAATTGGCAAGATGTATCAGCCAAAAATAATGCAAAAATTTAGACATGGAAAAAATGGCAACAGACAAAAAAAAAGTGTCAATAATCAAAACTTTTTTCTATCACAATTGACATATGTGTTGGCTGTGTTCCCACTCCCTGGTTTTTTGGATGTTACTCTCCTCAGTCAAATGTTTCAGCTAGTGTGGGGTAGCAGGCTAAACCCAATAAAAAGAGAGGTGTTGTATCGGGATTATAAAGTAGGGGGCCTGGCTCTGTTAAATCCGATTAGCTATTTTTTCAGTTTGTTTTTATATAATACAGTCTCGACATTTTTGTTGCTGGCGGGGGGGCCTGGAAACAAGTAGTGGTTATATGGTTGAACCCCTTGCTTCAGTTATGGAGACAAGGTTCTCTAAAAGTATGAAAGCAGGAACATTGGCCTCAATTTGTGGTACATTCGCTTGAAAAATTGAGATGGTGGAAGCTTACTCTTTCGCAGGTGGCTGTCCTGCATAGTAAAACAATTTATGAAGGGATACAGTCTGGCTCTTACTTGATCCCCATAGTTTATCCAAATATCCCTCAAGAGAAACAACATTTATTGGAACTTTATTTTGTAGATAAACGCACTCCTCAGCATATGTGGGACGTGGCATGGTTAAGTGCTCATGGCCGTTTAGGGGTAAAGGGTAATTCAAAGCATAAATGCAAAGAAGAACGAATGTGCCCTAGGGAGCAATGTGAAGAACAACTTGAGACCATGGAGCATTTTTTTATTACTTGTAGCTATGCTAAGGAAATGTGGAGTAGGATTGCTCAAAGGTGGGGGGATGAGGCCTGGAGTTCAACTACTTTTGAAAATGTTATTACAAGTACTATTCCTTTATCTGTTACTATTGAAACTGGCACTGTTCAATTATTGTTTACATGCATAACGTTTATTTTATGGCAGACCCGATGTAGATTTGTTTTGCAACAAAAATTTATTGCACCTCAAATCTTGATTCAAATGATTGAGAAATAAATAGTTACACAGATGCAATATGATAAACAATGGTTGACTTAGGAACAGTGGAAAAAGAGATGGAAGGTTGTGTACTTTCTTAGGTTAGATTAATGGAGTAAAGAATGGAAGTTTGTTTTTTCTTTTCAGAAAATAATACCCTGCAGATTGAAAGAATGTTGTGAACTGTGTGGGTTTTTTTATTAGTGTGGTTTTCGTTTCTAGTTTTTTTTTTCTTTCTGTTTTTTTCCCTCTTTTAGGTATGACATCATCCAGAAGTAGTACTACAGGGATTCCTTATGATGCTCTGAATAGACTGTGTGGTATCATGCTTACTTCATAGTCTTTCTACAATAGTGTTTTTAGGAATTTGTCATTTTGTATGTCTTATAATTTGTATTGGTTCCTGTATTTTCTTTTTGCAATAAAATTTCCCCTACTCTTTTCGAGAAGTGCCATGGGATCTTTAACATCCACCTGAACTACCACCAGAACAGGCAGATAAGACCTTGGTTTAACATCTCATCTGAAAGACAGCACCTCAGGAGTACAGCACCCCCCATGCTGCACTGCAGTGTCAGTGTTGGGATATTAACCTAAGTGCCTGGTATGGGGCTAAAACCCACAGCCTTCTGATCTCTTGGCCTCAGAGGTGAGTGTGCTACCTGCTGAGCCACTGATACTGTTCATAAGAAGGTGTGAAAAAATGGCAATGTTGAAAATCTGGAGTGAAAATATTAACAATTAGTGAAGTTACGCGCGTGCATAGAAACTGTGCAATGCACAATCATAATGCAGTCATTTTTTGGAATTTTTCACCAAATTTGCAAGATATGATTTGTGGGACCCCACCTCATGAACAGTGGCACTGTCATTTTGTTAATCGGTCCCAAAAGGTTATTCTTCGCAGTAACCATGAAATCACCTTTCGGGACTGAGTAACCAAATGACAGTGATAGTGTTCATGAGGCTGTGCCCCACGAACCCCATGTTGAAAATTTGGGGCCAAAATTCCTAACAATGGCTGAGATATCAACCTAAGTTGAACCCCCCCCCATTAACTCCCATTATACAGCTTACCATCATTTCTTCAGTTTGCTGGTCAGCTTTGAAGAGTGCAGATGTGTCCTGGTCCATAGAAGATCACTGCTCCCGACCTTCAGAGGTAAGTATGGGGTAAGTGGGGGTGCAGGGAGGTGGGTCCACAGAGGGAGGGTGGGGTAATGGGGAGATGACGAGGGACCATTTTCCTTTTTACAGGGAAAAAAAAAGACTTGAGGAACTTTTGTTATTTTACAGGTTACCAAAAATATTTAGGCACACTGGGGTGGGCTCCAAGTGTGCCACAATAGTGTGTGTGTGTGTGGGGGGCGGGCATGCTGACATGGGGATTGGACACCCCGATGTAGGCACTTTAAATATTCAGGTGGGTGAGGGGGGGTCATCTGACACTGGGAGTGGGCATCCCAGTGTCAGAAACATAATTATAAAATTATTTTGGCACACTGGGGTGGGCTCCCAGTGTGTCACATTAATGGGAGGGAGGGGGATACATGCCAACAGGGGATTGGGCATCCCGATGTCTGCTTTCCAGGGAGTGTGTGGCAGGTGGCAGGAGCCACCAATGTGGAAAGATGTGCTTTGGTTCATTTATTTATTTATTGAAATGGTTCACCAGGAAAGGAACACCAAACAAACAAGTTGCTAGTGGAGCAAGGGGGACAGAGTGTTTGGTGGCAGGAGCCAACAAGAACCATAACTCCGGTCATGTGCATTACTGTGCACTGTAATGCACATGGCCAGAGTCTTGTCAGCTTCTGCCAACAGAGAGAAGGCATGTCTGTGTGTCTAGTTGTGAGGGAGAGAGAAGGTCCCACTACAATAAGGAAACTGTCCCTCATTGCAGCACCAGATTTCTTTCAAGTGCGGTCATCTCTCTCAAACTGCTATCATAGACAGCTCACCAGTTCATTGATGCCTGAGGGATGAGCCCCATAAAGTGTCAAGCCATAACCATCCCTGATTGGAGTGGCACTTTTCTTTCTAGTGTAGTCCACTTCTCTCAAATTGCTGTTATAGACAGCTCGCTGATTCACTGGTGCCTGAGAGACGAGCCCCATAAAGCATCAACTGCATTGGGCAGAACACTCACATACCTCTAAAATGTCATACTGTCCCAAAATGCGTACATGCTCACAAGCAAACATAAAAAGGGGACAGATTAAATCTGTCCTGTTATAGACCCATTACACTTCAATGTTTATCTATGAAAATATACACCAGAATTATTTTAGGAATAATAGAACTGTGGATAACAGAAAAGAGGTTGATTTCTGAATACCAGGAGGGGTTTAAAAAATAATATAGTACAACTGACCATATAGTCACTTTACAGTACCTAAGTCATAAATATGTATTATAAGTCTAATTAATTATTAATTAGCTAAACTAGCTCACTGATTGGCTGCTGTGCCAGTCTGAAATCTTTTAGAAATGACTGACACAGCAGCACTCGACTCATGCGCTGTATGCTGACAGCAGCAGTGCCTAAACAAAACTGTTTTTGGTGCTAAACCCCCCCCCAAAAAAAATGTCATTATTGTGATTAGACTTGTAATCACAATAATGACCTCACAGCTGGTCATTTCCTTTGATTAATGACCAGCTGGTTGGGGTTGGCCCTTGGTTGTGCCTCGGGCTATCCTTCCCCCCAGTCAGTCATAAATCACCAGGAAATGACCGGCTGTTCGGTCCTTATTGCTTAAGAATATAAAAAAGGGAAATTATTCCTGGCATTTTTTAGATATAAGTGTTTCCTTTGATAATCTAAATAGCAATATATTATGGCAAATATTGGAAGAATTAGACATTGAACCAAGAGTGCTATTGATTTTAAAGATGTTGCTTGCAGATACATCTGCCAGGGTAAGAATTTCAAGGAATGGAGCAGTTATAGAAAACATACAAACATTTGGTGGAGTTAAACAAGTGTCTTTTTTTCACCAGGGTTATTTTCTTTATACATAGAAACCTTGGTAAAAAAAGTATATGCTATAGATACACATTGCCCACATATCAATAACTGTGAAGTAAAAGTACGGCAATATGCAAATGATATCATCCTGCTGTCTAGAACTCCAGCGGGACTTGAGAAAGCTATCTGTATTATGCTACAGCATCTAGAAACATTAAAACTTCATATAAATGCTGAAAAAAGTAAAGTTTTGGTGCAGGGAGAGAAAGCAAGGCAGATAAGAAAATGGGTACTGAATGATATAGAAATAAAGGAAGTCCCAGAGTTTACCTATTTGGGGGTAACAATGCACAAAAATGGGACAGGGAAAAATCATTTATTGAAAGCAACAGAGGTGGGAATAAGAGCTACAAAAGCCAGATGTAGATTTGACAGGGAATTTGGTGGGAATTCTTTTGTGGCCACAAGGAAAAAGCCTTTTTGACTGAAGTTAACAGTGCATTGCTGTATGATTGTGAGACCTGGGGCATTTTGACCTGTATGGAAGGGGTGGAGATGGTTCAGAATGTTTTCATTCATAAAACACTGGGTCTCCCAAATGACACCCCAACATCTATTCTGCATCCAAAAGCAGGTATGGAGTCTCTTGAATCCCAGGCCAGTCGCAGAGCCATCAGTTATTGAGATAAAATCATACAGATGGGTTCAGATAGGTGGTTCCACCAGATCGTATTGACAACAAAGTTGTCGAATGACCTTACAGTGACAACACTTTGCTGATGGCGATTGCATTGCCATGGCAAAGTGTCAACAGATCGCAAGAGTGCCAAAATTATAGATTCATAACTCTGGGGGGCGGGGGGCAGATGTCGGGGGAGATTGGCCAAACCCAGGATTCAATGAATCCTTTCATCACTCCAACAACCCATTCAACATTGCAGATGTTGAACATGTTGTGTCGCTGTGGGGGATGTAAGCAATAAGACATGACTGGGTGTTGGTAGTACTGAGATACCTGTACACCTAGAGGTGTAGTGAGGCACCAGACTGCAGGCTGAGTACATTCAGCCTCTGGGTGTGTGGTTACCTCAGTACTACTAACAACCAGCCATGTCTTACTGCTTATATAAAATGGGCCTATAGGCCACTTTTAAAAAAAGAATATTTTAAAAGTTTTCAAATCACAAAAAATATATTAAAATGTTGCTAAGTAATGTAAAATAGCCCATCCACAGATATTTTCCACCTGTCAGTCATCTGTCTTTCTTCCCACTCAATACATTCTGGGATTGTTTACCATGGAATAGAAGAATTCAAAGCTCTGCATTATTCCAGTAGTAGAATGCCCCCCCCCACACACACACAGAATGGTAACATGCAATATAGGAATTCAGAGTCGTTCAGAGTTCAACTGGCATGCAAACAAAGACACACACACACACAGGCCTGAAGTGGAGCCAGAAACTCAATTTTATCTGTTGCCAGGTAAGGAGCAGGGAGTTTTCTAGCAAAGTGATAGGAGGTGGATTTTTCATAGTCATCAAAGAAACACCAGCAATGGAAACTCTGAATAGTACTTGATTTTTTGAATTTGTGTATGTGTGCAACAGGGGGCTCATGAGTGTAAATAACATTAAATTATTTACTTACTTTATTTAATTTAATGGACTTTTATTTTTAGGGCATAGTGGAAGTTTTTTATATATGAGTAATGGCTGCAGCCATGTTTGTGATGGAAATTAGGAAATAGGTGGCCTATAAATTATGTGAGTTGCCCTGGTTGGTAAGGGCTTGTTTCAGCCATTGGTGGTACTCTCTTACTGCCATGGCTAGAACCAAATCTCAGCCAATCAGGACACAGGTCTTCCCTTACCCATTTTATATTCATTGATACAGTGTCACTGTAACAATGGTATATGCAGATAGGTTTCCCAGACACTGCTGGAAAGAATCAAAAAGATATTCAGTAAGTATGGTGACATGTGGTTTGATAAGCTTAACTATAAGTTAAAAGCAGTTGGCAAGGAACCCATTTAGGAGCAAGAAAATAGGGGTTCAGTTAGAACTTATGTGGAAAGTGCCGAACAGAGACTGAGAGGTACATATTTTCAGAAAAACCTAGAGAAGCTTGGAGGGCTTCCAGGTCTGCAGTTATATAAGTTGAAAACACAATATAGTAAGACTCACAACTATCTAAAATATATTGAAAATAAGAGAGAAAGAAATGCTTTATGCCATTTAAGATTGGGCTTTGTTAAACAAAAAGGATGGTGGCATAGCTTTTGGTTGGGGACCTGTGCCAATGACCGTTGTATTTGTGCTACAGATGTAAGGAAAACTGTATCACATTTGTTACTTTATTGTCCACTGTTGTCAGAACCAAGAAGAAAGTTTGTTACCCAGTATCAGGGAAAACATGGGTACTGATGCCAAGAAAGTGGATATATTATTACTGTATATACAGATTCCAGTATCGGACCCTTTGCTGTTGCTAAATTTGCACTCAGAATGTATACCATTTTTAGTAAGTGACAAATGATGTTTTTATCTATTTTTAGATTTTACATGTAATAAACTGTGTGTTTTTATACATGTCTTAAATAAAGAAAATCTGAATCTGAATCTCTGAATCTAACAGCACAACTAGGAAATGCGCAGGCACTGGATCTTGTGCTTTTTATGCAAGGATTCACATTTTAGATTATAGTACTGTGGTACCTATGAAGAACTACTGCAGGGAACAGAAGTGATGAATGTGCCTGTAGAGGTTTATGCATTATGTACTATGTATGAATTACATTACTTCACTGTGGCATCTATTGCTGCCTCAAACGTCTCACGATGCCCATTCTAGTGTTTCCTTATATATAATTCCTATATAGGAGCCCATCTCCTGAGCTGACCCCCTCTCCCAAAAAACAAAGTGCCAAGATTCAAGAGCCCATCTCTGATGTCAGTATACAATCACTCCCCTCAAAGATCAATCCAGAACTGGGAGCCTACCCAAATAAAATCATTTCCATTCCAGTAGGAACTGTGTGGATGGTAGCTATAGTTTAGCACGCTGGGATACTACACATTATAAACAAAAATCATGTGGGACTTGGGCTCCAGCCCTAACTGGAACTTTCAAATATCATTACACTAATGAGAAGTGCAACAGATCTGTGTAGCTTGTTTTGCTGGTGACAAGAATCTCTTAGGCCACTCTTGGAAAATGTTTACTGAAGATGAAGAAGATGGCTGTGGACAATTTAGAGAAAAATCTACTATGAACGTCCACCAGTATCAAACTCAAAATCATCTGCACAACTAGTAAGACTCCCTTATTCTTTGAAAAATGGATATTACAGACAATAGGAGATGTAAATGCATTAATTGCTCTGTGGAGAAACCTAGACATTGGCATGCAACAGCAGACTACACTACACTGGCCTTTGCTAGGAATTTATTTTTTCCCAGCTCGTCAAAGCAGGCGAAACAATCTCTTAACTGCTGATTCCAGAAATTCTTGACCAGTTAGGTTATTCATTAAACACACTGGTGCTACTAGAGGAATGGAACAACTAAATGGAACACACATGAAGCATAAGTACCTGATTAATACCTTTATAAATCTTGAGACTGCAGACAGATGGATATCTTTGCCACAGCTGACATTCTTCATTTTAACTTTTTACAGATTTGAAGCATGTGTTCAGTTATTTAATCCTTTAATGTTTAGTTAAAAAAATGCTTCTAGAATTATGACAGAACAAATTACTTCAACATGTACACTACAAGCCGCTGCAAAATGATATAAATCAGATCAAATGAAAGTCTGCAATAACATCTTAATTACTAGATCATGTGGGAATTTTCATACTTCTTTAATGAACTAAGTGTATGAATGCGTAACATGCATTGATGACAACAGATATTTGCAAAAGAAATTTGTATACATTCAGATCCCACAGTTTGCACTTCTTTAATATTTACAAAATGAACCATACTAATTGATGAACAACATGTTTAAAATTTTTTTTTTTTTTCAATCTGGAAAAGTTGGTTGGCAGTTGTTCTTAATAAAGGTCGTAATTCAAACACCCACATAAAGAGAAAGCACCCCTTTGAGTGGATGTCGCCTTCAGATATTTCATCTTAAAATATATTAGGAATTCAATTTTGCAGTAATAGCAACTAAGTTAATTGTCACAGTAACAAATAGGATAGGTTCTTATTGAGTTTTGTTTCGCACAGAAACATACAAACATAGAATTTGATGGCAGATAAGGACCACTTGACCCACCCAGTCTGCCTATTTCCCTACCTAATGGATAAGCTGCAGATCCTAGTTAACTAGCAGCCTACTTCTTTCTACCCCCACCACCTAGAATTGCATTATGACTGTCCCATGCATGCTTGAATTCAACCACTGTTTTTGACTCCACAACCTCCTCTGGAAGGCCGTTCCATGCATCCACAGCCCTCTCTGTGAAAAAATACTTCCTTACATTACCTCTGAGTTGCCCCCCTCTATCTTCAAACTGTGCCCCCTTGTTCTTGCACACCTCTTTTTTTTTTGAAAGATGTTACCCTCTTGGACTTTGTTGATTCCTTAAGGTACTGAAAGTTTCTATCATGTCTCCCTCTCCCTCCTTTCCTCGAGGCTATACATATTAAGCTCCTTTAGTCTCTCTTCATATGTCTTCCAGTGCAGACTCTGCACCATTTTAGTTGCCCTCCTCTGGACAGTTTCCATCCTGTCTATGTTCTTGCAGAGATTGGGTCTCCAGAACTGCACACAGTACTCCAGATGGGGTCTCACCAGCTGTCTGTACAGAGGGATAACAACTTCCTGTTTCCTACTGGTGATGCCTCTCCTTATGCATCCCAGTATCCCCTAGCCTTCTTTATTGCCCTCTCAAATTGCTTGCCCACCTTTAAGTCATCTGATATGACTATCCCAGGTCCCTTTCCATATGTAACAGTTGTTTTTACCATCATATATGGCAAGCTGTTAAGGACATAATTCATAATCTCTGGCTGTAAAGTAAAACACATACACTATACGGTGAAATACAACATATAGTGAAATATATACATTATATAGTGAAATACATACACAATGTAGTGAACCACATGCAGTATCTACTGAAATATATACATCATATAGTGAAATACATATACTGTATACTGAAATACATATATTATATAGTGAAACACATATGCTATATAGTGAAATGCTTACATTGTATAGTGAAATACATACACTACTGAAATCCACATACTGAGTACAGAAAATCCACATACTGAAACAAATGCACTATGTACTGAAACATATACACTACCTATTGAGATACATACACTACAGACTGAAACATCCACATAAACTGTCTACTGAAACAAATACTCTATAGATTGTAACACATACACTATATATTGAAAAATCTTTATACATTATATACTGAAACAAATACACTATATATTGAAACATACACTATCTATTGAAATGCATACATTACACAGAAAAAAAGCACATACACTATATACTGAAACAAATACACTATATATTGAAATATCTACACTTTACATTGAAATACATACACTATCTATTAAAATAAATACACTATGCACTGAAAATCTGCATACACTATATACTGAAACAAATACACTACATGGTGAAACACATACACTATGTATTGAAACACATGCACTGTAGACTGAAAAATTCATACGCTATATACTGAAACAAACAAACTATATACTGAAATGGACTATGTTCTGAAACTACCCATCTCCCTGCCCCTCCCCCTTGAATGGCCTGCAGCTGAACTGCTTATCTGCTGCATTCAGTTAGTTGCTGGTTTGATGAGAGGATGTTTTTGAAACTGCAGAGCAGGTAAACAAAACAGGGCTATCTCTTATTCTACTTCTTTATGGGATTTTACATCTTGTTTTGCTTGCACACCTTTAATCACATTTCTGAACATTGTAATGTGGCAAGAAACTCTTAGAACTAATTTAAAATGCTCTAGTTTATTCTTTTAAATACATGCTGCCTTCATTTACTGTTAGACACTTTGGTATAGGAAGCTAATATTTAGGATATTCCTAACATACCACTCTCATACCATATAAACACAGGGAACTGCATGCATTTTTCTAAGTTAAAATTGTGATTAGATTTATGTGTAATAAATTACTGTGTTGGTCAAGCAACTTATCTGAGCAGAATGCTTGGGAAGTGTACTGCAGGAACTGTGAAAGTATAAGTCAAATACTTTCATAGTTTGTACTCTACTGAATTAGTTTTTCTTTAGTTTTTGTTTTTATTTGAATGTTTTGTTTAATAAAGGTTCTTGGTTAAGAAAAATATATATATTGCAGCAATCGCAGGGCCCAATTCTCATCGGGAGCTCAGCTGGCATATGCATTATTTGCACTTTCTGTTCTGAATAACTTCACTGTGATGCTTCACTGGTGGCTCTCACAGCTTGTAACCTCCCCATTATATATCTGCAGAGCATTGCAAGCTGAACAGAACTTTGCCAGGCACTTGATTTCCACTAGTAAACCTGCCCTGGTCTAGTCTCATAGTACATAATTACGCTGTTTATATGGTCTGACTGTGTTATGGAGTCTAAGATTCCCAGACTGGCCCAGATATTCAAAAGGGTTGCACCATGCACAACAGGGATGCACCAGCACAAGTCCAAAAATGTGCCATTGTGTGATATTCAGTGGGAGGCAGATGTGCCCCCAAATCACAATGCACAAGAGTGCAATGGTAATGAATGCATACGCAACTGAAGGGGGAGGAACCATAAATAAATGGGGCAGTGCGATATTCCACAACATGTGCCATGTGCAATAGGGGAGCAAACGGAAGTTGCGCGATAGCTGAAATGATCCAAAATAAAAATGAACAACAGAGAGGTGCAAGAACACTACAGGGAAGCCACATGTGGGAGAACTGCAAGCAGGCACACAGCAACTGTGAGCAGAACAGAGCACCTGGAACCACCAGGAACAGGGAAGGAGTGGGAAGCCTGTGCCACTGCACAGGACAAAAGGCGGAAGTGCCACACAGCACTGAGGGCACAGACAGTGAGCAGTACGGCCACTACTGGGAGGTGTTCCTGGTGCAGGTGGAGTGGCAGTAAGGACAGTGGGGGGAACAGTAAAACAGCTGCCATGGGGGGGTAACACAAGCCAGGGACATGGCCAGTGCCACCATCCAGATGGAGGTGGGGGGTGACAAGGCAGGCAGCAGGGGGCATGGCCATGGAAGTGCCCATCGGTGGTATGCCCCCAACAGGCAGTACCGAGCCCGCACCAGCTTCGAGCTGTACACTGACATTGAGATCATGGGCCTGTACTGCCTGAACCGCGTGATCCTGAGGTGGCTCTCTGAGCTGTGCAGTGATGTGATGCAGGCACCAACAAGACGGAGCCATGCTCTGTCAGTGGAGACCAAAGTGACAGCTGTCGAGTGCCTGCTTGCCAGGGGTACCTTCCAGAGACCAACAGGGGACATGACAGGCATAACCCAGTCAGCCGTGTCACACCACCTCACCCAATTCTTCAGTGCACTGCTGCCACATGCTGCGGAGTACATCCATTTCCCCAGCACACTGGTAGAGTGCACAGCAAACATACAGGAGTTCCACAGGGTAGCACGTATGCCTGGTGTGCTAGGTGCAATAGACTGCACCCATGTGGCCATCCGCATGCCACCTGGCCCTGAAGGGGCCGCATACATAACTCAGAAGGGGTATGCAAGCATCAACTGCCAGGTGGTGTGCGGTGCCAGGGGGTGCATAATCAATGTCTGTCCCACACACCCTGGGGGAGCACATGATGTCTTCATCTGGCACCAGTCTGCACTGTACCACAGGTTCGAGAGTGGGGACATCCCTACTGGCCTCCTAGTGGGTGAGTATGCAAATCACACAGAGAGACATGGAGTTTGGGAGGGGAATAGTCAGAGGTGACATGGTTTACTGGCCTAGATGGCCCATGGCAGGGTGATGCTGATCACCAAACTAGTGTCCACCCTCTATACACAGGTGACAGTGGATACCCACTCCATCCCTGGCTGCTCACAGCATACCAGTGACCCACAACCTTATCGCAGCAATGCTACAATGAGGCACATGCCATCACATGCAATGTCATCTAGCAGGTGTTCAGGATGCTGAAGGCACATTTCCATTGCCTGGACATATCTGGTGGTGCCCTACAGTACAGCCCCTCAAAGGCCTGTGGGCTATTCCTGGTCTGTTGCATCCTGCACAACATGGCCAATGACTGTGGGATAGCTGTAGGGGTCGAAGAGGGGGACAGCGATGGGGACGATGAGGACGCTGGTGAAGATGGTGATGGGCAGCCCCCTTGGTCAAAGGGAGCTCCGGCTGATCCGGATGGTGCAGCTACACCGGGACACCATCACAGAGGAGCACTTCAACCAATCCAGGTAAGTCATGTGGCCATGTGCAATCACCAATGGCAAGGGCACAACCCACAAACATGCATGGGCAAACCCAAGGGGTGCATGTCATAAAAGGAATTGGCCAAGGATGGAACTGCTCATGCCATCAGGGATGGGCAAGGTCTAACACAGCACACGGTCACACACACACACACACACACACACCCCCACAAGACATGCACAAAGGGTAGAAAGCACGCAGACCCCAACCGCCACCCCTAGCCACACACACGTCCACAGATCACCACACCCAGTGCCTGTCATTGTGCATGTCTCAGAGGCTGGGCACCATTGCACAGTGGCAGACAGTGCCACGCAGGCATCATCATGCACATTTCACAGTGGACAGCAGCTGGGAGGGTGTGCAGATGGAATGTGTGTGTGTGTGTGTGTGTGCAGGGCCAGGTACCCCACCCGTGCATTGCACATTGAACAACACACTGCACACAGGGCAGCATCAGATAATAGCCTTGGTTGGAGACAGGTCAGTCATGCACCACAGTACCACGGCCACCATGGATGTATGGGTGACCCCACCCAGACCTGCCAGCAGTAACAGGCTGTCCAATGGCCTCATGGGGTGGCACCGACGGTCCCCCAGGGGTTTCGCAACATGAACTCGACCGTGCTCGCGCAGGGGTCTGCAGCACACCGAACATGCCTGCACCAGGTGAGCTTGGGATGCCCACAGCTGAACCTGGTGTCGACAAGGAGGGTGTCACACGATGCCGGGAATGGGGGGGTGGACATTGCACTGCGCGGTGTCTTCGACGCATGGACAAATAACTGTGTACCCACTGTGGCCATGACAGCTGTGATTGTCTGTGTCAGCCTGTCAGTGGCAGTGGTCACATCCTCCCGCAGCTGGTCCATCCCTGCCAGGAGCAGACCGGTGTCCCTGCTACACCACTCCTCTGCCTGGTACAGGGCCATGCTGAGTGCATCCACCACTGTCACAAGCCGCAACTGCTGATTGACTGAATCTTGGAGTATGCGGGTGTGCTCATCTAAGAGGTCATCCGCCTGATCGGCATGCTGTCCCTCATGGTGTTCGTGGCCCTGATGGTCATGACCCCTTGAGGGTGGGCGCTGCACACCAGAGCCAGGCCTGGACATGTCCACAGGTGGTGCACTGATGCCGCCCCCTGACACTGTACCCCCATGGCCATTGGCCAACTGCTGATGCTGCTCCTCCAGCTGCAGCTCTCCAGGGCCCAAAGGTGCCACCGCAGCAGCTGCAACAGCCCCACTGTCCTGGACACACACCAGTGTTGCCCCACTGGTGCAGACAGGCACAGACTGGGACTGTTACATCATGCAGGCCTCCACAGTGGCACCACCCATGGGCTATGCCCGTGCTGTGACCTGCTGTATGGCCATCCTGTGGCCCACACATATCACTGTCCATGATGTGAGCTCCATCATCATCAGTGATGGATCCAGCACCAGTCTGAGACTCAGCATGCTGGCATCCATGGACGGTGGCATGCTGTGACATGGGCAGGGCCTCTTTCTCACCTGCTCCACCAACATCAGTCCAGACAGCCAGGTGGGCCCACTGTCACCCTGACCCTCGGACACCTGTGGAGGTGGACGGGCCCTCCTCTATGTCCATGGTATCACCCTCAGTGGACAAGCCCACCACCGCTGATCCATGCAGACGCTCAGAAGCTGTAAGGGAACACAGTAGCATTAATGTATCTGCCCTACCCTGTCTCATCCCCCCCCCAGTGACAGATCGAGACCTACCTTGCAGTGACAGGCTACCACCCATCTGGAATCCACCACCTGGAACACCCTCGATGGCACAACTCCACATTCTGCCAGCAACCCGCTCTTCTTTTGGGGTCAGGCGTTGCATGGCCAGCTGTCCCCACTGGTTGCAGCCCATGCTGCCCTGATGGTAGCCACCTTATCCTTAATCCTTCGCCTGTCCGTGCCCACCTTCTTCTTGCACTCCTGCATGGACCGCTGGTGGCTGCCATGCAGGTTGATGGCACACACCACCTCTCCCCATGCTGCAGCACAGGCCTGTGGTGTTCCCCACTGTCCACTGAGCAGAGGTTCCTGGTCAAGGTAGGCCTCAAACAGGGCATCTGTTTCTGCCTTGGTGAAGTTAGGCCTCCTCTTCCTCCCACATCTCTTTTCCTCTTCCTCCACCTCACTATCACTCATTCTTGATCCTGTAAGAATGGCAGGTGTTACCTGTGATTGTGCAGCCCCATGCATGTCCCACACACCACAGTCCACACTCCCAAACAGCATGCAACTCACCACAATAGACTGCAATACCAGACTATGGCCTCTGCAGCCCAATGTCACATTTATATAGCGCAACGCATGCAAGTGAGGCAAGGTGCAATTTTAAGTGGATGCTAACGCGGTATCTGCGCCATTGAATAGCTGATTAGCTGATTTGCATATGCCAGCTGAATATCATGCTGTTGCGCCTTGCGCAATTGTGTTGAACGTGCTCAGGCAAGGGCGCATTTCTGTGACATGCACAGTGGACACCGAATGGTACATGCCCGGGGTGCTGACGCTGACGCCTGCCATGCTGCTGTGTGCAGGAGGCAAAGCAGAGCATGGCCACCATTGTGCCAGTGGTGCTACTGCGCTGTTCACATGTATGCCGCTCTGGCACTGGGGCACCGTAGGCACACTGGGAGACAGCGCAGTAAGCCACTACAGGAAGTGGCGCACAGGTGCCCTACCATGCTACACATGGTGAGTACCAATCGCGCTGTGGCAGTCCGTGCGCGAGAGATCCCTGACCCTGTGCCAACCTTTGCCCCTAGGTGCATGCGTCCACATGGGTGCATCTCTATCATGCTGTTTGGAGACAGCACAATGGGGAAAGGCAGCACAGTACCAGGCAGCATCTGCACATGGCGGACATGTGCTACAGAGCACCATTTTGATACTGAAAAATTGGAGGATGGCACGAAGACAGGCACCGATCTGGAGCCAGGTGGAACTTGCCAGTCTTGTGCAGTTAGTGGAGCCTCATGCTGCTGCCCTATTTGGGGAGGCACCCGGCCAGGAGTGCCGTGTGGGAGGAGGGGGAGATGGCCCTGGAGGAGGCCACTGGCATGGAGCGGATGGCAGAGCAGTGCAGGCACCTCTATGGGGACCTACAGCACTGGGACCCAGACAGGCTTGCCCACCTGTGGGCATGCACCAGGAGGGGTGTGGTGCCACAGCCAGGTAGGTGCCCCATCCATACACTGATAACGTCCATACGGGTATCACAGTGGCATGTGTCCAGCACATGGGGGGGCCATCCAGTGTGGGCCATGGTGGTGGTATGGGGTGGGGGCAGATGGGTATGGCTGTGTGGGATTGCACACACACGGGGGCAGGTGGAATTTTCAACCAGACTGCACTGATGTTCCTTTCTCCATGTTTTCACCCTAGGCCCAGAGAAGAGGCGGCGTACCAGGGAGGGGAGGATGTGATGTGAGCCACAGCATGCGGCAAGGGTGGCCAGACCAGACCAGTGCAGGGAGCAGCCTGATGATGGTGAGTGCCTTACATCCATGATTACTTTTGCATGCTGTGTAACAGGGTGGGCAGTGGGGCATGGCCACCATCCACTGACATCACTGCCATGCATGCAACTTGGTACAGTCAGCACTGTCCAGTGGCACTGCATGTCTGGGAGTACATCAATGGTGGTCCATGTGTGCACCGGGTACATGGCTGTGCCACTGCCTTCACTCCGCATAGCCATGTCACTGTACACCACAGTGGTGCTGTGCGGAACTTGGCCGGTGGGTGTGTGCAGCGGTCTGAATGGCTGTGTGCACCTGGGTGGGCAGGTCTTGTGGACACGATCACTGTGGGCAGTCACACACCATCACAGAGGCATGTCCCATGGCTGTATGCCATGCATAGTGGGTGGGCTGCATAGGGCTGTGCATTCACACCTATTGACTCTGCTCCCTTGCCTCCTAGGTGGATGGCAGTTGCAGGCAATCAGAGAGATGCTGCAGGAGATACTGCAGGTTGCCAGGGCCTCTCTCTGGAGATCCTCAAAAGAATAGACCATCTGGGAGTACGACAGCGGCATGGCATGGCAGGAGGCGCAGCCAGAGCAGGGCTCCCACTGAGCATTCTAATGCCCATGATTTCCCTTACACCCCTGGACCCACCCTCACACTCTTCCTTCCCTCTACCATTTGTTCACCCCTACCCCTTACCCACCCCCACCTTGTTTGTGGCCTTCCCCCCAACCTTTTGTAAATATTTGTATATAGTTTTGTTTGATCTTTTACAATGCATTTGCTTTGATATTCCTAATGTGGTGGTCTCTGATTTGCAGCAGGCTATAGGTACTCATCTGCAGTGGTGTGCATAATGGCAGGGGTGGTGCAGTCATGTGCATGTGTGTGTGTCTGTGGGGAAGTGACTATGGTGTGGGAGTAGCTATCAGTCACTCTCTGTGGTGTGGGTGTTGTTCTCTGTGCACTGGATGACTGTGTGCAATGGTCCACAGTGCATGCTTTGTGTCCATGGTGCACCTGTCAGACCATCCATGGCCTGTGCAGCTGACACCCTTGCATGTCTGTGACCTGCATGGTCCGCTGGCATGTTAATGGTGGCTGTCCATGCTGGACAGCCACTGTACCCGGCACAATGCCGGATTGCCTGCTGTCACTGGTGTGGTGCATGTCTGCCTCGGGTGACACTGTGGCCTCCACTGTTGTTGTCCCACCTCCATGCTGTCGCTTGTGTGTGTCGCAGGGGATGTGCACCACTGTCTGTCACTTGTGCTCTGGGTGCATGCTGGTGGCGTACAGCTCCATGGTGCCTGCGCAGGGTGGCTGGCACTCCTGTGACATGGAGAGGTGCTGGCCATGTGTACACAGTTTCCGTGGCCACACACTGAGGGCTTTGTTGCCCCACTACTGTGTCCCAGTGTTGGTGTGCCCTTGGGTATGGGTGGGTGTTTGTCCATGCACTGTGTTGCATCCTGTGTGGTGCATGCTTCCATGCACCACTGTGGGTGTCTGCACTGGCTGTTGTGGCCAGTACTGGGTTGGGGTGTGTCCTTGGGAGGGTGTGCAGGGTGATGTACCACTGGTGGTGTGGTCTTGGGCATGCCCTGTCACGTGTGGGGTACCCTGTGTGCCAATGCATATCCTTTCTCTCAGCTGTACCTCAGGGAGGGGATGTGCGTGGTGGCACTGTGTATGCAGTCATTGCATCACTGTGTGCTGCCACCCACTGACGTGTGCTCATGGTGGGGCTGCCTTGCATGGTTCTGTGGTGCACAGGGTTGCATTGTCACAGTGGGGGTGGTGGCATGCATGGGGTGTCCTGCACTGGTGGATGCTGCTCCTGGGTAGGGTGTCTGGGGATCACGGTGCAGGGTGTGCTCTGCATTGGTGGGATGGTGTGGCACAGAGTGGTCGGCCCTCCTTGTGTGCCAGTCACAGCTTGCCAGGGGGCATGCTGGGGCACCATGCCCCAGCTGTGGGTTTGTTGCTGGTATCCATAGCCCGGTGGTTATTCCAGCTCTCCACCGGTTGGCAGTGCATGGGGTGTGGGGGGGTGATATCTGTTCTGGTGTGTGCTCCTCTGCCCATCTGTGGCATGGGTGGTGGGACCCTGCATCCTGTCCCTGTGCATCTCTGGTTGTGCTGTTGCACTGCTGCCCTGCTCCACTGAGCATCTCTGGTTGCACTATGGTGCATCTGAACTCTCCACTGAGCATCCCTGTTTGCGCTATGGCATATCTGAACTGCGCCATTCTACATCCCTGGTTGCGCTATGGCGCAGGTGGCACGATATTCAGTCGTGTGCTGCAGGTGCATCTTGACCTGTGCAGTTTTTGAATATTGCACTTCTTGTGCATGGGCACAGTGGACTTGCACATGCTGCTGCTGTTGCGTACTTTTTGGGCGCAGTTTGAATATCTGGGCCACTGTGTTTTATTTCTTTTTCAAATAAGATGCTTATCTTCTAGGTCACCCACTGACCCCCTTGTGCACTGGCCTGTCCATCCACATCACCCAAAATCACCAGAACTTTCCTGCCCTGAGAGCTCCCATGGTGGGGCCAGGAGGGAGAGGGCCATTCACAAGGAGCCACATATTCAAGAGCAGAGCCTGGTTAGCAGTGCAAAGCATGTGGCAGGTTGGTGGATTATTTTGCCATTGGAGGTTTTCTACCTTTGGCTTATCCCCTGGGCTGTCAAGCATGCAATAATGCCAATCCAATTAAAGGCAAGTACTGCTTTGTGCCTGCCTGCCTGAGCCCTGCCAGTGTTTCTCACCTAGGTGGCTGTTAAAGAATGGGGTGGTCAGTCTCCCACTCCCTGAGAGGAGAGCAGTCCCAGAGATGCTCAGTCATCTCTCCTGTCAGTTAATGTCTGTTTGACCCAGGTCCTCCCCTGAAACTTGGCCACTGGCACGGGAGGCAATACAGTTACCACTAAGCCTAAACTAAACCACTAAACCAGACTGTATTTTTATAAATAAATAAAAACAGCACTCAGATGAAAGAAGAAATTGTATTTTAGCTACAGTTGTTATAAATATTCAAGACACATCACAATGCTTTGAAACTGATTAAAGGTTTTCCAAGAAAAATAACATAAAATAATACATAAAGATGTAGAATAAGATAAACCATTTTTGTTCACTTTCTGCATCTTAAGAGGCATCGGCAGGGGATTTTTAGTCAATTAGGGTCCCATTTTCAGAAGGTTAGTGGAATGATAAACATCTAGGCATTGTGCCATGTGGGAGAACAGCATGGCTGAACAGGTACCGTATATTTAGCAGCCCCAGATACTAACCTGATCATGTGCATGTGCATATGTTCTACTAAAGCCATGCAAATGAGGGATCTTCTCCTGCATACAGAGCACAGTGCTATATAAAAGGTTTTGAAAGTGCTTAACAACTGAAATTGCAATACTGTTTACTGCTTCCAAAAATCCTGCCCTCATTTGAGCACACAGTGGTGCATATTGTCACCCTACCTCTGGTCACCATTATGATGCTCCCAAGTAGTATACCAAAATGATCCTTGGCATGTAAAGGTTCTACACGCCTGATCACAGTTTAAATTGTTCCAGTTATTATAGTAAAATGATCCTTGGTGTCTAGTGCCCCCCATCCAGGCATACTAAGCTGGGAGCTCATTTCTAGATGCATCCTGGGGGAAGGGGAACTTGTACAATTGGGCCTTAGGTAGCACAACATTTCAAAATAATAACATACATGGAGCAGAGTGGTACACAACCACAAATTACATTGGGAATAATACATGCAAGACATGAGAACTTGAGTGATAAGCAAACAATCGACAATTCATATACAGCGCAGTCAGAAGCCACAAACATATGCTGGCAATCAAATACAGAGCAGCTTAAATCAGCACTGGCTATAAACATTTGTGCATAATGCCTAGAGTGGAAGAATAAGGGCCAAATTATAGCTGTACCTAAACTGGAAACAAGTCATAGGAGAGCAAGAGGGGAAAACTAGAGCAAGTGCAGGAGGGAGAGGTGAGATCTCTGAAGTGGTTTAAAAGAATCCATGAGAGGGAGATTGATGAATGGCTGGGGTGAGAGAGTTCCAGATTTTAGGGATGCAGTGGCTGAACGTGGCTTTGCCAATGGTTGTGGAAACTGAAGGGACTGCTAGGGTTTGAATATTTTAGTTTCTGATGGTATGGCTGGGGGGGCGGAGAGATATGAGGGTAGGGAAAAAAATCAGATTTGCCCACAAAGCTGGCACAGTGGGAATGGTGTCTGTCCAGAAGAAAAGAAAAGGAGAGAGATTTATAGATAGAACAGTGGTGAGTCCAAGAAGGATAGTCGAGAGTGTAATGGCAGAATTTTGGAAGAGTGTGTCCAGTCTGGCAAGAGTAATGACTGGGGCTATGCTGTAGACCACATCACCATAGTCAGAGATTTGGAGGATCATTCTCTGGATAATAGCACAGTATGCTGGAGGTGGGATACAGTCACAGTTCCTGTCCTGTAAAGTGCATCAAATTGGGATGCAGCTTTTTGACTATAGCATCCACTTGTTCAGAGAAGTTTAGGTGCTGGTCTAGCCAGATGCCAAGATAACTAAAGGTGGTAACATCCTCCACAGGGGAGCCATTCAAGGTATGGAAAGTAGGAAGGGAGCCTAGACAATCTGTGCCTGGTGCCAAAGGACATGGAGACAGACTTCTTGGCATTGAGGAAAAGCTGATTTGTGTGTGGTCAGGGCTGAACTTGATTAAAGTCCAACTGGAGTCTGTGGGCCTGCTGTGAAGAGGGCCATGTCATCTGTGTACATTTGAATGGATGCAGAGAAGCATATGTCCATGACTCTGGAGGGTCTCTCATCGACTGTGTCACATCCTTCAGATACCTGGGAGTCCTCCTTGATAAATCCCTTGATTTCAGTCTGCACATCCAGTCAACCTGTAAAGCAACAAATGCCAAACTTGGAATCGCCTATAAGACTTGTCACCTGCTAACACCATCTGCAAAATTGACAATTGCCAAGGGTTTTCTGCTTCCAGCACTGACATATGGTGTCTCCACTTTTGCTAATGCCCATAAGACTGCTCTCCATAAATGGGATGTCGCGTATAACAACATATGTTGGTATGCCTCCTCTTCCCATCATCTCAAGCACCACTGCACACTGTATAGCGACCTAGGCTGGCTCTTCCCAACTGCCTACCAACTGTATTCCCTAGGGACCCTCACAGACTCTGTAATCCATAACCAAACCCCCACTTCCCTTGCAGCTCTGACACCTGCCCATGGACTATGCTCAGCAAACAAATTTCTACTCACTAGACCCAGATGTCTTACTTCAAAAGGCTCTAGAGCATTTCACTGCACTGTCCCAGCCACCTGGAACTCCCTCCCTCCTGCCCTGAGGCAGGCTAACTCCCACCAAATCTTCAAAAATGAACTATTTCACCACCTGTCCCGGGACCCCTGCACATGCTTTGATCCCACTTAATGTCTCACAGCTAACCACCCTATTTCACCCAAGACACTGCTATACTTCTAAACAAGATTTGCTATAAAATGTCTTTATAGCTGCCACTTAGCCCACTTTCAGTTATTTGCATGTACTAATGTCACTTTTGTCTTCTCTGCATAGCTATATGTATTATCTCGAGTACTGTGTGACTTGATCTGTATTCTAACCTACCTGTACTATATACTATGTACCTGTACTATATACTATGTATTGTACAATATCATCTCATTTTATGTATGTATTCTCCTGGGTCGTGTCTGAAAATAGTCAACTTTGGCTAGTGTACCTAACCTGGTTAACAAAAACTAAATAAATAAAATAAATAAATAAAAATATGGAGGGGAGATCATTAAGAAAAATAGAGAAAAGTAGTGGGCCTAACATAGATCTTTGTGGGACCCAAGTGGATACAGGCAGGGAGGAGAGAGGGGTTCACCAATTTTGACTGCTTGGGACCTACCCCTGTGGTAGGAGTGGAACAGTTGATGGCTAAGTCAGAGAGGCCTGCAGCCTGGAGTTTGGCTAATAATTGGGGTGGTAAGCAGGGTTGAATGCTTTGGCTAGATTGACGAAGATAGCAGAGGCTGTGATCCATACCATCATGGATGGATTTGGTGAGCCTGAGCAGGGAGATGGTGGTGGAATGATTTTTGTGGAAGCCACACTTGTATAGGGTGAAGAAGGAAGAAGAGTCCAGAAAGGGAGAGAGTTCTGACAAGATAATTTGTTCCTGTATTTTGGAGGGAGGAGAGAAATGAGTCAGTAGCTGTTAATACCAGATGGGTCACCACCTTTTGGAGGAGGAGTAACAGTGGCAGTCTTCCAGTCAGCAGGGTTGGAGGAACACCAGAAAGAGAAGTAGAGGAGGTGCATGGTATGAAAAGGAATTACATCTCTATGGTGATGATGGAGAGGTTAGAGATAGGGGTGTCACTGACTTTGAGGACAGGCAAAGGAGTGGGAGTGAAGAAGAGACTGTGACAGCCTTCCAAAATTTAGACAGGTAACCAATGTTGTTACTGAAGTTAGATGTAAAATACTCACCTTTGGCAAGCTTATTGCTGTGGTACAGGTGCTGAAGAGGTGATCATACTTCTGGAAGCCATGGGGGATGGGTTACTTTTTTTTCTGACTAGGCCAAATCATGCACTTGCAAGTAAGCTATGAGCTCAGCCATGATCTAGGGGAGGTGGGGTACCTTTTCTCATGTCCTGCTCTGGGGGGGCATGGCAGTCCCATATTTTGAGGGATTTTGTTTTGGAATATGTTAGCATGGAGTCAGTGGAGAGGACCAATGAGATAGGGGACCAATCAGAGTGGCTTAGGTCACGGTGCAAGGGGGTGAGGTCCAGGGATTTGAAGAAAACTATAAGCAGTGTTTTGGTGGGGGTGAGGGGCTTTAGTTGAATGACAGGCAGCATAAGGTTGTGATTTTGGGTTCAAATCAGAAGACAAGGAAGTCAAGAGTGGAATGCCACAGGGATCCACCCTGACTCTTGTATGCTCATTAACAAAGTTTGAGAATTAATCTTGGTTTGTTTCTCTTTGAAGATGACACCAAGCTCATGGGAGAGTAGTGACAGGGGAAGTAGGAAACTGCAGAGTGACATGTAAAGATTAGAGAGGTGGCCTAAGGTTTGCCAGCTGAAATTCTATGCCAAAAAGTGCAAGGTGATTCACTTAGGGGACAAGAACCCCAGAAGAGTACTGGAGAGGAGAGGTACAGCTGACCACTATAGCCGAGGGAAGGGACCTAGTGTTCAACATTAGTGAATCCCTTAAACAATCAAGCTAGTACAGTGAGGCATCTAGCAAGGCAAATAGGATACTAGGATGTGCCAGAAGAGGTTCTGATAGTAGAAGAAAAAGAGGTTTACTGCCTCTTTATTGATCATTGGTGAGGTTGCAGCTGGTATACTGTTCAGATTTCTGAACTTCTGCAAACCTCACCTCAGAAAAGATAAGGACAAAGGGTGATCAGGATGATTCATAGCTGACAGGACAGATCATATGAGGATCTGCTCAAGGCACTGAACATGTCTTCACTGGAGACCAGACAAGAGAGGAATTATATGACAGAGACCTTCAAGTTCATGTAAGGAATAAACAAGATGAATGGAGAAGAACTACTTAGCATGAGTAACAGTTCAAGGGCATGGGGGCACAAGTAGAAACTGATGGGATGGAGGTTCAAGAGGGATATTGGAAAGTTTTATTTTCCATAAATGGTGGTGGAAATGTGGAATAGTCTGCCAACTGAGATGGCAGGCACCAAAACCATAAATGGTTTCAAGCATGGCTGTGAAAAAGTGAAGGGTATAATGGTTACTCAGGCTGACAGTAGTAGGGGGAGGGGAACAAGGGAGTGGATAGTGAAGGCTAGTACCCTGTATGGACAGTAGGTTTTGAGGTTTAATAGATGAAATAGGGGCTGACAGGATGTACCATTTTTATTTCTGCCGTCATCTATGTTTCTGTGTTTCTACTTTTCCATGATCCCTGACATCTAGTAGCCCCACCTGCCAGTCGCAAATCTGAGCCCCCTCCCAAAGCCATCCAGCCAGGTCCCTCCACCCCTTCCCCTTTGGCCCCCCATTTACCCAAGATTGCAGTCACTTCCCTGTGACTGTGATCGGTACAGCATCTTAGCTCATTACCTTGGCTGATCACTGTCTGAGTGAAAGGGGGTGAGTGCACGCCTACTGTAGAACATCTGTTTCTGTAGTAGGTGTGTGCTCACTTTCATGTCACTCAGAAAGTGGCCAGCCGAGGTGGCGAGCAGAGGGGCTGGACCTGTTGCTGTTGCAGTGGGAGGGACCGGAAGCTGGAGCAATTTATGAGCCACCATGGGGAGAGGGGTGGAAGGACCTTAATGGGTGGAATTGGAAGAGGGCTCACACTTGCAATCAGGGTGATCTATATGCCAGAGATCCTCTTAATATACTAATCAGGCACATCTGAATGATGATTGGGGTTGGGGAAATTCTAAATGCCAGGGATCATTTTATTATATCAGGGGCATCTGAATTGCAATGAGGAGGTGGGGGCTGGCACTGCTCTGTATAATTCCTCCATGCAGTCATGCACAGAGGCATTTTGCGGAAATGTTAGTTAGCCCATATGGGCCGGCAAATATCCCACTAGCACCTTTCCTGCCCTATGGACTTAGTATGCTGAGAGTTGAAAATGGCTCATGGGGTAAAGGTGCTATCCTATTTGGGACATGCTTTCTCCATTTGTTCCTCTGAATCCCTGACTTGCTGGAGGCTGTGATAGTGCCCAGTCATGCCATAGTGGGCTATCCAATGGGAACCTGTGATGATTGTACAGTGTAGTTCAATATTAGGATTGACGCAGAGGCAAGCCACAAAAAGACAATGGCCCTGGAATTTAGTAGGTTGGATTTTAAAGAAATCGGAGACTTCTTCAGAAGCATCCTAGCAGGGGAGGATTGTCAGAGAGGGGTAGAGGAACAGTGGAGAAATTAAGTAAAGGCATAGGGAAGGCAACCAGCATCTGCATAAAGGAAGTGAGCAAAAGCAGGAGAAAATAAGCATTTGTCAATGCTGAATGTTGTACTGCTGGCATTGGCATTGGTAGTGCAGGAGTTAGAGAGATGCATATAGGAATGGCAGTGAAGTATGGAAGTGACGCCAACCCCACACCACACTGCAGAGACTGACAGGCATTGAAGTGTGCCTTTGGATCGTCGACCATAGCGCTCATGCCATATTACCTCATCCTACCCTGCAGACTCCAACAAGTGTCACGTTGTGCCTTGGGGCCATCAGGCCTTATGCTCACCCCATTCCATAACAAAATACATTGAGATGGGTGCAGTATAGGAGAATGGGGTGAACTTTGGGGCCGAAAAGTCCAAGACACACCTTGATGCCTGTTACTGGCTGCAGGGTGGGAATGTGGTGGAATTGTGTGACCAGTACAGCCAACAATCCAAAGTCACCTCCTTGATACCAGTCAGTCAATACAGGGTGGGATATTATGGTTAGAAATCTTAATGCCCCAGGCGTTTGTTGGTATTTCCACTCCAAATTTTCAACATGGGCTTTTTGTGACCCCACCTCATGAAGGCATTTGGGATCTCTGCTCATGAACAGTGGTACTGTGATTTTGTTAATATGTCCTGAACGTTGATTTCCCATAGCAACTGTGGCATTCTGCACCAGACGTGAGGAAACACATTTTGGATAGGATGTGAAAAATGTCAGCTCTACTGTTTATAAGGATGTGTGAAGAAATGGCAATATTGGAAAAATCTGGAGTGAAAATATTAAAAGTTCTCAAAATTACCAGTGTGCATGGAAACTGCACAATGCACGCTCATAGCACAGTCATTTTGTGGACTTTGTTCTCCAAATTTTCAACATAGGCATTTTGGGAACCCATTTTATGAACAGTGACACTGTCATTTCATTAATTGGTCCCAAAAGGTGATTGTGCACAGTATCCGTGAAATCACCTTTTGGAATTGAATAATGAAATGACAGTAACTGAGTTCATGAGGTGGGGTCCCAAGAACCTCATGTTGAAAATTTGGAGCCAAAAGTCACAAGAGTGGATGAGATATCCACTAAAGTTGATCCCCCACACTTTTTATGCCATTACCTTACCAGCATTTCTTCAGTTCGTGGTCAGTTTTGAAGAGTGCAGACGTGTTCCTGCTCCACCGAAGATCACAGTACTGGACTCTGGAGGTAAGTATAGGGTGGGGAGTTGGGATGTGGGGTGTATAGAAGGTGGGTGCAGGTTGGGGAAGGGGACCCAATGGCAAAGGACCAGTTTCTTTGTTTCAGGTTATAATAAAATCAAAGAAAGAACACCGAGGACCATTTTCCTTTTTTTTAAAGGTGTAAGGAACATGTTGGGCAACTGGGGTGGGTTCCCAGTTTATCCCATGAGTGTGTGGTGTGATGTTAGCCACACTGCGGTGAGCAGGGAAAAATGCTGACGCAATCAGCTTTTGAACACAGAGGCACACTGGGGTGGGCTCCCAGTGTGTCACACAATCTTGGGGGGTTAACTACGCCAACAGGGGGATTGGGCACCCCAAAGTCAGCTTGCTGGGGATTATGAGAGGCAGATGGCAACAGCCTCAACCATGTTCTTTTTTTTTGAAATTCGAATTTTTTATTATGAAATACCAAACATCCAAAGTCAAGTACATGACAAGAAACATTTTACACCTTCATAACAATTGAATTAATAACTGAAACAGGTATACTATATCTACTGTCTCCCTTATTTCCCACCCTCCACCCTTCCCTCCTATCGACCTAACCCCCCTCCCCCCAAAAAAAAAAAGGACCCCACCTCAAACCCCTCCTCCCAATCCCCCTCCAAATCCCTGAAGGAAGATCTGCTCACCCAGGTCCTTACCTAAACTACCTTATCGATTACCAGCTATCTGGGGAAGGTATAACGGTAAAACGGCTCCATATCTTCTCATGTAGATGAAGCCGGTTGCCCTTCCTCAAATTTCTCCATATATTCAAATTAAACAACATTCTTGTAACCATTCCAAATAAGTGATCAGGTGTCTGTCATCCAATGTCTCAAAACTATCTTTTAAGCTAACATGAAATTAAGGCCATATAATATCTACGGTCTTTAAATTTAATTTCAGAATAGTCTCCTATCAAGCAGATCTCGGGGTAAAAACTGGTCAATACCCAACAATGGATCCACTTCTGCTTGATTAGCATCCACAACTGCTTTATCGATGGGCAGTCCCAAAAAATATGATATAAATCACCAACCGCCTTATGGCACCGGAAACAGCTTTGGTCAGGCCTACGACCTACTTTATATAACTTGGATGGGGTCCAAAACATGTTATTCAGGAAGTGAAATTGCATCACTCTCAACCTATCTTGCTTAACATACCTGTACATATGACTCCAGATACGAACCCACTCTCTCTCTTGATCCCCCATGCAACCAGTCCAATATCTAGGTATATGCTCTGCATCAACAAGAGTTTGGTCAAGTAATAACTTATATATTCTGGAAACCGCATGTGGTTCCCATACCACCTGATCTAACAACTCGAACCAGCTGCCATTTATATCCTCAACTCTAAGTTTAGTTCTCACCTGCGCCAACAAGTGGGTTATCTGAAATAACTTAGACACTTGCTTACGGTCTATATTATGCCTATCTAAAATCTCTTCTATTGGCAGGACCCGATCCTCCTCGATGAAATCCTCTATCCGTAATCCCTTGAGCTGTGGGAGCCAGTCTACATGTATGATTTTCCCTCCAATCTTCAAGTTAGGGTTATGACAAACCGGTTGATGCTTATCTCTGTCTGGGACAAAGCCCAATTTTGCACATAATTGCCAGTGAATACGCAGAAATTTTACTATTGGGGTGACAAGCAACTTAGAAGGCAATGTCTTGGGAGCAGAGTAAAGCAGTGCCACCGGATCTATTCCACTCTCCCTAATTACCTCTATTTCCATCCTAACCCATGAGGGAACATAGGGCAAGGAATCAAACTTAGTTATGGGTGTTAACCATCTTAAGTACTTACTTAAATTACTGGCCCAATAATATAAGCCAAAATGTGGAAGTCTCAACCCCGCTCTCTCCCTAGGGGCAGCCAGCTTGCAATAAGCCCTACTGGGCATTTTCCCGTTCCAAATAAAGTCTGAGATAGACAAATGCAATTCTTTAAACCATTTTAAAGGCAACATTACATTGAGCATGTTAAGTGGATAAAAAATCCTGGGGAGGATGTTCATTTTAACTATGCTAATCCTACCCCAGAGAGAGAGGGGCAGCCTAGCCCACCTATTTAAATCTTGCTTAATGGTATTCCTAGCGGCATCCAAATTGAGCTTCACTAATTTCGAGTCGGATCTAGCCAAGTGAATACCCAGATATTTCAAAGAGTACGGGGACCATTGCATACCCATTTCCGACACGTCTGATTTGTGCATTTGCAAGCTAAGCGGGAAAATTTGAGTTTTCCCCACATTAATCTTATAATTAGATAGTTTGCCATACTCCTCAATGATATCCAGCACGGCCGAAACTGAATAACAAGGTTGGATCACATGTAACAAAATATCATCAGCATATGCTGAAAGTTTTAGGTCCCAGACCCACCCTGATACCCGTAACCCTGGGATCTAATCTAACTTTAGCAAGGAGGGCTCAAGATACAAATTAAATAAAGGGTGATAGGGACAACCTTGTCTAGTCCCAGAATAGAGGGAAACAGGCTGAGAAAACCTCTATAATATATTGTGGCTCTGGGATCCCTATATAAAGTGAACATATATTAATAAATTGAGACGGGAAACCAAATTCTCCATGGCAGTAAACAGGAACCCCAATCCACTTTGACAAAGCCTTCTCTGCATCCACTGACATCAATCCACATGGAATTTACAGTCTTTGGATACAGAGAAGATATGAGACATCTCTACGAGGTGATCCGAGGCCAGTCTACCCTTCATAAATCCAACTTGATCATGATGGATTAAATTGGGCATGACCTTGGATAACCGGGTTGCTAAAATCTTCGCCAAGATCTTAATGTCACAATTAATCAGGGAGATGGGCCGGTAACTCGTAACTTTATCTAACTCCTTCCCCTCTTTCGGAATAAGTACAATCAGGGCTTTAAATAGGTGGCCATCTACGGTATCAGAAGTAAAAATACTCCGAAATAGTCTTTGTAAGCCAGGACATAACAGATTGGCAAAGCATTTATAAAAATTCGAGGAAAAGCCGTCTGGACCCGGTGCCTTATCGTTTGCCAACGTCTTAATTGCATCCAAAATTTCCACTTCAGAGATGGGAAGCGAGAGCTCCCTCTTCTGAACCTCGGTTATTTGGGGGTGTTACAGGACGGATAAGTAGTCCTCCACCTCCTTCTTGCTAGGTCTAGGGACCATGGGACTATAGGGTCCTGTAATAACTCTCAAATTCCCCTACAATTTCAGTTGGTGATGTTTTAACAGATCCGCTCACCCAAGACGAATACTCTGAACTATCCTGGACACCTCCAAAGCCCTCAATCGCATTGCCAATAACCTCCCCGACTTCTCACCTTGTCCCAAATACAGCGCCTTAGTCTTATTGAGTGCGTATTCTGCCTTCTCGCCTATTATGCCTTCATATTCATGACGCAGTTTAATCAATGACTCCTGGTTTTATCAGAGGTGTCCCTGAGAGAACCTTTCTATATTTCTAATTTGTACCAACAAATGCCTAGCCCTTTCTTCCTCCTCTTCTTCCTTGCCACCGCCAGTTGTATAAACTCTCCCCTTAACACACACTTAAGAGCGGACCACAATATATCTCCCCTGGTGACTGAACGGGAATTTTCCTCCTCATACTGTTTAATTCGACGACCAATATAATCCCTTATATCCACAGAGTGAAGCAACTGATTGTTTAACTTCCAAATAGCCTGCCTGGAAGTATTAGGGACCAATGTGAGGGAGCAGAGAACCATGGCATGGTCTGAAAAATTCCCCGGGACAATACTACTATGCTCCAGGCCGGAAAGCAATTCACGGCTCACCCAAAAATAATCGATCTGAGATCTGGACTTATGAACCTCTGACACAAATGTATATTCCTTACATGAGGGGTATAAGACCCTCCATGGATCACTTAAACCCAAACTATTGGACAGGTCCCTAATAGCCCTCTGTGCAGGAGAGAGACCCTGATTTCGTTTACTATCCTTATCTAAGTCTGGAGTGAATGGAAGATTCCAATCACCCCCCAACACTATTGGAAGGTGGTGGAACGGATTCAAAACATTTAATAAATCTGTGAAAAACCCAGGAGTATCCGCATTGGGCCCATAAATACTACCAATTACTAATCTTGTTTGATTCAAAAGCCCAACCACAAAATGTACCGCCTTCCGGGTCCACTATTTTATTCTCACATATAAAAGGCAGACTCCTGTGAATTAAGCGCCACCCCTTCCAGTTGTGCTGCTTCCAGCCCTATATACCTGCCCAACAAACAGACACCTAAGCATATTTAATTCTTCACAAGTAGATGTGTTTCTTGTAAACATATTATCTGCCCTCTTTGTAATTGTAGATGCTTTAATATTTTATATCTCTTTTATTTTTGTCTAACCCCTTAACATTCCACGAATGAAATCAAAAGACTCCTCATCCACTAAATAGTCATCATAGAACCATCGAATCACTTTCTCAATCACTCCATACCCAATTCCATCCAACCCTCTGGGTGAGCAGATCTTCCAAACCCCCCAACCCCTAGACACCATCTCCCTACTAACACTCCCTCCAATCCTTCCCAATCATAACAGAAACCCCTTCCACTTCCAACACCAAACATCAATATATAGAAAACCCCAGGCCACCCACCCCAACCCTCCCCACATCTCCCACCCTCCTCCCTCCCTACACCCACTTGTCCATGACATTCATAGCTCCACAAGCTCCGAACCCACCCCTCCAGCCTCCCCACCTATAATACCATCGGAAACATCCTAGTCCACTTCAACCAGTTCTCTTAAAAGCCCTTTAAATATCTATACAATCTTCCTCTAAGAGAAAAAAACAGATAAAATAAACTAATACATAAGGCACAATCCGGTGCTAGAACCTGTCATTCCCCAAGTCAACCAACTACTAGCAGCACCCCAGCGACCTTCTCGGAGCGCAGAAGCTGCCATGTTCTCCCCCAAGCAATGGATTAAAAGGATCCCTAACAATTGAGCTTTAGTGCATTCAACACCCTGTAATATTAATAATAAAAGAAAATATGCTAAGTGCATAGGGGATTCCCCAAAAAAAAAAAAAAAACGTGTAAGCCCACCACATATCCCTCTGAGCTCAAACATTTAACCAGAAGCTGCAGGAAATGCAAAATAGCTGCCATAAAGATAAAAGTATATATATATAAAAAAAAAAACTATAGTCAAATAGTCGAGGATCCTTTGAGCAACCACATTCAGGCCTGAGCCCTGAGCTGTGAAAAAATATCCATCCAACTGCGCAGGTAACACACTGTATACCAGCTATCACTGAGGGGGCCTTGAAAAGGCAGGAAACCACAAAATTAAACAACCATCTGCCATTTAAGGTCTTGGCGACTCAAAAGCTCTGTCCATAGCAATAGTCACAATAATGCCAAAAATAAATAAGATTCCTTCAAGAGCCCACTATTCCTTGAATGATCGTATCCTCCCTCGTAGCATGTATCCAACTAATCTCTCCATCTCAGGGACTCCATTATTTTTCTGCCTTACGAACGCCCCCAAAGGGCCCAAAGTCCATAAGATTCCTCAATAATGCTGCCAACCACTTCGAGCTTAAATCTTGCTCCTCATGCTACTGTCAGCCGAAAGAGAGCAGGTGAAATTATAGCGATCAAACATAATTAGTTAAAGAACCCAGGTCTTTAATAATAGACGCCCCTCTAATCCAGTGCCTCATATCGCTTCACGGACTACTCCATCTTCAATTGAAGCCCCAGTTATTATCTGAAGAGTTCCGGGAGGGCTGCAGACAGTCCTTTCCGCGCTGCTGTGGCATCTTCAAAGGTAGACCATTGCCCGGAGAGGAATACTTGCAATCTGGCCGGGTATAACATTCTGAATCGAATACCCACAGGTATTAGCTTTGACACCATTGTGTGATACTCCGCCCTTCTCTGGCGGACTGTCAAGGGCAAGTCTTGTGTAATTCTCACCAGAGCCCCCTTCCACTTGACCTTCTTCAGCTCCTTCACTTTGTTTAAAATGAACTGCCGCTCCTGATAGTTGAGGAGACGCACTATCATGGTGCGCGGGGGGGAGCCAGATGGAGGGTCCACCCGTAATGCCCGATGCGCCCGTTCTACTATAAATTTATCACCGAAGGGCGTGGGGCCTACGATCTCTCTAAGAAACTGCTGCACAAACTGAATTGAATCAATTCCCTCCTCTCGCTCAGGCAGGCCAATAATGACAATGTTATTCCTTCTACTCCGTCCCTCCAGGTCTTCAATCTTTGTTTCCATTCTACTTAACTTCTGTCTCAGATTTACAATTTCTGGCTCTTGTTTATCGATCTTTTTTTCCAAAGATGTGACCCTCACCTCAGTATCCCCCGTGCAACGTGATAAATCCTCCAGAGCTATAGTCACGGCTTTAAGTTCTTCCGTCACAGCACAAAGCTCTGTGCGGAAAGGCTTAAACTCTGCAAGAAATTGTGCCAGTGTCAAAGGATCATTCTCTTGGCTCGTACACTCGCTGTCAGGCCTGCAGCCACCATAGACACCCCTGCTCTTCGGGCCAAATCTTTACCGGAGATACGGGCGGGTGTGTTTGGCTGCACTTCTCCGCATTTCCACCTCCATTAACGCCCAATTTTATGCTGAAAACTTCCCGGAACGTTACAAGCACCTGCTGGAATAAACTAAAGTCGCTGGCTTTCCAGAATCTGAACAAAATTAATTTTTAGAGAGGTAGGAGGCTGGAGCCGGCAGGTCAGGCTGCCTTCACAGAGCTAGCATCACGTGACTCCAACCTCAACCATGTTCATTGAAATGTTACACCAGGCAAGGCACACCCTGCAATGATGGGGAGCACCCTCATTGCAGTGGCGAAATTGTTTCAAGTAGGTGGCACGCTTTTGCAGTGCTGTCATAGACAGCATGCTGTTTCATTTGTGCCACAGAGCCCAGCCTGAAAAAGCAGTGGTGCCTTTGGCCACAACACAACCGCACCTCAAAAACCTGCCATCACTATACATTGTCTGTGCTGTGTGCTCAAGACAACATAAAAAGGACCATTATGGTACTGTAGAGAAGTTGCCATGAAGGTGTCTGAAGGACATCCCCCAACCAGTCTGCTTAAGCAATTCCCTCACTGTTTTAGAGGAGTGGGCTAGCCCGACAATGGCACCCACAGCTGAGACCAAGGTGGAAGGGCAGATCCTCAGTGATGCAGTACCAGGAAAGGGGGAAAGAAAATCCCAGAGGAGGAGGAAGCTTCTCTTGGTGGGGGACTCAGTTGCCCAAGGAGTGAAGTTAAGGGAACTCAGCAGGAAGGATAGGGAGGTAAAGTGCATTTCAGAAGGCACTGCATGGTGGGATGAGAAGGTGGATCAATAGGATCACAAGGGTAATGGCAAGGAGGGAGGAACTGGATGTTATCATCCACCTGGGGATGAATGACTTGGCAGGAGACAAAGTGGAAGTAGTTAGAATCCAAAAATATTTTAGGGAGTTGGGGGAGTCTGAAGCAAGTAGAACACTTCAATGAGGGAGTGTAGCGCAGTGGTTTAAGACTCTGAGCTGCAAACCTGGAGACCTGGGTTTGAATCCCACAGCCTCCATTTGCATACTGTGTGTCCCTGAGCAAGTTCCTTAACTTCCTTGTGCTCCCAGGTCACACCTATAAGCAAGCTTCAGCTTAGGGTGTCTCTCCTGGTAAAACAAAACAAAACACTCCATCTCCTTCTCAGAGGTGCAACCTGTCCATGGCAGGGGAAAGGCTAGGGCACTCCACATCCAGTAACTCAACTCCTGGTTGAAAGAATGACATGGAATGGAGTGTTATGGCTTCATGGGGGACTGGGGCCTCACCTAGATGAATGCAAGCCTGTATAAAGATAATGGCCTGCATTCATCAGGAAACGTGACCTGAGTACGAAGTGTGAATGCCTCAGTGACAAGCATTTAAAATGGCCGGGGGGAGTCAGGAAGGTCAGGTGACTTAGTATCACCCCCTGGGCATATGCAGGAAAATTAGTTGAAGTCTGGGACACTGAGAGCAGAAGCAGTGTGGGAAGCAGTGAATTCTAGGCCACTTAAGAAAGACAACTGGGGAGGGGGGGATAGAGCAGAGATGGGGAGGGGGAAGGAAGCAGGAGAGCAGCAGCAAAGAGAAGGAGGAGGATAGGATGCAAAACATGGAAGGCATGGTAACAAATGTCCGCAGCCTGGGAAATAAAATCCCAGACCTGGAGGCATTGATAGTAGAGGCAGGCCTGGACATACTAGCAATATCTGAGACATGGTACACTGTTAATCATGGGACACTGATGTACCATGTTATGCTCTGTTCAGGAGGGATGGAGGGTAAAAAAGGAGGGAGTGTGGTCCTGTACCACAGAGAGGCTATAAAGGAGACAGAGGTACAGGGTAGACAGGGGGAGACTGAGGCACTGTGGGTCATTCTTGAACCTGGCAAAGGCTCAGCAATATGAACAGGGGTGATCTTCAGGCCTTTGGCACAGGGGGAGGAAGTGAACAGGGAGCTTGTGGATGGAATACACAATATGGCAACGAAAGGTGAAGTCCTGCTGCTGGGGGATTTCAGTATGCCAGATGTGGATTGGTCCACCCAGGCAGCTGCTTCAGCCAGAGGCAGAAGCATCCTGGATTCCCTACAGGGGGCAGGTCTAAGGCAGCTTGTGCTTGATCCAGATAAAAGGCCATTCTTGACCTGATACTGACCAATGGGGACAAAATTCAGATATCTGTGTGGAGGGACAACTGGGATCCAGCAGCCACCACATAGTGTAGTTTAGCATGGAACTCAGGACCCAGTCCAGTCACATGACGGCAAACATTTTGGATTTCAAGAAGGCAGACATCATTGACATGGGGAGATACATCTGAATAGCCTTCTTTAGAAGCTTGTAAAAGGGTGGCATTCAGGTGGTATTACGAAACATAGAAGAATGAGAATAGAGAGGTGTAGCAGGTAAAACAGAGGGAAACAGGTAAGGTAATGTAGGGATCAACGGCTCAGATAGAAGAAAGCACAGCCAAAGGGTATCAGAAGAAGACCAGACTTTCTTCAGGTACATAAACAAGGAGAAAAAGGCAAGGGGAGGGATTCTGAGGATAAGGAGGATGACAAAGGGAAACTGCACAGAGGGGATTAGGCAAGCAATAATACCCAACAGGGTGGGCAATATTGGGCAATACCAGATGGCCCAGGGGCCTAATGAGGCCCGACACTGCAGGCGGAGGGACTTATTGCCCCAGGCGGTCTGGTATAGCCCATACCACCCACCCTGAAGGGTATTATTGCGCTTAGAAAATGGGCAACTGTATTTTATGTTTGTACAAAAATCATTTTTATGTGTAAATGTTAAAATGTTTTTGTTTTTTTTTTTTGAATAAAATAGTTCTTCCACCAACCTAGTTGTTCTACTCAAGCATCCACCATTTTAACTTTTTTGCTGGTTGCCATAGTTAAGTGTCTCCCCCCCACACACACACTGACTTATGTGTTAAAGCTCTGTTTTTTTCCTGTTAAGGTTTTCACTTTGCATTTGTTTTCTTTCTTTCCTCAGCTCTACATGCTGTCATCCCCCTGCCCTCTGTCACTGGAACAATCGCGGTAATTCTACTGGTACAGTGGCACCTGGAAGATCACCTCTTCCCTTCACCCCTGTGTCTACTTTTTTGGGGGTAGTTCTTTTAGTAAGAAGAGGCTGATAATTTAAAGGAGAGAATGTCCATCTATTGAAGCGCTGTGTCTGTCATAAGAAGACGCCAGGAGAGAGAGCGAGACAAGCTTTATTGGGGCTTCACTTTAGGATCACAGAGTCTGTGGAGAGCTGTGTCACTTTTGAAAACTTGATCGGACAGCTTAGATAGTAAGAACTTTTTTGGATTTTAGAAAAGCAGTTAAAATGTGTGGTGGTGTGAGACAGCGAAAGATCAGGAACTGACATGCGGTGTGTGTGTGTGTGTGCGAGGGAGCGAGCAAGAGACAGAGAGAGAGACTCTGTGAATGGACCATTGGGAATGAGAAAAATATACAAAACAAAATACCGCTACTGGGATATGGGTGGGAGGGGTGTGCGCGTGTGTGAGTAGTGGAGTGAGTGAATCAGTTACTGCAGTCATTCTAGTTATACAAATCGGAAGCAGCTTTGTTTTTTGGGTGCGAGGCGATGTCAGGCTGATGGAACAAGAGTGTGGTGCTCTGTGTGAGTGCAGCTATGAAGAGTTACTTGGGAGATGACGGTACTGTTAAAAAACAAAAAAAATAACACGTGTAGCGAGAAACTAGCTCTGGGAAGGTTGTATGAGGTTTAATCAGGCAACTGGCACAGAACTATGGAGATGGGGGGGCCAGTTTTTTCCCCTAGGTGAGAGAAAAAATGGTGGCAATTTAAAATTGAATTAGATGCTTTCCACCAATGAGAAAGCAGGCTGGGCACAAAGATACCTCAATGGGAGAAGGGGCACTTGGACTGACTCTTATTTTTAGCTGGGCATCTATTGTCTGATAGATGCCCACCTAAATAAGTGTCTTAGCCAGTCAGGAGAGAGAACTGTCTTTGCCCATTTTCTAATAAAAAGTATACATCCTGAACAGGTACTTCTACTGTTTTCTCAGAGGAGAGATACAGGGACAGTTCACCAAGCAGCAGCATTAACACTGTAGGGGGGAAGTGGACACAAGTCCATTTTCAAAGGAAAGAGTATTATTGAAGGGACTTCAGATTTTAGGGTGGACAAGGCCATAGGACCGGATGGATACATCGGGTATTAAGGGAACTAGGCAGGGAGGTGCTTGCTGTTCTACTCATGGCCTTATTCAGCAACTCACTGGAAACAGCAGTGGTTCCAGAGGACTAGAGGAGAGCAGACATAGTTCCATTTTGTAAGAGCATCATTAGGGAGCAGGCTAGCAAATATAGCCTGGTCTGTCTTACATGAGTCAAGGTGAAATTAATGGAATCCATACTAAAAGACAGACTGTTAAGAGTATCTTGAATCCAGTGGGCTGCAAGACCACAGGCAGCACAGATTCACAGGGGAAAGGTTATGCCAAATGAATCTGGTAGATTTCTTTGACTGGATGACCAGGGAAATAGATAAGGGGAAAGCAGTGGATATGATTGAGCCAGAGTTTAGCTAGGTCTTCAGCACTATGCCACACAGGAGGCTGATAAAGAAACTGAATAGCCTAGGGGTGGGATCCAAAATGGTTAATTGGGTTCAGTGTGCTTGTGCAACTGGTTTTGTGCTTGTGTAACATAGATAATCTTTGGCTGTTCACCTCTCTCTATCCATGGGATATACCACCCTGTATGGGTATGAAGGGTAGAAACCCGTTCCACCCCATTGAGGTGCCACAGGAGTGATTCCCTTGGCTAATGGTACCTTAAGAAATAGCCCATGGGAAAGAAAGGAATGCTGCTAGAGAAGGAGGAGTAGATGGAGGGGCAAGGAAAAAATGCTTGTGTGTAGAGTGAGGAGAGCAGCCCTTAAATGGGCTGAATGGGAATGTGTCCAGTTACACCGCCCCCTTAAACTACAGACTGTAGTCTTCCAATTAGTACAGTAGCTAGTAAATAGATAAGAAACAGAGGGTGGTGGTTAACAGCACTCATCCTAATGATGGGAGAGTGATCAGTGGGGTACCACAGGGCTCGTACTGGGACCAATCCTTCAGAACATAGAGACACTGCAGAAGAATTGAAAGGAAGGTATGTCTTTTTGCAGATGATATCAACACTTGCAACAGGGTAGACACTGAGGAGTGGTGAAGAGAATGATCAGGGATCTTGTGAATTTTGAAGAGTGGCAAAAAGCATGGCACTTGGATTCAATGCCAAAAAGTTCAAAATCATGCACCTAGGGCATAGGAACCAAGAGCTGAGTATAGGATGGGGGGGGGGTTATTGACAGTCAACAAACCAGAAAGGGATCTTGGGTTTTTTATGTCTGAGGTCTTCAATGTGGTACTGTTGCAAAGTAGTGAGTAGGGCTAGTGGGATGCTGGGGTGTGCAGGGAGGGAATCTTCATCAGAAGGATGGAGGTGATGTTGCCAGACCCCACCTAGAGTGCAATGTAATTTTGGAGAACAAACCTCAGAAAAAATCATAGACAGGGTGGAGGAAGTCCACAGGAGGGCAACTAAAATGGTGCAGGATTTACATGAGAAACCCTAAGAGGAGAGACACAAGGATCTCAGCATGTACACCCTAGAAGAGAGGAAAGAGCAAAGTGACATGATACAGGTCTACAGGTATCTTACAGGAGTGAACAGGGTCCGGGGAGTCACTTTCAAATGTGAAAGAGCACCAGGACCAGGGGGAACACAATGAAACTGGGGGGTGGGGCAAGAGAGAGATGTGAAAAAATATTGGTAGATACCTGGAACAGATTACCAGCTGACGTGGAGGAGGCTAAAAACAGTAGGGGGCTTCAAGCATGTGTGGCATAGACATAGCGGTATATTAGAGAAGAGGTGGGAGGGTCAATGGAGATCAGACAGCATGTGAGGAGGAAGATGAGGCAGGAAACATCTAGGCAGACTAGGTAGGCCAAGTGGTCCTTTTCTGATGACAAGTTCAGTGTTTCTATGTTTATGATTGCACACCTACTATAGAAACAGCTTTTACTACAGTAGGCATCTGATTGTGAACTGTCATTCAGTTGGTGGCTGCTTTGGATGTGAGTGGAGGGTCTGTGCTGGTCACCGTACACCATAGGTTGGGGGCAAGTGGGGGCAGTTGTAGTGGTACTGGGTGGGCTGCTCGGGGGGGGTATATATTGTACTTATGGGACAGGGGAACCACTCAACACCAAGGATCTGGTATGGAAGAATGACAGCTCTTGCCAGACTACTAATTGGGACACGTGGGGAACCCTGGTCTGGATATCAGCCAAATGGTACCAAGGAATAACTGATCTTATCAAGTGTCTGATTGGGGCCCAGTTGATCAGTGGTGGGGGGTCTGCTGTCTGTTGGACACATGGGACAGATGTTTTATTATGCAGGCATGCAATTTGGGGGGGGGGCACTGGACACCGGGACAGTTATGCCATGTACCAGTGGAGGGACCAGGGCTAGTTGTAGCCAGACATAGCCAGGTGTTGGGAGTGTAGGAATGCACAGTCCATAACACCTGGTTTGGGGAACCAGTAACTAGTGTTCACTAATGGATAGCTACACCTCCCCAACCCTCACAGCATGCCAATGTGCCTATGCGCAAGGTGCTGTCAGCTGCTTTACACAGGTGCACAAGGATGGATTAGGGCCACTTACAAATGGGCTAGTGACTTGGTAACCAAGTAATCATATGACCCTGTGCAGTACTATACTGCTTTAGAGGTGCAAATTGGGATTAGCAAGTTGATATCCTGTCTAACACTCACAAAAAACCTTGAATATTCTGCTTTAGGGCTTTTTAAAACCATTGTAACTCTGTCAAATGAACAAGGAAACACCCCAGAGTTGTGGTTGGTGACGGTGCACCTTGGCCTCATACCCACTGCTGGGCCCCACCCACCTGGGTCCCAATCCTCTGAGTGCCTCCTCTGGCTGGATGATACTGGATGTCTTGGGTACCAGAAGAAGTGGCAGTTCCACCCTATGAATAAGCCTGGGAGGTCTCTCGCCAGGTGGAGGTAGGCATTAGTGGAGCCTTGGGAGGGGACCCAGAGTGTGGAAATGGGAGCAGGATAGGTGGGAGAGAACTGGGGATGATGCCTGAGAGAGGACACATCTCCGGTGATCAGAGGAAAAAGAGTTGGTAAAAAAAATAAAAAAAAACATTTCCCAAACAGCACTCCCCCTTTTGATTTGAACCCAAATCATCTTTTGATAATGCAGCCACCAAACTACCTGACTATCTAACTGCTGCAGGTATTACCAAACCCAAACCCACTGGTATCAGTTCAAAAAAGATGCCCTGAATTTTGTCCCCGAATACCTAAATGCCAAGAGGCAGGCCTGAGGTTCAGCTGGTTGGCTGACATTGGCACACCCACCTGAACCAAACAACCCCCCAACATGTTTCCCTTGATGTTTTTAAATCTTGAACTGGCTTTCAGCACCAATGGACTTAAACACAGATAACTATATATATATATATATATATATATATATATATATATATATATATATATATATATATATATATATATATATATATATATATATAAATATTCTAAGTGCAGGGCAATTCCTGCCCTCACTCACAGCTCTGCTGTATTAGTCCTAGGATGGCACACATGACTGAAGTCCTGGAGAGGATGGATCAATAGACACAGAATCAGGACTGATGCTTAACACTTGAAGGTGTGGAAGCTGCAGCTTAGATCTTCAGTGCGACCCAAAGTCTTGCAGCCCTGCCACTCCCAGCCCACAGAGGCCCACTGTAGGGCATCACACAAGACCCACCAGCCACAAGGGACCCAAACATGGGAGCGTGCCCAGGGTCTGGCTCCCCTACAGGTCAGAGCACCCCAGCACCTGGGCACAGACCCACAATTCCTTACCGCCAGCAGCCCTACTTGATAGGGGTCAGCAAGCTCTCCACCTAGCACGTTTAGGATTGATGCCTCAGATAATTTCCATTCTTTCCTCAGTTACCTGCTACTCTCTGTAGTCAACAAGTCTCATCTACCTTCTCGAATATCAGGCTCTGGGGACACTGTGCAGAGTCTGAAATTCCAGGGATTTAACACAACAGTCTCCCATCTTGCTGCATCTCAGGAGCAGACAGCAGGCACCCACCCAGACAGCCCCCGCTCATCACGCTGCCCCCACAGTCTTTCAACTCCATCACAGTGGCCACTCTTGTGCTCTGGCTCATGCACAAGTTCAGAAAATCTTTTTCAAAAACACATCAAGAAAGTCCCATTTCTCACCATGCAGGTGCTAGTCAACTCCAGACAGAAGAGGCTGTCTTGTCAGCTTCTTAAAACCTGGGTTCAAATCCAGTTTTCATGTACATTTTCTACAATCCATTTTTACTGCCAAAAAACAGTCCTTTAACCTTGTCTTTTCCTTTTCCTGTTGACGTCTTGTCATTGCCAGGGTCAGACAGAACCTTTTACACTTTTTCTTCTCTCATCAAAAATCTTTGATCATCCATGTTTCACCGATGTGGTGCAGATAAAACTGAAGAAGCTTTCTCCCCATTCTCTTGACACAAAATAATTTTCTTAATTCTTTTTCTCAATCCATTTAACCTGTACTCTGAACAATTTCATCGCTGTGGTTCAACTACTCTGGCAGCAACAAAATAATGCAGATCTCCCTCTCTGCAGAGCTGCCCACAAAATCCTTTCTTTTCTCTCTAGATGGGGAAATGCACAACCAGCTCTGGGGGACAGATGGCTGGCAGCACCCCTCACAGCCCCACAACCCCACCTTCTCCCTAGGGGCAGGAGACCTCCTCCATGTGGAGGGGCTCCCACAAAACTGAACTTTGAAAACAAAGTTCTTCCCCCTTGGGAGCTTTCTGGCAGCGACCCATTGGCAGGAGCAACTGTCAACCAAAATTAACATGTACAAGGTTCCCGCGACATCTCACTGGTTGCTGAAAAAGGCGCACAGACTGTCCCCAGTATTTCCCCCCAAGAGTCTTCACTGAAGTTCTTCTCTTTAGTAGTCTCTTCCCTCTGATGGCCTAACAAGCAATTTAGCATTTCTAGTTATTTTCCAGCCAGTCGCTAATGCTGAAACTTGTTTTCCCCAGCACCATATAGGCTGAGAATTGAAAGACTTTGCCTGTAGTTCAGTGACCAAGCAGCCAGCCACTCCCACTTCCTGGGCTATATAAGCAGTTCCTCTCAGCCTCACTGTGAAGCATTTTGTCTTTGCAGCTGGAGGCTATGTTGGTTTGTCTTACTAGCTGGCTGGGGCCTACCCCCCCCCCCAAGCTTGCTGTTTCTGTGTATCTCTACTGGACTTCAGTGTTTGTTTTCCTGCTTCTGGTTTGTATCTTTCCTCCGGCTGTGTGCTTCCCTATGTTTTCTTTCTTGTTTTTTTTTGGGGGGGGGGCTTTCTCTGTTTTGCTGTGTTTTGGTTTCCTCTTTTGTGGGGCTTTTATTTTTAAAACTCCTAGCATACTGCTACTACACAGCTCATTCTGCTTGCTTTTAGTTACAACTCTCAATTTACTGCACTGCAGCTGCAAACCTACTCCAAGCTCATGCTATTGCTTTAACTTACCTACAGCTTCAGCCACTGCTGACTGTTTACTTTAATTACTATTGTACCCAGTGCCTGTGTTTTAACACTGTACTCATTTAACTACTGCTGTACAGGCCCACTTGCTTCCTGCTGCTGCACTGTTTATACCTATTCCTATTCTACCTTGTTTACTCTGAGGTTAGCTGAAGCTCCTGCTGAGGCTATTAAACTAGCTTTTATATCTGCATGTGGTTCTCGGCCTTTCATAGCTTCCTTGTTTGTCCTACAGCAGAGACTGTGAGGTGTTTGGAGGGCCTGTGGCCTATGTGGTTAATTAATTTTGTTCTAAATCCTGTCTTCGCTGCTGAAAATCCTCAGAGTTTGTCACCTTGATTTGGCTATTCATGTCTGGCTGGCTTGCTCCTACCTCAGTGCTCTTTTCTTGCTATACAGTTGTTATGCAGGTCCACCTATTACTACTACTACTACTGCTTACTGACCTTTCAGGTCCCCATTTACTTATTCAGCCATTCCTCCTTGCTTACACAAACCATTGCTTTATGCCTATCGCCATCCCCTCGGCTTCGCCTGGGATTCTACTGCTCTCAGTCTGCATCGACCTTGCAAGGTCTCAGCACTCAATGCTCATTATGATTTCAACATGCCGTGCTCATTCAGCTCACCATCTTTACAGCTCTCAATCAATTCTGGGGCATGCCAGCCATTCTAATCTGCTGCAGGTTCTTGCAGCTGACCATCTCACTCTGCATTTAGTCCGCATCATTGAGAGTGTCAAACTTGGGGCAGGATCCTTCTCACCTGGCCCATAGCTGGGAATGTCCTTGCCCTGGGCTTGGCTTTAGCTGCCTGCTACATGACAGCAGCTCCTGGTGTAGAATTTAAGACTAGCAGTGAAGTGTGGTTACGATTATCTCCTTTGGCTCTAGTGTTCCACTATAAAGGTTGGCCATTGACTTTAGTGGTTTCCCTAGCAAGGCACCTTCACCGCATTCTCCCCACAACTGCCTCTGGTTCACCTGGTTTGATTTAGGGTGGGAAGGCCAGGTGAGTGCCTCAGCAGTTGTTGATCTCCTCCTGCGCCTTGGATGCTCATATTGTTGCAGAGTTTTCTCGCAACCTTCCATGATGGTCCCGCTAGAGGGTTTGAGTGAGAGCCTTCCTCCAAATTGGAATATTTCCACCTCCCTTTCATTGGGTTTTCCAAATTGCAGCTGCAGAGATGTCACTAAATACATTTTCCCAAGCCTGGAGGGGAAGGCGCCTAGGCCTTGGAACCCCAGAGATTTCCTCTTTATAGGTTTTTTTTCCTCTCCTCCATTGCCTCAGGTCATAACACTTAGTTAACATAGTTGTTTCCCCTAGTTTCCTTAGGTAGGTTGCATTGTTGGATGGAGGTGGAGGATGTCCTGCTGTTCTCGCTCTCCTAAGGGGAGCCCCTTCTCTCATACAAGCCATCACTATTCTTCTCTACTACTATGTTGCGGTAGCTGCTTCTACGTCACTGTTACTGCTTGCTTATATGCATCATGTTGCCTCCTTTTGGGGTTGATGCTACATTTCTTTTAGGGATTCCTAAGGTACCTTTAGCCATGGGAACTGTCCCGTGGCACCTCTAGGGGCGGAACCCTCTCTGAGAGTTCCTTGCTTTCGTACCCCTACAGGGTGGTAATTCCTCTGGAATAGAAAGTGTGAATGGCCACAACCAAACTAATGCAGTTACATAAGCATAGCACTATACTGGCTGCGTAGGTCAATGACTTGAAAGACTTTGCCAGTAGTTCAGTGGCCAAGCAGCCAGCCACTCCCACTTCCTGAGCTATATAAGCAATTCCTCTCAGCCTCACTGTGAAGCATTTTGTTTTTGCCCCACCATCCTCCCCTCCTCCTCTCCTCCCCCAGTGGCAGTGCTCTCTCCTTAGGGAGATTCCTAAGGTACCTTGAGCCACGGGAACCATCCTGTGGCACCTCTAGGGGCAGAACCCTCTCTGAGAGTTCCTTGCTTTCATACCCCCTACAGGGTTGTAATTCCTCTGTAATAGAGAGTGCAAATGGGCCACAACCAACCTAATACAGTTACATAAGCATAACACTATACTGGCTGCGTAAGTCAGTGAAATATGTGTAGTATAACAGCAGCAGGAATGAGGAATAAATGTTCTAACTCTACCTGGATAAGGTGAGTGGGGAACTACCAGACTACCAAATAATTATTTTTTTTATTGTGTCCAGAACTGACAGTGCGTGTATGTGTGTTAGGGGGTTGCTGGCAGGCTGCATTTGTGCAGTTAAAACATGATTCCCAGAATCATTAACTAGCACTAACCACACAGTGTGTTAGCACTTCAAGAAAGCATTTAATATACCTGTACGCCTTATATGCATTAGAGTAACCCCCAGTTGTATGAGCACCTGGTTGCAATTAGAATTCCTGTGCAAAAAAAAAAAAAATATATATATATATATATAGTGCCACATTAACAGGTTAGCACTGCACAGAAGAATGTTTTTTAAAATAGTACCAGCTATGCTTATCACAATGCAGTGCTAATTCTGTTACAGTGGTATGTGGGCCCCCATTTTCAGATTAGTGTTGTTCACTCCTAAGTACTGCACCTGAGAGAGCACACAGCCACAGAAGGTGGTGGTAAATGGCACTCACTCCAGTGAGGAGAGAGTGACTAGTAGGGTGCCGGAGGGCTCAGTAATGGGACATGTCCTCTTCAGTGTCTTTATAAGTAGCATAACAGAAGAACTGGAAGGAAAGATGTGCCTTTTTGCAGATGACACCACAGTCTGTAATAGCGTTGATAGGTGCAGATGGAGAGAATGAGTGGGGACCTTAGAAAACTTTAGAGTGCTATGGACATGGCAGCTCAGGTTCAAAGCCAAAAAGTGCAAAATCAAGCATCTAGGGACTAGAAGTCTAGAGGCTTGGTATAAAATGTAGGGGGAGGTACTTATGGTCACTAAGGAAACCTTTTATATAGCACTGTGCACTGTATGCAGTAGAGGATTACTCATTTGCATGGCCGTAGTAGTATATATGCACATGATCAAGGTAGCATCAGGTGATGCTGAATATGACACCGATCCAATCATGCTATTCCCACAGTGTAATGTTTAGCTCTGCACGCTAACCTTCTGAAAATGGTACCCTAATAGACTAAAAATCCTGACCGATGCCTCTTAAGATGCAGAAGGTAAACATAAAAGGGTTATCTTATCTGTTTAAGTATTGTTTTATCATATTTTGCTTGCAAAACCTTTATTTGATTTTATAACATTGTGATGTGACTTAAAATGTTTATGACAGACTAGTTAAAATACTTTTTTCTTCTTTTACCTACATGCTGTCTTTATTTACTTATAAAAACACAGTCTGGTGGGATGGCCAAGCAGCTTGGTGGTGATTGCACTGCCTCCCATGCCAGTGGCCCAGTTTTGGGGGTGGACCTGGGTTGCACAGGGGTTAGCTGGGTGGGGAGATATGATTGAGCATCTCAGGGAACGCTCTCCTCTCAACGAGGAAAAGCCTGACCACCCCGCTCTTCAACATCTACCTAGCTGAGGAGGGCTGGCAGGGCAGTGGAGTTGCATAAGTAGGAGGGCTCAGGCAGGCATAAAGCAAGTATGTGTCTTTATATGCAGTTGCATCATTGCATGCTTGGCTGCCCAGGGGATAAAACCAAAGGTAGAAAACCCCCAATGGTAGAATGATCCAGCAACCTGTTATAGATTCTGCACTGCTAACCGGGCTTTGCTCCTGTCTTAATATGTCTCCCCTTGTCAGTGGTCCTGGCCCTCCCCTTCCTGACCCCAACACAGGGGATATGTGTGTGGGGGATCTCAGTGTAAGTATGTCCTGTGGATGGTAAGTGATTGGGCTGGACATGTCAGTGGGTAAAGGGGTAACAGGGTGACTAAGGAGATAAAAATCTCTATGGGGGAAAAAAAGAAATAAAACACATTTTGAGAAGCTCAAACCCCAAAACAGACTGTGCATGCCTCCAGTGAGGCATTACAGTACAGTTATTTAGTAAAACAATGCAAATTATATGCATATGCCAGCTAAACTCCTGATGAGAACTGAATACTGAGGGATTGCAGCAAAAATCATTTCTTAACCAAGAAACATTTATTATACAAAACATTAAAATAAAAACTTAATCAAAACATAGTCCATAGAGTACAAACTAGCAACGTTTTTGGCTTACAGCTCCTGAAATGCTTCCCAAGCATTCAGCTCAGATAAGTTGCTGGACTTACACAGTAATTAATTACACATAAAACCAATCAACAATTTAACTTGGAAAAATGCGTGCAGCCCCCTATGTATACCGGTATGTTAGGAATATCCTGTTTTAGCTTCCTATACAAATGTGCTGTCTAACAGTAAATGAATGCAGCACTTATTTAAAAGAATAAACTAGAGCGTTTTAAATTAGTTCTGAAAGTTTCTTTTCACATCACAACGTTCTGAAATTTGATTAAAGGTGTGCAAGCAAAACAAGATGTAAAATCCCATAAAGCAGTAGAATAAGTGATAGCCCTGTTTTGTTTACCTGCTCTGCATTTTCAAAAACATTCTCTCATCAAGCCAGCAGCTAACTGAATGCAGCAGACAAGCAGTTCAGTAGCACACCATTTAAGGGGGAGGGGCAGGGGGATGGGTCGTTTCAGAACATAGTCCATTTGAGTATATAGTTTGTTTCAGTATACAGTGTATGTGAATTTTTCAGTCTACAGTGCATGTGTTTCACAACATAGTGTATGTGTTTCACCATGTAGTGTATTTGTTTCAGTATATAGTGTATGCAGATTTTTCAGTGCATAGTGTATTTATTTCAATAGATAGTGTATGTATTTCAATATATAGTGTATTTGTTTCAATATATAGTGTATGTGCATTTTTTAGTGTGTAGTGTATGCATTTCAATAGTGTATGTATTTCAATATATAGTATATTTATTTCAGTATATAGTGTATGCAGATTTTTCAGTGCATAGTGTATTTATTTCAATAGATAGTATATGTATTTCAATATAAAGTGTAGATGTTTCAATAAATAGTGTATTTGTTTCAGTATATAGAGTATGTGCTTTTTTCAGTGTGTACTGTATGCATTTCAATAGATAGTGTATGTATTTCAATATATAGTGTATTTGTTTCAGTATATAATGTATGAAGATTTTTTCAATATATAGTGTATGTGTTACAATCTATAGAGTATTTGTTTCAGTAGATAGTTTATGTAGATATTTCAGTCTGTAGTGTATGTATCTCAATATGTAGTGTATATGTTTCAGTACATAGTACATTTGTTTCAGTATATAGTGCATGTGGATTTTAAGTACTCAGTACGTGGATTTCAGTAGATAGTGTATGTATTTCACTATACATTGTAATAATAATAATAATAATCTTTATTTTTAGTGTGCCTTTCAAAAAATCAAGGTGCAGAACAGGTGTTAAAATAAATCCAAATAACATATCATAAAATTCAATAAAATAAGTAATGACATCCACATAATAAATAATAACATCAGATCGATGTAAGCATTTCACTATATAGCATATGTGTTTCACTATATAATATATGTGTTTCAGTATATAGTATATGTATTTCACTATATGATGTATATATTTCAGTAGATACTGTATGTGGTTCACTACACTGTGTATGTATTTCACTATATAATGTATATATTTCACTATATGATGTATATATTTCACCATATAGTGTATGTGTTTTACTATACAGCCACAGATTATGAATTATGTCCTTAACAGCTTGCCATAATTATAGCCCAGTACAGATACAGTCTTTGTTTTACCTATTATAACTCAGCTGAGCTACAGTTTTTAGTGTGGTATCTTTCTATGGATTTTGAAGCTTATTGAACTGAGACAGTGGCAAGTTACATGATTCACCCAAAGTCACACAATGAGAAAGTGATTTTCATGGGATTTGAACCTGGATCCTTGTTCACAGTTTTGTACTTTGATTGGTGCCAAACTAAAGGCATGGGCTAAGACCATTGTAAAGTCAACAGTATCAGAAAGCAAACACTTCTGATGCAAACCCTGCCATTAAGTAGAGATGCTGTGAATTTGAACTTCACCTGTGAAGTGACTGCTTAGTGGCTGAAATTCTACTTCATGAAGCTTTACAAGATTTCTACATTAGAAACTTAAACTTTGCCACACTTATGAAACATTTTATGCAGTGGGCATATTTTCAGCAAAGTGGCCACATCATGAGCAAAATTTCATCAATTCACTTAAAAAAAGGCAACTTGGCCAGTCAAAACTTTATGAAGTCCACAAATACACACTTCATGAATTCCACAGAATTTGCTAATTTTGGCCGCTTTGTCAATCCCTCCAATTAAGTTGCGGTTTGTTTTAAATAAAAAAAAACATCTGAAAATGTAAAGCTTTTCAGAAAAAACATTCTGTCAACTATATTACACTGCTGGAATAACAAGGGCTTTTCTGCTAGCTCTCAGCCAAACAGAAGTCAGTATTCTGAAGAATTAGATGCGAGCAACTGCAGTCTTGGACTAAACCCACATGGGATTGTTTTGCTCAAAGTAAGAGCTATTTCATGATGTTTCATCATGATGACAACCCTTTAATTGAATTTTTTTTCAGATAAGTTTATATTGAAACAGAAGGAGTCTCACAAGGAATGGCTTTCAGAAATCCTCTGCTTTGCTCTGACTGAAATCACAAAAAGCTAACCATTTTAGTTGCCCATTCAGTGTTTGTGTCTGTTTGTGAAAAAAGACTTCCCAAGGGAAGATCAGCAATACTAAAAAAAAGAAACTGAAGAAAGCTGAAAATCTTTGCAGAATCAAGGAGTTTGTGTGGCTGCTGACAATGGGCTTGGCCCGGCATAGAGCTCAAGGTGGGTGTGGGTCACACTCCAGCTCTGAGGCCCAGCACTCATTTCATGGAGTAAATTAACACCACATAACCCGCTCCTGCTTAAAAACTGCTGCTTCTGCCTTAAAAAAATGTAGAGCCATCATTATCTGCATTATTCACACTCGTGGCTGAATCCAGGGATGTTCCAGAACATGTCCAATAGAATATTCAAATAGAGATATAGAGGATTGTGTATGAGCAAGCATACACAACAAGGCAGTTGTGATCGAGAGGTTTCCGTGGTAACCTGAGACCTCGAGAGCGTAGCTCGAGAGGTCAGTTTCCTTGGAAACCTCAAGATTGCACAACTGCCTTGTTTGTGTATGGTTGCTCATACACAATCTTTTATAGTGTATGGGCAACCATAAGCAGTACTCGGTGAACATTCGGTGAAAAAAAAGCTTACTTCTGTGTCTGCCGCCAAAGGCTTGCTTCCGTGTTGCCGTGCGCCGCTCTATTGCGCATGCGCGTATGTGTTCGATCTTGTTGTGCTGCACCGGTGACGCACTGGGTGCAGCACAACAAGATCATGATGCACCGAGTGCAGGACAACAACGCTGTTCCAGGCATGGATTTCCATGCGGAACAGCGTTCCACCATACACTATAAAACAGTAATTCACAGAGTTAAGTGGTAAGTTTGATTTAATGGCAAAAAACATAGTGGACATGGTTATAAAAGTTGATGGAAACAAGGAAAAAATCACTCTGCTTGAAAATGACTTGCTAAATACATGTAATGCTGTCACTTCTTTAAACAAAGCTCATGAAGTCTTTGTCAGGGAACAGGTTAGCCTGTATTGAAAAATGGAAAAGATTGACAACTTGCTAAGAGAAAGAAATATATAGGTTTTGGGGCTACCTGTTACCTTTGGGACTAAAAATGTATTCCAGGACATTCTGAGTTTTTTATGTACTGTGGTTGGAAAAGATGTTTCTGTGGTTTGAGCTTTTTGCATACCTGTTCATTCAGCTACTGGCAGACAAGCTGCCAATGACCTCAGAATTCTATTAATTTAATAAGACCTACACAAATTGTTACCCTGGCATCTACAATGGAGAAAGAATTGATATTAAAAGCAGCTAGAGAGAAATGCTTTTTTCAATACCAGGACTACAAAGTACAGTATCTCGCTACCCAGATTTTTCAAGGGACACTGAAAGGCATTGTAACTGCCTGTTAATACTTTCTCCCAGCTCTATTGGCATTTGGAGCTCAGGGTCTACATATTCAAAAGTTAGCATGGGCTAAATGGTGTGTTTGCACCTGCAGACCAGTTTTTGGGTATGCCATTGTAACAGTGATGCTATTACAATGAAACACCCACAGCAACAGAAACTCATTCAATACCTGCAGTGTTGAATGGGTTGTCAAAGCGATGAACAGTTTCATCAACTCCTGGAGTTAGCCGTTCTCCCAAACTCATGCCATCCCCCCGGAGTTGGTATCTATAAGTCCGGGGAGTGCGGGGGCAGAGCCCCCCACATGGGGGTGTGTGAGTGGGCACAGCCCCCCGCATTACCACAAAACAGGTGTCAGTGTGTTTCCCAATTCCCGATTGTGGTCAGAACCTGGCGGTGTGGGGGTTGTTGGCAACAATATGTGGCTGTGGGGGAGGTCAACGAAATTTGTTTCGCTGTGACGTGGTGGAACCCAGTTTTTGCACTCAATTCCTGGGTGTGGTCTACATTCAGAGACCCTCACAGCATGGACAAAACCTGTTAGTGCCAGGAAGGTCACGTGATCTAGGTACTGACTGCAGGCTTCTCTCGGTTGCTCCAGCCACCCGATCGCTAATTACATTTAATTTTACGTTTCAAGTAAAATAAAAAGTTGGCAAAGGAGAAGAGAAAACCCCTAAAAGACTTCCCATGCTTTGGGTTTGCACATTAGCTCGAATGGAAGTCGAGATGAAGAAAAGCCTGCCCAAAAGGACACCGCCTGCCACCCCTGAAAAAGGCCCTAAGAAGCCTAGGCCTGCAAGTGTAGCTGACCCTGGAGAGGTAACTCCTAATCCCACCGAGCAAGAGCCGTTAACCTTGGCTAGATTCCTAGCTGAATTTAAGCCTTTCAAGGAGGAGATTACTTCTTTGACGGCTGAAATTAAAGCGCTGTCATCTACTTTGGAAGAACTAGCACGGCGAACCTCGGATTCTGAAGTTAAAATTCACTCCTTGGAAAAAAGAGTTAGTGAAATAGAGGGGGAGTTAGTTGCTACGAAGCAGAAGATTACTAAGATGGAATCTAAGCTGGAGGACCTTGAGGATCAAAGCAGAAGAAATAATGCAATCCTGATAGGATTGTCTGAAGCCGAAGCGGGGCAAGATGTGGTTACTTTTATCCAAAAGTTTGTGAAATGTGTTGCTGGTCCCTCACCTTATGGGGCTAAGTATGCTATAGAGAGGGCACACAGAGCCCTTAGACCACCTCCCCCATCTGGATCACCCCGAGACCTCTGATCTTCAGATTCCTCAATCACCTTGTACGCCAGCATTTTCTGAAGAAAACCAAAGAAGTGCAAGGTATCACCTGGGAGGGCAAGAAAGTGAGAGTAGCCCAAGATCTTCTAGCTACGGTCAGGCAGCGACGTTCTGCCTTTCACCCCTATGTAACAAAGCTAACAGCAGCCGGAATACAATTTAAAATGTTGTACCCGGCTCGTTTACAAGTTTATATTTAGAGTGCCTGGCACAGCTTCAATGATCCAGAGGCGGCTCGCACTGGATTGAAGGAATTGCTCCCTGAACTCTTCCGAGAAGTTTGAGTTACATCCATAGCCAATTTTGAATTTAAAAGCACCTTCGATGTTGTGGTTTGGGAAATCAGCTTTTGAAGGTCACCATATTTTACTGAGAGAGGAAAAGTCTGCTGGGCAATAACAGCTGCTACCCCTTTCTCTCTTCTTATATTCTCAGTAGAGTGAAGACATGAGAAACCTGCTAATTTCCTTTGAGATCAAGCAGATTTGATCTGAATGAACAAGCTGTGTAAATCCTCTTAATAAGGGACACATTTTATGTTTAGCTCCCGATAAAGGAAGGAAATATAGGTTGGTTGGCTTTCAGAGGGGAACAGCAGGCTAACTGGTGATTACTTAAATTGTGTTAAAATTGATTACATGGGGCACAGAATGGACCCTCCTCCTGAAGTTAATCGTTAAGGGGCTGCAATTGTGTAAAGCTAGCTCGTAGTATAAATATCCCTGATTCTCAATATTTTAGAAGTTAAGATTACACCACAATACTCTGGTTAACAAGGCAGCTTCAGAGCCTTACATATTTATTGTTAGAAATAAAACTGAAAGCTGAAGAAGTATTAGGGGGTTTAGCAAATTGGCTTCCTGGTTAGTGCACAGTTTGCACTAAAACTGGCAGGATAATGCTATCTGAATAAAAAAAGGTTTAGATTGCAAGAGAAATTAAATTAAGCTTTATAGTTTAAAGTTATTTTCCTTTTTACTCCCAAAGTAAGGGAGCATTGCTGGTATGGCTCAGACTGATCGCTAGAGGGAGTCAGCGGTCAATCTTAGATTTTTATATAGCAGGCTGGTAATACATATATTAGATACATAGGATTTAAACTTGAAATTCAACTTTTAAGGGACTGCATATACTTTGATCCAGCATATGCCGACTTGCTGGGGATCTGTAAATTATAAAAGAACCCGCAGTTTTAAAATTCAATGTGCAGTTGATAGTTATCTGTAATGGGTCAGAACTGCTCTATGGGTTACTAAATAGGCATTTTTTCCGAAGTCAATTTTTTTTTCTTTTAGGGATTGCAATCATAGCAACCTAGTTTGTTCTACATGGAATTCTGATCCCCAACCTTAATGATAAAGACTACATTGTAGTATACCGGATGGGAGGACACATTCAGAATTTTCTACCTTTTCTTTTAGGTATGGAAGTGAGCACTGGAAAGTCCAGTGCAGTCCCCAAATGGGTTTCCTAGTGTCCAGACAGGATATACCAAAGCAGGTAGGATAATGTTATTAGGGACTAAAAGGGGCTGGCTTAAAAGGAAAATTAGGTTAAGTTTTAAAGCGAAAAACATATTCTCTTTTGGCACCTGAGGTAAGGGTGCATTGTTGGTTTTGTTCACTGCGATCCCTATAGGAACCAGCAGACTAGGTTATGCTTCTAAATAGTAGGCTGACACTATGTATGTGGGCCTTAAAACTGATTTAATTTGAAAGTCAACTTTTAAGAGGTTGCAGGTAGATCATTTCAATATGTTTTACTTTCTTGGGGGTGTTTTTCTTTTTTTCAAACTATATAAGGAACCAAAGCATTCAAATCCAATCTTGAGAGAGATACACCCAATTGGGCTTGGTTTAAACTAAGTCTATATGGACTCTTTTTGGACTGTATTAGTTTTTAAAACTTGTTCTGAATGATGTCCAAAACGTATCTGCCTTGCCCATTATTCTTATATTTAAGATGAGGGTTATCTAAGGGTGGCTGGAGGGAGGGAGCAAAGGTATTGGTATGCTGCAGAGCAAAACCTGTGATAGATTGGATGGGGAGGGGAGGAGGGTGGGTCATTTTTGGTTATTTTTTCCAAATTGGTTGGGGGGGAGGGTCAAGTGGGGTTTGGGGAGTAGGAATCAACGCAGCTTCTGTGAGTTTCTCTGGATCGAGTTTTCTGGGGGAGTTTAGTGTCTGTGCAACTTTTATTATAAAGAGTGTGTAATAATGGCTAATGTTATAAAAATTGCAACGTGGAATGTTAAAGGATTGAGACAGCGTGTGAAATAATATAAGGTCCTTAAGCACCTTGCCTTGCTGTCTATAGACATTGCTTTAATACAAGAATCACACTTACTGGATTCAGAAGCAAATTGCATGAGAAGGCAACAGTTCAGTTATGTATTTTCTGCAGGGGTAGCTACTGTACTAATAGGGCCAGGGTATTGATCCTAATTAATAGAAAATTTCCTTTTGTTCCTAAGCAGGTGCTTAAGGACTTGCAGGGTCGTTTTTTGTTTATTCATTGTGTTTTATATGCCACCGAGGTTCTCCTGGGAACTCTCTATGGGCCTAATGTAGATTCCCCTGACTTTTTTATACAGCTAACTGAATTTTTATATCCCTATATCTCCTTACCAATTATCATTGGGGGTGATATAAACACTGTTATGGATCCATTAATGGATCATTCTTCCCCTGTGAGAAGAGCCCGCTCCCCTGCTCAAGGGCCCTTCAAGAGCTTATAGAACATTATGCTATGTGTGATGTCTGGAGAGTATTACACCCTTCGGAGAAGGAATTTACTTTTCTATTGCCAGTACATAAAACCGCTAAGCATATCGATTATATCTTTCTTTCCCAAATCCTTCTTTTGGGAGTGATAGAGGCCTCCATACAGTCAGGTCCACCCTCCGATCATGCGTTGGTAACATGTCAGCTTGCCCTCTCAACTTTTCCTAAGAAATCTCCCCGGTGGAAGATTAATAACCAAATGTTAAAGGACGCCCATATTGTTAAAATTATCAGTAAACATATAGAGCACTTTACTGAAACTAACCTTCACTCTATTTCCAGACCTGACCTAATTTGGGGTGCTTTTAAAGCCTTCATTAGGGGTGTGTTAATCAGTATAGCTACACACAGAAAAAAAGAAAAAGATAGGAAACTAATATCTCTTCTTGACCAGATCCACTCAAAGGAATCTTTGCTTTCCCATAATTTCTCAGAATTAGCACAGCAGGAACTGGTTAAATTAAATGAAATTATTTGGAAATCTTAAGGGATAAAGCTGAATTCGCTATTTTGAAAGCTAAGGCAAATTACTCAGATCTGGGAGAGTAAGCGGGAAGATTGTTAGCACTCCAAATCAAACAAATGGAAGCGAATAGATATATTCCGTCAATCCGCTCCCAGTTAGATGGTACCCTAAAAACATCTCCGGAAGATATAGTTTTGGAGTTCCAGAGGTACTACATAAATTTATATAACCCTGAAGAAAATGTAGTATCTGTAGATTGCCTAGTTGATTACTTAGGGGCATCCCGTTTATCCTCACTTTCAGATTCCCAGCAGGAATGGTTAGGCTCCCCAATAACACCTGAAGAGATTTCCAGGGTTATTAAAAATTTACCCTCAGATAAATCACCTGGCCCAGATGGTTTCTCAGCCAATTTTTATAAGGTATTTCAAGAACAATTATTGCCTTTGTTACTTCCCTTATTTCAGTATATTCTATCAGGTGCCCTAGTGGATCCTACCTTATGGGAGGCTTTAATAGTGCTTATATTGAAACCCGGGAAGAATCCAGAACTACCCATGAGTTATCGCCCAATATCCCTGATGAATCAGGATATCAAGATATTAGCTAAAATGTTAGTGGATCGTATGACGTCAGTCTTGCCCAATCTTATTGGTTCCGAACAAGTGGGATTCATGAAAGGAGGCTCCTCAGTGGACCACCTCCGAACCCTGTTGCACGTCCTTTCGGCATCTAGGGATGCTTCATTTTCAGCTGCCTTGGTTTCTTTGGATGCTGAGAAGGCATTCGACAGGGTAGATTGGAACTTTTTATTTAGGGCCCTTAATGCTTATAAATTTCCTGAATCCTTTCAAAATTGGGTTAAAGCCCTTTATAATACTCCTTCAGCTCGAGTAATGGCTAATGGGGTTATCTCAGAAAGATTTATGTTGCACTCAGGAACTAGACAAGGCTGCCCACTATCACCTTTACTTTTTAATTTATATTTAGAACCCCTCATCCGCCGCTTAAAATTTTCGCCGATCATTCAAGGAATTACTATTCAGGGATATGAGGTTAAAGTATCGGCCTATGCCAACAACCTATTATTACAGCTATCGCATCCGGATAAGTCAATACCCATCATGTTATCTATTATAGAAGAATTTTCCAATTTTTCTAATTACAAATTAAATATTGACAAATCCCTTGTTTTCCAGCTTAATCACAAAGTGATTAAATCATGTATCGCTGAGACAGGTATGTCTTGGGCGCTGACTTCTTTAAAACATTTAGGCATTCAAGTCATTAGAAATCCTGCTTCGTTTCAAAAGCTGAACTTGGATAACCTAGTAAATATTGTAAGTTCTGATTTAGATAGGTGGGCCAAATTATCTATCTCGCTTTGGGGCCGAGTGAATTTAATTAAAATGAATGTTTTTCCTAGGATTTGTTACCCTCTGTATTTGCTTAATAATTGGATACCTTTTACCTGGTTCCGTAAAATTAATGGTCTGATAACAAAATTTATTTGGGCTAATAGACAACCTAGGATTGCATTTTACAAGCTGGTGGCTCCCAAGGATAAAGGGGTCTCCATCTTCCACACTTGATTTTTTATTATTGGGCGAGTCATATGGCAAAGTACATGAGATGGGCGGAGCAGATGGGAGAAGCGAATTCCGCTGGTTTTGTACCTATCTGGCTTAAAATTGAGCTTTCTCTAATTAAACAGAGCGGTATTTTGCCAGCATCACTACTTCATGTTAGGCTTGGTACCCTCCCTCTATTGTTGAAGTCAACCACCATTGCGATATCGGTCAGAGTGCACTCCCAGATAAGCTCATTCATGGAATACAGCCATATTTTAGATTAAGCTCAACCTATGGGGGTAACTGAAACTTAAAAATAGGTAACAAACCAATCTCGCCTAAATGGCTTCCTCAGCTGGAAGATGCAAAGCTTTCCCAGCTTGTTGCACTAGATAATTCTTGGCTTTCAGTAGTTGAAATACTAGATAATTTTAATATTCCCAGTAAACTTATTTTTAAAGTTTTTCAAGTTAAAACATTCAATAGTGAAAGTGTTCGGGCCGACTCTGCCCCAAAGAATTATGAGAAATCTTTTGGATGAACTCGTGCTTATGTCCAGCAGACCTCACTCCATATCCAACATTTACAAAATTTTATACAATTATAAATACCCGGCTGTGTTTGCACCGGAGAAATATTGGACCTTATGTTTCCCCAATTTGGAGATAGATTGGGCAGCATTGTGGTCGAATTGTCATAAGTACATTACTCAGGATAGATTATGGCTTACACAGTTTCACATACTACATAACATGTATTATACTCCCCAAAAATTATGTAAGTATGGGCTTATTGATTTGCCCACTTGTTCTCGTTGTAAGCAAGCAGAGGGCTCGCTTTACCATATATTTTGGGTATGCCCTAAGGCCTCCTCCCTCTGGAAGGACATCCAACGGAGGATGGATTCCTTGCTGGGCCTTTCTGACATTATTACTCCTGAGGTATGTCTTTTAGGTGATTATACCCTCATTCCAGTGATCTCAAGACGGTATTATACGGCTATGATTTCCCTATCAGTAAGGAAGGTTATTCTCCAACACTGGAAAGATGTTGGAGATATCTCATATACGGAATGGCTCAAAGAATTATTGGCCAATCTCAGGATGGAAAAAATGGTGGCTAGTTTAAGTAGCAGGATGAATATTTATATGAAAATTTGGGAACCTTTCCATACACTGCTCACTATTTAGTTTATCTTATACTATTATTGAAGTCAGGTTTAATTACCCATTCGATGAGTTCGAGCTGTGCTGATTGGGGAGGGGGTTTTAGTATGGGGGTGGGAATGGGTTTGGGGGGAGAATAGCTCCAATGTATGCAGTGTAGTATTGTCTCTAGTGTCATTTACAACTCAAATTATCATGATTGGATCTGTTCTTTTTGTGTGTAAAATAATAAACTTTGATTTGAAAAAAAAAACTGTTAGTGCCCAAGTGCTAACTTACTGCTGTGCCCATGAAAATGAGGAGGCTCTCCCCTGCACACAGGTGCAGCAACAAATTCTTTGCACCAGCAATAAAAGCCACCCACACTGTGTCAAGTTACCACCTTTGTAAACCTTGATTTAATAGAGTGAAAGGCCCTAATGGTGGGCAGCGGTACTGCAGCCACCTGGCCCCCAACCCCAAACCCTGCTGGAGAACCAATTGCATGCCCTGGTGTCAAGGGGGCACCCCCTACCTTCTGATCACCCATCATAAGATTGATAGTCATTGCCCTAGTGTCCTGTGGCTTTCCCAACCTCTAATCACAAGTCACTATATTTGTGGAGTATTCCCTGGTGTCTAGTGGCACCCCCTGCCCACAAATTGCTTTTCTCATAATTGTACAGTATGCCTGGTGTTTAGTGGCATCCCCAACCCCAGTCATTTGTTCCTGCATGTTACGGTTTGTAACACCAGCCTTACAACTGTATGTTAATGCTGATCTTGTAACTTGAATGTTTAATGTCTCCTTCCAATTGTACCTCTTCCCCCCAGGTCAAACTGGGAGATGAGTGACTTGTGACTCAATGTGCCTTCCTGGTGAAACATTTCAATAAATAAAGAAATAAACAGTATTCCCTGGTGTCCTGTTGCTCTCCCCACCCTCTGATCACCTGTCCCTATATTTGTAGCATATGCCCTGGTGTCTAGTAGTACCCTCGCTCTCCAATTGCCCATCCCTGTTTGTGTAGAGTATGCCCTCATGTCTAGTGTTACCCCCTGCCCTCTGAGCACCCGTCTGCATATCGTTAGTGTCTGCCCTGGTGTCTAGGGCCCCCCTTCAGATCCCCCTGCCAACAATGAATAGTTATTCCCTGGTGACTAGCGGTACTGCCCACCCACCAAGCACTCATTTCAGGGACAAACCTGAGTTCCCAGTTGCAAGTGGTCCACTACACTGCTTGCACCAAGCACACCACCCAGACAGCCCTCCCCTCCATATCTAGGTAATCCAGTGCCATGTGGAGAGCCCAATATGGTGACCAGCACAATCCTCCTCTCACCTCCTTGGCTGGTATCATATGGGATGACAGGAAAAATGTGTAAAGTGTTCCCTGTCATTCCATACAGCAACCAGCTGTGGAGGAGAGAGGAGGGCTGTGTTGGTCACCTTATCAGGCCCTCTGTATGGCACCAGCTTACTTAAGTATGGGAGGGTTGGCTGGATTCTGTGCTTAGTGCAGGGGGGCTGCTAGCCTCCAGAGACACATGGCTGGCACCTGGACTGGTGCTCTGCTGGTGGGAGATACCACTAGACACCAGGGACTAACTATGAATTGCAGGATAGGGGATCTGGAGGAGGCCCTAGACACCAGACCAACCACTAATGATATAAGGATGTGTGTTCAGAGTGTGGGAGTACCACTGGAGACCAGGGCATATAGAGGAACAAGCAATTAGAGGGTGGTGAGTGTTCCTAGACACCAGGGAGTTCTCTACAAATACAGGGATGGGTGATTGGAGGGCAGGGGTGTCACTAGGCATCAAGAAGTGCTCTTCAGTCATGGGAATGGCAATTGGTGGGCATGGGTGCCACTAGACATCAGGGCATACGCTACAAACATAGAGACAGATTATTGAAGAGTGGGGGAGCCACTGCACACTGGGGAATAATCTACACATATAGGGACAGGCAATTGGAGGGTGATGGGTATTACTAGACACCTGGGAATACATTTGCACTTAAGGGATGGTGCATTTGGGGTAGGAAGGACCAGTCGCCACCATGTATAATGTGTGGTGGGCAGCCACAGGAGGGGCACAAACCTACCACTGCTTCCCATGTAAATGAGCCTATAATGGGTATGCTTATTGCTCCTTATTGTCTTGTATGCCCAGTGTGCTCATTTGCACTTTGTGGCTGAATATCACACCATGACTCCCGGCCCTATTGGTCTGGGGGTACAGTCCCTTTTGGGCTGCATACGGCCCAGAATCATGTCAGGCCAGCACTGCTTGACTTAGCATTGCACAACATGGCTCTATATTCAGTCAGATAGAGTCAGTGTGCTATCTGATGAATTATAGCACCCTCTAGGTCAGGCACAAGGGCAAGAGCAGTGCAAACCTTTGTGCTCTGCTTTTGTCCATATTGAAATATTGGTCCCGAGGTCTCTTTGCTGCAGCCATCCAAGCTTAGAGATATGTTTGATGTTAAAACATATTCTTTCACTGATTAGATGGCTGCCCAAGACTTTATTAAGGACATGTTTCTTCTATGGAGTCTGAAGGCAAAGCTGTGGTAGGGGATAAGGGTGCAGAAGGTGATGATTCTAAGGTCTCTAACAAGACTGATTATGTCCCCATCACCCCAGCTCATATGCTACAAAAATGAAAAGGCTTTTCTCTTGAAATTTAATTGATTGTCATCAATTGTAATAAAATATACTGTTATTGTTTCTATGCATTTATGACTTTTGTTAGTTGTGGAGAAAGTAAAATATATTTAGGTAAATCATAGAAAAATTATGATTTATGCATATATATATATATATTTCTGAACTGCAATACAGTCTTAATAAGGATTGAGTTTTGAGAGTTGCAGCTTTGCCAATTGTAAAAGTTCTTATTTTGCCTGTTTTTTTACAATTATCAATTGAGCAGGCATAGCTAAATGTTTGTGACTTGTTTGTAAGACTTCATAATAAATCATCTATTGTTAAATATTAGATAAGAGTAGAGACCATAAACTTTACTTCATGGCCACTTCGGATTTTCCATTTATCTCTCTCTCCATCAAATGAGGGCACAACTTTTTGATTATACTATACATTATAAATTTAATAGCTGAGATGTTCTTCAGTGGCAAGAACTTATTGATTCTGTATAATGTTATAAATATTAATTGTGCATGTATATATACAGTATATATATATATATATGTATATTTCATTTAAATCAATAAAATATCATTAAAAATGAAGCTTATATATAAATATTTCAAAAAATATTTTTTTTGTTAAGGTAATGTGACTGAGGATATGACAAAAAATATCAATTAGCTTTTTAGTTATAATAAAACCTCTAAAGACCTAAGTGATATTATTCTGAGCATATCTGCTGTTTACCTTGGGTAATGCAATAGAAAGGCTTGCCTGAGGTACGGAGAAGCAGTGGGTGACATTTTCCACCCTGAGCCCTCTGAGCTGTATCTACACCATGCATGTTTAAGCATCCCTTAGATGCTTGTGGTTTGTGTTGCCACCACCCTCCCACTATTTCTCCTCTGGTAGCATCTCTCTCTTTCTGTCTCTCCTTGAGGCTGAGATGTCTTTGTCTTCTGTAACATGCCTTTGTTCTTGGGGACTGTCCCTGCAATACCTCAAGGGGTTGAAACCCTTTCCTTAGGGTTATTGTGTCTTTACAGCACCTAATAGGTTGGTAGTCAGTGCAACGGGAACAAAGAGAGAGTGAGTAAGCCAAAGGCCAAATAAGGTGCATAAGCAGTACATACTACAAACAACAACCTCCAGCCTCCCTTTTCAAGCATAAACCATTCCTGCATATCCCAATGACCCTTTGAGTCAAATTGTACATCTCCTTTACAATGAATCGAGCTTCTATCCAATGTTATAGCCAGACCTACTAGACAACAAGGAGGCCTAGTGACTTGCTTCAGATCACACATTAAGCTAGGATCATAGCTGTGGTAAGATTAAAACTAGGGATTGCTTTGAACCTGTGAATTCATTCAGACTTCAATTTCCTTAAATCTGGGACTTCTGTGAAGTTGGGAATTCCTCAATCATAGCTTTGTTCTCTAACCATTAAATCATACACCCACACACCCATCTGCATCAGTTTATGTGAACAAAAGCAAGATTTGAAGCTTATGTAACCCTTGTATCTGCCCTGGGTTACTATAAATGTTGGAAAGTGGTTTATAATAATACTAGAATCTTGTGTAGTATAACTTGTTTTTATTTTAGTTATGTTGGGCAGCATATAGCTAACATTCAGAAATCCTCAGAAATCCCTGTCAGTCATCTGGACAGAGGTTCCAAGTGGGAGGAGTCTCACAGCATCATAAGCCATGATGGAATGCTGCAGTGGGTGTCAGTTGCTCACTCAGAACTTTGAGTTTGTCTGACTAAGGAGAGCCTTGGGAGAGGCACCAACTCTCTCCTGTCCTGTTTCAGTTCCTATTTCAGTCCTAGAGTAGCTGAGCATCGAATCATGGCAGTGGCCTTCTCCTGTTGTGTACACCAGTGTGAGGTAAGGGACGTTTAAGACATCTGGTCATGGGATCTGTGAGTAAAATGTGAGAAACTTCCCAGAACTGTGACAGGCTTTTCTTTATGATGATGCCCAGTGCTAGCACCCCCAGGACTGCTCTAGCCAGAATGCCAGTGGGAGTTCAAAGGGACTAAACTCCAGTTCCTTGGACAGAATGTTTGAAATATAACAATCCAAGTGGTGCCTCCTTGGCACAGTTTATGTCAGGGTCAGAGTAAATAATTCTGACTAGAAAATGGGATACTACCTCTCCATCCAGACATCTACTGGATGGAGAGGTAGTAGCACGGCTGTTGTACTACATACATTTCACAGAGACGTGTGTTTTCAAGTAAAGGACATAAGCAGTCACTAAGGAGTTTGTCTCTGAAAAGAAAGTAAGGTGTGTTTTCCAGTATAGGACACAAGTTGTCCCTTAAGTGTCTCTGCCTTTGAGGAAAAAAGTGGGTTTTGGTGAGTGTAAAATTGTTCAAGTTCAGTGAGCACATTATCTGTCCTGGCTCTGATCCCAGAATAGGGATGGACAAATATACTTTTGCTTGATCCCTAATCCAGGGATCCATTGGACATCATGTACAGTACTTAGGATCCTTCATACTTTGTGCACCTGCAGCCCCCAGTGTTGCAAAACATTTTTCTGTTTAACATCTTGTGACAAAATAAAACCTACTACTTAACAGTAGCTGAAGAAGAGATGTTCCTTTGAGTTGTTGTGTTTTACTGGCACCCCATCATGACTGTGCAGGTCCCAAGTGCCATACCCTACCTCAGTTCCTGGGTTACATATAATTGTTTTGTGTAGCCCTCCCCGAGAGCCAATGCACATAGCAACCAACTAGCGAGGGAGGGGTGTCTGTTTACACTTACATAAGTGCAACCAAAATGTTAATGCAGCAGTCAGATCAAAGAACTGTTTCATACTCAGTAGCAACTTGCCTTATGAATTTGGCACAGCAAATGAAAAAGCTTTCCAAACCAAGTGAGTTTCCTCTAGGTATTTCCAACACAACTCTGGAAAGACAGCTCCAAGAATAAGAACAAGCCTGAGCTTTAGGGCATAAATCAACCCATATGTAAGAAATAAGATATTTTTAAGTATGAATGCCTCACCTTTGCAGTGCTAGATGTAAATTGACAATGCTATCACTCCCTTTCTGTTTACATAATGCTGTCCAATCAAAAAGGTGTTTAAAATATGTATAGGTTAAATACAAAATGTGTTACAGTGCTTACTATGGAGGGTAGCCTGGCCTAAGAAAACTAAATTACACGATATGTATCAGAAGAGCTCAGGTTCAAATCCTAGATCCACTAATTCATGATGTAACCTTGAGCAAATTATTTGTCCTCCTGCTTCACTCCTTCCAGCTGTAAAATGGATTGGAAGCAGCATCCCATAGAAAACAAGATGTTACATTTAGAAGACAAAGACCAGAAGATGAAAATTTTGGAGGTAGAAATGGTTCAGAAGATGATAACCATTAACCAAGACAATAGTTGGGCAAGAGAGCTGCATTTTATGAGGATAGAGAAGATTAAGTAAAAATGTACTTCTTGTAACAGGAGAGTCTAAGGGAGGTATGGTACTTGTTTACAAGATAATGGCAGGCTCAATGCAATAGAGTATCAGCAAACTTTAGAAAAATAATGGATCATAGGCACACAGGGGAGCCACTGATGAAAATTAAGAACTAACTTTAGCAGACTGATGAGGAGGCACACTTTCTTTACCAGCGGGATAAAATTGCTCAGCTAGCTGCTGCTGCAACAGGTAGTGGATGATAATTAGAAATGTTGAAAAATTTAATTTCACCGGTGAAATGTTGGTGAAATCACAAATTTTGCCCCTCAAAATAGCTTGCATAATTACGTGCTTACAGCAAAATTTTTCACGCTAATGTTACTGTAAATTTCGCCTTGCGTTACTATTAGGCAAAATTAAGTGAAATTGGGCTTGTCACATGACTTACTCTGCTGGTCACATGGGTGACTGTATACAGGCAGGAAGTGAGTGATTCATTTCCTTTGTAGGACTGGAGAGGGTTTGCACTCTATGGTGAGCTATTGTTTGTTTGTGTTTTTACACACTAAGTTTAAAATATTTGATTTAGTTAGATTGTGTAATTGTGTTTTTGGTGTATGCTCATAACTTCTATTCTGTGTCTGTAGACTGATTCCTCACTCTCTCCCTTTCTTTTTTTTTCTCTTTGCTGTTAAGAAAACTTTTTTTTTAATAAATAAGGAGGATGGATGGGAAAGGTAGGGACAAGGGGACTGGGAAGAAGGTAGCAGGACCCAGTGTTCGGCTTGACAGGTGGGCCTTTAGGCCTGAGGCCCCCAGGAGGAGCATATGCCCACCCCTGCAGGAACATGTAGCCCCAACTCCACAGGAGCAGCAAGATGTGGCCCCTGGGACATCAGCTGGTGGTGGCCCCCCAAGAAAGTGTCAGCTGTTTGGTGTGTTTTCACCAGAAACACCCACAATGATAGTGTCGTGATCTGCAACCTGTGTGGCAGATCTGTGAGAAGGGTCAGAAAGAGGGGCATTTTGGTACAGAGGGTCAAAGGAGCCATCTGCAAGACCACCACCATGCAGAGTGGTTCGAAAAACAAGAAGAGGTGGCAGCAGTGACAGGTACTCGTGCCTGTGATGAGCACCCAGAAGGGGAAGGGGCCAGCAGGAGGAAGGTGCTGGGGCTCAGCATCAGCGGAGGCACCGCACAAGAAGGTGGCAGCATCAGCAAGAAGCAGAAGCAGCACCCCATCACCCTCACCCCATAGCCACCAGTGGCACTGCATTCATGCTGGTGAACCTGCAAAGCCTGCAACAGTCCCAGCCGCTCATGTTGTTTCAGTGAGCCAAGAAGACCTGGGGGCTGTGTGCAGAGAGGTGGGAGCTCTGCTCTGTGAGTTTGCCGAGTTCCACCAGGAGGCCAGGGAGGACCTCAGAAAACTCCTTGAGGGCCAACAGAAAGTTTTGGAACTCATGGTGGAGCTGTGTTGTGGGGGTAGTGGTGGTGGCAGTGCAGAATCAGGGGCCTGGTACTGGCACCGTGTAATTACAGTGCATAAATTATAATTTACTACTGAGACTGCACAGCTCTGGCAGCATACATTTTTTTCTTTTCTTTTTCCTGTCCTTGCTTTCTTACTGTCATGCTTTCCTCATCTACATCCCCTAAAAATAACAAAAACCAAAAAAATAAAAAAAGTAAAAAAATAAATCTTTTCTGTCCTCTTCCTCTTCTATAGCCTCTTGTTTCTTTTTCTAGTCCAGTGTTTTGTGTGTTATGTAATGTTTATGCTCCTTCCCTTTCCCCTCTTATATGAATTCCCTTGCCCTGACCCTGCATACCCCCATTACTTGTTACTGTTAGTCCCTTAGTCTGTACCCATAAACACTGTGCCTTTCTTCTTGCTTTATGTTAGTCCTTCTGTATATATTTCCTCCTCCTCCTCCTATTCACAAATGTCAAGAATTGTAATTTCTCACTATGAACAAACATTTTTTCCCAAAGCTATGTGATGCTGTGGCAGTTGTTTTGGCTATGTGCAGCATCAGTCTGAATACGTATACAAAAATCATAGAAACATAAGCACTTTTATTACAAAGTTAAACATAATTGAAATATGTTTTTTGTACTTAACAACATGTGTCCCCTGGGCTTCCCACAAATGTTAATTTGGTGTCCCTCACTTCCAGTCATGATGATGTTTTATAGTGCCCCACCCCATCACCCCCACCACCACCTGGTCCAAAATGTGCACTTGGACCACAGTTTAACACAGTCTCTTGCCACCATGCTGTGCAGAGCAGGCACAATAAGATGAGAAATATGACCAGAAAAATGTATGATAAAATTGAGACATGAATCTGCTCCCAGTCATGATGTTATATGGAGCCCTGCCACCACCCAGACAAAAAAAATATATTTTGTCCACTGTTTACAAATGATTTCAGGCTCAATCTTGTTGCTGCTAGTGCAGAACAGGCTGTACAACTCCAGAAATGTTACATGAAAATTTTTTTGTAAAACTGAGACAGAAATCTGGTCTCAGTAATGATGTTATATAGTGCCCTGCCGCCACCTGGAAAATAAAATGCTGTTTTTCACACTGTTTGCAAAAGATTTCAGGCTGAATCTTGTTGCCACTAGTGCAGAACAGGCTGTACATGTCCAGAAATGTTACTTGGAAAATGTTATATAAATTTCAGATGGAAATCTGGTCTCAGCCATGATGGTATATACAGTATTACCTTACCTCCACCAGGACAATAAAATGCTAGTTTGTCCACTGTTTACAAAGGATTTCAGGCTGAATCTTGTTGTCGCTTATGCAGAACAGGCCGTACAAGTCCAGAAATGTTACATGAAAAAATGTTACATAAAATTGAGACAGAAATATGGTCTCAGTCATGATGTTATATAGTGCCCTGCCACCACCCAGACAATGAAATGCTGGTTTGTCCACTGTTTACAAAGGATTTCAGCCTGCATCTTGTTTATGCTAGAGCAGAACAGGCTGTACATGTCCAGAAATGTTATTTGAAAAATGTTATATAAATTTCAGACAGACATCTGATCTCAGTCATGATGTTATATAGTGCCCTGCCACCACCCAAGCAATAAAATGCTATTTGGGCCACAGTTTACAAAGGATTTCAAGCTGAATCTTGTTTCTGTTAGTGCAGAAGAGGCCGTACATGTCTAGAAATGTTACATGAAAAATGTTACATAAAACTGAGACAGAAATCTGGTCTCAGTCATGGTACTGTATAGTGCCCTGCACCCACCAGGATAATAAATGCTGGTTTGTCCACTATTTACAAAGAATTTCAGGCTGAATCTTGTTACCATTAGTGCAGAACAGGCCGTATATGGCCAGAAATGTTACATGAAAAATGTTACATAAAACTGAGACAGAAATCCGGTCTCAATCATGATGTTATATGATGCCCCCCCCACTTCCCGGACCAAAAAATGCTTTTTGGGCAACTGTATACAAAGAATTTCGGGCTGAATCTTGTTGCTGTTAGTGCAGAACAGACTGTACAAGTCCAGAAATGTTACATGAGAAATGTTATATAAAATTGAGACATAAATCTGGTCTCAGTCATAATGTTATATAGTGCCCTGCCACCACCCAGACAATAAAATGCTGGCTTGTCCACTGTTTACAACAGATTTCAGGTTGAATTTTGTTGCTGCAAGCGCAGAACAGGCTGTACATGTCCAGAAATGCTACATGAAAAATGTTAGATAAAATTCAGACAGAAATATGCTCTCAGTCATGATGTTTTATAGTGCCCTGCCACCACCTGGACAAATAAAATGCTCTTTTGTCCACTGTTCAGAAATGATTTCAGGATGAATCTTGTTTATGCTAGCTGCTGTGGAGTGCAGAACATGCCTTCTACAGTAAGTCCAGAAAAAACACTTGGCAAAATTGTGAGAGAAGGGAGATATAATTATTGTGGGAATCATGAAATAGCCAAAAGGGGTGCCACACTGAGAAAATGAATTCCTCCTGCAAAATGCTGCTGCTCCTTGCACTTGCTCTCTCCTGCTGCTTGTTTCTCAATTGATTGAAAAATGTAGAATAATAATTTCTCAGTGCTGCTGTCCTGTTTGGGTGTGTTGACTCTGTGGTTGTAACTTGCACGGTGTGGAGGGAATGAGATTTTGGGGTGCTGTACTGTAGCTTGCTGCCTGCTGCTCTGACTAGTTGCCAACTCCTTGCCACAAGAAGTAATGTTTTGGCTGCTTGTTGGATCATCGTCAGAGTCCATACTGCTGCTGCTGCTCACATAAGTATCTGTATTTTTTTTCTGTGCAAGGGAAGGGTGTTGGTGGGTTGATGGCATCTTGAGTTCTAATATGTTTGTACTGCTTTTCTATTATTTTCAGTTTGCTGAGGATTACATCATCATGCCAGGCTGGGATTTGAATCTGGGATGTTGGAATGCACCACATTTCTCAACGCAGACAGTAAGTATTTATTTTTTCATTACTGGGGTAGGTTACTGCAGTCTGGATATCTGAATTTGATAGTAATTGTATTCTTTTTGCTTTTGTCAACGTTCTGGAATTCTGGTGATGTTACCTCCTGCTCCTGATGGGTAACATGTCAAATGGTCGACTGAATAACAGCGACCGGTCAGAAGGTGACTAAACAACGCACTGACAAAGTTGTGTCACCCGGTTTGCCTCTTCACCGAGTTGTGTCTCAGAGTAGGAATTTTAGTAATGGGGGTGTGGGGGACAAAGCCCCCCACATAAAAAAACTTTCCTAAATGTTGTCGCTCTAGGGGTCTGGTGCCCTTCTGACATGGAACCTCCTGCTGCTGCTGTTGCTGCTGCTGCTCAAGATGTGGGCAATTCATTTTCCTGTGCAATTGCTCTGGTTTCACAGACAGTCCTTGAGGTAAGAATTTCTTCATTTGTTTATGGTCTTCAGTGGTGGGAAGGGGAGTTTCAAGGGTGGGGGGGTGGATGAGTGCCTGGGGTGGGGAGGGATGGAAGTTTTAGCAATCCTCAAAATGTGTTCTTTTTATCTTATTTCCAGGTATGCAGACGGAGAAAGGGAATGTGGAATCAAGATGACTGTTGTTGTGCTTCATGTGCCCCCCGCATGCTCCTTCTGGAGACACTTTCTGCAGTTTATTTACTTTCACGGGGTGTGGTTAGTATATATATTTTTTCTCTGCTTCTAATTTGCTTGCTAAAATCAGGTATGTAGACAAACGAGTATTCCTCATGTTTTCTGTCATTGTTACTGCTTAGGTCATTTTTCTCTGGTGACTTTTCATCCCATATCTGTGTGATGACTACATCCAGGTCCTGCAGGAGCTGGTGTGTGGAAGACAGAGTAGGTTGCTTGAACTGCGATATTGGCCATTGTTTTCATTAATGAGTAAATGGCACATCCAGGGAGGAATTATATGAGGAAATGGATGGAGGAGACAGTGTTTAGTAATTAGGTGGAGGGGGCTAATGTCTTGTCTAATCATTTGAGGTAGCAGAGCTGCAGTAATTAGGGAAATTTAGAAGCCAAACTACAGGCAGCAAACACCTTCCCCCATTGGGACCATCAGTTTCTGTACAAGTACGATCATACTATTTATAATTAACCCTTTTGGGGAAACTGGATGTTGTAAGCCTTTTTTATAATGATTACTTTTTAATTATTGACTCACATCTTTAAAAATGGCTGCCATTCACCATTTTGCAAAATCTGTTCAACTGGTGTTAACAGTTGAATAAGTATGTTATATTCATACTCTACTTGTACTAGGAGAGTTCTTCAACATGTCACAGACAGAAAGCAGCAGAAAATCTTTATTTTTTGCATGGAGTGCATGGGTGTGTCAGGTGGCAGGAGGGGAGGGCTGGGTATGGCACATGCCAGGCTCCATCATGGGCACTTTTAAAGATGTCAAGACTGCATATCTTTCTTTAAGATGTGGTTAGTCGAAATGAAAAGTAAAATGTGTATCTTGATATTTTTGGCAGCGAAACATTATAACTATATATTCATGCAAAATGTTTATGGGTTTTGGCAATTTGACTGCTACTGCTTTATATAGAGTAGGGACCAAACAACAGTTTAGGGCAAAGAGTAATCAAATGAAACTGATTAACACTGCAGCAGATAACACAACCATCACAAATACAATGATAGACAGATCAAAAAAATTTATAACACTATGCTGAGCTGAAAGTGTTCCTCTAAGAAGTAGCCCTCACAGTTTTCAAAACTGGAGTTGTCACCAGGTGAAAATTCTCTCAGCATTGCTGCTTCATCCACCTCACTGATGGTGGATGTCTTAGTAGAGGGATTGGCATCATCCTCATCACCAAGACACAGTTCCTGTGGCAACACCATTGCCATCACTGTGTTATGCAGAATGTGCCTTTTGTTCTTTTTGATAAATGTTAGCATGGGCACATTCTTGGATTGCAAATTGGTCCTACGGTGATGCACAGTGGCCCCAGCCAAACTAAACACTCATTCCACACTGACACTGGATGGTGGGCATCTCAAGCATTTCACAGCAACTGATGTTAGTGCTAGCCAATCTGTCATGTTGCTGCTTCAATACTGCAATGGCTCATCAGTAATGGCAAGGTGCTTTGTGCCCCCTATGTAGGCCTCCACCAATTCATTCTGCTGCCCTGAGTCCAGCTGGTTAATCTGTCTCCTCCTCCTTTTCTTCCATATCTTCCATTCCCACCTGATAGAGAATATCCCAAATGGGATTGCGTGCTGTTTTTATTCTGTACCTTGCCCATTTTGTCAAACTGGGTTGCCTGTGAGCTGCTGATGGTGGAAGCAACAACCGTTTTTTTCTGTGCAGTGCATGGCTTATGTGCCTTTTTCATCTGTGCAGCAGATACCCATCTAATGAGGTTCTCTGTCAGTCTTTGCACTCGCTGATAGCTTCATTCAATTACAGAAACCAGGCCACATTTGGTAGCGTGGATCAAGCATGGCAGCGATTGCAAATTGTTCCGACTGTACAATGCTGGATATATGGGTTTTCGTGTCCAGCATGTGGAGCATGTGATCCATTAGATCACAACTGCTATTATCCCCACTTGCCTCCATCTGGTGTCAGAAATTAACCAGTGTCTGTCTCAGCACACGTACAAGGGGTATGGATTGACTTATACAAGCAGTGTCCCCACTCACTACCTGTGTAGCATACTCGAATAGACACAGAATGCATATTAGCCCATCCTGTTGTTAGAGCGATGGACACTCCAGCACTGTCATGGGTGGTGTGCACCACCAGGTATTCTGAAACAACTTTATACTGTTCATACAACCGGTCAATCATGTACAGTGTGGAGTTCCACCGGGTCACAACATCAAGCTTCATACGGTGCTGAGGCAGATGGCTGTTTCGCTATAGCTCACGCAGATGGTCATGGGCCTTTGCAGAACAGGCAAAGTTTACACAGATGTGACAGGCAACAGTCACAGTTTTCTTAATGTCTGCATGGATCAGAAACTGCTGCACAAGATTAAGGCAATGTGCCATGCAGGGCACCCTGAAAAAAACACCGTTGCTAGTGCACTTCACTACATTGGAGCCACTATCACTTGCGATGAATCCTGCTGGAAGTGACTGTGTGTATTGCCACTCATCAGTCTCATCCAGCAGAACATTAAGCATTTTCTCACTTGTGTGAGAGCCAGTAACACTTCACATACTCAGGGTTGCATTCTGCCAAATTCCAGGGGTGTTGCTACCACCTCAATTTTGCTTCAGGCAGGTTTTGCCAGGCACAAAATCAACTACCACCCCAGGTACCTGTGCCCAGTGTGCCATTATGCATAGATACAAGCTTGCTGCTGTTTGTCCACTGGTCCACATATCCATGCTAAGATGGATATATTCTGATGTACTATGCTTCATTGCATGTCTTACGGTACAGCTCTGACATGGCATGATTAGAGAAATAGGTTCGGGTTTGAACCTGCCATTTGGGACATACACAGGCCATCAACCTGTGGAACCCAGTATTCTCCACAAATGAGAATGGCAATAGATCAATGGCCAGCATTTCAGTGGTGGCAGCATTTAACTCATGTGCAGCAGCATGATTGGGGGAGGTACTTTGTGTGCCGCTCAAGGATGTTCTTCAGAGTGGGCTGCATCTTTGTGGCTGTTAACCAGAACACTCTACTTGTCGCACCAATGTTGCTCTTTTGGGGGTAACAGTTGACTCTTGGGGCTGTGCAGACCACATGAAGTCAGTTATTTTGGTTGATTTTGGGTATGGTGGTGTACTTTTCTGAGTCAAGGGACTGGGAGTGGTGCCTCCACTGCTATGCCCACTACTCAAGAGAGCAAAGGATTGCTCAGCCTCCTCCTCTGCTGACCCACTCTGCCCTCCCTCCTCCTGCTGTATTGAACTGCTCTCAGTTACATTTAGCTTGCAGAGGGAGATCCCACCAACTGCTCTGGCATCCTTCTGGTGTTGCTGCCATCACAGCAGGTGCTTGTTTTTCAGGTGGGCATGTGGCTTCCCTTTTTTCCCCTACTAATATGTGCGTTACCCAATTGACATATTGTTATGGTCTCATTAGCTGGATCAAGCACATAAAAGTCTCAAACTAGGGACTTTTGACCTCTGGAACTAACATGCTGCTGGTGGGACTGGGAGAGCTGAGAAACAGGTGTGTAAGTTTTTGCTTTTTGGGCTGCTTTCATCATTTCCATAAGACTACTTTTGGTAGAGGGGTGACTGGACTGCCTGGAGGATTACTGATAGGCTTGGTGACAGCCTGACCCACAGGCTGTGCATATAAATGGCCTTGGCATGCATCACCCTTCACCTTTTTAAACTCTAGCTCCCATGAGGGATCATCCCAGCCATCCTCATCAGCACCGATGCTGATGATGTCCATGTCCTCCTCCTCCCTATCACTGTCTTCTTGTACGGCATCTTTTTCTTTCTCTACAACCATCCCTTAAGGGGGCTGATGATCCCTGTCTCCAGGATTATCAGAATCTTGTTGAACACTATCATCACCAACTCCTGCAGGAACAGTCACACCGACAGACTAATCACCCTCCTGGACTGCTGTTATGTGCTGGTGTCAGTGTCTCCCTTCTTCTCACTATCATCATCCCCCACCAGCAAGGTTGCAACAGTTGTGGCCTTAAAAAAACTGAGACACAGGTATGCCAGTACTTCGATCAACTCCTTTGCTGGTACCTGCCACGCCACCAGAGCCCACAGAAGACACTGATGCAGACATTCATGTGCTTTCACTGCTTTGGGGAACTAGAACTGAAGTTGTACTCTCTGCAACAGACTTCTTAGCTGCCTCATCCCCCAGTACTTTTCCCTTCCTGTACTGGACCGTCTCTTAGCAGGCATTTTTATATGCTGCTGCTTCAAAGCTTTGCCTTTCTCTGGGAGTATATGAAGAAAGGATGAATTACTAACTGTGTGAATAACACCTCACACCTGCAGTACTGGCTTCCTTCCAATCAGGACAGGTAGCAGCACTCTGTACAGCTGATACAGTATATGGTAGCCTATTCTTGTAAAAAACAAACAGGTTACTTTTTTCTTTTCCCAAACAAGAATTAAAGCAACACAGGAAAAAAGGGGCATAGATAAGCTACTTTAAATACAGATCACCAGTGTCTGGACAACTTAAGTACTGTAATGTGTTAGTACTTACTACTACAATTCTTTTTATATAAGGGCAGAGACAACCAACTAACATCGACAAACAAAGGCGCCTACAACAATATGGATGGGATCAGCAATCTCTTGACAACTACTGTATTAATATGTGTTTTTTATATTGCGCGGGTCAAGTAGTAAACAATGCTGTAACAGGGAAAGGGTAACCAAAGTTAAATAAAAGAGGAACACTGCAATGCAGAGACAAGCTCCAGCAATAAAATACAGGGGAGCAATTTACCAAAGTAGTGAAACTGTATATGGACAAGTTCAGGTGATCAACTAAAAGTACTCAAGTTTCCATACAAAAAATATAGAACTGTTGCTTTTCATAGTTTAAGTGACACAAGTTAACAGCAAACAAAACTGACCACAAACAAAAAAAAATAAAAATAAGGGATAGGCACTGTGTGTCCAAAACTTTAGAAATCACAACTAAAAGCAAAATAATGGTATCTAACACAGGCGAACAGGAGCAGGAACTCTTAGACAGGAGTAGCTTTTCAGAGAAAGAAAAAAATACTTGTCAAGATATAAGAAAATTAATATAAATAAGTAAAACACCAACAAAAATATAAAGGCTTAAAAGAAATAACAGTAAATCACTCACAATTTGTAAGAAATCTGTTTGTAAAAGGCTAGAAATAGCCTGCACTGATTTTATACACCTACCTTACCCCACTCAACTTCTTCACAGACACAGACAAAACTAAAAACTAATTAAACTAAGTATTATACAAACATCCACAAAATTAGAAAATGTTCTCTAGCAGCACTAGGAACCAACTGTGGGCAGGATTCATAAAGCGGATGCGCTGAGCACAAATGAGAAGTGCCGGTGCAGCTCAGAAATGCACCATGTAGCCATTCACAGACAGCATAGATGCCCCGACACAACCCGAATGAGCTGTGCCAAACAGGATGCACTGAAGACCGAAAGTAATTATATGTGGCGCATCCTGAGGGGGCGTGTAACTGCATATACAATGCAGAGCCATTCACAGAGCAAAATGAATGCACAAATAAGGAGCATCCACAGAGCAACTACCAAATGCCCCATGTGGAGATAAGTATAAAAGAAGTAGACTTAAGTGCAAGCTCCCAGCAGGCTGACCACAGGATAGTAGCAGCAAGCAGAAGTAGAGCAGCAGCAGAAGAAAAGAATGGATGGAGCACCATTCCTGATGGTGGGAATGTTAATGGGGATGAGGAGATGGGCGAACCAGCAATGTGGCAGTGAAAGGCACCATAGGCGGCCAGCCCTGTGATGGTATCATGCTAGACTGACATATCACCTGAACAGGGCTATTCTGAGGCAGCTCTGTGAGCTGTGCCATGATGAAATGCAGGCACCCACTGGAAGAGGTCATGCCATATCAGTGGAGACCAAGGTGACAACAACAATGTGTCTGCTCACCACGGGAGCCTTCCAGAGGCCAGTGGGGGACACCACTGGCATATCTCAGCCATCCAAGTCCCGTTTCCTCACACAGTTCCTCATCACACTGTTCCCATATGCTTCAGAATTCATCCAATTCCCAAGCACACAGGCAGAGTGGACAGAAGTCATGCAGCAGTTCCACAGGGTAGCATGCATGCCAGGCATCATAGTGGCCCTTGACTGTACCCATGTGGCAATCCATGCACAACCTGGTGAGGATGCTATGATATACATGAACTGCAAGGGCTACCGCTCAGTTGACTGCCAGGTGGTGTGCAATGCCACTGGACACATCAGCAATGTATGCATCACACACCTTGGGAGTACACACAATGCCTTCATATGACACCAGTCCACCCTTTGCTGCTGGTATGAGACTGGGAACATACCCAGCAGCCAACTTGTAGGGGGATGGGGCAAGCAGAACTGCCCATGAACAGGCCACCATGGCACAACACATGAAGGGAGAGGGAGCAGGTGTGCGAGTTCCACGATACAAAATGCACAGGAGGATGTGCACAGGCGGGACAATGGAGGGGGGACACCAATGGAACCACACACACACACAGGGGGTCAGTGCAGCAGAACAGTAAAACATGGGAGGTGGGGTGGAGTGCAACAGCTGGCACGAGTGGCAGGGCAGAACACACCACATGCAGCCATGCATGGTCAGCTGCTGGGTAGTCGTGGGCAGACAATGGGATTGGGTACATTTAGTAGTAGTAGTAGTAAAAAGTTTTATTCATATGATCATATGAACTAGGATATACTCAATTGAGCTGAGGCTCATTTACAATGAGGTCCTATGCAAACAATTTTAAAATAAATATAGATTCCACCCCAAAAAACATACATATATACAATTTCACATTACATACATCATTGCACTAAAAATACATACATAAAATAAAATAAAAATAAACAGTAAAATAAAATATGCTACACTAATAACAACACTCCCTAACCTTAAGAGCCTGCTGTCTGAACCATGCCCTACTAATCTGCCAGGATAATTTTCCCTTATAAAACTTAATATCAGGTGGTATCTTATTCCAGGCCATAGGGCCCCTATGAAAAACAGAATGTCTGCTAAGCTTTAACTGGCACCAGGGCACAATAAACTCAGGGGCGTATGAAGTTCTCAACAAACATAATTTAGTTTGTTGTGAGATCTCTACATTGATATATGGGGGCAAAGTTCCCATCCAACATCTACACATAAAAGCAAGCAGGTGCTCCTGCCTGTATTCAGATGGTCTCATCTATTAAAGGCGGTTGAATAGGAAACACTTACGAGTAAACCTATCAGTTTCTAGAATAAATCTGGCTAGTCTACCATAACATACATCAATTCTATCCAGATCAATTTTCTTAGCACTGGCATAAATAAAATCCCCATGATGTAGAGAGGGCAAAACCATCGAGCATACAACTTTCTCTTTAATTTCAGTACTCATACAATGCCTAACACGATACAAAGCACCTAATTTTCTTTCTACACTAGTTACCACACTATTTATGTGAGCTGCCCAATTTAAAGACTCGTCGAGCCACATTCCCAGATATTTATAGTATGTTTGGGTTTGAAGGATCACGGTTCCTTCCAGGGTCTGAATTTTTAAGGTCGAAACTTCCTGAACTAAAGCAGAACGCGAAAATAAAATTGTCCCTGTTTTTTTAGAATTCAAAACCAATTCACTCTCCCTCAAAAAAATCTGCAGTTCATCAAATGCTTTCTGCAGCTTTATTTGAACTCCTTTTACTAGACATTCCAATGTATAAATAATCGTATCATCAGCATACAGATGATAGCAAATAGATGAATCAGAAAAACTGAACCCATTTACATAAATATTAAATAATATAGGACCTAAAATTGAGTCCTAGGGAACCCCCAATCCAACTGCCACACTACTTGAGGTCCAGTCACCCAGTGTAAGCAATTGATCTTTTTTTCAAGTAGAAATACAACCATTGCAGACTAGGTCCCACAAACCCTATAGAGGCCACTCTAGATAGGAGGACCCCATGGTTCAATGAGTCAAAAGCCTTTGATAAGTCAACGAAAATTGCTCCAACTGGGGTCCTCCCATCCAGAGCAGCCTGTAGATCTGTTGATCCCCAGTAACCTTGACCAGGGCAGTCTTGGTACTATAGGTCTTCCTAAACCCTGACTGCATTCCATTTAAAAGACCCTCAATTTCCAAGTATCCAGAGATCTGGGCAGCAACAATTTTTTCAAAGATCTTTGAGACCTGGGGTAACAAGGAAATCAGACGATAGTTGCCAAAATCAGTTTTAACCCCCCCTTTAAAAACTGGAACAAATTTGATCATTTCCATGCTTTGGGGAATAGCCCTGACTTAATAGACAAACATGGGTGGGCAGCCATGACTGTGAGCAAGGGCAGGTATGGGCAGACATGTGCAGCCTGGCCAGGCAGTAGCAGTTGTGAGGGGGATGTTGGCGTCCACGAACAGTCGACACAGGGACCGGGGTGTACAGTTGGCAGTCACACCAGTGCACCATGGTGCAGGGGAAGGGCACTATAAACATGTATGCAGTGGAGTAATGGCCCGCACTTGCTCCCCACAGGTGATGTAGCATACCCCCTCAGACCCTGGTTACTGACACCCTTCCACCAACCTGGAACAGAGGTGGAGGAGTGGTACAAAAAGGCACACATCACTAGGTGCGCCATCATTGAGCGTGTCTTTGGCATGTTGAAGATGCACTTCTGGTGTCTGGATAGGTTGGGTGGTGCCCTACAGTATAGCCCAGAGAAGGCCTGTGGCATATTCCTGGCATGTTGTATACTGCACAACGTGGCCATTAACCGTGGAATAGCTGCTCAGGCCAAGGAGGGTGACAGTTCTGGGAAGGAGGATGAGGAAGGGGATGAGGATGCAGCAATCAAGGGGTGGTGCGATGGAGCACCACTGCGGTGTCGAGACCCACGGCTGATCATCAGGGCCTGGTGGCACAGGGATACCATCATAGAGGAGCACTTTGGGGATCGCAAGTGAGTAGCACAGGTGGGTAATACACGGCTGGCATCGCACCCCACACACACACACACACACACACACCCAAACACCCAGATACACACCACAGGGCACTCTACCACAACAGTTCCACAGTGTAGAGCACCCATGAGGGTGACAATGATGTACACACACACACATGCACAGCAGTAGCCACATGTCCAGGGGGCACAGTGTATGTGCTGAGAATGGCATGGATCAGTGTACTGCTGCTGGCACACATGCAAGAGCAGACACAGGACCGCACTCATCACATCCATGCCACACAGCACAACAATGGCACACCTGACATGCATGTAGCAGCACACAGGTGACCCACACAGGCAATGTATGCAGGTGCATGCCACCCACGCCACCCCAGGCACAGGTAACCAGGTGAGTGGGCCACAAAGGGTGCAGGCAATGGAGGTATGTGAGCTGGCATCCAGGTGTCAGTGGGAGGCACCACAGCCACCACAGACACATGGGTGGCAATGCCCATGACTGATGGTTGCTGATGCAGCACCACTGGCCATGGGGGGTAGATAACACCCCTGGAGGGGTACTGCAGTGAAACCGTGAACATGTGCTCACTGGTGTATTAGCCCCGTGATCCATGTTGGATACGGGGATGATGGGGATGGAGAGGTGTGGTGATGGTGTCAGCAGCAATGGGTCCATCTGACCCCACTGCCTGGGCATGCATGAGGCACTCTTGGGAGTTTAGCTGGTGGCCTGGCAGCCACATGGTGCACTGGTTGCACACACACTGCCTCGTTGGCATGCACAATCCACTCCAGAGCTGTGGTCATGCTCACCCACAGTAGGCGTGCCTCTGCCAAAATCTGGGCATGCCATGCGGCCGACGACTCATGTTCAATGGCCAGCAGCATCCAAAGGCCCCTGAGCTCCACCTGTAGGGGTGCCTGTCCCTCCATGGTGGTCTGCAGGAGGAGTACATAGCTCTCAATGTCATCAGAAGGCAAATGCTCACAGGGGTGGTACCAATGGACAGGTGGTGTGCCGGCCTGCTGCTGCACATCCACTGTAGGTGGACACACCACAGCAGGCTGGGGTATGGGTGGGGATTGGGCTTGTGCAACAACTGTGAGTCCAGGGATGGCAGCATCACGGGCCACCACAACCTGTGGCAGTACCACAGCACCCTGCTAACCCATGCTGGTGGTCCCCACCACCACAGTAGCACCAGGCATAGAGCCAACAGCAACCACCACCGTGGGCAGCTGTGCTGGCCATGCAGGTTTGCCAGGGGCCACAGGACTGCCAATGTATGCTGGTGCCACCTGTGCATGCACCTGCGTGTTGTGTGCTCCACTGTTGGTCATGTCCCCCCAGAGTTGTGTGTTATCAGGATAATCATCAACATCGCTGTATGCCCCCTGTGTACTGGATGCCAGCACCAGCAGGGCATCGGTGATGTCCACTGTGTCCCCTGGGTCATCATCAGCCAAACCTGGAAACCCCTCCAGCCAAGTAGTGTCACAATCACCAGCCATGGCACCGCTTACCACGGTGTTGGAAGGCCATGCCACCACTGGTGATGGGTCCGGGGCAGCTGTGGTGTGTGACGGGCCCAAGACAGCACCATCCCCAGACATGGCTGGTGCCCAGTGAGATGGACCAGCATCATCCTCTTCAGTGGCACTCTGCAGTGCACCAGACATGGCAGCACCCCTGACGTGTAAAGAAGCTGCAACAGAATTAAGGGAAACATGGTTAGGAACATGGGTGACAGTAGTGCTCAGACAGGCATGTACAGGTGGACATACACTTGTGCCAGTGGTAAGCCTGACATGCCCTACAGATGGCAGTCAACACCCGTTCCACTGATGCAGCCACACACTGGCTATAGGTGGACAGGCCCAGAAACTGTGCATGCCCCCTTGTTAATGTGTGGGACAGAGAAAACACCCTGTCCACCACCCGCTGAGATGACAGCAATGGTGTGCAGCAGAACACAACACCACGGGTTCCCCCCAACACCACATGCCTGGCCTGTCATGTGACCGCACATTATGGTCCATGGATGGGGCATACAGAACCATGGTTGGTGCACACAGGCACATGGTCAGATAGTCACACACAGCGGGGCTGTCAGGACACGCATGGCACACACACACACACACACACACACACACACACACACGTCCTCAGCATGTATACTCACAGTGCTGCGATGGACTGCCACCCATCTGGAAGCCCCCTCCAGAAACACCCTGCACAGCCACCCAGCCCATGCTGGCCACCAGTAGCTCCCCCATGGATGTATGGTGCACATCTGTCTGCGGCCCACTCCCTGTCCTACTTAGGGAGGCCTCTATGTGCACCACCTTCTCCTTGGCTCTCCTCTTCTTGTTGTTCAGGTGCTTTCAGCACTCCTGGGGCATCCTGTTAAACTTCCCAATGGCATTGACATGCCATGCCACAGCCTCCCAGCCCTCATCCAGCAGCTGTACCAGACAGGATGTCCTTACGCAGCAGGTATGCCTCAATTAGTGCTCTATCCTCATCACTATTGAAATTGGGATGTCTGTGTCCAGCAGCTGTGTCCTTTCAGGACATTTTGGTTTCTGTGGGTGAGAATACGCAGCCATTAACACACAACAGGTGGCTCCGTATATGTGCAGGTATGGTATCTGCCTGCTGCAGGGTCATAGCACCCTGTCTGCAGACCACACACCTGCCTGCCGTGCATTTCTGGAACAGGATCTGGGACTGTCAGGGACAGCTGGGCATTGGATGGATCTGTTCTGTAGCAGTGGTACATGCAGCTGCAATGTCCTGCATATGTGACTGGTGTTACCTGACCTGTACCACCGGATGTTGGTCAGGACTGCAACACATATGTCATTGTTCTGTGGTCCTATACTACACCACCCACCAGCAACATTCCCCCCAAGCTGAACATAGTATGGACAGTGGGACACTGTGGGGCACTCACCTGGATGTGCCTGTTGACCAGGAACAGCCATTGACCATGGCTGCATGTCCTAGACCTCACACTGTCCTTTTGTGCTACCACGCTGCCTTTGGAAGAATGTAAACAAACCTACCTTTAAGGATGCAGTTCCTCTCAGTCACCTGAGCTCTGTGGAGGCACATTCAGGAGCATTTATGGCTCAGGGCATGCAATGAGGTTGGGAGCATCTGTAATGAGATGTTAAACAGGTGAGATGCCCCTGAATATGGCAATGAGCTGATTTAGGAGCAATTTCTGTGAACTGCATAAATCCCCCAGCTCATCCCAATCAGTGTGGTGCATCTGCTGCTTTGCGCCCATCTCCATATGGTGCATTTCCAGTGCATGCACGTGGGACATAGGGCATATCCAGAATACGGTGCATCTGTCACAGTGCATTGCCATGCAAGTGTGATGCCAGGATAGTGGTTTGACAGATGTAGCACTAACAGTCCAGTTTTACTGATCGTGCATCGCATCTGGCTGTGCATACACGTCAACATGCACGATGACTGTGGTGCCGCCTGGCACGTCGTAAGTGTTCATCATGCAACGGGGTGTCTTTGCACACCTGTGGATTACAGCGCAACACCAGCAATGTGTGTGGCCACACTGCACTGTGTGTGGCATTGCTTGCCAGTCACAAGGTGGCAACTCCACGAGGAGTATGCATGTGCGACCCGGTCATGTCCCTTGACCCTGTGTTCCCACCCATGCAAAGCACTGTGCACATGCATGATGTCACACTATTGGCAGCAATTCCACATTGCCACACCTTGTGCTGTGCATAGCATGACATTTATTCACACATGTGGTACGACTGCCATTGCACAACAGCACCATTGTCTGTGCACACCTGACTTGCTGACACTGAGGGTGATCATGCCATTGGGGTGAGGTGAAGCTCCTCAACATTGTGGCACTGGTGCTGCAGGTTGAGGGACAGCTATTTGAGTCAGATGAACTCACGGAGTCATGCTCCTCAGTGTGGGACAGGATTGCTATGCAGCTGGTGTGCAGGACAGGGGATGCCACAATGGGGAGCAATACTGAAACCGTTATGGTGATCTGCAGTGCAGGGACCTGGATAGGCCACAGAGCCTACAGAAACCGTACACACAGGGGTGCAGTACCACGCCCAGGTAAGTCACTGTACTATGCATGCACAGGGGCAGCATGGGGTTTGGAGGGGGTGGACTCACTGCACACCACACACACACACACACACACACACACACGTCTGCACCACTGGCCACACACGCGTGGACAGTGCCAACGTGATTACAGGGAGTGGGCGTGTGCAGCATGGAGCTTGGGGGTGCTGGGCCACTGTGGCATATGTAGTATGCCATAGCCATTGCCATTGCATGTGTCCATCTGCACACATGGTGGGCATTGGCAGGGGTGCTGTGTATGGATGCATGCAGCCAGGAGCACCGTCACTGGGGCACTGTGGTGATGTTGCCTTCACTGCATGCTGGCACTGGTGTTGTTGCTGGGGGGGTGTTTGGCATGTCACACCTCCTGTCTCCTCACGGTGTTCTGTGTTATTGTTTCTCTCTCAGCATCAGCAGGCAAGTGGTGGTTTGTGGCTGTGGTGGAGGCCAGGTGCACTAGGGCTGGTGTTGGTGCCCGTGGACAGCGACATGCTGGCGCAGGTGACTGTCTGTCTTGTACATTCTCTGAGTGTTTGGGGGGTGGGCGGTGCCCTCAGAGGACCACTGCAGGCCCATTGTGCATGTCCATGTGCTGCTGGTTGCGCACACACATGGGGTGTGGGTATGGAGGTGTGTGCTTGGCTCATAGTGCACCTGGCCCCTATGCATACATCCACCATGTGTGCATATCATGTGCACCATGGTCACCCTGCAGTGCTCCAGTGATGTTTGAACAGGGCCTGCATGTTTGTGCTGTCTGCTGGCATGTGCACATGCATTGTGGGGCATGGCAAGATGCCTCTCTGTGCATACCCCTGCATACACATGTGGCCCATGTGCTTCCTGAGTAACATTGTATGGTCACAGTGTGGCACTGTGAGACAGCCTGTTGCAGGCGTGCAGTGTGACTGGCAGGCTCTTGGCCATTTGCATGGTGGATGCCTCCAGCACAATCACATGGTGGGTGGGGGGGCAGTGTGGAACATGGCACTTAGTATCTGTTGTCTGTGTCTCCCACTGTAGGTCCGAGGGGTGTACAGCCACTTGTCCCCATTCATCGGAGACATCTGGGACTTCTGTGGCCCGCAGGACTCCAGATCCAGAAGTCTGTACATAGGATGCTGCAGCCACTCTACAGGCATCAGGGACAGCTGCTGCAGGCAGTGAAAAGGCTGGTCAGGTTGCTGTGTACCTGGGGTCGTAGGTGTGGGTGCCGTACTGCGGCACGTCCCATACATTAGGGACATGGAGATTTCTGTTTTGGCCCATTTTGTTGTGCATCCCATGCTTTCCCATCCACATTGTTTGTTGCTGTATCCTGTTCCAACACACACACACACACCTTCACCCTCCTGCATACCTGTTTCTGTACTTGTACAGTCCCCCACCCTCACCTTCCCTGTTCCTACTGGCTGTTGTTCTTATAAATAGTTTATTGTGTGCCATTGCTGTTTCTAATATATTTTCTATTGCAACCGGTGTCTGTGGTCATTCACTGTACATTGTGCATGTGTTCTGTATCTGTCTGCTGCTGTCCTCTGTCCATTGATGCTTTACACATGTGTGCACCTGTGTTACTGTGCACACATGCATCCTGCCCCCCTGCTTGGCAGCCTCACTATATGCCCTCCTTATTTCCTGTGGCATGTGGGTGGGTTTTGTGCCATGCTGCCTTTCTTAGTGCCCCTGTTATGTGTGTGGTGCACATGGCATGCATCTGCTGCGCTGCTGCCCTGTAGGTGTGAGGCTTTGTGTGTGGTCCACATTGGTTGTGGGCTTCCTACACCTGTGCAGTGTATGGCACTCGGCCTGTCTGCCATTGTGCCTGTTCACTGGTGTGTCCCTGTGTGGCATCCCCTTTCTCCACACCACTGGGTTCCTGTTCAGGGGCTGTGTCCTGGGGACACCTGCATGCTGCATGGTGTACCCTGCAACTGTGGCACACCTTGACAGGTGCCCCTGGGATTCTCATTTGTGCCAGTTAATCTCCTGTGTGGGATGTGTCAGGTGCTTCTGGGTGTTTCTCTGTGTGCTCTGTCTGTTCACCTCTTCTGCTGTGGCCACTGTCGGGCCCTTTGGCACTCTGGACGGTCCCTGCAGGTGTGTTTCCCTGCATCCTTTGTGCCACTGCAGGTTCCCCCTGTTGCTCCTTCATCCCCTGCTGACTTGTTCCATATTCACTGTTACGCTACCCTAGGTGCTTTGGCACATCCCTGTTGTGCTTGGGCATCTCACGTTGCGCCTGTCCGCATCTGTGCAGCTCATGGTGGGGATGCGCGCAGGGCATCTTGCGGCACATCCTTCTGTGAATTGCACTGTCTGGGGTAGGCTCATCCAGGTTGAAATAGTGCATCTCATTTGCGCCCAGTGCATCTGCTTTGTGAATCCTGCCCTGCGCATTTATGAGCAATTAGCTCTCAAAAACATGTTTTAAAGAGGTTTTTAAAGGGTTCATTGGCTATGATGCACCACAACAGACTGCTCTCCAACTCAACAGGCAATAGACTGTGCTGTAAATAATCTGCACATGATATTTGACCGATTTACCCACAATGCATTGCAAATGTCACCTTTGGAGCATAATTTCTCTGGCGAAATCAAAAGTTACACCGGTGAAATTTTCGTCACAAGGTGAAATTTAAGCATGGATGGGTGAAATTGGTTGGTCAAAGCATTTTCTGTGAAATTTCACAAATTACACAAAATTGAAATCCCAGGCAAAATAACATTTTGCCGGGATGAAAAATTTTGCGTAATTATGAAATTACGCAAAATGTATCGCCTGGTGAAATTTTTCAATTTCATACAACACTAATGATAATATTACTAAATTTAAGGATACATTTGAATGATATCTTTAAGAAAAGAAAACTCTTTGTTATGACTGTTAAGAAAAATGTGCATGTAGTCTTGGATACGATAGCCCCCTTTTCTTCTATGTTATGATGTTATGTTACAACTCAGATGGTAAATTCTGGGTAGATGAACTGTGAAAAAAATTATAAAGCTCAATTTTACCACCAGGTAGTCAGACTTACTTTTATGTATGTCTTCACTAGATTCTGGGATGTGTCTTCAGACCATATAAAATACCATTTTATCCATCGTTAGCTTGCTTTACAGTACAAGCACTTGCTTCTAGTTTTTGTTCCTTTTATTCTGACCTGCAAGCTATGAAACCTTGGGGGTGAGGGGCAATATTTTTTCAAGATACTGTTGCATACCATATGTGAGAACACTAATGATTCTTTTTTTTCTTTTACTATGTGTCTGCAGAGAATAGCCCAGCTCAGGTGTAGCATCTTGTTTTCAGTGACATCCAGCATCTAACCAATTTTACAGCTGTAATGACTGAAGAACTGGAAGGTCAAGTGTCTTGATCAAGGTCACTCAATGTATAAGTGTGCTGGTAGGATATGAATTTGAATCTCCTGCTGTCACAGGTCTGTGGCCTAACCATTGTTCCTACACTGCCTCCATATTTGTTAAAGTAGCACTATGGCCAGCCTGAGAAACTAATTGCAAGCACATCCTAGCACCACGTAGGCCTCAGTTAGTACCCAAGCTAGGGATCCCAGTGAGAGGCTAAGAACAAATCTGAAGGGATGCATGAGCCATTGAGGGTGGTCACAGTCACTGCTCAATTGCCTACTAGTGTCCCCTAGGGAAAAAAAAGTAAATAATCATAGACCCCTAGGCATGCCAAAACATTCAGTGGTGCTTGCAGTGGGGTTGCATAGGTAACCATGCCCTACCCTTAGTGTACAAGCATCTGAAACAGGGCCTTGTTGCCATCATACTCACCTCCCTGAGCAACAGAGACTACTTTTCCCCTAGGGTGGCTGCAAGGCAGCAAGCAAATGTATCTGGCATAAGAGAGATTCTACAGCAGAGATTAAACAGGGAAGGTAAAAGAATGAAAGGATCAAAACAGTAGCAGGTGGGATCGTAAAAGATACAAAAGGAAAAACAACTCAAAAAAAGTTTAACAATAATTAGCTGTAAAACACACCATACCTTTTTGCGCATGTCAATGTATTCCTGGTATAGGGATCCAGAAAGGGAACAGGGTTATAGTGCCATCATTTTCTTCCTGGTGGCTGACATTTTTCTGCCTGCCATTCTTCCCAGATTTCCAATGGTCCTCCATCTACCTCTTGGTGCAATGTGAGACCAAGATGTACTTGCAATGACATACAGTATCCCTGCAGAGGATGCAAGCCCACTGGTCCACCACATGGGTTATTGTGGTGTTGGAATGTGGTGCCACTCTCCCCTGAAATGTAATTTAGTGCCAGCAGCAGGAACTCCCCAGCTCTGGCTGCTCAACTCCCATGACCCAAGTCCACTCCTGAATGTGGATTGCTAACATGGTAATATACAATGCCACACAACTAGACTATTGCATGCATAACATTCAATTAACTTAAAGCAGCAGTATTTGTTAGTTGGCAAAACATTCCATCGTATTGCTTTTTAGCAAAATGGCATTTATGTCATCCTTAGATTCATCACCAGTGTGTTTTGCATTTTCTCAGACATTTCTTGAAACAGTTTTAAGAGCTAATTTCAGAATAATGACTCAAACCATTAAGGATGGCCTCCTGTTGCTATTTTTAAAAATCTCTTCCACTGAGGTCACCTGATGAATGTACTAATTAGATTCACACTGTGGACGTATAGTATTAGCACGGTACTACAACATGTTTCTGATGATAAACAGCACAGCACTGCATATCTCTCTGTCTTTCTCTCTCTCTCTCTCTCTCTCTATATATATATATATATGTATATATTCATTGCAAAATAGTCTGTTAATGCATCTGTTAGGGTTGATTCCACACCAACAAAAGTTGGGAAATTCGATGTTAGGGTTACCAACCCTACCCCGAACCCCACCACTACTATCCACAGACCAACAGGTGCTGGGGTGTGCCTTGGGGTCATTGGACCTAACTTTCACCCCATTCCATGTGTAAACAAGCTGAGGTGGAGAGTTAGATCTGACGACCTAAGGAGTCCGACGACCTAACAGAGTTTTTTGCAATGAATATATATATATATATGAACTTTCCTTCTTTTTGAGAAAGTGAAATGTTAGTCATATGGTATACATAAGTGGGAGCACAGGCCCTCAGGGTCCTGCACTCCCACCCACCAATGAGTGTAGCTGCATAGTGCAGGAGGGCCCTATGTTCCCAGTTTTGCATAATGGGATGCATATTTGGGAGCATGGGCCTTCTGGGCCCTGCACTCCAACCCAGCCATAAGTGCAGACACATAGTGCCTGAGGGTCCTGTGCTCCCATTACTGCAAGATGGTATCCATGGGTGGGAGCACTGGCCCTCTGGGCCCTACTCTCCCACCCACCTATAAGTACAGAGACATAGTGCAGGAGTGCCCTGTGCTCCCAGTTCTGCATAATCGTATCCACAGAAGGGAGAGCAGGATTTTCACGGAAGCACCATTGGTTTATATAGCACATTTTCGCTAAAGAACCATTGGTTTACATGGGGGACTTTCACGACATTCCACATTACTTTCGTGAAAGTATTGCAGTACTTTTCACGAAAGTAATGTGGAATTTCGTGAAAGTTCCCCATGTAAACCAGTGGTACTTTAGCGAAAGTACATGGCACGTTCATAAAAGTAATGCAACATTTTGCGAAAGTGCCCCATGTAAATTAATGGTACTTCCATGAAAGTAATGCCGAATTTTGTGAAAGCCCCCCATGTTGATCAATAGTACTTTTGCTGATGTTCCACAGTACTTTCTCCAAACCTTTCGTTGTGCACATAATTTTTTTTTTTCCATAGACTATATTGGAAAAGTTTAAGAACTTTTGAATGGAATAATATATTTTCACCAAACCTTTCAAAGGCATGTACCTGACCCAGTCCCCATATACCCAGAACATTTCATACCAGATGGACAAACCATTTGGGCTGTGGAGATGAGCAAAGAATTCCACTAAATTGATGATTTGTTCACACTTTTTCACATTCCACAACTCCGCAACCACAAATCCAATGGAATAAAACTTTCCAGATCCAGAGATCTATGTCACCACACCATGCATGCAAAATTTCAGGGAAATCAGATGAATGCTTGCAAAGGTATTACATTGCAAAATTTTGAATTTGACAGTTAAAGTACCTACTCAACCCTAACTGTAGTGGGCCTACCGAACCCCAACTCTCACCCCATTCCATGTGTAAAGAAGCTGAGATGGTACAGTAGAGGAGAATGGGGTGAGACTAAAGTCCAAAGGCTCCAAAGAAGACACCGATGCCTGTTGGCCTGTGGAAGGTGGGTGGGGGCTTTGGTGGGGTAGGGTTGGTAACTCTAACATCAAATTTCCAGACTTTTGTTAGTGTGGAATCAACCCTAACTGATGCATTTACAGAGTTTTTTGCAATTCCCTTCTTTTTGAGAAAGTTAACTGTTACTCATATGGTATCCATAGGTGGGAGTGCAGCCCTCCAGGCCCTGCGCTCCCACCCACCCATTAGTGTAGAGTCATAGCACAGGAGGATACTGTGCTTCCAGTTTTGCATAATGAGATGCATATGTAAGAGCATGGGCCCTCTGGGCCCTGATCTCCCACCCACAGATAAGTGTAAAGACATAGTGCTTGAAAGCCCTCTGGGCTCTGGGCTCCCACCCATCCACCCACCCATGAGGGTACAGGCCTAGCGTAGGAGGTCCCAGTGCTCCCAGTTTAGCATAAATAGTATGCATTGGTGGTAGCATGGGCCTTTTGGGCCCTGCACTCCCACCTACCCAGAAGTACAGACATATACCACAGGCCTACAGGCATTCCAAGTAATCCTTGTAACACTTATTTAGCAATATCTCAGTAACCACAGCAAATGCAGAAAATATTCTTATGCATTTGTATTCATGACCTGGCCACCTCATGCATGCTTAGCTGCACTTAGTGAAAAATCCATATCTCAAACCGTTTTTTGAGATATAGGCACCGAAAGGCACACAATGTTATCCTATGAGAAAATTTACAACTTTGGACTGCTGTAACTCTGGAATCAATATAAATGTTTTCACTAAACCAGCAAAAGGCACATGCGTCGGGCAAGGACCTGCCACCCTGCAAATTGCAGCCCAAAGGTTCTAACTGTTGTCTTGCTATGAAGTGGCAAAAAAAACTGGTGTTTTGGGTCTTTTGAACTGTGGAACTTCCATGAAAAGTTCTGTGGAATTTCACAAAAGTCCCATTGGTTCACATGGGGGAGCTTTCAAACATGTTTTGTGGAATTTTCATGAAAGTTCTGCCATTATAGATGTGGGACATTCGTGGAAGTATCTGTTGAACTTTTGCAAAAGTCTGTGGATTTTGCCTGAAAGTTCCGTGGCTAAGAGAGCAGAAAAATGTAAAAAACATATTTCTGGGCATCCTGGTGAAAAACTAATGCCAGAGTTGTATTTCTACGTCCCCAATTTGGTAAACCCAATTGTTGGTCTTCACCAAGGGGCAGTATTTTTTGAACTTCAATGTTTTTTCCACCTCGCTAACTGAAAAGAAGCTGGTAGCAGCATGCAAGTAAAAAGACCAAGCACGACGCTAAGAAGTGCTTTCGTAAAAGTTAAAAGTACTTTCAAGGTGAACATATATTTTTTCCCATAGGCTATAATTGAAAAAATGAAACTTTAATAACTTTTGAATGTATTAATATTTTTTCACCAAACTTTCAAAAGGCAATTCCCTGACCCACTCCCCATATACCCTGAAAATTTCAGACCAGATGGGCAAACCATTCGGGCTGTAGAAATGAGCAAACAATTTTTCAAAAGTGGCCAAAAAGGTGTTGTTTTGCACTTTTTGTGGCACTCTGCGGCTCCGCAGCTGCATATTTGACTGGAACAAAACTTGCCATATCCAGAGATCTATGGCAGCAGACAGAGCATGCAAAATTTCAGGCAAATCAATTGAATGGTTGCAAAGTTATTAAGTGCACAAATCTGCTTAACATAGAAGTGGCCATGTAACTCTAACTATAGCTGTACTACCATGCAGCTATAAGATATATATATATATATATATATATATATATATATATATATATATATATATAACAAAAAACTTTGTTAATGCATCACTTAGGGTTAAAGTGACAAAAGTAGGGAAATGTGGCATTAGGGTTTCCAACCCTAACACCCCACCTCCACCCTGCACAGATGAAGAGTGATTGTGGTGGCACTGGGGTCATCACCCTAATGCTCACCCCATTCCATTAGAAAATAAGCAGGGTGGGCACAGCATAGAAAAATAGGGTGTGCATTAAGGTGTCAACCCCAGTGCCACCCCGATCCCTCTTCGTCTGTGCAGGGTGGGGGTGGGGTGTTAGGGTTGGAAACCCTAAAGCCACATTTCCCTACTTTTGTCACTTTAACCCTAATGGATGCATTAACAAAGTTATTTGCAATTTATTTCCTTACATTTTGAGATATGGGTTGGGTGAGAGTTAGGTCCGATGACCCCAAGGCACACCCTGATGCTTGTTGGTGTGAGGAGGGTGGGATGGTAGGGCTGGTAACCCTAACATTGAATTTCCTGACTTTTGTTGCTGTAATAGAAACTCTACCTGATGCATTAACAGAGTTTTTTGTAATGCATTTTCCTTCTCTTTGAGATAGTATAATAGTATCCTTCGCTGTACTGTTCATAAGATGATGTGAATAAGTGGCTATATTAAAAATTTGGAGACAAAATATGGGAAAGTACCAAAGTTACAGTACGTGTCTGCATAGAATTAATTTAACAGATGCATGTAACTTGGGCATTTTGAGGAATGTTTGCACCAAATTGTCAACATAGCATTTTGGGGACCTCACTTCATGAACAGTGGGACTGTCATTTCATTAATTGGCCCTGAAAGATGATTTCATACAGCATACATGCCATTCTGCACCACAGTAGTGAAAACACATTTAGAGCAGAATATGAAAAATGACAGCAGTACTGTTCATCAGGTGGTGCATACAAATGGCAATGTTGAAAATCTGGAGTCAAAATATTGCAAATTACTAAAGTTATGTGCCTGCATAGAAACTGCACAATGCATGTTCATAATGCGGCCATTTTTGGGAATTGTTTCACCAAATTTTCAACATGGGCTTTTTGGGACCCCATCTCATGAACACTGGCACTGTTGTTTTGTTAATTGGTCCTGAAAGGTGATTCCGAGCAGTCACTGCAAAATCATCTTTCAGGAGTGAGGAGCAAAATGACAATGCCAGTGTTCATGATGTAGGGTCCCAAAAAGCCCATGTTGAAAATTTGGTGCAAATATAGCTAGAAACGGCTGAGATATCAACATAAGTTCAAAATGCCATTGACAGCCATTATACAGTACTTACCTTGATTCTTCAGCTTGTGGTTTGGCTTTGAAGTGTGCAGACATGTCCAAGTGAACAGAAGATGACAGCTGCTGACCTCCAATGGTAAGTAAAGGGTAGGTGGAGGGTATGGACTGGTGGGTTGCTCAGTGGGAGGGTCGGAATGGGGAATGGCGACAGGGAGATTACAAGGATTGTAAAAGGAAAAAAGAAAAAATGTTTGGGGACTGTTTTCTTTTTTCAGGTATGACTAACATAAATGAACATTTTGAGACACTGGGGGTGGGCTCCCCTGTGTTCCACAAAACTGATGGTGGTGGGGAGGGGGTATGATGTAAGTGTGGTCACTGGAAGTGGGCTTCCCAGTGTCCCACCTTGGGTGGGGGCTACTGCCAACATGGGGATTGGGCACCCTGTTGTCGAAAAGGTAGACTGTTTTCTTCTGTTGGGGACACTGGGAGTAGGCTCCCCAGTGTTGCACACTGGCAGGGGGGCATCTAGTGCCAACACGGGGATTGAGCACCCCGATGTCAGCAGAAACATTTATTTAGAGATAAATATTCCTATTTTTGGCTCACGAAGTAAGATCTTGGGTGCAGGTGTGGGGTGCAGGGTGCAGGATTCTTTTCATCTACCATCCACCTGGGGATGGGAAGCAATTCCTGCAGGAAGTTGTGGACTTCATCATCAACATGGTGTTGGAGTCCCCCAGATGGATGGCTCTTGGGGCCTGGGTCAATGACAAACTCTCGCAGTTTGGTCAGGACTTCCTTCAACTTATGAATTAGTTGGGCTTCACACAGGTGATTACCTCTGTGACCCATAATCACGGTCATTCATTGGACCTGGTCTTCCTACTGGATATGGAAATGTCTGACCTGAGGGTGGAGCTGGTCAGATGGTCTGACCATCACACTATAAGGTTCAATTTCTAGGCCCCCTTCTATAGGCCTGCCCCTATGGAGATGGTCCAGTATCACCTTTTAAGGGGTTTGACTCCAGATGACCTGGCTGCGGTACTGGACCTATTGGGCCTACTGAGTGCAAACAGTGATCCAGACACTCAGGTATAGGTCTACAGTATAATAGGGTTATGACTGAGGCTTTGGATTCCATCGCTCCTGTCTGGGTTCACCCCTCACCCTGTGCCCTCGGTCCCTTTGGTTTAATGGGACTCTGAGGTAGCTGAGGAGAGTGGGATGAAGTATGGAGTGTTGTTGGTGGAAATCAGGCCTTGAGGCCAACAGACTTAGATTGATGGCCCTCTGTAAGCACTGTCAATTGGCTATTTCCTATAAGAAGGCAGAGTTCCTGTCCAGGGAGATTGCTGCTGCACAGAACTAACCAGCTCAGCTGTTTTGAACTGTAGACGGACTGTGCAATCCAGCCTGTCTGCAGACTCGGATAATGTTGTCACAAGAGAAATGTGACAAGTTTGCTTGTTTCTTTGTGGATAAGGTTGCCAACATCAGGTCCAAGATCTGTGCAGCTTGCTCCAATGGGGATGGTGGTGGTCGGAGGGAGGTTGCAGTTCCTCAGTTTGTCTGGTCCAACTTCACCGGCCGGTGATTGGAGATGTTGTGAGGATTATCCAGACTATGCATCCGACCTGCTGTGGTTTGGACTCAGGCACAATTTGCCTCCTTGTGAGGTGTGTTGAGGTCATTGGTCAGGTCCTAGCTGAGATAGTCTGGTGTTTGTTAGAGTCAGGTGTGTTTCCGGACACCCTGAAGGAAGCAGTGGTGACACCTCTCCTTAAGAAACCCTCTCTTGAGCTAGACTGTTTTGCTAACTACAGACCTGTCTCTAATATTCCCTTTGTGGGTAATGTTATTGAGAAGGTGGTCACGCTGCAGCTGGAGGATCACCTTACTTTCCAAGACATTTACAATTCTGTCCAGTCTGGATTTCTGAAGAAGCATAGCACTGAGATGGCCCTTGTTCATGTCTTCAGTGATCTGCTGATAGTGAGAGATCAGAAGAGCCATTTCATCTTAGTTCTTCATGATCTTTCTCTGGCATTTGACATCGTGGACCATGGTGTGTTGTTGGAATGCTTCCAACTGATCTGTGGACTGTCTGGTATGGTTCTCAGATGACTTCTATCCTTCCTCACCGGCAGGTTTCAGCCAGTTGTATTGGGGATGAATTCCTCTGTCCTCTCCTCTGAATGTCTGATTTTATTGTTTTGTAGTGTGATTTTATTGATTTGACTTGCTGTAAAAGCGCCCTGAACTTGGGAAGGGCACTTAATATAAATAAAATTTTACTTACTTACTCTGACAAGTTCTCTCTGTCTTGTGGGGTGCCACAGGGCTCTGTGCTGTGACCCATGTTGTTCATGGTGTATATACTGCCATTGGGAGACATTGTAAGGTGGTGTGGGCTAAGTTTTCACTGCTATGCAGATGATACTCAGCTCTACATGTCCTTTGTGCCCAAACAGGTGGGAGCTGTCTCGAGCTTTAACTGCCTCTTTGAGATTCAAGACTGGATGAGTGCTAACTGGTTGAGATTGAAGCTGGACAAAACTGAGGTTCTGGTGGTGGACCCAGGTTGTTGGGTAGAGGGGCTGTCAGCTGTTCAGCCATCTGGGCTCTGGCTTGGAGGCTGCCAGCTGATGACCTCTGAATGAGTGCAATGTGAGCATTATTCTTGACAAGGGACTGACACTTAAATCTCAGGTGTCATCCATTGTCAAGACTGCCTTTTACAATCTAAGGACTATCACCTGGAATAAGCACCTAGTTCCACCCAATGACCTTCCAACTTTGGTCCATGCCTTTGTGATCTCCTGCCTTGACTACTATAATTCCCTGTACCTAGGGCTACCAGGGGTTGATACCTGCCACTTGCAGCTGCTGCAGAATGCGGCAGCTAGGCTGTTGACTGGGCACCCTCAAGTTTGTCATGTCATGCCTGTGCTGCACAGCCTGCACTGGCTGCCTATTCAGTGGTGGATCACCTTCAAGCTCTGCTTGCTGACCCATAAAGCCCTATACTGACAGGGTCCATACTATCTGTAAGAGCTTCTTCGCCCCTACTGCCCCCACCGCCCACTCAGCTCCACCAACAGGGGATTGCTAGAGATTCCCAGGCTACATTTGAAGACCTCTGGGGTCTGAGCATTTGAGTCTGTGGCCCCCACCCAGTGGAATTCTCTACCTCATCAGATAAGAGAGTGCCTGACTTTGGAGAGTTTCAAATCTGCATTGAAAGCATATTAGTTTAATCTTGCTTTTCCTGACTATGAATAATTTTTTGATGCTATTTATTGATTATTTATGGATTTTTTAGCTGTGATTTTATTATCTATTGTGCTAGCGCTATGGTCTTTCTGTGAATAGTGCTATTTTATGAATAAAGTTTGCTTGCTTGCTATATAAAATCGCAAAGTGGAACGAACTGTGAATAATGTTCTCTGCAGCTATTGCTGTATTGCAGCAATGAGATATGTATTTGCTCTCCTTAATTCTAACAATATACTGTATATTTTTTCCAACTTTTACTGTAAATCAGTTTGGGCTCTTTTCTGCAGTAAGACCAGGTGGGGAGAAAGACTGAGACCTGTCAAGGTTAGTGGAAGCTACAGTGTGCTGAGACCATTTTGGCTGCGTTTTGCACTATGAGGAGAGAGAGACAGAGAGAGAAGAGAGGAAGAGAGGAAGAGAGGGAGGGAGACAGATGGGAGAGAGAGAGAGAGAGAGAGAGAGAGAGAGAGATTGCACACACATAAAGTAGTAAAAGAGTGACTATCAGCTCTCAGCTTTGCAAGGGCACTCAGCACAATTGTAAGATATGTTTTTCCTAAATCTGTTTTGTTGTTTGTTCCTCTGCAATTTGGGGATCATACACAGAGGCAGTGACTACTGTATCGGCAAACAAGATCTCATACTTAGGCAGTAGGATAAACTATCAATATTCAGCACTAAAGTAAGAGAGATTTAAAGCTCTGGAAACTGTGATCACTGACTAGCATGGCAGGGCATAATAACATCATGATTTGGATTGTCGGACAGCTGCTTATACTGGATGAAACGCCTCTACACAAATGCGTCCATAATAATTGGTATATACTGCATTTTGTACCCTTTATGTGTTACTGCTTGGTGGTCGGGGTCATTCCTGAAGACGGGTCTTTTAGGTCCCTTAAAGTTTCTCAGAAATGAAATCATAACTTAAATGAAAAAGGAGTCCCTACATCCATCCACAAATGCATCTATCCTGGGACTAAGTCAGCTTGACAATTTGATTTGGTTTAGACTGACTTAGTCACAGACAGCAGATGGGTCCGGGGTTGGAGGTATACTGCTGCAAACCGCTTCTGATTGTTGCAGATTGGACTCCTTTACAAAATAGTCCCTGCTGCAGTCAAACAGCTGCCAGACACAGCAAGGGCAACATCACTTTGACTTATTGAATGGCATGTTGGCTTTCTGCTTACAGAAATGGCACTCTCTCTTATGGAGATTGCAGAATGGCTCCTCTTATTAAACAGGGCACAATGGATGTTGGGTGTCCACAAAAGGTATTTTTGGCTCCTATTTTCAAAAACAAATAACAGAACCTAGCTAAACAGGGCCAATTTATCTAGGTTCAGATGTTTGTTTCTCAAAATGTCAGTGTTTTAATCTACCAGGCTTGTTCCGACATTTTTTTTTTTTTATCGAAGTTTACTTCTGACCTTTTCTTTTATAATTCAATATGTTTTTTTCTCATTCGATCAGTATTTTTATCGATCGATCAATCTGTTTTTATTTATTGGTTGAACTTTGACATTATCATAAAAACTTTACATTTCAAACACTGTCCGATACTTATTTATTTTATTTTATTTGAATTTTGACAATTGGGTAAGCCCACTGAGACAGAATGTCCCTTTTTCATGGGTGACTCGGGGGGGGTAAAAGAGGAGGTACAGAGAACAATGAATAACAGCAACAGATAAGTATACAATGACACTTCACAATAGTTTGTAGAACACAATATATATACAAAATACAAAATGCATGTACAGTATTTACAAATAATACAGTATAAACAGGAAGAGAGGTAGTACTTTATAAAATATATACAAGGTGCAAAGGCAGAAATGTTTACAGTTAATGCAGCAGGTTTTACAGATAATACAGCAGATATTGATACAGAGGCTCACAACTGAAATGAGAGTGAAACAGCTCAGAATCGAAATACAGCAGGGCAGGAATGGCATATCTGGGTAGAGCATGGAGAGAAACAGGAAGGGACAAAGGAGAGGATAGGTGTGCAAGAAGTGAGCTATATGGGATGGGTGGGATACCTTAGGCACAGGAGCAGGGCTGAGGGGAGGCAAGGTGGGATTTAAGAGAACTAACATAGAAACATAGACTTTGACGGCAGATAAGGACCACTTGGCCCACCCAGTCTGCCCATTTCCCTACCTATTGGATAAGCTGCAGATTCTAGTTAACCAACAGCCTACTTCCTGCAACCCCCCACTATAATTGCCTTATGTCTGTCCCATGCATGTTTGAATTCCCCCACTGTTTTAGACCCCACAACCTCTCCAGGAAGGCGGTTCCATGCGTCCACCACTCTCTCTGTGAAAAAGAATTTCCTCACATTACCCCTGAGCCATCCCCAGTCTAACTTTAAATTGTGCCCCCTTGTTCTTACACATCTCTTTTTCTGAAAGATGCTACCCTCCTGGACTTTGTTGATTCCCTTGAGATACTTAAAAGTTTCTATCATGTCCCCCCTGTCCCTCCTTTCATCAAGGGTATGCATATTAAGCTCTCTCTCAGTCTCTCTTCATATGGTTTCTGATGTCGACCCTGCACCATTTTAGTTGCCCTCCTGTGGACTGCTTCCATCCTGTCTATGTCCTTGCTTAGATGAGGTCTCCAAAACTGCACACAGTACTCTAGATGGGGTCTCACCAACTGTCTGTAAAGAGGGATAACCATTTCCCTTTTTCTACTTGTGATGCCCCTCCCTATGCATCCCAGTATCCCCCTGGCTCTCCTTACTGACTTCTCACATTGCTTATCCACCTTTAGGTCATCTGATATGACTACACCCAGATCCCTTTCCATTACTGTTGTTGTTAGTACCTCCCCTGCTATTGTGTACTCTTCTCCTGGATTTTTATTTCCCAGGTGCATCACTTTGCACTTCTTTGCATTGAATCTAGGTTGCCATATGTCTGACCATTCCTCCAACCTTGCCAAGTCCCTTCTCATCCTTTCTACCCCCCCTTGTGTATCAACTCTGCTACAAATCTTTGTGTCATCTGCAAAGAGGCATACCTTTCCTTCCAGACCCTCTGTAATGTCACCTATAAAGACGTTAAAAAGGACTGGACTCAGTACTGAGCCCTGAGGAACTCCACTAGTAACCCCCCTTTCTTCAGAATGTGTTCCATTCACTATTACCTTCTGTGTCCTGTTGTGCAGCCAGTTTGCTACCCAGGCTACCACCCTGGGACCCACTCCCAGGCTGGCTAACTGGTTATTAATCTTGTGCAGGACTGTGTCAAATGCCTTGTTAAAGTCTAGGTAGGCCATATCCACAGCCCCTCCTTGGTCTATTACTTTGGTCACCCAGTCAAAGAAATCGATTAGATTTGTCTGACATGACCTTCCTGCTGTGAATCCACGCTGCTTTGGGTCCTGTGCCCCGCTGGCCTCTAGGTACTGAACAATTCTTTCTTTCAGAATTGATTCCATCATTTTCCCCACCACTGAGGTCAAACTAACAGGTCTGTAGTTTCCTGCTTCTGCCTTGCTCCCACTTTTGTGAAGGGAATCACATCTGCCCTCCTCCAGTCCTCAGGTACCACCCCATCTTCCCATGATTTGTTAAAAGGTGGTTAGTGGTGTCACTAGGTCCTCCTTAGCTCTTTTAAGATTCTAGGTGAATCTCATCAGGCCCCATTGCTTTGTCCACCTTGAGTTTTAGGAGTTCTTTGAGGACTCTTTCTTCTGTAAATGGACTGGCGTGCCAACCCCACTACCCAGAATGCTTCTATTGTTTGGTTTAGGTAACTCCTTCTCTCTTCTTTGTGAATACTGAGCAAAAAGTATTAATTCAGTATCTCTGCTCTTTTCGCTGTCTCCTCTGCCCTCCTCCTCTCCTTTATTAATCTTCACTATCCCTCCTTAACCTTTCTATGCTCCCTAATGTACCTATAAAAGGTTTTATCCCCCTTCTTAACTGAGTTGGCTATTTTTTCCTCGGTTTGGGCCTTTGCTTTTCTGACTGCCTTCCCCACTTCTTTCTGCTTTAATTGATACAGTTCCCTGTCATGCTCCTTCTGTGATTCCTTATACTTTTGAATGCAGCCTTTTTCTCCTTAACCTTCCCTGACACCTCTTTTGAGAACTGTGGTGTTTTTTTTATTCCGCTTTGTTTTCTTTATTTGTTTCACACAAAGGCTTGTTGCCTCCATGATGGCAGTTTTGATTTTTCTCCATTGTTCTTCCACCCCTCCTTTCTGGCCATTTGCTAATGCATTCCTCAGGAGCCCCTCCAACTAGAACTCTTGAAGGAGTAGATAGAAGGGCAGGGCAGAACAGCAGCTGGTAGTGAGTTCCAGAGGGAGGGCCCAGAAAAGGTGAATGCATGTCATCCCACTGCAAGACAGGGTTTTGGGATGGAGAGAAGAGGAAGGTTGAATGACCTTAAGGACCTTGCCATGGGTTTTCACTGGACAATGTCCATGAGGCAGGGAGGAGTGAATGTATGAACTAAATTGTAGGTAAGGCAAAGGGTGGGGTATTGTAATCTAGCATCAAAGGAAAGCCAACCTAGGGAGTCAAGGGCTGAGCAGTGGTGCATCCTAGCATTAGTGCTAAGGACAAACCATGCGACCCTGTGGTAGATTTGCTTGAGTTTGGCAAGAGGGGTGACCTGAATGGAGTGGAGTATAGGGGGCTCCATAGGAGATAAGTGGGAGCATGGAGGAGGAAGCTATGGCTAGTCAGGAGGAGTATGTAAGGTAGGGCAAGAAGTGGTAGAGCAATCCTAGCTTTTGGTGAATGGTCTTACCCACAGCTGAAACATGAGTGTCAAAGGTGAGATGGGAGTCCAGTGTGACACCAAGGTATTTAAAGGATTGTACCTGATCTAAGGGGTTACCTCAGGAGAAATTTATATCCGGGGAGGTGGTGAGGTTAGCTTAGGGGTTTGGAGATAGAAGAGCATTGATTTAATCTTCTTGGTGTTGAGCACCAGGAGATTGTTGGAAAACCATGCCTCGAGATTAAGGAAGTCCTGCTGCAAATCGAGGTTCAGCAAGGTCAGATCAGAAAAGGACCTGTACAGAATGGCATCATCAGCATACATCTGGACTGACACACCTCCACAGTGTAGCGGGAGTTCATTAATAAATAAAGAAAATAGAAGAGAGTGCAGGATAGACCCCTGTGGCACACCATCTTTTACAGTGATAAAAGGGGAAGTGTGACCAGCCCATTTCATGCATTGCGTTCAGCCAGTGAGATAGGTCAAGAACCAGTTTAATGATAGGGCATCAAGACCGATGGAAAGGAACATGTGGAGCAGGAGGTTATGGTTGACAAGGTCTAAGGCTTTTTTAACCAAACCCTACAAAGGCACACCTTGGAATAGACCCCATCACCCCTGAAAATTTCATACAAAAAATCTATGCTGTCTAGGCTGTAGGTGAGGGCAAAAACCCCCATGTTAAGTATAGGAGCAAAAGTGTTCTTCTTTTTTCACTTTTTGACACTCCATATCTCAACATCCATTCAGGATGCCCTCATGAAACTTTCCACATCTTAAGACTCCAATAGCCTGACCACCCATGCCAAATTTTGTGCTAATTCATTAAATGATGGAAAAGGTATTAAGGTGCAAAAAAATTGGGTAACATTAAACAGCATGCTCAATCCTAGCTATGGTGCTGGGTGCTATTGGACCACTATAAAATATATCTATATTTAGCTATATATATATATATATATATATATATATATATATATATATATATATATAGGGGCTCAGTCACACCCATATATTTAGGGTTATGAAGGCACTTCTATGTTAAACTTGAAATTTTGCATGTTAATAACTTTGGACCCATTCAACAGATTTATGTAAAATTTAGTTTGCATGGTGGGACATGGTAGATCTCCAAGCTGCGTTTCGGTCAGTCTCATGGTTGTTGCTCACCAAAATGCTGAAAATGCACTTTTCTCCAGTTCTGTGGGCAGTTTTTCAGATTTTGTCTGTGGTGCTGCATGGCTGTCATGTGGTCTGCCAGTCTGAAACTTGTCAGATAGAAAGAGCTTGGGTCAAGGAGCATGTCACCTTTTGTTTGGTGAAAAAATATTAATCTAATCAAAAGTTATTAAACTTTTTAGCTCCCATTACAAGTCTGTGGGAAAATTTATATGGTTATTTTGCAAAAGAAGAATGGGGTTTTGGTCATCATGATCAAAGAATTTGCAGGCTCGTGATCAAACAAACTTTGATCACGAGAAATGTATTGACCGCAATGGCCGCCATCTTCTTTTCAGTTTGGGGTTGGGAAAAATGTCAATATTTCACCCCAGGGGTGACGTGAAATAATTGAGGCATGGGTTTAGATCAGAGGGCTTCCCTCTATTGACCGATACCTCAGGTTTATTTTAGTTTTGTCAAAAAATAGCTTTTTACATTTTTACAATCTTCATCTGCGGCTCGCTAATGATCTTCAGTCGCGAGACTGCAAAATGTTCGGCCGTAGTTACGGCTGATTATTTTGCATCCTCATGGTCAAAGATTGTTAACAAGTTGCCACCACAACCAAAGATAAAGGGGACAGGTTGTTTTAGTAATAAGTGTTGTGTTCTTTACTGTACTGTAAAAACGGGTGATGATTGAGGTTTCACTGCGTGGCAATGCAAGATTATATACATACATTCCTACAGAAAGTAATGTTGGTGTTTTTATAATCAGGACTGTATTACCCTGGCAGCCTGCAATGTACATAATTATATTTAAAGAGGTAGTGTAAAGGTAGGTCCCCAAGAAGCCTGTGGTCTTGAATGGAGTCACAAAATAACCGATAGGTTAAATGGTCAGATATTTTTCAATTTGCCTTTCCATTCATTTCCTGGAATGTCCACCTGTCTTTTTTAGTTTTTTTTCATTAATCTCCAGGAAGCTACGTGTACCTGCATTTCTTTACAGTAGCTTGGGGTTTGAGTGCAAGGGGGAAGGCTGTCAGCGGATGACTGACTGCAGATGTTTTGTCAGGAGCAGGTGTAAGAACGATTCTTAAACTCTTACAAACCATGGCAGATGTGGACACACACACCCTGTTACTGTTTCTTAAAATGTTTTAACCCTGTTAAAACATTTTAAAAAGTCTGTACTTGATTCCTTGTAAAATGGCCTTTTTCTAAGGGACACTGTTAAACTACTGTAAGTTATAAATTCAGTAAAACATTGTTTTAATGCCAGATTTATGAATAAAGATGTTACATGATCCCTCCAATGTCATCTTTCGTTTTGTGCATAATTATGTTTAAAAAATGTATAAATGCATTGTTTACTGATTTGCTTGCAAACTTCAGCTCTTGACTTGACTGTGCTGCTAAAACTCCCCTGACCGTCTCGATCAGTAAAGTGTAACTTCTTACAAACAGCACAAAGCATCTTGTTTTGAATCGCCTGAACAAATGGCAACTTGCAATTTATTTTTCCATTAAGCTTCTTTTTGTCAGTATTCACTGTCTCAGTTGAGCTTGTGAAACTGCAGCTTTTTATAAGTGCTGCTCACACTTCCATGGATGTGTGAGAATTGACCAAATACCCTAATTAACATTAGACTCGTCATTTCTTTTTTTTGGGGGGGGGTTTAAAAATATGTGTATTACACTTGACATTGAAGAACAGAGTGCGTGTTTGTGTTTTAGTAGCTGCATATGCATCACCACACAAGTTGATTTGATTACAATATTACCAAATAATATAGAACACCCCAATGTGTAGGTTATGACTGAAAACACCAATGTGGAGCCTGGATAGTCAGACCAGAACATACATGCATTAAACTAACTTTTTTTAATGTTTTTTTTAAAAAAAAAAGCAGCTTAAGAGTGTCCCTTCAACAAGCCACATGCACTATTGTTACGTGATTTTTCTGCATACTGAAGACACACTGTCAGCCTCGTTTTCTGAAAAAGTTATACCTGTATTTTTTTTCTTACATTTTTCACATGATAATATGCAGAGTAATCTGTCTATGATATTTGTTTTTAATTTCAGGAGTCATGTGTGCGCTCCTTCCCGAGTGGTTGCTATGCATGACTTAGCTTAATGTATGCAGGTTCTGGTCTGTCTATCCAGGTTTCCCATTTGCATTCTGCAATGTCTCTATCATAACCTACACATTAGGGTGTTCTATAATATTTGTTAATACTGTAATCAAAACAAGTTGTGAGGTGATGTACCTATGCAGCTACTAAAACACAATCACCAATCTGTTTTGCAAAGTCAAGTATAGTACATATTGTTTACTCCCACCCCCACAGAAAAAAGAGGAGTGGGACATTCATTATGGCATCTGGTCAGTTCTCACACATCCATGGAAGTGTGAGCAGCACTAATGAAAAGCTGCAGGTACACAGGCTCCACTGAGACATTGAATATTGTCATAAACAAGCATAATGAAAACGTAAAATAGCAAGATACCATTTGTTAAGGAGAACAGAATCAAGTTGGATCCTTTGTGTGGTTTGAAAGAAGTTAAAAGGAATTGCTTACATGCCTGTCGTACACAGTGGCATTACTAATCATGTACAAAAGTATGTTAACACTTACAGTTAATAAAAATTGTAATTCTGTCATGTGTCAGTTGTTTTTATTCCTCCATACCTGTGATCTCCATTTTCGAGCACCTTCCAGGTACAAGATCTGGCAGTGAGGATTCTGATAATCAGTGTTGGTCCTGGACTTGGCAAGCTTGAATGTTGCAATGCATAGTGACTTGTTTATTGCAGTGTACTATTTGCTCTTTGGTAAAAAAAAAAAAAGTAGTTCCATTTGTTCATTTATTTAAAGTATGGTTTATGAAACTGTAGGTTCTGACAAGTCAGGAACAGTTTGCCTAAAGTATTTTCAAAGGAAGACAGATTAAGATTCAGCTGGTCACTTTGCCTATAAGAGACATGACAGCTTGAGCAAGACTAAACAAGCAGCAGTTCAATACATTGTCTACTTCAGTCGTCGTTTCTGTTCGTGATTATGATTTTTTGGAACCCCAGTTATATGGACAACATTAAGTATGGTCTATTGGTAATGTAGTACTTAAAATCTGTTGATGTGATGACTGAGGATGTTGATAGGATAACAGTAATTCAAGCTGCTGTATATTTTGTGAAGAGGTTCATTAATTATTCTGTTAAACTTTAAGTGACTTGGTAGTCCCAAAACTATTAGTCAGATCATAGATGTGATACTATATGACAACTTTATAATCCTCTGTCTCCTCATGGTGCTGCTGCAGGCCTTCCCATCACACTGCTCTCCCCACCCTAGCACATTCCATTAGTTTTTCATAGTCCGGATTCAAGCAAGTCCTTCTCATAGCAAAACACACACACTAGCCCCTGCACCAAAACTGTTTGCAATGTCAAAATCTGGTTCTCAGTTCACATATATCAATCGTGTGTACTCAGTCCAATGGGGCATGGCTTGCGCTCTCATTATTCATCACCACTCACTTCTAGTCAGGTCCCACAGCAGTGTGGCTTGAGCTCAGTTCATTCTAGTCACTATGAATGAAATGACATCTGTCTGTAGTAGTAACACCTGACTGTCAGATGTTAATACTACAGGTGGATGTAATTTCATTCCTGCTTATCAAAATGATACCAAGAGCAAGCTGCATCACCACCATGGGACCTGACTAAAATGATGAATAATGATGAGTGCAAACCGATCACCGAGTACACACGATTGATACATGTGAACCGAGAACAAAATTTTGCATTGCAAACTGTTTGGGTATGGGGGAAATGTGAGGTTAGGTGTGTGTGTGTGTGTGTGTGTGTGTGTGTGTGTCTTATTTGAATCAGAAGTATGAGGAACTAAGGGATTGTGCCAGGATGGGGGTGGCAGTCTGATTTAGCAGGGGAGGTGGACGAGGGGGCTTACGGCAAATTAAATTGTGACATCATGCCTTTGTAGTAATACTACAGAGTATTTAAAACTGATGCCTGTATTCAAACGAGAGCTATCTCCTGTATGCAGCTGATCGTTGTGCATGTCACTAGTCTAAGAATTGAATTAAGATGGTACTAGCATGCTGTTATGGTTCCATTGAAGTCTATCCCTACAAATATACATGGCTCTTAACACAGTGACACTCCACGCTTTATTTTTACCATACAGACATGAAGTTGACAGTTCGTCTTGATATCTATGTGCCAGACTTGTGAATAATCCCCTTTTAGCTTCACTACAAATTATAACACTGCTTAATCAGAAACAAAAAAAATCAGAGGCCAGATTGACAGACAGACACAGTGAAAAGATCTGCGAATGTTAGCTTTTTCACTCCAATTGTCATCAGGTAACACAGGCAGTTAAAATAAAACAGGCTCACTTACATAGACCCTAATCCTCTGTCTCTGAAAGTGTGTTTTTGCTTATACCGCAATGTTTGTTTCTTTAATTTTTATTTACAAATCCACTATGGGGGGTGGGGTGTCACCAGATGCCGATGGGAATGTGCAGAAATTCCTGAGCACACACAGGTGATTCCCTATGACTCTTACCTGACAGTTTGTGAAGCTGCTTATAGGTCAGAGTGCCAAGATGGCCTTGGGGAGTTTTACCAGCATGGTCAAGTCAAGAGTTGCAGTTTGTAAACAAATCTGTTAACAATGCATTTATACATTTTTAAACATACTGATGTGTGAAATAAGTCTATCTGTAAAACCTCTAAGTTACCCCCCCCCATGGATGATGTATGTGGTATGTTATAAAAGTTCAAATTCAATAAAAAGTTTAACTGTACAATGAAGTAAAAATAAATGTTCTAAAGAAATAAAAATAAAGGACGACACAGGAGGTTTCAGGTAACATCTTTATTTATAAATCTGGCTTCAAAGCACTGTTTTGCTGAATTTAAAACTTAGTCGACTGTCCCTTTAAAGATCAGTGGCATAATTTCAGTTTAGAAATAAAAAGTAGTTTTTTTCCATTGGTTATTTAATAAAAAATGTAACACAAGACAAGAAACAATTTATTTCAATGAGTAATCCATTTACATGTTACATCTGTTGTGTCTGAGATGACTCTCCAAGCTGTTTTTCTTCTGGGCTGAGCTCGGAGCAGTCAATGACAGCCAAATGAGTGTGTGTGCTGGAATAGCTGATATCTCATGACCACGTTACATGTTTTTCCAGGAAAAATAAGTATACACTATAGGCTTTAGTTACTTTTGACATATGTCTGCACATAACATAATAGAACTTTGCTAGCAATTTTAGTTTTCAGTATACTAAGAGAGTCTGAATAAATGTCAGGTACAAAAGTAAGCTTTGACTTTTTAAACAGATCCAGCAAAATGCAACACAGAACAATGGGTTGCTCTCTGTACAGCAAGTGCTCTATCTGCTTGGCATATTGGGTTACAAAGCAGGCTAATTTTGGAGTAGAAATACCCTGAAAAAAAAATTCTATGAAAACCTCTTGCAATGTGGCCATTTTCTGGCATACGTTATTTGTAGTTTGTGATATTGTGCCTCCTTCCTTGTGGAAACCACAGACAAACAATTGTGACCCAAGGGGTAACCCAAGAAATGTCCAATCAAGGGAAATTTAAAAAGTTTTTATTAGTCTTGCACTGCTTTGGAAAATAACTCTGATTTAAGAGTTATCGCTTTTACAGTATTTAGGCTACTTCCCTCTACAGTCATATCATTACACTGTAACTTCAACAAGCCTGTTTTATAGAGAAAAAATAATTATATGAAATGTTCTCTGTCTCCCACCCTGAAATTATGAGTTTCTGCTCCTGTGAAAATGTGCACAGTCCTCCTCTCTGTCACGCAGGCCTTGTTTAAGAATGAGGAGGAATTTTATTTCTAAAGAAATTCAGCACCCTTTCCACTATAATGAGATACTTAATTTTGTAAGAAGTGGTGTTAGACATTGCAAATGAAAAACTTCTTCATAATATTTAAAGAAAACAACAAACTGAATGATTGATAATGTGCAATATGTTTTGGCAAGTGTGAGTGCTTATTCTTGTTTTTGAGTGGCGTCCTCTCTTGCTTCTTCTTTTCCTATGAATTTATTTTATTATTTTTTTTTGTTTTTTTTTAATATGTGTCCTGTTTGAATGAATTTATGTAGTGGTGTCATCATTTAATTAAATGTCAAATCATGCATTTGTTTGCCTTTCTTTAACCATTAGTGCCATCCCCCCCTCCCCCAAATGTGGTCAGGATTCCCTAACAATCAAAAATATATGCCAACATATGATCACCAGCTAAATTCAAACTCGTTTTGTCAGCAGACAACCTGAGAGGAATGTAAGTCAAATTAAATGTTTGTGATAGAGCTTATTTCTCCTAGTTCTCTTCCATTGCAGACCACTTTTAGCCTGAATTGTTAAACTGCCTACTCTGTCTCTTTCTCTCTCTCTCTCTCTCATCCAAGAGTTGGGAACTTTTTGATTTGTGACTATCTAAAATGCTGTTCTTCAGATATGGCAATAATCAGGGTAACCTGACTAGAATGCTACTATTGAAGTCATGACAAAATGCCAAGAAAAAGTCAGAAATGTCCATGCAAATCTGTGACGTTTAACCACAACCACTTTTATCAATGCCACCCAATAGTTACAGTCTCCAGAATTTGCAATTATTTAGTATAAAAAACAGAAATTAAGCAGCATATATATATATATATATATATATATATATATGCAATGGGGGTGAGGATAAAAAGTGGCAAAGAACAGCAGTATTTTTGGCTGGTCAGACCTACAGTGAGAATATCGCATTTATCCTCACTGTAGATCATTTATCCTCACTGTAGGTAATAACCAGGCACTATCTGCACCTCAGCAAAGCTGCTTACAAAGGTTTTGATTGGTGGGAGCTAGCAGCATGAGCAGCAGAATCAGAATGCACCTGCTCACTTGCATTCCAGCTCCCACTGGCAGTTTCATTTCTCTCCAGCAGCACACAGAACCGTTTCGTTTTCTCTCCTGTTCTTTCACTTTAACCTATTTAAAAAAATCAACTTTCAGCTTCACACAATGTTAATTACCATTTCTCCTAATAGTCAAAAATAACCAGACAGAACACAGCGAATTATTTTCATTGTCTCCCCCACCCCACTTTCTTTCACCAAATATAAAAAACAACAACTTTTAGCCTCACACAAAACATTCACTTCTTTCAAACCCCAGCACACAAAAAAGCAACCAACTCTCTTTTTTACTCTTACCACTATCCCCAGCAGCACAATGGCACAGCATCCTGATGCAAAAGTTCAGTTTTGTGGAACACAACACTCAGTAATCCAGAAACAAAGAGAAATAAATAAAGACATACCTATTTTAAAAAAATGAAAATGACACTGATAAAAAAAACTTGGCCCATTGCATAAATGGAACATACTATGCCCCCATCAAAAATATCTCAGATATTTTCCCCTCAAGCAGTTTGACCTATGGCATCACTCGTGGCTTTGCCACTCGTGATGTCAAAGGTTAAACTGCACTCAGGGGAAATATCAAAGATATTTTCAATGGGGGCATTGCATATCCCTTATATATACATGTATATATATATATATATATATATATATATATGTAATCTGTTTATTATGTTTCTTTTTTTTCTTTCAAATTCTTTTAACACAGCAGGGTCCACCCTTAATATAGTTTACTGCAGTGACTGCAGTGGTTGTGAAGAGTTGGAGGAGTTGTTCATCACTGCAGGATGTCGCCTTTCTCTGCAGTGCCTAGCTGTGCTTTAGAAGTGCCAAGCAGATAGGCACAGCTGTGAGATGTGACATGCTGCAGTGATCAACTGCTCTGCAACTCTTCAGGTGCTGATTTCCACTTTTTTAATTGTTTTCAAGACTCACATAACAAATGGCATATGTGCAGTGTAATAGGTAGCTAGTGTAATTCTGTCACTTCAGAAATCTATCCCAGTTTACTCTAGGCCATGCACCCTTCCCCCCATCCTTATGAATATCTATGTACACCTCATTATGTGTGTGTGTCTGAATGGGATTGGTGTTTGTGTGTGTGTGGGGGGGGGTTCAGTGACATACTGATACAATTTTATGCAATAGTGCAGTTCACTCAATAATTCAATGTGTTACAGGGTAAGACCCTCTAGGCACAAGTGCCTGTTTTTATTGCTATTGATCTTTAGGGACTCACATCTGCTCACTCCATGACTTACATGAACATTTTGGAATCGCAAGATAACTTTTTGTTTGGTGGGTTTTTTTTTGTTTGTTTTTTGTTTATTATTAAAGGCATCAGTATCATCAGTAATTTAAGAATTCTCCAATTTAGTCATCTACTTTAAAACATGTTCTAGATTCACCTTATAAAATGCTTTTAAAAATAAATAGCTACCAAGTAGTTGAAGGGACTCCCAATCCCTTACATTACCATGTTGGGCCAAACCAAGGTGCAGCAGGTCTGTAATACAGTGCTGTGCTGTACAAAAACAAATGACAGTCGTCCCCTCAATTAAATTTGCCGTAAGCCCCCTTGTCCACCTTCCCTGCTAAATCAGACTGCCATCTCCATCCTGGCACTATCCCATAGTTCCTCATACCTCTGATTCAAATAAGACACACACACACACACACACACACACACACACACACACACACACTAACTCCATCAGACCCAAACAGTTTGCAATGTCAAAATTTGGTTCTCAGTTCACATGTATCAATCGTGTGTACTGGGTCCATCGGGGGATCAGCTTGCACTCATCATTATTCATCACTTTAGGCAAGTCCCATGGAGGTGCAGCTTGCTCTTGGCATCATTTTGATAAGCATGAATGAAATTACATCCACCTGTAGTATTAACACCTGACAGTCAGGCGTTACTAAAACAGACAGATATAATTTCATTCATAGTCACCAGAATGAACTGAGCTCAAGCCACACTGCTGTGGGACCTGACTAGAAGTGAGTGATGATGAATAACGAGAGTGCAAGCCATGCCCCATTGGACTGAGTACACACGATTGATATATGTGAACTGAGAACCAGATTTTGACATTGCAAACAGTTTTGGTGCAGGGCCTAGTGGGTATGTTGTTGGGAGAGGGACTTGCTTGAATCTGGACTATGAAAAACCAATGATATTTTTTCAGAAAACAAGGTTGACAATGCGTTTTCACTGTGCAGAAAAATCACATAACAATAGTGCATGTGGCTTTTGAAGGGACACTGTTAAGCTCCTTTTTTTGAAACCATTAAAAAAAGTTAGTTTAATGCATGTGTGTTCTGGTCTGACTATCCAGGCTTCATATTGTCCTTCTCAGTCATAACCTACAAATTTGGGTGTTCTATATTATTTGATAATATGGTAATCAAATCAACTTGTGTGGTGATGCATATGCAGCTACTAAAACACAAACACACACTCTGTTCTTCAATGTCAAGTGTAATGCATCTATTTATACCCCCCCCCAAAAAAAAGAAACTACAAGTCTAACTTTAATTAGGGCATTTGGTCAATTCTCACACATCCATGGAAGTGTGAGCAGCACTAATAAAAAGCTACAGTTTCAAAGGCTCAACTGAGACACTGAATACTGACAAAAAGAAGCTTAACGGAAAAATAAATCACAAGGTGCCATTTGTTCAGCGAATCAAAACAAGATGCTTTGTGCAGTTCAAAAGAAGTTACACTTTACTGATCAAGATGGTCAGGGGAGTTTTAACAGCACAGTCAAGTCAATGGCTGAAGTTTGCAAACGAATCAGTAAACAATGCATTTATACATTTTTAAACATCATTATGCATAAAATAAAAGAGGACACTGGAGGGATCATGTAACATCTTTATTCATAAATCTGGCATTAAAACAATGTTTTACTGAATTTAAAACTTACAGTAGTTTAACAGTATCCCTTAGAAAAAGGCCATTTTACAAGGAATCAAGTACAGACTTTTTTAAATGTTTTAACAGGGTTAAAACATTTTAAGAAACAGTAACAGGGTGTGTGTGTGTCCACATCTGCCATGGCTTGTAAGCATTTAAGAGCCATGTTTACACCTGCTCCTGACAGAAATCTGCAGTCAGTCGTCCACTGACAGCCTTCCCCCTTGCACTCAAACCCCAAGCTACTGTGAAGGAGTGCAGGCACACATAGCTTCACAGAGATTAATGAAAAAAACTAAAAGGCAGGTGGACATTCCGGGAAATTAATGGAAATCAAACTTAAAAATATCTGACCATTTAACCTAGCGGTTATTTTGTGACTACATTGAGGACCACAGGTTCCTCGGGGACTTACCTTTACACTACTTCTTTAAATATAACTATGTACATTGCATGCTGCCAGGGTAATATGGTGCCAATTATAAAAACTCCAACATTGCTTTCTGTAGGAATATATGTATATAATCTTGCATTTGCCACACAGTGAAACTTAAATCATTACCCGTTTTTATAGTACAGCTAAAGTACATGAAACTTATTAATGAAACAACCAGTCTCCTGTATCTTTGGCTGCGGTGGTGGCTCACTAACAAGCTTTAACTGTGAGGTTGCAAAATAATCGGCCACGACCACGGCCAAAGATTTTGCAGGCTCATGGCCAAAGATCATTAGTGAGCCACGGCCAAGGATTGTAAAAATATAAAAAGCTATTTTTTGACAAAACTAAAATAAATCAGAGGCATGTATCAATAGAGGGAAGCCACCTGATCTAAACCATGCCTCAATTATTTCACAAGTCACCCCTGGGGTGAAATATTTCCATTTTTCCCAACCCCAAACTGAACACAAGATGGCGGCCATCACGATCAATAAATTTCTCATGATTAAAGAGTCTTTGATCGCGAGCCTGCAAATTATTTGATAGTGATGGCCAAAACCCATTTCTTCTTTCACAAAATAACCATATATTTAGACTGGCAGACCACACGACAGCCATGCAGTGCCACGGACAAAATCAAAAAAACTGCCCAAAGAACTGGTGAAAAGAGCATTTTTCAGCATTTTGGTGAGCAAAAACCATAAGTCTAACCAAAACACAACTTAGCAAATCAAGAGATCTACCATGCCCCACCATGCATACCAAATTTCATGCAAATCCGTTCAACAGGTCCAAAGTTATTAATGTACAAAATTTCAAGTTTAAAGCAGCAGTACTATGAAAAAAATTGCACTTTTTTGACAGATTATTTCCTGTGCCCTGCTAATCATATACCTGGTACTTTTTCTCGCCAGCATTGTACTATCACCGAGTAATTTGCTCAGTTATTCTCTGCTTTTGTTTACACTTCTACCACTAAGCATGTTGCACTGGAACCCCCTCTGCTGCCAACTGCACATGTGAATGACTCACACAGACATTGGGAATGGTCAGCAGAGGGTCTCTCTACTGTTGTCAAAAGACCTGATGTGACCTGTAGAAAAAGCGCAGCTGAAAATTAGTCAGCCGCCATATTTGTTGTAGTGCTACAACACTTCAAATAAATTGCAAATATCTAAAAATCTAAAGACAACTGGAAAAAAACATTTACAGGTATGGAAACTAGAACTTTAACTGCATGCTTACAGCCGAGAAACAGAATTTTGATAGATCACTTCCTGATTCAGTAGTACTGCTGCTTTAACATAGAAGTGCCTTCATAACCCTAAATATAGGGGTGCCACTGTGCCCCTATAATATATATATGTATTTGTTGCAAAAAAATGCAATTAATGCATCAGTTAAGCTTGATAGCACAGTGATAAAAGTATGGAAATGTGATGTTAGAGTTACCCCCAACCACCCCACCCCCCCCACACTCCACTCACCAACAGATGTCGGGGTGTGCCATGGGTTTGTCAGACCCAACTCTCACCCCATTCCATGTGTAAACAAGCTGACATGATACAGCATAGGAGAATGGGGTGAGAGTTAGCCCTGATGACCCCATGGCACACCTAGACATCTGTTGGTGAGTGTAGGGTGGGGGGATGGGGTTGGGTTGTAGGGGGTAACCCCAACATCACATTTCCATACTTTTGTTGCTGTGCTATCAACCCTAACTGATGCATTAGCAGAGTTTTTTGCAATGAATTTCCCTTCTTTTGGAGAAAGTGTAATCTAACTAGTAACTAGTATCTGGTAGTGGGAGTACGGGCCCTCTGGGCCCTGTGGTCCCCTCATGCTTCCCATTATTTCATAATGGTATGCATACATGGGAGCATGGGCCCTCTAGGCCCTGTGCCCCCCCTTACACATAAGTACAGAGCCATATAGCAGCCACATAATACTCAAAAGGAACCCTTGTAACATGTATCTGGCAATATCTCGGTAACCGTAGCAACTATGAAAAAAATTCCACTGCAGTGGTATTCATGACTTCAATACCACCATGTGTGCTAAGCTGCAGAGAGCAAAACATCTGTAACTCACACCATTTCCGAGATGTGGGTCATGAAAGTGGTCGCAGGTGCTGTAATGTTATCCTATGGGAAATTTCTCAACTTCAGAGCACTGTAACTATGGGTCCATGGAATGTTTTGGGACCAAACTACCAAAACGCACATCTGCGGGACAAGGGCTTGCCACTCTGCAAATTTCAGCCTACAAGCCCCAACCATTTTGGTGCAGTGGGATGGCAAAGAATTGAATTTTTTTTGACAAAGTACTGTCACAAATTGTGACAGTTTTGCAAAAATAGGCATGACAGTTTTATGATTTGCAAAAGTGTCACAGCCATTTCTATCACAATTTGTGACAGTATGGGGGGGTGGTCCAATCTTTGAAAAGGCATTTCTGTTTCCCCCCCCAAAAAAAAGATAGTCCTGTGATCCTCAGGACTCGACTAAGTAAACACAACAGTCATTGTTTACCAAGGGGGTCCCAAATTTAAACATCAGGCATTTTTCTCTCTCGCTAACTGAAAACAAGATGGCTGCTGCAAGACTGTAAAAGGGCCATTTGAGACAGTAAAATGCAGTGGTAGCAGCATTCGAGAGACACATATATATTATTTCCCCATTGACTATAATGGGAAACTTGTTTTTTGAATAACTTTTGAACGGTTTAATATTTTTCCACCAAATCTTCAAATGGCACATCAGTGACCCAGCCTGCATTGTCCCTGAAGATTTCTGACCAAGCTGACAAATCATGTGGGCTGTAGCCATGAGCAATGAAACACACACAAAAAAAAAAAAACACTTTTTTTGCATTTTTGGGTGCTCTGCAGTTCCAAAACCTCTCATACAACCATGACACAACTTGCAAGATCCAGAGATCTATGGTACCAGACTGCACATGCAAAATGTCAGGCAAATCTGTTGTACAGTGCCAAAGTTATTAAAGTGCAACATTTGGGGTTTAACATAGAAGTGGCCAGGCAACCCTAACTACACTGGTACTACCATGCCAGTATAATACAAACACACACACACATGCATATATATATATATATATATATATATATATATATATATATATATATATATGTATATATTTCATAGATAAATCACTCTGAGGTGTGTGGTCATACTCTGATATATGCACGCCTCAGTGTACGTCAACCACCCAAGGTATGCGTATATTAGAGCTTGACCACACACCTCAGAGTGGTTTATCTATCTTATAAAATTTCAAAATTGTTTTGGAGGGGGTTAAAAGTGGAGGTGCGCAGTCATGCTCTGATATATGCATGGTCATGTGATGTGTTTTATACAATTAGGCATTTGGATTTGGAGGATATTATCATCTGCATTTTATAAATACATGTAATAGACAAACCACTCTGAGGTGTGAGGGTGCGCTCTGATATACGCAAGCCTTGGTGTCCATTGTACGCAAGAGGCCACAGGCCGAGTGCATTAACCACCCAAGGCATGCATATATCAGAGGGCTACCGCACACCTCAGAGTGGTTTATCTATCTTATAAAATGTAAAAATTGTTTTTTAGGGGGGTAAAATTGCAGGTGTGCGGTCGTGCTCTGATATACGCATGGTCACCTGATGGTGTTTGTCTGATGCTGTTGCTATAATTGACCATTTACATATCACCCATTATATATATATATGTGTATATATATTAATGGAGGGTATGGCATGGAGTTGAAAGTTTTAAAAAACTTCTAAATTCAGTATCTTCATTTTGAAATGAAAGAAAATCGCAAGAAAAATGGATACATTGATGTTTTTGAAAGAGAAGCAGTATTAAGGGAGAAATTACACGGTGAATACCACATACTGTCAGTTTAGAACAGTTTTTATTATTAGTTTTGTGACTGTTGTTGGCACAACACCATAGTTTATAATAGTCTCCTCCCCTGAATTTTTCTTCAGCTTTGCACACTGTAGTCATATTCTAGATATATCAGGTAGATGCTAACGTATCATTCTGAGGGTCAGAAGCACAGCACCACTCCAAGCTGCTTAAGGTTGATCCTTATCAAAGAGGAACAGTCAACACCAAGGGCCCTACACTCAAAAGTGGGTCTGGTCCCAATGTGCACTGTGTGTAAAAGCATTGTGGTTTACTTACTGTTTACTGTAGTATAGTAGGTTGTATCAGACTTTTGCTTAGTTCTAGGTTGAAATCTTCTCGCTACAAATCCCAGGATCCCCTGCAGCTGACATCAGAGAAGTAGTCAGCAATAGAAGATTCAATAGCCTGCAGTGCACGTTAGAGTTTACATAAGCTGTGAGCTTTGTTTGCTAGCCCCATTGTCCTCTTTGGGCTAAGTACAGTAACAGATGACTGTTCTTATCCCCTGGAGAAAAGCAGACCTGAGAACATCTAACTGGAGATTATAAGAGCTCTAACATGCACTGCAGGTGATTGAATCTCCCAGGGCTTGACACATTTTAAAATTAGGTACTTGTCCATGGACAAGTGGCTTGTCAGAAAGTAGTTGTCCTGATGCTTGAGATGGTAGTCCAGTATAAAAAGGCATATTTTTAGTGGAAAGTATAACAATACAGAAAAGAAAACCTAAACAGATTTAGCGTCAGTTATTTAGTGTTGTAATAGACAATAAAGACAATAATATGAATTTTTTTATTTCTTTTTTGCCAGGATGGAGAGGATTGTGACAGAATTAGCCAGTGGTGCCAGCAGCACAGTCAGTGAGAACATCATGTAGCAGACAGTCCAGCATCAGCATCAGGAAAAGTTATAGTAGGAAGCCTGAGATTGCTCCAGCCAGAGCATCATGTTCACTATCATCATCATCAGCAGTGTCAGTGGCTCAGTAGGTAGCACACTTGCCTCTGAGGCTGGGAGATCAGAGGGCTGTGGGTTCAGTTCCCACATCTGGCACTTGGGTTAATATCCCAGTACTGACACTGTAATGCAGCATGAGAGGGGTGCTGCATTTCTGAGGTGCCGTCTTTCGGATGAGACGTTAAACCAAGGTCCCATCTGCCTGGATTGGTGGTAGTTCAGGTGGATGTTAAAGATCCCATGGCACTTATCGAAAAGAGTAGGGAATTTCCCCGGTGTCCTGGCCAAATTTCCCTCATTCACTAAAATACCACCAACAGCTTAATCTGGTTCAAGGTCAGTTGGCATTCATCTGTATCCCCCTCCCCCGGGTCGTGTCTGAAAATAGGCAGGATTTGTCTAGTGCACTTACCCGGTCAACAAAAGCTAAATAAAAAATCATCAACAGTAGTGACTGCCCCAGGGACATTTTCATGTGACTCAGCATCAGCAGAACTAGTAGTTGAACTACCATGACCATGAATGCGGCATGTGCCAGGACCAGATAGTAGCCAGTGGTTGGTAGCTTGATCTGGATCAAAGCTATCTAATGCAGGACCTTCTACTGCTATATGAAGGGGTGACTGGAGTGTGTCATCAGCCAAACTTGTTCTTATTTTTGTTTTTATAAGATTCTGAATGGAGAATACTCTCTCACATTTAGCTGTAGACACACTCATAACCAGTAACATTTTTATTAGGTCAATGATGTGAGCAAGCTGAGCCAGTCTTTCTCGCAGTAGTCATGAATACACTTGCAGATATGTCTTATCAGCTGCACACTTAAGCATTGCTTTGAATGCAGAATACTCCCTTTCTATAGTGGTTATGTGATCTTCAGAAAAAAAAAGTTGCGAAAGTAGTCCAACAGATTATTTAAATTAGTCGTGCCAAATTATGCAAGTTCTTCTCGTTATAGATCGAAATTTTTGAAATCTAAACAATTGAACCATTTTAGAGGTTCCTCCAAGAAATTCTGAAAATGCTGGTCAATGTAAGATACTGCTGCGTCTATTAAACTGTGCAGCTGTGTAGCAGTCATGAAATCTACTTCTGAACAGTTCACTTTGAATGTAAAAGGAACAATCTTGTACTCGCTGCCACATTTTGAAATGAAGTAGTTTTAGTTCATGCATTTCTCTGTAGGGTTATATTGGTTTAGAAATGATGTCATAAACTTTCCAGGTCTTATTTTTAGCTCCGTCAACTGGAGTAAAGCATGGCTCGATGAACTGGGGGGACTTTTAATATTAGCAGGTCATTCTTTTGAAATTCCAGTGACAGATTTTTCAATATTGGCAAAAAATCTTGAAGAATAAATGGTGACTTTACAAACTGTACTGAGTGTGCATCTCTTAGAAGTGCCTTTGCTTTGGCCCCATCATCACCAGCAGAGTGTGACACATGTTCAAGATGTTGAGCTACTATGGGCAGGTTGACTTGAACAACATGAACAGAACATGTCTTGCTTGCAGACCAGCAAACTTGCTTTACTGCACTGAAATGAGCTAACTCAGTGTGTATGACATGTGCTATTTCCTGCCGTTCCCTAAATTTATTGGGGCTGTAGTGGTAAAATTTAAAAATTCCTTTCAGGGTGTTTTCTACTTTTTCAACAACGGAATTTTTTTTCATGATGTGGAGAACTGCTAACTCCAGTTTGTGGGCTACACAATGCATTGATATTACAGTGGGGACATGTTTTCAGATTTTTGCTATGGTGCCACCAGTATGGCCCATCATCACACTGGCACCATCAAAGCTGGCAGATACAAAAACTGGTCCTGGTTTGCTCACATCATTAAGTTCCACTAAAGAAAGATCAACAGACTCCAGCACAGAGTATATTGCTTTAAAAACTCCATCTGCATGAGAATGTTCGAGAGGTACAGCTTTAATTAACACAGTTGTAACCTTTTTTTCTGCGTCATCATCAGAATGAGGGAAAACATTTTCCCACTTTACTGTGCTTGCATTTGTACTGCCATCTGCAAGAACAGTAACACATTTTGTATTTTTGACAGTCTAGATCTGTGTTTTAGACAGGACAGCTGATGTTGCATTACAGAAATCTCTGGCCTGTTTACCATTTGTGTAATTGCTGTTGAGTTTAACCCCATTTTTTCTTGCAACGTGCAAAGCAACTCCATATCTGAGAAAGGACATACATCTTCAGCCAAGGAATATGCTGTGTTAAATAAATACCTCATTATTTTTGGTGGCTTCCTTCATCTGAGAAAATGCATGATATGTTGCTGTATCAGATATGTTAAAATGGACTGCACATTGACCAGTTTTGTGACTATGCTGGTTTGCACAAATTATATGTGGATTTGATTTTTCATGGGCTCTCACTGACTGAGTTCTGAAATTATTTGAACCAGTGGCAAACACATTAGGCTTTTTGGAATAAGTAGGAGTCACAAGAGTAGGATATTTCTCACAGATTGAGCAGTACATGGCACATTTTTAGTCATCATACCATAACCATATAAACTGATTTAGCCAGTGATGTTGAAACGTTCGAGCCCTTTTTCTATGCCATATTTTTTATCTTTGCTTCTCTTCTCAGTGTTAAAGCTTGTTGTTTCCTCATCTAAACTTAATGCTTACTTTAGCTGTGCTGAGCTTGATGATGGCATTGACATACTAGTAGACTTGCTGCTGTCATTCTCAGTCATTTGAGAAACTGGCAAGGACACAGATTACTTAGCTGTTGTGTCTGAAAACACAGACCCAGATTGAGAATGATTATTTTGGTTGTTTTCATTCTGATTAGGACCCAGGGCTTGGGGCAGAGGCAGAGCCAGGCTTTGTTGTGACTGTTCTGGAACTTTACTTTTTGTTCCTGATGAAGAAGGAGATGAGATGGAGCCAGAGGTCCCTGTCCAAATGGAAAAGAGTTGTTTGCTTTTGCATTTTACTTGCTAGTGTGAAATATTGCACACAATAAAATTATTTTTATGATATCTGTGTGTGTGTTGTTCACTTTCTGGGTTAATTAACCTATTATGCTTAAGTGCTTACATGCAACACTTCAAGAGGTCTGGCCTGTACAAACAGTTGGGGAAGGGTAAGACACTTACTATGAGTGTGGTACTTGTCTTGTACTTGGCACCATAGTATAGCAGACAGACAGTAGTAGCTAGTAGTAGCTAGCAGGCAGCACCAGCTGTAGCACTATAGCTAGCACTGACAGAAGATGAGTCAGTAAGTGTTAGTATTTTGCCTTTCTCACCTTCCACCAAAGTACTAGTACATAGGGTTTTTTTTCTGTAGCAGTAGCACAATCAAAATAAATGCTTTAGTTTGATAGTTCCCCTCTTAAGTTTGTATGGTTTATTTCTATTACGTCCTCCTCCCGAGTCCTCAGTTGTGCCAGCCCTCTCTACCAGTCCAGTAGCAGTAGTACCATAGCTAGCCTGAGGGGAGGACAGGTCTGACCGAGGTTCAGTCTCTCTCACAGGCTAGCCACACACACACACACACACACACACACACACACACACACACACTCTCTACTGTCTTGACTGTATTAAAATAAGCTAGTTAGTTTTTTTTTTTTTGCCTTTGTAGTTTATTTCTATTCTGTCTTGTACTCACACTGCTCAATGCAATTTTTCCCAAGTTACTCTCTGTACCCTGGCAGTGGCTCTTAGGGCAGGCTGTCTGATCTCACCTCACTCACAGCCAGGCCCACACACAACACCATCCCCTCTAGCCCTTCCACCAATGACTGTAGCTATCTAGGTTTAGGGAAGGCAGGGACAGCCTACTGGGGCAGAGTAAGGTTTACAATATTTTTTTCTTTCTGTAGTAAAAAAAATTACTATTTAAATCATTTGACTTAGTCTCTTTTCTCAGTAAGATGTTGTTCACTTCATAGGATTTACTCTACCCTTAGCAGGAGCCAGGATGAGTGTGTCTTTCAGTAATAGAAAGTGCTCTTTTCTTTTTTTTTTTTTACAGTTTTTTTCCTTCTAAGTTAATGTTTTGACTAGTTTATCCTACATCTTGCACAGTCCACAGACAATCTTAGTCGGACACAGTCCTTTAAATTCAATGTGCTTCCAGTTCTCCCTTCGTTGTAACAACAGACCCCTTTTTGCTTTTTTATATTTGTAAATAAAAAAATGCAAATTTTGCAGAATCAAATGTAGATTATAATGACAATGAGAGACACAAACAGACACTGTCCCCTCAGACGCCTTTCAGAGGTATCTTTTATCTGTCCTCCTCCTCCCGATTCAATCTCTCAGAACCTGATTAAGTTCCTGCAGTCTCATTTTATATCTTTTTTTATATTTCTTTTCTTCAGTGCAGGCAGGGTACTGGTAGCCAAAAAGAAGGTAGTTTATGTTTAGATAAGGTGATGTGGTTTAATACAGTCAGAGTCAAGCACCAAAATGCTGCTGAATGCCACCACAAGGCATGAACACGATAGAGCTAGAGAAACGTCTATCTGCTAGTAGTGTCAGTAGCTAAATGGCACCTTCTCCAATGTGCACTGAGCTACTGACACTCCCAGCTCTACCTACAAGGGTGACGGCCAATAGCCAGGACTGACAGGCAGTCTGCCCTCAGCTATAGGCTGCCTAGCCTGTCAGTCTGGCTTCACTGGGCCAATCACGATCGCAGCTGTTCCAAGTGATCCACCTTCCTGTCAGTTCATGCCCAATCTTACTGTAGCCCGTGTTTGTGCCCCTTGTGGTTTGTCTACTCGCTCGCACCCAATCTGAGTGCCCATGCCTGCCCCCGACTCTAAAATTAATCGGCATGGGCACATGACCATTACTATGGCACATCATGTGACTGGCTGGGGAACAGGGTGAGCGAGTAACATCTAGTGGCTGGCATGGGGGAAAACAGGTAAAAAAGAAAAAAAACAGCACACTTTGGTAGTCCATGAGACAAGTAGTGCATGTGAGACTGCTTGTCCCACCTTGAAAAGTAGTTGTCCTGGGCATCGGGCTATGGGATTTTGCAAGCTCTGGAATCTCCCACTGCTGCCTATTGCTCTGATGTCAGCTGCAAGGGATTTTGGGATTCATAATAACAGAAGATGTCAGCCTAGAACTAAGCAAAATTAATCTGATACAGTCTACTATATTACAATAAACAGTAAGTAAACCAAAATGTTTTTGCATACAATGAGCACACTGAGACCTGTACCACACTTGAGTGTGTGGGCCCCTTCTGCTGACTGTTCCTCTTTAACGCAGCAGCAAGCAACATTTGTTAGCAAAAATCTTCATCATATAGGTATTTTAGCATGAAGGTATTTCTCACACTCTAATAGTCATAAGTGTATTTTTAATTTCCTTAAATATAGTATTTTCAAAACAGCTTTTATTATGCATTTTGTAATTACTGACTCAAATCAATAAAGATGGCTGCCAATGTATTTTTTTTTATTTCTTCCATTGTGATTACTTTTTGACTGTACAAACTTGATTCTTACTGCAAATGTATTAGGATGGCAGCAGCACAGGTTTCCAGTGGGAAACACAGAAACATAGAAACATTGAAGTTGATGGCAGATAAGGACCACAAGACCCATCCAGTCTGCCCATTTCTTTTTCTACCTTATGAATGTGCCATCAATCTTTGCTCCATCAATGGCCTATCTAGTCATACTCATCTATATTGCTCCCTTATGCCTATCCCATGCCTGTTTGAAGCACTGCACTGTATTCATATCCACCACTTCCTGAGGTAGGCCATTCCATGTATCCACAACCCTTTCTGTGAAAAAGAACTTCCTCACATTACCCCTTAATTGGCCTCCCTCTAATCTCATGCTGTGTCCTCTTGTTCTGCTATTTTTCTTATATTGAAACATGTTAGACTCTTTCACCTTGTTAATGCCCTTAAGTTGTTCAAATGTTTTGATCATATCACCTCTCTCCCTCCTTTGCTCTAGGGTATACAAATTGAGCTCTGTTAATCTGTCCTCATATGTTTTTTTGATGCAGTCCCTGCACCATTCTGGTTGCCCTTCTCTGGACTGCCTCAATGTGGTTCATGTCCTTGTGAAGGTGTGGCCTCCAGTACTGCATGCAGTACTCCAGATGGGGCCTAACCAGTGTCATGTAAAAAGGGATTATTACCTCCCTCTTATGACTTGTGATACCCCTATTAATACACCCCAACATTCCACTAGTCTTACCTACTGCTTTAGTGGTCTGCTTGGATGATTTCAGGTCATCTGTGATGATGATGCCCAAGTCTCTTTCTTCCCTTGTGACTGCCAGCAACTCCCCTCCCAGCTTACAGGTGGCTTCAGGGTTTCTCTTCTCTATGTGTATGATCTTGCACTTCTTTGTGTTAAACCCCAGTTGCCACTCTTCTGACCATTTTGCCAGCACAGAATCATATCATGATTGTTAGTTTATTCATTGTGGAAGTGGCAAGTGAGCAGGAACATTTACCAAAATATCTCAGTTCAGAAATGAAATAAAATGAAAAGAAAAATGTTTATAGTCATGTTTTTTTTCATAAATTCATTTTCTACTAAAAAAACAATATAAGTTGATGTGTAGCACTGCTTATCAATTCAATTAAATCCATTTATTGGAACGCAAAATTGAGAGACCTCTCTTTTACAATTGCATCCAACAAGTAACATATAGAAAAGACATACAATCACATACATGTCTTATAAAAGGATATCAGCAAATATTATTAATGCAATTCAATTAAAACAGTTACACATATGAGTCATTAAGCTGGAAATACTATGCTTAAAGTATGAAATAGATACTAAGGACATCAATTTTAGTTTTTTTTGCATGGAAACCCATGTAGTAGGAACAGTGACAACAAATCTATAGTTGCCCTGTTCAGTTCTAAATCGGGGCAGTGGAAACCGAAGTAATCCAGTAAAGCTTAAAGAATACTTATTCTGCTGTTTAGAGGAAACTAAGGTTAACATATATGAGGGAAGGCTTTTTAATACAAATTTGTAAACATAAATTAACCAATGAGTTTCTCTCTGAGCCACCAACGATTGCCACCCAACCTCAATATAGAGGTTGCAATGGTGGATTCTCCATGGCGGGCCTGAGACAAACCTTAGACTGCTATGATACAAGGGATCAAGCAGTTTCAGAATAGTATCTGTAGTCCTCATGTAAATGCAATCACCAAAATCAATCTGGGACAGAAACAAAGAGTTTACCAATTGTTTATGAATAGTGAGGCTAAAACATGCCCTATTTCTATAGAAAAAATATAGCAATGTTTTAAGTTTGTTAGAAAACATTTGCATATGCAAATCAAATTTCATAGATTCATCAAGTAGAATTCCAAGGTACTTATATGAGGATTTTTTATTCAGTTCTGTCCCATCCAACACCTTGATGCAATTGTTATGGTTCTCCACCTTAGCTCTTCCTGAAAATAAAACAAATTGTGTTTTTCCTACATTTAATAACAAAAGTAAGTTAAGCAATGTATGCTGGATTTTATCAAAATCTGCTAACAAATACTGCTGCTTTAAAAGGTGTGACTAAGGGGGCAACCCCTTTTGAAAACTTTAAAGCAGTTATCTCACCACCGGAATGTAATAGGAGATGGAAAAAATGCATATCTTTTTAACTGAAACCATACCATTTAATAAGGGTGATATTCAGCAAGTAAAATAAATTAAAGTAGCCACTTTCAGATAACACAAAGAACTATAGTGATTTAAATAGATGCTTATATTGATATGGGCACTAAGTCATTTGATAATACATGTCTATTTATGTGGGTGATAGTAATCAATACATAACATCCAAGCCTTCCTGAAACAAAAAATAATTTATCATCATTCCATGGATGCAAAAGATCAATTTCAATTACTTAATCAGAAAAAGGAAGTGAAAATGGTATTGTCTTATTTTTCTTTGGCATGGACTCCAGCTGGGTTATTTAAATAGCTTTATCCAGTACTACTTTAGTGACATATATTGAGGGGGCCAGATGTCAATATCTTTAACATGAATGTAATGAGCATCACTTTACAGTGATACAAAATCACCCATACTGCAATCATGCAAAGCATCATGGGATGTATAAACAAATCACCATGAAAGAATTTATACTGATTCTGCCATGAGATGGAGTGCATGGTGCCAAATGGCTTCTCACACTCACTATAACGGCTGAAAACAGATGTTACAGACACTTATTTTGTCTTTGTCTGAACTCCCAGTGTGCCTGATCTGTGATTAGATCATTTTAAAGTGATCATTTTGAGTAAGATGACATTTACTTTGCTACAGTACTTACTCTGACGGAACAATTCTATCTCAGTTTGATCATGGTAAACACGATATGGCATGGACAGAAGATCTGAAAGGACACAGTGTTACAGACCGAGGGGCACAACACTTTTATAACACCGCTTTTCAGCTCTAGGGATAGGCAGCCAAGGTAACAAGTGCAAGGAGCTTGCTGGACTTACAGTACACATTACACAGCCACCACTTACAGTATAGTATTTCAGGTTTCAGCACATTTAGCTACATTTACAGTAGCTTTCCCAGACTACTTGGGGAATACTTCACAACAGAGGTCTGTTACCCTTTGAAGTTTACATCACCATTTGTAGAAATGGGAACAATGTGTAATGGAACAAGAAAAACATCAGAAGAAGTGCAAAGCCTTCAGAAACCTTAATTTCTATTACAACTGGCAAGTTTTGCTGAGAATGGGGAAAAGGATACTGCTCTTGAAAACAGCAAAGACTTCAAAGCAGGGCTGAAATGTGTTAGCAGATCCCAGCACTGTGAAGGAAACTGCCTACCCAGCTCTGTGTCTGGCTTTGCTGCACCTGTACTGCTGACAATCACAGGGATAACATGACTAGTGCTTACCTGACATGAATGATTCAGTTAAAAGAAAAACAAAACACATGTTTACTACAAGGAAAACAACAAAAGGCAACAGGTTAATGTTGTTACTTAGAGCAACTCTCAGAACAGATGTCTTTTTAATTTGACTTTCTATTAAGTGGCAGGTTTTGAAGTTCTTTCTTAGTGGGTGCCTATGCATACATTTACAGAGCTCAAACATATTCATTCATCTTTAGTATGGGATGTAAGGGGACCTCTAATATTTTAAAACACACTACAATTTAAAAAGCTGCAAGGGTACTTTTTTCCCTAAAATAAACATGGCATGTAATTAAGCAATAATACATGACAAGGTGTGGTATATCATGGGATATTGTTACACCTCGAGTGCGTTGTGAGGCATGAGGCTGCAGGCTGAGTGTCTCGTACACCTGAGAAGTGATGATATCCCATGATATACCACTCCTAAGAGTGTATTATTGCTATTATGAACTGTGTTAAAACTGAATTAAAGTTTGTATAAACTTAATATTAACTTTTTAAAATATTTTAGAAATGTTTTCTGTGTGTGTGTACATTAAAAAAAAGTTCTTATTGTGTGGGTAGTGACTGACCAGTAGGTGGTACTGCTAGTTGCACTAGGAGCTTATAGGACTTATATGAGGTCTCTTCTGTGCTCTGGCTGAATTTGTTCTTTTTGAAAGGGAACATACTATAATAAATCATTGGTGGCACTTTTGTTGATTGAGGTTCAGTATTTGTTTTAAATAAAAAACAGTCTGTGCTTACCAGAGCTTAGAAAATTGCCAGTGTAACCAACAGTGACTGTTCAAACTCCCAGTTTCTCCCTCCTGAGTCCTGCACGATACATCCAAAACCGCTTCTTGAGCTACCACTCGCTTCTTGCACCCAGCCTATGTTTTTTTGCTGACTGTGTGAAGCACAGAACTCAAGTTCTGTGATGTTATGTGTCAGTCTCAGATACCAAATGATCTGGGGGAAAAAAGAGCATTTGGTTGAGCTTGATGCTACTGACTTGCTCACTGTTGCCACAGACTGCTACTGCCAAAACCGCTGATTCAGCACCACTGACTGGCTGCCAGAATCAATGAGCAGATGGACTGAGAACAGGTAAAATGACATGTTGGCTGACTAATTTTCTTACCAGTGATTATGTTCTGGATTTTAATCATGAGTAAGAAGACAATGAGTAAGAAGAGGGCTCAGCTAATCAGACTGCTGCATGTTTGGTACCCAGTTCATAATGTATATTATAAAATGGGTTAGGAAACTTTTGTGCTGTGATTGGTGGAATTTAATCATGTGTCTGTGCATTATTTCAAAATTGCAGCACAGGTCAGAAATGTTTATCTTTCTAAACCTCATTAAATGGTTCTGAAATTAAACATCAGGGAAGATATTTTATAATCACAATAAGACACTTCAGGGTGTGCATAACATAAGCAATAGGGAGGCAGTATAGCGCAGTGGTCTAAGGCTCTGAGCTGCAAATTTGGTGACATCCAGCAGACCAGACCTGGGTTTGAATCTCACAGCTTCCACTTGCATACTGTGTGACCCTGAGCAAGTCACTTAACCTCCTAGTGCTCCCAGGTCGCTCCTGTAAAAAAGCTTTCAGCTTAGTGTGCTATACCTGGTTAAACAACTAAATAAAAAAAAAAATAGGATACAATTGGATGTTGGTTGTGCTGTCATGACCAAACACCCAGTGGTGTGGTAAACCTCTGACAGCTTTCAGCCCCTGGAAGTGCAGTTGTGGCAGCACAACCAACACCCTGTTGTCTTTTATTGCACTTTTAAAATGGGTGTGTAGTTAGATGGCTGAAAAGATAGAAAATCTGGTTTAATAAATAATAGATAAAATTGTTACTAAGAATACATATTAGGGGCAGACAGTATAACCTAGAGGTTAGTGTGAATGAACTTGGTACATCCAACAGACCTGGGTTTGATTCCTACAACCTCCACTTACATACTGTGTGACTCTAAGCAAGTCACTTAACCTCCCCCGTGCTTCTGGTCGCCCCTGAAAACAGGTGCTTGTGTCTAGTTGGCCTTACTCAGTTACTAAATAACAAAAAAAGAAAAAAAAAAGAATGATAAGAATAATCTTATTGTTATTGGTACTTGCTACAGAGCCTCAGATTGCAATACAGATTACATTAATAAACTACTTAGGATTATGAAGAATATGAGTCTTGTTAGCAAGGACATAATTACCCTAGGTGACTTTAACATCAGCCGCATTGACTGGGACAAAAGATCCTCAACCAGTAGTGTTTGACCTGACCTACTAGACATGCTGGACAAATGTGATCTGGACTAGACTGTAAAAGAGCCTGCTGGAGGGAATAATCTGCTGAACTTGGTATTTACAAATATAAAAGACTGCATGAACTCATGTAAGACAATTGAACCTTTGTGTGGCAGTGATCACAATATGATTGAAATTTCAATCTGTAAAAATATTACCAGATCTACTATCAAGGATGAGTACTTTAACTATAGGGAAGCAAGTTTTGAAAAAAATGAAGAAAGATTTGAGTGGCTGGAACTGGGAATTACTGTTCATGAATAAAAGTACAAATAAGATATGGAACATTATCAAATACAAACTTATATTTCTACAAGACAACTGGTTTCCTAAAAGGAAAAGGGTTATTGGTGGGAAGATAAGACCCAAATGGCGAACAATACTGTCAAAATGAAAACAAACAGAAAGAATCAGTCTTACAAATAAATGGAGGAAAGACATACAAAGTTTTTTTTTAATACATCCAAGGATCCTATTTACCTTTGCCACCTCCAATTTATTGTTATTTTTAAAGGTGAGGTTAACTTGCACTATTACCCATAAATCTCTCTCTCCTCCTGTACTGCTCTCAATTCAATCCCATCCAGCATATTTGTGGCACGGTGGTTATTACTACTCACATGCAACACCACACATGCACCTCCATTAAACTGCAATCCCCACTCACCAGCCCATCTATGCAGTCTATCCATTCCAGCTGTAATCATCTATCATCTGCCATTGTTGTCTGTGAATGCTGGTCTCCCTAATTTAATGTTGTCAGCAAACATATTAATGTGATATGTAAGACCACAGCGCACGTCCATAACATATAGATTGAATAGACATGCTGAATGGAACAAACCCTGTGGTACCCCACTAGTAACCACAATGTACTTGGAGATTTCCCCCTTAATTCTTACCCTCTGCTTCCTGTCATGTAACCAAATCCGGACCTAGGTCAACACTCTATAATCCATCTGCATATTAGGCAGTTTGCCAATTAGCTTTGAATGAGGAACCTTATCAAAAGCTTTGCTAAAATTTAGTTAGTTTGTCACTGGGACTATTATAATCAAGTAACTCACTGAAAGGCTCATAAAAGGATATCAAGTTAGTGATGCATGACCTCCATTTAGTAAAACCACGTTGCACCACATCCAGTACTCCCTCAATGTCTAATATACTCCTAGCTGAAAGTTTCCAGGCTAGTAGACATTCACCCTGGTAGGGCATTAATGCTTGACTTTAACTATCAGCTGGAAAGGTTTAGACTTATTTCAATATACGCACCCTAGACCAAGGCCCAGAGGATAGCGCTATTCAAGGAAATACAGCCCTTTCTACATACAGCCAGATTTATTGTATGGGCAGAAGATTTTAATTGTGATCTGTCCTGTTTTGATACAGGTTTGTAAACCGATAAACTTTTCTGTCATTTAGTAACACTACACGATGTTATAAGCACTGCTGGGTTGATGGACTCATATAGACAGCAATTTTCAACAGGTGGGCACACTTATTTCAGGGGTCCCCTTTCCACCTGTATAGGCTTTATATTAATTTCTCCTGTACTTAGATTTCTGAATCTGGTATCCCACGGATGTGAGTTTTCTGACCACAAATCCATCACCATCCAAGTGGGGTGGGACAATTCTCCAAGATGCCAAGAAAACAGCTGGAGGTTGAATGAATCTTTATTAAATAAGACTAAGCTTTATTAATTAAGACTAAGCTGTTAAAAACCTGGAGAAGGGAATGTGAAGCAAGGCTTTCTGTAGTGGGCTGTTATGATGATCTTGTAGATTGGTGGGAAGAAACAAAAAAGGCATGGCAGTTTTTTTCCAAGCACAATCCAGAGATAAGGGCAATATAGAACATTTAAATTACTTACATTTAAGAGACCAGCTACAAAAACTGATCTCTGTAACCGAAATCTACAAAACTGATAATGGGGTACAAATCAATAGAATAAAAAAGCAAATGAGGGAATGTCAACTCAGCCCCAATCTCCAACTCAGTTAAGAAGGGGGATAAAACCTTTTATAGGTACATCAGCGAGCGTAGAAAGACAAAGGGAGGGATAGTGAGGCTGAATAGAATGAATGGTGGGTGGGCAGAGGGGGACAGTGAAAAAGCAGGAATACTGAATGAATATTTCTGCTCAGTATTAACAAAAGAGGAGGGGAAAGTGCCTAATCCAATTAACAGAAGCACTCTTGATAGGGGGGTCGATCCCAGTCCTTTCACAGAAGAAAGGGTTCTGCAAGAACTCCTAAAACTGAAGGTGGACAAAGCAATGGATCCTGATGGAATTCACCCCAGAATTCTAAAAGAATTAAGGGAGGAACTAGTGAAACCACTGGCTACTCTTTTTAATAAATCATGGGAGGATGGTGTGGTACCTGAGGACTGGAGGAAGGCGGATGTGATTCCCCCTCACAAAAGTGGGACCAACACAGAGGCAGGAAACTACAGACCTGTCAGTCTGACCTCTGTGGTAGGGAAAGTGATGGAGTCACTTCTGAAGGAAAGAATAGTTGAGTACCTAGAGGCCAGTGGAGCACAGGACCCAAGGCAGCATGGGTTCACAGCGGGAAGGTCATGTCAGGCGAGATCTAATAGATTTCTTTGACTGGGTGACCAAAGTAGTAGACCAGGAGGGGCTGTGAACATGGCCTACAAGCTTTAGCAAGGCGTTTGACACAGTCCCACTCAAAGATTAATAGTCAAATTAACCAGCCTGGGAGTGGGACCCAGGGTGGTAGCCTGGGTAAAACATTGGCTGGACAACAGGACACAGAAGGTAATTGTAAATGGGTCCACTCTGAAGAAGGGGTTACTATGGGGTACCACAGGGTTCAGTATTGGGTCCAGTCCTTTTAATGTCTTCATCAGTGACATTGCAGAGGGACTGGAAGGAAAAGTATGCCTTTTGCAGATGACACAAAGATCTGCAACAGGGTTGATACACAAGAAGGTGTGGAAAGGATGAAAAGGACTTGGCAAGGTTGGAGGAATGGTCAGAAGTATGGCAGCTAGGATTCAATGCAAAGAAGTGCAAAATAATGCACCTGGGAAACAAGAACCCAGAGGAAGAATACACAATGGGTTGGGAGGTAACAACAACAAAAAGGAAAGGAACTGGGGTAATCATATCAGATGACCTTAAGGTTAGCAAGCAATGTGAGAAGGCAGTAGGGAGGGCTGGGGTATACTTGGATGTATAGGGAGAGGCATCATCAGCAGAAAACAGGAAGTTGTTATCCCTCTGTACAGACAGTTGGTGAGACCCCATCTGGAGTACTGTGTCCAGTTCTGGAGACCCCATCTCCACAAGGACATAGACAGGATAGAGGCAGTCCAGAGGAGGGCAACTAAAATGGTGCAGGGTCTACAAGAGAAGCCGTATGAGGAGAGACTAAAGGAGCTTAATATGTATACCCTTGAGGAAAGAAGGGAGAGGGGGACATGATAGAAACTTTTAAGTACCTCAGTGGAATCAACAAAGTCCAAGAGGGTAGCATCTTTCAGAAAAAGAGACTTGCAAGAACAAGGGGACACAATTTAAAGATAGAAGGAAGGTGGTTCAGGGGCAATGTGAGGAAGTATTATTTCACAGAGAGGGTAGTGGATACATGGAACAGCCTTCCTGAGGAGGTTGTGGGGTCTAAAACTGTGGGAGAATTCAAGAATGCATGGGACAGACATAAGGCAATTCTTGTGGGGGGTAGGAAGAACTAGGCTGTTGGTTAACTAGGATCTGCGGCCTATCCTGTAGGTAGGGAAATGGGCAGACTAGATGGGCCTAGCGGTCCTTATCTGCCGTCAAAGTCTATGTTTCTATGTCAATATGACAGGGCAAAATCATTAGATCAAGAGTTAAGATTCAGCACCCAAGTTAAACAAGCATTTGTCAATGCCGAATGTTGGCTTCCTGGCATTGGCATTGGTAGTATTGAACTGACACCAATGCCACCCCCACCCTGCAGAGACTGACAGGCATTGGGGGTGTGCCTTTGGGTCATCAGCCATAACACTCATGCCATTTCACCTCACCCTATCCTGCAGACACTGACAGGTGTTGCAGTGTGCCTTGGGGTCTTCAGGCCTTATACACACCCCCATTCCATGAGGAAATATGCTGAGATGGGTGAGGTATAGGAGAATGGAGTGAACATTGGGGCTGAAGACCCCAAGGCACACCTCAATGACTGTCATGCCTGCAGGGTGGGGGTGGTTCTGATGTTAGTACCAGCCTATTGGTTTTTTTGCCAGTGATGATTTGCCACTGTGTAACAATACAACTTATAGACACTGTTTAGTGTCTTCACTACAGTCCGTGCGATGGGTGCTTTCTTATTGGTTGATTGATTGGAATTTAACACAGCGCCATCAATTGATACCTGGTGCTCCTATCTTCTGCCCTTTTCTGAGGGTGGGGGTGGAATGGCATGAGCACTACAGCCGACGATCCCAAATCACACCCCCGATGCCTGTCAGTCTCTACAGAGTAGGGTGTTGTGGTTGGAAACCCTAATGCCCTGGCCGTTTGTTGGTATTTTCACTCCAAATTTTCAAAATGGGATTTTTGTGACCCCACTTCATGAACAGTGGCACTATCATTTCGTTACTTAATCCCGCAAGGTGGTTTTGCACAGTGACTGTGCCATTTGGTGCCACAGGTGTGAAAACACATTTCTGGCAGGATGTGAAAAATGACAGCTGTACTGTTCATGGGGTGGTGTGAAAAAATGGCAATGTTTAAGATCTGGAGTGAAAATATGGAAAATCTGTGAAGTTACGAACGTGCGTGGAAACTGCACAATACACACCTATAACGCAATCATTTTTTGGAATTGTTATACCAAATTTTCAACATGGGCATTTTTGAACTTCTCCTCATAAACAACTGCACTGTGATTTTGTTAATCTGTTCCAAAAGTTGATTTCCCACAGTGATGCACCATTTTGCACCACAGGTGTGAAAACACATTTCAGGAAGGATGAAAAAATGACAGCTACACTGTTCATAAGGAGGTGTGAAAATATGGCAATGTTGAAAATCTAGAAAGAAAATATTAAAAATTTGCCAAGTTATGAGCGTGCATAGAAACTGTGCAAAGCACCTTGTAACGCAGTCATTTTTTGGAATTTTTTCACCAAATTTGCAACATGGGCTTTTGGGGATCTCCCCTCATGAACAGTGGCATTGTTGTTACATTAATCAGTCCTGAAAGGTGATTTTGTGCAGTGACCATGAAATCACCTTTTGGGACTGAGAAACTAAATGACAGTGACATGTTTATGAGGAGGGGTCCCAAGAACTCCATCTAGAAAATTTGGGGTCAAAATTAAAAAATATGGCTGAGATATAAACCTAAGTTGAACCCCCCCCCATTGCCTCCCATTATAAAGCTTATCGTTATTTCTTCAGTTTGCAGTTCGGCTTTGAAGAGTGCAGATGTGTCCCAGTTCAGAGAAGATCGCAGCTCCTGACCTACAGAGGGTAAGTATGGGTGAGAGGGGGTGCAGGGAGGTGGGTGCACAGAGGGAGGGTAGGGATGGGGGAGGAGGACGAGGGAGACAACTGTGGACTGTTTTCTTCTTTGCAGGGGAAAAAACAAAAGATTGTGAAGGAAGGTTTTCTTCATTTACAGGTTACACACCCCAAAAAAATGGGCACACTGGGGTGGGTTCTCAGTGAGCCACAATTCTGGGGGGATGCCTACATGGGGATTAGGCACCTCGATGTTGGCAAGGCATACAGATGGGTGGGGTGGCGCACATCTGACACTGGGAGTGGGCATCCCAGTGTCAGAAAGGAAAGAGGAAACTGTTTAACTAGGAAAGACACACTAAGAGAGGGATGCCAACATGGGGATTGGACACCCTGATGTTGGCTTTTTGAGAGTGTGTGGCGGGCGACAGAAGCCACCATGTTACAGTGTGCACATAATGTGTGTGGGGGGGGACATACTGACATGGATTGGGCACCCCGATGTCAGCTTTCTGGGGATTGTGTGGCCGATGGCAGGGGCCACCATATTTATTAAAATATTTCACCAGGAAAGGCATGTAATGGAGGCGTGTCATCTGCCACTACAATGACAAACCTGTCTCAGATTGCAGCATCAAATTCATTTCAACTCTGGTGCTCTCTCTGAAACTGCTGTCATTGGCAGCATGCTTACTGTTTGGCAGCCGAGGGACACACCCACTAAAGCATCCCCTGCATTTGCCATATCACTGACACACCTCTGAAATGTGCTACTACCACAAGATGTTGCTTGAGCACAAATCAACATAAAAAAGACTTCTTGTACCCTTTTAAGGAGTGTAAAGAGAGAGTGGGCCATAGGGTAATGTCTGAATTAAAAACAGAGGGCTGGATTCAGAAAGGAAGCCGCAAACGGCACCATGACGCAAAATGCATCTAGAAATGCTGCGGCCAAGGTGGTGTGCCAGATTCAGGTGAAAGTTGCAATTGCGCTGATGCAAGCCACAAGGTCATAAGTCACAGGCTGAGGCCTATTAAAGCACTCAAACAGCATGCATGACGCAGAACGTAGGCACAGAATGATGCCGCAACCGACAGTGGGAGGTGGAAGGAGCAAGTCGCAAACAAGCATGGAGCAAGAGCCCCAGGGCAAAATGGGCAAGAGAAAGAAGAAAAGCAGAAGGCCACACAGTAGTGGGGATCCCACACAGGGCAATGCAGGCAAGAAAAAGAAGAAACACAACAGGGCACAAGGCAGAGATGAACACACACAAGACAATGGGGGCAAGAAGAAGAGGAAAAAAACCTTCACGCAGAAGGAGACTGACACCCTGATCCAGGAGGTAGATGCCCATGCAGTCATCAGAGACAAATGGAAGAAGCAGTGGGAGGACATTGCCAGGCACGTCAACACTGTGGCACGTGCAAAGAGAACCATCAGGGAGCTGCAGAAGCACTATAATGATAAGAAGCGTAGGATAAAACAGAAGCTGGCAGAGAACCACAGGAGTGCACTAGCCACTGGTGGAGGAGAGAGCCAAGAGGTACCCCTAACAAGCCAGCAGGAGATGATAGCATCCCACATAAGCAGCCAGACTGTACATAGAGTCAGTGGACTGCATATATACAGCATGTGGAGTGGGACAGGTAGGAGTTGTATGTGAGCATTAGCAATATGTGATGTTCATCTCAGGAAGATAAGGAGTGTGTGCCATGGTGCAGCATGGGTGCATGGGTGCCAAACCTCACAACAGTGCAGCACCTAGAAACAGAGCACTGGCCAGCACATACCATAGCAAAGGGCCACAATGTGTAGCACTGTCAGGAATGAAACAATACTGTGTATACAATATGTGGGCCCCACATAGTAGTAGTAAAATATGAAATCCCAGTCATAATAGCAGAAACAGAGATAGGATAAACACCAGTAAGTGAGAAACTAGTTCCAAGGAGGGCCAACCATATAAAAGTAACATAGTGAGTGATGATGAATGCCGCTATCAATCCAGTGCAATGATGTCAGACAAATGTGTCCACAAACAGCGCAAACAGTATGAGGAACAGTAGTAAACCTGTGAGCAGCAAAGGGACATGTGAGTGTGAATACCTGAGCACCATGTGGAATACACCGTAGGTGAGAGGTAGGCAGGTGGCATGGTGGAATGAACCAATGACAGCACAGCTGCAGTGATGTGGCACAGATGACAGCCAGCAGAAAAGTGGTGTGACTGTGTGTAGAACCACAAAAGTGAGAGGAATGACCTGCACAGCTGTGAATGAATGCGGATGGGCACCACACACCCTGCTGTGTGTCTCGGGGGGGGGGGACGTGCACCTGTACAGCAGTCCCATCCACACCAGTGCTGGTGCTCACATTGGGCACATGTACAACATGACCATGCAATGTCCTGGTGGATGGCCTGTGTACCTGTACCATGGAGCACACTTCAAACAACACAATGGCAACTGCGGGACCACAATGTCCCTGACAAAGAAGAGCAGGGAACAGTGTGCAGTGGGCAATGCCTATGAACAGTAATGGGACACACAGGACTACTTGAAGGGCAGCTCAGGAGGACATGTGCAAAGGGGGAATGCATGATAAGGACAATCCACAGGCACCGTCATGAATGCAACATGCACCACAGTGGCATGCATGTGGCACACTGTGTCATGACAGCGCATGGGCCAGCACAAGGTGAGGCACACACTGCAACCACACACAGGTGAGGCGGGGAGGGACAGGTCCATCAGCACATGGACAAAGACACATGCATGTGGACAGTGACAGGTACCTGAATGTGAACGGCACAGCACGCTGTGGACCAGTGACTACCCGAGCAGCAGTCGCTTGGTGGCCCAAAAGTAGGGGACAGAGCATGCTGGCCTGGCACACCCTGACCCAACCAAGATGCCGCTGTGGAGGTGTGAGGGTGGAGCAATGCAGGTAGGATGATGCTGGGCCAAGGCAACAATACGGTACGTGGTGAGCCAAGCAGACCAACACATGTGGGGAACATATGACCCACACAATACACATGCCAGGCACAGCTGCAAGTGGCAGACACAGATGCTGTGGGCTGCAGGTGCATGCATGGCACACCACAGCCACAACATGCAATTATGCAATGTACATGTATGCACAGACACGATTGGAAAGGCAAGGTAGTGATGTAGCAGTGTCAGTGGGGACAATGCCAATGGGGACATGGTGGCACAGACAGTAGCCACTGTGGACACAGACACCATGAGTAACAACAGGACTGTAGTCATGCAAAGACAGCCAGGTGCAAGTGCCCATGACCAGGACTGACACGTGTACAAACATGGTGCGTGTAGCAGCAGGGACACTGTACTGGACAAACGCATAGCACAGCTACTCACTACATGCAGACACACACAAGTGCCTGTTCCAGTGGCCTACATGCCATGTGTAGGAGGGAGCCATGTCAATGGCGGTGTGATGCCACTCACAGCTGACAGCTAATGTCCATGGTGTGAGTGCACAGTATGCAGATATCCAAGCTGTCCCATGCCAACATGCAAGGAATGCCATCTATAACAGATGCCGCAGCTCCAGATCCAATGTACTGGCAGTAGGATGGCAGTATAGCCTAGGGACCTGAGCAACAAGCTGTGAACATGGTCTGTACGCCCAGCAGGCCAGATTTTGGTCAGACTCACATGACCTCCACAAGCATGCTGTGTGACCCTGAGCAAGTCACACAGGTGACCAGTGCTCCCAGGGCGCCCCTGCCAATGTGCACATGTGGCATGCAGGCCCTACCCAGTAACCTATGATGGCAATACACTGGAACATTATGTGGACAATGGTGTAGGGGCCACACAGTGCTGTGGGTATGCAGCTGGACCACAGATACACACACACACGCGTGCACACACACACACACACACACACACACACACACACCAGCTGCTGTTGAGGCCAGTGTACCGCAAAGGACAGCACACCCATGTCCATGGGAAGGTATAGGGTGGCACAACAGACAGGCAAGTGCAACACAACAGTGGGCAACAGCACCATGACACATGGCCGGCCTGCTGTTACAGACAGGTAGTAACTGGCAGGCAGTGCATCATAGCCAGCATAGAGACAGTGGCAACAACATAGCATACTGAGGCAGGGACAAGCATGTTGTGGAATGGCAGTCACTGTACCATGTCTGATCTCCAACAGGGCACACTGCAGTGACAGCCATGGAGGCAAGACCGGCAACAAGCAGGCAATGTGGTGGACAGAGGAGGCAGAGGGTGCAGCGTGCCGTGGATGACGCTGGTGATGAAGACGATCATGATGATGACAGCAGCAGCAGCACCACCACCACCAGCACCAGCAGTAGTAGCAACAGCTGCAGCACAGCATGCCGCAGAATCCCCATGGAGAGCTGGGATAGCTAGGCTACAGGACTGCCATGACACAGTAACAGAGCATGGGGAGGGCCAGAAACAGCCAGTGGCTGACGTAGGCCAAAACACGGACAGCATGCAGGACAATGTAGTAGCTGAGCTCTGTCCATCGCTGAGAGCAGACCTGGAAGCCGCAATTGGGGCAGCTGCATCAGACCGTGTAGGGCAGTACTCACCAGTACTACCATTGGAGACATACTGCCGGAGTGTGTGCCAGGGCCAAGAGAGAGAGAGACTGGTGAGCTGAGGAACATACGGCAATGCATTGAGGCACAGCACCACACATTACAGACCATAGGCCCCACCATAACAAATGCAATAGAGGCCACCAGCAGGGAAACAGCCATTGCCCTGGCAGATGTTGTCGTGGCACTGCACTGGGTGCAGTCCACCATGCGTGAACAAGGTGAAACCATGGACAGAGCAACACACACCACTGAACATTCAGCCAACCGCATGTCATCAGCAACACACAGGGATGATGGTGGCAGTCCTGCAGGACATTGGAATTGTGCTATGGCACAGGACACAGGACCACCAACACAGGCATATGAACCAGGGCACACAGACAGATGATACCGAAGGCACACCACAGCCAGCAACGCTCACCATGCCAAGCACGAGTGCCGCTGTGTGTGTGCCAACAACAGCAGTGCAAACACATGGCCCCCCTATGGTCATGCAGCCAGACACGGATGGTGTCTGCAGAACAGTACCAACAGGCCACAGAACTGTTTCATGTGACAACACACCCATAGCAGTGGCATACACAAGGGAGACAAGGCAACAGAGATGAGTGCAGACCCCTGGTGAGGGGGGAGGGAGCACTGTGCAGACACATGGTGAGGGGGAGTATGACAGGGGAGGTTGACACACACACTGGTGGGACAGGCAACACAAATGACACCCAGCTAACGGCACTGCCACAGCAAGAGCAGCAGATCCCTGGGACACTGCTACAGTGGTGTGGCAGGCCGTGGAAGTGGAAAGACCCCCGCACATGAGCCAGACATGAACACAGTTGACACAGTGGAATGGGCACTATGGACAACCACAGTGCTACATGGGTATGGGAACAGGGATAGGTGTGACTGTGGGGCCAAGCCGGGTCAGCCACAGTGGGAAATGTGGGTACACAGTGTCATGAGGGTAGGGCTGGATGTTGTAACATGTGTTGTGCATGAACAGCAGAAGGAATGGCTAGTGCTAAACTGTACATGGGATGTGAAGTCAACACCCATGCACACTGTTAACTGTGGAACTGGATAGCTGACAACATCAGGGCCGCTGTTGTGATGTGTAAATAAAGCATGATGGGCCAAATACCACTGTGTTGAACTGTGATACATCCATACAATGCTGCATGGTAGTCTGCAGCACAGCGGGGTACTGAGATGGAGCCAGACAGCCATCATGGGCATGCACACGAAGGCCAGTCTGGCTGTGATATAATGCAGAGTTCGTTAGGAAGGCACAACAGGGTGTTGAGTACAGAGGTGCTAGATACAGTATGCACTGTGTGGTGTGTCACATGGTGCATCTATGACCAAACCACCCAGGAGGTGGGTAGACCCCCCACGAACACAGAACCATACCTGCTCAGTGGTGAACCGACAGTGGAGCCATGTACACAGTGAATGCATTGTAAGGATGTCCATACTGCATGACATACCTCAGGCATGTGTTCCACAGGATGTACACACAGCCATGTGACAAGGGGCTGACCGATGACAGTACAGGAGTGGCACACAACAATGTACGGATGTGCAGTACTGCACAATAGGGTGCATCATATCATGAGATATCAACATGCCACAGGTGCATAGTGGGGCACGAGGCCACAGTCCGACTGTCACAAGCATCCTAGATGTGTTCATATCCCATGATACATCACACCCCAGTATGTATCATTGTGACTATCACATGTGCCACTGTGCTGAGGGTGTACCCATCACCATATGCCATGTCCAAGAGGGGCTATAGAGGGCACATGCACCGACATGCTGATAGTGACATGGGGACATGGCAGGCCACACACACAGTAACACCCACATGCATACTACGCATGCACCACACATGCTGTTGCAGCTACAATGACCATGGCTATCATGTTGCCATGCATGGCCTACACAGGGTGGTATGTCCTCCACCCCCAATGTGGCTGCAAGAACTACAGTGTCATACACATACACAGCATGTACACCAGTGATGGGCAGTAGGCCATGCCCATGTGGCCCCAGGCAGCACACACTACCACAGCCCTGTCATGCCCACCTGTGTCTGTGGAGCTGCCCACCACAGTCATGTCCCACCATGGACAAGTCCACTATCTCCAACCCTGTCACACACAGCTGCACTCATGAGGCATACACACAGATGATAACCACTGTACGCAGTCGCCACCTAGTGGTTGGATAAGAGACATGCTAGGCACATGATACGGTGCCATACAAACTGTGCTAGATGCATCTGCTGTGGGGCACTGCCATTGGCACAGTATAGCTGAACAGGCAGTAGGCCATCAACAGGGGTGTCACATGTTGGGGCCAGTGGTATGCATGTCCATGCCACGTACAGGGTGGAGCATAGCTTCCACTGGTATCCTGTGTTGTGTGGGTGTCTACACCTGCAGCACACATGTCTGGACATGCATGCAGAGGTGTGACTACCTGACAACTCATCTGGGTGATGGGCAGGACCAGTGCTGGGCACAGGCAGACACAGCCAATGTCTCAGTGCACATGCGACAGCAGGGCTGTGCCTGACAACCATGCATGTGTTGGTGGGCCCTGCTCTGTGACAGTGTTCCAGTGCAGGCACATGGGTACTGGCACATGTACCCCATGGATGGATTGGACACCTATACCATTGACCAGCAGTGCGTGGGGGCACAACATCGCACATGTGTAGCACAGGTACACAAGGGGACATGTGTAGTGGCATCCGTGGCACCCACAACACAGCACCTCCAGCGCTGGCGGCATTACAACAGTTGCCGAGGGCCTACGCATGGGCACCGCCAATACAGGACATGTCAATACCCTACCATGGTATAACTGGGCAACAATGCAGCAGTAATGCTACACCGACAGCACAATGTACTACACAGAGAGTGAACATGCAACAATGGTTTGTTGACATGACTGGGTGTGGGTAAAAACAGGTGTACAGTACAGACACATGTGCATGATATGTACATGGTACTGGAAATGCAAACACATGTGCAGTGCCTGCTTGAAGGAGACTAAAACCATATAAAAGCATTAACATATAAATAGTATCACTGTACGAACACGCACGCAGGAACCATGCCTAATGCATAACCCTGTTGAGCAATGGCCAGGGAACTATCACATGGAGCATCATATGAGGTGTTGGACCTCTCTGACAGTCACAGTGGAATGTGCGGCGCACACCAACAGTGTGATCCACTACGTAGCACATGGCACAAAAGTGTGTGTTGAGTGCTGGTACAGCACCCACACTACGGAATCTGGAGCTGTCACACAGCGGCCATCATTGCACGCAGCGCACCATGTAGGCCCTCCGCATGATGCATACATTCTACTATGTGGCCCTCTAGAACCTGTAAGACTGCAGTCTGCTGTGCAGTGGATCCTGGGGCCTGCTGTTCCACACCCTACACCATCATTCTCTGTTGGGTCTCCACACCACAGGGCTGCACAGGTAGAGCCCTGTTCACCCCACTCTCGTCCCCTGCACCCTTTTCAGATTCCAATCCTGCAACCTGTGTGCCCTGCACCACATTCTCCAATGGCAGCCCTATCCCCTCCTCTTGGCCTGCTATGGCAGGCACATCCCCATCCAGGCCCTGCACCTCCTGAGCGGCCCCCTGGCAGTCGTCATGGCCTACATGCTCCACACCCACCTGCATGCCTGCAGCTGATGCCCCCTCACCAGCACCCTCTGTGGCCACACCCTGATGGGCATTGCTCCCTACTGTGCCCTGGTCATTGTTCATATGTTGTGGTGTGGCTTGTGTATCCATTGTGGCACTGACATTATCAGTGTAAGGCACATGGCGCCCCCGTGCAGTGTCCATGTTAATGTCCACAGCTGCTGGTTCCTCTTCTTGGCCTTATCTGTCACCAGTGGACTATTCAAAGTCTGTCAGTGGTAGTGGGAGTGCACGCCTATGCAGTCATCTCAACTGGGACATGTACTCCTGTGCCTCTGCCCTCTTCACATGATCCATGGCCTGGAACATGCTGCATGCCCTTGGTGTGCCTGGCACTATCCCCATACCCCTGTTTCATCATCCACCTGTTTGGATAGGGAGCACATGTCTAGTACCATGCCACTGAGAGGCCACATGTCCACTAGCTTAGTGACTGCGCTGTGTACTGCAGTGCCAACTGTTCCACTGCCATCTGTCTCAGTCCTATGCTGTGTCAGCCATGCTCCCCTTGGAGGGACACAGTGACAATCATACAGACACACAGTGGAATACGGACCCCCTCTCAACAGTGCATGCCCCAGTGTGCTGCTGTCCTGACATGGCACTGCCCTTCTCCCTGCACCTACCCTCCCTAGTATCCCCTCACACCTGCTCCCAGCACCCCTTACACAGGCTGTGGTCTTCCAGTCCACCAGCACCTGTGGTACAGTGTTCCACTCATCTCCTCCATTCCCTACATATGTCCCCTCACCTCCCCATAGTACCACCTCACATACATCACGGACCATGCTCTCTCAGAGCACACCCTCTGATGGGGCCTGGGAACCCCTCTGACTGTGTCTTGGCAATCCCTTGTACACATATGTGGCCATCATTGTGATCCACCCTATCATTCCCCCTCATCAGGGGGGTATATGGGTACCACCCTCTACCTTCCTTGTCCAGCATGCCCCCTTGTCCCTGGCTGTGCAGTGTTTGTTGGGGCTGCAACCACTCCACCGAACAAGGGTCCATGCTGTGTGACGTGTGCCGCTACTGCACACATTCACCATTAATAGCGTGATTGGTGACACAGTTCCAGAGGGATGTAGCATGATACCCCGGGTGGATGGTACCCATGCTCTGCACCCCGGTGGCATGTTGGCTCACACAGCCACTGTCCTACAGTGTGCAGTGTGGTACATGCCCCCAGTTGTATGTGCATGTAGCTCATTCCCTTCCCTGGAGCATGCTATACACACCCCTCCCAGATGACCATCCCACCACTGGTGCCTTGCACACCACAGCTTACACAATGAGTCCTAGGCAGAGGACACTATTCACCATGACACTGCCACTGATGCACTGTAGCCATGTTGTCCTGCAGCCATCCACAGCCCTCTATGCCATTGGCCACCTCCATGTTCGTGATGTCTGCACACAGACAGCAACCCCATTGTGGGTTAGCAGCTCTGTAACATACAAGGAACACCACTCACAGCACAGATACTGTAGCTGTGTGACCCAACCCCCCACTGCCATCAGGGATGGACGTCAACACCCACCACCACACTCATCCGCCTACCCTGGGATCAGTATGATGTATGTCACCAGCCATGCAGCACTCCCCCATAGATCATGTCAGTCAGCTCTGCCCCACAGCTATCATTGGGCCATCTGGGATGCTGACTGGAGGACTCAGGGCATAAACTGCATAGGCCTTGTCCAGTCCTCAGTGTAACCCACTCGCACCACACCATGTGGTTGGTCTAGCATGCCCTGTCTGTTCACACATGTGCAGCTGCCCAGATAATAGTCCACTGTCCTACCGATTGTTCGCAGGCCTCTCTGTCAGGTATGTCCCCAAGCCTTGCTCACAGTTGCCATGTTGCATGCTTGCCTGTGATCCCTGGACCATCCTTTGGGACACTGGTGTGTGTGTGTATTCCACGTGGCCCATCCACCATTCCTGTGCTGTGCATCCTATGTCCAGTGGGTACTTGCATGGGTCACCCAGTGGCCCTACCAGTATCTTGGGCAGCTGCATTCTTACCCTGGTGTGACTACCGTCTACCCCTGCTGCCTTGTAGACTGCCGGTGACCTCCATGTGTTTCCGAACCGGTCCCTGTACACCCAAGGTCTGTCACCTCATTCCTGCCAATGGCCACCTCCCCTACAGGTCCCGCCCACCTGTCCCCTGCGTGTCTACTAAGCAGTTGTGTAGCTGTCAGTACCCTGCATGCCCGACCACTCACTCCACCCACTCTGTCCATTCAGGGACCCATTATCTGGTCCCGGTTGTCCCCCATTCACATATGCATCTGCTGTGTATGCGTACCTCTCTTTACAGTACATTGTGCCGGCAGACGATCCCTGTGGTCCATGACTTCCCTGGCTAGTCGACTGCCCTCTCAGGACATCCCCAAATGTGACTATCACTGTCACCTACCCACTCCTGATCAGTGTAAGCCCCCAGAGGTCCACCATCATGGCCTTCACAACCCCCCGTCCCAAGGGCAGCTATTTGGGCCTACATGTCCCAACAGTCTTGTTCAGTTTGTGCCCCCATGTGATCTGCACACCCCTCTCCCATGCCATACCATCAGTGGCACATGTCCAGACGTACTAGTCTCCACCCCATGTGCCTGTGACATGTTCATCATGCTGCAGGACAACATTACATGGCATTGTTGCATCATGCTGGAACAGTGTTCATGACTGTGCTGCCTGTCAACTTGTCCCTCAGAGCCCATGTGCCCCCCACCCACGTCCCTGTCCCACACATCACTTGCACCATGTGTGCTGTGCTGGTACCCATCCTCAGCTGCTACCACTGTGGTGACCATCCCATGTACAGTGCTACCACAGACAGATGTATGCCAGCATGGCATGTGTAGCTCAGCATGCCCGGGGGTGGGCTATGGTGGTTCTGGGGACCACACACATGGGTGCATTTGCCTCTACTCAGTACCACACTAGTTGTCTGGTACATGCATTGCCATGTATTGGTACAGGGCCACAGCTGTGCCTGCATGGACACAGGCTCCTTCATCCCCACATTGTCTCTGATGGGATACCCACTACACCCTGTCCCACTACTGTCACCAGCAGTACCACTACTGTGACAAGTGACAGGTGCCTGAAGTTACCTGTCGGCCATGACTGTCCTCCACCCCTTGGGTCCACTGTTACTCCACAGCCACAGTGGGGACAGTCATTGCCTAACCAGTGTACAGGCTGGGCACATTCTCCAACCCCAGTGGGCCGCATGGTGGCTCCAAGCATGCATGCACTGCCATAGGCCATTGGTCGGTATATGCCGTTGTCCGTGCATGGCACACGTATATACCATGGCGTGTCACCCTGCGGGCATTCAACCAGAGTGCAGCTCCCTCTTGCCCCTCCCCTCTGTCCTGCATGCATCATCTGCCGCAGCATGTGCACAGTGCGTGGCGTGGGCCCATGTGCTGGCCCATGTGTGCTGGGTCACAACACACATGTGCCAGTGCCCAGCCTTGTGGCCCAGTGACATGACAGGTGTGTCTGCATCACACATCCTGGCATTTGTGTGGCACGCATCATGGCTGATGTCGGAACACATGGTGCACCTGCAATGCAACCCTACTACAGTGACCACACATGGTGTGCTCATACCTGTACCCACGCACTGAGGCTGTTGTGCATCTGCTATGTGACCTACCTTGGCTTTGAGGGGCCATATCCCTTCACACATGGTGCTGAGGGCTCCTTGTTGTTGCTCTGACTGCTGTCTGTGGGCACCACCATCATTGCCACCTGTGGAAACATGGGTAGATGGCCATTAGTGTCTGCACAGTACACTGTGTTTTGCAGGCTGCCTTGGTATGGGCATGCATGTATCATATCTGAGACACCTACCATACAGGCATGGCTTGCCCATCTGCATGGCCACATCGGCATCCACTGCCATCCTCCTCATGTGTGTCATGATGGCACCATCCCTCCTGGCAAGGTCCTGCCAGCGATGCTGCAGCTGTCTGGGTGTCCTCCTGACCCCATGCTGTGTGTACAACTTGGCAGCAATCCTTCTCCACACCTGTTCCCTTTCCCCAGAGGTGTGTCTCCTGCTGCCAGGTGGCAGCAGGTGCCTGGTCTCACAGGCTGACCAGCTGGGCTGTCTCATCCGGGCTAAAGTTGGGCCCTCTGCCACTTAGACTGCTCATGTTTGCACTTGCAGTAAGGCTGTGGCTGTGTGGAACTGTTGATTGTTTGGCTCTACACCCCCTTCTGCACCAGGCCATGAGCTACACACCGTGGTGTCACTCCCTGCGTCACTACGCAATGTTGTGGTGCACACCGCATGTGCGTGTCATTCCACCGCATAATGTAGATTACGTATATATTTATTGCAGCTTGCGATTTGCATGCTATCTATATGCAGGGCTCCGTTGTGCATGTATTGTGCCCCTGCATGTGTTCCTGGGCTGTGCTTGGTGTGGCAGGTACTGTGGTTGTGGTGTGTGTTGGTACAGGCTTGTGCTGCACCTGTGTGCTGTCATGGCAGTGCAGGCCTGCTGGGGGTTGCACGGTTATGCTGGTGTGGCAGTGTGTTGTCTATGTGGGATGTCTGTGTTATGATGCTGTGTGTCCTGTGGGTGGGCCTGCACATGTGTGTTCCATTCTGGACACTGGTGGTATGTGTCACCATCCCACCAACACAGCATACATGCCCCTCTGGCCCCGTGTACTCACCCTACAGTGCCACCCTGTTGCAGACATGCAGGCCTTCCAGGGGCAGCTTGGGTTCCACTGCTGTCATGTGTGGCTGTGTGTACTGACACATGCCATCCTCTCCCAGACTGTCTTGCAGCACTGTTGTTCCCTGCATTGTCTGCCAGCGGAGACACACCAGACAGGGGCACTATTTCTGTGTCACAGTGCACCCCTGTGTGGTACACTGCACTGGGCAGACAGTCCTGTGTGGTGGTGTCCGCTGCTGTGGCATTCACATGTGCTGTCAGTCATCTTTTAACAGTCTTTACTGTTTGGGTATCTGTCTGCTGGTGCCACCCAAGGGTCACTGCTGTCCCTTAGGTGAAATGGTTCCTGATGAGGTGGTCCTGTGCCCACCTGCCAGTTGTTGCATTGACTGGCAGTTGATGATGATGATGATGATGATGATGTCATCCCACATCTGCATCCTCATTGGCCTCCTCTGCATCCCTCTCACCATGCACAGGATCATCTGGTGGCAGTGGTACCCTTTGGCTTAGACAATATTGTGCAGGATGCAACATGCAAGGATGATCTTACAGCACATCTGTGGGTTGTATTGCAGTGCTCCTCCTGCCCTGTCCAGACACCTGAAGCTTGCCTTCAGGATCCCAAAGGTTCTCTCAGTCACGGCTCATGTTGTGACATGTGCATCATTATATGCCTCCTCAGCTGCATTTTGTGGGTTCCTCACTGGTGTCATGAGCCATGGCAGTTGAGGAAATCCACTGTCACCTGTGGAATGAACAGTAGAGTGGATGGTTAGCCACAGACTGGCACTATGTCACCTCCACATGTCTCTTTGCAGTATGCCCTGCCCACCATGCCCTATCTGTATCTGTCTCCACTCACCTATCAGCCATCTGCCCTCCAGTTCACCTCTCTGGAATGCCTGGTGCAGGCCACTCTGCCGGAATATGAAGGAATCATGGCAGGAATCAGGATACCGGGCCACCACATCTAGAATCCAACAGTGGCTGTCCCACACCACCTGGATGTTCAGTGCATGGTACCCCTTGCGATTTACGAAGGCATCTCCATCCTCCACTGGAGCCTTAATTGCCACCTGTGTGCAATTGATAGCAGCCATGCCATTTGGGAGCTGTGCTATTGCATAGAAGGCCTGCTTGGTGGCTTGCTGCTGTGCACCCTGTGGGAAGGCAATATACCTGTCATGGCATCGCAGCATGGCATCCACAAACTGTCCAGGCACTGGGACACAGTGGCCTGGGATAGTCCCACTGTGTCACCACTGAGTCTTTGGAATGTACCAGTGCCCAAGCGGCACAGTGCTGTGCTTACCTTCACATTGACTGGTATAGCATGGCCCCTCTTTATAGCTGTGGCTAGTTCCTCCCCCAGCTCCTGGCACAGCATTGCTATGGCTACCTTGTTCAGCCAGTACCGTGCTATGCACTGCTCCACTGTGACCTCCTCATAGGATTGTCTGGCATGTATCACTTGGGGGGGGGCTCTGCACCTGGCTGGTTTCTGTGGCTGTGGTGGTGCATTGCCCTGCAGCTTACCATTGTGATGCCTCCTTCACCTGCGCTGCCTCTGCCTGGCCTCTGCTGCCAGCATTATGCCCAGTAGGGCTACCCCTGTGGTCATAGTCATCCTTTTCTACAGTCACACTCCATAGACTGCACACTTCCTCTAGTGTGTCTACTTTGTACTGTGTTACTCCACCCCTTTTATAGTGGTGTGCAGTTAGACCACCTTTTCATTGGTCTAGGTGGTAGAGCCTTGGATGGACACAGGCATTGTGTGCTGTGCTTCCTGAATACGTCTTGTGGATACATCAGGCCATGAAGCATGTCCCAGGTTCCACTGTGATACATTTCTGGATGCAAGGTGCAATGCACAACTGCTCTGGGGTTTGCTGCAGCTTGCATTTCTGAATCGCACTTGCCACATCTTTTGCTACATCTTGCTACATTCATCGTGTTTTGTGGACTCATATTGCGGGCGTCCTACCTGTAGCTTTGTGAGTCTGGCCCATAATCTGGATAAAAAAAACATTCTCCCCAGAGGAAATGGTATGACTTGTAGAAAAGTACGTGGAGTCCCTATTTGGTACCGCTCCACAAACTTCTCTTGACCAAGGATTTTTTAAAACCCTAAATATTCCACAAACGTCTGAGCAGGATGCTCAAATTTTATTAGAAGATATCCCAATTGAAGAAGTTTCTTTGGCCACAACTAGCTTAAGAAAGATACTGCCCCAGGTTCAGATGGGGTAGGGGCTGGATTTTACAAAACTTTTAAGGAAGAACTGGTCTCTGTTCTAGTGATTTTATTTAACCACATGATAGGGTCCAATAAGTTGGCTGATTCTATGAGGGAAGCAGTTCTTATTCTGTTGTATAAAAATGGTGCTAGGGAAGAACTTAGCAGTTGGAGGCCATTAAGCCTTTTAAACACTCATGTCAAAATCATAAGTAAAATATTGTTAAATAGTCTTTCTAAGGTGGCAGCAAAGTTAATTTGCCCTGCTCAGACCTGTGCAGTTCCGTTTAGAGGACTACAAGATAACCTGACCATCTGATGAGAAATATTTCAGAGAGGAAATACATTTAGGTTACAGGGGTATGTCTTTAACCTGGATCAGGAGAAGACACGTGATAGGTTAGGTCATGCCTATCTTTTTGAGACCCCAAAGGCATTTGGTATACTCACAACTTTTATTACTTGGATTAGCTGCTTCTATCACAAAGCTAGTCTAATTCCTACAATTAATGGGTGGTGTGGGAAGCAAATCTATGTGAAAAGAGGGGTATGACAAGGTTGCCCGCTCAGTCCGCTGTTATATGTTTTTGGGATTGATATTTTTATTAGGATAGGAGTATCAGGATCAATCCAGATATTATAGGCCTTTCCCCAGAGACAGGAGGTTACCCCATAATAATTCGGATGATATTGTATTGACCTTAGCTATTGGCACAAGGGAAGAAATCCTCATTGATCTGGTAATTACATTTTCAGAAATGTATCGATCTAAAACTAACTATGAGAAAAGTCGGGGTAGTTTTAGGGGTACACCTATCCCGGAGATTACTAAATTTGCTGGATTTCCCCTTTCTCACAACCCCATAAATACACTGGGGGAAGAATTTGGCCAGGGGGATATGCCCCAAATTAGCTGGGGGACAGGTTATCCAGAGTGAACAGATTAGTGTCAAACTGGAAGGGCCAGAAAATTGCAAAAAAATAAGAGGGTGATGTTAATTAAATTCCTACTAGTTCCTATTTTTCTTTACATAAGTTATGTGTTCTCACCTCCTCAGATGGTACAGACAATTCTATATAATGTATTTTTCAGGCCTTATGGTGCAGTAGGCTGAATCCCATTAAAAGGGAATTAACCTATAGGAAGGTCCAGGGAGGAGGCATTGGGATGATAAACCCTGTAATTTTTTTCACGTGTATATTTATGTCATATCATTTGGGGGGTGCCTTAAAACCAGGAGAGAAGCTATGGAAACCATTTTTATTAGAATGGTTAGCCCCATGTTTGAACCCATGGGCACTAGGAAAACCTAGATTATATAAATTAAATATTATAGATGTATAGAATATTATATATTATAGATTAAATAACATCACTAATGTACCGAAATATGGAGTGGAAGTAATAAAGAATGTAATAAAATGGAGCTTAACAGAAGTGCAGGTGCAGGCTTTGGATAGGAAAGTTATTTATGATCATATTCTTCAGGTTGAAAGGAAAGAGGAAGTGACATTTCATCAGTGCACTGCCTTCAGATTCAATGACACCTTAAAACAATTGTACAACCCTATATTACCTGAGTTTTTCTCTGATATGGTGTGACTGAGTAATTATGGAAGACTAAGTGTACGAAACAATAATAAACATAAACAGGTGATGGATAGATACTGCCTTAGAGAAACCTGTGTACAGATTCTAGAAATCGAACAGCACCTTTTTGTAGAATGTGCCTATGCTAAGGAATTTTGGCTTTTCATAGCTAAGGGTTGGGGAGAACCTCATTTTTTTTAGATTATCATATTCAGACTTGAAGTTTGTTACACCCCAAGGGGGTTGGGGAAGATATAACATTGACAACTTATATATTATTTTTGCAGTTTTAAGATATTGTATTTGGCATGCTAGATGCTTTTGGGTTATGCAGCAGAGGCGAGTAATTTATATTGAATTATTGAAAAATGTTAAAATGACTGAAAAATATTTTTCAACAAGATAGGAAGTATCCTTTGGAAAAAGTTAATTTATTTTGGGCACGTATCCAGTGGGTCGATCAGTGATGAAATGAAGCTTATTTGGTGCCCAACACTTTCTTCTGTACAAATAGCTTATGTATGTAAGGTTTTTTAAATGTTTTGACACTTTGTAGTATCTGTAATTTATTTTGATGGCGTATATTGTATATATTTCTGTCACTTTTGCTATGTATGTCTATTTTTGTCAGTGATCCTTTTTCAATAAAAATTCCCCTACTCTTTTTGAGAAGTAAGTAAGCAATAAGACACAATGGGGGTGTGCATTAGACAGTTCTAATGCACAGCTAGGGGTATGTAGTGAGGCACGAGGCCACAAGCTGAGTGCATCCAGTCCCCTAGCCGTGCATTAGAACTGTCTAATGCACATCCCCAGAGTGGCTTATTGCACTTATAAAATGGACCTGTGTATTCTAATTGGGGGTTCTAGTTTTAGCCGTGCATTAGACACATCTAATGCATGGCTAACAACCAATCAGATTGCTTGAAATCCTTTGCCCATTTTGTAACATAAAAATATAAAATTTGCCAGCAGATAAGAACCACTTGGCCCACCTATCCTACCCATTTTTCCCGGCCTATAATATCACCGCAGATCCTACTTGATCTCCGGCCCATTTCCCCCTTCCCTTTCCCTAAGATTCTCTTATAACTATCCTATGCATTCTTGAACCCCACCATTGTTTTCACCCCCACCACCTCTGCTGGAGGATTTTTCCAGGAATCCATCACTCTTTATGTGAACAAGTACTTCATCACATCTCTCCTAAATCTATCCCCAACCATCTTCCTTTCATGACCTCTTGTCCTTGAGCACCTTTTTTTCTAAAAAATAGTTCCCTGCTGTACTTTGTTTACCCCCATGAGGTATTTAAAGGTCTCTATTATATCCCCCCCCCCTTCCAGGGTGTACATAATTTAGTTCCTTTAATATCTCTTCATAGAGCTTCTGATGTAGATCCTGCACCAGTTTAGTTGCCCTCCTCCGGACTACTTCACTCTGCCCATGTATTTTCTGAGATGTGGTCTCCAGAATGGGGTGCAGTACTCTATGTGGTGTGCTTACCAGTGATCTATACAGAGGCAACACCACTTCCCTTTTTCTGCTGCTGATACCCCTCATATGTACCCCAGCATCCCACTAACCCTCCCAACTGCCTTGTCACAGTACCTGGTCACCTTTAGGTCATCCAGAATAATTACACTGGGTCTCATGCCTGCTTGGTGGTCACCATTACCACCCCTGTATTTTGTATTCTGCCCCTGGGTTTCTGTGCACTAAATGCATTATTTTGCACTTGTTCACATTGAAACACAGCTGTCATACCCTTGACCATACTTCAAGTTCTCTCAGGTCACTGCTCATCCTTTCCAGCCCCCTGGAATGCCTACTCTATTGCAGAGTTTGGTATCATCTGCAAAGAGGCAGACCTTCCCTTCCAGCTCGTCTGCAAAGTCACTTACAAAGACATTAAAGAGTTCCAGCACTGCTTCCTGAGGCACCCGCTGGTCACCCTCCCTTCCTCTGAGTGTACTATGTTTATCGCCACCCTCTGCCACCTATCCCTTAACCAATTTCTTACCCAATTTACCACCATTGGACCCACTCCTGAGCTACCCAGCTTGCTTACTAGTCTCCCATGTGGAACGGAGTTGAATGCCGAACTGAAATCTAGGTAGGCTATGTCCACCACTCCACCCTGATGAAGTTCCTTGGTCACCCAATCAAAGAGCTGCATTAGAGTTGTTTGATATGCCTTCCCCCCACCATGAATCCATGCTACCTCGGGTCTTGAAACCCATTGGATTCAAGATATTCTACAATCCTTTCCTTCAGCAGTGATTCCATTAACTTTTCCATTGTATTAACTTTCCCACCAGAGACGTCAGGCTGACTGGCCTATAACTGCCAGCCTCTTCACTGCTACCATATTTGTGAAGTGGGACTACATCTGCCCTCCTCCTGTTCCCCAGGACCACTCCTGCTTCCAGTCAGCTGTTAACTAGTACCATCATGTGACAGGGCTAAATAAGGCCCTGTACCATATGTTATGCAAAAAGAGTTTAAATGCAAGGGTCTGTTCTATCCTCTCCTTTTCTGTCTCTTTTCTGTCTGGTTGTGCAGCCAAATTTTCTTGTGTGATCTAGGAACTGATCACGCCCATGATTTCACAGTTCTCTGACTCTCACTGTCTCTCTGCCTTCACTTGCTGTTCTGTCTTTTCTTCCCCCTTGTGTATCTGCAGTTATAAAAAAATATATGTCAATCTCTGTGTAAAACTGTATGTGATACTGGGAATCCCTTTGTTTAAAACTGTATATAGTTACACTGATGAAATGATTGCAAAGAGCTATTTGGAACTCAAGGGGTTAACCTGAGATGCAGTTTTTAAGCCTTTTGCAGAGCTGTAAACAAGAGGTCAGTTCTGGCATTCGCACATATGATTTCCTAGTTTTGTTACCATTCTTTTTGTTATCCCCCCCTTTTATCCTTTTTGCTATTCCTCCATCCCCCTTCTTTTTAATTTACCTGCTCCCATCCTCCGTCATTTCTTCTATCCAGCTTCCTGTATTAATTTGCATCCCAGGGAACGCCACTCCTCTCAGGTTCTCCCTATTCTCCACTTCAGCCTGCAGGGAAGGGCAGTTTCTGCCTCCTCAATTTCATCTACCACTCCCCACCTGGCTAGTTTAAATGTTCATCAAGGAACATTTAAACTGTCCACCAAGAATTTTAGTTCCCCTCCAGGATAGATGCAGACCATCGCCCTATATACTGTATGCCCTTATATTCCCAGGTGGGTCACCAGTCCCCAGTGTAGATGTGCCCCTTCTCTGTGCACCATTCCTTCAGTGATGAGTTGAATCTCCTAGTGAGGAGATCCCTTTCCTTTCCCCTGAATTGACAGGCAGTACCTCAGCACTAGTCACTGAGTGCATTACCTGTCTAAGATCCTTCCCCTGCCCTATCCTAGCCCCATCCCTAGCCTGATCATTAGGTCCACATGGACAATGATATCAAGTTCTGCCTCCCGTCCTGCTGCCATAGTGGTCCTTAGGATCTTCTTTCCATCCTTCTGGGCCATGGAGCCACATAGGCACCAAACCTTCCTCTTTCTTCCCTTTCTAATTCCCAAATCTATTCCCCTCACAATTGAGTCCCACACCAGAAGTTGCATCCTTCTTCTCTGGGATCCTCTTCTATCCTCTTTGTGGTCTCCCCTATGGAGGACCCACACATCCTCCCTGGCCTCTACTACAGATGCCTCTTCCTGGCAGTCCCACCTCACCAGAGCAGAGTAATATCTGCATAGAGATACCAGTTGAGGAATGTGCCTTTGACCTACCACTCCCACCCTTCCGAAGCCCACCACAGTTCATCCATTCCACCTCCCTGACATCCTTTGAGACAATGGTAGCAGACCTGATGGCCTCTGTGTGGGGGAAGAGGTCACCCAAATCCCAGTCAAATCAGCCTTGAGTCTAGTGGCCTTTCTCTGAACCCACAGAACTGCATGCAGATAGGGCAGCAGTTCCATCTCCAGAAGGTGTCTTTGAAACTTGAAGTTTATTGATACCATTATTTTCATACAAAAACAATGAATGCATCCAGTCATACACAAAAAAAAATCTGTGCTGTATACTTTGGTAACTGCTTCCTTTCACATTTAGGCATCATACATTTACTAGAAAAATGTACTGCTATCCAAGATGAAATCCCCATAAGGTGTTAACCCTCTATCATCTCTGGTGAAGACTGAGTTAAAGTATTCATTAAGTACCTCTGCCTGCTCCTTGGCCTCCTCTGTCCACCCACTCCCTGCCCTCAGTCTACTAGTCTGCCCTTCACTTTCCTTCTTTCTCTGATATACCTAAAGAACCATTTTTCCCCGCTTCTGATCACCAGTGCCAACTTCTGTTCCATTCTTGCCTTAGCCAATCTCACTAACCTGGTTTAGTGTTGTGCGAAACTGGAAAATTTCACCAGGCAAAGTATTTTGGGGTATTTGTGCATTTCAAGAAATATTTCACAGGGCAAAATGTGAAATTTCACCTCTGGATACATGTGAAATTTTGCCCTGAAGCTGGCAAAATTTCACTTACAAGTGAAATTTTGCAATTTATGACCAATTTCAAAGAGGCTCCTGACCCTCTTGTCTTGTGGACCCCCCTGGCCACTCATCATCCCATACAATATCCCTGGTGGCTAGAGACCCCCCTCCAATCACCAGCTGGTGACAGAATGGAAGCCCCTCCAAGTTATTTCCAATCCCTGTCCCAGACATGACCCCAATCTGTTCAAAAAAATATCAAAAAAATAATCCTGTCCCTCTCCCTGGTGTCTAGTGGACCCCCCACCCTGTCACCACTTCAGACTGACAGTGCCCACTCTGCTCCCCACCCCAGAATTCCAATCGGACCACTGGCACAGCCCTCCACTAACTTCCATGGTCGGTGACCCAACTGAGTGCTTCAATGAATGAGCACATGCTTGTACAAGCAAGTGCTCATTCATTGATGTTCTCAGTCGGGCCGCCAGCCATGGATGTGAGTGGAGGGTCAAGTCAGTGGCCTGATTTGGGTACTGGGGTGAGAAGTGGGGTGGGCACTGTCAGTCTGACAGTGGTGACAGGGTTGGGGGGTCAATAGACACCAGGGAGAGGGGATGGAGTGGCTTTTTTTTGGTATTTTTTTGAACAGATTAGTCATGGCTGGGCCAGGGATTGAAATAACTCTGTGGGGTCTTAATTCAGCCGTCAGCTGAGTGATCAGGGGGATTCTAATTAATTTGGGCTGGTGCAGCTGGTGGGGGTGGGGGAACTACTAGACACCAGGGGGCTTTAAAAAAAGAAATATTTAAGAGCCAACTGATGGGCGAAATTGCTGACAAAATTTTGCTGCAATTTTGCAAAACATTTAGTGCGTCGAAATTTTATTTTGCAATATCTCTACCCTGGTTACCTTTTGGATATCATATCATTCTCTCCCTGTCCACAACCCCACATGAGCACTTGTATCATCTATAAGCAGCTGTTTTCTCCCTCCCCACCACCTGAACCTCCCTGGTCTACCAGTTTGGCTTTCTGACTCTACTAAACTTACATTGGACCTTCGAGCAGCCCTTGGTAACTTCCAGGAGCCATCTTTTAATAATTTCCCACCTGCTCTCTGTGTTCATGTCCAGTATGATCCCCTCCAAATACTCCTGTAATTGTTTTAAAAGTATAAGGCCATCCTCCTCTGTTACTGATGGTGGTCTGCCTGTAAATTACTCCCTTACAAAGCTTCACTGACTAGTGGCATAATCACAAACAACGTACTGGTGGAAGAAGTGAGAGAAGCTGGCTGGTGCAGTGAGAAAGCTCTAATTTCTCCCACTCCATCTCACTATTAGCATTCTAAATAAAATGAAGTGAGAAGATGATCATATACTTGAGAAGATACGGAATCATACTGTATGTCATACAGTATGATCCACTTCTCACATCATTTTATTTAGAATTTTTTTAAAGGAAAACTACACCCTCATACCTTCTAAATGTTATTTGATTCCATGTCAATAGAAAACTCTTTTCATGTAGCTGTTAAGGACATATGCAAATGCTTTAGTCTGTTTTCACAGTTCATACTAGACCCTGTTACTGTTTTGGTAGGCTCCATTTTGTGGTTGTTGAAATCTCATTGTCCCTGAGAGCTGCATTAGCATATGAGAACTTGATGCATAATCACCCTTTAATCTCCCCAGTATGCCGGTCTGCTTAATTAGTCTTAAAAGAAACAAGCTGCAAAATGGTGTGAAATACCACATTTACCTTCAGTGAGCTTTGCAAACTATCTGAGATATAATGCAGGTTTTTTTTTTCCCTTCAAACTTTATTCAGTTTGAGTTTTCAGAGAGTGCAGGGTATTTGTTCATTCAGCATATAGATACATGGTATAAATGGGTGACCTGACATCATGTTCTTATATGCTAATGCAATTCTCATAGACAATGAGATTTCAACAACCATGAAATGGAGACTCCCAGGGCAGTCACAGGGGGCTACCATGAGCAATGAAAACAAACTAAACCCAACATGTAAAGCCTTAACAGCCAAAGGAAAGGAGTTGGCTGTTAACATGGAAATAAATACAATTTAAATGATATGAGGGTGTAGTTTTCCTTTAAGTAAGTAACACAAACAGAAAAAGTCACATTCAGCTGCAGTCAGAGTTTTTTATTGGGTGCATTATTATTTTTTTTAACCTGTGATAGAAGAAAGAAGAAGGGAAATACTGCTTGCTCTCCTCGCCGGTGGCACCTACTACTCTCAGACGTGGCAGTGGGCATGTTCTGTTCTGCACTGCCTTGGGCCTGGTTGATGATAATTTAGCTGATGTTGCCACTTGTGTTTATTTTATTTTTTTTTGTAACTAAATATTTTCTGACCGGACCCTGAGACCAGATTTCCTGGTCTAGACCAAGTCAATGCAATGGTCACAGCCAGGCCAGACAGTGGGCCTAGTGACAGTCCACAGGCACTCTCTCTCTCTCTCTCTTTCTCTCTTTATTGTCAATGACAGGAGGATGGATTCATGGTTCTCTGAGGGAATGAGTCTGTGGTGGCTCGTGGCACCATCTTCTGTTATCTGGGCAGGACTTCAAGTAAGCGTGAGATGACAAGACCACCAAGCAGTGATGCACGGTGCATAATGCACAGACCACCTGAGAGAGAGGGGGACAGAAAAGTTCTAGTCTGGGTATGGGGAGGGGTGCCAATCATCAGCGGACCTCATTTGGAATTGAAGCCATTTCATTGGCTAGCATCACTGCAGAGAAAAGTCCATGGGGAAACGCAAATGCACGAGCTGTTTGGACGGACAAGGGAGGCAGCAGGGCAAACTGTTGGCAGCGCCGGTGTCCATGGATGATCAACCCAGCCCCCCGAGGTTTACTGACACAGTGGGAAAGTACAGTGGTCAGGGAAGAAGAAAAAAGAAAAAATCAGTGGCCCCCTCAAACTACTGGGCCCAGGGCAATCGCCCTTTCTGCCCTGTGATTAATCTGGCCCTGAATTCATCATGCCTCCATGGTAATATCTTTCTTGAGAATAAATTAATGGTTAGTCATGTACTTTAAAGAAAATGATAATGTCAATTTTAAAATCACCTCCAATGTATTCATCCCATAATATTTACCAGAAGGTCTCTTTGAAAACTGCCACCTATGAGCCACTGTACTGCACCACTCCCAGCATTCCCAACTTCTATTCTCCTTGAGTTACTGGAAACTACTTTTGTTGTTTCTTGTTACTTGTGTTCTCCCATACCTGGTTTAAATCTCCTTAAACTCCTATCCTAGAGAGCGTGTTGCTCCTATTCCCAGTGTTGGCCTACCTTTGACCTATCGCCCCTTCCAGCAGTGACAGTTGCACAGCAGTGAACATAAGCCTTACCTTAGTCAACCAGCAGAGTTCCTCACTTTCCTGCTTCCTTCTGTTGATGCTTAAGATGCCAGGCACCTGTTCCACTCCTTTGTTTTCCACTCACTAGTACCATGGAATCTTCAACGTCCACCTGAACATCAACCAGAACAGACAACAGAATCTTGATTTTAACGTCTCATAAAAAGGATGGCACACCATGACAGTACAGCATCCCATTAGTACTGCCAGCGTTCATGGTACAAGACCAACCTTGGTGTAGGACTCAAACCCACAACCTCCTGGCCCAGAGGCAGATGTGCTACTAACTGAGCAATGCTGACACCTTGGACCAAAATTACATTAATGCTTCCATTGAACACATGAACAATTGCCATAGTGCATTGCATGCTTGCCATTGCTAATTTAAATTATAAGTTGCAAATGCCCATGGGGGCTGTAGTTTAGCTTCATCACCTTGGAGCAGTTATTTGTGAGGCAGTTTTTGTTTTTTAAAAAGAAGAAATCAGTGAGTGGATTGGTGAGCTTGGAGACAGGTAGCAACAGCAGCAACTGCAGGTTATTTGTTTAGGATTGTGGTAGGAATGGGTGATGCATGTCACATGGTGAGTAAAACAGCAAGGGAACAAGCAGGTCAGTAGGCTATTGAGCAAGAGTCAGAAAGTTGAACACAAATGCTATGGATTTTATGGTCTTACTGGTACTGGACAACAACAAGAGGAATAACAGATCAAAGGAAACAGAATCGTGACTGTAGTGTTTCAAGTAACATTTAAGGTAAAAAAAAATATTTTAAAACACTGTGCCTATGTCACAAGATGGTGGATTTTAAAACAAGAAAGTTCTAACAGGGCATAATAATATGATTGGTGAGGAGGACCCATTGGTTGTACTGCCCCAATCCAGGGGATTTGAATGAGTTTCAACCAATCAAGATGCAGGATTCTTAGTGCCCATGTTATAATTTATCACTGCACTTTTTGTGTGCCTAAGGCACTTGGTTTTGCCTCCTGACTCACTTTCTGAACTTTGTGACTATCTCACAGTACTGTATACCCTGTCATGTCTTAGTGCTTAATAATACAGTGGCAGAACTTGAAGCATTAATTAAAATGGTCACGTTTCATTCTAAGCATTACATATCACATTGTATCAATAACATAATGGCTGCTACACCATTAAGCTACAGTAGCAGCCAGAGATAAGTATTGATGTAGCTAGATACAGTATATCACAGAAAAATATAATTCATTTCTCAGTTTATACATATATATAATTATTTATAAAATAGGTAAGAAAAATCAGTAAAAATGCTGTCTCCCAACTGGATAAAAGACACCACATGACCGTACATTATCCACAATGACCACTTTCATGTACTTCTTTCTGTTTTTCACCCCCTCCAAACCAATTTAGGCCATTTTTTTTTCACTTTCTATTTATGCCCCCCCACCTCCTGCACTCTGCACCATCAGAAGTTGGCAAGGCATTTGTCCTCCCTTTTTCCACATTATCTGAAGTCCGTGGTGTTCCCTCATGGAGCCTTGGTTATTCCTCCCAGACAGGGACAAGGTGGGGCCCGTACATTCTGACCTTCTTGTTTCAACGGGACACCATCAGGACAGGTAGCTCAGTGGAGGATCTGTGCTGGGCGCTCCATCTTCCTGGTGTGCAGTGAGCCATTTTCTTGTATTATGTTGGGTGTGATGTGTGCCTTGACGTCAAGGTGGATCCGCCGACGTCTGTCGTGCCTCCTCCCCATCGTATGGCTAGATGCTTCCTGTATCTCCAGACTCCACCTGGGACCAGTCAAGCACTGAGCCTCACCCCCCCCCCGGAGAATGCAAGAGGTCCACAGATGTTCAAACCTCCTATGCAGGCCCTCCAACTCCCCAGGTGCATTCCTGAACCCAGGTCACTGGCATCACTAGCAGAAGCACTACCACTGCTTCAGTGGGCCAACTCAATTTTGGCCATTTTATGATACAGATACACCACTACAGGGTGCAACCATGCTCTGAGATACGCATGCCTTGGGTGGTTGAATGCACTCTACCTGCGACATTGTGCCTCACAATGCACACTAAGGTGTGCATATAACAGAGCATGACTGCATGCCCTGTAGTGGATATTCTGAATATATATATATACAGTATATATCTACAGGGATATCCCGCTTTTGTGCATGTGTTCAAAATTGCATACAACCAAAATTGTATTAAAATTAATGGAGTCACTTAGTAAAACAATTTTCTCAATTAATACTCACATTCACCTTTATAGCATTTATCAGACTCATTCAAAACATACTAACATATCAAATGTTGTCCACTCTGAAATATTTAAAGGAAAACTACACTCAAAAATGATAAAAACACATGTTGTGTATTGGGCTTTTGTTTTTGTGATTGTTTCTAGTTTTGTATTCCCTGTGACTGGTGCAAGATTTTGGTTTTCACTCTTCCATGACTGTTTTATGGCCCCTGGAGGTAGTCATGCATGTAGCTGTGCAGGCTTCACTTATTGCCTTTTATCTTTTGGAATTTTTCCAGAATACCTCTGGGAATGATGCAATTATTTATTTATTTATTTAACTTTGTTTACTGGGTGAGTGCACTGGTAACAAGTGCCTTTTTCTGGCAAAACCTGGATGCAGAAGCACAGACAAACAGGAAAACAAATTACAGTGAATACATACGAATTTACAGCAAGTTGTAGGCAAACATGAGCACATATGGTGCTAATACTTGCAAATATATAATGTAATATACAAAAGTGCTTGTAATGTAATAAACAAATGTAGAATTGTAGATAGAGAAAGGAGGAGGAAGATGGAAGAGGACAATGAAAAATGTGACAGAGCTTGGTCGGTGGGTGCGATTAGCTAGTATAAGATGGGAGGTCATGACAGGGAGGTTATCGGAAGCAAGAGAAGGCTTGGGCAAAGGAGTAGTGGGACTTTAGGAGCTTGACAAAAGCACAGGGAGAGGAAGATGTTTTGACAGAAGGAGAAAGAGCGCTGACCCCTATTTGTGTGAAACTTGGATATTATTATGATGTTTTTGTTGCAGAGCGGAAGGAAGGAAGGTTGATGAGAGAGATTTGGTTACTGAGGTACTGTAGGCAGATATACCAGTGTACATACTTTTCTTTACTAGTGTTGCAATAGCTAGATTGGATTTGATGTCAGGGAACCAATTAAGGGATTTGAGAGCCATACAGTGGTGAACATTGGACTTGCAACCTAAGGCAAATTTCCATATTTTGTAGTATAGAGTGTGTTTTTGCTTTAGTGTGGATTTACTGGCAGCATCATTTACAAACAATCCATAATCTAATGATGGTACTAGATTTGCCAGTGTAAAACAGGTTGTGGTCTCAGGAGTGAAGAAATGTCGAACACGATAGAGAGCGCCTAACTTCTGACGTAAGACAGAGGTTGTGTGTTGGAGATGGGATTCGAAGGATAATGTAGGGTCAAGATGAACCCTGAGGTACTTGAAAGACTGTGTCTTAGTTAGGGGTATACCATTGCTGGTAAGGACACAGAAACTGGAAGATACCTTGTTTATTCTGTGCCTAGTCCCAAATAGCATGGATTGTGTCTTGGGAAGGTTGAGCGCCATAATTTCCATTGCAAACCAGTTTTGAAGCCTGGTTAGGCAGGAACTGAGTGAAAGGTTAACGGTATTAATGTCATTACTATGTGTAAAGAGAACTGCATCATCCACATCTAGAAGAGTCTGTACAGGTTTGCAGACTGCTGGCAAAGTATTTATGAAAAAAGTAAACAAGAGGGGGCCGAGAACAGAACCTTGTGGTACACTGCTTGTGATGTTATTAACTTCTGAAAGTGTGCTTCCAATCCTGATAGCCTGAGTTCTGTCAGTCAAGTAGTCTTTGAACCAGGCAAGTGCTGGTGGCCTTTGGCCAACAGTATCATGCTGATTTATTAGTTTCTTGTGGTTGACCAGATCAAAGGTCTCGGTCAGGTCCACAAACACTGCACCTGTTACGAGGCCTTTGTCCATGGCATGGAAAATGGCTTCAGTGAAATCTATTAGAGCAGTGTTGGTGCATTGCCCTCTGTGAAAACCATGCTGTTTAGCACAGATAAGGTCATATTGCTGCAAGTGATCCACTAGCTGCTGATGCACTATTTTTTCTTTAAGCTTTGCAAGAGCAGAAAGACATGAGACTGGGTGATAGTTATCAAGAGGTGTTTTATTACAATTTTTATGAAGTGGGATGACAATTGAGGATTTCCATAGCATTGGCACTATCCCAGACAAGAAGGACAGGTTGAGGTGTTTATCGATAGGGGACACGATTTGCAGAGCTGCTAGTTTGGGAAATTTAGGTAATAGACCATCAGGGCCAGCCGATTTGTCTGGTTTTAGTACAGCAAGAAATTTAAGAACTTCTGAAGTTGTTACCCTTTTTAGATAAAACTGGGGTTTGAGGGGTTGATTTTGTCAGTGTCTGGGTTAAGAGCTGGAGGGCCCTTGGATCTATATTTGGACAAGTCACAGAAAAAGTTGTTAAACATCCTTGCAATAGTGTTAGGGTCAGTGTGTCTGGAACCATCAAGGTCAATGGTGGGGGTTGGCGGTTGGGAGCGATTGTTTATTATGGAGTTTACTGACTGCCAAAACATTTTGGGGTTATGCAAATTAGTGAGCTGTTGTTTTTTTTTTAGGTAATTGGATTTAGCACTAAGAATTTCCCTTTTGAACACATTTCTCAGGGTCCTATAATCCTGCCAGTCTAATGTGAGTTGAGACTTTTTGTAGTTGGCCCAGAGCACATCCTTTTTCCGCATGAGTGCAAAGATGTTGCTGGTGAGCCAAGGGGATTTCTTTGGTTTGACTCTATGTGTGTGCATAGGTGCATGTTTGTTGAGAACAGAAGTGAAGGAAGTGATGAAGAGATCCAGTTTGGTGTTACCATCGGGGCAGCATCCAGGAAAGACCAGCTGATAAGAGTCAAGTCATTTAGAAAGGAGTAGGAATCAAAGTTGGAGCCGCTCCTATAAGAGATTAGCCTGACAGAGGGTTTGGGGGGACACAGTTTTGCCACTGGCAATAACATAGAAACATAGAAGTTGACGGCAGATAATGACCGCTAGGCCCATCCAGTCTGCCCATTTCTTTTTCTACCTTATAAATGTGCCATTGACCTTTGCTCGGTCAATGGTCTATCTATTCATACTCATCTGCATTGCTCCCTTATGCCTATCCCATGCCTGTTTGAAGCCCTGCACTGTATTCATATCCACCACTTCCTGAGATAGGCCATTCCATGCATCCACCACCCTTTCTGTGAAAAAGAATTTCCTCACATTACCCCTTAATCAGCCTCCCTCTAATCTCATCATGTGTCCTCTTGTTCTGCTATTTTTCTTATATTGAAACATGTTAGACTCTTTCACCTTGTTAATACTCTTAAGGTATTTGAATGTTTCGATCATATCACCTCTCTCCCTCCTTTGCTCTTGGGTATACATATTGAGCTCTGTTACTCTGTCCTCATGTGTTTTTTGATGCAGTCCCTGCACCATTCTGGTTGCCCTTCTCTGGACTGCCTCAATTTGGTTAATGTCCTTGTAAAGGTGTAGCCTCCAGTACTGCACGCAGTACTCCAGATGGGGCCTAACCAGTGTCTTGTAAAGAAGGATTATTACCTCCCTCTTCTGACTTGTGATACCTCTACTAATACACCCCAACATTCCCCTATCCTTACCTACTGCTTTAGTGGCCTGCTTGGATGATTTCAGGTAATCGGTGATGATGATACCCATGTCTCTTTCTTCCCTTGTGACTGCCATCAGCTCCCCTCCCAGCCTATAGGTGGCTTCGGGGTTTCTCTTCCCTATGTGTAAGATCTTGTACTTCTTTGCATTAAACTCCAGTTGCCACTCTTCTGACCATTTTGCTAGTTTATCCAGATCTCTTCTCATTCTGCCCACCCCATCTGGATCATCTACTCGGTTGCAGATCTTGGTGTCATCTGCAAACAGACAAACCTTACCCTCCAGTCCATCTGCAGTGTCATTCATGAAGATATTGAAGAGGACTGGCCCCAGGACTGATCCCTGAGGTACCTCACTCATGACTTGCATCTCTTCTGACTGTATACCATTTACCACCACTCTGTTTTCTGCCCGTCAACCAGTTTGCCACCCAGTTGACCAAATTTTGACCCACCCTGAGCCTATCCAGCTTATTAATCAATCTTCTGTGTGGAACAGTATCAAAAGCTTTGCTGAAGTCAAGGTAGGCGACGTCAACTGCTCCCCCTTGGTCCACCACTCTGGTTACCCAATCAAAGGAATCTATGAGATTAGTTTGACAGGACCTTCCTTTTGTAAACCCATGATGTCTTGGATCTTGTGCTCCTTTGTATTTGAGGTGTTGCACGATCCTGTCCTTAAGGAGTGCCTTCATAATCTTGCCCACTACTGAGGAAAGACTGACTGGTCTGTAGTTCCCTGCCTCCTCCCTGCTACCACTCTTGTGAAGCGGGATCACATGAGCCCTTCTCCAGTCTTCTGGAACCTGTTCTGTGCTCAGAGACTCACTAAGCAGTTCTGATAATGGCTCTGCTAGTCCCAACCTTAGCTTCTTTAGTACCCTGAGATGTATGCCATCAGGTCCCATTGCCTTGTCCACCCTGAGCTTAACGAGCTCTTGTAGGACCCTTTCTTTTGTGAAGGGACTAGTGCACACCTCCCTCCTCCTGTGTCCATGGTGCTGAGCTGTGGGCCTTGCCCTACCTTCTCTTCAGTAAATACTGAGTAGAAGTATCTATTTAGGATAGATGCTTTTATGTGGTCCTCCTCCTCACGTGCCCCCTTATATCCTTTGATTTTAGCAATACCCCCTCTGGACTTTCTCCTTTCACTAGTGTGTCTCTAGAAAGTCTTGTCACCTTCTTTTACTGTTTGTGCTAATGTTTCCTTAGTTTGGGCCTTTGCCTGCCTTACTGCCTTCCCTGCTTCCCTTAGTGAAGTTTGGTATGCCTCCCTATCTTCATCCTGCTGCATTCCCATACATATATCTATCTATATCTATCTCTTTCTATATCGCTATCTCTCTCTCCTCTCTCTCTCTCTCTCTCTCTCTCTCTCTCTATCTGTATCTGTCTCTCTTTATCTCTCTCTATCTATCTATATCTGTCTCTCTCTCTCTATCTATCTATATATATCTCTATATCTATCTCTGTATCTCTATCTATATCTCTGTCTCTATCTATCTCTCTCTCTCTCATATATATATATATATATATATATATATATATATATATAGCCAGGTGGTCACTGACTGAGTTGCTTAAAGTGCCAGAGGTAAGAATCCTTTCTGATTTTTTTACCAAACTCTAGCTGATCGGGGAGTGATTGTCAGATGTATGATTGAGTCTGGAAGTGGTACTCAGAATTTGATGCAGCTGGGACGTTTCTAGGAAAGACTTGTACTGTGTTTCATTGTCTACCCAGTTCAAGTTAAGGTCACCTAATACTATTAATTCAGATGGAAGGAGATGATTCAGCATAAGAGAAAGGTCAGTTAGGCTGTTCTGTCCTGTTTTGGGATGGTTGTAGATATAGCATATTTTTAAATTCTTGGAGCCCACTGAGATGTTGATGAGCAACAATTCATACTGTGACAGCAGGGAGTAGAGAGGTTCATGAATTTCAGCCTGTAGGTCAGAGTGGATGTAGAACATTATTCCACCTCCCTTTTTCGAGGGTCAGTCCTTTCATAGGATGGCATAGTTTGGAAGAGAGATTTCTGAGTCATTAATTGAACAGGAGATCCAGGTCTCTGACAGTGCAAGAATATGGGATTTGTGTAATGAGGCAAATGCTTCTAATTCATGCATTTTCTGAGCCATACTTATATGTTTACATAGTGGTTGTCAGCAGAAAAGGATCACCTGGGCCACCCAGTCTGCCCTGATACAGTTTTGCTCCTACTTCTTTAGAATAGGTCCTGCTGGACCTGTGTCCATACTTCCCCTCCGTCCTAATCACTATTACTTTGTGTCCATCCCATGCGTGTTTGAATGCTTCCACAGTGTTGACACTTACCACTTCCGCTGGCAGCCTGTTCCAGAGTTCAACTACCCTTTTCATGAAAAAGTACTTCCTCATTTTGCTTCTGAGCCTCCCCCCTTCCCGCCTCATTTCATTGCCCCTTGTCCTAGTGCTCTGCCTTTTCTGTAGGAAGCTGCCCCCCTTCTTTATTAATCCCTTTGACATATTTGAATGTCTCTATCATGTCCTGCCTCTCTCTTCATGTCTCCAGTGAGTATATGCTTAGTTCCCCGACCCTTTCCTCGTAGTTTTTGTCGCATGTCCTGGACCATTTTGTAACCCTTCTCTGCACTGCCTCCACCTGTTCAATATCCTTTCTGAGATGGGGCCTCCAGAATGGGATACAGTTCTTGATGTGTGGCCTCACCAGTGACCAATAGAGGGGCAGGATTACCTCCCTCCTTCTACTTATTTGTCTTCCAATGCAACCTAGCATCCTGCCTGCCCTTCCCACTGTCTTCCCACACTGACTTGCCACTTTGAGATCATCTGTTATGATAAAGACAAAGAACCTCTGTGCGTAAACACTGAGGCAAGGGTTACCCCAAAGGGCATTTGGCTGGGAAGCCAAGTTTCAAGAAAATACAAAGTCACACATCTGTTATGATGATTCCTAGGTCTCTTTCCTGGTTAGCTGTTGCTACCTCCTTACCTCTCAGTTGGTATGTTGCCTTTGTGTTACTCCTACCCATATGCATGATCTTACACTTTTTGACATTAAATCCCAGCTGCCATACCCTTGACCATTCCTCCAGTTTGTTTGTCTCTTCTCATCCTATCCACTCCCTCCTGCGTGTCAACCCTGTTGCAGATCTTTGTATCATCTGTGAATAGGCATACTTTCCCTTCTAGTCCATGTGTTTAGGTGGATGATTCAAATGCCTTTGTGGTGTACCCAGATCTGAGCGGATGTGGGGGTAGTAAGTGGTGGGCCAGGGTTTGTTTCTACATCCCCAGAGAGTAATAAAAGAAATTATGTTATTGGGTTTAACAATGTTGTAGCTGTTACAAGACTGGGGGTATGTAGAGGGGTAGAATAAAATCCACCGGCATGTATGTGTCTTTTAGAAATGAGTCCAGCAACTGGGAAATTGAAGGGATGTGGGGAAAAGTGATAGCTTGTGTTATTCTCAATATCATATGTACTTAGGGCAGCAGATCATTGAAGAGTATCCAGAATGAGAAACAGCAAGCAGTATAGGAGACCTAAAGTAAGCAAAGCTGTGTGTACACCATCCTGGCAGGCAGGAGGTAATGGGATAAAGGAGAGTGATGGGTGCATTGGCCATTAAACAAGGTGCCATTGAAATAGGGTTGTGACCTTCTTGGGCAAGCAAATATCTGAGTAGAATGAGGGCAGGCAGATTACAAGAGAAGAGTCTGCAGCTTGAGAGATAGGTTTGTTGCATGGGGTGGGATAAGACTCAAGTGAGCTTGATTAGATTTCTGGGTGTTTGAGATACTGGAAGCTACAGTATAGTTTAGACAATTCAACTAGACACTACAGCTTAATGGAGAATAGAAAATTGCTCAGACAGTAGCCCCACAAACAGTAGCTCCACAAGCAATATTTGGAGGGAGGAGGGACCCTAGTAATAATACAATTTGGGACTGACACTAATAAGGCTGAGTGAGCAGTTTTGAGCAACAATGATACTGCAACTAGCCTAACAGATAATGTAGTTGAAGAGATAATAGAAGTTAACACAATCTGATTAGGGCTTGGAAGTGGCTAGCCTGAGAATTCTGAGTGAGGTGTGCTTCTAATTGTAGATTGGTAGGGATAATCAGCTGAGTGAGGCAGAGTGAAACTTTTGGGGGGGTATTAAGAAACCTGGATGAATGAGCTTGAGACAGCTGTGTGGTTAATGAGCTATGGTTACTTGGAAGTGAAACTACTAGCAGGGGTAAGGAATGATTTCTTAACTGGGGGTGGAGTGACTAGGAAACAAATACAAAGTGATTGATGAACCTGGGTGGGTTGATGGGGGAAGGGTTGCAGTGATGGGGAGGGTGGCAGGGATATCCCTACAGTGGAGCCAAGCAGGCAGCAGTGGGGAGCAATCAGCTGCTGTGTGCAGGCAAAAAATTCAGGAATTGCAATATCTTAAAGGTGTTGAATGCCAAAAGCAGCACAGTCCTAGTACATATAAGAGCCTGCAGGAATCAATGCCAGCTGCATGGGATGGAGAGTTAGATCAAAGACTTTAAAAGTTGTATAGGCTTTATTATCACCCAGTGACAGCACTTTACAAAGAAAAGTGCCACACATCCAGAATAATAACAGTAGCCCCTTAGAGTAATGAGACTTCAGCTGGGGAGGTAGGCAAACACTTTCAAAGTGGTTAACTTTCACAAGCAGTTGCAGCTGGATGTTGTGACTAGATTGTAACTAGGATCCTGGAATGTTAGTTCTAGTCCTAGGTCTTGGAAAATTTCAGTAGACCAAAGACAACAAAAGATGCCTGTATGGCAACCTCCAGGGGCCATAAAACGCAACTGGAAGGGAAAAGTAAAAAAAAAAATCTTCCTACAAACACAAGGAACAGAATGTAGGAAACATAAAAAGAAACAAAACCCAACTGCATAATGTATTTTTATAAGTTTTGCATGTAGAAACATAGACAATAACAGCAGAAAAATTCCAGAGGCCCATCAAGCCTGCCAAGTTATCTATATACCTGGAACTTTCCCTGGAACTTATTGTTCCTCCATGGTACTACCAACCCTCCTGGTCCTCTCCCCATTCTCCTCCCTGGTTCTGTCACCCTGGGCAACCACTATTCCCTTAATTCTATTCCAGGCCTGCTTGAATCCCGACTGTGTTCCCACCCACCACCTTGACTGACAGACTGTTCTAAGGTCCCACTACCCTTTCTGTAGAGAAGTACTTCTTCACGTCCCTCGTGAACCTCCCTCCTGTTAATTTCAATTCGTATCATGTGACCACGAGCTGATATTCAGGCTAAATAATTCCCCACAGTTCACTTTGTTAATTCTTTTGAGGAATTTTAAGGTCTCTATCATACTGTATCTCCCCTCTCTCTTCTGGTTTCCAATGTGTACATATTTAGTGCCTTGAGATACTTCTCATGAGCACTAAATGCAGTATGTACCCATATGTAGTTTTCAATCAATCAATCAAGCGACATCTTTATTTATCCAGGCGGGCACTATTAAGCAAGGCTCATTTGCAAGGTGGACCTGGTCATGAATACATCAAAGTACAGTACGGAAGCAGGTATACAAAAAGCAATAATATACAAGGAAGAAAAAGTATATACAGTGTATACAGTACGAGTACAAGGTTGAAATAAAAAAAAATTGCACTATTTTACAATTGAAGAAGTCAGCAGATGTACAATCAACCATAGGCATACAGGGGTTATAATAAGCAGAGATCTTTTGCGTGAGGCAGCCGACAACTACACATATATATAGGGGTGGCAGGTTAGAGAGGTAAAGAAAAGGAGGGATATATTACTGACGACTGGGGGAAAAATTGAGCTAAAACCACAGAAAGTGATGATGGCTGTCGTGTACTTGTTTATTCTGATAATGACGGAGGAGGGGTAGATAATTGGGACACTACTATGGATGGGGTGGGACTTTAGCCAGGCTGAAGTGGACAGAGAAGGGTGGGTGCAGCAGGAAAAGTTAATAGGGAAAGAGTGAGAGCCAGGGGTAGAAACATGGCGAGCATCAGGATGGAACGGGAGAGCTGCGGAATTAGTGGGCTAGCAGTGAGGAAAACATCTGCATGGTGCATTCATGTAGCGATTGTAGAGCACCTTGAAGATATTCAGGCTAACAGGGCAGCTCAGCTTCAAGTTCCTTTGTAAACCATTCCACAATGTGGGTAAAAAGAAGCTTAGAGCAACTTTGCCGAAATGAGTTTTGACCCTTGGAACTTGGAGGGCAATTAGTGAATAGCTCCTTAGAGCATAGGTGCCTAACACACTCTGGGGAATACAATCTGAGACATGTGAGGGGAGCTTGTTGGTCACCGCTCTGAAGGCCCATAGGGCAGCATTTCTATTCCTTCTATAGTGAAGGGAAGTCCAGCCTAATGATGAGTACAGGGAGCAGTGGTGTGTGGAAAGTGGAAGGCCACTAATGAACCTGATAGTTCTGTGGTAGAGGGTGTCCAACTTAGCCAGTGCAGAGGCAGTGCAGTGGCTGTAGAGCAGGTCCGCGTAATCTATTAAAGATAGGAAGGTAGCTTGAACCAGTTGAATCTTGGCATCCTTTGTGAGCAGGTGGTTAATTCTGTAGAATAGTCCTAATCTTTGCCTTAGTTTCTTCTGTAGTTCTTCGAGATGGTCGGCGAAGGAAAGTTTATGATCGAGCCAAACTCCTAGATATTTGAATTTAGCTACATACTCTAGTGTTTCTCCAAGAACAGTGGTAATTTGTGGGATAGTTTTCCTTTAAGCTATTTGTTGTCTCCAGTGCTACTAGCTCTGGTAGACAGAATGAAACTGACTACAACTCACATGTTAGCACTTATTTAACAGGTTTGACTAACATGATTAATGTATGTTGAGCCCTTGTCTAAAGGAAAAAATGAATGTACAACCAAAATTTGGTGTGCATACAGGCAAACTATTTATCATTAAGTACATAGGACTGGAACATTTTGGTACATATAACTGGAATGTACATACATGGGCACACGGTTGCACCCTGGTATTTATGGTTGAGAATGCAGTTTAATGTTAAACCCCAATATTTCCATTTTAATAACTTTACAACTGTTCATCGGAGTTGCACAAAAGTTTGCATGCACAGAGTTGTAGGGTATATCTCTTGATATTTCAAGTTTTTTTCCAGTCAGATCTGTGGATTCTGAGTTCCAGATAGCAAAAAAAGTGCATTTTTTTTTTTGGGGGGGTGCTGTTTTTTTGTCAGCCCCTAGCGCCCAGATGGTTTGGAATTTTGGTTTGAAAATTTCAGGGTAGAAAAGGCCTGGTCCACAATAAGGCCTTTTGCTGGTTTGGTGAAGAATTATTTAGTCCATTCCAGAGTAATTAATTTTTAAAATGTGGGGTTCTGAGCATGCTCAGTAAACACTTAGTAGTAGCTGAATGAAAGAAAAAAAATAATCCTTTTTCGCATGGAGCCAATCCTTTTTTCATAAGGAAAAATTCATTTTTCATTTGCCGCCATCTTGTTTCCTTAAAAAAAAATGACATCCTACAGATAGACCAATACATCTATCTGGCTTATCAGGGCCTCATTAGGTGGATTCTGAACTTATCAGCTGCAAAAAGGACCCTCAAATGTGTTTTTGTTTTACATTTTTAATCCTTTTTCATGACTCTCTTCTGTTTTTTTAATATGGACTTTTTCATTCATATGAAAATGGACCCTCCCATCATGCTTACCAGGTATTTATTGAAATTGTTTCACCAGGATAGCACACTGAGCAAAAAGATGCTTGTCTCCCGGTGCGGCCTGGGGGGTGAGGGTACAGTGGGAGATAACTTGCAGGTTATCAAGAGCTACATATGAGAGGAAAAACAGTAGAACATAGTTGAGCACAATTACAGCAATACAGTAGCCAGATTCAGTTGATCAGTTTACAGAGGAAGTTTCAGTTATGCAGTTGCAGGATACAATTGTGTGTTGGACTAGGAACAAGACAAACAGTACAGTTCAACAACAACAGTAGGCAGGCATAGATTATATTAGAAAATGGGCAAAAGACTATCAGCTCTCTGATTGCCTGAGAGCTAAAACAGTGGGGTACATTAACTTACTATAGATGCCCGGTTAGAAAGAAGTGCCAATTCGAGGTGCCCCATTACCTAAGAATCTCCTTGGGAACCCCGAACTGGCAATGTGACCAGACGCCATTTTTTTGCCCTCGCTAAATCACCGAGATGTCGTCAGTCCATAACAGCTCATGCGCCACCTTCCCCACCTGCTGTCCCAGTGTACATGTTAAAAATAAGTGTTAAACATTTCTTCGCTGACTTCCTGCCCTCGCTGTGCCCTGTAGGTTTTTTCTGGCTTTAACTACTGGCTTTCTCGCTCATTCACCAAATCTGTCTTCCTGATGCTTGCCGCGGAGAGGCCAAGTCGCAACTGTCAGGACATCGAAAAGAAATCGCACCAATGAGGTGCAGTAAGAAGGGGACACATTAACTGGGAGAGCTGAAACGCACTGTTTAAATTAAAAAAAAAACAGTACTCCACGGGGGGGGGGTCGCTACTGCAAATGAATCCATACAAACAAAAGAGACACCGCAACATAGAAAACAAGGCTTTTCATAGGCAGCAGCACCCTCTAGTGGCATATCCTAAAGGGACTATTTAACAGAAGCTCCTCTTTCTCATATGTTAATTACTTTTTTACCTATTTGTTCCTTCGAAAATCATTTTTATAAATAAAAAAAAATGAAAGCCCATTTTCTAAGCGCAATAATGCCCTCCAGGGTGGGTGGTATGGGCAATACCGGACCGGCCAAGGGCTATAAGGCCCTCCGCCTGCGGCGTCGGGCCTCATTACGCCCCTGGCCGGTCCAGTATTGCCCAATACCGCCCACCCTGTTGGGCATCATTGCTTGCTTACAGAATGGCATAGTATTGGATAGATGAGGTGTGACACTGAGTGGAGAAATGTGAGGATCAGGCAGTATCAAGGAGCGTTTAGGACAGGGTAAAGCCCATGTACTAGAAGTGCTGAAGTTGGTATAGATAAGCCAGCTTCCATAGCGTAAGCTAGGTGCCACTGGTGAGGAAGTTGGGGGGGGCAAAGGGGACACCTTGCGTCTTAAGTGCAGGAGCAATTTACCGAGAGGTAGCTTGCTAGTGCTGAAGACAAGGAGTGGGTAGAGGAGGAGTGGCAAATTTGGGGAGGGAGTTCATTCCAGAGTTTGGAGAAGCGGTAGGAGAAGGCAGATTGTCCAGTACAGGGGTATAGCCAGAAATTTCCATTTTGTACACAGTCTCCAACAGTTACACCCCCCCCATAAAAAAAGGTACACATCCTTTCCAAATGGCACCCCTTCCAAACAAGTCAGATTGTTGCCAGATGATTGCTCTACTCTCTAAAGAGGTTATACATGTATCTGTCTCCTAAACAACAGATGTTTAAACAGAGACACTCCTCAGAGGCCTAAACTAACCCAAATACTATAAATTAGAATGAAAATGTTGACAGAAAGGCATATGGTTTGTGACAGGCACTCAACAAAACTGTACATAAATGTGTACAGTGAGTATGCCTGTCTACACCCTTGATTCAATAGTGGTTTTCCACCTAGGGATTTGAAGCCTCCAAATCATCGAGGAATCTGAGGGCATGAGAAGGGGAGGGAGTTGGGGTAAGTAAGGTAGAAAGGTATGAGGGCAGGGTGTCATGCCAGAATTTGGCTATAAATTTAACGCAGTGTTGAAGGCGATGGTTTTCGAGGGAAGGGAGTGCGAGGGCATGGTAGAGGTTGCAGTGATGGGTGCGGGGGGTGGCATCGAGGGCGAAGCGACAGAAGGCATGGAAAATTGTGTCCAGTCTGGCTAAGGTACATTTGGGAGTGGCACTGTATACTATGCCACAGTAGTCAAGAGGGGAGGATCATCTTATGCACTAGCTCATGCCTGGCAATGAGAGGGAGGCAGTTGCGGTTCCTGTAAAGGGCTCCGAGCTTGGGGCACAGTTTTTTTATGATGGCATCAATGTGGTCGGAGAAGGACAGGTGACAGTCGAGCCAAACCCTGAGGTAGCAGAAGGAAACAACATCCTCCAGTACCGTCCAGTCAAGGGTGTGGAAAGTAGGGAGGGAAGGAAGCCTGGTTAGACGTTGCCGAGTGCCGAGGGTCATGGTGGTAGTTTTGTTTGCATTGAGAAAGAGCTGATGAGAGCTAAACCATAACTGTACCTTGTTGAATTCAGCCTGGAGGTTGGCTGTTACCTCTTCTGGGGAGGAGCCTGAGGCAAAAAAGGTATCTAGTGGCCCCTCTACCATCTAGTCGCTGTCCCCATATTTTATACTTTTTCTCTGGTGTCTAGTGTCCCCCCTACCCTCTGTTCACTGTCCCCATATTTAATATTTTTTCCCTGGTGTCTAGTGGCACACCCCAGCCTCCAATTGCCCTCACCATATTTTATACTGTTTCCCTGGTGTCTAGTGGCACCCCCACCCTCCAATTGCCATGCCCATATGTTTTTCATTCTTACCTGGAATTGTGGCACCCCCCCCACCCCTCTGATCACAGGGCCTGATTTTAGAAGGGCAGATATGCCAGAAACAAATAACGCATTTGTGTAAAGTACGCCAAAGCAATTGTGACATGCGACATACTCCATATTCCAGAACATGTGAGACATACACCATACTCAACTGCTCAAGTCACGACAAGCAAGATACGTGATATAATGGGCATAACATGCAACAGCGGCATAAGATGCACCAGTGGAAATGCAAGAGTGATGACAGAAGCTGCACCACAGAGGCAGAGATGAAAGAGAAACTCTAGCCATGAGGAGGTCCAGACTGTGGTGGAGGAGATAAATAAACACCACACGCTCCTCATGAGTTGAGGAGGGGAAACAAAGAAGAGGGAAAAAAGGAGGAAGGCATGGGACAGGGTCACACACAAGGTGAATGCCATAGTGGCACAATGGAGAACAGTGCATGATATACAGAAAAAAAATATAACGACCTGAAGCGTCTAGTGAAGTGGAAGCTGGCCCAGAATAGATGCAGCGCACAGGGTGCAGGGGGTGGACCCACCCAGCAGCAGCCATTCAGCAGCCTAGAGGGGAGGATAGCAGCACACCTGAGCCGTCAGAGCATCGTCAATGTCACGGAGCTGGACACCTTCAGACAGCAAACTGGCACAGGTAGGGACAACGAACAGCAATGTGTGTGACAGTCCTGACATGGCGACAGTACTGCAGCTAACAGCAAAAGTGGTTTGGGTCAGGCGACACCATGTAGGCTGAAGCAGCAGTGTGGTGGTGTGCCACAGCAATGCCACATGGCCACAGCCAGCCACGGAGTGAGCCCAGAGTACCATACCATGGCCTGGTGTGGCCCAGGGACATGCACTGTGTGCAGCCAATGTATGGTACCGTGCAAAGGTACGTGCCATGCTGAACCGTGGAGTGGTCAGGCACATGCACATGGAACTTCTGGGGGTGGCTGAGCACAGGCATGTGCAGTGCTGAAAAGGGGGGAGCTGTGACATGCACTGTGTACTGTTGGGGGGCTGTGCAGAGGTATGAGCTGTGCTGAACGGGGGGAGCTGTGACATGCACTGTGTACTTGGGGGGCTGTGCAGAGGTATGAGCTGTGCTGAACAAGGGGAGATGTGACATGCACTGTGCACCGGGGCTGTGCAGAGGTATGAGCTATGCAGAATGGGGGCTGTAACATGCACTGTGTACTGTTGGGAAGAGGGCTGCAGAGAGGTATGAGCTGTGCTGAACAGGGGAGCTGTGACATACACTGTGTACTGGGGGCTGTGCAGAGGTATAAGCTGTGCTGAACAGCGGGGGCTGTGACATGCACTATGTACAGTTGGGAGGGGCTGTGCAGAGGTATGAGCTGTGCTGAACAGGGGAGTGGTGATATACTGTGTACTGTTGGGGGGCTGTGCAGAGGTAGGAACTGTGCTGAACAGGGGGGTAGCTGTGATATGCACTGTGTACTGATGGGGGCCGGTGCAGAGATATGAGCTGTGCTGAACATGGGGGGCATGGGGTACTGCCACAGTTCTCACAATGGGAGGGTGAGGGCAGATGGACATGTGCCCGGACGGCAGGGCCAATACAACTGCCCATGGTGGGGCTGGCCCCTGCAGCACAGTGGCCCCCCATGACCGCGGCTGTGCATAGTGTCAATGTGCAGCCGGGAGTTGAACAGGGCAGCAGTATGACAGCTGGGAATGATGTACCAGGGTGTACAGCACATGATGGGCAGCAACAGTGGAGGGACCACACCAACTGCAAAGGCTGTAGGCACATAGGTGGCAAACACCTGGTAAGACTGTACACAGGTGAGGCAAGTACCATGCAATACAGCAATGTTGTAGCACACCTGTGAGGTCAACACAAAGCAGGCAGTAGAGTGCACACAACCCTGTGTAGACATACTGACATGCTGTCCATCCAACAGGTGCTGTGGCAGCTGGTGACAGTGGGCCGTGTGGAGCTGGAAGGTGGGAGCAGCAGCAGCAGCAGCAGCAGCAGCAGCAGCATGGCCAGGATGATGCAAGTACAGACCAGGACACTGGCACTGTGTTGGAAGATGACAGCAGCACACCATCAAGTGATGGCAGCCCAGACACCAGCACATCTGTGGCCAACACACCGGAACCTATAGCGGAGCCTGATGGGTATGCAGATGGTGACAGCCCCATGGGTGAGGAGGAATTGGCCAGTAGTCTGGATGATGCAGCAGGCCAGCTATGTGAGCAGCAGGGGACCACTGAGGACACCAGCAGGGACACCACACCGGCAGAGGCGGTGTGGATGACCGGGGACAACCAGGAGGTGACGGAGCATGTGTAACTGGCAAAACACAGGAGACAGTAATAGGGTCACTGACCTCCCTGAGCACCTGTGGACAGGAGAAGCAACTGGATGAGGCCATCTGGGAGCTGCAGAACCAGCTGTCCCCACCAGCCTACATAGGGGAATGCTGCCAGTCAGTACTGACAAGGCAGGGGGATGTGAGGCAGGAGCAGGGTAACATCCAGCAGGCCATGCAGGAGCACCACAACAGTGTTGAGACACATCTGTCCAGCATTGCCAGCAGTCTGCAGGCATGCACCAGGGAGACAACAGTATGCATGGGTAGCATGGGGGATGCCATACAGGGCATACGGCACTGTGCTGAATGTCAGGTAGTGTTCATGGACCACCTCAACACAGGCATGGAACACATGCTGGCACAGCAACAGCGCCACGACACAGCCATGGCCACAGACATGCAGGCCATAATGTGTGTACTGCAGCCTTTGAAACACCTGCAATACATGGCCCAGCGTATGGCACCCCCAGCCACTGCACAGGCAAGCACACAGACACAGCCACCAGAACCAGTGCAAACCCCTCCCCCACCCACAGGCCAGGTGGTAGTGGTGCCACCCCATGCAGTCATGCAGCCTGAGCCTCAGGCCCAGCCATGCAAGGCCCACACAGACCTGGGCCCAGGCCAACACCATGGTGCACCCACCGTGACCCACGATGCCATGCCGGCACCACAGACGCAGGACAGGACCACACACACAGACATGCCCACCGGAACAGGGACAGGTACGGTGCCCAGACAGGGAGGTGTGCACACAGTGGCTGCTGCACCACAGGCCACACAGGTTCTGAGAAGGTCCACATGGGATTGGGGAACACACTGTGTAGCGTCTGCACAGCTGCACCATGGATGGCAACGAGGCATGTTGGCCTGAAGGGGCAGAGGCACAGCAGAGCCACTGTGGTGGCACACACAGGCCCATGGGGTGCAATGCCAGGGGAGGTCCACCAGGGCACTGCACATCCCACCAGCACAGCGGGGTCCTCCACAGTACAGCACCCGGCACCAGAGGCATCTGTCCGAGCACGGCGTGGCCATGGTAGATGGACGTAGTATGCCCACCAGTGTGGTGCAGATGGGGGTGGAGTTGCAATGGTGGGGTGGGGCAATAGCATGGCAGGGAGGTACCTGTATCTTGGGGGGGTCACAGTGCAGTACACAAGGGTGTGGGTGTGTGTATGTGTGACTGCATGCATGGGTGTGTGTGGGAGCATGCGTGATGGGAATCACAGGGGAGCACTGTGTCAAGTGCAGCCGAAGCTGACTGTGCACACTGTAAATAAACCACTGCACCTAATCACTGTGTTGTCATGTGTCATTCTTCAGGTACCCTGTGAAGGCCACCAGTGGTGGTCTCAGCCCTGGAAGGGCAAGCACTGTTAGGTAGGTGGTAGCCATTGCAGGTCATGGGTCAAGACGTCGATGGGACAACGCATCCCAGCAGTGGAGCGGTGGCATCAGGCAGCAAGCTTAGGGTACAGGTCAGCAGAGGCCAGCTGTTGTCCATGGGGACTGGTGCATGGGGCACAGCTGGACACTGGGATGGCACATGCCATGGCATGTGTGGGCCACAGGAGGGGTACCACAATGGCCAGTGGTGGCAGGGTTGCCGCAGGCAGAGGTCTGCACAGACAGGTAGCCCAGGCAGGCCACATACCATGTGGACCAGTTCCAGCACATGCAGCATGCACCACTGGCCATGGCTGCAGCCTGTGGTGGGCAAGGGTGGCCACTGGCAGTGGCATAGCACAGTGCAGTGTCTGCAGCCCACATGGCCACTGAATGGGGAGCCACTAGACACATGTCTGCACATGGGAACAGCAGTGGCTGCTGTGCATGCCTGACGTAAGTCACAGGGCATCCACACCAGTAGCAGCAGACAACAGTGCAGGCTGCATGGGCCATCAGACAGCCACATGCTGGTTTTGGCACTGCAGATGGCCTGGACTCACACACCCCAGGTGCGCACATACACACACCCACACACACACGCGCACACACTGCACATGCAACAGGTGGTACAGTACTGGCAGATGCCCTGGGGAACATGTGACCAGCACCAGGGCATGCATGTCTGATGGCATGCAGGGGATGGTGGAACAAGACAGTGGGGCTGGCGACATGGGACACCACACACCAGCCATGGCCACCAGGCCATGTGTACTGTGATACCACAGCAGGCCAGCAGCAATGGCCGGCACAGCCCCAGGTCATGACTGTGGCCTGGGTCACAAGGCCCATGTGCCACTGGTGCCACCCCCAGGACCAGGGGTGCACCAGGGTGGTGTGATGATGGGTGGGGCCACAGCCAGCATAGTGTTTGGCGGTGCTGGGAAGGGGGGGCTGGGATCACAGCATGCTGCCGTGCACAGGTGACACAGGAGTTATACACCACATGTGCATGGCCCCTGTGAGGTGTCAGCGCTGGGCACTGTGCATGCCACATGGCTGTGCCATGTGTCTGCAGCAACACACAGTGGATGACACCATGGGGTGGTGTGTGTTGCACCACTGATGTCCACATTGCGATGTGCACACACAGCACACAGGTGCCAGAACAGTGACAGCACACAGGACCGCGGTGATTGTAGTCGAACAGCATGGTACAGTGTGGCGACAACTGGCACACAGACAGCACTGCACAGTGTGACGGGCTGCGACCTCACTACCATTGTGTTGTACAGGCATGCAGCCCACCCTTGCCATTGACAGCTGCAGTGCACCCATGGGCATCACAGGCACACTGGCAGTGGGCCACGCTGCCAGTAGTCCCATTGCACAGTGCCACGTCCCCCCCCACCACACTGCCACAGGGGAGGCATCCCTGCCACTGGAAGGACAGGGCATCCATGTGCATTGATTGTGCCAGCACCACACCATGGATGTGCACAGTACTGTGCAGTCCCACCCCTGTGGGTGGACTGATGTTGGATGTCAGCAACCTGCCACTGGCCACCATTGGGCACATACACAGTCATGCCTTCACGCATGCCGCACATGCGTTACATCTACTACGCATATCACAGATGCACAGCATACCGCATCAGCACAACGCAGTTGTGGGATTCAGCATTGCAGGCCGCAACCACATATCACAGATACCCAGTGCGACGCAAGCCACAACTGCGCACATGCGAGCTGCGATGCACATGTGGCATGTACGTGTGCCATGTGCAGCTGCGAGCCATGTGGCATAGCTAGGCCACAACACCGAGTAGAGGGTGAGGAGCTGGTGTGCTAGGTCCAGTGCAGGGAGACAGCAGTGCCACAGCACAAGCAGAGCAGAACAGACTCAGATAGCAGACTGGTGAGTACTGGGCCACAGCAGGCCACCCCCCCACTACAGCTCAGGTCAGGCCACAAACAGGATTACCATCCTGTAAGAGGCCCAGGGTCAGGGGTGCAGCCAGACATGTAGACATGTACACCAGGTCAGTATTTGATGCCCCCTGTTGGAGTGTATATTACAACATTGTACCCCATGACCATATCTCTCAACCTTCTGTCCCCAGTTGTGGAACATTGCCTATCACATTGTGGAACAAATGAACAATATGTGGAACACCTAATCATATTGATGCCTAGGAGGCTCAGAAAACTGGTAAAATGTGTGCAGTTATGTTCACAAGGTCTGTTATTAAGTTATTACTCTTTCTATGACATCGTTTGCTATAGAAGTGTGCTTGTCAATGATAATACTGTGGAACAGGTCCTCACAATGTGGAAGAGGGTGATTACCTGAAGCAGAATGTGGAAGGTTCCTCGTATTGTGGTACAGTTGAAAGGTATGCTCATGACACTGGTTGCTGCCCCCCCAATGCATGGTTGACTACAGATGCACTACATTGCACCCCAGACTCCCACACAGCAGCTCAGAGGCTGTACAGCTGAACTGTCCATGGGGTGCAATGGCAGTAACAGTGACCTATCATCATGGTAATGGCCCCTAGGCCTAAGAGTACAGGGGGTCCTGTTGACTTTGATGGGATACATGGACATAGGGAGTGCACCAGCACCATTGTGCTGCCCCACTCCAAAAACTATTGTACACCATGGAGTACATGGGCCATGCCTGACCACACCCATGCCCAGCGTGGTACTTGGCTTGTTGTGATATGGGCACTGCGAGGACAGTACACATCCTCACACAACGCCTCATACATGTATACCCCACATAGTCAGGGTCAGAGCCTTGTATCATAGTCAATGTGCCGCTGCATATGTGTTGCATGTCTGTATGGTGGGTTAGCGTAGATGCATTGGTAGTCTGCAACACATGTTGGTCTGTGAGCCATTACTGTTCCTGTTGGTTGGACAGGACATGTATCACTGTACATGCCTGTGTATGGCACATGGCTGCCCATGTCTTGCCTGTCCCATGGCACTCAGGACAGGTGTTGCCACATTCCCCATCAGACAGTACAGGGGTTGCTGAACACAGCCCATTGCCAGCAACTGACACACAGGTGCACTGCTGCCTGTATGGCTGGCTGTGTACCACTGTCCCTGTACCATGTCCTACTCGGTATGCCTGTCAGGTCCATAATGGCAGCCTGTCTGCAATGCCACCTGCTGGCATTGAAGGCATGTTCCCATCTCCACCCCCCAGTGATGGGTCTGTCATGGCAGGGTGACCTGGGGACAGTCCTGGGCCATGTTCAGGGACATACCTGTGGGTTGGTGACAGATGGGGGGTATGCAGCACCCACAGGCAGCATACCACAGTGGCACATACAGCAGTGTACTAACCCATGTCCATTCCCACTCTAGCACCACAGCGGACACGCCCAGCACATAGGTGTATATTAGCCATTGCACAGCATGCACTGTTCCATTGCATGTACCACACTGTGTACCTGACAATGTTGTTCACTGTCCCCTGTGTAGGATACATCGCCACTGCACAGGACCAGGTAGGGGCATGCTGCCACACCACTGCAGCTTGCTGGTCACTGTCTGTACTACTGGCTAATGTTGCCCTGCTCTTTCTCCATCCAGGTGTGCAAACTGATCCATTAGTGCCACCCACTCCTGTCAACGCAGTGCACGGTCCAGGTAGGTATCTGCCATTCATCATAGTGTCAGCCACTGTGGGCCATGGGACTGCACCATGGGCACATGCTGCTCCACGTGGAGGTGCTGGTGGTGCAGACATGTGACAGGGCTGCATGCGGTGCTCCACGCCCATGCCCATACTGTGCAGGGCCAGGCTGAGTCATGCCTATGCAAGGGGCAGGTGGTCTGTTGGTGCACTGTGGGTGCAGTGTGCAGTGCTGCGTGCCTGTCCGCCTGCAAGGCACTGCACAGCCTGTCCACATTTCCTGCTGTGTATGTCATTGGTGCACCACCTGTGGTGGGGGCCCACAGTTGCGTGCCTGCGTCCCTGGGCCAGTCACATGCACCATGGCCGCAGGCCGGTGTTACACATGGTGGGTGGGGGATGTCAACACATCTGTGGCAGCATTGTGTAGTGACCCGTGTGCCATTCCTTCCCCCCATGCAGGTCTCACGTCAGTGACCAGACATGTCCTCTGAGTCCTCACTCAGCCTCAGTGGGCAGGCACCAAACTTCATGCCCATAGAGACTGCCATGCTTGTCAACTGTGTGCAGCAGTGGGGCAGGACGCTACTGCCACCTGGGTGCAGGAGGCACACTGCTGCGGAGCAGGAGTGTGTGTGGCATGCCATCTGTGCAGACATGGCTGAGTGCAGTGGCACACACAGGACAGTGCACCAGCTGATGCACTGCAGGCAGGACCTCATGCAGAGGGAGCCCAGGATCCTGCACTGCATAATTGGCATGGTGTGGTGCAGGGATGCAAACATGTGGTCTGGACGGGACATGGATGCAGGTATGTATACCTATGGCTGTTCATCTGTTGGGGCAGTGACGACACGTTGGCCATGGTGTGTTCAGCCACACACACACTCACTCACCTGTCCCTACAACCCCACAGGTTTGACTGGCACATCCCAGGGAGTGCAACAGGGCCACATCTGCAGCCTCAGGCAGAAGGCGCTTCACTGGAGGTCTGGTAAGTACATGCAGTGGTCCCCTTGTGCCATGGCCATGGTGGATGGCCACATGGTGGCCCATGCTGCACCCTTATATTACCTATGTGTGTGTGCCACTTGACCGGGCCCAGCACTGACCGCATCCCTTGCATTCCTATAGGTGTGCATAGCCGACTATCGCAACAGCAGAGGGCCCTGTTGAGGGCAATGGTGGAGGTTAAGGCCTCCGATGCCATGGAGTACTGCAGGCTCACACAGCACAGGCAATGGAGGGCTCTGGTCCTTCCACTGACCTTCTCCTCCTCAGCAGAGGTGACTGTTGAAGACGTGGGCAATGTTGCACTGGAGGCGGTGACACCAGACCCCACAGTTGTTGGGTGCCAGGGGCCTGACACACAGCCTGCTCCTGGACTGACCACAGTGGGCAACATTGTGGGGGAGGAGGACCAGGCCATGGCTGCATTGCCTTCAGGGACCGTGGTGGTGGATGCTGCAGCACAGCCAGCTGAGGATGCTCCACCGACAGACGCCAAGCCATGCATTGTTGCACCTGAATTAGGGGACCCCGGACCACAGCCACTGGATGTCATGCAGGAGCTGCAGCAGGGGGAGGTTGAGGATGTCATAGCTGGAGGACCTGGTGCTGTTCCTGTGTAGGGGGGGGGGCTTGGATCAGGAAAGCATAGTGGCACTTGTGTCGGCCATACTGGAGGATATTGGGCACCTGCATGGATCTGTGTGTGCCCTGTTGTCCAAACTATGGTGGACAGAGTGACTGTGGGACTGCACTGTATTTCCATGGGTGGGACTGTGTCTGTGGGTGGTTATCTATATAGGGGTAGTTGTCTTGTTCGGGTGGGTATGTATTTATGGGTGTGGTGGATTACATTTGGGTGGGCATGTGCATATGTTTGTGTTAATTGTTCTGGGTGGGAGTGGGTTGTTGTTGTGGGGACCTGTGCTATGTTTGTGGGTGTGGTGAGCATTTGGGGTTGTTATGGATTGCTGCTAGGGTGTGGACAGATTGTTTTGTTTTCTCATTGTGCCATTGGCTGTCTTTCTGACCCTTCCCTCATTCATTGTTTTGTTGTGTCCTTGTTGTTATATGTGCATTAAACTGTTTTCCTTCATCACTGGATCTGTGTGTCTGTTCCAGATGTACATGGACATGTGGGTGTGTGTCACCATGCACATGGGTGCTCACTGGTGGTGGTGCCTGCTGTCCCCAGTGTTTCCTCACTGTGCATCTGGTCAGTGTGCAGGTTGTGCTACTCACAGCCCATGGCACTGTCCACTGGCTACATCTCCGTGGTGTTCTGTGTGCTGCGGCTCACCATGCATGGTGTGGCATCCATGCCACCTCACAATGTATGTCCCAGCTGTGCAATGGCACAGTGCCTGTGCATCACCCTTCTGCCTCGGGGAACCACTGTTCCCTGTGGGTGGCACCACTGGCACGGGCATTGGTGTGTCTCACTGCCATATGTTAATGTCAATGTCTTGAATTTCTGTAAATGTGTTACACTGTATGCCCTCTCTGTGATGAGGTACCTTTGTAAATGAGCCTCTGGATCAAAGGTTGTAAATCCGATTGTACAAATAAATAAATAAATGTCTACAGGCCTGTGCCACCTGGTGCTGTGTCCCTGTTTTGGTTGCACTGTTTACAAGCATCAGTGGCCATTGCAGCAGTGTTGTGCCTGGTGGTGCCATTGTCCCAGCATTGTGACTGTGGCCTCTGTGCACCCTTTGTCCCCCATGCCACACATTCACGTGGTGCCTGCGTTGCTGGCACATTCTGTCTATCTTGTCTCCCATGGTGTGTTGATGTGTGCTGCATGCATGAGCCATTGCATGGCACAGGTTCTGCCCTGCTTGTGTGAGTCAGTGTCTACTGGTTGTGCTGTGTGTCTTCAAGCCTCACAGGTGTGTGCCCACACAGTGTGCTTCCTGCCCCTACCCATTGCACTACCCTACTGTGTGCCTTGTTGTGTGGTGCCAGGCATGATCTGTACTTCCCTATGCATGGCCATTCCCCAGCGGACTGTGCTGTGCCTATCATGACCTACCTGTTGTGGTGGTCTTGTTACATTGCTTCATACTGTCTCTCAGTTTCTCACACTGTACCATGTCCACAGCTGTGTGTGTGTGTGTGTGTGTGTGCACAGGCCAATGAGGCCACATTCCACAGGACCTGTTGCCATCGTCCAGTGTTACCATGGCCTGTGCGCTGCACCAGGCAGCACACTTGTGTGTTGTTTTGTTGGACATCTATGCTTGGCATTTGGTGGCTGTCACTGTGGTTTCATGGCATCTCTCAGGTGAAGTGCCTCTCTATCAGGTCACATCGTGGACATTGGCCTGCTTGTGCCAGTGCTGCAGCTGTCTGGTGGTGTCTGTAATGTTTGTGTGCCATGCCATTCCACTCCTGGTCCTCCTCATCCAAGTCCTCCAGCTGGTCCGGTGGTGGCACATGGTGTTGCACTGCGATGTTGCGCAGTATGCAGCAGACAAGAAATATCTTGCAGGTCTTCTCTGGATTGTACTGTAGGGCCCCTGATGATCTATCAATGCACCTGAATCATGCCTTCAGGATGCCAAAGGTGTGCTCGATGATGCACCTGGTCTGGCTGTGCTCCTTGTTGTTTGTATCTTGTCTGTGCTGCTGTGCATGTGTGGTGCAGTGGTGTCATCACCCATGGCAGCTGTGGATACCCGCTGTCCCCTGTTGGATAAATGATACATCATCAGTCTATGTAGTCTGTGTTCCTGTGTGTGCATGGTGTGCAGGTGTTCAGCTATGCAGTGCTCTGTGCTGTGTTCCCTTACCTATTAGTCATCCTCCCATGAACTGGCCCCTCTGGTAGCCCTCTTGTAGCCCACTGTTGTGCAGGATGTAGGTGTCATGCATGGAACCAGGGTACAGAGCAACCACATCCAGTATGCAGCACTGACTGTCGCACACCACTTGCATATTCATGGAGTGGTGGCCCTTTCAGTTGACATACACATCCCCATTGACAGATGGTGCCCGTATGGTGACATGGATGCAGTCTATTGCACCCATAACACGTGGGAACTGGGTGATGGTGTAGAAGCCCTGCATCACTGCCTGCTGCTGTCATGCTTCCTGGGGGAGGGTGATGTACTGATCCAAGCAGGCCACCATAGCATTCAGGAACTGGTGTAGGCACTTGGACGTGGCCGTCTGTGATATTCCTACAGTGTCACCTGTTGGTATCTGGAACATCCCTGTTACCAGTAAGCATAGTGCTGCTGTTACCTTCACCTCCACAAGGACTGGCTGTCCCCTGTGGGTGGCACTCCGCAGGTCTGCACGAAGGTCATTGCATATCCCCTCTATGATGACCTGAGGCAGTCAGTAGCATGCAATGCACTGTTCCTCCGTCAGGTCCTGGTATGCCTTCCTTACCCTGTGCACCCATGGTGCATGGCGTCTGACTGGCACAGGTCTGTGCTATCCTGGTTGCTGCCTGTTCCTCTGGGTCCAGGCACTGTGTCACCTCCTGTGCCTGTCCCAGTGCTCCAGTAGTAGCACACCTAGTATTGCTACTGGTCCTTCCATTTTGTCTCTTTCTTCTCTCTCTCTCTCTCTCTCACACACACACAGTGCTGTGCAGCTGTGTCTCCAGCCTGCCTGTCTATGCTCCTTCATATGCTGTGTAAGTTGCACCTGCTCCCACCTGGTGTATGTTACACCAGCAGGTCTTGGTGTAAGTTGTGGCACAGCGGCTTCTAGAATCTCACCTTGGCCTATCTCTTCCATTTTCTTGACGTATGTTAGGTTACGCATTGGCGTACCTGCAGGTATGTCGCAACTGTAGTGTAAGTCGCATTTGGTGTACTTAGCTGTGTTACAGTGCATGTTGCATTGTAGAATTGTGTATGTTGCATATGCTTGACGTATTTGTGACTTGCGTCATTTTACTTGGTGCATCTGCATTGCGCTGTGGTATTCTCTTTCTAGAATCAGGCCCACTGTCTCCATATTTTAAGCTTTTTCCCTGGTGTCTGGTGGCACCCTCCAGTCTCTGATTGCCCTCCTCATATTTTATATTGTTTCTCTGGTGACTGGTGGCACACCCCACCTTCTGATTGCTATCCCCGTAGGTTTCTCATCTTCCCCTGTGTCTAGTGGCACCCCAACCTCTTCGACCACTGTTCCCAGATTTTATACTTTTTCCCTGGTGTCTAGTAGCACCCCAACACTCTGACTGCCCTCCACATATTTTATATTGTCTCTCTCGTGTCTAGTGGGACCCCCCCCCACCCTCTGATTGTCGTCCATGTATGTTTCTCATCTTTTCCTGGTGTCTAGTGGCACCCCTCTGATCACTGTCCCCATATGTTATTCGTTTTCCGTGGTGCCTAGTGGCAACCCCCCCAACCATCTGATCAACGTCCCTGTATTTTTTCATATTTCCCTGGTGTCTAGTTGCACCCTCCCACCCCTTGGATTGACATCCCTATATTTTTTCCAGTTTCCCTGGTGTCTAGTGGCACCCTCCCTTTGATTGCTGTCCATGCATTTCACTACTCTGTAATAAAGAAAACTGATCTTAATGTCTTTTTAAAAAAACCTGTAAAAAGTCCCATGATGACCCAACCCCCCACCCGCTGTCCCATGGAGCACCCACCACCCCACACCACCACACACTTTCACTCTCCTGAACAGGTCACAGGGTCAAGATCCACTCTCCAATTGAAGACACGTCTTGCTGCTGGAACTGCTGACTGCAGCATGAGAAACTAAGATAAGTCCAATTCAAAGTATTTCAGTGGGGTTTTCAACTTTGATGCATGACATTGCCATTTTTATATATTTTGACACCAAATTTTCAATGTGGCCTTTATGGGACCCCACCTCATAAACAATGGTGGTGGAATTACACAAATCCGGACCGAAAGGTAATTTCACGTTCACTTAGCAAAATCACCCTTAGGGTGGGATTTGAAAATGTTCTCCACCCTAGTTCATGAGATGGGGTCATAAGGAGGCTATGTTGAAAATTTTGGGTCAAAATATGTAAAAATGGCAAAGTTATGTGCATCCACTGAAATTTTGCCACGGTTGCTCATAACTTTAGTAATTTTAAATATTTTTACCCCAAATGTACAACATAGCCATTTTTTTACACAGCCTCATGAATGTAAGAGCTGTCATTTTTCATATCCTGACCTACCATGTTTTTGTACCTGTGGCATGGAATAACATTTCAGTGGGATTTGAAAATTTTCAGTACCAGCTTCATGAGGCGGAGTAATAAGAAGGGTATGCTGACAACTTGGTTGCTGTTTTGCTAAAAATGCAAGCACAGGGCTTGGAGGGTCCTGTGCTTCCACTGCAACATACATATCTGCATCTATGGAGGGATGGTAGCATAGGGCCCAGAAGGCCCTGTGCTCCCACAGGCAAATGAGGATACAATTATACTACCTCAAAAAGTAAGGAAATTCTTTGCAAATAAAACTACATTAATGTGCCATTTAGGGTTAAGACTACAGTGATAGAAGTAGGGAAATGTGGTTTTAGGGTTTCCAACCCTAACCCCCATACCTGAAGCAAATGAGAGGTGGAGCCTTCCTTGGGGTTTTCAACGCTAAAGCCCACCCCATTAATGTAGCAAGAAAGGTCAGATGTGATGGATACAGGTGTGTATGTTTTAGGAGTGTGTACAGTGGGGTTAGCTTTAGGGTTGACAACCCCAGGGAAGACACCACCCCTGATTTGCTTCAGGTGTGGGGTGGGATTAGGGTTGGAAGCCCTAAAACAACATTTCCCTATTTTTGTCACCGTAGTCTTAACTTCTTCACATATCTCTGGTTGCTTCTGTGGCTGTTACTAAGAAGTGACTACAATTACTCTTTTTTTTTTTTTTTAGAAACATGGAAACATAGAAACATAGAATTTGACTGCAGATAAGGACCGTATATCCCACCAAGTCTGCCCCTTTTCCTTACCTAATGCAATAGCACAGACCCTAGCTGATTTGCAACTTACTCTCTCTTCCCTATAGTGAGAGTACACTTACATCTATCCCATGCATTCTTGAATTCCCCTACCATTTTTGCCCCCACCACCGCCACAGGGAGGCTGTTCCAAGCATCCACTACTCTTTCTGTGAAAAAATACTTCCTCACATTGCTCATGAGCCTACCCCCAGCCTCATATCATGCCCTCGTGTCCTTGGACACTTTTTTTTCTGAAATATGTTAGCCTTCTCTACCTTGTTTATGCCCCTGTGGTACTTGAATGTCTCTGTCATATTCCCCTCTCCCTCCTCTCTTCCAGAGAATACATATTGAGGTCCTCTAGTTTTTCCTCATATGACTTTTGGTGCAGTACTTGCACCATTTTGATTGCCCTTCTCTGGACTGCCTCTGTTTGGTCTATGTCCTTCCAGAGATGCAGCCTCCAGAATGGGACACAGTACTCCAGATGAGGTCTCACTAGTGATCCGTACAGTGGCATAACCACCTCCTTTTTTCTTCTGGTGATATCTCTCCCTATGCACCTTAACATTCCACTGGCACTCCTCACAGCCTTCTCACATTGTTTGGTTACCTTTAGGTCATCAGATATGATTATCCCCAGGTCCCTTTTTTGATTGGTGGTTGTCAGTACCTCTCCCCCCATTTTGTTCTCCTCCCTTGGATTTCTGTATCCCAAGTGCATGATTTTGCACTTCTTTGCATTGAATGTTAGCTGCCACACTCTCGACCGCTCCTCAGGCACTTACTAGGACTGCACTCCTCAGGCATGTTTAGGTCTTTTCTCATTTTTTTCCACACACCCCCAGAGTGTTGACCCTGTAGCAGATCTTAGTGTCATCTGCAAAGAGGCATAACTTCCTCTCTAGCCAATCTGCAATGTTACTTATGAAGACATTAAAGAGGACTTGCCCCAGCACAGATCCCTGTGGCACCCTGCTGGTCACCCCCCTCTTCTCAGACTGAACGCCATTTATCACCACCCTCTGTGCCCTGTTACTCAACCAGTTTCTGACCCAGTTTACCACCTTAGGGCCCACTCCCAGGCTGCACAACTTATTTATCAACCTCCAATGTGGGATGGTGTCAAAGGCCTTGCTGAAATCTAGGTAGGACATATCCACCCTCCTCCCTGATCTACCTCCCTGGTCACCCAGTCAAAGAAATCTATCAGATTTGTTTATAAGACATTTCTGCTGTGAATCCATGCCACTTTGGATCCTGTGCTCCACTGGATTCAAGAAATATCACAGTCCTTTTCTTTAGCAGTGACTCCATTAACTTCTCCACCACTGAGGTCAGGCTGACTGGCCTGTAGTTGCTAGCCTCCTCCCTGTTACCACTTCTGTGGGGAGGGACTACATTTGACCTCCAGTCTCCTGGAACCACCCCTATCTCTATCAATTTGTTGACTAGGGCTGTTAGTGGTGCTGCCATCACCTCTAAGTTATTTTAATATTCTGGGATGTATCCCATCTGGCCCCATAGCCTTGTCCCCTTTTAGATTCTTGAGTTCATTTAGGACTCTTCCCTCTATAAATGGACTGGTGTCCACCTCTCTCCCATTGGTGCTCTTATTGCCCAGTGGTAATCTTTCTACTTCCCCTTCTTCTGTGAATACTGACCAAATTTTTTTGTTCAGGATTGTTGTTTTTCTAGGTCCCCTTCCGCATACACACACCCTCCCTTTTTTACCTCACAATCCCACCCCTGGTCTTCTTTCTTTCACTAATGTACCTCAAAAAGGTCTTGTTTCCTTTCTTAATTGCCTGGGCTATTTTTTCCTCTGTTTGCTTCTTTGCAATGCTGACTGCTTTCCCCACCTCCCTCTGCTTTTCCTGATACAGTTCCCCACCTTCTCCCTCTGTGTTTCCTTGTACCTCCTGAAAGCTAGCATTTTCTCTGTTACCTTCCAGGCCACGTCCTTTGAGAACCACAGTGTTTTTCTCTTTCTCTTTGTTTTGCTGAGTTGCTTAACACAAAAGCTGTTGCTTCTACTATTGCTTCCTTAAGGTTAGTCCATTGTTTCTCTACATCCCACCTTCTACTTCCCCTGCCAGGGCTTCCTTGAGACATTCCCTCATTTTTGCTAAGTTGACCCATCTGAAATCCAGGACCCTTGCTTTCATGTGATTTGACTCCTCCACTGTTCTCACATTAAACCACACCAAACAATGATCATTAGACCCCAGGTGGCAACCTACCATTACATCAGTGACTCTATCCTCATTGGTGAGTACCATGTCCAAAATGGCTCCTTCTCTGGTGGGTTCTGCCACAAGCTGCTTGAGGCACGCCCCCTCCAGGGCATCCAGGATTCCCTGCTCCTGGCTGTGGCTGCAGCAAGGGTGTTTCAATCTACATCAGGCAAATTGAAGTCTCCCACCAGCAGCAATTTCCCTGTGACTGTCATTGTGTGGATGGCATCATTAGTACCATGTCCATTCCTTGCCTTGTGTTGAAGGTCTGTAGATCATACCAGTGTGAATGGCAGTGCCATTTCCTTTCTCCAGGGTGACCCACCGTGCTTCTGCTCCCTCCTGCATTCCCTGAACTTCAGTTGCTTCAATTAACTCCCTCACATAGATAGCCACCCCCACCCTTTTTTTCCACCCTGTCTTTTCGAAACAGAGTGTTTCATTTCATTTTTATTTCATACTGAAAAGCCTGTGAGCAAAATTGCTCATTTTCACAAGCGTCCAGTAACAAATAACATAGAATACAAATACATATTACAACATTATACAACAATGTATGACAAATATGAACATTAACAAAGAATTAATGTACTAATTAATGAAAACACAGACAGAGTCAATCAGAAAATATTTTTAAGGGACCTCTTAAAGGAAGAAGTCTTGGTACAATCCACAATATAGTTTGACAATTTATTATATAATTTTGTACCAACAAATTCAGTTGAACTTTGTGCAAATGCTGTATGAAAAAATGGAACTTGAAAAGTGTTTTTGGTCTGTGACCTAGTAGAAACCTCATTAGAAAGTTTAGGAAATAAACTGATAATACTGTCAGTTAACAGGCCCAGATGAATCTTATGCTAAAAAAAGTCAATGTTCTAAGTTTAATTGCATCTGCAAAAGATAAACAACCTAATGACCTATGTAAGACATAATGATGAGTCATTCTTGGAAGTCCTATTGCAAATGTATGATGCTATGATAAGTAGACTTCAACTTCTTGAGCATTCTTTCTGATGAGAATGAGTAGATTAAAGATTCATAGTTCAACAGTGATAGCAAAAAACAGTATGTAAGTATCAACTTAGTGTCTGATGTCAAACATTTATTGAGTCGATATAGCATCCCCATTTCTTGATGTAATTTACCAATTAAGTTAATGATGTGTTGTTCAAATGAAAGTTGATAGTACAAGAGCAAACCAAGATATTCAATATCCTCTACATTTGCAATAATATTTCCAGCATTTCAGATAATTGAAAATCTGTTATAGAAACCTTTCAGGGGTTTGAAAAAACTACTAGTTTTGTATTGTGGGAATTAAGAACCAATTTATGTATATCTAACCAAAAGTGTAATGCACTAAAAACCTATTGAAGGTCTCTCTGAAGATGTGATATATCGTTTCCTGAACAAAACAGAACAGCATCATCTGCATATAGTTTTAACTCAGTACGATTTCAGATTTCAGAGAGTGAATTTATAAAAAGTGCAAATATCAGGGGCCCAAGAATAGACACCTAAGGAACTCCAAATCTCAGAAGCTGTTCTTTGGAACAGATACCATTGATGAAGGTGTTGTTGGTCCTGTCTAAAAGATAGTGCCCAGTCCATGCGGATCCATACTAAATCCCAACGTTATAAATCCTGACGCAGAAAATGCCATCACTGGAATCCCTACTGCTCAATTGCTGACACATCAAATGCCCGACTGTCGAGTTCTCAACATATAAGCTCAGTCACTCACTCAGAACTGGCTGCTATTTGTTAAGTGACTGTTGAATGCATCACTCAAAACAGGCTGCTATTTTAAGTGACTCAGCTGCTGTCATGTTGTATTTAAAATGGGAAGTTCATCAATGAGGGCAGGATTTTTTTTTTATCAGAACTGATGAGATTCATTGTGAATAGTGGTGCTCTGTACATTACCTTATACAATGGACTTTTGAACGAACATGAGATATGATCAGTAATGATATGTTTGACATCAGAATGAAGTGGCAGCCTTGATTCAAAGAAGGTAGTTTACCCTAAATTATTTAATATTGTATTCAGAAACATGCTCAGGGTTATGTGCTGAATTTTTTTGCATCGTCTTACAGGTTTCCAAGATGTAACGTGGCTGAAACCTTGTACCTCAGAAATGACTATGTAATGCAAATCAATGTGGAAAATTACATAGTCACTGTCTGAAAGGAGCACGTTCAAGTCTGCGAGTGGCAATCTTACAGTGCGTGTGTCCGTAGAATAACTTCAATAGATTTCAAATACACATCAAAAGCTTAACAAAAAAAAGAGCAAGATAAATGCCCATATCATAACTTTTTAATTCATATTTACACTTCTATACATGACAGGTATGAGTGGCCTTAGTGTGACTCCAACTACACATTCAGAAATTGACATGCTGAGGGTGACTGGCTAAATTACAGAACAACAAGAAAATATATAATGGCCTTTTGCCAGAAGTTCCAAAGTAGACTGCAAGTAAAAAAAAATCATGGCTAAAGCTGTATCTCAGAAAATGACATTGTCACATGTTGATAGTATCACGTTTGAGTCTGCAAGCAGCAATCTGATAGTGCGTGTGTCCACAGTACCTGGCACATTCATGTGCACACTTTGATTACTGTGCATGAGCACATCAACAACCACACTGCATCCTGACACTGCAAGGAAATCAAAACAACCACACCTGTAAACAATGAATACCAGGTTATGCTTTTTCATTAAATTCAAAACCAGCCTTACAGAAGACACTTACCAATGGGTGCACAACAGCAACCTTTTTCCAAAAAAAGCTAAAATTCACATGAACAGATGAACATCAATTGACAGTTGATATTGTCCCTTTAATGAAACAGCATGTCAGGATTTAAGCAGATGGGCATTCATCGTGTCAGGCAATAGAGCAGTCGGGATTCCGGTGACGGGATTGTAAATGTCGTGCATCTGTATATCAGGATTGCATACCTAACCCATTTATGCAATCACATCTTCAGAGAAGCCAACCTTAGTCAACATCCACAATAGCTCCTTATGATACACCAAATGAAATGTCTTGGAGAGGTCCACAAAAGCTGAAGCCATATATTTGCCCTCATATAGGGCTTTGTGGGTTCAGCTGGTGGACCTCACCAATGCAGTTTTGGTGTTATGATTGGCTATGAACACATGCTGAGAATCAGATAAGAGATCATACTTTTCAAGATGTTCAGTAATCTGATCTGAAACTATTCTATTTAAAACTTTAGAAATTGGAGCCAATAAAGAGATGGGTTGGTAGTTATTTACATTTGTCCTGGGACCTGTTTTATGAATTGGCTTAACTATAGTGCATTTCCATTTATTTGGAATGACGTACCAAGTAGTTAAACAGTTTAGTCTATGGAATAACAATTGAGTTACTAACTCTTTTAAGTATCCTATTCTCAATGACATCACAGCCTATACAGGGTCTAGGGTCCATCTTGATAATATATTGGTGGACATCATTAGGAGATAGTGCATGAAAATAAAATTTAGCTGTCCTCCAAATCTTCTGTTCAGTTTTAAGGATGTCATTTCCGATAGCATGCAAATCCCTTGAGACTGATGCTGAAGAACAAGACACAGGTCTATATTTTTTTAAATCAGAAAAATGTGTGTTAAAAATATTAGCAACTTTAAGTGGGTCATCGATCAAAACACCATCAGTTTTAATAGAGATTGTTTCAGTTTTTTTTTGATCTTCTCAATAAAGAATTCAAGGTACTCTATTCCAGGTTGATTTTATGTTCCCTCTTTCTGTTATCAATTTAACCTTAAAGAAATTTACTTTAGCTGTTTGAATAGCATACTTACATTTATTATGTGCCCTTTTGTATTCCTGTAAATTGACATTTATTTTATACTTTTTATATTTGGCCCATGATGTATTTCTAATTCTTATCAATTTACGTAAAGTAGGTGTAACCCATTCATTTATTTTCCTCTAACTCTAGCTTTCTTCAGGGGTAATAGTTTCTCACATATAGAATTAAACTGTAAACAAAAGGTATGAAAAGCTTCATCTATGTTATATGTCATGTCCAGATAGGACCAGTCAGATGCTTCAATTTCACGTGAGAATTCCTGAACATCTAAATCCTTCAAACAATGAAAAGTAATTACCTTAGGTTCCTTTTTATACTGTTTAGCTGACCAATCACAGAACACGGCACAATGATCACTAAGGCAGTCTAACAGTACTCATGATGAAACAACATGAGAGGGGTTATTGGTAATCACCCAATCCAGAGTAGATTCATATCTGGTTCTGTAACTGGTATGTGTTGTGTCGGTTATCAATTGGTGAAGACCTAAATCAGAAATTGAGTTCCTAACTTCCATGGCATGGGTTGAACTCCAGTTCAAGTTGAAATCTCCATCTACTATTCTTTCCTTATTTGGGGATGTAGAAAAATGATTTTGAAGAAAAGTATCAGTACCCAGTTTGTTATTACCTGGAGAAAAATAAACATTGCTAATAAGAAGTTTCTTATTATTACCCAGAATAACATTGATTGTGAGAGGCTCACAGAATGTTCTTTCTCATTTATTTGAATACTCTATTGTTATTAGATGATCAGCAACATAAAATAAACAACCTCCTCCCCTCCTGCTTCTTCTGTCCTTCCTAAAAATTGAGTAACCATTCAACTATATTTCATCATTAGACATCTTATCAGAAAGTAAAGTTTCTGTTAATGCTATTATGTTAAATTTATTTTCTGCCACCCAACATTCAAACCAATTCTTCTTGGCTAACAAACTCTGTATGTTCAAATGGACTATGCAAATTGATGGTATAATGCCAGTATGTCCATCCTTTAAATCCTTAAACAGGAACCAGGATTGGGATGGACAGAACCAGAAAGAAGCTGTTGGAGCAAGCAAATCCATCTAAATCTAGGTCCACTTTCATAGCATCTCCTAACATATCTTGAAGTTTTCAGAATACTGTACCATTAGAAATGTTACTATGTTTAATGAACGTACAACAATTTTGCAAATAACTGAGACCATTGACTGTCAAACGGTCAATGAAAAGACCAACATTGATCATAGTATCAGACAGTACAGCATAATTATTATTACTACCTGAGCTTAATGTTTGCATATTGATTGATGTTCCCTTGGAAATTTGATTGAACAGAGAAAATTGGTCTAAACTTGATAGTAATTAAAAGTGTTGCCTTTCAACCTATTGTACTTTATAGGCCCCCCTTAACAAACCTAAACATGTTATGAGTAAGAACATTTTAAATAATGTGTAAATATGCTGCTGTGAAATAAATTAAAACACACTATTCCAATGCAATGCCTGGCCCGCTGATCTTATAATCTCCCAGTTCCCCACCCACCGGCTCCTGCCACCAACCAAGAAGGAGATCAGAGAGACAAAAGTTAGAGAAAATCAATGGGGTAAACAAAGATTCATCCCCTCCAGGAAGCTGTGGAAAAGAGTTTTTTTAACTGTGGAGTGCAGGAAAAAAATTATATGTCCCAAACGACTAAGATTTTAAAAGGCAATACCACTCCTCTTATTGTCATCACTTCCCACTCCCCCAATCAACAGCTCCTGCCACCTGCCAAGCAGTGGAAAGGAGGGACAGCAAAAACCATTGGTTATCAATGGGCAATCAATATCTTATCCTATCAACAACCAAAATCAGTGAAGAGCAGAGTAGTCAGTTATTGCCAAAGAATAGCTAGACCTCTCTGTAGGTTGTATCCCACCCCATTTGTCATCTTGTTACACAACCCCATCACCGGTTTCTTCCACCAGCCTAGGTGGGAAGTGAAGAGACAGTCAGAGTTGAGTGTTATATATGGGGCAAAAGATATCTTAAAACCCACAGGACAAAAACATATTATTTAAAATACTAAAACATAATCAGTAATTTTACTATAGTCCTAATTACCTGTATGTCATAACCCACCACACTCTTTCATTGAATCCCACACCACCAATGACTGGCTACTGCCACTAGCTGCAAAGGAGAATGGGACAGTAAGGATAAAAAGTATCCATTTAAATGGCAGGGTTTTAACTTCAACAGGCAGTAGCAGAAAGGTCTGAAGACCAAATAGTACAGAGGCAGCTAATTATTTAAAATATTAAAACACAGTCTATAATTTCCATATAACCCCAATTACCTGTATGTCATACCCCACCACAATCTCTCATTAAATTCAATGTCTCCCAACAATAGCTCCTGCCACTAGCCATGAAGGGAATGGGGGTCAACTAGGATAACAAAATGGCAGGGTTTAACTACAATGGGCTATAATAATTGAAAACTGCTGAGTGGCACAACTTGACCCTGTCACTATCTACTGTTAACTTCCCCAACCACAGACTTAGGTTAATGCCACCAACCAGGAAGGGAAAAGGGGAGACAACTAAATTAAGACTTATTACGAGACAGTGAAGCTGATAGTTTACTAAAAAATAAGTTCAATTTGAAAGTCAAGCTTTTGTCCTCTTCCGAATGGTGCTTGCACCACTCATGCGCCCATCACAGAGCTTGCACCATGTATGGCATGAGCTTTTGTACCTGGCCTCCCCTCCTTCCATTGCCGACACAGCCTCTACTCATGTAACCTGGTCTGGCTGTATCCCATTCATGGTTCCCTGTGTACCATGTCTCAGTAACAGCAACAATGTCCAGATCCACCTCTACCATCAAGGCCACTAGGTCCTGGATTTTATTTCCCAGGCTGGGCACATTCGTGCACATGGCCTTCCATGTTTTGCAACCTCCGCTTCTAGTAGCTCCCCATCCTATCCCCATGTCTTCCATCCCTTCCCCTCCTGTTTTTACTCCCATTCTTCCTTATCTCTGCCATTCTACCTATCTCAGTTTTAGGTTTTAGTGTCAGTTTCTCAACTGTAGGGTCCTGACAGCTTCATCCTTTAGGGGGGCAGTTAGCTTCTTCCTGCCTACATTCACCTCCCCCCACCTTGGCTAGTTTAAATGCTTGCCAATGAAACATTTAAACTTCTCACTGAGGATCTTGGGCCCCCCTGGATAGATGCAGTCTATTCCACTTGTATTGGCCTACATCCCTCCAGGTGGGACCCCAATCCCTAGTGAGGCCAAAGTCCTCTGCTCTGCACCAGTCCTTCAACCATACGTTGAATCTCATGGTGAGGAGTGCCCTGTCCTCCCCCTTGTAGTTGACTGGCAGCACCTCTGAAAAATGTACAGTGTGTCCCTAAAGTCCTCCTGCGCTACCCTAACCTTATCACCAGCCAGATCATTAGTCCCCAGGTGGACAATGTTGTCTAGCTCTCCCTTCCATCCTGCTGCCCCAGTGATATTCTGGAATTGCTTTCCATCCCTCCATGTCACGGCACCAGGTATGCACTTAACCTCCCTCTCTGCCACTCCATCCACCCCCAAGTCTACCCCAACAATAGAATCCCCAACCAGGAGTTGCTTCCTCCTCTTCTGCTGTCCTCTGCCTCCCACTTTGGGATCTCAGCCATGGAAGACTCCTACATACTCCTTGGTTTCCATTGTGGGTGCATCCTTGGGATAGTCCCACCCTGCCAGCACAGCATAGGAGTTGTGGAGTAGAACCGTAGGAGGGATGTGCCTCTGCCTCACCACCCTCACACTTCCTGAGCCCACTTTAGTTCAGTCACTTCTCTGCTTAGGCAACCTTTGAGGCAACAGGGGTGGACTCAGTGGTCCCTGGACGAAGAAGGAGGTCCTCCAAATCCTGGCCAGGTTGGCCTGGAGATAAGCAGCCTCCTCCCCTCAGCCCGGAGGGGTCTGCAGATGGGACAGCACTGCATCCTCCAGAATATCTCACGGAAGACTGTCACCCTACAGTCACTGCACTGCACTGCACCACTCCCATCATGTCTTAGTTGTGGGCCTTCTCCTGTCAGTTTGTGTGCTTACTCTCTCCTCCCTCTGTTTTTTTTTCCTCTCTACTTTCCTACTCCTTTGTGCCCTTACAGCTCCTACCCTTCCTGTTCTCTGACTGGAAGTTCCTGTATTCCTCAGTAGTTGCCTTCCTTCTTGCTCAGAGTCAGACTCCTGCAGCTTGGGGGGGGGTGAGGATTTATCTTTTCCTTCAAGGATGGTGAGTCTTATGTGTCTCGGTGACCCCTCTCTTCCTGCTCCGAACAGGAAGTTCCTGTTGTCAGTCAAATTCAGTGCCTATAAAAGTGCAACTGGCAAAGGGGTGGGAGGGTAGAGGGGCAGGTGGAAGGGCAATACTGTTGTGTAACAGGCTGTGACTCTCTTGCTGTGTCACTGGTAATTGAACATCCCAATTTACCTTGCAGACTCTATACTTCTAATAAGATATCTGTCTGCTTACCCCTAGTCAGAAGTGTTCTAGTATTAAAGTTATAACTGCTTAGTCAGCTGCCTCCTTGGCCATGCTCTGATAGTAAAATTGTTCTTTAAATAAAAAATCTTCACCCATGGACATAAACTGACCATTTCAATTATAATAAAAAGCTGTTTCAGGATTTACTGTTATCATTCAATATCAACACACTTCTGGTAGTTAAAGATATTGTTCTTGACTTTGCACTGTGCCTCAGAATGTACTAAAATACTATAGCCCCATTCACAGTTTCACAGTCACAAATGGTGGCAGTAAGCAGTCACTGTCACCACGCAATCTCATGGACAACATTGATCTCTAGTTGAGCTGTTCTCAGTGGGAGTCACAACCTCTTCTAACATGGTCATGAATGACATTGCGACTCTGTGGGAAGGGGGGATCCCCTATGCACATGGGCTTTAGATTTATTTAGGATAACCTGGCAGCTTTTGCAAGCCTGGTTGCAGTTTCTTGTGATGCGGTAGCCTGTATAATCTTTAAAAACAAGAGATGTGGTGTTGAGGGGGCCACAGTACTTTAACCAGGTATCAAGAGCCAAAGGGGAGATACACATTGGCTGAAGAAGAAGGCTGGGGTCAGAGAGGGGGTTTGGGTCATAGATGGGGTTTACACTGGATGTCATGGACATTACCCTGGAATGGGGTGTGTGTACAGGATCCACAGAGCTGCCAAGGAGTTGGGCCAATGGACTTCAGAGTGCAATAAGGTATGGAGGGGTGGGCAGTAGTGGGACTTCCCAGGAGGATGCCCATTGGTTACAAACTGGCAGCGTGGCATCACACCAAGCTGCAATCTTGTCACAGTCACTAACCAACATGGTGGTGGGTGCAGACTTTCTGGATCAACGATTTGCATTCTATCACTGTTGCAGAGGAAACGCCTCCCATTGAAACCAGCACCTACTTTCCTGCGTAATGCTAGCGGTGGCAGCAGAATGGGGTGACTGAATTCCTTATTTTGTGCCGCCACCCTTAGCAACAATGAATGTATTGTAAAATCTTACTGTACACATTGTTGTATTATTTTTAAATGATACATTTTAGAGTAAATATTATTTACTTTCAAAAATAATCAATGTAAAAATGTTTTCTTGATTTGTTAAAAAAATAATTACATGGCAAAAAAATCATAATAAATATTGTTCATTGTGAATGATAGCTGTGTCACCTATGGTATGCATTTTCAGTATTGTCTTCCATTTTCATTGGTTGAGCCAGATGTCCAGAGAATTTTCAATACTAATTAGGGATGTGTGCAGAGATTAGAAGCAAATCAGTATAGCCTTGATACATTCACTGTGACAACATAGATTCTTGAGGAAAGGTTTGTGTAAGGTTAATGTAAAAAATCACTTAGCATGGCTACTACTTCAGCAAAGCATCTGTATAAATTAGAAAAAGCTGCCAGCTTGCCATCTGTTAGCAATACAGCCTCAGCCACAAAAACAACTGTCGTGACAACCGCACTGAGTTAGTCTTTCAAATAAAACTTGTTAAAAGCTACTGCCCTCCAGCCTCCACCCACTGCAGTTAACGGCATTAAATAGCACTTTAACTAGTATTTATTTTCTTAGGCGTTCCTCGCTTGTGCAGCTGTTGGCACACTGGCCTTTGATTTAAAATAACCCCAACAGGATGAAAAGTTTACAGTCCTTGAAATCCATATATAGATATACAGATACAGTAGTTACCGATACACAAAATAAAATAAGTGCGACACATTCTTGTCAGTAATGCAAGGCCCACAATGCGTCAGGTTTACAGTACAGAGTTAATTTTTTTTTATTCTTTGGTAACCAAGTAAGGTCCACTAGGCACCATGCCTGTAATTTGGGATGACCTAAGAGCACTGGGGTGGTTTTGCGTCTTGCTCAGAATCACACAATACGTAAGTGGAGGTTGTAGGTATCAAACCCAGATATGCTGGAATCACCAAGCTCTTTCACAGCTCATTACTCTAACCTCTGAAGTATACTGCTAGCATCCACCTATTTATACCTATTATTGTGCCTTTTCACCACTGTTTTTACTGTTTCCAGTGGGAGGGAGGCCTGTGGGCATCTTTGAACAAGAACTGCTCTGGATGTGGTTGGGGATCTACCTAGGGCCTGTATGGAACAGTTTAAATGGGATGATTCCATCAAAAATATACACTTCAGAATAAAATCATATACAGTATCACAGACCCCACTTCCCTACAGCAGGCCCTGCCTGTGAAGCGAGTAGTGTATCATACTTTTTGTACTTTTGGATAATGAAATGTCTTTTATTTGTTAGATTGGCTGACAGTAAATGTTGTCCATTCCTGGAGAGGAGGCTGAACTAGAGATTTGAAGCTGTTGCCTGAACACAGCAGAATCAGATAATTTCTGATACCTTGGTATCATGGAATGGAATGGAATGGAATAAATGAAAGGTAATGTAACAATTTGCTAGTTGCCTTACAGTATCTTTTTTTTTTGTTAACGTATGTATGTCTGCCTGCTGCAAAAAGTTAGGGTTACTATCAACGTCTCTGAAAAAAGAACTGACTAGCTGTGGCCTGGTTGTAACCTTTTTACTTCAAGGATGTCCTGTTTGGACCTCTGAAATATGGCCGAGCACTAGAAGTGTCTTTGATCAGCAGGCTGCTAGCTATACAAACATTACTGTAAAGGGGCTCATGTTAATTTCTCAGCACAAAGATATAAACTGGTTGTCCTAACGGCAGCTCAAAACAAAATATTTTTAATCTGTGATGTCTGAGTGGCATACTGGATGATGTATCATGGGGGAAACTAGATTTTAGGTCTGACAAGGCCTCACAGTCAGTCAGGCTTGGGGCTAAGAACAAACTGCCTGCTAAAAACTCATGTCTGCCTGATTCAAATGATCTAGTGGTAAGCTAATCTACCTTGTAAAGAGAGAGAAAGTGAGATAGCTTTTTCTCTGTGCAGCCTTCTGTATGATAACACATTTATTTTCATTTCTGTAGAATTACTGTCCCTATAGTTTTGTTGTTACCTCCTGTAGAATCTGTGCAATTTATTTCATGTTTCCGTGCCTGAGTCCTTTGAGAAACAGCTAACTAATTTATAACTGACAATAACTATTTCTGCCACTGAGGAGAGGGCTACATTTAACATATCCTATTTCTAAACTAAGGTATTCTCAGCTGTGACAGAGAGGGGTGGGTCATGTGACCTTAAGCAAGGAGCACTGTACTGAATGAGCAATGGCTCTCAAGGGATGCGAACCTGGAGCCCTCCCCCCACAACAGAGTGTCTAAGCTGAGTGGTGGTAGTTACTAAAGTATTGAACAAGCTGGTAACAGAGATACATGCTGAGTCTGGAGAAGGACTAGTCTGTCACACTTAGTCGTAGTTCGGTAAAATGTTGTTTAGTCATAATGAATGAAGTACACCCCTCTGCAATGAGGCTTGGACATTCTACCATAACCAAATCCAATAAACATCACAGTTATACAGAGAGAAGCTTAACTTCATTTATAACTCTACTGCTGTGTCACCAGTAGTTGATAGTAGTGTTTCCTGCTGGGAATCTGACGGCTGAGGTGTAGACTTCTGGGTGGGGAAGCTGCTGTCACTTGGCGAGGGGAACATTTTATGTTTACTTGTAAAGCATGCAGTCATATTGGTCTGAACTGTGAGATGGCTTTTGGAGGCAAGCCCCTTCTCTGCCTATTACAGTTTTGGCTCCGAGGTAGATGTGCATGCCACGAGTTGCACTTCCGATTTTCAAAACAGTAATGGAAAGTGTTCCCATGCTCATTTTTTAATATCAAACATATTGTCATGTTTTGGACAAAGCTTATTTTCAGGCCATATGTTTATCTCAGAATGAATATGCATAACTCGTGCATGCATGGGTTCACAACAGTTTGGGGCCACCTTGCACAGACATGCATTCTCTTGTCTCCATGAAGACCAGAGGCATTGGGTGGGAGAAACTTCAGATGAGCTATGAGATATGAAGCTCAGGCTGAGTAAAATCAAATTCTGATTGAAAAATAACAATAAACAAATGAAAAAGGCAAAAATGGGCAACCTAGATGCAGTCAGCAAGCATTTAGTCTTTGACAGGCATACTGCTCCTAGAGGACCAAAAATAAATACTAAAAACTTACAATGCCCCAATATGAACAGAAAATACTCCCCCAAAATGGAAGGCACTTTTCCTGCTAGAGCAGTTTGGTTTAAATATACAATAATGGATGGGGAACTGTGCTTAATGAGAAATTAATGGTTGCCGAGGTGTGGATGCTACATAAACCCGGTAAGTCAGAGGTTTATTAAAGCATCCACACGAGGCAACCATTAATTTCTAATTTCTTCTTCTATCTTTTATTATTATAATTGCTGGGCAGCAATTTTTCCAGCCCTGAGTCTGAGACACACACACACTGACTCTCTCTCTCTCTCTCTCTCTCTCTCTCTCTCACACACACGCACACACACACACACTCTGTCTCCCTGTTCATCTTTTTTTTTTTTAAAGTAATTTAATTATTGTGACAGTTTTTTTTTTTTTAGGTTTGGGATGTTTCAGCAGATTTGTGTACTGAGATCGCGATAGCGATCTTCTTACCTGAAGATGCAAGGTCGGAGCTGTTCTTGGAGGAGCACGTACGAGGCATTCCCGGCAGCTTTTATGTAGTGGGGCTCTGAAATGCCCATGTAAGTTGTGAATGGCAGGATCAGCGAGATACAAATAGTTTAAAACAGAAATAAAACAGTATTCACCACATCACGCGCATGGTGTGGTGGCTCCTTGCTAAGCGGGAGAAAGGAGTCGCCATGTTTCTGACTATATTTAGCCCGCCCATTAGAAGCGTGGAGCCAATCGGAATGCGGCTCTTCATTTACTGATGTGGCGCGTGTTATAACTGGCTCAGAGTACTGAAAAAATTGCTGGCCAGTTATTATAATACAATAATAAACATCAATAACATCATATGCAAATTCCAACATTGTTTTATTGGAGAAAGTAAAGTAAAAGACAAAGTTAAAAATATCTGTATGCACAAAGCCCCATTGTCATAGCACACATTCAGAATGCATATATAACTGCTGCACTATTTATGCCAGACAACTACACAGTGAATACCAGCAAGTGAACAGCGCTGGTGTTGGCCAGTGCTTGTTTTTTGTTGGTGAGAGGCATGCTTGATCTTGTATCCTTCCTCCCTGAGGCTGAGTGCCTCACCTCTGTGACCCCCCTCAACCCTATGCTGCTCCAAGGGAATAACATCTAATTCTAATGATAATTATTCATGAGCCCAATTCATGCTCTGATTGGCTTCTGTACCAAATGTTAATTCTTTAGATGGTGCATCCAGCAGACTTAGGTTTAATTCCTACAACCTCCACTTGCATACTGAATGACTCAGTAAGCCATTTAAACTCCCCAGTGCTCCCGGGTCACCCCTGAAAACAGGCACTTGTGCCTAGTGGGCCTTACCTGGTTACCAAAGAATAAAACAAAATGTTTGGTACAGCTCAGAATGGTGCATAGGTTTGTAAACATTCTTCCTTTTTTACCCTTACTAACATGATTAGACTTATAATTGCAATATTGCCCTTACACTCATAGAAACACAGAAAACGATGGCAGGAAATGACGCACTGACCTATCCAGTCTGCCTAACACTACTTAATAATCTTGTGACGACCTTAATGGCCATCTTCCCCCCTTTCCCTCCCTCTTTCCACCTTCTTCTGCTCTTATTAGGCCCTTGTGCCTGTCCTACCCATATTTGAATCAACTCACTGTTTTGGGGTAGACCACCTCCTTCAGCAGTCCTTTCCATTTGTCTACCACTCTTTCTGTGTAAAGGTACTTGGAAACATCCCTCCTGAACCATCCACCACCCAGCTTTACTGTGATCCCCCTTGTGTTTGTACTAATGGTGAACAGTTCATTTCACCCTGTTAGTCCCATGGTGATACTTGTATTTTTCCATCATGTCCCCCCTCTCTTTCCTTGTCTCCAGGGTGTACATGTTAAGGTCTTTCAGTCATTTTTCATATGCTTTCTCCCTCTTCCCTTGGATCATCTTGGTCACCTTTTTTCACAGCCTCTGCTCTATCACAATCCTTCTGCAGGTGTGTGCACCAGAACCTTGCACAGTGCTCTAGTTGAGGGCAAACCAAAGATCTATATAGAGGAAGGATCACCTCCTTGTTTCAACTACTGCCTTCCTATGCAACCCAGCATCTTGTTTGCTTCCCCACTGCTTGTTGCACTGTGCTGCAGATTTCAGGCTCTCCAATATCATCTCCTCAGGGTCCTTTTCCTATGTAGTGCCTTTTATTACCACTTCCTCCATCAGATATTGTGTTCCAGGCTCTTGTTCCTGATATTCATTACCTTGCATTTCTTGTCTTTAAATCTCTCAGCTGCTATATCCTGGACCACTTTTCAAGTACAGTATGCCCAGTTCCTCCCTCATTGCTCTGATCCCAGCTTCATTGTCCACTCTCCCGCAGATCTTGGTGTCATCAGTGGCAGATCTTTCCTAAGATGTGCCTTGAGCCAGCAACACCCCCAGCCAGACACTGATCTCTAGAAAATGCCTGGTTGTTTGAACATTATTGCAGAAATCTGCTCATGAACCCCAGGTTTCCAGGGGATAGTGGGAAAGGCAGTTCTACTAGTCCTATTCCTTGCACAAGAACATTTTAAAATATAAAGAACAGAGTACAGGTGGGGGTCACAGTTACTGGGAAAATTGTCTTCATTCACTTATTAAAGGTAAATCAGTATATGGAGGTTGTGGCGAGAGAGAGATGTTACCTAAGGCATTTAAGGGGCCATAAGGGGAAAGCCATAAAAATTTTGGCCTGAACAAGAAGGCTTAGAGGGGACATGATCTCAGTCTTCTGCAAAGTCAGGGGTATTGACAAGATCAGACAATGATGTTTGGTTGGGTGTCTTCTAGCAGGACAGAGGGGATTGCCCTGAAGTCCAGGGGTGGTAAATTTAGGGGTAACAGCATGAAACACTTCTTTTTCTAGTTGGTGGTATACCTAGGGAAGCGTATAGCAGTGGAGACAGTGGACATAAAGACAGTGTAGGCTTTCAGGGCAAGTCTGGATCCATTTCTGCTAGCTATTGGAATCACTGGATACCCTAGGAAAAAGAGTGGGTTAAAAACACCCTTAAGATAAGACATATACATGTTTGCACAGCATACTCACTCATTCCTGTTCATGAAGCAGAGGGAAGATATGATATAACTGGAGACCCATTCTGATCCTAAATTATTGTCACTATAGAAAGTTTTTATTTTTCTTTCTGACAGTCAAAATGTGGAATATGAGCAACAAAACCATAGTGAGGTCAGCCAGGATGCAACACTCTGTGATAAACATGTCACACTTTCCTGCGAGAGAAATTGAAGTAATAGCCATTAGATTACATTGTGTTCTAGCAGTATTATACAGCATGCCACTAGCAGAAATTGTGACAAGAGTATTGCATCCTGAAACAAGAGTGTTGCATCCTGTAAACCTCATATGATTCTCTTAAGTTAATTTCAGACAGTTATATTACTTTAAGTTGATGTGGTTCCATATGGAAATAATATCATGGAGCTCTTGCAGCTGCATTTTTTAATGGAATAAGGATATAATTACTGGTCATCAATTTTTTTAATGGGATGACCAAGTTGATATTTGCCTTAATAACCCACTGGTTATTACAGCATTCACGTGTTGTGTCTGTCAGAACTTTGCAGTCCCTCATTGGCTCTCTGCTGTCTATGTGGGAGGGCTTAAAAGTTCCAAAAACATGGCGGCTCTGTCTCTCAGTTACTGAGGAGCTGCCACCAGGATCCACCAGACTCATCTATCTTTGTAATTTGTGCGGTTGTTTTTATTTTTATTTTACTTGCTATCTACCTCTACATTTAAAATAAAGATGTATCCGCTTGACCCTGCACTTCTTCCTCATTGGACACAGTCAGTGCAAGCTACAACAGTTCCGTGAGTGAGTTGGGTGACTTGTGGGATCCTGACTGCAAACTGTAAGTTAAAAAAAAACTCAGAGAAATGGCAACAAATACAAAAAACGCTAACAAAAGGGAAGTAGGGAGGTAGAGACAGAGTGCGTGTGTGTGTGTGTGTGTGTGTGTGTGTGTGTGTGTGCGCTCTTTAATAAACAATGACAGTTCTGAATCAGTAAAATAAAAACAGTGTCTTACAGGCTACTAAAGAGTAACTTTTAATGAAGGACTTCTAGATCAGTATCACATTTTCATACCAAACAGTATCATATTTTCTTATCAACATCTCCATAAAGTCTGCTAGTGTGTCATGTGACCTCAGAAGTCTGGCTGGAAAAAAATTGCTGACCAGCAATTATATAAAATAAAAGATGGGAAAGTGTGTTGAAAACTCGAATTTAAAGTACACCCTTGGTGTGGAATGCTTTAATAAACCCATTGGGATTCTGCCTTGGGGTTTATGTAGCATCCCACACCTCAGGTGTGCATTAAAGTCACATATCACACACTTCCCCATCCTCTATTCTCTATATAATTCGACTGTGGGGCCTAGTCAGCTCATTGCATGGACAATAAGGGATATGCTGTCATATCCTCTTACTGAATTGTGATCCTTGCCTCTTCTTGAAATAAGGCTTGCTATATGGGCCAACCATAATTTACTGTACTACAGAGGACTTGGTCAACGTCATTTTAAAATTCATGAAATAAAGAATACATAATAAAAAAAAATCTGCTCCACTGAACAACCAAAACAGGTAACAACACTAATCAAGAAAACTGGTGCACCCACTTCCCAAGAGAACACAGTGTACTACAGTATCAGAATTGTGCAACATCCATGAAATTCACTCCACAAGGTAATTTGCAGATTTTGTGGATTTCGTGAAGCGATTGACAGAAATTTGCGGCCGCGAATTTCGCAGATTATGTTGTGAAATGTGAAATTTCACCCACAAATTTTACACTTCTCCCACAAAATTCATGCTTAAGTGACAGATATTCATGAAAATTTCATGCAAATCATGTGAATCGAAGTTTCGAAGGTCAGCCAAAGCTTCTCGAATTCTGCAAAGTGCAAATTGTCAGTGCTTTATGGGAAATTTGTTGGTGACGTTTAACTTCGCAACATCTCTATATAGTATGTACACAAAAAAGATGCTGGTTCCTTTGTATTACTTAGCAGATGTCTTCACAGGAGCACAGGCACTTGTGCCTAGTAGGCCTTACCTAGTTACCAAAGAATAAAATAAAACAAATAGATGAGTATGTGGCAAGATAAGGCCATATATTATTGTTTTGAGTCACGTTTAATATAACTTTATGTATATTATGCCTTAAAGAGGTCCGTGGAGGGCCAGTGTAAGTGCAAGGGATCATTGGTACAGGAACTTGGGCCACGTAGACAGATGTGATTTTCTGTCACTGAGCAAAGAAGCTGTTTGTTGCTAGCCAGTAACTGGAGTTAATTAAATTATCTAAAAGGAGATAAAAGAATAATCAAGCCTAGCTGGAAGGCCAGGTAGGCCAATTTGCTTGTGAAAGGCCAGCGCCTCAGGAAGAGACAGAATGTCTGGCCTCCTATTATATCTGCAGGGCTACAGTCAGCTAATCTCATTACAAACTGAATAGGTTAGCCATTTATATAAATAGCTGTATTTAGGGTTGATTAACTACAACCATCTCCCAGGAAGGAGACGCTGGAATGTTCCCCAGAAAATCTGGTTTGAGCTGGCTAATCTCATGTGTTTTTTTTCTATATTTAGAAAACTGCATATCTGTGTTATTGCAATAAAATACTGAACTTTGATTGGTTGGGTAACCATGTAAACTGAAATGCTAGCTAATTGCAGGGCAGCCACTATCCACTGGACCTGCCCTTTTGAACCTCTTTAAAACCAGGATGCAGAGGGGTATCTGGGCCTTTTGTTGCCTTTTTGCTTGAAGCCTGTGGGGCCCTCTCTGCCTGTCTGTTGGGAGGACAGAGACAATTTCTCCTGGATTACTGAGAGCCAAGACTTCAACTACTACACTTCTAAGGACACTTTTGCACATCAAAATTCCAACTAAAGACTCAAGGTAGACTTTTAACCTCAGAGTTTAAAGTGTAGATTGTTATGTATACTTTCCTTTTATTTTCAATATCCTGTAACCAATCTCCAGATTATTTTGCCTTTATGTTATTTACAGTTTTCTAATTAATTTAATTAGTAATGCCTTTGGCCTCTTTTACAATAATTCTGCCTATGTTGTTTGTGTGTGCTGCCTGGGTAAGAGTTGTTCAGACTATACTACACCTGTGTGATCACTTAAGGGTCAAAACACTACCAAAAGTGAAGTACTATTATGGACTTTGTGATGAAAGGAGGGGAGGAAATACGAAGGGTATCAAGAGGAGCCTGTGGGGTTTTGAACCGAGGACTACATTTCTGGGAAAAGACACAGTAATAGGGTGTATAGGGTCTCCTGAAGCCTATACATGCCCATGGCTTTTTGGTTCATGGTGCAGTGGCAGAGGGAGTTCTACCCCAGGAACAGACTCAATACTGTATTTGTATCCTCTTGCATGGAGAAAGGGTATCTCTGAGCCTATACTCCCCCAGTCACAACAGGGGTTCACTGTGAAGCAGAGAAACCCACACCATGGGTGTGGACTTGTGACAGATTTGGTGAGCAGTGATGCGATTGTCAAACTGTTTGAACAACCACACACAAAGAGGGGATAAAATTGGAAAAGGGAAAATTGGTTGCAAAGATATAGTTCCCTACCCTGTTCTGTTTTATTTTTGGCTGCAAGTAAAAGACAGACTAGTGGTAGTGTAGGGAAGAAACATGACCTCCAAGTACAGTGACTACACTGCAAAAGAGGTGAATCAGCTGTGCCAGGAAAGAGGGGTCCAGAATGAGGGGAGAAAGCAAAAATAACCTCATGGAGGGTCCTGTGGCAGCTGATGAGTAAGGCTGTAATTTTGTCATGGAGAAAAATAGGCAATTTCACAGCATTTCATGGTCCAAAATTAGATATTTACTTGAACAGAAGAACCACGCTGAGATGTGCTCCAACTGATCTTGTGCTTCTGGTGCAACACCGCTTCTGATTTGTAAAATATTCCACAAACTATTATTTTGTAAAGAAGGTCTCATTTTTTTATTGTTCAAAGCCCTTTCTTATCTAGCCATAACTTTCAGCCAACCTGACTGACCACTCTGAGGGAGACACAGAGACACACAGGAATTGGGGAGCACTGATGCAACATGCTTATCCGGTAAGGCTACATTGGAAAGGCAAAGATGGAATACCTATACTAAATTGAAAATACATGTTATGTAGCTCTGCTTGTGAGCACATAGTAGCCCATAGCAGCAATTTCCAAAGAAGAGCAGACTGATACCTGAATCTTTGTTTTACTTGGATTTTCATCACTACTATTTCTTTAGATTGTGAGTAAATCGGGACTTTTCTCCGGTTTGCTTCATTAACAAGTCTTCTACTTGCGTTCAATGACTTTTACTTTAATTATTTGTCTTCTGATTCAAGACATATTTATTTATCTCGGTGCTGTACATATCAAAAGTAGTATTCTGTGTTTGAGGCATTTTCACGGAGGACTACCGATTTCATGGTAATTGTGAAATCCATGACCCCTGTGAAATAATTACAGCCTTACCAATGAGCAAGCGATTGCCCAGGACCTCGAGTCACATCTGGTGACTGAAAGGGACCAGACCTTGGGCATGGGGTGCCAAGGGACATAGCAGTGTCCATTCCCAAGGAGGAGGACAGTGACACCAAAGAGAACCCAGAGCCACAGGGCCAGGGGAAGGCCACCACAGAGCTGGAGCTAGAGGGGATCAGACTGCAGCTGGAGCTGAGGAAATTGGAGCTGGAAATCAAGCACAGAAAGTTTGAAGCACAGCAGCAGAGGGAGTTCGAGCAGAAGAGGCTTCAACTGGAGATGCAGGAAAAAGAAAACCAATGTCAGAGAGAGGCCAAGGAAAGGAAAAAAAAACAGCTTCAGAGAGAGGCTGAGAGAGAGAGGAAAAAGAGTGCCACAGTGAATTCAAACTGGAGAACTTGAGACTCCAACGACCAGTGCCAGAGGAGGTAAGTGGCAGGGATAGACCTGAAATTCCAGGGCTGGGGTATAAATTAAGTTCCAAAATAATAGCAGAATTTAAAGAGGAGGAGGATATGGCTGCATTTTTGAATTAATTTGAAAATGTCTGTATCCAGGCCAAGGTACCCAGGCAGTCCTGGAGCTTCCAGCTATCCCCGCTACTTACTGGTAAAGGGCATGAGGTGCTAGGCAAACAGGACAATGATGATAGCCAATACTATGAGAAACTTAAAGCTGCTTTACTTAAAAAGTATGATCTGACTCCTGAGGCCTACAGGGTAAAATTCCATATACTCCAAAAAAGCCCTGACATGAGCTTTGAAGAACTAGCCACAAAGCAACAGCAGTTTTTAAAGTGTTGGTGAAGGGGTGGTGGAAGCAAACTCGGTGGTAAAAATTGAGGAAGTTATACTTTAGAACAGTTCTTTTGGGCTTGCCCAGCGAAGCTGAAAACCTGCTGGAGGACCAGGATCCCAAAGTAGCACAGCAAACTGCTGAGCTCTTGAATCGCTATGCCAAGAACCGGCATGCTCTAAAAGTAAGTGGGGGAGTAGGTGCTGCAGCACAGAAAGGGAAAAGTGAGCCTTCAAGGCAGCTAAAATCCTCAATGTCTCTGCAGAAAGGGGGAAGCCCCAAGTTACCCAAAAAGGATTTCCTGGGAAAAAAGAATGATGAATGCTGGTTTTGTAAGCAGCCAAGGCATCTAGCTAGACAGTGTCCTAAAAAGGCACAGAGTGGACTAAGTGTTTCCCTGAAAGGAGATAGGTGCACTGAGTATCCCTGAGAGTATGCCTGTGAACATGAGGGAGCACATACACACGGTTACTGTAAATGGGATGCAGACCCATGACTTAAGGGACATAGGGGCATCTCTTACCCTGGTAAAAGGGGATTTGGTTGAGCCTGAACAGCTTGTACTTAATCAATTTGTCACTGTAAGGGGATTCACAGGGGAGGAAAAATCCCTGCCACTAGCTAGTGTTCTGGATTGGGGTGAGACAGAAGAGAGGGTACACAAAGTGGCAGTGGCAGACAGCCTCACTCTGGATGTGATTACAGGGAATAATATACAGCAGGGGTTGGTGTGTGCAGTTACCCACAGTCAGATGGCTAAGACCCCTTGTATTTCCCTTAACCCTACAGAAGCACCTGTGGAGGAGAATAGGAGGCTGGTTCCCCAGCCTGTGTCTCCTGATATGGAGAATAGTGAAAGGGAGGTAGGACTTTCCCAATAAGCCATTAACAAAACAGCTACAGAATGTTACTCTGAGGAGGGAGAAGTAACCATTGGTCAGACGAATAGGGATGGCAGTGACTCTGAATGCCCTGGTGCTAGTGCTATGGACCTCAGTTTAAGAACTGGGGGGGTCATGTCCCATGCTTTGGGAAAATGTGAAGATTTTCAAGCTGCTCAGAGGACTGACCATAGTTTGGAGAGGCTGAGGGCTTGTGCAGAATCTGATGGGACACAGAGAGGTGACATAAGACATGGGGTATTATGGGACAACGGACTGTTGCATACACAGGATGTGAGGGCAGAGGGAGGGGTGATGGACAGGCAGCTTGTCATTCCCCAGGAGTTTTGCGAGTAGTTGCTCAAGGTCACTCATGATATCCCCATGTCTGGACATCTGGGAATTGCATGCACCATGCAGCGATTGGCTCAACTTCACCCAGCAGGTGAAGGAATATTGCAGGTCTTGTCACCAGTGCCAACAGATAGGGAAGGCAGGTGGTAAAACAAAAGCTGCCCTACTTCCCTTGCCCATAGTGGAGGAACCATTTCAGAGGGTAGGAATGGATACTGTGGGACCCTTAAATGTCCCAAGCTCCTCTGGAAAAAGGTATTTCCTGACAGTGGTCGATTATGCCACCCAATACCCAGAGGCAGTCACACTGTCCTCCATTAAGGCACCCAAAGTGGCAGACACCTTGCTAGGGATTTTCACCCATGTAGGGTTTCTGCAGGAGGTTATATCTGATTGAGGGGCTAACTTCATGTCAGACCTGATGAAATCTTTGTGGGAGAAGTGTAGGGTGGTGCAAAAATGCCAATGGACTCGTGGAAAAATTCAATGTTACCCTAAAAGCAATGCTCCAAGCATTTGCGGAACAGAATGGAAGGAACTGGGAGAAATACCTTCCCCACCTGTTGTTCACATACATGGAGGTGCCCCAGAGTCTGACAGGGTTCTCCCCCTTCAAACTCTTATATTGACATAGAGTGCGTGGGCCCCTAGACTTGATCCGGGAAGACTGGGAAGGCAAGCACGCCACTCAGGGAACTCCCATAGTAGAGTATGTCCTTAGGCTGAGGGAGAAGCTTAAGGAGCTTATGGGGAAGGCTCAATGCAACCTGCCAGCTGTCCAGCAGAAGCAAAAAGCCTGGTACATTCACAGAGCCACAGCTCACTCATACAGCACAGGCTAAGAAGTAATGGTCCTCATTCCAGTATGGAAGGACAAGCTGCAGGCCAAGTAGGTGGGACCATACAAGGTAGTCCGACAGGTATATGACGCCAATTACATTGTAGAACTGCTTGACAGGAGACATACCCATTAAATGTACCATGATAATATGATGAAGCCATATGTAAATAGGGTCGACATGGTGTTTGCTGTTTGTAATCCTGGCGAGGGGACGGACAAAGAAGACCCCCTCCTGGACTTGCTAGAGGAAAGCAAGTGGGAGTCATCAGTGGAGACAATCAAGCTGTCACCCCAGTTGACCCCAGAACAGAGCCAGGAAGTGAGGGAGGTCTTACAGGACTTTGCCCCTTTATTTATGGCAAAGTCTGAACTAATCCACTTAGCGACCCATGATGTGGACACAGGGATGCAAGCACCCATACAACAGACTGTTTACTGGGTGTCTGAGGCCATCCTAAAGAACATTAAGAGGGAGGGAGGGAGGTGGAGGAAACGTTGGAGTTAGGGGTAATCCAGAAATTTCCCAGTCTCTGGGCCTCGCCCATAGTCCTCGTCTCCAAGCCAGATGGCTCTACGCACTTTTGTGTGGACTATTGTGGACTCAGTGCAGTCATGTAGTCCAATGCCCACCCAATGCCCTGGACAGATGAGTTGTTGGGACAAATTGGGCAGAGTGACCACTGGCAGGTGGAGTTGACTGCCAGAGCTAGGGAATGACAGGATAACATCATTACTGTACATAATCATGGATCCACATCAAGTCCACGGGTGCACATTTAGCGCATAACATATTACGCACTATAAAGCATTAAAGTTGGAAATGCTAAGGGGATATAGCAGTGCGGGCTTCCTCCACGTGTGTGGAGTGCTTTAACTGCAGGGATGTCATAGCACATTGGATTTTAAATGGTTGCAGTCTGTTACTGCGTGCTGTATCCTGAGCAGGCAATGGGGAAGATAGAGTGATTCACTGATTCACTGATTGTGCTTGCTACAGCCAGAAGACAAGGGTACGAATACAGCAGCTGTGATGTCTATGTGGTCTGTGTTGTGCCAGCCACATGCCCCCTCTGAGTTTCATCCCCCCCCCCGAGTAGGAATAACAAAGCCCCCTCAAGCTCTGACCCCTCTGAGGTCCACCCCCAAGTAGCATCCACCAGATCCAGCTGCGTCCCTCCCAGGTTGCAGCTCCAAAGTGCTTGTGTGTGTGTGCTGTGGGATTGTTCACCACTATTGCTCTGTGCGCTGATTAGAGTCACAATCTTTGGCCAGTGCAGTATGTTGTGTTTGGCAGTTTTACTACGTGGTGCTTTACTGCGCTGCATTGGATGTCGGTGAGTTGTCGTAGATCCCATAACCATACAACTACTCAAAACATTTATAAACCTTCAGTTTAAAAAGCTAAGTAAAAGTATTAACAGATAACATAGTTGTCAAGAGGATAATATGACAATTGAAGGCTAGACTTGCATGCCAGGGAGTATTACTTGGTATTACTCAGTTTTGCAAGGGTGGAAGTAGGCACTGGGCCCATCAAGACCACCCTACCCATGGCTGGTGGGGTGTATTAAATATCTGTCCCTAAAAGGAATTTATCCAGTTCATTTTTATATCTCCAAAAGTTATTAATTTCCACAATATTTTGGGGCAAGGAATTCCATAGTGTGATTGCCCTAATTGTAAAGTAGTATCTACGCTTATTTGTGGATGCCCTTGGGATGTGAATCTGCCTACTATGGCATCTCATGTTTTTAGGTTTATCTGCAAATTTAATATTACACTCATTCATGAGTTTGCTATCATTTAATATACGGTATTAAATAGTAATAGTAAATCACCTCAGTTCCTTCTTAAATGTAGATCATACAGACCTAGAGCAGTTAGCCTATCTTCATATGATAAGTTTTTAACTCTTGGGGTCTGATTCTCAAATGGGCTGTGTCTGACGCAAGCTGCAGCAAACAGCAGCTTGTGCTGATGCCCCCTGCACTAGGGACCCTGCACTCAATTCAGGTACAGAAGGCGTCCAGGTGCCTAAGTCCCCTTACATGAGGCAGTGCCCCCACATGCATCTAACACAAGGCACATGGAAGGGGTGTGCCACAAGCCCCTTGTGTCAATGTCCAGCTGGTCCCCCTTATCCCCGATGATCCCAGCACAGACCAATTACCCTCCCAGTGGTGGTCAGCCCCCCACCAAACTAGAGTACCACCCATCCCTCAGAGCAGGGGACCAGGAGCCTCCGCACACCTCCGTGGCCGGTCCCGACTGACTGGAATATGCAGCGGAATGTACAGTGTACATGGTAATATTAGCGTGTACACGTACAGTCCGCTTGCACATTCCGGGATCAGTCAGGCCTAGCCGCAGAGGTGTGCGGAGGGCTATGCTGGTCCCCTGCTTTATCTGGGGATGGGGTGGGCACTACCTGTTTGGGTGGGGGGGTACAGGACCTACAGTGCATGGGCATATGCCATACGTCTGCATGGTGGGGACACCTAGGGGTCTGGTGCATAGTCAGGGAGGGCCATGAAAGGGATTCGGAGGGAGAGGGTGCCCTGTATTGCCATGGGGCACTTCATGGATGGGGTTTGCTGCATATGGGGTGCATGTGGGGCACATTGTGGTTGTGGAGGTGGGACCTGCAGCACCTAAGCTACCACAGCTCACCCAGGGGAGAGATGTCTAAGTCCCCTTATGCCAGCCCTGGCTGGTCTAAGGGCACTTAGACTTTCTCTGACCGGGTGATGTCTGTGAATAGCAAGCTGCAACTTGCATTGGTGCAGTCCACCTAGTGCCCTGTCATAGCACATTGCAGAGCACAGGGCTGGCGCAATCCCTGTTTGGGGCAGGCAGCCTGAAGTCGACGCAGGCCACTTTTGTGGTGCACCTTGCACCATCTTTGTTGGCATAGGCACCTTGTGTCAGATGCAGAGCTTTGAGAATCGGGCCCTTGGTATTAACTTGATGGTCCTTCTCTGCATACTTTCTATATTTTTTTTATCCTTGTTAAGATAGGGGGCCCAAAAGGAGACTGCATAGTTTGTATGCGGTCTGATAAAAGATTTATAAAGTGGGAGGATGCAATTTTCATTCCTTGTTATCTTTTAATAGAAGCTAAAATACGATTCCTTACCTGAGGTACTTTTCTACAATGATCACCTGGTATGAAAAGATTATTAGCAATGACACCCAGATCTTTTTCAGATTTAGCTGTTTTAATGACAATACCATTCAGTGAATAACTAGCATTATGGTTTTTTGACCCCAAATGAATAACTGAACATTTGTCAACATTAAATGTCATAGAAACATAGAATCTGTCTGCAGATAAGGACCATACGGCCCACCTTGTCTGCCCATTTCCCTACTTGGTTTTGCAATCCCTACTGTTATCTGGACTGCCTTTCCCCTGCTCCGCTGTATCGCAGGGTGCCTTTATGCTTATCCCATGCACTTTTGAATCCCTGTGTTGTTTTCACTTAAACTACCTCCACTGGTAGGTTGTTCCATGTATCCACCATCATCTCTGTGAAAAAAATACTTCCTAGCCTTCCCCCTAAGCCTCCCTCCCTCCCTCCAGCCTCATGTTATGTCCCCTTGTCCTTGTGCACTTTCTTCTCTGAAATATGCTCCCCTCCTGTACCCTGTTTATTCCTCTAAGGTATTTGAAATAGGGTTGTCAGAACTAGTTCTTTAAAGATTTGAACACTCCTCGAACCCTGGTGTTCGAGTTCTAACTTAGAACTCGAACACTAAGGTTTGCAAAGGGTTGAATCACATGAGCAGACAGTTGTCTGTTTGTGCTTGTAGAGCGTTATACCCCATGCACGGGTCGTGTGGGGTCGGTAAAGCGCGAGCCGCGGGATCTGTGGGGGTATTTAGGCAGTTGTGCCACGAGGAGGAGCGCCATTTGCTGAGGATCGGAGCAGAGGCAGCAGCAGCCTAGCTAAACTGTACTACTAGCGGTAGCGGTCAGCGTACCGCTACTCTTGTCCAATACTGGCCGCTTCCATCATTCATTTTCCTGTGAGACCGAGAACCAGAGAAAAGCTGAAAAAAGCTCAAAATCGGGTGGGAGTGGGACTAGGGGGAGGTTCAGGACAGGTGGAGGGATTAATCAAGAATTGGGAAGGGACTGGGGAATAGGGAGGGATCGAGGCGAGATCAATCAATATCAGGACTGGAGGAGGACTCAGGAGGACTCGAGAGAGAATAAAAAAATAAGAAGAAGTGAAGAACCTTTGTGAAATGTGATTATTTGAAACTGCAGCACTGCTCAGTCAGTGGTGCACACTGCACACCAGCAGCTGCCAGCAACAAGCATACAAGGGGACAAAAAAGGCAAATAAATCTGAACCCTTCCCAGTGTAGTGTGTGTGTCACAGAGAGAAGCCCAGTGTGTGCCCCTTGACTGCACTGTACCCTACCCAGTGTGTGTTACAGAGAGAAGCCCAGTGGCCAGTTGTGTGGTGGCATTAACCTTACATGACAGAAACGTAGCAATATAATTCTCATTCCCTGGGTTGCATATGTGACTCCGTCTCCTGTGGTCAGCCCATCACCCTGCTGCTGTGTGCCCCTTGACTGCACTGTACCCTACCCAGTGTGTGTGTTACAGAGAGAAGCCCAGTGGCCAGTTGTGTGGTGGCATTAACCTTACATGACAGAAACGTAGAACTATAATTCTCATTCCCTGAGTTGTTGGTTATGTATGTGACTCTGTCTCCTGTGGTCAGCCCATCACCCTGCTGCTGTGTGCCCTTTGACTGCACTGTACCCTACCCAGTGTGTGTTACAGAGAGAAGCCCAGTGGCCAGTTGTGTGGTGGCATTAACCTTACATGACAGAAACATAGAAATATAATTCTTATTCCCTGGGTTGCATATGTGACTCCATCTCCTGTGGTCAGCCCATCACCCTGCTGCTGTGTGCCCCTTGACTGCACTGTACCCTACCCAGTGTGTGTGTTACAGAGAGAAGCCCAGTGGCCAGTTGTGTGGTGGCATTAACCTTACATGACAGAAATGTAGAACTATAATTCTCATTCTCTGAGTTGTTGGTTATGTATGTGACTTCATCTCCTGTGGTCAGCCCATCACCGTGCTGCTGTGTGCCCCTTGACTGCACTGTACCCTACCCACTGTGTGTGTTACAGAGAGAAGCCCAGTGGCTAGTTGTGTGGCGGCATTAACCTTACATGACAGAAACGTAGAAATATAATTCTCATTCCCTGAGTTGTTGGTTATGTATGTGACTCTGTCTCCTGTGGTCAGCCCATCACCCTGCTGCTGTGTGCCCTTTGACTGCACTGTACCCTACCCAGTGTGTGTTACAGAGAGAAGCCAAGTGGCCAGTTGTGTGGTGGCATTAACCTTACATGACAGAAATGTAGAAATATAATTCTCATTCCCTGGGTTGCATATGTGACTCCATTTCCTGTGGTCAGCCCATCACCCTGCTGCTGTGTGCCCCTTGACTGCACTGTACCCTACCCAGTGTGTGTTACAGAGAAGCCCAGTGGCCAGTTGTGTGGTGGCATTAACCTTACATGACAGAAACGTGAAATATAATTCTCATTCCCTGGTTGCATATGTGACTCGTCTCCTGTGGTCAGCCCATCACCCTGCTGCTGTGTGCCCTTGGACTGCACTGTACCCTACCCAGTGTGTGTGTTACAGAGAGAAGCCCAGTGGCCAGTTGTGTGGTGGCATTAACCTTACATGACAGAAATGTAGAACTATAATTCTCATTCTCTGAGTTGTTGGTTATGTATGTGACTCCATCTCCTGTGGTCAGCCCATCACCGTGCTGCTGTGTGCCCCTTGACTGCACTGTACCCTACCCACTTTGTGTGTTACAGAGAGAAGCCCAGTGGCTAGTTGTGTGGCGGCATTAACCTTACATGACAGAAATGTAGAAATATAATTCTCATTCCCTGAGTTGTTGGTTATGTATGTGACTCTGTCTCCTGTGGTCAGCCCATCACCCTGCTGCTGTGTGCCTTTGACTGCACTGTACCTACCCAGTGTGTGTTACAGAGAGAAGCCCAGTGGCCAGTTGTGTGGTGGCATTAACCTTACATGACAGAAATGTAGAAATATAATTCTTATTCCTGGGTTGCGATGTGACTCTGTCTCCTGTGGTCAGCCCATCACCTTGCTGCTGTGTGCCCCTTGACTGCACTGTACCCTACCCAGTGTGTGTTACAGAGAGAAGCCCAGTGGCCAGTTGTGTGGTGGCATTAACTTCACATGACAGAAATGTAGAAATATAATTCTCATTCCCTGGGTTGCATGTGACTCTGTCTCCTGTGGTCAGCCCATCACCCTGCTGCTGTGCACCCCTTGATTGCTATGTGTATGCCTATGCCCAGCAGCCCAATCATTCTGTAAGCCTTGAACCTGGGATCCTTTAGTTGCAAGCTGTCATATTCTTCAATTACTTTCAGTCCACAGTATCACAGTGTCACACAACCAAAATAAAATTTTGGAGTTGTAGCCAGCGATCACAGATCACATTGCTTTGTTACACAGGAATTGTTTGGGTGTGGGTGTGTTCACCGCAGTACACTGGTAGTACTGGTACTTACTGTCTGTTATGGCTGACACCAACATAGATGAAGCATCTAGTGCTGGTGTTGGAGCAGGTGTTGGTGGTAGTGGTAATCCTGGTGCTAGCAGAAATAACCAAAATGTTTCACGGATAAAAATTCAACAAACAGCAAATGAGCAACAGTGAAGTGTGGTAAAGGGGACCTTTAAGAAAACCTGTACAGCTGCTGGGGTCACACGGAGAGGCACCATAAGGTATGCCATTCATGCTGTTAAGATCCCTGTGACTAGCAGCAATAATGCAAGTGACAGTGAGTCCTCTCTGACTCAGACAGTAGCTCTTTGTCTCAGTCCGACACTGTTGTGTCTCATGACAAATCATTACTTCCTCAACAAAGTGAAATGAGCAAGTCTGCTGACAATGAATCAGGTAGTGCACTTGCAAATACATCCAGCACTGTTGGCAATGAAAAGGACATATCCATTGAATCCACCACTTCTGTGCTGGCCAGCAATGAAAATCCATCAGAGTCTTCTGCCCACTCTTCTAGCACCAAGGAGCATGTCCCAGGTTCTGTTAGGACAGGTGAAAAGACACAAACAGTCTTTAGCTATCTTCCTAGCACTCGAACAAAATCTGTCACATCTGAGGTGTGGAATTATTTCTCTGTCAGGAAAACTGATCCATGCAGAGCAATTCGTTCCCTGTGTAAACAGAGTGTAAGCCGTGGTAAAGTTGTGTCATGCCTTGGCACTACAGCTCTTAAACGCCATCTGAAAAAGCATTCGGTTTTGCTTGATTATCCAAAACCCATGTCCTCCATCTTCCAGACCGCACGTGAGAAGGGTCAGGAATCTGAAATTGATACTGAATTGTCTGAACTTGATGCGGCAGAACCACTGCCAGCCCTAGGATCACTGTTACCACTAATGCCAGCACCATTAGTACCAGTTGCACATCCAGTGATTGCACTGAATGTATAAGTCCTGTCCACCACCTCTGCCCATCTGCCCATCGAAGCACGGTGTATAATAAACCAGCAGGGACATGTTGCAAACAGCTAACACTGTCTCAGGCATTTGAAAGGAAGAATACCTTTACTATAAATCATCCAAAGACCCTTCATCTTAATCACCGAATTGGTGAACTGTTAGCCGGAGCCCTTCTCCCATACTCTTTGGTAGATCATGAGGATTTTAGGGAGCTCATGACATTAGCAGAGCCTCGTTACAATGTTCCTCATCGAAGGTACTTTTCCTATGTTGAAATACCAAACATTTATCAGGCTTTAAAAGCGACAGTGATGCTTGCACTTAAAACTGTGGAGGGTGGGGTTATTCATGTCACAACAGATATGTGGACCAGCACTCAAAGCATAGATTATATGTCCCTACCGCTCATTGGGTCACGTTTTTCTGTGCTTCTTCAAAACAAAGACACACTAAAGATGCTGCTGCATATAAAGAAGTTTGGGCAAAGTCATACTGCTGCAAACATCTTGCAGGAACTAAATGACCTCCTTGGACGAATGGGTTTATTCTCATGGTCTAAATGTGGCTTCATAGTAAGTGACAATGGAGCCAACATCTTGAAAGCAGTACAGGATGGAGGATTTCTGCATGCTTCTTGCTTTGCACATTGCTTACACTTAATTGTCATGGGATTTCTCAGCAATGAAACACAAGTGGATGGTATGATTGCTGTTTGCAAAAAAATTGTGACTCACTTTTCACATTCCACCAAGGCTATACGGACATTGTCCGAACTGCAAAAAAAACACAAGCTGCCCCAGCAAAAGCTGATTCAAAATGTTTCCACTCATTGGAACTCAATGCTTTATATGCTGCAGCACCTCTTGGAGCAAAAGCAAGCTGTACATGATTACTGCTCCAGTTACATTGTTGGAGATGGCACTATGCTGTCTGTGCTGCAGTGGAAATTAATGGAGACAGTGTGCTGTATCCTAGCTCCTTTTGAGACAGCTACAAGGGACATGTCTTCTGAAGGTGCATCTCTGAGTCAGGTTATCCCACTCATAATGATCATTTCACATCATCTTAGTGTTCTAAATCTAGAAATAGAAAAAGACAGATCTGAAGCGCAGACAACATGTCGCCTGTATCATGGGAATCTCGTAAAGAGAATGAGCGAGCGCCAAAACCAATGACAAATTAGTTGCAATGATGAAATCAAAACACTACATCCTTGCAACTTTCTTAGATCCCAGGTTCAAGGCTATACATCTTCCAAAAACAGATGATATAGAGCAGTACAAATGTATGTTGCTAGATGAGCTGCAGCACTCACAGGAGTCAAACACAGACACGCACAGTACCCTCAGGTTGTCATCCCCACAACATGCAAGTTCATCTTCACAAAAGTATACAGAACTGGAAAAGTCACCAAACATTAACAGTAGTTGTTCCACAACTTCCACTTCTTCAACCCTTAGTAGCAAGCTAAATTTGTGGCAAAACCTTTCCCAAAATGCTGCCATACCAGCTTCTGCTGATTCCTCTTCTGAGCAGACTCTGTCCATCATGGTAGACAGTTACCTGCAAGAACTGCCTATTCCTATTGATGCATGCCCTTTTGAATACTGGAGATCAAAAAAGTCAATTTGGACAGAGCTGTATGATGAAGCCTGTAAATATCTTGGTTGTCCTGCAACAAGTGTCTCTTCAGAACGCATGTTTAGTACAGCTGGCAATATTGTGACAGACACCAGAAAATAGGTTGCTGCCAGAAAATGTACACACGTTAACTTTTATTAAAGTTAATAAGTCAAGATTTTCGTATCCCTACAAGAGTATACAAACTGATCCTGAAGTGATTGATGTTGTGGATGTTGATGGTGATGACAACTCAGATGGTGGTGGCTGGTAAATACTGTGTGGACAGAGACTCTCTGCACCAAAAAGGAAACTTTACAGACTTGATGACTTTGGTTGTTGTCTCTCTCCTTCTCGATCTACTACCTTGGACTATATACCCCTAAAACTTTCACCATTTCATGGCAAACTGCTTTGTAGCTAGGGTCTAAACTAAAAGTCAACAAGTTTTATATACAGGGCAATTTTAACATCAGTGGGAACAGGCCCAAATTTGGCATAAAGGGACACTGTCACGTCAATCCTTTCCGTATCATATTATTTTTAGTTAAAGTGCAAACATATATTTTTGATTTACCTTCTGTGACTTTGTGGTGCATCAGTATGGGCTGGGACAGGAGACGGTCTATTTTTCAATTTTAAAGAGGACAAAACAATGAGTTCTAATTGGTAGCTGTTTATTATTTTTCAATTACAGAAATGTTAGCATAAACGAAAAATGGATGCTAGTACAGGTGAGGGTTGTGGGTTGGTTTTAACATGGGTGTAAGGTGGCATGGGTGCTACTGCACAGATGAGGGTGGTGGAAGAAAAGTGGAATGGGTGATAGGGTGAAAGGTGGGTGTTGTTTTAGTTCTTTCATTTACAGATTCGTGATCAGCTGGGGATGGTGAGGAAAAAAATGATGACAGACCGAACCTACTGTACACATAATTTATATTCTTATTAAATACATTGCAAACTGCTGCCACCTAGCACAATTGTTCTGTCCCCTTTAAAAAAAGAATTAAGGAATCAGAAATAAAAGAAAATCTGCATCAGCAGTTTTCACAGAATGTGACGTATCATAAAGTGTTTTGCTTTACAAGTAGTGATAATTTGATACATAATGGGGTTGACAGACGCTGTCCCTTAAACATCACATGCCAACTGCTGCAGCTACATTAAATGTTCCTTAGTATGTGGTGAGGAAACCACTTTTTTTATTTATGTGACTGAAATACAGATTTTATTGAAGTATCAGCTGCAAAAATGTATCATCTTAGAAAGTTGTATGTATTACTTCAATTTGCCAACAAAAATGTTGGTATATGTATGCATTAACTTAGAAAATTGCATGCATTTTTTGCCAGCAACAATGACTGGCATATTTTTTTATTCAAATGTCTTGACTGACTACGTTATGACATAATATGTTTTGCAACAGTTCCACATGCTGCTGCTGTGGTACTTGTTTGACTTTGTTATAAAAGCTTTCTTTAAACATAGCAACTTTGATTTACTCATTTAAAACAGAAAGCAGCAAATAGCTGAAATTAGGTAATATCAGTTATTTTTCTCATAATTCATGAAGATGAGTATATATAACTGAGTACATAAATGGCTAATGTGCCTCTTTCTTTCACTAAGGAACTATGATGCAGCTGCAGAAGGAAACTTTTAACATATGGGTGGGTGGTGGGCCTGTTACGTATTAAGTTGCTGGCTTTAGCAAACAGAAGAAACCATAGATAAACCTAGTTGTATTCCTATCAATGTCACACATGATAATTTCTCCCCTTATATTGAACAGCTTTTCCTTTACATGTATTTTATTACTATCTTCGCTACTGGCAGCACAATAAAAAAATAGGGTTCGAGTTCTAAAAAGTTCTAAAAAAGATTAGAACCCTAGAACTTTTTCAAAAGTTCTAGACTAGAACTAGAACCCAGAACTTCAGAGGGTTCTGACAACCCTAATTTGAAAGTCTCTATCATATCCCCTCTCTCTCTTCTCTCTTCCAGTGAATAGATGTTAAGTTTCTTGAGTCTTTCCTCATAAGGCTTCTGGTGCAATCCATGTATCATTTTTGTTGCTTTTCTCTGGACTGCTTCCATTCTCTCTATGTCCTTCCTGAGATGCAATCCCCAGAATTGGACACATTATTCCAGATGAGGCCTCACCAGTGATCTATACAGTGGCATCACCACTTCACTCCTCCTACTAGTTATGCCTCTTCCTATGCACCCCAGCATTCTGTTTGCTTTCCCCACTTTTTTGCATTGTTTGACTGACTTCAGGTCACTGGATATGATAACCCCCAGGCCTCTCTCCAGACTTATGGTGGTTAGAACCTGTCCCTTCCCCCATCCTGTATTCCTCTCTTGGGTTTCTGTGTCCCAGCTGCATTATCTTGCACTTCTTAGCGTTGAAACCCAACTGCCAAACCCTTGACCATTCCTCAAGCAGTCTTAGGTTGTTTCTCATTTTATCTAGCCCCTCCTGTGTGTTAACTTTGTTACAGATCTTAGTGTCATCTGCGAACAGGCATACTTTCCCCTCCAGTCCCTCTGCAATGTCACTTATGAAGACATTGAATAGAATGGGACCCAGCACCGATCCCTGTGGAACCCTGCTGGTCACCTCCCCCTCTTCTGATTTTATGCCATTTACTACCACCCTCTGGGTCCTGCCTTTTAGCCAGTTTCCAACCCATTTTACCACTTTAGAGCCCACACCCAGATTCCCCAATTTGTTAAGCAACCTTCTATGTGGAACAGTGTCAAAGGCCTTACTGAAATCCAGGTAGGCCACATCCACTGTCCCTCCCTGATCCACCACCCTGGTCACCCAGTCAAAGAAATTGATAAGATTAGTCTGACAGGACCTGCCCTCAGTGAATCCATGCTGCCTTGGGTCTTTTGCACCGCTTGACTCCAGGAACTTCACTATCCTCTCCTTAAACAGGGACTCCATCAGCTTCCCCACTGCTGAGGTCAGGTTTACAGGTCTGTAATTGCCTGCCTCCTCCCTACTTCCAGTCTTGTGCAGGGGGACCACCTCTGCCCTCCTCCAGTCCCCAGGTACTTCCCCCCATCTCTAGTGATTGGTTGAAGAGGGTTGTCAGTGGACCTGCTAGTACTTCCCTGAGTTCCTTCAACACTCTAGGGTGAATCCCATCTGGCACCATTGCCTTGTCTGTCTTTATTTATTTATTTATTTTAATTTTTTTATTAATGCCAGCAGAATAGGCATAATGGTCTTTCGCGTCTGCTCGTTTGGTCAGCCCACACCCTGGGAGCTGACCTTGCTGCCCCCCTCGCCTTCTCTGGCTTCTCCCTTCCCAGTTCCGGATACTCTCGCTGTATTGGATTTTGCTTCCAGAAACCTTCCCCTGTACCTGTCCCACCCCTCTTGAACCTCTCCACCATCTCTGCCTCCACCAGCCCCCTGGGCAGCGCATTCCATTTCTCCACCACCCTCTCTGTGAAGTAGTACCTCCTCCTTTCTCCCCTGAATCTTCCCCCTCCAGCTTCCACCCATGCCCTCTAGTTGCCCCCTCCTCCTTCGAAGCACCCTGACTGCTCCTCCCCTATTTACTCCCTTCATGTACCTGAAGACCTCTATCATGTCCTCCCGGTCCCTTCTCTCTTCCAATGTGTACATATTTAGCTCTTCAAGCCTCTCCCCATAGGTCCTGTCCCCCAGGCCCCAAATCATTTTGGTTGCCATCCTCTGGACCCTCTCTAGGAGTTTAATGTCCCTCATTAAGTGTGGCCTCCAAAACTGCACGCAGTACTCGAGGTGCGGCCTCACCAAGCAGTTATACAGAGGGAGTATCACTTCCCTCCTTCTGGAGGTGATCCCCCTAGCGATGCATCCCAGCATCCTGTTGGCCTTGGCTGCTGCCCTCCTACAAGTCTCCAAGTTGTTCATCTTGACATCCACCACCACCCCAGGTCCATCTCAGCCATCGAGACTTGTAGCATCCCCCCCCCCCAGGGTGTACACTTGGCCCAGGTTTCTGGCCCACAGGTGCAGCACCTTGCATTTCCCTGCATTGAACCACAGCTTCCACTTTCTTGGCCATCTTTCCAGAGCCTCCAGGTCCCCCTGTAGGGCCACCCTCCCCTCCCCATCAACCACCGCCCCCAGTTCTGAGTCATCTGCAAAGAGACTCATCTCACTCCTGATACCTGTCCTTATGTCAGAGATGTAGGTGTTGAACAGGAGGGGCCCAAGGACTGATCCCTGTAGGACCCTACTAATGACCCTCCTTGGGGATGAGACTATCCTACCAACTATGACCCTCTGGGTCCGGTCCTGGAGCCAATTGCCTATCCATCTGATCATCTGGTTCCCCACCCCCATTTCTCCCAGCTTATCCAACAGGCCCTCATGAGGAACAGAGTCAAATGCCTTGCTGAAATCTAGAAAGATGACATCCACTGGTCTACCCAGGTCCAAGGCACTCGTCACCCAGTCATAGAACTCCACAAGGTTTGTCTGACATGATTTCCCCAGGATGAATCCATGCTGTCTATCATCCAGGCACCCTGACTTTTCCAGGTCCCCCCCTAGCCTCTCCTTGACAATGCCCTCCATCACCTTGCCCACCACTGGTGTCAGGCTGACAGGCCTGTAGTTCCCTGACACCTCCCTTGGTCCTTCCTTGTGGATAGGCACTATATGTGCCACCTCCCAGTCCTGGGACACCCACCCTGTCCTCAGAGAGATGGTGAAAAGTTCCACCAGGGGTTTTGCCAGGACATCCGCAAGTTCCTTCAGCACTCTGGGATGCAATTTATCTGTCCCCGGTGCTTTCTCCATCTTAAGGGACCTGAGGGCTTCCCTCACTCTCTCTGCTGTGATTTCCACCTCCGCTACCTCTTCTCCTTGCTTAGCCTTCCCCCCCCTCCTGCCAGTGATACCTCTCCCTCTCCCCAGACCCGCCGATCGGTAAAGGTCCCCCCCCTCAGTATCACTGTCTCCTCCCATGTACGATGCAGCACCCCTATTTTCCTTGGTGAAAACTGAGGTGAAATACTCATTTAGTACCTCAGCACGCTCCCCCGGGTCTTGTGCCCATCTCTCCCCTGTTTTAATCCTGCTAATCTGCCCCTTCACCCTTTGTTTTTCCCCAATGTATCTAAAGAACCCCTTGTTCCCTTTCCTAATTTCCCTGGCCAGGTTCTGCTCCTTCCTTGCTTAGCCTCCCTCACCACCCTAGTGGCCCTTCTAGCCATCAGCTCGTACTCCCCTCGATCCCTTTCACTCTTTGAGCACTTGAATTGCCTATAGGCTACCTTCTTTCCCTGCACCACGTCCTGGACCTCCCTGGTCCACCAGCAGGGTTTTCGGGGCCCTACCGCATTTTCATCTTACTCTTACACAGGTGCTGGTAGCATCCTGCACCCCTGTCCTGATGATTTCCCACCTACTGTCAGCGTCCATATCTGACCCATTCACATCCAAATGCTCCTTAAGGATCCTTCCCATTTCCTTAAAATCTGCCCCCCTGAAGTTAGTTACCTTCGTCTTTGTGCAGCCTTCTACCCCTCCTAGGTCCCGGCAGAACCAGACTGTGGCATGGTCACTCCCTGCCAACAGGTCCCTTACCTCCAGGCCCCCAATCTGGTCACTGTCTGCCAGAACCAGATCCAGTACCCGCGCCTCTCTGGTTGGTTCCCCCACCTGCTGAGTTAGGAATGCATCTTGAAAGACATCTAACAACCTCTGTTCCCTGGCCACTGAGGATGTCATAGTCTCCCAGTCTGTTCCTGGCATGTTTAAGTCCCCCAACACCACCACCGTTCCCCTGCCCAATCTGCAGTGTCTCCCAACATCTGCCACCAGACTCTCCTCCAGCTCCTCTGCCAGCGCAGGGGGTCTATACACCACTCCTATTTTTACTCTCTTGCCCCGCCTTGTTATCAAGGTGACCCAAATCGCCTCCACAGTTCCTTCCACCTCCTCTACTCCCCCTATGCCAATGCAGTTTTTGACTATTATTGCTACCCCTCCTCCCCTTCCCTCCCCTCCTGTCCTTCCTGAACATAGTGTAACCCTCCAGGTTCAGGTCCCAGTCATGTCCTGCAGTGTCCCAGGTCTCAGTGACCACTGCCACATCCACTGCTCCCTCAGTTAGCATCGCCTGGAGCTCAAGCATTTTATTGCCCAAGCTCCTGGCATTTAGCAGGACTACCTTCCACCCTTTCCCTATACTTCCATTTCCCCTGCTCATGTTCCCATGGGGATTCCATTTTCCCCCTGGTCTGCACTTTACCAGTTGGCCTTTTCCCGCATTCATCCAGCTCCCCGGGGGGGGTGAAGACTGAGTTCCTCCTTTATCGGACCCCCCTCGACAGCCTTTTCTCCCATCCCTCCCTCCTTCACAAGTTTAAACCCCACTTTTAACCAATGAACCCCTCTATTTTCAACTTAAGGATTCCCTTCCCCTCCAAATTGAGATGGAGCCTATCTCTAGCATACAGCTCCTTATCCTCCCAGGTCTCCCCCCAGTCCCCCATCAACCCATACCCTCTGGCCTCACACCACTCTCTGAGCCACTGGTTTATCTCTCTAATCTTTTTTTGTGTTCCCCACTAGCCCTTGGCACCGACAGGATTTCTGAGAAGGAAATTGTGCATCCTATGTCATGACAGGCCCTGGCAAGCTCCCTGAACCTTGCCTGTATCTCTAGCTCACTATTTCCCTCAATGTCATTTGTACCAAGGTGGACCGCTATGTCCGGGGAACCCCCACAATCCTTTGCCAGCTGATATACCTCATGCTTGGCCCTATGCACCATTAGTTCAGGGAAGCATTTTGTTTTAACTGGCCAGGCTTCTCCCTCCCTATCCCATGTGATACCCCTGATCATAGAATCCCCCAACAGGATCACTCTGACTGCTCCTTTTCCTCCATTCCCCCCTCCATGTCTTTACTTTCCCTAGTTCCTCCAAGACTTTCCCCACCATAAATGGGCTGGTGTCCACCAATGAATGTCATTTCATTAGTTGCTACCCAGCCTTCAATTAGCATAAGCTCCTATTTAAGTAAGCAAGATGGGGTGTGCATTAGACAGTTCTAATGCATGGCTAGTGGGACATAGTGAGGCATGAGGCTACAGGCTGAGTGCATCCAGTCCCCTAGCTGTGCATTAGAACTGTCTAATGCACATCCCTGGAGTGGCTTATTGCACTTATAAAATGGGCCTGAGTATTCTAAATGGGGGTTCTAGTTTTAGCTGTGCATTAGACACATCTAATGCACAGCTAACAACCAATCAGATTGCTTGAAATCCTTTGCCCATTTTATAAACATTGTTATTTTTGCCTCACTGTCTACTTCAGAAGACATTTTGGTATTATCTGCAGATTTGCTGATTTGGTTGCTAATACTCAGGTGGAGATCACAAATTTATATTCTAAACAATGTTGGTCCTAGGAGCCCTGAGAAACTTTGCTAGTGACTTCTATGTTGCACAATATGGTATCTACTATTCTAACATTTTGTCATCTGTTTTCTAACCACCTTTCAACCCACTAAACTGTATAGTTATTGAGATCAAGTTTTATAATTTTTTTGATTAATAAACAATGGGGCACCTTATCAAATGCTTTTTTAAAGTCTAGGTAGATGATATCTAGTTCTTATCCATACTATTGCTAATGGTTTCATAAAAAGTAACCAGATTGGTAGTGCATGACTGCCCTTTTGGAAAGCTATGTTGGGTATTATCTTTAATTTCTTTACTTTCTAGCTCAAGGTCTATTTTATGTTTCAATATTTTTTCCATGATTTTGCACATGGTTGAGGTGAGACTAATGGGGCGGTAATTATCAGTGCTGTTTTTGTTTCCATTCTTATGCATTGGAACCACAATGGCCCTGCACCAATCATTGGGTACTTCACTCTCCCTGTAATATTTATTGAACATAATAGTTAAGGGGCATAGTAACTCATTTAAGGCTTGTTTTATAAAATATGTATTGAGATTGTCTGGACCTGGAGATGAGTTATTTTTAAGGGATAGTACTGCTGTTTTAATTTTGTCAGGTGTTATAATATCATAGTTATGAATGTAGAGAATGGCTATGCTAGTATTTTCTTTTTTTGAGAAAACTGACCCAAAGTATTCATTAAAGGTGTTACCTATTTCATTTCTGTTACTGATTTCAACCCCATTCTTAGTTTTGATGTAACTGTATGATCACTTTTTTTTATTTGAGTTTATATATGCCTAAAATGCTTTAGTGTTACCTTTGGATACAGAAAGTTTAAATTCAATATTTTTTCTTTCTTTTTTTATGAGCTCTTTTGTGTGTTTGTATTAGTTCATGCTTGTATGTGGTCCTATTTTTCTCAGTTTGTGAGTTTTTTAGCTTTTTAAATGCACTTTCCTTTTTTTATTTGTTTCATGATTTTTGGTGTCAACCATGGTTGTATTTTTCCCTTATTGTTTCTTGTTTTTTTTAGTGGAATATATAATTATTCAAGATCATAGATAATGTTTCTCAGCAGATCCCAGCACTCATTAGTTTGGAGGTCAGAAAATAAAGTTTCGCCGTCATATTTATTTAATGTTTTTTTTATTTTAATATAAAACCCTTTAATATAGTTTAATTTGTATGTATTGTGCTTAATATTGCTTTTTAGTTTGTTTATAGTGATGAGCACCATGTTGTATTACCTATGAGTTCTGCTATTTTGATGTTAGTTATATCAATGGGTAGGTTAGTTAGGACAAGGTCCAAAATATTCTTATCCCTGGTTGGTTCAGAAACCATTTGTTTGAGTCCCAAAGTTGGGAATGTATCCAGGTACAAGTATACTACTTTTTTTTAGGCAAAAACAAGAGCCTTTTTTCAGAGTTGCACAATGAAGCTGAGCAAGGTACTGTATAAGGCTACCAAGTTGGGGTAATTAGGTAAAAAGAAACCAGGATGTGTTTTTACTTTTCCTCCCTTGTTCAATGTTTTGAGGTGTACCTCTTTTGTATTGCACTGTAGGTGTTTGACAGTCCTTAGAGTGTTACTGGTTTTTCAGTCAGGTGTCTTGAAGTGTACCTAAGTGGATAAATACTGAAAATATTGCTGTTTCTTGGATTAGTACTTCTCTTATGATTGACCTCATGTAATAAACCATTTGTATCCCTCATTGGCTGCTGATTGTTAAAGAATGCAATGTCTGATTGTGGTTTGCTATTCATAGTACTAAATATGTTAGATCAGTTAGGGTTTTTAAGGAAGTAACTTGAAGCAATTTGTGGAGTGTGTGATAAATGCTTGTATCTGGCTGTATAAGTATACAAAAGGATGAGTGTGTTGGTGTAGGAATTTATGACAGCACAGCTATTTCACAAAAACCTTTTTCAGAATTTTCCATTTTCAGTGTATTAGTATACACATTACAATTGAATACAACACTCAATTGAAGTTTGTACAATAACATATATTTAAAGGTATCAATTTACGTCTTCACACCCCATCTTACTGTATTCAAAGGAGAAATACCATAGAAGGTGGAAAAGGCATACAATTAATGATTCTCATTACATGTATTAACATAAGCAGACACATAGGAAGGACTATTATATATATATATATAGATATAGATATAGATATATATATAGATATAGATATAGATATAGATATAGATATAGATATAGATATAGATATAGATATAGATATATCTCATCTGGGAATTAATAATTAGCAGCTGAAGAACTTGCTCTACAGTTATTTTAACAAACCACAGGCAGATCCAACAAATGCAGGTCTTTGGAAATGCTGTGTGACCTTCCAATTTAAAACAGCCTCTCAGGTGACATTTAATGGTAACAATTAGTTGAGACAAAAGAAGGCCTGAGCTAAACAAAACTCTTGTTAGACGAGGTCATGCATCAGTTGATACCTTCAATACAGGCAGTACTCGCTCATGAGCAGGGCCGCTGAAAAACTGGATTAACAATTTAATAAAAAATCTGCAGTTTTCACCATTCTCTGCAATATTTCTGCAATTCTTGCAATTTGTTGATTTTTTTTCCTGAGTTGTATAAAAATATTATAACTTCCAAAGAAAAAAATCCAATATATTGACAAACATATTGATAATATAGCCTACAGACTTGTGTTTGGTCAAAACAATGCAGCGTGAGTTAGGAAGGGAATCCTAAAGGGTTCTATCGGATATTACTTTCATCTGATTCATTGCCTGGTTTTGTTTCAAAATCCACAGGCTAAACGTATGTGCATTAAGCACTTAACAGAAGTTTTGAAACAGCCTATCTAAGTTGTCAGAGCAACTGAAACAATGGGTGGCAGTAAAGGTGCAAACTGTGCTATTCACATAAATGGGATGCTAACTACAAAACCTCTTACAAGTGGAAGGGTAGGTTATTCTTCATGTGCATTTCATTCAGAATGGATCTTGATTCCAACCACTCTGAATTTTGGATGGCCCTGTTGATACTAAACTTGAATGTGGTTCTGAGGGAGTTAATGACAGTGGTTCCTCCCTTGACAATCTACCACTTAGATGTCCACATTAGAGCTGTGTGGAATATAACATTTCACCCATGGAATGGCCACAGAATTCCCATTCTGTTTCCATGGAATTCTGCAGAACTTGCATGAAAATTCTTCAAAATTTCACCAAATTCTAAATTTCAGTTATTTCACTCTACTTTTTAAAGTATGTATCCAATTGACACCAACTTTGGTATATGGGCAGATAATAAAGGCATGCATGAGTGTACCAAACATCAGAGTCATAGCTTGAAAGGGAGCAGAGTGATTTGTGGCCAAACATTTAATCAAAATTTAATTTTCAGTTATTTTGATCTAATTGTGGCAATAGAAGTATACATTTTATTGTTTGACAACAGTCTTTACAAATAAAAACAGTTAAAAACTCACAAAAAAGAAAAACATACCAGTCTATAAAAAGCGTCCGATACATACATCATATAGACTCTAAGAGACCAGCCAACATGTCTAAAGAGGGCATATTCACAATAATATTTGTGCAAACCTTGCTTAAGTAATCATAAGAACATAATAAAAGAAATTAATAAAAAATGCTAAAGCAAACTTTGAAAAAAAAAACTCGGCAATAAAAAGCAAAGATAACTATAAGACCTTTTATTCTTATATTAATAATAAAAAAGGTAACAAACAATCAATTGGGCCACTCAAGGATGAAAAAGGGAATATATTAAATGATACAGAAATGGCAAATGTGCAGAATAAATATTTTAGCACAGTATTTAATGTTAATGATAAACCATCAACTGACATACAATAGAATACAACAGATGAAAATCTGATCAAAATTGAGAATAAAGATGTACTGAGCAGATTAAAAAAGATTAAAACAAATAAATCATCAGGACTGGATGACATGTATCCAAAAGTTATTACAGAAATAGCAGCAGAGATAGCCCAACCAGTAGCCTTTATCTTTCAAAGATCATTAGATAATGGAGAAGCGATGAAGAAATGGTGAGAAGCACATGTAGTGCCAATCTTTAAAAAAGGTAATAAAGATTCCTCTGAGAATTATAGACCTGTGAGTTTAACAACAATAATGGGTAAAGTATTGGAAGAGATTATTAAGGATCATAGTCACATCCACCTGACTGAAAATGAATTGTTCGATCGTAGCCAACATGGGTTTACCAAATCAAGATTTTGTCAGACCAATCTTTTGCAGTTTTATGAGAGTAAGTAGGGTTTTGGACTCAGGGAAATCAGTAGATGTAATACAACTGGACTTTTCCAAAGCATTCCATAAACTCCCACATTATGAGTTGATCGAATCCCTTCTTTCCCTTAAGATCAACAAAAAGTTGTCAAATGGATAGCAGTTTGGTTACAGGGGAGGAGACAGAGAGTGGTAATAAACGGTGAACTGTCCGACTGGTTTTCTGTAGTAAGTGGGTCCCACAGGATCAGTACTGGTACCCTGTCTGTTTGATATATATATATATATATATATATATATATATATATATATATATATATATATATATATTTCATCCTTACAAAGCAATTCTGAGATATATGGTTGACAAAATTTGCAGATGATGGCAGAGTGGGGGCAGTGGTCAATTCAAATCTGGACCAAATTGAACTTCAGGAAACCCTCAAATACATAAGCTTAAATTAAATGAAGAAAAATGCATAGTCTTACACATGGGTAAAAAAAACTTGGAGTTTAAATATAATATTAATAACAGACAACTTAAATATACAGTGAAAGAAAGGGACTTAGGCGTTATTATAAGAAATTACTTTAATTTTAGTTCCCAATGAGACCAGGCTATAAAAAATGCTAATAGAGCCTTAAATTGTATTTTGAGACATATCTCATGCAGAAGTAGGGAGGTTTTGATTCCCTTATATGGGTCAATGGTGAGAACCCAGCTGGAATATTGTTCTCCAGTCTGGGTCGCTCATATGAGGGGGGAAATAGACAGACTGGAGAAATACAGAGAAGGGCAACTAGATCAGTGGTGAGGTTGAAGAGTAAACCTTATGGAGATCTAGTGGAAGAGCTTAACTTGTATTCACTTGCATATAGGAGATGGAGAGGTGATATGATACAGGTTTATAGATTAAACAGCTAAAACGACTTAAGTGGAAGTTGCAAAAAAGAAAATACTGGTTTAGCCAATGAGTGGTGCCTCACTGGAACTCCCTCCCACAAGAGACAGTGGAAAGTCCAACTTTAGAAATATTCAGAACAATGCTGGACAGATATAGTAAACATAAGGTTAGAGATTATTGAAAAGATTGGTTCTTTGGCAACCAAAAAAGGACAAAAGTCTAATTAATGCTTTGTTAACACTATGATACTATGAATTGTTGATAAAAGAGACCAAGAAGACATCCAGTTGCTATTCCTACACTACACAGTAATTACAGTCAAGACTTTGGCCTAGTTCTAACATTTTTCTTTGCCTTGTGCTGTTTGCAGCAAGGAAACATTTGGTTACATTTTCTATTGTCACCACATCCTCAGTTGTCATAAGAATACATGTAAATTCTGACCTGTCCATGCAGTTTCCCACATTAAGAAATTGAGCCAGCAAAGAATTTCTTGCTCTGGCATACCATGGACAAATCCACAGAATATGGTTAAGATCTTCAAATTCACTAATCATACAAGAGCATTTTGGGCTCAACAAATGGGGTTGCCATGAAAAGGCAACCTGAGTTGTCAGATGGCATCTCAGAAGAAATGTAAGATAGGGGAAGGGGGGCCAGGTAGGAAGGGGTGGAGCTAGATGAGATCACTAGCAACATCAGCAAGGTGAATGATGCGGGCATTCCAAGTGGGACAGGATTGGCCAAGGGGAGGAGCTAGTTTGGGGTCCTTTTTGGGGTCCTTACTGGGTTTATAAGTCACTGCACAAGGGAGCTCTCCCTCTTTCAGCTGGGATTTTCATTTAAGTTGTCCTAGCACATCATTTGGCAAGTTGCTGATTTCTTGCACCTGAGGTAAGGTATGGTAACTCTGATGCCTAAGCTCAGGCCTGATGGGTCTTGCTACTGTGAGTTGCATGTTGTTTTGAGGAGACCCCATGACTTTATGGGCAGCATCACCAAGCCTTTTCAGCAATTGCTGTGCTGTTTAATTAATTTTGAATGTGTTTTTGTATTATTGCTTCAGTTTTCCTCTGCATTTATTTATAAGAAAGGGCTGGGCTAAGGGTTTTTTTCAAGGTCCAGGACCCGGCATTTGGTTGGAGTCCTCTATCAGGTCGAAAGGGACTTGGTCCATTTCCATGCCTCAGTTTTTGGTGCAGAGGATGCTTTAAGAGCAGGTTTTGGTTTTCTTTTTTAGGTCATTTAGGTAATTTGATACTTTGGTTGCAATTTCTGGAAGACTGCTGTTTAGCCTGGTGTGTGCTTGGTGCATGGGGCAGTGGTCTGTTGGCAGGGTAGAAAGTGTGTGGTCCTTGCTCTGTGCGGGGCATGGGAACACTGAGTACCAGCAGTTTGGGGCGTGCCCTGAAGGAGCGTGGCTATTCAGGTGGAACGGTGTTGCCCTTGCTGACCGTAGGGTGTGTGAGTGCCGAGTACCGGTGGTTGGGTGTGCATCCCATGGGAGCACAGCTCTTTGGTTGATGCTGGCAGATGGCCAGGGTATAGGAGTGGCAGCTGAATCAGCTGCAAGTAGCGGCCCTTGTTTGTTTTAAAATGGACCAAGCAGATGGACGCAGGCGCGGCCTGCTCTGCATGGTCTGGGGGGTTATGGCCCAGAGTGGCCATGATGGATTTCATTATTTGTTGTGCTGGGGATGGCATGGGCTGTGCTTTTGAGCCTTAAGTCAATGATTCAGGGGTGAGTGGCGAGCCCTGCTCCCTCAGACAGAGGATGCAATACCGGGAATGTTTCTCTGGCTAGGCCTGGTGGACGCCATTGGCAGAAGAGACCACATTGTGCTGGGATGCTCATGGCAGATGGTGTCCTGGCCCAGCTTTACTCCAGGGGCTGCAGGCTTTGAAAATGGGGGAGGTTTTGCAGTAAATGGAAAGCATCTTCACTGGGACTATTGGAGGGAACACATGGGGGGTTGCTTACCAAGGGCCAGGGATCCTCCAATCATATGGACGATGGAGGGCTGATTGGCACAGGGTTTGACTAGGGGGCAGAGCTGGAAGCAGGACATGAGGGATGGTTTGTTGTGAGCTATCAAGAGTGCAGGAGTCTAATTATGGAGGGTAATCCATTCGGGCCTGCCTTTCATGGAATAATGATGTCTTGCAGGAACAAAGGGATAAAGAACAGGGTGCATTCATGGGGCAGGCCTGATGGGCCTTGAGGGGTGGAGAAGCAGGGGGGGTCCAGATATCAGAAAGGCTTCCCTAATGGAGGTGGATGAAGGGGTCACATCCTGGATGTTTAGGAAAAGAGAATAAAGAAAATAAAGATCTGAAAATGAAGGCTAACAGGAGTTGGTGATGCTGCTACTGGGGGGCATGGGATGGAACCTAAAGGATGCTGCTCCTGCATGGAGGGGTGGTGGGGTGACCCACATCTAAAGAAAAGGGAAAAAATTAAAAATATAAATAAATAATAAAAAACATAAATTTGGCATCACATAGGGTTGGTAGATGTGGGGGTGGGGATATCGGGTAGAGGCCCAGGACCAGGCGGGGCAGTGTACTAGGACAGGCCTGGCTGGGCTCAATACATAGAGGCCTCCACAAGGTGGCTGGCATCAATAGGGTTTAGGGTGGGTGGGTGAGCAGGCAAAGAGGCATAGGATGGTCCCCCAAGGTGGGGGCAAAAAAACCAAAAAAAAACAGGTGAGAAAGCTTCAGCGCAGGGCATAGTAAGCATGGTAAGCCAAAGGAAATACAGGGTCTGGGGGGAGGAGTGTGGGAGCTAAGTGGGTCAGAGGAGAGGGGAGACGGGTGACTGGGGTGGGGCTCAGGAGGTCACCAGGGACAGGAAAAGCCTTGATGCTTTTGATTAATATGCAGTTTTACCTGTTATTATAGCAGCAAGACTGAGAGGAAATGGCACCAAGGAGACCAGTTGCACCTGCTACCAGTGTACAGTTGAGGGAAGAAGTGGCAGCCCTGATGGGGAAGATGACCCAGTTAATTGACCTGGTACAGAAAAGGGAGGGTGAAGAAGAGGTGGCCTGGAAGAGGAAGAAACCATCTGGCCCAAGGGACATGGGCAAGGGTGGAAAGCACACATGAGGGACTGCCCCAGAGCCAGGACCAGAGCCTCTGCCAGAACCCACTCCCGAGCCTCAGGAACTGGATATGGGAAAGGGTAAGGGGGTAGAGGATCAGTCTGATGAAGGGAACTGCAAAGACTGTCTAGAGGACATTTTATGGGATATGGGGGACAAGGGTCTAGATAACATGGAGAAAGTGCTAGTAGAGTTGAAGAAGGAAAAGGGGGACAAAACTGGAGAGGGAGGCTGGAAGGGGGCCAAAAAGCTATATGATGGCCTACCAGGTTTTTCATTAGGGGACTATGTCCTGTCATCCATTAAGGAGAAAATATGGAAGGGGGAGTATGTAAACATTTTTGGCCCAGTGGATAAGGAGACAGCCAAAAAGTATGAGCAGAAGAAGTTGGTGGAGAAGTCTGAGATGGCGGTATCATAGACTGTAGTGGGACACAGGGAAGAGGAAGCAACCTATAAGGGATAAAAACTTGGATATGTAGCAGGCAGGGTTCTTGAGTTTTAGTGCAATAATGCTAGAGAAGCAGCCAGAATTGGGCATACCACTGTTAACACACTCAGCTATAATAAGGGATGAGTATAAGGCACAAAAGGGATATGGATGTCTCAAATACAACGAGGCATTCCACTAAAGGATAGTGGCCAAAAGGGATTTGCAGTGGGACTCTACGCACTCTGAACTATGGGTCTGGACATTGTTGGGACAATTCAGCAGAGGGGCAGAAAGGGGGAAGAAGATGACAGGAAGCCCAGTAGCCAAGTTGTGCTGGGGCTACAACAGGGCCTCATACACCTGGACCAATTGCAAATTCAGACATGTGTGCTCAAATTGTGAAGGGCGGCACCCAGTCTCAAGATGCAAGGCCAATGAGGAAAGGGGAGAAGGGCAGCAGTATACTGTGCAGCATTTTTCATGGGCGGCAGGGGGGTCGGAGGAGCCAAGCAGGCTATAGCGAGAGGGGCAGGGGGTCTGGTAACAGGCGTGGGTACAACTCCAACTATGGCAGGAAATGAGGTGAAGGGGAGAGTGTCAGGGAGATGGGGTTTTCCACTGGCGGAGACACCTGTAAAGGTAGCGGTGGTCGAAGATTTAATGGAAGTATATCTGGATAAGAAGGGTGGCATTGTTGTGGGAGGGATTTAGGAAGGGGTTTTTGCTGGCTTTCCATGGGACATGGAGGGGGATGAGAGCTAAGAAGCTGGGCTCAGTAATGGGGAAGGAGGAGGTAGTGGCAGAAGAAGATACAGAAGGAGCTAGAGGTGGGCAGGGTGGAGGGACCCTTTAAAGAACCACCGTATGGTGATTTTCGGGTCTCTCATCTGGGGGTAGTGCCCAAAAAACAGCCAGGCGAGTACCGCCTGATACATCACCTATCCTACCTGGAAGGGGTGTCAGTCAATGACGGTATTCCAGAAGAAATGCACGTAGTGTCCTATGCCTCATTGAATCAAGCAGTCAGTTTGACAAGGGCAGTAGAGGGTGCATGGCTAGTGAAGACAGAGATATAGTCCACCTTTAGGTTGATACTGGTGAGACCGGGGGATTGGGATTTATTGGGATTCCAGTTCCAAGGGGTCTATTTTTTGGCAAAGCCATGTCCATGGGATGCTCAGTAGCTTGCTCCACATTTGATGCTTTTAGCTCTTGGGTGCAATGGGTTTTCAGACACAGGTATGGCCACAGGAGGGTGGTGCATTATCTGGACAATTTTCTGCTGATCGGGGGAGCTGGAGAGAGAGGTGGAGGGAATGCCAGAGGACTTCAAGATCATGTGCTGGGAGATAGGCATACCTTTAGTGGTAGGGAAGATGGAGGATCCTGCCAGGATACTGGAGTTTTGGTGGATAGAGGTGGACACTAAATAGGAATGCTTTTGGTTGCCCAATGACAAGGTGAGGAAGCTCAAGGGCCTGTTGGGGCAGGTCATGGGGAGAAGGAGGGTGCAGCTGGCATTAGTGTAGCAACTGCTGGGGCACCTTAATTTTGCTTGTAAGGTGATAGGTCTAGGGCGGGCATTCACGAGGAGGTAGGAACGGGCAACTGGGAAAGCTAAGTTGCCACATCATTGGGTGGACATCAACAAGGGCATCAAGCAGGATCTGGCTATCTGGGGCACTTTCCTGGCAGACTACAGTGGGGTGACCGTCTGGCAGGATGAATGGGTAGACAGCACAGACATGAAGTTATACATGGATGCCTCAGGGGCTTTGGGGTTGAGTGCCTATTCAAGGGCCGGTGGATTTCAGAGGCATGGCCTGCCAGCTGGAGGGACACTGGGCTACTAAAGGACATCATCTTGCTTGAGATTTTTCCCAAATGGGTTGCTATGATGGAGTGGGGTGAAAGTATGAGGAATATAAAGGTGCTGTTTTGGTGAAACAATAAAGGGGTAATAGAGGTCATTAATAGGTGACATGGTTCCATGGACACGGTCACTAGAATGCTGGGTAAGCCAGTATTGGCGGGTCTGAGGCTCAATCTAGCTTTTAAAGCAAGGCATGTACAGGGGGGTCAGAAACGACATAGCTGACAGTCCTTCCTGTCTTCAGTTGGGCAGGTTCAGGACATTAGCCCCCCAAGCAGTGAAGAAGAAAACCCAGGTACCGGACCATCTATGGGAGACTGGATGGCAAGAGCCCGAATGTTGTACTGTAGCTTCTGGTTGGCCAACATCCTGAGGGGGCATTGGAAGCTTTCCAGGAGTTTAGATGACAGCAGGGCATGGTGTTAAGTATGTCCACCATGGAAGAACAGATAATGTAGTACATGGTGGATAGGTGGGAGAAAGAGATGGAGTATTTCACTATGGGGGTGCAATTCACTGGTATAGACTGGGCATGTGGATCTAGGGGGTGGCCTAAGCCAAATAAGTCAATAAGTCAAAGAGGGTCAAGCACATGTTGCTGGGCTGGCACAAGGGACAAGGGCCACAGGCAGATGCCAGGAATCTCATCATGGGGATTTTGGGAGCTTTTTGGAAGCCCTGAGGGCAGTTTGCATTTTTGCCAAGGAAGCGTACCATTCACAGTTATAGCCATAGGGCTTTCAGGGTCAGCGAGGTAGCTGAAAAGAGCAAAGCCAACATGGGGGGCCTTCAGATGGAGGATGTCTCATTCTAGAGGGATAAGGTGGTGACATGGCTCAGACAGTCAAAGATGGACCAACTGGGCCGAGGGGCAGAAGTGGTGCTCTGGTGGGATAGTGGGGACAAGGGGGTGCAGTGAGGGTGATGGAGGAATACTGGAGCATCCAAGGTAGTGGGGTAGGCCAGTGGTTTAGGCATGGGAATGGGGTGGCAGTCATGGGCTACAAGGTGGGTGGGGTCCTGAAGAAAGATTTGGAGTTTATAGGGCTGGACCCAAAGGAATTCATCCCCATTCATTCAGGATTAGGGAGGATCAAAAGAGGAAATTAAGAACCTCAGGAGTTGGCAGTCAGGATGCTTCAAGAGGTAACTTAGGAATTACTATGACCCCGTATTTTTTATATCTCAGCAGGTTCACACTGGAGGAGGAACATCTAGATAGTGGGACAACTGTTCATCTATTGGGCTGAAAGATATGTGGCAGTGACACCAGGAGGGGGACAGTTAAACCAGGAATTAGAAGCAATACAAGTGTGTTGGAAAGGGGTCCAGGGAATGCAATGGTCCCAACTACTGCCACTGCTAGAGGAATTGAAATTAACGTGAGGCAGGCTGGATTTGTTAGTCATCCACCTTGGGAGGGATGACCTAGGGGAAACACCTTGGGGGTACTGTTTCAAGCTATTAAGGTGGATTTGGAGATAATTAAAGTGTGGTGGCCATGGGTAGAGATTGGGTGGTCAGAGGTGATATCCAGGTGGGTATGGAGACACTCAAGGGATGTTAGGGCCATGGAGTGAGCTAGGAAGCAATTGAATAGGAGGGTTGCTGGACTGCTTGCCAAGATGGTCGGGGTACATATGGCACATAAGGATATAGTGTTTTATAAACCTGGATTGTACTGATCAGATGGGGTCCATATATCTGAAGTGGGGATGGCATTTTTCTTGATGCCATTGTGGATTTGGCAGCAGGTGGGAGAGGTGTGGCTGAGGCTAACTCGCAAGGGAGAAAGTCCACATTCCAACGCAACCTGGAGGTTAGCTAGTTGAAAGGGAGAAAGAAAATAAGGGCGGGGTTGTAGTGGTAAAAGGGGGGCAATGTAGGGGGTTGGGGAGTAAGGCAAAGGGGCTGGGCCCACAGCACCAGAGCTTGGAAAAAGGGGGATGGGGGCCTAGAAAGTACTAGGGGTCGGGTCACTGCGTCTGGGCCGAGGAATGTAAGGAAGGCTAAAACAAGTGATAATGGTATGGGGGATCAGACTCGGCATCCAGACCCCGAGGAAGGAAGAAAGATCAAAGGAAGAAGAGTTGGATGGAAAGAAATGGAATTCAATGAAAGATTGAATGGGTACATGTCAATTCGCGCCCATTTTGCTCCATGGCAACTGGCTCCCGACAACTTGCTCCGGCAATAATTGGCTCTCATGACAACCCATCCCTCAACAATTCGCTCACAAATAGAGTTACCAAAATTTATCCAGTTGTCATGGAGCTAAATGAATTCAGGAACTTACAGCAGCTTTGATTTTTTTTTTGACTTATTATATTGCATGCATCTTGCATTTGTTACTTTCTTATTCCTGTATTCTCTCCTTGTAACCACTCCCCTGGAGTCACACTTGGAAACAAGTTGCTGCTCAGTGTGTCTTATCAAATTACTTATGCCTACCACACAGGAAGCCACAGTATTACCAGCACCACAATACAGAAGGCACACACCGACGCCACTGAATGCATCTTTGTATTTGGCTAAAGGTAACTAAAGGCAGGGGTCCATCCAAACCTCCTGGGAAAGAAAAAAATACAGTACCTTATCTATGGGCGGAAGCAGTTCCACAAGTTTGTGAGAGACCCTTGACCTCGACTGCTGCATTCTCCTCTTCAGCATCATGCTCAATTGAAGCAGGGTCCATGAAAAACTTCACTGGCATTCATACCTACCACGCAGGAAGCTCTGGCATTACACCGAAGCTGCCAAACGCATCTCTCAGGGCGCAAGGAATCCCAGCATTACCCACTTCCACAACACAACACACCAGTTCTGCCCCTATTTTGCAGTCTGCACTAACTTCTCATTGACAGGTAAATATTTCAGCACTGTTTTGTAGTGAGCTGCTAGCTGGATTCATTTTGCTTCATGACAACTGCCTTAATTTAATTAACTCCGCCAGGGAGCGAATTGTCAGGGGGTGGGTTGTCATGGGAGCAAAGTATCGCTGAAGTGAGTTGTTGGAAGCCAGTTGTCATGGAGTGAAATGTTGGGAGCGAATTGTCGTGCTCCCAGATTGAATTATGGACACTGAATGTGGGGAAAATGTGCATTGTGTAAATAAACATTTGAGGACTTTAAGAAATGTAAATATATGATGGAAGTGGTGTCAATAAATTCTTTACCATTTGAGCAACCAAATCATGTCTGGATGTGAATCATTTCTGAATGGGGGTCAGATGACAAATGGGTTTGCCATTAAAAGGCAACCTGAGTTGTCAGATGGCATCCCAAAAGAATGTAAGATGGGGAGGGGGGAAGGGGGGCCAGGTAGGGAGGGAGCAGAGCTAGATGAGGTAAATAGCAACATCAGCAAGGTGAATGATGTGGGCATTCCAGCTGGGACAGGACTGGCCAAGGGTAGGAGCTGGTTTGGGGGGTCCTTTTTGGGGTACTTGGGTTTATAAGTCACTGCACAAGGGAGTTCTTTCTCTCTTTCTGCTGGGATTTTCATTGCCCACCCACCAGCCCACGTTACCAGGAATGGGGGAGTTCAGAGCTCAAGAGCTCAGTGATAGGTGCTCCGGGGGACAGCAGCTCAATCAGGAGGATGGACTGGTGGTCCTGGGCAGGTAGACAGTACCTACAAATAGGAATGGTGTGCTGAAAGAGCAGTGTGGAAAGGGAGAAAGAAAATAAAGGGAGGAGGTCGTAGCGGGGAAAAAGGGAGAGCAGGTGGGGGGAGGGGGGTAAAGCAACTTGGGTCAGGCTCAGTAGCACCCGGGCATGAATAAAGGGGGGGGTGGTGGAGGAGGGCCTAGAAGTACTAGGGGTCAGGTCACTGCATCCAGGCCTAAGTATTTAAGGAAGGCTAAAGCAAGTGGTAATGGTATGGCGGGTCAGATTCGGCATCCGGGAAGGAAGGAAGGAAGGAAGGAAAAGAAAGGAAAGGAAAGGAAAGGAATTCAATGAATTATAAATACATGATGGATGTGGTGCCAATAAATACTTGTCACTCGAGCAACCAAATCATGTCTGGATGTGAATCATTTCTGAACAGATGACAATGCTGACTTGTTATATCTTGTGTTAAGAACATTACTTTCAAAAGTCTAAAATGTATAACTAATAAAGACCTGTCTAAGTTCTGGATCTGACAGTACATCTAAATAGAATTTAAAACCAAAATCATAATTATTCGCTGCAAACCATTTTTATTATCTGGACTCTGCAACACTCAATAGGTCCTTCTTAGCCCAAGAATTGCAGATTTTGGCCTTGATATGAGTCTTATATTTGAAACTCAAAGTAATCTTTTTCTCATGGTATCTGTTCAGCATTGTTAGCTCATGTTGTTTGGCATTGTTCAAAAATGTTTTATACCATTCTGATTCTTTACATTTCAAAGTATTCCACTATTTCTTTTCTTCCAGGCAGGCATATGGTAATCTATCACTCTCCATTCTACTTAATTTCAGCCAGTAGTTATGTTTACATGTATCAAAAAACATATTAATGTTCTCAATGCCTAGTTCTGACCTATATAGGCTGATGGACATGCATGACCCAAACCTAGTACCCCTCTTAGTAGTCTGTTAACAGGTATCATTAGATTTTCTCTTTTCTTAACATCCTAGGCCTCAGTACCATAAGACAGCTGTCCAGTAATTTTTGCTTTGAGCACTCTGGTAAGTGGTTTTAGAGAAAAAAAAAACATGCAGTATTAAATTTCTTTATTCCCCCCATTGCTTTTTTGATCTTTAATAATACATTATTAGCATGTTTTGCCCAGAGTCCACTGGCCAAAAAAACAAGTCCAAGATAAACATAACTAGAAGTCGTATCAAGTCTCTGTGTATCCAGAAACCAGTTACCCTTCTCATTTTTTGAACCAAAAATCATTATTTGAGTTTTGCTGAAATTGAAACATAATCAAAGATCTTTTGATTTAGCTGCCAATAAATTTATTTTCGTTTGTAGTCCCTTCCTGGAAAGTGATAGTAAAATGTGATCATCCACATATGCCAACACTGAGCATATGCGTGTGCCAATTCTTGGAGGATCTGACTCTAACCCTTCAATCTCTCGAAGTAATTGATCTATGTACAAGCAAAATAAGGTCATGGCCAGCATACACCCCTGCCTAACTCCCTGGTTAATAGCAAACATTCTTGTCATCTGTCCCTTTTGGCCAGATTTTACCTTTGCCCAACTCTATGAATAAATGTTAGAGTTGATTCCCACCAGAGCATGATCAATGCCTCTTTGGAGGAGAAGTGTCCACAATATTGGTCTACAGACTGAGTCAATTGATGCAGAGTAATCAACAACCAGGGCAAACAGTCTTTGTTTTCTTAAATGCACATTTTTTTTACCGTATGTGCCAGAACAAAACAGTAATCAATAGTGGAATAATCACTTCTAAAGCCTGCTTGCAGACTGCTCAGCTCACCTATTGAAGAGATCTGTGTTTATAATCTGTCTATGATGAGCCTAGAAAACATTTTCTAGTTAATATCAAGGAGGCTGATTGGCCTATACATTTTTAGATCACCAAGATCCCCTTTTTATGTTTGCTTGCGCTCATGTGCAAGAAACATTATGTGGCAGCTTAGTAGAGAAACAGGTTGTGGAGGTGTGGCCGCCAATGCCAGCACTACATTTTTGGGTTGGCGGTGTGCACCCAATGCAGGCCCAGTGTCCAGATGACACTCGTTCTGCAGAAATGCCACCAACTTGAAATGATTTGGCCAGTAGAATGAGGGGCTGCCTCGTTATTGCAGTGTCAGCAATTCCGCTGCAATGAGGGAGAGAAACATCATTGCAGGGCAATACCTTGCTAGGTGAAACATTTCCTTCAGGCATTTCCCTAAACATGGTGGCGGCTTCCTCAGAGCCCCATGAAAGCCGACTGATGGGGGTGCCCAATCCCCCTGTTGGCATGACCCCGACCCAGTGCATTTGCCGACGGGGGAGCCCAATCTTCGTAGGCATAATGTACCCCCTCTCCCATTTGTTGTGTGTCGAGGAGGTGCCCAATCCCCCTCGGCATCATGCCCCCCAAACAGTCTTTATTTGACAACAGGGGACCCAATCCCCATTGGCTTAAGTCCCCCTTTCCCCAAAATGCAGGCAGCACACTAGGAGCCCACCCCAGTCTGCATAAATAAAGCCTGAAAAAAAATAAAACTTCCCGCGATTTCCTTTTTAGTATTTTGCTTGAAATGAAGACAATGGTCCCTTGTGGTCTTTTGTGCCCCCCTCCTACAACCCACACACACTCACTGTGCACCCACCTCCCCACACCCCCCGTCACCCCATACTTACCTCTGGAGCCTGACGTGACAATCTTCGGTGGACCAGAAAAAATGCCTGCACTCTTCAAAACCAACCGCAAACTGAAGAAATGCATAAATAGGGCTTTTTCAACATATGTGGATATCTCGGCCATTTTTTGGACTTTTGCCATGACATTTTCAACATGGGGTTATTAGGACCCCTCCTCATGAATACCATCACTGTCATGGTGTTATTCAGTCCAGAAAGGTGATTTTGTGGTCACTGTGCGGAATCACCTTTCAGGACTGATTAATGAAACGACAGTGCCACTGTTCATGAGGTGGGCTCTCAAAAAGCCTGTGTTTCAAATTTGGTGAAAAAAATCCAAACAATTACTGTTTTACGAGCGTGCGTTGAGCAGTTTCCACGCAAGCTTGTAACTTCACAAATTTGTAATATTTTCACTCCAGATCTTCAATATTGGCATTTTTTCAGACCTTCTTATGAACAGTACAGCTGTCATTTTACACATCCTGGTCGAAATGTGTTTTCGCACTTCTGGCACGGAATAGCGCGGTCGCTGTGGGAAATCAGTGTTTGGGACACATTACAAAAATCACAGTGACACTGTTCATGAGCAGAGGTCCTAAAATGCCTATGTTAAAAATGTGATGATGAAAGTCCATAAAATGATTGTGTTATGGGCGTACATTCTGCAGTTTCCACACACCCTCGTAACTTCACAAATGTGTAATATTTTCACTCCAGAATTTCAATTGTGGCATTTTTCCACACCTCCTTATGAACATTACAGCTGTCATTTTTCACATCCTGGCTAAAATGTGTTTTTACACTTCCGGTGATAGCACGGTCACTGTGTGAAGTAAATGTTTGGGACAGATTAAGAAAATCACAGTGACTCTGTTTATGAGCAGAGGTCCTAAAATGCCTGTGTTGAAAATTTGGTGACAAATGTCCATAAAATGACTGTTTTACGAGCATGCATTGTGCAGTTTCCATGCACCCTTGTAACTTTGCAAACTTGAATTATTTTCACTCTAGATTGTCAACACTGTCATTTTTTTCACATCTCCTTATGAAGAGTACAGCTGTCATTTTTCACATTCTGGCCAAAATGTGTTTTCACACTTCCGGCACACAATAGCGCGGTTGCTGTGGGAAGTCAGTGTTTGGGACATATTAAGAAAATCACAGTGACACTGTTCATGAGCAGAGGTGCTAAAATGCCTCTATTGAAAATTTAGTGACAAAAGTCCATGAAATGACTGTGTTATGAGTGTACATTGCGCAGTTTCCACGCATCCTCGTAATTTTGAGCATTTGTAATATTTTCACTCCAGATTTTCAACATTTGCATTTTTTTTGCACCTCCTTATGAACAGTGCAGCCGTCATTTTTCATATCCTGCCTGAAGTATGCATTTACACATCTGGCGCAGAATGGCATGGTCGCTGTGGGAAATTAATGTTTGGGACAGATTAAGAAAATCATAGTGACGGTGTTCATGAGCAGAAGTCACAAAATGCCTATGTTGAAAATTTGGTGAAATAATTCCACTAAATGACTGTGTTCCACGCGAGGTGGGCAGTCTAAACGTGATTCACATTCTTGCCAAAATGTGTATCTGCACTGCATACAATAGCGCAGTTGCGTGAAGTCAATACTGGGATATATTAAGAAAATCACAGTGACACTGCTCATGAGCAGAGGTGCTAAAATGCCTGTGTTGAAAATTTAGTGACAAAAGTCCATGAAATGACTGTGTTATGAGTGTACATTGCGCAGTTTCCACGCACCCTCGTAACTTCGCAAATTTGCAATATTTTCACACCAGATTTTCAACATTGGTATTTTTTCACACACCCTTATGAACAGTACAGCTGTCATTTTTCACATCCTGGCTGAAATGTGTTTTTGCGCTTCTGGTGCAGAATAGCATGGTTGCTGTGGGAACTCAGTGTTTGGGATAGATTAAGAATGAGCGTGTAAGAGAGGAGGACTGAGTGAGCTCAACAGAGCTCTGCTGGGACTGCTGCAGATTTCTTTGTGGGCAGAAAAAGGCACCAGTGCAGGCAGAAGCCCAGTACAAAAGGGCAGCCTGCAGTGCTGGGAGAAACAGAATGAGCGAGTTGAGGGGGGGGGAGTGAGCGAGCTCAATGCAGCTCTGTCGGGACTGCTGCGCATTTCTTTTGGGCAGAAAAAAGCATCAATGCAGGCAGGAGCCCAGTACAAAAGAGCAGCCTGCAGCATCAGGAGAAACAGAATGAGTGAGTAAGAGAGGGGGAGTGAGCAAGGTCAATGGAGCTCTTTCAGAACTGCTGCAGATTTCTTTGTGGGCAGAAAAAGGCTCCAACGCAGGCAGGAGCCCAGTACAAAAGGGCAGCCTGCAGCACTGGGAGAAATAGAATGAGTGAGTGAGAGAGGGGGAGTGAGCGAGCTCAATGGAGCTCTGTCAAGACTTTAGAGTTGCTCACCCAACCACCCAGGGTCCTGTGTGGTCCTATATTACAGCAGGGTCTCTGGGGTGGAAACAAAGCAATGATTGGATACTTTTAGGATTGCTGTAATAATACAGATTTCGTTGTTCTGTTTATTTCTCTAACTGAGCTAAGCACTGAGCTGTACTGTTAGGATTGCTGTAATAATACATATTTATTTGTTCTGTTTAGTTCTCTAACTGAGCTGAGTAAAACTTGGAGTGCAATACAATTTCTAACTGGGCTAAATGAAACTATGACGGCTGAGAACAAAAAGTATGGTAGCTGAGGGGTGAAAAATGGACAAGGAGGCTTTAGGATTGCTATAGTAATATAGTACCTAACGGATGAGATTTAAGACTGAATTAACCCGGTCGGCAAGGGGACAGTAGGGGGACTAGTGTGGGGGGAACAGGAATTTGAGTAAATAGGGCTTAACAGTTGTAGTAGGGTACAGAATCTGGGAGTAAGATCCCGTAACATAAGATGGGAGCCAAAATGGGGCAGGTGCCACATGTCAGTAGGGTGGGCATCTTTGGACGTGTGGTGGGGTGTACAGGGTGTGGGTCTGCCATGATCCTGGACTGGGCTTGGGGGGATGGGTGTATGGTCTATAGATAACTGGCTAGTTTGAGGGAGGAGCTGTGGAGGTTAGGGAGGAGTCTAAGTGGTAGGGCAGATGAGTATGGTAGGCATCCTAGCTGGGGGAGTAGGGAATGGCAAGGGGGACGGAGAAGAACAACTAGGGACTGAAACTGACCTCAGTATCAGAGGCAGTAGCAGAAAAGACAGGAGAAGGGAGGGGTACCTGAGGCTGGGGGGCCTCCTGATGGAGGAGGAAGAGACCATGAGGAGTACCGGGGAGAGAGTGGGTGAGACCGGGGGGGCATATAGGGGAACAAGTAGGAGGGGGGAAGAGATGTAGGAGGGGTATCAACTAGGAATAGATTCAAGCCTCTGCTATGGGAGAGAGAGGGAGAGTAGGAATATACTGAAGGGGGGAGGACAAGCAGGGCATGAGAGGGATGGCAGCAGGTAGGGGAAAAGATAGTAAGGAAGAAAGGGTAGAAGGGGGCTAGTAAGGAAGGAAGGAGGGGGATGACTGGAGAAGAGAAGGCTGGAAGGGGAAGGATGGGAGGGGAATTACTATTGGGGTCAAAGGGAATGGGGGCTCTAAATCGACAACAACGGGAATAGGAGAGGGGTTGGAAATCAGCAGGGGAGGAAGGGAGGTCGACATTGGAAGCCCAGTAGGAAGTAGTCAGGCTGGGAAGGAGTTCAAGGGGGATGGGAGGAATAAGGCAGAGAAAAGGAGTGAGGCAGAAGTAGGGGAAGCAGATACAGAAGTCACAGAGGGTGCAGCTGGCGGGGGTAAGGGGCACAGAAGAACGAATACTGGGGTGGTGGAAGGGGCATTAGAAGGGAAAGGGGGTAAGGGATGGAGGGAGGTACTCATCCTGGGGGATTCTATACTGAAAGGGGTGAGATGGGATGGAAGGGAGGAAAGGCACAGCTGCATTTCATGGGTTGAGCTATCCCCTGGTTGACTACAGGAGGAGCAGGGCAGGCACTGCTCAAATGTGCAGCAAGGGGGAGGAACAAACCTCATTTAGTGTGGCATGTGGGTACAAACAACTTGGCGGAGGGAGACTGTGGAAGTAGTGAGGAGGAGGTTCTAGGAGTTGGGCAGGCAGTATGAGGGAGTGGGGGACTCGGTGGCATTCTTGGAGGTACTCCCGCTACCGTGTGCAAGCATGGGGAGGAAGGGTAGGATCCAGGAGTTCAACAAGTGGCTGAGGGATTGGTGCCACATCAAAAATTATGGGTTAGTGACTAACTGGGGTAGGGTCTGGGGCAATAGTGACTTGTACACGGGGGACAGGCTACACTTGAGCAGGAGGAGGGGAGTATTAAAGGTGGGATTAGAGGGGTTTATCTCTACTAAGGTGGATTTAAACTAGTGGGGGGGGGGTGGCCAAAAGACTGAGGTTGGTAGAAAGGCTCGGACAGGGGAGCCTAATGAGCTCACCACCCTAGATGTAGGTAAAGGCAGAGGTGTAGTAACCCTGGGAGGGGGCAGGCAGAGTGGTCTGATTGTAATACAGAAGACACCACCACCTGGTAAGAATAATGAGGAGAAAGGGTGCGGACTACTGGGAGGAGGGACACAGGCCAAGGAGAAGAGTGAGGAGAAGGAGGGGTATGGGTTGAAGGTGGTCTTTCTCAATGCAAGAAGCCTGGGGAACAAAATTGCAGAGCTTCAGGTGCTGCTTTCAGAGGGGGAGGTGGACATTGCTGCAATGACAGAGACTGTGCCGCAGAGTGCCATGATTGGGACTTGACAATCCTGGGATACAGGATATACAGGAAGGATCAGGGGTTGGAAGGGGGGGCTTGCACTGCATGTGAGGGAAGGGATCAAATGCGTAAGGGAAGAGGGGGAAGAGGAGAGGACAGAGGCACTTTGGGTGCAGCTTCTGGACTCCAAGGGAAGAAAGCTGAGGCTGGAAATGGTGTACAGACCACCAGCCCAATCTGGGGAACTGCATGGGGAGTTGGCAGAGCAGATAAGGAGGGTGTGTAGAAGGGGAAGTGTGGTGATAGTGGAGGATTTTAACCTACCAGGGGTTGACTAGAGCACCCCGGCCACTAACAGTACCAGGGATCAGGTGCTTTTTGATGCATTCCAGGGTGGCCTTCTGACACAACTGGTAAGTGGACCACAAGAAAGTGTTTGGGGGGAGGAAGTGTTTTGGAAAAAAGTAAAAAAAACTAATCGGCAGAGAGGAAAACCAGAAGCTTTGTACCAGTACTGTATATGGAGGAATGATTATGTGAGCCTATATATAAAATACAATTGTCATTATTGGTAGCCTAACCTTTATGTCCTGTAATGTCAATGGGCTCAAAACAGTAGTGAAACGTAAAAGAGTTCTGACCTATATCAGAAAGTTGAAGGGTGATATCATCTTTCTACAGGAGCTACATATAACGCAGCAGGAGGCTGACAGATTGGCCGCCTCCTTGGGGGGATGACGTGGTTGGTTGCACCATTTGCATCCAGAGCCAGCGGGGTTGCAATATGTTTCTGCCCTTCCATTAGAGTGGAGACTCAGAAAATAATAGCTGATAAGCAGGGGAGATATGTAATTGTAGATGCCTCAATTAACAAGGTCAGTACACCCCAGTATCCCTATATGGTCTGAACTTTGATTCCTCAGACTTCTTCCACCATCTTTCCATAGCCCTAGCCCCCTTCAGTGGCATATTGATCATAGGGGGAGATTTTAACACCTACTGGGATTGCACCCTTGACCACTCTGGTTTCCAATGTAAAATGCAGCCAAGAAGTGCTGTTGCCTTAGGGGATATGATGAGGAAGTGGAACCTAACAGAAATGTGGAGATTTAAGCACCCCCAGGAAAGGGAATATTCCTTTTACTCGCATTCACACATGATCTACTTTAGGCTGGACTATATTTTTGGTCCAAAGGTAATCTTGGGGAAGAGTACAAAAGGCCAAATATGGACCTATGTTGATCTCTGACCATACCCCTTTAACAGTCACTCTGCAGATTACTGGGGATACTCCCCAACCCAAGCCTTGGAAGATGGACCCCACAATTCTAAATGATGAAACATTTGTGAAATCTATTTCCAGTAAGTTGGAGGAATTCATAACTCTTAATGTAACAGGTGAGGTTGCCATAGAGACAGTCTGAGATGCCATGAAAGCATTCATTAGAGAGGAATCAATCTCATATGCCTCATATATGAGAAGCAGAGAATCAAGGAAGAAGATAAATTAGAAAAAGAAATAGGGGTACTGGAAAAGGGAAATATAGATACTAGCACCCTAGGCCTTCTAAAAGGGAAACTTGGCTGGCCCGTCGGCACAGCAGTTGGATTTCCGCTTGCAACATCAGTGATCCGGGTTCAGGAACGGACTCGGAGTGCTGGAGGGCCGGCCAGGGAGAGGAGGCTAGGGCATCTGGAGACTGCTCATCTTCTCTCAGAGGGAGGGTGGAACGGGAATCTGATGCTTGCCGACTCCTGGCGGAGGCAAGGTGTATGGCAACATGCTGGGGTCCCACTAAGGGGGGAGTGGGGAACGTCGGCTTATGCCTTGACATTGTGGCACACCATGCCCCTGGGGAGCAAAGTGGAAAAGTGCTCTATGGCTGACCAGATGATGGTCACTGGCTCCCATTGCTGCTGAGCCCCCGATGCAGCCCAGATCCGCCTCAGCAGCACCCAGGCCAAGTAGCGTATGCTGGCCAGCCCCTACTGGCACCTATCTCCCTTGGAGGAGGGGGACCCACCCAGTGAAGGGTTACATCTGCGTTACCTGGGGGGCTGCAAATGTGAGGTGGTGGTGGCTGGCATCGGGGCATGGGTGCCAGTGGGGAACTAGGCAGCCTGAAGTAGTGGCCAACCTGGAGCAAGGGGAGGCGGGTAAAAGAAATAAATAAATAAAAGTGAACCTTAATTAGCTCTCCTCAAAATGAATTGAGAGAGATACTTGTTAATCTTCCACTCTTACAATTATTTTAAAGGAGATAAGGCTGGTAAAGTCCTTGCATGGCAAATAAAAAAGAAACGAGCAGAGAGGACCATTCTAGAAAAAGAAAAGGTCGATAGTACATACACAGCGAATCAACAGGAGATAAGTGTAGTATTTAGAGATTTTTACCAAGAACTATATACATCCCAGGAACATCCAGGTTCTACTCTGGATACCTTTCTAGATATGATACAATCTCCCTGAGTTGTCCACAGAATAGAGACACTTACTTGACACCCCCATCTCAGAGGGAGAGTTGTGCAAGGTGGTATGGTCCACCAAGAAAGGGAAGGCTCCAGGTCCAGATGGTATTCCATCGGAGTTCCATAAAAAGCTGTGGAGCACCTTGGGAATACTAATGCACAAAATGGTCTGTGCAGCTCTAGAGGGTGGTAGATTACACGAGTCCCACCTCCTAGCCACAATTACTCTGTTGCCGAAACCAGGTAAGGATCCCCGAAGTGTGGCTCTTATAGGCCAATTTCTCTGCTGAATGCAGATAACAATTATGGCTAAACTACTGGCTGGCCACCTTGAGGGAATCCTCCTGGAGTTGATCCACCCAGATCAGGAGGGTTTTTTGAGAGGAAGACAAGCTGAACTTAAGCCTGACTTAAAGTAATCAAGATGGCTGCCGGGCTGGGCATGCTGCAAGTTGCACTCTGCAACTGAGTTTTTTATTTTGCCTCTTATTCATTTATTCTGCCATTTTCTTGCTCTTCCTGTTCATTCTTGCACTGCTTAGTATAGATTTATTAGTTAGTTAGGGTTTTGGAGTGATGTTGTTAGTTTCTGCACGTTATCAGGATTTTAGATCATCCTGTAGTGTATACTAAGGACGCTTGAACAGTCCCGCTACCGCCCAGATACAAGAGGGGATCTGTGTTATTTAAATTTGCCCCAATAAACCCTGTGCTATATATGTTGGTATAGAAATGAACTCACTGTTTCCTGCCGTCCGTCTTTGTCCGTGTTGAGATATCCAAAGAGGAGAGGAGAGGAGAGGGAGCGAGATTTACTGGGAGGAGGCTGTGTTGTATTGTTAAGCGGAGTCTGTCCATGGGAAGATCCTCTCACTTTTTGGACTGTCCGAGTTTGTGATCTTTCAGGCCACCTGCATGATCTAGCCCAATCATTGGATCAGATCCTGAGCCGTGGGCTCTGAATTTGAATTTGGTGGGGGTCGGTTGTTGGTACTGTGAGTGGGCCTGACATCATCCGGTGACCTATAGCCGGATTTGCTGCCATACAGGGGACTGGGCTTTAGATTGGCCATGGAGCTTTTTGATGAGCCTGTAGCTCTCCTAGATCCCTAGGGGGGCTGGCTACTGAGTGGTTACTACCCGGGAACTGAAGTGGTGCAGTGAATATTTCCAGCATTGGTCTCTGTGGATGGAGTTTTGCGGGTCCCTGTTTGCTTCTGACTGCTGACCCGGGATATCCTGCTGGATTAACATCATCTGCATATGACGTTTGTGTCGGCCATTTTAATCGAGTTGGATCCTCCGTTTGGATTGCCTGCACTATTTGGATTATTCCTTACTTTGCTCTAGAATTATGGCTAGACTTTGAACTTTGCTATTCTGGATAGTGAGAGTGTCCCTATTTGTGGTATTCCCTGGTGGTGAGAAGACCTGGGCATCCACACTTTATTTATTTTCTGTTTGTTTTTTGAAAGAAGACTTTTGGATTTCTGTTTTTTTTTTTTTATTTAATGTGAGCTGACCTAGGATCTTCAATCTTGGGCAGTGAGAGTGCCCTGATTTTTACTATTCCCAGGCTGTGAGAGGGCTTGAGGGGATTCACAACTCTACATTCTGCATATCCAGTGAGAGGGGGTTGCAGGAGTCTTTATTTTCTGTTATTATTTTTTTTTTTGTGCTTTTCCATGAGCCAAGTGTTGGATTGAACTATCCATGTAGTGGGAGGAAGGGTTTATCTTTTAACTGTGTTTTTACTATTTGTCTTGGGTGGGTCTTTTTTATTATTGTTTGGGGGCCTCTTTTTGAGTCTGGTGCTTGTGTTTTGTGTATTTTGATTTTGGTCAGCCTGTGGAATGTGTAGGCCTTCCCCCCAGTCATGTGCTATTCATCCTCTGTCCTCCGTGCCCTCCGCCCATTCTCCCTCCACTTCTGATATTGTCAACTTACCAGCACTGTCGAGCTCTGGGTATTGTTCATGGGGGGGGGTGCAGATATCAGAGGACAAATGAACGGGTCTCTCACATCAGGGTAGTAAGGCCTAGAAGACACCCTGGGGTGAAATGGAGCCTGGAACGTGGTTCACCATGTCTAGTCCCCATACCCAAGGGCACCACCATTTTTGGTGGGCACGTAGCCAGGGAAGCCCTTGAAACCTGTCCAACTCGAGCAGTGTTATGCAATGCCAGATCTGTTAAGAATAAGACTACAGTTATTACAGACCTTGTTGGAACAACTGATCTGGCTTGCATCACTGAGACCTGGCTGGATGAAAATACTGGCCCCAAGCTGGAGGCTGCAATTTCATCCGGGTACTCGGTGATACACCATTTGAGATTGGACAGCGGGAGGGGGTGGCGGTGGTCTGTTTCAAGACCAAGTTGGGCCTCATGAGTGTACAAGTTGAGGAGACCAAATCTTTTGAGTGTACTGTGGTAGCAGATGTAGGTTGTAGGATAGCTCTCGTCTACCTGTCCGGGGAGACTGATGCCACACAGAATCGACCAGCTCAGCTCTTCTGAACCGTGGACAGGCTGTGCAACCCAGCCTGTTTGCAGCTCCAAAGAGCTTTTTTGCAAATGAAGTGTGATGAGCTTGCTCGATTCTTTACGAATAAGGTGGCTGACATCGGGTCGGAGATCCTCTTGACTCGCTCTGTGGGAGATGCTGTTGATCAGTGCTCGGTCACCTCACCTCGTGCTTCCTGGAGTACCTTTGACCTGCCGGAGTTTGTGGATGTCATGCAGATTGCCCAGAGTATGTGCCCTATGTGCTGTAGTTTGGACTCAGGCCCAACTTCCCTGATTATGGGTTGTTGTGATATTATCGGCCTGGTCCTGATACAGATAGTCTGGTGCTCCCTTGATTCAGGTAAGTTCCCTAGCTCCCTGAAGGAGGCGGTGGTAACACCCCTCCTGAAGAAGACTTCTTTGGACCCAGACTCTCTGGCCAACTACAGACCAATCTCAAACCTCTCCTTGATAGGGAAGGTTATTGAAAAAGTAGTGGCAGTACAGTTGGAGAACCTCTTGACCATTCATAACATCTACTAACCTCTCCAGTCTGGTTTTCGATAGAGGCACAGTACCAAGACTGCACTGGTTCAGGTGCTCAGTGATCTCCTGATGGTGAGAGATCAGAGGAGCCATTCTATCTTGGTGCTCCTTGATCTCTCTTCAGCCTTTGACACTGTGGACCATGGGGTGCTGCTTGGGCACTTGAAGTCCATCTGTGGCCTAACATGCACAGTCCTCAGGTGGTTTACATCCTTCCTTGCTGGCAGAACTCAGAGTGGTGTCTGGGATTTTTTCCTCAAACTCACTCTCTCTTTCTCTATCATGTGGGGTCCCTCAGGGCTCAGTGCTGTCCCCCATGTTGTTTGCAGTGTACATGCTGCCCCTTGGAGACGTTGTAAGACAGTATGGGCTGAGGTTTCATTGCTATGCTGATGATACCCAACTCTACCTGTCTTTTGCAACTGACCAGGATAGTGCTGTCTCGATATTTAACAACTGTCTTGCTGAAATCCTGGATTGGATGAATTTGAGCTGGCTAAAGTTGAACACGGGAAAGACTGAGGTGATGGTTGTAGATTTGGGTCACCGGATAGAGGGGATGAGGGCTGGTCAGCCCTTTGGACTTTGTCTGGGGGGGCTCCCAGATCCTTACCTCTGAACGGGTGAAAGACCTGGGGGTGGTGCTTGATGATGGACTGACACTATGATCTCAGGTGTCGTCGGTCATCAAGTCTCCCTTTTACCATCTTAGGAACATCGCCAGGATCAAGCACCTTGTTCCCTCTGGGGATCTGCCTATGTTGGTCCACGCCTTTGTGACCTCACACCTTGATTATTGCAACTCCCTGTACTTAGGGCTACCTGGGGTTGATATTCGCCACCTGCAGCTAGTGCAGAACGCTGCAGTGCAATTGTTGATGGGGACTTCTTGATCCTCCCATATCACCCCTGTGCTGCGTGATCTGCATTGGCTGCCGATTCAGTGGCAGAACACCTTTAAAGTTGGTTTACTGATCTATAAAGCCCTTCATGTACTTGGCCCTGACTACTTGAAAGAGCTTCTTGTACCCTATTGTCCTAAGCAACAGCTGCATTCAGCTGACGAGGGGTTGCTGGAGATTCCAAGGGTGTCTGTAAAATTTTCTTCGGCCCATGCATTTATGTGTGTTTCCCCTACCCTCTGGAATTCTCTACCCCATCAGCTGTGGAAGTGATCGACTGTGGGGGGATTCAAACAGGTGTTGAAAACTGTTTTATGGTGTCAGTCCTTTAGTGATATGGAATGAAGGGACCCATCAGACTATTTTATCATTGTGTTTGCTGATTTTATTACTGTTGTTTTAATCTTATTGTACAGCGCCTTGACATTTTGAAAGGCAGTTAAGTGAAATAAAGTTATTATTATTAAATATAATCTGAGGAGAGCTATGAATATTATCCACCAGTGGTCTAAGAAGGCTAAGGGGGGAACCAGGGACTCTTGGCCCTAGACGCAGAAAAGGCCTTCGACCGGGTCAAATGGCACTTTATGTTTGAAGTCCTTAAAAATACCAATTCTGCCTCAGAATTCGTTCTTGGATCATTTCCTTTTACACCAATCCCAAAGCACAGATATTAACAAACAATACTATGTCTTCTCTCTTTACACTCACCTGGAGCACCAGACAGGGCTGCCCCTTGTCGCCTCTTTTACAACTTAAATGTTCAGATGAGGTAACTAGGTTTGTAGCCCATTTGGTGCCATTTGATAACAAATACGTATGGTGGGGGTGGTTCTCCAGTGACAACAATAGTACAATGATTTGTGGTGTTTTCTGTACAATACTCCCACACTGAATAGATAATTTTTTTTCTGGCTACATGAGTGGACTGTTGTGGGGGGGGGGGGATAATCACTTACATAGATACATAGACAGTGTTGGCAGATAAGGGCCTATGGCCCACCCAGTCTGCCCATTTGAGCTCGTAAGTTCAGTTTATGTTTTCCTAGAAGTCTGTAGCCCTTTACCCCTGACTTCCAGAATTCCTTTATGTCTATCCCATGCATTCTTAAATCCAGTGATTGTTTCAGCCCCAACCACTTCCTCTGGCAGGGTGTTCCACTTGTCCACCACCCGTTCTGTGAAGAAATTCTTCCTCATGTTTCCTCTGAATCGTCCTCCTCCTCAACTTCATCTCATGCCCTCTAGTCCTGGAACATCTTTTTCACTTAAAAATAGTGTATTCCTGCACCCTGTTCCTCCCTGTAAGATACTTGTATGTCTCTATCATATCCCTTCTCTCCCTCCTCTCCTCCAGGGAGTACTTGTTCAGTTCCTTCAACCTGTCTTCATAGGACTTGTGATGCAATTCATGCACCATCTTTGTTGCCCTCCTCTGAACCTTCTCTACCCTGTCTATGTCCTTACGTAGGTATGGTCTCCAGAACTGTACACTGTACTCCAGGTGGGACCTCACTTGATGAAGAATTGTGAGATAATCATGAGATGATTTCTTTTTTCTGCCACTATGGTGTGGTGCTGCTGGATATGGCCAGGCAGGGATCAGCAGCAGCAGGTGGTTCAGAACTATGAGGATGATCATGCTGGAGAGGGGGTGTTGGGTGCAGGGCTGATCTTTAGATTTCCTTTTCCGGGGAAACTGATTTATTACTTTTGGTTTTTTTTTATTATCTTTTTTTTATTCTGCCATCTCCTCCCATGGTGGCTTCCATTCCTCGGTTTCACAGTCATCATCACCACTAGTCATGACTGTAACTGACAACAGACATTCAAACTCCTCTTGTTTTTTATCCTCCTCTTCCACATCTATGTGCCCTCCTATCTTTCCTGCTTCACCCTCTACTCTTCCTCTTCTCATACTTATTCCTTCCTCTGCCCCTCTTTCTACTTGCATCAATCAGATACACTCCCTAGTTCTCTCTACCCATCCTCAAGTGCTTTCTCTTCCTCTGCTTCATCACTCCCTTGCCTCTGCTCTAACAGCTTCCTTTCCATATCCTCCTCACTGATACTCTCTATAAACTGATTTGGAGGTGGAGCTACTGACTTGCTTTTGTAGAACTGCAGGACTGGTTTACCTTTCCCTGCCCCAGACCTGGTCATACTCCAATGAACAACTGTATATTTCTCCCTTGTGACAAGATAACTAGTATCCTTGCCAGACCCAGACTCACTTTCAGCTTCCTTACATAATGAAGACTGAGCAGCAGCAGTGTTTTGCGTGGCACTGCTACTGATGTATGATTTGGTGGCAAGGGCCATAATACAGATATTCAAGGTGGACTGGCAATTGTCTTTGCATACTCACATGCAAATGGCTTTAAAAAGTAACAAGCTCATTCTCCCAGGTGTTAATCTGAGATTACAGTAAATAAGGTGGCTATGGTGCCAACTGTTGTCATGTTATTTATAGAAAATAGAGAGGCGTGGACTTGCCTTTCAAAACCTATATGGAACTTTCCTATTCTGGGTAGGGGAACTGGAAGCACTGGAAGAAGGAAGAGGGGCAGACTGCTGTGCTTCTGGGTTGCTCAGTGTGGTTTCATCACCAGATGCACTGGCTGACCTGCTGGGAATGCTGCTTGCAGTGGGAGCGAAAACAGTGGACTTCTGGCACTAATGAACCATGGTTTCCTTGGCTAAACTCTTACATACCCGACCCTAGTCCTTCTCTCAGGTAAAGCCCCTTCCTCACCACTGAGACTACCACCCCCTGTTCTGATTCACCCCCTGTTTTGATTTCTCTCTGCCAGCTCCCCTTGCTGAACTGGTACTTGCTGGAGCAGGCATGGTTGAACCATTCCCTGCTCCTTGCCTCCCCCCTGCATGCCTTTCTCATCCTCTTAGTTTCTACATGCATGATGGCAGACACCCACAAAACACACATGCACACCTCTTCAATCTGACACCCCCTACTCACCCTCACTGGGAGACCTTGTATCTCACCACAGCAGCCTAGTTCACATAATAGATAACCCACTTTACGTTGTGTGGTCGTGCTCTGATATACGCATGCCTTGGTGTGCATCAACCACCCAAGGCGTGTGTATATCAGAGCATGACTGCACACTGCAGAGTGGGTTATTTATCTTATAAAATGGCAAAATTGTTTTCTAGGGGGTAAAAGTGCAGGTGTGCGGTCGCGCTCTGATATGTGCACAGTCATGTGATGGGATCTAAACAAATCAGCAGACATAATTTTTCCTACCCATTTTATAATTAGTTTTGACTCACGGGTAAATAAATAAATACATGCATACATACATAAATAAATATGGATTTATATGCCTCCACCAGCAGTAGTAAAATTATTTGTCCAATAAAGTCTTCAAACTCCCCTTGCCCCTTGCTAAGTTTACTTTACCCTGCTCTTGTACTAGGGAGAGGGGGCAAAAATAATAAAAAATAAATAAATATGGGATCTGTGTCTCTGTCATCAGCACTCAGTAAATATATTTATCAAATAAATAATTCATAAACTCCCCCTGCACCTTCTCAGTCTACTAAATTCACCCTATCTGCAGCTGCAAGTTTGGCCTTATGCTGTGCGCAGTGAGCTATCTCCTGCCCTCTGCAATATGATTTCACTAGCCTCACAGCTTGAAACTACAGTTAAATGTAATAAGAATTAGCTAACTGGAAAGATAATGCACAGATCTCTGATTTTGAAAGTGTTTTGCTCAAAAGTGACACTTTTATCCATAAAAAGAGCTCCTACAGAGTTCACTAGCAATGTCTTGCCCCTGTAAGAGAATGCCAGAAATGGCATTAAAAAGTACATACCATAAGGCGTTCTCAATCTCCAGTATCACTGAATGACTACTGTAAATCATTTGAATGTCAATTGCTTAAACATGTTCAGTGTGTTCTCCCTGTAAAAACTGCCATGACATATTAGGTTGTCTAAGTACTGAACTGCTGACAGAAAACTGAGTTTCTTCAGACCTAATTTGCCAGTGTCCAAAAAACAGGATATTGACACATTCGACCATATGCATATTCAACATAGGCTAATCCTTTCCAGGGAGCAGGCATTGATTGATATCTTCCAAGTCTGTTTCCTGACTCAGTATCTGTTGAAGTGGACTAGGGAATGGGCCATTATAGACCTTGTTTGAGAAAATTGGGACAGCATTGGAAAGAAACAGTGAAGGAACACCTCAGGTCACATGACAACAACATACTATTGTTTGAAATAGCTCTGGAAGCTCAAAGATATGGTGGTCCTGAACTTTAGGAGGGATAACTTCAGAAAGATGGAGGAGAAACTAAAGTAAAGGTTCAAGTGGCCTTGACAACTAGAAGGGGCAGAGAGTAAGTGGGACAGTAATCTATTGAACAGGGGATCCTTGAGGTAACAAGGACATGTTTCATGCAGGTAGGAAAATAGAGGAGGAACAAGAGGCCATGCAATATATGTTTTCCAGGCAGGTAGGGAAGCAGTGAGGTCTAACTAGTCAGATATAAGCAATGAACTCTATACCTCAAAAAACTGAAGGAGGCAAGCAAGGCAGCAAGGAGTGCCAAGGCAGAGGTGGACCTGCAGAAGGGGTGAGGGAAGATAAGGAGCTCAAGGAGGTAGGGCAGGTGCTGGAAGCCCCCCTGGCAGACCTGTTCAATTTCTTGATTGACACATCACCAAGAACTGGAGAGTGGCAGATGTCATTGCTCTATGCAAGAGTGGGGACAGGGGAGACCATGTGAACTACAGATCAGTCAGCCTGACCTCCATAGTAAGGAGCCTGCTTCAGACTATAATCAAGGAATGGGGATTTTGCTTCTTGGAGTCCTATAGTCACCAAATATCAAACAACACAGCTTTATAAAGGGTAGGTCCTGTCAAATGAACTTCATTGAGTTCTTTAATGTGGTTTTTCTAGCATAAGACAAGGGCTGATTGCTCAGCGTACTGTACCTGGAGTTCAGCAAGACCTTTGACTTGGTGTCCCACAGATGACCACAGAGGAAGTTGGGAGGACTTGGGAGTGGGAGAAAAAGTCACAAGGTGGGTTGAGATTTGACTGCAGGTGAAAGCCCAAAAGGTAGTACTAAATGTTATGTACTCTGAGGTCAGAAGAAAGACGTGTAGTGCCACAGAGTTGTCCTAAGTCCAGTTCTCTTCAATGTCTTTATGTGTGGCTCTGGCGAAGGAATTCAAAGCAAATGTGTTTATCTGCAGATGACATGAAGATATATGGCATAGTAGGTAGTGAAGAGGATGAAGGAAACTGAAAGGGGCTCTGGAAAAATTGGAAGGGTGGGCCAAGATTTGGCAACTTAATTTTCTTTTTTATATTTCTGTTTCTGCCCCCTTCTTTACCAGCCCCTCCTAACCCTCTAGATCTGCCAGACACCCATCATGCCTCAACCTCCCTCAGCTATGGTCACCTACCTCCATCTAGAGATGGCTGTACCCTCAGGTGAGATCAGGATGGGGCAGGAACACCTTGGACTTCATCATCTCACCAGGTGCTGCCTGATGCCAAGGAGGCAGAGAGCCAGGATGTATCGTGGCTGTCATTGCAAAGGTGCCAGGGCCATTTTTCCTTGTTTTCTCCCATCCCTTGGGATGTTGCTTCTATATAGTTGTCAAGGAAGGCCAGCCCATGCTATGCATGCATCTACTCACTGATGCTAGCAATGTCCCACCCTCCCATCAGCCCTTCCAACCACACTGCCACCTGTGGTCACCCATGTGGCAATATCATGGTAGAGGACAGATCCATCCCTCCCCGGAGGAGAATATCCTCCTACTCTCTGGCCAGCTGTCAGTGATATGAGCGCATTCCTGAGCTCAGGCCACCAGCATCGCAAACAGTAGTGCTACTGCTGCACTGAAGGGCTGGCATTTGTCAACTTAAATTTAATGCCAAAGAAGTGAAAAGTTATGCATGTGGGGAAAGGGAACCTGAAAACTAAATATTGGATTGGGGTGGGGGGGCTTAGGCTAGCACAGAACTCAGAGGAAAGGGACCTGAGAATTATAATAAATTATAGTTTTAAGGTCTCAGCTCAATGTAACAATGCATATGGGAGGGCTAGCAGAATGATAGGGTGCATAGGCAGGGCCTTTTCAAGTAGAAGGAAGGAAGTATTCTTGTCCCTTTACAGGTTCTTGGTGATACAGCACCTGGAGCACTGCAAACAATTCTATAACCCTCACCCCCCAAAAAAAAGGAAAAGCACTCCCCAGAGGTGAGGAGGGCAACCAAAATGATGCACAAGCAACAGGGAAGGGCATATGATGAAAGATTTGCTGATCTCAATATGTGATCCCTTGAGGCCAGGATAAAGAGAGGGGGTGACACGAGTAATCTTTTAAGTATCTGAGGGCAGTAAACAGGGTGGACTGCCAACAACTATTTAAGCAAAGTGGTCTATTACAAGGAACAATAACTATAAACTGGTAGGGAAAAATTTAGAAGGGTCTTGAGTAAGTCCTTCTTCATTGAAAGGTTGGTGAAGAAATAAATCCATCTACCATGGGAGATGGTCAAAGTCAAGACTATAATAAGTTTCAAGAGAGGTGGGGTATACACATGGGCACGGGGTCATAATGTCGCAAGACATTATGCCACATGTAAAAATGGCGCTGCCAATACAGAGCGATTTCTTACATGTGGCATAAGTCTTTGTGGGGGCTCTGCTATCCACACCCCCATTATGGAGGCTGTGCCCCTGAACCCCTCAATAAAGATTCTCAACTCCGGAGGTTACGGTAAAATCACACTAAAGTGTGAAAAATTTAACAATTCCCTTGCATCTGGGACCAGGAATAAACCCGGTCCCAAACGCACTGCTTGGGTTCCCTACTGCCAGTGGCTTAGTCCATTGAGCCACAGCAGCTGCTCGGCAGAACCCCATCCCAGCAGAGATCTTATCATCTGCCTGTGATAGTGCGAGTGGTGCAATACCGCTTACAGCAGTATTCGTGGTACTGCACCACTCACTGCCTCATACAGCGCTATTCTGGGTTAGCTGTAATGTTGTACGCTATTCAGCATGTGACATTATGACCCGGTAGGATACACATGGGGTGGTGAAAATGACAGGTGGAAGGGAAACAACCAGGCAGTAAGGCAAGTCAAATGGAACTAGGAGATGGGAGCTTGGCAATGGAATTGCCAGTGCTAGACTGGTGGGGACTTAGGTAGGAATTGTGTAGACTGTCTGGAAGGCAAATCTTTTTCTGGGGGTGAGGCTCAGAGGAGATGTGGGGAAATGCTTGTCAGGGCTGCATATAGGTTAAAACAATTCCTGACCAGTGAGGCCAGCTTAGCTATTGCCCAAGGCAACCTGCTCCCTATCATTGACTACTGCTCCCCCATATATTCCCATGTGTCTTCTGCCCTGTGCTCAAGTCTAAACTCAGTATAAAATAACATATGTCATTTCACACTCCTGGCACCCTACTCCACTCATGACTGTAACCTCTACCAGGCACTAGGGTGGCTCCCAATCTCTGGTCATTATAACTGTGCACTAGGTTGTATCCTTGACAACACCCTTAGAAACAGCAATGCATCACCTTACACCACCTTTCTGAAGGCCAGAGCTCCTCTCAGATGCATACACTCATCCTCAAACCCCCCCCCATGGAAATCACAAAGGTCTCCACTGGAATGGGTGGCAGAACACTGTCTGTGGCTGCTCTCTCTCTCTCTCTCTCTCTCTCTCTGGAACAGGCTCCCTGCTTCACTCCAATCTGCTGATATCCACAGCTCTTTCAAACACTGACTCAAAGACTGGTTACTAAATGATGCTAAATGCCTATGCTCTCCAGGGTAATCTCCAACAACACTGTACCTTTCCCACCCATCTTAACTGCTAACTCTGCTCTTATAACTTGTTTTGCCTCATTTAACGGTGAACTACACTGTAAACTGTCTTGTGTTTTTTTTTCTTTTGACTTCCTCCAACATATTGTAAACTGTACCACATTTATTGTGGTGCTGTATTCCTGATGATCTCTATGTAACTCGGTAGTGCCATATTTGTCACCTGGATCATGCCTTAAATCAGTCCCTTGGATCAGTTTGCTTACCCTGTAATCAAATACTTAAATAAATAAATACTTGTTCATGGAGAGGGTAGAAGACGCATGGAACAGCCTCCCAACAGATATGGTGAGTGCTGAAATGGTAACAGGATTCAAGCATGCATGGGATAGACACAAGGGGACCTTAGAAGTATGGAAAGAGGGAGAGAGGACCAGAGATCGAATAGGGCCTGCGGTGGCACAGTAGGTAGTGAATATATAGCAGACTAGTTGGGTCATGAGGTACTTATCTGCTGACAACTTCTATGTTTCTACGTCAATACATTTCTGTTTGTATTTCCATTACATCTATGTTTGCAATCACTTTACTACCAGTCTCTCATTGATTGTAAAGTACGATGGGATACAATGTATATGAAAAGTGCAGTTCCATGTCACCGCTGGAACAGAAAATTTGCTGACCATCATTACAGCGATGGCACAATGCGACAAATGGCATTGTACCGTCGCTGTATAAAAATGTTTTTTTGTGAGGGGTGACTATATATTACCAATTCCAAGTTGGAGTTGGTTTGGGGAGAGGAAGAACTCCCCAGAGACAGCAGCATTGGGAAACCAACCAACCATCACAGTGAACTGCTGATTTTGTCACTGTGATGGTCTTCACTGTTTTCCCATCAAGGTGCTACCGAAAAGTGCCATCTACAATAAATTGTACTTCATCATCATCATCTTCCTCTTCTTATTTGTCCTCTTCCAAATCTGGGTACAAAAAATGCCTTAGACAGGGTAGCATGGAGTTTCATACATAAAGACGATGTCTGCACTTCACTAAAGGGCAGATTGCCCACAAGCCACATGAAAGAGGCATATAGGCAACCCTACAGGGGAAAGTCACATAGCAGGGACCCAGTGGACCCCCCACAGTATTCACCAAAGGCACACTAGCACTTGCACACATGATCCCCTGATCACCCATGAGGCTTTGGGCTGGGGTGGTCCAGGTGTGTGCCTGCACTCCGTGCCATTTACTATGGAGCAGAACAGCACAGAGTGCCTAGCCAAGGTATGTGAAATGCATCCTGACATAACTGGGGTGTGCCTCTCGTGCCACCACCCGATTAGACACCAGTCAGGGCAGACGGCCATCAGAACATGGCCAAACAGCTGCCCCAGCCCACTGGGCCATCTGGGTGTGCTGGGGCAGCCATTTGGATGAGTGCCCTTCCTTTGCCATGAACCATGGCCACACCATCCCACCCTCCCTTGCTTCCACGGAGCAGAGAAACCACTCTGGGAGCCAGGATAGGCATCTGATTGAATGCCTGCCTGGGTCCACCATTCCACACCTGTCCACCCCCTGCAATCACACAGGGCCATGGACAGGCAGCCACTGATGGTGACTGTTGGCCGGTGTTTGCCTGTCTGCCATAGTGAATTATGGCCATTGAGAATATGAACTTTTCAATAAATGTTATCAGTTGTATGAAGTCATACAGCAATGGCTAAATTAAATGGAACACAGTCCCAAGGATTTAAAATGAAATGAAGCACAAAGAAATGATGCTACTGCACATGTGCCCTGAAACTACAGTGGCGTGAAAAAGTATTTGCCCCCTTCCTGATTTTCTCTATTATTGCATATTTGTCACACTGGATGTTTTCAGGTCTTTAGACAAAATATAATATTAGATAAAGGGAACCTGAGTGAACAAATAACACTTTTTTTTTTCACTTATTTCATTTATTTAATGAAAAAAGTTAACCAACACCAACTGGCACTGTGTGAAAAAGTAATTGCCCCCTAGTTAAATCAACCCAATTAAAGGGATAATTAGAGTCAGCTGATTGAACACAGCCAGGCTTGATTACAGCCAGCCCTGCTCAATATAAACCTCACTTATTTTGGCCCTTACCATCAGAGTCACGTTGCCAGCACAAAGATTCAACAAGCACATTATGCCATGATCAAAGGAAGTTCCTGAAAAGATCAGAAAAATTTGTTGCCCTCTGTCAGTCTGGAAAGGGTTACAAAGCTATTTCTAAGGCTCTGGGACTCCATCGAACCACAGTGAGAGCCATAATCTCCAAATGGAGAACACTTGGAACAGTAGTGAACCTTCCCAGGAGTGGGCAGCCTGCCAAAATTACTCCAAGGGCACAGTGTAAAATCATCCAAGAAGTCTCAAAGGATCCTAAAACAACATCCAAAGAACTGCAGGCTACTCTTGCCTCAGCTAAGGTCAGTGTTCATGACTCCACAATCAGAAAGAGACTGGGCAAAAATGGGCTTCATGTGAGAGTAGCAAGGCGGAAACCACTGCTAACCAAGAAGAACATAAATGCTTGTCTCTCATTTGCCAAGAAGCACCTGGATGATCCACAAGCTTTTGGGAAAATGTTCTATGGACAGATGAGTCCAAAGTGGAACTTTTGGACAACATGGATCCCATAATGTCTGCGCAAAGCAAACACAGCATTCACAGTAAGAACACCATACCAAAAGTCAAACATGGTGGTGGTAGTGTGATGGTGTGGGATGCTTTTGTACCTAAGGACCTGGATGACTTGCCATAATTAAAGGAACCATGAATTCTGCTCTGTACCAGAAAATTCTTAAGGAGAATGTCCAGTCATCCTTCCGTCAGCTGAAGCTGAAGCATAGTTGGGTCATGCAGCAAGACAATGATCCAAAAACACAAAGCAAGTCCACATCAGAATGGCTAAAAGAAGTAAAATTAAAGTTTTGGAGTGGCCTAGTCAAAGTCCAGACTGAAACCTAATAGAGATGCTGTGGCAGGACCTGAAACGAGCAGTTCATGCTCGAAAACCTACCAAATGTTACTGAATTAAAGCAGTTCTGCGAGGAAGAGTGGGTTAAAATTCCTCCACAGCGATGTGAAAGACTGATATTGAATTATAGGAAGTGTTTGGTTGCAGTCATTGCAGCTAAATGTGGCATAACCAGTTATTATGTAAGGGGCAATTACTTTTTCACACAGTGCCAGTTGGTGTTGGTTAACTTTTTTCATTAAATAAGTGAAATTAAAAAAAAAAACAAGTGTTATTTGTTCACTCAGGTTCCCTTTATCTAATATTACATTTTCTCTAAAGACCTGAAAACATCCAGTGTGACAAATATGCAATAATAGAGAAAATCAGGAAGGGGGCAAATACTTTTTCACGCCACTGTAAAGTATTTTTACAGGTGTTAAGACAAAATAAAGAATGTAAATATCATACATAGGGGACATATGATTGCTCTTTTATCTGAGGATGTAATTTTATGTGATATAATTCATTCATATTGACTTGACCAGTTAGCACTGAAGATGTGCTTGCCCATGAAGATCTCTAAGATGAAAGAGTAGAAGATGCAGAAGAAGAAGAGGAAACAAAAGAAGAAGAAGAAGACGAAGAAGAAGAAGATGTGTGGCATTGGTCTCTTTAGAAACATTTAAAAATAGTGTTTAACTTATTTTTTTATTATAAATCCTCAAGTATATTTGCTGATTTATAAATGGAATGCCTCTTATCCTGGTACAGTGTCACCTCTTCTGTTCTAAGGGTGCCAGAACCACCTACCTTTAGTTTGTGGTTCTCTCACTATATGAATATGTGAGAAGACTCTCCTACAGGCATAACAGACACTGTTTAAATCTATGAAATAAGACTGATTGACAGTGTTGGCATTACTCCTACTTTGGCACTGTAGAGTATTTCAAGGCACAGAAATTTTGTACACAGCAATGCTCTGAAAGAGGGTGCTGAAGTTTGGGCATTGTTAATGCTGCATCGAGCAATTATTTGAACCCCAAGGAACACTACACTACACATTCACCAAGAATCTGGGGAATTAGGAACTGGCCAGGTAGCACAGTAATAGGGCTTCTTCTTACTGCTCCGGTGACCCAGTTTTGGGAACAGACTCAGGTTGAAGGGGGCTGACTGGGGAAGGAAAATCAAGCATCCCACATGACAGGACTCCTCCTTTGCAGTGGGTGGATTCTGTTCACTGCTGCTTGAGGGAATGCTGCTAGATGCCAATATGTGCCACACACCATCGCATGCACACATGTCAAGTCATCATGCACTGGCTAGCCAAGGGAGCAAATGGTAGAAAAACCATGACCCCCTGCAGGCCCCACTCCACCAAACAATCACCTACCTCCCAAAAATTGTATTCTTACCCAGTCAGGGAAGTTGCACTCCACCACGGACCCTGCTATGGGGGATGTGCCATGGGATAAAAAAAAAGGAGACAGGGGTAGGTACTTGGAGATGACAGGTGACAGGGCTGAGAGTGTTCAGATGGGTGCTGTGATGGGGTTGGTGAAGACACTGTCCTATTAGTTATGCAGAGAGAGTTTAAAGCAAGTATCTATTCTGTCATCTCCTATTCTGTCCCCTGTCTATCTCTTGTGCCTACCTGGTGCCACAGCCCAGAGTGATGGAAAATTGATATAGGTGCCTACCTGCTGCCACAGCCTGAAGGGGTGGAAAGTGGATCCTGAGGATCGCTAGGGCAACAGGACAGGAGAGACAGCTGGATGTCATTGTCCACCTGGGGAATTATATCCTGGCTAAAAACAGAGCTGGGATAGTGCAGGGGAGTTTAGGGAGCTGGTGAGGGGTCTTAGAGAGGCTGCTCACTCAGTGGCTTTTGTTGAGGTGCTGCCTGTCTACAACAGGAGACAAGACAGGGAACTCCTCACCAGAAGCTTTGACTCATGGCTCATGAAATGGTGCAGAAAGAAAGGGTTCAGTTACATTGGGGACTGGTGACCCGTCTGGGAGGATAAGGGTCTATACAGGGGTGATGGACTGCATCAGTCCAGGAGAGGAACCACAGTCTTCAGTGGAAGATTTAAACCTTACTTTGATGAACATTTAAACTAGCCAAGGTGTGGTGGCAGAAAGATTCGCAGAGTCAGAAACTGCCTCTGCACACAGGCTGAAGTAAAGAGTAAGGAGAACCTAAAGGGAGAGGAATCCATGAGGGTGTAAATTAATAAAGGGAGCAGGGTGATAGAGATAAATAAAGGGGCAAGGAACAGGAGCATTAAAAAGAGAGGTGGGAAGCAGGAAGGGCAGAAAGTAGAAAAGGGGGGCAACAAGCAGAGTGGAAACAAAATCAGGAAGGCCATGTGTGTGAATGCTAGAAGTCTAGAAAATAAGATTCTGGACCAAGAGGCCATCATGACAGAGGCTGACCTGGATAGTGTGGCCATTACTGAGTCATGGTGCATTGAAAACTATGACTGGTACATGGCCATACCGGGCTATACTCTGTTCAGGAAGGACCAGGTGGGAAGGAAATGAAGAGATGTGGTGCTTTATGTGAGGGACAGCATAAAAGCCACAGAGATACAGGGAAAACAGGTGGAAGCAGAGGTACTGTGGGTCATGTTGGAGACAGGGAATGGAGCTACTGTTCACAATGGAGTGATCTACAGACCTCCAGCACAGAGGGAGGAATTAGACAAGGTACAGTACAAGTGGAAGTCATTGTCAAGATGGCAGAAAAGGGAGACGTGCACACAAGAATGATGGTGCACTAGTTAATCAATCCAGTGAAAAAACTTAAAGAACAGGCACTGCATCAGCATTCTATTCAGTAAGGATTCCATGGCTTAAACCATTAAAAACATTTTTATTTTCAATAAAGTAATAAACCACAGCATGACAAAAGTGTGTGCTTGACGTGTTTCAGATTTGATGATCCTTTAGCAGAAGCTTACTGGAGAAGGGGGAAGTGCTGTTGGTGGGGGAATTCAACCTGTCAGTTGTGTATTAGAGCCTCCCAGCAGCAGCTTCATCTAGAAGCAAGGACATCCTGGACTCTCTGCAGGGGGATCCTTCAGGCAATTAGTCAGTGAAGCCACTTGTGATGGTGCAGTATTAGACCTGGTACTCTGTAATATGGACTTTGTTGCAGACGTCAAGATAGGAGGCCACTTAGGGACCAGTGATCACCATATGGTGTGGTTCAGTATAAGGACATCTGTGGAATAAAACCACACAAGAGCAAAGGTCCTGGACTTCAGAAGGGCAGATTTTAAAAAGATGAGTGAATGCCTCAGGATGACCTAGCTGGGTGACCTGGGTGGGATGAAGGAACAGTGGTGATGATAAAAGAGACCATAGTAAAGGCAACACACCTCTGCATCAAACAAGTCAGCAAAAGCAAGAGGAAAAAGAGACCACTAAGGTTCTCAAAATAGGTGGCTGAAAAGGTAAAAGCTAAAAGAGTAGCATTCAGAAGGTATAAGGAGATTCAGAGGGAGGAGGATAGGGAGGTGTATGGGGGGGAACAGAGGGAAGCATTGAAAACAGGAAGCAGCATAACGGTGCAAACTGAAGAGAGAATAGCCCAAGAGGTAATGAAAGGGGACAAGACATTTTTTAGATATGTAAGTGAAAAGAGGAAGACCAGGGGTGGGATTGTAAGATTAAAAAGGGAAGTAGGGACTGCACAGAGGGAGACCAGGAGAAGGTAGACATCCTGAACAAATACTTTGGTTCAGTGTTCACAAAGGAAGGAGATGGGGAGGGGGACACAAAAAAGTAACAAAAGCTTTGGAGGGAGGGAGGGATGGAGGTGGACACTAGTCCTTTTTTAGAGGTGAGACTCCTGAAGGGACTTCCTAGGATAGTAGCTGTGAATCCCTCAAACTAGGTCGGTGCTATCAGAAGGGCAGTCAGACCCACATAAGCAGGCAGTTCCAGGAAGATATCACTCACAGATAGCACAGACAAGAATAAATCAAGTATTCACCAGATAATCCAGTTTTATTGGTATAAGCTCAAGCTGCAAGCCCTTGCCCAAACACTTTGACTTTACAGCCTTCATCAGGGAGCCAAGGCTGTAAAGCCAAAGTACTGGGACAAGGGCTTGCAACTCAAGCTTATACCAATAAAATTTGATTACTGAGTGCTATCATTCTGGAACTACCAATTATAGGTTAGTCAGCCTGACATCAGTGGTGAGAAAGTTAACAGAATTACTGCTGAAGGAAAGAATTGTGGAATTTCTTGAATCCAGTGGGTTACAAGATCCAAGCCAACATGGTTTCACAGGGGGTAAGTCATGTCAAATGAATCTGATAGATTTCTTTGACTGGGTGACCAAGGAATTAGATCAGGGTGGAGCGGTGGATGTTGCCTACCTAGATTTCAGTAAGGTATTCAACACCATTCCACATAGGAAACTACTAAGCAAGCTGGACAGCTTAGGAGTGTGTCCAAAAGTGGTAAACTGGAGAAAAAATTGGTTAGGGGATAGGCAACAGAGGGTGGTGGTAAATGGAGTTCACTCCAAGGAAGGAAGGTTGACCAGTGGGGTGTCTCAGGGATCAGTGCTGGGAGAGGTCATCTTTAATGTTTTTATAAGTAACATTGCAGAAAAGCTTGAAGGGAAGATCTGCTTTTTCGCTGATGACATCAAAATCTGCAATATGGCAAACACTTCAGTGGGGCTGAAAATGATGAGCAGAGACCTGAGAAAACTAGAACAGTGGTCGAGGGCATGGCAGCTGGGTTTCAATGCAAAAAAAGTACAAAATAATGCACTTAGGGCACAGAAACCCAGGGGTGGACTAAACATGGGTGGAGTGGTATTGATGACCACCAAACAGGGGGTAATCATAGTAGATGACCTAAAGGTGACTAGGCAGTGTGACAAGGCAGCAGGGAGGGCAAGTATAATGCTGGGGTGCATAGGGAAGGGTATCATCAGCAGAAAGAGGAAGGTGGTGTTGCCTCTCTGTAGTTCACTGGTAAGAGCCCACCTAGAGTATTGTGTCCAGTGCTGGAGACCACATCTCCAGAAGGATATAGGCAGAGTGGAGGCGGTCCAGAGGAAGGCAACTAAAATAATGCAAGGTCTACATCAAAAGCCTTATGAAGAGACTGGGAGAGGGGAGATATGATAGAGACCTTTATATACCTCTAAGGGTAAATAAGGAGTATCATGTTATATGAGAGTTTTATTGAGCTACTTAATAAGAGCAACTCAATAAAACCACTCGTACTGACAGCGAGTAACAGAAAAACACCAACAAGTAGGTTACAGCTAGCGTAGCAGTGAGCTGCACTCACTATAACATGATATAAGCATTTGTTTGGCTAAGCCCTGCTGAGCTGGCCATGTGGCATAGTGGCTAGAGCCACCACCGCTTGAGCTGGCAGACCCGGATTCAGGTCTGCCTGTGGAATAAATTTTGTATCTATTTTTTTTTTGTCTTGCCTCTAAGTCCGCTCCCCCTGGAGTTGAGAATACATTTATTGGGGGTGAGGGGGTGCAGCTCCCCCATAAAACATTTTCTTTTTCTTGACTTGTGTTAGGGAGTTAGCAACCGTCACTCTCTGCTACGGTCGGATGAATACTGCTAACTGTCTTTGTTTAGGGTGGATATGTGTTTGCCCTTATTGTTCGATGACCTAAAAGAGTTGCCTTCATCACATAAAACCAAATAAGGTACAGGAAGGGAGTATTTTTCAGAAGAAAAGGTGCTCAAGAACAAGGGGACATGCCATGAAACTGGAGGGGGTTATTCAGGAGAGATATGAGGAAGTACTTCTTCACAGAAAGAGTGGTAGATTCCTGAAACAGCCTTCCAATGGAGGTGGTGGGGCAAAATCAGTGGTGGGGTTCAAGAATACATAGGATAAGCACAAAGGAATCATAGTGGAAAGGAAAGGGGGAGGGAGAAAAAGTTGTAGATCAGGCATGGTCTGATGTAATAGTGTAGGTAAGGAGAAATGGTCAGACTGGATGGGCCAAGCACTCCTTATCTGCTGTCAAATTCTGTTTCTGTGTTTCTATCTCTTGCCTTTTTGATTATGCAATCAAATTTTCCTTGTGAAGTCTCAGAATTGACAACTCCGATGGTCCCACAATTTCCCTATCATCTCCTTTCCTTCTCTTGCTGCTTCTGTTCTTCCTTTTTTTCCCTTGCATCTCTGTGGTTTAAAATATATGTTAATCTTTATGTGAAATTAGGATCCTTTGATTTGCAAATATCTATAATTATAGTTTTCAAATGTTTACAGAAGCTATTTGGGTTTATCTGAAACAGAGGGGGTTAATCTTGAGATGCAATTCTAGCCCCTCACACTGGTTATTGTGCTGCTTACCTGGATGATGTTGTGGTATACAGTACAGACTGGAAGAACACCCTGGAACACCTATGAGCAGTTATTCAATCTATCAAAAATGGAGGTCTGACCATTAATCCTACCAAATGTGCATTAAGCATGCAGAAAACTAGATATTTGGGTTATATTTTGGGAAATGGAGAAGTAAAGCAGGAGATTTCCAAGACAGAACCTGTAGCTAACAGTTCTGTCCTTAAAACAAACATGTCAGCTAATTTCCAGCACTGGCTGGTTACTACCAGAGATTTGTTCCCAACTTTTCCCAGTTAGCTGCTCCCCTCTCAACTCACAAACAAATTTTTCACAAATAATGTGAAATGACCCCAGGGTGTGATGAGACTTTTCGAGCCATCAAGGCTGCATTATGTTCAGCCCCTGTTTTAAGAAACACCCCTGAGGAAGACACCAAAGGAGTCAAAGTGCTGGGTGGTCAGGAAGGAGCACTGTTGCTGGTAGCCCTTCCATACCTACTAACCTAGCAATAAATACTTGGATTATCAACTTACATACACAACTGGTTTCTGTCTCAAGTGCTTTTGCTTCCTGGTCTTGTGTTTCAGCAGTCAGGGCCGGCCGCCCTTTGCATTAGCACTGGTCTGCATTCTAATTGCACCTTCACCTTCAGACTACGACCCTGCTTTAAGAAGTCCAGACTTTGAGAAACAATTTCTCTTGCAAAGAGATGCTTCAGAGGTACGCCTAAGTGCAGTCCTGAGTAAAAATATAGATGGGAAAGAACATCCCATTCTATATATCAGTAGGCAACTGCACAAAAGAGAGAACAAGCATTTGTCAATGCCAAACGTTTGATGCTTTGGAAGATGTCTGCTTCTGCACCTTGTTTATGTCCTTAAGGTACTTGAACGTTTTGTACCCTGTGCCAAACTACCCATCTTGTTAATCAGCCTTCTATGTTGGTCGGTGTTAAAGGCTTTCCTGAAATCAAGGTACAGTAGGTGACGTTCATTGCCCCTTCCTGATTTACTTCCTTATTGAGGCATTAGGGTTTCCAATCCTAATGCCAACCCCCACCCACACCCTGCAGAGATTGACAGGGGTTGAGGGTGTGTCTTTGGGTCGTCGGCCATAAAGCTTATGCCATTCCTCCTCATCCCACCCTTCAAACAACGACAGGCATCACAGTGTGCCTTGGGGTCTTTGGCCACTATGATCGACCCATTCCATAAGAAAATAAGTTAAGATGGGTGCAGCATAGGAGAATGGGGTGAACATTAAGGCCAAAGACCCCGAGGCACATCTTGATGCCTGCCACTGGCTGCAGGGTGGGGGATGGGGTGGAATGTCGTGAGCATTATGGCTGATGACCCCAAGTCACCCCCTCCCAATGCCTGTCAGTCTCTATAGGGTGGGGCATCACAGTTTGAAACCCTAATGCCCCGAGCGTTTGTCAGTATTTTGGTTCCAAATTTTCAACATGGGCTATTTGGGACCCCACCTCATGAACAGTGGCACTATCATTTTGTTACTCAATCCCAAAAGGTGATTTTGCACAGCGACCATGCCATTTGGTGCCACAGGTGCAAGAACACATTTTGGGCAAGACGTGAAAAAATTACAGCTGTACCGTTCATGAGGAGGTGTGAAAAAATAGCAATGTTGTAAATATGGAGTGAAAATATGAAAAATTGGTGAAGTTACAAGCGTATGAAGAAACTGCACAATGCATGCCTGCAACGCAATAATTTTTTGGAATTTTTTCACCAGATTTTCAATATGGGCATTTTTGGACTTCGCCACATGAACAGTGGCACTGTGATTTTGTTAATCTGTCTTGAAAGTTGATTTCCCACAGAAACCACACCATTCTGAGCCACAGATATGAAAACACTTTTTGGGCAGGATGTGAAAAATGACAGCTATACTGTTCATAAGGAGGTGTGAAAAAATGGCAAAGTTGAAAATCTGGAGTGAAAATAATAAAAATTGGTGAAGTTACGAGCATGCGTAGATACTGCTAATGCACGCTCATAACACACTCATTTTTTTGAATTATTTCACCAAATTTTCAGTATCAGCATTTTTGCACCTCTCCTCATGAACAGTGGCACTGTGATTTTCTTAATCTGTCCTGAAAGTTGATTTCCCACAGAAACTGCACCATTCTGCACAACTGGTGTGAAAACATTTCGGGCAGGATGTGAAAAAGGAGAGCTGTACTGTTCATAAAGAGGTTTGAAAAAATGGCAATGTTGTAAATCTGAAGTGAAAATATCAAAAATTGGTGAAGTTATGAGTGTGTGTAGATGCTGTGCAATGCACACTTGTAATGCAGTCATTTTTTGGAATTATTTCACCAAATTTTCAACATGGGCATTTTTTGACCTCTACTCATGAACAGTGGCACTGTGATTTTGTTAATCTGTCCTGAAAGTTGATTTCCCACAGTGACCATGCCATTCTGCGCCACTGGTGTGAAAACACATTTTGGTCAGGATGTGAAAAATGAAAGCTGTAATGCTCATAAGGAGGTGTGAAAAAAATGGCAATGTTGAAAATCTGGAGTAAAAATATTAAAAATTGGTGAAGTTACGAGCATGCATAGAAACTGCACAATGCACACTCATAACACAAACATTTTTTTGAATTTTTTCACCATCTTTGCAACATGGGCTTTTTGGGACCTCCCCTCATGAACAGTGGCACTGTCGTTTCATTAATCGGTCCCAAAATGGGATTCCAAGCAGCGACCGCAAAATCACCTGTCAGGATCAAGTAACGAAATGACAGTGACACGTTCATGAGGTGGGGTCCCAAGAACCCCATGTTGAACATTTGGGGCCAAAATTCATAAAAATGGCTGAGATATCAACCTAAGTTGAAACCCCCCATTGACTCCCATTATACGGCTTACCTTGAAATCTTCAGTTTGCTGGTAACCTTTGAAGAGTGCAGACATGTCCCGCTCCACTGAAGATCACTGCTCCTGGCCTCCGGAGGTAAGTGTGGCATGGGGGGTGTGGGGAGGTGGGTGCTCAGTGAGAGGGTGGGGATGGGGAGGGGGACTGTGGATACGATGGTGGACTGTTTTCTTTTTTACAGGGGAAAAAATGAAAAAAAGACTTTGGAGGACCATTTTCTTTATTTTACAGGTAAAATAATTAACACATTTAGGCACACTGGGGTGGGCTCTCAGTGTGCCACAATGGGAGGGCATGCTGACACTGGGATTGGGCACCCAGATGTTGGCAAATATTACCAACGGGGGAGGGGGAACGTCCAACACAGGGAGTGGGCATCCCAGTGTTGGGGGGGAATAAACAATTACTTTGGTACACTGGAATGGGCTCCTAGTGTGCCACATCAATGGGGGGAGGGGGATACATGCTGACATGGGGATTAGGCACCCCGATGTCAGCTTCTGTGGAGTGTGTGGTGGGAAGCAAGAGCCAACGCCCCTCTCATTTCTTTATTAAAATGTTTCACCAGGAAAGGCACACCGAGCAAACAAGTTTCTCATGGAGCAAGGCCCAGGGACAGAGAGCTCAGTGGCAGGAGTTGACCTGGTTGCGAGGGAGGGGCGCGGTGCTGCTGCAATGAAGAAACTGTTTATGACTGCAGTGGCAGGTTTCTTTTAACTCCTTTGCTCTCTGTGAAGCTGCTGTCATTCGCAGCTTCCCCATTGATTGGTGGCTGCGGGCCACACCTAGTAAAGCTTCCGTTGCATTGGGTGGCAGTGACACACCTCTCATTTCCCATTATTGTCCCAAAGCGTTTGGTGTGCAAGTGCATCAAATGCAAAAATTATTCCACTATTACCCCAATATTGAGAAAGAATGTCTTGCTGCCAAATGGGCAATGGTATCCCTTAAGTTTTATTTGCTTGGAGCTGACTTTGTACTTATAACAGAGCACAATCCTCTGTGTTGAGTTAAAAAATAAATGTGAATATTTATGTGAAACTAGGATTCCTTGGTTTGCAAATTATATTATTGAAGTGCTTGCAGAAAGCTATTTGGGCAAATATGTATAATTATATAGTGTATCATGGAACATTGTTATCAACGGAAAAGCGTCTTTTCCCAGTCTTTGTTATACTGTTTCAGGCATGTCATTCTATGTTGCTATGCTGTAGTAGCTACGTAGCTACTGTAGTATAACAACATAGAACTGCTGCACGTGCTTGTCTTTGCAATCATTCGTGCTGTCTCAGTTGACCGCTAGCCAGTTACCATCACAGTCAAAGTAATTGTTCAAAGCAAGCTCCTTGACAGCCTCCGTATTTTCTCCTTTTGTTGTTTGTGAAGCCCTGTTTTTTATGTAGGACACACTGGATGAAGATCACGAGAGTATGGCATGACCCTAAACCCCTATCTGGAAGGACTAACCTAACTCACTGGACTAATCTATTTTTTTTTTTTTATTTCTTAAATGAGTTTCATTACTTTGTAAAATTTCAGGACTCCTTGTTTACTGCTTTCTGTTCCCTGTTTGAATCATAAGTAAAAAAAAACTTTACACTGCCACTAGATGATCTCCATGAGATTACTAGACTGGGGGGGGGGCAGCCACTCAATGTCTCAGGGTTACTTTTAAAGCTTGGTTTGGGGAGTAGTGGGATCATACACTCTATGGTACTTATTTTGTTTATTTTGTGTGCCAACATACACTATAAAAAACAATGTATAATTTCCTATCGATAAAGAGCTGGGTTAATGCGTCTCGCCATTGCCATTGGTGACCAAACCTCTCAAGCTTTGCTGTCAAGGTTTCAGGGGTTGCCAATGGCAATGGCTCAACGTACTAACCAGCTTGTTACCGATAGGTAACTATACATTATTCTCTATATTATTGAAATATTTGCAGAAAGCCATTTGGGTTTATCTGGAAAACAGGATTAACCTTGAAATGAATTTTGACCTCCACAAGCCTGTTGGTAAAATTGTCACTAGTAATCAGCCCTGGGACAGGATACCTTAATTGATTGCATCTGTTAAGAAGACTGGATGTACAGGTCACAAGAAAGAAACTGACAATGTTTTGGGACATTGTGTGAAACCGGGATATAGCTAAACAGGGGGAAACATCTTATATAAGAGAGCAATGTTTGGAGACAAAGAGATGGAGATTTTAAAGAGACTCACTGAAGAAGGATTTCTGTTTGCACTGCCTTTGTAAAGAGCTATCCTGAACATCTTTATTTTTTTATTTTGCTGTTATTGATAATAAAATGCTATTGACCATGCACCATTAATATTTTTTGTGCCATATACTCTGATGTACATTGGTATTAGAGCTGTGTGGAATTTTCTAATTTTGCTTCCACTGGGAAAAGCTGGGGAGGTGGTCCAGGATCTAGCAGCTTGGCTTTAATGCCAAGAAATGCAAAGTTATGCATATAGGAGCCAAGAATCACATGACAGAGTACTATCTGGGTGAAGTCCAAGTACCTTCATCAGAGGAGGAGGAGGAGGAGAAGGACCTGGGAGTGATGATCACTAGTGACCCGAAGCACTCCACACAGTGCAAGAAAGCAGCAGCAAAGGCAAACAAGATGCTGGGATGCATATCTAGGAGGATCAGTAGCAGGAGAGAGGAGGTTATACTGCCCTTGTAGAGGTCACTGGTAAGGCCGCATCTAGAGTATGGAGTTCAGTACCGGTGCCCACACCTCAAAAAGGACATTAACCTGCTGGAGAAGGTCCAGAGGAGGGCTACAAAGATGATAGTGGGTCAGCAGGGTAAGGCTTACGAGGAGAGGTTGAGGGCACTGAACATGTACTCCCTGGAAGACAGAAGAGAGAGAGAGGGGACATGATTGAGACCTTTAAGTACTTGAACTGGATAAATAAGGTTGATAAGGAGAGTCTCTTTAAGCTGAGTGGCAACCATAACACCAGAGAGTACAGTCTTAAGCTGGAGGGTGAGAGGTTTAGGAGGGAGGTCAGGATGCACTTCTTCACAGAGAGGGTGGTGGACACTTGGAATGTGCTGCCAGAAGAGGTCGTCTCATTGAAGACAGTGAGCAGCTTTAAGAGAGGCTGGAATAGGCATAGGGGGAAGGTAAGGATCACAGGTAGGGAGGATGGGGGAGTGGGGAGGTAGGGCAGTGACATTAGCTCAAGCTGCGGACCCTACAATATGAGCAGACTTGATAGACCAAATTGCCTTCTTGAAATTCTGTCTGAAGTGGAATTTTGAAATTCTGAAAGTGGAATGATACAGAATCCTGTTAATTTTAATTTTTTTGTCCTTATGCAATATGTCCAATGTATTTTTTTTTTTGCTTCATTGTTTTTACTGATACCAAAGGAACACAATGTATCAATAGAGAATTAATGCATGCCCGGGTAAACTGGAAGATGCAAGGTCAATGGCTGAGTGACTTTCAGTGCATTAATTCTCTATACACCCATGCCCTGGAGTGGATTATTGTGCTTACAAGATGGAAATGTTTTTTATATAATGGGAAAAGGTTTTAGTACTGTGTTGTAGGACAGTGCAGTAATGTCATTTTAACTTGAGTGCCTGGTATTTAATAAAGCACATTACAGAAACAGTGAAATGTGCCTGGAAGGGATTTTCTGGTTAAATGCACAGCCCACTTAAGTGCACAAAAAACTTTTATCCTGAGGGTGTGCACTTAAGAGGGCTCCACTGTAACTGCAGAATCATATTCCACAGTTTATGTACTCTGCAGATTTATTTTCTGCAAACCATTGCATACTTTTATGTGGATAAAGTGATGTGTGGAAAATTACGTTGTGGTTTATGTAGAAATGCTTTACAGAATTCTGTGACATTAAAAGAGAACTCCCAAAAAGCAGTTTGGAAGTGGAATTGCCATTCTGCACAATTCCACCATTGGAATTCTGCATTCCATACAGCTCAAATTAGCATTCCTCACCTAACCCCACCCTTTGCTGAGCAATGCCTTTCATTCAGTGGTGTCCTGTTCCTAACCTCATTGCAAGCAGTCTCTGAAATCCAGTGAAACATATGTAAATGCTATTACCACATTTGAAATGCATACGATTACATTTTGAGTGGCAACATGCTTAGTTTAAAACACTCACATTTTTTCACTTCCTGATTTTAAGATACAGTTACAGATTCTGTTAAACAATTATGCCCAGAAGTATAATCTAGATGCGAGAGCATCAAGCTATGAATGAGTGTCGTACATCCAGCAGACCTGAGATTGAGTCCCACAACCTCCACTTACACATTGTGTGACCCTGAGCAATTTGCTTAACCTCCCTGTGTTCTTGGGATGCACCTGGAAATCAGCTTAGACTCACTGTGTCTCTTCCAGCTACAAATTGTAAAATACATTAAAAATTAAAAATCTAGTTGTGTCCTCTCACACTGCGCAAGAAAAAAAGCCACTGGTATCCATTACTACCCCTAACCTTACATACCTCTAAACCAAGACATTTCTTGGGTTCAGTAGTACCCTCCTCACTCATCCAAGTTAATCAGTTTTAGTATTTAGTTACAACCTCTCACCCTGCTCAAGTTAATCAATCTCTGTCATCCTAGATGCTAAGGACTGATTAACTTGGGGGCAGAGTAAGGGAGGTGGGAGCCACTGCAAACCAGGAACAGATTGGCTTGGGCAGGGTGATAAAGGGAGTACCTCTGGATGCCAGACACTGCTTGTCCTGGGACAGAATGAGGGAGGGGATGCCATTGGGTAACATGGTCATATTTCCTTGGGGTACCATAAGGAAGGGGATACTACAGGACACCAAGGACTGCTTGGCTTTGGTCAGGATAACAGAGAGTTTGCTACTGGATGCCAGGGACCACATGACTTGGGGCAGGGTGAGGAAGGTGGTACCACCAGGTACCAGAGACTGGGGCAGGGTAAGAGATGGTGTGCCACTGGGTGAAGAGGACTGATTGTCACAGGAGCACAGAGAGGCAAAGGGTATCACTGAACTCCAGAAACTGCTTGACATTAAAATTATTTACAATACCAAAGTAGGGGAACTGGATGGCACAGCGAATTGGTAGTGGGTTAAAGAGCCTTTCACCTCTTGATCACTTGTTCAAATCCAGCCCATGTTGATACTGACTGAAGGCCATTGTGGAAATAATGTTGTCCAGCTTGGCAACCAGTAGATCACAGGTTTAAATCCTACTAGAGCTAAATATTGGGAAACCTTGGGCAAGTCACTTAACCTCCCAGTGCTGCAGTCCACCCAGCTACAGATATGAGTAGAAACAGGACCCCATTGGAAACAAGGTGTTGCATATCAGCTGGGTTATCCTGAGTAAATAAATTATAAACAGAATGTTACCAGAGGACTGTTCTATGACCAATGTGAAATGAGCTGTGGTGGTTTCAGTCCAGTGCCTAGTGGGCAGGTCAATCAATCAATCAGTTTTTATTGTTTGGCTATAAGCCTTTACAAAATATAGTTAAAATACAAATACTTACGTACACTCCAAATATAGTTAGTACAAATTCCAAAGGCAGCAGCCTATAATGACATCTGTAACAATTTTGCAACCCATTACATTGCCATCATTACCTATTCTAAGCAATTAATTACCTGTCTCATATAAAAGTTACCTTGATCCTTGTCATATACAGCAATACCTTTAAGTTAGTCTCCTTTATATTTCTACCTTATAAGTTATTAATGAACAGGTGACAAAAAAAAACCAAAAACCTTGTTCAATGTATCCATATCATGTGAGTTAAATAGATAAAGAATAATTTTTTTTTTATTCAGTTTGTTTTATTGGCACCATAATAACACGTAAGTTATACAGCTCTGTGCAGGTTAACACTTGCAAATTACATATGCCATTAACATGTAAACATATTTACCAAGCCAATATCATTGAGGTAAACAAGATTGGCCTAACATATAGCAATGTAACCAATATAACTTTACCCCATACCCCCACCCACCACCCATCCCCTAGACAGCATCTACACACTACTTGAGATATCACGAGGATTCTCACTAGGAGAAGAGACATAGATCAATGAATGCATCTAGCAGGGGGATATTTCCTATAACTAGGCAGTCTAAGCTTGCCAAGAAGCCAGAACAGCATCCAATGGGCCCCCACCTGGAGCCATAGGACTGGGTCCTGTTACTCATTTTGGCTATGTGTAACTCCAATTGTAAAGCAAGCATAATCTCTTTGTACCATTCTAGGACTGATGGAGTAGTAATGTCCTTCCAGTGCCTCAGGATAACAGCTTTTGCCGTGGCCGATACAATAGCCATGTGCAATTTATTTTGTTTGGTCATGCCACTATGGAAGCTATTCAACAAGCAAATTTCTGATGGGAAAAAAGGCTCCAAGCCTGTAATCCGTGATAATGAGACACTAATTGCCCTCCAGAAGGATTGAATCTTAACGTACTCCCATAGCACGTGGAACAAATCACTTGCTTTGATTCCACATCTGTTGCAAATAGGTGAAGATAATTTACCCATCCTGTAAAGTTTAGTAGGAGTGTAATACATATTATGCATAATATTAAATTGCTGAAGTTTGTATCTATCTTGTCTAATGTAGTTGTAATTATTTACCCACAATTGCTCCCATACTCCCCTGTCCTCTGTCATCCCTAATCTTTGCCTCCAATAATAACTAACCCCAGAGGGCAGGTCTCCATCTGTTCTTTGCATTACATTATAGACCCTGGAAATAGAATGGGGTTGATATGCCGCTTTAAGTAATAAGGACAACTCAGTCCTGTTTTCTACCCATGTTTTCATTCTGTGAAAGTGGGCCTTTATTGAATCACAAATTTGTCGAAACTTGAAATTATGTCCTTTTAATTCTGGAAATTGGGTACAGGCTTGTTCATAATATTAGCTTCCTTGGGTGCCAAATCCCCAACCGTAATCCCACAACTGGTCCCCAGAACCTAGAAGAGATCGGAGCCCGCTGTATTAAAAAGTCAATATTATGTGTCAAAGTTTGTTCCGGTGAGTTCTGCCAGTTCACTCTAAGGAGCTTCTGAACCTGCTGCAGAGCTTTTAGCGACTATCCAATAGGTGTGCCTTTGAGTGGTTTGGGAAGGAATTTAAAAGTGGTATAGGCAATCGTATTTAGAGACAATGAGTATTTAAGAGCTAAATTGCTCTTGATGTAAAGCCAGGAAGGCACATAAGAGTTTGGGGTCACTGAGGTATTCAGCTTATTCCAATATACTACTTTACTGATATGTGAGGCAATGTAGTATTTGAAGAAAAAAGGGAGCGCAAGGCCTCCTGACTTTTTTAAGCCTGCGAGTTTCGGGTAGGATCTCCTAACAGCTTTCCCTTTCCATAAGAATACATTGAGTATTTTTTGCAAGTTCTCAAACCAGGTTTTAGGTAGGTAACACCCTAACATGTTTAAAGGGTAGAAAATCCTAGGTAGTATATTCATTTTAACAGTTTCTATTCTGGCCCATAGTGACAGGGGCATTAGATTCCATTTGACCAGATCTTGTTTAATAGTTTTAATAAGGTTGTGGAGATTCTCTCTAATCATCAAACTTATCTCTCTAGTGATTTTGATACCGAGATATGTCAACATCTTTGGTTCCCAACTTAATCCATACTCCCTTGCTGTATTAGGATAACATCTATTATTCAATGGGAAAAGGCTTTGTCTTGGAGACATTAATTTTATAATTTGAGACTTTGGAGAACTTTGCGATTTCATGTAATATTACCGGTATGCCATTTTCTGGATCCTCTAAATGCATAAGCAAGTCATCTGCATAAGCAGAAATTAGGTATCGCCTGTTACCCACCTTAATTCCCTTAACCTCTTGCGATGTCAGTAACCTATGAATCAGGGGTTCAAGGTATAAGTTAAACAAGAGCGGGGAGAGTGGGCATCCCTGTCTTGTGCCACATGATAAAGGGAAGGAAGCTGACAATATACCATTGCACCATATCCGTGCTGTGGGTGTACTGAATAAGACCCGGACCCAGATAAAGAATAATTTGGTCAGGGATGAAGTCGAGGTTTCTTAGAATAGTGCTCAACCATTCCTGTCTTCCCTTTGTATAGAGGGGGGTATATAAGTAAAATATGTTTTAGAACACCCTCATGTTTCATATTACATTTATTAAATGGGGAGGTTATGCTACCCTTTTTTTCAAAGTACAGCTATATGTAGTATGCCTTATATACTTCCAGTCTAAATCTTGTTATAATGCGTCTTCTCTCTGGATTGACTATTTTCCTTATATATGGCATAGATGCTTAGTTTTAAGCCATTTATACCATCTAAAATGCTTTAGATTCATTAAACGCTGTAAATTATTTGAGATCTCAGTATCTCTAACCCTTCTTCTTAACTGACATATTATTTCTTCTCTAGGTCTTAGAAATACTTCAGTAAGCAGGCCTAACAGGAGTAATTTTTTCTTAATTAATTGAATGATCGGAAACTGAAAACCCATTGAGGAATAAAGGAATACTGCATAACAGGGTTGGTGTTATGCTGGGATAACATCCCACCTTGGGAGGTGCTGCCAAGAGCATCCAACATCCAAAAAGGGAAATAAAAAATGAACTGAAAATTATAGACCCATCAGCCTTACTTCTATTGGCTGCAAGCTACTGGAGAAAATCATAAAAAATAAAATAGATACTGAAATTGAGACCTTGGGGCTAACAGATTCAACACAGCATGGCTTTCTCAGGGGAAGATCCTGCACAACTAAGCTAATTGATTTTTATGAATCAATCAGTAGCAGTATAGATAGAAGTATTCCAGTGGATATCATCTACCTGGATTTCAAAAAGGCATTTGATCTGGTCCCTCATTATTTATTAATAAATAAAATGATCAGACTAAGGTTCAATTGTTACTTAATCATTTGGATCAGCAACTGGCTATCTGATAGATCGCAAAGAGTTAAAATTGGTAATACAGTACCATCTCTTCAGATATCGAGGTGACCAGTGGAGTACCACAGGGATCTGTATTGGGACCTACCATGTTTGGAATTTATATTAGTGATCTCCACATAGGGGTTTCAAGTAATATTTGTAAATTTGCAGACAACACCAAATTATCTGCTGAGGTTGATACTCCGCAAAAAATCTTGTTACTTAAACAAAATTTGTTTATCAATGAGGAATGGGCACATAACAATAGAATGCTCTTCAACACTGACAAGTGTGTGGTAATCCACCTGAGAACTAAAAATGCTATTACTACATATAACCTAAATGGGATAGCCATTAAACATGTTACCTCAGAAAGGGACCTGGGTATTATTATCAATAGTTCTCTCTCATCTACTGACCACTGCAGAAGAGTTGCACAAATAGGTAATAATATCTCATCAGCTATTAAAAAAAATTTGTTAGTAGAAGGGAACATTGTTTAATACTTCTTTATAAATCCTTCATTCGACCCCATACAGACTATGCAGCTTCATTTTAGGGACCCCATTATAAAAAGGATCAAAGGCTAGTTGAAAGCATGCAAAGGAGAACTACTAATTTAATACAAGGGCTCAGATATTCAAAAGGGTTGCGCCATGCGCAACAGGGATACACCAGCGCAAGTCTGAAAATGCACTATTCTGCGATATTCAGCGGGAGGCAGATGTGCCCCCCAAATCACAATGCGCAAGAGCGCAATGATAATGAATGCATGCACAACTGAAGGGGGAGGAACCATGCATAAATGGCGCAGTGCGATATTCAACAACAGCGCCATGCACAATAGGGGAGCAAGCGGAAGTTGCGCGATAGCGGAAATGAACCAAAATAAAAAGGAACAAGAGAGAGAAGCAAGAACGCTACAGGGAAGGCACATATTGCAGAACCGTAGGCAGCCACACAGGCACCAAACGCTGGGAGCAGGACAGGGCAGGACAGAGACAGAGCACCTGGAACCCCCAGGAACAGGGAAGGTTTGGGGAGCCTCTGCCACAGTGCAGTCCAAAAGGGGGAAGCGCCACACAGCACTGAGGCCACTACAGGGAGGTGTTCCTGGTGCAGGGGAAGTAGCAGCAAGGACAGTGGGGGCAACACAGAAACAGCTGCCAGAGTGGGGTAACACAAGCCAGGGACATGGCCAGTGCCACCATCCAGATGGAGGCAGTTATGAGGGGGTGAGAAGGCAGGCAGCAGGGGGGCACGGCCGTGGAAGGGCCCATCAGTGGGATGCCCCCAACATGCAGTACCGAGCCCGCACCAGCTTTGAACTGTACACTGATACTGAGATCATGGGCCAGTACCGCATGAACTGGATGATTCTGAGGTGGCTCTGTGAGCTGTGCAGTGATGTGATGCAGGCACCCACACGACGGAGCCATGCTCTGTCAGTGGAGACCAAAGTGACAGCGTGCATGTGCCTGCTCACCACGGGTACCTTCCAGAGATCAACAGGGCACATGACAGGCATAACTCAGTTGGCTGCATCATCCCTCCTCACCCAGTTCCTCAGCACACTGCTGCCACATGCTGTGGAGTACATCCATTTCCCCAGCACACCGGCGGAGTGCACAGCAAACATACAGGAGTTCCACAGGGTAGCACGTATGCCTGGCATGCTCGGGGCAATAGACTGCACCCATGTGGCCATCCGCACACCACCTGGCCCAGAAGGGGCTGAATACATGAATCGGAAGAGTATGCAAGCATCAACTGCCAGGTGGTGTGCAATGACAGGGGGTGCATAATCAATGTCTGTGCCACGCACCCTGGGGGAGCACATGATGTCTTCATGTGGCACCAGTCTACACTGTGCCACAGGTTTGAGAGTGGGGACATCCCCAGTGGCCACCTAGTGGGTGAGTATGCAAAGCACACAGAAAGACATGGAGCTTGGGAGGGGCATAGTCAGAGGTGACATGGGTATTGGCCTAGATGGCCCAAGGCAGGGTGACGCTGATCACCAAACTAACATGCACCCTCTACACACAGGTGACAGTGGATACCCACTTTGTCCCTGGCTGCTCACACCATACTGGTAGCCTGTGACCCCATTGCAGCAATGCTACAATGAGGCACATGCCACCACATGCAATGTCATCGTGCGGGTGTTCGGGATGCTGTAGGCACGTTTCTGTTGCCTGAACACGTCTGGCAGTGCCCTACAGTACAGCCCTTCAAAGGCCTGTGGGCTATTCCTGGCCTGTTGCATCCTGCACAACATGGCCAATGACTGTGGGATAGCCCTACAGGTCAAAGAGGGGGACAGCAATGGGGACGATGAGAACACTGGTGAAGATGGTGATGGACAGCCCCTGCCTTGGTCGAAGGGACCCCTGAATGATCCAGATGGCACAGCTGCACTGGGACACCATCACAGAGGAGCACTTCAACCAACCCAGGTAAGTCATGGGGCCATGTGCAACCACCAGTGGCAAAGGCACAACCCAGAAACATGCATGGACAAACCCCAGGGGTGCATGTCGTTAAGGGAATTGGCCGAGCATGGAACCACACACGCCGTCAGGGATGGGCAAGGTCTAACACGGCACACAGTCACACACACACACACACACACACACTCACACACACACCTCACAAGACATGCACAAAGGGTAGGAGGCACGCCGACCCCAACCGCCACCCCTAGCCACACACACATCGACAGATCACCACGCCCAGTGCCTGTCATTGTGCATGTGTCAGACACTGGGCATCACTGCACAGTGGCGGACAGCACAACACAGACATCATCATGCACATGCCACAGTGGACAGCAGCCGGGAGGGTGCGCATATGGAAAGTGTGTGTGCGTGCAGTGCCGGGTACCCCACCCGTGCATTGCACGTTGAACAACACAATGCATGCAGGGCAGCATCAGACAGTAGCCATGCTGGGAGACAGGTCAGTCACACGCCACAGTGCCATGGCCACCACGGATGCATGGGCGGCCCCACCGAGACCCGCCAGCAGTGAAAAGCTGACCAATGGCCTCATGGGGTGGCACCAACGGTCTCCCAGGGCTTCCACTGTGTGAACATGACTGTGCTCGCGCAGGGGTTTGCAGCACAATGAACATGCCTGCACCAGGCATGCTCAGGATGCCCACAGCTGAACCCGGTGTCTACAAAGAGGGTGTCGCACAACGCCAGGAATGGGAGGTGGACATTGCACTGCGCGGTGTCTGTGACGCATGGGCAAATAACTGTGTGCCCATTGTGGCCATGACAGCTGTGATTGCCTGTATCTGCCTGTCAATGGCAGTGGTCACATCTTCCCGCATCCAGTCCATCCCTGCCAGGAGCAGAGCGGTGTCTCTGCTGCATCGCTCCTCTGCCTGGCGCAGAGCCACACTGAGTGCATCCACCACCATCACAAGCTGCACCTGCTGATTGACTGATGCTTGGAGTATGCAGGTGTGCTCATCTAAGAGGTCATCTGCCTGATTGGCATGCTGTCCCTCATGGTGTTCGCAGCCCTGATGGTCAGCACCCCTTGAGGATGGGCACTGCACTCCAGGGCCAGGCCTGGGCATGTCCACAGGCAGTGCACTGATGCTGTCCCTTGACACTGTACCCCCATGGCCATTGGTGGACTGCTGACACTGCTCCTCCAGCTGCCACTCTCCAGGGCTCAACAGTGCCACCGAAGTGGCTGCAACAGCCCCACTGTCCTGGACACACACCAGTGCTGCCCCACTGGTGCAGACAGGCACAGGCTGGGACTGTGATGTCACGCAGGCCTCCACGGTGGCACCACCCACGGCCATGCCCGTGATGTCACCTGCTGTGTAGCAATCCTGCGGCCCACACGTATCACTGTCCATGAAGTTAGCTCCATCATCAGAAGTGATGGATCCGGCACCAGCCCGAGTCTCAGCATGCTGGCATCCATGGACACTAGCACGCTGGGACACGGGCAGGGCCTCCTCTGCACCTGCTCCACCAACATCAGTCTGGACGTCCAGGTGTGCCCACTGTCGCCCTGACCCTCGTATGCCTGTGGCGGTGGATGGGCCCTCCTCTATCCCCATGCTACCACCCTCAGTGGACAAGCCCACCACCGATGACCCATGTAGATGCTCAGGAGCTGTAAGGGAAAACAGTAGCATTAATGTATCTGCCCTACCCTGTCCCCCCCATTGACAGACCAGGACCTACCATGCAGTGACAGGCTATCACCCATCTGGAATCCACAACCCGGAACACCCCCGATGGCACAACGCTGCATGCAATGGTGCAGCACCCCATACGTCGAATGGGAAGAACACCCTTCCCCCCTCAGCTAGTGGTCAAACAGGGATTCAGCATGTTTGCAGTTCATTTGCATCACCAGGTAAGAAAAAAGGTTTGTTTCCCCATACGACGCAGAGGGGTAATGCCAAACCTCACCCAACAACTAACACACTGAAATCTGCCCAATGGAAAATCATGTACACAAATGCTCACAGCCTGGGAAATAAGATCCCAGACCTGCAGGCAATAATGTCAGAGGCTAAACTGGACATAGTAGACTAGTGAGATGTGGTTTACCAGTAACCACACTTGGGAGACTTCAGTACCTGGCTATGTATTGTTCAGAAGAGACCGAGGTGCAAAGGGGGGTGGCCCTGTATGTCAATGAAAATATCAAAGCTACAGAAATTCAGAATACACATAAGGAGCCAGAAGAACTGTGGGTCACCCTGGAAACAGGAAATGGGATAGCCATAAGAACTGGGGTTGTCTACAGGCCCCAGACCAGGGGAGGACATAGACAGATTACTGTTAGAGGATATACAAAACATGACAGCTAAAGGGGAGGTTCTGATAATGGGAGACTTCAACATGCCAGATACAGATTGGTCAATACCAGCAGGAACATCTGCCAGAACTAGACATATAGTGGATTCCCTGCAGGGGAGGGTCTCAAACAACTGGTACAACAACCCACAAGAGACAGGGCTATCCTAGATCTAGTACTGACTAACAGGAAGGGATCACAGATCTCCAGGTAGAAGGTCACCTGGGGCCAGTGACCATCACATGGTATGGTTCAATTTGGCTACTACATCTAAATCATCCCATTCCAAGGCAAAAATATGGGACTTCAGAGGAGCTGACTTTGATAAGATGGCCAGCAGAGTTAAGCTAGCCCTGGCAAAAGAAACACAGGTGAGGGGTACAGGCAAAGTGGGCAAGCATTAAGGATGCAATACTTGAAGCAACATCCCATTGTGTTAGACAGAAAAGGAAGTGCAAAGAAGAAGGAAACCACTTTGGTTCTCAAATACAGTAGCAGAAAAGGTCAGAGCCAAAAGGCTGGCCTTCAGGAAATATAAGGAACACAGCGGGATGAAGATAGGAGGCATACCAAACTGCCCTAAGGGAAGCAGGAAGGCAGTAAGGCAGGCAAAGTCCCAAACTGAGGAAACACTAGCACAAACAGTAAAAGAAGGTGACAAGACTTTCTATAGATACATTAGTGAAAGGAGAAAGTCCAGAGGGGGTATTGCTAAGCTTAATGGAGAAAAGGGAGCATGTGAGGAGGAGGACCATGTAAAAGCATCTATCCTAAATAGATACTTTTGCTCAGTATTTACTGAAGAGAAGGTAGGGCAGGGCCCACAGCTCAGCACCATGGACACAGGGAGGGAGGTGAGCACTACTCCTTCACAAAAGAAAGAGTCCTACAAGAGCTGCTAAGCTCAGGGTGGATAAGGCAATGGGACCTGATGGCATACATCCCAGGGTACTTAAGGAGCTAAAGGTGGAACTAGCAGAGCCATTAGCAGAACTGTTTAGTGAGTCTCTGAGCACAGGAGAGGTCCCAGAAGACTGGAGAAGGGCTCCTGTGATCCCGCCCACAAGAGTGGTAGCAGGAGGAGGCAGGGAACTACAGACCAGTCAGTCTTACCTCAGTAGTGGGCAAGATTATGGAGGCACTCTTAAGGAAAGGATAGTGAACACCTGGAACCATAGGGCACAGGATCCAAGACAGCATGGGTTTACAAAGGAAGGTCCTGTCAAACTAATCTCATAGATTTCTTTGACTGGGTAACCAGAGTGGTGGACCAAGGGGAGCAGTTGATGTCGCCTACCTTGACTTCAGCAAAGCTTTGACACTGTTCCACATAGAAGATTGATAAATAAGCTGGGTAGGCTCGGGTGGTCAGAAGTTGGTCAACTGGGTGGCAAACTGGTTGACTGGCAGAAAACAGAGAGTGGTGGTAAATGGTATACAGTCAGAAGAGATGCAAGTCACAAGTGGGTACCTCAGGATCAGTCCTGGGACCAGTCCTCTTCAACATCTTCATTAGTGACCTTGCAGATGGACTAGAGGGTAAGGCTTGTCTGTTTGCAGATGACACCAAGATCTGCAACAGAGTAGATGATCCAGATGGGGTGGGCAGAATAAGAAGAGATCTGGATAAACTAGCAAAATGGTCAGAAGAGTGGCAACTGGGATTTAATGCAAGGAAGTGCAAGATCATGCACATGGGGAAGAGAAACCCTGAAGCCACCTATAGGCTGGGAGGGGAGTTGCTAGCAGTCACAAAGGAAGAAAGAGACTTGGGTATCACATCACTGATGACCTGAAATCATCCAAGCAGACCTCTAAAGCAGTAGGTAAGGCTAGGGGGGTGTTAGGGTGTATTAGTAGGGGTATCACAAGTTGTAAGAGGGAGGTAATAATCCCTCTTTACAAGACACTGGTTAGGCCCCATCTGGAGTACTGCATGCAGTATTGGAGGCCACACCTTCACAAGGACATTAACCAAATTGAGGCAGTCCAGAGAAGGGCAACCAAAATGGTGCAGGGACTGCATCAGAAGACATATGAGGACAGATTAACAGATCTCAATATGTATACCCTTGAGCAAAGAAGGGAGAGAGGTGATATGATCGAGGCATTCAAACACCTTAAGGGCATTAACAAGGTGAAATAATCTAACATGTTTAAATATAAGAAAATAGCAGGACAAGAGGACACAGCATGAGATTAGAGGGGCCATTATGGGGAATGGAGGAAATTCTTTTCACAGAAAGAGTGGTGGATGCATGGAATGGCCTACCTCAAGAAGTGGTGGATATGAATACAGTGCAGGGCTTCAAACAGGCATGGGATAGGCATAAGGGAGCAATACAAATGAGTATGAATAGATAGGCCACTGACAGAGCAAAGATTGATTTCACATTTATAAGGTAGAAAAAGAAATGGGAAGACTGGATGGGCCTTGCGGTCCTTATCAGCCATCAACTTCTATGTTTCTATGTTTCTATGCTGCCAGCAACCTGCTCTTCTTGTGGGGTCAGGTGTTGCACGTCCGGCTGTCCCCCACCGGTTGTAGACCATGCTGCCCTGATGGCAGCCACCTTCTCCTTAATCCTCCGCTCTCTGTGCCCATCTTCTTTTTGCACTCCTGCACAGGCCGCTGGTGGCTGCCATGCAGGTTGACGGCATGCACCACCTCTTCCCATGCAGCAGCATGGGCCTGTGGTGTTCCCCGGCATCCGCTGAGCAGTGGCTCCTGGTCGAGCTAGGCCTCAAACAGGGCATCTGTTTCTGCCTTGGTGAAGTTAGACCTCCTCTTCCGCCCACGTTTCTGTTCCTCTTCCTCCACCTCACGATTGGTCATTATCCATCCTGTGAGAATGACAGGTGTTACCTGTGACTGTGCAGTCCCATGCATGTCCCACACACCACAGTCCACACTCCCAAACAGCATGCAACTCACCACAAAAGACTGCAGTAACCGACTATGGCCAGTGCAGCCCAATGTCACATTTTTATAGTGCAACGCATGCAAATGAGGTGAGGCGCATTTTTAAGTGGATGCAAAGGTGGTGTCTGTGCCTTTGAGTGGCTGATTAGCTGATTTGCATATGCCGGCTGAATATCGCGCTGTTGCACTTTGTGCAATTTGTGTTGAATGTGCTCAGGCAAGGGCTAATTTCTGTGACATGCGCAGTACACACTGAACTGCCATGCCCGGGGTGATGACGCAGACGCCTGCTGTGCTGCTGATGTGCTGTGCGCAGGAGGCAATGCAGGGCACGGCCACCATTGTGCCAGTGGCGCTACTGCACTGTTCACATATATGGCACTGTGGCACTGGGGCACCGTAGGTGTACTGGGGCCACAGCACAGTAAGCCGCTACAGGAGGTGGCACACAGGCACCCAATCACGCTACACTCATTGAGTTCCAATCACGCTGTGGCTGTCAGTGCGTGAGAGACCCTTGACCCTGTGCCTGATCTTTGCCCCCTAGGTGCCATGCATCTGCATGGGTGCACCACTATCGCTCTGTTTTATGACAGCGTGATAGAGAATGGCAGCGCTGTACTGCGCAGCATCTGCTCGTGGCGGACCGTGCTGCCGAATGCCATTTTGACTCCATCAAGCTGTTGAGATGGCACAGAGAAGGGTTGCTATGTGGAGCCAGGTTGAGTTGGCCAGTTTGGTGGCCATTGCAGAGCCCCATGCTGGGGAACTTTATGGTGATGCACCCCTGGACAGGGCCAGGAGTGCAGTATGGGAGGAGGTGGCGGTGGCGCTGGAGGAGGCCACGGGAATCGGGAGCACGGCCATGCAGTGTTGCCACCAGTATGGGTACCTCTGGTGCAGGGACCCGGAAATGCTTTCCCGCCTGTGGGGACATGCCAGGAGGGGCATGGTGCCACAGCCAGGTAGGTGCCCCATCCATACACTGTTAATGTCCACATGGGTATCATGGTTGCATGTGTCCAGCACATGGGGGGCCGTCCAGTGTTGGTCGTGGTGGTGGTATCGGGGTGGGGGGTGGATGGGTATGGCTGTGTGGGATTGCACACACATGGGGGTGGGGAGACTTTGCTATCAGATTGTACTGATGTTCCTCTCTCCATGTTTGCACCTTAGGCCCAGAGGAGCACCGCCGGGCGAGAGAGAGGAGGCGCCGCCAGGAGGACCAGCAGGCCGGGAGAGATGAAGGTCCACAGAGGTGCAGGGACCAGCCTGATGATGGTGAGTGCCTTACATCCATGATTACTATTGCATGCTGTGTAACAGGGTGGGCAGCGGGGCATGGCCACCATCCATTGACACCACTGCCATGCACGCAACTTGTTACAGTCAGCACTGTCCAATGGCACCGCATGTCTGGGAGTGCGTCAATGGTGGTCCATGAGTGCACCGGGTACATGGCTGTGCCACTGCCTTCACACCGCATAGCTATATCACTGTATGGCCATGGTGATGCTGTGTGGGACATGGGCGGTGGGTGTGTGCAGTGGTCCGCATGGCTGTGGGTGCCTGGGTAGGCAGGTCTTGTGGATGTGGTCACTGTAGGTGGTCGCACACCATCACAGGGGTGTGACACATGGCTGTATGCCATGCACAATGGGTGGGCTGCAGGGGGCTGGACAGTCACACGTATTAACTCTGCTCCCTTATCCTAGGTGGACGGTGACTACTGGCCATAGAAAGGGGAATGCAGGAGTTATTGCAGCTGGCAAGGGCGTCCCTGGAGATCCTCTAGAGAATTGACCGGCATGGGCTCAGGCTGTGGAGGACACGTCGGCGCCACATAACTGAAGAGCGGGGCGGACAATAGGCCCTCCATGCCCCTGGAAAAACTTTACCCCCCCCTGGAGCCACCCTCACACCCCTTCTTCCCTCTCCTGTATGTTCACCCCTGCTCCTTACCAGCCCCCACCTGGTATGTGGCCCTTCCCCCCCATTGTAAATAGTTGTAAATAGTTTTGTTGCTTACCTCTTTGTAATACATTTGTTTTGTTATGACAACTGTGGTGGTCTCTAATTTGCAGCGGGCTACAGGTGCTCAGCTGCAGTGGTGTGCATGGCATCAGGGGTGGTGCAAACATGGGCGTGTGTATGTGTCTGGAAGGGAACTACCTATGGTGTGGGCGGGGGGATCAGTCACTGTCTGTGGTTTGTGTGTTGTTCTCTGTGTACTGGATGCCTATGTGCAGTGGTCCACAGTGCATGCACTGTGTGCATGGCACCCCTGTCAGACCATTCATGGCCTGTGCAGCTGACACCCTTGCATGTCTGTGATATGCATGGTCTGCTGGCATGTCAGTGGTGGCTGTCCATGCTGGACAACCACTGTACCCAGCACAATGCCAGGTTGCCTCCCATCACCGGTATGGTGCATGTCTGCCTCCAGTGGCACTGTGGCCTCCACTGTTGTTGTCCCCCCTCCATGCTGTCACTTGTGTCTGTTGCAGGGGATGTGCTCCACTGTCTGTCACTTGTGCTCCAGCTGCATGCTGGTGGCATACAGCTTCATGGTGCCTGCTCAGGGTGGCTGGCACACCTGTGCCATGTAGGGGTGCAGGCCGTGTGTACACAGCTGCCATGGCCACATGCCAGTGGCTTGGTTGACCCACTACTGTGTCCCTGTATTGGTGTGCCCTTGGGTATGGGTGGGTGTTTGTCCATGTACTGTGTTGCATCCTGTGTGGCGCATGATTCCATGCAACACTGTGTGTGTCTGAGCTGGCTGTTGTGGCCAGTGCTGAGATGGGATGTGTCCTTGGGAGGGTGTGCAGTGTGCTGTACCACTGGTGGTGGGGTCCGGGGCATGCCCTGTCGCATGTGGGGTGCCTCATGTGCCGACGCATGGTCGGTCTCTCAGCTGTACCTCGGGGGGGACGTGCAGGGTGGTACTGTGTATCAGTTGTTGCATCGCTGTCTACTGCCACCCACTGCAGGGTGCACATGGTGGGGCTGCCTTGCATGGCTCCATGGTGCACAGGATTGCATTGTCACAGTGGGGGTGGTGGCATGCATGGGGTGTCCTGCACTGTTGGGCACTACTCCTGGGCAGGGTGTATGGGGATCATAGTGCAGGGTGTGCTCTGCATTGGTGGGATGGTGTGGCATGGGTTGGTCAGCCCTCCTTGTGTGCCGGTCACAGCTTGCCAGGGGGTGTGCTGGGGCACCATGCCCCGGCTGTGGGTTGGTTGCTGGTATCCATGGGCCTGTGGTTATTGCAGTTCTTCACCAGTTGTGCAGTGCATGGGGTGTTGGGAGCAATGTCTGTTCTGCTGTGTGCTCCTCTGCCCATCTGTGTCATGGGTGGTGGGCCCCTGCATCTTGTCCCTGCGCATCCCTGGTTGTGCTGTTGCATTGCTGCCCTGCTCCACGGGGCATTCCTTGTTGCGCTATGGCGCATCTGAAATGCGCAACTGCATATCCCTAGTTGTGCTATGGCACAGGTGGTGTGATATTCAGTCATGTGCCGCAGGCGCATCTTGGCCTGCGCAGTTTTTGAATATCGCGCTTCTTGCGCATGGGTGCAGTGGACTTGCGCTTGCTCCTGCCGTTGCGCACTTTTGGGCACAGTTTGAATATCCGGGCCCTAGAGTTTAACATCTGACATACGAAGAGTGCTTAAGAGCATTAGACTTGTATGATCTAAAATTAAGAAGAGAGGCAATCTATTACTGTTGTGCAATATTTTGGGGGATCAAACTCTTATGAAATATTCATATATAGAAATGGTTACAAAACCTAACAACTTAAGATGTCACGATAGGCAGATTTGGATCCCAAATGCTCTCACTAACAAGAGACAAAACTATTTTACAATAAGGGCAACCGTACTTTGGAAATCCTTACCCCACCATCTAGTAAATATGACCACTTTTGAGTCATTCAAATTGGAACTTGATAAATTCCTCTTGGGCTAGTATAATAATTCACCCTGTATGTGCAGGGAGGGTGGTCTCGATGGCCCTAGAGTCTCCTTCCACCTTATTAATACTGAGTAATACAGAGTAAAAACACCAACCCTGGAGTGCATTATTCCTATTATTCTCACTGTTGTTGGATAAACGGTGATTCTAATATTTATCCAACACCCTGCCATCAATCAACCACCATTTATCCAACACCTTGATGTCAGTCAGAGCACCCAGTACCCTCCCTTCTCTGCCAGCCAGTCGGCACTACTTACTCAGCAACCTGCCATAAACAGCAACCCCCTGCTGCCCACCTGCAGCAACCAAGTTTCCTCTCTGAAAAACAGAGGCTAACTTCACCATCCAGCACTCACAAAATTCACCCACGATATTATAAACCTCTTTTATTTCTGTGTACTTTATTTTTTTTCTATCTTCTGGGCTCCCCTCACCACAGCACTCTCAGAGGACATAGCATCCCATGGCATGTTCTCTGTATCACACCTGATGCCCGCATGTCCAGTCAATCACTCACTCACCCAAAAAAATAAAACACAAAATGCAGCATTGTCCAGATAATCAGGCAGGATCAGCCAGATAAGTAAAACCCATCTCCATGCTACAGTAACTACCTTTCACTCTTGCTAAGCAAGAGACATAGCCAGCATCTTTTTGAAAACCTCTAGCCCTCCCACAAAGCACTCACAACCAATAACAACACATGATCTCAACTTACAGACGTTCGCTCTCTAGCAACCAGGTACCCACCCCCAGCAACCTCTTGCCAGCCATGTACTAACACACTGGAGACCAGAAAATAATCCCTCATACTTCATTTTAAAAAAGCTACAGGGAAAAAAACCATAAATAACTACACCCAAAAACATCCCTATTGCATAATTGAGATATGCAATTGGGAAGTCATTGAATACATGATTTATCCACACACAAGCAATTTGAACCTTGTAGACCTCATTCATGACTACACCACTCGTGAGGTTACCCAAGGTCAAACTGCTCTTGTGTGTATAAATCATGTATTCAACTCGTCCCCATTGCATATCACTTATATATTGGATTCTCAGAAACAGTTGCAAGGGGAATGGAATCAGTCTCATTTTAGGGAAGTGACTGTGATTTTTGCTGATTTTATTACTGTTGCTATTGTTTCTTTTCCAGCTTAGTGTCAGTTTCAATTGGTACCAGGTTGCTTTTCTGGCTTCACTTGGAAAGGTACTTGTTTGGGGGATTTTGTGGTGCAGCTGAGTGTTTCTGTTTTTTTTTTTGCTGGTGTAGCTGATTGTCTCTGGAGATCAGGAGGGGCCCAACCACCCCCCCAGCGCATCACTTCCTTTATACCGTTAGCCTGTGACATCATACGGTACCAGCTGACTGCATACACACACTGTTAGCCATCTTATTTCAGTACACAACACAGCTATACACCACACCCTGACATAAACTGAGTAGAGATTTTACTGTAAGCTACTGAATAGATGAGGTCATGAAGTAAGTTACAGTACTGCTTGATTGCCAGTGGTGCAAGGAAGGTGTGCATAAAAGAAGAAACCAATCTTAAAGGGTCTGTGGTCACCAGATTTGTCTGGACTCCCTCTGGGATCAAGGTACAGTAGTAGCCACAGAAATTGCCAGCTATTTCCAGATATTTCATGAAATTTCTAAAGAGTTCCTCTCTGCTGCCCCTATTGTGGAAATGCAGAAAGCAGGAGATTTCTCTAGAAATATCACAGAAATTTCGGGAAATAACTGGCAATGTCTCTGGCTGCTACTGTACTGTGTATTTCGAAATGTGTAGGAAAATACTGGATCTTTGGGGAGAAACTGAATTACTGTGGCTCTGTGATTTTTGGGTTGGTCAAATGAAATCAAGGAAATGTGATTCTAGAACTGTTACTGGGGTACGATATCCATAACTCGGGAATCTGAGGCAGATTAATGTGGGATCAAGGAACTATGACTCTAGGGACTTGGGGCTGAGTAACAGGGAATCTAGTACTGTGAGAAGGGAAATCTGGGAATCTGAAGCTGATTGGGTAATAACTGTGACTCATACCATTGTAATAATAAAGAGGGCTAGGGCAGCATCGCAAAGGAAAATGGAGCAGGACAGGGAAGGATGCATTAGAGGAGGGTATGGCAACTTGTAGGGTGGTTGGGGACAGTGGAAAGGTAGGTGGGCCAGGGGGCAGCAGGACACCTGGAGGGCCAACACAAGTAGAATAGCTGTGGGCAGGGAGTGGGGGGCACAGAGGAGAGAGGAGAGAATGGATAGGGGAAAATGATTGGGGAAGTCGGTGGAAAGGACAGGGAAGGGTGATGCACCAAGGGGAGGGACAGTGGCAGCATAAGGGGAGGGGTAATCAGTGGCAGGAGAGAAGTAGTGGATACAGAAGAGGTAGGATCATGGGGTACAATAACTGTGGAGCAGCCATATTCATGGGAACCCTGTAGAGGCTGGGGGACTGCCCAGTTTATCAAAGGCTGGGGAGGCTGGAGGATGAGTTTTTAAGGTTAAAGATAGAAATGTCTTAGACAGAAAGAGAAGAGGAAATGGGAGACATAGACTGTAACTGGGTAAACAAAAGAAGGGACAAGGGTAGGGACTGGAGATGGAGAAAACAATCCACACTGGTGACAGAGAGGGGAGATACAAGTACAGGAGATAGGGGACCAAAAGGAGCGGGGGCCAGAGTTACTGTACATAGGCATACAATAGGCTCAGACAAGTATTGGCCATTGATGGAAATGACGGATGGGGAAGAAGGTGCTGTGGAAGAACAGCCCAAGGTAATAGAGAGAAATAGGATGGGGAGGGGGCGAAGGGAAAATAACCTAATGTTGTGTGGTTCACAGTAAACACAGCCATAGAGTCAAGCCATACAAAAATAAGAGTGCTGGACTTTAGGAAGGCTGACTTTGGGAAAATGAGCGAGTCCCTCAGAAAAGCACTAGCAAATGGGCAGGAAGGAGGGGTGGAGGAAAAATAGGGTATAATCAAAACAGCCATCACAGAGGCAACAAGCCTTTGTGTGAAGCAAATCAATAAAACAAAATGAAGGAAAAAGCCACTATGGTTCTCAAAAAAGGTGGCAGGGATGGTTAAGGAGTAAAGGATAACATTCAGGAAATATAAGGAAACACAGAAGGAGCAGGACAGAGTACATTATCAGTGTAACCCCCAGGTGGCGCTATACCAAGGGCTACTACCCCTGCCTGCTTGACTACTGACAGTTTGAGGGGCCTAGGTTCAATGGCGGGTGCCTCCCCCGAGAGGTCAGGATTTGTAGTGGTTAGACTAGCTTGGTCACAGCCCTCTGGGACACTAAGATCCCCTTTTATTCCCTCTAGTGGCTCACACAATGCACAGAAGTGACAGTCCCAATACCCCACATGTACACACTGTTCATTCATAAAGTACCACTTACTCTTGAGACTGATTCTGAGGTTCGTCTCTGGGGACCCCCTGTAAAATAAGGTTAATCAACAAACACAAACCAATACAATGCTTGATATGTAGGTACTGATACTTCAGACAGTTTAAAGTTTAACAACATCAAATCTGGTTTATTTAGGGGGAATAAAACACGGAAGGGGGAGATCAGGTTAATTGGCAGAATTAAATCACAGTACTGTGCACACATACAGGGTCTAAAAAGGCACACTCTGGGTACCCAGGTTGGGGGGGGCTAGCCAGGTCCGTTGTCCGGGGTTGGCCAGTAGGTGCAGATGGACAGGGCTCTGTAGAAGAAAATATATACACAACACCCAATTGTAATCCGGAGTCAGATGGCTCAGTCTATGAAGAAATGAAACAACAATAATTAGATGACACATTTGTAATTGAAAACAGGCTGCAGGGGAATACCCTGATTTGTACTCACAATACCCAAGCTGAGAACCAGATGGTGGATGTTCTTCTGGGTTGCCAGAAAAAACAGGGCATGGAGACAAGTCCTTGTGACTGGACCCCAATACAGTAGATAGCAAACGGATTTAGTCCGAGACAAGCTGGGGTTTGCTTCCAGCTTCAACACACAGCACACAGCCCAGGGGACTGGAAATAGTGATTCCCCACAAGCACTACCCACATTCATATGTAAAAGGAAAGTACTATACCAGGCAGGCTGCTCCTATATCACGATCGCAGTTACTGCAAAATACCCGGGAGCAAACACAGCAGCTTCAGTTCCTGACAGACCAAGCGCGATTCAGCAATTTCTCCAGTCTTCTACAGGGTTAGCCTGGTTTCTACCTTTCAGACTTCCTTCCTTCTCCTCACAAGTTGGATTCAGTCTGAACTAGCACTTGCAATGGCTGCAGGCCAAACCTCAGGGCCTCACACACGCTTCCCGCCAAAACTATACACCGCAGAAGCACAGAGCTCCTTCTCTCTTCACTGTCACAACTGATCTGATCTTTCCAGTCACAGAGCAGGGCATTTCCTTTAGCTCCACACCATTCTGTTGGCTGGTTCTGCTGTCACTCACAATAAGACTCCCTCTGTTGGTGAAATCTATTTATTTTTTATTTATTTAATTCACAAATCGGATTTACAAACCTTTGAGTCAAAGACTCATTTACAAAGGTACCTCGTCACGGGGGGGGGACAACATATTTGTGAGGCAAGGCAGTGGAGAACAATACATGTAAGATACAAAGGAGTATACAAAGCAAGAAGGTGCCAAGGTCAAAACTACATTTCCCAGAGTCACTGTTCATACAATCCCCTGTGGCTGGCTCAAAATTGAGAGTCCAAGTTCCAATTCATCCACAGGTTCCATTTTAAGGACTCCCTATCATCTTGATTGGTCCAAGTCAGCAATCCAGGACCAAAATGAAAGAGCTACACTGAAACAGTTTGTGCTGAAATAAAGACAGGTTAGACAAACTACATTTTCTCAGTCACTCTAAATGATTTCTGGCAAACAGTTATATCTTTCAACAAGGCTCCCTCTGCACATGTAGTGATGGCAGAAATGGAGCGAATTGGCAGCAGCTCGGGCGGGATTCAAGCATTAAATACACAGTCCTCAATACAAACTAATTAAGTCTGCAAGCAGACAGCTCTTAAAGAGACAGTACGTGGAGGCTGAAATAGCACTCACTTGGAACCACATTTAAACAGCTCAGACACCGAACACCGCCCAGACTTGGAGCATTCAGGCAAGCTCCTGGAAGACTTTTGAGAACCCCCATTTGCAGGGGGGTTACACCCTTCCTGGCCTGGAAAAACTTGGCATCTGCGTCAAGTAAGTACCCCCATAAATTTCAATACAATCATATACATTTACATCAATATCAAATTAGGCTTATACATGTAATCATCAGTCAACATATCACCTTACCAGAAACACATTTCTGAAACTTTTCAGTACATCACTTTTCACACAGTATTATACACACATTATACTGTAACTCAGGTTATTACCTCCTGTACATGAAACCTGAAGAGAGGGGGCCCTTCCCTATCAGCTACCTTGGGGCAGGATGGGGCAGGGGCACCATACCTAGAGGGCAACACAATTAACTTGGAGGTAGCACTTATGCTCAGTTTGGGCAATGAGCTCGGGGACACATACACTCCTTTATGGACAACATTGAGAGGTAAGTCCACAGGCCTTCCAGGGGAATCATAGCTTAAGCACATTACAGGCTTTACAGCTCAACCAGTCTTTCTAGGGGGAACTGTTACAGTCTCTGCTCTTTTAAACTCACTTTCAGCACTGTCTTTCCTTGCCAAGGGAGTCTCCCTGGGGGTAGAGAGGCTAGAACCTGGGGCACTTTCAGCTCCATGATTTGCAATCTCAGAGTCTACAACACTTGGCTCACATGGGGAGTTTTCTGACACTGGCAGAGAACTATCAGGACACTCAACACACTCTTCTTGTTCTGGTATATCACCAGTTGGTCCCAGTCCATCATTTTCCTCCTCTGAAAGCTCAAACAGTTCACCATACACAATGATTCCATATCATCTGTCTTGATGCTTTGCACTTCACTTTCTGGGAGAATTGGCTCCAGGGACAAAGCTGCGGGCTTAGACAGTCCAGAAGGCCCAGCTTTATCTCCAGGATCGACTAGGGGATTGCCCCGAAATAATTGACTCAGTTCGTATAAGGGTAGTATTCAAAGTCACACTCACTTTCCTCTGACGTGGACTGACAGTCATGTTCTACTGGGACTTTTGAAGGGGAACACTTTAACTCAGCTTCTGTAGGTGTAGGCTTTCTTGATTTTTGCTTAGCAGCAGCTCTAGTCACTGGTCCAGAGGGGGCATTTTCTGGGGGCTCAGACTCAATCAAGATTTGTCCAATGGGCAATAAATGATTTCTATGCATTGTTTTCACATCTTTTGAGTTATTCACCTACCTTACTTTGTACACAGGCAGATCATTTAGTTTGCCTACCACAATGTGGGGGAGATGGTGCCACCTGTCAGCAATCTTGTGTTTGCCATGCAGTCCCAGATTTCTTAGCAACACCCGATCTCCCTCCTGGAGTTCCAGTGCTTTCACTTTTTTATCATACCTTTCCTTGTTGACCAGATTTCTTTTGGCAGCCATGGTTTGAGCCAGTTGGTAAGCATGATTTAGTTGGGCCGTTCACTTTTGCACATACTGTAAATGGTTATCAGCTCGAACCCCATCAGGAGAAACTCCAAAACAAACATCTACCAGTAGTCGAGCTTCTCTTCCAAACATCAGGCGATGGGGGAGAACCCAGTGGCATCACTTTTTGTGCAATTGTAGGCATGTACCAGGGTGATAATTTGTTGGCTTCATCCAGGCTTGTCCTTTGGGTGAAGGGTGCCTAGCATATCTAGCAAAATGCGGTTGAACCATTCAGGCTGTGGGTCCTCCTGGGGCTGGTAAGGGGTGGTTCTGGACTTTCTTATTCCCCACAGAGAAAGCATCTCTTTGATCAGACGACTCTCAAAGTCCCTACCTTGATCAGAATGGATTCTTTGTGGCACCCCATTGTGAACAAAAATGTTTTCTATAAGTACTTTGGCCACAGCGGATGTCTTCTGGTCCTTGGTGGGGAAAGCTTGGGCATATCTCGTAAAATGGTCAGTGACCACCAGCACATTAATAATATTTCTTTGATCTGGCTCCAGACTCAGAAAGTCAATATAGACCAGCTCCATGCAGGTGCTGGAGGTGATGTTAACTAGGGGGGCAGCCCTCTGGGGTAAAGTTTTCCTCTGTAGACAGCGACTACAAGTTCGGATGTGTTGTTCAACATCAGCCCTCATCTTAGGCCAATAGAATCTTGATCTTACCAAGTCAAATGTTCTGTCTATGCCAAGGTGCCCCATGTGGTTGTGTAGGGATCTCAGCACCAAGTCTCAAAAGGCAGTAGGCAAAACTAGCTGTTGTTTATCTATTTGTTCCCCTCTGTCTACTGTTTCTCTGTATAACAGCCTATTAATCAGTTTCAACTTAAGACCTTCCTTGTATAACAATGCAGTTCTCAAATCAGTGGAGCGTAACTTGGATACATCTTTCCCTGTGTAGAGGGCTTCTAGAGCTGATTTGATCATGGGATCTCGGGATTGAGCCAGCTAAATACTGTCGTTGTCCAGCTGAGGCACAGCATCAATGTCTATTGTGGAAAAGTGGCACTAAGCAGCAGGTATGCAATTCTCAGAGAGTCCCAAACAATCCACCATATAGTTCACTGGGTCTGAGACCACTTGCTCCTCTCAGTCAAACTTCTGGCAGAGTGCTTGAATATCAGGTTCTGACAGTGTGACCCAGTAATTTCAAGAAACAGGCCTCCGGGAGAGACCATCAGCATCTATGTGGTTCAGGCCTGCTCTGTATTCAACAGCATAGTCATAAGTACAGAATGCAGAGAGCCACCTATGGCCAGTAGCATCCAACTTAGCTGAAGTCTGCACATAGGTCAGGGGGTTATTGTCAGTTTTTATTAGTATCTTAGCCCCATACAAGTACTCGTGGAATTGGTCCACAATGGTCCACTTCAAAGCTAGAAACTATAACTTATGTACAGGATAGTTCTTTTCGGAAGGGGTCAGGCTTCTACTGGCAAAGGCCACTGGTATCAGGCCATTCTCGTGCTCTTGGTACAACACAGCCCCCAAACCTTGCAAGCTAGCATCAGTGTGCAGGACATATGGTTTTGCTGGATCTGCATAGGCCAGGACAGGAGCATGGCTAAGTTGATATATAATCTCATGAAAAGCAGCTTCAAAATCAGGTGTCCATCGGGCCCCAAAAACTTCATTAGGATGGAAATATACTCTCAGTCTCAGGGGGAGTTGACCTCTTGTATTTTTTGTGTGTAGGAGGGTAACCTTGAGTAAGATTAAGTAAAGGACGGATCACTCTTGAATGGTCCTTGATGAAACGGTGATAGTAGCCACAGAATACCAGGAATCTTTGCAATTCTTTTAGATTGTGGGGCTGTGGCCAGGTGGTCAAGGCCTCAACTTTACTTGGGTCGGTCTCTAATCCCTCAGTGGAGACTATATGCCCCACATACTTTACAGAGGTTTGGAAGAACTGACATTTATCAATGGACAGTTTCAGGCCAAAGTCTTCCAGTTAGTCCAACACCTTAAATAATCTGCTCTCATGTTCCTCCAGTGAGCTGCTAAACACAATAACATCATCTAGGTATACCAGGCACTCTAATAAGTTCATGTCCCCCACTGCATGCTCCATCAGTCATTGAAAAGTGGCTGGGGTACCTGAAATCCCTTGAGGCATCCTCATGAATTCATAGAAGCCAAGCGGACAGATAAAGGCTGTCTTCTCACGGTCTTCTGGGGCCATCAGGATCTGGCAGTACCCACTGTGAAGATCCAGCTCAGAGAACCACTTACTACCATTCAGGCAGTCAAAAGCATCCTTTTTTTTATATATATTTAATATGCTTTATTATTATAACACTAGAGTCACAGTACATTTATGGTATGTTAAACAAGTCTTCTTGTACAGATGGTTAAGCGAACAACCATAGTATATAACTAGACATTGTGCATCTCCATTAGTACGTGAAGCTATAGGTTATGGTGTCTTCAACATTGGTGACCAGAGCTGACAAAGTAGAGGTACTATTAGATTGTCTAACAAGAATATCTAACTACTAAAACATACTGTAATATAGTAGAACTAGTCAAAAGCATACTGAATGTGGGGCATTGTATACTGATCAGGGATAGTCCGCCGGTTTAAAGTGCGATAATCCATGCACATCCTTACTATCCCATTCTTTTTTCTCACTACCACGATGGGGGAAGCATAGGGGCTTCTGGATTCTTGTGTTACACCAGCAGCTAGCATCTCTTGCAGATGCCGTCTCACATCATCTATGTCAGCAGGGGCCAGGCATCGAGACCTCTCATGAAATGGCCTTTCATCATGCAGCCGGACGTGGTGCTCAGCTCCTTGCACACATCCTAAGTCCCATTCCTTTAAACAAAACACCTGGTCTCTCTGGGCAAGCTTTCTACTGATTCTCATCTTCCATTCAGCTGGCAACGAGGAGTCCCCAAAATCAAACAAGTCGGACGTCACTCTGTCATTTTCCCCTGAACACTTGTTACTGGGTAGCACTGCAGTATCTGCACAATGTACCTTAGCCGGGGTGCAGCCTCTATTAACTCAAATCTCTCTATCAGACACATTATGAACTTGGACCATTACCCTTCTGGCATAAGCATGGGTTCTGGCAGGCAAAATACTTGGCTTGGCCAACAGTCCTTCTGGCAATTTTCCATTACCTGGTGCATCCAGCATGAGGATTTTATTCTTGACATCCTTTCTGATACAGACTTACTCCTGTAGGGTACACTGGCCATTTGGCACCAGGATCAGAGACTTAGGATCCTTCTTCCAGACAATTCCAACTGGTTCCTCTGGTTCCACCTTTTCAGCATCTCTCTGGCCATCGTAGGCCTTCCTGATCAAGGCCAGAATTCTTAGAGCTCTACCAGTCTGGGACCCCTGTTTTTCATAACACAACTGTGCCAGTCATCTGAACATATGAGCATTAGTCCTAATTAGTAAAGGAACCCCATCATACAGTCTGGTGGTGGACACACTAAGGCCAGGGTCTCTACTTGCTCAGCCACTCCAGCCACAGAGGTGGGAAAAGACAGCCAAATTTGTATATATCCAGAGTAGGGGTAGGCCTTTTCACTTAACCCCCAGTCATGCAGCCCCTCCAAAGGTTGTAAGGGTACATCAGACAAATGCTTCTGATACCAATCTTGGAACACAATTGTCACTTGGGAGCCACTGTCAAATACAGCTCTTGTAGACAGTCCATTCACCTTTACAGTGGTCTCCATGGAGGGACCCACTATTCTGGACCAGTCTGGAGAGGCGGTAGCGGGGGCCTGGGCAACTGACCTTGCCACAGAGGGACATGAGTTAGCATTTTTGGGACCCTCACTGGGATCATTTTGTGCACCTCTTAACCAGTGATTTGTTCTCCGAAGCTCTCCTTGTAGCCTATATGCAACTTTGTCTGTGCCTTTTGGGGACCGGCATTCTCTCTTCATGTGCCCATCCTTTCCACAATTATAGCAAAACATACTTTCTAGAGTTTGAGCTATCCAAGGCATCACACTGGGAGCCAGGGCAGGGGTGCTACTAACTGGAAACCTTGGTGCCATCTCTGGCTGAGGCATGATAAGCATTTGGAGACATCTCATTAATTTCCCCACTTCTATGGTCAAGACATCGAGTTTTGAGCTGTTGTCAGCAGGAGATGCATGGGTGGGTACCCCAACCCCCATAGCAGATGCAGTCAGATGAGGGTCGGGGCCTGTACTTGCAGGAGTGGCCTTCATAATGAGACTGTTTTTTATTTCCCTGAACTCTCTCAGCAGTTCACCCCATGGTGGCACACCCTCATTGGTCCCCACTTCACAAGGACTTTCCGATGCTGTGATCACTTGGGCTGTGCTCACCCCAGAATTAAAATCCCCCTCCTCATCTTCAACCTCCTGAAGTTCTTTTATTAAGTCACAAAAGTCCAGTGGGTTACCCCTTCTGTCTGGGAGCCTTAATTGAAGGAGCTGCAATTTAGAATGATTTGCATGTTGTAGTAGGTGCTCCAACCTTACACGGTTTAAGTCACTGGCGGCCACCCCACCTTTTCGGTAAGCCTTCTGCCGAGCTCTTTCCAGATGAGTAACATATGCAGAAAAACTTTCCCTTGGCCACTGTTTTGTACCTTGAAATTTCCACATCAAGCTCTCCCCTGACTCAGTTCTCCCAAAATTGCCTTCAAGTGCAGATAGGTACTTCTGGGCAGATGCATCAGGATTTGCGGACCTCAAAAATGTAATGACCTCTAGGGCAGGGCCCCTCAGACTTTCTATGATTCTTTTTCATTTCTCAGCCTCCGCACACTGCCAGTCAGGTATCAGGGGGGCAACACACTCTATCCAGGTGTCCCAATCATCCTCCCCCGGGAGGAGGGCAGGGTGCCAAAGAAAATCCTCAACCTTTGATAAGAGTCGTGACTAATGGCAGGTGCAGAAATAGGAGCCTACATTGGTTCAGCCACAGAAAGAGGGGCAATAATGGGTGCTTGAGCGGGAGGAGGTGTTGGGGGAGGAACACCCCCAGGTGGCAGAAATAACTTCTTTAAGTCCTCCACAGTTTTCCCTTCCTCCAGCAACAATTTAGCAAATTTCTCCTCAAAGGTTTCAAATAGTGGTGGGGGGCTTATTCCCCCCTGAGTCTCTACTGTCCTTAGTTATCACTCTCCAGGCAGTGAGGGCTCCCTCTGGGGTAATAGTCTGTGGCACTTTGGAGCTATCTATGAGGTCCTTATACTCTACTAGGGCCATGAAAGTGTGGGTGAGCAGATCAGCATGCCGACCCACCACCATAGGGTTTTGTAAACCTTCCACCTTGGAAAGTACTCCCTGTACAGTGTCCATATTGATACCCAGTGGGGTGTCCAGGATAAGCATAGCATTTTGAGAGTCAATCTCCTCCCCAGTAAACCACTCCACCAACCAGTGCACAGCCACTTCTGTCGGGGTACTCATTTATTTTTTTTTCATTTTTTTTACAGTGGTCACTAGAAGACACAAAATCCCAGCAGTGAGCCTCCAAGATGTAACCCCCAGGTGGCACTATCCCAAGGGCTACTACCCCTGCCTGCTTAACTACTGACAGGTTGAAGGGCCTAGGTTCTATGGCAGGTGCCTCCACCCAGAGGTCAGGGTTTGTAGTGGTTAGACTAGCTTGGTTACAGCCCTCTGGGACACTGAGACCCCCTTTTATTCCCTCTTGTGGCTCACACAATGCACAGAAGTTACAGTCCCAATACCCCACATGTACACACTGTTCATTCATAAAGTACCACTTACCCTCGAGACTGATTCTGAGGTTTGTCTCTGGGGACCCCCCTGAAAAATAAGGTAAATCAACATACACAAACCAATACAATGCTTGATATGTAGATACTGACACTTCAGACAGTTTAAAGTTTAACAACATCAAATCTGGTTTATTTAGGGGGAATAAAACACGGGAGGGGGAGATCAGGTTAATTGGCAGAATTAAATCACAGTACTGTGCACGCATACAGGGTCTGAAAAGTCACACTCTGGGTACCCAGGTTGGGGGGAACTAGCCAGGTCCGTTGCCCGGGGTTGGCCAGCAGGTGCAGATGGACAGGGCCCTGTAGAAGAAAATATATGAACAACACCCAATTGTAATCCAGAGCCGGATGGCTCAGTCTATGAAGAAATGAACAACAATAATTAGATGACACACTTGTAATTGAAAACAGGCTGCAGGGGAATACTCTGATTTGTTCTCACAATACCCAAGCTGAGAGCCGGATGGTGGATGTTCTTCTTGGTTGCTAGAAAAACAGGGCATGGAGGCAAGGTCCTTGTGACTGGACCCCACTGCAGTAGATAGCAAACGAATTTAGTCTGAGACAAGCTGGAGTCTGCTTCCAGCTTCAACACACAGCACACAGCCCAGAGGATTGGAAATAGTGATTTTCCACAAGCACTACGCACATTCATATGTAAAAGGAAATACTATACCAGGCAGGCTGCTCCTAGATCCCGATTGCAATTACTGCAAAATACCCAGGAGCACACATAGCAGCTTCAGTTCCTGACAGACTGAGCACGATTCAGCAATTTCTCCAGTCTTCTACAGGGTTAGCCTGGTTTATACCTTTCAGACTTCCTTCTTTCTCCTCACAAGTCAGATTCAGTCTGAACTACACTTACAACGGCTGCAGGCCAAACCTCAGGGCCTCACACGCACTTCCTGTGCAAAACTATTCACTGCAGAAGCACAGAGCTCCCTCTCTCTTCACTGTCACAACTGATCTGATCTTTCCAGTCACAGAGCAGGGCATTTGCTTTAGCTCCACACCATTCTGTTGGCTGGTTCGGCTGTTACTCACAATAAGACTCCCTCTGTTGGTGAGAAAAGGCTCCAAGGTCAAAACTACATTTCCCAGAGTCGCTGTTCATACAATCCCCTTGTGGCTGGCTCAAAATTGAGAGTCCAAGTTCCAATTCATCCACATGCTCTATTTTAAGGCCTCCCTATCATTCTGATTGGTCCAAGTCAGCAATTCAGGACCAAAATAAAAGAGCTACACTGAAACAGTTCGTGCTGAAATAAAGACGGGTTAGACAAATTACATTTTCTCAGTCACTCTAAATGATTTCTGGCAAACAGTTATATCTTTCAACAAGGCTCCCTCTGCACATGTGGCGACAGAAGAAACGGAGCGAATTGGCAGCAGCTCAGGCAGGATTCGAGCATTAAATACACAGTCCCCCCCATACAAACTAATTAAGTCTGCAAGCAGACAGCTCTTAAAAAGGCAGTATGTGGAGGCTCAAATAGCACTCACTTGGAACCACATTTAAACAGCTCAGACACCGAACACCGCCCAGACATGGAGCATTCAGGCAAGCCTCTGGAAGACTTTTGGGTATCCCCATTTGCAGTGGCATTACATCAGTTAAAGCAGAAGGAGGCAGGGAAGGCAGTCAGAATAGCAAAGTCACAAACTGAGGAAAAGATAGCCAACTCTGTTAAAAAGGGGGATAAAACCTTTTATAGGTACATTAGGGAGTGAAGAAAAACCAAGAGAGGGATACAGAGAGTTAATAAAGGGGAGGGAACATGGGAAGAGGGTGACAGTGAAAAAGCAGGGATACTGAATGAATATTTCTGCTAAGTATTCACAATGGAAGGGGGGGTACCTAAATCAAACAAGGGAGAAACTCTGAATATGGGGGTCGATACCAGTCCATTCACAGAAGAAAAGGTTTTGAAAGAACTCTTGAAACTGAGGGTGGACAAAACAATGAGGCCTGATGGGATTCACCCAAGAATTCTAAAAGAACTAAGAGTAGAACTAGTAACACCACTAACCACACTCTTTAACAAATCATGGGAGGATGGGGTGGTTCCTGAGGACTGGAGGAGGGCAAATGTGATTCCACTTCACAAAAGTGGGAGCAGGGCAGAGGCAGGATGATACAGACCAGTTAGTTTGCCTTCAGTGGTAGGGAAAATCATGGAATCACTTCTGAAGGAAAGAATTGTTGAGTACCTAGAGTCCAGTGGGGCACAGGACCCAAGGCAGCATGGTTTCACAGCAGGAAGATCATGTCAGATGAACCTAATACATTTCTTTGACTGGGTGACCAAAGTAGTAGACCAGAGAGGGGCTGTGGATATGGCCTACCTAGATTTTAGCAAGGCATCTGACACAGTCTCACACAAAAGATTAATTTACAAGTTAGCCAGCCTTGGAGTGGGTCCCAAGGTGGTAGCCTGGATAAAAAACTGGCTGGACAACAGGACACAAAGGGTAATAGTAAACGGAATCCACAGTGAAGAAAGGAGGGTAACTAGCGGGGTACATCAGGGTTTGTTACTGGGACCGGTCCTCTTTAATCTTGTTATAAGTGGCATTGGAGAGCACCTGGAAGGAAAAGTATGTGTCTTTGCAGATGACACAAAGATCTGCAACAGGGTTGATACACAAGGTGGGGTGGAAAGAATGAAAAGGACTTGGCAAGGTTGGAGGAATGGTCAAATATGTAGCAGCTCAGATACAATGCAAAGAAGTGCAAGGTAATGCATCTGGGAAACAAAAACCCAGGGGAAGAGTACACAATGGGGGGTGAGTTAATAACAACAGCAAAAATTGAAAGAGACCTAGGGTTAATTATATCAGATGACCTAAAGGTGGGCAAGCAATGTGAGAAGGCAGTAAGGAGGGCTGGGGGGATACTGGGATGCATAGGGAGAGGCATCAACAGTAGAAAACAGGAAGTTTTTATCCCTCTGTACAGACAGTTAGTGAGAACCCATCTGGAATAGTGCGTGCAATTCTGGAGACCCCATCTCTGCAAAGACATAGACAGAGTGGAGGCTGTTCAGAGGAGGGCAACCAAAATGGTACAGGGTCTGCACCAGAAGACATAAGAGGAGAGACTAAAGCAGCTTAATATGTATACCCTTGAGGAAAGGAGGGAGAGGGGGCACATGATAGAAACTGTCAAGTATCTCAAGGGAATTAGCAAAGTACAAGAAGGTAGTATCTTTCAGAAGAAGAGATGTGGAAGAACAAGGGGGCACAATTTGAAGATAGAAGGTGGACGGCTCAGAGGTAATGTTAGAAAGTATTTTTTTACAGAGAGGGTTATGAATGCATGGAACAGCCTTTCTGAGGAGGTTGTGGAGTCAGAAACAGTGGGAGAATTGAAGAATGCATGGGACAGGCATAAGGCAATTCTAGTGGGGGGTAGGAGGAAGTAAACTGTTGATTAACTAGAATCTGCAGCTTATCCATCAAGTAGTGAAATGGGCAGACTAGGTGGGCTAAGCAGGCCTTATCTGCCATCAAATTCTATGTTTCTATGTTTCTAATGTGTGTCAAGCTAGAATTAGCACAGGAGGGAGTACTGACGAGGGTAGTATAACAGGGGCAACAGGGGGAACAGTGTGCAGGAGGAAGAAGGAATTAGGTTGGGGAAGGGAGGATGGGAGGGGTGACAAGGGAGAAAGGAGTGGGATCTTAGTGTTAGGGGACTCTATACTGAGAGGGGTCAGGTGGGGTAGCAAGGAGAGAGGCATAGTCAGGTCTGGGTGGAAACCGTGCCAGGAATGAAGGCAGAAAGGGTGGGGCAATCAGTACTAAAATATGTCAGAAAGGGCAGGGAAAAACCACATCTAAATCTGTACCTGTGGATGAATGATCTGGCTGATGAGAGAGTAGATGAGGTGAAGAGGAGGTTTGAGGATTTAGGTCCAGTTTGCGAGGGGGCAGGAAGATCAGTAACCTTCTCAGAAGTACTTCCAGTCCCAAGGGCAAGTATGGCAAGGAAACTGAGGATTCAGTTTAATGAATGGCTGGTAACCCGGTGCCAGGGGAAAAGGGTATGGGCTGGTAGGAGGGTGGGGTGTGACCTGGGAAGACAGCAGCCTATATGCTAAAGATGGACAGCACTTAAACACAGAGAGGAAAAAAGTACTGTAGCAAAAGCTTGGGGAGTATATTGAGGAGAATTTAAACTAGGAGGCGGGGTGATGGAAGGGATCGAGGTGATCAGAGGCCTTGGGATGGGAAACCATATGGGCTTACCCCCATAAAAGTGAGATAAGGTGAGGGACAAACAATACAAAGAGGGCTATAAAGGGAGAGGAGGAAGGGGGGAGAAAGAAAGGAGATGGAGGGTGGTATCTTTAAATGCTAGAAGCCTGGGGAATAAAAATGTGAACTACTGGTTCTCATGGTGGAAGGGGGTGGACATGGCAGCCATCATTGAGACATGGGCCACCCAAAACCATGACTTGGACCTGGGAGTTCCAGGTTACAGACTATTCCGCAAGGATAAAGTTAAGAGGAAGGGGGTAGCACTCTGTGTGAGGGAGGGGCTAAAGCGTGTTAGGGAAAAGGGGGAGGAAGGAGATACAGAGGCTCTATGAATGCAAATCCAAGATCCAAAAAATAGGACACTATGGTTGGGGGTGGTGTACAGGCTGCCCTCACAATCAGAAGAGACAGATAGGGTATTGGTGGAACAGATCTGGAAGAACTTTGGGAAGGGTGGGGTGGTGATAGTAGGTGACTTCAACCTGCCAGGAGTGGAGTGGGGGACACCTGCCACCACGTGTAGAAGGGAACAGATAATGCTAGATGCCATCCAGGATCACTTCCTGATGCAGTTGGTCAGCAAATCAACTAGGGAAAGGAATACCCTTGTCCTCATACTGTGTAACAGGGAGTGGGTGAGGGATCTGAAGGTGGAGGAACCACTCGGTGGAGTGACCAGCAGACAGTATGGTTCCAGCTGCAGCTGGGCAGGGAGAGGGGGGCATCTGGCACAAAGGTGCTAGACTTTAGAAAGACTGACTTTAAAAAGATGGATGAAATGGTGCAAGGGTTCCTGGACAGAATTCAGCCTAATATGGACATGAATCAGAGGTGGAAACTCATTAAGCTAGGGATAGTGGAGGCAACAATTTCCTACAGCAAGGCCCAAAGTAAACTAGATATGGGTGTTTCATAGGCTTAAACATAAACATTTATTTATTTTAAAAAATATCAGATTTACAGACCTTTGAGTCAGAGACTCATTTACAAAGGCACCTCATTGAAACTAATACAAAGACAGCACAGTAAACAAGTCCAAAAACAATGGCTCGGAGAGCAGACAGTTATAACAATCACTCACTGAAGATACATGGATTACCGTAGATAAAAAGATTACATAGTTTAGGCACATAGGCACCACATCAAGAAGACCAAAGCAGTTCAAACAATACACAATAGCTAAAGCAAATAGACATCAGGAGTCAAAGAGTAGCCCAGAGTGTTCACACGAAGGCTGCTGCATACACTAACTGAATCAAGGTATAGTACATTGAGAAAGGGCATATTTAAGCAATAAGGCATGACAGGGTGTGTGTTTTCATGTAATAACGTCACTCCTGGGTTGGGTTGAAGCACAAGGCAAAGCCAAGTATTTATTTATTTGCATGTATTTATTTGATCCACTGGATCAGCAATATTTGCACAAGCTGTGCCCAGTGCAGATTGTACAGCACTGGTCCTGGTCTGGTGATCTGGGTTTTACCCATACCACACTGCATATGGCTTAGTAATATACCATACAGATGGCTGCAGAGTATAACCCATTGAAGGTTGAAGTTTCAGAAAACCATTATTCTACAAATATCAAGACTCACTTCCTCCCTCACCCCCAAGTCACAATTAATCCTCTGCCAAAGTCATGCTTAAATACTGGTGCCTCTACATCCACACCACTAAGCTTTTAATGCCAACATGCTTTTTCTGCTGCCGTGAATTAAACTCTTAATTTAAAAACATTTTGTTGAGAAATTTTTGCTTTAGTATATCCATCGTCAGGAAAAATGAATTTGTAAAAGAAACCAAAATCCCCATTTATCAGTTCATTGAAGCACAATACAGCATGTTATGAATTTTTCAGATTCTTTGTATAACCTACAGCAAGTCAAACAGAAATTAGACACAAATGCCTACCTATTTGCAAGTGAAGCAAATGTGGTTATTATCATTCAGTTGTAAACACCTATAGTCACAGCCAGGATTCACACTGCTAGACTCCAGTGGCGTCATGCCCATAGGGCCTGAGGGGGCATGTGTATCATTGCTTAAAACTAGTATAAAATACCCATAAATGTATTTTGTTTTCCAGAACATTACAAGGTCTAAAACAATATTGACTTTTTTGAAGTCATAAGTGGTGGGGGTGGGGATCTGTTGACGCTGCCACGCATCAAAGAGTGGATTTTCAGGCACCATCTTACTCTGTGTGCTCAGGGAGGACAGACTGAGGAGAAGACTGGTATGAGAAAAATTAAGTAACACACTGACTGCTCTTAGGATCCTAGTGTCAAATGCTTTGAGGTGCCATGGGGAACTTGTTATGCAGAAAGTTTCAGGAAGTGTTTAATTCATTCTATTTCTCATAGCTTTCTCTTCTCAAACTTAAAAAGAAAAATACACTTCATCACAGACTGTGTTTACCATGCACTGTGCCCATGATTAAAATAATTTGAACCCCATCCCCCAAACAAATGTGCCCTCACATGAACATGCAAGATTTATCTGTAAAGACAATTAAAAAAATGTATTTCTAAATACATTTGTAACACCAGTGCTTTCTATAAAAAATGTATTTCTAAATGCATTAGTAACACCAATGCTTTCAAGATTTTGAAAGTACTAAAATGACAAACTATATATATATAGATAGATAGAATTTGGCAAACGAATATTGTTAATCCCAAAAGCTGAACTTTGTTTTTAGTATATAAATGTTTAAGAAATACCTGAAAACTGTCTATTTTCCTTAGTTTTTAGACACTTCTCAGTTTTTCCTTTTGAGACACCAGGTGACTCTGATAATCATTTGTTCCAAGAGTTTTTAAGTCAGTTTGAAGGCATTTTAAGTAGCTTCTGTTCTAGTCCTTAACAAAATGCAGGGACTCCACAGACATCTGTTCCTTGGTCTACATCCCAAACATGTGAGTCTTCTTTCAGGATGATAGATGCACCTCATGCCCCTCCCACATGAATAAAAAAAAAAGGTGGGATCGACCTTTTGGAGCTTCTTTGGTGGAGGTGGGGTGGACCTTAATTCCCCCCAAAAAACAATGCTACCTTCCACTACTCAGGTTCCAGTCCTTGTACCACCCATTTAAGAAACAAAACAGTACCCTGCAACCATTGACTAAAGTGAAAGCATATTTACTTGAGGGCAGAAAACATTTCTTGGAGGAGGGTAAGGCAGAGGCCACTATTTACACCTTCAGTCAGTTTCACAGACAGATAACATGACATCACTCCTTTTTAGATGCAATACTCCTGTAGGCTCCACCCACAGTCGTAAAAAGGCTAGGGCAAAGAAACCTAGCTGGATGAACAAGGGTGTCATAGACAGGGTTAGGAGGAAAAGAGTCACCTATAGGAGATACAGGAGAACTGGGGGGGGGAACAGGGAGGAGTACCTGAAGGAAGCAAAGGATGTGACCAGGGAAGTAAGAGCAGCAAAGGCATCAAGGAAGCTCAGGCTGGTGAAGGGAATTAAGGAGGGGGAAAAAGCCTTCTTCAGGTACATCAGGGAGAAAAGGGGTTGTAAGGATGAAATAGTAAGGATTAAAAAGGAGGTGGAATGGGTGGAAACAGGGTGTGAAATGGCAGAAGGGCTTAACGCAGTGGTGGGCAACCTATAGCCCGAGGGCCACATGCGGCCCCCCTGGGGTTCACCTGTGGCCCCCGCATCCATCCCATAGCATAACTTTAAATGCTGTTTATAACTTTTAATGCTGTTTCCAGTCCTTTAAATAAAGTTTATTGCATTATAACTTATAACTTTTAATGCTGCTACAGCCATTTAAATAAAGTGTATTGCATTCTGATGTATAATTTCTGCTTGATACTGAGGTAAAGGGTGTCTTCTGGGGGTCTTCTGGGGTCTTGCGGCCCTCAGGCATGTTTGAGGGCCACATCTGCAGCCCTCTGGTTATCGTAGGTTGCCCAACACTGGCTTAACGACTACTTCTGCTCGGTTTTTACTAAAGAGAAAGGGGGAGAAATACTCAAGGTTAGGGGAAGGATAGGATCAGAGTGAGGGGTGGTGATGGATGAGGAAATCACAGAAGGTAGAGTGCTAGATGGGTTAAGGGCACTGAGGGTGGACAATGCACCAGGACCTAATGGCATACACCCAGAGTACTGAAAGAGTTGGCAGAGGTCCTGGCAGGCCCATTGGCAGGCCTATTTAATGCCTCTCTGGACTCAGAGGGTGAGTACCTCAGGATTGGAGGATGGCTCACATGGTTCCATTCCATAAGAGCAGTCCCAAAGATGAACCATAAAATTATAGACCAGTGAGTCTCACGTCCATAGTGGGGAAACTGGTAGAAACAATCCTGAAAGAGAGGCTGATGACCCTACTGGAGGGCAATGGGGGTAGGACATTCGACAGCATGGCTTTGTCAAGGGCAGATCCTGCCAGAGCAACCTAGTGAACTACTATGACTGGGTGACTAGGGAAATGGACAAAGGACATGCGATGGATGTCCTGTACCTGGACTTCAGTAAGGCATTTGACTTGGTGCCACATGGAAGACTAGGGGTACAGGGGTGAGGGAAAAATTGGTGGGATGGGTGGAAAACTGGCTGCAGGGATGGCAGCAGAGGGTGGTGGTGGGAGGAGAATTATCATCCCCAAGGGCAGTGATGAGTGGAGTCCCACAGGGTCAGTGCTGGGGCTGGTGTTACTTGGGGTATTCATTGCAGACATCTCAGTAGGAGTAAACAGCAAGATCAGTCTATTTGCAGGCAACATCAAGATGGGAGCAGTGGTGGATGACCAAGAGGGGTGGCAGGGATTGTAGGAAGATCTAACAAGGCTGGAGACATGGTCTGACACATGGAAACTTGGTTTCAATGCCAAATAATGCAAAGTGCTACATTTTGGGGCAAAGAATCCAAAGAGGAGCTATTAACTTGGGGGGGGCAGCTATCTCTGACTGAGGAGGAGAAAGATCTGGGGGTGCTCATAACAGGAGCAATGAACAACTTTGCACAGTGTAGGAGAGCAGCAGCAGTGGCTAATAAGATGCTGGGTTGTATTGCAACGGGTATAACCTCTAGGAGGAGGGAGGTGATTCTGCCATTATACAGATCACTGGTCAGACCCCACCAATAGTACTGCATTCAGTTTTGGCACCCTTACCTAAAGAGGGACATTAAATTGCTGGAAGGGGTGCAATGCAGATCAACAAAGATGATTCAGTGTCTCGGGGAGTTACCATATGAGGTTAGACTAAAGGAGTTGAACATGTACTCTCTGGAGGAGAGGAGAGACTGGAGGGGGGGATATGGTTGAGACCTTTAAGTACATCAGAGGAATAAACAGGACAGGCACCAAGGGACTGTTCAAGGGGAGGGTGGGGAGAGACACTCAGGGTCATGACATGAGATTGGAGGGTGGAAGGTTTAGAAGGGAAATAAGGAGGCATTTCTTTATGGAAAGGGTGGTAGCAGAGTGAAACACACTATCGTCAGAGGTGTGGCATATAAAACAGTGGGCAGCTTCAAGAGGGGCTGGAATAGGGCAAAAGGGAGGGTCATGGGAGGGGGTTAGGGTAGAAGGGACAGCTGCAGAGTAGAGGTGGTAGCTGCAAAATTGAGCAGACTCGATAGACCAAATGGCCTTTTTCTGCTGGCAGTTTCATATGTTTGTATACAATGGCTCCTTGGTAAAATGAAATAAAACATAGATTAAAAATATGTTTAGAATGCTTTCTTTAAGTTTTTTTTTAATGTGTAGGTACAGTATACATACTGAAAAAATAGTACTGCTCTATTGTTTGTCCAGTAGGTGGTGATGCTGCTTTTTTCTTTTTCTAGAGTGGGCTTGTTCTAGTTCCCCTGCCCCCATTGAGTTCTCTGTGGTTGTAAATTGTTGCTGCCCATATTGAATTTAATTGACCGGGTCCTTCTGTCTTTCTAGGGACTGGGTGAAGATGTGAGTATTTTTTTAATTTCTGTGAAGACTGCAAACCGTGCAGATAGGGTTCACAATTCTGGTTTCTGGTTTTGCTTGGTAAGTTGAAAGGAAAGCAATTTGTTGTGACACGCTGTTTAGAAAACAGAGAACTAAGTTAAAATGTTTTTATGTATAGCTGCTTCATGTGGTTCTTGTGGGTGAATGCAACAAACTGCTTTCCTTTCAAATTATCGTTCAAAACTGGAAATGAGAACTGTGAACCTAGCTCCTTTTCCATATCAGCATGGTTTGCGGTCTTCACAGAAATAAAAAAATATACACACATCTTCACCCGGTCCCAAGAAAGACAGAAGGACCTGATCAACTAAACTCGATGGACAGCAATGTATGTTGAAAGAAAAATTTTTTTTTTATGTATAGCTGCTTCATGTGGTTCTTGTGGGCAAACAGCTGAGTGCCACGGAATGAACTCATGCTTCAGTACGATACAGAGCCACTAGCAACACTGAAGTAACTCGCATCCAGTGGGACCTTCTTGAATTTGATTACATTTTTTAGTGACTTGATGGCTGGAGGAATTTTTGGAGGCTCCCTTTCAATTCTTCTGGTCAGTGGAGACCAGGTCCATGAAGGCTGTGTGTGAATGCAGCAAGTGATGAATTGTATTGCAAATGCAGCTTTTAGTTTGTTTGAGGATGGGATGCGCAGTAAATTTTTTCCATGTTATTGGGTCATATGTGTGCTGGGACTAGAGCCGGGATGTTTTGCTGGGATAACATCCTGGGTCCAGTCCCAATTTGACCATTCAGGGAGCAGCATTCTTACTTGCCATTCTGAAATATTGAATCTCCTTTTCGAGACAATATGTAGGGATACAGGATTCTGACAGCAAGAAAAGGCGAAGCAGATATATTAGCTGTCTTTCCATTACCAAAGTTTGCAATGATAACTGACCTAATTCAAGTCTTATTAATTCTGAAGGAACTGATTGTGGAATCATAAGTAAATCATATCAGTGTCAGTGGCTCAGTGGGTAGCACACTCATCTCTGAGGCTGAGAGATCAAAAAGCTGTGGGTTCAATCCCCACACCAGGCACTTGGGTTAAATCCCAATACTGACACTGTAGTGCAGCATGAGCGGGGTGCTGCACTCCTGAGGTGCCGTCTTTTGGATGAGATATTAAACTGAGGTCCCATCTGCCTGTTCAGGTGGATGTTAAAGATCACGTGGCACTTCTCGAAAAGAGTAAGGGAATTTTTTTATTTATAGACAAACAGAACATATATAATATCAGGAACAAGTATGAATTACAGAAAATACAAAATAAGGATTTCAAAACCCCACCACCATAACAGTATCCCTTAAGGGAGAAATAAAAGTATGTAATTAACAAGAAACATGCCAAACACTCAAGAATTACAACTTCATTCTTGTGACTCAATACCTAGTCAATGAGCTAATGGCTGGCCAGCCTGTAATGATTTCACTTAAGTAAACAATGTTAAGGTACTATAAAATCATGCAACACCCAAGAGAAAAGTTTCCAATGGGCTGAACACTGATCATTGGGTAAAGGAGGTTTTTCAGATCTATATTTAAGTTTCAGAGAGGATAGAACCTGGATTACCACACTATCTGGAGTGACTTCTTTTTGTTGAAGAAGTAAAGTGCATCTTGCTTGCCACAGGTAATATTTACAAGCAGCAAAAATGAGCCTCAGAGTACTTTTACAGTATTTCCAAAGGTGGTGGGGGTAGAGACCCAGAACTAGAACTTCATATGTCATGGGTAAGAGCAATTTGTCTGTCCAGACAGTGTTAAAAGTAAACCAAAAGGCCTGGGAGAAAGGGCAGTGGATTGAAAATGTTCCAAAGTTTCTAGCACATTGAGGCAGGAGGGTCTAGGACACATCCTATTCTCTACAGCCTTATGCTTTAAGGAATTTCTGACCCCTAAACGGCCGTGGCAGGACAGCCACACAATATTCCACATTTGACAGGGGATTCTCTTATCTATTAACTGTAGGAATGCTTCCTGAACTTGGTTTGCTGAACACTCACTCTGGTAGTACAGGAGGAATAAATGAGGTATCTTCTATGATACATTTGTACAACATTTTTCTAGGGTACATGATGATCATCTGCTGGGTGACTGTCCATTGGCATAATTTGGTCAAACAAGGTCTAACATAACCCAGCACCTGTTGTGTGTGTATGGTCATGGAGACTGTAAGAGTGCCCCTTTCCCATTTCCCCCTCTAGACAGAGAAACCATCCATAGAGGGCATTATAACATGTAAGCAATGAACCCTTGACAATGCCAGCCAGATTTCTATAGAGGAATATACTGTGAAAGAATACTATTGGATTCAACATCCTGATACCACCTATTTTATAGTCATAGTAGGGGAAGGGTCTCCTGATGGGATTTAACGACTGCCCCATAAACTTTGAAAGAAAATATTTAAAACCTGTGATTCTTGAGTGAAGGGAATCTGGAAAACATTTGCCACATGAAGAAATTGTGGAAGGACTAACATTTTAAGAAGGTATACCCTTTTTTTCTTAGAAATAGTTTTTGCTCTCCACTGTTGCACGATTGTTTGGCCCTTAGCTATAGCTAATTCCTAGCTATACCTGTCATCATCTGTTGTACCAAACGTAATACCCAAAATCTTAACCGAAGATACAGTAATAGGAAAGTTATGGAGTAAAGTATTTTGTGATGATCTAAAAGCTGGGTAAATTTGGAAACCTTGACACTTGTCATAATTCAGTTTTGCCTTGATAAGGATGCATAGTTCCTAAGGATTCATGTGACTTCAGGGAAAGCCTCATCCGACTGTATGCTGAGACATAAATTGTCAGCGTATGCACAAATTTTTGTCAGGATAGGGTGATCAGGAATAGATATTCCAGGTATGTTCTTCTTGCAACATAGTTTTCTGATAAGGGAATCAATAGCAAATAAATATAAGATTGGGCTGAGAGGGCAGCCATGTCTGACTCCTCTCTTTATCTGGAATTCAGATCCCAATTCCTTATTGACAAAGGGCTATGCAAAAGCTGATGTATAGAGGAGACGTAACCATTTTATGAATAGGGCGGGAATGCCATAATAAGAAAGTATGGAGAATAAAAAGTCGTAGCTGACTCTGTTGAAGGCCTGTTGCTGGTCCAATGACAAAAGCCAGCCAGAACAGTGATGCTCCATGCCAAATGAGGTTGCATCCCACAGAAACTGTAATTTATGAAAAATGGTTCTATGCGGGATGCCACGTTACTGCACAGGGGAAATTACAGTTTCTGCCATCCTAGTCAATCGTCGTGTTAAATATTTGAAAACAATTTGTAGTTAACATTCAGAAGACTAATGGGTCTCTACTTACGTAAGTCAGCTTTATCACCTTTTTTATGTATGAGAATGATCAAAGCCTAAGAAAAGGGTGCTGGAAGTGTCTTAGCCACAACAAAGAGTTAAATAGGATAATCAATACTGGAAATAATTTTTCTGAAAAGGTTTTATAAAATTCCACAGTCAAACCATTCTTCCCGGGGGGAACTTGAAGTCGATTAATAGCTTGCTGCACCTCTACAGGGGAGATGTCGGCAGTTAGGAACTTAAACATGTCTTCAGAAATGGAGGGTAAATGTAGATCCTCTAGGAACTGTAGGTCCTCAGTAATAGCAGATGGGACTCCAGACTGGGCCTGCAAATATTTTTGGGTTTCCTCCATAATTTGGTTCTTGTCTGTCGTAAGTGTAGGGACAACTCCTGTTCCCAGAGTGTCTATCATAGTTGCTCTAACCCGATCTGCACAACTTTTGAAAGTGTCTAATGTTGGTTGACGACCCTGAGTTCCAAATTGAGATTCCATTTTGAGACTTAAAAATTTATTATATTAAAATTTAGACATGTTTAGTTTAGTTTGCTTTATTTGGTCATCCAAATGTATTTTATGTTCATGCACCACTGAAATTAGTCTCTGTAATTGATGTTGTAACATTAAATAGTGTGCATATTGGGTTTTACCTTTCCAAGTGGCATAACTAATAAATAGAGCCTTAAAATCCACCTTAGAGGTGAGCCACTAATCAGCAATAGAGTCATATGCATCTATGATGGACACTCTGGCTCTCAAGAGTTGATCCCAGTTGTCCAACAATGTAGGATCAGTCAGCAAAGTATTATTTTGTTTCCAGCTAGATTTTATCCTGGAAGAGGAAGGTGGTCTACACTACACTGAGTGGAAACAGCAAGGTGGTCAGATGTTTCAGTAGGAATCGTATTGGCTTTTAGAACACAAACTTTTAGAGAAAAAAAGAAAATCAATATGAGATGCTAAGTGATCTTTAACAAAAGTTTTGTCTCCCACCATGCAGAGGGCTGCAAATGCTTCCTGTAGATTCGCAGTAGAGATGATTTTTTTCAAACAAGCCATATCGCTAAAAATCTTCTTAGTTGTACACCCCTACCAGCGGGGAGAAGTCACAATTGAAACCCCCCAAAGATGACATTTTTTTGTGTATGCAAGTAGGGTTATACTGATTGAAACAGAACAACCCTAGCCACTCTAAGGAGCATAGAGACTGATTAAGCAGAGGTCCATGTCATGAAACAAAACATCCACCATTAAAGCTATCCCTGGGTCAATGTCAGTGAGTTTTTTTACCTGGAGTTAATATCTTTCAGTAATATAGCTACCCCATCACAGAGGTTCTCACCTTGGGACCAAAAGGACGGGCCGTCTGACCATAAATGTTGAACCTGAGCAAGCTCATAACCAGAATTGATACAAGTGACCTATAGGAAAAGGATGTTATTAGGTAAATTCTTTAAGATTTGAAAGGTGATACCCCATTTCATAAAGCACTTGATGCTACTAACATTCAAGGTCAGAGGGCTTATAGTGCTTTCCATTCAGTTAAGGAGAAAGGAGGAGGTCAAAAGATCAGCCATCAGGTTTGTTCTTATGTTTGGTTTTCCATTTAGCTTTTTTTGCTGTAGAAAGCTCTACTAGGGGTTCTGTCTGGTAGTCTATGGTCCCAGAAATGACCGAGGATGTGTCTGAGTCACCCTCCTTATCCTCGCTATCACCCCATTGCTTGCATTTGGCCAAAATATTAAATCTGTTACGTATCAGAATGGGAGAGTCCTTACGCTGTGGTTCAGGTTTTTTCTTTGCTTTTTTGCTTCTGATTGTCTGAGTTAATTCTACCAGGGTTTCTTTCAGTGGTGGTATAACCTCTGATGAAGGAATGCAGACCCCTAAGGGAGTGGAGTGGGATTTGCCTCACTACCAGATACTGGAAGGGTTGATACTGGGTCAGGTCCCACCACCGTGACCTGAGCTGGAGGAGTCTGATCATCTGAGGGAGTCACCTGAGATTCCCTGGGGGGGCCAGACCTGCAGTAGGTGTACTCAGGCCTTGCCTGGCTTGCAATACCTTAACCTGCTGTGCCATAATGAGGGAGTCTTGGTCCTGCATAACCTATCCAACCTATTATGGGCTGCCCAAGGACATTTAACATAAGCGTGCCACAGCTCCTCACAGAGATTACATCTGAAGGGGTTAGGACAGCCTAAACTGACATGGCCATATTCTAAACACAGATTGCACCTTGGAAGGTTACAGGATGAGCTTAAATGGCTTTTGGCTCCACATTTGTGGCAGATTTTAAGTTGGCCCAGGTAGAAACATATGCCTCTGTCCCACCCGATAAAAAAAAACTACTAGGCAAATGTTGGATACCGGAGTCAGTGTGAGGTAATTTGACCTCAATATGAAACCCCCCTGTCCACACCAGGTCATCATCCAAAATGGGTATAGGGTTCCGGAGAATATCACATTTTTGACGTAACCAGTATTGTACATCTTCAATGTTCACACCCTCATTCTGAAATAACAGGTTGGTTTTGTGAGGGGGTAAAAAGAAATTCTGCCGTTCAGAATGATTCATAACAACATCAAATTTCTGCCAAAACTTTTCCAGAGATAAATTGGACCTAAAACTGATATCATATGTATTTTCCCCCTTAATATAAATAAATGCAAAAAGGTCTTTTGCCTGTATACCCATAGTTTGTTTCAATAATTGATGCAACACAACTTTTCTGTCTGGAAAATTGTCACTAGCCCCAGCATATCTGAGAAGAATGGCATTGAATCTCTGTGTCGGTTCCCCAACCTATAAATAAATCAGTCATTTTAACTGATAAAGTAGGTTGGGAATCAGTACTGTTCAAGAGTTCTTGGGACAGTTTTCACCGAGACCGTTCTCTCAGAGATCTTTGGTGTGCACACTGGGAGCCTGATATAAAGCAAGTCCGATGAAAGAGCAGATTCTGTAGAAAAAAAATATAACATTTACTGTGTTGCTAGCAACAGTCTGGGGTGTCAACTTTGCAGCTGTCACAGGATGCTCTATAGAAGAATCTGATATAGGCTGTGGTAAGTTAATGTTCTGTGACAGTTGTGGTCCAGAAGTCAGGCGATGTACAATTGAGCCAGGCCATACATGGCGGGTCTTAGAGGTGCCTGAAGTAGACGCAACAACTGTAGAGAGTTGTAAAATGTCTGTTGCCGGTACCCAGCCCGGGGAAATCCATCCTCATTGCCCTGAAGTCGGGAGCCACCCAGCTGCTTTTAGAGCAGATGCTGGGTCCTACTCAGTATACACAGGAGCAGTTAAAAAATCAGTCAAGCGTATGTCAACGGGTAGAACTGGTGCTGTAATGAGGTTTTCAGCAGCAGAGACAGTAACTAAGTTGGGAGAATTGATTGCAGAAGGTATGTCTTGGAAGATTTTAAAGTCAATAGGTAGAGCAGACATACCTGTGGGAACAGTGGAATCTGTAGGTTTGGATCTTGGTTGTCGTTGCTGAGAATCCGTGGCTGTTTTAACTAATAACTTCAGGAGAAGTGCTTTGTTATTTTTTATTGCATTTTCCTGTAACTGTTCTTGTTCTGGTGTCAGCAGGTTCATACTAGAGATGCTATCCATCTCCAACCTAATAGCTATCATGTCCACTTCCTGGGAACCAGGTCCAGAACTTTGAGAAGCCGTGTTATCCAAGTCTAGGTTATGATCTGTATCCATAAGAAAGTCTACAATATCCTCCATATCAGTAGCACTAGGATCCACATCCGTCTGAACATGCAAATGTCTAGGGGCACACATAATGAGAGAGGGAAAAACATACATAGAAACATAGAATTTGATTGCAGATAAGGACCGCTTGGCCCATCTAGTCTGCCCATTTCCCTATATAATGGATAAGCTGCAGATCCTAGTTAACCAACGGCCTACTTCCTCCTACCCCCCACTAGAATTGCCTTATGTCTGTCCCATGTATTCTTGATCCTCTACCTCCCTCCCTCTCTCCTTGGCTTCCACCTCCACTCTCCACGTCCCCCATCTTGTATCTGGCAGACAAGGGTTCCCTCTACAGTAGAGTAGGGGAATTTAATAACATCAAAGGCACATTAAAAAACAGCATAAATCTACAAAAAAGAAAATGGGTTACAGATCAAAAATCTGGTACAAACCAAGAATTCATTTTAACAAGGAGCACTCAGAAAATTAAAAAAGGTAAAAGAAGGAAAAACCAAAAATCTACCGAAATATAAAAAGCCAAAAGGTTGATATTACAGCATACCTAAAGAAAAATACAGACCTTCATCTATACTTAATGAAACTACTAAAACCCTTCTCCTAAAAAAAAACCCTTCTGTGAATAATTATGAGCAATATCATCCATATAAATCTTAACCATAGCATGAGAGACTAAGACACAAATGGTGTCATGTGTCACCATCCTTTGGTGAAGAACCCATTGACACCTACTTTGCCTCAAATAATATTTGAAACAACATAAGAACACAGATAAGGTGTCCAGATGAAACAGTGAACCCAATGAAGTATATTGGCCTAAAATAAGGAATTCACATTACATATGGGTCAACCACAACATATTCCAGCGCTGAGCAAGATAGGACCATAATGGCCTATCATAAGAATAATGAAAAAAGTAGTGATCAATGGTTTCCTCCAGGTTAATACAATCCATATATGGACAATTTTGTTTCACCAACATCTTATGTTTGGCATTTCCCTCGACATTTATCCTCCCATACACAGAGAGCCACAAGTGTTCTGACATATGAGGAGGAGTCCTCGGGTTAAGCAACTGAATCAGCACAAATTTATTATGTTGAGGGGCACAATTTTTGAAAAGGGGTTCAGTGGGTGAAACCATATCCATAACAGCAGAACAGAGTTGCCTGCCCGAGCTTTGTAAAATCAGTTGTTTCAAAATACCCCATTTATATAATTTGGATGCTGCAGACTGGAAAAAATCAGGTATATGTAGATAAGGAAATACCTTGTGAGGGGTTATTCGCAAAAATGTACAAAATCAAATGGGTTCAGATTATTAAACAATTTTTTATCCTCATATTACTTTATGTGTCTATGATTTATCCCCCCTCCCCTGCACATTTGGATGTTAAATTGTATAGCCTGTTTTTCCAGATGCTCTGGGGTAATAGGAAATATTTAAACAAGGTAAATTAAATCCAGTCATTATGTGGTTCCTGTAAAGGAACTAATCTACCTTTCACCGTCTGTGAATGAAATATTGTATGGAAAAACACAACGGGATTGATCATAGCAAGACCACCTTTAGGTCTGGGAAGGTAGGTAAAACACCACTTGATAGGGTTTAATCTATTACCCCAGAGCATCTGGAAAAACAGGCTATACAATTTAACATCCAAATGTGCAGGGAAGGGGGGATAAATCATAGACACATAAAGTAATATGGGGATAAAAAATTGTTTAATAATCTGAACCCATTTGATTTTGTACATTTTCCAATGCTTCCATCATACAACTCTGGATTCCACCTTCTGTAGTCCATTCTCCCAGTTCACTAACAGCAGATTCTGGGGCCCAATAGTTATCCCCCAAATTTTCATGGGATCCGAAGAAAAGAAAATACCTTCTAAGGTCAAGGGAAGAAGAGCCCCAGAGCCTACAAATAAACCCCTACTTTTAACAACATTCAGTTTTGAATTTGATACAAGGGAATAATCAGTTATATCCTGAAGGATATAAGGCAACTGGCCATAATCTGAAAAAAAGACACAGACGTCATCAGCATAAGCTTGAACCCATTACTTCCTTTGCAGAACCTGCTGCTGTGATGCCTGACCATGTGGGAGAGCAGATTAATTTCCTTAACAGGGGATCCAAAGTAAAAATGTATAAAAGCAGGCTAAGGGGGCATCCTTGATGAACTCCCATAGGGTCCGAAAACCCGTCAGTGCTTTGTCATCTTATTACAGGATGAACTACAGTAGAGGAGTACAGCAATTGGAGATGGTCAATTAACTCATTGGGGAAACCATAAGCTTTGAGGGTGAGGAACAAGAAAGGAGCATGTACCCTACTGAAGGCGTTTTCCTGGTCTCTTGAAAGGATACAACTGGAGGAACCATTTAAGGACAGATAATCTATCAGGTCCCTTACCACCATAAGAGCATGCTGAATTTTCCGAGTGGGAAGGCCACAAAACTGATGGGGGGAGATAGCCTGGGAGGCATAACATTTCAACTGATTATTTAATATTTGGGCCAAAATCTTATAATCTGAATTTAAAATAGTAATTGGTCTCCAATTATGTAGAAAAGATTTATCCCCAGATTTATATAAAAAAATTAATAAGCCTTCCAAGAAGGTAGGATGCATTGTCCGGGAAGTGAAAAAATAATTAAAAACAAATGCCAAACATACAGAAAGTTCAAAGGAAATTATAAAATTCAAATGGCAATCCATCAGTTCCTGGGGAAATCCCATTCTTTTGAGATTTAATAACGAATTCAGTTTCTTCATGCCCAATCGGTTCCTGTATAGTGAGGGTATCCAACGAAATATGGGGAAGGGGGTCAACTGAGTCCAAAAAAGAGTGAATAGATGCAGAAGAAGGTGGGTGTTTGGGATATGAGAATAAAGGAAACCTTCAATAGTATGATGAATGGCCTCAGCAGAATGAACAGTACTCCCATCCTGGTTCACCAGGGAGTCCATCATAACATTATGCCGTAAAGTTTTACAAGCTGCAAAGGGGTCGCCAGCTGGAGAGGTCTGAGTCCCATTTTGCAATACAGCCTGTAAAGTATGAGCCCTGTCGTACTGAAATGATTGCATTTCCTTTTTCAAATTTAGGATTTGGGATGAATAATCATGTTTAGTAGTATTAACCCAAGTAAATAAGTTAAACAGTATCATTCGTTGACTTTTTCCCAAACATCTGGAACCAGGATTTAAAGTCAGCCTTTGAATCTATCCACCATTCCCCAAGGTCAGAGTAGAGAAAACTGACTGAATATCTAGCAGCAATTAACCCCAGAATTCCCTGCTAAACAAGGGGTTCAGTAAGTATAGAGGTATTCAGCCTCCATCAGTTTGATTGAGCAGAAATCTCTGGGGGGGCCATCAACAATGATTAACAACACCAAGTGATCTGAGAATTCAGTTGGCTGGCTGTGAAAAGAAAAGGCCAGCACAGTATTAGAAACAAACATGTGATCAATAGAGGAAAAAAAATGGGTTCCTCATATAGGTAAAGCTAGGCCCAGACTGCTGGAATGTATTGCAGTTAATTAGATCAGCAGAATCAATAACCTGGTAAAGAGCATTTGTGTCACAATACACCTTTTTTTTTGAGGAGCTCTCCCTTGTCTTAAAAGGGCAATTGAAGTTCCCACAGAAAAAAGCGTAGTAAGATGTGATCAAGTATGGCTGAACTAAATGGAGAAGAGACACCCTCTCGGCCTTTGATTGTGGGCAATAGATAGTAATGAGGTGACAAGCCATATTGTTCCAAACTCCATCCAGTATCAAAACCCTACCAGGGCATAAATCTACCAGTTTATGAAGGGTAAAAGAAAACACATTTAACAAAATACCCACCCCATCTGCACTATCTAAACCAAAAGACCAGTAGGAAGGGCCCCACAACCACTCCCCCTGAAAAGATCTTATCTGGTCACAGGAAAACATCCATGTCTCCTGAAGAAAACAGAAGTCAAACCCAGATGTGTGAATAAAATCAATTATACCATGGACCCAGCACACTGACCAATCAGATAGGCAAGCTGGCACCTTACCTGTACCTACCGATAATCACCGCAAAAGGTGCCAGCTAGCCGCATCTCAATAACCCCCCAAAAAATAAAATAATTCCGAGCCACCATGTTTATTTCCTCGATAAATTTTCCTATAGTAACTAGCCCTCTACCTCTGCAACCACAACACCTAAAAAACAACTTGTTGAACCAAGAGATCATCCAGCAGCATTTTAATACCTCATTCACTTAAACTGACCTCTTTATCCAGCTGACTTGTTCTCTAGTGAACTGCCGTTTGCTCTCTATGTCACTCCTGCTTCCTCTCCACTCTGTCCCCACTCTCTATTCACTGCTGTGCCACTGTATCTTATCCCATAATTCGTTAAAAAAAAATGAAACGACCACAAAAAAGCTGCATAATAAATTCCCCTCAACACCATGTGGCCACATACCCGGAAGTTGAACAAAAAAACATGATCTGTAACACCCCACTCTGCCCAGTCACAGCGCTAAACACATCTCGCTGTCTGCCTATTTGAACCCCATACCAGAACAAAAACAAACCTTCAGTCTCTCACTCTCTGACTTGCATGCAGCTGACCTTAGTTAAAAACAGCATTTCTTGAACTGCTCTCTCACTCAGCTCACTAAAACCTCAAACTACGTATAATTGTATCATGAGGGTGGAAGGAAACATCTTCTCAAAATTCAGTCTATTACAAGGAACTATTTTTGCAACTTAGCAATAAATTAAAATACAATTTCAAATATTACAAAACATTATTTTTCTTTCATTTTTTTTACATAAAACTAAAATAAGCATAGTATAATCGCAATAAGCCACTGGGATGTGGGTTATCAGGGATTTACCACGGCTGGGGGGGGATTTACCCACTCGGCTGCGCTTCGTGGCAAACCACCCCAGCCATGGTAAATCCCCCAATAACCCACACCCCCTCGTGGCTTATTGCTTAAATACAGCCTGATGCTTCAAAGGGTTTAATAAACTGTGTATATTAACAGATCCCACTTTCAAAGGGACAACAGCTTTAAGCTATTTTTTTCCTTTTTTATATTTTTACTTCTATACCTAACCAAATCAGAATGCTGAGGGCCATAAAGAGATTCAGGAGGTAAGGAGGCAGACTCCTCCTGATCCATCTCAGAGTTCCCATCCTCAGAGGCTAAGACCTCAAAGGGTTCAAAGATTCAATTGAACCATGGAAAGAAGCAGATTTAGAAGGTTCCCAGAGGAACATCAAGGAAGGATCACTGAAACTGCAACAGGAGGATCCAAGGGAGTGGGGTCAGTATAACAAACTGGAATCATAGTAGAAATCCCAATGGATTCCACCCCAAGGGGGGAAGGGAGGGGGTCCTGAATAGCATCACCACCACACAAGGACACATCTGCCGGGGGGAGGGGAAGGGACACCAGTTCAGGAGAGGGAGGAACAGGAAGGGAAGGCAGAGACACAGGGGTTGGGGGGGGTCAGAATTAGGTACTAAATCTTGAGCATGCTGGATTAAGAGATCTGGGCTCATGCAAGAAGCCTTATTTTTTGCAGCCTATGAGTAGGCACCAAAGACGTGCCCAATCTCTTCACAAAGATCACACTTAGTATGGGAGGCACAATGAAAAGCTATATGCCCGACCTCTCCACAATTAGCACATGAGCTGGATATGTGAGTCCTGGACCCACACCTATAGCAGGCACGGGGTTGCCCCGTATAAAAGCGCACACCCCTATCTCTGCCCAACATAAATTAATTCGGAACATGAGTAATACCAGAATCAGACTGCCAAGGCTTAATTTTATATTTCCACCCTCCAGTCTAAAACATTTCAGCATGCAAGATGGCCTCAGGGTCACTTAAGACATCACATTTCTGGGAGAGCCAATAAGTGATGTCGTCCATGTGGACTCCCTCATTCCGAAACATAATAGTAACAAACTTAATCAACGGTTTGGTCAAAGGGATAACCAAGAAGGGGGTCCACGTGGGAGAAAACTTCACCTGATAGTACCTCTCCCAAAAGAGGTCCAAAGCATAGGAGGTACAGAAACTGACATCATAGTTGTCTTCCCCACTAATATTAATAAATGCAAAAACATCTCTCAGGGAGAAGTGAAGGGAGTCTTTCAATAAGCATTTGCCCACAGAATGTCTATCAGGCCAAAGTTCAAGGTCCCCTTTGTAACGTATCCAGACTTCATTTCTTTGGGGGGGGCGGCTTCCTTCTTGATTTTGGAAAATAAGTCAGAAAGTAGAGGTTTCTGTGGTTGTGGGGTACCCTGCTGGTGGCTATCCTTGTCTGCCACAGTGACCTCCTGTGCATCATGAGTCCCTGGATTAACTAGTCAAGCAGGAGGAACAGAGTCCTGAAGCTGACCCCCCTGGGGAAGAGTGGAAGGCTGAGGGGTAGCAAGGGGGACAGGAACATTCCCCAAAGGCAAGCAAGCAGAAGGCTGAGATTTTGGAAGCACTTTTGGGAGCTCTTTAGGGAACCATGAACGAGGGTCCTGGGAGAAATTTCATTTCAGTCCCATTCAGGATCAGGAATCCAAAAGCCTGTAGGAGATTGTTTCCATCCAGCCTCACATAGGGTGGTCTGTGGGGACCAAGGTTCATATGGGGGAGTTGCCTCTTATCAAGAGAAAAGGAAGCCTGCAATACTTCAGCAGTGGTTTGATCCACAGTAGGGTCAAGAGACCCAGAGACAGATGAAACACTCCATTTCACCACAGTGGGTGCTGGAAAAATATGCCAGTTGGTGGTAGTTAAAGCAGTCCTGCACCCTTTAATATCACCTTTAGACCCAAATATGGAGGACCCCAGGGCCGGCGTCAGAGGGGGTGCAAGGGATGCCACTGCATCAGGGCCCAGAGTTCCAGAGGGCCCAAGCAAGCTCCGGCAGTCAAAATATATAAAAAAACATTTTTTTTACTTTTAAATTATTGCTCAGAGTGACACCGCGGTGATGACCTCTCAGGCTCTCCACCTGCACCCCCCCGCAGCCGCTGCAGACCCAGTCCGACTCAACTCTGTAGACTTTGGCTGGCCGCCTGGCTCGCTGCTGGCTGGTCATTTAAAAATTAAATTCCCTTCCTCCCTCCGCCCGCCCTCTGCTGGCGCTGCTGCAGCTAGCCTGCCAAAATGCCTCCGCTTCTCTTGCTCTGAGTGTCGGCTCGTCACTTGAGTCACTCGCCCTCCCCACCCACTCCCTCCCCGGCCAAGCGAGCCCCAACCCATCAAAATTTCCGGCCATGAATGATGGTGAATGGGCGATTCAATCGGGCGAATTTAGACTTTTTAGTCTATTCTCGAGTCTGGCCCCGGACCCTCTCACCGCGGCGTTAGTCACCACGGACACCACCTCACCCCAGTAGTGCACACTACCCACTGGCCACCAGCAACATATGTAACTCAACGAACGTACCTGGACAGTCACCTCCTGCAGATGACTGTAGTCTGTGTCTGTGACTTAGGTCGGTGGCTAATGGCTGTGGTTGCTGGGCTTCTTGCTGGCTGGTGATGTCATCATGTCGTGATGATGACAGCAGCTGCAGCTCCACCTCCTCGGCTGAGTTGGCTCCAGGCTCCTCCTCTGACCTCCTCCTCCCCATGCAGCACACTGCCCAGCCCAGGCCCTCCTCTGACTGGCTAGCGCCCGCCTCGCTCACGCAGCCACGCTCACCCTCGCTCGCAGCTCCTCCTCCCATCCTCCCTGAGTCAGTCCCCCCCTGCTCCCATCCCACCCTCCTAATGCCTGGGTGGCTGAGCGGCTCGGCAGCTGGCTGGCTGTGTTCAGAACACAGTGTTCTGATTTTCTGGGTGCTGTGCTGTGAAGGCAAGGCCATAATATTAATTATAGTGACGACTGATGCTTGCGCGCCGTTTGCAGTCAGGCATGCGCACCGGACCACTCGTGAGAGTCACTCAGAGACATTTTTCTGGCGGCAGATGAGCTGGCGGAGGCGCAGAGCTGACTGTTAATAACACATTACATTACTTGTCTCATCTGAGAGACTGTAATTTGTAAACTAAACTAAAACATTTATTTGCACACTTTGTGTAACTTGTGGGTGGCTGAACACTGAACATCTTTATTCTTTACTGAAAAAACTAACTGTGCAGGTAGCTAGCGTTAGGGCTGTAGTGCAGCAGTGACTCACATGAATACTGTTGTGGCTGGCAGGGCCCAAGGCCAGCAGCAGGCAGTCGTGGCTGGCAGGGGAGAAATTGATGAATGAATAATTTAAATCTATTCTGAATAGGACACAGTGCTGCTCTGCTGACTAGTAAGCTGTGGCTTACTTATCTTCAGAACTTCTCTAAGAAAATTAAATATATAAGAACTGAAGAAGAAGAACAGCCAGGCAGATTAGTCTGGGAGTCAGGGTCAGGGGCACAGGGAGAACTTCGGAGAAGAAGTAAAAAATTAAAAGAACTGTGGGGCTACTACTAGTACTACTACTGCAGTAGTATTACTGCGTCTTGACTCACTCTCTTCACATTAGGAGGAGAAGAAGCTGCAGGCAGGAGGCAGCAGGTTTACTTGGACTAGTTAGTACTAAGGTCAATAATCATCAGTGAGTGAGTGAGTGGTGAGTGACTGTAGGTAGTCACTGTACAAGACAATGCAACACAAATAAAATCTGAATTTGACTGCTTTGCTTCTGAGGCTGATAGAAATTATTAATAACAAATAAAATATACCGTACAGCTAGCATTTAAGCCTAGTTCCACACTTCCACTGTAGACGTTTCTGTTTTTGGCATTAAAATAACAAGATATTCTCTGGCTCTGCTGCTGCGGCCTGCCAGTGCCTAGTCTTCCTTAAAGTAAGCCAGCAGCAGCTAGCATTTAAACCTAGTTCCACTGTAGACGTTTCTGTTTTTGGCATTAAAATAACAAGATATTCTCTGGCTAGTAGTTTCAGAGTTCAGACAGTGCTGTCTCTCTGTCTGATGTGATTAAATTATTGATATTCAACAACCGTCTTCCTTCTGTCCCCACAGAGGAGTCTGCGCTGTGTGTAAACTTGACTTGTAGTGGAAATTGCCCTCAGGAAAGGAACAGTCTAATTTAATCCTTAATTTCTGACAAGAAAGAAGGACAATATTTTGCAGAGAAGAGCAGTACATTCTCTGGACTGGCTGGCTGGCTCTGTTGTTGAGCTTACTGCCAGCCTGCTTCAAAGTTAGGCAGCAACAGCAAGGATAGGACTCAGGAGCATCACATCTATACATTTTTCTACACAATTGTCTGCTAGTGTTAAGTGAACCACCACAGCTCAAGTCATAGAGGTAGTATAAGTAGTAGTCAAAAAGTACATTTTGCATTCATAAAAAAAACATAGCTATCAAGACAAACCATTCATAACAGAAAGAAAAGGAAAGAAAAAATAAAGATGTCAAATACTGTAGCACTACCAAAGTACAAGTCTGGTTCTGCAAAACGTAAAGAACAAAAAAGACAGCTAGAACTGAGTCAGCAAGAAGCAGAAAATGCTAACAAAATATTTTGTAAATGGTTAAATTTGCCACCAGCAGCAGCAACTGCGACAACAGTGACCGCATCTGGTGAAAGCACCACAAGTGAGCAAGAATCATCAACCTCATCACATGAAAATGTAGCTGTAGAGGCAGTAGTAGAGGGCCAGGGAGATGACTGAGAGTCAGGGAACCATGAATCTTACTCTGACTCACAAAGAAATGTACAGCTAGCACTAGCAGAAATACATGAAAGAAATGTACAGCTAGGCCTAGAAGAAATACAAGATGAAAGAAATGCACAGGAAGAAGAAATACAAACATATTGAACTGGAATCAGGTTGTGACATAAACCCTGAACCCAGTCAACCACCTTTCATGTATAATTTTATGACCCAGCTACCTGGCCTGAAAGTTTTGCTACAGAATCAGAGCGCCTCAGGGTTGAAATTGTGCAGCATAAGCCCCTCCAGCTAAAGGAAACTGACACTGAGTTCCCTAAAACAGCTGGTCGCCGTTTACTTCAGCAAACTATGAGCGTAAAGTGGGATCCTCAAAGATTCACAGGCCTTGGTTAATTTACTCCAAGTCTGCTGATGCTGTATTTTGTTTCTGCTGTAAGCTTTTTGGTGAGGATAGGGGTGTGTTTACACAAGGTTTCTCCAACTGGCAAAAGTTATCACAAAGGCTAAGTCAGCATGAAGCTTACCCATCACACATGGAGAATTTCTACAAGTGGAAACATTTAGAGTTAGGGTTACAGAAACAGGCTACAATAGACAGGAGTTTGCAAGAAAAGTTGGACAAGGAAAAGGAACGATGGCATGCTGTGCTTTGTCGAATTTTGGACTGTGTTTTATATTTAGCGGGCCAAAATTTAGCCTTTCGGGGTTCAGTAGACCGTCTGTATGTAGACAACAATGGTAATTTTTTGAAATTGTTGGAACTGTTGTCCAGGTATGATCAGATATGGCTGATCACTTGAACGTGTTCAGTGAGGAACAAATGTTCATTATTTAAGCAAAGATAGCCAGAACGAATTTATGCAGATGTTAGCTGAAGCTGTGACTAGTAAGATTAGGGACAAGATACACAATGCTCACTACTATAGTGTGCTGATGGACTCAACTCCAGATATTTCTCACAAGGAGCAGTTATCACTAATGATTCGTTATGTTGAAATCAATGGTGATCAAGTTGAAATGCAGGAGAGCTTCCTGGAGTTTCTCCATGTTGAAAATACAACAGAAGAGGCTTTGGCTGAATTATTGCTAAGTCGACTTACTAAACATGGCATTAAAATTGAAGACTGCAAGGGCCAGTGTTACGATAATGGAGCTAACATGAGAGGTATCCATCGAGGAGTTCAAGCGAGAATACGACAGATGAATGAACATGCACTATACGTGCCTTGCTGTCCTCATAATTGGAACCTTGTGTTAGAACATGCAGCGGAATCATCCTTGGAAGCAAAGAATTTCTTTGGAGTTCTACAGCGAGTTTACAGAATCTTCTCTGGGTCCACCAAACGTTGGGACATCCTTGTCAAGCACATGAAACGATATACCCTCAAGCCACTTTCAGAGACCTGATGGAGTGCCCGTGCTGATGCTGCAAAGGCAGTCTGTGAACAACTGCCTGAATTGTTGGACTCTTTGCTGGAAGTATCAGAAACTGGAAACTGTGACAGTGAAACCCTGTCTGACATCACAGGCCTTGTGAAAACACTGGAATCATTTCCATTTATTGTATCTTTACTTGTGTGGAATGAAGTGCTTAGTGCCATCAATCGGATGACAGTGATTTTACAGTCACCTGCTTTAAATCTTTCAAATGCCATAGATGTGGTTTCAGTAATCAAGGAACAACTGTCTGACTATCAAAGACAAGGATTCAGGCGAGTATTAGAGGAAGCAAAGCTGCTAGCCCAAACCATGGACATCTAACCAACTTTTCCAGAAAAACGTACCAGACGTACCAGAAAACGCATGCCAGGAGAGTTTGCCGCAGATGAACCCTTGACTGGCCAAGAAAGCTTTGAAGTCAATTTTTTCAATTGCCTATTGGATCAAGTGCTGATGGAAATTGATGAGCGATTCCAATTTCTCCATGACTTTCAGTCACTTTTTGGTTTCTTGTTCAACATAAAAACATGTGGACATGATGAAAACTTACAAGTAGCATGCAATGAGTTGGCCCGATTTCTTGGGGACTAGATGGTTCAGACATGTATAGAGAAATTATCTTGCTGGCTCGTCTGTTAACTGATGATGTGAAATCTCCATTTGAAGTGTTGCAGTACCTGGTACAGAAAGACCTGAGCAGAGGATTTCCAAACACCCAAATTGGACTGCAAATACTGCTTACAATTCCAATTACAGTTGCCAGTGCTGAGCGTTCTTTCAGTAAACTGTCCCTGATAAAAATTACCTGCGCTCACAATGTTACAGGAGAGATTGTCTGCATTGGTGTACTTTTCATTGAAAATAGACTTGCAAGACAAGTACATTTTCTGATGTGATAGAAACATTTGCTGCAACAAAATCTCGCTGAGTACACCTTAAGTTCACAAAATGGAATAACAGCAGCAATATTTTTGGGTGACTTGGGAGAAAAGGGTGGGGGCACTTTGGGGGGTGCGCTGGGCTGTGGATGGGGGGCACTACAAAAGTTCTTGCACCAGGGCTCAGTACATCCTAGAACCGGCCCTGGAGGACCCCTCTTTAGAGCCAAATGAAAAAACAGTAGCCCCTTCTTGCTCATCAGGGGAATGCTGATAAATCACAGGAGGAGGAACAGATACTGGATTAGGGCCACATAAAGAAATGTTCTTTAACACAAACCCAGAGTCTCTAGACAGTGGCCGAGTAGGAAGGGAAGAAGCAAGATTTACATTGCTATCAGTTTGCAGTGTCATTTGTGTGGACAGTAGAACCTCTGGAGAAACCGTCAAGGGAGCAGGAGACTTCCCATTTTCAGAAGCCGACGGCTGTAAGCACCCACTTTGATCAGCGGTAACAATGGCAGCTGAAACATAACAAGAAACAGGTGCAACAGGTACAATAACAGTAGCAATAGCAGTAACAGTAGAATTCTTGTGGGATGACTCACTCGACCCCTGAGGGGCCTCCGCGTTTGATGGTGCTGTGTCACTGGCTATCTTGACAGGCTGGAGAACAGCAACGTTTTTCCTGTAATGCCTTCTCTGTAGCCAAATGCCTCATATTTTCACTCTGGAGTTGCTGCAACATTGAAGTTTCTGCCTCAGTCTGAATGGAAGAAAGCACATTTGAAACTTTCATAGGAGAGTCAACAACTTGACTTAAATCCTTAGTCAAGAGATAAACCTCTGGAGTTTCTCTTCCAGTCTGCTGAGAATCCATTATACGAACATAAACTGGGTGAGCCTCTAGATTCTGAGAGGTAGGAGAGGAGGCCTGCTTCCCCACCCCAGAGACATCCATCACCTCCGGAGGACCACTAGAAGTGGCCATCTCACAGGTCAGAGGTTCCCCCTACAGGCGAGTAGGGGATTTTTGTGGGGAGGAAGGGAATAAGAATTCAAATACAGAGCAGTACATCACAGTCTTAACTTCCAGAAAACTATATCAAAACAGAAAATCTCATTTTCTTCATAAGTGTCCCATGCGAGTCCTAGAACAGCAAGTTAAGTCTGAGGCATACACTTTCTGCATCTCTACTTGAATGGCATTCAATAAAACATCATATGGTACAAAATGCTGTTGTAGGACCCATTTACATCGTGCCTACCAGATGTAATATTTCAAAACAGCAAATAAAACCTGTAAAGCATCTTCTGAAAAGCACTGCCAAACAGGGGTCCAGAGCACATAAATCAAGTCCAGATAAGTAATTGCTTGAAACTGAGGAACTCCCCATGAATGTGCTACCACATCCCAAAATTGCCTAGCATAGACACAGTCTAGAAATAAATGTTCCTGTGTTTCCAAGTTCTGATAACAAGACTGTCTCAAACAACACCTGTCCTGTTTTGCTTTGTGCTTATTGTTATTCTTAACATTTAGTTTCCCATGAATAGTTAACCAGAGGACATCCCAAATGAAAGTAGGAAGCCTCTTATTCAATACTTGTTGAAACATAGCAACACTATCACTAGGAGCACAATGTGGTAAAACTATAGGATCTAAACACTGAGGTCGTACCAACTAGTCATAAATCGCAGTCCTAGAATTCAATACATCCGTAACACAGTCTACTTTCCATGTAATAATTAGCTGGAATAGCTCTCTAACCTCTTGAGGAACGACTTGTACCTGACTTAATTATCTACCTTTTTTTTGTTCCCATGCCCGCAAACAAGGATTTATCCATTTTGACAATAAGACAAACCACACCTTATTATGCTTCTGGGCAGGTTCAATCACACTAAAATAAAGAAAAATGCTATAATAAAATGCAATCGGATGAAACATACCTACCCCACCCTCCTTCAACCTGCGATATGTCACAGTCCAGTATTGAATAAGGGGCCTCAGACAGGTAGCAAGCACGGTTACCTTCTCAGAGGTGCTGCCAGTCCATGGCAGGGGTGAGGCTAGGGTACTACACAACATGCAGTTTAATGAATGGTTGCAAAACTGGTGCTGAGCACAGGGCTTTGGCTTCATTGGGGACTAGGGGTACACCTGGAGAGATAAAGGTCTATACTGGCACGATGGTCTGCATCTGTCCATGAAGGGAACCAAGATCCTAAGTGACAGGTTTAAATGCTTCCTTGGCAAGCTTTTAAACTAGCCATGGGGGGGGAGGTGCTAATAAGAGGAAGGAAATTTCAAGCCTCCCCCACAAAACATGATAGGTAGTAAGGTAAACACTGAGGTACAGTACTCAACAGAGGGCAGGACAGGGGTAAATGGAAAAATAGACAAGGGCAAAAAGAGCAGGCATGGGGGAAAAAAGGATAAAGCCAACATTAAATGGAGGGCAATGAGTACCAATGCCCGTAGTCTGGGAAACAAGCTTCCTGAGCTAGTAGCCTTGATGGAAGATGAAAAATTGGATATTGTGGCAGTCACAGAAACATGGTACATGGGGAACCATGACTGTGATGTCAACATACCGGGGTACACAGTCTACAGAAGGGACAGGGAGGGGGAAAAGAGGAGGTGGAGTAGCCCTATACATAAGGGAAGGGATCAAAGCTACAGAACTAAAAAGTAAAGAGGGAGGACAAGAGGCACTCTGGGTCACCTTGGAGACAGGGAATGGCATCACAATCTGCACAGGGGTTGTATACAGACCCCCATCTCAAGGGGAGGAAATGGACAAGAAAATGATAGAGGACATTCTCAAAATGGCTGAAAAAGGGGAGATACTGTTGATGGGGGACCTGAATATGCCAGATGTTAACTGGATGACATGTACTGCAGCCACATCCAAGAGCAGGGTCATTCTTGATGCCCTGCAGGGGGCAGGCCTTAGACAGCTAGTGTTGGAACCCACTCAGGAGGGAGCAATACTAGACCTGGTACTCTCAAATGGAGAGAGGATCACAAATTTAGAAGTCAGTAGACATCTGGGAACAAGCGACCACTGCACAGTGTGCTTCACAATAAGCACAACCATGGAGACAAGCCATACAAAACCAAGCATACTGGACTTTAGAAGGGCTGACTTTGGCAAAATGGGTGAATACCTGAGGAATACACTAGCAAATGGCCAAAAAGGAGGGGTGAAATAACAATGGAGAAAAATCAAAACTGCCATCATAGAGGCAACAAGCCTTTGTGTGAAACAAAAAAGAAAACAAAGCGGAGTAAAAAACCACTATGGTTCTCAAAAGAGGTGGCAGGGAAGGTTAAGGAGAAAAAGGCTGCATTCAAAAAGTATAAGGCATCACAGAAAGAGCACGACAGGGAACTGTATCAATTAAAGCAGAAAGAAGTGGGGAAGGCAGTCAGAACAGCAAAAGCCCAAACTGAGGAAACATAGCCAATTCAGTTAAGAAGGGGATAAACCTTGTATAGGTACATTAGGGAGCATAGAAAGGTTAAGGGAGGAATAGTGAAGATAAATAAGGGAGAGGGAGGGAAGGAGGGAGATAATGAAAAAGGCAGAGATACTTGAAAATGAATACGCTTAGCTCAGTATTCATAAAAGAAGAGCGGGAAAGAGTTACCCAAACCAGACAACACAAGCACCTGGGTAGGGGGTTGACACCAGTCCATTTACAGAAGAAAGAGTCCTGAAAGAACTCCCAAAACTCAAGGTGGACAAAGCAATGGGGCCTTAGTGGATTCACCCCAGAATCCTAAAAGAACTAAGGGAGGACCTAGTGACACCACTGACCACACTTTTAACAAATCATGGGAGGATGAGGTGGTACCTGAGGACTGCAGAAGGGCAGATGTGATTCTCCTTCACAAAAGTGGGAGCAAGGCAGAAGCAGGAAACTACAGACCTGTAAGTTTGACCTCAGTGGTAGGGAAAATGATGGAATCACTTCTGAAAGAAAGAATTGTTGAGTACCTAGAGGCTAACGGGGCACAGGACCCAAAGTGGCATGGATTTACAGAAGGAAGGTCTTGTCAGATGAATCTAATAGATTTCTTTGACTGGGTGACCAAAGTAATAGACCAGGGAGGGGCTGTGGATATGGTCTACCTAGACTTTATCAAGGCATTTGACACAGTCCCGCATAAAGATTAATAATCAAGTTAGCCAGCCTGGGAGTGGGTCCCAGGGTGGTAGCCTGGGTTGCAAACTGGCTGCACAACAGGACACAGAAGGTACTAGTGAGTGGAACACATTCCAAAGAAAGGGGATCACTAGTGGAGTACCAGGGCTCAGTACTGGGGTCCAGTCCCCTGTTAACATCTTTATAGGTGACATTGCAGAGGGTCTGAGGAAAGGTATGCCTCTTGCAGATGATACAAAGATTCGTAACAGAGTTGATATGCACAAGGGGGGGGTAGAAAGGATGAGAAGGGACTTGGCAAGGTTGGAGGAATGGTCAGACATATGGCAAGTTAGACTCAATGCAAAGAAGTGCAAAGTAATGCACCTGGGAAACAAAAACCTAGGGGAACAGTACACAATAGCAGAGGAGGTACTAACAACAACAAAAATGGAACGGGACTTGGGGGTAGTCATATCAGATGATCTAAAGGTTGGTAAGCAATGTGAGAAGTCAGTAAGGAGAGCCAGGGGAATACTGGGATGCAGAGGAAGGGGCATCACAAGTAGAAAAGGAAGTGGTTATCCCTCTGTACAGACAATTGGTGAGACCCCATCTGAGACTCTGCAGTTTTGGAGACCTCATCTACGCAAGGACATAGACAGGATGGAAGCAGTCCAGAGGAGGGAACTAAAATGGTGCAGGGTCTGCATCAGAAATCGTATGAAGAGAGACCTAGAGAGCTTAATATGTATACGCTTGATGAAAGGAGGGACGGGGGGACATGATAGAAACATTAAAGTACCTCAAGGGAATCAACAAAGTCCAGGAGGGTAGCATCTTTCAGAAAAAGAGACGTGTAAGAACAAGAGGACACAATTTAAAGATTAAGGGGGGACGGCTCAGGGGTAATGTGAGGAAATTTTTTTTTACAGAGAGAGTGGTGGATGTGTGGAACTGCCTTCCTGAGGAGGTTGTTGGGGCTAAAACAGTGGGGAAATTCAAACATGCATGGGACAGACACAAGGCAATTGTAGTGGGGGGTGGCAGGAAGTAGGATGTTGGTTAACTAGAATCTGCAGCTTATCCAGTAGGTAGGGAAATTGGCAGTCTGGGTGGGCCAAGTGGTCCTTATCTGCCATCAAAGTCTATGTTTCTATGTTTCAATTTTTCCTCTTGATGGGGTTCAGTCTGCTCCCCCACAAAGCTCTGAAAAACAAACAAAATAACCTAGTATGTAGGGCTTTAGGAGGGGGGGGTAAATATACCTAACATATATCACAGTCAGGGCCAGTAATGATTTAAGTAAAAAAATCATTTTTTGCTTGGAAAGGGGATTCTGAACCCATCTAATCAGAGCTTGTTCCGCTTTCTGCAATTTTGTATCCCAATTAAGAAAAGCAGCATTCGCAGGCCCAAATTGCAGCCCCAAAATAGTAATTGGATCTCTAGATAGAGTAATATCAGCATATTGTGTACAGAGCAAATACTCTCCCCCTAACTGATACCCAATACTTTTATCAGTATTAATACAAGATCCGGAGGCATCAGAAAAGTTTTGAATACTCTGTTGTACCACATGTTCATCGGTTTCTGCATCAACAATCAACACCACATCATCTGCATAAGCCAAAATCGTAAACAAAGGTAAGGAGGCTGGCAAACATACCCCAAGCAATGCAGGATTCCGCTGAACTGATTGAATCAAGGGGTCAATACCAAAGACATAGAGAAACAGACTCATGGGACAGCCCTGTCTAACTCCACGGCAAACTGACACTCTATTATCCTGCCATCCATTAACCTTTGGTATAATAGAAGCAGATCTATATAAAGATTTAATCCATGAAATATACTGTAAGGGAATACCATACTGCTGCAGAACCAAAAACAAATAATCCCGAGACAGAGAATCAAAAGCTTTCTGTTAATCAAGGCTCAAAACATAACTGGGATCCCCCTTCTTAGAAGTTCTATGAAATAATTCCCTAGGAAAAATCTAATTGTCCTGAATGTCCCTATGAGGAACAGAATATCCTTGTGTACTGGCTAATCAAAAACTCAGCACAGTTAGCCAAATGAGTGGATAATATCCTGCTTAACAATTTTAAATCAGTATTCAATAAACAAATTGGTCTCCAATTCAACAATTGAGACCTAGCCCCCTTTTTAAATAAAAGAACCAATACAAAATCAACTGAAATATCCCCAGACTGCAAAAGCTCATTAAATAGTGCAGTTAAATCTTTACTCAGAACATCACCAAAGACCTTGTAAAACTCAGCAGGAATACCATCCAGTCCCAGAGTGGTATTAGGTTTAGCTGATTTAATGGCAGCTCTAACTTCAGCTTCAGTAATCAAACCAACTAACTGAAGGACCAAAGCCTTAGAAAGAGATTTCTTCTCTAAAGAGGAAACAAATTGCTCAGTATGACATGTAATAGGGGCAATACCAAAAGTATCAGTAAGATAATGATGTACAATACCCAAAAGAGAATCTTTGTCAGTATGAAATATCCCATTCCTATCCTTCAATTCAGATATATTCTTTGTGTGAGTTAAACGTTGGTTATCTTTAAAAGGGTCAAAAGTAGATTTTTTACTGGCTGTGTCAAATCTTAATTCCTGTTTCAGTGATTTGGCCCTATCATACTGAAAACGATACATAGCCTGATTAACTTGGAGAATCTGTGAACTAAAATCCTGTCCAGAAACATCCGTCAAAGAAAGCAACCTATGTAACTGCTTTCGATGTTGCAAATAAGTAAAATAAGCATCCCTTTTTTGTTTTCCAGCCCAACGCTGAAAGAAGGATTTCATGTCCTTTTTGGTGTCCAACCACCACTCTTGTAAAGAGTCATACATGTATTGAACCGACAGACGAGCTGTCCATAAGGTCTTAAAACCAGAAACAACCACTGGATTATCTAATAAAGAAATATTCAATTTCCAAGCTGGTTTGTCATGCACCTGTTATGAATTCCAATGACAATCAACATAAACAGCCGAATGATCAGAACAAACCAAATCCTTAACAGCCGAGCCCAGAAGCTCAACACATTGTGAGACCCAGATATAGTCTCTCCTAGTGCGCAGGGAACCCTTATGAAATGTAAAACCCCCTGTACTATGAAAAGAACGATAAACATCCCTCAATTTAGCAGTAACCACTATATCTTTTAAAGCATTGGAATCGCAGAACAGTTTATCAGTATGTAAACCCCTGTCGTCCCTTTGAATATTACAATTGAAATCACCCCCCCCCCAAATAATTGTCTGAACAGTACACAAAAAGGCTGAATTTTATGGAAAAGAGCAACTCTCAAAGCTTTCCCTTGAAGTGCATATAAATTAATCAAATGCAACCTGTGCTTCCTATATGAAACATCCAACAGAAGAGCTCTACCCGGCTCTAGATCAATCAATCTAGTAACCTTCAAAGCAGCATTGGAAAACAAAATAACCAAACCATCACACTTGTCCTGGCCCTGGGACCAAAACGTGGCCCCATGACACCATTTGTTAGTACAGTTAGCAATCTCCCTAAAAGTTTTAATCCGGGTATCCTGCAAAAAACACGATATCGGGATGTAAACCTTGTATTTCATGGAAAACCACATCCCTCCATATATCATTCTTAATGCTATTAACATTGAACGTTAAAATACAGAAGGCAGCCATGAGTCAATAAATAGAAAAGACAAAATCAATGTTTAGATCTAGTAGCCCAAAGTTTTTTTTCTGGAATACCCCTCATCCGCATCTGAAGACTTACCCTTTGAGGATGTAACTGATGACGTATCAGAACCAGAGTCCTCATCCCCAGACGTGGAAGGTGCAGTGGCAGTAAGTAAAGGGGCATATTTATTAGATCATGTAGTGAGTCCAGATTGCAATGATTTTTTCCTCTCTTTGCCTTTAGGCTCAACAGGGAGTCTCAGTTTTATCCTGGATTGTTTCTTGTAAGAAAGAGTTGTAAAGGGAGTCTCAGACAATGTTGTCGGGGGGGGGTGAGGGGGTGAGGCATAGCAGACTGCCCGAGAAGAGTTTGACCATCACTCAATTCTTCTGCCATGTCAATCAACACATTCTCCAAGTCCAGAGGATCATGGAGGTCCTCAACACCTGGTACTGCCACAGAAGAAGCAGGTTGCACAACATCTCCCTGTGGGTCCAAAGTTGAGGAATCAGTAACATCCATAGACAACTGTGAGTTATCAGCAATAGGAGGGTCCGATACAACATTTATCTGGGCAGCAGAAAGCTTAACTTGTGGTGTCACAACAATAGTGGGAGTAACGACTGCAGAAACAGCAACATTAGACTGCAGGATGCCTCGCATACACCTCTCCGAGGCCTGTACACAACCTTGTTTCTGAGCCTGTGTAATTAAGGTTTCCTGGGATGGACAATCCCCAGAATTATGAGAGGCCCAAGGACATTTAATGTAAGAATGACCCCTCTCTTCACAAAGGTTACAATGAAAGAGGTTCTTACAAGTGGTCAAAAAATGACCAGTTTCCAAACAATGTGTACATTTAGGGGTATCACAAGCATTACTGAGGTGAAGACGAGAACCACACTTATGGCAAGACTTTGGTTGCCCAGGGTAGAACAAGGAGCCCCTTTCTTTCCCCAAGAAAAAACAAACCGGAAGGTGTGCAATACCATTGTTAGTAGTAAACAGTTTACATTTTAATTTCCAGCCCCCAGTACAGAATTGCTCAGAATCAATTATGGGTACAGGATGTTCAAGTACCTCGCAGCGTTTTTTGAGCCAGTATAAGATATCAGAGATATCCACCCCTTTATTCTTAAAAAGAACAGTAATCATCCTAACAGCCGGCTTAGTAATAGGAATAGCCAAAAAGGGGCCCACAAGGGAGAATCCTTCAAAGAATTATACTTAAGCCAAAATCTATCCAGTACTTCCACGGTCTTAAAGCTGATATCATAATTGCTCCCATCCGTATGAATCAGAACAAAAACTTCAGAAGCATAGAATTTTAAGGAATCTTTTAGCAATTTCCTGCCAATATAAACACGATCTGGGGGGTCAGGTAATCCTCCTTTATACATCAGTCTAATTGCATTTCTCCATGGAGCAGGCTCCTTTGTAGAAGATTTAAATAAATCAGCCATCCGCAAGAGAGGCTTGAATACTGTTTGTTTAGTAGGGTCCTGTAAAATAGGAGGGCCAAATCCCACTGGTAAAGTGTCCAAGTCAGGTACAAAGGCAAGCAAAGGTAAGGCATGAATCTCAATCACAGATGCAACATCTGCCAGCTTCTGTGTACTTGAGCCAGGGTTCAAAACCTGCTGAACAGCCCCAGGTAACAAAGGCACAGTAGAAGGAGGCAGGGAAAGTGAACTAGAACCTTGCACAGGGGAAGCAAGCCAGGCAGTCTGATCAACACCCAAAGGGACAATCAACAGTGTCCATAATCAAGGCCCCAGAGTCATTAAACTGCATCGCCGAATACTCAGCTACTTTTTAATCAGTAGGATCGGGAGACCAACCCGCCTTAGCGCAAACCCAGCCCATGTCTTGCAAAGCCTGTTCCGGCAGGTGGCCTTGCTCCCGTACCCCAGTAGTAGAATCAAAATGTAATAACTTCGGTTTGGCCAGTCCCAAAGTCTTACCTTGCAAACCTCCTCGGGAGGCCTGAGAGTCCAGAAAAGAAACCGTGTGGCTCGTATCATTCAGGGAAGATGCAGAGGAACCAGCAGTCTCCTATTCCTCACATCTGGGCAATCGAGTACATAGAGTTGTCTCAGCAAAAACAGCACACTCACCCGCTGTTACACAAGGTGGCACCACTAAACATTCAGGATCCGACAGAACACTCACTTGTTCCGAAGTTGGATTACAGGAATTATTCACAGAAACAGCCATATCGCAGGGAACAACTTCAGAAACATCCCCCAAATCGGTAGCAACATGTAACAAATCAGCAGCAGCATCAGTAAGTCCAGACACATTCGGTGAGAAAATCACCTCTTCACGGTGGGTCTCTGGTGTAATCGAGGCCAGGAAGGAGACCCGCTCCCCAACCTCACAAACCTCCTCACTCCTCAACATCAGGGATGAAAGTGACCATCCATTCAAGGACAGCAACTCCCCCTACAGCAGAGTAAGAATTTTCCAGTGCCTGCCAAATTTCCCCCATTCACTAAAAATACCACCAACAGCTTATCTGGTTCAAGACCAGTTGCCATTCATCTGTTTTCCCTTCCCCTGGGTCGTGCCTGAAAATAGGCAGAATTTGTCTAGTGCACTTACCGGTGCTGGGTCCAGTGCTGACTGCCGGGCTTTGAACTGTCAGCCTGAAGACTATGGTTTTTGCTGTGGGGAAGGAACATTCAGTACATTTGGTGAGCTCTGAGTGGTGATGGAGTGGCCGGAGGAATGATGAGCAAAGATGACATGCATTGGAAGGAGCTTTGATATTGCAGCAGCACTATGGGGGTTGATAGGCTCATTAAGCCTTTTTCAAAGGTATGCTAGTGTTACCTAGGGGCTGGGAGTTACCAGGGTTGAACTGTGAATCTTGAGGTTATTGTGCTTAGTGGAGCTCTTCTCTCTGATTTATTTTGCAGGTGCTTACAGGAGTATGTTCCCAGGGTCGAAGTGAGAGGTGTGTTAGAGGAATTGAACCTGAAAATATTTGAGACACATAATGGATGTGAAATGGATTCCTCGGTGAAGGGTGACTAAAATGGCTTGTGAGGATAAAGCTGACGATAAGTGACAATAAGTGGAGGATCAATCCTAGTTCTCTATGTTAGCATGTTATGGGGCACTCCCATGCAGGAGAGAAAGTAACACCCATGGTATAATGAAACTGCTGAATTTCACCGCTGTATGTATGAGGCTATTTTTTCGGTGACAGCGGAGCCTGGACATGGGGTAAAACCCTTTAGAGGTACTAAGTTTCAGCTGTTTGCTTACTGGCCAAATAAGAGAACTGAGAACTGAGCTGAGCACTTGGATAGTGTTGGACTGTGTGGTTGTCATTTTTTCATTGGGGATTCGCACCTCAAAATTCCTAATACTGAGTCTGAACTTTTGCTCTCACTCTTGCTTTTATTGCTATAAATACTGTGGCTCTTTTCGTAGGTCTCCTGATTTATGGAGCCTTGAATATTAGGCCTAAGAATCAAAATTGAAGGGACTCCTGAATACAAAGGAGCCACATTTGTCGTCGGATTTTTTATTATTTTAGTAATTTAAAAATCTTTAATGTTTTTCTTTTAAACATGTTTTATTATGTGGATACTATGTATTGCTTTAATTAGGGAGATGTTACTTCAGGTATTTATGGCAGGTGTTGAGAGTTTAGGCAAGAGCCTGTAAAGTATATAATTAGCAATTGTTAAAGATTACTAGTTAAAGTCCTGTTAGCCCTGTATTTATGGACAGGGTATATGATACTAATATAACTCAGAATTTGTGAATATGTATTGAGACCTGTTATGTGACCTTTGGATTGGATGAGTATTTTTCAGTCTAGATACCAATGTTGGTCAGTGAGACCCTACGATTGGCCTGTGGCCGTCTGGTATCAGGAGGGACAAGATGACCCATTATGGGTGGCCCCACCAGTGATAAGGAGCCTTAATCCATGCCGGTATTCTGTGACTTTGGGGACTGCGATTGGGTGCCTACTGAAAGGGTGACTCAGTCATGGCACCTGTCATCGGGGTGACTGGGGAAGGTGGGCAACCAGATGAGGGGATGCATGAAATAGTGACATCCTGTCACTACATGCCTACATGTGTGTGGGGGGTGAGCAAGCACGCTGAGCGTGGGGTGGTAGTATATGCGGGGTTGTAGGGGTTCGCACTGTGGTGAGCTGCCGAGCTGCTGCTGTAGCATGGTGGGTGGGTTCAGTGCTGCTGCGGGAATGGTGCTGGGTTCTGGTCCAGGCACAGGTACTTTTTGTTGCGCCCGGCCTGAAATTGTATTTATGCCATGTTTCCCCCCCCGACATGTACCCCCCTGGAGTTGATAATCCTTAAGTAGGGGGGTGTGGGGGTGAAACTCCCCATGGGGGGTACGGGGGCACAGCCACCCACAAAAAACAACAAATCCCAACTCCCCAGTGCCGTTCTGCTGTGTGCCAGGGAGTACATCACTGAAATATTTTTTCAGTGATGTGCCCTCGCCTTAACGGCAATTGCCCATCAGCAATTGCCATTATCACATAGATCCTTATATGCCTTAGGAGTAGTCAATAGGAGTGGTTGGATCTAGGGTAATCAATGGGGCACGGAGTGGCATGCATCTCATTGTGCCCTAGTGGATGTGCTTCAAGGCTGGTGTGTCCAACTGGCTATCAGGAGGGAGCAGATGTGATATGGTGTAGATGGAGGGGACTGAACTGTGACACAGAGTTCTGCTGTATGGCTCAACAGTGGCTGACAGGAGTAGCTGGATGAGGGGTGACCTATGGGACATGGAGCAGCATGTGCTGCATGGTGCCCCTAATGGAAATACCCTCAATGCCAGCAGGTCCAACTGGCTTCTAGGTAGGATCAGTGGGGACATGGTTTGATCAGATGGGACCCCCCTTGAAACATATAGTTTCACTAAGTGCCTTGGGTATGGCCAATAGGAGTAGCTGGATAGGAAGTGGTCTGCAGCGTATGGAGCAGCGTGCACTGCATGGTACCTTTGATGGCTGCCCTATAAATACAGCATGTCCATTTCATTACCAGGTAAGCATTGATGGGACAGGATGTGAGTGGATGGGGTAAACTCCGTTGGGGCAGATTAGACTGATATGGTGCCATCTGACCTAAATGCTGCCGTCTAGCCTCTCTTTTAAGAATGTTGGTTTGGATTGATCATTAGTCTGTCTAAATTACTAGTCTGAATACAGAGAAGTCTATATGATTACACCAAGTATAAAAAGTGATTTAACAGGGTTTAATTGATAAAGGTAATTCTTGCCAATTTATTAGAGTATTAACTACGTGTCTTATACTATAATATCTTATAAATACTATTATAGGAGGAAAGATTTTGAAATGCTTATTTATTTAACAACTGATTGTTATTCTTAGATGTTTTAGATGTTTTAGCACGTTAAATGTCAGTAGATTATTAACAGAATTAGTTAACTGCCTGCTATTCAGTAAATATTAGGTGTTAGAAACCTGTTTATATTGTTTTAGATATGTTCTTGTTTTATGTGTATTCTGTATTTAATAATGTATTTTCAATGCATTATGTTTGTAATGACCTTATTTGGTCAAACTAACTAACTAACTAACTAACTAACTAACTAACTAACTAACTAACTAGTGCACTTACCAGGTCAACAAAAACTAACTAAATAAAAAATAACAATATAATTAATTTATGATTGTTACCTGAGGTTTAATCTCTGTAGATCACCAAATTTATGTTGCATAAAGGATACTAGATTGTACCTTAGCTTTTATAACCTTCAAGGCACCTTCCACTGAACCCTAACCCGTCTTTGCATTAAAGATTTTAAATGCATTTAAAGCAGTTTTCAATTTAGCCTGTAAATATAATATCTGTGACTACCAGGTGCAGTTTTCAACAAACCTGACCCCTAGATAATCATAATATTTTGTTGTTTCAAGTTTATTTTTATCTATAAATAACATAGGTAATTTTTTGCTTTTACTGCCAAAGATAACCATTTTAGTTTTATCTTTATTGATTACCAATCTATTTTCTTTTTTAAAAAACTTTATGTTTATTAGTATACAACAAACATACAGTTTGATCTCAAGCATTGCATTACATTAAATTAAAATACATACCATGAGGGCACCACTCCTCTCCGTACATGTGATCAGTTTCATCAATACTTTAAGATACATCATAGGGGGAAAGAAATAAACAAGAGAACATTTAATATCCAAATAGCTGCTATAGTGAGGCCATGAGTTTTAACTCTAATGTTAATTGATAAAAAAATATCACCACAGCCCTCCCTCTACCAGGGAGGGAGGAATCCACCATGCTTAAATCAACTATAAAGGCACAGATTGTGCTATAGTAAAATAAAGAAGTTTCACTCAGAACTCCACAGTAATTATCAAAATATAGACACTTTTGTTTTTAGACATTTAGAAATAACATGCAGAATACTGCATTAGTACAGGCTAACTTCAGAACTCTGGACATTTAAACTTTATATGTAAAGCAACACTAACCTCTTTTGTCTATTATAGGCAGGAAACCCAGTAAATATAAGGTAATATAAGTAATATATATATATATATATATATATATATATATATTTATAAATGAGCAACTAATAATCATCAATCACACTGGACAAACACCATCAGGTGACCATGCGTATATCAGAGCGCGACTGCACACCTGCACTTTAACCCCCCTCCAAAACAATTTTGACATTTTATAAGCTAGATAAACCACTCTGAGGTGCGGTCGCCTTTGATAATGCACGCCTTGGGCGGTTGATTTGACACCAAGGTGTGCTGCATATCATAATGCATCAAGACACCTCAGAGTGGTATATCTATTACATATACCTGTATATATATATACATAAAGATAGCCCATATCAAATGTTAGCTTAGTATAATAACGGGGCTATTAGCACCATCTCAGGGCAATCAATAATTGCATCAGTTCAATGTCTCTAGTCCAGTTAATCCCTGAAATGTCCTTCCACCCTGACTAACCTTATCAAGAGTCCTGCTAAATCACAAAAGTCCTCAGGATTTGTTGTCTTCTTCAGAAGAAGAGGCCTCTTGCTCCACTGGTCTGGATCTGGTGAGTGCATGATGCTGCACCCACTTCAGTGCCTCATTAGGCTTGGTAAACAGGAACACCTTGCCTTGATGGGTGATTCTAAGCCAGTCAGGAAACACTAAGCCATGCTGGATACCTACTTCCCTTAGTATGGCCTGAGCCCCATCAAACTTCTTCATCTGCTGGCAGGTCGCATACCTGATGTCAGGAAACATCCGGACTTGCTCTCCGTCCTGTAAAAAGCACTATTCTTGCCTAGCTAGTGCCAGAAGAAAATCTTGGGAGCCAATTCTACCAGTAACGGCCACCACCACCACTCGAGGAGCTTCTGGGTTGTCACCACTGCCCCCATTACTGTATCGGCTCATTTGGTAGCTTTGGCCAGTACTCCCTGGACAGACTCCATTGTTGCTTCTGTTCCTGCCACTCAATTATTCAAGGCATCGAACTTGTCGGAGAGACCTCCGACTGATGCCACAGTTTTATTTAATTTAGCTCTTAGAGTCTGAAGTGTCTCCTTTATGGGTGTTTCCCCCTATTTAACAGTTGGACCTTGTTGAGACCGTATTGTATGCTGATCGACTGAAGTTTTTGATCATGCTCCTTCACACAAGCTCTTATCCTTATGAGGGTTGCCCATTTTGTTTGGTGGTCTGTAATCTGCTGATATTTTTTATAATGTCTCTGTTAATGTGCCCAGAAACAGCACTTTTAAACATTTATTTCAACTGTGAATTGCAGAGCTCTAAGGGAAAGCTGCCATCCAGTTCGGGCTCCACAGTGCCCTCCCCCCCACCACAATTACCAATCCATTTTCTGTGCATAATTTGGAAAAATTATTTACCTTTCTCTGTAATCCTAAAAAAGATGTTGAAAGCAAGACTATATAGTCGGCATAAGCAAGACATGTGATTTATTTTATTCTTTACCCCGGAGAGTGAAAATCTTGATTCTCCAAAATTAATAATATACCATTTATACTGTTCATATATTGAAAAGTGTTGGAGCTAACAAACATCCCCGATGAACCTCACAATAAGTTTAAATTGGTGAAGTCGTACCTCGGAATTGATTATATTGCACCCTAGTCTGTGTATCTGAATGTAACAGGATCAAAATATCCAATAAAACTGAGTCTCTTCCCAGATCCTTCAGTTTTTTCCATAATAAGGTCCTGCTTATGCTGTCAGAAGCTGCACATAAGTCCATGAAACACAGAAACATAGAATCTGTCGTCAGATAAAGACCATACGGCCCATCTAGTCTGCCCAGTTCCCCTACTGACTGCTGCAGCCCTGGATCCTATTTGATCTGCAGCTCGCCTGCTCTGCACATCTCCAGAGCACCCTTATGTCTATCCCATGCATTCTTAAACCCCAGTATTGTTTTTGCCCCCATCACTTCTTCTGGAAGGCTGTTCCATGGCTCCACCACCCTTTCAGTGAAAAAGTACTTCCTAACATTACCCCTAAGCCTTCCACCCTTCAGCCATATATCATGCCCCCTTGTTCTTGTGCAAAGATTTCTCTGAAATACACTATCCACCCATACCTGTTTAGTCCCCTAAGGTACTTGAAAGTCTCTATCACATCTCCCCCCTCTCCCTTCTTTCCTCCAGTGAATACTGTGGATATTAATGTCCTTAAATCTTTCCTCATACAGCTTCTGGTGCAGTCCATGTACCATCTTCATTGCCCTTCTCTGGACTGCCTCTATTTTGTCAAAGGTCTTCTGGACATGTGGTCTGCAGAACTAGACACAGTACTCCAGCTGAGGCCTCACCAGTGATCTGTACAGTGGCATCACCACCTCTTTCCTCCAGCTTGTTATGCCCTTCCATATGCACCCCAACATTCTGTTTGCTCTTCACTTTCCACTGCCTTTTTACACTGTTTGGTTACCTTCAGGTCATCAGATATGAACCCACAGCACTCTTTCCTGACTTGTGGTGGCCAGAATTTCCCCACCTATCCTGTACTCCTCCCTTGGAGTCCTGTGACCCAGATACATGATCTTGCACTTTTTAGCATTGAAACTCAACTGCCAGACACCCAATCACTCCTATAATAGGCTTAGGTCCTATCTCATTTTTTCCACACCCTCCAGTGTATCCACTCTGTTGCAGATCTTGGTGTCATCTGTGAAGAGGCACACCTTTCCCTCCAGACACTCTGCAATGTCGCTAATGAAGACATTGAATAGGACTGGCCCCAGCACAAACCCCTGTGTCACCCTGCTGGTCACCCCCCTCTCCTCAGATTTCATGCCATTTATCACCACCCTCTGAGTCCTGTCCCTTAGTCAGTTCCCAACCCACTTTAACACCGTAGGACCCACTCCCAGGCTCCTCAATTTATTTAGCAATCTTCTGTGTGAGACTGTGTTGAAAGCCTTGCTGGAATCTAGGTAGGCCACATCCACCACCCCTCCCTGATCTACCACCCTGGTTACCAAGTCAAAGAAATCCATAAGATTCGTCTGACAGGATCTTCCCACTGGGAATCCATACTGCATTGGATCCTATGCCCTGCTATCCTCCTGAAACTTCACAATCCTCACCTTAAGTAAGGACTTCATTAGTTTCCCCACTACTGAGGTCAGGCTTACAGGTCTATTATTGCCTGCCTCCTCTCTGCTTCCACTCTTGGGATAGGGACCACATACACCCTCCTCTAGTCCTCAGGTACCTCCCCATCTCTAGTGATGCATAGAAAAGGGCAGCCAGTGGTTCTGCCAGTACTTCCCTGAGTTCCATTAGTACTCTGGGGTGGATCCCATCTGTCCCCATTGCCTTATCTGCTTTTATTTTCCTGAGTTCTTCTAGGGCTCTTTCCACCGTGAATGGGCTGGTGTCTACCTCCCTCCCCTGAATACCCCTCTTAATGAGTCTTGGTCCCTCACCTTCCCCTTCCCTGGTGAATACTGAGCAAAAGTACTTGTTCAATATCTCAGCCTCTCCTAGATCATCCCCACCCTGTCTCCTTCTTCCTTCTTCAGCCTAACAATCCCATTTCTGGTCTTTTTCCTCTCACTAATGTACCTGAAGAAGGTCTTGTCACCTTTCTTAATAGCCTGGGCTATATCTTCCTCTGTCTGTGCTTTAGCCCCTCTAATTATTTTCTCAGATTCCCCCTTTGCTTCTCCAGGTATTGTCCTCTGTCCTCAAAACATCAATATAGTCTTGCTTTCTTTACTTTAACGTATTTCCAAATAAAGTGTGAAAGTACGTAACAATGCTGGACAGTCTAACATCCTGATCTAAACCCTTTTTGTTATTCACCTAGTATCTGGTTTTCATTAAGCCAATCTAGTATTCTTTGAAGAAAAGTTTTAGAGAATAATTTTTGTACAGCTTAGAGGTCGATACTAGAAATGGGTGATGGCCGCAAACTATTTCGTGAATTTCAGGCAAGTTACGAAATATTCTGCAGGTGCAAAGTGCAACATTCTGCTCATAAAGTGTGGAATTTTGCCCACAAATGGGTGATAAACCTCTCAGGAATGCAGTGGTGAAGATATTGAGAATGCATTACATGTTTGTAGCAGGCACTGTCCTTTACATGGGGGGAGTGGTGAATCGCATGAATTAGCTAAACCTATGCTTTCACGAGAAACAAAACTCATCTGAATCTGTTGCTTTCCTGCCTTACTATGTTTGTGGGCAACACCGGTTTATAATGCCACTATCTATCTATCTATCTATCTATCTATCTATCTATCTATCTATCTATCTATCTGACTGTCTGTCTGTCTGTCTGCCTGTCAGTCTATCTCTATCTCTACATCTGTCTCCTACCTGACTGTGTCATAACTGAACCATGATGCAGTTACAGTATAATGATGGTAGCCTCATGCAAGCAAATATAAATATATATATATATATATATGCGTGCTACCTGGCAGACAGTACCTTGCTCATCTTGGCTCATTATTACAAAGCATAGTTCCTGCCATCCTTTCTCTAGCCCCTTCTATACATTTTCTGATAGCTGATGGTACCCACTTACTCTCCTTAGCCCTCTCCACTACCCCTTTCATCCAGTCTGGTGGCCAAGTTGCTAAAGCTAATGTTGCATGCATCAATGAGTTCAGTTGCTGGTTACCCTGTACACAGAATTAAGACATCAACTTTCTGGGGTAGAAAGAAGTAGCAGTCACCTTTCTGCGATGTGTGTTTGGGTGGCTGGAGGATCAGGTAAAAAAAGTGCAAGCTTGCAACACAATCATTCTGGTTCCCTCACAACAGCAATAAAAGTTCCACAAAATACTCATTGCTGCAGACAGTGGAGGAGGTGACAGGTCAGCTATTCAAATGTCTTTATTTGCACAGAGAATGTAATTTGAACACAAGTAACTGAACTTTTCTTTAGCCATGTGGAAAACTGTATCAGACTGTCTTACTTAATTAGAATAGGGTACAACAACAACAACACTTTATTTGTATAAGGTGCCCTTCCAATGCTCAGGGCACCTTAACAGTACTCATTAAAAACTCACCATATGGGGAGACCACGTGATGCAGAGTGCTGAATAGAAGCTCCTCCACGTAGCTCCAGCCTCCCGATTATAAAATCATATTTTCCGGTCTGTTAAATCGCTAAAAACCCCTTATTGTCAGTGGAACCTGCCTTCTAACCTCTTCAGGATTCAGAGTTGCGAGTTTGAGCATTTATGGAGGCTTATATGAAAAAACCTTCACAAAAACACACTCCGCCTGTTACTCCCGAGAAGACCCCGAAGAAGCCTAGGGACTTGAGTGATTCAGACAGGCCTGATCATACTAGCCAAGTATCGGATCAGGAGCCTTTGACCCTGAACAAGTTTCTTGAAGAATTCAAACCCTTTTGTGAGGAAGTCAAAGAAATGGCATCTGAGCTTAAAACCCTGTCTAAAAAGCTGGAAGAGGTCACTACAATAATCTCGGATAATACAGCTCGCATTGTGTCACTCAAGAAACATCTGGAAAGGGTAGATCCTGGGTTAGCAGCATTGCGGCAGAAGCTCTCTCGAGTTGAAGCAAAGTTGGAGGATCTCGAGGGCCGTAGCTGCAGGAATAATGTTGTAATATTGGAGCTACCTGAAGGTGAAGAAGGTCAGAATGCTATCAATTTTGTACAGAAGCTGGTTGAACATGTGGCCGGTCCCTCTCTCTTCGGCTCTGTGTACACTATCGAGAGGGCGCATAGATTCCTATGACCAAAACCTCCTTCGGGTGCTGCTCCCCGCCCTATGATATGTTGATTCCTTAATTTCCTGGAAAGGCAACACCTTTTGTCTAAAGTGAGAGACTTACAAGAGGCCTGTTGGGAAAACTCGAAGCTAAGAATAGCACAGAATCTCCCGGGATCTGTTCGACAGAAGCGCACAGCATTCAATCCCATCGTAACCAAGATCATTGCTGCTGGGCTTAAGTTTAAGATGGGCTACCCAGCTAAGTTGCAGGTTCTAGTGAATGGATCATGGCTAGCATATGAGGATCCTGATGCTGCTTTGGCTGGCCTCAAGCTTGCTCTTCCTGACCTGTTTCGAGACCCATGAGGAGCCCTCTGCCCACATGAAGGGGAGATCAGCGTTGTCAAGTTGGGACTGCTACTCATGTCGAATTCTGAATAGGATAGACGGTGTTGATAGAATCTAAAGGATTTTATTGCAGGGAGATGCTGAGCTTCAATCTCATCGTCTTAACCTGATATGAGACTGTTTTGTTTTGAACCCTGAATGTGGGACTGCAGCCTGCATATTAGTTTTGTTCTGAGTCTATAACTTGTTCATCTGGGGGAAGGTGTTCGGTATTTTGGCCTTCTTAGGAAAGCTACTTATGAGTACAAAGGGGATGGTTAAATAATATCACTTAGGCTCACGCTCTAGTTTTCGGGGTAGACTAATACAAGAGGAGTGCTGGGCATTTGAATGTTACTACGTGGCCACAAGGGGAAGCTCAACGCACAGGATTTTCAGCTCAGTGTGTGCGGATGGCTTGAAGCCTGGGGTAACAAATATTCTCATTATCACACCAGTTGCTCCTGGTAGGGTACGAAGCTGCGGTAAAAGAGCCCTACTCTTCTTGTTATCATCCAAGAACCTCGAGGTTCTCGTGTTTATTAAGTAGGCTATAGGCATCCCGCTAAGTCTCGTTTGTATGGCTCTTTCCCTTAATGTCTGGCGAACTGATGTTTAATTTCACTGTATTATTTGCCTCCCTGCTGGCGGATTGCCGAGGTTAAGTACTTTATATCTAAGTTAGTTACCTGAGATCCCTGTGCGTCGGGTCTCTTTCTTGTTAGGCCACAGGTATCCAGTGGGTAATGGCAGCACCTTTGCTGTGCTTTTGTGTTTTAAGCCCAGCTCCTCTTGTTCTGCTACCTAGAACTGGTTAGGTAGTACAGTTTTCTTGGTTCCTACTTAAATTTTGTTGGTTAGGAGGGAAGTGTTATTGTACTTGTTTGGGGCCAGGGGTTTTCTTTGGGAGGCTGGGGGGGAGGAAGGGACCTAGTACTTTGCTGAGCGCTGTTTGTGACAGTTGGGGAGGACAGGAGGGGGTTGGGGAGTTTGGGTATTTAGCTTCGGATACATTCTTGTTCGTTCTGGGGAGAGAGTATTATGGGGGATAGAAGAGGGAATAGCTTGTTTTGGGGGATGGGGGTGGGGGACCATACAGCAGTAACCATCTCGAATTTGGTCAATATTTCTCGATACTCCTACACAGGGCAGATGATACTAAGTTCATTAATCTGGTTAGATGGCTAATGATATGATTTTTGCTACCTGGAATGTTAAGGGGATCAGAAAAAAATCCAAACAATATCAGGTGCTTAAACACTTAAATTTATTGCGGTCTCAGATAACTTTTTTGCAGGAATCCCATTTACTAGAGTTTGAAGCTTTACAATTAAGGAGACAGCAAGTGGGTCAGGTCTATGAAGCCCAGGGCTCCACTAAAAGTTGCAGGGTCATGCTAATCATTAATAAAAGTATCCCTTTTGTTGCTACACAGGTTATCAAGGATCCAGGAGGCAGATTTGTTTTAGTCAAAGGCACTCTCTGGTCTATACCACTTCTACTCGGCAGTATATATGGACCCAATATAGACGACCCGGGGTTTTTTATGAGGCTGATAACTATTATGCTCCCAATGTTTCCCATCAGGATTATTATGGGGGGTGACTTTAATCAGGTTACTGACTCTGATCTGGATATGTCAGGAAGTGGGCTGAGAGGGATGTCACAGGGACAGAGAGCATTCAAAGATCTGGTAGATCAATGCAGGCTCTGTGATGTCTGGCGTGTGTTACATCCTGATTCTAAGGAGTTCACTTTCACTTCAATGGCGCATGGCTCACAGTCTCGTATTGATTATGTTTTTATCTCACAGGGTCACAGGGTCTCTTGCCTGGGGTCAAGTTTGCCTTGATCCACTCTGGTCCCATTTCCGACCATTCCCCTGTGGTATGTAACCTGGCATTTCTTGAGTCACCTAAAAGGGAGACTAGGTGGAAGCTCAATGAACAGCTGCTTAAGGACGTCAAGTATTGTAAGCTTATAAGAGAGCAAACTGAGCTCTTTTTCTCATCCAACCCATTGGACAGTGCAAAGCCAGATATCCTATGGGGCGCTTTTAAAGCATATATGAGAGGGGTTCTTATTAGTATAGCGGCTAAAAGGAAAAGGTTGCAGGAGGAAGAACTGTTATCACTATTATCCCAAATTCGGTCTCTTGAGGGGAATTTCACTCTTAATTCCTCCGATGAGGATAAGAAGAGACTTCTGGCAGCCAAAGATAGATATCTAGAGTTGCTAAGGGAGAAGGCAGAACTTGCAATAATTCGAACTAAGGCCAGCTATACGGATCAGGGAGAGAAAGCAGGGCATTTGCCCTCATTGAGTTTAAAACAACAGGAATCCGTAAGATTTATCCCACCAATTCGGGCAATGGCAGACGGGTCTCTGAAAGTATCCCCTACTGAGATAGTGCAGGAGTTCACTTTATATTATGAAAAATGATATAGTGACATGGAGATCCCTCCATGTCCTGGGATTCTTGAGGAGTACTTTAAAAATTCCCACCTGCCCTCTCTATCGGAGCAACGCAAGAGCTTTCTGATTTCTCCTATATCCCAGAAGAAAATCTCTGAGGTTATTAAAGGGCTACCTTCTGACAAGGTCCTGGGACCGGATGGGTTCTCCTCTTTATTTTATAAAGTTTTTTGCAACCTCTTATTGCCAGTACTTTATCGCCTATTTCAGTACATTCTATCTGGGGTTGAGGCTGACCCTTACCTGTTTGAAGCCCTGATTGTTCTTCTTCCTAAACCAGATAAGGGTCCTGAGTTAGTTCAAAGTTACAGGCCCATATCTCTTTTAAATCAGGATATTAAAATCCTTTCGGAGTTATTGACCGACAGATTAACTGTAGTCCTCCCTGACCTAATAGGTATGGCACAGGTTGGATTCATGAAGGGACGTTCGTCCTCAGACCATCTGTGTACCCTTTCCCATGTCTTCTTGGTCTCCAGGGATGCTGCGTTTCCTGCTGGACTGGTCTCCCTGGATGCCGAGATAGCATTTGATCGGGTGAACTGGAAATTTCTGTTCCGAGTTCTTGAAGCCTTCCAGTTCCCTCCCGTTTACATATCCTGGATCACTGCATTATACAAAACACCCACAGCAAGGATTTCAGGAAATGGTGCATTTTCTAAGTCTTTCTCATTATATTCTGGTACCAGGCAGGGTTGTCCCCTCTCTCTCCTTTTATTTAACCTGTATCTTGAACCTCTCATTCAAAATATTCTCAATAATACAGGAGTACAAGGCATCTGGGTGGGGCGTCATGAGGTTAAAATCACTGCGTATGCGGATGATCCCCTTGTGTACTTATCCCACCCGGTGTCTTCGGTTCTGGTTTTGCTGGGTGAAATTGCTAAATTTAGTGCCTTATCTAACTACAAACTTAATGCCAATAAATCTTCTTTTTTCCCTTTAAACCACAAGATTTTTAAGGTCGATATTGTCTCCTTAGGTCTATGTTGGTCCCCTAGGTCACTGAAATACTTGGGCATTAAACTGACTTGCAATCCCTCAGTATGGTTCAGAGAAAATTTGGAGCCCCTTTCCCAGTTTATAACTCAGGATCTTGACAGATGGTCTAAACTCCCTATCTCGCTTTGGGACCAGATTAACATTATTAAGATGTACATTTTCCCACAAATTTGTTATCCTTTATCTCTTCTCAATACTTTCATCCTGTTATCCTGGTTTAAGAAGCTGCACAGTATTTTTACCAAGTTTATCTGGTCTGACAAATACCTCTGACTGGCTTATTACAAGTTGGCTGCTCCCAAATCTGAGGGGGGCCTACAGATTCCCCATCTGGCCTTATACTATTGGGCTAGTCATCTGGTGAAATGTCTGAAATGGGTAAATCCAGGCCCTGAAAGGATGCAGACAACTTGGCTTAGAATAGAGCTGGACTCAATCCGGTCCATGAACCTGGATCCCTTAACTCTGTTCTATGTAAAAGTTTCTCAGGTGCACGTCGCCGAGAAATGTCCTATAGTTACCACTTCTTTAAGGGTATATGCACAACTTTAGTTTAGTTTAGTTTATTAGTCTAGGAATTAATACCTTTGAGCCAGGGCTCTTTTACAAAGGTTTCACGTCACAAAGAACATTTAACAAAGCATGATATACATTACAGGTAAAACCAGACAGGAAAGTTACATCATAAATTTGCTATTAACAGTTTAAGGCAGTAACGTTTTTAAGTTTCATAGAAAAACAAGCTATAACAGGTTCAAGCAGTAGACAATTTCAAGGTTAAGGAAACTTCCAGGAGAGGTCATCATTTGCGCCAAAAGGAGGCTAGAGAGGAGGGAAAGGTGGTAGAGAGGAGAGTAAGTGAGAGGACAGGAAAAGGGGAGTGAGTTTGGTGGGAGACAGGAAGTAGTAGAGGTACCAGAGGGTTCATTAGTCAGGGAGGAAGAGGCCTCAGATGTGAGGATGGACATGAGGAGTAGTAGTCTTTATCTAGCACAATCACAGTTGCTAGTGGTGGTGAGGTGGGCATACAGCATGGTTTTGAAAGCTTCAAGCAAGGTTGAGGATAGAGTAGGTGGACTAAGCGCGTTGAACCATGTCGGGGCCCTGTATGCTAAAGATCTTTGTCCCTGTGCAGTACAGCATCTCGGAACCAGGAAAAGTTGGCTGCTCAGATCTGGTGGAGGGTCGGAGCGGATTCAGTTGGAGTAGGTTTGAATACATAATGGAGTCAGTCCCAAGATAGATTTTTAGCCATTGTGCAGGTGAGATAAATAAGACGATTTGATAGGTTCAACCAGCCTGATTCATAGTACAGATCACACATGTGAGTCAGTCTTTGAGCCCCGTGAGGAGCGGCAGGCCTTATTTAGAGTGATTGAGATACGCCTTAGAGCAGTGGAGGTAGCTGAGCCATACAAATAATAAGGATATAGTCAATGATTGAGATTATGGAACTCTGTATAGCTATTCTCAATGCCAGCTGATTTAGAATTGTGATTACAGAATAGTATTCCAAAGCGTTAGTTCACTGTTTCGCAGTGTTGTCAATGTGGGTTGCAAAGGTGAGCCCTTGGTCAAAAGTGATGCCAAGGTATTTGAAAGTATTTACTTGGTCCAGTGTAATTCCATAGAGGTTTGTATGGTGAGTGGAGTATGCTATTTTTGTTTTGGTGATTGGAGAAGAGCATGGCTTTTGTTTTATTGTGGTTTAGCATGTTTACTATCCAGGAACCACCTTTCAACACTAGAGAAAGCAAGTTGCAGGCTTTTTCGTAGGGAGTTTGGATCCTTGTGGGAAGAGAGAATTACAGCATCATCAGCGTATAAGATTATTTTCTCCTGGCAGATATCTGAGAGGGAGTTAAGGAACAGGCTAAAGAAGAGCGGTCCAAGAATTGATCCCTGTGGTACACCTGAGAGAACTGGTTTGAAGTCGGAGAGTTCATTAGATATTTTTACAGCCTGTGACTGATTGGACAGGTAACTTTTTACCTAAGCACAAGGACCTTCGGCCAGGCCTAGGCTAGAAAGTGGGGAGGTAAGTAGGCCATGATGGACTGTGTCGAAAGCTTTTGTAAGATCGATAAAGACTGCACCTGTTTGGCACCCTTTGTCCAGGGCTGAGTGGACTCTCCAGAGAAATCAAGTAAGGCTGTTGTTGTACTGTGTCCTTTCCTAAAGCCGTGCTGTTGATTACAGAGTAGATTGTATTTGTCCAGGTAATCAGAGAGTTGGTCTGCCACTATTCGTTCAAGTGCTTTGGAGGGAGGGAGTATTGATATTGGTCGATAGTTTCCTGTTGAGGTTTTGTCCCCCTTTGTGCACTGGGTAACTATGGCAGATTTCCATTTGTTGGGAAATTGACTTTGGCAAAGTGACAGATTAAGAATTTTTTGCAAGGGGTGAATTACTTCATCCAGGGTGAGAGACAGGATTTTAGATCTAGCGTGTCACTACTTGTTCTGGATTTGGAGCAGGCCTTTCTTATGTACTTGTGTGCTTCATGCACTTTGATTTTCTTGAAGTAAAATTGTGGTTTGTCACGAGGGTGTTTTGTGATACTAGGCTAAGGCACAGGTAAGTCCAAGAAGAAATCTGGGGAGGACCCCACTAAGGTCTATGAATGTCTTATTAAGCGCATCTGCAATAGACTTTGGGTCAAGAGTGGTGGATCCATCAACTTTCATAATGGTAGGTGATGATTTTGATTGTTTACCCATTATGTTTCGGATGTTGTCCCAAAAAGCTCTTCCATCACACCAGGTGGATTCAAGGGCATTTTGAAATAGCGCTCTTCATTTGCCTAATTTGTGAGGTACATCTATTTCGTGCCTGCTTGTATTTTAGGGTATCATGAGGTGAGCCTGTGTCTCTGGCAACTCGCCAGAGGTGGTCCCGAACCTTGAGCTCGGCAAGTAGTTTGGCAGTAATCCATGGATTTGATAGCTTGATTTTACGCTTTTTTACTGGGGCGAGTAAGTCATATGTAGAGTTGAAAGATTTAATGAAGTATTCTAGTAAGGTATTAATATCAGTTGATTCAAGGATTGGCGTCCAGTCCTGTTGTAGGAGATGGGTTTTCAACTTGATAAGATTCCCATAAGGCAATACTCTGCTTGTTATAACTTTGGGTGTGGCTTGAGAAATTTATTAGACCAGGTACAGGACACTGGGGAGTGGTCATTGAGGGAGTCAGGGAGGACTTTAATGTTTTTTATCCAGTCAGGGTGATTTGTGAGAACCCAGTCAATAAGGGTGCTTGTACCAGTTTTGTAATTTTTCCGGGTGGGGGAGGTTACCATCTGAGTCAGGTTTGCTGCTAGGATGTCATCTTTGTAAGAGCCAGTGTCAGAGGCGAGCCAGTTTATGTTGAAATCCCCGAGGAGGAGGAGCTCATTTTCAGAGGGCTGCAGACTAACAACTTCAAGTACAGACTTAATACTGGCATGGTGGTCTTTTGGAGGGATATAGACTGCGGCCACTGTGAGAACTTTGTTTTGTGCTCCAAGAAGCAGTTTGATAGGGAGGAGTTGCTTCTGCGTATTTGTGGGGGTGAAGCTGCTGCGTTGACAGGAGAGGTTGTCCTTATGTAGATAGCACAGTCCCCACCTTTCTTGCTTGCCGGCCGAGTCTGAAAAGATTGTAGCCTCTAGCCAGACTGCATGATCCGGGTGCTGGGAGATAGCCAGGTTTCCACAATGGCTAGTATATCAGGGTTTTTTTTGTCCAGCGAGAGTTGAAGAGATGCCAATTTGGGAAGGAGGCTGCAGATATTTAGAGTGATAATGGAGAGACCACTACCAACTTTCCCTGTTTTGTCGGCTTGTGTAACAGGACCAGAGTTTGGGTGTATCCCACCAGATATTAAAAGTAGGAGGAGCAGAGTTTCAGCGATGCCATTCAGTAGTTCATAATAGGTTGGAGTGAGTTTCTGCTTGTACTTTTAAGATGCTTGGATTGTCTTCTGGAGTCCCAGTAGACGGTGATAGTAGTGAGTTATAATGATGTGGCAGTTTCAATTAGGAAATATGGCTCTTGCACCCAGGTATTAATTGGGTGATGTTTGTTTAAGACTTCAGAGTAAAAAGCCATGGTACAATGTTTTGGGTAGTAGTATAGAAAGGTGAGAGTAGGTGGAGGGTAAGGTAGGCGGAGGGAGTTGGCGAAAGGGAAAGCAGGGTGAGGGTGAGCAGGAACAGGTGGTGGGGACTAAGCCAAAGCATTTTTTAGCGAGGCAGAGAGAGCCGAGAAGCAGTGTGGATAGGCTGTCTGGGGGGTGTCAGCAATAGGAGGGTGGTGGGGGTACTGATTTAGTGGGCTAAGGTGGATAGCTAAGCACTATGGCAAAGTACAGAGAAAAATGAAAAAAAAAAAAAGACTGGGAGGGTTTGGTGCCAGAGGGTTTAAGAGAAGTACTATAGTACTGTTGAGATCCAGGATCACATAATATGTTAAAGTTCCTGAAAGGTGATAAACTGTGGCCTGGGCATATGCAAGGTGTAAAATCCTTTTGTCTATATGTTTCCTTTGTTCTTCAAAGTCCTCAGAGATAAGTACAATACCTTGGGAGTAGGTCAGACAGTAGGCATATGCAATGTGTGAAATCTTTTGTCTGTATGTTTCTTTGATCTTCAAAGTCCTCAGAGACAAGTACAATACCTTTGGAAAAGGTCAGACAAAATGTTGATTCAGTCACAAAATGTTTAAAATTCCTTTGTTCTTTAAAGTCCACAAGTGCAGTTGCTTTAAGAGTGGTCAGATGAGAATGTTGAAAATGTTGATTCAGATTGCAGGACCCAGCATCACCATGTTTGTAAGACTAGTTGTAAGGCATATGCTTCCTTGGGGAAGCTTCAAGAAAGTTGATTTTAAATTAAAAAGCTGATACCTGATGATGGCGATTTGCAGAAATTCAGTCCAGGAGACTTTCACCAATGTTGTGTGCAAGAATGGCACAGGTATTCCCAGCAGAAAAACATGTAAATGAACAAAAACTAACCTACAGACACAGACAAGCACAAACAGCCACCCACACAGCCCCAGGAGGAGGAGCTTGGTGAACTTTGCTCTTTTTTGCATTATACTCCTCACTTAGATCTGGCCCAGTCTATTTGGAACTCCCCATCTTTCACTATGAATGAGCAGCAGATTCCTCGCACTTGGTTGCCCCAATTGGGGGATGGGATAATACTTTCCTTTGTGGATGAGGAAGGACAATGGTTATCCATATGTGAATTTATACAGAAATTTAGTATCCCGGCATTCTCACATTTTAAAGTGGTGCAGATAAGACATCTCCTCACAATAGTGTTCGGTAATACCCTTCCTAATCAGATGACTGGGGCCCTGATCCATGAAATTTTACCTCTACTTGGGTCTTCAGGTAGTGTATCCAAAGTATATCAAGTTCTGTTTCACAAAAGATATGGGGACTCTTTTGGACCGACGAGGTTCTGGAGCTCCTTACTTCCTCAATACTCACTTAATTGGCAAGCTTTGTAGAGGTCCTGCCACAAATTTGTCTCCCAAGACAGGTTGCGCCTTATGCAATATCATATTTTACATAATATGTACTATACTCCGGTCAAATTAAAGAAGTGGGGACTACTGGATTCTAAAATATTTCTGTTAGATGTTCACAGGAGGAGGGGACTCTCCTTCCCATATTTTGGTCCTGTCCCAAAATTTCCCAGTTGTGGGACTCTAGCAAAGCTTCCCTAGATCCTATATTGGGTTTACAGGAACATTTCACTCCTGATATCTGTATCCTAGGGGACATGTCATCTATTAGAGTCAAAGTGAGAAAGTTCCATATTTCAATGATAGCTTTGTCGGTCAAGAAGCTTATTTTACATCATTGGAAAGATAAGCTTACTCCGACATTACAGGAATGGATGAATGAAATCCTTGATAACCTGCATATGGAAAAGGCAATTGTCAGTCTTCACAACAGACTATCTGTCTATACTCAAATATGGGATCCCCTTCACTCTCTTATTTTAGCTGCTCAGAATTAGTAGTGTTTTAGTACAATTGCCCTGTATGCTTCTGTACAATGGTTTTACACCTAAGTGGTACATTGATATGCAACTGCTGTGGGGGAGGAGGAGGGAGGGCAGTTTTAATATAATAAGTGCTGTACTCTTGTTTTCTTTCATGTTACTGCCTCGTAATGTGGAAAACTTTGCTAATAAAATTTGAATTGCAAAAAAAAAAAAAAAAAACTCACCATATTACAGCTTAAAACAATTAAAACAAATCAATAAAACACATTAGTACACATTCAATAAATTCCTGAGCATGCCTGGCTAAACAGGTAGGTTTTCAAGGACTTTTTAAAACCTTTTATGGTCTGGCTATCTCGTACCTGGCGAGGTAGAGAATTTCACAGGGTAGGTGCCATAAAGGCAAAACATCTTCCCCCTGATATTTTAAGGGATACTCTGGTAATCTCTAGCAATCCCTAACCAGAAGATCAGAGTGAACGGGTGGGACAGTAAGGGGCACAAGAGTTCTTTCAGGTAGTGGGGTCCCTGCTCATGTAGGGCTTTATAGGTCAGCAACACGACCTTGAAGGTAATCCACCACTGTATTGGCAACTAGTGCAGTTCACGCACCACTGGTGTTATATAACTGGATCTAGAAGCTCCAGTCAACAACCTGGCCATCGCATTCTGCACTAGCTGCAAGCGGCGGATATCTACCCATGGTAGCCCTAGGTAGAGGGTGTTGCAGTAATCAAAATGACTGGTAACAAAGGTGTGGACCAAGGTAGGAAAATCTTCTGGCGGGACCAGGTGCTTCACCTGAGCTATGTTCCTTAGATGGTAATAGGAAGATTTGGTTACAGCCAAAACCTGCGACTTCAGAGTCAGGCCTTTATCAAATACCACACCCAGGTTTTGCACCTGGCCTGAGGCAATTGCAGGATTCCACCAAGATTTAATCCTGAGGGTTTTCCCGCCCATGCCCCTGTCATCCTATGACCAGGGTCCACCACCAATACCTCTGTTTTTCCAGAGTTCAACCATAGCCAACTGGCACTCATCCATTTCTGAATCTCCAGCAGGCAGTTATTAAACACTGCAGCAGAATCTAATTCCTGTTCAGGCACAAAAGACATGTACAGTTGAGAGTCATCAGCATAGCAATAAAAGCTCAACCTGTACCATCTTATAATGTCCCCAATGAAAGCATATACACCGCAAATAACATGGAGGACAGCACTGAGCCCTGTAGAACCCCACAAGTCAGCCATGTGGGGCTGAGGAATTAACCCCTGACACCACTGTCTGGGATCTACCCTCGAGGAAAGATCGAAATCAACTGAGGACTGCCCCTCTCAGTCCACAGGAAAAATCATAGTTGCTCAAGCAGCACCCCATGATCCATGGTGTCAAATGCTGCTAAGAGATCTAGGAAACCCAAGATGGAATGGGTTCTCCAATCTCTTGCCATCTGAAGGTCATTAAGTACCAGCACCAGGGCTGTTTCAGTGCTATGCCTTTTTCTGAAGCCAGACTGGAGAGGGTCGTAGATATTGTGGTTGGTTAAATGGTCTTCCAGCTGCAGAGCCACCACCTTCTCAATAACTTTCCCTACAAAGGGTAAGTTAGAGATTGGTCTGTAGTTAGCTGGACAGTCGGGGTCAAGGGAGTTTTTTTTTAAAAAGGGGCATACTACTGCCTCCTTTAAGAGATCTGGAAAGATCCCTCTCACCAGTGAAACCCCCACTGTCCTAGCAAGAACTGGGCCAATGACCTCTACACACCCCACTAGTAGGTGTGTAGAGCCTGGATCCAAACTACAGTAGATTGGCCGCAGAGTCTGGACGATCCTCACTATGTCAATGACTACCAGTTGGCTTAAGATGGATCAGGTCTGTTGGGTATTAGTACCACCCAATTGATCAATGCAAGGTACAATGGGAAGGCACGGGTTGATCTCATCCCTGATGGTGGACACCTTATCAGCAAAAAAATGCACAAACTCCTCACACTGCACTTGTGACAATGCTCGACCAGAGTGAAGACAGGCTGGATTGCACAGTCTGTCCACAGTCCGGAACAGCTGGGCTGGCCTGTTCTTCACTGTAGCAATTTTCCTGGACAGGAACTCTGCCTTCTTATGGGAAATTGCTGATTGATAGGTCTTATAATGATCCATCAATCTAAGTCTATCCACCTCCAGGTGAGTTTTCCACCAGTGTCTTTCCAATCTTCACCCCCACCTCTTCAACTCATGGATTTCCCCATTAAACCAAGAAGCACCTGGGTGACAGGTAAGAGGGTGAACAGGAGAATGAGCAATGATATCCAAGGCCTCAGTAACAGCCCTATTATAGGCTGACACAAGAGGCCCCAGATCAGTGTTATCCCTTGGAAATCCCTAAAGGTCCAGCACTACCATTAGGCCTTCTAAGGCAACACCTATCAAAGGATGGTACTGTACCAACTCCTTTGGGGAAGGCCTAGGGGGCAGGGTAGGGGGGCTCAAAAGATATAACAGCTGTTGGGCAAAAATATAAAAATAATATACTCCAATTATACAACTATTTCTTGACTTCTTTGATGTGCTACTTTTGCTTTGTCAGGGGGTGGGGTTATTTCCAATCTGTTGTGGTTACACTGTTAACATTACACCTCACTGAGCTATAATTGTCCAGTAAACAGCAGTATTTATTCAAATTAAAATCTAAGCCCACTGTCTGCTTGCTGGAGTGAGTATTCAAGGCTTAATGGTTTAAATCTTTTAAAAGAAAATATGCAAAAGAACTACAGGACCAGAGCAAGGGATATGTGTGATATATGGAAGAAATGAATGCATTGTCAGTAGGTTTTAGAGCACTTTTAGGAAAGAAAGTCGGTATAAATAAATAATTTATCTACCACCAACTAACAAAGAATTACTGAATACAGAACTTGTCTCCTTAGCGTCATCTAGCTTGTCTCATAAAACAAGGTACAGTAAATGTAGCTTTGTTTCAATTAAAAGTAAAACAACTGCATTCTAATTGCTTGCAAGAAAATCACAGAGGCAGTCTACTATTAATATTTTCAGAATGTCTCTTTATTGTGTATTGACTTCAATTTCACCCACAAATTATGTGAAATTCACAAAATATTTCACATGGCAAAATTTCCGACTTTGCTGGAACTTCGCCAGTGAAATTAAACTTTGCTGCATCTCTAGGTGATACATTTTGGGATCAGAAGCATTTCCTTTCTTAAATAATGGGAATACTATGCTCATAGCCAACTGGCTGGCACTGGACCTCCTTGTACAATATAATTGAACATATTCCTCAAAATGGGTAGCCACCAATCCTGAAAAGATTTATAGCCATCCACCAGTATCTGATCTGGTCTTGGAGCTTTAGTTACATGAGCCATAGCTACTGCTTCTCTAATCTCATTTTCACCTATATATGTTGAATAGGGTGTCCATGACTGCCTTAAATTATATTTTACTTGGTTTACTCGTGTATTTGGGACAAAAGAATGCAAAGGTCCATCGAGATTGTCCCCCACAATATATGTGGTACATTAGTTCATAGCATAGTGTTTTGGAGCCATTATTCAAGCCTAGATTTAAATACATCAAAGGAAGGGGAATCCACAATTTCTTGGGCCAGAGAATTCCATAATCTGGGGGTCCTTAAAGTGTAAAAGTTTAATTGTTTATTTGTATTAGCTTTAGCTACATTAATTTGTTTATTATGTAATCTGGGAACAGTACGTCTATTGCTGAATTGTAGTCCAAATTGTTGCATTAGTTCTTGAGACTGTTGAACTTTGTATAGCAGTAAAAGATCCCTTCTAATTCTCCTTTTCTGGAGTGAATATAGGTTTGTGATTTGCAATCTTGAGGCATAGTCTTTAGAAGCTAAATGAGGAACCAATTTAGTTGCTCTTCTCTGGACCCTCTCCAGGACCTGAATATCTTGCAGTAAGTATGGGCTCCAAAACGGAGAACCGTAAACCATATGGAGTCTTACATGACTTCTATACGGGGAATAATATATTCTTGAGTTTTTGTAACAAAAGTACGTTTTATGCGTGTAAGTAATTGATTAGAAGTTTTTACTGTTTTGAGACAGTGGTCTCTACAAGTCAGTTTATTATTAATTAATATACCTAAATCCCTTTCACAAGCAGATGCTTTCAGAGGAATATTGTTAATGGTATAAGTCTGAAAAGGATTTGATAAACCACAATGTAAAACTGTACACTTGTCAATATTAAAGTGCATATCATTATCCAGAGCCCATGCTTCAATATGATTCAAATCACAAATGAGTGAGAGTCTATTTGGTAGTGACTCAACCCTTCTTCCTAGTTTAGTGTCATCTGTGAATTTTGACAAGAAATTAGCAGATTTGGTCTGCATATCTGAAATAAAGATGTTAAATAATGTGGGTCCAAGCACAGATCCCTGGGGGACCCCACTTGTGACATGTCTTTCTACTGATAATGTATTTCGAATTTTAACCTGCTGGCTTCTATTAGTCAACTAGTTGTTTAACCAATTTACTAAAATGGTAGAAAATCCCATTAGTTGTAATTTGGTAACAAGTTTATTATGAGATACTTTATCAAAAGCCTTACTATAGTCCAGAAGAATTACGTCTTGGGGAATACTACAGTCAAGACTCTGGCTAATAATTTTGTAAAAGGTAATTAAGTTTGTAGTGCACGACAAGCCTTTTTTGAAACCATGCTGTGTCATATCATTCAATCTTAGTAGTTCCATTTCTTTTTCAAGAAATACCTTAACAATTTTTTCCATGACTTTTGATAAAACAGATGTTAAACTAATAGGCCTGTAGTTTTCTGGATTCAATCAATTTCCTTTCTTAAAGATAGGGACCACAGCAGCCTTATGCCAGTCATTTGGAATCAGACCCTCTTTCAGTGATTTGTTGAATATAATAGTTATGGGAAGTGCTAAAGCTGTAGATGCTGCATGTAAGAATCTAGGATTAATTTTATCTGGACCAGGGCTTGACGTTTTATTAATAGATTTAAATGCTATCAATGTATCATCTAAAGAGATAATATAATCCAAGTTACTAACTGCAATAGTGGGAACTGAGGCTGGAGTAATGTTAGGGGTGAAAACTGAACAGAAGTAATTATTAAAAGAATTAGCAATATCTATATCCTGAAATAAAATAAAATTATTTATCATTAAAGGACCAATTTGTCTGGAACTCTTTTTATCATTAAGGTATGAATATAGAGACTTGTGCCCATCCTTAGAATGTGCTATCCTAAATTCCAAATTTCTTTTGGACAAAAGTATTAAGTTTTTTAGTTTATTAACTGCTTGTTTGTATTTAAATGTTATATGTTCTTTGTCGTTAATATTTGATTATTTTAGTTTCTCAAATAGTTGTTCCTTTTTCTTAATTGCTTTTTTGATATTTTTATTAAACCATATGGGAATCTTGCCCTTGGAATTATATTTTTTTAAATCCAGGACAAATCTACTTTCCATGTCCAGAATGATGTTTTTAAGATAAATCCAAATTTCCTGTAGTGATAGAGGTGAAAGAATTTCACACCAAGCTATATCGTTTAACTGCTCGTTAATGGCATTGAAATCAGACAGGTCATAATTCTTGAATAGAGAAAAATTACGGGGTAGCTGATATTTATAGGTCAAGGAATATGCAATGGCATAATGATCACTACCACCAAGAGGGTCCAATAGAGAGAGATTGGATATGTTATCAAATAAATTTGTAATGGCAAAATCCAAAATGTTGTTACCTCTTGTGGGTTCATTAACAAGCTGTTCCAATCCTAAATCAACTAGTGTAGATGTGAAATTATTTTCTATTTGAGTATTACTGGAACAGGTATGCCAATTTATTGAGGGCATATTGAAATCACCCATAATAATTACATGTCCCTTGTCAGCCATTACTAGTTTTTTAGTAAATAATTGTTCCTAAAATCTGTATCTTCTATTTCTGAGTAATATACTGTAGATTTTTATAATGTTCCTCCCAAATAATAGGGGCAATATATGCCTCAATAGCTGTTGTGTATCTGCCATAGCCCTTACTAACTAATATCCAAAGATTTTTAGTATCTTTATCATACTGTACATGATCTGCCTGAGTTCTTACCACCTTTTTTGTAATATTTATCTCTTTTCACAGCAAGTCATTTTTTATAGTTCTTTCTTGTTCTATTCAATATCATAATATTCTCTTTGGTATTTGCATTTAGTGGGCAGGTGTCCACATCACAAAACAACCAACACAACTGGCACTAATTGACATGCTCGTTGGCAGTGTCTTGTGAGAGACCAGGGATTTAATGGGCATGGAGTATGAATTACTCACTCACTTATGTGGTGGTCCCTATACGACATGGTTGAGGCACACTGTCGGGGTAGAGTAGAGATGCTTACATTGTGTTTGCCCATGCTATACCTGTCACATGGATAAAAAGGTTTTTTTGTTTCCAGGCACCATTCACCTGCACTAAAATTCCCTCAATAAAGAAAAGACAATATCAAAGAAATGTGCATCTGTTATCAAATATCATTTTAAGAATGAAAGGAACTTCACTGCAACAAAACACGTTTAGGCATCACTTAGGGCTTAAACTCAAAACTTAAAAGTTTGGGTTAAGGAGTCACCAACACTGTCAAGCAATCATTCAAATCCCAACAAACTCCTGACTTTCTACAAGCCAGGGAACTTTTTTACCCTGAAGTTTGCAGCATCATGCTTCAATCATAGCTGACACCTCAATGCAGTTTTCTGTAGTGCATATTGGGCTCTATGCATAAATGGGTGAGTAACACATGCCAGAGGCATGTTACCACCTGGAGAGTTTCACACCTGTGGACAGGTGTGTGCCGGTTGGTATTCACTATTGGCTGCCACATGTCCATGACCCCACCCCCCCAGCATGCAGAACACCACAGGGTGGCCAGGGTGGGGTTGTGGTCCCAGTCAGGCATCTAATCAGATGCCCAGAACAGGGTACAGAGTGGATCCCCTATGTGGCAGGGTGCATGTTGGCAGTGCACCCCATGGAAGACCAATGGCTGGTGGTTATGGCAGTGAGAGGAGGGCAAAGCCGCTGGCCCTCCCATGATGTGGCCCCAGAGTGGGTCACAGTGACAGGGAGGAGGGGTCTGTTGGTGGTGCCAGGGGGCACTGTACCCCACCACATGCCTGGGGGGACCAGAGGTGGGGGTTGGCCAGTGGAGCCATTTGGAAGGGCAGCATCCATTGGCCAGTGCCCTTGTGTTTGAGTTTGGTGGGGGGGCACCTGGTAGGGGATGTGCACAGATGTGTGCTGGATGGCATGGAGTGGCCATGGGGTGGTCCTGCTGCAGTGGTCCCAGTGGCAGTGTGGGCTATCCACCCTGTCCAGGCAGTGTCAAGGTGTGTGCATGGGGCACATGGGGGGCTTATGGCAGGTTCCCCCTGTCATACCCTGTGCCCTCCTCCACACCCCCGTAGCCAGCACTACATGCCATTGTGCATGGTGCATAGTTTTGTCATGTGCTTAGCCTGCCCCCTGCATGGTGCAGTCCATGGCCATGGGGGATTGGGTGCATTAGGACTGCATGCCACCCTTTGTGCATCCCATGAGGGAAGGCGCAATGGATGTGGAGTGGCTATCTGCTGCAGATATGTGGCACATAGCCACTCCACCCATTAGTGCATAGGGCCCAGTATTTGTATTCCCAAACACCAAGAACACTATCTTTGACTCACTATCTAATGAATATGAGAGTTCCAGGTTTCAACTCTTTCCATTTTCCATTTTTGAGAGAAAAAAAGTTAAAAAAATAATATATATATATATATATACACGTATAAAATATGTAAGTTGCAAAAAACTTTGTTAATTCTTCAGTTAGGGTCAAAGCTACAAAAGTAGGGAAATGAGGCATTAGGGTTTCCCTAACACCCCAACCTCCCAAACCAGGCAGGAGAGCAGGTGTGGGGTGTGCTTTGAACTTCTCAAGCCTAATGCTCACACCATCATCGCATCAGCAGCTGAATAGCAGAGGTGGATTGCTGTATCTGCAGCCAGCAGAGAGACCATCGATCACCACATTGGCGGTGGGGAGAGAGGCTGCATTGGTGGCAGAGGGAAGAGGACCAGCTCATTGCTCAGAGGACAGAGACAGGAGGGCTCAATCTGTGCAGCTGGTCTTTAGCAGTAGTGCCCAGCTACAAAAGAGAAACACAGGGAGCTGTTCTCTCTTCTGTTGGGCTGCGAGCTGCAGCAGCCACATCGGCAACTGACAACGGAGGCCTTGCAGTCAATCAGGGGCCAGGGCACCAAAGCTTAAATTGTGGCTGGGCTTAAATAGCCCAGCCACCAGTACTATTCAGCAAGGAGATCACTGGGGACTTGGGATCGCTGCATCAGCAGCTGAATATCAGAGGCAGATCACCACATCGGTGGCCAGCAGAGAGACCAGCGATCACTGCATCAGCAGTGGGGAGAGAGGCCACATCGGTGGTGGAGGGAGGAGGACTGGATTGTTGCACAGAGGACAGAGGACAGAGGCAGGAGGGCTCAATCTGTGTGGCTAGGCTTTAGCAGCAGTGCCCTGCCACAAAAGACAAATGCAGGGAGCTGTTCTCTCTTCTGTTGGGCTGGGGATAAAGAAGCCCCCCCCACCCACCCTCCTCCCGACCTTTGTTAAATACTCAAACAGGCATTGGGCAGGGCTTGATGTCTGTGGGGAAGGACTTCAGTTGTAAACTGAAACTGAACCAATTGGACATAGGGTCTAGGAGGGGGGAGGAGCTTGGGGAATAAGCCATTCACATCAAGAGTTGAAATTGTATGTTCGAGGTTAATGGCTAAGGTTTTAAGTTATAGGACCACAGTTAATGGTAAACTGTTAAGGTATCAAATTATTTGAGTTAAAGCTGGCAGGCTGGGTCAATGCTCAACAAATAGGTCTGGATTAAGATTAAATTGTTAAAGGGTCAAATTGTTTGTGGTGGAAGCTGGCAGGCTCAAGGCTCAGGTAACAGGTCATGGTTAAGGTTTAATTTGTTAAATTGAGTTGAGTTTGGGATGGACAGGACAGGGTGAAGAAAGGGGGTTGTTCACTGGGGGCATGGCACCAAGGAGGGTGAAAGAGAGAAGGGGGGATGGCTGTGGGGGAAGAGGGGTGTGGACTGGAGGCTGGAGCAGTATGGGAGGGCATGCCTGGGGCAGGATCAGTGGCAGCCTCAGGGGATGGAGCAGTATGGAGGTGCATGACAGGGTGTGGGCCAGTGACATAAGGGAAGGGATGACTAGTGGAAGGAAGGGAAAAGGGAGCACAGGGGAGGAAGAATCATGGGGTGTAATAACTGTGGTGCAGCATTGTTCATGAACACTCTGTGGAGACAGGGGACATGCCCAGTTTGCCTAAGGCAGGTGAAACTGGAGGCCGAGCTAACAAGGTTACAAAGGAAATTGTCCTGGGTGAAAGGTGAAATTATCAGGAGAATCACTGAAGGCAATCAGGTAGAGGAAAGGAGACAGGCCAGCCAGAGGAACAGGATGTGGAGGGGGCAGGTCACACAGGGGGTTAGGGGGAGAGTTGCCCAGATCAGGAGAGGGGGACATGATGAACAGTATAAACGGTGTTTTTGAGCATAGATACATAGCAGGCTCAAATAGATATTGGCCCTTAATGGAGCTGATGGAGCATGGGAAAGTTAATGGGATAGAGGTTAAAGGAAATAGGGAGCAGTGCGAGGAAAGGCAGAAAAAGATGGAAGCAAGGGCTGATCAGGATAAGGAGGACAATGGGAAGGGTGATACCAGGAAAGAAGGGAGAAATAGCGAGGGGGGACATGATGTAACAGTCAGGAGTAAGAAAGAGAGTGGGAAGGAAGAAGGAGGGGGCATCCTTAAAAAGGAACAGAGAAGGGCACAAGGTACAGGCATCCAGGGAGAGGATGGGATACTGGGAACAAGGGTAGAGAGTAACAGGAATGTAATAGGCAGAGGCTGGAGGAGGCACGGGGGAATGGCAAGGCTGGGGACTGTCTGGAGGGGCAGGGGGACAAAAGGATAGTGAGGGTAGGGGTGGAGGGTGACCTGGGGGTAGTCAAGAAGAACACAGGAGAAAGCCAGGTAAGGGCAGCGAAGGCACCCTTGGGGTTAGCGCAGGAAAAATTGGTAATAGTGTATTGGGACTCTATTATGGAAGGGATCCACTGGCTAAGAAAGAGAGTAGCTTTCAAAGGGATGTTGTTTTTTTTTGTGAGCCAGGGACGGAGACGAGCAGAGCACTCCCAAAAATTAAGGACTGCATTAGGCTGATTGGGAGAACCTAACCTGGTTCTTCACCTAGGTACAAACGACCTGGGAGGAGGTGGAGGAGGTACAGAAGAGATTTATGGAACTAGCAGGAGGGTGCAAAGGGATGGTGGATTCCATAGCTTTTTCAAATGTTCTGCCAGTACATTGCAAAAGTAAAGCTAGACAATTGAGAATCAAAGACTTTAACAACTGGCTAAGGCAGTGGTGTAGGAGGGAGGGCTACGAATGTATAGGAGATTGGGGGGACACATGGGTGGACCAGCATCTGTATGCGAAGGACAGGTTGCATATAAATAATGAGGGGCTAGGATTTTATTTATTTATTTTAATTTTTTACACTTGTAAACCAGATGAGCAAAACTGCCCATTTTCACAGGTGACAAGTCATACAATGAAAAAGAACCAAAGACATAATTCTTAGACAAACACAATTCTTAGAACAAACAGCAGTAGTCCAAATAAAGTGCAAATGCAGTTCATACAATAAAAAAACACAGTACATTCATTGTTGAGTAAAAAGCCACTGTTTTAAGTGAGTCTTGAAGCATTGGATGGTATTGCTTTCTACAACTTTTGTTGGTATCTTATTAAAAAGAGTGCACTCTCTGAACAATAAAGATCTTTGCCAAATACATTTTTTAAATAATGGCAATTTGAAAGTAAATTTATGCTGGGACCTGGTAGGAAAAGTATTGAGGGCCATGGGAAAGAGAGAAACAATAGAGGAAGGAAAAAGCCCTGTCTTAACTTTATAGAGAAGAATTCCCATTTCATACAAAATTCTGTCATCAAAGGATAGCGAGACAGATTGGGTGTACAAATCTGATAGGTGAGATTGGAAGGGCAAATTTAGCCAAAATCTGAATGCAGAATTATATGTGACCCAAAGACAATTTAGAGCAGTACTACTGGCAGAAGAATAAATCAATAGACCATAATCTAATACACTAAACGGGGAGGGGGGGTGTTGCAGGGATACATAGATAGAATACTAAGGAGGGCTTTAAACTAGGAGAGGGGGAGGGCAAAGCTAGGTGTAGCCCAGTGGGAATGGTGGGAGGATCTGACCTAATTCCCTCTACAGTTGGGAGCAAGAGAAGCTGAAGGAGCAGGGAAAGGGAGATAAACAGGGCTGGTGGAGGGCCTTTCCAAACAAATGCCAGGAGTCTAAGTAATAAGATAGAAGACCTACTGGTGGTGGTGGCGGAGGATGACCTCGACCTAACTGCAGTTACAGAGATCTGGTGGACTGAAAACCACAGTTGGAAGGTGGAAATACTTGGGTACATACACTACAGGAGGTACAGGACAGGAAACAGGGAAGGGGGTTGCCCTTTATGTAAAAGATGGGATTAGGGCGATGATGTGCAGGGAAGGGGATGGACCAGCAGAGACCCTATGGGTCATTTTAAGCAAAACAGTGGGGAAGGCAATGAAGTTAGGGGTGGTGTACAGACCACCAAATCAGGGAAGGAAGTAGACAGACAGGTGGCAAGGGAGGTACAGGAGATGGCCAGCAAGGGGGAAGTCATGGTTGTGGGAGATCTAAATCTACTGGACATGGATTGGGACATCCTGGCAGCATCCACAGAAAGGAGTAGGGAGTTGCTGGAAGCCTTGCAAGAATTGTTCATCAGGCAGCTCATTATGGGACTAACTGGGGGAGTGCTACACTCAGCCTGGATATGACAAATGGGGACAGTGTCGAGGGAGTGGAGTTTGGGAAACATTTGGGCACTAGTGACCATAGGACAGTATACTTTGGAATCAGAAAAGGTCAGGATAAGAGCAGTTCCAACACTGGAGTGTTAGACTTTAGAAAGGCAGATTTTAGGAGGATGAAGTCAATGGTTCAGGAGGAACTAGAGGGGAAGGATGACTTGGAAGACATGGAGGAGCTCTGCGGGGAAAAGAGAGGAATGCTGAAGGTGACAGAACTGTGTGTTAGGATGGTTAGCAAGAAATGGAGGGGGAGAAAACCACTTTGGTTTGTAACTGAAGTGAGGAGTGCATCTAGGGAGTAAAGGAGGGCATTCAAGGTATATAAAGCATCACACAGGAAGGCTGACAGGGAGGTATATAAGGAAAAACAGTGAGAATTGGAGAAGAGGATCAGATGGGCAAAGGCTGAAATGGAAGAGTATATAGCAAGGGAGGCAAAAAAGGGAGACAAGTGGTTTTTCAGATACATGAGCAACAGAAGGAAGGGTAAGCATGGGATTATGAAGCCCGGGGGGGCAATGATGGAAGGGAATATAGAAAAAGCTGAGGTCCTGAATAGATACTTCACATCTGTCTTCATGATGGAGGAGGGGAAGGGGCCGAAGTTGGAAAGTAGGGGGAGAATGGGTAGTAAGATGGACTTAAGTCCCTTCACGGAGGCTAGGGTACTGAAAGAATTAGAAAATCTGCATACAGATAAGGCGATGGGTCCGGAGGGGATACATCTGAGCATACTCAAAGAATTAAGACAGGAATTAGCAGCACCACTCATGAGGTTATGTAACCTGTCACTACACAAGGGAAGGGTTCCTGGGGATAGGAAGAAGGCTGAGGTAGTACCCCCTACATAAGGGGGGAGGAAGGGAGGAGCCGGGAAACTATCACCTGGTTAGCTTAACCTCCATGGTCAGAAAACTAATTGAGGTGCTTATTAAGGAAAGGCTGATAAAATATCTAGGGGTGAGGGCCTCCTAAATGATAATCAACATGGATTCACAGGTGGTAGGTCTTCCCAGACCAACCTGATTGAATTCTTTGGCAGAGTGACAGAGATATGAGACCAAGGGGGGACAGTGGACATGGCTTACCTGGACTTCAGGAAGGCATTTGACACCATCTCCCACAGGAGGCAAATAGGCAAGGTAGATAGCTAAGGAGTGGGAAGGAAGCTCACAAGCTAGTTAGAACACTGGTTGGAGGGGAGGACACAGAGGGTTGTGGTGAATGGGCTGTACTCAAAGGAAGAAAAGGCGTCGAGTGGGGTTCCCCAGGGGTCTATGTTGGGACCCATACTCTTCAACATATACATTGCAGACATCACGGAGGGTCTTTGGGAGAAAGTGTGTCTGTTAGCTGATGACATGAAGATATGCAGCAATAGGGTTGATACAGTCGAAGGGAGGTGGAGAATATGAGAGAAGATTTGGTTAGCTGGAGGAGTGATCATAAAGGTGGCAGCTGCAGTTCAATATAAAAAATTACAAAATTATGCACATAGGGAGAAAAAACTCAAAGGTGAAGTATCGGCTTGGAGGGGAGGAGCCATGGACAGATTTACCTGCATGCCAATTACGCCATGGCATAGGGCCTGTGGTTCAGGAGGACCCCGCCCCACCACACAACTCAATTATTTGCCTTATTACTGTACTGTCACCTCCACTCTGGGACAGTAGCACGGCGGGCCGGCGGCATGCCAAAGAAGAAAGTTCTCCTCTGCTCCAGTCCAGGCACTGCACCCCCGCTCCGAGTGTGAGCAAGCCTCTCCGCAACAGTCTGCACACTGCATCATTTTATTGGCAGTGTACCATTGGAGGTGTGGCTCTCAGGGTAGCAGGAATCAGCACGCAGCAGCTGCCTGTATTCTCATTCAGTGTGGCACTGCGTGATGGCATCATTCGTCAACTCATGAGGACCGCGTCGGTCTCGAGTGAGTAAGCTGAACGGCTGGCCCAAGCAGTAGAGAGAGGCTGGGCCCAGGGATGGGTGTCGTCTTTGGCACATCACCATCCATCACCGGTGATCACCACGGTCGACCGTCATCGACTGTTGGGAGGAGGCTGGGCCAGGAGCAGAACAGGGCGCCCATTGTGAGCTTCCAGATGCCAGGAGGATTGTGGAGACAGGAGACTAGTTGGATTCGGGTCATTCGTGCATGACCCTGCCCTGCTGCCTGAGTGCCTGGACTTGTGGCGACTGGTGAGAATAGTGAGAGTGCCCCACTGCCCACTTCCTCGAGAGGCGACGAATGGTACATGGGCATTGCAGAATTTGCGGGGTCCCACCATCAGCCTGTCAGAACTGGAGGAACTCTCTGTATCATCATCAGTGCAGCAGCCTGTGCCCTGCTCATCTAGTATGTCATTATTTGGATTGTGTCCCTGTCCCATATATAGTCACACAGTCAAAGTTTACAACGATTAGAAATTGATATGTATGACCACAAAATTGCTTACGTTGAGATGTTTAGGAGCAGGAGCACCCTCCCCCCCCCAAAAAAAACAATGCAGTGGAAGGGGGAACAATCTACTGTGCCTCATTATATCTGTTTGGACAGCAGTGCCCATACAAAAATCATGAAAAGCATAATAATCCAACCAATCTCATATTTATATAATGTGTATTAACTGCAGCTCAAACACCAACAACCTTGATTTAATAGGTCACAGGGCTAAAATATTCAAACCCTGTCCAAATTCATATTTACTACAACCCTCTTGAATCCAAAATCTCATGGGATGCTTGTGAACAAATTTTCTTTTTTTATCACATCCTTATTTCTCCTTACACCGTGCAGCCCCCATCTGACCGACTCTCCAAGCTCTGTCCCCCGGAATTACCGGGGCTTACCTTACGCCCAGTCTGGGAGTGGTGCCTTCGGACAGTCAGTCACCATCCTACCACCGGCTGTTTTTCCATTTTCTCTCCAGTTACCCAAGGACCCCAGGAGAAGGTCCCATGCATGTGGAGGCATGCAAGTGCCTTACAGCCCCAGTAACGGACCTCCTCCTGCCTGCCCCATTGGCCTAACACCAGCACCCATGCTTGTGCAGCCCACTGGCTTCCACCAGGAGGCAGCAGTGAGCAAGGGATGCCTTCCCACCTCCCCAGAGATGAGAGTTGCCTTGACTGCCGCTTCATCCAACTCTGCTCGCCCCCCCGTGCTGACATCTGACACCCCGGACTCGCTCCCGAACCGGGTCACTGGCATGCCATGAGTTGAGGCATCCAGCACCTCAGCCCTCTGTGCCACTGGGCCGGCTTACTAGTGAGCAAATTTACAAAAAAATACCAAACTGGGAAGTGTGTGCATGTGTGGGGGGGAGGTGTTCCCCATTCCAATATTCCACTGCAATGTATTTTTTTTTGAGGTGGTGCTCCTGCTCCTAAAAGAGCCAAAAATATGGTCCCACAGCAGAGCACTGATCTTGTCAAGATGCTGTCTGCAAGGCCCAGCATCTAAAATTGGGCCCCAACCATTTAGTCCCATACAGAAAAAAGTTATTATAATGTAAAAAATCCTCACACCAACTACCTGAACATGTCACCTGTTTTGTTAAACCACCACATCTTGCTTGAGTACCCTAGTCACTGCCACCTTGCCAGCTTGCTGCCGCAGAAGAGTGGGATGTTGGCATTTAGGGACCCCTGGGCTTCAAAATATGACTTGGAATAGGGCTCCGACATCCATTAATCTGGCCATGGGAGGAGCTGGAGGTAACAGAACAGGAAAGAGACCTGGGGATCATTATTTCAGACAACCTGAAATTCCAGAGTCAGTGTGGCAGAGCTGCAGGAAAGGCACTCAGAATCCTGGCATGCATAGAGAGGGGATTCACAAGCAGAAGGAGAGAGGTAATCCTGCCACTATACAAATCCATGATTAGATCACACATGGAATATAGGGTCCAGGTCTGGAGGCCATACCTGCAAGGGGACAAGGACAGGCTGGAAAGGGTCCAGAGAAGAGCAACCAAGATGGTGAGGGGGCTGCAGGGGAAGTCTTATGAGGAGCGGCTGGAAGAGCTGGGCCTGTACACAATGGAGGAGGGGGGGATATGGTGAAGACATTCAAATATTTGAAAGGCATAAACAAGGTGAGGGTTGACAGAATCTTATGAAAGTAAAAACAATTTCACTAGAGGGCATATCTACAAACAGAGATGTGCGAAACTGGCAAATTTCATTATGCAAAATATTGCTTGAAATTCTCCCGTTTTGTTAAATTTTTCACAGAGACGAAATTCAGAATTTCACCTGTGAAATGTGAAGTTTCACCTATGGAAGGTGAAATTTCACCTGCAGAAGGCAAAATTTTGCATTTCACAGGCAAAATTCCTCAGTTCGCACCCAGCAAAATATTTTGTGTATTTGGCAAATTTTGCAAAATATTTTGCACAGTGAAATTGCTGATTTTGCAGGAATTTTGCTGGCGAAATATAATTTCACAACATCTCTATCTACAAACTGGAGGGGGGACTATTCAGAGGTGATATCAGGGGGAGGTTCTTTACCGAGAGGGCGGTAAGGCCATGGATCATTCTGCTGAAATGGGTGGTAGGGGCGGATATGGTAGACAGCTTCAAAAGAGCCTGGGATAGATACATGGGTCTAATGGTCAGAGGCAGGCTGGTAAAGGAGAGAGGTGGTCTTCTTGGGGGATTACAGGCAGACCGGATGGGCCATGGGGTCCTTTTCTGCTGACAGTTTCTGTGATTCTATGATTCCATCTGTGTAGTAAATAAAGTTAGATGTGTAGACTTTATGAGAATGGGGTGAATGTTAGGCTTGAGAAGCCTAAGGCACACCCCACACCTGCTTTCCTGCCTGGTTTGGGAAGGTTGGGTGTTAGGGAAACCCTACGCCTCATTTCCCAGTTTTTGTCACTTTGAACCTAACTGGAGCATTAACAAAGTTTTTTGCAACTTATTTCCTTACTTTTTGAGATAGTATAATAGTATCCCTTTATTGTGGGAGTACAGGGTCCTTTGGACCCTGTACTCCCATCCTTCTGTAGATGAGTATATGTATGTATCTGTGGAAGCAAAGGGCCCTCCGGGCCCCACACTTTCATTTATAGCACAACAGTGACCAAATTGTCAGCATAGCCTTCTTATTGCCCCACCTCATGTACCCATTACAGAACATTTTCTAATCCCTGCCAAAACGTAATTCTGCGTAACTGCAATGCATTGTGCATCAAAGGTATGAAAACACATTTTGGGTAGGATTTAAAAAATGACAGCTGTGGCATACACGAGGTGGGGAAATAAGAAGCCTATGTTAAAAATCTGGGGTCAAAATATTAAAAATTTTGAAAGTTTCCAGTGGGCATAGTGAATTTTCAATGAATGGGCATAACTATGGCATTTTTTCATATCTTGACCCCAAAGTTTCAGCATCATCTTCTTATGACCCTTCCTCACAAACCCCATAGGTGAAAATTTTCAAATCTGTGCCAAAACACTATTTTGCACCACAGCTGCAAAAACACATTTTGAACAGGATGTGAAAAATGAAATGACAGTTGTATTGTTCATTAGGTTGTTGAAAAAATTGCTATGTTGAAAATTTGGACTCAAAATATTCAAAATTACCAAAATTATGCACATGCATAGACAATTTTCAATGAACGCTCATAATGCAGCCATTTTTAGGCAGTTTCTCACCAAATTTTCAACATGGCCTTTTTGGGACCCCACCTCATGAATACTGGAGGCGACATTTCATTATTTGATCCCAAAAGGTGATTTCACACAGCGACTGTGAAATCACCTTCTGGGCCCTATTGAAGAAATAACAGTGCCAGTGTTCATGAGGTGGGGTCCCAAAAAGGTCATGTTGAAAAGTTCATGAAAACATTCCTAAAAAGGGCAAAGTTATGAACATTGGTTCAAAACACCATTGAAATATATTCTACAGCACTTACCTTGATTGCTCAGTTCAGGATTCGGCTTTGAAGAGTACAGATGTGTCTCAGTTCACAGAAGATGACAACTTATGACATCCGGTGGTATGTATAGGGTAAGGGGGAGTGTGGGGTGGTGGGTGCTCAGTGGGAGGGTCAGGATGGGGGAGAAGGATGGTGGGGATGACAAGGGACCTTTATCTTTTATTCAGGTTAAAAAAATAAAATGACATCAGGGGACTGTTTTCTTTCTACAGGATTAAAGTAAAAAAATATTTCGGGACACTGGGGTGGGCTCCCCAGTGTCCCACACTGCTGGGGGAAGCTCTAAATGCTGACATGTGGATTGGGCCCCCCCCGATGTCAGCTAATTAATTAAACAACAGGCTGCAGGTGGGAGGGCATTCAACACAGGGGGTGGGCATCTAAGTGTTGGATTATATTAAGAAATAAACAAGGGACTAGGGGACGGTGATCAGAGGGTGGGGGTGCCACTAGACACCAGGGAATATATGGGGACAGTGATCGGGGGTGAGGGGTGTCACTAGATGCTAAGAAAAAATGGTTTATCACAACTCATACTGCAGCCAGCAGCAGGAGTTCAGCTGCGGCTGCAGAACTAAATAAAATCTGCTGTTCTCAGACAGAGAAGGCAGTGGAAGACTCCTCTTGCTTAGCGAGCAACCAGGATTTTGGGTGCCAAGAAGAAGTATTTCTGGCCCTAATTGTGAAAAACAAACACCAGAATATAAATCCGGTCTGTTTAGCTAGGTTCTGGTGTTCGATTTGTAAAATGAAAAAATTGTTATGTATTTTCCATGCTTTTAAGTTCATGGGAAAAAAAAACAAGATGGCGGCTCATGAAAAAGGATTTTTTCCTCACAAAAAAAGAAACGTATCTCACGAGAATGAATCCTTTTTCGTAAGATCAAATCCTTTGTCAAATGTTTTACCTCTTTCCTGGAAACCGATCTTCTCATAGGACATAATGAGAACTTAAAAACTGAATAACTTTGCAAAAGGTTAATATTTTTTTCCCCAAACAAATGCTGGCAGTTCTGTTACCCAAGTTCTTTCTATCATAAAAGTATCACAAAACATTCCACACCATCTGGAAACAAGGGGAACAGAAAAAAACTGCAAAAAGTGGCGACTTTTAAGGTTTTCACACAATCCAGTTCTCAGAATCTGCACATCCAACTGGAATGAAACTTGCCACGTCAAGAGGTCTACCCCACAGGACAACACATACAAAATTTTTGTGTAAATCAATTTATTGGTTGCAGTGTTATTAAGGTGCAAATGTTGAGGTTTAACATTAAACAGGCTACTCAACCCTAACTATAGCGGCGCTATCATGCCACTATAATAGAATGACAGTTGTGAGTAATATATGTTTACCTGTACTGTACATTGTTCACATCTTGGTTTTGACATACAGTTTCTTATATTGCACTAGTCTGCAAGTACGTTGATCTCAAAACACCAAGGCCAGGATATTGACAGAATGTTAATGATCACTAAATGGGTTAGCGACTTGCTATCAGAGCTTAGCACCCCCAAAGCAGGGGATTAACAAAAAGTGCCATATTAATTGCATGGTTAGCGAGGCACTAACTCTTTTGCAAGAGGCCCTCAAATATGCCAGTGCATCTATGCAAAGAAGCTGAATGTGCCTGTATATAGGCACTCTGGCATGCCCACCAGGGAGTGAGCAATTCTTGATCTAGTACTCACCAATGGAGACAGAGTTGCAGATGTCATGGTGGGTAGCCACCTGGGATCCAGTTATCACCATATGGTGTGGTTTAGTGTGAGAACAGTGATAGATTCAATCCACATGAAAGTGAGGGTCCTGGACTTCTGAAGGGCCAACTTCGCAAAGATGGGGAAATATCTAGGGAAAGCCCTGGTGTGGGGGGACAAGGGGGTGTAGAGGAACAGTGGGTGAATCTAAAAGGAGTCATAGATGAGGCAACAAACCTTTACATCAGGCAATTAAACAAAAGCAAGAGAGAAAAAAAAATATGGTTCTCAAAGGAAATGGCTAAAAAGTTAAGATTGAAAAGGCTGGCATTCAGGAGGTACAAGGAAACACAGAAGGAGGAGAACAGGAAAGTGTATCCAGAAAAAAAGAGGGAGGTAGGGAAAGCAGTCAGGAGCCCAAAGGTGCAAATGGAGGAAAAAATAGCCTAGGTAGTAATGAAAGGGGACAAGACATTCTTCAGGTAAGTTAATGAAAGAAAAAAGACCAGGGGTGTGATTGTTAGGCTAAAAGGGGAAGGAGGGGAGTGTGCGATGTGTGACCTGGAGAAAGCAGCAATCCTGAACAAATATTTTTGTTCAGTATTCCTAGAAGAAGGAGAAAGTGTGGGACAACAGCTTAGCAACAAGAACATTGATGAAAAGGAAGTGGACACCAGTCCATTTACGGAGGAGAGAGAGAGAGAGAGTCCTAAAGGAACTCACAAAACTGAGAGCAGACAAGGCAATGGGGCCAGATGGGATACATCCAAGAATATTAAAGGAGCCTGGAGAGGTGCTCGCAGCACTGCTGACAGCTCTGTTTAACAAATTGCTGGAAACGTGAGTGGTTTCGGAACACTGGAGGAGGGTAGATGTAGTCCCTCTCCACAAAAGTGGGAACAGGGAGGAGGCTGGCAATTACAGGCCAATCAGCTTGACCTCAGTGGTGGGGAAATTAATGGAATTACTGCAAAAGGAAAGGATTGTGATGTATCTTGAATCCAGTGGATCACAGGATCCTAGGCAGCATGGATTCACAGTGGGAAGATCACGTCAAACAAGTCTGATAGATTTCTTTGACTGAGTGACCAGGGAATTAGAGCAGGGAGTGGCGGTAGATGTGGCCTACCTGGATTTCATCAAGGCCTTCAACACCGTTCCACATAGAAGGCATGTAAACAAGCTGGGCAGTCTAGGAGTGGGCTCCACAGTGGTAAACTAAGTCAGAAATTGATTAAGGGATAGAGCACAGAGGGTGATGGTAAACGGAGTTCATTCCGAGGAGAGGAGGGTGACCAGCGGGGCGCAACAAGGATCAGTTCTGGGGCCAGTCCTCTTTAATGTCTTCATAAGTGACATTGCAGAGGGTCTGGAAGGGAAGGAAGGCATCTTGGCAGATGACACTAAGATCTGCAACAGGGTTGACATTCCAGCGGGGGTTGGGGTGTAAAAAATGAGGTGGGACCTAAGCAGGCTTGAGGAGTGGTCAAGAGTGTGGCAGCTAAGATTCAATGCAAGGAGGTGTAAAATCATGCATTTGGGGCACAGAAGCCCTGAGGAGGAGTACATGTTGGGGGGATGTAGTGACGGCCACCAAACAGGAAAGGGACCTGGGGGTAATCATATCTGATGACCTAAAGGTGACCAAGCATTGTGAAAAGGCTGTGGGTAGAGCCAGTGGGATGCTGGGGTGCAAAGAAGAGAGAGGTATCACCAGCAGAAAAAAGGAAGTGGTGATACCACTATACAAATCATTGGTGAAACCCAATCTGGAGCACTGTGTCCAGTTCTGGAGGCCACATCTCCGGAAGGACATAGACAGAGTAGGGGCAGTTCCGAGAAGGGCAACAAAAATATCAGGGTCTGGCTGGGGTCTTTGTTATGTTGGGGTGGCACTAGCCACTAGGCCCAGGTATGTATATTATCAGATGGGTGATCGATGGTGTGGGAAGGACTAGACCACCAGGGTCTATAGATTTATTAATGAGTGGGTGACTGAAGAGGCAGGGGGAACTTTAGACCAGCAGTGTACAGTGGTAGACAACCTAAACTTCCATCTTACCTCAGCACTTGTGATACCACATTTAGGTACTGCAAAACAGTATTCACACCTTGTTACCACTATCACAGACAATTAGGAAATCTGCAGCTTCTTTCCTAAACACAATAAGGTAATGGGTAAGCTAATGAGGTACCTCAGTAAGGGGAATTTAAGATTGCTACCACTGCATATGAGCTTATTAACAGCTAGGCAATCGGGGTGGGGATGGGAATGATTTACTTGCCAGTGCAAGTGTAAAGGTAGCCTTAACTAGTGTTGGGGGGGATGCTAACATCATTTGCTCGGGGCCTGTAATGAGGCCCTAATGGGATGCAAATTGCAAATGATCCTATAGTGCCTTGCTAGAGCTATGGGGTCATTTGCATAGGGATGTCTGAATATCAGCCTTTGACAAAGGATTGAGTAGGATCAGAAATGCATCAGGCAGGCATTATGGGCGTTGGTCCTTGCTATCTGAATAAATTCATTTATAAGTTTATCTTGGAGCTGGACATCTTTCTTTGAATCAGGAGGTGGTGTGTGCTCAGTATTTTTGTGTGCATGTTTGAATATGGCAGATTGCTCCATATGAGCCATTGCCATTAGCAAGCTCCAACAAGCCAATTGTCCTGCATGGCACATAACTCCCAATTGGCCACATAACCCGGGGGTTGTGGTTTATGGAAGTAATTGGGGGTAGTGCCTAGCTCCACTGGTTAGTATATTGGACCCTGTTGTTAGCACTTACTGTCAGCGGCATCATTTAGGGGGGCAGTCCCCCCCCCAAACGGCAGGCTATTGTTGTTTTTTTTTGTTTCTTAGCCCCTGGCTCCACCCCCACAGCCCCTCTGACCAGTTGTTGCCCCACCCGTTGAAAGCTGAAATGGCCCCCCTGCTTGCTATGTGATTCATGCATGTTCCCTTACACTGGTAGTTTGCTACAGGCACTAATTTGACCACAGGGTATTACAGAATTTCACTTAAAGAGGGATCGGGGCTGGAGCAGTCCACTAGGACACCAGGAATATGTTAGTTTTTATAACGAGCGATCAGAGCTTTGGGGGGGCCCACTAGACTACCAGGGATTTTTTAATAATTATAACAGGTGATCAGGGTTTGAGGAGGGCACTGGACTACCAGGGAATATTTCATAATAATGACAGGTGATTGGAGCTTGGGAGGGGGCAGCTACACTACCAGGGATTTTAATAACTATTATTGATGACTGGGGCTTAGGTTGGGGCACTAGACTATCAAGGATGTTTCTGACTAGCAATCTGGGCTAGAGGGGGGCACTCGACTACCAGGGATTTTATTACATATTAGAATGGGAGATCAGGTCTGGGGTGGGGGATCGATGCACATTGCCTCAAAGTGCTCAACTCATCCACAGGGTGAATTTATAAGCACCCTTAGACCAACCCTGGCTGGTCTATTGGTACTTAGAAATTCACCCTCTTGGTGAGTTTTGAGAATCCCGATTGAGGAGCTTTGGCAGCCTGCATCTGCCACAATCCCCTAGGACCTTGCTGCAGCCCATTTTATGGCACATAGGCATCACAAGCCCTGTTTGGTGCAGACAGCCTGCTGCCGATGCAGGCTGCCTTTGGGAATCACTCCCTGTGCATCTTTTGGCACAAGGGGTACTTCGCGTCATTCCTTGTGGTGCAAGCTCATTGCACTGTACCAGGAGCTTTGAGAATTGGGCCCTTGGTGTGTGGGCTAACAATTCATAACAAAGCTCTAAAGTGAGCATGAAGAGACCCCTACTCCTCTTTGGGATAAAATAGGTGAGTAGCCATTTGAAGGAGAAAGCAAATTGTAATATTTGTATGATTTGCCAGGGTGGTGGGGGTGTACTGAGTTCTGTGCTTTATCTGATTTGTACCATAACCAGTTGCACTGCCAATAAGAAAAGCAATATAAAGTTTGTGAATGAGTAACGTCTGAGCTGCTAATTCTGGGTTAGTTTAATATTTAGGAAATGTCTGGCATTGGCTGGTGACTGCATCTTATTTAAAGTAAGCCAATCTGGCAGTGAACCTTATTTAAAAGGGGCCAGCTAAGGTGGTTACATTTCAGGATAGGGACCCAGTCAATGCGCGGTCTACCATGATGGCTGGTGGCTGGGCCGATGATTCATATCAGAGCTCTGAACTGAACATTTAGTGACCTCCAGTTCCCTTTGGGATAAAATAAGTGAGCAGCCATTTGAGAAAGAAAGCAAAATATAATATTTGAATGATTTGCCATGGGGAAGGGGCAAGTGTGCACTGCCTGTCTGTTTTATCTGCCAACCTTTAGAACAACATTAGTCCCCTTAGCAGGTTCTTGAAGGTCATTCACTTCCTATTAGATCTTGCCACCCAGCCAATAACTGTGGTCCAAAACTCAGGTCATTCACTCATTTGCAATTCTACTGAGGTAGCCTCCTCTTCCAATGAATTCTTTATTTTATGTTCTCTCTCTGCTCCCCACTACTCTCTCCATATTCCCCGTCTCCACCTCTCTTCTTTTAAATCTAATCACCATTTCTCCCTAACTCTATCATCCCTCCCCAATGAAGCTGTTCAGGCTCTGAATTACTGTGAGGGTCACAGTTCAGAAGGTACAGACCTAAATCTTCTCTTCCTATCTGCTCCTGCTATCATTGACCCCCCCCCCCCTTTACTACCCTCCTTAACATTTCCTTCTGTGTCAGTGCAGTATATCATGCATGTAAACAGGATAAGGTCTTCCTTCTTCACAATGGGGGGGGGGTGAACTTTACTTCCCTGTGAATGACCACTTTATCATTCTTCTTCCTGTTCTGTCTGAACTTCAGAAGAAACATATCTTCTGTCAGTCTCTTCTTTCCTTGACTCATCTGACCCCCTACCAGTCTGGATTTAGAAAGGCCTGATGCACTGTTTCCTTCCTCCTTTAGGTCACTGATTCTATTCTGAAGGGGATGGACTGGGGACATGTTACCATTGCCATCTTCACTGACTTTGCCAAGGCTTTTGATACACTGTCACCTCCCTTCCACTGGATAAGTTGATGCGAGCTCCCAGTTTCTGACCTAGTGTTCAAATGGTTTTGCTCCCATCTCACAGACTAGCACAAGTCAGTTCTAGTAGGCAAAGCCTTATCTCCATCCCTTCATATCTGCTCCAGTGTTCTCCAGTGCCCCATTCTTTTTGCTTTAGCCCTTAATGATCTTCCCTCTGCTTATGTTAACCCATACATTCATATCCATGCTGTTGAAACTACTATATCATCTTCTTCATTTCAGCCATGGTCACTCAGCTGGAATCATCACTGCATTCTGACTTTGATAATGCCTAAGGTTGGCTCCACTCAAACCAGCTTATGCTGAAGAGCAAAAAGGCTGTGCCCATGTCCTGTGGTACGAGACAGAACTTTTTAAGGCAGCCCTCCACGCCTGCCTTCTCAATCCTGCATTGTGGTTCCCTTCAGAAGTTTTTTTCTTTCAAGTACCTCCACATCTAGCTAGATAATAACCTGAATTTCTCATCTCACATTGATGCTATCCATAGACTGTAAATCTCCACCACAAGCTCAGTGGCTGATATCACAACAAAGCCTGCATCCTACTTTGAGAGATCATTCTAAAAATGATGTTGCCAGTACTTGAATTTGCATTTGTGACCTACAGCACTGTCCCAAAACCCAACATATCCAGACTGGACCCTTTCTTCCATTCCTTCTGTCATCTTGCCACAAACTCTGCTCCACTTACTCATCATGGTCACCTCCATCAGTGCCCCTCACTCCCATTCTGAGACTCCCAGTACCTCTGAACTGTTCATTGTTTCTATCCAAGTACTGACTTTCCTCCATCCCCTCGTACCGACACTTTCTTCGCTGTCCACTTCTCTCCTGCAACTATTTACTCCCCTCTTCTGTCTTCCATATCTATTCCATCCCTCACTGCTGAATCTCTGCAGGTCAAACTGCAGTCTCTGTATGTTTCCCCTCCATCTGGAATACATTCCCTGCCCCCATATGCCTCTCCACCTCTTGCCTCTCTCTGAAATCCCTCAAAAAAGACCTATTTACCCTCACATGTATCATCTATCAATCCAAGGCATTGTGAACAATTTTTAATTGAACGTTACATCTGTCCTGCAGTGTTATAATGTGCTTATGTTTATTGGGGGAGATAACATAGCCATGGAGCTGAAGTTCATTTCCAACAGCATCCCATAGACAACCTTAATGAGATACAATTATTAGATAACAGAACATTTCAAAATAGATAGCACAAATAAGAAAATAATGCATTATACAACACCAATAATCAATGAGGAAAATAACAATTCATCATTTGTAAATATCTTTACTTTCATATTTTATCTTTCCTGCCCTGTTTATTATGTATTTTATTATGTATTTATGCAACATATATAAATATTATAATTTTACATAATTGTACTTCCTGTAATTACTGTAAAACTTGTAATTTTCACTGTCAAATAATTTTTGCTATTTTCACTGAAGCACTAATTTGCACTAAAATAAATTTGCGTTAATAAGTGTTATTAGCAATTTTTCCATTATAGTGAATGTGGTGCTAATGACTTAGCACTAAATTTAATTTACACAATTATATTTGCATTTGTGTTTGTGCTAAAATTACTTTACATGAAAATAACTAGTTTTTTTAGTAATAACCAACTTTTTGCTCTTTTTCTCCTTACTGTTACCCTTTACCCAGGATGTACCTAGAAACATTGCTCTGCTCAGTGTGCCTTTTTCTTTGGTTATTTACATTCTAATCAATCAATAAATCAAGCAAGCAATCAATCAATAAAACAGAGTTTTCAGACAATAATACCTAATTAGCAAGACTCATAGCTTCTGTGTATGGTAAAGTACCAGTCACATGGTACAGTACCATACACATAAGTCTACAACAATTCTGCACCAGTGTCTTGTTATCGAGAATAAAGCCCCAGACTTTTCATGCTCTCTGTTTATATGAGTGTTTGCGGTCTATAAAAAATGTATATATTAGTAATCGATATCCCAGTACAGGGTGTGCAGTAATACTTAATCAGTGCATGCCTCAAGTATAATGAGCAACAAGGAGTTTATTCTGAGTGCCTTTACACCCTTGAGAAGTGTACCTATAGTATTTAGCATAACTGCATATGCTGGCATAGGTCTCTGCACTAATAACATGGTTAGCTGTTGTTTAGTAATCAGGCTTTTTGGTTATAAAAAGGAGACCCAAAATGTGGGCATGCATCCATTTGAAGTGGATGTGAATCTTGTGATTGGTCTCAACTAATCTGGTTTATTTATTTTTCAATTTCATTTTATTAAATGATAAATAAAACAAGGGTGTTTTAAGATATGCATTGGCCAGGCAGGTTTTTTTATTTGGTTCATATGTGTTGTATGAGTTCAAGGGACATGCCCATGTTGAACTCGTTGCCTAATGGCGATAGTGAAATTTCTTCTTTCCCATATGATTATCCAATTTGTGTTTAAATTCTGTCAAACTATTGCTTGTAACAACTTCTGCTGGTAATGAATTCCGTATAGGAGGCAATTGCTGGGTATAAAAATGATTTCCTTTCAAAGTTTTATTTACTATAGCTTTTACCTTTAAGCTATGTGCCCTAGTATTACAGCCTGTTCCAGTTTTTTTGAGGCAAATAGCCACACATAGAGCAGGATCATGAAATGCTCTATATACCAGGCATAGATCACCCCTTAACGCTTTATATTCTAGTGAGAATAGGCCAAGAGATTGAAGTCTATTATTATAGTCAATGTTAGACAATTCTCTGACCTTCATAGTGATTCTTCTTTGCACCTTTTCAATCGATGCCTTACCTCCCAGAGAGGTGGGAGTGCAAAATGGGGCACAAAAATCAATATGGGATCTAACCGAACTTGAGTATGGGGGATTAAAACATTTGGTTTCCTACTCTTAATATTTTTCAGAATACAGGAAAGTATACTATGACATTTCTTGATTATATTATTATTATGAGTCATAAATTTTAAGTCATTTGCAATAGTAATACCCAAATCCCTTTTGATTATAACAGTTTGTAATATGTCATTATTTATTTTATAGGTTGCTAACATGTTGTTTCTGCCCAGGTGCATCAGCTTACACTTGGAAGAATTAAAGGTCATTTTATTCCTTACTGACCATGTTACTAAATTATCTAGATTAGATTGTAGAGAACTAACTGATTCAGAATCATTAACGATGCAACCAAATTTGGTGTCATCAGCATATTTGTGTATCCAGACACCATTAGAAGTTTGCATACCAGTAATTAATATATTAAACAACAAGGGACCCAAGACGGAGCCTTGTGAGATGCCACTACTAACTTCATCCCATTCAGACATTTGCCCCTTAATGCTGACCCATTGTTTCCTGTTACTAGAAACATAGAAACATAGACTTTGATGGCAGATAAAGACCGCCTGGCCCACCTAGTCTGCCCATTTCCCTACCTACAGGATAAGCTGCAGATCCTATTTAACCAACAGCCTATTTCTTCCTACCCTTCACAAAAAATGCCTTATGTCTGTCTCATGCGTTCTTGAATTCTCCCACAGTTTTAGACCTCACAACCTCCTCAGGAAGGCTGTTCCATGCATTTGGCACCCTCTCTGTGAAAAAATACTTACTCACATTGCCCCTGAGACATCCCCCCCTCTGTCTTCAAATTGTGTCCCCTTGTTTTTACACAACTCTTTTTCTGAAAGATGTTACCCTCTTGGACTTTGTTGATTCCACTGAGGTACTTAAAAGTTTCTATCATGTCCCCCACTTCCTCCTTTCCTCAAGGGTATACATATTAAGCTCCTCTAGTCTCTCCTCGTATGGCTTCTCTTGCAGACCCTGCACCATTTTAGTTGCCCTCCACTGGACTGCCGCCATCCTGTTTATAATAATAATAATAATAAAATGCATTTGATTAAGTGCCTTTTAAATTTCAAAGTGCTGTACAGTATTCATAAAACAAAACACATGTACAAATACATGCAATATAAAATCAGAATAATACAGGATTTGCCTTCCCACATAAAAAAGTCTTAAGAGCTTTCTTGAAACTCCCCACTGTCCTGCACTCCCAGAGCTGATGGGGCAGAGAATTCCAGAGGGTAGGTGCCACAAACCCAAAGGAACCCGCACTGGATGACTTTAAATTAACCCTCAGAATCTCCAGCAACCCCATGTCAGCCGAGCGGAGCTGTTGCAAAGGGGTGTAAGGAACCAGGAGCTCTTTCAAGTAATTGGGGCCCGATTTGTGTAGGGCTTTGTCAGTCAATAGACTTACTTTAAAGGTGATCGGCCACTGAAGTGGCAGCCAGTGCAAAGCGCGCAGCACTGGAGTAATATGTGATCTTCTAGATACCCCAGTCAACAAACGTGCTGCCACATTCTGCACTAGCTGTAAGCAGTGGATATCAACCCCAGGAAGCCCTAGGAAAAGGGAGTTGCAATAATCAAGGCATGATATCACAAAGGCATGGACCAAAATAGGCAGGTCACTGGTAGGAACAAGGTGCCTAATCCTGGCAATGTTCCTAAGATGGAAAAAGGCCAGCTTGACATCTGCCGATACCTGATGTTGAAGAGTCAGACCATCTTCAAGCACCACTCCCAGGTTACGCACCCATTCAGTGGTGAGAATCTGGGCCTTCCCCAGGACTAAACCAAAAGGGAGCCCAGTCCTCAACCCTTCTACCCTACAACCTGGGTCCACAACCAAAACCTCAGTCTTTCTTGGGTTCAACTTTAGACCACTGGAATTCATCCAATCTTGAATTTCTACGAGGCAGCTGTTCAGTACTGAGACAGCACCAACATGGTCAGGCGCAAAAGACAGGTAGAGCTGGGTATCATCAGCATAGTAATGAAACCTCAGCTCATACCGTCTTACAATGTCTCCAAGGGGTAGCAAATATACTGTGAATAACATGGGGGACAGCAGCGAACTCTGAGGTACACCACAAGACAGAGAGAAAGCCCCAGATGAAAACAAACCCGAGACCACTCTATGCGTTCTCCCAGTGAGGAAAGATGAAAACCTTCTGAGGACTGTACCCGACAGCCCACAGATGAACCTCAGGCATTCAAGCAGAACCCCATGATCCACAGTATCAAAAGCTGATGACAGATCCAGGATAACCAAGATAGAATGGTGTATCCGGTCTCTTGCCATCAGGAGATCACTAAGCACCCGAACAAGAGCAGTCTCAGTGCTATGCCTCTTATGAAAAACCAATTGGAGAGATTCATATAAATTATGGATGGTTAAATGGTTATCCAGTTGAGCAGTCACAACTTTCTCAATAACCTTCCCCACAAAAGGGAGGTTAGAGATAGGCCTGTAGTTTGCTCAGTTATCTGGGTCCAAAGAAGCTTTTTTCAGAAGGGCGATCATTACCCCCTCCTTCAGGGAGCTAGGGAACTCACCCATGTCTAGAGAGCACCGGACAATCTGAGCTAAGACCGGGCCAATGATCTCACTACAACCTAAAATCAGGGAAGTAGGGCCTGGGTCTAAACTACAGCACGTGGGATGCATCTCCTGGACAATCCTCATAATGTCTACGAAATCCGGCAGGTCAAAAGTACTCCAGGAAACTCCAGGCTCTGCAACAGAGCACCAATCAACAGCATCCCCCTTAGAATGGAGTTGGTGGCACTCCCTCCTGATGTCGTCCACCTTATTCACAAAGAAGTGAGCAATCTCATCACAATCAGTTTGTGTAAAAACTCAATGGAGCTGCTGACAGGCTGGGTTGCACAACCTGTCAACAGTTCTGAAGAGGTCAACTGGTCAGTTCCGTGCAACAGAAATTTCCCTGGACAGGAATTCTGCCTTCTTAAGGGAGAGTTCTGTTTGGTAGAGTTTATAATGCTCTAGCAAAATATGGTGGTCTGCATCAGCAGCAGTCTTCCTCCAACGATGCTCTAACCTACGCCCCAATTTCTGCAACTCTCTCAGAGCCCCATCAAACCACAGGGCTCCAGGGTGACACAGAAAGGGGTGAACTCGGATAGGAGTAATCAGATCGAGGGCTGAAGATATGGCCCTATTATAGGCCACAACCAACTGCTCGGGATCTGTGCAAGACTTGTCCAGCAATGAGAGGTCAATAACTGCCATCAGGTCTTCAGAGACCACATCCCGCAAAGGGCGGCACCTGACCAATTCCACAGGGGCCGACCTACCAAGGGGAGCCGCAAAATTGAACCCAACTGAGTTGTGATCAGACCAACCAACTGGTTCCACCACTAAATCAGAGGCCTCAATCTCCAGGAGGAAGACCAGGTCAAGAGAGTAACCTCCCTTGTGTGTAGCTGAGGAAACAACCTGTGTGAAGCCCAGAGATGTCATGACCTGGAGGAAATGTTGACCAAAAAGCGAGGATTCGTTGTCAACCCAGGCACTGAAGTCACCCAGAACCATCAGTCTAGGTGACTCCAAAGCCATGTCAGCAGCGAAGTCTGCTATTTCCTGCAGGAATAGCTTCTCTTCACCTAGTGGATGGTAAATGAGGGCAATCCTTCACCCAACACCAGCTACCACGTTACACTCAAATGACCTGGTCTCCTCAACTGGTATACCCGTTAGGCCCAATTTGGTCTTGAAACAGACTGCAACCCCCCCCCCGCGGTCTAATCTCTAGCGATGTACAACCAAGTACCCAGTGGGAACAGCGGCCTCTAAAAAAGGGGCCGCATTCCCATCCAACCAGGTCTCAGTAATGCAAACCAGATCTGCCCTAGCAATAAAGTCTGCAATAAGACCAGTCTTGTTGCAGACAGATCTGGCATTGCATAACAGCGCCCGAGTTGGATGAGGTTGGCGAGCTGTCCCAACTACTTGCCCTCCCAAATTGAAGGTGCCCTTGGGTATGGGAACCAGAATGGAATCATCACGTTCCAAGTACCATTTCACCCCAGGGTGTCTTCTGGACCTAACCACCCCTATGGGAGAGCTCCACTCACTCTGCTGTCCTTGTGGAGATGGGGTTTCCAGAACTGGACGCAGTACTCCAGATGGGGTTTCATCAACTGTCTGTACAGAGGGATAACAACTTCCTGTTTTCTACTGGAGATGTCTCTCCCTATACATCCCAGTATCCTCCCAGTTCTCCCTACTGCCTTCTCACATTGCTTGCTTACCTTAAGGTCATCTGATATGATTACCCCCAGTTCCCTTTCCATTTTTGTAGTTGTTACTACCTCCCCTCCATTGTGTAATCTTCCCCTGGGTTTTTGTTTTCCAGGTGCATTATTTTGCACTTCTTTGCATTGAATCCAAGCTGCCATACTTGACCATTCCTCCAACCTTGCCAGTCCCTTCTCATCCTTTCCACGCCTCCTTGTGTATCAACCTTATTGCAGATCTTTGTGTCATCTGCAAAGAGGCATACTTTTCCTTCCAGTCCCTCTGCAATGTCACTTATAAAGACATTAAAAAAGGACTGGACCCAGTACTGAACCCTGCGGTACACCACTAGTAACCCATCTTTCTTCAGCTTGGACTCCATTTACAATTACCTTCTGTGTCCTGTTGTCCAGCCAATGTTTTACCCAGGCTACCACCCTGGGACCCACTCCCAGGCTGGTTAATCTAACTATTAATCTTTTGTGTGGGACCGTGTCAAATGCCTTGCTAAAGTCTAGGTAGGCCATGTCCACACAGCCCCTCCCTGGTCTATTACTTTGGTCACCCAGTCAAAGAAATCAATTAGATTTCTCTGACATGACCTTCCTGCTGTGCACCCATGCTGCCTTGGGTCCTGTGTCCCACTGGCCTCTAGGTACTCAACAATTCTTTCCTTCAGAAGTGATTCCATCACTTTCCCTACCACAGAGATCAAACTGACAGGTCTGTAGTTTCCTGCCTCTGTCTTGCTCCCACTTATGTGAAGGGGTATCACATCTGCCTTCCTCCAGTCCTCAGGTATCACACCATCCTCCTATGATTTGTTAAAAAGGGTAGTCAGTGGTGTCACTAGTTCTCTCCTTAATTCTTTTAGAATTCTGGGGTGAATTCCATCAGGCCCCATTGCTTTGTCCACCTTCAGTTTCAGGAGTTCTTTCAGAACCCCTTCTTCTGTGAAAGGACTGGGATAGACCCCCCCTATCCAGAGGGCTTCTGTTAATTGGATTAGGCACCTCTCCCTCCTCCTCTTTTATGAATACTGAGCAGAGGTATTCGTTCAGTATCCCTACTTTTTCACTGTCCCTCTCTGCCCACCCACCGTCCATTCTATTCAGCCTCACTATCCCTGCTTTTGTCATTCTACACTCCCTGAAGTGCTTATAAAAGGTTTTATCCCCCTTCTTAACTGAGTTGGCTATCTTTTCCTCAGTTTAGGCCTTTGCTATTCTGACTACCTTCCCTGCTTCCTTCTGCCTTAGCTGGTACAGTTCTCTGTCCTGGTCCTTCTGTGTTTCCTTATACTTCCTAAATGCTATCTTTTTCTCCCTAACCTTCACCACCACCTCTTTTGAGAACCATAGTGCCTTTTTCTTTCATTTTGATTTGTTATTTGCTTCACACAAAGGCTTGTTGCCTCTGTGATGGCAGTTTTGATGTTTCCCCATTGTTGCTCCACCCCTCCTTCTAGCCTGTTTGCTAGTTCTTTTCTAAGGCACTCTCCCATCTTGCCAAAGTCAGCTCTCCTGAAGTCCAGAACCCTCACTTTTGTATGGCTTGACTCTGTAGCTGAGTTTAGCATGAACCACACTGTTTGGTGGTCACTTGTTCCCAGATGGCTACCCACTTCTAGATCTAAGATCCTCTCACCGTCTCCATTTGAGAGTACGAGGTCTAAGATTGCTCCGTCATGAGTGGGTTCCAAAATTAGCTGTCTGAGGCATGCCACCTGAAGGGCATTGAGAATGGCCCTGCTTTTTGGTGTGGCTGCAGCCAAGGTGCTCCAGTTAACATCTGGCATATTCAGGTCCCCCATCAACAGTAGCTCCCCTTTCTCTGCCATCCTAAGGATGCCTTCTATCATATCTTTGTCCATTCCCTCCCCCGATATGGGAGTCTGTATATAATCCCTGTGCAGATTGTGGTGCCATTTTCAGTCTGTTAGGTGACCCACAGTGCCTCCTCTCCTCCCTGTTTACTCTTTTGTTCAGTTGCTTTTATCCCTTCCCTTACATAAAGAGCAACTCCTCCCCCTCTTCTCCCCTCCCTGTCTCTCCTGTAGGTTGTGTATCCTGGTATGTTAACATCCCAGTCACCTAAGCCACTTCCCCTACTTTACAAGTCTTTCTACACTTAGTTAATGACACAGATAACTATTGCCTTCAGCTACCTGAGACAAACACCTAGACAACTGCACAGATAACATTTCACTGCAGCTATCTCAGACTAACACACTAACTTTTTTTTACCCTAAATTGAAGGTCCCAGTAGTAGCGTTCTAGTTCTTTAGTCCCAGTACAGAAGTGTAGTTATAATAACAGCAGTTCCTTCCTCCTGATGTCTCTGCCTGTTCCCTGGCAGAAGCTATCTAGGTCAGTGTTTAAATCTGTCTTTAAAGGTGACCTATAATCTTTGTGGCACTTGCTTTTGATGTCTTGCAACCTGATAAAATTGCTCCAGATGAACAAATGTATCAATGTCAGCTTCCTGATGAAAAAAAAAGGTATTGGTGATGCAATCCCCCTCAGAAAATTAAAAAATAAATAAGTAACATCACACTTACAGCACTCATGTAAAATGGTTATGAAGTCTTATCATACTGTAATAAATATATATACATATATATGTAATAGATATACCACTCTGAGGTGTGCGGTCGCGCTCTGATATATGCACGCCTTGGTGTGCGTCAACCGCCCAAGGCATGCATACATCAGAGCATGACCGCACACCTCAGAGTGGTATATCTATCTTATAAAATGTCAAAATTGTTTTGGGGGGGTAAAAGTGCAGGTGTGCGGTCACGCTCTGATATACTCACGGTCATGTGATGGTGTTTGTCCAATGCTATGGATCGGATTGACTCCTTTTTTCTTACCCATTTTATAAATATATATATATATATATATATATATATATATATATATATATACACATTTGAAGTAGGTGTACAACATGGGTCTCATTTACATTGGTGTCCTGCTTGTTTTTCCAAATTTCTCCAGGTGGGTGGTCTGCAATACTTGACTACTGAGTGTCTTAATTGGTGTTTGGATATCTGGTTTCCAATTTTATGTATCCATTCTGCTCGCTACAAACAAACAACTTTTGATTTGCATGTTAGACAATAATTTGAGTAGAGTGACTGTCTGATTATGTTAATACCATTATACATGTTTTGTCAGTGTCCTAAATGTCAAATGCTAGCTGTGATAATTGAAGTTTGCACTGACTGACTATGTAAGATATATTCTGTCTAATTTAGTGTGGGATAGGGTCCCCTGTGTCTGCCGATTGTGACACCAGTGTTACTGTCACACATCAATTGCACAACTACTGGCCCCCCATCACCCCCACAAGGATGTTCCAGACCAGCCCACTCCCCTCCCCCCATCCATACATAGTTGATGACTGGCACAGTCCAGCTCTCACCACCATGATCAGCCATTGACTGAGTCCTGTATGAGTACATACTGTACATAGTATGTACACAATGGAATTACTGCTCATACAGGACTCAGTCAGTGGATGGCCACAGTGCTGACAACTGGGATATTCCAGTCCCCAGCTGGTTACCAGTGTGGGAGGGGGGTAGGCTGGTGTGGCACTTACGAATTAGGGTTGGGGGGTGGGCCACTAGACCACCAGTGCTACAATATTGAAAATTGACTTGTGATGTGGTGGATGATTCAATAACTGTAATACATGGTAAATAATGGATTTGGACTTGGGACTGGTATGTGAAATTATATCTGACAGAGTGGGAGTTATTGTGATTCACCGGTCAGGCCTTGGGTGTAATGAGACACAATGTTTTAGAAAAAGTGAAATGTTATAAAATAAGTTTAATAAAAAATTGTTTATTGGGTTTACATTTTAAGTAATTTTTTTTAATAAAATGTTTCTCTCATCTCCATTTGTTTTTGTGCTTGCTATCGTCTCACAAATACACACACAGACACATACAGACATACACAGACACATACAGACACACACACACTGAGGATAGTATGTAAAATTTAAATATGTCCACCCTTGATTAGAGTTTGTGTGTAGTGAGGGTGTGGGTACCTGGGACACCATCAGTCTGTATGCAAAAGATAGACTGCGTATAAATGATGTATGCAATAATTTCATGAATGTAAGGACAAGGAATCACATTGAGGATCATTTGAAATAAGAGGACGGGTAGCAGGATGGATAGATAAGTGCAGAGCCTAGTAATGTGGATCCAAATGTGCTCACCCCCCATGACAGCCATGTAAGGAGGAAGGTAACTACTAAGTGAACGGACACAAGGGGTGAGAGAGGTAGAGGGCACTTCATGCTAAGCAACCCTGGTGGAATACTATGACTGTGACTAGGCAAACTGATGAGGGCCCTGCAGTGGATGTCCTTTAACTATACTTTAGTAAGGAATTCGATGTAGTACCGAACTGGAGAGTAGGGAAAAAGCAACAGGGCACATGGACAGTAGCAGAACTGGCATGGTGAATGGCAAATTGGCTAAAATATCAGCTGCAATGTGTGATATTAGGTTGTGAGGGTAGGGGATGACATGTCTGACATATTCAAATACATGACTTGCATAATCTAAACATACACAGAGGGTCTATTCATGAGGATGGTGGGAGAGGCACTAGAGGCAATGACATGAGATTGGAAGGGAGTTAGATTCAGGAAGGATGTTAGGATGTATTTATTTATGGAGATGGTGGTGGCAAAGTGGAACAACCCACCAGTTGATGTTGTGGCACCTAACATAATAAAATGCTTCAAGAAAGGGTGGGACAGGGCAAAGGGGAGTGTCTTATATGTAAATAATGTATTATTTAAAGTTCTGATTATCATAATTTAATATTAGTAAAATCACAAATAATGAAAACAAACTTCTTCAATAGTGTAACGCTGTTTATTGTATTAAACTATGTTTTCATTTCCTATAGATTCTCAATTCAATTGATTTTCAACTATATATAGATGCAACTGTATATTTACTGAAGACATGCATTTTACTAATTTCAACTGCATTTAATAATGAATCAAGAACAGGCCTGTAAGAAACGTAATTCCGGACCTACATGTGTTGTCCCTGGCTGTCATAGCACATACATACGGATGCCAATGTTGAATTTTCATCAAATGCCAATTGGTACTGCTGCCCTGTATTATAGATGGTTGCAATCTCAGCAAATCAAGCATCATGACACCACAGTCGGAAGTTTTGTATGCAGTCTTCACTTTGTGGCCAGTGATTATCTCACAAAAGGGAAATTTGATATAAATGGTATTTTCTCGTTAGTGAAGACCAACCATCTGAAGAGAAATGCAGTTCCACATGGTAAAAGCGATGCGGGCAAGAGTGTGGATATGAACACCCAGCACACTGACAATAGTCGTTCATCTACTGTAACCCACATGAGACACATGATGGTAGCAGCATCAACGGAAGTCATACACGCCACCCAGGTGTGTTAATACATTGGTTGTCTGTACTTTTTATGTTTTCTTTTGTGCGAAGAGTGCAAGAAACATATTGAGATAGTATAGCATTACAGAGGTGTGACACACCTTGAGCCACGTCAATGACCCATGTTCGGAAGTGAGCGAAGGCCACCTGTCATTGCACATTACCCATTTGTGGGAATACAATAATAATTATGAATGTTCTATGTCAGGCAGCATGAGCTTTCAATCTCCATACCATGGGAGGATACTGGGGAAGTCATCCTGATGCCGGGGTGTGGATTGAGGTGCTGGTCGGGCTGTACAACCGACTGCTACCCAATGTAGAACAATTATAGCAGAAACATAAATATATTGGAATTTAAAAGCAAATATATTTTTTTAGAAAATACATAATACAGTTTGTTTGCATAGGACTCTGTACAATATCAAGACTTACTTCCAATGGGGTGTGTTTCGTTTGTGGAGGAGTGTCCAAACATTGTTGCCATCAACAAATACAAAACATCTACTACTATACCAGATGACCTCTTTCCCACTGGAACATCAAACAGCACTGTAAATGCACCTGGACTAGAGGTAAATTGTTAATACTTCATATTATTTTACATTGCCATATAAGTGTTTCAACTTGCTTTTTAAAAGTCCACTACCCAGAAGTATGACAGACACTTAGGGTGAATGGAGAGCAACATGGGATGTCAAGGATCTGTTCTCCAATGACAGGCTACATCTTAGCAATGAGGGGAAATAGGTCCTGCAGCTGATATTGGCAGAGTTCATTCACTCCAGGTGGGGTTTAAACTTGGTATTGGGGGGGGGAGAAGGGGAGGCCCTGACCTTCTCACACAGGCAGAGGGGAGGAGACACAGGGCAGGAGCAACAGATATTGCAAGTGTTTGGTCCCGGTAGGCAGAATGCGATGTGGCCTCAGGATGGTGGACGAGAAGGCAAGGGGACAGGCTTGAGGGTGGTCCTGATAAACACCAGGAGCATGGGAAATAAGATGCAGGCACTGATGGTGGAAGGGGTGGATGTTGTGGTAGTCACGGAGATGAGGGCCTCATTCAGACATGACTGGGACCTAAACATACTTGGGTACACCACTTACGGAAGGGACAGGGGGAAGGAAGGGGATGGGTGGGTGGCTTTTATCATAAGGGTTAACATAGCTATAAGCAAGGTGGAGCAAGCAGGGGATCAGGTAGAGGCTAGGATTGTACTGGGACTAGGGGTAATGCCACATGAGGAGTGACTGGGGGAGCTTAACATGTACTCATTGGAAGAGAGAAGTGATGGGGGGATGATAGATGTTTTCAAGTATCTCATGGGGATCAATAGGGTAAGCCTTGAGTGGGTCCTACATCTAAGAGAACTGGGGACCACAAGTGGACACTCCTTGATTCTGGCTGGATGGAGGTTGAGGGGAGAAACAAGATGGCGCTACTTCAGTAAGATAGTGGTGGAGCCCTGGAATGCATTGCCTCGAGAGCTGGTGGCTGCTACTATGGTAGAGAAGTTAAAGAAGAGCTGGGATATGTGCAGGGGGAGGGTACACCAAGGAGTATCACTGGGGAACAGAGGTCCTTATGTGAGTGAGAGGGAGGGCCAAAAATCGCTGCAACAAAAATAGGCACTGTCCATCGAGGAGACTCGATAGATCATAGGTCCTATTATGCTGGCTTCCCAGTATGTTACTGGTTTATAAAATGAACTGGGCATCAGAGAACTTCTTGACTGACTACAGCCTTTCTGTCAGCCCTGTGCTATACAAACCAAAAGAACCCCTGACATCATGAAATTATAGTATCACCAAATGTGAAAGAAACTATACTCTGACTTTATCTGAAGATGCAGTGAAATGAAAATGCATTTGCTTAAAAAAGAAATCTAAATGTTAGACCAAGTTTTGGCCTTGCATGTTCCAGTTTCATGACCCTTCATGTTCCCCTTTCACTTCACAAGAACTAACAAGAAAAAAGAACAAGTTATGTGGAAAAAAAACCTGTGTTGTAATAATTAGTATTACTACAGGTGCGACTTCAGTTTCTTCTGGTAGGCATTAATTTCTCATTAAGCACTCACCCCAAGCATAACTGTATATCGAATGTACACCATTGAGTGGATTATCAAAGTGATTAAATAGAAAGCTGATGGCTCTTTGCCAATGACATTTCTATTTTTTATATTTTCATTTTACAATAATTAGTAAGTAGTAAGATGTGATACAGGTTTAAAAAAACACTAGACCTGTGATTGACACAGTAGTCTACAATTGTAAATTTTTATTCAAAATCATTCTTTAGGTATGTTCATGCAGATGTCACAACTGCTTACTTGCCCCACTCTGGAATGTTAAAAATCGAGAAGTACACACACAAACTGACTCCATACCAGTACTGCCTGTTGTCAGACGTAGGAGCAAGGCATGTCAGACTGATGTAGTAAATGTGCCTTAAACGATCAGTAAAAGTTCAAAATATGTGATGACAGACGACGTCACTGCCAAATATGGGTTGATGTATGACTATGTATACATAAGAGTGGGTGGTATGAGTAAAGAACAGGTCATTAACACTAGTGAACACAGCACAAATTGTGACAGATTATCTGAACTGAGTTCCACAAATTTAACTCCGAAGAGCAGAATTCTCTTATCTGATTCGGAGGATATCTTTGATCTTAGTAACAACATACAATCTGATTGTGACAGTGTCATTAACTACCAAGATGATTACATCAATGATCCAGACTACAGTCTGGAATCATAAGAAACAGATGAATCAATTGCTTCTGAGTCAGACGATGAAACATAGGTTGAATCTGATAGATTCTATATAGTTTATAGGAAAAACTTACTCAGGCTCTTTAGAAAATGCAACATACCTTTCTGTAATAGTCCACTAGTTGCATGTCCCACAATTATCAAGAAGGAGAGTGCAATAATGGTAAAAACAGAGTGTCTGCAAGGGCATACATTATCGTGGGATTCCTAGGACATTATTAATGGTGTCCCAGAAGTGAACATTTTAATGCCAACTGCAACATTTATCTGTGGTGACTCTTACACAACTATGTCAGAAATTTTGAGCACGGTTGGAATCAGTAACATCTCAGTTATACATTGTAATAATATTCAGAAGAACTTGATTTTACCATGCATATGCTCGGTATGGGAAGAACACCTAAATATTGTCCATCATGAAATTGCAGAAAAGGCTTTGATCCTTTTTGGCGATGCAAGGTGTGACAGTCCTGGGCACTGTGCAACACTTGGGACCTACACATTAATTGACTGTGAAAGCAACTTAATAATTGGTCAGCAGTCACTGAAGGTCACGGAGGTCAGGAACAGTTTCTGGATGGAGCCTGAAGGTTTGATTAGAAGTTTGACGGACCTTATGAAGAAAAATCTCCATTTGTCTATATTAGCTACTGACCGGCATGTCACAGTACAGAAAATACTAAGAGAGAAATATCCTGAAATCAAACACGAGTTTGATTTATGGCACATTGTCAAAGGAATGAAAAAGAGGATGTTTGCTGCAGGAAAGAAAAGGGGTTGTACTGTCATTTCTGAATGGTCTAGCTTGATTATTAATCATCTGTGGTGGTCAGTGGACACATGTAATAAGGAATATAATGATCTACAAGTCAGATTTACCTCAGTGCTGCACCATATATTGAATATTCATAGTTGGGTATCCAATGAACACTTTCATAGGTGTGAACACCCACCATATGACTCAGAATCAGAAGCCAAGAAACCATGGATAGTGAATGAGTCTGTCGCTCATGAAGAACTTGAGAAGATTATCATGGATAAGAGGTTACTGTCAAATTTAGAAAAGGTATAATTTGCATGTTATAGTTCTGTTTTGTTTGTCAGTTTTAGAGTAATATGTGTCTTACTGTTCTTAATTGTCTTTAAGGTCACAGAGGGAATCCATACAGGTGATCTAGAGAGTGTCCATGCTCTATATCTTAAATATGCGCCAAAAGGTATCAAATACGATTATGACGCTTATTCATGTCATCTGCATGTGGCCGCCATGGACCATAATGAAAATGTGTCATGTCAACAATCTGTAAATAAGCATGGCCAGATGCAGTACAAGCATCAATTTTCAAAAGTTGCTGGACGATATGTTATCAAGTCAAGAAAGGAAAAGAAGACATTTAATTTCAGAGAAAAGATCATTAGCTGTATTTTCAACAGACAGAGATCGGGTAACTGAAAGGTTTTGTGATCTATACATATGTTCAATAGTGAATACGCACATCAAGGTTTAATTTGCCTGGACGATGAACTGAATATTATTTTTCCTTTATTACAGGTGGACATGATCAGGCTAACAACAGTCATACCACAGATGTCATAAAGCGTTGACTCAGGGAACACCACAGAGCTGCCAAACTAATGACAGAAGAAGCAGTGAATGCACATCATACTAGATTCTCTGTCAAAAAATTTAAAGAGGACAAGGCATGAATTCTAATTGTTAGCTGTTTATACATTTCTTGGTCTCAGAATTCATATGAATTTGCCTAGATTACTCACATTTAACTTCTCCTGAATAAAAAGTGATATGAAACTCTGTATTTTGTATTATTTCATTCTTACCAGCAGCATTTACTTATAGTTGTCATAATTGTCACTATATGCACAAACTGTGACTTGGTAAAAACTCCAAATTACTAGTTCCAAGAAGAGAACTGTAACAGAATGCTTACCATATAAACAAAATAATGCTAAATACAGTTTTTAATATCACTTCCTATTCATGAACAGGTAAATATGGATAATTTATGTGACTGAGATGATTAACTGAACATTAACATAACCTCTGGTAGTGCCTTATTGCTATTATAATAACAATGTTTTTTTAAATAGTGTTAAACCTTGTTCAGCATATGATTAGGCCGTGCATGTATGTTAATCAAAGATTAACATAGGACTGATAGAGTGTTTGCTGCCAATCAGAAAGCTTTATTTCTCAGACCCTTTTTATAATCTCCTTTAACAGCCAAACATACCTCGCTTGCTAATGTTGTAATATGAGGAACCAGGTGTTTGCATTGTAGTTCATTACATGTGATAACTTACATTAACTTATGCAGTAAAGTTTTATTGTTCTAAAACAGATTACAAAAAAAAAGAGTTTTTATTTAGTGCAGTGAGCAAGCATTAAATAAGCATACAACATCGTAACATCTTACATCATAAATGTAGTATCCAATATCTGACTGTAATAAAATGACTTTAATTATAATAAATAAACTTATAGTGGGGGATAGGAGAAGGTATGCTGTTGGTTAAGTAGGACCTGCAGTTTATCCATTATATAGGGAAATGGGAAGACTAGGAAGGTCAAGCAGTCCTTATCTGGCAACAAATGCTATGTTTCTATTTTCTAAATAGTTCAATATGATATTATTTGTATTAAGTTTGTAGTTTTTATAGACAGATCTAACCAACTTATTGAAAGTTGAAAAAAAGTGAAAAGGTTTTACATTTTGTCTGTTCATTTTGTTTATACAATCGTATGTATATTTATATTCTTCAACTGCAAAATAAAACAGATATTTATTGCCTTCTCATGTATGGATGTATTTATTATTACACTGTCAGTATTTCAAACTGGTATCTTCATAACATAAATATTGAATGGAAACCTTCATATTCCTGATCAGAGTAGTGGTGTCTAATTAACTTGACACAGCATGATGGTATCATCCTTCTAATGTGTTTACCTAGGTGACCATAAGTCCACAATGTGAACTGTCGGTAAGCAGCAAGCCGGTAAGTCCTGTGTGGAACAACGAAAATATATGGTTAGGTACAGGGTGACAAAAAGAGAAACATTGCAAGAGAATTTCAAACTACTTTTATTTGCACACACGACTGCTGCACTTACTCATACATCACTCAGAGGGATCCTGGAGCATAACAATGGATAGGTGGATCAATACCAGCCCTTGCACAGAAGAAAGGGTTCTGAAAGGACTCTTACAACTGAGGATGCAAACAAGTGAAAAGTTATGTACCTTGGAAAAAAAACCACAGGAAAGAGCACATAATAGAGTGTGTGTGGGGGTTGGGGTTGTAACAACAACAATATATGGAAAGGGGCTTGTGTGTAGTCATGTGAAAAGACTCAAATTTTAGAAAGCAATGTGAGAACACAGAGGGGAGTGCTGGGGGATACTGGGATGCATAGCGAGAGGCATCACCAGTAGAGAAAAGGTAGTTGTTATCCCTCTGTTTTAATATCAGCAGACTTTATTGTACTTAAAATCCATTCATTCATCACTTCCACATCCCCTTACATACAAACATTGGAAAATACTAATTCAAACCTCTATAAATGCTGAAAGAATATACTGCAGCATTCTGATTTTGAACAAGTATTATTAAATTGTTGCATGAAAAATATCACTCAATTTACCTGCTTGCAACAGGACGAATTAGTGAACCTCCATGAAGATACCTGTTGGACATTAGACTGACATCAAGGGCTTCAATATCTATACAAATGTTAAACAGGTATGGATTCTCAGTAATGCATGTCAGCCCATCCATTTTATGTTGTATTCCATTTATCTCTGTACAACAGACACTCTTGCCCACTGTTGTCATTGGCATACAGTTTCCACATGAACACCAATGGAAATTTAGTAATTTCTCTGGTATAATTTCAGACTGTTTATCCACCACTATAAATTCACCTTCCATGGTTTGGCTATCACCCAACTCTGTGCTACCATTAATGACCAGTTCAAATGTATATCCCTGTACTCCAAAGTTACAGATCATTCTGGTTACCCTTTCAAGCCAGCTATTTGTCTCTTCAATTCTTCTGGCAGAGTTACTCATCATACGTGCACTGGGTACCAGACCAGAAATACTTTAAAATAAAATAATGAAAATAGGTTTATGATAACATAAATGTGCCTTAATATCAACACTGGTTTCTCATAATTAACATATTTACAATTAATGGCTTACATTCTGTAGTTAATTTGAGTATACAGGCTCAACTGTACTTCTCATAATAAAGTATGTACCTTTAAGTTATGTCAACTAATACATTATGGATTACAGTTACTTTTAAAAACATACATCTCATCCCACTAATGAAAATTAATCTATAGAATCACAAAGACGTTCAATTTGTCCAGAATATGTAACACTGACTCTGTGTGCGTGTGTGTGTGTGTGTGTATACCTGTGTGGGTGGGGGTGGGGGGCTACAATAAAGAGAAAAAAAAGGAAAACTGTTGTTTTCAATTAAATATGTATGGTTGGTAGGGATGTGGTATATTGAGGGGGTACAGATTCAGACTATACTGGCAGAATGGAATGAAGCCATGACTGCTCGTTGTTGAAAGGAACGTAAAGAACCATGATGCAGCTCGATTACTTCATCATGTCAGAAACATGAAATTGTGTGTCTGTGTGTGTGTGTGTGTGATTTGTAAGGTGTGGGAGGAAGGTAACAGAGGGAAGTGAGGCAAAGGAGCGTAATACACATTTATTAGACAAAGGTCACAACATACATTAGTAACAAATCAACCGCACCATCCTGTATCTGTATATGTTACTGAACTATTTATTGTTCAGATGTGGTCTAAGACCTAGAGGGTACATTGACCAAGTCTAGGGTGCTAAGTGAGTATTATCCCTAGGACTAGATGACAGTATCACTGTATATATTACTTTATTCATGCATCATGCGTTTTATATCAGGACAGACTGAACGTGTTATTCCATTATGATGACAGACAGTGGAGAGAGAGCAGTCGTAAGACAGGGTGTAGATCATTATATGATGAAGAAGTGGAAATTGAGATAGGTAACTAAATGAAAAACATTCAAAATACATTATACATTATGACTAACATTTTCACTGAAAGCCCATACAGAAGAATCAAAGAATGCACAGAATTTTAGAGCCCTTTCCACCGATTAGTACTTAAAATGCATAGATCTCCCTATTCGCCTGATGAAATCACAATGGGATGGTGTTTGTGTGTGTGTGTGGGGGGGGGGAATCAAAACCTGAATCGATGAATATGTTTCTTTTTCTTACAGATTTATTTTTTCTTTCCTTGCAGTATACATTCCTGATAAAGTTAAAATGAAAACATTTTAAAAAAGTATTCAATATCGCATCCTGTCATGTTCGGAACACAATGTTTCTATTACGGTAACAGTTGTCGATAGACCACTCCTCCAGCTGGCACCATCCCTTCTTAATTTCCTTAGATGGGATACCAGTCAATAGTCTGCCCTATCAAAACAAGTGGTAACTCACTACCACCATCTCCACCATCTTCCAATTCCTACCAGTAATGCACATAAAAAAAGCACAATGGCCAGCCATAAAAAAAATAAATAAATATGAAAAAAAAAAAAAACAGGGCTGGCATTAGGAGCAGAATCAGAAACAACACAAGTACATTTCAATAAAATAAAAAGTGTTTTACTTCATCTTGCTTTTTTCCTTCATCCTTAATCAGTATGGCACAACTTAACTGATTTCAATTAAAGTAAACCATCGTCAGACTGCAGACTTCTCTTTGCTTTTAGTGTAGTCTGTGTTTTCATTTCAGTTTTATATTCTCAAAAATTCCTCGCGTAAGGTAGAGTGTGCCTGTGATGCTGAGATTTCATGAGATGGGTAATTGGAAGGAGAGATGCTACTCATACCCATCGAGCAAAACAAATTTACAATTAAGCTCGTCATAAAGCAATCATGTTCATAATGTCACATTTTATTTGTTTTCCACCACAGAACTGTACAGCTTTTTTTATGAATGAACATGACAAATTAGTTAGTGCTACCAAACTACCTTCCTAGCATGCAGTTCATTGATGGGAATGGGGTAGGGGCTGCATCCCACTAAGAACCATTTAGAGATGAAACTTGCAAATTAGAATTTAAGCACTTGAAAAGAAATAAGGAACCAATTATTTCTGCGTGTATTAAGCGAACTAAGTATTGCATGCTCCGATACTCTGCTGAAACAGAGGGAAATGAAGAGAGAGAGAGAGAGAGAGACAGAGAGAAACCTGAATGCAGTTAGTGATTGTTGCTAGTAAGTAATGGTAAGCAACAGGTCTATTTAAAAAAAAACATTGCAAAATTAACACACCACAACTCTAAAGGTGCTTGACTGTATTTAAAATGACTAGAGCGCAAGGATAACAGCGTGCCAGCTGAGAGGGTAATGCTCTGTTGCAACCAGCTAATGAACAACAGCCGGCTGTGTTTTAAGGATACAGGACAGCTATGAGATTTGACACAAAACTATCAGTAACACAATCGCGTCAGTCAGCATATGGGTGTCAGTGACCTCCAGTATTTTTATCAACCTGAATTAAAATTCATTTTCTAAGTCATATTACTGTACATGTAGAATACTCATACTACTATTTAGATGAGAGGCATAAAATAAGATTATGGAATCAACAAATTAATAGGGCAAGTGTACTACAATCAGATCACATACATCTCTCCTTCAGTAGCCCTGGTTAAGTCATAACATACATTACTATGTCAAAGATAATGGTACCATAGTGAAATGCATATGCCAGATATAGTGCTCACTCAATGTTTACATGACTGTCTAACAGTTTGGAGAATTGATGCCATACAACACAGTAAACACAGAACAAGAGTGAATGGGTGGGGGGGATCTGCTGAATTGATTCACCAACCGTTACCTACATGTACATAAAAGAAGTGATCTCACAGTACTTGTTGTCAGAACTGTCACTAGACAATGTAGGATCTATAGTAAGAAATACAAAAGGGAAGAACACACTATTTTTCTCAACAGCAAGTAACAACAGATCGACTTATTTCCGGGTAGCGGCCAGTTTCCAATTGTATCACAGGACTGTGTCATACATAGCACAAGCATAAGTGATGCAATAGAATCCATGAATGAATATGTCAGCATGTAACTTGACATGTTCACACTCAAGGTGGGTAAAACTGAAAGACTAAAATAAGCTGCTCCATTAACAGCCACATTCACTGTTACAGTAAAATAGCTGTTTTTAAAATACAAATCAGGCAATTATAAAAAGTATGAAAAATACTCATACCAATGTTCCACCACTAAAGAAAAAAAAATTACAAGCTGGCTTGGATCATTTTATTAATTTCCTGTCCTATTTAACCCGGTTTCCTTCTAGCTAAGCCACTCCCCCTACTTTACAAGTCTTTCTACACTTAGTTAATGACACAGATAACAGTTTCCTTCAGCTACCTGAGACAAACACCTAGACAAACACCTAGGTAACTGCACAGATAACACTTCACTTCAGCCAACTCAGACAAACTTACTAACTTTTTTGTTACCATAAATTGAAGGTCCCAGTAGTAGAGTTCTAGTTCTTTAGTCCCAGTAGAAAAGTTTAGTTATGATAACAGCAGCTCCTTCATCCTGGTGCCACTGCCTGTTCTCTGGCAGAAGCTATCTAGGGCAGTGTTTAAATCTGGCGTTAACCTGGCTTCCTTCTAGCTAAGCCACTTCCCCTACTTTACAAGTCTTTCTACACTTAGTTAATGACACAGATAACAATTCCCTTCAGCTACCTGAGACAAACAGCTAGACAAACACCTAGATAACTGCACAGATAACTCTTCACTTCAGTCAACTCAGACAAACATACTAACTTTTTTTTTACCCTAAATTGAAGGTCCCAGTAGTAGAGTTCTTGTTCTTTAGTCCTAGTAGAGAAGTTTAGTTATAATAACAGCAGCTCCTTCCTCCTGGTGTCTCTGCCTATTCTCTGGCAGAAGCTATAGGGCAGTGTTTAAATCTGGCTTTAACCTGACTTTCTTCTAGCTAAGCCACTCCCCCTACTTTACAATTCTTTCTGCACTTAGTTAATGACACAGATAATTCCTTTCAGCTACCTGAGACAAACACCTTGATAACTGCACAGATAACACTTCACTTCAGCCAACTCAGACAAATACAGTAACTTGTTTTTGTTTGTTTTTACCCTAAATTGAAGGTCCCAGTAGTAGAGTTCTAGTTCTTTAGTCCCAGTAGAGAAGTTTAGTTATAATAACAGCAGCTCCTTCCTCCTGGTGTCTCTGCCTGTTCTCTGGCAGAAGCTATCTAGGGCAGTGTTTAAATCTGGCTCTAACCTGACTTCCTTATAGCTAAGCCAATCCCCCTACTTTACAAGTCTTTCTAGACTTGGTTAGTAACACAGATAACAATTCCCTTCAGCTACCTGAGACAAACACCTTGATAACTGCACAGATAGCACTTCACTTCATCCAACTCAGACAAACACACTAACATTTTTGTTTGTTTGTTTTTACCCTAAATTGAAGGTCCCAGTAGTAGAGTTCTGGTTCTTTAGTCTCAGTAGAGAAGTTTAGTTATAATAACAGCAGCTCCTTCCTCCTGGTGTCTCTGACTGTTCTCTGACAGAAGCTATCTAGTGCAGTGTTTAAATCTGGCTTTAACCTGACTTCCTTCTAGCTAAGCCACTCCCCCTACTTTACAAGTCTTTCTACACTTAGTTAATGACACAGATAACACTTCCCTTCAGCTACCTGAGACAAACAGCTAGTCAAACACCTAGATAACTGCACAGATAACACTTCACTTCAGCCAACTCAGAAAAACACACTAATTTTTTTTTACCCTAAATTGAAGGTCCCAGTAGTAGAGTTCTTGTTCTTTAGTCCCAGTAGAGAAGTTTAGCTTTAATAACAGCAGCTCCTTCCTTCTGGTGTATCTGCCTGTTCTCTGGCAGAAGCTATAAAGGGCAGTGTTTGAATTTCATTTTAACCTGGCTTCCTTCTAGCTAAGCCACTCCCCCTACTTTACTAGTCTTTCTACACTTAGTTAATGACACAGATAACAATTCCCTTCAGCTACCTGAGACAAACAACTAGATAACTGCACAGATAACACTTCACTTCAGCCAACTCAGAAAAACACATTCACTTTTTTTTTTTTACCCTAAATTGAAGCCAAGAATTTATCCATTTAATAATGTTGGCATGGAATCCATACCCTTTCAGTTCCGCGATCAAAACTCTGTGAGGGACGGAGTCAAAAGCTTTCTCAAAATCCAAGAAGATGACCTCAACTGGAAGACCTTGGTCCAGTGCCAAGCTTACTGGTTCAAAAAAATTTTTTGAGATTAAGCTGGCATGATCTTCCCCATACAAAACCATTTTGGGATATGTTTTGAATGTTCATATTTTGAAGATGCGCTAACATTTTTTGCTTTAAGATCCTTTCCATCAGTTTGCCTAAACAGAAGGTGAGGCTAATTGGCCTATTTTTTTTGGCTTGGTGTTTATTACCACCCTTGGTACTACAGTAGCCAATTTCCATTCCATTAAGGCAGTGCCTTCATGGAGGGATACATTAAATAATAATGTTAGCATGCCCAGTAGTTCAGTTGCCAGTTCTCTAATAAATTTGGCTGGAATACAATCAGTGCCAGCTGAAGAATTGACTTTGGTGGCCTGAATAGCTATCTTAACTTTCTCAGGAGTGATCAGTGGGTATGGTACTTCAGTTGGTAAATTATTCAGACATGCAATATCCTTTGTGTTATATACATTAAGAAAATAGTCATTAAATTCTTTTGCCATATCTAATTCATTAGCTATCGGCACATTATCTTAAAGTAGTGGGCCAATGGTTGGTTCCTTCCCTTTTAGTAAGCCAATATAGTTGTAAAACTGTTTTCTATTATCCTTAGTTATAGTAGCAAGCTTTAATTCTAGATTTTTCTTTGCAGATCTAATTTTCTTTTTACACTGTTTAGCTTTAGTTTTAAACTTTAGCCATTTATCTGCAGTTGGATCTTTTTTGTTCTTATTATAGGCTCTTTTTTTATTCTTATCAGTCTTTTGATTTTACCATTCAACCAAGTGGAGGGGGGGGACTCTTTATTATTATTATCATTATACTTTTTATATTCAGGAATCCAGGTATTGATGCAGTAATCAATGTTTTTTCTGTACAGCCGTCCATATCTGTTCACAGTTTTGGTTATTAAGTTCAGCTTTCCAACTCCAATTGGCTAAATGTTTTTTGATTACATCATAATTGGCTTTATAAAAATTTTTAGTCTTCGTAACACCATGGTTTACGGTTGTGTAATATTTAATACTCCAAGAAATCATATTATGGTCACTATCCCCTAGGGGTTCAGTAACTTTAGGTTGGTCCCCTATATTTTTAATATTTGTAAGGATAAGATCCAATATATTATCCTGTCTAGTCAGTTCAGATACTAATTGTTCTAAATCATGCTGAAGAATAAGATCAATAAATCTATTATCTAAATGTATTTTCCCCATAAGTGTTTGCCAGCAAATGTTTGGTAAGTTAAAGTCACCCAATAGTATGAAGTCATCATAAGTTTCCAGGTTTTCAATGGTTTGCATAAATGTGTCATTACTGATAGTATCCAGGTTCGGAGAATGATAACATAGCCCTATTGTTAGACTTCTATCAGTTTGTATTTTAGCACATATAATTTCAGTGTCAATGTCTGGATTTGCATTTTTTAGGATTTATATACTGTCCAAATGCTTGCTTATATACAATGCTGACCCACCTCCTTTGGATTTTTGTCGGTTCTTGGTGATGACTGAATAGCCTGGAATTTCAATGCCCCAACTTGAATCTGTGAACCAAGTTTCCTTGACACCACATATATCTATTTTATCATTGCCTAAGATACATTTTAGTTCATCTAGTTTATTATTTAAACTTCTGGCATTGAGCAATAAAATATTCAGATCCATGCTGCGAAAATTAGGAGTAGTACTTTTTAGTGTATCAGCTGGACTGAGATTATGAACTCTGAGGACACTGGTGCCCATATCAGTAAAGGACAGTAAGCACACATATGTTGTCCCTTCCCCCTACTCTTAATTAGTTTAAATTAGTAGATATGAAGTTATTAATTTGTTTTCCCAACAATCTAGTGCCTAGTTTGCTCAGATGTAGGCCATCCCTGCATATTAAGTCCCGATTATTTGCAAACTCTTCCCAATGGGTAAGACAGTGTGTGTTTTGCTTAAGACAACAATGGCTTAGCCAGTTGTTTAAGGATTTCATTTTATCATTAATATGCCTGTTAGCCTTAGGGACAGGAAGGATTTCCAAAAAAACAATCTGACAATCTAAATCTATCAGTAGGTTGTACATCCCCACAAACTCTTCTTTGATGCTATATATGTCTTGATTAAAAACATTATTTACCCCGGCATGAATGATAACTATTGGCTTTTTCCCACTGGTTTTTAAGATGTTCCTGGACATTTTTGTTATATCCATCAATTTAGCCCCTCTAAAAATAAAGACCATCCTATTTCTCTTGTCCGTATCACAGATTGTCCTGTTCAAATTTGTAATAATCGAGTCACCCAACAGATATATTTGCCTGGACTCTACTTCATTTATAATGGTCAGGTCCATGAGGTTATCAGAATTGGCCTGTGTGTTCATATTACATGGGACTGAAAAATCAGTAACCAATTGTTCAGAATCGGCAGTCTGTATAATGGGAGGCATACCACTTGGGGTTGATGGACTGACTTCATTTAGTAAATCTACTAATGGGTCAAAACTGTTTTGGATAGGAATATGAAATAGAGCTGCTTTCCTTCCTTTTTTACTCACTTTTTTACTCTGGACCTGATATCAAAAGTTCTCACTATCTGTGAGATCTTGCTCATCCCTGGCACGCTTTCTATTGGGGGTACTAACGTGGTTGCTCAGACTGCTGTTATTTATGAGCGCCTCTGGTTACTGGATATATGAGAAGAGCTAGCACAGGTTATTAGTGTAGAGGCCTCACTGACTGGATTAGTTTTGTTTAATCGTACAATAGTGTCAGCATAGCTTTTTTCCAGAGCAGTTAGTCTGTTATTAAACAAATTAATTTCTTGTGCCATGTCTTTGTTCTGTTTGCCTTTAAAACATTTATTTGGCCCAACATCTGGTTCTATGCTATACATAGCACATACATTACACCTCTGCAAAACCTTGCCATCACTGGCAGTGAGAGTTTCATTCATTTTGCACTGTGTAGGGGCTTATATGACAGGACAGGAAAGTCTAATAACCACTACACAAATATGTTACCTGGAATACACTGGGCTATATGTAGGACCTCTATCACCCTCCACTACCTCTAAACATGCAAAACACATGTAGTTGCATGTGTCTTTGTGCAAGTCTTCATGCGTGCCGATGTGCGCTCGCCCTGCTCAGGTTCACCATGTTCACCACAGGTCAAGCTGTTAAGGGGCTCAGTGATCTGGAAGTGGATTTCCCAGGTCACGGTCTGATGACAACTCTAAAAAGTCAAAACAAGTGCTAAAAAGCACTTTTTGTAGGTGATTAACCTGTAAAAGAGGTAGAGAAATGACCCAGGGAGACTAACACAAGAAAACCCCTCTGGTATAAGCTAGTTGTAGTTCCCGCTATACAAACGGGAACTATTGCTTCTTTTCCTGCTTCCTGTGTGCAAGAGCAGGGCTCCAAGTGACAGGATATACAACGTTGTATGGGTATAAAATACACTTAAAGAATAAAATGTTTCATTTAAAGTAAAATACAACTCTGCAAAGCTCCTCCTGCACTTCAGGAGGTTCACAATGAGTAAACGCTTGCTGCAGGCCGAGCTGTTAAGAGGTGTAGTGACCCGAAAGTGGATTTCCCAGGTCATGGTCCGATGACAACTCTACAAAGTCAAAACATAAAAAGCACTTTTTGTAGGTGATTAACCTGTTTAAGAAGTAGAGAAATGACCCAGGGAGACTAACACAAGAAAACCTCTCTGGTATAAGCTAGTTGTAGTTCCCGCTATAGAAACAGGAACTACTGCTTCTCTTCCTGCTTTGGTGGATTAACAATGTCAATCAGAGATTTAAAACTGATGCTATGGAGTGTGCATGGGTTGCACAGTCAAGAGAATGCAGAAATACCTGTATGTATACTGTTTTCAAGGATAAGGTAGATATGAGAATCTTAAAAAGATAGGAATTCAAATTCTGTAAGTATTATTGCTCCTATAAATCAGTTAAGAAAAATTATGTTACAGATTCCTATGTGATCCCAGGTAGAAATGTTGAAAAGAAGGACACAACAAGCATTCTCAATTTCCCCACACATTTTTGCTTTAGTCATCAAACTCTTTGCCAAGTATGTGGGGCAATATGAAGACACTGAGAGCATTAAATTGCAAATAGAAAACATAGTATGATTGCTTTTAATGCTTATTACTACATAAGAATTGGTGACCCCCTTTATCAAATGAGTTTGGGTTTCTTTCAAATGCCGTAATAACTGAGTGTGGTGTCACACCCAGTTATTATGGTATTTGCATACAAGCACAGTCAAGTTTGTCCTGTGTAGCCACAGGAAATTGAAAGTATGAGCCGGACTCTTAACCAGCAGTCTCACACACTCAAAAACTCATTATTTTAATTAACCTCACAGACACCACAGTACAGTTTTCTGTCAGACTGTGACCAACCTGTAAACAAACAAAACAAGCATTTGTCAATGCCGAATGTTGCTTGCTTCTATGTGCTGTTTAGGTATTTGGAAGTCATTGGAGTGCAAATATTGAAAATTTGCGAACTTACGAGCGTGCGTAGGAACTGCTCAATGCACGCTCGTAAAACAGTCATTTTAGGAATTTTTTCATCAAATTTTCAACATAGCCATTTTAAGACCTCTGCTCATCAACAGTGTCACTGGGATTTTGTTAATGTGTCCCATACATTGAGTTTGCACACCAACTGCGCCATTGTGCGCACATGGGCGGAAACACGCTTTTGGGCAGGATGTGAAAATGACAGCTGTACTGCTCATAAGGAGGTGTGGTAAATGGCAATGTTGAAAATCTGGAGTGGAAATATTGAAAAATTAAACCCCACGAACAGTATGGAACTGTGCAATGCACAATCGTGAAACAGTCATTTTTAGGAATTTTTCACCAAATTTTCAACATAGCCATTTTAAGATCTCTGCTCATGAACAGTGTCACTGTGATTTTCTTAATTGTCCCATACATTGATTTCGCACACCGACTGCGCCATTCTGCGCTACATGGGCGGAAACACATTTTGGGTGAGATGTGAAAAATGACAGCTGTACTTCTCATAAGAAGGTGTGGTAAAATGGCAATGTTGAAAATCTGGAGTGAAAATATTGAAATTTTGTGAACTTACGAGCCTGCGTAGGAACTGCGCAACACACGCTCATAAAACAGTCATTTGTTGGAATTTTGGCACCAAATTTTCAACATGGGGTTTTTGGAACCCCGTCTCATGAATGATGTCACTGTCATGGTGGTATTCTGGCCCAAAGGGTGATTTCACAGTCACTGCACGAAATCATCCTTTGGGCCCGAATAACGCCATGACAGTGACATCATTCATGAGAAGGGGTCCCAAAAACCCCATGTTGAAAATTTGGTGCAAAAATTCCAAAATGCCTGAGATATGCAACAAAGTTGAAACCCCTCTGTAGCCCGTTATACAGCTTACCGGCATTTCCTCAGTTCGCGGTCGGCTTTGAAGAGTGCAGACGTGTTCCCGGTCCACCGAAGATCATCGCGCTGGAGTCCGGAGGTAAGGCGGGGTGGGGGGTTGTGGGGAGGTTGGTGTGCAGTGGTGGGGTGCGGCGGGAGGGGGTTGGGAGACGGCCGCGGGACTGTTTTCGGTTTTCAGGTATTTAAAAAAAAAAAGACAACGTGGATCTTTGCCACGCTGGGGTGGGCTCCAGCATGGCACGAGAATGTTGCGGGGCGTCAGCCGACGGGGATTGGGCACCCCATCGGCCATAGAATTTGTTGCCTGGCAAAAGGACAGGGGGCGTTTCAGCCGACGGGGATTGGGCACCGGCCGGCCATGAAATTTGTGGATGGAGCTGCTCAGCCGATGGGGGATTGGGGCACCCCCATCGGCAAATATCGGGCTTGCCACTCTGGGTGGGCCCCAGAGTGGCAACTACTACTTGGGGGAGGGGACGCAGCTCAGCTGACGGGGATTGGGCACCCTGTCGGCTATAACGCGGTATGCGGGGGCGCCAAGACGCCGCGGGAGCTGCATGTGAGCAGCCCTTATCGCTGCTCTCACCGGAAGCGTAGCTCCCCTTTCAACTGTATGCCACCGCATTTTGGTTTGTCATAGACAGCTCCAAATGCATTGGCTTACAGGCCGCATGCCAACAACTTGACTGAATTGGAGGAGGAGGTGACACACCTCCGAAATCTCCGATGATGGCACTATGTTGCTTGCACATGCGTACAAGCAAGATAAAAAAGGGACATGTAGAGCCAGTTTGTAATCACTTCAGCAGCAGACAGAGAGTAATTTATAGCAGAGCAGGATAATAAAAACACTGGCAGGAAGACAGGTAGTGACCTAAGGTTATTTAAATCTTTCTTGGCAAAGTCAGGGGAAGCCAAGAACATTACCACAGTACCACCAAATGAACTTGATCTAATGTTAGCAGACTTTGTTTTTGTGTCAAAAACAGACAGTTCAGAATATGAACCAGGGATATTAAGGGGCATCCTTGATAGCATTGAAAGATTTCTCCACAGTGAGTAATACCCTGCATCAGTCTTTCAGGGCGCAGAAACATGTTTTTCAAGAAATGAAAAAAATCACTGATTGCCACACAAAAGTTTCTAAAGAAACCAGTCAGAGGAAGTAGATCACTAAAAGCACAGCCTCTCAAAGAGGAAGATATATAGGGAATAATGCATGGGCAACCATACATAACAAGGCTTTGTTTCAATCGAGTGGTTGAGATGACAGCATATGAACCTTGAGAGCAAAGCTCTAGAGGTCCATGCTGTCATCTCAACCCCAAGATGGAAACACATGCCCGAGTTTTGTGTGGTTGACCATATTTTATTTTTTACAGTATATGATTTTTTTACACTAGAGTGACAGACCCCCACTGAAGAGAAAAAAAATGTTGCCATTTCTTTGTTCTACTCGCATATCAAAATACAATTTCCAGACTTTTGAAAGGTAAAATGTATGGCACTGGGTGGTTAGTAAGTAGCTAGGTGTAGAATAAATGAGAAACTAAAAATTGTGTGACCTTTGAACTGTGCATAATAACTGTTCGGAATGCGCATAACAACACTTTAGAATGTGCATAATGGTTTAGAATGTGCTTAACAAGAATTTTGAGCCGGCTGATTTTTATACATAACAAAAGGTAACCATATACTATAAACCTATTGTACCGCAGTGGCACTATTTCAATGCAAAAATGTGTTGGAGTACTGAATTTTATATTCTTCCACGTAGGAATGCAATTTGCCTTCAGAACTAAGAAACAATGTAATTTAACTTGGGGGGACTTAAGTGAAGGCAAGTACAGTGATGGCAATTGCTACCCTGAATACAGTGAAAGGTAAGCGATGGTCCACCGAGTGGAAAACCCACATGATATCAGGCCTGTAGAACCGTGAATGTATGCAAATATAGTTAACAGAGAGATAGATCTGTTCCACACATCTGGCCCCTTACAAAGCTAACAGATCAAACAGCACACAAAGTAAAGGCTCTCCCTTTTACTTAGCCCCTAATATTAATTTTAAACCTAGTTTTCCCTCTGGTTCAGAAATATGAAGATAGGTATGAACAAACTCAGGCAAAATACGCAAAGAATGAAGCAGAGTGCTGGTCTTTGTGAGTATAAGCACATAACTAATCACAGCACTAGAAAGACCTTAATTCAGCATCTAGTTGATGCAACCATCCCTCAAAGTTGAGGAGATTCTGGGATATAAAAATGTCCAGAGTATAAATAATTGCTCTGTTCTAAGTGAGAGAGAAAAAGACATATATCTAATGTTTTTTCAAATAAGTTCATGACTAGGGTGTGCCAATTACAGTACTTCTGCCATGATGCCTCAGGCAGTCCTTCCCGTTCAAGAAATATCCAAAACAATGCCCCAGGACTCATCTTATGTCCCCAATTCAGTTCTGCACCTATCTATGGACACTAATAGAAGAAACCTGAAAACTCTTTTTGGGCCCAATTGTGTGTTCCAGTAGGGAGTGCACATAAAGGTCAAAAATCAAGCTCAAGTTGTGAAAAGAGGCCAGCCATACATAATGTATGATTCTGAGTCTGATTAAATGTAATGTTTGAGTCATTCTGCATTCAAATGATTATTATTACACTTCTACTTATTTTTTAGCTTATATTCAGCTTGGAAATGCATTGGTTCACACCAGAAAAAATGTAGAAAAAATACAATTGTACCATCTTTTAACTTTCTCACAGCTTTCAGACAATATTTTCATGGAAATTGCATGGCACCACAACTGCAACTGCAGCTGAGAGAGACAAAAAAACTGAACTGGTTCAGAAACAATGTTTATTTATGTTCTGGTTTTGCAAATCAATGTTTTTGTTAGTCTAAGTGTGCAGTTACTTCAGAGTATGTTAACAGCTCTCCTCCAGCAATCAACTGTATGAGAAACTATGCTGCAGCAAACCCCAAAAAACAAAAAGATAGCAGACTACTTTTAAATAGTTGCAATTTGAGTACAATGTAAACTGAATGACTTTTCAAATGCTTTGCAAATAGCAACAATTAAAGCATCCTGAGAAGTTTTAAAATATTAATGTATTTATTCCATCACAGTGCTTCTATAGAAAGCCATTTTCCCATGTGTTATTTGACATAAATTATTGCACTAGTTTTTATGAAAATGAGCATATAGAAAATCAGTGTGCTTATGAGTTTCTTCTACACATCCTTGGTGTGTGATGACCTCATAAACCTCTTGAGGTCTCAGTGTGTGATGATATCATAAACCTCTCAAGCTTCACTCTTGAGGTTTATGGGTCATGCATATGAACAAGTGAACATATGAAGAAGCCTACAGAAGAAGGCCTTTTGGTCTATCTAGTTGGCTTGTATTGCAGGGTTCACAGCTTGCGCTACTGACTCTGCCCCCCTCCCCCACTTGTCCCAACCTTTGCATCCTCCTTCCCCATGATCCTTACCTTCCCCTATGCCTATCCCAGCCTCTCTTGAAGTTGCCTACCATCTTCAACAAAACCACCTCTTCTAGCAGTGAATTCCAAGTGTCCATCACCCACTCCATGAAGAAATGCTTCCTGACTTCCCTCCTAAATCTCCCCCTCCAGCTTAAGACTGTGCCCCCTCATGTTATGGTTGCCACTTATCTTTTAAAAAGACCCTCCTTATTCAGCATATTTATCTCTTTCAAGTACTTAAGGGTCTCAATCATGTCCCCCCTCTCTCTGTCTCTCCTGTGTTCCAGGGAGTATGTGTTCAGTGCCCTCAACTTCTCCTCATATGCCTTACCCTGCTGACCCACTATTATCATTGTGGCCCTCTTCTGGACCTTCTCCAGCAGGTTGAGCTCCTTTTGAGGTCATCACACATCTTGGACATTTAAATAAACATCATAAAACATATACACCTATGCATTATTCTGTATATAATAACTGGTGACTCCCTTTATCACATCAATTATTAGTGTGATCAAATGCCGTAATAACTGGGTATGACTTCATACCAGTTATTGTGACATTTGCAGCACTCACGATTCACTTTCCCTGTTAGGAAACTATATTTTTACGCTTGTGTTTCTGTACAAGTTATTATAAAGAATAAAACATAAGCGACTGTGTGCTGCTGTATTTTTTTATACACCCTTGGTGTGTGATAACTACATAAACATCCTGAGCTTTGCTCTTGAGATTTATGGGTCATCACACACTTCTGGTGTGTGAAAGAAAACTGCATAACACAGTTACCTCTATGTATTATTCTCTAACAAATGAAAAAGGTTCTAGAACTTCAGATGATAATTTGATAAATGGGGTTACTTAACAGAGAATGATACCAGGTTATAAGGTAAATCTAGCTACCGTAGAATGGAACCACTGACTTGTCTGGTAAACTAAACATTGCATATACAGAAGGGAAATGTTTTCCTTCTAAAATATTGGTTCAATGGCCTATGCAGCCAGTATAGTGTTATGCTTGTGCAACTGTGTTACTTAGGTTTTGGCCGTTCGCATTCTCTATTCCAAAGGAATTACCACCCTGTAGGGGAGCCAAAGGCAAGGAACCCTCTAGAGGGTTCCACCCCTAGAGGTGCCATAGGACAATTCCCTTGGCTAAAGGTATCTTAGGAAGGATCCCCAAAAAGAAAGTAGTAGTATGAAGCATATAAGCAATCAGTAGTTGTGAGACATAGTACTAGATAAAGCATCAGGTAGCTTGATAACATAATGGGATGGCAAGTTAGCAATGGCATGGGTTTGATTGGTTGCAAGAGAATGAGGGGACCTCCTAAGTAGAGAGGGAATGGCAATAGGGACACCATCCCCCTCCATCCAACAGCGGATCCTGCCTAGAAACTAGGGGACACTATGCTAACTAACAGTTCTGACCTGAGACACAGAGGAGAGAAAAAAAACCCTTTGAGGAAGAAATCTCTGAGGATCCAAGGCCTAGGTAGCCTTCCCTCCAGGCTTGGGATATTTTATTTAGTGACGGCTCTGCTGCTGCGATTTGGAAATCCAATTAATGGGAGGAGGAAAAGATTCCAATTTGGAGGGAACTCTCACTCTATCCTTTTAACAGGAAAGCCGTGGAAGGTTGTGAGATAGTAGCTCTGCAATCACCACTCCAAGGTGGGAGGAGGAGAGTAACGACCACTGAGACACTCATCCAGCCTACTGATCTAAAAAAAAAAAAAAAACCTAGGTGAACCAGAGGTGGTCGTAGGGAGAATACGGTGAAGATGGCTTGCTAGGGAATCACTAAAGCCAATGGACAAAAGTTATAGTGGAAACCACTAGAGCTAAAGGAAATTACTGTAACCTCCCTTCATGGCTTTGTCATAAATTCTATAACTTGAGGTGTCATCGGTACAGTTGATGACTGAAGGTCCACCTCGAGTGAGGACATTCCCAGCTATGGGCCAGGTGAGAAGGACCCTGCCCCAAGCTTTGCATACTCAAGCTGTGGATTCTAGGCACAGAGTGAGACCATTGGCTGCGGGGGAACGCTGCACCAGAATGGTATGGCTGGCATGCCCCAGGGACTGATGAGGAGCTGAATGAGCATTGAGTGCTGAGACCTTGCAGAGGGCAGATGGCAGGGAGCATTGAGCAATGATGTCATGAGCAGGAGTGGATCTCAATGTAGTTCAGTAAGGCAGGGTAGTTCAATAGGGCAGGGTAACAATAGCCAAACCTGCAAGTAGGTCAGTAAGCAATAGGAATAGTCAGATCTGCACTTAGAATCTGCAAAATATAGTAGCAATGGTGGGGCATGAACTTAAGTGGGAGATGCAGCACCATGATAGAGGGGCAAGCCAGCCAGGCATTCAAAACAGCCAATGAAAGTGACAAATACTCTTAGGATTTTTGGTGGTGGAGGGAGGATTTAGAACATCAGTAATTAGCCACATGGGACCACAACTCCCCAAACACTTCCAAGTCCCCACTGTAGGAAAAACAAGAAAGTGACGGAAGGGGTCAAGAACCACATGCAGATATTAAAGCTAGTTTACAGCATCAGCAGTAACTTAGCTGACCTCATGAGTATAACAGCAGTGTACAAACAGGGAATAGCATCAGCTATGAGTGGTAGTATTCTATAAGCATGGAATGGAGGGAAGCACAATGCTCTAAAAGCAGCTATGACCATGTGGGAGTTAGATTAAGCTGAGAAAGCATGATTGAGCTGCATAGCAAGGGTTCAGAGGGAGCCTGAATCAGGTGAAAAAAGATTAGGTGTGTAACGTGGGGAGCAGCTTTAGTTTGAGTAGAACACAGGAACTGATTGCAATAGCAGTGTGAATAACTAAAAGCAAGTAGCTTGAGCTCTAAATGAGCAAAATGGTAGGAGCTTAGAAACCAAATCCCCCAAAAAACAAAACAAAACAAAACAAAACTAAGGTACACAAACACAGAAAAAATAGGGAAGGAACAAAAGGAAGCACACAGCCAGAGACAAAATACAAACCAGAAGCAGAAGAACAAAACACAGAAGTCCAGCAGAGCAGAAGAACAAAACACAGAAGTCCAGCAGAAAGAAGCACCAAGGCGGGGGGGGGGGTAGGCTCCAGCCAGCTACAGAGGACAAAAGGACAGAGCCTCAGGCTGGTAAAGAAAAAGTGCTTCAGAAGGAGGCTGAGGGGGGAACTGCTTATATAGCTCAGGAAGTGGGAGTGGCTGGCTGCTTGTCCATCAAACCATAGGCGGAGCCTTCCAAGTAAAAGAGAGAAGTAACCAAAATGGCCATCTCATCTGTCCCTCTGCCATCTCAGTAGATGTACCCATCATGTGATTTGCTATAGTTATTACATATTTATGTACACTGTAAGTTGTGTATGTATTATGATCCTAGTATTGAGAAGAAGAAACATTCCCCATGGTGGAAACATCCTAGAATCCAAGGCTGTATGGTTGAGCATCTCCCATCAGGTATAGTACAGTATTGTTCGTTGTCTTGATAAATACTACACCCTCTAATGTTACTCACATTTCAAAAAATGTGATGTTATTTTCTTTAACAAAAAAATGTAAACTACCATTTAAGGTCTGTGAGCTAGATTTTCAAAACTACTGCCACAAGACTTATGGCAGAATTTCTGCCACAACTGCAGCACTTAAATGCACCCAGAAATGTTCTATTGCTTCTCTAATTCTTGGGTGCATTTATGACACTTTCTGAATTTTGCAGTAAAAATGTTACATGCCTCAGTTTTTGACACCTGCATCAGTTTTGTTCATAACTTGTGGCACTTGTAGTAAAATGTAGATCACCTTTCATGCAGTCTAAGAGATATGTCCAAAGTAGCATAATTGTGCTAAAAAGATAACATAAATCTCTGAAATCCAGCCTGTAACTTCTCCTTAAAGGGAAACAGTCAACACAATGGGTCCCTTATTCAAGTGTGGGTCTGGTCCCAACGCACACGTTGTGTGCAGAAATATTTCTGTTTACTTACTGTTTCCTATAGCATTGTAGATTTATCAAATTAACTTTGCTAAGTTCTATGCTGACCTCTTCTTTTACTACAAATCCCAGAATGCCTTGTAGCTGACATCAGAGTAGTAGGCTACAGTGGTAGATTCAATATGTTGCCTTCATGTACTTCTTTCCTAGATGCATCCATTTCCATTCCTCAGCACTGAAGTTTATCTGTCATTTCTAGGCCCACATCCTGAGTTTGTCCAGATCCTTCTGCATTTTGTCTGTCATCTGTCGTGCTGTAGCTACCCTTTGTATACTGTATAAATGTGTGAAACAGTTGCTCACACTAGGTAAACTTTACTTTAAACCCTCTTAATGCCATATATAGACAATTTATGTTATATAGTTTTTTGTTTGTTTTTAACATACAATAATATCACATTTTAACATGTACTTAAGTGAGTATTGAATCCAAAGGTTCATTAGGACTGTATTCACAAAACACACTGAGACATTCAGAATTTATGTTAGTGGTGCTTTCTGCTCAAAGGGTTCTTATCTTATTCTGGTGACATTTGACCTTGGAAGGCTTCTCAGCTAAAAGCAAACTGGTGAAATCTGGTTCAACTGATTTAAACTTCAGTTATGGTTTAAATGAGTATTTTAAACCAATGAGAATTCTTTCTGGTTTTTTTTTATTATCTGGGTGTTAATAGTATGTGATTTTCTAAATAACTGCCATAAGCTTCCGAGGCAGGACTTGGTTAGTCCGAAAGCTTAAGCACTTTGTTCTTTTTGCAACATATATGTTGGTCTAATAAAAGGTATCAAACCATTTGCTTCTGGATCATGCTATGTCAAATGATCCTGGCAGTACATATCCTAAAAATATATTTATGGCAGTCATTGCTAGGGCAGCTACAAGAGGCACAGCAGCTCTTAGTGGGCCTGCCACCATTTCCAAATAGTATACCAATAGCAGGCATTGCTCAGGCAGCTACGACAGGTACAGCTGTTCTTAGCAAACCTGCTCCTGTCTCCAAAAATTATACCTATAGCAGGCATTTCTGAGGAAGGTACAAGAGGTGCAGCTGCTCTGAGTGAGGCTGCTGCTGTTTCCAAAAATTATACCCATGGTGGGCATCAAAGTTAAATAATATAAAACTGATGATTGACAAATGAAAACTAAGAGTAGTGTGGCACATGTGGCTGGCATGGTGGCAGCAGTGATGGTTCTGTTTGTTTCATACACAACCTAGTCATCATATTCAGTATCACTGTTTGCAGGCTGCTGTTCTTGTTTAGGGTCAGAATCGCATAATTTAGTGTTTGGGACAATTGGGAAATTGTCAGCATTCATTTTGAAAACTGCAAGCAATTTCACATTTACAGGACTTATCAGTGTTCTTTGGTTAGTGACTATTCCACCAGCTGCACTAAATATGCATTCTTAATGTACGCTTGAAGGTGGACAATTGAGGTACATCATTGCAAGATATGCTAGATCTAGCCATATTGTTCTCTTTTTTTTCCAATAGAATAATGGATCTTCCTTGAGGCCAATCACACTATGGTCTGCAAAACACTCCAGGATCATTGTGCTGCACGAGATGGTTACTAGGCTGGCAGATGAACCAGCTGCACTTTCTTTATAGGATACTAGTACATGTTGTTGCAGGTGACTCAAAAGTGATTTGCCTTTCTGACCCTCAACATAAGATGCCCGGGAAGTAGCAGTAGATGTCCTTTCCCTCACTGATGATACTGGTAATTGTGAAGAATTGATAAATGTGCTATTGTTTGCACCAGAGGTGCACTCTGATGGTTTGGCAGGGTTTGACTGTTGTACATCAGTTAATGGTGTTGGTGGGGTAATGTCACATTTGGTTAGCAGAAGATCTCTCCAATACTCAATGTCTTCCCCTGCAGGAAGGATGGCTTCAGTGTTCCATTAAAGCAGGGATCTAGCAATGTAGCCAACACATTGGTGTCATTCTTAAACATGGCATTTATTCTCTGATCAGTCAACAGTCTGAGACTCAAGTCATCTGTCAGCATAATATAAGTGTTGTTTTCTTTTGACTAAAAGTCTTTCTTTATGTCATCAAGGAAAATGTGGAGAAATCTTATTTGAGGAAGAATTTGACTCAGAGTTACATTGTCCTCACTGATATCATGTGTGGCAGCCTCAAATGGCTTCAGTAAGGTGACCAAAGATTCAAGTAGAGTCCAGCTGCTGGAACTTAGCATGATGTTTACTTAATCCATTTGACTCTGCATGATGTAGTCATGTACAGCTTTTTTCTGATCAAGAAGCCTTTCAACATGTAAAATGTTAAATTCCAGTGGGTTGGAACTTCCTGCATTAATATGTGAAGTGGTAAGTTGTTTGACCTCTGCAACCCCTTCAGGATTGTTTGCGCTTTCACAGAGTGGCTGAAATGCCCACATATTTTCCTAGCAAGACCTAACAGGTTTTCAACATTTCTGTTTCCATTTAAGAAACTATGGTTGAGAAGATTTAAACAATGTGCAAAACAAGGTAAGTATTGGTAGTTGCCATCTCTAACTGCTTTGACTATGTTGGCACCATTATCTGACACTATGAATCCTGGAGATAAGGAATATGGAGTAAGCCATTTCTGGAATTGTTGTTCCAGCTCCTGCAAAAGTGGTGACACATGATACAGCCTCTTTCCTACTACTTACAGTAGAGTGGGGATTATTACTTTCTGACTGAAAACTTTCCCAATAAGCTGTAACAGTCATGTAGTCAATTGTTTGGTTGCTGGTCCATATATCTGTGGTTATGTGAACTTGCTTCACCTCAGAGAGTTTCAACTGCTTAATGACTGCAATACACACCAAGTCATACAACAGTAGAACAGCCTTTTCTGAGAAATATGTTGGACAGGAAATGGTGTACCATGATTCAATCTGGTTCATGAAATTGAGGAAACCTTTTTGGGTAACAAGAGCACAAGGGAGTTGACAATCGGCCAACAGTTCTGCAATTGCTCTGTTTAACACATTGGCACGTTGGCTGCTTGTGGTTAAATTTTGAGGTCCTCACAATATTTTCTTTTAATATTAGTTGATGAGAATAATGAGATATTTCTAATTTTGGGGGGAATGTATTTTCCAAACTTATCTCATGTGGAGTACTACTTTGGGATTTTGCAATACTTGATGTATCAGAAGAAAAAATCTATGTTTGGGAAGACTGCAAGGACACATCAAGTCATTCAGTGTCAGTTCCTGCTTCAAGTTCACTGTTACCATGGTCACCACCTCCACTACTGACCATACCAACTACATTCTTTGCCCAGCCCCACTCATTTGGGTGTTAGTCTTTGCATGTCATGTCATATCATTACTGATATTTCAAAGTTTCCCACTTTGCCACCACAACTGATGTTCTTTTTGCACAAACTGCTTACAGCTCGAGAGTTGTCTGCAGGGTCAATATAAAATAAATTCCACACAAAAGATTTACCTTTTGTGTTTTTACTATGGTTCCTAGCACTATGTCTTGTACAGTCAAGGGATCTGAAAGAAACCCTGCATTGCCATTTCCTCAATAAGATGAATTGTTCTCATTCATATTCATCTTATTATTCTTATGTTCAGCAGATGATTTTTTTCCTGCACTTGCCTCTCATGCCTTACAGTGGCATCCTCCCCTACCCGCCTCATCGAAACTACAGACCTCATTGCTACAAGATTCAGAAGAACTGGAAGTGCTGTCATCATCATGTGGGACATAGCCTAGGCTATCCCATTCCCAGTGTCCACTATCACTGCCATCTCTATCAGCATTTGTTGCCTCAGCATCTGAGCTTATGTTTGAGAAGGCTACTAAAGCAGCATGCAAGGAGGCAGCCTCCTCGAATATAAGCTCAGATGCTGAGGCAATGAATGCTGATAGAGATGGCAGTGATACTGGACACTGGGAATGGGATAGCCTAGGCTATGTCCCACATGATGATGACAACACTGCACCATCATCCACCTCCTCAACCGATAGGATGACCCCCTGATTCCCCCTCCCCTCCTGAAATTGTTTCAGTCCCCAACCCTGATCCCCACTCCCTTTACTCCTTCAGAAGGTTTTTACTTTATTATTATTATTTTTTTAATAAGTTTTTGCTGCGATTTAGTAGCAGTCTGCAGAGCAAGCACCCAATTCCTTCCACTCCCTCCAGAGTACAGGTAGTATCTGCACAATGGGCTCACAGCAGAAGGAGTACAGACACCACTGACCAATCAGGTTGTCATCCTTGTGTCATGTGCTCCTAATTATACTGTGAGCTTGTAACAGACCCCCACAGGCTGCCCTTTCATGCCTGTTTCTAGCCTGGGAAGTCCTGGCAGGAGTCCCAGGACCCCATAGGCTGCCTGTAATGCCTGTTTAAAACATGACCCATTACTGGAGCTGTGCAGAATGTGAAAATTCTGAATCTGTGGAATTTCAGTGTAATTTTTAAAAAATCAGTGAAATTTCATGGAATTTTGTCAGAATTTCATGGAATTTTTAAAATGTAGGTATCTGGTTATAACTCAGCTGCTGTTCAAGCTAGTACTCTGTAAATTAGCATATATACTCTTTGGGACAATGGTCACTAATGTACCTAACATCATAAAAATCAGATGGACAGTTTCAAAATTATAGGTGCTCAAATGTTGTCATTTTATTGTTTGAGCAAAATGTTATGAACATTTTTATCTGCATATCCCATAACCAAATATTGAGTCATGAATCTTAAATTTGGCATTATTTCTTGATGATAAGTGTTCTAACAATGTGCCAGACTTCATGACCATATGATGCACCGTTTCAAAATTATATGTGCTCAAAATCTGTCGTTTATTTTTTTTCAGGAAATTTCATGAAAACATTTCATCTGCATATAACTCAGGCACCTTTGGAGCTAGACGTGTAAATTAGTACAGATAACATTGTAGTAATGCTTATAGAATAACTTAAATATGGAGTGAATTAGATAAGAGATTTTTAAGTTACAGAGGTTCAAAATGCTACTATGTAAATATTTGCAAAACTTTGTGAAAACTATCAAAAATGTGTATGTTTGTAAGTTCTCTGCTCTTGCATGCATAGAGTTAACATTTGACATGCATATCCATAGTCAGCGTTTTCTGGTGTCTAACACAACTGGATAAATTGGTTAAGCAGTTTCAATTTTGCAGAAGAAAAAAATGATTAGTAACGTTCTCACATATTTATGATAGCATATACTGCAGATGAAGCATCCATAATTTTGTTTTGTGGAATTTAACATTAACAATGCAAATATCACTACTTCATTTGATAAGCTTGGCTGAATTTCTTGCAGTCCGGATGTTTCTTTTTGGGTGACTATCCCCTCCCTTCTTCACTTTTGGCATAGCCAGATTGACTTATAGTAGTGGAACTACTGATCCCACTGATATCCTCTTTGTTCTTTACAGTGACAGGCTCTCTTAAAACATGAGTCACCTACTCCTTTTCCTATCAACCTACCCTGTTGGAATAGCAAAAATTATTTCATCCTGCTGCCCAAAACATTGTCTTCCCCAACTACATCTTTTTCAGTACCTCTAAGTCCTAGACTTGCATGTACACCAGACTCCCTGGATCATACATTTACTGGATGTGATCCTTAAATATCCTGCATTCAGGTTGGAATTGTTGGCACTATGCTTTCTTGCTCCAACCTGGGGGTTTACCACTGTTGTGCTACCCAGCTCAGCTGTCCATTTCTTGGTGAAACTGTGTGTCTAAGTCCAGAACCTAGTGACCCTCAGTGCTATATGCCTCTTATACCACTATCCTTTAAATAGAATCCCTAGATAAGGCTGAGTGAAATAAGAAAATTCCAGGTTTATGGAATTTTTCATGAAATTCTACAATTTTCACAAAGACTCACGAGATTTGACTTTAAGTACAGATGTTATTTTGCAATTTCTCACAGCAAGCAATTAATAAAACTGGCACACACAATCTCCTTGTAAGGTCTAAGAACCTACCAATTTAATGGTATTGCATTCTCTAATTTTAAAGTTTCAGGGATTTATAAATTTGTAGTTTACATTCTTGCAAAATTAAATTATTTTAATTCAATCCTATTTTAAGTTGCAAATAGGAACTTTTTCCAGAAATGGTCATGTGGTATAGTAGTTTAAATGTTTCAACTCTGGTTAAATTTGGATATGTAGTTTTAAAATTACAGGGAACTAACCGAAATTCAAATTTTGGCAACATGTTTGGCAGGCTATAACTCAGTCCCATTTAAAGCTAGAACTCTGAAGCTACGTGCATATACAAATGTACTGATAACCTGTATACCTGTCAATTTTTTTAGCATTTCAATGAATACTATGAAAATTATACTACAATTACAGAAATCCAAATTTTGGCAAACTATTTGGCTACATATAACTCAGCTCCTAATGAAGGTTGAGACTTAAAATGTGCATATACACATTCTATATGCTTCTCTAAATCCTGATATTGTTGAGAAATTTGGATAAGAAATTTAAAAATTATCTCAAAATAACTGAAAATTTAATTTTGATTAAATGTTTTGCCACCCATACATCTGCCCCTTTCAATCTACAACTCTGATATTTGGCACACTCTTGTAATCCATGGGATACTGTGTACATGCCAAATATGGTGTTATTTGGACCCGTACTTTTAAAATGACAATGAAATAACTGAAATTTAAAATTTTGCGAAATTCCATGGAATGTTTGCTAACATTCCATGGAATTCCACTGAATCGGAATGGTCATTCCGCAGGTGTTCTGTGGGAATAATTTTATATACTGCACAGCTCTTCCCATTACCCATTACTTGTTACCCAAGTCAAAACTACCCAACCCGTTTAGTACACTGTTATGTTGGGTAGGGTAGTAAACTACCTGAACTACCCTACCCATCTAAAAATCACCAGTACCCAACCTACCCAATCTAGGAACCCAACAGGTAGCCCATGCAGGACCAGGGTTGAGTTCCACATTGCCTGTAAGGAGGAGAAGCAGGGTAAAGAGGCAAAGAATGGGGTAGGACTTATATCCCCTTAGTTGGGGAGAGGGAGGAGGTGGGGAGAAACAGTGAAGGGACAGGATGGAATGGTGTAGTAACTCAAGGATAAGAGATGAGAAGGAAGTAAACTAGGATTGACAGGGAAGGAGGGAAGTGAGGAAAAAGGGAGGGGAGGAAGGGTAAATGAGGAAGGAAAGATGAGGGGAAGGGGAAGGGCTTTGAGAAGGAAGAGGAGTAGGTAGAAAGCAGAGGAGCAGAACAGAGAGCATGGTGAGCAAGTAGACTGAGAACTGTAAAGAGGAACTTTTTCAGACACTAGCAAAAACACCAGTACATAGGCAACTGTTGACTATGAAGCAGTTGAAAACAGCAAGTGAATAGTATTAAATCTACAGTGTGCAGGCTTAACAGAGACAATAATAAGATGGAACCCTGGAGTCATGTAACATATAGGATAAAGTATGGGTCGGGGTGTGTAACGAGAAGTTTACACGCACCTGAGGGGTTAGATGCTACATAAACCCTGACAGCGAAACTCGAGGAGTTTCTGCATAATATCTTACCCTGAAGATGTGTGTAAACTTTGAGATTACACACAGTGACCCATATTTTATTTTATATAATTGCTGGGTTCCTTTTTTTTTTGCCTCAGCAATTGTACAAAATAAAAACTTGATGTGTGGCCGCAGTCTGATAAAGCTACAGTGCTGGGCCGAGGTAGCCTTTTTTTATTTATTTAAAAGCTTTTTTTTTATCTTGTGGGCAGCTGCCAACTGAAGTCCTAGGGCTGGATATTCAAAAGGATGTGTCATGCGCAAGCCCGAAATTGCGCCATTCTGCGATATTCAGCAGGAGGCAGTTGCGCCACTGAAAACAGGCTGAGCAACAGCGCAATGCAAATGAATGCATGCTGAACTGGAGGGGTAGGAACCATGCATAAACTGCACAGCCCGATATTCAGCCGGGCTGTGCAGAGTTGTGCAGGCGCAACCCACAACCTGCGCCTGCACAACTTTGAGCCAAAAAAAGGTGAGTCGAGGGCCACCCACAGGTGAGCTGCTGCTTTGCAGGGTGCAACACAGCAGCTGCCACCCGTGGCTGGCCCTCAACCCACACCTGCCCCCCTGCAGCCCGATCATGGGCAAAGAATATCCCACCACCACCCCACTAGCCCGGTCCGGGCATAGCGTAAATTCCCCCACACCAGCCTGATTGCGAGCAGCAAAGTGTCTCCGCCCAACATATCCCTGGTGGTCCAGTGGACGAACATCCCGATCATGGGATGGAGTGTACAAACAACCCCCAAAACATCCCTGGTGCCTAGTGTCCTCCACCCCACCCACCCACCCACGAAGCCTCCCCACCCGCTCCCCGCAGGCCGGCGGGCAACAGCATCCACCAGCCTGCCCACCCGCTGCCGCCGACTGACTGCCGGTGAGACTGCATGCCCATTGGTGCAGAGCAAGAGCCAATGGTGTGCAGCCATACCATAAGTGCAGTCAGATTTGTGAATGAATACATTCATTCATTCACAAAACTGGACTGTTCTTGTACGGTATGGCTGCACGCCCATTGGCTCTTGCTTTGCACCACCGGGCATGCAGCCCTACCGCAGTCAGTCGAGGGCGGCGGGCGGCAGGCGGGTGGATGCTGCTGCCCGCCGCCACGGGGAGCGGGTGGGAGGCTTCGGGTGGTGGGGTGGGTCTACACCAGGGCACCAGGGATGTTTGGGGGTTGTTTGCACACCCATCCCACCATCGGGATGTTCGGTCCACTGGACCACCAGGGATACAATCGGGAGGTGTGGGGGTTGTTAATACACAATCCCGCGATCGGGATGTTCGGTCCACAGGACCACCAGGGATACGTTCGGGGGGGAGCCACATTGCTGCCCGCGATCGGGCTGGTGGGGATTAACCATGCCCGCGATCGGGCCAAGTGGGGATGGTGGTGTGATTATACACTGTTTCGCCCGCCGATCGGCTGCAGGGGCGCCGGTCTCGATGGCTGCTGCCTGGCAGGTGCCAGGCGCAAGTCCTCGATCGCGCACCTGCATGCTAATGGCATGCAAATGAGGCCATAATCAGATGCAAATGTCCCCCCTGTGCCTTGCATGAATTATGGCCCCATTTGCATGTCACCTTGAATATGGGATTTGATGATGGCGCAATGGTACTGCACCACCGCAAGTTGAATGCTCCACTCTGACCACTTGCGGTGGCACAAGTTCCACTGCACCATGTACAGTGGCTGTGGCGGGGGTGATATTCAAAGGAGTTGCTCAATGGTGCAACTCCTTTGAATATCGCTCTGGTCACACCCCTGTGCAACTATTTTGTGCAGCGCAAGGGCTTGCGCCACAAAATAGCGCAGTTTGAATATCCAGCCCCTAGTGCCTAGATTTATTTTTTTTTATTTCTTACTACCAAGTCCAGGGTGGTGGTTTAGTGCCCAGTTCGGTGAACAGTAAGCAGCCAGGAAGGAAGGAAGGAAGGAACTGTGGTAGGCATATGCGCAGTGCGAGGGAAACCATGCATGTGTTTGCTGTAATAAACACTCCTTTATTACTGCAAATTACACCACAGTTTCCCTATAGGAAAAAAGGGAAACCGGTAATTATAATGACAATTACCTGAGTTTAGCAAGGTGTCAGAGTGAACAGCAGGCAACAGCAAATAGACATGCAAATGGTGAAAGCAGCTGAATAAAATGTGCACTGCAATAATATTGAAGCAAAAGTCAGAAATAAGGCTATACCCAGATATGGGGTAGCTAGAATACCTGAGTTAGCAAGGTAGCAAACAGTCACTTTTGTGAGTAGAGAAGTCTCTTGGTGCAGTAGGTTAGTACAGTCTGAGAAATAACCCCAAATAGGATATGGAGCAGAACATTACAGTTCTATGATTCTCTGCAGGAAATGCTTAAAGAGTATAGGGAAAGGGAAAGGGGAAATTGTTGAACCAGGAATGGCACACTAAGCCAGAGCTTGTGTCCTCATGAGACCTGGGAGCACAAGGAAGTTTAGTGACTTTCTTAGGGTTATACAGTATGCAAGTGGAGGCTGATGGGATTCAAACCCAAATCTCCTGTTTTGTAGCTCATTGCCCTTAACCACTATGATATACTGCCTCCTCTAAGGCTGATTACTTCACCCCCCCCCCAAGCACCAAACAATATGAAGTTAGACAGTGGTCGTGTTAGTGGGGGGGGGGCTCTTCTTCAGTGCCTCTACCCCTCAGAACCCCACTGCAGGTGGTCCAGGACGGAAAGTGACATCCAACAAAACCAGTGTACTAAAATAGCTGTGTAGAGATGCTGCCTGAACAAGAGACAAAGAAGCAGAGCAGTACTAGAATCAGGAAGCCCCAAGGTGTCTCAATCAGTGGGTAACTGGGTGTGTGAGGTACCCTGCTACTCCAACTCGTTCAAGAGAAGGGGGAAGCACTCTTCCACCCATTATAGCCCAAGGTAACCACAATTAAGACCCTCAAGTGCAATCTGGTGAGGTAGATGAGTACTGGAAACAGTGCTGTCAACATGCACATTTTTAAGGAGGCAGTATAGCACAGTGGTTTAAGGCTCTGAGCTGCAAACCTGCAGACCTGGGTTTGAATCCCATAGCCCCCACTACATACTGTGACCCTGAGCAAGTCACTTAACTTCCTTGTGCTCCCAGGTTGCACCTGTAAACAAGCTTTCAGCTTGGTGTGTCTCTCTTGAGGAAAAAAAACAAAAATGTCAGTAACAAAGTACTTTGCCAACAAACATCATATTAGGTGAGCTACTTCAGGGAATGCATGTCCAGATATGTAATATACTGTAAAACTAGTTATTTTCATTCAAAGTAATTTTAGCGCAAACACAAATACAACCATAATTACTGAAATTTAATTTAGCACTAAGTCATTACAACCACATTCATTATAATGGGAAAACTGCAAATTGGTACAGATTTATTTTCACTCATTAGTGCTTCAGTGAAAAGAGTCAAAATTATTTAACAGTGAAAATGTCACGTTTTACAGTAATGTCTTGTCCAAGAGAACAAGACTCAAATGATGAAAAAACAGTCAAATCCAGAGGGACTGATGAATTGCTGAGGCCCAATAAACTGTTGCTACTGTAGACCAAAGACACTAAATGTGTTAAATTCCTGACAGTGATGAACTGTGGCTTGGGGCATATGTAGGATGTGAAAACCCTTCGTCAGTATCTTCCCTTTGTTCTGCAGAATGATTGTGAATAGCCCTCTGAGACGAGTACAGTTCCTTTAGGAGCAGGTCAGATGAAAATGTGGATTCAGTACAAGACACAGCATCTCAGAGCTTGCCAAGCTTAGTTGCTGGACTTGTTTTGCTAGGAATGGCTTCCAGAAAGTTGATTTATGATGAAAATGCTGCTACCTGGTGGTGAAGTTTTGTAGAAATTCAGTCCAGGAGAGTTTCACAGATGTTATGTGTAGGACTGCCATAGTTACTCCAAGAAGAAAAACATGAAAATCCACAAACACCAAGCTACTGTCACAAACACACAAAGCCATCCACACAGACCAAGGAGGCGGAGATAAGGTTAAATAATACTTCCTCACATCCTTTTTAAACCTGCCACCATTAACCTCCACTTGTGACCCATTGTCCTAGCTCCTCTGTTCCTGGTAAATAACTCCTCACAGTCCACCTTGTTAAAGGAGTAGTACAGTCAGAATTTGCAAAAACATATGTTGTGCAGAATGTTTTAATTTGTGTGTGTAGTCCTAGTATGTCCTTCCCACTGTCTGCTATTAGGAGTTTTTTTCTAAATAAGCCTGCTAGTTTTGTTGTAGTTTTATGGCCACTGGGGAATCTCCATCTCAGCAAGTTTTATTCCTTTTCTTGTTCCTACAATGCCTCTTGTCCCATGTGACAGTGATGTATCCAGGACCATGGATGCAGCAAGGACTGGTTTAGAGTTAATTTACTACAGAAGAACTGTGATATTAAGTAACTTTCCTTATCCAGTGAGGACTAATTGCTACATTTACAGTTTAGAAAATACTTGAGGACTAATTGAGTGGGTTATTCTGAAAGAAAACAGATAGAGTCTTTACTAATTCTAGCATTGATGATCTGGGGTGATTTGTGTGCTTTTTATGGCTGTGTATAATTGTATGAAATGAAATGTTTTAAAAGCAAAACATTTACTCCTGCTGGCTAGACCTGACACACACATAGAAAACAAAAATATTGAAGTAGAGCATTCATTGGGGGACAGAACATCAGGCTCCTATCTCTAGTACTTGCTGACTCATTGGTCGCGGATGCATCACTGTCACATGGTACAGTATGCATTGTAAGAAAAAGAAGAGCAATAAACCTTGCTGAGATGGAGATCCCCAGGGGCCATAAAACTATGCCAGGACTACACAAAGAAATCAAAATACTCTGCACATATGTTTTTGCAAATGTTGACTGTACTGCTCCTTTAATTCCTTTCAGAACGTACTTGTTTGGCTCCCTTCCCTCCTACCTATCTCCTCTCCCTCTCCACCCCCTCCTCTTACTTCCTATGCTCAAGGAACACCTGCACCTTCTATATTCCTCATCCTCACTCATACTCTGGTGAAGATGCTATCTCCTACCTACTTCCCTCCCTTTGGAACCTGCTCCACTCTCCAGTCCATCTAGCCCCCTCTCAACTATCCCTAAAACACCTACTAATGCTCACTTCTCCCCTTCCATGTTCCTGTCACCCCCAAACTCCTCTGTTCCCTTTCTCTCCTCCGCTTGCTTCCAATCTCCCTTAGCAGAGGTTCCTACTTTCCTGGTGTTCTCACCAGTAGCACAAGTGGTAGACAAGAAGTACAGGAACTCGGCCATTGGCAAATATGAGATGCAGAATGAAGATCCTCAATCTGAAGGATAGCTGTGTCAAGACACATCTATCTGTTTAGACACTAGTAGATTCAGTTAGAGATATTGAAATATTTCTAGCAAAATAGCACTGTTGAACAAATCAAATGTTGTTATGGAAACCCTGATTTCAGGTCACAGGCCCAGAAACTGTCATTATGTTGCTGGTTTAAGAATTTCAGTTCCAGTGACAGTGGGAAGGAGTACAGGAACTCCATTCCTGCTGTGAGAAAGGTACAGGAACTGAGTTTCTGTGCGTTCTTATTCACTTTCATCACTGGTCCTCACACTCCTGCCCCTCAGCCCCACTCTCATGGGAGGGCTCATCTCACCCTAACTCAGCTTCTAAATCTTGTGCTGCCTACTCTTGTATAATTGCGAGTAACCTGTGTATCCCACTGTTTTAAATTGTTAGATTGTTATCAATTGAGCTTTTGCACTTGTAACTGCTGTTATTGCACTTCTTATGTTTGTAACTACCTGCCTGCCTACCTACTCCCCTAGTCCTCTCCCCCCAGGTCACACCTGGAAACAAGTCTCGGTTCAATGTGCCTTTCCCAGTTACCAAACCTTCAAATAAATAAATAAAACTTGAAAGTCTCTATCACATCCCCCTTTCTCTTCTACTTTTGAGTGAATATATGTTTAGTACCTTTAGCCGATCCTCATCGGATCTGCCCTCCTGGTCTGAATTGTCTTGGTCATCTTACATTGTACCTTCTCTAACCTGTCCCTGTCCTTTTTAAGTGGGGACTCCAGAACTGGGCACAGTACTCCAGGTGTGGCCTCAACAGTGACATACACAGTGGCAACTGTACCTCCTGCCTTCTACTGTTGAACCCTCTCCTGATGCGCCCCATCATCCTGTTAGACTTGCTGAAGGCCCTGTTACATTGGCTTATTTGTTTAAGAGAGTCACTAATGATGGCGCCTAGGTCCCTTTCCTCTGATGTTGTGTCCAGCTTAACCCACCATCCAAGACTCTGTTCTGGGGTTTTTGTTCCTGAAGTGCATAACTTTGTGGCACTGAATTGCAGCAGGTGGACCTTGGACCAATTTTCCAGTCTTTGCATGCAGGTCTGCCTAATGTCATCTGCAAATATACACAATCTGCCCTGTGTTCCCTCTCCTATATTGCTGATAAACATATTGAAGAGGACTGAGCCCAGAACAGAACCATGTGGTGCTCCAGTCATGACCTCTCTTTCCACTAATCTGACCCCATTCACCACAACTCCCTGATGCCTCACTTCCAACCAATTCCCTACCAACCTTACTATTTCCTTAACTGTTCTAAGATCTTCCATCTTCTTCAGCAACCTCTGACATGGAACCAAGCTGAATGCCTTGCTGAAGTCATAAGTAAATCTACAGCATGGCTCTGATCAACTACCTTCATTACCCAGTCAAAGAATACTATCAGGTTATTCTGGCAAGACCTCCCTGTCAAGAATTCATGCTGCTTACTATACTGAAGTCTGTTTTCCTCCAAGTATTCCACTAGATCTTCTTTGACTAGTGACTCCATTAGTTTTCTTATCACAGAGGTAAGGCTGAAGGGTCTATAGTTTCCTGGCTGCTCCTTGTTCCTTCCCTTGTGCAAAGAAGCCTTGCCCATCATCATCCAGGTCCTGGGAACCACCCTTTGCTGCATAGAGCTATTGAATAGTCACACAAGGGGTTCGACTAACACTGATACCAATTCCCTTACCACCCTCAGAAGCATCTAATCTGGCCCCAGGGCCTTGTTTACCTTCAGGGCTGTTAGCCCTTTTTTGAATCTTTTGCGAGGACATTTCTGCAGTTTCATTTTTGGGACCCCTCTAACAGGTTCCTTTATGCTGCTCTACAGCAAGGAGCCATCAGTCTTCCTAGTGAATACTGAGCAGAAGTAGTCATTTAGCACAGTTGCTATCTACCCATCCTCCTTTATTATCCTGCCCCCCTCATTAGCCTGACAGTTTCTCCTCCAATCTATCTTTTGTCTCCTATGCATCAAAAGAACTGTTTTCCCCTCCCTTGACCCCCTCTGCAGTTCACAGCTCTGTGTCTGCCTCTGTGATCCAAGCTGTCCTATTGCCTCTCTAGTGTTCTCTTCCCATTCTTCATCCCCCTGCTTTTTTTCTACCTTATAAATGCCCTGGTTTTAGCCCTCACTGCCTCTCTGACCCTTTCAGAGAACCCAAAGGGTCTCTTGTATTTGTTTCTCTTGATAACTGCTTTTGTGCATGTTTTTGTTGCCTCAAGAATGGCCCTTTTTATAACCGCCTATATTTCCTCCACTCCTGTGATGCTGTCTACCCCACCTAACCTGTCCAGCAAACATAGAAACATAGACATAGAAACCTAGACTTTGATGACAGATAAGGACAGCTTGGCCCACCTAGTCTGCCCATTTCCCTACCTACAGGATAAGCCGCAGATCCTAATTAACCAAGAGCCTATTTCTTCCAACCCCCCACAAGAATTGCCTTATGTCTGTCCCATGTATTCTTTAATTCTCCTGCAGTTTTAGACCCCACAACCTCCTCAGGAAGGCTGTTCCATGCATCCACTACCCTCTCTGTGAAAAAATACTTCCTCACATTGCCCCTGAACCGCCCCCCCATCTTTAAATTGTGTCCCCTTGTTCTTGCACGTCCTTTTTTCTGAAAGATGCTACCCTCTTGGACTTTGTTGATTCCACTGAGGTACTTAAACATTTCTATCATGTCCCCCCTCCCTCCTTTCCTCAAGGGTATACATATTAAGCTCTTTTAGTCTCTCCTCATATGGCTTCTCTTGCAGACCCTGCACCATTCTAGTTGCCTTCCTCTGGACTGCCTCTATCCTATCTATATCTTTGCAGAGATTGGGTCTCCAGAACTGGACGCAGTACTCCAGATGGGGTTTCAACAACTGTCTGTACAGAGGGATAACAACTTCCTGTTTTCTGCTGGTGATGCCTCTCCCTATGCATCCCAGTATACTCCCAGCTCTCCCTACTGCCTTCTCACATTGCTTGCTAACCTTAAGGTCATCTGATATGATTACCCCCAGGTCCCTTTCCCTTTTTTGTTTTTGTTACTACCCCCCATTGTGTAATCTTCCCCTGGGTTTTTGTTTCCCAGGTGCATTATTGCACTTCTTTGCATTGAATCCTAGCTGCCATACTTCCGACCATTCCTCCAACCTTGCCAAGTCCCTTCTCATCCTTTCCACACCTCCTTGTGTATCAACCCTGTTGCAGATCTTTGTGTCATCTGCAAAGAGGCATACTTTTCCTTCCACTCTCTGCAATGTTACTTATAAAGACATTAAAAGGACTGGACCAGTACTGAACCCTGCGGTACCCACTGGTAACCCCTCTTTCTTCAGAGTGGACTCCATTTACAATTACCTTCTGTGTCCTGTTGTCCAGCCAATGTTTTACCCAGGCTACCACCCTGGGACCCACTCCCAGGCTGGTTAATTTGACTATTAATCTTTTGTGTGGGACTGTGTCAAATGCCTTGCTATAGTCTAGGTAGGCCATGTCCACAGCCCCTCCCTGGTCTACTATTTTGGTCACCCAGTCAAAGAAATCTATTAGATTCATCTGACATGACCTTCCCACTGTGAACCCATGCTGCCTTGGGTCCTGTGCTCCACTGGCCTCTAGGTACTCAACAGTTCTTTCCTTCAGAGGCGATTCCATCACATTCCCTACCACAGAGGTCAAACTGACAGGTCTGTAGTTTCCTGACTCTGTCTTGGTCCCACTTTTGTGAAGGGGAATCACATCCACCTTCCTCCAGTCCTCGGGTACCACACCATCCTCCCATGATTTGTTAAAAAGGGTAGTCAGTGGTTTCACTAGTTCTCTCCTTAATTCTTTTAGAATTCTGGGTTGAATTAGATCAGGCCCCATTACTTTGTCCACCTTCAGTTTTAGGAGTTCTTTCAGAACCCTTTCTTCTGTGAAAGGACTGGGATTGGCCCCCCTATCCAGAATGCTTCTGTTAATTGGATTAGACACCTCCCCCTCCTCTTTTGTGAATACTGAGCAGTAATATTCATTCAGTATCCCTGCTTTTTCACTATCCCCCTCTGCCCACCCACCGTTCATTCTATTCAGCCTCACTATCCCTCCCTTTGTCTTTCTACGCTCCCTGATGTACCTATAAAAGGTTTTATCCCACTTCTTAACTGAGTTGGCTATCCTTTCCTCAGTTTGGGCCTTTGCTATTCTGACTTCCCTCACTGCTTCCTTCTGCCATAACTGGTACAGCTCTCCATCCTGTTCCTTCTGTGTTTCCTTATACTTCCTGAATGCTATCTTCTTCTCCCTGACTTTCTCTGCCACCTCTTTTGAGAACCATAGTGGCTTTTTCTTCTATTTGGATTTGTTTATTTGCTGTACACAAAGGCTTGTTGCCTCTGTGATGGCAGTTTTGATGATTCCCCATTGTTGCTCCACCCCTCCTTCTAGCATGTTTGCTAGTGCTTTTCTGAGGCACTCTCCCATCTTGCCAAAGTCAGCCCTCCTGAAGTCCAGTACCCCCACTTTTATGTGGCTTGACTCTGTAGCTGAGTTTAATGTGAACCAAACTGTTTGATGGTCACTTGTTCCCAGATGGCAACCCACTTCTAGATCTGAGATCCTCTCATTGTCCCCATTTGACAGTATGAGGTCTAAGATTGCTCCCTCATGAGTGGGTTTCGAAACTAGCTGTCTGAGGCATGCCACCTGTAGGGCATCAAGAATGGCCCTGCTCTTGGATGTGGTTGCAGCAAGTGTTCTCCAGTTAACATCTGGCATATTCAGGTCCCCCATCAACAGTATCTCCCCTTTCTCTGCCATCCTAAGAATGCCTTTTATCATATCCTTGTCCATTCCCTCCCCCTGACCTGGGGGTCTGTATACTACTCCTGTGTGGATTGTGGTGCCACTTCCAGTCTCCAAGGTGACCCACAGTGTCTCCTCTCCTCCCTGTTTACTCTTTTATTCAGTTGCTTTTATCTCTTCCTTTACATAGAGAGCTACTCCTCCCCTTCTTCTCCCCTCCCTGTTTCTCCTGTAGGTTACGTACCCTGGTATGTTAACATCCCAGTCATGGTTCTCTGTGTACCATGTTTCTGTGACTGCTATGATATCCAGGCATTCCTCTTCCATCAAGGCCACCAGTTCAGGGAGTTTGTTGCCCAGGCTATGGGCATTGGTAATCATTATCCTCCATTTCCTGATGGCCTTACTCCTTTTTGCCCCATCCCTGTCGTTCTTGCCTTTGTCACTTTCTCCATTTAACCCTGCCCTTCTCCCTATCAACATCTCTATGTTGGTGTTTACTGCACTTACTACCATGACTTTTTGGGGGCTAGGATTTCCCTGCTCCTTTCCAGTGCCTCCCCTTGGCTAGTTTAAATACTTGCCAATGAAGAATTTAAACCTATCACCTAGGATCCTGGTTCCCCTCCTGGACAGATGCAGCCCATCATGCCAGTATAGGCTTGCATCACTCCAGGTGGACCCCCAGTCCCCAATGAAGCCAAATCCCTGAGCTCTGCACCAGTTTTTCAACCACTGATTGAATTCCATGGTGTGAAGCACCCTAGCCTCTCATACACCATAGACAGGCAGCACCTCTGAAAAGGTTACCATGCATGCTACTTGTCTAAGGCCCCTCCCCAATTCCACAAACTCTTCCTGCACTGCTCTGATCCCTTTCTTAGCCAGGTCCCACATATGGTTGAAATTCACCCACCTGAAGTCTAACACATAGGCCTTAGTTGAGGGCTTACAGTTGACCTGAGTCACCTCTAACCATATAGTATTGTGCTCTCTGGTCCACAATTATTCCCTGACCATGTTCCCTGACCCATACTCCACCTACTCTTTCCAAATTAGTGAGCACCATACTCTTTCCAAGTTAGTGAGTACTACATCTAGAATGGCTGACTGTCTAGTGCGATCCCTGACCTATTGTACCAACATGCAGTCCTGCAAGACATCATGTACGGCCTGGTGTTTGGTGCTTCTGGCCTTTTGGATGTCCCAGTCAATTTCTGGCAGGTTGAGATCTCCCACTATTGCAACCTCCCCCTTTGTGCCCCTCCTTATGACACAACCCATTTCCTTATCTCTCTCTTTCCCCTGCCATGCTGGCCTGTAAACCATCATATGCAAGTCTTCCTACCTAACAACTCTGTGAGCTGAACTCACAATGATTCTACCTCACCTTTTCCCCCAATGGTTGCCTTCTCTATTGCCACAATCCCTTCTCTGATGCATATGGCCACCCCTCCACCTTTACTCATCCCTCTATCATGCCTATTTAGTATTTAGCCTGGGATCGCTATGTCCCAGTCATGGTTCACACTGGCTGATGAGTGACCATATGCTACCTGGAATACCCCCAGAACCATCAAGAGTGTGTGCTTACACTGGTAGGTGGGGGAACTGTAGAAAGAAATCCCACTGGCAGCAGGATGATGAGCAAGGCCTGACAACACCCACATCCACTGGGTAGTCCAACAGTACAGGCCTACAGGGACAACATCAAGTAATCTGTATTTACCAGAGTATGCCAAAAAGGAGGCAGATGAAAATGGAAGCCCACCTGGGTCAAGCCAGTAGGGCAAGGTGCCATGGTTCATGGCAGCACCAATCTAACTAGTAAGAGACCCTGGAGGGGAGCTTATGGCAAGACACCACCTGAAGACAAGAACAATTGTAATAAACAGATAAAAAAAGTCATCATCCAGGCCATGGTAGAGAATATTTTGTTAAATGACAATATAGAAAGCCAGAACTGATTTGGAACAACAATGTATATTACAAAATATTTAATCTGAGTAGAGATGCCAGTAAATAACACTAATGAAACAAATGAGAGAAACAAATAATGTGAATAACAGTGAATGTGTTTGGCAAACATACATAATACAACAAGCTATGGTGTATTATGGATACTGTTACTGTGTACTATAGTGATGTGAACAGAAACATACAGAGGCTAAATCCTTTCAGTGTGAATTAATTTATGGGACGTAAGCTGGGGTTTACTGCATTCATTAAAAATAATGTACTATAAACAGCTTAAGCTGGTTCAGTTTTAGTTGTTTTGCATCTTATCCTGCCCCCCACCCAAAGACAAGTCTGCAAATAGGCGATATTGTGTAAGGGGGGAAGGGGAAAATTCTTTAACCAGGAAAGGCACACTAAGCCACAGCTTGTTTCCAGGTGTGACCTGGGAGCAAAGGAAGTTAAGTGCCTTGCTCAGGATCACACAGTATGCAAGTGGGGGCTTATGGGAAGACTACTTTCCTGGTTAATGAAGAGAGAGAAAGAAAGAAAGAAAGAAAGAAAGAAAGAAAGAAAGAAAGAAAGAAAGAAAGAAAGAAAGAAAGAAAGAAAGAAAAAGAAAACACTGTGATGAGTACTACAAATAGTTTAAACATATGCAGGGAGCTCAGTGCAAATTAATAGATCTAGTTTGGGTTATAAAAAAATGTTTAAAGGCAGAACAGAGATGAACTGCATTAAGGTTTTTTTTTTACATAAAAAGTCAGTGTAAAATTTAAATGTAAGAAGTAGCATTTGCCAGCTGCTTGAAATCTGGTTTAGGTCTTTAGCATTACATGTTTGACTATGAGTGTGGTTTGTAACTGCATTCTAGATGACAGCACTTTTGCTCTTCTATGAGAAAGTCAGTTGAAGAGCATGAAAATGGCTCCATTTTAATGCAGGGTTTTATTTATTTGTTTATTTTATACCTCCCTCCAGACTGCTGCACTCCTACCCAAGCACATCCCTGTAATAGTCATCCCTTGTAAACTACTTCTGGCTCACCGTCAGCTCCGTTCTATCCAAGTATTTACTCTCCTTGAATTGCTCTTACTTGTTTCTTTGTTGTACCTATACTCCTCTGCAACTAAATGCTGTACCAAAACACCTAATGAATTGCTCTGAACCTGTTTCCTTGTTGTACCTGTACTACTCTGTAACTAAATGCTGTACCAATACTTCTCTGTAATCTAATACAGAACCTGTTTACCTCTGTAACTAAACCCGGGTCGCCCCTGAAAAAGGGACCTTCGGGCTCAGTGGGCCTACCTGGTTACTAAAATTGAATAAATAAATAAAATAAATAAATATTTTATTTATTAATGATATCGGAATTACAAACCTTTGAGTCAGAGACTCATTTACAAAGGCTCCATGTCAAAGTAGTACAAAATGAATGAGATACAGCAAGGGAACAGACATACAATGAGAATCAAGGTTCCTATACAGGGTAGAAGCTAAGTAGTACAAACATTTACAATAGTTTTCAAGATTCCTATAAAGAGTAATAGCTAGGGTAGTCACAGATAGTTTCAGCAATAGATATTAGCAATAACATAACCTAACAATATAGATCTGGAGCCACAGAGGGATAATATTCAAGCCATGGTAGGGAGGCAAAAACCAAAATGGGGTGCAAAGCAGGAAAATTGTCCCTTGTCAAGGGGTAGGCAGCAGTAGCACCAGTAGGCATTGGACCAAGGGATGAGCGGGAGGATGGTAGCTAATGGCAGTCACAGCTGTGGGAGGTGAGCATATGGTGCCAGAGCGAGGTCTTGAAAAGCCCAAGCCTACTTTCAGATGTGATGGTAGCGGGGAGGGAGGTAAACCAGGATGGGGCTCTATATAAGAAGGACCTCTGGGCCAAGGAATCTGGGCACATGGAGAGAGGGTTTGGAGGAGCTACAGGTGGAGTGCATAAGGGGAGAGGGCCAGATAAGCGAGGACAGGCTGGGGGAGCCATATCCACAAGAATTTTCTTGGCAAAGAGGCAGGTCTGATACAGCAGTCTCTCCTCACAGTTGAGAATGTTTGCCAAATAGTAGAGATTGAAGGTGTGGGTAAGCCTAGAACTACTTGTGAGGAGGCAGCAGGCTTTGCTGAGGGACATTTTGTTTCTGTGTAGGGCAGTGTTATCTACAGCCCCATAAACCAGGAGCCCGTAGTCAATGAGGGATAGGACAGAGGATGTAATGGCAAACCTAAGGACTTTGGGGGAGACAGTCTCTGTGTCGGTAGAGTAGGCTGATAAGAGAGTTAATGGTGGAGCAAAGGATATGGATGTGGTTGTAGAAAGATAGCGCAGGGTCAAAGATTATACCAAGGTATTTGAAGGATTTTACTTGGTCAAGGGGGAAGAGGTTACTGGACCGGACTAGAAGAATGGAATCTTTGTGTCTGCTCCGAGTATGGGAGAAGAGCATGATCTTTGTCTTTTTGTAATTAAGTACAAGTCTACAGTCAATGAACCAGGTTTCAGCCTGGGTAAAGGAGTACTGGAGGGCATTTTGAAGGGAGATTGGGTCAGGATGGGTGTAGAAAAGGACTGTGTCATTGGCATACAGTAGTAATCTTTTGGGGCAGGCTTTGGGGAGGGAATTAAGGTAAAGGCTAAACAGTATTTACCCCAGGATTAAGCCCTGGGGTACCCCAGAGAGGACTGAGTGGCAACCAGAGAGGGTGCCATTTATTTTCATGGACTGGGAGTGGGATGAGGGGTAGTTTGCAAACCAGACATTTACACCCTGGGAGAAACCTAATTGGAATAGAGTGAACAGTAGGAGGGGATGGCTGACAGTATCAAAAGCTTTTGACAGGTCTAAGGATACCGTGCCAGCTAGTTGCCTGCTGTAGAGAGCAGAGTGAATGTAGCTGGAGAATTCAATGAGGGAAGTGGAGGTGCTGTGGCCCTGGTGGAAAGCATGTTGCTTCTTGCAGAGGAGGTTATCTTCTTTAAGGATTTTGAGAGGGGGGAAGGATGGAAATAGGTCTGTAGTTCCAAGGGGAGGTGTGGTCACCACAGTTGTGGATGGGGGTAATGACTGTAGTTTTCCAGGCGGAGGGGAACTGACTGAGGCAGAGGGAGTGGTTAAGGAGGTTTGTAAGAGGGGAGAGTACTACGTCAAGGACCAGATGTACAGTAGTAGTTTGAGGACCAGCCAGTCATTACTGTACCTGGAGCCATTTAGGACTTTAAGGAGGTAGGGCTTGGCTTCTTGCATTGAGAGGGCATGGATAGAGAAGGATGGGTGAGGGAGGGAGTGGGGTGGAGGGGCAGGAATGGGGTTGAAAAAGTTAGGTGGGAGTACTAAGTTGAGATCAGAAAAGGTGTGGTTGAGGGCATCAGCGATGCACTGCAGATCAGTGGTAATGGAACCATTGATGTTGAGCTTGGACGGGGGAGGGGATAAGGGTTTTCCATTGAGTTCCTTGATGTCCCAGAATTTGTGGGACGAGCCCCAGGAGGAAGAGAGGGACAACCTGTAGTAGTCAGCTTTTGCTTTACAGATGGCCCAGGTACATTTATTTTTAGCAGCCTGATAGTCTTGCCTATCAGTGGGCTTACCAGAGTCAAGGGATCTATGCCAGAGGTTGTCCCGGTGGCGCATTTGGTCTAGTAAGGGTTGGGTGACCCAAGGAGTGCCAGGGTCTTTAATCACAAGTTTTGCAATAGGAGCAAATATGTCACAGGCTGAGTTGAAGGAATGGTTGAAATAACTGAGGGCAGTGTCAATGTTGGGAGCTAGGTTAATAGGTGTCCAGTCCCAGCAAGCGAGGTGGTCTTTAAGTTGACCTGGCTTGCCGAGTCTGAGGCGTTGCTGGAAGAAAATTCTTGGGGGTAGTTTTTGTACCTTACAAGACCAGAAGAAGATTACAGGGGAGTGGCCACTCAGTGCATTGGTGAGCACTGTGGTATCAAAGACTTTATGGGGTTGATTAGATAGAACAATATCAAGTAGAGTGGCGGAGCCATTGGATGGATTGGTTCAGGTTGGATGGGTGACCATTTGGGAAAGATCAAGGGCAGCAATAGCATCTTTGGATTGGGTGGCAGATCTAGACAGCCAATTGATGTTAAGGTCACAAAGTGTAATTTGTTCAGATTTAGATGGGAGCTGCTAGAGGTGCTCGAGTAGGGATTGGAGTGCGAGTTTCTGGTGACGTGGGGGAATGTAGGCAGCAGTGATAATCAGTGGGACCCTGGGTGTGCCAGGGAAGACTTTGCATGAGAGGGCTTGGGCACCATGTGCCAGGTGGGGGGTGTCTTTGAAGAGAGTCACGGAGGTAAATGGCACAACCACCCCCACACGTCCCGACTCTATCTTCAGTGAAGAAGGTGTATCCAGGAAGAGCTATGAAGGAGTCAGTGGTAGATATTGAGAGCCATGTTTCAACAACCACCAAGACATCAGGTTGGTGCTGTGCCATCCAGCCTTGCAGTCTGGTAAACTTTTTTTGAAGGCTGCAGATATTCACTGTGGCGATACGAAGCCCCACTGCCAGGATGGAATGGTGGGGGTTGGCAGTGGGGAGTCCTGGGTTAGGATGTATGTTACCTGATAACAGGAGGAGAAGGGAGATTAATCTGAAAAGTGCCAGGGGGAGCCTATGACGGTAGGGAACAGAGGCATGGGAGGATGTTTGTGCAGGGTGGGAGATAGGAATGGGAAGGGCACGGAGGATAGTGGCCATAAACAGGGGAGGCCAGCTGGAGTCCGGGAAAGAAGTAACCGGGAGTGGGGAGTATACGGGGGGATGCAGGGGCGGTGAAGTGGTAATAGTGGGGGAGTGGTGCAGGTATTGAAAGGGGCCAGGGTGATGGTGGCCAGAGAGGAATGATGAGTGGGAAGGGAGAGCAGAGGGGGCAGGGAGGGCAGGAAGGAGAAGGAGAAAGAGTGTCAAAAGGGTAAGGAGGATAGTCATGTTAGGGGTGAAAAGGAGCAGTCAGTGAGGGCTACAAGGGAGAAGAGAGGTCACTAGTGAAGAGGCAGCCCAGATGGTGCAGTGGAAGGGTCACAGACTATGGTACTGAGGGTGCAGGGTTCAAATCCTGGGAGAGGGAATTGAACTGGGTGGGAAAAGGGTAGAGAAAGTGGAGTGAGAGCCTAAAAAAGAGGACAAATTATTCTGTAAACAGAATTTCCTTGGAAGTTTAAAAATAAAAAGGTAGTATTAAATGCCTGCTGCAAATAGAGTTAGAATTGACGTTCCAACTATGGATCTTCTTCAGGAATTATCTACAAGAGATGCAGTGTAGTTTAACTCTGCCAGTGAAGTTGGGGTGAAGTCATCCACTCTGCGTCGCTACACACTATGCAAAGTTCCCATAGAATTACACTATTTCACCTTATAATGAGTTTGCCCCCATTATGACTTTGCATTAAGGTAACTTCACGTTCACTTCGCATTAGTTTCTGTTGAACGTGAAGTGAGTCAAAACAGCCCACAGATCACATGTGTTACAGTCTGCCAGTCACATGGCTCAGGCAGGAAGTTAATCAGGCAAGACAGTGAAATACTTTCACTTTCACCTTACCTAGTGTTGGGTAAAGAGGTTTTGTGAGAGTGGAAACATCTGGTCACAGGTGGGCAGTGCACCCACCTTGCAAACCACCACCGTGCACAGTGGGAGGCCAAGGTTGCCGAACAGGGATGGAATGCACCTGCCGTCCCTGCTGGGCAACAGGTGGCAGCACGGCCTCCACCTGCATGTGGGGTCAAGTGTGGTCAGGCCATGGAGCAAGTGGCTGCTCCAGAACCTGCAGGAGATGCTGGCAACCCCCCTAGAATGCCTGCCACACAGGCCGATTTGGGCCAGATGTGTAGTGAGTCGGGACACCTGAACAACAGGGTTGTGAACCTGGAGCAGCAGTTGGAGCACATTGAGGGTCACCAACTCCAAATTATGGCCATGCTCCAACTGCTACTCTCACAACATAACGTGGAGCATTAGTGTTTGTTTGTCCATGCATCCACCACCCTCTCCATGAAAAAATACTTCCTGATGTTGCTCCTGACCCCTCCCATCTTCAAATTTTGCCCCCTTTACATTGTTACATTGTCACGGGTTGATCTTGGGGCAATACTCATGCCATCAGCAACTTCACTAAAACCACCAGCAGGGACAACATCATCTCCAACCATCACTAAAACAACTGATTGTGCTGTGAAAAACATAGTCAGATAAATCCCTTTACTGGCATCAACTGTGCACTTATGCTGCGTACTACCATACCCATGGCCACTCTTGCCAGTCACAGCAGTGCCATGGCCAGAAACATCTTTGCATTCCACGTCTCTTTATAGGCATTATTTTGGATTACACAGAAAATTCACAACAAATTTAGATAGGAAGCCAGAAAACAAACTGTAGCTTACAGATGCAGACTGAGCCCTAAACAGATGCAAACGCACAGACAGACGGAGATTGTGCACTCAAGAGAAGGAACCACACAGGCACAACAACAACATCTTAACCAGTGGTCACACAAATCCCAAACTGGAAAAATAATACCTTTTGTGGGTGGTGAGGGAGCTGCAGTACCAGTCCACTACCTAGATAGAACGATGCAGTAAAAAATACCAAAGATGGATAACAGATTCAGAGTGCTGTGATTACTATATGGCACAATTAAATGTGTCTGACTTGATGGCATGCACACACTCTCACACACTACAGGTAATGCACAGAAAATGTAACAGTTCAGTACACTATACTGTATAACCAAATCTTTTAAACAGAATGAAAATATGCACTGCACCACAACAAACAGAAAATAATTATCAAAACTTACGTCAAGTATTACTGTGTGTACATAAACACACAAATACTAACACACACTACTAGTACAAAACAATTAGAAAGACTGCCTTTCTCTTGTGAATCTCACTCCACCACAGGTATGCCCCTCTCCCGAAGCATGCTTCAGCAGTGTCTGTCAGTACACAGACTGAATGTTCTAAGTTAACATTCAAAATGCACAGAAAAACAATCAACACTCGATGATCTAAGCACAGGAGGGCTTCCTACAATTGACGTACTAAATTTGGACCAAAATAATTGGATCAAAAGTGATTTTTTAAAGCTTTTTCGATGCCTTGATTCTCAGAGCTCTGAGAGCAAACTGTCTCCAGCTTTCCACTACACACACTATGCAGAACTGAGGCTGTGCAAGACAATATAGAGTCCATGTGACCTGCCATCCCATGAATCAATGCAAAATTTGCCTCAAATAGCAAAATAAAGGTGAAGTAAAGTGAAGTCCATTAAAATCAATGGGACTTTGTGTTAAAATTAAGGGAAGGCAGTAAAACAAGGTGAAGTAGCACAAAGCCCATAGGATTCAATGCACTTCATGATAAAAAATAAAGGAGGCGTAATACACTTTACATTGCGGAGCACTACACGAATTGGCAGTTAATACACAAAGTGCTCCATGTAGCAAAGTGAGAGCACTTTGCCCACCTCTAAAGCATTTTATAACAGCAGGGAAAGCCCATTCTCTTGCCAGTTTTAGAAGGAAGGGTAGGAAACCTCAGCAAGCCCTGGTTGGAAGCTGTTGTCCTCTAAGGGGCATGGGGGTGAGTAGTTCACTGAAATAGGGAGTCCCAGCATGTTCTTGGCTTTGTATGGCAATACAAAGATCTTAAAGACAATGTGCCACCTTATCGGAAGCCAGCTAAGAATATGCAGCAAGGGATGGTACAATTGGACCTACTAGTAGAGGTCAGCAGCCTAGCTGTCGTATTCAGCACCAGCTGCAGAAGGTACAACTTATCAAAAGTTAAGCCTTTGTAGAACACACTGCAGTAATCCAATCTGGATGAGACAAAGGCTTTTACTAGCATAGGCAGATCCACAAAATCATGTAAGGGATGTAGCCTGGTAATATTCCAAAGATGGTAAATGCAGTTCTTGATGGCTGCTGACACCTGAGATTCAAGAGATAGGTGCTCATCAAGAACTATTCCCAGACTGCAACTGGCCACACTGGTTCAAGCCTAACACCCCTTAAGAAGGAGCCTTGAGATACCCCTTTCAAGATCTCTGCTTCTTTGCACCTAATAGTTGAACTTTTCACTTTCCCAGATTACACACCAACCAGCTGGATATGATTGGAACCCAAATTGCTTCCCTACACCAATGTAACCACTGCATGTGATGGCCCAGGTTAGGGGCAAAGGACAGATAAAACTGAATATCATCTGCAAAGTAGTAAAAATCCATGTTGTACTGTCTTATTGAAGTGTCTCTTCTAGCTGAAGCAAATACACTGTAACCAACATGAGAGAGAGAGAGAAAGAGAGAGGACAGAGCCCTGAGGTTCTCACAGTCTAGGGCAAAGACTCTATCAGAATTCTACTGATTGCACCCTTTCTGCAAGGAAAGAATGGAACAATCCTAAAGCCTTCCTGACGAACCCTCCATATACCTTCAGTCCATCAAACAACTCCTGATGACAGATGGTGTCAAATGCAGTGGAAAGGTCTGAGAAAAAGGATGGACATGTCTCTTTGACCCCTCACTTGGAAGTATTGGAATCATTGCACAGCTTGACCAGGTCAATGTCAATGCCGTTTATGCAACATAAAATGTAATGGAATGACTCAAGGATGTTGCTGACCTTCAGGTGTTCCCCCAGCTGATCAGCATCCATCCGGTCAACAAACTAAGAATGGCAGGTTGAAGTATGGACTATGGTCTGCAAGATAGTCTGGATAGAGAGAGGGCTTCCTGAGCAAAGGACTCACCACCGCTTCCTTTATAAAAGCTAGAACATGACTCTCACCCAGCAAATCCTTGACAATTTGTGCAAACACTGAGACCCAAGCTTCTGCTTCAGCCTTGAGTAGCCAGATGGAAGCTGGGTCCATCTTGAAGGTGGTACATCTCAACTGGACAGAACTTGAGCCACAGTTGTCTTGTCCAGCCAGCAGAACTCAACCCAGGAACTTACAGCCCTTTGTGTTGCCCAGGTTTGAGCCATGCAGCATTTGACATTTGTGATGGAGAAAACCTAATTGCAGATGGCAACAACCTTGGCTTTGAAGAACAGGTTAAACTGGTTACACATCTCAATTAAACTAATCTTTTGCCCCCAGGCAGTATGATGGGACATTCAGTCCACAGTGTGGAGAAGTGTGACCAGCCTGTTCTTCTCAGCAGCTATGAGCCCAGAAATGAACCACCTTCTCTCCAAGAGCATATTTTCCTGGTAACCCATATAATGAACCTCCAGGACAAGCCTGTCTTCATGAACCCCATATATTCTCTTCCACTCTCTAGCCTGTGATTTAGCACCTTTAGCTGCTGAAGATCTGGGCAAAGTTAGGTATCAATTTAGCTCAAGGTCACTATCTATGAGCAAACTGTCACTAAAGAGCCCTGGGGCCCTGCCAAGACCCCATGTAGAACTCCACTGTGGCCCCAAAGCCTCTAGTGGAAACTTCAACCATGCCAGGGGCATTTACCAGACTTAGAAACATTAATGGATCCAGGTCCCTTTTAGAATGATAGTGGATAACCCTGCTGTTGAAAGTAATGTTTCTTTGACCCTGGCACTGAACTAGGCATTGCAGTGGTCCAACCAAATGATAGGATCCTTTAAACGCTCCTTATTCTCTAACCCCAGCAACAGCATAAGACCCATTGTGTAGCCACCTTGCACGTGTTACTGATATGACAACTTGCTTGAATTCTGCCCATCCATAACTTGGAGAAGTCTGATGGCAAAAGAATCTAAAGAGTCATCAATCCATGTATTGAAATTTCCAAGTACAATATGTCTTGAGGAGTTTGAAGCCAGGGTGGATATACTCTTAGGGAACTCTTACAGGAAGACTGCCTTATCCTAAGGGGGATTATAAACAAGAGCTAACCTGCAAATTCAAGCCACTCAGACAGTCAAGAGCCACCAACTTAAATGTCTTTGCATCATTGATGAGATATAGTACACTATACACTTCCATTCAACTTTAAACAAAATGGCTACTCCACCACCCCTGCACACCATTCTCAGGTGGTGTACCACAGAAAACCAAGGGAGATATGCTTTATTAGCCCAGGGAACAGATATATATTCAGTCATGTCTCCTTGGTGCTCATCAGGTCAACTTATGAATCTGATGTAACTTCCCTGATGACAGCAGTCTTATTCACCACTGACCTGGAATTGTGAAGTAATACCCAATCTGGAGGAGCTTGGCTAAATCTGACCCCTTTCTCTCATGCCCATGGCACTTCCAAGGAATGGGATGCAAGCTAAATATATTTCTGCCTCAATCCATCCTTTTTGGCACATGTTTTCCCCACCCACCTCACGAGCCCTTGTCCCTTTGCTAGATGCCAAAAGCCTAGCATTTCTTTTGCACACTGCTGTCAGCCTGCTGAAGCTGTTCATTAAAAGGGCACAACTGATTTACACCATCACAGAATAAAAAACAAATATAATCTGTTCCCAAATGTTGAAAGTGCTAAGAATCCCTTCCATTCTTTAAGCAGATCTTCTACAGAGTCTGAGCTTAAGGTAAGGGGACACCCATAGGGTCAAATCAGGTTTGCCTAATAGGGTAATATAGTGTGACTCCTCCAACCACACCCCAGTTCAGGAGATCCCAGCACAAATAGCATCCCAGCACATACAGCATCCAAGCACTGGGCCAACAGAACCGATAACTTGCATGAGAGCACTGTCCAGGGTTAAACGTCTACCCTGCAGAGTCAATACCCAGGATACCCCACCCCTCTTGGAACCCCAGGAAGGATGTGGAGTTACCCGTTGCTGGGGAAGGGACCCACTGCTGGAAGCAATTTTTTCAGTACAACTGGTGCAGGGGTGACTGCACCAGTCTCCAACTATACAGAATTCCCAACAGTAGCCTAACACCCAGATCTTAGTAAAGACCATTTGGACAACAGGCCACTGAAGTCCTGAAGGCCTACAGTAACAGTCCATTGGTTCAAGGCACATCCCAGAGAAAAGTCATAGAGTGGTAGCAGGGCACAAAATTGAATAGTTGTGTGTTTTGATCTTAACCTAAGCCCATCCATGAACTTGGGATCCAAAGTGCTGTGGTGTGCCCAAAGCAATGTCAGATGGAAAAGACACCATAAGGCTCAATCTACAAGTCCCAAAGAGTACAGTGCTCCCAATCCACAGATTAAGAAAAGTGTTCAAGTTAAAACCTGGGACACCTTACATTTCCAATAGAAGGAAAAAGCAGAGTTGACCACAACAAGTCACCAAGTACCCTGCTTTAAACCCTGATGAAGAAAGTAGAAAGAGTACTTTTACTCCAGGACTGATGATAAAATGACATTCATGCACATCCCTCTCTCTCTCCTGCAGCATCTCTCACTCTGCTTATGGAGGGAGGGAACAGGCACCAACCAAAAGCAGGAAATCTTTGTAGAAGACTATGACCCCAAGAAAAGTAATCATCTCACTGTGCCTACCAGTCAGCAGGAGACAACATAAACTCCAGGAAGGTTATTCTGCTGCCAACCCAAGCAGCAAGTCTACTGATCCACAAAATTCCATCTGATGAAGGCAAACCATAGGCATGCTAAAGTTGTTGACAGTTCTATTACTACTCTGAAGGAAAGCATGCCACCATCAGGTCAGATCCTCCAGGCAAAGCAGGCAACTGTCAAATTTAGAGAAAACCAAAGCCAGTCCAAATGGAGTCTGGCAGAAGTTGGTAAATACACCTTCAGGCCACAAAGTGATTCAGGAAAACTGAAAAAAAGATCAAGAGCGACCCACTGGTAAAAGCCCGAAGAACTGATGGCATCTGTACCAAATGGAAATCATGAAACTAAAACCACATTTCAGTGTAAGCATTACAAATCTAAAACTATACTATAGAAATTTAAAACTTAACCACTAATTTTTATTTAAAATGATATGGACGATTGAGGAGAATTTCTCAGCAGACTGACTGTAGGGTAATGTTTATTCAATGGCTTACGCAGCCAGTAAGTGTTACACTTGTGCAACTGTGTTACTTAGGTTTTGGCCGTTCATATTCTCTATTCCAGAGGAAGTACCACCCTGTAGGGGTACCAGAGACAATGAACCCTCTAGCGGGTTCCATCCCTAGTGGTGCCATAGGATGCTTCCCTTGGCTAAAGGTACCTTAGGAAGAATCCCCAAAAAGAAAGTAATAGTATGAAGCATATGGGCTACCCAAAAGGAAGCAGTAAGAAATGTATAAACAATCAGAAGTTCTAAGCCATGGTAATCAATTAGCATGAGGCAGCTTGATCACGTAATGAGATAGCAGGGTAGCCATGGCATGAGTCTGATGGGTTGCAAAAGGGGAGGAGGGGACTTCCTAAGGAGAGAAGGAATGGCAAGTGAGGGACACCAACCCCCTCCATCCAACAGCGGATCCTATATGGAGCTAGAAAATACTAACTAGATATTATGACCTTCGGCATGGAGAAGAGAAAAAAACCCCTTTGAGGAGGAAATCTCTGGGGGTCCAAGGCCTAAGTCGCCTTCTCTCCAGGCATGGGATAATTTCATTAGTGACGGCTCTATTTCAATTTGGAAGACCCAAAGAATAAGAATGGAAAATATTCCAGTTTAGATGGAAACTCTCACTCTGTCCTTCTAACAGGAATGCCATGGAGGGTTGTGAGATGGTAGCTCTGCAACCGCTGCTCAAAGGTGGGAGGAGGACAGTAATGACCACCAAGGCACTCTCCCAGCCTACCAATCTAGGAAACAGCCTAGGTGAACCAGAGGTGGTCATCAGGAGAATGCGATAAAGGTTCCATGCCAGGGAACTACTAAAGCCAATGGACAACCATTTTAGTGGAAACACTGGAGCTAAAGGAAATCGCTGTAACCTCCCTTCACAGATGAGTCATAAATTCTACAACTTGGGGTGCTGTCAGTATGGTTGATGACTAAAGATCCACTCGGAGTGAGGACATTCCCAGCTATGGGCCAGGTGAGAAGGACCCCGCCCCAAGCCTCGCATGCCCAAGCAGCGGACTCTAGGTGCAGAGCGAGACCGTCAGCTGCAGGAGAAACCCACACCAGAATGTTATGGCTGGCTTGCCCAGGGACTGCTGAGGAGCTGAATAAGCATTGACTGCTGAGACCTTGCAGAGGGCAGATGGCAGGGAGAAGTGACCAATGATGGAGTAATCAGGGGTTGATCTGGATGTAGTTCAGTAAAGCAGAGTAGTTGTTCAGGGAAACATAATGATAATTGGACCTGCACATAGGTCAGTAAGCAATAGGAATAGTCAGACCAACATATAGGTCTGCAAAACATAGTAGCAATTATGGGACATGAACGTAAACGGGGGCAGCATGATAGTGGGACAAGCCAGGCAGGCATTGAAAAATCCAAATCAAGGTGACAAATACTCTGAGGATTTTTGGCAGCGAAGGCAGGATGTAGAACAGAAATAATTAGCCACATGGGTCCATGACTCCCCAAACATTTCCCAATCCCCTCTGTAGGACAAACAAGAAAGTGATGGAAGGGTCGAGAACCACATGCAGATATTAAAGCTAGTTAACAGCATGAACAGGTGCTTTAGCTGACCTCAGAGTAGAACAGCAGTGTACAAAGAGGGAATAGCATCAGCTATAAGTGGTTGTAGTCTTTAAGCATGGAAGGAGAAAAGCACAATGTTGTGAAAACAGCTATGACCACTGGGGAAGTAAATCAAACAGGGAAAACATGATTGAACTGCACAGCAAGGTTCAGAGGGAGCTTGAATCAGGTGAAAACAATTGGGCTTGATAGCATGGGGAGCAAGTAGTCCTATAGCATGGGAAGCAGCATTGGGTTGTGTAAAAATACAAGTACTGGGTACAATAGCAATGACAGTAAGTAAAACACTAGCAAGGGCTGCTAAAAAAAAGAAGCCAAATGGCAGGAGCAAGCAAATGGTAGGACAAATGGTAACAGCTGAGAAACCATCCCCCCCCCCAAAAAAAGAAAACAAAACCAAGACACAAATATAGAATAAACAGGGAAGAAATAAAAGGAAGCACATGGTTGGAGTCAAAAATACAAACCAGAAGCAGAAGAACAAAACACAGAGTCCAGCAGAAAGAAGCAGTGGGGGGGGGGTCAGGTTAGGCCCCAGTCTGGCACAGAGTAAATGGATAGAGCCTCCAGCCAGCAAAGGAAAACTGCTTCAGAAGGAGGCTGAGGGGAACTGCTTATATAGCTCGGGAAGTGGGAGTGGCTGGCTGCTTGTCCATCGAACCATAGGCAGAGCCTTCCAATTGTGGTACTGTTCCTCAAGTTTGGGGAATCATTTTATGGATGGAATCAATGAGGGAGGATAAATCCATTTTTTTCAGCACAGCCATACACCAAGATCCTTAAAGTGGTGTACATCTTCAAGGGAGGACCATCTAGAGTCATGATACTAGGGGTTTTGAGAAGCCCAGTGACTTACAGTTTACAACCAAGGGTCACACAGACAGTTTTCTTGATGATTAGAGTACCATAGGTTCAAGAAGAATCACCTTTCATTGTGTCTGAAGTATCACTGTAGTGTCACTTCCAGCTCAGAGATTGACACCCCAGAAGCAAAAAGTACAGTGATATCCACATATGTACATATTAATATGCAAGGAGACACAGACTGATAGGAGGTTATTTGGATGAGATGATAAACCGCGGTCCCACCTGCCTGTTCAGGTGGATGTTAAAGATCCCACAACACTCCTGAAAAAGAGTAGGGGAATTTCTTGGGTATCCTGGCCAAATTTCCCTCCATTCACTAATAAAACCAACAGCTTAACTGGATTCAATATACTCCCCCCCCCACACACACACACACACACACGGGACAAGGCTGAAAATAGGCAGAATTGCCTAACCGTTGTTCCTGGTCAACAAAACTAAATAAACAAATTTAAGAAGATGGAGAACAGGATTTCTATTTTACTTACATGAAATTTTTTGATCAAAAAGGCACAATAGACTGTGGTCAAGACTGCAACAACAAATACAGTACACGTGGTCAAAAAAGGTGCAGTCATAACAGCGCCACACAGTTTTGCAGTTAGTATATCTAATCTAGCACGGTTTTGGACTATGCAGTTTTGTACTGATTGCACAGTGTACTTATTGACCACATGTTTTTTGACTGTGCATTCTTGACATAGTGCCTTGGCTGTGATAGCCCATTTCCATGTGTGTCTTGAGGAAGGGGAGGGTGGTTAAATGGACCTGTGTTGTTGATGGACAATGTTGGCCATGACAATGCAGAAACACCCCTACTATTGCTGAGAGAGCACTGTTGCTCTTGGCAGCAAGATGGTGGAGCTGGGACTTGACAGTGATGGAGGTGGAACTGCTGAGATGATGAGGAGATAACCCTCCTCTCCAACTAAAGTCGCCAGTAGGTTGATGGTTTTCCTATGTCTACAGAAATGTAAACTATGACTTCTGCTAGTAACGTAGAACAAGTAATGGATAGAGATGTGGAAGACACCTCTTTGAATACAAAAATGAAGGAAAAAAATAATTCCTGTTGTCCATCCTGGAGGAGGTGGACACTTTACTAGCTTCCAATTCAGGAAAGTCTGCACAACACGTATCTCTCAACCTCTCTGCATTAAAATGTGTAACACTGAGTCCCTGTTAGACTTTATACTGAGAATGGAAATACTGGGGTGGGGGCAACAATTTGGAACACCTGCAGGCTGATGGTCCCCTTGAACAGTGTCTAATAGAATGTACACCTCCAGAGGCTGTTTTAGGATAGTTGACCTTTTTAACAACCAAAAAACTAACTTAAAAAACATAGTTTGCTTAAGGTATGCAGGAGAGGGGTCTGGAGCAAACACCAGACAGACTAGGTAGGTAGGAAACTTCTCAAAGAGTCATGACATTTTAATGCTCTGAAATCTGTGCAGTCATACATAGCTCTGGTGATAGCAATTTGAAGTAAGTTTTAAAACTCCTGCCTCTCTGGAACATTTCTGGAACCAGTACAATCTGCTCAAATTGACTGAACTTGGGTATTTGTGTCAGGTCATTCCTCTTAAAGGGGAAGTAAACATTGCAGGGCTCACACAAATTGTGAAAGTGCAAGAGAAGACCATTCGAACGATATATTAGGCTTAGCTATAGGTTTCAGGAGTCCTGAGATATGAATATCAAATTATCTGTAAATGGAAACAAAACAGCACCCATTTCATATAATCTTGCAACAGGAAGTGATGTCACTGAGGGGCAAGTTCTATGTTGTTAATTATAACTTGCTCCTCAGTGACATCACTTTCTGTCTCAGGATCCCATGAAATGGCTGTGCCTTGTTTTGATTTACAAAGTATTTAGATATCCATATCTCAGGACTCTTGACACCTACAATGAAGTTCCATACCTCATTTGAAATATTTATTTATGGGCTTTCACAATTTGAGAGACCCCTGCAATGTTTACTTCCCCTTTAACAAGCCAGCTTTGTGTAACAATCTTACTTAAGGTTGAGGGACCTAATGTTTTTGATATCCATTACTGGCTAGCACAATGATGTGAAGTGCTTAGCTATCCAGAACATGTCATGGATGAAAAAACATATTTTCACTGGGGTGTGGTGTTTTCATGTCCGGCTCAGACATACCAACACTGGGCTGAGTCACCTACCAAATAGTTTCTTTTAGGTAAAGACAGAGCTTTGTGTTTTAACCCCAGCCAACCCACAGCACATTTGAGATGTGGCTCTCCTGAACACTTCATCAGTGCTTGTGACAAAGTCAGATGCACACTTTGTCTAGATCATGGTCATGCAAATACATTCTGCCCTAATGATCTTAGGTGTAATCTTTGCGAGGGAGAAGGACATTCTTACAGAATGTGTCCTTGGACAACCCACAATAGAAAAGACCATCCCGACCAGAATGATTTGTTTAATTATACTCAGAAAGAAAAAGTTGTAAGATCTGAAAACATGAAAAGTAGAGAACAACACAGAAGGGACCCCCAACACACACACACTTTCACATCCCCAAGAGGCCCCTACCTGCCTTCTCAGATACTACAACTATAGCTGCTCCTGACCCTGTTGTGCAGCCTTTTCTGAAATCAGCAGCATGTGACCAAGTTCTTACCCCCTCAGAAAATGTTCCAGTGACTGCCACAATACCAGCACCTGCTCCAGAGCCCCCAGCAGAGGAATTGACTACTGCCTTGGCCACAGAAAGTACTCAAATAACCACAGTAATAGAAGAACTAATGCTCTCCCTGTACTTATTATGGTAGTAGCTAGGATACATTCTCCAAGAACCCTTCCTACTAAACTCAAAGTCACCAGAAGAGGCTCTCAATCCTTTGAAGTAGTTTTTGAAAACAAATATGAGATTCTCTCAAAGGGTTGTTACTGAGGTGACTCAGAGGACTCAGGACAAGGCTGGATATGAATTGTCCTTCACCATTTCTTCCCAGAAAGGGATTTCTTCTGACACAGAAGAAGGCACTGCAGGAAAAGCAAGAACCAGGAAATGAAAGACTAAATCATGGTCTAAGAGGCATTTGAAAATAAAATTAAATGCAGGTCTTCTCGTTTATTTTTCTCCTCAGAATGACCATCACGGCTATGTTAAGGGATACCTTCATGACTACTAATAGTTTAAAATCCAAATCACAAACTGCTTACTTTCTTAACTTCAAAAGATCTTTTGTTCAATATTTTTTTTTCAAACTACCAGATTTAAATCTTTATCTGATTTGGCTCAAGAACAAAAGTCTTGACAGTGGAGCCTTTTGTATTGGTCCTTTGTAGTAGCAGTTCAAATTTATTATTCGGCTAAGAAGCCATTACAATATAATACAAAATCACAACACATACAAAGTTTCCATAAAAATATGTAACATAAAATATCATTAATAACACATTTTAGATGTGCTAAGTGGATGTACCTTGCAAATCAGAACAAATTATTTCCAGATCAATTCTCTAATTCCAAACCAGCATATGTGTTAGGTCGCATTTTTCATTTCCTTATCTCCAAAAGACTATTCTGAGAACTTTTCTGAACTATCTGATTATTCTATATCTAAACAGATATTAAATCAGTTTATCATTCTAAAATGGGACAGAATATAGTAATTATAGCAAATTACACTAAGTCAGATTACTCTGACCCACAGAGTTCATCCTGCGAAATCATATAGCAAGCCATCAATGCCCACCTGGAAACCAGCTGGACACAGATCTATGGTTTAGTGCCAGAGGGAAAATTACATGGGAAACATGGTGCAGAACACCCCGTGGACAGGCTACGGCCACTGCCATGTCACTCACCATACTATCGATGCCCAACACTCAGAACTTCTGGAACCACTGAGAGTGGGCAATTGGCTCCGCCCTCCTCGGACCCCCCTTACACAGGCTGTCTCTACTTTCTCCTCCAAAAGGTGCCAAAACCCCAAAATTTATAATCTTAGACACCAACATTGACAACCAACCTGTGGAGCTCCCACTGGTGTACAAAGTTAAATTTAACTGTTTAATTATGAGACCCAAACCAGGATCTACCATGTACAAAACATATACACACCCCACGAGGGGAGTGGGGGGTTACATCTCTCCCCTGCCTTAAATGTTCACTGTCCTCAGTGAGTATTTACACCAGCTACCTCGCCAGTGAATAATGGACAAGTATGTGCACTCCCTCACTGCACCCAATGACTTAGCTCCTCTGGCAGCACCTCTGTGATGGTGGATTCACTACCATCCCCATTAAACTACGGGACCTAAATACTGGTGCCCTAACCATTTGTCTCTCTGGTGATCCACCACCTGCAACACTCCAGACATACTGCCGGGCAAAACAGGGTGGCATCTCAGCCCTATACTCACACTATCCCAAACCGCTATTCTAAATGCTGCCCACCTACCTAACATTTGCCATGCTGCCAAGCCATGTCCCAAACATTATACCATAACAATATAGCACAGCATATCAATTCACACTATTGCAAACATTTTGGAAAGAGCATATAAAGATGAACAAACAAGAAACATGGAACAATAATTTATGCAGCCTGAATCAGTAACATGGTACCCCGCTCCCCCATTCAGCACTGAGGTGCAGAGTCCAGTTCAAAATATAAATGTCCTGATGCCCAAAAGTCTCTGCGATTACTTTAAAATAAACAGATAAAAAAGAAGAAAGGGTTGCTCTCACCCATTGACTACTGACAGTCTGGTTAGTGCCAAACTTTAGATCCATAAAAGGGGAATCACCTCCGGGGGAGGAACAGGAGCATAACCGGAGTATATGGATAACACTGAGGAATGCCAAGGAGAGTCCCACAAGCCACCACAGTCACTTCATTGCCTGGCAAAATAATATCGGGATTCAGCTTGGTGGTTGCTTGTCTGAACGAGTCCAGTCCACTTACAAAGTGCTTGGTTTGTTTCCCGCCTAGGTCCTGCACTACCGCAAAAGTTTTAAGAATGGTAAGTCCCTCATAGACGTGCTGGGAATACATTCCCTTAGCAATACACTGTATCTCCTGCAGATCCATATTGGAACTTGTTGGACCTAACTTATATTTTATATACAGCTTGTTAAGGGTGTCCCAATACACACAATCTTGGCAGTTCTCCTCAATAATGTCCCATATCTGTTCGGGCTGGTATGGGTACACGTATTGGGGGTAGTCCTGCCATATCTTCCTCCGGATAATCTTCTCAGCCTGTGACCACTCAGGCAGACTTCTCACTATGGTCCTTGGGGCCTGACTGTCTGGCAGCCACACCCCTTCTCATTATCCTCACACCTGAGGATCTCCGCCCTGGACCCCTTCATACTTCTCATGCTTCGTATGGCTTTTAGCAGACAGGCTGGGTCGATCCTTCCAAGGGGTCAGATACACAGATTCCTAATGGGACAGAATGCCCCTCTCCAAGTCGTCATCACTAAGATCAGCCGCTCCCTCCACAGGCTGGTCTACAGGCTCAGAGTCACTTGCTTGTCTACTTCAGCAGGGGGCCACTGGCTTCTGTTGGCTTCTCAGGTTGCCTCTTTGGTTCTGGTGCAGCTGCAGCCAATAGTTCTTTGGGCACATTCAGTGATGGCTTTTCTGGCATCAAATAGTCTTTATGGGTCAGTAACTTCATCTGTGCCCCATGGCCCTGGTCCCTTCCTTGGGTCACTGATACTGGTGCTTTGGGTGGAGCTGTGTTTTTTGGCTGAGTTACTCCACTGGGCATAGGAGAGTTCTGGGGACTAAAGTGCTGATGGCTGACTTCCTCAGCTTTCCACACTGCTGGCACATTAAGCTGGCTACTCATCTCTTCCCAACTTTTGAGGGCTGATTCAACTGAAGTTACAGATCCACTGGGCCAAGGGAAACATGGCCATTTCACATTCGATGGGGCTTTCTGCTGGCACCCTGTGCAGACTGGCAAAAGAGTCCCTCCAGGGCCCTCAAACTGGCACAGAACACACTTGTAAATGGTGGACTTTTCAACCACATCCCTCATGCACCTAAACATAGCAGGAGGGACAGTTACCTCAGGAGTCTCTGAAGATTTAGCTATCTTGTAACTCAAAAATTAAGCTTTCTCTTATGCTGAGCCACCACTCGCTCTCCAAGAACCTGTTTTGAACTCCCTTCTCATGGTCCAAACATGTCCAGCAATGGTTAACTCCACCCCCAAAAGATCTCCAAGTCCAATCAGTAAGGATGCCCCAGGGGCATTTACATAAGCTGCACTTGTTCTAGCCCTGTGACATGCACCAGCTCGAGATCCACTGGCTCCACACTGTTCTTCAAGGAGTCGAACAATTCCTCACTACTGCACCATATTTTTCCAGTGCAAAAAGGCCAGAAAGCTCACAAAGTCTGTGCCTTGCCCAGCACCCATTGCAGTGGTCCATAATTGTCCTGGCACCCCAAAATTCCATCCCAGATCAGCCCACACATTATAAGCCCCCTCTTTGGTGTCTAGGGGTCTATGGCAGTACATGCTCATGGGGAGGGGTCACTCAGAGCAGCAGAAACCAAAACTTGTACCTTACTGGGAATGGCTGGTGCTGACAGGGTCCAAAAGCATACAGTGCCATTTTCTGGTGCTGGGCTGGAAGTAAATTCATGTTGGCAGGTATAAACAGTCCCATCAAATAACTGAAGTTGACACAACCATAACTTTAACAGGGGGGATCCCATTTAATGAACAAACTTTATGGTGCCATTCAAGCAATTGATGTGTACATCTGGACCGCAGGGGTCACTTACTAGGAGATTAATGGAGGCATTGTGGCCAAAATGGCCTCACTAAACTCAGTAAGTTTTCTTCTGGACTGAGATGGCCACTGAAGAAGTTAGGCAGCATTTCTCTGGGGCTGAATCAGGCCCTGCAAAAGGCAACAGGCAAAACTAAAGTCTCTCTCTATCATCCCTTGCTCATTCCACGCTGATTCAAACTTGGGCTGTCAGCAGCAAGGCCTTGGAAGCGGGGCTACCACTCCTTCCCCACTCTTCAGATCCAATACCAATTTTCAGACTGTGGCAAGTGACTCCTCCTTTCTAACATAGAGCAGGCGTCCCCACCAGCAACTGCCACAAACTGGGTTGGCATTCTTTCTATTATTTTGTGCCATCAATCTCCTTACAAATGCTTCTCATTACTTAAACTGGCTCTGGTGAGTGACCTTTCCCTTTCAGCTTCATGAGCAAACATCTGCACCAGACCACTGGAGCTGCCATAACTTAGTTGGCATTCTGACACCGGAGCTAGTGCTATCCCTTTGTCTTGCTAGCTCCAACTTCCTCACACTGGTCTTTCTCTCTGTCTTTGCAAGCTGCACATTGTACTGGGTTCCTGAACCTTCTTTGTGAACCCTTTTTCTCTCTGGCCATGGATTATTGATTCACTGCCAGTGGGAACGTTACAAGGGAAAGATGGTGTGGGCCACCCCACAGACAGGCCTTGGCCACCACCACATCTCTCACTGTATTATTGATGCCCAACACTCAGAACTTCTGGACCCACTGACAGTGGGCAATCAGCCACGCTCTTCCTGGACTCTCTTACACCTGGGCTTTCTCTACTTTCTCCCCCAAAAGGCATCAAAACCCAAAAATGTATAAAATAATATTTGTTTTGGCTGATATCCTAATATCAACTCCAACCAGGTTCTTGTCATGACCAGCTCAAGAGGGTAAAACTGCAAATGCAGGAAATTCAATATGAGAGGGCATAGAAACATAGAAACATAGAATTTGACGGCAGATAAGGACCGCTTGGCCCACCAGTCTGCCCATTTCCCTACCTACTGGATAAGCTGCAGATCCTAGTTAACCAGCAGCCTACTTCTTCCTACCCCACCCCCTAGAATTGCCTTATGACTATCCCATGCATGCTTGAATTCCACCACTGATTTTGACTCCACAACCTCCTCCGGAAGGCCATTCCTTGCAACCACAGCCCTCTCTGTGAAAAAATACTTCCTTAAATTACCTCTGGGCGGCCCCCCCTCTATCTTCAAATTGTGCCCTCTTGTTCTTGCAGACCTCTTTTTTTGAAAGATGCTACCCTCTTGGACTTTGTTGATTCCCTTGAGGTACTTGAACGTTTCTATCATGTCCCCCCTCTCCCTCCTTTCCTCGAGGCTATACATATTAAGCTCCTTTCGTCTCTCTTCATATGTCTTCCAGTGCAGACCCTGCATCATTTTAGTTGCCCTCCTCTGGACAGCTTCCATCCTGTCTATGTCTTTGCGGAGATTGGGTCTCCAGAACTGCACACAGTACTCCAGATGGGATCTCACCAGCTGTCTGTACAGAGGATAATAACTTCCTGTTTTCTACTGGTGATGCCTCTCCTATGCATCCCAGTATCCCCCACCCTCCTTGCTGCCCTCTCATTGCTTGCCCACCTTTAGGTCATCCTGATATGACTACCCCAGGTCTCTTTCCATTTTTGTTGTTGTTAGTATCTCACCCCCATTGTGTCTCTTCCCTGGGTTTTGTTTCCCAGGTGCATTACTTGCACTTCTTAGCATTGAATCTAAGCTGCCATACATTTGACCATTCCTCTAACTTGCCAAGTCCCTTCTCATCCTTTCCACCCCACCCTGTGCATCAACTCTGTTGCAGATCTTTGTGTCATCTGCAAAGAGACATACTTTTCCTTCAGTCCTTCTGCAATGTAAGCTATAAAGACATTGAAGAGGACCAGTCCTAATACTGAACCCTGCGGTACCCCACTAGTAACCCCCCTTTCTTCAGAGTGGACTCCATTTACTATTACTCTCTGTGTCCTATTCTCCAGCCAATTCTTTACCCAGGCTGTCATCTTGGGACTCACTCCCAGGCTGGCTAACTTGTATATTAATCTTTTGTGTAGGACTGTGTCAAATGCCTTGCTAAAGTCTAGGTAGGCCATGTCCACAGCCCCTCCCTGATCTACTACTTTGGTCACCCAGTCAAAGAAATCTATTAGATTCGTCTGGCATGACCTTCCCATCTGGCATCCTGTCTGCTAATGAAATAGAGATTTGGAACACATGGGAAGGCAAGTACTGGTAATATTTTTTGAATATTGTAAATAATGTGTGAAAAGCATGAGCCTTGTGGGTCTAAGAAACAAACTTTTTAAACTTTTTTTTGCATAGGGAAGTAGGAAATGTTAATTGTACTATCAGATCATCTAACCATCTTATTTTCAAGTTTCCCAATAAAAGATGAGAATTAGATTATTCAGTATCTATGTGATATTGATGTCCCTCCCATTTTGGTGTACTTAAGTCCAATCTAATTTGATCTATTAGTCTGCAGTACATTAGGGATGCTGTTTCTACCCTAAATAATAAGACAGCTCCTGGGCAAGATGTTTTCACATCTGAATTTTTTAAACAGTGAACTGTTGTCTTATTTTTATGGCTCAGGTATTTAATTCTGTGCTTCAAAAAGAAAACTTCTGTAAATATTTTGAGACTGTGTGACAGGGTAGCAAACCAGGTGGCTTTTTTGGGAACAGTCTCAAAGAGAATGCTCTGAACACCAGTTTAAATCCAATTAAATCTTCTTTGCATTCAGTAACAGAGAAAAAAAACAGCTTGTATTCAACTTGACAAACAATTTAGTTCTCTCTCCGTCACCCCTTCACAGCTTCCTCTGCCTTTCTCCCTTTATTGGGACCAGGTGTTACTTGTTAACACCCTTCCTCCCGAGGTACATCTAATACTCATAACAGCCAGTGCAGTGAGGACTTAAAGGGCCAACATTAAAGCAAAATGATTTTGGTACAAATCCCACCACAGTCCCTGTAAAAACCTGCATTACCTACATTGCAGGGTTGTGAAGTGTTTAACCATTGAAAGGAGCGTGACATGCATGCACTCCATCACATACCCTTCCGCCCTCAGAATAGTGCCCATGGCATGCTCAGTAATGGCGATTAGAGACCCACCCTCTTGAGAGGAAAAAAAATCCTCATTACCAAGCTGGGTATCTGCCCTTTGGCCCACACCAAATGAAAAAGGCTCAGTGCAAAATACTATCTGGTTACACAGACATTGGTATCCAGCATAGCATATAACCTCTTGAGGGGTGTATGGTCAATGATGAGGGTGAACTTCTGTCCTAACATGTAGTAGTGTAGTGCAACCACCACCTACTTTACTGCTAGACAGTCATTTCCAGAGTAGCATAGCACTGCTCCCAGGGAAAATGTTTGCAAGATAAATACAGGATTGTGTGACTGCCATCCTCAGTCTTTTGATAATATAGCCCCCAGCCACACCCCAGAGGCGTCTGTGCACAAAATGAAGAGATAGCTGAAATTTGAACTTTTTATGACTGGCCCCTCACACATCGCATTTCTGATGTCCTGAAATGCCTACTGACACTTAGCTGAGCAACTTATTCTGAGCAGTTTCCTTGGTTAGGTCAATTTGTGGGGTAGCAAGGATTGTGAATTCCAAAATGAACCGATGGTAATAACCTGCAAGTCTAAGAAAGGACCTAACCTGCTTCTTAGTATTTAGGATGAGGCAGTTAGCTAGGGCCTTTACGTTGTCATTAACCAGGCATACATGGCCATTCCCAGCCATATACCCCAAGTATATTCAAGAAGAAGCTCCATCACTCCCTCGTTGCATCAAGCACCTGTGATTGCCCTAGCTGAGCAATTCTCCTTTTTGCTGCTGCCCTTACCTTCCGCTGCCCATGTTTACTCCACTCCAAGTACTTCTTTACTTTTTTTCCCATGCCCAATTTATGCACTCACCACTGCTCTGTCTTGACAAGGCCATCTAGGCTGCTATACTCTGTCCGATGCCCTCCTTTCTTCTCCCATCTTCCAAGTTTTAATACACCTCCTAGTGTACCATTTACTTGTACCCATAACGAATCTGTTGTAACCATCAATGTCATTATTGTTTTATTCTGTAATTTCATATCCTGTATCGTCTGTTCTTACTGACATGGAACCTTTATAAAAGAGCTTTGGCTCAAAGGTACTTTGTAATCCTAGACTTATATAAATAAAATACATTTCATATTCTGCCATCTAGACTGCATTTCTCAGCATTGGCTGTGGGTCCTGCCTCCCTGAGTGATTGAGGTACCACAGCCACATCCTGAAGGTGGCAATTCTAGTCAGGACTAAATATGACAACATCACCCAGGTACACTGCTGAATACAGCTTTTAGGGATGAAGGATGTGGTCCATCATTCAACGGAATGTGGCCAGGGTTCCAAACAATCCGAAGGGAAGCCCAGTAAATTGATATAAGTGAAAGGGGATGACAAAGGATATTTTCTCATGGTACTCAGGAGGTAATGGAATTTACCAATACCCTTTAGTCATGTCCAGGGTATTAATGCAATGAGCCTTCCCTTGTCTGTCGAAAAGTTCATCTACCTTTGGTATAGGGTATGTGTCAAACTTGGATGCAGCATTAACTTTCCAGAAGTCTTTACAAAACCATGTGGTACCATCTGGTTTTGGGACTAGCAAAAGAAGGTTAGACCAATCACTCTGAGATTCCTTAATGACTGGAAAGCATGAAGATCAGCTCCACTCGCTGATGTGCCTCTCACCAAAGTACTCCACAAGAATGAGAAATAAAGGCACCATCCACAAGGAAGTAATCCACTGTTTGTAATTTATTGCCACAGAATAAAGCAAAATAAAACATAAAACAAACAGAGTGCCATGTAGAGGGGAGGACCAACATGACACTCCATTTGTTTTATGTTTCATTTTGCTTTATTCAGTGGCAATAAACTACAAACAGTGGATAATTTTCTGGTGGATGGTGCCCTTATTTCTCGCTCTTGTGTTGTATTCCTTAATGACTCCCGACTCCAACATAAGCTGGATTTCCTTTTGTACTGCCTCTCAGATTTTTTCCAGTAGAATGTATAGTTGTTGGTCAATCCAGACACCTGTGTCTGTGTCTGTGTGGTGCTGGATCTTATGGGTTCATCCTAGCTTTGAGGAAAATATATCCCCCAAATTCTCTACTAGCATCTAGACTTCAGCATACTGGGGAGGCACTTGGTTCCTTTACAAATTGTGGTCCTAATTCCAGGGTTCTGCTGTCTAAGTCCTTGTCTGTCACCAGACTTGAGGCCCATTTGGGATCTTCTGGGTCAATGAGCAATGCCTCCCTGTCTTTCCAGGGTTTCAACAAATTGACATAGTTAATTTTTTTTCTTTTTTTCTGTCTGGTTGAAAGACTTTGCAATCAATCAGCCCCACCTTTCTGAAGACCTCATACAGCCCCTGCTATTTAGTTAGGTGTTTGCTATCAAAGCTAGGCAACAGGAGTGGTCCATCATTGGACCTTAACTCCCATAGCATGGCTCCTTAGTCATAGTGCCCTGCCTGGGTTTCTCTGTTGTTCTTAAATTTTCTTTGGCTAATCTGTCAATCATGTCCAACCTTTCTCTCATTTGTAATACATATTGGAGCAGGTTAGGTGGACTATGTACCTGCTTTTTCCACATCTCTTTTATGAGATCCAACAATATCCATCAAGGTTGTCACCCGTACAGCAATTCAAAAGGTGAGAACCTAATAGCCGACTACAGCATGTCCTGAATGGCAAATATTTAATAGGTTAACAATTCACCCCCCGTTGTTTGCCCAAGTTGACACAAATTTAGGCAGCATACTTTTTAATGATTATTAAAACATTCCACTAAGCTGTCAGTCTGTGGGTGATACACTGATATTCAGATGGACTTAACCTTCAATAAAGCACACACCACCCTCATAAGTTTTGACATAAAGTTGGTGTTTGATCAGTTAGGATCTCCTTTGGCAGCTCAACTGGGAAAACCATTTTTATCAACTTTTTACCACTGACCAGGCTGTAGTGGAATGTAGGGGAATAGCCTCGGGGTACTAAGTGGTGTAATCCAACATAATTAATATATACTGATACCCATGCACTTTGTATTAAGTGTCTCACCATAACAACCCCAAATCTTTCAACTGGGGTGTCTGTTATGGGTATAGGGATCAAAGGGGCCCTTTTCATACTTCTGAGAGCCACCAACTGACACTCAGAACAAGAAGCACAAAAGTCTGCTACTTCCTTCAGCATACCTGGCCGGAGTAATTGGTGATGTAAACCTGTCTCAGTTTTCTCCCTGCCCAAATGACCCACAATTGGTATAGTATGGGCCAGCCTCAGTACCTCTCTTCTTACAGACCTGGGAACCACCAACTGGTAATGTAAAGTCCTAATCTGTTTCTTGGGTTCTACCCAGTAAAAAATTACATCTTTCAGTTCAAACATTGGAAATATTGTGCTTTCTGTTCATCTTCCACTTTACCATTTACCACAGCTAAATTCTGGTTAGGCATTCCTGAGAACCTAATCAGCTGTTTGTTCAGAAAATATGTGGGCTGGGTTTTGGAAAACTGTCTGGTCTGACCTCCAGAAGGATCTCGTGACTTCCTGTAGATGTGAATGCCATGTCCTAATCTGAGTCACCTCAGACCTTGCTTGAACATGGGTCCTTGCGGTCCCCAACCCCTATAATCTCTGTATAGAGGGGCCTTTTCCTTTTTCTCCCTCCATTTCTGAACCCAGTACTTCAGCTTCTCTTCTGGGCCAAATGATTCAGAGTCAGTAAAGGAAAATACATGTCCTAGTCCCTCTGGACTATGGTTTGGTTAATTTATCCTGATAATCTTTAGACCCAAATATGTATTGTCTATTTTTTTAACTTTTATGGGAGAGCTGACTTTCTGTAACTCCATTAAAAGGAACATAGTTTATCTGCCTATTTCCAAAGGCTGGCTGATTTTGATAATCCTTCAGTTTTTTTTATTATTTATATTATTATATCTTTTAAAAATGAATAACTGTCCGTATATGAATAACTCTTCAAAATATGGTCTGGGTGAATCTCTACATGGCTTACTATAGTCCTGGAATATTGAGATGGTATTGTCAGGAACAGAACAAAAATTTTAATGATGCCAACATGGTGAAAAATTATTTTGGAAAAAAAAATGGAGTTTGGAAAGTTCCTCTGGAGAAAGTCTGAACAGACTCAAGAAAGATTCTGCATGGTTAGTATTTTGAACAGTAATTTCTATAGAACAACTTCTGAATAAAAGAATTCCTGTTAGACTGTGGGATGCAGTTTGACTGAATAGTGATGGGAAAATTGGCGTACAGAACAATACAAAATATAAAAGCATTTTGGAAACATTTTGCCCAAGAACTTGCTCTAGTGCCTATTTTAATTCATGTGAACACCTGTTTAAAGACTGTCCTTTTGCAGAAGGATTGCAGTCCCAGTTATCAGTACTCTGGCATGATGTCAGATAGTCCTCTCTCCTATTATAAGATTCAATAAAGACATTTTCTGAATTTTTGGGAGAAATTAGAAAAGAGTTCTCTACGGACTGTTTTTGTTTTCAGAATATTTTTCCATAGGCAGGCTCAATGTTCATTTCGCAAGCTCAATGTAAACTGATTTTCCAACAGCAAATATTGCACACTCTTACTGTCATTAATTTGATTGAATATATAATGTCAGACAGATCTATGATATAAAATCGAGAAGTATGAATTCAGGGACACTTACATTTTGGAGGCATGTTGTATGGATTTAAAGACTGAGCAGGTCTGGATCTTTAAGGATGCACTATGGCTTTTTGTAATCTTTGCACATCATGAAAATTACAGGCTTATCTCCATCCTACCTCCACTATCCAAAGTGCTTGAAAAAATTGTTGCAGACCAACTGGTGTAGTACCTGGTGAAATACAACCTGCAATGCTCACAGCAACATGGCTTTCATAAAGGCTGTAGTAACACCACTGCTGTCCTTGAACTTATGGGCCACATTCATCATGCACTTGACCAAGGACAACTCGCTGGTGCCACCTTTATCGACCTATCAAAGGCTTTAGATATGGTTAACCATCTGTTACTAATCAAACAGCTTGGTGAACTAGAGCTGTCATATGATACCCTAAGGTGGTTTAATAGTTATCTCTCAGACTGCTCACAAGTTAAGATTGGTGACACCATCTCTACCAAACAACCTGTCTGATCAGGTGTCCCACAAGGGTCAATTTTGGAGCCCCTACTTTTCAGCATTTTCCTGAAGAAACTTCCTGCCTCCTGCCATGACCACATCCTTCTGTATGCAGATGATGTGGTAAGTTTCTCAATGAACTCTGATCCCTCTCTGTAGGAGCACCAGCTGCAGAAAAGTTTCACAGAAGTAAAGGCCTGGTTCATCTTGCAGAAGCTAGTGCTTAATTACAAAAAACTAAGATTATGTTATTCCATGGCACACATAACAAACATAAAAATAAACAGTTGACAGTTAGAAACTGCTCGGGTGTCACTCTTGACCAGATGCAAACCTTCAAGTATCTTTGTGTGACCTTGGACAGTACTCTGTCCTTCTCCAGTCATATTGACATGGTTGCCAAATTTGTGAATATCCACATTGGCCTTCTTTACAAACATAAGCACTGCCTGACTCTTGAAGCCCTTAATCTAGCAATACATACTGTAGCTCAATTGTCTCCATCATACATTATGGGCTTGTTATTTATGGAGCAGCCACAGTATATGGCAAACCTCTACTGCTCTGAACAAGGCTTGCCAACTACTTACTGGAGCTGCCCACCACACACATACCTGTGACCTCTACAAGCAGGAAAACTGGCTACAACTGCAGGGAAGAATCACATACCAAACCTGCCTAGTAGTAAAAAATGCATCTCTTGATCTTATGCCCTCAAGGTCCAGAATCTCCTCAGCCCAGCCATCAGCATTCGCAACACCAGAAGCTCAGATAACTCCACATTTCTTGTCCCCCCACTGTTGCACCTCACAAGGTCAGCGGTCATTTGCAGGTAGACCCCCTAAGTTGTTTAACTCCCTGGGCTATGAAATCACCAATTTATCCACTCCTGGCCTGTTCAAACACAAACTTCGTTAGGCACTTGTGACTCAGGCCATGTGTGACTGTTTCTCTTAATTCCCATGATGGCCACTTCCATTCCTTACATCTTTCTATTATCTCCCCAATACTTTCACCCACTCTCTCTCTATCTTTCCTCCACCCATTTTTTCACCTTCTCCTTCCCTTTCCTTCCTTGCTCAGTCCATACCCACTCTTTCATACCCACTGCCACCTCCCCATTTCTGTACCCATCCTGACCACTCACCCCATGTACCTCTGTGTCTTCAAAACTTTGTCTCCCCCCTTTTATATCCTGCTACCATCTCCTATTTCCCTCCTTGGTACCTCCCTCCCTCCCTCCCTTCCTTCCTAAGCATTCTTCCTTTTCTTAACTTTCCCCATTATTCCTTGTTACTGGCTGGTTGCTTTCTCTCTCATCTATTGCTGACCTTCCCCCTCACCTTTGCTTCCTCCTCCCTCAGGCCTAGCCTTGACATGATATAATCAATCTATGCAATTAGGCAACTGCTTCTTTTATTTTTTTGCTGACAAGGCTTTACTGGCTGCATTATAGTTTTGTATAAATTATGTGTGTGTGTTCTATTAATCGCATACATATGCTATGTTTTGCCATATTAACTACACAATTTATGTCACTTTATAATGAGAATGTATTGCTGAATTCCTTGCCTTGCTAATTTTTGCCAAGTTTGTCCTACCTATCTATATAGTGTGACATGGAATTTTTGTAAAAGTGACGCTGGCTCAAAGGTGTTAATCCAAAATCTAATAAATAAATAATTGAAATAATAAATACATTGCTGAATAAATTCGAAAAATCATTTTGCTTTATGGTTATTTTCTGACTGGATTTTGTTTGTAACATTTGTTTTCTGTTTTGTGTATTTTCTGATTTTATTTTTCAATAAAAAACTTTCCTTAATCATCATCATCATCAGTAAGTGCCATGGGATATTTTATTTCCACCTGGACAGTGTCCAGAGATACAGTAAGCAGAAGGGACCTTGATGCCCTGGAGATTTCTGAAGTTATAGGAAGGGGAGAGGGAGAGGGAGAGGGACACATTCTTGTACCAGCTGGCACTCTACTTGTCAAAAAGGTAGAAGTGGATTCAGCTGAATGTTAGGCCATGAAATCCCACTACAGTGAGTTTATCAATTAGAAAGTGAAACGAAACTCTGTGTAAAACCTTTGCAAGGTTAAAAAAATTGAAGCAACCCATGGTCAGTCCTCTTCAGGACAGAGTCAGTGAGCAGTAGGAGGTAAAGTACAGTGAAGTGAGTTTTTTGGAAGTCTTTAACTTGTGATTCTCATGTGGATAGTTATTAGTTACTCTGGTGTTTAATGTTTATATTTTAGACTGCAGGGATGGATCCAGGAATAGCATAAATGGGAAGGTTCTACAAAATTTGAATGCTCTGATTTAGTAAAGATGGAGATTACAATGATGGTGATCTGACACTTGAACTCCTCACCCCCTGTAGTCACCATTGGTCTGTTATACACCAATTTATGTTGTAGAATGTATATTTTCAAAAATAACCTAAATGGTAATTTCTTTCTTTTTGCTCTGCTGCAGTTCTGTCAACTTACAGTCCCCATGAAAATGAAATGCTGCAAGTCATAGCGCCATTCTGGTTAGAGCATTTTTTTAATACAACACATAAAAGAAATAAATTTGTAAGGCTGTACGTAAAACAATAAAATCAAATGCTAAATATTTTTGAAAACTGGGAAGAAAAAAAAAACATTGTAAGCTAGCAGTTTCCAACCCAAACCTTTTACACTGAGAAAGGCTTTATAAATAACAATGAAACAAAAACAATTAATGATCAGAAATGGAAAAGCATTCTTTATCAGATTCATATGAGACAGATGAGTAAGAATATGGGGCAGGATTCACAAATCTCTGGAAATTCACACAGCTGCAGGAAAAACCCGGTGCAAGTGGGTTGCCACTTTGGATCCTCAATTTTCCCATGGCAGTGGGTATTCACAGCGGTAGAGCCAGATTATAACTGGCTGCATGATTTACTTCGGCTTGTGGGTGGTGTTCCCAGGGAAATCCCTGCAGCTATAGAAAACTGTTATGGCAGGTGAAACCTGCTGTAATATCTTCCAGAGCCGCTGCAGATGTGAATAGCAATCTCCACTGCTGCAGATAATTCAGTCTGCAACTGGTGTTGCGGTGTGGGATTTAATCCCAGAACATTTTGTAAATCCAGCCCATGGTCTGCAATGCATTTACTGAGCTAAACCAATGTCAGCAAAAAGAAAAAATAAGTTGCAGTGTTAAAAAGGAGCTCAAACCTTGAGCTCTGTGGAATGCAGAAGTCCACCAGTGGAATTCACATGGAATGGCAAGTCTGCTTCCAAAATGCTTTTTGGAATTTCTTTTAATTTATTTATTTATTTAGAAAAGATTCACCAGGAGAGCAACATGAGCTGTGAACAGCTCATTTCCAGAAGCGTCCGGGGGGTGGAGGGGAGGGGGGTTACAGATGGAGGAGGCGAAAACCTCAGTAGAGACAATAAACGTGCATTATATCACAAGCCAAATAACATGTTCATAACATAGATATAACAAGTACTGTTTTAGCTATAATTTAATTAACTAGCTAAGTGCAGCAATATCCTGGAGTCATTATGACAGGTAACAACATACAGCAAACATCAAAGAATCAGGGTAGCACATTTAGTACGCAACAGAAGAGAATGATCTTAGTGAACAAAGCCAGCTTAAGACAATGATAAATCTAGGATTAGAACCATGGTCTCCACTACCACCCAGCTGAGCTGCTCTATGCCTCAGCCTTCCATGTCATGGGAGCAGAATTTTAATTTCGTGAAATTCCAAAAACCAATTCTGTGGAAACCGATTACGTAGTCCTACTCCATGGCTTGCGTAAAATGAATCCACAGTTTTCATAAACTACGGAATTTGATTCCGGGGTTAACATTATGCTGTCAGAATGTCAGAATGATGACTTTGATAGGATTCTGCAGAATCAGGCAGATTTTTTTGAAATTCTGTGGCATTCTGTCAGCAGGGGAATTTGAAGATTCTGCACGGCTTTAGTTTAATCATTATGAAAACCAGCATTAGAGTTATCGATAAACCTCTATGTATAATTGTATATTGTAAGAAAATATAGCTCAGCATAAAAACAACTGACAAGATGGAAATGCAACAGAACTGAAAATAAAAAGTGTAAAGAAGGAAGGCCTCATTAAAGTTGCTTTGATTTGTGGATTTAATGAAAGCTTTATACCACATTGCAACACTATTACTCTTTCTTGCATGACAGGTTGTACAAAACTAAAATGAAAGGGATTAATCTAATTTAAAGTGGCAACAATCCCCTGAGTAAAGTTATGAATTATCCATCCCACTCAGGACACATGGTTGCTCAAAGACAATATTAAGGTATACACTCAGACCTATGAGCAGATGTCAGCTAAACACCTGCCTAAACTGTACCTTAGCAACAATTAATGTTGTATTTCATTTCCTCTGATGCTAATCCTTCCCCTTTCACAGTTACTAAGTTATCATTTTTATGTGGAAAAAAAATCATGTGAAAGATGTTTGACCTTACACATGACAAAAGAAATGTAAGCATTATGAATGGGGCAGGTGTCTTATTGTCCATTCAGATAGGAACACAATTTCTTAATTAAGTTTCTTGAAATAAAACACTCTTGCTGGTTCCTGTCTTTTTAGTCTAGTAATCCTACATAAACGCAGCACAGAGACATACAGCTGTCTCTAACAAAGACAGCTCAAGTCAACTTTGTAATGATTTCTTTGAGGGAAAATGTTGGACCTACCATAAGTCACCAAACTGCATGGAAGACATACCCAGATACTGCAGATGTATGCATTTACTGGTTTAGATGAATATTTTCCTGAACTGTGTTACTAATGCTGTTTTGGCTGTTCAAAGTATACACCCATGATCTCTGTTTGCCTCCTGATGTCCTGGAAGCATTAGGTTAAAAATATGGGAAATCCACACAATATATTTAAGATTCAGTGCACAAGGAGATGTTTTCAGTACTAACTTTACTGGAAACTTTAGTCTGTTTTTCTCTGCTTTCACTATAATTGGAAATTTTGGTCACATTTATAGTCAGTTTACTCTCCCCTACTGTACATGTGTTCATTTGGAACACATTTTTGTTTATCTGGGTCCCTATTTGATGCATATTTCACCACAATATATTCTCTCTGTACTACTTATCAGTTAGTCCTGGAACCCAGTGACATCAGCTGAGTTGAAACCTGGAGTGAGTGTTTCATTGCTATCTTTTCCAGATTTCAGAATTGATTATTAATTAAACATTGAATATCAAGGTGGAAACGATGTCATTAAACCATGAAGCTAAAAATGTGAGACTAGTGAAAAAAACAACAACAGAAGCAGTAGAGTAGGAACAAAAAATAATCTATGAAGCCAAAGTTCTCAATCTGTAAAGATTAGAAATACAGGATTATGCTCCATTAAAAAAGTTCAGGACCCATTTAGAAGCCTGGGTGTCAGTTTTTTATTTAGAACTGAAAGCCACAGCTCTGCTACAACTACTATATGCTGTATTATAAAATCGGGTAAGCCATGTGTATGTCTGAATGCAGGTGTTGCTGGCTGTGGTACTGTAACCTGAGTCAAACTATGAAATAGCAATAAAATGGCACACATACAAGCAAAGGGGAGATAAGGGTTTTATTTACCTACAATTAAAACAGATACACCAGTATTGTTGATCCCCTGTTGAAGTCTTAATGGTGATATGTAGGGATGTCTGTCTGTGTTGTCACAACACTGGTGTATCTGCTTTAATTGTGGATTAAAAAAAAACATTGGGCTCAATTTCAAGAGAGCAGCTAGATCAGAGCACATTGCATCAATCCCTGCCTGTGGCAAACTCTGGGTGCACTAGGGACCCTGCACCATATTTTGGTAGAACACAGGTCCCTGCACCCAAGTGCCCTGAGATGCTGCAGGCAAAGTGTTGCACCAAAGAGTTTGTGCACTGGGGTGGGGGGGGGGTTGACTGAGGGTGCCATCAGACACCTCTCACCTGCCACAAAGCCGGCCACAGATCCACAATGTTTGGGGGAAAGGAACCCTATGACCCACAGGGTATCTGCCAATGGTTCTTTCAGAGGGCCCTATTGGGCGGTGTGTACCATGGTATGGTGTGTCAGGGTAGTAGCGTGACATTGGGAAGTTGTGCCAAGCACAGTCCCATGGAGCAGCAGAGGGGGTAATCCTGAGTGTGAAGGCATCGACCATGACCCAGACCTCCTAGTATTCTCAGCCCTGCCAGCTGTCTCATCTCTCTCATACTCCCCAACAAGTAGGGACTGTCCCTGCCAGCATGGTATGTGCTGCAGGATTGTGGCAGGCATGTGCTCACTGGCAGCATGGCTCTGGCAGTATAACATGCTCCTGTAGCACAGCCCTGCTTGTGCCAGCATACTGCATCTTTGAGTGCTGTAGTAGGAATGGCAGGTTGGTGGGCATCCCTATAGGTAGATGACACACATGACTGAATGAGACAGACTGGCAATGGACCTGGTGCCACACATACAGAGGTGGGAAAGCTCCATCCCTGCCACCATACCCTACCTAGTCAGAACAGTATCACTGACAAGTCAGGTGACTAGGTGCATAGTGTACAACACCAGTAGCAGGTCTATTGCCAGTCTATCTCCCACAGTCATGTACTGTGTGTCACCTGCCTATAGTGGTGCCCATCAACCTGCCATTCCTACTACAGCACCTGAAGACTTAGTATGCTGGCACATGTAGGACTGCTGCAGGGGCATGTTCTGCTGCCTGAGCCGTGCTGTCAGTGGGCACGTACCTGCCATAATCCTTCACCGCATACTGTCTAGCCAGGGACAGTCCCTCCTTGTGGAAGAGTATGACAACTATGGGACAACCAGCAGGGCTGAGAACACCAAGGAATTAGGACCATAGTCAGTGCTTTCACACTTGGGATTACTCCCTGTGCAGCTCCATGTGATTGTACTTGGCACAACTACCGGTACCACCCTGCTGCCCTGGCACACCATGCCATGGCACACATCACTTAATAGGGCCCTCCAAAAGGACCATTGGCACTATACCCTGTGGGTTGCAGGATTCCTTCTCACCCAGCACAGTCCTAATCTGTGGCGCAAGGGCTGTTAAACCAGGTCATGGCTAGTCTAACCACTGCTGCAACTTGCAGCCATGGTGGAGCTTTTAAAATCCCAAATCAGGGGATGCTGAAGTCTTACCATGGTGCAAGACCCCTTGCAACCTGGCACATCACCACTTCTGGCAAAGGGGTGGTGCAAGACTGGTTTGATACATAGCTTCCCATTTGTGATGCAGCCTGCATTTGAAAATCAGGATTGCTGCAACATTTGGTGCAAGGTGCCACTTGTATCAATACCTTTTGGTGCAGGCACCATGCATCAAATTTCACCCGTTGAAAATCAGGCCTCTCATCTCTGCTTTACTGGTTTGTGCATCATGTTCCTGCTGTTTCATAGTGTATTATAAAATGGCCATGGAAAATCAAGTTATCTGATTGGCCACCCACATTCCAAGACCCATTGTTTTAATTTGCATGACTGCAGTACTGTGAAATACAATTGTATTTTCTAATTTTAAAAAGATACATTGTTTTGTATGCATGAAAACACAGTCCAGAGTTTGCACGCCTTGCAGAAAAACGCACTTCTTGAGTGAATTAATGGCACTCAGCTACACCTTGTGCCAAGCAAGCACTCGAGCTGAGCATTTATTGCACACAACCAAACACCCTGTTAATGTTATTGCTTACTGAAAGATAAAAGTTCGGAGACTTGCATTGTTCAAAAAACATTTATGAGGAGTCACATCATGCCAAAAACTAACATTATATGTTCTGTTTTAACTTTCAGTGGATGCTGTTTTATGATTTAGTGTATGTTGCAAATGTACAAAAACATTTTATTTAAGACATGATTATATTTGCCAGCATCATGTAATGAATGTGTTCATAGGATACATAAATTGTAATAGTTTTTTGTGTCATACAATCTCATCCAAAAACATTTATAATGTGGAAAAACAACCAGTTTAGGAAAAGCAGTCAGCCATACAATGATGTGATATCTAAAAGAGCAAAAGAGTCATGCTAGATGAACTGACATCAATCAAAATGCATGATATTTTAATAGAAATGTACTACAGAAATTCCAGTAATGATGATGGGAGAAGCCGGCAAAGCACATCAAGGCCTGTCCCTTTTATAAATTAACAGGGTTAAGAGACACGGAGCCTGATTCCAAGACAGCTACGTCAAACATAAACGCAGTACGCCAGTCCCGAATGGCACAAATCACAAGTTACGCCCACAACTTGTGACATGTGTGATTCCAAAAGAACACTTATACCGCAACCTGCAACTTCTATTCCAAAGACAAGTTACGACACAGTTACACCAATCAAAGCCTGCACCACTGCGTAAAATGCGTTGCGACATGCATAATGCACCAGTACAATGGAAATGCTATTCCAGAAGAGGAAGTGTAAGTAAATATGCCAGAAGAGGCTGATGTAAGTTAGACCAAGGAATAGCTGGTCTAACCAGAGCACAAGCATATATAACCCCCCCAACACACATAGTCAGACAGCAGACAGCAATGTAGTGAGACACACAGCACAATGTCAGCAATAGGAGCCCTACTGAGCATTATGCTGGCAGAGCACAAGAGTGCAGGCATGCCAGGCGCAAAGGAAGGACCCAGGGAACCGAGCCACAGTGTCCAACAATGGTACCAAGGTGACCAGTGCAGAGAGTGAGACGCTCTCACAAAACATTTGAGGACTTGACTGAGCAGCAGTGCCTAGCACGCTATAGGTTCTGCAAGAGCTGCATCAGGGAGCTATGCCAGGACCTGAGTGGGGACCTATGCAGCACCAGCAACAGGGGCCACCCACTGCCACTGGAGGTGCGAGTGAGTGCAGCACTGTGCTTCATCACTACCAGCACATTTCAAATGCCCATAGGGGACACAGTGAGCATTTCCCAGCCAACGGTGTCCAAACACCTGAAAAGGTTCCTTGAGGCAGTCATACGGCACACTGCACAACACATCAGCTTCCCACAGGATGGCCAACAGCAGTTCCAGGTGAAGCAGACGTTCTATAATGTGGTGCAGTTCCCCCGTGTGCTAGGTGCCATTGACTGCATACATGTGGTCATCAGGACCCCAACCAAGGATGGGGGACACATACATAACTAGGAAGGGGTACCACTCAATGAATATCCAGGTGGTCTGTGACAGTGGAGGTCGCATACTAGATGTGGTGCCCAAGTACCTCAGATCCTGCCATGACTCCCACATCTACAGGAACTGTGAGCTACAGGAAGCCTTTGAGAGAGGGGACATCACTGGAGGATGGCTTCATAGGTGTGTACCAGGGGAATGACAGCTGCATATGAGTGCAAGTGGCAGTATGTGTGTGAGTAGCAGATGGTGCATGTGGGTATGAGTGGATACAGTGACACAGCAGGGGAACAGGGTGGGCAGGCACTGCAGTGGTCAGATGTGACGTCCACACAGACACGTGGCATGCCACACACATGATGCAGGCAGGACCAGGACCCACACACTGTGCAACACACAGGGGCCTGGGATGGCCACACAATGCCAAGGGAAGCCCACACAGTGCATGGATACAGCCAAGGATGTGCGTGTGACTGAGAGTGCGTGCCTGCATGTGTGTGCATGTGCATGCTGTAGTATGTGCCATGTAGAGGATAGTGAGATGCTGATGACAGGTCTGCACACAGCAACATGCAGCTAACTCCCCCCCCAACAGGTGACAGTGAATACCCTCAGATGCCATGGCTGATGACACTTGTGAGGATGCCCCAGACAGCAGCCAAGGAGAGATACAATGAGGCCCACACCAGCATGAGAGGGGTCATTGAGTGTACCTTCAGCCTCCTGAAGTCCCGCTTTAGATGCCTCCACATCTTGGGGGGTGCACTCCAGTACAGCCCTGTGATGGCCTGCAGGATAGTGCTTGCCTGCTGCATCCTTCACAACATTGCCCTGACACACTGTGTACCAATGCCTGACAGCGACCAGGAGGAAACTGCACAGTAGGAGGGTGATGAAGAGCTGGATGGCATGGCAGGACACATGTCTCAAGGTGGTGCAACAGTGGGACACCGTGCAAGACAGAAGCTGAACCAGCAGTTCTTCTGAGGGGTTTTATGTGATTAAAGCGATCTCTCCAGTGTGAGTCCCAAAACAGCGAATGTGCCACAGCGAGTGCCACAAGGGTGACAGCGGAGTAAGGCGACCAGCGGTGTGAGTGACAGCGGCAGGCTGGGGACACAATGGTGACATGAATACAGCAAACACAGTAGGGCATAATCGGAACTAGATGATGGAACAATGGCAACCGGGGATGGTCGACATGAGCATGACACACACCACAGGGCAGCATGCGATGAGCGAATGGCCATGGGCATGCAGCACACCCTAGTGGGCAACACACCCACAGCACCCGGCACTGCTGCACAGCATGGTCCACTGGTACAACCCCCCCCCAGTTGGCACAGGGCAGGGAGGCAGCATAGTCAGTGCACTGCACACTGGTGCAGCTGGGTTGACATGTGTGGTGCACAGCAAACCGGTCCAGGGAGTGGCAGAGGGGTACTGAGCAATGGGGGCCCAGGCCAGTGGCTGTGCCCACCACAGTGATAGCTGTTTCTGTGTCTGCCTTCCTGTGGGTACCATTACAGTGGGTGCCATACCAGGGTGAGATATTGGCAAGAATGCCTCCTGTGAGCACGTCTGGGTGGTGTTCACTGTCTAGACTGTAGCCACGTGGGAAGTGCCCTTACAGGGCTGCAGCTGCAGTCACTGTTTTACTGCCGGTTTTCCTTCTTGGCAGTTGCTATTTGGGCGTCTGCTCTTCCTGCATCGCCCACAGTCCCTGCGCCTATGGAGTGCCACTCTACATGTCTGCTACCTTCTGAGGCAGCACACAGCCACCACCACCACCATGGTGCCACCTGCACCAGTATGAGGGACACAGTGTGGTGCAATGCAGCCCTAACAATGGCAGGCCAGTCATAGCACCATTGACAAGCCACAGGGGGTCAGGATACTGTCTGCCAGGTGCCATGTGACACACGAGGCAGCACTGGAGCTGTAACAATGCCCATGCGTGTCATACAGCATCCAGTAGGCATGACCACGAATGAGTGAAGGCACCCCAGGAAACACACAGAGGACCACAGCACACACGGACAATGGACATGCATACACAGGTGGGTGAGGCACATACACGAGACAGAGGCACAACGCGGTGTTCATAGCACCACCAGGCATAATGCACCTGCCATGGCCACTGAAGCATGACAGCAGTGCAACCACAACAGGGACACAGCATCGGGTGACACAGACCTGCAGATACATAGCTGTAGGACACACCCTTGTGATGTGCCACCGGTGTCACCAACAGGGACTACCATGCCCCTGGGTGGCAGGGTGCCGAAATGGCCCATAACCACCACACAGCCATGACATACATGGTGTAGCGGCATGTGAACCAGACCCAGCACAGTGCACTGTGCACACACAGATCACCATGCGGCCATGCTCACTGGTGTGCGCCCGAGGCTGTGAGTTGGACAGCCAGCACACAGATACCATGTACAGGTTGGGGATGCACATGTGACGGTGCAGCTCCACTACATGTGTGCCTGCTTATGCACAATTACACACACACACGCACACGCCCATGTAGACCATAGACAGATGCGTACAGCCAGGACTGCAAAAATAGTATTTAATGCAACAGTATATAAACACAACAGAATTAAAGGAACAAACAAATAAACAATCAACAACATTGGCAAACAGTACACCCCCCAGTACCCCAACCAGACCCCTGCTATGTACACAACCCACCCTCTGCACCAGACCCAGGCCATATGTACAGGGATCCGTACGATTTCCCGACTCATACTACCCTGACGACTGACTGCCCGCAACCAACTTCCCTACAGATGCCGCATCCCGTCAATGCTAACCCCATCCATTGTTTGCCCACCAATAATTAAACCCCGTCTCCTAAACCCCTGACATGCTTACATTTGGTGGCGATCAGCTCAACCCCTGAAATGCTTACATTTGGTAATGTATGAAGTGGTAATGTTAAGTGGTAACTTCATTCAGACTCAGACTCAGAGCTAGGAGCTCACACCGCAAACAGTGTGCAGGCAGCTTAACTTCATTCAGCGAGGAGAAGTGTCTGTGGTGAGGTCGTACCTGGATCTGTTCCTGGGGGTTGGCAGGCACTGCAGGCGGCCAGCGGCTGCTTCAAATGGCATCTGAAAATTGGTGGCTGTGACAAGGTCATACCTGGATCTGATCCTGGGGTTGGCAGACACTACAGGTGGACAGCGGCTACTTCAAAAGCCACACTGCAGCCTCAAATGGAAGTGCCCGGGTCAGGGGTGAGATCTGCAGAGGTAGGGAGAGAAGGAAAACAGTACAAATTAATCGGAGCTAAATCAGTGGGTGGAACTCACAGCAACTGTCTGAGGCAGAAATCAGTGGGTGGAGAGAAACAGCAAAGTAGTACGGGCAGAGCAGGAGTTAAGCAGTGGGTGGGGGAGGTAACATACACTCCAGGGGGGAAAGGGAGAGTGCAGGTGAGAGGGGGTCTGAAAAAGAGGTTACAGAAGGAAGGCTGTCAATGGGGTCGGTGGGTTGATGACAAACGGGGAAATGGTATGCCGGGGGAGAATCTCGTCGGTAAAAATAGCAGATCGGGAAGCTGGTTTATGGGAAGCTATACTCAGCAATGTAAACGTCGATCAGAAGAGTGATGGGAAATCATACTAGACCCTATGTACATACCCACCCACAGAACCACACAGCAGACAGCCCCCTACAGCATGTATGGACCCCCACGCAGGATGCTCCTCCACCTCCTGCTCCTCTGCTGGCTGCTCCCCCACCTCCAGCTCCACAGCAAGCAGCTCTTCTGCCTCCTTTCCCTCTGCCACCTGCTCGGGTACCTCCAGCTCCACTGCAGGCAGCTCCTCCGCCTCCTGTCCCTCTGCTGCCTGCTTGGCCACCTCCATCTCCACTGCTGACTGGTCCTCATCTGCCGGCACCTTGTCAGACTGTTGGTCTGCCCCGAGCACCTCTGCTGGCCAGTTGTCCACCACCATCACCTTCACTTGCCGCTCCACCGACCCCTGTGGCCCACTGTCACCAGTGTCCTCGTCTGGGTCCACCTCCTCTCCCAGCGATGGCAGGATGGGTCAGGCCCTATGTTGCTGGTGCTGAGTGAGGCAACAGTAGACACTGCATCCTGTGCTTTCTACTCAGCCATTGCCCACAGCACTGCCCGGTGCCATGGTGTTAGTCTGCTCCGCCCACCTGCAAGGTAGCAAAGGTGGATATCAGTGCCGTGCAGGGACACAATGCACACACACACAACACACAGCCCCAACCCCCCACCCCCACAGACCACCACAGCATGGCCACGACACATGGTTGACAGTGCATACACCTACCTGATCTCCGGTGGCCATGCACCTTCTGCTGGCTCCCTGCACATTGCTGCACCACATCCTGCTGCTCCTGCTGACCTGTGGCACTGTGTCCTGCACCTGTGGGGAAGGGGAACACAGTTACATGTATGCACCAGTGCTGGCCATGGCCTGTGTGTCAGCGTTGCAACACTGTCCGGCTAGTTGATGGCATACCCACCTGCACCTGAGTCCTGGCCCGTCTGCATTTCAACATCCGGCTGCTGTGCCATGGCCATCATCCACTGCACGATCTCCAGGTCCTGCTGTGCCAAGTCCTGCCACTGGTGCTGCAGCTGACACATGGTGTGGGACATGCCGCTGTTGGCACTGAGGAGTGCTCTGATTACCCTCTATGTCCTTTCCCTCTCTGCCGTGGTGTGTGACCTGCACACAGGTGAGAGCAGTGTTGTCCCCCACTGCTGCACAAGGCTGATGAGTTGTGCCGTCTCTACGGTGGTGTAGTTAGGGGACCAGCCACTAAGGCTGATGCTGCTGTGGCGTAGCATGGCCCTGTCACCACCTTGTGTGTTTCTGCTGATCCTGGAATGGGGGAGTCCTGCTGTGGGTGGCAATGACCTGCAAGGCAACATGTCACATACATCATGTCATGGCACAGTAGTGGGGTTCACCATAGTGTCTCACTCCCTGACATGGCACATGGCATGGCTGCCCATAGCCTGCATACTGTACAGAGATGGGGTACAGTAGCAATGGGTACAGCACTGCATCATACATGCCTTCCCAGGGGGTATAGCCCAACAGTGCTGGGCTGTACACACATTTCACTGCAGTCCCCGCCCCCTTCCAACAGTGTACACACCACCCCCACATACCGCCCCCTGCCTGACAAGGCAGAGTGGTGCCATGAGAACGCATTGTGTAACAGGGCCCCCCCCACCTGTGTACATATCCACCCACATACCACCCCCTGCCTGACAGGGTAGAGTGGTGCCTTGTGCATACATATTGCAATGGGTAACCCCCCACCAACAGCTGCCCACACCATACTTCCCCATACTGCCACCTGCCATACATATCCAGGTAGTGTTGGGGTTGCCACCTCTACACACCGGATGGACTATGCATATGGCTGTCCCCCTATACAACAGCAGCCTGCACAAGGTCCCTACACGGTGGCCTACACCAGCTGCAGGATGCCGGGCTGTTATGTTGCAGTACCCAGCATGGCACATGTTGTGTGTCAGCCACACATCATATAAATGTGTATAGTGCATATGCCTGCCTACACCCTTGTACATACCTCTGGACCTGTTGTGTGATCAGATCTGGTGCACCTCACAGGCAGGTGTGCTGTCCTGCACAGTGGTCTAGTACAGCTGTGGTGTCCCACCTTGTGCCTCCTCTGAGTGTACTGTATCTGCAGCCACTGGGGAGCAGGAACACTGTGCAGCCTGTTCGCAACTGCACCCAGCACATGGCGCACGTCCTGGACCCATGTGCAGCATACAGTGGCGCCACACACATGTGGCATGCGTCCGTGCAAGCCGCATGTGTGCACTACACTGCCGCAGGCCTCAGATGCACACAGGCTGCAGCTCAGGGCCCATGTGCTGCCCCCGTACATAAAACAGAATTGAATATGTGTTGCATTGGTGGGAGTATTACACTGTCCCACTACTTATCAATGTGCACTAGCTGTCCTACATGGTGGTATCCCTGCTCTGAGCTCTCTACCACAGCTGCTAGGCCCTCCCCTGTCTCTGCAGCATGTGCAATGTGCAGCCTGTGTATCACCTTCATGGCTGTGCCTCACACATGGCACACTTACAGGCCACATGTGCGGACTACAGTGGCGCCACGCACATGTGGCATGCGTATACACAAATAGCATGTGCGCACTATGCTGCCACAGGCTGCAATTGCAGCCTGCACGCACACACCTGTGTCAGTGGCATCACAGTGCTGTGGTTCAGGCCTTTGGTACCGCAGTCATGTATCTAGGGGGACATTGCTACTGCAGCCTACGTTTTGGATGTGCATGTGCGACATGGGCCAAGAACCCAACCCAGGCACCAGTTCTATGCTACTTGTGTCATGTCCTATCACAGCAGTGAGAATGAGTGAGGCTACATAGTTGTATAGTGCACAGTGTTTATATTTGGAATGTTGTGATATGGTGCAGTGCTACAGTACAATAGTGTAAATATCCTAAACACACATACCCACACCCAGTGACTGATCACAGCAGACACACCCAATTCATGCTCTATGACATCTCCCATACACCTGTATGCAGTGCACACACACACACACACACACACACACACACACACACACACACACACATGCACACACACGCACACCGCACATACACCACACATCCACACAGTGCCCTCCCCTAGTGCCACTCTGCTTAATGCCCACCACCCCTTGCAGTGCAGCACCATACTGGCACAGTCACTTGTCTGCCTGCTGCAGCAGCTATGTTTTTTTCCACTTCACGGCTGTACTGCCTAGTGCAGCCCCCTGTCTCACCGGCTCTGCCCCCCTAAGGCTCTACTGGGCCCACCCTGCCCCAGTTGCATGGCTGCAGGTCCCCACTGTCCATTTGTCCCTGAGGCAGCACTCCTTTTCAATGCCTTCTACACCTCCCTGTGGTGGAAGGTGCTGATCCTGGAACAGTACCCTGTCCCTGTGTCAGTGGTCTGCCTTCCTCCACAGCCTGCGCTTGTGTTGCTACCTGTGCTGTGTCCTGACCTGCTGAGTCAGCAGGTGCTACCACACCCTGACTTGTGCTTGTCCTGTGACTGGTAGCCACTGAAGTGCACCCCACAGCCATGGTGGCAGGTGGCATTGTTGTTGGCAGAGGTGGTTTTGCTGCTAGTGGTGCCACTGGTGGTGTTGGCGGTGGTGGCAGTGGTAGTGGGTGCTGTGGTTCTGGTGGTGCGACTGGTGGTGTTGGTGGTGGCGGGAGCTGTGGTGCTGGTGGTGCTGCTGGTGGTGTTGGTGTTGATGTTGCCACTGCTGGTGGGGGTTGTGGTGGCAGTGTTTGCAGCTGGTGCACCACATGTGTCACCTGTGTGGTGGCATCCCTCCTCTGTGTGGCTCACACATGCTGGGCAGTCAGTGTACTTTGTAGAGCCATGGTCAGTGTGTCCATTTGCCTGGTTTGCTGTGCCACAGACCCCTCCATGGCCATGGCCAGTTGGGTGAGCACCTGCGTCTGCGCCCTGATGCAGGCCTGGGAAGTGACCATGGCATCCGCAAGCCTCCCCATGGCTGCCTCTGTGGTGCATGTCCCTGTCTCAATTGCACCAATGAGGGTGCCCATATGCTCCTCCACTGCTGTGGTGGGCATCAAAACTGAGGTGGATACAGCCAAGCATCTCCGACTGCTCCTCATGAGTGGTCATGAGGGTCCTGCAGAACCCGACATAATCAGTGGGTGTGTCTGTGTGGCTTCCCTACTGGCTCTCCTACAAGGACTGTGAGGCCTCGTCCAGGGTCACCTGCAGTCAGTTGTATGAGGCTGAGCTGAGGTCCTGGGCTATGTTGTCCATTATACTGCCGACACTGGATATGTCACACAGGTCAAGTCCCTCATCCTCCTGCTCCTGTCCTGTCACTGCCTGCTGCTGTCCCACCACCAGTGTCAGTGCTGAGTCTAGCTGCTCTGTGTCCGTGCTGACAGGGGGGGAGGTTCTGTCATGGTGGCCTGTTGAGTGGTCGGCTGCATGCTGTCCTGCACTGCCACCACTGTCCTCTGCCCCTGTGTCTGCTGCCGCTGTGCCTGTGAGGGGACAACAGTGCATCAGTGCTACCCCGCCATGTCATGCCCTCCACACATGCCTCCATTCCCATCCATGCATTGCTGTCCCACACACATGGGGCAGAGCTGGTCATCCACTTACCTGTCTCAGCAGCCATCCATGTTGTGTCCAGGTCTATGTCCCCATGGATGCTGTGCTGGCTCAGGAAAACCAATATCCTTTCCTCATGGACACTAAGGGGTCTTTCTTCCTGTGGCCCACCACCTGTGGCTGATGTCTGCCACCTATTGAAGGCCTCCTTTGCCTTTGCATGGTGCTTGAGGTCATTCACCCACTTCTGTAGCTACAGTACACTCCACTTGGCATTGGCCACCACGTTGACCTTCTTGGCCATGTCCTCCCATGCCTCCTTGTGCTTCCTGTGCAGGTCACGGTCCCCACCCTTGCCAATTAGTAGGGCTGCCTGTGACTAGTTCCTCGAGGTGGACATCTGTCTCCTTGTTTGTAAAGTTTCTTTTCCACCTTTTTGCTGCACTTGCCACCTCTGCATTGCTACTAACCTGTGCCATCATTAACAGATGCGTAGCTAGCTATGACATGTCTGCAACTTGCACACATTTCTATGGTCATTGGGTTGTGACATGTGTAACCACTATGCCCGCTATTGCAGGTTACATCCTGCATTGCGGGTGTAACTTGTGACATGCGTAATTCGGCTGTTCTATGTCGTAACTGGCTTTTGTCTTGGAATAGGGCGCAGCTCGCATGTCTCAAGGGTTTGGGCATAACTTTGCGTAGTGGTGTAGCTTTCGCCATGATCTATTCGCTCTCTTGGAATCGGGCACCCTGAGTGTGAGGTTTGAGTGAGAGAACCATGAAGTGAAGCTGAGCATTTTTGTCTGCCCAAAACCTCAGGAGAAGAGTCTCTTATACCACAACAGACATCCCTCAGAGTCCCTATTAACTTAGGATAAGTCACTTGAGTTTAGTTTGAGGGATTTATAATAAATTATAATAAATTTAGTTTTTTTTTTTATTTTATTGTGCAATCCTCCTCGCTGGCATTGAAGTTGAGTGCTCTTTCCTAGCACTTCTGTACGAGATCACACTGCATGGATAAGAGGCACAGTAGCTCTGAGTGCTGATTGGCTGAAATCCCATTAGTGATTTATAATGTCAATCTAAAGCCAGCGTCTATTTTTCCTGCTTGAGTGAGAAAAACGGTAAATGACAGTTCCCTCCAGTTCCAGAAGATATTGAAAATACAAATGTAATTTGCTACGGTAAAAAGGCATACACAATAATTATCTTTAGCCCCAATGTGTGGATTTAAGAACTGAAGGTGAGGCAGTAATTGCCAGTTGTGTCTTGTTTAGTGGTGGGTGAAATAATAAAAGTCTGTTTTCTACATTTTTGTGAAAGTGTGTACATTTTGTGTAAATTAAAACAATTTCAGGAATTAGACGTGTGTTTTAAAAGGTGAAAGTGTTGGCAAATAAACCAGATTTTGTCACTATTTTGCAAACACTGTGGGAATGCAAAACTGGGAATTTTGTGCTACAGTACTTCACGTAGCATTAGTCTTCTTTAAACACGGACGATTACATTTTCATTTCTAGCTTCAACATTTTTTTAAGAACTACAGGAAACTGTCATATGTCAGTTTCTCCCCACTTCTACAGAAAAAATTAACACACGTTTGGATTAGCAGAAGGGGCAGGCTTTGATTTGCTGTTCAAGCTTCTCCCGTTTCAAATGCATTCTATATTTCTGTTAAGATACCATATATTTTGATGAGTTTACATTCATCTACTGTTACTTGGCTTTTTTTTTTACTAATCCTCACTGGCTGTTTTAGTCAAATGCAACATTTATTTATGTCTTTTATTATTAATTTTGATGATTTTATTTCCCATTCTGATATGATGTCTGTGTTTTAAATGTTGTATAGTACCCAGAGCTCCTGGGATCAGGTGCTCAACAAATAAATTTACTACTACTACTGGCTGTCACATCTTTGTACATCTGGGCCAGGATTCACAATAATAAAGCGGTGGAACTGCTTCCACCAATCAGGACTCCGCATCTACTCTGCCTCTTATCCAGTGTACAGTAGGTGCCTCGCGCACCATCACGCCACAGTAATTCTTGTCCAACAGTAGTGATTGTCACTGTGTATGAGGAAGTTTATTTACTGAAATGTTTCACCAGGAATGTTTCAGAAAAAATCTTCCTCTCACAAATAAAAACTAAAGCGTACAGTAGTAAAAGCAGGCAATAGCAGTAAAATCACACACAGATTTTACTACTATTGCCTGCAGAAAATCACGTAGCAATGCACGTCCTCCACAGCACACAGAGCATACCAATCTATACTGAAAAGCTGGGGAACAAAATGGACATCCATGTAACTAAACATCCTAACGCAGTTTCACCACTTTATTATATGTTTATAAGGCTAGTGGTGGTTATTTCTTACGAGATAAGAATGTTATCTCGTACTGGTTTGGGCTGACAGAACTGCTCAGCTTCGCTTAGCGGTCCCTCTCTCCCAAACCAGCACAGGATAACATTCTTATCTCATAAGAAACAACCACTATTAGCCCTGTAAACATATAAGATAATGTGAAGTTGGTGCAAAAGTTGGTGCTGCACTGCCTGGCTGCGCTGGTGGGCACTGGAGCTATTCACAGTCACATAGCGTGGTGGGCTATCTGACTGTGAATAGGGGCCAATCGTGGCAGCACTAATCCAGGAAAAGCAATGGAATACCCAGTAGTGCTGCCCTCACAGCCAGCAAGAAAAATAGCCCTACAGTCAATAGCGCTCAGGTGCTAAAGTGCTATTCATGAAAGGAGGCATGCAAATGAGCCCAATGGGCATGCAAGGCACCAGTTGCCATTAGCATGCCCATTATGGGCTTATTTGCATGCCGTTAGTGTGGCAGTGTGCAGCCCCCCCCCAGCAGCCCAAGCCCCACTCAGCCGCATTCTCCCATAGTTTAATGGTGCCCTCCCTCACCCTGATTGCGGGCATAATGGTAAAAAAAACATATATTTCCAAAGTGCAGGGTCCCACCCTGGTCCTGATCCCCTGATCTCCCACATGGTAATAATAAAAATAGTTTTCCATAATGTAGGGTCCCACCCCGTTGCCTGATCTCCAACCCGATATGAAATTTACCATCTTTCCATAGTGTAATGGTCCCCTGAACTCCCCACCCACTCTGGTAAGCATATATCACCCCTTTTCCCCGCCCCCAGCATGGCCGCCGGTCAGTGAGCAATACAGCCCTCTTCACACTTCCACAGCTGCCCGCCAACTGAACTGTCAATGACAAGGTACAGTATACAATGCAAGCCCATTGGCTGACAGTGTCAAATAATGGGCTTTTAGTGTATACAGTATGTTGTCATTGACAGTTCAGTCAGCAGGCAGCCATGGCAGTGTGAGGAGGCCTGTGGTGCTCGCTGACTGGCGGCCGTTTTGGGGTGGAGGGAGTGAGGTGGTATGTGCTTACCAGAGTGGGTGGGGGGTTAGGGGGGCCACTGCACAATGGAAAGATGGTAAATTTCATATCAGTTGGTAGATCAGGCAATGGTGTGGGACCCTACACTATAGAAACTATTTTTCTTTTGAACGGGTGGGTGATCTGCCGAACGGGGATTGGGGTGGAACCACTGCACTATGGAAAATACTTTTTTTAATTTGCAGCTGGGTGATAAGGTGATCGAGGACTGGGGTGGAACCACTACACTATGGAAAATGTTTTTATTATATGGGGTGGGCGTTCTGGAACTAGAGCAGGGGTGGCGGCCACAGTACTTCTGCCACCTATTAGGGTTGCATGGGTTGCCACTAGGTTTTTTTTCAGCAGTAATTTGCTCCATGCATGGACCTTGGCAAAGGCCCTTATGTGAAGCAAATCCTCTGTGAATGGGATTGTGGGGATATGCAGGTCCCTTCCCCCTCATTTGCATTGCGGCCACCCTCACTTCTTGCCCAGGCACAAATCCAGTTTGTGGGAGCAAACTGGGCTTTGTGAATACCAACTATTCACAAAGCCCAGTTTTCCCCAGGCAAACTGGGTTTGTGCCCTGGCAAAGTTTTGTGAATACTGCCCTTGACCTTTATTCTGACTTGGCTGTTCTCAACAATGTAAATGTTTTTTGATTAGATATTGATTTTTTTAGTTTTTGTTTTTGGCCCAGACCCCCCTTGACCCATTCTGTGCAGAGGCTCAGCCCCTGCCCCGCACGCCACCCCCCAATACCCATACTTACCCCACCTGGAGTGGGTCTGCTGGGCAGGGCACCCCTTCCCCATGGACAACAGTCTCTTAGCTCGGCTTACCCCCCAAGGTGGGACCATGGGTGCGGGACTTCCCTGGGAGACACAGACAGCAGCGGGAGTGGTGGCTGAGGCAGGGCATGATTGACAGGGGTGAGCTTTTTGTGAATGCTATTCCCTGGGGGAGGGGCATGCAATGACATCAACTGGGCACGCCCAACGTCTGTCCCGCCTCCCACAGCATTCAGCACTAGTCCCTTTGGATCCCCCAACCTCTGCCAGGGGTCGCTATTGTGCAGGACACTTACCCCCATCCCCCCTGGAGAAAGAGAGCCACCACTTGACTTCTCAATCTTTCTCCGCCCAGTTGGCCCTCCGACTCCTGGGTCCGTTCCCAAACCCAGGATGACGGCGTCGCAAGTGGACATCTTGCTGCTATGCTGTCAGGCTGGCTGTGATTTTTGTAGTTTTAAAAATTTTGTAATATGTGAAACTTTGCTACACAGATTAGTTAACTGTTAACAGACTGGTGTGCTCAACTACCCTGAATTATATGAGACTGAACTCTCAACCTCTAACTGCAAAATATCAATAGTTAAAATGCTTTAAAGTATAATATGTGCATTAGGCCAGACACTGTTAAGTTCTATTGCATGTTAGCTTCTCACTTTAGTAAGCAACATTTACCTCAGTTAATTTTGTTTTCACTTATACCATTACCACATTTTAAACTTGCTTGATTTTGTGACTCTGTGAATCTTTATTATCCATAGCCATCAATGGTTCTAGCTTGTACAGTATCTATACCCGCTTACAGAGGAGCACGTTAAACTTTATGGTGCGCCAATCCATGATGCTCTAAGCATGAGAAGTAATTTCAAAAGGAATATAAAACCCTAAAACTCATCACTATTTCAAATAAAAAGAGCACTACCAGCAGATAGTTATCTGCTACTGGAATACGCAAAATATTTTTCTGAGCCTGGCTAACATTCATCTCATGCTCAGAGCCTGCTGCTCCACATTGATTTGGCCCACAAGACCTGCTCTGGGATCAAGTTTCCAAGTGTGAACAACTAGTCTTTCTTACACTTATCTCTCTTTAATGCAGATTTACTTTTCTAACACCACACCACCATGGATCATCACTCCACTGAAATCTGAGGATAATAGGAAGTAATATGTATGTAAACCAAAATACTTATAAAATATAAGTGGAGTAAAAAGGAAATTAGGATTCAAGCTCAGATCTCCTGGGTCACAGTCCTTTGTCTAAACCATTAGGCTATGTTGGATGCTTGTCAGTAAGGTTACAGTTAAGCTTACAGTAAATAGTGTATGGTTACTCCCTATTGTGTATGGATTTCCATACACATACTTTTCTTGTTATGATTTAAGTTCAAAGGTCAGATAAAGTTGTCATTGTATTGTTCTGACATCAGAATGATAACATAACAAGTTTTCAACTTTAACGTCAACCCTGATTGGATGAATGTGTGCTGACAACAAAAAACTCAAAGCAAAATTGTGGTGCCACTCATTGAGTGGCTCACAAAGACAGTTTCGGCATGGACACCTTCATGTTTTCAAACAGTATCCATTTTTCATTTTCTAAAATAATAAACAGTGTGGCCATGGCTTAAATGTTTCTGGACAGAAAGAGGGTCTGAAGCAAGACATGGATCATTGACAATCTAGCAGTGACACATAGAAACAAAGAATTTGACAGCAGATAAGGACCGCTTAGCCCACCTAGTCTGCCCATTTCCCTACCTGAAGGATAAGCTGCAGATTCTAATTAATCAACAGCTTACTTCCTCCTACCCCCAACTAGAATTGCCTTATGCCTGTCCCATGCATTCTTGAATTCTCCCACTGTTCCTGACTCCACAACCTCCTCAGGAAGGCAGTTCCACGCATCCACAACCCTCTCTGTGAAAAAAATACTTTCTAACATTATCTCTGAGCTGTCCCCCCTTATCTTCAAATTGTGCCCCTTGTTCTTGCATATCTCTTCTTCTGAAAGATACTACCCTCTTGTACTTTGTTAATTCCTTTGAGACACTAGAAAGTTTCTATCATGCCCCCCCCCTCCTCCTTTCCTCAAGGGTATACATATTAAGCTGCTTCAGTCTCTCTCCTCGTATGTCTTCTGGTGCAGACCCTGCACCATTTTGGTTGCCCTCCTCTGAATAGCCTCCACTCTGTCTATGTCCTTGCAGAGATGGGGTCTCCAGAATTGCAGGCGGTACTCCAGATGGGGTCTCACTAACTGTCTGTAGAGAGGGATAACAACTTCCTGCTTTCTACTTTTAATGCCTCTCCCTACGCATCCCAGTATCCCCCCAGCCCTCCTTACTGCCTTCTCACATTGCTTGCCCACTTTTAGGTCATCTGATATACTTACTCCTAGGTCTCTTTCAATTCTTGTTATTAACTCACCCCCCATTGTGTACTCTTCCCCTGGGTTTTTGTTTCCCAGATGCATTACCTTGCACTTCTTTGCATTGAATCTGAGCTGTCACATATTTGACCATTCCTCCAACCTTGCCAAGTCCCTTTTCATCCTTTCCACCCCACCTTGTGTATCAACCCTGTTGCAGATCTTTGTGTCATCTGCAAAGACACATACTTTTCCTTCCAGGTGCTCTCCAATGTCATTTATAACAAGATTAAAGAGGACCGGTCCCAGTACCAAACCCTGAGGTACCCCGCTAGTTACGCTCCTTTCTTCACTGTGGATTCCGTTTACTATTACCCTTTGTGTCCTGTTGTCCAGCCAGTTTTTTATCCAGGCTACCACCTTGGGACCCACTCCAAGGCTGACTAACTTGTAAATTAATCTTTTGTGTGAGACTGTGTCAAATGCCTTGCTAAAATCTAAGTAGGCCATATCCACAGCCCCCCCGGTCTACTACTTTGGTCACCCAGTCAAATAAATCTATTAGGTTCATCTGACATGACCTTCCTGCTGTGAAACCATGCTGCCTTGGGTTCTGTGCCCCACTAGCCTCTAGGTACTCAACAATGCTTTCCTTCAGAAGTGATTCCATGATTTTCCCTACCACTGAAGTCAAACTAACTGGTTTGTAGTTTTCTGCCTCTACCCTGCTCCCACTTTTGTGAAGTGGAATCACATTTGCCCTCCTCCAGTCCTCAGGTACCACCCCATCCTCCCACAGTGGGAGACTGAGGCGTGAAAGCAAGCGGTAACATAAACTCAAGGTAGGAAACCGTGTTAAAAAAAACAAAACATTTACATACCAGAAAAAACATACACTATATAAAACAGTGGATGGGTGACCTCCCACAACTAAGGCAGTGTTTCCATCTCGGAAAGCGATGACATCATAAAGACCACTCAAGCTTCGCTCTTAAGGTCTCTATGATGTCATCACTTCCCTCGATGGAAACACAGCCTTGTTGTAGAAGGTCACTCATCCACCATTCTATACATCTTATACAAACTGATCACAGAAAAGTTTGGCAAAGAAAGGAAAGAGTAGGTGGACTCTGACTGACTGGAACCCTCAGTTCTGGAATCCCAATCATTTTTATTGACAGAGCCCCCAAACACTCACTGTGCTGAAAGGAGGTTACCCATTGCAAGATCATTTGATTTGGCATCCTGGCTTTGAAGCCCTTCTGTACATACAGAACCAGAAGGATGTCATGATCAACAGGGCAAAAAAGTACTCAAATCCAGAAAAATGTGTTCTAACTTTAAGTTTCGGCTTGGACACAGAAAGCAGAACATCAAGTACTGTAATATAGTGTATGGTGAAACATAGTTCAGCAAGGATTTCTATGCTATCCAAAAAGTTGTTCTGCTGCACTAGTGTCATCCGTACTGTAGCACAATGACTTCTCATTCTGCTGCAGTAGTGACGTCAGCAGACAACGCTCTCAAGCCATTTGACGCTTGTGATAGGATGCTGCAAATGATTGAACAGAGAGAAGCAGAATATAAAGGCACAGGAAAGCTGCGGCCAATCGTCTGATTTCCCTGCCCACAGCACCCAGTTGAGCGCCGGGGCTACGCTCCGCCAGCGGGCGGTCGGCGACCACTAAGCTGACCCAGGGGACCACGAGGCCAGGAGGGACACAGAGGAAAGGCACGGGAAAGCCGTGGCCAATCGGTAAGCGAGCGCTTTCAAGGCAGAGCAGCCAATTGGTCCTCCTGCCCCATTGAATTGCATTGACTGAACTTGCATTACCTGAAGCTGTTCTAGGACTTGGAATTTTTTGCTGAAAACTTCAAAAAAAGAGCTGCTTTACTTGTTTTTTTTTGTAAATGTAGAGGAAAAATGTTAAATTCTGTGTATTTGTGGTTACAAGCCCTTTTTTGGTAATTTAAAGTGGGCCAGACGCTACGGCGCCCCAGCCCCCCCCACAGCCTTTTGTTGTGCAGATTTTAGTCACTCTGACCAGCAGAAACACTTGTTTCTGTTTTCTACTAATAATTGCTCCTTCCTCTGTCTCTCTCCAGTCTGATTTCCCTGCCCACAGCACCCAGTTGAGCGCCGGGGCTACGCTCCGCCAGCGGGCGGTCGGCGACCGCTAAGCCGACCCAGGGACCCACAGACGGGAGGGACACCAAAAAAGGCACGGAAAAGCCGCAAAATTTTGCCCACCGCCCTTCCCCTCCTTGTGTGTTATTTTATAGGCATCTTCCACCGAAATCTCTTCCCCCGCCCTCAGCACTACTCTAGCCAATAAACTGCATCACCGCCCTGTTGTGCCACCTAATCAGCAATCCTTCCCTTACTGTTCTCCCGGTAGTTAACCATCAATACCACTTTCACAATGGGGAGACTCCTCCTGCTACTTGTCTCCCTGTCATGCATGGGGTTCCTTAAGGAGAATGTCCATATCACACAAAATATGGTGACCCATCTGCCTAGCCTCTCTGTCTCATCCTCAGTGAATAATGTTCAGACCCTCATATATGCCCTACCATTGCTGCATCAGTATCCGTGGGGTGACTGCCATAAAGGGACACAAATCACCATGTACAGTATGTATTCCAATCAATGCTCCATTACTGCATATACAGGTTCCCCCTTATGCCTGACTACCAAACTGCTACTCGGTGTCTTGACACGGTGTCATAGCCCCTTCTGGAGCACCCCAAAAGAGTGGCGACAGAGCAAGAAAAGGAGGACCAAAGACAGCCCCCCTCTTCCTATCTCTTGCAGCCCTTATGAAACTCCTATTCTTTCTACTACTCTGTATTGGAAATGTGGAAATCAACCCAGGCCCCCCTGAGTGTATTACCTCACCAGCAGACCTAACCTCTATCAAAGGCCTCTGTTTTCTACATATTAATGCATGCAGCCTCCTGAAAAAACTTACACTGATACAAGGCTGGGTTGCCCATATCTTGCCAGACTTTCTAGTGGTATCTGAGACATGGCTCAAACCCACCACAGCAGATAGGGATGTTAATCTACCCAATTATCAGTTATTCAGAGCGGATCGCCTAACAAGGGGCAGTGGAGTAGCTATATATGTAAAGTCCAGTATACCTGTATCCTGCTTTACTGCAACCTCGACGCCCAAAGAATTTGAATGTATATCCCTCAAAGTAGTTGTCCCTAATACAGCAGCTTTCCAGCTAGTAGGCTGCTACAGGCCCCCCTCTGCTGACCACAAGCTTTTATCCCACCTGGGGAATCTACTCAAACCAGGCTCTGAAGAAGTCATTATCCTAGGTGATCTGAATCTAAACTGGCTCTCCAAGGCAGCTGCACCTTTGGTATCGTTCTGTGATACACATGGGCTCACACAATTGATAAATGAGCCAACAAGAATAAACTCAAAGAATAGAAACAACAGCACACTACTTGATATCTTGCTGGTGAACAAACCCCATCTATTCACACACACTGGAGTGCTTTTCAGTGATATAAGTGATCACTGCCTCATTACAGGAGTAAGATCTTCCAGCAAACCAAAAACCCCTGCAAAATTTCTAATGAGGAGAGCCAAGAAAAACCTCAATATTGAAGGATATCTGCATGATCTAGCTCACTCTCCAAACTGGCAAGAGTTTTATCTTGCACAATCTGTGGAAAAAGAACATCAGGTGCTAAACAGCATAATACAAAGTGCCCTTAATACCCATGCCCCAATCACTAGTGTCACAATAAAAAACAAATCTTGCTGCTGGTTTTCAGCTGACCTCAAATCTGCACTGTTGGAGAGAGACAAATTATGGAAGATGGCAAGAAAAACCAAGAACCCAAATGACTGGGTGCTATTTAGGAAAGCCAGGAATAGATGCACCAAGAAAGTAAGGGATGCAAAGGCTGCCTTTTACTTGGCTGAACTTGACTCCTCTATCACAATCCTGCTAGGTTCTGGGGCTCCATCAAGAAGTATTGTAGGGCAGGATTCTGGCACCTCTCTACCAACTCAATTGTACCACAATAATGGTTCTATCTCTGGCAAAATGGAAGTTCTGGATGCCTTCAATAACCACGTCACAACTGCTGGACTTGCCTTTTACACCTCTCCAGCTAATCTGCTGCATGCACAACTAAGCTCCCAGTACACTGGTGCCCAGAGAGCTGATTCTTCCTTCTCCTTCAAATCCGTCCTGTTGAAGCAAGTAGAGGATCTTTTATGGCAGTTGGATATTAAAAAATGCGCAGGGGCAGACTCTCTTGACCCCTACTTTCTAAAGATTGCATTTCATGTACTTGCAGTTCCCCTAACACATCTCTTTAACCTATCTTTAACCTCTGGTTCTATTCCTACAGTGTGGAAGACAGCCCAAGTGGTTCCCTTTCTAAAATCAGGGGACCCTATGGACCTTAATAACTACCGGCCCATTTCCATTCTTCCAGTGCTATCCAAGATGCTAGAGAAAATAGTGAGTATCCAGCTAAGAGAGTACCTTGATGATGCTAACCTCTTGAATCCAGCTCAATCTGGGTTTAGGGCCAGGCACATCACTATCTCTGCACTGGCCAAAGTTACAAATGACTGGTAAACCGAATTAGATAAAAAGAATAGTGTCTGTGCAGTATTTCTTGACCTAAGTAAGGCATTTGACGCTGTGGACCACGAGCTGCTACTCTCTTCCTTGCAGTCCATTGGCCTAGATCCACCCTTCCTTAAATGGTTCAGGTGTTACCTTATGGATAGGTCACAGCAGGTGAAAGCTGAAGGTGATCTATCCCCTTTAAAACCACTGCTAAGAGGAGTTCCGCAAGGATCTATCCTGGGCCCTATCCTTTTTGCTATCTACATTAATAATATTGATTCAAATCTCACCAAAGCCACTGTCCATCTCTTTGCTGATGACACTGTTTTGTATGTCAGCAACCCACCACCTGCAGTTGCCCGTGAAATCTTACAGGCAGAATTCTCCTTGCTGCAATATCAACTACTTGAGAAAAAGCTTCTTTTAAATGCAAAAAAAACAAAAGCAATGCTTTTCTCCAATCAAAGCTCCACCAGCACCTCCCCACTAAGCAGTCTCCCCCAGCTATGCACTATTCTTGGAGAAAATCTGGAGTATGTAGAAAAATTCAAATACTTAGGTGTGTGGATTGATAACAGACTTGACTTCACATCATATTGAAGAACTGCTGAAAAAACTTCGCCAAAGGCTTGGCCTATTCTATAGAATTAAACACTTCCTAACAAGAGACTCAAAGATGAGGTTAGTCCAGGCCACTTTTCTTTCAGTTGTTGACTATGCAGACTTCCTTTATAGTCACTGCCCCATCTCTTACTTAAGCAAACTGGATACCCTGTACCATAAAGCAATAAGATTCATAACAGATCTTCCAGCTAACATTCATCATTGCTCTCTCTATGCTGCAGTTGGATGGGTTTCTCTACATCTCAGAAGGAACAGAAATGCAGCACTATGGATCTACAGAGCATTGTCTAAAAAACTTCCAAACTATATTCTAGACTGCTTCACCCAGGCCATAGCTAGCTCCTATGCCCTAAGAAGCAACAACCTCATCATGCTCAAAATACGTGAAAGTCAACACCCGGCTAGGGAGGCGGCAATCAGCTATTCTCTAGCTATGGCTTGAATACTCTACAGAAATCCCTAAAGCTGTCCAATCTTATACCTATAGCATCCTTTAAACAGTTTTGCACAAGCTTTTTAGAGAAATGCAACTGCTACCACAAGAGCTAGACTTGCCATTTCACAAACCCCCTTCCAGACAGCCACCATATGGCATATTTTTGTTCCACAGTTCTCCTCCCTGGCAGCCACCCTTTATAGTACCCCAGTTCCATTTAATTCTACCTAACTACCTACTACCTACCTAATCCTTCTCCCACTAATCACTGGCTCTACATCATTCCTAAATGCTCCCATTCATCCTAGTATTACATTATGCTGTGTGTATGCCTTGACTCCTATATTGGGATATGTATATACTTTATCTTTTGTATAATTTTCCTGTAAACTACCTTGTCATGTATGTCTGAATCAACTTCTTACCCTTGATCATTGTATTTATAAGTGTTTTTTTTCTGTATCTGTTATGCATAAATTAGTGCATTGATGTATATGTTGTGTACCTACTATCGAACCTTGACCTTATCAGGTCCATCTTGTAAATGAGCCTTGCTCAATGATGCTCGCCTGAATAAATAAAGATTTGATTGATTGATTGATTGATTGATAGAATATACCATATACCTGAAAATAAGGCAGGATCAACCAGATAAGATACTAGTAAATTTAGTAGTACTTTGCTGCAGGATCAACCAGATATTTAATACTACACCCAGCCCTCACAATGAATGTTCGCTAAGCAAGAGTAACAGCCACCATGTTTTTTAACTTCAAAACTCTGCCCAAACCCAAAAGTCAATCAATTGAAATCTGTGACTAATTTATATGAACATACGAAATTTGCCAGCAGATAAAGGCCTAGTGGTCTATCAAGTCTGCTCGAATGTGCAGCTAGCACCCTTATACAGCAACTGGCCCTCCCTCCCACCCTCCCTCTCCCTTGACTCTCTCTCCCTTGCCCTGTCCCAGCCCCTTTTGAAGCAGCCCACTGTTCTACTGGCTACCATTTCTACCAGTAATGCACTCCACCCAGCCACCACCCTCTCTGTAAAAAAGTGTCTCATATCCCTCCTGAATCTTCCTCCCTCCAGTCTCATATCGTGGCCCTGGGTGTCCCTCCCCTTCCATATTTTGAACAGTCCCTCTGTACCTGTCTTGTTTATTCCTTTCAGGAACATGAAGGTTTCAATCATATCCCCCCTGTCCCTCCTCTCCTCCAGTGAGTACATGTTCAACTCCCTCAGCCTCCTTTCGTATGGTAAGTCCTCTAGCCCCTGAATCATCTTTGTCTCCCTGCTCTGCACCCCCTCCAGTAACATAATGTCCCTCTTCAAATACGGGCACCAGTACTGCACACAGTACTCCAGGTGTATCCTAGCAGATGATCTATACTGCAGCAGAATCACCTCACCCCTCCTCGATGATATGCCCCTTGCAATGTAACCCAGAATTTTGTTAACCTTTTCAGCTGCCTTCCTACATTGTGCCAAGTTGTCCATTGACCCCATAATGAGCATCCACAGATCCTTCTCTTCCTCTGTCTCAGTCAGCTGCACTCCTCCCAGCTGGTAACTCCTCCCAAAGTGCAGCACTTTGCACTTTTTGGCATTGAACCACAGTTGCCAGGTGACTAACCAGGTTTCCAGTATTGCCAGATCATTCTGCAACCCTGCCATCTCCCTAGGTCATCCACCACTGCTCCCATCTTGGTGTCATCAGCAAACAGACTGATCTTGTATAGAGATGGCAGGTCCCTAACAACCCCACAGCACACCCTAGCAACCAGGGCTCTCGCAGAAAACAATGATTTTTCTACTCAAGAAAAACACAAACAGAAAGGTAGCAAACTATATTTTTATTTGATGTGGAAGACACCATACACTATGTAGAACAGTGTATGGTTCACTATACACAACAAAGCTATTGTCAACCTCGTGGTTACTATACTGACTGAGAGACCTCTCAAGCTTTGCTCTCAAGGTCATCTGGTCAGCATAGTAACCACTCAGTTGAGAATAGCCTTGTTGTGTATAGTGAGCCATACACTATCCAATATGTATTCATGACATAAGTAATTATAATTGTATTGCATGGAGGGTGCCTGGGCCAACATCACATGTCCATAGACTATGCAATAAAATCTAGTTTGACTTATGGGGAAGAAACGTGGGGGTTGGGGGGACATAAGGATGCAAACTGCATCTATGGATCATAAATCACAGCTCTCGATTCTACCCATCAGACAACAGGCAGGAACATGGCAATCCAGACATTCTTTAAATTTTATATATTGTTTATTTCTGTGCATAACTTGGACTTCTGAATTAAGCAGACCTAAAGAAAGAGTGGTTTGAAGGAGTGGGAGCTTCCTTTTGTAGTCTGGGGTTTCGTTAGGAGTGGCTACTGTACTTGATTTAGAGTTAATATTAGAAACTCCATAAGAATAAAATAAAAGGCCCAATTGTCTAGTGACTAGTTTATTGGCTAATCATGTGGGGGGCCTGGGTTTGAATACTGAAGCCAGGGATTCCAATGAAGCCTGTAAAGTTTTATTCCAGGAGATACATGATGCCTTAAGGAAGAACTGACAGCAACCACTACTACATGACTTCACCCTCATGGTCCAGAGGGATGAGGTCTTATGTAGAGTGGTGGTGTAAGGGGAAAACCCTAGGTCCAAAGCACCAAGCTGGTTTAGTAGACAGGTAACCCAGGCAGTCAGGGATAAAGGGATCACTTACAGGAAGTTCCAGAGGATCCAGAGGCATAAAGCAGGCAGGAGCAACAAAGTAGAACCAAAGAAGCAGGGAAGACAGTCCACCTGACCAAAGCCACGAAGGAACTGTAGGCAGCAGAAGGGATTAAAAAAGGGGGGAAATACTTTCTTTATGTATGTAGCCCCTCCTCGGCACCATCCTGGAGAGGGCCACTGCCCCTGGCTTGCCAGCTGTTACAAGGCCCAGGGGCCAGGGTTCCCATAGCTGACCTAAGGGGGTCAATTCCCAAAAGCTAAAATAAAATGGCAGTGCCTCCACTCAGAGTACAAATTAAGTGGACCTGATTGCTTGCAGTACAACCCCCTGGGATGTCGTACCAACCCACCTCCCCAACTGTTACTCCAGGCATGGACTTACCAAGTTCGAGCCTCCACACATTCAGTTAAAACATTTACCTTTTCACTTGATCAGTACACAGGCTCACTAAATCAGGATCTGGATTAGTTTTCTGTTGCAAAACAATAACTCTGTGGTTTATTCACAGGGGGAGGGTTTAGGAATGGGGAAGTGGAATAGAGGCATTTTAAATTTGCATTTCCCAAATCACATTTCCCTTTGATTCAAATACATATTTCCATCAATGCAGCCATCTAATCTGTCTATCTAACTATCTGCACCAAGTACTCAAACCCAGACTCGCAGGTCCCAGTCCATTAAAACCCCACAGTCCTATCATTGGGTTCCCAGATTTACAGTTGCAGGCCTGAGGTGCAGCTGGTAGCCGGTGTTGGAGTGCTCACTTGAATTAAACGTTATACTCTTTCCCTTGGCTTTTGGTTACAGCTACCTTTACCTTTCCCTCTAGTCCTTAACTCTACCTCCGGCCAAAGTGGGCCAATATATTTGTAGTCCCCAGGTGCGAGACAATTTCTCCTGTGTACTCACGGTTCTGCAGAACTCAGTCCTCAGATGGTACAGTTTACTGACATCCTGGGGATTGTTGGCACAGCCAGAACTGGGCACAAAGCTTAAACAGGGGGCACAGAAGCTGTAGCTTGCTCTTTCTCCTTCTTGCTTGCTTGAAGATCTTGTAGCTTGTCCCCTTTGATCCATTACAGGCCCCGTTGCAGAACGTGTGTACAAGGCCTACCACCATAGAGGACCCAGACCGAGGATTGGCCCCATGGCCCAGCTCCCTCCGATCAGAGCAGCACTCGGCTACAAGACCCATGACCCTCTGCAGTGGCAGACCCCACTCAATGGGGGTTAGCAAGTTTCCCACCTGGCCCTGGGTGCCAGCAGAAACATTCAGCACATTCTGTTCTTCTTTCTTTCTTTCTTTCTTTCTTTCTTTCTTTCTTTCTTTCTTTCTTTCTTTCTTTCTTTTCCTCTCTCTCTCTCTCTCCTGCTATGGTGTGCAACCATGGCAATCCATTTCTCTCTTGGCTGTACTTTAGGAACTGACCACAAGCACTCAGACCAGAAAGCACCTGTCCATCCTTCTGCTTTCACAGTCTCTCAACTTTAACACAGCCACCATTTCACTGTGGCTCACACAGATATTACCTGCACACTCACAGTCCAATCTCTCACCGTGCAGGGACTTGGAATCTGTCTTGCTCAAAGAGGCTTACTCTTCCTCATCACATTTATATTCTTATCTTCTGTATTCCCATCTTTTCCCAGATTTAGATGCAACCTTCATTCTTTTTCCAGGCTCAGAACTCAACCTTGGTCTTTTCCCAGGCTTAGACCCAACCTTTGTCCTTTAATTTCAGGCTCATGACACAGGACACGACTTCCCCTCTCTGCTTCTTTGCCTCACCATAATGGTGCAGCTTCAGAACAACACAGAGAATTCAGCAACCTGCAGCTTTCCCTTTTCTCTTCCAAGCTGCTTCTTTCTTTTCCCGGTGGGGCAGGCACTCCCTTTCCTGGGGGACAAACTGCTGGCAGCCCCCAGGCAGGCCCATCTCACAGCCCCATTCTCTCCAGGGGCAGGAGCCCTCCTCCCTCAGGAGGAGCACTCCTGAACTGCCCTCAAGTCCAACTGTCCCTCTTTGTTTGGGAACCCCTTCTTCACTCCCCATTGGCTGAAGCTACTGTCCTTAGACAAAAATGCATATGTATGAGGCTCCCTCAATGCCTCATTGGTGCAGAAAAAGGCGTCTAGATATTCCCCGTTGTTTTCCCCCCAAGAGTCCTTTCACTCAGTCCCAGAGTCCTCCTGGCTAGTCCTGGCTTGGTGGTTGGCTGGCTGATGTCACATGGCTGCAAAACATGGTGGCCATTGTAAGTAATGTCCACACAGTTATCAATGTCCCAGGTTTAAAACGTTCCTGCAGCCAAACAGTAATCATTTATGTTTAATTTGCCCCAGCATTTGTTAGCCACCCCTGTGCCCTGTCAAGTGACTGCTCCATCTAACTTGTTGCTTAAATCATCTTGCAGTCGCTGCTACCATTTCAGCCTTTCCCCTGGCAGCACACATATTCCCATCACAGTTTATACAGTGTGCCAACTTTGTTGCTGATTAATGTGCACACATTTATTTAATACATTCCCCCCATGGTTTGGAGACAACCTCTCTTCCCTTCCACACCAGGTCTTTATTTATTTCATTATTCCCTTTTTTCCAGCCTGTCGTAGTGCTATACCTTTTCCTGCAATGCTAGACAGGACTCCTCTCACTCTTCAATGGGATGCCATCTCATGAATATTAATGAGATGGCTCCCGATTCCTTCTGCGCAATTGGCAAACACAAAAACTAATTTCCTTTCTCCCTGGTTGCCTCTCCCGACTAACTAGGATCCCTGGTCCCTCTATTGCCTTTCCCTGGGACTGGGACCACTGGAGAGGCAACCCCAAAGGCTGTTGAAATGGCCATTCGAAAATGAGCCTCTGCACATGCGTGGAGCTCGCCCGGCACCAGAGTGTCATTCAAAGTTGGTGGCTCCATGCTACAGCTCCTCCAGCCCCGCTACCTTTACAAAACAAAGTGGTGACCTAGTAGGAGAGACCAGGAAACAGGAGGCAAGCCAGGGAACCTGGAAAAAAAAAAAGAATGCGGGTGGGAACAAAACCCCAAGGGAAACAAGCCTTTTCCGGGGGCTTTCAGGTAAGCCCCCAACAGGGCCTTACATGTAAATTAGAGAAAAGAGGGATAAGGGATAAGAAAGATGGTATTGTATGGCTAAAGAGAGGGGATGGGCTGGTAGAAGATAGTGAGGACAAGGCCACTGATTACTTCTGCTTTGTCTTTACAATGTTGAGGGATGACCCAGTACCACAAGAGAGGAGGAGGGAGTACAAAGCTGAAAAAATCAATGAGAACAGGGGGAGGAAAGGACTATTGTTCCTCAGGGTAGATAGATCCCCAGGCCCAGGTGGTATCTTGTCTTGATTGCAGTCATTATTTGGGGTGGAACCATCTGAAAAAAGTGTTCTTTTTTCTTAGTGGCCACTCCTCCTGACACCAGAACACTCATATTTGGTTACTCAACTAAGGATGCTCAGTCCTGAATCCCCTCAGACCGGTCAGTCAACGATTATGTACTGAATACTGTTCACGCTCCTGTACAGTTCAGTCACCAGCTGGCCAGTGTGGTGTGAGATGGGCTGTGTCAGTCACTGGCTCTGGTAGGGTTGAGGGGGGGAGCGAGGTGGTGGGTCACTGCCTAATGGGGTGGGGCGCCACTTGACTACCAGGGATCAGAAAATTTGTCATTCATATACAGATCAGGGCTGGGGAACGGGGAGACCCACTAGACTACCAGGGATTGGGGAATTGTGTATTCATATATGGATCCAGGCTGGCGAGAGAGGACCCACTGGACTACCTGGGATTGGGGAATTGTTCATTCATATTCGCATTGTTACTGGGGAGGGGGACCCACTAGACTACCAGAGATTGGGGAATTGTTCATTCAACAATATAAGAAGGACCTGTATAGGTAGGGCATCATTTAACTACAGAGGGCCAGCTGCCTGGAATTCCTTACCATTTCAACTTAGAGGTAGTACAAATTCAATATATTTTGGCAACATAAAAAGCTGACTAACCCAGGAAAGTTTTAAACCCCAGAGCTGCTGTCCTAATTTTGAGATAGGGTAGGTGTATTTCCCTCTTCCTTGTCTTATGTGGTTGTGCAGTCCCAGCATAAATATTGGTAACAATGTACTTAACACAAATGCATTTCATAATGAATGTAATACAAGAGATGTGAGTTACAGTATGTATATGATTGGAAGTAATATACTTCAACTGTTTATTATGTGTATTTGTATTACGAATACATGTAACAAAAAATTTCATTACATATGGTACCCATTGTGAATGAGCCTTGTTGCTCAATTTGGATGTGATCATGTTCATGTTTTCTTGGACTGATTAACATGAATAAAACTTTTACTACCATTACTACTACTACTACTTCATTCATATACAGATCGAGGCTGAGGAGGGGGGACCCACTAGACTACCAGAGATCAGGGAATTGTTCATTCATATATGGATCAGGGCTGGGGAGGGGGACCCACTAGACTGCCAGGGATTGGGGATTTGTGCATTCATATACAGATCTGGGCTGGGGGGAGACCCACTAGACTACCAGGGATTGGGGAATTTGTCATTCATATACGGATTGGGGCTGGGGAGATGAGACCCACTAGACTACCAGGGATCAGGGAACTGTTCATTCATTTATGGATTGGGGTTAGGAAGGGGAGACCCACTAGACTACCAGGGATTGGGGAATTGTTCATTCATATACATATTGGGGCTGGGAAGGGGGGAACCACTAGACTACCATGGATCGGGGACTTTGTCATTCATATACAGATCGGGGCTGGGGAGAAGGGACCCACTTGACTACCAGGGATTGGGGAATTGTTAATTCATATATGGATTGAGGCTGGGGGCCCACTAGACTACCAGGGATTGGGGAATTGTCCATTTATATACAGATTGGGGCATGAGAAGGGGGAACCACTAGAAACCAGGGGAAAATGAGGATATTTTTATTATTATGAAGCTTGGGGCTGGGAAGGGGGGACCACTAGACTACCAGGGAAGATGGGGACATTTTTATTATTATAAAGATCGGGACTGGGGAGGGGGCCACTAGACTACCAGGGAAACTGGAATCGGGAGGGCTGTTTGATAATAGCACAGTGATCAAGGCTAGGGAGGGACTGCTGTACTGCCAGGATTCAGTGCCCTAAACAGTGGGCAGTCAAGTCTGCACACTAGTTAGGGCAGGGTTTCAGATGCATATATATTCACCACTGCTGGGTGCCAGTTTGCAGTTCTGAATCATTTCAATATTGTGCTGCACTGGGGGACCCCTCATTTGCATAGGCACATCACAATATTGTGCACGCTGGCACTGTCGGGGGTGCACCGCTCATGTGCCCTTTGAGTATGGGCAAACCCTCCAACAGCTGGTGCTTTTCTAGGTTTGGGCAGTGCATCCTGGGTTGCACCACCCAAATCTTTTGAAAATGGGACCCCAAGAGCCTAGGAATTCAGATTAATTCCTTCTCTACTAGGAAAGCGGAGTTGGCCATCCTGAGAACCAAACATAGATACTGGGATGGGGGAGAAAAAGCTGGTAAATTGCTATATTACCACCTGTAAAAGCAGAAAGGTACATTCCTGCCTTTAAAGACAACCCTAACAGAAATATAGCTGTGCTGTTTACACGCAGAATGCATGCCACATGCTTAATTGTGCAATGTTTGCATGCAGTTCTTAGACACAAAGTGAACCTATGCGAACCAGGTCTAAAAAGCAAATCAGGTTTGCACGCTGCAGGCTTGACTTGTGTGCCGCAGGTAAGCTATTGTGAACATCTTCTAAAAATTACATCAGGTTTGCATGTTGCACACTTGACATGAGTGCAGCCGTTAAGCTGGTGTGACCATCATTTAAACATCATATCAGGTCCACATGCTACATGCTTGCCATGTGTGCAGCAGCAAAGCTGGTACAAATCTCATCTAAAAAACACATCAGTTTCTATTTCTTATACTACTGCTAGCAATCAGAGTCATTAAAATACATTTTTAGATGTTTAATGGCTTTTGATTTTTGTCATTAAATCACCATTAATTTGTAAAGTATTGTTTGCTTACGGCATTAAATGCCTAGGATATAGCCAGTCAACATCCCCAATTCCAGAGGTACAAGGAGGGTCCTCTGTGTTGTGAAGTATATCCTTTTTGTTTTGGATCATGCGAATCCACTTATGCATGTTTAGTGCTACGAATGTGTCTCTCCATAACTGATTCAGCTCACTTACTTTCCCTTTGTCATTCTGTATCGAGCATTTACACTATGGCCATGCTCAGCACTCTGTGCTAAGTAGGGTCTTGGAAGCATGCACCATACATCACATTTTGTCACTGAAATGAGGGACATGGACACTCAAAATGAGAGACAATGAGGGACATTAACCCACCTGATGTTTAGGAAACATCATGAGCTATGACGATACAGTACCTCAGAACACAGTAGAAATCATTGCATTAGCACCTGAGAATAAATTTCTACCATTAAGCAGGGGTGTCATTTAGGTAGGGCAGAGGGGGATAGTTGCCTCCCCCACCCCCATATTTGTACCTAGGTTGTTCTCATGGTGTGGCAATAATGGCATTAAATTTGGATTTAATCTTTTGCACAAGTGCCCACCTGGTCTGTGTGGGCTTACACTGCAGGTACTCTCTAGACTTGAATGTGTCTGTATTGTGTTGTCCACTCTCTCCACTTATTAGCGGCAGCACAATCACATGTGATGTGGATGAGCTCTAGCTAAGAAAGAGCACATGAGTCTTGCAAGTGAGACACCGTCTTTCCCGCCACAGAGTAGACAGACTGCACACTACAGCTTGGAGGAGTCGGTGAGCACTAAACTTTCAATAGCAGTGTTGTGACAGCATATTTATGCTCATCTACTCTTAGTGAGACTCCGTCTCCCCTCGTGGCTGAAGGGGCAGAGGGTGAGCTAGAAGCGAACTCAAGACTAGGCTACCTATTTACTCTATTAAGCTCACCTTGCAAAAAACAGCACAGACCTCCATGGCAGCAAGCTAGGTTTAGCAGCAGTGGTGACAGCAGTGTGGGTGACCTTCATAGGCCTTGATTCTTTTAGTTGAGAGACTAAAGCATATCGGGGTAGGGACACCAGCATTGTCTTGGGTGTCAAATTATTTATCAAATAGGTTTCAGATGGTAAAAATTGGAAATAGTTTATCCCATAAAGCCCTGGTTAAGTGTGGAGTCCCCCAGGGCTCCATACTGGGGCTAATCTTATTCTCTATTTTCTTTGATTCTGTTATTTCATCTGTTAAGGATGCACAAGTGGTAATGTATGCAGATGAAGCTGTTGTTAATTGTCAGGGTAGAGTTTTGTCAGAGCTTAATGTAACTCTGACTAAAGAACTTAAAGCAGTTCAAAACTGGCTTACAAACAAAAAATTAGTATTAAACAAGCAAAAAACAAAAACCATGGTATTTGGTACCCCTGCTAAGCTGAAAGTTATTGGGTCTAGCTTACAAGTTGAGTCATTAGATGGGGCTCTGTATGAAAACATAGATTTAAGTATTTCGGGGTAGTTCTAAATCCTTGACATATGAGTCTCATATGCATGCTGTTATGTCTAAAATTCATTCTAAAATAGTATTATTATACAAGTTGTGCAGTTTATTTGACTGATAAGGTGCGCTTGGCCATTGCTAACCAGTGTTTGTTGCTCATTTTGAACTATGCTTCCATAGTAGTAGATAATGCTCCTTATAGTACAGTAAAGCGGAAATCAATATTGTTGCACAAAATTGGAAGATTTGCTTTATTAGCATCTAAAACAGTTCATTATTGCACTATATTGGAGAATCGTGGATGGCTACCTGTGGAACATTACCACAAGTATGTAATGTCTAAATTTGTTTACAAAACTCAACAAACAGGGGTACCTTCTAATTTAAAAAATCTACTTGGTACTCATAGTTTTAAATTGTGCACTAGATCATCAGTGGATCCAAACTATGTTAAAAATTCCATTTTTGCACACCTCAAGAGGACAACGTTCATTTGCATATTATGCACCTGCAACTTGGAATAATATTCCAGCACACATAAGAGGTATGGGTAGTTATGGGTCATTTACAGTATCTCTGAAAAACTATTTTATGAATTTGTCTAAGTGCAATTGTTTTCCAGACTGATATTTGATGAAGGTCTGCTGATAATGAAATTCATGACTTCTGTGATATTTTTTTAATGGTTTAAACTGTATTAGAGTCTTGTATTTACACTTCTCATGAGATTTTATATGACGTGGAATTTGTATTCCTATGTAATTCATGTTTTGTATCAATGCACAATCTACTTGATGTTTGTTCTGTTTATGTATTCTGACTGACCACGGGTCATACCTGTAAAAGGGATTGCATCCCAGTGTGCTTACCCGTATACAAATAAAAAACAAATCAAAATTAGTGCAGTATGGCAGCAGCCACAACAGCAACCAAGCAAGAAGCAAGCAACCCAGGTTGAGTTGGTTTGGTTGGTGAGGCAACATGGTTGTGGACCACACTGGGGAACTGTGATGGTCACTTCTAGCATCCTGCTTCTGGAGGAAGGAAAGGGGAGTGGACTGAAAACTGGGCTGGTGGCATACTGTACCAGGCTGCAGGTTCTGGCCATATGGCTGGGTAAGTAAAAGTAAATAATTTTTTTTACAGGGAGATTGAGGAAGGACTGCAATTTTGATCTGTTTTTCATGTTTCTTCACCTTTGGATGGCTTCATGACCCATAGAGGAAGAGTATTGAATGGAATGGAGTCAGAGAGAAAAAGTGGGATGAAGTTATTTTTTTTGGGGGGGGGGCAGAACTTCAGTGAGGAGAAAATTTGGTTATTAACTGGGTGGGTTTAAGCCCAAATCTATTGCACTGCTCCGTGGTATATACAAATGAATCTTAGACATTTGAATTTTTCCTGATTTGCATATCAATTTTCAGTCAAAACAAATAAGTTGTACCTTTTAGAGATGTTACAGACATCCTAGAGCTGTCCCTTGCATTCATGGACAGTTGAGTGGTATTGTATGTACAGACTATTGAAGCCCTACTATAGCCAGGCTTGTGCACCCCCCCCCAGTGAAGATGACCTCCTCATCCACACGCTCAGGCACATTATGACAAAGGGCAAAGGAGACAACAGAGGTGTGCACTTTTGAAATGAATGGGTTATTTTTTTATTATCATTTTATATATTATTGATGGAGAGTTGGAGATTAATGAAGGCCACCACTTGACTAACAAGGGCCTTGTTAGTAGAACAGTGGCCTTCATTATTTTGCAACTCACCATCATAATGCATAAAATAGTAAGAAAAAAATAACTCCAATCATTTGAAGGGGGTAAGCCTCAGCACTCTGACCCATGGACATCATCTCTTAAACACTCTTGCCTCTGGCTCCCAAGTACTCAAGTAAGAGACATTTTACTTTCTATACTTAGTAGGCTGTCTGTAGCAGCATGGCCATACTCACTACAGTGCGTGTGCTGGGGGGGGGGGGAACGGGCCATATGAATGTGTGTCAAGGTATTGCTACATTTTTCTTTGCACCTTAAAGTCTGTTGGTGTGGAAGCATTCAAAATTATGGAGAGAAACTAGTAGGTGTACAGGCCAGACAGAAGTAATTAAGTGGTTTTGTGGGTACGTTTGTGTACTGGGGTGGGAAAAAACACATGTGTTTCCATTGGTAAGTGTGCTACAGTTCAACTGTGAAAATGAGATGAGTAAGAGAAGAAACCTGAAAAGCATGACAGTGGCTACAAGCATGCCGCATGCATACAGATGTAATCAGATATAGTATGTATTGAAGTACAAGCAAGTCATATGTGAGCAGACAGTATGGCCTAGTGGTTAAAGGCACTGAACTGCAAGCCAGGAGACTTGGAGGCATGAAGACCTCTGTTTGAATCTCGCAACCCCTATTTGTGTATGGTGTGATCCTTAGCAAGTCACTTAACTTTTACTTGTACAGTTATTAGTGACTACTTGCTTTTTTCACGTATGCCACATGCATGCAGTCTTTCCCCATTTAACATAAAAATCATGGTTTCCACACTTGCTTGCTGTACGCATGCCTTATGCTTGCAATCAGTTCCAACTGAACATTTAAATCATACTTGCAGCACGGATATCACTTGGGCAGTTTTATGTGTGCAGCATGAAAACATTTCATATAATTATTTCTGTAAGGGAAGCATGGCTCTCTGTTGACCAAACCCAAATAAATTAATCGGGTCATGGAAAACTTCTATGAAGAGCTTTATGACTAGGAAGGCCAACTAATTCCTACCCATCTAGATGAATTTCTAGCTGATCTGCCCCTACCTTCTCTAACTTATGTCTTATGGAATGCCTAGAAGCTCCTCTTGCAATGCAAAACATTTCTTCTGCTCTTTTCAGTCTGTCCCACCACAAGACTCGGGGAGGTGATGGCTTTCCGGTGGATTTCTACCAGCTAATAGGTGATGTAGTATCACCTATTCTTCAAAGTGTTATTGAAGCAGCTCACAAGCAATCCCTGCTCCCACCTTCAACTAGGGAAGCAATTACAACAGTGCTCCCCAAGGTAGGGAAGGATGCCACTAATGCAGCCAGCTACTGGCCTATATCTCTGATAACTACAGAGGCCAAAATTCTGCCAAAGGCCCTGGCCACTAGGCTGGAGAAAGACTTCCCCTTGCTTATACATAAATAACAGGTGAGATTTGTAAAAGGAAGACTGAACTCTGACCACCTCAGATACTTAATATCTTTGAAGACAATTGCTGGCAATACCCCCACTCCAGCTGCAGCAGCTGTTACAATTGAATTTGAAAAAGCATTCAGCTTAGCAGAGTGGGAGTACCTGCATTTGGTCATGGAGAAAATGGGGTATAGTTTGGTCTTTGGTGGCTGGGCAAGAACTCTTTACTATCACCCATTGGAGCAAGCATTTGTCAATGCCGAATGTTTGCTTGCTGGTATTAGCATTGGTAATGCAGGAGTTAGACAGATGCAGAATAGGAATGGCAGTGAAGTACTGAACTTCACACCAACCCCACCTCTACCCTGCAGAGATAGACAGGCATTGGGGTATGCATTTGGGTCATTGCCCATAACGTTCATGCCATTTCACTTCACCCTATCCTGCAGACACTGACAAGTGCTGAGGTGTGCCTTGGGGTATTTGGCTTTACAGTCGCCCCATTCCATAAGGACATACACTGAAATGGGTGCAGTATAGGAGAATGGGGTGAACTCTGGGGCCAGAGAGTCCAAAGCACACCTCGATGCCTGTCACTGGCTGCAGGGTGTGGGGGTGGAATGGCATGAGCATTACAGTCGGCAATCCAAAGGCACACCCTTGATGCCTGTCAGTCTCTACAGGGTGGGACATTTTGGTTAGAAACCCTAATGCCCCAGGTGTTTGTTCGTATTTGCACTACAAATTTTCAACATGGCCTTTTTGCATCACACACCTCATGAAAGCATTTGGGACCTCTTCTTATGAACAGTGGCACAGTGATTTTGTTAATGTGTCCCGAACCTTGAGTTCCCACAGCGACCCTGCCATTCTGTGCCAGATGTATAAAAACACAGATCGGGCAGGATGTGAAGAATGGCAGCTGTACCATTCATAGAGAGGTGTGAAGAGATGGCTATGTTGAAAAGTTGCAGTGAAAATATTAACAATGCTTGAACCTCCGAACGTACATGGAAACTGCGCAATGCATGTGCGTAACACAGTCATTTAGTGGAATTATTTTACCAAATTTTCAACATAGGCATTTTGTGACCTCTGCTCATGAACACTATCACTATGATTTTCTTAATCTGTCCCAAACATTAATTTCCCACAGCGACTGTGCTATTCTGCGCCAGATGTGTAAATGCATATTTCAGGCAGGATATGAAATATGACAGCTGTACTGTTCATAAAGAGGTGTGAAAAAATGGCAATGTTGAAAATCTGAAATATAAATATTACAAATGTGTGAAATTATGAGGGTGCATATAAACTGCGCAATGTATGCTAGTAATGCAGTCATTTCATGGACTTTGGTCGCTAAATTTTTGACACAGGCATTTTATCACCTCTGCTCATGAACAGAGTCACTGTGATTTTCTTAATCTGTCCCAAACATTGATTTCCAACAGTGACCGTGCTATTCTGCACGGAAAGTGTGAAAACACATTTTGGCCAGGATGTGGAAAATGACAGCTGTACTATTCATAAGGAGGTATGAAAAAATGACAATGTTGAAAATCTGGAGTGCAAATATTACAAATGTGCGAAGTTACGAGGGTATGTGGAAACTGTGCAACGTACGCTTGTAAAACAGTCATTTTATGAACTTTCATCTCCAAATTTTTAACATGGGCATTTTAGGACCTCTGCTCATGAACAGAGTCACTGTGATTTTCTTAAGCTCTCCCAAACACTGATTTCCCACTTCAACTGGGCTATTCTGGGCTGGAAGTGCGAAAACACATTTCAGCCAGGATGTGAAAAATAACATCTGCACTGTTCATAAGGAGGTGTGGAAAAATGCCAATGTTGAAAATCTGGAGTGAAAATATTACAAATTCAAGAAGTTATGAGTGTGCGTGAAAATTGTGCAATGCACGCTCATAAAACGGTAGCAGCCAAGAAGAGCACCACATAAATGACGCGGTATCAGGGGAGTGAGGCAAGAAATGCAACCACAGCAAGGGTGACTGCCCAAAAAAGGAGAATGACAGCACCAGATCAAAAAGCTCTGCCACACAGCAACTGCACCCCCACAAACAGTAGACAGCAGCATTGCGAGCACCGGCAGGCCACCAGGTGGGAGAGGCGCCTCCAGCAGGAAGACCACACTAAATGACTAGTGCTGGATGCCGTGAACAGCAGGCTATGAGCAGCAGTAGCAATGGGAGACAATGGGCGAGAGCAGAGTAGGACACAGGACAGCACCGCTGCAGCGGGACACATCATGAGGCACTGTTGGTTGGGCACAGTGCTGAGGGGGGACATACGAGCCCATATCACCTGGCTGTTCCAGGGCCACACACATGGACAGGGCACAGGACAACAACCCCAACCCCACGCCCACCACAGCAGACACATACACCTACCTCACAGGACAGCATGGGGAGGGATGGAGCCCACAGCATTGCACAGGCACAGGGGCAACACAGTGGACGGTGGCAGTCCACAATACACAGGGCCCACATACAGGGCAATGATGGGGATGGGGTGCAGAACAACATTACTGGATAAGCAGCACAGACAGGAAGTGGGCGTGTCCAGGCAGAAGCTGGGCGGGGCACCCAATGCCCATAAGAATCACAGCCGCAGCACAGCCCTCAGATGTAACAACATCTACAATATGGAGGTGCATTACGTACAGAGTCAGAAGGGCAAGCCAATGGCTATCCACAACATCTTCATATATCACAAGGAGAAGGAGGGAGCAGAGAAAATATACTGGAGGTGTGCCGAGGCGAGGAGGTACCATTGTATGGCCCGCCTGCACACAGCTGAGGATATGGTGGTAGCCACCATTGGGGAGCACAACCACACCCCCAACACGGCTGACGTGGGCGTGCGGCGAGTGATGGGAACACTGCTGGACAGGGCACAGCATACCATGGATTCCGCTTCTCAGGTCATTGTGGCAAGCACGTCGGGCATCCCTGCGGCCATGGCAGGTCGACTACCCGGAGTGCATCTACTGCGCTGGATGGTACAGCATGTGCGACACATGGCACGTAGCTGGCCAACCACCCCACAGTCCGACGAGAACCTAATCATCCCGGAGGAGTACACTCGTGCTTCAGATGGCACACGCTTCCTCCTGTACAACAGTGGAAGGGAGCGAGATTGCATCATCATCTATGCCACAGACCTGGCCAGCAGCATGGACTGGCTCATGGATGGAACATTCAGGGCGTGCCCTGCCCTGTTTGACCAACTGTACACCATACATGCCATCCAGTCGGGTACAGTTCTGCCCGCCTTCTATGCCCTGACATGCACCAGGTAGGCACAGACGTACATCAGACTGCTAGGCCAGCTGAAGCTGCACATCCCTGACATAACACCTGCCATGGTACTGCTGGACTTTGAGCGTGCCAGCTGGTGTGGCGTCACCACCGTATTCCCCGAGTCACGGGTCAGAGGCTGTTTTTTCCACTTCACCCAGGCCCTGTGGCGCAAGGTACCATAGTTGCCAGAAGTCCTGGCACAGTATACACAGGATCCTGACTTTGCACTGCATGTCCGGATACTGCTGGCATTGGCTTTCCCACCATCTGCCGACATACCAGCCATCTTCGAGGAGCTCAGGGAGTGAGAGTTCTTTGCCAGCAATGAGGACATCCTCCAGCCTCTGCTGGACTATGTGGAGGACACGTGGGTTGGATGGCCCACTGGGTATTCAAGATGTCAGCATGCCCTGTTCCCAATCAAGCAGTGGAACTGCTATGACTCCACCCTCCAGGGCCTGGTGAGGACTAACAATGTGGTTGAAGGGTGGCACAGGGCCTTCAGCACCTGGGTGGGTGCCTGCCACCCCAGCATCTGGCACCTCCTCGAGTGCCTAAGGGAGGAGGAGCGACTTACTGCTGTGCGTTCTGAGATGCTATTGTCTGGGGTGGAGGCACCACAACCACAGAGATGGTATCGTGACCTTGATGCCTGGATCTGTGCCATCATGGTCAACTATGCCACCAGAAGCCACTTCAACTACCTGCATGGGCTGGCACAGAATTGTGCTTTCAACGTCTAACCTGCCACATGTCTGCCCCATGCAGGCACTGGCCCCTGCTGCCGATGTCCAGCCCTGGGCAGTGTCGCCCTGTGCAGCAGCAGTGTGTCTTAATACTCCACCTGCATGGGTATGCCTTCCAGGTTGCCTCGCATCCACCACCCCGGAGTCGCCCTTTTGACCTCTGCCGTGCATGCCAGGGGTCCTCTCATTCACAACTTGACACATGCTGGGGTGGCTTCCAGACAGCCCTCTGCACCACCCCTTGGCTGCGACCCCTGGTGATATGGCCACCCCCCTGCCCACTATGCGTGCCCGTGCATTGGGCTCCCCTGTGCCTGGGTGGCAGATCAATGCCACTGCCGTTCCCCCCCTTGTGGTCGTGCCCATCCCGACCATCCATGGTCACTCATACTCCAGGGCTCACCCTCACCATTGGGCAGCCTTCCAGGCCTGGCCACACCACACCGTGCTTCCTGTCCACTGCCTTGCAGGGTGCGCTGTGTGCTTGGCGCCCTTCCAACTGCACTCTCCTGCTGTCATCTTTTTGAACTGTCTGCGCTGTTGTGCGGTCACCTTTGTGGCATTCGCTTTGTCTTCCATGCTGTTCTGGATGGCTCAATTGTGGACGTGCCCTTATCACATGAAACCCATAAAACAGTAATTTTTGGATTTTTTTCACCAAGTTTGCAACATAGGCCTTTTGAGAGCCCACCTCATGAACAGTGGCACTGTCATTTCATGAATCGGTCCCAAAAGATGATTCCACGCAGTGACCGTGAAATCACCTTTTGGGACCAAATAATGCCATGGCAGTGATTGAATTCATGAGGAGGGATCCCAATAACTTCATGCTGAAAATTTGGTGCCAAAAGTCCAATAAATGGCCAAGATATCCGCTTAAGTTGAAAAAACCCTATTTATGCCATTATGCAGCTTATCGGCATTTCTTCAGTTCGTGGTCAGCTTTGAAGTGTGCAGACATGTTCCCGGTCCACTGAAGATCGTTGCGTCAGGCTCCAGAGGTAAGTATGGGGTGAGGGGGGTGGGGAGGTGGGATGCACAGAGAGTTTGTGCAGGTTGGGGAAAGGGATACGAGAGACCGTGAGGGGCTGTTTTCTTTGTGTCAGGGACACAAATTAAACTAAGGATGTCACGGGAAGGTTTTTTTTCAGGTTTGTTTTTTGCACGCTGGGGTGGTTTTCCAGTGTGTCACCCACGCTTTGGGGAAGGGGACTGAAGCAACGATTAGCCCCTTCTCGCAAAGAAAGACCGTTTGAAGAGACATGATGCCGTGGGGGATTTGGCACCCCCTCAGCACACAACAAATGGGGGGAGGGGACATTATGCCAATGGGCAGTGGGCTCTCCTGTCAGCAAATGAACAGGGTCGGGGCATGCCGACAGGGGGATTGGGCACCCCCTTTGGCTTTCATGGGGCTCTGAGGTGGTGGCTATGCTACTGCCATGTTGATGGGAATGTTACACCAGGCAAGGTACCACCCTGCAATGATGCGCCACTCCCTCATTGCAGCGGAATGGCTGATGCTACAATGATGAGGCAGCTCGTGATTGCAGCAGTGAAATCATTTCAACTTGGTGGCACTTCTGCAGAACCAGTGTCATCAGGACACTGGGCCTGCATTGGGTGAACACTGCCAAGCCCACAAATGCAGTGCCGGCATTGGCCGCCACAGTGTCGCAACTCCAAAACCCACTTATCTCCTAAGCTGCCACATAATGTTTCTTGCTCATGTGCACAAGCAAATATAAAAAGTATTCACCAGCTCTAACCTGTCCTCTCCCTTGCCTCTGCAGAGGGGCACCCAAGAGGGGTGTCCATTATCCCCTTTAAGATTTGTGTTCTCCATTCAGCCTCTTGCTCTGCCTATTAGGGAGCATGTGGGGCTCAAAGGTATACAGGTGGGATTAGCTGAGTTTAGAACTCAACTTTATGTGTATGTGGACAACTGTCTAGTCTGAATCAGGGAGGTTCCAGCTAGTGTTCCACTTCTCCTTTCCCTGCTGAGCTCCTTGTAGGATATCTCTGGGCTAAAACTAAACCCTAGCCAGACCAAAATCATGCTCTTAAGTCAGATACATAACCCACATGCCTTCTTGCAATACAGGTTGAAATGGTCTCACAAAGGCATCAAATATCTGTATACTGTAGAACTAGTTATTTTCACGCAAAGAAATTTAGGTCAAATACAAATATAACAATAATTGTGCAAATTTATTTTAGCGCTAAGTCACAGTCACCACATTCACTATAATGGAAAAAATACTAAAAGTGCTAGTAAGCACAAATTTTTTTCATGCAAATTGGTGCTTCAGCGAAAATAGGGAAAAATTATTTAACAGTGAAAATTTCAAGTTCTACAGTACCTGGATCACACGAAGTGTCTCCAGCATGATCTCCCAAAATGTAGGCCTGCAACTTAAACAGCTTAAAGAAGGGCGTAGTCCATCAAGTTGTTGACTCATTTTCGTTGTGGCAACAATGGCGCCACAACAAGGGCGACAGTGAAAGGAGCAATCTTGATTTTCGATTGCCCCTGTCTCTTGTCACTCTTTGTACCCATACAGTTTCTACCCCCTCTGTGGCATGCCTGCCCCAGAGAAGGTTATATTTAGTTTGGGAGGGTGCAGGGGGCAGAGTCCCCACAAAAGTGATTGTTTCCTGGAAGGGTGCTTTGGCGCTGTAACTCCCAGAAGACAAAATGCCTGGCGCTGCAATGCCAGGCAGCATTTTGCTTGCTCCGTAATCAGTGTCTGCAAAATGGATGTCGCTGTGGCATGGGTGAACCAAAGAAGAGTGTAATTAAGCAATAATGCCCAACAGGGTGTGCGTCATGCTGGGATAACATCACGCCTCAGGTGGTTGGGCACGAGGCCGCGGGCCGAGTGCATCCAATGACTGGAGGTATGATGTTATCCCAAACCACACAATTCTGAGGCATTATTACATTATACAATGGCTCGTTGTTATACAGAATAAAAAAAATAATTTTAAAGATGTTTTTGTGTGGAAAAATATTTTTGTTTTTTAAGAGAAGATGAAACAATCAATCAAAAGCTCCATAAAACAATCAATCAAAAGCTCCATAAATGCTCATCTGCAGGTTCACAGTGAGGCTGAGACTAGACCCGTGATGTTGTACTGGGATAACATCACGAGTCCAGCTCAAGACTGACCAATCAGAATCCTGGATTTTTTCTTGCCATTGTATAATTAAGCAATAAGGCATGACAGGGTGTGGTATATCATGGGATATCGTCATGCCTCGGGTGGTTGGGCATGAGGCCGCAGGCCAAGTTCGTCCAACCGTCTGAGAAGTGACGATATCCCATGATATTCCACAACCTGGAGTGACTTATTGCTATTATGAACTGGCTCAAAAAATTTTTTTCATGAAAAATAAAAACAAAATATTCATAACCTTGTGAAAATGAAGTTTTTGGGGTGTTGGATGACTACCTGTCAAGAAAATAGTTCCTGGAAGGGTCTGGGCAGCAGGTGGCGCTGCTGTAACTGTAACTGACATTTGTGGAGGAGGTGCAGCTTTGAAGTAAGACTGTACCAGCCCTGTATACTGTGGTCAGGAGCCAGGGAAACTGTGTGTGCTTTTATTTTTGTTCTAAAATAATGTATATAGGATTTTGTAATGCAAACCACCAGAAGAGGACGGAAGATAGACTGAAATGGAGCCGACTGAGTAGCAGGGAGACTTCCAGTCTTTTCAACAGATCGGTAAGTTGCTAGTTGTCAGTATTTAGCTTGGCAACTGATAGGGTACACACAGGATTTTTGAAGTAAAAAAAAGAAAGTTTTCCCAAGCGCTACTGTGTGTGGAAAACGGGCAGTTGGTCGAGCAAGCGCGCGCATCTGGGGAGAGAGCGAGATGGCAAAATCAGACGTAGAAGCGGCGAGTGCTTCATTTTAAAAGAAATAGCGGGTTGTAGTGTGGCAGTACATTTCGGCTAACTAAGGCTGCTACGAAATCTACATTCCTTTGTAGTGGCAGGGACACGGGTTGTTTGTGTAGGAACTGAAGGAACAGGTGCGGATGTGATTTCGGGAGAGTGAGGAGGCTGGTGACCGGAGGTTTTCTGAAGCCATGATGATGTAGCCTGATATCATCACGGCTTCAAAAACCTCTCGGGCAATCAGCTGCATCCATTTACTATCTCCAGTTCATAATTTTGTTTGTTTGTTTATGCATTTATTTATTTAAGTCATATTGAGCTGGCATCTACTCATTTTGAGATGTGTCCTGGGGGAGGAAGAAAAGAGAACAGATAAACAGTACAGTGTATAAAATAATACAATAAAATGGAAATAAGTACATTAAAGTATACAAATTGAAAAGGCTTAAAGAATAAATTGCCAAATAGAAAATTACCATGCCATAAATTGTAGACTGGGCAAATGAACATTAAATAGTATGTGACACAACAAAATAATGAATAGGGGAGAAATGACTACTACTAGAGGTGTGGGGCAGTGTTGGTGTCAGTGCTGGGTGTACTACAGGTGAATAGGAGTCCACTCCAGTATGAGACACAACTGCAGGGATGCATAGAGAACTCAAGGAGGAGAGATTTCAGAGCAGGAATGGAAGGGCAAAGCAAATGAAAGGTGGAAGGGAACCCCATAGTATAGGGAAGTGGAACAAAAAAGCAGCTTGGCCAACAGTAAATTTCTTTTTTTTTTTACTTTTAAATTTATTAGAAATTACAGAATAAGAGAATACATTAGGACCACTGATACTGAATGATACAAGCCTGCGAAAGAAAAGGCCCAGTTGGGGGAAGATCCCCTTGGAGATATAACTCTAAATGTGGTCCTTCTAAAGTGAAACAACAATCCATAAAATGAGGTTTGTTAAAATTTGAAATAAGCCATAACAAGTTAGTACAAATGGCATAAGTAGAACAACTATGGATAATGATAACCAAGGTAAACATAGAAAGTTAACAAAGTTGATATAACGTAGAACTATATAGTATCATAGCACTATGTATTGTGGTATGGAGGTGGGTCACTTATCCTCAAAGGAGCACTTATAAGGTAGGAGAAGGAAAGATGGTAGCATATGTAGAATCATGGCCTTTGATGAACACAGAGTAGGGAGAGATGGGGAGGGAAAGTGGAGCAGGCATACATTAGACCTTAGGGGTGTGTCGAAGGGGGACTGAGAAATGTAGTGTCCATGTGATATGGAACAGTAGGGGAGGACAGAAAGGTGGCCCATATTTTACTGAATAGGTCTAATTTCCTGTTGGAAACATAATGGACCCATTTAAAACAGGCAGTTTTCCCTAGTTCCAACAGCCATAGAATCATAGAAGCTTGATGGCAGAAAAGGACCCTTCTGGCCCATCTAGTCTGCCCACATCCCTTCCCTTTCAAATACCCCCCTCTCCATCTGCCCCTGCACTCCCCCCAATACTCAGTCCCATATGCCTGTCCCATGCCCTCTTAAATTCCTCCACTGTTTTAGCCTCCATCTGGCAGTCTGTTCGGGGTCTGCACCACCATCTCTGTGAAGAAGTACCCCCTCACATTGCCGCTGTATCTACTTCCTTGCAATCTGAGGCTGTGCCCTCTAGTTCTGGCTCCCTCCTTCCTCCTTAGCAGATCCTCTTCTCCTACTTTATTGAGCCCCTTTACACATTTAAAGGTTTCAGTCATGTCCCCCCTTTCCCTCCTTGTTTCCAGCGTGTAAAGATTCAGCTCCTTACACCTTTGCTCGTATGTCTTCTCCTGCATACCCTGCACCATCTTTGTTGCCTTTCTCTGAACCCTCTCCAATGCATCGATAACCTTGCGGAGGTGTGGTCTCCAGAACTGAATCCCATACTCTAGCTGTGTCCTCACCGTAGCTTTCTAGAGGAGCATTATTACCTCCCTCCTTCTGCTAGTAATGTCCCTGCCTATGCATGTCAACATTCCATTTGGCCTTCCCACCACCCTGCTACATTGGAACCCTACCTTAAGGTTTGAGGAGCCTGTGATCCCCAGATCCATTTCCTGTTCTGATTTTTTGACCCCCAGTGTGTACCCTGCTCATGTGTGTTTACTCCCTAGGTGCATCACAGTGCACTTATTGGCATTAAATTCAGCTGCCACTTCCCGGCCCACTCCTTGAGCATCTTTAGGTCCTTCCTCATGTCCTCCACCCCCTTTGGGGTGTCCACCCTGTTGCAGATTTTTGTATCATCGGCAAACAGGCACACCCTCCCTCTCAAACCCTTCACAATATCACTGATGTAGATGTTGAAGAGGAGCGGACCCAAAACTGACCCCTGTGGCACCCCACTCCTTATCCTTGCCATCTCTGAGTGCACCCCGTTTAGTACCCTTCTCTGAGTTCTCCCTGCTAGCCATGCCTCCACCTAGCTTGCTATTTTCCCTCCCAACCCCATGCTTTCCATCTTGCTCACCAACTTCCTATGGGGAACGATGTCGAAGGCCTTGCTGAAGTCCAGATAGGCCATGTCTACCGCCCCTCCCTGGTCTATTACTTGAATCACCGAATCAAAGAACTCAGTTTGGTTGGTCTGGCATGATTTCCCCTTGATGAAGCCATGCTGTCTGCTGTCTGCTGTCCTGCAAGTCACACTCCTCCAGGTAATCCATCACCCTCTCCTTGATTAATGCCTCCATTACCTTCCCCACCACAGACGTGAGGCTGACTGGGTGGTAGTTCTTCTTCAATTCCCTGCTACCTCCCTTGTTCGAGGGCACCACATTCGACCTCCTCCAGTCCTCTGGCACCCTCCACATATCCAGAGACAGGTTGAAGAGCCTTTTCAAGGGTGCTGCCAGCTTCTCCTTCAATTCCCTGATTACTCTAGGGTATAACCCATCAGGCCCCATTGCCTTGTCCACCCTTAGTCTATCTAGCTCTGCCCTGACCTTATCCACCGTGAACGGGCTCTGAGCCACCCATTTACCCTCTCTCCCCTTAGACTTTAGCACTGGACCCCTGCCTTTCTCCTCCTCCTCCACCTCATTGAATACTGAGATCAAGTACTTATTTAATGCCTCTGCCTTTAAATAGTCCTGCTCCAAGCTTATCCCTCCTTTCAGTCTAGCAATCCCCTTCCCTGTCCTTCTCCTCTCCCTCACATATCATAAAAAATGTTTTATCCCCCCTCTTGGCCTTTTTGACTGTTTTCTCCTCTGTGGCTGTTTTTGTCCTTCTGATCTCGCTCCCTGCTAAACTCCTCTTATCCCTGTACTCCTCTCTCTCTTCCTCTCTGAGTGTCCTCTTAAATTTTCTGAAAGCTCTCCTCCTTTCTCTGACTGCCCCTGCCACCTCCTTAGTGAACCAGAGTGGTCTCCTGCCCTTCTTGCTCTTCCTGACCTTTTTTATGCACATTTCTGCTGCTTCCTGAACCCTTCCCCTGATAGCTTCCCAGAGTTCCTCTACTGTCCCTATATTCACCGTACCTTTCATTTTTTCCTTTACTATCTTTCTCATCTTATCACAGTCCGTGTGTCTGAAGTCCATGACTGTCATATTGGTATTACTTGTCTCCTTCCCTGCCCTGATCCTGAACCGTACTGTGCTGTGGTTGCTGGTGCCCATACCTCTCTGCTCTTTGCCAATGCTGCATCTGGAATTTCCTAGTTAACATTCTGGGAGGTTCAGGTTGCCTACCAGTAGCAGTTCACCTTTCTGGGCCAGTCTTGTGATTGCCTGAGTAGCCATCTATCATCCTCCTCCCCTTGCACAGGTGACCTGTACACCACCCCCAACCTCAGGGATTCATCCATCTTCCTACCTAGTGTTACCCACAGCAGCTCAGTCTCCCCTTCCTCCTCCTGCCCTTCAGTTACACTAATGCCTTCCCTGATGTATAAGGCAACCCCCCTTCCCTTCTTGCCCTCCTTGTCCCATCTGCACAGTCTAAAACCTGGAATGGTCGTTTCCCAGGAGTGATGCTCTGTCCCCCAGGTGTCACTTATTGCGACTATATCTAGTCCCTCGTCCTTCATGATGGCCTCTAGGTTCACCATCTTATTTCCCAAACTCCTGGCATTTGATGCTAATCCCTTCCACCAGGCTCCCTCTTTGTCCCCCCTTCACCCATCTCTCTCTTGCCCAACAATGTAGTGCTATCCTGGGGGGGGGTTGTAGCCCCTCAAAACTTTCTTCCTTGTGGAGCAGATTTTTCCCCACCCCCCAGCCTAGTTTAAACTGTAGACATGTGCTACGAATTCTCCAAGTTTGCTTTTTAGTACTGATGCACTCTCCCTATTCAGGTGCAGTCTGTCCTGTGCAAACAGGCTCTCTTCCCCCCATATCGATCACAGTCCCCTACTAACCCATACCCCATTTGCTCACACCACCCCACCAGCCACTCATTGAACTCCCTTACCCTCATTTTCCTATCAGTGCTTGCCCTTAGTGCTGGTAACACCTCTGAGAAAGTCAATGGTTTGAACCCCAGACTGCTACAGTATCTAGTGAGAGCTCTAAATCTTGCCTACACTTACATCAGGCTACTTCCCACCAGGTCTTTCATTCCCAGGAGAAACAGAAGGTGTGTTTTCTCATTCTGCTGCTTCCCCCTTGAGGGTATATAGTAAATAACCTTAGCCACTGTCATGCCCAGCAGACACTCCATCCACACTGTGCTGTTCTTGTCCCCCCAGCCCCCCTTCCTAATTCCTTTTATTGTAGAGCCCCTAACCAGTAGGACCCTGCTCTCCATCTACTTGTGGTCATACCTTCCTTCAGTCCTTCCCCCAACCCTCTGTATCCTATTTTCTACCCTATTTTCAATACTCCCTTTGCTCATGTCACCTCCTGAAGTAATGTCTTTGCTCTGTGCCCCCCCAGCTTTGTGCCCCCCATAGGTACTTTGTGCCAGTCTGCCTGCCTCTGCCCCTCCATCTGTGAACCTTTACTCTCCCTGTCCATCTGCCTCTGCCAGAGCCCTGACTGATTTTCCCTGGGGGCCCTCCCCTTCCCCATCTCATCCAGTGGTGATGCCATTCAGTAGGTACAGTAGTGGGGCGGGTGGCTGATCTCCAGTGCCTGGGTATTACTCATTTAGCTGTAACCAAAGCACAGGTAAGCCAACATTTGGTTGGTGCTGAAAAAGGTGGGTATTCATCTGTCCACTGGCAGAAACCTAGTATAACCAGTGTGGGGTGGAGAATAATATCCAAGTCAGTTACTGCTCTTCAGATTTTTTGGACCTCAGTCCAGAAAGAATGGAACAAGGGGCAGGACCAAAAAATATGGGAGATATTACAGGCAGAGGTATGACCTCTCCAACACTTATCGGTGGATAACAGATCCCACTAATTGAGTTAAGAGGGGGTTGTGTGCCATCTATGCAGTGTTTTGAACTGTATAAAATGGCTACAGGTGTGTCTAAGAGATGATTTTAAATCTTTCCAGCAAGAGATCCAGTCAGTTTGCATTAGTGTACTACCCAATTCAGCCTCCCATTTTTTATGCAGCTTCTCTAATGTAGTTATATCAGAGAGACAGAGATGCCTGTAGATGAAGCTAGCTGTGGGGGGGGGGGGTTGTTTCCAACTAGGGCCAGCAGTTTCTCAATGTCATTGGCATCTTCACAGTGGAAACTGTGACCTAGAAGCGAGTTAAGTTAGGAGAGAAGCTGGAGATAATGCCAGTGTCTATGTTTCTCCAGTGTAAACTTCTGTTGAAGCTGCCCGAAGGACTTTAGGTAGCCTGTCAAGTAGTCTATTAAGTGGAAAAGGAGTGTAATACCTTTTGAAGACCACACAGTCCAATTAACTGGGGAGCCGCCAATAGTGAGGTGAGGGTTCTTCCATAACAGGCATATTGAGGGAAGTTTTGGGATTCCATTTCGTAAGTTTGACAACTTCTTTCCAAACCTGCACTGTGTGGATTATGGTATTAGTTTGGGGGGTGCAGGGTTCGGAGCACCCATGCAAAAACTAAGATATTTCTCCAGTGTGAGTTATCTTTGTGGTCCTCGGCATTTTGTTGCAGTGTTGTTTTGCCGCATGCTGCTTTGCATGAGGCATTGTTGTTCTACACTGTTTTGACCGTGACATTATGATCCTGTGCCTGGTAGGGTGAGTACGTAGATGAGGGGAGGTGCCGTCGAACAGGACTGTACTAAGAAGATCGCTTTTGAGGATGCACTCCTCACAGGAAACTCATTTAGGTGGCTTTCCATTTTGCAAGGGAGAGAATACCTGCACCATTTGTAATAGAGCATGAGCTGCATGCTTCAGTGAGAAGTCCGGTAGTCCCAGCCCTGCATGGTCAAAGGGGAGTGCAAGTTTTCTGTGACTTAGTCACTGTGTGCAAGAGCCCCAGAGAAATCAGGGCATCTGAGAATGTAATTGTCGAAAAAGCTGTGGTTTGAGTTTCACCTGGAGGTTGTCAAGTACATATTGTATTTTTGCAGCTGCTGCCATCTTGTAGGCCTGAACGCTACTCCAGTGCAAGAGTGGAAGGCAGCACGATCTGGTTAGATCTTGAGACAGGGCATTAAGTAGAGGGGACAATTGATGCAGTCTAGTGATTTAAGGTTCCAAAAAAAAATTAACACCTAGGTACTATAATTGCCCCTGTGTAACTTGAAGGTGCCATGGAAAGGCAGGTAAATTATGTGTTTGCAGTTGGAGTTGTAAAATCTGAGATTTGGCTAAGTTACCCTTGTAGCCCAAAAGGATACCGAATTGTTGCAAGAGGGATAGCACTGCAGGGACAGATACATCTGGTTAGGTAAGAGTCAGCAAAATATCATTAGTATATGCCAACGCTTTTTGTTCCTCTCCCAGTACTACACCTCGGATGTGTGGACGCTTTCAGATGGCCTGTGGCAATGGTTCTGGGGCTAAGATAAAGAGGAGTGGGGTGAACAGACATCCTTGTCAGGTTCCTCTTCTGAGTAAAAAAGGGAATGAGACTACAGAGTTGGTGAGCACTGACGCAGCAGCCAGATTGTAGAGGGTACGAATACTTTTAATGAGTTGCTCCCCAAAGTCAAAGGTCTGCAGAACACAAAAAAGGTGTGGCCACTTCACCCTGTTGAATGCCTTTTCAGCATCGACAGAGAGGAGTGTGGCCAATAGGTGCAGACGTGAGGCTTCCCAAAGGAGGTTGATCAACCATTTAGTGTTGGCAGTCCCTCTCTGTAGTGTGGCAAAGCCTACTTGATCTCTGTTTATAAGGTTAGGGATGACTTGTTGGAGTCAGGCAGCTATCATTTTGGCATATGCCTTACAATTAATGGGGATTAATGAAATAGGATGGTAGCTCCCCCAGTGTAGGGGATCTTTGTCTGGTTTGGGGAGAAGGGTAATAATGGCTGTGCACATTGAGGCTGGCAGTATTCCATTTTGAATAGCTTCATTAAGTGCATCCATTAACAGGTGCATGAGGTCCTGCTTAAAGCATTGGAAGAACTCGGCTGGTAGGCCATCAGCACCTGGTGCCTTATCAGAGGGCATGGAATAGATGGCCATTTCTAGTTCCTGGAGAGAGAAGCTTCTCTTGAAGCTCAGGGGGAGATTTTGGGTAGGTCAAGTAGTGTGGTAAAGATCAAACTTCTCAGCTAGGATGTCTCCTGTTGGTAGAGTGTTTCATAAAACTGTTTAAAAGCAGAATTATAGGTTCCCTGTTGGCACAGCACCATCCCTGTTGCATCAGTGATCCCGGAAATGGATGACCTCGCCTGTTTCTTCCAAAGTTGGTAGGCCAGCACTCTGCTGGGGTGCTCACCGGACTCCCAAAAAAGTTTGCCAGAGACAGAACTGGGCAAATTCAGCTTTCTGATGTAAATGGAGATTGATTTTATATCTTGTGCATAAAATTTTAACTAATAGGTCGGGGAAGGGGTCTCTCTCTGTAATTCTGCTCCAGGTTCCAAAGGTTGTTGAGTTGGTTCTCCATGTCTTGGGCTTTCTGATTTTTAACATGGGAAGAGTAGCTTATACACTAACCCGTAATGAAGGCCTTGAAAGCATCCCACCATGTAGCAGCCAAGGTATCCTCAGGGTGATTAACTTGCAGAAAAGTGGAGATCTCCAACCATAAGAAGGTACAAAAGTTGGGGTCTCATGAGAGAGGTGTTGAAATGCCAGGGTTTGGCTGCAGGTGTATCCGGGGAGCTAAGTAGTCTAGTGAAGAAAACTGGGATATAGTCAGAAATTATAATAATGCCAGCTGAGGCCTATAAAACATCGGGACCCATACGTGTCTTATGAGCCAGAGGTCAATGCAGAAGTAGGAGTGATGAGCATTTGAAAATAAAAAGTAGTCCTGTACTTGGGGGTGTACTATGCACCATATGTCATAGAGCCCATAATCTCTCACCAGGGAACTCAGGGCCAAGGCTGCAGGGGTCTTCTGACCTGAAGGGGCTGTACTTCTATCCAAAAAGTCATCCATGATGACATTTGCATCCCCACCTATTACAAGAGAGCAATACTGTGAATGAGGAGTGTTTACGCTAGGTGATTAAAGAAATCTGGTTCAGGTGAATTAGGGGCATACATACTGCACAGGGTTACATCTTGATGGTTAAGAATACCCAGGACGATAACATACCTTCCTGCCAGGCCACAAATGGTATCTTTAGCTATGAAGGGGACAGTCTTATGTATCAGTATGGCAACTCCCCAGTTTTTGGAATTATAAGGGCTGCTGTAAACTTGGGCTATCCAGCTCATTTTGAGCTTGGCTGTCTTTGCTAGGGAGAGATGTGTTTCCTGAAGGAATGCAATATGTGTGTAACCCCTAGATGGCGCTATCCCAGGGGCTCCTACCCCTGCCTGATTTGCCACTAACAGGTTGAGGGGCCTGGATCCAATGGCGGGTGCCTCCACCCAGAGGTCAGGGTTTGCAATAGTTAAACTAACTTGGTCACAGCCCTCTGGGACACTGCAACCCCCCTTTCTTCCCACTAGTGGCCCACACAATATATCAGAATTACCTTCACAGTATACACTTACCCCCAGGTCTGGTTCCGGCACTGGGACCTCCTGTGAAATGAGATACAGTGCAACAATCACAGTACAGTACTTTAACATAGACAAATACCTCAGGCAGTATAACTTTGCTGAAACAAGCAGCTCTGATTTATTTAGGGGGAATATAACAAGGACAGGGGAAATCAGGTTAATTAGCTTTATCACTCTAATAATCTACCTATGGCTCTGTGCACAGGCCTATCCCTATCAGTTACTGTCCCTGGGTACCCAAGCCCTAGTGGCTAGTCCAAACCGTGGCAGCTGGTAGGGGCCCTTTCACACAGAGAAAAGGAAAATTAAACAGTCAGCAGTACAGTAATTCCATTTGGATTTAATGTGGCAATTCAACAGGAGCGACCCTGAATTAGTACTCATGACCTCCAAATAAGATAGGGTCCTTCAATGTCAGCAGGGCTCACTTGAGGTACAAACCTCTTCACACATCCATATAAAGCACTATACCAGGCAGGCTGCATCTGTATCCCGATCGCAATTACTGCACAATACCGGGAGAACACACAGCAGATTCAGTTCCTGACAGACCGAGTGCAATTTTCAGCAGTTCCTCCAGTCTTCTACAGGGTGAGCCTGGTTTCTACTCTTCAGAGATCCTTTGATTCTTTTCACAGGACGGATTCAGTCCTAACAAGCTGTTACACAAGCTGCAGACCGGAACTCTGGGCCTTACACACGTTTTTTGACTAAAACTGCACACTGAAAAAGCACAGGGCTCCTTCCTTCTTCACTGCCAAAGCTCAACTGAAACTCCAACCGACAAAACCGGGCACTTCCTTTGAGTTCCTCCCAGTTCTTGACTGGATTGGCTGTCACTCACAATAGACTGCTGCTGTTGGTCAAAAAGGCACTGAAGTCTAAACTTCATCTCCCAGAGTCACTGCCCCCACAATCCTCTTGTGGCTGGCTCGTTATGAGTCCAAGTTCTGATTCGTCCAAGGCACCATTTTAGAGCTAGCTTACCCCACACTGATTGGTCCAGTTCAGCAGTTCAAAACTAGAATGGGAACTAGCAGACACAGTTCTGACTGCAAAGAAAGCAGGTTAGACAAACTGCTAATTTCATTATTACTCTAAATAATTTCTGGCAAACAGTTACATCTTTCAGATAGGTTCCTTTGCACTCCTAGTGACTGCAAAATGAAGTGAATTGGCAGCAGCTCGAGTGGTACTCAGAGAAGCACACAGTCCCCCATACAAACTAATTATGTCTGCAAGCAGACAGCTCTTAAAGAGACAGTACCAGAGGCTCTAAAACACTCACTGATAAATGGCTTAAATGCCAAACACCATTCAGGCTTGGAGCATTCAAGCAAGCTCCTGAAGTCTTTTGAGGAACCCCCATTTGCAGGGGTTACACCTTCCTAGCCTGGGAATGCTTGGCGTCAGCGTCAAGCAAAGTACCCTCATAAGTTTCAACTGCAACCGTATATATTTGCATTAGGCTGCACATGTAATCATCAGTCAATATATCATTTACCAGAACACATTTCTGAAACATTGCAGTCGTCCTCTTTACACAGTATTACATACACATTGTACCATAACTCAAGTTATTATCTCTTGTACATGAAACCTGAAGAGGGGCCCTTCCCTATCAGTTACCTTGGGGCTGGATGGGGCAAGGGCACCATACTTAGAGGGCAACACAAGTAACTTGGAGTTAGCACTGATGCTCAGTTTGGGCAATGAGCTGGGGACACATACACTCCTTTATGGACAACATTGAGAGGCAAGTCCACAGGCCTCCCAAGTGAATCATAACTGAGGTGCACCACAGGCTTTACAGCTCGACCAGTCTTTCTGGGGAACTGTTATAGTCTCTGCACTCTGAGCCTCATTTTCAGCATTGTCCTCACTTGTCAGGGAGTCTCCATGGGGTAGAGAGGCTAGAACTTGGGGCACTTTCAGCTCCAGGAGTTACAGTTTCTGAGTCCACAACATTTGGCTCGCATGGAGAGCTTTCGGACACTGGCAGTGGACTGTCAGGGCACTCAAAATACTCTTCTTGTTCGGGTGTATCACCAGTCTGCTCCAATCTATCATTTTCCTCCCCTGAAAGCTCAAACAGTTCAACCATGCACAATGATTCCATTTCATCTGATCTGATGCTTTGCACTTCACTTTCTGGGAGCATTGGCTCCAGGGATGAAGCTGGGGGCTTAGACAGTCCAGAAGGCCGCTTCATCTCCAGTATTGACTAGGGATTGCCCGAAACAATTGACTCAGTTCGTAAGAGGATAGTATTCAAAGTCACTCTCACTTTCTTCCGATATGGACTGACAGTTATGCTCAACTGGGACTTGTGGAGGGAACACTTTAACTTTGCTTCTGTAGGTGCAGACTTTCTTGATCTTTTCTTAGCAGCAGCTCTAGTCACTGGTCCAGAGGGACATCTTCTAGGGGCTCAGACTCAATTAAGATTTGTCCAATGGGCAGTAAATGATTTCTATGCATTGTTTTTACATCTTTGAATTATTCTCAGGCCTTACTTTGTACACTGGCAGATCATCTAGTTTGCCCACTACAATGTGAGGAAGATGGTGCCATCTGTCAGCAATCTTGTGCTTGCCATGCAGTCCCAGATTTCTTAGCAATACCGATCTCCCTCCTGGAGTTCCTGTGCTTTCACCTTTTTATCATACCTTTCTTTGTTGGCCAGATTTCTTTTGGCAGCCATGGTTTGAGCCAGTTGGTAGCATGAGTTAGCTGGGCCTTTAACTTTTGCACATACTGTAAATAGTTGTCAGCTTGAACCCCATCAGGAGAGACCCAAAACACACATCTACTGGTAGTCGAGCTTCTCTTCCAAACATCAGGCGGTAGGGGAGAATCCAGTGGCATCACTTTGGTGCAGTTATAAGCATGTACCAGGGTGCTAATTTGTTGGCTCCATCTAAGCTTGTCTTTGGGTGCAGGGTGCCTAGCATATCTAGCAAAGTGCGGTTGAAACGTTCCAGGCTGTGGGTCCCCTGGGGGTGGTAAGGAGTGGTTCTGGACTTTGCACTCCCACAGAGAAAGCATCTCTTTGATCAGACGACTCTCAAAGTCTCTCCTTGATCAGAATGGATTCTTTGTGGAGCCCCATAGTGAACAAAAGTTTTCTACAAGTACTTTGGCCACAGTGGATGCTTTCTGGTCTTTGGTGGGGAAAGCTTGGGCATATCTCGTGAAATGGTCAGTGACCACCAGCACATTACTGATATTTCTATGATCTGACTCCAAACTCAGAAAATCAATACAGACCAGCTCCATGGGTGCACTGGTGGTGATGTTAACAAGGGGGCAGCCCTTTGGGGCAAAGCTTTCCTCTGTAAGCTAGCGACTACAGTTCAAATGTGTTGCTCCACATCAGCCCCATCTTAGGCCAATAGAATCTGGATCTCACCAAGTCAAGTGTTCTGTCTATACCAAGGTGCCCCATGTGGTTGTGCAAGGACCTCAGTACTGAGTCTCGAAAGGCAGTGGGCAGCACTAGTTGTTGTTTGTCTACTTGTCCCCTCTGTCTACTGTTTCTCTGTATAACAGTTTATTGATCAGTTTCAACTTAGGACCTTCTTTGTATAACAGTGCAGTTCTCAAATCAGTGGAGCGTAATTTGGACACATCTTTTCCTGCATAGAGGGCTTCTAAAGCTGCTTTGATCATGGGATCGCGGGATTGAGCCGCCGAATACTGTCATTGTCCAGCTGAGGCAGTGCACCAATGTCTATTGCAGAAAAGTGGCAATAAGCAGCAGGTATGCAATTCTCAGAGGCTCCAAGCAATCCACCATGCAGTCCACTGCGTCCGTGGACATTTGTTCCTCCCTGTCAAACTTCCGGCAGAGTGCCCGAATGTCAGGTTCTGCCAATCGGACCCAATCATTCTGAGGAACAGGCCTCCGGAGAGAGCATCAGCATCTATGTGGTTCAGACCTGCTCGGTATTCGAGAGCATAGTCATATGTAGATAATGCAGAAAGCCACCTATGGCCAGTGGCATCCAACTTAGCTGAGGTCTGCACATAGGTCAAGGATTATTGTCAGTTTTACTAGTATTTTAGCCCCATACAAGTACTCATGGAATTGGTCAACAATAGCCCACTTCAAGCTGGAACTCTAACTTATGTACAGGATAGTTCTTTTCGGATGGGGTCAGGCTTCTACTGGCAAAGGCCACTGGTCTCAGGCCATTCTCGTGCTCTTGGTACAACACAGCCCCCAACCCTTGCAAGCTAGCATCAGTGTGCAGGACGTAAGGTTTTCTTGGATCGGCATAGCCAGCACTGGAGCATGGGTAGTTGATATGATCTCATGAAAAGCAGTCTCACAATCAGGAGTCCAGCGGCCCCAAATACTTCACTCGGATGAAAATACACTCTTTCAGTCTTGAGGGACGCTGACTTTGGTATTTTTGTGGGTTGGGGATACCTTAGTAAGGTTAAGTAAAGGGCGGATCACTCTTGAATAGTCCTTGATGAAGTGCCTATAATAACCACAGAATCCAGGAATCTTTGCAGTTCTTTTAGATTTTTGGGCTGTGGCCAGGTGGTCAAGGCCTCAACTTTACTTGGGTCGGTCTCTATTCCTCGGTGGATACTATGTGTCCCACATACTTTACTGATGTTTGAAAGAATTGACACTTATCAATGGACAGTTTAAGGCCAAAGTCCTCCAGTCAGTCCAATACCTTAAATAATCTGCTCTCATGTTCCTCCAGTGAGCTGCCAAACACAATAACATCATCTAGGTATACCAGGCACTCTAGTAGTTCATGTCCCCACTGCACGCTCCATCAATCGTTGAAAAAGTGGCTGGGGCACCTGAAATCCTTGAAGGCATCCTCATGAATTCATAGAAGCCAAGCGGACAGATAAAGGCCGTCTTCTCACGGTCCTCTGGGGCACCGGGATCTGGTAGTACCCACTGCGGAGATCCAGCACAGAGAACCACTTGCTCCCGTTTAGGCAGTCCAAAGCATCCTGAATGCGGGCATTGTGTACTGATCAGGGATAGTCCGCCGGTTTAAGGTGCGATAATCCACACACATCCTTACTGTTCCATTCTTTTCCTCACTACCACAATGGGGAAGCATAAGGGCTTCTGGATTCTTGTATTACACCAGCAGCTAACATCTCTTGCAGATGCCGTCTCACATCATCTATGTCAGCAGGTGCCAGGCGTTGAGACCTCTCACGAAATGGTCTTTCGTCATGCAGCTGGATATTTTGCTCAGCTCCTTGCCGCATCCTACATCCCATTCCTTTAAAGAAAACACCTGGTCTCTCTGGGCAAGCTTCTCACTGATCCTCACTTTTCCATTCAGCTGGCAGCGGGAGTCGAAATCAAACAAGTCAGGCGTTACTCTGTCATTCTTCCTTGAACTCTTGCTGCTGGTAGCACTGCAGTGTCTGCACAATGCACATTAGCCAGGATGCAACCTCTGTTTACTCGAATGTCTCTTTCAGACACATTATGAACTTGGACCATTACCCTTCTGGCATAAGCATGGGCTCTAGCGGGCAAAATACTAAGCTTGACCAGCAGTCCCTCTGGCAATTTTCCATCGCCTGGTGCATCCAACATTAATATTTTATTCTTAACATCCTTTCTGATACGGACCTCTCCCCTATAAGGTACACTGGGCATTTGCGCCAGGATCAGAGACTCAGGATCCTTCTTCCATACAATTCCGACCGGTTCCTCTGGTTCTGTTTTTCAGCATCTCTGTGCCTCATAGGCCTTCTTAATTAAAGCCGGAACTCTTAAAGCTCTACTAGTCTTTGACCCCTGTTTTTCATAACACAACTGTGCCAGCCTTCCGAACATATGAGCATTTGTTCCAATCAACAAAGGGACACCATCATACAGTCCAGTGGGGGACACACTAAGGCTAGGGTCTCTACTTGTTCGGCCACTCCAGCCACGGAGGTGGGAAAAGACAGCCAAATTCGGATATACCCGAAAAAGGGTAGGCCTTCTCACTTAACCCCCATACATGCAGTCCTTCTAATGGTTGTAAGGGCGTCCTGACAAATGCTTCTGATACCAATCCTGGAACATAATTGTCACTTGGGAGCCACTGTCTAATACAGCTCTTGTAGAACTCCATTCACCTTACAGTGGTCTCCATGGAGGACCCACTATTCTGGACCAGTCTGGAGGCGGTAGTGGGGGCCTGGGCAACTGACCTTGCCACAAAGGCGTGAATTAGCATTTTGGTGCCTCACTGGGATCATGTAGTGCACCTCTTAACCACTGATTTCTTCTCCGAAGCTCTCCTTGTAGCCTATATGCAACTTTGTCAGTGTCTTTTGGGACTGGCATTCCTTTCATGTGCCCATCTTTCCCACAATTATAGCAAAACATACTTTCTGGAGTTTGAGCTGGCGAGGCGCCACACTGGGAGCCAGGGTGGGGTATTACTAACTGGAAACCTGGGTGCCATCTCTGTCTCAAGTGATAAGCATTTGGAGACATTGCCAGTTTCTCCACTTCCATGGTCAAGGAATTGAGTTTGGAGCTGTTATCAGCAGGAGATACATGGGTGGGTACCCCACCCCATAGCAGATGCAGTCGGATATAGGTCAGGGCCCGTACTTGCAGGCGTGGCCTTCATAAAGGACTGTTTTTGAATTCCCGGATCTCTCAACAGTTCGCCCCATTGTGGCATATCTTTTCCTTGTCAGAGCACTCATTGACTGTCAACCTCTGCCCTGAACTTCACTTGATGGGTCACCCTCAGTCACCGGGTCGTAGCCACAGCTGTTGGTGCAGGTACCTCCCAGGTCGCTTTTTCTCAACTCCTCGAATTTCTCTCATTAACTCATCATAGGAGGGTGGGATTCCAGTCGATTTGCCAGGGTAACTGAAGCAACAGCAGTTCTGAGAAGGGGCAGACTTAAGGATTCTGTCCAGTCTGGTTCGGTCCAGTTCAATCGCTGGCAAACTACCCTTTCTGAGGCATTCTTGCAACAATTTTTCCAGCTGAGACATACACAGACAACAACTCCCTTGGTACTGTTGTGCATTTCTTACTCTCCACCATAGGTCCTCATCAGAATCTGGGCTCCCATACACATTCTCCAAGGCCTCAAGATGAGCCTGTGCAGTCGCTTCAGGGTTACTGGCCCGTTTAGCGCGGATGGTAGCCAGGCAGGACCTCGGAGGCTCTCACTAACCCTCTTCGCTTTTCGCCTTCCGAGCATTGCCATTCTTGCACTTGGGGGCAACATAGTCATCCAGGTCTCCCAGTCATCCTCCCCTTGGGGGGTGGGGAGGGTGCCAGAGAAGATCCTCAACCTTCGTAAGAGTCATGACTAATGGCAGGTGCAGAAATAGAAGTCTACATTGGTTCAGCCACCATTACGGGCACTGGAGCAGGAGAGGTGTTGGGGAGGAACACCCCAGGTGGGAAGAATAGTTTCTTCAAGTCCTCCACAGTTTTCCCTCTCCCAGCAACCATTCTGCAAATTTCTCCTCAAAAGTTTCAGATAGTGGTGGGGCTGATTCCCCTGGTCTTTACTGTCCTTAGTTATCACTCTCCAAGCAGTGAGGGCTCCTCTGGGGTAATGGTCTGTGGCACTTTGGAGCTATCTATGGGATCCTTAAACTCTACTAGGCCAGGAAAGTGTGGGTGAGCAGATTAGCATGCCGACCCACCACCACAGGGTTTTGTAAACCTCCACCTTGGAAAGTACTCCCTGCACAGTGTCCGTATTGATACCCAGGGGATGTCCAGGATAAGCATAGCATTTTGGGGTCGATCTCCTCCCCAGTACACCACCCACCAGCCGGTGCACAGCCACTCTGTCGGGTACCCATTTTTTTCTTAACAGTGGTTCAGAATATGGCCACTAGAGGACACACAATCCCAGCGGTGAGCCTCCAAGATGTAACCCCTAGATGGCACTATCCAGGGGCTCCTACCCCTGCCTGATTTGCCACTAACAGGTTGAGGGCCTGGATCCAATGGCAGGTGCCTCCACCCAGAGGTCAGGGTTTGCAATAGTTAAACTAACTGGTCACAGCCCTCTGGGACACTGCAACCCCTTTCTTCCCACTAGTGGCCCACACAATATATCAGAATTACCTTCACAGTATACACTTACCCCCAGGTCTGGTTCCGGCACTGGGACCTCCTGTGAAATGAGATACAGTGCAACAATCACAGTACAGTACCTTAACATAGACAAATACCTCAGGCAGTATAACTTTGCTGAAACAAGCAGCTCTGATTTATTTAGGGATATAACAAGGACAGGGGAAATCAGGTTAATTAGCTTATCACTCTAATAATCTACCTATGGCTCTGTGCACAGGCCTATCCCTATCAGTTACTGTCCCTGGGTACCCAAGCCCTAGTGGCTAGTCCAAACCGTGGCAGCTGGTAGGGCCCTTTCACACAGAGAAAAGGAGAATTAAACAGTCAGCAGTACAGTAATTCCATTTGGATTTAATGTGGCAATTCAACAGGAGCGATCCTGAATTAGTACTCATGACCTCCAAATAAGATAGGGTCCTTCAATGTCAGCAGGGCTCACTTGAGGTACACAAACCTCTTCACACATCCATATAAAAGAAAGCACTATACCAGGCAGGCTGCATCTGTATCCCGATCGCATTACTGCACAATACCGGGAGAACACACAGCAGATTCAGTTCTGACAGACCGAGTGCAATTTTCAGCAATTCCTCCAGTCTTCTACAGGGTGAGCCTGGTTTCTACTCTTCAGAGATCCTTTGATTCTTTTCAAGGACAGGATTCAGTCCTAACAAGCTGTTACACAAGCTGCAGACCGAACTCTGGGCCTTACACACGTTTTTTGACTAAAACTGCACACTGAAAAGCACAGGGCTCCTTCCTTCTTCACTGCCAAAGCTCAACTGAAACTCCAACCGACAAACCGGGCACTTCCTTTGAGTTCCTCCCAGTTCTTGACTGGATTGGCTGTCACCACAATAGACTGCTGCTGTTGGTCCAAAAGGCACTGAAGTCTAAACTACATCTCCCAGAGTCACTGCCCATACAATCCTCTTGTGGCTGGCTCAGATTATGAGTCCAAGTTCTGATTCGTCAAGCACCATTTTAGAGCTAGCTTACCCCACACTGATTGGTCCAGTTCAGCAGTTCAAAACTAGAATGGGGAACTAGCAGACACAGTTCTGACTGCAAAGAAAGCAGGTTAGACAAACTGTAATTTCATTATTACTCTAAATAATTTCTGGCAAACAGTTACATCTTTCAGATAGGTTCCTTTGCACTCTAGTGACTGCAAAATGAAGTGAATTGGCAGCAGCTCGAGTGGTACTCAGAGAAGCACACAGTCCCCCATACAAACTAATTATGTCTGCAAGCAGACAGCTCTTAAAGAGACAGTACCAGAGGCTCTAAAAACACTCACTGATAAATGGCTTAAATGCCAAACACCATTCAGGCTTGGAGCATTCAAGCAAGCTCCTGGAAGTCTTTTGGGAACCCCCATTTGCAGGGGGGTTACATGTGCACCCGCCCTTTGAAGATGGTAGAGAACCTACCTTCTTTTTATGGGGGAATGAAGTCCCTTTATATTCCAAGAAATCCATTTCAGGTATCCTGTGGCCATGTTGACTAATGACAGAGAAAGATAAGTTACATGGGGAAATACTAGCTCGTGGAACCTATGTGAGGTATGCCAGTGGTGTCCATTGAGAAGAGCCTGGAAGAGAATGGAAAAGGGAAATTGTGCCTGTGAAATTTCTTCATTCTACATTTGGGACTAGTGCTCATATAGAACCAGCATAACATCCATTTAGCAACTTTGCACATAACAGATAAAAACTAGAAAATGCAAGCTGAACAACATTCTCTCCTACATCTCTTGAAATAGCAGTGAGTATAAACAAATAAGCTATAAAACATCATGACTGGGTTGTCAAAAGCCCAGAGAAAGAAAAGCTGCATTTGTATGGGTAACCAAAACCAGGTCCACACAGAGAGGGAGATCCCCCGAAGGACTGAGATGGTTGGCTGGCATGTCTTCCTATAGGTGGAAGAACAAACAGCGAGAGCACTTTGTGCCTCCCAGCCAGCATGAGAGCAGATGAACAGCCACAGTGTCTGTATGAGTTCAGGGGAAATATGAGGATGGGAAAGGTAGATAGGGTGGCAACCTGTGTGAAGAAGGGGGGAATCTCACAGAGCAACAATATAAGTTTCTGACCACCTAAAGTAGTCCCCCCCCCCAGGCACGGTGTGTAGACACTGTGGGAGTCTGGCAATGCTGGGCATGGAGCCACACCTGCAACAACTGTACTAAGTAATTGTGGGCGGGGGAGGAACCGGTTGTAAGCCAGGCTAAGGAAAAGTGCTCAGTTTACATGAGAAGGGAATTGTAATTGTTAACTAGAAAGGTCTGTGAAGGTTAGAGAAAACAAGGGTTCATGGGGAGAAACAAAGTGAGGGAAGGCAGGAGGGAACAGGAATCCATGTACTGCCAAGTGAAAGAATGGTGAGATCAGTAGGCGGGAATTTGAACTTTTGGGCTTGGTTATTTGCTAGCGGTTACAGCCTGGAGTAACAAACCTGCTGCAGCAGTAACTGAGGTAAGGGGTGGGGCAGGCCTCATCACTCTAAGGGCATCAAAGGTAAATGGTGGGTGAACCGAGCTGGGACAAGAGAAAGAGCCTAAGAAGCAGAGCCCCCAGCGTACAGACCAGCGCCATATTACACCCCTCCAGCCTGCATTCCTGAGCAGGCAGCAGATACACAGAGCTTGTGAAGCTAAAGTTATCCACCTTCAAGCAACAGACAGGCCAGTGCCACGCTACACCCCTCCAGCCTGCATTTCTGGGCAGGTACGAGACAGTTCAGTGCTCCCAAAGTCATTTTTCGATGGCCCAGCAGTATTGACTGTTTTTGAGGCTGTGGATTTTAATTCAAATCAACTGTGCAGCAGTATTGATTGTTTTTGAGGCTATGGATTTTAATTGGAATGAATTGTGTGTGGATCAAATTTTCCAGGTGCCTTAAGAGGATAACTTTTTGTTTTGCAACTGATTTGTTTGCTACTGTGCTGCATGCTTTGTCGGGTTCTACTGTAAAGTGCCTACCTGAATGTTAAGTTTAGCCTTGTTTACCTTGGTTTCTTACTCTTTCCTTTGTGGGCACCATACCTTCATCTTCCTTCCCCTCCCCCTCTTCCCACCTTGCCATTTGGCCCTTTGTTCTGTCTTGGCCCTTCCCCCTCCCCATTCTTACCTTATGTCCTGTATCTTCCTTCACAAGCAGTAGACACACAGAGCCTAAGAAGCAGAGGCTCCCCCCCCCAAGCAGCGGATGGACCAGCTCCAGGCTACACCCCTCCATCCTGCATTCCCGAGCAGGTACAGAACAGTTCAGTGCTCCCAAAGCCATTTTCCATCGGCACACCCACCCCTGGGCGGTCACGTGACTTATAGCAGACACCCATCATGTGAGTTCCCTGTTCCTCCACTACTTTGTTATAGACACTGGCCATTAGAGGTCACCAGATAGCCCCTTTCAGGGCAGTGACATTTCTACCCTCCCGACTACATCTATGGTTCTTTCATCCCGACCATTCCTCCCCCTCTCTCCAATTATTTACACCTCCCACCAGTGAATTATCCCTCTCCTCAGCTATTCTCCTTCTCCTCTCCTCTCCTCTCTCCCTCTGGTATTTTTGAACCTATGACCCTTGTGCCTCAGCTCTACCATAGGTTCCTCCCTATCCAGGCCACTCAGCCTGTTAAGGAGCACCCTTCCTCTTCCTCTATTATCTCAATTTTCCCCAGTGGTCACAAGTGGTATTACGCCCTCGATATTACCAGGCCTCCTTTTCAACCTATTTTATAATAGAATTCAGCTTTACTTAACCCTCTTTTAACACTTGCCCTTCACCACGATGCACCTCGTTATTTTACATTGTTTTGCCCTGGCTCGTCTTGCTTTCCCAGTCTCCATCCCCCCTCACCCTTCCCCCATTCCTTCATTTTCCCATTCCCAACCCTATCTACTCCCCCGTGCATGCCTCAAACCCCCCACACCCTGCTCATATCAATGGCTTCCCTCTACCTACCACCCTCTATCACCTCTGCCTTCTCACTACCCCAGCCCACCTGGATCACTCTTAACCTCTGCACTCCCCTCCCCATGCCCCCCTCCAGTCCTGACCACTACTTTAATTTCCTCTGCCTCCTCCACAAGTGCCATCCCCTCTGCCTCTCCCCTTGCATAACTCTTCAATTCCTCTCCATATGGAGATTTCAAGCTCAGTTTGTTTACTAATGATAGGCACCAATGACTTCTCCTCCTGCTTCTCCTCCTTCTCTCTCTGGGTCTATCCACCTGAATCCTGGATCCCCTCTTGAATCTCCATGTACCTCCCATCCCTCCAAAAATACAAACCTTAAAATTGTTCACCTTAACATCCAGAGCCTTCTGGCTAAAACATTCCAGCTCGGAGCCTGGCTCACTACTCACATTTGATATCACTGCCCTCTCTGAGACCTGGCTAACTAACAAGATTCCCTCTAATGAAATCTGCCTAAATGGATACTCCCTTTTCAGAAAGGATAGACAAGGAAAAAGAGGGGACAGATGCCTCCTTTAGATTACTGACCAGTTTTCAGCCTCTGAATTCAGTACCCCAGTAGCGACACCCAACCTGGAATCTCCCTCTGTGAATCTCCTCCTTGGTAGCAAAAAATGATCACTATCAGCATCACCTATCTACACCCTCGCACCCCACCTTCTAAACTAGATTTCTTCTTTAGCATTAAAAGCACCCTCCCATGTGGTAGGGAATGGATAATGGTTTCCATACCCAAGGGCACCACCGAGTGTGGTGGGCTAGTGGTTAGGGTGACTCAGGAGGTTCGTCCAACTCGGGCAGTGTTATGTAATACCAGGTCCATTAAAAACAAGACTGCAATTATTGCGGATCTTGTTGAAACAGTGGACCTGGCATGCATCACCGAGACCTGGCTGGATGAGAATTCTGGCCCCATTTTGGAGGCTCTTACATCGGCTGGGTACTAGGTGATACACCGTCTGAGATTGGACTGCAGGGGGGGGGTTGTGGTCTGTTTTAAGACAGAACGTAACCTCATGAGTGTACTAGTTGAGGAGGCTAAGTCATTCGAGTGTGTTGTAGTAGCAGGTGTAGGTTGTCAGATTGCCCTCATTTATTATACACCCGGCGATGAGAAGTAATTCCTTCAGGAAGTGGTGGACTTCGTCATCGACATGGCATTTGAATCACCCAGATTGATGGTTCGTGGTGACTTCAACGCCTGGGTCAATGACGAACTTTCGCAGTTTGATCAGCACTTCCTCCAGTTGATGACTTCGCTGGGCCTTACACAGGTAGTTACCACTGCTACTCATAAACATGGGCACTCCCTTGACTTAGTCTTTCTCCTAGGGATTGAGACATCTGACTTGGGGGTGGAACCAGTTGGGTGGTCTGATCATTACACCGTGGGGTTTAGTTTTAGCACCCCCCCTTCATAGGCCTACCCCTGTGGAGATGGTCAAGTACCGCCCTTTATGAGATATTAATTCTCGTAGCCTACTGACGGTGCTTGACCTCTCATTCCTTTCGTTAGTAAGCAGTGATCCAGAGACCCTTGTGACGGCCTATAACTCAGACATCTTGGCTGATCTGGATTCCATTGCTCCTGTCCATGTTCATCCTCTCTCCCTTTGCCCTTGATCCCCCTTGGTTTGATGGGACTTTGAGGAAGATGCAGAGACTAGGACGAAGGTTGGAGCGTTGTTGGCACAAGTCCACTCTTGATGCCAACCACCTTAGATTGATGGACCATTATGAAGCCTATCAATCTGCAATCTCTTATAAGAAGGCAAAGTTCCTGTCTGGGGAGATTGCAGCTGCTCAGAACCGACCGGCTCAGCTTTTCCGTACTGTAGATAGACTGTGCAACCCAGCCTGTCTGCGGGTGCGGAAAGCCTTTTCACAATTAGAGTGCTATGAGCTTGCTCGAGTCTTTGCTAATAAGGTGGCTGACATCAGAGCAGTACTTCAACTGACATTCTAAGGGTGTTGCTTTTGATCAGCCCGAGGTCACTATACCTCGGTTTTCTTGGAGTACCTTCAGCCGACCGGAGTTCATAGACGTCATGCAGATTATCCATGTTGTACACCCTATGTACTGTAGTTTGGATCCTGGACCAACATCCCTAATTTTGGGCTGTATTGATGTCATCGGTCAGGTCCTTGTGCAGATAGTCTGGTGCTCCCTGAAATCCGGAGAGTTCCCTTGCTCTCTGAAGGAAGGGTTGGTGACACCCCTCTTGAAGAAAGCTACCTTGGACCCAGATTGCCAAGCAACCTACAGACCTATCTTGAACCTTCCCTTTTTGGGGAAGGTGATTGAGAAAGTAGTGGCGGTACAACTGGAGGACCACTTGACCATCCATGGTGTCTATGAACTGCTCCAGTCCAGTTTTCGCAAGAGACACGGCACTGAGACAGCACTGGTTCTGTTGTTCAATGATCTCCTGATGGCTAGAGATCGGAAGAGTCATTCCATCTTAGTCCTTCTGGATCTCTCATCAGCATTTGACACTGTGGACCATGGGGTATTGCTGGGGCACCTGGGGCACATGTGTGGACTGTCAGGGATGACCCTCAGGTGGATTACATTGTTCCTCATGGGTAGAACACAGAGATTGGTGTCAGGAGTTTATTCTTCAGACTCTATCTCTCTGTCATGTGGGGTCCCCCAGGGCTTGGTGCTTCCCCCATGTTGTTCACGTTGTACATGCTCCCCATCGGAGACATTGTAAGAAGGTATGGGCTGTCACTGCTATGCTGATGATACCCAGCTCTACTTGTCTTTTACATCTGACCAGGTTGGAGCTGTCTTGGTTTTCAACAGTTGTCTGAAGGAAATACAGGAGTGGATGGATGCCAGCTGGCTGAAGTTGAACTGAGAAAAGACAGAGGTGTTGCTAGTGGACCCAGGTCACAGAATAGGGGGGTTGGGGGTTGGTTCACCCTTGGGAAGTTTTCTCTATGGTGTCTCACTCCCAGCCTCTGAACAGGTGCATAACCTGGGTGTAATTTTTGATGAAGGGCTGACCCTGCACTCGCAGGTGTTGGCTGTTGTCAAAACTTCCTTTTACCATCTTAGGAATATTGCCAGGATTAAGCACCTGGTTCTGTCTGGTAACCTTCCTACCTTGAGCCATGCCTTTGTGTCCTCGTGCTTAGATTATTGCAACTCCCTTTACTTAGGGCTGTCTGGGGTAGAAATCCGTCACTTGCAGCTAGTGCAGAACACGGCAGCCTGGCTATTGACGGGGTCTCTTCGATCCTGTCATATTTCACCGGTCCTGCTCGAACTGCACTGGCTGCCTGTTCAGTGGCGGATCACCTTTAAAGTCAGTTTGCTGACTTTTAAAGCCCTACACAGACAGGGCCCTGACTACCTGAAAGAGCTCCTGGTTCCCTACCACCCCAGATGATCTCTCCTCTTGGCCGATGAGAGGTTGCTAGAGATTCCAAGAGTACATTTAAAAACATCAAGGGTGAGAGTTTTTGAATATGTAGCCTCTACCCTTTGGAATTTTCTACCCCATCGGCTTCGGGGGTGGACAACTATGGAGGGTTTAAACAATCCTAAAAAGGTATCTGTAACAGGCTTTTGGTAACTGACATAATTGATTTTATTAACTGATGTTATCTGCTAAGTCTTTTTTTACTTTTTACATTAGTATTTAATGTCTGTTTATTTATGAATTGTGAGGCACCTTGGTTGTTGATAAGGCGCTTAATAAATAAAATGTTATTATTATTATTATTTTATTATAATCCTCAGAGATTTCAACCATAACTGGCAGTCTCCTCTGGCTAACACTGCCAAAGAAACCATTGTCAACCTAAGCCTTCATAAGTTAATCTTCACCCCCACCTGCACAAACTACAGGACTGGGTATGAATCAATCCTGGACTGGATTCTTGTCTCTAACCCCTCTCACATTATAGACTCAGGGACTCTCCCTGACTTCCTTAGTGACCACTGTGCTGTCTTCTGCAATTGGTCTGCTAAAACCCCAAAAATTGAAGACAAATGCATTCGCTCTAGGCAGTTAAAAAAACTCAACACCGAAGAATTCATCAATGCCTTACTAGCCACTGACAGGTCCTTCATTGAAATCATAACTGACATTGACAACGCCCTTGACACATTTAGTAGGTTTTTCCTAGCTATAGTATCTGTGACACCCTCATCCCCCTCAAAAAACTCAGGGTTAAGGGACAAAGCCATGAATGGGTCTCCTCCTATCTCCTTAAACTAATGAGGAAGAGAGACAGGGCCTGGTCCATATATAAGAAACATAAACTCCCCCACCTCTTACAACAGTACAAATCACTCTGTAATAGCTGTAAATCAGCAGTACACAATGCAGAAATCAACTTCTTCAGAGAAAAACAGCAAAGTAGCAAGGTGAATCCCAAACACACCTGGAGGCTTCTTAATGACCTCACAGGAAGAGGAACCCACAGTGAATGAATCAATCTCACCATTGAGGGTCAACCTGTCACTGTCCCCTTTGCAATTGCCACCCACTTCAACTCCTATTTCGGTGACCTTGCAAGTACTAGCCCAACCCCCCCAATCCTTCCCTTTCACCCCTTTCCCAAACCCCTCTCCCAGTTTCCACTTCAGTACTTCTCTCCCATGGAAGTGGTAAGACTCATTAGAACTAATAACCGCAGCCCAGCCTAGGAATGGACAACATTGATTACCGGATCCTTAAGCTGATCTGTGAGTATATTGCCCTCTCCCTCACCAACATCTTTAACTACTCCCTATGCTCTGGCTCCTTCCCGCGTAAATGGAAGTGTGCCACCATTAAACCCCTACACAAATCTGGTCCTAAGAATGATGTCACTAACTACAGGCCCATCTCCCTCCTGTCTCATCTTTCCAAAATAATGGAAATAAATCATCTTGGCCCAAACCACAGAATATCTAGAGAAGCAAAATCTGCTAGCAGATGCACAGAATGGTTTCAGAGCTGGCCACAACACTGAGACAGCTGTGATCAAATTCACCCACTTCATAGAGAATGCCATTGATGATGGACATTTTTCAGGCTCAGTGTTTGTGGACATCAAAGAACCTTCAATTTGATTGACCACAAGGTTCTGCACTCCACCCTCTCCAGTTTCAATATCTCCTTTGAAGTTGTAAACTGGTTCTGTAGCTACCTTAGCCATAGATCCCACAGAACTGTCATAGAAGGTGTTCTCTCGACCGTTTCCCCTATCAAATATGGAGTTCCCCAGGGCTCCATCCTGGGTCCCCTCCTCTTCTCCCTCGTTGTTAACTCCTTCCCGAGAATTTGTATGCACATCAAAATTATCTTCTATGCTGATGATGCCACACTCTTCTGTTAAGACAAGGAACCCTCCACCCTTCAGGACAAACTCCAGTGGGACTTTCTTAGGCTTCACTCCTGGTTCTCTTTCAGAGGGCTCGTACTCAACTCAAAAAAAACACGTCCATGGTTTTCTCTGGCTCCAGAAAATCAGCAGTTGTCAACCTCTCCATCCATGACAACAATGGCAACCCCTTTGAACAAGTCTCATAATTTAAATATCTAGGCCTTGTCCTGGACTGCCAACTAACCTATGAACTACACGTTAATCAGCTTATTAAGAAAGCACACCAAAGTCTCAGCATGCTGTATTGTGTCAAATCTTTTGTAATCCCAGAGTCCAGAATGCTCCTGGCCACCAATTTCCTCCTCCCCCTATTCGACTATGGTGCTCTGCTCTATTATCCCCCTTCCCAAAAGAATTTCAGGCACCTACGTGGCACCTACCATAACATTATTTGGTTTGACACAGGCCTCCCCAGACTGACCCACCATTGTGACCTTTACACATGTGCCAACTGGTCCCCTCTTGAAGTTAGGCTTGACAGCAAAATCCTTACTTTCCTCCATGAATGCACTCTTGGACTCCAACCATGTAGCATCTCTTCACTCTTCCCCTGACTGCCCTGTGCGGTCCATTAGATTGTCCTCTTCCCTCTCCCTCCCTGACTGCCATACTACTCATGGCCAAAATACTCTTTACTACAAGGGCGCTAAATTTTTCAACAACTTATCCCCATCACTTGTTCTTTGCCGTTCGACAGCCTCGATCAAGCACCATCTTAAGGATCACTTTTCTAGTGCGCTTTCTTGGAAATGCCCCTAGTCTTCATTTCTACTGGTATGTCTGTCTTTGTCTTCCTGAACTCTTCCCCTGACACTGACCACCTTTTCCCCACTGTCATGCCATTGTTTGAATACCTTGCTTTACTGTATTTCTTTTGTACTTGCATTGATGGCACTTATTTTGTACTCACGAATTCCTGTACTACTATGTAATTGCACTTAATCTATAATTGTTGTCTTAACTGGAAGCTTGTGAAAACAAGCAATTTTGCTCACATGCCTTTCCAGTATAAAAGGTAAACTGAACTGAGCTGAAGTGTAGAAGGGAGCAGCTGCCAATCCCCACTGCTCAAATATGCGAGCAGGTATCCTGGGAGGAGGGTGGAGCTGTCACCATGGAGACCAAATGGTTAAGTGGAAGGAGAAGGCGTGTTGCAGCTGTAAGGTCCCAAGGGTTTTTTTATCTTGTGAAAGGTAATCATTTACCCTAGTGTCATGGTGAATGGAGGAATGTTTGGGTAAAGAAAAGTCTAAAAGTAACAGTTGAAACTAAACAGCCTCCAAGGGGCTTGATGACATTGTGTAGGCAAGTCACACGGTCCCTTGAGAGCTGCAGGACAGAAAACCTCCTCCCAGGATTTTAGACAAACTGGGGGAATGTGTGGAGGAGAGGGGGGCTCACAGTCTTCTGGGGGGGCCCCGGGAGAGCCGGTCTCGTTGAAAGTGTATAGGTGGTCAGTCACATCTCAGTGGGTCAGACAGGTGACCAAGATGGGCAGCCCGAGTCTCAGAACTTGATATGATATACAAATAGCTGTGGCAACCTGCTCCCACTGATGAAAACAAAACTCTTAACACGTAGAAATTCCACGGCCGCATGGCCCCATCGGAGGAGATGCTAGTCAAAGCACTGTCCTCCAACCTGCCCAAATGTGTTCCCTACAAATGAAACCCTCAGTAAGGCTCAGTTGTGAGATGAAGAAATGTAGGACATTAAAGTACAAATGTAAACATTAAGAGCCCAAATCCACATATGTACTGAAATCCATAGAAACCTGAACATTTAGAGATAGAAAAAGGCAAGAAACAAGAAAAGAAAATAACACCTTGTATCACTCCAGTATCATACAAACCAGCAATATGCTGAATTACCAGCCATAACTCCATATTGCAGGGACAGTTCAAGTTTGACCAAGGTGGGCATCTCAATCTTGACTTTTGATAGTTTCTTTAGGGTCAAAGCTTGTGGCTATGCCTGCCCAGGAGCCAGTGTCTTTGTGCTGGCTGGCAGATGTAGGATCCGAAGGGAGTCTGACCAGGGATTCTGGCAGGAGTGCCTTGGAAGGTGAAGTTATCTGTGGGCCAACTCACTTAGGGGCCAGTTCCCCATTAGGGTCTGTGCTGGCCCGAGTCCCTGTAGCCTCTGCTAGGGTTGGTTCTATGTCATAATAGTGAATGCAGAATGGCGATTGCTATTATGGTGAGTGTATATCGCCGAAAAGCAAATCGGTGATATACACTTTCTGGCAAACTAACACCCGGCAACCTAAACTGTTTCTGTGGGGGGGGGATTTGTCCCCTGCATCCCACTGGATTAGGATTCTTAACTCCAGGGGGGTGTATGTTGGGGAGTGGGCACAAATTCGGCTGCAAAACAAAATTAAGTCTGGGAGCCATAAGCAGCAGCAAAATTCAGACCTCCCAGCCCCAGCCCTGAACCTGCTGTGCTGGAGCCAGCCTCCCTCACCATCACACCACATAGCTGGCTTGGCAGCAGCAGGCACAGTTCCTCCAGATAATCCTCTTCCCTATCCTTCCCCTCCCTTCCCTCACCAATCCCTCTTTCCGGTTGCCTTCCCCTACTCTCGTGGTAGCAGTAGTTGCTACCCTTGTGGGTTGCCTATCCCAGTAGCACCAAATATGGAGCTGCTGTTTTGACAGTCACCCATATTATGTCGCTACTATCACTGGATGCCGCTAGTGTCCACGCGTTTAGAGGTAGAGGTCCAAAGATCACCTCTGTAGTGGTTTGCTCTTGAAGGTCCACCCGTTTGGGTTTAGTAATTTACCAGTCCATGTTGGGGGCCTCAGTATCATGACATTCTGTAGCATGTCTGAGGGGAGACCATTAGGTGGGGGGTAACTTCTGCTGTGAATTTGAAGTCCAGGCTACCCTGGTGTTCGGTGATGGGAGAGGCAGGGCACTTGGCCAGTGTTTCTGGATGAATTCATATGCTTCTGTGGGTGTATCAAATGTGTGCCAGACACTATTTTAGGAGATGGAGAAGTAAGCAGGGTAGGTCAATTTGTAACCCATGCCCTGTGACTGGAGATCCTTTTTAATTGGTGTATATTCCTTCCACTTTGGACCAGCTCTTTGGAACAATCTGCAAAAATGTGGATACGATGTCCCTGCCATGTCAGTATTCTTACTCTGCCAGGGTAATGGAGCAATTTAATCATAAAGGGCCATGGCAGTTCACAGGCTTTGGAGAGGGTCCCAGGCCTGGTCAGCCTCTAAAGCCGGGTGCCAGTTATGCCGTAATAGCTGTGGTAATTCTTTTTGCAAAAAACATACAGGGTCCCCTTTTTCAGCCAGTTCTTGGAAGCTGACTAGCTGCAGATTGTTCCGGCGGCTCTGATTTTCAGCTTCATCAGCTCGAGCACTGAGAAGGGAGACCATGGGTTTGAACTCTTGAATACGTGCTTCATGCCTGTAGTCCATATTGTCTATGTAGGAAAGGAAATTTTCAGTGTCCCAGGATTTTTGTTGTAGTTCGATGGCTTTTTCTTCCAGCAGTGCCACAGAAAATTTAAAAGAAGTGATTTCTTTAAGTACTTGCTGGATGAGGCTCTTGAGCTCATGCATGCCCACAGCAATAGTCTGAGCTGCCGTCCCCTCTGCCATTCTCGAGCCCGATCTTCCAACCGGCAGTAGTTTTTTGCAAATTATTCAGTGGGGAGTTGAATTAATTTTCAAGCTTCGGGATGCCGTTAGACCGAAATTTTCCCTGTCAAACAATGTCACTTGTGCTGAAAGAGTCGCAAGATTTACCAGATTATTAAATGAAAATTGGCCGGGAAGCGCAGAGCAGAACAATCAGGCTGGCATCCTCGACCACGGCTCATGCTTGTGCCTTAGATTTCTTTTGTGGGAGAGCAAGAGAACAAGAACAAGCACTGTGAATTGAGTAAGAGCAAGAAGGGGGGAAGAGAGGAGGGAATCAAGCAAGGGGAGAAAGCCAAACCAATATTTGGAGATGAAGGAAGCACAGGGGTAATGAGCCTGGCATACAGAGAGAGGGGAGAGAAAGGGAAGAGTACAGAGCACAATGGTGTGTATGCAGGGGTTTTGTCAAAGAGAAAGGGAAAATTGTTTAACTAGGAAAGGCACACTAAGCTGAAACTTGTTTCCAGGTGTGACCTGCGAGCACAAAGCAGTTAAGTGACTTGTTTGGGGTCACACAGTATGCTAGTGGGGACTGTGGGATTCAAACCCAGGTCTCCAGGTTTGCAGCTTAGAGCCCCAACCCACAGCACTATGCTGCCTCAAGGACAAATGGAGAGAAAGAGTGAAAGAAGGTGTCCAGGCTAGCTAAAGTGAAGTTTGGAGCAGCACTAAAAAACAATGCTCCATAGTCGAAAATGAGGAGAATCATCTTAATGAGGATTTCTCTGCATGCAGGAAGAGTAATACTTCTCTTACTTCTGTATAGCACCCTAAGCTTATGGTGAAGCCTCTTGTGGATAGCATCCACATGGACAGAAAAATCAAGGTAGCAATCCAGCCAGACCCAGAGATACTTGAAGGAGGAGACATCTTCAATAGCTGTACCATCAAGGGAATGAAAGAAGGGAAGGGAGGAGAATCTAGCAAGCCTCTGTCCAGTGGGTGCCAAAAGTCATAGAGACTGTTTTCTTAGAGTTGAGGGCAACTGATTTTCTCAGAACCAGAGCTGGATGTTGTTAAAATCGAATTGGAGCTAGTTCATGATTTCAAGATCCATAGGAATGGAGTACCATATCATCTGCATACATATGAATAGATACAGAGGAGCAGACATTGGAGAGGTCATTTAGAAGAATGCAGAAAATAACTGTGCAAAAGACAGACCCCTGACAGATGCCTGAGCTGAAAGGGAGCGAGGGGGCAGGAGTCTTCAACATGGACAGCTTGTGACTGGCACTGGGTTCAAACAGTGCTGACAATAATAATGCCAGCATGTTGCGCGTGGTAAAAACAGCATCTTTTTTTTGTGAGGGCTCTGCCCCCGCATCCCCCTGTCTTAAGGATTCTCATTCTGAGGGGGAGTGGATCCCGGGAAAAGTTACACTTTGTGGGGCTGTGGAATACTGTTTCCACAGCCCCATGTAAACAGAACTAAATCCCAGAGTAGTAAAAAATGTTAGAGACCAGGATTAGAATCCTGGTCTTCACTGCTACTGGCTAAGTTGCTGTATGCCCCAGCCCTCCATGCCACGGGAGCAGCTCAGCCAGCCTTCTGTTCCCTGCAGCTCTTGTCCTGCTCATAGGACCATGGACAGTGACCAGTGGAGCGCTTACAGCAAGCTCTGTAAATCCTCTGTCTCTGTCTGTGTGAGTGCTTACCAGACCAGCACCGTATAGTGAGGCGCTATTCTGATAGCACTCAATTGACAGGGTACCCTTATGACCTGCCCTCAAGATAGGAGCGGTACCACTCAACTGAGGAAGATGAGAGTCCAGCTGTCTTAAGCTTGTCCAGAAGAATGTGATGGGCTACAGTGTTGAAAGCTTTGGCTAAGTAGACAGAAATGGTGGTGGTGACTGATCCATGCCAGAAAGAATAGTATCAGTGAGTCAGAGGAAAGAGGTAGAAGTGGAGTGAGACTTTCTAAAGCCAAACTGAAAAGGAGTGAAGAAGGAGGTAGTCAAGAAAAAAATACAGTTAGGAGAGAACAAGGTGTTCCTGGAGTTTAGCCAGCATGGGGAAGAGAGAGGTAGGGTGGAAGTTACTAGGGGAAGAGTAGTCACCCTCTCTTTAGGAAGGGGAATGACAGTAGCTAACCTCCAAGAGCTAGGGACACAGGATAAGGAGAAAGAGAGGCTGAGGAAATAGGTAATAGAAAGGGCAAGAGCATGAGCAGAGTAAAATAGGAGTCTAGGATCAAGATCATCGGGGTTCCCATCCTTGTGAGGATTTAGAGCCAAGGAACACTATCAGGGGTAATGGATGAAAAAGAAAAAAGGGAGACAGGGCAATATGACAGATAGAGAAGAAAAGTGAGATTGAAGAGAAGAAGTGAGAGAGGGAGAGGAGGAGGAAAAGAGGAGTGAATTGGCACAGGAGGTGAAAAAGAAATTGAAACATGAGATGACTGCAGTGGGTTCAGGGGTAGGAGTATCATCCTTCTTGAGAAGAAGGATAGGGGACTGGGTCTGAGGGGAAAAAAGTGCATGAATAACCTTCCCGAATTTAGAGGGGTGATTAAGATTGTTCTGGAGTGTGGATGAGAAGTGTTCAGACTTCACAAATCTAGTAGCTTTAATACAGGCTTTACAAAGGGTCCGGTAATTAATAAGGTTAGAAGTGGAGCCAGAGAATTTGTAGGTCCTCCAGGAAAAGTTACATGCATGGAGACAAGCCAGCAACTCAGCTGAGATTCATGGGAGATGTGAACCCTGAACTTTGTTTTTCTAAGGGGGGGCATGATGATCCCAGACAGACATAAATTTAGAGGTGGAGAATTTAAGTTCATTGTCCCTGTTACCAGCTTGAGAAATAGGGGACCAGTCGGTGGCTACCAGGTCAGCATGAAGATGGGACAAGTCCAGTGAATGGAATGACTGGATCTGGATGAATTTGGGGGGAGCTTTCAGGTGATGAATCTTACACACATAGTAGACCATATGGTGATCACTGAGGGCATCAGGGAGGATGCTAGCATTGACAATACGATGGGGATGGGAGAAGAAGACACAGTCCAAGAAGGACTGATTTAGAGATTTGAAATTAAAGCAAGTAAGGACAGAAAGCAGCTGAGTTAAAGGAGGAACTTATTGGTAAGGCAAAAGTTATGAAGACAGGGTGAGAGCCAATTTAAATGGAACTCACCTAGTATGAGTAACTCACCAGGGGTGGGATTGTGATGTTAAAAAGGGAGGAAGTCGGTGTACAGAGGGGGGCCTGGAAACAGCAACAATCCGGAACAAATATTTTTGTTCAGTATTCACAGAAGAAGGGGAAGGAGAAGGACCAGTACTGGGGGAATAGGAGCACCAGTGGGAGATAGGTGGACACCAGCCCATTTACGGAGGGAAGAGTCCTAAAGGAACTCGAGAATCTGAAAGGGGACAAGGCTGTAGGGCCAAATGGGATACATCCCAGAATATTAAAAGAATGCAGGTGTTGGCAGCACCACTAACAGCCCTATTCGACAAATTGATAGAGACAGGTGTGGTTCCAGGGGACTGGAGGAGGGCAAATGTAGTCCCTCTGCACAAATGTGGTAACAGGGAGGAGGCTGGCAACTACAGGCCAGTCAGCCTGATCTCAGTAGTGGGGAAATTAATGGAGTCACTGCTAAAGGAAAGGACTGTGCTATTTCTTGAATCCAGTGGGGCACAGGATCCTAGGCAGCATGAATTCACAGCAGGAAGGACTTGTCAAACAAATCTGATAGATTTAATTGACTGGGTGACCAGGGAGGTAGATAGGGGAGGGGTGGTGGATGTGACCTACCTAGATTTCAGCAAGGCCTTTGACAACGTCCCAAATAGGAGGTTGATAAATACATTGGGCAGCCTGGGAGTGGGCCCCAAGGTAGTAAACTGGGTCAGAAACTGGTTGAGTAACAGGACAGAGAGGGTAGTGGTAAATGGCATTCAATCCAAGGAAAGGGGAGTGACCAGCATGGTGCCACAGGGATCCATGCTGGGGCAAGTACTCTTTAATGTCTTCATAAGTGACATTGCAGAGGTGATGAAGGGGAAGGTATGCCTCTTTGCAGATGACACTAAGATCTGCAACAGGGTCAACACTCCAGGGGGGTGGTAGAAAAAATTAGAAATGACCTAGACATGCTTTAGGATTGGTCAAGAGTGTGGCAGCTAAGATTCAGTGCAAAGAAGTGTAAAATCCTGCACTTGAGGCACAGAAATCCAAGGGAGTAGTACAAGATGGGGGGGGGTACTGACAGCTACAGTCAAGAAAGTGACCTGGGGGTAATCATATTTGATGACCTAAAGGTAACTAAACAATGTGAGAAGGCTGGGGGAGAGCCAGTGGAATGCTACAGTACATAGGGAGAGGTATTGTCAGCAGAAAAATGGAGGTGGTTATGCCACTCTACAGATAACTAGTGAGATCTCATCTGCAATACTGTGTCCAGTTCTGGAGGCCACATCTCCAGAAGGACATAGCCAAATAATGGCAGTCCATTCTGAAACACTGTACTTTAATTAATGCTGGTATCATTTTTCTACAAGAGGCGCATCTGTTAGTGAAAGAAGCTATCTGGTTGCATAGGCAGGGGATCTCACAGGTTTTTGCCTCTGGAAACTTTTCCTCGAGCAGAGGAGTGGCCATTCTAATTATGGGCAATATTCCATTTCAGACTGAATCTACCATCTCTGATCCTGAGAGTAGATTTATTCTGATTAAAGGTTCCCTTCTGCACACTGAGGTTGTCCTAGGATGTTTTTATGGTCCGGTCAGGGGTGACCCCACCATTCCTAATGGACTTAGCCAATAGGCTAGCATCTCTTCTACCCATGCCCCTAATCTTGGGAGGGGACTGGAATATTCCTCCCACACAAGATCTAGATAGGTCTTATCTTCCGCTGAAACCCCCTCTCCATCCCAAAGAGCACTGAGGGATTTTAAAGACCTACTCGGCCTGTGCAATCCATGGCACATCCTCAATCCCTCCCATCATCTCTATTCCTACTACTCCAGTATTCATCAGTCCTGGTCCAGGCTCGATTATATTCTAATTAGCCTCCCCCTCTTGAATGGCCTATGCCAGGCAGGGATAGAACCAATTGTTTTATCTGACCACTCAGTGGCCTGGGTTGTTCTTGCTCCAGACCCCACACTACAAAGAGATAAAGCTTGGAAGCTGAATACCCAGCTCTTAAAAGATAAATCTATCATTGCCAAAATCCAATCTCTTATACAATCCTTCACTGACTTGAACAGAGGATTAGTAAGCAGGGAAGATCTTGTTTGGTGTGCACTTAAATGTTGTCTCTCAGGGGAGTTTATTAAACTTGCCTCAAGAAGGAAAAGGCAGAGAGAAGCAGAGGCCTTATGTCTCCTAACACAAATCAGGTTGCCTGAACTCACTCTTTCCTCGTCTCCTTCTTCTGACACGTTGGCAAAGCTGCTTTAACTCAGAAATGAATATGCAGACCTAATGAGAGAGAAGGCAGAATATGCCATCCTTAAAACATAGGCCAGATATGTGGAGCAAGGTGAGAAAGCAGGTAGGCTCCTCGCTCTGCGCTTGCGTAAGCTGGAAGGCTCCAGGCTGATTCCTTCCCTTTTAGCTCCGGATGGCTCTTCCAAGACCTTACCTTGAGACATAGCCCTAGTATTTGAAAGCTTTTATAGCAATCTATATGGGAAGAACACTTCTCCCCCGACTCCTCATGAAATAGAAGATTACTTAAATTTGGTGGATCTCCCTTGTCTTCTCACTCACCAGCAGGCTTTCCTTTCCACTCCCATCTCCTTGAGAGAAGTGGAAGAAGCAATTAACAATCTAACTCTGGATAAAGCTCCAGGATCAGATGGCTTTCCCTCTAATTTCTATAAATCTTTCTCTGAGGAACTCTCTCCCTTACTACTCAGATTGTATTCGTACATGTTTACTGCCAACACCCTTGACCCCTCATTACTAGAAGTCACTATTGTCCTTCTCCTCAAACCCAATGAACCACACCTCAGCCCAGCAAGTTATTGTCCTGTCTGTCTCCCTAACTACGATATCAAGATTCTTACCAAATTTATCTCCCAGTGCATTAGGAAGGTTTGGATGTACCTTCTGAGTCCAGAACAAGTTGGGTTTGTTCCAGGACATTCCTCTGTGGATCATCTAAGGAAGTTGAAACATATATTCCAAGCTGCTCAGTCCTCCCCTTCTCCCATGGCTCTGATTTCATTAGACACAGAGAAGGCCTTCAGCAGGGTGACTGGGAGTTTCTCTGGTCAATTCTGAGGAAAATGGGGTTTCCGCAGACTTTCCTTCAATGGATCAGAACCATTTATTTTCCCCCCTCCGCTAAAATATTTTGCAACGGGGTTTTCTCTTCTCGCTTTTCTCTCTTCACTGGTACCAGGCAGGGCTGTCCATTGTCTCTTTTCCTTTTCAATTTGTACCTGAAGCCTCTCTTGAGACACATTAAAATGACTTCCCAGATACAGGGCATTCCTGTGCATGGTTTCCCCTTAACATTTTCGGCATATGCAGATGACAGTCTCTGTCACCTAAAGCACCCAGCTGTTTCCCTCGACCACATGCTAAAAGTGATATCCCAGTTCAGTAGTCTCTCCAATTATAAACTGAATGCTAACAAGACCTAAATTTTTCCCCTCAACCATTACACTCACAAGACTGCTTTCCACCAATCTGGCATGACATGGTCTCCAAAGTCAATCAGGTATCTGGGGATACTTCTATCCACTGACTCTTCCCTCACCAAGAAATTAAACCTAACTGATCTGGTGACCCACATCCAACAAGATCTCCAGAGATGGGAATCCATCCCAATATCTTTGTGGGGCAGAATTAACATTGTAAAGATGAATATCCTCCCCAGGCCTTTTTATCCCTTGAATATGTTGAATCTCTGGCTTCCTATTTCCTTTTTCCAGCAGATACATTCTCTTATCTCCAACTTCATTTGGCTGCATAAGCACCCCCAATGTTCTTACAGTAAGTTAAGCCTCCCCAAAGACATGGGGGGATTCCGTCTCCCCAACTTCCTAATATACTACTGGGCTAGTTATTTTTCTAAATGTGGCAGATGGCTCTCAAGCTTCGAAGGGGATTACACCCCAGCTTGGTTACAAATTAAAGATCAGATCCTGCAATCTCATAATCTCACCATCCCAACCATCTTTTGCCTTTCATGGAAATCCCTGTCAGTTACACTCCGTCACTCAGTGATTGGCACCTCATTCAGCATATTTTCCCAGTTTTGATCCTTTAACAACATTCTCCCACAAAAAGACTCTATTCAATCTATTATTTTAAACCCCAACATTAAGATAGAGGATTCTTGCATTGTCCCTAATTGGATACCACAACTAAGAGAAGTCACAGTAGCTGACCTGTACTTTCAGGAATCTCTCCTCTCTTCTCCAGACATCCTCCTGAAATATAGCATAAGCCAAGTGCACATCTTCAAGATCTTCCAGCTCAGACACCTGTTAAGCCAACTATTTGGCACTACTCCCAAACCCTCTGCATTGAACCCTATCTTGGAACAGTTGAAGATTTTAGCTCTCAAGCCACATGCCATATCTAGCTTATACTCCTGTCTCCTTGCTGTTGGTCATCCTGAGCCCCTCTTGGGTTCCAAGGTCTGGAGCTCTCTGTTCCCAGATGTTACCCTGGTTTGGCCACAGATTTGGAAGGACCTACACCTTTACAATATCATAGTGTACTTACCAGTATACAAATAAATAACCAAGATAGGCTCAGACTCACCCAGTTCCATATCCTAAATGACATGTGTAACCCCCCCTGCAAATGGGGGTTCCCAAAAGACTTCCAGGAGCTTGCTTGAATGCTCCAAGCCTGAATGGTGTTTGGCCTTTAAGCCATTTATCAGTGAGTGTTTTTAGAACCTCTGGTACTGTCTCTTTAAGAGCTGTCTGCTTGCAGACATAATTAGTTGTATGGGGGACTGTGTGTTTCTTTGATTGAGTACCACTCAAGCTGCTGCCAATTCACTCCATTTTGCAGTCACTAGGGTGCAAAGAGAACCTATCTGAAAGATGTAACTGTTTGCCAGAAACCATTTAGAGTGATAATGAAATTACAGTTTGTCTAACCTGCTTTCTTTTGCAGTCAGAACAGTGTCTGCCTAGTTCCCCATTCTGGTTTGAACTGCTGAACTGGACCAATCAGTGTGGGGTAAGCTAGCTCTAAAATGGTGCCTTGGACGAATCAGAACTTGGACTCATAATCTGAGCCAGCCACAAGAGGATTGTATGGGCAGTGACTCTGGGAGATGTAGTTTAGACTTCAGTGCCTTTTTGGACCAACAGCAGCAGTCTATTGTGGTGACAGCCAATCCAGTCAGAACTGGAGGAACTCAAAGGAAGTGCCGGTTTTGTCGGTTGGAGTTTCAGTTGAGCTTTGGCAGTGAAGAAGGAAGGAGCCCTGTGCTTTTCAGTGTGCAGTTTTAGTCAAAAACGTGTGTAAGGCCCAGAGTTCCAGTCTGCAGCTTGTGTAACAGCTTGTTAGGACTGAATCCGTCCTGTGAAGAGAATCAAAGGCTATCTGAAGTAGAAACCAGGCTCACCCTGTAGAAGACTGGAGGAATTGCTGAAAATTGCACTCGGTCTGTCAGGAACTGAATCTGCTGTGTGTTCTCCGGGTATTGTGCAGTAATTGCGATCGGGATACAGATGCAGCCTGCCTGGTATAGTGCTTTCTTTTATATAAATGTGTGAAGAGGTTTGTTACCTCAAGTGAGCCCTGCTGACATTGAAGGACCCTATCTTATTTGGAGGTCGTGAGTACTAATTCAGGGTCGCCCCTGTTGAATTGCCACATTAAATCCAAATGGAATTACTGTACTGCTGACTGTTTAATTCTCCTTTTCTCTGTGTGAAAGGGCCCCTACCAGCTGCCACGGTTTGGACTAGCCACTAGGGCTTGGGTACCCAGGGACAGTAACTGATAGGGATAGGCCTGTGCACAGAGCCATAGGTAGATGAGTAGAGTGATAAGCTAACATACTAACATACTAACATACTATTTGCCAGCTAATTAACCTGATTTCCCCCTGTCCTTGTTATATCCCCCTAAATAAATCAGAGCTGCTTGTTTCAGCAAAGTTATACTGCCTGAGGTATTTGTCTATGTTAAAGTACTGTACTGTGATTGTTGCACTGTATCTTATTTCACAGGGGGCCCCAGTGCCGGAACCAGTCCTGGGGGTAAGTGTATACTGTAAAGGTAATTCTGATGTATTGTGTGGGCCACTAGTGGGAAGAAAGGGGGGTTGCAGTGTCCCAGAGGGCTGTGACCAAGTTAGTTTAACTATTGTAAACCCTGACCTCTGGGTGGAGGCACCCGCCATTGGATCCAGGCCCCTCAACCTGTTAGTGGCAAATCAGGCAGGGGTAGTAGCCCCTGGAATAGCGCCATCTAGGGGTTACACATGTATTATACCCTGATTAAATTGGCCAAAATGGGCCATCTCCCCTCTCCTCTTTGTTCAAGGTGTGGCAATGCAGAAGGGAATATCCTACACATTTTCTGGCATTGTGAAAAGATCTCTCCCTTATGGCAGCTAATCCAGGATAACATAAACCCCCTGCTTGGTCTGGATGATCTATTTACAGCAGAAATTTGTATCCTAGGATGTTATTCCAGTATTCAGGTTAAAGAGAGAAGATATGCTATGGCTTTAATTTCAATGGTGGTTAAGAAGCTGGTACTCAAGCACTGGATGGACCAACTCATAACTTCTTACAATGAATGGTTGAATGATCTCTCAAAGTGCTTCATGACCGAACATATGATTGCCAGCCTCCGTAATAGACTCAAACTGTTTGACAAAAGATGGGGTAAGTTGTATGCTCTTTACTTGCACTAATTGTACTAGATTTCCCCTGCTTCTCTTACGTCATGTCTCTTTGTGTCTTTTTTTGAATAGAATGCTGTACCTGTATTTACCTCCTAGGGGCACACTCCAGGGGTGGGGGGAGGGAGTGGAAGGATTAGATAGTATTCTGTGTTAACTGTTACATTTTACAATCTCTGCTTCTATGTATGTTGGACTTATTATTATAAAAGCAATAAAGAAGTTGAATTTCAAAATAAAGGCAGTCCCGGAGAAGGGCAACAAAAATAATGCAAGGACTGCACCAAAAGTCATATGAGGAAAGACTAGAGGACCTCAATATGTATTCCCAGGAGGAAAGGAGAGAGAGGGGGGATATAATAGAAATATCAGGGCTATAAACAAGGTACAGGAGGGTAGCATCTTTCAGAAAAGAAGGTGTACAAGAATGGGGGGGCATGATATGAGGCTAGAGGGGGCTTAGGGGCAATGAGAGGAAGTACTTTTTCATAGAAAGAGTAGTGGATGCTTGGAACAGCCTCCCTGCGGGGGTGGTGGGAGCAAAAACAGTAGAGGGATTCAAGAATGCATGGGATAAACCTAAGAGTACTCTAGCAATAGGAAAGAAAGGGTAAGCTGCAGATCAGCTAGAGTCTGTGGTAATGCATTAAGTACAGAAAAGGAGCAGACTAAGTGGGCCACATGGTCCTTATCTGCCATCACCTTTTGTGTATCTGTGTGTATCACTAGAGGAGGCCTGGGAGGAGATGGAGATGGGTAATTCAGTTATTGAAGGTGATGACGTGCCAAGGCATCAGTAGACACTGACAATCAATATGGGTGCAGAGAAGGGTAGCGAGAGTTTGAGAAAAAGCATCTCATAGGCAAAGGGGATAGACATGGAGAGCACAGGCTCAAAATGAATGTTTGAGGAGAGAGAGAGAGATGGCTATGATTCCATGCCCTTTGCTTGATCCTAATGAATAACGGTCAAACTGCAGATGGCAACAGATGAATCAGGGGTAGCCCGTGAGGAGGGCGCATGGGGAAGGGTGTCGTCCGTAACTGCAACTCAATTTCTCAGTGAAATCCCTCACAGTGATAGGATGGTAGTGTGACTGGATTCGCGGGGGGTCAAATGGGCCACAGGATGTGAGGAGCTGTAGGGGGTGGTACTGTGGTGGGTTGCTGAGCTGTGTCGTGGCATTGGGGGTTGGCCTGTGGTTGGGGTGGGTGAGGTATCGGGTCCGGGCACTGGTGAGATTTTATTGTGCCTGGCCCAAACCTTTAATTTTATATGCTTTCACCCCCCCCGACATGCACTCCCCTGGAGTTGAGAATCCTTTAGTAGGGGGGTGCGGGGGGCAAAGCCTCTCCACAGAAAGCATTGAAAGTTATGTCCCAGGGCTGTTGTCACCAATGCGCCAGAAGTGTCAAGAGTGCCAAAAATGTTTTGAAAGCACTCTGACTGCTGTGATCTAAGGAGATCGCCTTTAGGCTTTCGCCGTTATCACAAAGAACTGAATCAGGGACCTTAGAGGAGAGCCAAGATTCCAAGATCAACAACACTTCAAGTTTAAGATTAACCACAAGTGTTTGCAATAGGCCGATCTTTGGGAGAGGGATGTGGATGTTGAAATGGACCACTCTCAAACCTTTGGGGAGAGGAGAAGATAGGGCAGAGCCAGGGCCGAGCTCAATATCTCTTGCAAGTAAAAGCAGCAAGGAGATGAGGCACTTTAGAGAACCTACTGTATGTGATGCTTATGGGACGTGGGAGCAGGTGAAGAGTTGGAAGAATAAGAGTTTACATGGTAGGAGGGTAGAAAGGGCATGATGGTTTGGAGATGAAGCCAAGAAAATGAGAAGAGACTGCAGCCAGGGTGCCAGGGAGAGTGAGGTAATGCAGGGAGACAAGAGGATGGGAGTGAAACCTAAGTGAAACTCTTGGCATGCTAATTCATTAAGTGTTCAGCTGGGAATGGCACAGAGTGTTTCCAAGGGTTCCCTCTCCTCAACTGGAAATATAAAAGTGTTTCCCAGGCCCCCTTGTCCTCAACTGGGAATGTGACATAGTGTTTTCAAGGGCCCCCTCTCCTCAGCAAGATGAGGAAGTGTCCCTTATTATACCTCATTCTGAGTGACAAAAGGTTGATAGATACACACCTCTCCTCAGTCAAAGCTCTATCCCCTGGCCTGCTGAATCATTAGTACATTATTCATATGGGAGTGGAAAGGACACAACACTATCATAGGGATCATAGCCCAAAGCAGCACGGGTTCACGGCTGGGCACTCGTGTCTAACATACATGGTGAACTTTTTCAATTGGGTAACCAGAACAGTGGACCAAGGTGGTGCAGTGGACATGATTTACTTAGATTTTAGCAAAGCTTTTGACACTGTTCCCCACAGAAGATTAACCAACAAACTAGAGCACAAAGGCATAGACCATAAAATAATCAGCTGGATTAAGAACTGGCTTCAGGATAGGGCACTAGATAGAATAGAGTCAATGGTCAATGGGGCATTATCAGGGAAGGGTAGAGTAATCAGCAGCATACCACAGGGCTCAGTACTTGGCCCAGTCTTCCTCAACATATTCATCAGCGACATTGCTGATGGACTTGAGAGGAAGGTCTGCCTGCTTGCAGATGAAAAAAAACCCTGCAACAGAGTAGACACAGATGAAGTTGCCTCTGGGATGGAAGCCAATCTCAAGAAATTAGAAGAATGATCAAGAATATGGCAGTTAAAATTTAACGTCAAGAAGTGTAAGGTGATGCACATGGGTAAACGTAACCCAAGAAAGATGTACACACTGAATGTGCATCAATTAGAAGAATCAAAGATGGAATGGGACCTCGGAATAATTATTACCGATGATCTAAAAGTGGAGAAATGATGTGAAAAAGCAGCCCAGAAGGCCAGCAGCATCCTTGGCTGCATAGGTAGAGGGATTATGGGCAGGAAGCGCAAGGTAATCATCCCACTGTACAGGTCCTTGGTCAGGCCACACCTGAAATACTGCATGCAGTTCTGGAGGCCTCACCTAAAAAAAGGACATTGACTGCTTAGAAAGGGTTCGGAGAAGGGCCACTAAGATGGTGCAGGGTCTGCATGAAGAACAATATGAAGCGAGACTCACTGAATCAAACTTATACTCTCTAGAGCAAGGAATAAATAAGGGGGACATGATAGAAACATTCAAATACATAAAGGGAATCAACACAGCCCAAACAGAAAACCTATTCTAGGAAAACAAAACAACGCATACAAGGGGGTGTCACAGTGTGTAATATCCTCATGACGACCCCTTCACTTTCCTTCTTAAAAGTCTGCTTCCGCAGCGTTACACTTTCTGTAGTTTCTTTACCTCTGCCTATGTTGTTTTTTCCCCTTTTTTTGGTAAGGCCAACTGGAGAAAGCGTATCACTATCCCTGTATTTCTTTTTTTTTCCCAGTTAGTACTTTTTATTGAAGCTTTAACATATTATAGACAATGTCCACAGACAAGACACTGTAAGTATCAATAGCAGAGAAGAATACAAATCAATATTATAGCCATATACTTCCAGCATGCACTTATAAAACCTAAAAGGCATTATAGGCTAATAGTGGGGGCCCTCCATACTCTGCCCAAAGTGATGCCAACAATTCACAAATATTGGATGACCAGACAATGCTGTTAAAAGATACTAATGAACTGCATGCTTGTGAGTATTAAACAAGAGTGATGGCTGGCATAGACTGTAGTCCTGGCTGGGGCTGCACCACTGGGAGCAATAAGGAGGTAATTCCAAAAGGACCATACGCAGAGTTCACCCTATCCTGGTCCTAGGCTTCAAGTATTCAAGAAAGGGGGCCCAGCAGGCAATATATATTGCAAGTCTGTTGGCTACAGCATGGGACATGTGATCTAGCGATGCCAAGAGTGTAAGAGCGTGTTGAAGTTCAAGGAGGAAGGGGATTTCAGTTGAGCGCCACTGGCTTAAAATGAGGCACTTAGTCGAAATACTAAGTAGAGCTAAGCAGCGGAGCTGATGGGTTTTGAGACGACAGCCTACAAGAGGTAGGCCCAAAATCCAGACCAGGGAGTCCAACCAGGTTGTAATACCGAGAGTTTGCGTGGCAAGGTGATTCACTGCCTGCCAGAAGGGGGCCAGTACTTGGCACTGCCATATGATATGAAGAAGGTCTCCAGTGTGGGCCTGGCACCTCCAGCAGAGTTTGTTATCCAAAAGTGTAGCTTGGTACAGGACAGAAGGTGTTCGGTACCAGTGATGCAAGAGCTTATTCTGAATGAGTTTACTACATATGTCTGGGTAGCTCGAATGTGCCAGCTTCCAACAGAGAGCCCATTGAGCATCCTCTAAACACACCTGCAGGGCTTTCTCCCATTTCCGTTTTGAGTCAGCCGACTGTGAACTATCCCTGTATTTCTATGGATCCGATTGTAGGTGTACCCCCCTCCCCCTAAAATGGGTCAGCAGACATTATGCCTTCGTCCAGTGATTCCCAGCTGTGTAATGGGTAATGGAGATACAGTGCTGCCTAATAACAATGCTGAACCTACTTTTAAAGTATCAGGACAGTTTGCTGTACTGAGAACGTGTTAGGAATGCACAGCGAGGAATTATATACAGTAAGTAATTTGCAGCTGCAGTGGGCTGCCAAGAGAAAAAGGCTGCATACACTCATTGTCAATTGTTGTTAAAACAAAACTGTTGAAGTTGGGTGAAGTTATTGTTTTAGACCTGTTAGCAGTCTGCAGGTCTTACTTCAGGCCAAACAAGGTAAACATTTAGTATGAAACTAAAGAGGTAACATAAAACCGAATGAAACTTACCACAAGTTTGTTGGTTAGGGATAGGAAGCGTATGCTATTCCTGTATGTTACACATTAAAATGTATAGCTGAAGTATGGTCTAAGGGTGAGGTTCCACCACTGATCTGCTCTCTGTGTTGCTAGGCTCCCATGTGCTGGCCTGCCTTGTTTTCCTCCTAGTTATACTGTGGGCAGATCAGAGGAAGGAGCCTATCACTGAATTCTAAGCAAATATTGTAATAAAACCCTTAAGGTAGGAATTAGGGGCTATATGGGAATTTATGGCAGGAGTATAGTGGTATAATAATGTTACCTGATGAAAATGTACTGAAATAAAAGAAATAATTGTCATAACCAGATAAAGGGGGTTAAGCGGTCAGCTGGACTTTTCTCCCTATAAAGAGGGTTCTGACTGATGGCCAGATCAGTATAAGCGGTACAGCAGTTAGGTGCTGTTCTCCTTGCTGAAGCTCTGGCTGCCTTACTAGAGTAATTTGGGTTTAACTGGCTGTTTGTATTTTTTTTTTATGATGTATCCAGTCCACTCTTGTTTTCCATTTTATTGCATTTGAGTTATACCAAATTTTGCTGTGGAATAAATTTGCTTGGCTGTTTTGGCCTAGTCCCAGCATAGAATGTGTGCTTGTGTCCATCATTTCCCACATATCTCTGACAGTGGTGACAGAAGTGGGATTTGGTGAGAGTACTTTGGCCAGGAGTGCTTCACCTAGGGTATCCATTGATGACCAGGTGGACACTGGATGCAGCCAGAAGATATGGAAAAACAGACAGGGGTCTTCACCTGAGCCATGGTGGGTGAAATATGGTGAAGTACCCCTTGAGGGGCTTGAGGATGTGGAACATAAGACTACCATGGTGACAACCCAAATGAAGACAGAAGATAGAAGGTGCAGAAGGAGGTGCTATCATGGAACCCCCTGAGGAGGAGGAAAAATTTCCAGAGGAGATACCCCCAAAGGATCTGCAAGGACTTCTGCAATGGTTTTGTGCCAAGCAACTAGACGTGGACAGACAATGGGAGAGAGATCGCCAATGAAGTGAGGCCAGGTGGGTGGATAAATAGCGAGCCATCCAGGCATTGGGAGCCCATAATCCTGTTCCAACTGGCTCCCCAAAGGACATTAAACCAACTAAGCTGAGTGACTCTGATGACATTGAAGCATTCCTAATGACCTTTGAAAGAGTCGCACATGCTTGAGGGTGGCCCAGGGGACAATGGGTCATCAGACTGGTGCCTTACTTGACCGAGAAGGCCCAGCTGGCCTACAGAATTATGGACAGTCGTCAAGCCAACAATTATGATATGGTTCTCAGGGAAATATTGCGTCTGTATGATATAAATCCAGAGACATACTGGCAACGGTTTTTGACTTTCAAATATCATACCAATGATACCCCACAGGAGGTATATGTGCAATTAAAGAACTTGTGCTGCAAATGGTTACAGCCACAAGTGAAGACCCAACAACAAATGCTGGAGATGATTATCTTGGAGCAATATGTGAAGGTCTTATCACCAGATGTCCAGCTGTGGGTGAGGGAGCACCGCCCAGAATCCTTGGAGAAAGCAATCACCCTCACAGATGACTACCTGGCCACATGACCAAAACAACAACGGGGATATTCTAGGATGAGTGCAACCCTGCCCACGGTAAGGCCTGTTTCTTCTCATACTAGTACTGCTACTACAACTGGCAATAATGAGGGTGCTAAGACATTTAGGGCAGTAAGAACTTACAACCCTGACATAATCTACGAGAATGTCAAGATAAGGGCCATATAGTGAGATATTGCCCCAAAAGGAAGACCACTACCATGTAATTATCCTTGGCAAATTGGGGACAGTTCATACTTCCTGTTACAATTGGTAATCAAGAGGTGTCTGGCCTGATAGACTCAGGGAGCACACAGACCCTGGTGAGGGCTGACTTGGTGGAGAGGAAGCAAGCAACAGGCCCCATGCCTAATGTGATATGTGTGTATGGGGATACCCATCCTTACCCCTTACCAAAGTGGATTTATAGGTTGAAGGAACTGTTCATCGGATGAATGTTGATCTAGACCCTCACCTGTCTATACTAGTTATCATTGGACACAATCACTCCGAGTTTAAAACACTGGTGAATGAGGTAGTGGATATCTGTGCGGTCACTACCCAAGCACAGACTAAGCGGAAGGAGCAATAGGCTCATTTTTTCCCTTATGATGAGGATGTTTATGGACCACCTGGTAAAACACGGAAGTCAAAGAGGGTAAAAAGAAGGGACAAAGTCCAATGGACACAAACACAAAGAGACTGAACAGTTGTCATGGACTGGTGAACCTAATAATGTATTTGGGTTGGAGTAAAGGGCTGATGGGTCACTAACACTTTTCTTTCAGATGGTGGGGCAGGGGTATAGGAATGGTCCAAGATGTGTTCTGAGGGGAGGGGTGTTACATAGAGAATGTACAAACCCCTCTATTGGGGAACAGGTGGAACAGGTACTGGTACCCAGAAAATATAGAACATAGCTGCTACATTTAGCACATAATATTCCCCTGGCAGGACACCTGGGTAGAGACCATACCCTGAACCACCTCCTTCTATGATTCTCCTGGCATGGTATACATGACCAGGTGGCTGATTATTGCTGTAGTTGTGTAGAATGCCAGAAGGTGGCCACTATTACCAGAAAGGAAAGGATGCCCTTACAGCCTCTGCCATTGATATCTACCCATTTTGAATACATAGTTATGGATATTGTGGGGCCTCTCCAGAAAAGTGCAAAAGGCAATACGTTCATTTTGGTGATCTGTGATTATGCCACAAAATATCCTGAAGCTATACGTTTAAGAACCACCAATGCAGAAAGGATAGCAGACAAACTGATCAAACTCTTCAGCAGAGTTGGAATCCCGAAAGAGATCTTGACAGATCGGGGGAGCAATTTTTGTTCCAAACTGCTGAAGCATTTGTACAAAGGTCTAGGTGTTACTGCTCTACACACCACCCGATATCATCTGCAAACAGATGGTCTTGAAGAGCGTTTGAAAAAAATGCTGAGGAAGTTTGTACAGGTGGAGGGCAAGTCCTGGGATACACTACTGCCCTATTTGATGTTTGCCTATTGGGAGGTGCCCCAGGCCTCAATGGGCTTCTCTCCTTTTGAATTACTGTATGGGAGAAACCCCAGAGGACCTTTAGACATCATCAAAGAAGAGTGGGTGGAAGGACAAGGGAAAGAACCCTGTAGCACCCTCGAGTACGTACTGTAGCCCAGCTGCATCAGAAACTGGTGCAGTATAGCAAAGTAGCCCACCAGACCAAGGCAGAGAAACAAGTAATCCAAAAGGCCCAATATGATGTGGAGGTGGGGAGCAACAGTTTCCAGCCTGGAGACAAGGTTCTGTTGCTACTGTCATCCACAGAGGACAAATTGATGATGACATGGCAAGGCCCTTACACCATACTAAGACAAATCGGTCTGGTTAACTATGAAATCGAACTACCAGACAGGAGGTGTAAAAAGGGGATTCACCATGTAAATCTGTTGAAGATGTGGCATGTGAGACCACCCACAGGTTTATATGTCTGCCCAGAACAAAACAGTAGTGACCTTGAGATAGCCAACCAAAGGTTAGAGAAACAGAGTAACATGCAGGATTTGGCCATTAACCCTGAGTTAAGGCCTCAACAAATACAGGAACTGGATGGGCTGCTAACATGCTTTCAGAAAACCTTCACTAGCATCCCGGGGAGGGTAAAAGGAGTCAAACATCACATTGAGGTTGCCCAGACCCCCCCATTCGACATAAACCCTAGATACTACCCAAGAGACTTAGGGAGGAAGTGATCAAGTATGTAGAAAAGATAGAGGGCTTAGGGGTGATAGAACCCTCTAGTAGTGAGTGGGTATTTCCAATAGTGGTGGTGGGGAAAAAGGAAGGGGGGGAATAAGGCTTTTCTTTGATTTCTATAGACTGAATGCAATCTCCAAGTTCAATGCCTATCCAACGACAAGGATAGACGATATTATTGATCGACTTGGGAATGCCAAGTACATTACCATTGTGGATTTAACAAAAGGGTATTGGCAGATCCCTTTAGATGAAACCTCATGGGAAAAGACAGCCTTTAGTACCCCTACTGGGTTGTTTCAGTTTGTGACAATGTCTTTACGGCTACATGGGGCCCCCGCCACATTTCAGCATTTCATGGATCGTACCTTAAAACCACATATGGCCTACTGTGCTGCTTACTTGGACGACGTGGTGATCTATAGTCCAAGTTGGGAGGAGCATTTGAAACACCTTGAAGCTGTTTTGCAGGCTATTGCCACAGCTGGCCTTAGTATAAACCCCGCCAAATGTTCTATAGGGATGCAGGAAACCAAGTACTTAGGGTTTCTGATTGGCAGTGGTCTTGTTAAACCTGACAGTGGCAAGGTAGATGCTGTAGCTAATGGCCCAAGACCCATTATAAAGAAGCATGTGCAATCCTTTTTAGGATTAGCAGGGTACAACTGCAGATTTGTACTTAATTTTGCCACGAAAGCCACACCCCTTACAAATCTTACCAAAAAGGACAATCCTACTAAAGTGAAATGGGACTCTGAATGTGAGGAGGTATTTGTCACCTTGAGCTAGGTTATGGTCTTCTCCAATTTTTAGGAGCCTGGATTTTATCCAGCCTTTCCTGGTGCAAATGGATGCCTCCAATACGGGCATGGGGCAGTGCTTTCCCAAGTGAATGAGGGTGAGGAACACCCCATAATTTTTATAAGTAAGAAACTGCACTACATGGAGACACAATACTCTACTATTGAAAAGGAGTGTCTGGCTATGAGGTGGACCATTGAGGCACTCAAATTTTATTTGTGGGGTTCAGAATTTGAGGTAGTAACAACTCATAGTCCTTTAAGTTGGCTTCAGGTAACGAAGGACAAAAACCCAAAGATTATGTGCTGGTACCTAGCATTACAACCTTACAAGTTCACTATCAAGTATAGGTTAGGCACTCTAAATAAGAATGCTGATTTCATGTCATGCAATGGGGTACAAATGCAAGTGAACACAGTTGGACTTCGGGGTATTGAATGAAGATGTAGGAGGTTGTAATAGCCTTCTGCAGGTTATTGTGTTTTGTTAGGGACTGCGAGGTGGAGCTGTGGGAGAGGGTGAGCTGCAGCTCTATCTCCCCCTAAAGAGGGAGATCCGACACTGTGTTCTAAACTGGTTCAGTAAAAGTGTTGACAGAATAATAAAGGAAATGAGGTGGTGTGCCCCCCAAGTTTCCTCTTAAGTGGGAAGGGAATGTCACAGTGTGTAATACCCTCATGAGGACCCCTTCACTTTCCTTCTTAAAAGTCTGCTGCAGCAGCTTTACACTTCCTGTACTTTTTTTACCTCTGCCTATGTTGTTTTTTTCCCCCTTCTCTGGTAAGGCCAACTGGAGAAGCTTCTCACTATCCCTGTATTTCTATGGATCCGATTGTAGGTGTACACCCCAAATGGGTCGGCAGATGTTATGCCTTCACCAATGATTCCCAGCTGTATAATAGGTAATGGAGATACAGTGCTGCCTAATAACAATGCTGAACCTACTTTTAAAGTATCAGGACAGGTTGCTGTACTGAGAACGCATTAGGTATGCAGAGCGAGGAACTGTATAAGTAATTTGCAGATGCAGTGGGCTGCCAAGAGAAAAATGCTGCATGTACGCATTCTCAACAGACTGGTAAGTCTTACTGCAATTGTGGGAAACACAAACTGATGAAGACAATCCTCAAGGAAAGACTAGTGCAATTTCTTGAGGATAACAATCTCCAGGACAGCAGGCAGCATGGGTTTGTATCAGGCAGATCCTGCCACACAAACTTGGTTGATTTTTATGACTGGGTTACAAGGGCACTGAACAGGGGACATCCGGGGAATATTCTCTACCTGGATTTCAGCAAGGCGTTTGACTCAGTGCCACACGGTAGGCTGACCTGCAAATTGAAGAGTCTGGGAGCAGGGAGGAAACTGGTCAGGTGGGTCGAGAACTGGCTACAGGGTAGACAGCAGAATGTAGTAGTGGGGGGGGGGAGGCATCTGAACTAAGGGCATTAACAAGTGGTGTACCACAGAGCTCATTGTTGGAACTGGTTCTGTTTAACATTTTCATAGCCAACATTGCAGTGGGGATTAAGAGCAAGATCAGTCTCTTCGAAGATGACACAAAGACTTTTTTTGTTAGTTGTTTAACCAGGACTAGCACACTAAGCTAAAAGCTTTTTTTACAGGTGCGACCTGGGATCACAGGTAAGTTAAGTGACTTGCTCAGGGTCACACAGTCTGCAAGTGGAAGCTATGGGATTCAAACCCAGGTCTGATCTGCTAGATGTTACCAGATTTGCAGCTCAGAGCCTTAAACCACTGCGCTATACTGCCTCCCTAGTCTTGTGCCATGGTAGATGGGGGGAGAGAGCAAAAGTACTTCAGGAGGATTTGGTAAAACTGGAGGAATGGTCTCACACTTGGCAGCTTGGTTTCAGTGCCAAGTGCAAAGTGATGCATTTAGGAGGCAAGAACACAGGACACAATTACTGGCTGGAGGGTGTCCCATTAACAAAATTCAAGGAGGAGAAGGATCTGGGAGTGCTCATAATCAGGGAAATGAACCACTCTGCTCAGTGCAGGAAGGCAGCAGTGAAGGCAAAGAGGATGTTAGGGTACATAGCAAGGGGGATTACTTCTAGTAGTAGGGAGGTCATCTTGCCCCTGTACAGGTCCCTGGTGAGACCGCACCTAGAGTACTGTGTGCATTTCTGGTGTCTCTACATGAAAAGGGACATCAGACTACTGGAGGGGGTACAGTGCAGGGCAACACAAATTATCCTCAGGTTGGGGGACCAGACCATATGAGAAGAGACTGAGAGAGCTCAATATGTTTACCCTGGAGGAAAGAAGGGAGAGAGGAGACATGATTGAGATCTTCAAGTACCTGAAGGGTTTGAACAAAGTAGATACCAGGTGTATGTTTAATCTGAAAGGCGGAAGGGAAACCAGGGGACACTCTATGAAGCTGGAAGGGGGCAGGTTCAAGAGGGAACTGAGGAGGCACTATTTCACAGAAAAGGTGGTGGCAGGGTGGAATGCTCTGCCAGAGGAAGTTGTATTGTTGCAGAGTGTTGGGAGCTTCAAGAGGGGGTGGGACAGATTCAAGGGGATGGTAAACATCTCGAGGGAGTGAGAGATGGGAGGAGGGCATATGGGGGCAGCTGCAGTCTAATGGACTGAAGTGCTGCACACTCGAGCAGACTTGATAGACTGAATGGCCTGTATCTGCTGGCAATTTTGTATATTTGTTTGTTCGTATGTCTATTGCTATTGCAGCAAAACTGTTGAAGCTGGGTGAAGTCAATTGTGTTAGACCTGTTAGTGGTCTGCAGGTCCTACTTCAGGCCAAACAAGGTAAACATTTAGTATGAGACTAAAGAGGTAACTTAAAACCAAATAAAATTTACTACAGGTTTGTTGGTTAGGGACAGGAAGCGTATGCTATTCTTGTATGTTACACATTAAAATGTATGGCTGAAGTATGGTCAAAGGGTGAGGTTCCTCCACTGATCTGCTCTCTGTGTTGCTAGGCTCCTATGTGCTGACTGGCCTTGTTTTCCTCCTAGTTATACTGTGGCCAAATCAGAGGGAGAAGCCTATCCCTGAATTCTAAGCAAATATTGTAATAAAACTCTTAAAGTAGGAATTAGGGGTTATATGGGCGTTTATGGTAGGAGTATAGTGGTATAGTAAGGTTACCTGATAAAAATGCATTGAAATAAAAGAAAATCAGCTGCTCTTTAAAGGTGGCTATGAAATTGCATACTACAACTTCCGTCTGTGATCTATTTGATACATTAACCACCCTTTGACTAAGGAAACATATGAACATATGAAGAAGCCAGCAGAAGAAGACAATTTGGTCTATCTAGTCTGCTCGTATTGCAGGGTACACAACCTGAGCTACTGTCCCTGCCCTCCCTCCCCACACCTCTCAATCTACCTACCCATGATCCTTACCTTCCCCCTGTGCCTAGCCCAGCCTCTCTCAAAGCTGCTCACTGTCTTCAACGAGATGACCTCTTCTGGCAGTGCATTCCAAGTGCCCACCACCCTCTCTGTGAAGAAGTGCTTCCTGACCTCCCTTCTAAACCTCCCACCCTTCAGTTTAAGACTTTGCCCCCTCGTGTTATGGTTGCCACTCAGCTTAAAGAGACTCTCCTTATCAACCTTTTTATCCCTTTCAAGTACTTGAAGGTCCCAATCATGTCCTCTCTCTCTCTCTCTCTCTCTCTCTCTCTCTCTCTCTCTCTCTCTCTCTCTCTCTCTCTCCTGTCTTCCAGGAAGTACATGTTCAGTGTCCTCAACCTCTCCTCGTATGCCTTATCCTACTGACCCAAAATCATCTTTGTAGCTGTCTTCTGGACCTTCTCCAGCAGGTTAATGTCCTTTTTGAGGTGTGAGCACCTGTACTGAACCCCATACTCTAGATGAGGCCTTACCAGGGACCTGTACAAGGGCAGTATAACCTCTTCTGTCCTACTACTGATCCCCCTAGCTATGCATCCCAGCATCTTGCTTGCCTTTGCTGCTGCTTTCTTGCGCAGTGTGAAGTGCGTCAGGTCATTCTTTGAACACTTTAAAATGTTTTAAAAGATTTTGTATCTTTGATTATAAATTTAACCATATCATGGCCACTCTTTCCAAGGGGGTGGATAATGTGACAGTTATGCATGGAATCTCCCAGATTATTAAGAACCAGGTCCAATATATGATTGCCTCTAGCAGACATCATAGCATGTTGATTTAATCCTATGTTCCTGAGGGCAGCAACAAACTCTTTTACTATGTGAGTTTTGCCTGTGCTGTTACTCCAACCAATAGCTGGAAAGTTGAAATCTCCCAAAATCAGAATTATCTTATCTATATCCAGCTTTTTTATATGTTCTATTCATAATTTATCTAACTCCTGAGTTTGGGCAGGTGGTCTGTTTACTAGTGCAGTTAGAATTTGTTTGCCATTAGTCTGGTGTTAGCCATAACCATAGGCTTTCTAAAAGCATTATCATCATCACCTATATTAAGTGCAGTTTCAGCCTTTGTATTGTCAGCTATATATAAAGCTATCCCTCCACCCATCTTACAGTATTTGTTCTATCTCTTCTATATCGGTTATATCCAGTGATGTTTCTATCCCGGTCATCTCCCTGCTTCCACCATGTTTCCATGACGGTGCATAATGCAATATTCTCTCTTTTTTATTTTTTTGTGTACCTCCCACTCCCCCCGACTGGCCACTCCTTCGGAGCGCCAGGGCCATCCCACTACCATTTGACCTCCTGCTACCTGTACCAGCTCCCCATTGCAGCCTACCTGAGTAGCCTGGCATACCCCTGTGCTGGGAGGGTCCCTCTCTTCTGGGAGGAATTATCCTCATTGGCCCAACTGTGCTCCTCAGATGCCACAGGGCTTGATCCTGGCTGGCTCTGGGGCTTCAGGTGGCAGGGGCCAGGGCGCTTATCATCCGGTCGGTCAGGGGCATTTTCTGTGCCCCGCCCACTGTAGTTCTTGGCCTTGCATGAGCATGGGGTTGTCCTGGGGCATGGCAGTACGGGGGGGGTGTATCGAGGCAGCATGTTCCCCGAGCATGCTGCCAATCTACCCACAGGTCCCCAGGCACAGCCCCCCCCAGGAGGGATGTGTCCAGTGGACGCTTATGGAACCCCTCTCTGCTGGTCTCCGCTCTTGGCATCCGGGCTCTGGGCACAAACCCAGATCAACAGCGTGCCAAGAGAACCCCTTCGATCGGCGCCAAGGAGCCAGTGCAATATTCTCTTTAACTAATACCATCTCCAGCTCATTCTTCCTTTTAACAAGGCTACGTGCATTGATCAGAAAGCATTTCCATTCTTGAGAATATTTTTTTTTTTCTTCTTTGGCCCAGGAGTACCAATGATCTATTTTGGGGTGCTATATTCCCCTATCCCTGGGTCAATTAGTTTAAATGGGTGTCAATTATTCTCCTTATTCTATTACCCAGAAGTCCCATACCCACCTTATTGAGATGTCGTCCATCATGTCTATATAAGGCCTTATTTCTAAAAGCATCCCAATTTCTTTTCTTTTTTTTTTTGTAACTGTTTCTCTCCCCCCGGCAGCCCTCGATCAGGCAGGCACTCCAGTCCTGTCCCCTGTTGTCCTTTGGTAGCATCTTTCCCCAGGGCTTACCCCTGGTGGGGTCAGCGGTGGACCACACCTTACCACTTCTGTGATCTGGTTCGCTGGTCAGACTGGCTGGGGGCAAGGCCTGTGGGTGCCCGCTGTCATCCAACCAGCGGCATTTTCCTGTTTTTTCTCCTGCAGAGAGGGGCATGCAAGGACCCCAATGGTGGTGCTGTGCATGCTCCCATACATGGCATGTCCTGTGCTGTCCCACCTCTGCCCTCAGTTTTGGCAGCATCAGTGTGACAAACCCATGCCTCTGCTAGGGGCCAGGCTAACACCAACTGCTACATCCCCCTTCCCTGGAGGAGAGCTATTCTGGGGACACTTGATCCCTCTCCTCCCCAGCCAGCCTCCTGCAACCTTCTCGCATTGTGAACATGGGTTGTCAGCCTAGTAAGAAGCAAGGTACGGATGCCTCATCCCTCCACACCACTGGGCTGGTAAAGCATCCCAATTTCTGAGTAATGTAAACCCCTCATTTGCACATCAATGCCTATGCCATGCATTTAATTGCAAAATGGCCCTGGTTTTAGCCATCCCTGCTCTGGGTACTGAAAGGATTTCAGAAACAATAACATCACACCCTCTCTGTTTTGTAATGCTACCTAATTCTTCAAAGTCTTTTTGTATGTCAGCAAAACGCATTCTTCCCACATCATTCATTCCCACATGTATGACTAATATAGATTTAGATATTTTGTATAAATATTCCTCAATAGCATTCTTATTGTCAGATACCTTAGACCTAAACAGGGATGCTACATGCATACTAACCTTCCTTCCCTCTCAAATCATTGAGTCCGTGAATTTTAAAATGGAATCACCAATAACGATAATATCCCTGGGATCAGGAGGTAGAGTACCAGTAGGTGGGTCACTGTGTTCCTTTTCTGAACCTGTAGATTCATTCTGTTGAGATAATGAATCTGTAGTGAATGGCCCACTGCATTAGTCATTGCCCCCAGCTTGTGAATCGGAACCAACATCCTGCATAGGTCCATTCACATTAGAATGACCAGCAAGTAATACTATAGATCCCTGTTCCCTAACCTGTGCTCCACAGTCAGTATTACCAGTTTCCATTTCAGTACTTAATGGTGCATATGTATCGCTTAATTCAATATCTGCTGCCCATACTGATTGCTTCCTTCTCTTCTTCCTTATTCCTAATACTTTACACCAGTCCTCCTTGCCTCTCCCTCATTAGAAACATAGAAACATAGAATCTGACTGCAGATAAGGACCGCTTGGCCCACCTAGTCTGCCCATTTCTCTACCTGATGGATAAGCTGCAGATTCTAGTTACCAACAGCCTACTTCCTCCAACCCCCCACTAGAATTGCCTTATGCCTGCCCCATGCATTCTTGAATTCTCCCACTGTTTCTGACTCCACAATTATTGTTAAAGCCCCTCTTCCATTTATCATATGTCTTATCATGACTATAATATGCACTATGCACCTGTCCATCAGCTGCCTCCATCATTGACAAGAGTGTGTCATCAATACATTTTTCAAGTTCTTTTCCTGTTCCTTTATTATTTGTAGTAACCGTATGATCCTTATGTAAGTAATAATACCCGATAGGGTGGGTGTTATTGGGATATAATGGACCACCCAGGGGAGTACTGAGGCCCGACGCCACAGGTGGAGGGCCTTATAACCCCTGGAAGGTCCATTATATCCTATAACGCCCACCCTGGAGGGTATTATTACACTTAGATAATGAGATTTTAATAGAAGTTTTTGTACAATAATGATTTAAAGTTTAAAAAAGTGGAAAATGTTACTAAAAATGTAGATAAATGCCTGGCTGTGTCAAATAGTCCATGTTGTGCCACTAGAGGGTGCTTAATCCCTGTTTATGTGTTTCAATTATGTGGTTACATATGGTTTCATTTGTGAGATAATTGGGAGCGAGACACTGCGGTGTAGAGAGGGAATGCCCGTGTCTTCTGTGAGACGGAACTCAGACAATGACCTACGGAGATAGAAAGAAGGTACTTCATTTTTGTTTAGAAACGGAGGTGCAGAAGTTTCGTTGTAGTTGTTGCTAGTAGTCAATTAGTGGTGCTGGGTAGTGGCAGTTGCCAGAGAGTCCGAGCTTTTTGGCCTTGTGAGCCCCGGAATGAGGAGCGGTTTAGTAGGGGCAAAAGAACAAGATAAATATTTTCAGTTTTTTGTGTATATCACTAGTAAGTGGTTTCAAGCTTGGCTGTGTGTGGGTGTTGATAGTGAAAGATGACGGCTATCGCTGTGTGGGGACAGAGATATCACGAGGTGATGGGTAGTGCAGGGGGAACTTGTTAGTCAGCGGGCCGCTGTTAAGAAATAACAGCCCGGGTGACAGGCTGTTTCAGCCAATGAGGAAGCGAGTTTGACTTTGGCCATTATCTAATGAAAACTAATGCACCATAATAATCTAGCCTCCACCCAAGTTCATTAGTCTAGTTTTGTTACATGCATACCCACAGGTATTCTGTTGGGAATAGCACAGTGTTTCAAATGGCCTACTCTCCTCATACATCAGTGCACTGTTACAAAGTGAGTATTAGAGTGTTTACTGACCTAGGTCACCTATTAATTGGTGCGCCTCTGCACTGCTGTCCCCAGACCATGATCAAGGGTGACTCATGCGCAGTATAAATGCTGAGTAGCAACATCTGCAGGCCACTGCAGGAACTTCATTGTCTAAAAAATTCTGAAATGGGAAAGAAACTAAAAACAAAACAACACCACAAGTAAGATGCCCAGGGCCATGGTGCAAAATCTTTGATAATGGTTGTGGCTACCATTGTACCCAGTCCACCTCTGGGCCCAATGGCACAGACTGTGGCCACTTCAAGCTGTGGGGACATGGCTGGACATATGATGATGGCTGGACACAGTCCACTAACTTCATCAGTAGATAGCTGGCAGCCATGTTCATGGATATCCTCAAGCACTATGCCATCCTGTATGGGGCAAAGTCCTGAAGGCATCAGCCAATACCAAATCCTGGCTGTGGCCGGACATACAGGTCACCATTAATGAAGCTGGTCTCAAGGCACAAATATGCTCGGCCATAAAACATAAGTGGTGTGACCTCCGGTTGGCTGTCAAGAGTAAGCTGGCAGCCATCAAGAGGTCACAAATCAGCACAGCTGAAGGGCCACCAACACTGGGGCACAGCCTATCCTCCATAGAGTGGATGGTGGCAGACACCCTCACTGAGGTGGCCCTGTGTGTCATGGAGTCAGGCATGGAGAAACTGCCAGGTATGTAGTACAATGCAGGATCAAGGGGTGGACTGTCCTGGGCACCACAGGCATGCTAACCATCAGCGGTTCAACCTACAGGCCCTGACATGGGGCACAACTCTGAAATGGAGGCTGCAACCCCAGTGGAGTCAGCCACATTTCCAGAGTCCTGCACTGGCAGCTGCGGACACCCTAGGTGAGCCACACCACACCCTGATATGGCTTTAACATTGCCACAACATGTAGCACCCATCTTTTCTCTCTTTCCTAGGTACAGTACAAGAATCTTTGGGCACAGTGGAGGATATATGCACAGAGATGTGGAGGATGCAAAGGTGGATGAGGAGGAGCTGGACACTGCCCCCTTTAACAGCTATTCCCCCAAATACCCCCTGTTTAAAACCTCTTTCACAGTTGCACCCTGGACATCTGCCCATGACAGCCTGCAGGGCATTATGTACTCTGCTGTATAGCCAAATGTGCTGGCCCCACAGGCATGGCCTGCCAACACCATTGGACAGCCATGAGACACAGGTTGTCTGCCCACCGTCAGTGACCAGCAGACCAAAGGGGGTTGAGAGGTAACACTTAACAGCCCTGTGACAATGGAGATGAAGGCCTATCAAGCTGTACTCCAGCCAGGCATGGAGGCTACCCAACCCAGGTATACTGCATACCTACTACCACGAGATGAAGAAGCTGGAATGTGATTTGCTCTAAGCACAGTGTCAAAACACTAAATCCATTAAAGAGCTGACCATGGAGGTGAGGAAGATGCACAGAGTTATAGACCACATCAGTGACCTCTTGGAGAGGCTGACAGACCACCTGTTAGCTGGGACCATCATGACCACACCATTTGTCCCCAAGGTACACTCAAAGGCCTCAATGCACCCAAATCTGTCAGCCTTAGTGGCCCCGAGGCACACCTGAAGGTCTTGATGCACCCTACACCTGCTGACCCCACTGGTTTTGAGAAGTGGTAGGACAGCCAACCACAACAGAAGTCAGATACACAGCTGGACAGGTGACCATTGTGAGGTGGCAAAGCAACAATCAAGATTCAGCATCTGAGCAACAACAGGCAAGGAAGATGTGGTTCTTGAACAGCCCCCTGCCATTAACACAGAGTGCAACTAAAGCACATAACCTACACATATCTGGGACACAGTACACCGCCACATTATCACCCCCTACACTGCCATATGACTACCTCAGTACACCGCCACATGACCACCGTTCACAGTACACCACCACATATCCCTCCTATATCTCCAAGTATGGTCACCAATGGCCCACTGTATGTGGGCAGAATGGCAGTCAAGGTGGGTCATCATTACAGTGTCTCACCATCTGGCCTCCCAATGGTGGAATGATCCCTGCACAAGTGCATAACATGCCACCCATCCAGACAGGGACTCTACTCTATGTTCATAGCTGGCCCCCCCAGTCTTTCACCTGGAGGGACATCCTCCTGTCTGTTCCATGGCAAGAGTAGCTGACACCACACAGCTATGTTGTGCAGCATGGCACATGCTGTGAACACTCTACATGCCTTCCCCGGGAAAGCATCATTGTGCTGGCTGTCAGATTCAGGCACCCAAAGCACATCTTTGGCAGTCTTATCATCCTCTTGATTATGGACTGGGTCTTCCTTTGGGCCTTATTATATGCTTCCTCCACTGCGCCATTTGCCTCCAGGTGCGAGGTCATCAGGTATGGTTGTAGTGGGTATCTACTGTCACCTATGCAGTGGGTAAGCAACAGGTATTTTAACATGCTGCAGCAATGCAGCCACCAGTGTACCACCTGTGCAGTGCACAAATGCTCACCTATCTGCCATCCATTCCCGACCCAATGCAGCGAGGAGAGCACTCAGCCTTGACCCCTTAAAGATACAGAAAGCATGACATGACTCAGGGTACTTGGCGCACATGTTTGTGATGATACCTGCAACATCATAGACTATCTGGCAGTTTTTCTGTGCTACCTCTTGCAGTTCCACTATGCTTTCTTGTTCAGTTATGGTGCCAGGATCACCACATGTGTACAGTTGATGGCTCCAAGTACATTGGGCATACCATGCATGGCATGGGAAGCCTCCTTTGCAGACTGTATGTCTGCATCAGCAGTGGGGAATGCTATGTGCTCTTGCACATGCATTAGCAGGGCATCAGTGACCTGGTGCAGTATCCTGGACATGGAAGACTGGCTGACAACTGTAATGTTCCCTGCCACCTTCTGGAAGGACATTGTGGCATAGTATATCAGTCCACATAACACGTTTGTCTCCATGGACATTGCACGCAGCCATTAGGTACATGGAGGCACATGGGCCCTGACAAGGTTACACAGATATGTGATAGTGGCCCCATGGTCCAAATGGAAGTACTTGCTGCAGTGTGCATCTCAGAGGGCACTGGTATCCAGATGGGGCCAGAATACATGTAGCCATGACCTCACTCTCAGTGCCTGCTCATGGGCCCTCCTTCCCTCCAGCAAGATGACATTATGTAATAGTCCAGGGCACATCCTGTGCACACCTGTGGAATGGATCTGGAATGGATGATGGCCTGTGTATGGTATGTCCCAACTGATAGTGACATGTACAGGGAGGCTGCACAGTTGTTTCTTGCAGAAGGGAGCCCCTTTAAAGGGCTGTGCTCCTGGCACACTGGCAGTGCAATGCAGCATGAATGTGTCAATGGGTCACAACTGTATACCATAGTATGGCAGATGGCTGCAGGAATGGCTATTACTATGTCTGCAGCCAAGGTCAGGAGGGTGGGGGAGTGCCTCTGTAAGCTGTGGAACAAATTTGAGAGGACCTACCAGGATCTGGAAGAGTTGGCACTATCTGGGAGGTCAAGGAGCCACGTATGGTATATATGCAACTGACAGGGTGTGGGAACTGGCATGCATGACACATGTTGTGGTTGCTGTGATGGTGATTATTTGTATACTGTTTGTTTTCTTATGTGAAAGACTGTCCAGTTCATTTTGTACACAAAAGGCAGGAGCAGCCTGATGGGGAGGTGGTCATTGTGTTGGCTCAGAGAAGATGCTTGCTCCTAATGGTACCAGACTTCCTTTCCTGGAGGCTGGACAGTAAGGATGCCTTTTACAAGGATGATGTCAGGGAACTGTGGGCACTGTCAGAGCTCTCAAAGGTACCTTATAAGGGCCAGTAGCTACCCCTGGTGTTGGCGCTGTTCATCAGTGGCTCTGCATGTGCATTCCGCTCAAGCCTGTCCTCTGTGTTCTTCACGTTGTTGGGGTATCAAGGTCTGCTGAGGTGCATGGTCCTGGTGGAGCATGGGTACACCCCCTCCACGAAAAGGTGACTGAGTGAAGAGGAGGATGTAGAGTAGGGGCATGGATGTGACCCTCAGCTGCCCTTGCAGTTTTGGCCCTGTCTGTTGAAGGACTTGGTGTGATCTGTTCTACTGTATACACCACAGAGACACAACTAATTGTTTTTGACCATATGCCCTGTGTCTTTATTCTGGGAAGCACTGACATGACACTGCCCAGGGATGGGGGTCTTCATGTTGGTCTGTTGGCTTGCAGTGGTGAGGGTGCTGGGTTGTGTGCTATGTACACCGGGGGGGGGGGATATGTACCATGTTGGATTTGTTAGGGGCACATGTGTAGGGGGGACAGAATTGCCTCTGTTACCTGGTGCCATTCTTTCTAGGGGTGTGCCTGCTCTATGTATATATAGTTGCACCACCAAATCTAGTCCTGTAGCACTGATGGCCATTCACATGGGTGGTTCATCATGACCTATGCCTATGGCTGCTACAGTCCAGGCAGCCCATCCTTTCAGTGTGCAGGACCTGCATGAAAGTGATTTATGGCAGCCTTCCAAATGGTGTTATGCTCCATGTACAGCATCATACAAACATAGAAACATAGAAGTTGATGGCAGATAAGGACCATGTGGCCCACCCAGTCTGCCTATTTTCCTACCTATTGCAAAACCACAGATCCTACTTGATCTGCAGCTCACCCTTTCATTCCTGTCTGTAGTGTACCCTTATGTATATCTCATGCTATCTTGAATTCTCCAACTGTCATTGCCCCCACCACATCCTTAGGGAGGCCGTTCCAAGCATCCACCACTCTTTCATTGGAAAAGTACTTTCACATATTGATCTTGAACCTCCCTCCCCTGTCTTTATCTCATGTCCCCTTGTTCTTGCACAAATTATTTTACCTTGTTTATAACTCTGAGGTGCTTGAACATTTCTATCATGTCCCCCCTCTTTCTCCTCTCCTCCAGGGAATACATATTGAGTTCCCCTAGCCTCACTTCATAAGGCTTTTGTTTTTAATGCTGACCCTGCACCATCTTTGTCACCCTCCTCTGGACTACCTCCACTCTATCTATGTCTTCCTGGAGATATGGTCTCCAGAACTGGCACAGTAATCCAGCTGAGGTCTCTCTAGCGATCTGTATACTGACGAAACCACCTCCCTCTTTCTGCTGGTGATACCTCTCCCTATGCACCCCAGTATCCTACTGCCTTTCCCCATAGCCTTCTCACATTGTTTGGTCACCTTTAGGTCATTCTATATGAGTACCCCTGGGTCCCGTTCCTGCTTGGTGGCCGTCAGTACCTCCCCCCATCTTGTGCTCCTCCCTTGGATTTCAACTCCCCAAGTACCATATGCCACCCTTCCTGTCTGTATGTTTGACAACTGCCTTTGGCTGCTCTCCACCCAAAGTTATCCACTCTCCTCCATGTTTTCCCCTTCTACCCTCCACTTTGTCTTCCCCTATGTAATATCTCTATTGTACAGCTTCTCCTAACCTAGGCATTATTTTTTTTTATCCATGTTTTAATTGTATGTACTGTAGTTGACATGGAACCTTTGTAAACGAGCCTTGGCTCAAGGGTACTTGTAACCCTAGATTTAATAAATAAATAAATAGAGTGTATGATTTTGCGCTTTTTAGCACTGAAACGTAGCTGCCATACTCCTGACCACTCCTCCAAACTGCTTAGGTCTTTTCTCATTTTTTCTACTACCTTTGGAGTATCAACCCTATTACAGATCTTGGTGTTGTCTACAAGAAGGCATACTTTCCCATCTAGCCTTTCCACAATGTCATTTATGAGGACATTGAAGAAGACTGGCCCCAGGACTGATCCATGTGGCACCCTGCTGATCTCCTCCTTCTCCTCCATTGAACACCATTCACCAGCACCCTCTGTGTCCTACCCCTCAACCAATTTTCTACCCAGTTTACAACCTTGGATCCCAAGCCCATGCTGCCTAATTTGTTTGCCAACCTTCTTTTTGGGACAATGTCAAAAGCCTTGCCGAAATCTGATTAGGCTACATCTCCTTCCCTTCCCTGATCTGCCTGCCTGATCACCCAGTCAAAGAAATGTATTAGATCTGTTTGGCAAAACCTTTCTGCAGTGAATCCATACTGCCTTGGATCCTATGCTCCACTAGATTCAAGAAATAACACAATCCTCACCTTAACAGTGCCTCCATTAGTTTCCCCACCACCAACGTTAGGCTGAATGGTCTGTAGTTGCTTGCCTCTTCTGGGCTTCCTTTTTTGTGGAGAGGGACCACATTTGCCCTCCTCCAGCCTTCTGGTACTGTACCTGTCTCTAGTGATATGTTGAATAGGGTCGTCAGTGGGGCCACCAGCACCTCTCTGAGCTCTTTTAATATTCTGGGGTGAACCATTGCCTTATCTATTTTCAGTTTCCTGAGTTCCTCTAGAACTCTTTCTACCATGAATAGAGTGGTATCCACCTCCCTTCCATGGTTGCTTTTATTGCTAAGTCATGGACCTTCACCTTCCCCTTCTTTGGCAAATACTGAACAATGTGCCTGGGCATCATATTGCACATTGTGAATGCGCGTAGGTGTGGGTCATGTATGTTGTTACGAGGTCACACACCTTGCCCACACATAGTGTTGCTGCCACAGAGCTACTCATGGGATGCATATGCACACTTCTGCACACCCAATGTGCATGCCACAAGACTGTGTCATGCATGTTTTAGGCTCATATGCCCTTACAGGTGCATTTTGAATGCCATGCAGCCATTGCATTTCCTTTGTGCATGAGCCCCATTGTTACAGGTTTACTTTCAATCATAATCACATAAAATGTGTCTTCAAAGTATATACATTATTGTTCTTTGGAAAAAAATAGTGTGTCCAATTTTCATTGACCATCAACAACATATAAACCACTGACAAACATCTATTCATCTGTACTTGTCATTCACTGACAACTGCAGAGTTTTGTTCTAAAAAGCAAAACCATATACAAATTAAGCATGTTTCCCCAAGAATATATTCATATGACCATGAAAAAACAAATAAAGCTTGCTTAAAGGTTTTCTATAAACTCTATTTGTACAGTACTTTTTTGACATTTATTAGCTACATGTAAACCCTTGTGTGTAATGTAGTGCTGCGTAGTAAAGTGTCACTTACAATATATATTCATTGCAAAAACTTTGTTAATGCATCAGTTAGGGTTGAAGTGACAAAAGTAGGGAAATGAGGTGTCAGGGTTGAGATTCTAACCCCCCACCCTATCACCCCACGCCCACCTTGCACAGACCAAGAGGGCATGGGGGTGTGCCTTGGGGTCGTCCCAACTAACTCTCACCCCATTCCAAGTTGACATGGTAGCGTATTGGAGAATTGAGGGAAAGTTAGGCCTGATGACCCCAAGGCATACCCATGCCCTGTTGGTCTCGGGGGGGTGGGGGTGGTGGGGTAGTAGGGTGGGGGTTAGGGTCTCAACTTTAATACCTCATTTCCCTACTTTTGTCACTTCAACCCTAACTGATGCATTAACAATGTTTTTTGCAATTAATTTCCTTACTTTTTGAGAAAGTGTAATTTTATCCTTATATAGTTTTAGGAGTGCAGGGCCTGGAGGTATCAGTGTTTAGGAGCAAAGGGCCCATGGGCCCTTCACTTCCATCTATCCATAAGTGCACAGATATTGTAATGAGCTGTCTTCTCTGAGTGGGAGCACAGGGCCCTTTTATTGCATAAGGGATGGTCTAGCAGTCCCATTACTGCATAATGTTATCCATATGTGGAACTGCAGAATTTATAGAGATGTAGCCCAGGCCAAGACACATTCCAAGTGACCCCGTGCTGCAAATGGCACAATATCTCAGTAATCATAGCAACCTTGGGAAACATTCCACTGCAGTTGTAATCATGGACTGGTAATCTGCATGCATCCTTAGTACACAGGTGTACTAAGATGTGTTTAGCAAAAAATCCATATCTTGAAGCGTTTTCAAGATATAGGCATTGAAAATCACCATGTTCGCCACAATGTTATCATAAGGGAAATTTCTCAACTTCAGAATGGCATAACTATGGAACCAATGCAAATGTTTACATCAAACCAGCATAAATTACATCTATGGGACACCCCCTTTGTACCCTGCAAATTTCAAGCCAAAGGTCCTAACCAATTCTTAGCAGTGAACTGGCAAGGTTTTTAAAATCCTTGTTCGTGAGCTGTCAAAATCCCTGTTCACGAGCAGACTCCCTGTTTGTAAGGTGTCACAATCCCCGTTCGTGAGCCGATCACTGTTCATGAGATAGGGCCATCTGGTTGTCATCTCATGAACAGGGATTTTGATAACTCATGAATGGGGATTGGCTCATGAACAGCGATTTTGACAGCTCATGAATGGGGATGTTGACAGCTCATGAACAAAGATTTTTTTTTTTCATAATCCTTGTTCATGATCTGTCAAAATCCCTGTTCGAGAGTTGAATCCCTGTTCGTGAGATGTCAGAATCCCAGTTCTTGAGAAATCCTTGTTCATGAGATTTGGCCATCTGGTCATCATCTCACAAACAAGGATTTTGACAGTTCAAGAACAAGGATTTCTCATGAACAAGGATTTTGACACTTCACGAACGGGGATTTTAACAGCTCAAGAACAAGGATTTTTTTTTATAATCCTTGTTTGTGAGCTGTCAAAATCCTCGTTCGAGAGCAGAATCCCCATTCATGAGGTGTCAAGATCCTCTTTCACGAGCCGATCCTCTATGCCGATCCTCTATGCCGATGATGCTGTGCTTCTCACCCCCCAAAAGGACCCACAACCCTTACTTCACAACCTACAGCTTGCTTTTTCCGCTGTTGAAAACTGGGTCGAAAAACATAAACTGATTCTAAACCACAAAAAGACTAAATCTATGCTTTTCTGCAGCTCGCAAAACAAACACAGGCGATACCCCCTTGATATCAATACAAGCGCTGGTAATGCCCTCGAACAAGAGTCATCTTTTAAATACCTTGGAATCTCACTCAACCTTTGCCTATCTTATGGGACCCACATTGATAGTGTTGCCAGAGTTGTAAACTCACTCATTGGAATTCTCTATTGAAATAGACAGCATCTTACCCAGGCAGCACTGTAGATTGCTATACAGAGCTCTGTGGTCTCCGTCATAGACTATGGCCTCATAATCTATGGCTCTGCCTCTACTACCACCCTCCAGGTGCATAATGACCTCCCTAAACAAGGCCTGTCGACTGCTTACTGGATCCCACTGACTCACACATACATGTGAGCTTTACACTCAAATGTTATGGCTTCAACTCGCTAACTGCATAAAGTACCTTACCCGCTTGATGGCAAAAAAAACTACTCTGGGCCTTACTCCACCTAGTGTTCAAGCCCTCCTGCACCCAAACACTAATCCTCATAACACCAGAGGGTCTAAACGTCAGCTTTAACAGGTCCCCCGATGCCACACCACTCTGGGCCAAAGATCCTTTGCACACCGTGCACCCAGCAGGATGAATGCCCTCAGCACTCACATCACCTCCTCATTGGGCATATTCAAATCAAGCCTCTATCATCATCTCACGGCCTCCAGCTCATGTGACTGCCACCCCTAACTCCCCCCTTCCCCATTGAGATCAACCACCCCTCTCTGATGTTCTTTGACAATGCCGTGAGCTGCTCTAGTCTCTTTTTTGGCTGCCATTCCTCTATCCTCTCACCCTTCCTCCCTGATTTCTCCTAGGTTTCTGAAACGATTCCTTGTATGTGTTATTCATGTATACTATTTACTGTGATGTCGTACCTGAACTGATAAATATTGTTGTATGCTCTCTTTAATGCTGTAAGCCTTGTTTAACATGTTTAACATGTATGTTCTCTCCTGATGTGGAACCTTTGTAAAACAGCCTTGGCTCAAAGGTAATTGTAATCCTAGATCTAAATAAATAAATAAAATATATAAGGATCCCAGTTCATGAGATAAGGCCATCTGGCCATCTTCTCACGAACAAGGATTTTGACAGCTCGGAAATGGGGATCGGCTCGCGAGCAAGAGTTTTGACACTTCATGGACGGGGATAGGAAGTGAGTCATGAACAATGATTTTCAAACTTAAAAATGGCTATTTTTTGACTAAACTAAACGGAACCAAAGCCATGGGTTTATAGAGGGTGTCACCCTGAACAAAACCCAAACTTCAATCTTCTACAGAAGACATCCCTATGGAAAGTTACAACATTTTGTTTTTGAAGAAAATTGAAAACAAGATGGCAGCAGAGATTTTTCATACAAACAGGGATCCCCGTTAGTGAGGCCAAATCCTTGTTTGCTAATGTGCAGCTATCCAAAAGATTGAATTGAGCATGCTCAGAACCCAAAATTTCACAATTGAATAGCTTTAGAACAGATTAACATTTGTTCACCAAACCAATGCCAGCTTGTTCTTTGTGGCATGCTCTTTCAACCCTTAGAATTTCAGGCCAAAATTCCAAATGCTGTGTGTGCAGCGCGATCAAGAAAAATCAGGAAAAATGGGTAAAAAAAGCAAAAAAACACACTTCTTTTCACTATGCACTGAGCAAAATCTGCACATCCAATCACAATGAAACTTGGTATGTCAAGAGACCTACCCCCATGGGACAGTGCATACCAAATGTTGTGCAAATCCATTGAACAGTTGCAAAGATATTAAGGTGCAAAATGTGGGGTTTAACATTACACTGCCTACTCAACCGTAGCTATAGTGGTGCTACTATAATAACCACCCTTAAAGTGACCCTATTTATGCCATTTAAATTAATGAGATTTAGTTTGATATACGTTTTAAAATATCAAAGTTAAAAAACTTGCATTCTTAAAACTGATGTCAGTGCTTCAGAAGTACACACATATACTGCACAAATAGAGTGTTTTAAAGCAGCAGGAATTTCTATGCAAACGATAATACCCAACAGAGTGGGCAGTATTGGGCAATACCAGACCACCCAGGTGCATAATGAGGATCAGCACCACAGGCAGAGGGCCTTATAGCCCCTGGATGGTCCAGTGTTGCCCATTCTGCCCACCCTCGAGGGTATTATTGCACTTAGAAAATGGGCATCTGTGTAAATTAAGGATGGGTGAACCAGTTCAGCCAAAATCCAAACCGACCCGAACAAGCTGAAATGTTCAAAAATGAACTGCTTCTGAACATTTTCGGCTGTTCGGATCAGTTCAGAATAGACCCCCACCCCCAGTTTTCCTTTTCCCCTGGTGTTTAGTGGACCTCCCTCCCTATCCCCAATTGATCCCCTATAAGTAAAAAAAAAATACAGTCCTAAAGCTTCCTTTTGAATCTGTGGGCTGGGACTCCCCCCCCATCCCCAATCCCTTTTGATTAAAGGGGGGAACAAGTAGGCAGTTCGGGTTAAGGGGTGCAGTTAGGAAGCACGGGACAAGGAGGTGGTGCCTACCAGCAACAAGATCAGATCCGTTTGCTGTGGAGATGGAGAATACCATGGTATTCAGGGACTCCATCATAAAGGGGATACATTGGATCAGAAGGGGGCCTACATTTATGCAGAGGTCAGTCATTTGTGAACTGAGGATGGAAGCTGGGAGGGCAATGCAAAAAATCAGGGTGTGTGCTAGGTTGGTGGGGAAACCACACCTAATCATTCATTTGGGGATGAATGATCTGGTGAGCAATGACGTGGAGGTGGTCCAGAGGAGGTTTAAGGTACGGGCAGAGGGATGCATGGAAGAGACAAGATCTTTAGCATTTTCAGAAGTATTGCCAGTCCCCTGTGCCAGCACTGCTAGGCAGAAAAGAATTAGCGAATTTAATGAATGGCTCAGGGAATGGTGCAAGAAAGAAGGGTTCACCTGTATAGGGGAGTGGGGGAACACATGGGAAGATGATGACTTATATTGGAAGGATAGATTACATCTAAGTGAGAGGGGGCAAGAGTGCTGAGAGGGGGTCTGCAAGGATATATTGATAGGGTCTTGAGGGATTTAAACTACTAGAGGGGGAGTACAAGGCTAAGAAGGGGGCAAGTTCGACAGGAAGAGTGAATGAACTAGCTAGCACTCCCTCGCAAAAGAGAGCAGGGAAGGGAACAGACAGGGAAGGGAGGGATGGCATGGTGGAAGGGACTTTCCGCTAATGCCAGAAGCCTGGGGAACAAAATGGGGGACTTAGATGCCATGATGGTGGGTGAGGACCTGGATATTGTAGCTGTAATGGAAACCTGGTGGTCTGAGCATCAGACCTGGGAAGTAGGTATCTCCAGGTACAGGCTTTTCTGGAAGGACAGGGCTGGCACAAAGTGGGGGGCTGCACTGTACATCAAGGAGGGCATTAAGGCTACAGAAGGGCAAGAGGAGCAAGGAGAGGCAGAAATCTTGTGGGTCACGCTAGAAAAAAGGGATGGGGCAGCAATACGGCTAGGAGTGGTTTACAGACCTCCAATGCAGGGGGAGGAAGTGGATAGGCAGCTGTTGCAGGTGGTTCAGAGGATGGCATTCAAGGGGGAGTCTCTGCTGGTGGGTGACCTAAACCTCTCAGATGTTGACTGTGATATCTCATCAGCAAGGTCGGCCAGGAGTAGGGAGATCCTGGAGTCCCTCCAAGGAACTTTCCTGCAGCAACTGGTAAGGGATCCCACTAGGAGTGGCAACATGCTTAACATGGTTCTCACAAATGGAGATAGTGTGGAAGGGGTTGGAGTAGGTGTCAGCCTAGGTGCAAGTGACCACAATGCAGTGAGCTTCAGGGTTAGAATGGGGAAAGAAGTGGGTGCAATTAGCACTGAGGTCCTGGACTTCAGGTGGGCTGATTTTCCCAGAATGAGGGAGATTTTTAGGAAAGAAATGGAGGGGAAGGAGAAAATAGGGGAAGTGGGGCAATTATGGAAATCAATTAAGGGGTAGTACTAAAAGCGACAGCAATCTGCATAAGGAAGGTGAAGAAGTGCAGAAGATGAAAGAGGCCATTTTGGTTCACCAGGAAAGTGAGTGGTGCAATAGGGGAAAGAAAAAGGGCATTCAGAGCACATAAGAGGACACAAGGGAATGAGGACAGGGAAACTTACAGGGAGAAGTTGAGGGTGGGAAGCCAGAGGCAAGTGAAGTGTTCAAATAGTCACTATATGGTGTTATTTCAGTGTTACAGTAGCAGTGTACACTTCCTGCAGACTTCATTTCATAATGCAGTCCATCCGTGTTTAATCAGTGCATCTTCAGGTCTCTGCTGGTGTACATGCAGTGCTGACACAGTGTGTGCGAATTATGTTAATTAGCACTGCAATCACACTGCAAAAGTACTGCAATTAGCAGTGTTTTGTCATCAACACTGCCTGAAGCAGTGTTGGTGCAGAAATACTGGCTGAAGCAGTGTTATGTCAGCGACACTGCCTTAAGCAGTTTTGCATTACTTTTTCAGTGTGTGCGAATTATGTTAATTAGCACTGCAATCTCACTGTAAAAGTACTGCAAGTAGCAGTGTTTTGTCATCAACACTGCCTGAAGCAGTGTTGGTGTAGCAATACTGGCTGAAGCAATGTTGTGTCAGCAACACTGCCTGAAGCAGTGTTGCATTGCTTTTTCAGTGTGTGCGAATTATGTTAATTAGCACTGCATCAACACCTGTAGTGCAGTTCAGTGTGCAGTGTGATTTTAGCAGCACTCCTGTCAGCAGTGCTGCAGTTCTGTTTCAGTGTATTAGGCTGCATTAAAGATGGCGTCACATAAAATTCAACAAAAACACAAGTATTCATCTGCAAGTACCTACAACCTCAGCAGAGGAAGCTTTGCTTAAGGGTTCCTGAGTGAGAAAGTCGTCTGTGAATTCCAAAGAAGATGGAGATCTTGGGGGCTATGTCTATAGGAGGTACTAAAGTCTGTTACCCCATGTTTGACTCAAAATCACAAGGAAGGGGGTGGACATTTAGATAAAGGAATGATCACCAATTGTTCTTGTTTGCAGAAAATGGATTTGTGAAAAATGGATGGTTCTGGTCTACAGAAAATGGTATGGAAGCCTCCCTGATATGCAGGGCCTCACCAGTATTTCCAGGTTTATCTTCAAAAGGAGAAGAGAGCCTCTTCAGATTAGGAGCACAAGAACGGTGAGCAAAATGATTTTTGGCATCAAGGGGCTGTTCTGAGTGAAGTGTGTGTGTGTGTGTGTGTGCGTGTTTGTGTGTGTGTATTATATCTATAATGGGATTATCAATCGCATTGGACAAACACCATTAGGTGACCGTGCGTATATCAGGGTACGACCATGCACCTGCACTTTTACTCCCCTCCAAAACAATTTTGCTATTTTATAAGACAGATAACCCACTATGGGGTGTGCGGTTCGCAATGATATACGATACGGCGTTGGTTGATGCACTCGGCCTGCGGTCCTTGTAATAATCGCACACCAAGGCGCATGAGGCAGAGTGTGACCGCACACCCTACAGTGGGTTATCTATTACATATACACACACATAAGCGAGACAGTATTTGTTGCAAAACAAAAACACTACAGTAATGCAGACATTAGAATGCAAAGTGCACAAAGCAAGAAAAAGAAAAACAGGGTTTAAACCTCACAAGTCTTGGAAAATTGGTTGTGTGGTGTTCCCTGGAGTTCTCAACCTTAATGCCCATCCCATACCCCCATCCCATAGCCTCCTTTCTAAAGCACAAGGTACAGCTCCAACCCAGTGTCTCCCACAGCAGCCATTCGTACCTGTAAAACAAGAACAGCAATGGGCTCACAAAGGATCTGCAGCTCGTTATGAACTACTATATGACAAACAATGTAGAGTAAACAAAAAAACAATACTTATCTGATACATATGGTCAGTGTCCTCCTACTCCTGGTCAATGTCTTGCCAGACCTGTAGATATAAAAGGTAAAATGGGTCAGTATGAAAAATAAAATTACTGATCAGCTAGGTCAGTTGGGAAGGCTCTGTAGAGGTTAAAATAAAAAAGTGGGTTGGGGGGAGGGATACCAGACCTGTACTACGCCATCAACCTGGCTTTTAGAATGGACTCGGTCACTCAGGGGATGTCATGGTTGGGGAAGGGAGGGAGGAAGACTCCTTGCCCCCGTGCCCCTAGAACTAATCTTTTTTGGGGGTAGGAGGTCATGTTGCTCCACACATCAACCAACACAGGGCAGGCTAAAGACACCAAGGGACAGATATTCAAGGCACAATGAATGCTTCCCTGCTGGTGTAGAGGATCCCCCTCCCTTTTCCCAATCTGCCTGTAGAATACATAGGAACATAGGTATGTGACGGCAGAAAGGGACCACAAGCCCACCTAGTCTGCCCTGTCAGCCTAGATGTCCACTAGGCCTTTTTTCTAGTCCTCCCCCCACGTGCCAGTTGCCCTCTGTGCTTATCCCATGCCCTCGTGAACCCTCCCACCATTTCCCTCAGCATCCCATTCCAGTTGTCCACCACCCTCTCAGTGAAGAAGTACTTCCTAATCCTTCCTCTAAATTCCCCCCCAAACGATTTGGAATTTCCAACAACCACTCCATTGCAGTATAGCACACAGCAGCAGGCCAACTGTGACCATCTCTAGGCAGATATCCGCAGCCACAACCAGTCCCAGAACTCCTGCAGCTGGCACCAGAGCAACAGGCAATAGAAGTTTATCTAGCCTGCAGTGCACATTTGAGCTTCCACAATCTCTGATCAGATGTTTTCCACTTCGTGCTCTTCTCCAGGGGATAAGCTGTCCGTGACAGAACTTAGCCTAGGGAGTACAGTGGGCCAGTAAACAAAAGATGAGAGCCTATATAAACTCTTAACATGCACTGTAGGACAATCTCCCACCTCAGAGGACTCCAGGATCTGCTGCAAATGAAGTGGTCAGTACAGAATCAAGCAAAACCAGTTCATCATAACCACTACACTACAGCACACAGTAGGCAAACCAAAATGGCTCCATGCAAAGTGCACATTGGCACCAGACCCACACTGTGTGGGGCCCTTGACATGTTTAAGCCAGCCAGTGGGTATTGTGGTAAGGAGGGACAAAACCTTTTACATGCAGGTACATCAGGGAAAGGAAGGCAATGGGAGATATTGAGTGTCTGAAAAGGGTGGATGGAGGAGGGTAAGATGACCACCAAAAGCAGAAATACTGAACAAATACTTCTGTTTGGTTTTTACAAAAGAGGGGCAGAAATGGGCCAGCATTAAGTAATAAGGATGGAGAGATCAGAAAAGGACACGATTCCTTTGCAAAAGGATCCTCCTTGAAACTGGCAGAAATATGGCTATGGGCCGGAGATGCACCCCTGGACACTGAGGGAGCTAAGGGAGGTGTTAGTAGGGCCTCTGACTACCCTGTTCACACTGTCTTTGTAAACTGGTGACATTCCCAGGGATTGGAGGAGGACTGATGTCCCACTATATAAAAGTGTTAACAGGGAGGATGCAGGAACTACATACTAGTCAGCCTAACCACAACAGTGGGAAAAGTAATGGAAATACTGCTGAAGGGAAGAATAGTGGAACACCTGGTTGTCAATGGTCTACAGGGGAAGTGGGGGAAGGGAACACTGTTTAACCAGGAGTAGCACACTAAGCTGAAGCTTGTTTCCAGATGCAACCTAGGAGCACAAGGAAGTTAAGTAACTTGCTCAGGATCACACAGTATGCACTTAGACAGCTGTTGGATTCAAACCCAGGTCTCCAGATCTGTAGTTCAGAGCCTTTAACCAATGTGCTATACTGCCTCCAGGACCCAAGGCAGTTTGGTTTTATGGGAGAGAGGTTGTGCCTGACAAACTTAACTGAGTTTTTTGACTGGGTAACAAGGAAGGTGGATGGGGGAGGATGTGGCCTACCCAGATTTCAGCAAGGCCTTTGACACTTTGCCAATAGAAGGCTGGTAAATGAGCTGGAAGGCTTAGGGTGGGACAGAAATAACGAGGTGGGTGGAGAACTGGGTTGAAAGACCAAACTAGATGGTGGTGGTAAGGCAAATGGGGTGCATTCCAGGGTGGGAGTGGTGTGCCCCAGGGTCGACTGGGACCCATCCTTTTAATATCTATAGCAACTATTAGCCCAGTTGCAATCAGGGGAGGAGAGCTGTTCTTTCCGGACTGGGGCTTGTCGCTGGAAGGGGTCGGGGCAGGCATTCTGGGGCTACTGCATGGGGGGGAGGATGGGATCACATCGGTGATCGACAAGAAAACTCTTGTTGGCGGGCACAGGCTATGCATACTGAAGGCCATAAGTCAGCCAAGCCAAGCTGGCGACTCAGGAAGGAGAGCCAATCAGCAAATAGGGCTTAAACCTTGACTGTGTGATCTGGAGCACAAAGGCAAATAGTCCAGTCACAATCAGAGGAGGAGAGCTGTCTTGTTCCACACCACCCACCCTGGCCCCGACCTCTATTAAATGGTCTGTGAAGGTGGAGCTTGGAGGAGGGCAAGTCGAGATTGGGTGAACTGGAACACTTAGCAAGGCTAGTTGTTACTGATTGGGAAGGGTCCTGTACACTGTGCTGATGGGCAACATTTGACTACTACCAGGAAGGGCATAATGAAGCAGACTGTATAAATGACTGTATGCCAACTACATCTGTAGGAGTAGGCAAATCTGTGTGACTTGATTACTGCTAGGGCCTCTGAGCTGGCTAGTGTTGTGGTGGGCTAATATTGCTTGTGAACGGTCTACTGCTAGGGTTAGAAAACTGGCTACTGTCAAGAAAGAGAAGGGAAAATTGCTGTAATTTGAGGGGGCAAACTGCTTGGGTTTTAGTGTAACACTGACTGAATTATTTATGTTAGAGGGCCGCATTGCTCACCTGAAATGAGGGTAGACTTGGGGGTGGCCAAAGCGGGCACCTTCGGTAGAGTGATTGGGTGGACAGGATGTGGGGTGGCAATAATATGGAATTGGGCATGGAGGGATCAGAGGGTGCCCAGTGTGTTTTCAGTTGGCAGGTCTTAGGGAGGAAGTAGAGGGGATCAGAAGGCAGCTGGAAGGTGGGAGGGGTGGGGAGGAAAGGTGTGGAAAGGACCTCATGAGAGTAGACGAGGCCAATATGGCATCACCCAGGGAACAGGTGGACAAGGATCATATGGTTACTCAGGAGGGGTGGAGCACGAAATAAGCAATGTACGGAAATCACTTCGTAGGGAGGTGGCTGACCAGAAGGAGTGGGGATAGGAGAGAGCAAGTCGGGGGCAAGTGTCACGCTTACTAATTGATTCACCCTGCTATATCCGGGAGATGAGGTGGAGATGGCTGCCAGGAGGAGGGGAGCAGGCAGACAGAGAGGGTTTGGTTATTAAGCTGGGGGGATGGGGCAGGAGAGAGATCCAGATCCACAGAAGAGGAGGAGGGGGAGAGACATTAGCCTAGGTGGGAGGGAGGTGGGGAGGATGGTGGAGTGCAGATGTAAGCCCCCTGCAAATGGGGGTTCCCAAAAGACTTCCAGGAGCTTGCTTGAATGCTCCAAGCCTGAATGGTGTTTGGCGTTTAAGCCATTTATCAGTGAGTGTTTTTAGAGCCTCTGGTACTGTCTCTTTAAGAGCTGTCTGCTTATAGACATAATTAGTTTGTATGGGGACTGTGTGCTTTCTGTTTGAGTACCACTCTAGCTGCTGCCAATTCACTCCATTTTGCAGTCACTAGAGTGCAAGGAACCTATCTGAAAGATGTAACTGTTTGCCAGAAATCATTTACAGTAATAATGAAATTACAGTTTGTCTAACCTGCTTTGCAGTCAGAACTGTGTCTGCCTAGTTCCCCATTCTGGTTTTGAACTGCTGAACTGGACCAATCAGTGTGGGGTAGTTAGCCCTAAAATGGTGCCTTGGACGAACTGTAGAACTTGAATCATAATCTGAGCTAGCCACAAGAGGATTGTAGGGCAGTGACTCTGGGAGATGGTAGTTTAGACTCTGAGCCTTTTTGGACCAACAGGCAGTCTATTGTGAGTGACAGCCAATCCCAGTCAAGAACTGGGAGGAACCCAAAGGAAGTACCCGTTTTGTTCTGTTGAGTTTCTAGTTTAGCTCTGGCAGTGAAGGGAAAGAAACCTGTGGCTCTTCAGTGCACAGTTTCAGTCAAAACGCGTGTAAGGCCCAGAGTTCCGTCTGCAGCTTGTAACTGCTTGTTAGGACTGAATCCCCTGTGAAAAGAATCAAAGGATCTCTGAAGAGTAGAAACCAGGCCTACCCTGTAGAAGACTGGAGAAATTGTTGAACTACATCGGTCTGTCAGGAACTGAATCTGCTGTGTGTTCTCCCGGTATTGTGCAGAATTACGATCGGGATAGAGAAGCAGCCTGCCTGGTATAGTACTTTTTACCATAAAATGTGTGAAGAGTCTCGTGAGCTCAAGAGTAGCCCTGCTGACGTTGAAGGACCCTATCTTGTTTGGAGGTCGTGAGTACTAATTCAGGGTCGCCCCTGTTGAATTGCCACATTAAATCCAAATGGAATCACTGTACTGCTGACTGTTTAAACTAATTTTTCTTTCACTGTGTGAAAGTGGGCCCCTCACCAGCTGCCACGGTTTGACTAGCCACCAGGGCTTGGGCACCAGGGACAGTAACTGGTAGGGATAGCCTGTACAGAGCCATAGGTCAGATAGTAAAAGGGATAAGTCATTAACTGATTTCCCTGTCCTTGTTATATCCCCCTAAATAAATCAGAGCTGCTTGTTTCAGCAAAGTTATACTGCCTGAGGTATTTGTCTATGTTAAAGTACTGTACTGTGATTGTTGCACTGTATCTTATTTCACAGGAGGTCCCAGTGCCGGAACTAGTCCTGTGGGGTAAGTGTATACTGTGAAGGTAATTTGATATATTGTGGGGCACTAGTGGGAAGACAGGGGTTGCAGTGTCCCAGAGGGCTGGCACCAAGCTAAGTTTAACTATTGCAAACCCTGACCTCTGGGTGGAGGCACCCGCCATTGGATCCAGGCCCCTCAACCTGTTAGTGGCAAATCAGGCAGGAGTAGTAGCCCCTGTGATAGCGCCATCTAGGGGTTACACAGAGTAAAGCCAGGGTGGGAGGAGGGAGGACTAGGGTCAGGCAAGCATCCAAGTTAGGGAAGTCAGCCAAGGATAAGGAGTACTCTAGATAGGCCAGCTTCGGGGTGGGAGAAATCAGATGAGGTGGGAGGATGAGGGGAAAGATGGGGGTAGGGAGAAACACAGCAGATGGGGTGGAGGATGCAGAACGTGGGAGGGGAGGGAGGCAAGGAGGGAAGCAGTAGAAGGGAGCCTGGTTGGGGGATCTGAGGATACCAGCCCAGAAAGAGAGTCCGGGGAGATCTGGGTTGGGGGAAATCTGTGCCACCCAGGAGGTTGGGGGGTGAGGGGCAAGCTGGGAACTACAGGTAGAAGAATGAGCATGGTAGGGCAACCACAGGCTTGTGATCCCCAGGCTGAGGGGGGGCAAGAGAAGTAAGCTGGGGGTTGATGACAGAAGGAAGAGCCTGGACGGAATCAAATGGGCCAGTAAAGTGGGGAGGTGAAGGTGATCCTGCTGGTGACCCATGACCTGGGGCATCCAGTGAGGGGCAGGAGGGAAAAGCAGCCCAGTCAAGGCTAATGTATCCCAGGCCTATCCGCACACAAGGCCAAATTCTAGCTATACTCGAGTAGTATTGAATGCGGGAATCCCCTGGGACTTCCTAAAACATCTGGGAACAACTGACTTAGAGGAAAACAGTGAACTAGAAACCAGGTGAGATTCCGGAACTGGCCTGGGTTTACCACTCTATAGGAAGCGCAATCTCCTTCTTTGAGATTCTACTAGTACCTAGGGCATCCGGGGAGACCAAACATAAACTTAGAGGTGTGAACCAGTGGCTCAGGGACTGGCGCAGGGCAGAAAGGTATGGCCTGGTGGGGGACTGGGGGATACATGGGAGGACAAGGGGTTATATGCCAGGGATAGGCTACACCTCAACTTGGAGGGGAGGGGAAATCTTGAAACTAAAACTTGCTGGATTCATAGTCAAGAGGTGGAGTTTAAACTTGTAAAGGGGGGGGTTAAGTAAAAGAGGGGCTCCAGGAAGGCTGCTCGAGGGTCCATGTCTAGGGCATGAAAAGAAGGCAGGTGACTGCAATGTAAATCCATCCAGAGCTGTGCAAGAAAGGGCATGTAGGGACTGCTCAGGGCCAAGATGACTGGAGAAGGGAGAGGGGTTGGGGTGGAGGACGGCCCTGATCAGTGCTAGGAGCATGGGCAACAAAATGCCCAAGCTCCAGGCGATGCTGGTTGAGGGATCAGTGGATGTGGCAGCAATTATTGAGACATGGACCACTCAGAAAAATGATTGAGACCTCAAATGTGGTGGGCTACAAAATATTCAGGAAGGACAGAGGAGAGGGAGAGGAGGGGGTGTAGCACTGATAGTCAAAAAATTACATAGTGGTTAGTGAGTGGAGGAGGCTGTGAGGTGGAGGAGATCTGTAACCTTACAAATGAGGAGAGGTAAAAGATTGAAAATAGGGTGGTACAGACCCCGCCTAATGGTGGAAGAGGCCCTGAGGACAAACTAGTTGAGAGAACATCAAGGGGCACTGTGACCATGGGAACGGCATGGTGGTGATCATGTGTGACCTTAATATGCCAGGGACAGACTGGGACACTATGGTATCCTTTGTGGCCAGGAACAGAGACTGATGGATGTGTTCAGGATGCCTTCCTGGTCCAGCAGGTGGTGGGGAACCTACTAGGAGAAGTGGATACTGAATGTTGTCCAGCAGACAGTGACCGATAAAGGGCCTGGAGGTGTCAGCCCGCTGGTAGGTGGTACCACACTACAGTCTGGTTTCTGATGTATCTGGGGGGGGGAGGATAACCATTCTAATACAGTAGTAGTGGACTTCGGGGGGGTGGACTTCGTGGGCATGGGCAGGATTCTACAGGGGAGCTAGGACAAAATTAGACCAGACATGGATGCTGGCAGCTTGTGGAAGGCCATTAAGAAGGGGTTGCAGAAGACTACTAACTCCTGTACAAAGGAGAGGCGTAAGCATGGTAGAGCCAACAAGCCATGCTGGTGGACCAGGGAGGTGCAGGAGGAGGTGAGGGATAAAAAGGCTGCCTATGCATGCTTTAAGTGCTCTGGGAGGATAGGGAGAGGGGTATGAGTTGATGGCTAGAAGGGTCACCACAGTGGTGAGGGGAGCCAAGGTGAGGAGGGAGCAAAACCTGGCTAGGGATATCCAGAGGGGGGAAAAGGGATTCTATAGATACACAAAGGAGAAGAGAAAAGGAAGGGCACAGATCAGCATGATTAGGACTGAGGAGGGATGGACTCAGGAGGTGGGGGAATCAGGCAGAGGTGCTAAATGAGTACTTTGCCTTGATATTTACAGGGGGAGGCAGGGGATCCCTCCAGCCCAATGGGAAAGAAGGGGAGCCAGCAGAGTCGAGAGGTCAGATGGAGTCTAGAGGACTGAAAGAAGTTGGGGTTCAGGCTGGGCTAAGTCTAGAAGGGGATGGGTGGTTAAATGAGGGGATGGGCTGGGAGGGAGAAATTACAGTGGAAAGGGTGAGGGAGGCCCTTCGGACACTAAAAACTGATAAGGTGCCGGGGCCGGATAGGCTGCATCTGAGTGTTATGAAGGAATTGGCGGATGAGCTAGCAGCACTCTTTAACACCTCTCTGCTGACAGGATGGGTGCTTCAAGACAGGAGGGTGGCTCATGTGGTGCCTATCCACAAATGGGGGGTCTAGAGAGGAGATGGGGAATTATAGGCCTGTCAGCCTAACGTCTGTAGTGGGCAAAGTAATGGAGAGCATTATCAAGGATAGGCACAGGAGGCAGCTGGAAAGGTTGGGGTAACTGCAACAAACAGTAGGGTTTCATCCCATGGAGATCATGTTAGACCAACCCCATAGATTTTTATGACTGGGACCCTGGACGCATAGACTGGAGGACGCTCTATACCTGGATTTAAGTAAGGACGTTGATTCGGTACTCCCAAAATGGGCTGCTAATAAGCTGGGGTGGGGTGAGAGGACAGTTGCTCAGGATTGGGGGGATGGGGGTGAGAGGACAGTTGCTCAGATGGGTAGAAAATTGGCTAATGGGAGATCACGTGATTCGGAGTGCTGAGTAGAAGCTCCTTCAAGAAGCTCCTGCCTCCCGATCACTAAATCATCTTTTTTGGATATCTGAATGCTTTAGCTTTCTCTGCTTTTGAGATTCAGTGGCCTAAACGCCTTGGAAGTCCGGTTTGAGTGTAATTTTGGTGGATGAGGCTATACATGAAAGCCCAGAAGCACACCCCCAGCTACTCCCGAAAAGGCCTCTAAAAATCTAGGGCTTGGTGGGCCTGAGAGGCCTGATCCTCTGAGCTGCTTCTGAGAGCAGGCAACCTTTAATGCTCACTAGGTTCCTGAAGAGTTTAAACCCTTCGTGAGGAAATGAAAGAAATGCACTGGATCTAAAGTCTCTGTCTAGAAAATTGGATGAAGTCTCGCTATCTGTCTCTGATAATACAGCTCAAATAGTCTCATTAGAGAAAAAGTTGGAAAATCTCGATCCTGACCTGGTCTCTATGTGTCAGAAATGATCTCATCTCGAATACAAGCTTGAAGATTTAGAGGGCCGAAGCCATAGAAACAACATTGTGATACTCAGGTTACCGGAGGGAGAAGAGGGCCAACATGCAGTGGCATTTGTCCAGAAGTTGGTGGAGTGGGTGGTTGGCCTCTCTCCCTTTGGCCCTGGCTATATTATAGAGCGAGCTCACAGGTCCTTAGCCTAAACTCTTCGAGGACCCCTCACCCTATTATCTGTCAGTTTTGAACTACCTGGAGAGCAACATTTTCTGCAGAGGAGAGCTTGCAAGAGGTTCACTGGGAGAACATGAAACTGAGAATATCACAAAATTTGCCTGGCTCGGTTCGCATGAAGCGAAAAGCATTCCACCCTATTGTTTCCAAGATAATTGCAGCAGGCTTGAAGTTCAGGATGGGGTACCCGGCCAAGTTACAGGTTCTAATAAATGGATCCTGGTCCAACTATGACAATCCTGCAGTTGCCCTGAAGAACCTTAAGTCTACATTACCAGACCTACTTAAGGATCCCTGAGATGTTATGCTCGTAGATCAGAGAGCTGTGTGAAGCGGAGAACTGGAACTCTTTATCCTCTTTGGGAAGTTGTTTAGTGAAGGCGGGGAAATCTCCACTGTTTTGTTTAGACTGGGGATCAGCGAGGCCGCTTGTTATTAATTTTCTTGGCTCCATTTACAAAGGGCCTATGCTAGCTAAGGGCAAAAGGACACTTGTGGTCTCGGGCCTGATCACGGGGGAGTGTTTCAAGTTTTAGTAACTTTTTTGTGTGATAAACATAACAGAGAGGGGAGTTGGCTATGTTGAGATTTAGATTTGGAGTTATTTCATCTGGAACAGAATTAGAGAGGTCTGGGTTTTTCTAGTTTGTTCTTACTCTGTCATGACCTGAATGTGCCACTAGAGGGCGACTGACCATTATAATTCACGAGGATGTGCCCTCAGTGCAGGGATTTTTCCCAATCCTCCTCACTAGACTTGAGAGCTGGACAGTTATTCTCACAGGGTGAGTCAATGCACATGGAGGTGGGGTTACCTCTGGATGACGGCTTTGTCTCCTTTCTTCCTGTGATGCTGATTATTATTTTTTCTCGATTCCTGCCTCTCAGTCTGGGCGAGGTCATCCCCCTCACTGGGTTCCTGGTCTGGTTTTGGTCCTCCTGGCTGCCTCGAGGCAAGGCGACGACTTTTGCTTTATCTCCTGGCCTTGTCTGGATGGCCATGGTTACCTGGGTTGTGCATAGACCTTGCTGTGGCCCTTTTTAAATAGGTACTCAATAGGTTCATACTTAGTTGGGATGGTAGTGAAAGCCCAGGACCACTCTTTCCTTTTTTGGGAATAAAGAGCATTGTGTTGTTTTTCCAAATGAAGATTATGGAATGTAAAAGTTTCTATTAATGGGAGTCATTATCGGGGGGCAGGAGATGAAGGAAAGCACCAGTACTGTGCTGAACGCTGCTTGTGACAGTTTAGAGGGTGGAGGGGGTGGGTTACAGGGTATTGTTGGAGGGAGGGGTGGGCAGGGGGACAGGTGGGACTCAGTTGTGAGGGGTTAGGGAGGACGGGCTTTACTGCAGTAACTATGGGTGGATGTTTACAGGGGTAAGTATACCGTATGTTGAGCTGCACATATTAAGTCTAACTCATCTTACTGGATGGCTAATGAGATAATTTTCCTGACTTGGAATGTTAAGGGGATCAGAAAGAAACACAAACAATACCAGGCCCTCAAACATTTGAGCTTACTTAGCTCACAGATAACTTTTCTACAGGAAACCCATCTATTAGAAGAGGAAGCTTTACAATTAAGGAGACAACAGGTGGGATTGAGTTCTGGAGACCTCACCTCAAGAAGGACGTAACACTGCTCGAGAGTGTCCAGAGTAGGGCAACCAGGATGCTTCAGAGCATGGAAGGAAGGCCCTATGAGGAAAGGCTGGAAGAGCTTGGGCTGTACTCGCTGGAGGAGAGGCGAGACAGGAGGGACATGATGGGGTCTTCAAATATGTAAAAAGAGATGTTCAGACAAGAAGGTGGGAACAACCAGGTGACATGAGTGGAAGCTAGAGTGGGAAAATTACAGGGGGGAATGCAGGAGACATTACTTCATTGACAGGGTGGCAGAGGCCTGGAATGCCCTGTCCAGGAGTCTGGTGGAGGAGGGCACAGTGGAGGGCTTCAAGAGGGAGTGGGACAGGTACAAGGGTAAACTGAAGCAGAGGATGACCCTCTCTGGGGCTGGGTGGGAAAGAAAACACCCATTAGGAGGCTGTCTACCGAGCAGATACAACAGACCATCAGGCCTATTCTGCTGACTTTAGTATGTTAGATATAGCAGAGGGACTGCAGGGGAATGTTTGCCTATTTGTAGAGGATATGAAGATCTGCAATAGGGTAGACACCCTGGTAGGGGAGGTGGAGGCAGTGAGGGAGGGCCTAAAGATTCTGGAGAGGTGGTCGGAAACTTGGCAGCTGAGATTTAATGCCAAAAAGTGTACAGTAATGCACATGGGTGTAATAACCCGCAAACCATTTACACAAGAGGGGGAGGGGGTAAGGAAACTCAGCAGGAGAGAGATCTGGGGATTATAATTTCAGATATCCTTAAGGCAGAGAACCAGTGCAGCACAGTGGTGGGCAAAGGGAGGGTTATAAAACAGAAAGAGGGAGGTGCTGATGCGCCTCTATAAATTCATGGTGAGACCTCACCTGGAGTATGGGATTTAGTTCTGGAGGCCTCACCTACACAAGGACATAAGACAGGATTGAAAGGGTTCAGACAAGAGCAACCAAGATGGTGCATGCTATGCATAGGAAGCCCTATGAGGAGAGGTGGCGGGAATTGGATCTGTACCTGCTGGAGACTAGTAAGGTGAGAGTGGGAAGCTTATTTGCAAGGAAAATAAGTGCTAGAACTAGGAATCATAAACCAAGATTAGAAGAAGGAATGTTTAGGGGCAATGTGAGGTGGCATTACATTACTGAGAAGGTGGTGGAGTCCTGGAACAGACTACCGGAAGAGGTGGTGTGCGCAACAATGGTGAAAGGATTCAAGGGGGCATGGGACAGACACCAGGAGCTGATCAGTGGGCAGAGTGGGGTGTCTCTTGACAAAGATGATGACTGGTTGGGGGGGGTAAGGGGCAGACTCAGTTGGCCAAAATGGTCCTTTCTGTCACCAGATTTCTATGATTCTAAGGCAGTTAAATTAGACTTACCTGCTCCAACAGAGTAGGGCAGTCCAGAGTTGGGGTGTCCTTGGTTCAGGGTATTCTGGTAGGAACTGAAAGGGAAGAACAGAGAAGGTTGAAGGGACACAAAGGGTTGGAGGTGCTAGAGGAGAGATTAGTGTTAGAATTAAACAAAAAATACTTATCTGATTGGTATGTTTGGCCAGACCTGTAGAAATAAAGGGAAAAATAGATCAGTATGTGGAAGTTATAGTAGCAAGAGTAGAGAGATACAAAAAGGGTATATAGCACAGAAGTAAAAGAAGAGGAGTTTTAGAGGAAAAGACAAACTAGGTCAGAGTAAGGAAACTAGAGATGGAATAAAAAATGCAGACAGCTAAGAACAGAGAAATAAAGTGGCATTTGGGACTCAGCAAAACCCCCCTAGGTGACCTGCAGGTAGCCAATAAATTTAAGTAATAGTCCAGATGGGCAGGTGGGAATGAATTTGGGCTAGTGGCCCCTATATTATTTAAAAAAGGGGACACTGGTGGTTCAGAAGTCTTTGAGGTGTCCCAGGAGGCCAGTGGTTTGAAAGGTATGCTGGTGATATAATGGGTCACTCCCTCATGGACAGTGGCAATTTGTTTTCTTTTTATATTATCTTTCCTTGGAGCCTATATGGTGTGTGTGGGTGTCCTTGGGCCCAGACTGTATGTAGCAGGCAGGAGGCTGTTCAGAAAACTGCTGACTAGAAGTGCTGCGGCTGTTGCTAGGCAGCCAGTTTAGTGCTACTGAACTACAGTGACAGTAATGGCAGGCACTTTCAACTGCCAGCCCAGAGGAGGGCAACTAAAATAGCGAAGGGTCTGCACCAGAAGCCATACAAAGAGAGACAAGCTGAATATGTATGCCCTTGAGGAAAAGGGGGGGGACAGGATAGAAAATTTCAAGCACCTCAAGGGAATCAACAAAGTCCAAGAGAGTAGCATCTTTCATAAAAAGAAATGCACAAGAACAAGGGGCAAAATTTGAAGATAGAGGACGGCTCAGGGGCAACATGAGGAAGTATTTTTTCACAGAAAGGGTGGTGAACGCATGGAATGGCCTTCCTGAGGAGTGTTGGGGTCAAAAATAGTGGGGACTTCAAGAATACATGGGACAGACATGAACCAATTCTATTGGTGGGTAGGAGGAAGTCAGCTGTTGGATAACTAGGATCTGCAGCTTATCCACTAGGTAGGGAAATGGGCTGACTGAGTGGGCCAAGCAGTCCTTATCTGCCATCAAGGTCCATGTGTCTATGATTCAGCCCACAGGGCTGAGTCTGTACCCTTGCTCCATGTGTTTGGGAATGAAGATGGGATATTTTTGGGAGGGGGGAGGAAGTAGCAAATATGCCTCCTCACCCATCAGTACCAAAGTGGCATGTGAAAAGCTCACAGGGTGGTTAAGAGGGTCTGAGGGTGGGCAGCCGCAGTAGGTGGCAGGAACCTTTAGCTAAGCTACATGGTGACAGACTGTAGATGCCCTGAGGGGCCTGGTAGAAAGGGACTGGGAGAGCAAATACACAAAATAGGGGCCATAAAGGAAAATCCACAGTGCAGCTGAAGGGCAATGCCTGAAATTGATTTAAAAGTAGCTGTGGGTGGGAGGCAAACAGGGGAAAACAGTGGGCTCCCTGAGGGGACCATGAAAGTAGCAAGCACTGCATGCAATAGAGCTGCACAGCAGCTAATGCCAAAGTACCAGGGGCTAACAAAAGGATTTGGGGGAGGAAAAGAACAGCATAAGGTCCAGGACAGCTCACAATTAAAAAAACAGAGCAGTAAAGAGAAAGAGCCCTGATGGGTTATAAATATTAAGTAAATTTATGCAATAGGGTGGACATAAATGGAGTGTGATAAATCCATTTTATCTGAGCATGTACGTGTATACATGCAGAATCTTACATTTATACATATAGTTATTACATCATCCTCAATTAATGTGCATAGTGGACTGCGTCACACATCCCCATCCCTCACCCCCGTTGTTTGGCACTGCTTACTAGTATCTTGCTTTTAGTTTTGTTTCTTCCAGGTTGACCGTCCCTCAGCCACGCCACCTGCCATTTAGTCATACTTCTTCCCATTGTTCCCACTATCATACAGTGATCATTTGTTTCTGTTTAACAGTTTTAGTTTTTTGCTTTTTTACCAAACCTTTTTCAACTGGCTGCTCCAAGCTGCGCTCCAGCTGTCACACTCCTCTGCATGCTGCTGCCGTGTCCTTGCCACACCTCTCGATATACAAAACAGACTTTTTTTTTTTCCACTGCTTCCTCAAAAACTGATAAGCCCTCACTCTTACTCTTCCAGTCTGGTTTCCCAACTCGCTACAACTGCCACCAGAGCTCCCCAGCACTTAAACTGTCAGATATTTTTTTCCTTAAACTGCATGCTCGCAAACCCCACTGCTGATGAGCCCACACTCTAGGTCACACTTCTGCTCTGGTTTCCAGACCTCACTACAACTGCAACCATAGATTCCTGTGAAGTCCTTCTCTGCAAACTTTAAATGGTCTCTTATGGCCCTCCCTCTTCCCTGCTTATTTACTGATATTTCCCTATGTCTATATACCACACATGTTTTAAGCCCCACCCCTATCATTTTTCACTCCTGACCTCCAACACTATAATGCTGTCAGTCTGTTCCAGGTGTCTACTACCCTTTCAGTGAAGTAGTAGTTCCTCACATCCATCTTACCCCCACCATAAGCTTCATCACATGCTCCATGGTCCTTTTTCCTATTTGAAGGAGCCCCCCCCAGCACCTTGTTCATCCTTGTAAGTTACTTGTGGTCTCCATCATGTCCCCTCTCTTTCAGGGTTTATATGTTGAGATCCCAGTCTCTCACAGGGTTTTTGCCACAGCCCATGTACAGTTTTAGTTGCCCTTTATACTGTCTCCACCCTATAGCCTTTCTAAGGTGCAGCCTCCAAACCTGGATACAGTACTCTAAGTCAGATCTCACTAATAAGGGATTACTTGCAACACCATCACCTCCCTCCTCCTGCTGAAGATACCCCTCCCTATGCAGCTCCAGCATCCTCCTAGCCCTACCCACTGCTTCGTCACACAGCCCAGCAACTTTAAAGAGACTCACCAAGGTAACCGAGTCGGCCCCTGCACCATACCCATCGGTGCCTTGCTGCCAGAGGACCCCAAGGAAGTTAATATGTCCCAAAATTTTTAAGCCATTAAAAAGTTCTGTCCCTCATAAAAATATAAAAACCAGGTCCCAAGGACTTCCCAGTTGCTTGCTGCCACCCCAACTCCGTTCCCATGCTCACTAACAGGATGACGAGATGCCAGTGAGAGCACGGGGGTGCTCTTCTTCATCTGTAATGGGCGGCAGCTTTTCTATTGATTTTAAATGATCTAGTGGCCACCTGGCAATGAAACGTGGGCATCGGTCAAGTAACAAGGCCCTTGTTAGTTGAACAGTGCCCACATTTAATTGCCAGGTAGCCACTATATCGTTTAAAATCAATAGAAACGCTGCCACCCATTATATATAATGGAGTGCGCCCCCATGCCTTACTGGCATCTCGTCATCCTGCTAGTGAGCATGGGGGCGGAGCTGGTGCAGCAGAAAAAAAAAAACACGAAGTCCTTGGGACCCGGTTTGTATATTTTTATGAGGGACAGAACTTTTTAACGGCTTATAAATTTAGGGACATATTAACTTCCTTGGGGTCTTCTGGTGGCATGGCACCAATGGGTATGGTGCAGGGCAGTATCTTGGTGAGTCTCTTTAAGATTATAATAACATTAAGGTCCCCCCCCCCCGCTTAATGATCATCAGCACCACCCCCAACCCTATAAAAGCAGCTCCTGGTTTCCTATGCCCGAGGTGCATGATTCTGCACTTTGTCATTGAACCCCAAATGCCAGAATCTTGACCACTTTTCGAGTTTCTCCAAGAGGCACATGCATTCTCTCTGCTCCCTTCTTAGTGCCCACCATACAAATTTTGGTATTGTCTGCAAAAAGGCATTCCCTTCTTTGCCAGTTTTTCTGCAATGTCACTTATGAAGACACTGAAGGGGATCTGCGCCAGTATTGAGCTGAGCTGCTCACTGTCCCATCACTGTAATGAGTGCCATTAGCCATCACCCTCTGACACCTTAACCTCCACCCCCAGCTACTACTCTGTTTTCCAACCTGCATCTCTGGTCGCCCCCCTTCTGTTCAGCTACCACAACACCATCACTCTGGCATCTGCCAGGACTTGCTCCACCATAGAATGAATCCAATATGTGGAACAGCTGCCTAGGTAGTCAGGATACGTTTACATGTTCTTCCATCCCCTAGGACATAAGCAGCAAGGGTGCACAAACACGTGTGGCACAGCACCAGTCAATATCTTCCCACCCATGGGCTGCTCCCACCTGCACTGCCACTTGTGGTCACTCAGTTGGCAGTACTACAGCTGAGCTGGCTATCCTCCTTCCCCAAAAGAGAGCCTCTTGTATAACAGTTGATACTCCTCCTCTCCCCAGAGAGCCCCTGACATGAGCTCATTCCTGAACTAATGTCACCTCCACCGCAGGTCATAGTGTTACTGTTAAGCTGAAGGGCACACATGTTAACCAGTTTCTAATTAATTTCACCACTTTGGATTCCTCCTAGGCTGATCAATCTCTTTAGCCTCTCCCCCCCCAAAATAGTCAACCACCCTCCTCTCTGCTAGATCACCCTTCCAGGCACCAGACTATCAGGTGTCAGTGTGGCTCAGTTGGTAGCACATCTGCCTCTGAACCAGAAGGTCATGGGTTCACGTCCCACTCCAGGATTGGACTTGCACCTAAAAATCGCTGGCATCTGAGTGCAGTATTGGGGGGTGCTGTACTGCTGGGGTGTGCCGTCCTTCGGATGAGACGTTAAACCGAGGTCCCTTCTACCTGTCCAGGTGGAAGTAAAAGAACCCAGGGCACTCTTTGCAAAGAGTAGGGAACATTCCCGGTGTCCTGGCCAACATTCCCTTCCCATAAACTAGTTCATGCAATTATCCAGGCTGTTTGTGGGTGATGATGTGTGATATGGCTGCCACCACACATTCAGTCACTTCACTACCAGTCTAGCATTGCTTGTAAAGTGCTTTGGATGTATGAAAAGCACTATATAAATGCTGATTTTTCTTCTTCTTCTATCCTCCATGCAGCTGGACAACCTTTCTAGCCCCAGCCTTTCACATAATGAGCACTGGAGCTAGAGCACCACACAGGCTCTGGGCCAGCCGCCTACCCAGCCAGTCACCTTCCCTACATCTGGACCAGCCTCCAACTACATTCTATACAACCTCCATGTAGCTGGAGCACCACCCCAAACCTTCACTCTAACAGACCACATATCTGAAGCTGTCCCTCCAAGCCCCTGGACCAGCAGTCCCCCACCCAACCACTCAACCTACAGCTAGATCCACCAGAAGCCCTATACCAGCCTCACCATCTGACCACCCACCCTGCAGTTGGACCTCACTTCCAACCCTGAACTAGCCCCACCACCACCAGCCACCCTCCCTGCTGCTGGCTTACTCTTTCATGCCCTGGACTAGCCTCCCCAGCAGACAATCCTCCCTGCAGCTGGACCCCTGTGTTCATTCCCACCCACAGACCAGCCCTCTCTTCCCTCTGCAGGTTGAGTAACCTCCCCAGAGCTGAACACCCTTCCATCCAGAACAGAACCTCCCTACACCTAGACCCCCCCCCGGATCACCCTTCCTCAACCATGGACCCCATAGTTCTCAATGAAGTATTAACAAAAATAAATATGTGACACTAACATATTGCATTTGCAGTGTCAGTGGCTCAGCAGGTAGCACACTCGCCTCCGAGGCTGGGAGATCAGAAGGCAGGGTTCTATTCCCATAAAAGGCACTTATGTTAATATCCCAATACTGATACTGTAGTGCAGCATGAGGGGGATGGCTGCACTCCTGAGGCACTGTCTTTCAGATGAGACATTAAACTGAGGTCCCATCTGCCTGTTCTGGTGGTAGTTCAGGTGGATGTTAAAGATCCCATGGCACTTTTCGAAAAAAGCAGGGGAATTTTCCCCAGTGCCCTGTCCAAATTTCCCTCCAATTCACTAAAAATACCACCAACAGCTTAATCTGGTTCAAGGTCAGTTGGCTTTCATCTGTATCCCCCTCCCTCCGGGTCATGCCTGAAACTAGACAAGAATCTGTCTAGTGCACTTAGCCGGTCAACAAAAACAAAATAAACATAAAATATAAATTAATGCAGTCTTCAGCAAAAGAAAAAAAATGCACTGATCCCCAGATTACAAAATGGATTAACACATGCAACTGTTAAATACAAATATTAAATGCAAAAAAACAGTTCCCCCACAAACACACTCAAATATCTGCAGTAAATAATTCTTCCTTTATCTGCAGGTAACTCCAGATTTTCTCAAATTAAAAAAGTTGTAATCTTTTCTCTGTAAATATAGTTAAATAGGTTACTAAATGGATACACACAGAAAATGCATTCTGAATTTGCTCAATTATACAATCTTCCTGCTGTTCATTCTCCTGCCCCCACCCCCACTACTTTAAAGTAACTAAATCAGCAAAAAATTCCACAAATAACAAGTAATCTAGAGGCACAATGCATCCTAGACACTTTGGTGGGGGGGGTGATTGAAAATAAAACGTGTATTTCAAAGTTTAGCCACAAGTTCAGAGAAGAGAAAATGTTTTCAAGACAAAACATTGACTGTAAAACCTGCACAGCATTTCATTTAGAAAAAAAAACACCTGAGTGATTATTCCCTTACTGTATTTAACATTTCAGGGAGTTAAAAAGATGTAGTTTTTAAACATAAGCTCTTACCTTAACATGTAAATCTTAGCAGTAGGAAACCCCAGTTGTTCAAAAATGGAGACCACAGAGTACTCATGCAGTTTCATCAGGCTGGACACTGACAGGAAGTGAGCTGGGAAATGTAAGCCTCTGACTGAATAGACTTATGGGAAAAGTAGTTTAGAATAGACTTTTAAAGGGACACTGGCAACTTTTTTTTGCACCATATTATTTCCATGTAAAAACCCACATTTTATGATTGCTTAAATTCTCTAAAATTCATTAGTGTTGCTGGTTGTTTTATCTGTCTCCTTTGCTTAGTAGAACTGAAATGCACTGTAATGTACCCAGCCTTGATTGGCTAATTTAAATCCTAAAACTTCTCCGCTGACTGTAATCTTCATTTATGATTCAGTTGTATTAAAAAAATTTTTACTTTTAAGAGCATTGCAGATCTATTTCTAATCTTCATTTAGCAATAACTTACTCTTGAACAACTAGTCTGCTGAAATACTTCTTAGAATTTAGTATTCTTAGCGGTTGTATTTTTGAATGATGATTAAAGATTATTAAAAATGACTAAAATTAGTATTTGAAGGCAAATTAATGAATGCTTTAATACTAAATTTAGTATTTGACTTCAGTGAGGGTTCCCAAGTACAGCCCTTTGGGCCTGCACCCCCCCATGACCACTCACATCTTGAACACCTCCTGCCCGGATGACCACCCAGCTGGACAACCATATCAACATCCCAATAGACCTCTCCCAAGCTGTGTACCTTGTCTGCAGCTAGTCAACTCTATAAGCCCCAAACCAGCCTCTCCCCATCAACTATCACCCTTCCTGTAGCTGGCTACTCCAGGCCATCCTTCTTACCCTCAGACAAGATCCCCCTGCAGATGGAACCCCCCCAGACCTGCCTCCCCACCTCAGTAGACCACCTTCCCTGCAGCTGGACCAACCTCCCAGCCTCACCAAACAAAGCACCCTCCTTAGAGCTGGACCAGCACCTACTAGATAACAACTCTTTCTGCAGCTGGACCCACCCAGACTACCCATCTTGCCCAGATACCAGTTGCCCATCCCACCACTGACCACTCTCCTTGCACATAGAAAACCCTGCCCTGCTTTTATAATCCCAACACTTACTAGTCTGACATGCTGCATGCCACACACAACAATCCAACAGCCCCAGCAGCCCAACACACAATGGCCTGACCCAGGACAATGCCTGACACACTGTCAGACCAGAGGAGGTCAGGATGCTGTGCTGCTGTTGAGTGGATTTTCCACAAACACATGAAGCACCCGATCCCGACCTATGCCACCCATCCCAGGACCTGAGCCACTACTGAACAGCACAGATGATGTGAAAACACCCACCCCCTATGTTGTGCACCCTCTGAGGACACACTGACCTGATCACAGACCCCCAGTAAGGATGACTGTCTCACCATCCGTGGTACAGGGATGAAACAAATAGTCATGCATGCCCCAGTGCGTTGACCAGCCATCCCAGGCAGCATGGTGGACTGTCCGTGCATCCTTGAATGCACGATGATGTCAGCTGATAGCCAGCCAGCTGGGCATGCATGAAGGAATTGGAGTACCTTGCCTATTGGTCAGTGCATGCATGACACTGCAGGAACACAGCAGAGTGGCACAGCGAGAGCATGGATAGCTGCACCAGGAAATAGTCCACAGCAACACCACATGTGGATGCCAGGACACAGAGCAGCATGACATCGCAGCAACTGTGCAATGTGTGCATGTGGGCATGTCATGCTAGCCCACTATGGGCTTGCAGTAACCACACAGGAAAAAGTCTGGATGTGTTTGGGGGGGCCTGTGCCACAGGAGCCCATTGTGGCATGAAGACTGCCAGGTGTGTTGTGGGGGGTTCCACAAGGACCCATTGCAGGAATGCTGTTGCCACACAGTTGCACAGCTGGAAGGATTGAGGGGCACTCACATAGCTTCAGGCCTGTGCAACGTGTTGCACACATGAACAGCTGAAAGGACTTTGGGGGGACTCACACAGAGTCAGGCCTGTGCAACATGTGACACACAATGCAGACGTGGTAGTGTGTAGGGCTGCTTATGATACTCAGCAGTGTTAGGATGAGACATCGCCACTCAGGTTGGGGTGCATGGAATGTGGGTGAAACTTTATTCAACAGTAGGGTGCCACAGTGACAACCTGGTGGCTGTGCATGATGTGTACTGTGAGTGTGCAACTGTCAGGTGCCATGTCACCATGGAAACCCTACCGGGTGGTGTTGTGTGCCATGACACAGAGGAACTTCAGCAGCTTGCCCTTGTCCTTGGATGCCAGTACCATCCTTATCAACTCCTCATAGCTCTTCTTGGATGGTGTCCATGGCAGTCCTCATCAAATGCCTTCCCTAGTGACATAGGTCCATTGCTGTTCCCTGTGGAGCTCTGCTAGCATTGTCATGACCCCTACATGCACCTTCCTGATCATGGCATGGAGATGGTAGTGCCAGGTCTCGACATTGCTTTGGGTCCACAGTATACCTCACTCATTGAGATCCGCAACCAACCACAGCTGAGGTTGGAACATGGGGTTGTATCTCGTAGGCACCTTGGCTACCCTACTGTACAGCTATATCCTGCCAAGCACATGTGTCTGCTCGAAACAATAGAGGAGTGTGGTGGCATTGGGTGGAATGGTTGGCTTCAGGAGGCTGAATGTTGCTGGAATGTCCTGTGCCAGGAGATGGGCGAGGGCCATGAGTTCATGGATCTTCAGGCTGAAGTCTGGGTCACTTCTGTATTGTGGTGCAAGGCCAAAGCTCTGGACCTTCCGCCACACAATCTGCCCAAGTGGAACAGGCAACCCTTGTTTATGGCTTGTGGAAATTCCATCTTACAGGCATTGATTGCAGCCTGCTCAAAGTCAGTGATGATCATAGGTGGTTTGAGGGTGCAGGACTGTATACTGGCATATTTATTCAGCTCCTGGAACAAGGTGAAGTAACATTGCAAGCTCTTTCTCATCATCAGTGTATACACCAATGACATGATGAGGTTGTTAGGGCCCATCCCCATGGGTGCATGGATGGTGTACAATGAGTGAACAGGTGTGGCACAGTCTTGAACATACCATCCATCACCCAGAAGGGTGCCTGAGCCAGGTCCCTGATGTTGTCCTCTGTGATGAGTAGAAGGACTTGGCAGGTGGTGCTGCTGATGATCCTGCTGTACCATGGCCATCCAGTCACCGTCTGTAGCTGCTTGAGGACAGTGAGGTCAGCCAGTGTCACTGGTTCTGGTGAGAGGTCCTTGCGGCAGGTCCTGTTCACAATCTGCAGCAGGGCCCTCTTGCTTGGCAACTGTTGCCACAGTTCAGTGGTCACTGCAGTTGCCTCACTCTGCAGTAGCTATGCGGGGCTAAGCATGGTGCTGTGTGCCTTCTACTTGATGCCAGTCAGTGCCTGTGCTGGTACAGCATCTGTCACCTCCAGAGCATGATTGTCCTCATTCTTTTTCTTTAGGTGGTGCTGGCCATCCAGGAGCAGTGTGGTGGCCTGGCCGAGGCAGGACTTTGACTTATGGTGCTGGCAGCACCATTACACTGTCTCAGGCCGGCCCAGTGGTGCTGAGGGTTGAGGCGCTGGATGCCACAACTTGTGCCATGCCAGTGACCTGGGTTCAGGATTGAGCCCAGGCCATCGGGGGTCAGCAAGGGAGGACTGGGATCGAACATCCATAGACTGCTCTCCCAGTCCTGGGGTGGGCTGGGGAATTTCAACGTGCTGTAGTGGCCCCCTAGGGATGCCCAGGGACACTACTAGTGTAGGTGACACTAGATGGGGGAGCACAGCAGATGTTGGCACGTTCTGCCTGGACATCATTGCATGTCCGTGCTACTGGGGCCAATCGAAAGAAAATGGCTGGGCACAACCTTGCAGCTTGATGGCTGCTCTCTGAGCCACCTGGAGGACTTTGGTGGAGTCCTGTTGAGGAGGGTCCGGGGCTGTCCTGGCTGGTAGAGGCAGAGGGGGAGTCCTCCAGCAGGGTGGCATGATGGCCGTTCCTAATTCTCCTGGGTGCAGTTTGAGCTACCCAGCTCTCCAGGTGGGTGGAGCTGGTGGCTGGATGCCCCAAGCCAGAGTGTGTGCCGCAGCAGGAGAAAAATATGATATGATAAAAAAACAGTACACTGTCTCATTGCATGTCCATTCATGGACCAGGAGGTAGCCATTCACATTCAGCTTGGACTTTCCCTTCCTGGATGGTACCACCTCACAGATTGTCCCTGTTGTTGGGGTTGCAGTTGAGCACCCTGGCCCCTCTATGGATTCCACGCTGTTCTCCATTGTGCCAGAGGACTGTGCTACACTGTCCAGCTTTGGTTCCAGCTCAGGCATGCGGGTGTGATTGCACTTTGTTTGCATATCACATTCCATGGGCCACACCTGTGGCAGCTGCTATTTGTCTGTGGGTGGTTTGTACCGGTACCGTAGTGTCACTGTCTGCCCACAGTCCCAGTGCTTCATGGCTGTGCTGTTCACCATGGTCACATTCAAGTTCTTTGTCCACAGTGTCCTGGGCCCCCATCAGCGACTGTGCTGCAGCGGGGCTATGCTCCATTGTACACTTCCCTGCTGTCCAGCATGCAGGGATCCCTGTGTGTTGTGCACTCTACCTACAGGTCAGTGTCCACCTGCCTAAGCTGGCCTTTACACCCCCCAGCATTGGCATCCTGGCATCTGTAGTTACCATGCATGCCGTCATGAGTACACGTCTGTCCGCTGAATCCATGCATCATTTTCCAATGCCTGCCTGTTCTCCATGTTCTCTTCAGCTGTAGTTCCCTGACCTGTAACTTCTCTGGAAAAAAAAACTATTGTAGCCCTCACTGTGCTTTTTCCTATGGGGCTTGCATTTTCTGTCCCGTGCCTGTTTGTTTGTTAGAGTTCCATTTCACCTGCTTTGTTTACTAACCACTCTCCCTGCATCTGAAATGGGCCCTGCTCAGCCAACCACTCTCCATGCAGCTGAACCACCCTTTCAGCCCCTGGAGAAACTTTCCCCAAGGAAAGCACTGTCCATGGACCATTCCACAGTTACAAGGAGGGAGGAAGAGGCCCCCAGCTGAGTAGGAAGCAACTGCTGGTGGGGGACTTAATAAGGGGGATAGACTTGCGAGCAGGGTGGGGTAAAGGAGAGAGAGAGGTAAAATACCTGAGAGGTACTTTGGCTTGGAGGGATGAGAGCAGATACAGTGGATCATTAGACAGCAGGAGATGAGAGGGAGCTAGATGTCATTGTCCACCTGGGGACAAATGACCTAGCAAGGGATGGGGTAGGGGTAGTGCAGGGAAATTTCAGGGATGGGGAAGGGTCCTCAAGCATGCATGGTGGCTTTTGCCAAAAGGTAGCCTATATACATCTGGGGAGAAGATAGTACTCTCCACACCGGCTTTCAGCAGTTGGTTATAGGCATGGTGCGGGGTGGGTCTCAGTACTAGGAGTGGGCCACTTCAATGTCTTCATAAGTGAAATTGCAGAAGAACTGAATGGGAAGGTGTGTCTTTTTGCAGATGCCACCAAAATCTGTTATAGGGTGGACACTCAGGAGGGTGTGGAGAAAGGGTTGGCCCATGCTGGTGTGACAGCCATGTTGCTGATGCCGATTACAGCACAGGCCACATTACTGCACCAGGCATAACATATCCCGGGAGTTACACCACCAAAGCACCCTCCTGGGAAACAGTCTCCATTGGGCCCCCTCCCCTAATTATCCCAAAGGTCCAGGTTCTTAATTTACCTGTTCTCCAGTCCTACCCCATCCTACGATCACCCCGCAGATATACAGTAGATTGTTACTATCCCTGATGTCCAGTGGTTCCCATTTATTTATTTATTCATTCATTTGTTTACCAAGTAGGTGCACTGGTCTGAGAACCATTTTCAGGCATGACCTGGGCCATTGAGGATGGCACAGAAATACAAGCAAGTACAAAGGAGGCTGGGACAAGGCATAAAATAGACAGTAATAAAAATATACAGGATATTTATGTGAAGATATATATATAAACTTGCAGCACAATGGATAAATAACATTTATGACAATAACAGATACAGTAGTAGCCAAGTTGTAATACAAATTAGGCATGATCTGAGATGAGTAAAGGAAAAAGTGCATCATGGCAGTGTAGGTATGGACCAAGAAGGAAAAGGAGGGAAGGGAAGTAGAGGCATGATAATAAGTTGGGAGGGCAGGAGCAAGGAGTGGAGGACAGAAGGTGAGATCCAAGGAGCGAGTGGAAGATTCCTGGAGATTCACTGGTGCTAAGTGGAGTGGGCAGGTTGTTCCAAAGGAAAGGGGCTGCAGATGAGAATGCACATTTACCCATACAGGTGGAGACTAGGGGGCACACAAGCATGGGGCCAGCAGTGAGGCAGAGCCCTCGAACAAACACTTTTGGCCAAAGAAAATGGGATTGCAGAGAGGTAGCTCAGTTTTGGATGGCCTTATTGACTGTGCTGGCCAGGAGATAGGTCTGTTGGGCTGATGGGGGAAGCCAGCCCAGGGCCTGATCAAGTGAGCAGTGGTGTGTTGAGTGAAAGCCCTTGCCCCCTTATATCCAAAGTCTCCACCATGACCCAGTTAGTTCCTACAGCAAATACTACCCCTGGTCCCCAGGCTTGCTATATATTTGACACCCTTCCACATTTGGCACAGACCATTCTCTCAGCTCCTTGATCGGGTACAAAATGGATGATAGTTCACAATCATGTGCTAACTGTACACAGCTGTTTATATAGTAGGCACATGAGTGCAAAACTGGCATTCTGTCCTCAGTTGGTCACGTAGGTTAGCAGAGCATCTCTGCCAATTGCCACTGTGGGGAGAGTGTGTAAACATATGTTGGGGGCCATGAATGGTGGAAGCAATGGGACTGGGTATGCAGGTAGGTATTGGCAGTTTTCGATGTACAGAATGGACAGCAGCACCACTGAACACCAGGCGAAGTGTGATATTACTGATGGCGGGAGCTCAAAGGGACAGGGGTAGGAGGCAGAGGTGATAATACCTGGTTTAGGGATGCAACATCTTTTAGAGCCATTCACCAACTGGTCAGAGACTCACTAATTATGCTGTTCAAGATATCATTTTGTGATCCTACCCTGTTTTTGGGGTGCAAAGTGTTGTTTGAGAGTCACTTACTCATTTAGCGATCGCAAATGCTCTTTGAATTTTCTGGTCTATGTGAACAATAACAGTCCATTACCAGTAAGATAAAGACAAGTGAACAAATAAAAATATGGAATGGAGAGCTGTTCTCCATGTGGTTGATAATGTAATTTATCTTAATAATGCGTTAGAGTACAGAGTATAATGAGATTAATACTGGTACCACTGTGCTACCACATGAGTCTAGGGTTGCTGTGAGAGGTACCAAATACCGAAATGTCAAAATAACGCAGCACCATTGTGCTACCAGAGTACCAGTATTTGTGGGAGCCGACAAAAATCTCAAAATTTCGTGATACCATTGTATTACCAGTGTATGTGTGAGAGACAGAGACAATGGTAAAAAAGGCCATAGGGATACCATTCTGCCAGTGCACACCAAAGCACAGAGGAAAATCTATATATATCACCTACCACTGTGATACCAGAGTACCACTGGGTAGTACCATTGTGGATTTTTCAGCTGACCACAGTATTGCCATTGCTATACCACTGTAATGCCATTGTGACAAATTCAGTAAGGGTAACCAGATTACTGAGAAAATGCAGTGCTAAAGAAGTGTGATAATTATAAAGTGTTGCCAGTATTACTACAGTGTGCAGCAAAAATTAGTGAAGGAAACACAGTGCTAAAGAAGTATGCATGAAAATTTAATAATTATTTGCAGTGCTCTTACAGTCTGCATCAAAAAATAAGAAAGATTGAGCAGTGGTACAACAGTGTAGCAGAAAGTCAATGCAGTGTATTAACAGTGCACTGATGAAAAGCAGTGCTTTGTCAGTCTGGACTGAAATAACACTGAAATGAGACTCAAGATGGAAGTGTGCACTCCACTTCCCTCTGGGAGGCCAGAAGATTAGGAAGGTGAAAGCAGAAACAGAGGAGAGGATTGTCAAGCAGGCCAAAAGGGGAGACAAAACTTTTTATCGGTATATAGGAGAGGAGGAAAACAAAGCAGGGATAGTAAGGGTGAAGGGGAAGGGGGAGTACAAGTGGAGGGGGACTTCGAGAAGGCAGAGGTTCTGAATAGATATTTTGGCTCGGTCTTCACGGTGGAGGAGGAAGGAAGGGGACTGGTGCTAAGGGAAAGTTGAAAAGGGGACATAAAGGGGGATCCTAGCTTGATCAGGGCAGAAAGGGTCAGAGAGGAATTGGGTAGGTTGAGGGTAGACAAGGCTATGGGACTAGACTCCCTGCATCCTAGGGTACTCCGGGAACTAAAGGAGGAGCTAGTGGCATCCCTAGAAAGGTTGTTTAACTTGTCCCTGGATACAGGGTGGGTGCCAAAAGACTAGAAGAGGGCAGACGTGGTGCCACTTCACAAGAGTGGCAGTAGGGAGGAGGCGGGCAATTATCATCCGGTTAGCATCACCTTGGTGGTGGTTAAGGTGATGGAGGCAATATTAAAAGAAAGGGTGGTCGACTACTTGGTGAAAAATGGGCTGCAGGATGATCATCAGAATGACTTCACACAAAGGAGGTCATGCCAGATGAACCTGATCAAATTCTTCGATTGGGTGATGAGGGTAGTTGATCGGGGGGGGGGGGCAATGGACATTGCCTACCTGGACTTTGGAAAGGCCTTCAGCACTGTTCCCCACAGAAGGCTAGTGAATAAGCTGGAAGGTTTGGGTGTGGGATTGAAAATAGTAAGTAGTAAGGTGGGTGGAGAATTGGCAGATGGGTAGAAGCCAGAGGGCGGTGGTAAATGAGGTTCATGTTATCTGCATATAGGCAGACCTTCCCCTGCAGCCCCTCTGCTATGTCGCTGATACAAATGTTAAACAGGATAGGCCCCAGCACCAACCCCTGTTTAACATTTGTATCAGGGACATAGCAGAGGGGCTGCAGGGAAAGGTCTACCTATTTGCCGATAACATGAAGATCTGCAATAGGGTGGACACCCCAGAGGGAGTGAAGGTTATGAGGGAAGATCGAAAGCTACTAGAGGAGTGGTCGGATACATGGCAAATAAAATTCAATGCCAAAAAATGCACAGTAAAGCACATGGGGTGGAACAACCCACAAGCAAATTACACACTGGGAGAGTGGTGTAATGAAGGCAGCTGAGCAGGAGAGGGATCTGGGAATCATAATTACAGACAACCTTAAGGTGGGGACCTAATGTAGTAAGGTGGTGGGCAAAGCAAATAGAATGCTGGCATCCATAGGGAGATGTATAACAAGCAGAAAGAGTGAGGTGCTGATGCCTCTCTACAAATCCATGGTGAGACCTCACCTGGAGTACAGAGTTCAGTTCTGCAGACCTCACCTACTTAAGGACATAGATGGGAATGAAAGGGTACAGAGAAGGGCTACTAAGATGGTGCATGGGTTGAATGGGAAGCCCTATGAGAAGAGGTTGAGGGAGTTGGATTTGTACCACCTAGAGACCAGAAGGGAGATGGGGAACACGATAGAAATGTACAAGTATGTGAAGGGGATTAATAAAATGGGGGGGGCTTATTCAAAGGAAAGGTAGGAACTAGAACTAGGGGTCATGGTCTACGGGTGGAGGAAGGAAGGAAGATTTAGGGGAATGTGAGGGGGCGTTACTTCACTGTGAGGGTGGTAGAGCCCTGAAACAGTCTGCCAGAAGAGGTGGTGGGGGTCCAAATGGTGGAGGGATTCAAGAGCGCATGGGACAGACACAAGGTGCTGACCAGGGGGCGAAGTGGATGGTCTCAGTGCGAGGGGGTTGAGTAGGGGTGCAAGGGTAGACTCAATGGGCCAAGAGGGTGCTTTTCACCATCACATTTCTATGATTCTATGAAACTAAATAACTAAATATCCCAAATTATTATTCTTCCCTGGTGTCTAGCAGACCCCAACCCCCCACCCTGGCAGGTACTGCTCCCACCCTCTCCCCCATCCCAGCCCCTAGCGTGGAACCAGCTCAGTCCTCCTTCTCCACCATGGCCAGCTGCCCGCCCAACTGAGCTGACAATGACTGAGCTCATCTCTGCTACACCCAAGAGGACCTCAGGGAATGAGTGGAGCTGGCTGTCAATGAATGAACGAGTGCTTGTGCAAGTACACTCTCATTCATTGTCAGCTCAGTTGCGTAGGCAGCCGGCCATGGCAGAGAGGGAGTGCTGTGCCGGTTGTCCACTCGGGGTCAGGGTGGGGGGAGCAGGGTGGGAGCAGTATCTGCCAGGGTGGGGGGTTGGGGGTCCACTAGACACCAGGGAAGAATAGTAATTTGGGAGCACTTAGTTATTTTATTTAATCAAAAGGGATCAGGGATCGGGAGGGAAGATCTGGTCCACAAATTCAAAAGGAAGCTTTAGGACTGTATTTTTTTTCACCCTCAGGGGATCAGTCAGGGATAGGGAGGTGGGCCCGCTACACACCAGGGAAAAGCAGAAAAAAAAATCCTACCTATTATTCTGAAAGGTTTGGATAAGGATTGGATAAGCATCCAAATCTTTTTTCCTTATCCAAGCCTTTTAGAACCTCCTAACCTTTTGAGGTTCACCCATCCCTAGTGTCAATTTTAATTAAGTAATAAAATAACAGAGCCACCTTTAACCTTTTTAAAATAAACCTATTTTTGGTAAAGTAGTCTCTCCATTTGTGTGCTGTTCCATCTCCTGTTCCCTCTCCTACACAGAGGTCACAGAGCCATTCTCTTCTACTAATCTCCCACCACCACCTCCAGAAGAAGAGATTGAGTGTATTGTAAACTATCCCCCCAGCAGTCTCTTGCCACCATTTTTGCGCTTAAGAAACCACTTCTTGTAAAGTTCTCTGCCCTTCTTTCAAGGCTTTTTTTTTCCATTTGGAAGATGCGGCTGTCAGGCATGTGACCTGCCTGTCCCTGCCACATAAAACCAGGAAATAAAGACCAGAAACGCGATTACAGACGGCAGTGTTCTAAATTAAATTTTTTCCCATATTTTCCTTTTGCCGTCTGCCACCCTGTGGCGATCCCCATCAGACTACTCTGTCATCTGGCTTCCCTGGGACTTATCTTGCTATGGTGTCCTCTGCTACAGGACTCAAACAGGTGCCCAGTCACTGGTGCAGAGCCTGCAAGAGCAGTCATCATTCATTGCCACAGGTGGTATTTTTCCACCATTTTCTCCCCTTATGTCCCCGGAGCCCTAGTGAAAGGACATAACTGCATGTGGAGGTGTGCACGTCATCTTGGCCTGAATGGCCCCAATCCCACCTCCCCTGGCCTAGCTCTTAGCCCCCCCTCCATCACCCCCGCACTACCATTACACCTCCATGTGGTGGTAGTCAACGGCCAGGAGGGCTTACCTCCCCAATCCTGGAGAAAAGAGCTGCCAGGTGGCCAATCAATCATCACCCAGCCCTCTCCCTCATCTGACCCTCGGCATCTCATGCTCATCACTAAACAAGGGTTGCTGGTGTGGCAGGAGGTAAGGCCCACAGCACCTTAGCCCTCCATGTCACTGGGCTGGACTTAAATTAATTTTTTTTCATGTTTAACTGAGCAGCGCTCTTACTTTCTGTTATTTGTGGAGATAACTAAAAATGTGAGGAGACAGCTCATTTGTTGGTACCTTGTATACAGCTTTCATGTGTTTGCCAGTTGATCAGCATCTGGGATGTTTGTGACTGAGCAGGAGTCCCATTCTGAAGCTGCAAGAAAAATGTAAACAGTTTCTATAAATACTGTAACTATGATGTCTTCTGTGGTTGGGAGTGATTGTGCTGTTTTGAAACAGTAGGCAGTTTTTATTATTTTTATTTCATTTTAGTGAACGATTCAGACAGAGCTCAGGTAAACTGAAGCCCATTTTTGAATCTCAAGGAGTGGCTGTAAAGTTCTTACAAATAATAAAAAAAAAATATTACTGTCTGGTAATATAATGGATAGCATCATGCTGGAGTGCATGGCCAGTGGCATGCTGTGGTGCATAGGCAGAGCCATTACTAGCAGAAGATGGGGAGGTGATGTCATTGCAAAAAATATTGGTAAGGCCTCACCTGGAGTACTATGTGCAGTACTGGAGACCACAAATGCATAAGGACATCAACAAGGTGGAGGCTATCCAGAGAAGGGCGATAAAGATGGTGCATGGTTTGCATCACAAAACATATGAGGAGAGACCAAGAGACCTCCATATGTACTCACTGGAGGAGAGGAGAGAATGGAGGACATGATAGAAACTTTCAAGTACCTCAAGAGCATAAACAAGGTACAGGTGGATGATCTTTTCCAATGTAGAAAAGACATCAGAACAAGGGGACATGATATGAAATTGGAGGGGGATAGATTAAGAGGTAACGTGAGGAAGTTCTTCTACAAAGAGAGGGTGGTGGAAGCTTGGAACAGTATGCCACAAGAAGTGGTGGTGGCAAACACAGTGGAGGGGTTTAAACATGCCTGGGACAGGCACAAGGGAACATTGGGTGGGGAGGGAGTGATGAAAAGCCATTGATCACTTAGGTTCAGTAACTACATACAATTATAGGACTTATAGGCAGACTAGATGGGCCTAGCGGTCCTTATCTGCCAACAATTTCTATGTATCTATGTTATGGGTCAGAAAAGTGGAAGCAAGGCAGTAACAAGACATTGGCAAAATATGAGTAGCAAGACAAAAATTTGATTTAGTCTTGCTCTCTGTCTTTCTTCCTCTTGCCCCACGTAAACTTTTTTTTTAACTTTATTTTTATTCAGTTATATAACTGAACATGGCTGACTGGCCATATAATTAATGATACAAGAGATATCATCACCATTAAATATACATTTAATGGTTTGTCACACATTTTAGCATCAGGGTAAATTTGAACATTAATAATTATACATCAGGTGGGGTACTACCGAAGGTCTTTATGTTCCAAAAAGAAACAGTCCGTATTGTCAGGATGCTGAGCCAAGTAATGACAGTGGGAAAACCTGAAAGAAAAGGTAAAACACAAATGCACAGGACATGACTCTCTCAGTAGTCGTTAGTCCCACTAACTGAAAGCACATGTAGAATTTGTATTGCTATAGTCATCGCATCAGAGCATCCCACAAACAAGTGAAAAGTGTTAAGACATTTACGCACTTGAACCATCGATTTATTCTTGCAGTAGTTAAATCCCTGGTAGGTCAAAGCAGTTGCAGAGGGCTAGGATGATTAAACAGGATAAGGCAATAATGCAATATGCACCTAGTCTAATAAACACTATACTAATAAACACCATATGGTATATGGAGTAATATCCCTTCTATTGAACAGGTGGGAGGCACAAACTGTCCTTTGTGCTCATTTTGCCAAATGGTCAGTTTACTGCATTCAAACCCAGGCAGGCATACATTTTAAATTGCACCTCAGTTTAGTATGCGGTAGCTATAATTTTTGAAAATTCAGTAAACAGGTACAAGGAACGACAACTAGTGCCCCGCTGCTGAACAAAGTGCCTTCAAACAAACCTCTGTGGTGACTCAATTAACTGCAAATGTCCCATCAATTAATCAGCGTTATTCACTCCTCGGTATCTGAAGCTGTACCCTCCTCTGGTTTTGTGGTCTCGCCTAAATGCATTTCCTCTATTATCTTCAATACCCTCTGTTTAGCCTCCTTGGGGGTTGTTAAATAAAAAAAAAATGATTACCATATATTATTCGGAGCTGTTCAAGAGCAACCAATGTATGTATGATTCTGAGACTCTACTGCTGGTGGAAGGGATCAAAAAGCTTCCAATGGGTCCATATATTTATTTTATTAGTTGTTTAACCACATATAGCACACTAAGCTGAAAGCTTTTTTACAGGAGTGACCTGGGAGACACAAGTGACTTGCTTAGGGTTACACAGTATACAAGTGGAAGGTGGGGGATTCAAACCCAGGTCTGGTCTGCTAGATGTCACCAAATTTGCAACTCAGAGCCTTAGACCACTGCGCTATACTGCCTCCTTAAAATAGCATATGACCAGTCAGGAAAGAGTTTTATTTAAGTCTTGGCAATTGTAAGAGGGTAGTTCAATCCAGCCCCGGACAAATTTGCATCTCTTACCTCAGGGCCGGTGGTAACAATACTGTCGAAAGTTGACTCTATACACTTTTTAATAGATTCTGGGTCAATTTGCCAGTCCTTGTGCAGAGAAGAAGATAACCATGACCTGATAAAGGACAGTGGATCCTCCCACTCAACTCTTTCAGGGGGGCCCACTACCCAGATATTCAAGGCCCATTGTGCATTCTCCAGGGCCTCCAATCTGGCATGAGTGTGCATTGTATCTATAGTCATTTTAATAAAGGCAGCCTTGGTGAGGCTCAATCACTCATCTGCCACTTTAACTGATGCCACTGCCCCTGCCCCTTCAGTCTTTGCATCTTGTGTCCCATATGCTCTAAGATCTTTTCAATTTTTTTGTCCCTAGATAACGCTGCTTGTTGGATTGACTCCCAGGGCAGGGACTCACCCACATTGCTTGAATCTGAAGTGCCTGCTTCCAACTGCATTGCCTGCTGAGTCAGGAGTGGCGGATGTGTTTGTTTTTGTCCTTGGCATCCTGTCATTCTGCAAGGTCTCCCCATGGCCGAATGTGGTATCAGAAGATTCAGTCAATTGAGATCTATCAACTTGTGCTGGTAATACCTTTGCAATTTAAGTTCAATTCACTAAAAAACAAGTTTACAATGGAGCTCCAATGGAGTGTCTAAAGCACATCAAGTCAAGTGCTTTGATTTCTAGTGCCCTCCACTCCATATAAACTTGTGTCTTGTTCAGATCTGGCCAAAATCTAGTCAGACTTCTCAAGAAAATTATGGACAAGTGAAACTACAGTCGAGCCAGCAACCATGCAATCCAATAACCTGCAGTAAATGACATGTCACAAAATACTGCATTACAAAAGGGCTTAATTGCTATTAAAATGCACGTTCCCTGCAGTATACTGCATCATTTTGCATTACACTGTAGCATTACTGTGTTTCATCCTGGCTGGAGACAGTGTACACACTGTGTGAGGCTTCTCTTTCTTCGTGGTCATGCACCACCTTGGGTACAACATCTAGTTCTGAGTTTCTCAATACAAAAAGGACATTAAGGCAGCAGAAATGCACTGACAGCCCAGGTTTGGGAACAAGCCAGGACAGTCAGAGGGCTGGCCGGGGGAGAAGAACTGAGCATTCCAGAGGATGCTATCCCACTACTCTGGGAGGTGGGATTCACAGCTCCACTGCTCTACCACCACCTGGGTGACCATGGATGGCATTGCAAGGGACAGCATCAGAACAGGGAGCCTGGAGCAAACTTTGGATCATGGGATCCAATGGCTTGCTGGGATCCAATGATGTGGCACATCCCTGGAGGAGGGTGAGATACAAAAACAGTGGGAAAATTTCAGACTGGATGAGGGAAGATGAAACCCCTACCTACCACCCATCGCCCACTGTGTTCGTCACCAGATCCACATCACCACCAGCCAGAGATCCTCCACATCTTAACCTCTGCTGCTGATAAACAGATAGACAGTAGGGAAGAAAGACACAGTGGAAGAAGGTGAGCTTGGCCCTGGGGGGCAAGTCTAGGGAGCAGCACAGCAGTGTGTCATGGGGGGGGTCCTGAAGGCCCGGTCAGGTGGGTGATTGGGTCTCGATGAACAAGAATAGGGATTGGCAGGGGCAGAAGGAGGTCACCACCAGAGCCAGGAGGAAAAATATGTTTTAAAAAAAAGGCAGTTGAGATGTGCAATGCGGGGCCACACAAATGATTGGAGTATGGGGACAAACGTATGAGGAGACAGATCTCTAAATACTGCCTATTTACCATGGAGAAAAGGAAGCTGTCAGGAGAGAGGAGGGTACATGATCTCAGTCAGTTGTATGCTATAGGGTATTGACAAGATCAAACAATAGGAACTGCTTGATCTGGTCTGAGCCAGCAGGATGCAGTGACATGCCCTGAAGCTCGGAGATGTTATGGTCAGGGATAATGTTAGGAGGCACTTCTTCTGCCAGAGATCCAGAGGTTGGAAACCATATGCACTACAGCCATCCATAATTCAATACAGTAACTAGCATTAAATGACATACAGTGTAACAGCCTATCAGCAGAGATAGTGGAAATGAAGACAGAAAAGGCTTTCAAGATAAGTGTGTACAAACCTCTGCTTCCCAAGGGAATCACAGGGTGCCCTGGGTAATAGAGTGCATAGGGAACACCTATAGATTTGTACTTGTTTGCAAAGACAATCTCACATGAGCTAGCCCACCGGTGCAGTGGTAGCGCTACCTCCTGCAGCACTAATGACCTGTGTTCGAGACTGAGCGCGGTACATCAGAGGGTTGGCTGGGGGGAGATAGGATAAGTGTCCCACAGACAGCTCTCCTCCTCTGGGGGCAAGGGTTATGGTTCCCCGGGAAAAATCAGTGACACCTAGTGGAGTCTGGGTGTGCAACAACTGGGGCCACTCTTCAGTGAGGAGGCAATGGCAGATGTCTGTAGGTCTGGTGTGGGAGCATGCACAACCTGCACTGATGTCATTGCATATCTATGCCTCTAGTGAACTAATGGGGAAAACCCCTGGGCTGGCAGCACTATGACACCCTTTGACCTTTGCCCGAATGATGCCCCAGGTGTTAGCCTCGGCTGGGACCTCTGGTTGGTCTCAGTCTCTCCCTCCCAGGGTAGAACCCTGCCACAAGGGGCAAGCTGTGGACCTCCTTAGTCTGGGAAGCCGGGGGGGGGGGGGGGATGCGGGATGCGAGGTCTGGGTGCTATGGGGAGTAAATCCCCACCCACTTCCAGGAGCCAAAACAGAGTTAAAAAAAAGAATATTTTGCATCTGGTTATGAAGTGTGGACGTAGAAATGATGGCCTGAGTGTCCCTTCTTACTTTTAATTACTTTGTTATTCTGTATTATAATTAAAAATTACAGTATAATCAGTGCTGTTAGTCTGGTCAGTACACATCAGAAGTGAAAATGATCAGTTGTTCACATTTACATACAAATGGCTAAGTGGGTAGCATGTTCACATCTGGGCCCAGAACATTGGGTGGTTGTGGGGTCTAGTCCCACACTGAAGACTTGGAGAAAAAAAGCACAATTTTAATGGTAATTGCTGAAAGAGGAAGAACATTCATGTCCAATTCCAATTTTCAAATATTATTCACTAAGTATTAAAAAAAAAATAGCAAACTGAAGCGCGTACATAGATCAGTTGGCTGATCAATTTATAATCTTCATTTATTCGAGTGAGAAAGGAAAAATTGTGACCTTCGGGGAATTGAACCCAGGGCCCCAGAATTCCATCATGGTGCTCTAAACCACTGAACTACAGACTCACAGGGTTGAATCTATGGTTCCCAGACAGACTTCCTTTCTCTGGTACTGCATATCCTACAACTACTTTAGAAATAATCAAGATGACAATTAGATGTCTTCTGGTGCAGTAGTAACCTCTCCAAAGCAGTTATGCAAATCCAGCAATGTAGTTCAGTGGTATAGAGCCCTAGGATAGTATTCTGGGCATCTAGTTCAAGTCTCAGTAAGTCACATTATTTCTTTCTCACTGCAACTTGTGATTTAAATTGCTTAACAGTGGCTAATACTCACCAAAAAACATCTAACTTTGTTAATCAAGAACTAGTCCTTTGAATATTACTTTGAACTTAGTATTTTAGAGGTTGTATTCTTCTTGTGCAATGTTAGTGAAGTGAGCAATGACTAGGTGAGGCCAGGAAGCAACTTATCACAACATCTGGGGGACTGATTTAAAGAAATGTATTCCTGTGGGACTAACATTTTCTTTCTGCAACCACGGCAGGAAGCAGACAGGCTAAGGTGGTACCAAGTACTGTAGGAGGAAGTAGACCAATCATGTGGCAGCAGGAAGCTAAGGATGAGGGATAAAGAACAATACTTTCCCCAGCTCAGAGCACAGTGTTGGTGAGGTGAACACTGACTGGGTGAGGACAAGCAGCTGCTTATAACAACATTTGGTGGCTGGCTTAAAGAAATGTTTTCAATGTGAAACTAAGTTTTTATGTTGGCGCGGTTGCACAGCCAACATATTGCGGTAGTGCTGCTTTGGCAGCATGGTCAATGTTGGGTGAATGCAGGGCACGCACTAGTAGGTGCGTCCCTCATTCTCCAATCAGCCTGCATGCCGGCACCACACCTTGCATACATAATGTGGCGAGCACATCTAAGAAATGGTCCGCTGCAATCCAAGCAAAGCTCGTCAGATGTAGCGGACCTTCCCTTGATGTGCTCACCAACATTATGAACATGGCGGCACACTGGCCGCCAAACTGCCGACTTTGGGGGTGCCCAATCCCCCTGTCAGTTTACCCTTCCCCATGTATGTGCCGATGGGGGATCCCACTCCCCGTCTGCATAAAGAACCCCCCATTTGTTATATTCCGAGGGGGGGGCCCAATCTCCCTTGGCTCTTACCACCCCCACTTTCCTTGTGTGCTGACAGGGGAGCCCATTCCCCATCAGAATAAAGAACACCCCCCCATTGTTAAATGCCAAGGGGGTGCCCAATCCCCCTCGGCTCTGCCCTCCCCACTTTCTTTGTGTGTGACGGGGGTGCCCAATCCCCATCGGCATAAATTCCTCCCCTCCTTGTATTGTGTGCTGATGAGGGTGCCCAATCCCCCATTGGCTATATAACCCCCCCCCCAAACATTTAGGTGGCACGCTGGGAGCCCACCCCAGCATGCCTAATTCCCTAAAAAAATGTTCCTCAATATTTAATTTTCTTTTCACCTGTAAAATGAAAACTGTCCCTCGTAGTCTCCCTGCCCCACCCGCACTCCACCCTCTGGGCACCCTGCCTCCTGACACCCCCACCCCATACTTAACTCCGGAGTCTGGCGTGATGATCTCGGTGGACTGGGAACACATCTGCACTCTTCAAAGCCTACCACAAACTGAAGAAATGTCGGCAAGCTGTATAATGGAATAACATTTTTTTTTTTAACTTTGATGCATATCTCAGGCATTTGTGGGACTTTTGGCATCAAATTTTCAACATGGGGTTTTTGGGACCTCTCCTCATGAATTCTGTCATGTCATGGCGTTATTCCATCCCAAAAGGTGATTTCACAGTCACTGCGTGGAATCACCTTTCGGGACTGAGTAATGAAATGACAGTGCCACTGTTCATGAGGGGCTCTCAAAAAGCCTATGTTGCAAATTTGCTGGGAAAAATCAAAAAAATGACTGTTTTAGGAGTGTGCATTGCACAGTTGCTACGCACGCTCGTAAGTTAGCGAATTCACAATATTTTCACACCTGATTCTCAACATTGGCATTTTACCACACCTTCTTGTGAACCGTACAGCTGTCATTTTTCACATCCTGGCCGAAATGTGTTTTCGCACTTCCGGCGCAGAATAGCGCAGTTGCTGTGGGAAATCAGTGTTCAGGACACATTACAAAAATAACAGTGACACTGTTCATGAGCAGAGGTCCTAAAATGCCTGTGTTGAAAATTTGGTGACAATACTCCATAAAATGACTGTGTTACAAGCGTGCATTGCGCAGTTTGCACGCACGCTCATAAGTTCGCAAACTTATAATATTTTCACACCAGATTTTCAAAAGTGCCATTGTTCTGCACCTCCTAATGAACAGTACAGATGTCATTTTTGATATCCTGACCAAAATCTGTTTTTGCAGTTCCGGCACAGAATAGCATGGTCGCTGTGGAAAGTCAGTGTTCCAGACACATTATTAAAATGACAGTGACACTGTTCATTAGCAGATGTCCTAAAATGCCTATGTTGAAAATTTGGGGACAAAAGTCAATAAAATGAGTGTTTTATGAGCGTGCATTGCGCAGTTTGCATGCACGCTCGTGACTTTGTGAATTTGTAATAGTTTCACTCCAGCTGTTCACCATTGCCATTTTTCTATACCTCCTTATGACCAGCACTACTGGCTGAAATGTGTTTTCACACATCCAGTGCAGAATTGCACAGTCGCTGTGCAAAATCAGTTTTCAGGACAGTTTGAGGAAATGACGGTGACACTGTTTATGAGCAGAGGTCCTAAAATGCCTATGTTGAAAATTTGGTGCCAAAAGTCCATAAAATGACTGTGTTGTAAGCGTGCATTGTGCAGTTTTCACGTACTCTTGAAACTTCATAAATCTGCAATATTTTCAAGCCACATTTTTACCACTAGCATTTGTGCACATCTCCTTGTCAACAGTCCAGCTGCCATTTTTCACAGCCTGCCCAAAATGCATTTCTGCAGCTGTGGCGCACAGTGGCGTGCTCGCTGTGGAAAATCACCTTTTGGGACACATTAACAAAATCACAGTGCTATGCGTCTCTAGCTCCGCCACTGCCACTGGCAATACCAGTGCGACAACATTCGGCATTGACACATGTTTGTTCTTTCTGCAGCCACAACAGAAAACAAACAGGTTAAGGAGGGACCAAGCGGGAAGAGGAGGTTCAATCAGGAGGCAGCAGAAAGCAGAGAGTTGGGGATAAAGAAAAGCATTGTCCCCAGTTTGGAGCTTAGTGTTGGTGAGGTGAGCGCTGACCCGGTGAGAGCAAGCGGTAGTTTATTGCAGCATTTGGGGCTGATTTAAATAAATGTTTTCACTGTGAAACTAAGTTTTTCTTTCTGCATCCACAGGAAAAGGAAAGTTTAAGGTGGGACCAAGCGAGAGGAGGGGAACCAGTCTGATGCAGGCTGGAAGCTGAGAGTCGTGGATAAAAGGCAGCTATTCCAGTGTATCCCATCATGCCTGTGTCCTAGTGTGTGAGTGGCACAGAGCAGGACTGGAGCATCTATCATAAGGCATCTGCAGGGGAGACACCAGACCAAGGCAGGAAAAAACACATTAGTGATTACAATGAACTGGAACAACCAGCAACAGGGAAGATAGCTACAGGTTGGTAGAATAAAAGTAAGGTATGTACAGGTAGGAGTGTTAGAAAAGGGAAAATAAGAGACACCCTATATAGAGTAGGGTAACAAATAAGATTCAGGCAAGCAAAAAGGTAGGGCAATAAATGAAGACCAGGCATGTGGGAAGCAATAGTAGACACCCAGGGCAGATTAGGCATAGGTAGCTGGGTTACAAAAAAGGAAAACAAGATACATCCTATCTTCAGTAGGATAACAAATCAGTTCTAAGCAAGCAAAAGCAGGACACAGCCACAGCATCGCGGAGCTCTCTCTCCTGACAGCCAGACTACCCCCGGTCTCTTGGGGGTCGTGAGGGCTCGGTCCAGTAGCCCTCCCCCAGCCCAGCAGTACACAGCCACAGCATCGCGGAGCTCTCTCTCCTGACAGCCAGACTACCCCCAATCTCTTGGGGGTCGTGAGGGCTCGGTCCAGTAGCCCTCCCCCAGCCCAGCAGGACACAGCCACAGCGTCGCGGAGCTCTCTCTCCTGACGGCCAGGTAAACTTAAAACAACTGAGCCTTCTCCTTGGAGCTACGGTGCACATTCTCCCTGGAGCTGTGGTGCACTTGTTAGAAAAGGACCCCGGACTCACTCCCTGCTGCGGTGCAGCTACCCTGAGGAATTTCTTTGGCACCAATTTCAAAGCGCCTGAACCTCTTCGGTCGGCGTGGGAGCACTAGCCCTGCCGAACGCTGCGCGTTTGGCTCCCCACCGCCCCCATCACCACCCTTGGTCGGCTCTCTGTTAAATAGGTTGTGAGTTGCCACATGGTGTGTGGAAAATAACCTATCAGCCCTGTTTGTCATCTGCAGGTTATTTTCTCTCACCACTAGTGGCCATACTATCATCCTTGCACACTCTTCACCCTTTTGTAAATCCACACACACCTAGCTCAGCCTCTTACTTTTCCTCCCTTGTGCTACCAAACTCCCTGTGCTCTGCCTGGGCAGCTATACAAAAAAAATTTACCCCTCCCCTTCCTCCCTCACTTGGACAAATCCCCCTAACTTCCAGTCCATCTCTCTGATTCTTTTTTTTTCTCTCCATCCTGTCCAACTGTAAAGTGTACTATCACTACAGTCCTTATATATCCCATACCAGAGCTAGCAGGACCCACTTAGGGTTATGGCCTCCCCTCTTGGCATGCTATCTCCCCCTCCGCCTCTTCACCCCCCTCACATGGCTCTCCTCAAAAGAGCTCAAAATTGCTCACCTGAACGTGCGCAGCCTCCTATGCAACCAAACCGAACTCACAGTGTGGGTCGCCTACCATAAGCCTGATATCCTGGGCCTCTCAGAAACCTGGCTCAAGCCCCATATACCTGATGCCCAGTGTGCCCTCCCAGGCTATAACCACTTTAGACGCGACAGACCAGGTAAGAAGAGAGGCGGCTGGGTAATCCTCTACTACAAAACGCACCTAAACTTGACCACCATTGACCACTCACCGGCCACCCCACCTGCATGTGAGTTTCTGCACGCTTTCCTCCTGCTGGGCCATACAAAGAAGATCCACCTGGTATGCACCTACATTCCCCCTAAGGATGGCCTGACTGGTCTCTCCTCACTGCTTGACTGCATCGGTACAAAAGTGGGTCCCAACAAAACCCTACTAATAGGCGACTTCAACCTCAACTGGCTGGGTACAAACCACAACTTGTACGAGCCTCTGCTCTCGAGTCTTGCACTAACCCAAGTCATAACCGAACCCACCAGGCTCGCCTTATGAGGGAACTCAGGCTCCCTTATTGACTGGATCCTATCCAACAGGCCTGCCAATATTATATCCTCAGGAACCCTCTCGGACACCATCTCTGGTGATTCCCCTACCTACTGTGTCTGGGGCACCTCTCAGCCTAAAATCCCTAGCAAGGTGATTGAACTAAAGGATTACTCCAAATTTAATACCCATGACTTCCTGTCTGACCTCCGAGCTATTGACTGGACAGAGGTCACTACCTCCAACGACCCCTCACGAGCTCTGGATTTATTCCTAGCCAAGTTTGTCCCCCTTCAGAATAAACATGCCCCCCTCACTAAGAGGAGGGTGAGGGGCACCATCACCAAATGGCTAAATGGGGACCTATTCTCCCTTATGAAGGCCAGGGACAACAGTTGGGCTACATACAAGGCCTCCCAAAACATTAGTGACCTGATGGCTTACAGATACCTCAGAAACTCCTGCAAAAGGGCCATCCACTCAGCGAAAAGTGAGTTCTGCAAAGCCACCTTGCTTGCCTCTGGCAGCAACCCGAGGAGTTTCTGGCAAATTATTAAAAATGCTATTGGGGGGTCAGCCAAGGTTCAGGTCACTGACTTACTTGTTGTCGGGGTCAGCTGCAATAACCCCCACACCATAGCAAACACCTTCAATTCCCTGTTCTCCAACCTGCCTGCCCCCCTCCAGTCCCCAGTCATCTTTCCCCAGGGCCCCCTCACCGGCCTCCACCCCCGGCCCCCCTTCCAACTGAGACAAGTTTCACCTAAGGAAACTCAGAGGCTACTCTCAGGCCTCTCCCCTCACACTGGCGCAGGATATGATAGTCTCAGGCCAAAACTGCTCAGACTGGGGGCCCACCTTCTTGCCAGGCCCATCTCACACTTATTCAACACCTCTATTAACTCTGGGCTCATTCCCAACCTATGGAAAGTGGCCAAGGTCATTCCTGTCCCAAAACCAGGAAATCCCAAGGATCCTGGCAACTACCGCTCCATTGCCATTCTATCCGCCACTAGTAAACTTCTCGAGAAAACCATTGCCTCCCAGCTCTCCCAATATATCCAGGACCACAACATCCTCTCTCCTGCTCAACATGGCTTCAGGAGAGGGCACAGCACGTCTACCGCCCTTGCCGTGGTCACTTCACTGATCCGGACTGGTGCTGACCTAGGCAACCTCACTGGAGCCATTTTCATGGACCTCTCTAAAGCTTTTGATAGGGTGGATCACTCGCTCCTCGGCTCCAAGCTCCTATCCCTCGGATTTTCCTCCTCCGCACACGCCTGGTTCATGAACTACCTCTCCAACCGACAGCACTTCACCTACTTCAACCGGATGACCCCCAACCTCTTACCAGTCCACTGTGGGGTCCCTCAAGGATCTGTCCTTGGTCTGACCCTATTCTCACTATTCATCAATGACCCACCGTCCATCACTGTCCATGGTCACACCACCCTGTACATGGATGACCTAGTTCTCCCGGTCAGCTCCTGGGACATCTCAACTATAAACTCCCACCTGAATTACGACTTTGAACACATCCAAACTTGGCTGGGGGGCCACAGGCTCACCCTCAATCTCAAAAAAACCCAATCCATGCTGTTTGGGTCCCTGAACAAAATAAAATCTTGCCCTGCCCCCCTGCTGATCCTCGGGGCGGACGGCTCACCCCTTGAGACGGTAACTTCTGCAAAGTACCTGGGCGTAACCTTGGACCCACAATTGGACCTTACCTCACACAGTCGCAACGTCTGCAAGGCCACAAATTGTAAGCTTGGCATTTGCTTACCGAGCCAATAACTGCCTCACCCCTGCTGCTCGCTTTTAGTCCTAGCTAGGGGGCTCCTCCCTCACTCTGCTATGGACTCGTAGCTTTGCCCCAGCTCCCAAATCCAACCTCTCAAAATGGGACACGGCTCACACACGTTCCGTCGCTCAGCTTCTGCCCTCCCTCACCCACCGCTGTGACTTATACAGCTGCCTGGAATGGCTTCCCCAAAAAGCACCGCTCCTTTGTCCTAGGTAATTTCATCGACAATATCATCCGCTCTGGCACCCCTCCTGCCTTAGCCCTTCCCCTTAAACCAGGCGCCCCATCCTACCACCTAAGATCTGGGACAAACCAGGAACGCCTGGTTTCTAGAACCCGCACCCTTGCGGGGGATCGGGCCTTCTTCACATATGTCCCCATACTCTGGAACTCGCTCCCCGAGTCCACTCGGGTCCTCCTCCTCCCATCCTAGCTTTTAAAACTCCTCTGAACTTCCTGAAACCCTCCTCCCTGCTCCTGCTCCTTGTAGCCCTACTCCTCTGCCCTCTCCTCCCTTCAATCTGGTAGGGTGGAGGCCTCAGCCTTCTTGCACTTCTTCTTGGTAACTGGCCAGGAATCCTGGACTAGGCCTCCTGCCTAGGGCCCCTCCCCCCACAGGCACTTACCACTGTCTTGCTTCTGTTTTACTCCACTGTCCACCTCCCATTTCATTCCACCTACCCCTCTCTATTGCAATGCACTGTGCCAACCTTGTCCTAGTGCCAGCCTCAAATGCCTGTTATTTCTGATATTTTTTTACAGACTCCTCAAATGTCCTTGTATGAACATGGTGCCAACCTCGCTCTAGAGTCAGCCTTGAAATCCCCGTTTACTCCCTATGTCCCTCAGCTGTCCATGAATGTACTCTGTGCCTACTGTCCTCAAGAACCTGTCTTGAATTTGCCTGTTGTTCTTAGAGCCTGTCTTAAATTGCCTGTTGTTATGCTATGTATTTCTTTTGATTCCTCAATGGTTTATGTGAAGTTGTCGTCTGTAACTCTCCCGGATCGCACCTGAAAATAGGCACTTGGCTGTCTAGTGTGCTTACCCGGTTAACAAAAGCAAATAAATAAATAAATAAATAAAAAGGAGAGGTAGGAATACAACAGAAACAGAAAGGAGGCAGTACGGTACAGATAAGTTTAAATAAGCAAATAGTAAAGGACTGAAAGATCATGGGAGTGGTGCAGCGCAAGGGGTGTGAGACTGCAGTCTTTTGGGGCACATTCAGGAAACTAAGGTGCTGCGCTATTTATACTTGCTTCTCCAGATTTAAGCCAGGGGTTGCTGGACTCTGGACCAAACTGGTAAGGATGCAGATGACCTTCTGCCCCACTCACAGGCCACCATATCTGCCATCGCTCCCTCTGATGATGCCTAGGCAGAGGCAGAATGGTTGGACCCTGGTGTGCTTTGATAAGGAGGGGGTGTCGAGTAGGGTACAAGCTCCTCAGCCAGTACAACTGCAGAATTCTTTCATGGTACTGGTTGGAAGAGGCAGGCAGGAGGAGGCACCTATAGCAGTAAGAAGGGAGAAAGTGGGGGTCTTCAGAAGGGGAGATCCCAAGGAGGGAGAAAGAGGCACCCAGCCAAAGAGGAAGCATCTGCTGGTGGGGGGCTCCTTTGTTGGGGGACAGACTTGTGAGTGGAGTGAGGAAGGGAGAGGGAGGCAAAGAGCCTGATAGGTGTTTTGGCTTGGAGGGATGGAGAGTGTCTCCGGAGGATGACTAGGGCAGCAAGAGATGGGAGGGAACTAGATGTCATTATCCTGGGGACAGATGACCTGGTAAGGGGCAGTGAGGGGGTAGTGCAGGGAAATTTCAGGAAGTTGGAGAAGTACAACATGCCAGTGGCATGCAGAGTGACTTTTACCAAGGTGTTACCTATGTATGGCCAGGAAGAGGGAAGGGCACTGCGCAGAAGGGCTTTTAATAACTGGTTGAAAACATGGTGCATGGAGGAGGGCTTTGGCTACATTGGGGACTGGGAGACAAGCTGGGAGGATATGGCTCTCTGTAGGGGAGACAGCCTGCATCCTTCCAGGAAGGAGACCACAGTCCTTAGTGGTAGGTTTAAATGCTACTTCGATGAGCATTTAAACTAGCTGGGGGCACATTAAAACCAAGGGAGGCAACAATTGCCCCCCCAGATGATGAAGCAGCAGTGAGGGAGGGCCAGAAGGGAGTAAACTGCCCTAGGGTAGGGGAACAAAAAAACAGGGGTTGAGACACGATAATGAACAAGGGTAGAAATCAGGAAAGAAAGAATAAAGGAGAAAAGGAGACAGGTAACAGAGTAAGTAAAAAGGGAAGAGGTGGGTCAGGGGGAACATCAGGGAACAGCACAGGTGGGGGAGAGGCAAAGAAGCAGGCAGAAAGAAGTAAGGTATGGAGAGCCATGTGCACCAATGCAAGAAATCTGTGAAATAAAATTCTGGACCTGGAGGTCATCATGGTGGAAGCTAACCAGGATTTGGTGGCCATAACGGAGTCATGGTACACTGACAGCCATAACCAAGACATAGCCATACCCATACCCGGCTGCTTTCTTTTCAGGAGAGAGGACAGGGAGAAGGGAAGGAAGGGTTGTACTATATGTGAGTGAGAGAATCAAGGCCTTGGAGGTACAGGGGCACCCAGAGGGAAAGGAAGGTCTAGAGGTGCTGTGAGTCATCCTGGAGGCAGGATCTGGGGCTGCTAGCAATACAGAAGTGGTATACAGGCCTTCAGCATAGGGAGAACAGTTGGATAAGGCACTTGGGGAAGACATAATCAGGATGGCAAGTAGGGGTGAGGTGATGCTAGTTGATGACATTAGTCTGCCAGGTGTGGAATGGAGCCTTCCCATAGCAGATTCAGCAAGAAGGGCCATCCTTAACTCCCTACAACGGGCTTTTCCTAGGCAGCTAGTCAAAGAGGCAGGGGAGTGTGAAAAAGCAGTGAGCAGGGCTAGTGGGATGCTGAGGTGCATAGGGAGGGGTATCTCAAACAAAATAAGGGGGTTGGTGTTGCCACTGTATCGCTTGCAGGTGAGGCCCCACTTGGAGTATTGCATCCATTTATGGAGGTTGCTCCTTAGAAAGGACATAGCATGGAGGCAGTCCGGAAGAAAACAACTAAAATGGTGCAGGGTTTGCACCAAAAGCCCTATGAGGAGAGACTGAGGGATTGCAACATGTATGCTCTAGCAGAAAGGACAGTAAGAGGGGACATGATAGAGACCTACAGGTACCTCAGAGAGGTGAGCAGGGTGCAGAAAGGAGTCTCTGACATATGAGAAACAGCACCATGAACAGGGAGCATGTGATAAAGCTGGAAGGTGGGGTTTAGAGGGATGTGAGGAAGTACTGCATCACTGAAATGGTGGTAGATGCCTGGGAGAGACTAACAGTGGAAATGGTGGAGGTGGAAACAGTGGGAGGCTTAAGAATGTGTGGAATAGACATAGGGGAATATTAATAAACAGGAAGAGAGGAGTGTGTGTCACTGGAGACCAATTATGGCCCCTGAAGACAGGTTAGGCAGGGAACATCTGGGCAGACTTTTTCTGCCAACTAAATCTATGTGCAACCCTGGTGCCATTATACCAAGGGCTACTACTCCTACCTTGCCTGGCCACAACAAGGTTGAGAGGCCTGAGTTCCCATTTTAAACATTAAACAAGCTCTTTCCTAAGATAAATCATCGCGCAGTACTTCCACCCAGAGATTACCTTTTAATTGGGTCTGAACTTTAGATAATGTAGCCCTCTGGGAAGCTACATTCACCCATATTACCTTAAGGTCAACCCAAGCATAACCCAATAAACATTTCCCCATATTTTAACACTTTGGAATTTAAGGACTTGACACTAATAATATGCTCACAAGACAGGATTATGCAAAAACAACACGTTTATTTACATGGGGAAGGCTAGGAAAGGTGAATTGGAGTAGAGGTTATACTATTTACATTTGATTTAGACTGGCTTGATTTGGGTTAAGATTGAATCAACATTTTGCATTTTGATCCAGTCATACATCACATTGGCCCCACCAACCCCTGAGATAGAGCCCCACTATCTATCTAGCTGCTGCATCTAGCATTAACATTTTATTATTAGTGCTCACACTAGTACCAGTTCTCCATTTCATAAGACCCCGCAATCCTATACAGCCTGGGTACCCAGTAATTACATTTCTAGAATGATGCAGGCCTGATGGATGATGTAGCTGTATGTTGGCCGGCTAGTTGGGGCCCTTAAGGAATCACGGAGCTTATCATTAGGTCACATCCTTAAACTCACATTAAATGCAGCTTGCCGAATTTACCAACTTTTAACTATTTACAAGTCCCTTTCCATGGTGGTGCATGGCTGACCCTGCATTACTTATAGTTAAATGTCTTCATAGGCTTAGGCAAGTCAGGATCAAGTGTTTTCAGCAGGTGGGTTCTGTCCCTGAAGGCTAGAATGCTGACAAAGCTAACAGCCAGCCCCCAATAATGACTGCAAAGGTCTTTCTGCTTTTGCAGGTGGATGTTAACACTTTAACTTTAAAAAGCCTGGACCCCTCTTCCAGCCTGAGAACACTTTCTAGATGAGCAGGCTGGATACATTGCAATCAGCATATTTATAAGTCAGCACATTCATATTTGAATCCGTACATTTACTTGCTTTGAAAATTGCATTGAGCATTCACAGTTATTTCTTCAGGTATCCAGAGTGGCAGGCACGAATCCTTTCTACATTCGGTTAGGACTTTATAATCATGGTACACTTCCAAGCATTTTAGGGATGAGCACCTACACTCTTTCAAACAGAGTGCAACAACAAGAGCCCAGATTACAGCTCCCACACAGATTACTGGTCACAGTCTCTTAGGCAAATTCTCATCTTCTTTGGCAGCATGAAGCTGGAGCTTAAAGCACAATGGTCATTACCACACTGGACTGAGCTTGAGGCTTGGCTCACTACCCTTTCGCAGACTTTGCTCTTGTCATACAGGTGCAATAGACTCTTTCAACATAAGCACTTGCAATAAACTGGTTTACTATGCTTCTCCAGGACTCGAATTTAGCACTATACTGGTACATTTTGGGTACCAAATTTCATACTGGAATACCAAAATTTGAGCCCTGGTGCTCTGCCTGAAATACCAAATTTTTTTGTGAATTAGACCCGACAACAGGGGCCCCAATATCCATGTCAGTGCTAGGAGCCCCCCCTTCCCAGTACTGTGGGACACTGGGGAGCCCACTACCGGTGTCCCAAAATGTTCAGTAATCCCCTCTCTGTATAAAAAAGAGAAAATGGCTCCCTGACGTCTTTTTTTTTCCTGCAGAAAAGAAAACGGTCTCTCGTCATTTCCCCTATTCTCCCTTTGCATCCTGACCCTCCCACTGAGCAACCCACTACCCCTCCACCCCTTGCCCTATACTTACCTCAGTCCCAAAAGGTGATTTCGCATTCACTGTGCGGTATCACCTTTCAGGACAGAGTAACAAAATAACAGTGCCAGTGTTCATGAGGTGGGGTCCCAAAAAGCCCATATTGAAAATTTGGTGCAAAAACACCATAGGGCCCGAGTAATGTGATGTCATTTAAATTTTTCTACGCACACTTGTAACTTCTGCAATTTTTAATATTTTCACTCCAAATTCACAACATTGGCATTTTTTCACATCCCCTCATGAACAGTACAGCTGCCATTCTTCACAACCTGCCCAAAATGTGTTTTCGCACCCATGGTGCAGTCGCTGTGCAAAATCGCCTTTCAAGACCAACAAAAAAAATGACTGTGGCACTCTTCATGAGGTTGGGTCCCAAAAAGGCCATGTTGAAAATTTGGTGAAAAAACTCCTAAAAATGTCTGAGTTACATGTAGGTGTTCAAAGTTTTCTATGCACATGTGTAACTTTGGTCAGTTTCAATATTTTCACTCCAAATTATCAATATAGCCATTTTATCACACTACCTCATGAACAGTAGTTGTCATTTTTCACATACTGCCCAAAACAAGTTTTTGATCCTGTGGTGCAGAATGTCATTTTCCCAAGGATTTGAAATTTTTCATCTACGGGGTTCATGAGGTGGGATGATAAGAAGACTATGTTCAACATTTGGGGTCAAAATATGAAAAAATGACAAAGTTATGCCCATGCATTGCAATTTCAGTATGCACACTCGTAAGTGTGGAAATCTTGAATATTAACACCCCAAATTTTCAATAGAGCCTTCTTATTACCCGAGCTTCTGTATGTCACAGCTGTCATTTTTCAAATGCTGTCCAAAATCTGTGTTTGCACCTGTGGTGCGGAATGGCATTCTACTTTGCATGACAAATTTAAAAAGCTAGAGTACTGCGTAAAACTAGTATTCGATTTTAAAAGCACTCAGCTATTACCTTTTATGTCTAAGGTACTTTTGCTTTTCCCTTTGCTGAATTAGAAGATTATTTACCTGATGTTGGTAGGTGTAATGTGTGGAACAGCTCTTAGTTTGGCATCTGACATATCTTGCTCTACTATTCCACACTACATAATCAGTATTGTGACCTCACTGACTGTGACATCCCTGCTGCTTAGGAACAGCAAGTGAGTAATTGCCAGGTCATTCACCTGTGATGTCACTGTCAGTGAGATCATAATGCTGATGATGTAGTGTGAGGCAATAGAGTTAGATATGTCAGCTGCCAGCTTAAGAGCTGTTCCACACATCCAGCACAATAGTATCACATAGAATATTGTTGGATGAGCAAAAGAAAAATACTCCCAAAATAAAAATGAACAACTGACTTCTACTTAAAATGTGTGTTATTTTCCTATCTGCCTGTTTTGGCTTTACTTGCTCTTTAACAGTCCCAGAAATCTCAAATAAAAGTTTCTTTTTTTCCTAGCTTCAGTGTGGCTGTGTGTACAGGGCAAGGACAGACTAGCAAAACAAATCTTTGACTTGTGCCATCCCATGGAGAGAGATAGAGATTATGGGGGGGGGGGTGAGAAATATAACAGTCCCTTGTGTTTATTTTGGAGGTTTTCATAAAGAGATCCCCAGTATTTCAAGTATTCTAGCTTTAAAGACAGGAAAACCCACTGAATTTGGGCAGAATACCAGATTTCCAGGCAGGATACCAAAATTCTGAATCTGGTATTATGCTAAGAAGGCCCCTTTTTTTCCCTTAAATTCTACCCCGTTCTCTCCGTCACAGCCATACAACATGCAGTCCCTTCAGGCCTTCGTTGGCACTTGAAGCTCCCACGGACAAAACACTGGACCTACCAGGCATTTTAAGAAGAGCCCTTGCTCTGAGTACTCCCCTTCCAGTCCTGTAGGTACTTTCAAATCAGACACATTTACACACAATAAACTGGGCCCTCTTTGGGTCATTTAGCCAATGTTCACCCCCTGGGTATTGACGTAAATGCAGGGTGCAGACAGACAGTCACAATAGTACTCTATGGGCTTCGCTGCCCCTGAAAGACTTTCTCAAGGTTACACTGGGCAAAAGCAATTTACTCACTCCGGTGTCTTGAAAAAATTGCGTTCCTCCTTCTGAGGTTTCGGGATTCATCAGCACTCTCACTGCTGACACAGGTTCAGCCTTCTCACAGCTAACTTGACATCAGGTTGTTGGCCTACATTTTTCCAAAACATTGAAAGGCATAAACTGCCCTGGAGGACATTCTCTGACAACCCCCAGGCTAGCAACTTCTGTGTTAGGCAGCCACTTGTCTATCTCTTGGCAGAAGAAACACCTGTGGGGGGCTTTTACTCTCTCTTGTATTAGAGGCCAGGTATTAGAGAGTGAGAGGCCACACTGTGCTACATTAGAACTTCAAAAATAAAGAAAGAATTTTCAGATGAGCAACATGAACAGTAAAAAAAATAAACAGAATTGAATGCTTTTGTGATGAAATAAATGAGGAACTGATTAGAATATAACAGAATTGAGAATTTAATAATGACTTGATTGGTAAACACAATACAGGGTATCACTGACGAAGGATTTCTTTCTGAAACATCTGATTTAAGTACAGTGTTTTTTGATCTTGAAAACCAAAAAAGATTCAATTTATATGGGTGAGTAGGCTCATATCATTCCAATCTGCTCTCTTCTGCTTGTATTTGCCTTGATTGGAATTGGGCTACTTCTTGAATAATTATATTTGTTTGAACTGAGGTTGGCTGGGCTGGATGAACTACATAAATTCAATATCCAAATACAGTTAAATAGAATATTCTTTTAAACTGGTAGCCACGTTTTTACTCTCACACAGGTGCTCCCACCGCTGATTAAAGTCAAACATAACTGCAGTTTTAATGAATTTTCCCCATCTAATTCTCATCTTTTTAGTTTTCTCCTTTACTTCTTGAATTAAATTTCTCCTCCACTGATTGTTTTATATGTCAGTCATTATGGGTGTACAAATACCTTATCTCAAATATTCGGGCAGGATATTCTATTTGGGCCTTTAGATGCAGTGATTAAAAAAAAAGAAACAGCCCCCACATTATATCCTGTATGATATACAACCTCCATCCCCCCAAGCTCTGATAGAATCCATAAAACTCCTTCCCCCATCCAGCAACCACAATTTTCCATCAAATTGGCTATATTTAAAAAAAAAATCCAACAATGAGTGACTGGCATAACCCATCCATCTCCATGGTCAGCACTTATTTGCACTGAATCACATATGTTCCCCACTCTGGCAGTGCTGTTCCCTCCCCCTCCTCCCCCAATATCCAAAGCAGGCAAATGGCAACTGTAACGAGGCAGAAGGTAACCAATGCAACCCACCCTCCTCCACAGCCAATCACCATCTTCTGAATGAAAGTGCTCACACGCTTGCCTATAGCAAAACCAGTCTGTTTTACTATGAGCAAGCATGTGAGTGCTTTCACTCTGAAGGTAGCTAGATGTGGAGGAGGGTGAATTGCATTGGTTGCCTTCTTCCTCTTTATAGTTGCCACTCACTGGCATTTGGGTGCTGGGAGGGAGGGAGAAGGAGGGAGGAGGGTGCTGCCAGGGTGGGGGAGGAGGTGAGCTAAAAGACAGCAGTCAGATGTTCAGGTGGAGAGTGGGTGCTGGCTGCACAATGTGAGATTTTTTTTAGATATACTGTAGCTAATTTGATGGAAAATTGTGGATGTGGGGGAGGGATTCTAACAGATGGTGGGGGATGGGGTCATATATTTTACAGGATAAAAGGTGGAAGGCTGTTTCTTTTGTATTTTTTAGTTTTTTAATTTTAAATATTGTACTTTCTGAATAGGTTAAAGTGCCAATATTTGTTATTTGGATCCAAATAATGAATAATGCTTTATCTGTGGAATTCAGGAAATACTATTTGTTCTTGCAGACCCTACCAATCATTACTTGGCTGGCACCTTTCCCACATGCATGCGTGCGTGCGTGTGTACTCACTCATTCCCTCTCCTGCCTGTGTGCATGTAGCCTCACTCCTTTGCCCACTTGATCCTCACCAATCGCGGGACACTTTTTTTTTCCTTCAAAAGCTCAATCTTGAAGTCCCCCCCTGCATTCCTGCCTGCCTGTCTGACAACATTACCACTCACTCCCATTCCTGCTCGCAATCCAGTCTGCTTTCTTGGCCACTCTCATCTGCCAGTTGCAGCCAGCTCTTAGTCTAGACACAGCACACCAAAAGCACAATCAATTAAACTCCCAACCACTTCCCAGTTGCACTTCGCTTTGCAATAAATATAAACATCCCAAATGTAAAGTAAATGCACAAAAGCAGTCAAATCTGTTGATTTAATTTTTTAACGGAATAAGTCAGTAATAAGTGGCAGTACCTATAATCAGCAGACAGAAGCCAAAACTGATAACATCCCTTGGTTGCACCAACAGGCATAGCAACTATGTAACTTGATTTAAAAGCATTTTAATAAAATTCACCTATGGTTTAACTACCATTATTATTTTTTAATTTCATAAGAAACACATTTTATGTAAGTGTTATAGCACTCTGGGGTATGAGTTGTGTTGGCCTTACTGCAATTCTGGGTATTAAAGGCACTCATCCTGCTGCCTCATGCTTTACTATGCACCTGGGCATGCAGTAAACCCAGCACTACACATCTTGACTCATCATGTCCTATTGCATACAGTACATATCCAACACCCTGAAGTATACTATCGCTGTTATAAAATGTTCCAAAAGTGTTGGAATATGGCTTAATATGTCCTAACTCATAATAACTTTCTAAGATATTTTCATGAGTTAAAGACTGTTTCAGCCAGCCAGCTTTAAGGATTTATTCTATCCATGTGGTTTTTATAGGGTATTTTTTATATTGAATCTGTTTCTGCTCCCTGCAGCTTGGTCTGCATTCATTCAGCTGCTGTTCTCTGCACCCCATGTGACCCAAAATGGCTCACTCACACAGGGCTAGCACACACAGTGCCCACTGTGGGGACCCCCTAATCCCCGGCTCTGGGCCAAGACCTAATACCCAGGCATGATTCCATATGGGTCCAAAAGTGTGCAGATGCAATGCCATCAAGCCGCCACAACAGACTGCCATTTTCTGCTGCGTTTTTGTCCCCTAGGAGTAAGGATGTGCAATGCCGTATGGGCACTGCATGCCGCTGTCTGTCATACTCCTCCCTCTAGATGCAGCAGGACTGTGGAACCCCCAATCTCCGTCAGGGGCTGCTGCAGTGCAGTGCGAGCCCTGAACCCTCCCCAGGGAGAGGAGAGCAGTCAGTAACGGTCAATCCTCTACCTCCCCAGCCGACCCCGATGACCCAGTCTTGTTACTGAACCTGCGTTGCCAGCGTAGCGCCAGGTGTGGCATCCAGCGTCTCAACCTTCAGTGCCACTGGGCCAGCTGTGCCTTTTATGTTTAATTTTAAATTGTATTGTACTCCCTGAGTCAGCAAAATTACTGATAGAATCAGTTTGACTTGTTGTTCTGGCATCTTATCCCCACATTTCTGAGACTCCTTTTGTATCTTTGTATCACTCTTTTCTTTGATGTCACATCACTCAGCAGTCCACATTTTGCTGCAGAGATTTGTAATTTGCACCCAACATGCAAGTACAAAGATCATACTGAAATGCAAGTGTCAGTGAGTGTTTTACAGTTTTAAACTCACAATACACTCCATGCAAAATGTACTATAATTTTGTAATTGCTTCCAGCGGTCAAGGATTGTATGCCTACAGTCTACAGATGATAATCTCTGAAAATTCAGTCAACAATGTGGCTTGATGGTATAATGCAGTGCACTATGCATGATGATGAGCTCATGCCAAAATGCCTAATATGACACAGACCAAATGCTGTTTACAACACATCCAACCTGTCATGATGTGATGAACTGGATTTTACTTTTCATTACGGTTGCCTATTTCCAACGAGAAAGAAAGAGAGTGAGAACAATGTAGACATACTATCTGTTATGCTCTGGAATGCCCTCTGCATGAGGCTTGTCCTCTATTGTGTATTAAGAAGAGTCACAGTTTGTTTTTTCTAAAACACAATTATTTGATTATATGTAAACAGAAGTATGCACAGAGAGCTGTTTCTTTAAATCATAGCATTGTAATCACGCTAATAGATACTGCTATTTCTGAGGTGTAAAATAATGCAACACCAGATAACTTGATATGATACAAGATTTAAAATCAACCAGTCTTCCAAAACTCATTTAACTGAAAGGAACTGTCTCATAAATAACTAAAATTACCTTATTACGAGTTTTGCAATCTCTTAAAGGCACATATGACAAGTGCTGCAGTATAATAAGGTATATTACGTAAAACACACTATTTGGTGTTCACTATACCATACTGTAGTCTAGTAAAAAACATGGCTAAATTGCAGAATTGTATAGGGCATGGCAAAGTGCAAAGATCAGATTTGAATGCCTTGTGAAATCTAGCAATAAAATCTGCACTACCAGCAAAAATGTGTAAAGCTGGTGACAAGAACCCCTTTGAAGCATGGCACTTGCAGATTTGTGTTGTTGCAAATAATTGCTTTGTAGTCCACAAAATCTGCAAGTCCCATAATTAACGTAAAATGCTTAAAACAGAGTAAAAGATACAGCATTCATTTTGCATATTTTTCAGGAAATAAAATCTACCAAGTTACCTATATTAAAATTTGTGACCCCTCCAAACAATTCAATAATGTTGGGGGGAATGCAGCAAATGTTGCACTTTAAAATGTTAACTCTTTAAACTGTTTTTACAGAGTTTGGGGACCATAAATTATTATTAAATTGGGGGGGCAATTAAATTCACATTAGGACTACATTTTTACAAAATAAAAACAGTATAATGCTAAGATAACCCTAATGGGCTTAAACGGAGGAACTAAATTAGCATTTTGCTCTGGCCTGTTCATAAATAAGGTCAGTTCAGTTCAGCAATTACCCAATAAAGTGTTAGAACATGAAAATGTGCTGTTGCCATTTTTGAACCTACTGCCACATCTTCAAACAACATGAAAATTACTAAAGCACTACTTGGAGTCATGACAGTAGAAATGTTTGGGTCTTGCCAACTGGCATTATTTGTGTTAATTTGCTAATTACCCATGACACTGCATGGGGATTGCACACTTTTCATCTCAGCCCGTGACATAATATAATCATATGGTTTATGGCAACATAAAAAAAATCCTAAACATAGACAGTAATTAAAGATCCAGCAGCTCTTCTCCCTGAGGCCTAATTTAGACCGTATACCAAAAGTATTTAAAATATCAGTTTAGTCTTCCAGTAAGAAAGATCGGAGACCTGGAGTTTTCTCTGTGTCATACTTTCATGTCTCACCAAACACAGATTTGGACTTTTCAACCAGAACTGAGAGTCTTATAGAAGGAAAAAAAAGATCTACACTTGTTTGTCAAGGATAACTATCTTCGTGAGGCTTCCAATTTTGTGTGTGTGTGTGTGTGTGTGTGTGTTGGGGGGGGGACAAATCTCCTCTACTTTGCAGGGAAATGTTTTATAAGTAAATATGGCATCAGGATTATCTCTGCTGTTTCTTTCCACATGTAACATTGCTGCACCCCATGTTCTTGATGATTTTGAGGCTGAAATATACTCTGCTTCTATATTAATACTAATATATAATTAGAGAAGCATAGGTAGTAGCTAATAAATAAACTAACCAAAGTGACTAGGACACAACTATTTGTTTCTCTTTCTGTTGAAATCAGTGCCAATGGAAAATCATGTACACAAATGCTCACAGCCTGGGAAATAAGATCCCAGACCTGCAGGCAATAATGTCAGAGGCTAAACTGGACATAGTAGCAATTAGTGAGACGTGGTTTACCAGTAACCACACTTGGGAGACTTCAGTACCTGGCTATGTATTGTTCAGAAGAGACCGAGGTGCAAAAAGGGGGGGAGGAGTGGCTCTGTATGTTAATGAAAATATCAAAGCTACAGAAATTCAGAATACACATAGGAGCCAGAAGAACTGTGGGTCACCCTGGAAACAGGAAATGGGACAGCCATAAGAACTGGGGTTGTCTACAGGCCCCCAGACCAGAGGAGGACATAGACACATTACTGTTAGAAGATATACAAAACATGACAGCTAAAGGGGAGGTTCTGATAATAGGAGACTTCAACATGCCGGATACAGATTGGTCAATACCAGCAGGAACATCTGCCAGAACTAGACTCATAGTGGATTCCTGCAGGGGAGGGCCTCAAACAACTGGTACAGCAACCCACAAGAGACAGGGCTATCCTAGATCTAGTACTGACTAACAAAGAAGGGATCACAGATCTCCAGGTAGAAGGTCACCTGGGGCCAGTGACCATCACATGGTATGGTTCAATTTGGTTACTACATCTAAATCATCCCATTCCAAGGCAAAATATGGGACTTCAGAGGAGTTGACTTTGATAAGATGGCCAACAGAGTTAAGCTAGCCCTGGCAAAAAGAAACACAGGTGAGGGGGTACAGGCAAAGTGGGCAAGCATTAAGGATGCAATACTTGAAGCAACATCCCATTGTGTTAGACAGAAAAGGAAGTGCAAAAGAAGAAGGAAACCACTTTGGTTCTCAAATACAGTAGCAGAAAAGGTCAGAGCCAAAAGGCTGGCCTTCAGGAAATATAAGGAAACACAGCGGGATGAAGATAGGGAGGCATACCAAACTGCCCTAAGGGAAGCAGGTAAGGCAGTAAGGCAGGCAAAGTCCCAAACTGAGGAAACACTAGCACGAACAGTAAAAGAAGGTGACAAGACTTTCTATAGATACATTAGTGAAAGGAGAAAGTCCAGAGGGGTATTGCAAGCTTAATGAAGAAAGGAGCATGTGAGAGGAGGACCCTGTAAAGGCATCTATCCTAAATAGATACTTTGTTCAGTATTTACTGAAGAGAAGGTAGGGCAGGGCCCACAGCTCAGCATCATGGACACAGGGGAGGGAGGTGAGCACTAGTCCTTCACAAAAGAAAGGTCATACAAGAGCTTAAGCTCAGGGTGGATAAGGCAATGGGACCTGATGGCATACATCCCAGGGTACTTAAGGAGCTAAAGGAGGAACTAGCAGAACCATTAGCAGAATTGTTTAGTGAGTCTCTGAGCACAGGAGAGGTCCCAGAAGACTGGAGAAGGGTTTATGTGATCCCGCTCCACAAGAGTGGTAGCAGGAGGAGGCAGGGAACTACAGACCAGTCAGTCTGACCTCAGTAGTGGGCAAGATTATGGAGACTCCTTAAGGAAAGGATAGTGCAACACCTGGAATCCATAGGGCACAGGATCCAAGACAGCATGGGTTTACAAAGGAAGGTCCTGTCAAACTAATCTCATAGATTTCTTTGACTGGGTAACCAGAGTGGTGGACCAAGGGGGAGCAGTTGATGTCGCCTACCTTGACTTCAGCAAAGCTTTCAACACTGTTCCACATAGAAGATTGATAAATAAGCTGGGTAGGCTCGGGTGGTCAGAAGTTAGTCAGCTGGGTGGCAAACTGGTTGATGGGCAGAAAACAGAGAGTGGTGGTAAATGGTATACAGTCAGAAGAGATGCAAGTCACAAGTGGGGTACCTCAGGATCAGTCCTGGGGCCAGTCCTCTTCAACATCTTCATTAGTGACCTTGCAGATGGACTAGAGGGTAAGGCTTGTCTGTTTGCAGATGACACCAAGATCTGCAACAGAGTAGATGATCCAGATGGGGTGGGCAGAATGAGAAGAGATCTGGATAAACTAGCAGAATGGTCAGAAGAGTGGCAACTGGGATTTAATGCAAAGAAGTGCAAAATCATGCACATAGGAAGCGAAACCTGAAGCCACCTATAGGCTGGGAGGAGTTGCTAGCAGTCACAAAGGAAGAAGGAGACTTGGGCATCATCATCACTGATGACCTAAAATCATCCAAGCAGACCTCTAAAGCAGTAGGTAAGGCTAGGGGGTGTTAGGGTGTATTAGTAGGAATATCACAAGGTCGTAGGGAGGTAATAATCCTCTGTACAAGACTACTAGTTAGGCCCATCTGGAGTACTGCATGCAGTATTGGGCCACACCTTCACAAGGACATTAACCAAATTGAGGCAGTCCAGAGAAGGGCAACCAAAATGGTGCAGGGACTGCATCAGAAGACATATGAGGACAGATTAACGGAGCTCAATATGTATACCCTTGAGCAAAGGAGGGAGAGAGGTGATATGATCGAGGCATTCAAACACCTTAAGGGCATAAACAAGGTGAAAGAGTCTAACATGTTTAAATATAAGAAAAATAACAGGACAAGAGGACACAGCATGAGATTAGAGGGAGGCCGATTAAGGGGGAATGTGAGGAAATTCTTTTTCACTGAGAGGGTGGTGGATTCATGGAATGGCTTATCACAAGAAGTGGTGGCTATGAATACAGTGCAGGGCTTCAAACAGGCATGGGATAGGCATAAGGGAGCAATACAAATGACTATGAATAGATAGGCCACTGACAGAGCAAAGGCCAATGGCACATTTATAAGGTAGAAAAAGAAATGGGCAGACTGGATGGGCCTTTCGGTCCTTATCTGCCATCAACTTCTATGTTTCTATGTTTCATTGCTCTATAGCAGCAAAATAGGTGTGTCTGTGTGTGTGTTTGTGTGTGTGTGTTTAGTTTTTACATTAATATTTATTGTGTTCTCCATGTAATTACAGTGGTGCTAGAGGCACCTTTTTCATGTAAACCTATGATACAAAATGCATATAAATGTATACATAACACAATAATATTTATGAAATTATTCTTTCAAGAAGGCAGTTCAAATATTGTTTTTAATTGGTTCAGGTGCATGGGAGGTTTAATTATACAAAAGTCTCTTTACCCCTAAAAATCCTACTGTATTCTACCATTGTCCAAATTAACTCACGGTTTGCCTCAAAGCATAACAGAAAAGGGAAAAAGCCAAGAAAAGAGGCTGAAGGTGGGTCATGTGTCCAAGTAGAACTAATGGAATATCAACTGAATTTGGTAGGTGATGCACATGAAGCTGGAACTTGGAGTGTCTTTGGTCAGCTTTGAATATGAGCTCAAAATGGGAGCCATGTATCCTGAAAAAAGCAACCATTGCCTTCCACTGTGTGAAAGACTTTCTCAAAGTAAAAGGCAGTAAAAGTATTAATAGATGATAAAGATCCGATATGGCATAGGAAAGTGTGTATGTGTGTGCGTGTATGCTAATCACAGAATCACAGAAGTTTGGCAGCAGAAAAGGACCCTGTTGGTCCATCTAGTTTGCCCTTGTTTTTCCTCCCTCTAGGTAGACTTTGTACCGCAGTACTTACACCTCAATTGCTTGTCTCCCCCCTCACATTTATCTCTGCCCCCTTTTTCTCCTTCAGGGTATCTATCCTTCCCTCTCTTGTTTAACTATTTAATTAGTTTAATTAGTATTTTGGAAAGACCTTTGAGCGTGAGCTCTTTTACAAAGGTTCCATGTCAGGATGGACAGTATGACAATACACATATTCAGTGGTTACAGAGGCCTGATCATTAGGCATTAAAGCGCGATTGCATGACAATTAGACAAACAGGAGAAAAACTAAACAAAACAAAAAAAAAACTGAGCAGTTGTAATTGAATACTAAGCTATTTCTAATCAGCTGCCCCAGGTAGCACACCCTTGGAAACCTCCAAATCCGTTGATAGACTATGGCAGAGTAACTGCATAGGGTTTAACGCTATCCCAGATGGCGAGAGGCTGGGTGACAGTGAAACAAGGGGATTGGGTTTGAAACCAACCGAGAGAGCGAGAGGTGGGGGATAGCGAAATGGGAGGGGGGCTGTGATGGGGGGAGCAGCTCCAGAGGGCTTTGTCGAGTATGGTGTGTGTGTGGAGGGGGGTTGTGAGGGGCAGTACCAAGTGCATTTAAAGAGGACTGATAGCTTACTTAAGCCCTTGGCTAGGCTGGAATGGAGGCAGGGTTCTCAAGGTAGCCCTGCTGGGTGTTACCTTGGGGGTAGGCCTGTCTATCAAGTGTGGCCTGTTTAAACTCATGTATTTATCCCATGCACTTTTGAATCCCCCCACTGTTGATGCTTCAGCCACTCACTTCAGTAGCCTATTCCAGGGACCAACCACCCTCTCAGTGAAGTAATGCACCCTCTTATTCCCTCTGAATTGACCATCCTCCAATTTCAAGCTGTGCCCCCTAGTTCTGGGATTGTACTTTCTCTTAAAGACATTACCTTCCCTCAACTTTTTAATTCCCTTCAGGTATTTAAAAGTTTCAGTCGTATCTCCCCTCTCTCTCCTGGTTTCCAATGGATATAGGTCAAGCTCCTCCATCCTCTCCTCATACGTCCTCTGATGCATACCATGTACCATCTTGGTCAATCTTCTTTGCACTCTCTCTACCCTATCAATGTCCCTCTGTAGGTTTGGTCTCCAGAACTGTACCCCATATTCTAGGTGCGGTCAGACCATTGATCTATATAAGGGCACTATCACTTCCCTTCTCCTGCTTGTGATATCCCTCCCTATGTATGCCATCATACTGCTTGCCTTTCCAACCGCACTGTTGCACTGGCTGGATACTTTCAGGTTGTCTGAAATAATAATCCCCAGATCCTTCTTCCTCTAGTGTGTGTGTGCATGCACGCTATTGTATGTGGGTGTGGGTGTGCGTGTGTATGTGTTCAGTATGACACTCAGTCTCTTGTCACAAAATTTTGGGGCACTGACACTTAAAATGTTGAAAAATGGGTGCGCTGTTGAGCTGTCAAGCAAGATGGCCACTTAACTACTCAACTGCACCTGCTTTGGCTTAACCTTGAAGCATCCTTTATTATTGTAACTGTTCAGGAGTAAATGTCCCCAGTTCACATTTTCTTACTGCTGGCAACATGCCAGTTGTGATATTTTTTATTTTACTCTCCGAAAAAGTGTGCCTGTGTCAAGTATTCATTTGAATTCTACAAGACATCTAACCTTCTCCTGCTCAGTCATGACAGCCACTTCCAGCACCTGAATGCCTATACTCATCGATATAGCAAACCTCCTGAAGACTTTGGTCACCAACGTAGCCACGAAAAAAGTCTCCCTTAATTCAATGAAGGAGCATATCCAGTCCCTTATAGACTGTGTTGATATGGCTGAACTGTATGTGGTTGATGCTGAAGACTCTAATGAGAGACTCAGAGGAGCCTGGATAAACAAAAACACCAAATACATCAGCTGTGGGAGTGTGCAGAGGACCAAAAACATCACACCTTCAGAAATAATTTCTAGATCCTGGAAAAGCCTGAGGGGGTGGAGGGCTCTTCAATGGAGGTGTTTTTACAGAACTTTCTGCCAAAACTACTAGCTGCAACCTGGCAAGGCCCTATGAAAGTTGAAAGAGCCCATTGCACAAAAGGCCCTCCATTCCAGCCACCCATCCATCACCCATCATTGCCTACTTTCTCCAGTACTCTACCAAGAAAATACTGATACACTTGATCAGAGCAAAAGGATACCTGAGCTGGAGGGGATCACAGATAGCACCGTACTGGGACTTCTTGGCAGAGGTCATCAAGAGGAGGAAGGCCTTTACCCCCTCCCTGAACTGCCCTCTGACAGGTTGACTTTGATCATTAGTTTAGGGGTTACATAGATACATAGGGGTTTAGGGGCTTTACCAGTGTTGGTATCATGAGAAATGGGCAAGAATACATCTTTACACACCTTCAGGAAGCATGGCCCTTCTTTATCCATCCCATCATTGGTCTGTTCTTGTGATACAGACTACAATCCACAGGCAGCACCAGAGTGATAAGATGAAACTGAGTGCACCAAGTAAAAGTTCTCACCAAAATCAGGAGCTGCACATGCCACAGACTTCCAGTACTCCAGACGGACTGCAGCTGGTGGACAACATGGCAGACAAAACATCTGATTAAGTGTGGACCATGTAGAACAAATGAAGAGGAAAATCCAACACAAAACAGAGAGGCACAAGTGGACAAAAATCAGAAGCCTCAAAGAGGTACTGGGATTGGTACCATACTACATTTCCCCACACACTCCTTCTCATTCTCTTCTGTCTCCTCCACAGATACTCTAAATGCCCTCCTTACCATCAACGCCCTCAAAAGGATCTTCCCTAGATGACCTTGACCCTAAACTCCTCTGTCTCTGAGCCCCGACCATTGCCTACCCCCTCTTCTTAATCTTAAATCTCCCCTTTTTAGCCTCCAATGTCCCTTCCACATGGAAGCATGCAGTGGTCCTCCCCCTACCTAAAGGTGGAGACCCCATATCCCCTGGCAACTATCACCCCATCTCGCAAATCTCCCTACCCTAGACAAACTACAAGAACATCTAGTCCTCTCTCAACTCACCTCCTTTCTATCTGATACCTCTTTCTTCACCCCGTTCCAATCTGATTTCAGGAAAAACTACTCTACCACCACCTCTCTACTTTGGCTCACTGACTCCAACCTCTCCGGGATGGACAGTGGCCAAATCACCTCAACCATTTTTGTTGACCTTGCCAAGGCTTTTGACACTGTTTCCCACTCCCTTCTCCTTGGTTCCCTCTCATCTTCTGGTCTAACCCCTTCAGCCACTAACTGGTTTAAGGCCTACCTTACTGGTAGGACCCAATCAGTTAAGATTGCAGATGACATCTCACCACCCCTCCTGATCTGCACTGGTGTCCCTCAGGGATCTGTGCTTAGTCCCCTTCTATTCTCCATCTTCCTTAACAACCTGCCATCTGTCTGCTCCCCCTCCTCCGCCATTCACATGTACACTGATGATACTGTCCTGTATGCATCTGGCTCGTGCCCAGCTGAGGTTACATCCAGCCTGCAGCATGACTTCAACAAGGTCCAACTCTGGTTTGCAAACCATCAATTATTCCTCAATGCCAAGAAGACAGTCTCCATGACCTTTGGCAGAAGGCAGAGACTCTCTAAGATTCCCTTCCTGCCCACTTTCTGCACTCTTCATGGAACTTTACTTGAGGACACCTTGTCCTTCAGATACCTTGGGGTTTGGTTAGACCAACACCTCAACTTCTCCAAACACATTGATCTCATTCAGAAAAAATTGTGCCCCAAGCTCGGCGCCTTGTTCAGGAACCACAGTTGCATCCCTCCTGTGGCTAGACATGAGCTTGTCCAGAAGATGATCCTCCCCATTTTTGTCTACTGCAACGTAGTCTATGGTGCCACTCCTAGGTCTTCTCTGACCAGACTGAACACTCTTTTTAACTCTTTCTGCCACTTTGCCCTTGATGCTCCATCTCGCACCCACTACTGTGATCGCTATCAAGCCCTTTCCTTCCCCTCCCTTACAAATAGAAGCCTCTCACACTGTGCTAAATTCACCACTAAACACTGGCTGGGTGAACTCCCTTTCTACCTCTCCCTCTCATTTATAACATCCCCATCTCCTTCCCACTCTCTCAGATCTACTGACACTCATGCACTAACTGTCCCCTGCTGCTCCACCCTCTCCAGCGAGTCTGGGTACTCTCACCATTTCCCTAAAATATGGAACTCTTTACAGCCCCAAATCCAGCATTCCTGCTCCCTCTATTTCATCAACACTGCCCTCTCCAACTATCTTGTACCTAACAGTTCCTGTTATGACCTGCCTTAATTTCATTCATCTGCTCCTTACAGTTATTCTCCATTAGAATTTACCCAAGGCCTCTATCGACTCTACTGCCTCTACTAACTCTAGCCCCTCCTAGGTGCTAGTTCTCATTCCTTTCTCCCTTCCCCTACTCTCTCCCCCTTTTCCCCCCTAGTCTTCACACTCCCCTTGCAGGGTTCTCAGCATCCTTAAGGGGTCCTATAGTGCCTATGCTTACCATCTTTTCTTCCTCCATCTACCTATCCTTGGCCTTCCAGGTCCCCCTTGCAGGGTCCCCAGAAGCCTGGTGGGTTCCTTGGATCAGGCCTCATCCCCTCCCAGGTGTTATTTCTCATTCTCTCCCTCTCACTATCGATCTATAATTACAACACCTAACCGAAGGAGGGTTTATAATTGCCTGAATGTCCCTGCCCCCTTGCCGGGTTCATCGCATCCTGAAGGGTTCTCTTTTTGGGTCAGTACATATTTTCCCTCCTAGGTGTTAATCACCCTTTCTGTCTCTCCCTCTCTAATCCCTTCTCCAGTCCCCTGTCCTCTTGCAGGGTTTCTGCATCCAGAAGGGGTCTCTCTGGGCATGACTGCACTATCTGTCATCTCATCCTCGCTCTCCTTCACCCCTTATTTCATGACAGCACTTGTTCACTTATTACCATTGTACTTATTAATTGTTTTCACAAATTACATATGTATGCAACACAGTTTTTAACAACTGCCTTAATTAATTGTATACTATGTTGATCTTTGTAACTTGAATGTAAAATGTCTCATCCTTATTGTACCCCTTCCCCCCAGGTTGCACCGGGAGATGAGCAACCTGTTGCTCAGTGTGCCTTCCTGGTGAAACATTTCAATAAATAAATAAATACTAGGGCAGCCATGACCCTTCAGACCAATCCACTGTCTTGTCCCCACCCTCTGACAAAAAATCTTGGGACAAGCTCGGGGTGAACAATCACATCTTTGGCTGAGACCAGCCTGGGCACCCATTGGTATACTCCTGCACACCAACAGCTGCAGCCATGCTCCTTGGCCTGCATTACAGGAAACAACTTAGACATGGAGACCACCATAGTGAACAATCCTTCCCTGCTCCCACCACTAGCAGCCTTGCAAAGACAATACCTGATAACAGATGCAGCAGAAGTGAACTTTATGTAATACAATGTATGTTTCAAACTGTGGTCTTTTACCAATTACATGGGTAAAAGTAGTCCTCCTTTTTTAATTTCTTAACAGAGTGGATCACCCCCTCCCTCACATCTAACCCCACTGGCTAATATGGCTGCACAGAGAGCTCCATCTTGCATTTCATCCATGTGGATGCATGCCTTTTCTACACTGTGAACATAATGCATCCCAGCCGCCATTTCTCCACTGGATGTCTACCCACTGTCAGACCTCTGAAAAAAAAAGACAAACAATTGTTCCCCAGCTCAGCTCCTGTGAAAAGAAAGGAGGGAAGGAAGGAAGTAAGGAAGGAAGGAAGAAAGAAAGAAAGAAAGAAAGAAAGAAAGAAAGAAAGAAAGAAAGAAAGAAAGAAAGAAAGAGAGAGAGCACTGTGGTTTACTTTGGTGGTGTTATCTGATCCTAAGCACTATTCTGTTCTTAGGTTATAAGAAATAATCCTATTTTTTATACCAGGCAAATGTATTTTTTTATACAGGGTTGGCAATTGTACATTGGGGAGGGGGACCAATAGACTACCAGGGAAATACATGTTTTTTTATACAAGGACAGCAATCAGACATTGAGAGGGGGGGAGGGACCATAGACTGAAGTGAGCCGGGGATTATTGGTGGTGGTTTATTATTTGTTAGGATGAAGTAGAGTTCTAGAGTTCTAGAGAGAGATGGATAGGGAGGTTATCGTTATTGTTTAGACCAAGTGAAGTGTGCCAAACAAGAATATCAGACTCTTCACATCCATCCACTTAGATAGTAAGGCAGTTCTTTTCCTTTTTGGCTACATGATGTAATTCTTCACCAAAATGGAGAAGCAGGATGCACAATTCAAGAAAAGGAACTTGTTTATTGGCAACTGATCATAGGGTAGGGATACAAGAGATGGACAATCATACATACACAAACTACTGCTTTACCATAGGCAGAATTATATTTCACTATAGGCAAGACTATATTTCACTATAGGCAAGAGGAATAATCAGCTGTAACAGCTACACTGTAAAAGCATCTTATATCTATTTCCCTACCTCCCTATAAGCGGGAAACTCTGCAACATAAAATACCAGATGGATCAATGGACTGTAACAGCTACGCTGTAAAAGCATCTTTCCTATATTCAGATATCTACTTCCACCTCAAGGTGCACCTCTCCTTAAACCTAGGTTTTAAAGATACAGCCGCTCTAATACTACAAGAAGAGTCTATGCGGCATATAGTTGCCAGTTGGTGCACGTAAGTTTTCTCTGTCAATGAAAGAAATGAAGAACTACTCCACTGCCTTTCCAGTGAAGTGCAGAACCTTTGTGGGAATACTAAGGATGCACAGAGGATTTAACAGACCATGGGTTCTCAGCCACACCCCACCTCTCTAGGGTTGCCGGAAAGGAACACAAGTTCTGGCTGCAGTCCACTTCTGGACTGCCTGGAAAGAAGAAGCAATGCAAACCACCTGGCCACAATCCACTTCTGGATTGCCAACTGAAGAGATGCAGAAGAAGAAGAACCAACAGTCCGCTTCTGGACTGAAGATGCACTCTGGACTGATGAACACACTGGGTCGGGAGAATTGAAATCTCTGGACCACTCTTGGACCCCAGGCAAGCACTCCCTCTGGACTGAAGACACACACTGACTGACGCACTCACTGGATCAGGATCCCTGAACCACTCTTGGACTCCAGACAACAACTTTCTCTGGGCGTCGAAGTGCGTTGGTCTTCTAAGTTCCAAGGCTGGATGAACCAAGGCACTCGCCAAAACAATAAATCGTATATCGAACTGCGACCAAACTTGGAGTCCACGGCCGGACGAGCCAGGGCACACTAAAAACAACAAACTGAACATCACTCGGAGAACTGACACTGATGGGTGAAAACAAGAAACGGACGTCAGACTTCTGCACTGGGCTAAGCCATACTGGGAAATTGTAAGAGGAAAATAACAAATGGGACGATGCAACTTCCAGGCGACAGTGATATGGCTCTTTGTGGATTGGCTGTTGTCTGCTTCTGGATGCACTAGAGAATGATTTTGGAAGGATAGGTGAAGACTGACAGGATTGCACCGGGGTGAAGTGACTCCGAAGACAGCTGAAGACTGATTTAGATGATTATCCAGCACTGAAATGCTGGCACAAAGCAATGCAAGACAGTTCTGACACTCAATAATGTTCATAGAATGAATAATAATGCAGGAAAATGCAAACAGAGTCTTAATTTCTTCTGTAGTGGTCAATAAATATACAGTCTCAGTGTCCAGACTACAGCAAATATACAGGCAATTTATTGTACTGATTCAACCCTAGCTCTGGTGGACCTAACTATAACTGGGGTCCCTTTAGCTAAATCAGGTTCTCCTGTTACTGTGGAAACACTACACTGGGGAACAGGCTGTCTGGAAGGCTATACAAAATGTTGGTGACTGAGCCCGTTTAACACTGGGGGGCTAATGTGGCTAGTTAGGCTCCTATTAAACCTGGGGTCACTTCTATCACTGGGTCCCTATCACACCTGTGCACCTAAATAGCTAGCTATGGATCCTGGGCCTTGTGTTGCCCTAACTTTATTACTATTGGGCCTAGTGCATCCACTTGGCTGGGCCTCGTGCCCTTAGTGCCACTGGGCTGGCTTTCCCTAACTTGCTAGGCCGGAGCTGACCTTTACTACTGCTGGGTTGGCTTGCCCTAACTTGCTAGGTCTGGTGCCTTACTTGCTACTAGGGCCTTGTTTGCCCTAACTTGCTTGGCCTGGCACCTTACTTACTACTAGGACCTGGTGCCCTTCTTAAACTGGGCCTAGTGCCCTTCATTTTACTGTGGGCCTGGTGCCCTCTTTTACACTTGGCCTGGTGCCCTACATTTTACTGTGAGCCTGGTGCCCTTCTTAAACTGTGGGCCTGGTGCCCTCTGAAATGGGTCGAACATTGCCCTTTTAAACCCAGGAGGCAGGGCCCCTTTTATTCTTCAGCTCTCTGAGAGCTGTCACTCGATCTCTCTGCCCTTCCTTAAACTCCACCCCAATAAATATTCAAAATGCCTTTACTTGGCCTTGCTAGATAGCCCCTCCTGTGAGTGTTTCTCACTCCCGCCCCTCCCAAATATGAAATTAAGGATCCTGTGACCCGGTTCCCCTGTGGTGCTCAGCCACTCCTCCAGGCGCCTAGCGCTAAAGATATATTAAAAACAACACAGTCTTTATTTCTTCGGGTGGACAGCATGAATCATGTGCTGCCACTGACTCACCACTCCGTTGGCTGCTCTGGTGCAGATCATGAGGTAAACGGAAAGTGGGAGGTGTTCTGGCAGTGGGAGGGAACCAATCAGGCAGCAGGGAGGATGGCAGGGGACCTTGGACAGCTGACAGCTTACGGGTGCAATGCGGCTGTTCTCTGCCACCAAAGAGGGACTGGAATTACTTTTAAAATTAAATGAGGGGACAAAAATAAAAAAAACACAGGGCTCACAGCCCAAAACAGCCAAACTGTAGGGGTTTCTTTCTTTGTGGCGCCCCAATGGCACCACCGACTGCGTCACACAGCAGCAGAAGGGATCTTCAGGCACTGGAGGCAGAGCAGGCATGCAGGCAAGTTCTATGGGATGGCTTCAATCCAAGGTAAGCCCTTTACCTGTCCCCTTGACTTGCTGCATCCTCTCTCCTCAACAAGTGCCCAGGAACTGCCCAAACTGTTAAATCTTTTTGAAAACCAGGCTTCTGGTTCCAGAATGGTTGGGGTAGAATGCTGTACATGAGCAGCTCAGCACAGCATTCCATCCAAGGCATTGTTGCTGCAGCTGCAATAAAATTTATTTTTTTTACTTACAGTGTGCACAGAGCACCTTACCGTGTAACTGGGGACTACTGGGGGACCTCTGACTTTGGCATATTACAAGACTTCCAGGGAAATATATATTTTTTTATATGTGGACAGTTATCAGACATCGAGGGAAGGGGAGGGACCACTAGACTACCAAGGAATTCTTTTTTACACAGTGGGATGGCGATTGGAGAATGGGGTGAGGGGACAATTAGACTACCAGGGAATTATTTTTTACACAATGGGATGGCAATTGGAGCACACAGTGGTGGAAGGGGGCAAAATTCTACCTGGGAAGTCATTGCTTCACAAATTAAAAAAAGGAATCCTTTTCCACTGTTCTTTTTTCACAATTTGCAGAAAAAGAAAATCTTTTTTCGCAAATTGTGAAACAGGATCCTTTTTTTATTTCTTTTTTTTCAATATGTGAAAAAGGATTTTGGCATTAAAAAAAACACATTTTCAGGTGATTTATCAAAAAACTAACAGCAGAATCTGATAGAATGGGTCAGAACACATGTTGGTTACTTCAGAAAACATTATTATTTTCTGATTTTTAACTTTGTTTGATTAGCTAAGAAAAAACAAGATGGCATGAAGAAAGGTTCCCCATTTGCAACACAGGATTACCCATTTGCAACAAAGATTCCTTTTTTGAGTGGTACATCTAACTTTCTCTTTGAAAAAAATTGGAAACTTTAAAATTAATAACTTTTGAATGGAATAATATTTTTTCAACACATCTTCAGTTAGAGCGTTGCTGGCGGAAGTTTACCCTTGATGCCAACCACCTTAGACTGATAGACCATTATCAAGTCTATCAAAGTATAATCTCCAGTAAGAAGGCAGAGTTCCTGTCCAGAGAGATTGTAGCTGCTCAGAATCGACCAGTTCAGCTTTTTCGTACTGTGGACAGACTGTGCAACCCAGCATGTCTACAAGTACAGAAAGCTTTTTCGCAATTAGAGTGCGATGAAATTGCTCGATTCTTTACTAATAAACGGGACTCCAGCTGGCACACTCTATGGGCCTTGCTATTGATCAGTACGAGGTCAATACGCCTTGACTGTCTTGGAGTACCTTTACCCATTTGGAGTTCATGGATGTCATGCCGATTATCCAGTGTGTGCACCCTACATGCTGTAGTTTGTATCCTGGACCAACTTCCCTAATTTTGGGATGTATTGATGTTATTGGTCCAGTCCTAGCACAGATAGTCTGGTGCTCCCTGGAGTCTGGAGAGTTTTCTAGCTCTCTGAAAGAGGTGGTGGTGACACCTTTCTTGAAGAAAGCTTCCCTGGACCCAGACTGCCATGCAAACTACAGACCTATCTCTAACCTTCCTTTTATAGGGAAGGTGATTGAGAAAGTAGTGGCTGCACAACTGGAAAACCATTTGATCATCCAAGACATCTATGAACCACTCCAATCTGGTTTTTGCAAGAGACACAGTACCGAGACAGCACTGGTTTGGGTGATCAATGATCTTCTGATGGCTAGAAATTGGAAGAACTGTTCCATCGTGGTTCTTTTAGCTCTCTCTTCAGCATTTGACACTGTGGACCATGAGGTGTTGTTGTGCCATCTGAGGTTCATCTGTGGACTGTTGGGAACAGTCCTCAGGTGGTTTACATCGTTCCTCATGGGTAGAACACAGAGAGTGGTTTCTGGGGTTTGTTCCTCTGGTCCTACTTCTCTGTCGTGTGGGGTACCTCAGGGCTCTGTTCTTTCACCCATGTTGTTTGCGGTGTACGTGCTACCCCTCAGAGACATTATAAGAAGGTATGGGCTAAGGTTTCACTGCTATGTTGCTGATGATACCCAGCTCTACCTTCCTTTCACGCCCGACCAGAATGGAACTGTCTCAGCTTTTAATAACTGACTGAAAGAAATCCAGGTTTGAATGGATTCCAGATGGCTAAAGTTGAACTCAGATAAAACTGAGGTGTTGGTTGTGGATCCAGGTTGTCAGCTAGGGGAGGTCAGGGGAAAGTATGCCTTTGGGAATTTTTCTGGGTGGCATTTCACTCCTGACCTCTGAACAGGTGCGTAACCTGGGGGTAATTTTTGACAAAGGGCTGACCTTGCATTCGCAGGTGTCAGCTGTCATCAAAACTTCCTTTTACTATCTTAGGAATATCGCCAGGATTAAGCATTTGGTTCCGTCCGAAGACCTTCCTACTTTGATCCAGGCCTTTGTCTCCTCACGCTTAGATTATTGCAACTCCCTCAACCTAGGACTTCCTGGGGTAGAAATCCGCAGCTTGCAGCTGGTGTAGAATGCAGTGGCCCGGCTCTTGGTGGGATCTTTGCGATCCTGTCATATTTCACCGGTGATGTGCGTACTGCACTGGCTGCCAGTACAGTGGCGGATCACCTTTAAAGTTGGTCTGCTGACTTTTAAAACCATACATGGACTGGGCCCGGATTACCTGAAAGAGCTCCTGGTTCCCTACCGCCCTAGATGATCACTCCGCTCAGCCAGCGAGGGGTTGCTAGAGATTCCAATGGTATGTTTAAAATCTTCAGTGGCGAGAACTTTTGAGGTTGCAGCCCCTACCCTTTAGAATTCTCTACCCCTTCAGATTCAGGAGTGCACAACTGTGGAGGGATTCAAGCAATCATTAAAAACATATTTATGGCATCAAGCTTTTAACAACTGAGTCTCTTGTTTTAGTTTATGGATATCTGTATGATTTTATTGAAGTTTGTTATATTGTATATTGTCATTCTTGTTTTAAAATATGAGGCGCCTTGGCTTTGGATAAGGCATCATACAAATAAATTTTATTATTATTATTATTCAAAAGGCACATCATGACCCAAGACCTTTCTACTCTAAAAAGTTCCAACCAAAATCCCAAGCCATTTTCATGCAGCAGTGTGACAAAGAATTTTACAAAAAATGGTAATTTTCACATTTTTTGAGACTGTGTATCTCTGCACTCACACATCTGACCAGAACGAAACTTGCCACATCATGCGATCCTCAGTCCCTGATGGCGCATGCAACATTTCATGCAAATTAGTTTAAAGGTTGCAAAGTTATTAAAGTGCATATGTTTTTGTTTAACATAGAAGTGAAGGTTGAATCCTAACTATAGGGGCACAGCCACACTCCTATTTTATATATATATATATTATGGTAGCACGGTAGTGCTACCATAGTTAGAGTTGAGGAGCCATTTCCATGTTAAACCCAAAATTTTGTACCTTAATAACTTTGCAACCGTTTGATAGATTTGCCTGAAATTTGGAATGTATGATCAAGACCCATAGGCCTTGGGATCTGCCAAGTTTTGTACTGATCGAATATACGATTGCGGAGTTATTAAGCGTGATCTGTGCGTGCATTTATGCTTTTCTGGAATTCTATGGTCACATGGCCAGGTCAGACGTGTTTTGACCAGCCCAAAATCGCTAGGAACGTGCAGGCGGGTCCCTATGCCTTTCAAGACGGTGAAAAATATTAAACGGTTCAAAAGTTATTCAAAAACAGTTTCCATTATAAGTCAAAGGAAAAAGTTAACAAAAGTTCGACAGTGTCGCAAATGCATTTTTACTTTCGCAAATGGGCCTGTTACTTTCGCAAATCTGCCATTTTGTTTTCAGTTGGTGATCAGAAAAATGGTTGGCATTTAAATTTGAGACACTCTAGCAACGTAATTCTTCTTGTATTTAGCTATTCGGGCCCTGAGGATGCTTGCCATGTCTTTATTTTGTGGTAAAACACCCCAGAAATATGTTTTTCAAATTTCTGGAAAAAGTTCTTTCTCAAATTACTTTCGTGCTCACGAAAGTGTCGAACTTTTTTGTGACTTTATGAGCCGACAGTAATTTTCTAGTCTGTGGGAAAATGACAGCAATTCTTTGGCACTCACTGCAAAATAACCGTTGGGAGTTTTGGGCTGAAATTTGGAGGAAGCATGGCCGACATCTCACAGATGTGCCTTTCAGTGTTGTATTGAAAAAATATTACATGGTGGCAAAGTTATGGCACTCAAAGTTGACAGTTTTTCCCATAGGATAACATTACGGTGCCCAGCATTACAGGAATCCTTTGGCACCCTGCTGCAAAATAACGGTTTGGTCTTTTCCTGAAATTTGAGGAAGACAGCCAACAGTACACAGATGTGCCTTTCAGTAGTTTGGTGAAAAATATCACATGGCGGCAAAGTTACGCACTCCAAAATTGACAGTTTTTCCATAGGATAACATTACTGGCGCCACACTTAACAGAAATCATTTGGAGCCCTGTTGCAAAATAACGTTTTGGTCTTTTTTCCTGAAATTTGGAGGGAAGACAGCCAACAGCCCACAGATGTGCCTTTCAGTAGTTTGGTGAAAAAACATTACAGGGAGGCAAAGTTATGGTGCTCGAACTTTTCTTTTTCCCATAGGATAACATTACAGCGTTCGCGCTTTCAGGGCCCGTATCTTGGAAACTATGCGAGATCACGGACTTTAATCGGAAAATTTCTTAGCCCCTACTGGGGCTAAGGTTTGATTAGCCAGGACAGTTGTAAATAATATGACTTTTAAATTTTTTTCCTACGTCATACGGTTCCTGAGATATAATGTATTTAGTATTCCAAGATCTCATTTTCTGCACCGATACTCATTATTTTGCATACATTATTTGTACTCACTGTCTTTCTCAATGCAGGTTTTGGGGAAAACCAGCCTGTGCGCTTACATTACTGTTACTGTTGCCCTTTCTGCTTGCGGATCCGTACCCGTTTCACTTACCATTGACGTCTGCACCACCATGTGCGTTATCCTTTGCGTTTTCATTTGCGCTTGCGTTTCTGTTATTTTTTGCCATTTCTGTCTACAGTACTGTTTATCTTACTGTTTCACTTTACATCACCATGCCCATTGACATTTCTGTTTGCAGACACCATGTTACTATGTGACAACACATCACGTGGCAGACCATTCCCGTCTACTCCACCATGTGCGTTACCCTTTCTGTTCTCATTCGTGCTTGTGTTACCATGTGCGCCACTGTTAGCATTTCTGTTTGTGTTGCTGTCCCTGTTAGTATGCCTTCGGGCCCCGCGCTCCTGCCGCTGCATTACATTCACTATTTTTCGTAATCATTCTCAAAAAGAAGGGAAATTAGAGGCAAAAAACTCCATTTAATGCATTAGTTAGGGTTGTTCCACAGCGACAAAATAGGGAAATTCGCTGCTAGGGTTGAAAACCCCCTTGGACCCCCACCCACCCCCTAACCGGCATTGGGGATTCGCATTGGGATCGTGGGTCCTAACTCTCACCCATTCCTATACTTCTGCTGCTTTACACATGTCATGGGGTGAAAGTTGGGCTGGCCAGTCTGTCACATACCAATCTGGGTGAAAATGGCGAAGGTCAAAGAGTTTCAACAACAGCAGTCTCACCTCGTGGGGTTCTCACTTTGCAGTGTGAGTTTTGCCCTCTAATATATATATCACATACATACACACGCACACATATGTACACACACACATATATACATACTAAATACAACAGAAGTGAAATGCCCACCCTGAGGCTGCTCCAGTATGCGGACGCCCGCTCAATCGGTGTGTTTGGTGTAAAAAACTAATTCAAAACCCTGGACAAAAGAACTAAATGCTCTAGCCTTAACCTTAAGGACTTTTAAGGACTTTAATTGCTTTTACTGTCGGCACAGGCTTGTAGATAGTTTTTGCCAGTTAAATTAACTTGTATGCTTAAATGATTTAATTGCTTTCTGTGGGTCCCTTAACAAAAGATATCATACTGCTCTGCTGTTAGAACATTTATTTGCCTGCTAAATTAATTCATATGCTTAAGTGATTTAAGTGCTTTCTGAGGGTCCCTTAACAAAAATCTTACATACTGCTCAGCTGTAGAACATACGTAACTACAAGTTAAAGGTGTTAGCATAGTATTACCAGGCTGCCTGATTGGTGTTGCTCCTCCCTCTCTGTCAGCTATAAAGTGTCTTCTCCTTTCTTTCACAGTCGGGGATGCGGGTCACAAGGGCAAGCAGGTTGAAATAGCCCTCCCCAACCACCAAGTGCATCGAAGGACGCCCCCTGCCGAAGCTGCTCCACAGGTACGGACGCTCCACTGAATCGGAGTGTGTTTCTGGCCCCGCCACCACCACCACCACCCTTGGTGAGCTCCTTGCTTTATAGCGATCTCTCACGTGACTTCCAGAACCTATCAGCCCACTCTCCCATTTGCAGCTTATCAGCTGCTACCACTAGTGGCCGCTATACCTCTGCTAAAGCACTTTCTCCACATATTCTACCAATTATGATGCTTTTTCTACCCCTGTTATGTTTCTCACTTGCCCCACTGACATCCCTTCCCCCAACTGACCTCCCAAAAAAGGGAACTACCCTGCTTATGACCCCCTGCCTCATCTCCCAACCCTACTATGCTAACTCTCACCAACAGCAAGCCCACGCTAAAGTGCACAACTGGGCCATTAGTGCTACCATCCTGCCCCCTCTTTTCTCCCAGGTTATACTGCCCTCTGCACCCCAGCCCTCCACTGCCCTCCACCTGGAGCCTCAGATCCCACCCCTACCACCAGGCCAAAATACCTCTGGCATAAATCCAAACAGTATATCATACTGCTACTCCTCCTGGCCGGGGATGTTGAGGCTAACCCTGGACCCACCACCCCAAACGTTCACACCCCGTATTCGTTCCCTAAAGGTCTCAGGCTCCTGCATCTTAACACCTGCAGCTTACTAAACAAAATAACTGTGCTGCAACCAATTGCCTTATTCCATCGCCCTGACATCCTGATCATATCCAAAACCTGGCTAAAGCCTCATCACACCGATGCTGAAGTATCCATCCCTGGCTACTCAATCATCAGACATGATCGACCAGGGAAAAAGAGAGTCAGTGGAACAGCCATGTACATCTCCTCTAGGCTGCAGTTTACCATGGTGCAAATTCCCTCACTTCCAGCCCACTCCTGCGTACCACCCCGGTCTACGTTGAAGATACCTACTGCCCCCCTGGCACCCCCCTACCGGACATCGTAGCTTACCTGGACACTCTAAAGTCCTTAAACATGGGTGGCGAGCTTCACACCATTGGTGATTTTAACCACAACTGGCTAGCCAAAGATAAGGCCCACCTCAAGACCAAGATCAAGGCTCTAAATCTCACACAACTAATTGAAGACCCCACCCGGCTAAACCACAAAACACAAAATCACTCACTCCTGGACTGGATCCTTTCCTCCCACACCCACAGGATCCTACATACAGGCTTGCTCATAGACACCCTAAGGGACCACCACATGATCTTCTTGATCAGAAAAGTGCACAGGCCCACTGCCCCACCCCAAGATACTGCACACAAGGCCATATAATTCCCTGGACCTAGCATCACTCGTGCAAGACCTAGGAAGCGTAGACTGGTTCTTCATCCCAGTGGCCACATCTATTAACACTGCATTTGAAACTTTCAAGGCCAGATTTCTGAAAGTATGGGACTACCATGCCCCCCTGCGCACAAAAAGGGTCAGAGGCGCCCACCTTCCCTGGATCACCGCTGATATCATCAGCCAATGCCACTCCAGGGACCATGCATGGAAAGCCCACAAGAAACTGGGCACCCAGGTATCCTTCCAAAGCTACAGTGCCCTCTTCAATTCCTGCACTAAACTCATTCGCCAGGCAAAAAATAACTATTTCCTATCGTCTTTCAGTGCAAACCTTAACCACCCAACAAACTTTTGGAAATCTTTCAAATCCCTTTTCTCCCCCCTACCCAGCCGCCACCACCAACACTGTCAGTACAGGGCACTTCCATCACTGATCCCTGCGAGGTTGCCGCTGCTTTCAATACCTACTTCTCCAGTTGTGCTGACTCGCTCCTATCGGCCCTCCAGCACCCACCCACTCCAGGTCCCCCCCCACCAAGAGCACTCCTACCAACAGTACAGTTTCTCCTTTCACCCTGTATCCCCAGCAGAAGTACTCAAATCTCTATGATCCCTGAACCATAACAAAGGTAAACGCCCTATGGCCCTGGATGCCAAGATGTTATACCTGTCCACTCCAGTCATAGCCACCCCACTAGCCACTGTATTCAACCTCTCCTTCTTACTGGGCAAATTACCAACCGAATGGAAACAGACTACCATCATACCCCTCCCAAAAGGGGGTGACCCCTCCTCCCCGGGTAATTATTGTCCCATCTCCCTACTTCCGATTCTAGAAAAACTACAGGAATGTCTTGTCCTCGCCCAACTCTCTCCCTATCTGGACGCCTCCTCCTTCTTCACTCCATACCAATGCGGTTTTCGCAAATCACACTTAACTATCACCTCCCTACTAAGAATCACTGATGACATACTCACCGGCATGGACAAAGACCACATCACCTCTGCCATCTTTATAGACTTAGCCAAGGCTTTCGACACCGTCTCCCATACTCTGCTCCTCTATAAACTAACAGAAGCCGGTCTTCAAACCAGCCTCCACCTGGTTACACGACTACCTGGTGGGCAGACACCAGGCTGTAAAAGTCACCTCACACATCTCCAGTCCCCTACCAGTTACTGCCAGCATCCCCCAAGGCTCAGTCTTGGGCCCACTGCTCTTCTCCATATTCTTAAATGACCTCCCATCAGCCTGTCTTTACTTATCCATCCAAATGTATGCGGATGACACAGTGCTGTACACCACAGGCCCTTCCACAAGTGAGGTGGCAAATCTACTACAGTAGGATTTCAATGCCATCCAGGACTGGTTCTGGTCAAACCAACTATTCCTAAACCCTAAGAAAACTATGTTGGTAACTTTCAGCTCACAGCAAAGACTCTCCAGCCAAGCTCCTGGCCCCCCTTTCCAAACCCTGGACAGGACCCTCCTGGAAGCATGCACCAGCTTCAGATACTTAGGTGTCTAGCTCAATCAGCACCTTGATTTTGCCAATCATATTGATTTCATACATAAGAAACTAATCCTGAAACTCGGCACCCTATATAGGAACAAAAGCTGCCTGCCCTTTCCTGCCAGAAAAGCTATTGTTCAAAAGATGATCCTTCCAATATTCGACTATGGTGACATAGTCTATACTACTGGTCCCTCCTGTGCCTTGGCCAGCCTTGACACCCTTTACCACTATTTCTGTTGCTTTATCCTTGACTGCCCACAAACAACCCACCACTGCACCTTATACAGCTCCCTAGCTGTGCTGTCATAGAAAGACCACAGACTAACCCACTGTGCTAGGTCCGCAGCCAAATTTTAGTTCCATAACCTTCCCCTCTACCTGGTCTCTACCTCTCCCCACAACTTCCCCCTGCTTACTCCCTCAGAAGCACGGACCCCAGGCTCCTCCACATCCCCTTCATGTGCACAACCAAAGGACATGCAGCTTTCAAATTCTGTATCCCCCAGTTGTGGTACACCTTGCCAGCCAATATAAGACACTCATCCAACCCCAGCCACCTCAATCCCCTACTCAGCACCCTCTTCTCCTCCAGCTGCTCATGCTTTAGCTAGTGCCCAATATGTAATTGTATTTTTGTGTTCTTAGATGGGTTTCTCTGTAATGTTTCCTGTATCTATCTGCTGATTGTCTGTATGGCGGATGGACCCCTCACTATATTGTTTTAACTATTGTACCTTGTGATTGTGCTATTGTCTTTGGGACTTGTCCCCCAGGTCGCATCTGGAATCGAGCAACACTGCTCAGTATGCCTTCCTGGTTAAACTCGTAAATAAATAAATAAATACATGTTAAGATAAAAGTGTTTTATTGTCTGGCTGCTTTTACTTACAGGAGACATAGAAATGAATCCTTGTTCTTCTAGTCTTATTTCAAGGCATCAAATGTATGGTCTAAAAATGTTGCATTTAAATACTCGTGGTTTGATACGTAAATTAGCTGAGGGTGAGCCTACTTGTTTGACTTATAGTCCTGATGTAACTGACATTTCAGAGATTATGTTTACACCGTCTGTTCCTGATGGGTTATGTACTATTTGAGGCTACAAATTTTCTAGGATTGATCATAAGGGATGTAAAAATGGTGGTGGAATTGCAATTTATTTTAAGGAACATTTGTATGTGATTAATAACAGTGACCAATTAAAAACTTTGAAAATTGGGTTCTTGTTCTTGTGCTTTTGGGTGGGTGTAAGCATGTCATTTTAGGGTGCTTGTATAATCCACCTTCATGTGGTTTGTCAGGTTCAATAGATTTTGAGATATCTCAGCACTCTTTACAAACTATATAATGATGTATTTTATGGTGACGTAAACTTAAATTGATTGCAGGCTTCTGGGATGTGTTTTGAATCTTTATTACAATCATACAATTTAGTTTACCTCATCAGAGAACTTACTTCATTAAATTCATTTTGTCCAAATCATTCTCATTTTGATTGGGTTGTTACTGATCAGCAAAGTAAAATTCTTCTTTCAGGTGTTCTTGAGTCAATGAGTGATCATTTGGCCACCTATACATCCTCACTTCTGCACCACCAACAATTCTGTTTCATGTTATTCAAACTTATAGTTTTAAAACTGTTGCTTTTCTTGCATTCACTTCTGATTTGTCTAATATAGATTAGTCTTTTATTTATTCCATTCCTAATGCTGATTTTGCCCTTGATTTGTTTTCTTCAGCACTGATTTCTATCCAGGATAAGTTTTTTCCTAAGGTTACCAAAAGAATTTGTGAGATCATTAACGAATGGTTCTCTGATCATATTAAACATTAGATAAAATTGCATAAGCAGGCTTGGGAAGCTAATAAATGGTTCCACATCAACTGAGCTAAAAATTTTACAGCGTAGTTAAAAAACAGAGTCAGTAAAATGCTTCAAGTCACCACTGCGCCTCTGAAAACCAGCTAAAGTAAAAACAACATAAAAGAAAAAACCTTGCACATCCTCTTCTGTGAAAACTAACTCACTTCTCTCACAGATGTAATATTCTAACAGCATGGACCACCACTCATGTGAAATTTACCCTCAGGCAGCACTGGATCCTCTGTGCAACTCTGACACTGCATGGTTCCAGCACCTCAGAAAGACACAGTCTCACAGGAATGCTATTTTGCACACCTCGCTCTTCCATTTTTCAACATAAAAACTATCTTCACCACAATCCTTTGTTCCACACAGAATTGACATGATACTGCCCTTCAGATAATATATTGTTCAACTGTCATTGTGCAAGAAATAAAGTTACTTATTTAATTAGCTCAACTAAAAAGGAGTTTTATAATAAATAATTTGATCTAAATTGGTCTGGCACATTTACAATGATGTTCATTCACTATTAACCCCTAAATCATGAAGTCCAGTTGAAAACCTTACTGTTAATGGCACTGAGATTACTGACCCCACTAAAACTGCAAATTCCTTAAATGATAGTTTCCTGAGCTCTCTTTTTTACAGTACCAGCTCGTCTCTTACAAATCTTATTGTTTTACTTAATGATTCTTCTTTCATTAATCAACCTATTGTCTATTTTAAAAAGGTATCCAACTTTGAAATTTTAAGGTTAATTTCTTCAATTTCTGATAAGGAGAGTGACTGCGTGCAGGATCTCAATGGTGTTTTCTAAGGTTAATTGCCCCTTATATCGTTACCTCACTGTGTTTCATTTTAAATTTTTCTTTGACCACTCAGCAATTCCCAACAAGTTGGAAAGGTGCTAGAACTGTGCCAGTGCCTAAGAAGGTGAATGCTGTTTAGGTGGATGAATTTAGATGTACAGTATTTTATACCTAAATCCCATTAGTAAGCAGCTGTAGAAAAATTACCATTTACATTACCTTTTCCATTTTCTTTTCCGCTTGCATTTGCGTTACCATTTGCGTTACTCTTTCCTTTTGTGTCACCATTGGCATTACTGTTTCTGCTTGTGTTTGCATTACCATTACCGATTCAGTTACCATTTGAATGTGCATTTCTGTTACCGTTACTGTTCTTGTTACTGTTACTCTTATTGTTAACGTTGGTGTAACTGTTAGCATTAACATTCCGATTAGGATTACCATTACCGTTGCCTTTACTGTTACTGTTAGTGTTACCATTATTGTTAGCATTACCATTACTGTTATGGTTATTACACACAAATGGAAAACATGTTGGGAGGGCAGGGCCCAAAGGGCCCCATGCTCCCACCACCACCACATACCATTCACTATTTATAGTGCACGTTCTCTAAAAGAAGGGAAATTCACGGCAAAAAAAAATCCATTTAATGCATCTGTTAGGGTTGTTCCACAGTGACAAATGTGAGGAAATTCAGTGTTAGGGTTGCCACACCTTGCACCCCACCCCCACCAACGGCCATCAGGATGTGCATTGGGGTCGTTGGGCCTAACTCTTTCTCCATTCTTCTATACTGCACCACCTCAGCTTATTTACACATGGAATGAGGTGAGAGTTAGGGCCGATGACCCCAACACACACCCCGATGCCTGTTGGTGGGTGTGGGGTACAAGGGGTGGCAACCCTAACACCGAATTTCCTGACATTTGTTGCTGTGAAACAACCCTAACTGATGAATTAAATTGAGTTTTTTGCCATAAAAAAAAAAAAATATATATATATATATATATACACACACACAGACACACACTATACATACACATTATACAGGCACAGTCGAGCCTGTATATTAGGACTCAACAGTCACTTCTATGTTAAATCCCCAAATTGTAAACTTTAATAACTTCACAACCATTTGCCTGATTCACATGAAATGTGGCATGCTTTTTTGGGGACCAAAGATCTCGTAATGTGGCAAGTTTCATTCTAGTCTATTGTATGGATGCAGAGATAGCCAGTGTCAAAAAATCTGAAAATTACCACTTTTTGTCAAATTCTTCATCACAGCACTACATAAAAAATGGCTTTGGAGTTTTGATCTGAAATTTTCAGGGTATATAGGCCTTGGGTCACAGATGTGCCTGTTGAAGGTTTGATTAAAATATATTAATCAGTTCAAAAGTTATTAAATATCAAAGTTTCCCATTTTTTCCTATAGGAAAAGTTAGATATGCCATGCAGAAGTGTTCCTCTTTCATGAAAAAATATTTATTTCACACTTTGTGCTTTAATAACTTCATAGCCTTTCTTTCAATTTGCATGATATTTGGCATGCACCCTCAGAGACTAAAGGTCTTTTGATTTGGTAAGTATGATTCTAGTTGGAATGCAGATCTGGAGATATGGAGTCCCAAAATGTGTACATCACTGATTGTTGTCAAATTCTTTCTTCCTGTGTATGTTAAATGTAATAATTTGTGCTTTAATAACTTTGCAACCGTTCCGGAGATATACACGCAATTTGGAATTTCCTATGGTAAATTAGAGATCTAATGAATTTCCAAGTTTTATTTCAGTTGGACGTAAGGGTGTGGAGATATAGAGTCCCAAAATGTGTAAATCATCATTTTTTGGTCAAAATCTTTCTTCACTTCTATGTTAAATTGAACATTTTGTGCTTTAATAACTTAGCAACCATTTAGGCGATTCACATGAAATTTGGCATACCACATTAGGGACTAAGGATCTCTTGATATGGCATGTTGCATTTTAATTGTTTGTACAGGTGTAGAGATAGAGTCTCAAAATGTGTAAATGATAGTTTTTTGTCAAATTCTTTGATTTCTATGTTAAACTGAAACTTTTGTGTTTTAATAACTTTGCAACCATTCAAGCAATTTGGATAAAATTTGGCATGCACTATCAGGGACCAATAATCTGTTGATTTGGAAAGCTTTTTTCCAGTTGCATGTGCAAGTGTGGAAATATGGTGTGTCAAACTGTGTAAATTACCATTTTTCTCAAATTCGTTTGTCATGCTTCTGTGCAAAAATGGCTTGAGGCTTTGGTCTGAAATTCTCAGGTTATATAGGTCTTGGGTCACAGATCTGCCTTTTGAATGTTTGGTGAACACATCTTAATCTATTCAAAAGTTATTAAATTTAAAAGTTTTCCATGATTTCCAAATGGAAAAGTTAGATGTGCCTTGCAAAATAGGCTTTCTCGATCACAAAACAGGATTCTTGTTTTATGAAACAGAATTCTTGTTTCGTGAAACAGGATTCTTGATCACAATTTGTGAGAAAAGAAATGTTATATTGCTGTTTCTTTGTCACCTCATAGCAATGAAGCGGTTTGGAATTTTGGGCTGAAATATTCAGGGTAGAAAGGGCTTGCTCCATAGATGTGACTTGCTGGGTTTGTGAAAATATATCACTTTGGCATGGAGTTCTGCGGATTTGAATTTTGGTTGATTTCCCAAGGGATAACATTGTACTGGGAGGTTTACAGAGCAGTTTCTTTGTCACTATGGTGTTAAGAAATGGTTTTCAATTTTGCTCTGAAATGTTCAGTGTACTAAAGGCTTCCCGCACAAATATGCTTTTTACTGGTTTGGTGAAAATATATAACTTTGCTCTGGAGTTCTGCAACTTTACAATTTGCTCAATTTCTTATAGGATAATATTCTACTGAAAGGTTTACACAAATGTTTCTTTGTCACTTAATACATCTGAGTGCAGTGCCCAGAGTGCCCTGCACTCCCACACAAAAATACAGATGCTATTAAGGACACATACATGGATGGGAATACAGGACTCAGAGGGCCCTGCACTGTCACACACAAATATGGATACTATTAAGGAGTAATGTATGGATCACAGTGCAGGGCCCAGAGGTCAGTGTACTACCAAAGAGAAATATGGACACTACTAGAGACTGATGGATGGATGGATAGCAGTGCAGGGCCTAGAGGGTCCTGCGTTCCCACACATAAATATGCAGGGGAGTATGAGTGCTGGGAGCACAGGACCCTGTGCTCCCACAGGGAAATAAGAATGCAATTGCACTGTCTTAAAAAAATATGGAGGGTTAAGGGAAATGTGTACATTGAGGAAAGCTTAGGAGGGGGACTTGCCCCCTCCACTTTGTGTGGCTTGATGCACAGAGTAACATATATGTTTGACACTTAACTCCCAGTAGTTTAGGAATTACAGTAGGGTTAGAATTAGTGTTATAATTAAGGGAAATGTATATATTTAGGAAAGGGTAGGAGGGAGACTTTGACCCATCCAGTCTATGGGGCTCAACCCAAAGAGTAACATAAATTTAGGTTTACACTTAACTCCCAGTGATTTAGAAATGATGGGTAAAAAAATCTGGCTTCAGGCTTTTAGGGAATAACTCTGTCAATTTTCAAGGGTGTCATCTAAAGCTTGGTGAGCTTATAGTCCACAAGGAGTTATACCTGTGTATAATGTTTTGTGAAGATCAACCTTGAATTCTGTATCTGGCTCCATGTTAAAATTTGGTGGAAATATTGGGGTGCTGTGGGTAACTTGTGATGACTGTCCTTGGTATGATGTGTTGATGCTGTAGTACTCATTGAGTTCTTTCATTTCTTCATGTTACAGTTAACTCCAAATATTGAGAGAACTATGGCCTGTGAAAGTTCTAATATTATTCTACAGAAATTCTTGCATTCACTCAGGTTTGGGTAAGGGTTAGGCTATATATCTGTTGGAGTTTATGGAAGGCACATATCTGATATTGTTCAGGGTGTTGAGGTACACCTTCTGTTGTGTGTACCCCCCCCCAATTAAATATAACTTGTTTAAGAGTTAGGTTAAGGTTAGGTTATATATCTGTTGGAGTTAATTGTGGGCACATGTGTGATATTGTTCAGGGTGCCAAGGTACACTATCTGTCATGTGTACCCCCATTTAATCTTACTTGCACTGGAGTTAGCATTAAGGTTCAGGTGTGGATTTGGTTATATGTCTGTTGGAGTTAAGGGGGGGCACATATCTGATATTTTCAGGGTGCCGAGGTACACCTTCTGGCATGTGTGCCCCCCACTAAATATTTCTTGTTGCAGGGTTAGGGTTAGAGATAGCTGTCCAGGTGAGTGTTGCAAAGATGTTTGTGACTTAGGATATGAATACTAGTAATGACTGATGCATGGATGGGGAGCACAGGGCCCAGAGGGCCCTGCTTTACAGAGAAAAATATGGATACTACTAGGGACTAATGCATGGATAGCAGCACAGGTCCTCAATGGGCCTGTGTTCCCACACACAAATATGCAGAGTAGTAAGGAGTGATGGGGGACCCAGCACTCCCACAGAGAAATGAGGATATAATTACAATCTCTTGAAAAAACTGTGGAGGGTTGGGAGTGCAGGGCCAAAGAGCAAATAAGCCTTTGAATATATTTTTTCAAAAAGTAAGGAAATTCTCTGCAAAAAATTTCATAAATACAGCACTAGGGTTCCTTATGATTATACTTTCTCAAAAAGTAGGGAAATTATCTGCAAAAAAACCTAGTTAATGGACCATTACCATTAGGGTTCCAGTGTCAAAAATAGGGAAATTACATCTTAGGGTTCCAAACCCAAAGACCACACCTCCACCCTTGGTTTCCAACCCTAACACCCCCCCCCCACCCTGCATGCAGGAACAGGTGTGAGGGGTGTGCTTTGGGGTTGCAAACCCTAATACTGTCCCCATTCTCTTATTCTGAACCCATTGTAGCTTATTTATTCTTGGAATGGGGTGAGCATTTGACTTTTCAGCCACAAGGCACACTTCTCACACCTGTTCCTGCATGCAGGATGGGGGTGGAGTGCTAGGGTTGGAAACAAAGGGTGGGGGTGGTTTCTTTGGGTTGGGAAACCTAAGATCTCATTTCCCTACTTTTGACACTGGAACCCTAATGGTCCATTAACAAAGTTTTTTTGCAGAGGCTATATCTCTGTCTGTATGTCTGTCTGTCCATCCATTTTTCCATCCATCTGTCCATCCATTCATCCATCCATCTATCTATCTATCTATCTATCTATCTATCTATCTATCTATCTATCTGGCAAAAGAGAGAGGGAGAGAGAAAGAGAGGGAGATGAAGTTTTCTTTAAATGTATCTATAATAAAAAATGGAATATCATAAAAGTGACCATTTGCTAATCTCCACAGAAAATAACAAAGGTTTTGACTTAGATTAGAGATTTTATTTCTGTAAGTACAGTAAACTTAGCTTTGACTAAGCTGACACCAACTCAAAAGCAATTGACTCACATGTCTGTTAGCTACATCAGTGGGAAAATGAATACTTTTATGGGGGAAACCTCTGTATAAATGTGGGTTGATATTGATCTCAGCTGGGTCTTGGTCTGAGACCGCAAGTAAATATTTTACCGTTGTATAACTGAGCCATTATATTTAACAAGCTAATTATAAGTGTTATGCAGCTATTTCCTTTTGTAGAAACAGAGGACAGTGCATACAAGCAAAACCAATTAGACAGCTGTAGTTTACGGACAGGGAGTGCCCTCAAGCCACTTTCTAATGAACCCCCCAGTAGATAGGTCATATTTCTAAACAGGATTGGAGTAGGTCAGAGTTATGACAACAGGTGACAATAAATCAAAACATTGCTCTCACTTTTATGAAAGTAACTTTCTGCACACCAGGGACTCTTTTTAACCCAAAACAGACACAAATCTGTGCATTAAACTACATGTTTGCCATGCCTTTGTCTCATGCTAAACATGGTTTAAATTAAGGTAGATTATACTAAGTAGACTTACTACTGCAATTTAGTCATCTGCTTAGTGTTTTGAATTTCCCACAAGGTAGTTGTGGCTGTTCAAAATGTACATTAATTAGGAAAAGTACTCAAGTAGCTGCTTGATATACTGATGAACCGTGTAACTACTGTACGTGCAAAATGAAAAGTTTAATCTACTTTCCTGACCATTTATGACACTTTTTTGTTTGTTTATTAAGTACTGCTGTACCATGTAAAAGACTTTTGAGAAATAGTTCAATTTTTATTCACTGCTGCATCTGACTGTAGGGTCGTACTCAAATCGAATAATGTATTTGGAGCAACTATGTACTATTCCAGAAATGTGTGCTTGCCTGCACAGAGTTCATGTTATGAAAGGCGACTTCATAATCTCAGCTTCCAGAAAGTAATGATGGATCATGTGTCAGGCTGTTGTCACTCAGCCTTATGTTGGCTATATGAAAGATCTAACATTGTGTGAAATACTGTTTTATTTCTGTTACAGATTGCCTTATAATGCAACCTGATGATGCCATCACCAGGGGTTCACTGTAAATGAGATGCTGGAAACCTGGAACATTTTTCTTGTAAATGAAATCAAAGAAAACATATTGACAGGATTTTGCCATGTGTGTAACATTTCTTTGTTTTACAAGATTCATTTTTTTGCCCAGGGATAGTCCAAGTGAAATGTTTGTTTTTTTTCCAATTATTTAACCAGGTGAGACACACTAAGCTGAAAGCTTTTTTACAGGTGCAAGCTGGGAGCACAAGGAAGTTAAATAACTTGCTCAGGGTCAGACAGTATGCAAGTAGGGACTGTGGGATTCAAACCCAGGTCTTCGGATTTGTAGCTCAGAGCTTTAAACCACTGCGCCATACTGCCTCCAATTCAGCTGGCTGTATTATGTGGTCCTAAAAGTAACCCATTATGCTGCTGGAAAGACTATAAAACAAGAAGGTGAAGTGATTTCCTCAAGGTCAAACACTAAGCTTGGAGCTATGGTGTTATTTGAATCAAGAATTACCTAATTTACAGTTCTATGCTCTGACACATGCCAAAATGTTCTTCCTTGTTTTTTATATCAGACTGACATGTTACCTGTATTTTTTGTTCTATTGTGGTAGTCGGTAGCTAGGTATGTACATTGGAAATTTTTTTAGATGTTAAAATAAACAGTGGTGGCTCCAAGAATTAAGATTGACTGGAGCAAAATCATGGTCTGCTAACCCTGATATGGTGCATGAAGTAACTAAACTTAATTTTGGCAGCACAACAAGAGAGTGCAACCAGCTTGCATGCAGCAGGCTCCGGCACTCAGCAGCAAAGCTGCCAGGTAGCACATGCAGAGACAGAAATTTTTTCATGCTTGCACTTCTTTGTACTTTGCCTCATGTCATGCCCACCCAGCCACTCTGGAGCTGTCAGTAGAAAACACACACACACACACACACACACACACACACACACACACACACACACACACACACATATGCCAAGAAAGCCCTTGACCCCAAAGGTGAACTGATAAAGCATTGGCATTCCTTGAAAGTGTAGAAACCTGGCACTTTTGATAACAGTAAAGTTGATCCAAAGGGACTTGATTTCCCTTCAGTACTTCAATGCCAAGATGTGTTTCTTTTTTAAAAAGGAGCATACACTGACCATGTCCAAGTTGTTGGCAAACCACATGACCAGCAGTCAATGAGTGACCATGAAGACTGAGAACTCCATATGCTGCATATGTCTCTGTATTATTTCCATCTCTCTCTCTCTTGTTAAGGATCTAGCTCCTGAAAGCAATCCCTTTCTTGTAAAAAAGTGTAATAGTGGGGATAGACATCCAGACAGCACAATGGGCCCAATAGTGGTTATTAGCTCATTCCTCCTGCCCTGATTCCTCATTCAGAATAAAATCTTCCACATGTGGTATCATACCCCATGAGTCTTCATGCCTTAGGATTTATGGACCATGATAAGTTTTAGATGTGGAACTCTCCTGGGGCTGATTTACTGCATGTCTTGTGGAACTGCCCATTGGTTCAGGGCTTTTGTTCCCAAATCCATAAGTGTTGTGCCTTCATCCTTATACCCTCAATCCCATTTCTCCATCAGTTTTATCTTATAGGCCTGCCGCCTACCTCCATCTCTATAGCATAACCATCTACATTGGCTAACGACAGCTAGCACAGGAGCCAAAAGACTAACATTGTAATGATGGAGAATGATTGACGTCTGCTCTGCAAATCAATGGCTATTAGCAGTCTGTAATCTGGTCTCCCTGGATAGGATGTTGCATGTTGCAAGGAAAAGCCTACCTAAATATCAAAAGGTATGGGACCTTTTCCTTTCCTCTCAGTTTTCTCTCCGTGACCTCTCCAAAGTATCCCCCTAAAGGGCCTACTCCCCGGTGTGACCCCACCCTTTTGTGATACATATGCATGCATGACTACTTCTGTGACACATACGTATGCATAGCTATGTAGCTCAAGGCCAGTATTATTACACTCACTAGGGGGCCATAGCCAAAATAACTATGCTGTGGAATATTTCTATGGCTGCATGTATCTATCTTGAGATTGTACCCAAACACTCCATTCACACCTAATGTTGTTATGCAATAACAGCAAGCTCTGCATTCTTTGTTCATGCAGTACTATTGTCTTTTGTGTGCTTTTTGTTTTGTGTTGTGAAAAATGTTTCAATAAAAATTATTAACTGCAAAATAAGTGTGATACTGATTTGTGATTACAAAAAGTTAGAAATCATCAGAAACCATCCTGTTAGCTACAACATTTGCCTGTAGTTTCAAGAAGTCAGGCCGGTGAAATTGTTTTCTGCTGTTGAGGAGAGATGAGTGCAGCGTGAGCCTTTATCTGCAGCCCTTGTACTAATGCAGAGTGAATTTAGCAGACTAGGAAAGGTGCATGGGGAATTATAAATGCATGAATTGACAACTTTTTTTAATGACTGCTGGTGGTACAGGGCACAATAATCAATTTTTTATTCATTTTTCACCTGTGTGTATGCCTCGCAGTCAGTGAGTGAGTGAAAAGTATAGTAGGCTGCTGTGTGAAACACTAGATCTCTCAGTGGGGTACTAGAAGGGTCTGTCAGTGGGGTCAGAGAGTGGCCTAGTGGTATCACCAGGGGTGTCACTACACAAATCATGTGGTACTGCAGCATCTGCATGCGCTGTGCATGTCTGTCATGTGGGCATCTAAGAATCATCCAGTATTGTAAGTCTTCATAGTTATTAGCACCCGGTGGTGACTGCATCGTGCCACCATCTGTCATGTGTGTCGTCAATTCATGCAGAAAATATGAGGAAATGAACATGATGAGAAAAGGATGCAGGGGAGGATATGAGCAAATAAAGGATCCATCTTGCTAGTTCCACAAAGCAGTGGTAGTGGTGGAAAATGAGCTAATCATGGTGGGACTGGGATTGTAAGTCATAGCTGAGGGGCTGTGAGGAAAAGGGCTGGGCACATGATGGTGTAGTATAAGAAGCCATGTTTCATCAATCCCCATAATTACACTGGTTCCACTCCCAGTACAAACAGCCTTCCCGGGTGGTTATCTAGTACATCTGCTGTGAATTTATCATGAGCAATCTAGAAGCACACTGTTTTCCCCCCTTCCTCCTTCAAGTCTTTTCAGTTCCAAAAGTTATTGTATCACAAAGTATTGCAACCACCTCTAGGTCAGATTGCATAAAAGGAAGTCATACTTGCCATTAAAATGTATTTCATGCTTTTATTCAAGTTCATTTCAGTCCTCCTTAGGTGTCCAAAATCAGTACAAGAGTCTACTTAAACTCACATTAACAGAATATGTATCTCTATATCTGCATTATATCTACTTGGAAAAAAAATATAAGAACTGTAGAGACTTATATAGAGCCAATAAATAGCAACCATTAAATTATTCAATGATTAATTACATCATATATTGATGCATAGGCTCGATAACCTAATAGCTGAGTATCAAATGTTATACTCTGAAGAAAGGGTGGTTACTAGCGGGGTACCACAGGGTTCAGAACTGGGACTAGTCCTCTTTAATGTTTTTTATAGGAGATATTGCAGAGAGGCTGGAAGAAAAAGTATGCCTCTTTGCAGATGACACTAAGATCTGCAACAGAGTTGATACACAAGGAGGGGCGGAAAGGATGAGAAGGGACTTGGCAAGGTTGGAGGAATGGTCAAAAGTATGGCAGCTTAGATTCAATGCAAAGAAGTGCAAAGTAATGCACCTGAGAAACAAAAACCCAGAGGAAGAGTACTCAGTGGGGTGGGGGGAGGTATTAACAACAACAAAAATGGAAAGGGACCTGGGGATAGTCATATTGGACAACCTTAAGGTAGGCAAGCAATGTGAGAAGGCAGTAAGGAGGACTGGAGGGATACTGGGATGCATAGTGGGGGGCATCACCAGTAGAAAACAGGAAGTTGGGATCCCTCTGTACAGACAGTTGGTGAAACTCCATCTGGAATACTGCACGCAGTTCTGGAGACCCCATCTCCACAAAGACATAGACAGAATTGAGGCAGTCCAGAGGAGGGCAGCTAAAATAGTGCAGGGTCTGCAACAAAAGTCATATGAAAAGAGACTAAAAGAGCGAAATATGTATACTCTTGAGGGAAGGAGGGAGAGGAGGGACATAATAGAAACTTTCAAGTACCTCAAGTGAATAAACAAAGTCCAAGAGGGGTGCATCTTTCAGAAAAAGAGATGTGCAAGAACAAGGGGGCACAATTTGGAGATAGAGGGGGGATGGCTCAGGGGCAATGTGATGAAGTATTTTTTCATGGAGAGGATGGTGGATACATGAAACCACCTTCCTGAGGAGGTCATGGGGTCAAAAACAGTGGGGGAATTCAAGAATGCATGGGACAGACATAGGGCAATTATAGTGGGGGGCAGGAGGAAGAAGGTTGTTGATTAATCAGAATCTGCAGCTTATTCAGTAAGTATGGAAATGAGCACACCAGGTGGACCAAATGGTCCTTATCTGCCGTCAGTCTATGTTTCTATATTTCTATATGCATACAGTAATGGTCTTCTAGTTTAAATATATGAATCAGTCCGTAATAGGCTCAGTTTTTGAAAGCCCCATTAGATCGTCATATGGTATGCCACATCGCCGCCTGTGGCAAACCTTGGCTTGTCAGGGACCCAGCACCTGATTTTACAAACAGAAGTCCAGAAGTAAAAGTACTCCAATAAAACACAGACCAAAGATATTCAACTAGATTGTTGATTTATTATGCCACAGGGGGAGTCCCTAGTGCCTCTGCAACAAGCCTTCAAGGGGGCATAAACCAAAGTGAAAAAAACTACACCTTTTATACAATCAAGAGTGCGTGACATCATAATAGGAGGTGACCCAACATCCATGAATTAAAGCAGTCACGTGGAAAAATACACTTCTTCCATACAAACAAGCTTTTCTAAACAATCTTTTAAAAAAAAACACATCACTACTCATAACTTATGTAATGTACAAATTAGTAGAAAATGACCCCAACATTTCAAAGCAGGAAAAAAGGCCTGATTTAAAGAAGCAAAATATCGAGAAAGCCTTAACAATGAAGTGTTTTAAACTAATTTATACATGCGTGGGATCTCCTAAAAAAAGGGATAAACCAGCACAATATTTATATTATTATTATTACAATAAATTAAATATCTTATCCAGATATCTCACAAAAATCAATTCAAAGAAGAAAGATTTCGTAATTAACCGAATAAATTTTGAATGGGCTTGAACTAAACATGTTTAAATAACATATATTGTATCAATGAGTAGTCGATCTCCATATTTCTTGAAAGTCCACCATTCCTTCTTTTTCTTTTCCATTATTTGGGAGAGAATTATTCACACTAGGCCAACTGCACTGGAAATAAGTGAGGGATCTAATGAAAAGGGAGAGAGAACACAACATAAAAAGATTGTTTAAAAATGCTTGTTTCTATGGAATAAGTGTATTTTTTCATCTGATTGCTTTAATTCATGGATGTTGGGTCACTTCTTATTATGATGTCATGCAGTCTTGATTGTATTAAAGGTGTAGTTTTTTCACTTTGGTTTATGCCCCCTTGAAGGCTTGTTGCCGAGGCGCTAGGGGCTCCCACTGTGGCATAATAAATCAACAATCTAGTTGAATATCTTTGGTCTGTGTTTCATTGGAGCACTTTTACTTCTGGACTTCTGTGAGTATAATGGTTTGGCAAACCCTATTATTAGCAAACCTACCCAAGATTTGAGCGCAGTACTCTCTTTATGGATTTTCTTGATTTTACAAAAAGCAGGGTCCCCGTGCCAAAGTCCTTGGGTTTGACACAAGCCAATAGCTGCGCTGAAGAAACATCACATGGGGAGAATGCCACAAGTCATGGGACTGGCTTGCAGCAGCAGCAGCCAGCAGTGGTGACCAGACAACCGGTTTCCCTGGTCACTGGCAGGTCATCCTGGGCATGCATTGGCTCACCATGGAGGGGTGACTGGGGTTGGAATGAGGAGGGGTGGCAACTGCCCTTGATGGGGTGAGTGCATGACCACTGCCTTCAGTGCAGGTCTGTGTAGGGGGGAAGATACATCAGCACCACCACAAGTGGGGTCATGGGCTTGTACCTGACATGTGTCATCATCCACTCCAGTGGGGGTCTGTCAGGTGTCGGGTGCTCTGAGGGTACCTTCCCAGGGTGGCACTGAGTCAACCCCACACCCAGTGACAGCTCTAGAAGTGGTGCATAATGGGTTAGACCAGCTGAGGGCTGGTCTAACAGCAGAGTCTGTGAGCCTGTGGAGCGGCTTGCAAAATCCCACTTTAGGAGATATTGAAGCACTGCCCTGGCACAAGCCCCCTACTGCCATGACATGCCGGTGCAGTCATCGCAAGGACAGAGTAAGTCTAGTTGGCACAGACGGTCTTTCCAGGGGTGCAGGATGCCTTCCAAAATCAAAACTAGTGCAAGGTGAGGTGCAAGGAACCCTTTGTGCCATGTCTTCTTGAGGCAAGCCCCTTGCACCAGTCCCATTCATTTGAAAATCAAGCCCAATATCTTTAGCTCACTATGGATCCATGGAGATTTCATCATCATTGCTTCTCTCCAATAGTATATGTAGTGCATCTCCCTTGCAATACTTCATCATGTCTCTACTTGGTCTCCCTCTGTTCATCTCCCACCAGGTTGCAAATCTGAAAATGGAGAAACTGAACAGTATAAGAATACGTCCTTACAGAAAAATTGCATAGACAACAGGCTAACCAATGCATCATGTCTTATTTATGTCAGTCTCTCTAAATATTCCATTAAATTAAACTCAACAGTTCAAAACTATTGTTAAGACCAGGTGTTGATTCTCTACAGCTTATCTATAGTTTAAAATTACCATCCCTGGGGCTTTATTTATGTCTGTACAGTTTTTCTTCTGAGCATATATAATGCTAAGTATATATTCTGTCAAAAGTGAGTTTATGTGGGCCGACACGGTGGCGCTGAGGGTTGAGGTGCTGGATGCCACACCTCATGCCACCCCGGCGACCCATGTTCGGGAATGAGCACAGGTCAGCGGGGGTCAGCAGGGGATAAGGAGGGATCAAGCATGCTACAGACTGCTCTCCTTCCTCTGGAAGGGGGGTTTATCCTGGCCGGTGCAGCAGCAGCCCCTGGTGATAGCGGGGGCCACTGCAAATTCCTGGCAGGCAGAAGTAAGGGGACAAGCTGCGGTGGACATCCTTCGGGTGCATTCAGGAGTGAACACAAGCTGAACAGGATGTTATTGCACATCCAAGCTTGGTGGGGTAACATCATGCAAAAAATACCCCCCTTCTGTGGATAGGTGAAGACGCCATCCATGCCCAGCCCACATTCCCGCCATCAGACTCACCTCCTGTTCCTGTCCCTCTGCTTCCTCTGGGGCATTTAATTGTAGATAGAGCACCAGGGCAGGTGGCCCCACCTCAGGGGGCTCAGAGCTGGGCATCCTCCGGTGCAAAGGGGCCAGAGGATGAGCTTCAGATTGGCATGGAATGGTCACTGGAGAGAGTTCCAGGGCTTGGGGCGAATAAATAGAACTTACAAAAAAAATAAAAAAATTGTGAGTTTATGTAACTAGATGGAGCCTGTCAATTGGTAAGGTACTCTAAGCATAGTACCTCCCTTTCAACAGGGGTGCATAGTGATGTAGACTTGAAATGTGTTTAACCACAGCACAAGCACTTTTGAAACTAGCAGTCTGATGAAGCCTTTCCTAAGCATAAGAAAAATGTTAGTGTTTTATGGCAAAACCTGTCTTCTACAGCTAGTGCACTATTTGCACTTTCAGTAGCCTCCTGATTGATTTTAGACATGTAAGGAGGACCAAAATTAACTTTAATTAACATTGGAAATACATCCTAATGGTGAGTATGGCTTTCTTTTTAAACATGCAATATTACACCGAGAGGTGTGCACAATACTTTGCGACATAACAACTTTTGGATTATTTAGTGTGAGCACCTCACAGCCTAGAGGGGAATGGCTTTCTTGTGAATCAGATCATTCCAGTTCCAGTTTCCCTACATAGAAACATAGAAATTGATGGCAGATAAGGACTGCTAGGCCCATCTAGTTTGCCCATTTTCCTTGCCTCCTGTAAAAGCCGCAGACCCTATTTCATCTCCTGCTTTACCTCTTTGGTCCCATTGCTAGGGTTCCCCTATGCCTGTCCCATGCATGCTTGAATCCCCCACTGTGTTGGGTAAGTTACTTTTTTTTATTACTTTCTATTACTTTTGGAAACATGTTCCAGAAAGCTCTGTGCAGTCACTAGCAAGGATGGAGAAGTACTGGAATAAGTAATATATCTCACAGTTACAATTACTTATATCTTTTTTATACAAAAGAAATACGTAACTGTAGCTGATTACATTTATTTGAAAGTAACTAGTAACTAACCTATTACATTCAAAAAATTTAATCTGTTATAGTTATTTATTATTTTTGTATTGTTTTTGTATGAAAAGAAATAGGTAACTAAAATTGTAAGGTGTATCACTTTTTCTAGTACTTCTCCATCCTTGCTAGTGACTGCACAGAGCTTCCTGGAACAAGTTTCCAAACACAATAGAAAATAATAGAAAAAGTAACACTACCCCCCACTGTGTTGCCCCCACCACCTCCGCTGTGAGTCTATTCCATGCATCCACCACCCTTTCTGTGAAGAAATACTTCATAACACTACCCCTTAGTGTACCCCCTTCCAACCTCATATCATACCCTCTCGTTCCTGGACATCTCCTTTTCCGAAAGATACTACCTCTAGTACCCTATTTATGCCTTTTAGATATCTGTAGGTTTCTATCATATCTCCTCAGTCTCTTCTGTCTTCCAGGGTATACATATTGAGGTCTCCCAGTCTCTCCTCATAAAACTTTTGGTGCAGGCCCTGAACCATCTTTGTTGCCCTTCCTTGAATTGCCTCCACCCTGTCTATGTCCTTATGGAGATGCAGCCTCCAGAACTGAACACAATAATCCAAATGAGACCTCACTAATGATCTGTACAGTGGCATCACCACCTCCTTCCTTCTGCTGGTGATACTTCTCCCTGTGCACCCCAGCATCCCACTGGCTCTCCCCACAGCCTCGGGACATTATTTGGCCACCATTAGGTCATCAGATATAATTACTCCCAAATCCCTTTCCTGTTTGGTGACCATCAGCTCCCCCCCAACATATAATCTTCCCCTGGGTTTTTGTAAAGATGGTCTAGAAAGTGGAAGCTGAGGTTCAATGCAGGGAAATGCAAGGTACTCCACCTGGGGGCCAGAAACCCGGGCCAAGTGTACACCCTGGGGGGGGAATGCTACAAGTCTCGATGGCTGAGAGGGACCTGGGGGTGGTGGTGGATGTCAAGATGAACAACTTGGAGACTTGTAGGAGGGTAGCAACCAAGGCCAACAGGATGCTGGGATGCATCACTAGGGGGATCACCTCCAGAAGGAGGGAAGTGATACTCCCTCTGTATAACTGCTTGGTGAGGCCGCACCTTGAGTACTGCATGCAGTTTTGGAGGCCACACTTAAAGAGGGACATTAAACTCCTGGAGAGGGTTCAGAGGAGGGCAACCAAAATGATTTGGGGCTTGGGGGACAGGACCTATGAGGAAAGGCTCGAAGAGCTAAATATGTACACATTGGAAGAGAGAAGGGACCAGGGGGATATGATAGAGGTCTTCAGGTATATGAAGAGGTAAATAGGGGGAGGAACAGTCAAGGTGCTTTGAAGGAAGGAGGAGGGGGCCACTAGAGGGCATGGGTGGAAGCTGGAGGGGGGAAGATTCAGGGGAGAAAGGAGGAGGTGCTACTTCACTGAGAGGGTGGTGGAGCCATGGAATGCACTGCCTAGGGGGCTGGAGGAGGCAGAGACGGTGGAGGGGTTCAAGAGGGGGTGTGACAGGTACAGGGGAAGGGTTCTGGAAGCAAAATCCAATGCAGCAAAAATATCCGGAACTGGGAAGGGAGAAGCCAGAGAAGGTGAGGGGGGGCAGCAAGGTCAGCACCCAGGTTGGGGGCTGACCAAATGAGCAGACATGAAAGACTGTTAGGCCTATTCTGCTGGCATTTTAGTATGTTAGTATGTTAGTAAATACATGATTTTGCACTTTTTTGCATTGAATCTCAGCTGCCACACTCTGGATCATTCCTCCAGTTGATCTAGTCCCTCTTCATATTTGCCACCCCTTCTGGAGGTCCACCCTGTTGCAGATCTTAGTGTCATCTGCAAATAGGCTGACCTTCCCCTCCAACTCTTACACAATGTCACTTATGAAGACATTAAACAGGACTGGGCCCAGGGCTAATCCCTGTGGCACCCTGCTGGTCACCCTCCTTTGCTCAGATTGAGCACCATTTACCATGACCCTCTGTCTTGTTTCATTCAACCAGTTCATAACCCAGTTTACCACCTTGTGACCCACTCCCAGGCTGCCCAGCTTGTTCATAAGTCTTCTATGTGGAATGGTATAGAAAGCCTTACTGAAATCCAGCTAGGCGACATCCAATGCTCCCCCTGATCGATGACCTTAGTCACCCAGTCAAAGAAATCAATTTGGGGGAGGAAATGGACAAGGAAATGATAGAAAGTATACTTAGAATGGCAGAAAAAGGGGAGATATTGCTGATGGGTGATCTGAATATGCCAGATGTTAACTGGAGTGCAGTTGCAGCAGCCACTTCTAAGAGTGGGGTTATTCTAGATGCCCTACAGGGGGCATGCCTTAGACAACTAGTATTGGAGCCCACTCGAGAAGGAGCAATCTTAGACCTGGTTCTCTCAAATGGAGATGAAGAGAGGATCACAGATTTAGAAGTGGGTAGCCATCTGGGAACTAGCGACCATTGAACAGTATGGTTCACAATAAACACAGCAATAGAGTCAAGCCATACAAAGACAAAGGTACTGGATTTTAGGAGGGCTGACTTTGTCAAAATGGGTGAGTGCCTAAGGAATGCACTAGCAAATGGGCAGGAAGGAGGGGTGGAAGAACAATGAGGAATAATAAAAACTGCCATCACAAAGGTAACAAGCCTTTGTGTAAAGCAAATAAACAAAATGAAACGAGGTAAGAAACCACTATGGTTCTCAAAGGAAGTGGCAGTGAAGGTTCAAGAGAAAAGAAAGCATTCTGGAAGTACAAGGAATCACAGAAGGAACAGGACAGAGAACTGTATCAGTTAAAGCAAAGGAAGCTGGGAAGGCAGTCAGAACAGCAAAGGCCCAAACCGAGGAAAAGATAGCCAACACAGTTAAGAGGATAAAACCTTTTATAGGTACATCAGGAGTGAAGGAAGACCAAGGGAGGATAATGAGGCTTAATAAAGGGAGGGAGGGTGGGCAGAGGGTGACTGTGAAAGGCAGAGATACTAAACAAATATTTTTGCTCAGTATTTACAAAGGAAGAGGGGGAGGTACCTAAAACAAACAGTAGAAACACTCTGGATACAGAAGTTGATACCAGCCCATTTACAGAAGAAAGGGTTCTGAAAGAACTCTTAAAACTGAAGGTGGACAAAGCAATGGGGCCTGATGGGATTCATCCCAGAATTCTAAAAGAACTAAGGGTAGAACTAGTGACACCACTGACTACCCTCTTTAACAAATCATGGGAGGATGGGGTGGTACCTGAGGACTGGAGGAGGGCATATGTGATTCCCCTTCACAAAAGTGGGAGCAAGGCAGAAGCAGGAAACTACAGACCTGTTAGTTTAACCTCAGTGGTAGGGAAAATGATGGAATCACTTCTGAAGGAAAGAATTGTTGAGTATCTAGAGGCCAGAGGGCACAGGACACAAAGGCAGCATGGATTCACAGCAGAAGGTCATGCCAGACAAATCTGATAGATTTCTTTGACTGGGTGACCAAAGTAGTTGATCAGGGAGGGCTGTGGACATGGCCTACCTAGACTTTAGCAAGGCATTTGACACAGTCCCACACAAAAGATTAATATACAAGTTAGCCAGCCTGGGAGTGGGTCCCAAGATGACAGCCTGGGTAAAATTAGCTGGAGAATAGGACACAAGAGTAATAGTAAATAGAGTCCACTCTGAAAAAGGGGGTTAGTAGTAGGGTACCACAGGGTTCAGTATTAGGACGGTCCTCTTCAATGTCTTTATAAGTGACATTGCAGAGTGACTGGAAGGAAAAGTATGTCTCTTTGCAGATGACACAAAGATCTGCAACAGAGTTGATGCACAGGGTGGAGTGGAAAGGATGAGAAGGGACTTGGCAAGGTTAGAGGAATGGTCAAATGTATGGCAGCTTAGATTCAGTGCTAAGAAGTGCAAGGTAATGCACCTGGGAAACAAAAACCCAGGGGAAGAGTACACAATGGGGGGTGAGGTACTAACAACAACAAAAATGGAAAGGGACCTGAGAGTAGTCATATCAGATGACCTAAAGGTGGGCAAGCAATGTGAGAGGGCAGCAAGGAGGGCTGGGGGGATACTGGGATGCATAGGGAGAGGCATCACCAGTAGAAAACAGGAAGTTATTATACCTCTGTACAGTCAGCTGGTGAGACCCCATCTGGAGTACTGCGTGCAGTTCTGGAGACCCAATCTCCACAAAGACATAGACAGGATGGAAGCTGTCCAGAGGAGGGCAACTAAAATGGTGCAGGATCTGCACCGGAAAATATATGAAGAGAGACTTAAGGAGCTTAATATGTATAGCCTCGAGGAGAGGGGGACATGATAGAAACTTTCAAGTACCTCAAGGAATCAGCAAAGTCAAAGAGGTAACATCTTTCAAAAAGGGTGTGCAAGAACAAGGGGGCACAATTTGAAGATAGAGAAGCGGCTCAGAGGTAATTTAAGTATTTTTTCACAGAGAGGTTGTGGATGTATGGAGCGGACTTCAGAGGAGGTTGTGGAGTCAAAAACAGTGGTGGAATTCAAGCATGCATGGGACAGTCATAAGGCAATTCTAGGGGTGGGGGTAGGAAGAAGTAGGCTGCTGGTTAACTAGGATCTGCAGCTTATCCATCAGGTAGGGAAATGGGCAGACTGGGTGGGCCAAGCGGTCCTTATCTGCTGTCAAATTCTATGTTTCTATGTTTCTATGATTTGTTTGACATGACCTTCCCGCTGTGAATCCATGCTGTCTCAGATCCTGTGCTTCACTGGCTTCAAGATGCTCCACTGTCCTTTAAGTAGTGATTCCATAATCTTCCCCACTATTGAGGTGAGGCTGACTGGTCCAGCCTCCTCCCTTCAGCCACTTTTGTGAAGAGGGACTACATCTGCCCCCTCCAGTTCTCTGGAACCACTCCTGTATAGAGTGACTTATTGAACAGTGCTGTCAGTGCTGGAGCCAGCACCTCTCATAGTTCCCTTAATATTCTAGGATGCATCTCATCCAGCACCATTGCCTTGTCCACTTTCAGTTGTGTGAGTTCCTTTAGGACTCTGTCTTCTGTAATTGGACTGGGTTCCATCTCCCTCCCATATTTGTTCATGTTGTCTAACCGTGGTCCCTCACCTTCTTCTGTGAATACAGAACCAAAATATTTGCCCAGTATTGATGCTTTTTCAAGGTCCCCTCCCACACACTCTCCTTCTTCCCCTTTAAGCCTTACTATCCCACCCCTGTTTTTCCTCCTTTCATTAATCTACCTATAAAAATTCTTGTCTCTTTTCTTTATCTCGTACTGTTTCTTCCTCTGTTTGTACCTTTGCCCTACTGACTGCTTTCCCTGCCTCCCTCTGTTTATCCACATACACTGCCCTGTCCTATTCCAGCTGTGTTTCCTTGCATTTCCTGAAAGCCATCTTTTTTGCCCTTACCTTTCCAGGCACTACTTTTGAGACCCATAGTGGCTTTCTCTTGCCCTTGTTTACTTGCCTAATGCAAAGGTTTGTTGCCTCCTTTATGGATCCTTTCAAATGGGCCCACTGCTTCTCCGCTCCCCTCCTTTTGTCCTTCCCTGAGAGGGCATGCTTGAGACATATCCCCATCTTAGTAAAGTCTGCCTTCCTGAAATCCAGGACCCTCACCTTTGTGTGGCTTGACTCTGCCACTATCCTCATGTTGAACCACACTGTGTGATGACCACTGGATCCCAGATGTTTGCCACCCTAATTTCCTCAATTCTGTCCCCATTGGTGAGTATCATGTCCAAAATTGCACCCTTCCTTGTGGACTCTAGCACCAGCTGCCTGAGATCTGCCCACTGTACAGAGTACAGGATGTCCCTGCTACTGACAGATGCAGCAGCTGGGATGCTCCAATCCACATCTGGCAGATTGAAATCACCTACCAGAAGCACCTCCCCTTTAACTGCCATTGTGTGGACGGAATCCACTAGAGCCCTATCCACCTCCTCCCCCTGTGCTGGAGGTCTGTATATCACAGCTGTGCAAATAGCAGTGCCATTGTCCATCTCGAGGGTGATCCAAAGTACCTCCTGTCCCCCTGCTTTCCCTGTATTTCAGTTGCTCTAATACTCTCCCTGATGTAAAGAGCCACCCCTCCCTTTTTACCCCCCTACATGGGATAGAAGTAATCCATTCAGAAAAGTAAAGGCAGTCCTCCCACTGTTCACATAATTTGAACAACACTACAACAGTTGCCACAGCCCCCTGTATGCCGACATCTTTGAATGTTGTCGGTCTGCCTTGTACCTCTGTATGATACTCCCAGACCCCTGGGCCCCAAATCATGTATCATCAGCAGCACCACACAGCCCAGTGCTGCTGTTTAGTCATCCCATGAGGAAGATAACACTGTGTCTGGGTCTGGCACAGACACTACTGTTCTATTGTCACCAGAGGGAAAATACAGGTGTTCATAGGAGTATAGGCTGCAGGGCATGGCAAGGTATGGTGACCCCACTATTCTACAGAAGAAATGGAGTAGCACCACTGCCACCAAAGCAGGTTGAAATGGAGAATGCCAGTGAGGAGGTCTTGCAGTAGTAGTTGTAGTAGTACTAGGAGTATATTTTTAAACAGGATATAACTGTTGGGGCTAAAATTCCTGTTTACAAAGTTGTCTTGTTACAGTTGCATCATGGCATAAATCTTTTAGAAGAAACAGTGTTAGAATTTACGTAAGTGTAAGCAAGATCTGAGGAGTGCATTAATGTAGAACAATGCATTGGGTAGTATACATTTATTTGTGATTAAACGATTACATGTTTTATGGAACAAATGACTGTGCCTCAATTCAAAAGTAGTTGCTTGTTTAGGACTGTTCCTTGGTTATGGCAGCTTTGAAAGTACCCAGTTTTGGGGGTTTCCTAATGCCCTGGGGGAGTGAGTTCCAAAGCTTAGTGAGACAATACTTTTAGGTCATCTCTCCATAGGTGCTCTGCATTTCTGGGGCATTGAGACTTCTGTTTTTGATTTCTCTCAAGTTGTCTCTGTGGGTCATTGTTTTAGGGTACTGAACAATTGGGCTGTGAGTTTTCTCTTTAAACAGTTTGAAAGCCATAACTACTGGTTGTTTCTGTTTATATAAATTTATATAAATTTAATGAATCCCATTTTAATCTTCTGAACATCATGCAATGGTAGGTGCCATAGGGATATATCAAGAAGAAGTGGACAAGCTTACTGAAGGCCACATCTAGCTTGTACAGCAGGAGATTGCTAGCATGTTGATAGATTAAACTGCCATATTCCAGTACTGGGAGAATCAGTTGCTGTGCAGTTTTTGCCCTGGCATCCTTTGGCATAAAAAAGCTTGGCGTCTCAGTATTCCTATTCTTGACTTCACTTTTTAAGGCTGTGGGCAGAGCCTACAGCCCTTCTGTCATCTGTAGCTCTAAAAACAGCTTTTCCTAGAACTTCTATTTTAGACATTTGTGTGTATTCCTTCACAGCTGCAAAGCAGTGCACTCCACCTCTGATTTTTGCTATGTGTTGCTCTATGTTAATGGCATCTAAAGGGGGGAGGGGATGCTACTGTATTGTACCTCAGAACGTCTGAGGATATTACCAAAAACACTTTTTAAACTGCTGTTTCTATCATCTGTCTAGCTCAGTCTAACAGATTTGTTCTATTTCTTTCAGCAACCTAGGGGTTGACTCATTTCCTTTTGGTTTTTATGAAAACGAAAGTTAGACTCAGTGTCAGATTACAGATAGTGGAATTACAGTTTATTAGCTGACATTCCTTATTAACTGACATTCCTTTCCACAGGACAAGTTGGTTGGAGGCAAGCACTGGAAACAGAAGACTGTTTTTTTTCCTCATTTTATAATATGAAGTACTGCATGTGTATTTAGTTCCAGTATCAGGGCCTTGAAGAAAATAATAACATTTATGTAACTCATTCACGATTCCATCAGGTGGTCAGAAAAATGTCTGAGAGAATTTGTGTAAAAACTAACAAATGAAAGATGCAAAAAATAGCATGCACACTGGCCTATGAGACTGGAAGATCAAAAGGCTGTAGGTTCTAGCCCCACACTAGGCATGTGGGTTAAAGAGCTTGTGTACTGCCTAAAACTAATAATGGATTTTAAAAGCAGTCAACATTACCTTTTATATTTGAGGTACTTTATCTTTTCCCTTTGTTTAATTAGAAGATTTTTTACCTGATGTTAATATGTGTGATGTGTCGAACAGCACACTGATTGGCAACTGACATAGCTAGCTATACTGCCCCCACTACATCACAAGCATTGTGATCTCACTGACTGTGACATCACTGCTACTTAGGAGCAGAAATTCAGTGACTGTCAGGTCATTGACCTGTGATTTCACTGTCAGCTTGACATATAATTTTAATACCTAACAGCAAATCCGAGCCCTTTTTCTGATACAAGGCTGCCAACATATTACATTTAATAAACAACAAAGTCACAAATAAGAAATTAGTAGCTTATGGAAAAATCTACAGGGATTTATACAGGGATTTGATGCTGCCACTACAGGGAAAATATGGGAAAAATTAGGGCTTGTTACAGGAATATGATTATTTGGATCTGGGAACACTGTGATGATTGTGACTAAATAGCATTATATGGCACCAACAAGAAAATGACTTTGGTCATTAGGTAGCTCTTCACAGCCCTGTTGGCTCTGGCTACAGTTTGTTTAACTATGTTTTGTATTTGGATATTAAATCAATGAGGACTGTCAATCATCACCCCTAGGTATTTGTATTCATTAGTGTTTGCCAGTTTAGAACCATTTATGAGTTAATATCCAATAAATCGTTTTCACCTTTTTTACTTTTATTTCTGAAACATGTTGCTTGAGTCTGTTTTTGAGCTAACAACAATGCTGGAATTTTTAAACCATTTCTGCAGTAAATTGAAGGCCTTTTGAAATTTTGTTTCCATGTTTGCATTTTTTTATCCTCTACAGATTAGTATGGTGTCATCTGCATAAAGTTTTATGTCTGAGATAACAATGTGATTGGGAAAGTTGTTATTATAATTACTAAGAACAGCATAGAGCCTAAGATGGATCCTTGTGGGACCCCTCTGTGGAGGGTGTCCATCTCAAACAGTATGTCCTGGACAGGCACATGCTGAGACCTTCCAGTTATGAACGAGATGAACTAAGTACATCCCCTGAGATTCCTACTGGGGACATTTTTTCCATTAGGATTTTGTGATCTACAAGATCAAATGCCTTTGGCAAGTCAAAAAATACTGTGCCCCTGGAGTCTTTCATGTCTAGACCACCAGCAACCAGGTCCATGAACTCCATAAATGCAGTGTCCATGGACCTCTCTGCCCTGACCCCAACTGATGAGGAATCAGCAAACCATACTTTCCCAAGAAGTCATACAGCTTATTAAGTTTTGATTTTGGGTGAGCTACACTGTTTCTATGTTAGAAAAGCATACAAGGAGTCACGTGATGCGCTCGAAGGCGTAGCAGCTATCATAAGGGTCTCTCTCTCTCGTTTTTAAATTACCGAATTTTCCTCACATTTTTTATGGCTTTCTTCTTCGATAATCCTACTCTAAGATAGTGAACTGTCCGGAGGTTTATTTTATCTGGTCAATCCGGCTAAAATGGAAGAATAGAAGCAAGAACTGGAGGGCGAAACTCTCGCGCAGCTCTTCTCCTCCCGCCCAGCCAGACGGTCTCACGCCCTCGGATATATGCAGATCTATCAACAATCAAAGAGCATTATTTAAAACTCATCGAGGAGGTTGCGATTTCAAGCCCGCACTAATACAACTAGCTCGTGGTCGCACTGACGCAGAAGCTCGAATCTCATCTTTAAGTGGAGTGCAGAAGCAAGGCCCCGCCATGGTTGAGTACAAGAGGTCACTAGCTAAATTAGAAGATCGTCTAGATGACCTTGAAGGAAGGAATTGCGAAATAACCTTGTACTGCTGGGGCTCGGAGATTGAAGAGGCACCAATACAATTACTTTTTGCAAAGTTTCTCAAAAGACGGTGGGGCTTCGCCTAATGGGCCCTAATATGTTATAGAAAGGGGACATCGGCCTTAAGGCAAAGCCTTCCTGGATCCTCAAGGCCTATAATCTTCAAGCTCTTAAATTACCTTGATCGAGCACATACTAAAGGAGGCGAGAAACTTTCATCCATCCTCTGGGAAGGCAAGAAATTACGTGTGGTGCCAGATTTAACAGTGAAGAACAGGATGGCTCGAGCCAGTTTCACCCCATTACATCAAAACTTGACGTGAACACACCGTATGCTATACTCCAGCCAGATTAGTTAGCTCCTCAGGATGGAAAAGCTCTTCGAATCTTCAGATGAAGCACTAAAGTAACTAAAAGAGCTATTCCCGGACTTATTTCCCAAAGGCTGAGAGAGGCTGACCATGAGGAAGTTCTCCGGGATACAGTGGACTTTTTGGACTGACCTATATAATTGCAAAGTGTGAAATTTTCCACCGAAACTGTAGAGTGTTGGGATTCTATACAGCCACTGTTTACTTGTTTTTATGTTAATTTCTTCCTCTAGGCATACTACTGGGGCATTGGACTCTTTACTACTTGAAATTTTACTTTACCTTATTCTTGTATTTGCCTACTTGTGGGAGGGAGACCTCTTGGTCTTTGGAGTGGTACCCGACGGATGCTCCTATATAAAGGGAACAGGTACATGGTCGTTGTAAAGACACCCCTGATTGCTTCCATCGTGTTTTTATGGAGGACCCCCTCCACATGATAAAGGCAGCCCTGGTATGTCGCCATTTTTTGGCAGAGGGCATTTAGAGCCCCCTAAGAGTTATAGTGGGTGTCTGGCCTGCTGACTTTGTTATTACTTGCAATTGGTTCAACTGCACTCTGGCATTTAAGCCTGGCTACTTCTTCCTTACGGTTTTGGGTTTGGGACCGCTAACTGTTACCCTCGATTATAAACTGGAGGCCACCAGTGGGGTCTTAGAATAGTGGCCTTGCCTAAGTGCTCTAGGTTTATGGTATTTTCTGGGCTGAATTACTGGGAAGAGTTAGTGTTGATATATGGCGATATGGTACTTTTCTTCCTTCCCTCTGGCTTTTACTGTAATTACTTCTGGCTTGCCCACTGTTAGGATACCTTAATTGTTTAATTATATAGGGAAGGTAGTTGATGGCTAATTTTTGCATTTAATAAGGTTGTATCCTATGACCCTACATAGGGGATGGGGTAGGGTTAACCTAACTGAAACGTGAACATGGTAGAATGGGTACGGTTACTAATAGCCTTACAAGGCTTGCTAAGTTGTGGGGATATGATAAACAGATTTTTTTTTCATAAGAGGGAGAGGCCCCACCTTCCGAGCGTGCCACGGACCAACAGAATTGGAGTCGGCCTGGGGCCGGGAGGCATAGCAACAGTAGGGATTGGGGTAAGGGAGGGTCTTTCAACGGAGGGATTTCTCCCCTTTTCAGTTTTAGGTATTTGAGGGATTTTTGGGGAGGGAGACGGCAGCTTAATAGTTCAGGATGTATCCTATATAGAGTTATTTTATGGCTTCTAATCTAAACATTGTCTCATGGAACATTAAGGGGGGTAGAGACAATAAGAAGAAGTATATTATCTTAAACCATCTAGCGCGCCTGATCCATCAATAGTATTTCTCCAAGAAACACATATGCTCCCTGAACAGCTCCACTTTCTAAAAAAGATGGGTGGGACAGGTTTTGGAGCGGCTTTCTACAAGTAAAAGAGGGGTAGCCGTTTTAGTGGCCAATAAGGTTCCCTTTTTCCCATCGGAAGTTGTTTCTGATCCTGAAGGTAGGTTCGTTTTTGTGGTCGGGAAGTTGGGGGGTGCAAGTTTAGTGCTGGGATCTATTTATGGGCATAATCAGGAATCACCATCCTTTTTCAACCAGCTGGCGGTACTTATAGCACCCTTAGCTGATAAACCCATAATCTTAGGAGGGGATTGGAATTTGGTGCAGTCCAATCGCTTGGATCGTTCATGGTCCAAAGGTCTCCTCCCTTCTCCAGCCCAGAGAGCAATGTCAGAATTTGCTTCCTCGATAGGTCTAACCGATCCATGGCGACTACTTAACCCAACTGCCAGAGAGTTTACCTTCTATTCCCCTGTTCATAGAAGCTACTCTCATATTGATTTCTTTTTAGTTAGTCACCAGATCCTTACTTTGATCCAAGAGGTTACTATTTCCAGTCAGGTAATCTCGGATCACTCCCCCATTAGCCTTCGGTGTCAGCCATTACCTCTACCACCTAGATCTTACTCATGGTCTCTAAACAATAGCCTACTTAAGGACCACCCTTTATTGGACCGTTTCCAGGCATTTATGTCCTACTCCATCAAATCCAATTGTTGATCAATACTGGCAGTCGATCGGGTGTGGGCGGCCTTAAAGGCTACATGGAGGGGTGAGTTGATCAGGTTGGCATCAATCCGTAAAAAGAAAATTGCATGCTTGACATCTAATTGCTTGGAGAAAATTAAGGCCCTGGATGCCTTAGGTGAGACATCGAGGTCTTACGACCAAGAGCACGAACTTGCTACTCTTAGGGCTTGGTATGGAAAGACCATGAAAGAGAGGGTGGACAGTTCAGCCTCTAGATTGAGGGCATCTTATATAGGGCAAGGTAGCAAAGCTGGAAAAATTTTAGCATGGCAATTGAAACAGCGGGCCGCGGCAAAGTGGGTAGCTGCATTGAGACACCAGCAGATGAGTGACTTGATTTCGGATCCAGAGGGCAAACTGAATATTTTTCTGACTTTTATAAAATTTATACTCAAGTGTGCCACTGTCGCCAGATGCGGCTACTAGAATGAGGGAATTTCTCGCGAATATTCCCTTTCCTAAACTCTCCCAGGACTTCAGCCAGTTGTTAGAGGCTCCTCTTTCATCTGAAGAGATTTCCCAATCTATTGATGCTTTGAAGCTGGACAAAGCACCAGGGCCAGATGGGTTTACAGCTTTATTTTATAAGACCTTTAAAGAGCACCTGATACCGCTGTTGCAACAACTTTATACCTTTTGCACGAGCAGGATAAGACCACTCCTCTTTGAGGCGAGAATAATTCTCTTACCCAAACCCGACAAATCCTTAGACTTGGTGACCAACTACAGACCAATATCCTTATTAAATATTGATATCAAGATTTTTGCTAAGATTTTGGCCACTAGAATGAAGCAGCGTGGATAGGGCTGTTGAGCCCTGAGCAAGTCGGGTTTGTGGCAGGTCGCTCGTCTGCGGACCACTTTAGAAAGTTGTTCTACTTAATTCAGGAGTCTGTGAGTCTGGACATGGAAGCATCTCTGGTCTCGTTAGACGCAGAAAAGGCATTCGATAGGGTGGAATGGGAATTTATGTTTGAGGTACTGTCTAAATTTGGCATTCCGGATAAGTTTATGGACTATATTCGAATACTGTATACGTGTCCCACAGCAAGGATTTCCTGTAACAATTTGATTTCAGCCCCTTTTCCGTTGTTACGGGGCACCCGTCAAGGATGCCCTCTCTCCCCGTTTCTATTTAATTTATATTTAGAACCCCTTATTAGAGCTATCAAGATGGACAATGGAGTTCATGGGGTGTGTATAGGGGAGTCTGAGTTTAAATTGTCTGCCTTTGCAGATGATTTGTTAATTCATACCTGGCATAGTCAAGATTCACTTCCGCACTTGTTTTCAATTATCTCATGCTTTAGTGAATTTTCGGGATACAAGCTGAACAAAAGTAAAACTACGGTTTACCCACTTTCCCCTCAGTTGCAACGGAGTTGGTGTTCATCCCTGGGCCTATGTTGGCAAACAAAATCTTTACCCTATTTGGGTATCCAAATTTCTAAAGACCTAACCGAGCTACTGGATCTGAATTTTAAGCCCTTGCTTAAATCATAGAAACATAGAAACATAGAAGCTGACGGCAGATAAGGACCTCAAGGCCCATCCAGTCTGCCCATTTCTTTTTCTACCTTATAAATGTGCCATCGGCCTTTGCTCTGTCAGTGGCCTATCTATTCATAGTCATTTGTATTGCTCCCTTATGCCTATCCCATGCCTGTTTGAAGCCCTGCACTGTATTCATAGCCACCACTTCTTGTGGTAAGCCATTCCATGCATCCACCACCCTTTCTGTGAAAAAGAATTTCCTCACATTCCTCCTTAATCAGCCTCCCTCTAATCTCATGCTGTGTCCTCTTGTCCTGCTATTTTCTTATATTTAAACATGTTAGACTCTTTCACCTTGTTTATGCCCTTAAGGTGTTTGAATGCCTCGATCATACTCCTCTCCCCTCCTTTGCTCAGGGTATACATATTGAGCTCCGTTAATCTGTCCTCATATGTCTTCTGATGCAGTCTCTGCACCATTTTGGTTGCCCTTCTCTGGACTGCCTCAATTTGGTTAATGTCCTTGTGAAGGTGTGGCCTCCAATACTGCACTCAGTACTCCAGATGGGGCCTAACCAGTGTCTTGTACAGAGGGATTGTTACCTCCCTCTTACGACTTATGATACCCTACTAATACACCTAACACCCCTAGCCTTACCTACTGCTTTGAGGTCTGCTTGGATGATTTAGGTCATCAGTGATGATGATGCCCAAGTCTCTTTCTTCCTTTGTGACTGCTAGCAACTCCTCCCAGCCTATAGGTGGCTTCAGGGTTTCTCTTCCTATGTGCATGATTTTGCACTCTTTGCATTAAATCCCAGTTGCCACTCTTCTGACCATTCTGCTAGTTTATCCAGATCTCTTCTCATTCTGCCCACCCCATCTGGATCATCTACTCTGTTGCAGATCTTGGTGTCATCTGAAAACAGACAAGCCTTACCCTCTAGTCCATCTGCAAGGTCACTAATGAAGATGTTGAAGAGGACTGGCCCCAGGACTGATCCCTGAGGTACCCCACTTGTGACTTGCATCTCTTCTGACTGTATGACCATTTACCACCACTCTCTGTTTTCTGCCCACAACCAGTTTGCCCCCAGTTGACCAACTTCTGACCCACCCGAGCCTACCCAGCTTATTTATCAATCTTCTATGTGGAACAGTGTCAAAAGCTTTGCTGAAGTCAAGGTAGGCGACATCAACTGCTCCCCTTGGTCCACCACTCTGGTTACCCAGTCAAAGAAATCTATGAGATTAGTTTGACAGGACCTTCCTTTGTAAACCCATGCTGTCTTGGATCCTGTGCCCTATGGATTCCAGGTGTTGCACTATCCTTTCCTTAGGAGTGCCTCCATAATCTTGCCAACTACTGAGGTAAGACTGATCGGTCTGTAGTTCCCTGCCTCCTCCCTGCTACCACTTTTGTGGAGCGGGATCACGTGAGCCCTTCTCCAGTCTTCTGGGACCTCTCCTGTGCTCAGAGACTCACTAAACAATTCTGCTAATGGCTCTGCTAGTTCTTCCTTTAGCTCCTTAAGTACTCTGGGATGTATGCCATCAGGTCCCATTGCCTTATCCACCCTGAGCTTAGCAAGCTCTTATAGGACCCTTTCTTTTGTGAAGGGAGTAGTGCTCACCTCCATCCCCCCTGTGTCCATGATGCTGAGCTGTGGGCCCTGCCCTACCTTCTCTTCAGTAAATACTGAGCAAAAGTATCTATTTAGGATAGATGCCTTTACAGGGTCCTCCTCCTCACATGCTCCCTTTTCTCCATTAAGCTTAGCAATACCCCCTCTGGACTTTCTCCTTTCACTAATGTATCTATAGAAAGTCTTGTCACCTTCTTTTACTGTTCGTCAAAGAGGATTTAGAAAGATGGACTAAGCTTCCCTTATCTTTCTGGGGGAGATCGAACACAATTAAAATGATGATTTTGCAGAGAATTTTTTATTTTCTCTTCAATCTCAATGTGTATCTTCCTAAATCCTTTTTTAACCTTTGTCATAAATATTGTGCGGACTTTTTATGGAATGGCAAACCCCTCGTAGGGCTTACAGGAAACTTACCAGACTAAGGAAGGAAGGGGGCTTGCAGTTACCGGATTTTTATATTTACTACTTGGCCAGTCATGTGGCAAGATCAGCCCTGTGGGCTTCAGAGACGGTAACGACCTCTGTAAGTGGTATTCTAGAACGCTTGATGGGCCAGAGTGTTAACCTAGATGTGGAGTCCCTGTTATTTACTCCTGGTCCAAAGTCCCCCAAACTCAAAGGTACCCGCTCGGCTGGGACATTAGGGCCTTGCACCAGCTCTATTCACTTCTGAATATCCCTTATACAAGAGACCTGATGCAACCCCTTATCAAGAACCCTAACCTTCTGATTGGCAACCAGCCATTAAAAAGATGTGTAGTACCTCTCCCACAAACCTAGAGTAGCGGATTTTGTTTCAGATGGCTTCCTTATCCCACCCTCTGCGTTGATAGAAAAATTTATGATTGACTCGAGGGATAGGTTGCAGCTGTACCAAATTCAAAGGTGTATTCGCTCCTTCCTGGAGGGTGGACCAGGGTCCGAGGAGGCTGGAAGATTGATAAGAAAGATAAAAGACTTGGCACTATTAAATAATGCAATCTCGAAAATTTATAAGTTTATTTTAGCAAAGAGAGGTTCTGATGCCTCCCCTATTCCACATTACTGGAAGGTGAACTTATCCTTGAACTGGTCGGAAGAGCTCTGGATAAAGGTTTGGCTGGACTTATACGCTTGTATCAAACAAGATAGATTGAGGGGTCTTCAATTTAACATCTTACACAATCTGTATCTCTCTCCGGCTAAACTTTCGCGCATATATAGACTTAGTTCCCCAGAGTGTAAAGATTGTGGTAACCCCATGGCCACCAGCTTGCACAAACTTTGGGAGTGCCCCAAAGTGGTTAAGTTCTGGGACTTGGTCAGGTCATGGATAGCCCTCCTTTGTGATGTCACACCTTATTTTAATCTTGATGCCTGCATTCTTGGCAGGTTCACTCACATTCCTTTGACAATCCAAAAGTACCAAGTAACCTTGATTACTTTAGTGACAAAGTTGTTGCTCCTCCATTACTGGCGGAGGGATGGGATTCCCTCATGCAAGGAATGGTGGGATACATTTTTGGAAGCCTTGAATGCGGAAAGGGTCATAGCTAAAGTTTTTAATTCTAGCGAGAAATTTGCTAGATGTTGGGGCAATCTTTACCAGCGCTTGAAGGACAATTCGGCTACTAGTGTAGTCAGGATTAGCCTACGTTATGTTACTTTCCCAGAGGCTAGTGTACCAACCCCTCTCCTATTATTCCTCGGAATAGATAGGGCTGCCTCAATATCCTCCTCCCCCCGCCCCTTCCTTTGTTTTATTTCTTACTTCATCTCCTTTTTTTAATCAGGCCTCGAATGGGTTTAACAGGATTTTCATAAACAGGATACAGTTTATCGCTATAGTATGTTGATTCTTAAGCTATCTGGTTTCCCTTTTGCCTTTTTTCTTTTATTTTGTAAAGCTGCCGGGTTAGGAGGGATGGTTGGATTTGGGGTGGGTTTGGCTGTGGGTTTGTTTTGTTTATTGTGTTTTATTGCATTTTACTGTACCACGATGTATTGGGGTTTATTGGAATGGGGGGTTGTTTTGTTCATGTTTTGGTCTTTGATAAAATAAAATATAGTTATTTGCAAAAAAAAGAATAGCATACAAAAGGGTGTGCACCAGGAATGTGGTGCTGTCAAGTAAAAATCATCAATTACATACAAACAACTTGGGCACGCACTACCAGAGATTTCTGACACCGTACTGTATATATATATATATATATATATATATATATATAAAAGATTTTGTTATTTAAAACATTGCCTAACACATTTCTAGTACATGAATGACCCTTTCTCAAAAGCTGGATTTTTTTAAAAGAACAAACATGAGCTGATCTTTATACACCATAATCTATGATGTCATCACTCCAATTAAACAATTAGTAAAAGGAAACAATCATGCCAATTCCAAGTCTCTATTACACATCAGTAGCTCATCACAGCAGTATTATGAAGCATAAACAAAACAGACAATATTATTTTAAAAATGCATGATCAACAAGAATCAACATCAATAAATAAGCAGAAACAGAAAAACAAAAAGAATGTGATAATGGAGAAGTTTATATAAAATAGACATAGTAGCAGTAGAAAATTTGCCTTCTTATGTTAAGGATACCAAGGATATTTTAAGAATTTTGGATGGCATTACCTTGAAAGAAACCTGTTTTTTGGTAACCTTAGATATAGAAGCTTTATATACTCATGTACCTCACAATGGTGCACTAGATGTGATAGCTTTTTATCTAAGGGGAGTAGAGAATGAGAAAGCACCACCGATAGAATTTCTTTTAAAACTGTTGGAATTTATTTTTAAATATAATGTTTTTGTTTTTAATCAGGTTACTTGCAAACAGATGTCAGGTAATGCAATGGGGGCTACCTGTGCACCCTCTGTGGCTAACTTTTATGTAGGGGCCTGGGAGAAAGTTTATATACAAGAAGCCACAAAAAAATATTTTTTTTCCTATATAGTAATGTGCAAACGATATATAGATGATTTTTTTAATATGAGATGGTTCTGTAGATGAATTTGGCAGTTTTGTTGATTTTCTACATGGTACAAACAGTAATTTACATTTTACATATATGTGTCATTTGGAGCAGGTCTCTTATTTAGATCTTATGATTTCTCGAGTCCCAGATGGTAAAAATATTGAAACAGAAACATATAGAAAAAATATAGGTGGTAATACTGTTCTGTTAGCTTCAAGTTGTCACCTGACTCATATTTTAATAATATACCTCGTAGAGAATCTTTGCGAATAAAAATAAATTGTACTATAAGTGATAAATATGAACAGAATACTAAGATTTTGGAACAGAGATTTTTAGAAAGGCGATATAGTATTTCTAGAATTGATAAAGCAAGACAGGACGTACAAGGTGTGGGGAGGGACTCACTTCTGATAGATAGACAGGAGAGAGATAGAAGTTTGACAGACAAAAGAATAAATGTGGTGGTCACATATTCAGCACAGTTGAGTAACTTTGCTACAATAATAAAAAAAACATTGGAATGTGTTGGGGTCAGATGAGAACCTTAGGGAGATAGCTGAAGTGGCACCGCATTTCTCCTTTAAGAGAGCAATGAGTTTAAAAGATTACTTAGTACATAGCCATTTCCAGGAGAACAAAAATACAGCAACTCAGTTAACTAGACCAGCTGGATGTTACAAATGTAACAATTGTGTTTATTGTAAATACATTAAAACTTTGAATTAATTCTTTGTGGGGAATTCTGATAAAATGTTTAAAATTAGACAATGTATTACATGCAGCACAATCGGCGTTACCTATCTGGCAATTTGTATGTGTGGGTCCTATTATGTGGGTAAAACTATACGTTGTTTTAAAGATAGGGTAGGTGAACATCAAAGAGCAGTAGAGAAAAAAAAATTAACATATGCCACTGCCCAACATATCAACAATAGGAATGACAATAAAAAACATAGTTTTACATGTATGGCAATAGATAAGGTAAATATTAACCCACGAGGTGGCAATTATAATGATTTAGTTTTAAAATGTGACACTTTCTGGATTATTACCTGTCAAGCTAACAAATCCCCAGGTTTGAATACTGGTTCTGAAATTAAACCTTATTTGGAAAAAAGATAGCTGCCGTTTGAATGTGCTGCTATGTCTATTTGATATAAACTTAGTTATCACTTTCTTTTTGTTTTTCTGTTTCTGTCTCTCTCCATCCCCCCATTTCTCTTTTGGAGTTTTCTTTTCTGTGGTTTTGTTACCTTTCTTTGTTTTATTACTTATACCCCATAACTATTAAATGCTGTGTTTTATTCCTGAGCTTATTTATTGATGTTGATCATGCAATTTTGAAATAATATTGTCTGTTTTGTTTACGCTTCATAATACTGCTGTGGTGAGCTACTGATGTGTACTAGGGATTTGGAATAGGCATGATTGTTTCCTTTTGCTAATTGTTTAATTGGAGTGATGACATCATAGATTGTAGTGTATAAAGATCAGCTCATGTTTGTTCTTTTTAAAAAAAATACAGCATTTGAGAACTGTTCCTATGTCTATATCAAGGACTGGGAGCTGGATCCAGTGTGTAGAAATATTTATTTGTGGTGTCACAGTGTTTTTTTCTGGGGATAGTTTTCTTCCACTACTCTAGACTAAACCTGCATCAAATGGTTGAGTGCCTGAGCCTTAAAGGCTCTTGATCAGATTACAGTAAGATGAGAGGTGTTTTGTGGCATTTATTTTATCCTTGTAGTACTTTTCTAGGCTTTTTTAATTTGACTTTCACAACTGTGGACTTGTCAGAGCAGGGGCATGAGACTTAGTCAGTGGAAGAACAGGAATCACAAAATGAGGAGTCTAAAGCACAAGGATCCTACATGATCCTTGTGAGGAAATGGAGGGGAAGGGAGAAGAAGGAGCATCAAAGGAGAAGGAGGAGGAGAGGGAAGCAGTATGAGATGAGGAGCAGGGGAAGAAGCAAGAAAGGGGGCATGAGGAAGCAAATACAGAAGAGGAGAATGCAGAATCAGAGAAGATTTAAAGTCGGATATCAGTCTCTCCACCAACTGTGATAGTGAGGAGTGGAGGGCATTATGGGAGAAGATGGCAAAATTAAAAAGGATAAAAAAATAGCGAAGCAAGAAAATAAGTTTGCCAGACAAAGACATCTGTAAGACAGCCCCACCACCAGCTCCGAAAACAAAAGCAGCCTCATAGTACTGTACCACCTGCTGCAGCTGTCTGCCCATCCTCAGCAATGTAATTTCACAGTGGCAGAAAAAACTAATTATTTTGGTGTCACTGCCCAGTTCCTCATGAAGTCCTCCCACCACCACTACACTGTAGCTAAACAACAAAACAAAACAAAGATATCCTCTTCAGTGCAGGAGTATTTTACATATATATTTAATTAGCTATTTGTTTGGTAACTGGGTGGGTACATTGGTCCAAGGGACCTATTTCAGGAATGACACTGGCCATCAAGATGGCTCATAGAACTCAGTCAAAATATGATGCATAAGAAATTGTATGGGTAGGATCAATATAGTCAGAAAAGTGATCCAATAAAAAAACAGTTACAGTTAGGGCTCTGTGGAGGGGCTGTGGGATAACAGATGGACCAGACACCGAACATCAGGTTCAACACACAATCTCTGTGTGATGTTTATTCAAAATACAAGAAATAAGCTTCTGCAATGTCATATTCCTTCTTCAGTACATCAGTTTGGAGCAACAGACTATGAATGTCCTTTCTCTGCACTTAGCCAGCACCTACTGACACTGATCTCTGATCCAGTTCACTAGTTGAGCTGTAGCGACCACCCCATGTAAGCCTCATTTGCTTACATAGTGGGGGCTCAAAAAGAAGAAAACCAAAACAAGCTATAAACAAAAAGCCTCAATGCAAAATCACCGAAAGAAGGGTTACCCCAAAGGGCATTGGCAACAAATCAAGTTTCAAAGAAATACAACATCACATACTTCCATAATGCAATGAATCATGGGACATATGCAAATCACCATGACATTTCTGGCTTGTTAAATTTACAACAATTTACATGCATTTTAAGTAGCACAACTAGCTTAATTTCTATAATAGACACCTAGTACTTTTTACCATTCTCAAAACACCAAATGCCATGGTATTTTCAGCATTATAGGTTTCATAAACATAAAGGCCCGTATATTCAGACTGCACCAGGCTGTAGTGCAAGCTTAGGTGCAGCGCAACTTGGCTGCTTAGGGGCATTGACAGGGTGATATTCAATGGAGCTGCACCATAGCACAGCATCACTGAATATTGCACCCTGGCCACCCTGCAGTGCGCATGGTGCAATGGCACTACACCAGCGCAAGTGGCCAGAGAGGAGCAGGGGGATGAGTTAGCACAAATTCCATTGTGCTAGGTGCAACAACCATGATATTCAAAGGTGCACATGCAAATGGGGCCATGATGCATGCAAGGTGCAAATGGGGTCATTTGCATGTCATTATGGCCCCATTTGCATGCAGGTGCGCCGATCCCCAGTGACTTGCACCTGGCGCCCTGCCAGACTGCAGCCATTGGGGACTGACACCCCCTGCACAGTGTGGAAAAGTGCCCCACTGCCTGATCACGGGCATCTGTAAAATATAAACACATCCAATATCCCTGGTGGTCCAGTGGACCACTCGCAGCCTGATCACGGGCATCTGTAGCACATACACATGTCCAATATCCCTGGTGGTCCAGTGGACCACTTGCAGCCAGATCATGGGCTTAAGAATGAAATTAATTGTCCCATATCCCTGGTGATCCAGTAGACTGCTTGCAGCCCGATCGCGGGCATATGTTTTAATTTAAATGTCCAATATCCCTGGTGGTCCAGTGAACTGCTCGCAGCCTGATTGCGGGCATATGTTTTAATTTAAATGTCCATTATCCCTGGTGGTCCAGTGGACTGCTCGCAGCCCCATTGCATGCATTAGTAAAACATAATGCCACAGCAACCCAACCCTGGTGGTCTAGTGGTAACCCCCTCCCACCCTCCCACTGGGCCCCACCACCCTGCTACCTCCCGGTCAGCAGTAGGTGAAGCTCACCACGCACCCCACAGCCTGCCAACTGACACCATACGGAAGGGCTGTATGCCCATTGGTCCACAGCGTGAGCCAATGGGAGTGCAACCCGTACCGTACTACACAGTCCAGATATGTGAATGGATCCACGCCTGTGATCGGGCTGCGAGCGATCCACTGGACCACCAGGGATATTGGGCATTTAAATTAAAACATATGCCCGTGATCGGGCTGCAAGCAGTCCACTGGACCACCAGGGATATGGGACAATTAATTTCATTCTTAAGCCTGTGATCAGGCTGCAAGCGGTTCACTGGACCACCAGGGATATGGGATGATTAATTTGAAACATATGCCCGTGATTGGGCTGCAAGCAGTCCACTGAACCACCAGGGATATTGAACATGTGTATGTGCTACAGATGCCTGCGATTGGGCGTGGAGAGCCGCTGCCATGAAAGTGCAGCCAGAGCTCGAGTGGCCACCCACAGGTGGTAGCTGCCATGTTGCACCCTGCAATATGGCAGCTCACCTGTGGGTGACCAGCTGTTGTTCCTTTTTTTTTGGCTCACCTTTGTGCAGTGCAAGTAGGGGTTGTGCATGCATGGGCTCAGCACATTCCGGGCTGAATATCGGGATGTGCGGAGTATGCATGGGCATGTCCCCCCCACCTGCACCACATACATTACTGATGTGCTCCAGTGCATCGGGATTTGTGCCAGGCTCAGTCCCTATTTGAATATCACACTGGGGTGCACCAGTGAGTTGCGCATGGTGCAACACTGTTGCGCCATGCGCAACCCTTCTGAATATCCGGGCCAAGGTATATTATGACATAGTGCTATTACATACTAAATCCAATAACAATTAACATAACCTTTTTTACATACATCTGGAGGTCACCACAATAACCTTGCAGTATGAGGACCTGAGAGGAAAAGGAAAATCAAAGAGGCCACTGTAGCATAGTCAAGAAAGGGAAGGGGGTGCCCATAGGTGGCCAACCTTATGGACTAGAAATAGTAAAGGATAGATTAGGCTTTGAAATAGAAGAACTATTGCAACAGATTTTTGAAAAGTTCGTTCCTCAAGAGCGGCAGGAGCTCCCGGTCACAGGCTTTCCGTAGGAAGCCCAGTGTAGGCAGAGAAGAAGTATACCGTACACTGCAGAGAAAAAGTTTACAGAATAGGACACAAGATGGCACCACAAATCCACTAAATGCATGTTGAATCAGTGTGGTGGAAGTACTGTATCAGTCATGGTCGGTGTACTGAAACTTTGGGAACATTGTTCAGGTGGATCATTTAAAAAGTAAACATTGCATCTTCCTGACAACCAAATCCATATCCAGTCCTCACTTAAGTTAAATGGGCCAACAGCAGGGACAGTCAGAGACTGGAAGTAGTGGAATAAAGTGGTTCATTCAGATAAACCAGCCACCTTGGCAACTACAGCAGCCAACATATGCCTCTCCTGGTACCAGTGCTGCTTGCCAAGCATTCCAACTATCACCAGCCACAGCCAGGGTCAGTATACTCCCCAGTAGTACTGCTCCTGAATTTGTTGCTACTAGATGAACTACATGGCATGAGTCATAGAAATGAAACATTTTTTTATTATGCCAGCAAAGTTGGTGTGATATTGGGAACTTCCTCTATGAGCAGCATGGTGAGGCTTGTGAACTTCACCCCATGTTCACACAGTGCAGTTCTTTCTTTTAAAACAACCTTTTAAACTGTTGAAAAGCCACTCCCTGCCACTGTTGCAAATGATACTCTCCCACCTCCCAAACCAGAAGTTATGATGCACTACCATCATGCCAACCTCTAGCACCCACCTCCCTCCTCCTTCCTCACAGTACTGGTGAAGTTTGCTATAGTAAAGTAAAACACTCATAGCAGTGTATACTGTACATTTCATAGATCCTCCTTTTGACCCACACATGCCATGTTACACTAAAATACACACCAATCTCTCCCATACCCTGTTTGTGTCCTGCCAAGTTAAGATGACTCACACATACATGCTACAGTACCTCACCTTCAAGTGCCCATCCTCCCTCTTGCCACAGACCAAAATATAAAGGCTACAGCATGCTGCACCTGTGAAAAAGGAAATCATCCAGCATTAGAGAGTCATCTGTGAGATGCCCAATTCCTTCCTTGTCCTGACACCTGCAATAGAATTAATGAATGGTAACGTCCTCATTTATATATACAATAATACATGGGTGTGTGTGTGTAAACTTCTGGTTTTACATACACCCACCCATGTCTTATTTTATTACTGGTAATAATTTTTATGATATTGTCCTTAAAAATCAAACAGTGAGAGAGTGTTAAATTGCTATAAAGTGTTTTTATTTCAGTAAAGCTTAACACTTCTAGTTCTTGTCTTCTCCTTAGCCCTGGTCTGTCATCATGCTTTCAAGTAACACCTTGATGCCTCTGTCCTCCCTTTGCTACTGGTCTATCTTTTCACTTTCTCCAGCCTTCTTTTCACAACTGTGTACTGCACTCATCCACAATCTACACGCAATAATACTATAAAAGTCCTAACTCCCCTTTCCCTCTCCCTGTAGGCCCCCACTGCTGCATCAGTTCTACCGACCTATCCTTGGGACTTCACTTCTCACAATGTTTATCCTTTGCTTACATATTACATACCCCTCCTGGTACCCCATCTGCCATTAGTTGGTGGTTCTCCAAGCCATTTTTATGGCTAGTACCAGTGACTGCCCCTGGTAAATGAACTAACTGGTACTTCTATACAGAAAACATTGTTTATATACAGTTGCATGGTTCAATGGTGGACCTGCCCCCTTGTATTTGAATCCTCCTCTGTTATGGCTTGCTTTGTCTTCCTTTTATCATTTGACTCCCCTATTACTGCACCATTGTGTTTGTGTTTGTATACTTATTTACATGTATTTATATGTTTTTATGATGGATGTTACCCGACCCTGTTCTAACCAGGTCCATCTTGTAAAAGTGCTCTGCTCAATGATGTTCGCCTGGATAAATAAAGATTTTGATTGATTGATTGATTGGTTGACATGAAAGTAAAACTTTTTCTTTGTCTTAAGAGAACAACATTTATTTTTCAATTTTTTTAAACATTAACTTGTTTTGGAGGTAACTTAATTGAGCTTGATTGACAGCCGCCAATTATAACTACCCAGTTATAACCAAAAGTTATCAATTGGGCAGTTATAATGCAGGATAAAACTCTCGTTATCTGTGTATAAAAAATGATGACCAGTAATTAAATTATATTATCACCTGACTGGCTGACAGTAGCCAGTCTGGTATTACCATAGGTGAGGACATTATCAATCAATCAATCAATCAATCGATCATCTTTATTTTACCAGGTGAAACACCTTTGAGCAAAACTAATTTTCAAGATAGACCTGGGGAAATACACAATTCATTACACTAGTATAAAATACAAAATAACAGAGATGCAGCATAAATGCAGGATAACAATAATGTGACACCAATTCCAATATATACAATATTCACAAGCATAGAAAATGCAGCAAGTTAATCAAATATAGTATATACATGAATAATATAATGAGAATTGAGGAGGAAGGATGAAGCAGAACATAATAGAAAAGTTAGAGATCAGCCAAAGAAGAAGGAGCTGGAGCCCAAGGGCATATGGCCCACCATCAGGGAAACAGTCACGGAACTCCTTAAAACAGCATGCATAAAGTGTTTTAAAGGCAGTCATTTTGATTAGGGTGGCTCTGTTCAGGGTTTTGTAATGTTTATTCCAAAGCTAGTGAAGGGCATAGCACATGGATGCTATGCTAAAACATGATTTAAGTTTAGGTACTATTATAAAGATGTAGGAGAGGCTTCTCAGTGAGTTATTACCTATAGTGCAACTGGGCAGGCAGTCAGAGATGTACTGAAGTGTGGAAGCTTTTTAGTGATTGCTCTGAAGGTCCAAAGAGCAGCATTTCTTTGCCTTCTATAGTTAAGGGAAGTCCAGTCTACTGTGAAGTAGAGGGGGCAACGATTAGTGGAATACAGTGCACCTGTGATAAATCTGATGCTTCTTTGATACAGAATGTCAAGTTTGGCCAGTGCAGAGGAAGGACCTTGACCATAAAGGAAGTCTGCATAGTCCAAGAGAGAAAGAAAGGTGGTTTGAACTAGCCTTTTTTGGCTTCCTGTGTTAGTAGATGTTTTATCCTGAAAAAAAGGCTAAGATACTGTTTGATTTTGTTAGAAAAAGCCTCAATATGGTCAGAAAATGAAAACTTATAGTCTAACCTTACCCTCAGATATTTGAACTTGCCCACGAGCTCCAAAGATTCACCAAGGAGTGTGACAATTTGAGGTATGGTACCCATAGTGGAGGGATTTGTAGCATTGACAAATGGTGAGAAAAGTATGTCCTTCATTTGTTTGGCATTTTAAAGAAGTTTTTGGTTAAGTACATTTAATTGCAGATGATGGAAATCAATTTGCAGGTCCATAGAGGTGCATTCAGGGGTAGGTCTGCCAATATAGAGGATGGTGTCGTCCACGAAGAGGTGGATGTTGGCTAATTGGATTCCAGCATCAATACTGTTAATATATAACGTGAAATGCATGGGTCTCAGTATGGATCGCTGAGGCACATTTCTTAGCAACAATATCAGAAGGGAGAACTTCCCCCCAGCTTTGACCCACTGTAGTCTACCATTAAGGTAACTGGAAAACCATTTTGATGCAACTAATCAGAGCCAATATTTTGGAGAGCATCCAGAAGTAAGTCATGAGCCACAGTTTCAAATGCCTTGCTAAGATCAAGGAATATGGTGCACACATAATTCTTCAAATCAGGGCCCTCTGCCAGTCATTCATAATCTTTGCAAGTGCAGACAACATGCTGTAGTGAGGTCGGAATCCTGATTGTACAGGATTAAGAAGGTTGGAAGAGTCAAGATAATTTCTAAGTTGAGAATTAACCAGCTTCTCTAGCAGTTTGGAAAGGATGACGAGAAGGAAAATTGGCCTATAGTTGTTTAGGTCACCAGGGTCACCTGATTTGAATAGCAGGGTGTCCTGAGCAGTCTTCCATATTAGTGGAAGGTCCCCCTGCTCAAGGGACAAATTAAAAAGATGTGTAATGTGTTCAGCCTGGACATGGTAACTGAGTTTTAGGAAACAGGGATCAATGAGATCCGCACCCGCACTTTTCCTAATGTCCAGCTGTAGAAGTAGATCTTGTACCTCTTTCAGTGATATAGGATGAAAGGAGAAGGCTGCATCTAGAGTGGGTGAGTTCCTAATCAGAATGCTGAGTCCTGGGTGCAGAGTTGTGTATGGAGCTTATTGGTAGGGGATGAGCCAAGTGCTAACCCTAACGCTGCAGTAGAGAAATGGTTGTTAAGGAGGTTGAGAATTGTTGACTTATCAGTGGTAGATGAACCACAAGAGGAGATTTTAACAGGAAGGGAGGTTGAAGAAGCATGCCTTTCAATAACCTGCATGGTCTTCCAAAATTTAGTGGAGCTCTTGGAAGAGGATTCTAATTCAGTCTGGAAGTAACTGGCTTTTTCTGTACTGACTAGTTTTGTGCAAGCATTTCTAGCCTTTCTGAAGGCTGTCCAATTAGCAGGGGATTTCATTTTTTGAGGTAGTTTCCAAAGTTTGTCTTTGGCAAGCAAAACCATTGCAGGACACAGAGTGAATTGGGTGTCTCACAGCTCGTTCTCCAATGCTAAACATTTTTCTTTCTTACATGTGCTGTGTCTTGTAGCCTTTATATTTTGTGCTGGGGAAGAAAATAAATTGGGTGCTAGAGTGAGGGTATTGTTACGGTTATTTGATTCATCTTAACTTGGGAGACAGGTACGGTGAAAGTAGTAGGTGGATGGTGTGCTTTTTAGGTGATGTGGCATAGGTGGGGAGAAAGAAAGCATCTATACAATGTGTATATTACCTTATGTGTTTTACTTTATTAAACTTCTCTGGGACTGGGAGGAAAGATAGGTGGGTACTAGAAGGGGGCATGGTTGAGGTACATTATTGCTAAAGGTCAAGGTGGTGGGAGCATTTATCACCATGGGTGGGGTGGCTTTTAATCAGCATACAAAGGCTATTTCATTAAAAAAACACAATGTTGCATAGTTTTGCCTATGGAAGGCCCCTACATGAAGATTTCACTGGATGTAGGTTGGTACTTTGTCAGGCAAAAGCTATGTGAAGTTCACCCCCTAGCAAAGCAAAGTTGTGGAACTTCATGACGAACTTCACAAAGTGAAGTTTCCCGACTTTGCACATCTCTAGATATTACGAGTGCACTAAACCGCCACCTACTCATCTGAGTTCCATACAAATCACACAACTCATTGGATAGATGATAGAAAACTAGAAACACAGAATATGTCAGCATAAAAGAACTGCTTGGTCCACTTAGTCTGCCCAAGCATTACCTGCCTATTTTACCGCCGCAGATCCTGTCTGGTCTCTGGCAACTTTTCTCCTCCCTGCTTCTGATCTAATATACTCTTATGTTATTCCATGCGTGTTTGAGGCTCTCCACCATTTTAGTCTCCACCTCTTTGGCTGGTAGTCAGTTCCAAGCATCTACTACCCTGTCAGTGAAGAAATATTTCCTCACTCACCCATGAACTCCCCCCCTCGAGCTTCACCATATGTCTGCTAGTCCTGGAGCATGTCATCACTTGGAAAAGGCTACCCTACTGCCTCTATTCACCCATGCAACACACTTTTAGGTCTCTATCATGTCACCTTTTGCTCTCCTCTCCTCCAGGGTGTACATGTTGAGATCCTCCAGTGTCTGCTTGTGGGGCTTTCCTTACAACCCATGCACCATTTTGGTTGCCCTCCTCTGGACTGCCTCCAGCTCATCTGTGTCCTTTCAGAGGAGCAGTCTTTAGAACTGAGCATAGTACTCCAGGTGGGGGGGGGGCATATAGTAGCATCACCACCTCCCTCCTCCTGGTGATACCTTCCTTATGCACCCCAGCATCCTACCTTGAGGTCCTTTGATATGATAATCTCAGGGTCCCTTTATTGTCTTGTGACTGCAAATATCTTCTTCCCCATCCTAAATTCAACACTAGGGTTACTCTGCTCTACAGTAGATTACATGATTTGGCACTTTCTGGCATTGAGCCCCAGATACCTTTGACCACTCTTGAAGTTTCCCTGGATCCCTGCACATTTTCTCCAGTCCCTTTTGAATGTCCATCTACTGAATAAATTGGTGTCATTTGTAAAAAGGCATAACTTTCCTTCCAGTTCCCCTGCAATGTCCCCAATGAAGATACTGAAAAGGACTGGTCCTACTACCAAACCTTGTGGTACCCTGCTTGTCACTCTCCTATCCTTAGAGCATGTGTAGTTAACCACCACCCTCTGTCTCCTATCTGTTAACCAATTCCAGCCCAGTCTATCAATCTATACCCAATCCCTAAGCTGTTCATCTTTCTAATCAGCAATCTGTATGAAACAGTGTCAAAAGCTTTGCTGAAGTCAAGAGAGGCTATGTCCATTGCCCTCTACTTATCTATTTTCTTAGTCGCCTAGTCATAGTAATCTATTATATTCATTTGACATGATTTCCTCCACCCCGTTAATCCCTGCTACTTGTGGTCCTACAGCACATTGGATTCCAAATGCTCAATCAACAACTCTTTCAGAAAGGTTTCCAGTAGTTTCCTAACTAGTGAAGTTTGACTAACTGGTTTGTAATTACTAGCTGGCTCCATTCTGTCCTTCTTATGTAGATGGATGATATTAGCCCTTCTCCAGTCTTCTAGAACCACTCTTGTTTCCAGTGAGCTGTTGAACAAAGCTGTCAGTGAGGCAGCTAGCACTTCTCTGAGCTCTTTTAGTAACCTGGGGTGTATCACATCTGGTCCCATGGTCTTATCCACATTCTGGCCTGTGAGACCTTTCAGGACTATTTCTTCGGAAAACTACAGTAACTTCTATCTACACCCTATCCCAATATTCTTGCTTCTCTCTGGTTTGCATTTCAGTTCTCCCTCCACTGCACAAGTACCTGTTTAAAATGTCAGGTTTTCTTGGTCCCCTTCTGTGCAGACCACCCATTCCACTCTTCTAATCTTCACTATCCCTCCCTTGCTTTTCTCTTCTCATTTATGTACCTAAAAAAGCCTTATCCCCTTTTGACACCTCCCTACCAGTCCTTTCCTCTATCTGTGCCTTTGCTCCCCAACTGTCTTATTCACTTCTTTCTGCCTGGCTTGGTATACCTCCCTATCCTCATTTATCTTTGTTGCTTTGTACTTCTTGAAAGCTATTCTTTGTTTCACCAAACTGGCCACTTCTTTTGAGAATCACAATGTTTCCTTCTTCTTCTGCTTTTACTTACCTTTTTCACACAGAGGTTTGCTGCCCTATTTCTACCCTCCCTTATTCTTCCCCGCTGTGCATCTGCTCCTCCCTGGCACTCCCCCACTGAGGAATTCTCGGATGCAGTTTCCCATATCTTTAAAATCTGCCTTCCTGAAGTCCAGAACATTCATCCTTGCGTGGCTTGTGCCTGCTTCTTTCCTTATGCTAAACCACAGTGTGTGGTGATCAATGATACCTAGGCTATTCCCCACTGCAACATCTGCAATGCTGTCCCTGTTTGTTAGCACTAGATCCAACACTGCACTATCCCTAGTAGGTTCTTTTACTAACTGCCTGAAAAAAGGTTCCCTGTAGAGAGACAAGGATTGCCCTGTTCCTTGCTAAAGCTGCAGTCAGATAGTTCAACTCCACATCTAACAGACTGAAATCTCCAACTAGAAGCATCTACCCTTTACCTGTCATCCTGATGATGGCCTCCCCAGTGCCTTTCTCTGTCTCCTCCCATTGTGTTTGAGGTCTGTATACCACTCCAGTATGGACAGAAGTCCCAAAGCCCATCTCCAGGATGACCCACAATACTTCCAGATTTTATTCACCTTGACATAACTGCACCTCGGTGGCCTTTATTTCCTCCATCACATATAATTCCATCTCTCCACCCTCCTCCATGCCATGTCTCTCCTAAATAGAGAGTACCGTAGTATGATATGGCCATGTCCCAGTCATGGTACTCAGTGTACCTTGATTCTATGATGGCCTCTAGATCCAGGTTATCCTCCTCCATGATAGCCTCTAAGTCTGAGATTTTGTTTCCTAGGCTCCTGGTATTAGCAAACATGACTCTCCACACTTTATAACCCCCTGTGCATTATGCCCTGCATTTTACTGCCCCTCCTGCCTATGCTATTACCTAAAGCTCCCTCTGATTCACCTCTTCCTGTTATACTTCTTCCATTTCTGGCCCCTCTTGCTTCACTCTCCTCACTACCAGAATTGTATTCCCCTTTTATTTCTTTTTGTCCCTGTCATTAACTTCTTGAGTGTCTGTCCTCCTGCTCTCTTCCCTTGTCATATTACCATCTGAGTAGTGTGGTGAGGGTGATAATCCAAAAAACTTTTCTTCCACTGGCTGAAAGATGAAAAAGACAGAAGCCAGAATAGGGGAAGATCTAGATCACCGACAAGATATTCAAACAGAAAAAAGAGCAGAAGTTGTACCCTGCATATTGTGAGATTTCAGAACAGCACTGATGAAAATATGATTAATAATGAGAGTATTAATAATGAAAGTACAGTAAATGAACAACCTAATAACTGAACCTTTTTAGCATTACAATAGTCTGCAGTCAATGGTCAGAATTCCCCTGTAACAAGAGGAAGATGAGGAGGGACTTGAGGGGGAAGGGAAGGCAATTTTGTCCCCAGACCTTCAGATCAGAAGGCAACAGGGAGAAACTGACACATTATAAATTTGTCAGAAAAAATCTTGACTGTTCCATAGAAGCAAATATTGGAGATGGGTTTATCATTTGTGTCAACACCTCAGATTGATTCCCTGGACAATAATATCAACCTCTTTAAGTTTTATAGGAAATTAAAGCTCCGGGATTTCCATAACAACAATGCATCTGCCTGGGACCAGATGGAAGAAAGTGCAGTCACTGATGGATCTAAAGTGTCTGATTCATCTGTATCACAGGAAAGTACATCATTTGATGTTTCAAATGGTATGCTCCTTGAAACAGGTCATGATGACATTGATAGTATTACTAATGATGTAAATGAACTAGATGGGACTGCCATTTATCAAGTAGAAAACATCTGGAATGAATGTAGAAAAATGTTTAAACAAAAATCTAAGTTTTTTCCCAGAACAGTCAACATGAATATTTTGTTGTTCATTTCCTGAGAGGTTGATGTATTGTTAGTGGATCAAAAAAATAAATAAAAAAGTTTGGGACAATCTCAGTAAACAACATAGCACTGCTTTAAATCAAATAAAAGGATGGGACTATGCAATTATCAAATGAGCCGACAAAGGCGAGAACATCGTTTTAATGGACACAGTGAAATATGTAGATATTGGTCCAAAAAATATTGAATGATTGTTTGAGATACAAAAAATTACAGAGGAACCCTTTAAATAGATTTAGATCTGAACTAGTGGAACTTTCAAATCATGCAAAAGCCTCAGGTGACATAACAGAGAGTGAGTTTGATTTTTTGATACCAAATAATCCTTCTGTCTCAACACTGTATGCTTTGCCAAAAATACACAAAAATTCAGTAACGCCCCCATGTCAACCCATAGTTTCAGGGGTGGGATTTCTTACCGATAATTTATCGTTTTTTGTTGATTTTTTTTCTTAAGGAAGAAGTAAGTAAGTTGAGATCCCACCTCTGAAACACAGGGGACCTTTTATTAAAGCTGCAGAATTTTATATGGCAGGATAGATATATTTGGTTAGCAATTGAAATGGAGCAACTTTATTCCTCCATACAGTACCATGATGGAATTACAGCCTGTAAATATTTCTTGGAAAGAAGTTTAACACCAAGTCCCACCAGCTTTTTGGTAGAGAGTATAAATTTAATTCTAAGACATCATTTTTTGTTGGGGAAGGGATATTATCTCCAAATATTAGGTACTGCAATGGGAACCTGTATGGCCCCATCTTATGCAAATTTTACTCTGGGCTTGTGGGAGCTGGAAGGAGACTGTTCTGAGAATTGCCCCCACACAGACGACATCATCATATGATATAATTTTATTGATGACGTCATCTTCATGTGGGGGGGGGGATTCCAGAGTTCATTGATAGGCTGAATTCTAATAGGTTGGGATCAAAAGTCACTTATCAATTTGACAGAAATGTCATGCTGTTTCTTGATATATTGTTGGATGGTGTTAATGGACAGTATGTAAATACAAGACATTTCAGAAAGGAGACAGTATGTAACTCGTATCTTCATTAAAAAAGCTCCCATCTGAAAAAGTTGAAAAATTCAATTCCATTCAGTCAACTAATATGAATCAAAAGAAACTGCAGTAGAAGGGAAGATTTTGATGAGCAATGACAACAAATAATCAATCATTTTTTGCAAATTGGGTATAACATTGATCTCCTGAATGAAACACTGGAGAAAGTAAAAACTAAAGATAGAAAGGATTTGTTACATGTTGTGAATAAGGAAGAAAGAGAAGAACCAGAGCCTGTAACTCTGAGTATAGAGTATAATGCTGTATCAGGGAAAATTGGATCTATTGTTCTTAAATATTGGTCTATCATTGCTAATGATGAAAACTACAGGAAACTGTTTAGATCAAAACCACATATTTCATTCAGGAGAGCCAAAAATATTAAGGACATGGTTGTACACAGCAAATTTGATAGCAATAAAAAAAAGAAAACATTGAATGTATGTGATTGCCACCCTTACCACGGGGTTTAAAAAAATGTAGAACATGCAATGTATGTCAGTATGGAAATGAAACTAATGTTTTTACTCATCGGCCCAGATATTCAAAAGGGTTGCGCATGGTGCAACAGTGTTGCACCATGCACAACCCACTGATGTGTCCTGGCACGATATTCAAATGAGAATTGTGCTTGGCACAAATCCCGATGCACCAGAGTGCATCAGTAATGTCTGCGGCACAGGTGGGGGGGCATGCCCATGCATACTCTGCACATCCCGATATTCAGCCCAGGATGTGCTGAGCCCATACATGCACAACCCCTACTTGAGCTGCACACAGTTGATCCAAAAAAAAAAGGAACAATGGCTGGTCACCCACAGGTGAGCTGCCATATTGCAGGGTGCAACATGGCAGCTACCACCTGTGGGTGGCCACCCAAGCTCTGGCTGCACCTGGTGGCGCCCCCCCATGCTTGATCACAGGCATATGTACAAATATGACCCTACAAAATCCCTGGTGGTCCAGTGGACCGCTGTCAGCCTGATCACGGGCATTTGTGTAATAAAACTATGTCCTATATCCTTGGTGGTCCAGTGGACGGCTATCAGCCCAATCACAGGCTTAAGTATGAATAAAATAATGACCTATATCCCTGGTGGTCCAGTGGACCACTTGCAGCTCAATCATGGGCATTTGTATAATAAAACTACATCAAATATCCCTGGTGGTCCAGCGGACCCCCCTCCCCACCTGACCACTGAGCCCTACTGCCCCGTTCCCCCCTGTCAGTGGCAGGTAGCAACACCCAACCCATCTAGAACATGTAGTACAGTAGGGGCTGCACACCCATTGGCTCACGCTGTGGACTAATAGGCATACAGCCCTACCTACAGTGTCATTTGGTGGGCAGTGGGTCGGCAGGTGGGTGGGGTGCTGCTGCTCGTCACTGACTGGGGGGAGCGGGGTGGTGGGGCTCAGTGGATGGGTGGGAAGGGGGGTCCACTGGACCACCAGGGATATTAGACTTTATTTTATTCATACTTAACCCATCGTCCGAGCTGCGAGCGATCACTGGGCCTCCAGGATAGATGGACTTATTTTATTCATGCTTGGCCCACGATCAGGCTGACAGTGGTCCACTGGACCACCATGGATATAGGACACAATTTTATTTTACAAATGCCCGCGATCGCGCTGTGGGGCACATTGATGTGCTGTGCAGGGGGCGTCGGTCCCCAACGGCTGCTGCCTGGCAACGTGCCAGGCATAAGTCACCAAGGATTGGGGAACCTGCATGCAAATGGGGCCATAATGACATGCAAATGGCCCCATTTGTGCCTTGCATACATTATGGCCAAATCTGCATGTGCACTTTTGAATATCGCAGTTTGCTGCGCATAGCACAACAGAACTTGTGCTAGGGCATCCCCCACTCCACTCTGGCCACTTGCGCTGGCACAATGCCACTGCGCCATGCACACTGCAGGTGGCCAGGGTGCGATATTGAATGATGCTGTGCCATGGCGCAGCTCCGTTGGAATATCGCCCAGTCAATGCCCCGCACAGCCAAGTTGCACTGTACCCAGGCTTGCGCTACAGCTTGGCACAGTTTGAATATCTGGGCCATCCAGTAACAATAGTTAAGTACAGGATAAATAAGTGCATCACTTGCTACTCGACTTTTGCTGCTTATGTACTGGCATGTCCCTGTGATTTACTATATGTAGGTATGACAAAACTTCCTCTTAAAAAATGGATACAGGAACATATCATAAACATTAAAAAAGTAAATTTAAATAACTCGGTGGGATTGCATTTGTCAACCATCACAATGCTGATCCTAAACATATTAGGCTTCTTGGACTAGAATGTGCAAGGAATGGGAAAAGGAAAAATGTCCCTTGGAAAGGAAAACTAGGTCAGTTGGAAACAGCTTGGATTTGGCGACTAGAGAGTCTGAAACCCAAAAGTTTAAATGATGTTTGGGATTTAAAACCATATTTATAAAAGAAACACAGATGCTCTAATATTGTTCATAATGAATGTATTGCACAGATGTTCTGAATAGTATCAATTTAAAGAAATAAACGTGTGCATAACATTCAGAATGGACAAATGGTTAAGGATTCTGAAGCAAAATGGTTGAAATTAATGCAGTCTGGTTATGAAAGAAACATGGGCACTTTATTGAAGTAGAAACAGAATGTAAAAGTTCTTGGGTAGTGATAACTGTTCCTTAATATTCATAATGTGGATTTATTTGAAAGTGTGCACTATCAATAGAACACGTGTGCTTAAAACTGCCTTTATGTTTGTATTACAGTACATCTTAAGGATTGTTTAGCTTGGAAATATGTCTTTTTATGAAGTACAGCACAAAGAATATAAATGTAAATGGAGCCGAACTTGAAAACGAGTGGAGGCACCAGTGAAATTGAGATGCCTGCAGCATTTCAGAATAGGGGAACCAGCAGTAACAAAAAGTATTTGATAATGGACATTAATTATTAGGGACACCTATTTGTAACAAGTTTTTGACAAGATATGGATTCAGATGCAGGGAAAATGTATATGCATGGTTTTAAATTCACATACTCCCGTTTTGGAAAGAAAATAAATTAGTTTAATCATGGGTTTATGTGCAATGTAATTATTCAGTAGAAAAGTATTAGGAATGAAAACTATTGTATGCTTAATGCTGGATTAGGTTTAAGTGGCATTTGGCAGTTTCCTTTCATTTAGTAAGCTTTATTGGTTTTAAATTTTTACAACAACCATCAATACAGACAACATGTTGATGCATTAAACAGAAAAATAATCTTAATAAGTACAGATACATATACATGATATATAGTACATAGATAAGGATTATAATGTAATACATCCTGAAACATAATATCATTGTCTATATCCCACCACCTTCCCCCCTCCCACTCATCCCACCCCAGTTTGCCACTTACTATTAGCTAAGGATGGTTATCAAGAAAATAAAAGAACATGTTACGTGTAATTGTCAGTAAGAGGGAAAATAAAACTGACTAGGATCTACTGAATCACTTAAAGGGTATACAGTGATTCCCATCTTAGTTTGTAATTATCCATTCTATTATTAGCTCCAGCAATGATGAGCTCTGCTTGCAAGGCAAACATAACCTCCTTATACCATTCCATGTAGGAGGGAGTGCTCAGTTCCTGCCAATGTCTCAAGATAACTTTCTTGGCACAGCTTGATATTAAAGCCATATGCGCTCTCTGTTGACTGCCTTGTAAACATGCGTAATCACTCAAGATACAAATTTCCGAATTAAAATAGTCTGATAATGCAAGAAGCAGATCAAGATGATTTTAAATACTGTGCCAAAAAGGAGTGATTTTATCGCAAGACCATAGCATATGAAGCAGGTCAGCAGAGGCATGTTGACATTTGGGCACTGGTTGGATGATACACTTCCCATCTGATGAAGTTTAAATGGGGTATAAAATAAATGACGGTTAATATAAAATTGCATAAGTCTGTATCTATCCCACTTAATGTATTTATATAAGTGATTCCAAATATTGGACCAATTCCTAAAAAGGGAAGTCGGTGTTAGGGTATTGTCCCACCAATATCACCTCTTGCCTTCAAAAGTGGTGACTTTTGTTAAAAGAAATTTATATGAATAGGATATTATGTGAGAAGAGGGATAGAGCTATTAAAGGGGAGTGCATTTGGTAGTTTCCAATTACAGCACAACCATTTGTATTTAGTAACATAGGGGCACATTAATTAAACTTAAGATTATTTTAATTAAGGGAGGCTGATTTAGGTAAATAGTTTTACACATGCAGTTGGGTGTATAAAAAGACAGGGATATTTGGTCAGACCACCCCAAGAAAAGCAGAAGCCAAAGCGCTGGGGTTCTTAGCTGAGGTGGCTGGCAGGTTTTGGGACTGGGGCTGGTCTGTAACTCATTTTTGTACCATTGCTAGAAATATTTAACAGCATTTATGCACTTTAAGTACTCTGTTAGCTCAGTATTTTTTATGCACTTCATAGCGTTGGTTTTTGGTACATGTTTTTTATGGCACACATTATACTGAAACAAGATAAATAAAATATGCAGAAGTCTTAATGTGAATGATTTCAGTGTGTGGCTGTTCTTCTCAGACCTGTGTACACGAAAATTTGAGCAGCCCCTCTTCTATTGAGTCCAGGTATTTTTTCCTATCAGGGATCTGGGTGGCAGTTCACGCCTCCCTTGGTTTTTCCACCTTACCTTGACTAGTTTAAATGCTCATCCAAGTAACATCTAAGATGGCATTATGGCTCTTGATCTTCAGTTATTTTCCATGATAGAAGAGAGTGGGTTTTGAAAACTCATGCATGGAGTAAAGCCCAAATACAGCATCCCATCAGGCTTCATGTTTTGTTGGTGTGCTCTCTCCACTATGTATGAGGCAGTATGCACACAGATGGTGACACCTATGATGGGCATCAGAGCTTTTTGAATGAAATACTCCCTAACCGGGTGCACAGACATTTTCATCCTTTACATTTCTGCCCATTCAGCATGAAATGTGGCCTTCATCAATGTGGGTCTCCTGCAGCACCAAGGAAGGAAGCCAAGCTCCAGTTGACTGTGAGCATTACAGGGGGTATGGCTTCTGCTACAACAGCTAGTGCTGACAGAGTGTATTTACTGTAACATCAGTGCCTGCCATGTGAAACTCCATGGAGTTGGTGGTCAGAACATTTCCATCCTTTTGATTTCTGTCCCTCAGCCAGTGTGAACTGTGGCTGTGTTCTATCAGGGTGTCCTGCTGCACTAAGGAGGGACATCGAGCTCAGCTACAGCTAATTGGGAGCATTAGAGGTAGCATGGCTCCCATTGCAAAACCCACACTGCTCAAACAAACCATACACAGTGACCAGGAGCAGAGTTCATTTAACAGTGGAATTGTGCAGTGAGGGCAGGAAACTCCATTTCAGTTCATGCAGAACTTTTTTGCATTGCATATGGTCTTAGCCTTCTTTGCCTGGTGTAATGACTTTCAAGGATGCCAAAGCCCATGTTGGGCATGAGTCTATGGTGGAAAGTTGTTGGCAATAAATATAGCTTTTGCGATATCTATTTTAGGCATGCGTATTGAACCATTCAGCATTAACTGTTTATTAGGACTCAGAGGTATTCATCAATTGGACTTTACTTATTGCACATTGAAATAGGGATACTTACAGTTTGTTAAAGTCAGATTTTTCTTTAAGACAACAAGCTATATATTCAAGGTATAATGATTTTTTTTCCTGTCCCATGGAAATATTCCTCTGATTATAAATTATGTTGGTTTTAAAAGAAACGTAAAGTATACTAGGAAGCCTAATAATGTTTTTGCAAAGGTCAGTGAACTTCTGTGTAAATCTGCTTGCAGGGCTACACAGTTTCTGATTATATGGATTCTGAGATGAGAGATAGTCAATTCAAAACCCTAGACCCTCATCCCAGTCCATGCAGAGAATATGGAATCTTTTGAGGCTGTTCCTAGAAAGAGTGTCATATTTGTTAATAAAACTGGGAGAAATCTTCTTTAGAGCTGGACAAAATTTATCTTCTGCCTGTGAAATTGTGAAATTAAGATTTCACTCGCATGAAATTTCACAAAATGTCAGCAAAAATATCATGAAATTTTGCCCAAACTGTGATTCCTGTTATTTCTGTCTAACTGGATCAGTACTGCATTTGTCCAAATTGTACCAAATTTGGTAGGATGACTTTACTAAGATCCAACAGATGTGTGTCAAGTTTCTGATCTTATCATTAAAGGTGACTGAGTTATTAATCTCTTGGTTGGGGAAAGTTGATGCGGGGTTCCACCAAGAGAGTGACCCTGTGGCTGGGCCAGGCAGCTAGATCCTGCTGTAGGGGAAGCTGTGGCTGTCTGAGGTTGACAGAGGCAGGGGAGATGGGAAGAAAAAAACATGTTAGAGAAAAACCTGGTGGCCAACTGAATGATGGATGGATTCAGCCTGATCAGGGTATATCATTATGTGCAGGGTATATCCTTGAGAGGCAACCTGCCAGCTGTGAAAAAAAACAAAACAATATAGAAAAAAAAGAGACTGTGTGTGTCAGCTCTCTACTCTCCTGCTCAATGGCTAGTTAAATTATAAACAGCTAAAGATTCAAAAATAACATCAGTAATTAAATTTGAATTTCATGAGCTTTTGTGAAATTGTGGAATGTTGTAATACTTTTGTTGAAGCCATGTCCATGCATTTTGCCCAGTCATACACTTTAGTTGTCACTGTAGAAGAAGATAAGGGCTGGGTAAAGCTGTAATAATCATAAAATCATAGAATCGTGCCTGCAGTAAAGGACCTTATGGCCCATCGAGTTTGCCCAATAGCCCCCCCCATACACCCTTTTATCTTCCACCCTTCCCCCACCTCCCCTTTCTAGTCTCATAAAGCTATCCCATGCCTTTTTTTAATTTCTCCACCATATCAACTCCCACCACCCACTCTAGCAGACTGTTTCATGGCTGTACAACCCTTTCTGAGAAGTAATCCCTTCATGTTTCCCATAAATCTGCACCCTCAAGTTTAAATGCATGACCTCTGATGGTTTTGTATTCACTCAGTCTGAAGATGCTGTTGCCCTTAACCTTATTTATACCCTTCATGTATGTGAAGGTTTCCACCATGTCCCCATCCCACCTCATTTCCAGCATATAAAGACCAAGCTCCTCTAACCTCTCCCCATTGGTCTCCACTGCATCCCATGGATCATCTTGGTCACCCTTCTCTGTACCCTCTCTAGCCTGTACTTGTCACCCTGAAAATGGAGCCTTCAGTATTGAACTCCATACTCCAGCTGTGATCTGACCAGTGTTTTGTATAGAGGCATGGTCACCTCCCTTCTCCTACTAGTGAAGCCCCTCCCAATATATGCCAACACCCTTGTTGCTTTCCTAGCTGCTCATTCACACTGATTTCTAACTTTTAATGTGTCCGTATTCCAAAACCACAGGTCCCTTTCCTGTTCTGTGACCTGCAGTGTTACCCTCCCCCCGAGGCGGTAGGTGTCCCCTGGGTTATTCCACTCTACGTGCATTATTTTGCACATTTCTGTATTAAGCTGCAATTGCAACTTTTCTGTCCACTTCTCCAGCCTGACCAGATCCTGCTTTATCCTTTCCACCTCCCCAGAGTGTCCACCCTGTAATATATCTTTGTGTCATCTGTGAACAGACACACCTTCCTGTTTAGATCCTCCACTAAGTCCCCGACATGTGCATTAAACAGTATGGGCCCCAACACCAACCCCTGCGGCACCCCACTTGACACCCCCATTTCTCTGGAGTGCTTCCCATTGAGCACCACACTTTGGATACTTTGACCTAGCCAGTCCTTCACCCACTTTGTAAGCGTAGCTCCCACACTCAGATCACACAACTTGCTTACCAACCCTTTGTGGGGGACGGAGTTGAACGCCTTCCTGAAATCCAGATAGGCTATGTCCACCACTCCCCTCTGATCAAAAGCTTTTGTAACCCCATCAAAAAATTCTGTCATGTTAGTCTGACAATACCTACCACTTGTGAATCCATGCTGGTTGTCATCCATCAGACCCCCCTCCTTTAGGTACCACACCAGTCTCTCCTTTATGAGCTTTTCCATCATCTTTTCTACACCCGACATGAGACTGATTGGGTGGTAGTTGCCAGGCTCATCCTTTCTCCCTCCGTTATACAGAGGTATCACCTCTGCCTTTTTCCAGTCCACTGGGACCCTCCCTGATTCCAGGGAGAGATTAAACAACCTGGCTAGAGGTCCTGCCAGATCCACCCTTAGCTCCCTAAGCACCCTTAGGTGTACTTGGTCAGGTCCCATGGCTTTGTCTGTTTCTATTTTCCCCATCTCCTCCAATACCCTTGCCACTGTAAAGGGACTTGTGTCCACCTCCTGGCCCTCCTTCCCCTTTTTATTCAGTACAGGCCCTTTTCCTTCTGTTTTGGTCATGAACATGGAAGCAAAGTATTCATTTAGGAGAGTTGCCTTCTCTTCATCACCTACAGCTATTTTACCTGCCTCCCCCCAAGTCTTGGTGTACCCTGTCTGATTTTCCTCTTATCTTAAAGTAGAGTTTAGAGGTTTATCTTAAAGTAGAGTTTATCAAAGGCTCCATTGTGAAAGTATAGTTGTGCCAAGTGTCAGGTCACTACCTTGGGTGATGAACCATGAAGAATAGTCTTCTTACAATATTCCAGATAACCACAAGAGTTCACTGATTTAACAACTTGTGGAACCACATGCATGTGCAGCATTGTTTCTGTACAATGCCACCTGCTGTCTCATTAACAACCCTGTAGATCACAATATATATTTTTACGGTTTGATAACAGTGGCACCAAATGAAGCCAATCCCTACAACTAGTTTTTACTCAGGCCATTGTGACAGAAGGATATGAATATCTTTGGTCATGTTAGAGCATGATGCTGGGCATCACCATCATAGGAGGTTTGGAGGAGTATTGCAGGGTCACAATGCTAGTGGAGGGAAGGTGATTCCGAGGTGATAAATACTTTGTGAAAGTTTAATTCTATAAGTGGAATTCTAGTAGCATTACCTATTATGCATCCATGAATTTTTTAGCAAATTTTGCAAAATTAGTAATTTTTAAAGTATCCATTATAGATTTTAACCTACTAAACCACATTTATCCAGCTTAATCAGATTCCAGGACATATTTACTTTGGTATGCATGCCAACTCATTAGTGTATACATGCAATAGTAGTGGTGCTATAAAACACTTAAATATTTTGAAAATTTTCAATTTAACAATTTAACAAATAGCTGCTTTGTAAAATCGTGGAACTCCTGTAACTTACAATTTATACAACTAATTATGTCTCTATTTAACAATTTCTATGACTCTTCCAAGAAAGTATGCATATACATTTGCAATTTTCTGTCTCCATAGGTGGATAAGTTGTAAACATAAAAATATTTTCAGACATTTTCACATGAATAATAAATTGTCATAATTTGAGCCCCTATAACATCCACACCCCTCATCTTAATGTCACAAAACATTGCCCCTTTCAGAGCTTCTTCCAGCCAATATGCAAGCCAAATTTCAGATCTGTAGTTATAAAATGAACAGAGTTATGATCAAGTAAAGAATTCTGGAAAACTCTGCAATGCCTGGTTGAATAAGAAATTCAACAATTCAGCGATTAAAATAGCTGGGCCTGACTTACAAACACAGAATAGAGGTGAAAGGTAAAGGAGATTGTTATCTATGCAAGAGAGAAATAAATGACTAGAGCAGTGAAATTTCATTTGCCCAAAGATTATTGCGAGATGTTGGTCTTGGAAGTGAAGCTCAGTGGGTTCTATACACTATGTCAATGGGCTGCATAAACTGGGAGCATTGGCATAGCTAAGTTGGAATGCAGCGGAGCAGTGGTCATGCGGCATTCATGACTGTGGCATGCAGCTGGCACGTGCCTGATTCTCTGGCTGTGTGAATAGCAACACACCAGGAGTGGGCGAGGACATGCCAGGTGCATGCCAGCAGTATGCACCATGCACCACAGTGAGTAGTGCTGCACACTGGGGTGCTTAGAGGGCTGGCTGGTTAGCCAGGGAAAGCCCTGCCATAAGTGCCCCTCTGTGCCCAGCCTCCATGCACACCAAACAGCTGAACGAGCCTGCATACAATGGACAGTACCCCCACACACAGAATGGGCCAGTCCTGACCCTGTACCCCCCCCGGCAGACACCCCAGCCCCTGATGCTGAAACCCCCCATCCCACAGCTGCACTGCCATGCTCAAGCAGCCCATTGCCAGAAAATGCTGGCATGGCATCTGGTGTCGCTGACGATCCCCAACCTGTACCTGCAGTCAAAGTTCCATGAGCCGGATGGCCAGTAGCACAGCCCTCTGCACACCTCCACAGCCGCTGACTGTCTGACCTATGCAGGGGTTCACAGCTGATGCGTGCATGCCTGCATATGGCAGATGGCTGGCAGCCATGGAGGCGTGCAGAGGGTTGTGTTGCTGGTGGTCCAGCTCATGGAACCGTATTCACAGGTATGGGTTGTGGGTGGTTGGAGGCACCATGGAACACCTCCGTAGGATTGGGTGCACAGGGTTCACCTGCATGGGGCAGCAGGTGCACCTGTGTGCAGTGTACGCATGGGAGGGTGCCTTGTGTCAGGGGCGCCAGGGTTGCCTTGGGCTGGGGAGGGTGTTGGGGGTGGCCTCTGTGCTCCGGGGTCATTGCAGTGGTTCCAGAGCCAGATGGGGCATTGCCACATAGGTCCAGGTGTCCATAGCTGCAATTCACGCACCCAGACTCACACCAAGCTGCGTAATTGATCCACTGTGGACACAGGGTGGGCATCCGATTGGATGCCTGGCTGGGTCTGCTATGTCTCCCCCAGCCACCCTACATGGACCTGCACACCAAGGGATGGGGCCATGCACAGGGGGCAGCTGGTAGTGAATACTGGCTGGTGTGCACCTGTCTGCATGTGCTGAGCTACACAGGTGGGTTATGCGTCACCCATTAGTGCATAGGGCCGAATATTATTATTCCTATTCTAGTGCTGGGGTACAATATTCCACCAAATTTTGTGCTACATCAGTTACATGTGATTTCAAAACATATTGTCCCATATTCAGGTTCATGTGAAATTATTTTATTAGGTATTTAAATATGGATTGGCTGGATCCAGCTAAGTTGGCTCATGCTAGGAAGGTCACTTTCAATTTTGGCCTTGAACAATTGATAATGAATTCCACTAGAATTAAGTCTAATGCTCCAGAAGCTTCTATTTTTCTGGATAAGGTTTTGATAAACAGCAAAGAAGTATATACTAGATCAAGTGTATTATCTGTTATACAGGTACATAGTAATCATAAGTACCTATATTCAACAATGTGCACAGCATGCTGAGCATCATGTAACTACCCCATAGATGGCCATACATGTGAATCATTTTCAGGTTCCACCAATGCAGAATGTACAGCTGGACCATGCAATCTGCATAAGCATGGCATGTGAACTCTCCAGGGAAGCCCAACATGAGGCCGTGTCAATGGAAACATGCTACACAAGTGGTGTAATGCATATCTACAATGCTGTTTATGCCAGAAAGGAATGTGATCTGTCTGAAGCACAGTCATGCCAAGCAGAGCCCTGCTGTAAACCATGAGGCATACCTCCAACAGCCACCATCCCACTGTCATGTACCTGAAAGTGTACTGCAGCCATACTCCACCCCCATGTAGCACACATGTCACACAGGTGTAGGTATTTGAGGGAAAGATCCACACAGCACAATGATCCCTCTGAGATAGTGCCATGTTCAATATCCCCTGCAAAAATGCCTGGAGGAGTACAGTACCTGATGTAGCAGAGACAACCAATCTCCGTACCACACAGTACACAGTGTCCCTGATGCAGGCCATGTCTCTCTAGTGTCCTGCTGTGCACCCTGGGGTGTGAATTGCTGGACAGTGGATGAGTCAGGATCATTCAACATACCTGGAAATAGGTCCCACACCCCACATGCATACTATGTGGTCCAGGACGTGACATGGGGCAATGAAGCAGTGAGCATGAAATGGTGCCATAATGCACAGCACACAGTGAAGGTGTGACACATGGGTACCCACCCAGGACTGTACGATCCCATCACCTGACCACCCCCTGTTGGCAAGCACAATACATAGGCCCTATTCCCCTCACCAATTCTCCCCAAATGGGGTACCCCTATAAGGAGAAGCCCAAAGGGCCTGCCAGCCCCATCCCCACATAAAACAGTCAATACAGTAGTATTCTGAACAGTGCAATATTTACATGGTATCCAAAAGCACCAGCAGGGCCATACCAGCAGCATTACACAATACTAACAGTGCAGCAATATATGTGATAGAGACACACCAATCATAGGATCATGGAAACATTTTGCATTGCTATTGTTACAACAGTGGAGTTATCCCTAATCATCCACTTATGGGTAATGATTAACAAATGTCCGAAATGTGGATGGGGTCCCCTGCAATCATGTGCTCTCAGCAAAGTGTCCTAGCATGTCTGCTGTATCCTGGATGTCACTGATGATGTAGGCCAGCCCCAATATGGTGTGCCAGTACCCCTGTACCTGGCTAGAAATAGTACTGCGGGTCCACTTTGGTGCAGGGCTGGCTGAATGAGTCCATGGTGTACGCTATATACTCTGTTCTGTTGCCCTCTATGTCCTGGAACAGTACATAGAGTTTCATGATGGTCAGCCCCTCGTATACAGTGTTCATAAGGACCAGGTATGCAGCCAGGTCTCCAGGAGATATGGCAATGCAGTATCCTTCACAGGTCCATGCTTGACATGGAACTTTTCCAGGGCTGCCTTGTGCACCTAGGCCTCCCTGTGACATTTAATTTCATCCTAGAGAACTTCCAGGATGTAGGGAATAGGTGTGTGTGGGGTATTCCATCTTCACCCATGGTGCATCATCCTCTCTGCCTGGGACCACTCAGGTATTGGTCACACGTGGCCCTGTGAGGTTTACCCTGGCTGCAGCCACTGTACCTTGTGATACTAGATGAGGTGGGATGTGTTCTGTTATGTGGCCCCCTCCCAATTTCAGCAATTTCTTTAGATGTGCTTGCAGTGCCATGTCTTCTGGCCTTCAATGCACCATGTTTCCTGGCCCATGGTCACACAGATGGCACCACAGCAGGTGGAACCACTGCAGCAGACCCCACAGTCCCAGCAACAATGGGGTGTGATGTCCCAGGTGAGACTTGTGGGGTCACAGGTGTGTCTTAAGGGACTTCACGCTACTGTTGTCCCTGGGAGGCTGGTCCCATTACTGAGTAGGTTCAACAATTACCAGCACTACAGGTCTTGTGCAAAGAGCACTTTTATTAGATCCAAAGTAAGTGATACACACTGCCACATCTTGGGCGGACCTTCATTGGTTTTGTAATACTCTATGTCATCAGGGGGGTACTGCTTAGCAAATCAGGTTCCTTCAAAAGAGCCAGTGTTAAAGTGATAGTGCTCAATTAAAACAATGTATATAAAAACATTTACCAGCCCCCATAAATATAATTTTACAGAAAACAATTGAATTAATTTATGTGTCAGTATGTAAGTTCCACAGTATGTGCAAACTATTTCTTGTATAAGTTCCATGTTCCTGGGATCCATAATGTCCTATAAAAAGAATAAAGTATAGCTAATTTAACTTTACAATATAGTACTCAGTTGCACATTACTTGATTTGTAATTCTTAAAAAATTGAATTTTTCTGAAATTTGGAAATACCATCCTTAATTAACAGACCTTATGTGTTAGCAAAAAGTGTCAAAAATATTAAGGACAGGGTGGTGAAGTCAGTATTTAAGATACCAGATCCACAGCAGGGACATTTGCTGTTGGGCCCTTTGAAACCAGGCATGATTAAATGTGGGAGGTTCTCCATGTGTGGACACATGTCAAAATAATCTGAATTTGTACACCCCTTTACTGGAGAAAATGTTTTAATTAGACAACATATCAATTGCAGCACTACCGGGGTAGTGTACGTTATCCAATGCCCCTGCGACAAGCTGTAAGTAGTGCGAACAGGTAGAGTTCTTAAAACCAGAATTCAAGAGCACGAGGGTTACATTAGGAGACTTGATGAAGAATCGCAGGTGGTACAACACTTTAATGTGGCTGGACACAGGGGGCCTCACTTTTAATTTGGGTTTAGAAGTAGAACCACTTCTAGTGATGGGTGGAGATCTTTAAACAAAACTACTAGCAGCAGAATTGAAGTGGATTTTCTACTTGCACATACTTCAACCCAGGATCGGTATGAACACCAAAATTTATTGCCAGCTGTGACTGCTTCCAATAACAAGTTCACACTGTTAAGTCCAGCACTTAAGAAAGTGTCCTGAAAGAACTCATAAAACTCAAGGTGGAAAAGGCAATGGGGCCTGATGGGATTCACCCCAGAATTCTGAAAGAACTAAGGGTAGAACTAGTGACACCACCGATTAGGCTTTTTAAGAAATCATGGGAGGATGGTGTGGTACCAGAGGACTGGAAGAACACAGATGTGATTCCCCTTCACAAAAGTGGGAGCAAGGCAGAGGCAGGAAACTATAAACCTGTTAATTTGAACTCAGTGATAGGGAAAATGACGGAATCAGTTCTGAAAGAAATAATTGTTGAGTACCTAGAGGCCAGCAGGGCACAGAATCCAAGGCAGCATAGATTTACAGTGGGAAGGTCATGGCAGATGAATCTAATAGATTTCTTTGACTTGGTGACCAAAGTAGTAGACCAGGGAGGGGCTGTGGACATGGCCTACCTAGACTTTAGCAAGGCATTTAACACAGTCCTACACAAAAGATTAATAAACAAGTTAGCCAGCCTGGGAGTGGGTCCCAGGGTGGTAGCCTAGGTTAAAAATTGACTGTATAACAGGATGCAGAGGGTAATAGTAAATGGAGTCCACTCCGAAGAAAGGCGGGTTACTAGCGGGGTACCGCAGGGTTCAGTATTGGGGCCGATCCTTTTTAATGTCTTTATAAGTGACATTACAAAGGGACTGGAAGGAAAAGTATGCCTATTTGCAGATGACACAAAGATCTGCAACAGGGATGTTACACAAGAGGTGGGGTGGAAAGGATGAAAAGAGACTTGGCAAGGTTAGAGGAATGGTCAAAAGTATGGCAGCTTAGATTCAATGCAAAAAAGTGCAAAGTAATGCACCTGGAAAACAAAATCCTAGGGAAAGAGTACACAATGGGGGTTGGGGAGGTACTAGCAACAACAAAAATGGAAAGGGACCTGTGGGTAGTCATATCAGACGACCTAAAGGTAGTCATATCAGATGACCTAAAGGTAGGCAGGCAATGTGAGAAGGCAGTAAGGAGAGCTGGGGGGATACTAGGATGCATAGGGAGAGGCATCACCAGTAGAAAACAGAAAGTTGTTATCCCTCTGTACAGACAGTTGGTGAAACCCCATCTGGAGTACTGCATGCAGTTCTGGAGATCACATCTCTGCAGAGACATAGACAGGATGGAGGCAGTCCAGAGGAGGGCAACTAAAATGGTGCAGGGTTTGCACCAGAAACCATACAAAGAGAGACTAAAGAAGCTTAATATGTATACCCTTGAGGAAAAGAGGAAGAGGGGGGAACATTATAGAAACTTTCAAGTACCTCAAAGGAATCAACAAAGTCCAAGAGGGTAGCATCTTTCAGAAAAAGAAATGTGCAAGAACAAGGGGTCACAGTTTGAAGAAAGATGGGGATGGCTCAGGGGCAATGTGAGGAAGTATTTTTTCACAGTGAGAGTGGTGGATGCATGGAACGGCCTTCCTGAGGAGATCATGGGGTCAAAAACAGTAGGGAATTTCAAGAATGCATGGGACAGACATTACGGCAGTTATACTGGGGGGTAGGAGGAAGTAGGTTGTTGGTTAACTAGGATCTGCAGCTTATCCAATAAGTAGGGAAATGGGCAGAATGGGTGGGCCAAGTGGTCCTTATCTGCTGTCAAAGTCTATGTTTCTATGTTTCTGTTTTCTATGTTTCTATGTTTAAATCTGCTGACTACTTGACTGCCCTGGGCTCCCTCGACCTAAGCACTAGCCTCCCATTATCTTCCCTCCACTAGCTCCCTCTCCTCACCATGTCCTCCCATCCCTTGCACCTTACCTCACCCACTCACCTCCTCCCCATGACTAGGCCTTCTGGGCTGATCCTCCTTCTCCCCCTCTTAATTAAGTCTCCTACCTATTTGTCCACCTTTTGACTAAGGCGTTGGTTGGTTCTTCTCCTCCCCTAGTGCTCTAGTCCTTGTCTGTCTCTATTAGTCTCATATACTCTGTTCCTCCACTTTTGCTATCATTGTCATACATTGTACTATGCCACATGTTTGTGACTTATTTCTTGACACACCTGCATTGTTCAAGTTTATTCTTGTGTTAGCCACCTGCCTGTAATGCAGTGTTTTCTGCTTGTTTAATCCCCTGATCTGGAACCTATGTAAAGAGCTTGTGCTCAAAGATGTTAATCCGAGATATCAATAAATAAATACATAGTTGGCAGGCTTGCCATTGAGTCAGTGGGTATGACGTGCATGTTGTGAAGTCCACTAATGTATGATTCAGATCGAGTTACATATGAATGCAAGAAATGATTAATTGCACAGCAACACTTAACGTAAGGAATAATGGTTAGGAACCATGCTCTAAATATTACATAGGAATGCTAGGTTTAACCTCCCTTTTCCTTTCTGTAACCCTCGATCTGCCTCCCCGATATAGAGATAACTGTAACATGTTTAAATATGAACAGATTGTGTATATTGGTAACAGTAACAGAAAGTAGCAGGTTACCCATTTGAAACCTGTTTAAAATCAGTTCTTGGGTTTAAATGTGAACACATTATGTATGTTGGTAACAATAATAAAAAGTACCAGAAAGTAGAAAGTAGCAGGGTACTCGTTTGAAACCTGTTTAATATCAGTTCTCACTCCACTCATGAGATGGCAGTTAACAGACAAACCCACACCCAGTATCGGAAATAATGCATTTTGTATAATATGCAAGGGTTTGGCAGTTGAAATTCAATGCAAAGAAGTGCAAGATAATGCATATGGGGCAAAAAAACCCTGGAATAACATATCAGTTGGGGGATGAAGATATTTATTTATTTAGTGTTTGTTGTCCGGGTAAGTGCACTAGACAAATCCTGCCTATTTTCAGGCACAACCCAGGGGAGGGTGATACAGATGAATGCCAACTGACCTCAAACCAGATTAAGCTGTTGCATATAGCATGCACCAAGCAGGAAAGGGATCTTGGGGTTATCATCTCTGATGACCTCAAGATAGGGGAACAGTGCAACAAGGCAGCAGGTAAAGCAGATAGGATGCTGGGATGCATAGGCAGGGGCATCACCAGCAGGAAAAGGGAGGTCATAATTCCACTATACAAGACACTAGTGAGGCCCCACCTGGAGTACAGTGTACAGTTCTGGAAACCTTACCTACATAAGGACATGGACAGGGTACAGAGGGTTCAGAGGAGGGCAACAAGGGTGGTACAGGGATTGCATCAGAAGTCCTATGAGGACAGGCTGAAGGACTTGAATATGTACTCCATGGAGGAGAGGAGGGAGAGATGGCATATGGTAGAAACATACAAGTACCTTACAGGGAGGAACAGGGTGCAGTCACTATTTTCCAGTGAAAAAGATGTTCCAATAGTAGAGAGCATGGGATGACGTTGAAGGGAGGGCGATTCAGAGGAAACGTGAGGAAGTATTTCTTCACAGAAAGGGTGGTGGACAAGTGGTACACCCTGCCAGAGAAAGTGGTGGGGACTGAAACAATCACAGGATTTAAGAATGCATGGGATAGACATAAGGGATTTCTGGAGGTCAGGGGTAAGGGATGACAGACTTCTAGGAAAAACATAATGTGAACTTACAAGCTCAAATGGGCAGACTGAGTGGGCCATAAGCCTTATGTGCCAACAGTGTCTATGTATCTATGTAACAAATAAAAAACAAAATATAGGTAAAACTGTCTTAACACTAGAAACCTTGGGGGGGGGCTATTACAGAGCTATTTATAAGTTATCTGAGTGGTGACAGGGTATATATTTAAATAAGAAGAACACACAAGTAGAGATGCAGAAAATGAAGTAATAACAGATAAAGTACAAGTGCATTACGATTATATGCTCATGATACTTACTTTTGTTTATAAAATGGGCAAGAAATTTCCCAAAAGCTGATTGGCTAAAAACCTCTTTCAGCCATGTCCTTATCAGGACATAATGTTACAACCGGCACTAGTTGTGGCAATGAAAACCTAGCACACAAAGAAATCAGTCCATTCTCCCACTACAGCAGCTCATCTAGTATGCAACGGAACCAGGAAAGCAATGGCACAGGCATGTAAATCTTCCTCAAGGCTCCCATAATTTTTATTTTATTTATTTATTTAGTTTTTGTTAACCGGGTAGGTGCACTAGCCATAAAATTACTATTTTCAGGCACGACCCGGGAGAGTACAACAAAAGGAGAAAAGTTGAACAACAGCAACATGGGTACAATAATACAAATAGAGGAACAGTACAGCAGTGCTACAAAAATACAATGAGTAGAAAGAACAAAAAATAATGGCAAGCATTATACAGATAATGGCAGTAAGATTTATAATAAGTGCAGAAACCATGGACCCGACCTGTGGAGTGAAAGTGTTAATAAGATAGTAAGGTTATATAGATAGAAATGTGAGGAATGTTCAAACATAACAAGAAAGACTGACAGAAGGAAGGTCAGGGGTGGTAATTGGCAAAACAACAGTGGATGGTCAGCAACAAGGTTCAAGAAGGAAGAGAGCTAGTAGTCAAGAAGTTACTTACAAAGATTAGGAAAAATATAGGGAGGGGAAGAGGAGACAGTCTTGGAGCTGGATTAGAGCAGGGGTGACATTACTGGTAAGTCTCAGGAGCTTCAGGTTGGGTCAAAGCATGTACAAGCATCAGCTAATGATAGATAATGACAATATTCACTTTTAAATCCAAAGTGAGACTAAGACAGCCGGAGGTTGAGTGGAAAAGCATTCCATAGTCTGGGAGCAGAGAATTGGAAGGCCCCTGTGCCTTTAGTCATCCAACATCTCGGAACATAGAGCAAGGATTTGTCAGCTGATCGTAGGCCATGGGAGGATGGTTGAGGAACCAGCAACGCCGCCAGCTGGGATGGGTTTTTTTCCCGGATGATCAAGTCCATTAGTGATCCAAGGTAGTATTGTCTACTGGCAGAGGGTGAGAGACAATTCAGATCCTTATAAAGAAGGCAGTGATGTTTGAGTCGAGGCGACAAAGAGGCAAATCAGCATATATTGTTATAAGTTACGTCCCATTTTAGTAGGGAGGTTTTACGGGCAGAGGTAAGAATAGAGGCACCATAAGTAAGGGTTGGGAGCAGAATACCTCGAGCAATTGCTAATTTGGCCGAGGGTGTAAGCACGTAGCTCATTTTGTAAGCTACTCCTAGTTTCGAGTTTACAGCTTTGCACGAGGACTGAATGTGAAGATTAAAATCCAGGGACTGGTCCAGGAGGATCCCAAGGTACTTGAAGAAAGTAACATTTTCAAGTGGAAATCTTCCTGGGTGAAGAACCTCCAGCAAACTAGAACAGGTCTTAATCTTTGGTGCAGAACCTAGGAGCATGGCTTTCGTTTTCTTTTCATTTAGTACAAGCTTATGGTCTAGTAGCCAGTCTAAGACCTTATTGAAGTCTGAAGTAAGTGATGTGTTTATGCAGGCAATACTAGAAGAACTAGTGTAGATGATCAGGTCATCAGCGTAGAGAATAGCTGAGCAGGATTCCAGGACCTCAGCTGCATTGTTGATAAAAATTGAGAACAGAAGGTGCCCAAGGATAGAGCCCTAGGGGACCCCAATGTTGATAGTAGACGTGTTGGACAGGGAGGAGTTAAATTTGACAGCTTTCGACCTGTTTGATAGGTAGCTACAGAACCAGTCCACAACAGGTGTAGAGAAATGGAATTTAAGGAGTGGAGAGAAGCAGAGGATGGTCAACAAGGTCGGAAGCCTTAGTGAGGTCAATGAAGATGGCACCTGTGAGTTTTCCAGAGTCCATATTGGACAGAATATCAGTAGTTAGTTGAAGAAGAGCCATGGTGGTGCTATGACCTTTTCTGAAACCATGCTGAGTGTCTGAGAGGAGATTGTAGCGTGTAAGGTAGTGAGTGGTCTGTGATGCAACTATTTTCTCTAGGATCTTGTTAAGGACAGAGAGAATTGCTATAGGTCTGTAATTGGCCATGTCCTTTGGGTCACCTTTTTTAAAGACAGGCGTTACTCTTGCAGATTTCCATAGGTCTGGCACAGTGCTATGGATAAGGGATAAAGTGTAGATTCTGGCAATCAGAGAGACAATGAGTGGAGCAGCCAGCTTAAGAAGATGAGGTTCCAGTGAGTCAGAACCAGAGCTGGTAATGGCAGATATGGAGCTCAGTAATTTCAGAACTTCCGCTCTTGATATAGCCTTGAAATAGAATGGTGGCGCTGGAGGAGCATCATACGATAGGGCAGCATGGTTGTCTGATGGTAGTGTGTTAGGTATATTGGAGTGTGATCCACTAGGTTGTAAAGCCAAGGTATAGTATGAAAGATCAGAGAAAAGATTGTTAAAACTGCTTGAAATGGTCCTAGGGTCATTACAATGTGCCCCATTTATGATCATTTCATCAGGAGTGACCGACTGCAAGGTACCAAGAAATGTTTTGACTTGGGCCCAAAATTTCCTCGGGTCGCAGGCTGAGCTTTGTAGATGGTCCTTGCAGTATTTGCTTTTAGCAACTCTAACTTGTCTCTTACATCTGTTCCTTAGTTCACGATAGACAATAAGATCTGACTGTAGGCCAGTTTGTTTGTAGCGAATCCAAAGCTTGTCCCTCTGGCACAGATTAGCAAGGAGGCCTTTATGCAGCCACCTTGTCTGTTTTCCTCTGACCTTCCTAGTAGTCTTGGGGGCATGTTTCTATTGAATGGTAAGAAATTAATTTATGAATATCTGTAGAGCAACCTCCACATCCTTTGTTTGATAGATACCTGCCCAGTCGATATTGGAGACATCATAGAGAAATGCATCCTGGTCAATATGAGCTTGATTTGTAAACGTGATTAGTCTTGATGGAGGAGATGGAGGTGCAACCATAGATAGGATACAAAAAGTGGGTGAGTGGTCTGTTAGTGCATCTGCAAGGATTCCTGCTTTTGACACATGTTCCATACAGTTAACTATAACCCAGTCTAGGAGTGTACCCGTTTGATGGGATGACGTTGCTCTAGTTACTTCAGAGATCAACTGGTGAAAATTATAACTAAGCGTGAGTGATTGCAAGGATATTTGAGCTGATCCTAACCAACTGAGGTTAAGATCACCTAGGATGACAGCCTCATTATGATTTACAGTCTGGGAGGTGATATCAAGGAGTTCTTGAAGACCTACTATTCCCCCAGCAGGGGGATTATAGGCACAGATAATATGAAGCTTCTTTTTCCCCAATACAATAGTTGCCTGTATGAATTTTCACACTGCGGGAGAGGCAGATGCCAGGACAATAGAGATGTTGAGGTGGTTTTTGAAGAATAGGGCAACTCCACCTCCATGCTTGGATGAGGATCTATCCCGCTGGAACAGGGAGTAGTTAGGCATGGAGCATACTTCATCAGGTATTCCGGGTTTTAGCCGAGTTTCTGTGAGACACAGGACATCAGGATTGTAGAGTTTCACCCAGGCCTTGAGTTCCGCATGGTGACAGGTAAGACTTCTAATATTGATATGGGCAATTAATAATCCTTTCTTGGACATGCCAGATAACTCATTTGGGGAAAAGAAACAGGTAGGTGGACCTGGATTTAGTTTGACATCCCCAGATGGCAGAATAATGATCATGGCTAGGAACCAAAGCCTTGCACAGTGGCAGGTTAGGGTGAAAGCACATCTCCATGGCAGCTTCCTCCTGGCATGTAGAGGGTATTAGATGCTGCTTCTAACAAGGAGGATAGGGTTAGGTTGCAGAATTTCTTTGTCTCTGCAATCAAGTTAGAGAAAATATAGTTACGGTAAGCCTCTGAGGAGTCTTTTGCCATTTGGTTACATGGGAGAGCCCAAGTGGCAGTGTCCAGGCTGAGTAAAAGGACAAATGACAAGAGTGCCCACGGCAGACTATACTTCGCCATAGTGTTACTATTTGACTTGGGTAGGAAGGCTAGTGGTATACTGAGACAGAGGATTAGCTCTTAGGGATAAAGAGATAGTGTGTGTAAAATTAAGACAGCCAAGGGTGACTGTGTTCCACCGTTTTAACCCTTGGCCAAAATTAGATAGAGCGAAAACAACGAAGTATTTCCTGCTAGTGTAGCGATTATTTAACAGAAGTGGATCAGAAAAGCAGAAAGTAAAGCCCCACAAAGGTTAATTAGGAAAGCAGACCTGCCTGAGGCTCTACTTGTGGTAAAAATTACAGTGGGGAAATGAAGACCTATTCAAGATATGTTAGACGGCACCCCTAGTGGCAGAATTTTATAAGGAACCAATGGGAGACTAGACAGATAGCTGTAGTGTTCGGCAAGATTTCACTCAGGGTACACAATGTCCCCCTTCGGACACAAACCGTAAATGTCTCATTTTCATTTGCTCATGGAGCCTTTTCTCCTCATATTTCCACCTCCGGTCCTGTGTCATTCTTGCTTGGATCTCTGTACTCGGATCCACCCCCCTAACTTTATAATGTCCCATAAATCACAGCCTCAAGAATACAGAAATAACATGGAGAGCAGAATACTTGTAGCTGTAAAGCAAAACTCCTTTATTTTTCCAGTGTCCACCGCTGTTTGAAAAAAGCAGGAAACGGTAGTGTATGGCAGCAGCTGAGGGACATGCTCGTTCCCATTGGCCGGTAAGGAATATGCTCGCTCCTGATACTGCTGGCGAGTTGGCGACTTCACTACCTAGTACCTGTATTAAAAAAAAACCTTCATAAAAAACAGAAACAAATAGGCAATCTTTATGTCTGCCAATGTTTATTTGTCACTCTGGGTATGAGGAATGGGGGACAGAGACGCAGCAACATAGGCAGACACAGTGGCACCTAGAAACACAGAAACATAGAAACATAGAAGTTGACGGCAGATAAGGACCGCAAGGCCCATCCAGTCTGCCCATTTCTTTTTCTACCTTATAAATGTGCCATCGGCCTTTGCTCTGTCAGTGACCTATCTATTCATAGTCATTTGTATTGCTTCCTTATGCCTATCCCATGCCTGCTTGAAGCCCTGCACTGTATTCATAGCCACCACTTCTTGTGGTAAGCCATTCCATGCATCTACCACCCTTTCTGTGAAAAAGAATTCTCATTCCCCCTTAATTGGCCTCCTCTAATCTCATGCTGTGTCCTCTTGTCCTGCTATTTTTCTTATATTTAAACATGTTAGACTCTTTCACCTTGTTTATGCCCTTAAGGTGTTTAAATGTCTCGATCATATCACCTCTCCCTCCTTTGCTCAAGGGTATACATATTGAGCTCCGTTAATCTGTCCTCATATGTCTTCTGTGCAGTCTCTGCACCGTTTTGTTGCCCTTCTCTGGACTGCCTCAATTTGGTTAATGTCCTTGTGAAGGTGTGGCCTCTAATACTGCAGAGTACTCAGATGGGGCTAACCAATGTCTTGTACAGAGGGATTATTACCTCCCTCTTACGACTTGTGATACCCCTACTAATACACCTAACACCCCTAGCCTTACCCTGCTGCTGAGGGTCTGCTTGGATGATTTTAGGTCATCAGTGATGATGATGCCCAAGTCTCTTTCTTCCTTTGTGACTGCTAGCAACTCCCTCCCAGCCTATAAGTGGCTTCAGGGTTTCTCTTCCCTATGTGCATGATTTTGCACTTCTTTGCATTAAATCCCAGTTGCCACTCTTCTGACCATTCTGCTAGTTTATCCAGATCTCTTCTCATTCTGCCCACCCCATCTGGATCATCTACTCTGTTGCAGATCTTGGTGTCATCTGCAAACAGACAAGCCTTACCCTCTAGTCCATCTACGAGGTCACTAATGAAGATGTTGAATAGGACTGGCCCCAGGACTGATCTCTGAGGTACCCACTTGTGACTTGCATCTCTTCTGACTGTATATCATTTACCACCACTCTCTGTTTTCTGCCAGTCAACCAGTTTGCCACCCAGTTGACCAACTTCTGACCACCCGAGCCTACCTAGCTTATTTATCAATCTTCTATGTGGAACAGTGTCAAAAGCTTTGCTGAAGTCAAGGTAGGCGACATCAACTGCTCCCCTTGGTCCACCACTCTGGTTACCCAGTCAAAGAAATCTGAGATTAGTTTGACAGGACCTTCCTTTTGTAAACCCATGCTGTCTTGGATCCTGTGCCCCTATGGATTCCAGGTGTTGCACTATCCTTTCCTTAAGGAGTGCCTCCATAATCTTGCCCATTACTGAGGTAAGACTGACCGGTCTGTAGTTCCCCGCCTCCTCCCTGCCCTGTGAATGAAAGCACATGCTGACTCTCAGGGAAAGGACAACTCTCTCCATTTAAACACAGGAAAAACACAATGTGAAAGAGGAATCTATAGTAGTGAAAACAGTGAAAGATAACCTGAGAAATGCATAGAAATCCAGTATTGCCAATGAAACACTTTTTTAAAGTGACTTAATAGGGGGACTATTTTTCCTATTTGAGGTATTGAACCCCTCTTTTTTTATATGTTTGACTTCTTTATGTTTTTTCTGTTTACTCATTAAATAATTACTAGGGGGCCCATTTTATAAGTGCAATGACATACTCTGAGGTGTGGGTAATCTCCTGATAAGAGCACACCCAGGTGCAAAAGGCACTTGGCACAAGTGCTTCATGCCTTATAATGCACCTGGGAGTGCTCTTATCAGGAGATAACCCACATCTCGTCATGTGTTATTGCTTGCTTATAGGAAACTGAAAGCAACAGAAGTACTTTTTATTAAAGTCAGGAAATAACAAAAGCAGGCATATAGAAAAGGTAAAGAAGGTTTAAAAAACACAATCTATCAAATGTAGTTATTTGAAAATGAGAATTAGAATATTAAGAGAAAATGTATATTTATGAGTACAGATATCCCTTGAAAAAGCATAAACTGAGAAACATTGGAGGATAAAAACTGCTTTTGATTCAGCAACAACTGATTTTGATTTGGTACTTCAAAGAAACCAAGGTCCCCCCCCACCCATTTTGTTAGCCTACTGAACTATTACACCTTGGGGGGACTGTTAAGAACTGCTTGAACAAGGCCGTTACCTACAGAACACAATACTTACTGTAGTAACTTTATCCTTTCCAAATTGTAAATGTGTTGATTGTTATTATACCCACAGTGGGTGACTTTATACTTATGAACATACGAACGTACACAATTTGCCAGCAGATAAAGGCCTAGAGGTCTATCGAGTCTTCTTGAATGTGCAGCTAGCACCCCTTATTCTGCAGCTGCCCCTCCCTCCCTTTCACCCTTCCCCTTCATTAACCCTCCTCCTTGTCCTGTCCCATCCCCTTTTGAAGCAGTCCCCTGTTCTACTGGATACCACTTCTGCAGGTAACGCATTCCACCCAGCCACCTCCCTCCCTGTAAAAAAGTGTCTCCTCATCACCCTCCTGAACCTTCCTCCCTCCAGTCTCATATCACGGCCCCTGGTGGCCCTCCCCTCCCTTACTTTGAACAGCCCTTCTGTACCTGTCTTGTTTATTCCTTTCATGTACTTATAGGTTTCAATCATGCCCCCCGTCCCTCCTCTCCTCCAGTGAGTACATGTTCAACTCCCTCAGCCTCCTCTCATATGATAAGTCCCCCAGCCCCTTGATCATCTTTGCTGCCCTGCACTGCACCTGCACCCCCTCCAGTAACTTAATGTCCCTCTTCAGATACGGGCACCAGTACTACACGCAGTACTCCAGTTGCGGTCTAACTAATGACCTATACAGTGGCAGAATCACATCCTCCCTCCTCGAGGATATACCCCTTGCAATACAACTCAGCATTTTGTTGGCCTTTGCAGCTGCTTTCCTACATTGTGCCGAGTTGTTCATTGACCCTGTAATGAGCACACCCAGATCCTTCTCCTCTTCTGTCTGGGCTAGCTGCACTCCTCCCAGCTGGTAACTCCTCCTTGGGTTCTTCATCCCAAAATGCAGCACCTTGCACTTTTTGACATTAAACCCCAGTTGCCAGGTGTCTTACCAAGTTTCAAGCTTTGCCAGATCATCCTGCAACTCCTGCCATCCCCCCTAGGTCATCCACCACTGCTCCTACCTTGGTATCATCAGCAAACAGACTGATCTTGTTCTTGATGTCCAATGATATGTCTGCAATGAATATCCCAAACAACACTGATCCCAACACCGAGCCCTGTGGAACACCGCTAGTCACTACCCTTGGGTGTGAGAGCTCCCCACCCACCACCACCCTCTGTTGCCTTCCCTGAAGCCAGTTTCCTACCCATCTAACCAGATTTGCACCCGCCCCTGTGTCTACTAACTTACTTCCCAGCCTTCCATGCGGCACCGAGTGGAATGCCTTACTGAAGTCCAGATACTGGACATCCACTGCATGGCTCCTGTCCAGTTGCCTAGTTACCCAGTCATAGAACTCCACCAGGTTGGTTTGTCAGGATCTGCCACATATGAAGCCATGCTGTCTGTTTTCCCGTAGTTCATTGGCCTCTAGGAGGGCCACCAGCTTCTCCTTCAGGATAGTCTCCATTAGCTTACCCACGATGGATGTGAGGCTCACTGGTCTGTAGTTTCCCGGATCATCCTTGGGGCCACTCTTGTGGAGGGGCACCACATGAGCCATCCTCCAGTCCTGAGATACACACCCTGAATGTAGTGAGGCATTAAATAGGTCTGCCAAAGCCTCTGCCAGCTCCTTCAGTACCCTGGGGTAGATGTCATCTGGGCCTGGTGCCTTGTCCACTCTCAGTGCCTTCAAACCCTCCCGAACTTTGCCCTGTATGATTTCCCCATCTGTCACCCCTCCCCCCCGTTTCTGCCATTTCTCCCCCCTTGGGTGTCACCCCTCTTTTCTCTTTAGTAAATACTGAGCAGAAATACTCATTTAGTGCTTCTGCCTTATCGCATCCTGCTTCCACCCAACCCTCCTTCCTAATCCTTATTATGTGGTCCTTACAGCCCTTTTCTCCTGATGTACCTAAAGAAGTCCTTCTTCCCTTTCTTAATGCCTTGTGCCAGCCTGAGTTCCTTAGATGCCTTGGCTCCCCTTACTGCCCTTGTCACCTCCTTCTATTCCGTCAAGTACTCCTCCCTGTCCTCCCGTCTCCCTGTTTTCTTGTACTTCCTAAAGGCATCTCTTTTCCTCCTTACCTTTTCCATGACCTCCTTGCTCAACCAGCTCAGTTTCGTAGCCCTAGCCTTCTTGCTCTGGGCCTTGCAGCAGGTTTTGATTGCCTCCACTATCCCCAGCTTTATGAGCTCCCACCTCTGGTTAGTGTCCATACTAGACTGAATTCTGGCCAGGTACCCTTTTACCACTTCCCCCATCCTCCTAAAGTCGGCCGTCTAGAAGTCCAGCACTCATGTGCCAGATTCCACTCCTTCCTTGCCCATATCCAATGTGAGCTATACTGACTGGTGGTCACTCCCTGACAGCGGTTCCTCCACTGTAAGTTCTCTCACAAAGTCCCCATTTGCCAGCACAAGGTCAAGGGTATTCCCTAACCTGGTTGGTTCACTGACCATTTGCAGCAGGAAGCTGTCCTGGAAGGCATCCAGCAGTACCTGCTCCCTTCTGTTCCTGGTTGTTGGGGTACTCCAGTCCACTCCTGGCATGTTGAAGTCCCCCACAATGACCACACTACCCTTCTCCCAGGTCCTCTTGATCTGTCCCGCTAGTTCCCTGTCTAACTCCTCCCTCTGAGATGGCAGCCTGTTCACCACTCCCATTCTAAGAATTCTATTCTTGGAATCCTGGATTTGCATCCAAAGTGACTCCGTACTACCCTCCTCCCCTTCCTCCCTTACACACTTCAGTCCTTCCTTCACATATAGTGCCACACCCCCTCCTTTCCCAATCATCCTGTCCCTATGAAATAACCTGTACCCTGGTACAGACATGTCCCAGTCATTATATTGAGTGGCCCATGTTTCTGTGATGGCTGCAATGTCCACCTCTCCCTCTGCCATGAGCACCTGTAACTCTGCAGTTTTCCTCCCATTGCTCCTAGCATTAAGGGTAACCACCTTCCACCCTCCCCCTTCCCATCCTGCCCTCCTTTACTAGCATCACCAATAGTACTTGCCATTTGTCCCTTGTCACTGTTATGGGGGGTAAGCTCATATGGTTTCCCAACCTGTGGTCTCTGCATGTCTCTTGCCCAATTGCCACCCATTGCTCCTATTTTAAATTCCCAACTTCCTCTATGTACTCCTCCATCCTCTGTTTCAACACTTTCTTTCCCTCCTCACTCAAGTGTAGTCTGTCCTTGGCACAGAGACTACTGTCCTCCCAGGTCCCTCCCACCCCAGCAGCCCATACCCTTTAGCACAACACCAGGTTCTTAGCCATCCATTAAATTCCTCTATTCTCAGCTTTCTTGTTGTGCTTGTCTTGGGCACTGGAAGTATCTCTGAAAAAGTTACTGATCTTCCTGCCCCCTCACATAATTGTCCTAGTTCCTCAAACCTTCTCTGGACTATATCTACTGTCTTGTCAGCCAGGTCGTTCATCCCAAGATGTATAATTAAATGAGGCTTGTCCCTACCCCTTCTAGAATATTTCAGAACAGATTGTCCCACCCTTTCAGCTGTCATTCATGGCATGGCCTCCACCCAAATGCGACTATGCCTCTCCCCCTTGCTACCTCACCTGACTCCTCTTAGTATTGAGTCCCCTAGCACTAAGATTCCACAACTCTTACTACCTGCTTGCTTCCATTCATCTCTCTCTCTCTCTCTCTCTCTCTCTCTCTCTCATTTCCAGCTCCTCTTCTTCCTCCTGCACATTTTTTCCCCCTTTTGCCCCTGTTGCAATTCTCCCAGCAGAACTCCCCCCACTCCGGTTTGGTTGAGGCATTTATCAATTACTCCTCTAATTTCATCATTTCCCTCCTCCACCTTCTTCCTCTCCTGCAGTGCAAAACTATTTTCTGAAGACCCTTCACAAATACTCGCTCCCTCTCTCTTCATAGTAACCTGTTCTCTCCTTTCCACTCCATGCCTTTTGCCACTTCTTCGCCTCCCCTCACATGTTACTATCTCCTCCTTCCATTTGTCTTTTGTCTCCTGGCCTGGTTTCCTCAGCAATCATTCTTCCTGGCCTGGGCCCCTTTGTCTCTGCTTCCCTTCTTCTGACCCTCTCCTCACCACTGTTGGCTTAAATCACCCACCCTCATCTCCCATTCTTCCTCCCTCCAGTATTGGGCTAAACCCCCCCCCAATCTGTCTTACCTGTCTTAGTTCCCCCTACAGACCCTTGACCTCCTTTCTAAGTTTCTCTATGTAGTTGCACACTAAACATCCTCCCACACTCCAGGCAATTTTTAGAAAGATTGGTGCACTGCAGTTGTTGCAGACTTGCAAGCAATAAAGTTTATTCTCCATGTAATTGTCCAAGGATACATTTTATTTGGGCGTTCAGTTGCCAATGCTCTCTCAACCTTGGTTTACCATATACTTGCTATGTGGAAAATGTAACCATCATTTCCTGAGGTATACTGTAGATAAAAGCCTACAGTGTAATACTGCATAGCTTCCTTTCCCTCCATCATATAAACAACATAACTAATATACTGCTACTGGCTGGTCTTCTTCAAGCACAACCCACTCCCAAATTCAACACTTACATTAATAATACCAAGTATATTCAGTTGCTGTGCTAAATGCTGCTATAGTTCACTGGGCTGGATTCAGAAAACCCTGCCTGAGGGATATATTGCACAGCAATACTAGCACTACTGCAACCCTGTCAGATTCAGGCACATGACACCCATGGTAGTGGGTAGAGCCAGACAGAGCATGAATCAGACTGTGGCATGGCTCATTAATATTAATCAGCCCATATGCGGCAGTGCAGGTGATGATGCACAGCTGCAGTGGATATTGGGTGCTGGGGCTGAGGGACATCGTAAATAGTCCAGTGAGTGACACTAATGGACTCACCACTAGCAGTAAAGGTAAACAAACAGTGGTACATAGCCAATACTTGTGGTAGTCAGTCCAATATCACAGGCATTTATGTTGCAGGACACACTGTATCATGTTTGTGTGTGCTAGTGTGGATGTTGGAGGGCATTGTAGATGGAAATAATCCTCTTACCTACTGAACACATGTCCACTGGCTGACCCATTCCTGTATGCTGCACTCATATGTGGAGCACATCAAATCATGTCAAATCAAATCAACTTTACTTTTAAAAAGGTGTAATTCCAAAGATCGTGGTGCCCTTACAATAAATACATAAAAACATGTATAAAAACATCATTCATAACATTATAGTCAATTCATAACATATTATCACCAAAGACAAGCCCACATAGGTATGTTTTTAAAGTGTTTTTAAAGCTCTTCTCTGTCAGGCACTCTCTTATCCAATGAAGTAGAGAGTTCCACAGGGCAGGGCCATAAACCTAAATGCCCGCAACTCAGATGTCTTCAGCCAAACCATGGGAACCTCTAGCAATCCCTTGTCAGCTGAGCAGAGCAGTCTGAGGGGGCAGTAGAGGCACAAAAGATCTTGCAGGTAGCTTGGACCCTGTCCGTGTAGGGCATTACTGGTCAGCAAGCCAACCTTGAAGGTGACCTGCCACTGAACTGGCAGCCAGTGCAGTTTGTGCAGCATAGGAGTAATATGATTGGACCGAGACAGCCCAGTCAACAACCTGGCTGCTGCATTCTGCACCAGCTGCAGGTGGTGGATATCAACATCCGGCAGGCCTAGGTACAGGGAGTTACAGTAGTTAAGGCACGAGGTCACACAGGTGTGGATCAACATTGGAAGAACACCAGATGGAACAAGGTGCTTAATCAGGGTGATATTCCTCAGATGGTAAAAAGAGGACTTGATGATGGCTGACACCTGTGAACAAAGCGTCAGTTCATCATCCAAAATAACACCCAGATTCCACTCCCATTCAGAGGTCAGTAATTGGCTACCCCCAAACCAAAGCCTGGAGGGACAGCCAGCCTCCAGCTTCTCTGTCCTGCAACCTGGATCTACCATCAACACCTCGGTCTTGTCAGGATTCAACTTCAGCCAGCTGGCATACATCCAGTCCTGTGTCAGTTGTTAAACACTGTGACTGCACTATCCTGATCAGGCACAAAGGACAAGTAAAGCTGGGTGTCTTCAAAATAGCAGTAAAACCCCAGACAATACTTCCTTACAATGTCCCCCAGTGGCAATATATACACTGCAAACAACATGGGGGATAGTACAGAGCCCTGCGGTACCCCACATGGCAGAGAGAATGACTCAGAGGAATAAATCCTTGACACCACCCTCAGAGACCTGCCAATGAGAAATGAGTGGCACTCTCTGAGGACCGTGCTAGATAGGCCACAGATGAACCGCAGGTGCTCCAGCAACACCCTATGGTCCACAGTGTCAACAGCTGCCGAGAGATCAAGGAGGACCAAGATGGAACAGGTTCTCAGATCACTGGCAATCAAGAGGTCATTGAGCACTGGACTGGAGATCATAGATATCATGGATGGTAAGATGATACTCCAGTTGCAGCACAACCATCTTCTCAATAAACTTCCCTACAAATGGGAGGTTAGAGACTGGTCTGTAGTTAGCAGGGCAGTCTGGGTTGAGAGAAGTTTTCTTAAAGAATGGGCATCACCATCGCCTCCTTCAGGGAGTCCGAAAGCATACCCAACTCTAACAAGCTCCAGACTATCTCTGCTAAGACTGGGCCCATGACACCAACGCACCCTATTAAAAGGCACATTGCACCCAGGTCTAAACTACAGCAGATTGGCTGCATACTCTGGACAATCTGCTTGACATCCATGATCTGCAGCTGGTCAAAGTTCATCTAACCAAACCAAGGAGTAACAACCTCACACTGACCACCACCACCCCCCTCCATAGAGCAAGCTGATCAGATCTCAGACCTGATGTTGGCAACCTTATCAGCAAAGAACTGAGCAAACTCATAACACTTTTCTTGTGAAAATGCTCTTTAAACATGCAGACAGGCTGGATTGCATAGTCCACAGTTTGAAAGAGCTGAGCTGGTCGATTCTGAGCTGCAGCAATCTCCCCGGACAGGAATGTTGCCTTCTTATGAGAGATTGCAGATTGATAGTCCCTATAATGGTCCATCAATCTAAGTCTGTCGGCTTCAAAGTATGATTTCTGTCAGCAATGCTCCAACCTTCATTCAACTCAATGCAGCTCCCTCAAGGTCCCATCAAACCAAGGGGACCAAGAGTGAAGGGTGAGAGGATGAACCCAGACAGGAGCTATAACATCCAGATCCCCTGCCACTGCCCTGTTATAAGCCTGTAGCAGGTTCTCCAGACCCTTGCTTGCATGCGGTAATCCTGATAGGTCCAACACTGCCGATAGGTCATCTCGATTCATGCCCCTCAAAGGGTGGTACTGGACCATCTTCATGGGGCAGGCTTATGGGGACCCTGGAAATTGAACCTTATAGTGTGGTGGTCTGACCATCCAACTGGTTCCACCACCAAGTCAAAACTTTCCATCCCAAGGAGGAAGACCAGATCCAGAGAGTGACCATGATTATGGGTCGCAGATGCAACTGCCTGTGTGAAGCCCAATGAGTTCATAAGTTGGAGGAAGTCCTGACCAAAATGTGAGAGTTTGCCATTGATCCAGGCATTGAAGTAACCCAGCATCATCAATCTGGGTGACTTTAACACCGTATCGACCACGACGTCTGTGACTTCCTGCAGGAACTGCTTCTCACCACCTGCTGGATGGTATACGAGAAGGATCCTGCACCCCACACCTGCAACCACCATACACTCAAAGGACCTGGTCTCCTCAATTGACACAGCTACAAGGTCCAACTCTGATCTAAAACAAATTGCAGCCCTCCCAGCCCCTTCAATCGGTCCTCGAGTGGTGTATCACTGAGAACCCAGCTGGAATCGCTGCCTCTAAAATGGGGCCAGCATTTTCATTCAACCAGGTCTTGGTGATGCAAGCCTGGTCCATTGACCCAACAAGATCAGCAGTAATAGCCATCTTGTTTTTAACTGACCTGGCATTGCACATCACTCGAAGCGTTTGAGATACCGGGACCAACCAAGCTACCTGCCTGCTGACAGTGGAGCCCTTGGGTATGGGTACCAGGCAAGAAGACCCTCATTCTGGGACCCATTTTGCCCCAGGATGTCTCCACATGTAAATGTACCCAGCATTTCCAGATGCTGGACTCACTGAAACCACAGCTGCCATCTCAGTAGGCAACACTCAGTCTTGGACCCTTGCCAGGTGCCTCCATCCTACATCAGACGGGGTATAGCCACCTGCAGTTGGATGTATACTGCTGGAAATACCAGCAGCATTCATTTCTGAATCCTGCTGTCTGTATCGACTGCATCTCCTAAGAAGAAATCTGCAGCAGCAGCATGCTTCCAAAAAATAGGCATTCTCAAAGGGTCAGGGTAGGCCCTAAATAGATCTTCAAGGTTCAACAAAAGCCTCCAAACATGAGTTAGTAGTGACTACTAGCTGAGGCTGCGGGGATGGGGGGGTGAACTAATCCACTATAAGTGCCTGTGGGGGATTGCCAGAGCCTAGGAGGGGAGGGTTCATGGTGGTTAACTACTGTTTAATAATTGTTTTTATTTTTTATAAGTGAAGGATGTGGGGGATGTTAGTTTTGTTGTGTGGGGGAGGAAGAGGAGTTGAGGTATCCAGTACTATACTATCTACAGTATAGTACTGGTTAGGACATTTACATTTTCCAAACAGTATAAATCCTGTCCAGAAATGTAAGTTTGTGAACTCTGTAGCACAGCTCCCATTATCTATTACCTGTTGTGGTCAAAAATTGAAAAATCTGGGGGTATCTCCATCCTTAAAGTTCCATCCTTAGTTTGTATGAAAGACACTATAAAAATGAACTTCCTTTCTTTCTTATTCAAACAAATAATGTACACAGATGAATTTGTGTTTACCACCTCACCGTCTAGGTCAGATACCTGTTTAACATCCCTAAAATTAGGAAAATCTGTCAGTGAAAGGGCCTTTGCCTGCGGTGCTCCTGTCAGCAGGGATAATCACTGACAGATCCTTGAAAAACACCAGTAACCCTAACCATTTCAACTATGCACTTTGTAAATATTTATACAAACCATGTAGCTGTTTTCATTAATTGCTATCTGTTTACCTTTAATTTATTTTCTGAATGGCATCTTACAATGTGTACTTTGTGTTTGTTTACTGTTCCATAATTACTATAACATACTGTTTATTTTACCTGTGCACATGCTGACATGCAGAATATTTCTTGCAACTCCTGCTTATGTCTGCTTCTGAGTCCCCTCTTTCAAGCTAGATGTTGCATTTCAAGTGTGGCGATCCTTGTGTGGAAATCATGAGATAAACATTCACCCATTTAGATAACTTCTTTACAATATGATGATGATTAAGTTTACTTATGTTGCAATAACGTTCAGAACATGTTACATCAGAATAAATAATAACATATATTAAACAATGGTACAAATAAATATGCTTTATAAATCTTTTAAAACACTGAATAATGTGTCTGCCTAATATATTTCATTGGAGAGGTACACAATACATTTGGGTGCAACAATGGAATATGCCTTCTACCCAATATACAGGCTTGATTTGGAACCACTAACTGGTGATAATGAGCACTTCACACCACAGTTCAGGTCTAGGGCACTTGAAAAGGGACAAGATCAACAGGGTAATGAGGGCATTGCCGTGCCTATAAGCCATTGATCATACACAGTGACTTGCTGGCAACCTCAAGAGGGGTGGGGGGAATGGAACAGGCAATGATCATGGAAGACAGAATGTATAAAGGGCTTGCAGCCTCAGGGTGGACAAAGCACTGGGGCCTGACAGTTGGTATCTAGTTCTGAAGGAACTGGGGCCTGACTTGATACCACTATTGACATATCTGTCCAGGGACAAGGGAAGTTCTGGGGGGCTGGAGGTCTGTTGATATGGTCCAACTGCACATGGGTTGAGACAGAGAGGACCCTGGAAATTATGGGCCAGTGCATCTTATCACAATTGTTGGTAAGCTCTCGAGACCTTGGATAAGGAAAAAATACAGTAGTTGAGTACCTGGAGGTGAATGGGTTGCAGGACAGTAAGCAGCATGAATCTGTGGCAGGAAGGTTGTTCTAGAGCAACCTGATAGCTTTCTTCTACTGGGTCACTGAGACAGTGGATAAAGAGTAGGCGGTCAATGTGTTTTCTATCGACTTCAAGAAGGTCATTGATTTTTTTTCATATAGGAGGCTAGTTACAAAAGCTGGAAGCTCTAGGGGTAATGGAATGGCTGATGAGGTGGACTGAAAACTGACTGGGGGTAGGAAACAGGGGGTGGTAGTGAATAGGATTAAAGTTGAAGGACAGACAGGGTCACAAGTGGGATGCTCTAGGGGTCAAGCCTGGATCCAGGCCTGTTCAACATGTTCATCAGTGATACAGTATTGGGGGTATGTAGGGCAAGATGTGTCTTTCTCTGGATAATACAAAACTCTTTGGCATGGTGGACAGTGAAGGGGGGGCCAGAGAACAACAGAGAGATCTGGAGAAACTGTAAAGCTGTTCCTAACTATAGCAGTTGAGATTCAATGTCAAAAAGTACAAGGTGAGGCACAGTGGACCCACACACAGACTACTGGATGGGAGGGATATGGTTAGTAACAACAACTAAACAGAGGGATCTGGGATTATATTCAGCAACAGTCTTACAACTTCAGGTCATTGCAATGATGTGTAAAGCAAGGCAACCAGGATGCTAGCATGTATAGGAAGGGGATTTGATAGCAGGAAGGATGTGATACTACACCAACATACAATTGGTCACTAGTAAGGCCCCACCTGGAGTATGGTGTTCAGTTCTGGAGCCTACATATGAGGAAAGATTGGAATAAGCTGGAGTCAGGATAGTGGAGGGTCATCAAAGTGATTCAAGGTCATCAGGGCAAAACATAAAAAGAAAGATTGGCAGACATGAGCATGTAATTGCTGGAGGCCAGGAGGGAGAAGAAAGGTATGACTGAGGCTTACAAGTTCCTGAAGAGCATAACCAAAGCTGGTAGTTATGACCTGTTCACTAGAAACACAATTATTTGACAAGATGGCATGAGTTGAGACTAGATGTGGGGAAATTTAAAAGCAACATTAACAAATTATTTTTCACCGAAAGGATGGTGGAAAAAATTCAATAGATTTTCAAAAAAGGAGGTGTATGCTTGGACTGTAAATGGGCTCAAGGCCACTGGGACAGATTTAGGGGACTTTAGAGGTGCCAAAAGGTGGATAAAAGAAGGAGGGATGAGGTGCGGGAAGGTCAGTTGGGGAAACAGAGGGATAGATCCAAACATACACCCTGTCTGTGACAGTCGGTTAATTGGGATGGGTAGGAAAACTGGGCAGACTGGATGGACCTTGGACTTTTTCTGCTGTGACTGTCTATGTTCTTATGTTTCTTACCACCAGTCACTAGGCACAGAGGCCACTGACCCATGTAGAACTGTTCAAAGCAGTTCTACATGGGGTCATAGGTTTGCAAACTGAAAGAAAATTTCCATTGGGAGAAGGTATAGGTAGGTACCACACCACTGAACACTCAGAAGAAGAGCAGAGATAGGGATAGTGCGAGGATTCTGTGACTCCAGGGAGCACAGTAGCAGTAGAAGTCTCCATAAGAGGGCCACTGAACCACAAAGGAGGTCTTGCTAAGGACAAAAAAAAAAACAAAGTACATCAAGATGCAGCTACATGTGAGCCATAAAGTATGAGCATGGGGGGGGGGGTGACTGTGGTGGTAGTGCCAGTGATCCAGAACTTTGTGCATGACATTGCACCATACCACCAGCACTATCCATGAATAGACCCCCTGTGCCTGCTGCATTCCACCATGTTGTGTGGTGCAAACCCTGTTTGAGACACATTACATCTGGAACATGCATTTGCATACTGAAGCCAGGTGACAGTGGCACAAGTGGGAAGAACCACACTCCTTGCCCACAGTTCATTGGTTTTTGGTTTTGTGCATAGTAGAAAAGCATGATGATGGATCTGGGAAGCCCTGTGTGCCTGGATATTGCACCAGCATACTTTATGTCTATGTATCAGGCTCCAGAATGCAGTGTTAGACTGTGGGACTCAGAACAGGTCCTTCCTCCAGCACTTGGTGGTACCTTGTAGAATTAGGTACAGAATCAATTTAAAATGTCAGTAATGAGGATTAGTGGTATTGTGTGAGAGTTCACAGTTTACTGTGTGACAAACTGGAGTAATTACCATTGGATTACACTGGGTTACAGCAGTATCCTTCAAGATATCACAGCAAAAGATTTTGATATGAGTGCTTGATCTTAACAGGCAGTGCTGTCCTTATTGACATGGCATTGCAACCACTAGGATGAGATCCACTGAGATGTGATACCTACAGTAACTGTATTGATTTATTTGCAAGTTATGACTAGAAAGGAACCCTGAGCTGATAGTTCATTTTTACGTTCGCTTGCGCGCATGCGCAAGGAAGCTTTTGGGAGAGTACACACTTTGGAGGTGTGCCTCCCTTGCAATCCACTGCTCAGTTGAGCAGGCGTGGCGTGTCCTGCACCAATGGGTGCGGAGTTGCATGACAGCCGTGGTCTTCGCTCAAAGAAAACCACCGCTGTCATACAGAGCACCACCACGCCTGCCCCCCCCGCATCACGCCCGCCCCCAAAGCTTTGGTGCCATGCTGGGAGCCCACCCCAGCGTGGAAACATCCAGTGTTGTTTGCCAATGGGGTGCCCAATCCTCGCCGGCTCCTCGCCCATGCCCCAGCCATCTTCTGCCACGCCTGAGGCCCACCCAGCGTGGCAACGCCCCGTTGTCAGCCAAACGGGTGCCCAATCCCCTGGCCAGCTCCACGGCCCCAGCCATCTTCTACCACACTGGGAGCCCACCCCAGCGTGGCAAACATCCCGTCCATCAATTGTACAAAAAACCTGTAAATTAAAACCGCCCCACGCAGTCTCCCCCGCCCTCCCACAACCCGCACCCAGCCACTGCGCACCCTGCCTCTCACACCCCCTCACCCCATACTTACCTCTGGAGCTCGCGCGATGATCTTGGTGGACCGGAACCCATCTGCACTCTTCAAAGCTGACCACGAACTGAGGAAATGCTGGTAAGCTGTATAATGGGCTAGATAGGGGCTTTCAACTTATTGCATATCTCAGGCATTTTTGAATTTTGCACCAAATTTTCAACATGGGATTTTTGGGACCCCTTCTCATGAATGATATCACTGTCATGGCGCTATTCGGCCCGAAGGATGATTTCACAGTCAGTGCGCAGTCACCGCGCAAATCACCCTCGGCCTGAATAACACCATGACAGTGACATCATTCATGAGAAGGTCCTAAACCCCATGTTGAAAATTTGGTGCAAAAATTTAAAAATGACTGTCTTACTGTAGCTGCATTGTGCAGTTCCTACGCAGGCTCGTGAAGTTCATGATATCTCAATATTTTCACTCCAGATTTTCAACATTGCCATTTTACCACACCTCCTTATGAGCACTGCAGCTGTCATTTTTCACATCCTGCCCAAAATGTGTTTCCGCCCATGTAGCGCACAATGGCGCAGTCGGAGTGCGAAATCAATGTATGGGATGCATTAAGAAAATCATGGTGACACTGTTCATTAGCAGAGGTCTTAAAATGGCTATGTTGAAAATTTGGTGAAAAAATTCCTAAAAATGACTGTTTTACGAGCGTGCATTGCGCAGTTCCTACGCACGCTTGTAGGTTTGCGAATTTTCAATATTTCCACTCCAGATTTTCAACATTGCCATTTTACCACACCTCCTCATGAGCAGTGCAGCTGTCATTTTTCACATCCTGCCCAAAACATGTTTCAGCCCATGTAGCGCACAATGGCGCAGTCGGTATGCAAACTCAATGTATGGGACACATTAAGAAAATCACAGTGACACTGTTCATGAGCAGAGGTCTTAAAATGGATGTGTTGACAATTTTGTGAAAAAATTCCTAAAAATGACTGTTTTACGAGTGTTCATTGCTCAGCTCCTATGCACGCTCGTAAGTTTGCGAATTTTCAATATTTTCACTCCACATTTTCAACTTTGCCATTTTACTACACCTCCTTATGAGCAGTGCAGCTGTCATTTTTCACATCTTGCCCAAAACATGTTTCTGCCCATGTAGCGCACAATGACACAGTCGGTGTGCGAACTCAGTGTATGGGACACATTAAGAAAATCACAGCATCACTGTTCATAAGCAGTGATCTTAAAATGGCTATGTTGAAAATTTGGTGAAAAAATTCCTACAAATAACTGTTTTACGAGTGTGCATTGTGCAGTTCCTACGCACACTCGTAAGTTTGCGAATTTCCAATATTTTCACTCCAGATTTTCAACATTGCCATTTTACCACACCTCCTTATGAGCAGTACAGCTGTCATTTTTCACATCTTGCCCAAAACGTGTTTCCGCCCATGTAGTGCACAATGGCGCAGTCAGTGTGTGAAATCAATGTATGGGACACATTAAGAAAATCACAGTGACACTGTTCATAAGCAGAGGTCTTAAAATGGCTGTGTTGAAAATTTGGTGACAAAATTCCTAAAAATGACTGTTTTATGAGTGTTCATTGCGCAGCTGTTTGTTGTTGCTAAGTAGCAGATGTTTTTGCATTGTGCTCTGATTCTGTGATAGAATCTGTATTAGTAGAAGGTAGATTATTGTGATTGTAGTTACCTTTTGATTGTAAGGATAAAGAGCTTAGATAGAAATGTATGTATTTTCAAATATTATAGGGGAACAGTGGCAGGATTTTTAGGACAGTAAATTAATAAAAAAGGAACTAGGAGAGCTTCAGTAGCAGACAAGTAGTGGAATTGCAGTATAATGTGGGGAGTGGTGCAATGCAGTGGCTGTGGGGCAGCCATATTCAGGCAGACCTTCTGGACACTGAGGTGCTGCCCTATCTGCATGCATCTATCTGGACTGCAGGATGAGGTAGCCAGACTCAGAGCGGAAGTAAACTGGATCAGGAGTACCATCACCCTATCCAGGGACCACCCAGTCCAATGCAACTGCCTCAAAGGATGCCAAGAACAGGAGCACTTGGATGACAGTGGGCTCAGGAGGGTTAGAGCAGTCAGGCAGAGGCACATCTCAGATCCTATTCCACTCAAGAACTCATATGCCACACTGGCAAATGAGGACAACCAAATACAGGTACCCAGAGAAGTGGAAGGAAAGGATGTGGAGGTTAGCCAAGGAGGACCTCAGTGGGAAAGCAGTGGACCCCAGAGGAGGAGGAAGAATCCTGGTGGGGGACTCCATCATAAGAGGGGTCCAGCTAGGAACACAGGAGGGGAGGACAGGAGGTGAGGTGCCACCAGGTGCCACGGCATGGAGGGATGGAAGGAAGATCCTGGGGATCACTAGGAAGGCAAGACGGGAGGGTGAGCTGGATGTCATTATCCACCTAGGTACTAATGACCTGGCAAATGGGGAGCCAAAGGAAGTTCAGGGAAGAGTTAGGAAACTGGGAGGGTCTCAAGCAAGTAGCTACTTCTGTCACTTTCTCAAGTACTACCTGTGAGAGCAAGGGACAGCATGAGTGCATGCACCAGGAACTTTAACTCATGGTTGAAGAACTGGTGCTGTGAGGAAGGGTTTGGATTCATTGGTGACTGGGGACCCACCTGGAGGATGGAGGTTTGTTCAAGCCTGACGGCCTGCATCCATCCTGGAGGAATCAAGCACTCAATGATAAGTTTAAATGCTACATTGACAACATTTAAACTAGAAAATTGTGAGCCAGCAAGGAGGGTACCTACTTGCCCACCCCCACAGCTAAGCAGTGGAACCAGTGAACCAGAGGAGTGGCTATCTCTGCAAAGCAGTGTGCAAAAGATGGAGATTAGTGCCCAAGAGGTGGATAAGCAGAAAAGGGCAAAATTCAGCAGGCAGACGGAGACAGCAAGGAGAACCAGGATAAATGACAACCAAGGAAGGGCTGGAGTAGAATAGTGAGACAGTCTAGGAGGTCAAATCATGGAAAGCCATGTGTGCAAATGCCAGGAGCCTTAGCAACAAGATGGAAGATCTGGAGGCTGTCATGGTGCAGTCAGACCTGGACATTGTGGCCATCACTGAAACCTGGTGTAATGATAACCACGACTGGGAGATGGCCATACCAGCTACAACATATTCAGAAGAGACAGAGCAGGCTGGAAGGGAGGAGGAGTGGCACTGTATGTGAAAAATGACATAAGGGCCACAGAGATCCAGGAGGAACAAAATGGGGGAGAGATACTGTGGGTTAAGCTGGAAAGGAAAATGGGGACAGCCATCCGCACAGGTGTGGTCTATAGACCACCAGCCCAGGAGGAAGAAACAGTTAGGGAGCTGATGCTAGCCATCCAAAGGATGGCAGACAAGGATGAGGTAATACTGGTTGGAGACTTCAATATTCCAGACATGGACTGGAGCATTCCAGCAGCAGCATCAACTAGGAGCTTTACACGAGAAAGGGTCCTGAAGGAACTGGAAGTAATAAGAGTTGATAAAGCAATGGGGCCAGATGGGGTGCACCCAAGGGTCCTTAAAGAACTAAGAGAGGTGGTGGCTAAACCTCTGGCTATCCTGTTTAGCCGATCACTGGAAACAGGGGAGGTACCCAAAGACTGGAGGACAGCAGATGTAGTCCCCTTATACAAAAGTGGGAACAAAGAGGAAGCAGGAACTACAGACAGTCAGCCTCACCTCGGTGATGGGAAGATCATGGAAGCACTACTGAAGGAGAGATTGGTGGAACTTCTGGTTGTCAATGCACTACAGGACCCAAGGCAGCATGGTTTCACGAGGGGAGTCATGTCAGACCAACCTCATTGAATTTTGACTGGGTGACTGGGAGGTGGATCAGGGAGGGCAGTGGACATGGCCTATTTGGACTTCAGCAAGGCCTTTGACACTGTGCCACATAGAAGACTATTACACAAACTGGGGAATATGAGTGTGGGCAGGACAGTAGTGTGGTGGGTAGGTAACTGGCTGGGTGGCAGGACACAGAGGGTGGTGGCAAATGGCTGTCACTCCACAGAGGAAGAATGACCAGTGGGTACCACAGGGATCAGTGCTGGGACCGGTCCTTTCAACATCTTCATCAGTGACATGGCCAGGACCTAGAAGGCAGAATTTCACTGTTCGCTGATGACACAAAGCTCTGTAACAGAGTAGACACACCAGAGGGTGTAGACAGAATGAGAAGCGACCTGCAGAAACTTGAAGAATGGTCAGGGGTTGGCAGTTGAAATTCAATGCAAGAAGTGCAAGATAATGCATATGGGGCACAAAAACCCTGGCGCAATATATCAGTTGGGGTGAGGATATAGCATGCACCAAGCTGGAAAGAGATCTTGGGGTTATCATCTCTGATGACCTCAAGGTAGGGAAACAGTGTGACAAGGCAGCAGGTAAAGCAAATAGGATGCTGGGATGTATAGGCAGGGGCATACCAGCAGGAAAGGAGGTCATAATTCCGCTATACAAGACACTAGTGAGGCCCCATCTGAGTACAGCGTGACAGTTCTGGAGACCATACCTACGTAAGGACATAAACAGGGTAGAGAAGGTTCAGAGGAGAGCAACAAAGATGGTGCATGGATTGCATCACAAGTCCTATGAAGACAGGTTGAAGGAACTGAACATGTACTCCCTGGAGGAGAGGAGGAGAGAGGATATGATAGAGACATTCAAGTATCTTACAGGGAGGAACAGGGTGCAGGAAAACACTATTTTTAAGCGAAAAGATGATCCAGGACTAGAGGGCAGGGGATGAAGTTGGAGGGGACGATTCAGAGGAAACATGAGAAAGAATTTCTTCACAGAACGGGTGGTGGACAAGTGGAACACCCTGCCAGAGGAAGTGGTGGGGGCTGAAACAATCACAGGATTTAAGAATGCATGGGATAGACATGAAGGAATTCTGGAGGTCAGGGGTAAGGGGCAACAGACTTCTAGGAAAACAAACTGAACTTACAAGCTCAAATGGGCAGACTGGGTGGGCCATAGGCCCTTATCTGCCGACACTGTCTATGTATCTATGTATCTATGTAGCTCCTATGCACACTCATAAGTTTGCGAATTTTCAATATTTTCACTCCAGACTTTCAACATTGCCATTTTGCCACACCTCCTTATGAGCAGTGCAGCTGTCACTTTTCACATCTTGCCCAAAACATGTTTCCACCCATGTAGCGTACAATGGCGCAGTCGCTGTGCGAACTCAGTGTATGGGACACATTAAGAAAATCACAGTGTCACTGTTCATGAGCAGAGATCTTAAAATGGCTATGTTGAAAATTTGGTGAACAAATTCCTAAAATAACTGTTTTACCAGTGTGCGCTAGCAGTTCCTACGCACACCTCAGAAGTTTGCAAATTTTCAATATTTTCACTCCAGATTTTCAACATTGCCATTTTACCACACCTCCTTATGAGCAGTACAGCTGTCATTTTTCACATCCTGCCCAAAACATGTTTCCGCCCATGTAGCGCACAATGGCACAGTCGGTGAGCAAAATCAATGTATGGGACACAGTAAGACAATCACAGTGACACTGTTCATTAGCAGAGATTTTAAAATGCCAATGTTGAAAATTTGGTGAAAAAATTCCTAACAATGACTGTTTTAGGAGCATGCGTTGTGCAGTTCCTACGCGCGCTCGTAAGTTTGCGAATTTTCAATATTTCCACTCCAGATTTTCAACATTGCCATTTTACCACACTTTCTTATGAGCAGTACAGCTGTCATTTTTCACATCCTGCCCAAAACGTGTTTCACTTGCGTAGCTACAATGGGGTAACAAAAAAAGGTCATGCTGAAAATTTATTGTGCAAATACCAGCAATCACACAGGGCATTAGGGTAAAGCACCATACGTGCAAACACCACTGCAAATACCTGCAAGTGAACGTTCGGCATTGACAATTGCTTGTTAAGTGTGTTCTAGGAAGAAGGGTAACAGGTGAAAAGCAAACAAGGTCTAAGGGGTGAATGTGGTTCACAGCTGATAAGAAGGCAGCAATAAGAGCCAACATAAGGGAAGATATGGTGAAGTATCTGAAAGCAACAAGAGAAAACACTAGGAAGGTGAGAGGCCAAAGTGGAGATGGAGCTCCATTTGGCAATTGGGGTGAAGAAAGGGGAAAAGGCATTCTTCTGGTACATCCCAAAAAAATGTAAGTTCAAAGAGGGTATAGTGAGAAGTAAAGGAGAAGACTCCTGTATATTTATGATTTGGATATGTCTGATGTATTCATTATACATTACGTCAAGTACTGTACATATGTCAATAAGAGATCAGCCATTTCTTCTGTTGCAACACATATCTAGAGTTTGAAGCTCTGACACAAGGTATTAAAATGTCAAGCAAGCCTCCATTTGCATGCAAATGAGTCACTTGTAATACAGCCCCTCCTATTCCTTGATGTCACTGCAGCAACAGTGCAGAACAAAACATAAGGGTATCAATGCTGTCTAGCCTGATTTTAGTTTAAGTTTGCAATGGCTTAAGGCAGTTCTGTCATGCAACTCACACAGGGAGTCACACTTGTAGCCTTAATACTGTATGTGTAGAGCAAATAATACATCTAATAGTATTTTATTCACAGGAAACAAAATCTGTTTCTTTGTACTGCTCATTTCTCTCTGTGAGACAGTTGTAACATGTTATGGAAAGCAGTAGACTGAATCAGTCAATGAACAAATCAATCAACTGAGCAGTCAAGTCAGTCACTCTGTATTGAACCAGATGAACACCCTTGAAAAGATTCATTACAAGGTGGGCCTGGGCAGTTCATTAAAGGATCACAAAAGACTGAATTATACACATCTCCTTTCAGCAGCCTGAAAGTGGAGAACTAGATCATCTACTTTATAAAGTGTATTGTTTTACATTTCAAATGCTCCTTAAATCTGAGTTTCTGACTGGAAATACCAAGACACAGAATGCATATGACATGGAAGGAGTGAGCTAAGCAAATACAGAGCACTACAAATACTGAGACTGATTAATTTCTTTACCTACAACAGCTGAGGTGTAGCATCTGATTTGTGAGGGACATCCTACTTCAAATGCTGGCATTACAAAACGTGGGGGAGGCTGTCACAGCTTATCCTTAGTACCTTGAAAGTGAAGTGCTGTAGCTCACACATCACTGCTAATGATTTATAATGGGAATTGGGGCACTTTTAAAGTCATGGACCTGAGGGGCCATCACAGTGTCCAATGAGGTTACAGAGTAAGGGGCTCTAGTAAAATTTTAACCAGAGTCCCCAGTGCTTGTGCCTGTGCTTTAATCACTAGATTACCCTTCTTCCACATGCTATAGTTGATGCTTTCCTGGTAACCTATTCCTTGTTATAGCTGAATTCTTTATTGCCTTACAGCAGCCATCCAATCACTGACTGCCTAGTTACAAAGGGAAAGGGGCATATTTGCAAGATTGTTTCTCACTTCTGGTGTCAATCAAAACAGATAATGCTAACACACACACACACACACACACACACACACACAACATAATACAACAGCTGTATAATACCACTTAGTACTCTTGTTGTACCCAGAGTCATTTATTGGGTAAACTGTTTTTGCTAACAGAAACAGTAACACAACACATACAGGCACTTCCTTATATGAATACTGTATATGCCTCAAATCAGTGTTGCATCACACTCACATGGTCCTAGCCCCTATTAGACCTGCACTTCAGGATGTGCACAGCACTTAAAGGGTTCCTCCATTACTCAAGTGGGGAACCAAACATTGTGGGTTTGGTTTACAGGTGGAAATGCATTTAGTGCAGCACCATTATCTGTTGCTCTGATGACATCATCCTCCAGCAACATTGATGGTAAAATGGAGGACAAACACATTGATAACTTTTGGGGGCCGTATATTTTTATTTATAATCTAGATTTGGACAGCAATAGGACTGCTGGCAACTGGAGGAGGCATACAACAGTTACACATAAGGAGTTGGGAAAATATTGGTGTGAAACTATGGTAGAATTCCCCTTTAAGAGTAAGGATGGGTGGGAGAAGGAGGACAAGGGGAAGGCAAATATAATGAACAATTATTTTTATTTTGTATTAACTAAGGAGAAGGTTGGGCTATTGCCAGAATGTGGGTTAGAAAAGAGGAGAGCAAGGATCCTGGGAAATTAGTCCAGGTAGAGAAGCATCTTGGAAAAGCTAGCGGGCTTAAAAGTAGATAAACCTATGGGCTTTATGGCTTACACCTTAGGGTGCTACAAGAGGTAGCAGAAGTTATAGTAGGGCCACTCACAAACACTTTTAATTGCCACTAACCACAGGCAGTTCCAATGGACTGGAGGGAACTGTGGTTCCACTGCCCAAGACTGAGAAGAGGAATATGCCAGGGAACTATAGACCAGTCAGCCAGATGTCTATAGTTGGGGAAATTATGGAGACTTTACTTAGGAATAATCTGGTGTATTTCCTTGAAGGGAATTGGATGTAGGACCCACACAGCATAGGTTCACAAGGGGAATGTCTTGCCAAACAAATCTGGTCAGGTTCTTCAACTGGGAAAAAACACCAGCAGACAAGATACAGGCAGTTGATACAGTATACCTAGACTTCAGCAAGAGCTTTTACAGTACCCCACAGAAGGCTGGTTAAAAAGATTAAGGACCTCAGGGTGGAAGAAAAAAATATCAAATTGGGTGGTCAGCTGGTTGAGGGGTAGAACAAAAAGTGCGGAAGTTAATGGGGAGATTTCAAAGGTAAGGGAAGTGGCAAGCTGGGTACCCCAGGGGTTGGTATGAGGACTGATTCTCTTCAATAGATTCATCTGTGGTACAGGTTAAGGTATCAAGGTTAAGAACTGCCTTTTCCCAGATGACACAAAGATCTGTGCAAGTGTAGACATGCAAGAAGGGAGAAGGGAACCAAGGGAGGATATTGACAGGCTGGAGAGCTGGTCAAAGATCTGGACTCTGAGCCTTAACATTAAGAAATGTAAAGTAATGGGCCACAAGTTCTCCACGCCTTATCCAGCTTGATTAACAGTACATCTATCAGAGGGAAAGAGAGAATCTGATACTGCACAAGAAGCCTGAGAGGAACTGACTAAAGTCGGGCTTACCTTTTGGATTGGCCACAGGGACCTACTGGAGCCTCACAGCGACCAGTCAGATGGCAAACAGTCACATGAAAGCCCAGAGACAGGCAAGAACCTTCTACTAATCTGAAACAATCCTTGGCTACATATCGCCAAACTGAGTCATCTACAAAAACTTGAACTTTACCAGTGCACTTCAGGATTTCTTGGACTTTCATTGAAAGTCAGGTGCATTTTTGGGGGGGGGATTAGTGTGAGCCCCTCATGGGGTTACACTGTGGACCTTTCCCCCCACTAACACTCGACTCTAGGCAACTAATCATAAATATATGCTCTCTGAATTTGGGTATTTGCTAGCCACTTGTCAGGGCAGATAGAAGGGAGGTTCTCAACCCCCCCCCCACCCATGATGCAGCAGGTCGCAGAGAAATCGCTCTGTCACTTCTCCTCACTTGATTAGCGCTTTGATGTCTTAAGACTCACACAAATGGTCATAGAATGGACTCAAGCTAATTATATAATCATGTCTATATATTTGATAGAGTTCTGACATCCTGAGTAATGAGACTATAAGTCCTAAAAAAGACTTTATTGGTTTAATTGAGGCCTGATACTGCATAATCTGGGGGAAGGATCCCTAAGCAGCCTGATTTCATGTGTTCTCAGAGATCACTGCTTTTTTTTTTTTTCATGTGGGATCCATTTGAAGTAGTAGATTCTTTGGGCTTTTTCCCTTCAAGGTTGCTTATGTTTGTTTCTCTCCTGGGGGAAAAATAATGTTTGGGCTAAAAGGTTCATTGCTCTATATAGGAGACGGTAATTTGGGCCCATAAATAATGCTTTAGCACTTTCAGTACTGACCTATATAAATATGTTCAGTCTAATACCGGGGGCTGACAGAGGCCCATGCTGTTATGAGTGGCTGCCCAGAGCGGTGATTTTTCTTGCCCTGGCCTTTTTATGTTTTCCTAACATTTATGTCTTGGGACTAACCTCTGCTCCTGTGGGCCTCTATTACTGGAGTTCTTGCTAGGAGAACAGGGGAGGGTCTTTTACTCCTCCCCTACCTTGGAAGTCAAAAGCAGTATTATCAGGCAGAACAACAGGGTGGAGATATGGTCTTGTGCACTTAATCCCTATATACACATTTGAATTGCTCTGGCTGCCAGTTCGATGGAGGGTGCTTTTTAAGGTGGGTCTGCTCACCTTTAAGGCCCTACATGGACTGGACCCTTGCTACCTGGCAGACCTTCTTACACCCGCTGCCCCGGTCGGCTCCCTGCAATCCTCCTCGAGGGGCTTCCTGGTGATTCCTAGGACAAGGTTGAAAACAGCCGGAGATAGAGCTTTTAGTGTCACCAGCCCCGTCCTATGGAATCTGCTCCCACCACTGGTGAGGGAGACATCCTCAGTGGAGGCATTTAAAGCCCATCTTAAGTGTTACCTGTTTAGCCAGACCTTCTCGGGTACTGGATGAGAACAGGAACTGTCAGTCCCTTTTAAAGTAAAGAGGATGATTATTTGTATGTAGGATATTGTTCTTTTATACGTGATTATTTATTATAGTGTGAGTTTTATATATATATATATATTTTTTTTTTTTTTTATTCAAATTTTGTATGTTTGCATGGCACCCAGAGCCTCCAGGATTGGGTGCCAGAAAAATAAAATTTGCCTTGCCTTATATGTTGCTGTTCAAGTTAGTAGTTACTAGTAACATGTTTTTTATGTTGCTTGCACGCATGTGCAAGAAACATAGTGCCATCATCTGAATTTTCGGAGGTGTGGCACCCGTCTTCCAATTCAATCAGTGAGTTTGCAGGCATGGCGCAGTTCTCCAATGACTGCTGCAGTTGTCTATGACAGCAGTCGAAAATGCAGTGGCATACAGTTGAAAGGGATAGCTCCGCTTCAGTGAGCAGAGCTCTTCCCCAACACACACCGCGTAAGCACGCATATTGCGTGTGATCACGCTCCCCACGCGCACTCACTGTACTTAATACAGCAGAAGTGCAATCCCCTAGTTGGCTCCATGCCCCTCAAACAAAAGCTGTCGACGTACCACGCTGGGACCCCACCCAGCGTGGCAAAGAATGTTAGCCGACGGGGTGCCTAATCTCGTTGGCCCACAGCTGCACCCCCCAAAGTTTCAGGTGCCATGCTGGGAGCCCACCCCAGCGCAAATCTTGTTATAGCCGACGGGGTGCCCAATCCCCATCAGCTCCAGCCCCCAAACAGCCTTTCCAGCTGCCTCGCTGGGAGCCCACCCCAGTGTGGCAAATGTCCCGCGTCGTCCTTAATTAAAAAACAAAAACCCTGTAAATAAAAAAGTCCCCGCAGTCTCCATGCCCCACCAGCACTCCACCCACTGTGCACCTGCCTCCCACACCCCGCCACCCCATACTGCCTCCGGAGCTCGTGCGATGATCATCGGTGGACTGGGAACACATCTGCACTTCAAAGCCGACTACCTAACTGAGGAAATGCCGGTAAGCTGTATAATGGAATAAATTCGGTTTTTCAACTTTGTTGCATATCTCAGGCCTTTTGAATTTAGCTCAAATTAACATGGATTTTGGGACCCCCCCGAATTCTTGCACTGTCATGGCATTAATCGGGCCCGGCGGGTGATTTTTATGGTCACTGCATGAAATCACCTTTTGGGACAGATTAACAAAACAACACTGCCAGTGTTCATAAGGTGGGCCTCAAAAAGCCTATGTTGAAAATTTGGTGAAAAATTCCTAAAATGACTGTTTTACGATCGCCGCGCAGTTCCACGATACTTGTAATTAAGAATTTTCAATATTTTCACTCCAGATTTTCAACATTGCCATTTTACCATACCTCCTTATGAGCAGTACAGCTGTCATTTTTCACATCTTGCCCAAAACGTGTTTGCGCCCATGTAGCGCACTATGGCCCAGTCAGTGTGAGAAATCAATGTATGGGACACATTAGGAAAATCACAGTGACACTGTTCATTAGCAGAGGTCTTAAAATGGCTATGTTGAAAATTTGGTGAAAACATTCCTGAAAATGACTGTTTTATAAGCGAGCTATGCTCAGTTCCCTACACACGCCGTAAGTTTCAGTGACCTTTCAATATTTTCACCTAGATTTCTGAACATTGCTATTTTACCACACCTCCTTATGAGCAGTACAGCTGTCATTTTCATATCTGCCCAAAATGTGTTTCACTTCCCATAGCGCACTAATGGCGCAGTCGATGTGCTAAATCCATGTATGGGACAAATTAAGAAAATCACAGTGACACTGTTCATGAGCAGAGGTCTTAAAATGGCTATGTTGAAAAATTTGGTGAAAAATCTAAAATGACTGTTTTACGAGCATGTGTTTTGCGCGCAGTTCCTACGCACACTCGTAAGTTCGCAAATTTTCAATATTTGCACTCCAATGACTTCCAAATACCTAAACAGCACATACAAGCAAGCAACATTCAGCATTGACAAATGGTTGTACTTATTGTTATAAGAAAAAAGAGTACTTTCTTTTGGGAAAGATTTAAAGAATGAGGTACAAGAATGGTATGTTCTGACACATACAAGAAGTAATCATATATCAGGAGAGTGGTTAGCTAATGGTGCTGTAGTGAATGGAGGAAAGGGGGTTCATCTTCATGGATTTAATTTAAAAAAGGTTTCCCATGTCCCGAATATGGAATCTTTGTCACCAGAATGGATAGATTTGAGGGTGATTGACCCATGTGGAGATTAGAGAATGAGAGAACTAGATATGGGGGAATTCATATTTTTATTTTTTTTATTTTTTTTTTAAATGTTGATAACCATAAAAGGCACACTGAGCTGAGGCTCGTTACATAGATACATAGATACATAGACAGTGTCGGCAGATAAGGGCCTATGGCCCACCCAGTCTGCCCATTTGAGCTTGTAAGTTCAGTTTATGTTTTCCTAGAAGTCTGTTGGCCCTTACCCCTGATCTCCAGAATTCCTTAATGTCTATCCCATGCATTCTTAAATCCCGTGATTGTTGCAGCCCCCACCACAATCATTTCCAGGTGCGACCCGGGTACAGAATGTACAGTCAGAAGAAAAGAGTAACACACGGTGAAAAAAATACAGAATACAAACAGTTTGTACAGACAATTGGAATGTAATACCATAATACACAAATTTGCGAGCGTACAGGGTAAATGGGCAAGATAGGGCAAGGTTACAGTCAGGGGCTAGGGTACCTGAGTAGTGACTGTAAGCGGTCTCGGGAGCGAACTGGAACCATTGGTGCATTTAGGGCAATGTGGGGAGGGTAGGGGCCTGAGGAGTTGAGAGAAGCTGGAACGAAAAAGGGGCCAGGTGGAGTTCAGAGGGGAGATTGTTTCAGAGAAGGGGAAGATGGTGAGAAAAGGCTGCTTGGCCAGTGAGAGTGTGTGGTCAGGGCAGGTGAAAAGTCTGAGGGTCCCTGTGGTGAAGCGGATAGTTTAGAGAGGTAGCTGATGTGAGGAGGGAAGTGAGGTAGGGGGAAGGTAATCAAACCAAAATTTAGCCATGAAGGAGGTGCTGTGGATGGCTCTCCTCTGGGAGAGCAGAGCAAGGGCGAGTGCGGTGTAGAGTAGGCAGTGGTGAGTGAGTGGGGGGGAGGCAGTGGTGAAACAGCAGAAGGAGTTGAGAAGGATATCTAATCTAGAGAGAGAGGATGCTGGGGCTGTTGCATAGATAATGTCAGCATATTCTATGATGGGTAAGATTGTTTTAGGTACAAGCTCGAAAAGGGTGGGGATAGGCAGGCTGTCTTTATGGCGGTAGAGGATAGCAAGTTTAGGCTGGAGTATGGAGCAGATGGCCTCAACATGGGTGGAGAAGTTAAGGCGGTTGTCCAGCCAAACACCAGGTACTTGAAAGGAAAGTAGAAGAAGAGCTTGGATACAATTGAGGCATACGCCAGGATAAGGTAGCTTCTATTTCTAAGTGAAGTAAAGGTTGCACTATGGAGTTCGTAATAAAAACGGTAGGTGGTAGATTAAGCACATTGTGCACAATATGTAACATGTACAATCTGGATCTAAATACACTGAGTAGTCCAGGCTATATATGCCCAAAGTGTGTGAGAAATAAAGAACTAGAAAAGGAGATCAACCTATTCGATAATAGATTAAGGGCACTAGAGCAAAGTTGGATGGAAACAAGGAAAAGGCTTCAATTAACAGATACCTCTAACCTGTGTCTTGGGGAACAGGGAGGACCCATAAGAGCTAATATTGTACCTGATACATCTCTACGTAAGAGGTGCAGGCAAGAAACAGAGTTAGTAGAATGTGAAGATGAATGGTTTACAGCTCAATATATTAAACCTGCAAAAAAAGGTAGAAAAGCTGGATGTTTCAGCATACCCATATACAACAGTTTTCTGACCCTCTTATTGATTTGAATGATGCTCCAAATACTAGTAATTTATTACTGATAATACAGTAATGAAAGAAGTAAATTGTGGGGCCCTTTCTCTAAAATATAGCACTGGAAGCAACTTGGGGCTCACTTCTCAACCCTTACAAAATGAAAATAACATTCAGGGACATCATAACATAGTCAGTTCTGCAGTAACTACTGATTATGTTCATATTGAACAACACATTAGGAATGAAGGCATGGATTTAAACCATTCTAAGGAGATCTTTGTGTTAGGTGACTCAATGATTTCTAAATTAGATAGACAAATATGTGACATAAATAAGGCTAGATGAATTTGTGGTTCTGCTCCACTGCTCAGGCAGTAGGGACTTCATTTAAAGTAGGTGTGAACTCCCATCCCTTATTCAGTCACTACCATTACTTCCTATGGGTTTGAGTGGGACGACTGATATACTGGGATGTTTACATACTCAGCGATGGATACTTCATTAATGGGTAAAACCTGTTAGGAGGGCATGCCACCTTTGTTCTCTTGCATAAAGGAGTACTTTAGAGGGCTTTCATCCCTCCCTGGGGGTTGAGAGTTATTTACTCCTATAGGAGTGTGAAAGGATACATGCTCCCTACATAGGAAGCATAATGTTGTGGTCCAGTTGGCTGATGATTCCTGTAATGTATTTCGCTCTATCTTGGTATTTTCAATGCACTGTTCTGTGTTTTTTTGTCTATGGCTTTTGGTGTTGTTTTTCTTAAGCTGAAAGTGATCCTACCACTATGTTACATGACTGGCATGGTATCATGGATATAGGTGCCCTGCTGTCCTTTCATGGTTGTATACCTCACTGTGGATTTAGTGTGACCTATCCCCCTCCTGATGGGATGGCTGTTACACTGGTAAAATGTGTTTCATGAAATATCAATGGTATCCATAATCCAGTATGCTATAGGAGATTTATGCAGTATATTAAATGTGATCTCCCAGATGTCATACTTTTTTATTTATTGATAATTCAGATTACTATCTTTGAGCAAGCAGCTCTTTTACGAAGGTTCCACATCAGTACATAGTGTTACAAGAGTATTCATTAATCACAATACGGTTTCCATAAATATTTCATAGGTTCCACAACAGTTCAATAGAGTTACAAGTTTACACATTAAATACAATACAGGTTGAATAACATTTCATAAGGTTTCTGATGTATGCCTGAATTACATAATGTATTTCATAAGGTTTCTGATGTATGCCTGAATTACACTACATTTACAGAGTATCATATTTAACTAGTCTCAACATACAGCATGAGTAAAATTAGTGGATAAGGAAAGTATCAAGCAGAAAGGTGGATTCAGCCCATAAGGCATCGTCAGATAGCACATCGTGCTAGGGTAGGAGCAAGGAGGAGAGAGATAGCAGTTGTACAGGCATTGTTAAGGATCCACAGGGTTATAGCTTGCCTGCCAAGGAATTATACTTCATAACATTTCTTGGTAGCCCACTACCGGATTAGTATCCGATTGTGAAGTCAATGGAGTGTGTGAGTTCTAGGAATCATCTGTAGCAATTGCAGCTGTTATTGGCATAAATTGGGCAAATATGGCTTCCCCATCATTACTGGATCTTTTTATGTCTACAACAAACAGAGGACACTGATCACACTTCTACCTGGTACCAATAAGTTTCTTCTACAAATATTTTATGTGGACCTGGAAGGCCATTATCCAATTATGGTGGGGGTCTTATATGAAACTTTATTAACCCTGGTAAATGTGTATTTCCTGCCGCAAACTGATAGTAGCATGCTTCAGACATTCTTTATAAAAGTTCTCTCAATGATGCAGAGACAGCTAATTATGGTGGGATATTAATTTGATTTTGACTCCTTATTTGAACACCACCTACCCCAGTAGATTCAGAGTGACCCAAGCACAAAAATATTTTAAAGATACCCTGGGACAAGGGGTATTGCTGATGTCTGGTGTACCCTCTTCCCTACTTGGAAACTATGCACACATTACTCAGCAAGGCATGTCAGTCATGCCAAGTTGGACTATATCTTTTCGACATTGGAGCATGTGAGTATGGTACAAGACATAACGCATGACCACTAAATGTTATCAAAGCACTTCCAGCTTTTGGTAAAGTTTGACTTGGGTAAGGTCCAAAAGCTGATGAACTAGAGACTGAATCTGTCCCTGCTTTTTGAGAAATATAAAGAATTAGTGCAGATTACCATGCAACAGTTTCTTGTATGTAATGACACCAGGGATGTCACAGATTTCATCCTTTGGGACATCCTAAAAGCTGTCCTCAGAAGGGTGACAATTGCATAAGCAGCCCACTGAAACCAGGAGTGCAGTGCCCATCTTTAGGATTATATAACCACTCTTAGCACACTGCATCAGCTGAGGGGGATAAGGAAGTTGATATTCAGATTAGGAAGGTAAATCAGCAGATATAGGGGATATTGGATTAGAATGTTGAAGTCACCCTTGCCTTACTGAGGCAGTACTATGAGGGGGCACAAGGAGTGTGCCAATTAGAGCAGCAATTACAGGCAAAGAAGCTTGTGGCCTGCATTCCATGACAACTAGATCCCACTACTGGTGGAGTTACCCATTCCACCCGTTAAGATACAGTCTATAACACAAGGTTACTATCAGGTCTTTTACACTGTATCTCCTCCTGGGGGGAGCTTCCTCTCAAAGTTATCTGTCTAAATTGCAACTCCCAGTCTTACAGGAGTAGCATAAGGATTTTCTTCAGTCCCCAGTAATGGGAGAAGAAATCCATGAAACCTTTACAACCACAAAGACAGCTAAATCTCTGGGCCTAGATGGGATTCCAGTTGAATTTAATCATTCTTGCCCTTGCCGTCCCAGACATATTTTGTCTGGCATCTCCTTCTCTGAGATCCTGCCGGTCTGGGAGAGGGGGACAGATGGACGGAAGGTCAGAGAAGGGGAGATAGGGGAGCTAAACATGTGGCTCAAGGGCTAGTGCCAGGAAAAAGGACACAAATTTGTAGGGAACTGGTAACAGTTTTGGGAGTGAAAGTTCTTTAAATTTGATGGACTGCATCTGACTAAGGAGGGTGTCAGTGCATTGGGGCAGAAGTTTGATGTCTTTGCAGAATATTTAAACTAGCAAATGGGTAGAGGGGTGCAGCACCCGAAACATTGAATGGGAAGAATACCCCTCCCCCCTCAGCTAGTGGTCAAACAGGAGTTCAGCATGTTTGTAGTTCATTTGCATCACCAGGTAAAGAAAAAGGTCTGGCTCCCCATACAATGCACAGAGGAAATGCCGGACCTTACCCAACAACTAACAAATCGAAATCTGACCAATGGAAAATCATGTACACAAATGCTCACAGTCTGAGAAACAAGATCCCAGACCTGCAGGCAATAATGACAGAGGTTAAACTGTACATAGTAGCCATTACCGAGACATGGTTTACCAGTAACCACACTTGGGAGACTTCAGTACCTGGCTATGTACTGTTCAGAAGAGACAGAAGTGCAGAAAGGGGGGTGCAGTGGCCCTTTATGTCAATGAAAATATCAAAGCTACAGAAATTCAGAATATACATAAGGAGCCAGAAGAACTGTTGGTCACCCTGGAAACAGGAAATGGGACAGCCATATGAACTGGGGTTGTGTACAGGCCTCCAGACCAGGAGGAGGACATAGACACGTTACTGTTAGAAGATATACAAAACATAACAGCTAAAGGGGAGGTTCTGATAATGGGAGACTTCAACATACCAGATACAGATTGGTCAATACCAGCAGGGACATCTGCCAGAACTAGACACATGGTGGATTCCCTGCAGGGGGAGGGCCTCAAACAACTGATACAACAACCCACTAGAGACAGGGCTATCCTAGATCTAGTACTGACTAACAGGGAAAGGATCACAGATATCCAGGTAGGTCACCTGGGGGCCTGTGACCATCACATGGTATGGTTCAATTTGGCCACTAGAACAAAATCATCCCATTCCAAGGGGAAAATATGGGACTTCAGAGGAGCTGACTTTGATGAGATGGCCAACAGAGTTAAGCTAGCCCTGGCAAAAAAAGAAATACAGGTGAAGGGGTACAGGCAAAGTGGGTAAGCATTAAAGATGCAATACTTGAATCAACATCCCATTGTGTTAGTGAGAAAAGGAAGTGCAGAAGAAGAAGGAAACCACTTTGGTTCTCAAACAAAGTGGCAGAAAAGGCCAGAGCCAAAAGGCTGGCCTTCAGGAAATATAAGGGAACACAGCAGGATGAAGATAGGAGGGATATCAAACTTCCCTAAGGGAAGCAGGGAAGGCAGTAAGGCAGGCAAAGGCCCAACCTGAGGAAACACTAGCACGAACAGTAAAAGAAGGTGACAAGACTTTCTATAGATACATTAGTGAAAGGAGAAAGTCCAGAGGGGGGTATTGCTAAGATCAAAGGGTATAAGGGAGCATGTGAGGAGGAGGACCATGTAAAAGCATCTATCCTAGATAGATACTTCTGCTCAGTATTTACTGAAGAGAAGGTAGGGCAGGGCCCACAGCTCTGCACCATGGACACAGTGGGGAGGGAGGTGTGCATTAGTCCCTTCACAAAAGAAAGGGTCCTACAAGAGCTTGATAAGCTCAGAGTGGACAAGACAATGGGGCCTGATGGCATGCATCTCAGGGTACTAAAGGAGCTAAGGGTGGAACTAGCAGATCCATTATCAGAACTGTTTAGTGAGTCTCTGAGCACAAGAGAGGTCCCAGAAGACTGGAGAAGGGCTCATGTGATCCCGCTTCACAAGAGTGGTAGCAGGGAGGAGGCAGGGAACTACAGACCAGTCAGTCTTACCTCAGTAGTGGGCAAGATTATGGAGACACTCCTTAAGGAAAGGATAGTGCAACACCTGGAATCCATAGGAGCACAGGGTCCAAGACAGCATGGGTTTACAAAAGGAAGGTCCTGTCAAACTAATCTCATAGATTTCTTTGACTGGGTAACCAGAGTGGTGGACCAAGGGGGAGCAGTTGATGTTGCCTACCTTGACTTCAGCAAAGCTTTCGATACTATTCCACATAGAAGATTGATTAATAAGCTTGGTAGGCTCGGGGTGGGTCAGACATTGGTCAACTGGGTGGCAAACTGGTTGATGGGCAGAAAACAGAGTGGTGGTAAATGATATACAGTCAGAAGAGATGCAAGTCACAAGTGGGGTACCTCAGGGATCAGTCCTGGGGCCAGTCCTCTTCAATATCTTCCTCAGTGACATTGCAGATGAACTGGAGGGTAAGGATTGCCTGTTTGCAGATGACACCAAGATCTGCCACAGAGTAGATGATCCAGATGGGGTGGGCAGAATGAGAAGAGATCTGGATAAACTAACAAAGTGGTCAGAAGAGTGGCAACTGGGGTTTAACACAAAGAAGTGCAAGATCATGCACATAGGGAAGAGAAACCCTGAAGCCACCTATAGGCTGGGAGGGGAGTTGCTGGCAGTCACAAGGGAAGAAAGAGACTTGGGCATCATCATCACCGATGACCTGAAATCATCCAAGCAGACCTCTAAAGCAGTAGGTAAGGCTAGCTGGATGTTGGGATGTATTAGCAGGGGTATCACAAGTCGGAAGAGGGAGGTAATAATCCCTCTTTACAAGACACTGGTTAGGCCCCATCTGGAGTACTGCATGCAGTACTGGAGGCCACACCTTCACAAGGATATTAACCAAATTGAGGCAGTACAGAGAAGAGCAACCAAAATGGTGTAGGGACTGCATCAGAAAACATATGAGGATAGATTAACTGAACTCAGTATGTATATCCTACAGCAAAGGAGGGAGAGAGGTGGTATGATTGCAACATTCAAACACCTTAAGGGCATTAACAAGGTGAAAGAGTCTAACATGTTTCAATATAAGAAAAACAGCAGGACAAGAGGACACAGCATGAGATTAGAGGGAGGCTGATTAAGGGTTAATGTGAGGAAGTTCTTTTTCACAGAAAGGGTGGTGGATGCATGGAACAGCCTACCTCAGGAAGTGGTAGATATGAATACAGTGCAGGGCTTCAGACAGGCATGGGATAGGCATAAGGGAGCAATACAGATGAGAATGAATAGATAGGCCATTGACAGAGCAAAGGCCTATAGCACATTCATAAGGTAGAAAAAGAAATGGGCAGACTGGATGGGCCTTGCAATCCTTATCTGCCTTCAACTTCTACGTTTCTATATAGAGAATTGCAAGATGGTAGTTCCCCCTCCACCATGGAATTGGTGCCACAAATTTGGCCATGCTGAAGCCAGGAATGGATCTGATGCAACCTTCCTGTTATAGACCAACATTGATCCTAAATGTTGATTATAAGTTATTTACAGCCATGTGGGCTAAATGCCTGGGGTATTTTACTGACCTTAATATGACAGGATCAGTCTGGCTTTATCAGACTCTAGCAGATGTTTGACAATATTCGTAAAAATCTTCTCCTTATGCAGCATATAATGTAGAGATTAATGCTGGCTGTAGTTATAAGTTTGGATGCTGAAAAGGCATTCGACAGGGTGTCCTGGTCTTTTTTGTGGGATACGCTGTTAAACTTCAATTTTCCTGCTCCTTTTGTTTCCATGCTGCAAAATATTTATCATTTGCCACAGTCTTCAGCACATGTTATTTATTTATTTCCAAAGTTTCACCAAGAAAGATATACTGAGCTGAAATAGCTAATTTCCAGATGCATCTTGGGGGAAGGGGGGAAGGGTATGTTAGAAAAAGAGAATAGAACAGTAACTTATATGATAAGTTATCATACAGAGAAATAACTTATACAGTACAGAAACAAGCTCTATCAGACTGGCAAAATTATAGGCAAAATTATACAATGACAGGGCAGGAAGACCTATCCTGTGGGTAAAGAGAAGGTCCATTTCATGGAGCGGGCTCAGGGGGAGGGCACAGTGGGAAGGAGAAGGAAGACAAAGGAGGGAGAAAGACCAGCACAGAAAAAGGATGTGAAGAGCAGAGTTGGGGTGAAAGGGGGGAACATGGAAGGAAGATAGGGAGGAGTGAAGTGGGGGAGGAGTAGGGAAGGAAGAAAAAAGGGAGGAGTGTAAAGGGAAGGGTTAAGTGTCAGGGAAAGGTGCAGGTGGGATGAGTGAAGTCATGCAGCAGAGAAGAGAGAGAGCATTTGGAAGAGGTGGAGTGACTGGTTAGGAGAAGGGAGTTCCAAAGTTTAGGGAAGCAGAAGGAGAAATCAGCTGGACCAGCAAAGGATTTGCAAGAGGAGAGTGTGAAGGAATGGTAGCTAGAGTTTTGAAGGGAGTATGAGGAAGGTGATGGGGGGAAGAGGAGAGAGGTAAGGTAAGGGGATGGTGGCCAGCCAGAATTTAGAAATAAAAGAGGCACCGTGGCTTTGACAGTGAGTTTCAAGGGAGGGGAGGGAGAGAAGAGTATAAAGAAAAGTGGTGAGTAGAAGGCAGACAGTCCAAGGCAAAGTGGCAGAAGTAGTGAAATCCAAGTTAGTCTGCACTCATAGAACAATACTCGACACTCTGGTTTAAATCTGAAATAAATGCTTTATTGAAGTTTCCTTCACAAGAGTGAAGCAGGACATGCCCTTCTGTCCACTCCTGTGAAGGAAATTGCAATAAAGCATTTATTTCAGATTTAAACCATAGTGTGGAGGGTATTGTTCAATGAGTGCAGGCTAACTTAGACTTTGCTATAGTATTGGGCTAGCTACTCTTTGCCTGCACCACCCACTCCTGAGGTTCATGGCCAACTCTTGGAATTTTGTCAGAAGTAGTGGCACGGGTGTCCAGCCTTGCAAGGGTGGACTTTGGTGCAGCACTGTAGACAGTGTTGCCATTATCAAAAATGGGAAAAATCATTTTAGGATACCCCACCCGAGCTCCCTCCTGGAGCAAATCAACCATGCGGGTGCCTAGACGTAATAAACTACCTCCAACTGCAGCACCCTTGTGAGGGGGGTTAGCCTGTCGACACACTGTGTGCGTCGACTGCCCCACCCACCCTGGCTCGGCATTTCCTTTATAGGCACTGTCTAGTGACATCACATTCTGTTGGCCATTTTTACTAAGTCCCCACTTCTCCATTTGCAGGTTATACCTGCTATCCACTAGAGGGACCCTCTGACCTTTCCACCTTAGTCTCCCCACCAGAATCCCCTCCTACTTCCTGTAACCTCTCTACCTGATTAGGCTACTTCTCTCCCTACTCCCACTTCTACCTCTGCCCACACCTACCCTCACCCAGCCATCTGGCTAGCCCTACTCACTAACCCCTGCCCTATCTCCTGACCCACACCCAGCCTGCCACTAACCCCAGTGACCACTAGGAGTCACTAATTCAACCCTGTTTTCTGGCCCAAACCCAGTCTGCTTTAAGTCACCTAGAACCTGATTCCCTGCTCTCAGCCAGGTCTTATCCCAACTTCCCAGCCAGGGTCTTGAACCTTGTACCCTGTCCACCAGAGTCCGTGACAGTCCCACTACTCCAATGTGGTATCTATGCTTTCTGAGGAGCAACCAAGATACTTGAAACTCACCACCCTGCAATTACCCAAGGCACTATGTTTGGGCACCTCTTCCCCAAATCTGGTAAAATGTCCCCATCAATAACCCTTGTACTTCTGATCTCCTCCATTTTACTGTCCCTTCCCATTTTAACTCCCCCTCTAAGTGGCTACCCAGCACCCACCCACCTGCTATTCTGACTCATCCTACAAATGCCCCCTATAAGTCCACTGCATCCCTCCCAGCTATCTCCTGGTCCCATTTCCCCACACCCCCCTCCTCCTCAGTCTATTCCTTTGGCTGCCTTCTGGCCTCTCTCTCCCACTCCAGTACCCACTCCCTCCACTCAGCCCGCCCTACTGCCACCTCCAACCAGTGCATGGCAAAATCCTGGTCTCTCCGTGTTCTATGCTGCCACCTAACCATTGCCCTACTCCTTCTGGCTGCAGGGGATACACCCTAACCCCAGCCCAACCCCAACCTCAGGCCCTGACCACCCCATACCAAACCCCTCAGCCAAGGCCACCACCGACATTCATTCTGGCTACCTTTGCCGAGGCTTATGCCTTCTCCATCTAAATATTCATAGCCTAGCCCCTAAGCTTGATCAGCTCCAGGTCCTAGCCACCCACCATGCCCCTGAAATAATCATCCTATCTGAGACCTGGCTAAACCCCAGCCTACCAGATAATACCATCACTATTCCAAGGTTCACCATCACATGGCAAGACCGGCCCTCCAGAGGTGGAGGGGTGGCTATCTACATCAGATCAGCCCTACACTTCCCTGTCTCTCTTACAAATGCTGAACCCAAGCTTACGAGCTTCTTATGGTAAAACTGTCCCCCACCTCCTCATCACCTATCTTTGTGGCTGGTATTTATTGCTGCCCAGGCACGCCAACCACAATAGTCACCGACCTTCTGTGCCAGCTCTCATCTCTTGCACAGTCGGGTGAACTATATGTCATGGGTGACTTTAACCATGACTGGCTAGCACCCACTTTTAACAAAACCCAGACTGAGATAACTGCTCTCAACCTTAGCCAAACCATTACTGAACAAACACGCTCAAACCATAAGTCTGGTAATCACTCCCTCCTAGACTGGGCGCTTACATACCACCCACACCGTGTCGTCAGTTCAGATCTCCTCCCTGATTCCATTAGTGACCACCACCTAATCTATTTGGTCCGCAAAATCCACAGAGTTAAATCCCCTCCCAAATTTATATTCCAATGGTCATACAAATCCCTCAACCTCCCCCCCCCCGGAAGATCTATCTCACTCTAATTGGGTCCCGAGCTCAAGCTGCTCTAACATGGATTCAGCCCTTACACACTTTCAGAACACCTTCTTCACCGCCTGGGACAAACACGCCCCCCTGCGCCTGGCTAGAGTCTGTGGGTCTCACCTACCATGGCTATCCCCTGAGCTGATAGCTTGCCAACAAGCCCATGACAAGGCCTGGCGAAACTACAAATCCACGCTCCTCCCAGGCAACTATATCAACTACCACATGCTCCGCAACAAGTGCACAAAGGCCATCCACTTAGCTAAGGCTGAATATTTTAACAACACCCTAAATGCAAATCTTGGGAGACCTTCTAAATTCTGGAAAATCATTAACTCTCTTTTCTCCCCCCAAACAGCAAGCCCCCCACCTCTCCTCCTCGCCCAAGGGACTCTCCTCTCCTACCCCCTGAAGGTAGCCTCCAAGTTTAATTCCTATTTTACTACTTGCTCCCTGGCCCTTCTAGATTCCCTACCTCCTGCAACCACACCCGCTCCCCAGACATCTATCCCCCTACCACCTGGTAGGAACCCCTTTTCCTTCAGACACATCTCCCCCACCGAAACCCTAGATGCCCTTCACTCCCTGAACCCCTCCAAAGGCAAATTCCCTGATGGTTTTGATAACAAACTCCTCTTCCTATCTGCCCCCACCATCACTACTCCTCTCGCGGCCCTACTAAATCTTTCTTTCACCACCGAGTCACTCCCCTCTGAATGGAAGCATGCCACTCTCCTACCCCTTCCAAAAGGCGGTGATCCTAACTCCACAACTAACTACCATCCCATCTCCCTCCTCCCCACCCTAGCCAAACTCCAGGAACACCCAGTGCTATCCCAACTCTCCCACTTTCTCTCAGAAACTAACTTCTTCACCCCATTTCAGTCCGGTTTCAGAAAATACCACTCTACCACCTCCTCCCTACTAAGACTCACGGACTCCATCCTCACTGGGATGGATAAAGAGCTAATCACTGCTGTTATTTTCATTGACCTAGCAAAAGCCTTTGACATGGTATCCCATTCTTTCCTACTATCCTGCCTATCAGGGGCTGGGTTAGCAGTGTCTGCCACAAACTGGTTCAGTGCTTACCTACTAAATAGAACCCAATCCAATAAAATAGCTGACCACACATCCCCCCTCTCCCTATCACCACTGGCATTCCTCAAGGCTCAGTTCTTGGCCCCATCCTCTTCGCCATCTTTCTAAATGATCTGCCTAACTCTTGCCACTACTGCAATCCACATGTATGCAGACGACACGGTCCTCTTTACCTCCGGCTGGACCCATGAAGAAGTCTCCTCCAAACTTCAAACAGATTTTAACAAAATCCAACACTGGTTCAATACCAACCAACTCTCCCTAAATGCCAAGAAAACTGTCTCTATGTCTTTCGGCACTAGACAGCGTCTATCCAAACTCACCTCCCCTCTGATCTTCCATACCCTAAATAACACCATCCTTTATGAAGTGCCCTCCTTCTGGTATCTAGGAGTTTGGCTTGATCACCACCTCTCCTTTTCTACACACGTGGATGCTATCATTTCAAAACTGCGCCCAAAACTTGGTGCCCTCTATAGAAACCGCACTAGTCTCCCGCTACCTGTCAGATGTGAATTAATCCAGAAAATGATTCTACCCTCCTTCGTCTACTGTGATGTCGTCTACAGCTCCATCTCTAAGACTACCCTAGCCAGACTTGACCCACTCTTTAATGCTTTCTGCCGCTTTGCCCTCGATGCCCCCCCACTCACTTCACTGCGAGCTCTACCGTTCACTGGCCCTGCCATCCCTGAGTAACCGGCACCTAATTCATAGTGTTAAATTCGCTTCCAACTTCTGGCTCAACTCCCTCCCTCCCTACCTACCTCGTATCCTCTCTATCTTCCCTACCTACCTCCACCCACGTCCTCAGGTCTACTGACGCTAGGCTATTAGTCATCCCTCACCGAAGGACCACTGCCGGCCAATCGGCCTTCTCTCACCTCTTCCCTAAACTCTGGAACAGCCCGCTGGCCCAGATCTGCCATTCTTCATCCAAACACTCCCTATCTTCTGCCCTCACTAACTTCCTTGCACCAAATTGCAACTGCCCCTGACCGCCCCCCTGGTAGCTTCTCTTCTCTATCCCCCCTTAGCGCCTGACCAGCGGCTCGGCCTTCGCCTAATTGTCTGGCATATACACTGCCCTACACACTTACACTATCACTCTTACTCACTCTTATTGACTCCTAATATCTCCCTTCCTTTCCCCCTAACCTACGATCTTCAGCCTTACTCACAGCTACTAACTTCCCTATCCTTCCCTCACTGCACCTAAACCACCCCCTACACACTTAGTGATTACTAGTCCACTCCTCCTCTACCCCCTATCTTCGCTGTCCAACTCCTACTGTCAACTTGGTGCTTCTCTCTTCAGCTCAAGTTCTGTTACTGGCACTCAAGTTCTGTTACTGGCACTCATGTAATCATGTATTGCCCTCGATGTGTACCCATGATATGTATACTCTGTCCTTGAAGATCATGTTCTGTACTGTTCTCCTTATGTAACAAGTTCAAATGTAATCCCACCCAACTATGGAAATTATCTGTATTGCTCTACTTCTAAATTCAACTTTTGCATGTATACCTGCCTCCACTGTAACCCCTCCCCCCAGGTCGCACCATGAGACGAGCATCTTTTTGCTCAGTGTGCCTTTCCTGGTGAAACATTTTCAATAAATAAATAAACAGTGATGATATCTCAGAAAGCAGGAATCGGGATACAGTTTTTTTTTCCTATAAAGGGTGCCATGTTTGGGGTGGAGTTTTTTATGGATGTCATCCATGTGCTGCAAAAATTAAAGGTGCTGATCTAGCCAGACTCCAATGTGTTTGAATGAAGGCACATCATCAATTGTGACCCCACCAAGGGTATGGAAAGAAGGGAGGAAGGGGAGTCTGAAGAGCCTCTCTTTTGTGGCAAAGGTCATGGAGACCATTCTTTGGCATTTAAGAACAACTGCCTTATTTATATTCTCCCATACTGTAGCAATCTGATCTTATTTACGTATGTAATGGGGTAAGTGTTAGGAGTGATGACCCCAAGGCACCCCCCCAATGTCTGTTGGTGTGTGCAAGGTGGGGGTGGGGTATTAGGGTTGGAAACCTTAGCACCACATTTCCCAACTTTTGATGGTGGGAACCCAGCTGATGCATCAACAAAGTTTTTTGCTAAAAATGTCCTTTCTTTTGAGAAAGTATCACTCATAATAGCAGCCCTATGCAGTGTGCTTCATATATAGTAACTTCATATATGTTTATATGTATGTGTGGGCACTTAAGGTCCTCTGGGCCCTGCTCTTATATTTGTAGGGCAAGTGCTACAAAATTGGCAGCATAGCTATGTTATTACTCCACCTGATTTTCTCTGTACAGAAAAGTTTCAAATCCCAGCCAAAACATAAGTCAATGCAACAGCAATGAAATTCCATGCCACAGCTGCGAAAACTTATTTTAGTCAGGATTTGAAAAATAACACACACAAACCAGGACTCCACTGCACTAAAGCAATTCGGCCATCTGCATGCACCACAAAGGAGGCGGCTGACCTCCACAAAAAGACAAGTCCAAGAGAAAGTGGTGCACAAGGAGTACAAAACACGGTGTTGCTGTTCAGCAGATTTTTACTGCAAATTGAAATGTGAATACAAAAAAAACACACACGGAGCAGAAGTTTAAAGAATGGCTACCCCTAGCATCTTGACTACATGAGTCTTCAAGGGGGTGAAGCCACACAAGTGAATCACTACCTGATATACTAATCAGTGCTTATGTCATATCATTAACATCAGTGCTAACTTTCACAGCAACAGCATTTTGTCAAAATTAAGGGGGAATGTTCCTTCTATAAAGTATTCATTAACTCACACAATTACTATGCTGTTATGCCATAAAGTCTCATTACTGAGAAATATTAGATTCAAAAAACATATACAGAACCAACTGTAAACAATCTTAAACCTTAACCTTAATTGAATCATTTCTGAGGAGCAGACAAAGAATTAATAAATTCTTCAATTAATTAAGCAATTAAAATAAATTAATAAATAAAAGGGAGGCAGTATAGCGCAGTGATTTAAGGCTCTGAGCTGCAAATCTGGTGACTTCCAGCAGACCAGACCTGGGTTTGAATCCCACAGCTTCCACTTGCATACTGTGTGACCCTAAGCAAGTTACTTAACTTCCCTGTGCTCCCAGGTCACTCCTGTAAAAAAGCTTTCAGCTTAGTGTGCTACTCCTGGTTAAACAACTAAATAAAAAAAAATAATAGAATCTGATGAACAACCTAATACAGATAGAAAAAAACATAACGTTCAAGAGAGAAAAGTAACACTACCACATCCCAGAGAATACAAAGTCCTGGAACTATCAAGCAGTCACACTGCCAAACTCCATTGAGGCAAATGCCAACAGTGTAGGTAGGAGCCCAGATAGGATGGGTTAGTGACACCTGAGAGAAAGAGAAAAAAAAAACATATCATTAAACACATGGATAAAGGTACACCATCTACATAAATTCAAAAATAATTACTTTTTTTTTCTTTTCTTCAAAAACAGGCTTAGCAAACAACAATCAACATCTCCTTTTATGTAAAAATGATTTAATGTCCCAGTTATTATTTAAACCTTTAGGTTTTACTGTATCCAATTTGAATAGCCACATACTTTCCTTTTGCAGTAGCTTGTTTGCTCTATTCCCACCCTGTGAATCATGCTTTTTTCTATCCGTGTTAGGTTGTTCATCAGATTCTATAAATTCTTTGTCTGCTCCTTAGAATATTTTTTTCACAAAATACTTATTACATAAAAAATGTTTGTTGTATATAATAATACCAATATTTTGAGTATTGTACATTATTAGACTAATTTTGATATTAATAGGGTTTTTGGTTTATAGCATTGACTTCTGAAATATGGACTCTTAAATTCAGATCTGAATTGTTTAGATGTGTATATTTTTCAGAAATGGTTCAATTAAGGCTAAGGTTTAAGATTGTTTACAGTTGGTTCTGTATATGCTTTTTGAATCTAATATTTCTCAGTAATGAGATTTTATAGCATAATGGCATAGTAATTGTGTGAGTTAATGAATACTTTACAGAAAGAACATTCCCCTTTATTTTGACAAAATGCTGTTGCTGTGAAAGTTAGCACTGATGTTAATGATATGACGTAAGCACTGATTAGCATATCAGGTAATGATTCACTTGTGTGGCTTCACCCCCTTGAAGACTCACGTAGTCGAGGTGCTAGGGGTAGCCATTCTTTAAACTCCTGCTCCACGTGTGTTTTTTGTATTCACATTGCAATTTGCAGTAAAAATCAGCTGAACAGCAACACTGTGTTTTGTACTCCTTGCGCGCAACTTTCTGTTGTATTTGAAAAACAGCAGCTGTGACATACATTTAGTGGGGTAATAAGTGTATGTTAAACATTTGGAGTCAAAATATTTTAAATTCCCAAAGTTATGATCATGTGTAGTGAAATTTTGACCCCCAGTTTTCAACATGGCCTTCTTATGACCCCACCTCATTAACAATATGACTTTCATTACACAAATCCTGCTCAAAAGGTGATTTTGTCAAGTGACTGGAAAATCACCTTTCTGGTGGGAGTTACATAAAAGCAGTCACATTGTTCATGAGACGGGGTCCCAAATAGGCTATGTTTAAAATTTGGGGTCAAAATGTTACAAAATGGCTGAGTTTTGAATAAAAGTTGAAACCCCTACTGAAATACATTGAAGCACATTTACCTTAGTTTCTCATATTGGAGTCATTGGTCCCAGCAGCAAGTCATGTCTTCAATTGGGAGAGTGGATCTCGAACTTGGGGCCTCTTCAGGTGATTGAGAGTGTGTGGGGGTGTCAAAAGGGGTGTAGGGAGGTGGGTGCACAGTGAAAGATCGGGTGGGGTGCGAGTGTGATTGGCTATGGACTTTTACTTTTTACAGAAAAAAAAGACATTGAGGAATGGTTTTCTTATTTTCAGCAGTTTATAAACATGGGAGGGTGGAAGGATGCCATTAGCCACCAATGGAAGAAACAAATGGGCATTGGGGATCGAGGAGGGAGGGCCACTGTAACACCAGGTAAATTAAAGTTAGAAATCTAATACAAATATCGAGGATTGCAGAGGGAGGGCCACTAGACCACAAGGAAATCTATATATAAAATAGAATAAAAAATATCGGGGATCAGTGAGGGAGGGCCACTAGACCACAAGGAAATGTACATAACAAAACATAATACCAACATCAGAGATTGGGGAGGGAGGGTTACCAGACCACCAGGAAATTGTTTCAGCAGAGGTTTTAGTTACAAATGGTAAACACCAATGGTTGTGTTTACCTAATTGGGGTCCAAGAAATCTGAATTTGTGGTCAGTTTGACCACAAAATGGGCAGAAATATGTTTATTTTATCTGAAGAGGTTGTACTGCCACAAATTGTGGCACTATTTTCGTGAAACAAGGGGGGGGGGTCTGCCACAATTTGTTGCAAAACTCCTTTTTTTTGTGAAAAAGGAACAGTGTTTCACAAAACACTGAGTCCTTTTGCCACAATTTGTGACAGAACACACCCCTGTTTATGAAAATAGTGTCACAATTTGTGGCATTAAAACCTCTGTGGATAAAATAAACATTTCTGCTCAATTTGTTTTTGCAGACTGATCACAAAATCAGATTCCTCAGGCCTCGAATAGATAAACCTAACTGCTGGTGTTTACTATTTGTAAGTATTTTTTTAAATGTTTTAAATTGTTTGTCTTGCTAACTGAAAACAAGATGGTGGAATCTCAACACTACATTCCGCATTTGCAACAATAAATATCACTTTTGCGGCAACAAAACAGTTGTTTCGCATGGCACGTCTTATTTTTCCTGTAGGAAATTATGGGAAAATTGAAACATTAATAACTTTTGAAAGGATAAAATGTTTTCACCAAACCTTCAAAAGGCACATCTGTGAACAAAAACCAGTATACTCTGCTAATGTCAGACCATAACTCCACACAGTTTCTGAGAAGTGGCATGACATAGAATTTTCACAAAAATGGTAATTTCCACATTTTTGACATTCTGCATCTCTGCACCTGCATAACTGACCTGGACAAAACTTTTTTTTTGTATGTTTTTATTTACATACCCTACATTCAGGGCATCTCTCAGGGTCCCATCTGCAGTCGCCTCATTCAACTGTCTGCATGAACCAACGACTCCAGGGCTGCATCAGGTAAGCGAGGTCTGGGGATCTCCTGGCCTCATGGAGAGGCCTCCAGACCCCAGGGAGTTCCAGAGAGTCAGCCGACATTGGGCATGCGGTGGGTCAGCATGCCTATGTTCACCATTGCCTCACCCGAAGGCAGAGGGAGATTCTTGATTTTTCTCACCCAGAGCGTGGACATGCAATGATGTCCCATTTGGCATGTGCTCACTTCCACACACACCCAGAACACATCTGCAGTGCTCCAATCCCCAAGCTGCTACTGCCGTGCACTGCAGAAGCCCCAGCCTCCACCAGGGGTCACCAGTGCATTGGAAGAATCCCAAATCCTCCCGAGGACTAGAAGAGCAGTCCTATGGATGATTGATCCCAGTCCTCCCCTGCCAACCCCCGACAACCTGGGCTCATTCCTGAACTCGGGTCGCTGGTGTGGCGCGAGGTGTGGCATCCAGCGGCTCAACCTTTAGCGCCACTAGGCCAGCCAACCTGGATGAAACTTGATATATCAAGAGATCTTTGGCCGCTGATACAGCTTGTAAAATTTAATGAAAATCGGTCAAATGGCAGCAAAGTTATTAAAGTGCACGATTTGGGGTTTAAACGGACACTGTCAATGTGTTTTTCATCATATTATTTCTAGTTAAAAACCTACATTTTATGATTGATTACCTTCTCTAACATTCACTGATGTTACTGTTTGTCTTGTCTGTCTCCTTGTTTAGTAGAACTGAAATGCATGCTAATGTATATTTATAAACAACTGTGTTTTGTTTACAATCCTGGATCTGTTCTTACTGCATACTTCCTGAGCATTACAAACACACCCAAACAGTGCAGTCACTGATGAGGCAGTAGCCTCCTAAACTTCCACTGCATCATGAGTTGCTAGACTATGTTGAAGGTGTTCTGAAGTCCAGGAAAGATGCAGTTGGAGATGATCAAGGAATGTAAACAAACATGTATTTGCTTGGTAACACCAGTATGGTTTTCAGTCTGTTTTTCACTTTTTTTAAAGAAAAAAAATCAGAATCAAACTACCAGCTACATCAGTAATCTTTACAGAATGTTGATAATCATAAAATGTGACTTTTTAAACTAGGGACACTTTGAGACCTAAGGGCTTTGACAGTGTCCCTTTACCATAGAAGTAACCGTTGAAACCTAACTATAGAGACACAACTGTGCCTATATATATATATATATATATATATATATATAGATATGTATATATATTATGCAACCAACATGGCTAGAATGAGATACTCATTGGGGATGCCTCTGTTCCCTCTGCTATTTGCTTTATTAATTAAACTGCTTGTGAAGGCAATTTGACTTAATCAGGGGATAGCGTGCATCCCCATTAGAGGTGTGGAGTTTAAAATTAGCCTTTATGCTGATTATAAACTCTTAACACTGTTAACCCCAGAGCAATCATTGCAGGAGTTATGGGATGGGCTGTAGGAATTTGGTGCTGTCTCCAGCTTCCAATTAAATATTAACAAAACAGAGTTATTGCGTTTCAGTTATCACCCTTCTCAGGATAGTAAGCAGGATCTTCCATTTAAATGGCATAAAATGACCAATAAATATTTAGGAGTTGTACTGCCACAAAATTTGACTTATTCAGAATTACTGAATTTAGAAACTCTATCACAACAAATCACTTCTGATGTGGAAGGCTGGGTGAATCTCCCACTGGGCTTATTTACTAGAACTGAAGTGATACAATGAAAATATTACCAAGGTTATTATATTCTCTACAGGCACTACCACTCCAGACCTGCCCGTACTATTTTTGATCCTGGAATAAGATGATATCTTGGTTCATCTGGAATGGTAACCCCCACCACCCCCAGAATTAGATATATGATTCTACAATTTCTGAGAGATATAGGCGGATTAGGGTTTCTGACTGTATGAAGTTATGCCATGGTGTTCCACCTTATAATTCTTTACTACTGATTCTCAAGACACTTTTTGGTGTCATGGAAGCATGTTTAATTTCAGCTGAATGACCTCCATGATACAGCAAAATACCTGCTTGCTTCTTCTCTGAGCTACCCCATTAAGGGACTTTTTATTTGCTACAGTTTTCATTTTAAGGACTTAGAAAAAGTTATTGAGCTCCCCGATCATGCTACTATACACTAATCTTTGCAGACACTTAGCTTTTGAAGCAAACTTTGCACCTGCTTATACAGACCACACTTTTTGCTGTTGGAAACAATTAGGCCTAGGTCATACTTTTCAGTTTTTAAATGAAACGGGTGTTCTTTCCTTTGAAGACCTTCAGAATAAATATGGACTTATGAACTGAGAACACTCTAGCTATTTGCAAATTAGAGTATAGATATTAAAACAGGGCAAAGACAGAGCAAGGTTACCAGTGTCTATGGGACTTCTTTGCACAGTGATAATTGCTCCGCTTAAGTGGGATACCTGGGGGCACCTGACTTGAAATTTTTATAAAGGGCCTCAGAAACTTAGCCACATTACCATACATAGAATATCAGAAAGATGGAATCATGACCTACAACAGATGTACCCTGTGAAACTTGGCTTAAGCATTCTTTACAAACTATCAAAATACCATCATCCCGATTTTGAAGATAAATCTCTTGGAAGGGTCACAACTAATACTTCTGTAAACTAGTAGTGCAGTCTTATATGGAGGAGAGGTGGGGGGAGTGCTAATGGAAATGTGGGGAGACCAGAGCAACCAAGTCCATATTTTGGGGGTTTACACAAAACAATCTAGCATTTGCAAATCCACCAGTATTTACACCAACCTTGGTACTTCTAAACACTCCCCTGGCTAATATACCACTCTAAGGTCTTTCCAGGGAGTTACTATATATTTTATTGTCAGTTGCATGTAATAAGATAACAAGACAGTGATTGAAAGAGGAAGAACCTACTTTTCCACAGTGGCTAGCTATAATGAAAACACTATATTACGTGGAACAGCTATCACACTCCATTCAAACACTTTACTGTAATTCTTGAATTTTTGGCAACCATGGACACTGCAGATTACGAGCCTTGACCAATCGGTTATACCATAGTTATTACTGTACTTGCTATAAGTTATGATTGTGTTCAAACCTTAGACCATACAGAGTCTTTCATTCTGGTTTTGTTAGGTGTTTTATGTTTCCTTTTATCTAGACCAGATTCTGTCAAGGAAAGTGCTATTTATCTTTATAACTATCAGCAGTCCAGCTGTGTTTTTCAAGGACTGCCATGAAAAATTCTTACCGAGACAGTCAATACTATTGATGCGGACATAGACTGTTATTTATTTTGACTACATGTTGGTGTATTTGTTATATGCTTGGAAAACTGAATAACATTTAAAAAAAATTAAAAAGAAGCCAACTTCCGGGGAAATTTGCACTATGGATTGGATTCGGAGCAGAGGTAACTCATGGACTAGAGTCAGAGGAGTGGGTTGTGTGGAAGAGTTTGAGACCGCAACTTGCTGGAGAGAAGGGTCTTTATTCATTTCTATTTTTGTGACCTGAAGTTGGGGAAATAAAACCATCCAGCCCTACACTGCTTGCCTCATTAGCCCAGCCTGAGCCTTCCCTGCCTTCACAAAGAGAGGCCACGCAGCAGCACCACATGGGAAGTGGTACCCCAGCTAACAGCAGTAATGCAAAAGGTAAGGAGAGGGAGGTTAGGGTGGGGAAGGGGAAGATTTTTTTTCATGGCTCACAATGGGCTTCTTGGTGTTTCTACTGGGTGGGAGGAGGTTATAAAAATGCAATGGCAGTATTCAGATGTAGAATCAGATTCCAATCCCACATTCAAGTATATTTTTTTGGAATTCAGATTTTTGGCCTTGGATACCAAAAATTCAAATTCTGAAAAAAAGTCTCAAATCTATAGAATCCAACTCTGTTCAGTGGATTTCAAGCAATCCTAGTACTCAAAAACCGCTAAATATTTTTTGTTTGGTTAGCCTCTCCTCATCAACATACAAATATCTACACAGTCATTGTATATTGTTAATTCAAAAGGCTATGCCTGTAGTTAAATGGGGTAAGCAGCAAGCCACACCCCTTCCTGAGCTATGTAAGTAGTTCCTCCCAGCCTCCTTCTGAGACATTTTTTTCTTTGCCAACTGGAGACTTTGTCGGTCTGTCTTCTCCCTTGAAATCTGCTGGGGCGTGCCCCTCCCCTCTGCTCTGCTTGTTTTCTGCTGGCTTCTGTTTGTGTGTTTCTCCTGCATGGCTTAGTATTTGTTTTGCCTCTGGCTGCTGTGTGCTTCTTGTGTGCCTTTTTCCTTTTCTCCTGTGTTTGTCTTTTTGTATTTTGTGTTCTTTTGGGGGCCTTCTAGTTTTCCTAGCATCCTGTTGCTCTTTGTTTTTATTGTGCTATTCCTGCACTGGGTTCCTTAGGCTCTAATTTATTCACCTGATTTGCAAACTCTCAGTTCAACTGCAATTGTTATCTGTATACTTCAGGTCATACTGCATTTTCCCCTGCTTCTGCTGTCTCCTTGCTTTCTCCTTAAATGTGTGCACCTGGTCCAGGCTTCACTCTGCTCCTAGTTGGCTGCCATTCCCTGCTGTTCTGTGTGTTGCTCAGCATTCCCTGCTGTGCTAGGTTGTTCTCAGCTCCTTGCTCAATTCATTCAGACAGCTCTGCTCAGTTCATTCAGTATTAGTGTTCAGCATGCTGTGCTCAATTTATCAGTGTTTGCTCAGACAGGTAGCTACTCAGTTCAAGCAACTTTTCCTGTTTCATCCTGCCTATTCATTGCCACCTCTATTCTTGGGGGTTCCTACCCTAGCAACATTACAGTTGCCTTTGATCTCATGGTGCTCATCTTGTGGCTTCCCCATTATTCCCATGGCAGGAGACTGTGATGTGACAGAGGGGCAATGTAGCTCCAAGTAGTGGTAGCATGCTATTACGTAAGCTATACCTGTATATTTGCCCTGCTCCTCTGCCTTCATGTCTTTCAGTTATGATGTTTTAGTACGTTTACCTTGTAGCCTACATGGCTTTGGATATTAATTGCATTTCATTACTGTGTTGCAAATACTTACTGCCAATAAATACCTTTAAGGTATTCATGCCAATCATATCAATTCACTATTCATGCTGAAACCATAGCAATCATCTGCTAAACCTCATCGATTCAATTATGCTAACTTTCATTGATTCAGGCACTGGCATCACAGCCTCTCACTGCCTAAACACCTATCTTCTATGTCACCATCAATTCGGCTCCATAATGGACTTGGTTGGCTTGTTTTACACTGGTTGCTACTACTATCAAACCACCAAATACTGGCTTGCACTGCAGCCTCCTACCCATGCCCTCCTGCTAGTTCTTGTTGTTGCAGAGTTTGCTCACAACCTTTCAAGCCCCACCTTGATAGTACTCGTTGTTAAAGAGTTCAACTCACTACCTGTCAAGGCCAGCCTCCTCATCAATATCTACAGCCACTGGCTTCGTCTGGCCTCCTCATCAATAATCTGCTACCCAACCTGTGGTTGCTGGCTTTGCCTGGCCTCCTCCTATCTAGCACTTGAAGTTGATTCATGCTTTTTTTCATAAATCAGAGGCATGCCAACACTGTACATTACCTTCTGTGGGTCAGGGCTTGCCCTGTAAGCCAACAATCTCTCTCTGCACTCACGAAGTCCACGTCTTGAACATGTGAACCTTGGGGTGGGGTTCTTCTCATCTGGCCCATAGTGGGAATGTCCTCACTCCAGATGGAGCTTTAGCATGCGGTCATACAGTGCACCTCCTGATGCAGAATGTAAGACTTCAGCTAATGAGAGGTGGGGCCCTTACAGTCAAAGAGTGCTCCTTTGGCTATGGCATCACTGTGGCACCTTTGAAAGCTATTCTCCCTATGACTGCCTTTGGTTCACCTGGTTTATTTTAGTTAGTAGGCCAACTGAGTGCCTTCATGTTCATCACTCTCCTCCTCCCACCTTGGGAGTCCACTCTCTCTCAACAGTACCAGCTGTTACAGAGGTCTATTGCAACCCTTCACAGCATTCCCATTAGATAGAGCATGAGAGCTCTCCACCAAATTGGAATATTCCTCCCCTTTGATTGGGTTTCTAAGTTGCAGCAGCAGAGCTGTCACTAAATAAACTACCCCCTGCCTGGAGGGAAAGTGACCTAGGCCTTGGATCCCCAGAGGTTTCCTCTTCTTTTGCAAATATTTTTATTATTCCTTATAGAAAGCCAAGAATTAGAAGGAGAACAATCTGTGTTTCCACCAGTGGTTACAGAGTGCTGGACACCAGGTGAGCATGAAAGTATTACAAACAGCACCCTGATGAGGGCATAACACAAGAGAGAGAAACAGCATGTAATTGGATTGTATACAAACAGAGGTTGCCCGAGCTATGCAAGGTTGGGCCTTCTATGAGTGCACTATGTAACAAATCAGAATGAGGAGAGAGGATATGTGTACTTACACAAGTTATACCAATTTGGGGTTCAGGTATGCTCTCCTGGCATAAGGTCCCTTTGTTGCATACCTGAACTACTCAGAGAGTCTAGTGTAATGTGGCACACCTCTGACCATCTGTGTCTTTCCAGCCTTCTACAACAAAAGTAACATAACACAAAGAATACCTTGTCTGACCATACGGCCATTAAGGCCTTTTGCAGTCCAAATCTTATGTTTAATAGTACTACTCACATGGGTTGCATTTGAAGAAATAGCTGTAACCATGGTTGCCTTGGATGGAGAAAGAGAGAACATGGAGTGGAGGGAAGGGGGTAGACCATGTGAACTGCTGGTGGGACCTTGGAACCTTGGGCAGGCTGGGTGGAGGTAGAAAAGGTACTGCTACAAGCAGAACCTATATCTAATCTTTGCTTAGCCTATCCCTGCTGGGGGAGTTAATGTATGTCATATAGGGACCCCCAGCAGGTGTAGTGTGTGACCATCTGATCATGCTGCAGGTGTGATATCTTGTCTAGATTAGCTAGGAAGTGAGCAAGGCCAGGATCTCACACAAGCTGGGCACTTGGGTAGAGCACCACTTGCACATTAGAACTCTTTTGGTGTCTATGGCCAGAAGGGCCAACCATCTGTATTTCAAAGGCTTTAGCTGGGGAAGATCTGCCTTGATACCCAGCAGGAAAAATGTGGCCGAGAGTGGAAGTATGATGCCCAGTACTCACTTTCCTACCTGAACCACCTGGCAGCACAGGTCCTTTTATTTTGGGACAGTCCCAGAGTATGTTGTACTGCTCACCCCCTGGTGACAGGCACCTCCAGCAGATGTCATCATCCTGAATTTTTGCTCTGTGGAGGACCGCAGGGGTCCTGTACCAGGTGTGAGAGACCTTGTTATGTATTAGTCTGGTTCAAGTATCCTTAAACCATACATGAGTGTCCTTCCATGCTTGCTTCCAAAGGGATTCTGGGATCTGTGTACCTACTAATTTCTCCCACCTCTGCCTAGATTCATCAGATTGTGAAGAAAGGCATCCATTAGCTTTGCATATGGCCTCCCAGCAAGCTCCTTAGGGTGCAAAAGCCAGCTATTGAGCTCACTAGGTGGACAGAGAGTCATGTGTAGCTGCACACTATGATGAATGGCTTCTCTAATTTTGAGATATTGCCAGAAGTCCTTCTGCTGTAGGTCCCATCTGCTCTACAGCACTTGGAAGGGGGCCTCTCTACTATGAGGGTGCTCTAAGAGGTCCTCAATCCAAGTTATTCACTTAGCTATCCATTGTGACCAACATATTGTCTTTCTGTCTATGGTGATATGTGGATTGTGCCATAGAGGGGCATGTGTTATTGGGAGCCTATCCATACTGAGCTTTTTGTGTACACTACACCAGTATCTAATGGATGGGGCAATGGTGGGGTGAGGGGTGCTATTACTTCCCATTGGGTAATACAGTAGCGCAGAGGCCACCATTACTTGGCCCTGCTCTGTTTCCATGCTCACCTACTGAGGCTCCCCAGTAGAGTATGGGCATAATCAGTGCATCATCTGGGTTGTCTAGAAGGCCCATTTATACCCTTCCATCCACAGTAGGTTTCACTCCCCTGACACGCAGTGTGCCCTAAGCTGGACCCTGCTGTAGAAGGGTTTAGACCCTTTCCAGAGGAAATCTCCAAATAGCTTATCTATGACTCAATACTGTTTATTGGGTAGGGTGGTTGGACTGTGGGAAAGCAAATAGAGAAATCTAGGTGCTGATACCATTTTGGTTGCAGCTACTCTGCCAGCAAGGGTGAGCCGGAGCAGCCGCCATCTATCAAATTCTGTTTTGGTCATTTGAATTAGGGGTGAAAGTTGGCCTGCCACAGGTCTTCTATTCTGGGGGTAATCTTGATGCCCAGGTAGGTGAGTCAGTAGCTGTTAGCTGGGTGCATAGTCAATTGAGTGGCATCATCTCTGTTTTGGATTGATTCAGGTGGAGACCTGAGTATTGTGCAAAGGAGTCAAGGAGAGCCAGAAGGACAGACAGAGAGCCCTGGGTATTTGCTAAAGGAATAAGTAGATCATTGGTGTACATAAGGGTACTATACATGTTGGGTCCTACCTGAATTCCTGTAATGTCCAGGTACTGCCTAATAACTGTGGCCAAAGGCTCCACAGCAAGCACAAACAGTGGCAAAGGGGGGCAACCCTGTTGGGTCCCTCTCTTAAGGGGAAAGGAGTTGGATAGAAGCCAGTTTGTAGTCACCCTTGCTGCCGGGACAGTGTAGATCAGGCTCACCAATGATCTGTATCTGTCCCCCACTCCCAGGTGTGCCAGTGCCTTTTACAGATAGTCCCATTCTAGGGAATCAAATGCTTTTTCAAAGTCCACCACAATTGCTGTGGCTGGGGTATGGATATGTCTTGCAAAGTGCATAAGATTCACCAGAGAACATATATGTGGTCAGTACTATATCTGCTGGGAATGAAACCCACCTGGGAGGGTGGTCAAGATCAGTTAAGAGAGGGCTCAGTCTGGTGGCCAGCACCTTAGTGTTGATTTTACTGTTCATGTTTAACAGCAATATGGGCCTATAGCTGCCTGCCAGCGTGGGGTCCTTGCCCTTTTTAGGAATAACCATAATGACTGCTTCTCTTAGCATGGGGGGCAGACAGCGTAGTGTTTCAGTTTCTGCATAAATTTTGCTGAGGAGGAGGGAAGTGTGAGTGGATAGTGCCCGGTTGAATTCCACCATAAATCCATCGCTTTCCGTCGACTTGCCTGACTGCAGGAACTTTATAGTGGCTTTAACCTTCCCCTTTTCTATGGGTGCATCTAACTCCAGGGATTGTAGGGGCGTTAGTCTTGGGAGTATCAAGTTATCCAGGAATGCCTGGATTCCTTCTGGTGGGGTGGGGGGGTGGAATAAAATTGGGAGTAACAGGAGGCCATCACCTTACTGATTCCCTGTATGTCTGTGGCCATCACCCCTTGTGAGTTTTGCAGCCCGGGTATGTGTTTGGTCACTTTTTGCTTTTGCAGCTGATAGGCAAGTACGTTCCCCCTTATCTACCCCCTCCCAGAACCTGTGTCGAAACCTAAGTATAGCAACCTCAGCCTTCATGTTGAGGAGTTAATTTCAAATCAGAGGCCCAGGACCACTCAGCCCAAAGGGGAATTTGGGGAGTGGGATGGTATGACTTTATGTGATGCCTACACCTGAATCAGTTTACATTCTAGAGCCACTAATCACTTTTCCCTTGCTCTGCACATCAAGGCAGCAAAACTCACGATTCTGCCTCTCATGGTGGCCTTGAAGGCCTCCCAGGTGTTGCTAGTGGATGTGTCTGCTATGGGATTAGATTCTAGGAAGAAGGAGGCTTCTTTTTGCACTCATGCTATAAACTCTGGGTCCTTCATGAGGAGGGAATCAAGCCTCCAGGTGCCTGGGGGAGGTGTAGACAGCCCCCATAGAAGGTGGAGTTGTTCCGGCGTGTGATCTGAGATCGCCCGGGGGAGGATGTCGATGTCTACTATGATTTGCAATATCTGGGAGGTGATGAGCCAGAGATTGAGCCGGCTGTATGATGAGTGGATCTCTGAGTGGTATGTATAATCTCCGTCTCTTGGATGAAAGAGCTGTCAGGCATCTGTAAGGCCAAGTTCTTTCATCATAAGGTGCAGTGCCTTTCCCGCCCTGACATGTGTTTCCTTTCTGGAGTTGCTTCTATCCATTAGAGGGATAAGTGTCAAAATAAAGTCTCCACTCACCATTAGCGGACAACCTGTGGGTGTGAAGGCATTGAGGATTCCTAATAGCTCATGTAAGAATTGAGGGTTGTCCAGATTGGGGACATAGACATTACAGAGCACTAGAGGGCCAAGGGGGTTGGTATAGCTCACCATCATCCATCTACCCTCCAGATCTGCTTTAGAAATGGTTAAGGAACATTGGAGGGATTTATGAATGGGGATGGCTATTCCTCTTTTCCTTGCTGGGGCCCCAGCATGCACTTCCTGCCCTACCCAGTCTTTTACTAGCACACTGTGGTCATTTTAATACCAATTTAGTCTCCTGTAGGAAGGCCACCTGGAACTTCAGACTCTTTAAGTAGGACAATATTTTTTTTTACATTTGACTGGGGTGTTAAGCTCTCTAACATTCCCGGTGTGACATATTAACTCGCCCATAATCATCTGGGGTAATAATCATGTCCTGATTTGTAATGTTCAACCACATAGTAGCTAAAGCCTGGTGGCCTGCCCACAAAACAAACAATCCCCCTTCCGTTGTCTCACACTACCCCACATAACATTACATAGATTGATGCTGGTAGCACAAGTCTCGGGATAAATCTGAGCCCCCTGTCCCCTTAACCCAGGTGTCACCCTCCCATTAAGTCTCCCAGCATGATTCTAAAACAAATGACATTGTACTAATCTGGCAGAGTGTTCACTCCGATGGCATGGTGTGTGGGGACTGCTGCCATGAATTCCCTCCTGCTTCCTGTGTCACAGGCATGTGTTGCCTGGTGCAGAGGCCTAATTCTGGGTGTGGGGCTGAGGAATCAGTGGGTAGTCCCATCTCCACTACAGCAGCCCATGACTGCTGTATCCTGCTGGGTGATGTGGCTGTCAAAGGCGGCACTGAAAAATTCATGTCTGGATCTTCGATGGGGCAGTATCTTGGTGAAGTCTGCTGGAGGGGGGCATATCTGCTTTCTGTAAAATACGGGATGACAGTGGTCAAGTCCAGTGCCCCCTTCTCCTCTTCATTGCTTCTGTTGCCTTCAACCAGTCTCTCCTCATCAACTGGATGGTCTCTTCTGTAGAGGCGGCCCTGCTGTGGTCTCTTCCTCAATCGGGGTGGATGGGATCAGTGGTTCTGCCAGTCATCCTCGCTCTGGCTGAATCTTTCACATCATGGCCAATGCTCAGTTTCCTCCTCGCCTTCACTCCAACAGTGCTGCTCCTGATTCCTATTTGGTGGATACTTGCAGCCTGGTATAGTGAGGAGTGTGTCCAGAACCAGCTGTTTAGGCCAGGTTCAGGAGATAAAGTCATTTATTGCAATTGGCATTGCAAACTGCAAGGGGTTCCCATTGTGCGTTAGTTTTAGAACAGCTGGGTACCTCAAGGAGAACAGGATGTTTAAATCATGTAGCCGTCATCTCGCTTCCGTGGACTCCTTCCATTTTTGAGCCAATTCCTTGGAGTGATCTTGAAAAATAAGAATGTTGTTCCCATTCCACTCCAGGGAACCCAGATCTCTGGCTCTTGTTTGGATCACCTCCTTTTTGGCAACGTTCAAGAATCTTGCCAGGATCAGCCTGGGCCTTTCCCTGTTCTGTAGCCTTGGTTGAAGGATACGATGGGCTCACTCCATTGTCACTTGTGTGCCCTCCAGAAGGTGTAATATAGTAGGAAGGGCTTTTTGGAGGAAGTCCACTATCTGGTCCTGCTTACTGCCCTCTGGAAAACCCAGGAACCGCAAATTATTCCAGTGGCTCCTGTTTTTCAGATTGTCAACTTTCTCCTGGAGCATTTTGATTTGTTGGGCCTGCTTCTGCACAGTAATGCAGTACCCAACTAGTGTTTTAGAGTGGCTGGCAGAGATTTGTTCTGTCTGCCCAAGACATTGATCCAGCTGTTTGAGTACCCTTGCAGTGTTGTTGGACGCCATCGTGAGGTTGTCCATGCAATGCAGTATGGTAGCAAACATGTCTTTGATGGATGAGTCTGAGGTAGCTCTGCTGTAGCTCACCATGTGGTCTCCATGGGTCTGGAATAAGTCACAGCAGAGGTATGCAGATCAAGGGCTGGTAGCACCAAGAGATGTATGTACCTGAAGCTGGTCACCTAAGCAGTATTCCAATGATGTTTTTAGTAGGTTTGGTGTAGGCAAAAGTATAGTTCTGAACGGCTATTGCCCTGGGTATATCTCTTCTCAGCTTCAAGCTGCCATCTTGTTAGCTGGTCAAACCATGCCCCCAGGTTTCCTCTTCTTAAAAAGGTTTTTTTTTTTCCTCTCCACCATGCCAAAGGTCATAATATGTAATTAGTTGCTTACAGTATATTCCTTACTTCCCTTAGGTAGGTTTCTATTGTTGGATAGAGATGGATGGTGGCCCTACTTGTCATTCCCTCTCTCCTTAGGAAGCCTTCTGATGTCATCAGTGCAATCCATATTATCAGCACTATCCCAACAATCTATGCATCTATTTGTGTTTCATCAAGCTGTCTTGTTGCTGTCAATCTGCTTCTCTACCTTGCAGTCAATATTTACTGCATAATGTTCTTTTTGGGACTCCTTCCTAATTTACCTTTAGTCAAGGGAATCTTCCCATGGCACCTCTGGGGTGGAACCCTCTTCAAGGGTTCCTTGCCTTTGGTACCCCTACAGGGTGGTAATTCCCTATAGAATGGAGAGTGCAAATGGCCAAACAGTTATCACTGATGCACAAGCATAACGCTACTCTGATTGTGTATGCTCATTGAATTGAAAGGCTTTGCTTGTAGTTCTATGGGGTGAGCAACCAACCACACCCCTTCCTGAGCTATAAGTAGCTCCTCCCAGCCTCCTTCTGAAGCATTTTTCTATGCCTCACTATCCTCCCCTCCTCCTCCAGTGGCATGCCTCTCTTCTCGGGGGGCTCCTTCCTAAGGTACCTTTAGACAAGGGAATCTTCCTGCAGCACCTCTAGGGGTGGAACCCTCTTCAAGGGTTCCTTGCCTTCGGTACTCCATAGGGTAGTAATTCCCCATGGAATAGAGAGTGTAAATGGCCAAACAGTTATCACAGTTGCACAAGCATAACACTACTCTGGTTGCATAGGCCCATTAAAACAAAATTATGCAGCCTGTCATGCACAATCTGAACCATATGATATGGGGAAATATTAAACCAAAATCTATTGCCGGGAACATAAATACATTTCTGTCTGAAATCTCTACACCATAGATCAATTATTTATATATAAAAAAGTTAGATCACAATACAAAGTTGCAGTGGTAAGTGGTGATAATTAGGAGGTCTCAAAGCTTCCCATACCACTACAGTCCAAAATTGCAAACCCAAAGAAGTACCAGCACTTGAAGGAGGTGGACTGCCCCTTGCAACAATGATTTCCATTAACACACTGCATGCAAATTACATATCCACATGTTAGAGGACACACATTGGCTGTGCAGTCACAACCATACTGGATTACCATAACTGTCGGGGTCAGCCCATGGGATGGCACCAGGCACAAGGTGCCATGCCATGGCCCATGCTCCAGACACTTGATGTAACCACCAGTTTCCTCCTCTCCTCCCACCCCACACCATAAGGGCTGCTTCATTATCTAGTCAAGACCTCAATGGTCATCCCTGATGGTCCAGAGGACCACGAGCAGTGTAGCCTACTACTGTAGTAGTTCTCATCCTGTTTCCCTGTGCCTTGGGATTCCAGGAGGGTGGATGAAGCTGCTGTAACAGTGTAGCCTACTATTTATGAATCTGGGATCCGCCCCTTGCTCAGGCCCCATGTATTCCTATATTCAGTGGTGCTGTGCAGTGCTTAATCCTCCCCCTATGAAAATGAAAATTCCAGCTAACAAGGCTGCAACACCATCTCAAACTGCTTTTAGCAGATCTCCTGCTGGATCAGTGAATCTTGTAACTGGCAGGGAGGGGGAGGATGCTGATAAGCAGCTATGTATAGCACAGCACCTTCATGCATACTAGCCCCCTTGTTACATCAGTCTCCCCCACCCTTTTCCCTTGTTAGTGGAGAGTCCTGTACACTGCTGCAAGGAAAGGCTTGCAAACCCTTTGTGTATAGCACAAAGGGGGAGTAAGGTAGAAATATGTTACAAAGTCATCTTTATGACCACTTTGTAGCACAATACTGACTCTGTGTAAGGGGCTCCTAGTACATAAAAAAAGGTGCAACCTCCAGTACATGCCAGCCCATCGGTACAGTGGTAGAGTTACCATTCATAAGGCCAGTGATCTCGGTTTGGGACAAGCCTGAGTCAGCAGGATCCTCCATGGGAGGTGACTGAACATCCCAGATGATGCTGTCCTCCTCTGGGTGTACTTCAATTCGATATCTGATGCTTGAGTACCATCTGGGGTGTCAAGATGGCACACGCTAAGTGGGGACACAAGTGGGTGGGGTGATGCAGTTGGCCTTGCGGTGGGCAAGTCTATCAAATCCCTAGCCATATGTTCATGGCCAAATGTCTTAGGAATGAACAACATCAGGGAAAAACCCCCCACATGCAAGATGATGCCATCATATCTGGGCCCTGCTTGCCCACCCAACTTGATACAGTCCCATTGCCACCGGATTCAAACTGTGAGTGGGGGTCTTACCACAACCCCTGCCAGCTGTACCACATGAAGGATACCCTGCAGGGCAAGTAAGAATGTCTTTGATGTCTCGGTCAAGTGACAGGGCTAGATGGTAGTTGGGATGAAGAATGCTAATCTGGGAGGTGAATAAGAACTAATTAATAAAACAAAAATCACTACATAACTGTATTCAATACTTACTAAAAATATTATTTCTTCATGTTTATATTAGGCTGCAAATAATGCACCATTTACTGAAAAGCAGTCAATAAAATATTTTCATATCACAACTCATTCTTTACACATTTTGAAAACAGAAGAAAACTTCTCCAATACAAACTGCATGAGAGTTAATTCAAATTGCTTAAAGAGAACAGGAAATCTGTGCTAATTGGCACCAGTTAGCAATATTTGTACAGTAGTAACAGAAATAAAAGACTTACCTCTAAGTGAACCATATTTAACTCTACTTGTCTGAGTAAACACCGATGTGAAAAACTGTGTTTTCAGTTGTTTTCTTTTGATGGAAAACATTCTGCACAGGTCTCTTCATGGAACCAGTAATTTGGTGTGTTCATCATGTCATGATTTGTATACAGAATTCTAAGCATGAACTATAGTCCTATCAGAACCATGCTCAGAATTCTGTGAACAAACCATGACATAGTTAAATATCCAGATCACTGGTTCCACGAAGAGAACTGTAACAGAATGCTGCCCATAAAAACAAAACAATGCAAAACACAGTTTATCACATCAGTTTTTATTCAGGTACAGTTATGTGTGGATCATTTAGCCTTCTGGATATCATTTCTGCAACCGGGAACATTATAAACAGCTGCTGATTAAAAATCATTTCCTGTTCTCTTTAAACAGATTTATTTGCCAACCCCCCCCCAAAAACAAACAAACAAACAAAAAAACTGATTTGAGCAATAACCTGATTTTGCTCATAAGAATAAAAATAGCTTTGGATCTGACAAACCTGCAAAAAAGGATTCAAGAACACATAGCACATGGTAACTGTACATAATGCATCATTTACTGATGGAATAGTCAATATAAACTATACAACAATACTTACAGAAAAAATAAACACATGATGATGCAAATCCTACAGTAAACATTTTAAAAATAGTATTTATTAAAATAATAAGAAACACTCTCCAGTACAAATTCCATAAGGAGAGTTTAGTTATCTTAAATACATTCATTCAACACTTCTTTCCTCAAAGCGTTTGAGCAATATGCTGCATTTGCAAATACTATAACAACAAAAATATACCTAGGTTGGGGACATTCTGCAACCAAGATGTATTTCTCAAAGAACTTATCCTGTATGTTATGAACTGTTCAATAAAAAAATAATAATCTTTGAATTTGGCAGTCCTGGATAAACAGATTAAACAACAAGCAGCACAAGTATTTCAAAAACATATGTAAAACAACACTGCAGACTGCAAACTGGCACCCTCATGACTGCAATTTCCAACTTAGGGACCCTCACTTCCTGTTATTCAAGAACAAACAGATCTGGCAAGGGGAGGGGCAGGCTTACTTATTGGCAGTAAACACAATTTCTGTTTGTATAATTAGTACCAAACTTATTACATTATCAAATGTTCAAAATAAAGACAATATAGTGCAATGGTTTAAGTACTAACAACACATGTTTAGAGTATATTGCAGGAAATAAAGCATTATCTTGATATTAAATAAAACTTTAAAATAATTTTAGATATTTAGTATGCAGTTGGATTTCTATAAATATTAATTACAATAAACTTCATTAATGAATCAGGGTTCCAGTGACAATAATTAAGAAATGCAGTGTTAGGATTTTCAACCCTAACACCCACCCCTACCTGTCACGCAGCAACAATATTATTTATTTATTGAAATGTTGCACCAGTAAGGTTACACTGAGTAACAAGAGCTTGTCTTACAGTACATCCTGGGGGAATGGGAGTGTGAACAATAAGTAATACAACAGGATACATACATCAGGAAAATAGCTTAATAGCATATAGACAGACTGCATGGATTACAACCAACAATAGCTTATAACATTTCTAGACTAGGATACATTTGAGAGAGAGACTGACAGGAGGTATAGTAAAAGGCACTCAGGAAGGGGGTGGAACAGGAGAGGTGATAGAAAGTGTTAAGTTGCAGAAAGTAATAGGATAGCAAGAGGGGTTTGGGTTAGGGGTCATATTTGCCCCAGCTGGAGGAAGGAGGAGGTATAGACCAACAGCTAGGCAGGGCCCTGCGGGGCTAGGTGCAGTTGCAGTTCATCACTAGGTAGTTTGCTAGGGATGTAGAGAGAGAATAGGCTTAAGAGGAGTGGCAGATTTGGGTCGGTAGTTGGTTTCAGAGCTTAGGTAGGTAATGGGAGAATGCCATTTGGGGTTGTCAGTCCTAATGCTCACCCCATTCCATGAGTAAACAAGCTTAGATGGGTACAGTATAGGAGACTGGAGTAAGCATTAGTGCTGACAATCCCAAGACACTCCCCACGCCTGCTGCTGCATGCAGGGTGGGGTGTTAGGATTGGAAACCCAAACAGCACATTTCCCAGCTTTTGCCACTGGAACCCTAACTGATGCATTAACAAAGTTTTTTGCAATGAATTTTCTTACTTTTTGAGATAGTATAATCGTAGCCTTATTTGCTTGTGGGAGCACAGGGTTTCCGGGCCCTGTGTGCCAATCCATCCATAATTTTTAAGAGATTGCAATTGTATCCTTATTTCCCTGTGTTCCTATCACTCTATAATGATGTGGAAAGTTGTATGTGGGAGCACAGAACTCTCCAGACCCTGCATTGCCATCCATCTATAAGGCCTGCACTCCCATCACTCCATAATGGTATTCATATTTGCATGTGGGAGCACACAGTGCCATCCATCCATCATTTTTGAGATATTTTAATTGTATAGCTATTTCCCTGTGGGAGTGCATGGCTCTTCAGGCACTGTGCTCCCATCTCGTAGCGTGGAGCACCAAAGAAACACTGCACATTGCAATGTTATCTGATAGAAAACACATCAAAATTTGAAACCTGTGTAACTTGCTACCAAATTAATATATTTTCATGGAACCAGCAAAAGACACATTGGTGGGGCAAGTCCTTCTCAGCCTGAAAGTTTCATAGCAAAATTGCAAACCGTTTCTTCACAGTGAAGCGACAAAGAAATGACTCTGTACACCACACATTACAATGTTATCCTATGGGAAACATAGCAAACTTTAAACCCACTGAACTCCAGAGCAAAGTAATATCTTTTACCAAACTAGCAAAGGGCACATCTGTGGGACAAGCCCTTTGTACCCTGAAAATTTCAGTCCAAAATCATAAACCATTTGTTAACTGTGGAGTGACAAAGAAACAACACTTCTAAAATTCATTTTTTGCACATTCCAAAAAAATATATATTTTTCTGCAGTTCCTTTTTTCACAGTTTGCAGGAAAAGAAAATACTGTTCCAAAAATTGTGACAAAGAATCTTGTTTGGCATTTTTTTTTACAATTTGTAGAAAAGGAAAAACTCTTTTTCGCAAATTGCAAAAAAAGGATCCTGTTTCACGATTCTTTTTTTGCAATTTGCAAAAAAGGATTTTGGCATGTTAAAAAACACACACACTTAAAAATAAGATATCGAAAAAGTAACCCCAGAATAAGATTCTAGGGTCCCCAATTAGGTAAATACAACCACTGGCGTCTACTATGCCCCTGTATTTGTTAATTATTTACTTTTGTAGCCACTGCTAACTGAAAACAAGATGGTGGCAGCATGGAAAAAGATTCCACATTTGCAGCAAAAGATCCTGCATTTGCAAAAAGGGATTTGCATTTGCAATAAAGAATCCTTTTTAGCGTGGGACTTCTAACTGGTCCCATAAGAAATAATGGGAAACTTTGAAATTAAATAACTTCAGAATGGATTAAAATTTTATCACCAAATCTTCAAAAGGCACATCTGTGTACAAAGACCTTTGTACCCTAAACATTTCAGGCCAAATTTCCACACCAGCAGCATGACAGAGAATTTTACCAAAAATGGTAATTTTCAAATTTTGTGACTCTCCATATCTCTTAGCCAGACATCCAACTGGAACAAAACTTGCCACATTAAGAGATCCTAGGTCCCTGCTGGCACACGCAAATTTTCATGTGAATCACTTCAATGGTTGCAAAGTTATTACAGAGCAAAATTTCTAATTTAACATAGAAGTGAAAGTTGAACCCTGACCATAGGGGCACACCTGCATCCCTATAATGACTGAACTCTTTTTGAGTGCAATTTATTTTATTTCCATGTTTATGTTTTTGTAATTTGAGAAATCATATCCAACAATTAGCTAGAATTTCATTTTGAATACTTGCATCTCTTACTGGGCCCCATATTCAGACCCTGCCGGCAGCATGTGCACATAGGTGCATCAAGTGATAAAATAGGGCTGGCCAGCTCTGATGCCATATTCAAACAGATAGTGTAATGTCAACTGACTGTGCTATCCATCTGAATATTGGCCCAAGGTAGTGTGGAGCATAGCCAGCAGTGGCCATGCTGTATGCCATGCTCTCAGAGTACCAGGCTGAAGACCACCCATAGGAGTAAAGCATGGCATACACTGGTTATCCCTCTGACCCCTGCGGGTGATATTCATATCCAACATATAGATGAGCCTATTGGGCATGCAAGGTGCTAGTAGGCCATTTGCAAGCCCATTATGGGCTCATTTGCATGCCACTACATTGGCCGAGTGCACCGGGCCAGGTCCCCCTCTTCCAAGTCCCAATCCCCCTACCAAAGAAAGTACACATATTCCCTGGTGGTCTAGCAGTTCCTTGCCAGCCCCAATCCTCTTTAACATAAAAGAAACAGTTGCCATGGTGATCCAGCAGTCCCTCCCTAGCCCTGCTCTCCATTCTGAAGCCTAACATGACTCCTTGATGGTCTAGCAGTCCCCTATCCCTAAGACTGACCTGCTCTTATCATACAAATCTCAGTCCCTTGTTGTCTAGAGGATACCCAACCTGGCAGGTAGTGTTCCACCACCCTACTTTCACTTCCTTATGTCTTCACCCAAGAGCCAGTACTGGTGCAGCCTCCACTCATTGTTATGGCTAGTTGCAAACTGAGCTCCCATGGAGCATGTACTGTACAATTAGCTGATTGTAGAATACACATTCCATGAAAGCTCAGTCTGCAGCCAGCCATGGTAGTGAGTGGAGGGCTGCGCTGGTTGCTGGCTCTCGGGGTTAGGATGGGGGAGTGGAGTGGTGGGACACTACCTGCTGGGGTGTGGGGTGTCCTCTAGACCACCAGGAATGGAGGTTGTATGATACGGACAGGTCAGGGTTAGGGTGGGAGGGACCGCTAGACCATCAGGGAGTCATGTTAGGTTTTCCAAACAGAGATTGGGGCTGGGGAGGGACTGCTAAACCACCAGGGCAACAGTTTTTTTCTATAAAAGGGAATCAGGGCTAGAGAAGGACTACTAGACCATCAGAGTACCAAGTCCTTGATGGTGCATGGACAGGGTGCAGGGACCCACCCCCTCTGTGCACTGTTAAGGGCTGGGTTTCAGAAATGTTAAACTGTTCCATGCTGGTGGCCATTTAGCACTTCTGAAAACTTTCAATGTCATGTTGTGCTGCATATACATAAGGGATCCCTCATTTGCATGGGCACAGAGTGATATTGCATGTGATGGTGCTATCAAGGGAGTGCCATGCATAAGTGGCCTTTGAATATGGCCACGCCCCTGATGTCCAGCACTATTCTGGGTTTTCCCAGTTTGTGCCACGCGAACCTTTTGAGTATGAAGTCTGTTGTTTAAGGAAATGCAAACCTTTATTTACTTGTTAAGATTTTTAAACTAGAATATTTTTTTTTAATTTATCTCTTAATTTAACCTTTAGGAAATGTAAGCTTTGACTATTTTTGCCTGAATTTTAATTCAAAAGCATGTTATACTTAATAACAAGTAAGGAAAAGCCAACTTAACTAATGTAGACCTGATCTTTAATTAAGAAGATTATTTGAACAGAATGAATGATAATTAACGGATTTCTGATTTTAACTTTTTAGTTTTACGACATTAATTTTGTAACACAACACTACTTGTTAAAAGGCAAACCATTTCATCATATAATAGCAACAATATATTTTGGACATCCTTAGATTCATCCTTGGTGTATTTTTAGTTTTCTCATTTATTTTTAAAACAGCCTTACAGCTAATTTTATAATTAAGGACTCACATAAAGATGGCCACCACTCACAATTTTTAAAAATCTCTTGTATTGTGGTTACTTGTTGAATGTACATATTATATTCATATTGTGGATGTATTAGGATGGTGCTTCCACATGTTTCTGATGGTAAACAGCACAACACCACACCAAGATATTATTTTTTTTATGGTGGGGAGGCACAGGTGAGAAAAAAAAAAAACTTCAGAATCCTTTTCTCAATTCAGGAATAAAAAAAATTAAAAATAGGTTTAGTAATGTTTTTGCCATAAAGGTATTGTTGTTGCACAAAACAACAAAAAAAAAAAAAAAAAAACTAAATGGCGACTAACAAATACTGCTGCTTTAAAGGGTGATTTTCCGTATCAGTGGTGAAGTCAAGGAAAATTAAAAGGATTTTAAGGAATTTTTCCTCTCATGATGCCACTAACATAAGCAGAAGGGTTTATAATCACTGCAAACACTTCTAGTGTATCATGTTTATTCCATGACTCACTATTTCTGTCACAATATTATACATTTTCCTTTGATGTTTGTTCCATCTGCTCTCAGTGAATATTTATTTATTGAAATGTTTTACCAGGAAAAGGCACACTAAGCAACAAGTTACTTGTCTCATCGTGTGTCCTGAGGGGAGTGGGAAGCGGGAGAAGCAATACACAAATTCAATTTACAATTATACAACAACTGGTGCAGAAGACAATACAGATGGTAACAATGGTTGAATTCACAGTAATACACACATTCCTATGAGTTAACAGTCGATAGATGCAGGACAAACACATTAGGTAATAATTGATGAATTAATTAACTGACTGTGCAGGATACAATACATTGTGGCAAAAACAATTGTACATTGCTGAGAGTAACATGGGAAGTGTGAAACATGGTAGTATGAACGAGAACCGGTAACAGGTTAACAGCTAAACAGCTAAGCAGACATACAGCTGAACAGTCAGAGTGCTTGATGTATAGGATAGCCCTGGTAGGGAAGTGCAAGGGGAACTGATATGTAGGAAGAGAGAGGTCAAGAGGACATTTGTAGGAACAATGGGAGGTAGGGTGGGAGGGGGTCAGGTTAGGAACAGGCTGAGGTGGTAGGCAACAGAATAGGAGCAAGTGCATTTAGTCATTAAGAAGTTGTTTAGGGCTGCAGATAAGGAGGCAGAGGAGGAAAAGTGGCAAATTTGATGTTGAAGGGAGTACAGAGCATTGTGAATCGATGTGAGAATGCATTTTGTCCTGCATTTGTGAGATGGTGAGAAACCACTACTGTGCGGGTATAGGTGGATCTAAGGGATCGGGAGGTGGGAGGAGGGACAGATAGAGAGGAGGATAGGCAGGGTGGAAGGGTATTAAACTAGTATTTGGAGATAAATTTAGCACAATGTGAGAGATGCCTGTTTGTAAGAGAAGGGAATGACAGTAAGCAATATAAGTCGCAGTGATGTGTAAGGGGAGGATCGTCCAGAGCAAAGTGGCAGAAGGAGTTATATAGGGTCTCCAATCTGGTTAGGGATGAGCTGGGAGTGGCATTGTAGACTACATTGCAGTAGTCGAAAATTGGGAGGATCATCTTCTGGACCAGCTCATGCCTAGCCGGTAGCGGAATGCAACTCCAGTTCCTATAAAGGGCACCAAGCTTGGGGAGCAGTTTTTTTAGGATGGCATCAACATGACCAGAGAAGCTGAGGTGTTTATCAAGTTAAACCCCAAGATATCTAAAAGAGGATGTATCCTCTAGTATATTTCCATCAAGGGTGTGGAAGAAGGGCATATATGGTAGCTTTGAGAGTCTTTGCCTTATGCCAAAGGTCATGGAGACAGTCTTCTTGGTGTTTAGGGATAGGTGATGAGAGCTGAGCCAGTGCTGAAGTTTGGTGAAGTCGAGCTGAAGTCTGGTAGATATATCAGATGGGGATTGGTCGGTAGTAAAAAGGACCATAATGCCTGTGTACATATGGATGGAGGATGTGGAACAGATGGACGGTAGTTCATTTAGGAAGATAGAGAAGAGCAGGGGACCTATCACAGAGCCCTGAGGGACTCCGGTATTTATAGTTAAAGGGGAGGAGGTGGAATCAACTATACGTACTGATTGGGTCATTCCAGTTAGGTAGGTCCTGAACCAATTTGTGGCTTATGTCTGAAAGGCAGGCAGATGTTAGACTGTCAAGGAGGAGTGAGTGAGAGACTGTGTCTAAAGCCTTGGCAAGGTCGACTAAGAAGGCAGATGTGGCAAGGCCCCTGTCCATCCCTGAGAGGATGAAGTATGTGAGTCTTAGGAGGGAGGAGGTGGTGGTGGTGGTTCTTTTGAAAACCAGATTGGAAAGGGGAGAAGAAAGAGGTAGCATGGAGGAAGGAGGAGATTTGTGAGGGTACCATGTGTTCTTGGAGTTTAGCAAGAGTAGGGAGAACTGAGAGTGTCCGGCAATTTTCTAGGGAGGAGAGATCACCTCCCTTGGGAAGGGGTAAGACAATGGCATGTTTCCAAGTGGACAGGACAGTGGCTGTTGAGAAGGAAAGATTTAGGAGTGAGGACAGTAAATGTACAATTGCTGGAGTAGGGAGATAGAGCAAATTAGGGTCAAGGCCATCAGGGGAACAACCTTTGATGGGGTTGAGGGGAAGGATGGCATTTAGGGTGTCATTTTGGGAGAAATTTGTGAAGGTATACTGGGAAGTATTTGATTATGGCTGTGTATGGGTATGGGTAATGTAGTGGTATGGCTTACAGAGCCAAACACTTCCTTATCCCCACTGCCCATTTGGTCATTGCTAAGGGAGTGCTTCTTTCCTCTCTAGAGATGGTGAACTTACCGTGAAACAAGCAACATATTTCATGTAATTAGGCCATTCTGTGAAATATTTTGCAGGGTGCAAAGTTGCAAAATATCTCCCATGAAATGCAAAATTTCACCCGAAAATGGAGAAATTACTCCCACAAATGGCAAATTCTATCATTTTGAAGGTGAAATTTTGTGCTCCATGGGTGAAATTTCACACTCTGCAGGTGAAATTCCACATTTTGCTTCCACAAAATATTTTGTGAAGCAGCCGAATTACGCAAAATATTTCATGTAACAAAATTCAGCAATTTCGCACATCTTTAGCCCTCCCTTAACTATGGAATAATTACCTACACCAATGCTGCCAAGTCTGTCTTGTCTAAGTGGGATGCAGTTTATAATAACATTTGTTTCACCCTCTCAGCTGCCCACCTCATTCATCATTGTGAGCTTTACAACAAATTTGGTTGTCTATACCCCCCCAAAGCCTGTGATTCTTTACTGGGGTGTTTTGTAAATAAGCTACCCTGATTGTCATGCCCCAGCCTTGCTAAGAACTTAAAGGTTGTTAACCTTGACTACCCCCTACAATCTACTACCCGGTCCCTGCTTGCTGTCCCTAAATCTTGGAGTACCTTGTGTGATCAGGCTTTTACATCTTGGGGCCCTAGGATGTGGAACTCTTTCCCTATATCTGTCCAGTGCAGCTCCTCTCTTCACCTCTTTAAAAAATACCTTTGAAGCTACCTCAAAGATTCCTTTGCCTTCACTTGCCTGGGGTGACTGGCCCCTCCTTCAATCAGTGAGAATCTGTGATGTCTTACATCTCTTGCCATGGATATATTCAGGACCCCTTGTTTTCCATGATTCCATGGCCATGGAGATTTTCATGAAATTTAATGCAAGCCATGGAATATTATTTCGCCATTTACATAAACTGCGGAATGTTATTCTGCAGTTTAGATAAACTGCAGAATAGTTTTCCACAATTTACATAATGAGGAATATTGTTTGGCAGTTTACATAAACTGAGTAATATTGTTCCGCAGTATACATAAACTGATGAATTATTGTTCCGCAGTTTACATAAACGGAGGAATATTATTCTGCAGTTTACACTGACTCTTCAGTGCAAACTGAAGAAAAGTATTCTGTGGTTTTTATTTTTATTTATTAGAATTTTGATGACAGGGTGGGCCCAACTGAGACAAACAAGTTCCTTTTTCAGGGGTGACCTGGGGAACAGACACATTCCATACATATCACGAGCATACAGCACAATATAGAGGTGGGAAATACAAAATAGAAAGTGCAAAACAGGGGTGTTACAGAACATTCAGGTGATGACAGCAGTGAAAAAGAAAATAAAATATGTACAACATTTCGACATCAGCTTTACAGGATATGTATAAGGTACAAGTGCCTAGTGTGTTAACAACCACATATACAGCATAACATTCTGCAGAATGCTTTTTGGAATGCTGAGGAATTTTAAAAGAGTTCTGTAAAATATTTTGGAACAGCTGCTGCCAATTAGTTTGCCTGCTAGTGCTTTACCTTAAAATCCAAAATGAGCCAGCCCAGTGGTGTGGTGGGTTGAGATACTGGTTGCCACATCAGTGACTCTGGTTCATGGAAGGTTCAGGGTCACTCATGGGGCTGGTTGAGGGAAGGAGGAATGAGCATCTACAGATAGCTCTCCTCCTTCAGGGAGGGGGGATGGTGCATGTCACTACTTGGCTGCCACCTAACAGAGGATAGGTGCTGCAGCAGTGGCCACCTCTTAGACAGCCAGGTGCAGATTCTGTGAACAGGGTAATTTTGACACACACAAAAACTACACTGCAATTAATGCTGCAAACATAAAGGCATGCGTTACAATATTCATCGGGCAAAACACTGATGAATATAGCACAGCGCATGCCCTTCAACTCTGTGGACTTCCTTGTTTTTGGGGGGGCCCCCCCCCACACACCACAGAATTTAAATAATAAACTCTTGGGGTTGCGTACTTCGGGGATAGGGAGACACTCCATCAGGGGTGAACGTTTTTTTTTTCAATACTGCAAAAAGTTGCAGCATGGGGAGATTTGGGAGAACTGAACTATGGTCTCAGGTTTCCCATTCTGCAGTGTGCTGGTGCCCTAACTACTCCACCATTGAAGCGGCTCGACTGGGCACCCAGCACACAGCAGCTTGATCAGTCCAAGCAAGAGCATACAGTGACAGGGGTAGTGGTATTTCCCTAGCGCTGTTCTACCCCTGTTGCTGTACATCTATGCACTTATTAGATAGCATGGTTGATACCGTGCTGTCTTTCATGTACAGTATTAACCCGGTATGCAGATTCTGAGTGCACGCGGCATCTTTACACAACACACCTACACCATGGCATGCATTCTGACCTCAGGAATGCAACAAAAACAAGATAAAAAAAACCCACCACTCAGGATGTTGCCTGCCAGCCTGCTGCAGGCTCCACACTACCTACAATGTACCAGCCCCCACTTGCATACTGTGTGAACTTGAACAAGTCACTTAACTTCTTTTTGCTCCAAATTGCACCTGGAAACAAGCTCTAGCTTAGTGTGCCTTTCCTGGTTAAACAATTTCCTCTTTCCCTTACCATGTATTGACTTCAACCAGGAAAGTCTCAGAAATAGTAGGTGATGGGTCTAGACAGGCTGGAAGATGGGGGTTGGCAACAAAGGGTCACAAATAAAGGATGGAAAAATACATGTAAATCCCTCCTACCACCCAGCTGAGCTCCACCGTCCTCCCTACCCTACCCTGAGAGCCTCCCAGAATAACCCTTATTTAAAGTAGTATATTTTTAATTTATATTTTAGCAAAAGAATATTTATTCAAAATATGAAAATTAAACAAGGAAAGAGTGTAACAGAGAAAAAGAGAAATAATTAGACTTACACTGCAGATGTTAAATGTTTTGTATTTTTAATGTATGGCAGTTTTCATGGGTGGCAGTATGGGGAGGCTCTGTGTGCCCTCAAATCCCACCACTTCCAATGGCAACTGCATATGGGGACCCTGATAGGTGTTCAAGAGGAGGGGAGTCTTTGTTGCACTATGGTAGGCTATTTCAGGCTCCTCTTGGGGAACAACAATTTAGCAGTTTGCTTTGCTGCCAGCAGGTTGGTGCTCCTGTCAGCAGCTGTTAATATTGCATGACATGGCACTATGCCCTAAATAGATTTAAATAAATATAGAGAGTCAGAACAGCTGCAGAATAGCATAAAACTGGATGTTTAAAGGAAATTATGTAACTTACATTTATGTGGTGGGATTTAAGGATCCTCCTCATAGGTCACCCTTTCTGTGTCCCTCAAAACTGTAATACTGGCTCTATATTATTTATATATAAAAGTGCTGCAGAACTTTAAACCTTGCCACATAACTTGACCTAACAGTGCTGCAGAAGTTGAGTCCCTGCTGCAGAATTTACATCTACAGTGCCACAGAGAACAGGGGGCTTTGGATATATTTGATTCTAACTTTTTTTTTAACTCAAGGACCATGTTTTATGCTGTCTTGTATAACTATTATATGGTACTGTTCCTGCACACTCCTGTAATTTTGCCCTTGGGAGTTTTATCTTGTATTGTAATTTGTGTGCCTGAACTACAGTACCATACTGTAACCTCTGAGGTTGTATCTGGAATAGGTATTCAATTGTCTAGTGTGCTTACTTAGTAAATAAAAACTAAATAAATGAATCAATGAAACATCCACTAAATTGATCTCAGAATTATATCTCAGCTTCATGGCGGCACCAAGCTCTGCCATACAAACCATGACACCTTAAGTCTACAAGAATACTATCGGTCTCAGCATTACTGGATGTTGCTCTTGTAAATTGGTTGGTGTATCTTCCTCAATCTGCACCCAGGCCCCCATATTTAAAGTCTTATTTAAATTTAAAGTCATCAGGAATAGATGAGATACCAGCTGGAATCTACAGAAATAATACTATATGGTAGGCAGAATTTTTAACAAACTTGTTCAACTATATTAGTCAGTCAAAAACAATGCTTTGTGAAATACAGAAAATTGTGCCATTCTACAAGAAAGGTACAGGTGGTAACCCACCTTCTTAAAGATCTATTTCAATTCTTTGCAAATAAAAAAATGTCAAGTAATATTAGAAAAAAGTGAAATGTGGGTAGATTGGAATGACTTTGTTAGTACTTAGTTTGGTTTTCATACAGAGCACTGAACAGTCAACTGTGTCTTTCTGATCGACTTTTTGTTGCATAAACATATGCTCTAGAAAAATTCACCCTTATTCATGGATGTTTTGGATAGTAAGAGTGCCTGTGATAATCTGAGCAGAGAACTGCTTTGGCATACACTTTCTCAACAAGATATTAATACATGATTCATCTTCTTAGTTTAATATAGTTTTACATAAAAATTAAAAGTTAAATATTCTTAAAATGATAATGTTACTGATAATGTCTCTACAGAAATAAGTGTAAAACAAGGCTGCCTATTAGCACCATTGCTTTTCAGCATATACATTAATGAGTTAATTGATGGCATAAGCCAATTACTTGTTGAATTTCCAAAAACTGTTGAAGAAAAAGTTTGTATAATAATGTACACAGCTGATGCCGTGGTCATGTCAAGAATGACAGCAGGTCTTCAAAACAAATTAGATACATTTGGGCAGAGTCTGCTTTCATTACATCTAGAATAAATGTTAGTTAAAAATGATGACATTTACTGATATTGTGCACATAATAGTAGTTAGCATTGCAATGGAGCTAGAATAGAAGAAGTAGACAGTTTCAAATATCTTGGTATGCTTGTCAACAAAAAAGTAAAGTAAACCCTAGTCACTACATATAGAGTCCAAAAAGAAAAGCAAACAATGTTGGATATTCTTGGATTTGGTAAATTGGTTGTGAATAATTATTTCACTGCAATGTATCAGACTTTCTTTGTAAAATCTTCTTCATGTATATTTTACGTTTCAAAAGTGTGGGTTTTGAGGTTAGTGTAAAAATGTTGGAACCAATATAAAATACTTTTATAAGACTATTGCTTGGTTTGCCTCAGAAAACTCCAGCAGAATTTCTATGACTTTAGACAGACATTTTTCTCTTTCAAGTAGAAACATAGAAGTTGACGGCAGATAAGGACTGCAAGGCCCATCCAGTCTGCCCATTTCTTTTTCTACCTTATAAATGTGCCATCGGCCTTTGCTCTGTCAGTGGCCTATCTATTCATAGTCATTTGTATTGCTCCCTTATGCCTATCCCATGCCTGTTTGAAGCCCTGCACTGTATTCATAGCCACCACTTCTTGTGGTAAGCCATTCCATGCATCCACCGCCCTTTCTGTGAAAAAGAATTATCTAAAAAAGAAAAAGTCTATCTTTTAAAAGGATGATAGGTTACTGGAAAAGGATGGTATGCAGCCATGATAATACCTTTGTATTTGCTTTTTGGCAGGAGATTAAATGGGGATTTATTGTTTCTATATGATATTATTCAGGACCCAGTCCTTATGACTGACTTGGGTCTCTAATTTAAGGATCATAGATATGACAACAGAGGTCATCCACTTCAATTAAGTGGAAAATGCTACAATTATTTAAGAAGGAAAGTTTTCTTCACTTTAGGGATCGTTAACCCCTGGAATAATCTTCCACGTAATGTCATTATCAGGAAAAATAAAGCAGAATTCATGACAAGGCTGAATGCTTATTTAATGTCTAATATTTCAAGATCATATTATAACTGATTAGTATGGGAGCTTTCATGTGCCTTTGGCACTATTGCTCTCTTAATACCTTAGTATCAATCAATCAATCTATCAATCAATATCTTTATTTATCCAGGCGGGCACCATTGAGCAAGCTCATTTACGTGGACCTGTGGTCCTACAGTAATAATACAGAAAGACAAGTTACAATAGTACAAACAGTAAAAATAGCTGCTATTATAGTAAAAATGCACATTTACTGGTAATATGCATTGAACATAGAACTACAAGGAGTCATTGATAATGAACTTGTGCTGGATCCAAGCCCAAAAACTGTGAATTTTCTAGTGGGAAATGTTAGGGAGAGGGTAGGCATACCAGATAGAAGATATCAAGCGCATAATGTAGGGAGAGTTGGGGAATAGGGGCACAAGCAAAGAGGACCCAATTGTTACAGCAGAGTGAGGGACTGGGAGGGCAGAGGACCATATGAAAGGTGACAAAGTGATTTTTGCCCCAAAACGTGGCGACATATGGAGGAGAAAACTGCCATTGTACTAAGTGCAAGAGGAGGAATATAGTAGCAGGGGCATAACTGGGAGGGTCTTGGAGGTTGGGGCAGAGGGAGGTGTTGGATGGATGAGGGACCAAATATCTTTTGGGGCGAAAGACGATAATTATCTCCAAGTGCGGTACCATGTGCTAGAACCTTAGTATGAACCTTAGTAGGTGATAATGCCTACTAAGATTGGCAGGGCTCCCTACCTGACAAATGTTGAATTCATGATGGGGTTCCACAAGTTTCTATCCTGGGGCCACTGTTATTCTCCTTATTCATAAATGATATGCCGAAATACTGTGGTGAGGCAAATATTACCCTATATACTGATGATGCAGTATCGTATGAGACAGCTGATGACACCACCTCACTGAATGAGTCACTGACAAAAGACCTATCGTGCCTCGAGGGCTGGTTAGAAAACAACAAACTAGTACTAAATGACAAAAAAAATGCCATAGTATTTGGCCCTAAAATCCTGGGATCTGCAGGTCACTTCATTTACCCACACTCTCGAACAACTCAAGAGTCAAAGTAGTGGATTCCATAAAGTACCTAGGAATCACTCTAGATCATAATTGTTCCTTCAAGGTACATAATGATCTGCTGACCAAATCTTTGAATCAGAAGCTTGGTCTATTATATCTTCTTAGCTCTTTCCTCACTCCGGACTCCCCACTGAAGGTGGCAGCTGGCACCCTACTACCTACCCTGTTCTATGGCTCACAAGTCATACATTCTGTTAAAAATGCAGAGATGCAAATGCTTCAAGCATTATACCATAGGGTAAGCTGGTTTGAAGCAGGTGCCCCATCCCAGGAACATCTCTGCCAGGTACTTCAAATCCTGTCCTTGCCATCATTAGAAGGAAGACTAAGCTACCTGTCACTATGCCTAGCGTACAAACATAGACTGGAAAATGCCCTTCCAAGCCTAATACACACTTTATCAGCTAAAATGAATAAGAACTCTCAGATCATTCAAACAGCAGCTCCTTAAAATGCACAAAGTCATGTTTTCTCAAGGTCTGAGGTCATTTATTTATTTATTTATTTATTTTCGAGATTTACCAGGAAGGCATACTGAGCAAGATGCTAGATTCCAGATGCGACCTGGGGGCCTAGACCCAATCCATGGCAAATAATAGAAACAAGTACAAGTACAGAGATTGTAAATCAATAGCATAGGATTTGTACAAATATAATACAGTGTAACAGGTACTCCAGGTATTGTAGTACAGTAGATTACAGACAGATATGCACATAACAGAAATGATACTGTACATTTTTTATTTAAATTAGAGGGCTGAACTTGGCACATTAGCAGGAGCAGCTGGAGGAGAAGTGTGCCTGGAGAAGACTGGAGCGGAGACCAGAGTTGTGTGCATGTCTGATAGGGGCAGGGAGGGCGTTCCAGATCTGTGGGATTTGGAATTTAAAAGCTGACTGGCCTTTGGTGGTCCACATAAAAGGGATATGTAGGAGTCTGGGATCTGTGCCTTTTAGGGAGTATGCAGTGGGAGGGTGTTGGGATAGGGTAGATTCAAGATAGGGGGGAGGGAGAGGGTCCAGAATTTAGTGGCAAACCTAGCGCAATTTATTAATCTACGGTCATGGAGAGATGGTAGGGCTAGAGAATTCTCTGCCTATATCCCACCCCTCTTGAATGCACTTCAAGAAAGTATCCAGGATAGTAACTCCTTTGGAGGATTCAATAAAGGGCTCAAAGATCACCTGCTGGGACTTAATCACTGCACTTGCCACCAATAACACCACAAAATAGTACTTATCATACCAATTGTGTACATCAAGATTGAATGTAATCCAGAAATGTTTACACTAAGAATGTACAGTATGTAATCCAAAATGTCTAGAATGGACTAACAAATGTAATCACTGCTGGTCACTGTAAATTGTTTAAATACCTATATGTGGATGTTTGCAATGTACATGTTTCATTATCTGTAATTAACTCTGGGTCACCCCTGAAACAGGGAATGTTGTGGTCTCAGTGGGCCTACCCGGTTACCAAAATTAAATAAATAAAGAGCACATTTTGAATGCTCAAATGCATGTTTACAATGCCACTGCTAGGTTTCAGGATATAACAAGGCAAACTGATATAGCCAGACTGTCAAACTCTTCTACAATATTTAAATTCTGTGTTTCATTAAACAATAATCCTGTGTATGAAATGAAAGCCTAATTTAAAACAAACAAAAATGTGAGCTCACTAACCATATGAAAGTGCTTGCTAGACTAAGATTTAACTGCAATTTTGGTTTCTCTCCTCAAACTTCAAATTGGAATGATATTACAAAGGGTACCGATTGTCCTGCCAAATGTGTTATTTAAATACAGTGCATATGCTTTTGGGTGCCTATTACTTGTGTCTATACAGGGGGAAAAAATGGATAGATCCCCTTTAACTGGTGGGGACTCGATAAATGATACTCAAAAATGCATATGCTTGTTACACAACAAAAAGATCGACATATATGATGTTAGATCTTAGATTACAAATCAAAAAGAAAAAAAAAAGCTTTTCAGAAAACTCAAAACCAGTCAGTTTATGGAAAATAGCATAATTTATACAGAGTATAAAAAAGTTACAGAAACTAAAAAACATGATCAAGAAAGCCAAAATGAAAATAGAATTCAAATTGGCGCATACCAAGGATGGATATAAAGCACTTTTTTCCTATTTAAATAATAAAAAGGGTAATTTCAGAAAGGTAGGGCCACTTACACACAATGATAATATTGTGCAGTTAAATATTGATATAGCAAATCTTTTTTACACTTACTTTAGTTCAGTCTTCTCAAATAAAAGTCTTTATGCCCCCCAAGTTGATCCCAGGGCGTGTCCAAAATCAAGTCACATTTATAATATCACCGCTTCAGATATTACCCTTCTCCTCAAATCTTTTAAGAAAAAACTATTAGTCCAGGGCCTGATCTAATCAGTGCTAGATCTCTTATTGGAACTACTGAAGCAATATCAATGCCATTAAAGATAATATTTAATAGATCCTTACAGAAAGCTGAAATTCCTGCAGACTGGTTAACAGCACCTGTAACCCCAATACACAAGAAAGGTAGTAGGTCTAATGTTCAGAATTATCGCCCCATAAGCCTTATGTCGATTGTCTGTAAAACTATGGAAAAGTCAATAAAATCATTACTTGAGAAAGAAATGAGGGAATTAAATAGTGAAGACATTACGTAGCATGGGTTCAGAGCTGGGCATTCCTGCACTACAAATTTGTTATCATTGTACAGTAATATCAGTCAGGGTCTAGATAACAAACAACAGCTGGATGTTATTTTGCTGGATTACAGCAAAGCCTTTGATAAGGTCCCTCACGGTCATCTCATTAAAAAAAATGGAAACTTTAGGTTTTTGCTAAAGTTTAGTTAATTGGGTAAATGCATGGCTGACCAATAGAACCCAGATAGTCACCATAAATAACTGCTTTTCAAATCTTGGCGCTGTCACTAGTGGGGTTCCACAGGACTCGGTGCTTGGCCCCATCTTGTTCAACATATATATTAGTGACAGGCAAATAAGCACCAAAAATTGGCTATCCAAATTTGCCGATGACTCAAAGCTTGGGGGTTTGGTGGATAACACACAAGATTCTGACTCACTCAAATTAGATTTGCAAAAAATTGAAAAATGGGCCCTTAACAACACAATAGAATTTAATATTGACAAATGTGTAGTTTTGCATTTTGGGATACATAACCCCCAAAACAATTACTATATAAATAACATCTTGCTTAAATCTACCAACAAGATAAGGGACTTGGGCATATTGGTTAATTCCAGACTTATATCCACTGATCACTATTTAAAAGTGGCAAATATGACTAATGGGTTACTTGGGCAAATTCAGCACTCCTTCGTTACAAGAACTGAACAATGTCTGATTCCTCTTTACAGGGCATGTGTCAGACCTCTCTTTGACAACAGGTCTCCACTCGGGAGCCCTTATCTTAGGGAGATTTTGACCGACTAGAGAGGTTCCAAAGATGGGCAACCAGGATGATCCCGAGACTAGCAAATAGCCCCTATTATACCAGACTCCAGACTACAGGCTTAAAATAACTGCAAAATAGAAGAATTAGAGTGGACCTACTCTTAGTATATAAGTTATTGAAAAATCCAGATCTTATGAACAAGTGTGGACTTACTTCTACCTCCAGTCGAAGTGTCTCTAGATGCCATACTAAGCAACTCATTGTCCCTCAAACCATAATCAACCTTAGACTTAACTTCCTTTCAATGAGGGCACCTAGACTCTGGAGTAAGTTACCACAGGAATTGGTCGATTCTGGTAGTATTGGTGCATTTAAAAAGGGTTTCTACTATTGGCTAAACCAGAACCATATAATATAATTTGCCCACATTGTGTGGGGGAAAATCTAGATGGGCCTTGGCCTTCTTTTTTCCTATAAAACCTAGTAAACCTAGTAAATATGCTTTTGCAAAGTTTTCACAATCTTCATTGCACTGTTCGAATTCTTGCACAAAAGCCATTTTGTATTGTAAACAGGCATTCTGTTATATTGGTTTCTTAATCATTTCTGTGCAATATTTATTAGTAAATATTAGTATAATGTTACAATGTGAATGTGTATGTTAAGCCTGTATGTTATGCATACTTTTGTGTAATAAAATTAAACTGAAACTTTAAACTTCAAGTGCTTTCATGTTGGCTACTTGTGGATAAATGTTGGTGTCCTTGCAACAATTTCTTTCAGTGTTAGTTGACAAGGTATTTTTGATTTGTTTGGGAATGTACAGCATGTTTAATGTCTTTCTTTCAAGAAGTACTGCTGTGGGATTTTTCATTACATCATAGTGTCAGAAAACACTTCATGTTTTTCTGAAAGACTGTAGTGATACATACACTGATTCAATGTCAAATACTACTTCTATGTCATTGTTATTACTATGGTCATTGCCACCAGCACCTCCACCATCACCCATGCTAACCACAGTGCATCTTTTTTACCTTGTTTATTTATTTAATTATTTTTATTTTAGTATTTGGTAACCGGGCAAGGCTGAAACCTTGTCTCACTCAATTGAGTGTTTTGCCTTTGAATGTCACATCATTACTGCTATGCCAAACTGTGTTTCCTTTCCATGACTGATGCTATTCTTACACAGACTGCATACAGCTCAAGAGTTGTTTGCAGGGTCAATATAGAATAAATTCCACACTAAAGTTTTACCTTTTTATACTTTGTGCTTTAGTGCTAGGCACTATCTGTGCAGTCAAGTGAACATGATAAACCCTACATTAACACTTCCTTGTTCATATATTGGAAAGTTAAACAATTAGGAATGGCTAGGAATTAGATTAATAGTCTGTTAATCACCCCCTAGGAGTATAATGTGGTGCAAGGTGCAGCTGATTGCCATATTGCCCCTAAAGGGTAATTAACTAACTGTTAATCAAGCTACTGGGAGTGCCTTATTGCAAGCATAAAAAACGTATTCCAAAACAAAAATGCAAGTGTACCTTTGGAATATTTTTCTCACTGAGAGGTCAATTCTTAATAAAACAGTTCATCCACCAACAGTTTAAGAATGCTGACACAGAATCAGAATGAATCATTTCAGATATTCAGCAGTGTTCAAGGATGGAATGCTGACAGGAAGAATCAATGCACCATGGTGATCAGGCTGTACATGACAGTGTAACTGAGATTGATATAAGGCTCTCAAATGCTGACAGCTAATCAGATTGCAACGTCTCTGAGACCCTTTTATAATTTTCATATTCTTCTTACTTTTAGCATATGATTTTTTTTCTACACTTGCCTTGGAGCAGCACCATCTCCTACCTTCTCATCCAAACTACAGTACCAACCTCATCATTACCTCTACCATTACAATCAGAAGAATCAGAAGTGTCAATATGTTGGGGAATACCCTGGGCTATCCCATTCCCACCAGTCACTACAGTCTATACCAGCATTCTCTGCCACAGCATCTGAGCTTTCATTTGAGGAGGATGCCTCCTTGTATGCTGCTTCAGTAGCTGGAACAATACAGGCACATGTGGCAAAACATTCAATACCTCTGTGAGTAACTCCAGTCAATTGTTTCTGAAACTCTACAGTCCTTTTATTGTAAACCTCTTTTTCTTTGCAGGAAATGTAGTGCCAGTCATGGTGATATGAATATTATTATTGCTACATTCTGATTCATTGGTGCTGTGATTATTGGAATCCATAACATCAGCAACAGTTGCACATGCAACAACATTGTGCTTCCTCTTAGTAGATTTGTTAGTAGGTAGGTATGGTAGGTAGGTAGAATTTATTATTCAGTCAAAAGACCTTTACAAAATGTTTAAAATCCTTACATGTAACATATAATAAATACAGTTTTTTTAAAACATGTGCAAAGCATTTCCAGCATTATTAAATACATTTGATTGCTATACAATGCATCACATTTCATACTATCCTGTATAAAAATACATAACTCAGAATATCCCTAAGAAAAAACAATTTTCAATGAGTTAAGTATCATTTTAACTTATTTCTTTTGATATCTATCTCAAATTTTAGAGACAGCTAGGAGATAAGCTGCAATACCCTTGATAATTGCTTCATCATTTGTTGTGAACAAGATCCTTAATATCACATTTTTATCAGTTGTTTGTGTAGCTGCCCATATTAGCTGTAGATATTGTATTCTTGGTTGACTATATCATTCACACTCAAATATCATGTGATATGTTTTCTATTTGTATATGTTTACAAGTACAGAGGTAAGACTTGTCATCAGTGTTTCTTTCATACCTTGATTTTAAAACATTACAAGGAAATAGCTCCAGACGATATTTGGTATAAAATTTCTGTTTTTTAATATATGTTAAAACATCCAGGTAATACCTGTAACAATGTGTTATGTCATTCTGCATAAGCCAATGAGAAATATGAAGATTGGCTATAGCTTCTAAATCATGTGTGTTATACTATTCAATTAATTTATGTGTAACATATTTCTGATATTTTCGACTTATACCAATACCTCTGTTTGTGTATTCTTGTAAAAGAGAAAGGCCTGCTCTTTTTAATATTTGTAGAACCTTTCACAACCAGTTTGATTGTAACAAATTATTAGTCAGCCATGCTTTCTTTTCTTGTATGCATATATGTGGTATACAATGTTTTCCTAACACAATAACTTAATCCAGTAGCCTACTTGTTTAGAATAAAAATATGCAGCTACAGTACATTTGGAAATCGCAGCTCTGCCCTAACTAGTGCTATAAGCACTGCATTTCCTAGCCCCAGACTTTCTTTTAATAATGTATTCATTGGGCCTTCTAGAGATTCATATTTACCGGTATCCCATATTTCAGCGTTGTAAAGTGCCTATGTATTATATTTAGCCTTTAGAGCCACTAATAGGGGTTTTATCGTATTCCCACTATATTTTCTATTAGAAAGGCTTAGAGAAGTTACAATCTGTTTCAGTTTTGTTTTCAGAGAATTGATGTGTTTTGTCCATTTATCATCATACGTATAGTTAAGTCCTAGTTACAGTAGGTATACTGCTTAACTGTTTCCAGACTATTTTTATTTATTTGCATTTCAGAAGTACCTTTGAGCCAGATGCTCATTTACAGAGTTTCCACATCTTTACAAAACAGAACAAGGATTACAAACAGATTAAGAGATAACAGAGGACAACATATAAAGTAAGTGATTACAAAGGGTATTATAAAGTACAAATAAAACCAAAATGGTGCTATACATGTGTAAAAATAAGATACAATAAAAGGTGAGGAGAACATAGCAAGACATCTTATAACAACAGTCTTTTTGCCAATGTACAAATATGAAAGCATAGTTTACATTGCTGAGTGTCTGAGAGAAGAGTGCAGGGAGGGGCAGGGTATGGAGAGAGAGGAGGTAGAGAAGAATTTGGGGGTGGTGCAGAATTGGAGGGGATAGTGGCAAGAGAGAGGGGGATGGGGTAAAGAAAGGATGGAGCTGAGAATTCCAGTAGCAGGGGAACAGATTAATAATGGAGGGGCCGGGAGGAGGTGATCAATAGGGAATGCTCAGGGGAGAGAGGAAGTGGCAGAAATTAAGTAGGAGAGGACAGTAGCAGAAAAGGGGTAGTAGGAAATGGGGGGGGGGTCCTGAGTAGAGAAGCCATACTCTGTTTACATGATTTGAGGCACCATGACTTTAATTTTTGACTCATTAATTTTAAGTGAGTGGTCAGTTGCATAAGTATTTAATATTCTCAACTTTTTTTAATAATCCAGACTGTGATAGAGGAAATAAAACCAAGCCATCTGCATATGCTAAAGCAGTACAATACCTGATCGATATTTCTGTTGAATTAGACTCAGTGCTTTTTAGTTACAGCAATAAGTTGTTTATATAAATACAAAAAAGCAATGGGGTGAGCGCGCACCCTTGCCTGTCTCCCTTATTAATGGGAAATCAAGTTGATAACTGACCCTTACTACCCAGTCTAATCTGGGCCCAGGTGCTAGTATAAAGTTCTCTAATTAAATCTCTATCAGATTCTGACAAACCCCATTATTTCATCTGTATCCACAAAGTACTTTGTGCAATCATGTCAAAGGCTGAACTGGAATGTAGAAAGGCAGCATATAATTTTTGATTTCTCAATTTGACAGATTTCTCAAGTAAATGTGATAGAATAAAACAATTGCCTGTAGTGCTATATCCCTCTCTAAAACCTGCCTGTAGTTCTGATAATTCACCTAGTCCTTGTATTTGTTCTTTTAGTCTATCTAAAATAATTTTAGAAAAAATTTCACGTTATCCAAAAGTGAAATAGGCCTATACATCAAAGGATTATTCTTATCACCTTTTTTATATATGGAGATGATAAGTGCTTCTTTCCATGATGATGGGGAAGTTAATTTGTTATAGCAATAATTAAAAATACAGACTAAAACTTTAGCCCATAGTGATGGAGCTATTTTAAATACTTCAGCCAGGATTAGATCAGGGCCAGGAGCGAGCCTTTTTGCATTTTAAAGTAGTAATTGCAAAATATACTTCATATGGTGTAACTGGCCTAAAGCTTGTCATATCAACATTCTTGTTATCTACATCAGTCTTTATACTGGAATCATAAAAGATGGCTATATAATGTTCAACCCATGCATTTACTGGTATTCGTGAATCAATCTCGTATTTTAAGTTATTAGTTCCTTTAGGAACTAGAAGCCAGTATGACTGATAATTATTTTTTTCTATCGTTGTTAACATTTGTTCCCACTGTTTAGACTGATACTGTTTTAGTTTCATAATTAAGAGTGTCTTATAATCTTTCTTGGTTTGATTCAAAATATAACATTTTAATTTTAGTTCACTATGTTTAGTTGTTTTAATTATCTGGTTAAGTTTGGTTTTAGCTCTTCGACATTCTGCATCATACCAGGTAGTCAAAATATTTTTCTTGGCACCCTGTGATGCTGCACTTTCTAATATTGTTCTTATTTCCTCAAGATAATTAGATAACAGGGAATTTAGTTCTTCTCCAGTATTCTCACAGTCTACTGTATATTTATAGGTTGTATTATTTGTATAATAGTGGGTTCACAGGAATCACAGCATCTAATTTTGGATTAATTCCTCATTTCCAATTGAGGTAAGACTTGTTGTATTGTTGTCTCGATATGTTTTTGCAATCTAGGTATAATGATAATTGGGAAATGATCACTGTTGGCATGTTTAATAATCTCACAATTCTCCCCAAATTGCATATCACCACTCTAAAAGGCATAGTCTATTACAGAAGGACCATATGTAGATAGAGGCATAAAATTACCTGGCTTATCACCTTTTATTCTCTCATTTCTGGGAGCCAGGAAATGAGTGGAAATAATGTCAATTAGTTTGCATCCTGCTTTATTTGTCTTTAGGTCTCCTGAATCCCTATTATATTTGTAGGTCTTTTCATGGCACCAGTTATGATAATGATTATCTGAATATAGAAACATAGAAAAATAGAAGTTGATGGCAGATAATGACCACAAGGCCCATCCAGTCTGCCCATTTCTTTTTCTACCTTATGAATGTGCCATCGGCTTTTGCTCTGTCAATGGCCTATCTAGTCATATTTATCTGTATTGCTCTTTTATACCTATCCCATGCCTGTTTGAAGCCCTGCACTGTAGTCATATCCACAACTTCCTGAGGCAGGCCAATCCATGCATCCCCCACCCTTTCTGTGAAAAACAACTTCCTCACATTACCCCCTAATCAACCTTCCTCTAATCTCATGCTGTGTCCTCTCATCATGCTATTTTTCTTATATTGAAACATGTTAGACTCTTTCACCTTGTTAATGCCCTTAAGGTGTTTGAATGTTTCAATCACATCACCTCTCTCCCTCCTTTGCTCTAGGGTATACATATTGAGCTCTGTTAATCTGTCCTCATATGTTTTCTGATGCTGTCCCTGCACCATTTTGGTTGCCCTTCTCTGGACTGCCTCAATTTGGTTAATATCCTTGTGAAGGTGTAGCCTCCAGTACTGCATGCAGTACTCCAGATAGGGCCTAACCAGTGTCTTGTAAAGAGGGATTATTACCTCCCACTTATGATTTGTGATACCTTTATTAATACACCCCCAACATCCCCCTAGCCTTATGCACTGCTTTAGTGGTCTGCTTGGATGATTTCAGGTAATCGGTGATGATGATGCCCAAGTCTCTTTCTTCCCTTGTGATTGCCAGCAACTCCCCTCTCAACCTATAGGTGGCTTCATGGTTTCTCTTCCCTATGTGCATGATCTTGCACTTCTTTGCATTAAGCCCCATTTACCACTCTTACAACCATTTTGCCAATTTATCCAGATCTCTTCTCATTCTGCCCACACCATCTGGATCATCTAATCTGTTGCAAATCTTGGTGTCATCTGCAAACAGATGAACCTTACCCTCAAGTCCATCAGCAATGTCACTGATGAAGATATTAAAGAGGACTCACCCCAGGACTGATCCCTGAGGTACCTCACTTGTGACTTGCATCTCTTCTGACTGTATACCGTTTACCACCACTCTCTGTTTTCTGCCCATCAACCAGTTTGCCACCCAGTTGACCAACAACCCGAGCCTACCCAGCTTATTAATTGATCTTCTATGTGGAACAGTATCGAAAGCTTTGCTAAAGTCAAGGTAGGTGACATCAGCTGCTCCCCCTTGATCCACCACTCTGGTTACCCAGTCAAAGAAATCTATGAGATTAGTATGACAGGACCTTCCTGTTGTAAACCCATGCTGTATTGGATCCTGTGCTTCTTTGGATTCCAGGTGTTGCACTATAAATGCCAATTCTGGCATTGAAGTCTCCACATAGGAGAATATAGTTGCATGCTGTTACAGCCCAAGCTTTGTCTATTAAATCCTCTAAGGTTTCCCATATTCTTTCTGTATAATATTTAGAGGTAGATGGAGGAATGTAAGTATTTATAATACTAAACTTATGTTGATAATAGTGTATATAAAATGCTATCTCATCTGTGTTATTTAATATCAACTCTGCTTTAATATGCTTATCCAGTTTCACCCATATAACTAACCTCCCTGATTATTTTCCTGTTTTTGCAAGTCTCTGCCCTTTTACATGAAATGTTTGATACCCATTGAGAGTCACATCACTATCAATTGAATGCCAGGTCTCCTGTAAACAGATTATGGAAAACCTACTTATGTAATCTACCCAATCCTTATCTGCAAATTTTGGGGTAAGCCCAATATATGTTCCATATTTAAAAAAAAAGCCATCTTTTGCCTGTCTACTTGGTTATCAATTACTCAACAAATGTAATATCTCATATCTATTTGTACTGGTAACATTAAACAATGTTTCTTTACATGGGTTCATTTTGTGTTTACCCTCTTCTTCTTTTGTACCCTTACTTTTCCAAAGATTGTTGGTAGGACCTCAGATTTGTTTGGACTAAATGCAGGCCCATGGAATCTAATAGGCCAGCACTGTCCAAGATTTTATTGTATAGACTCTGATAGTGCACTGTTATCAGTATCTGATCACAATCTGGGTCCATGCCCATTCTAGAAACTAAATGGCATCCCGATTTTCTATAGATATGTTGAGCAATTGCTCCATCAGATCCCAAAATGCCTCTTTAAGCTTATTATTATTTTCATTCTTTATTCTACTTAAACCATAGAGTGAAATAGTGTTAGTTAGTTTATCCTCACTGTTATCTATTGTACTGTTTTTTTGCTTGATATAGAATTGTACATTCTCGACATATAGACCTATTATGTCTAAAACAGTTGCCTTTTGGAGTATTAAGTCAGCCATTCCAGTATCTTTAATTAATACAGACACAGCCAAAGACATGGTCAGATATGTCTTGAAATTCCTATGGTATTTCTAGAGAAATCTCCTGCTTTCTCCATTTCCTTAGTAGATTCAATAGAGAGAAACTCTTTACAAATTTTACAAAATATCTGGAAACATCTAACCATGTCTGTGACTTCTACTGTATGTCTAGTTGGCCATTTTTTTGTTCATTATCCCATCGATAGGACTCTAGAATTTCTAGTTCTGTGGATTCAGTTTTCAAGGCCTGTGTGAAGATATTAAATAGTACTTTTTAAATTTTTTCTGAGTTCTCTTTTGGTATCAGTTTCAACCCCAAAATATTGTTTTGTTTCCTAGTTTGCTCGTTATTATATGTTATAGCATTTACAGTTTCTCTGTTCACAAAGTCCACAGAATACTCATATTTTCTCAACGCCTCATTGTTAATCCAAATGTGATTGGCTATCCTTGGAACTGTGCAAAAAATAAATATACAATCTCTGCCCTTAAAAACTTGGTTCTCCACATCTGTACTACATCAGCCATTTCTAAACGAGACCCAGTGACTGCCCTAAATAGGTTCGCAATCTTACAGTATATTTTGTGGGGTCTGAAATAATAGTTTCCTTTAACCTAAAAACGTATAAGGACAAGCTAGCAAATTTGTCTAGATTAATTATTTCCCTTATCCTGCACTATTGCATCTGTTTTAGAATTCAAGCAGGTAAATTGGGAAGTTGTTTCCTCATTGTTAATTAAACTTTTTCCTGTTGTCCCTTTTTTATAATAACAATACCATTCATGTCTAAAGTTTTTCAGTTCTGTGTCAAACTTCCTTAATTGTGCTGTTATTTCATCTAATATGGAAATTGTTGTTGCTGTACAGGTTCAGGTACATTAACAGACATATTCTGCATTTCATATACTTCTGATATAAAGCTAGCTTTAAGTTCAATTGCAATCAATAGTTTGCCTGAACTTTGTTGCATGTTCTGATCTATCTTATCACTTGTGTCTTTATTTAACTTGCTAGACAGAGTTCTCTGTTCTGTGTTCTTGTATTTAAATGGCTCATCTACTCTTGTTGTTTTCTTTTTCCCTTTAATATTTCCTAGTTATTTGTCATTTTCTTTATTATGCTATTTTTTTTTCCTCTGGTGTAGCAGGTATGCAAACTGAGAGAAAATCTGGATGAATTTTATCTGTTCCTACTTCTAGCATTAATGGAGATCCTTCTCGTAGAAGCAATTTTCCAGTTTTCAACAAGATATCATCCAAACTACATCCATTAATAGCAATATTTTCCTTTAGGTTATCTAATTCATATCTGAAACTGAAAAGTTGATCCAAGATCATTAAATGCACTGCATAAGGATTACTCACAATTTTTTTTCATATCTTCACCAATCCCAAATGGGTAATTTAAGATAGAGTCAGTTAGCTGCTGATTGCAAGACAGGGACATTTTTGTTGTAACTTCCCTGCTTCTTACGCTTTGCCTGCTGTATTATATTGCTTCGGTCCATTAATGGCCTCTTGTAGTTCATTTGCAATATTCTTCAAATCTTCCTGTCAAATAGATTTTTGATTAGATTCAGGAAAATATTCTGGTGAAAAATCAAGAGACTAGGAAGATGAATAATAATATGATCCTTGTTCTGTTAATGCATCTTTTGTGGAATTCAGTTCTACATTTTCTATTTTATCACTGTATCTATAATTAATACTGAACTGCTACTACAGTCCTTATGTAAGCCAGGGGAATTTGACCCCCACAAACCCCTACCAAGAAATTCACAGACAAATATTGTGGGTGCTCAATTTAGCAATCAATTTACTTATTCTTTTCTCTTTTGTTCACATCATGCTTTCATTCATTTGTTACATGTATTTCTCGGAGTAACATATTTACAATATCCTTCATTCCATCTCCATACTATCACATAATCATTTTTGTGCATTTTCTTGTCCATTTCCCATATTATTCATTTTATTTCCTGTCTTCTTCTCCCCCCAGATGTACATGGGGGGCAGTCTTCTCTCATTGTCCTACATTCAAAGGGGGTACTAGAGTATGCTCTGACCCCCTACTTCCTGCTGATTTTTTTCTCTCCTATTTTCTTATATATTATTTTCTTTGTCCCCCTGCCCCCTTTTCCCCCCCTCCTCTCCTCCCCCTCCCCTGTGTTTCCATTAGTCCACCTCCCGCTTGCGATGGATGGTGGGCTTCCCCCAAAATCAGTGGGGGGGGGAAGAGGCCTGTTCAGGCTAACATCTTATGAACCCATGGCCCTAACATGTTGGCAATCCCCTCATTAAACTGTGCCAACCGTAGACTGTAGAGGTGCACCTTGTTGACCCTGTAATACTCATGTCTTTCCTCCACTATCCCCCCTGTGCACCACTGTACCTCCCATGCTCTTGAACAGCCTTCCTAACATGGCATTCATACACTTCCTAGCCCTGTCCAAGGCCTTGTGGTTGTCTGCATGTCTCCACACCCTTTGTGGGACAAGGTTTGACCATACTAGGGTCACCTCTGGCCACCATTCCTTAATTTTTTCCATGTCCCTTTTTATCTGATAAAAGATGTCCAACCAAGGCCTGGTCCCCAGGTCATTGCCTCCCAAGTGGATCATAATTAAATCAGGGCAGCAGTGTTCCCTTCTTAACTCCCTGTCTGCTGGAAGTAGCTGTGCCCATTTCATGCCTCTCTCACCTCTCCAGCTCAACTTGATGTTGCTGAGATCCTGATACAGCTGCCTCCCTTTGGGACTCCTGACTGACCACTTTTCTGCTCGATGTATGAAGGAGTGGTTGAAAATCCAAGCTTCCAACCTCCACGTCCTTTCTGCTGAAAACCATAAACAGATACAATTTACCATCCATCTTTCTTCATTTGTCCTCCCCATTTTTACCACCCCCAGTGGTAAGCCCCCTCCTATACCCCCATGCCATCTTGTTTTTCTTCTTGGATAACTTACCCAACCTGCTACTGGGTAGAATTAAGGACATCATTAGTACTTGAGCAATGTGTTGCGAACATATTTTTTATAGCAATTAGACCACCTCCCTCTCTGCTTGATATCCACTGGTGTGTTCCCATTGGCTGCCATTTTGGAGGCTGCCTCAGTCCGGAACAAATGGGAGGAGTACCCTGTCATATCTTCCCCCAAGAAAGCCATACTTTTTCTCAGCACTGCCACTACCTGTGACCAATTCACTGGGGCCCCATCCCTGTGCAAAAATACTAATGGGTTCATGTTCTGTGGGTGCCCTGCTATGTATGTGTGCAGTGCTTCCAACAGACAGATGACAGCATTCTTGTGGTGCTGCAGCATGACCTTGGCCCCCTTGCCAGCCTGGTTGGTTTTGAACCTCTGTACTAGTAGTGAAATCCCATCTCTGGACCATGCCATGTCTTTCCAGTGCAATCCTTCATTCAGGTCTGCCCTGCCATGCCCTACCACTTCACTGACTTGGAAAACCCCATTATATATGGCAGTGAAGACTGAGTTAAACAAAATTGCTTCATTTATTACAACTGCAAACCTGGTGCAGCACCCCAACTAGCCACTCCAGCAGTTCCTCTGTCACTGGCTTCCTCTTGTCCTGGGCCCTCCTGGACCACCACAGCCAACTCTGCATCATGCACCTAATGAGGTTAGGCTTTGTAGGGTCCTTCCACCCCTTCAAAATACACACCTGGTTTATTGCAGCCAGGTGCACCCCCATAGTCATATGTGCCAGCTTGTTCTTCCACTCTGTCACTATGAATTGTGCAATCTGATCCCCCATTACTGCCCCACTTACCTGGCAACCAGTCTGTGCTCGGAACACCTGGAAGGCCCTCTAGGAGGTTTCATAGGCTTTTAGGGTCCAGGAGGACCAGAAGTTGTGAAACATCTGTTCAACTCCTCTGATCCAATCCTCCAGACATAATCTGGAACTGGCGTCTGCCTTGGCTCCACTCCTTGGGTGATGGCATGGAACTTGTCCATCTACAGGCAGGAGAGGCAGTCAGCTATCATGTTGTCCACATCATCTATGTGTCTAGCCCTAAATGACATATTCAGTGTTAAGCCCCTGAGCACTAAACATCTTAGGACCTGCATGACCCTCATGGACATCGCCCCCTAGCTGTTCAAAATGTCCACCACCATTGTATTGTTGCTCCAGAAAGTGACCTTCTGGTTCCTCAGCCTCTTGCCCCAGACGTCCATGACCACCCAAATTGGGAATATCTCCAAGAAGGTGATATCCTTCATCAAGCCAGCTCGGGCCTAGTCATTGGGCCATGCCATGGTGAGCCATGTCTCTTTAAAGTATGCTCCCATGCCTATGGCCCTTGCTGCATCAGTTTATAGTTGTAGGTCTGTTTATACCCATTCATACTACCAGAAGTTCTTGCCGTTGTAGTAACCTGGGAAAGTATCCCATACTTCTAAGTCCTCCCTGGTCCCTTTGCTAATGTCCACCCAGTAGTGTGGCCTTGATACCCATGTGTTGCCCTAACCAGGTACCATGTAAATGTGCAGCCTGGTGCTACTGCCCTACAGGTGAAATGTAAGTGTCCCAAAAGCTGTTGAACTTGTGGGAGCAGTACTCTCCGCTGGACCTTAACCTCTCCCAGTAATGACTTTAGTTTGTTCACCTTAGCCTCAGGCAGTCTGACTAGCCCTCCCCCGACCATGTCTATTTCAATGCCTAAAAACTTGATGCTTTTGCTAGGTTCCTCTGTTTTCTCTGGGGCCAGAGGCACACCTAATTTTAAGTCCATTGCCTCGAAATCCTGCAACATCCTCTCCTTCTGTTGTCACCCTTGTCATATTAATAGAAAGTCATTCAGATAATGGACCACTGTCTGGTGCCCCGTATTTTTCTTGAAAGGCCCATTGTAACCATATGCTGAATATTTCAAGTGTCGCACAAGCAATGGAGCAGCCCATAGAAGTGGCCTTGTCAGAATAGTAAGACTCTTCCACCTAGAAACCCAAGAGGTTCCAATCTTCTGGCTGGACTGGTAGTAAACGGAATACTGCTTCAGTGTCAGTTTTTGCTAGCCATGCCCCCTCCATTGCTCTAACCAACCTGACTGCCTCTTCTAGGGTGGCATACGTCACCCAACTATCCTCCTCATTGATGTGATCATTGACCGAATCTCTGTCCAGATAGGACAGCTGCTGTATCACCCAAAACTCTCCTAGCTGCTTCTTCAGCACCAACGGCAGGGGTGATATCCTTAGTTTTGGCAGCGGTGGTTGCCCGAATGGGCCCTCCATCTTTCTTTCCTAATTTTTTATTCCAACAACTTTTCCCTCCACTTAACTGACCTCAATGTTTTTGATTTTGTCTCTTTCTGGGCCCTTTTAAAGTGCAGGCTAAAACCCTCCTGGAAACCTATCAATCCTGTGTCAGCTGCTTCCTTGTCTGGATAATACCTCAGCCGCTACTGAATCACCTCAGCTCTTATGGTGGTATGAGCCAGGCTAAAAGCCCCGGCCACCCCACTCTCAATTATCTTGCTGTTGACTGTAGTAGGCCTGGCCTCTTCCTCCCCTGCCCCCCTTCCCTGGGTCCCCTTCCCCCACTGTTGGCCCCTAAACCCTGTATGGTTTCCCTGAAAGAACTGATTGTATGAATTCTCCTGACTAGCGTGGCCTTTTTCCCAGTTATTCCTGCAGCTGGAGGCTGGGTGGTTGCCCCCACACCTGGAGCAAGCAAGTCGGAAGCTGCAATTCAGCCATGAGCAAAATGCCTGGTTGTATCCCCAACAGCATTTTGCAGCTGCCTTGCCTTTTTGTCCCTTCCCCCTTCATTATTCATAGACCCTGTGCAGATCTCTAACCACAGGTTAATCTGCCAGGCATCCCATTTCATGTCCCCAAAATATGCCATTCTCTTTCTAAACTTTTCATCATACTTCAGCCAACTAAAGCCACCTTTTTTATAAGCATTCTTTATGATTAGGGAATATGTCAACAGGGGAGTGGCCAATTCTGGTTTCTTTTCTATAACTATGGTGATATAATGTGTAAAACCTGTAGACCAATTGCCCCACATCTTCCCCTTCATAGACCTCCTCCTCTCCCTTCTCCAAGAGAACCACAGCTGCAGCCATTTCCTTTTTCTCAAAGCTCTCCTTTTCTTTTTACTTGTCCATATTGCCTACATTTGCTAGGGTGAAAAAATCTACAAATTGAGTCTTCCAAATCTTTTCCTTGGTGGCCACCAAGACATGGTCCCCAATCTGCACCACTGGTGCCCCAATCTCAGCTCCAAAACCCTTCTCCCCTAGCATCATGCCTTCTGCATCCATACCCTCCCCTTTCTCTTTGTTCCTAATTTCTCCCAGTGCCTTCTCAAACTGTCCCGAATCATTATCCCCCAAAGTTTTGAGCATTTGCTCCGCATACTCCTTCACACTGCTCTCCAGGGTGACTTTCTTATTACCTTGTTGAGCACCCTGATGGGGGCTATGGCTTGTCGATGGAGCAGTCTGGGTGATGACAGGACCTGGCATTGGTTTGAAGGTTGTACCTGGGCAGGAGGAACCAGTTCTGACAGCCTTGTAGGCCCGGGCATTGATGCAGGGCTGGAATAGGTGTTGGCACCAGGACAGGCACCAGGGCAGAGGGAGGTACTGTGCTGATTGGCTCTGGAGTGGGCTCAAGGGGCCTGGGTACAGCTGGGGCCCAGGTGCCCTTTTGTTGTTCTTTCCTCCCTGCTGCTTGTCCCATTTCTGCTTGCTGCCCTTGCCGGGGCTGGATAGGTCAGCTGCTTCCAGCAATAGATTCACTTTTGACACCAGTTCCGTCACTGCCTGGCAACACTCTTCCTTGCTGCACTTGTTCTTCCTGGGATCCATGTTTTGCCTTTTGTCCAAAACCATGGAAATACACAACACAAACATTACCATTATTATGCCCAGACGGGGTCATCTTTGCTGCCTGCAGCAGGCCAGCATGTTCCCGGCTATCTGTTCCCCTGCCCCTTTGAGGTAAAATTCCTGTCCCCCCTCCTTTACTTTTTTTAAGTTCCTTATGTGTTCATTAGGCTTATATATGTCCAGTGCATGAGGGAAGGGGAGCGGACCCACTCCGACCCCTCTAGGTAATGACCTGGTGTACACATCACCCCCCACTGGCCATCTCTCCAGCTGCAGAAAACAAGAACAAAATGCATACTAATGTTTCCCCATTCCCTAGATTCCTGCATCTCAAAACACAGCCTTCATAACTTGTCAGATCCTATGAATAAAACACACTGGCCTCTCCTCAAAATTTTCATGTAAGTTTATCAAACGGCCCCACTGTTGTTAAGGTGTAAAACTGAGGTTTTAACCTTAAAATGGTGACTCAGCACCTGCAAAGAAAACCAGCTGTTTAACCGTATACTCCAGCACTTGTAATTATTTCTTTGCAAACTCTACAAAAAGGTTCTCCTTTGGCCATGCCACTTTCACCCTGAAACTGTGCGAATAAAAGTAAAAAGGAATCTAAATCAATTAAACTTCCCCTTGTATGTCTTTACTCTCCCCGCATGATGTCGCCTTCACATAGCTGCTGTAGCTTTTCAAAATGAAGGACCACATGGTGATGATGTCAGATGCCACCACCACGTGGCCTGCCCAGAGGCCTCCTTTTCACCTGGCTCGCAACCTGTTCCCGCTGCCCTCACCACCATTCTTCTTGTTGCTCCTATCCCTCTGTTTTTGTTGGATACCTAGTGCCCTTATATCTTTTGGGCCTGACCTCCATCCCACTCTGACTGCAATGGCAATAGGCGCCTTGCTTCAGGCCCCACCTAGGTTTTGCTCCATCGTGTCACCTCCCTCCCTCCTAGGAAAACTGATCCTCCATTTTCCTTCTCAAATGCCACAAACCTGAGGAGCCGCTAATACCAACATTTTTTAACCAGCACTAGAAAGGTGCCCAAAAGCACAGCTACCCTGCTCCCCACAAACAATGCTGCTCCCAACAAATGAGACTCACATTTTGGCTGGCACCCTTCCATTCCCCTCAAGACACGACATAGGCCTCGTGGCCAACTCTAAGTTGTCCAATGCCACTGTGGCCTTTCAAACTGTGCTTCCCATTTCTGCAAAGGTTCCGCTGCCTTTTACTCCTTTTTTTTTTTGAAACTTACCTGGTTCTGCCAATCCTTGATACTCACTTGTCCTAGGTCACACTGGACTCACTGTAATCAATCTCTGTCAATCTCTGTCAAAGGATTTAAATTAATTCTTACCACAATGACTATTTACCATTAACTAAACATGCTAGTTAACTGAAAATTAACTCAAAATTGCCTATCCATAAACAACCCACTGGCTGAATATTAAACGTACTGAGAATAATTGCCAAACTGAAGTGCTTCCAAGAGAAAAATTCTCTTGGAGCAAAATTGAGAGCTCCCTGGGCCTGTGTTTGCCCTTAAGTACCCCTGTTGCTCACCCCTCTCTTTTCTTCTTTACTCCAGTCCTTGCTTTCCAAATAACTCTGGCCTTGGCATCATTGCTCCTGCCCTTTGTGACCTCATCAAGTCCCTCCCCAACCCCCCACCTCTTCCCTTCCCATCTTTCAGCCTCAGTCTCCCCACACCCCTTGGCTTGGGCCTGTGGACACTGGGATCTGCCCTTTAAAAAGGGCAACTCTCTTTATATCAGACAATTTGGGAGTAATACATAACCTAGTTACCTCATCAGATATGTTACTCTCCTGGTTAAACAATTGGATATGTTAATGGCATTAATATTTTGTTTCTTGCTTTCCTTGTTGTCCTTAATGGTAATTATCTCTGAAGTTTTAGTCTGTGTAATTTGAGATGTAGTTGCTGAAACAAAATGATCCATAATTTTGGTCTGCTTATTTTTGGCAATAGTCTGTGCCTTTTTGATTTTTTTACTATTGATACATGTTACTTTATTTGCTTTATTTTCAATTTGTAATCCTTTTTTTGTACAGAATTCTTTTTCCCTTTTTTCATTCTACTTTCTGTTATTTTAGGAGTAGGGTGAAATTTTGATTCTTGTGGTACTTTTATGCTCATTATGCCTCCAGCAGTAGATTCAAATAGATGTGTATCAATTGTGCCGTTAATTGAACTGTTAACTGGCATTAACATTTCATTAACTACTTCCTGAGCTTGCTTCCTTCTTACTACCATTTTATTGTATTTGTTCTATTTGCTGATCTGTTGATTAGGTACTCTGATTAATCTTATTCAAAAATTAGACGTTTACAGTAGCAAATCATGTGCAAACATATACCCAGACCTTGTAAAATGACTAACATATAATCACTTAAATGAGATTATGCTAGGTTATATAAGATTATGCAAAATTTTGCAAGCTGTTCCTTGTGAGTCTCTTGAGATTTAGACTTTTTGTCTAATAAAATCCACTATATAGAGATCCTCCTTTTAAAACTTTCTTTTCAAAAAGCAGTATTAGTAAGAGTCGATAAATTATTCGATGTAATCTCTGTAACCTTATAAATCCATTTGGGTTAGTTGACTTTACCAAATCTTGTTTGCTTGATGTAACGCTCATCCCAGCACTTGTCCCAGCAGCATTAACTAATAAGGAAGCCCTCTTGTTATGGATACTGTGGAGAAAATCTTTAATGTTTCTGTTGGGTAGCTGTTTCCATTGGCAATAGTCAGATTTGTGATTACAGTAGCAGTGAATATTTTCATAATGCTTGTTCAGTAGGGCCTTTAGCCTCAGGTCTGGTCTTGCTGCTGTAGTTTTCTTTTATAATATTCATTTTCAGTCCTAGTGTGTTCTTTAGAGCCCAGCCCTCAGTTGCCATCACTCTCGTCTTAAGCGTTAGTGTTAGATATACACTTATATATACGCTTTTAACTGAGGTTTTAAATGACATTGCATGGCTCCTTCAAATACACAAAACACAAAAGAAATGCTCCCTAATTGCTCAAAAACTGTGGCTGTAGAAAGTATAAAACTACACACGCTGCGCTCCTCTATCAGGAATTTAGACCAGAAAAGAACCAATCCAATCTCGGTTATACAGAGACTATCAATGCTAGATAATGTAGTTAATATGTACCAAAAACACCACACAAATGCCACGTAGCCACTTAAATGGGAGGAGAGTTAATAATGAATTAAAAAGGGTAGACACTGTAAAAAAAAATCACAGCTGATAGTGAACAGGGCAGTTCACTCTGCACTAGCTGTGAGTAAACTGAAAGACCATTGATTTGTTAGTAGTAAACATTGTGACTGATCACAAACAGTACTGGGAAAAGCACAGTATTATAGTTTATATGAATAATTACCTTATACTATGGAATCTCTGTCAATGTACTGCATAAAATAAAATATTATCTGTCTTTCTATGTGTCAAATTAATAGCAATGTTTTGTTTGGGTGTCTAACAGTGGTTCTTGGAGCTAAGATGAATTCCTTCTACAGTCATAACAGGCTTTTTCATTAAGTGCTATGGGGATGCAGTCTGACTGGCTAACAGTGGCCATAACGTGAACGCCTTATACAGCAGTAAAAGGTTGTTTCACTAAATGCTGTGGTGTGTCTGGCCATCTATGCCAAATTAATTAATGTTGGGGCATCTAACAGTTACCGTAAGATGGATGCTTACACATCAGTAACAGGCTGTTTCACTAAGTGCTATGGAGATGCACTCTGACTAACTATGTAACATTAATAAATATCTGGGCATTGAACAGTGGCCCTAAGATGAATACCTTAGACAGCCATTAAAGGCTCTTTTACTAAGTGCTACAGAGATGCAGTCCTGACTGGTTAAACTATGTCACATTAATAGATGTCTGGCTGACTAACAGTGACCCTACTTATTTAACCATGAAAGACTCTGGGCCAGATATTGAAAACTTAGCCCAGGCACTAAGGGCTGTTTGCCCACACTAACTGTGGTTTGCTCCTGATTGGTAGTTGGGATCTGTATTCAGACACCCTCACAACATGGGCAAAGCCCATTAGCACCTGAGTGATAAGTTACCACTGCACCTATGCAAATTTAGGGGTCATCCCCTGCATATTGGTTGGCCATGGCAATACCTGAAAAAGATGGCAGCGGGCTGGGTATGCTGTCGGCTGCTTGAGCAGCTAGTCTGTTTGTTATTTTCCCTACATATCTTGTTTTCTCCTTGCCTCCAGTTAAGTTTTATTTAAGTTTTTGTTAAGTTTTAAGCTTTTGAGCTAAAGCCAGTCAGCAAGAGTGCATGTGGAGCGATATTGGGGTGACCAGAACATCTGCAGTGTGTACTGGAGCTGTTTTGCTGTCGGCCTGCTACCGCTACCGCTTAAACGTTCATCCTAGCACTGGGCCTGCTATCTGGATTTTATTCAATTTGATTGGATCTGGTACTGTGCTTTGGAGGTGATTCGAATGAGATCTTGGAGTGGGATTTTGTAAGGAGGTGACTTGCCTGGGATTTATTCAGATGTTATCCACAGGAAGGAAGATTGTTGGTTTTTAGGTCTGCTAGTGGAAGATTTTTTGGAAATGATTTGTGAAGACGAAGGAAGGAGTGGTGTCATACAGTGAACTGGTGGTCCCGACTCTGTGGGGGTCTGGCTGCTGGATGCACAGCTGCATGAAGGGCTGGGCACTGATCTAGCAGGGTAGCCGGCGGATCGAGTCGGTAGCCCTTGGGTTCTCTGAGGAGCATACTGGTGGGTGTGCCCCAGGGGAGATCTGCAGTGCTGGCCACAGGAGTTGGCAGTTTTTAGTCCCCATTTTGGGATTTTTTTGGGACCTGCTCCTGTACGCTTCGGACTCTCAAGAAGAGGAATCTTAATCTTGCAGCCTCACAGTCAGACCTCTTAATCCTATTTTGTCTGCTTGTACTATTGGTTTGGGAGGGCACTGAGAGTGCCCTGTAATTTATTCTGCCTCCCTGGCAGTGAGAGTGTTTGGGGACAGAAAATACCACAAATCTGTCACTATTATTATTTGTAAAGGCAGTAAGAGTGCCTTGTCTAGCCTCCTTTTGCAGTGAAAGTGCATTGGGGCTGGAAAAAACACTTGGAAAATATTCTTCTGTTTAGGGAGTAAGAGTCCCTGACTTCATTTGGCTCCTCTGGCTGTGAGAGGGCCTTGAGGGAGCTGAAGATTTTCACTACTGGGTGAATTATTCTCCGGACTTCAGTTACTGTTATAACTTCCATTAATCTATTAAGTATTTTTCAGCCGGTCCCTCATTTCTGGATTTTAAGACTGTTTTATTTGATATTTTATTGTGTAATTTAGGGATTTGTTTTGTTTTATTTTATGGGATGGGTGTTTTGTGTGTGTTTTTGGGTTATATAGTTGAAGTCCCTATTCTGGTCATTAGACTCATGACTTGCCTTGTTCTGGAACTGCAAGATTTTGGGACCTTATTGTAAGTCTCTCCTGGAAGTGGGTGATTTATTGGAGACTGAAGAGACTTGGCTTTGGACTGGGATATGGAGTCAGACTGAGATTTTATATTTTGTTTACTGTATTTATTCTAATTTTTGATGGTGGGAGTTTGTTTTGGTTACTTGTAAGTTTAGTTTTATGTTTATTTTTTTTGGTTTTGGGTTAATTAAATTGATCACCAGAACTTGTTGGAGGCCTGCCCCCATGGTCATGCGCTATTCATTCTCTGCCTTCCGCTCTCTGCTCTCTTCACCCCTTTGTCTCCCACCATTGCATTTTTCAATCTAACAGCGCTGTGGAGCAGTGGATATTGTGTGTAGGGGAAGGAGGGGGATTGGGGGTGTGAATGGCAGGAGTTGAATGGGCGGGGCCATCACATAGTGGTGGTAGAGTCCAGAAGATGCCTGGGGTGAAATGGAATCTTGACTGTGGTCCATCTTGTCTGGATTCCATACCCAAGGGCACCACCAATTTTTGTGGGCACATGGTCCGGGCGGCTCCAGAAGTTCATCCAACTCGAGCAGTGTTATGCAATGCCAGAGCCATAAAAAACAAGCCTACAATTATTGCAGATCTTGTAAACTAAGTGGATCTGGCTTGCATCACTGAGACCTGGCTGTATGAGAACTCTGGCCCTATATTAGAGGCTGCAATTCCAGCCGGCTACTCGGTGATTCACCACTCGAGACTGGATCACGGGGGGGGGGGTTGCAATCTGTTTTAAGACCGAATTGGGCCTCAGAAGTGGGCCAGTCGAGGAGACTGAGTCATTTGAGTGTACTGTGGTAGCAGGCATAGGTTATAAGATTGTTCTCATCTACCGTCCACCCGGGGTTGGGAAATGGTTCCTTCAGGAAGTCACAGACTTCATCATCGACATGGCATTTGAGTTTCCCAGGTTGATGGTCCTGTGCGACTTTAACGCCTGGGCCGATGATGAACTCTCACAATTTGGATAACACTTCCTCCAGCTTATGACATCTCTGGGCCTTATGCAGATAGTTAACACTGCTACCCATAAACATGGTTGCTCACTTGACTTAGTCTTCCTCCTGGGGATCGAAGCCTCAGATTTGGGGGTGAAACTAGTCAGATGGTTCGATCATTACCCCAAGGGGTTTCCATTTTTGTGCCTCCCCGAAGGTCTACCCCTGTGGAGATGGTCAAGTGTTGCCCTTTATGAGATGTTAGCTCAGAAGGCCTAACGGCGGTACTTGACCTATCAATTATTCCGGTGACAAACAATGACCCAGAGGATCTCATGGTGGCCTATAATATGGCTATTTCGGCAGCCCTGGATGTCATTGCTCCTGTCTGAGTTCATCCTCTCTCCCTTCACCCTCAGTCTCCATAGGTTGATGAGACCTTGAGGGAGATGCAGTGATTAGGTCGAAGGTTAGAGCATTGCTGGTGGAGATCTGCACTCTATGCTAACCACCTTAGATTGATGGAGCATTATCAAGCCTATCAATCTGCAATCACCCGTAAGAAGGCAGAGTTCCTGTCCAGGGAGATTGTGACTGCTCAGAATCAACCAGGTCAGCTTTTCTGAACTGTGGACAGACTGTGCAACCCAGCCTGTCTGCAAGTTCGGAAAGCATTTTCACAAATCTTTGTGACTAAGGTGGCTGACGTCAGGACAGCTCTCCAGCTGGCACAATCTATGGGCATTGTTTCTGATAAGCACTTGGTCACTGGTCTTCAGCCTTCCTGGAGTGCCTTCAACCACCCGGAGTTCATGAATGTCATGAGGATTGTCCAGAGTATGCACCCTACATGCTGTAGTTTGGATCCAGGACCAACTTCCCTTATTTTGGGTTGTATTGATACCTTTGGTCCGGTCCTTGCATGAATAGTTTGGTGCTTCCTGGAAACAGGTGAGTTTCCTAGCTCCCTGAAGGAGGCAGTGGTAATACCCCTCCAGAAGAAAGCTTTCCTGGACCCAAATTGTCATGTGAACTACAGACCAATCTCTAACCTTCCCTTATTTAGGGAAGGTGGTTGAGAAGGTAGTAGCCATACAGTTGGAGAACCATTTAACCATCCATGACATCTGTGAACCTCTCCAGTCCGGTTTTCAAAAGAGGCATAGTACTGAGACAGTGCTGGTTCAGGTGCTCAGTGATCTCCTGATGGTGAGAGATCGGAAGTACCACTCTATCTTGGTTCTTCTAGAGCTCTCTCTTCAGCATTTGACACTGTGGACCATGGGGTTCTTCTCAGTCATCTGAGGTTCATCTGTGGCCTGTTGGGTACAGTCCTCAGGTGGTTTACATCTTACCTCACTGGAAGAACTCAGTGGGTAGTGTCTGGCCTTTATTCCTCGGACCCAGTCCCGCTGTCATGTGGGGTTCCTCAGGGATTGTTGTTGTCCCCCATGTTGTTCGCAGCGTACATGCTGCCCCTTGGAGACATTGTTAGGAGGTATGGGCTGAGGTTTCATTGCTATGCTGATGATACCCAGCTCTACCTTTCCTTTCCACCTGACCAAGATGGAGATGTCTGTCTTTAATAACTGCCTCGCAGAAATCCAGGAGTTGATGGAGTCGAGCTGGTTGAAGTTGAACTTGGGAAAGACTGAAGTGCTGGTTGTGGACCCAGGACACCGGATGGGGGGATCGGGGGTAGGTTCATCCTCAGGGCTTTTTCTTGGGGGTTAACCACTCTGGGCCTCTTAACGGGTGTGAAACATGGGGGTAATTTTTGACGAAGGGCTGACACTGCATATGCAGGTGTCAGCCATCATCAAGACTTCTTTTTACCATGTGAAGAATATCTCCAGGATTAACCACCTTGTTCCATCCAGTGACCTTCCTACATTAGTTCACGCCTTTGTGTCCTCGTGCTTGGATTACTGCAACTCCCTCTACTTGGAACTTTCTGGGGTGGAAATCTACCATTTGCAGCTAGTGCAGAATGCAGCAGCATGGCTTTTGACAGGAACCTCTCAGTCCTGCCATATTTCCCCAGTGCTGCACCCTGACTACGTGAAAGAGCTTCTGGTCCCCTACCGCCCTGGGCAATTGCTTCACTCAGCTGGTGAGCGGTTGCTAGAGATCCCAAGAGTGTGTTTAAAATTATCTGGGGCCCTGGCATTTATACATGCATCCCCATCTCTTTGGAATTCTCTACCCCGCCAGTTAAGTGAGTGTGCGACCATGGAGGGATTTAAAAAAGCCTTGAAAACCCACTTATGGACCCAAGCTTTTGATGACTGATGTATCTGTTTTAATTTGATGTGTATTGTTCTATTTAGTTAATTGTGTGTCATCTGATGTGTTTTTAAAACTGTGAGGTGCCTTGGTTTTGGAAAGGTGCCATAAAAATAAAGTTTTATTATTTATTATTATTATATGTGTCCCATGGGAAATTGACAGGTTTGCACAAGTGGTAAATGCCACCTGAACAGGCACAAGTTACCATCTTTGCAAACCCTAACATAGGGGGTGCATAGCCCTCATCCAGGCAAAGGTACTGCAGCCAGCTGCCCTCCACACAACCCCAGCCCCTGTACACAGTGGATGCTCTGGTGTCTATTGTCACCCACACCCTCTTACCACTGGCTGCCATGGCACTGAAGCTGTCCCTCGTGTCTAGTGGCATTCCCTGCCCTTCAGTCTCCATCCCCACAAGTGGTTCAGTATTCCCTGGTGTCTAGTGGTACTCCCCTGCCCTCTGATCCCTATCCCTGAAAGTGGTTCAGTATTCCCTGATGTCTAGTGGCACCCCCTGCCCTCCAGTCTTCATTCCAACAAGTGGTTTGGTATTTCCTGGTGTCTAGTGGCATCCCCACTCCCTGATCCCCATCCCTGTAAGTAGTGTTTTATGCCCTGGTGTCTAGTAGTATCCCCCATCACCAGTTACCCCATGCCATAATTGTGTTGGTTTGCCCAGGTGTCCAGTGGCCCCCCACCCACTGAGCACTCATCCCAGTGTCACCCATTGCCCTGGTGGCTAGTAGCCCCTGCACCTCACCAGCCACAGCATTCACACCACTCATCTGCCCCCCCCTGTAACTCAGAGTCTGGTGCTGCATAAATGGTTGAACTCAAGACTATCAACTCACAGCAACTGATGTGTAAAGAGGTTGGTGGTGTTTCTTCTGGAGAGTGTTGGTGGTACAACACATATTGGATTTACATAATTGCTCTATGGAAATGGACTGTCTCTGGTGCTCAGAGGCAGCACACCACTTTGCCACTAGTTCCTGGGCATACGTGTGATTCAATACGGCAACCTGCACAGCCCTCCTCTCACCACCTCTCCCGGCTACCATATGGAATGGCAGGGAACATGCATGCTCCCTCTACAGTACACAGTATGCACATTACCTGTCATTTCATATGGTAACCAATCAAGGTGGTGAGAGGAGGGCTATGCCAATCACTGTATTGGATCCCATACATGCCACAGGACTAGTGGCAACAGGATGTTCTGCCACTGAGCCCTAGGGGTGGCCCATTTCTATACAGCAACAATATAAATCTAACATGTGTAGTATCACTGACTGTCTCCAGCAGAAACACCGTCAATCCATGCACAGACCAGCTGCAGTTAGTTGAAGGTCTTGGGTTCAGCCATGCATGTAGCACCAGACTCTGAAGTACAGAGGAACGGATATGCGGTATGCTCAGTGTGGGTGGTGGGATGAGGGGGCCCTTTAGCCATCAGGGTGATGGGTTTACACAGGGACAGGTGCTCAGTGGGTGGGAGGACCACGGGACAGCAGGGCAAACCAACACAATTACAGCAGTATGCGATTTGTGTGTGAGGGTGCCATTAGGCACCAGGAACAGTGTAAATACCACAATGGCCAGTGATTACAGGGATTGGCTGCCACTAGACACTAGGGAATACCTATACACTTAGGGTTCTGGTGATTGGATGGTGCGGGTGCCACCACATACCAGGAAATCACTCTTCAGGTATGTGGATGGGGATCTGAGAGTTGGGGGTGCCATTAGACACCAGGAAGGTGATTTCTTTTGCAGTGCTGAGCATTCTGGATGAGGGGGGCCATTAGACACCATGACTGTTGTGGCAGGTGGCCACATGAGGAGTGAAAACGTGCTGCCACTTCCCAAGCAAATGAGCCCATAATGGGCATACCTATGACCCTTAGTGCCTTGCATGGCCCATGGGCTCATTTGCTTATTGCCAGCTGAATATCGTGCTGGTGGCTCCTGATGCTATCAGGTCTCAGGTCACAGATCCCTACACTTCACTATGGGCCCAGATCCCTGAAGGGGCAGCGCTACTTGATGTTGCGATGTCCTCACATGGCCCTATATACAGTTTGACAGTGTTGGTACTGTATCGGACTGAATATTACGTTCTCAGGGTCATTGACAAGAGCAAGTCAAGTAATCAATCAATCAATCAAATTTTATTTTTATACTGCTTTTTGAAACCAAAGTGCTGTACGTAAAAACGGATAAAACAAATATAAATATGAAGTTAAAAACAGAAACAATAAAACAGGTTAGTCATAATTAGGGAAGGCTAGACCAAATAAATAAGTTTTTAACTCAGTTTTCAATTTCTGCTCCACTTTTGCCCATTACTGAATATCTGTCCCTCTCTGGTTCACTAACTACTGCAGACACTCCGCCTGACAATGTTCAATAATAAAGAAAAATCATGGAATATCAAAATGGCCCTATACATGAGTGCCTTAAACTGCCATAAAACTAAATGCTGGATTTGGGAAACTGTAGCAGGCGTGTTCAGAGCAGCTGCTCCTCTCCTACCTGCCTTAAGACAGCCCATGGGAGTAGTTTTCTCTGTTAAGGGTAGTGAAAAACAATCTTTCACATTTGTTATGGTCAGGGTAGGGAACAGTGTAGCAGAAAAATTAGGGTGGTAACTACCCTACCCTTACCAACTACCTGCTTTGCATTAGGGTATTTTTAGGGTAATTTTGGGGTAGTCTAGTGGTACATGCAGGTAACATTTAAGGGTGGGGTATTTCACTACCCACCCATGTCTAATTGAAATCTTTTATCATCAATCTTAGGAGACAGCTTTTGATTCACCCCCATCAAGACCACTTTACTGATGACTTGTAACTCCCACCAGAAATGGGTGTTCAGCACCTTGCCCATCAATCACCCATTTTAAGTAGGAGTTATATCACTGGTAAAGTGGTCTTCGTTGGGTGGAGGGTCAAAAGCTGTGACCTAAATTTGGAGACAAAAGACTAAATTTGGAGACAAAAGATTACAGTTTGTCAAAGTTAGGAGTAAAAGGAAAATATTGTGGAAAATAAACTAAGTTTGAGCACAAGCGATGTATGGAGTTATGAGAACTTAGTTTATTTACAGTCTGCAAGCCCTGTATCACTATACAGTGGTATACAGTGACACAGAATGTGTGTGGCAGATGGCAGCTCACCAGGCAAGTGAGAAGACAAGTGCTGACTGCCATCAGGGGGTTCTTATGAGGACAGGAGTCTATGAGCAGGGAACACTAGATGCCAGGGCAGATGATTTCAAACCTAAGAAAGATCAGGTGATTGTGAGGGTACCACTACATATCTGAAAACATTACTTCACAGAAACTGGGATTGGTGCAAGTGGAGGACCATTAGACTATCAGGGACAACTTACAACTATTCATGTAGCTGGCATGAGGTACAGGGGCAGGAATGGGCACCGGACACCTGTCTGGGCAAAGTCTCCTTGCAAATAAAAAAGGATTAAAAAAACAACACCACGTGCTAAACATCCCCATAACTCACTTTTTTAATTTGTCAATTGAATGCAATGAGTTACCAGTTCTTTGGAAGACACTGCATATAATCCTCTTATTCCAAGCAGGAGATAAGGCATCTTTAAATAATTATAGGCCCATCATCATTTTACCTGTTTTGGCTAAGTTCTTAGTGAAACTGATTAATATTTAGTTATGTGACTATCTTGCTACATATAATGACATTAGCCCTCCTGTTTCAGAACAACGAATAGTGTATCAACAGCATTGGTTAAAGTCACCAATGACTGGATGATTGCCTTAGCCAGAAACTTACAAACACTACCATATTCCTGGATCACAGCAATACCTTTGATGTGGTTGATCGTAACATATTGCTGCAGAAGCTTACCCAAATACAGTAGGTACTGGTATTACAGCAGTATCTTATTTAAGGAACTATTTGTCAGGTCACCAGGAACAACTAAAGCTAGAAGGTTACTCATCCTCCTGTACTCCAATAGGCAAAGGAGTTTGCCAAAGGCCTACCGGGTCAATATGTTGTAAGCTCTACAGTGCACGACATGACCGTGTAGTAGTAATAGCACAGTAGGTAGGGTGAGAGGGTGCAGAACTGTGAAAGGATGTATGGCGTGGTAGTGCACCCCCTCACTCTTCCCTGTACAGGATAAGGATCCTGCTGGGACGAGGGTCTGCCAAGCAACTGCCGAGGCTGACAGGATGAGCCACTGGCAGCAAGGGAGACAGGCAGTGCATTTGGGACTGGGTTTCAATTCCTGGTCCCAGATGCATGGATTTTTACATTTTTCATACTTTGTGCAATATTCACTGTTAACTCCTCCCCCCGGAATTAGATATTTCAGTTGGGAGGTTCAGGGGGTGCAGCCCCCCCCCATAACAGGGGGTGCGGGGGCATAGCCCCCTGCAAAAAAAGAAGACTTATGCAACTAGCAATATATTGCACTGTATTGGCAGTGTGGTATATTACTGTGGCATGTCCTGCGACATTACGAGCCCGTGCCTCCACAAGGATCTATGTTAGGTCACTTCTATACAAATGACATAGGGAATCGTATTGAAAATGCTAAACTTCACTGTTATGCTGTCAATAACATTCTGTATGTCGTTAGGCTTACATTAGCTGATGCCATAAATGATTGACAAATTGCTTTTGACATAGTCCTGTACAATTTGTGTGCTTTTAGACTTCTCCTAAATATTACATAAATGAAGTTTATTGCTAGCAATAAGCAAGTGCCTGAGGCCACCCCTGCGAGTATTGTCACCTTATTGCGTGACAGTTTGGCACTTGTGGATAGCTTTAAGTATCTTTGCCTCTGTTGAGATAGTAGACTGACATTTATTAAGCATATTGACAACCTTTGTAAAAAAAAAATCCACTTTAGACTTGGTTTTTACAGTAGAAGCAAATTCTGTTTTTTTTTTGATAGACACAAGAAACACTTGTTCATGCAACCAGTCTACCCTTATTAGACTACAATGATTTAGTATATAGAAATGCAGTAGGCATACATCTATCCAAACTAGAGGTACTCTACAACAGGGCACTTCATTTCATATTGAATCTGCCACCCTGGACTCACCTTTTTACCCTGCATTTACTTGCCCAGTGGCTGTTGCAGACATCAAGAATGTAAAAAAAACAAAACAAAAACAAACTTGTTTTTATCATCATACAATCAGGGGCGTCATTTAGGGGTAGCCAGAGATAGTAGTTGAGACTCCTATGATTTCTTTGTAATCCATATGATGTCCATTCCAATCTCAGGACCATTACAATAAGGTTTACCATGCCTTGATTTACATAAAGTTGGTGGTAGGAGGAGCTTTGCAACCCCTATAATTCTGTTGTAGTGGGACTTAGGAATCCCTATGATTCTGATAGAATGATGCTAATGGTCTTCTAAATACTCTGCCTGAATATATAGTGGACTTTTTCTACAGGGCAGTATAACTTAATGAAAAATACCTATACTCCTTTAATATCCCTAGACATTCATGCACATTTGACAAAATGGCCATTAGTTGGCTTACACCCAATCTTTGGAATAAACTACAAGGCCCACTTAAAATTAGATCACTAATCAGCCTCCACTAATTAGTGGAGCTTCTTGAAAATTACTGTACAAATGATGTGAATGTTGATGAAAATGTCCTTCTGTACAGCTTGATTGTCTTATGCTGCTCTCTTCTTTTTAGAACTCCTCTGTAATATATGTAAAATACCTATTTTTCAGTTGTTTAACTTGATTTTCCTCATTTGTTGAATTGGCTTTTTATTTATGGCTATGGTGCACTGTATCTTCTTGATTTTGAATCTTTGTACTTCATAATACTACTGTTCTTAAGTTCCTGTGTTGTATCAATTTTGCCTGTCCTAACCAGGACCTTCTTGTAAATGAGCACTGCTCAATGGTGTTTTTTCTTGGCTAAACAAATAAATACAATACAAAGGCAAGAAGGCATTGTGTAGAGCTGATGGTGGTTGCAGGATTATTTGCAAATTGCCTCTTAGCACCTTACTTGCCTTTTGTGGTTATTCTCATGTTGGCATTTGAATATGGCCATTAGGAGCAAAGGCTGTAACCCATTTGAGGAACACTATCTCCCTTTGTTCCTGGGTGTCTGTTTCCAGCAGGGGGCTGTAGTGGTATAACACAATACTGTATCATTTTTTTTTTGAAATTACAGTTTTTATTGATTTGATTACTTGACAGACAAACAGTACACACAGGTGGGTGGCAAATAATACATTCCATATATAGCTCTTTCTAATCAATTATACACTGGATTCATAGCAATATTTTGGGTGCGTAACTTTCTGGTAAAGTTGGTTCCACTGGTTACTCATGCCTCCTCACTAGTGTGTGGACACAAACAACCAACAAACCTACAATACACTCACACATAACCCCCCACTCAACCTCCCACCCCGCAGCACTGCTCCCCCAACTTGTAACCTAAAATAGTAGAAACCTAGGTAAGGTATAGTCCTCTCATTTTCCCTCTTACAGTTTAACTAGCTAACTGAGAGTATCTCATGCCAACATCTCAATCAGAGAGATGCCTTCTCTTTTACACAGAAATTCCAAAAAGGGAAGCCATTGAGTCTTGTGTTTATCTGGCTGCAGTCTTAGATTGGCTGTTATCTGTTCTATTAATTTGATCTGGTTGCAAATGGACAACCACTGTTGTATAGAGGGCAATTTATCTGTCAACCATAACTTAGTTATGGAGTTCTGTGCCCCTTGAATCAGGATTGGGAGCAAGTATCTGGCCTGGAGACCCTTCACCCCTGGAGGAGGTTCTCCCAAGATTATAAAGCGGGGATTGCTTGGGACTTGGGCTTGTAGGATGTCACTCATGTGTTTGGTGACTGACGTCCAAAACTCATTAATTTTAGGGCAACTCCAGAATATATGTTTGTGTGTGCCTTCTAACCTGCACCCTCTCCAGCACTTCCCTCCACTGGACCTCCAAAATGTTTTGAAACTATGAGAGTTCTGAAGTATATGGCAATTACTTGCCAACAAAACTGTCTCTAGAAGGAGGAAGCTGTGTTTTTTTCAGTTAGCCCCCATACTTTATCCCATCTGATGCTATTTCTGGTAAATTTAATTCTGTCTCCCACTTTTGTTGAATGGAATGCCTACAGTTATTTGCGGGCCTTTACAGGTTTTGTATGTAATAGAAATCAAACGAGCCTTCAGGCTCGTCCCTTTTGCAATACTCAGAAGGAACTCAAGTACCTGATGAGATGGGTGTGGCTGGGAGTAGCCTTCCCTGCTCCGGATTGCAAAAAATGGCACAATTATAAGTAGGCATAGAAATCTGTTTGAGGTAGAAGGAATGCTGCCCTTAATTGGATGTAATTCTTTATCGTCTCCTCATCAAATACCAGAGTGAATGTGCCAAGACCACCCCTTCTCCATATTTTGAAAATTGGATTATCCCTCCCTGGCCCAAAATCCAATGAATTAGAAATTAGCCCATGCACTGCAATGGTCTTCTCCAATCTAAAGTCCCTTAATGAGGCATACCAAACCTTCACTGCATTTTTAAGCCAGGGCGTGGGCAAGGCACTGAGCCAGTCCAAGATCTTACTATTATAAAGAATAGCCTCTAACTGGTCCCTCCCAACAGACGCCAGTTCCATAGTGACCCAGCTGGGTTTATTCAGTGCAGCCCGGTAGGCCACCAGGTGTAGTAACTGTGTCACCCTATAGTACCCCTTAAAGTCTGGAACCCCCAGACTCCTCCTTGCCCTTATCTAGTTTTAGGATTGCCCATTTTAACCTGGGTTTCTTCCTGGCCCAAACAAACTTCTGGATTAACCTCTGAATTTCTTGCCAGAATTTCTTTGGAGGGCACAGAGGAACGGATTCGAATTGGAAGAGCACTCTAGATAGACTGTTCATTCATACCATCTCAACACTTCCTGTGATAGATAGGGGTTGAATAGACCACCTCTCACAATCCAGCCTTATTTCCTCTAGTAACTTCTGATGGTTCAGCTGATAAAGTTTGCTGGAGTCTAGAGGCATATGAATGCCCAAATATCTGAAGCTCCCTGTCACCCATCTTAAATTAGTTAAAGTTTTCAATCTAAAGGACACCCCACTTCCAATTGGTAGGACTTCCAACTTTGTCTCATTGATTTTGAAGCCAGATATGTTGCCATAGTTCTTCAAGAGGGCCATGGCCTCAGGGAGAGATGTGTTTGGGTCTCCCAGATGGAGGAGGATGTCATCCACATAAAGTGAAATACGGTTGTCCACAGATCCTATCTGTACCCCCTTAATAACAATAGAGGACCTAAAGGCCTCGGCCAGGGGCTCCATGCTGAGGGCGAAGACCAGGGGGGACAGAGGGCACCTCTGTATAGTTCCTCTTCCTATAGACAGTGGCTGTGACAGCACCCCATTCATCCTTATCTGTGCTGAGGGATGGGAATAGAAGGCTGCCAGCCAGGCTCGGAACTTGGGCCCAAAGTTAAACTGCCCCAGGATGGTTGCAAGGAAGGACCATTCCAGGTGATCAAATGCCTTTTCAGCGTCTAAGGCAACAACTGCTGCCGATTGCTCCCCTCTTCCTCTCTGAGTCAGGGACATTATTGTTAATAGTCTTTTAACATTGTCATGGAGTTGTCCACCAGGCATAAAGCCAGCCTGATCCAGGTGGACCAGCTGTGTAATCACTGACTGGAGCCGATTGGCAATCATCCTGACAAAGATTTTGACATCAACATTTAGGAGTGATGTGGGCTTGTAATCCCCACAGAGAATTCCCTCCTTTCCCTGTTTGGGTATGACTGAGAGCAGGGTTCTGGCCTAGGTGTCAGGGGCTTCCTCAGGCTCGTGAGACATATTGCAAATCTGAAGCAGGACTGGCACTACCTCTTGTTGGAATACATAGTAATATTCCCCAATAAATCTGTCTGGGCCCAGGGATTTGTTATGTTTAAGACCTTTAATCACTGCCCCCAATTCTTCCAGGGTGAAGGGGTGGTCTAACAATTGTCCCTGTGCTCCTGAGAGTTGTGGTGACTGTAATTTCTCTAGAAAGCTTTTAATATCCCCTGCACTATTCTCTGATGCTTCTGAGGTATACAGGTTCTAATAAAATCTATGGAAACATTGGGCTATCCTCTGCGGCTTGGTTTCCTATTGTCCTGGGATCTCTGGATTAGCCGCCAGGGGGACATGCCTTTCTGCCATCTGCTTACAAAGCCTGAAGGCTAGCATTCACACAGCCCTATTCCCCCCCCCCTTGTAATATTTCTGAGCCAGAAACCTAAGTGAGTTCTCAGTCTTGGCTGTTACAAGAACTTGTAGCTTCTCCCTATCTTTTTTAAGCTTCCCCAGTATGGCCGTTGCATTCCCCTTTCTATGTTCTGCTTCCAGTTCCCTAATCTTCTGCTCCAAACTGCTCTGCTGTTGCTGAGCAACTTTCTTTTTGCTAGAAGCATACAAGATGATTTCACCCCTTACCACTGCCTTCAGCCCATCCAACAGGTACTTGAGTTTTGAGGTAGTGCCCATACTCTCAGCCATGTAATTATTAATCACCTCCTGAAGTTTGGAAACAAACACTTTGTCCTTTAACCACCCTGCATTGAGCCACCAAACTGATTGACGCGTAGAAGGTCCCAGCTTCAATGTTACCCCTACTTTGGTGTGGTCAGAGAGGCAGATAGGGTACATTTATTGGTCTAAAACTGTGTGTAACTAAGTTTTTTGTGTGTAGAACCTATCAATTTGTGAGTATGAATTCTGAGCATGCGAATAAAAAGTAAAATCTGTACTTGTGGGGAACTTCTTCCGCCAGGCACAGTACTGTATCTTTTTGTTTAAGAGGAATATCCTTGCAGCAAAATCCTGCTAAATTCTTTACTTTGCAGCAAGTTACTTTTCTATATAAAGGACTTACAACAATGTCCTTTTTTATGATGATGGTAAATAAGGCAAAGTTTTGTAACATTCATTTTCCCCTATATACTGTACTATATTCAGAAGTAAATGGCTTGATACCTTTTATTGGACTAACTTACATGTTAGAAAAAGAACAAAGTAACATCTAAGTTGGCCCAATAAAAGGCATAAAATCATTTGCTTCTGAAGCTGTTCTTACAAGGACCAATACGGCAACTAAACTAAATTTGTTTGCCTAGTAAATGCCATGAAATTCCTCAAAGTTTGTTATTTTCATCCAGTGAAAAATTTTGATTAATGATATACTTTGCAGCATTTTAAATTCATACAACCCAGCTGTTCTTGCTATTAACAACCGTAATTTAAAAAAAAATGTCAGGGTAGAGGCATTACTTAAAAATAAATACTTAACAACATGCTAATATACAATTCACTATGTTCAGACAATTCATCCACACCCATGAAACATATGTTGCCCTGCAAATTAACATTTCTGTTAGGTAACATAGTCATTGAATGTTTTCTCTTTGTTCTCTTCTTCATCTGATACCATATAGAGTACAACTCTCTTTTGTGTGTCTCTACATCTTTCTTTTATTGCCAGGGGTGTCATCAGTAATAAGAAGTGAGTCACCACCCAATCAAATGCTTCATCTGTATCATTTTGTTCAATCTGGAATCATGACCTTGGCCAGTCTGGGAACATTTTATTTTTCTATAGTCAAGAACAGCAGTATTTCCTCTTGGTTCTTTTGCAATCCTTGGGTGAAATTATTTCATTATCATTTGAATATGTTGATTATTTTTTTAACTCCAACAGCAGCTGTCTTTATAACAAATTTGGGTTTGCAAGTTTCTAGTTCATACACTAAAAGTTATTGCTTTTATCACTTGTACAGTTCTGAACATTTCTTTGCAATCATTTCTGCTCCATCAGTAGAGAGGGTGGTTAGGTGTGCATTAGTATCTCTTGGAACACAAGAACATTTTGTAGAAACTAGGGGTAGCAGAAGTAAAAACAAAAAGAAAAAAATATAAACCATTCACATCAGCAGAGTTTTGCTAAGATGTATTCTACTGCATGGAGTTTATCAGAAGTTCATGCTTTGCAGAAATAAAACTTTAATAGTGACACTTAACAGTGAAAATCTCTGTAAAGTGTGAGTTGTTTAATGGCTTGTTTTTCCCGTAAAGTGGTGGTCAGTACTTCTTGGAGTCCCCCCCCCACCCGCAAAGTAAGGATTTTGTGTAAAGCTAACACTTCTTGGAAAACTCCGGCACATGGTCAATAAATTTAAAATTTGCAATACCCTTAGTACTGCAGGAACATATGGATTGTGACATGGAATTACAGTAGGCCTAGTAGTTTTTCTAATCTGTGTCCATTCCTCATGACAATTCATGTCCTAATGATAGGTCTAATCCTTTTGAAATTCCTTAATATTATGGGTAAAGTGCAATGTAAGGAATCATAGTGAGGCAATCCATCATGGTGCATTTCACAAAGTAACATAGTACCATGCTACTGTAGTGTGGTGATAGAAGAGATTTAGGGTCAATCATACCCACCCCTTCTGCTGCACAGTATAGATACAGTGAATTTAAACAGTCAGTGATTGTGGTGCAAAGTTTGGAACTTTACATTACAGCTAGCTGGGTGGAGGTTCTGGTCTTTACCCCAACTCTGCTGACAAAGTTTATTTAGAAAACAAAAAAATATTTCTAAATGTGTAACCCATCCCAGACCCTCCGTAACATACTGATCTCACCACCTCCCACCACCCACACCCTGTTTGAAGAATGTACCACTACCTTCTAGCACCCACCTCCCTCTTCTCCCTCCCCTCACAGTCCTGGCAACGTTTTTACTATTGCAAAATAAATCCCTCCCTCACACAATATCAATAAAACACACTACCAACCTCCCCCAACCCTGTGCCTGTCCCCAGGATCCACAGATATAGAAGCAAACATCAAAACCTGTAATATTTTAGACTCAGTTTCCCTCCTCCCTCCAAGCCCCAAATTAGGCAAAAGAATGTGGATGCATATATACATTGCAAAAAAAAAAAACTACATTAATGCATACATTAGGGATACAACGTATTAAAAGACTGGAAATCTGGTGTTAGGGTTTTCAACCCTTTCACCCACCCCCTCATACATCCTTTACACTCATGACCCAGGGCAAAGCTACAGATTTGTGGCCATGCCCCACAAGTCTGCTGCTTCAAGCTACAGGTCTGGGGCATGCTCCATGTGTCTAGAACTGTGCACAATGGGTATAAGCAATAGGTATTTGGCTATGTCCCATGGGTCTGCTACATGAAGCTACAAGTCAGGAGCCATTCCCACAGGTTTGCTGGTTCATGTAGGACCCACACAGCCCATCATAAAGAAAGATGCAGGTACAGAACTGTGCCCCAGGGGTCTGCTGCTTCATGAAGGATCCAGAGGGTGCTGCACAAAGCAAGGTGCAGGTCTTCTGCTACATTTCGCAGGGCTAGCAGGGCTCTGTACAAACCAAACTACTTATCCAGGTCTGTTCCCCACAGGTCTGCTACTGTAAAGTAATAGGTTACCTTAGGGGTGTCTCTTATGAAATAAGAAGGTTATCTCATGCTGTTTTGGATGACAGGAACCCATAGCTAAACTGAGCAGTCCTGTCAGCCCAAAATAGAATGAGAAAACTTTCTTATCTCATACGAGACATCCCTAGTTAACCTAATAATATATTATAAAGTAGTGGAACTGCCTCCACTACAAAAGAGTGTAAATTTTGTTGAAAATGGCATTTTTAATTCTGCACGATTTTGTGATGTCCCCTTCTGTTTCTTGAAATTTTGGTACGTTCCATAGGCACTCTTTGCCTGGTGACAGTTGGTTGCAGGGCGGGTAATGGCAAGCACAACTTGTTAGTTCATGACAAACTGGCAAGGCGGCACAAGAAAGCAGCAGCTCTTGATACTTAGAAGTAAGAGAGAACAGTAAGGAATAAAGAAAAAATAAACAAAAATCAGTCTATTCAGTCAGTACAGTGACAGAGAAACAATGAGACCACCTCATAAATGATCAGTACTCCAGCCACAGAGATGATCTGCAAATCACCCTCACCGACAGAACCAAAGTAATTGCCTGCCATTGTAACAAAAGACAACTTCAGCCAGCAAACAGCAGTGAGTTTAGGCAGGCGACAGCAGAGAAAACTGTCAGCAGTGTTAATGACAGCCAATATACTTCACTTCTGTCTGTGAAGGCGATTTGCAGATCAGTTCTGTGGCTGAAGTACTGATCATTTATGAGGTGGTCTCGTGATTTCTGTGTCACTCCTCTGACTGACTAGACTGATTTTCTTTCTTTATTTTTCTTTATTCCTTACTGTTCTGCCTCACTCTTATGTGTCAAGCACTGTTGCTTTCTTATGCTGCCCTGCCAGTTCATCGGAAACTCAATGAGTTGAAAGCACACTTATTGAGGGGTACTGTAATCTCACAGCTGATCCACTGTGATGACTCTGACAGGATGACTGCGACAAGTGAGTCACTGCAGCAGTAATCAGCTGTGCTGGGCAGTGCGAGGCAGCAACTGTATGCTCAATAGAAGGAACAGTGATGCTGTGCTCTGATTGGTGGAGGTGGTTCCACTACTTTGTAATTTTTTTAAGGCTCACATAACCTTGCACAAATCAAGTTACACATCCACAGATGTAGATTTAGTATCATGCATCATGAGTCTGCTGTTTCAACCATTAACACCAAAATACAGGTCTTGGGCCATGCTCAACAAGTCGCTTCTTTGCATAATCCTACATCAAATAAGTACCTATGTGGCATAAATAGGACAAGGCCCCAGACCTCTAGCTTGAAGCAGCTGATCCATGGGGTAGAGCCTTTGATATGCAGTTTGGTGTTGGTCAGGAAAGTAGTGGAAAGTCAAAGATAGGCATTGGGATTAAAACCCTACCATCGTATTTTCTATCTTTTGTGACTTTGTGATCATAATGTATTCATAACTGTGTATTATAGGGGCATGGTAGTACCCCTGTAGTTAGGACTGAGTAGGCTGTTTAATGTTAACCCTCAATCTTTGCACCTTAATAACTTTGTTGTTGTTTGACAACAGACCAAAACTGATATGCACAGACATGCTGTCAGAGTCTTAAGACATGTCAAGTTTTGTCATGGCATCTTCTTTGGTTTTTAAGATACAGAGCACCAAAAAATGGAAAAAAAGTTTGATTTTCCTATTTTTAACAATGGGTATTTCTTGCTGTCATCTACAGCCTTGATAATAATGACATTTTAATGACATTTTCAGGGATGAAGAGGCCCATGCCAAGGGTGTGCCTTTAGAAGGCTTTGTAAACAAATATTATACAGTTCCAGAGTTATAAAGATTTTAGAGTTAACATCCTGAAGTGAATGGTTACAAAAAATATTTTGTGTCATTATTTTCATGATTTGTCTGTTGTGCTGAAATAAATACCTATTGTGTGGGAAAAAATACTGATCATGCCATCTACCATCTTGTTTTTTCTTTCAGTCTCAAAAACAATTTTAAAATACATAAACATGATGCATTTCCAAAAAACAAACACCTGAACTTATCTAAATGGGACCCGTTTAGCTAGAGTCTAGTGTTTGTTTTTTGAAACACTTGCCAGAAATACCTTTCTGCCCACCCCAAAATCTAGGGTACCCAGCTTAATGAGAGGAGCTGTGCACCCATTCTTTGTATAAGAACAGCAGGGCTTTTTTCAGTTTTGCTGCTGCAGCTGGAAGTCATGCTGTGGGTTGCTGTGAGGGCAGTGAGATGTTGATCCCCTGATTCCCTGTTCTGTCTGTCTGTCTGCCTCACTGTCTGTCTGTTTTTTTCTGTCTGTCTATCTGTCTGTCTGTCTGTCTATCTATCTATTTTTATTATTTATTAGGTGGAGTGGGGTATCTGCCCCCAGTACTGCTTTTTTCTTCCCCTTCCTCTCAGGATGACCTTTACACACATCAAATAAGTAGGCCGGGGTCCCCACCCTGGTACCCCTTGTCTTGTTCTTCCTGGTTGCCTGCCCTGTTTCCATTTTGTAGGTGGTGGAACTGGGATGCCCACCCCCAGGTGCTGCCAAACAGTTGACTGACACTTGATGCTCAATCCCCAGTGTTGGATAAGTTCCCTGAAAAAAAAAATACATTCCTCAATGTTATTTATTTATCCTGTAAAAAAAGAAAACGGTCCCTTACCAATCTCATCCCCACCCCAAAATCCCACTCAGCACTCACCGCCCACACCTCCCCACATCCCCCTACACAACATCACGCACCTGAACATGTCCCACAGTGAAGATCCACTCTCTGATCAAAGACATGTCTTGCTGCTGGAACCAGCAACTGCAATATGAGAAACCTAGGTAAGTGCAGTTCAATACATTTCAATAGGGTTTTGAACTTTGAAGGACAGCTTTGTAATTTTTACACATTTTGACCCCAAATTTTCAAACGTCCTTTTTGGGATTCCACCTCATGACCAATAATGGTGGAATTCTGCAAATCAGGCCCAAAAGGTGATTTCATGGTTGCTTGGTGAACTCACCTTTTGGGCAGGATTTGAAACTTTTCACTGCCCCTGCTCTTGAGGTATGGTCATAAGAAGGCTATGATGAAAATGTGGGGTCAAAATATGTAAAAATGGCAATGTTATGCATGTACACTGACATTTTTCTACACTCCCTCATAACTTTGTTAATTTTAAATACTTTGACTCCAAATTTTCAACATTGCCATTTTTTCACACCACCTCATGAATATGACAGCTGTCATTTTTCAAATCTTGGCCAAAATATGACAGGTTCATGAGGTGAGGTGGGACAGGGTGAATGGAGAAAGGGATGGAGCAGGCAGAGGCACTAAATGAATACCTCTGCCCTGTATTCACACAAGAGAAGGGGTTGCAGATACCCCAGATGAGAGGGGGTGGGTAGGGGGAGGAGACAACAGATGTAGAGATTACAGAGAGCAGGGTACTAGATAGGTTGAGGGCATTAAGGGTGGACAAGGGGTTGACTCCTTCTTGTTTAGTGATTCTCATGTATAGGCCTGTCTCCTGCAAGAAGGGACCTTTCTCTCACTGGCATGTCCCTCCCCACCTGTATTTTAATTGTACAAATTTTTATTGTAGATATTATTGCCATACTACTGTTCCTGCACAACTGTCTGTTTTCCTCTCACTGTATGTTTCTTCTGTCCTGTCCTAGTCTGTGTATGATGATGAGCCTTTGTAAATGAGTCCTTGACTCAAAGGGTTACAATTCTGATACTGTAATAAATAAATAAATAAACAAAGCACCTGGACCTGATGGCATTCACCCTAGGGTACTAAAGGAGTTGGTAGAGGTCCTGGTGGGCCTCTGTCTGACCTGTTCAATACCTCCCTGGACATGGGATGTGTACCACAGGACCAGAGAATGGCCCATGTGGTGCCCATCCACAAAAGTGGCCCAAAGGATGAACCAGGAAACTATAGGCCAGTGAGCTTCTCATCGATCATGAGAAAGCTCATGGAGATGGTTCTATGTAATAACGGCGACCGCTGTTACGGCAAAGTCAGAGAGCTGAAAATCAATTTCGGTGCTCTGACTCCCCGGCGCATAACAAAATGGCACCGGGGACTTGCATTTTTTACATTTATGAGGGAGGCTTCGCACCCCGCATCCCGCTACTTAAGAATTCTCAGCTCTAGGAGGTTGCATGTTGGGGGGGCAAAACATAAAAAAAATTAAATTTTCTGGTGGGCGCAACAAAAATGAACCTGCGCCCAGACCCAAACCCAGCACCCTAGCCACGAGCCAACCCACTACACCATAGGGCCAGCTTGGCAGCCTACTGCAGCGCCACCCCTCAAATCCCCTCCCACTCCTTGCAGAGTATGCTCGCTCCCACCCCTCTGCGTGCATACCTGTAGCATGCTCACTCCCACCTCCCCCGCATGCACATACCTGTAGCGACTTCCGGTTGCTACTGTCATCAACCTACCCCATCCGGTCACTGTAGCTGTCCGGTAGCCATTGTGCCATGCGTCACAATTGAATCGCTCTTTCGGGGGTCACTCAGTTGTGCTCACGCACATCACAGTATGCCATGGAGACCATCCTAAAAGAGAAACTAATGAGCTTCTTGAAGGAAAACAGTCTCCAGGATGGTCAACATCATGGGTTTGAAGCAGGCACAGCCTGCCAGACAAATCATGTAGAATACTACAACTGGATGACACGGGAACTGGACAAGGGCCACACAGGGATGTCCTGTATTTAGACTTCAGCATATCCTTTGATTCAGTGCCACATGGGAGGTTGGGGAGGAAACTGGAATATGTGGGGCTGGGACCAAAAATGGTGAAATGGATCACAAACTGGCTAAAGGGAAGGCAGCAAAGGGTGGTGGGGGGGACCCTCTCATCACTGAGAGTGGTGATGAGCGGGGTACCATAGGGATCAGTACTGGGACTGGTGCTGTTTGGAATTTTTATTGCAGATATCTCACATGGCATCTGGAGCAGGCTCAGTCTGTTCACAGACAATACCAAGATGGGAGCTGTGGTTGATGGTGTGGAGGGTGGAAGGGGTTGCAGGAGGACCTGACTAAGCTGCAGGAGTGGGCAAAAACATGGCAGTTGGGGTTCAACACCAAGAAGTGCAAGGTTCTACACTTTGGAGCCAGGAACCAGGGAGAGATTATCACTTGAATGGGGTACAGTTGGAGAGCTCCACAGTGGAGAAGGACCTACAGTAGAAGTGATCATTACGGGGAGCATGAACAACTCTGCTCATTGCAGACAGGTGACAGCAAAAGCCAACAAAGTGCTGGGGTGTATTGCAAGAGGGATCTCCTCCAGAAGGAAGGAGGGTATCCTGCCCCTGTATTGGTCATTGGTCAGGCCCCATCTGGAGTACTGCATGCAGTACTGGTGCCCATTCCTGAAGAAGGACATCAGATTGTTGGATAGGTTGCAGCAAAGAGCCACAAAGATGGTCCAGGGATTAGAGAGCAAGCCCTATGAGGACAGGCAGGGAGAGTTGAATATGTATTGGCAGGAAGAGAGGAGGGATGGGGAGATATGAACGAGATCCTTAAGTATCTAAAGGGGATAAACAAGACCAACACAGAAGGGATTTTCCAGATGAGAAGTATGAGAGACATGAGAGGGCATAGACTGAGATTGGAGGGGGGAAGATTCAGGAGGGAGATGAGGAGACATTTCTTCACTGAAAGAGTGGTGGACAAATGGAACATCTTACCAGATGACATAGTGTCCTGTAAGATGGTGGGCAGTTTCAAGAGGGGTTGGGACAGGGGAAGGGGAAGGGATACTGGGTAGAGGGGAGTGGGAGGGACAGCTGCGAGATGAGGTACTAGCTACACACTTGAGCAGACTTGATAGCCTGGGATGCCTGTTTCTGCTGGCAATTTTGTATGTTTGTATGTTTGTAATAAGAAGGCTGTGTTGAAAATTTGGTGTACAAAGATGATAAAATGCCCAGGTTATGAGTGAACATTGCAGTATTTCAACAGTCCCTCATAACTCACTAATTTTCAATATTTTGACTACAGACTTTCAACATAGAAATGTTTCCATACCACATCGTAAACTAGACATGTTCCATTTTTTCAATCCTGGATCAAACATGTTTTAGCACTTCTGGTGTGAAATGACATTTCGGCTATTATACTATAAATGATACATGCCATGTTTATAAGGTGAATTATAAAATGAGTATCTTGTGGAGAAGGATTGAGTGCTGTTCAGCAACTCTCCTTCTCTGGGGGAGTGTGGATGAGCATTCAGTACATCAGTGGTTTCTGGTGGAGTCTGGGAGCCGCATGTACCAAGGCCACACATTGCAGGAGGTGGGACAGATGTTGGGTGCACCCTGTTGACGTCATTGCATGACCCACCTCTGGGGGAAATCTAGCATCCAAAAAAATCTAGCCCCATGGGTGATGCTCACACTTCCGCTGCAACTCCTGCATGACTAAAAGTTCTGCCAGGGGGGCCCTCTCCTGAGGCCCTGTCCTGGGGGTAAGCCTGGGCTAGACACCAAGTTTCCTGGGGAGGGCAGCCCCCAGCCAGGGGTTAAGCCTGGGCTGGGAGGTGGTGTGCAGGAGTGGTCACTCAGGGCCTCTACCCATCAGGGTGGTGGTGCAGGGTACCCAGCAAAAAAAATATATATATATATATATATATATATATATATATATATATATATATAAAAAAGATTATCTTGAAAATATGGGGTCAAAAAAAAAATATCTATATAATTGTTAAACCTCGTGTGTAGTGCACCCTAAGAAATGAAGCATTATTTTTTTACACTGTAAATGTGTAAATCACTGTTTATTGTGTAACATTAACTCACAATTGTCATATTTATGAAAACCGTGATTTACACACTTACAGTGTAAAAAAAAATAACACCTCATTTTGTTGATCAACTGTACCCAGAAATAGTATAGTGTTGTATTACAGTAATTAATTAAAATGTTTTTTGCGAGCAGTATTGTGATTTTTATTTTATTTTTCAGTTTTAACAATTTTTCTACACATATTAAACTATACATGTTTTTAGAGTTTAGCCAGTGTAAATTCCTTCATGACAATTTGCATATACTTCCCATGATGCTTTGCTTAATTGGGGTGTGTGTAACTGTGTTTTTCTGTCAAATTTGGTACATGGCCAATACCCTTCCTGGGTAACATTTGCCCCAGGGAATTTGCTCTGGGGTTTTTATCTTTTGTAGTTCTCTTCTCTTCTCTTCTTCTCTTCTCTTCTCTTCTCTTCTCTTCTCTTCTCTCCCCATGACAGAAAAAAATGGACTCTCCTAGGGGTAGTTGGCTCCCAAGCACTGGGTCATGATACAAATACAGCATGTTGATGAGCTCTAAGATGGGCATGCCACTTGTGTAGGTTTGCTGTTCATTGGCTTTGCTGGTTATATAACAAAGCCTGTTGATACAGAAGTTAAAATTGTTTTATAGGGATTTGTGAACATTTCTAATTAGCAATTATGTTTTTTCATTCAATCTATGTGGGATTACCACACTTCAAATTTCAATACACTTATGTGTTGAAATAACACATTCAATATGGACATTTAAACACATAAATGTGTTAAAAATTCAACACACCAGTGTTTGGTATAAGCTACACATTTGTGTGTTGATCAATATACACACCATTGCATTAAATTCATTTAACACACTGTATGGTGAAATTTAACACAAACTGTGTTGTCCCTAACTGCACTAACTGGTGCATTAAAAATGAACTACTTTTTAGTCAGTTTTCATACATTCTTTTGTCAGGAGGTCTAAACCTCACTCTCAGGTTCTTGGCAATATTGGGAATGCAAGGAATCACAAACACGTTGCATAAGAGTAATAAACTTGTTTATAATGTATGATAGAACGCTGTTAATGTGAAAAAATAATCTTTTACTAAGTTTATTATACCATCGATGTGACGTAGCAGTGTTGTTAACCCATCGATAGTAGGTCACATCGATGGCATAACAAATTGGAACTAACAGTAGCTGGCATTACTAAGGCAGCATGGATGTCCACGCATGGGTAAATTCTGTTCAAATCAGGTAAAAGAACTGTCTCCCCATTTAAAATGCTTTCACACAAAGGTGCACAACTATATAATGCAGTTGCTAGTAAAGTGTTTTTTTTCAGACCCCCCAAAGTATAGAAACTCGTAATTGTCTGTGACATTAACACTGAGCAAATACCTGCCTTCTAAACATGTGTTCTGTTTATTTTTCCTTTTATATTCAGACCGTTTCTTGCAGGTAGCACTGGCAAAGCTCCGTGAGGCAGATCATTCACACAGTGAGTTACGGCGCAACTGAACAATTGTTCTGCGGCTAGCTGTTTGGTTGTCTTGTGTCACATGATCTGCTCTCTTGAAGTGGTCACGTTAAGCTGTGTTTTTTTTTTCAATCTGCTTCCCATTGTGTCCTGGCTGAAAGGGCCTTTGCTGTATGTTAAATGTATAGTTTTTCTTCGCACAAAACTGACCGTCTCGTTGTCGTCTGCGTAAGGTAAGAGGCTGAATCCTACTTAAACCGCTGTAATTTACTGTCTATAATTTGCCAACAACGATGCCCATACACTATAAAAGACAATGTATGGGCATCAATGATCAACCACACTATGCTAGCATCTCGTGTTTACCTTGGCAACTGTGATTACCCTCATGAGCTGCGCTCTCGAGGTTAATCATGGTTGCCAAGGTAACCACACGATGCTAGCATAGTGTGGCTAACCATTGATGCCCATACATTATCCTCTATATTACTGCCAAAGGATAAATCACAGTTGTCCTAAGCAGTTCTTACCAATACGAACTGGGAGCCAATGCTAAGTGTTCCCTATACCTCAAGGTTTCTTCCTGTCTCTTGTGGTCTCCGAGGTATAAGACTTAGTGTCTCACATTATATACCTATGATAATTACTATGGTTACTGTAAGACAGAAACATTTCTAGTTACAGAGATGAGCCCTATTGGCTAAATTAGAGGTGGCTCCATGGTCCAAGATAACATTATACAATTTTATAGTAGTCATCAGTTTGTAAAACAAAACAGTACAGTATACAGAGTCTTACATAACTCAGTGTAGTAGTACAAATCACCAAAAGGTGGCAATGCTGACTTATATATCATAATCATTCCAATGACACAGATGTCCTAATATCTTATGAGTAAGAAATACACAGAAAATACATAGGAAAAATATATGTATTAGCAAGCAAAGTGTATTACAATAATATGCGTACTTATCCTGACATCTACTCTTATATGGTAGATGCCCTTAGCCCTATATGTTAGTATAACATATGCCTAAGCATAAGCTGTCTATGGTGTACCTCTGGGGGGTACTGATCAGGGTGCAAAGACCTTGTGTAACATTCCCCTCCTTGTTGCTTCCAAGGGCAAAACAGGCAAATCTAGGTAAAGGTCAGGGAGCAGGGGCCATTTACAAACCCAATGCGCAAGCTTTGTAAAGAAACTCCTGCTGCTCATGGTGTTGGCGCAGTGTGCGCCATAGGCAGCATAGCATAATAATCAAGAAGAATAACAAAAATGCTTGAATAATAACAAAACCCATAAAAGTAATTTCTAACCAAGTGTAAGTTAATGCATCATTCATATCACCATCATTAATCAATGAAAGGATAGCTTCATTAGCTTTGGTCATATTATTGCTGATGTGGATCAGGTGGATATCCTTTCTCTCTAAAAGTGATTTTAATGTGAGTGACAAGGGATCTGTGTGTACATTAAAATAAGGTAGATATTCAGAGAGGGAAAGCAGATAATCGGGGTTACCATCAATGATGTCCACATCTATAAGGGGAACGGGGGTAATAACAGTTTGTCCAATGACAGACTTTTGATGGGGGACAAAACAGCAATTCAGGAAATCAAAAATACATGTCTTATTTCCATATGTATAGATCCTATAGTTTGTGACCACACAGTACTCCCCATCAGAATTGTACTGCGTTTTGACAGTAGGGAGCCTCCATTTTTGCAACTGTGCCAGGCAGGTGTAGGTTGTCTTGGAAATCTGTGTTGACAGGCGATAAAACCTCCTCTTGATAAGATTGGAGATGTTTGTCTGGAGTCAATGTTGAGTCTGGAAAAGCAGTTTTGTTTGTGCTGATGTCATAGTCCAGGGAAAAAGACCAATCAGTGCTATCTTGAGAATAACTACATACAGGTTTAATAACATCAAATACATCATATCGACACAAGTAAATATACTGTTTCTTCACACAGCAGCCTGTGTGCAGAGCGACCCAGGCATCCAGGAAAGGATGGTAGACCAGCAGAGGAGGTAAGTCCAGGTGTTCTCCGTAGATGTCATCATCAAGGTGCCCAATAGAGTGGACCTATGCCAGCTTGTCAAACAAAGCTGTAGTGGGATCAAAGCATGGTAAAGAGACATTAAAAGAAACAAACATTGTACCTCTGATGGAACATTTCTTAAAAATAAAACAGGGACCAGTATTAGGGTGCCTGGTCACAAAACCCAAATTATTATTTATTTATTTATTGAATTTTGATGACCGGGTAGGCCCGCTGGGCCCGAAGAGGTCCCTTTTTCAGGGGCAACCCGGGTGCAACAACAACATACAGGTAACAGTTCAGTACAGTCTGGAGAATGGATAGTTTTTAAAAATAAGAGTACATATCTTTACAGGCGCCAGGAAGTGGAAGACATATAGGCTGTATGGACATGAAGGTTACAAATAATGCATACATTAAACAGTTAGGCATCACTAGTAGTAGATTAGATACCAGGTCCTCAGGAATAGTAAGCAGTGCCTGTAGACCTAGGGTTAGCTGCTGTGTCTGCAGGATTGGAAGGGGGATAAGTTAGGGACCTAAGTGCACCCCTTCTGCAAGAAGAGGACCATTATACTGCCTAGATGGCTGTTGGGAGGACAAGCGAGCTGCCCAAGAGGCTGAGCTAGGTCAGGTACTGTGACATTGACATATACTCCTATTGAGCAGGTGTCCCCTTCAGCAATGTCCGGAAGCTAGAAACAGTCTCAGCCTCCTGGACCTCCAAGGGGAGGTTGTTCCAGGTGGAAGGGGTGGTGTACGCAAAGGACCTAGACCCGGCTTTAGTCCTCATCTTAGGAACCTCGAGGAGAGATTGGCCTGATGAGCGCAGGCGCCATGGGTTGGGTTTCACCCTGACGAGCCCAACCAGGCTGGGGGGAGGTGAGGGGCCCAGTATCTTGAATGTAAGGCAAAGGGAAGGGTAGGCTAGACGAGCATCAAGCGATGGCCACCTGAGCCTGGATTGGGCCTCACAGTGGTGAGTCCTCGGGTGAGACAGGGTGGCAAAGCGGACTATCTTATTGTACAGAGTCTGCAGCCTTCCTAATTCCATCGCGGCCACACCCTGGAGGATCGGAGCCCCCGAATGTGAGCTTTGGGAGGAGTACACTTGTGGCAATGGCTACCCTGGCTTCAGGAATGATTTGGTCCTTTAGTCTATAAAGGATGCCTAATTTCCCATGGATGGCTTTTGTGATTTGATCTACATGATTCTTTAGTGTAAAACCTTGGTGCAGGTAAGGCCAAGGTATTTGGTGGAGGAGACCACCTCAAGTTTTACACCCCCCCTGGACTGGAGTTGTAGGTGGTGTGACCTCTCTGTTCCCAGGGATCTAGTGCCAAAGAGCATTACCTTCATTTTGCTAGTGTTTAGAACCATTTTGTTCAGAGAGAGCCAGTCCTCCATCAAGTGGATGTCTTCTTGGAGGGCTGTCTGCAACTCGGGTAAATTAGGGGAGGCTCTATAAATGACTGCATCATCCGCGTACTGAATGGCACTGCTACTACAGCAGTTTTTGTGCAGATCATTAATGAGCAGAGTAAAGAGAAGGGGGCCGAGGATTGACCCTTGGGGTACTCCTTCTTTAAGTGGAGCTAGCTTAGAGACTTTATCCTCCCACTTAACCCTCTGGGTGCGTTCGGAGAGATAACTCTTGAACCATCCCAGTGAGTGAGTATCAAGGCCAAGAGAACACATTTTTTGTAGAAGGAGGTTGTGGTTTACCAGGTCGAAAGCTTTGGATAGGTCAATGAAGACCGCCTCTGTGCTGACCCCTCCATCATTATTGCTCAGTACTTAGCTGAGAATTTAGTTAGCGCAGTGTCGTCCCATGGTTAGCCCTGAACCCGTGCTGAGATGGTGAGATTACCGGTGAGTTTCTAGGTAGTCCCGAGTTGTGAGTAAACAAGCTTCTCCTGTACTTTAGCTATGGAACACAACAAGGATATAGGCCTGTAGTTCTCAATGGCTCTGCTGCCTCCCTGTGTATGGGAATCACTAGTGCTTGTTTCAGAGCTTGGGTACTGATCCCTCCGTTATGGACCGATTGATCAGCCAGGTTAGGGGTTTAGCTAAGGCTGGGGCTCCCTCTTTAGGATTCTTGTTTGGATCCCATCAAGGCCCAGATCCTCTTGGGTGTAGGGATTTAAGGGTGGTGGGGACCTTTTTCCTGACCAGCCTCAGGTGAAACAAAGGCGATCAAGGTCCTGTGGCCATTGTGAAACCGGCTTACTATTCGTGTCAGGAGGTCCCCGCTTATATGCCTCCAGGTTCGTGAAGTAAGTGTTAAGGGTCTCAGCAATGTGAGATCCCTCATAGATTAGTTGCCCATTAGCCAGGATTGGGCTGGGTGACGTTTTAATGCTCCCTTTGAGGAGTTCATTAATGTGCGTCCAGAAAAGCCTTGGATTGCCAAGGTTAGTTTTTTGGCTGTAGCTGTAGAAAGAGGAATAGTTAGAGACTGTTGCATACACATAGCAATACAGCCAGGGGTTTTACATCATGGACAATATCATTTAGAAATATATCTGTCATGAATTATATCAGGGATTCTTCCAGGTTCTAGATCATGGAAGAGATTGTTGATGGTAGTAAGTATGTAAGAGTCATAGGCTGAACATAAGATTTCTCTAGCAATGTATTGTTTATCTGCTTCTTTGTTATTCTGTGCAATGAGTGCATTAATCTTCTCTTTAGAATCAGTAAATGCCTTAGCAATGTCATGCATATTGTAAACAGAGTATCTTTCTTCCTGACTAAGGCCATCCACACCATGCAATAATGGGGGTAGTATATTATTCACCAAACCAGTCTGAAATTTGACTGAATGAGATTTGATAGCAGCAATGTCTGCCTTATTACAGATAGACATAGCCATTCCAAAGAGACCTGTGACAGTGTCTGTTGCACCACTGACATCAGAACTGTCAACTTCATGTGTATTACGTTTATGACTTTTATCATCAGGACTGTTTTTTTTTCCTGAAGTTGCCTCTGTGCTCGGTGGTATGTACCCTGGCAATACGGTCTTGAGTACAAGTCTGAAATGCTGCTAAGCTATCAAGCAATGATGTACTATAAAATGCTGAAGTGTTAGTATTATGACACATACCAAATTCTTTCATATTCCAGTACATACAATTAAACAACACAGATATATGCATAAATTGTAAATTGTTAATTAGTGAATCAGGTAAGGCAGTGGCTGTTAGACCACTACGGGACCAGGGATGTGCTTTGGACATTCCAAAAGCTGTTTGTCAGTAGGTGGTAGTACAGAAAGGTACATGATAGCAGAGGCCATGTTATGTACAGCACAACATTTTTGAGCAGAGTCCTGAGACAAAGAATTACAATATGAAGGATCAATTAAAGCAGTAATATTATATAAACCAGAATGTCTAAGAGCAGTTTGCAGCAAGGACAGAGAACCATTTGATGATAATTTAGCATTGCGCCGACCCTGGAAAGTTCTCTTGGAGAGTTTGGCCACAGAGAGAATTTGTCCTTGTGATGTGCTTTGCCACTCAATTTGTAGGGTAGATTTGTCAGGAGCAACAACTGAGGCAGTGAGGTAAGCATCGGAACCTTCCTGGACAGTAATCAAACTATCGGGTATTTTGATGGATACTCCCTCTGGAGCAGATGCTGGATGATCAAGGTGTGGTAGGAGGTTTGATACCATGCCTTGGATGCAGGGGATCACTCCTGAGATGTGGGGAAAATAGAACAAGATAGCCATCTTGTCAGTGTATCTGAAAAGCAAAATCAGACATTAGTAAGTTAGAACTATTCCACCCAATGGGGCGAGGAAAAGCAATTAAGCTCCTTTATACAGTTTTAGTTGGTTTGCATGTAATCATTTGTCAGTCAGTTTATTGTTTTGCAGGAGTCTAACTTGATAGACTGCTGTACTGAGCTTGTTGACAATGGGGTAGGGGTCTTCCCACTTATTGGAGAAGGAGTATGTGGGATGTGCAAATCGGAGGACCATTACCTGATCTCCAACCTGCCAATCCACTTCCTGTCCGTGTTTGTCAAACTGCATTTTGGACTGTTGCTGGGCCTTGCCCATGCAATTGGCCGCATACAAATGTGTGTGTATGAGGTCTTTTCTGAGTTTTTCCACATATTGATCTACAGACACACAGTCTGCAGTGGGGGGGTGCAGGTCAAACAACAGGTGTTCAGGTAATCTCATTTGTCTTCCAGTCATACCTCGAAGGGTGTCAACTGGGTGGTGGCTGAGGGTGTGCCCCTAATTGCCATAAGGAGTAACAACAGGGAATCTCAGGTTTTGGGATTGTCCTCAATACATTTGGAAAGCATTTGCTTAATCCATCTGTTGGCTCTCTCTACTTGACCTGAAGATTGAGGGTGGTAGGGTATGTGGAACTTCTGTTGAACTCCAAGGAGTTCAAGGGATTCTTTCATCAAATCACCTGTAAAACTGGTTCCTTTCTCTGAGTCTACCTAAAGAGGTAGGCCCCACCTGGAAAAAATGTGTTCAACCAGTATTCTGGCAGTGGTTTTAGCAGTGCATGTCTTAGTGGGGAAAGCTTCAACCCACTTATAGAAAAGATCAGTTACCACAAGTGCATATTTATTATTTATGCTGCTATTGGTCAGGGGACCAATAAAATCAATCTGTATGGCATGCCAAGGGCCAGAGTGTCTTTGTGGTAGGAGTTTGGCATTTCATTTGGTGGGAATAGGGTTGTTTTGCAAACAAACAAGGCAGTTATCTATGTACTGTTTAACATCTTTGGTGACACCAGGCCACCAGACAGTGGTCTTGAACCTCTGGAGGGTGTTTTCCACTCCCTGGTGTCCACCAGTGGGTGTATCATGTACTTGGTGCAAGAATTCAGACCTAAGGTATCTGGGGACCACCCACAACTTGGTGGTGGAATCATCTGGCTGGTACCAGATGAGCTTGTCTTCTGGTGACAAGTGTAACTTACCTTCATGCTTCTGGTAGTGGTTATGTGTGGGAAGTTTCTCTTTGGTACGCTTGTCAAGGAATCTGAACACTTCTTTGAGTTCAGTATCAACATGTTGGGCTGCTGAAAGGTCCAAGGGGGAAAAGGGTTCAGGTTTCTTCCTGACTGCTGCAATGTGTATGGCCATATTGGCCTCTGGATGATCCATCATTCATGTGTTCCCCCCTTGGGCCCCTTCCTTGGCAAGGGTGTCTGCTGTGTCACTGAAGGCATGATAGTGGTCATTCAGGGAATGAGCTTTGACTTTGTGTACATAGAGTTTGTGTGAAAATCTTTGTGCCAGTGAATGTATGTATATTACCAGTTCTTTGTACTTCACTGGACTGCCATCAGAAGAGAGGAAGGAGTTCTGCTGCCAGAAAGGAAGAGATTCTGTAAGAGAACAACAAACCCAGTTAGAGTCTGTGAAAATGATGGTATCCTCGGTTCCATGCTGGATGAACTCGAGGGCACAGGCCACCGCTGTCATCTCTGCATACTGTGATGATGCTACACTACAGCACTTAGAGATTTTAACAGTGTTACCACAGGGGTACATCACTAAGATACCCATCCCTGCAATTTGTTCTCCCTGATAGTAGGAAGCTGAACTGTCTGTAAAAAGATGACACAGAGAGGTGCTCTCAAGTATTTGTGGCATGGCAGGGAGGAAACGACCTGGATCTGGAAGATCAGGTGACTGCAGTGTACAGTCATGGGGTTCTCCTTGGAAAAGGAGTCCATGTGCCAGCATAGATGGAATTTTGGTGGGGTGTACCTGTATGTCTCTATCCTGGAGAAGAAGTGACCAGTGTGTCAGCCTGGTGTTAGAGACTGAACCATCCTTCACTCTGTCTGATAGCAGAGAAGTAGTTGGGGTGTACTTGGTATTAATAATCAGTGGAAGTACCAAATGATATACAGAAAGTGCTTGACAGCCCAGTAGGTGGCCGGCAGGTTCCTTTCACAAAGGCTGTACTTCTGTTCTACTGGGGTCAAGAGCTGTGATGCATAAGCAGTGGGTCTCAGAGTACCACAAACCTTCTGGGCCAGCACTGCTGACATAGCAATATCAGAGGTAGTACAATCCGGATGGAATGGTAGTGCTGGATTGGGATTGACCAGAACTGGGGTGGAGGCTAAGATCTGCTTCAGTGACATCACATCCTGGATGTGTATGGGACCCCAATTCCAAGGAATGTCCTTTTTCAGTAACTCATACAGAGGAGCAGCCTTCTGAGCAAAATCACAGATGAAATCTCTAGAGTAATTCACCATACCCAGAAACCTTCTAAGAGTCGCCACGCTGGTAGGCAGTGGCAAGTCTTGCAATCCTTGTATCTTTTTCCAGGTAGGGCTGTGGCCTTGGTCAGTTATTTTTAGACCCAGAAAGAGTACCTCTTTCTGACATAGCTGTGCTTTTGCTGGGTTACATTTGAGGCCTGCTCTCTGGATGAGAGTCAAGTAGTTCATCCAAGAGATCCAAGTATTGTTCCTGCATGGCAGTCACCAAGAACAGGTCATCCACATACTGCAAGAGACACTGGCAAGTAGGGAAACCCTCAAGGGCATCCATTATGTGCAGATGGAACAGGGATGGACTGTTATGGAATCCCTGTGGTAAGCAGGTCCACATGTACTGTCTACCCTCCAAGGTGAAGACAAACTTATATTGACTTTTGGGAGCCAATGGCAGTGACCAGAAACCATTGGAAATATCCAGGGCACTGAACCATTTTAGGTCGGGGGTCAAAAGTCGTAGTACATCAGATGCAGAGGCTACAGTTGGAGCGCAACTGGGGGTGACCTGGTTCAGTTTCCTGTAATCAATAGTAAGTCTCCAGGCACCTGTGGGTTTTTTCACGGGCCACACTGGGGAGTTGGCAGTAGAGACACATGTTCTGATTACCCCTTGATTGAGGAGTGATTTTATTGTTTCCCTGAGAGAAGGCAAGGCCTCAGATGGGAAAGGATACTGTCTTTGTCTGTCATGTGCCGGGCCTGGCACTTTGATGACAGTGTGCATTCTGCCACAGTCATGCTTATTGATAGCAAGTGCTTCCAGATTCCTTTGCAAAATAGGTAGGAGCTTTGGAAAAAGCTCTTGATTTTTGAACAAATCTATGACGTCATACTCTTTGTTTTTGGCAGATATTGTTGCCTCAACATGTGAGTCAGGGATCAAGATAGTGTGATATTGGCCCTGAATCTGTATTAGTAGCATATTAGCTAGGTTCACCACACAGCCGTGTGGTGCAATGAAGTCAGTTCCAGTGATACTGGATGATCATGCAATACCATCAGTTGGAAGGTGTGTGAAGCCTTCAGGTGGCCCAACTGTACCGGTAGAGGTAGAGAGCGGTATGCAGGTAACCTAGTGCCATCTACTCCTGACATGTTGATTCTCCATCCAGTGGACCAAGGAGATGTGTCCAGGTGGTCATCATGTAATACAGACACAGCCACCCCTGTATCCAATAACACTGTAAGTAGGTGGCTCCCGACCTCGGCCTCAGTGCAGGGCCTTCCGTTTGTATCCAAGACCAGCTTGTTTACAATCTGGACTGGGGCCTGTAATTGTCAATCTGTACTAGAGGAAGCATGGAGAGGTTGAGCCTGGCTCCTTTGAACCATTTAACCATGCTGCACTGATGCTATATTGGGAGGTGCTTCTGGGTTCAGGCCTGTTTGGGCCTGAGGACCTGTACTTCCAGTATCACCATGGCCCGTTGGGGCCTGGGTTCCCAGTTGTATGGCTGCAAGGGACTGAGCAGGAACAGCATCCGCTACCGAGCGCACTTGCCCCAGGAGTTCTCTAAACTTCCGATTTTCTTCGGCTATTTCCCTATATGAAGGGCATGGTCTTTACTGCTGTTGTTTGCCCTTATCTTTATGGTGCTTTTTGTTCTTATGATAATTCTGGTTCCCACCCCATTGCTGCTGCTGTTGTTGTAGTTGTTGTTGTTGGATCTGTTGGGGGTGCTGGTTATCTGTGAGGAGGGGCTGCTTGTGTTGGGCCTGCCTTCCACCATGTAGTGCATCGCAGCCTCTTGAGTAGGCTTCATGGCAGATACTTTCTTGGAACTGGAGCCCAGATCATGGATATAGAGTTGATAAACTCTCTTTCGGTTTTCTGAAGAATGTTGGCAAACCTTTCCATGGAGGGATGAGTGGTTGGCTCTACTTTTTCTCTTACTGCAGGGATCATGTTCCTAAGGAACAGGGTCTTATATTCGATAAGGTCCACGTCTGCAGCTTCTTGAGAAAGGTGTTTTCCTGCTCAGTAGGCCATCCAAAGTCTCTGGTGGTAAGTCACTGGACTTTCTTTTGCATTCTGTTTTACAGGATATGTAAGCATCGCTCCTACTTCACCTGGGCTGTGTGCAGAAAAGAGTTCAGCTGTTACCGTCCTGGTGGATGGCATTGGGGAGTTTGGCCCACAAGCCAGGCTCAATAGTTTGGCATAGTATTTGGACCTGATATTCTGCAGTGAGGCTAAGCATCTCGCATTTGGCATGCACCTTTTCTAAGTGGCAACTGAGGCTGTCAGAAGGGTTCATCCAACCTATACTGTCAGCTATCTGCTGAACAGAGTAGGCCATTTGTAGGGGATTATTGGGCCAATCAGGTGGAGGAAGGTTACCTCGTGTGCCATCCAGGGTGGCCCAGGCTGCGGCCTCAGCTGCAGTACGAACTATGACTTCCTGAATGCCAGCCTCTTGTAGAAGCTGCCTAATTTGGGTTTTAATGGCCCATTTACTTCTCTCAGGAATAGGTACATTACCTATTGCATTTCCAATCATCATTTCTATCTCCTGCCTGTCTTCCACATTAATTATGGCTATCGGTGGGGCCATCAGGACTAAACTTGGGCCTGCCCCCCCATCATGGGGGCTGCCATGTTGGTGTCTCCCATGATGTGCATCACAACGTCGACGATGTATGACATGGTGCGGGTGGAGTGGGGACCCGCCATCTTGTGGATGGCTGGGTGGGTTTTCTGGGCCATAGTAGGGGCGTGACTGGGTGTTGTATTGTGAAATGTCATCATCTGAGACCTCCCCTTCAGATGATATATAAAAGGCAGGGGCTACACCTCCCATTGCCTTTACATGTCCAGCAAGAACCTCCCACTGATGGCACAGTTTTGCCATCTTGGATTCACATACTGCATGACTCACATTTGCAACATCCATATCAGTCTCATCTTGCATTTATTTTTGTAATACTCGATGAGCGGCGCTCAATTCGTGATTGTCCTTAGTAGCCACCTATAAGTCATTACTTACCTGGTTCATCTCATCCTGTAGCTCTCCAATCTCCTCACTCAACTGTTCATTCACTCTACTCAACAAGTCATTCATATTTAAAGCCTGCCCCTTATCCTGTCTCAAACTTTCACACTCCTGCTTCAACATACAAATTTCTTTTTCTCCAGCTGGTGCTGAATGATGCAAAAGTGAATCTTGTTGATTGCGCAAAGTCTGGAGTTCGGACTCCAAATTCTGCTGCAATCTAACACATTCCGTTTCCTGCAAACCCATCTTTTGCTTAAGAGACGTGATCTGCAGATCAAGGGTTCGAAGCCTCACTTTGGAGGCTTCCAGAGCAGCATAGAGAGTCGCAACCAACAGCCCTTTGGTGTGACACTTATTGGCTGTTTGTCTCATCTCACAATAATGGGTTGAGATCCCCAGTATAGGGTTTTTGGATTGACTTGCATCCCGCGTGAAGTCAGCACATTCTTAAAGGGAGGCAAGGAAGTTAGAGACATCGAGTCTCAGTTCTGCACAGATATTTGATACGGTGGCCATTGTGTGGAAGGGAATGAAAAATCAAACTGTGAAAAAGGCGTTGTGCTATGTATCGATCCACAGCAGGCACACTTTACACACAGTCGGGCTACTGTATACTTGGTAGGCGTGCAATTGAAAGCCGCAGTGGAGTGGGTCGAGTCGGCATCGACCACACCCAAGAAAGGCAGCCAGAATTTGCAAGTGACTACAAAGTGGTCTGAAAACAGGAGAGGTGTCATGGAAATGCACACCTACTGTCCCCGTAGGGAAGGGAAAAGATTTAAGCTTGCTGTCATTGAAAATGATTATACTCAAAGTACTAATTAGTTTAGCATTTATCTGCTTCCTGATGGCTGCTTCTACTACTAGAGTAAATGGAAACAAATTGGGAGCATATTGGCCAAGTTCTGTCTCAGAGAAGCAATTTAAATCAACTAGAAGGAATATTTTTACTAGAAACTGGGGGAGATTTGATTATTTTCATAATACTAAGGTTTTTATTGTAAATTTATTAAGGATAGTACCTGATTATAAGGGGACTTGTTTCATATTGTTGATGATTATGGGAGGAGATATAGAATTGAATCCTGGTCCAGTGAATAATATGTGTAAAGTAATGCATGATAATGCTCGAAGTGTGGCACCAAAAACTGATCAACTAGCCCTATTGGTACAGGAACATGACCCTGTTGTACTAGGACTGAGTGAGACTTGGTTATCAAATAGGATTGGGGATAGTGAACTAACTTTACCAAACTATCAACTTTTTAGATCAGATAGAGACAAAAGGGAAGGGGGTAATGTTCTATGTTAAACATGTGGTAGGCCATGTGGAACTTCTTTTAAAGGGGAGCAAAAATAATATTGAATATTTGGTAATATACGTGGTAGACTTAAACTAGTTTTTGCTGTGGTTTATTCACCTCCAAAATCAAGTTTAGTACTCATTGAAGAAGTACTAAATAAGATTTGTGGTTGTATAGGGGATAGGTCTCTAATTCTAATAGGAGATATGAATTGTGATTGGTTTAAGCCTAGCGGTAGAAAATTAAACGAGATTGCCTCAACTTTGGGACTAACTCAGCATATTAAGACATCTACTCGGTACACTAATAACAGGACAGAAGAAACTATACTGGACCTGTTATTTACAAATTCTTTTATAGATATTAAGGCATTAGGAACTTTACCACCACAACTTAGTGACCATAACCCAATATGGGCTGTGGTGACAAAACAGGCTCGGTATTTGTCAGAACGTTTTAACAATAAGAAAAGGGATATGCAGAATTTCTCTGAACAGAGATTCCTGCAGAGTGTAGCTAAAGAAAATTGGGAAAGATGTAGATTAGTACCAGAACTGGATCAAGCTGTAGAATATTTTTCCACTACTTTCGTATGATTTGTGATTACCATGCACCAAAATTCAGATTTCGTGATAAACATATTCAGTTACCATGGATTAATGAAAAGATTTTGAAAAATATCAGAGTAAGAAACAGGTTGTGGAAAAAGGCTTTAAAATCTAAATTACCCTCTGACTGGGAGTTGTTTAAAGTAAAGCGGAATGCATGTAAATATCTCATAAGAAAGGCTAGGGCCCATTACTATCGAAATAAGATGAATTGTAATTCTGACCCATGCAAGTTTTGGCATACTATTAATCATTTAACAAATCCTGGTAAATCTGGAACACAAATAAATTTAAATTTACAGATTGGGGCAAATCTAATTGATAAACCAGAGAGCACCTCTGAGGCCCTGAACATTTTTTTATAGACCTGCCAGGTTGTAATGATTTGGGAGGTTCTATATTTGGAGATATGAAGCCTATGCAAATAAATAATTCATCTAGTTCAACATCATTTAGATTCTGGGCCTTGAAAATATCAGAAGTATGTAGGGAATTGAAGTCTATAAATGACTACAAATCAGCAGGGCCAGATGAAATTGAGGGTAGATTTCTTAAGTTAGCGGCAGACTATATTGCTCCAATTGTAACCTACATTTTCAATTGGAGCTTACAGTCTGAATGCTTTCCTATGTCTTGGAGAGAAAGTAAGATCATCCCCATACATTAAGGGGGTGATACTGCAGAATTGAATAATTATCGGCCTATAGCCCTACTTTCCATTTTGTCCAAGTACTTGGAAAAATGTGTAAACAGGCAGATTTCCGAACACTTGGACAAATATGGACTGTTAACACCCCACCAATCAGGGTTTAGAAAAGGTCATTCCACAACTACAGCACTGTTAGAGTTTAAAGATCTGGTTTGTACTTCTTTGAATTTGGACTTGGAAACTGCTGTCGTATTTGTGGATCTGTCCAAGGCCTTTGACCTGGTGAGCCACTCCCTTTTACTGGACAAATTAAACAATATAGGCATAGTTGATGGGCCCAGAAATTGGATAAAATCTTATCTAACAGGACGTACTCAGAGTGTAGAGATCTTACAGACACTATCTACATCTAGAAATGTTAGTAGAGGAATTCCACAGGGGTCCATTTTAGGGCCCTTGTTATTCCTCTTGTTTATTAATGATCTACCCCAGGTGGTGAGACATTCAGCCATGAGGCTCTATGCTGATGATATTGCGATCATCGCCACTGGAAGTTCTGTTTTGGATCTTCAACTAAAGCTTCAAATAGATTTTTCCGGGGTGGAGGAGTGGCTCACCAGGTCTAGGCTCTTGATGAATGTTAAAAAAACAAAATTAGTGTACTTTTCAAATAAGAAGCCTAAATCACAGATTCATATTGTAACACATACAAATAGACCTATAGAACAGGTGGATAGTTATTGTTATTTGGGGGTGACTTTTGATTCTTTGTTGACTTTTAACACCCATATAAATAATAATATAAAAAAGGTGACCAAGAAATTAGGAGCTTTGAGACGAACTACCAAATGTTTACAAACTAAGGACAGGAAAAAAGTGGCTGAACAGCTGATTATGACAACCATGACGTATGGGGTTTTAATTCATAGAACAGTGAGTAAACATCAGTTGATTAGATTGGATAGAGTGCAACATAGAATAGCTAGATATGTTCTACAGTGTTCATATAGAACTCATCATTGTAATATGTTTATAAAACTGAATTGGCAGTCTTTAGAAATGATTTTCCAAAAAAACTGGTTAATACTGATACATAAATATAAAACACTTTACCCCGAACATTATGTTACACAAACACTTTTTTCTAAAGTTAGTAAAGGTAGGCATGAGTTATTAAGATCTGTGCATAGACATAGAGTTTGTCCCATAAGAATTCATAATAAATATGGTAATGGTTCCATTTCATGGCAGGCAGCTAAAGTATGGATTATTCTACCTCCTCCAATAAGATCTTTAGAAGACCACACAACTTTTAAAAATGAAATTTTGAAATTTTATAAAACAGAATGTAGTTGTACATGAACATGTATGGCATATTTTGTTGTGTATTTTTGTATTTTCTTTTGTATTTGTGTCTTAATGTATTGTTGGATATTTGAAATGTTGTGTATTGTGTATATTTTGTATTTATTTGAGCATTGTTATATGTTATATGTCTAGATGTAACTAAGTGAAACATAAACAGGACTATCTTGAGAACAGGATTGTATAATCCTAATGATTAGAATTTCCTGTATAAAAATAAAGTTTTCATCATCATCATCAAGCAACAAGTGAAAGCTTACAAACACCAAATATTGCCTGCATGTGGTCTTCAATTGTCAGGAGGTCTAAACCTCACTCTCAGGTTCTTGGCAATATTGTGAATGCAAGGAATCACAAACATATTGCATAAGAGTAATAAACTTGTTTATTACTGCCAAAGGATAAATCACAGTTGCCCTAAGCAGTCATTACCAATACAAACCGAAAGCCAATGCTAAACATAGAAACATAGAAACATAGACTTTGATGGCAGATAAGGACCGCTAGGACCAACTAGTCTTCCCATTTCCCTACCTACAGGATAGGCCGCAGATCCTAGTTAACCAACAGCCTATTTCTTCCTACCCCTTCCCGCAAGAATTGCCTTATGTCTGTCCCATGCATTCTTGAATTCTCCCACAGTTTTAGACCCCACAACCTCCTCAGGAAGGCTGTTCCATGCATCCACTACCCTCTCTGTGAAATAATACTTCCTCACATTGCCCTGAACCGCCCTCCTTCTATCTTTAAATTGTGTCCCTTGTTCTTGCAAGTCTCTTTTCTGAAAAATGCTACCCTCTTGGACTTTGTTGATTCCACTGAGGTACTTAAAAGTTTCTATCATGCCTCCCTCTCCCTTCTTTCCTCAAGGGTATACATATTAAGCTCTTTTAGTCTCTCTTCATACGGCTTCTCTTGCAGACCCTGCACCATTTTAGTTGCCCTCCTCTGGACTGCCTCTATCCTGTCTATGTTCTTGCGGAGATGGGGTCTCCAGAACTGGACACAGTACTCCAGATGGGGTCTCACCAACTGTCTGTACAGAGGGATAACAACTTCCTGTTTTCTGCAGCTGATGCCTCTCCCTATACATCCCAGTATACCCCCAGCCCTCCCTACTGCCTTCTCACATTGCTTGCTAACCTTAAGGTCATCTGATATGATTATCCCCAGGTCCCTTTCCTTTTTTGTTGTTGTTACTACCTCCCAACCCATTGTGTATTCTTCCCCTGGGTTCTTGTTTCCCAGGTGCATTATTTCACATTTCTTTGCATTGAATCCTAGCTGCCATACTTCTGACCATTCCTCCAACCTTGCCAAGTCCCTTTTCATCCTTTCCACGCCTCCTTGTGTATCAACTCTGTTGCAGATTTTTGTGTCATCTGCAAAAAGGCATACTTTTCCTTCCAGTCCCTCTGCAATGTCACTGATGAAGACATTAAAAAGGACTGGACCCAATACTGAACCCTGCGGTACCCCACTAGTAACCCCCTTTCTTCAGAATGGACTCCATTTACAATTACCTTCTGTGTCTTGTTGTCCAGCCAATGTTTTACGAGGCTACCACCCTGGGTCCCACTCCCAGGCTGGTTAATTGACTATTAATCTTTGTGTGGGACTGTGTCAAATGCCTTGCTAAAGTCTAGGTAGGCCATGTCCACAGCCCTCCTGGTCTACTACTTTGGTCACCCAGTCAAAGAAATCTATTAGATTTGTCTGACATGACCTTCCGCTGTGAACCCATGCTGCCTTAGGTCCTGTGCTCCACTGGCCTCTAGGTACTCGACTATTCTTTCCTTCACAAGTGACTCCATCACTTTCCTTACCGCAGAGGTCAGACTGACAGGTCTGTAGTTTCCTGCCTCTGTCTTGGACCCACTTTTGTGAAGGGGAATCACATCCGCCTTCCTCCAGTCCTCGGGTACCACACCATCCTCCCATAATTTATTAAAAAGAGTAGCCAGTGGTTTCACTAGTTCTTCCCGTAATTCTTTTAGAATTCTGGGGTGAATTCCATCAGGACCCATTGCTTTGTCCACCTTCAGTTTTAGGAGTTCTTGCAGAACCCTTTCTTCTGTGAAAGGACTGGGATTGACCCCCCTATCAAGAGTGCTTCTGTTAATTGGATTAGGCACTTCCCCCTCCTCTTTTGTGAATACTGAGCAGAAATATTCTTTCAGTATTCCTGCTTTTTCACTGTCCCCCTCTGCCCGCCCACTGTTCATTCTATTCAGCCTCACTATCCCTTCCTTTATCTTTCTACGCTCGCTGATGTATCTATAAAAGGTTTTATCCCCCTTCTTAACTGAGTTGGCTATCTTTTCCTCAGTTTGGGCCTTTGCTATTCTGACTTCCCTCCCTGCTTCCTTCTGCCTTAACTGGTACAGCTCTCTGTTCTGCTCCTTCTGTGTTTCCTTATACTTCCGGAATGCTATCTTTTTCTTCCTGAATTTCACAGCCACCTCTTTTGAGAACCATAGTGGCTTTTTCTTTTGTTTTGATTTGTTCATTTGCTTCACACAAAGGCTTGTTGCCTCTGTGATGGCAGTTTTGATAATTCCCCATTGTTGCTCCACACCTCCTTCTAGCCTGTTTGCTAGTGCTTTTCTGAGGCACTCTCCCATCTTGCCAAAGTCAGCCCTCCTAAAGTCCAGTACCCACAGTTTTGTACAGCTTGACTCTGTAGCTGAGTTTAACGTGAACCACACTGTTTGATGGTCACTTGTCCCCAGATGGCAACCCACTTCTAGATCTGAGATCCTCTCACTGCCCCCATTTGAGAGTATGAGGTCTAAGATTTCTCCCTCACAAGTGGGTTCTGAAACTAGCTGTCTAATGCCTGCCACCTGTAGGGTATCAAGAATGGCCCTGCTCTTGGATGTGGCTGCAGCAAATGTGCTCCAGTTAACATCTGGCATATTCAGGTCTCCCATCAACAGTATCTCCCCTTTCTCTGCCATTCTAAGAATGCCTTCTATCATATCCTTGTCCATTCCTTCCCCCTGACATGGGGGTCTGTACACAACCCTGTGGGATTGTGGTGCCCTTTCCAGTCTCCAAGGTGACCCACAGTGCCTCTCTCCTCCCTGTTTACTCTTTTGTTCAGTTGCTTTTATCCCTTCCTTTACATAGAGAGCTACTCCTCCCCTCTTCTCCCCTGCCTGTCTCCTGTAGGTTATGTACCCTGTTATGTTAACATCCAGTCATGGTTCTCTGTGTACCATGTTTCTGTGACTGCTACAATATCCAGGCATCCCTCTTCCATTAAGGCCATCAGCTCAGGGAGCTTGTTGCCCAGACTACGGGCATTGGTACTCATTACCCTCCATTTCCTGATGGCCTTACTCCCTTTCACCCCATCCCTGTCCTTCTTGCCTTTGTCACTTTCTCCATTTACCCCTGCCCTTCTCCCTATCGACACCTCTATGTTGGTGTTTGTCGCACTTACTACTGTGATTATTTGGGGGGGCTAGGATTTTCCTGCTCCTTTCCAGTGCCTCCCCCCTTGGCTAGTTTAAATGCTTGCCAATGAAGCATTTAAACCTATCACCTAGGATCCTGGTTCCCCTCCCGGACAGATGCAGCCCATCATGCCAGTATAGGCTTGCATCTCTCCAGGTGGACCCCCAGTCCCCAATGAAGCCAAATCCCTGAGCTCCACACCAGTTTTTCAACCACTGATTGAATCCCATGGTGCGGAACACCCTAGCCTCTCTTATGCCATAGATGGGTAGCACCTCCGAGAAGGTTACCGTGCATGCTACTTGACTAAGGCCCCTCCCCAATTCCACAAACTCTTCCTGCACTTCTCTAATCCCTTTCTTAGCCAGGTCATTTGTCCCTAGGTGGACAATGACATCCAGCTCCTTCCCCTGTGCAGCTGCTCCGGCAATCCTGAGGATTTGCTTCCCGTCCCTGCAAGCCATGGCGCCAGGCAGGCACCTTACCTCCCTCTCCCCTTCCTCCCCCAATTCTACCTTCCTAACAATGGAGTCCCCCACCAGGAGTTGTTTCCTTCCCCTGCAGGGTCCCCTGCCACCCTCCTGTGGGTCTCCTTTGTGGAGGTTTCCAGCATCCTCATTGGTCTCCACTGTGGGTGCCTCCATAGAGGAACCACACTTTGCCAGAATGGCATAGGAATTGTGGAGAGGTACAGTGGGAGGGATGTGCCTCTTTTCCACCACCCTCACCCTCCCTGAGCCCACTGTGGTCCAACTGCTCCTCTTTCTTGGCAACCTCTGAGGCAACGGCAGTGGCACTTGTGGTCCCTGGATGGAAGAGGAGGTCCCACAAATCCTGGTCAACTCAGCCTGGAGATGAGCAACCTCCTCCCTCAGCCCAGAGAGGTTGCCTGCAGATGGGACAACACCGCATCCTCCAGAACATCTCCCGGAAGACTGCTGCTCCACAGCCACTGCACTGCACCACTCCAATCATGTCTTATTTCTGGCCCCTTAACTGTTTGAAATCCTTACTCTTTCCTCTGCTTTTTTTTCTCTCTCTCCTTATTTTCTGCCTGTGTGCCCTTTAAGCTCCTGATTGTCCTGTTCTGAGACAAAAATATCCTATATTTCGCAGTAGACCACTTACTTGCTCAGAGGCAGACCTCCAGCAGCTAGAGGGGACCAGAGAGCTACTCTTGCCCTTCTAGGATGGTGGGTCCTTGGTGGTTCTGTGATCACTCACTTCCTGCCCCTAAACAGGAAGTTCCTGTTGTCAGTCAAATTCAGTGCCTATAAAAATAGAACTAGCTTTGGGTGGGGAAGGAGGGAAATATAGTCACAGCAGAGAAGTCCAGTCACACAGCAGTCCTTTCTCCTGGTGTCTTCTCCCAAGCTATTAGCAGAAACTTTCTAAGGCAGTCTAAATGTAGCTTCCTTCTAGCTAAGCCACTCCCCCTACTTACCAGATCTTTCTACAAGTAATTTAAACCTTACAGCAGTTAAGTCCTTTCAGTCACCTGAGATTTACACCTAGATAACTCTTCAGATACCCATTCAGTTCAGTTAACCCAAACACACACTTTTTTTTTGTATGTTAGTTTTTTTACCCTAAATTAAAGGTCAAATACAAAAGTTCTTCTACTTTAGTCCCAGCAGAGAAGTTCAGTCACACAGCAGTCCTTTCTCCTGGTGTCTTCTGCCAAGCTTCTGCTAAGCGTTCCCTATACCTCGAGGTTTCTTTGTGTCTCTTGGGGTCTCCGAGGTATTAGACTCAGTGTTTCACATTATATACCTATGATAATTACTATGGTTATTGTAAGATATAAACATTTCTAGTTACAGAGATGAGCCCTATTGGCTAAATTAGAGGTGGCTCCATGGTCCAAGATAACATTATAAAATTTTGTAGTAGTCATCAGTTTGTAAAACAAAAGAGTACATTATACAGAGTCTTACATAATTCAGTGTAGTAGTACAAATCACCAAAAGGTGGCAATGCTGACTTATATGTCATAATCATTCCAAGGACACAGATGTCCTAACATCTTATGAGTAAGAAATACACAGAAAATACATAGGAAAAATATATGTATTAGCAAGCAAAGTGTATTACAATAATATGCATACTTATCCTGACATCTACTCTTATATGGTAGATGGCCTTAGCCTTGTATGTTAGTATAACATATGTCTAAGCATTAGCTCTCTACGGTGTACCTCTGGGGGTACTGATCAGGGTGCAGGAACCTCATGTAACACTTTCTTAGAGTGTGACAGTCTTGACCCAGCAGGTATGCTTTGTGATCCTGTGCCAGGGAGCTGAGTTCAGAGGTGAGTTCAGTGACCCAGCTGGATGGGTTGAAGATGGGGAGATGGTGCTGTTATATGACACCCCCCAGCCAGGAAATGAAAGGTGCAGGACTGTCCACAAGGGCCTGCAGGGTACCATATAGTGAAGACAACTGTCCTCTTGGCATAGGGCCCTGCATTTCTCCACCTGTGGGTGGCAGAAGGCCCTGTGCATTGGCTGACAGATGCACTCTTTTACCCTGCAGCAATGTGGAAGTGCAGGGCTCTGCAGCCCATGAGACAGCCCCATAGGTTCTTCACATCCGTTGCTGCATGGAAGTGCAGAGCTTGCAAGGGCCCTGCACTTCTGTAGGTGGATGGAGTGTTTCCTTGGTGCAGGACATCTGCATCTGTTCATGCAAGTTCTGAAGGGACCTGCGTGAATGAGGATAAGATTCGACTATCTCAAAAAGAAAGGAAATTCTTTGCAAAAATCTTTGTTAATGTATCAGGTGGGGTAACTTAATGCCACAAAAGTAGGGAAATGCTGCATTATGGTTTCCAACTCTAACTTCACACCCCCACCACACAAGCAACAAAAGGAAAAAAGTTAGGGTTTTGGGTCTCCACAGTCTTCACAAATCAGTGGTGGAGTCTTTCTAGGGGTTGTCTGCCTAATGCCCACTCTGTTCCCTTAATAAACAATGTCCCACATTATCCCCTCTCTTCAGGCCATGCATAAAGAAAACTACAACAAACTGTGTTGGCAACATGTGACAAGACAGACTTCTCTGCTTTTGAAGAGTGTATCACTATGAGGCATTGGCTTGTAGCTGATCCTTGTGCTTTGGACTAGAGGCTGTGGGCTGGGGAAGGGGGAGCATTAGGATTGACATCCACAAGGAAGACCTCACCACTGATTCACCAAGACTCCAGAGATGCAAAACCCTAATATTTTTGTTCCTTTTGCTGCTTGGAGGTGGGGGGTGGGGAGTTAGGGTTGGAAACCCTAACACCATATTTTTCTACTTTTGTGGTATTAAGTTACCCTAACTAGTGCATTAACAAAATTTTTTGTGAAAAGAATATATATATATATATATATATATATATATATGTATATATGTGTGTATATGTGTGTATGTATATATATATATATATATATATATATATGTGTGTGTGTGTATGTATATGGGTGTGGCAGTGCCCTATGGTTAAAACTGAGTAGGGTGTTCAATTATTAAATCCCTTACTTTGCACCTTAATAGCTTTGGCAGCATTTGACGAAATCAGCTGAAATTTTGAATGTGTTGTCTAAGAGGTAAAATCTAAATCTGTGGAGTTTTGTGATTGCTGCTTGTGCAGTTTTTGAGATCTGCATGTATCATGTTTCTGTATTTTTTTCCTATACCTATTATGGATTTTTTTTGCTCTCACCCACAGTCTACACAGAATATAATTTTTTCCCAAAACTTTTAGGGTACAGGCATGATGTTCTAAGGTAGTGCCTTTGACAGGTTTTGTGAAAATATATTAAAGAACTAGTGGAGCCAAAACAGGCAGAGAGGAAAATAATACACATTTTAAGCAGTAGTCAGTTGTAACTTTTTATTTCTGAAGTACTTTTCTTTTTCGTTTTGCTCATCAGAAAGTATTCTGTGTGATAATATTGTGCTGGATGTGTAGAACAGCTCTTAGCCTAGCAGCTGTCATGTTTACCTCTGCTGCTCCACACTACATCATCAGCATTATGATCTCACTGACATTGACATCACAGGTGAATGATCTGGCAGTCACTCACTTGCTGTTCCTAAATAGTAGTGGTGTTACAGCCAGTGGGATCATAATGCTGCTGATGTAGTGTGGGGCAGTAGAGCAAGATATGTCGGCTGCTAGGCTAAGAACTGTTCCACACATCACACCTACTAACATCAGGCAAACAATCTTTTAATTAAACAAAGGGGAAATAAAAAGTACTCAGATATAAAAGGTAATGGTTGGCTGTTTTTAAAATCGAATATTAGTTATAAGCAGTACACTAGCTCTTTAAATGATACTAGAGTTATTGGCTTTAAAGTTTTGTGTTTTTTTGATTCTGAGCATGCTCAGTAGGGTTCTTGGGATAAAGATTTGATACAATGCCAAACATTCTGTGTTCTCACCACTTGCTTCTCACAGCACTAAACTTTTTTTGTACTATGACAGCCACCATCTTGTTTCTTTTCTCCTTGAACTAATAAGCATGAAAAATACATAAAAATGGCATCATTTTAAGTAACAAACATGAGAACCTAGCTAAACAGGACATGTTTAGCTAGAGTCTGATGTTTGTTTCTTAAATTAATGGGTTAAATACTTCAAAATCCTGGGTGCCAGCATAGTGAGAGGAACTGCTGACCCATGTTTTCTATATGATAACAGCAGGATTTTCTTGAGTTCTGCAGATGCAGCTGGAACTTGTGCTGTGGGCTGCTCAGTGAGCAGTAAGCCACTATTTTCCTGGTGTCTAGTGGCACCCCCTCACATTGCCATTGCCTTCTTTATGTGATATTTCCTTGGTGTGTAGTACTGACCACCACCCTCCAATTGCCGTCCCCTTGTGTTTGTTTTGTTTCCCTGGTGTCTGGTGGCATCCACACCTACCAATTGCTGTCCCCTTATGTATATCATGTTTCCCTGGTGTCTGGTGACATCCACACCTACCAATTGCTGCCCCCTTACAGTATGTATATCATGTTTCCCTGGTATCTAGTGACACCCCCACCCACTGATCACCATCCCTGCATTAATGCAGGAAATGTCAGCTGTAATAATGAAAACCATCCCTCTGTTTTTTTTAAACCTATAAAAAAGAAAACAGTCTCTTGCCAATCTGACCTCATCACCCTGACCTACAGCTCAGCACTCGCCACCCGACACCTCACTACATCCCTCACACACACCCTCTCTCACCTGAACAATTCCAATGGTGTAGATCCACTCTGCAATTAAGACACATTTTGATGCTGGAACTGGTGACTGCTATATAAGGTATGTGCAGTTCAAAGTATTTCAATAGGGTTTTGAACTTTGATTTATGACTTTTTTTTTGTACATTTTAACCCCAAATTTTCAACATGGACTTTTTTGGGAGCCATCCTCATGATCAACGGTGGTGTAATTATGCTACTTTGGCCTTAAAGGTGATTTGGCAGTCATTTGTTAAAATCACCTTTCACGTGGGTTTTAAAAATTTTCACCTCTATTGTTTATGAGGTGGGGTCACAAGAAGGCCTATGTTGAAAATTTGGGATATAATTATGTAAAAATGGTAAAGCTATTAGCATACATTAATATTTGTCTATGCTCCCTCATAACTGCAAAAGTTTTAAATATTTTGAACCCAGATTTTCAACATAGCCATTTTTCACACCACTTCAGGAACATGATAGTGGTCATTTTTCAAATACTGGCCAAAATATGTTTTCACACCTGTGGTGTGGAATGACATTTTGGTGACACGTAATCACATTTTGGCAGTAATTTGAACATTTTTACCTACCGAGTTCATGAGGTGGGGTAACAAAAATGCTATGCTGAAATTTTAGCGTACAAATATGGTAAAATGCCCAGGTTATGATTGAATGTTGCAGTATTTCAACGTTCACTCATAGCTTCACTAATTTTCAATATTTTGACTCCAAAATTTCAACATAGCTATTTTTCCACACCACTTCATAAATGAGACAGATGTTATTTTTTAAACGATAATGGGACATCTTTCTTCTCTTCTGGGACCAGATATTCAAAACTTTACACTGAATACAAACCATCTGCACAGGTTTCAAGCCATTTGCACTGGGTTGCAATATTCAAAAGACCAAATAGCACCAGAGCAACAGTGTAGCACCAGCACTAAAAGATAGTGTATGCATTGTGGACAGTGAGCGACGGGGACAAAAATACAGGTGCAATGGTATATTCAGTACCTTTGAGCTGTGCAACGTATCTTAGTGTGACACACAGCGCAATGCAAGTTAACGCCCAGAAAAAGGTAGTCTTAACTCTGGGCAAAACAAAGATGGGGGTGTGGACACAGCAGCAACAGGCAGGAAGGTTGTATGCAACAACAGCATCATGGTTCACGGGATGATTGCAGTCATTGAGGAAGCAGAGAGGGCAGAAGCCCACCCAGGGCCACTCTGTATGCAAAGAAACAGATATGCTACAGTACGAAAAGATGGTACTGGCCATGAGTCCTAGCACGGTACCATGGCAGTGCCCATGATGCCTTCATCTGGCACCAGTCCCAACCCTGCCAGGCATTTGAGGGTGCCCTAGTACCCAGTGGACACCTTGCCAGTGAGTCCATGCAGCACATACATTCAATCACCCCTTAGGGGGTAGACCAACACAATCCAGCACACATATGCTGCACTGAGGGGGGGAGGGAGGATATTGAGGGATGGGTGTACAGATGCTCAGGATGCCCTACATAGTAAATGCTACCACATGGCTGGAATCATCCACACAATGAACATGTTTTAGTGACTGGAATGCCCTTGACATCATTGGACTGTATGATGGTATGTGTGTGGCCCCTCCCTGGGTGCATACCACACACCTGTACATACACCTCATCACACACGGCCAGCCATGTGTGTGGGTTACTGTGAGAATTCCATGCCACTGGTACAGTGTATGTGGGTCCCAGGATGGTATGACAGTGTTGTCCACTGTCAGAACACACCTGCCAGCTGGGCCTGTCAGTGTGTGGATAGCAGCATTCAATGTTACCTGACACACAGTATGCATTGATGCATCCCTCACAATACTGGCTACCCATGGCCTTGCAGCATACAATACACGCTGTAGCAGAAACAACAATATGTCTATGGCATTCAGCACAACCTCTCATGGTGCTTTTCCCCTGGGGCACAATAGTCTGTGCTGCTGTGTACAAATCCAGCCTGCAGTAACCAACTTAAAGTTCCAGTCTGCTCTGAAGATGGTGCTGTGTGCATCCTGAAATAACCCAGGCAATCTACACATGGAAATGTATGCAAATCAGGCCATAATGACATCCTAATATGGCTGTTTGCCCTCAGAATGCCTAAGTAGGCTCATTTACATATACATTTTGAATGTGGAAAAGTTTTGCCCTGGACAGATGTGTTTGCCATGGGTAAATGTGTTTGCGCTGGGCAAACATGTCTGAACCTTAGCTTGGCTCTACAGTATTTTGCCTGCACTGTTGTTTGCAGTTGTTATGCACCACTTCTGTGCTAGCACCCTCAGTGCCCATGTAGTTCACCTTTGCCTGACTCCACTTCTGTGCCCACTGGGCTGCTGCAGCTGTTTGCACTGCCCAGTTGCTATAATCAGAGCTGTCTTCTTTGCTGGGCTGTCTTTGTACTGCACTCACAGGCATGTTTGCCCAACTTCTGTTGCCTACAATATTCAGCAGTGTTTGCCTCTGGATTATTCCTTTGAATATTGTGTGCAATTGGCTGTGAGCTAAATTTTCCCACTGGGCCATTCAAAATTTGCCCACGGGCAGAGTTTTGAATATTGAATCCATGGTGTGAAATGACATTTCAGCCAACATACTATAAATGCTACATGTCATGTTTTTAAGAACAGTCATAAAATTGAGTACTGTGTCCAGTTTTGGAGGCCACATCTCAGGAAGGACATAGACAGGATGGAGGCCATCCAGAGGATGGCTACCAAGATGATACAGGGTCTACATCAAATGTCCAATGAGGAGAGGCTAAAGGAATTAAACATGTACACCTAGGAGGAGAGGAGAGAGAAAGGGAATATGATTGAGACCTTTAAATACCTCACGGGGTTCATTAAGGTACAAGCAGGAGGTATTTTTCCCAAGGAAATGGTGCTCCAGAACAAGAGGCCAAGATATGAAGCTGGAGGGGGGTAGGTGTAAGAGAGAGATGTGAGGAAATACTTCTTCACAGAAAGGGTGGTGGATGCCTGGAATGGTCTTCCACAGGAGGTTATGGGGGCAAAAATGTGGTAGGATTCAAAAAAGCCTGGGATAAGCATAAGAAAGTCATGAGGGATTGGTAAGGGGGTAACAGAGAAAATGCATAAACCTGGAGGGGTCTACAGTGTAAGCAATGCAACAAAAACAGACAGACTGAATGGGTGATGTGGCCCTTATCAGATGTCATTTCATTTTCATTTTAATTTTTTATACTGGAAGATATGTGAGCAAAACTGCCCATTTTTGCAAGCATCCAGTTGACAAACAAAAACTAAGGAATGGTTTAACAATGGTGAGATCACAAATAACAATAGGTAGCTACATTGATAAAATTCAAAGTGAGGATAAACATAGAAACATAGACTTTGACAGGAGATAAGGACCGCTTGGCCCACCTAGTCTGCCCATTTCCCTACCTAGAGGATAAGCTGCAGATCCTATTTAACCAACAGCCTATTTCTTCCTACCACCCCACAAAAATTGCCATATGACTGTCCCATGCATTCTTGAATTCTCCCACAGTTTTAGACCCCACAACCTTCTCAGGAAGGCTGTTCCATCCGTCCACCACCCTCTCTGTGAAAAAATACTTCCTCACATTGCCCCTGAGCTGTCCCCCCTCTTTCTTCAAATTGTGTCCCCTTGTTCTTGCACATCTCTTTTTCTGAAAGATGCTACCCTCTTGGACTTTGTTGATTCCACTGAGGTTCTTAAAAGTTTCTATCATGTCCCCCCTCTCTCTCCTTTCCTCAAGAGTATACATATTAAGCTCCTTTAGCCTATCCTCATATGGCTTCTCTTGCAGACCCTGCACCATTTTAGTTGCCCTCTTCTGAACTGCCACCATCCTGTCTATGTCCTTGTAGAGATGGGGTCTCCAGAACTGGACGCAGTACTCCTGATGGGGTCTCACCAACTGTCTGTACAGGGGGATTACAACTTCCTGTTTTCTGCTGGTGATGCCTGTCCCTATACATCCCAGTATCCCCCCAGCCCTCCCTAACACCTTCTCACATTGCTTGCCAACCTTAAGGTCATCTGATATGATTACCCCCAGCTCCCTTTCCATTTTTGTTGTTATTACTACCTCCCCCACATTGTGTAATCTTCCCCTGGGTTTTTGTTTCCCAGGTGCATTACTTTGCACTTCTTTGCATTGAATCCAAGCTGCCATACTTCTGACCATTCCTCCAACCTTGCCAAGTACCTTCTCATCCTTTCCATGCCTCCTTGTGTATCAACCCTGTTGCAGATCTTTGTGTCATCTGCAAAGAGGCATACTTTTCCTTCCAGTCCCTCTGCAATGTCACTTACAAAGACATTAAAAGGGACTGGACCCAGTACTGAACCCTGCGGTACCCCACTAGTAACCCCTCTTTCTTCAGAGTAGACTCCATTTACAATTACCTTCTGTGTCCTGTTGTTCAGCCAATGTTTTACCCAGGCTTCCACCCTGGGACCCACTCCAAGGCTGGTTAATTTGACTACTAATCTTTTGTGTGGGACTGTGTCAAATGCCTTGCTAAAGTCTAGGTAGGCCATGTCCACAGCCCCTCCCTGGTCTACTACTTTGGTCACCCAGTCAAAGAAATCCATTAGATTCGTCTGACATGACCTTCCCACTGTGAACCCATGCTGCCTTGGGTCCTGTGCCTCACTGGCCTCTAGGTACTGAGCAATTCTTTCCTTCAGAAGTGATTCCATCACTTTCCCTACCATTGAGGTCAAACTGACAGGTCTGTAGTTTCCTGCCTCTGTCTTGCTCCCACTTTTGTGAAGGGGACTTACATCAGCCTTCTTCCAGTCCTCAGGTACCACACCATCCTCCCATGATTTGTTATAAAGGGTAGTCAGTGGTGTCACTAGTTCTCTGCTTAATTCTTTTAGAATTTTGGGGTGAATTCCATCTGGCCCCATTGCTTTGTCCACCTTCAATAAAAGGAGAGAAGGAAAAGCATCATGTACAGAAACAGACAGACTCCTCAAGGAGGTAAAGTTTGAGGTTGTTTTTGAAGGCTCCGAGAGAGGGACAGAGAACAAGAGAGGAAGGGAGGGTGTTAAAGAGTCTGGAACCCCTAGAGGACAAGGAGTGCTGTTTGAGGGTTGTGGTAGAATGGAAGGAGGGAATAGGGGTTGGAGGGGATCCAGTGGTGCAGGCCTTGGCCTGCCACTAGAAGCAGGAAGTGATGCTGTTGGGGAGCAGCCCTTGGAGAACTTTATAGAAGAAGGTCAGGATTTTGAAGTTGATTCTATCTTCGAGGGATAGCCAGTTTGCAGCCTTTAGAGGTGGCAGTAATGAGTACTCCTGGGAAGTCCTGTGACCATCTTGATGATGCTATGGTACATGGTTTTTTGACTATTGAGGATCTTAAGGGATGTTGCGGAGGAGTAGATAATAGAGCCATAGTCATGAAGGGAAAGGAAGAAACAGTTAGCTACAAGTGCTCAAGTTTCAGGGATGAGAAACTGATTTATTCTGTATAACATTTTGAGCCTGTGGTGAATTTTCTAGGTATGTTGAGTGATGTGGTATTTGTAGGAGAGGTGGCAGTCAAGGTAGATTCCGAGGTAGAAACAGGAATCACAAAAATCTCCTAAATAGGAGGGTTGGGGGCTCAAAATGTTATAAAAATGCAGGGTGGTGCACCAATACCTCGAAGCTGAAAAGTCATACAAACAAAGAAATTCAGCAAATCTGAACATATGAGGTCAGCACTCAAAGTACAAGATAAATATCTTCAGATAAATCTTTAATGAAAAACCACATATCAAACATAGTAAAAAAGGCTCACCACCTTGGAGACAGGCTTGATGTTAAAGCCATCACTGCGTAAAAAAGCACAATTAAAGTCGGGTTTAGAATAAACAGCTGGTCGGTGTCTCATGGTGCCATTAAGTACTTGTTGCTCCCAAAGTGGTTTGTGGATGACCAATATACTACCCAAAAGGGACAAGACAATAGAGAAGCAGCAACAATACTATAAAGAAAGCTGAAAAAGTAAGTGTAAATCACTAAATATACTGAACCCGCTTGTGCACACCGTGAGATGAGCACTGCTCACCTCAAAACTTCCTGGAAGGACGCTTACGTATAGACCATGGATTAGGTATCATCACAGAGTGCTTCCAATTAGGAGGGAGCTGTTTAAAAATACCGTTCTTAAAGTGATCCAGCCATTTAAAATTTATAACAGCCTACGAACATTTACTCAATTATTAGTACACAACAGACTGCTCATATACCATATTTTACACATCAATACATATAGGGAAACCCCTTCAAGAACTTAATAGCAGCACAATTTAATATACAAATTATCAGAAATAGGGTAAAAGATAAAGGGGGGGGAGGAGACAGAGCTGACAAGTCTAATCTCCCATAATAGAAAATAATAATATGTTAGCAAATTGTTGGAGACAGAGACGGGAAGTTGTATCTCCATGGAGACAGAGCCGGCAAGTCTAATCTCCAGCATAAATCAAATTAAAGCAAGCTAGTATCTTCCAATGTAACAGTGTAGCAGAAGGTCTTCATTTAGTCCCTTAGGAGCCATGCTGTTTAATTTGTGGATCCAGAATGCTTCCCATTGTAACAGAAGGAGACTAAGATCTCCACCTCTCAAACCTAGTTCCACTTTTTCAATCCCAACAAACCTTAATGATGTTGGTGAGCCATGTTGTGCAGTTATATAATGTCTCACCATAGCATAATCTCAATTATCATTCCTTATAGCACTTTTGTGTTCACCCATCCGATTTTTTAAAGCCCTCTTAGTTTGTCCCACGTAACTCATACTGCATGGACAGAGAAATAAGTAGATCACACCCACAGTACTATAATTTATAAAAGTGTTTATCATATACTTCTTCCCATATCTTGGATGGCAGAAACTCTTTAAATCAAAAGTGTTAGAGCAATGTCTGCAATGCCCACATCTATAAATTCCTTTAGGTATCAGAGGTAACCAGTTTCTCGACTGTTCTCTTTGTACTGGTATAAAAGCATGCACCAATTTATCTCTTAGGTTTCTGCCTCATTTGCAAGTCACTCTGGGGGGTAATGTAGTTATTTCTGCAAAGTTTGTATCGGATTGAATTACAGTCCAATGTTTCCTAATAATTTTGGCAATTTTGGGTGCCATCTGGTTATATTCTGTAATAAAGGAAATCTCGGCTCCCTTGGATACTTTTTTCTGTGATTTAAGAAGTATCTCCCTTTCTATCTCATCAGCTTCTGTGACTGAATTTAAAAGCACATCTGGCTCATAACCTCTCTGTAGAAATCACTCAGTCAATTCTTGTTTAGCAGTTTTAAACTGAATATCAGAAGAACAAATCCACCTTGCCCTTATATATTGTCCTTTGGGAATGTTCTTAATCACTTGGTCAGGATGGCAGCTATCCCATCGTAATAGTGTATTCCTCGAAAGGGGCTTCTATAAAGTCCTGTTTGTAAACTGTTATCCCTTTTAATATCTGAATATCCAAAAAAGGCAGCATTTTAAGATTTTTCTCATAGGTGAATTTCAAACTTTCCTTGGTGTTGTTCAAATATTCTATAAAAAGATCTAATTCATTTTCATTGCCAGATCAAATTAACCAGCAGTCACCACTGTATCTTTTCCAGACTTTCACTTTTTGGAAGAATGGATTATTCTTTTGATGGAAGATGTATTCTTCTTCCCACATTCCCATATATAGCTTTGCAAGACTCGGGGCAAAAGTTGTCCCAATTGCTGTTCCTTTATGTTGAACATAAAATGATCCGAGTTATTTTCAAGAACAAACCTTGCCATAGCCAAAATGTACTCAGTTGAAGGTTTTATCATGGGATATATTAGAGTATAAACTTTCTACGTCTATGGTCACCAACCAGTCTGTTTTTCTACATTAATGTCCTTTAGAATTACTAAGGTTTTTTTCTGTATCTTTTAAATAAGACTCCAAAAAAAGGTACCATCTTCTGTATAAAAAAGTCCACAAATTTAGACATCTTCTCTGTTACTTACCCAATTGCTGATACTATGGGCCTATTCGGGATTGGCTCAGTTTGTTTGCGTATTTTAGGTAAAAGATACAGCACTGGTATCCTTGGGTGTGGAACATGTAAATAATCAGCTTCCCTTTTGGTAATTTGTCCACTCTGTTCACCCATTAATATTAGCTCATCTGCTTTCTTCCTTATGCTTTCTGTAGGATTACCCAGAAGTTTCATGGTAAAAAGCTATGATTTTGACCTGTCTATATAGCTTTCTCTTAGATATCTTCCTTTATACTACTACATCGTTTCCTCTTTCAGTTTCAGCTATTATAATTCTTGTATGTGCGAATTTTCATAACTTTTTAGTTATAGCCTTGTATTGGCCTTTTATATTTATTTTACAGACCTGTAATCTACTTTTTCTCCTACAAAATAATCCAGTAATAAGCATTTATTGTGGCCTGATCAGACAAGATGCTAAAAATGTGATTAATAAAAATAAATATATAAGGCCAGTACAGAACATAACTAAAAAGGAGAGGATTGTCTTGAAAGAATTACAAACTATGCCAGGAATTGTAGTGAAGCAACCTGACAAAAGAGGAGCAGTGGTAGTATGGGGTAAAGAAGATTATCTGATGGAAACATGTAGACAGGTCAACAATGGCAGCTTTTACTATAAACTTTTGGGTGATTCTTCAGAAAGCATAAGGAAGAAAGCAGATGAACTAATATTAATGGGTGAACAGAGTGGACAAATTACCAAAAGGGAAGCTGATTATTTACGTGTTCCACACCCAAGGATACCAGTGCTGTATCCTTTACCTAAAATACACAAACAAACTGAGCCAGTCCCAGGTAGGCCCATAGTATCAGCAATTAGGTCAGTAAAGGAGAAGATATCTAAATTTGTGGACTTTTTTATACAAAAGATGGTACCTTCTTTGGAGTCTGATTTAAAAGATACAAAAGAAACCTTAGTAATTTTAAAGGATATTAATGTAGAAAAAACAGACTGGTTGGTGACCATAGATGTGGAAAGTTTATACTCTAATATACCCCCATGAGGGGGGTCTAACAGCCTTAGAGAAAAGTCTACAGAAAAGAGGAAATATAAAACCTTCAACTGAGTACATTTTGGCTATGGCAAGATTTGTTCTTGAAAATAGCTATTTCTGGTTTGAATGATTGTTTTATGTTCAACATAAAGGAACAGCACTGGGGACAACTTTTGCTCCAAGTCTTGCAAATCTATATATGGGAATGTAGGAAGAAGGAATACATCTTTCAACAACAGGATAATCCATTCTTACAAAAAGTGAAAGTCTGGAAAAGATACATTGACAATTGTTGGTTAATTTAGTCTGGCAATGAAAATGAATTAGATCTTTTTATAGAATATTTGAACAACACCAACAAAAATTTGAAATTCACCTATGAGAAAAATCTTGAAATACTGCCTTTTTTGGATATTCAAATATTAAAAAGGATAACAGTTTACAAATAGGCCTTTATAGAAAGCCCCTTTTGAGGAATACACTCTTACGACGGGATAGCTGCCATCCTGACCAAGTGATTAAGAACATTCCCAAAAGACAATATATAAGGGCAAGGCAGATTTGTTCTTCTGATATTCAGTTTAAGACTGCTAAACAAGAATTGACTGTGTGATTTCTACAGAGAGGTTATGAGCCAGACTTACTTTTAAATTCAGTCACAGAAGTTGATGAGATGGAAAGGGAGACTCTTCTTAAATCACAGAAAAACGTATCCAAGGGGGCCGAGTTTTCCTTTATTACAGAATATAACCAGATGGCACCCACAATTGGCAAAATTATTAGGAAACATTGGCCTGTAATTCAATCTGATGCAAACTTTGCAGAAATAATTACATTACCTCACCAGAGTGACTTACAAATGAGGCAGAAACCTAAGAGATAAATTGATGCATGCTTTTATACCTGTACAAAGAGAACAGTCGAGAAACTGGTTACCTCTGATACCTAAAGGAAATTATAGATGTGGGCATTGCAGGCTTTGCTCTAACACTTTTGATACAAAGAGTTTCTGCCATCCAAGATCTGGGAAGAAGTATGTGATAAATACTTTTATAAATTGTAGTACTGTGGGTGTGATCTACTTACTTCTCTGTTCATGCAGTATGAGTTACGTGGGACAAACTAACAAGGCTTTAAAAAAATCAGGTGAACACAAAGGTGCTATAAGGAATGATAATTGTGATTATGCTATGGTGAGACATATAACGGTGCAACATGGCTCACCAGCATCATTAAGGTTTGTTGGGATTGAAGAAGTGGAACTAGGTTTGAGAGGTGGAGATCTTAATCTCCTTCTCTTACAACAGGAAGCATTCTGGATCCACAAATTAGACAGCATGGTTCTTAGGGGACTAAATGAAGACCTTCCACTACATTGTTACGTTGGAAGATAATAACTTGCTTTAGTTTGATTTATGTTGGAGATTAGACTTGCTGGCTCTGTCTCCATGGAGATATGACTTTCCAGCTCTGTCTCCAACGATTTGCTAATATACTATTATTTTCTATTATGGGAGATTAGACTTGTCGGCTCTGTCTCCCATGGACAGCATGACTTGCTGGCTCTGCCTCTTCCCCCCTTTCCTTTGTCTTTTACCCTATCTCTGATAATTTGTATATTAAATTGTGCTGCTATTGAGTTCTTGAAGGGGTTTTCCCTATATGTATTGATGTGTAAAATATGGTATATGAGCAGTCTGTTGTGTACTAATAATTGAGTAAATGTTAGTGGGCTGTTATAAATTTTAAATGGCTGTAGCACTTTAAGAATGGTGTTTTTAAACAGCACTCTCCTGGTTGGAAGCATGCTCTGATGATGACCTAATCCATGGTCAATACATAAGCGTCCTTCCAGGAAGTTTTGAGGTGAGCAGCGCTCCTCTCACGGTGTGCACAAACGGGTTCAGTATATTTAGTATTTTACGCCTACTTTTTCAGCTTTCTTTATAGTGTTGTTGCTACTTCTCTGTTGCCTCGTCCCTTTGGGTAGTATATTGGTCATTCACAGACTGCCTTGGGAGCAACGAGTACTTAACAGCACCACTAGATGCCGACAAGCTGTTTACTCTAAACCCGAGTTTAATTGTGCTTTTTTTCACCGTAATGGCTTTAACATCGAGCCTGTCTCCAAGGTGGTGAGCCTTTTTTACTATGTTTGATATGTGGTTTTTCATTAAAGATTTATCTGAAGATATTTATCTTATACTTTGAGTGCTGACCTCATGTGTTCAGATTTGCTGAATTTCCTTATTTGTAGATTCTGAGGTCCTTAAAGTAATTGACACTCTCTATACAGTTACCATTGTTAACTGTAAGTGTGAAATCAAAGTTGTTGGCTTTCCTGGAGCCACAGAAAACCATAGATTTTGTTTTCTTGGCATTAAGAACCAGAACATGGGTGGGGAACCAGGACTGCAGCTTGCTAAAGTCATGCTGTAATTTGTTAAGGAGAGTTGTGGGCCACCTGTCTTTACAGAAGAGAGCTATATCATCAGTGTAAAGGATTAGTTTGATATGTGTGCAGATAGAGGGAAGGGAATTGATTGTGAGGGAGAAAACAGGGGTCCCAGAATGGAGCTCTGGGGACGCCGTATTTAATGAGATGGACATCCGGGTACTGACTTTCAATTATTGTGGAGTGGGTTCTTGCACATCAGCTTCTATGTTTCTATTGGGTTAAAAAAAAAAAGCATTTGTCAATGCCAAAAGTTCACTGTTGGTATTGCTGTTATACATGCCTCCCATACTTTTCTGTGTATATTCCTCTGCCTTGCAATTTAAGGAATCATTCTCAGCACTAATTTCTTATATTCTTCCAGCACTGGTTCACTTCATTAGAAAAATAAGCATTTGCCAATGCCAAATATTTGCTTGCTGGTATTGGCATTGGTAGTGCAGGAGTTAGAGAGATGCACAATAGGAATTGCAGTGAAGTATTGAAGCAATGCTAACCTCTACCCCCACCCTGCAGAGACTGATAGGCATTAAGGGTGTGCCTTTGGGTTGTTGGCCATAACACTCATGGCATTTCACCTCACCCTACCCTGTAGACACTGACAGGTGTCGCAGTGTGCCTTGAGGTCATCAGCCCTTATGCTCACCCCATTCCATAAGGAAATAAGCTGAGATGGGTGCAGTATAGGAGAATGGGGTGAATGTTAGGGCCAAAGATCCCAAGGCACACCTTGGTGCCTGTCAGTGGCTGCAGGGTGGGATGGGGGTGGAATGGGGTGAGTATAATGGCCGGTGACCCCAAGTCACACCCCGACACCTGTCAGTCTGTACAAAGTGAGCATTATGGTTGGAAATCCTAATGCCCTGGGTGTTTGTTGGTATTTTTGCTCCAAATTTTCAACATGGGCTTTTTGGGACTCCACCTCAGGAACAGTGGCAGTATTATTTTGTTACTCAGTCCCAAAAGGTGATTTCACATAGCAAGTTTGCCATTCAGTGCCACAGGTGTGAAAACACATTTCAGTCAGGATGCGAAAAATGACAGCAGTAGTGTTCATGAGGAGGTGTGAAGAAATGGCAATGTTGAAAATCTGGAGTGAAAATATGAAAAAGTGGTGAAGTTATGAGTGTGCTTAGAAACTGCAATGCACACTCATAATGCAGTCATTTATTGGAGTGTTTTCACCAAATTTTCATCATGGCCTTTTTGGGACCTCCCCTCATGAACAGTGGCACTGGGATTTCATTAATCTGTCCCAAAAGTTGATTTCACACAGCAACCATGTCATTCTGCACCACAAGTGCAAAAATACATTTTGGGAAGGATGCAAAAAATGACAGCTGTACTGTTCATAAGAGGGTGTGAAAAAATGGCAATGTTGGAAATTTGGAGCGAAAATATTAAAAATTGATGAAGTTACGAGAGTGTGTAGAAACTGAGCAATGGGTGCTCATAATGCAGCCATTTTCTGGAGTTTTTTCACTAAATTTGCAACAGGGGCTTTTTGGGACCCCACCTCATGAACAGTGGCACTGTCATTTCATTAATTGGTCCTGAAAGGTGATTTCGTGCAGCGGCAGTGGAATCACCCTTCGGGACCGGGAAACGAAATGACAGTGACAATGTTCAAGAGGTGGGGTGCTAAGAACCTCATGTTGAAAAATTTGGGACCAAAACTCCAAAAATTGGCTGAGATTTCAACCTAAGTTGAACACCGCCCCCCCCACCCCATTGACTGCCATTATACAGTTTACCATAATTTGTTCATTTCCTGGTTGGTCTTTGAAGAGTGCAGATGTGTTCCCATTCCACAAGAGATCACTGCTCCTGAGTATGGGTGAACAGGGTGTGGGGAGGTGGGGTATGCATAGGAAGGGTGCAGGATGGGGGAGGGGCAGCAAGAATGACAAGGGCTCACTTTCATTTCTTTTCTTTTCTTTTCAGGTTTAAAAAAAAAGACCTCGTGGGACTGTTTTCTTTTCTACAGGTGAAATATTAATAAAATGGATTTTGGCATACTGGGGTGGGCTCCCAATGTGCCAGAATACTAGGTGTGGGATGAATGCCGATCCAGGGATTGGGCACACCGAGGTCAGCTGAGAACATATGGGTGTGGGGCAGCGGTGCATCCAACACTGGGAATGTGCATTCTGGTGTCAGAAACATCAAAGAGGTATTTTTTTGGCACATTGGGGTGGGCTCCTAGTGTGCCACATTAATGGGGAAGGGGGATACGTGCTGACATTGGATTGAGCACCCCAATGTCAGCAGGGGGGGTCCACTTCAAGATTGCGCTTAAGTGGAAGAGCCTTTGGGCACTGGAAAATCTCATCACCTATGGAGTTTAGGCTGTGGCGGGAGAAGAGGAGCAAAAGCAGTCAGCAGGAAGTGGAGGAGGCAGTGGAGGAAAGCGCCTCTTCCCACCTTCCAGAATCGCCACTCTGGCAGCACTATTGAAAATGTATGTATTCCCTTCAGGGCTTAAGGTGTCAGCCAGGAATGCATGGGGCTGGAGAGGGAAAGGGCTGGTGGGTTGGTGAGGGGGGTGGAGATGTCAGCCAGGTTGATCAGGATGCAAACAACTGTTTGCTGGGAGGTGACCTGCAGACGAAAGGAAAAAGCTGCCACATGATTGGTGTGGCTTTTCCTTTTCAATTGCAGACCACTTCAGGCAAAACAGCATCATGATCAGCCTGGCTGATGATTGGTGTGAAACTGTCAAGCCCCTTGCAGAGCACTTTGCATTGGACAGACAGTGTCACACCCCTCAAAAGTCACTCATAGCAAGAAGTTCGATGCGCATGTGTGAATTTAATAAATAAATTGTGAATGCATGAAGAGTGAATGTGCCAGACCCTGCACTTTATTGGTGGATGGATTCTTCCCATGGTGCAGGGACAAAAGGGCCCTGCACATCTGCACCTGTTCACTTAGATCCCAATGGGACCGCCGTAAATGAGGATATGATTCCGCTGCCTCAAAAAGAAAGGAAATTCTTTTCAAAAACTTCATGAATGCACCAGTTAAGGCAACTTAATGCACAAAAGTAGGGAAATGAGGTGTTAGGATTTCCAACCCTAACTCCCAACCCCCACCTCCCAGGCAGCAAAAGGAAAAAAATCATTACAATTTTGGCAGTCTTGAGTCTCAGTGAATCAGGGGTGGGGTCTTTCTTGGAGTTTTCAACCCTAATGCTCACCACACCAGGTGAGTAAATAAGGTCAGCTGTGATCTGTTGTCTTCAGGCAGGGCCCACAGGTTGTTGACAATATGTAGGGAGACACAGTTCTGTATGATTAAACACTCTGTCAGAATGTGGTGAGCATTAGGGTTGAAAGCCTCAAGGAAAACCCCACCCCTGATTCACCAAGACTCAGGACAGGAGAAACCTTAATGATTTTGTTTCATTTTTATGCTTAGGGGTTGGGGTGGGGGAGTTAGGGCTGCAAACCCTAATGCCGTATTCCCTTCTTTTGTGGCAGTACAATCACATCTTTATATTAGGGTTCAATTGTCACTTCTATGTCAAACTTCACATTTTGAACTTTAATAACTTCACAGCCATTTCACCAATTTGCATGAAATTTTGCATGCTTTTCTGGGATCAAGGATTTCTTGATGTGGCAAGTTTTATTCCGGTCAATTAAAAAGTTGCAGTGATACGCAGTGTCAATAAAAATGTGAAAATTATCACTTTTGGCAAATTCTTTGCCATGCCACTGTGCAAAAATAGCTTGGGTTTTGGTCTGAAATTTTTAGGGTACATGTGTCTTGGGTAACAGATGTGCCTTTCAAAGGTTTGGTGAAAAATATTAATATATTCAAAAGTTATTAAATATCAATGTTTCCCATTATTTTCCTTTGGGAAAAGTTAGATGTACCCTATGAGTGTTTCTCTTTTGCAAAAATAGGATTCTTATGCATTTTGCACTTTAATGACTTCACAGTTGTTCTTGTAATTTGCATGAAATTTGGTGTGCTCTTTTAGACACCAAAGGTCTCTTGATGTGACAAGTTTCACTCTAGTTCGATGTGAGAGTCTAGTGATATGGAGTCATATAATGTGTACATCATAATTTTTTGTCAAATTCTTTGTTCACTTCTATGTTAAGCTTAATATTTTGTGCTTTAATGGCTTTGCAACAGTTCAGATGATGTGCATAAAATTTTGCATGCCCCATCATGAGGCAGGTATCTCATCAAGTGACAAGTTTCATTTCAGTTGGATGTGAGGGAATGGAGACATAGGTTCAGATATTCAAAACTTTGAGCTGGGCACAAACAGTTTGCATTTGGTTTGCACAGGTCTGCTATATTCAAATGGCCAAATAGCATGGGCAAACTGCATTATTGCTGGACAAAAGTATAATGTATGCAAGAGGCAAAAAGAGGTGGTTTGTACGTGTACACAGGCACATTGCTATATTCAGTGCATTAGTGCCATGCACAGTGTTTTTGTGTGATTTAGCATGAAACTTTGCATGAAAAGGTAGTCTTAACTTTGGGAAAAGCAGCTTTGTGAGACTTCGTGCAGCTTTGCATGACTTTGCGCAGCATAGAACCATGGTTTATGGAACTCTGTAATTCACATGTGTGAACTATGGAGTTTGCGAGGGTCTGCCAGCGGTGGTTTATTGACCCCAACCAGCAAATATTAAACATAAAAAGAAACCAGACATGGAAGAAACATATTGCACATGGATGGCACTCCTATGTTGCCATCAACTGCCACCGGCCCAACCATGCCAGGCATTGATTGGTGACCTGGCACCTAGAGAACACCATGGCAGTGTGCCCATACAGCACACACCTGCAGACCACCCTTCAGTGGACATCAACAGAATCCAGCACACACATGTAGCACTGGGAGCATGGAGAGTGTTGATGGGAGGGTGTACAGGTGGCCAGTCTACACCACATACTGGGTGCTGCCACAATGCTGGGAAAATCCAAGCAGTGCAAATAGTCCTGTGTAGGGAATACTCCAACACCAGTATGCTTGTCTGATGGTATGTGCCCCCCCAGCCACATACCGCACATCTGTACAGACACCACAGCACTCACAGTCAGCCATGTATATGTCACTGTGAGTATCCCATGCCAGTGGTGCAGCATCTGTGTGTTGCACAACAGCATAACAGTAATGTTCACTCTCAGTACACACCTGCAAGATGGGCCTGTCACTGTGTAAAGTGCAGCAGTCATTGATGCCCTACACATCATAGGCAAGGCAAGGCAAATTTTATTTAAAAGATGCCCAATCCCAGAGGATCTGGGCACCATACTCAATTTAACAATCAACATAAATATACTAATAGAGCAGTAAATAAAACGTCATAAAAAAAATGTTTTTTTAACATTTCATAAATATAGATAAAATGAAACAGCAACAATTAATCTTCCTTGGAATTCGATGGCCTAGTATTTTTCCGAAGCAGATAGGCCAAGGCAGGACTAAGCAGTAAGGTCTGGGAAGTGATTGAACAGGAAGGCCTTGATGCAGGTCTTGAATACCTCTAAAGAAGGGGCCTCCCTTACAGTTGGAGAGAGAGAATTCCACAGGACGGGGCCAACAACACTAAACACCCTGTCGCCAGTCGTTTTTAACCTTGTCCTGGGAATTGCAAGGAGGCCCCTAGAAGAAGACTGCAAGGAGCAGACCTAGACATCAGGTGTTAGAAGGTCTGACAGATAACCAGGGCCCAGGTCATGTAGGGCCTTAAAGGTGAGTAAACCCACCTTGAAGATGACCCTCCACCTGACTGGCAGCCAGTGCAGCTCATGCAGCACTGGTGTAATATGACAGTACTATGGCCTGTCAGCAGCCTAGCAGCTGCATTCTGCACTAGCTGCAGTCAGTGGAGGAACCCCCCCAAGACCTCTAGGTAGAGCGCATTACAGTAATCAAGCCTCAGTGTCACTAAGGCATGCTCCTAGGTGGTGAGGTCCAGAGGTGAAACTAGGGGCTTTATCCTGGCAATATTCCTCAGATGGTAAAAGCCGGTGCGGAGTGTAGAAGACACCTGAGATGCAAGTGTCAATCCACTGTCCAGAATTAGGCCTAGGTTTCACACCCTAGAGGAGGTCTTCAATGGAACAGATCCAAGGACAAGCCCTGTTTCTGCACCAGGGGCTAACCTATCATGCACCCTGTTCAACTCCCCCACCAGTACCTGTGTCTTATCGGGGTTCAGTCACAACCAGCTGAAGGCCATCCAGTCATTGATCTCGGTGAGGCAAGTATTTAGCACATCTACTATGTTGGATGTTCCAGGGGCAAAGGAAAGGTACAGCTGGGTATCATCTGTGTAGCAGTGAAAACCCAAGCAATACTTCCTTATGATCTCTCCAAGGGGCAGTAGGTACATGGCAAACAACATTGGCGAGAAGACCGATCCCTGGGGTACTCTGCATAACAGGAGGCTAGAGGAGGTGGAGAAATTCCTCATCACTACCCTTTGCCTCCTGTTGGTGAGAAAAGATTCAAACCAGCAGATGACAGTACCGGTGAGTCTGCAGAATTCCCTCAGGAGGTCAAGCAACACACAATGGTCCACCATGTCAAATGCTGAAGAGAGATCAAGCAGGACAATTGTCCTCTCTCCCCAATCTCTTGCCCTGAGTAGATCATTGTGAACCTGAACTAATGCAGTTTCTGTGCTATGCCTCACATGAAACACAGACTGGAGAGGTTTGTATAACTCGTGGGTCATGAGGTGCCCCTCCAGCTGAAGTGCCACAATCTTCTCAACAACCTTGCCCAAAAAGGGAAAGTTGGAGATGGGACAGTATTTTGCCCTGACATCAGGGTCCAAAGATGGTTTCTTCAGAAGGGGTCTCACCAAGGCCTCCTTCAAGGTGTCAGGGAAGACCCCTTCCAACAGGGAACACCAGACAATCAGGACAAACACTGAGCCAACGGAGTCGACACATTCCATCAAGAAATGTGTAGGCACTGGGTCCAGTTCACAATAAGTGTACTTCAGCTTGGTAGCAACCTCAATGATCTTCTCTACTTCCACCAGTCTAAACTCACTACAACTAGGCGGAGTGCACTCAGGATGCTTAAGGCAATCACTGTCAGCCATACAATGGCTCACTGGTGGAATTCCCTGCCAGATATCAGACACCCTGTCTGAGAAGAATTGAGCAAACTCTTCGCAAGCAGCATTAGAAAAGGCTTTTTTTGGCTGCAGACAGGCTGGATGCAGAAGCCTGTCTACAGCTCAAAAGAGCATGGATGGTTGATTCTTCCCAGTGGCAATCTCCCTGGACAGAACTCTGCCTTCTTATGGTTGATTTCCCCCAGTACAAACAATAGTATGCACTCTGGGCCAGTTTATCCATCTCCAGCTTGGTCCTCCGCCAGCAGCGCTCCAACCTCTGATCCTTCATCTTCAACATCTTGAGCTCCCCATCAAACCATGGGGACCTCAAGTGAGATTTGGGTCCTACACAGACCAGTGTGAGGTAGTTGATCACCTCAGACAATGCCCTGTTATAAGTGGTGACTGCAGCGCCCAAATCCCAAATGCATGCAATGCCCACATTAGATAGATCAGCTACCGCCAGAAAACCCTTGGGGGTTAAACCCCTTAAAGGCTGGTAGCTAACCATCTCCACAGGGGGAGGGCTCATGGGGGGGCCCCCTAACAAGAACTCCACTGTGCAGTGATTGGACCATGCAATCCAATCAGTCTTGAGATTGTTTATCTCAAGCCTCAGTGAGAAGACCTGGTCCAGTGTGTGGCCACCCTGATGAGTTGCAGAAGAAACTTCTTGAGACAAGCCAAGAGATGACATCATCTGGAGGAGGTTGTGACTTAGCCTAGATGATTAGTCATTGGTCCAAACATTGAAGTCCCTCAGAACCAAACATCTGGGGGCTGTCAACATTTCACTGACGACAGAATTGGCTGCCTCCTGCAGGAAATATCCCACCTCCCCAGGAGGGCCGTAAATCAGGAGAATCTTGTAGCCTGTGCCCAGACCCCAATGGCCTGCCACACATTCAAAAGAACCTGGTGTTCTCACTGGATGTAGGTTGAAGCCTAGTTCAGATCTAAAACAGATGGCTACCCCCCTCCCCTGCATTCCACTCTGGGGCAGTGCACTAAAGAGTACCCGGTGGGACAGCGGCTGCTAAAACTGGGCCAGCATCATCACCTACCCAGGTCACCATGATGCAAGCCAGATCGACCGTGGAAATCAAGTATGCTATAATTGCAGTCTTATTCTTGATCGATCTGGCATTGCAAAGCTACCCTCAGGGGTTTAGTGGACAATACAATCCCTCTGGCTACCTGCCCATTCAATCTGTTGGGAACCCTGGGGATGGGTACTAAACATGTCTGGCCTCTCTCGGACCCATCAAAACCCAGGGTGCCTTCTGCACCTGACCACCTCTATCCTGCCTCCCGCTGCTGTACACGGAGCACCCATCCACTGTCGATCAAAGCGGCTCCTATTTATCCCAACCTCCCAACAGCACTTTGCTGTGGTGGTAGATACTGGGAGGCTGGAGAAAGGCTGCAGATCGAGTAGCAGGGATGCCTCGTATACTTTCCAAGTCCACCTCAGGCCTCCATGCTGTCCCAGACACATCCTGCCAAGGTATACACTTCAGGCACACTGACCCAATTAAGCAACCACACTCCACAATCATACACTAAAACCACAAAAGCCCTAACCAAACACCCCAATACATTCACACAAAGCTAGAACTCTCCCCTTTCACCCAAAATCATCCCACACAAAGCCCAGAGAGCAAGAGTTCAGACAGTCAGAAGTCTTATTTAAGGAGAGTAGTTCTGCAGCTCACAATAGTGTCCTTTAGAATAGGACCACCAATTACTGCAGTACATGAAGTTGAATAATAGAACACAGTAAATCGAGCAGCCAGGGCCACTTTTGCTCAGGCCCTCTTACAGCCCAAGCCGTTCATGGACAAAATCCCAGTTGCCCAACAGTTTCAAATGCCCCCAACAAGATGTGTAACAGAAGAGAAGATCCAGAAAACTGCTCACACCAGCCCCTGGATCCCTGGAAAGATTTTACCAATGTCTAAATTTCTTTGGCCCCTGTTTGATAGATCCACAGGGCAGAGGTCCCACAGACTAAAGGGAAAAAAGCTATTTGTACTCCTTGGTCTGGCCGCTTACATCAGACAATGGCATCATGTCTTTTCACTCACTCAAACAGCCAAGCCGGCTTGTCCCATAGACCACCCTTTGGGTTATCTGCACAGAAGTGCCCTCAGCAACCATGCACCACAGGGAAGCAGTCCAACAGCAGTCACTAGCCCAGTCATGCACATTTCTGGGGGTCAGGTCAAACTGACAGCCATAACAATGGGACGACAGTTCAAGGCAGCTGCTCCTCAATCATTAACGCTAAGGGGGGGATCCTCTAGTGATGGCTCCACACCAACCTCCATCCCCAGAGGTCAACCCCTGAACCGTAATCCAAGAGGCATACTCCAATCCGATACAAGGTAATCCTGCAGCCACAAAACCCACAGAGAGAAGCTCAGACACAGGGAAACATCCAGTTGTCGGCACACACCAAGGAAGGTAAAAGCAGGTAGGTGAGTTGCGAAATCCTAAGACCAGCAAACAAGAAAACTGACTGCCTGATGCTATCTCACTCCCCAGCCCTACCTAGCACTAATAACCATAACTACTACCCTACTCTAAAATGCTCAAATGCAGTTTCAATTTTGGTCTCTGGATCAAAAAATGATCCACAGAAACAGATACACCAAATTGAAATACTTCCCTAAAAGGCCACTCGCAGGCGAAAGAAAAGGAGGAAAGTCTATCTCAAAGAGAGCTTTGCAAACAGCAACCATGTGCATTGCTGTGTACCTCACACTACTGGCCCCCTTGTTACTTTAGTGTCTGCTGTACACTGTAGCAGGAACTACAGTTTGACTATTGTATGCAGCAACACCACCTGTGCCTGTGCTGTGTAGTCCCCTGGGGCACAATATTCTATGCAGTTCTGTACAAATGTAGCTTACAGCTACCACCATGCACTTCCAGACTGAACTACAGGTGGAGCTGTGGGTAGACCCTGCCAGCCCCTGTACTTCCAGACTGACCTACAGGTGGATCTGTGGGACCTTGCAATAGCACTGGGCAAACTGCATGCCAATCAGAACATAATGAGATGCTAATCTGGATGCTTGCCCACAGACTGCCTAAGTAGGCTCATTTGCATGTCACTTTTGAATATAGTAAATTTTTGCCCTGGACAAATATGATCGCACAGGGCAAATATCTTAGCTCCATGCAAAATTTGCACAAATGTGCTTGCGCTGTGCAAACATTTCGGAAACATGGTACATTTCTATAGAATTTCACATGCACTGGTGCTTGCAGCTATAATGAATCCACTCCTTTGCTAGCACGTACATTAGCCACATAGTTCACCTTTACCTTCCTTCATGTTGCCATGCACTGGGCTGCAGTTGTGGATTGCACTTCCTGGTTGCTATATTCAGAGATGTCTTATTTCCTGCGTTATTTTTGCACTGCACTCCCAGCCCAGTTTGGCCAGCTTCCTTAGCACGCTATATTCAGAAGGTTTAGCACCAGGGCTATCCCTTTTCAATATAGCGGACTATTGGTTCTGGGCTGATTTAGCATGCCAGGCAGTGCTAATTTAGCCCCAGGGCAAAGTTTTGAATATCTGGTCAACAGAGTCCCAAAATGTGTAAATCATGAAATTTGGCATGCTCCCTTAGACACTAAAGGTCTCTTGATGTGGTTAGTTTAATTCCAGTTCAATGTGATGGTCTGGAGATATGGAGTCTCAAAATGTGTACATCACTGTTTTTTGTCAAAATCTTTTTTCACTTCTATGTTAAACTGAATATTTTGTGCTTTAATAACTTAGTAATCTTTCAGGAGATTTACATGTAATTTGGCATGCCTCATTAGGAACTAAGGGTGCTGTGGGTAACCTCTGAAGACAATCCTTGGTAAGATGCATTAATCTTGTAGTACTCAGTGAGCTTTTTCATTTCATACTGTATATAGTGTTATAGGTAACTCCAAATATTGAGCAAGATATGGCCCATGAAAGTTCAAATGTTATTCTATAGGAATGTTTGCATTTGTGAGGATTTGGGTTAGTGTTAGGCTATATATCTGTTGGAGTTAATGGGCGCACATATCTGATATTGTTGGGGGTGCTGAGGTACACCTTATGTTGTGTGTACCTCCTCATTAAATATAACTTGTTCTGGAGTTAGCTTAGGGTTAGGTTATGTTATGTATCTGTTGAAGTTAATTGTGGGCACCTGTGCAATATTGTTCAGGGTGCTGAGGTACACTTTCTGTTGTGTGTGCCCTCCATTAAATTTATGACTTGATCTGGAGTTAGCATTAGAGTTCAGGTATGAGTTCGGGTTAGGTTATATGTCTGTTGGAGTTAAGGGGGGGGTCACATATCTGATATTGTACAGTGAGTCAAGGTACACCTTCTGTCATGTGTGCCCCCCATTAAATATTACTTGTTCAGGAGGTAGGCTAGGGTTAGGTTTTGTGTCTGTTGGAATTAATGGGGGACTTATATCTGACATTATTCAGGGTGCTGAGGTATACTTTCTGTCATGTGCCCCTCATTAAATATTACTTGTTGCGGAGTTGAGGTTAGAGATATGCTATTTCGGTTAGTGTTACAAAGATGTTTGTGAGTTAGGGCATGCATACTTCTAAGAACTGATGCATGGATGAGATCACAGGGCCCAGAAGGTCCTGCACTCCCACATACAAATATGGATGCTATTAAGAAGTAATGCATGGAAGGCAGAGCAGGGCCCTGAGGGCCCCACACTCCCAAAGAGAAATACGAATATTACTAGGGACTTATGCATGGATAGCAACACAGGGCCAAGACAGCCCTGTGCTCCCACACACAAATATGCAGAGGAGTATGGAGTAATGGGAGTGCAGGGCCCAAGCCACATAGACATAAGGATACAATTACAATGTCTTGAAAAAATTATGGAGGGTTGGGAGCCTGCGCTCCCAAAAGCAAATAAGCCTTTGATTATATTTTCTCAAAAAGTAAGGACATTTTCTGCAAAAAAAACTTCATTAATGCACCATTAGGGTTCAGTAGTCACAAAAGAAGAGTAGGGGGACGTACTTAAACCAAATAATAGAAGCACTCTGGATAGGGTGGTCGATACCAGTCCATTCACAGAGGAAATGGTCCTGAAAGAACTCCTAAAACTCAAGGTGGATAAGGCAATGGGGCCTGATGGGATTCACCCCAAAATTCTAAAAGAACTAAAGGGAGAACTAGTGATACCACTGACTACCCTTTTTAACAAATCATGGGAGGATGGTGTGGTACCAGAGGACTGGAGGAAGGTTAATGGGATTCCCCTTCACAAAAGTGGGGGGAGGCAGAGGCAGAAAACTACAGACCGGCTAGTTTGACCTCAGTGGTAGGGAAAATGATGGAATCACTTCTTAAAGAAGAAATGTTGAGTACCTAGAGGTCAGTGGGGCACAGGACCCAAGGAAGCAGGGATTCACTGTGGGAAGATCATGTCAGATGAATCTAATAGATTTCTTTGACTGGGTGACCAAAGTAGTAGACCAGGGAGGGACTGTGGACATGGCCTACCTAGACTTTAGCAAGGCATTTGACTCAGTCCCACACAAAAGATTAATAAACAAATTAGCCAGCCTGGGAGTGGGTCCCAGGGTGGTAGCCTTGGTAAAACATTGGCTGAACAACAGGACACAGACGGTAATAGTAAATGGAGTCTACTCCAAAGAAAGGGGAGTTACTAATGGGGTATCGCAGGTTCAGTATTGGGGATGGTCCTCTTTAATGTCTTTATAAGTGACATTGCAGAGGGACTGGAAGGAAAAATATGCCTCTTTGCAGATGACAAAAAGATCTTTAACAGGGTTGATACACAAGGGGGGTGGAAAGGATGAGAAGAGATTTGGCAAGGTTGGAGGAGTGGTCAAAAGTATGGCAGCGTAGAGTCAATGCAAAGAAGTGCAAAGTAATGCACCTAGGAAACAAAAACCCAGGGGAAAAGTATGCAATGGGAAGGGGGTTACTAACAACAAAAATGGAAAAGGACCTGGGGTAGTCATATCAGACGACCTATAGGTAGGCAGGCAATGTGAGAAGACAGTAAGGAGGGTTGGGGGGATACTGGGATGCATTGAGAGAGGCATCACCAGTAGAAAACAGGAAATTGTTATCCCTCTGTATAGACAATTGGTGAGACCCCATCTGGGGCCAGATATTCAAAGCTTTGTGCCTGGCACAAATCCGTTGGGCTGGAATAGCGCTGGATTTCTGCCAGGCTGCAATATTCAAAAGCCCTAATAGTACCAGAGCTGTGTGATAGCGCCAATGCTAAAATATAATGTATTCAGGAGTGAGGGCTAGGGGAGTGGCCATGAATGCTGACGCAGCAGCATATTCAAAAGATTAGAGCTGCACTACAGGATTTGCCACCACTTGTAGCGTGGCACCATATACCACCTGCAAAATGCATTCTGTAATGTGGCGGTGGTACTCGAATCAATGCGAAGTGTAACTTTGATACACATCAAAGTACTGCAATACAAACCCCTGGTAGTCTAGTGGTCCCCCCCACCCCCCATCATGATTCCAGACCCCCATAGCTGCAGTAATTACAAAAATTCTGTGGTAGTCTAGTGGTCCCCAACCCCCCAGTGTGATCCTGACCCCTGTAATTACAGTAATTACAAAAATACCCTGGTAATCTAGTAATCCCCTGACCCCCCCCCAACCAGCATGATCCCCAACCCCGTAGTTGCAGTAATTAAAAAAATTCCCAGGTAGTCTAGTGTTCCTCCCAGCACAATCCCTGACTCCCATAGCTGCAGTAATTACACAAATCCCCTGGTAGTATAGTGGTCCCAAAAAATTAAATGAATACAGCACTCCAGACTCAGTCCAAAAATTCAGAGAAGATATTTTATTAATAAATACAAAAAATACTCACAAAATGTAAGTGTAACAATTACAAACACTGAAATAGTGACAAACGTCCACCCACATCCAGCCTCGGCACTTCGGGGCACAAACTCTCCTTCTTCAGGAGGTGTGGCCAAGCTGATGAATTAATGATTTCAATACATAGTGGTACAGGTGCCACCAATCAAATAATGTGAACATTTAAAGTGACATCAGTGCAATAAGTGATGTTCCTGCTCTTAAATAAAATAACGCTCCATCTAGCCTAGCTCTCATTAGTGATGCAAGGTGTTCAAAAAATCATTTTAAGGATTCTTTCCTAAATTACACATTGCATCACTGCTGGACTTGATGAAATGTATAATATACACAACTAGAAACACAAAACACTTGCAAATTTAATAAAATAAAAATCTATGGCGCCATAGTTGTACATGCTTTAGTGAATAACTACTTCTTTACTTCAAGAACTTTACTTTTTTTGTTCCCATTTTTTGCAAATACATTTCATGCATAACAAACAGCAAAAGGCAGATATATGACATAAATTCAGACAATGACCCTATCAAGTAAACAGTGATCTGGATATTTTAAATAAACAAATAAACTTAACCATAAATGAATTAGAGCAGTGTCATTTTGAGCAAAAGAAAAGAGAGTACCCATAAATGAATTTTAGTATGGGGGTACATCAATAATTATATCTAATTAAACAAATGAATATCTAACATATTGCCCCTTATTTTTTAATCCTTGATTACCATCAAATTATGTTTGCCATGTCCAAACTGACATTCCATAATCCTTTTTAATGTATATGAGAACGCCAGTTGATCTGATCATTAAACCCTAAGGGTTTTAAGGCTTTTAACTTAAAAATCCACATAGATTCTTTGCTTTCCAAGTCAGAATTTCTATCTCCACCTTTTAAATTTAATGGAATATGGTCTATGCCCATGTACCAAATTTTGTGTTGTTCAAAATTAAGCTGATCCGATAAATGGTTTCCTATTGGATGGTAAGGGTCTCATTTTTGTACTGCTCTAAAATGCTTCTGAATGCATTCTTTGAGTGCTCTTGTGGTTTCTCCAATATATACTCTACCAGACGAGCACCATAATGCATATACCACAAATTTGGTGGTACAGGTAATGAAATGTGGGAATATCAACTTCCTTCTCTCCCTGTTTCCCTGGATTTATAAAGGTTCTACCTTGTACTGATGATCTACATGGTTTGCAGAGCTTACAGGGAAAGAAACCCTGTGGTTTACTACCTAACCATGTGTTGAGGGTGAGGATGTGCTCATTCATTACAGTACCGCTGATTCATACCTCAGTCAGTGGGCGGCCATGGTGGTGTGAGGAGGGCAGAGCTGGTTGCCGGCTCCATTTTTGGGATGTTTTGGGTGGGTGGGGGTCATCACTGCCAGGTGTGGGAGTGTGGGGGGCCACTAGACTACCATAGAATTAAGTGATTTTGGGGTCAGAGATCGCACTGGGGGTTGGGGGACCACTAGACTACCAGAACATTTTTGTAATTACTGCAGCTACGGGTGTGGGGGATCATGATGTGGGGTGGGAGGAGCACTAGGGATTTACATATTAGTAGCACAGAACAGGAGTCAGGGATCATGCTGGGGGGGGCACTAGACTACCAGGGACTGTACCACTCATATAGGAGCAGTGACCTTGACAGCCAAGAAGAACTGCTTGGCCAGCCCAGTCTACCCAGTTCCCTACATTATGGATATGCTACAGATCCTAGTTAGCCTACAGCCTATGTCCCCCCCAGCTTGCCTCATGCCTGCCCCATGCATTCTTGAATCACCCCACTGTTATTGCACCCACAACTGCTGTGGGGTGCCAATGTTGGTGTTGAGGGCCAGAGGGAGGCTGTCTTCCAGGGCACAAATGGACACAGGCAGTACACACACACACACACACACATATATACTGTATGTATATATATATATATATATATATATATATATATATATATATATATTTATATTATGGTAGCACAGTAGTGCTACCATAGTTAGGGTTGAGTAGCACTTTTAAGGTTAAAGGGTAAAATTTTGCACCTTAATAACTTTGCCACTGTTAAACAGATTTGCCTGAAATTTGGTATGCATGGTTGGGCAGGGTAGATCATGGGATCTGCCAAGTTTTGTACTGGTCAGATATACAGCTGCTGAGTTATTAAGCGACAATGAATTACGCAATTAAGCCTTTTTGTGATTTCTTTGCTCTCACCTACAGGTCGCACAGTTTGCACGACCAGTCGTAAAACTTCAGGAAATGTGTGGCCAGGGTCCCCGATGTGCCTTTTGAAGATTTGGTGAAAAAATATTAAACGGTTCAGAAGTTAATCAAAAAACAAGTTTCCATCATAAGTCTATGGGAAAAGTTAACAAAAAACATGACACTTTCGCAAATGCACTTTTTAGTGTCACAAATGACCCTAGTAGTGTCACAAATCCACCATTTTGTTTTACGTTGGTGATCATAAAAATGCTTGGCATTTAAATTTGGGACCCTCTAGGGGCACAATTCTTTTTGTGTTGACCTAGTTGGACCCTGAGGATGATAGCCATTTCTTTATTTTGGGGTAAAACACCCCAGAAATATGTTTTTCAAATTTCTCAAACCAGTAGTGTCACAAAGTATTGTCGCAAGCATGACACTTTCGCAAAAGTTTGCGAAAATTGCAGTAGATTGCGACACTTCTTTTTCAGACTTGGCCAAAATGACAGCAATTCTTTGCCACCCTGCTGCGAAACACCGTTTTGGTCTTTTGAGCTGAAATTTGGAGAGAAGGCAGCCAACATCTCACAGATGTGCCTTCCAGTGGTTTGGTGAAAAATATTTCATGATTGCCAAGTTACGGTACTCTGAATTTGGCATTTTTTCCCCATAGACTAACATGGTGGCGTACGCCGTGCCTTTCGGGGCTCGTATCTCGAAAACGATGTGAGATACAGATTTTTTGTTGCAAGTGCAACAGCAAAAACCTAACCAGGAAAAAATCAAGATTTTTGTGAAATTTAAATTTTTTTTCTACGTTGTCCGGTTGCTGAGATATTAGCAATTAAGCACATCCAATGCTCATTTTAAGCTTCGATCTCCATTACAATGCATACATTCTTTGTACACACTGTGTTTCTGTATGCACCTGTTTGGCAAAAACATGGTATGCACTTTGGTTACTGTTACAGTTACTGTTTCCACTTGTGTTTATGGCCCCATTTGGGTTACCATTCCCGTGTACGCCACCATGTGTGTTACCCTTTGCATTCTCATTTGCGCTTGTGTTTTTGTTACTGTTACCATTTGCATTTCCACTACTGTTTCTGTTTGCATTTTTGTTTGCATCACCATGCGCATTGCCATTTGTGTTTCCAGCAGCCCTTTCATTTGCGTTTCTGTTTCTCTTTCGTTTTGCATCTTCCTTGCTCTTATTGTTACCGTTTGCATTTCCAATTGTGTTACTGTGCCCATGCGCATTACGGTTTGCATTTCCATATGCGCTTGCATTTCCTTTTGTGCTTCTGTTTACTTTGCTGTTATTGTTGTTCTTACCATTACCATTTGCATTTACAATTGTGGTACTGTGCCCATGCGTGCTTTGGTTTGCGCTTCTGCTTGCATGTCTATTCCCGTTTCTGTTTCTGTTTCCTTTGGCATCATTCTTCATGTAAACTTTACCATTTGCATTTACAATTGTGGTACCGAGCCTGTGCGCGTTATGGTTTGCGTTGACATGTGCGCTTGCATTCGCGTTTCCGTTTCATTTCACTTCGGCGTTCCTTTATGCTGTGACACTTAACATTTACATTTACAATACCGCTGCCATCACTGTTTGTGTTACCAGTTGCATTCTCATATGCGCTTCAATGTCCATTTGCGTTACTGTTCGCTTTGGCGTCACGTTCTACTTGCGTTTCTATTAATGTTTCCTTTATCATTTATGTTTCCTTTACCATGTGCACCACTGCTGGCATTTCTGTTTGCATTGCTGTTCCTGTTACTATGTCACAAGATATCACATGGCAGGAGCATGGGGCTCTTTGGGCCCCCCACTCCCACCACCACATTACATTCACTATTTGTCATCATCATTCTCAAAAAGATGGGAAATTAGAGGCAAAAAAATCCATTTAATGCATCAGTTAGGGTTCATATTAAAGCAACAAAAGTATGGAAATGTGGTGTTAGGGTTCCCAACCCTACCACCCCACCTCATCCTCCCACAACCCTACCCCCCCACACACCAACAGGTGTTGGGGTGTACCTTGCTGTCATTGATCCTAATGCTCACCTCATTCCATGTGTAAGGAAACTGAGATGGTACAGTATAGGAGAATGGGGTACACGTTAGGGGCAATGACCTCAAAGGTGCACCCCAACACCTGTTGGTGTGTGGAGGGTGGGGTTGGGTGGTAGGTTGGATGAGGGGGTGAGCTAGGGTGTTAGGGCTTTGAGGATTGTGGATGTATGGAATGGCCTTACAGAGGAGGTTGTGGAGTCAAAAACAGTGATTGAATTCAAGCATGCATAGGACAGCCATAAGGCAATTCTAGGGGTTGGGGGTAGAAATAAGTAGGCTGCTGGTTAACTAGGATCTGCAGCTTATCCATTAGGTAGGGAGATGGGCAGACTGGGTGGGCCAAGTGGTCCTTATCTGCCATTAAATTCTATGTTTCTATGTTTCTATGATAATTCCAATGCCTCCCCGATGCCTTTTTGTCTATGCTGGGTGGGGGATGGGTGTTCAGGTTGGAAATCCTAATTCCACATTTCTCTGCTTTTGTTGCATTAACCCTAACTGATGCATTACTGAAGTTTTTTGCAACATATATATGTGTATATATATATATATATATATATATTATACATATACATTATGGTAGCACAGTAGTGCTACCATAGTTAGGGTTGAGGAGCCATTTACATGTTAAACACAAAATTTTTCTCCTTAATAACTTTGTAACTGTTTGATGGATTTGCCTGAAATTTGGAATACGTGATCAAGACCCATACACCTTGGGGTCTGCCAAGTTTTGTACTGGTCGGATACACAGCTGCAGAGTTATTAAGCGTGATCTGCGCATGCATTTACGCTTTTTCTGGAATTCTACGGTCGTGCCTACAGGTCGCACGGTTTGCACGACCAGTCCAAAATCTTCAGGGAACATGCAGCTGGGGTCCCCGATGTGTCTTTTGAAGATTTCATGAAAAAATATTAAACGGTTCAAAAGTTATTCAAAAAACAATTTCCCATTATAAGTAAATGGGAAAAGTTAACAAAAAGTTTGACAGTGTCGCAAATGCACTTTTTACTGTCGCAAATGGCCCTTTTACTGTTGCAATCTGCCATTTTGTTTTCAGTTAGTGATCAGAAAAATGCTTGGCATTTAAAACTGGGACCCTCTAGCAACTTAATTCTTTTTGTGTTCACCTAGTCGGACCCTGAGGATGCTAGGTAAAACACCCCAGAAATATGTTTCTCAAATTTCTGGAAAAAGTACTTTCACAAAATAGTGTCGCACTCATGAAAGTGTGGCAAATTTTTGCCCAAGCTTTCGCAAATTGCGACAGTACTTTTCTAGGCTGTAGGAAAATGACAGCAATTGTTTGGCACCCTGCTGCAAAAGAACAGTTTGGTGCTTTGGCCTGAAATTTGGAAGGAACGTAGCTGACATCTCACAGATGTGCCTTTCAGTGTTGTGTTGCAAAAATATTACATGGCGGCAAAGTTACGGCACTCCAAAGTTGATGCTTTTTCCCATAAGATAACATTACGGCATCCTACGCATTGCAGCAATCCTTTGGCGCCCTGCTGCAATATAATGGCTCAGTCTTCTGGGCTGAAATTTGGAGGGAAGACAGCCAACATCCCATAGATGTGCCTTTTAGTAGTTTGGTGAAAAAATATTACAGGGCGCCAAAGTTATGGCACTCCGAACTTCTCTTTTTTTCCCATAGGATAACATTACGGCGTTCACCGCACCTTTCAGGGCCCGTATCTCGTAAATGGTGCGAGATACGGACTTTTCATCAAAAAAATACTTAGCCTCCTAATGGGGACTAAGTACAAAACTAGCCAGGAAAGTCATAAATCATATGACTTTTAAATTTTTTTTCTACGTGGTATGGTTACTGAGATATAAGCTATTTAGTATTCCAACTCCTCATTTTCTGCTCCGAGACCCATTATTATGCATACATTCTTTGTACTCACTGTCTTTATCTATGCAGCTTTTGGGGAAAACCAGCCTGTGCGCTTACATTACTGTTACTGTTGTTCTTTTTGCTTGTGGTTCCGCACTGCTTACCTCTTACTGTTCACGCTTACGCCACCACGCATGCTTTCCTTTGCATTTTCATTTGCACTTTGTGTTTGTTATTTTTTGCCATTTGTGTCTACAGTACTGTTTCTGTTTCACTTTGTGTCACCATGCCCATTGACATTTCCGCTTGGCCACCATGTTACTATGTGACAAGACATCACGTATGGACTGCCCCGCTCACGCCACCGTGTGCATTACCCTTTCTGTTCTCATTCACACTTGTGTTACCATTTGTGGCACTGTTAGCACTTCTGTTTGCGTAGCTGTTCCTGTTACTATGTCACAAGACAGCATGTGGCGGGAGCTCGGGGCCCCGCTGCATTACATTCACTATTTCTCATTATCATTCTCAAAAAGAAGGGAAATTAGAGGCAAAACCCATTTAATGCATCAGTTAGGGTTGTTCCACAGTGACAAAAAGTGAGGAAATGTTAGGTTGAAAACCTCTGATTCCCCCATCCAGCATTGGGGTGCGATTGGTAGCCTGTAGTCCCAACTCCTCACACCATTCTCCTCTATACTTCTGCTGCTTTACACGTGATGGGGTGAGAGTTAGGCTGACTGACTCCAATGCGCACCTCTATGCCGGTTGGGGGTGGGTTGGGGGTCCAAGGGGTTTTCAACTCTAACACCAAATATATATATATTAACATTGCAAATAACTTCATTAATGCACCAATTAGGGTAACTTAATCACACAAAGGTAGGGAAATGTGGCATTAATTCTGCATTTGGGAACAGGTGGAAAATATGGTAGATGTAGTCCAGAGGAGGTTTGAGGAGCTGGGGCTGTTTTGTGAGAAGGCAGGAAGATCAGTAACTTTCTCAGAGGTGCTTCTAGTACTCAAAGTGAGCACGGCAAGGAAGTTGAGGATAGAGGAATTTAACATGTGGCTAAGAGAATGGTATAAGTCCAAAGGGTATGGGCTGGTGGAGAAGGACCTTGGAGGGCAAAGATCTCTATGCTAAGGACAGGATACACTTGAGTGAGGAGGGAAGGAGGGTATTGAAACAGAAACTGGGAGAATACTTAGCAAACAATGAGAATTTAAACTTGATGGGAGGGTGGCAGGTGGGCAGGAGTCAGGCAGGATCCACAGGAAGGGAAGCCTATGAGTGTACCCCCATAACAGCAGCAAGGGACTTAGACAGAGGTCAGGAGGGGATGCTAGAAAGGGAAAGCAAGTAGGGAGAGAAGGGAAGGAAGTGGGGTGGAGGGTGCTAACCTTGTATGCTAGGAGTCCAGGGAACAAAACAGCAGAGTTACAAGCTCTTATGGTAGATGGGGATGTGGACATGGTGGCCTTTACTGAGACATGGGCCACTCATTACCATGACTGGGACCTGGCAGTGCAAAGGTATAGGTTATTTTTGGAGGGACAGGTTAAAAGAGAAAGGGGGGGTTGGTGCTGTATGTGAGGGAAGGACTGAAGTGTGTCCTGGGAGGAATGGGAAGAGGGCAGCACAGAGTCATTATGGGTGCAGTTCCAGGACTCCAAAAATAGGACCCTCAGGATGGGAGTGGTGTACAGGCCACCCTCTCAGACTGACGAGTTAGGGAACTAGTGGGACAGATCTGATGGACATGTGTAAGGGGCAGCATGGTGATCATGGAGGACTTCAACCTGCTGGGAGTGGATTGGGGTACCCCAGCCACTGTGAATAGGAGAGAGCAGGTACTTCTGGACACCTTCCAGGACAGCTTCCTATTGCAGATGATCAACAAGCCAACCAGGTTATGGAACACCCTAGACCCCCTGCTGTCAAATGGTGAGTTTGTGAGGGAGCTGGTTGTGGAAGAAACGCTGGCGGGAAGTGACCACCACTCAATGTGGTTCATGATAAACATGGGGAAAGGGGAGGTAGAAATGGGCACAAGGGTGTTAAGACTTCTGGATGGCCAACTTTGGGAGGATGAAGAAAATAGTACAGGAGTAGCTGGTCAGGAGCCATCCAAATATGGACACCAACTAGAAGTGGGAGGTCATTAAACTGGGAATTAAGGAGGCAACCACAACATGTACAAGGGTCCAGAGTAAGAAGGCTAGGGCCAAGATGCCTAGCTGGGTGAGCAGGGGGGTCATAGAAAAAGTAAGGAAGAAAAGAGCCACCTTTAGAAGGTACAAAAAAACAGAGAGAAGGGAGGTCAGGGAGAAATATCTGAAGGAGTCAAGGGAGGTGACAAGGGCATTCAGGCAGCAAAGGTGTCCAGGGAACTCAGGTTAGGACAGGGCATCAAAGAGGGGGAGAAGGACTTCTTCAGGTACATCAGGGAGAAAATGAGTTGTAAGGAACAGATAGTAAGGATCAAGAGGGATGGGGTTGGGTGGAAACAGGGGTAGAACAGGCAGAAGCATGAAATGAGTATTTCTGCCTGGTATTTACTAAAGAAAAAGGGGGAGCTATAATCTCAAAGGGGGTGGGAGGTGGGCACAAGGGGGAGAGGTGACAGATGGTGAAATCCCGGTGGCAGGGTACTGAAGGCTTGAGGGCACTGAGGGTGGACAAGGTGCCTGGGCCAGATGGTATACACCCCAGGGTGCTAAAGGAGCTGGCAGAAGTCCTGGCAGAACACTTGGAAGACCTGTTCAATGCCTCCCTAGACTTGGGGAGCATACCTTAGGACTGGAGTATGGCACACGTGGTACCTCTCCACAAGAGCAGCCCCAAGGATAAGTCAGAAAACTACAGACCAGTGAGCCTCACATCCATCATGGGAAAGCTGATGGAGACATCCTGAAGGAGAGGCTTGTTCCCCTCCTAGATGTTAATAGGTTGCAGGATGGCAGACAGCATGGGTTTGTCTCAGGTAGACCTTATCAGACCAACCTAGTGGAGTACTATGACTTGGTAACCAGGCAATTAGACCAGGGCCATGCAGTGGATGTCCTGTACCTGGACTTCAGTAAGGCCTTTGATTCCATGCTGCATGGGAGGCTAGGAAATAAGCTGGAAGGCACAGGTGCGGGGGCAAAGTTGGTGGGATGGGTAGTGAAGTGGCTGCAAGGAAGACAGCAGAGGGTGGTGTTGCGAGGGAGCTCTCATCTCCCAGGTTTCTGACAAGCAGGGTGCCACAAGGCTCTATACTGAGACTGGTGTTGTTTGGGATCTTCATAGCAGACATCTCAGTAGGCATCCAGAGCAAGATCAGTCCGTTTGCAGATGACACCAAGATGGGAGCAGTAGTGGATGATTTAAGAGGATGGCAGAGGTTGCAAGATGATCTGGTAAGATTGTAGGCCTGGTCAAACACTTGGCAGCTGGGGTTCAATGCCAAGAAATATAAGGTGCTACATTTTGATGCAAAAAACCCAAGGAGGAACTACCAGCTAGGGGGTATTCAACTAGCCAAGACAGAGGAGAAGAATAATCTGGGGGTGTTCATAATGGGAGCAATGAACAAGTCAGCACAGTGTAGAAAGGAAGCTGTAAAGGCCAACAGGATGCTGGGTTGCATTGCCAGAGGCATATCCTCCAGGAAGGGGGAGGTGATCCTGCCACTATATAGGTCACTGGTTAGACCACACCTAGAGTACTGTGTGCAGTTCTGGCAACCGTACCTGATGAAGGACATTAGGTTACTTGAGGTGGTGCAGCGCAGGGCAGCAACAATGATCCAAGGTCTAGGGGACTTACCCTTCGAGAGCAAAGCTGAGGGAGTTGAACATGTACTCCCTGGAGGAAAGGAGGGATGGGGGGACATGATTGAAACCTTCAAGTACCTGAAGGGAATAAATAAGACGGGCACAGAAGGGCTTTTAAAATTAATGAGGGGGTGGAACACTCATGGGCACAATGTGAGATTGGAAGGGGGAAGGCTCAGGAGGGAAATGAGGAGACACTTTTTTATGGAGAGGGTGGTGTCTGGGTGGAATGCATTGCCAAAGGAAGTGGTATCCTGTAGAACATTGGGCTGCTTCAAAAGGGGATGGGACAGTGGAAGGGGATGGTCACTGGAGGAGGGAGGGGAAGGAGATGCAGCTGCAGTATAAGTGATGCTAGCTGCACAACTGAGCAGACTTGATAGACCATAAGGCCTGTATCTGCTGGCAATGTTTATATGTTCGGATTAGGGTTTTCAACCCTAACGCCCCACCCCCATAACCCAAACAGAAAAAAGAAAAAACATTAGGGTTTGGGGTTTCCCGAGTCTTAGCGAATCACTGTAGGGGTCTTTCTCTGGGGGTTGTCAATCCTAATGCCCACCCCATTCCTTGAGCAAATGCTGTCATACATTATCTCCTTTCCCAGAGCCCTGTATGAAGAAAGGTACAACAAATTGTGCTGGCAACCTGTGATGAGACATACAGTACTTCTCTACTTTTGAAGAGTGTATCATTACAAGGCAGTGGCTTGGAGTTGTACCTCGTGCTTTGGATTGGAGGCTAGGGGCTGAGTGGTAGGAGGGAGCATTAGGGTTGGCAGCCCCCAAGGAAAACTCCACCAGTGATGTGTCAAGACTCGAGACCCCAAAACCCTGTTTTTTCCTTTTGCTGTTTGGTGTGGAGTGTTATGGTTGGAAACCCTAAAGCCACATTTTCCTACTTCTGTGGCATTGTTACCCAAACTGGTGCATTAATATAGTTTTTTGCAATGAATTTCCTTACTTTTTGAGACAGTATAATCAAATCTTCATTTGCCTGTGCTCCCATCCTTCCATAGATGCGTAAATGTACAGTATGTTGCTCTGGAAGCATTTATAGCAAAACAGAAATCCAATTGTCAGCATAACCTTCTTATTACCCAACCTCATGATCCCAGTACTGACATTTTTTTTTTAATTTAAAGTTTATTAGTCATTTTACCCACAATAATACACAGGCAGATATGTAAACAGACAAATCATTTCTATAGACAGTCACATACACATAAATCTGTCTCCCCCCCCCCCATTAAACCCCCAGTACTGACAATTTTAAATCCCCACTGAAACATTATTCTGCACCACCAAAATGTAATTCCATGCCACTGGTGTGAAAACACATTTTAGCCAGGATTTAAAAAAAAGGACAGTTGCCACGTTCTTGAGGTGGTGTAAAATAATGGTTGTGCTAAAAATTTGGGGTCAAAATATAAAAAATTACCAAAGTTACAAGTGAGCATAGTAAAATGTCAACATATGCTCATAACTTTGCCATTTTTACATATTTTGACCCCAAGTGTTCAACATAGCCTGCTTATGACCCCTCCTTATGAACAAGGGCAGTGAACATTTTCAAATATCACTTGAAAAGTGATTTTGCCAAGTGACCGTGAAATTGCCTTTCAGGGCAGACAGATTTTCATAATTCCACTGCCACTGTTCATGAGGTGGGGTCCTAAAAAGGTCAAGCTGAAAATCTGGGCTCAAAATATGCAAAAATGGCAAAGTTATGATCAAAGTTAAAAAACCCATTGAAATACATTGAATCGCACTTATCTTAGTTTCTCATATTGCAGTCGATGGTTCCAGAAGCAAGATGTGTCTTCGACCAGAGAGCGTCTCTTCACCCTGTGGCCTTTTCAGGTGAGTGAGGGTGTGTTGGGGATGTACTGAGTGGTGTTGTGTGGTGGGTGCTGAGTGGGAGGTGGTGGTAGGGAGGGACAGATCAGTGATGGATTGTTTTCAGCTTTGCAGGTTTGAGAAGAAAAAACATCGAGGGGTGGTTTTCTTAATTTGAGACAGGGACAGTGATTGGAGGGTGGGGGGTGCCACTAGCCACCAGAGAAAGATGAAATCATTATCGGGACAGAAATCAGAGGGTGGGGGTGCTACTAGGCACCAGGGAAATACAAATTCATTACAGGGATGCCGATCCAAGGGTGATGGTGCCACTTGACACCAGGGAAAGATGCAATCATTATGGGGACAATGATCAGAGGGTGAGGGTGCCACTAGACACCAGGGAAATACAAATGAATTACGAGGATGGTGATCAAAGGGTGGGTGGTGCCACTAGACACTAGGGCAACATTACACACATACAAGAATGGGCCAGCACTCAAATGTGCGATTTTTTTAAAATCTGTGGGTGGGATGAGGCAGAGGGTGACTGGAGCAGAGCAGAGATGGCGTTTTCCTTTTTGGGCTCCTGGCTTGTGGATTTGTTAAAAGGATATGCTCTTCTAGCTGACTGATTGGATTTTCATGTACAGTTTCAATGGTAGTATATGCTTTTTTACTAGTTCACATCTTTTATACACCAGTTCATCTTGCTCAAAACTGCAAAACAGTGACCTGTTGTGATGATAATAATCTGACCATATTCTCTATAATCACTCAACTGGCAGTGTGTGCATGTATGGTTCTGCGATAATGACATGTTTGCTGAGAAGCTCTTAACCCGTCAAACCTTCTCCCCCTGGCCGACCCTCTTAAGCCCTAGACTAATCCCAAACACGGGTAATCAGCGTTGCAAGTGGTAGTGCTAGTGCTACACCAATAGGCAGGAGTCACCTCACTCTCTTGACATAGATATTAAACAACAGTAAAATCGGTGTGCTGAACCATGGCTGTGGGTCATGATAAGGCACCAAACCTGTCACTGTGCATCCCCCCAGCCTATAGGTACTCACACACCATACAAGTCCTCTTAACCACTGGGCCATCACTGGCTCATCATAGGTACTTTGCAAAACACAATAGATGTAGGTGTGCTGCATAACGGCTGTGACTCCCACCCTCCCCCTACAACACCTAGCCTGCCACTGCGCTTGCCCCCCCCGCACCAACTCGCACATAGCCCCTCACAAACCACAAAAACACTCATTGGCCACCAACCCCCCCAATACCTCCATGACTCCACTCATCCAATCAACCCCTCAATGTGGTACTCCATTACCATGGCTCCTTCCGCCACACAGAGTCCATCAGAGACATGCCCCAACACACCCCAGCCGCAGGTAGTCCACAACACAGAACATATTAGTGTGCTGCATCAGTGCTGTGCCTCCTCCTAAAACACACGCACACAAAAATATCACTGTCCCCCTCACCCACAGGGCCAAATGCAACATCTTACCTCTTTGTTCAATGGCCACACCACCCCTTGCTAATATCCACTTTGCAAAACACAAAGAATTTCAACTTGCTGCACCACAGCTGTGCCTTCCTTCCCCCCACAGCACCAAACCTCTCATTGTGTAGGCCCACCTGCTCATGACCCCACATACACCACAGAAGCCCTCGCTGTGCTGCCCACCAACACCCCCTCATCCATCAACCCACCCATCCAACCCAACCTAACCCAACACTTTAGTGTGATGGCACACACCCCCAGGGACATAGGTACTCTGCAGAACAAAAAATATATCACTGTGCTAAGCCACTTCTGTGGCTCCTACCACACCAATAAATGTGCATGGCTCCTTACACCACACACAAGCACTTAAATTGTTGCCAACACCACACACCAACCATATGTACACCACAGCACTGAAGTCATGACTGTGCTGCAACTTAGCTGTGAGCCTTACGAAACCCAACAAAGCCATCCCTGTATAGCACAACACCAAGGCCATGGGTCTTCACACAATACCCAGCCCCTTATCATTGTGTACCCCCATCCCACAACCCCTCAGCATGGATGTGGCTCCTCCTACATTACCAAAGCCATTACTACACCACCATACCATCACTTTGTTGTCCCACCACACCTGACCATGTCTGCTCAGATACCACCCAACCCCTCGCTGAGATGTGCATCCCCCTTACACAACCCAATGTCATAGGTTCTCATACATCACCCAAACCCTTAATGGTGATGGCCCCACACCACCACACAACCCCTTGGTGTGATACTAATACCAAATCCCCCCCAGGACATAGACACTTTGCAAAACAGAAAAAGTGTCACGGTGCTTCACCACTGCTGCAGACCTTACCACACCAACAAGCCTCTCAGTAGGCAGGCAACACCCCATCCACAACTTCACACACATCACCAAATCCCTCATTGTATGGCACACACAGCCATGTCCATGACTACATCCAACACCTTATTGTGCTGATATATCTCACAACCCCTCGGTGTGGATGTGACTCCCCCTACACCACCAAACCATCACTATGCTGTCCCACCAATGCTGCACATGGCTGCTCAAACACCATTCACCCTCTTGGTAAGATGGACACAACAACCCTCTAAGTAGACCTAATATGCAAAACACAGAACATGTCTCCAATCCCCAGTGTATAGCTACACTGACATATTGGGTTACAGAGCTCTTTAATTGGTAGCTTCCATACACTAATAGCAACAATGTACAACTCCACAAATAACCCATAATGCTCGAGTACTGCATGTCACATTCCCTGCCACACAGCAACACTGTAAACTACATCTATCAGAAATGTATGCTTTTAAAGTGAAATACTGGAACTTGCCTCCTTGTCTTGGCAGTCCACATCAGTAGCTACTACCCACATATATGCTCCCTGAATTGCCGGGTTGATCTCGGTGTTGCTGCTGCTCTAGTTTAGCAGTTGTCCCCTCAAGACAAATAGCAGTACACCATAAAAGTTGTAAAAATAAAACAAACATCATCAGTGACCATAATCAAGTCTCCAGTAGCCTCCTCAGTAATGCAGTGGCTGCAAAGGATGTACCATGCTGTCGAAGCTGTAGCAAGTTCGCATGTTTTTCAAAGCCTACCACTTCGCTCATTTGTGAAGCAAGCAGGGTGCTCCCAGGGGTCAGACTGGGAAGCAAAGGGCCCACCTGGAAATGGGACCATGGAAGCCCTGGTACTGACTGCTGAATGTCCTATTGTACAAACTGTAGCCCTGATTTTACCAACAGTGGTATGTCCTGGCATACAAACTGTAGAGCAAATTTTCAACCATAAAATAACAGCATGTATTTCATTTGGAAGAAAGCAATTCCGTTACTGGTATGAGTTATAATATCTGACTATTTCAGAGGCTTTAATCCCATTGATATAAGGTGGACTCTCAGCTACCCTGCAGAAATGCTGCGAGTCATGAACTCTCAGCTCCCCTCCCCTGCAGCAGTGCTGTGGGAACATATGGTGCCGATTTACCAAAATGCACTGTAGGCTCATACTGCAAATGCTGGCACCCAAATGCAGTACTGAAGGGATGCTGTACTGTTAGAGAGTGCTGTCCTTCAGATAGCACATGAAAGTGAGGATTTGTCTGCCTTTTCTGGTGGTTGTTCAGGTGTACAATAAAGATTACATGGCACTTCTAAAACATTTGTCAATGCTGAATGTTTCCTTGCATGGTGTATGTGGCAGAGGTGTATTGTGTTAGTTGAATCACCACTCAAGATTTCATTGTATCAGCAACATGAAGGATTTAGTGCTTATTGCAGTGATGTACATAAAGCCGCTCAGCTGGTTGCTGGCCAGCTTTATGCACATGAAAGTACTGAAGCTCTTTCTCATTGGAGCGCTTCAATCCTTTTAATTACGTGAAGTTTCTGTCAATGAAACTGTGACCACCATCATACTCAGCTTGCACGGTCATTGCTCTGTCAGGGATCAGCCCAATGTAGTTTGCTTTACATTGGGCTAGTCCGTGACACACCTCTGAAATGTTGTTCTCTGAAAAAAAATGTTTCTTGCGCACGTGCAAGGAAACATAAAAAAAAGGGTTCAAGCGATATTTAAAAGGAGAGCTCCTTTTTATTATTTCAAAAGGGGAAAACAATTACATTTACAGTTATAGCATTTTTTCCAAGTTTTTTTATGCCTCCTTTCACCACCTATCCTGACCTCTCTCCGGCATGGATGCCCGGTGTGGTCTTGCTCCTGCCCGCCTGAGGTCTCCGGTCTCCGTTCTCGACCTTGGCAAACTTCCCGCACACCTGGTCACCCAACCCCACTGGCTCTGAGCTCTCCATGGCGAGAATGCCAATGCCTCAGGTGCTCTATCTATAATCTGAAGGGGCGACCAGGGTGTTGAGGGAGAGACTGCGGTGGAGCCAGAAGGCCTGACATTAGGCATGGGGACCGACCCCGGTCCAGTCTTTGCCTATCAGGTGCTGGGTTTTTTCCTGCCCCCCCAGTGTAGCTCAGATGTGCAATGGTGACCAGCATCCACTGAGATCCGCCTCCCCTGGGTGCTGTTGCGGCGATGTCGCCAAGTGCCTGGCTACCCCTGACTGATGCCAGGTGTCGCTCAAGCATGATGTGAACTCTATATCCCCCCCAGGAAGGGAGAGCAGTCTGCCTGATGCTCAATCCCTTCCCACCTCTGCCAACCCCCAACGGCCCAGGCTCATTCCCGAACCCTGGTCTCCGACATGCCATGAGGTGAGGCATCTAGTGCCTCAACCCTCAGTGCCACTGGGCCGGCTACAGTTATAGCATTTGAGAGTTGTCAGAGAGAAAACATTATTGGATTACACAAAAAACAAAGTATAACATATTGGGTTACACAAAAAAAGCACTGAATAATTGGGAGGAAAATCAAAGAAAATAGTATGCATTATGCCATTCTACCTGTGAAAAAACTGCACCAAATAACCATGATACTTTTGCTTGTCAGGGACCTACAGTGAGAATATCATGATATTTAATATTTGTCATACATCTAGAGTGAGAATATTCTCACTCTAGATGTATGACAAATATTCTTACTATAGACCATTTGGAATAGAAGCTTTACACCACTGCATTCTGGCACTTGACTACTGAGAAAGATTTTACTAACACTCATATAAGCAGCACTGTGATGGGGTCAGTCCCACCCTATAAACAAGGATTTGTCAGTGTTGAATGTCGTCTTGCTGGCATTGGCATTGGTAGTACAGGAGTTAGAGAGATGCATAATAGGAATGGCAGTGAAGTAGTGAACCAACGCCAAATCTCACCCCCACCCTGCAGAGACTGACAGGCATTGGGGTGTGCCTTTGGGTCATTGGCCATAACGATCATGCCATTTCACCTCACCCTAACCTGCAGATACTAACACGTGCCTTGGGGTCTTTGGGCCTTACAGTCACCCCATTTCATAAGGAAATATGCTGAGATGGATACAGTATAGGAGAATGGGATGAACTTTAGAGCAGAAGACTCCAATATACACTTCAATGCCTGTCACTGGCTGCAGGGTGGGGGTGGAATGGTGTGAACATTACAGCCAACAATCCCAAGTCACACCCCTGATGTATATCAGTCTCTACAGAGTGGGTGTTATGATTGGGAACCCTAACACCCAAGTGTTTGTTGGTATTTTCACTCTAAATTTTAAACATGAGCTTTTTGTGACCCCACCTCATGGACAGTGGCACTATTAGTTTGTTAGCCAATAGGTGATTTGTCACAGCGACTGTGCCATTTGACACCACTAGTGCAAAAACACATTTTGGGAAGCATGTGAAAAATGACAGCTGTACTCTTCATGAGGAGGTGTAAAAAAATGGCAATGTTGAAAATCTTGAGTGAAAATATGAAAAATTGGTGAAGTCAAGAGCATGTGTAAAAACTGCGCAACGCACGCCAGTAACACAATTATTTTGGGAATTTTTTTAACCAGGTTTCCAATATCGGTATTTTGGGACCTCCACTCATGAACTGTGTCACTGTGATTTTGTTAATCTGTCCGAACATTGATTTCCCACTGCGACCGTACCATTGTGCGACCACATGTGTGAAAACAAATTTTGGGCAGGATGTAAAAAATGACAGCTCTACTGTTCATAAGAAGGTGTGAAAAAATGGCAATGTTGAACATCTGGAGTGAAAATACAAAACAATTATTGAAGTTATGAGTGTGTATGGAAACTGCGCAACACATGCTTGTAACACAGTCATTTTTTGGAATTTTTTCACCAAAATCAGTCCCAAAAGGTGATTACACACATTGACCACGAAATGGCCTTTCAGGACCGAATAACGAGATGACCCCATGTTGAAAATTTGGAGGTACAATTCAAAAAATGGCTGCAATATCCACCTAAGTTGAAAACCCCTCATTTATTCCATTATGCAGCTTACTGGCATTTCTTCAGTTCACGGTTGTCTTTGAAGAGTCCAGACATGTTCCCTTTCCACTGAATATCACTGCGCTGGCTCTTCTGAAGTAAGTATGGGGTGAGGGGGGTGTGGAGAGGTGGGGTGTGCAGAGGGTGGTGGGTTGGGGAGGAGGTGCCATGAACAATGGACCATTTCTTTTTCAGGTACAAAAAAACAAAACAAAAAGGACACTGCACTGTGGGATGATTTTCTTTCTTTATAGGTTAAATAAAACAAATGTTGGGCACACTGGGGTGGGCTCCCAGTGTGCCCCATGACTTTTGGGATGGGAGGTGATGTTGGCCACACTGGGGTAGACTACCAATGTGCCACACAATGGGGGTGGGGTGAGAGCAGGAACATGCCATCGCGGTCAGCTTTCTGTTAAATGGAGGCACACTGGGGTGGGCTTCCAGTGTGCCACACAATCTGTGTGTGTGTGGGGGTGGCAGACATGCTGACAGGGGGATTGGGCACCCCTGATGTCAGGTTTCTTTTGATATTGTGTGGCAGATGACAGGAGCAACTGCCATGTTTATTTGAAATGTTTCACGAGGTAAGGCATGTAGGGGAGGCGTGTCATCTCTGCCACTGCATGACAAGCTTGTCTTGGATTGCACCGGCACATTTCTTTCAAGTTGATGGCACTTTGCATAAACTTGTGTCAGCGTTAGCAAGCTGGATCATTGGGGAATGAGGGATACACCTTCTAAAGTGTGCCCTGAATTCATCAACACTGACACACCTCTGCATTTCTCCCACTACCACAAGATGATGCTTGCATGTGCTCAAAACAATATATGAAACATAAAAACAAAGACAACATAAAAATGAAAGGATTCCATACTGTTGCCTAATTTTGTAAGACTGTTGCAACAACACATTGAAGCCTTCTGTTCTTGTCTATCCTGTTGTTTCACCTTGATTCTGCTAGGTCAGCCACTGCAGGATCCCCCTCCTGTTCTGCTTCTCTTTCTATCACCCACTTTATTTTTGTTTTTTCCCTTCGTTTTCCAGTCCTCCCAAGGTGTTTAAGGTACACCAGTAAAGTGATGCTAGCAAGCATCATAATTTAAAGCAAGCCATGTTGATAAAGTGCAAAGTGTATTTAAAGTGCTGAATGTGCATTGACCCCACACAGGGGTTGTATACAGATCCCCTTCTCAGGGGAGGAAATGGACAAGGAAATGATAGAAAGTATACTTAGAATGGCAGAAAAAGGGGAGATATTGCTGATGGGTGATCTGAATATGCCAGATGTTAACTGGAGTGCAGTTGCAGCAGCCACTTTGAAGAGTGGGGTTATTCTAGATGCCCTACTGGGGGCAAGCCTTAGACAACTAGTATTGGAGCCCACTCGAGAGGGAGCAATCTTAGACCCAGTTCTCTCAAATGGAGATGGAGAGAGGATCACAGATGTAGAAGTGGGTAGCCATCTGGGAACTAGCGACCATTGAACAGTATGGTTCACAATAAACACAGCAATAGAGTCAAGCCATACAAAGGCAAAAGTACTGGACTTTAGGAGGGCTGACTTGGCCAAAATGGGTGAGTGCCTAAGGAATGCACTAGCAAATGGGCAGGAAGGAGGGGTGGAAGAACAATGGGGAATAATAAAAACTGCCATCACAGAGGTAACAGAGGTAACAAGCCTTTGGGTGAAGCAAATAAACAAAACAAAACGATGTAAGAAACCACAATGGTTCTCAAAGGAAGTGGCAGTGAAGGTTCAAGAGAAAAAAAAGCATTCAGGAAGTACAAGGAATCACAGAAGAAGCAGGACAAAGAACTGTATCAGTTAAAGCAAAACGAAGCTGGGAAGGCAGTCAGAACAGCAAAGGCCCAAACCGAGGAAAAGATAGCCAGCTCAGTTAAGAAGGGGGATAAAACCTTTTATAGGTATATCAGGGAGCTAAGGAAGACCAAGGGAGGGATAGTGAGGCTTAATAAAGGGGAGGAGGGTGGGCGGAGGGTGACTGTGAAAAGGCAGAGATACTAAACAAATATTTTTGCTCAATATTTACAAATGAAGAGGAGGAGGTACCTAAAACAAACAGTAGAAACACTCTGGATACAGAAGTTGATACCAGCCCATTTACAGAAGAAAGGGTTATGAAGAACTCTTAAAACTGAAGGTGGACAAAGCAATGGGCCTGATGGGATTCATCCCAAAATTCTAAAAGAACTAAGGGTAGAACTAGTGACACCACTGACTACTCTCTTTAACAAATCATGGGAGGATGGGGTGGTGCCCGAGGACTGGAGGAGGGCAGATGTGATTCCCCTTCACAAAAGTGGGAGCAAGGCAGAAGCAGGAAACTACAGACCTGTTAGTTTAATCTCAGTGATAGGGAAAATGATGGAATCACTTCTGAAGGAAAGAATTGTCGAGTACCTAGAGGCCAGAGGGGCACAGGACCCAAGGCAGCATGGATTCACAGTGGAAGGTCATGCCAGACGAATCTGATAGATTTCTTTGACTGGGTGACCAAAGTAGTAGATCAGGGAGGGGCTGTGGACATGGCCTACCTAGACTTTAGCAAGGCATTTGACACAGTCCCACACAAAAGATTAATATACAAGTTAGCCAGCCTGGGAGTGAGTCCCAAGATAACAGCCTGGGTAAAGAATTGGCTGGAGAATAGGACACAAGAGTAATAGTAAATGGAGTCCACTCTGAAGAAAGGGGGTTACTAGTGTAAATGCAGGGTTCAGTATTAGACTGGTCCTCTTCAATGTCTTTATATTGCGACATTGCAGAGGGACTGGAAGGAAAGTATGTCTCTTTGCAGATGGCACAAAGATCTGCAACAGAGTTGATGCACAAGGTGGGGTGGAAAGGATGAGAAGGGACTTGGCAAGGTTAGAGGAATGGTCAAATGTATGGCAGCTTAGATTCAATGCTAAGAAGTGCAAGGTAATGCACCTGGGAAACAAAACCCAGGGAAGAGTACAATGGGGGTGAGATACTAACAACAACAAAAATGGAAAGAGACCTGGGGGTAGTCATATAAGATGACCTAAAGGTGGGCAAGCAATGTGAGAGGGCAGCAAGGAGGGCTGGGGGATACTGGGATGCAAGGGAGAGGCATCACCAGTAGAAAACAGGAAGTTATTATCCCTCTGTACAGACAGCTGGTGAGACCCCATCTGGAGTACTGCGTGCAGTTTTGAGACCCAATCTCCGCAAAGACATAGACAGGATGGAAGCTGTCCAGAGGAGGGCAACTAAAATGGTGCAGGGTCTGCACTGGAAGACATATGAAGAGAGACTTAAGGAGCTTAATAAGTATAGCCTCAAGGAAAGGAGGGAGAGGGGGATATGATAGAAACTTTAAGCACCCTGGGGAATCAACAAAGTCCAAGAGGGTAGCATCTTCAAAAAGTGTGTGCAAGAACAAGGGCACAATTTGAAGAAAGATGGGGCGGCTCTAGAGGTAATTTAAGGAAGTATTTTTTCGCAGAGAGGGTTGTGGATGCATGGAACAGCCTTCTGGAGGAGGTTGTGGAGTCAAAAACAGTGGTGGAATTCAAGCATGCATGGGACAGTCATAAGGCAATTCTAGGGGGTGGGGGTAGGAAGAAGTAGGCTGCTGGTTAACTAGGATCTGCAGCTTATCCAGTAGGGAGAGAAATGGGCAGACTGGGTGGGCCAAGCAGTCCTTATCTGCCATCAAATTCTGTGTTTCTATGTTTCTATTATTTGGTCTGCTATTGTTGAAATAGGGATTGAGAATATTAAAGAACCTCTTTTGTTGCCTAAATAAATTTTTTTATTATTATTATTGCCAGTAAAACCATGGAATTATGCATATAGAAACAGTACAGCTGTACATATATATTTACAGAATAAAAGACTCTTGTTTTGGAACGAATGCGCATACCAAATAAAGGAAAAAGGATACCTTGATATTAAGGCCAAATGTTTACACACATAAAATGATCAGGGAGATAGCCCTTTTCTCCTCTCTCTAGCATGTCACCACTGTGGGCTGTAAGATATCTGGTAGACCGCTTTCCCCCCTCTCTGTTTTTTTCATATCTCTCTCTCTCTCTCTCTCTCTCTCTCTTGCTCTCTCTCTCACTCTATGTATATATATATATATATATATATATATATGTTATAGTGGCGTGGTTGCGCCACTATAATTAGGGTTTAGCAGTCAGTTACATACTAAAATCAAAAGTTTGGGCATTAATACCTTTGGACCCGTTCAATGGATTTGCCTGAAATTTGGTACCCTTGGTGGGGCATGGTAGATCTCTTGATTTGCCAAATTGTGTTTCTGTCAGACTTACGGTCTTTGCGTACAAGTTTTTGGAAGCAGCTTTTGGGATTTTGGATGTGGCCCTGCATGGCTGTCGCGTGGTGTGCTGCTCTGTGAGATGGCTAGTTTGAAAGAGCTTTAGTGGCCAACCATGTCTCTTTTCATTTGGTGAAAAAATATTAAGGCATTCAAAAGTTATGCCACTTTTAAGTTCTCATTAAAAGTTAATGGGAAAATTTATATGTCTATTTTGCGAACAAAGAATGGGGTTTTGGCCATCTGGTCCCACCTGGTGATCAAAGAATTTGCAGCCTCTCAGTTCAAGAATGTTTGTCCCCGAGGATTTTAAAAATTTTTTGATCGCAAGGTCCGCCATCTTGTTTTCAGTTTTCCGATCAGAAAAACACAAATATCTCGACTCAGGGGTCATTTCTGAAGTAAAACTTGGATGGGTTTTACTCAGGGGACCCTGATCTATCATGCCATGGCCTTGGTTTTCTCCAAGTTGGTCTAAAAATAGAGTTTTCAGCTTTTGAAATCTTTGTTTGTGGCTCGCTAATGATCTTTGATAGCAAGCCTGCAAAATCTTTGATTGCAAGATTCTTTGACCACGATTGTGCATCGCGAGCGAGGGACGAGATGGACAGATTTCTAAATTGTTTTCTGTAGCCAAGGGGTGCTCTACATAGTTTTATGAGGCTGGGTTTTAGTCAGGGGGCTTTGTTCTGCCCCATGTGAGTAAAAACACATAAGTTTCCATTATCCCTGGTAGTCTAGCGGCCCTCTCCCCCCGATCATGATACTATACATAAAGATCTATGTTTCCCTGGTAGTCTAGTGTCCCCCACATGTATTTTATAAATATCTCATTATTTTATCCCTGGTAATCTTGTTCCCCATGTAGCTATTTATTTATGTTGTTTATATCCATGGTAGACTAGTGACCCCCGATCTGTATCTTATTATTATCATTATTTCATTCGGTAGTTCAGCGGCCCCCTGTTCATAATAAAATACATTTGTTGCTTCCTGGTAGGTAGTGGCCCCCACTTCCTCACCCCCAGTTATAAAACAGTTCATCTCCAGCACTCCTCATTTCAGGTTAGCTCGGCACACCCACATCATTCTATGGTTCTTTCGGCCAACGACCGTGTGTAGTTATTTGTGCTAATTCAAACAGGTACCTGAACTGAGCACCGTTTGAATTAGCGCTTTTACACACGCACAGTCAGTGGCTGGTCGTGAGGTGAGAGGTGGGCTGTGCCAGTCGCTGGCTGGGGAAGGGTGGGAGGTGCTGGTTGGCACGGCTGGGTGGGGGTGGGGAGTTACCAGACTACCAAGAAGTAGCAAATGCTCATTTTTTAATTATGGTGGGTGGGCCACTAGACTACCAGGGATAATAATAATAATAATAAAATACAGATTGTGGGGGCACTAGACTACCAGGGATATAAACAACAAATAAAAATAAAGAGACATGGGGGTGGCACTAGACTACCAGGGATAAAATAATGAGATATTTATAAAATACACATGGGGGGAGGGCCACTAGACTACCAGGGAAACAGAGATCTTTATGTATAGTATCATGATCAGGGGAGGGGCCGCTAAACTACCAGGGATAATGAAAACTTATCTGTCTTTATTCACATGGGGCAGAACGAAGCCCCCTGACCAAAACCCAGTCTCATATAACATTCTAGGGCACCCCTGCGCTACAGAAATCAATTTAGGGCAGATGACCCCAATGCACACCCTGATGCCTGTTGATGGAGGCGGGGTGGAGTAGGCTGCAAGGGGTGGGAACCCTAAAATTGAATTTCCTCATTTTTTTTGCTATAAAAGAACCCTAACTGATGCATTAATGAAGTTTTTTCATAGAATATATATATAAATATATATATATATATAAATATATATATATATACAGTATATATATATATTAAAGTGGTGCAGTAGCACCACTATAGTACTATAGTTAGGGTTGAGTAAGCAGTTTAATGTTAAATCCCAACTTTTGCACTTTAATAACTTTGTAACCGTTGAATGGATTTTCATGAACTTTAGTATGCATTGTCCCATGGGGTGCCAAGTTTTATTTTGATTGGATGTGCAGTTTTAGTGCAGCGCATAGTAAATAAGTGTGTTTTTTCACTTTTTTCACCAGTTTTTGCTGATTTTTGCCCATCACGCTGTGGCCACACTATTTGGAATTTTGGTCTGAAATGTTTAGGGTAGAAAGAGGTAGCCCCAAAGAACAAGCCAGCGTTGGGTTAGTGAAACAAATGTTACTTGTTTCAAAGTTATTCAGTTTTGAAATTTTGGGTTCTGCTCATGCTCAGTTCAGTTTTTTGGATAGGTGTATAAATTGCAAACAAGGATTTGCCTCATGAACAGGGATTTTGACAGCTCACAAACAGGGATTTAAAAATCCCTGTTCATATGAAACAAAAATCTCTGTTCGCGAGCTGCCATTTTTTTCATTTGTTCAAAAAACAAAACATTATAACTTGCCCCATAGATGTCTTCTGAAGAAATTGAAGTATGGGTTTTGTTCAGGCAAACATCCTCTACAAACCAATGGCTTTGGTTTGGTTTACTTTCCTCAAGAAATGTCTGTTTTTTTATTCTGAAAATCCTTGTTCGTCACTCACTCACTCCCATCCTTGTTCATGAGGTGTCAAAATCTCTGTTCGCAATCCGATCCTTGTTCATGAGCTGACAAAATCCTTGCTCATGAGAGGATGACCAGATGGCCCTATCTCAAGAATAAGAATCAGCTCGCAAACAGGGATTTTGACACCTCACGAACAGGGATTCGGCTCACGATCAGGTATTTTGACACCTCATGAACAAGGATTATAAAAGAAATCCTTGTTTGTGAGGTGTCAAAATCCCTGTTTGTGAGGTGTCAAAATCCCTGTTCATGAGAAATCCTTGTTCATGAGCTGTCAAAATCCTTGTTTGTGAGGGGACGACCAGATGGCCCACAAAATACTTGTTCATGAATTGTCAAAATCGTTGTTCATGAGGTGTCAGAATCCTGGTTTACAACCTAATCCTTGTTCATGAGCTGTCAAAATCCTTGTTCATGAGGGGACGACCAGATGGCCTTATCTCATGAACAAGGCTTGACTCATGAACAGGGATTTTGACACCTCAGGAACAAGGATTCAGCTCTCAAATGGGGATCTTGACAGCTCAAGAACAGGGATCTTTAAAGGTTGCTGTTTGTTTGTCACTTCACTGAAAAGATTGGTTAGGATTTTTGGCTTCACATTTACAGGGTACAAAGAGGGTGTCCCACAGATGTGACTTATGCTGGTTTGGTGTAAAACTTTATATTGGTCCCATAGCTATGGCATTCTGAAGTTGAGAAATTTCCCATAGGCTAACATAGTGGCAAGCATGGTGCCTTTCGGTGCCTATATCTCAAAAACAGTTTGAGATATGGATTTTTTTTACTAAGCACTGCTTAATACACCTTTAGGTGTACTAAGCTAGTATACAGGTTACCAACCAATGATTACAACTGCGGTGGAATTTTTTCCACAGTTGATACGGTTACTGAGATATTGTGTCATTTGCAGCACAAGGCTTACTTGGAATGTGTCTATGCCTGCATTGCATCTCCACAATTGAAGGTACTAGAGAGCGCAGGGCCTGGAGGGCCCTCTGCTTCCACATATGGATATGATTATGCAGTAATGGGGCTGCTAGGCCTCCAGGCCCTGCACTCCTACACGGAGATGACAGTTCATTACAATGTCTGTGCACTTATGGATGGATGGGAGTGCAGGACCCATAGGATCCTGCACTCCACAAAACCAATACCATGGGAGCGAAGGGCCCTTATAGGTAGATGGGAGTGCAGATCCCTCAGGGCCCTGTGCTCCTACATATGGATACCACTATGCAGTAATGGGAGTGCTGTGCCAGACATGACAGTTCATTACAATGTCTGTGCACCTATGGATAGAGTGCAGGACCCTTATAGGTAGATGGCACTCCCAAAAAAATGATACTATGGACGCACAGGTCCTAGAGGGCCCCGTGCTCCCAAAACCATATAAGGGTAAGACATTTTCTCAAAAGTAAGGAAATTCATTATAAAAAAACTTAGTTAATGCATCAGTTATGGTTAAAGTGACAAAAGAGTAATAATGAGGTGATAGGGTTGGACACGCTAACAACTCCCCATGTCAGACTTCACCTTTCCACAGACCAGTCATGATGGGTGCCTTGGAGCCACTGGTCTAACTCACACCCCATTCTCCCATACTATACCATGTCAGCTTTCTTATACATGGAATGGGATGAGAGTTAGGGCTGATGACCCCAAGGGACACCCCGTGACTTGTTGGTCTGTGGAGGGTGGGGGGGGTGGTATGCATGAGGGTTAGGGTGTCAACCCTAATAACTCATTTCCATACTTTTGTCACTTTAACCCTAACTGAATCATTAACAAAGTTTTTTGCAATGAATATATATACTTTATTAGGAGCCCGATAGAAAAACACACCGATGTTGGGAACAATTATTTTTAAAAAGGAAAAATGTCCCAGGCATTTAAAGCACATTAAAACTTTCCCTTCTCTTTACTTTTTGTTGTAATTATGCTTTGGATTATCTCTTGGAGCCCACACTGCAGCTTGCATCCCCAAAATTCAATATATCAGAGCAGCTGCTGCTCCGTTAGACATGCAACTCATTCTTGCACTTCTAACCTGCAGGAAAAGTGATGGTAGCTTTAGTACAATTTTTTTATGTAATACTGCTAATTCCCTAATTCTAAACTTGCTGTCCATCTCCTCAGTGTAGGAGGGAGACAGCCACTGAAACTCACTACAGAAAGGCACGGTCTCTCTCCCTCCCTTCGCTCCTGGTACTTTTGCCTTTGTATGAAAAAGTGCCAGAAAATATTTCAGCTCTAAAATGCAGCCTTTTATACAGCATAAAGAAAAGGAAAGGAGCATTGTTACCACCAAGATATAGTAAGGAGAGAGCTGCTCAGATCTCTAGAAAGGCGTGGCCTCTCTCACACTCTCTCACTCACTGTAACCTGTGGCAAAGTCTGAGTAGCCGAATAAATATAAAACAAATGCATTTTCTGAAACTAAGTGAAAGCAGCATGAATAAATAAATAAATAAATAAATAAATGCCTAAGTCAGCTTAAAATCTGTGTCAATACATGAAATACAGTGGCAACTAAAAACTAGCCTAGCATGTATAGCAGACACAGCATTCATTTAAAATGAATTAGGTTTGATTTTGTCTTTCTAATGCCTATTTGTACTAGCCAGTCTGCATCTAAACAGAAGTTCTGTGCTTAGAAATATCTGAGAAATTTGTAATAAACAAAAAATGAAAAATGTTACAGATTCTGTGTCACCTACTATCTGGGGATGTCATATGTTCCCCAATTGTGATAACAGCACATGTACAAAAAAGTTGCATTAAACAAAAAGATATTACAGAAATAACACAGAGCTGGAGAAGGCAGGGGACACCTCTCAGACCCACTGTGGTGCTGGTTTCAGATGGTGGTGGGCTGATTCCGTCTCGTGTCCCCTGGACCAGCCAGTGATGTCTTTACCTGGATTTGGACTAGTTAATTTTCCTGATGGCTGCAGATGCCATTCCCAGTCCACCAGTATCAGCAGACCACTTAGTAGACAACCGCAACCATGGCATCCAGTGGGCCAAAAAGGGTGGAAAGCATACCTGCCACAGAGCTGTCAACATCATCCTAAACCAAAGAAACCTACGGAAAACTGTTCCATTTTGTTGTGAATGGACGAGTATACTTTGGGGAATAGTAGAGATCGTCTGCTGCCTAATTCCAACAACATACACTGATCAGGATCCTTCATGAGGTCTGAGGTCATCACATCAGACTGTAGTGTGTGTGTGTGTGTGTGTGTGTGTGTGTGTGTGTGTAAAAACCCACTGCGATCGTCCTGGGGACCGCGTTTCAGGTGAGGCTCTCAGTCTCCATGGGGCAGCATTACCAGGCCATTGCAGGGTTTTGGGGTCTCAGTACTGAGCCTGTGGGCAAAAGGCGGTGGGCTAGGATGGACTTGTGTAGGTAGGGAGACATGCATGGCAAAGGCAGTGGGAACTGGTCTGCAGAGTTACACCGAGGAAGACTTTTTTTGTTGTTATGCTCTCCCAATAGAGTACCCCTTCTTCATGTATGGCAGACATCATTTACAAAACACAGGAGTGAGGCTAACAGCTGGTGGAAGGAAGTGCCTAGAGACCCAGGGCTACAGATTATTGCTGTCCAGCTTTATGCAAATGAAAGGATGAAGCACTCTCTCATTGCAGCGCTTCAATCCTTTTAAGTACACAAAGAGTATGCCCATAAACTGTGAACATTGTCACAGCCAGCTCCCATGGTCATTGGTCTGTCAGGAATGAGCCCAATGTAGATTGCTCTGCATTGGGCTAGTCCATGACACTCCTCTGAAATGCCGTTCTCTGTAGCAAAGCAAAAAGTTTCTTGTGCTCGCTCAAGGAAACATAAAAAGAGTAGGGGAATTTTCCCAGGACAGCTTTACCACTTTCACTAAAATACCACCAACAACTTAATCTGATTCAATTTCAGTTGGTTTACACCCTTCCCCGACAAGTCTCAAAATAGGCAGTATAATTTAGCTCTTCAGTCCCAATGAAAAAAATAGAGTAAATAAATAAGATATGATCCTGGCAATCCCAAGTGGCAGTGCAGCACAAGTTGGCACAACTGGGCAGGAGCATAGTTTTCTAGAACACTCACAATATCAAGACTGCCCCAATATCTACTATGGACCTGAATGCCTAGTGTTTAAAGGGCTAGCCTGTTCTTCTTAACTGCCTGCCATCCAGTCAAAGGACATAAAGCCCAGGTTAACTAGTCTCTCCTGGAATTCAAGGGAATGTGGACCAGAATCCCACCCCTGAACACCCAGGTAGTACTGCAAAAATGTTTTGGAGATTAACACCAGCCATCCAGTTGTACATATCCCCATCCTCACACATGCATTAGACAAAAAGTCACCACATCCGTCAATGCTTCCCCACCCAGTCTGTAGTGATGGCTTGGACTCTGTACTAGGGCTAGTATGTGTGCTATGGCCAAAATCCAGCAACTAGATACAATGCAAATAAAGCCAGCGTCAACCTGAAACCACACTTTTAGCAGCTTTCAGAGAAAGAAAAACTTGCACAACAAATGGAGTTCACCTGATATGAGGCAATTCCTTTATTAAAATGCAACATACATCACAGCGGGTAGAGTAATTCCCATAAATTTAAAAAGACAGAGCTCTCAGTTCATGTCAGTTCATATTGGCATTGCAGACTAGACGCAACTCAAGGATCTCCTTTCCTGTCTGGCTGTGTGTTAGGCCTAATGTGTTTCATGTATGTGTACTTTGTCAAAAGCTGCTGGGAAACCAGCATGAAGTGCTATTTTATCTCCATCCATTTTAGTAACACACACCAAGAAAGTGTAAATAGGGTCCAAGTGAAGTGAACAGAAATTGTTTAAAAACTACATCATATACTACAACGTTCAACGAGAACACATTAAAAAAAGGCCTCATGTTGTAGAAGTCCTGATAATGGGTCTTCTCCCACCAGAACACCTTGACACAGAGTTCAAAAAATAATTGCCTCTACTACATGAAAAGAATGTACTAATTTTAGATATGGCATGCTTGAGTAGCATCTAGTCTGCAATGCCGATATGAACCGAGTCTGTGCTTTTTTTAAATTATGTGATTACTGTAACCACTGTGATACATGTTGCACTTACAATAAAGGAATTCCCATATATCCAGTGAACTCCATTTGTTCAAGATTTTCGTTTCTCTGAAATCTGCTAAAATTGTGTGTTCAGGCAAATGACAGCTTTACCTGCCTTGTATCCACCTTCCCCACCCAGGCAGTACATCTCTCTCTTGACTTAAATGTATTCCCCGAATGCCCAGCTGGCAACAGTGCTTCCACCCATCACAGCTTTCACACTGTACTGTAAGCCTTCTCTTATTTGCAGTCACTGAAGCTTTTAGTCAGTCACCTTCCCTAACTAAACATTAAAAACAGCAAGCTGCAACCAGCAGGCATACCCGCCATTGTTCATTCTCTGCCTAAATTTCCCATCTGCCTATGTATACCATCATCCAGTAGCCAGTCACCCATTCCTGTTTAGATTTTTAATATGTCCAACACTGCACAACAATCCAGATTCTCTTATCACATCTTGTCATAAATGCTGGCATTCTTGCCCCAGTAGTGCTATGTGGGGTGCACTACGGAGGTGAGAATGCTCAATCCCAACAATTGGGCCCAGAGCTGATAGGAAGATAGGAATTTTCATGCAGCCTTGGAGCTATTGGTGACTGGCTTGGGGAAGGGGGGTGGACTACAGGAGTGCTTACAGGCTGTCTGGGCCAAGAGGGTAGAAAACCTTAGATGGGTCCCCAACAGACAAATAAGTGGGGGGACAAAACAAAATCCCCTTTTAGCTGTCAGAGCTACAGCAGATACCCTCTCTGTTAGCTGTCCCCCCCAGTAACCCCCACCTACTTTTTTAGCAACCCTGGCAACTATACACAAAGCAAAGAAAACAAAAACAAACATGTCCCTGCTGGCATGTTCTCATCAGCACTGTTTGAGTTAGACTCACCCCCAGTCACTCTCTGCTCAAAACTCTGGCTTCCTAGTCCTGCTGCTCATTTCTCTCATTGCAAGTTCTCAATTGGTGGTTCTAGAGCCTCACAGGTCAAGAGGTGCTCCAAATAACATTATCCAACCAACAGAGACCTGTTCCAGCAGCCAATCGCTATTACCACCAGTGCTACATAACAACAGCTACACAGTCTGTCCTGTCCTCTGGACCCAGCAGTGCAGTCAATCTAACCTCACACTGGGGAGGAGCCAGTAGTGACTCCTGTCCTGGGATTGACAGTCATAGGGCAAACATGGTAGTGCAGTCACCACCTACAGAACAACCTGGGGACTGGATAAATACCAGGAGTGGGGGGGGGACTGCACCACACACAGGGAAGGGAAGACAGTCTTATCACAGGAAGCCAGAGAAACATTGGGGTGTAGATGTAGTCTCAAATGATAGATTCTCAGTGCTGGCCACCTTGGGGGAGCAGGCAGAAGTGGGCCTCATGGGGGGGCAGGAGGAGGGAAATGTGGTAGTGATGCAAAGGGTACTAGTGGAGCAGTTAAGGGGAACAGAAAGACAGTGGACTGCAGGCTAGGAGAGAGAGAGCTGAAATTCCTGACAGGTTGTCAGAAACTATAGTGGAAGAGAGGGAGCAGGGGGATACAACAAAGGAGGAGAGCTTTTTTAATAGGAGAGAGGTGGGGACAGGATGGAGGAGGGGCAATGCAGAGCACTGGAGAAACAGAGGGTATCATACCTGTACAGGACATAGGGGCTAGGCAGTACAGTTGGCAGAGATCTGGGGGAAAGTCAGTGATGGAGCACGACAATAGAGGCAGGGTCTTAGTCCTGGGGGACTCCATACTTAAAGGGGTGAAATGGGGAGGGAAGCACTGCTGTATATGGGTGGTATTTTTGCCAGGCATGATTGCAGGAAGGGTGGGGTCATTTATTCAGAGGTGGGCAGGAAGAGAAAGGGAAAAGCCACACATCATAGTGCACCTGGGCACAAATAACTTTGGGGTGAAACGCAGCTGAGGAAGTTCAGGAGCATTTCAAGGAGTTGGGTAAGCTGTGCAATGAGGTGGAGTCCTCAGTTGCTTTCTCAGAGGTACTTCCCATACCCAGAGCAAGTACAATCAGGAAACAGAGGATTTTGGAGTTTAACACATAGCTGGGAGCATGATGTCAGACCAGAGGGTACAGGCTGGTGGGGGGTGTGGGACGGAACATGGGAAAACAGGTCCCTGTATGCCTCAGACAGACTACACTTGAGTGGGGAGGGGTCAGTTGTCTTAAAGCAGAGGCTGGGAGAGTACATAACATCTAGGGTGACTTTAAACTTGGTGTGGGGGCAGAGGGTGGACACCAAGCAAGGTATCAAAACCAGGGGGACCGTTGAGCCTACCCCCCAAAGTAGCAATAAAGGTTCAGAGTAAGTGCCATCCAGGATAGGCACTAAGTGCAATTAGACAGGAATGGGCCACAGTGGAAATAAGGAATGCAACAGGGAGGGGGGAAGTATCCAAATAGGGTTGTATCTAAGGGCAAGCTATCAGGGACTATAGGGTAGGGCTCATACTAGAAGGTGGTCTCCTTGAATACAAGGAGCCTGGGGAACAAAGCAGCTGAGTTGCAGACTCTGTTGGCAGATGATGAGGTGGACATAGCTGCCATCACCAAAACATGGGCCACCCAATGCCAGGAATGGGACTTGATGGTCCTGGGATACAGGCTGTACAGGAAGGACAGGGAAAAAGGGAAAGAAGGGGGGTACCCATGAATGTTAGGGAAAGGATATTGTTTAGTAGGGAGGAAGAGGAGGAAGGAAGGGCAGAAGCATTATGGGTGATGGTACAGGACTCAAAAGAGATGAGGGTTACATTGTGGGTGGTGTATAGGCCACCCTCTCAGACAGGGGACATAGACAGAGAGCTAGGACAGCAGATAAGGAAGGTCAGTGGGAAGGGAGACGCTGTGATTATGGGGGACTTCAATCTGCCAGGGATAGAATGGAGCACCCCTGCCACATCGTGCACCAGGGAGCAGGTCATCCTGAATGCAGTCCAGGACAATTTCGTAGCCCAGTTGGTCAGGGAGCCAATTAGTAAAGGGAACATTCTCAGCCTTGTATTAACCAATGGGGATCTTGTCAGGGAGCTGGGCATGGAGGACTCATTGAATGGGAGTGATCACCACACAGTGTGGATCTCCCTTAGTTTGGGAAGGAGGCAGCCAAGACCAGGACAAAGGTGCTAGACTTCAGGCCAGCTGACTTTGGCAGGATGAAGGGCATACTGTCAGAGCACCTAGCCAGCATTAGCCCACACATGGATGCTAATCAGAGGTGGAAAATAATCAAGCAAGGGCTAGCGGAGGCTACCAGTTTGTGCACAAGGATTCAAATAAAAAGGCCAGGGCTAGGAAGCCGAGCTGGATCAACAGGGAGGTATTGGCAAAAGTGAGGGAGAAAAGGGAAGCCTTCAGAAAATGGTGATATTAGGGAGGGAGATAAGGAATTCTTTAAGTATATGAGAGAGAGAGAAGAAACTGCAAAGACCAAATAGTAAGAATAAACAAGGATGAAGGGTGGATCAGAAAAGGAGGATGAGCAGGCAGAAGCACTCAATGAATATTTCTGCTCTGTGTTTACCAAAGAGAAGCAAAGATCAGTATGACAGGGGATGGGCAGGGGTGGGCTTGGGGGGGGGCAAATTTAATTATTGGGGAGATCCCAGTCAGCAGGATGTTGGAGGGACTAAGAGCCCTGTGGGTTGATAAAGCACTCGGATCAGATGGGCATACACACCAGAGGTCTGAAAGAGTTGGCAGACATCCTGGCAGAGCCACTTGCAGACCTGTTCAACTCTTCTCTGGGGACTCAATGTGTGCCACAGAACTGGAAGATAACGCATGTGGTGCCCCTTCACAAACGTGGACCCATGAATGAACCAGGCAACTATAGACCAATCAGTCTTGCAGTACATCCATTGTGGGGAAGCTGATGAAGACAATACTGAAGGAAAGGTTAGTAACCTTTCTGGAGGTGAACGGACTCCAGGATAGCAGCCAGCATGGGACTGTCTTGGGCAGATCCTGCCAGACAAACCTGGTTGACTTTTACAACTGGGTGACCAGGGCACTTGACAGGGGCCAAGCAGTGGATGTCCTGTACCGGGACTTTAGCAAGGCCTTTGACTCCGTACCACATGTAAGGCTGCTTAGCAGATTGAGTTACAAAGGAGTAGGGGTGAAATAAGTGGACTGGCTAAAATACTGGCTCCAGGACAGGCAGCAGAGAGTGTTGGTGGGATGGGAACTCTCTTCTCCAAGAGATGTAACCAGTGGAGTGCCACAGGGCTCGGTCCTGGGTCCAGTGTTGTTCAACATATTCATAGCAGACATCTTGCATGGCATTAAGAACAAGGTCAGCCTTTTTGCAGATGACATGAAGATTGGGGCAGTGGTGGACAATGCAAAAAGACAACAAGGACTGCAGGGGGATCTGGTTGTACTTGAATAGTGGTCAGAAACATTACTTATAAAGCGCAAGGCTCCGACTACTCAGTCTTCTGTGATCACCAGCATATATTCTCCAAAAGATTCCAGACTGATACAGATAATCCAAAGATAATTCTTTTATTAATATGCCAACAAAACAGATATATGAGACACCCTCTCTGAAGGGAAAATGAACCAAATGTTTTCGTGCAAATCTTGCACTTTCTCAAGGTTACGCAAAGTGCTATTAGTGAGTGCTCAATAAAAGCAGTGAGTTTAAAGTGACAGTGTAACTGTAAAGGTTAATCAGATGTTAAATAAATATAAAAGATTAATATACAAAAGCACTCAAACAATATTATTATATCCCAAACACAAATAAACATGATGTACTGATAGTACCTAAATACGTGTAAAATTTATATTGGCTGAATATTTAATGCAGTATTAAAGTTTGTAATACCTCATACGGAATGTTAAACGGGAAGGGGGATACAGTATCTTTTGAAGTGCATTTATTATCATTTATTATGGATGATTTTTGATACAGGAAATATGTGATTATTTGAATTAGCTTTCGAACATAACAAAATAATTATTCATGAAGTGCGCATACTATGGATGATTTGATGATTATTTGATATTGTAGGCCTGCCTGAGTATTCCTAAATATTGATTATTTATCCTCACTATTTATCTAGAGTCCATAAATATGATTGATCCAATATAGATTATAATAAGAATAAGAATATAATAGTTCATACAACCAAGATTATTAACATATAATCCATAAACTATTGATATGGCTGAGACTATAACCCTGTGTTCAACACATTTTTAATGTTACCTACATATTTAAAAATATTTTAAAAGTGTTGATGTCTATTCATTATTTCACAGTTTATCTAATATTTGATAACCACTTGCACTTCATGGATATTCCCCTCTCCCCCCTCCCTCGCCAGCACACCCCTTCTTTTCTTTTTTCACCTTTTTAATTTTTAATCCCCCCTTTTTCTTTGTCCTCCTTTCTTCCTTCCCCTTCCCCTTCCACTCCCCCCCATTTAACATTCCATTAACATTAATATTGCACTAAATATTCAGCCAATATAAATTGTACATGTATTTAGGTACTATCAGTACATCATGTTTATTTGTGCTTGGGATATAATATTGTGTGAGTACTTTTGTATATAAACCACTTATATTTATTTAACACTTATTTATATCCCATCTGATTAACCTTTTAAGTTACACTGTCACTTTAAACCCACTGTTTTTATTGAGCACTCACTAGTAGCACTTTACACAACCTTGAGAAAGCTCAAGATTTGTGCAAAAACATTTGGCTCATTTTCCCTTCAGGGATGGTGTCTCGTATATCTGTTTGTTTTGTTGGCATATTAATAAAAGAATTCCCTTTGCATAATCTGTATCAGTCTGGAATCTTTTGGAGAATATATGTTGGTGATCACGGAGGACTGAGTAATCAGAGCCTTGTGCTTTGTAAGCAATGTTTTCTTTACTCCGGCACCTATCCATTTATGTGCTGCATCTATCACCTGTGATCGGAAACATGGCAGCTGGGGTTTAGCACTAAAAAGTGCAAAGTCATGCACTTGGGAGAAAGAAACCCAAGAAATGGTTATTGGTTGGGTGGGGTACAGTTGTCCACTACAGAGGAGGAAAAGGATCTGGGGGTGCTGATAACAGGGAAAATGTACCACTCAGCACAGTGTAGAAGAGCAGCAGCCAAAGCAAATAAGATGCTGGGGTGCATAGCAAGAAGAATTACCTCCAGGGAAAGAGAGGTCATTTTGCCACTGTACAGATCACTGGTGAGGCCCCACCTGGAGTACTGTGTGCAGTACTGGCACCCCTACCTGAAGAAAGATATCAAATTGCTGGAAGGGGCTCAACACAGAGCAACCAAGATGATCCACGGGCTGGAGGACAAGCCATACGAGGAGAGACTGAGCGTGCTTAGCATGTATTCCCTGGAGGATCAGAGGGATGGGGGGATATGATAGAGACCTTCAAATATATGAGGGGCATAAATAAAGTTGACTGAGGTAGTATTCTTAAGTGTGGGGGGGAGGACACTACAGGGCATAGTCTGAAGCTGGAGGGAGGTAGATTAAGGAGGGAATGAGGAAGGCATTACTTTACAGAAAGAGTGATGAAAGGGTGGAATGCCCTGCAAGGTGAGGTGGTGACCTTAACATCAGTTTGAGGTTTTAAGAGGGGGTGGGGCAGGGTTAAGGGGATGTTCACAAAGAGGGCAAAGAAGGTGGTGGGATCAACAAGCAGGGGCATGACCGCGAAGAAGAGGGTGGGGAAGGGAGGGTCAGCTGCAATATAATAGTCTGCTAGTTGTACACTTGAGCAGACTTGATAGATCGTATGGTCTGTATCTGCTGGCAGTTTTCATATGTTCGTATGTTCAGAAAAACACCGAAGCAAGCTTTACCTCAAAGGACACTGGTAATAAGTTTGGGGAAATACCAAATGCTTCCATAAGGCAAAGCATCTTGAAAGTTATTTCCTAGTAGTTGGAATATACTGCATATCTCATCATGATTTACATCAGTGCCATTTTGTATTTCTTTGAAATATGACTTTATTGTCCATGCCCTTTCAGGGTAACCCTTACTTTACTGCTTTCACTCTGAAATTCTTGTCTTTTAAATTGTTTTATAATCTGACTCTCAAAGGTCTAAGAAAGATTCTGTAATGTAAGAAAATGGTAAGTAAAATGACATTTAAATCTAAAATCCATGCTTCCCAGTAAATAGTGTTTATTCCAGATTTCTGTGATGTTTTAATAAGGAGAGTTCATATTTGAATTAAGAGACACTGTTAAAAAAAATTGCAAAAACTTGGAATAGCAAGTTTAAATCTTGCATTCTCAGGAAAGGGTGTGTTTTATACAGATTGTGTTACATGGGTATCTTTCTCTTTTAGGATAATCCTTTTACTTTTTTTCTTAGAATGAATATATTGGAGTCATACAGTTTTGAACAGGCAATATACTTAGCTCTAAAAGACTTCCTGTTGCATTTGATATACTATGGAAATGAGCTTACTATTACATTTACACAAAGATGCTGTTAATACAGTTTGCACCATTGTTTCAGGCAGGATATACAATACTTAAACCACAGCACAGGAGAGACAGATGATCCAAACAGGAGGTAAGCAGAATGATTGTTTCTATGAAATGATTAGCACAGAGATTTCTGTGCCAAGGATACTGGCTCCCTGAGGTAGAAACACAGCTTGGCAGTGCATAGAAGTATATTGTTATAATGTTATAAAATCTTCCACTGATCTTCTTTATCTGTTGGGCAATAACCTTTGCCACTTAAAACAAGAAAAATTCCCTAAACAGTAATTCTTTGTGGCACAGAAGCTTTGCTTTCTGCAGAAAAATATGGCAGACATCACTGATAATAAAATACAGTATGTGCTGCATTTTATTTAGGAATATTTGGTTGGGAAAATCACACAGAGCCAAAGCATGATTCTAGGTGTGTCCTGGGGCACAGGGAAGTTAAGTCATTTACTCAGGGTCACATCATTCACACATGACAATTATGGATTTGAAACCCAGATCTACTGGTCTTCAGATTCACAGCTTGGTGCTATAACTCTCAGGCTATATTGCCTCCTGAACTATTCTAATACAATTTGAACACCACTTGCAGGTATTAACATATAGCACTTACAGTTCAGGTAAAGAGGTGCAATGCAATCTATAAACACTAGCTTGAGGACAGGGGCTGCAGGCATTCATGATTATTTCATACTGCACATAATGTGGTCTTTTTAAGGAATCTAAATATAGATCAAATAACCTTTATCTAACTTAAATAAGCTGCTAACTGAACTGTCAAACCTTAAAAAGAAGGAGAGAGAAAGCCTTCTCAGAATTGTTACATGTTTATCATTGCTTTCTAAAACACATCCTTGGTGCACACATGGTCTACAAAATTCCTACTAACTTTTTATAGTTATTAAGTTCAATTTTTATTGCTGAGGGCAGAGCCTACAGATGTTTTGCATTCAGCTCCTCAAAAATGGCCAACTGTGGCATGCTTCCATTGGACTTTTGAAAGTATCCTTCCAAAAGTCCAACAGAGCTTGTAACTCTCCACCACGGTCAGTCACTACAGAGTAACAGCCACACTATTTTGACTGTTACTTCCACATTCTGGGACAAGAACTGTGCATGAGCAGTTCAGCCAGCGTTGCCATCTTGGGAATGGCAGAATGCCGTTCACCACAACTATGAATGCATGAATGCCGCACATGCACAGTTGCATTGCTGCTGCCATCTTGTAGATGGCACTAGCCGGTGCTCGCTCTCTGGAGCTTTAGAAGCTCATCACAGCCATATCAGCTCTCGCTACAGCTTGTATTTATTGGGATTACCCTTTGAGATAAAGCATTTCATGTGATGACATGACAGGGGACAGCAGCACACCTTTACCAGTTAAGCACAGTCATGCATATACAAAACAAGCAGTAATAATTATGAAGCACTGCTATTTATCATTGCATTTGAAAACCTGTACCATGCACTTGCCTCATCCCAGACAATTTTTGTTCATTGTTCACTTGCAATGCTATTACTCTGTATGTTTGCCTGCACCTTGTTATATGTATTAGTCTTGTACCCAGGCATGTCTTGTAACCTGTTTCCTGAAATGTACTTACGTATTTTTTTTCTTTTTGCTATGTCTCATTGTAAACTGCTTATCACCATGTACTTGATGAAATTGTACCACCTCTTCCCTCCACCACCAGGTTACACATGGAAATGAGCCTTGGCTCAGTGTGCCTCTCCCAGTTACCAACTTTTAAATAAATAAAAATGAACATCAAGGGTATTGGTAAGGCTCACTTAAGTGTGTCATGTAATTTTGTAAACTTCTTTCTGTGTTCTGATTTACATCATTCCATTCATTAGGGGCCACACATGTAAAAAATATGCTTTCTGGGGAAGGGGGTAGTAAGCTTTCTCTGGAACGGTCACCTGAGAATGGATCCACAGCAAGAGCAACTAAAATCAATTAAATAATGTAATAACTGAGTAGTGTTTCTCCCATATTGAAATTGGGTTATAATGTCATTATGACCAGCTGGTTATAATGATGAACACATGCCCAGTTTCCCTAGTTCAGTGCATGCACCATTTTCATTCCTCCTCTTCTCTGCACTGTTCCCCATCCTCCCCGCTCCTCAGCACTGTGAGCTTCCCTGACAGAAGAAGTTGGTGGTAAGTTATTTTTTATTTAAACAAAATACCAGTGGGCATAGCAACATTTTTGGAGTGAAAAAAAAAATAAACATTACTTCAGTTTATGAGCCGAGCCACTACAGACCGTGTTGAAACCCCAACAGTCTGCAGTTCGACTCCATAGACAAATACATTTATTTTGTATAATTGCAGTGGTGAAAAAATGATCTCCAGCAATTGTACAAAATAAAGGATGGGTAGGTGTGTAAAACTTGGATTTTACACACCCCCTTGGGAGGGATACCTTAATAAACCCCTCGAGCTTCGCTGTCAGGGTTCATATGGCATCCCACTCTTTGGTGGTGTATAAAATCCTTGTTGTAACCACCTACCCATCCATTATTCTCTATTTAACATTTGACAAACATGGTTAAGGTACAGCACCAAGTACAGGAGCTTTAGCATGTCTAAAATGAAGATGGGAAGAAATAACATGCTGTACTAGCATCCATGGACAAAGAAGCTAAGGCAGACCTCCCAGCAGCACAGACTATTGCACCACGTTGTTGTATGACTAAGCCTACAGATGTTACAATCAAATCACACTGGCAAACAGCGTTGTCCCACTGTGGGCTGTGGACTCACAAATAGAAGCCTTTCTGGAATGGATGGATGGTCAAGAAACCAAAATTGCTGCAGCCTGGGGAGAATAAGAAGTGACAGGAGATTGTTCAGATCAAGCACTGAACTGATACAAGAGAGCAACACTCTTCATTACCAAATGGAAACACTACAAATGCACAGAACATGGGGCCAGAAATGCTGCGATTGTTGGACTGGACAAGGGTGTGGAGGGGGCTGGCATACAGAGATTTTTAAAAACCTGGCTGCCTTCATTTCTGCATCTACTGATGGAGATATTTAATTCTCAGAATAGGAAGCTGTAGTGGATAAACACAAAATTGGCAGTCCTTAAAGCAAATAATGGCCTCCTTCCAACTTATTGATGACAGAAGACAGCATAGAGACATGTGATGATATTCTGAGAGCTGTCAAAAGACACCAAACTTTAGCTAAGAGGACTGAACAGTCATACATAGAAGCACAGATTTTGTTGGCAGGAAAGGACTGGTAAGATCATCTAGTCTGCCCCTTTTCCCTGCCTATTCCAACACCTCTGACTCTACTTGGTCACTGGGGTCCCTCCCTCCCCCTTTTCTGTACCCAATTTGCCCCGTGCCTATCCTACTCATGCTTGAAGCTCCATACAATCTTTGTCCCCACTACCTCTTCTGGCAGGCTTTTCTAGTTGTCCATCACCCTTCCCATGAAGAAGTATTTCCTCACATCTCTCCTAAATGTCCCCCCTTAGTTTAATTGCATGCCCCCATGTTCTACTGCCTTCTTTTATCTGAAAGTGGCACCCCACCTGCATCTTGTTCACCCCTGTGAGGTACTTGTAAGTCTCAATCATGTCTCTTCTCTATCTCTCCTCTCCTCCAAGGAGCACATGTTGAGTTCCTGCAGCCTCTCCTCATACAGCATCTCATGCAAGCCCACACCATTTTTGTTGCCCTCTCCTGTACAGCCTACATCCTGTCTATTTCCTTGTGGAGGTACAGCCTGCAGAACTGGAAACAATACTCCAGGTAGGGCCTCATTAGTAAGGGATACAATGGCAGCATGACCTCCCTCCTCATGCTGGAAATTTCCCTCTCAATGCACCTAGCATCCTATTAACCTTTCCCACTGCCTAGTCACATTGATCAGCTACCTTGATGCCATCAGATATGATGACCCAGAGGTCTCTTTCTTGTTTGGTGACTGTAATTGCCTTTCTCCCCATCTTACACACAGCTCCTAGTTTTGCCATCCCCAGGTTTATAACCTTGCATTTTTGGCATTGAAACCCAGGTGTCACACCCTAGACCACTCTTTGACTGCCCCTATATCCCTTTGCATTCTCTCCACCCTTTTCTGAATGTCCACCCCATTGCAGGTTTTTGTACCATCTGCAAAAAGAAGCATCTTGCCCTCCAGGATGGTCCTCAGTAATGTCGCTTATGAAAACATTGTTGAGGACTAGTCCAAGCACCAACCCCTGAGGCACTCTCTCATCCTTTGAGTGTCTGCAATTTACTACCACCCTTTGCCTCCTATCCTTCAGCCAGTTTGATACCCATAGTACCACTTTCTCCTCCATCTCAAAGCTGCTTAGTTTCTTAACTAACCTCTTGTGTTGAAAGTCTTACTAAAGTGCCGATAGGCCACAAGCAGTGCATTCACTTGATCCATCTCCCTAGTAACCCAGTAAAATAAATCTATGAGGTTTGTTTGACATGATCTTCCCTCTGTGAAACTATGTGGCCACTGGTCCTGCAGTCCATTTGCATCCAAGTACTTCATGAGCCACTCCTTCAGTAGGGTCTCTTTTAATTTCCACGCTAGTGATGTGAGACTGAATGCCCTGTAGTTGTTAACCTCCTCCCTGTTGCTGTTTTTGTGCAGAGGGACCACATTGTCCCTCCTCCAGTTGTCTGAAACTATCCCTGCCTCCAGTGCCATATGACCAAAGGTCATGGCATAAGTTCTCTACAGCCTCGGAGTAGTGCGATTACTCTTCATGTCAGCAAGACTACACGTCACTTATGGAAGAAAACTTTTTAGTTCTATAATCCTAAGGATGCAGGCAAATTGGTGATCAAATGGGCATTAGAATTTCCCTTTGCCAAAGGAGCTGATTACAAAGATCAAGGTGAGTGATTTATTTTTTCAGGTAAGTGTTCACAAACCAGGTGGAAGTTATGTTTTAAGCATTAGAAATGCCATTCTCTGGCATTCTCCCACCTCTTTCTTTATGCTTGCTCCCTCTTACCTTCCCCTTATGCTTCTGCTGAAGTCCCATTTATCTTCTGCATGCTTCTGTCCTCACCCATCCTCACCCATCAGACACCTGATACAGCTTCACCTGTATTTCATCACCCCCAATGCTTCTCCAAGATTGCTTGGTGCACTTTTTAAGTTTCATGGTTGTTTTTGCACTCAATTGTTTTAGATTTTGCTGCATTTTTATTTTTTGTTTTCTATCCACTCTTATGAGGGGTCATGTTTAGTTGTACCATACATTGTGCTGCTTTGGTTGTTGCCCTACTACTGTCAGTAGTAAGCATCAGTTATTATTCTGACTACCTCATGGATGTTGTTAATAACATAGCCTCTGGGTTAGACAGGGAAGAGTATGTGGGAACAGGGTAGCCTGTGACATGGGCGTCGGCGATTGAACATTTGCAATAATGGTGACTCAATCCTGGCACATGTCGATAGTGCTACTGCTGAAGAAGGGTGACCAGATGGGGAGGTGAGTGCATATAGCGACATGGTGCTGCTATATGTATATGCATACAGGGTGGGGGAACGAGTGTGATGGAAGGGAGGGAGGGTTGGCCTGGTGTGGTTGGCGTGGGGCTTCTGAGCTGGCCCCATAGTGTGGTGGGTGAGTGGCAGCCTAAAGCTGAGAGTGTTCTGGGTTCAGGTCTGGGCATGCCTAAATTTGTGTGCGCCCAGCCCCAAATTCTTTTTTTATCCAGATTTTGCACCCCCCTGACATGCATCCCCTGGAGTTAAAAATCCTTTAGTATGGTGGTGCGGGGGGCACAGTCTCATGTATAAACATTTAAAATCTAAGTCCCTGGCACCATTTTCTTGTGCGCCGGGGGTGTACATCACCGAAATTAATTTTTGGCAATGTACATTCGCCCTGCCACCAATTGCGATTCTGCTTTTGCCCACATCACATAAATCTGGGAGCAGTATACAGTACATCAACCTCTTCAAGATCTTTGATTTAGTAGACCACACAATCCTGTCAGAGAGACTAGAAAAGATAGGAATATCAGGCAGAGCTTAGAACATGGTTTCACTCATGATTGACTAACAGAAAGTAACAGATCTCTGTAAATGGAATGCTTTCTACACCACACATTCTGGAAAGAGGAGTGCCGCAGGGCTCCATCCTGGGTTCCCTGCTGTTTTTAATTTATGTAAACAACTTACCCACACACATTACAACATCTGACATAAAACTGTATGCAGATGACAGTTTTAATAAGCATGGCAACTTCCCACAAGGAACTAGAACAAAACTTGCAACATGACTTTAACTGCCTCCAGGAATGGCTCATAAAATCAAAGATGGTTCTGTGCACCAAGAAAACTCAGGCAATGCTGTTCAGGCACAGCAGGGCAAAAACAAATGTTGAATCCAAATTAAACATCAAAACACTAAGCGGTCAAATATTAAGCAGTGTCAATGAGTACAAATACATAGGGGTAATCATAGACAGCACACTTAGGATTGATCTGCCTGTATCTCATATGTCAAAAAAGCAGACAAATGACTCAGGGCCTTGAAAAGAAAGCATATTTCATACACAAAGAAACAAGGAAAACAATATCAACACAATTACTACTACCAGTACTGAAATATGGTAGCATCATCTATCAGAACGCCCCCCCACCCCGTACAGTGCTAAGTAAACTAGACAGAACTTAAAACAACTTAACTAAATTTGTACTAGGTTGCTCCTGTGACCAACACCATTGCTTAATGTACAGGGATCTCGATTGGGATTCATTGGAACTCAGAAGGGAAAAACAGAGTGTAACAATTGCCTTTAAAATATACAAGAAAAAAGTTAAGACTCTGGAATCTGACACTGAGGAATCACCTAGGCAAACTCATAACCTAGGGGAGATAAAAAACAGGGGAGTTTTTATTCCCATAGTAACTAACTCATATGGGAAAATGATAACAAACTTGTGTGTCGCCAAAGCATGGAACATGTTATTACCAGAACTCAGGAAAGCACCAACAATAAAGTCATTCAAAACCCTGTTAAACAAAAAAATTAAAGGACTTATGCACTTATTATTAATTATTTGTTCTATGTAAACTTGTGAGTTAGCTGTTTGGGGAGGCAGTATAGTGCAGTGGTTTAAGGCTCTGAGCTGCAAATCTGGTGACATCCAGCAGACCAAACCTGGGTTTGACTCCCACAGCTTCCACTTGCATACTGTGTGACCCTGAGCAAGTCACTTAACTTCCTTGTGCTCCCAGGTCACACCTAACATACTAAAATGCCAGCAGAATAGGCCTAATGGTCTTTCGTGTCTGCTCGTTTGGTCAGCCCCCATCCTGGGTGCTGACCTTGCTGTCCCCCTCGCCTTCTCTGGCTTCTCCCTTCCCAGTTCCGGATATTCTTGCTGCATTGGATTTTGCTTCCAGAACCCTTCCCTGTACCTGTCCCACCCCTCTTGAACCCCTCCACTGTCTCTGCCTCCACCAGCCCCTAGGTAGTGCATTCCATGGCTCCACCACCCTCTCCAGTGAAGTAGCACCTCCTCCTTTCTCCCTGAATCTTCCCCTCCAGCTTCCACCCATGCCTCTAGTGGCCCCTTCCTCCTTCCTTCAAAGCACCCTGACTGTTCCTCCCCCATTTACCCTCTTCATGTACCTGAAGACCTCTATCATGTCCTCCCGGTCCCTTCTCTCTTCCAATGTGTACATATTTAGCTCTTCGAGCCTCTCCTCAGCACACCTGTAAAAAAGCTTTCAGCTTAGTGTGCTGCTCCTGGTTAAACAACTAAAAAAATGTACCAGTTAGAAGCAATGTGAATTGTAAATCTGAAATTATATCTATTGTAAAGGTCATTTGCCTGGAACTATGCACATCCTTGTAACAAGACAGGACAACTATGTGGGCAAGGCTGAAAAGTTCTAAATGTTCTAGCATGTTTAAAAATAAAGAAACTATTTATCTTATCTTATCTTAACTTATCTTATCTACCTGTAGTATCATGTTGCTGCCATGTCAACTACTATATTACTGTTCTCTCCCATTCCCATTTCCCTGAGTTATGCCTGAAAATGAGCCCCAGCTCACTGCGCCTTTTCTGGTTGCCAATGTTTTAATATATTTAAGTATGTTTGTATTTATTTATTTATATATGTATATATGTATTTATTGAAAGCTTCAGAGAGTACCCTTGAGCACAAGTGATCATTTACAAAGGTTTCATGTAATTTGCACAGTGACAAATACAACAGTGCAAGTACTACTAGCAGTTCCAGAGGAATGCAGCAGTCAGGCACAAAACATACAAGGCAGTTGCAATTACATGCAGATTGCACACAAATAGGCAGATCATTGTGCAAAATAGTCACCAGATAAGTACAGAGGGAACTGATTTTAAAAGTTACCAGTAAACTCAGTGATCCCCAAGCCAGGCAAGGACTCCACCATATGTACTGTAGGTCATTTCACCCCATACCCATACTCAATATAGAGTGAGATCATTCAAAAAATCCTTGGACAAACACAGAGGGAAGTCATGGGGCCAAGGCAGGAGGGGGGAGGGAGAGAAGGGTTCAGGGACACAGATGTGGGGGTAAAATACAAAACCTCACAACAAGCTCACAACAAATCGAGCAGACAAGATAGACCAGGTGGTCTCCTTCTGCTGATTACTTTCTTACGTTCTTATTATAAATTCCTAACAGCTATATTGTTAAAGTGGATGGAGGAGCTAGTCCAACAATTAGTGGACATAGACCAAACAGGACTTGTGACTGGGCAGCAGGCGACAGACAACGTCAGGCACACAATGCACCTTATTGACCATCTTAATTATACAAAGACATTGACAATTATTATAATTATAGATGCTGAGAAGGCATTCGATCAGGTAGATTGGAAATACTTGTTTAGGGTCCTTGCTCAGTTTGGGTTTGACAATAGGTTTACAGAAACCATCCAGAGACTGTATAACAGCCCACAAGTATATGTGAGAGCTAGTGGCCACCTGTCAGATTTGAGCTGAGGAGTGGTACACAGCAAGGGTGTCCGTTGTCGCCCCTGTTGCTTGCACTATACATAAAGCCACTTGCACAATGGATCCAACAACATCCAGACATTAAGAGAATAACTATAGGGGAGCAGGAGCAAAAATGTCCCTATATGCAGATGATGTGCTCCTGTATCTAATAGACCTTGAGAGGTCTATACCAAGACTAATATATATGGTGAAGGAATTTTATAACTACATGGGGTACACCCTAAATTCTACTAAAACAGAAACACTTACGTTAAGTTATACCCCATCCCCACAAATCAAGACAATACCCAATGAAATGGACTTTACCATGCTTAAAATACTTGGGTATAATGTTCAGAAATTCAAATAAGTTCCTCTTCCAAGACCACCTTGTTCAATTGATTAGGCAGGTCAAGGAGGATATAAAAAGGTGGGCCCTTCTGCAACTTCCTTTACATGCTAGCATACAAACTATTAAAATGAATCTTTTGCCAGGATTCTTATACATCATGTTAATGTTCCAATACTGACACTGTAGTGCAGCATGAGAGGGATGCTGCACTTCTGAGTGCTGTCTTTTGGACGAGACATTAAACTGAGGCCCTTTCTGCTTGGGTTGGTGGTAGTTCAGGTGGATGTTAAAGATCCCATGGCACTTATCAAAAACAGTAGGGGAATTTAGTTTATTCAAAAAATTATACATAACTTTGAAAAAAAAATATTATACATAATAAAATTCAATGCAAAAAACTAAAATAGTAACATCACATTCATTCCTTCCTTTCTTTTTCCCTGAAAAAAAAAACATCCTCTTAGGTTTCTATACCTATCTCATATTTAAGTAACTGGAAAATCATTATCAGTTACCCATGGTAAATTTTTCCATAATCTAAGAACCAAACATTTATTTGCAGACTTCAATTCATTGTAATAAATATCTTTCCCTTCAATTCAATAGAGGACACTGTCTTTTGCTGAAGTGTAAAAAGACATCTCATATTCCAGATATACCATTAAAAAAATAGCAAAAATAATGTTTAACATACTTTTATCCCATTTATCTTGATAAGCTGCATATCTACCATATATTGAAATCTCATAATTTAGCAAAGAAAAGAGTTCTGTCCCCTAACAATTAGCTACAAAATCCCAAAAAGTTTTTATATAGCAGCATGAAAAAACAAACAAATGTTCAAGTGTTTCCTGTGATTAATGCATTGTAATCTAGAACATATCCTCTCCTCCACACTTTTATGTTTTTGATTTGCTTTAACATTAAGCCGTTCATGACAGCATAACCATAGAATATCTTTTTATTTCTGAGGAACCTTCTTATCTACTATTAAAGATTGCAAGGGAGAAATACATTCCAAAGGACATTTAGGGAAAATCACTTGTTCTGAAAAATATGTTTCTATGACATACATACTGTATAGGCATGTATACAGTGTTCAAGAGACTCATACCTATGGCACATTGACACCCTATAACTTATTGCTGAATTGTTAAGCGATTCACATCACACCCCAAATTTTTAGTGCCACATTAGGACAGACATTAAACATAACATGACCCAGTTTGGTTCCACTTTGTTCTTTCAGTTTTATCACAAATATCTATTTACCCTTTCAAATAGGGCTCCATTTTGTGACATTGCTTCTAGTCCCAATTTAAGTATTTAAATACAGCTCCTTATTGTGCCATAGAAACCCAAATGTTGTTAATGTGTCATCTAATTACTTCAGTTTAGCCTCCCCCATGAGATCCCTGTACAGAATAAAAGTTTTTGCCTTTTATTAAATAATTTTATGTAGCTGTAATGTTCATAACATGTGGTGTCCATCTAGTACCTCATCCTAAGCAGACTGTGCCTTTAATTTACACAGGACTGTGGTCCAAAAGCATTATTGTGTTTGGTGACCTTCTTTTTGTTAATGACATACTGCCAAAACCTTGCAGTTTGTTACAACTCATTTATTTAGAAAATTCCCTTTTCCTGTGGCGTGTTATTTTCTTGTCCTTTTGTGACCCGGATTACTATTGGTTCCTCCTCTGGCCCAGAACGTTGAGAACCAGAAATGCTTGCTGACACCTTCAGTCATCACCCATGGCTCTTTAAAGCCATGGAGCTGGTAGTTCTGCATTCTTTTTACTGCCACCTACATTCTGGACAAGACCTGTTATCCTCCTGAAGTATGGAGTTATGCATGTTACGGGCAGTACAGTGGGATATTCTCTGTGCACCTCAGCTGCTCTTTTGTTCCCCGGTGTGTCAAACATCTGCAGATTGTAAAGGCACACATTTGCTTTTTGGGAAACACAGAGACATGTAGTCAGACCTTGTCTCATGGTCCCAAGATGCTGGGCTAGTGGGTTGAAGGCTGGGTAGGGACAGAGAGAGTTGGTTATAAAGTATTTTAAAGTTGAACAACTGCAGATTTCCTAGATTAAATGGTTATACATGTATACGTATTCTATAGACCAAGTCTCTACATGGGGATCATTTTGTGTGGCCTGGTCCCTGCAGGGGGGCATTTTGTGTGATCCTGTTCTATATCAGGGGCTCCTTTAATGTTACTGCTGCTAAATAGTTTGTTCTGTACTGGCAAAAGAACTGCAGTTTTGGGGAGTATATCAGTTGGACCTGGTTAATGCTGGGGCTCATTTTGTATTAGGCATCAAAACACCATAACTACTGTTTGGAGAGTTCTGTAATGAGAAATAAATATATGCAATATTGGGGGAGTAAATGAATAGGACCAGGACTCTGCAGGTGCTCAGTTTGTGTAGACCTGATCTCTTTAGGGGCTTATGTTGTGTGGGAGGCATCAGAACACCAGAACTACTTTTAAACTACCTGCTTATCTGCTAAACTTAAAAACAAATCCTGGTTAATATCATATTTTGTTTCTTTGTGCAGTCCTCTATGATCCTGCGGGGGGGGGGGTTCTTATAATACAGTACATTGTTTTTTTCTGTCTTATATACAGTACAGTACCATTTCATGATAGTACACTGACATGAAACTGAAATAGGACACGTTATACAGTACACTTAAAATATTGCTTATGAGTAAAGTCTGGTGGTGGTGTTGGGGGGGGTCATGGGCTAAAAACATAAATTTGCTTACAAGGGGCTTAAATAGAAAGGCAGTAGGAGCATCATGGCACAAAGATTAAATGTAGTTTAAAGAAGCAAAAAAAAAAGAAGCAAAATAAAAATCACATTGTATACCATGATTCTGAGTTTCAGTGTGTTTTAATGTCTACTAGGCAATGTAAAATGTGGTAAGTATAAGTAATTGTTTGGTGTGCCCTGTGGCCTAGGATGGCATATGTGGGAGTAAATATGATGTAAAGAAATGTTCTCCTACTAGGAAAGATACACATAGTGCTGCCACCCAGTCATCCTCTGGTGCAGTAATTTTAAATAATTTTCATTGTTCTGCGTATGTTTAGGCTTGTTTTGCTGTTGTGTATTTCAGTACTTGTTTGGGCCATGCATTGCATGTAGGCTCAACATGGCTTTAGTGGCAGTACAAGTGACATAAAATACTGTTTTTTTTCTCACTGGAGAGTTTTCTGGCAGTGACTGCCAAAGCGGCACCATTGTTTCTAGTAATCTTGCATCATTTGTGTCTTTTTGTACACGTTTGGCTCCTTTTGCTGTTGCAGTGTATCTCAGTAATCATTAAGTGTGCCATGTGCTGCATGTTAGACTGAGAGTCTAGCATGGCATACTAAACAATTACTGAGATTCACTACAACAGCAAAACGGGTCTAAAAGGTCGCAAACAGCAGAAATGGATGCAAAATGACTGTAACTGATGGTAACCGGATTGCAGTCACCACCAGCATCAACCCTGTTCGTTGCTTTTGTGCACTTTTAGGCTCATTTGGCTGCTGTTGCAGCATATCTCAGCAACTGGGTCATGTGCTGCATGGTATGCCTAAAATGGCTTCCATGGCAGTACAAGTGAAGTAAAATACTGTTTTTTCCTTACTGAGATGATTGCTGTCAGTGACTGCCAAAGTGTTACCCTTTGTTCGGTTTTTTTTTTTTTTTTGCATTCAGGATTTTGTTGTGCACTTTTAGGCTTAGTTTGCTGTTGCAGTGAATCACAGTAATTGTTTGGTGTGCCATGTGCTGCATGATAGGCTGAGGGCCAAGCATGGCATACCAAACAATTACTGACATTCACTACAATAGCCGAAGAAGCCTAAAAGTGCACCCCACTCCCAAAATGTGCTGGTTGCCATATGCACCTGCAGGACCATGTTGTGGACACAGTGAGTGAGGGGACCACGGAGGGGACCATTTGACAACAGAGAGGGGATGTATCTTCATTTGTGGCTGTGATCTGGGGGATGGCAGCATTAGTAACAGGGATAATTGTGTATATCTGCGCCATTCAAGGGGACCATGCAAAATGACCTGGCACACTGTGATTACAGGACTCCACCAGATTTCAGGTCCCTGACCTTTCATTTGTATCATGCCAACCTCAGAAAATCTCCTGGGCACAAACCTTGTTTGCCCTTGATAACAGGGCTTTGGAATATGGACATCTACGCAAATCTGGGTTTGTGCAAAAAAAACTAAGCTTTGCACATGGGCAAGCTTTTGAAGATCTGTCCCCTGAAGTCAGTTTTTCATTTCATTTTCATTTCTTAGAACACATTTTAAGATTGAAGTAACCCACTCAAGGGCATAGTCCTGTTAGTAGGCAGTAACCCACTCCAGGGTGTAAGTAATTAAGTAAAACTTTATTTTTTAAGCACTTCTCAGAACCAAAGTGCTGTACAGAGGTTAAAATAACAATTACAAACAGCAACAATTAAATAACATTAATAAAATTAATCACCATAAGCTTTAAAAAACAAAAAAGTTTTGAGCTCTGATTTAAAACTCTCGACAGTCAGGCATTTTCTTATCCGATGAGGTAGAGAATTCCACAGGCAGCAGCAGCATAGGAAAATGCATGTGCCCCAGATGTCTTTAAACGGACCCTGGGAATCTCTAGTAATCCCTCATCAGCGGATCAGAGTGGACAAGAGGGGCAGTAGGAAGTAAGAAGATCTTGAAGATCTTGGGGTCCCTGTTTATGTAGGGCTTTATAGGTCAGTAACCCGACCCTAAAAGTGATCCTCCACTGAACCAGCAGCCAGTGCAGTCTGTGCAGCACAGGCGTAATATGACTAGTTCTAGATGTCGCAGTCAAGAGCCTGGCCGCCACGTTCAGCGCTAGCTACAAGTGGAAGATATCAACCCCAGCAGCCCTAGGTACAGAGCATTGCAGTAATCAAGGTGGGTGGTCACAAAGGCATGGACCAGTGTAGGAAGGTCAGCCAGAGGAACCAGGTGTTTCACCTGGGTGATATTCCAAAAATGATAAAAGGAAGACTTGACAACGGTAGACACCTGCGATTTTAGGGTCAAACCATTGTCAATAATAACACCCAGATTATGCACCTGGTCTGAGGTCGAGAGTTGGACACCATCAAGCCATAAGCCTGATGGAAGCCCAGCCCTATGACCCACCTCAAGGTGACCCAGGCCCACAACTAACACCTCGGTCTTATCCAGATTTAACCTCAGCCAGCTAGCACTCATCCAGTCTTTTATTTCAGATAGACAGCTGTTAAGCACAGAGATCGCATCATCTTGTCTGGGAATAAAGGACAGATACAGCTGGGTATCATCTGCATAGCAGTGAAAACCCAGACTGTATCGCCTTATGAGATCTCCTAATGGCAGCATATAAACTGCGAACAACATGGGCACCAAAATGGAGCCCCACGGCACCCCACAGGTCAGAGAGATGGTGTCAGAGGAATAAATTCTAGTGACAACCCTCTGTGTCCGGCCTGTAAGAAAAGATCAAAACCAGTGTAGAACTATACCAGACAGCCCACAGAGATGCAGCAGGCACTCCAAAAGCACACCATAGTCAACAGTATCAAATGCTGCAGAGAGATCAAGAAGAACTAAGATAGTATGAGCGTTTTGATCTCTGGCAATTAAGAGGTCATTTAAAACCCGGACAAGAGTGGTCTCGGTGCTATGTCTCTTCCTAAACCCAGACTGGAGAGTACCATAGACATTGTGATTTGTAAGATGGTCATCTAGCTGTGATGCAACCACCTTTTCAATAACCTTACCCACAAAGGGCAGGTTAGAGATAGGTCTGAAGTTGACTAGACAGTCTGGGTCCAAGGAGGGTTTTTCAAGGAATGGTAGAATGACCACCTCCTTTAGGGGATCAGGAAAGATTCGCTGCTCTAAGGACTTCCAGACAATTTCTACGCAACCTATTAATAATGGCGTAGAGTCCAGATCCAAACTACAGCTAGTTGATCATACAGTCTGAACAATCCTCACAATGTCCATGAACTCCGGCCTACTAAAGTCAAACCAGGTAGCACGGGTGTTCGTCTCCTCCTGCCGATCTCCACAATTTCTTAAAGAGGGAGCTGGGCCAATACCTGAACTAATGCTGGCAATCTTATCTGCGAAGAACCGAGCAAGCTCATCACACTTCATTAGTGAAAAATCCCTTCCAGACTGCAGACAGAGTGGATTGCACAGTCTGCCAACTGTCTGGAAGAGTTGAACTGGTCGATTCCGTACAGCAGCAATCTCCCTGGACAGGAACTCTGTCTTCTTACAGGTGATTGCTGATTGATAGATACCATAATGGTCCATCAATCTAAGCCTGTCAGCATCCAGGCTGGATTTCCATCAAGCCCTCTGTAGCCTTTGCCCCACTCTTCTCAGCTCCTTCAAGGACCCATCAAACCAAGGGGTTCTTTGGCACTGAGTGAGTGGGCGAACACAAACAGGAGCAATTGAATCCAGGACATCACCTTAGTATAGGTGAGTACGAGGTCCCCTGGATTCATGCACTCACTTGATAGACCCGATAGGTCCAGTACCGCCAATAGGCCCTCTGGGGTAACTCCCCTCAAAGGGCAGTACAGGATCATCCCCGTAGGGGCAGGCATATTTGGGGTGCCCCGAAGCTGAATCTTATGGTGTGATGGTCTGTCCAGGCATTTGGTTCCACCCCAAACTGCATGATCTTCATCTCCAGGAGAAACACTAGGTCCAATGAGTGACCCCTATATGGGTAGCAGAGGTAACCACCTGTGTAAGGCCCAACATAGTCATAAGTTGGAGGAGTTTATTTCCAAATTGTGAGAGTTCATCATTGACCCAGGCATTGAAGTTGCCCAATATTAACCACCTGGGTGACTCCAATGCCACGTCGAGAATGAAGTCCACAAACTCCTTCAGGAATTCTCCACCATCGCTGGGTGGACGGTAGATGAGAAGAATCCTGAACCCTACACCTGTTCCCAGGATACACTCAAAGAATCAATTGGAACCCACTGGTACATCCACAAGACCCAGCTCCATTTTAAAGAAAATGGCTACACCCCTGCCCCTATGATCCAACCTCGGGTGGTGTATCACCGAAAACCCAGCCGGAGTAGCAGATGCCAAAACAGGTCCTGCTTTCTCATCCAGCCAGATCTCGGTGATGCATGCCAGGTCAGATGTTGCAGCAAGATCAGCTATAATAGCGGTCTTTTTTCTAATTGACCTGGCATTACACAACACCACCCAGGTTGGATGGGTTTTCAAGGAGGATCCCAAGATCTGCCCATAATTTGCAGAACCCTTGGGTATGGGAATCAGGCAAGGAGGACCTCTTTCCTGATCCCATTTCACCCCAGGGTGTCTCCTAGCCCCTACTGTCTCTATCTGCCCACCTCTCTCCGTTCTCCCACTCTGCCCAGTCCATCCACTCCTCAGACATCTCCTCACTATCCCCAGAGCATGACATCTTCTATAGACATCAGCCATAATGGGGGATAGTGAAATGGGTGTAGATCTCGGAGTAGAGTGGGAGAATAATGCCTGACAGTCTTAAGACCCTCCCACCACATCTTAATCAAACAATAAGAAATAACCAAACTATAACGATTATACTACAACCCACACAACCAAACCCCACGCAGATGTCAATCAGTCATACAGTCACACTAAAACAAATCAGTTTAAAATAAAAAAATCAACTAAACATATAAGAATAAAGTAAACAAATTATTTAAATTTCTAATCCGATTAAATCCTATAATTCCTGTAGTAGGAATCCAGACCCTTTTTGTCCAAATCGGTTCACACAATCCTGACAGGTAACAACACTATTTAAAGTCAACCATCAAATAATTCTTAGTTATTATAGGCTAAGGGACCTCTCACTTCCCTAGCCGCAGCAGACTTTGTTCTAAGACTCTGCTCTCTCCAGTAGTCTTTAGAGAAAGTACCATTAGTTTATAGCCAGTGTAGTAGCCTTTTCCAGGGCCTACCAATATGAAGATCCAATACCAAGATTGTGAGGGAAAATAACCACCATGTAGGAGGTTGCTGCCCCCAGCTGGTACCAGAACAGCGGCCCCTGGCAATGAAACCATCCACCAGAGGGGTTCCTCCGGTAGGCCTAGGAGGCACCAATTACTCACACCTGCCCTTCAGCAGGCTCAGAACCACCGTCGCCCGTCCAGAACCCAGCCAGAGCAGCAACCACTCCAGGTAACTCACCCCTTGACTCACATTTCAGAATTTCCCCAAGTTCAAAAGTAATGCAGGATAAAATGAAAAGATGGATCCAACAAATACGAATGCAGACAAAAAGTCCAACATATGTAAGCTTCCCACAAGTCCAAAGGCTCGCTACACCAAAGGTTCCTAAGTACTCGGTCAAGTTTATCCAAGATAGTCCGACCAGGAAATGTCAGCTCCCCTTAAGCCACATAATCCAGTGTTATAGTCCAAGATGAACACTTTCCAGAGCAGAAGAACACATATCGCACGAACTGCAGAATGCCAATCTACATAGTTCATGCGCAGCTCACAAAACCATCAAATCCATTTCACCGTAGAGTCAGATTTCAGCTCAGACAGTTTCAGAACACACAAAAAATAAAACATTAAAATGTACTGTACGAGCTGCAAAAGTCAGGCCACAGAATCCAAGCGTCACTACAAATCGTCAGAAAAACTCCAGTACATCAGATCGTCAATGAGAACAGCAAACAGTCCCCACAATAGGAAATAGTCGGGAGTCTATACATAAACTATAAGACAAAAATAAAAGAACAAAAATAATGAAAACGATAAGATGCGCTGAAAGGCACTAAAACAATATCAATGGAGCTCAGACAAATGAACAAACTAGAGACCATTCAGAGACTAGCCCAGCGTGGCATCCATCTTGCTTCTTGGGTAGCTTCCTGGATGTGTAGTTATTAGAGATTAATCAATACCCAGAGTGCGTTGTGGGGCATGAGGCTGCTAGCTGAGTGTCCTCACAACACTCAGGGGGTTGATTAATCCCCAATAACCGCACACCCTGGAGTGGGTTATTACAGTTATAACAGAGGGTGCACTACAAAACAAAGAGAAAGCAACATAAATGTTTTTTCTCCTTTTTTAAAAGGCAAACAAATGATTGTATTCTGCTGCATAGAAAAATAGTCCCCAATAAAACTGCTGTCATGCACATACAAATGTCAGAAAGAATGTGTTGCTATGCTTTCTCTGATATTTGTTGTGCATGATATGCTTTCTGAGACAGTACAGTAGCTGTGAAGTGCAAAAGATGGAGCTGCCTCTTGTGTCAGACAAGGTGTCTGTACCTCCACTGGCTTAGCTGCTCTATCTCTCTGCCTGTGGTTACATTAATGCATGGCAAGCAAGTAAACATTTTCCCCAGCAGTGCAGTCACACAGTCTACCAGACTGTATTCTACCAATTAAGAAATGGTAACTAATGGGACTCAGAGCCTGCAGGTCTTGCTGGCACTGTGTTTCTCTGTCCACCCGCATAAAGCTCACTTTCAGAGCATGACATCATTGGGGGGTCTCCCTCTCTTCTCTCTTCACACTGTTCCATTTGACTTTATGCCACAACTATGGGATTTGCCTGTCAGTCTGGCTGTGCGACAGAAAAATTACCATGGGGACAACACACTTCACACTGGGGAGAAGCTTATCACATTGACGCTCAGATCTCACTGGCACAGAGACAGTAAAAGAGACAAGTTCACCAAGTCAAGTTTCATTTAATGCTGTCCCTGGCTCCTGCTCTCTCCCCTTGCTGTGCATCTCTCCCTCCCTCTCTCTCCCAATGGCACAGAGTTAAGACAGAGACAGTCAGCAGTGGAACCAGAGGACTGCTGGCAATTTGCTGCTCACTCTCGCAGATGATGTTTGCTGCTCCTGCATTGCAGTGGGTCTCTCACTATCTCTATCACTGTCACCATGTAAAGTGACACTGACAATGGCAGAGCAGCAGACACACATGCTGTAGATGTACCTTTTGTCCATGAGGAGAGGATGTTGCAATGTGATACTTCTGTGTACTGCACATGGGATACAATAGAAAAACAAGTCACAGGCTGAACCCATTTGGCACACTGAGCATTTGTACCATAGTCTGGTGTTTGTGTGATCATGGACAGAGTAATGTATGGACAAGTACTGTTTGTTGTCTGATTCTGTGGTACCATACACAGATAGTCACTCCCAAAGTTCATACTATCTTTCTGTGATCTAATGGGGGGGGGTCACACTGAGGGCAACCATTGTGACACAGGACATGTCCACAGAGAACAGAGGTACTGCTGTAAAATCAAATGTTATGGTGCATCTCCCTCAGTCCCCTGGAAAGTCCCACATAGAACAAGAAAATGCCATATGCCACACTCCTGATCACTCATTCAGGTTGTTTTAATGGCTGCCAGGTTGGCACCTGTTCTCTGTGTTGTCCTCATCATAGAGAGATGGAGACAGACAAGAAATTTGATTTTGCTGTGATGATCCCTAGGGCATGTGGGTAGGTAAGAAGCAAGACTACAAACTTTGAACACTGCAGCCACTGTTGCTGCATTGCGTGAGACTACATGACAGGCCTCGACTCTCGATCACTAAGCAGGGATAGTAATGGCTGCTCCACAGACTGAAATTCTGGCATTATAACAAGATCAGAACAGAAATGTAGCCTGATCTGTCAGAGGGATAGTTCATCACTAGCTGTTGTATATTGTTGTGTAATCAATGGTCACCTGATGGCTGTTTACCACTCACCTGTCTTTATCTACCCCATGTTATAAGTCACTAATACACTTCTGGTGTTTTGCCTTCAGCCTTGAATATCACAAGCAGCAAGGGAATGCATAACTCCCAAACACCCCCATTCACCTCATAGAAATATAGGTTGGTTTCCCTCTCTCTTATTGTAGGCTTGGGACCAGCTGGTATATGTAATAGACAGACCAGGTGAGATTCAATCCATACTACACTGTACTACACCATGTAACATAAAACATTCGTGAATATTTTAAGTCAATATAATGTTGTGACTACAGTACAATCTTCAAAATGTTCAAAAAATGTTATACCAAATATCCATAGTATGACAATAATTTTTTGGTTGAACATTAGCAAATCTTTTGGTATGACTTAGTGAGACACTTGGTATGATACTAATACTACTGTTGTTCTGGTGTCCATGTTACTCATGTGACTTCTTGTGTCATGTCTGTGTTACTTGCATGATGTCCTATGGAGTCTGTGTTACTTGCGTGACATACTGTGGAAAAAAACCCTTGCAAATAAAGTACAATTCACTTTCTGAAAATTCTGTGATTTCTGCCTTTTTATATGAGGGTAATATAGTTGTGCAAAAAAACTACGGGCTAGAAAATCAAAGACATGTATGTGGTAGCTAAACTTGAACATGTCCAGATTTGGGCATACTGCGATCAGGAAACACATTGTGGCAAAATTATCAACAAGTTAAGTTTATGATTAAAAAATTTTTAAAAGTTAAATATTATGCTACCTAAATAGATACCATAGACATAGTAATATCAAAAAATATATGTTTGATAATATGGCAAATTTGCTGTCAAGGACACAGTGTTGCTCACGTTACATTGGCCTTGTGGGAACTTTTAATCCCATTTCTTAGGACCTCTGAACTACAAACTATCTTTATATTGAGGACTCCAATACTACCACCTGCACCCAATGTAAATATGATATGGTTATGACAATTGTCCCAAACAAATTTTGGAACTTGAATGTCACACTTTATCTCTTGAGTAGCATATTGGTACCTATATATATTTGTTTTTTAGATTTAATAAGAACCTGTGCACTTGAAATATGCCACACTTTCATTTTTACAAATATTTCTCTTAAATACAGAGGTTTTGTAAGGTCAGAATTAATTACTTTCAGAGTTCCTGCTTCCAATGCTCGGTACTATTTTGATATATTAGAGAGAAAAATAGGATCCAGATTTTCCCTAAATTACCAATTATGGGTCTGATATTAGTAAACATAAACTGGCAGAAAAAAACACTATGGTATTCACCATATTTAGCCCTCCCCTCCTTAAGGGTAAGTATAATATGTTTCTTTTTATAGGATTTAGTCTGCTCCCCCAAATGGCTTGAAAAAATAAACTTAAAATTGCAGTTCCTCTGACCTTAAGTGGAGGAAATATATTACTTAAGAAAAGAAATAAAGGTAAAAGATAAGTTTTAATCAAATAAACCCTCTTGATTTTACTCATGGTCCACCTATTCCATCTCTGAACCATTAAAGTCCCTTGCTGGATTTTTTTGTCCCAATTTAAACAATCCAATTGAGCTGATCCAAACTGCATACCTAAAATATATTTAGGATCTCTAGTTAAAACTATACCTGCTACCTGCTCCTTAAATAAGTTTTTTTTTCCTAATTCCCTACCTATACTTTTATCCATATTTAGAACAGCCCCTGAAACAGTCCCATACCTAAAACATATCTCTATTGCTTTTTCTGCAGACTCAAAATCATTCAAAAATAAGCAGATGTCATCTGCATATGCCATTGCTGGAAAAGGAACTTTATACTGAAAAACTTGGATGGGGTGATATCCGGTGCTTCGTTAAATATCTTAATAATGGGTCAATACCAAACACATATAAAAGAGGGCTAATCAGACAACCCTGTCTGACTCCCTTTCCCACCATAACCATGGGACCACAAAACCCGTTAATTTGTGGAATGACTACCGCATTTTTATATAAAGTTTTCAGCCAAATAATAAAAGTTTCTGGAATACCATATTGTTGTAAGTTAAAAAAATAAAAAATCATTACTAAGAGAATCAAAAGCCCTTTGCTGATCATGGGACAAAATATTGCCATCCAGAACACTACAATTATCAATTTCTATAACTTCCCTTAGTGAAATAAGCTGATCCATTATTGACCGGTTAGGAACAGTGCATAATTGAGCTATTATTATTAAATATGGGGCTACAGTCAATAAACATTTATTCAGAATTTTTGTTAGGCTTTTACAATCCACACTAAGGAGACTAATGAGGCGCCAATTACTCAATAGTTTTTATCTTCATTTTTATATAAAAAGATAAGGATCCCTGTTACCATGTCTAAAGGTAGATTATTGTCTTTTAATAATTAATTATAAACTTGTGCCAATTCTGATACAATTTCTGCGCCTAAGAATTTATATAATTATGCAGTAAACCCATCTTTACCAGGTGTCTTTCCCATTTTTAGGGTGGAAACGGCTTCTTCAATTTCACTAGATAGAATTGGTACAGTAAGGTTTTGTGGTAAGTCAACTGGACAGTCTGGAATTACAAAATTTTGAAAAAAGGAAGGCATCGCTGAAGTAGCAGTGCATCCCTTTTGAAATAAAAGTTTAGTATAGTTAGCCACTGTATCTAAGATACCCTGATTTGTGGTTTACAGAAAATTATGACAATCATACACTGTCTTCATAGTTTTTTTTATTTACCCTTTCCCTACAACTTAAAAAAAGGACATATTATATTTGATTGTGCTTGAGTGCCAGAAGTTTGCTACATTTCCAGTGTAACTGTTTGTTTAATATGGTATTCATGTATTTTCTGTTTAGTGACTTGAATTTGTGCTGTATAATCATGTTTTATAGTTTGGGCTAAAGTCATTAGTTGCTGTAAATGTTTCCTATTCTGCTGCTAGCAAACATATTCTTCATTTCTGTTAGCTTTACTTAAAGATAATAATAAAGTCCTTAAGTCTATTTTAGTATCTTCCCACCATAATGAAGGATCTTCGTAGATTTCAGAGTTTTCCTACTTTTAATAAAATATAGAATCTGGTATTTAATTCCCTCTTTCTGCAAAAAGGATGAATTAAATTTCCATAACTCAGGACCATAACCCTGTTTAAGAGGGCCCAGGATCATTAATGGTCCGAATATTCTATTGCAGTCACTTTAGTAGACTGTATCCATAAATGTTTAGACAAAAGGAAAAAATCAATACTACTAGCCAGATTACCCTTTTGAAAAGTAGGTTCTATCCATTTTGTTTTGGAAAAATATGCATCAATTAATCCAGCAGTCTGTATGGTATTTTGCAAAAAAAGACATATCACAAAAAATATTTTTTGTAGTAGTATTCCAGCCTCTGTCCTTACATGTCAAGCCACAATTAAAATATTAAAATCACCCCCAAACAATATTTTGTGAAGAAAAATTATAAGGTTTTATTTGACCAAAAACTTCAATTCTATCTGTTTTCTTCTGCGTTGCATAGATATTGATCAACCTATAGTAATTGTTTATTAGCTTAATCTCTAAAATCAACACCTACCCTGAAATTAAATCTATGATTTTCAAAATCTGCACATCAAAATAATGAAAGAGAATACCTACACCCGAACACCCTTCCAATCCCATAGACCAATAGGAAACACCAGTATACCATTCCTTCATGGCCCCTGATATTTCTTCTACAGTGTGCAGACTGGTATCTTGTAAAAAAATAACATCTGCCTTATTTTGTCACAGATGCGAAAAAAAAACTTTCTTTTACCATTATTCTTGATACTGTTAACATTAACAGTAACCAAAGTCAGGGGCAGAGCCATGGAAAGGCAAAAAAACTGGAAAGGAATTCATCCCACCTAAGGTGGTCCAGTCCTGCTGCTTCTACCTTCCATTCCTAATTTCTATGGGGATTTTTTTAACTTACCTTTAGGACTAGTACTGTAAAGATTTTCTGATTCACTAGTATCAGACTCAGATGAGGCTTCAGGTTGTCCAGAATCCAAGGAGGAACCCTCAGAATCTTCCCCTGAACCTTTACTTAAAGACTGATCTTAATTTGATGTAAATATGATTGAAATTTTAGGCATCTTTGATGCAGGTTGCTGCCATGCCTTCCTTCGTCTGGTGGAAAATCTCTTTTTGGGCTCAACTTCACTGAAAGCTGGCTCTGGGGCTGGGGTGTCGGCTTAATGATAGTGTCTGCTGCCTACTTTGTCTGAGCTTCAATCACTTCCATTGCATCCTTTGTGATATCCATCTCTGATAATGGGGATTCCTCTTCTAAGGATCTCTATGTAAGGGAAGGGATAAAGGCAACAGAACTAAAGGGTAAACAGGGGGCACTGTGGTCACCCTGGAGACTGGAAATTGCTCCACAATCTGCACAAGGGTTGTATACAGACCCACATCTCAGGGGGAGGAAATGGACAAGGAAATGATAGAAGGCATCCTTGGGATGGCAGAGAAAGGGGAGATATTGCTGATGGGGGACCTGACTATGCCAGATGTTGACTGGAGCACCTTTGCTGCAGCCACATCCAAGAGCAGGGCCATTCACAATGCCCTACGGGGGCATGCCTCAAACAGCTAGTTTTGAAACCCACTCAGGAGAGAGCAATCTTAGATGTGGTACTCTCAAATGGGGATGGAGAGAGGATCTCTGATATTGAAGTAGGTAGCCATCTGAGAACAAGTGACCACCAAACAGTGTGGTTCACGACAAACTTAGCTGTAGAGTCAAGCCACAAAAAAGTGAAGGTACTGGACTTCAGGAGGGCTGATTTTTGTCAAAATGGGAGAGTGCCTCAGAAAAGCACTAGCAAACAGGCAAGAAAGTGGAGTGGAGCAACAATGGGGAAACATCAAAACCGCCATCACAGAGGCAACAAGCCTTTGTGTGAAGGAAATAAACAAATCAAAATGAAAGAAAAAACAACTATGGTTCTCAAAAGAAGTGGTGGGGAAGGTAAGGGAGAAAAATATAGTATTCAGGAAGTATAAGGAAACACAGAAGAAGCAGGACAGAAAACTGTACCAGTTAAGCAGAAGGAAGTGGGGAAGGCAGTCAGAATAGCAAAGGCCCAAACCAAGGAAAAGATAGCCAGCTGGGTTAGGAAGGGGGATAAAACCTTTTATAGGTACATTAGGGAGCAAAGAAAAACTAAGGCAGGGATACTGAGGCTGAACAAAGAGGAAGGTGGTTGGGCAGACAGCGACAGTGAAAAAGCAGGGATACTGAACAAATACTTCTGCTCAGTATTCACAATGGAAAAGCAGGGGGAAATACCTAATCTGGTCAATAGAAGCACCCTGGATAGGGGGGTTGATATTAGTCCTTTCACAGATGAAACAGTTCTGAAAGAACTCTTTATACTGAAGGTGGATAAATCAATGGGGCCTGATGGGATTCACCCCAGAATTCTAAAAGAACTAAGGGAAGAACTAGTAACACCACTGACTACCCATTTTAATAAATCATGGGAGGATGGTGTGGTACCTGAGGACTGGAGGAGGATGGATGTGATTTCCCTTCACAAAAGTGGGAGCAAGACAGAGGCAGGAAACTACAGACCTGTCAGTTTGACCTCAGTGGTAGGGGAAAATGTTGGAATCACTTCTGAAGGAAAGAATTGTTGAGTACCTAGAGTCCAGTGGGGCACAGGACCCCAGGTAGCATGGATTCACAGTGGGAAGGTCATGTCAGACAAATCTAATTGATTTCTTTGACTGGGTGACCAAAGCTTTAGACCAGGGAGGGGCTGTGGACATGGCCTACCTAGACTTTAGCAAGGCATTTGACACAGTCCCACACAAAAGATTAATAAACAAATTAGCCAGCCTGGGAGTGGGTCCCAGGGTGGTAGCCTGAGTAAAACACTGGTTGGACAACAGGACACAGCGAGTAATAGTAAATGGAGTCCACAGTGAAGAAAGGAGGGTTACTAGTGGGGTACCACAGGGTTCAGTGCTGGGGCCAGTCCTTTTCAATATCTTTATAAGTGACATTATAGAGGTACTGGAAGGGAAAGTATGTCTCTTTGCAGATGACACAAAGATCTGCAAAAGGGTTGATACACAAGGTGGGGTGGAAAAGATGAAAAAGGACTTGGCAAGGTTAGAGGAATGGTCAAATGTATGGCAGCTTAGATTCAATGCAAAGAAGTGCAAAATAATGCACCTGGGAAACAAAACCCAGGGAAGAGTACATAATGGGGGTGAGATACTGACAACAACAAAAATGGAAAGGGACCTGGGGTTAGTCATATCAGATGACCTAAAGGTAGGCCAGCAATGTGAGAAGGCAGTAAGGAGGGCTGGGGGGATACTGGGGTGCATAGGGAGAGACATCACCTTTAGAAAACAGGAAGTTGTTGGCCCTCTGTACAGACAGCTGGTAAGACCACATCTGGAGTACTGTGTTCAGTTCTGGAGACCCCATTTCTGCAAAAACATAGACAGGGTGGAGGCTGTCCAGAGGAGGGCAACAAAATGATTCAGGGTCTGCATCAGAAGACATATGAAGAAAGACTAAAGGAGCTAAAGATGTATAGCTTCGAGGAAAGGAGGGAGAGTGGAGACATGATAGAAACTTTCAAATACCTAAAGGGAATCAACCAAGTCCAAGAGGGTAGCATCTTTCAGAAAAAGAGATGTGCAAAAACAAGGGGGCACAATTTGAAGATAGAGGGGGGACGGCTCAGAGGTAATGTGAGGAAGTATTTTTTTCACAGAGAGGATTGTGGATACATGGAACAGCCTTCCTGAGGAGGTCGTAGAGTCAAAACAGTGGGGGAATTCAAGAATGCATGGGACAGACATAAAGCAATTCTAGTGGGGGGTAGGGGGAAGTAGGCTGTTGGTTAACTAGGATCTGCAGCTTATCCATTAGGTAGGGAAATGGGCAGACTAGGTGGGCCAAGCGGTCCTTATCCGCTGTCATAGTCTACGTTTCTATGTAATGATGAAAAAAAGACCCCCTGACCAATGTTTATACTTTTTATACTATCCAGATCTCAGAATTCACACATCCAAGGGTACACAAGTTAGCAGGTCGTGAGACCTTGCCCTGAGACCATGCATGCAAACTTTTGTGCAAATTCATTGAACAGGGGCAAAGCTATTAAAGTGCAAAGTTACCAGTTTAAACTACTCAACCCTAACTATAGAGGTGCCACTATAATGTAAATGTATGTATAATACATGGATGGGAGCCCTTCCCCATAGAAAATGCCATCATTTATTTCCTTGTATACCTGTGAATAATCTATCTATTAAAAGTATACACCTGCACTAAACAATTAGAGCTCTATACCTGCACAAATAAAAGCTATACACCTGCACTAATCAAATAATTGAAAGTACATATTTACACTAATAAAAAGTATATACCTACATTAAACCCTATGAAGCAATACTAGTAACACAATTAATACATTATTAGGAAGCTAGCCAAACCAATTAACAAGCTACAAAAGAACCTGGAAAAAAGACACACAAAACCCTCCCAAACCAAGAAATTCCCCAAACTGCTATCTGCCCTCACTACACATCATTCCCTCCTTGCGACAAGAGGCCTTTAGGTACCATAATGTAATCACAAATAAGATATCGATAACAACAACCATCCTAATGTTTTATATTCAACCAACAATGGGTAAGGGTGGAACACTTGAAAGTATACCCATCTCAGGGCTAATTAGGACAATAAAGCTACATGCCCTTTGGGCTCATGGCATTATAACCCTAATTAGACCCCTTGACTGGTACACATCCTTGTATACTACCCTTACCCATTATTTATTGTATATGAATATGTAACAGATAATCTACTGCAGAGTGTGCCGTCATACTCAGATATATGCACACCTAGGATGTGCCATAGGCCAACTGCATTCAACCACCCATGGTGTGCATATATCAGAGCATGACCACACACCATGTAGTGGATTGTCAGTCTTATAAAATGTCCAGCAAGTTTTTGAGGAAAAAAAGAAGTGCAGGCATATGGTCATTCTGGAATAATGCACGGTCATGTGGTACAGAATATTCATTGAAACAGGAGACCAGATTTTCACAGATTTATTTACCTATTTTATAAGTATATGTATATCTATATGCGAAGGCATTTTTATTGCTATACTGCACTATTCCATATATTGCACAGGCACCTGTATATTATGATTGAGTAAGCACTTTAATGTTAAACTCCTATTTTTGCACATTAATAGCCTTGCCCTTGTTAACCAATTTGCCAGAAATTTGGTGGATGTGGCATCTGGGCCATGATCACTGGATTTTGAAAATGTTGCGTCATTCAGTTTCAAAAGTGCAAAATCCCTAAAATTCATGTTTTTAAGATTTTTTTTGTGCTCCTCTGTAGCTAAAAATGGCTTTGCTTTGAAACCTGAAGCCTATATGTTTGATAGAGTGATCGGAGTTATACACTTTAACAAGTGACTAGTTTTTAACTTATATAGTTTTTGAAATATACAGTGTCGGCAAACCTGAACTTCACAGTTTCTACAGTTTACCATAGTATGCAAGGTACAGTACCTCAGTGCAGTGCTGAATACCATGTTAATCACATTAACTGGAGGTTCACAGCTTTTTACTTTCTCTTTCATTGACTGCTGCAGAAGTGCACCAGGTAGCAATGTTTTTTAATGCTTAATAACATGTCAGGCACTATTTTCTTCTGGAGGTGGCTCTATAGTCCATAAATATATATTGCCAGCCCCATTGTTTTTACAACTATTCTTAATATCACTGGTATATGCTTTTATTGTGGAAGAATACTGGTTAATCATTCAAAATCCATGTGGAGACTAGCAATTTATATCAGTTTGTTTAAACAATCTGATCCTATATATTAGCAGTTTTGTATACTTGATCACAGGTTCACCTTTCTCTAATTAAAACTAAATGTCAGAAACACACACAGGAAACTTATCATGTGACATGTTTAGTGTCAGCTTATGTGTATTGATCATAACCTACTATAAAAAGCTTTTGGCTGCAGCAAACAAATTCATGAGAAGAGGTGCAGGAATCAACAAAGTAATAATTAAAATGCTGTCAATTGTATCATTGTAGTACTAACTTGTTAACTGACCATCACATTTCATTTCTAATAAAACACATACCATAGGCCATAAGCCATAAATTTACAGATCACAGGCCCTATATTCACCAGTAAGCATGCATACTGAGCTGCACAACTGCACGCTGAATACCCAGGCCCCATGGGATGCATGAGGCAAGGCTGCATGACCACCAGCTGGCCTGATGTGCAGCTGTGTAGATATATGCATGGGACAAGGCAAGCCAGGGGACATACATGTGACAGACTGTGGACTACAGTACCAGTCAGATACATCATCTGGCACCAAAAGGGCCTCCCCTGCTCTGTGGGAGCAGAGGATCATGGGACATGATGATCTGCATATGGATGGCCATGTCCCCTGCAGCCTAACTGTTTAATTGTCTGAGCTGGCAACCTGTGCCCTACAGCTGTCTTCCACCCCACCTCTCTGAGGCCTGGAGGGGGCTGGTGTCTGTAGGTATGAAGTGCTGTGTGGCAGCATGGACTCTAGTTGAGGGATGTACACCCCATATGGCATCCCTCTGGGTGATGTACTTGTAAGCTCCCCCACATTGGCCCAGCAGAACACAACAGGCAGTATGCATGTCATGCTGTTGTGGCCCTCCACTGACATGCCAAATCCCTTCCCCTGCCTTGGCAAGCTGACAATTGTGCATAATCCAGTGTGGATGGCCCCAGGCAGGGGTGTGCAACAGGTGCATGATGTTTGTGCATACATGGATGTTGGTGCATGGGGCTGAGATACAATTTGTGCATAGGACCCTCAGCGACTGATGTAGTGAACAATTCAGTAAACATATACCAATCACTAAGTGCAACATGAGAGAGACAGTGACCAGTTCAATGAGCCATCAAAACTCATACACTAATTCAAAGCTTTGCCTCCTGATTTTTTTTTTTGCATGCTGTATTACCTGTTCCCACTTTCCACCCCCTCCCCCTATGATTGCATGTAAGAAACACATTGTTTTCAGCTCTGTGTGACATTCTGGGCAAATATTGTTAATACATAATAAATATAAATTACACTATCATGCATTTTGAACAGCATTATTTTGTTAATTTCATTTTAAATGCTCAATTGGATCTCAATCCCTTTTTCCAATTTGGTGTTTCATTCAGTAACTAGGTAGTGCTGTAGGTGTTCAATTAAATTGTGTGTAGATTTTTCACTGATTTGTTTGACATACCTGAGGGCAACCGAAGACCAGTTGCATAATAGACAGCATCCCAGGGTGACAAAGTGAGTTCACTGACTAGGAGGTGGAGCTTAGCCATCATGACGATCAACTGAGTAGTGAATGCACCAGCTGTTTGTTCTCAAGTATGATATGATTAATTCAAGCTCCAAATAAATGTTAACTTTTCTCCAGGATTCTGGCATTAGAAAAAAGACAACATGGAGAAAAAAGCAGTCAAAGTGTATAAAGAATTTGGACTAATCATGACTCCAAGGAAAGCCCAAACCAGTGCATCACATATGGGTAAAAGCAGCAAGTTAGACAGACTGAGATGCAAACCTGACTAAAAGTGAGTAAATCCAAAAATGTACTGAAAAGCAGTATGTCTGGCCCATCTGCAGAGAATATTGACTCCCCACCCCAAAAAAAAAATATGCCACAAACAAGTGAAGCCATAAAAACTACCATGGCTCAGATTTTCCTAAAAAAAATCCTGTTCTGCCATCTCTAAAGAACAGGAGAAGGAGGTGGGCCCTACCTTTCCCAATGGACAGTTGGTTTTTGAAGAAGGAGACACAGGAGGAACAACAGGTGAACTGTAAACTTGGTGCCTCCCTTATGAAGTTTTGCGGTCTCCTGGTTTGGATGGGGTTCCTGGCCTGTCCCTCCAGACATCAACTACTTTAATCCAAGATGGCCCCCCACAAGTTGGAGAAACACAAGTGATGCCAGATGTATCAACAGGAACACCATTAGACCTGACACTCAAGCCAATATTCAGAGGTAATTTTAACCAAGACCTGAAGCTGAGTAGCTCTGCTAAGGTGGCAAAAACTGCAGAACTGCAGACACCCGGCCAGAGTGTGTCAGCAGTGTTCAGCACTTTGAATGGAGTGGGACAGACACAAACTAATCCTGATACAGGTAGTGTCTCTAATATTTCCATTATGGTGACTGATGTTCAGATTACTGAGGGGGATTCAAGGCCTAATTCAAGGGGCAATATATGGCAAGCATCTCAGAATCTTTACTTTAAAGGTTTCCAACAAAATGGACTGCTGGTAGGCTTTTCTTATGTATCTGAGGGGGCACAAGGCCAGGAATATCTCCATCACCATTGGCCACTACTATTTTAGAAAAAATGAATAAATGGGACATGTATATACAAAAAAAAATTGCTTCTCTGGAAGAAAAAAGTGATCACTATAATAAAACTGTGAAGCAACTTATTTCAGAGAACTCTCAAATGAAAAATGAACTTAAGGCTGCACAACAAAGAATCTCTGACCTGGAGGACAACTTAAAACCTTATGAGGATCTTGCACAAAAAATTTAAAATTTTCAATTGGACACAAAAAGCAAAATGGTAGATTTTGAGGCAAGGGCAAGAAGGAAAAATGTTCACATTCTGGGGGTCCCAGAGTCATGGGGCTCACAAAAAAGAATAAAAGAGTACTTTTCTCAGATTGCAGCTGCCTACCTGGATATGGGCCCTGTGGATATTACATTTGATATAGATAGAATTCACAGGGTTTACAAACCAAATAGGGCAAACCCAGAGGCCCCCACATCCCAGAGTGGCTGCATTTTTCTATTCTGATCAAAAAGACCAATTGATTCAGGCCATTTACTAGAACAAAAGACTCAGTTTAAAGGGTGCCTCTACATCTATTTATAATGCCCTCCCTATGGACATCGTCCAAGAGATAGAAGGAAATATGCACTCCTGAGGAAAAAGCTATGGGAAAATAACTATCACACAGACACTTTGTATCCTGCTAATCTCAAAGTGCTTTTATTAATGGTGTTAGTTATGCTTTAAACTCACAAGAAGAAGCTGACAAGGAACTGTGGAAAAACTTTCAAATATATTTGATTAATGTTGACTAAAGTATTCCAACAGTGTTAGACAGACAAGGTGGAACTAGGATTTCTTGTTGTTGAGGGATTGGAGGGCTAAGTAAAGTCTAAAAATGTCAAATCATGAACTTGACTATACAACTTATACATTGAAGGTAAATGGTTATACAATTTACTGTCTATTAGATCACTTTGCTTGTAGGGCTTTAGATAACCATGCTCCATATCTATTGCCTTTTTTTTTAAAAGACTGAAACGAACAATGAGGAAGGGGGGTGGTAATTAATTGGGGGTAATATAGTCCTCTAGGTGTTCACCGTTTCCCAAATCTAACAACAGTTTAGTGTGTGGGGGGTCAGGACAGTGGAATGTTCAGACTGGGATTGATGGTTGGACATGAGATGGGGATTCAAGGGACGAGACCCAGTCTGAGGGTGTCTTTGTCAAGGAGTGCTATTATGAAAAAGTGGGACAGGTCATACAATCTTTACTGGGAGGAGCATTTAAGCTTACATCAAGCATTAGTTTCAAGTGTGTTTGAGACATTCAGCTCCAATATTTTCAGGATTTCATGGCTATTTCTAAATAGTATAGATACAAATTTCCAACCCAATGGCTAACAGTGAGTTAGTTAGATGAGTTACACTTAGTGTGATTGGTATTAATTCACCAACTAAAAAAGCCCCAGATTATGGTATATCTAAATAAATTAAACACTGACATAATTGCACTACAAGAGATGCATTTATATAATCAAGAAATAAAAAAAAAACTTTCTAGGAACTGGATTTCACATAATTTTTTTCTCGACTAGAACTACAAAATCTGCAGGAGTTACTATCCTGTTAAGGAAAAAATTAAAATTCCAGCTCCAAGACAAATGGTCATACTTGGAAGAAAGAATTTCCCTGATTAAAGGTACAATGATAATATATAAATTACCATAGGCTCAGCTTATGGTCCATTTGTTAATTATGCAGAATCCACTGCTACACTCACTCAAAAATTAATACAATTACAGTCCCAGCATACTAGATTAATGGGAGACTTTAACACCCTTAATGAGCCATACTTAGATAAAAATAAAAGTGTCACACATCAAAACAAAAAAACTTCCAAATATTTAAAATCCTTATTGGAATAAAATAACTTAGTTGATCCTTGGAGGATCAATAATCCTCAAAGTAAGGATTTCACTTTTTATGACCAAAGAAATAAAAATCTTTCTAGATTGGACTACATATTTATATAAAAAAATTTGCTCCTTAACATTCAATTTAATAAAATTAATTCAATAATAATATCTGTCCCTGTACTGGTGGAAACTCATGTTAACCTAATACAACAGAATAATGTTAATTTAAGGACTAGGATATTCAATAATGATTTACTAGAAGATAACATTTTTTTGATAAAATTACTACTGCTATCCAGGAATACTGGTATTAGAATTATACAGGACAGGAATCCATTTCATCCTTATGGGATGTATTTAAAGCCATGAAAAGGGGAATCTGCATTTCTCATCAGGCATGGGTGAAAAAAAAGCTAATGAACAAAAATGTATACAATCAAGATTAAAAGAGCTCAATTATTAGATTACAATAAAGATGCCCCAGAATGGTTTTATCTCAGAGATAAACAGCAACATATAATAGCTAATGAACAAGAACATAACCTTAAAAGGAAAAAAACAGGCAAGAAATTTACAAGGAGATAAATGGATAAACTATTAGCATATTTATTAAACAAAGGAAGGAAGATAACATAATTATAGTTCTAAAGAACACATCTACTCAAATAAAAATGGATTGGGCAAATTTGGTGACAATTATGTCAGTGTACTTTATAAATATATACAAAAGTATCCCTATTAAGAACCCTGACATAATGAGTCTTTTAAAACAAATATACCATAGAGAAATAAAATTGGCCATAAGAAACTATCCAGCAAAAAAAGTCCTGGTCCGATGGTTTAACAAATGAATTCTTTAAAACATTTAGTGACTTGCTGGTTCCCTTGATAATAAGGATGATGCAGGAACGGGTGGAGGTGAGGGGTTAATTTCTGAAACAATATTAAAAGCCAAATTAATCTTATTACATAAAGAAAATAAGCCAAAGGATCTACCTAGCAGTTATCAACCCATAGCCCTACTAAATAGTGATTATAAAATCATAGCAAAGTTGTTGTCAATAGATTATTATTGGTGATACCCCTTCACATCCACCTGGACCAAAAGGGTTTTATCCAAGGAAGAACTGTATCCTCAGCAGTTAAAAAGATTCAATTATGTATTGAATATGTCCAGGGATTATAAAACACTTATTATGCACTGTAAGACAGTAAGACATTCAATTTGATCAATAAAGAATACATGCTATTAGTTCTAAAAAAGTGGAACATCCCTAAAAATATGCAATTGATTATACAAGCCCTAGATAGCAACCTTACAGCTAACATTCAAATCAATGGCATATCAGCACCTGAAATTTCAATGGAGGCTGGTGTTCTTCAGGGATGCCCCTTGTCAGCTGTAATTTTTATTTTATGTTTGGAACCACTACTGAACATGCTAGGAGAATGTTCAGAGTTCACAGGGATTAACATGCCAGGACAAGATGTCAAAGTCAGTGGCCCAGATATTCAAAAGGGTTGTGCATGGCACAACAGTGTTGTTGCGCCATGCATAACCCACTGATGCACCCCGGCACGATATTCAAAATGGAAAAGTGCACCGCACAAATCCCGATGCGCCGGAACGCATCAGTAATGTATGCATGCACAGGTAGGGGGGACGTGCCCATGCATAACCTGCACAGCCCGATATTCAGCCCAGGATGTGCAGAGTCATGCATGCGCAACCCCTACCTGTGTCTGCACAAAATTAAGCCCCCCAAAAAAGGAACAAATGATGGCCACCCACAGGTGAGCTGCCGCATTGCAGGGTGCAACATGGCAGCTGCCACCTGGGGGTGGCCACCCGAGTTCCTGCCACACCTGGTGGCTCCACCATGCCCCATCACTGGCATCCATGTAAAGACACTGCCGTCCAATATCCCTGGTGGTCCAGTGGACCGCACTCTGCCCGATCGCGGGCATCTTTAAAACATAGAACAGTCCTATTACCCTGGTGGTCTAGCATACCCCCTCCCCATCTGCCCACTGACCCCCACTGCCTCACTACCCCCCGTCAGCCGGCGGGTGACAGCACCCCACCAGCCTGCTGCCCCGCCGCCCGCTGACTGACAGCTCAGTAGGGTTGCAAGTCCATTGGTTCACAGTGTAAGCCAATGGGCATGCAGCCCATACCATACAACACAGTCCAGATATGTGAATTAAACAGCATGAGCCAATGGGCGTGCAACCCTACCGAGCTGTCAGTCGGCAGGTGGCAGGGTGGCAGTGGGTAGGTGCTGCGCTGCCATCTATTGGGGAGGAGCAGGGCGGTGGGGCTCAGTGGGTGGTTGGGGAGGGGGGTACACTAGACCACCAGGGTAATTGGACTGTTCTATGTTTTAAAGATGCCCGTGATTGGGCAGAGTGTGGTCCACTGGACCACCAGGGATATTGGACCGGGGGGTTTATACCGATGCCCGTGATTGGGCACATAGGGATCCACTGGACCACCAGGGATATAAGAGGGGGGTTTATACCGATGCCCGTGATTGGGCACATAGGGGTCCACTGGACCACCAGGGATATTAGAGGGTTTTTTTGTTTTAGACGAATGCCCGCAATCGAGCTGCAGGGGGCATCGGTCCCCGATGGCTGCTGCCTGGCAGGGCACCAGGCACAAGTCGTCAGGGATCGGTGAACCTGCATGCTAATGGGATGCAATTGGGATCATAATGACATGCAAATGGTCCCATGTGTGCCTTGCATAGATTATGGCCCCATTTGCATGTCCCCTTTTGAATATCACAGGTGCTGTGCATGGCGCAATGGCACTTGCGCTAGCGCATCTTCATGCTCCACTTTGGCCACTTGCGCTGGTGCAGTGCCACTGCACCATGCACAATGGGGGTGGCCAGGGTGCGATATTCAAAGCTGCTGTGCCATAGCACAGCTCCGTTGAATATCACCCAGGCCACACCCCTGCGCAACAAAGTTGAGCTGCACCCAGGCTTGAGCCACAGCCTGGTGCAGTTTGAATATCTGGGCCATCGTGTTTGCTGCCAACACTTTGCTGATCTTTTCTCAGTTAAATAAATCAGTTAAAGCCTTATTAAAAATTACAGATGCATTTTCCAGCTTTTCTGGTTATCAATTACATGAGCAAAAATCTATGATAATGCAACTCACTTGGAAAACAAAAAGGCCCAGAATTTAATGCTCTAAACAAATTTAATAAAGTAGATCAAATAAAATACTTAAGGATCATATTAACCAACAAAGTGTCCACAAGTATTCAACCAAATTACCAAAAGGCCAAAGAAAAAAATAAGAACAAGTTAAACATATGGGGAAAACTATCATTATCACTTTGGGGTCGGGCTCAAACAATAAAAATGATGGTATTACCATATTTGATTTTAGTACTATACTCTATCTTAAGTTCTCTGGGTATTAAATGCTTTTCAGACATTAAAAGAACCTTTTCTAAGGTTTTTTTTTTGGGGGGGGGCGGGGGAGACCCAGGATAGCATGGCAGATAATGTCTAGACCTGTTAAAGATGGAGGTTTTCATTGCCCAAACCCATGGTTATACATGTTAGCCCAAACAGCAGCTACTATGTGGGAATGGTCCTTTTGCCCACCATCTGAGACTCAGATATTACAAAAGTTATTAAAAAACATAAACTCACAATTGTCAATAAATAATCTTCTCTTCCTCCCTAACTATAACATTTTTAAAGATCAGGGGTACTTATTCCAATTATATGAATGTGCAATAAAAGCCAAGGATAGTATTAAAATAAACTGGTTGCCTAGACTATATGCTCCTTGTAATAGATCTTTGAAACAAAAAACAACCAAAAGCACAAAATATTTAATCTCTTACAAAATGAGGGAATTAGTAAATGGAAACAGTTTATTATAAATGATGAATTTATAACTATAGACAATACACATCTATGCTCCAGAATCAACAAATCCATAACTACTTGAGTTATATGACTATTCAGAGGGAATTTAAAACATTATGTGCAGTTCACAAAATTAAGTTTGATAATTTAAGTGAAATTATTAGAGGTGAGGAAGAAAGAATAAAACTCTTCCAAAATAAAAGGATGTCTATGTTTTATAAATTACTTGTTTCAGACCAGGAATTGTAAAAAACACAACAAGATTTTTCTTGGGAAAAAGATAATATTCCATTACAAACTAACTAATGGCGTGCTATAAAAATTGAAACTAACAAAAATATAATATCAGCAAAACATAAAAATATACAACAGAAACTTATTAATAGAGCATATATTACCCCCAGTTTATTATCAAAAATAAATTCATCCTACTCAGATAAATGTTGGCATGGATGTAAGGCTCATGGCCTTATAGCCCTAATTAGACCCCTTGACTGATATATATCCTTTTATACTACCCTCACCCATTATTTATTATATATGTATATGTAACAGATAATCCACTGCAGAGTGTGTGGTCATGCTCAGATTTATGCATGCCTTGGATGTTCCGCAGGCCTAGTGCATTCAACCACCCAAGGTGTGTGTATATCAGAGCATGACTGCAGACCATGTACTGGATTATCTGTCTTATAAAATGTCCAGAAGGTTTTGAGGGGGAAAAAGAAGTGTGGATATATGATAATTCTGGAATAATGCACTATCATGTGGTACAGTATATTCATCCAGTCAGGAGACCAGAATTTTCACAGATTTTTTTACCTATTCTATAAGTATATGTATATCTATATGCGGAGGCATTTTTGTTGATATAATGCCCTAGTCTATATTTTGCACAGGCACCTGTATATTATGATTGAGTAAGCATTTTAATGTTCATAGGTTCATAGGCATAGTATTAAATCCATAAGCTACAAGAGTCATTTAAGGACTTGCTAACATATAGGTTCTAACAGGACAAATCCCATCTTTTATCACCCATATATTGATCCAGGGCAGTCTTTAAGGCAGACAGATTTTTAACACAGATGATTGATGCTGGTAGTGAATTCCATAGGTTCACCACTCTCTGGTTAAACTACCTACTCCTCCTAGTGGTTCTAAATTGTCCACCTTTCAACTGAAAGGGGCGAGCTCTTGTTGCTCTAGAGTTGTCTTTCATGACTAACCCCCACTGCTTCCCAAAGGTATTTGTCTGTAAGTGCCTTGAATACAAAACGTAAATCGCCCCTAATTCTATGGTAAGTCATAGAGTACATACCAGTTCCATAAACCTAGAATGATATGGCTTGTCCTTCAACATGGATGGATTTCTAGTTAGCCTTCTCTGAAACTTCTCCACCCATTGTTGACTAGTAATGCTTTGGTGCATATAAAAAGGTGCACCAAATTCCAAAACAAGTATCACCAATGCTTTATAAAGTGGAACCAATACCTCCCTTCTCCTACTTCTATTGTGTCTCATAATGTTACCGATAATTCCATGCACACGCTTGGTAACCACAATTACATGCCCATCAAAAGTAAGCTTATTTAATACAAGCATACTCAGATCCTTCTCACTATCAGAGCTTACAACAACCTTACCATTAATCTTATATTGTGCAAAATTATAATGATGCCCAAAATGCATTACTCTGCATTTGTTTTCATTAAATGATGATTTATGTTCAACTGCCTAATATTCCAGCTTCCTCAACTGCTCCCAGAAGCTTTCAACTGATTCCACATCATTAACAATGACTCCCACCTTTGCATCATCAGTATATTTACAAAGTCAAGTCCTCCCTGACACTTGCATTCCAAAGACAAAAAGGTTAAATGACAGCCCAAAACTGACCCATGTCGCACTCCACTAGACACACACCCCCAACTTGAAAAATGCCCTCTAATTTGGACCCTCTGCATCCCATTTGTCAGCCAATAACTTATCCAGGAGATTAAACTTAAATGAATACCTAATTTTATTAGGGTACATCTTGTGTGAAACAGAATCAAAGGCCCTATTTTTCACATTAACAACCTTGCCCACTTTAACCGATGTGCCTGAAATTTGGTAGATGTGGCATCTGGGCCAGGATCTCTGCATCCGGAACATTTTGTGTCAGTCAGTTTCAGAAGTGCAAAATCCCTAAAATCCATGTTTTTAAGACTTTTTTTTGCTCCTCTGTAGCTAAAAATGGCTTTGCTTTGAAACCTGAAGCCTATAGGTTTGATAGAGTCCAGCCTAAGGTACACACTTTAAAAAGTGACACATTTTTAACTAGTATAGTTTTTGAAATATACAGTGCTGGCAATCCCAAACTTCTCAGTTTCTACAATTTAACATAGTATGCAAGGTACAGTACCTCAGTGCAGTGCTGAATACCTTGTTAATCATGTTAACTGGAGGTTCACAACTTTTAACTTTTCCTTTCATTGACTGCTGCAGAAGTGTACCAGGTAGCAATTTTTTTTAATGCTTCATAACGTGTCAGGCACTTTTTTCTTCTGGAGGTGGCTCTATAGTATACAAATGTACATAGCAAGCACCCAGTGTTTTTACAACTATTGTTAATATCCTTGGCATGTGTCATTATGGTGGAAGAATACTGGTTAATAATTCAAAATCCATGTGGAGACTTGCAGTTTATATCAATTTGTTTAAACAATCTGATCCCATTTATTAGCAGTTTTGTATACTTGATCACAGGTGCACCTTCTTCTAATGGAGTTTGCCCTTTAAGGGGCAGATCAGGTTGTCCTGGTGCACCCCTTCCCTATCCATCAGGATGGTGTGCTCAGAAGGGGAGGGGGGAAGGAAGGGGAGGGGACAAGGGGTACAACAATGGTCAGGAAACAGGAAGGGGAAGAGCAAGTGGAGGTACATAATGGACAGCACAGAGGGGCTCAGCCACTTTTTGCTGGAGTTTTGATCTACAAAAAACTGCAGCACATCAGATTGGTGTATTGTTTGGAAGGTTTGTGCAACAACATACAGCAGGTGAGAAACTAACAGCTACGACAGGTTAAAAAAAATGCTATGACGTCACTTTAATGAAATTTGATGGAGATGGTTTGTTGGGATCAGTGTGTGAAGATTCTCCATGAGATTAGTTTTCTTTTAAATGCAGATTGTCTAGGAAGCTGGATTTAATAGGCCTCCACTGGCCTTTAGCATTCCTGGCTAGAGAAATGTGATTTTAGTTAGTTGGAGCAGAATTTGGACGATTTACTGTGTTTGTGAAGCTATGGCTTTTAAATCGTGAAGTGAATTGGTTTAAATGAGGGAGGTTTATTAAAAAAGCACTTTGGACCAAGAGCAGGGCCATTCAGCAAAAAGCTGAGCTTATTTTACGGTGAGAGCCTGATTGTTAAGAAGCTGGTTGACTAGGACTCCACTGGGGCCTTTTTAATTGTTGAGTAGAGCTTGTGCTAGTTGATGGGAGCAGGTTTTTTAGAAGCCTTACAGTGTTGCACAGGCAGCAGTTTATTTTGTGGAGTGATGCATACGTCAGCGGTGAAGGAGTGTTGGAGATAAAAAATGTAAGGAATGGCAGGAGATGGTTAGCAGAAATGGGGGTTGTGAGTGCTCTGTGGTGCAAAGAAGGTGGCAGGGCACTGAAACTCAGAAGGGTTTGCAGTTTTTGGGCACAGTGGCAATGATTTGTAATGGGGAACAAAGGGAAGTGTTGTAAGGGGCCTGGTGGGATGGCCCAGAAGTGAATTGGGGATAGTAAAAGGAAGCCGGGGGGCAATCCAAAAAGCGTGGATCCTGGCATTCAGCTGGTTGCCCAATGGGGCTTGGCAAGAGATTAAGGGGGCAGGACAGTGGACTGGAGCACCACACAGAGAAGGCGCATGTAGGATGCTTGAGCAGTGAGGCCTAGTACAGACATGGAGCAAGGGACAGATGAGGCAGCCATGTGGGTGTGGCATCACATGTTGCATGAAGGCTGTGAGATGAATGGGAGCGAGCTATGGGGAGAGGGTGGGGACCCAGGGGATGGTAGGCAGAGGAAGGGACAGTAAGGGGGGGCCAGGAGAATGTGGAGACAGGGGACCTGCACAGACTAGGCTGTGAGGTGCATGGCATGACATCACACGCCACAGGACCACGTGGTTCGGCCACAGGTTGCTTGGAGGAAGCTGGAGACAGGCTACAATGCCTACAAAAGGACAAGGTGCACTGAGGGTGGAGGGAGCAACCAACAATCGGAGCTGCAGGGGCAGACAATGGATGCAAACAGGGAGGGCAGCGATGACAGCCACAAGTGGGAGAAGGCCTAAAGGAGGCAGGGCCCACAAAACAGAAGGAATCGGGATAAGCCCATGAGCCTGAGTAGCATGGCAAAAAGGGGACAAGGCCAAAAGGACAGGCCTGGAGGGGCATCATGAGGAGGCATGTGACAGTATAAAAAGGGAGAGAGCCCTTGCAGGCCCAAAATGCATACAAGAGGTGGCTTTGAACCACATGACGGCTAGTAGCCAGTGGAAGCCTGTGAGGCCAGGTGTGAAAAAGGAAATGATCAGGCCCAAAGAGGTATCAACTGGGGGGCATGCAAAAGCATGCAAAAAGGGGAGTTTTGGACTGGGAGTCCACAGGAAAGGGCACCGGGGCACGATCATCCTGAGGTCTGGGGGGGACAGGTGATGAGACAGGGGGCTTGTCAGGTAGTGGGGGGAAGAGAAAGGAAACAAAAGCAGGGGTGGGGAGAACCGAGGTCAGTTGGCTGGAAGGGGCCTGTGGTATGATTGCAATGTAGGATGGCCCCCCAAAAAAAAAAAAACATAGGGTAGAGAAGAATGGGGGCTGCCACATGCAGGCATGCTGTAAACATAAGTTAACAACAGAACTTCTTGTTTTCTTTGCTTCAGTTGTCTTCACAGGGTGAGAGGAATGAAGGACATGGCACCAATAAGAGCAGACCTTCAAAGGAAGATGCTTACAAGGCTATAGTCAAATTAATGGAAAAAGCCAACAGAATGTGGGAGATGGTGGAAGGGGAGGAGCCTGGGAGACCCGGGGAGAAAAGGAAAGTGGAAAGGGAAAAAGGGGGCAGAGGGAAGTGGCCAGCCAAAGGGCCATGTAGTCCCACCTGGGTACAACCAATGGTAGCGGGACCCACCAAAGTGGCTGATCCAGTACCTCTGCACCCTATTGACCCAGTACCGCCAGTACCACTCCAAGACCAAGTAGGGATCCCCCGGGGAACCCAGACTGGATCTTCTGAACAGGGTGGTTCTTCCACAGCTGCTAGTGGTGCATCCACCCACTCAACCACTGGGTGCTGTAATGGGGCACCAGGAAGATGGCAGGCAACAAAGCTCAGACAAGGACACAGGTAATGCACCCAGTGCAGTGGGTGACAGTATAAAAGAGTATATTAGTCAAATTGTGTCAGCACTTGGGACAGGAGACCTAGGGCAAATGGAGTCAGCCCTGGCAGAGATTAGGACAGAGAAAGAGGTACTGAAAGGGAAGGAGGGAGGTACAGAGAAAGAGGGAAAAGGAACAAGAGAGATAGGTGCCCTTGGGATGAGGGCAGGCAAACATGTTCCACTGTCCACAAAAGAAAAGATATGGAAAGGAGAGTATGTGGATACATTTGCTTTGGTGAGCTAGGAAGCAGCACCAAAGTATGAGGAAACAGAGAACATAGGAAAGAGTGAAATGGCAGCAGCAGTAGTATTGTTAGGGAAGAAGGAGGCAGACAAATTCACAAAAGGGAAGACTTGGGAATGGGTGGTTTGTAGGTTTTGCCACCTTCTCAGCCATTGTATTAGAAAAGAAGCCAGAGTTGGGCATCATGCTCATCACATACTCCCTAATAATAAGGTGGGCAAAGGCAAAGGGGGGGTGGGGTGGATATACTATGACAATTTTTTTTGGCAGAGAATGGCAACATATGGGGATGGGAGATGGGATACAAAGCAGCTAGACTTATGGACAGATTTCATAATGGATCAATCCACACCTGAAGGGGAGTGGGGGATGAAAGGAGTTGTGCCCCAGAAGTGCTGCTGGGTGTACAATAGGGCTTTTTGTTCATGGCCTCAATGTCGTTTTCAGCACGCATGTTTGAATTGCGGGGGAACGCACCCAGCTGCAGAACGACATGGGCCCAGGGTGCACAAGGATCTGGGGTCATAGTTTAGGTCAACAGTTTTTTTGAGAGGGACAGGGGTTTAAAGGGCAGGCATGGAACAGGGAAGCGAGGGGTAGGGGGAACTCGAGCAGAGGTGGTCAGACGTACTGATCGGAAAAGCCAAGCACTGAGTGAGAGGGAGGGACTGGGGAGGGAAAAAAGAAAGAAGACAGAGAGCAGTTTGGGACAGCCAAGACCCCCATCAGGATAGAGGCATGGAAAGGTTGGTCGGACAGATATCTGAACAAAAAAGTAGCGGGTATGATCAAAAAAGGATTTTGCACAGGTTTTGCACTGCAGTGTTATGGGCCCAGACAAGCAAAAGAGGCAAGCAACCTGGGGTCAGTAAAAGGGAAGGAAGAGATGTTAAGAGAAAAGATAGAGAAGGAAAAGGTAGCAGGGTGAGTAGAAGGCCAATTCAATACCCCCCACAGAACATGAGGATCTTGCCATTAGGTTTGGTAACCAAGAAACAGGAAGGAGAATATAATGTGATTCACCACCTATCCTTTCCAGAAGGGGATTCAGTGAATGATTTTATCGGGGAGGAGTATAGTAAGGTAACATATGCGACATTAGAAGATGCAGTCCAGATAATCCAGGCTACTAAGGATGCATGGATGGCAAAGACAGATATCAAATCCACATTCAGGTTGCTGCCAGTCAGGAGAGAAGACTGGGACCTCTTGGGTTTTAAAGTTGGGGATCAGTACTATTTGGACTGCCCATGGATGTTCTATACATGTGCAACCTTTGAAGCATTCAGCATCTGTTTGCAGTGGATATATCAAGAAAAACTGGTTATAGAATGGTGATTCACTATTTGGATGATTTCCTTTTCATCGGTAGTGGGGAAAAGGAGACGAAACAATGCTAGGAAATTTCCAAGAGCTGTGCAAGGAATTAGGGTTCCAGTGGCACTGGGAAAAACAGAGGAATTCTGCAGGTGCTAGAATTCCTGGGTATTGGAACAGATGCCCCAAGGGAAATATTCCGGCTGCCGGCCAAAAAAGTAGAAAAATTGAAAGAATTGATCCAAGTACATACCAGCAGGAGAAGGGTACAACTAAAACAAGTACAGCAGGTACTAGGGCACCTGAACTTTGCCTGCAGGGCTATTGGACCAGGACGGGTATTCACAAAAAGGTTAACAAGGACTACAGCCAGGGTGACCAGACCACACCATTGGGTAGACCTGACAAGAGGTGTCAGTGAGGATTTTAAGGTATGGGAGGAATTTCTCAGGGAGTATCATGGCTGTTCTTTCTGGCAGGAGGAGTGTGTGTACAACACAGACCTCGATCTTTACACAGACACAGCCGGGAGCCTAGGCATGGGTGGCTACCTGAAGGACAGGAGGTTTGCAGAACCATGGCCTTCTGACTGGGTAAGGTATGGCAAGGTAAGAGATATAACATTGTTAGAGATCATGCCCATCTGGGCATGTACCCTGGTGTGGAGGGAAGAGTTACGAGATCAGAGAGTGACATTCTGGTACGACAATAGAGCAGTGGTGGAGGTCCTAAACAATGGGGAGCCAGGTCAGAAATGGTCATGTAAGTCTTACGACACTTAGTGTTAAGGGCCTTGCAGCTGAACATGTCATTCAGAGCAAAACACATAGAAGAGGTACACAACACCCTGGCTGACAGCCTTTCCCATCTGCAGCTGGACCATTTCCGGAGGCTGGCACCAGCAGCGGAGGACCAAAAAATGCCCATACCAAAGAACATCTGGGATGTAGGCAAGAAGGAGCAGAACTGTTGTTTTGCAGCTCATGGGCAATTCGGACTCTGAGGACCTACGATGGGGCCTGGTGAGTGTTTCAAACATTCAGGGCAACACACCATATGGAGGTAAGTGGGTCACTCACAGTAGGGAACAATTGGGAAAGTTCACCATGGAGCAATGGCAAAAAGGAACAGTCCACACCACAAGGGGGGTCTATTTAGCAAGGATTAGTGTTATCTGCAGTCTAAAGTGATGGAAGGACCCGTCAAAATCATTGTTTATTAGAAGAATGACGCAGTGATGAGGTAGGTTGAAACAAGGGCTAGTAGACAATAGAAGACCAATAGGGGAACAGTGGCTAGTGAAACTAAAGAATGTGCTACCAGCAATATGCAGATCAAAGACCGAGGCCCAGCTATTTCACACGATTTATGTTGTGATGTTTGCAGGTGCCATGAGAGTAAGTTTGGTGGTAGGCCCCGCAAAAAAAAAAAAGACAGACTGGGGGGATTAGAATGGGAAGATATAAACTGGGGGATGAAAGAGATACAGATTAAGATTAAAAGGTCAAAGACGGATCAAAGGGGACAGGGTTGCATAGTGACACTAAAGATAAAGGTACAGGACTTGGTATGCCCAGTACAGGCTTTGTGGGCTTTCGCAGCAGAGCAGAGGACCAGGACAGGGATATTATTTGTTTATGGTGACGGAAGAAGGGTCACTGGTTACCAAGTCACAGCATTGATCAAAAAAGGCATGCAATTCCTGGGGCAGGACCTGGGTAATTATTCATCCCACTCCTTGTGGATTGGGGCTGCCTCACAGTGGGCAGCAGCAGGCAAAACAGTGAATAGTATTTTGGAAAAAGGATGCTGGTAGTCTGCCAGTTATAAGAGATACATACAAACACTGAATTAAAAAATGAACGTATTATCTATGTTTTGTTACAGACACATGGGGCGGGGGGGACAGGGAGTGGGATACTATGGTGAGGAAGATAAGACCATATATAAGATAATTATTTTTGCTTAAACCCATAGGAAAAGGGAGGATCACAGAAGTCTGGATGTGAGGCCACTCCTATATTTATTGAAGAGAAAGGAGAGCAGAGAAAAAGGCTGGAGGAAAGCAGCTGAACCAAGATGTGAAACAATGTAGGTTGGTTTAGCGTGGTAACCAGGGGATGAGATGGGCACAACTGCTTCCCACCCTGATGGAACTTAAGGAATGATGACCCTGTCCAGACTTAATTATGATACATTTGGGGGAAATTACCTTGTGGGCAAGTCATGGGTCAACACATACTTGCAGATAAAAAGGGACTTAGAAACAATACAGTAGTGGTGGCCTCGGGTAAGCCTTGCCTGGTCAGATATGATACCAAGGAGGGTTTGGAGACATGTGCACAGCCATAGAGCCATGGATAAGGCCAGAAGAAAGATGAACAGAAGGGTAGGGACATTGATAAGACAAATGGGAGGACAGGCAATACTGCGGGGTGTGGAAGAGTGGGTAGAAAATTTTGAAAGGTCAAATGGGGTGCACCTGTCAGAGCTAGCCATAGACATGTTTAACACGGAAATGATGTGTTTTATATAAGCATGGAGAAGGCATGTAACAAACTAAAAAAAAAAAGAGTGGGGAGAAGAGAAGGATTAAGAAGTAGGTTTCCCTGAGGTAAGGGAGAATAATAATCTAGTGAGGGAAAGCCAGTTGTCCAATGCGCTGGAGACTGGCTAATGGAGAAAAGTGGGGAGAGGAGGGGAAGAAAAGAATGAGTCAAAAGAGGAAGAAGCTGAAGGAGAAAAGCGGTCTTGTTTTCACCTTACCTAACAGAAAAGGGGAAGAAGAAGGCACCCAGGTTTTCACCTGGGGGAGAAAAAGAGGAAGAAAGAGGGATGATCAGAGATTGATATATGGATGAAAATAAATGAAATTGTGAGAGATATAATAATAAAAGATGGTGAAATGGAACATGGAATTATGAGATATAAATAAATTAATTGCCAATCTGAGCACAACAACAAACAATGGTCTCTGTCTTTTTGTGAGGGAAAAGGGGGGAATCCGGGACAATTAAAAGTAAATGTCAGAAACACACACAGGAAACTTAACATGTGACATGTTTAGTGTCAACTTATGTGTATTGATCATAACCTACCAAGAAAAGCTTATGGCTGCAGCAAAAAACAAATCGTGAGAAGAGGTGAAGGAATCAGCAAAATAATAATTAAAATGCTGTCAATTGTACCATTGTATTATTAACCTTTTGACTGACCATCACATTTCATTTCTAATAAAACACATACCATAGGCCATAAACTTACAGATCACAGGTCCTATATTCACCAGTAAGGGTGCAGTGGTCTGTGGGGAGCTCTCGAACCCTACAGAGGTTGGTAGTGGGGTACCACAGGGCTCGGTCCTGGGTCCAATCCTGTTTAATGCATACATATCAGACATCAGGGATGGTATAGGGTGTGAAATGAGTCTCTTCGCGGATGACTCCAAGATGGGAGCAGTAGTTGAGGGAGAAGAGGGAGGTTGGCCCTGCAAGGAGACCTGGACACCCTGGAAAGCTGGGCTCACACATGAAAATTAAATTTCAATATCACCAAGTGCAAGGTGTTGCATCTTGGTCGGGGAAACCCTAAACACAGGTACACCCTGGGAGGGAGGTGCTGGAAGCCTCAACAGGGAAAAAGACCTAGGGGTCATGGTGGATACATGTATGAATAACACTGAGCAGTGCAGAGCAGCTAGCAAGGCAAACAGGATGTTGGGATGCATCATGAGGGGATCACCTCTAGGAGCAAGGAAGTGATTCTGCCACTGTACAATGGACTGGTTAGACCACACTTGAGTACTGTGTACAGTACTGGAGACCACACTTGAAGAGGGACATACAGCTCCTGGAGAGGGTACAGAGGAGGGCAACAAAGATGATCACGAGGGCTAGGGATTTGACTTACGAGGACAGACTTGAGGAGCTCTGCCTGTTTTCATTGGAGGAGAGGAGAGACAGGGGACATGATTGAGGTCTTCAAGTACCTCAAGGGAATAAATAGGGTAAACATGGAGGGATCTTTAGACTAAAGCAGGAGGCATCACCAGAGGCATGGTTTGAAGTTGGAAGGTGGAAGGGTGAGGGGAAAGAGGAGGAGGTTTTCACTGAGAGGGTGGTGGACCCTTGGAATGCTCTGCCTGGTGAGCTGGTTCGAGATCCACAGTGGAGAGCTTTAGAAAGGGTGGGACAGACACAGAAAGTGGATGTATCAGATGATGGCCTGTCCCGGGGGGGTGGGGATGGATGATAGGGGTTTCTGGAGCACAAGGGATGGGAGGGTCTCGGCACCCAACTAAGGATCTAGGTTCGAGCAGACTTGATAGACCATAAGGCCTAATCTGCTGGCAAATAGTATGTTAGTATGCCAGGCTGCACAACTGTGTACTGTGTATCCATGCCCCATGGGATGCATGGGGTGAGGCTGCATGACCACTGGCTGTCCTAATGTGCAGCTGTGTAGATCTATGCATGGGACAAGGCAAGTCAGGGGGAAGTACATGTGACAGACTGTGGACTCCCAGTCAGATGCACCATCTGGCACCTGGCACTTGGGTTAATATCCCAGTACTGACACTGTAGTGCAGCATGAGAGGGGTGCTGCACTTCTGAGGTGCCGTCTTTCGGATGAGACGTTAAACTGAGGTCCCATCTGCCTGGATTGGTGGTAGTTCAGGTGGATGTTAAAGATCCCATGGCACTTATCGAAAAGAGAAGGGGAATTTCCCCGGTGTCCTGGCCAAATTTCCCTCATTCACTAAAAATACCACCAACAGCTTCATCTGGTTAAAGGTCAGTTGGCATTCATCTGTATCCCCCTCCCCCGGGTCGTGCCTGAAAATAGGCAGGATTTGTCTAGTGCACTTACCCGGTCAACTAAAACGAAATAAATAAATAAATAAATAAATAAATAAATAAAAGGGTCTCCCCTGCTCTGTGGGAGAAGAAGATCATGGGACATGGTGATCTGCATATGGATGGCCATGTCCCCTGCAGCCTAACTGTTTAATTGTCTGAGTTAGCAACCTGTGCCCTATAGCTGTTTTCCACCCACACCCCTCTAAGGCCTGGAGGTGACTGGTGTCTGTGCCTGTGAAATGCTGTGTGTTAGCCTGGACTGTAGTTGGGGGATGTGCACCCAGAATGACAGCCCTCTGGTCGATGTACTAGAAAGCTCCCTCACATTGGCCCAGCAGAACACAACAGGCAGTATACATGCCATGCTGTGGTGACCCTCCACTCCCATGCCAGCTCCCTTCCCCTGCCTTAGCAAGCTGCACAATTGCACATAATCCAGTGTGGATGGCCCTAGGCAGGGGTGAGCAGCAGGTGCATGATGTTTGTGCATACATGGATGTTGGTATATGGGGCTGAGATACCATTTGTGCTTAGGGCCTTCAGAGAATGATGTAGTGAACAATTCAGTAAAGATATACCAATCAATAAGGGCAACATGAGAGAGACAGTGACCAGTTCAATGAGCCATCATGTCTCATACACTAATTCAAAGCATCGCCTATTGATTTTTTTTGCATACTGCATTACCTGCTCCCACTTTCCAACCCCCCCCAAATGCACATAAGAAACATACTGTTTTCAGCTCTGTGTGGCATTCTGTCCAAATATTGTTAATAAATAATAAATATAAATTACACTGTCAAGCATTCTGAACAGTATTGTTTTGCTAATTTCATTTTAAATTCTCAGTTGGATCTCAATCCCTTTTTCCTATTGAGTGTTTCATTCAGCAGCTAGGTAGTACTGTAGGCATTCAATTAAATTCTGTGTAGATTCTTTACTGATTTATTTGACAGACCTGTTGTTTGGTGCTATGCTTCACATGATGCTACTCATGAATGACTTAGAGCACCTCCCAAATTGCAGCCTTACAAGATAATGTACTGGTATTATTCTCTTTTTTTTAAATATTTGCTTGCTGATTTTAACATGCTGACCAAGGATTACCTTGCTATGTATCATAATAGTGGTCCATTTTTTCCTCGAGGGATATAAAAATGCTGGCCAAATTAAACAGGGAGAAGATTGAATGTGTTAGCAAAGATGTGGAAGCAAATAAACAAGAAATAGAGAAATGTGCAAACAAAGTAATATGTGTTGAAGTCACAACCAAAAACCTTATTTGATATAACTATGCAATGTCTTGTAAGGTAGAGCTTTTAAAAAAACAGCAGCAGTACAGAAATCTTTGAGCCTGCTGCTACCAACAACTTTTGCCTCAGACTTTCAAAACACAAGTCATGAAATACGTTTTTGTTACAGTTTTTGATTTTCCTGAAGATAATCTTCTTTTCTTCTTTCAAGCCTATTGGATTCCCAATAGAACCAAAAAGAATACTCATGTGCCTTCAAAAAATCAACCATAAACAGTAAACACTATACAGTTGATTATACCACTGGAAGATAGTGACCATAATACTGATTTGTTTGATATAGACATTGACTTCCAGCAAGTCAAAGTGTGTAGAGAAATTTAGTTTTATCAGATCACTGATGTAAATGGGATATTTTAAATGGTATTAGTCAAATTAACTGAGAGACAAAACAACAGGGTACTAGTATAAATATGATGAGAGAAATTATTAAGGCTACCATTGTATCTGTATGTGATAAACACACAAAAAAGCAAAAAATATAATACAAAGGGTATAAAACCAAAGCGGATGAATAAAGGGATCCTTGAATTAATATTATTATTTATTGATTTATTTAAAATTGGTGACCGGCAAAGGCACACTGAGCCGAGGATCATTTCCAGGTGCGACCTGGGTATACACATGAAAAACAATGTTACAATTTAAGTAGTTTACAGAAAAATAAATTACAAAAGCTTAATGTGTTCTAGGTACAAAATACGCAATGCTAAATATATTAGGCGAGAAACACATTTGACTTGTCTAGCAGTTATAAACTAGGACTCTTTGTGCCCTCTGTAAGGTGAACTGGAGCCACAGGGTTTGGACTGAGAAAAGAAGGGTGAGATGACCAACACAGGCCAACTAGACCTGTGAATATGGAGTGGGAGGCATGTGAAGGAAAACACTGCGGCGATCAGAGAGGAAGGTGGGGGGGAGAAGCATTGGGGGCACTGAGGGGAGGGTAAGGGAGGAGTCCAAGGAGTCTTTTGAGTGAAGGAAAAGGTGAAGCAAAGTGAAAGTCAGTGGGTAGGTAAAAACAAAGAAAAAACAAAGAATACAAAGAAAAAACTATATATACAATGTCAAAGAACCCTGCTGTCCGGTAACAATATAAAGAGGTGCTGAAAAATGTAAAAATAAAAGTAAACATTTAAAATGACGTATGGAAATTTAAATGACAAGAAAATGCATGAATAATAACTTAAAACAATTTTACGGTTATGTAAATTCCTTAAAAATCTCTAGCACAAACGTATGCCCTATAACCGTAAAGGGTAAACAAATAATTAACCCAAATGAAATGGCAAACATTTTTACCAAATTTTTTTTTCTGTTTTCAGTAAAGATTTTAATATCTCTGAAGCACTTTATGGATGTGGAATGAGTAATTCTAAATTACCTTTAATAACTAAAGAACAGTTCCATGTCAGCAGTTTGACAGAAAACTTGTTAACTGCTACTACAGCAATGGCTGTTATGCCAACAGTCAGCAGACAGTCATCACAGAAAATAGTAATTTTTTGTTGCGTCATTGCCCCACACACTCCCCCCATGTAGGGAGCATTGCCCCTGCATCTCCCATATATATTATAATTGGGGAAGGCGTGCAAGTCCACAGGAAAGCGTTGCTGTGGTCCCACAGGTACATTATCATGACATAGTCGATTTGTCACTGCAATGTACCTTCACTGTAAACATTTTGCTGTAATGACAGTATACAACTGAAGAACACATTATTAGCAAAATTACTAATTAAAAAAAAAAACTCTACAGGACCAGATGGTATCTCCACATATATTCTTAAAATATTAAAACATAAAATTGCATATCCACTGAAAGTATTGTTCCACACATCTGTAAGTGAACATCTTATTAATACAGTGCAGCCCATGTAATTACACCCCCTTTTGCACAGAAAAAATGTCAATTTAAGCAGGTTGTGCACTTATCCAGGATTACATCTTTTTCAATGGGAAAGGCTAAGCCTGATATCCAGTTTTTTATTTTCTTATTTCTGTACTTAGAAAAGCATAAAAACAAGTATATGATTAAATAATTTACATTCATGTGATTAAACATAATTTTGTCAAGTGCATTTCTTTATTCACTTTAATTCACAATGTTAAAATGCCAGAGGCAGGAAGCTCATTAAAATATTGTTTTCACACCTGCTGAAAACAGACTGTGCTCTTGTCAGTTGCTAATTACAGGTTAACAGATGCATCAGTAAACTGTGATAATGTGTATTTCACAGGAATGTGTACTTAACCACTATGCACTTAACCAGGAAATGCAACATTGCAGAGGCAGGAAAAAATCAGAAAATAGAAAAAGCCGGCATTAATCCAGAATGTTCACTTATCCAATATGCACTTAAGTGGGCTCCACTGTACAGGCAAAATTGGTACTGACCAACATGGCTTCAATGTTGGGAGACCCTGTATTACAAATCTCTTGAATTTTTTAATTGTTAATAATTTTATTAGGTTTGAAAGATAATATCACACATAGCCAGGTACATAGAGAAAATACAGCAAGACTCATATGCATACACAATGACTGCAGTGTCATTATATAATTGAAAAAGTTTAGCCCATAGAAAGGTATATTACTAAGTACTGATACAGTAAGAACTTATACAGTAAGTTGTATTATGGTATTGTGCCCAAGAGACAAAAAAAAAAGTATGAGAGATTGCATGATTACCACCGCATTTAGGTTAGATAAGACATCTAATATGGGCATAATACATAAATGTCTCCTGATACCTGAATAAGCCCAAAAAGCACAGCCATAATAACAAAATACTAGCAACATTAAGGTCCAGATCTGAATTCTTATCCTATAAAGAGAAAAGATTACAGTCCTTGCAGGGAGGGGGTGGGTTTTGGGGTTCCAAACCATGTCCTACTGGTATATCTACAATGTTGGTCCAGATCATTCCACAGGGGAAGTCAGCCAATCCCTGCACATAGGGAGAGATAAGCTAAGTAAGGGGCCCAGGTCAGATAATATTGTGAAAGTGTTGGTAACTAAGTGGGACTGACGATCCAGTACTGCTACATTAGAGAGGGCATTATATAATTCAGATATGGTGGGTACCTCTGTGGTTCTCCACCTACAGAGGATAAGTCTCTTAGCTTAGAGGCTAAGAAGTGTCAGACATCTATGCTGTTGATGAGTGAACACTCTCAGCACAGGAGGAAGGCCCAGAATCCAAACTAGGGGATCTAGAGTCAGAGCAGAGTCTGAGGCCAGTTGAGCCAGACCCAAGACAGCTGTCCAGAATAGAATGAGAAGTGGGAAAAGCCAAAGTATGTGCAAATGATCTCCCTCTCCCCAAAGACATCACCAGCAATGACTTGATCTCTTGAGTTTTTTTAGGAAAAGGCATCAGAAAATCTAGATAGGAACTAACCCATGGATTGTGTTTTCCTGGATTTTGCTAAGGCGTTCAACAGTCCTGCACTGGATAATAACAGAAAAAATAAATAATATTGGTCTACACAGATACATCATAAATTTTATTAAGTCATAGCTGCAGGGTAGGACACAAAGAGTTTGTATACAGGGCCATTTTGCTGCTGAGCTAGGGCAAGTGATAGGTGGAGTTCTGCAGGGATCCTTGCTCAGACCTGTACTTTTTCAGATTTTTGTATCAGATATGTTTAATAACATCGAAAACTGGTCTGTCAGATATGTGGATGACACTAAATTAGGGAGGACAGTTTGCAACATATCACAAATCGAGTCAATGCAATCAGATCTAGATCATATAACTAGATGGGCCTTTAGATGGGGAATGCGTTTTAACATGGAAAAATGTTGTGTTATACATTTTTGTCAGCAATCCATTCCTCACACATACATGTTATGCAAAATTATAATATAAATATGTTAATAATGAAAAGTATTTAAGGGTCCTGATTGATAGAAAACTAGAGTTCAACAAGCAGTGCACAATACTTCAGTCACTGCTGAAACTAATAGAATTCTATGAACTATTAAAAAATCTTTTTAGTAGAAAGGAAGAGGTGGTGATGCCCCTGTATAGGGCCTATGTATGACTCATGTTAGACTATTGGAGTCATTTATGTTGTCCATATAAAAAAAAAGGATGCTCTAAATATGGAAAGCATCCAGTGTCAAGCAACAAAAATGGTTAATAGTGAAAAAACAAAGTCTACCTGGATCATCTAAAAAATCTAAAACTTACGTCCCTTGAAACTAGAAGGCTCAGGGGAGACTTACTGTTTATGTACAATATCTGTTGAGATCCTTACTTGATTAACAAACCACAGTTTGAATTTAAGAATGATAATAAAGGAACTGGAGGACATCCTTTGCAATTCACAAAATGGAAGTTTAATACAAATAGCCAGAAATATTATTATAATTACTGGCGATCCCCTTTAATACACAGTCTGGATCTCTTTTTTAAACACTGTAATAACTGTGTCACCCGATTATTACAGTATTTTCTTTGACTCTCCCATTAGTCAAAATCACCGTGCTACCTCGTTGGCTCCTATTCTGTGAATGGGTGGGCTGAACAGTTCCTCAAATATGGCATTTTTATTCCCGCTAAGTGATGAACCACCACAACAACAGACAGTTTATGTTATTGCAAGTCTCTCTAATGTATTCTTTTTTTAAGAGTTATCTGATTGAGCCTGCCTTTCAAATCTTTGAAATCTATCTGGTTCATCCTGCTGTAGATTAAGCTTCAGAAATTGCGAGTCCAACCAAGTGCAATCACCAGTGAGACTGTTCCTGCTCTGCCTGACTTCTAAACCGTGACTTAACCACAGTTCAACACTTTTATTTTTAAAAGAAAAAAAACTAAACAATGTTGTTACTGGACAGGGAGTGTGTGTGCGTGTGTGTGTGTGTGTGTGTGTGACAGAATTCCCTGCACCAGCAAAGAATTGTACAAGTATCTCCGGCTGTCATTTCAAGAGCTGAAGGGAAAAACTCCCTGCACTAGTAATTATAAAAAGATAATGGCTATGCAACTGTGTTGCTTAGAATTTTTTGTTTACACACCCTCAGTGAGTGATGACCTCATAAACCTTGGATGTGTAAAAAAATTCATAACACGCAGTTGCATAGCCATTGTTCTTTATATACACAATGAGTTATTAATCCATAGATTAAACTGCCTCTGCTTGAGCAAAAATAAAACAGAGTTTAATGATATCATAAATGGGGCATAGTTGCAGTATTACTATTAATACACATAAGCTAAAATGGGCTAATGCCTTCTTCGCTCCTTTTTCCCTTAATACAAACCTTAGTATAATGTTAATCTTTTCATTCCAATCTGACACTGACTTAATTGTATGTTTATCCAGGATCAAAGCTCCATTAATCTACAAAATGCAGACATTTTCCATATATCTGAACTACTCTTACCTAACAGAGCAGGGAAGAATAAACTTACTTGCCTTTACACAGGAGCTGCTTGAGATGGGGGCTGAATTTCAGTTGCTTGCCCCAGCAAAGCTTTGTATAAAGTATATGGGTGCTGAACACATTTTCATCAATATTGATCAACTGTCAATGGTATTAATTCATAAATGGCTCCATGCCCTCGGACAGGTACACACAGGCCTATATTTACAAATGTCAGCCACCTGTCCATGGCCCCACCCCCATGGCACACAGGATAATGGAGGGTGGACAGGGGCACAGTAGCAGACTCAGGCAGGCAGCTAATCAGATTCCTGCCCTGGGTCCCAGAGTGGACACCTTGCACTGTGGAGGAGTGTGGGAAGGTAGAGGTTTGGGTGCATGAATAGCAGACACAGGCACCCAGGCCTGCATGGCCAGGCCCCATTATCCTGTGGTCCCCTCTGCCCAATACCTGCCCCTGTGGCACAGCACCCAGCTGGTGCACAGATGACCCCCACAGCAGAACCCCCATCCCAGTCCCATATGCCAGCCCACCCCCACACACAAAAGTGCCCCATCCCTGTTCACATAAATGAGAACCCCCTTACACACACATGGCTGCCCCATCCCCACTCATGTCAATGAGCCCCACACACAAAACACATTGGTGCCCCATACCTGTTCATGGCAATGAACCCCACACACACAAATGGATGTCCCATCCCCTGTCCACAAGTATGTGACACACACACCCTGACCCATGATCCTGGCACCCCTGCCCCTGCATTGGTAGAAAGTGCCCCCTGCAGCAGCAGCAACACCATTCCTTATCCCCCATACCTGAAAATCAGTGCTGCAGCAATCCCTCTGCACTCCACCTCAGCCGCCCCCACCATCAAACTGATGCTGGGAGTATGCTGCCTATTTATACTTGCAGAACAGGTGTCATGTGATGCCACTCAGCAGTATAAAAGCTGTTGTAATGTTCAACATAGATGGAGATGGAGAGTGTGAGTGGGGTGTGGACATTTCACTGCAAATTGGAGCGAGACAAGGTATGGAGAATCAGAGTGAGGACAACAAGTGGGAGGGAGGGTCTACTAAAGAAATGAAAAACTTACTAAATAAATAAGCAACTTAACAACATTAGGGGGGTTCTGGGTGACTGCTGAGAGGAAGGTGTAGGAGTGAGAAAGACAGAGAGAGAGAGAGACAGAGGATATTGAGCGGATGGGAGAGCCAAGGTTGCAAAAGAGAAAAAAACAAGAAAGACTACTAAATAAATAAATTAATGAAGGCAGTGATAATTCAAAAAAGGACTTCTTCTGGACTCTATGGGTGGATTTGGGAGGGAGAAAAGAGAGGCAATAGCTCTGGTGGAGGGCCAAGGGGACCAAAAAAAACCCTTAAAAGTTAGCATGCAGCATTCCCCTTAACAGTGGCTTCTGGCTGCTGAGGATGAAGTTATGGAAAGAGACAGAGGGAGGGAGAGGAGATTATGCTTGGGGTGGAGGGCAAAAAATCAAGAAAACAACTAAGAAAGTTACAATTTTACAAAAAAACTAACATAAAAGTGACTTCTGACTGCTGAGGATGGAGTCAAAGAGAAAGACAGAGACAGAGACAGAAGAGCTTGGCTATACAGTATATGTTGTGCTATACTGAATTAAGCACAACAAAAGGGATTAAAGAAGGAAAACCACAGAAAGAGAAAGAGAGAGACTGAGTGTGAGAGAGGGAGAAAACAGATAGTGCTTCTTTGCTGTCTGTTTGTGCCTGGTTTCCAATTAAAAAAGAGCAGCACAGTGATGCCAGACTGTGCCTTCCACTGGGCTGCAAAACAAAACAAAACAAAAAGAAGACAGACCTGGTGGCAAAAATGATTTTAAAAAAGAAAGAAACTAAAGAGAGATTGAGAGAGAGAAAGACTGAGAAAGAGAGAGATAAGTATTACTTACCCTGACTCATAGAAACATAGAAACATAGATTTTGACAGCCGATAAGGACCGCTTGGCCCACCCAGTCTGCCCATTTCCCTACCTAATGGATAAGCTGCAGATCCTAGTTAACCAGCAGCCTACTTCTTCCTACCCCACCCCCTAGAATTGCCTTATGACTGTCCCATGCATGCTTGAATTCCACCACTGTTTTTGACTCCACAACCTCCTCCAGAAGGCCGTTCCATGCATCCACAACCCTCTCTGTGAAAAAATACTTCCTTAAATTACCTCTGAGCCACCCCCATCTTCAAATTGTGCCCCCTTGTTCTTGCACACCTCTTTTTTTGAAAGATGCTACCCTCTTGGACTTTGTTGATTCCCTTGAGGTACTTGAAAGTTTCTATCATATCCACCCCCTCTACCTCCTTTCCTTGAGGCTATACATATTCACATAGCAGACTATTGTTTTTGTTAATGCAAAGATGGAGAAAACAACAAGCCATACAGGGTATTTTTGACATTCATTAACTTACTGAGAGTACTGCAAATGTAGACAACAGTAGTGTTTGCTTAATAAAAGTAATGTACAACAGAAGAATCATCATCAGTCAGCATCTCTATCCTCCTTATTTTTGTCATCACCATTGTATCAATGTGCTTCAGAAAAATTACAAATGTCTACATCACCAACTTACATTCTAAGGCCATAGCAGTATGACACTGTTGAGCTACTGAGTACAGTCACTGAACAGCTGTTCTTCATCTTCTGCACTGAGTTTGGAAGGAAGTGGTGGTGGTTATTGTTGTATCTATAATACAAATTGGGCCCTCGTAGTGAGTCAAGATGGTAGTGACTCAGAAAGGATATTTCAGTACTGTAGAAATTAAAAATATAAAAAAATAAAAAATAAAATGCATTAAAGTGTTCAAACTAGTTCTTAGTCTTGTGTAGACACTGCAGCTTCAGTCAACCAAAAGGGAGTGTCAAGGAGCAGGCTAAGTAATTGTCCTCCTTCACAAGGCAAACAAAATCGAACCCCAAAAAGTAATTTTGGTAACTCTAAAGTTTCATCTTCTAAGCAAATGCTGGAATCCAATAAAAGTGTATCTGTTGGATCAGTCCCAATTGAAACAAACTCTGATCAGAGCTAATATGGCTGTGAAAAGTTGCTAGGAGTGGCAAGAGCGGTGAACAGAATATCTGTGCTCTCACTGCACAGGAGTCAGCCGTAATCCTATAGCGATTACAGTACTGAGCATGCATGGTACACGCACATGTGCAGTTTGCCCCAGAGTCAGCCTTGCACAACATGGTGGTGCTGACATAATTACGTGCAATGACCCAGTCCCTTCGGGTTACTAGAATCCCATTAGTACTAGTCTTAGGCAGGTAGGAAAAAGCAGCTGGTGGGAGGTCATTACAGGCTTTCTACATAATTACATCATTGTTTACTCAGCCTGAGAGAAGGATGATTATGTCAGTTAGAACTCTCACAGCAGCATAACCATTTTAGAATCATCTGCTCTTGGGGAGCTTAGAATGTTCATCAGTAAGTTCAAGTGTGGCAGTTAGTCTGGCAGGAGGTCTGCCATTGGGGATCTGTCAAAGGGAGCCCTGGTATTTCTCACCCTAGTTTGGTAAAATCTTCAATTTGCCTGCAGGACACATTAATTTCACTCTGGGGGAGTGAGAAGGAATGGAGTTCTTGTGGATCCAAGGGGCAATCTCCTGAAGTTCCTGAAGTTCACAGCTGCCTTAAGGAAGAACAATGAGTAGAATCTGACAGCTACCAGAGAAAGAAATGCACTTTTTGTTCTTTCCATGACTGGGAGGAAGTAACAACTAATCTGAGTACAGAATTTGAGACTGTTCCCTGAGGGAGATGTCTGAGGTGTTAGTGCCCTAGATAAGGCTAGATTACACCTGTCAGGACCCCTTTCAACACAACTGTGCTGAATTTAAAGTTAAAATCTGGAGTCTTTACCAATTCCTTGGGGACTGGAGACTCATTTGGTGTAACCCTGAAGGAATGACAGAGGCTGTTTGGAGCAAAGGGTGAGGAACACCATCTGGAGTTTCAGACAGGGCTAAGTGGTTTGTGGATGTGCACCAGTGTTCTATGAGCAATGACCATGCACCATGAGGATTTTAAAGTGTGTGGCACATCCCATAGATATACACTTTGGAAATGGAAATGTACAGAAAATGTTTAAACTGTGTGGCACATTCCACAGATATACACTTCGGAAGAGAGCTAGTGATGTTTTTTTGTGGAAAACAGTACTGACTAGCAAAGTTTCCTGCAAAAGAGAATGTGCCTGTATTGCAATGATAAACATCTGGGGTCACCCTTGCTTTATGTAACATCTGTAAATAAAACCATACTGCAAAATCTCAGTTACTGCTTTGGACATTCCGTTTATTGCTTCTAGTGTGAACATTATTGGGGCTCCTCAGCAGTTAGGTCTAGCATATGCCTAGCAACCTCTTACCTGGACCTGGTTGTAAATAAATAGGTCCATTTTAGTATGTACCCCCACCCCCTATCCTCTAGATAATGAGCCTGGTATACACTCCAATGCTAGGGGTGATACCATGAGTGTAGCTCTGTCAAAAGAAAATAATATACCATGTAGTTGTCAGTAGTTCTTTAAAGGAGGATGCCAGCTAGCCAAAGGTGGTGTGGGAGTTACATACAAATGCACAATACTTGTGAATCCACAGTTTAAGTCTACGCAACCATGTTGCACATGGCAGCCATCACATCCACACTTGAGGAAAGGAAAAGTAGTGCACCAGGAAGTGGGTTTGTTTATGCGGCCAGCAGAGGGGAAGGGCTGCATAAACAGGAATCACTGGAAACTATGTTAGAGTACTGGGACAGAACATCAAACAGTGGTCTGGTTACATGCTTCCACGGTGCTCTTTTACAAGTCTGATAATGGCATAACATCTGTAGAGCTTGGCCCACACAACTATAAAAATCAGACTCAGGAGGAGACTATTACCAAACTAGAGAGCTGGTATTAGATTTGCTCATCATCACAGTCACTTTCTCATTCTTTTCTAAGTAGTAAATTCTGGTAAAAGTGCCATAACCATATTGATCTCAGTGCTGGTAGACTACTTCTGGTTTTCCCCTGATTGTATTAGGAAAAGGTAGTAGCAGTCTTGAAGAGGTTGCTGCCAGTGGTGGCATGCTCTGAAAAAAGTGGTCCCCATGCTTGTCTGCGCATTTTAGAAATGACCCCTTGAGTTAAAGAGGACATGAATAAATTACTTATGTGCAGCTGTTTGAAATGTCTCTATTTTTATAAATTATATTCATACCTCTAAAGGATTCCTATTTTAACTGTGCCTGAATAAAAGCTGAAGCAGTCAGTTGTGTTTTGTTTTGTTTTTAGATTTATAGAACTGTTATTTATTACAACAGCAGATTAGGTACATAGGGACATATGTTGATACATGGACATATTAGGATAACAGTATCTCAGTTACTAGGGGGTCTGTGTTAGGTTTGGTTTTTGAATGTACACATACACTAGTCACTTGTTACAGAATTGCAGATATATCATGTTTAAGATAGTATAAAGTTGATTATTCATGAGTAATATGGACTTACCGTACACAGAGTTTAAGAAAAATGTATCTGAACAGTACACTGTGTAAAATGTGATTGACACCACTGTGTGAAACAGCTGGTGAATGATTAACTTACAGCAGAGCAGGTTGTCTTCTAATCTATTTTTTACTTAACACATAGCTATTTTCATATTTATAAGACTGTTAACATTATTTATTATGTATTGCTTAAAGAGCTACTGATGACTCAAAGGAAACTTTGAAAAACATAATAATTAGGTAAAATTCTGCTTGTATTCCATATTTATACTGTGGGGGTGGGAGCTCCCTCAGTAGAATAACCTGTGTTATTTCCACTGCAGTGAGGATAAATCCTGATGATGATTGCAGAGTGAGGATAAATGCCATTTATCCATACACTGCTCACATCACCAGCTTTACCCTTCTCACACTGAAGGCAATACTGTACAATAAAAGTAGAAATTGCCTAAACAAGTTCCATAACTCAAATAGATTCATCATCACATTAAGCAAAACCCACTTATTACTCAATATAAACATACCAGTCCTTGAGGAGCTCTGCAAAACGCCATCCTATATTATGAGAAACAGGCTCATGCAGAGAACCTAAAACAGAAAAAGAAAAAAAGACATTTTACAAAATGAAATGAACCAGCAAAACCACCAACAAAACACTAATAAACAACAGTGGCTAAATAAAATGACATTTCAAAAACATCATAAAACCATAATGGTGGAAGAAGAAGTCTACGACCTATGATCACAATTTGAACTGCATACGGAGCCACTTCTTGAACTGGAAAAAAAAGAACCAAACATAACAATACCGGAAACCCAAGAAGAAAAAATGCCACAGAAAAACAACTATGTACTAGACCCAAAATACAACAAAAATTACATCCACAGCTCCAAAAATGAAAATACAACTAAAAAAACAAACGCTGATGTCAATCACTTCCATAAATTTCTTTGTGAAGAAATGCAAATCAATACTGACATAATGAACATTTCTGCAGATCAATTAGATGCAATCCTATGTCACTACTTTATCTCTGCCCAAAAAAGAACTGTTCACAATGCAAACCTCTAACAATCAAAGCCCACTTTCAAAGTTTGGAAAGATACCTGAAAGAAAAATCATATCCTGAATCACTGTCAACATCAGCACAATTCCAAAGAACTAGACAAGTAATCTTGTCTAAACAAAAACACCTAAAGCAACTCAGAATGTGCAGCAAACCTTATGTGGCAGATGACATAAACTATGAAATAATTGAGAAACAATATGACTGCCAATTACTAGGACCCAGTAGCCCTCAATCACTTTGAAATACCATGTGGCTAACCATTACATTACATTTTGGAGTCCATGGAAAGACCGAGACCAGGATTATAAAATGGGTTAATATATGACTAAAACAAGACACTGAAAACTGACAATACCTTGAATATTCCAAAGAACGGCAAACCAAAACCCGAACTGGCTCTAACCCGAAAGAGCTATATTTCAAAATCCCAACATAACAGCATCATGTATTACCTTTAATATAATACAAGGTAAGCATACATTACAAATACAACCTAATCACCTACTAATACAGTTCTCAATTACTAACATGCATCTTTTATTTTTGCAGGACATCAATACATCTTTACAAGCAAAACCAAATGCACAAAAGTGCTCTCCTCAGAGTCCGATTCTGATTAAAGGAAATATTGAACGCCTCAGAAAGTTGCTGAAGTTACGTGACCCCACATGTTAATTGACCAAGTTTCATTTCAAAAATAAACTGTAACAAAAATCCAAGACTGAATTCAATAATAAGTCATTTAAAAGAGCAATGCTCTTTCAACCTTTGTTAATAATCCCAAGCAGACAATACATGGCTACATTATGTTCACACCATACTATACTTTTATTTTCCTAGCATCTTAACCATATTATGATCATGACAACCTATGTGACAATAAAATATAAATGTACCATTGAGTCAGACTCTGTACTGAAATGCAGCACAAAGACCGTTTCAAAACGGCACCAATCCTTTATCTGGATTCCTCACTGTCTGCAGCAGGAAGGCTGGCAAATAAATATTACATGCACCAAGCATTACTTACCTGAAATGATACTACAAAACACAAATTACACATTTCAAAAATAGTACAGCAGCATAATTTTACAACTGCCACCAAACCAACAACGCCACACCAACCAACCACTTTTCACAAACACTCACATGCACCAACACCCACCAATCAAATACCTCACCTTAACTCCATTCAGACCCAAACAGGAACACATACCAAAATACCACAAACATAATAGGTAAGCTCCCACACCCATGGTATAAATTGCACACATGATGGGCTGGAGTGGGATATGGACAATATTCTCACTCCTACCTCATGAGCTGCACATTCCCATTCGTGCCTTTGGCACTTGTGAAAATATACAGCTCACTCTGCAGGAGTGAGAATATTTTCCATATCCCACTCCTGCCCATCAAGTATCCCCTATATATTCTAGATTGCTCCTCTCCATTATTTACTAAGAAAATGTGCATGAATACATGATTTTTATCCCTTGCAGTTACTTTAAAGTTAATCTGCCTCTATAGCTTAATTCCTACTTCAAGTCATAATGCTTTGTTGTGACATCACAATTTATTGCCATGAGAGCAACTGTGATGTCACAAGCAGTGCAATATGACCTCAGGTAGGGAGACAGCAACAGAAATAGATTACCTCTTCAGGAGCAAAAAGCCTGATTTCATGAAAATGACATCAGCAATAAATAATGGGGAGAAGGAATAAAGAACTAATGTGAAATACAAGCTGAACTTTATCTAAACATTAAAGCCTTTGCAAAAGAGTTCCTGACTCAAAGGGTTGTAATTCTTAAACATTAATAACTAAATAAAATAAATAAATATGTTTTGTTAAAGGTCTCTTGAAGGTGTCATTTGTGCTTTAAGCTTATTTTTCCTTGTGTTTTTAATTATTGTCATTTACTAATGCTAGACAGACACACACACAGAGGGTTTTAAAATGAAGCTTCAGTTGGTTTATAGCTTGTGTCTGGGAGTGAACTTTCAAGTCAGTGAAATTTGACCTTGGGATAGCTTTCTTTTGATGGAGCTAATCCTGTCTTGGCGAAGTAAGTTGCAAAGCTGAGGCTGTTTAGAAGTACAATAGGAGTTTTGCTAGACAAATGTTAATAGCTCTAAAAGTACACAACTTACAGATAAACCTGTATGAAAGTTGTTCAGGACAACAAAACCTTTCAAATGAGCCTATTCATTAAGCTGCATGAATTATATTTTTTAAACTATGGCCATCTGATTACCTGAATTTTCGTTTTTCATCACAAATTTTGCCTTTCAGATGGCTATATTTAAAAAAATCTAATGAATTCAGATTAGTGACCACTCTCATTTGAAAGGTCATTTTGTCCTGAACAACTTTCATGTTGGTTATATATTGGTAACTTGCATACTTTCCAAGATATTTACATTTGTTTAGTATGACTCCTACTGTGTTCACTCAGACAGAAAAAAAATATGAGGTTGTTTGGAAGACCAAAATACAAAGAATTCATATTAGCGACTACCCTCATGAGAAAGATCTTTTTGCCATGAACAGCTTTCATGCTGGTTGTTTTTGTGCAGCTTGAATGGTTTTAAAGACTTATATGTAATTTAAAATAGAAAACTGAAGTAAGTTGAGTTAGAGATGATTAATATGTGTGCAATAACCTTCTTGATATTCCATTACAACAGGATAACTACTATGAGGTAGAAAATACTATGGGGTGGTCTATAGATATCTAGTGAAATAGTAACTGGTGAGTGCAGAAGAAATTATGAGATGGCCATATGCACCTTGTGGTCTTTTTGACCTCCCACAAAATAAAAGGGAGGTTGCCATATGTGTTTTGTGACCTTTTTAACCGCTTGCATAGCACAAGGATAAGTCATTGAGTTGCAAATATAGTGGAACTTTAAAAAGTGATAAACAATATAGTTTTTTAGGAACAAAGTACAAACAAAAAAAGAGAAAGAAAAAGAAAAAATGATTCAGTTTCAGATCCTATGTAAAAAATAGCAATAATTAATATTTTGAACCACTACAGTGTAAAATAATGTATGCATAGCACCATAATAATTCAGCATAGAGCCTTTTAGCCCTTGTTCATACTGAGGTTAAGACTACTGTAAAAGCTTTTTTCTATGAAATATAGTAAGGCTTATATAAATGACATTTAATGTGTGACCCCGCCTGACCTCCCAACAATAAGCATATGGAACCAGGTAATAACAGGGTCTTTACAACAGGAAGAATTAGTTCACAGACTTATTAAGAGATCACAATGAGGTGACTTAGTAAATCAAGAAGAGAAAGTGTTTATGATTAAAATAAAGAAACGGAAGCAATTTTCCATGCTGGACACCTGAGATTTCTTCAGGTACTGCATAACACAGCAGGTTGGGTGCCCATAGCGTGTGCTATCATCACGAGTGCCGAGTGACATCACACAATGATGCACATTGCTCCATGCCCGATTCTGGCATGATACCTTAAAATAACTTCATTCGGTGGGAGTGGGACCTCCATATTAGTAGAGAAAGTGGGAGGTCATGCCATGCTCTACAGACATTTGAAAGTAAGTGAACTTATCTTAAAGTGGAAAAAGAATATGTAACACAGAAGTTTGTGTGCAAATACTTTGGTACCTTATAAACTCTAAGAGTGAGTATTGTTGTGTTTCCATCCAGATATCTAATTCAGGGGAAGGAAACCAGGAAAAGATGCAACATGGTAAATAAAAAACGAATGTATTATATATACAGTATACAGGGACACTACTAACACAGTAGCCGTGGAAATTGAAAGAATTACAAAAATTAAGCACTATAGTTTTCAAATTAATGAAATTAAAAATAGGATTTAGCTAATCAAAATGAAGAGGCTGTAAAACAAATGTATAAGACATACTGAGAATCTCCCCAACAGAACCAATTTGTGAACATAGCATACATCAGTAATAACAGAGTTTACATGGTATATTTGAGCTAGAAACGTTGATTAGACAACTAACGTGTTTTTTAAGTTTGAATATTGACATAAAAAAGGCTGAAGCTGGCCCAGTGGTACAGAGAGTTGAGGCGCTGGTGCCTTACCTCGCACCACGCTGGTGACCCAGGTTTGGGAATGGACTCAGGTCTCCAGGGATTGGCAGGGGAAGGAGAGGATTGCGTGTCCGTAGGACTGCTTTCCTCTCCTGGGGTGGGTCACAGGGCTGCTTCACTCTGTAGCAGCCACCAGTGGGGACCGGGAGCAATGCAGAAAGCATCTCAATGAGGGAAGTGCCAGAAAATGGGAAAAAACACTCCAGATTGGCCAAATGAAAGCATCTGGTCTACTGGCACCCTCCAGGCTTCCTGCAAGCTAGTCCATCTCAGCAACTCCCCAAGGTTGAAGTAAAAATATAGTGTGTTGGGCTGCCCCAACCGGTGCCTTCCCCCTCAGAGGAGAGGGATCCATTCGGGCGAGAGGGTAGCACCGAGCTACCTCAGGGGTTGGTTGCAATATGAGGTGATGGCTCAATGGGGCTAAATGGAGGAATGCCAGTGACCTTGGTTGCCTGAAGGAGAGGTGGATCCAGGGCATTGTAGGGGAGAACATAGATAACCCAAAAATAAGGCTGAGTACCTATTTAATAAAAACGGTTTGTTCACACAGTGAACACCAGTAATAATGATGGATTACTTATAAGATTTAAGTTTAGTATGTATGTATGATTGTATAAATGATGTGCTCTGTTACTAATTGAGAAACTAAGGATATTTTGTTATTGCAGAAAGAATAAGAATGAAAATCTGAAAATATTTAGGTTGATTATGAAATCTATTGTAGGTGAACTATAAGGCAAGTGAGAATTTAATTGATTGTTTAGCTAATACATATTTAGGTTTAAACCATTTGGTTGCTAGATGTGTAGTATAAATAGTTAACTGATTACGTATTGATTTTATTTAAATATTAAATTCAAATTTAGAAGAAACAAGAGTGTTGGTTACAAAAAAAATTAATGGGTGAGCTGAATCCAGTGTTTGATACTCTGGAATGGATTTTTATAATTTCTGCAATTTAATAAGCGACATATACTTGGAGTAGTTATCTTTTTTGATTTAAGTGATACAGTTCAGCACCGATGAAGGATGATGTCTGAAACATTTGCTTTTATTATGTGTACTGTATCTATGAACAAGTAAAAATAATTCTATTTACACACCTACTGGGTGAGCGGGCCTTTTTAGAAACCAATTTGCATAGAACATCATTTTAATTAAATAGAAAGAAGGGACCATTTCTTTAACTGCCATGGAGATTTGCAGAATGGAAGGATACAATGAAAACTCCTAAAGGATGTGTTCCATGGAAACACCTTTTTTCAACTGAAAGCAGGATAGTTGTCAGCTCCGCCCACAGCCATAAAAACGTTATTCAGTTAAAACTAAAGTTTTGGTGAGTACCACCCACAGAGGCATTTCCGGGTATGGAACAATTGCTTACTGTGCTGCTATTAGTCCCCTACAAACTACATCCAATTCCTCTGAGGCTGAGCAGACAAGGGTAAAACAGTAATCAGACACAAGGTGTAGCGATGGATAACGGGAAGAACATTGCAAATGAGGAAGTGGTGGAAACAGGAAACAGATGTTTCTACGGTAGAGAATGAAGAAAGTGGGTTAGCGGAAGGGAATAAAGCACACAACAGGAACAGGCTTAAGGAAAATCTAGTGAAAAACCTCCTGAACAGGAGATTGGGCTGCAGTATGAACCTGGCAAAAAAAAAAAATCATCTTTTGTTTAGCCATACTTTTCTGTTAGTGCTTTTAATGAGTTGGTGGCAATATGCTCTATCTGTAAATGGGCAATTAGTCAGGGAAAAAGAAAGGAAGGAACATTGGAAACTTCAGCACTGAAAATTCACCTAGACAGATGTAATAACATTAAGGACAAATACATTTTTGAGACAAGAAAAGAAAGGCACAGTGATGGTAGCTGTCTATACTCAGGGGTGTCTCCAATACTTGATAGCCGTGGCAGCTACTGCAGCAATACAGAACTATATCCAGTACTTCTTTCCATTCAAATGACTCCTAGTGTTATTTATTTAGTTTTTGTTGACCGGGAAGCAGGACTAGACATTTTTTTGCCTATTTTCAGTGTTGTCCAGGGGGGAGGGGTAAAGATGGATGCCAACTTAAATTGAATTAGATTTTTTAAGCTGTTGGTTGTATTTTTAGTGAATGGAGGAAATTTTGCCAGGACACCAGGGAAATTCCCCTACTCAAGCAGCAGGGGGCACTGAAGCTCTGCATTTTGGAATGGAGGATCCCAGTCTCACAAAGGACAGTGAAGGAGTAGGAAGTTGACCTGTTCTACTGGGAGTGGTTGACACCAAATTGATTTCTAATGAAAATATGCTGGGATTTAACTCCAGAGTCTCGGCAATTGAGAACTCCCATGAGAACCAGGACATGGCAAAAGATATTGCTTCAAATCTTTCTTTAACAGAAAAGAAAGCCATACTAGAATCCAAATTAAAAAAGCTAAACCAATTGCAAAAGGAAGAAGAAGAGAAAAAGAAAATGCACCGGAGTGTACCTGGAGGATTGGCAAATCCTACCCAGCAGATCTTCATTTTTGGCATGCAGCCAGCAAGTAGCCCAGGAGTACAGGTTCCAGTTGGGAAGTCGAGTGTCTCAACAATGGAAAGGGTGGAGCAGAGGACAACAGCAGTAGCATTACAGAACATGGGTTGGAAGTGGCTTGCGTCAGGGCAGTGGGTCATGGACCTTGAATTTGTGGTAGTCACACCACTAAACACATCACCAAAGGAGGGAATTAATTCAAAGGCACAGACACAGAGGAATGCAAAGGAAATCTCGACACAGCAGGAAGCAAGTAACATCTCTTTTTCACCATTAAGATCGCAGCATGAGCTTTTTTTGATGTGACCCCTGGGGACAATGCAAATGAGAAAACTAACCCAGGTCAGCTGAGCAAACTAATATGGTAGTTGAGCAGATTCAACACCTAAATAATAGTGAGGATGAAGAACATCCATGCCCTAGAGCTCAGAATTCAAATAGGTTTGCCAAACCAATTGAGCTTGATAAAAGAAGGAATGCCATAAGAATAAAATGTATCAGTGGGTTGGAGGATCCCCCAGACAGGCAATATGTGGGGCAAATATTGTTAAAACAATCCCTGGGTGTCACATCAAGGGATGTGTATGCCTTGACCCATATCACAGGAGAGTATTACTTTGATATTAGTTTTCAAATTCCTGATTTATTGGAAAGATTCTGGGCCAAATTTTCTCTATTAAAAACAAATCCCTTATGGACACCTTTTCAAGTGATTTCCCCTCACTAAGCAGGCAACACATTTTATTAGAGTTATTTTCAGAAATGAAGGGGTGAACATAGTAGACTACTTTTTTGGTTGGAAATACACTGCAAAGTAAAAGGGGTACCTGTACCTATTTATGATTGTGAAAGTTTTTGTAATGGGGGCTGGCATATAAAAGTGAAACTCATTCAACAACTAACTGATTTCCAACACCTGCCTAATTGTTTCTTTCTTGGGAGAGATAGAGGCTCCATATTCTATCCAGGCCAACCAAGAAAATGTTACAAATGCAGTTCTAGTAGACATATGAGCAACTCTTGTGATGAGATTCAGTGTGCAAATTGTGGGGAACTGGAACACTCAGGTTACTATTGCGATAAAATCCCCTCATGTAACTTGTGTGGGGCCTCTAGACATAACTTTACAAACTGTCCAAAAGCAGCACATAATACAGACGATGCAGATTACGGCATACAGGATTTTTATCTCTCCAAAACATCCAGAGAACCAGCAGGGGGTTTCCAACAACAAAATACTACAGGACCTAATGTAGCCAACCAACCTCCCCCGGCTTCCAGCCATATCTATGCGGAAGCTGCACAAAAAGAAAAACTGCCCCTTCTAGATCACAAACACTGGGACAGAGGAAAGGTAATGCCCCCATCAACAGCAGAAGATCCCCCTCAGACTTCCTCAATCCAACATGCTGCAAGCAGTTCTATAATGCCCCCACCACCAATTCCAGAACCTGAGTTTCAACAAATCCCAGTAAAAGAGAAAGGATGAATTAATGAGACAGAACAAAACCCCATTACTGAAGAGATCCCAATTTTAAATAAATATGGGATACTACAGCAAGAACAAGTGGAAAAATGGAGAGATTCAGATGACATTTCCTGCACATCTACACAGATAGATTTAACCTCAGAACAGGATGACACCCCTGAAGAGGTCAAAGCACCTTAAAAGAAAAAAAGGATGGGATTACGGTTAGAGACAAAGAAAAGTGCCCAAAAGAAAGCTCAAATAACTGAAACTACTGGGCAACAAAATATTTCCAAATATGCTCTAACCATAGCTAGTTTAAATGTCAACAGCATTAGATCAGGAAAAAAAACAGTTAGCTACCTGTGGTTTATTCTCTGACTATAAAATGGATATTGTTTTCTTACAAGATACTCAGTTATATGATTTAAATGATTTTAATACTACCTCAAATTCATGGATTTGGAGTCCGAGTTATTGGTCAGGGGGTTTAGATCTATGGTTGTGGTGTGGGGATTTGTTTTAGTACATTAGACTTTAAATTGGTCCACCTGGTGGATATTGCACCAGGAAGAGCTTTATTAATAGATGTTCTAATACGAGAGGTGAATTTTAGGCTGATTAATATTTATGCACCACAAGGCAAGGTTGCAAGGATAGAACTTCTAAAATTGATTCAACCCTATTTGTATACCAGTAAAAACATTATTTTTGGGGGTGACTTTAACATCAGTAGATTACTTCCTGACAGAGGTTTGGCCACAAATAAAACATATTGTGATTCTAAATTCTTAAATGATTTGTTACATAATACAGGACTTAGAGATTCTTTTGTTCATCCAAATCAAAAAAAAAACTTACTATTTTTTTCAAGGTAAAAAACAAGAATAAATTGCATTTTCTTAACCCCCACGTTAGTGTTTAGAGACACAAAAGTTCCACCAGTAGCAACTTCAGATCACGTAATGTTAACTATGCATATTTCAAACTTTCATGATACATCAAAAGAGCCAGAGTTTTGGATATTAAACTTGTATCTCTTAGAGATCCCAGAAGTACTTGAGGGTTTTAAATTAGTCCTGGAGGCAAGGCAATCAATTTATTTCCTGTATGATTCCAAACAGACATGGAGGGTGGATACAACAAATTATATTTAGGACTATTTTACAATAATAGGGAAAATTTAGGGTAAATATCACAGAGATACCTATTGGTATCTTGGGTAAGAACGAAATTCATTACATCCACAACAGAATAGTGGTGTACATATTCCACAGGAAAAGATTACAAAACTAAAACAGGATATGATAGAAATACAGTCTAATAGGATGAAATCCATGGAAAAAGAACAAAAATTTGGAACACCAGGGGAAACAAGCTTTTTGCAATCCTTTTGAATACTTTCAATATCAAAGGAAAAGAAAGAATATAAATCGGATCAAAAATTCAGAGGGACACGTTCTATATAATAGTAGAGACATAATGCAGGAGATTGAGGCACACATGTTAAACACATTTTTGGCAGATACACAATTGAAGGAAGAACATAGTGAGGAGTGACTGTAGAACTGCACCATTCCTATGGTACTGGAGCATTTATTTCTGTCCTTAATGGCACCATTTACAAATTTAGAAGTTCAAACTGTTATATCAAATTTACATTCTGGAAAATCCCCAGGACTGGATGGGGTCCTAAATGAAATATATGTACAAATTGGACAGATTATTTTACCTGAATTGACTCAAATGTTTACAGAGTGTCTCCTACAGCATCAAATACCAGAAACACTAAATAGTGGCTTAGTAATTTTGTTATGTAAATCAGAGGAGAGGGCTCTTTTATCAAACTGGAGACCAATAACATTATTAAATTCCAATATTAAAATTCTCACAAAACGTTTGACAAATAGGATAGCTATGGTCTTTCCAGATACAATTTCACCAACACAATTTTGTTTGGTACAGTGTAGATACATTACAGATGGCTTAATATTGCTAAGAAAAATAATGGAAAAAGGAAATAATAAGAATTTTGCTTTGTCTGGACAAAATAAAGGCTTTCAATAGGGTGTCACACTTTTATTTGTGGAAATGTTTACAAAAGTTTCAATTTCCTCTACCCTTTATACAATGGATACAGTCATACTACACTACAGCTTATAGAGCTCCTTAAGTAAATGGTTGGGTGAGAAAAGCTTATTGTATTACAAGAGGGGTTCACCAGAGTTGCCCCCTAAGCCTGCTTCTTTATATTTTGTCATTAGAACCACTATTACAAAAGTTTTTGTCAAATTTTAATATTATTGGATTATCAGTTTCTAGTACCAATAAAGAGATTAAATATATTGCTTATGCTGATGATTTATGTTTTGTTTTAGCTGACCTGCTCTCCTGTGAAGTGCTAGAAGTGGTATTGGGTGACTTCTCTGGAGGAACAGGAGCCTGGATTAACTTGGAAAAAAGTAAGTGTCTTCCTATAGGGAATGTATCTACTACAGTTCAGGAGATATTAGGGGTACCTATTTCTAGTACACTGTGCAACATACTGGGCATGTACTTTGGTCCTTGAGATCAGAGTCTTTTTAACTGGGAAGTTATCATAACAGAAGCCCAAAAGAAGGTAACTAGATAGAACAGAAGGTTCCTATTGAAAAAAAAGAGACTGTGTAAGTTGAAAACCTTTTTCTTGAGTATGTTTTTGCATCTGAATACTGTTTATATGCTTACAAAACAGCTAGCGACTACAGTTTACAGTGGTTTTTTTTCCAGAGGATTTTGGGCTGCCTCCTCAACCCAATAAAAAGGGGGATAACTTATTTACCAATTAAAAAGAGAGGTATTGGGATGATAAATCCAATATTATTTTTTTTGGTACGTTCTTTCATAAAAATATTCAACCTATGTTACGAGGTATTGAAGGTATTTGAAATGTATGGATATGGGACCAGATTGGCCAATGGTTACAGTCATGAGACTTGAACCAGGCAATCCCTAAACAAAATTCTTTAACAGGTCTTCCATCCTATATGCAGTATTGTTTTGGCAAAATGAAACTGGAGTTTAAAGAAATCTATGTGTATCACAGTATCCCAAAAAGAATTATATCAACAGATTCTTCTGGATTTTTTTCTGGAAAACCCTTCCTTTTTATAACAAAACCCAGACACAAATTTATCTTATAGAAATGATATTGCTACAGCATAGAACACCTATGCACATGTGAGATGTCCTATGATTATGTACACATAAAAAATTAAATGTTAAAGGAAATCTAAAACATAAAGAACAGAGTGAAAGGGTTTGCCCTAGATGGGAATTTTGTAAATTACAGACAGAAACAATGGAACATTTATTTTTTGAATGTCCATATATTTTACAGTTTTGGACATGCACATACAAAAACTGGGGAAATTCTTCCTTTACAATTTTGACACCAGAAATTCTTTTTTTAGGGATTATACCACAGATATGGAAAGCTTATGACTTGCGTACATTACATCTAATATTAATTTGTGTGAAATATACTTGGCAAAGTAGATGTAAGTGGTCTTTGCAGAAGCTGTATATTTTGCTGATCAACTGCTCTGGTCTTTACAAAATATAATTATTTTATTAAGAAATATTGAAAAGGAGACAGTTTCCATAGAAACGTATAATCGTTAGTAGGGAAATATTCTTTGGTTAGATACTGGATAATGGGACATTTGGGATTTCTTCTGATAAAGATGTTTGGAGATATGTAATTTTATGAATAATTTTAGAGGGGATATAATATGAATACTTATTTTGCATTATATTTTTGTTTTGCTTTATTTCTGAATAGAATGAATGTAATGTAATTTTGTTGAAGTTTGAATAAAAAATCTCCCTACTCTTAGGGGTGAGGGAGAGGGAGTCTTATATAGGATGTATGAATTAACACATAGTTTGCTTTAATTTAAGAGTTTTTTTACAAAGTTACAGTTTTTACGGAGTTTTCAAGAAAGGACAAGTATAATGTAATACTTATTTATGCTTTACAGTTTTGTTTCTTTTATTTTAATATGCAGACAGTGTTTTGTATTATGATTTTTTTTATAGTTTGAATAAAAAGAGTCCCTACTCTTTTCAAGACATGAATTGGGATTTTTAACATCCATGTGAACTACCACCAGAAGGTACCAGGTGATATCTGTGGGGAGAGGACCACACACAGTATGACTGAACTGTGATTAGCACATATGCCTTTTGAGCATCAGGTAAATTACAGCGATACAAAAGTATCGCTACCCCCTGACACTCACCATGAAGGAGAAAGTATTTAGGAACACTGACAGTTGGGTGCTCGGTTGAGTCACTCCCATACTGGAGTGGCTAGAGCACCTGACTCTGCAGTGAATGTGGTTGGGGAATGGGGTTTCATACCAGATTCTGGAATCTTTAACTGTTTTTTTTTTCTTGGCCCCAAGTCCACACCCCCTCAGAGTTGATTATAAGTCCAGGGGGTTGTGAGATGAGTGGGTGGGGCGAAGCCCCCTGCAAAAGAAACAGAAAACAGTTGAGCATGTTTTCATGCTGTTTGCTGCTGCATGTTTGTGATGTGTGTGGTGGCATCCATGACATTATGACCCTGTGCCCCACCAGAACAGGCAGATGGGACCTCGGTTTAACATCTCATCCAAAAGACAGTACCTCATGAGTGCAGCACCCCCCTCATGCTGCACTACAGTGTCAGTATTAGGATTTAACTCAAATGCCTGGAGTGGGGATAAAACCCACAGCCTTCTGATCTTCCGGCCTCAGAGGCAAGTGTGCAACCTGCTGAGCCACTGACACTTCCATTTACTGATGTGTTACTGATAGCAGCCATGTGTTCAAAAGACCCCTTCCTTCAAGGAATCAGCTTACCATCTCCAAAACATATGAACATAAAAACAAATATCCCATGACCCACCCTGCTGCTGTTACAATAACAAAAACAATTTCACAGATGATAATCACTGACTTGCCACCATATAACATGATAGAACATGTTATATGGGAGCAGATTCAAATGGCTGCTACAGTATTTTAGAACTTCATAAATATACCATCTAGAAAATATTTCTCCTCAACAAGGACTCCAGATCACTACAATGTCATATGTAAAAAAATGGAGATGCATTTTGGCTAATGCTGTTGGGAGGGTGGTACATCGTGCAACAGATATCTGGACAAACTGGCCGCCTGAATCCGTGACATCTGTCAGTGCACATTGGGCATGTTTTGCTGATAATTCTTTAGGGGACAGTAAAACTCCATTTGCTGTTCTAATAAGGTTTTATTTTCCATCTGAACACAGCTCATACAACATCAGTCAAGAGCTCAAACAAGGAAAACAGAAATGGCTCACATCACAGGGACTATCAGTTGACTTTATAATTGCAGATAATGGAGCAGACAGAAGGGATACCTTGGGGGCGGCTTTGTTCACATCTGCTACTTTGCATATGCTTAAATTTAATAGTTCACAATTTTATTGATGAGGACAGAGGCATTAATGCTCTTGTTAGAAACATGGAAACAGAATTTGATGGCAGATAAGGACTGCTTGACCCACCCAGTCTACACACATTTTTCCATTCCTACTGTAAAACTGCAGACCCTACTTGATCTCCAGCTTAACACTCCCTTCCAGAGCCACTAAGGTTCCCTTATGTCTATCCCATGCATTCCTGAATTCTGTTACAGTTTTTGCCTCACCCCTCCACTTGGAGGCTGTTTCAGGCATCCACCACTCTTCCAGTGAAGAGGTACTTCTTCACATTTCCCCTGAATCTACCCCCTCCAGCTTCATAGCATGCCCCCTTGTTCTTCAGTATCTTTGCTTCTGAAAAAATGCTCCCCTTTTGTACTTTATACCTGTGAGGTACTTGAAAGTCTCTATCATATTGCCCTTTCCCTCCTTTCCTCCAGGGTGTACATTTTGAGGTCCTTTAGTCTCTCCTCATAAGGTTTCTCATGCAGACCTTGCACCATTTTGGTTGCCCTCCACTGGACTGCCTGTATTCTATCTATGTCCTTCCAGAGATGTGGTTTCCAGAATTGGGAACAGTACTCCAGATGATGTCTCACTAATGATCCATACTGCAGCATCACCACCCCCTCCTTCTGCTCATGATACCCCTCCCTATGCACTCCAGCATCCCACTGGCTCTCCCCACTCCTTGTCACACTGTTTGACTACCTTTAAGTCATCAGATATGATTACCCCCAGGTCTCTTTCCTGTTTGGTGGTCATCAGTACCACTACCCCCATCTTTTACTCTGCTGCTGGATTTCTGTGCCCCAAGTGCATCATTTTGCACTTCTTTGCATTGAAACTTAGTTGCCACAATCTTGACCCTCCTTTAGCTTTCTTAGATCCCTGTTCATTTTTTCCACCCCCCCCCCCCGGAGTGTCTACCTGATTGCAGATCTTTGTGTAATCTGCAAAAAGGCATACCTTCCCTTCTAGCCCCTTTGTGATGTCATTCATAAAGACATTAATGAGGATCAGTCACACTGGGGTGCTGCCGAGCAGCTGATGAGGAAGCAGCACTGATCTTGAGCTCCCAGGAGAAACTTCAGCAAATTAATTAAAACTTGTAATTTTCATCATCCAAGTGCACAAAGTGATTATTTTTGTGATTGGCTTCTTAGATATCTACACAATGGGAAAATCATGGGCAGGTATGGTGCCATCTGTAGATTATTTTTGCTCCCAAGAAACAACAGCATGAAGAGCAGCCACACAATGTGGCGGTGCCTCAGGCTTTCATAGTCTGCTGATGGAGGAAGCACCCTTAACCTCAATCCTAGCCATCCTGTATCAGTTAGTCAACTCTGTGCAGGATTTGGACAAAAAATTTGGTAATCTCATTCTGAGAGTTTCTGATCTTGAAATGCACATGGACCAATGTGAGCAGACAGTCCAGTGCTCAGAAGCCTCGGTCCTCAAGGCAGTTGATGCAGCAACTAAGGTTATTAAAGAGAACACACTGCCGAGACAGTGCTTGGAAACTGGGAAGAACCAAGCCCGAGGACGGAATTTGAGAGTGGTGGGGCTAGCCGAGGAAGCAGAGGGAGGGGACTGTCTTGCCTTTGCTCAAACTTTTTTACCAGCTTTTTTGGGGTTCTCAGAAGCTGATCTCCTGCTGCTTCTTGAAAAGGCCTACCACATTACCCCTTGGAAATCAGCAATGGATCCCACTACTCATTGGACTTTCCTGATCGTATATATGGGAGTTGGGGACTGGGATTTGATGCTGGCAATCGCTAGGAGGTGCAGGAACCTAAAGTACGGAGGCGACACCTTGATAATTTTCTCAGATGTTTCTTAAAGCACCCAACAGTGACAAAAGGCATTTGATGGGCTCAGGGGTTGTCTGCACCAACTGAAAGTTCAACATCAGTTTCTACTGCCCGCCAATCTCAGGCCGGTGTGGAATGAACATGACTACCTATTTATCAACCCTAAAGAGGCAAAAAAGCTGGTACACTGAATTGAACAGGAAGTGGCAGAGGTTGATGAAGATGGGAACTCTTCTGATGATGACTGAGGGACCGCTGCATGTGCTGTTAGTTTATGACCTGGTGTTGGACTGTTGACGTGCTAATGTAGTTTGTCTTTGCTGCTCTCATGCCTTGTTTTGCTGTTTAAACTTTTTTTTTTTATGGAATCTGATTACCTTGTACTTTTGGACTTGTGAATATTCTTTGCAATACAGCAGGAACATGTCTGAGTCTGGAACCGCCCACCCAGGTCATCTCAAGAGGGCATTCCCAACATTGGCTTCATTCTCTCTGCCACTATGAACTGTAGCACAGCTGCTCGCTTGTGCTGCCAGTCTTTTACTGTCTTAGAGACTAGTTATTCTACCAGTCAGGCATTTTGATATATATACTGATGCTTTATCATGGATAATACATAGAGAGGTTTTCTACAGTTTATTTATACATAGATACATAGACAGTGTCAGCAGATAAGGGCCTGTGGCCCACCCAGTATGCCCATTTGAGCTTGTAAGTTCAGTTTATGTTTTCCTTGAAGTCTGTTGCCCCTTACACCTGACCTCCAGAATTCCTTTATGTCTATCCCATGCATTCTTAAATCCCGTGATTGTTTTGTGTGTGTCATGAGTGCTGACTGTATTCTTTTTGGGTTATTGTTATCCAGATTTGACTGTTTTTGCTATACGGTTCAACTGCTTTATTGCAGAGTTTTCCTGGGAGTTGGGGTTATTATGTGAATACCTGGTCAATACGACTGCTTTGGGGGAATCTCTTAGACCTTTGAATGACCTTGATAATAGGGCAGTTCTGTGCATTGTATCCTTTATTTGGTTCTCCTTTGTCCTTCCTGGGCTGCATGCAATGGGTTCTTTATATATGTATCACTGTAGTTCTCATTGGTGCCCCCCCATGTCATAGCTAATGAGGGAGTGTCCTGCATGGAGTCTTTTAAGAGATCGTATGGTTTTATATGATATATTGTTATCCTGTGCATTTGTGTTTTGTAAGTCTTTGCTTGCAAAATCCATAAATAAAAAGATATAAAAAAAAAGACCGGTCCCAGTACGATCCTTGTGGCATGCCGCTGGTCACCCTACCCTCCTCTGAGTAAACTCTATTTACTGTCACTCTCTGTCATCTATCTCCCAATCAATTTGTTACCCAGTTTACCACCTTTGGCACCATTCCCTGGCTGCCCAACTTGTTTACAAGTCTCCTGTGTGGAACAGTGTGGAAGACCTTACTGAAGTCTAGTTAGGCCACCCTAATCTAATTCTCTGGTCATCCAGCCAAACAAATTTGCCAGATTTGTTTGACAGGACCTCCACCAGTGAATCAATACTGCCTCAGATCCTGTAATCTGCTGAATTCAAGGTATTCAACAATCCTTTCCTTTAGTAGTGAATACATTAATTTTTCCACCACTGAAGTCAAGCTGACTGGCCTGTAATTGCCAGCCTCCTCCCGACTACTACTTTTGTGCAGTGGGAATACATCTGCAATTCTCCAGTCCTCTGGAACCTCTCCTGTCTCCAGTGAGTGGTTGAATTGAGCTGACAGAGGTGCAGCCAGCACCTCCATGAGCTTTTTCAATATCCCTGGGTATATCCTGTCTGGCCCCATTGCCTTGTCCAATTTCAGATTTGAGTTCCTTGAGGACTCTCTCCTCTGTAAATGGGCTACTGTCCACCTCCCTCCCTTCCTGCAATGCTCCTAACAATTATCTGTAGTCCCTCACTGTCCCCTTCCTCTCTGAATACTAAACAGAAATATTTGTTCAGGATGTCTGCTTTCTCCTGTTCCCCTCCTCACACTCCCCTCCTTCCCTCCTCAGCCTTACAATCCCTCCCCGATCCTTCTCCTTTTGCATGCATACCTGAAAAATGTCTTGTCCCCTTTTTTACTATCAGTTCTATTTTCTCCCCCATTTTTACATTTTTTTAATCCTGACGTCCTTTCCTGCCTCTCTCTGCTTCTCCTAATATATACCTCCCAAACCTCTTTACTCTGTGTCTCTTTGTACTTCCTGAATGTTAACTTTTTTGACCTTACCTTTCTGGCCACCTCTTTTGAGAACCAAAATGGTCTCTTTTCCCTATTGCTTTTGCTTACTTGCTTGACACAAAGAGTTTGTTGCTTTCACTCTGGCCCCTTTTGATTTTGCCCACTGTTGCTCCACTCCACCCAAGTCATCTCCCCACCAGGGCATCCCTGAGTCATTACCTCATCTCTGTAAGTCAGCAATCCTGAAGTCCAGGATCCTCACCTTTATGTGGTTTGATTCTGCCAGTGTCCTTATATTGAACCACACCACACAGTGATCACTGTTTCCCAGGTGGCCACCCACTGTGATGTCTGCAACACTGTCCCTGGTGCTGAGTACGAGGTCCAATATAGCCCCCTAACAAGTGGGTTCTCTTACTAGTTGCCTGAAAAACACCCCCTGCAAGGAGTCCAGGATGTCTCTGCTCCTATCTGAAGCTGCAGCTGGGACACTCCATCTACATCTGATGGATTGAAGTCCCCCAACAGCAGCACCTCCCCCTTATTTGCCATCTTTTGGATGGCTTCCTCCAGTACCTTATCTATCTCCTCCCCCTGTGCTGGAGGTCTGTAGCACTTCTAAAGGAATCTGTACTCATTTCAGTCACTCAAGCAAAGCCCATCACTTATTTGAAAAAAAAATGCAGGAAGAGCACAAATTACCTTTGTACAAACTGATCCAATACATTTCCACTAGGTGAAATTTGACCTTTCTAATGTTACAAAGGCTGCTGGAACAGAAGAAAGTTGTCAGACAGTGCACCATGCAAAACAAAATTGGTGATGCAGATGTTTATATCATTCTACCACAGTGGGTCATGCTGGAGTTTGTCATTTTAGATCTCCAGCCACTTGAGGAAATTACCAGAAAGGTGAGTACAGACATAGCACCTCTGACACGGGAGATACCCTTAATAAAAATGTTAATATACCACTTGAATCAGATTAGGTAAAATTTAGAGAACGCGGACAATTCCAACCTACATGCTGTCACTACTGATACAAACAGGTTGCTCACCAGAACATAAAATAATCTCACCAAACCTATGATCATAAACAAATAATCCTGGACCCATGCTACAAATCAAAGTGGCTGCTGAATGATGATGACTCTTCTTTTGAGATAAACAGAAATGTTTGATGAAGTACATGCTGTCAGGAATGGAGTAGAGTCATATTCAGAACAATCCTCTTTACAACACAACACAGCATCAGGTGGCTCTTCCTCTGGTGTTTCAGTAGTTTCCTTTTCTTCCTCTTCTTTGGTCATTGCACCAGGGTCTTCTTTGCCACCATCAAAAAAAATAGCAGAGCCTCATGATTGCACAGTTCAGATTCAGGTTTCTGGAGTCACTTGCAAGATATCATTATATGTTCTTCATCCACTTCTTCTAGCACAGCATCAGCATGTACTATTATTGAGATGTACCTGAAAGAAACCAATATTGATTGGAATGCAGATCCTTTGAAATACCGGAAATCCAAAGAAAAGATATGGTCTGCTTTAGTACAAATTACTATGAAGTACATGAATTGCCCTCATAATAGAATTTATTCAGAATGATTGTTTCGTTCAGCTGATAATGTTATGACTAATGCAAGATCCTGTTTGTCACCAGAAAACACTGAGCATTTGACATTTCTGAATGTCAACTCTCCTCACACTAATTTCAAATATGATACCAAAATGAACATAAAACATTTTGACTCTGATAACCTTTCCACAAAACAGTCTCTCACATTGTGCTTGTGGTAAAAATCTTTTGTGAATACAGCCTACTCAATATAGTACATGAAGCATGGGACTTGATATTCAAAAGTTTACATGGGCACTAACCAGTGTTCGCCATGCAAACCAGGTTTTACACCAGAGCCCAATATTCAAAAGGATCGGTTACACAGGCAAACAGGGTTAACGCCTGCACAAACCACAATTGGTGGGGGTGTGCAAATGGGGGACAGGGACAGCAATATTGGTGCAAGCTGATTTTCAGCAGATTTTCACCCCACAAAATGTTTAGCATGGTCCCTTTGCACTGCCAAACAAAACTCATTCTTACTCCCCACAACCCTAGTGGCTGGTGGAGGTAATGCAGCAAACTAGCCAGTTGGCTGCTGGGGTGGCACATCTGCCCCCTATGGTTCATGGCAACCCCCCTCTGATCACCAGTCCATAGTAACAACCTGGTGCAAATGGTCCCCCCACTTCCAATTACCAGCCCATAGGAAAACTGGTGCTGGTGGTCCCCCTCCCTTCAATTGCTAGCCAGTAGGAAAACTGAAACCCTGCCCCCCAATTGCCAGTCTATAGGAACACTAAAACCCTCCCTGGTGCTAGTGTTCCTCCCTCTGATTGCCAGCCTATAGGAAAACTAAAATCCTCCCTTTTGCTAGTGGTCCCCAACCCCTCCAACCACCAGCCCATAAGAAAACTTACAATCCTCTCTGGCTTCCAGTGGTTCCCCACCATGAACTGATCTACAGTACTACCATTCATACTTCCATAATCCCTGACATCTAGCAGCCACCCACCATGGCACTGAACATCCAACCCCCTAGTCACCTTACCAGTATCCTCGGTGCCACGGGTGTGCATACGATGACTGGTGCAGCCATCCTCACACCTCCTTAGCCAGTCACTGTATGTCCAGGCAGGATGTGTGTGCCTTATTTATAGGACAGGGCATGTCACCATGTCCTAGAAATAAGAAGCACACTCCCATCCTGGACATATAGTGCCAGGCTGAAGAGGTGTGAGGAGGGCTGCGCCAGCCAACATATGCTTACCCAAAGCACTGAGGATACTGGTAAGGTGACTGGGGGGGTGGGTGTTTAGTGCTGCAGTGTGGGGATCTGCTAGACACCAGGGATTATGGAATTGTGACCAGTGGTACCATGGATTGGTCCCTGGGGGGACCACTAGAACCAGGGAGGGTTTTAGTTTTATTACAGGCTGTCAATCAGAGGAAGGGGGACCACTAACACTAGGAAGGATTTTAGTTTTATTATGGGCTGGTGATCAGAGGAAGGGGGGACTGCTATCACCAGGGAGGGTTTTGTTTTTACTATTACAGGCCGGCAATCAGTGGGTGGGGGGAACCACTAGGAACCAGGGATATCTACACATGTTTTGGACTGGGGAAGGGGGGCAGTGCCTCACTAACCTGCCACTGCCACCCATGCAAATGGGCCCATAATGGACATGCAAATGGCCCCTTAGTTCCATGCAAGCCCAATGGGCTCATTGCATGTGTCTCTTTGAAATCTATAGATAGTGCTCTGGCACTATTCACTCTTGACACCCACTTCAAGAGTCATATCCAGGCAGTGCTACTTGACTTAACACTGCACTGACATTGCCCTATGTTCAGGTGTACTCCACTGGTGTGCCGTCTTACTGTATATAGCATCCTCAAACCCCTGGGCAATTGTAAAGCACAAACCTTTGCTTTCCACTTTGCACTTTTCTGAATATCGGGCCCATGATGTCATAGTGGCAACAGGTCAGGTCAAGCCAGGATTACTTGCAAGAACACAATGAGCAAAGAAAAAAAATGTAACATCAGAGGGTTCAGATTGTCCATATTTTTTACCAATGGCAACTGCATTTCATGTCCTAGAGTTGGTTGGTACTAATCTGATCTGGAAAGTGCTTACTGCTACTTCTCAGCAACTGCATAAAATATTATTTTACCACCTGTAGTAGGATGTGAATACTATAGTTACTTTTTTTGTTTACAACAGATTGCTTAGCTGTATGCTGTACTTCAGATAATAAAGTCACATTTCTCTATATCTGGCAGCAATTACATTACAGACAATAAATTTAGTATTCATTCATTCATTGCTTGTAGTGTTATTTATTTATTTATTTGAAAGTTGATAACTGAGAGATGTACACTGAGCCAATTTTCATTTCCAGGTGTGACCCAGGTGATGGGAACAATGGAAAAATGACAGTATAATACATATTAAAACGTCATTTGAACAACATTCAATAAAAGTTAGTACACATAAGAATAAATACAAATACTGTGTGTACAGAAAATAAAGTGCAGTCACAATGAAATAAAAGAAACCTATACAAGTGCAAATGTAGAGGTGGCAGCAATACACAGTGAACAAGACAATACTGACAACAGTCAAGAGACTTGCAAAGCAAGTTTTCTCCTGGCCTCATAATACAGGGAGAAACAGAAGTAGTTCAGAAGTGGAATCCAGGTGGCATGTAGCGGGAACCCAGCTGGTTGCCTTACCAAGGATGGTTAAAGTTCAGAAAGGAGAGGCATCACAGGGAAAGGTAACAGGAACAGGTGGGGTGTGGTTGGCATTTCAAATGGTGTGTGAGGGAAGCAGTGGATGGGCAGAGGCAGACAGAGGAGGGAGGAATATGTAGTACAACATCATTGCTATAGTGACTGACTGTGCTGAGGTTATGTTATTATTTATACTTACAGTACTTGGTAGCAATTGTTTGTTGGAACTAGGAAGGATGTATTATGTGTATTGTCAGGTGCACAGCACAATGTAAATAACCACACTTGATCAAGGTGACTGCCTGGGTAGTCATCAGTAAGATATCTTCATTTCTTGTTTCAGAGATATTGCCAAGTAGAAGTAGAAAACAATACCATCTGTTAGACGAGGTAGTGGTAGTGTACCATAATACACTGCCACATGCAATACAGCTCCATCACATGGGTATTGTGGGCTGTTTTAGCTGCTCATTTGAACATTTATTAATTCATTGCTGTTTTTTGGCCTGGTCTCCTCAGACACAAATAGTAAAGAATGCCTGGCCTTAATACAAAATATCTTAGCTGCTTGGTATTGGTAGATACATGCACCTCTCTATATCTCTCTCAGCACCATATCATCAGAATCTTTTGTCCAATGGATTCCAAAAAGATGACTTTGAAACTACTTTGTGAATACTGTACAATGTACAGTACTTTAATTTAAACAAAGTGATCTCTCTCTCTCTCTCTCTCTCTCTCACTATCTCTCTCCCAACACTCATGAGGGCCCAAGCAGGTATGCCACTGAGAGAGGACATAAAGGAGTTACTGATTTTACATTAGTGTGTATAGTTGTCCCTTTGACTTCTCCCAGTGAGTGCCACTGCTTGGCTTGTTTGTCTTGCACATTAGCAGTTTTAAGTATTCCAGTTGGCCCTCTGTGTTAAATGTGACAGAGTCTGGGCCCTTTTAACACATTTTATTAAATATTTGTAATTAATCAGAAATAATCAGGACTAATCAGCCCCCCCCATGTTCTGGTTCTTATTTAATAAAAGTCAGAAACTTACCAAGTTCTGCCAGCCCTAATTGAGACACCACATCTCTCCCCACCACTGACCATGCTACTTCCAACTCAAGATGGCATACTGCTCCTGACTATAGTGAACACATTCATCCCCACACTCATTCTACAAAATAGACTTTGACTCTGATGGCAGATAAGGACCCCTTGGCCCACCTAGTCTGCCCACTTCCCTACCTATTGGATAAGCTGCAGATCCTAATTAACCAACAACCTACCTGGTCAAAGGGTGGACCACCCAGCCCTATCACCTTTTATAGTAGGACTCTACACTATGAAAACTCACAAGCCCAAGGGGTGAGTGGCCTTTGGAAGTTTGTTCAAGCCCCAGATGGTATTATTTCATGAGTATGCTGGTCTTTGCCATCCTTTGTCTTATGTAGCACATTAGGTTATACATTAGGTTAAACACTTTGTGCTGTGTCCTATTTTTTTAACACAGTGTCGGGGGGTATGGTGGTTGTTACATTTTTTATTAAATGGCTTGTTACATGTGCTATTAAGAAGTCTCTTGCTTTTATTTTTAAGGGGCTTGTTGTATGTGTTATCAGGGTGGTTTGTAGTATTTATTTATTTATTAAAATTGTTTCAGCAGGAAAAGCACACTGAGCAAGAACTGTTTGTCTTCCGGTGCGACCTGGGGGGAGGGGTACAGTGGGAAAGAGACTAGGGTAGTCCAGGTCCTGACATATACACATACAATTACAATACAGTTGAAAACATTTGACAGAAATAGTGGGGCGTAGATGACAATTTACTCTTACTTATAGTACAGTAGCAATTACATGAGGAAGTCATGCTTTATACCTTGAAAACATATAATTAGATAACAGATAATTAGATAATACAGCTGCATATGTTTAACAGGAATAGTGAGTGTGGATTAATGCATATACCCTAATAGTCGAGAGTAACAGGTACAATGAGAAAATCCTGCTAAGGTATTGGGTTGTGGTATATAATGAGATGGGGTAAGTGCAAGCTAGCTAGCTCAAAAGTTGGGATCAAGTGCAGTAGTTGGGTGTGGTTAGTGAAGTGGCACCATTGGGTCTACTGGGAGAAGAAATATAGGAGTGTTTGAGGTAGAAAGATTGGAGAGTTAGCTGCAGGAGCAGTTTACTGAGCAGTGGTTGGCAAGGACATAGGATAGTGAGTGGATAGAGGAAGAGTGGTGAATTTCAGAGGGGAAAGAGTTCCAGAGTTGAGGGAAGCAGTGAGAGAAGGAGGCCTGACCAGCTTGGGTCCAACGTCCGAGGACTAACAGGAGCCGGGAATCTAGGGACCTCTGAGCATAGGTGGGTGCCAGAGGGGATGATAGTACAAAGGTCAGATACACTGGGAGGGTACCAAACCAGTTCTTCAAGATAAACATGCACAGTGTATTAGGCAGCGGTTCTCAAGGGAGGGGGAGAGCAAGGAAGTGGTATAGCTCCCAGAGGTGGGTGCGAGGAAGAGCGTCAAGAGAATACTGGGTAGTAATGTGTTATTTATTAAGGTGGGGATAACACATTAATATAGTCATATACTTCCTCATATAAGTCATATATTTTCTCATATTTGATGGTAGCCAATTAGCACTTTACAATATCAATTAGCTAATTACAGTGTAGTAATATGTTAACACCTTAACACATTAATACCTATCAATCATTTTATATATAAATATATATATATAAAACACTTTAATAACACATTACTACCAACACAATGCAAGCAACCCCAATAACACATGTTCAAAGCCTCTTAACAACACAAGTAACATGCCCCTTAACAATAGAAGTAACAAGTCCCTTAACAATACACATAACAACCAACCTACCTCCCCAACAGTACGGCAAAAACATAGGCTGTAGCAAAAAGTGTCCAATCTAATACATTATATAAAGTAAATGATGGCAAAGTCCAGCATACTCATGAAATAATATCATCTACAGATACTAGTGACAGATATTGACACAGAATATGATGTGAAGCAGTTGGGGTGCTTGTTAGCAACCCATCTATTTAATCAATCTATAGAATCTCTAATGAGCAGTTTATTTGCTGTTGAGAGTGTTTCACCAATATTTAATGGTGAAAGTGTGAAAATTATGTTGTACATGGATGATACCATGATAATGTCACACCCCCCCAGTGGTTATATGTAGAGGCCTGACAGCTGTTTTGAATCAGCTGACTAAGATTGATTTGGAACTAAACATTGATAAAATAAAAATAATGATTTTTAGAAGTAAAAAATACAGTAAAGATCTGGGCCATCAATGAGCATTCATTGAAAAAAATGACCAAGTTTAAGTATTTAGGCATATCATTTGACAGAAACTTATCATGGCAGTCTTATTTTTGAGTTGTAAAAGAAAATGTGTGCAAAACTCCTCAAGCAGTTAATTAATTTGCTTTTACATACACAAACAATTCTTTTAAGGCTCAAAAATTAGCTTTTGGTCTTAAAACTGTATGCTAAAGTTTGTATGGCAGTTAAGCATGGGAAATTAGTTTTAAATATGTTAATATAGTAATCAATATTTTTCATAAGATATGTACTAGGTGTGCCTAAGAATATAACAAAAAATGAAAATGTGCCCAAAAGATCACTCAGAGACAAAACCGGTACTGCAAGAAGGTGTTACCAACACAATGCAAGCAACCCCAATAACATATGTAAAAAGCCTCTTAATAGCACACGTGACATGCCCCTTAACAATAAAAGTAACAAGCCCCTTAACAATACACTTGACAACCAACCTACCTCCCCAACCGCATGACAAAAACATGGGCTATAGCAAAAAGTGTCCAACCTAATACATTATATAAAGGATGGCAAAGTCCAGCATACTCGTGAAATAATATCATCTACAGATACTATTGACAGATTTTGACACAGAATATGGTGTGAAGCAGTTGGAGTGTTTGTTAGCAACCCATCTATTTAATCTATCTATAGAATCTCTGATAAGCAATTTATTAGCTGTTGAGACTTTTTCACCAATATTTAATAGTGAAAGTGTGAAAATTATGCTGTACATGGAAGATACCATAATAATGTCACAACTGTCTTGCGGTTGTATATAGAGGCCTGACAGCGGTTTTGAATCAGCAGACACAGATTGATTTGAAACTAAACATTGATAAAATAAAAATAATGATTTTTAGAAGTAAAAAATATAGTAAAGATCTGGAACATCATTGGGTATTCTTTGGAAAAAATGACCAAGTTTAAGTATTTAGGCATATCATTTAAAAAAAAAACTTATCATGGAAGTTTCATATTTGAGTTGTAAAAGAAAATGCGTATAAAACTCCTCATGCAGTTAATTAATTTGCTTTTAAATACACAAACAATTCTTTTAAGGCCCCAAAATTAGCTTTTGGTGCTAAAACCATAAGCTAAAGTTTGTATGGCAGTTAAGTGTGTGAAATGACTTTTAAATATGTTAATATAGTATACAACATTTTTTCATAACATATGTACTAGGTGTGCCTAAGGATAAAACAAAAAATGAAATTTTGCCCAAAAAATCACTCAGACACCAAACAGGTACTTGCAAGAAGGTGTTACACTGAAGGTGAGCCAAATCAGAACAGCTAGCAATAACTCCAGTGCTTCTGATCACTCTGATTCTTCGGGGGCGAGGGGTTAACAGGTAACCAGCCTTGCTTTGAAGATAACTTAAAGAGATACAAACATTGCTAAATAAATAACTGGGACAGCACTCCAGTATAGCGCAGTGGTCTAAGACTCTGCACTGCAAATCTGGTGACATCTAGCAAATCAAACCTGGGTTTGAATCCCACAGCTTCCACTTGCATACTATGTGACCCTGAGCAGGTTACTTAACCTCTTTGTGCTCCCAGGTCACTCCTGTAAAAAAGCTTTCAGCTTAGTGTGTTATACCTGGTTAAACAACTAAATAAAACTGGCAGACATAAGATTTTAAACAATAAGTCGAATCATATAATATTAATAATTAGAAATACATACTGTAACCCCCAGTGATCAAATGAACTATTAAAAATCTCACTCAAAAAATAATAAAGGATCACAGAATAGTTATAAAGTATAACAAATATGTTCTAGTATCCAATAAATATAAAAAAGGTAATTGCTAATACTTATTTTATAAGAACATTTCCAAGAGCTACAGTCCCCAAGACAAAAACTAGAAAAGAAAAAAAAAAAGACATGAGAAAACATGAATACAAGCCTTAGTATCACTAATAAACAAATAGTATATACACAAAAAGTAGTAAAATCAAGCCAAGCTGCTAGAAGTTCTAAATTTATAAATAGGGAACAATGTCCTAGTCATCATCCAGCCCATTAGGGACACAAGCTCCCAGTCTGAAAATAAGTTTACTTTCAGGCTGCAATAACCTGCTCTTTCTAGCCCCACCCCATGGTGACACAGGGATGTGATCTGGGCCCATAAAATGAAATGTGCAGAGATTTGATCCATGTGCCTTCTGCCAGTGTTTACCTACTTGGATACTGCTTTGTGGATTAACTGTAGAGTGAATATGCTCCTGAATTAGCTCCTTAAAGGGGGGGGGGGTGTAGTACTGCTCATATAAAACTTGGAACATGGACACCATAGGGCTTAAACCACATACAGTGTGCAGCATTGATAAAAGGCTTGACCTCATGACAGGCTTGATTTGTGGGGCTTGTAAACTTGGTACCTTGGGTGGTATACCCATAGACATTACACTTGCCACAGTGGTTAAAACCACTGGAGTGGATACTATCTAGAATCATGTGGTGTAAGTCCACAAAGTGGCTATGAAACACCCTATCCCTGATATTAGTACCTCTACAGTATACCACCCATACACCTTCCTCCACTACAGATCCCAAATCTTCATCTGCAGCCAAAATAGGCCCAAAGTGTTTTAATGCCCCTGTTATTCTAGGGTTGCTGAATTATATTCAGTAATTAGCCACTCTGAGGATAGACAAAGGTGGATTGTGAATAGTGATCTATTGTACCCCCTTTCCAGGAATCTGGTCCAAGAACTGCATGGGCAGACTAGGTGGGCCAAGCGGTCCTTATCTTCCATCAAAGTCTATGTTTCTATGACAGGTTCCCAGAGAGGGGGTATGATACATCATTTTTAGGTCAGACTAGCTCATGGCAAGGGCAAGGGATAGGAAGGAATTGCTGACAACCTGTCCCTCTGCACATGGGACAGAACCAAGGATCAATTTCATTACTGAATACGATTCGGTAACCCCCTGAGTAGCAGTGGCATTAAAGTGCTTTTGGCTTAATTTGGCTGCAGATAGCACAGCACCTTTTTACAAGTACCTATTAGGTCTCTGAGTGATTTTTTTTTGAACACCACTTCATTTTCTGTTTTGCCTTTGACTATTTTTGTAGTTGCAGCATTTCTTGTGCCTTTCTCAGCACCTGGGACATTTTGCAGTGCACCTAAAAATGCAACATCTGCATTTCTCAGAGTAGAAACAGGAATGTTGTCAATGGAGTCAAAAGTATTGACAAATTCTGTGAGAATTATGAACATGGATAGCACAGATGTTTATCCAATTGTTTTAACCAGGTGAGACACACTAAGCTGAAAACTCATTTATAGGTGCAACCTGAGAGCACAGGAAAGTTAAGTGACTCGCTTAGGGTCACCCAGGATGCAAGTGGGGGCTATGGGATTCAAACCCAGCTCTCTAGACTTGCAGCTCAGTGCCATAAACCACTGCACTATACTCCCTTCGTTGCTGGATAGATGTTTTTAAAAAAGCCAAGCATAAAAACTAAAAAATAACTATTTTTCTGAATTAAAAACCACTGTCTTCTGACCATCCCTTCCGAATTGATTCAATGTCCAAATTGGTTTTGGATGCACGAAAGGCACTTCATTTATTCACACCATTCAAATATAATACAGAACTTAATCAAAATTTATCAGCATAAAAGTTGTTCCTTTATTGTCCGTACACTTTGCCATTCAATCTTGCATTGAATTTTTCCTCAGTCCATCCTGGACTTCACCTTTCCGATCCTTCCTTCTCGGGGTCCAGATGCATCATCCAACCCCCCCATCATCAATCAATCCTCCCTACTTCCTAGACTAGGTCCAGATGCCTTAACCTGACCCCTAGCCCTTCTATAACCCCCACCTTCTATTCATACCCAGGTGCAATGCCCTGACCAATGCAATCTACCCCTCCCCAGCTGCCCCCTTTGCCCTCTATGCCCTTCCGCCTCCACCTGACTACCATTCCAGATCCTATTTTTTGGTTCTTTCAGCCACCTACCACTCTAGCAGGACCAGTCCACCTGCCTCTGGACCCTCAGTCCTTTCACCAAGGGTCCCATCCTAGCTCTCCCCCCCTTATCTGCCTGTCCCTCCTCCATCCCCCTCCTGACAGGGTGAGTGGGTATAAAATTGAAAATCCCAGCAGAAAGAGTCAGAAAGCCCTCATCCCTGGGCTTATAAACCCCAAAAGGACTCCAGGGAAGGACCCCTCCAAGCCATGCCCCAGCCAATCCTGTGGCCCCCCCAAGTGTTGCATCACCCTCCTGTACCTGTCAATCATGATCTCACCTGTCCTCTCCCCTCCTTCTACCTGTCTGTCAAATCTGACATCACCCAGCTCTGCCCTTCCCTCAGACTAGTCCACCTTTCTTCCCCTCCCTCCCTCCCTCCCTGTCCTTTCTGCTCCTAGCTCACTCCTCCCCATTCCTTCAGGGCTGCCATCCGACAATTCTGATTGCTTTTTATTGGCAACACTATTTGTCTTCTGACCATCCCTTTCAAAATGATTCAATGTCCAAACTGGTTTTGGGTGCACAAAAGGAAATTCATTTATTTACGCCATTAAAATATATTACAGAACTTAATCAAAATTCATCAACATAATAGTTGTTCCTTTATTGTCTATACACTTTGCTATTCAATCATGCATTGAATTTTCCTCAGTCCATCCCAGTCTTCACCTTTCTGATCCTTCCTTCTTGAGGTCTGGATGCATCATCCGACCCCCCACCACCATCAATCAATCCTACCTACCTTCCTAGGCTAGGTCCATATGTCTTAACCTGACCCCTAGCCCTTCTATAACCCTCCCACCTTCTCACTATGTCCAGGTGCAATGCACCTGACCCATGTAATCTACCCCCTCCCCCCACCTGATCCCTTTGCCCTCTATGACCTTCCCCCTCCCCCTGACTCCCATTCCACTAGTCCCCACCTCCAGCTTGCATTGGACGGTGGGGCTTCCCTCCCCTGCAGGGCCCCTTTTATATTCCACCAAGCCAAGTTGTTCCCACTAGCAAAATCAGGCCATGCTCACCTCTGAGAGATGGAAACCACCACCCCCCCACCTTTATACAAGTCTGGTTTGTCAAAATTTATTCCTTTTTGCAAGATGTAACTTCCCCCTACCTCCCCCATCAGCCCCACCACTCTCTGCTTAATCATGTTACAGGCTCTCTCGATTGCCCCAGTGTTGACTGCATGCCTCCAAACCTGTTGGGATATAATCTCTGACCAGACTATTTCCACCCCTGGCCACTGGGTTTTTGTGGCCCTTAGGTCGGCCTTATTTGCCTTTAGTAAACTTCCCCAAGACATTCTTTCCCAGGTCATTGCCCCCCAGGTGGATCACTAAGATATCCGTTTTTTTCCAAACCAATATGAGCTCCTCCATCAGCGGAAGCAACTGGGCCCAACACATGCCCTGGACCCCTTTCCAGTGAACCTGTGGGTTTCTTAGTCCTTTAAGGTATTCTCTGCCCTGCTAGCCAGCAGCCACATGCCTCTCTGCCCAGTATATGTATGAGTGCCCTAAAATCCACATGGACCTTCTTCTGCTTGCACCTGCTGACACAAGGAAACACAAGAAACACAGTCAATTCAAGGTCCGACGTACCACTTGTAACAGGCAGATCTCCATCTGCTAAGCTCTTTGATTTCTTCTTTTGACCCTCCCTCTTGGACCAAGGTAGAGGCCGCCACAATCCTAAATGAATGAGTGGTTGAATTGTGCTGGGTCATGCCCTTTGAAAGCCAACACCTTTTCCAAAAGTCCCCCTCACCTGGTAGCAAGTCATCTGCCCGCTGTCACCATGTTGATACCACAGACCCACGCCCAAGGGGTGAATGGCCCGGTGTTCCTCCATGGCCCAAACCACACACCCCTGGTCCCCCCCGAACTCATTTTATCTGCACTGCACATTAGCCCCCCCCACCCATATTGGTCAGTTTTTAAATGCCATAACCAAATACCCAGACCCTCTCTGTTAAACTGCACCTCTCCCAGCTGCAGGCTTCCCCCAATATCCCTTTTGGTCCTGGGCACCACTTCCCCTACCCAGAAGGCCCCTTTGTACATCAGAGTAAAGACTGCCAGAACAGGCAGGCCTCATTGGTCGAAATGCAAATTACGTCCAACGCCCTCAGGACAGATGTTAAGATGTCCGAGTGATGTGTCTCCAGGAGACTGACTGTGGGGCCCACCCCTTCTGCCACCCTAACAGAATGTGCCACACTCTCCTGCTGGTGGTTGGCTCAGGCCAACCCCTGGTACTGCAGGCGCAACCAATACCAGCTAACTGTACCACCATGGTTGAAGGCGCTCCCCCTTTTCCCCATCTCTCCACCATGAATCTTATTACCTGTTCTTCGGTGACAGGCAGACTTACCACCATGCCCTGCTGTGACTGAAAACCCTGGAAGGCTTCCCATGCACATTCGTAGGCCTTCAGCATATTGGCTGACCATGAGTTCCTGTACAACATTCAGGCTCTTGCCATCCAAGCTCTCATAGTTGTCCTGGCACCGCTGTTCTTGATGCCGCTGCCTGAGGGGCCTGCCTCCTGAACCTGCCCAACTGCAAACGTGAATGGCTGTCAGCAATCTCATTTTGGACCCCTTCCACATGCCTAGCTCTAAATGTGAGGTTCAAGCATAGCACCAGCAGCACCAGCTGTCATAATACCTGGGTTATCATGTCTATGGATCCCTTCCACCTATTGATAGCCTCTACCACACCCTTATTGTCACACAATTGTCTTATTCAAAAACTCCCCGCCCCACACTATTAGCACTACCCAAATTGGGAAAATTTCTAACAGAGTGATATCCATTGGTAGACCCCAGCTGTCTGGCCAAACTTTGGAAATCCATTTGCCCTTGAAGTATGCCCCCATGCCCAGAGCCTTCCAACACATCTGTGTATAATTGCAAGGCGTCGCAGTCTACCCATTCGTCCTGCCAAAAGGTAACCCTGTTATAGTCAGTTAAGCAGGCTTCCCACACAGCCAGGTCTTCTCTTACCACTTTTGTAATGTCCACCCAGTGGTGCAGCCTCTTAGCCTTCCCTATAGTCTGTCCCAGCCACCATGTAAAAGCCCTTCCTGGGCCAGTTGCTTTACAGGCAAAGTTCAGGTGTCCCATCAACTGCTGGACAACTACCAACGGTACCCTCCTTCTCCCCAGCACCTGACCCATAGCTCCCTAACCCAAAGCACTTTGCCCTGTGGCAGCCTGAAACATTCTCCCACTATGTCTATTTTAATCCCAAGCAATTCTAATACCTTGGCTGGCCCTTTCATCTTATCCCTTGTTAAAGGGATTCTGATCATCTTGCGCATGAGTTGAAAATCCTGCAACATCCCCTCTGCTTTCCTTTTTGTTTCCCCAATCAACAAAAAATCATCCAAATAATGTACTACCCTTCTGTGCCTGTACCTGTGCCTAAACACCTATTGCACCCATGTGCTGTAGGCCTCAAACGTGGAGCATGCTACTGAGCACTCCATCAGCATAGCCTTATCAAGATAAATCCCCGCGTCGAATTGGAACCCCAGCAGGCCCCAGTCCTCTGGGTGCACTGGCAACAGCCTAAAGGCAGACTCGATGTCTGTCTTTGCTAGCCAGGCCACTTCCAGTGCCCTAATGAGCAGTACTGCTGTATCCAGTGATGCACAGGACATGACAATGTGTTCGTCGGATATGCCATAATTCACAGATGAGCCCTCCAGATAGGAAAAATGATGGATCAAACAGAATTCACCTGGCTGTTTCTTGGGGACTATACCTAAAGGGGAGATGTGAAACTCCTCAGATGGAGGACTGGCAAAAGGCCCTTCCACCCTGCCCATGCTTTTTTCCTCAATGATTTTTCTGTGCACCACCTCTTCCTTTCCTCTGACTGATTTCAAATTCTTTGCTGTCGCCTTTCTCCAAATCCCCTGGAATGCTAATGTAAAACCTTTTGTGAAACCCCCTCTCAGCATCGCTCCCTGCCATGGATCCTGGTATCCAGTTGTCCAGGCTTCCACCATCTCAGCCCTGATGGGAGTCCTGGCCAACTGGAAACCCCATCTCAGTGCCCCCATCCCCTGTCTCTCAACTCAACCAGTAGTTGGAATTGTAGCCGCCTTTATTTCCAGACCCCCTACCCCTACCCCCATCCACTGTTGTGCACTCCCTTCCCCTCCCCCAGTGCCCCTTGAAAGGGCTGCTCCTCACCCGCTGCCACCCCAAAGCACTCATTGTTCCTCTTGCACTTAACTACTGGATGCTGCCCACTACATTTTGAGAAAAGGTGTGTAAAGTTGCAATTGGCCCAAGTGCACAAGACTCAGTTATATGCCCAGCAAGATTTAGCCCCCGCCAGGGGCACCATCTTTCTAGCCCCCTCTGTAACCACCCCAGCTTGACTGGACAAGGTTCTGACCCATAATTATGAGTGCATACAATCCCACTGCAGGTCTCCACTCACAGCCATCCACTGCCAGAAAGCCTCATCATATTCCAATCACCTGTAACCTTTCTGGGCCTTGTAAGCATCCCTAATAATGGCTGTGTAGGTCAATAGAGGAATGACCAGTTCAGGTTGGTTTTCCAATAAAATGGCACTATAGATCAACAAACTCACTTGCCATGTGTCTAAGTTCTTCCCCTTGTAATTGGCTTCCTCTTCTTTATAGCCCACCACTGCTAAAGCAACTGCCATTTCTGACTTACCTACTGTCTCCTTTTGTTCGTACTTCTTGGCTGTCTTTTTGTCCAAGAAGCCGAATATTTCCACGTACTGTGCCTTCCATATCTTTTCTTTAATGGATGCCGGTACATGGTCCCCCAATGAGAAACCTGGCAGGACATCGTACAGCTTTCTTCCCTCACTTGCACCTGCCCCGCCCCCTTCCCCCTTTATCCTTCTTAAATTCCTCCAAAATCCTATTCATTGTATCCAGGTCTTTGTCCTCCATCTCTGTCAATAACCCTTCCATATACTCTTTTAAGCAGCCTTCTCCTGAAGGCTCACCTGGACCCTTATCCACTCCTGTGTCTGGATCCGATGGTTCTGGTGTGGGGTCAGGCAGAGGGACTGATTCCAGGGCTGGTGCTGGCCACCTTGGTTGTTTTCCACCAGTGCCTCTGCCCCGGGGTCCTGCCAGCTGCTTCTTTTTTCTTTCTGCCATCTCCTCTTCCTCTCTCCTCTGGGCCCTCTCAATAAGTTCCGACATCTTGCCCATCAGCGCTGTGGCTTCTGTTTGTAGCTAAGAACTGAACCCTGTGACAAGCTGCTTCCTGGGTGCCATTCCTGAAATAGATGCTATACAAGAAAATGGGGGATGAGGAAATATGGTGTGAGCAGTGCTTTACATCCCCCCATTTTCCTTCATGCTGCGAAGAGCTCCACTAACCTAGATCTTGTGATCATGCGAGAAAACCTGCCAGCACCCCTGACACCCTTTGTTCCAGGTCCGGAAGGTGCCCCATACATCCATATGTTCACCACTGTAATGATGGAAATGATATATTGAGGGACCTCCTGACCCCATCCTTCACTCCTTAACTGCACTGGACCAAAATGTGCCCCACCCATGTGCAAATAAACTGCCATATCAGCGGCTTCCCCCAGCATCCCCGCTCTGTTCCCCTGTGCTCCTGTTTTGCAGCTGCCCCAATGGGACGTCCTCTAGGCATGTAGCAAGAATGTGACCTATCACTTGGCCACCTGAAAATTGCTCCCCATTGTTCTCACCTTCCCCTTACGCATTATGCCACCATCCGAAACCCCAGACGCCCAAGCTGGTGTCAGCTGAGGCTTCCCTTGCACCACCCAGCTAATGTCTGTAAAGCTCATGACATTATCTGTATGCACGAACAATTTGCCCCCTGCCCCAGGAATCCTGCCTTAGTCCCCCCGCCCTCAAAACAGCACTACCTGTTCGCTTCTGGCAACCGTGGTTGCTGTTGCTAGCTTGCCTGGAAAGGCGTGAGTATAGAGTCACCTGCTTATGGACCTGAAGCAAGACCTCCAAACTAGGCACCCACAAGAAATATCCTTGTACCTGGATCCCTCCCCCATTAAGAGCACTTGCCCCCCCCTTTTTTTTTGTCTTGTGGAGCTATTACCATAGCAAAATGGTTCAAATGCTCAATTTCCCTTAATGCTATCAGATATAACTCCTGTTGCTGTGCAGGGTTTGTCTGTTCCTCACAGATTGTCCCTAGAACCTGAAACACCCATAACCTGTGATCCTTCATCACTGTGCAGCCACAACCCCACAGTTCTGGCCTACCACGTGGTCCCTTCCCTGTAACCAGGAAGAATTGTCCCAACATTGCCTGGTATCATTGGCTGTACACAAAAGTAGGTCCCCTACGATGACAGACCCCCCCGACCCAGGTACTCCACACCTAATGTTCCCAAATGCATGGCAGTGATGTGAGATGCCACCGCCACAAGGTTCAGTGGCCTACTGACTGTGGCACACATCTCTATATCCATGCAGTCACTCACTCAGCGGCTCAAAACACATCCAATTTTGACTCGAGGCCCCCCCGCCCTCTCAAAAACCTCTCCCATTCTGTACTTCCACCCAGATACTTGCCTTTGGGCTACCCAAGCCCAGCAGATGTGCTCCTCCTTACTGTACATTGCTCCAGCCCATTTCGATGAAACCCAAAGATCACAAGTGAAACATAGCAAAAATAAACCTCCAGAACCTCCCGGTGCCCCGTACCCTTTTTCTGTGCCCAAACTATGCAGATGTCCACACCCGGTGGCCTCCAGAGCCAAAAACCCTGAGAAGACTGCCACGCCACCTTAATTTACCCTGAAGACAGGAAAACACCAAACCAAAGGAAACAACACCTTCAAAACCCGTCAAGACTGCAACTACAAAGCACCATAAAACTCCACAGCCAGGGGACCAAATCAAATGAATGTAAAACACACAAAAAGCAGAAAAGCAATCTGTCCCAAATTGTCCAATGAAGTGCCAGTGTTTTTTTTGCAATACCAATGCCTGATCTTAGAATTAAATAGGGCTTGCTGACCCCCTGCCATGTGGCCAGCAGGCCCAAACTCCCAACCAAAGGTGACAACAACAGAACCAGTAAATTATTCATTAACAGCTGCAGGGGGGACCCTACTCTAGCCCCACAAAACGTAATTTCCAATCATATTATTCCCATTAAAACACACAAAGCAGTAAGAAAAACCCATCCAGGCCTAGGTAACTAGGCCCAGAGTTGCAACACCTTACCTAGTGGTGTAAATGCCTCAGGAAAATTGCCAAACACATTGCTGAGATCACAAATTGAAAATCCTAGCAGAAAGAGGCAGAAAACCCTCATTCCATGGCTTATAAACCCCAAAAGGACCCCTCCTATTGCTGATGGGTGATCTGAATATGCCAGATGTTAACTGGAGTGCAGTTGCAGCAGCCACTTCGAACAGTGGGGTTATTCTAGATGCCCTACAGGGGGCATGCCTTAGACAACTAGTATTGGAGCCCACTCGAGAGGGAGCAATCTTAGACCTGGTTCTCTCAAATGGAGATGAAGAGAGGATCACAGATGTAGAAGTGGGTAGCCATCTGGGAACTAGCGACCATCGAACAGTATGGTTCACAATAAACACAGCAATAGAGTCAAGCCATACAAAGGCAAAAGTACTGGACTTTAGGAGGGCTGACTTTGCTAAAATGGGTGAGTGCCTAAGGAATGCACTAGCAAATGGGCAGGAAGGAGGGGTAGAAGAACAATGGGGAATAATAAAAACTGCCATCACAGAGGTAACAAGCCTTTGTGTGAAGCAATAAACAAAATGAAACGATGTAAGAAACCACTATGGTTCTCAAAGGAAGTGGCAGTGAAGGTTCAAGAGAAAAAGAAAGCACTCAGGAAGTACAAGGAATCACAGAAGAAGCAGGACAGAGAAATGTATCAGTTAAAGCAAAAGGAAGCTGGGAAGGCAGTCAGAACAGCAAAGACCCAAACCGAGGAAAAGATAGCCAACTCAGTTAAGAAGGGGGATAAAACCTTTTATAGGTACATCAGGGAGCGAAGGAAGACCAAGGGAGGGATAGTGAGGCTTAATAAAGGGGAGGAGGGTGGGCAGAGGGAGACTGTGAAAAGGCAAAGATACTAAACAAATACTTTTGCTCAGTATTTACAAAGGAAGAGGGGAGGTACCTAAAACAAACAGTAGAAACACTCTGGATACAGAAGTTGATACCAGCCCATTTACAGAAGAAAGGGTTCTGAAGAACTCTTAAAACTGAAAGTGGACAAAGCAATGGGGCCTGATAGGATTCATCCCAGAATTCTAAAGAACTAAGGGTAGAAACTAGTGACACCACTGACTACTCTCTTTAACAAATCATGGGAGGATGGGGTGGTACCGAGGACTGGAGGAGGGCAGATGTGATTCCCTTCACAAAAGTGGGAGCAAGGCAGAAGCAGGGAACTACAGACCTATTAGTTGAACCTCAGTGGTAGGAAAATGATGGAATCACTTCTGAAGGAAAGAATTGTCGAGTATCTAGAGGCCAGAGGGGCACAGGACCCAAGGCAGCATGGACTCACAGCAGGAAGGTCATGCCAGACAAATCTGATAGATTTCTTTGACTGGGTGACCAAAGTAGTAGATCAGGAAGGGGCTGTGGACATGGCCTACCTAGACTTCAGCAAGGCATTTGACATAGTCCCACACAAAGGATTAATATACAAGTTAGCCATCCTGGGAGTGGGTCCCAAGATGACAGCCTGGGTAAAGAATTGGATGGAGAATAGGACACAGAGAGTAATAGTAAATGGAGTCCACTCTGAAGAAAGGGGGATTACTAGTGGGGTAATGCAGGGTTCAGTATTAGGACCGGTCCTCTTCAATGTCTTTATAAGTGACATTGCAGAGGGACTGGAAGGAAAAGTATGTCTCTTTGCAGATGACACAAAGATCTGCAACATAGTTGATGCACAAGGTGGGGTGGAAAGGATGAGAAGGGACTTGGCAAGGTTAGAGGAATGGTCAAATGTATGGCAGCTTAGATTCAATGCAAAGAAGTGCAAGGTAATGCACCTGGGAAATAAAAACCCAGGGGAAGAGTACACAATGGGGGGTGAGATACTAACAACAACAAAAATGGAAAGGGACCTGGGGGTAGTCATATCAGATGACCTAAAGGTGGGCAAGCAATGTGAGAGGACAGCAAGGAGGGCTGGGGGGATGCTGAGATGCATAGGGAGAGGCATCACCAGCAGAAAACAGGAAGTTATTATCCCTCTGTAGAGACAGCTGGTGAGACCCCATCTGGAGTACTGCATGCAGTTCTGGAGACCCAGTCTCTGCAAAGACATAGACAGGATGGAAGCTGTCCAGAGGAAGGCAACTAAAATGATGCAGGGTCTGCACCAGAAGACATATGAAGAGAGACTAAAGGAGCTTAATATGTATAGCCTCGAGGAAAGGAGGGAAGGGGGGACATGATAGAAACTTTCAAGTACCTCAAGGGAATTAACAAAGTCCAAGAGGTAGCATTTTCAAAAAAAGGTGTGCAAGAACAAGGGGCACAATTTGAAGATGGGGGCAGCTCAGAGGTAATTTAAGGAAGTATTTTTTCACAGAGAGGTTGTGGATGCATGAAATGGCCTTCGGAGGAGGTTGTGAGTCAAAAACAGTGGTGGAATTCAAGCATGCATGGGACAGTCATAAGGCAATTCTAGGGGTTGGGGGTAGGAAGAAGTAGGCTGCTGGTTAACTAGGATCTGCAGCTTATCCATTAGGTAGGGAAATGGGCAGACTGGGTGGGCCAAGCGGTCCTTATCTGCCGTCAAATTCTATGTTTCTATGTTTCTCCAAGACACACCCCTGGCCAATCGTGTGGCCCCACAGGTGTACGCATTACCCCCCATACTTGTCAATCATGACCTCACCTGTCCCCTCCCCTCCTTCTGTCAAATCTGACATCACCCAACTCTGCCCCCTGCCTCAGACTAGTCCACCTTTTTTCCCCTCCCTCCTTCCCTCCCTCCCTCCTTGTCCTTTGTGCTCCTAGCTCACCCCCTTCCCCATTCCTTCAGGGCTGCCATCTGACAATTCTGGTTGCCTTTTACTGGCAACCCTATTTATAAAAAAAATACTAGATCTATGAGACATTTGATTTGTCAAAACTTATAGTTTTCTTTCTATTTGTCACTGAAGTAATACAAATAATTGATAATGTTTTCACTCAGAATGACAAGGAAAAAGACACATGATAGATAATGCTGGTTGATATTCATCTATCAAACAATCTGCTTCTTCTGCTGTAGAAACATATCTCTTATTTTGCAACGGTAGAGATCATAGAAATGCCTATATAACATGAGGTTATCCTAATTAAGAGATAAAGGCAGAGTGTTTTAGAAAACAGAAATCAAAAACAAAAAGCAGGTAGCACATGTAATATAGACAGTCACACCTAAGTACACCATTTGTTACTAGAGATTGGCGAAGTTGTCAAAATTTACTCAGTGAATTAATTCATGGATTTCGCACAATTTGCAGAGCAATCCGTGAAGTGTGAAGTTCTACTGCAAAGTGCAAAGTTTCACCCTCAAAATGTGGAATTTCACCATAAATAGAAGAATTTTGTCCATGAATGGCAAAATTTCACCAGCGAACTGCTAAATTCCACCATTCATGGGTGAAATTCCACCATTTGTGGGGGAAATGCCACACTTCAAGGGTGAAATTTTACACTTCACATTGAAAACGTCACGATTCAGGTGTAGTTGAAGTTGCTGAGAGCAGGGAAAACTTCACAAGACTCCAAGAATATGAATTTTGTCCACTTCCCTGCAACTTCACAGGTGAATTAAAACTTCACCACATCTCTGCTTGTTACTGCACAGCCCTGTTTTTTCATGCAACAGGCAAACATGTATTGTGTCATTGCTTAATACAAAGGATTTTTACTTAGAGTAAGAACATGTTTTATGTCTAATGACCTCTGTGGAAAATAAAGTACTTTATGTAAAGGCATAGTTTGCTAGGGATATTAAATACTGCTTGTTAGTATAATGCTATAGCCCTCCTCTAGTTTTTCACCGGCTGTATTAATACAGTAGTCATGTTAATATTATTAATTTATCTTGTATTAGGTGTAATTCTTGTATGTTTTTGTGAGAAAGTATAGCGTAGTGGGTTAAGGCTCTGAGCTGCAAATCGGAAGACCTGGGTTTGAATACCACAGCCACCTAAGTTCATACTGTGTGATCCTAAGCAAGTTCCTTAACTTCCTCGTGCTCCCAGGTTGCATCTGGAAACAAGCTTTTGCTTAGTGTGCTATTCCTCATTAAACAATGTTCCATTTCCCTTTATTAAATATCTGTGTGTTTTCATACCTCTGACACTTTTATGAAGTGCTTTAATTGTATGTCCATATAAAAGCGGATGCCACTGATTTAAATGTATTACATTTTACAATTCAGTATGAATTTTATACACTTCAAAATTAAAAATCTGACTCTGAAATTGGTTGGCTGGTTAAACAAAAGTTCCTCCTGCACACATACACACACACACACACACACCCATACTTGGTGGTTTTCCTGGTTTTTAGAGCTGTGGGTCTTGCCACTGGACACGTCCGTCATGTGGTCTAAGCCAGTCTTTAGCATCCCAGTCCAGATAAGAAACATAGAAACAAAGTTTGTCTGCAGAAAAGGATTGCTTGGCCCATCAGTCTGCCTAGATGTTTTCTGCCTAATCTGTCTCTGCACACCCTATCTGATCTCCACCAACCCTCCCACCTCTATGCCTCTTATATCTATCTCATGCATGCCTGAAGCCTTCCACTAATTTAGCCTCCACCACTTCCATTTGCAGTCTGTTTCATATATCTACCACCCTTTCAGTGAATAAATATTTCCTCACATCTCTCTTGAACTCCCCCCCCAGCTTCATTGCATGCCACTTGCCCTTATGCTTTTTCCTAATTAAGACTCCACCTGCACTCTGTTCACACCTGTGAGGTACTTGTAGGTCTCTATCATGTCACCTCTTTCTCTCCTCTCTTCTGGAGTGCATATGTTGAGATCACTCAGGCTCTCTTCACAGGAATTCTCATGCAAACTATGCACCATTTTAGTTGTCCTGCTCTATACTGCCTCCATATTGTCTATGTCGTTTCTCTGGTGTTGTCTCCAAAACTGAACACAGTACTCTAGGAGGGGTCTCACCAGTGAGCAAGACAGTAACAACACCACTTCACTCCTCCTGCTGGAGATATGCCTCCCAATGCACCCTGGCATCCCATTAGCCCTACTCTGTGCTTCATCACATTGTCCTACCACCTTGAGGTCCTTAGACATAATAACCCCAAGATCCTGTTTCTATTTTTTTGGGGGGCTCAGAGCATGGGCGATCCAATCAGAGTGTAGACTCATAATACCGTGCTCTCATCATCACCAAACTGCCTCAATCCCTCTAAGCCCTAACTAACCCTACATTTCTATGTCCCTATCATCCTTGTCCCAAAATTGTAAGGAAGGGGAGCAAATTTTTTTCCAACTTTAGAGGCTTATCTTCTAACTTGCATAAAACTCTCTCTACCTTGCTTGAATCAAGCATAAGGCCTAATCATTGCATATATTCTGGTACTTTTTCATCCTTCCAATGCTGAATGAATATTTTCTGTGCTATCAATAATCTAAAATGTATTAAAATTATTTGATTATGATGAATACCCCTGTCTTCCCTCAAACTAAAAATAACAATACCAGGATTGAACGGAAAGTCCTGGCCCATAACCTTCCTAAAAATAGAGAAAACCCTTATCCACAAATTTGTAATACTTTTACAAGTAGCCAACATATGCCATAAAGTACCTCTTTCTGTCTGACATTTCTGGCAGTGATCTGAAATCAGAACGTCAAATTTGTTCAGTCTGGCTGGAGTCAGATATGTCCAATGAAGAATGTTAATATGAATTTGTCTTAACCTATTGTTTTTTACTTCCAATCCAGAAAAGTCAATAATAATATCCCACTTACCTTCCAAGATTTGCTGCACCGTATCTTTTAAAAAAGCAGTGTTGTTTATATCCCTAAATGCATTATAGAATCTAAGAATAATGGGCCCGATTCCAGAATCTGCTAGACTGATGCAAAATGCTTGTGGCAAAAAACAATGATGCAAGTTACAACTAGCATCATATTTTGCGGCATTCCCTATTCTAAAACACAGTCTGTGCCATAACGGGAAGCTGCTGCGCCAAATGGGCACTGCGCCACCCTTGTGACCTACATCAGGGTATGCCAGATCGCAAGGGGGCTTGCGCCATGGTGGGTCTGCAACATCCCCTTTGTTGGGATTCTGAAAGCTCCAACATGGCAGTAGCAAGAGGGTTACTTTAGACCAGCCAGGAGGTGGTCTACACCCCTTGCAGCATTGCCCCACAAGGTGGGGACTTGGCGGTGGGGCTTTGTATGGGGGGTCCGGGGGCAGAAGGGACAAGGAAGTACCATGGGGTGTTGGGGAGCAAATGGGTATGCCAGCGGGGTGATCAGGCACCCAGCAGGGGTGACATTATTATAGCCCAGCATACAACATTACATGACTGGCGCTAACAAGGACACCCCCTCCAGGTGCCCGATCATCCCCTGGGCATACCTACTCACTCCTTCACACCACCTATGGAATTCCTCTGTGCCACCTCTACCCCAGGACCCCTCCTGGCATTGTTTACTTTCTTGTGCCGGGTTGGTGGGGCAAATCCACGAGGCAAGTCCCTCCAGTGCACCTAGTGTTCGGCACAAGCCTGCTTTGCAGCGAATCCCATTATTTTTGGTGCAGGGACCCCTGATGTTATGGAATTGGGTTCAGGGTCCCTGGTGCATCAGCAGTTGGTGCAAACTGCCTTTGGCGCAGGTTGTACTGACATTTTGAGAATCAAGCCCAATATGTTTACCTGAAACTAAGCTAACAATAATTTCCTCCAATTTTGATAAGGAAATAATATTTAAATCATGATGTCTTTAAAATAAACATGTTTTACTTACAAATATTATTATTCTGCCCTATTAGGGAGGTTATAGAGCCTCTTCAAGGTCTTGAAGGATGAAAAACCCCTTTAATCAAAAAAATCCTCTAATTGGTATGTACCTTTCTCTTTATACCAATATATAAAGGTTTTATCTATCACTGAAGGTGAAAAATGTACATCATATATTATTGGAGTGAACTTTTAAGGTTAAGAGGATTACTAAGCAGCTTCTACATTGCTTGCCAAGCCTTTGTTGTAGTTTTAGTGGCTAAACATAGAAACACAGACTGATCTAAATCATAGAAACATAGACTTTGATGGCAGATAAGGACCGCTTGGCCCACCCAGTCTGCCCATTTCCCTACCTTTTGGATAAGCTGCAGATCCTAGTTAACCAACAGTCTATTTCTTCATATCCCCCACTAGAATTGCTTTATGTCTGTCCCATGCATTCTTGAATTCCCCCACTGTTTTTGACCACACAAACTGCTCAGGAAGGCAATTATATGCATCCACCACCCTCTCCATGAAAATATAATTCATCACATTACCTCTGAGCCATAAGAGGCTATTTTTATAATAGGATGAGCCAGTGAGATTTATCAAAAGAGAATTTTTTTAAGGAAATAGAGTTTTTACCTCTTTAATTTGGAAACAGGATATTACAGCTTTAGTACTATTAAAACAATAATATACGCATTCCAGCTGAGATGCCAATTAGTACCATCAAAAGTTAGGACATCCCAAACCTCCTTTCTCTTTTTCTTGATATAATTTCTTCAGGGAGGTTCTAGGTTGTTGATTCTTCCATAAAAAAAATCCTGATTAGTTTCTTCATTTCAGTAAAAAAACTGTTTCTCAAGTATTAACTGTATTTATTCAAAAAGAATAAGTAGTCTTGGAAGAATATTAATTTTTAGGATATTTATTCTGCCTATAAGCACAAGTGGTAATAACTGGCATTTTTCGAAATCATTTTTTATCTTATCCATAACCGGTAGGAAATTCAAGTTATAGGTCAATGTTGGATTTTTCGAAACCTGTACCCCAAGATATTTAATTGCTTGTTTTTGAATTAATGATAATGGATGATTGCCCAAAGAGTCTTGATTATGTACCATAAATAACACCTCGCTTTTCTCCCAATTAACTGTATAACCTGAGAGGTTACCATATTCTGTAAGGATATTTAGCAAATGCAAATAAGAAGAATTCAAGTCCAAAAGGAATAAAATGCCTTCTGCATGTAATGATATAATGTGGCTTTGTTCTCCTATTTTTACACCTTTGAAGCTCTTTTGTGAGAGAATTTCTATCACTAAGGGTTCTAAGAAAATAGCAAATAAGAAAGGGAAAAGCGGACACCCCTGCCTAGTGACCCTAAGGAGATAAAAAGAGTCTGAGATGTCCCAATGAGCCTTAACTCTGGCCAGTGGCCTTGAATATATTAGCTTCACCCAATCCAGAAATCTACCCTCAAGATCAAAAGCCTTAATACTTCAAAAAGATGGGACCAGTGAATCCTATCAAAGGCTTTTTCTGCATCTGGGGATAGCACAGCTGTATCAGTTCTTGATGCACTTTTAACTATGTTAAAGGCTCTTCTTATATTGTGATGTATCCTCCTACTCTCAATAAATCTCATCTGGTAATGGTGAATAATTTTCAGTAATACTTTCAATAGCCTATTTGCCAAGACTTTTGCAAAGATTTCATACTTGTCATTGAGCAAAGAGGCAGGACAGTATGATTTGCATAATTATGATGGTTTATGTTTTTTGATTAACAGTGAAATATTGGTGTCATTCTGTTTCTGATTAGTGACTGTCAATACCTCCACCCCATCCTGTGCTTAGTTCCTGGGTTCCTATGCCCTAAGTTCAGGATTTTGCTCTTTTTGGAATTGAAACACAACTGCAATGCTTTTGACCACTCCCTGAGTTTCCCTAGATCCCCCACAAACTCTCCACCCCCTCCTGAGTATCCACCCTATTGCAGATTTTAGTATAATCTGCAAAAAGGTATACCTTTCTTTTCAGTTCTTCTGTAATGTCCCTTTTGAAGATAATAAAGATGACTGGTCTCAGTACTGAGCCCCATGGTACCATGCTGGTCACTCTCATATCATTAGAGTGAGTGCTTTTAACCACCACCCTCTGTCTTCTCTCTGTTAACTAGTTTCTAACCCAGTTCACTACTTTGGATCTCTCCCTTAGGATATTCAATGTCTTTATCAGCCTCCTGTATGGCACAGTGTTGAAGGCCTTGCTTAGGTCCAGATAGGCCACTTCCATTGCCCTTCCTTGATCTATTTGTCTGGTCACCCACTAATGAAATGTATCAGATCCATTTGGCATGACCTACCCCTGTGAATCTGTGCTGCCTGTGGTCTTGCAGCCCACTGCATTCAAGATACTGTACCTATCTGTCCTTCAGTAGGCTTTCCAATAATTTTCCCACCACTCAAGTAACACTGAACTGCCTATAGCTGTTAGTCTCCACCCAGCTACCTTTCTTATGTGGATGAACCCCATCAGCCCATCTCTAGTCCTCAGGAACCATGACTTTTTTCCAGTGAGCTGTTGAACAAAGCTGTCAGTAGGGAAGCTACTGCCTCTCTGAGTTATTTTAGTACCCTCAGGTGTATTCCATCCAGTTTTACAGCCTTGTACACCTCCAGAGCTGCAAGTCCATTTCAGTCTCTCTCCTTAGAAAGTAGTCTTGTGTCCATCCCCACATTCCTGCTGTTCCCTAGTGTATGTCCCCACTCCATTCACTGTGAAAGAGGTTGATGTTGCACTCACTGGTTAGAAAATGGGGGGCTTCCTCCATAGCATGCTATGCCTTCCCTCTCCTAAGCACTATAGTGTTGGCCGCTAACATGTAATCCTGCACAGTTGTTAGAAACATAGAAACATATATGATGACAACAGAAATAGACTGACGGTCCATCAGTTCTGCCCATATTATGTTATTATGCCTGAGGATCTAGTGTCTCTGTGGGTCTTCACTTACACTATTTCCCCTTTTTGTTATCTGTATTTCCACTCCACACATCCCACTGAGTAGCTAATATCTCTTTGACTGTATCCAGCCATATTTGAAGCCATTGATGGTTTTGTCACCCACCACCTCTGCTGGTAGACCATTCCATGGCTCATACCTTCTTTCTACAAAAGTAATACTTACTCACATACTATACTTTTTAAGGGGTCTACTACTAGAAACGAAACCCATTTCCATGACATACTGTTTCCTGAGCCCAGAATCCCGATTGCTAGTTTTCCATGTTTCAGGGGGCTTCACCCCCTCACCCTTCCCACCAGAATTAATATAACAAACTTAGGGAGGTGGGGAAAAATCCCACTGTCAGAATTTTGTGGTTTGGGATTCTGGGCTTGGGCAACAGTGTGTCAGGGAAATGGGTTTTAGTTTCTAGTAGTGATCCACTTTTTACCCCAATAACATCCACGTGTGACCCCTTGTTCTATCTTGTTTGTTGCTGGTAAATAACTCCTCACAGCTGACATTGTAAATCCTTTTAGGAACTTGAAGGTCTCTATCACATTCCCCTTTCTCTTCTGGTTTCGAGTGAACACATTTTAATTGCCTTTAGCCGATCCTCATATGATCTGCCCTCCTGGCCCTGAATCATCTTTATCATCTTATGTTTTACCTTCCTAGCTTGTCCCTGTCCTTTTATAAGTGGGGATTCAAAACTGGACACAGTGCTCCAGGTGTGGCCTCATCAACAACCTATACAGTGGTAACAGTACCTCCTGCTTTCTACTGCTGAACCCTCTCCTGGTGCACCCTAGCATCCTGCTAGCCTTGCTAAAGACTTTGTTACTTTGGATGGTTTGTTTAAGGGAGTCCCTAATGATGACTCCTACAGTAGGTCCCTTTCTTCTGAAGTTATGTCTAGCTTAACCCCCACCCCCCATCAATACTTTGTTTTAGGGTTGTTGTTCCCTAGAGCATAAAGTAATTTTGCTCTTTTGGCACAGAATTTCAACTGCTAGATTTGTGGACCAGTTTTCCAGCCTCTGAAGATGTCTCTCTCTACAACACTCTTATCCCCTCCATGTTATCAGTCTTTCCACAGAGTTTCATGTCATCTGTGAATAGAAACAACTTGCCCTGGATTCCCTCTTCCATGTCACTGATACACATATTGAAAAGTACTAGGCATAGAAAAGATCCATGTCCTACTCTGCTAGTGACCGCTGTTTCCTCTGATCTAACCTTATTCACCACAACTCTCTTCTGCCTCCCCTCCAACCAACTCTGTACCCTCCTTACTAGTTGCCTAGCTGTTTCAGATCCCTCATTTTCTTCAGCAGCCTTCAATGTGGCACCGAATCAAATACCTTATAGAATTTGAAGTACTGTAGAGTAAATCAGAAGCATGGGTGTTACCAACTACTCTGGTTGCCCAGTCAAAGAATACTAACAGTTTGATCTAACAAGACCTCCCTGTCACCAATCTGTGCTGCTTACTATACTGAAGCCTGTTTTTCTCCAGGTAGTCCACTAGACCTTCTTTGACTAGTGTCTCCATCAGTTTCCCTACCTTGGAGGTAAGGCTGAAGGGTCTAATTGTCCTCTCCCTTGTGCAGACGAATCATGTCTGCCATCCTTCAGACCCTGGGAACCACCTCTTGCTGCATAGAGTTATTGAACAGCACCATGAGGGATTCAGCTAACACTGATGCCAGTTCCCTTAGCACCCTTGGATGCATCCCATCTGGCCCTAGGGCATTGTTTATTTTCATTGATGCTAGCCCCTGTTTGACTCTTTCCCCAGTAAATTTCTGTAGCTTCTTTTTACCCCTCTATCAGCTTCCTTTATGCTGCTCTCTGGTTAAGGGCCTGCTATTCTTCCTAGAGAATGCTGAGCAGAAGTAGTCATTTTGTGCAGTTGCTTTCTGCCCATCCTCCACTATTACACTGCCCCAATAGTCTGACAATTGCCTCTCCTGTCTTTCTATTTTCTCTTATACAGCACATATCAAGAACTGTTTCCCCTCTCCCTTGACCACCTCTGCAATACAGAGCTCTCTGTCTGCTTTGCTATCCTGACTGTCCTTTTGGCCTCTCTAGTTTTCTTTGTGTACTCATCCCTGTCTTCTTCCCCTAGCTTTTCTTTGTTCCTTATAAAGACCCTCTTTTTAGATCTAACCATCTCGACTGGTCTCATACTTGTTTCACTTGATAACTGTTCTCTGGCATGTTTTTATTTCCTTGAGAATGGACCCATTTTGTAATCCCCCATCTTTCCTCCACTCCTCTAATGCTGTCTACCCCAGCTAACCTGTCCAGCACAATTTTCCTCATATGGTTGAAATCTGCCCTCCTAATGTCTAGCACATCAGCATTTAATGAATGCTTACTAGAGCCCAGGGCCTTCAGTAGCCTATTGTGGTTGCTGGACCCCAGTGGTTCCCCCACCTATACTCTGCCTACTCTTTTCAGGATTGTGATTGTCAAAATTCAGGCTGCACACACATGTGGGTACACAGAATGCATTCCATGATAGCAACATGTACTCACTTATGGGGTATCCATGACCCTCCAATAATTCCACCCATGGCCTGGTTCCCAAGCCCACTGCGGGTGAGAGTTGTCATCTGATGGAGGCCAGAGGGCAACAGCTTCAGCTTGTCACCTTTCTGTTCAGTGGCTTTCACTGATCACATCTGGCAAGAGTGGGCATGGACCAGCTGCTTCCCCCTCACTATGCAGTCCCACAGTTTTGCCTTTCTTACGAACATACAAATGTGCCAGCAGAAACAGACCACTCAGTCTAAGTCTGCTCTAGTGTGCAGCTAGCACCCCTAGTTTGTAGCTTCCCCACCCCCTCACCTTTGACATCCCACTGCCGCTCCAACCTCCCCCACTTTCACTCTCCCCTGTTCTCTGTCCCATGTTCACAGATTTACATGATATCACCCATTCTGGTAGTGCATTCCATTTTGTTACCACGCTTTCTATGAAACAGTGTCTCCTCATTTCTCTCCTAAATCTTCCCCCCTCTATTCTTAGCCCATGCCCCCTGGTGTCTCTCCCCCATCTGCTCCATCCTTATTGATTCCCTTCAGATACTTGAATGTATTTACCATGTCCCCCTGTCCCTTCTATCCTCCAGGGTGTACATATTCAGGTCTCTCAGCCTGCTCTCATAGTCTCTCCCCTCCATTCCACATATCAACTTCATTGCCCTCCTCTGCACCCCCTCCAGTAGCCTGATATCACACTTCAGGTATGGCCTCCAAAACTGAACACAATACTCCAAGTGCAGCCTTACCAGCGACCTGTAGAGGGGCAAGATCACCTCTCTTCGCCTGTATGAGAAACCCCTCACTATGCATCCCAGCATTTTGTTTACTTTTGCAGCCACTCTCCTGCACTGGGCAGTGTTGTTCATGGTCTCTGTTACCATTACCCCAGGTCCTTCTCCTCCTCCTCCTCCTCTGTGATCCCCCGCTTAACCCCTCCAACTAGTATTCTCTCCTTGGGTTCTTCACCCTGAAGTGCATAACCTTACATTTCTTTGCATTGAGTCCCAGCTGCCACCTCTCTGACCACTCCTGTAGCTTGCTTAGGTCTCTCTGCAGCTACTTCCATCCCTCCCTTCCAACCATCACTGCTCCCATTTTGGTGTCATCTGCAAACAGACTTACCTTGCTCACTACCCCATTCACAATGTCTGATATGAAGAGCCCAAATAATACTGGTCCCAGCACAGAGCCCTGTGACACCCCGTTCATCACCAGCTTTGGAGCTGAGAGCTCCCCTCCCACCACCACCTGTTGCAGCCTCCCACTCTGCCAGCTTGTAATCCAGTTCATCATTTTTGCCCCACCCCTGCACCAGTTAGCTTTCCCCAAGCTGCCCATGAGGCACTGAATCGAAGGCCTTGCTGAAGTACAAGTAAAGAATATCCACCACATGACCCTTATCCAGTTCACCTGTCACCCAGTCATAATATTGTATCAAGTTGGTTTGACAAGACTTCCCCGAAATGAACCTATGTTGCCTCACATCCCGGAGGCCATTGCCTTCCAGGTACGACATCAGTCTTTCCTATAGTATCATTTTCATGAGTTTGCACACTATGGAGGTTAGACTTCCCAGACGATAATTACCTGGTTCGTCCCTTGGTCCACTCTAGTGTAACGGCACTACATGTGCCATCCTCCAGTCCAGTGGCACATATCCCGACTCCAGTGAGGTGCTGTACAGATCCAGCAGTGGCTCCCCCAATGCCTCCGCCATCTCCCTCAGCACCCTGGGGTGGATACCATCCAGCCCTGGTGCCTTGTCTAACCTCAGTGCCCTCAGTCCCTCTAGGACTCTGCCTCCCTCAGTTCTTCCATCTGTCGCCTCCTGTCCCCCGTCCCCACCCTCCAGCCCATGGTGGTAGCGGTCCCCCCTTCTTCCATGAACACTGAGCAAAAGTATTCATTCTGTGCTTCTGCCTGTTCCTCCCCCTTTTCCGTCCACTCCCCACCCTTTTTTATCCTCACTGTTGTCTCCTTGCACTTCCTTTTCTCCCTGATGTATCTGAAAAAGTCTCCCACCCGTACCCGTCCTTCCCCATCCTCCTATACCTCTGGTGCACCTCTCATTTTTCCCTCACCACCTCCGCTACCTCGCTGTTCAACCAGCATGGTTTCCTTGCTCTGCTCCTCTTACTCTGTGTCTTGAGACAGGCTTCTGTTGCCTCTGTAATCCCCCCATTTAATAATATCCTATTTCTGTTCCATGTCCATCTCCTGCCTTATGCCCTCCAGTTTTCCTTTCAGTACTTTCTGCATCCTCCCAAAGTTCTTGGGACTGTTGGTAGACAAGAAAACAGCAGATTACTTTATCAGAGTGATGTATCTACTCCTGACTCTGTACTGGCTCTCTGAGGAGGAGAGCTAGCCAAGTGGGATCCAGAAGATCCCAAGTGTTCATGTGGGCCAAGTGGGCAGAAGAAGACTGGGTCGAGATTATTGCAGCCTCTCTTTGTTGCTGGAAAAGAAGTTTAACCATCTTGCGGCATTGGTGTGAGCAGGTCTGAAGTTTTTTCTTACTACCTTAGTTGACTCTGGTGTTGTGCTGCTATGGGAGAACAGTGAAATATTCCAGAATTACTGTTGCAGTGAGAATGTTACTTTGAAAAACCTCTTTAAACTGCTGGAACATCTAATGTCCAGATTAATCTGTAACTATTCACTGACTTGCACTGGTGTGAACCCCAACTTGTGAGAGAAGACTGGATTTGCCTTTGTTTTATAAATTCAGTTCACTGATATTCTGTTAGTTTTTCATTTTTCCCTTTGGACTCTTTTTATGTCATTTTTGGGAGTTATTTATAAAAAGTTAATTTATAGCGTCTGGTAGGACATTTCATTTGTAAACTAATCTGTTACACTTAGTGACTATTTTTTTTTCAAAAGAAATCTGTGGGCCCTATTCCAAAATGAAAGGTGCAACTCACGGGCATATGCAAATTGCACCATGTGCTGCTATGCCAGGGACCCTGTGCCCTATTCCAGGACAGGCAGGGTCCCTGGTGCCTATGTCCTGTGACTTGCAGCAGCTGCAGGGTTGTGTCACAGGAATGGTGCAATGGACCTGGGTTCTGCAAGCTGGCGACCACGAGGAACAGCTCCCCCTGAGACCCCCACCCAGAAACAAGCCCACAATCATCTGGGGGCCATGGGGGGGTTAGGCAGTGTGGCACAGGTGCATGCGGGCACCCTCAAAAATGGGTCAAGTGGCACACAGATTTGCAGGGGGTTGGGGGCCACACTGTGTTGGGGGGTCTTTCAGGCATGACTGTCTACATGTTGCGATGCTGCGGGGTTGGCAACCATCATTTGGCCCCTTAGACCAGCTAATTGCTGGTCTAACCCCACAGTACCACAGCGGGGCTTGGAATCATGTAAGGGGGTTATAGTAGCCACCCTTTCAGAATAGGGTGCAGTTGCTACCGTAACCCCCCTTCCACTGTGTCATGGGGGCTGCAGCCGGCGGATGTCCGCTTGGGTGCAGGCCACCCACACCATGACACAGACCACTTCCCAGAATACCAAATGGCATAATGCATGTCACAAAGGGTGACTTGTGCCATTGGGTTTGGTGCAAGTCGCCTTGAGACAGGCATAACCCATTTTGGAATTGGGCCCCGTATGAATCAGGATGCAATTAAATGATCTCATGTTTTTGTGTATTTTAATTGGCTGTGATTGATAGAGTACTTGTGGGGGGGGGGGTTGTTTGGTGAATGCAATTTGTCTTAATTTATTTTAGGTTTTTATTAGGTACAGTATAACTAGAGGGGGATGTGGAATCATGTGTTTCTCAGGTTTTGAGGCTAAGGTTGTTTACTCAGAGAATTACCAGTTATGGTGGCTGCATTCATTCACAGTAATTTCCTCTTACTCTCTCTGACACCATTATCTAACGCTGCAAAGAACTGGGAATTCTATGAAGGCACATCCAAAATCATGAGTTTTATCCCTGGATTGGCAGGGAAGACGAACAGATAGAATGTGTCAGGTCTAGAAGATACTCAGGGAATAAACAGAGATCAGACAGGGATCCCCTATATCTGATTCCTATCCAATGGGCTCACTGTAGCTCCATCAGACAGATAGCTAGAGGGCCAGCTAACACAGCTCTGTTCCTTCAAGTAGTGTTGTGTAATGCCAGGTCATTGTGGAATAAAACTGTGATGGCTGAGGCTTTTATTGCTTACTCCACTGCTCACCTGGTTTGTATCATGAAAACCTAGCTGGGAGACGATCCTTGTCTTGTACAGGAAGTGGATACCCCTGCAGGGCATTCCATGGTGTGAGCAGAAGGACAGGATAGCCATCTAGTATCAATCTACTCTGGAACTAGTGGCATATCCAGTTAGAACCATCCGGTTGTTTGAATGTGTGTCAGTTCACAGTGGGCTGGGTGCAAGTTGCATGATAATTCTCATGCACTGGACTCAAGGGCAGGGTAATGATTTCCTGCAGGAACTGGTGGACCTCATGGCCAACTTGGTTTATATGATGTTATACATCCATCACAATCTTGTGCTATCTCTGGCAGATGGATAGGAGACACTTTAAGTTTATTAAGGGAAATATTTGAAAAAGGTAACAATAAGGAATTGTCTGGGCTGTTGTTAAGTATTGAACAAACAAAGGCTTTTGATAGGGTGCCTCATCAATATCTCTGGAAATGCCTAGTAGCATATGGTATATCTGAAGTATTTGTGGAATGGGTTATCCTATGATATAAACAAGGAACAAGTAGTCCGTTCATCAATGGATGGGTGGGGAAAGAATGTCCCACATCTAGAGGAGTTAGACAAGGGTGCTCCTTGAGCCCTATTCTTTATATTATATCTTTAGATCCTTTATTACAAAAATTGAATAGTTCCAAGGATATTGTTGGCCTCTCAGTATACAGTGAGGATTTAGAAATCAAAATGGCTGCATATGTAGATGACCTATGTTTAATAGTGGCAGATGTTCATTCGGCTACACATGCAAACAATAAAATGAGAGAATCTGCACTCACAACAGATTCACAAATTAACTACGGTAAAAGCTTTTGCTTGCCAATAGGGACTTACCTTTAGATAATACTGATATAATAAGGGTCCAATTACTTCTACGTTTTGTAAAGTCCTGGGTGTTTACTCTGAACCAGGTGACTTGGCATATTACAATTGGGATTTACTGTTACAAGCAACTAGTAACAAAGTTAAACAATGGAACTGTTTGCATATGTCAAAAATGAAATGAATTTGTGTGATAAAAACATTTCTAATTTCCATGTTTCAGTTTAAATGGGGAGGTGATCCAGGATCTGGCAGCTTGGCTTCAATACCAAGCAATGCAGAGTTATGCATATTGGAGCCTAGACTCCCAGGACAGAGTACTACCTGGGTGGTGTCCGAGTATTTGCATCAGAGGAGGAAAAGGACCTGGGAGTGTTGATCACTGGTGACCTGAAGCACTCCACGCAATGCAAGAAAGCAGCAGCAAAGGCAAACAAGATGATGGGATGCATAACTGGGGGATCAGTAATATGAGAGAGGCGGTTATACTGCCCTTGTACAGGTCACTGGTAAGGCCACATCTAGAGTATGGAGTTCAGTACTGGTACCCACACCTCAAAAAGGACATTAACCTGCTGGAGGAGGTTCAGAGGGAGGGCTACAAAGATGATAGTCAGTCAGCAGGGCAAGGCATATGAGGAGAGGTTGAGGGCAGTGAACATGTACTTCCCGGAAGACAGGAGAGAGAGAGAGAGAGAGAGAGAGAGGACATGATTGGGACCGTCAAGTACTTGAAAGGGATAAATAAGGTTGATAAGGAGAGTATCTTTAAGCTTGGTGGCAACCATAACACAATGGGGCACAGTCTTAAGCTAGAGGGTGGGAGGTTTAGGAGGGAGGTCAGGAACACCTCTTCTTCACACACAGATTGGTGGACACTTGGAATGTGTTGCTGGAAGCGGTCATCTCATTGAAAACAGTAGACAGCTTTAAGAGAGGCTGGGATAGGCATATTGGGAAGGTAAGGATCATGGGTAGAGATGATGGGAGTAGTAGGGAGGGAGGGCAGGGACATTAGCTCAAGCTGTGGACCCTGCAATACAAACAGACTTGATAGACCAAATGGCCTTTTTCTGCAGGCTTCTTCATATGTTCATATGTATGTTTTTACATTTGAGTGTTATCTATCCCATTCCCAAACAACTTGAAACAACACTATATAGTTGTTGTTATGTTTCTGGTATTTGGGGTAACCGGCTAAACCCAGTTAAGAGAGGAATAACTTATTTAGAGACAAACTAGGGAGGTTTAGTGATGATAAACCCTGTCCTTTTTTCCTTTTGTAGTTTTTTTATATGCTAACATAGAACCTTTGCTAACTGCATCAGAGATCCTATGAATTCCTTGGGCAAAGTATCAGGTAGAACCATGGATGGAGTCATTGTCACAGGAGGCCCCTTTACCAAGACAAAAATCATTATTAGGTCTGTCAGGATATTTCCAGACCTGTTTTGGCAAACTAAAGTTATGGTTAGTATCAAAACAAACAGTTTTTTTTCGCTATCTCAGAAAGGTTTTATAGAAAATTGTTCACTGAATCTTTTTCAGAAATTCCACATTTTGTGTACATAACTGTATATGACCAAAACTTAACTGGGAGAATGTTAACTAATGATATGATACCAGAGTATATGTGGGATGTGTTATGGTTATTTTTTATTTTAACCAATTATTTTACCAGGTGAGACACACTAAGCTGAAGCTTGTTTGCAGGTGCAACCTGGGAGCACAAGGAAGTTAAGTGATTTGCTCAGGGTCACACAGTATGCAAGTGGGGGCTGTGGGATTCAAACACAGGTCTCTAGATTTGCAGCTCAGAGCCTTAAACCACTGCGCCATACTGCCTCCTCAATTATACACACATGGCAAACAAAATGTGAACAATAACTGTCGCAGCGTGTGGGAATAAACATCAGATGAGGCAAATTTACAGGTTTCAAACACACCGTGGTGTGATATTTATTTTTCAAAAGTTCAAAAAATAATAAAAAATTGCAAAGAAAATCACTACTTAACATCAGTAGTTCTCCCCTAATATAGTTCTGGATCTTAGGACTCCTAAGACCCTTCTCATCTGCATTCAACAGCTTGTCTACAGTAGCAGTAGAACCTCTCTCTTCTCTCTCAGGGCTGAGCCCCACTGGGTTGAACTGAAGTAAACTCTGTGAAGAGATATTTATATATTTTGGTGGGGGGGGGGTCACCTGACTAAGCCATTTCTATTTACAAGTGTGGACATGTTGTTTCAAAACCAAAGTTTTTTTTTGTTTCAGGTGACTTCCTGGTTCTGTTAAAGGTACAGTGTATATCTCCACAGATATTGACTCTATATCTCTAATCCACAGTGACTAAGCACTTATACAGTAACAGGTTTATAGTGTGAATTTATGAAAATATCTTAAGGATTTCTTATAACTGTACTAATCATGACACTATTATTGTTTTGTATGACTTCTGAATCCTTTTTCTTTAAAATGTCTTTACTAACTGTATTCATTCCTATTTAAAATAGCCTTCATGCTTTTTGTACACAAAATGCACTTATGCACTTTATACAACACCTGTCTGGGTGTTTGGAATCATTCCAGGGACTGGATGGATGGAAATGGAAAAAGAATGATAAGAGAGAACTAGTAGGACGTTTTATAGGGGTAGTAAAGAGTTACATTAGGTGGCCAACCTAGGGTAGGGGGAAAAAGAAGAAAAGCAAAGACAAAAGCATTAACTGTTATACAACAGAAGTTTTGGTAGCTAGAAAATAAGGAGATAGAAAAGTGGTCCATCAGTCACAGTCAAGGGTGTAGCCTAACTCTGCCACAATAACCTTTAGCAAAAAGGGCTGGAAGAAAGATAGTGAATCAGATCCACATGTAAGGAGACATTTGAAACTGTGGAACACCTGTATTTTACTTGCCCCTATATAGTGCAGTTTTGGACAATAGTGAATCAAAAGTGGAAGGGCTGTCCTTTTAGGGCTCTGACCCCAGAGTTATTATTTTTAGGAATCTTTCCTTTGACTTGGAAGACATACAATAAAGACACAATGAATAGTAATCTGTTAAGTTTTAAGTACCACATATGGATTACTAGATGCAAGCTATCATTACAGCAAATAGAGCTTTGACAAACACATCTGTTTTGTATTATACGAAATTCAATTTTAGAAGTAAAATATAAAGAACAAGTTGGGTCCCCTGCAAATAGATTTAAGAATTGTTGGGAAAATGTCCAATGGATTATGAAAAGAGGGTGGAGGGAATGCTTTTCATCCTTGTATGCTTTTTGAATAATGTGAGGATATCCTAGATTTAGTGTAGTAATTTTTATAGGTGGAAACTGTATAAATTATATGGTGTATGAATATTAATAGGTATGACTGACTTAACTCCCTACCATATTCTAGTAGGGGAGATTAGGGATAGGTAGGCGTATATTTCCTTGTTTAGGTTTGTTTAATTTACATAAAGGCATTTGCAGGATTAAAAAATTGAAATGCGTATTTCACATAGAAGCAGCAGAAGGGGGGACTTTTTGCTTAGTTTTGATTACAGTTTACAGTATGAAATGTGTTTGAATTTACACAAAATAAAAGGAGTGTTTGTATAATAAAGATTGTGTTTTTGGAAAAAAAGTTTCCCTTAGTGGGAAGGTGGGAAGAGGGTATGATGTAATACCTATTTTAGTTATTATTATTCTTATGTTTTTGAATATTATTTCTTATGTGAATTTAACATGTTTGCAATATTATTTGAGTTTTGTGAAGTTCTAATAAACAATTCCCCTGCTCTGATGCAGGGGGCACTGTCCTACCTACGAGCGCTATGACTAAGTGCCGTTCCAAACCGATGGCTATGAGAGAAGGATGTGTGGAGAATGCTTCTGCTGGTGTAGTAGACACCAAACGGGAGGTACAGAAAGAGACGGAGGAATGGATTCAGGATCATGAGGATGAAGATATGGAGTATGTAGAAGCAGAACATAGAGAAAGAAATATCTTTTTCAAGAACAGAAGAATCAAGCAGAGAAAGAATTTTTGGAGGCAAAAACAAGACTGGAAGAGGAGAAAAAAGTTAAAAGGATGATAGACAGATCTCTTGGGTCATATGTATATCCCTGTTTAAACAAAAAATTTCATTTTTGGCTCTGGGTACAGGGACCTAGATCAGAACTTCGATCCAGCAAGTGAGGAGATGGCAGACAAACAGCCTGCTAGCAGGGAAAATTTGTCACCAGAAAAAGCATTGTTGAACACAGGCACACAGAACCAAGAAGGGCAGTGATGCAGCTTAATACCAGATCCAAGCATAACAATACCATGAGCATAGGAGAAGAGGACAGACAACACCAGTAACTATAAGGGGGCACACACAGAAAATCTGCAGGAGAGAACTCTATATTACCTGAAACTACAGAAACAGCAGAAAGTACAGGTGTGATTTCTTTTTCCCCCATTGATACCCCAGCAGAAGTGTTTTATGATGCACAGCATGGAGAAAACCAGGAAGAGCAAATAATTGTACAGGATACAAGGGGAGTGGGGGAAGCAGACACGGGCACTAGAACAACCCTCAAGAATGTGCCTACTTATGCAAGCCTATTTCAGAAACCTGTTGAGCTCACTAAAAGAAGAAATGCCATCATGTTACGTTACCTGGGAGGGTTGGAGTCTCCTCCTGACAGGCACTATGTGGGCAAAAACATAATCAAACAGTCCCTAGGTTTTTTTCCAGTTGACTTGTATGCTCTGATACAAGCACCTGGTGAGCACACTTTTGATGTTAGTTTTCATACCCCAGACTTGCTAGGACACTTTTGGTCCAAACATATGATGTTAAAGACAAACCCAATTTGGATACCTTTCCAGGTAATCCCTCTGACGAAACACACTTTCCAAATTATCACAGTATTATTCAGAAATGAAGGAGTAAATATTATAGATATTTTATATTGGCTTAAGAAATACTGTGCCATACAGAGTACACCTGACTCAATTCTGGATGGGTAGGGGTCCTGGAATGGGGGCTGGACAATCAAGATTAAGTTGCATCACACTGCCAGTGACCTCCAGCATCTGCCAGATTGTTTTTACATCAGCAGGGACAAAGGGTTCATTTTCTTTCCTGGGCAACCAAGGCATTGCTATAAATGTGGGTCGCTGAGACTTAACAGTACTAACTGCGAGGCAATACAATGCTTGCAATGTGGAGGATATCCAGTGAAGATAGTGACCGAAAATGAGTGACTACAAAAATAGCAACTAATTTTCAGTGCTATTATTCTGGGCTACCCTGCTAACTAGCAATCATACAGGAAAGTGACCATAGGGAAAGGTGACCAGAAGGGGAAAATAGCGAGGGGAAGGGGAGGAAGAGGGAAGGGGTTTTAGGGGACTGTTGTACCTGTTGCTGCTGCTGCTGAGCTAGCTGTGTGGTGTGCTGGTGTGGGTGGCTTGCTCTGGCTCAGGAGGTACTGGGTTTGGGACAAGGACTGGCAGCATATACATTTTGCCACTGCCTGCAGCTGCAGGACTTAATTTTTGGTGAAATCTGGATTTTGCTCCCTCCCTCCCTGACATACACCCCTCCTGGAGTTGAGAATCTTAATTCAGGAGGGTGCAGGAGGCAAACACTCCCACCCTGAGGAGGGGCACATTCCCCCCCCCCACAAAAACACTTTTTAACATTCTGGATGTCGGGTCACCTTGAAGAGTATATCGCTGATTTGTTTTTTGGCAATATACACTCACCATGCAGTAATAGCGATCGCTGTTTTGTAATCGCTATTATGACATGGAACCAATGTGGAGAGCTGGGACACTCCAGCTGTCATTGCACTAATACTCCAAAATGCAATAGAAACATAGAAACATCAGCCTTTGCTCTGTCAATGGTCTATCTATTCATACTCATCTGTATAGCTCCCTTATGCCTGTCCCATGCCTGTGTGAAGCGCTGCACTGTATTCATATCTACCACTTCCTGAGGTAGGCCGTTCCATGCATCCACCACCCTTTCTGTGAAAAAGAACATCCTCACATTACCCCTTAATTGGCTTCCCTCTAATCTCATGCTGCTGTCCTCTTGTCCTGCTATTTTCCTTATATTGAAACATGTTAGACTCTTTTACCTTGTTAATGCCCTTAAGGTGTTTGAATGTTTCAATCATATCCTCTCTCCTCCTGTGTCTCTAGGGTATACATATTGAGCTCCGTTAATCTGTCCTCATATGTTTTCTGATGCAGTCCCTGCACTATTTTGGTTGCCTTTCTCTGGACTGCCTCAATCTGGTTACTCTCCTTGTGAAGGTGTGGCCTTCAGTACTGCATGCAATATTCCAGATGGGGCCTAATCAGTGTCTTGTAAAGAGAGATTATTATCTCTTTCTTCTGACTTGTGATACCCCTACTAATACACTCTAACATCCCCCTAGCCTTAACTAGTGCTTTAGTGGTCTGCTTGGATGATTTCAGGTCATCGGTGATGATGATGCCCAAGTCTCTTTTTTCCCTAGTGACTGCCAGCAACTCCCCTCCCAGCCTATAGGTGGCTTCAGGGTTTCTCTTCCCTATGTGCATGATCTTGCACTTCTTTGCATTAAACCCCAGTTGTCACTCTTCCGACCATTTTGCTAGTTTATCCAGAACTCTTCTTATTCTGCCCACCCCATCTGGACCTTCTACTCTCTTGCAGATCTTGGTGTCATCTGCAAACAGACAAACCTTACCCTCCAGTCCATCTGCAATGTCACTGATGAAGATATTGAAGAGGACTGGTCCCAGGACTGATCCCTGAGGTACCCCACTTGTGACTTGCATCTCTTCTGGCTGTATACAATTTACCACCACTCTCTGTTTTCTGCCCGTCAACCAGTTTGCCACCCAGTTGACCAACTTCTGACCCACCCCAAGCCTACCCAGCTTATTTATCAATCTTCTATGTGGAACAGTGTCAAAAGCTTTGCTGAAGTCAAGGTAGGCTGACATCAACTGCTCCCCCTTGGTCCACCACTCTGGTTACCCAGTCAAAGAAATTTATGAGATTAGTTTGACAGGACCTTCCTTTTGTAAACCCATGCTGTCTTGGATCCTGTGCTTCTATGGATTCCAGGTGTTGCACTATCCTTTCCTTAAGGAGTGCCTCCATAATCTTGCCCACAACTGAGGTAAGACTGGTCTGTAGTTCACTGCCTCCTCCCTGCTACCACTTTTCTGGAGCTGGATCACATAAGCCCTTCTCCAGTCTTCTGGGACCTCTCCTGGGCTCAGAGACTCACTAAACAGTTCTGCTAATGGCTCTGCTAGTTCCACCCTTAGCTCCTTTAGTACCCTGGGATGTATGCCATCAGCTCCCATTACCTTGTCCACCCTGAGCTTAGCGAGCTCTTGTAGGACCCTTTTTTTTGTGAAGGGAATAGTGCTCACCTCCCTCCCCACTGTGTCCATGGTGCTGAGCTGTTGGCCCTGCCCTACCTTCTCTTCAGTAAATACTGAGCAGAAGTATCTATTTAGGATAGATGCTTTTACATGGTCCGCCTCCTCACATGCCCCCTTATCTCCTTTGATCTTAGCAACACCCCCTCTGGACTTTCTCCTTTCACTAATGTATCAATAGAAAGTCTTGTCACCTTCTTTTACTGTTTGTGCTAGTGTTTCCTTGGTTTGGGCCTTTGCCTGCCTTACTGCCTTCCCTGCTTCCCTTAGGGAAGTTTGGTATGCCTCCCAATCTTCATCCCGCTGTGTTCCCTTATATTTCCTGAAGGCCTGCCTTTTGGATCTGACCTTTTCTGCTACTGTTTTTGAGAACCAAAGTGGTTTCCTTCTTCTTTCACACTTCCTTTTCTCTCTAAAACAATGGGATGTTGCTTCAAGTATTGTATCCTTAATGCTTGCCCACTTTGCCTGTACCCCCTCACCTGTATTTCTTTTTGCCAGGGCTAGCTTAACTCTGTTGGCCATCTTATCAAGGTCAGCTCCTCTGAAGTCCCATATTTTTGCCTTGGAATGGGATGATTTAGTTGTAGTGGCCAAATTGAACCATACCATGTGATGGTCACTAGCCCCCAGGTGACCTTCTACCTGGAGATCTGTGATCCTTTCCCTGTTAGTCAGTACTAGATCTAGGATAGCCCTGTCTCTTGTGGGTTGCTGTACCAGTTGTTGTAGGCCCTTCCCCTGCAGGGAATCCACCATGTGTCTAGTTCTGGCAGCTGTTCCTGCTGGTATTAACCAATCTGTAGTTGGCATGTTGAAGTCTCCCATTATCAGAACCTCCCCTTTAGATGTCATGTTTTGTATATCTTCTAACAGTAATGTGTCTATGCCCTGCCCTAGGTCTGGGGGCCTGTGGACAACCCCAGTTCTTGTGGCTGTCCCATTTCCTGTTTCCAGGGTGACCCAAAGTTCTTCTGGCTCCTTATGTGTATTCTGAATTTCTGTAGCTTTGATATTTTCATTGACATACAGGACCACTCCACCTCCCCCCCTTTTGCACCTCTGTCTCTTCTGAACAGTACATAGCCAGGTACTGAAGTCTTCCAAGTGTGGTTACTGGTAAACCACGTCTTGCTAATTGCTACTATGTCCAGTTTAGCCTCTGTCATTATTGCCTGCAGGTCTGGGATCTTGTTTACCAAACTGCAATCTTTGTAAGGAAGAGGGGCACTCCTTCACAGAGTGCCCCTGGGCATCTCATAATATGGAAAACACAGACTATGGAATCCAAGACTTTTATATCTTTAAAGCTGCCAGGACAGCAGCTGATTTTGCTGGGTACAGGGCTCCGCCAAGGCCTCCAGTGAATTCACGTCTTGACCACCCCCCCCCAGAAATACTGAACCTCTACCTCCCAAACCAGAACTTGTTTCTATATCATCACAAGCTGTAGGGCATGTTCCAGATTCTGGTTCAAATACTATGGCTCCCCCCAACCCGATTCCAGTTACAGTTCTCCCAGAATTTCAGATGATTTCAAAAAAAGGGAAAGGTCCAAACACAACCTCAAGGCCAGAGCCCCCCTCAGAGCCGATTCTGTTACTGAACAAGTTTACAGCTTTACAGTGGGATCAGTCAGAGAAAGATCTTGATCCTGACAACGTGTCTTTAACATCCTCACAAATGGATGTAACCTCTGACAAAGAACTGCCAAATGTAATCAGTAAGGAAAAAAAAAAGAAAAGAAATAGAATGGGGACAAGAGCAAACCTAAGGAAAAGTACCCAGAAACAAAACACCTAAATGTCTGACTACAGGCACTAGTTATTATGAGCTCTCTTTGGCAAGCTTAAACACCGATAGCATCCTGTCTGAAAGGAAAAAACTTGCTACATTTTCCTTATTTACTGACTATAAATTTGACATCATATTTCTTCAAGACACCAGGCTGCATTTGGTGGAAGAAATACAAGTTGCCTCTGAGGCATGGATTTGGGGCCCTAGTTATTGGTCCATGGGAGATGATGCCTGTTGTGGAGTGGGAATCTGTTTTACAGATCCCTCAATAAAAGTGACACATATGGTGGACATTTGTCCAGGGAGAGCATTATTATTGGACATTTGTATTAGTCTGTGGGCTTCTGCTTACTTAATATATATTCTCCTCAATTAAAAACTGAACCAAATGATTTGTTAAAGTTAATACTACCGTACTTATACACTGCAAAAAATATACCCTTTGCTGGTGATTTTAATATTAATAGACTAGAAGCAGACAGGGGATTGAAAACCTCAATTATTTATTGTGATGCCTGTTTTCTGAATCCGTTGATATCTCAGATAGGTTTGAGGGATGTGTTTGTAGAGACTGATCAGAAGGCCCCACACACATATTTCTGGGGTGATTTATCAACCAGAATTGATTACTGGTTAATTACCCCATACTATCTTTTAGGAATACTAAAGTCAGCCCTGTGGCCACCTCAGATCATGGGTTACTCAGTTTAACCATATCTACTTTTAAAGATACATCTAAAGGACCAGGATATTGGAAGCTGAATCTATTATTATTAAAAAAAAAACATTATTGGCTCAGTGCTTTCAGCATGTGCTTTCAGCTTTTATAGGAGGCAGTATAGTGCAGTGGTTTAAAGCTGTGAGCTACAAATGTGGTAATATGCAGCAGACCAAACCTGGGTTTGAATCCCACAGCTTCCATTTGCAGACTGTGTGACCCTGAGCAAATCACTTAATGTCCCTGCTCTCCCAGGTTGCACCTGTAAAACAGCTTTCAGCTTAGTGTGCTAGTCCTGGTTAAACAACTAAAAAAAAAAAAATGTGCTTGTAGTCAGTAAATCCATATTTTTTCTTAATGATTCAGCAAATGGGAGGACAGTAAAAAGGATATACGGTAGTATTTCCAGACTATGGGTAAACTAAATGAAAAAATTAATAAAGACAGGTACTTTGAGCTACGAGCTCACTTATATTATTTACAGTAAGTGAATAACAAAGGAGACAATGAGGTGCTAGAACAAGTTACAGTTATACAGGAAAAAAATCAGCCTTGATGTTTTAGCACTCGACTTCTAAAAACTCTGGGTCTCAGCTGAAAATCTGGGCTAAATTGCTAGACTGCTTGCTATTTTTTTTGTCAAAGTCAAAATTAATTGTGTATACCAGCCTAATGTTTTAGCAATCTTGACTTGATTCAAACTGTTCAGCTGGGCTCTGTGACCATAGACGTCACCCCTCCCCCACCTCCCACCTTAATTAAATAGGCCTTAGCTCCGCCCACTTCTGCCTAGTGGCCCTCCCTTTCATTTTCTATTGGATACTCTCTCTGCTGTACTTCCTTTCTTTACAGCCCACTATCCCTCCTCCCTGTTTCTCTGCCCCCTCTACCAATCAACTCCATCCCATCACTGCCCCTTCCTCCTTTCTGTGCCTGACACACTCCTCATATCTCCTACTGCACCCATTACATCCCCCCTGCCCTGTTTCACCTCCAATCCTGACTGGTTAGCTCCCCCCTCCCTCAGGCCTTTCTCGCCCTCTACTACCCTCATCTGTCTATCCACTATGGCCCTCCCATCTCTGCCCCTCTGTCTGGTTATTGTCTCCTCCCTGTTTCCCATGGCATTCCTGCCTGGAGCCTGCCATCCCAATCTCCCACTGTGCTTCCAGCTGGACAACATCTACCGGCACACAGGGACCATACCCACTGGCTATGCCTTCCATATCTAAACTCCACCAGGACAGGCTTGCACCAGTCCTGGAAACAAGATGGGGTGATTTACTTTTGCTTGTTAACACTCTCACTTCTGGCCTACATCACCACTTACTGGGATTATTGGTTACAAAGTAGCTTTCTCTCCAATATGAAATGGTCGAATAAAATCTCCCTCAAACAGCTACGCTGGTGCACCCTGAAACTCTTGCTTCTACTACTACTTCTGTCTGGCAATATTCACCCTAACCCTGGCCACACATTCCCAAGCTCCAACCTCCGGCAGAGTCACTCTGGGGACTCACCTTTGCAACAATTAACATTTGTAGCCTTCTACCCAAACTTGATGCCCTGCAATTATTTGCACACCAACACAACCCTGATGTTCATGTGATTGTCGAAACCTGGCTCACTCCAAAAATATCCAACAGCACAATTACCCTACCAGGATATAACGTATTCAGAATTGACAGGACCACTAAAAAAGGCGGTGAATGTACTGTTCACCTCAAAGACTCTCTCCTGGGTCACCGTGTTCAACCCCCCGCCTCAGTCTCTACTGCCCAGATACTACCCATCAGAATTCTACTCAGGGCTCACAACAAGGCACTGACTATTGCTGCTGTCTACATCCCTCCCAAGGATCAAGGTAAAGGTCTGTACTCTGTCCTTGACCTTGTCCGTTCCCAACCACCAGGCACTGAGATAATCCTAATGGGTGATTTTAACATAAATTGGCTTGGATTAGATATGGGTGGCTACAAGAATGCCATCTCAGCTGCCAACCTCACCCAGCTGGTCGTCTTCCCCAATAGACTCAACTATAAGATTGGGACAAGTCCCCTCCTAGACTGGATACTGACCAGCCACCCATCCTGCATCTCAAAAGTCTCTGTTCTCCCAGATACACTAAGTGACCACTCCCCAGTTGCCTCTGAATGGTCTAACAAATTCAGCCCACCACCACCCAAACTAATAAACAGCAGAATCCTTCCACGTGGTCAATTAAAGCACCTCAAATCACACCTTAGACAACAAGACTGGTCACATATCTTCCATGCATCTGATGTCAACTCTGCACTTGACTTCTTCATCAACTCCTTCAAGGCTGCCTGTGACGTTTACGCCCCCTTCAAAAAGAGGAAAGTAAAATGCCTTTGCAATCCATGGCTCACTGCTGATCTCCTTTCACTGCTGAAACCTAGTGACCACCTCTGGTTTCAGGCTCAGGCCACCGGTAGGCAAGCAGATATACAAAACTAGAAGCGTGCCTGAAATGACTGCACCAAAGAAATACGCCTGAAGAAAAGTAACTATTACAAAGATGCCCTCACAAACACCTGGGGTAAGAAGGAAGTCCTCTGGAATAATCTTAAGGAAGTTACAGGGAAACTGCCCAAATCATCACCTTCAATGTTGTACATGGATGGGACTATAACTCTTGACCCTTCCATTATAGCTAGCATGTTCAATAATGTATTCACTGACCTCAGCAGTGTTCTTCCTCCAGACTTCTTTGATGAAGACCTCCCTCCTGCACCCTCCTCCATCCCTGCCTCCTTTTTCAAATCGCCCCCTTTTTACTTCAGAGCAGGCAGGACACATGAAGTCCATAGATACATCTGTAAAGCAATTGCTGGATCTAGAATAAGTGGTGACTCACTTGACCTCAAACTGCTGACCCTTACTCTTGATGAAGTGCTATCTCCTCTAACATAGATTTTCAACCTTCTCTCTCTCACCCTTGGCCAGTTCCCTGACAGATGGAAATCTGCCACCATGACACCAGTCCACAAGAGTGGGGACAAGGCCCTTCATAGAAATTATAGATCTCTCAGCCCCTGATCGGGGAAACATCTGAGCAACCAGGGCTACCTGGACCAGCCGTCCACACCACCTCTGCTTATCGCCAAGGAACCCTCCTCTTGCTGATCTCTCAGCCCCTGATCGGGGAAACATCTGAGCAGCCAGGGCTACCTGGGCCAGCCATCCACACCACCACTGCTCACCGCTAAGGAACCCTCCTCTTGCTGGTAAGCTCCCAGGCTGAACTGGGAAGTGATGAAAGGCTCCCATTGGCCGCTGTCTGTTGCTTCCATCTCCTGTTGGACTGTTGTGCTCTGCACGGCCACTGATAGGCCCTGCAATCTTGACTGATTCAAACTGTTTTGCTGGGCTTTGCACCCATAGACTTCAGTGAGTTTTGGAAGAAAATTTTTGTTAAATTGCTATACAGCTGGCTTATTTTTCTGTTAAAGTCTCAATTAATGTGTAGACCAGTCTTGATGTTCTTAGCACTCGACTTCTAAAATCTCCGGGTCTCAGCCGATAATCTAGGCTAAATTACTAGGCCACTTGCTATTTTTTTTGTCAAAGTCGAAATTAATTGTGTAGACCTGCCTAAATGTTTTAGCATTGAACTGTAAAGTGCAGTTGGAAACTGCTGTAATTTAGAGCTATGAAGTAATTCCTGCCCCTCTGCATTCACTCTTTCTCTCTCTCCACCCTCCCCTCTGCTGCTAAACCCTGCATCTCTCTTCTCCTCCCCTTGTAAATTTCATATTCTACTAAATCTCCCCTCTGTCCTCCCTCTGGTGCCAGTTCAAGCTTATTTCTATTGTCTGTGGCAGCCTCCGCCCCACCCTTCTGACAAATTCCCCTCTCTCTCTCTCCACTGCACACGCCCCTGATTTACTCTCCAGTGTCAACCTTTGTTATTACTGTGACTCACAATCTGTTGCTCTGTTCCTTTCCTCAGATCTCTCAGCCCCTGATCGGGGAAACATCTGAGCGGCTGGGGCTACCTGGGCCAACCGTCCACACCACCACTGCTCACCGCCAAGGAACCCTCTTCTTGCTGGTAAGCTCCCAGGCCGAACTGGGAAGTGCTGAAAGGCTCCCATTGGCCGCTGCCTGTTGCTTCCATCTCCTTTTGGACTGTTGTGCTCCACGCAGCCACTGATTGGCCCTGCAATCTTGACTGATTCAAACTGTTTTGCTGGGCTCTACGCCCATAGACTTCAGTGGATTTCGGAAGAAAATTTTCACCCAACCCCTCCCCCACCTTCCACCTTAATTAAATAGGCCTTAGCTCCACCCACTTCTGCCTAGGGAACTGCCCTTTCATTTCCTATTGGATACTCTCTCTCCTGTATCTCCTCTCTTTACTGCCCACTCTCCCTCCTCCCTGCTTCTCCTCCCCCTCTGCTAATCAGCTCAGTCCCCTCACTGCCCCTGTCTCCTTTCTGTGCTTGACACCCTCCTTATATCTCCTAGTGCCAGTCACTCCATCACTCTGTGACTGGCCAACCCCCCCTTTGGCATTCTGTAGCTCCCCTGCACCCTTTCACTCCCGAACTCTATTCTAGAGCTGTTACCTCCTGTCTCCCTGTCTTGTTATACTCTTTAATGCCCCCCACTACCTCTCTGCTACATCCTCCTCTTTTGTTATTGCCCTTGTCTTCTCACTGCCCCACCCTCTGCCCGTTCTCTCTCAGCCACCTGCTTACCTAGTTCCCTCTGCCCCCTGAGCCTCCACCTCATTGCCTACCTCCTGCCACTTTCACTAGCTGCCTCCCACCTACCCAGCACCCTGTGCCTGCTCTCTCCCATTCACCTTGAATCATGTGTGACACCGGTACTCTGTACCCCTTTCTCCTCACCTTATTTGCCCTCTTCCTGCTTCTACATCCCCCTTGCTCATGTTTCCCCCCTGTCTCGGACAATCTACCAACTCACGCTCTCTCACCTCCTCCATGGTACCCTCCCTCTCGATCTCATATTCCCACCTTGGGTATCTCCAATCACTATGAAATGGCCCTCTCCCCCAAATGGCCGTTGGGTACTTCCCCTGTCCACTGCTACTACTGCCACGCTTTACCCACAGCTCCACCCGTTTACTTGCCTTGGTGAATCTCAGAGTTCTCTGGCCCAAAAAAATAGGTGCCAGTCATGGGTATATCACACCAGTACTTAAAGCGTATACTTCTTCTCCTGCTATTGTCCGAAACATTCATCCCAATCCCGGACCAGCCCTACAATAAGAACAACTCAGACCAATCAACCAGGATCCCTCTCAATAATCTCACTTAACATATGCAGTCTTCTTCACAAAATTGATGCCTTCAGACTTTTGCCTGCCAGCAACCCAGACATACTAGCAGTCGTGAAACCTGGCTCTCACCTTCGGTTCCTACCATGCTATCACCCTCCTGGGTATAATGTCTACCGGCATGTCAGACATCAAAGAGGGTGGTGGCTGCACCTGTACCTTAAGGACATGATCCAGGCACCTCATCAATTTAACTCCCAAACCACCACTGCACAGATTCTTCTGTCAAGATCCTTCTTGGTACACACAGTAAAGCCATCACAGTTGTCACAGTCTACATTCCACCGAGAGAGCAAGGTAATGGGCTTAACACAGTCCTAGAGTTTACCAAATGTCTCTCACCTAATTCAGAAACCATCCTCCTCAATTACTTTAATATTAACTGGCCTGCTGCAGAGACAGGGGCATACAGAGACTTGATAGTGGCAGCAAACCTTACTCAGATGGTTAGCTACCCAACCAGGAAAAACTATAAAATGGGTACCAGCACCCTTCTGGATTGGATCATAACAAGCCATCCCACCAGGATCACAAACACCACTGTCCTCCCTGACACACTAAGTGACCACTCCCCTGTCATCTGCTACTGGTCCAATAAATTCATCAAGCCCCCCCCCCCCAAAACCATTACTAGCCGGGTTCTACCTAGAGGCAAGCTACCTCATCTCAAAACCTTCCTTCGTCAACAGGATTGGTCCCCAATTCTGACTGCAACCAATGTGAACACCGCACTGGAACACTTCATCAGGCTCTTCAACCATGCATGCAACATATTTTCACCCTTCAAGAAGTGCAAGGCCAAATCCCTATGTAACCCCTGGCTCACAGAAGACCTACTTAGATGACTAAAAGCTCAAGACCACCTTTGGAAGATTGCCAGAAACACCGGGAGACAAGTTGATATTGCTAACTATAAACGTACACAAAATGACTGCACCAAATATATTCGGGATACAAAGACCACCTATTTCCATAATGCTCTCACTAACTCATGGGGCAATGGTAGGGACTTCTGGAATAACATTAAAGAAGTCACCAGGAAGCAATCTAAATCACCCCCCGTCAGTACTCAGCATAAATAGTGAAACTACACTTGACCAGAAACTCATTGTTGATACATTCAATTACACCTTCATGGACCTCAGTGCTGTACTCCCACAGGGTTTTTTCGATGAGGTGGTTCCCCTTGCCCCCCCAGCCACCTCCAGTCATCCTCCCATCTACTTTAAAGCAGTAAAAATGCATCAAGTCGGCAGCTACGTTACCAAAGCCATTTGCAACTCCAGAGCCAGCAGTGACTCCCTCGACCTCAACCTGCTATCACTCACACTTGAAGAAGTACTCTGACCACTGGTCAGGATTTTCAACCTCTCCCTCAGCCTCAGTCAGTTCCCTGACTTAAGGAAATCTGCCACGGTAACCCCAATTCATAAAAGTGGTGACAAAATAGCTACTGAGAATTACCGTCCAATTTCCATCCTACCTCCACTCTCCAAGGCCCTAGAACAGATTGTGTCAGACCAGCTCACTGACTTCCTAGACAATCACAACATCCTGTGCAAGGAGCAATATGGCTTTAGAAAAGGTCATAGCACCTTCACGGTGCTACTTGAATTCACTGGTGCAATCCATCACTCACTTGATAACAGTCATCTTACTGGGTCCACCTTCATCGACTTAACTAAAGCCTTTGATACCATCAACCACAATCTCCTACTTGCCCAGCTTCAATTAGCAGGGCTCTCACCTAACTCAGTGAACTGATTCAAAAGCTACTTAGACAACCCCTCCCAAAGAGTGAGAATTGCTGGCACACTCTCAGACCAAAGACCAGCTTCCAAAACAAACACAAACAATATCAGCTCTCCATTAAAACCAAGCAAGGAATCACCCTCGAACAAGTTCATACCTTCAAATACCTCGGCCTCACCCTCGACTGTAATCTCTCCTATGTCCCACACATCAATAACGTGGCAAAAGTAGCCAACACCAGGATGGGCCTACTATTCCGACATAGGAAACATCTAACCCCAGAAGCTCTGTCCGTAGCTGTCCAGAGCTCCATCATCAGCATAATTGACTATGGTCTCATTATCTACGGATCTGCCACAACCTCATCTCTCAGGTGTGTTTCGACTTCCCTCAATCAAGCCTGCCAACTGGTTACTGGTTCCCACCATCTCACCCACACCTGTGACCTCTACTCCAAAACAGGCTGGCTGCAAATGAACAACCGAATCAAATACCAAACCTGCATCACTGCTAAGAAAATCATGATGGGAAAGGCACCACCAGGAGTCAGCACCCTCCTCAAACCCAAAATCACCAACCGCAACACCAGGAGCTCTAAGCCCCAAATCCTTCAAATCTCCCGCTGCCGCACGTCCCAAGGCCAAAGGTAGTTTGCATACAGGGCTCCAAGTTGGCTGAATGAGCTCTCTAGTGACACCTCATCCACAGCAATGCTTGCAGCATTCAAAAAAAAGCTCCGCAACTCCATAACTGGCACCTCCACCTGTGCTTGCACCCCATAACACCTTCATTCCCTAAGCTGCTTCTGACCTTATAAATGTCAGTTTCTGCCCTCTCTTCTTGCACTTACCTGTCCAATGCAACTTCTAATGCACTTGCCCTGTGTCTATCCTGACAAGGCCCCTTGGTTGCCTCACCCTGACCCTCTACACCTATGCCTTCCCCTACCCTCAGCCCTCTCCCCTTCTTGCCCTCTTCCTCCTATTACTTCTTGAGTTACTCATCACTCAGTCTAATTTTGTCAAGCAAAGTTACTGTCTAAAACCATGTACCTGTAACTGTTTTATGTTTTAGTGTTTGTTACCCTGTAACCACCATGATGTGGAACCTTTGTAAAAGAGCCTTGGCTCAAAGGTTCTTTGTAATCCTAGACACAAATAAATAAAAAAAATAAATTAAAATAGGCCTATAGTCAAACTACCCCCCAAGCCAATTGAACGTCTGGTCTCTGACCAGCTAATGGAATATCTGGACAAGTACAACATCCTTTGTAAACAACAGCACTGCTTCAGAAAAGGCCACAGCACCACATCTGCCCTCCTTGAATTCATAAGAGCAATTCACAACTCCCTGGACAATAATTACCTCACTAGTTCAGTCTTCATAGACCTGACCAAGGCTTGTGACACCATTCATCATCAAATACGCCTCACATAATTGCTAAAAGCTGTGCTCTCCCCTGAGTCTACAACTTGGTTTAAGAGCTACCTGGAAAACTGTTCCCAAAGAGTGAAAATTGCTCATGTCCTCTCAGATGCTAGACCCGTACACTCAGAAGTCCCCCAGGGATCCATTCTCAGGCCACTCCTCTTCAGCCTGTTTTTGAACAATCTTCCACAGTCCTGTAAGGAACAAATCCTACTCTATGCTGATGATGCTGTCATTCACACCACCCAACAGGACCCCCACCTGCTCCAAAACAAGCGTCAGAAGGGTTTCACCTCTACTGAAACATGGTTTTGTAGTCAAAAGCTGGTTTTCAACTATAAGAAAGTCAAGTCAATGCTTTTCTATGGCCTCCACAACAAACATAGTCTTCACGCCCTTAATATTAAAAACTGCCTCGGTGCTGTCCTTGAACAGGTTCACTCCTTCAAATATCTGGGAATCACCACAGACAGCAGCCTGTCCTATGGCATCCACATAGATAGCATCGCCAAAGCTGCAAACACATGCATTGGTCTCCTGTACAGGTACAGGCAATGCCTTACCTCAGATGCCTTAATGATAGCAGTACAGAGTGCGGCGATCTTTCTAATTGACTATGGTCTGATTATTTGTGGCTCTGCAACAGACATAGCCCTCAAGCACTTATCCTTGGCCATGAACAAAGCCTGCCGACTCATCACAGGATCCCACCGTCTCACCCATACTTGTGACTTCTATGCCTAAACAGGGTGGCTCCAGTTATCAAACCATATCAAGTACCAAACTTGTCTAATGGCTAAAAAAATTATGCTACATCTTGCTCCCCCCAGAGTCCAAACTCTTCTCCATACAGAACACAACCCCCGCCTCACCAGGGCTTCAGAAAATCAAATGCTGCACATTCCTCAGTGCCACACCACACAGGGCCAAAGATCCTTTGCGTACCAAGCTCCTAGCTGGATTAATGAACTCAACAAAGACATCTCCTCTCTGCATAAGCTAGGCCCATTCAAAGCCAACCTTTGCCTCCACCTAGCTGCCTCTAGCTCCTGTGACTGTTCCTCATAATCTGATCTCCCTCCTAGCACTTCTACTCCTACCTCATCTCTCCCTCATCCTATAGTCTACCCTCCCTCTTGTTTTCCCCCTACCCCCAAGCACTTTTTGAGGCCTGACAAATGCCCATGGCTGCACTGCACTTTTTGTGTCCATTTCAAGCCTCAGCTACATTTGGCTACCCAGTCCCCTGGTACCAACTTTCCCTAAATGTAATGTATTTCAGCTGCTTAAAAATGTCTGTCACCACTTCTGCATTGTTACTCAGCTCTATGCAATGTTTGTATTGTACCTCAACTGACGTGGAACCTTTGTAAAAGAGCCTTGGCTCAAAGGTACTTGTAATCCTAGACCCTAAATAAATAAATAAAACAATTTTATTTAGCCCCATCAATCAATGAAGCACTGCCCATTTTCAATTCTACCATTACCAGCATTATCGATATTCATGTACCTGTCATAACTTGCAGAGTGAAAAAAAGCATCTTGCCCTTGGTTCAATACAGAAATCAAATCCATGATAAACAAAAAAGACAAATTATGGGCCACTGCCAGACACATAAAATCTCCTGAAGATTGGACAGCTTTTAAGATCTGCTGTAACCCATGTAAAAAACCAGTGAGATCCACAAAAGAAAACTTCTACCTAAATACCTTGGAATCAATCAACAGGAATCCATCTAAGATCTGGTGTACCTTTAAATTAATAGAAGGGAGTAAAGCCCCAATATCCCTTCCTACCACTATCTCCCATTGGGGCACCTTAATTTCAGACAAATCCACCATTCTCAGCACACTCGATGAGCATTTCACCACAGCGGGCCTCACCTTTGACTCCTCCCAACTAACCACCATCAGACCCTTTATTCCCCACTTGGCCGCTCCATCTAAGCCTTTATGTCATGCATCCTTCTCCTTCTCGGCCTTTACCTTCAAGCAGGTTGAAGAGCAACTACTTAAGCTTGGTGACAAAATGAGTGGGGGTGCTGATAATATAGACCCCTTCTTTTTGAAACTGGGTCATTATTTCCTTACTACACCGATCACTCATTTTTTCAATCTTTCACTATCCAAATGCATTGTACCCCAAGAATGGAAAGTGGCATATCTTATACCCCTTTTTAAGTCTGGTGACCCCAGCGATGTTAACAACTATAGGCCATTTTCAATATTGTCAGCTCTATCAAAAATCCTTGAGAAACTGGTCAGCACCCTAGTTAAGTTATTTCTTGAACCTAATCAGTTGTTAAGCCCTCTCCAATTGGGTTTCAGATCACACCATAGCAGTCTCAGCTCTGTCAAAAGTCACGAGTGACTGGTTTGATGCCATGGATAGAAAACATTTCACCAGAACAGTATTTTTGGACCTTAGTAAGGCCTTTGATACCATCGATCACCCTTTGTTGCTTGACAGCCTCAAATGTTTTGGCACATCCCACTCAGTGGTAGCCTGGCTTGCCAGCTATCTGGGCAAAAGACAACAACAAATTAATATTAATAGAACCTTTTTTTCACTACTTCCTCTCTTTAGAGGGGTCCCTCAGGGATCAAATTTGGGTCCATTGCTGTTCCTGGTTTATGTTAATAACATTGGCGCAGGCATTACTGATTCCGATATCCATTTATTTGCGGATGATACAGTCCTTTATACATCAAAGACAACTCTCAGCCAGGTCTGTACTTCACTCCAGGTTGACTTTAACAAACTCTAGAATAACTTAGTTCTAACAAAGCTGCTTCTTAATGCCAATAAAACAAAGATTATGTTATTCTATCCACTCAGAGCCCATTCAGGCTGCCCTTATCAAATCCCAATATGTCTATAACCACTCTCCTAGGGGATATGCTTGAGGTGATAAAAAACTTCAAGTACCTTGGATTTATACTCGATTCCTACATGTCATTCTGCTCACACATTGATGCCCTCACCAAAAAAATAAAACAAAGGCTAGGTTTCTTCTTCAGAAACAAATCCTTATTCTCCAGGGATTCTAGGGCTAGGCTTGTACAGGCTACCTTCATGCCCCTTCTTGATTATGTTGACATTCTCTGTAATAACAGTGCAACCATTTATCTCTCCAAATTGGACACTCTCTTCCACCAGGCCATTCACTTTATAACCAGCGCCCCAGCGAGAACTCACCACGGTACCTTGTATGAGGCCGTAGGTTGGTCTTCTTTAACTACCAGGAGACTCATCCACACCTACTCCAGGATTTACAAAGCACTGTTAAACAAGCTGCCCCCTTATAACTCATTAGTCCTTATTCACTCAAGTAGTGCATACACATTAGGACATGTTTGTATATTTCTTTGAAGGTGCCCAAATGTTGAATCCACTTTGGTATGGTGTCAATTAGCTATTCCCTTCCTACCATATGGAATAAGCTACAAACCTCCTTAAAACTGTGCACTCTAATTCCTTTAAGAGCATTCAACAGACTGATCAGAAATTATGCCACTGAAACCTGCCAGTGCATTTAGCTTCCCTATCGACTGTTACCCTGCTTATGTTCTATAGATCTACTAGTATTTATTCTTCTGTGCTTCCTTCCCTTGTCTTACCTAGTGTTGTGTTATCCCCCCATGTTTTGTATTTTTGTACTATTAGACTATGTTATTTAGTCCCACCTGTTAGACTGTTTTACTCAGTGCCCTGTATCAATATGTATATTACTTGTATTTTGTGGTTTATGTAATTTAGTGCTGTCTTATATTTTCTTCTGTACCATTTATGTATCATTGTTGTATATTGCTTTATTGTAAATTGTGAAACTGAGCATTTGAGAATGTTGTAAAAGGGACCTCCTTGAAAATGAGTTCACGCAACAGAATTTACCCCTTCACAATAAACTGAACTGAATAAGTTTATGAATTAATACTAATGAAATTGTGTTTATGGCATTGTATGCTGCTATTTTGAACAGGTATCAATACTGCCAGACATAGTTAGTTAGGCTCATAAGTGATATATTTGTAAATTGATATTATTGTTGTTCACTACACTGTCACTTTAGGATTTGAAGCATAAAAGGAAGCACTATAGTTGTTTGACTCTACCTCCTGATGAAGCAGCATGCTTGAGATGTGAAGTGTCGAGGGTTTGTCCTCACCTGGGATCTCTTGCAATAAAGTTTTGGGCATGCTTGATTTTGGGATTTCTTTCCTTCTTAATGAGCAACAACGAGTGCAGCCTGTGTTGTGTTCATGACCCACACAGAGCCTGCAAATCAGCCAGTAACTCAGCCTTCTACCCGGTCAGATGTGGTGCCCGCCAGTGATTGGAGCCCAGCCAGGGCTCTGAGAGAAACAAGGTGGACTATTGGACCCAATGGTAAGAGCTGGATCCCAGATCTTACATCAGTCCATGCATACAAAATTGATAATAAACTGCCTGTGAATTCTGTTTCCCAGGTTAATGTGCCTCATAGTGCTTCTCCCTTTGGTTTGGCTAATCCGCATATGGCTACAACCCCTGGGGAGCAGTCTGCATTGGATGCTGATACAAGATGGCTCAAGGACTGCACCAAAAGTCACATGAGGAAAGACTAGAGGACATCAATATGTATTCCTTGGAGGAGAGGAGAGAGAGAGGGGGGATGTGATAGAGACAATCAAGTACCTCAGGGGTATAAACAAGGTACAGGAGGGTAGCATCTTCCAGAAAAGAAGGTGTACAAGAAAAAGGGGGCATGACATGAGGCTAGAGTGGGGTAGGCTCAGGTGCAATGCGGGGAAATACTTTTTCACAGAATGAGTAGTGGATGCTTGGAACAGCCTCCGTGCAGAGGAGGTGGGGCAAAAATGGTAGGGGAATTCAAGAATGCATTGGATAGACAAAAGTGTACTTTCGCAATAGGGAAGAGATGATAAGCCGCAGATCATTAGGTAGGGAAAAAGAGCAGACTAGGCAGCCCACACAGTCCTTATCTGCTGTCACCTTTTATGTTTCTATATTAAGATGTTTGTTACCTGCTGAAGAAGCTGGGGTTGCTGTCTCATATGCCTCTTCAGTTTTTAATAATGGTGAGCCTCTTCATACTGGGACTACATCTCTTGGGACTGGTGCTACCTTCTCAGTTGTACCACTTCGCCAAGTTCCACAGAATCCTACTGATCCAACTACCTCAGAGCAGAGTTCAGAACCTCACTTCAGGCTTTCAGACCTGTTTGTGATGCAATCAGCCCCTGCCCCCTATAGTATCACAGTCAGAATCAAGTAAAGGGGCAGTAATGATGTACCCCGATCGCTCCATTATTGTGGAAAAGCTTATTATGGAGTTTATGGGTTTTATGCCTTCAGATATCTATGCACTAATCTATATCTCTGGAGATACCCTCTATGACATTAGCTTCTGACCACCTTCTATTTTAGATAGGTTCTGGACTAAATACAATTATTTGAAATATTCTGAAATATGGCTTCTTTTTTTGACTATTCCCCTTACTGAGCCCACCACCCACACAGTCACCATAATGTTTCATAATGAAGGCATGGACATCCACTATATCACATATTTGCTCAAGCAGAGATGTGAGGTGCTTGGGTAATCTGACCCCATCATGGATAAGTATAATATTTTTACTGGTGGAGAGAAGTACAAAGTACAACTGAAATGACAGACTCTGGAATTTCCCATTTACCCCATAGTTGTTTCACTGGTTGCAACAGAGGGGTTTGCTTTTACCCAGGGCAGGTGAAAACTTGTTTTAAATGTGGATCCTTATCTCACCTCAGAAACCTTTGTGATCAGTGCTTCTACAATTTTTGTTTAGAAGATGGCAATATTGGTACACAATGTCCAAACAAGGTTAAATGTAAGCTTTGTCAGTTTGAAGGACCTTTTTTTTGTGCCTCTTCCTAGGCTACCCACAATAGGACTGACAGACATCAGCAACAGGATATCTTGGATAGTGCTTGGAAAGCTAAATCTTCTTCCACTACAGACGTTTTGCTTCCGTAACCTCCTGCTGAGTTGAATAACACATTAGTCACACTTGGGGACTCTGGGATGGACACTTCCACACCCACTACTTCCGTGGATCCTGCTAGTGATACTTACCAATTGTATGTGGCTTGCGGTACTAGCCCTTCTGAACAAGCTCTCCCACAGCTCGCACAGGGTTCCACTTCTGAGGCTACTTCAATCCCCCTTCCCAGACCTTCAATGACTCCCCCTGAGCCTTTCAAGGAGGTGATTTGCAGATGTTCCTCATGGAATAAAGTCTCACAAGCTTCCCAAATAGATAGTTCTGCTGGTTCCATACCAACAAGGAATAGATATGGCCCACTTCCAAAAGCCATAACTTGTGGGGGATTCAGATAAAGACATTGACTCTGAAGCATCCTCCACAGTGTAGTCTAGAAAACTCATCTCCTCAGATACTGAAGATAATGAACACGTCCCTCTTGCACACAGTGACAAAGTGAATTCTAAAAGGAAACTTACCTAGCCACCTTGAGTATTATTTCTTGGTCTTTAATGTGTGTCATATCTAACCTTTTGCTCTAGAATCCAGGTTGTCACCTTAAATATCAATAGCATAAAAACGTTTGTCCGTAGACAGGTCACTTTTTAGATTTTGCAAGACCATGCTGCAGATGTCTTTTTTTTTACAGGATACAAGACTGAGAACCCTGTTGGACATACAGTAGCTGCTGCACAATGACTGTGACAGGCAGGTGTATCCTACCTTTCTATTGGAACCGACACTTGTATTGGGGTGGCAATTCTGTTTAACAGAGTCCAACCTGAAGTATTAAGAGTCCTTTATCTCCAACCCAGTAGAGCTATGCTCATTGATTGCATAGCAGATGTTGTCTCCTATTGGCTGATTGTTGTCTACACCCCACAAACAAAATGTGATAGAATCTCTATTTTTTCAGTTGATTCACCCTTTTTTATACACCACTAAGATTGCAATTTTTGGTGGGGATTTTAATTGCTCATTACAACTTCAAGACATGGGAGCAAAAAACCATAAATTGTTTTGTGATTCAGTCTATGTACATAAAATTTGCAAGGATGCACAGCTGGTTGATGCATAGTTCTCCCAACATCCCACTGGAGGATATACATATTTCAGGGCAAATTTTGCCACTCAAATTGATTATTGTTTCATTTTTTGTTACTGTTTTATTATGAGTAATAGAACAGTTCCTGTTGAAAGTACAGATCATTTTCTCCTTGGCTGTACTGTTACAGTGGCCTCAGAACACAGATTGGGAAAACCAAGCTGCAGACTGATTAATACCATTCTTTCTGAATTGAATTTTCAAACTGCCTTTCAGGAATTATTATCGGCCTGATAATATGATAGAAACTTTCAAGTACCTCAAGGGAATCAACAAAGTCCAAGAGGGTAGCATCTTTCAAAAAAAGAGGTGTGCAAGAACAAGAGGGCACAATTTGAAGATAGAGGGGGGGCGGCTCAGAGGTAATTTAAGGAAGTATTTTTTCACAGAGAGGGTTGTGGATGCATGGAATGGCCTTCCGGAGGAGGTTGTGGAGTCAAAATCAGTGGTGGAATTCAAGCATGCATGGGATAGTCATAAGGCAATTCTGGGGGGTGGGGGTAGGAAGAAGTAGGCTGCTGGTTAACTAGGATCTGCAGCTTATCCAGTAGGTAGGGAAATGGGCAGACTGGGTGGGCCAAGCGGTCCTTATCTGCCGTCAAATTCTATGTTTCTATGTTTCTATACTAGTTCTTTGTTTATATAAGGATACAACTCTTTGGTGGGAAGCTGCTAAGAAGGAGATTGTTTTTTTCATTAGACAAAATTCTAATGTTGTTTATTTACATGGCTATACGAAATGTTTAGAATTAAGATATCAATTATTCAAATTGATTTCCATCCAGGAACACAGGGGCAGTTCCTTCCATGCTCAGATATAAATACTTAAAGATAGGGTAAAAGCTATTCAACATGATAGGGCTAAGACACTTTATTTTTAGCAGTACTTTGGTACCTGATGTCAGCATCTGGCTGGGGATGTATTTTAGAGTTGTGCCTCCATAATCCAGAAAAGAAGGGTGCATTGCATTCCTTATTAGATCAAATTGGTACTGTTCAAACATCCAAACAAGGACTGTTATGGGTTGTTCAACACTTTTTATTAGCTACTGTGGGATCATGTTTTCTCATTGATGACAGGACTGCTCTTTGGACTTATGTCAAATATCTGTTGTGGACAATGCTTTACTCATGCAACCTATCAGTACAGCAGAAGTCAGCTCAGCTATTTCTTCTCTGAGGAAAAATTCTTCTCCATGTACTGATGGTCTGATGTTGGCTCTTTATAAGAACATTTCCACTTTATTGGCCCCAGTCTTAGCCTTTGTCTTTAATTACTTTTTGAGATGACTTACTATCTCAGGCTCTATTAATGAAACCATACAGATATTTTTATTTAAAAAGGGGAACTAGGCAGAGCTGAAAAATTGGAGACCAATTTGTCTAATAAACGCCGATGCTAAAATTCTAGAAAAAGTTTGTGTAAGCATCTCACTATGTTTTTTTCTACCGTGACATACCCATTACAGACATGTTAGATTCCAGGATAGATTCAGGATAATATATTGTTTATTAGGGAACTCATTGCATATCATAATAGAGAGAGAAATTGTCATTTTCTATTCATATTGAATCAGGAAAAGGCCTTTGATAAGGTCCCCATGAATATATTCTCATATTTTAAAAAAATATGACTTCTTACAAACTTTTATTAGTTGGAACAAACTGCTCTATTCTCAGGCATCTGTGCTTCCAAACATAAACGTGTGACTGTGAATCCACATACCATTACTTCAGGGGGTGTGGCAGGGATGTTCTCTCAGCCCTATTCTTTATATCCTGACATTAGATACCTTGTTATGCACCATTAATGTGAATCACACCATACATGGAATTTGACATCCATTATCAGTATTGGAGGTCAAAGTATCAGCCTATACAGATGATGTATGTTTACTTGTTCAGGAGGTTTTGGCTGGGGAAGTGTTAGTGAATCTGATTAACAATATAGCTGTGGTGACAGGATCACATATTAATCTCCCAAAAAGTCAGGTATTACCCATAGGACAGCATCGTGATTTTCCTTCTGAAATTGGTGACACCAAAGTGTCCCTAGATCTGATTAAAGTTTTAGGTGTTTATTTGGGTCAAACTAATCTACCTATATTTAATTGGGAGAAAGCCTTGCATATTGGTACTCAGCCAGTTACAAAGTGGAAGAGCTAGCAGTTATCCAAGAAGACAAGAGTTAGTGCCATTAAAACATTTCTGATACCCACCTTTTTGCATTTCAATGCAATATTTCCCTTGCCCCAGCCCTTTGAGACTCAATTACTGAGTATTTTTTCCAGATGGTTTGGGGGCAGTAAACTGAACTCAATTAAGAGAAATATTTTATATATTCCCATCCATCAAGGAGGGTTGAATATGGTCCATCCAGTTATATTTTGTCTCATTATATGTTTTCACAAAATATTGTTCCTTGGATCTTGGCACGTTCCTCAGTGTGGATGGAATGGGCAGCCATATGGCAGGAACCATTTCAGGCTAAATGGCAAAGACAAACCCCCCACCACCATTTTTAGATGTAATACATTTTTTCCATTCAGTCTGGAACCATAGCTAACTTTTATTTAAAAAAAATTGAAAATGTTGTGGGATACTATTTGCACACAACATTGTAAAGCCCTCTACAAATCATTAGTTCTTAGCAATGTTGAGGTAATGCCAGAAGTGCCCCCCCCATTTAAAACAAGTGGTCTTGAATTATTTTATAGATAAAACCATTCCTGCTCAATGCTTGGATGTTCCTGACTTTGTTGCCACAGTAGATTAAATGTGATAGTTAACAGTAAGCATCACAGTGAATGGTTTTGACCTAGAAGTAGCTGTGTGGCCAAGTCTGAAACCACTAGACGCTTGTATTTTGATTGTCCCTCTATCCAATGGTTTGGGGCACTTTTGAGTTTTTGTGGTCTGATACTTTTTTGTCCACTATTTTGTATGATACTCTGATATATGGGGATTTACAACACTGAGCTTCCAAGTTTGACCCTTTTATTTATTTATTTTTATTTTGTTCATTTTTGTTGACCAGGTAAGTGCACTAGACAAATCCTGCCTATTTTCAGGCACTACCCGGGGGAGGGGGATACAGATGAATACCAAATGACTTTGAACCAGATTAAGCTGTTGGTGGTATTTTCAGTGAATGAGGGAAATTTGGCCAGGACACCTGGGAAATTCCCCTACTCTGTGCTGCTGTTTCAGTGGCCAGAGGGGGAGTATGGGCATTGTGGTGTGGCGACTGAGTGCAACATGGCTCAGTCTGAGCAAGACATGGGAGAGAGAGCGCTCGTAAGTGCGGAGTTGGTGGCTGATGAACGGGCTGTTTGGCCCAAGAAGAGTGTTCCTGAGGGCAGGATGGAGCCTGTTCCGGCACAGAGAATGGAGGAGGTGAGGAATTGTTTGGAGGAGCGGGGTTCCTTTAAGGCTGGAAGAGCGGAGGACTCCTTATCGTTGAAGAGCAGTGCAGAGGTGGCAGTGCCTTTAAAACCAGCAGGAGAAGCCGGCAACACGAAAGTGAGGGCGGGAGAGATCGGTGGAGTGGTGCCTACACTGGCGGTCTTGGCGAGAAGAAACCTGGTGAAAGCAGAAGGCAAGACGGAACCGGAGGTCGGAGGAAGGAGAAGAGAGTCGGAGGAGCGAATGAGGAATAAGGTGGAGAGAACTGAACTGAGGGCAGGAGCGAGAGGTAAAGGATCCGTTTCTACACCCTCGCGACCTGTAAGTAATGCGACCTTAAACAATAACTTTCCTACGATTCAGATTTTGAAAGATGCAGGATTTGTGTTCAATCCTAAGGTGGTGGCTGCTTCTAAAAAAGATACTGTGACCTATCAAATCAAGCATGGGCAGCAAGAAGGAGTGTCTGATTTTTTTTTCTCTTCTGACAGTGCAGCCTTTAAGGCTTTTCAAAGGAATGACTTGGGTACTGGACAGAAAGGAGCTGCTGGTAGTTTGGGGTTGTGGGGAGCATGATAGCTCTTTGGTCACCCTAGTTGCTTTATCGGCTGCTGGCTGAAGCAGCAGGATCATGGGGTATGGACGCCTGATTCTTCATGGGATAATGCTTGGGGACTGCAGTCTGCTTCACCAGAATGGCAGCCAGGGTGGGAGGGGGACAGAGTTTCTACCTCTGACGCTGCTAATTTTCATGAAAGTAGCAAGAGAGAACTGTGCTCTGTAGTAGGGAGGGAGAATAATTATGTACCTCAGTAACGAAGAGAGTGTTAAGGTGAATAACATTGAACAGTTGAAAATTAGTGGGAAAAGCCAGAAAACCCTTTTATCCAGTCTATTTTCACAGTGCAAAGGGAAGCAGCACCTAGGAGGAATGCTGTAAGGATTCGGTATAAAGGTGGTTTAAAGGATAGACCAAACAGATATTATGTTGGCAGAACATTAATTAAAGAGTCTTTGAAGTTTTCTCCTAGGGACGATTTGCATTTATCAACATTCGGTGAGGACAATTATGACATTAGTTTCCGTACACCTGCTTTACTTGACCTTTTTTGGGAAAGGTATAACCAGGTGAAGTTTTCCCCTTTATGGACACCCTTTTTCGTAATTCCTTTATCTAAACCTTTGATAAAATTTGTGACAGTGATGTTCAGGAATGAGGGTGTTCAGGTGGAGGATATTAAATTTTGGTTGGCACAAAAATGTGAAATATTAAGTGAACCCGATCCCATTTTGGATTCAGAATTGTTTTGGACAGGGGGGTGGAAATTTAAGGTGAAACTTAAACAAACAGCAACAGGGGTGGAACATATTCCCAATTCATTTATGTTAGGAAGAGACAGGGGGGTTTGCTTTTATAGCGGCAGCCCAGGGCCTGCTATAAATGCGGATCTAAATCTCATTTATCTAATGTTTGTGACCAACCAAAGTGTGATAATTGTGGAGAAGTGGGTCAGTTACTGTCTTCTGTATGAACTCTTTGAAATGCGATTTGTGTGAAGAGATGAATCATGCCTTTAAAGACTGTCCTAGCGGCCCAGAATAAGCAAGCATGTGGAGTGTCAGACCTTTTGATTCAACAAGCACAAGAGGCTGGAGTGTCTCGGCAGGAGGTATCCATTGGGGTGGAAGAGGTGTTAACTCACCAGTATAGGGGTACACAGCAAGAGAAGTTCAGACAGTGGGCAAAACGGTTCTAAAAGGAAGCGAGAAGGAGGCTGAAGCTTCTCCAGCCGGTTTGTTATTCTGATGATTTAGAGGAAAAAGTGGAATGGGTCAGGGAACTTAAACCCCACTAGCCCTCCATTATTACGAAGGTCTAGTAGGGCAGTGAAGAATATGGTACGTGGAGGTAGAAGGTATTGAATCAAAAATCCGTTTGAAGAACTGTCCTGGGGAGATTCAGAGATGGATATGGGGATACTGATTCCCAAATATCGGTTCAAGAGGGAGAGAGTGCAAAGGGATGATTATAAGGAAAAAAAAAGAAAGGAGGAAGAAATGAGAATAGTACAGGTAGGCCAGTCTGACTTCTGCACTATAATGGATATTACATGGGCTTCCTTAATACCCATAGTTTATTAAAACATCTGAAAAGGCGTGCAGTTTTTCAGGTACTAGCTGATTTGCATATATCTATTTGTTTTTTACAGGAGACGTGGATGTTTTCTAGATTTCAAGTCGATGTATTCACTAAGGATTGGCCGTGGGGACCCTCGTATTGGTCCTTTGGTGAAGAAAGAGCGGATGGGATAGGAATTCTTTTTAACTCCTTTAATTTTACGTTACTTAAGTTGATAGAAGTTTGTCCTGGGAGAGTATTAATTCTAGATGGTTTTGGTTGAAAAAAAGATTAGGTTAATTAATATTTATAGCCCTCAATCAAAAGCTGGAAGGGTGGCGTGTTTTCGGACATACGACCATTTCTAGTAACAACTATTCCAATTCTGTGGGGAGGTTTTAATTGTAATATAAAGCGAACAGGGGTAAAGGTAGTTTGGAGAATGGGAAGAAAATCTATTGTGATTCGGTATGTCTTCAGAAGATTGTTAGAATGGCAGACTTGGTAAATTGTATGGATAGTCAGGGGGAGGGCTGTTTAGGCACTTTCTTTACAAAAGGGAAGAGTTTTATGATCGATTATTTGTTTATATCCAAGAGAATCCAATTCCATAGTCCACAGGTTATTCCCATGGAATTCTCTGACCATGCTCTGATACTTATTAAGGTGAGGACACAGCAAGGGTTTCTTAGGCATAAATCTATATGGAAATTGAATACGTCAATCCTTCAAGAGAGGGTAGTTTCAAATTCCATCCATGGTATTTTGGATGCCAGGTTGTCAGTGGCTTTTGTATCAAGATCTTGGGGTTTGGTGGCAGGAAACTAAAGAAGACTGTATTGGATGGTTTAAACATTATGGGTTAGGAAAAGGAACGAAATGTTTTTGATTATCTTAAACTCAGGAAACAGCTTCAATATATTCTGTCATGTGCGAATTCTTCTAGAGGTAATTTTTCGAGCAGATAGCGAGATTAAAGGTTTAATGAGGGAAAGACAGTATGATAGAGCAAAATCATTGCAAGCCTTGATTCAGAATCATTTAAAAAATCTGTTTTGGAGATCCCTTGAACTATGTAAAGTAGTTAAGGAGAAGGAGACAATCGAATTTTTAGTCCAGGAAATACTAAGGTTTCTTCTATCATTGCACTAGGAACAATTATTAAAGAACATTTTAGGGGTCTGGAACCAAAGGTTGCTCCATCGTCTCCTGATTAATCAGTTTTAGGACCTAGTTTAAAAGATAATAGGGATAATGATGGTCTGAAGAAATTAGGGCAACCCATTTCAAAATTTGAAATTTTGGGAGTTATTAAATCACTAAAACAGAATGTGTCCCTGGTATAGATGGGTTATCCAATGAGTTTTATAAAGTGTTTTCATCTGAATTAGTAGAATGTCTCTGGTTAGTATTTAATTTTTTCCTCACATCCGGGTGATGTTACATTCTTTTACAGAAGGGCGCAGACATATATCTTTAAATCTGGAGATAGGGAAGCTTTAGGAACTGGAGGCCTCTAACTCTTTTGAATTCAGATTATAAAATTTTGACTACCATAATTAATAACAGACTAAAGGGGTGGTAGAGGTTATTTTTACTGGTGCAACATAGTGGATTCCAAATAGAAGAATCCATTCAATATTAAGTCTAATTAGAGATATAATTGAGCAGGCTGGGAAGGGGCCATTCGGGTAATTGTATCGGTAGATCTTGAGAAAGCATTTGACAGAGTTGATCATGAGTTTTTATTTTCATCTCTTAAGTGGTTTGGTATTCATAGAGTATCATACAGCTCATAAGGGGTTATGCAATAATGCTACAGTTTATCCAGTTTTGAAAGGTACTTTAGGAGAAGGTTTTATTATAAAATGTGGAGTCGGCAGGGATGTCCATTAAGCCCGCTTCTGTACAACTTTTCTTTAGAACCCTTAATAAGAGCAATTTGTTCCACCCTTATGGTTAGGACTTCAGGTGCCAGGGATTTGAACTCTGGTCTTATACAATCTTTACGGATGATATTTGTCTATTTTTTCTAACCATATGGAATTTTCTAAATTCCTTAAAGTGTTTAAATTTATGTGAAGTATCTAATGCCAGACTGAATATGCATAAATCAAAGGGCTGTTGTTGGGTAATTATCAAAGAGACTTGTTTTCTGTGAATTTGGTTGAATTTTCTCAAAACCTTTAACAATATTAGGCGAGAATTTAAGAATCAAAATTGCCCAGTGGAGGTTTGGTCAGGTGTTTTAGATACAATTCTACAGAAAGTTTTGATTTGGAAAAGGTTTAAATTTTCTAAAATAAAGAGGATTCAGATAATAAAACAATTTATTTTGCCTCGGCTGCAGTATGTTGCAGTTATTTTTCCATTACCTGTACAGCTAGAAACAAAATTATATAGCATATGCTTCCAGATGTTATGGGGAAGCAGATTGAATCCAATTAAGAGAGGATGCACATACCTGAACAGAAAACAAGGGGGGTTAGGGATGGTTGACCCGGTAGTATTTTGTTTTTCACTATTCTGTGCCTTTTCTTTAAAGAAATGTTTAGGGGGTTCTACTGAAATAGACAGTATAGTATTCCAGAACCGGTTGCAAGCATACCTGTGTATGTGGAAGCCTTCAGCTCCGAAATGGTCTACAAGATTTAGGACTCGGATTATTTTAAGCCAGTGGCACAGAAATTGTTTAGATGGAAAATCTCAAAAGATATGATTTTGAGATATACAGCAAAGGGTTGTACAAGGCAATTATGGTACAATATGTTCAGATAGAGCCAAACTTTAAAAATTGCCGAGTGGGAACAAAAAGTAATGTGTTGGAGCAGCTCAATAATAGTAGGCTGCTCCTTATATGTGGGAAAATTTATGGTTAACTATGTATGGGAGACTAAATGTAAGGGGTACGGCCAAACACAAGGCAATCGAAGAAAGAATTTGTCCTTACCCAGACTGTGTTAATGTGGAGGAGACGATGGAGCATTATTTTTTACATTGTTCTTTTTCCTCCAAGTTATGGAGGTTCCTAGCACAGGTATGGAATCTCCCATGGTTAGCAAAAATGGATTATGATCTCCTTGTGATTGGTATTTTTCCTCATTATTTGAGTGGTTTTGAGAAAATACATTAAGAGTCTTTGGCTAGTTTGCGGTTTTGCTTATGGCAAACTAAGGGTGCAATGGGTGTTATACCAAAAGAGACCATCATTTGAAGGTTTTAGAATTTATGTATCCAATGTTTTGCATAGGATTTATATGGAGGAATGTCAAATATATGATGCAGGAAAGTCAAACTTTGGTGGAAGGATTTCTTCACTTTATTAAATACAAGTAAAAATTACAAAACAGAGAGAAAAAATATAAACAAAAATAATAACAAAATAGTATGCATAAGAAACAAGCATTTACAAGTTTTAGACTATTGTTTTTCTTTTTGTTTAATGTGAAAAGTTGGTTTGTATGAGTTAATGCTTAGTTTTTTGTTATTTTTTTTCTTTTCTTCTTAGTGTATTATCAGCAATTCAAGGATGTATTGATGTGAAGTTATGTATTTCTTGAGTTTGATGTATATGTGAATATTTAATAAAAGTTACCCCTACTCTATTTCGATAAGTGCCATGGGATCTTTAACATCCACCTGAACTACCACCAATCCAGGCAGATGGGACCTCGGTTTAACGTCTCATCCAAAAGACGGATTTTGTGCCACTCATTGCTGTATAAGAGTGGTTTCACACATCTTCAGCTGGAGTGAGAACAGCAAAGTGAAGCTGAGCTGTTCTGACTCAAGCTGAAGACAAGTGAAACCACTCTAATACAGCAACGAATGGTGATGGGGATGTATTAATATATTATTGATCAAGAGTGATCAATAATATATTTAAAAAAAAAAAAAACTGTTCCTAGAACGTGTCCATTGCCAGGGCATCTGCACATGAGATGATCTTCACAGAATAAAAATGTTTCATGCACAGGGGGAAAGGAGTGCTCTGATTGGTTGGGAGAACTTCCTCGATCTATAATGATTATTTCTTGTATTAAAGTCTTAAGTTGGCAAGTTAGATGTAAATGTTTTACAGCAAATATATTTAGATCAAAATGCACTTTTGAAAATAATTGAAAATACCATGAGGATGCACTAGGCTTAGGCCTTATGGAGAAAACAGTGGCATTAATGTCCTTGGGCATGATTTGAATAATGGCATAACCATATTTGACTTCTTCTGTATGTTCTTGTTTATTGTGCTTGAAGTTGTGTAATTTCTGTGTTATTATTATTTGATTTATTTCAATAAACAATTTCCCTACACTTGTGAAAATTGCCTTGGGTTCTTTTACTTCCGTCTGGACACCCACCAAGACAAAACCAGAGATGGGCAGAAGGGATATTGGTTTAACGTCTCATCTGAGGGATGGTACACCGTGACAGTACAGCACTCCCCTATTATGACACAGGGTGACCTTCTTGACCCACTGAGTCAGGCAAAGGAGGTCTGTGACCTTTTTGTATGATAGCCAGGACACCCCCTCTACTGAGTTGAGCTCAATGCTCAGCAAGGTAAGTACAGTTTGGGGACCGTCCATCTTGTCGATGGCAGCAGGGACCCTATATTCCCTGGTTATGGCCTCAAACTCACTCAGCATCATCTCACATGTGTCTGTCCCTGCTGGACCTATAAACAACCAATCACTGAGGTAGTGAATGACTGACTCAGCTCAGCTTCTCATCCGTACCACCCAGTTCTGAAAGGTGCTGAACATCTCAAAACTCATACAGGATATCAAGCATCTAATTGGCTTGCCCATGTCCATGAAACAACTGTCCCCCACCTTCATGCCTAGCAGGCGATAGTCGGCCAGGTGAACTGGCAAGAGATGGAATGTGAAACTGATATTCACCTTTGCCATTATTTCCCAAGGGCCTAAGTCCTTATTCCTTGCCAGCACCTTGTCGAAGGATGTGTAAGACACTGCTGCCATGTCCAGGTCTAGGAAGTCATTCATTGAGTCTCTTCAGGGAAATGACAGGTGGTGTATTAGTCTAAACTCCCCAGGTGACTTCTTTGTCACCAAGCTCAAGGAGGTGGCACCGCAATTCTCCATGGTGGGGTTCAGGAAATGACCTTGCAATCCTCCTGAGGGACACCTTTTTGAAAAATGTTATTGCTAAAACTTTAGGGTTTTCATCTGCTAATTTTAAATTGACTGCCCCCTCACTAACCTTGACCTTATGTAAGGTATTCTGAACCATTCTTCAAAACCTTCCCACAATTCCACTGTCACTTTCCTGTTGGGGTATTTATCCAGATATAATGACAGGACCTCTGCCCTGACTGACATGGGTACGATTCCCTCCATTGACATATTGGCTGGTCTGCTGGCTTTTACCATCGAGGAATGTATGTTTTCTTCTGCAGGATGAGCAGACATGCTAATATAAGTGGTTTTCCTGAAATGGGCAATTCCCCTTGTTAAATCTCCAGAAATATCCTCTCAGGTCACCCCCCTTTCCTTTTCCTGTTGACTAGTGATTCCACATGACTGGCAGACCACTGTCCTTTCGCTGTCCAAGAAAGGCATGCCTTGAACACATGTTCTCCATGTAGAGGAACATCTGCATTCTATCCCATCTCAGGCCCGGATTGGAAACCATATTCCTATGGAAGCATTCATTGTAATGCAGCCATGCATCTCTCATGTAAGAATAATCAACCTTTAGAATATGATCCCAATATACCTTCGAGGGGGGGGGGGCTTCGCCAGGATCACTGTGCTCAATATGTTGAACAATGTGATCCACATCAGCATATTCCAGTTTACGTTCAGCTTTTTAGTCTCCTCTTTTCCTTCTTATTCTTCTCCCCTTCCCTATCTTCCTCTTTCTTGTGCAGAAGAGAAAATATATCAATATACTCCCAGTGCCATATCTTCTTCTTCATTACCATGGGGATGTGATCATTCAACAATCTGAGTTCACCAGTTGTGACCCTTTTCTGAATTTCCCAGATCTTCAACTCCATTAAGTTTTTTGGCTGGGCCTCATTGGTTCTGGGGAACTGAGAAGTCCCAGTTCTGAGTCAGCTCTTTAGGTCCACCTATGGAACATTCTCCAGATGGGGACCTTAAGCCACCAGTGCAGTCCTCAGAAGAAGATCCTACCTCAAGCCTGGACACTGACTGCACAACCTATGCCTTGGAGGGGGGTGTGTGTTCAACCTCCAACCCAGTGAGAGCTACTTATCGGACCTGTGACACCCCCATGTGAGCACCAAGGGCAGTGCAGTTAGTACCTCTTGAATGGGGGCAGCAGACATGGTATAGGGCCAGCTCTGTGGTGGGGCAGGGACTACCATTGGCTAGGCCCATACCTCCATGCCTGGGGGGGAACATGGCCAGTGAGAGTCCCATCCAGGTGGTCAGAAAGGAGATGGTCCCCCATCATGAATTCATATAAACCTTGAAGCTGGGCAAACACTGCAGGGTACCTACTCCACCTGGCCAGTGGAACTGTGACACCACTCATCTCCAACACAACCTGGGGGAACCCCTTTCCCACCTAAATGCCACATACAGAAATACTTGAGTTTTATAACAAGCTCACCTACTACTTCCATACCTGTACTCCGGGATGTATCTGACCCTCCCATTGACAAGGTCCCCCCAAAAGCAATTCTCCCAAGTAGATCATGGAGTACTCACCCGGGTGATCCACAGCAGCAGCAGCATCATCCTTGGATGACTTGGAGGGGTCTGCATTTGAGTGCTTGGCAGCAGCTGTCTTCCTGATGTCATCAGAGCCAGGCATCAGGTGCCCTCCCCCCCCGAGGATGTGGGAACATTTGCAGGAACAGGAGGGCTGGATAAGAAGACTGCAGTCAGCAGGGCCATCCCACCAAGGAACATGATGAGAGGGACTGTGGGGGGTAACCAGGACCATTAAAAACACACTCAGAGGGGGCTGCCCCTCCACAAACACCAGCCTGTGGATGGCCAGCAGAGCCCATGGAGGCTTGTTGGGAAGGAACAGATGGCAGGACCCTGCTAGGTCCAGGAAGCAGTCCTGAGATCCCGGAACAACTGGGGCCCTCAAGTCTCATATAATCATGCTCCTGCCATATCTGGGCAAGAAAAGTAGAGATCTGGGGTTGCTTGACTTGTGCGTTACCTGAACCCTGGTGCACAGAGCTGTTATTACACATCTTGGAGCTGCATCCCTGACTCTCCTGCAAGCTAGAAGCACCCAGATCACATACATCCCTCTCTGCATGCAGGCTTAGAGTGGTCTACAGCTGATCCCTGCCTTTGTGGCCACCAGGGTCTGGATGTGGCTAATCATATCTTCTAGTGACATGGTTCAGGTGAGTGACAGAGAAGAGATGGGAAGCTGGAAATACCAGTTGGAGAGAAAGAGGAGGTGTATTAAACACAGGATTTGCAGATGAGGCCCTGGAGGGAACAACCTGATGGGATCATGAGCTGCAGCAGGAGGTGGGTGAACCAGCAGTAGGCCAGAAGGTGCGCCACAGGCATGCAGATGGACAGCAGGTGACCACAAACAAAAAGGCGGGGAATACAACATGTTGACAACTCCGAGAAAGCATGGTAAACAGGAGCAAGTAGTAGGAGGCAGGAGAGCTCAACAGGCTGTGGATCAGCAAGTGGGAGTCAATCAGTGGTGAGCGTACTGAGCAGAGGGAGCCAGGCAGAGATTTCTAAATTGTAGGGGGGACAACCATGGTGTTGCTCCAGAGTGACAGTAGGACAGAGACTGATAGCCAAGGGTTCAAATACCCCTATGCCCCCACCTCTGTGTTGTCTTGCTATTTGCACCAAAAGACCCCTGCACCAACCACCATGGCCCTGACCCTCCAGCCCTTTGTTTATCTTGGCTTTATGACCCTCCAGCCTATTGATTACCTTGACTTGCCTCCCCCTGTGCTAGCCTCCAGCCCATGTGCTACTGCTGACACCATGGGGGGAGGGCGGGTCCCCTTCCTGGATGTAGAGGTGGAGAGAATCAGGCAGCCCTGTGCCAAAGGCTTTCTTCCCCAGAGGTGGAGGTGCAAATACCTCATGCATTACACTAAGAATTTGTCTTGTCCCCTCCTCTCATCAACAGCCAAGAAGATGGTAAAGGCTAACAAGTGCAGATCTTACTGCTGCCATCATAAAGTGGCCCTAGTTGTGCTTTATGCTCATTGGGCAGCCAGCAGGAAAACATGACACAAGAAGACATAAGCTAGCACAGGTTTGACCTAGATAATACTCTAATGGCATTGCCCAAATTGAGCAATGCCTTCCTCACAGTCCATAGTAGTGCTAGAGTCCAGTGTGATGGCATTCTTCTGGAGTCAACATGCCTTTACACAAAAAATGATGATATGCATAGAAGCACTGGAGGCAAACATGCCAAAACATTGCCACTCACAGGATCTACCAGAACATGCATGCTCCATTAAGGACATATGGGGTTTGAGTTCCTAAACCTGCCAGTGCATACAAAACTGGAGCTCTTACTAAGACAAAAACAGCAGAGCCATCATTTCTTCCCCATTTGTCCTTCAATCAAGGATGTCATCGTTAAGGAGTGGGAAGTGATGGATCCAACAAGAATACCAGAGAATAGGTTTTTTGGCAAGTATTCCTCACTGTAAGAAGACAAGGCAAAGATGTGGTGGGCAGCCCCACCACTGACCCGCAAATCATGGCACTAAGCTGACAGACACTCCTACCAACTGAGCGATCAGCCCAAACTGAAAGACCCAGCAGATAAAATGTTATAAAAATACCACGAAAACTACTTTGAGCTTGCTTGCATGATCAACAGAGTCTCAATTACAGCAATTTAAGCCACCAGAACACAATTATGTATACTCAAAGATGTAGCTAAAACTCTCACGCCCATGTCTGCACAGGCAGATTTAGTGCAGTATGTTCAACTGACTAGAGGTGGGCAATCCAGGAATTATTTACCTAGAGCCAAGCCAGAGCCTGACCCAGGATCTGGATTGTCTCTATGATTCAAAGTATGAGACAAGCCACTATGATACTGGCAGTGACCCTCATGAGTTTCATGAGAAGAGTTGAAAGTTTCAGTCACTGCACTAGCTGCTCAGGCTGACAAAAATGTGCTTTGATATTTTTTTTTATAGTGGTGTTTATCTCCTTTCTACCCCCAGCTGCTCCCTTCTAACTGACCCCTCCAGCCCCATCACACCAGTCTCACCGGGACTTACCCAGAGCCCACCCGGTTGCCAGGTGTGGAGGCTGTGAGAGGTCAGTTATCATCCTGCAACTGGGGCTGTTTTTACATAATTTTTTCCCTTCCCCATTGCTGGGGTGCACACTCAGGATGTGTGCATGTCGAGGTGTGCGCGCATCCGCAGAAGTCCCGTAGTACCCTCCCTTCCATGGCACACACAGTCCCACACTGCCTTCAGGCCTCCACCTAGGGGCAGTCGTTCGGTGGGAACACCAGTCCTCCCTCCCCAGGAGAGGAGAGCAGTCCTCTAGACACTCGATCCTCTCCCTCCCCTGTCAACACCCAGAGGCCTGTGCTCATTCACAAACACAGGTCACCAACATGGCACGAGATGTGGCATCCAGCGCCTCAATCCTCAGCACTACTGGGCCGACCTGCTTGCTTTGATCTTAAGTGGATTGGCTTGACCTAGGCTCTCAGTTTGTTCATAGAGGTTGAACCAAACTGAGCCAGACACTAATCTCAAGCCAGGCGTGAGCCTTGTCTAGCTTGCCCACCTCAATAAATGACCTCAAAATACATCTCTGAGACAACAGTCAGCATGTTAAAACATAATGCTTGCACAGCAGCGGTAGCCAAAAAAAACCAAGCGTAACTGCTATCTGAAATTATGGGACACAGACAACTGAAAAGCACTACTAAATAAGCTCCCATTTAAAGACAATCTGCTGTTTGGAGACTGGAGAGGACTTAGAACCATTCCTGAAAATTAAGGAAGACAGCAAGATTTTGGCTAAAGACAATTCCAGCTCTGCATGATAGCTGCTGTCCTTTTGGGACAAATTTCATCTAAACAAAAATGAAGGCAACATCAGCAGACCCAATACAGGCCATATAGCATCTAACATGCGTACTTTGCACAGACCAATAGGTACATGGGCAAAGGCAGAAGAAGCAGAGGAAGGTTCGCTACTGGAGGCTTCAAACCCCAAAATAGCAATGCATGACTCTTAACAATCAGATACAATCATAGGAGTCCAACTGTTACATTTCAGCCACAAATGGAAAGAATCAACCACAGACAAGTGGGTCCTGGAGGTAGTTTCAAAAGTATGCAATCAAATTTGGAACAAACCAAGACAAAACTGGCTAGTCTTATCACCCATATCAAATGCAATTGTACCAGTACCCAGGGAACAACAAACACAGGGGCCCAGATATTCAAAACGGTTGCGCAATAGTGTTGCGCCATGCACAACCCACTGATGCGCCCCGGCGCTATATTCAAAAGGGAAAAGTGCGCGGCACAAATCCCGATGCGCCGAAGCACATCAGTAATGTATGCAGGCACATGTGGGGGGGGTGTGTGCCCATGCATAACCTGCACAGCCCGATATTCAGCCCGGGATGTGCAGAGCCATGCATGTGCAACCCCTACCTGCACCAGCACAAAGTTACGCCAAAAAAGGAACAACTAATGGCCACCCACAGGTGAGCTGCCGATTGTAGGGTGCAACACGGCAGCTGCCACCGTGGTGGCCACCCGAGTTCTGGCTGCACCTGACAGCACCCCCCCATGCCCGATCATGGGCATCTGTATAAAAAAAATCCATCGTCCAATATCCCTGGTGGTCCAGTGGACCACTATCTGCCTGGTCACAGGCATCTGTATAAAAAAAAATCCATCGTCCAATATCCCTGATGGTCCAGTGGACCACTATCTGCCCGGTCACAGGCATCTGTATAAAGAAAATCCATCATCCAATATCCCTGGTGGTCCAGTGGACCGCTATCTGCCCGATCGCAGGCATTTGTAAAAGAAAAATAATCCCAATATCCCTGTTGGTCTAGTGGTACCCCCCCACCCACTCACTGAGCCCCACTGCCCCGCTCCCCATGGTCAGCCGGTGGGAGGCAGCACCACCCGCCTGCCACCCTACCACCCACCGGACACGACACTGGTAATGCGCACCCATTGGTTACAGCATGAGCCAATGTGGCAGCCCGTGACTGTACTACACCAATCCAGGTGTCAGTCGGGCGGGTGGCAGGCGGCAGGCGATCGATGGATTTTCTTATACAGATGCCCGCGATCGGCAGATAGCGGTCCACTGGACCACCAGGGATATTGGAAGTATTTTTTCTTTACAAATGCCCGCGATCAGGCAGAAAGTGGTCCACTAGACCACCAGGGATATAGGACATGTTCTTTTTATACAGATGCCCAGTGATTGCAGGGGGGCGCTGGTCCCTTGACGGTTGCCAGCCTGGCAGGGCGCCAGGTAAGTCGCTAGATCAGCCCACCTGCATGCAATGGAAATAGAATGACATGCAAACAGCTCCTATGTGTGCCTTGCATACATTATGGTCCCATTTGCATGTCAAGTTTGAATATCGGTTGCTGTGCATGGCGCAATGGAACTTGGCGCTAGCGCATCTCCATGCTCCACTCTGGCCACTTGCGCTGGCGCAGTGCCACTGTGTCATGCACACTGGGGGTGGTCAGGTTGTGATATTCAAAGCTGCTGAGCCATGGCACAGCTCCGTTGAATATCGCCCAGTCCACACCCCTCTGCAGCCAAGTTGAGCTGCGCCCAAGCTTGCGTCACAGCCTGGCGCAGTTTGAATATCTGGGCCAGAGAGTTTATTCCAGTCCATATTCTTCTTGGTGCCAAAGAAAACAGGCGGCTTTCAGCCAGTCCTGGATTTAAAACCATTACATACATCTAAAGAATTCAAAATGGAGACACTGAGATCCACACTCCTGTCCATATGTGTCAGAGACTACCTGATCTTGATAGACATTAAGGATGCCTACATTTACATTCCAATTAGACCAGCCCACTTCAAAGTTTTAAGATTCCAGATACTCAACAAACATTTCCTGTACCAGATGCTCCCTTCTGGATTAGTATCTGCACTGAGAGTCTTAACAAAAATGTCTATAGTACTGGCTGCAGCCTTTAAATGGGCTGAAACCCGTGTCATACTGTATATGGATGACTGGTTAATATAAGCCAAATCACAGCTGCTCTCCAGACAACATACCAACAAAGTGGAGAACATCTTATCCAGTCATGGATGGGTACTCAACAACCACAAAAGCAGCCTCACACCAAATCAGTAGATAAAGTACCTGGGTACCCTCACAGATCCCACCTCAGGTCTAGCCAGACCCTCCAACAAAAGGACAAACAAAGTGGTAGCACAAGACAGGGCACTAGCACACACACACATTCCCCGATGTTAGTGGAACCCTTATAGATGCTGGGATTGATAGCACCCTCTACAGATCAGGTGTCATGGGCCAGGTGGCATATACAACTGCTCCAAACCACCACAGTACAGTTCTAACTACCCAGTGAACCATAATTTACAACAGAGGGTAATGCTGGGCACAATGTCACACAGGTTATTACAATGGTAGAAGAGACAGCCTCAACAGAGGGGTGCCACTAGAAAGTCATCACAATGCAACAACAGGCACAGACACCAGGCTTACAGGGTGGGATATAACAATAGACAATCACATAGCACCAGGCTGGTGGACATATCGGAAGCATGACTACTGAAAAATGCACTGGAAATGATGGCAGTGTACCTGCCATTGATGATATTTTGCAAGCAGATACAAGGGAAGACAGTACTAATATGGTCAAACAACAGGGTGACAGTGACCTACATCACCAGACACGAGGCACAAAAAGCATGATACTAATGCAGAGACCAAGCAACTGATGGACTAGGCCCAGAAAAACATGTTACATATCATGGACATTCATGTAGCAGGAAAATTGAATACACAAGCAGATTGACTCAGCAGTCAGTCAACCCAGGGGAATGTCATCCACACCCTCAAGTCTTCTAACATACCAACTGTAGATGGGGTCCAATACAGATAGTCCTTATGGCACCCCAAAAGAACACACAACTGACAGCATTCTATTCTAGATTCAAGAAGATGTGCTCCAGCTGGATAGATGTGTTATCACTTCCATGGAAGTTTCAAAAAGGGTACATATTTCCACCATTCCTGCTATTTCAACACACGTGGAAGATACAAAAGATGCAAACCATGGCAGTACTAATCATACCATACTGGCCCAGGTTAGCATGGTTTGCCACAGTAATCTCAATGGTGCTAGACCAACCATGGCAGTTGCTGGTCAAGGTGGACATACTAACACAGTGGCCAGTGTGACACCCGAGACCCCACAGTCTATGACATATAGCATGGCTGCTGAAAGGGAGAGACTTATGAGAGCAGGTTAAGAGGAGAAAGTGGTGGACACAATGCTGAGGTCCAGGAGGTTCTCTACTACTGGGACATACTCCTGACAATAGGGCATATTCTCCACATGGTGCACATGAAATCACATCAAACTAATGGAAATCTCCATAGCACACATATTATCATTTCTTCAATAAAGGACTCAAAAAAGGGAGCTCGGACACATTGCGCAGGGTACAATTAGTAGCAGTAGGAGCAACACCAGATCAGGTGGGACCTTCAGCACTGGGTGCACATCCAGATATCATCAGGTTCTTAGAAGTAGGGCTGGTCATCAGGTTAAATATCAAAGCCCCAATGGTCCCATTTGGACTCAAAGTCCTGCAATCACTTACTAAACATGTATTCGAACCTTTACACTCAAACAACATCACAAGGCTCATCCTAAAGATGGTGTTTCTGTTAGCAAAGTACTTGGTCAGGAGCATAAGTGAACTCTATGCGCTATCATGCTGGGAGTCCTTCCTAAAATTCCACCATGGCAGTGTCAGTGTCACTTGCAATGATGTACACCTTCTTACCTAAAGTGCCAACAATATTCCATAATGCAAAGTCACTAAAATTGCTTGCACTCTATGTGGACACAGGAGATGACAAAAATAAGGAATTACAGACAGTAGACATAAAAATGGTTCTGACAGGCTACATACAGTATATTGGACCACAGCATTTAGGGAAAGGGGGAATTGTTTAATCAGAAAAGGCACACTAAGCTGAAGCTTGTTTCCAGGTGCTACCTGGAAGCACAAGGAAGTTAAGTGACTTGCTCAGGGTCACACAGTATGCAATATAAAAACATAGAATCTGATGACAGATAAGGACCATACGGCCCACCTAGTCTGCCCATTCACCTACTCAATGTTGACAGTCCAGATCCTTGTTGATCTGCGGCATGCTTTCTCTGCCCATCTCCAGGGTGCCTATCCTATGCGCTCTTTAGCCCCTGTATTTTTTTTAGCCCCCACCACCTCTGCTGGAAGGATGTTCCATAGATCCACTACCCTTTCTGTGAAAAAGTATTTCCTGACATTCCCCCTGAGCCCCTAAGCCTTCCTCCCTCCAGCCTCATGTCATATCCCCTTGTCCTTGTGCAATGCTTCCTCTGAAATATGCATCCCTGGGAACTATGGGATTCAAACTATGGTCTCCAAGTTTGCATCTCAGAGTTCTAAACCACTGTACTATACTGCCTCCTTTAGAAGAACAGACAGACTGTTTTTGTTAACAAAAGGACAGAGAATCAGCACAGCAACTTCAAAATCAAGTATTGCCAAATGGCTGAAGTGTATAATATTCCACATGGGCAGTGCCTACTTAAGTCATTGCCTCCACATGAGCTCTCTGAAGTTGCAGCACTTGTCTCCTGTATACTGTTAACAGTTAATCCTATGCCCTTCTATGCAAAATCAAGCCATAATTGGCATGCCACAAACAAATGCTAATAGCACAAAAAACATAAGTGCTAGACACAAAGTATGAGTGGAAAAATTGTTAAACATAAAATTACCTTTCCAACAGTGGTATGCAAGGAATAGCAGGTAATTTAGTTTTATTTCTGTGCTGGTCGAAACACTAAAACAAAATATTTTTTCTACTAAAAATGCACCATAAACCTTTTTTTGTTGGGAAATATGAAACATATCAACACCAAATTAAGCATCCAGACATTAGATGTAATTTTAATAATTTGTTTGTAAAACAATCAGCTATTTCTGTAGTATTAAACATAATTTTTCCCCATTTGAGTCAAGGTGTATTGGTGAAGTTTGAGGGACAATTCCGAACCATACACACCATACCATAAACAAATGCATATAACTCCTAAAATATACATGACACACACAACATATCATTAGCAAAGTTGTTCCACACAAAATTGCTTTTCCAACGGTTCTATGCAATCAGCTGTACTCAATTTGGTTTTTGTTTTATACTGGCTAAGATACTCAGATTGTATGTTTTCTTCAAAGTGCTTAGGTGGTTCTAGATTGACAAAATGTCATAAACAAATGTGAATAATTCCTAAAGTGAACATGATACACAGAAAGTGTCAGTGGCAAGGTTGTTCAGCACAACATTACCTTTCTAATGGTACTATACAGTCAATTCTAATCAATTCTGGCTGGCAAGTAATATTAAAATATGTGAGTGTCTTCTTCAGACATTTCTAGGGCACACAGGAAGTCTGTAGGTGACTTCTGTAGGTGTTCTGGGACACACTGTAGTTAGATTTGCTGATGCCTACAGACGTTTCTAGGAGGCAATGAGTTAATGGACTAAAAAGAACAGGGTATCTGCAGAGGAAATTTATACCACAGCTACATGGTCATCTATACACACATTTATAAGGCACTACTGCCCATACATCACAGACTGTAACAGGACAGCCTTTGGTAAGAAGGTCCTGTTTTCATTGATACCAAAGCACACCCAAGTTTATCCACTCTCCCCCATCCATGTCAGAGTTACTGCTACTTTAGACAACCCATCATGGAAAGACTGGAAATGCTGTAAAGATATACAATTTACAATGTTAGTTTACTCAACTGGCAAAGGTGATTGTATGAGCAAACCTTAACAGCATTCTCAGGCCTACCCAGATTGAGCAAAGCAGACACCGATCAGGTCTACATCAGTTACCAAGCCATATAGATCTGTGGCTTGCACAAAATCATCTATTTTCAGATGGTGCTTATAGTTAGAAAGTTAATATTGATGACTGTATATTTATCTAAAGGAAACTATGTAGAACTCCTACAGTATACAGGGTATATATCTCAGGACAGTTATTGCTATCACTTCTCCATGCCTGTCACTACAATCCCAAGCAAATATAGGTAACACATCTATGGCTTGGAAAGAATCAAGCTGAGAGATGCAGGGAATGCTGAGAGTAGAGGTAGAATCAGGTTGTAAAGCTCTGAATTCGCCTATGCATCATTAGTCTTTCAGATGAGAATAATCCATAATGTAAGGACTGGGAATGCTGTTAAGATATTCTCATGCAATCACCTTTACCAGGCGAGTAAAGTAACTAACTAGAATACTGAATTACTTTTAAACATACAGAAGCTAGTAGATGAAAGTGGATTTAAGATGTTTGACCTATTGAGTAGTGTGGTTGGTCTTGATGGGCTACCTGGCCTGCTTCCAATGTATACTCCTATTTCCTAAATGCCTTGAAAACTGCAACAATCTTCCCACTCTTCAGAGATGCACATTCAGGTAAATGCAGCTATTACAGGTCCATGCCAATACTAACCATTAGCTAAAACACAGTTGAGCTACTCATCAACAACTGCATCACCTATACAATTAAAGATTTTTTAAAGCTTATACTGTGGGTTTTCACCTGGGCATTCCACAAATACATCTTTCATAAACCAGATCTATAGCAGTATTGACAAAGGTAATTGAGGTGGAACCCAATTGCTTGTCATTAAAAAAGCATTTGATGCTTTGAACCATGATATTCTTCATAAAGTGTCACTGAATATTTCAGTCAAATTCAACAGTCAGATGGGTAAATTCATGTCTGACAAATAGATTGCAAAGGCATGGTGTGCTTTGTGTAAATGACTCTCTATCTGATGCAAGGACAACCAACATGGGTGTGCTGCAATGCTCTCTCCTGGGAACCCATTTTTTTGCATTGTTATATTAAAGACCTACTGCACAAACTGTGTTTATCTCCTCCAAAAGCTATATGGGTGCAGGGTAGTCAAGTGGTTAGAACACTAAAACGTAAATCTGGATCCCATCACAGTTGCAGATCAACTGTGCGGACTATCACAAATCCCTTTACTTCCTCATGCTTAATTTCTGCCAGTTGAGGAACTGGTAGATAGAAGCAAACTCTTTGAAAGTGATGTGTTGCATAGTTGGGCAATCCTGTGTAAACAAACTATTGTGTTTAAATATTTCACATTGTAAACCTCATGAAAAGAAGTGTCATATTTTCATTAATATCACTTTCTTGATTGAAGATACTGTATCAGGACTGTTTAGGTCTGTAGGCTGGAATGCTTTGGAGAGCAAATGAAACTTAATTTTTGGTTTCAATGCTGTTAGTGGTTCTAATAATTCATAAATAATGTGCTAAGTATAGAACTTTAAGGTGTAGAATATTTATAGTACAGTACCATATATTAACGCACAATGATTTGCTGAATAGCACCCTTAGGGGATCTAACTTTAAGCTTAGCTTAGACTTTTACAGGCTCTAAGAATACAGTAGCTAGGCTTCGCCTTGGTCTCAGACCAAGGCTTAGGCAGCTCATCCCTATTAATACTATGGATATTGCTGTAAATGAATACATTTGATTGACAGACTAGCCTCAAGTCTTATTGTTTTCCACCTTTTATTAGTTACTATATTTAGTATCACACTAGACTAAAATTAGTCCTGAACTTTGAATCCAGGGAGCTTACTATAAAGGCCATTAAATGTTAAATAGCTTGTCAAACACACATGAATGGATACCAATCTTTTTAAAAGTGACTGATGTGTTGTTTGGCACAGCACAGTTACTGTAGCAACTGTGTCTGTGCAGTACAAAAGGCTATGAAAGCAACCAATATTATAGAACAAAATATAGAAAACAATATTAAATTGTATCTGTTTGATTTGAAGAGATAATGCATCTCACCCAGTCACTGAACATTTCTATTATAGTTTGGCATGTGTTAGTTAATCAAACATGTTTATCCTCAAGGAGTTAATTAGTATATACAGTATATATATCTACTGTAAGTAAAATAGCCTAAATTGTAGGTAGTGTTTATGTTTTCTGTTAATCAAACTACCCTCATTGTTATGTAGAGAAAACAATTGTAATGATCTTAGGGCTGTAGACCTTTTCCTTGTTAAAATCGTAGTTAAATGATTGAGGGTTATATGTAATATCCTCATTTTACACCAGAGAGATTGTTTGAAATCCATCTGTTTTTTATGTTGTCTTGCATGTGTGCAAGAAACATGTTGCAGTAGCTTTAGAATACAGGTTTTGGAGGCACAGTCGTGTTATGGCCAGTGGTGCCACTGCTTTTTGGGGCTGGGCTCCATGGCACGAATTAGATTGCATGCTGTCTATGACAGCATACCACCAACTTAAAACATTTTAGCCACTGCAATGAGGGAGCTCCACCTCATTGCAGGGTGTGTCTTTCCTGGTGTAACATTTCAATCAGATATGGTGGTGGCTGTGCCGTCCGCCTCGCACAGTCCTCAGAAAAGCTGACATGGGGTGCCCAGGCCCCCTGTTGGCATCATCATGCCCCCCTCCTGAGTTCATTTGCCAAAGGGGAGCCCAATCCCCATTGGCATCATGTCCCATGTCAGCTGTTTGCCGAGGGGGGTGCCCAATCCCCCTTGGCATCATCCCCCAACACCTTTTATTTGCCCATGGGGTGCCCAATCTCCATTGGTTCCAGTCCCCCACCCCAAAACTCACCAGTGGCATGCTGGGAGCCCACCCCAGCATGCCAAAAGTACCTGTTAAAAGAAAAAACCTTCCCACAATGTTTATTGTGTTTTTTTAACCCAGTAAAGTAGAACATTGTCCCTCACAGTCTGCGGCCCCCTCCTGCAACCTGCACCCACCCTCTGTGTACCCCACCTCCCTACACACCCCATCACCCCATACTTACCTCCGGAGCCTGGTGTGATGTTCTTCTATGGACTGGGAACACGTCTGCACTCTTCAAAGCCAACCACGAACTGAAGAAATGACGGTAAGCTGTATAATGGCATAAATAAGGGTTTTTCAACTTGGTTCATATCTCAGGCATTTGTGGAAATTTTGGCACCAAATTTTCAACATGGAATTATTGGGAACCCTCCTCATGAATGCAGTCACTGTCATGGAGTTATTCAGTCCCAAAAGTTGATTTTGCAGTCACTGTGCAAAATCACCTTTCAGGACCAATTAATGAAATTACAGTGCCACTGTTCATGAGGTGGGCTCTCAAAAAGCCTATGTTGCAAATTTGATATAAAAATTAAAAAAAAATTACTGTTTTACGAGCGTGCGTTGTGCAGTTTCCACTCACGCTCATAACTTCACAAATCTGTAATATTTTCACTCCAGATTTTCAACATTGGCATTTTTCCACACCTCCTTATGAACAGTACAGCTGTAATTTTTCACATCCTGTCCGAAATGTGTTTTTGCACTACCAGCGCAGAATAGCGCAGTCGCTGTGGGAAATCAGTGTTCAGGGAAGCTTAAGAAAATGACAGTGACACTGTTCATGAACAGAGGTCCTAAAATGCCTATGTTGAAAATGTGGTGGTGAAAGTCCATTAAATGACTGTGATATGAGCGTGCATTGCACAGTTTCCACACACCCTTGTAACTTCACAAATTTGTAATATTTTCACTCCAGATTTTCAGCATTGGCATTTTTTTCACACATCCTTATGAACAGTAGCTGTCATTTTCCACATCCTACCCAAACTGTGTTTTTACACATTCGGTGTGCAGTGGTGCAGTCGCTGTAGGAAAACAGTGTTCAGAACAGAGTAAGAAAATCACAGTAACACTGTTCATGAGCAGAGGTCCCAAAATGCCTATGTTGAAAATTTGGTGAAAAAATTCCATGAAATGACTATGTTACAAGTGTGCATTGCGCAGTGTCCATGCACAGTCATAACTTCAAGAATTTGTAATATTTTCACTCCAGATTTTCAACATTGTCATTTTTGCACACCTTCTTATGAACAGTACAGCTGTCATTTGTCACATTCTGCCCAAAATGTAGTTTGACACATGTAGCGCACAATCGCACGGTCACTGTGGGAAATCTACATTTGGGGCAGATTAAAATAATCATTCCAATTTTTTTTAACCAGGAGAGACACACTAAGCTGAAAGCTTATTTACAGGTGCAACCTGGGAGCACAGAGAAGTTAAGAGACTTGCTCATGGTCACACAGTAAACAAGTGGGGGCTATGGGACTCAAACCCAAGTCTCCAGATTTGCAGCTCAGAGCCTTAAACCACTGCACTATACTGCCTCCCATCATAGTGCCACTAAATGACAGTGTTACGAGTGTGCGATGCACAGTTTTCATACACGCTCGCAACTTCAATAATGTTTAATATTTTCATTCCAGATTTTCAACACTGCCATCGCCTCACACCTCCTTATCAATGGTGCAGCTGACATTTTAATGTGGTGCAGAATGGCACTGTCATTGTGGGAAATCAATGTTTGAGACAGATTAACAAAATCACAGGGACACTGTTAATGAGCAAAAGTCCCAAATTCTTTCATGAGGTGAGGTCACAAAAATGCCATGTTTTAAAATTTGGAGTGCAATTACCAACACTCGCCCAGGGTGTTATGGTTTCTAACCATTACGTCCCACCCTGTACAGACTAACAGGCACCAGGGGTGTGTCTTTGGTTTGTCTGCTGTACTGCTCACGCCATTGGTCCTCCACCTCTAACCTGCAGCCACTGACAGGCATCAAGGTGTGCCTTGGACTCTTCAGCCCCAAAGTTCAACCCATTCTCCTATACTGCACATATCTCAATGTACATACTTATGAAATGGGGTGAGCATAAGGCCAGATGTCCCCAAGGCACAACTTGACACTTGTTAGACTTTGCAGGGTAGGGTGAGGTGAAATAGCATGAGCGTTATGGCCAGCGACCCAAACACACCCCCCAATGCCTGTCACTCTCTGCAGGGTGCGGTGGGGTTGATGTCAGTTCTATACTTCACTGTCATTCCTATTATTCATCTCTCTAACTCCTGCACTACCAATGCCAACACCAGCAAGACAACATTCGGCATTGACAAATGCTTGTTTACATAAGAGATACAACATAATCAAATATTTGTTTATGTAACATGCTAAAATTGTCAGTTTTAGGTTGTGAATGGATTTTTTTAAAGGACACTTATCTGTACTGTACAGTAAACAAGGAAAACCAGATTCCTTTTTTTTTAGTTTATCTCTTAATTCTCCTGCCAAGCCTCTGCAAGTCCATTCCTTCACACCTTCTCTAGGAAGGTTCCTGCTGCCTGCCAGATTCAATGTCCACTATTGGGCTCCATCATCAGTCTTCATCATATTCTCCATGTCCCATAATGTCCAGCATAACTCCACTGGGTGGATCTCTGCTGCCACCTGGGAGCACTAGCATCTACAGGAGTAATGGCCTATTGAGCAGAGACGCATTATGGGATCAAGTGGTGTTAGAGTGACCACCCCCAACATCCAGATTATTGGGCATTGATTTCCCTGTTCCAGATGTCCAACCACCTCATAATGAATGAGAATGCACAGTGGCATCCTGAGAGCCCGCCCAGTGGTGAATGGTCACCCATATCACCTGGGACATCATCACCAAGCCACAACAAGGAGCTTCTATTTCAGTGGTGCTATTGAGCTCATTCTCCAAGGAGGCAAACATCTATGGAATGCTCTGAAGCACTCCCTGCTGGCCACAGCACCTCATGCCACAAATGTTGGCCACAATCCCTGGTCACCAGCATTGTAGAGCAGTCCCCCACCACTCAACACCAAAGAACTTCCAGGAGACATAGTTTCAGATCCCTCCTGGGTCACTTATTCATTTTGGGATTATGAACAAATCAATTAAATTGGGTTTCCAATTTCCTTCAAAACAGTTACAGCTGGCATCAACAGGAGTCACATTTTATAGCATTCCAAAAAAGGAATGTCTGGACATTCTGTTCTCTACAGTATTACTAAGTGCCTTTTCATGAAATCAGGCTCTTTGTCCTTTGCAGGTCAACTATCCCTGCTGTGTATCCTGCCCTGATGTCAACATTTTTAAACAGATATTTTCCCTTCCAAGTTAAAGGTAATCCTACATAAACTGTTTTTCCAGTACCAGGCTGTAAATTTCTGTAAAACGTGTCTCCAGATTAAAGGGACATAACAGGTTTGAGGGCTTTTAAACAATCCCCTTTCAGTCACAATACAGAAAATATATAATGGTGTCCGAACCCAAGCTATGTATCTTATCTCCCTTCTTCAACCTGTTCTGGCGAACCCCAATATTAGAACTGGAGGTTGCCACATAATGAAATCCTTTTGTCCCCACTTGACTGGGAATACAGTGAAGTCACTGTTGGACCAGGGTGTGTTTTTCCCCATGCCTGACTTCAGACCCTCTTTTCCATCCCTGTTTTTCATTCTTTCAAATACTTGCAATTAACTAAAGCGCTAGCTTCGGTCTTGGGCTCTTCTTCTTATGACACCTCTGGTGGAGATATTCTACCCCAATTATTACTACTGGCCAAGCAACCTCACCCAGTAGTGGGCCTGTACTACTTCCTTCAGATGGCTGATCCTTCAGCTCTGGATGGTACTTGTTTTTATTGGCAACAAACTCTTGATTGGCAACCAGATAACTCTTAATGGATCACCATCTAGTGGAATCTCTATAAATTTGTGAATAGGGACAAGTATAGATGGACTCAGTTCTGTATCCTACACAATCTTTATTATACTCCTCATAAGCTTTTCCTATTGCATAGATCTGATTCTCCTCTCTGTTTCCATTGTGGTCTCACCACAGGCCATCTCTATCATATGTTATGGGAATGTTCTAAGGTGGTACCCTTCTGGGAGAGAATCAAGGCCTCACTAGACCTGCTTCTTGGCCTGGACGATGCCTTTACCCCTCAAATGTGTGTGGTTGGTGACTATTCTTCCATCTTGATTGGACACCATAACACTCACATTGCATTGATAGCTGCAGTGGTGAAAGTTGTCATATTGAGACATTGGAGTGATGAAGCCAAGCCCCCCATTTCAGGAATGGTTTAATAAGCTACTGCAAGCCCTTGTGGTGGAAAAATAAATTGCCAGACTCCACCGAGGCCTTCACAGATACAGTACGAACAGTGTTAGAAGACTGCACACTCTTCTGTCTCTACGTGGGGCCCATAATAATACCCACAATGATTATACCCTGTGATTTCCTTTTGTTTTCTTTTTCTTTTGCTCCCTTTTCCTTTTTATCTTTTCGGAAAAGTACTACTTCATGTAATCTGGGAGATTGGGGGGGGGATTGTTGATTATTTGTGGTTTCGTTTGTCCAGACATGATGTTTCAACATTCTATCTGGATCATTGGGGGGGGGAGGTGGTAAGGTGGGTGGGTGGTGGGGGTATCTTGTAACCTGCCTGGTCTTATTGTTCTTGTTCATTCTTGATCTTGATTTATTGTTGTGTTCTTATTATGGTATCTTTGAAACTTAATAAACTTTAAATAATAAAAAAAAAGCTATGTATCTTATAAATTGTGATGTACAGATTGATTGCTTTAGACTGACATACTTTATTAGATTAAATTTAATCACTTGTTATTGACTTAGTTTGTACTGTATGGTATGTACACATGTTATCACTGAAAGCGAGTCTCAAACTGATGAATATTTTCCTGTATAAATACACTTTTGATTAATTTATTGTGGGGGGTACTGACCAGGAAAATGGGCAGGGTAGTAATGGGGATTTAACTATAGTATCAGGAGGAATTAGGCAGTGCAAGGATTCATCATGGACAGGAGGTGGACGCGGGGGAACACTAAGAGATGGACAGCAGTGCAGGGGAGCAGCAAGGCAGGAGGCCCAAAAGGGGAGTTAGGAAGTACAGAGAAAACATTCTCACTTGCATAGAGGCCAATATGAAGAGAACAACCAGCAAAATAGGTGAGCTTGAGGGCCTGATACACATGGAAGGCCAGGCCTACAGGCACTCACAGAGACCTGTACGGAAGAAGAAAAGTCAAAACACAAAATGGACTGCATATTGTATCACTTTACAGTATCCCTGACCATTACTAACTGGGCTATGCCCACTGATAGGCTAATACAGCACATATAACCAGATGTTTCATAACCTCATCCACCTAGTCTACCAATCTTCCTGCAGGCTATCAGGCTTCTCATGTGCATTACCTAGGCTACACTCACAGACACCTGGCTGCCGCTACTAAGGTCACCATCTAAGTAAGAAACAAAAAATTCTCAGCTAATTGTTCACATGGCTTCATATGGTGGCCTCCAAGCCTGTAGCTGTAGTTAGCTCTGAGCAGTGATACTTTTATTTTTTTTGGCACAGAAAGTTAGAATACTAGCCAGACATTTCCCCATGGAACCCACCGCACTGTGAAATGTAATCAAACACATATATATATATATATATATATATATAGTATGGTGGCATGGTAGTGCCACCATAGTTAGGACTGAGTACCCCGTTTAAGGTTAAATGGTGGAAGTTTGCACCTTAATAACTTTGCCACCATATGATGGATTTGCCTGTAACTTGGCAGACATGGAGCGGTAGCATAGATCTTGGGATCTGCCAAGTTTTGTACAGGTCAGATATACAGTTATGGAATTATTGAGCAACATTATGTAGCACATTTATGCATTTTTGCACATTCTTTGCTCATGCCTGCAGGTCGCATGGTTTGCACGACCTATCCGACAACTTCAGGGAACATGCAGTTGGTTCCCCAATGTGCCTTATGAAGATTTCATGAAAAAATATTAAACGGTTCAAAACTTATTCAAAAAACGTGTTTCCCATTATGGTCAATGGAAAAAGTTAACAAAAAGTTCAACAGTGTCGCAAATGCAGTTTTTAGTGTCTCAAATGACCCCTGTAGTGTCGTGAGTCAGCCATTTTTTTTCAGTTAGTGGTCACAGAAATGCTTGGCATTTAAATTTGGGACCCTCTAGGGACACAAGTCTTTTTGTGTTCACCTAGTTGAGCCCTGAGGATGCTAGCCATGTCTTTTTTGGGGGGGTTAAACACCCCAGAAATATGTTTTTCAAATTTTTGTAATCTGTAGTGTTGCAAAGTAGTGTCGCACTTGCAACACTTTTGTGATATTTTTTTGAGACAGTGTCGCAAATCACGACACTACTTTCCAACACTATGGCCAAAATAACAGGAATTGTTTGCCACCCTGCTGCAAAAGAATGATTTGGTCTTTTGGGCTGAAATTTGAAGGGAGGAAAGCCAATATCCCACAGATGTGCGTTTTCATAGTTTGGAAAAAAATATTGCAGGGATGCAAAGTTATGGTACTCCAAAGTTGACGCTTTTTCCCATAGACTAACATTGAGGCGTCTGCCACGCCTTTCAGGGCCTGTATTTCAGAAACGGTGCGAGATACGGACTTTTCATCAGAAAAATTCTTAGCCTCCCAATAGGGGGCTAAGTACAAAACTAGCCAGGAAAGTCATGAATCCTATGAAATTTTAATTTGTGTTTTATGCCATACGGTTCCTGAGATATAAGCAATTTAGTATTCCAAGTGCTCATTTTCTGGTCCAAGGCCCATTAATATGCATACATTCTTTGTAGTCACTGTGTTTCTCAATGCAGCTGTTGGGGAAAACCAGGTTGTGCACTCCTCTTACTGTTACACTTTGTGTTTCCACTTGTGTTTCCGTACCCATTTGCATTAGCATTCCCATGTACGCCACCGTGTGTGTTACCCTTTGCATTTTCATTTGCATTTGCATTACTGTTACCATTTGCATCTCCACTGCTGTTTGTGTTTGTGTTTTGATTTGCATCACCGTGTGCATTACCTGCCCTTCCGTTTGCGTTTGTCTTTTGTTTTGTGTCATCGTTGCTGCTACCGCACCATTTGTGTTTCCAATTGCATTACCGTGACCATGCACATTACGGTTTGTGTTTCCATAGGTGCTTGCTTTTGCATTTCCATTTCTGCTTTCCTTGGTGTTATTGTTGCTGTTACCATTACCATTTGCATTTCCAATTGTGGTACCGTGACAGTGCGCATTACTGTTTGCATTTCTGTACGTGCTTGTGTTTGCATTTCCATTTGTTTCCTTTGGTGTTATTGTAGCTGTCACCATTACCATGTGCATTTACAATTGCAGTACCATGACCATGCGCATTACAGTTAATGTTTCCATACGCGCTTGCATTTGCATTTCCATTTCTGTTTCCTTTGGTGTTATTGTTGCTGTTACCATTACCATTTGTGTTTCCAATTGCAGTACCGTAACTGTGCACATTACCAGTTGCATTTCCATACGCGCTTTAGTTTGCATCTCCGTTTACGTCACTGTTCACTTTGGCATCACTTTGCACTTCCATTTCTATTAATGTTTGCTTTACCATTTATGGTTGCATCACCATGTGCATAACCATTTGTGCTTGTGTTTGCATTGCAGTTACTGTTACTATGTGACAAAAAAATCACGTGGAGCATGGGGCCCGAAGGGCCCACGCTCCCAACACCATCACATTCCATTCACTATTTATAGTCCTCATTCTCAAAAAGAAGGGAAATTCATGGAAAAAAATCCATTTAATGCATCAGTTGGGATTGTTCCACAGAGAAAAAAATGAGGAAATTCAGTGTTAGGGTTGAAAGCCCACCCTTGCACCCCCCATCCTGCCCCCCAACCAGCATTGGGGTGTATGTTGGGGTCATCGGTCCTAACTCTCACCCCATTCTCCTATACTTCACCACCTCAGCTTGTCTACACATGGAATGGGGTGAGAATTAGAATGAAGACCCCAATGCACACCCCGTGCCGGTTGGGGGTGGGCTGGGGTGCAAGGAGGCTTTCAACCCTAACACTGAATTTCCTCACTTTTGTCACTGTGGAACAACCCTAACTAATGCATTAAACAGATTTTTTTACCATGACTATAGATAGATAGGTAGATAGATAGACAGATATCACAAAAAAACTATGTCAATGCTGAGATTAGGGTTGTAAAAACACAAAATGTACAAAGACGGAAATCAAAAATAATTTGGGATTTTGGTCTCCGGAGTATTGGTGAATCAGTGATGGGGTCTTACTTGTGATTGTAAACCCTAATGCCCACTCACCCCAGCCCATAGCCTCCTGTCCAAAGCACAAGCTACAGTTCCAACCTAGTGCCTCATAGTGATACAGTATGGCCAATATAATCTGCCAGAGCTTTCTTCATGCAGGTCCCATTTGACCTCATCTGATCCAGGGTAGGGATGGGCATTAGGGTTGGCAACCACAAGTAAGACCCCACCACTGATTTGCCAATACTCCAAAGACCCAAATCCCTAATGTTTTTTCATTTCCCATCTTTGTACGTTTTGTGTTTTTACAACTCTAATCTCTGCATTATCATATTTTCTTGCAACTAATTGCCCTTCTTTTTGTAATAGTGGAACTGTATCGATATTTTGGACCTGTGCAAAATGAGATAAATACAATATTGAAGACAGTCCTGGAATTGTATCCTCATTTGTGGAGGTCCCTTTGGGACTTGTGCAAAATGTTCTAAATAAAATATTGGAGACAGTCCTGATGCAGTGCATGGGACCAGCAGACCCTGGCACACATCTCGATACCTTGTGGGAGAGGCTCCCTGACCCACCACAGGGTGTGGCATCTCTACTAAAACACTGCTCCATCCCTACTCAGGCTATGAGTAGTACTGCATGCTGCAGCACTTTTCCCATCAGCCTTGTCCCAGTAAACTGGCTCACTGAATTTGCACCTTAACTCAGCTCACTGGCACAGTAAGGCAGGATGCTCCCCAGAGGTGCAACGGACAGCCCTGCAATCAATGTTACTTAATAAATGCTTTTCTTTTTAATATTTTGACCCCAAACATTCAGCATATTCTTATGACTCCACCTCATAAACCCCATAGGTGAAAATGTTCAAATCCATGCTGAAATGCCATTCCACGCCACGGGTGCAAAACCACATTTTGGATGGGATGTGAAAATGACAACTATACTGTTGATGAGGTGGTGTGAAAAAATGGGTACGTTGAAAATCTGGAGTCAAAATATTGTAAATTACCAAAGTTATGCACCTGTGTACAAACTGCGCAATGCAAGCTCATAACCCACCCATTTTTGGGATTTATTTCACCAGATTTTCAGCACGCCCTTTTTAAGACCCCACCTCATAAGCACTGGCACTATCATTTCATTAACTGGTCCTGAAAGGTGATTCTGCACAGTGACCAAGAAATCACCTTTCATGACAGAGAAACAAAATGACAGTGACAGTGTTCATGAGGTGGGATCCCAAAAAGCCCATGTTGAAAATTTGGTACACATAGACCTAAAAATGGCTGAGATATGAAAATAAGTTCAAAACGCAATTGATAGGCATTGTACTGCACTTATCTTGATACTTCAGTTTGCGGTTCAGCTTTGAAGAGTGCAGAAATGTCCCAGTACACAGAAGATGGCATCGGCCAAAAAAAAGACGTTGTGGGATGTTTTTCTATTTCCAGGGGAAAATGAGAGTAATAACGCTATTTCTGGACACTGGGAGTGGGCTCCCCAGTGTCCAACATTGCTGGTGGGGGGAGTGTAAATGCTCACACAGGGATTGGGCCTCCCAATGTCTGCAGTGTTTATAAAATAAGGGGCTTACTGGGGGGTGTGGGGAAGCATCCAACACCAAGGTGGGCATTAGGCATCCCAGTGTCAGATAAGAAAAAGTAACACACCATTTCAAGATTTTGGGGGGTCCTGTAGTGTACTTTAAACAGGCTATACACCAGTCTTGGCATGATGAATAGGCACTTGCCCCATAATGTCCAAGGGATGGGCTTGGTGGGCCACTCAGAGTCCTACCTATCTGGCATTGGTGGTTATTCCTATAGGGGTCTTCCAGAGAAGATTATGGCCATGGGGGAGCTCATGCGAGCAGCAGCAGTTTTCAAACACAGTTATTTTGCAGTTAGGAGCTGTTTCACTATATAACACAGCTGTCATTTGTAAGACAGCTGTGTCCTATAGTGTAACTTGCTCCTAACCACAAAATTCATTATATGGCAGTAAGGGTTGCACTATATGAAATAGCTGTCATTTGTTATACAGCTGTATTGTATAGTGCAAAGAGCTCCTAACCACAAAATATATTATACTGCACTAAGCTTTATTCCTCTGTTCATGGTTTGGCTTTGAAGAGTGCAGAGGTGTCCCATCCATAGAAGATGACAGCAGAAAACCTCCAGAGGTAAGTATAGGGTAAGATAGTGGGGGTGGGGCACTCAGTGGGATGGTTGGGATGGGGAAGGGGAACAATGGCTATGGCAAGAGACTGTTTTCTTTATTTCAAGTTTACATGAGAAAAAAAGACATTGGGGACGGTTTTCTTTTTTTCAGGTATAAATATAAAGATGTATCTATTTCAGGACACTGTAGGTGGGCTCCTTAGTGTTCCACTCTGCTGGGGGGGTGAATATAAAACAAGGGTCTGCTGGGGGCATCCGACACCAGGGGTGGTATCCTAGTGTCAGATTGTACAAACAAATTAATGAATAAAATAAATTAAATACACTGCCACCAGGGACTGGGGTCACTGCCGTGCAGTTTGAAGGCTCAGCACAGTCAGGATGGTGGGGCTACAATGTCAGTAACCCCACACCTGACCTACAAGTGGCAACAGCAGCAGGGCTTGTACTATAAGACACAGTTTTCATTTATTAAAGACAGCTGTGTCATATAGTGCAAATTGCTGCTTTCGCAAAAATTCAGTTATGAACAGAATGTTGTTTTTTTAAACTGTGCATGCTCAGAAACAGAAAAGTTGTATTAATATTTTAAAAATGACTTAACTGAGAGACCTATAATTCACAAATCCACACACCTTGGACCAATCTTTATCAAACCTGAAAGTTTCAGATTTCAAAGGCTCCTATTTTTTAAGTTATCGGGTGGCAAATAAAGTCTTAAAATTTTCAAAAAAACAAGACTTTTGCATTTTTGTGCACCTCTGTAACTTTGCCTCCCCTGAACTGATCTACATGATATTTACAGGATCAAGAGATCCTGGCACAGAGGCTGGGTTTTCCAACTTTCATCTAAATCAGTTGAAAGTGGACAAAGTTAAGGTGCAAATATTTGGGTTTAACATAGAGGTGCTTACACAACCCTAATAAATAGGTGTGGCTGCTCCTGTATAATATATATATATACTGTATATATATATATATATATATACATATATATATATATATATATATATACACACATACAGTATATATATATAATTATAGTGGCACGGTAGTGCCACTATAGTTAGGGTTGAGGAGCCATTTACATGTTAAACCTAAAATGGTGCACCTTAATAACTTTGCAACCGTTTGATGGATTTGCCTGAAATTCAGCATACATGATCAAGATCCATACACCTTGGGATCTGCCAAGCTTCGTACTGGTCGCATATACAGCTGCGGAGTTATTAAGCGAGATCTGCGCACACGTTTACGCTTTTCTGGAATTTTACTATCGGCTCTACAGGTTGCATGGTTTATGTGACCAGTCCAAAATCTTCAGGGAATGTGCAGCCAGGGTCCCTGATGTGTCTTTTGAAGATTTCATGAAAAAATATTAAACGGTTCAAAAGTTATTCAAAACACAAGTTCCCATTATAAGTCAATGGGAAAGTTAACAAAAAGTTCAACAGTGTCGCAAATGCAGTTTTTACTTTTGCAAATGGCCCTTTTACTGTCGCAAATCCGCCATTTTGTTTTTAGTTAGCAATTAGAAAAATGTTTGGCATTTAAAATTGGGACCCTCTAGCAACCAAATTCTTTTTGTATTCACCTAGTCAGACCCTGAGGATGCTAGCCATGTCTTTATTTTGGGGTAAAACACCCCAGAAATACGTTTCTCAAATTTCTGGAAAAAGTACTTTCACAAGTTACTGACGCACTTGCAACACTGTCGAATGAATTTGCGAAAGCTTTCGCAAACTTCGACAGTACTTTTCTAGGCTGTGGGAAAATGACAGCAATTCTTTGGCACCCTGCTACAAAAGAACAGTTTGGTGTTTTGGCCGGAAATTTGGAGGGAATGCAGCCTACATCTCACAGATGTGCTTTTCAGTATTTCATTGAAAAAATATTACATAGTGGCAAAGATACGGCACTCCAAAATTGACACTTTTTCCCATAGGATAACATTACGGCATCTGACGCATTACAGGAATCCTTTGGCGCCCTGCTGCAAAATAACGGTTTGGTGTTTTTGGCTGAAATTTGGAGGGAACACAGCCAACATCACACAGATGTGCCTTTTTGTGGCTTGGTGAAAAAATATTACAGGGAGCCAAAGGTATGACACTCCGAACTTCTCTTTTTTTCCCATAGGATAACATTACGGTGTTTGCCGCGCCTTTCAGGGCCTGTATCTTGGAAACCGTGCGAGATATGGACTTTTCATCATAAAAATGTGCAGAACTAGCCAGGAAAGTCATAAATCGTGTGACTTTTAAATTTTTTTTCTACGTCGTACGGTTCCTGAGATATAAGCAATTTAGTATTCCAACTCCTCATTTTCTGCTCCGAGAACCATTATTATGCATACATTTTTTGTACTCACTGTCTTTCTTTATACAGCTTTTGGGGAAAACCAGCCTTTGCACTTACATTACTGTTACTGTTACTGTTTTTGCTTGCGGTTCCATTCCCATTTCACTTACCGTTCACGTTTACGCCACCATGTGCGTTACCCTTTGCGTTTTCATTTGCGCTTGCTTTTTCGTTGTTTTTAACATTTCTGTCTACACTACTGTTTCTCTTTCTGTTTTGCTTTGAGTCACCATGCGCATTACTATTTGTGTTTGTGGGCACAATGTTACTATGTGACAAGCATCATGTGGCGTGAGCGCGGGACCGGAAGGTCCACATGCACCCGCTGCCGCATTACATTCACTATTTCTCATTATCATTCTCAAAGAGAAGGGAAATTAGAGACAAAAAACTCCATTTAATGTATTAGTTAGGGTTGTTCCACACCGACAAAAGTGAGGAAATTCGGTGTTAGGGTTGAAAGCACCCCTTGGTTCCCCCCTGCCCACACCCCCAACTGGCATCGGGGTGTGCATTAGGGTTGTCAATCCTAACTTTCACCCCATTCTCCTACACCTCGGCTTCTTTACACATGTGATGGGGTGAGAGTTTGCTGACAACTCAGGTCGCGTACCCCAATGCCGGTTGGGTTGTGGCAGGGGATAAGGGGCTTTCAACAAATTTCCTCACTTTTGTCAGTGTGGAACAACCCTAACTAATGCATTAAACAGAGTTTTTGCCTCTAAACTATATATATATATATATATATATATATATATATATATATATATATATACATACATATAGATATATTTATATACATATATTTATATATTACCACCCTACCACCCCCACCCTCACACACCAACAGGCATCGGTGTGCGTTCAGGTCATTGGCTAACTCTCACCCCATTCCAGGTGTAAACAAGCTGAGGTGTTGCAGTATAGGAGAATGGGGAGAGAGTTAGGCACGATGACCCCTATGCACACCCTGATGCCTGTTTGTGTGTGAAGGATGGGGGTTGGGGGTGGGTGGTATGGGTGGTAGCCCTAACACCACATTTTCTTGCTTTTGTTGCTGTGCTATGAACCCTAACTGATGCTTTAACAGAGTTTTTTGTCATGAATTTCCCTTCTTTTTGAGAAAGTATAATGTAACTGGTTAATGGTATGTGTTAGTAGGAGCACGGGGCCCTCTTTATATTGCCCATTTTTTGTGTAATGATATGCGTCTGAGGGAGTGCAGGCCCTACAGGCCCTGTGCTTCCACTTACACATAATTAGGGAGCTCTACAGTAGCCCTACAGGCAAGGAACCTCTTGTAACACTAATTTGATAATACCGCGGCAACTGTAGCAGATAGGAAAAAAATGTCAGTGCCGTTGTAATCATGACAGTGAGAACTTCATGCACAATAAATCAACCAGATCTGTAGCTCACATTGTTTACAGGATATGGACACAGAAATACACTGAAAAGGTACCCTTAGAACCCTTGTAACACTAATGTGCCAATATCTCCGTAACCGTAGCAAGTAGGAAAAAATTCCACTGCTGGTGTAATCTACAATTTCCAAACTTGTTTCTACAAATTAGATCATGCAAAGGTGATTTAAGTTGCAGGTAGCGAAAACTCCGTATCTCACTTTGTTTTCGAGATACGGGTGCCGATAGGCATCACGGATGCCACAGTGTTATCCTATGGGAAATTTCTCAAATTCGGAACACTGTAACTTTTGACCAGTTGAATGCTTGGCACAAAACCACCAAAGGGCACATCTGTGGGACCAGGGCTTGCCACTCTGCAAATGTCAGCCCAAAGGCCCCAATCGTTTTGTTGCAGGGGGATGGCAAAGATTTGCAGTTTTTGGGCAAAGTTCTTTCGCAAATTCCAAAAGTTTTGCAAAAAACAGCATGGAACTTTCACATTTGCGAACATGTAGCGAACATCTTTCCCATGATTTGAAAAAGTACTGGGGCTCTGAATTTTTAAATGGCATTTCTGGGGGGTTTTACCCCTCAAAAAATAGGGCTGGCATCTTCAGGACCCGACTAGGTAAATCCAACAATCAGTGTGTATACCTAGAGGGTCCCAAATTTAAATGCCAGGCATTTTTCTCTCTCACTAACTGAAAACAAGATGGCAGCAGCATGAAAGTAAAAGGACCATTTCCAAAAGGAAAATTGTACTTGTGACATTTTTGTGAGACACATATATTTTTCCCCCATTGACTATAATGGGAAATTTGTTTTTGAATAACATTTGAATGGTTTAATATTTTTACACCAAATCTTAAAAAGGCACATCAGTCACCCAGACTGCATCTTTCCTGAAGATTTCAGACCAAACGGACAAATCATGCGGGCTGTGGGCACGAGCAAAGAAACGAGTAAAAAGTATTTTTTGCATTTTTTGCATTCTGCAGCTCTGCAACTGTACAGCAGACCATAACACAACTTAATATATCCAAAGATCTATGATACCAGACCACACATGCAAAATTTCAAGCAAATCCATCATACAGTGACAAAGTTATTAAGGTGCAAAATTTGATGTTTAACATTAAAGTGCCTACTCAACCTTAACTATAGTGCCACTACTGTGGCACTATAATATAGATATTAGCTAGCATAAGATTTGTTTCTTTGTTATCTTATGCAGTTCTTTTCTGCCATGAAATCCAAACTAGAAGCTGCTTTCAGTACCACAGTTCTAGTTCTGACTGTGTTAACAAGCTAACATTTTCTACTATTGCACATTTCTCAGTTCACAAATTCTAGTCTGTCTGCTTTCTCACTTGTCTTCAGAGGAGTTGTTGTTATTATTTAGGTGCGTAATGGAGATCTAACTCTGCTTCACTGCTCAACATTGTGTTTTAAACAATTTCTTCTAGTGGCAAAACACAAACAGCTCCCTTTTAAAAATGGCACTGGCAATGCCAGGTTGCTGACTTCTGATACCCTCTTTTTCTCATAAGCAAATGTGAAGGATATCAGTCAGTTTCTTTCGGTTCCACAGAAACTATCTCCAGTGTTATGAGATTTAATACCAGAACTTTTCTCTTGAGGCTCCTCATGAGCAGCCTCAATCGAGGCAGCGAGCACAGCTCTCATATACTAAACTATATGATAATTAGCTTGCTCTATTCAGGGACCCTTTATGAGCAACCCCTCAGTGGTTACTACACAAGGTGGAATCTCTCACAAGCTGCTCTGTCTCTGCAATTGTCATTTCCCTATCTAGATCAAAACTGGTGCATTTTAATAGGGGGGCAGAAATTTCATCCAGTGCTACTAATTCCACATGCGTATGCTATTCAAAGCTGTTGTTCAAAAGATACTGCAGTTTGCAGCCACCAATGTAACCGTGGACTGCCTGCTCCTCTTTTTTCTCCTCTCCTTCTGTAATTATTCTATTAGGGTAGGCATTGGGAAATACAGAACTGCTCAGGGTGTAATGAGGCCCAACACCAGAGGTGGAGGGCCTTATAGCCCTGGAAGGTCTGGTATTTCCCAATGCCACCCACCCTGTCGGGTATTATTGTGCTTAGAAAATGGGTTCTGTAAAACAAAAAAAGTTTGATAAGAAAATTGTTAATAAAAACTGTTTAAATAAGTTTTCTAATTAAATAGTTCCTCTGCCTTCATCAGAATGATAGCCTTTTGTCCTACTGCAGACCCCGTAGTTAGAAAACTGATTGTATACAGTTACCGCCCCACAACTGACTGCTTGTTTTTTCAGTTGGATCCCCCCCACCGTTGTCATGCAACCTTTTTTTCCCTTTACACTTTCTTTTGGTTTCATTTTCATTTTTATTTGAGAAACTATATGTTTTTCTGTCCTGCTGCTTTTCTTTATTAACATTGGGGCCAGGAGATGTTGCAATCAGGAGAAGGAAGCGCGGTTTTGAAGAGTGAGCTGTGGTTGGGGAGGCAGTTGTTCATGCTGCAGGTGAGACAGAGAAAGTCTTCTATTATTTCGAAAAGCATGTTATCAGCCAGTGGGTTTCATTTTCAAGTCGGAGAAACGAATTCTTTAACAACTGGGCAGTTTCAATTCAAAATACTGTTTTTTTTATTGGTTAACATTCAGTCAGTATTATTCAGTACAGGATGGTGCCAGGCAGTGGAAAACCAAACATGATGAGCTGTACTGGTCTGAAATGAATTGCATCTCACTTGGCAGAGAAAAACACAAACAATGCTTGTTTACTTATTTGTTGAAATGCCATGGGGGAAGAAAGGGTGGAGGGCCAGTAGAATGGCCCAGCTACTAGTTTACAGCTTGCTTAGTGAGCAAGGGAAAAATGGCATCAGGCATGTTTGACAATTTGGGGTACCCAATGATATCCCAAGTAATGGGGCACCCTGAATTGATACTTGCTTTTTAGCAGATTCTATTGAAAAATACCCCCGCTACCTTCAGTCTCCTAGCCAATCAGAATGCTAGGATTTACTGTGTCATTTTCTAACTTAAGTTACTCCCCTTCCCATGGTGCTCCCACATGTTCACTGCCAGGAGATACTCACAAGGCATGCCTCCATCTCATTGCTTTCGCCACCCCTTGGAACCCCAACACATATGCACAGTTGACTTTCCGGCCACAGACACAATGCATGCATCACTTTTTTTTTTATATGTATTTTACACTCCTCTGTAGGCTCTACAGGGGCTATGACTCTCCCTTGGAGGGGTTCATCCTCCAGCCACGATCCACAGCTCATCCACCCCCCGAAGTTCCCCAGCAGATTCCCCCTCCATGGCAGGGCCAGGTGGGAGGTGCCGACATTCCCCTCCACCCAGTACATCAAAATTGGTGGCAGGATGGACTCACCAGAGCGATTGGGCCATCATGAGTCCTGTAGAGCCCCAGCATTTTCTGGAGTTCTTCCCAATCTCGTGCATCCTGACATGATGCTCTCATGTGCAGGCACACATACACATGCCGACGGATAACCCACCCAACCAGTCACTCCATGGACCACCTGTGTCTATTACCAGACCTTCATCCAGTGACGGCAAGACTACAGGTGGGTGACCCCCCCCTTCCTGGAAGAGGAGAGCTAATGCTCAATCCTGCTCCCACCCCCACGTACCAGCACCCCAGCAGCCCAAGGTCATTCCAGAACCCAGGTCACTGGTGTAGTGCAAGGAAAGGCATCCAGCACCTCAGTCCTCAGTGCCACTGGGCCAGCAATGCATCACTTTTTTAACGCATGCATGGCAGCCACTTCAGACTGTGTGTGCAATGTTCACCCAGTTTGATAGTGCACACGCTCAGGTACCATTTTGAGCATCCACACAGTGCAGCCACTATCTTGATCATGGCCAACAGGATACTTCCAACGCCATGCTTAAGCATCCACCATTTTAGGCTGCCCACACTACACATGGTCAAAACAATAGTGCATATGCCCGGCTGCCATTTTGAGTGTCCATATATCATGGTCACATCTTGAGTGTGGCCAGAAGAATACCTTTTAATGGCAAAACTATGATTCAGGGGGAGGTGTAGCTTGGGCCACCAACAAGATGGCTGCCTAATTTCTTTACTGTTAACAGCACTAATCAAAATTCATCCTGCTCCTCTTCCATATTGCTCTAACTACTAACAAAACTCACCTAGTTCACCTAGTGTTGCTGTACCGATCATTTGCATGCCTTTGTTGTGTTGGTCAGTGCTCTCCTCTCCATCACAAAACCCCTACAACTGCCTTGTCAGGCCGGTCTCTCTTCTCAAATGGCAGGATGGTGGTGGCTGCTCCTCGGCCCCTGACTCTGTTCTTGGAGAGATCAAGATAATGTTTGAGCACCTCCTTCAAAAAATGTATAACCCAGAAATCTCCTCACAACGTATCAATGCAGACTTCCTATCAATTGGGGATCTGGTCAATGTAGTGGAACAATGGATCACTATTAATAAAGCCTCCACCAATCAACTGCTGGCCTACAAGCGATAACTGGAAAGAGTGATTCAACTGCTATTAGAAAATGTAGAGGATCTGTAGAATCAGAGTCAGAGAAACAAGCTTTGATTTGTGGGACTCCCTGAAGGCTGTGAGGGAAAGAGTACTATATGCTTCCTGCAGCAAGCCATGGTGGACATACTACAATAGGACTGCCCCCCAATCTAGAGATAGACAGGGCTTGCAGGTCACTGGTTCCCCCACCAAAAAGGGGAAAAAACCTAGGCTCCCACTTGCCCATTTCCTCCATTATACTGGAAAAGACAAGAGTATGCAGTGGGCCAGGCAGAAAGGTGCCCTGAAATAGAAAGGTACCTCATCAAGTTTTTTTTTTGCTGTAGACCTATACACCAGCACACAAGGCATTCATGCAGCTGGGAGTCCCTTATAGCCTACATTACCCCACAGCCTTCCAAGTTACACAGAAAGGGGTAACCTAGCAATTTGACACTCCTGAGGCTGCAGAAAATTATATCCTAAAAACATGACCCAATGTCAATGGGCAGAGGTTCAGCTTTCACTTCCCCGGCAGTAGGGTCAATGTGTCAGAGCAGGACATGGACATGTCAGCATCTGTGGCATCAATCCATGGATACTTCAAGCCATATGGCCTTCCAATGCCACCCCTGCCCAAAAAGCATGACCCCTTGTCCCCAGCTCCTAGGCTCTGGAGGTGGAACAAAATATCCAGGATGAGAAAGGAGCAGAGCTTGCGGGTCCACAGTCACAGTCATAGTTTCAGCAATGGGTCCCTGGTCTCCTCAGCCACCCTCTCCCCACTGGTTGGACAGAACATATGTACACCCCTTCTCACCTTGCTCTCTCCTGAGACTCCCAACTAGCAGGAACCTCTAAAGCAGCAGCACAGCCAGCAGCATCTGGACACAGGAATGAGACCAAGTCATGGGCAGAAGCTGTGTCCCTGGTGGCAGCAGTACCAAGCCTCCCTGCTGGTGAATCCTCAGAATCAGATGTAGCATGCAATCAGAATATCAATGTCATCATCACAGAGACATTAAATCCATCAACTGTCTCCTCTGTTCCACCACACAATGGGTCCTGAACATTCATTTTATACCCTTTGGGACCTTGAATTTTGCATAGTCTTGTCTGACCTGTCAGGATCTCCATGCAGTTAATGCTGGTGCTCCACAAAGTGGCTGTGCCCTTGCACTCATGTTCCCCATAGGTCCAACTGAACTCGTATGATGCTTCTATTGGTCTACATAGCCATGGGTGACATTTCCCCTTTAACAGGGAATACACTTGCTAATGTTACTTTTCTTTTTTCTCAATCTTTGTTTTTCTCCTGTTTCCTCACTCCCAAAGAGAACAAGCTAGGATTTGTACAGGAGGTAGGGGAATGCCTTAATATGTTTTTCATTTTCTAGCTGGCGGCAACTCATACTGCTCTGGGTAACTACTGGGGAGGATGGGATGAAAGGTTGGGCAGGTAAAGCTGTCATATAGTATATTATTTACAGAGCCATATACCCTGTAGGGTTGACATTCTGAACTGTATTTTTTTTTCTCTGCCTCAGTCCCTGTTTTCTCCTAACAGCTGCAGCAGTATTTTCCTGCCCTGTGTTTGCCCCACACTATGGCTTCTGCCATCCTCGCCATACTGAACGGTGCCATGCTAGCCATGTGCATCCATCTTTGAGGTTCCTCTGCTAAAGGGCAGCCTTCTTATGAATATGCTGTACAATGCTGGGACCCAGGTGGAATAGGAAGGGGCACTGTTATTTCCTTTCAGCAATCCTTCCCCTTACTCACTCCAATATGGACTCATGATAATTAAATCCTGAACCCCATGGCTTAAGACAGCTGCTGCTACTCATACTGGTGTCTCAGCTGAACCCTGATCCCCACTGCACCACCCCAGCTATTAGTGTACTTCTGTCCCTCATAATGAACACTGCACCCAAGCCCAAGTTATAGCCCATTGTTGATGCAGTGCGAGGAACCCAACCACTTGTTTTTTTTGTTGTCTTTTTTTCCCCCAGGATGGCTGGCAGAGGGGATTCCAGCTCTTCCCTCGGGAAGGATTACATCCACATATGACCATGTTGCTCTCTTCCAACCCCACCGCTGAGTCCCCCATGGATTTCCCCCCACAGTGGGGCCAGGAAGGGGAGGGCCATCCTCCCACTGGTACACAAATCCAGATGCTGGGGTTGAGCTGAATGTCGGGAGTGCAGTCTGGACTTCATGCAACCTGCCAGCTTGTTCATTTTTCCATTTTCATCCCTTCCCCCTCCTCCTTGCTGGGGTGCCCATGTCAATGCGTGCACATGGAGGCGTGCGCACATTGTGGACTTCAGCAGCACTCTCCTGTCATTTGGTGTCCCTGGCCCATTCTACCCTCAAGCCTCCACCTGGGGGTAGCCATTCTGTGGGAATGCCAAGCCACCCTCCATGGCAGAGGAAAGCCATCCTCTGGACACTGGATCCTTTCCCTTCCTGGCTGACCCCAGTGACCCACGTTCACCACTAAACATAGTTTGCCGGTGTGGCAGGAAGTAAGGTACAATGCCTTAGCCCTCCACACCACTGGTCCAGTGAACCTGACCACTTTTAAGAGCATATGTGCTAGGTCCCATGACATACATGTTGCCTCTATCTGGTCCATATACCTTCTCTGGGGGTGAGTCAGGCAATCACAGTGTTATATGGCAAATGCCACTGACAGACCCTCTTCAGTGCTGCTCTGGAGGAGGGTGGAGTCCACCAGCTCAGCCTGTAAGATGAACCCGGCTGTAAAAGGGCTCCTGAAAAGCATGGAATACTGTTCTGCCCTGTCTTGCTGTGGACATTCTTTCCAGACCTTGCACCCATAGATGAATGAAGCAGAGATGCTGCACAAGCACAGCACATTTGGTTCTCTCCCTCCAGTACATTCTTTTCCTTTCTCAGGCCCCAGCAATGATACTTCCATAGCCCTAGCCCAGTCAGGACCTTCCCTCACCCATACCTTGCATATGTGTCTATCCTTACAGGACTCCCCTATACCTGGCCAGTCTCACTGTCCCACTCACTCTGGGTGCCATAGACACAATCAAGGGCAGTTTATCCTCATGCTTGTGTGGCAGGGTAGCAGTGATTTTCTGAGGGACTCAGCTGGGTAGGAGATGAAATCTTTCCATATTTTTATGATGCCCATGTCCAATCCCTGTGTTCCAGCATTTGGGTGGTTAAGTCTTGCCTGTGCACATGAGACTGAGGATTACTACTTTATATATGGATTCCTGATGGTTCAGTGCATCTGTAATGTTGGGGGGAGAGTATGTCTCTAAGAAAGTTGTCATTGTTTGCCCCTGTTGGGCCCTGGTTTAATAACCCACAAATACAGTACACTGTAACACAGTATTAGTACTAGAGGTACTCCATATTCCTTTCATGCTGTATCTCATCTGTTTGAAAGTATTCCACCAATATAACTTCACCAGCTCTACATAGGAATACTTACATCTTTATATATCCCAGCATTGCAATCTCCCCCACCAACCTCTCAGTCATGGGTGATATACAGGTGATATAATGGAACGTCAGTGGCAATAACTCCCCTGTAAAACAGAAGATACTCACACACCTGAAGCAACTGTGAGCCTAGATAACATTTCTCCAATATACTAAGCTATCTCATGAAGAAGCTCTGAAACTTAAGAGAGAATGGGTAGGGGCCATGGTTCGCACCTCTACCACAAAATAACAAGTGGTATCCATTCTATTGCAATCTTCCATGGGTGATAAGATGGACAGCAAAAGACAAGGAAGGGTGCTGGGTCTTCATGGAGGTCACCACACCACACCACAGGGGTCTTTGGTGATGGGAAGCATCTATACACCTAGCATGAATACTCCCCATTTCTTTCATCACCATAACCAGGTGCTGACATATTTTGACCTGCTTAATGTCCGGTACTCATGGATGGTAACGTTAGCCTCATTGTGTAGGCATGTCTGGACCACAGTGCCAGAACCTTGGAGCCTTACACCCAAGCCAGAACTACAACAATTACTCTCATCCAAGAGCTCAGCCTATTTGACCTATGGGGGCTTCTTCATCCCTCGGAAAGAGACAGCACATACTTTTCCTTTGTTCATCACATGTCTTGTAGGATAGATATGTGGTTCTCTTCACCTATGATCACCCACAATACTGTTTCAACCAAAATTCACCCTCTGGTTATATTGGATCATGCACCTTTTGCCATGACCATGTTGTGGGGGCCTGTCCCACTGTGCACCAAATAATGGAGACTTGATCCACTCCTGCTGAGAGACTCCCAGTTCAGCACATGGTTAAAGGAAGAAACTTATCTTTTCTTTCAAGAAAGTGATACTGGGGACATATCAAAAGGAATGATGTGGGAGGATTCAAGGCAAATATCCAAGGTAAAATTATCAGCTTTGCAGCTCACAGACAAAGGAACAGAGAGGCTGAACTTGCCTCCCTTGAGTCTGAGCTTTTGTGTTGGAGACCACCGTAGTGTAACATTTTGTAGTAAAACATTTGTTTCAGTACAACCTTTTATAACAGTTAGAGTGAGTGTTTAAGTATAACATTTTTCCAGGATGCTTCAGTGTAATTTCTTGTACTAACCAAATGTGTTTACTCAAGTAGTAGAATCATTTAACATGTATTGTACATGAGGTAGGTGCATGACCAACTAACTGTGTCCATCAAAAAGGGATGGAGTGCAGATGTTGATGTACTATTGTTATGTTGATGTACTAAATAATAGGGACAAATGACAGCAGTATTTGGATATGTTAGGACATCCAATGATGGGTGCCACTGCTGATCAGAAGTAAATATAGCCTAACATGAAGACATAAAGTTGTTATGACAAAGATATGATTGGTAGAAAGCTACCAGCAGTTGTAAATATGTTGACTTGACACTGTATAAGCTTTTTGTGTAGAGTGAAAAGTTAGCACTTACCAACTAAAGATATATCCTTGTATGCTATGATGAGTGCATAACAAGTGATATTGAGATACATGTATTTGGAAGAGATGAGCTCGCAAGAATAAATATTATAGAAAAACATACCAACTTCTGTGTGGCTTGAATTATTTGAAGATAGAAAACACAACACAGATATCTTTATTCCTTACAATTTGGTGCCATGACTCAGATGTCTGAAGACAGTCTATATGGTTGCTGATGACATCAAACGAACCGAGAAGGAAACCACTGTGAGAAACACCTTACTGCACCTAACCAGATCAATCAAGTACAGGAGGGAGTCGAATAAGGGACTCAGTTGGACTGGGTGAAGTCAGACGTGATTTGTCAGTCAAAATAGACATAAGAATGGATGCCATATTACATAAATATTTAGAGATGAACCTTAAAGAAGGTCCGTACAGCTCTTCTGAAAAGCAGGAAGATGCGTACTTATGTTTAGTTAAACAATGTACAGACCATACTGAGAAGAGTAAATCGGATAAAGCGAAGATAGCTAACATATGTCAAATGTACATACAATATCAGTGTGAAAAACATCCAGAATGTGTAATATTAAGAAGCAGATGTTGGCAAATGAAGAGAGAGGTAATGAAGGTGTAGTCCTTCAAGAAAAGAGCTACAAAAATGTGCCACTAATACCAACGTGATAAATTATAAATTACATGTGGCACCAGGGAAAGTTTGTAGTTTAAAATTTAAAAATAATCAGAAGAGAACCTCAAATTTATAAATAAACCTCAAATTTATAAATAAACAAAGTCAGGCTCAAATTAATGAAGTGGCTAGGTAATTACAGCTATTCCTTGCTGCTCACTTTAGGAGAAGCACTATGTTTGATTGTAGTACACCATATCTTGTTATGTAGTGCCCAAGGTCACGCTATTCTTTTTTGTAGTTCTGTTATTATATTTAGAAAAATAACTGCAGAAACATTACTGTATTCGGTAATGAATGTTATCAGCACACCCAAGACCTTTCATATAAAAACAGTCCTTGTATACATTACAAGCAAAGGCACAGCTGCAGTGCCAAATATCCTTAGAGTTAAGGCAGAATAATAAGTGTTCAACTCAGCAAAAAGCTGTCAAAACAGTAATAAAAATGTAGTAATTGTCACCTTGTTGAAATTTGTGACCGTTTGCAACACAATTTGACCTTCCATGTTTAATCCATGTTGAGCACACTATTTTGTCAGGATTTAATGTATTGTAGGCTGTACGAGTGAACTTGTTCACTCTAACATGAAAAATGTGATTTTTTTTTTTTTACTTTATTTATGCCCAGACTCCTCCGAGGCATCCTTCGGAGGTGCCCACACAATCCTGCCCCTACTTCTCCCTGCAGTAACCAGCCACCATCAGTTCTCCCTCTCCTGGAGGAACTTCCCAGCATTCCGGATCCCCCCCGGAACAGGGCCCACCCGCCCTCGGTGGCTTTTTACTTAAGTTAGAGGGTCCATCCCCTCAAGTGGTTGGCCTGGATCCCCGATGTGGCGTGGTCCTGCATTGGGGATGAGAGGGAGATCACTGGAGCCCTCATCATCTTCTTCTCAGGAGCTGGGGTATTTTTAGTAATTTTTCCCTTCCCACCCCTCTGGAGCATGGCTTGCAAGGCAACGTAATGCCGCGACTCCGCCCACCCCTGGCGTTTACCGTGCTTGCCCATTTGGTGCACCCCTGGCCACCACCAGAGGTTGCTCAGAGAGCGAGCAACACTCCCACTCTCCCCGGGAAGAGAGAGCAGTCCTCCAGACGCTTGATCTCTTCCTGCCCCTGCCAACCCCCGGTGACTCCCGGCTCATTCCCTAACCCGGGTCGCCTGAGGTGTGGCGCTCAACGCCTCAACTCTCAGTGCCACCGGGCATGAAAAATGTGATTTACTGTCTAAAAATAGAAAGAAAAGTAATCAAGATTTATTTAAATCTTACATGTCAACTAGCTTAAAAAGAAGCACTAATGATGGCTCCTGCCTCATTAGTCCTTCTGAATCCTCTGATTTTGTAATACAGGTACACGCAACAGATCAAGTAATCAATGCAGTCCTATTACAAAAGAGAGTAGGGACTTTACATCTTGTGGGATATTTTTCTCGTGTACAAGGGAAAAATATCACAGTAAAAAAATGTACCTCACCTATGTTAATTAAATTAATGACATGGGAGGGAGAGGCACATAACTGTGAAACTGTAATGAGAATTGATTTTAAAACCATATTTGCTGCAAAACCAAATATTAAAGCAAGAGATGTTTATGTAGATGGCTCTCATTTTTGGGAAGATGGACATTTCCATACAGGATATGCCATATGGACACCGAGTACTATTAAAAAAAAATATTAGTACAATGCCCATCATCATTTTCTACCCCTAGAGCAGAATTAGAGGCAGTCCACGGAGCTATTATGACTTACCCTCGGGAGGCTATTAATATCATCTCAGACTGTGCTTTTGTAGTGAACTTCTTATTGGAATTTTTGCCAATATGGACTAAATAAGAAATGCAGATAGCATCTGGAGAACCTGTAGCATTTGCTCCCATATTACAACATATATCGGATATAGGAGCTCAGATACCTTTAAAAATAGCAATTTGTAAAGTAAGAGCTCACCAAAAAAAATTCAAATGATGTCCACAAACTAAATAATAATCTGGTGAATGACCAGGCTAAAATAGCCACAAAACAAACAAACTTATGGGTAGACCCTCTAGGAGGTAATTCTACACAATTGTGGAAAACTAAAGAGTATGATAAAAATCATCCACAATGAATATCAGCATAATCACAAGTCCTGGTTTGGGGCAAATCCAGAATACTAATGCTTGGTTTCTTGCTTATCAAAACCAATGGAAAGATACAGGACAGTGTACCACTAAACATGTTACCATATGGGGAAATATGGTAAATTGGGAATCACAATCAGGGTTAGGAAGTGGATACCACCCACTTCATTTAAAAAAGATATTATCATGAATAATCATTGCATTGGAGGTTATTATGGATGCCACAAAACATGTTAAGACTTAGCTCAAAAATTTTGGTGGCCAAAATTGGGAAAAGATGTCAAACAATGCCTGGAGGCTTGTTTCATCTGTGCAGAGATGAATCCTCCAGTGCCTGGTAAAAGGGTTCCATTAGGGTTGATCCCCCTGGCGGACGGTCCTTAGTTCAGCTTATAAATTGATTATGTGGGACCCTTGCCTACCATATAAAGGGGGGGGTTCTGATATTTACTAGTCATTGTTGACATATTTTCCAAATGGGTAAAAGCTCTACCAGCATGCAATGATAGTGCACAAGCTACTGCAAAAGCATTATGGGAACAAGTGTTTTCACGTTGGGGTTTTCCCAGAATACTTGAAAGTGATAGAAAATGCACTTTACAGTGAAAATAATGACAGCTTTGTGTGATATTGTGGGTATCACCCAACGTTTACATTTACCCTATCATCCACAATCATCAGGGATGGTAAAAAGGTTAAATCACACTTTAAAAGAATGCACTGAAAAAGGCAGTGTTGGATACTGGTAAAGGGTGGGTAATGCATTTACCAGAAATTCTAATGGGTATTAGAGGTACTGAAAACAGGAGTACTGGCTATAGCCCATACCAATTGATGACTGGATGAGATATGTGGCTGTATTATCCTTCAAATCCAGATTTATCAATACCAGTGTTAGACCACATCAAAACTGATGTAGTTTTGCAACAGCTGCAAAAACAGTTAGCTGTTTATTTCCCCCATGCTGAAAGAAATATGGCACAGACTCATTAGAAAAACAAATAGAGACATGATGAAAAAGTGATAGAGCCCATTGAAAGGGGTCATCATGTCATGATTAAAAACTTAGGTCAGTAGGGACCATGGGATACTAATTGGATGAGACCCTTTACCATCAATAATGTTTTGGCTCCATGGGTTATTCAGGTCTGATGAATTCGACAAAGGTCTACAGAGACCAAATGGGTTCATGTGGACCAATGTAAATCACTGTGGTGATTTGCATATGCAGCCCATGATGCTTTGCATTGTGGGGGCATGTGTGATTTTGTATTTTCTTGAAACTTGGCTTCCCAGCCAAATGCCCTTTGGGGTAACCCTTGCCTCAGTGTTTATGCACAGAGGTTCTTTGTCTTTTAAATAGTTTTTTATTTTAATGGGTTCACCACAATATATCCCAGGCACACTGCCTTAGGGGTAGCTGGTCCGTTTCACTGGGGTATCAAACAGACGAGGCATACTGATGAGTCCTGGTAGGACGAAACACATGTCTATGTCTTCTGTTAGCACCCTTTGCAAACTGTGTGAGAGGCCTTCCGGCACCATGCAATTCTGCTTAAAGTTGGACCAGCATAACATTCTGTGGTGATTTGCATATGCAGCCCATGATGCTTTGCATTGTGGGGGCATGTGTGATTTTGTATTTTCAATGTAAATCATATCAGTCTTTAATTAATGACAACTAATACTGCTCTGTTTCTCCAAATAAGTAAAGTACAATGATATATCCTGTACTTATGTTGAGCAGTACCTTATTGATCCTGACATAAATGAATGTCCAGGGCATATTTGAAACAGTTTAAACAGCCCATATGCCACAAATCGTACTGCATGGGGTCTCCCAGTGTTGTTGGGAGAATGCCATGAAAACACTGAATACATTCTTGTCAAGTGGTACTTTATTTGTTATGGACAATGTCAAAAAGCGGCATGAGAATGCTCGCCAGAAGCCTGGCCTGGCACAGCAATGTACGTGGTGAACACAACAGCCCAAAAAGGGATTTATATATGCTCCACTTTGGGAGATACTACGAATCTGACAAAAGAACATGTTTATTTCAAATAAAATTAAAGGACATATTATATTTTCCTCCTAATATTACATTGTTAAATGCAATTTATACTGGTTCAAAATGTAATATGTGGCATTTTTTTATATAATACAATTAGTGTGGCAACAGTATCGATATCATAATAGACACAAAATGTGGTAATTTCAAATTCCTGCAGAAGCAACACCAGGCTTATTCCATCGTAAAAGAGATGTATGGGGCTGGTTAGGCTCTGGATTGGGAATTTCGAATGGTATTGATTCTATGGTTTTAAAGGGCCATATTCGTTCTTTAGAGATGACTTAAAAAAAAATGGCTACTAGACCATTATTAACTACTGTAAGGTTAGCAGCTAATAATGAAGAAATTGATTGGTTTGCATTTAGAGAAACTTTACAGAATTTTAAAATTATTGCGCAAATAGGAGCCCATTTTTATAACTCACTTTGTCTAGAGCAAGCTATATAAAAAACTGGCTTGCTCTTAATTAGCTGCTGAAGCACATGCTTATCTAGTCAATGAGTTAAATAAAATTGAAACATATAGATTACCTCTAGGAATAGGTGAGACCAATGTAACTAAATTATTGGATCATCCCACTGTATTCCTACCACCCGTAGAAACATAGAAACATAGAATTTGACGGCAGATAAGGACAGCTTGGCCCACCCAGTCTGCCAATTTTCCTGCCTACTGGATAAGCTGCAGATCCTAGTTAACCAGCAGCCTACTTCTTCCTGCCCCCACCCCCTAGAATGGCCTTATGACTGTCCCATGCATGCTTGAATTCCACCACTGATTTTGACTCACAACCTTCTCCGAAGGCCGCTCCATGCATCCACAACCCTCTGTGAAAAATACTTCCTTAAATTACCTCTGAGCCACCCCCATCTTCAAATTGTGCCTCTTGTTCTTGCACACCTCTTTTTTTGAAAGATGCTACCCTCTTGGACTTTGTTGATTCCCTTGAGGTACTTGAACATTTCTATCATGTCCCCCCTCTCCCTCCTTTCCTCAAGGCTATACATATTAAGCTCCTTTCATCTCTCTTCATATGTCTTCCAGTGCAGACCCTGCACCATTTTAGTTGCCCTCCTCTGGACAGCTTCCATCCTGTCTATGTCTTTGCAGAGATTGGGTCTCCAGAACTGCACACAGTACTCCAGATGGGGTCTCACCAGCTGTCTGTACAGAGGGATAATAACTTCCTGTTTTCTACTGGTGATGCCTCTCCCTATGCATCCCAGTATCCCCCCAGCCCTCCTTGCTGCCCTCTCACATTGCTTGCCCACCTTTAGGTCATCTGATATGACTACCCCCAGGTCCCTTTCCATTTTTGTTGTTGTTAGTATCTCACCTCCTATGATAAAAGTATGGAACTCACCGAATCAATATGCACAGGTGCTGTGACATGTGATTCGCATACTAGTGATAATACCTGTATGTTTTGAACCACCGAAATAAATTGTGGCAAATCAGTAATTTGGAAGTATTAATACATAACCAAATCATGAGACTCCAAATACCAGGTGACACTATTATCCCAGTACACAATAAATATGTTGTCTTACCTATGCAACAATGTGTACAAAAATATGAAACCTAATTATGTGGGGAAGAGACATCAACCGCACCATGGTTTCCTAAACAATGTAAATTTACTCTAACATCTGCAAATAAATACCACCAAGCAATGAAATGGAACTAATCATGGTGTGTATGGTGTGTAATCACAGGTCAACCTTGGAATATATGGGGATGTAGTGACAAAACCTGGGAGGTTGCAAATTGGACCCTTCAGGAATGTCCTGCCTATAGCCGAATGAATGTTACCCATATCGAAGGTTCCAGTTTGGCCTTAGATTTACTCACTAATTTGGCGACTCCATCTCATTTTAAATTACCCAAAATTAATAAACTGACAATAGGTGCCTTGTTGTACCATCAACAAACAAAAGGACTTATTTTCAAACGACTTCTGCTAAAGAGATAAAAAAGACAGTCTTCGTATATCCCCATTATATCCTGTTGGAATTGGGGCGCGGCTGTCTTGAGTACTAATCCAACCCTGATAGTGGTAGTATGCGGTATTGCAGTAATTTGTGTTCTTATTATTGTGCAAATGTTATTGTACTGTAAAATAAAACACGTGATTCAACAAATACAAATGTTACAATGGCAACACTATATTGTGTAATCTCCAATTATAGAGAGTCACAAGAGGAGGGATATTGCAGTGTAACATTTTGTAGTAAAACATTTGTTTCAGTACAACCTTTTATAATAATTTAGACTGAGTGTTTAAGTATATACTTTTTCCAAGATGCTTCAGTGTAATTTCTTGTACTAACCAAATGTGTTTACTCAGGTAGTGGAATCATTTAACATGTACTGCACTCGAGGTAGGTGCATGACCAACTAACTGTGTCCATCAAAAAGGGATGGAGTGCAGATGTTGATGTACTATTGTTATGTTGATGTACTAAATAATAGGGACAAATGACAGCAGTATCTGGAAATGTTAGGACATCCGATGACGGACGCTACTGCTAATTAGAAGTAAATATAGCCTAACATGAAGACATAAAGTTGTTATGACAAAGATATGATTGGTAGAAAGCTACCAGCAGTTGTAAATATTGAGAAATATACTGTTGACTTGACACTATATAAGCTCTCTGTGTAGAGTGAAAAGTTAGCACTTACCAACCAAAGATATATCCTTTTATGCTATAATGAGTGCATAACAAGTAATATTGAGATACATGTATTTGGAAGAGATGAGCTCGCAAGAATAAATATTACAGAAAAACATACCGACTTCAGTGTGGCTTGAATGTTTTGAAGATAGAAAACACAACGCAGATATCTTTAATCCTTACAGCCACTTACAAACAACAAGTACCACCCCTGCAGGAGACCATATCCAAGTTAACAAACATCAGAATGCACCTCAATGAGCTACTGATCAGAAAGGGGGAACTTGCACTCTTCTGGCTAAAACATACATACTGGGAAGGAGATGAAAATGTAAGTAAGCTCCTTGCATACTCCATGAAGAAGCAGCAGGACAAAAAATATATTCTGGATCTCTGGGATGGGCACAAAACATTCCATTCAGATGGGAAATTCATTAACAATTTCATGCATGCTGTTTAAGAACAATTGTATGCCTTAGCAGTCCCTCTGGATAGAGAAGCTATACTCAGCTTCTTGGACTCCATCCTGATCTCTAAAATGTTCTGTGCAGAGACCAATACTCTGGACCACCTGTGTGGAGACCAATACTCTGGTCTACCCTCTATCCTTGCAAGAGGTGCAAGATGCTATATCTTCCCGTAACAAGGTCAAAACACCTGCAGTGGATGGTTTCCCCTTTGAATATTTTTAGTCCCTAGGTACTGAAGTAAGTCCAATGTTACTTGAAGTCTACTAATCCTCGTTAAATATGAATGTCATCCCCCCAACTTTGGAAGAAACAATCATCATGATGCTACCTAAGAAAGGGAAGTACAGTACGCTTCTGGAGAATTACAGGCCCATATCTCTTATTAACACAGACATCAAGGTGCTAGCCAAAATCTTAGCCTCCCACCTAGAAGCAGTCCTCCAGGGCCTGATACACCTATCCCAAGTGGGGTTTGTCAGGGGAAGATGCAGCATGGACCATGAACATTCCCACCAATGTATAGCACTAGGCAGCAAGGCTCACCAGCAATGGTCTTTGCAATATAGTTTGCCAAAGTCTTTGATTTGGTGAAGTAGGAATTTCTCTGTTGCTCTATGGTGCAGATGGACCTTGGATCCTCTTCCTTCACTGGGTTCAGTTCCTCTACAACTCACCCCGGGACAGTGTGCTTATGAATGGACTGCACTCCACCTCCTTTTCTCTTGAGAACAGAACCTGCCAAGGTTGTTTACTTCTTCCTTTCTCTATCTGATGGCCATCGAACCACTTGCCATAGCCATCAGGAACCACACAGATGATAAGGGCATCAGATGTGGAGACTGCAAATGCAGGGTACTCCTATGTGCAGTTGACCTCTAATTCTGCAAGCAGATGGACAGCAGGCCTTCCTTTTGCCCTTTTATAGCTGATAGAGTGGTTTGCTGCAACCTCCAAGCTTAACATCAACCCCACAAAGATAGAGGTCCTTCCCCTGCACCACACCTGTGTACTGGAGCCCTTTACATCGCATGGCCTGAAATAGGCCAAAGAAGGCATCACTTATTTAGGCATTAGAATACATTCATCCATTTCAAAGATGCTCAAACTAAGCTTCCCCCCCCCACTGAATACAGTAATGACTGAATTGGATAGGTGGCATCACCTGCACTTGTTTGTAGCAAAGATTGCAGCATTCAGAATGCTAATGGCCCCTAAAATTGTCCATACCTTGTCTCATCTACTACACAAGAGCCCCTGAAAATGGTTCACAGATATTGACTGGACATTTGGTGGATTCCTCTGGGAGGGTAAGCTCACTCTATATAGTTGCTGCAAGCTTCACAGTTACTGGACAAAGTGGGGCTGGAGCCTTCCTTGGCTGGAAGGATACCACCTATTTCTCTCAGCATCTCACACAGTGTGATGGTTCTTCCTCATGGATCATCACATACCTCAATGGCTCAGAATGGAACAGTATATTGTAGGCAGCCCACTGCTGGCTACTGTCCCATACTATTCCCCTCACTTGGATCCCAAGGATACACCCTGTCTTATCATTCTTCAGGTGGGCATGGATCCATATAAACAAATTAATTGGAGGACATCCCACTCCTCCCCTTCTGGAGCCCTTGTGTTGCAACAAGGCACTATGCATTGGTCAACATTCCCCATGTTGCCCCTCTTGGATTCTTAAAGGCATCATCAGGGTCAAGGATGCACTTACCCAGAGTGGGAAACATGTCGAGTCATTCGAGAATCTTGTGCATCAATATGACCTGCCCAAACAAGATTCCTGGAGTTACCTCCAAATTCAGAGTGCAGTCAATCAAAGATCAGGGGTGCTACATCCAGACAGCATAAATGTTACTATACAAGTGATCAAGAGTTGTGACACACTGCTGATGGGCAAGGCAAGCCTTTTTTACAGGCACATGTGTAAGGCTCAGCCTGCTTCCTCTCTATCATCCAAACAAGCAATGGGAGACACAACTTAACATTTCCATTTCAGAAACAGAATGGCAGACATGCTTAAATAGCATGCACATTGCCTGTCATGATGGTCGCAGCCATCTCATCCAAAACAAAACCCTGCTGCTCTGGTACCATACCCTGGCTGCCCTCTTTAATGTGGGCCTTCAGTCTGAGGAGACATGCTGGAGGTGTCAACAACGTGGAAGAACTCTCTCACACATAATATGGCACTTCCCTACCATTTCAGAATGGAGGACTTCACCAAGGTCTGCTCTAGCATCATGGGCACCCAGCTTCCTCTGGATGGACCCCTCTTCCTTCAAAGCAAGACTTGGTCCTTTCCATTCTCCTAAACTGCAATGGCAAATAGCTGTCAAGGTAGCAGCTAAATGACTGCTATGAGTAAATGGAGATCCAAGGTGGTTCCTTCAGTGGCAGAATGGCTCCTTGCAATTGGACAGCTAGCCTCCCTGGAAAAACTACCACACCGGACTGCCAGTACCCTGGACAAATATCATCATATATGGGTACTATACCTATCCTCGCTGTATTGCAGAAGGGATCGTACATGGACAAATGCTCAGAGTATGGACCTGGGAATTTCATGCAGGGACACAGCGAGATCCACGTGCATGCTTGGCTCTAATTCCCCATTAACATCAGGTGTGTGAGTGGAGTGGGGGGGTCCCATACACACAGTAATTGTATGAGTCTTCACATTTTCACTCTGTTATAATATTACAGTATCTCAGCCTAATCGACTGTCTAGCTACAATGTTGTATATATTGTAATTTATTGTATCATATACTTCCTACCTGTGCTCAGACTCTAAGGGTCAGCATTAATGTCAGCAATGTTACTATTGTATACTCTGTTGGGTGAACGTATACTGTGTTATTTATCTTTTCTGTACTTTCTGTTCTATGTTACTTCATGTGATAAGTGGCCTGTTCATTTGTTTATGAATTTTCAATCAAAAGATTGACTAAGGCTGGCCCTGTGGTGCTGTGGGCTGAGGTGCTGGATGCCACACCTTGTGTTGTGCTGCCAACCTGGGATCAGGAATGAGCCTGAGTTGTTGGAGGTCAGCAGGGGGCATGGAGCAGGACCGAGCTGTTGGGGAGGGATGAGGTGTTTCCCAGGAACTTGGCTGCCACCCAATGGAGGATAGATGGCAGTTGAGCCATGGGGGTGCCCGGCGATTGCCAGGGGTGGGACAGAAGGGACTGAGCCAGTGTTCAGAGTGTGTGTGCTCCTCATGCACACGTACTGCTGTGATTGCCGGGTCCCGGGCATTACAGGGAAAAAAAGGGAAACAAACCCTGAAATGCATATAGAAAAAAAAAGATTGACTAAAAAACTATTATTCTATAGCATCCTCTATCTTCTTGTCCCCCACAGGTCACCAATTATGGGGAAATCAAGAAAATGCAAGTCCTCCACCATCACCCAGCTAAACTTATAGACTGGACAAGAGTGCAAACCTCCTGAAAGCATCCCAAGGCTGCAGATGTGCTGAGTGATCAGGAAAATGAAAATATTGAACAAAATGGAACCACAGAAACAGTCGCTGGAAGAACTAAATGCAAGCACAGCAGCTTTCATCAAGGCACAGTAGGTTATCATGGTTAGAATGCTGGAAGGAACAGAAGCTATGTTCAAACTATCAACAACACTTGGGCTGAACCAGCTCTGTCAACCTCGAGTCAAGCCACAAGACAAGATATCCTGACATCATAGCAAGATGACTCTATTGACATGGAGGAAATCAGTTTGGACACTGACAAATGCAACAATACTATGGGGGAGGAGCAAAAGGACAGAGAGAGATGGAGGATGAAGCTCCAGAGGCAGAAGATGAGGAACCTGCACTAAGAAAAAAATAGGCACCGTGGATATGTTTCCAGAGCTATAAAGTTCAGTCAAGGATTCCATAGGTTCCAAAACACCACAACCACCAGAGCAATCCAAGCTTGATCCACTCATGTGCTCTAAGTAGAAGAAGGTGGAAAATATTCCAATTTACAACTCTATAAATGTGGTCACATGAAAGAATGGGAATTATCAGATCCAGCAAGGATTTCAGAAAAAAAAAACTTTGATAGATTCAACCTGATTCAGGAAGATACCAGCAAGGTGTGGTGTTCTGCAACAGTGATAGATCCCGAGTTAGAGGCCTTAAGCTGGAGAACAGTGCTGACAGCAGAAGATACAGCCCCTGTGAAAGATCTGTTGGACAAGAAAATTGAGAAAATTATGAACAAAGGCTATGAAATGGCTCCCACCTGCAGAACAACCAGAGTTGCAATATATATCTATATCTATCTATCTATCTATCTATCTATCTATCTATCTATCTATCTATCTATCTATCTATCTATCCATGGCACTTCTGCTATGGTTAGAGGAGCTAGCCAATTCAATTCCTTGGAACCAAAATTGAAGCAGGTTGAACTCACAAAGTACACCATGCAAGCAGTAAAATACATAACTTATGTCATGGTAAATGCCTTGAGAACGTCTGCAAGAGCAGATGCCATATATAACAGTGCCACACAATCTCTATGGCATAAGTTGTGGCAAGTCAATACAGAGTCCAAGACCCAACTTAAAAAACTACCCTTCAAAAGAAGCCTCCTATTTGGGGAAGGTCATACAAGAGAAAGCAGACAACAAGAATCTAACAAAGGACAAAGTGGTATGTACCCTTTCATGGGAGATTCTGTTCCATCAGGGGCCATAGAGGCAGAAGGCAGAAGGCAGGGCAGTGATTCCTTCTCACAAGGTCTTACCTGCAACTTTAAACCATCCTACTTTTCACAAAACAACCAAGGTAGAGGAAGGGGCAGAGGCCAGAGAGGGAGACCATCCACCAGCACATTTTAAGACAGAAACACTCAAGAGTGCCCAATCAATCCATAACAAGACTTACTGATGGAGGTGCAACTCCTAAACTTCAGACAACAATGGCAAAAGACAACCTTGGACAGGTGGGTACTCAAAGTAATATATTTGGGCTGCTCCATAGAGTTCACCAAGATGCCCATAACAAACAGGCTGGTCACCTCATTAGTCTACAGGCAGTCACTTAAAATTCAGGAAATCAAATCAACAACCAACAGCCTACAGAAGCAATAGTATTAGTACCAGTAGATGAGAAAGATGAAGGAATACACTCCATATTCTTCATCATATTCTTCACGTTCCCCAAGAAAACAGGGGACCTCTGCATGTTTTTTTTTACCTACAGTAAAGTATGTCATCCAATTCATCAGATACTAAAAAAGTTAAGGTGGAGACTGTGGTAAGGTGAAACACTCCCACTATGTTATTGTTTTAATTAAAATAGAAAAATTATGTTCTAAGGGGCTAGAAAGTCATACAGCCACAACAAGGCTTCTGCCTTTTCATAATATGCAGCGACTTACACCATTTGCCTAGGGAGCTTTAAGTCGACTAGAATCTACAGTCATTCAATTAATTTTAACTGTGTAGCTGTGGGCCCTTTAAGTTTAACCTATCCAGCAGAGCTTATGATTTAATTCCTTTCAGAGAGCTTGTGTTATAATACAGTAAGCTGATTTTAGCTCACAGCGTGGAACATGTGCAAATTCTTCTCTGTGAGCATGTAACTCTAATCCTGATCTAATTCAAATTAGTCCACAGCAATGGAACACAAAAAATCATTTAAAATCTGAGAGTTTGTGAGACTACAGAGTCTAAAACTTTTGCTCCCAGCCAATAGCAATTTGTGTTAGCTCACAATATTAATTCTGTCAGCTCCTCCTCCTGCCTACCTGATAAATAATTTCAGTCCTTTTCTTTTTTCCCCCTTCAGCTGTAGTGGTTGTGAGGGCCATCGTTTGCCCTGCCCTCCCCCAAGCCAGACCCCCGCTGATTCCCTGGTGAAAACTCAGGTACACCATGCTGCAAAACGGAGTGCCAGCTACTTTTTCTCTGTGAGTGAGATTCCCCACCGGCACGTAGCCTATCAGCCCACTTTCCCATTAGCAGTTTTTCAGCTTTCTCCACTAGTGGTTGCCAAAAGTCATCCCTATAGCTGGGCTATAAGAAAGGGCCATTTTCCTCCTGATCTGGCTGCAGTTTCACCTCTCTGGAGCTGGAGGAGGACTAACTGCATAATTTTCAGACTACTTTAAACTGGGCCAATTAGACTGCTGCAACTGGAGCTCCTTGGGGCTCAACCTGTTTATTAACTTAGGGACTTATGCCAGTCGGGGAGAACTTATTCGCCATCACTGCACTCCAGCTAGGCTCTAGCTACCTGTGCATAACAATATTACCATGCAGCTGCTTCATGCTCTATTTCTATTTGACTCCCCTTCCTCCTGTGAGGGCTTGCTGTTATAGCCTTATACCTGTAACTCTCCCCTCATTTCAGCATGCCTCCCCCCCAGTGGCAGAATGCAAAGGGCCTAAAGGTTGTCCACCTCAATATCCGCAGCCTTCTCGCCAACCTCTCAGACCTAACGGCCTGGGTTGCCCACTGCAATCCGGATGTCCTGGGGATCTGTGAAACCTGGCTTAAACCTGCCCATCCTGACTCTTTCTGTGCCCTCCCTGGCTATCTAGTGATCAGACAGGACAGAGTGAGTAACAAACGGTGGGGGGGGGGGCAGACTGCTGCTGTACTATAACCCTCACCTTAAAGTGACTGTCATACTTCACCCCCCTCCACTTCTTGTGAGTTTCTACATGCCCTTCTTCTATTGGGCAACACTAAGAAGCTCCACCTGGCCTGTGTGTATAACCCACCAAAAGGCAGTGTTCATGGCCTCGTCCATCTCCTTAACTGTCTTAGTCCCAAGGTGGGAACTAGTGAACTTTTAGTGTCTGGGGATTGTGACCTAAACTGGCTGAGTGGCAATGCTAAAATGTATGAACCCCTTCTGTCTGGTCTCGCCCTTGGCCAAATTATCACCAAGCCCACCAGACTCTTCCTCTGGGGAAAAAGGCTCTCTTCTTGACTGGATGCTGAGTAATAAACCTGACCATATCTCAGCCTCTGGCCTCTTCTCTGATTCCATCTCCAACCATTCCCCAACCTATTGTATCTGGAAGGTCCCTATTCCCAGGGTCCCCCCCAAAGTCATTCAGATGAGGGACTACTCAAAGTTTGACCTCAACAACTTCCTCACTGACCTTAGCCAGACAGACTGGTCCCTGGTCTATGCTGACTGTGACCCCTCTGTTGCTCTTGACCGCTTCCTAACCATATTTGCCCCATTATAAGTCAGACATGCCCCACTCATAAAAAGGAGTGTGAGGGGCATGGTCACAAAATGGTTGCAAGGGGATCTGTTTGCCCTGATGAAGGTTAGGGGCAAAAGCTGGAAAAATATAAGGCCTTCGGGGACAGATCAGACTTTGAGGTTTATAGGCAACTCAGGAACTCATGTAAGTGGACGATCCACTCGGCTAAGAGTGAATTCTGCAAATCGTCCCTTGAAGTGTCCGCCAAGAACCCTAGGAGCTTCTGGCACACTATCAAACATAACATTAATGGTCCTGCCTGCCTCCAGGTCTCTAACATGTTAATCGAAGGAGTCAGCTGCAACAATGCCCTAACTATAGCCAATACCTTTAACGGCATGTTCTCTGACCTGTCTGACTTCTCCACCACACCTTCAGTTAAAAATTATCTGGGTCCCACCAGTGGTGCTGGGTCCCATCCTCCTCCCCCTCCCTTCTACTTTAAGTCTGTCTCCTTTAAAGAGACACGGAAGCTCCTAGCTGTTCTCTCCCCTCACTCTAGCACTGAGCATGATGACCTCGAGCCCAAACTACTCAACCTCAGGGCCCCCCACTTGGCCCAGCCAATCTCCCATATTCTCAACTCCTCCCTCATATCTGGGTCTATCCCAGCCATATGGAAGGTGGCTCATGTGATCCCAGTCCTCAAGCATGGTGATCCCAAAATACTTGAAAACTATCACCCCATAGTGATTCTATCTGCAGTAAACAAACTGCTTGAAAAGGTTGTGGCCTCCCAGTTTGATCCCTTCCTCCAAACCTATGGCCTCCTCTCCCCTGCACAACATGGGTTCAGCAAAGGGCACACTACCTCCACTGCTTTTGCACAGGTCATCTCCGAAATCTGCAACTGACCAAGGCAAACTCATGGGGGCCATCTTCATTGACCTGTCTAAGGCCTTTGATCTGGTTGATCACACTTTCTTGGGCTCCACCCTCCCGTCCCTCCCCCCGTCCTAGCCAGGTCTGCCAACTATCTCTAGGGTAGTCAACAGTACACGAGGTTCCAGAAAGCCCTCTCTGGGCTAGCACCAGTAACCTGCAGCATGCCTCAAGGGTCCATTCTTGGCCCCTTACTGTTTTCCCTCTTTATCAATCAGCTGCCCTCAGTCCCTGCCTCTGGACACATCACCCTATATGCTGATTACCTTGTGCTTCTTGCTAGCTCCCAGAATATCAGAGCCATAAACACTAGACTAAACTCTTATTCCGACTGCATCCAATCCTGGCTCAAGGTAAATAAGCTTGTCATCAACCTCCAGAAGACACAGTCCATGTTATTCAGCTCTCTTGCCAAGGTTAGAGTGCGCCAGGCCGACCTCAAAGTTGTTGGTACTGATGGCATCCCTATGTTGGTGGTTGACTCTTTCAAGTACCTGGAGGTAACCCTAGACCCTCGACTTGACCTCTCCCTGCACATACGCAACTCCTGCAATGCCACTAACTGTAAACTGGGTCTGGCGTACAGAGCAAAAAGCTGCCTCACCCCATCTGCCCGACTTGCCCTTGCAAAAGGGGTATTTTTTCCCACGCTTTGCTATGGACTCACCTGCTTTGTGAATGCCCCTAAATCCTGGCTCATGAAATGGGACACTGCATACAATAACGTGTGTCACTTCACCCTATCAGATCCCCATCTCACCCATCACTGCCAGATCTACTTCAGGCTGGGGTGGCTCTCCCCTAGTAATCATTGATCCTTTTTTGTGGACAACTTTACAAGTTTACAGACAACATCATCCGATCATCCACTCCTCCGGCACATGCCAATCTGCTCCAGCCTGCCCCATCTGGATATCAGCTGAGGTCCAGTGACTCCCAGGTTCTCATGGTCCCCAAAACTAGCTCCCTTACAGGGGTCGCACCTTCTCGGCCCTTGCCCCTAGAGCCTGGAACCTCCTTCCTGCTTATGTAAGAGCTGCCCCCTCCCACAACTGCTTCAGTTCCTCCCTCTGGGGCTACCTAAAACAAGCTTCTGCCTGCCTTTGCTCTTAGCCATCCTACCCTCCATGATGTGCCTGTGCCCATTCCTGACGGTATGCATGCATATGTCTCTAGTGCAATCTTTAAAAATGTACTGTTCATATTTGCATTGCTTCCTCGACAGCCTTCTACGGTTACCATGCCTTAACACTGTAATTGCATTGTATTTGTTCTCTGCCTGTACCTGACTGTAGCCCTCTGCCAATACTTGTCTGTACCTTATTGATAGCTGCTACCTTGACACTGTACTTGGTTACTGTCTGACTTCTCCGCCTGTACCTGACTGTACCTTGTTGGCTGCTGTTATCCTGTCTCTGAATTGTTATTGCCTGTACCTTTGTAACTCTCCTGGATTGCACCTGAAAATAGGCACTTGGCTGTCTAGCGTGCTTACCTGGTAAACAAAAGAGAAATAAATAAATAAAAGGCTGCCTTAAGGCACAAGATCAAAATGATAGCATGCTGAGACCAAAAATCTTCAGTGCAGAAATGGGCATACAGAATGCCAGATAACCTATTACTTTTCTTTCCTCTCCTTTTGTTTGCAACCATTCTACTATGCTAACATTTCTAATATTTTATCTTTTCTTCTCTGGCCTGATCATCCAGGGTAGAACATTTTTAATGCTCTTACTGAGACTTCTGTTTTTGATCCCTTCCCACACATGCAGCTAAGCATTAAGTCACAAGGGTTGCTCTAGCACTATTAGGGTGAAATAAAATCTTATGGGATTGGTGCTGGGTTCTTTTCCCATGTTAAGAATTATCATTCTCAAAACACAGCACCAGTGGTAGAAATCACATAAATAATGTAACCAAATAAGATATAATAAAATAAAACACTGAAGATGAACTACTATAAACAACCTTTAGTTTTACATGGAGGAAATCAAGGTATCAAGAAGCTCAGCTCTTCTTGTTGAATGATTGATATAAATATATATATATATACACACACACACATATATATATATATATATATATATATATATATATATATATATATATATATATATAATATATATATATATATATGTTTTAAAACTGCCACAAATACATTAGTAACACCTTTTGTTTTACATTGCTGGTCTCCACTGTATTTTCCTGATATTAAGTGAAACATTTCTTTAAACACAAACTGTACGCATCTTCTATGTTTAGGAAACTTATTATGTTGAGAAAAAATAACCTGTTTAAGAAATGCCTGGCTCCATGTACATTTGGTTTGCTGGCCTCCATTTTGTGGAGTCCTATGGGCTTAGGATAGCTGGAATCAGTGGGCTTTATAGATCCCTAGAATGAGGGTGTCTGGAACAAGAAAGGTAGGACATCCTGCCTGAAGTTCCCCATGTTTTCTTTTTTTTATGATGTTTTATAACTGCATAAAAGCAGATCAGCGTTAAAATGTTGTTTTTCATGTTGTGTTTACTTTTCTGTATGAAATAACCATATAGAAAATTGTTGTAAACATTTAATTAAAAGTTTAGGTGTGATTGACAAGTCATATGATCTCCAGCACTATAAAAGGGGCTGGCAGAACACAGTCTGGCAGATGAGATGAGATCTGAACAGTGGATGGAGCAATCCTTTAACAAGTGTAACAAACTCTGGCCAAAGCCCATAGGGCTGCAGGCGAGGAATTAGGGTAAAAATATTAAAAATTACCGAAGTTACAAGCCTGTGTTAGCAAAATGTAATGTAGGCTCATAAATTTGTTATTTTTGCAATATTTGCATGCCACATTTTCAACATAGCCTTGTTATGACCCTGCCTCATGAAGAAGGGTAGAGCAAATGTTCAACTCCTGCCTGAAAGGTGATTTCACACAGGGACTGCAAAATCAAGTTTCAGGATGCAAAAACACATATTGGGCAGGAGTTGAAAAATGACAGCTGTCACATTCATGAGGTGCTGTAAAGAAATGGCTATGTTAAAAATTTGGGGTAAAAATATTGAATATAATCAAACTTCTGAGCCTGTGTTTGCATCATTCAACATAGCCTGATAACTTTTAAAAAAAATATTTTTACACCATATTTAGAACATAGCCTTCTTATGACCCCACCTCATGAACAATGGCAGAGGAAATGTTCAACTCCTGCTCGAAAGGTAATTTTGCACAGGGACTGCGAAATCAGCTTCCGGGATGAAAAAACATTTTTGTCTAGGATTTGAAAAATGACAGCAGTCATATTCACGAGGTGATGTAACGATATGGTTATGCTGTAAATTTGTGGTAAAACTTTAAAAATTACCAAAGCTACAAGCCTGCATTTGCAAAATTCAACGTAGGGTCATAACATTGTTCTTTAATATTTTTACACCACATTTTCAACATAACATTCTTATGCGCCCACCTCATGAACATAAAAAAAAAGTGAAAATGTCAACTCCTGCCTGAAAGGTGATTTCATGTAGGGACCGTGAAATCACCTTTCAGGACAGATCTGCCTAATGATAGTGCCATTGTTCATGAGGTAGAGTACCAAAGAAGGCATGTTGAAAATTTGGGCCACAAATATGCATAAATGCCCAAGTTATGCCATTACATTCAAAACACCATTGAAATACTTTGAACAGCATACCTGTTTCTTCAGTTCATGGTCCAGCTTTGAAGATGAATACATGTCTGTGGTCCAGAGAGGATTACGGTGGACTCCCAATAGGTAAGTAAGGGTTTGGGGAGGTACAGGGTGGTGGGTGCTGAGTGGGAGGGTCAGATGGGGGACTGTAATGGGGCAAAAGACAGTGATGGATGTTTTTTCTTTTTGCAGGGTAAAAATAAATAAATAAAGGACTGAGGAATCACTATGGTGATTCTGTGGGATTGGGCACCCCCAGCATCATTGTTATGTTTCTGGGGGTGTGGGGGTGTGGGAAGTGGGTGCTGAGAGGGAGGGTTGGGTGAAGGGATAAAAAAAAAATTTACATACAGTATTTCAACCAGGGGAGCATGGAACAAGATTGTGACACTGGGCAATTGGGCACCTCCAGTATCATTGTTATGTTTCTGGGGGGGTGAGGTGTGTGTGCTGAGAGGGAGGGTCGGATGGGGGGGTATGCATAATTTTTTTTGTAAAAAGAAATTGGCAGTTACCATGGAACACAGCACACTGCCATAACCAAGATTGCCACCACACTACTCTGTGCATGCACTAGTGGTCATGCATACACAGTAGAGTGTGGTGGCCATCTTGGACATGGCGGAGGGTGCCATGTTCTGCCATGACCGCTCTTTGTTTTTTTTAATTAGAGATACCCTCCTAAGCAACCCTCCCTCTCAGCACCCACCACCCAACCCTCCTCAGAAGCATGAGAGTGACACTGGGGGTGCCCAATCCCCCAGTGTCAAGATCAGGACTGCCAATGTTTTTCTTTTCATGTGAAAAATAGTGCAGTGTGAGCAGAATACTCCACAGTTGTGGAGTTGATGGTATTGCAACTTCAACATGTTCTTCAGTAGCAAAGAATACAAGGATTGGGGATTCTTTTTCTGGAAGCAAGAGGTCTGCAGGGCTCCACCCACTGGAGCCCTAAAAACTGGCTGATGCAAGAGGGAAGTAATCTGTGCTAGGGCAGTCTCAGAAAGACTTACTGTGGCTGTGCTAGTCAAGGCTGGGAAGTTTTGGACCAGAGCTGAGTTGAGTTGCTGGATGGATGATTAGTCTACTTAAAGTACGGGCTGCAGAGTTGCAGGTGTAGGTACGACCACCCTCAGGTACTGGTCTTGTCCCTGTGAGCCTACTGGCTGAGCAGGAGCTGACAGCTCTTTAAGCTAAGTTTTTATAGTAAACCAAGATCATCCTGACTAGTCAAGTGTGAGAAGCAAATCAGAAATTCTAGGCTTGGACTGTCTGAACTGTTTATTTCATTGTCCAGTGTGTTGAAGTCCTTATGTAATAAGGTGTACTGCCCTTTGATATATTTTAAAATAACTTTTCTCACCCTCCATGTCTTCATTCCAAACCGCCCTCCCACATATGGTGTTAGCTGTGGGATACGTCACCAGTGTCTGACCAAGGCACAAAAGCTCATAAGGTGAGATGTTCCCAAAACAAAGGTGAGGCTTTAGATACAAGGGAAAGTTAGTAAAGAGCATAAAGGACAAACTGGAAGTTGCTGTGAAGCTAAGCAAATAGAAGAGACAGTGACAGACATACAGATGCTGAAGGCAGCAGTGCTAGAACTGAAGAAGACCTGTGATCAGATGGAGGCACAATTTATGATGATGGAAAAGACCATCCATGGTGTGTTGGAGAGATTATGCATCTGGAGCGGATGGTTCGGAGAATGTCAGAGGAGGTTAAGAAAGAGCACCTGAGGTTGTTCCAAAAGAGTTATAGAGAGTTCCAGAAAGCACTACTAAGCAGGACTGCAGTAGTGTCCAGGAGATAAAGGAGTGCTCTCCTCCTATCTCTCTCATCCTATCTCTCCACTTCACCTCCCCCACCCACCCACTCTTAGATCAAATGATGTCTCGCACCTTGATGGTCCCTCACCACTCCACCCTTATTGGTCAGACTGGTTTTGCCCATCACTTCTCTAAAATCTGGAATTCCCTCCACCCTGAAATATGACACTCCTCCTCCAACTACTCCCTTACCTCTGCCCTACACAATTACCTCTCCCTCAGCTGTTCCTGCTTTAACTCTACTTAATATCTATCCCCAGTTTCTGCCTTCCTACCCTGACCCCCGCCGGCAGGGTTCTCAACATCCTGAAGGGGGAATCAGAAAATGGCTACCCCTTCTCCTCATATTCAGTTCTTGCCACTCCCCCTCTCTTCTCCAACTGCCCTTCTGGGTCACCCGTGTGCACAATCTACCCCGTCCTTTTTACTCCAACAGCACTTGAGTACTACCTCAAGCCTGCTTCTGGTACACACATGCACTGTAACGGTTCTGTTGCATTATTACTGTTTTGTATGTTTATATGTTCTTTTGTATGATTTTGGACATGTATTGTAATTTACCCAATGTTCCACTACTGTTTATTGTACGATACCTTGTGTTCCAGCTGTTGCATAATCTTACAATGTTGTATTGTTTGTACTACCCACATACTATTGTAACTGATCATCCTTTACAACCCTATGTAACCCCATCCCCCAGGTCGCACCGTGAGATGAGCAACTTGTTGTTCAGTGTTCCCTCCTGGTGAAACATTTCAATAAATAAATAAATAAAATAAAGGCCACTGGAAAGGAGACTGTTCTAACAAAAATCAAGGTTATGCCAGAGGAAAGGGCTGCCCTGGAAGAAATCATAGTAATGGATTGTTATGTTTATCAGGGTGGGGCAGCTGAAAATGACAGTGTAGTAGTTCCATGGGACTGTGAGGAAAACTTTATACCTGCTTCTGTAAGTACTGTTAACCACCTTATTAATGCTAAACAGGAGGGCACTCCAAAGGCTCAAGGGACCCTTAAGACTGTTTTGGCAGGGGGTTCAAGAAATTGGTTACCTATGATCTGTATCACTGAAAAATCCAATATGTTAAACTCTAGTAAAGAGAGAGTGTGCGTGAACTCTCTAGCAAGGGAAGTTGGGTTTCATTAAGCCATGTTACATATGAAAGGGCAATGAGCTGCTTAGGAGGTGTTTTAACCCTCAAATCATCTGCATGGAAGAGCAGGTGGTAGTACCCAAACCTCCCTGGCAGTAAATGTTGGCAGCTGCCCTTATTGGCCTTAATGGAGAGCACATGAGGCATCCTAAACTGTGGCTAATAACTTACAGATATTTGCCTGGAATTTTCAGCCAGGTGAAAAAATTCTGCAGATCCAGTGTGGTGTGTCAGCAGTCAAGGGGAAAACTACTAGAAGTTTACCACAGTTAAGAGGAAAGGGGGTAATGTGGTAGTGTGCTATAATCCGGGCCATGCAAAGGTTAGGCCTGGTCAAGATGTTAACACACAAATAGAGGCGTATCATGACCTCCTGGTCCTTGCCAACTGGTGGGGTTTAGATGAGTTTGTTGTGTCGGGTAATCTTATTTGATATGAGTCCATGTAAACTGATTTATTGAAGTTTTTCCATTTAGCCCTGATTATAAAATTCTGTAAGCCAAAATAAAAAGGCATAGTTTTCTGTGCTTTAGGCTAGGCCTAGGATGTTGGTAAACAGCCTTTTTATTTTTCAGATGAGGGCATGTGTCTGTTACCTGAGATGAGAATAGAAAGGAATGGGAGTGGAGTGCCATGTATAGTAAACTTCTTCAAGGGACAGCATTTAAAAAAAACATAGGTAGGGAATCTATACTAGAATATGGAGAAGTTGAAAGACAAATGCTTGATTATAAAACAAAAAGTTATAAAACCAAAAGTAAGCCTGTCTGGACCCTGCTGTTGCTCTACCCAAGCAAAGCATAGCAAGTGCCTGCTTGGCCACACAGCCATGACAATGTCCATTGTACTGATATTTCCCTCCAAGCCCCCATTTTTTCCCCACCCCTGCTTTACCCCACAACCTTTCCTGGTATGACTAGGGTTGTACCCTGTATTATAGTAATATCTTATATGATTGTAACCTACTGTATGCAACTCTATCTGCAAACCACTGTTGTAAATGTGTACTTATGTTATCTGTTTACTTGTTATCTGTTTTTGCACCTGTATGTTACCACTGTTGTACATCACGCTGTAATTATGTGTACCCCCCTGTGACGAGGTGCCTTTGTAAATGAGTACATGACTCAAAGGTTGTAAATCTGACTTTAAAATAAATAGATAAAAAAAAATAAATAGTTGAAGGGATTTGGAAAAATTGAGGAAACCTCAAGGAGCCTTTGGTCTGTGTTAGAAAAAGAGATAGATGGTTTCTTTCAAGATCTATGTAGTTTGAGAATTTGCCATTGGACCCCTTCATATAAGGCAAGGTCTTTGCAGAAGAGTTGGGGACTGCAAGATCTGCATAGCCTATTAAAGGTCTGTGGTGAGTAAGAAGTTAGGACCAATTGTATCTGTCTTGTTCCCTGGGTATCTAACTTCTTGGTGGTAATATCAATTAAAAATGTAAAGTTTGTGACTGAGGGACATTCCCTTTGGAGTATATTTCTATACAGGGTGAATGGTATTGATGGAATTCATAAGAAATGAACAAGCAAATTTTGAAGAGGCCCTTTGAGGACTGTTATTCGTGATGGTGCATTCCATCTCCTTGTTTGCTTAAGGTTCTTAAGGATGGGGCTTCTGGAAACAGATATGTGGAAGCCCTTTTACACTATTTCCTTAAGAAGCAGTGAGCATGATACTGTGATAATAGATGGTGGTATCAGAAACCAGCTGCTGTTCTGAGTTGGTTCCCTCTTAAATGGGGAGGGGTATATGGAAAGGTGAACCCCTCCCGCTATGATTTTTTATAAAAGTAGAGAATGAGGACCTAAAGGGCTAGAAAGAAATGCAGAAACAACAAGGTTGCCCTAAAGTACCAGATAAAATGAAAGCATGTTAAGACCTAAGCCTTCAGTGCAGAAATGTGTACACAGCATGTCAGATAACCTATTATTATTCTTTCCTAGTCTTTTGGCTGCAGCCATTCTTCTGTGCTAACCTTTCTTATATAGCTGTTCTTCTCTGGTATGATCACCCAAGACAGAAACTTTTTAATGTGCTTACTGATTCCTTTTTCTGATCCCCCACACACACACACACACACACACATATACATATACCACACACACACACACACACACACACACACACACACACACACACACACAGCTAAACATTAAGTTGCAAGGGCTGCTGTAGCACAGATAGAATGAAATGCAAAAGCTTGTGGGCTTTCGTGCTGTGTTCTCTTCCACTGCTACAAATTACCATTTGCAAAACACCCCACCAGTGGTGACATTACATAAATGCTAAGAATCTGTGTTTATTGACCTAAATAAAATGAGATAAAACAAAATAAATAAAACACTGAAGGTGACCTACTATAAACAACCTTTAGTTTTACATGGAGGAAATCAAGGTATCAGGAAGCCTGAAGCTCTTCTTGTTGGATGAAATGTATAAAATACATGTTTCACAAATTGCCATGAATACATTAATAATGCCTTTTGTTTTGCATTGATGGTCTCTGCTGTCTTTTACTGATGCTAAATTAAATTATTCTTTAAGCACAAACTGCACACATTTGCTATGTTTATGAAGCTTATGTTGAGAAAAATTACTGTTTTAAGAAATGCCTGGCTCCATGTGCTTTTGATTTGCTGTCCTCCATTTTGTGCTATCATATGGGCTCAGGCCAGCTGGAATTAGACTTTATAGAGCCTAGGCATGAGAGAGTCTGGGAACAAGAAAGGTGGGACTTCCTGGCTGAGAGTTCCCCTCTGTTTTCTTTTTTTTATTCTGTAATTGTATAAATGCAGATCTGTGTTAAAAAATGTTCATGTTTTTCATATTTTATTTACTTTTTTGCATGAAACAACTATATATAAAAGGGTTGTTAGCATGTAAAAGTTTAGGTATGCGTGACAGGTCATATGATCTAAAGCATTATATAAAAGGGGCTGGCTGAGCACAATGTGGCAGAGGAGATGAGATCAGTACTGTGGAGGAGCAGTCCTCTAGCAATACTGTTCATTCAGTTCTGTTCAGTTCATATTTTTTGAAAAGCATGTATACAAAAGAAAACTTTTGTTACGTACACATATGCATACAATAGTTAAAATCATTTACATTACACACAAGGTTCTAATCCAGGTACCTACACTACGTATACACATGCCTACAGCAAAATTATCTTATTATCAAATACAGTTATATTTATAGAGATGTTAGAGTTCATATGTTCCTTTTCAGTTTTACTGCTAGTTTATATGCAAAGCTTGCCAAGGCAAAATTCCATTTTGGGTCGATTAGAATTAAATATTAGCTTTATTTGCACACTTTTACTTAATGTTTTTAAGTTCTCAAACATTTGTTCAAACAATAACTGTCTTCAGACAAGAAGGCATCACATTCCAGTATTAAATGTGTAGTATTCATCAGTGCATTGTTTCATCCTGGATATATATGCATTCTGTTTCTCCCAAAATCAAAAGTTCCCAACTTTGTGAATATTCCAAACCTTAGCCTAGCCAAGGCTTTTCTATGTTTTTGGTTAACACATATTAATAAATATTTTTCCACCTTAAAATCTGACTTAATTATTTTCAGAAGGTTACAGTTCCAGGAGTCTTTAATTTTGACTATATCTTTTTGTTTTGCAATATCTTCTACCCTTTGTATGGCCGATAACACAATATTTTTAAGGTTTCCTATACTTTCCATTATGTAATTCTATTGTAAGCCACATTTATTTAGTTCTTGATTTAACTGTCCACACCAAGATGGGGCCTTCATATTTTTCCTATTTACTGCATCAATCCAAAAATTATGTATTATACTATCTTAAGGGGCATTTATCACTTTTTTCCAATAGGTGATGCACCTTTTTATAATTGTAGCATGAATTGATAATCTCCCAGTTTCAACCCGTACTCTGCACCTGAAGTAATATTTGGTACTCCCAGAAGGTTTTTCAAGTATTGATTTTGTATTGTTTCTATTTCTTTCAGGTTACTATCAAAACCCCACATATCAGCACTGTACAGTACTTGAGAATTTATCTTGGTTCTGAGGCACCTATATTGTGCCGAGTAGGAGTTTTTCCCAATAGAATGCACAAAACATCTAATACCATTTAGGGTCTTAATAGCATTTTCACAGATTTTTTCAGTATGTCTATTTCATTTTAAGTTATTACTAAATGAGACACCCATATAACAAAACTTGCTCACTTCCTCTATATTCACTCCATTTACTTTCCATGTTTGGTGGTTCGAGGTTTTACTTCCAAATACCACAATTTTTGTTTTCTCTTGGTTTAAAGTCATATCTAATTTTTCTAAAGTTTCTATTGTAGATCTGATAGCTCTTTTCAGACCTAACAGGGCTTGTGATATTAGGATTGCATCATCTGTGTATAATAGAACCTGAATTTTGATTTCATTCACTTTTGAGGAGAAGGGATCTGCCTCTGTCAAATCATTCACTATCGTATCTACAGTATATACAAGTTGAACAAAGTGTGTGTCAATAGGCAACCCTGTTTCACACCAGACGTTGCTCTTATTTCATCTGTCATATCACCATCTTTGTTATATCTTACCACTGGTTTGATGTCTACATGCTGAAGTTTGATAATGCTCAATAAATTCTCTTCCGTGCCTTTATTTTTTAAAATTTCCCATAATATGCCCTGGTTCATCGAGTTGAAGGCTGCTTTAATATCCAAAAATGCTGTATATGTCTTCCTTTTCTTCATAACTACATATTTATCCAGAATATGTTTTAAAATAAACATCTGATTTATTGCAGAAAACCCTTTACAGAAACCTGCCCACACTCTGGAAAGTATCCTATTATCCTCTATCCAATAAAGGATCCTATTTAGAATTATTCTGGAAAAGATTTTTTGATTTATGTTCAATAGCGTTATAGGTCTATAGTTTTCTGGTAACATAGTTGATCCCTTTTTATAAAGAGGCACTATGACTCCTATATTCCAATCATTTGGGACAATCTTATATTCCATTATGTTCTAATATAGATTTACCAATATTTCTGTCCACCATTCAATATTTATTTGATACAGTTCTGCTCCTACTTTGTCAAACCCAGGGGCCTTATTTCTTTTTTGTTTTACAATTGCCTGCATCACTTCCTCCTTTGTTATTTGTAACCATTCTCTAGAAATATTTTGTATTGGGAGTGTTACATTACTTTTCATAGTCTCATCATTTTTGTTGAATATCTTTATACAACGTTCTCTTCAAGTTTCTGGTGGTATAACATCCATTATAGTATATCTAATCTCATTTGTACCATGTGCCACTAAATTCCAGAATGCACAAGTCTTTTTTTTTCAACAGCCATTTGTAGGAGACACCACAAATCATGGTTACATTTCCTTTTTTCATTAATTATCTAGTTCTATACTATTATTTTCAAAGTTTTTAAGGCAGTATGATCAGCATAGCTATTATGCTTAGATATTCTTTTCCCAATTTGTTGTATCAATTCTCTTTTTTCATTACATTCATAATCAAACCATTTGGCTTTGTATATGTTATCATTTTTCCCTCCTCATTTCTTGCTGTTTCTTGAGCTTTTTAATTACCATTTTTTTCAATTTGTTGATACTTACTAAAATTTGCTTTTAATTGATTCTCAGATACAGTTGAGGTTAAGCTAGCAGTCAATAGTGACATACTTTTTTGTTTGACTTCTCTCATTGCCTTTGATTCTATGACATTATTCAGTTGTTTCCCATTAACTTTTGGCCACTTCATTCTTCTATTTTTTTATTTCCATATCATTTTGTGTCATTTTTCTCTGCTTTATGTCTTCTCTATATATCTCAATATTACTATCCAAATACACTTTTATTGGTCTATGATCACTACCTGAATTATTTAGTACCTCCTACTTTAAGATCATTTTGAATGAGAAAATATCCACAATTACATAGTCTAAGACACTAATTCCACTATTATATACATATTATATACATACATACTCTTTCCATCACTATCCCCAAGACATCTCCCATTCCAGATGTGCAGGTTTAGCTTATTTAACATATCTAATAAGCATTCTCCAGCCTTGTTAATTCTTTTATCTGTAGAGTTCCTAATTGGTATTTCCAATGCATCATCTAAATTCCAATTTTTCCCTGTGTCTTCTGGTTTTATACCCACCTTCACATTACAGTCTCCTGCTAATAATAACATTGTTCCTGGATATTGAATTTGCAATTGTTGATTTATCTATACATCCTGTAATGGGTAAACTTGTAGTGTCAGTGGGAAAGCATACATTAATTAACAAACATTTCACCTTAGTTCTCCAAGGCATTTCTATAACCAATATGTAATGCAACTTGTCACTCCATACACTTGTACTCATTATGTCTGCACATATTTTTATAAAAGTGATTATTCCTCCTGATGCTCTTCCATATTTTGACATCATTTTTGCTGGTATATGCCAGCTCTGAAAGCCCTCTAGATAGCAATCAGCTGTATTACATGCCCATGTTTCCAGTAACATAATTATATGAGACTCACCCAAAATTTTACAGATCCATTATCTCTAAATTTACTTATAGCACCAGCTGCATTCCAGCTTAGCAAAGTTAGTTTTTGCTTTACAATACTGTTCTTGTCAATTGACAGTCAGTCTTCATCTTCTAGTTCACTCAAAATATAATAAATGTTATTTTCCTGGTTACTGGTTTCACTTTCTAGGGAAGATTGTTGTTTCTGGTCTATAGTTTGCAAATTATTTTGTGTGTCTTCCAGAATTATATTATTATTTATTCTGGGTCCTTTCTGAAGACGTCCTCTGATTACTTTTGTATATCCATTCTCTAACATTCCATCATCTGCTATGAGAGAATGTTCTCTTTCAATTGGTTTCATATAATTTTAGATTCTTTCTTGGATTTTTCCCAGTCATCTTAGTTTGTTTACTATTGCCATTTTTTGTTTTTGTTATTGGGCCCATAGCTTCATACCTTACTTTGTCTTGATCAGTATTTACCATGGAGATTGTTCTATCAGCAATAACTCCTTTTTCTAGAAGTTGTTCTCTTGCTTCAATCAGTTTTTGCCTGATACTTCTATTTTTAAGTACCAGACAAAACTAACTTTTCTTTCCCTCCATGGTATCTATAAGTGAAGCCCATATTATTCCATGTAAAATTATTACCCATTATTCCTTATATATATATTATACTGCTAGTTTCATTGTTACATAATTTTCATTTTTAGCCTTTGGTATCCGTTTGAAAAAGATTTTATGGAGGATTTCCTTCCTTTTCCATAGTTTAATTTAGTTGGATGACTTCACTCTCCTCTTTACTTGTATTTATTTATTTCTGTTTCTTTTTGATTGTTGAAACTTCTTCCACTATTATATCTTTTTATAATTCCTTCTTCCTCTAATTCTAATATTTTCCCAATATACCCTTCACTTTTCTTGTCAACTTGTTGCCCTTTCCTTTTTGTATATGTCTTCTTTTTCTCTGCTTTTGTTTCTTTTTTGCCCTTGTTTTTATTTGGACCTGTTTTCTGTTGTTTTGTTTGTAACTCATGAATTAATTGCTCTGTTTCTCTTACTTCTAATACTTATCCTGCTATTCTTTTAATTGTCTCATGATTCCCATTTGTCATATCTTGCTCTTTGTTTCAAAGCACCTTCCTTTTATTTAGTTACTGGTATAGGTCCTCCTTCTTTGATTATTTGAACACTAAGTAGAGAAGTAAACTTTATCAACAATTCATTATTTAATAAACTCCCATCTCTTGTTTCTTTAAGTAAGTCAAGAATATGTCCTTTTACAGGCTGATCACTATCTCTCTTTCCTTCTATTCCTATATCTTGTTTATTCTTCCTTCCTTATCTATACTATTTTCTATAATGTGTGAGATATCTGGTGGAAAATGTGTGGGTGGATCAAGTTTTGGTCTAAGAATGTATGCTGTTAAAAATGATTCAAAGTCCTTTAAGAAAGATGAGCATGGACATTGATGGGATACATCTATATATGTTTTTGCATGAACTGTTTCCCCTATCTGTTGGTGTATGTGCTTCTGTATTTTCTGTTTTTCCATATTCTCAATAACCAGCATTGCTGGAGCTTTTACTTCTCCTATTTTTCCATTTTTACCTTTATCTCCCATAATTTTTTTTTTCCATTTGTACTACTACTTCTATATGCTCTTGCTCTTGCTTTCTGCTGTTGTTCCCTATGTCTAGTTTTCCCTCTATAGGCTGAATATTCTCAATAGGATCTTGTTCTAATGCTCTGATTGTTCTCATTAGAAGATGTTCTCCATTTGAATTGTGTTTCCTTTCTGATGTAATTTTAATTGGAGATGAACTTAGTGGGGGCAATGAGGAACTCTGAATCCTTGACTCCTCCTTTTTCCCTACTAAATGAATCTGGCTTCTTGGTGCTAATATATAGCTAGTAATTTTTTTCTCACTTTTTGATACCTTTCCTTCTGTAGACCCCTTTTATGCCTTTCCCTTTTTTGTTTTTATAACATAGCGGGTTGGTATTTATTTTTTTTTGTGTGTCAAATATTCACTTATATTAATCTGGAGATACAAAATATACAACCTGTGTACCAAAAGTAAAAAAAACTTAATACAATTCCTTATTATCAACCTGATAAAAACACATAAACAAGTCCATAAAATAATTCTTCTTCCTCTTGTCTCTTTCCAAGTTTCCAGGAGTTGCTTTAAATTGGGTATAGTTATCTCTTTACTATATTTGTCTAATTTGCCATTATCCCTGGTATATTAGAGGCTTGCGGAAAGAAGCTATAACATTTTTACCACTGAGATCAGTGCTGAAAGTCCTTCGCTCTACATACAGCAGAGAAATCAAATAGTATTTTCATGCTTGCTATTTCGTGCACCAGTGTCTTTTCTGTCACCCTGGCTTCTTGGTCATACAGCCAGCAATTCTCGACTCTGTACTCCGTAAAAGCAACCACTGTAAATTATATTTAAAGTTTTTCAGACCAGACTTATTAAAACTGGAATATATTTGTTTTCTTCTCTAATTTTCTGTCTACTGGCCTATAGCAGCAACTACTGATTCCCCTGATTGTTTAAGCAGTAATTTGATTGTTCTTTTACCTGTCTTAATTACTTAATTCCTCTATATGCACAAGTAAAGTCTACTAATTTTCAATAAGATAAGTAGCAACTGAAACAAAATTCCCTCTAAATAATTAATCATTAGTTTATAAAAAATTGCTCATGACGGCTTCAGCATAAATTTATAATCACAATAAATATTTTGTAAAATTTATTTAGCAGGTTGTCTCAATACCTTGCTTTAAGCAGTATAAAACATGATGCTGATACTTAGGTAACCTCTTCCATAAAACCAGCTTTTTCTGGGTTTGCAGTACCTCGCACACAGCCATTTTTGCTTCCTTTTTCCACTAAGTATTTTCAGCATCTAAGCGTAAAACAATATATAGCTCCTTTTATTTCTCTGCGTGTGAGTGTACTTCAGTATTAAACTAGCTTTTTAGCTCAACTTCTATCATATCATAAAAGATTAACCTTACCTTGGTGCATTTTTAAAGATTTGTTATTTTGTTTACTTTTGGTTTTAAACACTTCCTGCTGCTTAATACCTCTTCTCAATTCTTGTGTACATCTTTCCTGTAACTAGACCACAAACAAGACGGCAATTTTATCTGAGAGGATGCCACACATGTGCATTTTAATCAGCAGGGCTTTGTTATATGCCAGTGACATCACTATTCTTTGATGTTGTGATGTCATAGATGTTACAATCTCAGTTTCTAAAGTATATTATCAATTAGTTATTATAAATTATAAAATTGCAAACTTTAATAGTTTCTAAACATTTCACATTTCACAGACCCTACTTTACCTCCATCCCTATTTCTCTCTGTTTATCTGCAGTATCATGCTGGAGCAAATTACATTCTCTATTGTCTCTACTTTGTTCTGTAAGAATAGGGATATTACCCTAAAATGTCCTTTACTTTATCTGAACACAGTTTAACACCATGAAATCGGTATTAAGTAACTCTTTAATTTATTCCAAACCCTATGCACAAGTTCTCCATCTTTAACTCTATCTCTAACTCTGTTCTCCACCATTTCTATCCTCTTCTATGTATCCAGCTCCACTCAGCTCCACACAACACCATGTAGCACTCTGTACTTCTCTGCTTAGCGATGCACTCTATGCGCTTGTACTTTACTGTTTACTGTTTGCTGTGCTGCTGTACTTATTCTCTACTTAATCCACTTTCACCATTGTATCTCTGTCGGACTGACCCTGCTTCAGTCATCTGCAAAGCTCTCTGCCTCCCAGCTGGAATGGTGGCTCCTCCACCATCGGGATACCACCAGTGTCTACACTGGAAGTAGAACAAAACAGAGCAGTACAACAAACCAGAACAACCACACAAGTATGACTGGAAAGAACTGTGTTCAGAATTGCTTAGGCAATGGTGGCATACCTGTTAAAAGCCTTTCAGAGAGCATAACACAACTCCTGCTTCTAAGTCTCCTCCTCAGGCAACATGTAAAAGTTTAGATATATGTGACAGATCATGTGATCTATAGCACTATATAAAAGGGGCTGTTCTGAGCACAGTCTGGCAGAGGAGATGAGATCAGAACTGTGGAGTAGTGGTCCTTTAACAAGAGTGAAAACTGGATAATGCAAGAGGGTAGTAATCAGTGCTGGGTAGAGATGCAGTGACGTTAATTTCCACCAGTGAAGTGGCGATAAAGTGACCAAATTCACCACATGGAGTAATTTGCAAAATTTTCCACATTAGGTGGAATTTTGCCCCAGCAAAATTTTACCTTCTGCAGGTGAAATTTCACCTTCTGAGGTGAAATTTTGCCTTCTGCAGGAGAACTTTCACCTTCTGCAGGTGAAATTTTGCCACAGAAGATGGAATTTCAACACTGAAGGTGAAATTTCACCATTCCACTGGACGAAATGTTGCTGTTCCACTGGGCAAAATTTTGCATTTTGCTCCATGAAATGGGCTGAATTTCATGAATTACTCCATGAAATGAATTTTCCTCACTTTTCCCACCACTAGTGTTGGGGCAGTCTCAGAAAAACTGACAGTGGTGGTGCTAGCCAAGGATGGGGAGTTTTGGACCAGAGCTGAGTCAAGCAGCTGGATGGGTGATTGGTCTGCCTCAAAGTATAGGCTACAGAGGTGCAGATAGGACCACCCTCAGTTACTGGTCTTGTCCCTGTGATCCTGCAGGCTGAGTGGGAGCTGATGGCTCTTTAAGTCAAGTTTTTATAGTAACCCAAGATTATCCTGACTAGTCAAGTGGTATAAACAATTAAAAAATTCCAGACATGCACTGTCTGAACAATTTATTTCATTGTTCAGTGTGTTGAAGTCCTTATATAATAAAGTGCACTGCCCTATAAGACATTTTAAAAGAACTTCTCTCATCTTCTGTGTCTTCAGTTTGACCCACTCTCTCACAGGGTGACAGTACAGTTAATACAAGGAGAATAAATAATGTCAATCAAAATGATGGATGCCTATTTAATACCAATCCAACCAATGCATTACAAATTTCTGAGACTCAAAATACAAAGACAGCACTCCCTATACCAAGCATTGCTGTTCAGCTTAGCTTTGGCACCAGGAGGTTTTATGAAGGTCGTGATAATGATCACAGCCTACTTATGGAAACAAGGCGTACACATAGTGCTGTACCTCAACAACTGGTTGATTAGAGCTAGAAGTCAACAGCTATCACATCAGTACACAAAAATAAAAATGAAGCACTGAAGGCACATGGCTGGGTCCTAAAACTCAACAAAAGCAGCCTTATCCCAAGTCAGCAAACGTAGCCTCTGGGTGCTTTCATAGACACAGTCACAGCAATGATCACTCCTCCAAAAAGAGTCAATAATGTGATGGAACAAGCAAGCTTGCTGTCTAAAACACAGACTCTGATGCTAGAGAGCACAGTCTAAATAATGGGAGCCATGGCACCAAGTATAGACATAGTGATGTGCACACTGTGGAACATGAACTAATTACAAATGATGGCAATCCAAGCAGGAGAAGCATTAAATCATGACCCAAAAAAAGACAATTCCTTTAGGCTTCACTTAACTGGTGGACAGATGAGACAAACATCCTCAGAAGCACTCCATTTCAGATAAATCATGAAGTGATCATAAATACAGATGCCAGTCTTTTAGGATGGGGGCCACTCTGAAACATCAACTAGCCCAAGGAAACTGGTTAATATCAGAATCTATCATCAATGTCTTGGAAATGAGGGCTGAGTATCATGCATTCATTCACTTCCACAAGAAAATAAGAAACCAAAAGAGTGTTGATCGGGCCAAACAACAAGACCACAGAGACCTGTATAGCATGACAGGGCAGAGCAAGCAGAAAACAGATGTTACAGGAGACAACCAAGGTGATGAACTGAGCACAGTACTACTTGAATTTCATCAAAGCCATTGATCTAGTAAGAACACTCAATATTCAAACTGACTGACTTAGCAGGCAAGCAACAGTACCAGAAGAATGGGTTCTGCATCCCCAAGTGATCAGTCAAGCCAAAAGAAGGTGGAGACCTCTCCAAGTCAGTCTAATGGCCACCAAGAAAAGCAGCAAACCACCAAAATACTTCTCTCAGTACAAGGAACCAACATCACAAGGAGTGGATGCATTATCTCAACAATGGCACTTCCACAAGACATATGTGTTTTCTCCACTGCCTCTCGTACAACACACACTCAACAAAATAAAGCAATCCGAGTCAACAGTGGTACTCATAGATTCCTTCTGGACCAGGAGACTATGGTTTGCCATGGTAGTGGCAATAGACAAATCATTGACACTACCACACAGCCTGAACATACTGACACAAGGTCCTATCAGGCACTCCCATACGCAAAGTCTACATCTTATGGCCTGTTTCCTGAAAGGCAAAGATTGTTGAACAAGGGCTATGACACTAAAGTCATTAACACTATGCTCCACTCCACATGACAACCACGTCAACGAACAGCAGTCACTGGGCAATCTTCTGGAAATGGTGCAAAGAAAGGTATATCACAGACAACTTAATATCCATTGTGCACATACTATCATTCCTACAACAGGGCTTGGACAAATGCCTGTCAGCTACATTATTTCAAGTACAAGCAGCAGCTAAAGAGCAGTCAGAAGTTTGTATAGATAATATGCTGCCATGATCACAACCAGATATAATCTAGTTCTTAAAGGCAGCAACCAAAATGAATCCAACAAGAAAACAAATATTGGCCCCTTGGGACCTAAATGCCATACTAGACACATTAATGGCACATACATTTGAACCACTTAAATCCACAGACATTCACTGGGCACCTACTTTATCAAAACCACCTTGATGGGACCATATGCTCCGCCAGGTGTATCAGCAAACTGAATGCTCTCTCCTGTAAGGAATCATTTTCACTAATTCACAACGATTGGGTGTCACTGAGAACAGTCCCATCTTTCACACCCAAAATAGTAAACAACTTCTACACTCCCAGACACTAGAATTACTAGCTTTTTGATGTGCAGATTCAGAAGTCAAAATCAATACACTGACACACTCAGCCTCAAAAGGGCTAAATCTATTTACCTAGATCACACTAAAGACTTTAGAAATTCAGAGAGACTATTCATCACACCAAACAGACCAAGAAAGAGGCTTGCTGCGGCAAGGTCTGCAATGGTCAACTGGATTAAAAATACTATCATTAAGGCTTACATGTCTAAGAACATTGACCCTCCAAACAAACTCAGAGCCCACTCGACAAGGGTCATCTTCACCATGTAGGCAGAAAGAAAAGATGCATCAGTCAAAAAGATATATGTGCCACTGCCACATGAACAACAACACATACATTTACAAGACATTACGGGCTGGATATTGACAATGCTGACAAGTCAGAATTCACAAGAAGAGTTCTAAGCTCCATGCAGGCAGGGTAGTCTGACTGTTATCTGGTTATTGCCCCTCACTTGGAGACATACTGCATTATAACACCCAATTGGTAAGGGTCAGGGATGTTGTAAAGTGATGCAGTATGCACTGGTAGTTTACTCACTTGGTAAAAGTGATTGCATGAGCAACCCTTTACAGCAATCATGAGCCCATCCTGATTCAGATACAGATAATGGCAGGACTACAGTTCTGCAAGCAATTTTCTGATCGGTCCCTACTTCCCAACCCCTGAACAGACCCACATCAATAATGAAGGCCTTCAAATTCAATTCAAGTATTCTTCAGTTTTTTTAAAAACTGTTCTAGTTATTTTCATGGTTTTGAAGTAATTCAAATTGACCTCACTTGCACCTCAAACATCAGCTTTTATCCATTGACAAACTCCTCAATGTGTTCTCGAATGCCCTTCAAAAACTGTGAAAAATGTAAATTAGCCTTCAAAAAGAGAACCGAAATACTGGCAATAAACTGTTATGAACAAGCCCTTCAAATGAACCTGAAATACCATTCTTTTCTTTTAAAGTACAAATTTCAAATCCTGAAATGAACCAAATGGCCGTGATGTCTACTTGTAACTATAGTTTTCCTGTTATTCCCTTAACATCCAAAATGTGGCCTATAGTTTCAAAGAGGAAATCCTGTGCTTACATGTATTTCAAGATGTATCCCCATGATTAGCTGTGCTTAAAACTTCCAGAAACTCTACCAGTCTCATCACCTCAGCCAACCATTACCCCTTCCACTGGACCACTGTTCCATACCCTAGATCACTTTTCCTTCACAGTTGACCACCCTCCTTCCCACTGGATGACCCTTTCTGTCCCCAGACCAGTCTTCCACCCATGGATGACCTACTTCCCAGCACCTGCACCACACTTAAGCCCCTGGACTAGCCCTGTGATGCCCAAAACAGCTTCCCAACCTATGTTTCCACTTACCACCCAACTAGACCAGCCCTGGGTCCCACACACTAGCCTCCCCCAACAATGACTTTCCTGTCTACAGTGCCCATCCAGACAAGACCTGGGACACTGAGACATCTCTTTCCCACCAAAGGACCTCATTTTCTTCCACCGGACCAGTCCTGGGACCCCTGACTAGGATTCCCTACCTACAACTCCCCTCTCTGCCCACCTATACCAGCAATTTGAACCCAGACCAGTCTTCCCCACCTACATTCTCCCTGTTCCCCACCCTGAACCAGCTGTGGGAGTGCTGGGCAGGCCTGCGCGTCACCTATGTCCCCATGGTATCTCCACAAGGATCAGTCCTGGGATGACTGGAATGGCCTCCAATGTCTACGTTTCCATTGTCCACACACTGGGACCAGCCCTGGGAGCACTGGGGCTGCCTTCACTACCTACATCCTCCATGTCCCTCCATCTGGATCAGTTTTGGGATCCAAGGAATACCTTTCCCTAACAACCAGATTCTCCTTGCCCACCCAGAATATACCTGGGAACCCATACTGGCCATCCCCATATATGTCACTGTGTTCCTTCACCCAGATAATCCCTTGTATCACCAGACTAGCCTTCCACATCTTGGACTCCCCTGCCTGCCACCCAACCCCACCATGGGACCCTTGGACCAGCTTTTCCCACCTATGTCCTCATGTCCCTCCACCAGGACCAACCCTGAGACCACTATACTGTCCTCCCCCATTTAAGTCCTTCTTGTCCCCCCACCCAGACCAGCTCTAGAATCCCAGACTGGCATTTCATACCTACTGTATGTTCTTCATTCTGCCAACCAGGACCAGCCCTGTAAGCCTTAGATGAGTATCTGACACCAACCTCCACACTCATCTCCTATGCTGTCCAGCCCTTGAACAACCAGACAGGTGTCTGAAACTCACCTCTACCCTTTGCTTCTATCAGGACAATAAGGGACCCATGGATGGGTGTCCAACACACACCTCTTCCCTTATTTTCCACTCAGACCAACCATAGAACTCCTATATAATGGTCCCACACTCACCTCCACCCTCTTTTCCAACCTACAGCACCTGTGGGACCATGGACCTTGGATCTGAAACCCACATGCACCTACTTCCTCCATTGAAACCATCCTTAGGCCCTCGAACAGGGCTCAGATACTCATATGCACCTTCATCTCTCACTCAGACTACCCTTAGGGCCATCATACCAGAATTCTGACACCCACTTGTGCCCTCTTCTCCCAACCAGGACATTCCTAGAACCCCAGAACCAAGATCCAACAGTCACCATACTCTGCCCTCAACAGATCACTCAGAGGACTTCCCCTGGAGCTCTATTTACCTATCTGAATCATCTCAGGAACCTCCCAGACCAGGATCTCCATCTATGGCCCCCCTTATCCCCCACTTGGACCTCCAAGGGGACCCACATACTGGACTCCCCCACATACATTGTAACAGACATGGGTGCACCATTACAGTCAACCCACCCAATATATATATATATATATATATATATATATATATATATATATAGGTACCAATATGCTAGAGACTAGTGTGACAATCAGGTTCCAAAATTTATTTGGGCCAATTGTCATAACCATATCATATTTACATTGGGTGCATGAGGTAGTATTTCAGTCCCCAACATAAAGATAGTTTGTAGTTCAGAGGTGCTAAAAAATGGGATTAAAAGTTCCCACAGGGGCAACGTAAAGTGAGTAACATCGTGTCCTTGCCAGCAAATTTGTCATATTATCAAACATGTATTTTTTGATATTACTATGTCTATGGTATCTATTTAGGTAGCATAATATCTAACTTTTCAGTTTTTTATCATAAACTTAACTTGTTGGTAATTATGCCACAATATGTTTACTGATCACAGTATACCCACATTTGGACATGTTTAAATTTGGCTACCAGATTCATGTCCTTGATTTTCAAGCCCATTTTTTTTTGCACAACTATATTACCCTCATAGGAAAAGACAGAAATCACTTAATTTTCAGAAAGTGAATTATACTTTGTTTACAAGGGTTTTTTCCACAGGATGTCACGTGAGTAACTCAGACTACACAGGACGTCACGCGAGTAACACAGACACAACACAAGAAGTCACATGAGTAGCATGGACACCAGAACAGTAGTATCAGTATCATACCAAGTGTCTCACTAAGTCATGCCAAAAGTTATTGCTAATGTTCAACCAAAAAAATGATTGTCATACTATGGATATTTGGTATAACATTTTTTGAACATTTTGAAGATTGTACTTTAGTCACAACATTATATTAACTTAAGATATTCACACATGTTTTATGTTACAGTGTAGTATGGACTGAATCTCACCTGGTCTGTCTATTACATATACCAGCTGGTCCCAAGCCTACAATAAGAGAGAGGGAAACCAACTATATCTTTATGAGATGAATGGAGGTGTTTGGGATTAATGCATGCCCTTGCTGCTTGTGATATTCAAGGCTGAAGGCAAAACACTGAAAGTGTATTAGTGACTTATAATGTGGGGTAGATAAAAGCAGGTGGGTGGTAAACAACTATCAGGTGACATTGCTTACTCCACAATATATAACAGCTAGTGGTAAACATTACCTGAGAGATCAGCCTGTGTTTCTGTTCTGATCTTGTTATTGTGCAAAATTGCAGTCTGTGGAGCAGCCATTACTATCCTTGCTTAGTGAGTGAGAGCAAAGGCCTGCCATGTAGTCCCTGGCAGTACAGCAACAGTAGCTGTAGTGTTCAAAGTTTGTAGTCCTGCTTCTTACCCAAGCTTGTTCCCAGAGTGAAGTGTGTGGTCCCCATGGTCATTTTTCTGTTGCATAGCCAGATTGACAGGTAAATCCCATAGTTGTGGTATAAAGTCAAATGGAACAGTGTGAAGAGAGAGACCCCCCAATGATGTCATGATCTGAAAGTGAGCTTTATGCTGGTGGACAGAGAAACAGAGTTCCAGAAAGACCTGCAAGCTCTGAGTCCCATTAGTTGCCATTTCTTAATTGGTAGAATATAGTCTGGTAGACTGTGTGACTGCACTGCTGGGGAAAATGTTTACTTGCTTGCCATGCATTAATGTAACCACAGACAGAGAGACAGAGCAGCTAAGCCAGTGGAGGTATAGACACCGTGTCTGTACCACAAGAGGCAACTCCATATTTTGCACTTCAGAGCTACTGTGCTGTCTCAGAAGGCATATTATGCACAACAAATGTCAGAGAAAGCATAGCAACACTTTCCTTCTGACATCTGTATGTGCATGACAGACATTTTGTTGGGGACTAATTTTTTAGGCAGCAGAATACAGTAATGTACTTGTCTTTTATAAAAGAAGAAAAAACATGTATATTGCTTTCGCCTTGTTCTGTAGTGCACCCTCTGTTATAAGTGTAATAGTCGACTCCAGGGTGTGCGGTTATTGGGGATTAAGCAACACACTGGGTGTTGTGAGGACACTCAGCCAGCAGCCTCGTGCTTCACAATGCACTCGGGGTATTGATTAATCCCTAATAACTGCACACCCCAGAGTGGGTTACTTCCTATTAATAGAACTATGCCCTTGAGTGGGTTGCTTCAATCTTAAAATGTGTTTTAAGAAATGAAAATGAAATTAAAAACTGACTTCAGGGGCCAGATCTTCAAAAGCTTGCCCATGTGGAAAGCCTAGTTTTTCTGCACAAACCCAGATTTGCGCAGATGTCCATATTCCAAAGCCCTGTTATGGGCAAACAAGGTTTGTGTCCAGGAGATTTTCTGAGGTTGGCACAATACAAATGGAAAGTCATGGACCTGAAATCTGGTGAAGTCCTGTAATCACAGAGTGCAAGGTAATTTTGCATGGTGCAGATATACACAATATATAGAATAGTGGATGATTAAGCATCCACAACAAGGCTGTGTTTCTATCGAGGTTGTGTGATGACATCATAGAGACCTCGAGAGCGAAGCTCGAGAGGTCTCTATGATGTCATCACACAAACCGAGATGGAAACAAAGCCTTGCAGTGGATGCTTAATCATCCACTGTTTTTATAGTATATCGCTAACCCCCTATCAGCAAAAAAAATGGGACAGACGGTGGTACTGAATTGTATATTGTCAAACAGAAATCTTTTATACAGTACGATAATTATATAGAATCAAGTTAAGAGAAAGAGAGAAAAGGATACGATCATCGTGGCATCGTTCAGCATTTCTGTGAGAGGAAGAAAAAAATAATGTCAGCATTTTTCAGTTGGCAGAGCAACCCCTGCCCCCCCAGACATTGTTTTACATCTATATGGTTAAATTTAGAGAAAAAACTTACTTATTCAGAGTCACTGGTGTCTACGATCACCGCTACTTGCCTCCGCTTTTCCGGTTTTGAGTAGTGTGTTACATTAACTGTGACTCCTTCCTGAAAAATGCAGTGTTCCCCAAATGAAATGTGGAAAGGCAGCTTTTCTGTTGGGATGATATTTTGATGCTGGACAGGCACTGATGTATTTCCTGTTTCCAGCCATTGTGAGCTGTCTCAGTGGGGCTGACACTAGGCGTGCTTCGAAGTTAGGCCGAGAAGATGGACGAAAGTGTCTCTGCTGTTTGGAACCGGAGATCATGCTGTAATTATTAATACTTTGTATATTTCAATGTCTGAGACCTGTGCAACTTCTGTGGAGGGACGTTATGATCTACCAATGCCTGGATCGATGTCTTTCTGGTGGAGTGATTTGTGATTTTTTACTTTCAGGCAAGCCAGCAGACATTTTCTTTGCTTCATCATGTTTCTAATTTTGTTTTCCCTATGGTCATAGTTCTATACCAGAGAAACTCTGATTAAAATTTATGTTGGGGCCAGATAAAAGGTGCATCGGTGTATTCATTGCTTGTGGTCTCTGGGAGGCATATTTAAGATAGGCAGAGATTGGTTCCCTTCTTTATTTATGCTGCTCGTATATGCGGGTTTCACAGGCATTATGTCCCTGGATTTTCACAGAACGAGTCTTTGTCTGTCGCGTTATATTCTAAGTATTTTGGCCATTGTGTCAGTTAACAGGTTAGGTCTCCTCACTTTAACTTGTACTGTTCCATGGTAGGGAGCATAAAATACAGTCCAACATTAAAAATACCATGTTGAGGAGGGATGATGGATTTGAGACCAAGTGCCTGAATTGTACAGCTGGTTGATGTCTGTGTCAGTTAGAGCCTCAGCCCTATTGGGTTTATTCCCCTTTCCCTGCTTTTTTAGATATCTTAGCTTTGCTGTCATTGTCCTTAATGTTTGCACGAATGGACTGTTCTTGCCATGGTAGATGGAGTGACCATAGGTATGCTTTATTAGATAACGATCGACACTGCCTAAAATGCCTCTGATTGTTCCCGGTTCATAATCCGACCCATCTATTCTTTTTATTTTATACACGAAGTCAGCCAGGAGTATGTCTAGCTCTTCTATTGGAATTCTGTATATGTCCCGATGCTTGTCTACATTTTAAAATAGTTCTGCACTATTTTAAGTTGGCTACCCGTTTTCTGGATAATCTGGCGTTTTCCTGATCAGCTATAAACTGTTCTCTGTCTGTCATGAGCTGAAAACACTGCTGCTGCCATGCCCGTTTTATTTGCTTTATGCTTGCTTGTAGATTAATCGGTTGTGAGACACACTGATTTCAAATTGAGTTTTCGAATTTTTAGTTATGCGCACGACTATTTAATTGACAGAAAACTTGTACTATCGATGTGACGTCAGATTGATACTACAACAAGTTTTCTGACCTTTGAATTGTAGTACAACAGCTTTGGAGCAGCTGCTGAATTTCATATACAATAGGGGGTTAGTCATATACTATTATCCCTGTTACTAATGATGCCATCCCACAGATCACAGCTACAACTGAAGACACAGCCCCTTTCTGTTATCAAATGGACCCCTCCATGGTACCGTCACTCACTGTGTCCACAGCTTGGTCCTGCAGGTGCATATGGCATCCAGTGCATTTTGGGAGAGGGTGCACTTTTAGGTTTCTTCAGCTACTGTAGTTAATGTCAGTAATTGTGTGATATGCCATGCTAGGCCCTCAGCCTATCATGCAGCACATGGCACACCAAACAATTACTGTGATTCACTGCAACAGCAAAGTAAGCCTAAAAGTGCACAAAAAAAACGGAATGAAAAAAAAATACAGAACAAAGGGTAGCACTTTAACAGTCACTGACAGCAATCATCCCAGTAAGGAAAAAACAGTATTCTTCTTCACTTGTACTGCCATGGAAGCCATTTAAGGCATACCATGTAGCACATAGCCCAGTTACTGAGATACACTGCAACAGCAGCCAAATGAGCCTAAAACTGCACAAAAACAATGAACAGGGTTGATGTTTTTGGTGAATGCAACCCGGTTACCATCAATTAAAGTAATTTTACATCCATTTTTGGTGTTTGTGCCCTTTTAGGCTCATTTTACTGTTGCAGTGAATCTCAGTAATTGTTTACTGTGCCATGCTAGACTCTTGGCCTAACATGCAGCACATGGCACACCTAATGATCACAAAACATATTGCTGAAATGTAAATGGTTCTGTGCTGACGTTTGGGTGCTCAGTGCTGAGTCGGTGGGTGCAATATGTTTTAAAAAAAATTTGCCATCTTATAGACTCTTGTGGATCTGAGAAATTTGTGGATTACCCAACGCTTCGTTTACTGCTGCTGTTATTTGCTGTTATTTGCTTTTCTGCTGCTAAATGTCCCGATGCACTTGCACATAAAATAAATAAGTACTGTGATACGTTTGAGTGCTGACCGTTTTCTGTTCTACAGAAGTGTTTTACAAAAATAAATACGATATTAAACAGGATTTCTTTTTACATTTAGCAGATAAGCAGGTAGTTTAAAAGCAGTTCTGGTGTTCTGGTGCCTCCAACACAATATAAGCCCCCAAAGAGATTAGGTCTACACAAGCTGAGCACCTGCAAAGACCAGGTCCTATTCATTTACTCCCCAATACAACATGTATTTTAGTTCTCATTACAGAACTCTCCAAACTGTAGATATGGTGTTCTGATGCCTAATACAAAATGAACCCCAGCACTAACCAGGTCCAATTGATATACTCCCCAAAACTGCATTTTTTTTGCCCAGTACAGAACAAACTATTTAGCAGCAGTAACATTAAAGGTGCCCTTGACAGAGAATAAGATCACACAAAATGCCCCCCACAGGGACCAGGCCACACAGAATGATCCCCATGTAGAGACTTGGTCTACAGAATAGGTAAATATGTGTAACCATTTAATCTAGGAAACCTGCAGTTGCTCTACTTTAAAATGCTTTATAATCAACTCTCTCTGCCCCTATCCCACCCTTCATACCCCAAGTTCAGCATCTTGGGACCATAAGGCGAGGTCCGACTACATGTCTCTGTGTTTCCCAAAAAGCTAATGTGTACCTTTACAATCTGCAGACATCTGACACACCGGGGAACAAAAGAGCACCTGAGATGCAGAGAGAATAGCCCACTGTAGTGCCCATAACGTGCATAACTCCAAACTTCAGGACAACATGTATTGTCCAGAATGTAAGTGGAAGTACAAAGAATTCAGACCCACAGATCCACAGCTTTAAGAAACCATGGGGTAATGACTGAAAGGTGTCAGCATGCATTTCTGGTTCTGAACATTGTGGGCCGGTGGAGGAACCAATAGTAACGTGGGTAACAAAAGGACACGAAAATAACACGCCATGGAAAAAGAGAATTTTCTAAATAAATGAGTTATAACAAACTGCAAGGTTTTGGCAGCATGTCAGTAACAAAAAGAAGGTCACCAGACACAATAATGCTTTTGGACCACAGTTCATGAAAATTAAAGGAACAGTCTGCTTAGGATGAGGTACTAGATGGACACTACATGTAATGAACGTTACAGCTGTATAAAATGATTAAATAAAAGGCAAAAACTTTTATTCTGTACAGGGAGTTCTTGTGGGAGGCTTAAATGAAGTAATTAGATAACACATTAACAACAGTTGGTTTTCTAAGGCACAATAAAGGGCTGTATTTAAATACTTAAGTTGGCAATGGAAGCAATGTCACAAAATGGAACCCTATTTGAAGGGGTAAATCGATGTTTGTGATAAAACTGAAAAGAGCACAGTGGAACCAAACTGGGCCATGTTATGTTTAATATCTCTCTAATGTGGGACTACAAATTAGGTGTGTCATGTGAATCTTTAACAATTCAGCAAAGTTACAGGGTGTCAATGTGCAGTAGGTTTGAGTCTCTTTAATACTGTATTCATGCCTATATATATATATATATATATATATATACTGATATATATATATATATATATATATATATATATATATATTACATAGAGGGCCTTACCTGAGCACTAGGGAGCCAGAGGTAGGATAATGGTTGGGGACAGGAGACAGAGGGTGGTGGTAAATGGAGGTCACTCTGAGGAAGGGAGGGTGACAAGCGGGGCATTACGGGGATCAGTACTGGGACTGGTCCTCTTTAATGTCTTTATTAGTGACATTGCAGAAGGGCTAGAAGAGTATGCTTCATTGCAGAGGACACTAAAATCTGTAATAGGATAGACACTCTTGAAGGGGTGGAAAAAATGATTAGCGATCTAGGAAAGTTGCAGGAGTGGTCAGTGGTGTGACAGATGGGTTTTGATGTTAAGAAGTTCAAAATCATGCATCTGGGGCACAGAAACCCAGGGGTTGAGAACAAAAGGGGGGTAGAATTAACTACCACTAAACTGGAAAGGGTCCAGGGAGTAATCATATCTGATGACCTAAAGGTGGCCAGACAGTGTGACAAGAAAATGAAGAGAGCCAGTGGGATGCTAGGATGCATAGGAAGGTTATCACTAGCAGAATGAGAGAAGTGGTATTGCCACTGTATTGATCACTGGTGAGACCACACCTAGATTATTGGGTCCAGTTCTGGAGACCACATCTCTGGAAGGACACAGGCAGGGTAGAGGCAGTCCAGAGGAATGCAACCAAAATGGTGCAGTGCCTGCATCACAAGCTGTATGAGGAGAGACTGAAGAACCTCAATATATACACCTTGGAGGAAAGGAGGGAGAGGGGTGATAAGATAGAAACATTCAAATACCTCATAGGTATAAATAAAGTTCAAGAGGGAAGCATATTTCAGAAAAAAGATGCTGAAGAAAAAAGGGACATGCTATGAAACTGGAGAGGGGAGACTAAGGGGAGATGTGAGAAAGTGCTTCTTCACATAAAGAGTGGTGGATGCCTGAAACAGCCTCCCAGCAGAGGTGGTGGGGAAAAAATGATAACGGGCTTCACGAATGCATGAGACAGGCATAAGGGAACCTTAGAGGTAGGGAAAGAGGGGGGTAAAGCCAGACATCAAGTAGGGTCTGCAGTATTTCAGTAGGTTGGGAAAATGGGCAGACTAGGTGGGCCAAGCGGTCCTTATCTGCCATCAACATCTATTTTTCAATGTGCTTGCAGCCTTACTCCCTTGGAGACTTATACTTTCAAATCTCATAAGCTAGGCTGGCCCACCCATTCAGCAGTAGAGCTACTGCTTGCAATGCCGGCAACCCAGGTTCGGGAACAAGCCCGGGTCAGAGGACCGGCTGGGGGTAGAAGGACTGAGTGCCCTATGGCCACTCTTCTCCTCTGGGGAGGGAGTGCTGCCATTCCCACTGTAATACTCTCACCTTGGTGACCATGGGTGGTGGTGCAGCCGAGAATGCCAAGGAAGAGGGGTGGATGTTGGCTGGGCTCCAGAGCAGCTGCACAACTTTATGTGCGCATGTCTCCTTGGACCTCCCAGTATGCTGCCATCTTTTGGGTTAGGGAGGAAATGGAAAATGGATCCCCACTTCCATACTTGGCGATGGGCCCTGGTGACCAGCAATCAGATCGACCATGAGGAACTCAGACAGGACCACCTGACATGATTTGTGTAGGCAGAGACAGGCTGACGTTTTCTCCTTCTCTGCCCGGGGGTGGTAAACCACGGCTGGATGGGGAATGGTGCTCTGGGCACACTTGGGAGTTCAGTCGAGCCACAGGACACCTTGGGAGTTCTTGAGAGAGATAGATGACTGTGGATTTTGAAGGTGGCATAAACAGAGAATAAAAAAAACCTCTGACAAGCTAAGCAGGGTCGGGCCTGATGAGTAGTAGGATGGGAGACCTCCAACAAACACCAGATGGGGATGAGGCTGAAAACCAGAAAATATTTTCTAGGGCTCCTTTCCTGGCCAATAAATTAATAAATCAAGTTGCTACATTTTACAACAGGTGTGGGCATCTCATTATATGCCATTCAGCCCACAGGACAGTTAGGTTATTAAATAGACGAGACCTGGGTTTGAATCCCACAGCTTCCACTTGCATACTGTGTGACCCTGAGCAAGTCACTTAACCTCCTTGTGCTCCCAGGTCGCTCCTGTAGAAAAGCTTTCAGCTTAGTGTGCTATACCTGGTTAAACAACTAAATAAATTAAATAAAAAAAAATTAAAAATTAAAATATAACTTACCTGCTCCATCCTAGTTGCAGTGTCCAAAGTCGTGGCATCCTGGGTTTGAGGTGTTCTAGTAGGACCAAAAAGGAAAGCACACAGAAGGCCAGTGAGAGACAAAGGGTCAGAGGTCCTAGAGGTGAGATTAGGTAATAGAATAAACAAAATAAGATACTTATCTGCAAGGCAGACAGATGATGCCTGGCCAGACCTGTTGAAATAAAGGGAAAAACAGGATATTATGAGGAACTTACAGTAGCAAGAGTAGAGATCGTGAGAGGAGAGATTCAAAAAGGGAACAGTACAGTGTAGGCATAAAGAAATGTGAGTTTTAGAGAAATAGATATGGCCATAGTAAGGGAAACAGACATCTAGAGATAGAAAATAAAATTGAAAAAAAAAAACAGACAGGAAACAGGAGCAGCTGTTCCAATGCCCCCATAGGAGGCAACTTTTATTTTTTCTGGGAGGGGGGCAAAACAAATAGCCATGGGTCTGGAGGCCGCCAAGGTCCCCAGAAGCTCGGGGGTGTTTGTGTTCTGTGGTGCATTTTGAGGGTTTTACTGAGGAGATAGCATAGTATAAACAAACACCACTGAAATCATAGCACAGTATCCAAATTTGCCTGTATTTTGGTGGTTACCTACGGGCCCTTATGGAGAGGCAAGCATGGGAACCAGGAGACCCAGGTTCAAATCTCACCAGAGCCATTTACTCACAGTGTGACCCTGAGTAAGTCATTTACTTTCCAGCACTTCAGTGCACCCAGCTGCAGAAATGGGTAGAAAGAAGGATCCCATTGGAAACAAAATCTAAACTGGGCTATCCTGGGTAAATAAATGAAAATAATATGTAGGTAGTGAAGGTACTGTGGTTAAAGCACAAGCCTGTGAACCACTGAATGCAGATTTTAATCCCACCTTTTAATCCACTTCCTTGCTGTGCAACCCTGAGCAAGTTGCCATAACATTTCAGTGCTTTAGTCCTCCGAGTTGTAATATTAGGTGACAAGCAGGGACCCCAGAGCTCAGTGGTATTTGAGTTACAGAAAACAAGCGACATTGTGAGTTTTATAGCAATTTGCATCAACTGACAAATAATTTGATTTTGCTAACACAGCTCTTAAAATTGACTCCTTTTCTGTAACCAAGTTTAAGGCAAAAAGCTCTGTGATATCACTTTGAGTAATTAAGAGCAGCAGTATCTCAGCATCCGACTTGGTTAAAAGTTGGATATAATTCCTATCATCTACTGTCTAATCGAGAAGCACACATACACTGTTCTTATTTTCACTGTTCCCACCATAAATACATATATTGGATTTTAGTAAAAGTTGCAAGGTCAGGCACCTAATGTTGTCCTCCTGGTAATTGGTATGGACAGCAGTCTGTTTCCTACAAGGCTCCTCCAGACCAGTCCTCACAGTTGCCTCCCACTCCAGGTAAAATCTGGAACAAATCTCAAATGAGGCTCCTTCATTTCCTGCCTGTATGTTGAGCAGAACTAGGCTTTGCGGAGGACAATAACTTGGAGCATTACATCATTCCATACAATTTGTAAATATGTCTGGCTGATTGCCTAGCTGATAAATGTGACTAGGTTTTACTGAATTTTTAAATAGGTACTTAGCACATCAAAAAAATATTTTAATTACCCCAAATTAGTTTTACATACTGTACAGCCAAGAGTATGTGCCACAACTCACGTTCACTGAAACTGAGAAAAAAACACGTCTTAGGAAGGGCTGCTCTGAAAGGAAGGCGGCATCAGAAACATGACCCTGCTTGCATTACATACTGCTGCTTTCAAAATAAGAAATAAAAAATACAGTAATGAATAATCCAGCAGCTACATACATTAAGTAATCCTCATGTGTATAAGACAGTCTATACATGATGTAAATACAAGCCACTATTCAACTCCTTAAAAAAGTATTACTGCCATGGTAAGTTCATTATGAAATTTCCAGTAAAATGAACAGCAAGCACAGAAATGAACAATATCGCAGGTTAATTTCAGAAATTGCAAATCCATCTACACTCCCTAGAGATACCACAAGAGGATTGAACTCACCCCTTCACAATCTATACAGTACATTTCCACAAACTGGAGATACCAGAGGAGTAGCCAGGCCGTAGCTTAAAGGCCTAGGCCTTCATTTGGATATAAAAATATCAACCAGCTATACCATAACTGTGCTGGCCATGATAGCTACCTGCTCTACACAGCATGTAGGGGCCTTCAGTTTTTAAAATCCTGGCTATGATTCTCACTAATAAAAAGCTTGCTGGGCAGCGAGTCCCCTTGTTTTCATCACCCTGCAGGCCCTTGGGACGATGCAGTTTCTCCTGCCAGGCCTGAAGCATGATGCCCAACTGACTACAGAGTCTAAGCCTCCCCTGCTGCAGGTGGCACATACAGACACTTCCAGATAGTCCTCCTTTCATCCTCCCTCTTATTTGCCAAACCACCCTCACTCAGATTCAGGGTCATACCTGGTTTGAGCAGTTTTTTCTTCCTCCTCTGTCCTCCTGAGTCCTGACTGGGTGATTTACTAGTGACTATGACAGCAGGTGCACCATGGCTGCTGCTGAACCAACTACACATGATCAGTCAGGTCTATTGACCCCATCCCCTGGTGGCACCATGCACCACTTGACCATGCGACCCTAAAATGGGTCCGAGTCTAACCAGGCTGAGGTGACTCAGGTGAGGACCCAATCTCTGCTGATGACTTGGCTGACTGGCTGCAGGCATTCTAGACCACTGATAAGACACACTGAACCACCTACAGTCACAGACTAGGTCCTTGCGTTGCATACTGACACACACACACACACACACACACACACATCTGAGTCTCCGACTCCAGCCACTGTAAACTGTTTATACCACCTGGGTCACATGTCAGGGGAGCACACAGAAAGCTGTAGTATTGATTGGTTGTTAGCATTGGTTGTGCCAAATACATCAGCCAATCTCTTATGTTAACAATTGTATGTGGTTCAGAGCTCAGTACTTATGTTACATACTATAGCTGAATAATATAGGTTGTGCTTGGATACAGAGGCCAGATCAGTAAGTAGGACAATGCTTACCAGCTATTAGCAGTTTGAATTGATTAGTGCTTAGGTACTTCGAACATAGTCATGCAAGTCAATAATTATAGTACAAGTGAGTTGGATAGTCTATGCGAGGTGCTTAGATGCTTGAACTGATGAGTAACGTGTTATGACTTGATATTGGTTTGGCTTTTCACTGTATCCCACCATAAAAAGGATGCTTAGTCCAGAAGTATGAGACCCTCCCAGTGGGATAAGAGTGCCGGAGAAGGAGGAGGTGTCAGCGGAAGATGGAGGGTGAGTGTGACTCGCTATAAGCAGAGCTGTGGTTTGCCTACTGATATAAGTAGGGTATGGGGAGGAGCGCTTCCCCCATACAACCACAGGCATGCGCCTTTCAATTGTATGTGGTTCAGAGCTCAGTACTTATGTTACATACTGTAGCTGAATAATGTAGGTTGTGCTTGGATACAGAGGCCAGATCAATGAGTAGGACAATGCTTGCCAGGTATTAGCAGTTTGAATTGATCAGTGCTTAGGTACTTCGAACATAGTCATGCAAGTCAGTAATTATAGTACAAGCGAGCTGGATAGTCTATGCAAGGTGCTTAGATGCTTGAACTGATGAGTAACATGTTATGACTTGATACTGGTTTGGCTTTTCTCTGTATCCCACTGTAAAAAGGATGCTTAGTTCAGTAGTATGAGACCCCCCAAAAATATAATGATATCATATGAGTATTCTGTATTCGATCATTGGGCGGGTAGCCGAATAGGATGAGACCCCCAAAGAATGTGTAGCAATATGATTACCTCCTCCAACTCTGGACAATGTGACCAGTAGCATGCAGGAGAGGAAACCCCCCTTGGGCGGAACCTCTGAGGACCCATGGCTACTGACCTGCCTGTCCTTCTGGGCATTCTAAAGGAGAGTAATCCTAAGTAACAACTGTAATGCAATCGGCTAATCTGAAATCCAAAGTTGTAGATCCTGATCAGGGGAAACGGAACTAAAGACAGTACTGAATATGAAGTGACAGGTGAACAAGCAGCATCCTTCAAGTAACCTCCTAGTCCGAAAAATCCATGTCCAGGGCAGAATGATGGATTGGAATCCACGATCGATAATTCAAAGCGTCGAAGTTTGCAGTGATAAAGCACTCCAGCAGGTGAGGACGTCTTCGCCAAGGAGACCTAGGAACCAAAAGGCTAAGCATCCATGTCCAGAGTAGGTTAGTGGTCCACTTGGCTGTTGTGCAATTAAAGGCCTTGGTGATGAAGCACGGAAACTGGGAGCATGCGATGTGATCTAGAAAGGGCGGAGCAGTAGGCACCTCAGATCCAGAGTGGAGAAGCAGGTAAATGAGGTATGCATAGATCTTAGTGCGAATAGATAGACATGAGTTAGATGTACAGTATTTCCAGATCCCGAGGGTGAAATAGGTTGTAGAATAAGTGCATCTTGATGGACCTCTAGGCCCTGTAAGGGAGAAGCAAGTAATATGAGCAAATAGTGTAAATAAGTGGACCTGTACGTAGGTCATTAGTAGTAGTAAGTAAAGCTGCATGATGCAGACGTAGTAGCAGGGGAGTAGTACTGCATAGATTATGGATGGTATACAGTGAGCAGCAAGAAGAAATGGCAATAATGCAGGAATCTAAGAGCTTCATCTGGTGATTCAATAGTTGTATAGCAATGTTGATATCCATGTTTCGAAAGCCAGAATGGTACAGTAGCTAAATTGACTTGGTGTGAATAGTCTGATGAGTCAGAAATAGTTGAGCTTATGAGCCATAAAAGTTGATAACTGAAGAGGCTGGATTGAATGAAGTAGCGGTGTCACAGGGTCCAAGAAACCTTACAGCATAAACCATGAGATTGAAAGTCTTCTGGATAAGCTTAACTAAGTGTCCTGGTAGGAGTGTATTAGTATTAATTCAGATGACTAGCAGAGCCATTAGCAGACTGTTTAGTGAGTCTCTGAGCACAGGAGAGGTCCCAGAAGACTGGAGAAGGGCTCATGTGATCCTGCTCCACAAGAGTGGTAGTAGGGAGGAGGCAGGGAACTACAGACCAGTCAGTCTTACCTCAGTAGTGGGCAAGATTATGGAGGCACTCCTTAAGGAAAGGATAGTGCAACACTTGGAATCCATAGGGGCACAGGATCCAAGACAGCATGGGTTTACAAAGGAAGGTCCTGTCAAACTAATCTCATAGATTTCTTTGACTGGGTAACCAGAGTGGTGGACCAAGGGAGCAGTTGATGTCACCTACCTTGACTTCAGCAAAGCTTTCGACACTGTTCCACATAAAAGATTGATAAATAAGCTGGGTAGGCTCGGGGTGGGTCAGAAGTTGGTCAACTGGGTGGCAAACTGGTTGACGGGCAGAAAACAGAGAGTGGTGGTAAATGGTATACAGTCAGAAGAGATGCAAGTCACAAGTGGGTAGCTTAGGATCAGTCCTGGGGCCAGTCCTCTTCAACATCTTCATTAGTGACCTTGCAGATGGACTAGAGGGTAAGGCTTGTCTGTTTGCAGATGACACCAAGATCTGCAACAGAGTAGATGATCCAGATGGGGTGGGCAGAATGAGAAGAGATCTGGATAAACTAGCAAATGGTCAGAAGAGTGGCAACTGGGATTTAATGCAAAGAAGTGCAAAATCATGCACATAGGGAAGAGAAACCTGAAGCCACCCTAGGCTGAGAGGGGGCTAGCAGTCACAAAGGAAGAAAGAGACTTGGGCATCATCATCACTGATGACCTGAAATCATCAAGCAGACCTCTAAAGCAGTGAGTAAGGCTAGGGGGTGTTAGGGTGTATTAGTAGGGTATCAAGTCGTAAGGGAGGTACTAATCCTCTTACAAGACACTGGTTAGGCCCCATCTGAGTACTGCGTGGCAGTATTGGAGGCCACACCTTCACAAGGACATTAACCAAATTGAGGTAGTCCAGAGAAGGGCAACAAAATGGTGCAGGGACTGCATCAGAAGACATATGAGGACAGATTAACAGAGCTCAATGTATACCCTTGAGCAAAGGAGGGAGAGAGGATATGATAGAGGCATTCAAACACCTTAAGGGCATTAACAAAGGTGAAGAGTCTAACATGTTTAAATATAAGAAAATAGCAGGACAAGAGGACACAGATGAGATTAGAGGGGGGCTGATTAAGGGGGAAATGTGAGGAAATTCTTTTTCACAAAAGGGTGGTGGATGCATGGAATGGCTTACCACAAGAAGTGACGGCTATGAATACAGTGCAGGGCTTCAAACAGGCATGGGATAGGCATAAGGGAGCAATACAAATGACTATGAATAGATAGGCCACTGACAGAGCAAAGGTCAATGGCACATTTATAAGGTAGAAAAAGAAATGGGCAGACTGGATGGGCCTTGCGGTCCTTATCTGCCGTCAACTTCTATGTTTCTATATTTCTATGACTGAAGCAGCAAGGCAGAAGCATTCAAAGAATAGTTGACGTACAGCTAAACAAATCCTGGACGTGAGTCCATGGCAGAAAGGAGCGCCTAAGGCTGGCAGACATGGTGGCAGACAAGCGTATAGTAGAATAAGTGAACTTCCAGGCCCCAAAGTCAGGTGAGGCAGGTGTAGAGTAGAAGAAGTTGAACCCCCAGGCCTGATGGGTGAAGCAGGTCACAGAAGCAGGTGAATATGGTGTAGTAATATAAGATCAAGGGATCTCTGGGCCCGTAGGGTGCAGGTCTTTCGAAGTGTGATGCAGTGAACCTCCAGCCCCGTGGGGAGAGGCAGATTGTAGAGCAATGGTAGAAAGTAATAGTAATGATGAACTGCATGCAATGCAGAATTAGTAGCGAAGTAGTAGAGAATAGACTGTAAATGGTATTGTAAATGGTAGCATAATTCTGAGCCAATCCTGAGCAGCGTAGAAATACCTTCTGAGTTATACTTATGAGAGCAGCAGAAGGGTGCTGTAGATTGTCATATCCTGATAAATTGAGGATACAAATTATGCAGTGAAGAGACCTGGGTGGCTGAGATGGCAACATGACCAGAGGAAATAAGCACCCTGAAACTGTAGTAGATTTTTGTCGTAGGTTGAAACCATGAGAAGGAAAGCAGTATGGAATAGAGCTCAACTGTGAGGTAAAACAAAGTAGGGACTCCGAAGGAGTTGAATCATTAGGGCAAGGTGCATCCAACGGAATTGAGACAATCTCAGAGATGTAATCCAGAAGTAATCCAGTAGAAGGAAGAAACATATCCTTGACATGTAGAAGTACGTGAGAGCAGCAAGGTAAGGGCTGCAGGATCCAGGATCTGAGTAGTGGACTGAAGGCAAGGCAGAACTGGTGGTGCATCCGATCCTGAGATATAAGTGAATGGAGAGTGGCAGCTAAGCCCCACGAAGGCTAGCATGTGCAGTTGGACCACATGTAGATCAGCTGGTAAGGTAAGTAGTGAATTGCAGCTAAGCCCCATGAAGGTTAGCATGCACGGCTGGGCCACACGTAGATCAGCCAGCAAGTAAGGTAGCAGTTATGAGCCAAATGAAGCAAAGCAACATGGTAAGCATTCAGAGACATGATGTAAATCCTAGGACATAGTCAGATAGTAAATCCAGAATAGAACGTGGATGGTCCTGGACGGATGGACAGGTACAAACATGTAAGGCGAGAGCTGCAGCAACTAGAAGTCAATTGGCATGACTGAGATAAACATCCTGGAGTGGCCACTGTCCTTGCCATAAAGGAGTCACCTGTGTCGCTGGGCGACAGAACTCAGTAAAAGGCGGTAGAGACATAGGTGTGCACAACAGCCGGGTTATACGGTCAGGCTTCAGTGTGGATTGGAATGAAGGCAGGCATGACAGCATATAGACTGATATCTTGATGGTTAAGGATGGAATAAAATGTGATCCCAGAAGGAATCCAAGTGAGAGAGCAAATAAATGCAAGTGACTTGCTGGCAGTCGAACCAGCGTGTAAAATAGTTAGGACCAGGTACCTGGACGTGGAGTTAAAGTTTTGAGGGACCTGAACAGGTTAGATTGAAGTCCAGTATAATAACAACTGCAATTTGCCATAGTCTAGGATGCAGTACTAGAATTCAACCCTGGGAAGTCAGAAATTCAGCGAAGCTATGGCGCCATCTAGTGATGTAATGTAGAATGCACATACAGTGAATGGACTGTAATAGATAAGGAGATAAGGAGTGGTGCTGTAGCTGAGTAAGCACAAAGTATCCATCTGCTGTACATGGGAGCATGCCAAGTCGAGTACTAATTATGTCGGCATGCACCTCTGTAATACAGGCAGCTGATATGGGTATAGTGTGGGGCATCCCAGGAGGTGCTGAGGTGTGAATGCAAAGTGAAAAGCACATTGCAAGCTGGTCATTAGACGTCTCTCAGCCATTGAGGTTCCAGTGGTTTCCTTGCCATATTATAAAACCCTCATAAGACCAGGTGAGGTATATGCCAGCCCATCTATGGATAATTAAACTGGAAGCAATAAATACAGTTGTTATGTAGTTGATGAGGAAGGCCATAATCATGCTATTTAACAAGATTAAAATCTGAACCAATTGCGGATAGAAAAGAGCAGCAGCACTCGATGCTTTGTAAGTCTATATGCCAAGGAAATAGTACAGTTACAGATCCGAGTGCCTGAAAGTTTAGACAGCGTATAGTATGAAAGTCATACAAACTGTTATGGCTAGAGAAGCTAGGGAGTGCAGGTGGCAGTATGATGCCGTAGTTAGAGATCCTGAGGTAGGGGAAGACCGCAACAGAGCTAGGAGCCAGATGGAAGCAGACCGTAACAAGTCACCAGCATGCCAGCATCCTTAGTGTGGCGCATTGAGCAGGAGAAAGCAACGCCACAGCAATCCGGAAATGCACTGAATGGAGGCAGGAGGCAGATGGTACACAGGAAAATGGAGCAGAATTAATGGAGTAGCATTAGACAGAACCCAAGACAGGAAGTATCCAGTGGAAGGGAGCCAGCAGTGGCAGGCAACAGCGAAATATATGTGCTGTATCAAGGTAGGGAACGGTCCAGGTGAACGCCATAAGCATAGAAGATTGTGCAGGTAAGGGAAACCACAATCAACATCAGAGCTACGGTGGATGAACTGAGGCATGGCAGGCAGAAGGCCCTTCCCCCCAAAAGAGAGAAAAAAGCAGTCAACAAAGAGAGAGGGACGGAGCAGGGTGGGAGGAAGCACAAGGAAGGGAAGGGAGCATGCAAGGCAACGGCCAGGCAAACAGGGGAGCAGGAGGCGAACCAGAAGTAAGGGGAGGGGGATGGGACCAGCCGCATCACCAAGAAGCGAGTGTGACTCGCTTTAAGCAGAGCTGTGGTTTGCCAATCTGATTTAAGCAAAGTATGGGGGAGGAGCTCTTCCCCCATACAACCACAGGCATGTGCCTTTCAATTAGAAAGCAGCTACTGTACTAACTTTTGGATTTGTTGTGGGGGGTTGGGATGAGGAGCGAAAGTAGCAACCGCAGAATGTCCCTCTTCAGTTTAACCCTTGCAATTTGGGGTTAATATACAGCCTGCACACATATTAGCCCCGAATTGCATTACACAATTTTGAGGGCCAGAGCCCCTTTCTTAACCTCCAGTAGTCAGCGCCTATGCTGTGCTCCCCAGTCTCCCAACACAGAAGCTTCTGTCCCCTTTCCCTGATGCAGGAGCTGCTGCCCCCATGCCCCAACACAGGAGCTGAGCTCACCCCCACTCTCAGATACAGGCGCTTTGCTCCCCCCAGCCACAGACACAGGAGTTGCGCTCCTCAACCCACAGACACAGGACTGGTGCTCCCCAACCCATAGACACGGGAGCTTTGCCCCCTCCACACACAGAAACAGGAGATTTGCTCCCCACACCCTCAGACCCAGGAGCTTTGCTCCCCCAATTCACAGACACAGTAATTGTGCTGACCAACCCAGAGAGACAGGACCTGTGCTCATCCCCACACAGACACAGGAACTGCGCTCTCTCCACCCATGGACACAGGAGCTGCTTTCCCTCCACCCCAGCCACAGGAACTGCTCTCCCCACCCCTAGAAACAGGAGCTGCACTCCTAGCACCCACAGACACCACCCACAAGCACATGAGCTGCACTCAGCCAACCCACAGACTCAGGAGCTCCGCTCCTCCACCCACAGACACAGGAGCTACTTTCTACACCCCTAAACACAGTAGCGACACTCTTTCCACCCCCAGACACAGAAGTTGTGCTCCTGCAATTCCCAGAAACAGGAACTGTATTCCCCAACCCCCAGAAACAGAAGCTGTACTCTTCCTACCCCCAGACACAGGAGCAGCAGTAAATCCCTCCCAGACACAGCAGCTCTGCTCAGTTCACCCCCAAGACACAGGAACTGCGCTCAATCCCCCTGACAGAGGAACTGCGCTCAATCCCCCCAACACAGCAGCTGTGCTCAGTCCCCACGACACTGGAACTGTGATAAATCCCCTGACACAGAAGCCGCACTCAACCCTTCCCAGACAGAACAGCTGCACTCAATCCTCCCACCCAACACAGGAGCTACAGTCAATCCCTCCTCAGACACAGGAGCTGCACTCAATCCCCTCAATACACAGGAGCTGCCCTCAGCCATCCCCAGACACAGGATCTGCACTCAGTACCCCCAGAAACAGGAGCTTCACTCAATTCCCCCCAGACATATGAGCTTCACTCAGTCCCCCGCAGATACAAGAGCTGCACTTAATCCTCCCCAGACACAGGAGCTGCTCTAAGTCCCCCCTGATGCAATAGCTGTGCTTAGTCCCCCCATGACACAGGAACAGCACTCAATAGCCCACAAAACAAAGGAGCTGTGCTCCAGCCACCCCTACACGAAGCTGTGGTTCCCCCACCCCCAGACACAGGAGGTGTGCTCCCCAACCCCCAAACACAGGAGCTATGCTAAGTTCCTCGCCAGACACTGGAACTGAACTTAGTCCTCCCCAACACAGGAGCTGTGCTCATTCTCCCCGCCCCCCTGACACAGGAACTGTGCTCAGTCCCCACCCAAATACAAGAGCTGTGCTAAGTCCCCACCCAAACACAGGAGATGAGCTCCATCCCCCTCCCCAAACACTGGAGCATTGGTCCATCCCTCCCAAATGCAGGAGCAGCTCCATCCCCCCAAAAACACAGGAGCTGTGCTGCATCCTCAAAACATAGGAGCTGTGCCCATCCTCCCTTAAAACACAGGAGCTGTGCTCCATCTGCCCCCTCAAAACACAGGAGCTGTGCTCCATCCTCAAACATAGAGCTGTGCCCATCCTCCCTGAAAACACAGGAGCTGTGCTCCATCTGCCCCCCAAACACAGGAGCTGTGCTCCATCCTCAAACATAGGGAGCTGTGCTCCATCCTCCCCAAAACACAGGAGCTGTGCTCCATCTGCCCCCCAAACACAGGAGCTGTGCTCCATCCCCAAACATAGGAGCTGTGCTCCATCCTCCCCAAAACACAGGAGCTGTGCTCCATCTGCCCCCCAAACACAGGAGCTGTGCTCCATCCCCAAACATAGGAGCTGTGCCCATCCTCCCTAAAACACAGGAGCTGTGCTCCATCTGCCCCCAAACACAGGAGCTGTGCTCCATCCCTCAAACATAGGAGCTGTGCTCCATCCTCCCTAAAACACAGGAGCTGTGCTCCATCTGCCCCCCAAACACAGGAGCTGTGCTCCATCCCCAAACATAGGAGCTGTGCTCCATCCTCCCCAAAACACAGGAGCTGTGCTCCATCTGCCCCCAAACACAGGAGCTGTGCTCCATCCCCCAAACATAGAGCTGTGCTCCATCCTCCCCAAAACACAGGAGCTGTGCTCCATCTGCCCCCAAACACAGGAGCTGTGCTCCATCCCCCAAACATAGGAGCTGTGCTCCATCCTTCCCATATAGGCAGTGAGGTGGGAGGTCTTGGATGAAAAAAACTCAAAGCGTTATGACAAATGGCTATCAGGTAGGATGAGGGAGGAGGGTGAGAAAAATGCATCCTGATCTTTATGTAGGGCAAAGTCTAGAACCAAGGCACTTGCCTGCTAGTGATTTTTGTTCTGAAGACATATCCAGTAGTTGAAAGATGCAGGCAGTAAACTGAATTTGGGGAAATTATTTCAGTTATTTGGCACCTTGGGGATTGATTCACAGTGCTGCTAACATGGTCACTTCTGTGTCTGCCTAGTGAAGTGAGACCAGGAAGTAAACTGAGAGGAGGAATGCAGCGATCACAATCACCAACACACCATCTAGAGGAGAGACCTCCCTGCTCAGAAGAGTAATAACAAAAACTATGAGACTGGATGTAGGATTTCCCACTGTGTGGCAAGTTTCCACCACTAGCAAAAAATGTAATTAAGACCAATCGTTCACCCACTAAGCACTCACCTTCTGTATTGCTGCTGTCGACTATGCCAGTACCACTCCTACCGTATGATGTTTCCATTCTCTGCCCTGTTTGCATTTGCACTAATTCAGCACAACACTAATGGTCCTCATTGAGCACTTCAGCAGGAAGATCCACCCATTATTACATTACTAATTGGCCGGGCTGCGCACATCCATTATACTATCTGAGCTAGAAAGGAAGTTGCTCGAGTAAAGCATGGGACCATATTGTGGATGTGATGAGTAGCGCACTGACTGAGTGGCATTTAAAGGGAAATGTCCATGTCAGTAAGTCCCACACCTCAGTGTGGGGCACCCCTGATTAGTGTTTTTGCGCCACTGTATAAAAAACTTGGGTAACTCCTAAAGTAATTTTGTTTTATCTGATTGATCAGGCCATCACTCCCACCAGCATTTTAAATGGAGTGCCTCTAGTGGCACATTCCACAATCACCTGCAGCTGACAACAGAGCTGGGGAGCAGTCACAGGAGCGTGTATAGTGTTAACCTATGGATGGAGTTATTAACAGCTCTGGTTTGCCACTTAGATTGACTGGCAGGCTATACTTGGTCTTAGTATAGCACTGAGACCTGTAAGTGGCAATCCAGAGCTGTTAATAGCTCCGTCCATAGGCTTACACTATACACGCTTCTGTGGCTGCTCCCCAGCTCTGACATCAGATGCGGGTGATTGTGGGATGTGCTACTAGAGGTGCTCCATTTAAAATGCCAGTGGGAGTGGCAGTAGAATCAACAAGACAAAACAAAATTACTTAAGGAGTAACCAGAATTTTTTATACAGTGGGGGAAGACACTAATTGGGGGGTGTCCCACACTGAGGTGTGGGGCTTACTGACATGAGTGTTTCCCTTTATAGCATAGGCAAAGTATGTTATTAAATTGAACGTACTGCAGGCCGAAACCCAGTTCTGTGAGGAGGTCTCAGGTATGTGCAGAGGGGCATAGGATCCTTGGGGGATGACAGATTCTAATGGCTGAGGATCAGTGGCTAACTGCAAGTGTTGAGGGGGGGCTAGGTACCATCTCACTGAGGGCTGAGTGTGGGTGAACTCTGCTGCTGGGGTGGGGGAGGCTGGTGATCATGCTGCCATGGCTGAAGGGGGAATAATGATCCTGAGGCCAGGACTGAGGGGGGAAGGAACTAGGGAGATAGACGCCAGTGAAGGGGGTGCAAGACATTCTGTCATGACTGGGGTGCATGGCTGCAGGCTTTTAGTAACCTTGGGACATGGCTAGAGGATGACTTGGGGAGCAGAGGATGACTTGGGGAGCATTCTGTCATAGCTTGGGGGTGAACTCAGGAATTTACTGCCATGGCTGGGGGGAGGGGTTTCATGAGCTAGAGACCAGTGATGGGGGCACTCAGGAGCCTGAAGACAAGGCTATGGAGTCTGAGAAGTCTGAGGTCAGGGATGGGTCTCAGAAGCCTGCCACCATCACTGGGTGAAAGACAACCAAGAAGCTAGAGGCCAGGGCTGTTGTGCAAAGGTGGGTAGGGAGCATGACACCATGGGTGGGGGGATTCAGGAGCCTGATGCCAGAGCTGAGAGAATGGGGAGCTTGGGAACCACAGGCCAAGGATGAGGAGCCTGATGCCACTCAGTACACTGGTTAAATGAGAGTCTTAGCGTAAAAAGCATTTCTGAAGAATACACACTTGTTATCAAGGAAAGAGGCTCAGTCTGTCAGTGCCAGGAAGCGGGGGGGACTAGCAAGTATTGGGCTGTCAGTACTAGAAAAAGGGGATGCAGGATGGGTGAATCATGGGTTGTGAGTACTGGGGGATGTGCAAGATGGCTGAGTATTGTTGCTATTGGTACTGGAAGGGAAAGTGGGATGACTGAGTATTGGGTTGTCCATACTGGGAGGTGTTTGGGAAAGCCAAGTATTGGACCGTCAGCACTGGGGATGTGGGGGTGCGGTACAAGCCAGTATTGGATTATCAGCACTAGGGATGTTGGGATGCCCAGGAGCAGACAGTAGGTATCAGGAGAGGTGTTATGGGGCAGTTAAGTATTGGGCTGTCTGTATCAGGAAGGGGTGTTAGACAGGCTAGCATAAGGATCTCACTACTATGGAGGTGTGGATGGGCAAGTTTCAGGCTGTCAGTACTGGGAGGATGCAGGATGGCAAGCATTGGGTTGTCAGTACTGTACTAAAAGCCAGATACATACCTGTCCTGCACCCCCCTACCCGGTACTACAGCCCAGTACTTCCCTGTCCTCACCTCCCTAGTACTGTAGCCCAATAGTCACTCATCCCACATCCCAACAGTGTTTATTAAGTTTTTAAATGGCAGAATTTGAAGGCAGATAAGAACTGTCTGGCCCACCTAGTCTGCCTGATTCACTACCTACTGTATAAACTCCAGATCCTACTTGATCTGCAGCCTACCTCCTCCTTCCCACCCCTAGTGTTGCCTTCTGCCTGTCCCATGCATTCTTGAATTTGCCTACCGTTGTTGCTCCCACAACCTCCTCAGGGAGGCTGTTCCATGCATCCACCATCCTTTCAGTGAAAAAATTCTTCCTCATGTTTCTCCTGAGTCTCCTCCCCTCCAACCTCATATTGTGACCCCTTGTTCTTGCACATCTTCTTTCCTGAAAGATGCTGCCCTCTTGAACTCTGTTGATCATCTTGAGGTATTTGAATGTCTCTATCATATCCCCCTCTCCCTCCTTTTCTCCAGTGTATACATATTGAGTTCCCTTAATCTCTCCTCGTATGGTTTCTGGTTTAGTCTCTGCACCATTTTCATCACCCTTCTCTGTACTGCCTGCATACTGTCAATCAGAGGCAATTCAAGTGGCTTTAATATGAGGGTGGGGGGCAAACAAAATGTCATAAAAAGGCCGGGGTTCTGGGGGCTGCCTAGGCCCCCATTAAATGTTTTCAATTTTTGCAGTGATTCTGTGGCTTTTTGATGTCACATGGTGTTCATTTCATAAAAATAACGTGTTACGTCTAGAATTTATTCTTGATTTATCAGATTAAATTCATTACCTTGAGTAGGACATGAGTGGTGCTGGTCAACCATAATGTCTGAATGCATGATTGGTGGTGTTCGTGAGTGGTGACATTTTACTATGATGTCTAGATGCAGCAGTACCAGTGACACACACCAAGTGTCCTGACATCACAGTTGACTGGCACCACTCATCGCATCCCCTCTCAAATCCTCAAATCAAGCACCATGATATCTCAGAACACTGTCACCACTTAATCACACCACACCCTGACAAAAGGGCAAATGGTTGCAAAACTTAGCTTCGATGCCTGCACAGTAACCCACAAGCTATCATACCCTGAGACCCTCTGTATCATTTACCCACTGTCCCCCAACACACAGGACACCCTAATCTAAAATGCACACACTGTGCCTCATCCACTGCACACAAGCCCCATAAGCTAGTACACACTGTACCCATCTGGATCATTCCCCTTTACTCTCCAATACACAGAACCCCTCATTTGATACGCATGAACTCTGTGCTCCTCCATCACCCCCAATACACACAATGGGCACTTCAGGATTACCAGACCTCTCAAACAGTGTTCCTAAACCTTCAAACATCACACACAGGGCCCCAAATCTTGTGAACTTCATTATCTATGTCAATCAACTCTACACCCCCTACTCCCACCCCAAACCCATGTCTGTGACTATGTTTAGTTTCTCTGCTAGGAAGGGTTTCACTACTACTACTGTTACTACTATTACTATTAATACTACCACCTCTTCTACTATTAATACCACTACCTTTACTACTAGTACTACAACCACCACCTCCCTGGCTGTAGTGGAGCCAGGTTTGGGAGCAAGGGGGAAAGGTGGGAGGTGGGCTGTTCAGTCAACCATGAGATCCACAGTGAGCACTAAACCATGAATAAATATGATGGAGAGGCACTAGTACTCACACTGGGGAAGCCAGGAGGGGCAACTTTCTCACAGCCCCCTTTTAGCTCTGCCACTGATCCCAAGACTCAGAAAGTTCCTATCCCCCTCATGCACCACACGTCTCAGTGTTTCCAAACCTCACAAACATGCATACACTATGGCACTCTGCATCTTTCTTCAAACTCCCCCCCCCCGTACAGGACCACTCCCAAGGTAACACATGCATACAATGTGACTCTGCCCCCTCCAGTACACACAATAGTCCCTTCAGGGCCACTACAGACCTCCCATGCAGTGATGATCTTCAGTTTTTCTGCTGGGGTGGGCTTCACTATTACTACCTCCCAAACCTGGTCACCCATTATTCCAAATCCTCCTACATACAATGGGCCTCAGGGTCTTCACATCACAAACACACACACACACACACACACACACACACACACGTACAATGCCACTCTGGTCAGTTCACCATCTGTCCACCCAGCCCCAAATATACCCTCCCAAAGCCAACACACACAAACATACACTATGCCTCTCCACTTCTCCCAGATACACAAAGTGGGACCATCAGGTTTCCCAGACCTAACACACACAGTCAGCAGTACAGGCATTAAAATTTAAAGGACCTGCAGTCTGTCCGGGCTACCACTGTGGACTTTGGACTGCGGAGTATAGAGCAGGCCTGCTGTAAAATAAAAGAAGAACAGGCTAGCTAACAAAGCTAAAATGGAAGGTAGAATGAGTACTGTCCATGGCCACATAAATACCATTTTCGGCTGTCACAACATGCTTCACTGGGCCGATCAGTATACATCTGAAGCTCAAGGGAGCAGCAAATACAGTGCTAACCCCACATCCTTTCCAAACAAAAAAGAAGGCTGCCTCAGATTACATGAAATCCTACTTTGGCACTGAAACTGCTGAACTAGAGGTGCAAATGACTCAGCCACTGACCAACTGAGCAAAACAGAGACTTGATACAAATCTCTTATTTCTTTCAGCTGGTCTGTGGCTGTGAACACTGAAAGGGCCACAATAACAAACTTCAGACATGAGTGCAAGCCATTGGATGGATATTTTTTGCTGACAGGAGACACTAGTGGCATGGGCAACACTTGCTTTCGACCAAGTCTAACTTATGTAAAACCCAAGGAAAAAAAAAAGAGAGTGAAAGAGAGAAGTTAATCTCTAGTTAAGTAGGCATTCACAGTGTGTGTGTGTGTGTGTGTGTGTGTGTGTGTGTCCAGTCTATGACAGGCCAAATCATTGCTGTATGAAACTGAATTAGTTTAATTAATGCAAATGTTTCATAAAAAAAAAACAAAAAAACCAACAACTGAAGAACCCATTAGGAACAGTGACAGCCAACAGATCAATCTTTGACTTTGATGCTCATTTGGTTTCATAACTTTCCTCCTTACCTCAGCACTGCAGTGCTACACTGACTACCCGCGATATGTCTCAAGAGAAATGGCAGAAACTATTTACCCGGCACACAGGAAGCTCAGCATAGGATTCCTAATTAATGCAGCAGAGTTTGGCTAGAGAAAAAGATAAATTTAAAATTCTTTATTACCGCAGCAAGATGACCAGACAACCGTTTACTAAACAGAGAGTGGTGTGACATGCAAATTAATCTGCTTCGACTCAGCTGTGACAATGACTGCCTCAGCTGGAGAATTTACTGAGCTCCCTGTCAAAGTGGCCAAGCTCACCTTTTCATTGGCTGCCTGAATTGAGAAATTATTTTATTGGTTCTCCACCAGTATTACTGTGGCACTGATTGCATTCTGCCCTAGCCATCATAGTAATTACTTCACTGGGAGAACCAATAAAATTCAGATTCTATTACCAGTTATATGTCAATGCAACCAACTCCCCAAATGTTTGTATCCTGCACTCACAAGTAGACAAGGGTGTGCTGCAAGAGTGGCTAGCCTACTTTGCAGTGAACAAGTTCTGTGAGCACAACACTGATCCTGCAGGTATTGCCAAACAACAGCACTCCAGCCAAGAGAAACTTCAGCAAAATGCTTTTTATTATTTAAAAAAATAGATAAGTTTGGCAGAGTGTCTCTCGCATCACCAGTGTACAATCAGCCCCAGTGCTTCAGCAACAGCCTTCCTCAGGGGATGCCCCTGAGAAAGGCTGTTGCCAAAGTGCTGGGGCTGATTGCACATTGGTGATGCGAGAGGCACTCTGCCAGACTTGTCTTTTTGCTTAAATAATAAAAAGCATTTTGGTTAAATTTCTCTTGGTTAGAGTACCTGTTATTTGGCAAAAACTGCAGGAGTAGTGCTGTGTTCACAGAACTTGTTATATGTCAATGCAGCAGGCAGATTAGCTGATTATGATTACTGAAGTGCTGAGCCCATCACCTTTCATACCACAGCTCTGACACACACTTAGCACTGTGCAAATATCAGTTTCTCATTCCTCCTATTATGCAGCCATGTGCTAAATTAGAATGGATACTGCTGCACAGTCTGTAAATGTGTTAAAGAAAACTGGTGCACCCCCCAAAAAATAGGGGTCCAAAATACATGTGTGGCCCCCTTGTAAAATAATTGGAGGAGCCGAGGCCTGATCATCCCCCCCATATTAGGTACCCATGCTGCCAATGTTCTTTCAGAGATGAGGTCTCCAGAACTGCACACAGTACTCCAAATGAGGCCTCGCCAACTGCCTGTACAACGGCATCACCACCTCCTGTGTTCTACTGGTGATACCTCTCCCTTTGCACCCCAGCATCTCCCCGGCTTTCCTCACTGCCTTCTCACATTGTTTGGCTACTTTTAGATAATCTGTTATGACTACCACCAGGTCCCTTCCAGTTTGGTTGTTGTTAGTACTCCCCACCCCACATAGTGTATTCTACCACCGGGTTTTTGTTCCCCAAGTGCATGATTTTGCACTTCTTGGCATTGAATCCAAGCTGCCAAACTCTTGACCACTCCTCCAAACTTGGCTAAGTCTCTCCTCATCTTCTTCATCCCCCTGGAGTGTCAATCCTGTTGCAGATCTTGGTGTTATCTGCAAAGAGGCATACCTTTTCTTTGTGTCCCTCCGCAATGTCACTAGTAAAGACATTAAAGAGGACTTGCCCCAGTACTGAACCCTGTGGCATCCAGCTGGTTACTCCCCTTTCTTCAGATTGAACTCCATTTACCACCACCTTCTGTGTCCTCTTGCTAAGCCAATTTGTGACCCAGTTTACCATCTTGTGACCCACTCCCAGACTGTCCAACTTGTTTACTAACCTCTTGTGTGGGACTGTCAAATGCCTTGCTAAAATCAAGGTAGGCCATGTCCACCGCCCCTCCCTGAGCTACTACCCTTGTCACCCAGTCAAAAACATCTATTAGATTCATTTGACAAGTCCTTCTTGTTGTTAATCCATGTTGCCTTGGACCCAGTGCATTGCAGGCTTTCCTTTCCTGTAACAGTGATTCCATCATCTTTCCCACTACTGAGGTCAAACTGACTGGTCTATAGTTTCCAACTTCTACCTTGCTTCCACTTTTGTGAAGGGGTATTACATTTGCCCTCCTCCAGTCCTCTGGTACCACTTTCTCCTCCAATGATTTGTTGAATAGGACTGTCAGTGGTGTCAGTAGCAGCTCTCTGAGTTCTTTTAGTATTCTGGGATGTATCCCATCCAGCCCCATTGCCTGGTCCACCTTCAGTTTCAAGAGTTCCTTTAGGACTCTCTCTTCTGTGAATGGTCCAGTGTCTACCCATCTTCCCTATGTGTGTCCGCTGGATAATTTGGGTCCCTCTGCCTCCCCTTCTTTCATCAATACTGGGCAAAAGTATTCATTAAATATCTCAGTTCTTTACAGATCCCCCTTCGCCCATTCCCTCCTTTGCTTAGCTTCATTATCCATCCCTTGGCCTTTCTTCTTTCCTTTATGTACCTAAAGAAGGTTTTGTCCCCCTCCTTTAGTGTCTGGGCTATCCTTTCCTCTGTTTGTGCCTTTGCATGTCTGTTTGCTTTTCCCACCTCCCTCTGCTTAGTCTGATACAGCTCCCTGTCTTCCTTCCTCTGTGTTTCCTTGTATTTCCTGAATGTCAGTTTTTTGTTCTTTCTAACATCCCTGCCACTTCTTTTGAAAACCATAATTGTTTTCTTTGTCATCTTGCTTTGTTAACATGCTTCACACAAAGCCTTTTGCCTGTGTTATGGCTGTCTTGTAGTTGTCCCACTGTACCTTTACTCTCCCTACCTCTCCCTTTGCTAGTGTTTTCTTGAGGCATTCTCCCATTTTAGCAAAGTCAGCCCTTTTGAAGTCTATGATTCTTGCTTTTGTATGGCTTGACTCTTCTACTGTCTTTACCTTGAACCATACTGCATGGTGGTTTCTGGGCCACAGATGGCTGCCCACTGATACATCCGTTATTCTGTCTCCATTTGTGAGAACCAAGTCCCATATCGCTCCCTCCCAGGTGGGTTCCATTACTAGTTGCATGAGGCATGCCCTGTACAGGGTATCCAGGATGACCCTGCTCCTGGATGTGGCCACAGCATAGGTGTTCCAGTTAATATCAGGCATATTTAGGTCCCCTACCAACAACACTTCCCTTTTTCTGCCATTTTATGGATGTTATCTACCATTTGTCTATCTGTTTCCTCCCCAGTAAGTTACCTATATAACTTTTTATATGTATTTTGTGATTTCTGTATTTTGATGTTTATCCTCATTAAAAATTAATTGATAAAACAAAATCCATCCAGTACTGTCAGTACTGTTCTAACTTGCCTCTCCCCCTACTGTCTTTTCATGATTTGTGCAGATTATGAGCCCACTTAACCTTGCTGGGGAAATGGCCAGAAGCACGACCACACTGAAAAAAAACCGTTTAATCTCAACTAGGTTATCCTGAGTGAATATGTTGTAAAGTCACTTAACTTCCCTGTGCTCCCAGGGCACACCTGTAAAAAAGCTTTCAGTTTATTGTGCCACTCCTGGTTAAACAATTGGAAAAAAATAAAGACATAAAACACACTTCCATGGTGTCAGTAGCCCCCATGAAAAAAAAATCTTCCAGTCCATGGCATATACACAGCTTTAGATACCCCTACAAGCAGTAACACATCTTCAGAGGTTGAGGCACAAGGCAGGGTGGGGAGCAGTAGGGTAGTACCTGAGGCTCTGAAAAAGAAAGGAGACAGAGAATGGGAGGTGTATCTATCCAAACACATACACCATTCAAACACATAGAGTTTTCCATTTTATTGCTGTCAGACCCCCTAGCTCCCTTTCTTTGGTGATAGCATCATTAGTCCTCTCTCCCCCTCTCCTGTCAGATTGATTGCACAGTCCGGCAATGGGGCCTCCTTTTTCCTGTGTGAAAATTCAACAAAAACATTGGTTCTGCATGTTGGCCTTTACTGTATCTCCTTCTTCCCTCCTCGATCCCTTCATCTCCTTTCCCTACCTCAGCCTAAATGATCTCTTATACTTCCACCATACCGTATATAATGGCAAAATGCCTTATGTCCTTGCTTTAGCCCCTCAGCTATTCTCAGTCCCACCCAGAATTTTGTTTTTTTCACCCAACTTTTGGTTTCTCTTAATATCCATTAACAGTAAATGAGAAAACAGCATTAACAGAAAAACTGAATAGCCAAAAAAAAAAGTAAAATGATAGTTCAGAATAATTAACTGCTTTAAGATGTGTAATTTCAAGGGGAATGGAAGGGATATTCAGAGCAATTTTAACAATGAAAGATAAAAACTGGAAAATTAATGGTTCAAAGTAATAAACATTGGAAAACAAATGGTTCAGAATAAACTGCTCAGAAAGATGTGTCATCTGAAGCGTATTTGATGGGCTGTTGAGAACAAAAATTATAAAAAATGCAAAATGAATGGTTGAATGGTATAAATGCTGAGAAATGAAAGGACTTTAAGAATAAAGCAACTGAAAATGTATCCTTTCTTTCTGTATGGGAACTCACACTACAATGATCATGTGGAAGAAATATCCGCAGCCGTGCTATTAATATTAATATTAATTTTAATATTAATATTAATATTAATCAATATTAAATAATTCTGGAGTGTTGTACAGAGCTCAGGAATCTTGTAAAGTGCACCTCAAGGCCTCCACTCCACTTCACCAAAGGGCTGAACAGACCAAGGGAAGGATGTATCGCTAAGGGTGAACCTTAAACCTCTGCAAGTAGGTTGGTCACCTGGCTGGGTGTTGCACACACCTCTTTCTGGTGGTGCTGTACCTGTGGGCAAGTCCCATATGGTTGGCCATGGCCCCCTGAACTGGACCCCAGGTCATGTGATCCCTGCATCATGCCAACCAGATAATGGAGACTTTCAGAAGAGTGTGACTCCATTCCATTTTTCCTCCTTGTACCTTCATCTTGCAAGACTCCCAAGCTACCACCCATACAATGACTACAACAATAGTCTGGGGCCAGATGGAATTCACCCCAGAATTCTAAAAGAATTAAGCAGAGAATTAGTGACACCTCTGACTATGCTTTTTAACAAATAATGGGAGGATGGCATGGTACCTGAGGACTGGAAGAAGGCGGATGTGATTCCCCTTCACAAAAGTGGGACCAAGACAGAGGCTGGAAACTACAGACCTGTCAGTTTGACCTATGTGGTAGGGAAAGAGATGGAATCACTTATGAAGGAAAGAACTGTTGAGTACCTAGAGGCCAGTGGGGCACAGGACCCATGGCAGCATGGGTTCACAGTGGGAAGGTCATGTCAGATGAATCTAATTGATTTCTTTGACTGGGTGACCAAAGTATAGACCAGTGAGGGGCTGTGGACATGGCCTACCTAGACTTTAGCAAGGCATTTGACACAGTCCCACACAAAAGATTAGTAGTCAAATTAACCAGCCTGGGAGTGGGTCCCAAGGTGGTAGCCTGGGTAAAACATTGGCTGAACAACAGGACACAGAAGGTAATTGTTAATGGAGTCCACTCTGAAGAAAGAGGGGTTACTAGTGGGACATGAGGTTCAGTATTGGGTCCAGTCCTTTTTAATGTCTTTATAAGTGACATTGCAGAGGGACTGGGTGGAAAAGTATGCCTCTTTGCAGATGACACAAAGATCTGCAACAGGGTTGCTACACAAGGAGGCATAGAAAGGATGAGAAGGGACTTGACAAGGATGGAGGAATGGTCAGAAGTATGGCAGCTTGGATTCAATGCAAAGAAGTGCAAAGTAATGCACCTGGGAAACAAAAACCCAGGAGAAGATTACACAATGGGGAGGAAGGTAGTAACAACAACAAAAATGGAAAGAGACCTAGGGGTAATCATGTCAGATGACCTTAAGGTTGGCAAGCAATGCGAGAAGGTGGTAGGGAGGGCTGGAGGGATACTGGGATGTATAGGGAGAGGTATCACCAGCAGAAAACAGGAAGTTGTTATCCCCCTGTACAGACAGTTGGTGAGACCCCATCTGGAGTACTGCGTCCAGTTCTGGAGACCCCATCTCCGCAAGGACATAGACAGGATGGAGGCAGTTCAGAGGAGGGCAACTAAAATGATGCAGGGTCTGCAAGAAAAGCCATACGAGGAGAGACTAAAGGAGCTTAATATGTATACCCTTGAGGAAAGGAGGGAGAGGGGGGACATGATAGAAATGTTTAAGTACCTCAGTGGAATCAACAAAGTCCAAGAGGGTAGCATCTTTCAGAATAAGAGATGTGCAAGAACAAGGGGACACAATTTGAAGATAGAGGGGGGATGGCTCAGGGGCAATGTAAGGAAGTATTTTTTCACAGAGAAGGTGGTGGACGCATGGAACAGCCTTCCTGAGGAGGTTGTGGGGTCTAAAACTGTGGGAGAATTCAGGAATGCATGGGACAGACATAAGGCAATTTTTGTGGGGGGTAGGAAGAAATAGGCTGTTGGTTAAATAGGATCTGCAGCTTATCCTCTAGATAGAGAAATGGGCAGACTAGGTGGGCCAAGCTGTCCTTCTCTGCCATCAAAGTCTATGTTTCTATGTTTCTATGTTACTTTAATATTACTAAGTTTTAAATCCCCTTGGGGAGGTGAAAAATCTGGAAAAAACATCTGTTTTCGGAAAACTGGGAAAATTCCTCCCGGATCCCTCACTGCAATCTCTCAGTAGAGACAAGGGGTTCTCTGTTCAACCTGGTCCACTAATCCTGCTTTCATGAGGGTGGGTGGTTGGGTGGGTAATATTCTAGCTGAAGGAGGAAGATTAAGGTAGATCCCCAGGCTTGGTTCTCTTTAACCCCTCAGTCTCCTCCCTCTACCCAGTGCCATACTCTATGAGTGGCCTTAGTGGTCCCTCCCCTGGAGGTGCAGCTCTCCAGCCAGCCCCCCTCCAGGTGGAAGGGACCTTCCCCTTACCTGTCCATCAGGTAGCTGGGAGAGGGGCTCCAGGCCATGATCCATCTTCTGGTATGTTATGACAGACTCATTTAGCATTTTGCCATCATGCTATATGGACCGGTTTCTTCTTTAAAATGTAGTAATTATACAACAATAAAGACATCCATTAGTCTTATGTCATTGCACAGTGCTTTATTACATTGACATACCATAGCATATCTCCAAATGTTTCACATTCTAGGCACATACTACTAGCAAGATATAGTTTAGGAAGATTCAAACTGAGAGTATGCAGGAAGGTTGGGAGACTAAGGATGAAATTCACGAATGATCCTGGGACTAAGTCCCATGCTGCAACTCCATTTGTGGACCGAAATCCCCACAGCTGTGGAGGCTGAAATCCACAGTGCAGCACTTGTGGCAGCTGCTACAGCTGGTTCCACAGGTCATAACAGTTTTCTGCAACTGCGGGGATTTCCTGGGCAACAACACCCACAAGTGGCAGTAAATGATGGAGGTGGTCGTAATCCAGCTCCACCTTTGAGACTACCCACAGCCGTGGGAACACTGCGTATCCACAAGTGGCAACCCACTTGCACCATGTTTTTCCCACAGCTGCTGGTATTTCGAAGTGTTTGTGACTTTAGCTCTAGGTTGATCACGTTATGAAACTTCTGGTCACATGTGCGTTATTATCCAATCAGGTGGGCATAACCAAGTTGGTAATGGTCAGAGATGCTGTACAGTGAAGCTAATGCAATCAACTTTACCAGGTGAGTAAACTACCATTGCGCCTCTACTGGTGCCTGGAATCGCAATGAGCTTGCTAGCCACATCTCCCCCAAACAAACAAAGCAACACACAGACATGCCAACTGGTAAAACACAAACGGCAACTACAGTACATGCAAAACATGTGTTTACTTACATTTATTGTGGTAGAACAGAGCAGACAATTCATATTTCACAATGCTTCAACTCACTGTGTGCCTTCATCAGCAAGTGAAGTGAGTTTTGCACATGTACTTTTTAAACTACTAGTGCTATTGGTTAGTAAAGTAGCAAATAACACAGATCTCCCAGTGCCACAAAAATAATATTCCCAAATGATGAAAACAAGGGAAATAAACATAATTATATCACAAAGTAAAAAGGGGATGAGGTCTACTAGATCAGTTATATAATTATTCTGATCTTAGCAGGACAGAGAACTGTATCAGTTAAAGCAAAAGGAAGCTGGGTAGGCAGTCAGAACAGCAAAAGCCCAAACCGAGGAAAAGATAGCCAACTCAGTTAAGAAGGGGGATAAAACCTTTTATAGTTACATCAGGGAGCGAAGGAAGTCCAAGGGAGGGACAGTGAGGCTTAACAAAGGGGAGGAAGGGTGGGCAGAGGGTGACTGTGAAAAGGCAGAGATACTAAACAAATATTTTTGCTCAGTATTTACAAAGGAAGAGGGGGAGGTACCTAAAACAAACAGTAGAAACACTCTGGATACAGAAGTTGATACCAGCCCATTTACAGAAGAAAGGGTTCTGAAAGACCTCTTAAAACTGAAGGTGGACAAAGCAATGGGGCCTGATGGGATTCATCCCAGAATTCTAAAAGAACTAAGGGTAGAACTAGTGATACCACTGACTACCCTCTTTATCAAATCATGGGAGGATGGGGTGGTACCTGAGGACTGGAGGAGGGCAGATGTGATTCCCCTTCACAAAACTGGGAGCAAGGCAGAAGCAGGAAACTACAGACCTGTTAGTTTAACCTCAGTGGTAGGGAAAATGATGGAATCACTTCTGAAGGAAAGAACTATCAAGTATCTAGAGGCCAGGGGGCACAGGACCCAAGGCAGCATGGATTCACAGCGGGAAGGTCATGCCAGACAAATCTGATAGATTTCTTTGACTGGGTGACCAAATTAGTAGATCAGGGAGGGGCTGTGGACATGGCCTACCTAGACTTTAGCAAGGCATTTGACACAGTCCCACATAAAAGATTAATATACAAGTTAGCCAGCCTGGGAGTGGGTCCCAAGATGACAGCCTGGGTAAAGAATTGGCTGGAGAAAGGACACAGAGAGTAATAGTAAATGGAGTCCACTCTGAAGAAAGGGGGTTACTAGTGGGTACCGTAGGGTTCAGTATTAGACCTGTCCCTTCAATGTCTTTATAAGCACATTGCTGAGGAACTGAAGGAAAAGTATGTCTCTTTGCAGATGACACAAAGATCTGCTACAGAGTTGATGCACAAGGTGGGGTGGAAAGGATGAGAAGGGACTTGGCAAGGTTAGAGGAATGGTCAAATGTATGGCAGCTTAGATTCATGCTAAGAAGTACAAGGTAATGCACCTGGGAAACAAAAACCCAGGGGAAGAGTACACAATGGGGGGTGAGATACTAACAACAACAAAAATGGAAAGGGACCTGGGGGTAGTCATATCAGATGACCTAACGGTAGGCAAGCAATGTGAGAGGGCAGGAAGGAGGGCTGGGGGGATACTGGGATGCATAGGGAGAGGCATCACCAGTAGAAAACAGGAAGTTATTATCCCTCTGAACAGACAGCTGGTAAGACCCCATCTGGAGTACTGCGTGCAGTTCTGGAGACCCAATCTCCGCAAAAACATAGACAGGATGGAAGCTGTCCAGAGCAGGGCAACTAAAATGGTGCAGGGTCTGCCCTGGAAGACATATGAAGAGAGACTTAAGGAGCTTAATATGTATATCCTCGAGGAAAGGAGGGAGAGGGGGGACATGATAGAAACTTTCAAGTACCTCAAGGGAATCAACAAAGTCCAAGAGGGTAGCATCTTTCAAAAAAAAGAGGTGTGCAAGAACAAGGGGGCACAATTTGAAGATGGGGGTGGCTCAGAGGTAATTTAAGGAAGTATTTTTTCACAGAGAGGGTTGTGGATGCATGGAACGGCCTTCCAGAGGAGGTTGTGGAGTCAAAAACAGTAGTGGAATTCAAGCATGCATGGGACAGACATAAGGGAATTCTAGGGGTTGGGGGTAGGAAGAAGTAGGCTGCTGGTTAACTAGGATCTGCAGCTTATCCACTAGGTAAGGAAATGGGCAGACTGGGTGGGCCAAGCGGTCCTTATCTGCCGTCAAATTCTATGTTTCTATATGAACATACAAAGTCCCCAGCAGAAAAAGGCCCATAGGTCTATCAAGTCCTCCCGAGTGCGCAACTTGCAGTTTACTACTCCTGCAGCTGCCTCCCCCCTCCATTCCGTCTTCATCATCTCCTCTCCCTGGACATTCTCCCGTTTTGTTCTTGTCTGTACTTACTCTGCCCCTGATTGTATCCCACCCCCACTTAAAATTGTCCACTATCTTCAGTTCAAATAATTTATCTGGCAGTGCATTCCACTCAGCCACCACCCTCTCAGAGAAGTAATACCTCCTCATCTCTCTCTCCTGAATCTTCCCCCTTCCAACTTCAGACTGTACCTCCTAGTGACCCTTTCTCCCCTTAAGCAGAACAATCCTCCCGTTTGGGACCCTGTTTATGCCTTTTAAGTATTTAAAGGTCTCTGTCATGTTGCCCCCTCTCCCATCTGTCCTCCAGGGAGTACATGTTGAGTTCCTTCAATCTTTCTTCCTATGGCTTCTCTCCTAGCCCCATAATTATCTTTGTTGCCCTATGCTGCTCCCCCTTAAGCGATCTTACGTCCTTTTTTAGGCAAGGGCACCAGTACTGCACATAATACTCCAAGCGTGACTCACTAGTGATCTGTACAAGGGCAGGATAACCTCCTATTTTCTTGAGGTGATACCCGGGCAATGCATCCTAACATCTGAATGACCATTGCTGCTGCCCTCCTGCATGGAACTGATACCTTCATGTGCCCTACGACTATTACCCCAAGGTCCTTCTCCTCCTCTGAAGTTGATACCTGCACTTCCCCCAGCCAATAGCCAGTCCTGGGGTTTCTGTCTCTGAGGTGCATGACCTTGCACTTATTAGCATTAAACTCCAACTGCCACACATCTGACCAGTGCTCGAGTTTAGCTAGATCCTCCTTGAGTGCCTGCCTATCTTCCTCACTGTCCACTTTTGCACATATCTTTGTGTCATCGGCAAACAAGCTGATCTTATTCTTGACCCCCTTTGCAATGTCCCTGATAAAGACATTGAATAAAACAGGGCCTAGGAGTGAACCCTGTGGTTCTCCACTAGTCACAGGTCTTGGCTTGGATGTCTCCCCCCTTACAACTACCCTCTGCTGTCTACTCTGCAGCCAGCTCCTAACCCACCCCACTAGTTTCTCCCCTGCCCCTAGGTTCCTCAGCTTGCCCAATAACCATCCATGTGGCACTGAGTCAAAGGCTTTACTGAAGTTCAGATACAGGACATCCACAGCATGGCCCTCATCAACCGCTGTTGTGACCAAATCAAAGAAGTCAATTAGATTAGTCTGACATGATCTTCCCAAGATAAACCTGTGCTGTCTCTCTTCCTGGAGTCCATTACTATCCAGGAGGATTATCAACCTCTCCATCAGAATGGTCTCCATCGCCTTCCCCAATATAGACATCAAGCTTACCAGTCTGTAATTGCCAAGTTCATCCCTGGGACCACTCTTGTGGAGGGGTACCAAGTGAGCCATCCTCCAGTCCATGGGCACACTCCCTGTCTCCAGTGAGGTGTTAAACAGGTCTGCCAGAGGGCCTGCTAATACCTTTGCCAATTCCTTCAGGACTTTTGGATGTACACCATCAGGTCCTGGTGCCTTGTCCACCCACAAGGCTTTAAGGTCTTTTAGAGCCCTACCCTCCTGCATGACCCTGTCCATTACCTCTGCCTCCCCCACCCATCCCTCCTTTCCCTTGTGGCATTGGCCCATCTTTTTCTTTCATAAACACGAAGCAGAAGTACTCGTTGAGTGCCTTTGCCTGGTCTTCCCCTTTTTCTGCCCATCCCCCTCCCTCTTGATTCAGACAATCTTGTCCCTACAACTCCTCTTCTCCCTTATGTACTTGAAGAAATCCTTATCCCCTCTCTGATCTGCTGAGCCAATCTCAGCTCCCTTGCTGCTTTAGCTGCCCTGACTGTTCTACTCACTTCCTAGATTTCTTTGTGTACTCCTCCCTGTCCACCACTCACCCAGATTTATTGTACCTGTTGAAGCCACTCTCTTCCCCCTCACTTTTCCCACCACCTCCCTGCTGAGCCAGCTAGGATTTTTAGACCTAGACTACTTACTCTGTGACTTGGCACACATGTTTGTGGCCTCTCTCAGACTCTTCTTTATGATAGTCCATTTCTGTACGGCATCCATCCCTGGACAAATTGCAGCAAGTTGCCCCCTCCCCCCCAGGATGCTGCCCATCCTGGCAAAATCTGCCTTCCTGAAGTCTACCACTCTCGTCCTGGTCTTAGCTGACTCACCACGCATGTGAAGGAAGAACCACACTAAGCGGTGATCACTTCCTGCTATTGTATCCTGTACGACTACATCCAGGACTTGGTCCCCATTTGCTAACACAATATCCAGTATGTTCCCTTCCCTGGTGAGCTCTGACCCCCTGCACTAGGTAGCTGTCTTGGATAGCCTCAAGCAGTACTTGTTCCCTGGTATTTGTGTTAGTCATGGTCTGCCATTTAATCCCCAGGTAGGTTGAAGTTGCCCACTATGACCATACTCCCTCTGCCACTGACCTTCCTGATTTGCTCCCCCAACTCCTTGTCATTTTCCTTGTTTTGTGAAGGTGGCCTGTACATCACCTCCATTCTAATCCACTTACCTTTGGAGTTTTGGAACAGTACCCATATGGCTTCTGGCTTTCCCTCTTCCCCTTCCTCCTTGCTACGCAGTATCCCATCCCTCATGTAAATAACCACCCCCTCCCTACCTTCCCCCTGTCTTTGTGGTACACCTTGTATCCAGGGATCGTGAGATTCCAGTCATGGTATTGGGTGGCCTAATTTCCATGATGGCTGTAATATCTATATCCCATATCGCCATCATTGCCTGGAATTCTGCTACCTTGCTTGCCAGGCTCCTTGCATTTCAAGGATACTTCAAACCACCATGTGCCCTGCCCCTCCTCTCCCCGGCCCTCAACCTGCTTCCACTTCTTGATTGATTCTCCTCCTTCTCCTCCTCCCTGACTGGGGGCGGGCTTTTAGTCTCCCCAGACTGGTGACTCTTTTTTGCAGTCTCCCTCTGACCCTGACTTCCTCAGTTTAAAGTTATTTTAGTTGTAATGTAATCCACCAGCCCCTGTTTCAAAGTCCTTGTACCCTCCTTGCTCAGGTGCGGCCTATCCTTTGCATAGAATTCCTTTTTATTCCATGTCTCACCCCACCCTCTTACTACCCTGTACCCCATTGTTCCACACACCCCCAGCTACCTGTTGAACTCCTCTATTCTTTGGTTCCTTGAGGCAATTGCCATAGGTGCAGTCAAACCTTGGTTATCCGGACTCCGATTATCTGGATTATTCTTTCATACAGACTAGCGACCTGGTCCCAAACAATGTTACCTCATACAGTCAAACCTCGATTATCCAGACAACTGATTATCTGGACAAATTACACATCCCTGGCTTATCTGGATAATCGAGGTTCGATTGTACTGGGAGTACCTCAGAGAATACCACCGATCTTCCAACCTGAGTGCAGATTCTTCCAACCTCCTTGAACCTCTCTTGCACTCCCACCACCCTACTCCCCTCCAGGTCATTTGTACCTAGGTGTACCATGATATGAGGCCCCCCCCACCCACACACACTTCTGAATAAAGAACTGAATTCCTCATATATTTACTATCTAACCCATCAAGTCAAAAAAGCAGATCTTAGTTTATAATTGCTCAGAACCATACATACACGTAATAATGCAATTCCAAGGCTCATCTTTTTTACTCTATCTAATTAATAATCAAGGTAATACATTCTGAACAAGGAGACAGAGTCCACTAATTTTGAATAATAATCTGATTCCCATTGCATGAAGGGGGAGGCGTAAATTCAAAAACAGGGAATGGGAAGGAGAGATGAAGGAGGTTTGGAGGATGGATAGTAAATGGGGGGGATAAGTGGAACACCACATATGTGTGAAATGTGGCTGAGAGAATGCATTTTGGGATTTGTTTGTTAATTGAGCAGAATTTTAAAAGCATTTTTTTTTTTGCTTTGTTATTAAAACCATAGATTCGGATTCCGTGTACTGTTTTTAATTGTGTAGTTGCACAATTGGAAAGCACTGGAAAGCTATTCTGCTGTTGTAATGTTATCACTTTTTAATGAAATTGTGCATTTTTTTTTATTCTGCATGTGCTTTTTAATGTCTTCTAAAAGTGCTATAATAACTTTCCATGGTTTTAAATGGATGGTACATATAAACCAAGGAAATTGTGTAATTAAGCAATAAGGTATGACCAGAGGTTATGTTAATGGTCTAGTCAATCACCACCTGGGGGCATAATGTGGCACGAGGTATAATCAAGTGCCATATTTCACAAGGGCGTAATTAACTTGAACATTAATGTAACCCTTGGGAGTACCTTACTGCTACTATACAAATATAAAAACAATAACTTTGTGTAAATATAGCATTTTTTATTTATGTACTTCAGAAATCAGATTTGGTGTCAAATTGTCCATCTGCCACCTACTGAAGACGTCCTGAATTGTGCTTTATGTTGATATGTATGAGCTTGTTCACTAGTTTGTCTCCTGTCTCCATGGTAACAGGACTCCATGGGTTAAATCTTCAATGGTTAATGCAGTACTTCAGTCAAGCCCTGCATCAGCCCCATTCACTGGCACAGCTGCTCCAAACTCCATCGATGCAACTTCACCTGATTTTAGTACATTGGGTGCAGTTGCGACACTTTCCTCGATTTATGGCAGCTTGCACTAAATATTTGATGCAAGCCCCATAAAACAGGTCCCCCAAATGGTGCAAGTTACACCGGGGTAAACCTGATATAACTTGTGGCATTTGGCTCTTGGGAATTAAATTCCCGATCACTGGCTGGGTGAATACCGCAAGCCACATGCGCAAAACGGTCAGTGCATGAGGTGCTTTTGGGATTTATGGGGCTTTGATAATCGAGCCCCATATCTGCAAAGGTGCTTATACTTAGTTGTCATGGAGAAGATCTGAAAAAAAAGGAGCCATATATTTAATCAGCACATGTTCCAGTTTATAAACCAAGATGCTTTTTGACAATAAAACATTGTAGAGTGGCATATTTACTGTGGTCTGCGAGAAGCAGGGAGCAGTAATTGCTGGTGAATGCATGTTAATGAGGTGAGCATGTTATTGCCACTGCAACTTACAGTAACTAGAACAAGGTTTTTATAACTTAAAAACACTGTATTTTACACTGTCTGCACTCCAATGCTGATTCTCTGCTGTTAGGCAAAGCACAATCGGCATTTGTTGCATGAGTGTTCTCTTTAGCAGTCCAGGGCATGAGAAAATGGAATGCAATCAGCTATAATTTTTCTTACTGCCATAAAACCAGATGTCCAGGTGCCGAGAGGAACTTTCAGAAAAGGTTTATAGCAGAGTAGTAAGTGGCAATGTATGGGGCCGTGTGAAGCTGGGAGAAAGTTTGACTTCTGGGAAACTGCTGTTTTGTGTAACATACTTAGAAACATAGAAACATAGACTTTGACGGCAGATAAGGAACGCTTGACCCACCTAGTCTGCCCATTTCCTACCTAGAGGATAAGCTGCAGATCCTATTTAACCAACAGCCTATTTCTTCCTACCCCCCACAAAAATTGCCTTATGTCTGTGCCATGCATTCCTGAATTCTCCCACAGTTTTAGACCCCACAACCTCCTCAGGAAGGCTGTTCCATGCGTCCATCACCCTCTCTGTGAAATAATACTTCCTCACATTGCCCCTGAGCCATCCCCCCTCTATCTTCAAATTGTGTCCCCTTGTTCTTGCACATCTCTTTTTCTGAAAGATGCTACCCTCTTGGACTTTGTTGATTCCACTGAGCTACTTAAATGTTTCTATCATGTCCCCCTCTCCCTCCTTTCCTCAAGGGTATACATATTAAGCTCCTTTAGACTCTTCTCGTATGGCTTCTCTTGCAGACCCTGCACCATTTTTGTTGCCCTCCTCTGAACTGCCACCATCCTGTCTATGTTCTTGCTGAGATGGGGTCTCAAGAACTGGACGCAGTACTCCAGATGGGGTCTCACCAACTGTCTGTACAGGGGGATAACAACTTCCTGTTTTCTGCTGGTGATGCCTCTCCCTATACATCCCAGTATCCCCCCAGCCCTCCCTACTGCCTTCTCACATTGCTTGCCAACTTTAAGATCATCTGATATGATTACCCCAGGTCCCTTTCCATTTTTGTTGTTGTTACTACCCCCCCCCATTGTGTAATCTTCCCCTGGGTTTTTGTTTCCCAGGTGCATTACTTTGCACTTCTTTGCATTGAATCCCAGCTGCCATACTTCTGACCATTCCTCCAACCTTGTCAAGTCTCTTCTCATCCTTTCCACACCTCCTTGTGTATCAACCCTGTTGCAGATCTTTGTGTCATCTGCTTTGCTAACCTGTAGCTCCACGCTTCCCGCCATTGCTATAGCAGGACAGTGGACAGGAAATTGCGGTGGGACAAATTTACGCTATGTAGGCTGACTGATTGCAAAACCCTTGACCAGTGTAAGAGTTTCCTGTTATGAAAAAAAAGTTTTGTAACTACTCTTTTTATGTTGATTGCGTGCATGCACAAAAAACATATTGCGGCAGCTTGCCAGAAGCAGGATGTGGAGGCGCGGCACTGTTGTGGCCAATGCCTCCACAGCCTTTAAAGGCTTGGCCCACTATCTCCAATGGGGTGGCATGCTGCTGCTGACAGTAGTTCAGCCAGCGTGCCAACACCTTGAAACATTTCAGGCACTGCAATCAGGAGCCACCTCGTAATTGCAGCGTCAGCCATACTGCTGCAATGAGGGAGTGACCTCTCATTACTGGGCAGAATGTTGCTGCTGTAATATTGTTTGTGAACATGGTGGTTACTTGCCACCATGTTCACAAACAATATTAATGAGCCCCCAGTGCCAAGGAATCCCCCTCAGCAGCATGTGCCCCCCTACAACAGTGTGTGTTTGCAGACGGGGGCCCCAATCCGCGTTGGCTGCAGTCCCCATGTGAGTTCAGATTGCTGACGGGGGAGCTCACTCCCCGTCGGCATAATGGTCCCCCCCTGCCAAAACAGTTGGCTTGTGCCAAAGGGGTGCCCAATCCCCTTTGGCTGAAGTCCCCCCAGCACTGAATATGTGCCAATGGGGGTGCCCAATCCCCCATCAGCTACAGCCCCCTCAAACAGTCAGGTGGCAGACTGTGAGCCCACCTCAGCATGCCCAATGCCCCTTTGCTGACGGGAGTGCCCAATCCCCCATCAGCTACAGCCCCACCAAACATTCAGGTGGCATACTGGGAGCCCACCCCAGCGTGCCCAATACCCTTGTAAAGAAAAAATCATCCCACAATGTTTTTTTTCTTGTTTAAACCTGTAAAAAATAAAACAGTCCCTCGCAGTCTCCCTGGCCTCTCCCACAACCCACTCCCACCCACTGCGCACCCTGCCTCCCCACAACCCCCTCACCCCATACTTACCTCCGGAGTCTGACGTGATGATCTTTGGTGGACTGGTAACACGTCTGCACTCTTCAAAGCTGACTGTGAACTGAGAAAATACCGGTAAGCTGTATAATGGCATAAATATGGCTTCAGCTTTTTTGCATATCTCAGGCATTATTTGGTATTTTGGCACCGCATTTTCAACATCTGGTTATTGGGCCCCCTTCTCATGAATTCAGCCACTGTCATGGTGTTAATCGGTCCCGAAAGGTGATTTCGTGGTCACTGCATGGAATCACCTTTTGGGACCAATTAACAAAACAACAGTGCCAGTGTTCATGAGGTAGGGTCTCAAAAAGTGTATGTTGCAAATTTGGTGGGAAAAATTAAAAAATGACTGTTTTACGAGAGTGCGTTGTGCAGTTGCTACACACGCTTGTAACTTCGTCAGTTTGTAATATTTTCACTCCAGAGTTTCAACATTGGCATTTTTACACATCTCCTTATGAACAGTACAGCCGTCATTTTTCACATCTTGGCTGAAATGTGTTTTCGCAGTTCCGGTGCAGAATAGCACGGTCGCTGTGGGAAATCAGTGTTCGGGACACATTAAGAAAATCACAGTGACACTGTTCATGAGCAGAGGTCCTAAAATGCCTATGTTGAAAATTTTGTGATGACACTCCATAAAATGACTGTGTTACGAGCGTGCGTTGTGCAGTTTCCACGCACCCTTGGAACTTCGCAAATTAGTGTATTGTCATTCCAGATTTTCAGCACTGACATTTTTTCACACCTCCTTATGAACAGTACAGCTGTCATTTTTCACATCCTGGCCAAAATGTGATTTTGCACTTCTGGCGCAGAATACCGCAGTCGCTGTCAGAAATCTGTGTTTGGGACAGATTAGGATCGAGCGAGTGAGAGAGGGGGAGTGACCGAGTTCAACTGAACTCGGTTGGGACTGCTGTGGATTTCTTTGTGGGCAGGAAAAGGCACCAATGCAGGCAGGAGCCCAGTACAAAAGGGCAGCCTGCAGTGCCAGGAGACACAAAATGAGTGAGTGAGGGAGGGGGAGTGAGTGAACTCAACTGAGCTCTGTTGGGACTGCTGCAGATTTCTTTGTGGGCAGAAAAAGGCAGCAATTCATGCAGGCGCCCAGTACAAAAGGGCAGCCTGCAGCTCTGGGAGAAACAGAATGAGCGAGTGAGAGAGGGGGAGTTAGTAAGATCAATGGAGCGCTAGCGTGACTGCTGCGGATTTCTTTGTGGCAGAAAAAGACAGCAGCACAGACAGGAGCCCAGTACAAAAGGGCAGCCAGCAGCGCCGGCAGAAACGGAAGAGCGAGTGAGAGAGAGGGAGTGAGCAAGCTCAACGGAGCTCTGTCGGGACTGCTGCAGATTTGTTTGTGGGCAGAAAAAGGTGCCAACAGAGTCAATAGCCCAGTACAAAAGGGCAGCCTGCAGCACCAGGAGAAACAGAATGAGCGAGTGAGACAGATGGAGTGAGCGACCTCAACGGAGGTCTGTTGGGACAGCTGCAAATTTCTTTGTGGGCAGAAAAAGGTGTCAATGCAGTGGTGGGAGAAACAGAATGAGCGAGTGAGAGAGGGGGGGAGTGAGCGAGCTCAACGGAGCTCTATCGTGACTGCTGCAGATTTCTTTGTTGGCAGAAAAAGGCGGCAATGCAGGCAGGAGCCCAGTACAAAAATGCAGCCTGCAGCGCCGGCAGAATCGGAACGAGTGAGTGAGAGGGGGGGAGTGAGCGAGCTCAATGGAGCTCTGTCGGGACTGCTGCAGATTAGTCCGTAGGCAGAAAAAGGTGCCAGCAGAGGCAGGAGCCTAGCACAAAAGGGCAGCCTGCAGTGCCAGGAGAAACAGAAGAAGGAGTGAGACAGGGGGAGTGAGCGACCTCAATGGAGCTCTGTCGGGACAGCTGCAGATTTCTTTGTGGGCAGAAAAAGGTGCCAACACAGGCAGGAGCCCAGTACAAAAGGGCAGCCTGCAGTGCAGGGAGAAACACAATGAGCGAGTGAGAGAGGGGGAGTGAGCGAGCTCAACGGAGCTTTATTGTGACTGCCTCGGATTTCTTTGTGGGCAGAAAGAGGCGGCAATGCAGGCAGGAGCCCAGTACAAAAGGCCAACCTGCAGCACCAGCAGAAACAGAATGAGCAAGTGAGAGAGGGGGAGTGAGCGAGCTCAACTGAGCTGTGTCTGGACTGCTGCAGATTTCTTTGTGGGCAGAAAGAGCTGCCAACGCAGGCAGGAGCCCAGTACAAAAGGGCAGCCTGCAGCGCCGGGAGACACAGAATGAGCGAGTGAGAGAGGGGGAGTGAGTGAGCTCAACTTAGCTCTGTTGGACCTGCTGCAGATTTCTTTATGGGCAGAAAAAGGCAGCACTGCATGCAGGGGCCCATTACAAAAGGGCAACCTGCAGCAGCGGGAGAAACAGAACAAGCGAGTGAGAGAGGGGGGAGTGAGTGAGCTCAATGGAGCTCTGTCATGACTGCTGCAGATTTCTTTGTGGTCAGAAAATGGTGGCAACGCAGGCAGGAGCACAGTACAAAAGGGCAGCCTGCAGCATTGGCAGAAATGGAATGAGCAAGTGAGACAGGAGGAGTAATCGAGCTCAACAGAGCTCTGTCAGGACTGCTGCAGATTTCTTTGTGGGCAGAAAAAGGCGCCATCAGAGGCAGGAGCCCAGTACAAAAGGGCAGCCTGCAGCACCAGGAGAAACAGAATGAGCAAGTGAGACAGGGGGAGTGAGCGACCTCAACGCAGCTCTGTTGGGACAGCTGCGGATTTCTTTGTGGGCAGAAAAAGGTAAAATAAGAACTTTTTATTTTAAACCAAAAGGCATGTGATTCAGCTCTCTGAGTATATTAATTAAGGATTAATGCAAGGCTAGTGGAATATCAACAGCCAATCACATGTCTTCATTTCCAAGACCCTTTTTGTAATTTAATTTGTATTTTTGAATTCTGCAGTTTCTACATATGTGCTTGTAATTTTGTTTTCACTTTTAGCAGTGTCAGAGTTTGGAAAAAAGGAAAGGGAGGAGGCGAGAGGAGAGGAGAGGCAGAGGGAGAGGAGAGGAGAGGGAGGGAGGGAGGGGAGGGGAGGGGGAGGGGGAGGGAGGGGAGGGAGGGAGAGGAGAGGAGAGAGAGGGAGAGGAGGGGAGGGGAGGGAGGGGAAGGGAGGAGGAGAGAGAGACAGAGAGAGAACAGTGAAAGGTAGGGCAAGTGGCAAATTTCATATATTTGAGATATCTGCTTCAGAGGGCAGAGTTAAAAGGATCAGGTGACACTCTGTCTCACCAGAGGAGATAAGTATTTATTTATGTATGTATGTATTTTTTTATTTATTTATTTAAAAGTTGATAACCGGGAAAGGCACACTAAGCCAAGGCTCATTTCCAGGTGCGACCCGGGGCAAGGGGCAAGGGTACATATATAATAGGTTTTATGTGATAACGGCGACTCCTAAAGTATGCCAATCACACAGAGGAGAAAACACACCGACATAAGCAGGCAATGGACCCCAGGCACCATCACAAAAGCCGTCTGTTGCTTGCTACAGACAAGAAAAAACATGTCTATTTTTATGTTAGGGCTACACCCCTGCACCCCCCCTCTGCAAGAGGCAAGCTCCCCATGCCTTCCAAAATAAATATAATCAACAAGCGGGGGGTGCAGTCTCAGAAGATAAAGCAAAGGAAGAGCAAAAAAAAAATGTTGCCTGGCACTGGACCCAAACCCGGGTCACTGGCTCCAGGGGTGGTAGCATATACTGCTATGCTGCATGGCCAGCATCATCCCATAGCCTGCATTAGTGAGTGTAGCTCCTGCTACACTCGCTATACAGGATATAGCCATGTTTTTCACCATTCACTGTCCTTACAAGTGCTATTATTGAGTCGTTCATATTGAGTCACTCAATAATAATCACTCATAAAGGGTGCTACCCATATAATATATATATTTATATAATAAAAAAATGTGATATGCAGGATACAAGATAGGCAAAAAAAGCAGAAGTTATAGCTTGTACATGAAACTGGGCCTAACATAAACCTAACAGTGGACAATTAAAAACAAGGAAATGACAACACATCAGCTAACAAACAAGACTAGTTGCTTTGATACAGACGAGAGTGCACAAGTATTGTGCAGTCAGAAATTATAAACACTGAGATTATAAGGGAAACCCAGTACCTAGTAAGAGATAACAGAGAAGAAAAATAAGATCTGGTGTAGGTGAAATGATAGCAGAGTAAGGGCAGAGTAGCCAGAGTTACCTGGCAGCTAAGGAGGTTGGAAACATTGGCAAGGAGAGGGAAGAAGGCACTTGAAGTACTTTTTAATGGAAAAACATGGTAAGCAAGCTACGTACAGTGAGGGGTAACAAATTCCAGTAGGCAGGAAGCCGATGGGCAAAGGCTAGTTTTCCGGTGAGTGAGCATGGTGTTGCCAGAGCAAAGGAGTGGTGGTCAAGTGAGTGCAGGGAGTAGCCTGTACTAGGGGCAGGGGCTAATAATGAGGAGAGGTAGGAAGGAAGGAAGTTGAACCAGAATTTAGCGATAAAGGTATCACTATGTGCTAGATGATGGTTAGCGAGTGAGGGCAAAGAGACAGAGTGGTAGAGGAGGCAGTGATGAGTGCAGTATGGGAGACCAGAGGCAAATCAGCAAAAGGTATGAAACAGGGGGTCTAATTTGGCAAGGGAGGATTCTGGCATAGGACTAGAGAGCACATCCATGTAGTCAAATGAAGGAAGGATGAGCTTAGAAATTATTTCCCTCCTGATGTGGGTGGGAGAGACTGTACTTGTGCCTATAAAGCATTCCCAGTTTTGGACACAGTTTATTGTGGATAGTGTCCAGGTGTAGGGGGAAGTACAATTTGGGGTCAAGCCAAACACCCAGATATTTGTATGACTCAACTGCCATGAGTTTGGAGCCATCGTGGGCATAAAGGGTAGGGGGAGATGTCAGTTTGGCTAGCTTCTGGGCTGTGCCAAAAGCCATGGACATAATTTTCTTGGTGTTGCATTTAAGTGATTTGGCTTCAAGCCACTTTAGGGTGTCCTCAAAATTGGTTTGGAGGATGGCTTCAACCTGGGCTGGGGAGGGACTGGATGCAAAGATCACGGTATTGTCAGCATAAATTTGAACATGGGCAACTGAGCAGGCAGAGGGAAGGTTGTTTATGAATATGGAGAATAGGGTAGTTCCGAGGATTGACCCCTATGGTACACCAGCGAGAATGGGGAGGGGAGCAGATTTGCTATCCCCTAGCTGGATGAATTGAGATCTGTCAGTTAGGTAAGCCTTGAACCATTCAGTGGAGGATGTGGAAAGTCTTATAGCTGAGAGGTCTTCTAGGAGTAGTTTGTGTACAACAGAATGAAAGGCCTTGGCTAAATCTATTAATATAGCAAGAATCAGATGACCCTTATTCATGACCGAGTGAATGTGGTTGGTGAGGCAGAGAAGAGAGGAGGAAGTGGAGTGGAGATGATGGAAACCATATTGGAAAGTAGGATGTCCTTTGAAACCATGAATGAGTTTAAGGTAAACATAACAAAGGACACCAGCCACTCAAAGATAAAGGTGCTAGATTTCAGAAAGGCTGACTTCCAAAAATGAGGAACAACATAAGTAACCAGCTGATGGAAATAGAGGTTGAGGAGGTGGGAGGTCATGTGGGGGAGACTTAAGAAAGCAATAAAGACTGCCACATATCAGTGGTTGAAAAATTGATGCAGAGCTCAGGGATTTTGCTTCATTGGGGACTGGGGGTCCACCTGGATGGATGCAGGCCTATACTGGTGTGATAGTCTGCATCTGTCCAGGAGGGGAACCAGGATCCTAGGTGATAGGTTTAAATACTTCATTGGCAAGCATTTAAACTGGCCAAGGGGGGAGGCACTGGAAAGGAGCAAGGAAATCCTAGCCCCCCAAAAAATCAGGGTACTAAGTGAGGTAGACACCAACATAGAGATGTCAACAGGGAGAAGTGCAGGGGTAAATGGAGAAAGTGACAAATGATATAAGGACAGGGATGGGGAAAAAAGGGGTAAGGCCATCAAGAAATGGAGGGTAATGAGTACCAACGCCTGTAGTCTGGGCAACAAGCTCCCTGAACTGGTGGCCTTGATGGAAGAGGGATGCCTGGACAGGAGGCAGAAGGGGGGGAGTTACTCTCTATGTAAGGGAAGGGATAAAAGCAACTGAACAAAAGAGTAAACAGGGAGGAGAGGAGGCACTGTGGGTCACCTTAGAGACTGGAAATGGCACCACAATCCGCACAGGGGTTGTACACAGACCCCCATGTCAGGGGGAGGGAATGGACAAGGATATGATAGAAGGCATACTTAGAATGGCAGAGAAAGGGGAGATACTGTTGACGGGGGACCTTAATATGCCAGATGTTAACTGGAGCACCTTTGCTGCAGCCACATCCAAAAACAGGGCCATTCTTGATGCCCTTCAGGTGGCATGCTTCAGACAGTAGTTTTGGAACCTACTTATGAGGGAGCGATCTTAGACCTTGTACTCTCAAATGAGGACAGTGAGAAGATCTCATATCTAGAAGTGGGTAGCCATTTGGGAAAAAGTGACCACCAAACAGTGTGGTTCATGATCAACTCAGCTACAGAGTCAAGCCATACAAAAGTGAGGGTTCTGGACTTCAGGAGGGCTGACTTTGGCAAGATGGGAGAGTGCCTTAGAAAAGCACTAGCAAACAGGCTAGAAGGAGGGCTGGAGCAACAATGGGGAAATATCATAACTGCCATCACAGAGGCAACAAGCCTTTGTGTGAAGCAAATAAACAAATCAAATGAAAGAAAAAGCCACTATGGTTCTCAAAAGAAGTGGCGGTGAAGGTTAGGGAGAAAAAGTTAGCATTTAGGAAGTATAAGGAAACACAGAAGGAGCAGGACAGAGAACTGTACCAGTTAAGGCAGAAGGAAGCAGGAGGGTAGTCAGAATAGCAAAGGCACAAATTGAGGAAAAGATAGCCAACTTGGTTAAGAAGGGGTATAAAACATTTTATAGGTATATCAGGGAGCATAGAAAGACAAAGGGAGGGATAGTGAGGCTGAATAAAATGGATGGTGGGTGGACAGAGAGTGACAGTGAAAAAGCAGGGATACTGAATGAATACTTCTATTCAGTATTCACAAAAGAGGAAGTGAGGGAGGTGCCTAATCCAATTAACAGAAGCACTCTGGAGGGGGGGTCGATCCCAGTTCTATCACAGAAGAAAGGGTTCTGAAAGAACTCCTAAAACTGAAGGTGGACAAAACAATGGGGCCAGATGGAATTCACCCCAGAATTCTAAAAGAATTAAGCAGAGAACTAGTGACACCACTGACAACCCTTTATAACAAATCATGGGAGGATGGTGTGGTACCTGAGGACTGGAAGAAGGCTGATGCAATTCTCCTTCACAAAAGTGGGAGCAAGACAGAGGCAGGAAACTACAGACCTGTCAGTTTGACCTCTGTGGTAGGGAAAGTGATGGAATCACTTCTGAAGAAAAGAATTGTTGAGTTCCTAGAGGCCAGTGGGGCACAGGACCCATGGCAGCATGGGTTCACAGTGGGAAGGTCATGTCAGATGAATCTAATTGATTTCTTTGACTGGGTGACCAAAGTAGTAGACCAGGGAGGGGCTGTGGACATGGCCTACCTAGACTTTAGCAAGGCATTTGACACAGTCCCACACAAAAGATTAGTAGTCAAATTAACCAGCCTTGTAGTGGGTCACAGGGTGGTAGCCTGGCTAAAACATTGGCTGAACAACAGGACACAGAAGATAATTGTAAATGGAGTCCACTCTGAAGAAAAAATGTTACTAGTGGGGTACCGCAGGGTTCAGTACTGGGTCCAGTCCTTTTTAATGTCTTTATAAATGACATTGCAGAGGGACTGGAAGGAAAAGAATGCCTCTTAGCAGATGACACAAAGATCTGCAGCAGGGTTGATACGCAAGGAGATGTGGAAAGGATGAGAAGAGACTTGGCAAGGTTGGAGGAATGGTCAGAAGTATGGCAGCTTGGATTCAATGCAAAGAAGTGCAAAGTAATGCACCTGGGAAACAAAAACCCAGGGGAAGATTACACAATGGTGGGGGAGGTAGTAACAACAACAAAAATGGAAAAGGACCTGGGGGTAATCATATCAGATGACCTTAAGGTTGGCAAGCAATGTGAGAAGGCAGTAGGGAGGGCTGGGGGGATCTTGGGATGTATAGGGAGAGGCATCACCAGCAGAAAACAGGAAGTTGTTATCCCCCTGTACAGACAGTTGGTGAGACCCCATCTGGAGTACTGTGTCCAGTTCAGGAGACCCCATCTCCACAAGGACATAGACAGGATGGAGGCAGTTCAGAGGAGGGCAACTAAAATGGTGCAGGGTCTGCAAAAGAAGTCATATGAGGAGAGGCTAAAGGAGCTTAATATGTATACCTTTGGGGAAAGGAGGGAGAGGGGGGACATGATAGAAACATTTAGGTACCCCAGTGGAATCAACAAAGTCCAAGAGGGTAGCATCTTTCAGAAAAAGAGATGTGCAAGAATAAGGGGACACAATTTGAAGATAGAGGGGGGACGGCTCAGGGGCAATGTGAGGAAGTATTTTTTCACAGAGAGGGTGATGGACGCATGGAACAGCCTTCCTGAGGAGGTTGTGAGGTCTAAAACTGTGGGAGAATTCAGGAATGCATGGCACAGACATAAGGCAATTTTTGTGGGGGGTAGGAAGAAATAGGCTGTTGGTTAAATAGAATCTGCAGCTTATCCTCTAGGTAGGGAAATGGGCAGACTAGGTGGGTCAAGTGGTCCTTATCTGCTGTCAAAGTCTATGTTTCTATGTTCCAGTCAGCAAAGCAAAATGAAAATTAAATCCTCTATGGTTTTCCAAGGAAGTGGCTACCACAGTCAAAGAAAAAAAGAAGGCATACAGCAGATACCAGGAAACCAAAACTGAGAAAGACTGGGAGTCGTACAAGGAAAAAGTGAGAAAGTCAAACAAACAAATTAGAAAGGCAAAAGCCCAGACAGAAGAAAAGGTAGCAGAAGGGGCAAAGAGAGGAGACAAATAATTTTTTAGATACATTAGGGAATGTAGGAAGACAAAGGTGGGATAGTAAAGATTGCTACTGAAGAAGAGAAATGCATCAAACATGACCCAGAGAAAGCTGAAATCCTCAACAAATACTTCTGCTCGGTTTTTACCAAAGAGGATCCAGGCGATGGTCCAGCCCTCAAAAAACACAACACCCCAGGACCAGGGGTAGACACAAGTCCCTTTACAGAAGCCGAAGTATGGGAGGCGGTAAATAAACCAAGAGCAGACAAAACCATGGGACCAGATGAGATGCACCCCAGAATCCTTAAGGAACTGGGGGAAGAATTAGCAGCCCCTCTGGCACTACTATTCATGAAATCCTTGAACAGTGGTGTGGTACCCGAAGACTGGAAAAAGGCAATAGTGGTTCCACTTTACAAATCAGGCAGTTGCGAAGAGGCTAGTAATTACAGACCAGTGAGCCTCACGTCTATATTAGGGAAACGAATGGAGACACTACTCAAACAGAGGATCATAGCATTCCTCGAAACTAGTGGATGACAAGACCCTAAACAGCACAGTTTCACAGCAGGTAGGTCACTCCGGACAAATCTACTAGAGTTTTTTGACTACGCTACAAAAATAGTAGACAACGGTGGGTCAGTAGATGTTGTCTACCTAGACTTTAGTAAGGCCTTCAACTCAGTTACATAGAAACATCGAAACTTAGAAGTTGATGGCAGATAAGGACCGCAAGGCCCATCCAGTTTGCCCATTTCTTTTTCTACCTTATGAATGTGCTATAGGCCTTTCCTCTGTCAATGGCTATCTAGTCATACTCATCTGTATTGCTCCCTTATGCCTATCCCATGCCTGTTTGAAGCCCTGCACTGTATTCATATCCACCACTTCCTGGGGTAGGCCGCTCCATGCATCCACCACCCTTTCTGTGAAAAAGAACTTCCTCACATTACCCCTTAATCGGCCTCCCTCTAATCTCATGCTTTGTCCTCTTGTCCTGCTATTATTCTTATATTGAAACATGTTAGACTCTTTCACCTTGTTAATGCTCATAAGGTGCTTGAATGTTTCAATCATATCACCTCTCTCCCTCCTTTGCTCTAGGGTATACATATTGAGTTCAGTTAATCTGTCCCATATGTTTTCTGTTGCAGTCCCTGGACCATTTTGGTTGCCCTTCTCTGGACTGCCTCAGTTTGGTTAATGTTCTTCTGAAGGTGTGGCCTCCAGTACTGCATGCAGTACTCCAGATTGGGCTTAATCAGTGTCTTGTAAAGAGGGATTATTACCTCCCTCTTCTGACTTATGATACCCCTAATAATACACCCCAACATCCCTCTAGCCTTACCTACTGCTTTAGAGGTCTGCTTGGATGATTTAAGGTCATCGGTGATGATGACGCCCAAGTCTCTTTCTTCCCTTGTGACTGCCAGCAACTCCCCTCCCAGCCTATAGGTGGCTTTAGAGTTTCCCTTCCTTATGTGCATGATCTTGCACTTCTTTGCATTAAACCCCAGTTGCCACTCTTCTGACCATTTTGCTAGTTGATCCAGATATCTTCTCGTTCTGCCCACACCATCTGGATCATCTACTGTGTTGCAGATCTTGGTGTCATCTGCAAACAGACAAACCTTAACCTCCAGTCCATCTGCAATGTCACTGAGGAAGATATTGAAGAGGACTGGCCCCAGGACTGATCCCTGAGGTACCACACTTGTGACTTGCATCTCTTCTGACTGTATACCATTTACCACCGCTCTCTGTTTTCTGCCCATCAACCAGTTTGCCACCCAGTTGACCAGTGTCTGACCCACCCCGAGCCTATCCAGCTTATTAATCAATCTTCTATGTGGAACAATATTGAAAACTTTGCTGAAGTCAAGGTAGGCAGCATCAACTGCTCCTCCTTGGTCCACCACTCTGGTTACCCAGTCAAAGAAATCTATGAGATTAGTTTGAGAGAATCTTCCTTTTGTAAATCCATGCTGTCTTGGATCCTATGCTCCTATGGATTCCAGGTGTTGCACTATCCTTTCCTTAAGGAGTGTCTCCATAATGTTGCCCACTACTGAGGTAAGACTAACTGGTCTGCAGTTCTCTGCCTCCTCCCTGCTACCACTCTTGTGGAGTTGGATCACATGAGCCCTTTTCCAGTTTTCTGGGACCTCTCTTGTGCTCAGAGACTCACTAAACAGTTCTGATAATAACTCTGCTTGTTCCACCCTTAGCTCCTTTAGTACCCTGGGATGTATGCCATCAGGTCCCATTGCCTTGTCCACCCTGAGCTTATTGAGCCCTTGTAGGACCCTTTCTTTTGTGAAGGGACTAGTGCACACCTCCCTCCCCCCTGTGTCCATGGTGCAGAGCTGTGGGTCCTGACCTACTTTCTCTTCAGTAAATACTGAGCAGAAGTATCTATTTAGGATAGATGCATTTACATTGTCCTCCTCCTCACACGCCCTCTTATCCCCTTTGATCTTAGCAATACCCTTCTGGACTTTCTCCTTTCACTAATGTATCTATAGAAAGTCTTGTCACCTTCTTTTACTGTTCATGCTAGTGTTTCCTCAGTTTGGGCCTTTGCCTGCCTTACTGCCTTCCCTGCTTCCCTTAGAGAAGTTTGGTATGCCTCCTTATCTTCATCCTGCTGCTTTCCCTTATATTTCCTGAAGGCCAGCCTTTTGGCTCTGACCTTTTCTGCTACTGTGTTTGAGAACCAAAATGGTTTCCTTTTTCTTTTGCACTTCCTTTTCTCACTGACACAATGGGATGTTGCTTCAAGTACTGCATCCTTAATGCTTGCCCACTTTGGCTGTACCCCCTCATCTGTATTTCTTTTTTCCAGGACTAACTTAACTCTGTTGGCCATCTTATCAAAGTCAGCTCCTCTGAAGTCCCATATTTTTGCCATGGAATGGGATGATTTTGTTCTAGTGACCAAATTGAACCATGCCATGTGATGGTCACTGGCCCCCAGGTGACCTTCTACCTGGAGATAAGTGATACTTTCCCTGTTAGTCAGTATTAGATCTAGGATAGCCCTGTCTCTAGTGGGTTGTTGTACCAGTTGTTTGAGGCCCTCCACCTGCAAGGTATCCACCATGTGTTTAGTTCTGGCAAAGGTTATGACCTTCTACAACGCCAGGAGCAAATACAAATCCCGTGACCTCACCATCCTAAACCAAACAGGGCCCTTACTTGAACAAGTTCCTGACTTTAAATACCTAGGTGTCACATTGGATAGCTCACTCTCCTACCATCGGCACATAGATTCTGTCGCCATAGCCACCAACATCCGTATAGGCCTGCTTTACAGGCACAAACACTGCATGACTCCTGACACTCTCCGGTTGGCTAGCAACAGCTCTTTCTCCTCCCTCATCGATTACGGGCTAACAATCTATGGCTCTGCCTCCACCTCTGCCCTCTGCAGAATTACAGTTGCACTCAACAAAGCATGCAGACTGCTAACTGGGGCTGACCGACTTACACACACTTATGACCTGTACACTCGGGCAGGATGGCTTCCTCTCATCAGCCGGATACAGTATCAAACCTGCCACTTAGCCAAAAAATTCCTCCTCTGGGTCATGCCCCCGGGCATTGAAAAGCTCCTCATTGACCACCACAGCACCCAGCAAACTAGAAGTTCACAACTAACCTTCCTTGTCCCCAGATGCAGGACTACCATGGGACAGAGGGCCTTTGCCCACAGAGCACCACAGTGGTCCAATACTCTCAACAAAGAAACTCTTACTGCTGCTGCTCTTGGCCCTTTTAAGAGACAACTCCGACTTCATCTCATTTCAAATAGTCGTTGTGACTGCCTCGCCTAATCAAGGGCCCACCGCTCACTGCCCCCCACTTCAGTCTTGACAGCTACCTCTCCCCACCTTGCCCCTTCTACCTGCCTACTCCCTTGCCCCCTCTCAATTTCCTCCCCCCGGGCATTTCCTGACTTTTATTCCTCCCCTACCTCCCCTTTAGAGCTCTTACCCTCACCCGCTACCCTCTGACAATGGCCTTCCTGACTGCATACTCCCTTCCCTCTCACCTGCAGTGCTTATTTCTAAGATTGCCCTTGGCTGGTATGTCATGCTACCTAACATTTGGCACATTTTGAATTACTGGAATTTCCGAAGCCTCAGTCTCTTACTTCTTTTTATTGTGTAACTATGTATTATTATGTTGATCTTTGTATGTATGTATACCCCCCATTCCTTCGACGTGGAACCTTTGTAAATGAGCAGTTCCTGTTCAAAGATATTTGTAATCCTAGATTTCAATAAAATAAAATAAATAAAAAAAAATAAAGATGTCCCTGCTGGTATTGACTAATCTGTATCTGGCATGTTGAAGTCTCCCATTATCAGAACCTCCCCTTTAACTGTCATGTTTTGTATAGCTTCTAACAGTAACATATCTATATCCTCCCCCAGTCTGGAGGCCTGTACACAACCCCAGTTCATATGGCTGTCCCATTTCCTGTTTCCAGGGTGACCCACAGTTCTTCTGACTCCTTATGTGTTATCCACACAGAATGCTGATAAAGAAGCTTGACCACACTGGGGTTGATCCAGAAGTAGTCAGATGGGTACAAAACTGGTTACAAGGCAGAACCCAGAGGGTACAGGTTAATGGAGCACAATCGACGGAAGGCAGGGTGACCAGCAAGGCACCCCAGGGCTCAGTGCTAGGGCCTGTGTTCTTCAGTACTTTTATAGCAGACATCAGTAATGGACTGGAAGGGAAGGTGTGTCTGTTTGCAGATTACACCAATATATGTAGCATGGTGGACACCCCAGAAGGAATAAGCAAGATGGAAGCTGACCTCAAGAAACTAGAAAAATGGTCTGGAGTGTGGCAGCTGAGATTTAATGCCAAAAAGTGCAAGGTCATGCACATAGGAAAGAAAAATCCAAGAAAGGAGTATTACCTAGGAGGCAAAAGACTGGCAGCCTCAAATCAGGAACGAGATCTGGGGATCATAATCTCAGATGACTTGAAGGTTGATAAACAGTGTGAGAAGGCAACAATGAAGGCCAACAGAATGCTATCATCCAAAAAATCCAAAGCTAGGAGCTCAGATGTTCAGTTCAATGCACTCACTCAGTCATTTATATTTTCAATTGTCTTTTATTTTTATTAAAATCCCCTACGTTTCGCTCCATTCAGCTTGTTCACGGGGCATTCAAAATCTATTTTAAACACAAGAATATAATTACATTTTCATACTGTAATTTCATTTTCATCACACTTCTTTCTACTATATTTTTTATGATTTAAGGACTAATTTCACGTATTTACCATTTAAACTTCTTATATTTCTTGTTTCAACTGCACAATGGTTACTGCTATCATACAACTCTCTGTAAAATAAAGACATGAAAAAAATTTTTGTACACTTTTACACAACATTCTGCACAGTCCATAGAATCAGCTCCTACTGTTAACTTCAATCTTAAACTTGAATACCCCATAACTAACATACCTTTAGAGCCACTGCTACATTTTATCAAACTAAGTATCAAGATTTCATAGAAGAAGGGGCCAATAGCATTTCTCATTTCAAGATTCCATTCTTTAGTACTCATGCTGCAATACATAAACCGAGTCTTGGATTTAAAAATGTGTTTAGTTTTACTTTAATTTTTACAAAAAATGTAGTCAGATTCTGAAAATAGCATTCCAGTTCCTAATATTTCACCATACCTCTTAAATATATGAGCTTGTTTAATTTTAACCTTCTGTTCGAAAGCTCTGTCCGAAAACTGCTGAGCTGTATCCAATGCTTCTTATAATAATAGCTTTCCCCCATAACCAGGAATTAGACTTAAGTTACTTTAACATTTTTAAACATCAAAATACTGTTTATAAGGTAATTTGCGAATGCGGTTACCCTTCTTTAACAGGACTGTCATTTTTTTGTTTGTTCCTAAGGGATTCTTAGCTCCAACAGAATGCTGGGCTGCATTGGGAGGGGAATCACAAGCAGGAAGAGAGAGGTGGTACTACCAATGTATAGATCACTGGTCAGGTCTCACCTGGAATGTGGAACCCAATTATGGAGGCCTTACCTCAGGAAGGACATTGACCTGGTGGAAACAGTACAAAGAAAGGTGACAACAATTATTCAGGGTCTGCAGTACATGTCCTATGAGGAAAGACTTAAGGAACTGAATATGTACTCCCTGGAACAGAGATGAGAGAGAGGGGCCATGATTGAAACATTCAAGTACATAAAAGGCATTAACAAGGTACAGGCACAGGAACTTTTTCACTTCAAGAAGAGATCCAGGAACAGGGGACATGACCTCAGGCTGTAAGGAGGGAGATTCTCTACCAACACCAGGAATTTTTTCTTCACAGAAAGAGTGGTGGAAGCTTGGAACAGCCCGCTCCCAGATGTTGTGGGGGGCAACACTGTGGGGGGATTCAAGAATGCATGGGATAGACACAAGGGAGTCCTGACTACAAAGGGCAGCTAGAGTGTCAAAATAGGTCTAAAACAAATGTGTAGACTAAATGGACCTAGCAGTCTCCTTGTGCTGTCAAATTCTATGTTTCTATGTTTAATCTTTTAGAGGTGAGAGATTCCAAGATTTTTTGAGAGGGAGGGAAGGAAGGAGAAAGATAGACATGTAGTTGTCAGGGATGAATGGGTCACCCCCTTTGAGTAGGGGGATGACTTTGGCTAATTTCCAGGCTTTAGGAAGGGAGCAGGTGGAGAGAGAGAGAGAGAGAGAGAGAGAGAGAGAGAGATTGAAGATGTGGGTGACTGGAGGAACTATGGCGGGAGCAGCGATTTTCAAGAGGATGGGATTAATAATCCAGACTTTGTTTGGAGGAGTTCAGAGATTAGAGGGCACAAAGTACCTGGAAGAGATAATAGGGGGGAAGGTATGACTTGGTAGGGGAGAGGAAGGATGAGCACCTGTGCTGGGAGAGGGGTGGGGGGTGGTCGGAACTGATGTGTGACTGGTCCCTGGAGGGGAGAGGTTGTACTGGTGTTTGCATAGAGGGGAAGGTGGGGTAGGTGGTTGCCCATGGTGTAACATGCAGGTGGTAAAGAAGTGATTTATGGAAGAGGAGGCAGCTCCGGAGCTGTTGCCAATGGGTTCTGAACAGGGGGAAGGAGCTTGTTGGATCAGTGAGCTGACCAAGTATGTTGATCAGCTGTTTAGAGAAAAAAGGCTTCTGTACATTGAAAGGGTGAACATTTGAAGAGATCCACACTGTCCTGCATGATGGGGACCCTGAGAGGCACAGACAGTAAAGCAAATAAATCATTAATTGGAAGTTATTCAGCACCTTGAGCTGCAACTGCTGCAGTTGCTTGGGTGAGTGGGCAACCTAAAAGGATTTAAAACACCAGTGCGCTGCTTCTGGTGAGTTTTGTTGGATTTCTTTCAGTCACATAAAAGAAACATTATTTTTCAAGATGATTGTGTAACTCAGCATTGAGTCACTACTGAGTGTGATGTGGTGCTGTTGTAATGACTAGATAGCTCTTTGAGATGCATAGCTATTCTTGTCATAAGAATTGTATTCCCAGCCACTGTTATGATTATCACTTGCCTTTCCATCTGTCTAAGGCACCATTCCACCTGAACATCAACTTGCATGTCACTTTCAGTGTGTTTGAGGGTGGCATGGGGTGGAGCTTGACCTCTGAATTCTTGTTCTGTCCTCTTCTACTCTTGTATTCTGAGGTCAACAATATTTCTGTACATTTCAGCTTTATTCAGTCACCTACCATCCACCCAGTCCATGAGCCTGGCACTTTACTCCTTGGAGGACCAGTCCCATCCACTACTAATGCCACTGCCCATCCATATGTAGCCCCCCTACAAATGGGGTCACTAAAAAGCCTTCTTTGGGTGAGCCTAAATGCTCTCCACCAGGCTGGTGTCCTGTATTTCAGCTGATTTAAAAAATAATTGAGTGAGAGTGCCTAATGCCTCCATGTACTGTCACTTTAAGAGTTGCCAAACTGCAGTATAATTAATTTGAATTGGGGGAGGTCTGTGTGTTTCCCTGCTCATGTCCCGCCTGGACCACTGAGCAAATCACTCTGTTTCTGCAGTCGCTATATACGCAGAGGGAGCTCTTTCAGAAGATATAATTGTTTGCTTGTAACCTGTTAGAATAATAATGAAAATGCAGTTGGTTCTAACCTGCTTTCCTTTCATCAAGGACTGTGTAGTATAACTCTTTCAATTTGGTCCCAGACTGCCAAATTGGACCAATCAGTGTGAGGGTCCGTTGAAATGGAGCCTGCTCCAGGTGAATCAGAACATGGACTCTCATCTGGAGCCTGCTGTAATTGGACTGTATGCAAGTGACTGAAAAATGTAGTTTTGACCTTGGTGCCTTTTTTCACCAACAGAGGAAGTCTTATTGTGAGTGACAGTCGAACCAGCCAACAGAATGGTGAGGAACTCAAGAAATGCCCTGCTCTGTGACTGGAAAGATCAGATCAGTTGTGACAGTGAAGAGAGAAGGAGCTCTGTACTTCTGCGGTGTATAGTTTCGCTCGGGAAGCTCGTGTGAGGCCCTGAGGTTCGGCCTGCAGCTGTTGTGAGTGCCAGTTCAGACTGAATCTGATTTGTTAGGAGAAAGAAGGAAGTCTGAAGAGTGGAAACCAGGCTCACCCTGTAGAAGACTGGAGAAATTGCTAAATTGCGCTCTGTCTGTCAGGAACTGAAGCTGCTTGTGTGCTCCCCACGATCTTCGTATTAATTAAGTATCGGATCAAGAAGTAGCCTGCCTGGTATAGTAATTTCTTTTTACATATAAATGTGTCTAGGGCTTGTGGGGAATCGCAATCTTATTTTCCCCTGTACTGTGAATTGTGTGCTGAAGTGGGAAACAGAACCCAGCTTGATTCGTACTGAATCCACCTGTTTTTCAAATACAAGTGAGTCCTGCCACGAGGGTTGGGCCAGCTATCCTGCTTCTCCTGACAATCCAGAACAACCTGCATCTATCCAGTTTTCAGTATTAAGTCCATGAGTACAAATCAGATTAGCTCCCTGCAATCTGTTTATCAAACTGAAAGTGTGTCATCTAATTATTGCTGTTTCATTTCTTCACTTACTGAGCCCCAGGGCTCCGGATTACAACTTGTGTGTGCATGTGTTTTTCCATCAAAGGCCCCAACCAGCTGCACCAACCCTGGCTAGCCCCCCACCTTCCTGGGTACCCAGAGAGTGACAATTTGGACCCTATATGCATGCACAGTACTGTGATTTGAATATTTCCAAACCAAATCAACCTGATTGCCCCCCTCCTTGTTACTGCCCCCTCTAATAAATCAGATTTGTTGTTATTGAACTATATTCTGTATGTGGTATCAGTACATGTAGAAAAAGCTTTGCATTGTGTTTGTGTATGTTGATTAACCTTGTTTTACAGGGGGTCCTCAGAGATGTGCTGTAGTATCAGTCTTGAAGGTAAGTGGTACCTTATGAGCGAACAGTGTGTATATGTAGGGTACTGGGATTGTTACTCCTGTGTACTGTGTGAGCCACTAGAGGGAACCAAAGGGGGTCTTGGTGACCCAGAGGGCTGTGACCAAGCTAGTCTAACCACTACAAACCCTGACCTCTAGGTGGAGCCACCCGTCATAGAACCTAGGTCCCTCAACCTGTCCGTAGTCAAAGAGGCAGGGGTAGTAGCCCTTGGGATAGTGCCACCTGGGGCTTACAACTTGGAGGCACTGCTGGGATTAGTGTCCTCTAGTGGCCACATGAAGAAATTACCCCATTATGTTCAGTTTAGGAGGGAAAATGGAGAAGCTTACTACGCCTCAGCTAAAAATTGCCTCCCATAAGCTAATGGTGCACAGAATGATGGGGTGGAGTGAAGCTGAGGGGGTAGACCCCCACAGGGCCATTCTGTTGCTGGATGTCCCCTTAGGGACCAGTAATGCAGACATTGTATCCACTGTAGAGCATATCAAGGGCTTGGGCAAGGTAAAAGTAAGGGGATGAGATGCTGATTTATTTGAACAAACTATGCTAGTGCTGATCTCATGCAGTACCCCTGTGGACCCAGAAAAGGTACCCCCTGTTATTTTGCCTGAAGGTGCCCAGATGGGATGGAGGGTCATCCATTTACTTAGTGGCCCGGCCACCCCGGGTGGGTCTCCAAATATAGATGGGTTTGAAGAGAAACTGCTCAAATTGTTAGCATCTGAGAGACGAACTGCTCAGGAACTGGTAAAAGTGTTAGACCTCTCAGGTGACCACATGCCCCTGCATTCCCCAGGTACATCTCCAGTTCCCCCCAAGAGCTCTGCAGTGGCCCCTCCCCATCATAATTCCTCCAATCCAGCTGGACTCCTACCGACAGCTCAGACTTTTCCCTGGCACAGACCCAGTGCCCTTGGGGGAGGATGATCTAGAGATCTGGATGGACTATGCCACCCCATTAGTGCAAGAATGGCAGTGTTCAGAGGGGGAAAAGAGGAAGCGCTTGATGGAAAGTTTGAGAGGCCCTGCCCAGGAAGTCATCCATTTTCTTCATGTCACTAGCCCAGAGACTACTGCAGCAGAATACCTCTCTGCACTGGAGGGGGTGTTTGGCAGCACTGAGTCTGGGGATGATTTATTCTGGAAGTTCAAGTCCACTAAACAGTGGAAAAATGAGAAGTTGTCAGCCTTTGTTACAATGATTGAGAGGGCCCTGCAGAGCTCCCACAAGAAAGGGGGAGTGCCTGCCAAGGATCTGAATAGGATCAGGTTAGACCACATCCTGAAGTCAGCTAGATTTTCGAGTGTGATGACATTGAAGCTCAAACTGCAAGACAGTAGGCAAGCTCTCCAGAGTACTGTCAGTTGATGAAAGAAATCTGTGAGCTTGAAACTGATGAAGAGGGCTGGGAGCCATGTGCTGGGGCAGTGAACGCTTGTCAGACCCCTGAAAGGAATGATTCAGATGAGGCCCAACAGTTGAGAGAATTGATTAAAGAATTGACTGATGCAGCTAGCAAACCTGATTTATATCAGGCACCGGAGAATAAGAGTGGAGTGAGTGTGCATGTTGTTTCCTCTGAGACCTGGACTGGGGGTGGCTTCTTGGCTGAGTTCAAGGAATTGATTGCCGCTCTAAGGGAACTGTTGAGGCATGTGCCTCTCTAACTGCAGCCAGTAGGTATGGGATCCCCACACCCTGCTACTACTTCAGTTCCTTGTGCAATGTTTTCCCCAAGGATGACCTGAGAGCCTGTCATCTGTTACAACTGTGGGAAGGATGGCCATATGAAGAGGGAATGCTGGTCTGAGACGGACTTGGAGAAAGTGGTGAGCCGGCTTCAAAGGGAACTCCGAAAAGTGAGTCGATGATCGAGGAGTGCCCATGATGTCCGCAAGTGAGGATCAAGGAAATACTAGCTCAAATCCTGTTGTGGCTAGATCATCTTCCCAGGCCCTTGCTACAGCCTCTACCCACTGGTCTAGAATAGTGGGCCCTTCAATGGAGATGATGGCAAAAGTAAATAGAGTGTCTACTAGGGCTGCTGCAAGACTGAGGCAGAGAAGGCATGCTCCTGTGGTTTCTAACTCAAGGTTTCCTCCACAGCAACCCTCAATTGAGAAGGATTGTCAGTCTACTTCAGAGGAAAGTGAGTGCAACTTTGGGTATTACCCCCTCTTACGAACTGAGTCAATTGTTTCAGGGCAACCCCCTAGTCAATTATGGAGAGGAAGCTGGGCCTTCTGGACTGTCTAAGCCCACAGCTTTGTCCCTGGAGCCAATGCTTTCAGAAAGTGAAGTGCAGAGTGTCACGTCTGATGATCTTGAGTCATTCTGTATGGTGGAACTGTATGATTTGGCTGAGAGAGGGAGTGTTGATACGAGTCTTTCTGGTGACATGCTAGAACCTGAAGAATTTGTGGAATGTGATAATCATTTCCTGCCAGTGCCGGAGTGCTCTATGAATGAGTTAAGTACTATGGAACCAGAAGTTGTCTATCCAGGGGTTGACAGTACATAGTCTAGATTTTTCTACCCCAATGGAAACTCTTCTGGAAAGTCATGACAGTGCTGAAAGTGAGGCTAAAAGTTCAGAGACTGTACCTGTTCCCCCTAGAAAAACTGGGCAAGCTGTAAGGCCTGTGTTGTGCTCCAGCTATGATTCTCCTGGGAGACCTGTAGACTTGCTCTCAACGTGGTCCATAAAGGAGTGTATGTGACCCTGAGCTCATTGACCAAACTAAGTATAGGTGCTAACTCCAGGTTAGTTATTTTGCCCTCCAGGTATGGTGCCCCTGCCCCATCTAGCCCCAAGGTAGCTGATAGGGAAGGGCCCCCTCTCTTCAGGTTTCATGTGTAGAAGGTAATAACCTGAGTTAAGGTACAATGTGTGTATAATGCTGTGTAACAAGTAATGTGCTGAACAGTATCAGAAATGTGTTCATGGCAAAGGTGAGATGTTGACTGATGATTACACATATAAGCCTAATATGTTAGTGATGTAAATGTATATGGTTTTGTACTTACTTGACGTGGACACCAAGTTTTTCCAGGCCAGGAAGGGTGTAACCCCCCTACAAATGGGGGTCACTAAAAAGCCTTCTTTGGGTGAGACTAAATGCTCTCTGCCAGGCTGGTGTCCTGTATTTCAGCTGATTTAAAAAATAATTGAGTGACAGCGCCTAATGCCTCCATGTACTGTCACTTTAAGAGCTCCCAAACTGCAGTATAATTAATTTGAAATGGGGGTTTGTGTGTTTCCCTGCTCGAGTCCCTCCTGGGCCACTGAGGAAATCACTCCATTTCTGCAGTCGCTATATACGCAGAGGGAGCTCTTTCAGAATATATAATTGTTTGCTTGCAACCTGTTAGAATAATAATGAAAATGCAGTTGGTTCTAACCTGCTTTCCTTTCAGGAAGGACTGTGTAGTGTAGCTCTTTCAATTTGGTCCCGGACTGCCGAATTGGACCAATCAGTGTGGGGGTCCTTTAAAATGGAGCCTGCTCTGGGAGAATCAGAATTTGGACTCTCATCTGGAGTCTGCTGTAATGGGACTGTATGGCAATTGACTCTGGAAAATGTAGTTTTGACCTTGGCCCTTTTTTTCACCAACAAAGGGAGTCTTATTGTGAGTAACAGCCAAACCAGCCAACAGAATGGTGAGGAACTCAAAGGAAATGCCCTGCTCTGTGACTGGAATGATCAGATCAGTTGTGACAGTGAAGAGAGAAGGAGCTCTGTACTTCTGCGGTGTATAGTTTCACGCGGGAAGCACGTGTGAGGCCCTGAGGTTTGGCCTGCAGCCATTGTAAGTGCCAGTTCAGACTGAATCCAATTTGTGAGGAGAAAGAAGAAAGTCTGAAGAGTGGAAACCAGGCTCACCCTGTAGAAGATTGGAGAAATTGCTGAATCGTGCTCGGTCTGTGAGGAACTAAAGCTGCTGTGTGTGCTCCAGCGTATCTTGTAGTAATTGCGATCGGGATCGAGAAGCAGCCTGCCTGGTATAGTAATTTCCTTTCACATATAAATGTGTCTAGGGCTTGTAGGGAATCGCAATCTTATTTTCCCCCTGCACTGTGAATTGTGTGCTGAAGTGGGAAGCAGAACCCAGCTTGATTCGGACTGAATCCGCATGTTTTTCAAATGCAAGTGAGTCCTGCCACGAGGGTTGGGCCAGTTATTCTGTTTCTCCTGGCAATCCAGGACAACTTGCATCCATCCAGTTTTCAGTATTGAGTCTGTGAGTACAAATCAGGTTAGCTCCCTGCAATCTGTTTATCAAACTGCAAGTGTGTAATCTAATTATTGCTGTTTCATGTCTTCACAAACTGAGCCCCAGGGCTCCGGATTACAATTTGTGTGTGCATGTGTTTTTCCATCAAAGGGCCCCAACCAGCTGCACTGACCCTGGCTAGCCCCACACCATCTTGGGTACCCAGAGAGTGTCATTTTGGACCCTATATGCATACACAATACTGTGATTTGAATATTTCCAAACCAAATCACCTAATTGCCCCCCTCCTAGTTACTGCCCCCTCTAATAAATCAGATTTGTTGTTATTGAACTATATTCTGTCTGTGGTATCAGTACATGTAGAAAAAGCATTGCATTGTGTTTGTGTATGTTGATTAACCTTGTTTTACAGGGGGTCCTCAGAGATGTGCTGCAGTATCAATCTCAAGGGTAAGTGGTACCTTATGAGTGAACAGAGTGTATATGTTGGGTATTGGGATTGTAACTCCTGTGTACTGTGTGAGCCACTAGAGGGAACCAAAGGGGGTCTTGGTGTCCCGGAGGGCTGTGACTACACTAGTCTAACCACTACAAACCTTGACTTCTGGATGGAGTCATCCATCATAGAACCTAGACCCTTCAACCTGTCCATAGTCAAACAGGCAGGGGTAGTAGCCCTTGGGATAGCACCCCTTGGGGGTTACACATATAGTGGTATTCCACAGTGCAGGACTAACTGAATGTGACTCTGGTGTGTTTTTTTCCCAAGTTTGTTCTCATACCCACTGTCTGATAGTACCTGTTGGTGCTAACAGTTAACCACTTATGAACATCACCAGTGCCTGGACTGCACTTGCAGTGCTGTTTTGCGAATTTCTGCTTGTTTATTGTGCGTTCTCTGTATTTGTTTACCCTCCACCCTCTGTAACTGATGTGGAGCCTTTGCAAAAGAGTCTGTGACTCAAAGGATTGTAATTCCAATTGTATCCAATAAATAAATAAAAATACATAAACATAGAAAAAAAATCTGTGGAGGATCTACCTACCCCAGGACACCTGTGTAATTTTAGCATTGGAAACTAGCAGCAGTCCTGTCTGCCTGGTAGGTCTGCCATGTGTTGGTGGTGAACACCTCACAGCTTGCCCCAAGCAGCCCAACTAGCCCCCCAGTACCTGACATTTTACCCACAATTTAACCCCAGGCTCTGCTAGATTTATGTATAGCATCAGTGACAATTTAATTTTAGTAGTAAATGAAAGGGATAACCTATGAACATTGTGCAAACATGTTCTTTGTAATTTTATCCTTTACAATTGGGTAAGGACTAGGATCCTGTCCTACTAATGTCAGGCTACCCAGTCTGTATTTTAAACACAAAAATATGCACTCAAGAGTTGGGCAGTGATGCTGCTTGGCAATACATGCAAGCATTAAAACAAAACTAGCATTGCAGACAACCCCATTGCTGTGCAATGTTAGATTTTATTTGAAGTGCCATTGTGAACAAAAATAAAAACACCCCCAGTGCTTCAGAGCTCACTACTCCTTCATCAAGCAGGATGATTTTTGTAAAAATCTTGGAAATTGTATTAAGGAGACTTGATGGTCAGAAATGTTTAAGGTCAGTAGAGTCCCCTTTTTTGTAAATGGGAACAATAGCATTTGTTTCAGAATTTTAGGAATGAGTCTTTATTTTAAACATGTATTAAAATTGTTTGTGGTGACTTCCCATATTTAAAGGCTGGCCTTGTAGACATCAGTAGCTTCCACTTGCATACTGTGTGACCCTGAGCAAGTCACTTAACTTCCCTGTGCACCCAGGTCGCACCTGTAAAAAAGCTTTCAGCTTAGTGTGCTACTCCTGGTTAAACAACTAAATAAATAAAATAAAAGTAGGATACTGTTGAAGCCTAATGCTTTATTATATTTAAATTTCAGTGTAACATCTCCAACCTACTCTTAAAAGATGATTAATGGAGAATTAAACTAGGTTCTGTTTCAACCATCATATACATGCTTTTATGTCCATATTAGAATCATAGAACATGTTCATAAAGTATTTTATCATGTGTCCTCAAGAATATAAGCAGACAAAGAACATGCAACATGACTAGTGCATTGGGCCACAAGATGCCAGAATTATTTAACATCCTGGGAATTTAGTGCTAACATAATTTCTGCCTACAGTTTCTACAGGTAAAGATCTGTTTCCTCCATTAGTAAGCATGTTTAGAATTTCCTTGTTTTAGTCAATAAATTAAAAATTTCCCTGGAGAGATTTCTTTTCACCCCTTTCATTAGTTACATTAATTTCATTTTGTATGCTCAACAATTCTGACTGAATTATGAATTTACAATACATGAGTGTGTTGTTTTTTTTTTCTATGTATCAAATAGGTATCAATTTTGAAAGAATAACTTCCAGTTTAGCACAGCTAACCAGAGTCATGTTATCCCTTTAAACTTCTTTAAAAGATAAACTGTATTAGTGTCATATAACTCATTCGCTTGCCATGATGTAACAGGTACAATTACTTTGAGTTATTTTTTGCATACATTTCAATTGACAGATTGGCAGTTGCCACAAAGCTGTTATCCTGCATCTCAGTTAAGGAGGATAACACAGACATGATTTCTAAGTGTGAATGATTGCTTTCAGTGTGCACATTAACCTTCAGGAAAGACATGTATTTAAATCTGTTATTGAGCAAATATAAAAATCAATGACATTTTGTTCAGAGTGCTCTAAATAAGTAGATCTACCAAAATAATTAACAGGAAGGTACATATTAAGGACTGAATATTTTCTTCCAAGAGATTTATTCAGTTTTTCACCATTTTACTTTATGACCTTATCTTCGAAGCCTCTGGCTGTGTTAGTAAAATATGGATTAATCAGATTCAAGTTTTCTGAATTAATATGCTCTCCTTGTCAGGAGTTGATATACCTCAGGATAACTAAAGTGACTAAAATATATGGGATGAGACTGTCTGATAATATCTAAGAACCTTTTCCAATTATCATTTTTAAAATGTTTGGAAATTTGTGTCAGGATGTATATATTAACTAACAAAATCAGTTGCTTAGCAGTGGACTGTAATATCATGAATATAGTTTCATTGGAATAATTTTTTTGACTTCATAAGATTGAGCATCTTTTATAAAAATTAGCAAAGCAGGCTCTAGATCCCCCAGGCACAAAAAAAAAAAAAAACCTTAATAAGGGAGTAGTCTGTTCCCTTAAACGTAGAAACATAGAAGTTGATGGCAGATAGGGCCACAAATATGCTTTAGGGTTCATAAGAATTACTGACCACTCACCAACAGATGATTTTAACTAAGGTTTATTATATTGTGTGTACATGATGCAGAAAACAACCTAAATCCCATCAATGTTTAGGTGTGTCCAAATACCCCTTCCTCAGGGTGGAAGGCATTTTGAAATATGAAGCAAACAATATTACTTATACATTCTCGCAAAATATATATTCTGACAATAAATGCAAATCCAAATGTGCTCAAAAAAATTCTCCAAAAACTGTTGCATACTTAGCAGTAATAGTAGCAGATTTTATTTGGTTTTGGGCACCTTTCCCTGGAGGCCCAGGGCGTCCTTACAGAATAAAAACATACAGAAAGTAATTCAAAAGCATAACAATATACAAACACATATTACAATAACATAGAATACAGTGCAATACTTATCAAAATAAAATTAACTAAAACCAAGAAAATTAAGTCCCAAAGGCCTGTTGAAAAAGAAAAGTCTTAAGGTGCTTTTTAAAGGACTCTAAAGATGGGGCCTCCTGGAGGTACTCTGTTAAGGAATTCCAGAGGACCAGGGCTGCAACTTCAAAATCCCAGCCCCCTGAAGACTTCAGCCTAGCTCTCGTTACCTCCAGGAGGGCCCAATCAGCTGATCTAAGAGAGCAGACAGGATGGTAGGGATGTAGGAGCTCTTTCAGGTAGTCTGGACTCATCCCATGTAGGGCTACCATCAGCATCTAAGCCTGTTTCATCTGTCTTGGTTTACACATACAAAAAAAATTACTATACGGTACTTGTTTGTCAGATTTATTTTTTTCTCTTCAGTTTTGTTAGGACTGTATGACATTGACTGTAGAATGAAAATGAAACACATAAGCATCAAAGCATCTCTTCAACTGTTGTGAATTCAAAGTTTTTACCCAGTATCCAAAATACAAGGAGTCATATTAAGCTTCCCATTTTCTTATTTTTATCCCACCCACCTCCTAGTTATCCATTTCAAAGTGCACATCAAACTGTTCTGATTTTTAAACCAAGTGTTCCAAAACTTATCTTAGCCATTTGTTTTAGAACTTTTATCTTGACTCCTCAATATCCAGTATGAGCAAGCACTGGACCAAGCCACCTGTCTGTTTACATAGATTCCCACTGGGGTTAACGCTCATTCACAGTGACATCAGTTGTGATGTTATGTAAGTTCCAGCATAATTACAAGGGCAGACCCTCACCATGCCCCATACCAGGTAAACAACATCCAGTGCTCATTGGCTAGACACCCAGGGCAGGGAATCTTCTATTTTAAAGTTTTGAGCTTTTATTGCCTGCATCTTACTTTGGTTTTCTCTAAAGATTATTCTTTCAACACATCAGAGACCACAGCTACCCTCCATTTCTTAAAGGGAGAGATCACTCATGTAACATGAAGAGGAGATCAAAAGGGTGGGGGGAGGTCATGGACATATAATTTTTCAGTATTAGATATCCACTTTGATTATTACCCCCAAAATTTTCCCTATTAGGGCCTTTACTGTACTACTTACCATGCCACTGTTCTTCAATAGTGTGTATCCCATCATCTTGGAGATAATGATTTTTTTTATGTATTCAACCAAAACAAGTGGGAGCAAACATGGGAGGCAGGATTCCAAACAGGTGGGGAATACCTCCAGGGATTGAAGGGGGTGAAGTGAAGCGGGAGGGGTGAAGGTTTGGGATATTATAAAAGGACACTAAAAAGGATATAGTACTGCACAAAAAGGCGTACTGTACTATTTACTACTGTTAGCTTTCTAAAGTATACTGATAGGCTGAGTGAGGCCATGATGCATCTCTCAGGTGGTAAGAAGAGGTAGAAATTGAGACACCTGAAAGAGAACTGAGAAATCTAGTTAGATTATAAGTAACCAGTCAGTCTCTTCATTTAGCCAATACCTTTTGTCAGTAGAGTTAAATAAGTTTATATAAAAAGCTTCTCTTGTCAGTAATATGTGTTCAACCCCACCCCTCCTCAGTAATGTCACCTTTTCTATACCAAAAAACAAAAGGTAGGGATGGTGTGTCCAGCTGCTTTAAAATGTTGTGCTACTCAGAAGATGAGATTCTAATTTTATGTATCACTTTTGTGCTCTACAACCCTCTTATTTAGTTCTGTTCCTGTTTTTCCAATATAAATAAGATTGCAGGGGCATTTAATGCACTACATTACTCCTAGAATTAGTTTTTTGTTATAGAAAAGTTGACATTACCAAGGAGGGGTAGTGTCCTAGAACACAAGCAATACAGTGGAGGCATTAATAAGGAGAATTTGGGGCTAATGCTCAAAGTCGATATGTAATAATGAAAAAGAACATAGCCATGACCTTTCCATCCTGTTTGACCTCCTCCTGGTGTTACATGAATGCTCTGTCCCTTTAAGAAATGGATGTTGGCTGCGCTGTTTGATGTGTTGAAAGAATAACTTCTAGAGAAAATGGAAGAAATTTGCAAGCAATAAAAGCTCAACCATTTAAAATAGAAGATTCCCACTCTGGGTGACTAGCCATTGAGTGCTAGATGTTGTTTTCCTGGTCAGGGCTTGGTGAGGGTCTGCTTTCATCATTATGCTGGGATGTATGTGACATCATGGCTGATGTCACCGCATCTAAGCATGACCCACAATAGGAATCTACAGAATGCAAACAGACAGGTGACTTGGTCCATTGCTCACTCACACTGAAAATTGAGAAGCCAAGATAAAAGTTATAAAGCAAACAGGTAAGAAGAGTTTTAGAATACTTAGTTTAAAAATCAGAATGGTTTGAAGTGCACTCTGAAATGGATGACTAGGAGATGGGTGGGATAAAAATAAGACAACGGGAGGCTTAATATTACTCCTTATATTTTGGATACTGGTTAAAAACTTTGAATTCACAAAACGTGAAGGGATGCTTTGGTACTTATGTGTTTAATTTTCATTCTACTGTCAATACCATACAGTACTAACAAAATTGAAGAGAAAAAAATGAATCTGACAAATAAATACCTTACAGTAATTATTTTTGTGAGTGTAAACCAAGACAGATGAAGCAGGTTTACATATTGATGGTAATTTTTATGTATTTTTGGACATGATAGCAGATATGTCTAATCAGGAGCAGGAATGACATTAAGTCATTACATTGCCTATACTTAATCACTGAACAATGAAGGCTGACATGGAAAACAACATGAATTGGGTAATTTTAATAAAAGTTTATCCATACACAGGTGTACGTAAGCTAAATAACCACTAGGTATGCATCTGTTCTGGGAGGTTTTTTTAACACATTTGGGTGTGTATATGTTATGGTAATATATATTATGTGAGAATTTACTCATAATATTGTTTGCTTCATATTTATAAATGCCTTACATCATGAGGAAGGAGTATTTGGACACCCCAAAACACTGGTGGGCTTTAAGGTGTTTCATAAGATTTAATAATCCACCTGCTTACTGGCAAAAAAATGAGCTTAAGAAAATCCATTAATGATAGCAGTATTTATTGCTCAAGTTTCCTGAAAGCAAGTTATTTGAAATTATAACCGTCTTTACCTAAATATTTTTTCCAAATACCAATGATATTCTGAGACAGAAATTTTACATGTTTGTAAATGCTATCATCCACAGTATTACTATAAGATTGTGTAAATACAGATTAGAATTATTATATTAATCCACCTCAGGTAGGCATTGTAATTCTGCCCTATATGCAAATTACTCCACTGCCTTGGATTTGATCATTGTGCTTGGCTACTGTTTTACTTTAGAAACCAGGGGCTATACCAAAGGTCAAACATTGGTATGATTTTTCTGCGAAGCAATGTTCAATTGGTCATAGTCTATTTGATTTAGCTTAGTTTACAACATGAATTTCTAGATGATACAATTTACATTCATCAAATAGTTTCTGCCGAGCATTTGTCTCTCACTCATATGTCTATCTGCCCATTTGGAGTTTTCTTATTATTCTTAAAACCTTTTTAGTGTGTCTTTATAGCCCAACTTAATGGATAATGTGTTAAAGAACAAAAAGCATACTGCTAAGAAGAAGTTCTGATTATTCTAATTTTGAATGGATTCCATTGCAAAAATGGATACTAGTAGTACTGGTCCAGCTGCATGTGGATCAATAAATTGCCAGTTATACAATTCCAATTAACATTTTTAATACTATTACATATCCATTGTTTTCCTATTTTATCTGCAGAATTATGCTAGCAAAGAGTAGTTAGGAGGAGTAGCTCTCTATGTAAAGGAAGAGATAAATGCAACTGAACAAAAGAGTAAACAGGGTGGAGAGGAGGCACTGTGGGTCACCTTGGAGACTGGAAAGGGCACCACAATCCGCACCGGGGTTGTGTACAGACTCCCATGTCAGGGGGAAGGAATGGACAAGGATATGATAGAAGACATTCTTAGAATGGCAGAGAAAGGGGAGATACTGTTGATGGGAGACCTGAATATGCCAGATGTTAACTGGAGCACATTTGCTGCAGCCACATCCAAGAGCAGGGCCATTCTTGATGCCCTACAGGTGGCAGGCATTAGACAGCTAGTTTCGGAACCCACTCGGAAGGGAGCAATCTTAGACCTCATACTCTCAAACGGGGGCAGTGAGAGGATCTCAGATCTAGAAGTGGGTTGCCATCTGGGGACAAGTGACCATCAAACAGTGTGGTTCACATTAAACTCAGCTACAGAGTCAAGCCATACAAAAGTGAGGGTACTGGACTTTAGGAGGGCTGACTTTGGCAAGATGGGAGAGTGCCTCAGAAAAGCACTAGCAAACAGGCTAGAAGGAGGTGTGGAGCAACAATGGGGAATTATCAAAACTGCCATCACAGAGGCAACAAGCCTTGTGTGAAGCAAATAAACAAATCAAAATGAAAGAAAAGCCACTATGGTTGTCAAAAGAGGTGGCTATGAAAGTCAGGAAGAAAAGATAGCATTCCGGAAGTATAAGGAAACACAGAAGGAGCAGGACAGAGAGCTGTACCAGTTAAGGCAGAAGGAAGCAGGGAGGGAAGTCAGAATAGCAAAGGCCCAAACTGAGGAAAAGATAGCCAACTCAGTTAAGAAGGGGATAAAACCTTTTATAGGTACATCAGTGAGCATAGAAAGACAAAGGGAGGGATAGTGAGGCTGAATAGAATGAACGGTGGGTGGGCAGAGGGGGACAGTGAAAAGTAGGAATACTGAACAAATATTTCTGCTCAGTATTCACAAAAGAGGAGGGGAAGTGCCTAATCCAATTAACAGAAGCACCTTGATAGGGGGTTGATCCCAGTCCTTTCACAGAAGAAAGGGTTCTGCCAGAACTCCTAAAACTGAAGGTGGACAAAGCAATGGGTCCTGATGGAATTCACCCCAGAATTCTAAAAGAATTAAGGGAGGAACTAGTGAAACCACTGGCTACTCTTTTTAATAAATCATGGGAGGATGGTGTGGTACCGAGGACTGGAGGAAGGCGGATTTGATTCCCCTTCACAAAAGTGGGACCAAGACAGAGGCAGGAAACTACAGACCTGTCAGTCTGACCTCTGTGGTAGGGAAAGTGATGGAGTCACTTCTGAAGGAAAGAATAGTTGAATACCTAGAGGCCAGAGGAGCACAGGACCCAAGGCAGCATGGGTTCACAGCGGAAGGTCATGTCAGAAGAATCTAATAGATTTCTTTGACTGGGTGACCAAAGTAGTAGACCAGGGAGGGGCTGTGGACATGGCCTACCTAGACTTTAGCAAGGCATTTGACAGTCCACACAAAAGATTAATAGTCAATTAACCAACCTGGGAGTGGGACCCAGGGTGGTAGCCTGTGTAAAACATTGGCTGGACAACAGGACACAGAAGGTAATTGTAAATGGAGTCCACTCGGAAGAAAAAGGGGTTACTAGTGGGTACCGCAGGGTTCAGTATTGGGTCCAACTTTTAATGTCTTCATCAGTGACATTGCAGAGGGGCTGAAGGAAAAGTATGCCTTTTGCAGATGACACAAAGATCTGCAACAGGGTTGATACACAAGGAGGCGTGGAAAGGATGAAAAGGACTTGGTAAGGTTGGAGGAATGGTCAGAAGTATGGCAGCTAGGATTCAATGCAAAGAAGTGCAATAATGCACCTGGGAAACAAGAACCCAGGGAAGGATACACAATGGGTGGGAAGGTAGTAACAACAACAAAAAGGAAAGGGACCTGGGGTAATCATATCAGATGATCTTAAGGTTGGCAAGCAATGTGAGAAGGCAGTAGAGGCTGGGGGTATACTGGGATGTATAGGAGAGGCATCATCAGCAGAAAACAGGAAGTTGTTATCCTCTGTACAGACAGTTGGTGAGACCCCATCTGGAGTACTGTGTCCAGTTCTGGAGACCCCATCTCTGCAAGGACATAGACAGGATAGAGGCAGTCCAGAGGAGGGCAACTAAAATGGTGCAGGGTCTGCAAGAGAAGCCGTATGAGGAGAGACTAAAGGAGCTTAATATGTATACCCTTGAGGAAAGAAGGGAGAGGGGGACATGATAGAAACTTTTAAGTACCTCAGTGGAATCAACAAAGTCCAAAAAGGGTAGCATCTTTCAGAAAAAGAGACTTGCAAGAACAAGGGGACACAATTTAAAGATAGAAGGAGGGCAGTTCAGGTGCAATGTGAGGAAGTATTATTTCACAGAGAGGGTAGTGTATGCATGGAACAGCCTTCCTGAGGAGGTTGTGGGGTCTAAAACTGTGGGAGAATTCAAGAATGCATGGGACAGACATAAGGCAATTCTTGTGGGGGGTAGGAAGAAATAGGCTGTTGGTTAACTAGGATCTACAGCCTATCCTGTAGGTAGGGAAATGGGCAGACTAGATGGGCCTAGCGGTCCTTATCTGCCGTCAAAGTCTATGTTTCTATGTTTCTATGTTTATTGAGTTCCAAGTCACTGGAAGGTCATTTTTTCTCAATCTTGGGAAACTAACCCAAACATTTTTATTTAGTTCCTTGTCAGCCAATAAAACATAAAGAGATTTTTCCAAATTTGAATAATCTCTACATGCATAAAGAACTTCACTTTTAGAATAATGGATTCCCAACTCTGAATCATGTATTCCCAACTGTGAAAAATGAGCTACTGCATCAATTACAAAAAATAAGTATCATTTTCATATGATTTTTTTAAATAACCCTACAATATATAACATCACCTCTATACCTGTCAGGTTTAACAAATTGACATCAACAGTTGTAGGAGTGATTAGTGAAGTAACCATCTGCACAGCATTATGATCACCTGCCACAACAGGGTGTGTGACTTCTGAAATTTCAGGATTAATAAGTGTTAGCACAGAGAAATTAACAGGTATGACAAGCTCTAAAGGGGTCACATTTTCTTTTTCATTATGTGCTCTCTTCTTTTTTTATATTTCTTTTTGTTTCTGTTTTTATTTTTATTTTTAATTCTTTGCTAAGTAATAGCCTTGAAATATCACCTGAGAAAAATGAGTGCTTGTCAGGTTTACTACCTTACATCTTATTTAAAGCTGAGACTACCATAGCTATTTTTTATTACAGCAAATTAATTCTCTTAATGGAATCTGTTTCATCGTTTTGAGTCTTTAAGCATTCCATCAGTAAAACATGTACCATATGCGAAAGCAAGAAATATTTGATTAAGCCATTTGTCAATCTCATTAGATCTCTAGAATAAGTGTCATTGTCAATAGTATGGTTATTTAAATCATCATTCATATTTTCTAAGTGATGTTCTTCAATAGGTTCACAATTTAATTTAGGATTCCAATAACTGCATTCCTTGTACAGTATTCCTATATTAACACTGAGTCCCTACTGTAGGTTATACTCAAAGGACTAAATATATCTAATTTGCTTCTTCCATTCTCATCAGCAGAATGGGGAGAATATAAATCAATCAAATTCACCTCCACCTTCAAAGGATTATGAGTCCATTGCCGAGGAAGCTTAAAGAGATGGTGACACATTCAGGAGAACTCCAATAAAACCTAATATTTAGACACAGCCCAGCTTATTTCTCCCATTAGTGCTGTATTCCTCCTTTCCATTATTATGTTTGCTTACATGCATGTGCAAGAAACATAGTACCACCATATGAGTTTTGGAAGGTGTGCTTCCCCCACTTTCAATGCCCTGCTCCCTTTTGCAGGTGAGGCTGCACCATGCCAATGAATATCCAAGCTGTCTATGACAGCCATTCAGATGCAGTGGCATACAGTTCTGAGGAAAACACCGGCACAATCAGTGGTGGTAATGTGTAGTCAATTTGCATACTGCCTTCGGCAGTATACAGATTGCCTACACATACATCAGCACTGCATCTGAACTGTCATAGACAGTTCATCATCCTCCCCCATGAACATCTACATAGCATGCTGGGAGCCCACCCCAGCATGCTCATGTGCTCCCCTCCACCCCTGCAGACTGTATGACTGACAGGGGAGCCCAATCCCCCTGTCAGCTCCACTGCCCCCCAAAGAGACTTCTAGGTGCCATGCTGGGAGCCCACTCCAGTGTGACAAAAGTCCTTATGGCTAACGAGGGGGCCTAATCCCCCATCGGCTCCACTGTACTTCCCCACCAAAAAAAATCACACAGACTTCTAGGTGCCACGCTGGGAGCCCATCCCAGCATGGCAACAGTTGGTATGGCCAACAGGTGTGCCCAATCCCCTGTCAGCTCCACTGCCCCCCCAAAAAATATCCTTCCAGCTGCCATGCTGGGAGCCCAACCCAGCATGGCAAACATTCTGCATTGTCTTCCTGAATAAAAAAAAAAACTGACAAAAAAAAAAGGTTCCTCTTTGTCTATCTTGCCCACCTCCCCAACCCACACCCACCCTCTGTGCACCCACCTCCCCACACCCACCTACCCCATACTTACCTCTGGAGCCCAGTGCAATGATCTTCTGTGGACTGGGAACACGTCTGCACTCTTCAAAGCCGATCGTGAACTGAAGAAATGCTGGTAAGCTGTATAATGGCATAAATGTTTTTTCAGCTTTGTGCATATCTTGGTTATTTGGGGAATCTCCAAATTTTAACATAGTTCTTAGTCCCACCATGAACTTAGTCACTGTCATTTTGTTATTCTGTCCTGAAAGGTGATTTTGTGGTTACTGCATGGAACCACCTTTTGTGACTGAGTAACATAATGACAGTGTCACAATTCATGAGATATGCCCCCCAAAACCATATGTTGAAAATTTGGTGAAAAAATTCCCAGAAATGACTGTTTTATGAGCGTGCATTGTGCAGTTCCTATGTATGCTCATAACTTTGTGAATTTTTTTATATTTTCACTCCAGATTTTCAACATTGCCATTTTACCACACCTCCTTATGAACACTACAGCTATCATTTTTCACATCTCACCCAAAATGTGTTTTCATACATGTAGCCCACAATGGCACAGTTGTGTGAAATCAATGTTTAGGACAGAGTAAGAAAATCACTGAGACACTGCGCATGAGCAGAGGTCTTAAAATGGCTATGTTGAAGATTTGGTGACAAAAGTCCATAAAATGACTGTGTTACGAGCGTGCTTTGTACAGTTTCCATGCATCCTCATAAGTTTATGAAATTTGTAATATTTGCAGTCCAGATTTTGAACACTGGTATTTTTCCACACCTCCTTATGAACAGTACAGATGTCATTTTTTACACCCTGGCTGAAATGTGTTTTTGCACTTCCGGTGCAGAAATGCGTGGTCGCTGTGGCAAATCAGTGTTCGAGACAGATTAAGAATATTATAGTGACACTGTTCAGGAGCGGAGGTCCCAAAATGCCTGTGTTGACAATTTGCTGTAAAAAAATCCACAGGCTAATTACATTATGGGTGTGCATTGTGCAGTTTCTACACACCCTAGTGACTTCACCAGCTTTTTTATACTTCCACTCCAGATTTTCAACATTGTTATTTTTTACACCTCCCCATGAACAGTACAGCTGTCAGTTGTCACATCCTGTTTGAAATGTGTTTTCACACCTGTGGTTCCAAATGGCGTAGTCGCTGTGCAAAATCAGCTTTCAATTAACAAACTGATATTGCCACTGTTCATGAGGTGGGAGTCACAAAAAACTCATGTTGAAAATTTGGAGTGAAAATACCAATGAACGCCTGGTGCATTAGGGTTTCCAACCATAATGCCCCACCCTGTAGAGACTGACAGGCATCAGGGGTGTGACATGGGATTGTCACCTCTAATGCTCATGCCATTCCATCCCCACCCACACCCTGCAGCCAGTGACAGGCATTGAGGTGTACCTTGAACCCTTCAGCCCCAAAGTTCACCCCATTCTCCTATACTGCACCCAACTCACAGTATTTCCTTATGGAATGGGGTGAGCATAAGGCCCAAAGACCCCAAGGCACACCGTGACACTTGTTAGTGTCTGCAGGGTAGGGTGTGGTGAAATGGCATGGCTGTTATGTCTGATGACCCAAAGGCACACCCCTATGCCTGTCAGTCTCTGCCGAGTGGTGGTGGGGTTGGCTTCAGTTAAATACTTCACTGCCATTCCTATTATGCATCTCTCTAACTCCTACACTACCAATGCCAATGCCAGCAAGCAAACATTCGGCATTGACAAATGCTTGTTTATTACTGAGGTCATCTGTATGAAAACAAGAGCTTTGCTGGTGAAGAGTTTGTCTATTCCTGCTGCTTTCTGTCTACCTGAAGTCACAGAGCACTGCTTATGACATTACAGTTACTCCCATGGCAACAGTGGGGTCAGGACATCCCCCAAGCCCACCACAAAATGGTTCCAGTTCTGCTGGCATGTCCAGATGGTTGGGTGTAGAGCCTGTCGTCACTCCACATCATCCTGCCACCAGTGTTTTTCCTGCAGTTTTTACCCTGGAGACATGATGTGCAATGATGTCATGCTGCATGCCATGCACTCCTGTGCGATGTGCAGTGATGTCTTGCACATCCTCCGATCATTTTGGCACTGAGCTCCCTTTCCCCCAGCTTTCACCAGGGGCCAGACAAGCTGTGGGCTCTGCCCACCTTCCCCACTGTGGAGGAGAGAAGTCATGTGGCTGCTCGGTCCTCCTTCCCCTGGCTAAATTGGTGGATTAATTCATGGAGTGAAGTTTCCCAACTTTGCTACCCTTATCTCTAGTCTTGGTCTTATTGTACCATTAGGTCTCGTTACTGTTTTATTTTTGGCAAGTTTAACTGTTTCTTCCTGACATAGCGCATGTCTGCTACAAGTGAACATTGTGAATCTCTTCAAATAAATTAAATATATAAATGATTTGTGATTTATGAATTATTTTTTTGTCACTCTTTCTCCTTGCCATCCCATCTTCCAAAGAGCACCCCAGCTCCATCACTTCGACATCTGCCAGAACTTACCTGCCACTATCTTCCCCTATGGCTTGTGCCCTCCCCAGTGGGGTCAGGACATCCCCCAAGCCCACCACAAAATGGTTCCAGTTCTGCTGGCATGTCCAGATGGTTGGGTGTGGAGTCTGTTGTCACTCCACATCATCCTGCCGCCAGTGTTTTTCCTGCAGTTTTTACCCTGGAGACATGATGTGCAATGATGTCATGGTGCATGCCATGCATTCCTGTGCGATGGCAATGATGTCTTGCACATCCTCCAATCATTTTGGCACTGAGCTCCCTTTCCCCCAGCTTCCACCAGGGGCCAGACAAGCTGTGGGCTCTGCCCATCTTCCCCATTCTGGAGGAGAGAAGTCCTGTGGATGCTCGATCCTCCTTCCCCTGGCCAACCCTCTGACAGCCTGGATTCACTCCCAAACCTGGGCCATTGATGTCCTAAGTGGTAGCTCTACCACTGTGCTGGTGGGTCAACATGATTTGTGAATTATAATGTATGACATGCTAAAACTATGATCCTCAAACCATGCCCAAGTAATACGCAATCTCAATTCCTATTCAGTCACAATTCTTATTGTAATGCCTTGCTACAAAGACCAATATACACCCAATAAAACCAGCAGTTTATTACAAAATATTCATTAAAATTCAACTTTCTATAATGGAAATAAATATACCAAGTAAAGAATCTCTAAAAGCACAACATAGTGACAGTCTCATAGATTTTCTTATCAGTCTTGCCAATTGCTTTACTAAACTTGGCAGCTGAAGATTTGTTTGAAGTGGTTTGGATGTCTCTAATGCAGTATACAGTGGCAGATGCTCTTCTCGCTTTAAGCTATGTTTATAAACAGCATAAAAAAAGAGCTCGTAAAACTTTTACACAAAACAAAAAATTAAAGTTGAGCCCTAATTAGACTGTAATCACAAAATAACTGGTTATCTCATTGGACTTTATGGACGTTACCACAGGCACAGGTGCAGGTACAGTACAATACCAGAAACCAGCAAGGCCAGCCATAAAATAAATCAACTGTTACAGTAAGTTACTAGTTACCAGACAATTTCAGTGTATAGAGGCCAAAACATTGCTGTCACACATCAGGATTACTGAGTAAATATTGATTAATACTTACAATATTCTTTATTCCTTTAAGAGGCTATAAAACTCCAACTTAAAACTGAACAGCAATATAATCAATAGTGTTGTGTGGAATGTGGAATACTGCCAGCAAAATTAGAGCAGAATGACCATTTTGCTGGTGGACTGTCCACCATAATTTTGCTAGTTCTTCTGCAGAATCCCACCTTCTGTGATCCACAGAATAATATTCTGCGGAACAGCATTTTTCCATGGAAAATCATTCTGCAACCAGTTCTGTGGAAAATATTGAGATCAGCAGAACAAAATTCTGTGGAAATGTTGTGGAAAAAACATTCCACATTTTTCTGCCTTGGAATTCTGCCATTCTGAAATTTGGCAGAATTTCAGTGGAATTTTGAAAATTCCATGAAATGTAATTCTGCTGGAATTTGAAAATTCTGCATAGCACTAATAATCAAAGTATGAATGATGCAGGATACTGCAACCACTCTATTTTTATTTCATAATTTATTTGAACTTGGATCTTTTTTACAAAATTCTAAATCACAATGCATCTCACTCTCACCCACTCACTCTTCTAATGAGGCAGTAGCAAAGTTAGTCTCAAATCCTATAAAAATAGTTGTAAAGGTAGCGCTTAATATCTTGTAAAAACTCAGTTAACATAACAAGTAAATATTAACCACAGACAGAACCTTAGATGTTAAAAAATGAAATAGTTTTATAAACTTACTTAAGAGAATATCATTATCAATATGAATAAAATTCTCTTAGCTGCTTGTATACCCACTGAGTAAATATAGTTACTAAATACAGTACCTCACTCTGTTAATGCTTATATAACATATATATGATTCTCTTAAAGCTTATTATGGTGAAGCGGTAGCACCACTATATTTAGGGTTGAGCAGGGGTTTCTATGTTAAACCTGAAAGTTTATTTTAATAGTTTTGCTAACATTCAACAGAGTTAACAGCCAAGAAGCCCCCTCTGGAGCTCTCTCTCTCTGTGGTGGGGCTCTTCCCGACCACCGCAACTCGCCTCTCAAGCCTGCCACCAGATTCCTCACAGCAAGCCAAGAAGCCCACTCCGGAGCTCTCTCTCTCTCTCTGCAGTGGGACTCTTCCCGACCACCACAACCTGCCTCTCAAGCCTGCTGCTGGATTTCTCACAGCAAGGTATGGTCCTCTGAGCACCAAAGATTTCAATTCTTGGAGCCTGCCTGCTATCACACACTGATTGGATACCAGCACTTCAATGGGATTGCTCTGATTGGCTCCACTGGTACACCGATCTCCGCGGCAAGCTTAACTGCATTCCTTGGACTCAGTATCAGGCATCACCCCCAGCCAAGAAGCCCACTCTGGAGCTCTCCCTCCATGGTGGGGCTCTCCCTGACCACCATGACCCACCTCTCAAGCCTGTTGCCAAATTCCTCACAGCAAGCCAAGAAGCCCACTCCAGAACTCTCTCTCTGCAGTGGGACTCTCCCTGACCACCATGACCTACCTCTCAAGCCTGCCACCAGATTCCTCACATCAAGCCAAGAAGCCCACTCCGGAGCTCTGTCTCTCCATGGTGGGGCTCTCTCCAACCACTGCAACCCGCCTCTCAAGCCTGCTGCTGGATTCCTCACAGCAAGCCAAAAAGTGCACTCCAGAGCTGTCTCTCCATGATGGGGCTCTCCTCGACCACTGCAATCTGCCTCTCAAGCCTGTCACTGGATTCCTCACAGCAAGCCAAGAAGCCCACTCCGGAGCTCTCTCTCTCCATGGTGGGGCTGTCCCTGACCACCGTGACCAGCCTCTCAAGCCTGCCGCCAGATTCCTCACAGCAAGGTATGGTCCTCTGAGCACTGGAGATTTCAATTCCCGGCACCTACATGCTACCACACACTGATTGGACACCTGCACCTCAAGGGGATTGCCTGATTGGCTCCACTGGTACACCGATCTCCTTGGCAAGCATAACCCCATTCCTTGGACTTGGTACCAGGCTTCACCCCCAGGTCTTTCTCTCTACTGCCCTCCTAGCTAATTTTAACCTCTCCTAGCTAAAACTTAAACCTGTTTTTTGTCATGCCCACCCACCCCGACCCTGGCCTCTATTAAATACAAGTTGGACACGCCCACATCTGTGCCTCCTCCCTGCTCTCAGTTCATAAACTGCCCACCCGCCCCTTAAAGCTACCTACGCTTAATATTATCTCTTTCTCTCATCTCTGGGGCCAGGCAAACTTTGGACAAAATATCATGGGCTGTTCACGCTTGCTGCTCCTCATCTCACTCATTGGATCAGCAGGCCTTGTATACCTATCCAAGCCTCAGCCATCCCCCCTCAGTGGCAATACTGGACAACTGCTGGTCAAATGCACCCATGAACTCAAACTGTCTTGGAAGTGATAGGTATTTCACCCACTATTCCCACTCAAACACGGCTTTCACCCAGACTACCACTGATCATGGAGTCTTGGCAATTAGTCTCACCCTAAGCTTAACACTGGAGCCTATGCACTTCTCACACCTGAAGCTGCAGCGGCAGAAGCTATGATGCAAATTAAGTATCATCCTATCTGCCAGAAAAATAATCTTTATGCTACTGCTTCTTTCTGGCAATATACACATAAAACTAGGACTGCCATCCCAGCAATGTATGGGTGCCTATAAAGTAAATGGACTAAAATTAGCATCACCAAATATCTGCAGCCTAACTGCTAAACTGGACCTACTCCAGCCATGGGTGGCTCAACATGTGTCTGACATACTCTGCCTAATGGAGACCTGGCTGACCAGCAGGATAAAAGATGGTGAAGTCGCTCTCAAAGGCTTCCAAGCATTCAGGCTTGATAGAAAGGGCAAGCAAGGCAGAGGCTGCCTAATATATGCCAAGGACTCACTGCACTGCTCCATCCTCCCCATCACCAGAACGTCAGAGGATCATAAGCTTCTAGCTCTAAAAGTGCAAATCAGCCATAATGGCAAGACTCTTACCCTTGTCACAACCTACCTGCCCCCCAAAAAGCCTAGGAAGGTCTTGCTGCTCTGATGGAAGCAATCAGCACACTCTTCAAGGGCCCAGTGCTCGTCATCACTGGAGACTTCAATATAAATTGGGTTTGCAAAGAAGCAGCCCTGTTCAGAGATTTGATAGCTACCAGTAACCTCTCACAACTAGTAAGGGACCCCATTAGGAAGAACTATAGGACCGGAAACAACAACCTCTTAGACTGGGTATTAGCTAGCTCACCGGTATAGATCTCAGAGCTCAGTGTTCTCCCTGACACCCTAAGTGACCATTCTCCTCTCTCTTTCATATGGGCCATTAAACTCACCAAATGGCCACTTGTCCTAACTGAAAGCAGAGTACTAAGGAAGGGCAAGCTAGAAACCCTCAAATCAGCACTCTCCCTTAATGACTGGTCTCCAGTCAGCCTGGCACCTTCCCTAGACCAGGCCCTCAACTACTTCATTGGTTGCTTCAGTTGCATTTGTGATGCATATGCCCCTCACACTAAAATGAAAATTAGGGGGCAAGAAAATGGCTGGATCAATGGGGAACTCCTCTCCCTTCTGAAGGACAGGTACTGCCTCTGGGAGAAGGCCAGGAATTCAGGTAGTAAACATGACTACCATAGCTAGAGAATGACAAGAAACCATTGTACCAAACTAATCCAGCTGGCAAAAGCAAATTTCCAAAAGACCCAGCTTAGCAATGCCTGGGGTGACAGGAAACAATTCTGGGCCAACATAAAAAACATTCTCGGCAAGGAAGACAAGCAACACCCTAAGTTGCCCATTATTAATAACTCCCCTTCCACTGATCCGCTAGAAATTGCTGATGCTTTTAATACAGCCTTTACTGACCTGTCCTCAGTGCTGCCCCAGACTATCTTCAGAATGTAGAGAACCTTGCTAGTGCCCACTTGCCCAAAACTCACCACCCCCCTTCTACTTTAAGAGGGTGACAGTAAAGGATGTCCTAACCTCAGTTAGGAAAATCCTAGGAAAGACTAGACTTGGCAGTGATGGGGTAGACAGGAAAATATTATCTCTCACATCTCTCACCCTGGATGCCCTCATCCTGCCCATTACAATGTAATTTAACAAGTCCTTGGCCCTGGCCCAATTCCCTGAGGTCTGGAAACAAGCCTTTGTAACCCCAGTGCACAAAAACGGAGATAAGGCACTGGTAACAAACTACAGGCCTATCTCAATCCTCTCGCCTCTGTCCAAAGCTCTAGAAAAGATTGTTGCAGAACAACTCAATGAATATCTCAATAAATACAATCTTATATGCCCAAACCAGCACAGTTTCAGGCAAAACCACAGTACCACCACAGCACTGCTGGACTTTACTCAATTTACACACAAGGCACTGAGCGAAGACAAATTGGTGGGATCAGTCTTCAAAGACCTCACCAAACCTTCAATACAATTAACCACCATCTCCTGGTATCTCAATTACATAGCCTGTGGGTGGCACCCAACACCCTACACTGGTTCCAAAGCTACCTATCACAGAAGAGCCAAAGTGTCAAAATGGGGCAGACATTATCCTGCACCAGAGAGTTATCCTTAGGAGTCCCTCAAGGATCAATTCTGGGACCCCTGCTTTTCAGCCTATTCCTAAATGACCTCCCCTCAGCCTGTGATACTAAGCTCATTCTGTATGCAGATGACGCCGTGCTCCTGAGCAGCAACACCTTGCTGGGAGACCTCCAATGAACTCCTTCATTAAACTCGAGGCATGGTTCAATAAGCACAAACTGCTTCTAAATTACAAGAAGACCAAGGCCATGGTTATATCGAGCCACCACCACAAACTAAGGCTCCACCCCCTCACAATCTCCAACACACACAGTGAGCCACTTGAACAAGTTCATACGTTCAAGTACCAGGGTATCACCATTGATGACTCCCTTATGTTCTCGCACCATGTCGACTCTTGTCAGGGCAGTAAACACCAAGATAGGGATTATCTACAGGCATAGGAAATCCCTCACCCCAGAGGCACTCCACATATCAGTCTCTAGCTCCATCCTATCTGCCACTGACTACAGGCTGGTTGTGTACAGGGCTGCCTCTGACACAGTGCTCAAGAAGATCCAAACTGAGCTCAATAAGGCTTGCTGCCTCTCACTGGATGCTGATTGCTGCACTCATACCTATTCACTGTATGAACGCACAAATTGGCTCAATTTAAGGAATAGGATTAAGTTCCAATCCTGCCTTCATGGGAAGAAGGCTGTACTATGAAAAACTCCCCCAGTATAGGGAATCTGTTTGGGGCCCCCATCATCGCATATCATCAGGGGACAGACGTGAGGGGTAATATCTGTCCCCTTCCACCACACTTCACTCAGTCAATGAGCCTTTTCCTATCAGGCACCCCTATGGATGAATGAACTACCAGGCATCTCATGGCTTTTAACAGTCTGACTCAGTTCAAAACTGGTCTCAAACAGCACCTAAAACAACTTCAAAATGTAACTGTCCCTAAAGCCACTGCCCCTCTGCCCACTGGCATGCCCTAATGTTAGCATCCAACAGGCAACGTTGAACATCCTCTGCCCCCACCTCCCCCAACACCAAGAATGGACCTGCACTCCTGGTTAACCCTCCCTGTTCATGCCTGGACATGCATTCACTGCTCATTCTCCTGTTTTCACACAACAGAACTGCCCTGCTCATCCTCAGCACACTCTAACCCACCACGTAATCCATCCCTCACTCAACAATACCCTTTGAGGCTGCCTCTCTCTCTCTCTCTCTCTCTCTCCCTCCCCTCCCCTCTTTCCCTCTCTCCCTTCCCTCTCTCCCTCTCACTGTTCACAGTAGCAGTTCACTGCAATTTTTAAGGCACTGCTTGTACTTGTCTTGTGTTATTTATCTAGGGTAATCACCGAGGGCTATAACTAAGCCATTGTACTGTTCTCAAATTGTAATTGCTCCTTCACTATGTGATTCTCATGCATCGACTGTTTTTTTTCCCATGTAACTGTAACAATTACTGCATTGTACATTGAACTAGTTTGCTTACTCTGATGTGGAACCTTTGTAAAAGAGCTTGTGCTCAAAGGTCTCATCCTAACAAATGCATAAATAAATAAATAAGATTTCCACAAAATTTTGCATGCAGAGTCTCTAGGTCCAGATCTCTTGATGCGCCAAGCTTCATTCTGGCCTGATGTGCAGATTCTGAGATATGGGTAGCAAACAAAGTGAAACATTCAGGGCCTTTTGCTGTTTTTTTTGTCATTGCCTAGTGCCAGACAGCTTGGAATTCTACTGTGAAAAATTATTAGGGTAGAAAGAACTTGACCCACAGTGGTGCCTTTTGCTAGTTTGGTGCAAAATTATTAATCCATTTAAAAATTATAAGATTTTAAAATTTCAGTTCTGAGTATGCTCAATTAAGTCTTTTGGATAGCTGCTTTGAAAGAAAAAAGAATTTGCTCCATACAAAAAAGGATCATTTTCTGTATGGGGGTAATCTTTTTTCATGAGTTAAAATTCCTTCTTCTTAAGGCTGCCATCTAGTTCCTATTTAAAAAAAATTGAAAACCCATTAAAATTAAATCCTGCAGAGACACCAAGACATTTATCTTGCTTATTGGGACCCTGTTAGATGGCTTATCAGTTACTTTTTGGAAAATGACCCAGAAATGTGTCTTTTATACATTTAAAATATTGTTTTTTGTGACTGAATTTCCTTTTTCCATATGGCCATATGAAAAAGGAATTGGGCCACACAAAAAAGGATCCCTTCATACAAAAAAATAATTTGGACTTAGTTTCTTTTCTAATTCTTTTTTTTTTTGTATGAAGGCACCTTTTTTCATATGAATGAAAAAACATACAAAAAAATGATCCCTTCATATAAACAAAGAATCAGAAAAAAAAGAAAATTTATCTAATTCTTTTTTAAATGAAGGGATCATTTTTCATTCAGACAAAAAATAATACCTTCATACAAAAAATGTTTTGGACTTAGTTTTTTTTCCAACTCATTTTTTGTTTAAATGAATAATTTTGCATATGTTTTTTCATTCATACAAAAAAGGATGCCTTCATATGAAAAACACTTTTTTTCTGAATCTTTTTCCATATGAAGGCATCCTTTTCTTATGAATGAAAAAAAAAACATGAAAAAGGATCCCTTGATATGAAAAAAGAATCAGGTGAAAAATCTAAGTCCAAATTCTTTTTTTTGTATGAAGGGATCCTTTTTTGTATGCTGTTTTTCATTCATACAAAAAAGGATGTCCTTGTATGAAAAAATTATTTCAAATTCTTTTTCTGTTTTTTTTTATACGAAAGAATCCTTTTTCATATTTTTTTTAGTTCATGCGAAAAAGGATGCCTTCATATGAAAAAAGAATTTGGACATAGTTTTTTCCCCCCCACATTTCAACTTCAACAAGCTATAACTCCCTCAATATTGTAATTAAGGGACAAGCTATATATCAAAACAAAGGTCTTAATGAGTGCTACAATAATAATGCATAATAACCCCTCCAAAAATATTTAGCAGCTTTATAAAAAAAACTTCAAAATTCCTATAGGATAACAATTGGAAGTTTAACAGGCCATACAACCAACCAAATAAACAACTTTTTGGGAGAAATGGAAGTGCAGGGCCCAGAGAGCTCTGCACTAGAGGTGAACTGAAGTTTTAATTTGCCAGCTAAGTTGCCACTAAGTGGCAAAAATTTACATTCACAGAGTTTTTCCCAGACCTCAACAACCTCGACATCACCCAAATGCAAAGTTTTCTCCACAAAGTGTGGAATGTTGCTTATGAAATTACACACTTCACGGTGAAACTTTGCACTTTTCTGATCAATCTATGCTTTCCAAATTGCGTGAAATTCTCAGAATTAATTTTCTGACTTCACCCATCTCTACCCTGTGCTTCCACACCAACATGGATGTATGCATCTATAGATGGATGGAAGTGCAGGGCCTTGTGCTCCCATAGGCAAATGAGGATATGATTATACTATCTTAAAAAAATAATGACATTCTTTACAATATATGTAGTCTGCACATCTCAGTTTCTTTACAGATGTAGTGGAGTGAGTATTAGGGTTAACAACCCCAAGGATAACCCCAGGCCTGATTTGAGAAGACTCAGAAGAGGTGAAACTATAATGGTTTTCCTTTTGCTGCCTGCAGGGCGGGAGTGGGGTGTTAGGATTGGAAATCCTAACACCACATTTTCCTACATTTGTCATTTTAATCTGAACCCTAACTGGTCCATTAACAAAGTTTTTTGCAAAGAATATAACATGTATATGATGGGTTATGGTCACAAGAATCATACAAAGCTGTAAGACTCTTAAAATCACTTTACAAATAGCTGGTTGCAGTGCTGGTTAAAAAAAGGACTATGCAAAGGTTTTACTGTGTTCAACTATCTATTCTTTCCATACGAAACGCTCTGTATTCTCTGTGGCTCTGATCAATGGCATCTGACATCAGTGCAACATATGCACGATTTATATCAGAGACTCAGCCAAACACATAGGCATTGGTATGTGAAAATTCCATTTCAAATGATCAGAGGCAAAACGAAATGTTGGTATATTAACATATAAAAAGAATTAATATAAATAAGAGCATGGAAACTTTAACCTTAAAACATTGATCTATCCTGTTAAAAATTATGGTTTTGGCAAGAAGTTTTAAATGTCAGTAAATATTTGAGTCCCTCGTTTCTATTAAATATTTGGCCTTGCTAATAGACTGACACTGTCACTACTATAGTACATGCAACACAGCATATAACCATTACATAGGAGCTATATGTAAAATATGTTGAGGCTGCAGTTTCACTAAGCAAACTACTAGGAACTGAATCAAACATTATCAGAGGTTTTCCAGGCTCCATATTGTTATCTAAGGATCACCACCCCTGACTGGGGCCCTATGTTGCAGACAGTAATATTTATGGCACAGGCACTTTTCATGTAAGCATGAGTGTCAGGATCTGGGTTCTACTGTTCTATTATCATTGCTGCCATTGATTACAATGCTTATGACTGTATCCTTGCTATATAATCACAATACTTTATATATGTATTACAGTGCCTTATGTACAATTATATACTGTTACTACTAATATTTCTACAAATTATTGTGTTTTACTACAAATCATTATGTAGTAATGCACTGAAAGAAATACTGCTGTTTGAATACATCGTATAATTACAATCATTAGTTGTACAATGGTGCCATCATTAGGTTTAGTGCAAAGTAATTATTAGGTAAGGGTCTATCATGACCTGACTGCACATACAAAGATTGTTTATTCCTTATCAGTGTTTTAGTTACTTCAGCGCATATTTCCAGGCTAGTAGGAATCACACTAATTCTTCTGTTAGCCACTCATAAGAGGTAATTGTATCTCTTTTACTGGTTTCTATAGCAATAATCAGAGGTATAAGAATGACTGTTTTAGCTTAGAGAAGAAAACTGCTTCTACCTAGGTGAGAAATAAGGAAGACTGGTATTGTTAGTGGTAATTATTTTTATTTTTATCACTGCATTGTTGTAAGTCTGTTTTTACACACCAGAAAATAAATCATTATCAGACTCTGGAAACCACATGTTTGTTGTTTCTCTACTTTTGCAAGCCAGACAAGAACCTGCAATAGGCTAAGATTTATTACCCAAATTACACTGGTGACCAGAGTGCAGGACTGAAGTGTCAGAGTGAGATTCATATCTCAGTTCTTTGAACTCAGATATTCAGCAGTGTTGTGCAATTTAGTTGCCACTTGGACCTGTCTCAACATACCGTGGTTTTCACTTTGTAAACTTCTTTTGCTTTGGTCTAGAAAGGGGCACCCCCAGACCTCTGGTAAACTCCTTTATGAGTTACAGCGTACTGCCTTGGCTTAACTTCTTCTAGCAGGAGTCCAGAAACCTATCTGAAGTCAGAGCCCAGGATTTTAAAACCAGTCTTCCACTTTTTTTCTCTCTCTCTTTCTTTTTTGTTGTGTTCTGTCTGTTAACCCTTGTGTGTCCAATGTCTCAACTGTACACAGAACTGAGACTGGATGTCTCTAACTACCTCACCTCCCATGGAGGATGGACTGATTTTACGCTGAATGCAAAATCAGCTCAAGACCTCTTGCCATCGCAAACCAATATCTTGAGTCCAAGCAAAAGGCAAAGAAATATTTCTGCAAGGGATTATTATTAGCTGCTGTTAACACAGCTGTTAATACCTTGCTTCCCATTGTACCTCTCTTGAGCTGCAAATTGCCTGCTTGAAAAAGGAGGATGGGTTGCAAAAGCAAGAGTTCCTGAAAAGGGAACAGAAATTAATGGAGAAGACACAGTAACTCTGTGAACACAATAACAGGCTGTTGAATTGTACTGCTCAAGAAATAGAACATGAAAATTGCATGTTAAAAGAGGATAATGATAGGTTAAAATGTGAAAAAAAACAGCTGTCTTATTTAAATTATATTTTGAGTGACACAAATGAAAGTTTGCATGATGATATTGTGCAATTGAAGGAGAAGAATGAAAGGTTGATTAATGAGCTAGACAAAGAGCTTAGGGAAAATGTCGAATTGGGTGCCATGTATCGAGTTATGCAGCATGAGGTTTATTTTTTATTTATTTATTTTATTTAGTTTTTGTTGACTGGGTAAGTGCACTAGACAAATCCTGCCTATTTTCAGGCACGATCTGGAGGAAGGGGACACAGATGAATGCTGACTGACCTTTATTTATTTATTTATTTAGTTTTTGTTGACCGGGTAAGTGCACTTGACAAATCCTGCCTATTTTCAGGCACGACCTCTGGGGAAGGGGATACAGATGAATGCCAACTGACCTTGAACCAGATTAAGTTGTTGGTGGTATTTTTAGTGAATGAGGAAATTTAGCCAGGACGTAGAGACCTCCCCTACTCTTTTTTCGATAAGTGCCATGGGTCTTTAACATCCACCTGAACTACCACCAATCCAGGCAGATGGGACCTCAGTTTAACGTCTCATCTGAAAGATGGCACCTCAGAAGTGCAGCACCCCTCTCATGCTGCACTACAGTGTCAGTACTGGGATATTAACCCAAGTGCCAGATGTGGGAACTGAACCCACAGCCCCCTGATCTCCCAGCCTCAGAGGTGAGTGTGCTACCTGCTGAGCCACTGACACTGAGAAAAGGTGCTGAGGCTGAGAAAGATATTGAGCAGGGCACTGCAAAAGCTTGTTCTAGAGAATGTAAGGCAAAGATGGTGAAACTGTGCCATCAGCAAGACATTCTCGCTGGCCATGTTAAAGTCATAAATGGTTTTCTGTACACACCCATTGATATTATGTCATCAGGCAATGACGATTCGGATTCAGGACATTGGCCACCTCACCACATCCAAACCCCCACCCCACAGGGCGGTGGCATTCACTAGCCATCCACAAGATGGCCACCATGTTGGCACGTCACCCACGTCACCATGTGACAACCAATGTGGCCACCCCATGACAACCAAAATGTCCGCCCCATGATAACCAAAATGGCTGCCCCATGAAAAGCAAAATGGCCACCCCATGACAACCAAAATGGCTGCCCCATGACAACAACAAACATGTCAGCCCCATGACAACCAAAATGGCCACCCCAATGACAACAAATATGGCAGCTCCCATGATATGGGAGGCCAGCCACCACCACCAGGCAATGTGCTCCCACTGGCTCCCCTCACCAGGGAGGACAGTGCTGAGGTGAGCGGCATTGTGCAGGATGTAATTACTAACCTATTTACAAACCCCAGTGCTGTGTCAAACCCTGATGCCCCGACCCTGCGCAGTCAAATTTAATGCATGATTGAGCATGCTGTCAGCTAGGATACTGCGTTCCATGCAGTCACTACAGCGGTGGTGGATGCTGCCCTTCACAGTGCTTTAAATTTCAGCCCTCCATGTGGCCCGACATCCAACCCACTACAGGTGGCTCATTGTGTTCATCAAATTGCCCAAGGCATTGGACAAATGGGCTCCAATGACAACTTTAGCTGTCATTTAGAGAAGGTACACTCCCTTTGTGAGAAACTTTCTCTCCAACCCGAGTATCAAGTTCAAGTTTTGAGACAAACTATTGAGCCAACCCCCTGGGCCAAGCTCTCAGAGGACATTCACAACTGTGATATGCTTGATTTCAATGATATCTCACAGGCCCTTCTATCAGCCAATTCCCCAGGTATCGTTGGAGCCCACTTGGCCTTTAAGGTTAAGCAAAATGTAAAAGAAAGCCCAGTGGCTTATCATCAATGGCTGTGGCTTGCCTACCAGGCCTGCAAAGGCCTAGCGGGAGAGACCGCCACTAGAAACCAAATTGAGCACAAGGACTTGTACATCCGAAACATGACTCCAGGTCTCTGGGAAAAAGCTGAACTCAACGTTTACCCACAGACTGACACTTTTCAACAAATCGTTACCAAGATGGAGTGTGCCTTTCAGGTTTACCTCCATAATCTTGCTTCTGGTAAAAACAAGACGGCCGTTGCCATCACCTTGATGGCCCAGATGGACCCGGCACAAGTTGCCGTGGTCTGTTCAGCCCCCACTCACTACACTGTGGAAGGTGGCAACACCAAGCGGGATGCCCTTCTGATGACTGCCAGGCTCAGGCCCACAAGGGGGGGCAACTGAAATTACAAAAACAACCGTAACTATAACAACAACCGAAATGGGCAAAACACAAATTCCAATAATCAGTACCATAATGGGCCTACTTATAGGGAATTAAAGGATCAAAATGAGACCCTCCATAAACAACTGGAGGAGGTCCTTGCCACAATGGATGGCACTGCAGTCCGTTCTGTTGCAGCCCTGTCACCATTCAGCAATACAAACCCTTTCAGGTTTTCAGCCTCGGCAGGGTCAAGCACCGAGTACTGGCCAGACTGGTGCAGTGATTGAGGAACTGCCCATTGAGCAAGTAGAAATTACACTTCTGACATCACAGGTACAGTATTCTAGTTCTGTGATGCCCCAAGGGGGAGGTGCCCCAACAGGCCCCTACAGGCCTTAAGGACCAGGGACAGGAAGATGAAGAAGAATCAGAGAACTATTCAGATTGACAGTTACTGACCCCAGTCCAGATTGTGAGTGACTTGCTTGTCAAAAAAAGATGGCCCTGTGTGAGGGCCACGGTCAGGGGCCACCAACTCAACATGCTCCTAGACACAGGAGCAGCCATGTCGGTAATCCATGATGAGAACCCAGCCACTTGTGTATGGTCCACCGGCTGGCAGACTATTGCACAAGGTGTAGATGCTACAAAATTACAAACTTTTCAATCTGAAGCACTACCTGTGCAGGTAAGCCACCTAAAAACTAAATTTGTTTATGACCTCATGGTATTACGTCACCACCCCAGCATATTGGGAATTGATTTCCTTGTAGAGCATGGCTGTGTAGTGGACCTAGCTAACAGGCTATTGCTACAGATCCAGGGCCAATGCCATGCTGTCAACATTCCAGACTCACATGCAGTGGCAGCCATCAAAAATAACAACAAGGAGTATGATGTCATGGCTTTGTTCAACTGTCATGACCTGTTTTCTGAACTAACACCTTTGTTGCAAAAACACATTGATGTGTTTGCTACCAACAAGCATGATTGTGGTAGAATGCACACTACCATTGAGATCACAGGGCCTAACCCTGTGAGGCAGAAGCAGTACCCATTTCCTGCTGAAGCCTTGCGTCATTGAGAGAGACCACCCAGTCACTGCTGCAACAAGGAGTGATTAGACCTTGTGTCTCCACCATCAATTCACCCATTTGACCCATTAAAAAGCCAAATGGAGCTTGGAGCCTTATAACTGATTACAGGAAGCTTAATCAAGTCACCCCCAGCTGTGCCCCAACTGTGGCATCAGCCCCATATGTGCTCAAGTTGCTGATGCCCGACAAAAAGTGGTTTTCAGCTCTTGACATTTCTAATGGGTTTTGGTCACTCCCATTAGCCCAGGAAAGCCAATACAAGTTTGCTTTCACCTTTGAAGGCCACCAGTACACCTGGATGTGTTTGCCTCAGGGATTCCATAACAGCCTCTCCCTCTTCCATGTGCACATGATGGATGCCCTGCAGGGGTTCTCTACTCCTGATGGTCTCCTGCAGTATGTGGATGATTTGCTTTTAGCAACTTCCACCAACGAAGAACACCTAACCCTTTTGAATGAACTACTGACTGTCCTTAGGAGAGCAGGCCTCAAGTGCAACCCCTCTAAGGCACAACTGTGTCAAAAGGAGGTCATGTTCCTTTGCCTATGCATTATAGACCAAGGCAGAAGCCCAGCAACTGAGAAGATCCAGGGCTTGCAAGATCTACCACTTCCTACAAGTGTGGCAACACTCAGGCACTTTTTGGGTATGGTAAACTACTCCAGGGATTTCATCCCTGATTTTGCCCTGAAGGCTGCTTTTCTTTATGAATTGCTAAAAAAGGACATCCCATGGACATGGGGCCCCACACACACTGAAGCTGTAGCCCAGCTCAAACAGGTCCCAGCCTCAGCCCCAGCATTGGTCAACCCAAATCCAAAATTGTCTTTCCATTTTGAAACTGCCACCTCTGATGTGGCCATGTCTGGAGTGCTGACACAAAAGTACAATGGGTACTTCAGGCCCATTGCGTATGCATCACAGATGCTATCTCCTGTAGAAAGAAAATAAAGTCTTTGTGAAAGGACACTGTTGGCAACCTTTTGGGCTGTCAAACATTTTCTGTACATCAGTGGGTATGCTCCCATCATTTTGCATACCTGCCACACCCCAACCAATTTTTTGCTTTCAGATAAAGTAAAAGATGGGTCAGTTTCCAACACCAGACTTACTCATTGGTCTTTGCTTTTGCAGGATAGAGACATCAAAGTACTGTCTGCCAAAATGCCATCCATCTTGGCTCATGGCCTACTATACACAGGTAAACCTCATGATTGTGCCCTCCAACCACCTGACCTACCTGACCCAGGGCCCTTCCTGCCAGCAACACCTGAGATCCTGGAGAACAAAACACTGTTCCGCATCTTTACAGATGGCTCTGCATCCTATCTGGATGGAGAACGGGTAGCAGGCCTTGCAGTGCTAATACTGGATCATTAGGGTGATTACAGATGCATTTCTAGGAAATGCACTGTTCTCTCCTCACAGTATGCAGAACTCACAGCTTTGGCCTGTGCCTTAGAGATTATACCCCATGGTGACATGGATGAAATTTTTTTCAGACTCCAATTGGGTATGCTCATCCCTAACTGAATTCTTTCCATTCTGGCAAAATAATAATTTTACCTCATCCGATGGTACCCCTGTCAAATATAGGGAACTGTTTGTGTACATACATACCCTCACCCAAATGTTCACACACAAACTGTACATACAAAAGGTTAAGGCTCACTGTAAATCTGACCCTTACCATGAGTACAATGAGCGAGCAGACTTGCTTGCCAAAGCAGGTGCTGGGAGGGGGCATGGGAAATTGCTCACCTTCAGGGTGTAGCAGGTATTGTAACATCTATGATTGCTGCTGCCAAGAAACCAGCACCAGAACTCCCACTGAATCTTTCTGCTGCTCAGAAAGCAGATGCAGAGATCAGAGATGTGTTCAAATTCCAGGACAAAGGAACTGAACAGGCACTGCCTGTAGGCAGTCCATACAAGAGACACTCAGACAATTTACACTTGTCTGGTGATCAAAGGCTCATCTGGTACCACAAAGAAGATACAGGTGACAAACTGTGGGTGGCACCACACTCACTGTGAACCAAATTTATTTATATGGTTCATGACACTCCCACTTGTGGATACCAGGGGATGGACAACACCCTCCAGAGACTCAAAACAGTCATCTGGTGGCCTGGCATGGCCAAAGACATGGAACACTATGTTGCCAACTGCATAGTGTGCACCGAGAACAATCACATTCCTGCAAAGAAAAATGCAAGATTGCTACCACAAAGGCAATCCTGACCATGGAATGCAATTCAAATTGATTTCATTGGCCCTCTTACTAATTCTAGTAAGAACAACAAGTATGCCCTTATTGTCATGGACTTGTTCTCTAAGTGGGTAGAAGCATTTCCCACTAAGAACAACACTGCAAAGACCGCTGCCAAAATCCTGATGGATCAGCTATTTTCTAGGTGGGCTTTACCCCTCAAGGTAGACTCAGATCAGGGTTTCAGCTTTACAGCTGAACTGATGCAACAAACACTCCAACTTCTTGGAACTGATCAAAAATTCCACATCCCCTACCATCCTGAATCCTCAGGCCAGGTAGAAAGAGCAAACAGATGCATCAAACAGATGTTATCTAAATTCATTGATGATAATCCCAAAGATTGGGATTCCCTTTTGCCACTACTCCTCATGGCAATTAAGGCCACACCTGCAGCCACTGCTCAGTGTACCCCTTATGAGGTTATGACTGGTAGAGCAATACGACTACCTGAACACCTGTTGGCTAATCTGCACACCCCCACTGCAGATAGAGTATCCATAGACAAGTACATGGAAAAGCTTCATGATGACATCATGAAAACACATTTGTTTGCTGCAAAGCAAATTGGCAAAGCCCAACAGCAAGCAAAAGCCCACTTTGACAAACATGTTAAAGAAGTTGACTGGCAAGTGGGAGATCAAGTCATGCTTCTTCAATACAGACAACCCCCTCACTCATTTGCCAGTAAATGGGAAGATCCTTATCCTATTGTAAACAAGATCAGCACTGCTGTGTATCAAGTCAGAGTACAACAAAAGCAGAAAAAGACTGCTGACAAGTGATTCCATGCTAACCAACTCAAACTGTATAAAGGTGACTAAACTTACTTTTCCTAACCCCATAGGGTGGAATAGTACTTTCAGCTAATTAACCCTTTCTGTTTCTTTCAGATATCGGCAAGATAGGCTATCTTGCACATCCTTCTTCTGCTGGGTGGATTTCTACCTCTAACAGTTTTTGCTCCCCTACTTTTACCAAAACAACCAGATCTTCTGGCACAATTGCTTGGGAAATCTGACATGGGTTTTAAAATTACAATTCCTAACAAAAATGTTAAAATTACTCAAGGAAAAGACGCTTTATTAGATGCTGTTGTTATTGCTCCAGCTAAATCCTCCCTTACTATCCAATGAGATACTGATGCAATGGACTACAAAATTCCTGTAGCATGCCTAGCCAAGGGCACATTCCATGGCTGGCCTAACACTGACATATCACAGAATGGTACACTCTCTATTAGACAGGCTTCCCCAAGACACACTGTTCAATATAATCTTACTACACTTATTGACCCTGCCTTCTGTAAGCAACTCCCTTCATCAGTGACACAAGATTTTTGTTCTCAAACCGATGCTGCTTCTTCATCTCTCTATTTGTCTGTCATTCCACCCAGCCAGGAAGAACTTCTTGCCTGCCCTCGTTCTGATGAGGGACCTCCTAGTGGTCTGACTGCCACGTCCCTCTCAGGTGCCCTTATTAACAATGTACAATTTATGCATGTCCCAGTTATTTTCAACTTATCACATTGGAATATGGCTGAATTTGGTTTATGTCAAGATACTAATACTTCTAAGTTTCACAGTATGATGCTTACTGATATTGTTGCTGCTTACCAAACATGCACTAATGATCCCATTGGTGGGCCCCATACCATGGATCATGCAGGTGTTTTCAGACCTGCCCGTAAATACTACAAACCTCAAAAAACATGCACCCAGCAAGATGCAGCCTCAGCTGGTGCTGCTGGTACTGTCTCTGGTATTACTGGAGTTGCCGGCACTGTTACTAGCCTTTTTGATTCATGAATGTCTATTTGAAATAGAGCTGATATTGCTTCCATTAAAGCACAGACACTAAAATTTCAACAAACACTTGGCAATGATGTTATGCCCCCTATCTTGCAAGGTGTCAATACTCTAAGTGAAGAAGAAAGATATACAATCTACAATATGCAAGAGATTGCTCAAGGGTTCAATGAAACAAAAAAAAAAACTTAATGATCTTATTTTTCAGAATAACCATGAGGTGGACAAGCACTTTACTGGGCATGAAATTTTATGTTCTGCTTATGGCTCTTATGTTATTTCTACTGTTAACAGGCTCTTCTGGGACTTGAAATCAGGCAAAATTCCAAATCTTATTCATGATCTCAGATTGGATAAATGGTATTGCCCCCACTGTACAGGTACAGGTTGAATTTCTATGTGTTTGAAAAATACTTTCATATTTCCATGTCAACTGTCCGTAACACTGGTTATGTTTCCAGGTTTCCCAACCAAGCCCGTTGCTATGAAACCCAGACATGTTCTATCAGGGAGAACATGTCCATTACCTTTACAGTGTCACTTCCACGTTTTGATCCAGCTACATCTGTCTTTGATAAACTTGCAAACATACTTTCTCTTGGACATCTTGAAAATGAAATTTTTCATGAAAGAACTAAACTTCCAGTTATGTTGGTGTTTCATCCTGTGCTCCAAGCTTGGACTTCTCCTCACACAAACTATTGCACCAAGAAAGGATATTACTTTTTGTGCCACTGTGATGTCTTTGATGTTGTAAAACCCGTACGTGTCTACTCTTCAGAACATCTTGACTGGGCCTTGACCTTGGGTGGTGATCTGCCGAGTAACCTTACTGATGTTGATCCAAATGATGACATCCCTCCTGCTGCACCTTCAGTGTTCGACGCTGAAACAGCACCATCTTGAAGCTGTCTTGAAGAGATACATCACTTCACTACCCAGCTCACCAACTTTATGTTTTCTTGTACAGTCTGCCTGCAACGTTGGAGAGCTCCCAACCACTGAGTCACTTATACTGCCAAAGGGCAGTACTGTATTGTTACAAATTACAAAACATTCTTCTATGGTCTACGCACTTGCAATATTGATAAAACTAACTTCTGATTTACTCCATAGCAGAAAACGGTTATTGGTCACACTGTTATTATGCCTGTTCCTCTCCCTGAACTTGATGTTACAGATATTGATCCCCAGTACTGGCTTGCCTTGTCTCAATATTTGCCTATTTTTAACGTGCACATTGATCCCTTGACAATCACTTTGAGATCCCTTTTAGCTAGAAAAGATGATCATTTAATTTACATTAGTAACAATGGGCTGGATATTCAAACTGTGCCATTCTGTGGCGCAAGCCCTTGAGCTGCACAAAATAGTTGTGCAGAGGTGTGGCTGGGGTGATATTCAATGGAGTTGTGCTATTGAGCAACTCCTTTTAATATCACCCCCGGCCACAGCCACTGTGCATGGTGCAACCGCAAGTGGTCAGAGTGGAGCATTCAAGATGCGGTGGTGCAAGTTCTATTGCGCCATGTGCAAATTTCTGATATTGAAAAGGTGACAAGCAAATGGGGCCATAATTCATGCAAGGTGCAGGGGGGGCCATTTGCATCTATTTATGGCCCCATTTGCATGCCATTAGCATGCAGGTGAGCAGATCCGAGGACTTGCACCTGGCACCCTGCCAGGCAGGCAGCCATCGGGCCGATGCCCTGCAGCCCGATCCGGCGGGCATAATAGAAGAAACCCCTCCCATCAACTGGACCCGATCATGCGCATAAGTGTAAAAACCCCACCCCCGACTAGCCTGATCGAGGGCATAAGTACAAAAACCCCACCCCCGCTGGCCCGATTGCGGGCATAAGTGTAAAAACCCACCACCCCTGACCAGCCCGATTGCGAGCATCAGTGACAAAATCCACCCCACTAGCCCGATCGTGGGCAGAACAGATTTCAACCCCCAAAGAAGCATATCCCTGGTGGTCCAGTGGACCGTGAAGCCCGATCGTGGGCATTAGAGTCACCACCACCCCCCAAGGTCCACCTACCGGTGATCTGGTGGCCCCCCACCCACCCACGCAGCCCCACCACCCGCCCCTGTCAGCGGCGGGTGGCAATCCACCACCTGCCGCCCCACCGCCCGCTGACTGACTGCTCGGTAGGACTGCGCCCATTGGTTCAGAGCAAGGCCAATGGGCATGCAGCCATACTATACAAGCAGTCCAGATATGTGAATGAATGAATTAATTCACATCAGGACTGCCTTTAGAGGTATGGCTGCACGCCCATTGGCTCTTGCTCTGAACCACTGGGCATGCAGCCCTACTGAGCAGTCAGTCAGTGGGCAGCGGGCGCAGGCGGTGGATGCTGCCGCCCACCAGCATGACGGGGAGTGGGGTGGTGGGGTTCCTTGGTGGGGGGCCACTAGATCACCAGGTAGGTGGACCTTGGGGTGGACTCTAATGCCCACGATCGGGTCATGGGTCCATTGGACCACCAGGGATATGTTCTTGGGGGTTGAATTTTTGCCCGTGATCGGCTAGTGGGGTTGGTTTTTTGTCTCTGATGCCCACGACTCGGGCTAGTGGGGAGTGGGGTTTTTGGAACTTATGCCCATGATTGGGCTGGTCAGGGGTGGGGTTTTGTAACTTGCCCATGATTGGGCCAGTCGGGGAGGGTTTTTTGTAACTTATGCCCAATCGGGCCAGTCGGGAGGGAGTTACTATATACCTGCATTGGGCTGCAGGGCACAGGAGAGCGAGGGCCACCTACAGGTGGCAGCTGCTGTGTTGCACCCTGCAATATGGAAGCTACCTGTGGGTGGCCTCGACTTACTCTTTTTTTGCTCAAACTTGTGCGGCGCGAGGTTGGGGTTGCACCTGCACAACTCTGCACAGCCCGCTGAATATCGGGCTGTGCAGTTTATGTCATGGTTCCTCCCCTTCCGGTTCAGCATGCCTTCATTAGCATTGAGCTGTTGCTCAGCTTGACTTGGGGGGGCGCAACTGCCTCCTGCTGAATATGGCAGAATGGCGCAATTTCGGACGTGCGCAGGCACAACCCTATTGCGCATGGTGCAACCCTTTAGAATATCCAGCCCAATGTATCTAAAGCGAATAATATTCTCAATGATCTTATTCATGATGGTGATTTAAGCTTAGCTATAGGTAATTACTGGGTTGAATTATCTTTTATGGTTTTTGTTATTATTCAAGTCTTTTTTATTGTTTTTCTGATTTTACATCTTTGCTGCCTGCGACGTACCCCCAAACAACATCGTGAACAACTCAAGTTCCTTTACAAGGCTCGTGTGTCGGGCTTGTAAATGACTTTTTAGCTCCATCCCTACGTACCTACTTGGAATTGATGCCCCTTCTGAGGCATCAAGTGGGAATGTTATCTATGGGCCACCACCCCTGACTGGGGCCCTATGTCACAGACAGTAATATTTAGGGTACAGGCACTTATCATACAAGCATGAGTGTCAGGATCTGGGTTCTACTGTTCTATTATCATTGCTGCCATTGATTACAATGCTTATGACTGTATCCTTGCTATATAATCACAATACTTTATATATGTATTACAGTGCCTTATATACAATTATATTTTGTTATTACTAATATTTCTACAATTTATTGTGTTTTACTACAAATCATTATGTAGTAATGCACTGAAAGAAATACTGCTGTTTGAATACATAGTATAATTACAATCATTAGTTGTACAATGCTGCCATCTTTAAGTTTAGTGCAAAGTAATTATTAGGTAAGGGTCATCATGACCTGATTCCATACAAAGACTGTTTATTCCTTATCAGTGTTTTAGTTACTTCAGTGCATATTCCCAGGCTAGTAGGAATCACACTATTTCTGCTGTTAGCCACTCATAAGAGGAAATTGTATCTCTTTTACTGGTTTCTATAGCAATAATCAGAGGTATAAGAATGACTGTTTTAGCTTAGAATCCTTAGAGAACAAAGCTGATTCTACCTAGGTGAGAAATAAGGAAGACTGGTATTGTTAGTGGTAATTACTTTTAATTTTGTCACTGCATGGTTGTAAGTCTGTTTTTATATACCAGAAACAAATCATTATCAGACTCTGGAAACCACGTGTTTGTTGTTTCTCTACTTTGGCAAGCCAGACAAAAACCTGCAATAGGGTATGATTTATTACCCAAATTACAATATGTTCCCTCACATAAAATCCCTCACTTTTCTGTTTATTCTTTTTTCTGGGGCTTGATTAGCTAGCACTCAGTACAGTTATCATAATGCTGTCAGAAAAAAAGAATAGCAGCATAGTCCTGCAGTCATGTTCCAGACTCTGTCAGTACACTTTCTTCCCAGGCAAGCTAGCAACAAAATATCCAAGCATATCTGCTTAAAGCACCCTTGTTTGCTCTCCTGCTGCTTCCAGACACTTTCCATCTTCCTCCTCAGTTTCTAACTATCCTCTCCCTCTGGTCTCTCTGTGCAAGATATCTAGGGCTAGATTTTCAAAGCCCCCAAAAAGTCTACAGCTGCAGGAAAAAAAAAAACTGGTACAAGTTGATCTTCACTTATGAAGCTACAGTTTTTCCTGCACCTGTAGTATTCTCAAAAGTGGAGCTGGTTTATGAATGGCTTCATGATTTACAGCCAGTTATGGACAATTTTTCAGCGCAACATTGGGTAAAAGTTAGGCCTGGTGGGACCTGGTGCAATATCTCCCACAGCTTCCCCAGCTGAAAATACAGAACTTCACAGTCGCAGAGGTGTCATCCTGTGGCTGGGGCTGTGGGTCAGGACTTAGTTCCTGACCCATTTAAAAATCCAACCCCTGCTCTTTGAGCCACCTCGGATTATCCAATTGATTAATTCGCAGTTTTTTTTTTTGCTTGTGTGCCTGGTCTCCATCTCCTCAGTAAGGAACATCATTAATAGATCACACAGCCAGCATTCAGGGTCAAATGACTCATCTAAGGTGAATTGAAACAATTCTCCTCAAATATGTACCAACAAGACCTTTTCCTAACTAAATGAAAAATGTTAACATGATTGACTCCTTAGACTGGGTCACTAAAATAGTGGACAGCGGTCAAGCAGTAGATATCCAGTACCTGGACTTCAGTAAGGCTTTTGACTCTATACCCCACAAGAAGTTGATCAGGAAGTTGACAGATTTTGGGATTAGAGAGAAGCTGACCAGATGGGTGGAAAACTAGTTGAAGGGTAGGGCCCAGAGAGTGGTGGTGGTGGTGGTGTTGGGAAGCAAGCTTTCTAGCACCAGGGAAGTCACCAGTTGGGTACTATAGGGCTCAGTTCTGGATCCAATGCTGTTAAATGTCTTCATAAATGATATTTGAGGATGGTGTTAAGAGAAAAATTTGCCTATTCATGGACAACACCAAAATCTGTGGGAGGGTGGACATAGTGGAAGGGATACAGGACCTAAGGTATGATCTGGAAAAATTAGAAAGGTGGTGAAGGATTTGTCAGCTTGGCTTCAATGCAAAGAAATGAAATGTTATGCATATTAGATCCAAGAACTCCTGGATGGAGTACAGCCTGGGAGGGGTCTTGGCATCTGAATCAGAGGAGGAGAAAGATCTGGAAGTTATGATCACTAGCGACATGAAGCACTCCACACAGTGTATGAAGGCAACAGAAAATGCAAATAATTTGTTTGGCTGGATTGCCAGAGGGCCTTGAACAGATCATTAATGAGGCAGCATCTGGAGTACATTGTACAATACTGGTACTCATACCTTAAAAAGGACATTAACCTGATAGAGACTGTCCAAAGGAGGACAATGGAGATGATCATGGCCAGCAGGGTAGAAGATATGAGGAGAAGTTAGAGGCCATGAACATGTACATCCTGCTAGAGAGGAGAGAGAGTGATGGGACATGATTGAGACCTTCACGTACTTGAAAGTACTGTAATAAACAGGAAGGATAAGGAGAGTCTCTTTAAGCTTAGTGGAAACTGAAAAACAACAGAGCATAGTATCAAAGTGGAGGGTGAGGTTCAGGAGGAATACTAGGAGGCAATTCTTCACAGAGGGGGTGGATGTCAAGTTGAAATGAGCTGTTGGAAGAGGAGGTTTCACCAAGGATGGTGGGCAGCTTCAAGAGAGGCTGGAATAGAGTTGGGGGAAAATAAGAGTCAAGGAAAGAGTGGATTGGGAAGGGGGCAGTGACAGCAGCATAAGTTGAGGACCCGGCAATAGGAGCAGACTAGCTAGACCAAATGGACTTTTTGTGTTGATTTCTTCAAATGTTTGTATGTTCATAGCTTAACATAAATGGCCTACTCTTAATAAATCAAAGTGATGACTGAAATTGTAGAGCAACAGTGGTACTCTCTCACAGATATCATAGTGGTGCTGTCAAAGATGCCATCTTCCAGTGTCTGATCCTTGTTTACTATTCAACTAAATAAAAAATCTTAGGATCCTTTATTGAGCTAAGCAGTGCATCACTGGCAAAACATTTTTGGCCATTGCAAACCATAGCCTGCATCTCCTTTTCAATTATGATGACATTGTCTTTACTTCTTTGTTCAACAGGAAAATGCTGAGGTTCCAGTCTCTCAATAGTCATATATGGATGATGCAGATGTAAGGCTGCACTTTTGCTTAATCTATATGGATCTTGGATGGTTCTCCCCTGATGCCAGGTTAGACTACTTAGTGGCAGCACCATTTATGAAATCCTTGCTGCTAGTGCCCCCTCATGTTCATCCAAACTGCATTGTTTTCCAGAAGGGCCTTGGGCTCTCAGATCAGCATCAGCTATTTTACTATTCAAGTCCCCTGTTTAGAACTTTAGAGGGTCAGAGTCCCTTTGATTACTGTACGTCACTACCAAACTCTGAAACACTTTACTGGCCTACCTGAGGGAGGCATAATCTCTTTGGTCCTTTAAACACTTGTACAAACTGTACACAAACTATACTTTTTCGACCTTTGTAAAGGTAGCTACTTTACATGAAATGGAATGTAATTGCTCACTCAGTTATCACTATGTGTACTTCTTATTGTTCCTGTAACAGCTAGGTTGCCCTTGTAAATGGTCACTGTACCAGTGGACTCCAACCAGTGAATGCCTAAAGACTAATTACTACCTGAGTACCACTGGTACTTTGTGCCTTTTTGAACAGTCTAGCTGCTATGTTGCATAGCTCTGGATCCCATATCAGGTAGAGTACATCTGCGCTTATACACCTCCTGTATGCACAGCTATTAGAAAAATAGACCACTTAGGCCCACCGGCACAACAGGGTGAGCACTATAACTGTGCACTCCCTTATCTTGCATTGGGCCCACTCTATCCCAATTGTGACTCCTCCTTGCCTACCTGCAAGTCTTACAACATTGCTGCCTGGAGTGATGAATTCACACTGTACTTCTTCCTACTGCCTGCAATGTAAATACTGTAATGTAAATCCCTGCTGGTACTGATGTTTGCAATGTCCCTGTGTGCTAAGTCACTTTATAGTAATTCTTCACTTGTATTTGTCTGATGGTACTGTTGCTTGCAAAGTCCCTGTGTGCTAATTCTATGTAATGTAATCCTCCACTTGTATTTGCCTGATGTTCATGTATGTACCTTGTAATCTCCCGGGTCGCACCTGAAAATAGGCACTTGGCTGTCCAGTGTGCTTACCCGGTTAACAAAAGCAAATAAATAAATAAATCATGTACGTGGATGATATTGTTTTGTACAGAAAGGCATCTAATATCAATGACATGACCTGATACTTGCAGCCTGACATAGATCTGGTTCAAAAATGATTGTTAAAAATGGCCTTCTATTGAATGTTGGTAAACCCAAGTACATGCACTTCAAATTAAAGAAAACCTAAAAGCTTTACCCCCTCTAACTCAATTAAATATTTAAGTGACACATATGTGGAAAGAGTGTACAAACTCAAGTACCTCAGTTTTATTTTAGACCAGACACTCTTCTTCAAATAACATATCTCCACACTGGTTTAATCAGTTCAAACTTGCCTTGCTCTGCTTTATAGGCAAAAAATTGTTTTCCAGTCACTGTAGGAAAATCCAAACTTAATCCCTTCTCCAGTCTGTAGTGGACTGTGGCCTTTTAGTCTATGCCACTACCATTATCATGGATTTGCAAAGCGTTCATATTCTGTACAGTTCCGTATGGATATTTGCTACCTCCAGCCCCAGATTTGCACATCACAACACTCTTCACAAACACCTTGGTTAGTTTTCTTTTGATTTAAGCATTACTTATTTCACCCTCAAAAGCTTTAGATGTTTCCTGAAAGGTCCTATTAGAGTCTTATTCTTGTCTGATGCTATCCCCAACACTGGTTCCTGACATAGAAGATCTGCTCACACTCAGTTCATAAGACCCCACTCTTCCATTCCTCCCTGGGCCAACACTCATTTATATAGAGAGACACTACATGCTGGAATAATTTACTTGCTTCACTATACTATTAATTCACAGAATACATTTAAAATGGTATTAAAAAATACTGTATGGATTTGTTAATGAGCAAGTGTAATGCTACCTGATTACTATGACAGTGATGTATTGTATTGTCAATGTAAAAGTGCATTGCTTCCTGATTACTGTGTACTGTGATGTATTGCATATTTATCCTGTACTGTTGCTTTTGTTTACATCTCTGGGTAACCCTTGAAAATGGGCATCTAATGCTGTTTGGTCCCACCTGGTCAACAAATGCCAAATACATAAATAAATAACACAGTAGATAATTTTTCAGAAAATGTTTATAAATTACATACAGGCTAAATTACAGAAAGACAAATGGAAACATAAGACGCTGGTTGAAAAATAGATAGATGGCATTAGTGTGATGGTGCTACTATGGTAAACTTCTCAATTCTTCACCCTGGAGATGTGGATGTAGCCATCTCACTAGCAGCACCAGCATCACCCTAAGCAGATGTGATGGCAAGGGGATGCTAAAAGTTCAAATAGGTGTGTGTGGATGGAATCACCTGACAAGGAGAGGCAGGAGTCATCCTTTGAGTTTAATGCCCAATGAGATTTATTCAAGAAAACAGTGGTAGGTTGACATGGTCACAATGGGAAGGGGGTAGTCAAGATTATCAGCAGGTAGACATAACAACAAGCACTGCTTTCATATACTAGAATCACAATAATTAAACAGGTTACTAAACCAGGATCCTGGAAGATCAATGAAGTGCACCTTGGCCTAGTGCCACTATGCTTGATTCAACCCCAAGTACTTTGGCTATGGTACCATGGTACAGTTACTAGTCCTAAGAGGGCTCTTACAACATCGAATTGCACAGCACAATTTCAACAACATAAATTCATACATACACCAGAGTCTATTTTCAGCAGATGTCTTTGTGTGCACAGCTGAGATGGTGATGAGGCAGAAGAAAGTAGAAGAAGAGGGGAAATTCCTGTGAAGCACAGTACAGTTACCACAATGCAGACCTGTAAGATGCCACCGGGGTTATGAGAGATTTGTAAACAGACCATGTGTTCAATGGCATAAAACCCACTCTCTCCTAACCTGCCAGTATAAGAACAAACTGAATATGCTCCTGACCACAGACCACTGGAGGACTGCCAGAAGAAATGAGCTGCAGGAAGGATACAGGCACCAAACCCTCAGAAGGGCTGCAAAAACAAGACAAGCTGCTGAATTTTCCCTGGAACAAAACCCACTTGGGGGCTGCCAAGGACAGAATGAAGCCACTAAAGATGTTCTGGTGCAGAGCCCATTTGAGGGCTACCAAGGACAGGATACAGCAGCTGAAGAGTCTTTGGTGAAGAGCTCACTGGAGGACTTCCAAGGACAGGACGAAGCGGATGAAGATTCTTGGGTGAAGAGCCCACTGGAGGGCTGCGAAGGACTGGATGAAGTGACTGAAGGTTCTGGTGCAAGCAGGAACAAGAAGAAAACAGGATGAAGACAGAAGATCTTGAAGGAGCCAGGACTGGGAGCAAGAAAATTAGAAAATGGCATCTGTGAATCATGCTGGGCTTTGACAATTATGACTAGTGGTGAATGACCAAGGGACATAGGCTTCATAGGTAGTATCAAGCTGAAATAGACTTATATCCATGGTGCTTGCCATCTGAAGCTTACTTTAAACCATATTTAACCTGGTCCCCACAAACCCTATCTAATCTTATTTTAAACAAATCCATGTTTGGACTCTCCACTGCCTCTTGTGAGAGCTGATTCCAAGCGGTAACCACTATTTGGCTGGACCAATTTTTTCTGCATGGAATTAGTGCTATAGAACACTTTCTGAATATTACTAAGGTAAATATATTCTTAAAATACTAGACCTAGGTAGAGTTAGAAATACTTTACTATTCAATCAGTAGTACCCGATCTGTAGTAACCTCTCTGCTTGTTGGCGTTTTGTTTGTGAATAAAGATAATCTGTTATATATACGTATGGTAAACTGCAATGGCTGAGGCATCACAACTGTTAAATAGAAGATTCACTTATTAATGCACTTCCTGTGACATGTATAAAATTACAGCAGACATGAATAACAAACCAGAAAAGTGCAGCAATTGTGTTCAAATTGAATGTCTTACAAGTGAAACAAAGTTATTTGGTTCAAGAATGATTGAGCTGGAAAAGAGCCAAAAAGATATGGCATCTAGATTGCAGATTGAATTCAAAATACCTGTTCCTAGACAATTAAACTTTAATGATCAATTAAGCACAAATCAGTTCAATAAGAAAATTGGACAGGCACCATCAATTTGTATACCCCCTCCATGAAAACACCACTTGCAGAGTTAAATAGAAAAAGGACTAGAGAATCAGATACAATAGATGGTACAGATGATGAATGGTACATGGTTCAGAACTCAAAAGTATCAAAAAAGAGTAGGAGCACAACAATGTTCAGTATTCCACTATTTAATCATTTTGATCCACTTTCTCAAGCTAATGATTTCAGCCAAAATTTTGAATCATCTGGGGACTGCCAATCTGCAAATCTTATTAATGAGTCAGATAGTAATATTAGAATATTACCTGATACATGTCATTTATTAACATTGGATCATGGCCTAGGAGAGATAAACTTAAACATAATTGATACTCACATGATTAACTCACTATCCCTTAATACATACCATGAAATTCCAGGAACAAACTCCCAAGTATCTTCACCAGTATATGTACTTAAAGACTCTATAGTAAAATATCTAGACAGGGCAATCTGCAACCCCAGTAAAGTAAATTGAACCCTTTCCAGTTTTAGTGGATCAAAAATCAAAGATGTCACATTTATGGTTAATGATATAATTGAAAAAAGTGAAACATCTCCTGTGGAATTAGTGCACCTTGGTGCTAATAATGTTTTTCATAATTCTGCTCTAGAAATAAAACAGGACCTGGCTGTTCTTCATAACAAATTATCAAATTTAGGCTGTACTAGCACTTTCTGAAATTCTTCCAATACCTAAAGCCCCATATTATAAACAAGATTAAAGACATTAACCTTTGGTTACGTATTTGGTGTTATAAACAAGGGGTAAAATGCATTACTCATTGGGAAGAATTTATAGACCATCCTGAACTATTTAGTGGTGATAACTTGCATCTAAGCAGAAAAGGCAATCTTCTACTTGGAAAACAATTTAACACTTGCTTAAATACTATTTTAAACTGAGTAAATTGGGGGAGAAGCAGTTTATTTCTGCATCTCTTAACAAACTATCAAATAACCCATCAAGTATAGCAAAAACAGTTAAAACTTTTGAGGATATTAATATATTACTGATCAATGCTAGAAGTTTATTAAATAAAATGGGTGAACTCCAATATATCCTAAAAGAGCAAGATATATCCATTTGTGGCATTACTGAAACATGGTTGAATGATGATGATTGGGGTATGGACACCCCTGGCTATATCAGATATTCCAAAAATAAACAAAATAAGAAAGGAGGCAGGATAACTTTATATGTATCAGAAAAATATAAATTCCACAGGTTAGACTCAACTCTGGCTCATTGCTATGAAACTGAAACATTATGGGCACAAATCATTTTCCTAGAAAAACAGATCACAATAGGCCTAGCATATCATGCACGGCATTTAGACTTCAGCGATAATGATCGATTTTTATCTACTCTGGAGAATATGGGAATATACTCTAATTATATCTTGATGGGTGATTTTAATTACCATAATATTAATTGGTCAACCTTAAAGCTACTGGGGCTTCAGAAAATACATTTCTTGACTACATGATTAATTCTGACTTACAGCAAATAGTCTTGAGTAAAATCAGAGGAAATAACTCACTAGACCTGGTTTTAACTAACTGTAAAGAAGCTATCTCTACCTCTTGTGTTCTTGAACCCCTAGGCAATAGTAATCATAATATGATCAAATTTAGTATTACTACCTCTAAACAATACTCAAGAGGTTCCACAATAGTGAAAGACTTTAATAAAGCTAACTACTCAAGTATCAAGTATTACCTTACCAACTGGGAATGGAAAACATAATTAAATGGCAGTAGCCTGACTTCACAATGGAAGTTAATATTGGACAAACTTCAATATTGTATTAATTCATGGGTTCTGAATAGAACCAAATACATAAATAATCAAAGAGTTCCAGTTTGGTGGAACAGGAATGTTAAAAATCCATTAATAAAAATAAAAAATATTATAGGAGATATAAAATTCACCCAACTGATATAAATTGAAAACACTATATAAAGAGTTCTACTAGAGTTAAAAATATAATAAAGAAATTTAAACTGAATATAGAGTTCCATTTGGTCACAAATATAAAAGATAATAAAAAGATTTTTTTCAATTATATATGTTCCTTGCGTGGCAATAAATCTAGCCTTGGTCCACTTGTTATTGAAGGTGAAACTGTTAGTGATGAAACAGAAATGGCAAATCACTTAAATACATTTTTCTTAAGTGCATTTAATCCCAAGGACCTAATACCCAATACCTCAGACTATAATAATATAGAATGGATTTCCTTTACTGAGAGAGATGTGATAGAAACCTTCAATCATCTAAAATGTACTGGGTCCACTGGTCCGGATGGATTACACCCCAAATTTATTAAAGAGTTACACAAGAATTAATAGAACCACTAACTCATTTATTTAAGACCTCCCTGAAAGAAGATACTACTATTCCAATTTGGAATGAAGCCACTATAACCCCTATTTTTAAATCTGGAAATAAAAAGGATGTCAACAACTACAGGCCTATAAGTATGACATCGGTCATTTGTAAAATGTTAGAAAGATTAATCCAAATGAGGGTTGATAAACACATTGTCCAAAATAATCTAACTGATCTCAATCAGCATGGTTTTCAGTCTGGCAGATCTTGTTTAACAAACTTCATTAATTTTTTTTGAACCAGTAAGTGCAGCAATGGATGATGGTTTACCTGTTGATGTTATTTATCTCAATTATTCAAAAGCATTTGATACAGTTCCACATAGGATCGTGATAGAATGACTTATTAGTATTAATTTGCAAAATAATATAATAAATTGGATAACCTCCTGGCTTTCCAATAGAATACAGTGAGAAGCAATTAGGGGACACTATTCAGAATAGGGATCAGTTACAGGTGGTGTTCCCCAGGGCTTGGTACTGGGGCACACATTATTTAAACTCTTTATTTCATCTATGCAAACTACTGGTGGAACCTGGGTAGTAAAGTATGCTGACGATTGCAAATTGGGATGCATAGTAAATAACTTACTATCTGCTCAGGACATGCAAAATAATCTAAACCAGTTAGTATCATGGGCACATAATAACAAAATGAGCTTTAATACTAAAAAAATGCAAAGGAATGTATTTGGGGCATAATAATATTAAAAATATCTACAGGATAAATAACATACAATTGCAAGAGGTAGACTCTGAAGTTGATCTGGGAGTTATAATTGATAATAAATTAACCTTTGAGTTACATAATAAAACAACGGTTAAAAAACATCACAGTATCATAAGTGGTATCCTGAAAAAGGTTAAGAGCAGAGACCCCAAAGTTATATTACCACTTTTCTCAGCATTAGTACATCCCCATCTTGAATATTGTGCTCCACTATTTACACTTATTACAGTTAGAGGTAAAAAATTTGTTGAGGGAGTGCAAAGGAGAATTACTAAACAGATCAACAGTGTTAAAGAACTGAGCTATGATCATAGACTTGAAAACCTGGGACTGTATTCTTTAAAATACAGACAGTTAAGAGGGGATCTATGTTTTGCTTACAGAGTAGTTTAAGATGAATATCTCCTTGAAACATTGGGACTGGTTAGATATTATGGTATCTCAACCACGAGATCCCATAACCTAAAACTTCAAGGGCATACTAATAATACTAACAAACGTAACAATTGGTTCACTCAGAGAATGACTTTTGCATGGAACTCATTATCCATTAATGTTGTTCAGAGTGAAAGTATGGTTGAGTTTAAAATCAATCTTGACCACTATATGGGTCAAAACAAGATTTCTTTCTTAAGTATTCCACCAGTACAGGTGGTGAGTTTCTTATGGACTTAAATGTCCCCTTAACTTATAACATCCTATGATCCTATGAAGGTTCCATCTAGGCCTGAACAGCTGTTTAGTGTGCATTCTATCACTAAATCTACCCTCCCTTAGCTCAAATCCCATATATTTCAGTGTAGTATCACCCATTGCTTTGAATAACATGCACATATCTTCTCTGGGTCGCCTACATTGAAGTGAGAAGAGATTTAGTGATTTAAGTCTCTGATCATATGCCAGTTCTTGTAACCCAGAGATTGCCCTAGTGGCTCTGCATTGAACACTCTCCATTCTTAGAATATCTTCTTTTTTATTTGGTAACCATATTTGAACACAGTATTCTAAGTGTGGACTCACCAAAGCCACATAAAGTGGTAATATTTACCTCTTTATTATGACTAGAAATATGTTTAAGAATACAATTTAAATTCTGGTTAGCTTTTTTAATTTGACTGTCACAGTGTAAACTAAATTTTAAATCTGGGCTGACATTAATCCCAAGATCCTTTTCTTGATCAGTTACCGTCAGGGTTTCAGTTCCTAACATATACTTATTATGCCTGTTTGATGCTCCTAGGTGCATAACTTTGCATTTACTGATGTTCAAGGCTAATTTACTGTGATTAGTCCAGGTCCATATGCTATCAAGGGCTTGTTGTAGTGCATTTGCATTTTTTGAGTTAGTAACCAAGGTTCCTATCCTACAGTCATCGGCAAATTTTAATAGCCAAACATTGGGTATATTCAGTCTTAGGGAGGAAATATAAAGGTTAAACAGAGAGGGGCCAAGCACCGACCCCTGTGGTACCCCGCTAGTAACGGGTGCCCAGTCAGAATAAATCCCATTGACTGTTACCCTTTGTTTTCTTTCACTTAACCATTCTGAAATCAAATTTATGATGTTAAATGGTCATTTTAATTCACCAGTGTATCAATCAACTCCTGATGGGGCAGATTGTTGAACACTTTGTCAGAATCCAAGAAGATTAAATCCACTGGATTTCAGCTAACCAACTCCATACTTACTTTCTCATAATAGGTTAATAAATTGGTTATACAAGATCTGGATTTAATAAATCCATATTGAGTTGGGTCCCTCAACCCATTGCCCTTGATAAATGTCTGTATGTGCTCTTTTATTAATGCTTTGAGAATTTTCCCCATAAGAAAAGTTAAGCTAATATGTTTAAAATTTTCCGACTTTATTCTTGGTCCCCATTTTAAAAGTGAGACCACCGTGGCCACTTTCCAACCCTGTGGTATTTTCCCCTGGTCTAGTAAGGTCTGAAATATTTTGGTCAGGTGTAGATACAGAATGTTAGCTAATTCCTTTAATACTCTGGGATGCACCTCATCAGGCCTAGGAGATTTGGAAATGTCTAATTTTAGAAGCCTATCATACACTTCATTAAGGTCTATGCGTAACTGTCCAGAGTGAGATGTCTCCATAACCTTCTGTGCATGATTATGTTTTGGGTTGAATACTGTACAAAAATACTTATTTTGTATATCGGCTGTTTCTTTGTTATTCGCCACTAACCCCGACTCATTTTGAAAGGGACCTATAGTACTACATCTTCCTTTTAAACTGTTAATGTAAGAGAACAAGGATTTTTGTTGTCATCAACCTTACTAACCATCCATATTTCATGCTGTGTTTTTGCTTATTTATTTTAGATTTTATTTCTCTAAGTCCCTATAGACTGAGCTGCCCCACTAATTACATCTTTTAAGCCATTTGTACATTTTATGTTTTTCCTCAATTAATTTTTTTATGGTGGAATTTAACCAACCAGGTTTAATTTTTTTCCCCATTATATTTATTGGAAATGGGAATATTGTCATTATCTGTTCCTTTAACTTTAATAGTAGGAGATCCCACATTTGATTCACTGAAAGGTCCATAAATTATTTTGACAAATCCCATTTATCTAGATTATTCCTTATAGTCTTAAAATCAGCCTTACTAAAATTTAGATTTTTTTAGTGGCTCCTGTCACCAAAATATGATGTTGCCCTTGGATATTAAATATCACAGATTGATGGTCACTATTGCCCAGTGGTGTACTGACCCTAATGTTATGTACTGTGTTACCCATATTATTTAATATAATATCAAGAACTTTACCACCTCTGGTAGGTTCTAAGACCCTTTGGTCCAATCCTATTTGTTCAAATACATCTAAAATGGCTTTTTCCATGTAATTTGTTCCTTGCATATACTTCCAATCAATATGTGGCATATTGAAGTCTCCTAATAGTAAACTTCTGTCTGTTAGATCAAGATTTCTGATATGATTTATTGCTGTAGTATCATTTTCTGTAGAAGTTGAAGGTGGTCTATATACCAGGCCCAACTTAAATTTAGCCTCAACCTGTGGAAGTAGCTTATCCCATAATAACTCTAGGTTACTAGTATCCTTCTGGATTTCTTCACATTTTATTGTTTCCTGGATATAGATAGCTATCCCACCACCCTTCCTGTATTCTCTAGATTTTGAGAACAGGTTATACCCTGGTATGGCCTTGTCCCATGAATCCTTAGCATCCCACCATGTTTCAGTTAACAGAGCTAGATGTATCATCTGTTTATCCAACATAAGTTTAAATTCATCAAATGTATTCACTAAGCTCCTGGCGTTAATTAATACTCCCTTCCAATTGTATATGTCTAAATTTGGGGATCTTGGGCTAGCATGGTTGTTTGTAGAAGCTGCTAGAACCCCCCACATCCTTTTCCAGTTTAAATGATATTTCAAAACTTCATTTATTTTTCTACCCAAAATCCTAGTTCCCATTTGATTTAAGTGTAACCCATCTGGTTTGAAACCCACTTCTTTGCTGAAAGTGACCGAGTTATCCATGAACCCTATATTTTCTTGCAAACACAACTGTCATAACCAGTCATTCAAAAGATTTATTAATTAATTTTAAAAGTACTTTCTTCCCCTAGTAGGTAATACACCTGACACAAGTGATTTCTCCATTTTTGCCTTTGATCAGTTTAATTAATTCTGTAAAATCCATTTGGATGTCACTTAATTTACATGTGTATAGGTCATTAGTACCCACATGTAGTAGGACAAGGGGGTTAATGATGTTCTGCAGTAGCCCATCCATCCAGACATAAACAGGGTTCTTCCAGGATAAACACTTTCTGAGGACTGCCAACTTTAAAGCATCTGGACCAAGAACTAAAGAAAACAAGAAACGGTGGCTGTGACTCCACACTGGGCTTCAATGGATTATGACTAGCAGTGAATGACCCGGGATTGTAGTGTTAGCACTTCCAGGATAGGCACACAATGACAAAGTAGATTCTAACTTCTGGGAGTCTTTCTGGAGGCTGAGATGCTGCCCTATTTGCAGACAACTCTCTGCCCTGAGGGAGGAAGTTGCCCATCTTCAGGTCACACTGGACAATAGTACGGGACCTTCCCCCAGGCCACACTGGACAGTAGGAAGGGAACCTCCCCCATCCAGGGAGCACCACAGCCACCACCACTACCTCAGAGATTGTGAAGAAAACACAGCAGTTGGACCACAGTGGGCTCAGGAAGGGTGAGGATGGTGGAACGGAGGCACACCCAGTCAGTTGTTCCACTCCACAATCCATACACCATTCTGGGGGAGCATAGCTCCCCTATGGATGCACCCACAGAGGATACTAAGGAGGCTGAGGACAGCTGTCACAAGGGAGGCCCACAGGAAGGAGGCAGAGGACACCACAAGGAAAGGAAGCAGCTCCTGGTGGGGGACTCAGTTATTAGGGGGATAGAACTGGGAGGAGCTGGGAAAACTGAAGTAAGGTGCCTGCCTGGTGCCATGGCTTGGAGGGACAAGAAGCATCCTCAGGATCACGACAACAGCTGTAGGGATTCTGAGCTGGACATAATTGTCCACCTAGGGACAAATGACTTGGCTCATCATGAGGTTAGAGCAGTGCAGGAGGACATTGCAGAGTTGGGGAGGGGCCTAAGACAAGTAGCACACACAGTATCCTTGTCAGAGGTGCTGCCTGTCAAAGGCATGGGTGAGGCGAGGTTAATTGGCACCATGCAGTTTAATGAATGGTTGAAAAAATGGTGCGGAGCACAGGGGTTTGGCTTCATTGGGGACTGGGGTTCCACCTGGAGGGACAACAGCCTATACTGGCAGGATGGTCTGCATCTGTCCAGGAAGGAACAAGTCTTTGAGCAATCGGTTTAAATGCTTCATTGGCAAGCTTTTAAACTAGTCAAAGGGGAGGCACTGACAAGCAGCAGAAAAATCCCAGCCTCCCTACTCAAAATAGGGTACTAAATGAGAAAAAGACCAAGGTAGAACGGTCAGTGGGGGATGCTGCAACAGAAGGTAAAGCCATCAAAAAATGGAGACCAATGAGTACCAATGCCCGTAGTCTAGGTAACAAGCTTCCTGAATTAGTGGCCTTGATGGAGGAGGAGCATCTGGATATCATGGCAGTCACAGAAACATGGTACACACAAAACCATGACTGGGATGTAAACATACCAGGATACACTATCTACAGGAGGGACAGGAAGGGTAAAAGAGGAGGAGGAGTAGTTCTTTACATAAAGGAAGGAATAAAAGCAACAGAACAGAAGGGTAAACAGGGAGGAGAAGAAGCACTGTGGGTAAATTTGGAAACAGGCAATGGCACCACAATCCGCACAGGGGTTGTATACAGACCCCCTTCTCAGGGGGAGGAAATGGACAAGGAAATGATAGAAAGTATACTTAGAATGGCAGAAAAAGGGGAGATACTGCTGATGGGTGATCTGAATATGCCAGATGTTAACTGGAGGGCAGTTGCAGCTGCCACTTCGAAGAGTGCAGTTATTCTAGATGCCCTACAGGGGGCATGCCTTAGACAACTAGTACTGGAGCCCACTCGAGAGGGAGCAATATTAGACTTGATACTCTCAAATGGAGATGGAGTGAGGATCACAGATGTAGAAGTGGGTAGCCATCTGGGAACTAGCGACCATCGAACATTATGGTTCACAATAAACACAGTAATAGAGTTAAGCCATACAAAGACAAAAGTACTGGACTTTAGGAGGGCTGACTTTGCCATAATGGGTGAGTGCCTAAGGAATGCACTAGCAAATGGGCGGGAAGGAGGGGTGGAAGAACAATGGGGAATAATAAAAACTGCCATCACAGAGGTAACAAGCCTTTGTGTTAAGCAAATAAACAAAACAAGATGATGTAAGAAACCACTATGGTTCTCAAAGGAAGTGGCAGTGAAGGTTCAAGAGAAAAAGAAAGCATTCAGGAAGTATAAGGAATCGCAGAAGGAGCAGGACAGAGAACTGTATCAGTTAAAGCAAAAGGAGGCTGGGAAGGCAGTCAGAACAGCAAAGGCCTGAACCAAGGAAAAGATAGCCAACTCAGTTAAGAAGGGGATAAAACCTTTTATAGGTACATCAGGGAGCGAAGGAAGACCAAGGGAGGGATAGTGAGGCTTAATAAAGGGAGGAGGGTGGGCAGAGGAGACTGTGAAAAGGCAGAGATACTAAACAAATATTTTTGCTCAGTATTTACGAAGGAAGAGGGGAGATACAAAAACAAACAGTAGTAACACTCTGGATACAGAAGTTGATACCAGCCCATTTACAGAAGAAAGGGTTCTGAAAGAACTCTTAAAACTGAAGGTGGACAAAGCAGGGGCCTGATGGGATTCATCCCAGAATTCTAAAAGAACTAAGGGTAGAACTAGTGACACCACTGACTACCCTTTTAACAAATCATGGGAGGATGGGGTACCCGAGGACTAGAGGAGGCAGATGTGATTCCCCTTCACAAAAGTGGGAGCAAGGCAGAAGCAGGAAACTATAGACCTGTTAGTTTAACCTCAGTGATAGGGAAAATGATGGAATAACTTCTAAAGGAAAGAATTGTCGAGTATCTAGAGGCCAGAGGGGCACAGGACCCAGGCAGCATGGATTCACAGCGGAAGGTCATGCCAGACGAATCTGATAGATTTCTTTGACTGGGTGACCAAAGTAGTAGATCAGGGAGGGGCTGTGGACATGGCCTACCTAGACTTTAGCAAGGCATTTGACACAGTCCCACACAAAAGATTAATATACTAGTTAGCCAGCCTGGGAGTGGGTCCCAAGATGACAGCCTGGGTAAAGAATTGGCTGGAGAATAGGACACAGAGAGTAATAGTAAATGGAGTCCACTCAGAAGAAAGGAGGGTTACTAGTGGGGTACCGCAGGGTTCAGTATTAGGACTGGTCCTCTTCAATGTCTTTATAAGCGACATTGCAGAAGGACTGGAAGGAAAAGTATGTCTCTTTGCAGATGACACTAAGATCTGCAACAGAGTTGATGCACAGGGTGGGGTGGAAAGGATGAGAAGGGACTTGGCAAGGTTAGAGGAATGGTCAAATGTATGGCAGCTTGGATTCAATGCTAAGAAGTGCAAGGTAATGCACCTGGGAAACAAAAACCCAGGGGAAGAGTACACAATGGGGGGTGAGATACTAACAACAACAAGAATGGAAAGGGACCTGGGGGTAGTCATATCAGATGACCTAAAGATGGGCAAGCAATGTGAGAGGGCAGCAAGGAGGGCTGGGGGGATACTGGGATGCATAGGGAGAGGCATCACCAGTAGAAAACAGGAAGTTATTATCCTCTGTACAGACAGCTGGTGAGACCCCATCTGGAGTACTGTGTGCAGTTCTGGAGACCCAATCTCCGCAAAGACATAGACAGGATGGAAGCTGTCCAGAGGAGGGCAACTAAAATGGTGCAGGGTCTGCACGAAGACATATGAAGAGAGACTTAAGAAGCTTAATATGTATAGCCTTGAGGAAAGGAGGGAGAGGGGGGACATGATAGAAACTTTCAAGTACCTCAAGGGAATCAACAAAGTCCAAGAGGGTAGCATCTTTCAAAAAAAGAGGTGTGCAAGAACAAGAGGGCACAATTTGAAGATGAGGGGGTGGCTCAGAGGTAATTTAAGGAAGTATTTCTTCACAGAGAGGATTGTGGATGCACGGAACGGCCTTCTGGAGGAGGTTGTGGAGTCAAAATCAGTGGGGAATTCAAGCATGCATGGGATAGTCATAAGGCAATTCTGGGGGTTGGGGGTAGGAAGAAGTAGGCTGCTGGTTAACCAGGATCTGCAGCTTATCCAGTAGGTAGGGAAATGGGAAGACTGGGTGGGCCAAGCGGTCCTTATCTGCCATCAAATTCTATGTTTCTATGTTCTATGTTTCTAACTGAAACCACTGGCATGGAGCTAGTGAAAGGTGGTGAAGAATGATGCTGGAAGTTTTCTTTCTCTGGATGAAAACTGATTCTGCTGAGGTATGGTTGCAGGCAACACTGTAGGATAGTGTCATGGTGGAAGATTGAGTCCATACACACAAGTCTGTAACAATTGAGGCTGGTTGATGCATTGGAAACCTACACCAGGGCGATTCAGCAATGTCTGGGGCACTTGCTCAGTTGCAGGAGTAATTTGCCAAAAGCAGGGGCAAATAACACAATCTGGGACAATTGTACAGTTCCAGGCGTAAATATACCAGTATAGGGGCAGATAACCCAATCTGAGGCAACTGGTCAATGCTGAGGCAATTGACCTTAAGGCAGTCCAGGAAATCAGCAAACAATGAAACAGTGCTGGTACTTGGCAATTGGCAGAACAATTCAGAGGCTTGCATGCAATGCACAGTTCAAGAAATTGACAGTCAATAATTAGCACAAGCAGTTGCAGATTCTTTGCCCAACTGGATAGCCAATTGCCCACTTAAACCAACTGCTTGATTGCCCAACGAAAGATACTAGCTTCTTTTAAGGAGCCGTTAGTCAGCTCCTGCCTTGGCCCTCTCTATGGAGCAGTCTAAGGTGGGAAATATTTCAAAACCCCCTTCCCCACCTGTGTGACCACAGTCGCTGTCCCAAAACACAAACAAAAGACTGGGGTCCCCAAGAACACTTGCTATAGCCCTGGGCTGACCAAAACCCACGTGTCTAGGACAAGGGTGTCCAGGGAAATCTATAAGCACTGGGGCTCACTATGCCCCTCTAAAACCATGGGCCTTGGCAAGACTAGGCCCCTTTAAACTGATGGCCTACCTTGCTGGGCCTCTTTAACTGTTGGGCCTGAATTGATGGACCCCTATGAAGCACTGGGCCTGTGGTGCCCCTTTAACTGCTAGGTTCTTACTTGCTGTGCCCCATTAAATCTAAGGCCTGGAGTTGCCCCTTTAAACTCTTGGGACCATGCTGCCCCTTTAATCTCTTGGGCCTGTGCTGCCGCTTTAAACGCTATGGTCTGTGCTGCCCCTTTAAATGCTAGGGCCTGAAGCTGCCCTGTTAAACTTACTAGGCATGGAGTTGCCCTTTTAAACTACTAGGCCTGCCTGGGACCTTTCTGTAGATCAACTAGGCCACCCCACCTCTAGTCTGCCCCTTTCTGAATATTTAAATATCTCCCCCTATGGGCCTTTATGTGTGTCCCTTCCCTTAGGCGTCACTGTACCCTGAATATTTAAATGCAGCCCACTCCTCCACTAGTACTCAGAGTGCTTTAAACAAATTTAAACTTTATATTTGTTTTATTTTAAAATGTTTCAGGTGGCCAGCACTCTTCAATGTGCTGACACTGACTCACTGCCCTGGCTCAGGGTGAAGATGCTTCATGGAGGAGGGATGTTCTCCTGGCAGAGGAAGGGAAGCCTGCAGCAAGGGGACAGGCAATGTGGCAGGTGGCAAGGGGCCCTTGGGAGGGCCGACAACTTTCTTTGGTCATGATGTGGCCCTTCTCTGCCACTGATGAGGGACCAACTATTTCATTTAAACATGGGCACAAATAAAATAGAGAATGGGGCAAAACAGAGCCCACACTCAACACAGGGGACTGTGGCCTACTTCTTCTGTGGCACTAACTGCCAGACTTCACTGCCACATGATCACCGGACCTGACACCAGAGCAAGAACAGCGGTCTTCACTGGTGGAGCAGGAGCCGAGTCACTAGGATAACTTCAGGGAATGGCTTCAACCCCAGGTAAGCCTTCCATGTACCCTACTAAGTTTCTGGTGACTGCCTCCTCTTGACATCAGCCTGAACTGCAAGGAGAAATGGTTTTCCTTTCAAACGGAGGCTTGGGGTTCTTGTTCGAGAACCTCAAGCCTGTGCCCAGCTCAACAGTAATTTTTTTTTAAAAACAGGGCACCACACACTGGACATGGACAGCTGTCCCAGCATGTGGGTGCCTGCTCCTTGTGCTGCCTGCTCGGCGGGGGGAGGGGTTAGAATGGAGCAGAGCAAGGCAGCAGGGAGCCAGAGAAACTCTTTTTTTTAAATGCCCTGCCTTGCTGGCATTTTCTGGGATGGGGACACTGACAAGGGGCCCCTACACACTGCCACCAGACTGTCCCTCATGCCCACTGATGCCCACAATATGTAGGGGGCCCTGAGGCACACTATTCTATTAATTACTCCCATTTTTCTGTGGTGCCCCCACACTTTGGGGCACTACAGATTCGGGCCTGCCTAAAAATACATGTCCCCATGTATTCCCTCTTAATACTCTGTAAGAACTGTTCTTAACTATTACTTCTATAGGTATTCATAGCATTTCTTAACACTTTAACCTTTACACTTAAATCTCTATGTAACCTCACTTCAGTTAAAAACATACTTAAAACATCTATAACTTTCTTATTCATTAATGTAGCTTTAGGTAGGAACTGTATTACTCTTTAAACTAAGTGACCGTGTCTTCTAGTTATTCTTATCGGGATTATCTGGAAAAGGAAGTTTCAACTTGGAGGGCTTCCATTATGTATCTCTCAGGAGGGATACCAAAAGTAGACCTCTGAGATCTACGAGGCTGGAAAGCTACAGGTTCTAAGGGAACACACTATGGTTCTGGAAGGTTTGGGAGCTGAAGGTTTACTAAAGGTTCAGTTACTTGACGTTTAAAGGATCTTGCATGGGATGAATGAACCCAAGGATCTGTTCACCACTTTACAGGTAATTCAAGTCCCATCAATTAAAATGTCTGGTACTCCTGCCTCTCTTTTGGTGTAGAGTCCTTCCTGGTTTCTTACAGAGCAATGTCTCTAAAGGTACAAGCTTTAAGAAGATCACAATGCACAATCTTGGTAGCACTTCCAGTCTCCTTTAGAATCTTGTACACAGGTAAATCAGAATAAAGGATTTCAATGATGTGATATTGTTCTGTCTCCCATTTGGTAGCTAATTTATGGCATTTTTGAGTCTTTTTCAGCAATGCCCTTTCTCCTAACTGTAGTAGGGTTGCATGGGCTTTAGCATCATACACTACTTTCTGTTTCTGTCACACTTGATCCATTTGCTTACTCACAATCTGTCCAGCTTCTTGTAATCTTTGATTGTGCTCTTGAACCCAGTCTGTAACCAGTTGCATGGCTGCTGGTTAATTGGTTTGTACATCTAACACTAAGTCCATAGGGAGTCTACCATGGTGACCAAATATTAAATAATGCGGGGTATATCCTGGTTGAACAGTGGGTGGTATTATTGTACAGAGAGGCAAGTTCTGGAAGTAATGCTGGCCATTATGGGCATTTATACTCAGGTAGAGCTCTTAGCATCCCAATCAGGGTCTGATTTGTTCTTTCGCACAGTCCATTGCTTTGAGGATGATAGACGGTGGTTCTTAACTTGTGATTCCATACAGAACACACAGTTCTTGAAACAGTTGGGATTCAAAGGAAGAACCCTGATTTATAAGAATCTTGTTCAGGTACCCGTACAGGCATACAAAATGTTTCAAGAAGGTTTCTGCTGTGTTTTGGGCAGAGAGATCTTTGACAGCACTGGCAACAGCAAATTTTGAATAGCGGTTGACCATCATCGATGTACACATAGTCATTGGCACTTGGCTCTAACTTGAGATGATCCAGAGTGACTAACTCTAATGGTACACTGTTTACATTCAGATGGAGAGGGGCTCTCTGGTCACTTCTTGTATTGCATTTGAGACTACATGCTGGGCACTCCTCACATCATTTCATGATGTCAATCCTCATTCCAATCCAGTAAAACCTTTTCTGGATTATGGCCTCTGTATTTTTGTAGCCAAAATGTCCTGATTGGCAATGGTAGACCTTGAGTACTACTGGAGCAATCCCTTTTGAAACAATTATCTGTTTCAGTTCACAATGGGTGGTAGGATCTCAGCTCTGTCTGATAAGCCAGGAGTCCTCCACAGCCAGGCATGTCCTATGCCTCCAAAACTTTATCATCCCTGTATCAAGTTCTTTTTGTGTTTGTGGTGCAATACTCTGCCCTTCCAAAATGAATGCCTTGACTTGTTTGACAATGGGGTATTGGTCCTGCAATTGAACCCACTTAACTGTCATTTGAATTGGGTGTACTGTAGACTCATTGCATGTCAGACTGGATCTGGCAGCGGCTTGCACTATCTCTGTTGGCACCTGGAGGAATGGTGGCATTTCCACATTATCTACAGAAGTGTCATCAGTTTCTGTCTCAGACTGTTTGGGTGATCTGGACAATGCATCTGCATTGGCATTAGACTCGCCAGAATAGTACTTTATGGAGAATTGGTAGTTGGCCAATCTGGATGCCCATCTCTGCTCAAGAGCCTTTAGTCTTGCTGTATTCAGATACACCAGGGGATGGTTATCGGTGAAGACAGTGTAGGAGGTAGCAGCCATATAATGCTGGAACTTCTCTGCGATGGCCTATACCAATGCTAGAAATTCCAATTTGAAGGACTGTAGTGGGCATCGCTCCACTCGGAACCTCTCAGACCACGACTTGCATATGTTATGACTCATTCAATGCCATCTTGTTCTTGCACCACCACTGTGCCCAGTCCTCTATTACTTGCATCAGTATACAGATAGAAAGTTTTGGAGTAGTCTGGATAGGCCAAGATTGTTGCTTCAGTCAGAGTCTTCCGTAACTGGTAAAAAGCCTCCTGCTGTTCTGTGGCCCACTTGACTGGACAGTTTTTGGGTATCTGGCACTCTGTGAACCCTCTGAGGAGTTTGTGAAAAGGAGATGCTACTTTAGAGAAGTCTTTAAGGAACCATCTATAGTAGCCCATGAATCCCAGGAATTTCCTCATATCACTGACTGTTATGGGGACACGCCACTCTTGGACAGCTTTGATCTTCTCTGAATCTGGTGATACACCTTTGGCTGAAACTATGTGTCCCAGGTAGTTTACTTGCAACTTTAGCAGATGGCACTTCAATGGCTTTATCTAGAGACCATACTCAGTCAGGTGAGTGAACACTTCACCCAGGTGTAGCAAGTGTTCCTGATGGGTTTTAGAATAGATGATGATATCATCCAGCTATAGTAACAGAACGTCAAAATTCTGGCTCCCCAAGCAATGCTCTTCCAAACTCTGGAATGTCCCAGGAGCATTGCAAAGTCCAAAAAGCATCCTCATGAACTCAAAAAAGACCCATAGGTGTAATAGAGGTGGTTATCTCTTGATCCTCAGAAGCCATTGTAACTTGCCAGTACCCACTTGTTAGATCGAGGGTAGAAAACACAGTAGCAGACTGGAGTGCTATCAGCAAGTCTTCAGTTCTTGGCAAGGGATAGGCAGCTTTGTGGATGATATTATTTAACTTTCTGTAGTCGACACAGAACCATATTTTGCCATTTTTTCCTTACCAAAACAATTGGAGTGGCCCAGGGAATGTGGCTCTCTTTGATTACCTTGGCCTCCTTCATCTCTTTTATCATTTCCTTGACAGGCTGATGCATAGCTGGCGGGATTGATCTGAATCATTCCCTTATCGGTGGATGTTGGTTTGTAGGGAAGTGGTGCTGTACATCATGAGCCAGTCTGAAATCCAGCAGATGCTTGCTGAAGGCCTCTTCATGTTCATTCACCACACAAAGCACATCCTACTTATGGTTCTATGATGTCCTGGAGACACATGGTATGTAACTGGGCAACTGGCTGGTTACGATGGAGGTGCACCTCATGATTTCTGTAATTCATTACTAGGATGGGAATTCATCCCTTGGTCACTGTAGCCATGCTCCTAGCCACCGATATGGAGTCCTCCTTTCCACTTGTATAGGGTTCAACTAATGCATCATAGTCTTGACCTTGGGGACCTACCTTTGCCTTGCACCACAAGGTGGTCTCCGTTCTTGGTTTCAAGGTGACTGGCCTGACATTGTTTACCCTGACCTTTCCAATTTCCCCATCTGCATTTGCAAAGCATTGGTGGCACTAGAGAAGATGGATCGCCTGTTGCAGTGCATGTTTGTTGATTGGAGGTGATTGTTTGGCCTTCTGCTGGAGGATCTGGACCAAGTCCTCAAAACAGTTCTGGAGAAAGTTCATGTCCAGGAAAAGCGGTGGCAGATTATCACTCTCAGTGTCACTGATAATGATGTCCTGACATTCCTGGATGTTCCTTCCCAACAGAATACTTGCCTTGAGATATCCCAGGTAGGGAACTTCAACTCTGTTGCTGGCTATCAACATGATCCATGATCTTGGAGGTGGCTGGAGGTCTTCAGGTGCCCAGTACTTTCAAAAATATCACCCCTGCATCATTGTAACTTGTAAACCTGTGTCCGATAGAGCCATCAATTCCACCTCATCCACCTTCACTAGGACAGTCGGTCTCTTGCCAGTGAATCAGGATCAGTCTATTGGGGTGGGTGGACCTGGTTGTTTGTCTTTCGAGGATCATCCCTCATCCCTGAAGACTCCCTGTTTAATGCCATCGTACTTTCAGGAGGCTGGTTACAGCATCTCTCCATGTGGCCACTGATGCTGCACCTTTGGCAAATCAGTCTTCCCTGACTGTCATATCGGTCAGTTGGGTGCCTCCCTTCTCCTCTCCTAGGATGGGACTGAATGTCATTGAACCTCCTCTCTTTCTGTCTCGACCTGGGTGTGAGACGTCTCTCTTCACCTACCCTCCTTGAGGCTCTGCACCTCCTGGCAGACCTCCATCATCTTGTGGGTCTGGATGGCAATTTGCTCCACCAGTTCAGGATTCAAGTTGGAGCTAGTCAGAATGGAATGGGCCTTGGCCTGGGCCATCTGACCATACATTGGACTGTGTTCAGGGAGATAACCTGGGTAACCACCTGTTGTTTCTGTGCTATACATCGATCTCTCAGGGGACAGTCCTTCATGCTGAGGTCCTTTTTGCCACAGATCCTCTCTCGCCATCCCTTCCATAGAGTACCCTGGCCATGTGGAACCTAGCAGAGTTGCCATCTGAGGGTAGGTCATAACCTCTTCTCCTGGCTGTCCCAAACCCAAAACTTTTATTGCCTTCTCTTTGAAGTCGAGGAAGTTTACATCAGGGTCCTGCACGTGAAGCATCCTGAGCTCCCTTCTTAATGCTTTGCTGTGTACCCCCTCCACAAATTTCTCTGTGAGCACATGATCTGAGTCCTGAACTTCTCTGGCATCCACTCTTTCGACTTCCCTTAGTAACTCCTTGAGGCTAAAAGTGTACTCCTTGAGGGTCTCTTGGGATCTCTGGGTATGGGAAAAGAATTTCATTTTGAGATTCATCACTGTGCATGTGTTGAAGGTCTGTTGCAGCCTCCACAAGATCTGATCTGCTGTGGCCTTTTCTCCCTCAAGCCAGGACTGGATTTCCCAATGAGCTATAACTTTCAGTTGCAAGATCAGGATCTTTACCTTCTGTCATACTGGGATCTGGTACAACCTGAACATCGCCTGCATTTTTGAATGGAATTCTCCTAGTTTGCTGGCTCTGTTTCTAACTCTCTCTCTCCCATAAACTGCAGAAGCCATGGCACTCCAAAATAATAAGGCATTGTTAGAGGTGAAGGAGGCACACTCACTGGATCTTCTTCCCCATCTCCTCCAATCAACCCATTGTCTCCTCTGGACAGCCCACTTCTGCAGCCCAGTTTGATCAGCCTCTTGCTCTAAGGAACTCCAGCTTTGGACTCCTTGGATAATTATCTTTATCCTGCCGACTACACCCAAAAACTTTGTGATGGTGCTGCTATGGTAGACTTCTCAGTTCTTCACCCTGGAGATGTGACTGTGACCGTCTCAATAGCAGCACCAGCATCACCCTAAGTAGGTGAGATGGTGAGGGGATGCTAAAGGTTCAAATAGGTGTGGGTGGATGGAATCACCCAACAAGGAGAGGAAGGAGTTATACTTTGAGTTTAATGCCTGATGGACTTTATTCAAGAAAACAGGTGTAGGTTGTGACAGTCACAAGAGGAAGAGGGGTAGTCAAGATTATCAGCAGGTAAACATAACAACAAGCACTACTTTTCATATACTAGAATCACAATAACTAAACAGGTTACTAAACCAGGATCTTGGAAGATCTATGAGGCGCATTTCGGCCTAGCACCACTATATTTGGTTCTACTCCTAGTACTTCAGTTGTGGTACCACAGTACAGTTACTAGCCCTAAGAGGGCTCTTACAGCATCGAATTGCACAGTACAATTTCAACAATATGAATTCATACATACATCAGAGTCTATTTTCAGCAGAGGTCTTTGTGCACATAGGTGAGATGGTAATGAGGCAGAAGGAAGGACAAGAAGAAGAGGGAAAATTCCTGTGAAGCACAGAATGGTTATCACAGTGCAGACCTACAGTACTAAGAGGCCACTGGGGTCATGAGAGGTTTGAAAACAGACCATGTGTTCAATGGCATAAAACCCACTCTCTCCTAGTCTGCCGGTATGAGAGAACAAACTGAATATGCTCCTGCAATAGCCCACTGGAGAACTGCAAGAAGAAATGAACTGCAAGAAGGATACAGGTACCAAGCCCTTGGAAGGGCTGCCAAAACAAGACATGGATGAAGCGGATGAAGATTCTTGGGTGAAGAGCCTACTGGAGGGCTTCCAAGGACTGGATGAAGCAGCTGAAGGTTCTGGTGCAAGCAGGAAAAAGAAGAAAACAGGATGAAGATAGAAGATCTTGAAGGGTCCATGACTGGGAGCAAGAAAATAAGAAAATGGTGGCCGCAAACTACACTGTGCTTCGATGACTACGACTAGCAGAGAACAACCAGGGGGCATAAACAGTGTTCTTCCAGGATAAGCACTCTCTGAGGACTGGCAACTTTGAAGCATCCAGACCAAGAACCAAAGAAAATAAAAAACGGTGGCCTCAACTCCACACTGGACTTTGACGGACTGCTACTAGTGGCGAATGACCAGGGATTGTACCTGCAGCTCTCCCAGGATAGGCACACTCTGGCAAAGAAGATTCTTACTGACACCACTGGCATGGAGCTGGTGAAAGGTGGTGAAGAATGATACTGGAAGTTTTCTTTCTCTGGATGGAGACTGATTCCATTAAGGTACTGTTGCAGGTAACACTGTAGGATAGTGTTGTACCAGAAGATTGAGTCCATACACACAAGTCTGTAACAACTGAAGCAGGTTGATGCACTGGAAATCTGCACTGGGGCAATTCAGTAATGTCCGGGGCTCTTGTTTGGTTAAAAGGGTAATTTGCCAAAAGCAGGGGCAAATAACCCAATCTGGGACAATTGTACCATTTCAGGGGTGTATTTGCCAGTAGCAGGGGCAGATAATCCAGTTTGGGGAACTGTACAGTTCCAGGTGTAAAGTTGCCAAGAGCAGGGGCAAATAACCCAATCTGGGGCAATTGGTCGATGCTGGGGCAATTGACCTTAAGGCAGTCCAGGAAATCCACCAACAATAAAACAGTCTTGGTACTTGACAATTGGCAAAGCAATTCAGAAGCATGCATTCAATGCTGTCAATTGATACGCATTGCAATGTTTTTCCCTGCTTCTGTGTAGGTTGCTACTGCTGTCCCCCCCCCCCCATCAAAACAAGTATTGTTTTTGAATGTCGGGTTTTGGAAGACTGGTTAAGGATTCCAGGATTTTCACTTGTGCCTGTGCAGCTGGATTAAGGGTATTGTTTCCCATCCTCCCAAAAGTGCAGAAATATAAAGTTGCTGTTAATTTTCTATGTAATATTAAACAATGCCTGTGAAGAGATAGTCAGGTAAAGCTGTTTCTGGATGTGGCCCTGCTGCCAAGAAGACTATTAGCAGTGGAAGTTGTGATGAGGAGGCCTGTTCATCAATGGCTAGCAAGTCTAGCAGTAATTTATTGAACATATAGCAGCTGTAGCCGAAGATTCTGATGTAGTATTACTAGGGATTTAAATCTCCCTGATATAGCTTGGGGAGAGGACATTTATAATAACTCACTGGGTAACAGGGTATAAACCTTCCTAACCACTGCAGGGATTGAACAATGTATAAATAAACCCACAAGTGGACATAACATATTGGATGTCATATTAACTAACATGAGTGAGAACATTTTAGATGTTAATCTTGATCCTCCACTTGGTAATAGTGATCATGATATAGTTAGGTTTATATTAAATAAATTAAAACAAATTTACAATGGGAAAAACTATTCACAAATTATACACTAGGGCTAACTATAATGCTATACATCAGGAATTACCCAAACTTAACTGGGAAACCCTATCTGAATGATTAAATATGGAGCAATGTTGGGATCTTTTCTCAAGATAACAAGTGCCCTAGAATCCAGGCAAGTTCCGTCAAGATCAGTGTATAACAAATGGGATATGAAGCCACCATGGTTAAGTGGGAAAATTAAGAAACTTATAAATAAAAATAAAACATGGTATCAAAAATTTAAAAAAATCCAACAACTAAAAATTTATTTCATTTATTTTTTGTTGACCGGGTAAGTGCACTAGACAAATCCTGCCTATTTTCAGGCACAACCCTGTGGAGGGGAATATAGATGAATGCCAACTGACCTTGAACTAGATTAAACTGTTGGTGGTATTTTTAGTGAATGAGGAAAATTTGGCCAGAACACCGGGGAAATGTCCCTACTCTTTTTGATAAATACCCTGGGATCTTTAACATCCACCAGAACTACCACCAATCAAGGCAGATGGGACCTCAGTTTAATGTCTCATCTGAAAGACAGCACCTCAGAAGTGCAGCACTCCTCTCATGCTGCACTACAGTGTCAGTACTGGGATATTAACCCAAGTGCCAGATGTGGGAACTGAACCCACAGCCCACTGATCTCCCGGCCTCAGAGGCGAGTATGCTACCTACTGAGCCACTGACACTGTTTTAAGGACATGTACAGAAAGGCACTGCAGTTATTAGAACAAGAGATAAGAAGATCTAAGGTGCATACTGAATTTAGGTTAGCAAACATTAAAAATGATGTCAAGGGCTTCTACTTGAATATTAATCAAAAGAGGGTACAGATAGAGTCATAGGACCACTTAATATTAATGGTATAATCCATAATAGTCCTAATGACATGGCTAGGGAGTTTAATACATAGTATAATATGGCTATAAATAATCCAGTAATCTAATTGGCTGAGGAGCTTGGCAGCCAGTGCTGATATCCCATGACGACAGCACTGGAAGAAGGTCCAGTAGCCTCTTCACAATAAATTCAATAGTACCAGCCATTCATGACTGCCATCACAAATGTGGTTGTCACCTTTACTCACTAAAAATCTTCAACTAAGCCCTAAAAATAAAACTGTCTTAAATTTATAAACATAAGAATTAAATGTTTGAATTCTTGGATTCTATCTGTAGTAAACATTCTATCTCTTGAATGTTGTCAAGACAGAAAATTAAAAAGGCAGAGAAAAGGGAGGGATATTATAAAGAAGAAGAAAGAAAGATGAGGGAAATGCATAAAAGGGGGTGGGTTGAGTGAAACTAGAGGATATAAGAGTTAATTAAAAAATACATATTTTTTTGCTGTACATAATATTTAAACCTGAGATGGCATGTCAGTGCTGAGATATGCTAGGACTGTTTTAAAAAAGTCATGAAAATGTTTCTGTTTTGATTTGGTGCATTTCTTCACCCCTTCCCCCACAAAAATATATTTGACCCATTTTATAATCACGGTAAGACACTCCAGGGTGTACATTGTGGAGGGGTAATGAGACTTCTTGGGTGGTTGAAGTGAAGGCACTTGGCGATGCCTCATGCCTCATGCCACACCCGAGGTGCGCCACTATCCAACCATAATACATGCCCTGTCATGCCTTATTGTTTAATTGTTTTTTTCTGTTTGTTAGGATAGTCTTCACTCCTGTTAAAAAAAACAAAACAAGGAAACACAGAAAATAACCATATGGATGCCTCTGCCACAGTGCGAATAATCTCTATAGGGACACTAAATGGGACTGTCAATATTAATGTGTTCAGTTCTGAAAAGTGAAAAATGAGGTAAGAGTAGGAGTATCAAAAATATTGCTAAACTCAAAGTAATAAAATTTGCTATAAAAAAGTCAGTGTAAGCAATACAGAGGAATGTAGTAAAGCTCTTGAAGGGACTATTTTATCTCTATTTTATGTCTAAATTAATTATAATAAAGTTATAACTTCTGATATGTTTCTTATGTTTATTGCTTAATCATTAAAGTCTTGTCAGATTTTTTATAGCCATATTATAACCGCAATAAGGCAGTCCAGGGTGTGGGTCATCCCTGAATATCATCACACCTAGGGTGGCGGAAGCACTCAGCCTGTGGCCTCATGCTTTGACCCACCCTAGGTATGACGTTATTCAGTGACAGTGCACACCCTGTCATGCTTTATTGCTTAATTTTAGCTCAGTTTTCAGTATTGAACAAACTACAGTTTCGTTTGACCTATCCAATGGCATCACAACACATCATATAGAGGTTATTTCCACCAAGAAGGTCTATAGCAAAATTAGAGCTCTAAATGTGAATAAATCATCTGGTCCAGATGGTCTGCACCCAAGATTTTTTAAAGAGCTGGGGAATGAACTTGCCCCAATCATAGCAAACTTAGGGCTAAAGTCATTAAAGGAAAGTTATGTCCCCAGAGATTGTCAACTGGCTACCGTGGTACCAATATTCAAAAGGAGTAGTAAGGCTGACCTGTCAAACTATCGGCCAATTAGTTTAACATTGATTCTTGGGAAGATCGTCGAGAGTTTAATTTCTAAAGATATATATACAGCTGTTTGGTAAACAAGGGCCTTCTAGATTTATTTATTTATTTAGATTTTGGTAACTGGGTAAGACCACTGAGACTGGAGTCCCTTTTTCAGGGGTGACCCGGAATTAGTTACAGAGAATACATACTTAGGAACCTTTACAGTTGTTATAACAGGTATAAAAAATACATCCTACATCAATATTCATGGGTTACAGCATATTCAAATCAGGCTCATACAACAGTTAGGAGACGTCAGGATACAACAAAGTTAAAGGGAATTAAGAAATGGTAAGCAGTCTATTGAACAGCTTAGCACAGGAGATACTTCAGGAAGGCAGGCAGGGTTAAAGCAGTGGAGGTAGGCAGGAGACCCGGACTAGGGGGCTAGTGGTTGCAGCCACAAAGGCTGAGTTTGAGGAGATATGTTTTGAGGCCAGATTTAAACTGGGTGAGGGAAGGTTTGTCAATCAGGCTGGCTGGGAGGGAGTTCCATAGGTAGGAGGCAGCATATTGGAATGAGCGTTTGCCATGGTTAGAGCAAATCTGAGGGATGTCTAGGGTGTGATTAGGAGAGGATCGGAGGGTTCAGCTTTGGGCTTTAGGGGTGAGGAGTCCTCAGAGGTGAGGAGGGGGCCAAGGGTTGAGAATTTGTAGGCAAGGCAGCTGGTCGGGTAAGCCAGTAGATGAAATGCAACATGGATTTACTAAAAAAAGGTCTTGTACAGCCAACTTAATTAGTTTCTATAACTATGTGAGGGTAACATTGACCAAGGTAGAGCAGTGGATGCTGCGTTACTTGATTTTAGAAAGGCATTTGATACTATGCCACATAACAATCTGGCTTCTAAACTAATCGACTTAGGTATTAATCACAAAGTGGTCAGATGGATTATGAAATGGCTCATGGATAGAAAACAGTCAGTAAGAATCAATGGTTATTCATCCACTGATCCCAGGGTTACTAGTGGCATTCTCCAGGGGTCAGTGTTAGGCCCACTCTTGTTTAATATTTTCATAAGTGATCTTAATGTTACGAGTAACAACAAGCTGAGTAAATCTGCAGATGACATGAAATTGGGGGGCATTGTGGATACCTTTGATGACAGGCTTAGATTTGGGGAAGATATTGAGAACATCTTCAAGTGGGCCAGAAGAAATAGGATGAAATTTAGCATCCTAAATGCATAATTATGCATTTTGGTAGGAATAATATACAACACGATTATTATATCCAAGAGAATAAACTAAAAAAATTCACATATGAAAGGGACCTTGGCATGTATATTAGCACTGACCTCAAGAATTATGTCCATTACAAATATGTGGCTAACAAAACAATGTACAGTACCTCACTAACTGTGTTTGCAGATCTTTTTTCTCTAGGAATGTTAATGTGCTCCTTCTTTTGTTCAAAACCTACATATGACCACACCTGGACTATTGTTGTCAGAGCTGGAGTCCATACCTTAAGAAGGACAAAGTTATGGTTGAAAAATTGCAGAGGGCGTTCACTAAACTGATATCTAAATACAGGGACAAACCATATGAAGTAAGATTATCTGGTCTTGGGCTATGGCATCTTGAGATGAGGTGCTTATGGGAGGACATCTTGCTGATGCATAAAATCCTAAATGATGATTTATTACTGAAGGATCTGCACCTGGCCCCCAAGGATCACAGATATGACCTAAGGGGACACAAGCGTCAGATGATAGAGACTCAGACAAAAACAGAAGCCTGGATACAGAGCTGTCTCTAGATTAGTTAGACTGTGGAATCAGCTACCAGATGAAGTGATAAATGCACATTGCTTAAATAGCTTCAAGGCCAGACTGGATCTGTATATTACTGATGGTAACCTTGTTACCTCCACTGAGTAGTCAGGACAGCACTTACATATGGGCAATAGCCTTCTGTTGTCCTAATCCTGAGTATTGTGGGAATATTATGTTAAGAGTGGTCGTGGCCATGTCCCTGGTAGCGTGCAGCAGAAGGGAAAGTTAGTAGTTGGTGCAAATAAAGGAATTTCTCTGACTCACAATCAGTCGCTTCAATGCTGGTAGGAGATGCTGTTGTCTGTTGCCCCTGATGGTAGTAAAGTTAGTGAGGGAATGGTTGATAGCAGCATGGGCATTGCTACAAGTTTAACCCTGTTAAACTTATCAGGTGGGGAAAATGTGGTTGAATCTTTAGACTTGAGTGCGGTTGATGTCCCATCCCCACAGTAATTGAACATGATTCTGATCATGATTATGACTCACCAGTCTCATGTTTCTGATCTTGATGTTAGGTTACTAAACATTTAGATGTTGACAAGCCCCTCGCGATTCATGTCTCTGCCATTCACTTTGCCCACCATGATCCATAACGGAAATGAAAGCTAGAACACAAAGCACACAAAAAATATTAGCACAAGTACTAGTCAAGTAAGTAAAATAACTAAAGATTACCAAAAATAAACCCTTTTTTAATGCAGAAAAATGTTCTAATTAACTAAAACTTCCTGCACTACTCCAATAACTAAATAAAAAAATGTTTAAACACTGAAAAATCACAAGCAAACAACTCTGGTGAACTAAACAGCACAGTACACCAGTGAAAGTAAAACACTGACTTCCTGCCTATTTAACTGTCTCCCTGAATCATGTGACCTGCACAGTCAGGCATGTGATCAGTGGCCTGTTTCTTAATGACTTCACCTTATCAAAATGGAACTCAAAGTGAACTTGAAGTGGACAATGTGAAGTAAGACAAATTTTGACTTTTTAATGGAAATTTTGTGTAGTGATATGTGAATTCAAAGTGTACCACTTCAGGTTCACTTCACCAGCAAATTAAAACTTTGCTGCATTTCTAAGCACGATGTGGTTCTTCTCTGCCGCCAACAAGGGACTGACTATTACTTTCAAAAATGGGCATAAATAGAATAAAAAGTGGGGTGAAACAGAGCCCACACAGAACGCAGGGGACAGTGGTCTTCTTCTGCGGCACTGACCGCCAGACTTGACCGCCACATGATCACTGACCCAGACACCAAAGAAGGAACAGTGGTCTTCACTGGTGGAGCAGGAGTCGAGGCTCTCAGACAACCACAGGGAAGAACTTTAACCCCAGGTAAGCCTTCCATGTTCCCCACTAAGTTTCTGCTGACCTCCTCCCCTCTCGACACCAGCCTGAACTGCCAGGAGAAATGGTTCTCCTTCAAGACGGATGATCAGGGTTCTTGTTCTAGAACCCTGAGCCAGTGCTCAACCCAACAGTATTTTATTTTCAAATTGGGGCACCACACACTGGACAGGGACAGCAATCCCAGCCCAGGGGTGTTCACTCCTCATGCTGCCTGCTCTGGGTGGGGGAGATTAGAATGGAGCAGAGCAAGGCAGCAGGGAGCCAGAGCAAACATTTTTTAAAAAATGCTCTGCCTGGCTGGCATTTTCTGGGATGGGGGCACTGACAAGGGGCCCATACACACTGCCCTCAGAATGCCCCTCATGCCCACTGATGTCCACAATACATAGGGGACCTGGGTGCACACTATTCTATTAATTACCCCCCTTTTTCTGCGGTGCCCCCACACTTTGGAGCATTACATTAGTGTTGTGTGAAATTTAAATTTTGCCACTGGAATATGAGAAAAATTACTATTCTCTATCCATGAAATTTCACAAACTTTTTGTACAATTTCCACAAAAGTTTTTGTCAAAGTTTAATTTTGTATTTGTTCCATCCAGTTTTAAAGCCACTCATCCAAACTGCACCTTGTTTGGTATGGTGGAAGTCCTAAGCTAAATGGGTATTATGCTAAGTTTAGGATCTCTATCTGTAAATGGGTGCTGAGTTAAAAGCAAACAAATATTCCCCAAAAAGTATACACAATTTTGTAAGCAAACAGAGGGAGCTTAAACCCCTGTAACTTCAAGACTATATAACACATGTCACCAAAATATGGCAGATTCATAAATCTTAAAAAGCAGGCTGTATGTCAACTTTTTAATCTCTTTCTTAAAGGAGGGTCAAATTACAAGCATACAGAATCTGCAAAATAACATAAGAACTTATAGTCAAATTACATGAGTTTTTGTAAAAATTGTGGAATTTTTAAATAAAATTTTGTTGATGCAATATCCATAAATATTAACCGCCATATGCCTAACTTGCCATGGAGGAGGAAGTGGAAGGGAAAGGCTAGACAGAGTTGTAAAATGTAGCATTCATAGAGGACACCATAGTAAAGGTAGCAGGAGGGTCAAAGGGGCTTTGCAGGACCAGGGTGCTTATGTAGGAGACGAGAGTTTCCTCCCAGCAAAACCGGTCAAATTAGTATGATCCATAGACAAGCACTGTAGCTTGAGAGAGGAGCTATGTCCACATCGGCATAAATGACATAGAGAGAACACATACTGAGGAAAGGAGGAGGAGGTAATTAGCTGAACAATCAGTAGCAAACAGCTGTGATGTCAAAAGCAGAGAATTATGATTTCACAGCCAAGGCAAGATCAGGCAATTTTATTTATATGGCGCCCAATCCCAGGGGTTCTGGGTGCCTCACAAAACAAAGCAATATCAGCAATCCGCAGTAATGAACAACTGGGACAGATGAAATATGTGAGAAAAAGATCCTGTTTTAAAGAAAATGTTTTGAGAAAAACAAGGAGGAGGTTCCTGAGATTCAAATTTTTTTTTTGGGGGGGGGTTCCTATGCAGCTGAGTTCTGCTGATTTAAACTGTGATTTGTTTGCTGGAAATTAAAATAATCTGTTTAAATACTACTTTTATTTAGGACTCTTACCCACCTCTTCTCCACTGTGAGCATACCTAAGTACTCAATAGTCGTTCTTACCCTCTATCATTTTGTAGCATTATACTGTGCCTTTTTAATATCTGCAATATATTTTTGCACTGTGATGAGGGTGACCAAAGCATTGAAACACAGAAACAGAATTTGTCAGCAGAAAAGGACCTCTTGGCCCATCAGCCTTCCCAGATGGTCCTTACTTAATCTCTCCATAGACCCTAACTGATCTCTGGCTACCCTCCCTGCTACTGCACATTTACTAATATCCCTTATTTATATCCCACACATGCTTAAAGCCCCCTACTGTTTTCATCTCCACCACTTCCACTGGCAGTCTAGTCCAGGCAATCACCACTGTTTCAGTGAAGAAGTACTTCCTCACATCCTCCTAAACACCCCTCCAGCTACATCACATGCCCTCTGGTTCTGGTGCTCTTACTCATTTGAAAAATACTCCCCTTCTGCACACTGTTGATCACTGTGAGGTACTTGTAGGTCTCCACCATGTCACCTCTCCCTCTCCTGTCTTCAAGTGTGTACATGCTGAGATCTCTCACTACCTGTATCTCCTCATAGGGCTTTTGGTGCAACCCCCACACCATTTTAATTGCCCTTCTCTGGACTGGTTCCACTCTATGTCCTTTTCTAGTTGTGGCCTCTAGAACTAGACACAGTACTAGAGATGGGGTCTCTCCAGCAAGCCATATAGTAGTAACTCCACTGCCTTTCTCCTACTGGAATATACATTTTCCTATGCATCCCATCATCCCACTGACCCTACCCATTGCTTTGTCACACTGCCTACCACTTTAAGGTTGTCAGATATGATAACCTCAGTGTCTCCTCCTGCTTAGCAGCTGCCAGTACCTCCCCCAGCCTATACTGCATTTTTTAGCATTGAACCCCAACTGCCATGCTCTTGACCTCTCTTCAAGTTTCCCAAGCTCCCTCTGCATTCTTTCTACCTGTTCCTTACTGTCCACATTGTTACAGATTTTGGTATCATCTGCAGAAAGGTATACCTTCCCTTCTACCTCATCTGCATTGTCATTTATGAAGACATTGAAAAGGATCATTCCCAGTACTAAGCACTGTGGCAGCTCCCGGTCACTCTCCTATCACTAGAGTGAGTGTCATCAGCTACAACCCTCTGTTGCCTATTGGCTAACCAATTTCTAACCCAGTTTATCACTTTGGACCCCACCCCTAGGCTGCTAAATTTTTTTATCAGTCTCCAATGCAGCAGTGTTGAAGGCCTGTTTACTATCCAGATAGGCCATGTCCACTGTCATCCCATGATCTATTTCCCTGGTCACCTAGTCATAAAACTCTATCTGATTAATCTAGTATTTCCTCTCCCCTTTTGTGAATCCATGCTGTGTTTGGTCTTGCAGCCCACTGGATTCAAGATATTGTACCAACCTTTCCTTTAACAGCGTTTCCTTAATTTAACCACCACTGAGGTGAGCCTCGCTTTTAGTGCTACAGGATCATCATCAGTAATAAATCAAAAAATAGCTTTTTTTAATAAAAAAATGAGCATCAGTTAATTTTATTCTAACTTTTATTTTAGTTATTTTTATAGAATATTTTTTAGAATATTAGAATAGCATTTTAGTATTGAATAGTCTGGAACAGTACTTGCTGGTTCTATCTTGAGTTTGATATATTAATTAAGGGGTGTTCTCTAAGTCTTTAATGCTTATGAGTAATCTAAAGTTCATAGTTTTGAAGTCATAAAGTTATAAAGCCATAAAGTGATAAAGTGAAAAAGCGATAGGGTTATTGAGTTATGGAGTATAGAACATCATAGTGGTATATTTTTCTCTTTTCATTCTGTATGTTATGGCTTAGTCTCTTCTTTTACCCTGTATAGTGGTCAGTGGATGGAGTTATATACCCCCACCTTACGGAGTATTTTGGGAGTGGGGGCATGATGAAAGAATTTCCACAAATCTCTACAATCAGTTACTCTTTCTGGGATTTTTTTGGAACTTTATGGAAACTTTTGATACTCTGATCAGGACGACCCCTTGTAGTATAAGCAGTAAGTTCTGACTGCTGGAGCTGCTGGATTAGTTGGAGTTGGAGTTAAACTTGGGCTTGTTGGACTTCTCAATCTTACTGTTTCTCCATATTTACAACCCTGAAGAATTGTAGAATTGAAGATCTGAACTGAATTGAACTGAATTGATCAGAGCTGAACTGAACCTTTTCTACTGGTCATTAGGTACCATAAACTCTACTGACAGTTCAGAATTTTAATATTGTTTTGCACTGTTCTGCAGTTGTATTTTATTATATTATTGTATTTAATTTTTATATGTTTATAGTATACTTGTGTTATATTTGTGTTACATTGCTTTTTTTTTCCCCTCTCGGACGATAGTTATTGGTAAATATGGTAATAACAAGAGCTACAAGATCCCAAGCTAATGATATAAATAGGCTGCAGAGAACTCCCAAAGTTTATAAAATTCATAAGGATATGGGAGGAATGTATCAGAGTGGTGAACAACTTAATGTTAATAGTAAGGTAATTGAGATAATTGATAAATTGGATGAGTTACTTAGTAACATTATAGATAAAGAGCAGGAAGAGTTTGAAATAATTGAAGAAAAGAATATAAGAAGGAGAAAGATAGTCAATAAAATGGGATGTAAAGGAAAAAGAGGTGAAGTAGGAAGTGAAGATAATGGTATCAAAAACAGTAATAGAAATAATGGAAAAGGGAAAGAAAAATGTAGAAATGGAGGGAAAGGGAAAGGGAGAAGTAAAGAAAGCAATGATGTGGCACAAACTAGGATTTCCCCACTCTTAAGGAAAAATCTTAAAATTAAGTCAACTAAAGAAATAAAAAAGCAGAGTTTTTCAACTTCCACTTCGATAGTTTGAAAAAGAAGTGAATACGATAATGACTCCATTATTATTATCTTCCCCTAGAGAATGCAGTTTAGAAATATTAGAGGGGGATGATCTGGAGAAATTGACTGAAGATGTCACTTTATATACTCCAATTGTAACCAGGAATTTGAATAATGAGGAAGCACTTCATAAAGGTGTTAGAAAAATGGAAATTATTGAAGACTTGCAAAATACTATACAAGGACCCAAATTATTGGATGATTATCAAAATTAAAATTAAAGGGGATGCTCATACAAAAGTTGCAATTGAGAGCCAGGCACCAAAATGGGATCAGGAAGACAGGACTGAGAAAGTGAGAAAAACAGTGAATGAATCTATGATGTATTACCCTACAGCAATTATTGAAGAGATAACTGCAATTATGAAAAATCAACATGCTGTGAATCTGATACTAATGGAACAATTGATAGCAATAAGGAATGAAATTGATACACTAAAGGAGAATATAGCCATAAATCGATATAGAATTGATGAAATGTTAAATGTTTTGAATAAAATACAGCCTCCAAAGAAATCATCATCAATTGTAGCGATGGATGAGAAGATAGACGATAATACAGAAAATAAAGAGAAGAGAATAAGACCAGAATTTTCATCCCTGGTATTACCAGACAATACTAAAAATCATGGCCTTACTGTGCAGTGGAAAAAAAAGAAACATAAGGGAAATGATAAGAAGAAAATAAAATTAAAGGGTGATAGCAGTTGTTTACAGGGTAAACAAAAGGGGAAAAGAGGGAGTAAGGAATATGAAGACATATCCATAATTGGTGAAGGACCATTGCTGAAAATCAGTGAAGATGATGAAACTGTAAAGCGGGGGCAGGAGGTGAATGGCCTAAAACATGATGTAAAAATTATGGAGAAAAATTGCAGAAGGACGAAAATGAAATTAGAAAAGAACATGAAGACTGGAAAAGGGGTGATAAGTGGGATAAGGACTGTTGCCTAAAACTGTGTGGTTTAAAGAAATTGGATGATGATTCAGAGATAACCTTGAAGGATAGGGTAATAAAAATAATAAAAGAAGAGCTTGAATTGGCAATTGATGAGAGAGAGATATTCTTGACGTGTTTAGGCCATTGAATCCTGTTCCAGCTGAAATAGTATGGATAAGAGTTACTCATAAGAGAGTGCCACAATACTTGTGGATAAATGGTCATTCATTGAATCGTCTGAAACTAAGTTTGGAATGGGAATTAGAAAATGTGCACAAAAAAATAATGTGACAGTAAATAAGCAAGACAAACCTGTAATAATTACAATGTTTAGCTACCTGGGAATTTATAAGGAGACACCAAGAAAGCTGACATGGTATTTCTGTAATTTGGTGTCTAATGTCTTACAGATAAGACTAGGAAGAATGGGTATTATGAGTATTTACAGACATGAAAATTTAAGTGGAAACAGTCAAGTTGATATAGTATGCAAAAATGAAGAAGTAGCATAAAGAATATTGGAATCTAATGAGAAATTAGATAAAATGGGAATTTATATTGTGGACTTGATTGTTCTTTACAAAGAAAGTAATCAGGCATTAAGGAAGGCGGTTGAAAGAAAAACAGAGAGCTCCACTGAACATTTTGTGATTAATGAATCAATTGAGACCTGTAATAGGTACCAATTATCAGAAAAATCAAGTTGACCAGAAGAGAGAACTTTAAGTAGTGGAATTGTAAAGAATAATTTTGACATAATAAATGAAGGACGTGACGAGATTAAGAGAGAACAAACTCAAATTAGTTTTATGACTTGGAATATAACAGGCTATGGTACCAAACAGTATAATCAGGATTGACTGACATGTAGTAAAGAAAATGCAGTTATTTGCTTACAAGAGACTTGGCATGATATTAAAACAGATATAAACCTAAATGGGTACCAAACCGTGCAATGAACAAGTTATAAGGGAACTAAATTAGGTGGAAGAGCTGGTGGATTAACTATGCATGTTAAAACTGGAATATTTAAGTTTATTAAAGATCTGATTAAAGATGATCATTATATGATTCTTAGATTGGGAACAAGTAAAATATCTATAATATTAGTTATTATATACCACCAGCTAAGTCCAAATACTATAAAGAATCGGTATGGCAACAGTTAGAAAATAGCATGTCTGAGGTGTCTATGGAATACCCAGGGGATCCTTTAATTCTGCTTGGAGACCTTAATGCCAGAGTTGGAATATTTGATGATTTATCAGATGATACAGTCATGCAGTGGATATATTCAGATACTGAAAATGTTAAAAGGAAAACAAAGGATGAAAAAACTAATCGAAATGGGAAAAAGTTGTGTGAAATATAAAAAATGGACTCTATATTTTGAATGGGAGAGTGAAGGGGGATGAAGATGGAGGATCAACACATATTTCAAAATATGGAAATACTGTACTTGACTTAATCTGCTGGAGAGGTCCTAGTGACTGGTGGAAGTTATTAAGTATACCGTTGAGACTTGAAAGTGATCATCTTCCAGTAATGGTCTATACCGATCAACTAAAGGAAGAAATGATTGTAGTTTCATTCACATATCTGGACTGACTAGTACAGTATGGGCTGCACGCCCATTGGCTCACGCTCTGAACCAATGGGCTTGCAGCCATACAGAGCTGTCAGTCAGTGGGCGGCGGGCGGCAGGTGTGTGGGGTGCTGCGCCCGCTGGCTTATGGGGAGCGGGTGGTGGGGCGCCCATGGGGCGGTGTGGGGTGGGGTCCACTAGATCACCAGGGATTTTGGACTTGGGGGTGAGGAATGCCACCTGCATCGGGTCTTCGCTAGGTCCACTGGACCACCATGGATATTGGACATTGGGGATACTGATGCCCATGATCAGGCTAATGGGGGGCAGTTGCAGTTATGCCCATGTTCGCTACTTTGGGGATACAGTTATGCCCGCGATCGGGTAATCGCGTCCACTGGACCACCAGGATATTGGACTGGGGATACTGATGCCCATGATCAGGGCATGGGGCACTGCCAGGTACGCAGGAACAGTCGAGGCCACCCACAGGTGGCAGCTGCTGTGTTTGCACCCTGCAATGCAGCATCTCACCTGTGGGTTGACCCTGTTTTTCTTTTCGGCGTACTTGTGCAGGCGCAGGTAGGGGTTGCACCTGCATAACTCTGCTCGGCCCGGGCTGAATATTGGTCTGTGAAGTTTATGCATGGGCACGCCCCCTACCTGTGCCTGCATATATTACTGATGCACCCTGGTGCATCGGGATTTGTGCGGTGCACTTTTACCTTTTAAATATCCCACCGGGGCGCATCAGTGGGTTGTGCATGGCACAACGACATTGCGCCATGCGCAACCCTTTTGAATATCTGGGCCTTAGAGTCATTTTTTGATGAAATTAAGTTAAAATTAAATGAGCTTGATATTATTGCACTTTATGGTAGAATGAAGACTTTTTTTAAGGAAATTCAGCCTAAACTATATAAAGAAGGAATCCTTATAAATAAAATACAGGCTGGGGATGGTTTGATAAAGAGTGTAGATTGAGCAAAAAAAGACTTAAGAAATGATTAAGAACATACAAACAAAACAGTAGTAAAGAGGCATATGATATATTAAAGGAAGAAAGAAAAGAACACAGGAAATTATTATTGACTACGCAAAAGGAATTTTATGCTGATCAGTGGAAACAAATGATAGAAACAATAAAAGCTAAGGATAATAAAAGATTTTGGACATTAGTAGCCAGAGGTTGTAAGGAACTTTTGGTTGAAAATATAAACTATATAGACCCTGAGAGCTGGTTACAATATTTTTCAGGTATAATGTACAAAATGATTGAGACAAGATCGTAGCCAATTATGGATAGGAGTATGATAAGGATGAACGTTATACCAAATACAAATGCTGAAGTAAATCTCCCAATAGGAAAACTTAAGTTTTATAAGGCACCAGGACCTGATATGATGCCAGGAGAGTTATTAAAAATCAAGGATACACAATGGGCAGAATTTCTGGCTGCATATTTTAATAATTTTATATATAATAACTGTATCCCTCAATCTTGGAGGGGTGCTGTAATAGTTCCTATGTATAAAAAAGGCAACAAGAATAACCCGAATAATTATAGGACAATCAGCTTGTTGGATATAGTGGGAAAGATTTTTGCTAGAATTCTTTTAGATTGTATTATCATAGATCTGGGGAGAAATGGGGGCTTCTCTTCTCTTCAAGCTGGCTTCCGTAGAACATATCCTACTATGGATAACTGTTTTATTTTGCATCACTTACGTGAGAAGTATGTTAAGTTACGGCACAACGGTTATATGTAGCTTATATCGACTTCTCTACTGCATTCGACACAATTGTTAGATCTAAACCATGGGATTCAATGTATAATATAGGTATAGAGCCATTGCTGATAAATACTATAAGATTATTATATTCATATACATGGGCTCAGGTCAGACTGGATATGAGAGGTAACTTTTCCTCACAATTTTCAACCAATATGGGGGTAAGACAGGGATGCATGCTTGCTCCAACTTTGTTTGCAACTTATTTGGATCCATTGTTAAGAGCTTTACAAATGTCTAGTACTGACTCCCCTAAAATTAGAACAGATTATTGTGCAGAACTTGCATACGCAGATGACCTGATATTATTTTCATTAATGGCAAAAGGTCTTCAGGAAAAGCTGAATCTTCTTGAAATTTTTGTTAAAGATAAGAACTTAAAAGTGAACATATCTAAGTCTAATATAATGTTATTTAGGGGAAAATATAATGGGAAATGGTATATAAATTCACAACCATTGCAGATTGTAAATGAATATTTTATTTTATTTATTGAGATATTCAGAAAGACCTTTGAGTCAAAGACTCATTTACAAAGGTTCCACATCATACATTTAGGTACAGAGCAACATTAGTTAAAGTTGTCGGTATAGTACCATACATATTTGGATACATTACATTATATTAACATTACATTACAGTAAATGGCAGTCATTTGTGGCAGAGCTGGCAAAATAGTATAGTACAGATTAGGGAATGTTTCATTACATTAATGTATATGGTAGGCCAAGATTGATCAGTAGGAGGCAGTCAGACAGGAATAGTAAAAGAAGAGCATTTTAGCACAGCCACATAGTTGCAGAAGTACTGGAACAGGCTGATAGTGAATTAGTGTTATGGGGGGATTATGAGACAGTGAAACAGGAAATAGTTTAGGGTGGTATAGGACATCATGCTGTAGGACAGTGTCAGGGGCAATCACATATGTTAGAGTCCTGAAGGAGCTCCCTTAGTCTAGATTTAATGGGACCTAGCCTTGTTTCATTGGCTATTGGGATAGGGAGCGAGTTAGCCCAATACGGGCTAGGTAGCTGAGAGATCTTTGAAAGTGAGAGGTACGAGGGTGGGCTACCCATAGTAATGGCGTGTCCGAGTTTTGTGTGGATCTGACTGGTGTTGCTGGAGTGAATAGTAGTGGTGAGAGTTGGGGGGGACTAGACATAAGAGTATCTTCTTTGCCATAAGGCAGGTATGGTATTTGATTCTGCTATCTAGGTTTAGCCAGTTTGTGAAGTTATAGAGTGAACAGGTGTGTGTGAGACGATCACAACCGAGGATGAGGTGGCAGGCTTTATTGAGTACAAGGCAGAGACTGTTTAGTGTGGAGGCTGGGGCTGCACTGTATATCGTGATACCATAATCTAGTAGGAAGAGGACAGAGGAATTTACAGTGAGCTGTAGGGCCTCGGGAGTGAGGCAGTGTTTGTGCCGATAGAGCACACCTAATCTCGAGTTTAGGGCAGAGGTTAGGAGTAGAATATATTCCTTGTAGCTAAGGGCTGGGTCTAGAGTGATCCCTAAGTATTTAAAGCTGCTAACTTGTTCAGGAAGGTTGTGGTTGACAGTGAGAAATGGGGGTCAGAGGTACCTGCGAGGGTTCTGAGGGTGTGAGAAGACCATGAATTTAGTTTTCTTGTAGTTGATTACTAGTCACTGGGTGCTGAACCAATGTTCTGCTTCTTGGAAACTATGTTGGAGTGATTGGTGGAGTTTAAGTGGGTCAGAGTCAGAGGCTTACAGGACGGCGTCATCCGCATAGAGAAGCAGGTTACTGGAGATGGCCGATGGGAGGGAGTTCAGATATAGGCTGGAGAGTATGGGGCCCAGAATTTATCCCTGCAGAACACCAGAGCGGACAGGGAGGCATGGGAACAGGACAGTGCCTACCTTGACCTGTTGTGTTCTATCTGACAGATAGCTGGTAAGCCAGTTTAAGGAATCTTCGGAGAAGCCAGTGGAGGAGAGTGTATTTAGGAGAAGGGTGTGGTTGACAGTATCGAAAGCTTTGGAGAGGTCCAGTAAGATGGCTCCAGTGAGGTGGCCTTGGTCCAGGGAGGATTGGATATGTGAGGTGAAAGCGTGGAGGGTGGTGATAGTGCTATGCCCCTTATGGAAGCCATGCTGTTGGCTGCAGAGAAGATTGCATTTTGTGAGGTGGTCAGTGATTTGGTCAGCGACAATATACTCTAAGGCTTTAGGTGGGGGTCAGAATGGATATAGGGCGGTAGTTGTTAGAGGAAGTTCAATCCTCACTCTTATAGATAGGGGTAATAAAGGCCAGTTTCCATCCCAAGGGGAAATGCCCTTGACAAAGGGAGTGATTTATAATGTGAGTGAGAGGGTAAAGGACTTCTGGGAAGCAGCCTCAGGTCTAGGGCATCACTGTAGTTATGAAGGTGGCTAAGGGCTTTGGCTAGGTAGGGTTTGGCAGCCACGGGGGAGAGAACGCATAGGTGTAGTGGAGAAGCAAGGGGGGTGGGTCTGGACTGGTGGGGGCATCAAAGAAATTATGGGGGAGGACATCATTGAGATTAGTGAAAGTGGAGTTTAGGGCTGAGGCTATGCTAAGGGGATCTGTGGAGATGTTGCCGTCTATGAGTAATTGGTCCTGAGGCTGGTTTGGGGCTTTACCACAGAGTTTCTTAATATTATTCCAGAATTTTCACCCATCTCCCCAGGTTGATGTTAAGGATGCTTTGTTGTAGTCCACTTTGGCAGTGAGGAGGGCCTGAGTACATATGTTTCAAAATTCCCTGTAAGGTTGTCTGTTGGCTGGCCACTTGGTTTCATTAGCAATGTGCCAAAGGGAGTCACGTTGTCGCAATAGGCCCAGGAGGTGATCAGAGAACCAGGGGGCCTGGTTATCATTGGTTATTCTCTTGGTGAGAGGGGCGAAGCTATCACATATTCTTTTGAAGGAGGACATAAATAGATCAAGCGCAAGGTCTGGGCCTGGGGTGTTTACTAGGGGTGTCCAGTCCCACTTTCTAAGGTTGTCCTTGAGTTGAGAGAGTTTGCCAGGACCAAGCTTGTGCTGTAGTGCTATTTTGGGGGGGAGTTTGGGGGCTCTAACAGCCCAAGTGAAAAGGACAGGAGAATGATCACTTAGAGCACTGGGAAGTACCTGAGTGTTGGTTATTCAGTGGGGGCGGTTTGTGAAGACCAGATCCAGGAGGAGGATGTCCCTGTATGGTCATTTACCTGGGTGGGGGAGGTGACAACCTGAGTGAGGTTAAGCATGGTGGCATCATCAATATATGGGGTGTCTGTCCTTGCCAGACAGTTTATGTTGAAGTCACCCATGACTATTTTTTCATAGTGAGGCAGTAGAATGGAGAGGTAATTCAGGATGGTCTGGAAGACACATTTGTGTTCCTTGTGAGGAATGTATGGAATGGTGAGTAGGAGAGGGGAGGTAGACCTGCCTAGAGTTAATTTTAGCATTAGAGCTTGTGCTCTCAGTGCTAGCTGTGGCGTAGGGAGTAGTTGGCCTGGCAGTGAGTCCTTAAGATAGAGAGCGCAACCATCACCTCGCTTATCCACTCTGTCAGAGTGATAGAGGAGGTAACTGGGGAGGTTAACAGCAGAGTCTGGTACAGAAGTGGAGAGTCATGTTTCACCAAAACCAATGACGTCAGGGCAGTGCTGGAGTACCCACCCTTGAAGGGTGTCCCATTTTTTTTGTAGGCTACAGATATTAAGTGAGGTGATGTGCAGCCCACTGGTAGGGAAGGGGATGGGCTGGGGGGCAGACTGTGGGCCAGGGTTGAGGTGGACATTGCCCGTGAGAAGTAGTAGCAGTACAAGGGACCTGAGGTGGTTGTTTTTTGTTTGTGTGCTTAGTTGATGACACTTTCGCAGCATATACCCTGTGGCTGGTTGGAAGGTGGGTACGGGGAGTTTCAGGGTTTGAGGGGTGGCTAGAGGAGGAGGAGCAAGTGGGACAGCAGGGGTGCAATGGTGGGTGCACTGCAGGAGGTAAGCAGGAGAGAGCAGGGCTACATAGAGTCCAAAGCCCATAAGGATGACTATTTATAGGGAAGTAGACTGTGGGGCAATTTTAAGGTTGCATTTTTTTGTGGTGGTGGGGGACATGGGCAAATGGGTACCTGCGAGCCATAGTGCTAATTCTCGGTTCAGTAGTAAACAGGGGAGAGGAGAGCAAGGGGGGGGAGTGCCAGTTTGCTTCCAGATGCAAAACACACATGAAGTTTCTCTTCATCTGTGAAGAAAGGGAGAGCAGCAGGGTGATAGTGAGGAAAGTAGGCAGGAGCATGGTAGCAGGGGAGAGGAGATAATAGCCTAACCAATTAGGGAGTGAAAGGGGTCAAGATTTAGCTTGAAACAAGTTGGACGTGAGATCTTAGGAGTGGGTAGGACCTCTGGTGGTGGGAAAAAATAACCTGCGAATGGTAAAGTAGGCTGATAGAAAAAATAAAATGGAGGGGAGGAGCCAAGTACACTATATAGTGCAGAGCGCACCAAGGGTGGTGGTGGGGGTGGTGGGGAGCCAACACTCTGTGTCGGCGGGGACTAGCACAGCATTCCTCCTGGAGAGAAGCCGAGCAATGCAGTGCGTCTACCTGATTGTCACGGTATGGGTTGGGCCAGCGGGGGAGGGCAGCTCCCGTAGTCCCTCATGACCTCTGGCGACCTCCAGCTTCTGTGTTAGCCTGGCTAGCCTAGGAAGACACAAGGATGGTGCGTTAATTTATTATTTCGATAGGGGGAGAGTCTTAAGGTTAGCCAGTAGAAGCTGTGATAGGGACAGGCTATCGGAGGGCACCGCTTTTCAGACACAGCACAATAGTTCATTAGGGCACCTTACAGCAGCATTTCATTCATTTCAGAAAAGTGAATCACAGTATTTAACAAGGAACCTTACAGATTCCTGCAGAAAGTAAAATATTTCAGCAAAGGGGATACAGTATTTAATTAAGGAACCTTACAGTTGCTGCAGGAACTAAATAAATTTCAGTTAAAGGAAACACAGTACTTAATTAAGGAGCCTTACAGTTGCTGCAGAAAGTAATATTCAGTGATCTTAAGGCTTGCTGCAAATGTACTACTTTTCCGAAAGGAACTCAATAAAGAGACTATCTCCACTTGTGTGGCGGATGAAAATAAAGTGCTAATTAAACAAGGTTTTTAAAGGTTCCATCTGTGGTCCTTGTTCTTTGTTCAAGAAAAGTTGCACCAAAAACTAGTATAGAGTTCCTCCTGGAGAAAAGCCGAGCAATGCAGTCGTCTACCTGATTGTCCAAGGTATGGGTTTGGGGGTGGGGAGGGCAGCTCCAGCAGTCCCTCATGACCTTCAGCTTCTGTGTTAGCCTGGCTAGCTGATTGTCCATGGTATGGGTTCATGGGGCCGGGGGAGGGCAACTCCAGCAGTCCCTCATGACATCCAGTGACCTCTGATGACCTCTGGCTTCTGTGTTAGCCTGGCTAGCTGATTGTCCATGGTATGGGTTCAGGAGGGCAGGGAAGGGCAACTCCAGCAGTCCCTCATGACCTCCAGTGACCTCCGGCTTCTGTGTTAGCCCGGTTAGCTGATTGTCGTTGGTATGGGTTCAGGGGTGGAGGAGGGCAGCTCCAGCAGCCCCTCACAACCACCGGTGACCTCCGGCTTCTGTGTTAGCCTGGCTAGCTGATTCTCCATGGTATGAGTTTGAGGGAGTAGGGGAGGGCAGCTCCAGCAATTCCTCACAACCTCTGGCAACCTCCGGCTTCTGTGTTAGCCTGACTAGCTGATTCTCCATGGTATGATTTCAGGGGGGGGGGAGAGGGCAGCTCCAGCAGTCCCTCACAACCTCCGGTGACCTCCGGCTTCTGTGTTAGCCTGGCTAGCTGATTATCCGCAGTATGGCTTCGGGGGGGGGCTGGGAGGCAGCTCCAGCAGTCCCTCATAACCTCCAGCGACCTCCGGCTTCTGTGTTAGCCTGGCTAGCTATACTTATCTAGGGCTGTTTTTTCCAAAAAATCTATGTTGGAAGACACATTACACTACAATGTACAATAAATTTGCAAATTCAGCTCTGGCTTTAAAAAGATTTAATTTAAAGTATGATGGTTATACAATAAAACCTTTATTAAAGGCTATTGAAGCAAAATATAATTCACAAATATTATATTGGACAGAAATAAATGAAAATAAGTATTTAAAAATACGGAAAAACCAGTCCTGAGACTGCTGAGATCTACAATGGGTTTACCGTTTACAGTACCAGCCTCATATGTGCGAGCAGAAATGGGACTAATAAATCTGAAGGCAATTGAAGAATCAAATGCTGTTAATGTTTAGATAAGGTTAAATATTCAAGAGGATAGAATGTCTAAGAAATGCTTGGAGGAAAAAAAATATTGTAAGTGAAAGGTATAAAGTCATCATGGCTGCAAAATGTTCGAAGGACACTGAGGTCGGTACAATTGGAACAATTATTAGATTTGACATACTAGACTATTGTGATTTCTGTCCAGTATAAGAAATATATTAAAAAACTATTGATTAGGAAATTTAATAATATAGATATGGAAAATATTAAAAATTCCTGGTATTCACTGTGGTACAGTAACAACATTTTAAACCACAATTATACATATTATTTGGATGTATTGGAAGAACCTGGATTAAGAAAAGTCTATGCTTGATTTAGATTTGAGTCCCAGGAATCAAATAAATTAACAGCTAGGTTTAATAGAGAGGTAGATATAACTCATTCCTATTGTTTATGTGGAGTCTTAGAGATAGAAAATTTGATACACATGATGTTAAAATGTATGTGGTATGAAAAGGCCAGAAATAAATGGCTGATGGATATATTATTTGACTTACAAGGATGTGATGATGAATTAAAGATTACTATACTTCTTACAACAAATAATGAATATGTAATAAGGAAAACAGCAAAGTTCCTGTTTAATATAAGGGAAATAAGGGCTAGTATTCTTCGGACAATAATTATAAATTCCTGAAAAAATGTTATCCAGGGAAATAATAAGTTATTATACTATGGACTGCTCTGAAAAATCACATGTGTATGTGCAATGGATACTTGAATTTACTGTATGTTTTCTATTTTTTTTCTGTATTTGGTTTCTGTGTTAGAATTGTGTACTAAGTTATTTTTTATATTCTTTATTTTTGTAAAAATCTTTTTTAGATTGAACAATAAAATTGAACTGAACTGAGATGAACCATCCCAACCTATGGTTACTAGCCTCTTCCCTGCTGCCACCCTTATGAAGCGGGACCATGTCTGCTCTCCTGCAGTCCTCTGGACCACCCCTGATTCCAGTAAGCTGTTGAATCAGGCTGTCAGCAGAGCAGATAACACCTCCCTGAGTTCTTTCAGTACCTTGGATGTATCCCATCTGGTTCCATAACCTTGTCCACCTTCAAAGTTGAAAATCCCTTCAGGGCTGTTTCCTCTGAAATGGTCTTGAGTCACCGCCCCCCCGCTTGTTCCTGCTAATCACTGGTGGTCTGTCCCCCTTCCCTCCACTGTGATGTAAGAGCAGAAACAATTGTTCAGGATATTTGCTTTTTTCTGGTTCTCTTCTGTGCAGTCTCCCTTTGCTGCTCTCCTCATCCTTAGTATTCCTCCCATTGTTTTCCTCTTCTTACTTACAGTATGAATCTAAAGAAAGTATTATCCCTTTTGCTACACCTTTGGCTATTCTTTCATCTGTCTGTACCTTTGCTTCCCTCACTTCCTTACCTGCTTCCTTCTGTTTTATCTGGTACACCTCCCTGCATGCAGTACTCTGAATGAAGCCTCACTAAGGCCCAACAAAGTAGTAATATGACTTCCCTTGCCCTACTAGCTAGTCATCATTTTATGTGAGAGAACAGCATTAGCCCTGCTTACTGTGGGCACATATTGCTATAAATACTTCTGCTTACCTTCCATAGTCAGCCCAAGTCTCTTTCCTAGTCTGACACTGCTAGCTCCATATCATTTAATGTGCATTCCTTACATATAATTTTGCACCTATTGTAAGTGCACTGCTGTACCTTGCACATTTCAATGTTAGATTTTATCTGCCACTTTTCCAACCAGTTCCCTGGGATTAAGAGGCATAGCTTAGATTCAGGAATTGACGTTTATTTTATTATGTAGCCCAGATGCACCCAAATGTTTAATGAAAAAAATACGAACATACAAACATACAAAATTGCCAGCAGATAAAGGCCTTACGGTCTATCAAGTCTGCTCGATTGTGCAGCTAGCAGCCCTTATACTGCAGCTGACCCTCCCTCCCTTCCCTCTCCCCTTCCCCCTCCAGTGACCTTCCCCTTTACCCTGTCCCATTACCATTTGAAGCAGTCCACTGTTCTGCAGGATACCACTTCCTCTGGCAATGCGTTCCACCCAGACATCACCCTCTGTAAAAAAGTGTCTCCTCATTTCCCTCCTGAACCTTCCCCTTTCCAATCTCAGATCATGCCCTCAAGTGTCTCTCCCTCTCCTTAATTTGAAAAGCCCCTCCATGCCAGTCTTATTTATTCCCTTCATGTACTTGAAGATTTCAAACATTATCCCCCATACCTCCACTCCTCCAGGGCATACATGTTCAACTCCCTCAGCTTGCTCTCATATGGTATGTCCTCCAGCCCCTGCATCATTTTTGTAGCCCAGCGCTGCACCCCCTTCAGTAACCTAATGTCCTTCCTCAGGAACAGTCACCAGAACTGCATGCAGTACTCCAAGAGTGGTCTAACCAGTGACCTGTACAGTGGCAGGATCACCTCCCTCCTCCCGGAGGATATGCCTCTGGTAATACAACACAGCATCCTGTTAGCCTTTGCAGCTGCCTTTCAACACTGTGCTGAGCTTTTCATTGCTCCCATTATGATCACCGCCACATCCTTCTCCTCTTCTGTCTTGGCTAGTTGAATCCCCCCAGCTGGTAGCTCCTCCTTGGGTTTTTTGCACCAAAATGTAGCACCTTGCATTTCTTGGCATTGAACCCCATCTGCCAAGTGTCTGACCAGGCCTCCAATTTTGCCAGATCATCTTGAAACTCCTGCCTTACCTTTCTAAGTTATCCACTACTGCTCCCATCTTGGTATCTTCTGCAAACATACTGATCCTGCTCTTGATGCCTATTGAAACGTCTGTTATGAAGATTCCAAACAACACTGGTCCCAGTACAGAGCCCTGTGGCATACCACTTTTTACCACCTTGGGAGATGATAGCTCCCCTTCCACCACCACCTTCTGCGGTCTCCCTTGCAGCTGTTCACTACCCATCCCACCATCTTTGCCACCGCCCTTGTGCCTTCCAGCTTACTTCCTAACCTCCCATGCAGCACTGAATTGAATACCTAACTGAAGTCCAGGTACAGGACATCCATTGCATGGCCCCTGTCTAATTGCCTGGTTACCCTGTCATAGTACTCCACCATGTTGGTCTGACAGGATCTACCTGAAACAAACCCATGCTGTCTGTTTTTCTGCAGCCCATTAGCCTCTAGGATTGTCTCCATCAGCTTTCCCATAATGGATGTGAGGCTTACCGGTCTGTAGTTCCAAGGCTCATCCTTTGGGATGCTCTTGTGGAGGGATACCACATGCAGCATCTTCCAGTCCTGAGGTACACTCCCTGTGTCAAGGGAGGCATCGAACAGGTCTGCCAAGGATTCTGCCAGGACTTCGATCAGCTCCTTTGGCACCCTGGGGTGGATGCCATCTGGCTCTGGCACCTTGTCCACTCTTAGTGCCCTCAGGTCCTCCAGTACTCTGCCCACTTGGATTTCCCCATCTGTCACCTCCCCCTGTGCCCATCCTCCCATCCTGTTGGGTACAGTGCCCCCTTTCTCTTTAGTAAATACTGAGCAGAAGTACACATTTAATGCTTCTGCCTGTTTTGCCCCTGTTTCCATCCATCCCTCTTTATCCTTACTATTTGGTCCTTACAACTACTTTGCTCCCTGATGTACCTGAAGAAGTCCTTTTCCCCCTCTTTGATGCCTTGTGCTAGCCTACGTTCCCTGTATGCCTTGGCTGACCTGACTGCCCTTGTCACCTCCCTCAACTCCTTCAGGTATTCCTCTCTGTCCTCCCCTTCCCTGAATTTTTGTACCTTCTAAAGGCATCTCTTTTCTTCCTTACTTTTTCCATAACCCCCTGCTCACCCAGCTAGGCTTCTTGGCTCTAGCCATCTTACCCTGGACCTTTGTATATGTTATAGTTGCCTGCTCAATTCCCAGTTTAATGACCTCCCACTTCTGATTAGTGTCCATGTTTGGATGGATCCTGGCCAGATACCCCTGTACTATTTGCCTCATCCTCCTGAAGTTGGCCCTCTTGAAGTCTAACACCCTTGTGCCCATTCCTACTCCCCCTTTCCCCATGTTTATCATGAACTACATTGAGTGGTGATCACTCCCTGCCAGCAGTTCCTCCATCCCCAGCTCCCTCATAAACTCGCTATTCACCACCATAAGGTCTAGGGTGTTCCCTACCCTGGTTGGCTCATTGCCCATCTGCAATAAAAAGCTGTCCTGGAAGGCATCCAGAAGTACCTGCTTCCTCCTATTTGTGGTGGTTGGGATACCCCAATTCACTCTCAGTAGGTTGAAGTCATCCACAATCACCATGCTGCCCTTCCCACAGGTCCTTCTTTTTTTTTTAATTTAAAGTGTATTGAAAAAGTTTTAAACTTTTACACCACAACATGCAATGGCAGACATACATGACCATGAACATGATACATTAGACAAGTGATGACATGAGTCAGCCCCCCCACTACCACCCTCCTCCCCACTCCACCATCCCTCCCCACCCATATTGAGCACAAAAAATCCATCAGGGAACCATCAAGACACAATTCAAGTACTAACTTAATAAGCTAGACACAAAAGAGCCAAATAGCCGGGTTTTATAAGCGACATTGCAGAAGGACTGGAAGGCAAAGTATGTCTCTTTGCAGATGACACAAAGATCCGCAACAGAGTTGATGCACAAGGTGGGGTGGAAAGGATGAGAAGGGACTTGGCAAGATTAGAGGAATGGTCAAATGTATGGCAGCTTAGATTCAATGCTAAGAAGTGCAAGCTAATGCACCTGGGAAACAAAACCCAGGGAAGAGTACACAATGGGGTGAGATACTAACAACAACAAAATGGAAAGGGACCTGGGGATAGTCATATCAGATGACCTAAAGGTGGGCAAGCAATGTGAGAGGGCAGCAAGGAGGGTTGGGGGATGCTGGGATGCATAGGGAGGCATCACCAGTAGAAAACAGGAAGTTATTATCTCTATACAGACAGCTGGTGAGACCCCATCTGGAGTACTGCATGCAGTTCTGGAGACCCAATCTCCGCAAAGACATAGACAGGATGGAAGCTGTCCAGAGGAGGGCAACTAAAATGGTGCAGGGTCTGCACCAGAAGGCATATGAAGAGGGACTTAAGAAGCTTAATATGTATAGCCTCGAGGAAAGGAGGGAGAGGGGAGGCATGATAGAAACTTTCAAGTACCTCAAGGGAATCAACAAAGTCCAAGAGGGTAGCATCTTTCAAAAAAAGAGGTGTGCAAGAACAAGGGGGCACAATTTGAAGATAATGGGGGTGGCTCAGAGGTAATGTAGGAAGTATTTTTTCACAGAGAGGGTTGTGGATGCATAGAACGGCCTTCCGGAGGAGGTTGTGGAGTCAAAAACAGTGGTGGTATTCAAGCATGAATGGGACAGTCATAAGGCAATTCTAGGGGTTGGGGGTAGGAAGAAGTAGGCTGCTGGTTAACTAAGATCTGCAGCTTATCCATTAGGTAGGGAAATGGGCAGACTGAGTGGGTCAAGCGGTCCTTATCTGCCATCAAATTCTATGTTTCTATGTTTGACCTTATTGTAGAGAGTATAAGGTATATAAGCTGTCCCATATTTTCCTGAATTGCTCCATTCTATTATTAAGACTGGCAATGGCCCTTTCCGTGTTAAGATGCACCAGAAGCTCAGACAGCCATTCATTATAGGAAATTTCACTCTGGTCAGTCCAATGTCTTAATATGAATTTTTTAACAGACATAGCTATTAAAGTTATGTGATACTCACGACTTCGCACTTTGACCTCGGATAGATTTCCCACAATACATACTGTGGGCATAAACAAATCTTTAAGCCCCAACAAGGGATCTACTGGCTGCTTAATAGCCATCCAGAGGGGAGATACTTTGGAACAAAACCAGAATACATGATGAATCGTGCCTTCCTCCAGCAAACACCTGGAACAAGTCGGGACAGGTTTCAGGCCCAGTTTAAATAACCGTGAAGGTGAGTAATATGCGTTATGCAGGATATACAGTTGCATTAATCTAAGCCTGTCTTGAGTCATGAATTTGTGACAGTTATGCCACAATTTCGGCCACTGTATGTTGTGATTAGGGAATAAAGAGGCCCATACCTCCGTGGGCCCGGAACACTCAGGGAATTTCCAATCATGAATAGTACTGTAGATTGCCGAGACTGGCGCCGGATGGCCACACAATTTTAAAAGTTCTAGGCAAAAAGGGATACCATACCGCACAGGAGGTGCTTTGCCCAGGGCTTTCATTAAAGAATGTCGTAATTGCAGGATACAAAAATTGTATTTATTAGGGATTCCCAAATGGATAATTAATTCTTTGAGTGGGAGCCATTCTCCATTATCCATAATAAAGTTAGAGACTTGCATGTTTTGTAGACCGGGTATCCAGTTGGAAAGAATTAATTTACCATCAATTTGAAATTGAGGATTTCCCAGTATAGGTTGATTAGGGTCTGTGCCTGGTTCATAGCTGATCTGGACATGGACCCTGAGTGAAGTTATAATCATAGGGTTCATGTCTTTTAAAGGAAGGAGTCCCTGCTTAACAAATAACAGTCCCTCTGGTTTCAGGCCACATGTGTGGATTAGTGTAAGTTCAAATTTAAGCCAGGCAGGGGCAAAATGTAGGTCGTCCCTCCTTAGCCATCTTAGATACTTATTAATGTGACTTGCCCAAAAATACAAAGGAAGGAGGGGGAGACGAAGTCCCCCTTTTGCCTTGGGGGAAGTCACTTTATAGTAAGCAATCCATGGAGGTTTATTATGCCAGATAAATTTTGTGATGAGAGATTGAATTTTAGTGAACCATGACATTGGGAGCCAGATATTGAGCATTGAGAGGGGATAAAGAATCTGGGGAAAAACATTCATTTTAATTAAATTTATTCTGCCCCACAATGAGAGGGGAAGGGAAGACCATCTGTTGAGATCTAGGGAAATCATGTGAACTAGGTGGTCAAGGTTTAACCTGATAATCTGAGTAGAACCCCTGGTTAGTTCAATACCCAGGTATCTCAAGGATTCGTATTTCCAACTTAACCCCAAAGCCAGAATATCCACCTTAAAGACTTTATGATTTAGAAGGAAAACCGTGGTTTTACCCACGTTCAGTTTATAGTTCGAAATACTGCTGAACTCCTCAATAATCTCTAGCATTGGGGGTAGGGAATCTTTGGGATTTGCAGTCTGTAGGAGGAGGTCATCCACATAGGCTAGCACTTTCACCTCACACGGGTGGATAGGGATCCCCTGCACCTCCTGACAAGCAATTAATCTACTAATTAGTGGTTCCAGATAGATGTTGAACAACAGTGGAGACAAGGGGCATCCCTGTCTAGTGCCAGACTGTAACGTGAACACTTCAGAAAGCACTCCGTTACAAGCCACCCGAGCTGAGGGAGAACGGTATAAAGCCCTGACCCATTCAATGAATTCTGCAGGGAAGCCGAAGGCTTCAAGAGTGAGAAACAAATACCGCCAGTTAACCCTGTCGAACGCCTTCTCGGCATCCAATGAAACCAACACAGCTGGATATGGAGCATCCCTACACACCGAGAAGATGTGCAACAGGGTACGCATGTGGTCGGAGGATAACCTTCCCGGCATGAAACCGACCTGCTCAGGGCTGACCAGAGTACTGATTACAGTATTAAGGTGGTTTGCCAACATCTTAGTTAAGATTTTTATGTCTATATTCACAAGGGAAATGGGGTCTATAATTAGTGACTTGGTCAGGGGCCTTCTCTGGCTTTGGTATTAAAACTATAAGAGCTTCAAATAAGGAGGCGTCTACCACATTCCCAGAAATAATCTGTTGAAATAAGGGAAGAAGCATCGGGATTAAATGGGTCTTAAACTTCTTGTAAAAGTTGGCAGTAAAACCATCCACCCCAGGACTTTATTCACAGGTAAATTAGCCAGCACCTCAGAAATTTCATTAACAAAAATAGGGGCTACCAGATAATTCCACTGGTCCTCAGACAATTGAGGTAAATTGGCTCCCTTCAGATAGTTTCGTATGGTCTGTTCCAAAAGGGGGGATGACATGGGACCGTATAAATCTTTATAGTAACAGGTGAATTATTTTAAAATATCTTCGGGATGGGTTTTGGAAGTACCATCTACCCTGGAAATTATCGAGGATATATATCGAGAGGACTCCATTTGCTTAATACTAAGCGTTAAAAGATGCCCTGCCTTTTCCCCTTGGTCAGTATAGGATGCCTGGGTTTTTAACATAGCATATTCCACTTTCTCCCTCAAAATTTCGCTATACGCAGCTCTTACTATGGTTAATTCCTGTCTAACTGACTCAGGAGATTGCGGGGAAAGGTTCTTCTCCTGCTCCCTCATTCTAGTTAATAATTGGGACAACTTTAGCGTAGCCATTGTCTTCCTATGGGTGGCCATACTGATTAAGATGCCCCTCATGTAGGCTTTGAAGGCCAGCCATAAGATATCTGGCCTCCCCGTAGGGTCGAAATTATGTTCATAATATCCTAGGATATGCTCTTGAATGTGACTAACTGAATCCGGTTCTAGAAGCAGTAGGTCGTTTAACTTCCACCTGGACCCCCTTCTGGGTAGTGAAAGTAATGACAATTGACAAGCAACCAATGAATGATCAGATAGGGGACCTAGTAATATCTCAGCTTCTATCACCCCCAGTAATAAAGAGTGGGATTGGAAAATGTAATCAATTCTAGAGGAAGATTGATGAACCGGGGACGTATAGGTGAACAACCTCTCATGCGGATGCAACACCCTCCAGATATCACAGAGGCCCATCTGATCCATTAGTTGCCTAAATGCCCTCTGAGCAGGAGTTAAGCCCTTTCTCTGGTGAACCGATTTGTCTACCACAGGGTCATAAGCTAAACTGAAATCTCCCACAATGATCAGGGGTAGAGCAACGAAAGGTAATAGCACCTGCGTTAACTGTGTGAAAAAGCTAGGTGAATCCTGATTCGGGCCATAAATACAACCCAAAAGGACCTCCTTGTTGAAAAGGAGACTGTGCACAAATAAGTATCTTCCTAGGGGATCTTTGACCTCCTTGATCATCCTGAATGGTATTCTTTTATGTATAAGAATCACCACCTGTGCACTTTGAGTTGACGCCCTGCAGCAAAATATTGGATCAATTGTTGCCTGCGTAACTGTGATGCTTCAGGATCTAACAGATGTGACTCTTGAACGTATGCTATGTCAATGCTCAAAAGTTTTAAGTGTTTGATATACTTGGCACTGCTTAGTTCTTTTCCAGACCCCTTTTACGTTCCAAGAGGCTATGGTAATACGGTTAGCCATCTTTCCCGAGAAGGCTAAACCAGCCAAGAAGAACTATGCCTTTGTAACCCGGCCACACTGTGTTAACCCCAACCCTTAGGAAATTTGTGCTCAATACTGCAACCCACCCCCCCCAACACAACCTTCCCCCAAAAGAAAATAAACCAAGCATGTACATTTTCCACCCTCCCTTACCAATACCCCCATCCAACCCTCCCACCGTCTGGAATCCATTATGCATGGTATCCTGAGCTCACCTTTCCCATCCAACTCCCTGTCACCACGCCCTTAATGAGAACAAAGTATCTGCCTGCCAGAAAACCTTATGAAAATAGTGCTTCTTACCAAAAACTTGGGAATTATGTAAGCTTTACAATATTAAATACAAGCCTAATGAAGTCGTGACTCTACTTATTAGATAGGCGTCCAGCAAGAAACAAAGATAAAAAGTAGGCAGACTGAGTTTATACTCGGGGAAAAGCCTAGGAATATTACAGATCCAATTAGGCAGTAAAAACTTAAAAGAACCCCGATACTCCAGAAAAGTAAGCGACTGGGCATCCCCAACAGCTTAACATTACAATTGGGATATGCCACAATGAACGCAGCCTGAAGAGAAGTTAACATCAAGAGTAAAACTTTAGCGGCCTCTTGTGACATCTGATGGCATGATCAGTCTCTTTACCAAACCTACACTCCACAACTTGTGACAAATTTTTCTAGAAAAAAAAGAGAAACTCAATGGGCTACGCATAACCTGTTAAACTAACAGCCTACTAGAGCTAACAACTGAAACATTACCCCCTGGTGATGGAGAAAGAAAAACCAGGATTCGCACTGAAACTAAACAGGAAACAGTAACATTAAACTGTTTTAAAAGAGTCCGTCCTGTAAAACATGCTTTCCATAAAACAGTAAATCACACAGGGACCAACAAGAAGTAAGTTCCAACACAGGGAGAGTTATTAATAACATGCAGCAGGTTCCCCAGCTTTTCAAATAATGGCTGAGGTTTCCCTCGTGTGAGAAAGTTTTCGGGTACTAAATTTTCACAGAATATAAAATGAACACATCGTGAAAGTTCAGGGTGCAGACACAGTGAGCAGATATCTTCCCTTCAGATCTCACTTATTTAATCAGTGAGTGGGGAACAAATCTGGGAAGGCCTTTAGCACTCTTCAAGTCCTCGAAGGTCAACCAAGCTCCTTATATTACTACCTGCAACCGTGCAGGATACCCCATGTGAAATTTCACCTCTGCAGCATTTAGTTTTGACACTAAAGGGTGGAATTGGGTTCTCCGTTGCCGCACAGTGGCGGGTAAATCCTGGGTAATGCAAATTTTTTTCCCCTTCCATCACACCTCCTGCAGTTCTTTAATCTTCCCCATGAAATACTGCTTTTCCTGGAAGTTCAAGAATTTTAATATGATGGGTCGGGGATAGGCACCAGGTGCAGGCATTGGCCTAAGGGCTCTATGGGCCCTCTCTATGGTGTACGCTGAACCAAAGGGGGGAGGACCAGCCAGCTTCACAATAAATTTTTGAATAAATGAGATGGTATTTGACCCTTCCTCTTTCTCAGGAATCCCAATTAAAACAATATTATTTCTGCGACTCCTCCCCTCTAGATCTTCTATTTTCTGCTCAAGGTTCTTTATTCTTTGGCGGTTATCTACCACTTCAGTGCTATTGCGTTCAGTTTTTTTTTCCAGGGAAACCAGGCAAGACTCACTATCCGCCATTCTAGTGGAGAGGTCCTCTAATGCTGTGGTGATCTGCTTTACTTCGTTAACCACCGCTTTAAGATCCTCACGGAAAGGCTTCAATTCCTGTAAGAATACTTCAAGGGTAAGTGGAGTCGCATCCATAGTGGGATTAACAGCAGCCACCCCTGTAGTTGGCCTGGAACCAGTCGCAAGTTGGGCCCGGGATCTCTTGCTGCTTTTTTCCGGAGTGACGGGAGGGGTATGTTTTGGCATGGCAGTACACATTTCAGCTTCCATTTCCACCCGATATATTGCCTGGAGGTTCTCTGTCTCAGCTAGAGTCATTGTGGGGTGCAGCCACATGCAAAGAGCATCAAAATAACCCCGAAAATAGTGCTGAGTGATGGGAGTGGAACTGTGAAGCAGCTACACGGACCTCAGCATCACGTGATCTCCCCCACAGGTCCTTCTGATCTATTGCCCTAGTTTTCTGTCTAATTACTCAGTCTGAGAGGGTGCCCTGTACACTACTCCCATCCTGAGGGTCCTATTTTTGGATTCCTTGAGCTGCACACATAATGACTCTGTGCTGCCCTCCTCCCCTTCCTCCCTGACACACCTCAGGCATTTTCTCACATAAAGTGCCACCCCTACTCCATTTCCTTTTACCTTGTCCCTCTGAAATATCCTATACCCTGGTCCTGCCAGGTCCCAGTCATGGTAATGAGTGGCCCATGACTTGGTGATGGCACCACATCCACCTCCCCATCTGCCATGAGAGCCTGTAACTCTGTTGTTTTGTTCCCTAGTCTCCTAGCTTTCAAGGTTATCACCCTCCATCCAGCCTTCACCCCCCTCCCTACTTGCTCTTCCTGTCTAGCATCCCCTCCTGACCTGCCCCTAAGTCCCTTGCTGCTGGTATGGGGAGTAAGCTTGTTTGGCTTCCCTACATGTGGATCATGCCTGACTCCTGCATACTTGCCACCCCCCCTTCTAGTTTAAATTCTCATTGATTGCTAAGTATTCCCCCAGTTTCTGTTTCAATACCCTACTTTTCTCCTCACTTAAGTGTAGCCTGTCCTTAGCATAGAGATTACTGCCCTCCCAAGTCCTTCCCCATCTCCCACCAGCCCATACCCTTTGGACTGACACCATTCTCTGAGCCTCATGTTAAATCCCTCTATTCTCAGCTTTCTACCCTTGCTCACCCTGGGTACTGGAAGCACCTCTGAGAAAGGATATCCAGGGATATTGATGACTGTAAATGAGTGACTTTGTTAATAGTGACTCATTTGCAGTGCCTGACATTTGATCTACCCTGTAAGGGTAGAGAGAGAAAGGTGCAGCCAGGGTAGGGATGAGCGAGGGAGGGTTACCAGTAGTGTAGGATGGTGACCAGAAGGGGAAGGACAGGAAAGAGGGTTTATGTGGGGCAGTGCAGCATATTGCTGCTGAGCTAGCCATGTGGTGTGGTGGTGAGGTTGGCTAGCTTCGATGCAGCAGACACAGGGTTCAGGGTTGGGGAGAGGTATTTTCTTTTTCTAGTTTGCACTTGAATTTTTTAATTTTTTGGGACTGTCTCCCCCTCCCTGACAAGCACCCCTTGGTGTTGGTAATCTAAAATCAGGAGGGTGTGGGGGGCAAAGACCCTCTTGATGGGGGTGCGGGGAGCACAGCCCCCTGCCTAAATGCTTGTTTTAGTTGCTAGATGTGGTGTCACCGATCTGTGTCTTGCGATCGCCATTATGACATGGAACCCCAAGAAAGCTATTGATCTTCCTGCCTCCTCACAAATCAGCCCCAACTCCTCAAACCTCCTTTGGACTACATCCACCATATTTCCCACCATGTCATTTGTTCCCAAATGCAGAACTATGTGAGGTTTCTCCCTACCCCTCCTAACATGTTTCAGGAAAGATTGACCCACCCTTTCCGCTGTCATGCCTAGCATGGCCTCCAACCATATGTGACTATGCCTCTCCCCCTTGCTTCCACATCTAATCTCTTTCAGAATTGAGTCTCCCAGCACTAGGATCCCACCCCCAAATATTTATGGGCATCCTGGAGCCCCTTCCCACCAGAAATGAATACAGTATTAAGCACCTCAAGGAGTATCATTAATTTTGTCCCTTGAGGAAATACTTTGGAATTCAGAAAAAAATTGCAGAGATGTGTCAATCTGCAAAAGCCATAGGTCTACAAGTAGGGTTAAAAAAACAAATGAACAGGGTAGAGTGGATTTTATGTTTTTAAATTCTGAAATCAACATGTAAAAAATATAAATTGATTTAAAATCAGCGTTTATAAATATTGTATCTGGTGAGACATACCATTGAATACATTAATGATAAAAATCAGGTAGCATTGCTGGCTCTTTTTACACCTATAATGCAAGCCCATTCATAGTATCATAGCAATGTGCCAGCAGAAAAGGACCATCCTGGTCCATCTAGTCTGTCCATGTCCCACCCTTCCCTACCTGTTTCCACTTCCAAGGGATATTTTCCTCTGCCCACCAGCCAACCCCTTGTGTCTTCCCCACGCCCTCATGAATCCCTCCACTGTTTCCACACACACCACCTCATTAGGTAATCTGTTCCAGGGTTCCACCACCTTTTCAGTGAAATAACACCTTCTTACATTGCTTTTAAATCGCCCCCCCTTCCAGTCTTAAATTATGATCCCTTGTTTTAACTCCTACTTTCCTTTTGAATAATCTACCTTCATTCACTTTCTTTATTCTCTTCATATATGTAAAAGTCTCTATCATGTCTGCTCTATCTCTTCTAACCTCCAGTGAGTATAGATTTAATTCTTTCCATCTAGTCTCGTATGGCTTCTCTTGCATACCTTGCACCATCTTTGTTGTCCTTCACTGAACCCTCTCCAACCCATCTATATCCTTTCTTAAATGAGGCCTACAGAACTGTACTCAATACTCAAGGTGCGATCTGACCGTGGTCTTATACAAAGGCAACAACACCTCACTCTTCCTGCTTGCTATACCCCTTTCTATGCACACCATCATTCTATTAGCTTTACCCACTGCTTACTACATTGGTGTCCTACCTTAAGCTTGTTTGAGATTATAATCCCCAGGTCCCTTTTCTGTTATGTTTGCTTTATCAGTTCTCCCCCAGTGAGTACTCAGCCAGTGGATTTTTATGCCCACATGCATCACTACACACTTCTCAGCATTGAACTTCAGCTGCCAAATACCGACCACTTCTCTAGGGTGCTCAGATCCCTCTTCATGGCCTCAACCCCTCTTACTATGCCAACCTTATTATATAACTTTGCATCATCTGCAAAAAGACACATTTTCCCTTCAAGTCCCACTGATATATCACTGATATATATGTTAAAAAGGATTGGCCCCAGTACTGACCCCTGATGAACACTGCTCGTCACCCTTATTATCCTAGAATGCACACCATTTACCACCACCCTCTGACTTCAATCTTTCAGCCAGTTTTCCACCCATCTAGTTATTTTCTGTCCCACCACCAGGCTCTCTGTCTTATTTACTAGCCTATGGTGAGGAACAGAGTCAAAAGTCTTACTGAAGTCCAAATAGGTCACATCAACTGCCCTCCTTGATCAATAACACCCTTTGTTACCACATCAAAAAATGTGATCAGATTTGTCTGGCAAGATCTCTCACTAGAGAAGTCACATTGCCTTTCATCTAATAGTTTATTGTACATTAAGTATTTTACCACTCTTTCCTTTATCAACACCTCTATCACCTTACCCACCACTGATGTGACGCTGACAGGGCAGTAATTCCCCGCCTTTTTCCTGCAGCCCCCTTAGAAATTGGTACATGTACTATGTTCGCCATCCTCCAGTCACTCGGAACCCCCCCGTATCCAGGGATAAATTAAATAACTTTGTCAGATGTGATGCCAGCTAATCCCTCAACTCTCCAAGAACTCTTGGATGCAAACCATCAGGCCCCATTGTGTTATTTACCTTTAATTTTCCAAGTTCTTTCTTTATAGCAGGGGTCCTGACATCACTTCCCCAAAACTGCTAACAACATACACCTGTTCATATCCTTAAAGGCACAGCACACTCAATAGGGGGAGAGACACTCACAAGCTTGCACACACTAAAACAAGACCAAAAAACAAAAAAGCATCTGTAACTGGAAGGGACACAGACATGTGGGGAGTGGTGCAATGCACTTGCTGTGGAGCAACAGTCTTACAGGATGCATTCTGGAGACTGCGTTGCTGCCCTATTTGCAGGCACCTCTCTGGTCTGAGGGAGGAGGTTGTTCATCTCCATGCTGACCTGGCAAGGATTTGGAAAACCTGCTCCCTCACCCAGAGACCACCCAGGCCACTGCCACTTCCTCAGAGGTTGCCAAGAAGGAGAAGTGGTTGGACCACGGTGGGATCATGGATGGTGAGGGTGGCAGAACAGAGGCGCATCACTCCAGTTGTGCCTCTCCACAATTCATTCACCACTCTGGCAGAGCATGGTTCCTCTACAGAGGCACCCACAGTGGAGACCAAGGAGGATGCTGGGAACCTTCACAGTGGAGACCCACAGGAGGGTGGCACAGGACCCTACAGGGGAAGGAAACAACTCCTGGTGGGGGACTCAATAGTTAGGGGGTAGAACAGGGGAGGGAGGGGAAAGGGAGGTAAGGTGCATGTCTGGCACCATGGCTTGGAGGGACAGGAAAAAATCCTCAGGATCGTGGGAGCAGCTGCAATGGGGAGGAACCTGGATGTCACTATCCACCTAGGGACAAATGACCTGGCTGAGAATGGGATCAAAGCAGCGCAACTGGAGTTTGTGAAGTTGGGGAGGAGCCTTAGACAAGTAGCACACACGGTAACTTTCTTGGCAGTGCTATCTGTCTATATGCGTGGATGAAGTTAGGGTACTCCACATCAGGGGATTCAATGACTGGTTGAAAAACTGGTGTGGAGCTCAGGGATTTGGCTTCATTGGAGACTGGGACTCCACTTGGGCAAATGCAGGCCTATACAGGCATGATGGTCTGCATCTATCCAGGAGGGGAAGCAGGATCCTAGGTGATAGGTTTAAATGCTTCATTGGCAAGCATTTAAACTAGCCAAGGGGGGAAGCACTGAAAAGGAGAAGGGAAATCCTAGTCCCCCCAAAAAAATCAGGGTAATTAGTGAGGTAAACACCAAGATAGAGCAGTCAATAGGGAGAAGGGCAGGGGTAAATAGAGAAAAAGACAAAGGCAGTAAGGACAGGGATGGGGAAAAAAGAAATAAAGCCATAAAAAAAGGAGGGTAATGAGTACCAATGCCCATAGCCTAGGAAAAAGCTCCCCAAAATGCTGGCCTTGATGGAAGAGGGATGCCTGGATATCGTGGCAGTCACAGAAACATTGTACACAGAGAACCATGATTGGGATGTCAACATACCGGGGTACAAAATGTACAGGAGGGGCAGGGAGGGAAGAAGAGGAGGAGTAGGAGTAACTCTCTATGTAAGGGAAGGGATCAAAGCAACAGAACTAAAGGGTAAACAGGGAGAAGAGGAGGCACTGTGGGTCACCCTGGAGACTGGAAATGGCTCCACAATCTGCACAGGGGTTGTATACAGACTCCCATCACAGGGGGAGGAAATGGACAATGAAATGATAGAAGGCATCCTTGGGATGGCAGAAAAAGGTGAGATATTGTTGATGGGGGACCTGAATATGCCAGATGTTAACTGGAGCACCTCTGCTGCAGTCACATCCAAGAGTAGGGACATTCTCGATGCCCTACGGGTATGCCTCAGACAGCTAGTTATGGAACCCACTCATGAGGGAGCAACCTTAGACCTGGTACTCTCAAATGGGGAAGGAGAGAGGATCTCTGATCTTGAAGTGGGTAGCCATCTGGGAACAAGCGACCACCAAACAGTGTGGTTCATGATAAACTTAGCTGTAGAGTCAAGCCACACAAAAGTGAAGGTACTGGACTTCAGGAGTTCTGATTCTGTCAAAATGGGAGAGCGCCTCAGAAAAGCACTAGTAAACAGACAAGAAGGTGGGGGTGGAGCAACAATGGGGAAACATCAAAACGACCATCACAGAGGCAACAAGCCTTTGTGTGACACAAATAACCAAATCAAAAAGAAAGAAAAAAAACACTATGGTTCCCAAAAGAAGTGGTGGGGAAGGTAAGAGAGAAAAAGATAGCAGTCAGGAAGTATAAGGAAACACAGAAGGAGCAGGACAGAGAACTGTACCAGTTAAAGCAGAAGGAAGCGGGGAAGGCAGTCAGAATAGTAAAGGCCCAAATCAAGGAAAAGATAGCCAACTCAGTTAAGAAGGGGGATAAAACCTTTCATGGGTACATTAGGGAGCAAAGAAAGACTAAGGCAGGGATACTGAGGCTGAATAAAGAGGAAGGTAGTTGGGCAGAGAGCGACAGTGAAAAAGCAGGGATACTGAACGAATACTTCTGCTCCATATTCACAATGGAAAAGCAGGGGGAGATGCCTAATCCAGTCAATAGAAGCACTCTGGATAGGGGGTTGATATTAGTCCTTTCAAAGAAGAAAGGGTTCTGAAAGAACTCTTAAAACTGAAGGTGGATAAAGCAATGGGGCCTGATGGGATTCACCCCAGAATTCGAAAAGAACTAAGGGAAGTACAAATAACACCACTGACTACCCTTTTTAATAAATCATGGGAGGATGGTGTGGTACCTGCGGACTGGAGGAGGGCAGATGTCATTTCTCTTCACAAAAGTGGGAGCAAGACAGAGTCAGGAAACTACAGACCTGTCGGTTTGACCTCAGTGGTAGGGAAAATGATGAAATTACTTCTGAAGGCAAGAATTGTTGAGTACCTAGAGGCTAGTGGGGCACAGGACCCAAAGCAGCATGGATTTATAGTGGGAAGGTCATGTCAGACAAATCTAATTGATTTCTTTGACTGGGTGACCAAAGTAGTAGACCAGGGAGGGACTATGGACATGGCCTACCTAGACTTTAGCAAGGCATTTGACACAGTCCCACACAAAAGATTAATAAACAAATTAGCCAGTCTAGAAGTGGGTCCCAGGGTGGTAGCCTGGGTAAAACACTGGCTGGACAACAGGACACAGCGGGTAATAGTAAATGGAGTCCACAGTGAAGAAAGGAGGGTTACAAGTGGGGTACCACAGTGTTCAGTAATGGGGCTGGTCCTTTTTAATGTCTTTATAAGTGACATTGCAGAGGGACTGGAAGGGAAAGTATGTCTCTTTGCAGATGACACAAAGGTCTGCAACAGGGTTGATACACAAGGTGAGGTGGAAAGGATGAAAAGGTACTTGGCAAGGTTGGAGGAATGGTCAACTGTATGGCAGCTTAGATTCAATGCAAAGTAATGCAAAGTAATGCACCTGGGAAACCAAAACCCAGGGGAAGAGTACACAATGGGGGGTAAGATACTGCTAACAACAAAAATGGAAAGGGACTTGGGAGTAGTCATATCAGATGACCTAAATGTGGGCCAGCAATGTGAGAAGGTAGTAAGGAGGGCTGGGGGGATACTGGGATGCATAGGGAGAGGCATCACTGGTAGAAAACAGGAAGTTGTTGGCCCTCTGTACAGACAGTTGACAATACCACATCTGGAGTACTGTGTACAGTTCTGGAGACCCCATCTCCGCAAAGATAGAGAAAGGGTGGAGGCTGTCCAGAGGAGGGCAACCAAAATGGTGCAGGGTCTGCATCAGAAGACATATAAAGAAAGACTAAATGAGCTTAAGATGTATAGCCTTGAGGAAAGGAGGGAGAGGGGGGACATGATAGAAGCTTTCAAATACCGCAAGGGAATCAACAAAGTCCAAGAGGGTAGCATCTTTCAGAAAAAGAGATGTGCAAGAACAAGGGGGCACAATTTGAAGATAGAGGGGGGATGGCTCAGAGATAATGTGAGGAAGTATTTCTTCACAGAGAGGGTTGTGGATGCATGGAATAGCCTTCCTGAGGAGGTCGTAGAGTCAAAAACAGTGGGGGAATTCAAGAATGCATGGGACAGACATAAGGCGATTCTAGTGGGGGGTAGGAGGAAGTAGGCTGTTGGTGAACTAGGATCTGCAGTTTATCTGTTTGGTAGGGAAATGGGTAGACTAGGTGGGCCAAGCTGTCCTTATCTGCCATTAAGTTCTATGTTTCTATGTTACTCTGTCCTCACTTAATTAGCTTTGATCCATCTCACATTCTTCTCCTCCCTTCCTCTTTAACTCAGTTCCCTTCCCTTCCCCCTCCACTGAGAAAACAGAGCATAAATAATTATTTAGAACCTCCACTTTCTCCAAGTCACTCTCAACATTTATACCCCCCTCAACTTCACAATTCTGTCTGGTTCTCCTCTTCTTCCCCACATATCTAAAAAATGTTTTATCCCCTCTTTTGGCATGTTTAGCAGTTCTATCCTATGTTTCTGCTTTTGCTCTCCTAGTCAATTTCCATGCTTGTCTCAGTTTCTCCTTATAATTAACTTTGTCTATCTCACGCTGAGTTTTCTTATGTTTTCTGAATGATATCCTTCTGTCCCTTAATGCCTCAACAACATCCCTATTAAACCAGAGAGGCCTCCTCCCCCCATCCTCCTTATACATAGTTCTGTGGCTTTTAGTGCTGCCTCTTGATACATCTCCACAGTTCTTCAACATTCTCTCTCTCTCCAATTGTTTAACCAGGTGAGACACACTAAGCTGAAAACTTGTTTACAGGTGCAACCTAGGAGCACAGGGAAGTTAAGTGACTTGCTCAGGGTCACACAGTATGTGAGTGGGGGCTGTGGGATTCAATCCCAGGTCTCCAGATTTGCAGTTCAGAGCATTAAACTACTGCGCTATACTGCCTCCCTGGTCTTTAACTTCCATTTCATCTCTGTAAATCTCCCTCATTCTTTCAAAGTCCACCCTCCTGAAGTTCAGAACCTTTGTACAGGTCTTATTTGTTATTCTCCCTATTTGTATCCTGAAACTCACTGTGCTATAATCACTTGTACCCAGGCAGTCTCCCACCACCACATCTTCAACACTACCCCCATTTGTGAGTACAATGTCCAGTATATTTTCCCCTCTTGTGGGCTCCTTAACCAGCTGTTGTAGAAACAATCCCTGCGTGCCTCAAGTACTTCCCTACTCCTGGTAGTTATTAGTGATTATTAGTGATAATTCCTCTTTGTGTTGCTGGATATTATTGGCTCAATATGATGGTGAAATACCAAAAGTGAACAATACCTTAAATTAATTCCATTAACAATTGCTTACTGGGTAACAATAATAAGGAAGATATGAATTGCTAAGCAACACTCTTGAACCTCTCTTAAAGTGGTGTTTGTGTAACGTACAAATAAACATCAAACTGTTAAATTTAACAAGTGTGTGCATGTGTGTGAGTATGTGTGTGTATGTGTGTGCATGCATTTCACTTATTCAGGGGAGTTTGAGTGATTTGGTGCACATAACTATAATCTCTGAAGGGGCTACTTTACATCAACATACATTACCAATTTGATATACTGTGTATCAATTGGGAAAAGATGGAATCGGCACGTGGAAGCCATCCAGAAGTCTTCTACCTTCCATATACTGCCTGGTTAAAATGAGTTTATGTTAAAATGCCTCTTCTACAGACTCAACCTTGTATTTAAAATGTTAATACAAGAGAGATTGAAAGGGGAGAACAAAAATACGTGACACATAAGGTTATTCAAATAATTTTATATGCCTTACCTTAGCTATAGTCATATAGTTATTGTTCATGCCATTTATTCTTAGAAGCCCTTTTGATAAATGTCATATAAACACAAACCAATTACATAGAAACATAGAAATTGACAGCAAATAAGGACCACTAGGCCAATCTAGTCTGCCCATTTTCCCTGCCTACTGTAAAAGCAGCAGACCCTACTTGATCTTCGGCTTTACCTCCTCATTCCCATTGCTAGGGTTCCCCTATCCCTGTCCCATAATGCTTGAATCCCCCCACTGTGTTTGCCCCTACCACTTCCGCTGGGAGTCTATTCTATGCATCCACCACCCTTTCTGTGAAGAAATACTTCCTCACACTGCCCCTTAGTCTACCCCCTTCCAACCTCATGTCATGCCCCCTTGTTTGTGGGTATCTCCTTTTCTGAAAGATGCTACCCTCTGGTACCCTATTTATGCCTTTTAGATATTTGTAGGTTTCTATCATATCTCCCCATGTCTCTCCTGTCCTCCAGCGTATACATATTGAGGTCTCCCAGTCTCTCCTCATATGACTTTTGGTGCAGGCACTGCACCATCTTTGTTGCCCTTCTTTGAACTGCCTCCACCCTGTCTACATCCTTATGGAGATGCAGCCTGCAGAACTGGACACCGTATTCCAAATGAGGCCTCATCAATGATCTGTACAGTGGCATCACCACCTCCTTCCTTCTTCTGGTGATACCTCTGCCTATGCACCCCAGCATCCCACTGGCTCTCCCAACAGCCTTGGCACATTGTTTGGCCACCTTGAGGTCATTAGATATAATTACCCCCAAATCCTTTCCTGTTTGGTGACCATCAGTCCCCCCCCATCATGTAATCCTCCCTTGGGTTCTTGCACCCCAAATGCATGATTTTGCACTTTTTCACATTAAATCTCAGCTGCTACACTCTGGACCATTCCTCCAGATTACCTAGATCCTTCCTCATTTTTTCCACCTCTCCCGGAGTGTCCACCCTGTTGCAGATCTTAGTGTCATCTGCAAAGAGGCACACCTTCCCCTCCAGCCCCTCTGCAATGTCACTTATGAAGTCAGTAAACAGTACTGGGCCCAGGACTGATCACTCTGGCAGCCCATTGATCACCATCCTTACTCAGATTGAACACCATTTATCGTAACCCTCTGTCTTCTATCATTCATCCAGTTCCTAACCCAGTTTACCACCTTATGACCCACTCCCAGGCTGCCCAGCTCCTTCACATGTCTTCTATGTGGAACTGTATCAAAGGCCTTCCTGAAAGCATGATTTCAAGCATGCATGGGACAGTCATAAGGCAATTCTAGAGGCTGGAGGTAGCAAGAAGTAGGCTGTTGGTTAACTTGAATCTGCAGCTTATCCATTAAGTAGGGAAATGGGTAGACTGGGTGGGCCAAGTGGTCCTTAACTGCTGTCAAATTCTATGTTTCTATAAATGCAGGTAGGCCACATCCACCACTCCCCACTTATCTATGACCTTAGCCACCCAGTCAAAGAAATCAGTTAGATTTGTTTTACATGATCTCCCCACTGTGAATCCATGCTGTCTCGGATCTTGTGCTGCTCTGGATTCAAGGTGTTCCACAATCCTTTGTTTAAAGCAGAAGTGCTTGTTAATAAACATACACATTTTTCAGTAATAAGGTTTGTCTGGCAAAAATATCAGGATACATATTTTTCTTTTCATTCTCGTTCATTCATGAACAAAGATATGGGGTCTTAAGGTTTTTAAAAGTTGCTACACCCATGCCACACCCTTGCCACGCCCCATGCCACATCCACCATGAAAAAATGTAATATTTTGTGCCATTTACTATCAAAAACATGTGGAAGAATCATCCTAATGTAACTACAGCATGAGTCTAGAATGCACATTCAACAAGTAACACCGGGGGAAGAGATTTTTTTTAAATGTTGAATGGCAGACATCTTTAATGACGTGAGTCATTAATTACAAGATCAGCTATACAAAAAGTCATAACAAACCTGAGAAAACAAAAACTATACTGAGCACAAATCTTAGGCTGTCAGAAATACATTAATGCTAAAAAAAACTATATTATGAATTTTTTCACTGACTAACAAATACTGCTGTTTTACTATTTTAGGATGTATTCCATCTGGTCCCATTTGCTTGTCCACTTGTATGATTGTTAGAACTCATTTAGCAGACCAACGCTAAAGTAAGATTTTCTTTAATGCTAAATTTACACTTACTTTGTGTTTGGTGAATGAGGCATCCATGAAGCATGTGAAGCAAAAGTATGGGTAAATTGGCACTTGGCTATTTTTTAAACATTATAACCAGCTAGTTAAACAAATGGAGAGACATGACTCCAGGTTTTACCCATTAAGTACTGTATTTGTTGTGATTTGTTTTTCATGGTTCTATAAACACTAGTAGTTCATCTATGTTTTTAGGTGCCTCAGTAAAGCAAACAACATAATTACATCTTTTTTAGCCTTGTTGAAACAGCAATGTTGCTGGAGACAGGCCATAAGAAATAAAAGAAAAAAAAGACTGCTAGGTTTTCTCCTAGAAGATGGAAGGCCTTATGCCATACGATTATAAATGTACCTAACACACAGTATATAACCAGATACATTCAAAAACAGATATATATATATAAAAGGATTAAAGAACAGCAGCCTTCAAACAAATGAAAATGTAGACGTGGATAAATGGAATGTAATTAATGCCAGATATAACATCAAACAGCTGCTGTTGGATCAAAGCCTATAATTCAAGAAACAGCACTATCATAAAATACATAGTACATGCTACGGTATGTATCTTTATACATCATCACTTTGGGATACCCTCAAAATAGTCAGTTTTGGGGGGAGCAAGCTGGGTGAAAAATAGATGCTGATCTATCTTTAGAAAATTGATTAGAAGCATAACACAGGGCTGACATTTTACATTATGGTTATCGTTATGTCTAAATAGGGTGTACTGTATGTCAACAGCACTGTATCTTTTCGCATTTTTAATTCCATATCAGAACTCTAAGACTGTAACCAAATGATGGGCTTACAAATGTATATTGTGTGGAAATTCAACAGAAGTGAGCCATATAGTATTCTTCTGCTGGCAATTGTGTCTGCAATTTTCAAAAGAACTGTATAGAGAGATGTGATTGTACTAGATTTGGGAGCATGAACTTTCTGTCTAAAAAAACTGCAAAACCAAACAGTGATACATTAAGACAAACTAACCCAGTGATACTACTGCAAAATAGCCAAGCATTATCCCAAACAGTGACTCTTACTAGTGTCAATCTCCATACAATCATACTCTTTTGTCATAGAGCCAGAGGCAATATGACCTAACAGGAGCCACAACTTTTGGGACCGCACAGCACCAATGTCTGGTGCCATGTGTATGTCCACATTGTATAGAGTGGCACTGGCCCCAACTGTGTTACTTTTTTTTTTTTTTCTGTTGTTGAAGTGGACAGTTTACCTTGTTGGGACAGAAGTTTATTGTTCATTCAAATACCATTCTGTCTAGTTTGTCATGTATTTCTTAATTGTCTTCTTTTATATCTAAATTCAGTGTTGTTTTCCAGTCAGTTTTAATTTTCCTGTCAGCGCTGTCACTTTTGGACTTGATTCTGTGGTACCCTGCTTTTGATCATTTTAACAGCCATCTCATCAAGTCTCCTTTTAAATCTTGTAGCTGTGGCAACACGCTTTTGGCTCCAGATCCTTAATCCTCTTTTTTGGAGTATCTTAGTGTTGAAAAGGACATCTGATTTTGTTCTGATTGTCAGTAAATGTCCACACAGTCCCCAAGGATACATTCACTCATATGAGGTCCCTTCGCATCATGCAGCAAGAAAATAAAAGATCCCATTCCTGGTCATGCTAGGCAGTGGCCTCTCAGAACCAATTAAACATGTCATCTGATAAGAAAAAGAAAATATAGGTTCCTCTTCAACTCCTGCCATTTTTTTTTATGGCTCTGTATTTGGATATAGTGGATGAGATATGATTGTCTCCATTTCTGCTGCCTCATTCATCCTCCATGATGGAGACAATGGTGACCTCTGGGACCTCTCCTTCATTCAGTCCAGTAACTTCATCTTTGCCTCCTACCACTCCAAAGAGCGAGATCTCAGAAGAGCAGTTTGGCGGGAGGATGTTTCTAATAGAACAATGGCTCCTCCACACAGTAATGGTGGCAGTGCTAATGACAATGCTGGCAACGATACCATATTTGGTGCCAGCATGGATGCTGCACTCAGTACTGTTGTCAGTGCCATCCTCTGTACCACCCACAGTGATATTGTCAGTACCATCCTCAGTATCAGTTGTTCCTTTTGCTCCCTTTACTTTTTTGGACACAGAATTTGAATATAATCCTAATCTCATAGATATGGAGATGAAGGATTATGACAAAAACATGATATGTGAATAGGCAGTCCACCCCTATCAGAAGCTACCTACTGTATGTGCTTCCCAGGAAGATCCTACTTTCAGGACCTTTCTTATTATAATGAATGAAGGCTTGTAATTTCAGACAGAGGCCCTGGAGGAAACAAAAGCTCCAAGTGGAATATCTAAGTGATCATCTATGACCATAACATTGATGCCCCCTCTCCAGATTGCTGAAGAGAAGGCTATTCTGATGGCCTGGAATACATTAATATTCACATTAAACTCAGCAATGAGCTGGTTTTGCATTTTTTTAAATGTTGGCAATGCACTGGCAACTCACATTGTGTCAATGTGTAATACTTGACCAGCTCCACAGCAACTTATATAAAATGTTTTTATGGCTCAACTGAAATGCACAAGGTACAACTCCAAGCCAGTGCCTCATAGGGATATACTCTCTGGATGTAGAACAGTATGACTCATTACATGTGGTCAACAGAATCAGTCATAGCTTTCTTCACTTTAAGCAAGAGATTATGTTTGTTTGCTCAGGAGAAGAGATGGGCATTAGGGTCAACAACCCCAAGGAATACAACACCATCAATTTGACAAGAGTCCTGAGATTCCAAACCCTATTGTTTTTATTTTCCTACTTTGTACGCTTTGTGTTCTTTAACCCTAATACCTGCATTAAAATATTTTTTGCAGTGAAGATAGATACAGTAGGTAGATAGATAGATAGAGAGATAGACAGATAGATAGATAGATAGATAGATAGATAGATAGATAGATAGTAGATATTGATATAGATACAGATACAGATATAGATATAGATATAGATATAGATATAGAGATACAGATGTAGAGATATTGATATAGAGATATAGATATAGATTGTGACATAGTGGTAGAGAGAATGTATGTCAACAGTAGAATGGATAAAGCTCTGTTCCCTTTATAGAAATGCTAAAAGGTTGCACAAAGTTCTGGAAGCATCCAGGTAAGGAGCTAAGGTGTCTGTTGTCGTAGTCACCTTCCTTCCTTCCATCTGAAGAACATTGCCCTGATTAAGCATCTTGTCCCACCTGATGATCTGCCTACGTTGACCCATGCCCTTGTTACCTCTCGCCTTGATTATTGCAATGCCCTTTACTTGGGGCTACTGGGGACTGATAGTTGCTGGTTGCAATTAGTGCAGAATGCAGTGGCTAGACTATTGACTGGATTATCTAGATCAAGCCAATCATGCCTGCACTTCGAGAACTGCACTGACTGCCTGTCCATCAGTTTATCATGTTCAAAGTGGGTTTACAGTATTAACCTTTAAAATGCTACATGGGTTGGGTCCAAAATACTTGCTAGCTCTCCTCTGCTCTTACCATCCCCTCTGCTCTCTCTGCTCTGCAGATGAGGGATCGACTGAGGTCCCCAGCATTCGTTTAAAGAACTCTGGAGCCCGCTTCTCTGCTTTTGTGTTCTCCACCATGTGTGGAATTCTCTATCTCACCAGACTAGAGAGTGTCTGACTGTCGAAAGTTTTAAATCTGCTTTAAAAATCCACCTTTTTAGCTTAGCATATCCGGAACATAGTTATCGCTAGACTGTCCTAGATTTTCTATTGTCTCTAATTTAATCTGTTTTTGATATACTAAGGCTATATACCTCATATGTTTTCTGTTTGTATGCTTTCATTTTTTGTAAAGCACTGTGATCTTCTTGGAACAGTGTTTTTAAATAAAGCTGACTTGACTTGACTAATCAAACACAGAGCTAATAAACTGGTAGGGATCTAATCAAACATAGTTAATCAAACATAGAAAACTCTGGAATCATCCAGGTAGGGAAAACTCTGCAAACATCCAGGTAGGAGACTACTCAAGCACAGCTGCAGTCAACGTTAATTGAGAGCAGTGTATAAAATCTGCCTAGGCAACACAGGGGAGAGAGAGAGAGAGAGAGACCCCTGGGAATTGCTGGAAACTGTACTGCAAAGGGCAGGTTCAAGCTACAGAGACCTTTGGAAAGGACTGTGAAGTTTGTAAGTGGAGTTTTTTATACTACCTGGAGGTTGGGAGTCAGAGTAGCTATTAACCAGAGGTAGTAACATAGAAACATAGAAGTTGATGGCAGAAAAGGATCGCAAGACCCACCCAGTCTGCCCATTTCTTTTTCTACCTTATGAATGTGCCATAGGCCTTTACTCTATCAAAGTCCTATCTATTCATACTCATCTGTATTGCTCCCTTATGCCTATCCCATGCCTGTTTGAAACCCTGCACTGTATTCATATCTACCACTTCCTGAGGTAAGCCATTCCATGCATCCACCACCCTTTCTGTGAAAAAGAACTTCCTCACATTACCTCTAAATCAGCCTACCTCTAAGCTCATGCTGTGTCCTCTTGTCCTGCTGTTTTTCTTATATTGAAACATGTTAGACTCTTTCACCTTGTTAATGCCCTTAAGGTTTTTGAATGTTTTGATCATATCACCTCTCTCCCTCCTTTGCTCTAGGATATACATATTGAGCTCCATTAATCTGTCCTCATATGTTTTCTGATGCAGTCCCTGCACCATTTTGGTTGCCCTTCTCTGGACTGCCTACATTTTGTTAATGTCCTTATGAAGGTGCGGCCTCCAGTACTGCATGCAGTACTCCAGATAGGGCCTAACCAGTGTCTTGTAAAAAGGCATTATTACCTCCCTCTCATGACTTGTGATACCCCTACTAATGAGATAGTGAGGGAATTACTTTGTTTAGTTAGAACTCCAGACAGGAGTAGGATTTGTTTTTCTATGTTTGTCAAAGGAGCTGTGACCCCAGTTAGTTGGTTATAATGCTGCCTTAAATAAACTGCACTGTTTTACTTGACCTCAGACTGTGTATATCTCTTTGGATGCACCTGCACCAGCCCACCCCAGGGAAATAACAAAGGTCACTCTACCACATATGGTGGTAGGGGTGGGAAACATCAGCTCTCTGGTGTGTCAAGGAAATGGAAGAGGTCTTAAAAGCCCTGTTACAATCTATTGCTGAGCAACAGAAGATGAACTGAGCATTGCAGGAGGTGAATGGAGCACAGCAGAAAGCAAACCGAGCTCAGCAGGAGACTATTTGCTAATGTCTCAGATTAATTAGATATCAGCTGCCCTCAGAGAGGTAGTACAATGCACAAGTAAATCAGTTTCTGAAGACCCACATAATGAAGAGCCATGACCAATCCAGGTGAGCCATTGCCAGCAGTAAATGACACCTGAAGATTATGTGGAGGTGTACTTGATGGCCTTTGAATGAACTGCACTTCAGGAGACCTGGCCCTACTCTCAATAGGCTGGCATTGTGGTTCCATTCCTGCTAGGTAAAGCCCAAAAAGCTTATTATGACTTAGAGGGAGAAGCGGTGACAAAACTATGACCATCTGAAAGCAGAGATCCTGGCAAGAACCACAATAACTTCAACGGTAAGGACTCAGAGGTTCTACAGCTGGCAGTTCCAGGAGAGGAGGCTCCCTGATCACAAATGTTTGTCTTGACCCACATGACCAGGAAGTGGTTAAGACTAGACATCAACAACCCAACCTAGATTATAGAGATGTTGGTATTGGATCGTTTTCTTTCTGGACTTCCACCTGGCCTACGTGAGTGCTTGGGACAGGGCAACCCACCACATATGACAGCATGGTAGCCTTGGTGGAGCAATACCTGGCTACCAGAGAACTTTGCTGAACTATAACTATGGAGATATTCTCAGAGCTGGTGGTGACCTCCAAGCTCAAGACCCAGATCAATGGTAGAACTGGTAAAAATGAAACTGTAAGTGGAAGCACTGAAGAGTGGCCAGAAGCTGAGAAAGTACTTGGATTTCCTAGCAAAAATGACAATAAGTGAGAAACTAAGCCCAAAGCCCCTTATCAATGTTTTTAGTGACAAGTGATTATTTTTTGTTTGAACAAAAATATCAAATGAAAAAGGATTCCTTGAAACAAATAAGAATTGGAAAAATGACTAAGTCCAAAATCCTTTTTCGTGAGAAGGCAACCTTTTTCATTTGAATGAAAAAGGACTCACGAAAAATGCATATGCAAGTCATAAAAAAAATATTTAAAATGATAAAGAAACACATTCTGGGGTCATTTCTTCCAACAGACAAGTGCAAAATCTACCTAATGGAGTCTCAATGAGCAAGATACATGTTTTGGTCTCTCTGCAGGATGCCATTTTAGGGAATTTTTGAATTATTTATTTTTTGACGAAAACAGAAAATAAGATACTGGCAAATGAAAAGGGAATTTTCCCTCACAAAAAAGGACTGGCCCCAAATGAAAAAGGATCCTTTTTCAATTGATCAAATTCTTTTTTCATTCCAGGAAGCTCTGCAAAAGACTGTACTTCCCATTGACATAAACTGAAATTTTGAAATACAATAACTTTGGAACGGATTAATATTTTTTCACCTAACAGGCACATCTGAAGGCCAAGCCCTTTCTGCCTGAAAAGTTTGGAACAAACTTCCAAATGGTCTGCGCATAAGGTAATGACAAAAAAACAGCAAAAAATGCAAATGTGTATGCTTTGAGCTATCCACATCTCTAAAATCTGCACATCCAACTGAAATGAAACTTGCCACATCAAGAGAGCTACCCAATGAGACCATGCATGCAAAATTTCATGCAAATTCGTTTAACGGTTGCGAAAATATAAAAGCTCAAAATTTGAGACTTAACATAGAAAGCCCTGCTGAACCCGAAATGTAGGGGTGCTACACACAATAATATATATTTATATATTTATTTATTTTGAAAAGTTTCACCAGGAAAGACATACTGAGCTACAAACAGCTCATTTCCAGATGCGTCCTGGGGAAAGGGGAAGGGGATACAATATGAATACAGGATCAAGTAAAAATATACATAGAGCAAGTATGTATATAAAACATTAAAGCAAAAACAAACATGTTTAGTACTAATGAACATTAACATAACATACCCGCAAACACTTCAACACAAAATGATTGCTTTGTAACCCTTGGGGAGGAAAGTGAGAAAATAAAATAATAGCGGAAAGGGAAATGGCTGGATAGCAGATTGCCTGTTCCCCTCTGGGATGTAGACCCTACAAGGGGACTTGGAAGAGAGGAGGAAAATAAAGGATGGAAATTAGCCCTGCACCCCTCCGGGATGTACACCCTACAAGGAGATAAGCAGAGGGGAAAAAAAGGAGGACTGGGCAGCATCCTTCCAGGATGTAAATCCTGCTGGAGGATTGGCAAGAGGGAGTGCAGAAGGGATGAAATGGGGGACAAAATAATGGAAATAAGTGGAGGGATCTAAGCAGCAGAAAAGGGTGGTTGAATAAATGTAACAAGAGATGGGAGGGTGAAGATAAGTAATTGCAAAAGAGCAGAGAACTAAGGAGATGAGGGGCAAGCCAACCCCACAGGATCAGAACCCCAGGGGAATGAACACTACTCGATGCAAACCCTGCTTGTGTTAAAGACAATTGGCATGCCTAGGGAGGAGTAGAAGGGAGATGGGCAGTGTAAAACTGAAATAAAGGAAAAGGCAGAGAGGAAAAAAAGATAAGTCAGGTGCTATTGCAGGAGGGGAAATGAAGTACCGGAGGAGATGGGATAGTGATTGGGTGGACAGAGCAGAGCAGATATCTATGGGAAGGGAGTTCCAAATTGTTGGGAAGAGATAAGAGAAGGCTGCTCTCCATGATGTGGAAGAACAGGAGGGAAGGGCAAGGGACCTAAAGGGGGAGTTACAAAGAGAGTGGGGGGGTGGGGATGGAGAGGAGGGAGTGGAGGTAGGGAGGCAGAGAGCCAAGCATGAACTTTCCAATTAAAGAGGCACTATGGGCAAGGCATCTGTCCCCAAGAGAGGGGAAGGAGAGAGCAGTATAGAGGTCACAGTGGTGTGTACATGACAGACAGACAGGAGCAAATTGACAGAATGAGCTGAACAGAGTGTCCAGTCTGGTGAGGGTGGATTTGGGGCAGAACTATAGACTACATCTCCAAAGTCAAAGATTGGGGGGATCATCTTCTAGACGCTGTCATGGAAGGCCAGCAGGGGAAGGCAGTTATGGTGTCAATACAGAGCACCTAGTTTGAGAAGCAGCTGTTTGTGGATAGCATCCACATGACCAGCGAAGTCAAGGTTCTTGTCAAGCCAGAGCCTGTGGTATTTGAGGGATGAGACATCCTCTAGTACGGAACCATCGAGAATATGGAAGGAAGGGGTGGTAGCAAGCCTGGCAAGCTTTTGCCTGGAGCCAAAGGTCATAGAGACTGACATTTTGGCATTTGGAAACAGTTGATTTGCCTGAAACTGGCACTGGACATTGTTGAAATCTAGTTGGAAGGTGGTGCCACATCAGAGGGGGAAGTACCAGATGCATACAAAGCAGTATCATCCACATACATGTGGATGTTTGTGTTTGAGCAGGCAGTAGTAAGGTCATTTAGAAGTATCAAGAAGAGTATAGGTCCAAGAACCGAACATTGAGGGACACCTGTGTTTATGGAGAGAGAGGGGGAGAGGGAGTTGACAACCCTGGCTGACTGGGACATACCCATGAGATAGGAACAGAACCAGCAAGTGGTGGACTCAGAGAGACCAGCCTCAGCAAGTCTGTTGAGGAGAAGGGAGTGGGCAACAGTGTTAAAGGCTTTGGCCAGGTCAACAAACATGGCAGAGGTGATGCATCCCTGATCAATGCCAGAGAGAATAGAGTCAGTGAGCTGGAGAAGGAAGGTCAAAGTAGAGTGGGCCTTACATAATCCATACTGGAAGGGGGTGATGAAGGAGGAGGTATTAAGGAAGGGAGAAAGCTGAGCCAAAACCAAGTGCTTTTGTAGTTTAGCAAGGATTGGGAGCAGAGATATCAGGTTGTAGTTGCCACAGTTAGAGGAGTCACCACCCTTGTGAAGAGGGATGACAGTTGCAGGCTTCCAAGAAAGTGGGACAGTGGCAAGTAAAAAGAGAGGTTGAGAAGGGAGCAGAGAGGGAGAGCTATAGCATGGACCGAGGTGCAAGAGCTAGGTCTAGCCCATCCGGCTTTTGCCCTTGTATGGGTTAAGGGATAGAAGAGCATTAAGAGTATCATCAGGTGAGACTGGAAGGAAGAAAAAGCAAGGGGAAGAGGAAATAGATATGCAAGAAGCTGGCAAAGGAGAAATGCTGGAGTTAAGAATGATAGGAGGGAGGAATCACAGGTGTTGAAGAATTTGTTACATTCAGCAGCAACAGTAGGGGGATCAGAGATGGTGGTTTCACCTACCTTAAGGACTGGGGAAGGGGATTGGGAAAGGGGCAGAAAAGGGCATGGACTACCTTCCAGAATTTGGATGGGTTTTTAAGGTTTTCCTGAAAGGTGGAAGTAAAGTGTTCCGCTTTAGAAGCTAGATAGCCCTGGTGCAGGCATTACGAGGAGTACAATATCTAAGCAAATCTTCAAAACACCTGAAGCTTTGAGGCCATCCATGCCAGGTCATGAGCATGCTGACAGGCCAGCAGCTCAGCTGATACCCAGAGGAGGTAAGAGCCTTGGACCCTAGTCTTTTTAAAAGGAGTGTGCCTGTTTCAAACATTTAGGAACTGAGTTTTGAAGTAACTCAGGGCTGGGTCAATGGATAATGCAGTGGCAATGGGAGACCAGTCAATTCCAACAAGGTCCTCATGAAGGGAGGACAGATCAATGGATCTAAAGGAGTGCAGGTGGAGGAATTTAGGTGGGGCTTTGGATGATGGATTTTTTGCACACAGTAAACCATGTGATGATCACTGAATGCATCTGGCAAGGTACCTGAAGCTACTACCTAGTGGGTATGTGACATCAGAACCCAGTCAATCAAGATATGCTTACCTGATCTGTGGTTTAGATGGGTAGGATTGGAGATAAGTTGTTTTAGGTTCAAGTAATACATTGTTACAGATTTTGGCTGGGTGCTGGACAACCAGTTAATGTTAAAATCACCAAGGATGTAGAGTTCAACATGAGGGGAGTGCTGAGAGCTGAGATGAGATCAGTAATAGAGAATGGAGAGGAGGAAGAGAGGTTAGGGCAGCAGTAGACCCCAACCACAAATAAAGGCAGGGAGCAAGGGAAGGACAATTTTGGTAAAAGAAGTTCATAGGTTTAGGGGGAGGTGGTGGAGAGACTGGCAGTAAACTGAATGGATGAAGAGATATAGATGGCCACACCTCCTCCCCTAGTAGACCAGTCCTTCCAAATAAGGAAGCAACCAGGAATGGAAATGAGTCAGAGATTTTGGAGGACAGCCAGAATTCAGTAATAATCAGTACACTAGGTTTCAAGCTAGTCATAAGGGGTTGTAATAAGGCAATCTTAGGGAGAAGGCCCCTGATGTTGAGGTGAACAATTTTTAGACTTTTTGGGAGGTCAGTAGGGAGCAGATGGGATGGTGCAGGGTTAGATTCAATGTCCCCTGCTGTTAGGACCAGTAAAATGATGAGTACTTTAGATGGGATGTAGATCTGTTTGCAAAAGGGGAATGGGCTTATGAGAATGATAGGAGGTGGTCAGGTTGGGGAGGAGCTGAAGGAGGATTGGATGTAGCAAAGTGCTATTAAGTGAAGACCAGAAGAGTGTAATGTGGATGAACACAGATGCCAGGGTGAGTGGGGAAGGGGGTGGAGACAGGAAGATGGAAGAGTGACAGAGGAGGAGCGTGGATGGGGGATTGACATTGGAAGAGCAGGGAGGGAAGTGGGAAGGAAGGAAGGACATTGGGGTGAACAGGAGGGGGGAGGGAGACAAGGACAAGGAAGAGCATAGTGAGAGTGAGGATAGAAGAGGAAAGAGAGAGGGTGGGGAAGACAATGGAAAATAGAAGGTGTGACTAAAAAAGAAGTGTAGTTAGGAGATTAGAGGAGAATTTACAGAAGAATTACAAAAGCAGAGATAGTAGCATCAACTTAAACTGCACAGTGGGTTACCTATTCAGAGTAATGCATGATATGTACAATATATAGATATATTATTTGCAACCAAAAAAAACTGTTAATGCACCAGTTATGGATCAACTCAATGCCACAAAAGAAGGGAAATGTGGCATTAGGGTTTGCAACCCTAAATCTCCATTCCCTTCAAAAAGCAGCCAAAGGGATTGGGGAAACAAACAACTGCAGATAGCCATCATCAGGTAAGACAAACAACATGCAGCTCTTTCCAGAGGAAGCAAGAGACATCCATCATTATGGCCCACTCCTTTGGTAGTGAAGGATATTCATGCATACTAACTTCAGGCTGCAGTTATTTTATCTAATGTGTGACAGTGTCACTGTACTATACATTTATTTATTTATCAATTTGAAAATATTGGATTTATAGACCTTTCAGTCAGAGACTCATTTACAAAGGCACCTTGTCATAATGAACAAAGACAGACAATATTACATGGATCAAAACACAACAGTAGTTACAGACAATATTACATTGCTCAAACATAGCAATAGTTACAGGTTTCAGACCATGGTTACAAGGTTTAACAGATGTAACAGTACCTCAGAAATACAACATTTGTGACAGGTGGCATAGTGAAGTACTGAACAAGCACAATGAGGTGCCAGGAGTCAACAGAACATAAGAGATGAAGAAACAAAGCCCGGGGGGAGGGGGGGCACAGTACCTGTGACAGTACTGTCAATTTCAAAATGTTTCTCAATTTTTATTTGAACGTAATCCTAATTGTATACTGTTTTCATTAATAAGAACTAGGATCATAATTGTGTGTAAATTGTAATTCTTTCTTGTTACTTTTCAAGGAATAATGATTGCATGCAAATGTCAATAATAGGACGTTTATTTATTTGTATTTATTTATTACAATCTCGAATAAGCCACTTGAGCTCAGAGCTCTTTACATAGGTTCCATGTCAGGAGCAAAACACACAGCAGGCAGTTGAGGAAAAAAGAAAAAAAAATGCGCAATGAGAGCAATGAAAAGACAAGCAAACAGAAAATTATAAACTGTTACACAATATGATAGAGAAGTGGGAGTAACACTATACAATCAAGTTACGATGCCTGAAAGGTGAAAAACAAACAGTTGTCAGTTGCGGCAAGGCATAGGAACTATGCTAAGTGCAAGAAAGAGGTGGAGGAGCCCCAAGTACCAGTGCAAGGAGATGCTGTGCAGAATGGGCTAAAAAGAGGGGAGGTAAGGGGTGATGGGTAGGAGGGGATGGGAGGGAGGGCTAGTCTAGAGAGAGGTGAGGAGTAGGGGGTGAGTGAAGCAGTTGGAAGTATGGTAGAGGAGCTAAGGAGGTGGAGCTATTGTTGGCAGTCACAACGTGCTTCATATAGCATAAGTTCCTTAAGGTGGCCTTTGAACGTACCCAGTGTAGGGAGGATAGCTATGTTATCCTGAAGGGAGTTTAACCAAAGCAGTGCACGGTGGGCAAAGGAGCTTTGTCCTTGAGAAGTGTGACATCTCGGGGTTATGAAGAACTGGTGCTCAGAGTTATGAGTGTGCTGGGTGTTGATGCTGGGCACCAGCAATTGACAGACCCCAGTCGGAGAGGTAACAAGGCTGATCTTTTTGGCCAGTAGGCAGGTTTGGTATTTTAGCTGGCCACTGAGTGGGAGCCATTGTGTGTTGGTGTACAGATCACAGGTGTGAGTAAGCCTGTGTGCACCTAAGGTTAGCCAGCAGGCTTTATTTAAGGCAGTTTTTAAGCGCCGGAGTCCGGTATCAGTAGCTGAGCCACATATGAGCAGGTCATAGTCCACAAGTGAGCCCACAGAGCTATGAACAGCTATTTTAAGGGCTTCAGATATAGGGCTGTGCTTGTGGTAGAGCAGCCCTAGACATTTGTTGAATGCTTTGACTCTGTTGTTAATATGGAGGGTATAGGAGAGTGAGTTGTCTAAGGTAATACCCAGGTACTTAAAGTGTTGTACAGGTTCGTGAGAGACCCCCATCAACATTACAAATTGATAGTGGGTGTTGACAATGTTTATTTAAGGAGATGGAGAACAGCATGGTTTTTGTCTTTTTATAATTCATAATCAGCTTATGATCCTTGAACCATTTTTCAAGACAGTTAAAATCACTTTGTAGTTCATGTTCCAGAACAGCAGGATCAGAGCCATGGGTAAAATGACTGCATCATCAGCATAGAGGAGGATGCAGCACTGACTGACTTGGGGGATCTTGTTCAGGAATAAACTGAAAAGGAGGGGACCCAGAATAGACCCCTGAGGAACACCTGAGCTGACAGGTTTGCTGTCCAAGAGAGTAGAGTCTATCCTGACTTGCTGGGATTATTGGCCCAGGTAACTGCAGAACCACAAGGCTGCCTCAAGTGAGTAGCCTATAGCGGCTAGCTGCTTGGTTAGGAGGGCATGATTAACCATATCGAATGCTTTTGTTAGGTCGATAAAGATGGCCCCGGCAAGCTGTCCACAATCATGCGATTTGTGGATAGAGTCTGTGAGTTCGAGAACAGCTGTGGTGGTGCTATGCCCAGATCTAAAGCCATGCTGTTCTGGGCAGAGGAGTTTGTACTTGTCAAGGTATTCGACAAGCTGGTCCACAACTATTCATTCTAGTGCCTTCAAAAGTGATGGAAGCAAAGAGATAGGTCTATAGTTCTCAGTCAAGGCCAGATTCCCACTCTTATGAACAGGGATGACTATTGCAGCTTTCTATTTTTGAGACAATACTGCAAGGCGAAGGGATAGATTGAGGATGTGGGTGAAAGGGAACATGATTTCTTCTAGCATGAGTGAGATTAGTTTCAGGTCAAGGGTGTCTCCACTGTATCTATCCTTACCAAGAACCTTCTTAAGATATTTCCTGGCCTCACCAATTGAGATGGTCTTGAACCGAAAAAAGGAATGCGCAGGGGTCTGTGGGCAAGCAACTGTGGTGCTAGAAAGGAAGAAATAAGAGGGGAGGATGTGGTTGAGGTCCATGAAAGCAAGGTTGAAGGTGTCAGCTATAGCTTTTGGGTCAAGGATGGGTGAACTATCAGCACTGATCATGGTAGGGGTGGTTTTTGGTCCCCTGCCAGTGATCTCTTTAAGGTTAACCCAGAATTTTTGACCATCGTTCCAGTTCTTGGCCAGAGCTTCCTTGAAGTATAGATTTTTGGCTGTGCAGATGGTTTTGGTGCAGTAATTCCTTGCTTGCTTGTATAGCAAGGTGTCAGACTGCTTTCCTGAGTCTCTAGCTAGGTGCCAGAGATGGTCTCTCTGCTTCATAATTTTTAGGATATCATGGCTCATCCAGGGATTGAGATAATCCTTAATTTTATGCTTTTTAAAGGGGGCATGGGTGTTGCAGATAGTAATGAAGAGGGAGCGGAATTGTTCCAGTGCTATATCAATGCCAGATGCTCCAAACATGGTTGACCAGTTAGCATTAAGGAGGCCGACTTTCAGGTGGTCAGTGTGACCAGGAAAGAGGACTCTGTTGTTCTTGGAAGGGGGGGTTAGTATAATTATTGGACCAAGTGAACATGACTGGGGAGTGGTTGCTGATGTCATCTGGGAGGACAGAGGCATGGGAGGTGTGCTCCAGCCAGTTAGAGAGAGAACCCTATCAAGCAGGGTGCTTGTGCCTGTATGGTAGTTTGTCTGAGTGGGGGCTTCAATAAGTTGTGTGAAATGGACAGCCTGGATAGTATCTTTGAAGTGGTTAGCTTCAGGGGTGAGCCAGTTAATACTGAAGTCCCCCAGTAGTATACCCTTGGAGCTTAAAGTTAGGCTACCTAGGCAATCGATGACAGCTTGGAGGCCTTGAGAAGAGTCCTTTGGGGGGATGTAAACAGATAGTAGCATTAAAGACTTGTTATGGGCCCCAAGAAGGACCTTAATGGCAAAGGCCTGAGCAGGGGACGTGAGGCTAGGCAGATTTTGTACTATGCCCTGAAGGCCGTCTCTGAGGTAGAGTGCACAGCCACACCCTCTTTTGGACAAGTGATCATGCCTAAAGATCCTGTAGCCCGGAAGGCTGATGGCCTCATCTGGAATCCTGGAAATGAGCCAAGTCTCTACAATGAACAGCACATCAGGATTGTGGAGTGTAACCCAGGCCAGGAGGTTATCAAATTTAGTTGCTAGACTATGGATATTTAGCGAAGCAAAGGTAAGTGTTCCAGTTCTCTGAGCAGACTTCCCATAGTTGTTGGGGGGGGGGTAGAGTTTGGGTAGATGTTACCAGAAAGTAGAAGCAGCAGAAAGGCCAGTCTAAACAAATACCTTTTGAGGTGTTTGAGGTTGATATTATGATGTTTCCTAGGACATTGTCTCTCATTATTCTTATTCACTAGCAGGATCAGGTTGAGAAGAGATGAGGGAGGGGGAGGCGATGGTCTGGCCCACTGGGACCAGGACCAGGCGTGCCATGAAACATTGTGCAGCCTGCAAGCAGGGGGCAGGTCAGAGTTGAACACCGATGTAATGGTGCAATAGGCATTGCCTTGGGTGTGTCCCAGGCTGAGGGGGACTGTCATCGCAGGTCCTGAGCATATCAGCCCTGCAAGAGCAAAGAGTGAGAACAGAAGTGTAGTGGGTGGCATTAGTTTAGCTAGCAAAGGCATTATATGGTAGTGAGGGGGTGAAGCCTAGAACTGTGCCAGGAAAGGCGGTAGTCTAGACGTAGATATATAGGGGAGGAGGCAGGGATATAAGGGAATAAAGATAAGATAGGAAGACATAGCACCTGATGTGAGCTGGATAGTGAGGGGGAAGAGAGAGAATGTCTTGAACAGAAAGAGTTTAGCAGAAGGAGGCTTGCTTACCAGGCTGGGAGGAGTTGTGGCACACAGCTGGATGGTGGCTAGAGAAGGGTGATCCAATTGGGCAGCGAGGTGGTAGTGGCTGAAAGGTAGGTGGGGGAGGAGGAGTATTTTATAGTGGTCAGGGTTGGGGCAGGTGGACAGGAAAAATTAGAAACAGAGAGCAATTCAAACTAAAGCAGAATGAGCCCCAAAGAACTACACTGGAGCCTGGAAATGGCAGGACTTGCCTGAAGTGTTCCTTTAAGTATTTATTATTTATATTAATGCACTGGGATCAGAATTTCATGCAAATGTCCCAGATTTTTTGGGGGTACAAAATTTACACATAATCATCATTGGATAGTATTTTCAATTGTAACAAATTATAGGAAATGATAATAGTATGTTTATGAATATCAATTACTAACATTACTGCATTAGAATAAAAATGTAATGCAAATGTCTCAACTTTTTTGCATGGAATCATAATTGTTTGCTAATGTGTATATACACAGAGGCAATTAAATGATAATAGTGTGATGAAAAATAACAATCATTGTCATTACAGCATTTGGATCATAATTTTATGCAAATGTACAAAATTGTCATTTTTCCATGTATGGTTTTTGCATACAGATATAACCACGTTAATTGCTATACTAAGAAATGGAACAAAAAGCTATTTATGTGTTTAGAATTACAAACTATTAATATTAGTGCACTGGGATCATAATTCCATGCAAAGGTTCACAATTGTTCCTTCATTTTTGAGTTTTGCATGAAATGATGATTGTATCCTAATGTAAACAATTGAAAATGGTCAAAAATTGTAGTAGTACACTTAGAAATACTATTCACTTACATTACTGCACTGGGAATAGAATTTCATGCAAATGTACCACCATTTTGTTTTGGGTACAAAATTACCACATAATCAACATTGCATACTAATTTCAACATTAACAAATCATTGGAAATGACAATAGTGTGTTTGTAAATATACATTATTAGCATTTCTATATTAAGATCAAACTTTCATACAAATGTTCACAAACTGTTTATATATTTGCATGGAATCATGATAGCATGCTAATGAATGCTTAGAAATGACTGAAAATTATAGTAGTGCATTGAGAAATGGTGATTTATTGTCATAAGTGCATTGATATCAAATTCCCATGCAAATGTACATTTTTTTCAGGCACTCCAGTTCTGCAGCCTGAAGTGGGTATGTATGTGTTGAAAGTGTACATATGTATCCATGGCTACAGAAGCACTGGACGTGTTCTTGTGTCATCTGGAAAGAGTTGTATATTGTTTGGCTTATCTTACCTGATGGTGGCTATCTGTGGTTGCTTGTGTTCTCTTGTCCCTTTGGCTGCTATTTTTTGAGGGGGGGAATTGGGAATTAGGGTTGGAAACCCCAATGCTACATTTCCTTCTTTTGTGGCATTGAGTTGAACCCTAAGGTGCATTAATGCAGTTGTTTTGCAGAAAGTGTCCTTCTTTTTTGAGAAATTGTTGTTTTTATTAGAAAATCACGTAAGGCTCTTGAAGTACTGTCCCTTATGGGGCCAGCACGTCTACAGCCGCAAATACAGATGTATACAGATATATATTAAATATCTTCTTGTGTATGAGGAAATGCAGACCAATATTAATCATGCAGTTTTGCATGCAGTCTTACAAATGTATATTAAATATTCGGGAAACCATACTGACTCAAGAGAGCAGCAAACTGCCTCTGAAATGATGTACAGTAAAAGTAATGCAATAACATTCTATTCATCATAACATGTATTTTTTTTGTTAAAGAACAGTATACCGGAGACTTCTGGTGACGTAGCGAGTGGGAATGGCCACTTAACTTATCGCTCTGGCTCTCCAACAGATTAAAATATAGGGAATCCAGTGGTTTGTGGTGGCATCTTTAGCATTTGCTTCATGTTAAAGGTACAGGAAGTGATCCATGATGGTCCGCACGAAAAAGAGAGGATCATTGATCACCAAAATGACATCTGCAACTTGGCAAGGCAGACAGATGACGGGCCTTAGCCCAGCTCCTTCGTGCTCATCAGTGCTCTAGGCTTTGGGGGCGGAAGATTCATGTTCCGATTCCGGCTCCACCAGCACCATAGCGGAATCAAGGAAAATCATCAAGCTACTACATAAAATAGATGCTAAGGCTTCAGATATTCAGAAGGACTTTAAGAAATTGGAATCCTGAACTACTGCGGTGGAACAGCACTTGGAGGGGCTACAGGCTGAACATACAGCCTAAGGACGATCGTTGGCATACTTATATGGTAGAGAGAAGGCCTTGTCAGCGAAAGTTGAAGATGCTGAGGCGCGCTCTAGGCGTAATAATATTAGGGTGGTTGGAGTACCTGAGAGGACTGAGCAAGCTGACATGGTGGCATTTATGGACTGTTGGCTGAAAATAGAGCTGCAAATAGAAGAGGACGTCCCATTGGAGATTGAAAGGGCACATAGGGCTCTCGCCCCAAACCCAAGCAGGGCGCCCCCACCGAGCTATTATAATAACATTTTTGAGGTATCCGACAAAAGATAAGATCCTTCATTTGGCATGGGTGAAGAAGGATTTGAATTTCAATGGCACAAAGGTGTTTGTGGATCAAGACTTTCCCCCCGCCCTAGCACAGTGCCGGAGAAAGGTGCTCATGGTGGTAAAACAGTTAAGAGAGAAAGGCTTGAGGGCCCAGCTGAGCTACCCCCACCAGATTATGGATAGAATTGCCGGATGGCCCTAAAATCTACGATTCTTTACTAATGGCACAGGACTTTTTGGCATTGAAAAACATCCAGATTCCAGACACAAAAGAAGAAATTGCAGAGAAGGAGATTGAACAGCTTTTATGGACAGTGGCTCTGGGCTCGAAGACCATTAATCAGCCTCATTTTAGAGTGGACTCTGTTCTGCCCCTGCACATGGGCCTAACCAGATGGATTGCCAAAGGAAAACATCAGGAGAAGATCACTTGAATCACAATGGATAGCTTACTGCTCATTTCCTGTTACATACAGACAAATTGAATAGCGGGCAGTTATTTTTTATTGTTGTGTTTTGAATCCCTGAATTTATATTATTCGCAGTTTGAACATAACGCTGTTGGAACTTGTTATATGGATACACAAGGAGCTTACCTTGCAGTCATCTGCTCCTCTGCCCCCCCCTTTTTTTCTTTCTTTTTCTGTGTTTGGTGACTGCTTGGTCCCAAGTGGGGTGGAGTGTGGGGGGGTCCCTTCTCCTCCTTTTGAGGGAAGCTGATTTATGTTGGTGTGGCGCAGGGACAGGGGGGCGATCCCTTCACTCTGGGTTTTGCGTTAGGTGGGGCTGTTTTTGAAGTGGCACATTCCTGGGGTCTGTTCTCGGGTCCTGTCCCCCTTGTTCCCTTCCTGGCCTCTCTGGCTCCCTCTCCACCTCCCTTTTTACAGGGTCTCAAGGAGCATAACTCCTATTAAAACTAAGGGGAATTTGCTATTCTGGATAATAAATTAAGCACATCTAGTACAACGGTTTTGAGACCTCGTGTTCACCCATCACATTGTGGTGCGTGGTCACAGTGTGACTCCATTTGATGGCAGTTGGGGGAGTGAGTGGGCGAGAGGTAGGAGAAAATGGGTCAGATTCTGTTTTGGACTTTTCTATCACAGTGGCCCCCCCTCTGGGTGGCAAGAGGGGTAAGGGTAATCCCCTGTGTCCTATTTAGCTGGCCCAGATTTCTAGCCATGAGGGAATATATGAGGTAAATGGGAGTAGGTTGCACCAGACTTTTGTTAATAAAACAACGCCATTTATTCATCTGTTCCCCCCCTTTTTTTTTTTTTCTTCCCATTTATGTAGTTTGAGATGCACTGGATTCTCTTTCAAGGAGGTGTGTTTGTAATTGGGTTATGGTTGGAAGCCAGAAGAGGGTTTGTGGTTTTCAGCCCTTCCCGGAAGTGTTTTGTTTCCGTAAGGAATTTAATAAAGGGCGCAGGCCAGGACTCTCCAGGTCCGGGGAGCCTCCAGCCCTTTCACCCCTAGTGGAGTGTAATTCACTTTTGGGGGAATAGTTTATCTTTCCCCCTATTTTGCATCGAAGCACTCACTGAGTTAAGTGTTACCAGCTCGGTTGTGCGCTTTGGGCGCTGTATTGGATACTGGCGGTGACCTTTGGTCATTGCACTCCCTAGGTGGAGGCAGGTCCAGCGCATGTTGTGCAGGACTTGCAACTTCTTCTTCCTTTCTATTATTTATTGTGTTCTATAATGTCTGTCTCTTCTTATTCTCTCATTTTTCTTGGTCTTTTCTTGCTTTTGGGAGAGTGCCTTTTTACACGATCATACATTAAGATCCTGCAATTTGATATAGGGAGGGTAATTGTTGTTGAAGTTCTGTTAAGACAAATAATATGGCGGATTTGACAATCTGTTCACTTAATGTCAAGGGAATTAACAATGTGGTTAAACGTGCAAAGATACTAGCTGAATTTAAAAGGGAAAAATGTGATATTGCCTGTCTTCAGGAGACCAGGTTGACCCTTGGAAAGCATATGAAATTGCGTAGGATTGGGTGAATACAGTATGCTCCGATGAACACCCCCAATCTAAAAAGGGGGGGTAGCTATCCTTTTTCGCAGGGGCCTTCCATTTCAGATTCAATCTATAATTAAATCAGGTTCTGGACACCAACTGACAGTTTCTGGCATTTATAAGGGTCGGTCAATTCATCTCATTGGAATTTATGCCCCCACCCCACCCTCAGGTGAGTTTTTTCGTTCTCTGTTCAACTCATTGGCCAGCCTACCTCCTGGGCAAATTATCCTAATGGGTGATTGGAATTGTGTTGAGGATGTTAGTTTGGACAGAAGCTCCACCAAAATCCCAGGTTCTAAGGCCTGCTCGCAGTTACTTTGTAACCTGCTCATTGAGGCTGGATTAATTGACCCATGGAGGCAGTTTAACCCCTCGGTGAGAGACTTCGCCTTTTTTTCTCCGGCCTCCAACATGTATTCCAGACTGGACAGATTTTATACTCAGAGAAATGCTTTGTACTCATTTAAGGATATATCTGTCCTTCCATAACATAGCTTGGCAGAAGACTCCAGGAGAAAGGACTGCTGTGTGACTGAACTTCTCTGCTTGGACTAAAGTAGAAGAACTTTTGTATTTAGACCTTTAATTTAGGGTAAAAAAAACTAACATACAAAACAAAACAAAAAAAAGTGTGTGTGTTTGGGTTAACTGAACTGAATGGGTAACTGAAAAGTCATCTAGGTGTAAATCTCAGGTGACTGAAAGGACTTAACTGTTGTGAGGTTTAAATTACTTGTAGAAAGATCTGGTAAGTAGGGGAGTGGCTTAGCTAGAAGGAGCTACATTTAAAGACTGCCTTAGAAAGATTCTGCTAATAGTTTATGTGAAGACTCCAGGAGAAAGGACTGCTGTGTGACTGAACTTCTCTACTGGGACTATATTGCCCTCCTTCCCTCCCTCCACCCCCACCCAAAGCTAGTTCTATTTTTATAGGCACAGGATTTGACTGACAACAGGAACTTCCTGTTTAGGGGCAGGAAGTGAGTGATCACAGAACCATCAAGGACCCACCATCCTAGAAGGGCAAGAGTAGCTCTCTGGCCCTCTAGCTGCTGGAGGTCTGCCTCTGAACAAGTAAGCGGTCTACTGAGAAATATAGGATATTCTTGTCTCCAGAACAGGACAATCAGGAGCTTAAAGGGCACATAGGCAGAAAGTAAGGAGAGAAAGAAAAAAACAAGAGGAAAGAGTAAGGATTGCAAACAGTTAAGGGGCCAGAAATAAGACATGATTGAGTGGTGTGACAGTGGCTGTGGGAGCAGCAGTCTTCAGGAGATGTTCTGAGGATGCGGTGTTGTCCCATCTGCAGGCACCTTCTGGGCTGAGGGAGGAGGTTGCTCATCTCCAGACTGAGTTGGCCAGGATTTGTGGGACCTCTTCCATCCAGGGACCACCAGTGCCACTGCTGTTGCCTCAGAGGTTGCCAAGAAAAAGGAGGCTAGTTGGACCACAGTGGGCTAGGGAGGGTGAGGGTGGTGGAACAGAGGCACATTCCTTCAGTTGTACCTCTTCACATTCCATGCCATTCTGGCAGTGTGGTTCCTCTATGGAGGCACCCACAGTGGAGACCAAGGAGGATGTTGGGAACCTCCACAAGGAGACCCACAGGAGGGTGGCAGGGGACCCTGCAGGGGAAGGAAACAACTCCTGGTGGGGACTCCATTGTTAGGAAGGTAGAACTGGGCAAGGAAAGGGGAGAGGGAGGTAAGGTGCCTGCCTGGCTGCCATGGCTTGGAGGAACAGGAGCGAATCCTCAGGATTGCTCAGAGCAGCTGCATGAGGGGAGGGAGCTGATGTCATTGTCCACTTAGGGACAAATGACCTGGCTAAGAAAAGGATTAGAGAAGTGCAGGAAGAGCTTGTGGAATTGGAGAGGGCCTTAGTCAAGTAGCATGCACGGTAACCTTCTCGGAGGTTGCTACCCATCTATGGCATAGGAGAGGCTAGGGTGTTCCGCACCATGGGGATTCAATCAGTGGTTGAAAAAACTGGTGTGGATCTCAGGGATTTGGCTTCCATTGGGGACTGGGAGTCCACCTGGGAGGATGCGTCTCAAACTGGCATGATGGGCTGCATCTGTCCGGGAGGGGAACCAGGATCCTAGGTGATAGGTTTAAATGCTCATTGGCAAGCTTTTAAACTAGCCAGGGAGGCACTGGGAAGGAGCAGGAAAATCCTAGCTCCCAAACAATCATGTGGTAAGTGAGGCAAACACCAACATGGAGGTGCTCAATAGGGAGAAGGGCAGGAGTAATGGAGAAAGTGACAAAGGCAAGAAGGACAGGATGGGGCAAAAGGGGTAAGGCCATCAGGAAATGGAGGGTAATGAGTACCAATGCCCATAGTCTGGGCAACAAGCTCCCTGAGCTGGTGGCCTTAATGGAAAGAGAGATGCCTGGATATCGTAGCAGTCAAGAAACATGGTACACAGAGAACCATGACTGGGATGTTAATACACCAGGGCACATAACCTACAGGAGAGACAGGCAGGGAGAAGAGGGGAGGAGGCTCTCATGTAAAGGAAGGGATAAAGCAACTGAACAAAAGAGTAAACAGGGAGGAGAGGAGGCACTGTGGGTCACCTTGGAGACTGGAAAGGCACCACAATCCGTGACAGGTGGGGTTAGGTACAGACTCTCATGTCAGGGGAAGAAAATGGACAAGGATATGATGGAAGGTATCTTTAGAATGGCAGAGAAAGGGGAGATACTGTTGATGGGAGACCTGAATATGCCAGATGTTAACTGTGGCACATTTGCTGCAGCCACATTCAAGATCAGGGCCATTCTTGACACCCTACAGGTGGCAGGCATTAGACAACTAGTTTCGAACCCACTGCGTTGAGGGGACAATCTTAGACCTCATACTCTCTCAGCGGGGCAGTGAGAGGATCTCAGATCTAGAAGAGGGTTGCCATCTGGGGACAAGTGACCATCAAACAGTGTGGTTCATGTAACTCAGCTACAGAGTCAAGCCTACAAAAGTGAGGGGTACTGGACTTTTAGAGGGCTGACTTTGGCAAGATGGGAGAGTGCCTCAGAAAAGCACTAGCAAACAGGCTAGAAGGAGGTGTGAAGTAACAATGGGAATTATCAAACTGCCATCACAGAGGCAACAAGCCTTGTGTGAAGCAAATAAACAAATCAAAGCGAAAAGAAAAGCCACTATGGTTGTCAAGAGAGTGGCTGTGAAAGTCAGGAAGAAAAGATAGCATTCCAGAAGTATAAGGAAACACAGAAGGAGCAGGACAGAGAGCTGTACCAGTTAAGGCAGAAAGAAGCAGGGAGGGAAGTCAATAGCAAAGGCCCAAACTGAGGAAAAAGATAGCCAACTTAGTTAAGAAGGGATAAAACCTTTATAGGTACATCAGCGAGCATAGAAAGACAAAGGGAGGGGATAGTGAGGCTGAATAGAATAAACGGTAGGTGGGCAGAGGGGACAGTGAAAACAGGAATACTGAACGAACATTTCTGCTCAGTAGTTCACAAAGAGGAGGGGGAAGTGCCTAATCCAATTAACAGAAGCACTTTGAGGGGGGTTTACTCCCAGTCCTCACAGAAGAAAGGGCCCTGGCAGGAACCCTAAAACTGAAGGGGACAAAGCAATGGGTCCTGATGGAATTCACCCAGAATTCTAAAAGAATTAAGGAAGGAACTAGTGAAACCACTGGCTACTCTTTTAATAAATCATGGGAGGATGGTGTGGTACCCGAGGACTGGAGGAAGGCAGATGTGATTCCTTCACAAAGTGGGACCAAGACAGAGGCAGGAAGCTACAGACCTGTCAGTCTGACCTCTGTGGTGAGGAAAGTGATGGAGTCTACTCTGAAGGAAAGAATAGTTGAGTACCTAGAGGTCAGTGGAGCACAGGATCCAAGGCAGCATGGGTTCACAGCGGAAGGTCATGTCAGATGAATCTAATAGATTTCTTTGACTGGGTGACCAAAGTAGTAGACCAGGGAGGGCTGTGGACATGGCCTACCTAGACTTTAGCAAAGCATTTGACACAGTCCCACACAAAAGATTATTAGTCAAATTAACCAGCCTGGGAGGGTCCCAGGGTGGTAGCCTGTAAAACATTGGCTGGACAACAGGACACAGAAGGTAATTGTAAATGGAGTCCACTTGAAGAAAGGCGGTTACTAGTGGGGTACCGTAGGGTTCAGTATTGGGTCCAGTCCTTTTAATGTCTTCATCAGTGGTATTGCAGAGGGACTGGAAGGAAAAGTATGCCTTTTGCAGATGACACAAAGATCTGCAACAGGGTTGATACACAAGGAGCGTGGAAAGGATGAAAAGGGACTTGGCAAGGTTGGAGGAATGGTCAGGCGATGGCAGCTAGGATTCAATGCAAAAGTGAAATAATGCACCTGGAAACAAGAACCCAGGAGAAGAATACACAATGGGTGGGGAGGTAGTAACAACAACAAACAGGAAAGGGATCTGGGGTAATCATATCAGATGACCTTAGGTTAGCAAGCAATGTGAGAAGGCAGTAGGGAGGGCCGGGGATATACTGGGATGTATAGGGAGAGGCATCAGCAGCAGAAACAGGAAGTTGTTATCCTCTGTACAGACAGTTGGTGAGACCCCATCTGGAATACTGTGTCCAGTTCTGGAGACCCCATCTCCGCAAGGACATAGACAGAATAGAGGCAGTTCAGAGGAGGGCAACTAAATGGTGCAGGGTCTGCAAGAGAAGCCGTAGAGGAGAGACTAAAGGAGCTTAATATGTATACCCTTGAGGAAAGAAGGAGAGGAGATGATAGAAACTTTCAAGTAACTCTAGGAATCAACAAAGTCCAAGAGGGTAGCATCTTTCAGAAAAGAGACTTGCAAGAACAAGGGACACATTTAAAGGTAGAAGGAGGGCGTTCAGGGGCAATGTGAGGAAGTATTATTTCACAGAGAGGGTAGTGGTTGCATGGAACAGCCTTCCTGAGGAAGTTGTGGAGTCTAAAACTGTGGGAGAATTCAAGAATGCATGGGGCAGACATAAGGCAATTCTTGTGGGGGGCAGGAAGATATAGGCTGTTGGTTAAATAGGATCTACGGCCTATCCTGTAGGTAGGGAAATGGGCAGACTAGATGGGCCTAGCGGTCCTTATCTGCTGTCAAAATCTATGTTTCTATGTTTCTATGTTTCCAATTACGATCTCTGACCATGCCGTGGTCAGGGCACAGCTTTGTTGGGATACAACAGAGGGAAGTGGTCTCTGGAGATTTGACCCGGGATTACTTAATGATTAGCAATATTTAGAATCCACTAAAAAGGTTATTCAGTGTTATTTGAGTGAGAATACAGAGGAGCTTTCCAGACCCAAATTTTTGTGGGACGCCCTAAAGGCGGTGGTAATAGGGCACACGACAGCTTTTTCTTCTCACAAACATAAGTTATATCAGGCTCGCATGCAGGAAATTCTTGCCTCTATTGCCAACCTAGAGGTCGCACATAAATGCACGGGATCAACCCGTACACTTAAAAGCTACGGGAGGCTAGAGACCTATAGAATTCATTACTGCACAGAAAGGTGGTGAATTCCCTTAGATATGCCGGGCAGCGTTATTATGAGAGGGGGGAGAGGGCAGGCAAATTGCTTGCCCTTAGGCTTCACAAGCAGGCGGCTGACAGGTACGTGTTCAAGGTCAGCTCTGATACATCTGATTGTTTGTATAAGATTCTCCTGGGTGACATTGCACAGGAATTTGCAGAATTCTACAGACAACTTTATACCAAGGAAGAAATACCAGAACATCGGGAGAAAATTTCAAATTTTTTACAGGGTCTGGAGCTTACGATTCTGTCAGACATCCAGAGGGACTCTTTGGAGTCTTCTTTTACAGAAGGTGAGGTGGCAGCAGCCATTCAGTCTCTCAGCTCTGGCAAGGCTCCCAGCCCAGATGAGTTCACATCGGAATTTTACAAAGGGTTCTGGGACTTGTTAACCCCACTGCTTACCAGAGTCTGCAACATGGCACAGGAGCTGGGGGCCTTGCCAGACACATGGGGGGAGGCCCTTATTTCAGTGCTACCCAAGCCAGGGAAGGATCATGTGTCTTGTGTGGGGTACCGACCCATTTCACTGCTCAACTTAGACGCCAAGATTTTTGATAATATTATCACCGTACGTTTACAAAAAGTGGTTCCGTCCTTAGTTCACCCGGACCAAACGGGATTCATTCCTGATAGACATATTCAAGACAACATTAGATTGTTGTTAAACGTTATTTCCTCGGCCCAGCTCCCTACTGATTGCCCACTTTCGGCAGTGCTATCTTTAGACGCTGAAAAAGCATTCGATCGCTTAAATTGGCAATATCTAGACTTGGTTCTGTGGGGTTTTGGGTTTTGGGAAAAATTCCGGACTTGGATAACCAATCTTTACTCTAATCCCAGAGCAAGGGTCCGGGTGAACGGGACGATTTCCACTCAGTTTGGGATTGAGCGAGGCACCAGACAGGGCTGTCCCCTTTGCCCTGTTTTATTTGCCCTTAGTTTGGAGCCACTGGCAGCATTTGTTCGCCAGACAGATGTCTTTCGGGGTCTCCAGGTTAGGGGTGTGGAGGTTAAGATTTCGTTATACGCGGACGATACATTACTATATATATCAGATCCTGTGAACTCAGTTCCCAAGATTTTCAGTTTCCTCTCTGAGTTTGGAGCTTTCTCTGGTTATAGGGTCAATCCGGATAAATCTGAGTTATTCTCCCTGGGTGGTCCCCTGAATCAGCCCTTACCGCAGATGCAGCAAATTAAGTGGTGTAAGTCAGGGTTCAGATACCTAGGAGTGTGGGTCCCCAAAGACTTAAAGGTGCTATATTCCACAAATCACTTAAGGGTACTTCAGGAGATTAGGGAGGACAATAATAGATGGAGAGAGAGCTCCCCTTGTCCATTTCTGGCAGGGGAGAATCTATTCGCATGAATATTCTCCCTTGCCTGCTGTTCATAATGGGAGCTATCCCCCTCAGACCTCCCAGGAACTTTTGGTGTGAGCTGAACTCTACCCTGTCTAAATTCCTGTGGCTAGGTAAAAAACAAGGGTGAGGTGGAAGATTATGGTGGCACCTAAGGAGAGAGGGGATTTTGGGGTACCGGATGTCCAAAAATATTTCTGGGCATCTCAGCTGCAGCCATTGGTGACAATGTCCCAGGAATTGGCTCTGAAATGGGTTCAGATTGAGATGGCTGACTCCCCTCTGGGGATTGTCTCGGAATTTATTTTTCTGGACATTCCGAGATTACGGCTGCTGGATTTCAGGAATCCTCTCACTAGGGTAATTTCTCAGGTTTGGACGGACATTAATTTAAAATTAGGTAATATTTTAAAGCTCAATAAACACACAACTATACTAAGCTGCCTAGACTTTGGCCCACTCAAGTGGGATATGGGCTTCTTGCGCTGGGCAAGATTAGGGCTGACTAATCTGGGCCAGCTTTTTGATCAGAATTTAGTAAAATCATTTCAGCAGTTAAGGGCCGAATTTAACCTTCAACACACGGATTTTTTTTAGGTACCTCCAGTTAAGACATTATGTTTACTTAAATGAAAAGGAGCTCAATTTAGGTGCAGAATTTCTAAATAACCCAATACATGTGACCATGTTATTGTTGATCAATATCCCGAATCAAAAAAAACAGATCTCCAGATTAGTACAGGGATGAATTGGGTGGAGGGTGACTGCCTGGCCCTAGTTGAGGACAAGTGGCACAATGATTTGGGCATGACCCTATTAGAACCTGATTGGATTTCCATCTGGAAAGCTATTCACAACACTACCTCATCCCTCTTCTGGCAGGAATTTCGGTGGAAGTTAATGGTTAGATTTTTTAGGGTTCCTACAATGATGAAACACTATGGGGCACACCTCGGTTTGTGCTGGAGAAATTGTCAGTTGGTGGGCACATACTTCCATATATTTTAGAATGCAAAATTGTACAGGAATTTTGGAGGAAGTAAAGGATATTTTGGAAAGGATTTTTGAACTGGGCTGTCGGAGCTTCCCTCAGTACTGGATACTGGGATTGCCCCCTCCTACTTTGGCTTCCAGGTCTTCCGCTATCTGTTTGGAATTTTGGTGACAGCAGCCTTCAAGGCTATTAATTTGTCCTGGCTTACCCCAGATAAGCCCATTACCTCTACATGGTATGGAATTTGCACCAAGATCTTGGATATGGAATATCTGCCAGCCAAGCTGAGATTATCCGTAGATAGATTCAAAGGGAGATGGCTACCATTTATGCATTTCATGGCCTCCTGGGAGGAGAAACCTGTACTAAAATTACTTGCCAGATATGCTTGAGGGACTCTCCTGGTTTGGTCCAAAGGTTCTGCATGGGAGCAGGGGCAGGGGGTCTTCTCTTGTCTAGGTAAGGGTTTTGCCTCTCTATCAACTTTTGGGATGTTTTCTCCTCTTTTTATCAAATCAAATAGGTAGTATGTAAATGCCCTAGTAGGCTATTGTTGTATATTGGGGCATATAGTGATAGTGAAAAGGATTCCAATATGTGCCATAGGCAATAAATTGTGGAATGCTCACATTGTATATAGCACTTTTCTCCTTTCTCTTTTTATATTTTTGAAGGCACTCTTCCCCCTTTCCTGGGAATCCTACTCCCTTTACCTCTCTCTTTCCAGCTGTTCTTTTCCTTTCCTGTTTCTCTTCTCTTTCTCTTGTTCTGATTTTCAGAGTGTGTAAATGAGTAGAAATGGACTTTCTTGCAATCTGTAACATTCTTTTTGCTATGATATAAAAGTTCTCCAATAAACTTCAATTTCAAAAATAGAACAGTCTACCTCTTGTGTTGAAATTAATGTTTAACATTATGATTCAAATCCATTTTTTATGTGTACAGTTTGTACTCATAATTGTTTTGAAGTTTGCAGTCAAAATGAGTACTATATTACTGGTTTTTGTTCTTTTCATTGTAGACATCTGTCCTCTTGTTGTAGAACATTGCTTGTAGTATAGTATGTTTTCAAAACTCTTCAATATTCTCTTGCAGATGACATTATCAGTAGGTTGGAAGGAGGTCCCGGCCGTGCTTGAGGCAGCTAAGAAAAAGGAGGAACCTAAGCACAAAGGAGGAATGAGGAAGGCTACCAGAGGTGACAAGGAGAGACCAAAGAAGAAGATGCCAGAAAACCCCAACTAGGAAAGGAGCCCCAAGTAACAACACCATTGACCTCACCATACAAGGGAGCTTCCAGGATTATGTGGAGGTTATTTGGGAGATGACAGGAGACGAAGATTTGAGAGAACTCCAAAATTATTGCAGGAGTTTATGAATCGGGAATGGGAGCAGACAAGGCCTGGGTTTACATAGATACATAGATACATAGACAGTGTCGGCAGATAAGGGCCTATGGTCCACCTAGTCTGCCCATTTGAGCTTGTAAGTTCAGTTTGTTTTCCTAGAAGTCTATTTCCCCTTACCCCTGACCTCTAGAATTCCTTTATGTCTATCCCATGCATTCTTAAATCCCGTGATTGTTTCAGCCCCCACCACTTCCTCTGGCAGGGTGTTCACTTGTCCACCACCGTTCTGTGAAGAAATTCTTTCTCATGTTTCCTCTGAATCGTCCTCCCTCCAACTTCATCCCATGCCCTCTAGTCCTGAAACATCTTTTTCGCTTAAAATAGTGTTTTCCTGCACCCTGTTCCTCCCTGTAAGATACTTGTATGTCTCTATCATATCCCTCTCTCCTCCTCTCCTCCAGGGAGTACATGTTCAGTTCCTTCAACCTGTCTTCATAGGATTTGTGATGCAACCCATGCACCATCTTTGTTGCCCTCCTCTGAACCTTCTCTACCCTGTCTTACGTAGGTATGGTCTCCAGAACTGTACACTGTACTCCAGGTGGGGCCTCACTAGTGCCTTGTATAGCGGAATTATGACCTCCCTTTTCCTGCTGGTGATGCCTCTGCCTATACACCCCAGCATCCTATTTGCTTTACCTGATGCCTTGTCACACTGTTTCCCTACCTTGAGGTCATCAGAGATGACAACCCCAAGATCCCTTTCCTGCTTGGTGCATGCTATATCCTCACCCCACCAACTGATATATTGTGCAAGGGTTTTTGTGCCCCATATGCATTATCTTGCACTTCTTTGCATTGAATTTCAACTGCCAAACCCTTGACCATTCTTCAAGTTTCTGCAGGTCCTTCTCATTCTGTCTACACCCTCTGGTGTGTCTACTCTGTTACAGAGCTTTGTGTCATCAGCAAACAGTGAAATTCTGCCTTCTATATCCTGTGCAATGTCACTGATGAAGATGTTGAATAGGACCGGTCCCAGCACTGATCCCTGTGGTAACCCACTGGTCACTCTTCCCTCTGTGGAGTGACAGCCATTTACCACCACCCTCTGTGTCCTGCCACCCAGCCAGTTACCTACCCACCACACTACTGTCCTGCCCACACCCATGGAATGCACCCATGGTTTGATTCTCACAACCTCCACTTGTATACTGCATGACTCTGAGCAAGTCACTTAACCACTCAGTGATCCCAGGTCATCCCTGAAAACCACCATGTTTCCCTAGTGGGCCTTACCCCGTTACCAAAGACTAAAATTAAAAAAAATAAATACATGTTGGCGTCCATGATGCACACAGAAACTGGTATGCAGGTTGTCTTGTTTTGGTGTTACTGTTGTATGTTTCAGACAGGTTCTTCAGTTCTGTTTAGGGCTTGGTGGACTGTTTCATCTGAAATCCAGACCCCCAGAGTGAACCCTGAATCCATGGGCTCTACGATGCCGAGTCGACAACTAACTTGTCGACTGGCATCACAGCACCAGGCTCCCTGTCAACTGTGAGTTGCAGTCAGCAGGGATCCACGCATGGCAGGGACTATTTTTTTTTACTTTGGGGGCTTCACCCCCCAACCCCCCCCATGCAGGGGGCTGTACCCCCCACCCTCCCATTGTTTTGGATACCAACTCCGAGTTGGAGTTGGTTCGGGGAGGGGGTGCAGGACAGGGGAAAGTGTTGCCAGTCCCAGGCACAACCTCTACAGTAATCTGGTGCTGTTTTCAGCAGTGAGGCATGTTGCTGTAAAGGTTTTTCCATGGGAGATGCATACCAAATCCATGGACCCAGGTAAATATGGACTTTGCCACAGAAGTCCGGTTCCAGGTCCATGGAAAGTAGAGCTTTTTTTCTGCATTCCATTGCCTGGTGCCCCAATGGGGGGCAATAATGTGAATGGGTTGGAATTTTATTTCTCTTCCTTCCCTGGGCACTTCCTGCCCTTGGCAACTGCCCTCCAAAGTTGACATGACATTGCCTATGCGGTTATAGTTAGAGGAATGGACAGCACCAGGTGGACCAAAGACTGAGGAGAGGAGGGTGGAGCTGAGCCCAGGGGCCAGGAGGACCACAGTCACAGTCATGTGGTGGGAGATCTGAGCACGGGCTGCAGCTGCTGTGGTCAGTCAGTCAGTGACTCTTGGGTTGGCTGTGTCAAGTCAGTCTTGTTGTCTCTCCATGATTTTTTCATCAACGGTGGCAGAGTGAAGATTAACTTAGTAAGTAGTAAAGAGGGGAGAGGAGAGTTGTTCGTGAACGGGAAAGGCATGCTAGCAAAATAAATGTTGACCTGTGCCATCCAGAGGAGAAAGAGAGAGAGACTAGACTACTGAGGACCAAAGAGAAATGTTATAGTCACAGAAATCACAAATAAAGTGTATTCTTGGTTTCATTGTGGCTGTCTGTGTAGAGGTCTAGGGCATGGGCATGCTGGCAAAATAAATGTTGACTTGTGCCATCCAAAGGAGAAAGAGAGAGAGAGAGAGAGAGAGAGAGAGACTTGACTACTGAGGGCCAAAGAGAAATGTTATAGTCACAGAAATCACAAATAAAGGGTATTCTTGGTTTCATTGTGGCTGTCTGTGTACTGGCTCAGGTCACGGGAGGCTGGCAAAATAAATGTTGACGTGTGCCATCCAGAGAGGAAAGAAAGAGAGAGCCTAGACTACTGGGGGCCAAATAGAAATTTTACAGTCACAGAAATCACAAATAAAGAAATTAATCTTGACCTCAGTGTGGCTGTGCAGTGTGTGTACACTGTACAGGGCAGGCAGGCAGGCAAAATAGTGCTTGCTTCTGTCTGTGAGTCTCTCTCTCTCTCTCTTTCTCTCTCTCTCTCTCTCTCTCTCTCTCTCTCTCTTCTCCCAGCACACTCAATGTCACAGCTGAGCCTGAGCAGGATATGCCACCAGTACAGCCCAGCCATGAAGCAACTAGAGGTTATTGCTTTTATTTAGCAGTTTTACTGTAATATGTATACAACTCATGCATTAAATTGTTTTCTTTGGGCCTCTGTGTAAATATGTCTGACTTTGGCCGCTTTTATGCATTTTATCACTTTGTTTTCTAATATTTATAACTAATCAGAACTAATCAGAACAAATCAGAACTCTGCTGTGTTTTGGTTCCATTTAATAATGGTCAGAACTTCACCGAGTTTTCCCAGCCCTAGTTCTGTTACAATCTTTTTGAAGTGTCCTGCAGAAATTCAGATGCTTTTGTACTTCTGAGTTCAGCATGTTTCACACAAATGAAGGAATGTTTGGGATGAATTGTCTCTTTGAGAGCTCTCACGGAAAAAATTGATTATGAATTTTATTGTGCCGACAGCATTACGGACAACACTCACTTTATTGAGGTAATTTACAAAGAGGTTGAGTCAATGCGAGAAGCAGTGCACAAATGTGGCTCAAGGGTACCTGTCTTTAATTATGGCTTTAACATCTGATTCCCTGCCAGCCATTGCTGAGCAACCATTGTACAGTACCCTTGATCTATTAGTTTATTCAGATTAAGTCCAAATTCTGAACAAGCTCTCAGAATCTCATTTGTTAAATCTTCCGCTGTTTTGTCAGAAACCAGGATAAAACAAAGGAAGTCTTCACATGCACAAGTATTTCCATTATGTTCCCCAGTAAATCTCACCATAAGCGACTATTCCATGCCTGAAATATATGTGGTTTCATCTGCTAAAATTGAGAACCACACTGAAGTATTAATTGCATGGACAATGTCCTCTTTCAAAATTTTACTGCAGATTTCGATCAGCTCATTGTGTTTTTATAGATGTATACCTGGCATTGATAGGCAGTTTCCAAATGATTTTTCAAACTTCATCTCCTGCCTCGATGCAAAACTCCATCAGACCTTGCATATTGCCCAACAAACTCATCTTGCCATGGAGAGCTATGTCATTGGTCCTGCAAAATATTAACATCTATGGTTTTTCTGTGGGATTCATTAAGTTGTTGCTCAACTCAAATGGCTTGCCTTCTCATGATAGCAAGAAAGTTAGTTGCATCCTTATTTGATCCCCGATGCCAGCAATTTTTGCTGTGCTCTTTTGCAGCTTCATGGAAGTCTTTGTATTTAGTAAAACCTTTGGTAATGAAAGTATCTTGTATTCCACTTGTTACATTCTGAGGAAACAGAACACAGTACCGAGAGAGCTCCTTTCAGAGAAGGAGAGTAGGCTAGCCAAGGAAAGTACTGGGCAAGCCAAGCATAGCAAAATGTTCTTTGGCCTGTACTCTCATGTTTAAAGTCATATGTGTCAGTGGGTGTCCAATAGTTGGTAAGCAGTTGAAATTTCAATTCCTGATATACTGTAAGGGTTTCACTTGACTGACATATTGTTCAATAAAATACAAAATCACACATGCCCACACAATGCAAAGCATCATGGGCTGCATATGCAAATCACCACAGAATGTTATGCTGGTTCAACTTTAAGCAGAATTGCATGGTGCCGAAAGGCCTTTCACACAGTTTGTAAAGGGTGCTAACAGATAACATAGACACGTGTTTCGTCCTACCAGAACTCATCAGTATGCCTCGTCTGTTTGACACCCCAGTGGAATGAACCAGCTACCCTAAGATGGCCTGTCTGGGTTATGTTGTGGTGAACCCATTAAAATTAAAAAACTATTTAAAAGACAAAGAACCTCTGTGCGCAAATACTGAGGCAAGGGTTACCCCAAAGGGCATTTGGCTGGGAAGCCAAGTTTCAAGAAAATACAAAATCACACATGCCCACACAATGCAAAGAATCATGGGCTGCATATGCAAATCACCACAGAATGTTATGCTGGTTCAACTTTAAGCAGAATTCAATGTCTAGTGTCTAGTGTTTGGATTTCCGCTGACTCTAATGGCATGTAGGAATCTGACTGCACTATGCTTTTACCAGCATATGCTGTAGTGCTTTCTTATGGGATTAGTTGTCTTGCGTCTTCATGTATGGACACTTGCTGTGTATCAATCAGCTATGAGGAACTCTAAGTTTCTTCTTTTAACAGGAATGTGACTTGTTTTCTGTTTCTTGAAATAATATGTCTATGGCTAATATCCCCTTTGTTCCATCGTTGCTGACCTTTTCCTTTTTTTTCCTTCTAATATTTTTCTGTTAATCTGTTTATTCAATTCAGTAAGCCACACACTCTGGCTAGAGTCAGATAGTGAGACCAGACACCTTGGCCCTCCTAGCCAAGGCTTGCTAAGGTGATCTTCCTTTATTTCCTCTTCCTTTATTTTCAGTTTTCTTTAGTTCAAAATGAAGCTGCTGCAAGTTATAACCAGCACTGTAACAGTAAACCTAAACCAGTTAGGCTGTGCTGTAGATTTCAGTCACAGGCAGCAGGCAAACTATCACAGTTGCTCCCCCCCAGCAACCCTGGTTGGCCCCTGAGTAAGTGAGTCACCACCCAGTCTGAACCCCTTCTAGCCAGGCCAAGGTCACTGATCTGTGCCCTTTGTTCCCTTGGCTTTTCCTATTTAGTTCTGATTTTTTTACTATATTATAGTGCCAGTGGTAGTGGCACTATAGTTAGGTTGAGTAGGCACTTTAATGTTAATTCACAAATATTGCACTTTAATAACTTTGCAACTGTTTGACTGATCTGCTTGGCATTTTGCATGCATGGTCTGGTACCATAGATCTCTGGATCTGGAAAGTTTTGTTCCAGTCAGTTTCGTGGTTGTGGAGTGTGGAGTATCAAAAGTGTGAAAAATCTTCACTTTTGGTTAATGATTTGCTCGTCTCTACAGCCCAAGTGGTTTGTCTGTCTGGTCTGAAATGTTCAGGGTATGTGGGGACAGGGTCAATAAAGTGTCTTTTGAAGGTTTGGTGAAAAAATATTAATCCATTCAAAAGTTATTGAACTTTTTTGTTTCCCATTATAGCCTATGGGAAAAATATATGTGCATACCGAAAACATTTACGAAAACCCCTTTTAGTGTCGTACTTGGGTTTTTTACTTTCATGCGTTGTCATTTTGTTTTCAGTTAGTGATGCAGAAAAAATTATGTAGCTCAAAAATTACTACCCCTCAGTAAACACCAACAGTTGGGTTTACCTAATTGTGGCCCTAGGAACATGACCCTGCCTTTGCTTTTTCAATATGATGCCCAGAAATATAATTTCTAAAATTTTCCTCCATTTTAGCTGTGGAAATTTCATGAAAGTTCCATGGACTTTCGCGAATGTTCCATCATACTCTCGCGAAAGTCTGCATACTTTCATGAAAGCACTACAGTTAAACTAGCGGGACTTCATGAAAGTCCCACAGGTAAACAGCCCTAAAACACAAATCTCTGCCACGCCATAGCAAAAAGAATGGTTAGGACTTTTGGACTGAGATTTGCAGGGTAGCAAGGGCTTGCACCACAGATGTGTCTTTTGCTTCTTTGGAGAAAAAATATACACTGTTTCCATAGTTACAGCACTGCAAAGTTGCACATTTTCCCATAGGATAACATTGTGGTGGTTGTGGTCCTTTCAGTGCCTATATCTCAAAAACAGTTTGAGATATGGATTTTTCACTAAGTGCAGTGTACTAACATACATAAGGTGGCCAGGTCTTGAATACAACTGCAGTGGAATTTTTTCAATGTTCCTATTGTTACTGTGATATTGCAAGTTTTGCAGCACAAGGGTTACCTGGAATGGCTCTAGGCCTGCACTATGACTCTATACTTATGAGTACATGGGGCCCTGCACTCCCATATATGGATCCCATTATGAAATAATGGGAGTGCAGTGCCCTACATTATGCAGTAGTGGGAGCTCAAGGCCCAGAGGGCCCTGCGCTCTGACGCAGAGATGAAATATCATTAAAATATCTGTACACTTATGTATAGATAGGAGCACTACCACATGAAGCTCAGAGACAATTATAAATGCATACAATGACAGGCCCTGCGCCCCATAACCAATACAGAGTAACATTACACTTTCTCAAAAGAAGGGAAATTTATTGCAAAAACTCCATTAATGCATGTTAGGGTTGTCATTACAGTGACAAAAGTTTAAAATTCAATGTTTGGGTTACCAACCCTACCCACCCTCCACAAACCAACAGACATTGGGTGTGCCTTGGGTCAATAGACCTCTCACCCCATTCTCCTATACTGTACCATCTCAGCTTCCTTACAAATGGAATGGAGTTAGAGTTAGGGCCTATGACCCCAAAGCATACCCCGATGCCTGGTAGGGCCAGTATAGTTAGGGTTGCATGGCCACTTCTATGTTAAACCCAAAAGTTTGCACTTTATAACTTTGTACCTGTTTATCTGATTTGCCTGAAATGTTGCATTCATGCCATCCAGCCATAGATCTCCGGATCTGGAAAGTTTCATTCCAGTCAGATGTACGGTTGCGGAATAGTAGTGCATCCAAAAAGTGAAAATTACTCAACTTTTGTGCATTTTTTGTTTGGGTATAATGGACAGAAGAATGCATCTGAGTGGATGCAGATTTGCATGTCTATATGTGGCCTGGGTTAAACTGGTGCCTTTTGAAGATTTGGTGAAAAAATATTTATCCATTCAAAAGTTATGCAAGTTTTTCATGTCCCATTGTAGCCTATGGGAACATTTATATGTGCATTGTGAAAACATTTGTGAAAACATTTTCTGTACTCAAAAACATTCCATTATAAGGTATAAGAATGTCACAAAAACATTTCTGTTGCCACAAAAGCATTTGTGTTGTTGCAAAAATGATGCTCAATAACATTGTCCCATGTGTTGTTTTCTTTGTCACTTCATTGTGCCAAGGTGGATTGTGCTTTTGGGCTGAATTCTGCAGGGTGGCAAGCCCTAATCCCACAGATGTGCCTTTTGGTGGTTTAGTCCCAAACCATTCAATGGGCCCATAGTGACAGTGTTCTGAAGTTGAGAAATTTCCCATTGGATAACATTGCAGCACCTGCGGCACCTTACAGCACTAGTATCTCAAAAACGATTCGAGATATGGATTTTTCGCTACTCGTAGCTTAGTCAACCTACAGGTGAACTAAGTCTGCAAGGAAGTTTTGAAGTCATAGATTACACCTGCAGTGGAATTTATTTCATAGCTGCTACGGTTACTGAGATATTGGCAAATAAGTGTTACAAGGGTTACTTTACAGCACTATGGAGCTGCTGTATGGTTCCGTTTTTAAGTGTAAGTGGGAGTGCAGGGCCCAGAGGGCCCACGTTCCCACATACACATACCATTATGCAAAAAATGGGCAATGTGAATAGAGTGCAGGGCTCAGAGGGGCCACGCTCCCACAAACACATACCACTAACCACTTACATTACATTTTCTCAAAAAGAAGGGAAATTCATTGCAAAAAACTCAGTTACTGCATCAGTTAGGGTTAATGTCACAGTGATAAAAGTTTGGAAATTCGATGTTAGTGTATCACCCCTACCACTCCACCCCCACCCCATCCTACAGGCCCCAACAGGCATTGGGGCATGCCGCGAGGTCATCAGACCTAACTCTCACCCCATTCTCCTGTACTATAGAGTGTCAACTTGTTTACACATGGAATGGGGTGAGAGCTGGGCCTGATGACCCCGTGGCATGCCCCAATGCCTGTTGGTGCCTGTAGGTTAGGGTGGTGGGATATTGGCAAATTAGTGTTACAAGGGTTCCTTTTCAGGTCTATAGGGCTACAGTATAGCTTCATTGTTATGTGTAAGTGGGAGCACAGGGCCTGGAGGGCCCACACTCCCACAGACGCATATCATTATGCACAAATGGGCAGCTTGATGGCCCCACTCCCACCAACACATACCATTTACTAGTTACATTACACTTTTTCAAAAAGTAAGGAAATTCATTGCAGAAAACTTTGTTAATGCACCAGTTAGGGTTAATGTCACAGTGACAATAGTTTGGACATTGAATGTTGTTTCGCTCCCCACCCCACCCCTCCCTACCCCATCCTCCACAACGGCAGTTGGGGTGTGTATAGGTCATCATTCCTACCTCACCCCATTCTGGTATAATGTAGTATGTCAGCTTGCTTACACATGGAATGGAGTGAGAATTGGACTGATGACCCCATTGCACACCCCAACGTCTGTTGGTGTGTGGAGGATGGTGGGGTGAGAGTGGGGTGGTGGGAGAGTAAACCTAACATCGAATTTCCAAACTTTTGTTGCTGTGAAATCAACCCTAACTGATGCATTAACAAAGTTTTTTGCAATGAATATATATATATAGTATTATATATATTTTTTTTGCAAATTGAAATTTAATAAGACTTAAGTTTTATTATTTTCTGTTTTTTCACTTTTGTAATAATAGCTACCAAACTACCCAACCACTTCTGCTCTGTAGCCAGACTGTTAGAAGGGGTCTATGTGATAACAGCAAAAGCCTAAAGGCAATTGCCGTTATCAAGACTTACCAGTGAGGTCAAGTACAACATGGATAAAGGCCTTCTTACCGGTGCTGTGTTCATTGATCTCATCAAAGCCTTTGACCTGGTCAATCACCCTCTGCTCTTGAACAAACTGCAGTCACTTGGGTCCTCTGGATCCACCCAATTCTGATTCTCCAGCTATCTCTCTAATTGCTCCCAATCTGTCACCTTCTGTAGGGCTCTTTCATCTCCTACCCCTCTCTTCTGTAGTATCCCACAAGGGTCCATTTTGGGACCCCTGCTCTTCTCCATCTTCATTAATGACAGTCCTACTTCCTTTCCCCACTGTCACTCAATCATGTATGCAGATGACTTGGTGCTCTACGCTGCCTCTCAATCTGTCCATAACATCAATGCACATCTGTCTTCTGTGTTCCAACAGATTCAATTCTGGCTCTCCTGTAACCTCCTAATCTTAAACCTACCAAAGACTCAGGCCATGCTCTTCGAGTCCTCTAGAAAAGTCTACACTGAGTCCCCCAAGCTTCGAGTGCAATGCTGCAATGGATCAATAGTCACATCCACGGACTCCTTCAAATATATTGGAGTGACACTGGATCCCACACTCAACTTCTCCTTACACAGTACTGAGGTTTTCAGATCTGTTAACATCAAGATTGGTATTGTCTACCACGTGCGTCACTCTCTAACCCCTGCTACTAGGATCTCTGTGGCTAGAGGTGTCTTGCTCCCCATGCTATAGTACGCCCTCCCTATCCTTTTCACACAATACCAGTATTCTTCATAAATGGAACACAACCTACAACAACATTTGTAGATTTGCCCTGTCTGCCCCCTGTCTAACTCACCACTGTCTCCTATACTCCTCCCTATGCTGGCTGTCTCCCAAATCTCTTCGTTTCTACTCCCTGGGCTGTTTTATAGACTCCATGACCAGAAACCCCTGCCCTGAGTGTCTGGGGACTATGCTTACTCCAGTACTTTACTCCCATTCTCTGAGGTCCTCTGACTCCCCTCTGCTTTCAGTCCCATCCTGCTTACTAAACTGGGGGAGCAAGCATTCTCTCATTTTGCACCCAAATTCTGGAACTCCCTCTTTCCTTGTTTCAAGTTCCCCCGATCCCACTCCTCCCTCAAAACTGCACTTTTCTCTTGTTCTATGCACTAGATAACTGTGACTGCACCTAGCACTCTGTTCAATGTTCTTAATGTCTTGATATATTGGTGTACTGAACTGTGTGTGTATTCATCTGCTAGTCATGTCTGTTTCATCCCTGTGTGGATGGTGTCTGCTGTATGTATAATGTCTTGACAGTCCCTGTGTGGAAACATTGTAATCTGTTGAAAACTGTATGTATCCTGCTTGCTCTGTTTATATGACTGTATCCTGTACTCTCCCAGGTCGTGTTTGAAAATAGGCAGGGTTATTGCCTAATGCACCTACCCGGTCACCAAAAGCTAATAAATAAATAAATAAGAAATCAAGAGTGCCAGGGACTTACTTTTTTAGTGTTTTATGCAGGGGGCTGTGCCCAACACCCCCCCCACAGAGACATCACCCCCACACACCACCTACTAAAGGATTCTCAACTCTGGGGTGTATGTCAGGGTGTGTGAAAAGATTAAAAATAAAAGATTCAGGACGGGCACAACAAAAATGCACAAGAGCTCAGACCCAAACCCCTTACCCTGCCGATCAGTGCTGGCAACCCACCCACCATGCCACGGGCGTCAGCCAACCCACCTTAGCACAACCCTCCCATCCTCTCACTCTGGTCTCGCTTCCCTTCCCCCACATGCATACTATAGTGACATCTTTGTCGCTATATTTGCTGCCTCAATCCGCTGACTCACCCTACCATAGCCCTTGAGGAATGGACTGGGGACCAGGGTCACTATTGTCAGCACCTTTCCCAGCACCCTAATCATGGGATACCATCAGAAGACAAGCAAGCAGAATAGAATATCGGACTCATTGCTGTGTGAGAAGATGAGAGACTGTAATTTATTTATTCATTTATTTACTGTCTTGGATAAAAACCTTTGAACTTGGAGCTCATTTACAAAGGTTCCAAATCAGTGACAGAGACACATACATCAAGGTAAAAGGTAAAAACAAGTGCTATGGACAAAAGGAAATTCAAATTGGCTAGTTACTTGGATACATGATTATTAACAATGCATTTAAAGGATATCATAATTAAACAATCTGGAATATACAATATAAAGTAAGGGAGTATAGCAAGAAAGCAATGAGGGGTATGCAGCCAGGATTTGGCTTTGTTAGAGGGCAGTGGTGTGTGGCAGGGAGACAGTATGGAGGTGGGGTACATGGAGGAGGGGGGAGGAGGGAGAGTATTTAGTTTTGTACATGCCATGATGTGGAGGTAAGGTACAAGGAGGGGTGAGAGAGATGTGAGAGGATTTAGCTTTGTCAGTGGGCTGTGGTGCGGGGCAGAGGGATAGTGAGGAGGTAGGTTAAGTGAGGAGGGAAGAGATGGGAGAAGAGGAGTGGGAAAAGTATAGCAGTAGAGGGTATTAGGAAGGGAAGGAGATGGTGGGAGAAGTAGATGTAGAGAGCAGTGTTAGATAGGTTTTAGTGAGGAGAGAAGGGTGGGAGAGTTAGGTGATGGGGGTTGTTTGTGGAACAATGATGTCCAGCTGAGGGATAGGGAGGGAGGGAAGAGAGGTGAGAAGGTTGATAGGAAGGGTATGATAGAAGTTAATCTGAGCAATCACACCTACCTTGTGCAGATAGGTGTTGTTTGAGTTCTTTTTGAATGGCCCAAGCTTTGAGGTCTTGGTGTTGTAGGGAGCTCATTGAGCCAAAGTGGAACCTTATAGCAGAATGATCATTGGACAAGTGCTGTGTGGTGAAAAGTGCATAGGTCATTTCTCACCTTTCCTATGGTCAGATGTGAATTTAATGCTCATTTGAGGAGCCTCTGAATGGATTTTGGGGTGAGGTCTAGGAGGTTTTTTTCACCTAGGAGGCAAATTTGATACTTGATTCTTCACTGTAGGTTAAGCCACTTAGTTTGGGCATATAGGTCATAGGTATTTGTGAGGATGCCTGCACCTAGCACAAGCCTGCAGGCCTTATTTAGAGCTATTCTAACTCTTTTTCAGGGCAGGTGATGTTAGTGAGAGACTAGAGGCAATTAGAAGGTGATCAGAAGTTCAGAACAGCTCTAGTTCAGATACAAAATGACTGAGAGTGTGAAGTGATTTTGAACACTGCGTAAGTGGCAAGTGCTTTTGGTCTCCCTGGCCCTGCTTCGAAAATATTAAATTTAAATTCTTCCTATGACAGAGTGAACTGATTTTGAAAACTATGTAAGTGGCAAGGCCTTTAGCCTCCCTTCCCTGACCCTGCTTTGAAAATATTAAATTCAAATTCTTTCTTCCTCTGAGAGCGTGAACTGATTTTGAATACTGACTCACTATGTAAGTGGCAAGACCTTCCCCTTTTAGTTTGACCCTGCTCCAAAATATTACATTTTCAAATTGTTCTCAAACTCAACCATCTATACTCCCCACCAAATGTGTTTCAATTAAATGAAGCTCCTGATGCCTTTTCCCCTCCCGACCTCTGCAGGGTGATTCCTCTTCTTCCCCTTCCCTGCCCTGCCTGGTTTGCCTGTGCCCATTCAGACAACATTGACTGTTCCTTCCAGGTTCCACCCTTCTGAGCCTCTTCAGTAAATGTTGTTGTTCAAAAAACAAAACTGTATTTTGTGTGTGTGTGTGTGTGTAGTCTTGTACTTTTCAGTTGTTGTTCTACAATTTTTACTTTCCGGAGAGCAGATCACTTGACTTCAGCAAACAAAAAAAGCAAGCATGAAGCATAGCCACCAACACAATGACTGTCCATTTAGTCAGTCTAGCAGCAGGCAGCTGTCAATGGGGATTATCCAATCCACTCCCACGCTAGCTCAGATCCTGTGACTCAGTAGTTCTTCCCTTCCCAATCCTGCCTCAGTGCCTCGGCTACCTGACTGAATCTCTGCTGGTCAGGTGATGCACTCAAGCACAAAGCAGCTCACAGGGATGCATCCCCCCACTCCCTGACAAGCCGTCAGTCATGCATGACCACCCATTTGACTTTTTCTTCCATGTACCCCTCTTTTTTCTGCCAGCACCATCCTTTGCTCACCCCACAGTATAAGCTGCTGCTGTCCTGTCCCGATTCCCTCCTATATTATTATTTCCCTTAATAATCATCCACCACCGCCACATGCTGTACTGTCAGCATATGCTGTCCTTTGACTGAGAGGTCAAAAATGTTTTTTCTTGTGGCTGTTTAGGTCAGTGGAAATTAAACATACAGTAGTACTCCTCGAAAATGAGTATGAGAATTTCTCCCAGTCCTGGCCAAATTTCCCCCATTCACTAAAACTCCACAAACAGCTTATCTGGTTCCATTTCAGTTGGTTTGCATTGCATCTGTACCCAAGAATAGTTATTTAATCTCCATTACTTGTCATCAAGTTGCAACTTAAAATACTGTGCACAGATTATAGTTTATAGTAAGGACTTTGCTGACTTCCATTACTTGCCATCAAGTTGCAACTTAAAATACTGTCCACAGATTATAGTTTATAGTAAGGACTTTGCTGCCTCATGGCTTAGCCTTTGCCCAATGCCTTGTTTAGAATAAACTGTATGCACACAACACACATAATGAGCATTAAAAAAACCTGGCATTTGTTTAACTGTAGTCAGGAAAACTGCTATACCAGTATATTTTAACTGTATGATTGGTTGGTTACTGAAATAATTAAAGGCAGTTACAATTAAAAAGGAAGACTGGTAAAGCCATGTGAAATGTTGCATGAACTCCTTTATCACAGACAATTTCTTAATTCAAAGATAGAAGTGAAAAAAGTGTGTGTGTGTGTGTGTGTGGGGGGATTTATATAGGACTCCATGCATGGTCTTTTACCAAGAAATAATATCTTCCTTGCATGTTAAGCTTTTGAATTTAAAGACAGAGGATATAATTAGAATTGTGAAATCAAATTGACATTTTGTTGTCAGAAATTTGCAATGATTATAAAGATTATTCAGGAATCTACTGCACTTATTTTACTTACTTATGTTTTATTTAACATTTCTATAATGTGATTAACTTTGGGAGGGCTTAGCCTGAGGTTCAATGTGGGAATAGCTCCTCCCACAACCTCTACTTAAGCAAATGGATACACACCTCCTTTCCTTAGGGAGTGTTTTTCCTTAGTTCCCTGCGTGGCTTGTGGGGCTGTGCTTCTCAGTGCTTCCTGCCACCTGGTTGATTTCCTTCTGTGCTCTCCTTTCATCTCCCCTCCCCTCCCTGTGTCCTGTGCCTCCCGTTTGTGCTGTGTGGTGGTTTGTCTCCTCGGCCACTTTGGCCACCTCCCCGCTTCTTCCCATTCCCTCCTTCATTGTGTTGGGGTTCCCTAGTTCTTTTATCCATTTGTTTCTTTTTGGGCATTCTTTTAGTACCCAGAAGACACTTATGGGTGTCCCCGCTCTGCTTCACTAGTTCCATCTGCTTTTGTTTCCATTTGAGCTGCCCCTTCCTGTTCCCCATACACATCCTTGATTGTTACCAGCTGTAAGGACCATTGCTGACAAGGTACCTACTGTTCCAAGAAAACGTACCACTCAACTTCTTCTGCAACCCTAGAATTTACTTCACCACTACAATGCATCATTCAGCATTCAGTATATTTGCCGTTTGGACGCTGCCTTCTACGTCCCTGCTACACCTGTAGCTCCTTCTCCTACTCTGTACCTCTAGTTACCCAGGCCTTGCAGCATTCTTCATTATGTGTCTACTCCATGGAGGTGAAGGGACTCTACTGCAGTACTCATCAATGCCCCACCAGTAAGTACACTTCCTTTCTGTTTTTGTCCTCGCTTTCAGCATTAGTCTGGTTCCCTAGCTCTTTCCTCATTACCGACTCTCACCTCCCCACAGACTAGCTTCTAGCTGACAATACTTATGCTAGGGCAGTCAAACTCATTAATGCTTCTCATGCTGAATTATCAGCTACTTGTATACTACTGCCCCGATTAGCTACTTCATTTTTCCCAAAGCTCACATTATCAGAGTTCAACATCACCTACTACTGTACCCCTTCCTACTATTCAGGGTACAAGAGTGGGGGTAGGCCTCCTTTATTACTTTTCAGGAATATATCACATTCCTTAGACATGCCCATTACAAGAACTCAGACCAGCTGCAGCAACATTTTAGACTGTCAGCAGGATAAGCAGAGCTGCATCCACAGCTCTTGCCATACACTACTGTAAAGTATTGAGCTCTAACTCCTCAAAGCAAAGAGAAAGCATAACTCAGGGCTTCAGCCCTGAAACAGTGAGGGAAGCGGTCATATTACAGTCACCTTCTCCAGTTTCACCCGATCTTTGGGGGATATGGAAACTCACCAAGGTTGCATTCTCAATGGCCGAACTCTGCTTTCCGTATCTCCACTATCTTAAGGTACAGAGCTTTTTTCTCCCTATCTCACTACCTCAGTCCTTCCATGTTCTATAGTTTTCTCCTCAATGTATGCTCCAGAGCACTTACCCCATCTGCTAATTCTATCTATGTTTACCACACCTATCATGATATGTGTATCTCATTCCACCCACTTTGTGTTTACCAAACCTATAATTTCAGCTTCAAGTCACTGATTCATTGTCCTGTACCTGCTTCATGTCCTACTTCTTCTCTCTCTGTCTGCAGCAGTGTTGTGAGCCCATACCAGCAGTATTCTGGACTCCATTCCTAATTCACACCTTCTGAGGTGCTGAGCGATGGTAGGCTTCCCCTGTCTAAGAGGGATGGGATCCCATTACAATTCTCATACAACTTACAACTGTGTCTTCTCCTATATGTGGATCCTTACTAAGCCAGGAGTCAGTCAACATCTTCCAGCTACTTACTGTACATCCCCCACTCTACCTATTGAAAGCTGGTTACAGATACCACAATCTTGGGACATGAGAGTAGATGTACCTTCTCATTCTTCCCTTATCTGCCAACAGGTCTCCTCAAGTGCAGTGCTTTGCATCTTTCATCTGTGGGGCCACATTTTCCCCTTCAGCATTACCATGGATTTCTCCCAACCTACTGATTCATCCTCTGCTTCTCCTGACAACAGAGACATGAATTCTTCCAATTCAGCTACACCACCTACTACCCTGCCGAATGCAAGTCAAAGACTAACTTTTCCATCGCTGACTGGTCAGTGCCTCGTCTCATAGCAGAACTTAGAGCGTGGTATTCCCCACGCATCTTTAGCTAGAAGCAAGAGTTGTTTGACCTCTTCATTGCCTCTCAAGCTAGACCATCCATCCATGGTTCCTGACCCAACAGCCAGTCCATTACCAATGCCTCTCTAGCAGAGATCCAAGACTTTATGGCCCAGATTTCACCTCTGTCTCCCAGTTGGATTCCTATGTCTGCCCATGAAACTCCCTCCCTTAGTCTAGCAACTCTCAGCCCTGTCCAATCTACCGTTGCCTCAGTCCTGACTCCAGTCCTGCTCCTGCTACTTCATCTTCTCATGCTCCTGTGATGCCTTCCACTGTGCCATTTCCTCTACTGCCTACAGGTACATCCTCATCTACTTCAACTCCCATCATTACTCCCACTCACCTTATTCCTGCTCATCTTTGTAGAGACATCATAGATGGAAAGGGCATCAACTTGGCTTCTCTTCTGTTTGCTTCTCAGGAAGTAGTGGAAAATTGGATAGTATCCTGTGGTAATGTATATGTTGTCCTTAAATCCAAACATCCCTGCCTTCTTCGCAAGCTAACTCTGTCTGAATTAATATTGGCCTTCATCATATACTGGGAAATTTTATGTTCAGTATTTCCTGCTTGACGCGAGGAGCTTGACTCATACCTGTACCTTATTACCGATCTAAGCATCTGTTAAGGTGGAACCCATTTTAATGAATATCACAAATCATTTGCAGCCAAGGCAGCAGCATCCCCTAGCCACTATGCTCTCAAACTCAACTGTTGGGCCATTCTGGACACGGAGCTTTTTTGTAGACATTTTGCTGGTCAGTGAGCCTACTCCTGCTATCTCTGTGGGTCATTCAATCATTTCACCCCCATCTGCTCACTTTCAGCTACCTCATCTTCTTCAGCCACAACCAATCAGAGTCACTCAGATAGACAATCTACATCTTATGCTAATTCAATACCCATGCTCATTTGTACCATCTCCAGTAGTGCAGCTCATGTTGATCTCTGTGGCTGTCCTGTCAAATACTTTGGAGGCAAAGCAGTGTGTAACAATTTTAATGAGTCTGGATGTCCCATACATGGCTGTACCTTGCTTCATGTGTGCACTTATTGTGGAGAAGCTCACGCCCTACATTTGTCCTAAAGCTCCCAAGTGCCCATTATGATAACAGAGCATCCGTCTACCCCATCAATATCCCACTCTGGCCCATCTCTTGGAACACTATCCTTTCCCAGATATTGCTCTCCATCTCATAGCTGGATTCACTTATGGATTCCATACCAGCATCAAGATTAGGGCTGACTAATCTGGGCCAGCTTTTGATCAGAATTTAGTAAAATCATTTCAGCAGTTAAGGTCGAATTTAACCTTCAACACACGGATTTTTTAGGTACCCAGTTAAGACATTATGTTTACTTAAATGAAAAGGAGCTCAATTTAGGTGCAGAATTTCTAAATAACCTAATACATGTGACCATGTTATTGTTGATCAATATCCGAATCAAAAAACAGATCTCCAGATTAGTACAGGGATGAATTGGGTGGAGGGTGACTGCCTGGCCTAGTTGAGGACAAGTGGCACAATGATTTGGGCATGACCCTATTAGAACCTGATTGGATTTCCATCTGGAAAGCTATTCACAACACTACCTCATCCCTCTTCTGGCAGGAATTTCGGTGGAAGTTAATGGTTAGATTTTTTAGGGTTCCTACAATGATGAAACACTATGGGGCACACCCCTCGGATTTGTGCTGGAGAAATTGTCAGTTGGTGGGCACATACTTCCATATATTTTAGGAATGCAAAATTGTACAGGAATTTTGGAGGGAAGTAAAGGATATTTTGGAAAGGATTTTTGAAACTGGGCTGTCGGAGCTCCCTCAGTACTGGATACTGGGATTGCCCCCTCCTACTTTGGCTTCCAGGTCTTCCCGCTATCTGTTTGGAATTTTGGTGACAGCAGCCTTCAAGGCTATTAATTTGTCCTGGCTTACCCCAGATAAGCCCATTACCTCTACATGGTATGGAATTTGCACCAAGATCTTGGATATGGAATATCTGCCAGCCAAGCTGAGATTATCCGTCGATAGATTCAAAGGGAGATGGCTACCATTTATGCATTTCATGGCCTCCTGGGAGGAGAAACCTGTACTAAAATTACTTGCCAGATATGCTTGAGGGGACTCTCCTGGTTTGGCCCGAAGGTTCTGCATGGGAACGGGGCAGGGGGGTCTTCTCTTGTCTAGGTAAGGGTTTTTGCCTCTCTATCAACTTTTGGGATGTTTTCTCCTCTTTTTATCAAATCAAATAGGTAGTATGTAAATGCCCTAGTAGGCTATTGTTGTATATTGGGGCATATAGTGATAGTGAAAAGGATTCCAATATGTGCCATAGGCAATAAATTGTGGAATGCTCACATTGTATATAGCACTTTTCTCCTTTCTCTTTTATATTTTTGAAGGCACTCTTTCCCCTTTCCTGGGGAATCCTACCCTTTACCTCTTTTCCAGCTGTTCTTTTCCTTTCCTGTTTCTCCTCTTCTCTTGTTCTGATTTTCAGAGTGTGTAAATGAGTAGAAATGGACTTTCTTGCAATCTGTAACATTCTTTTTGCTATGATATAAAAGTTCTCCAATAAACTTCAATTTCAAAAAAAAAGAACAGTCTACCTCTTGTGTTGAAATTAATGTTTAACATTATGATTCAAATCCATTTTTTATGTGTACAGTTTGTACTCATAATTGTTTTGAAGTTTGCAGTCAAAATGAGTACTATATTACTGGTTTTTGTTCTTTTCATTGTCAGACATCTGTCCTCCTTGTGGTAGAACATTGCTTGTAGTATAGTATGTTTTCAAAAATCTCTTCAATATTCTCTTGCAGATGACATTATCAGTAGGTTGAAGGAGGTCCCGGCCGTGCTTGAGGCAGCTAAGAAAAAGGAGGAACCTAAGCACAAAGGAGGAATGAGGAAGGCTACCAGAGGTGACAAGGAGAGACCAAAGAAGAAGATGCCAGAAAACCCCAACTAGGAAAGGAGCCCCAAGTAACAACACCATTGACCTCACCATACAAGGGAGCTTCCAGGATTATGTGGAGGTTATTTGGGAGATGACAGGAGACGAAGATTTAAGAGAACTCCAAAAATTATTGCAGGAGTTTATGAATTGGGAATGGGAGCAGACAAGGCCTGGGTTTGATTCTCACAACCTCCACTTGTATACTGCATGACTCTGAGCAAGTCACTTAACCACTCAGTGATCCCAGGTCATCCCTGAAAACCACCATGTTTCCCTAGTGGGCCTTACCCCGTTACCAAAGACTAAAAATAAAAAAAAATAAATACATGTTGGTGTCCATGATGCACACAGAAACTGGTATGCAGGTTGTCTTGTTTTGGTGTTACTGTTGTATGTTTCAGACAGGTTCTTCAGTTCTGTTTAGGGCTTGGTGGACTGTTTCATCTGAAATCCAGACCCCCAGAGTGAACCCTGAATCCATGGGCTCTACGATGCCGAGTCGACAACTAACTTATCGACTGGCATCACAGCACCAGGCCCCCTGTCAACTGTGAGTTGCAGTCAGCAGGATCCACATGGCAGGGACTTTTTTTTCCTTGGGGCTTCACCCCAACCCCCATGCAGGGGCTGTCACCCACCCTCCCATTGTTTTGGATACCAACCCGAGTTGGAGTTGGTTCGGGGAGGGGTGCAGGACAGGGAAAGTGTTGCCAGTCCCAGGCACAACCTCTACAGTAATCTGGTGCTGTTTTCAGCAGTGAGGCATGTTGCTGTAAAGGTTTTTCCATGGGAGATGCATACCAAATCCATGGACCCAGGTAAATATGGACTTTGCCACAGAAGTCCGGGTTCCAGGTCCATGGAAAGTAGAGCTTTTTCTGCATTCCATTGCCTGGTGCCCCAATGGGGGGCAATAAGTGAATGGGTTGGAATTTTATTTCTTCCTTCCTGGGCACTTCCTGCCCTTGGCAACTGCCCTCCAAAGTTGACATGACATTGCCTATGCGGTTATAGTTAGAGGAATGGACAGCACCAGGTGGACCAAAGACTGAGGAGAGGAGGGTGGAGCTGAGCCCAGGGGCCAGAGGACCACAGTCACAGTCATGTGGTGGGGAGATCTGAGCACGGGCTGCAGCTGCTGTGGTCAGTCAGTCAGTGACTCTTGGGTTGGCTGTGTCGTCAGTCTTGTTGTTCTCTCCATGATTTTTTCATCAACGGTGGCAGAGTGAAGATTAACTTAGTAAGTAGTAAAGAGGGGGAGAGGAGAGTTGTTCGTGAACGGGGCAAGGGCATGCTAGCAAAATAAATGTTGACCTGTGCCATCCAGAGGAGAAAGAGAGAGAGACTAGACTACTGAGGACCAAAGAGAAATGTTATAGTCACAGAAATCACAAATAAAGTGTATTCTTGGTTTCATTGTGGCTGTCTGTGTACAGGTCTAGGGCATGGGCAGGCTGGCAAAATAAATGTTTACTTGTGCCATCCAGAGGAGAGAGAGAGAGAGAGAGAGAGAGAGACTAGACTTCTGGGAGCCAAAGGGAAATGTTATAGTCACAGAAATCACAAATAAAGTGTATTCTTGCTGATCTCATTGTGGCTGTCTGTGACTAGGCCCAGGGCATGGGCATGCTGGCAAAATAAATGTTGACTTGCAGAAAGAGAGAGAGAGAGAGAGAGAGAGAGAGAGACTTGACTACTGAGGGCCAAAGAGAATGTTATAGTCACAGAAATCACAAATAAAGGGTATTCTTGGTTTCATTGTGGCTGTCTGTGTACTGGCTCAGGTCACGGGAGGCTGCAAAATAAATGTTGACGTGTGCCATCCAGAGAGAAGAAAGAGAGAGCCTAGACTACTGGGGCCAAATAGAAATTTTACAGTCACAGAAATCACAAATAAAGAAATTAATCTTGACCTCAGTGTGGCTGTGCAGTGTGTGCTTCACTGTACAGGGCAGGCAGGCAGGCAAAATAGTGCTTGCTTCTGTCTGTGAGTCTCTCTCTCTCTCTCTCTCTCTCTCTCTCTCTCTCTCTCTCTCTTCTCTCCCAGCACACTCAATGTCACAGCTGAGCCTGAGCAGGATATGCCACCAGTACAGCCTAGCCATGAAGCAACTAGAGGTTATTGCTTTTATTTAGTAGTTTTACTGTAATATGTATACAACTCATGCATTAAATTGTTTTCTTTGGGCCTCTGTGTAAATATGTCTGACTTTGGCCGCTTTATGCATTTTATCACTTTGTTTTCTAATATTTATAACTAATCAGAACTAATCAGAACAAATCAGAACTCTGCTGTGTTTTGGTTCCATTTAATAATGGTCAGAACTTCACCGAGTTTTCCCAGCCCTAGTTCTGTTACAATCTTTTGAAGTGTCCTGCAGAAATTCAGATGCTTTTGTACTTGAGTTCAGCATGTTTCACACAATGAAGGAATGTTTGGGATGAATTGTCTCTTTGAGAGCTCTCACGGAAAAAATTGATTATGAATTTTATTGTGCCGACAGCATTACGGACAACACTCACTTTATTGAGGTAATTTACAAAGAGGTTGAGTCAATGCGAGAAGCAGTGCACAAATGTGGCTCAAGGGTACCTGTCTTTAATTATGGCTTTAACACCTGATTCCCTGCCAGCCATTGCTGAGCAACCATTGTACAGTACCCTTGATCTATTAGTTTATTCAGATTAAGTCCAAATTCTGAACAAGCTCTCAGAATCTCATTTGTTAAATCTTCCGCTGTTTTGTCAAAAACCAGGATAAAACAAAGGAAGTCTTCACATGCACAAGTATTTCCATTATGTTCCCCAGTAAATCTCATCACAAGCGATAACTATTCCATGCCTGAAATATATGTGGTTTCATCTGCTAAAATTGAGAACCACACTGAAGTATTAATTGCATGGACAATGTCCTCTTTCAAAATTTTACTGCAGATTTCGATCAGCTCATTGTGTTTTTATAGATGTATACCTGGCATTGATAGGCAGTTTCCAAATGATTTTTCAAACTTCATCTCCTGCCTCGATGCAAAACTCCATCAGACCTTGCATATTGCCCAACAAACTCATCTTGCCATGGAGAGCTATGTCATTGGTCCTGCAAAATATTAACATCTATGGTTTTTCTGTGGGATTCATTAAGTTGTTGCTCAACTCAAATGGCTTGCCTTCTCATGATAGCAAGAAAGTTAGTTGCATCCTTATTTGATCCCCGATGCCAGCAATTTTTGCTGTGCTCTTTTGCAGCTTCATGGAAGTCTGTATTTAGTAAAACCTTTGGTAATGAAAGTATCTTGTATTCCACTTGTTACATTCTGAGGAAACAGAACACAGTACCGAGAGAGCTCCTTTCAGAGAAGGAGAGTAGGCTAGCCAAGGAAAGTACTGGGCAAGCCAAGCATAGCAAAATGTTCTTTGGCCTGTACTCTCATGTTTAAAGTCATATGTGTCAGTGGGTGTCCAATAGTTGGTAAGCAGTTGAAATTTCAATTCCTGATATACTGTAAGGGTTTCACTTGACTGACATATTGTTCAATAAAATACAAAATCACACATGCCCACACAATGCAAAGCATCATGGGCTGCATATGCAAATCACCACAGAATGTTATGCTGGTTCAACTTTAAGCAGAATTGCATGGTGCCGGAAGGCCTTTCACACAGTTTGTAAAGGTGCTAACAGATAATATAGATACGTGTTTCGTCCTACCAGAACTCATCAGTATGCCTCGTCTGTTTGACACCCCAGTGGAATGAACCAGCTACCCTAAGATGGCCTGTCTGGGTTATGTTTGGTGAACCCATTAAAATTAAAAACTATTTAAAAGACAAAGAACCCTGTGCGCAAATACTGAGGCAAGGGTTACCCTAAAGGGCATTTGTTGGGAAGCCAAGTTTCAAGAAATACAAAATCACACATGCCCACACAATGCAAAGAATCATGGGCTGCATATGCAAATCACCACAGAATGTTATGCTGGTTCAACTTTAAGCAGAATTCAATGTCTAGTGTCTAGTGTTTGGATTTCCGCTGACTCTAATGGCATGTAGGAATCTGACTGCACTATGCTTTTACCAGCATATGCTGTAGTGCTTTCTATGGGATTAGTTGTCTTGCGTCTTCATGTATGGACACTTGCTGTGTATCAATCAGCTATGAGGAACTCTAAGTTTCTTCTTTTAACAGGAATGTGACTTGTTTTCTGTTTCTTGAAATAATATGTCTATGGCTAATATCCCTTTGTTCCATCGTTGCTGACCTTTTCCTTTTTTTTCTTCTAATATTTTTCTGTTAATCTGTTTATTCAATTCAGTAAGCCACACACTCTGGCTAGAGTCAGATAGTGAGACCAGACACCTGGCCCTCTAGCCAAGGCTTGCTAAGGTGATCTTCCTTTATTTCCTCTTCCTTTATTTTCAGTTTTCTTTAGTTCAAAATGAAGCTGCTGCAAGTTATAACCAGCACTGTAACAGTAAACCTAAACCAGTTAGGCTGTGCTGTAGATTTCAGTCACAGGCAGCAGGCAAACTATCACAGTTGCTCCCCCCCAGCAACCCTGGTTGGCCCCCGCAGTAAGTGAGTCACCACCCAGTCTGAACCCTTCTAGCCAGGCCAAGGTCACTGATCTGTGCTCCTTTTGTTCCCTTGGCTTTTTCCTATTTAGTTCTGATTTTTTTTTACTATATTATAGTGCCATGGTAGTGGCACTATAGTTAGGGTTGAGTAGGCACTTTAATGTTAATTCACAAATATTGCACTTTAATAACTTTGCAACTGTTTGACTGATCTGCTTGGCATTTTGCATGCATGGTCTGGTACCATAGATCTCTGGATCTGGAAAGTTTTGTTCCAGTCAGTTTCGTGGTTGCGGAGCTGTGGAGTATCAAAAGTGTGAAAAATCTTCACTTTTTGGTTAATGATTTGCTCGTCTCTACAGCCCAAGTGGTTTGTCTGTCTGGTCTGAAATGTTCAGGGTATGTGGGGACAGGGTCAATAAAGTGTCTTTTGAAGGTTTGGTGAAAAAATATTAATCCATTCAAAAGTTATTGAACTTTTTTGTTTCCCATTATAGCCTATGGGAAAAATATATGTGCATACCGAAAGATTTACTAAAACCCTTTTAGTGTCGTACTTGGGTTTTTTACTTTCATGCCGTTGTCATTTTGTTTTCAGTTAGTGATGCAGAAAAAATTATGTAGCTCAAAAATTACTACCCCTCAGTAAACACCAACAGTTGGGTTTACCTAATTGTGGCCCTAGGAACATGACCCTGCCTTTGCTTTTTCAGTATGATGCCCAGAAATATAATTTCTAAAATTTTCCTCCATTTTAGCTGTGGAAATTTCATGAAAGTTCCATGGACTTTCGCGAATGTTCCATCATACTCGCGAAAGTCTGCATACTTTCATGAAAGCACTACAGTTAAACTAGCGGGACTTTCGCGAAAGTCCCACAGGTAAACAGCCCCAAAAACACAAATTCTCTGCCACGTCATAGCAAAAAGAATGGTTAGGACTTTTGGACTGAGATTTGCAGGGTAGCAAGGGCTTGCACCACAGATGTGCCTTTGCTTGTTTGGAGAAAAAATATACACTGTTTCCATAGTTACAGCACTGCAAAGTTGCACATTTTCCCATAGGATAACATTGTGGTGGTTGTGGTCCTTTCAGTGCCTATATCTCAAAAACAGTTTGAGATATGGATTTTTCACTAAGTGCAGTGTACTAAGCATACATAAAGGTGGCCAGGTCTTGAATACAACTGCAGTGGAATTTTTTTCAATGTTCCTATTGTTACTGTGATATTGCAAGTTTTGCAGCACAAGGGTTACCTGGAATGGCTCTAGGCCTGCACTATGACTCTATACTTATGAGTACATGGGGCCCTGCACTCCCATATATGGATCCCATTATGAAATAATGGGAGTGCAGTGCCCTACATTATGCAGTAGTGGGAGCTCAAGGCCCAGAGGGCCCTGCGCTCTGACGCAGAGATGAAATATCATTAAAATATCTGTACACTTATGTATAGATAGGAGCACTACCACATGAAGCTCAGAGACAATTATAAATGCATACATGACAGGCCCTGCGCTCCCATAACCACATACAAGTAACATTACACTTTCTCAAAAAGAAGGGAAATTTATTGCAAAAAACTCCATTAATGCATGTTAGGGTTGTCATTACAGTGACAAAAGTTTAAAAATTCAATGTTTGGGTTACCAACCCTACCCCACCCTCCACAAACCAACAGACATTGGGGTGTGCCTTAGGTCAATGGACCTCTCACCCCATTCTCCTATACTGTACCATCTCAGCTTCCTTACAAATGGAATGGAGTTAGAGTTAGGGCCTATGACCCCAAAGCATACCCCGATGCCTGGTAGGGCCAGTATAGTTAGGGTTGCATGGCCACTTCTATGTTAAACCCAAAAGTTTGCACTTTATAACTTTGCACCTGTTTATCTGATTTGCCTGAAATGTTGCATTCATGCCATCCAGCCATAGATCTCTGGATCTGGAAAGTTTCATTCCAGTCAGATGTACGATTGCGGAATAGTAGTGCATCCAAAAAGTGAAAATTACTCAACTTTTGTGCATTTTTTGTTTGAGTATAATGGACAGAAGAATGCATCTGAGTGGATGCAGATTTGCATGTCTATATGTGGCCTGGGTTAAACTGGTGCCTTTGAAGATTTGGTGAAAAATATTTATCCATTCAAAAGTTATGCAAGTTTTCATGTCCCATTGTAGCCTATGGGAACATTTATATGTGCATTTGAAAACATTTGTGAAAACATTTTTCGTACTCAAAACATTCCATTATAAGGTATAAGAATGTCACAAAACATTTCTGCTAGCACAAAAGCATTTGTGTTGTCTCTAAAATGATGCTCAATAACATTGTCCCATGTGTTGTTTTCTTTGTCACTTCATTGTGCCAAGGTGGATTGTGCTTTTGGGCTGAATTCTGCAGGGTGGCAAGCCTAATCCCACAGATGTGCCTTTTGGTGGTTTAGTCCCAAACCATTCAATGGGCCCATAGTGACAGTGTTCTGAAGTTGAGAAATTTCCCATTGGATAACATTGCAGCACCTCATGCGCCTTATCACTAGTATCTCAAAACGATTCGAGATGCGATTTTTCGCTACTCATAGCTTAGTCCACCATCTAGGTGAACTAAGTCTGCAAGGAGTTTTGAAGTCATAGATTACACCTGCAGTGGAATTTATTTCATAGCTGCTAGGTTACTGAGATATTGGCAAATAAGTGTTACAAGGGTTACTTTACAGCACTTATGGAGCTGCTGTATGGTTCTGTAGTGTAGGTGGAGTGGGCCCAGGCCCATGTTCCCATACACACATACCATTATGCAAAAATGGGCAATGTGAATAGAGTAGGGCTCAGAGGGCCACGCTCCACAAACACATACCACTAACCACTTACATTACATTTTCTCAAAAAGAAGGAAATTCATTGCAAAAACTCAGTTACTGCATCAGTTAGGGTTAATGTCACAGTGATAAAAGTTTGGAAATTCGATGTAGTGTTTACCACTACCATCCACCCCACCCCACCCTACAGGCCCCAACAGGCATTGGGGCATGCCATGGGGTCATCAGACCTAACTCTCACCCCATTCTCCTGTACTATAGAGTGTCAACTTGTTTACACATGGAATGGGGTGAGAGCTGGGCCTGATGACCTGCAGCATGCCCCAATGCCTGTTGGTGCCTGTGGTTAGGTGGTGGATATTGGCAAATTAGTGTTACAAGGGTTCCTTTTCGTGTCTATAGGGCTACTGTATAGCTTCATTGTTATGTGTAAGTGGGAGCACAGGGCCTGGAGGGCCACACTCCCACAGACGCATATCATTATGCACAAATGGGCAGCTTAATGGCTTGCCTCCCACCAACACATACCATTTACTAGTTACATTACACTTTTCAAAAAGTAAGGAAATTCATTGCAGAAAACTTTGTTAATGCACCAGTTAGGGTTAATGTCACAGTGACAATAGTTTGGACATTGAATGTTGATTCGCTCCCCACCCCACCCCTCCCTACCCCATCCTCACACAACAGGCGTTGGGAGGTGCATGGTCATCATTCCTAACCTCACCCCATTCTGGTATAATGTAGTATGTCAGCTTGCTTACACATGGAATGGAGTGAGAATTGGACTGATGACCCCATTGCACACCCCAACGTCTGTTGGTGTGTGGAGGATGGTGGGGTGAGAGTGGGGTGGTGGGAGAGTAAACCTAACATCGAATTTCCAAACCTTTGTTGCTGTGACATCAACCCTAACTGATGCATTAACAAAGTTTTTTGCAATGAATATATATATATAGTATTATATATATTTTTTTGCAAATTGAAATTTAATAAGACTTAAGTTTTATTATTTTCTGTTTTTTCACTTTTTGTAATAAGTATGCCAAACTACCCAACCACTTCTGCTCTGTAGCCGGACTGTTAGAAGGGTCTATGTGATAACAGCAAAAGCCTAAAGGCAATTGCCGTTATCAAGACTTACCAGTGAGGTCAAGTACAACATGGATAAAGGCCTTCTTGCGTGCTGTGTTCATTGATCTCATCAAAAGCCTTTGACCTGGTCAATCACCCTCTGCTCTTGAACAAACTGCAGTCACTTGGGTCCTCTGGATCCACCCAATTCTGATTCTCCAGCTATCTCTCTAATTGCTCCCAATCTGTCACCTTCTGTAGGGCTCTTTCATCTCCTACCCCTCTCTTCTGTAGTATCCCACAAGGGTCCATTTGGGACCCCTGCTCTTCTCCATCTTCATTAATGACAGTCCTACTTCCTTTCCCCACTGTCACTCAATCATGTATGCAGATGACTTGGTGCTCTCGCTGCCTCTCAATCTGTCCATAACATCAATGCACATCTGTCTCTGTGTTCCAACAGATTCAATTCTGGCTCTCCTGTAACCTCCTAATCTTAAACCTACCAAAGACTCAGGCCATGCTTCGAGTCCTCTAGAAAAGTCTACACTGAGTCCCCCAAGCTTGAGTGCAATGCTGCAATGGATCAATAGTCACATCCACGGACTCCTTCAAATATATTGGGTGACACTGGATCCCACTCAACTTCTCCTTACACAGTACTGAGGTTTTCAGATCTGTTAACATCAAGATTGAGTGTTGTCTACCACGTGGTCCACTCTAACCCCTGCTACTAGGATCTCTGTGGCTAGAGGTGTCTTGCTCCCCATGCTATAGTACGCCCTCCCTATCCTTTTCACACCAATACCAGTATTCTTCATAAATGGAACACAACCTACAACAACATTTGTAGATTTGCCCTGTCTGCCCCCTGTCTAACTCACCACTGTCTCCTATACTCCTCCCTATGCTGGCTGTCTCCCAAATCTCTTCGTTTCTACTCCCTGGGCTGTTTTATAGACTCCATGACCAGAAACCCCTGCCCTGAGTGTCTGGGGACTATGCTTACTCCAGTACTTTACTCCCATTCTCTGAGGTCCTCTGACTCCCCTCTGCTTTCAGTCCCATCCTGCTTACTAAACTGGGGGAGCAAGCATTCTCTCATTTTGCACCCAAATTCTGGAACTCCCTCTTTCCTTGTTTCAAGTTCCCCCGATCCCACTCCTCCCTCAAAACTGCACTTTTCTCTTGTTCTATGCACTAGATAACTGTGACTGCACCTAGCACTCTGTTCAATGTTCTTAATGTCTTGATATATTGGTGTACTGAACTGTGTGTGTATTCATCTGCTAGTCATGTCTGTTTCATCCCTGTGTGGATGGTGTCTGCTGTATGTATAATGTCTTGACAGTCCCTGTGTGGAAACATTGTAATCTGTTGAAACTGTATGTATCCTGCTTGCTCTGTTTATATGACTGTATCCTGTACTCTCCCAGGTCGTGTTTGAAAATAGGCAGGGTTATTGCCTAATGCACCTACCCGGTCACCAAAAGCTAATAAATAAATAAATAAGAAATCAAGAGTGCCAGGGACTTACTTTTTTAGTGTTTTATGCAGGGGGCTGTGCCCAGCACCCCCCCACAGAGACATCACCCCCCCACACACACCACCTACTAAAGGATTCTCAACTCTGGGGGGGGTGCATGTCAGGGTGTGTGAAAAGATTAAAAAAATAAAAGATTCAGGACGGGCACAACAAAAATGCACAAGAGCTCAGACCCAAACCCCTTACCCTGCCGATCAGTGCTGGCAACCCACCCACCATGCCACGGGGTCAGCTCAGCAACCCACCTTGGCACAACCCCTCCCATCCTCTCACTCTGGTCTCGCTCTTTCCCCACACATGCATACATATAGCGACATCTTGTCGCTATATTTGCTGCCCCCCAATCCGGCTGACCTACCCTACCATAGCCCTTGAGGAATGGACTGGGGACCAGGTCGCTATTATTGTCAGCACCCTTTCCCCAGCACCCTAATCATGGGATACCATCAGAAGACAAGCAAGCAGATTAGAATATCGGACTCATTGCTGTGTGAGAAGATGAGAGACTGTAATTTATTTATTCATTTATTTACTGTCTTGGATAAAAACCTTTGAACTTGGAGCTCATTTACAAAGGTTCCAAATCAGTGACAGAGACACATACATCAAGGTAAAAGGTAAAAACAAGTGCTATGGACAAAAGGAAATTCAAATTGGCTAGTTACTTGGATACATGATTATTAACAATGCATTTAAAGGATATCATAATTAAACAATCTGGAATATACAATATAAAGTAAGGGAGTATAGCAAGAAAGCAATGAGGGGTATGCAGCCAGGATTTGGCTTTGTTAGAGGGCAGTGGCGTGTGGCAGGGAGACAGTATGGAGGTGGGGTACATGGAGGAGGGGGGAGGAGGGAGAGTATTTAGTTTTGTACATGCCATGATGTGGAGGTAAGGTACAAGGAGGGGTGAGAGAGAGATGTGAGAGGATTTAGCTTTGTCAGTGGGCTGTGGTGCGGGGCAGAGGGATAGTGAGGAGGTAGGTTAAGTGAGGAGGAAGAGATGGGAGAAGAGGAGTGGGAAAAGTATAGCAGTAGAGGGTATTAGGAAGGGAAGGAGATAGTAGGAGAAGTAGATGTAGGAGAGCAGTGTTAGATAGGTTTTAGTGAGGAGAGAAGGGTGGGAGAGTTAGGTGATGGGGGGTTGTTTGTGGAACAATGATGTCCAGCTGAGGGATAGGGAGGGAGGGGAAGAGAGGTGAGAAGGTTGATAGGAAGGGTATGATAGAAGTTAATCTGAGCAATCACACCTACCTTGTGCAGATAGGTGTTGTTTGAGTTCTTTTTGAATGGCCCAAGCTTTGAGGTCTTGGTGTTGTAGGGAGCTCATTGAGCCAAAGTGGAACCTTATAGCAGAATGATCATTGGACAAGTGCTGTGTGGTGAAAAGGGATGCATAGGTCATTTCTCACCTTTCCTATGGTCAGATGTGAATTTAATGCTCATTTGAGGAGCCTCTGAATGGATTTTGGGGTGAGGTCTAGGAGGTTTTTTTCACCTAGGAGGCAAATTTGATACTTGATTCTTCACTGTAGGTTAAGCCACTTAGTTTGGGCATATAGGTCATAGGTATTTGTGAGGATGCCTGCACCTAGCACAAGCCTGCAGGCCTTATTTAGAGCTATTCTAACTCTTTTTCAGGGCAGGTGATGTTAGTGAGAGACTAGAGGCAATTAGAAGGTGATCAGAAGTTCAGAACAGCTCTAGTTCAGATACAAAATGACTGAGAGTGTGAAGTGATTTTGAACACTGCGTAAGTGGCAAGTGCTTTGGTCTCCCTGGCCCTGCTTCAAAATATTAAATTTAAATTCTTCCTATGACAGAGTGAACTGATTTTGAAAACTATGTAAGTGGCAAGGCCTTTAGCCTCCCTTCCCTGACCCTGCTTTGAAAATATTAAATTCAAATTCTTTCTTCCTCTGAGAGCGTGAACTGATTTTGAATACTGACTCACTATGTAAGTGGCAAGACCTTCCCCTTTTAGTTTGACCCTGCTTCAAAAATATTACATTTTTCAAATTGTTCCTCAAACTCAATCCTTTATACTCCCCACCAAATGTGTTTCAATTAAATGAAGCTCCTGATGCCTTTTCCCCCTTCCCGACCTCTGCAGGGTGATTCCTCTTCTTCCCCCTTCCCCTGCCCTGCCTGGTTTGCCTGTGCCCATTCAGACAACATTGACTGTTCCTTCCAGGTTCCACCCTTCTGAGCCTCTTCAGTAAATGTTGTTGTTCAAAAAACAAAACTGTATTTTTTTTGTGTGTGTGTGTGTGTGTGTGTGTGTGTAGTCTTGTACTTTTCAGTTGTTGTTCTACAATTTTTACTTTCCGGAGAGCAGATCACTTGACTTCAGCAAACAAAAAAAGCAAGCATGAAGCATAGCCACCAACACAATGACTGTCCATTTAGTCAGTCTAGCAGCAGGCAGCTGTCAATGGGGATTATCCAATCCACTCCCACGCTAGCTCAGATCCTGTGACTCAGTAGTTCTTCCCTTCCCAATCCCTGCCTCAGTGCCTCGGCTACCTGACTGAATCTCTGCTGGTCAGGTGATGCACTCAAGCACAAAGCAGCTCACAGGGATGCATCCCCCCACTCCCTGACAAGCCGACAGTCATGCATGACCACCCATTTGACTTTTTCTTCCATGTACCCTCTTTTTCTGCCAGCACCATCCTTTTGCTCACCCCACAGTATAAGCTGCTGCTGTCCTGTCCCGATTCCCTCCTATATTATTATTTCCCTTAATAATCATCCACCACCGCCACATGCTGTACTGTCAGCATATGCTATCCTTTGACTGAGGTCAAAAATGAGGTTCTCCTGCCTGTCTTTTCTTGTGGCTGTTTAGGTCAGTGGAAATTAAACATACAGTAGTACTCCTCGAAAATGAGTATGAGAATTTCTCCCAGTCCTGGCCAAATTTCCCCCATTCACTAAAACTCCACAAACAGCTTATCTGGTTCCATTTCAGTTGGTTTGCATTGCATCTGTACCCAAGAATAGTTATTTAATCTCCATTACTTGTCATCAAGTTGCAACTTAAAATACTGTGCACAGATTATAGTTTATAGTAAGGACTTTGCTGACTTCCATTACTTGCCATCAAGTTGCAACTTAAAATACTGTCCACAGATTATAGTTTATAGTAAGGACTTTGCTGCCTCATGGCTTAGCCTTTGCCCAATGCCTTGTTTAGAATAAACTGTATGCACACAACACACATAATGAGCATTAAAAAAACCTGGCATTTGTTTAACTGTAGTCAGGAAAACTGCTATACCAGTATATTTTAACTGTATGATTGGTTGGTTACTGAAATAATTAAGGCAGTTACAATTAAAAGGAAGACTGGTAAAGCCATGTGAAATGTTGCATGAACTCCTTTATCACAGACAATTTCTTAATTCAAAGATAGAGAAGTGAAAAAAGTGTGTGTGTGTGTGTGGGGGGGGGATTTATATGGGACTCCATGCATGGTCTTTTACCAAGAAATAATATCTTCCTTGCATGTTAAGCTTTTTGAATTTAAAGACAGAGGATATAATTAGAATTGTGAAATCAAATTGACATTTTGTTGTCAGAAATTTGCAATGATTATAAAGATTATTCAGGAATCTACTGCACTTATTTTACTTACTTATGTTTTATTTAACATTTCTATAATGTGATTAACTTTGGGAGGGCTTAGCCTGAGGTTCAATGTGGGGAATAGCTCCTCCCACAACCTCTACTTAAGCAAATGGATACCACACCTCCTTTCCTTAGGGAGTGTTTTTTCCCTTAGTTCCCTGCGTGGCTTGTGGGGCTGTGCTTCTCAGTGCTTCCTGCCACCTGGTTGATTTCCTTCTGTGCTCTCCTTTCATCTCCCCTCCCCTCCCTGTGTCCTGTGCCTCCCGTTTGTGCTGTGTGGTGGTTTGTCTCCTCGGCCACTTTGGCCACCTCCCCACTTCTTCCCATTCCCTCCTTCAATGTGTTGGGGTTCCCTAGTTCTTTTATCCATTTGTTTCTTTTTGGGCATTCTTTTAGTACCCAGAAGACACTTATGGGTGTCCCCGCTCTGCTTCACTAGTTCCATCTGCTTTTGTTTCCATTTGAGCTGCCCCTTCCTGTTCCCCATACACATCGCATGATTGTTACCAGCTGTAAGGACCATTGCTGACAAGGTACACCTACTGTTCCAAGAAAACGTACACTCAACTTCTTCTGCAACCCATTGAATTTAATTCTCTGCTACAGAGCATTGTTTGGTGTTCAGTCTATTTGCCATTTGGAACCCGGCCTCCTATGTCCCGGCTACACCTGTAGCTCCTTCTCCTACTCTGTACCTCTAGTTACCCAGGCCTTGCAGCATTCTTCATTATGTGTCTACTCCATGGAGGTGAAGGGACTCTACTGCAGTACTCATCAATGCCCCACCAGTAAGTACACTTCCTTTCTGTTTTTGTCCTCGCTTTCAGCATTAGTCTGGTTCCCTAGCTCTTTCCTCATTACCGACTCTCACCTCCCCACAGACTAGCTTCTAGCTGACAATACTTATGCTAGGGCAGTCAAACTCATTAATGCTTCTCATGCTGAATTATCAGCTACTTGTATACTACTGCCCGATTAGCTACTTCATTTTCCCAAAGCTCACATTATCAGAGTTCAACATCACCTACTACTGTACCTCTTCCTATTGTTCAGGGTAAAAGAGTGTGGGGGGTTAGGTCTACTTCATTACTTTTCAGGGTGTATCACGTTCCTTAGATGTACCCATGACAAGAACTCAGACCAGCTGCAGCAACATTTTAGACTGTCAGTGGGATAAGCAGAGCTGCATCCACAGCTCTTGCCATACACTACTGTAAAGTATTGAGCTCTAACTCCTCAAAGCGAAGGAAGCACAACTCAGGGCTTCAGCTCCAAAAGAATGAGTAAGTGTTCATATTACAGTCGCCTTCTCCAGTTTTACCCGACCTTGGGGAGCACGGAACTCACCACAGCTGCATTCTCCATGGCTGAACTCTGCATAACATATCTCCACTACCTTAAAGTCCAGAGCTTTTCTCTGTATCTCGCTACCTTAGTCCTTCCATGTTCTATAGTTTTCTCCTCAATGTATGCTCCAGAGCACTTACCCCATCTGCTAATTCTATCTATGTTTACCACACCTATCATGATATGTTATCTTATTCCACCCACTTTGTGTTTGCCATACCTATAATTTCAACTTCAATTCACTGATTCATTGTTCTATACCTGCTTCATGTCTTACATCTTCTCTCTCTCTGCAGCAGTGTTGTGCTTTAGCCAGCCCATACCAGCAGTATTCGCGCCTTCTGAGGTGCTGAGCGAAGGTAGGCTTCCCCTGTCTACCAAGGATGGGATTCAGTTGCAATTCTCATACAACTTACAACTGTGTCTTCTCCTATATGTGGATCCTTACTAAGCCAGGAGTCAGTCAACATCTTCCAGCTACTTACTGTACATCCCCCACTCTACCTATTGAAAGCTGGTTACAGATACCACAATCTTGGGACATGAGAGTAGATGTACCTTCTCATTCTTCCCTTATCTGCCAACAGGTCTCCTCAAGTGCAGTGCTTTGCATCTTTCATCTGTGGGGCCACATTTTCCCCTTCAGCATTACCATGGATTTCTCCCAACCTACTGATCCATCCTCTGCTTCTCCTGACAATAGAGACATGAATTCTTCCAATTCAGCGGCACCACCTACTACTCATCGGAAAACCAAGTCAAAGACTAAGTTTTCCATTGCAGACTGGACAGTGCCTCGTCTCATTGCAGAACTTAAGAGGTGTAGTATTCCCCATGCATCTTCAGCTAGAAAGCAAAAGTTGTTTGACCTTTTCATTGCCTCTCAAGCTAGACCATCCCATCCATGGTTCCTGACCCCAACAGCCAGTCCATTACCAATGCCTCTCTAGCAGAGATCCAAGACTTTATGGCCCAGATTTCCACCTCTGTCTCCCAGTTGGATTCCTATATGTCTGCCCATGAAACTCACCTCCCTTAGTCTAGCAACTCTCCAGCCCCTGTCAATCTACCGTTGCCTCCAGTCCTGACTCCAGTCCTGCTCCTGCTACTTCATCTTCTCATGCTCCTGTGATGCCTTCCACTGTGCCATTTCCTCTACTGCCTACAGGTACATCCTCATCTACTTCAACTCCCATCATTACTCCCACTCACCTTATTCCTGCTCATCTTTGTAGAGACATCATAGATGGAAAGGGCATCAACTTGGCTTCTCTTCTGTTGCTTCTCAGGAAGTAGTGGAAGATTGGATAGTATCCTGTGGTAATGTATATGTTGTCCTTAAATCCAAACATCCCTGCCTTTGTAACTAACTCTGTCTGAATTAATATTGGCCTTCATCATATACTGGAATTTTATGTTCAGTATTTCCTGCTTGACGCGAGGAGCTTGACTCATACCTGTACCTTATTACCGATCTAAGCATCTGTTAAGGTGGAACCCATTTTAATGAATATCACAAATCATTTGCAGCCAAGGCAGCAGCATCCCCAGCCACTATGCTCTCAAACTCAACTGTTGGGCCATTCTGGACACGGAGCTTTTTGTAGACATTTTGCTGGTCAGTGAGCCTACTCCTGCTCTCTCTGTGGGTCATTCAATCATTTCACCCCCATCTGCTCACTTTCCTCTACCTCATCTTCAGCCACAACCAATCAGAGTCACTCAGATAGACAATCTACATCTTATGCTAATTCAATACCCATGCTCATTTGCACCATCTCCAGTAGTGCAGCTCATGTTGATTTCTGTGGCTGTCCTGTCAAATACTTTGGAGGCAAAGCAGTGTGTAACAATTTTAATGAGTCTGGATGTCCCATACATGGCTGTACCTTGCTTCATGTGTGCACTTATTGTGGAGAAGCTCACGCCGCTACATTTGTCCTAAAGCTCCCAAGTGCCCATTATGATAACAGAGACATCCGTCTACCCCCATCAATATCCCCACTCTGGCCCATCTCTTGGAACACTATCCTTTCCCAGATATTGCTCTCCATCTCATAGCTGGATTCACTTATGGATTCCATACCAGCATCTCGGTTCTCCCCATGGATTTGGTTGTTTGTCCCACTCTTCATTCCACCAACATGAAACCTACACTAGTCACCCAGTTATTACAGGCAGAATTGGACAAAGGATTCATCATCTGACCCTTTGATGCTCCTCCTTTCCCAACATTAAGGATCAACCCCATAGGCATTGCTGCCAGAAAGTTGTCCAGTAAAAAACGATTGATCATTGATCTCTGAGCTCCTTGCAATTCAGCAATTCCAAGCATCAACTCACTAATACCTTCAGTTCACTACTCTCTATCCTATGCCAGAACCGATGATGCCATCTCCATCATCAAATGCTTCAGCTCTGGTTCCTAGCTTGCCAAGGCTGACATCACAGATGTCTTCAAACTTCTCCCAATTCACCCTTCTTTATGGCATTTGTACGGTATACAATGGCAGAACCAATTCTACTTCGCCATCTGCCTGTCCTTTGGCTACAAAATCAGCCCTAAACTGTTTGACATCTTCTCCGAGTTCCTCTGCTGGGCATTACTAAATATCAGTCACCATCCAGCAGTTATCCATCTCCTTGATGGTTTTCTCCTCATTGATCCTCCAGTTGCACCACCGGCTGCTGGTATCACCACTTAGTGACTCTTTTCAGTGATCTAGCCATTCCTCTCTCTAAATAAAAGACTCTGGGTCCTGTCACCTCCATGAAATTCCTCGGCATTATCCTAGATTCTTCAATTATGGAAATATGGCAACCATTGGACAAATTGCACCACATATGTGAACTGGTGCAATCCTTCTCATTCAGGTCCAGCTGTACTCAGCAAGAGCTCTTATGCCCCTTAGGTTATCTCAGTTTCTCTATGCAAATCATACCCCAAGGCCGGTCCTTCATTTCTTACCTTCTCACCTTGGCATATTCAGTAATCAGTCTCCATCATTGCCTCACTACCACAGCTGCAGCAAAGTCCGACCTCACCATGTGGGCTTGATTCCTCTTCAGTTGGTCTGGATGCTCGATGTTTTATCATGATCCTTCTCCGGTTTACCAACCCAGGATTTACACAGATGCCTCACCACTTCACGGCTATGCAGCCATATTTAGAACTGCCTGGATCACTGCCCTGTGGCCCAGAGAAGCCTCCTCTCTCCCTGACTTCTCCACTCCAGATCTTCACCCTTGTTCAAAATGTTCCCCATAGTTGCAGCTGCTTCTGTATGGGGGTCTTGTTGGTCATTCCAAATGATTTTGGTCCTCATAGACAATCTACCTACTGTGGATATTATTTTGAAAAGCAGGTCTTCATCCTCCATCATTATGATGTTTCTTTCAAGACTGACTTGGGTCTCCTTTATTCATCACTTTGTCATACAATGCTTTCATATTCCAGGTCATGAAAATGAAGCAGCTGATGCATTATCCCATTTTCAATTTCAGAAATTCAGCAGTCTCTGCCCTTCAGCGGATCCCATCATGGTCCAAACTCCACCATTCTCAGACCTCATAATGCCATTGCTTACTATCGTGCTCAAGCTTCCCATCTCATTTGGATGACGCTGGCTCCTGCTACAAGATCATCCTACTTCACTGATTGGTAACGCTACATTGCCTTTTATGGCCCTCCAACATCACTTATGCCTTCTGCAAATGTAGACACTGTCCTTGCCTTCCTCACATTTTATCACCAATTCTGTCAACTCTCCTACGGAACAATAAAACAATATCTCTCTGGTATTCAGTTCTGCCTATCCCAATCTGCACTGTCCATTCCTTCTCTATTCAGCAATCCAGCCATCAAACTTCTCATATTAGGACTTCAAAGAACCTCAAGGCCTTCAGTTCCTTGCCGTCTGCTCATCGATGGACCCCTTCTTCGAAACCTACTAGATCACCTCAGTTCAAATACATTTGATCCTCTCAGTACGCTCATGATTTCTTCTGCCATTTGTCTTGCATTTTTTGGATTTCTAACACCTGGAAAGTTTACAGTTTCATCAACGTCCACCTCTGCATTCCTAGAAGTGTCTAATCTGAACAAAATAAATGACCAATTCCTCTTACTCTTACCAACATCAAAAACAGACAGACTGTACCAAGGAGTCGTTATTCAATATTTTTACTCTGGTGATTCCTATGATCCCATTGTATATTTGGACTCCCTATGAAGATTTAATCTCCACTGTCAACCTTCCTCTCCTTTGCTACTCACCAACCAACATCAACCTATGACAACCAAATGATTCATATGGATCATATCAGACTTCTACCACAGAGATTGGGTCATGATCCCCGCTCCTTCTCCATCCACTTATTTCGAATTGGAGCAGCAACCTCAGCTTCCAGACACAACATCCCTCAGCACATCATCAAAAGACTGGAAAGATGGACATCATCAACTTTCAAGATCTACATCCCCCATCCAGAACAAGAACTCCATTCCACTTTTAGGGTACTCTCCTCTTAGTTCACCCAGAGGACGGGCAGACCAATAGCTAATGCGTCTTCAGAGTTTCTTCCACAGGGGGTTTTCATCTCCTGAGTGCTAGAGGTCATATTGTCCATGAGTTGGAGGAGGTATCTTTTTGGGCATTCTATTCCTTACAACTTCCTACCTACATATCTACTACTCAAGGGTGGGAATAGAGTAAAGCCACAAAAAGTGTTACAAAGTTACAGAAGCACTAATACCCCACATATATTCCCCAAACATTGAATGGGAGGGCTTAGCCCGAGGTTCAATGTGGGGAATAGTTCCTCCCACAACCTCTACTTAAGCACATGGTTACCCATCTCCCTTGCTTAGAAAGTGTTTTTTTTCCTCCTCCTCCTTCTCCACTGATCTTCTCACCCTTGTTCCTGGGCCTTCTATTCTCTACAACTTCCTACCTACATATCTACTACTCAAGGGTGGGAATAGTGTAAAGCCACAAAAAGTATTACAAAGTTACATAAGCACTAATATCCCATACCTATTCCCCAAACATTGAATTATTGTTGAGAAAGTTTTCATTTCTTTCAAATACTTTTTGCAATGAAATCTATGTGCAACACAACACATTCTTTACAAATGCTTTTTGAGATAAAGCACTACTAGGGCTGGGCCAGTTGGCAACTGTATTCATGTACAAGGCACAAGCCCTTCAAAAACAATGGTAAAGTCCTTCTTTATGGCCTTGTCACCTTACCTTGAAAGCTTTGCCCCCCATTCTCATTCCCATGTTGTGCCATCATCATGGCGTTGATGCTACTGGTTGGAGGCAACAAGATGCTGCTTGTTTTGGTCCATTTTCTCCAGCTCAGCACCTCATCCTCTCCCTTACAGAAATATAGCTGTGCTGAGTACATGCAGAATGCATGCCACATGCTTAATTGTGCAATGTTTGCATGCAGTTCACATACACACAGTGATCCTAAGCGTACCAGGTCTAAAAAGCAAATCAGATTCATGCAATGCAAGCTTGACATGTGCGCAGCAGGTAAGCTGATGTGAACATCTTCTAAAAATTGTGTTGCATGTTTAGAAACATAGAAACATAGACTTTGATGGCAGATAAGGACTGCTTAGCCCACCTAGTCTGCCCATTTCCCTACCTACTGGATAAGCTGCAGATCCTAGTTAATCAACAACCTAGTCTCCCTACTGGAAACAAGAATTGCCTTATATCTTTCCCATGCATTCTTGAATTCTCCCACTGTTTTTGACCCCAAAATCTCCTCAGGAAGCCCATTCCATGTGTCCACCACCTACTCTGCGAAAAAATACTTCCTCGCATTACCCCTGAGCCATCCGCCCTCTACCTTCAAATTGTGTCCCCTTATTCTTGCACATCTCTTTTTCTGAAAGATGCTACCCTCTTGGACTTCGTTGATTTCCTTGAGATACTTAAAAGTTTCTATCATGTCCCCCTCTCTCCCTCCTTTCCTCAAGGGTATACATGTTAAGCTCCTTTAGTCTCTCCTAGTATGGCTTCTGTTGCAGACCCTGCACCATTTTAGTTGCCCTCCTCTGGACTGTCTCCATTCTGTCTATGTCCTTGCGGAGATGGGTTTTCCAGAACTGGACACCGTACTCCAGATGGGTTCTCACCAACTGTCTGTACAGAGGGATAACAACTTCTTGTTTTCTACTGGTGATGCCTCTCCCTATACATCCCATTATCCCTCCAGCCACTGCCTTCTCACATTACTTGCTAACCTTTAGGTCATCTGATATGATTACCTCAGGTCTCTTTCCATTTTTGTCATTGTTAATACCTCCTCCTCCCATTGTGTACTCTTCCCCTGGATTTTTGTTTCCCAGGTGCATTATTTTGCACTTCTTTGCATTGAATTCAAGCTGCCATCCTTCTGACTATTCCTCCAACCTTGCTAAGTCACTTCTCATCCTTTCCTCCCCCCCTTGTGTATCAACCCTGTTGCAGATCTTTGTGTCATCTGCAAAGAGGCATACTTTTCCTTCCAGTCGTTCTGCAATGTCACCTATAAAGACATTAAAAAGGACTGGACCCAGTACTGAACCCTGCAGTACCCCACTAGTAACCCTCCTTTCTTCAGAGTGGACTCCATTTACTATTACCTTCTGTGTCCTGTTGTCCAGCCAATGTTTTACCCAGGCTACCGCCCTGGGGCCCACTAATGTGTTTGTCAATCTTTTGTGAGGGACTGTGTCAAAAGCCTTGCTAAAGTCTAGGTAGGCCATGTCCACAGCCCCTCCCTGGTCTACTACTTTGGTCACCCAGCCAAAGAAATCAATTAGATTCATCTGACATGACCTTCTTACTGTGAATCCATGCTGCCTTGGGTCCTCTGCTCCACTGCCCTCTAGGTACTCAACAATTCTTTCCTTCAGAAGTTATTCCATCATTTTCCCTACCACTTGGGTCAAACTGACAGGTCTGTAGTTTCCTGCCTCTGTCTTGCTTCTACTTTTGTAAAGGAAAATCACATCTGCCCTCCTCCAGTCCTCAGGTACCACACCATCCTCCCATGATTTGTTACAAAGACTAGCCAGTGGTGTCACTAGTTTTCCCCTTAATTCTTTTAGAATTCTGGGGTGAATCCTGTCAGGCCATATTGCTTTCTTCACCTTCAGTTTTAGGAGTTCTTTCAGAACCCTTTCCTCTGTGAAACAACTGGTATTGACCCCCCTATCCAGAGTGCTTCTATTGATTGGATTATGTACCTCCCCCTCCTCTTCTTTTGTGAATACTGAGCAGAAGTATTCATTCAGTAGCCCTGCTTTTTCACTGTCACTCTCTGCTCACCCACCATCCCCATTATTCAGCCTCACTGTCCCTCCCTTTGTCTTTCTATGCTCCCTAGTGTACCTATAAAAGGTTTTAGCCCCCCTTCTTAACTGACTTGGCTATCTTTTCCTCAGTTTGCGCCTTTGCTATTCTGACTGCCTTCCCTGCTTCCTTCTGCTTTAACTGGTACAGTTCTCTGTCCTGCTCCTTCTGTGTTTCCTTATACTTCCTAAATGCTATCTTTTTCTCCCTAACCTTCCCTGCCACCTCTTTTGAGAACCATAGTTGTTTTTTCTTTCATTTTGATTTACTTATTTGCTTCACACAAAGGTTTGTTGCCTCTGTGATGGCAGTTTTGATGTTTCCTCATTGTTGCTCCACCCCTCCTTCTTGCTTGATTGCTAGTGCTTTTCTGAGGCACTCGCCCATTTTGACAAAGCCAGCCCTCCTGAAGTCCAGTACCTTCCCTTTTGTATGGCTTGACTCTGCAGCTGAGTTTATGGTGAACCACACTGTTGGGTGATCACTTGTTCTCAGATGGCTACCCACTTCTAGATCTAAGATCCTCTCTCTTTCCCCATTTGAGAGTACCTGGTCTAAGACTGCTCCCTCCTGAGTGGATTCCAGCACTAGCTGTCTGAGGCATGCCCCATGTAGGGCATCGAGAATGGCCCTGCTCTTGGATGTCACTGCAGCAAAGGTGCTCCAGTTAACATTTGGCATATTCAGGTCCCCGATCAACACTATCTCCCCTTTTTCTGCCATCCAAAGGATGCCTTCTATCATTTCCTCCCCCTGAGGTGGGGGTCTGTTTACAACCCCTGTGTGGATTGTGGTACCATTTCCAGTCTCCAGGGTAACCCACAGTGCCTCCTCTCCTCCCTGTTTACCCTTTTGTTCCATTGTTTTGATCCCCTCCCTAACATAGAGAGCTACTCCTCCTCCTCTTCTACCCTCCCTGTCTCACTTGTAGATTGTGTACCTTGGTATGTTGACATCCCAGTCATGGTTATCTGTGTGCCATGTTTCTGTAACTGCCACAACATGACATGACATGAATGCAGCAGTTAAACTGGTGTGAACATCATTTACACATCACATCAGGTTCACATGCTCCTAGTTTGCCGTGTATGCAGTAGCTAAGCTGGTACAGATCTCATTTAAAAAAAACACATCAGTTTCTATTTATTATACTACTGCTAGCAATTAGAGTCATTAAAATGCATTTTATTTGGATTTCCATAAAAATTAGATAAACTCATTAATTTTGATCCTTTTGCAAGTTGTTTAATGGCTTTTGATTTTTGTCATTAAATCACCATTACTTTGTAAAGTATTGTTTGCTTACTGCATTAAATGCCTAGGATTTAGCTAGTCAACATCCCCCATTCCAGATGTATGAATAGCGGCCTCTGTGTTGTGAAGCTTATCCTTTTTGTTTTGGACCACGCAAATCCCTTATGCATATTTAGTGCTACAAATGTGTTTCTCCATGACTGTTTCATCTCACTTTCTTTCCCTTTGTCATTCTGTATTGAGCACAAATACTAAGGTGATGCTCAGTGCTCTTTGTGCTGAGTAGGGTCTTGGAAGTATGCACCATACCTCACATTATGTCACTGTAAATGGATATGGATACTGAAAATGAGGCACAATGAGGGACATTAACCCACATGGTGATCAGGACACATCATGAAACATGGAGATAAAGTACCTCAGAACACAGAGGAAACCATTGCATTTGCACCTGAGAATAAATCTCACCATGTTGCGGTCATTTAGGTAGGCAGTGGCAGCTGCTCCCTCCCCTATATATGCCTAGCTTGTTCTTATGGTGTGGCAATAATGGCATTACATTTTTATTTAATCTTTTGCACAATAAGTGCCCACCTGGCCTGTGTGTGTTCATGCTGCAGGTACTCTCTAGACTAGACTGTTTCTGTATTATATAGATAAATAGACAGTGTCAGCAGATAAGGGCCTATGGCCCACCCAGTATCCCATTTGAGCTTTTAAGTTCACTTTATGTTTTCCTAGAAGTCTGTTGCCCCTTAACCCTGACCTCCAAAATTCCTTTATGTCTATCCCATGCATTCTTAAATCCCGTGATTGTTTCAGCCCCCACTACTTCCTCTAGCAGGGTGTTCCACTTGTCCACCACCCATTCTCTGAAGAAATTCTTCCTCACATTTCCTCTGAATCTCCTCATGTTTCCTCTGAATCTCCTCACATTTCCTCTGAATTGTGTTGTCCACTCTCTCCACCTATTAGTGGTAGGACAATCACATGTGATGTGGATGAGCTCCAGCCAAGAAAGAGTGTATGAGTCTTGCAAGTGCGACACTGTCTTTCTCACCACAGAGTAGACAGACTGCACACTACAACTTGAAGGAGTTGGTGAGCACTGAACTCTCAATAGCAGTGTTGTGGTAGCATATTTTTGTTGGCCTACTCTTACTGAGTCTACAACTCCATCTCCTCTGCTGGCTGAAGGCAGAGAGTGAGCTAGAACTTAACCCAAGACTTGGCTACCTACTTACTCTACTAGGCTTGCCAGGCTTAGCAGCAGTGGTGACAGAGATGTGGGTGGCCTTCATAGGCCTTGTTCAGTGCAGTGTGGCAGCAGTCACAGCAGCAACCAAGCAAGAAGCAAGCAACCCAGGTTGGGTGGGTTTGGTTGGTGAGGAGACTTGGCCACAGGCCATGTTGGGGATCTGTGATGGTCGGTTGTAGCATCTAGCTTCTGGCAGAAGGAGAGAGTGGGAACAGACTGAAAATTGGGCTGGTGGCACGCTGTGCCAGGCTGCAGGTTCTGGCCATACAAGTAATTTTATTTTACAGGGAGATTGGGGAATGATGAAGGACTGAAACATTGATGTGTTTTTCACAATTCTTCACCTTTGGGCAGCTTCATGACCCATAGGTGATGTGTACTGAATGGAATGGAGTAGTGGAGAAAAGTCAGAACAAAGTTATTTTTTGGAGGGGAGGGGCATAACTTCAGCCAGGAAAAAAATCAGTTAGTAACTGAGTAGGTTTAAGTCCAAATCTGATGCACTGCTCCGGGTTATATACAGATGAATCTTATACATTTGAATTTTTACTGCTTTGCATATCACTTTTCAGTCAAAACAAATAAGTTGTACTTTTTAGAGATGTTACAGACATTCAATTTTATTTATTTTTTTATTTAGTTTTTGTTTACTGGGCAGGGTGCACTAGCCATGACAATGACTATTTTCAGGCATAACCTGGGAGAATACAGAACAGAAAAAACTTATGCAAGGCATCAGAGATAGCATAACTCTACATCATGATATTACATTGATATGAACAATTTTTCAAGGATGGGAATACAGTGCAAGCAGGAGATGAATAGCAATCAAGGTAAAAATACAATTTAGAGTAATTCATTAGCTATGATGGAAAAAATGATACATTTACTAAAGGTCATAAGATGAGGATCTTGGACACTTAGGTTAGGATAATGCAGAGAAGGCTGTAACACAAGCATGGACAATGCAGGATAGATAAAGGAGAGTTTGGAGGTGGTAGTGAAGTTGGAATGAGGGATAGAAAGATAGTATAGAAAAAAGAAAATTGACAGGGGAAGAGGAGAGGACAGAGAGTGATTGTGAGTAGGGCAGAAACAGGTATCAAGAAGAAGGAAGTGCTGAGCATTTATAGGGATATGACCGGAACAAAAGTGGCTTGGGGTTGAGGTAAGAGGGGGATAAACAGGCTAAGGGGTTTGGAAGCAGATGCAGTTACATGAATCATCTAGGTGTCTGTGAAGCAGTCGCTTGAAAGAGGCATGGGAAGGGGCAATTCTAGAACTGTTCCTTGGATTCACAGACAGTTGTGCAGTATGGTATGCACATACTTTTGGAGACCCACTATTGTCAGACTTATGCCCCCTCAGTGAAGTTGACCTCCACATCCCCACACTCAAGTATATTATGCCAAAGGGCAAAGGAGACTGCAGAGGTGTGCACCATTTAAATGAATGGGGGTATTTTTTTATTACTATTTTATACTTTATTGATGGAGAGTTGGAGATTAAATAAGGCCACCACTTGACTAACAAGGGCCTTGTTAGTAGAACACTGGACTTCATTATTCTCTAGCTGACCACCATAACATATAAGACAGGAATAAAAGACAACTCCATTCATTTCAAGGGGGTATGTCCCAGCACTCTGACCTATGGACAACATCTCTTAAAGACTCCTGCCTCTGACTCCTTAGTACTCAAGTAAGAGACTTTTTATTTATATCTATACTTGGGCTGTCTGTAGCAGCATGGCTGTACCCACTACAGTGTGTGTGCCTGGGGGGGGGACTGGCCATGTGGATGTGTGTCAAGTTATTGCTACTTTTGTGTTTGCACCTCAAAGTCTGTTTAGTGGAAACATTCAAACCATGGGGAGAAATAGAAGTGAGAGGCCAGACAGAAGTAATTAAGTGGTTTTGTGGGTAAGTTTGTGCATTGGGGGTGGGACAAACCACATGTGTTTCTATTGGTTTGTGTGCTACAGTTCAACTGTGAAACTGAGATGAATAAGAGAAGAAAAAGGAAACGAAAAAGAATAACAGTGGCTACATGCATGCAGATGTAGTCAGAAACAGCATATATTGAAGAACAAGTGAGCCATATGTGCCAGACAGTATGGCTTAGTGGTTAAAGGCACTGAACTGCAAGCCAGGACACTTGGAGGCATGAAGACCTGGGTTTGAATCCTATCAACCCCCTTGTGTATAGTGTGATCCTGAGCAAGTCACTAAATTTTAACATGTGCAGTTATCAGTAACCACTTGCTTTTTGCATGCATGCAGTCTTTCCCAATTTAACATAAAAATCATGGTTTCCACACTTGCTTGCTGCACGCATGCCATATGCATGCAATCAGTTCCAATTTAACATTTAAATCATACTTGCAGCACGCATCTCACTTGGGTAGTTTTATTTGTGCAGCAGGAAAAATCTCACATAATTATTTCTGTAAGAGCTGTCTCACCTGTAAATAATTACATATTATTATGCCAACTTTTTAATTGTCACTGCACCGCCACCTTTGTAATAATTATTTCTTCTTGTCATTGCTAAGAGAGTTGGAGTAAGTTGGTTGATTGAAATTCCACTGTGAGCAAGAAATTAGAGAGGTTATGTGCAGCGGGCTGCAGTAGAGAGAGTATTGTGCAAGGAACAGAAAACTGACGAAGCTGAGGTTAATTTTTTCTTTTTTCTTTTTTTTTTTACAGAACTGAAATATGCAGTTATTAAATGCATTTATCTCAGGGTGTGTGTGGCCATGAGAGTGAGGAGAAGGAGAATCGGGAATCAGGAATGGTGTAAAATGTATCACTTACTCACATGCAGTCATTTAAATGGCAGGCAGCTTTTTTGATATATTTTATTGATTGGTTTTGGCTTGGGGCCCCACTTGTGGACACCCATGGGTGTCGTTGTTAGGGCTGGTACCAAATTTGGCCATATGGGAGGAATTCTTGCAGCAGTACACTGGGGTTATGTTTTAGCAATAAAAGTACTGGGTGATACATCACGTTTCCTATCCAGGATAGAACTCAGTTAATAAATTTATCAGTAAGGAGCAGAGTATGATGTTATACACAACATTAGACCAGGCAGTTCAGGTAATTTGGACAGCGGAGGGGGCATGGTTGGCCAAAATTGACATTGAGGCAGTGTTTAGGCTGCTCACAATATGTCTGGAGGATTGGGAGCTGCTGTGTTTTAGGTCAGAAAGTGGGTTTTATTTTGATAAGACAATGCTCATGGGTTGTTTGGAAGCATGTGCCACAATTGTAATGTTCAGCACATGGTTGCAGTGGGCATTTAAGGAGAAGTATGGGTACAGGACAGTGGTGCACTATCTAGACAATTTCTTATTTATAGGGCAAGGAAAAGGTGGGATGGCAGAAAAGCTAAAACATTTTCAGGAGATGTGTGGCAGGCTTGGGGGTCCCACTAGCAGAAGGGAAGACAGAGAGGCTGAGTCACAGTCTGGAGTTTCTAGGTATAGAAGTGGACACAGAGCTGGGGGTATTTAGACTGCTGCAAGGAAAAGTGCAGAAGTTGAGAGAACTGCTATCAGGGGTAAAAGGAAAACAGGAAAATGAAGAGTGTCTTTAGTCATCATACAACAGCTATTAGGACATTTGAACTTTGCATGCAGAGCAGTGGCACCCAGGAGGGCATTTATGAGAACATTAGTAAGGGCAACAAAAGGAGCCAGGAGGCCCTATAACAAAGGGAGCTAGGGAAGGTTTGGTGGTATGGGAGAAATTCTTGCAGCAGTAAAATGGGGTTTTGGTTTGACAAGATAATTAGTCATTTAATACTGATCTAGAGTTGTATATGGATGCAGCTGGCGGGCATGGTATGGGGGCATATATTTTGGGGAAGTGCATGTCTGAACCATGGCCCAAAGAATGGAAGATGGAAGGGATAATGTGGGATATTCCCATTTTGGAGATTTTTCCCATATGGATGGTGACAGTGGTCTGGGGAGAGAAATTAAGAAACCAGAAGGTGGTGTTCTGGTGTGACAATAAAGGTGTGGTGGAGGTGTTGAATAGAGAGACAGCATCAGCTGAGGGGTGACTAGGGTCTTCAGCAAACTGGTGCTACAAGGGCTTAGGCTAAATTTGTCATTTAGGGAAAGACACATAGAAGGAATTTGGAATGCAGTAGCTGATAGCCTTTCCCATCTTCAGTTGGACAGGTTTAGGGTCCTTGCACTTTTGGTGGAAGGCACGAGAACAATGGTACCATGACAAGTATGGGAAATTGGTTTGAAGAATCCCAACTGTTATTCTGGAGCTCTTGGTCTGAGGGTACACTGTGGGCTTATGAGGGCTGTTGGCAGGTCATTCAGGCCTTCAGGGAGCAGGCCAGGATGGAGGTAAGTGGGCCGGTGACCAAGGGGTAGGTAATGGGTTTTGTGGTGCAGAATTGGGAAGAGGGTATAGCTCATGCAACCATTGAGATCTACCTGGTAGAAATTAGGTTAGTGTGCAGCCTGAGGAGTTGGGTGAGTCCTGCAGGGCATCAGTGATCAGGAGAATGATGCAAGGGTGGCAGATGTTGAAGGGGAGAAGCCAGATGAGAGGCAGCTTATTTTGGAGAAGCTCTTCAGGAGGCTATTGGGGGGTGTTAAGGAATGTCTGCCATTCTCAGCACAAGGCAATCCTTTTCATGGCAGCATTCCTAGTAATGTTCCATGGGGCATTTTGAGTAAGTGAGATGGTAGCACAGGAAGGCAAGAGGAGAGGAAGAGGACTGTCATGGAAGGAGGTGAGTTGGCACAAAGCTAAGTTGGAATTATTGTTAAGGAGTTCTAAGACAGATCAGGTGAGCAAGGAGGTTAGAGTTACATTAAGGGAGCATGAGGATGAGAAAATATGTCCAGTACAGGCTATGTGGTGGTTCAGAACAACTAGGCCTTGGGAGATGGCCTACTGTTTGTGCATGGAAGTGGGGAGCCAGTCACTAGCTATCAGCTGGTGGCAGTGATGAAAAAATGGCTGGAATGTTTTTTGGGAAGAAACAGTGGGATTCTCATCCCACTCTTTCAGAATAGGGGTGGCATCAGAGATAACCACTAAGGGTGGATTGTCAGAAATGGTGAGACAGGTTGGAAGGTAGTCATCAGGGAGACATAGGACATACTATACTGTACATCAAGAAAATTGTGCACTAACATTGTTTATGTTTTTTCAGAGCTCGGTAGAAACAGATTTGGATAATTGGATACTCATTCATATTTTGGGCGGAAAGGAGAGCAGCAGTGAGGCCTGAGGGAAGACAACTAAGGCTGAATATGGTAACAACAAAAGTACATTGGAAGGGAGTGTGAGGCATGTGATGGGCCTTGTTGTTACCTTTACTGGAGGACTTAAAGTTAACACTGCTCAAACCAGACATGTTAATTGCTCATCTGAGGAGAAACGTCCTGGGGGCAGGCCTTGGGTTGATATCATGTGGGAGGTTGAAAAGGATCTGGCACAAATCAAAGGGTGATATCCAGAGATGATCATTGGATGGTCTGACATAGTGCCTAGGAGGGTTTGGAGGCATGTGAGAGGGGCGATGGCAGTGGATGGTAGCAGGAAAAGATTAAATAGGAAAGTGGAGGCCATGGTGCGCCTGGGGGGATAGTCATATGACATCAGGATATTACTCAGGAATGTGCAGGGTTCTACAGACTGGATGGGGTCCATTTGACAGATGTAGAGCTTGATCTGTTTAATTTGCAAATAGAGGGAACTCTGGAGGAATGGGTAAAAGGTAGCCCTATTGGGGGGGAGCCCATCTTCCCCTGAATTAGCTAGAGAAGGGCTAATGGAGAGAAGACAAGAGAAGAAAGGGGAAGGAGGGGCAAAAAGTAGCAAAATGAAGAAAGATGGGGCTCAGGGTGTACTGGGTTGGGATAAAAGAAGGAGCATGGACTGGGTGTGCACCTAAGCATGTTTGTCACCTTGGGAGTTTGCACCCAGAGGGCTGAGAGGTAGATCAGATGTGTATCCAACTACAGTGAAGAATGATAAAGTGATGCAAGAATTGGAAAAAGAATGTTGTAAATATAATGTGTAGAGAGAGAGACAATACGGAGATATGTGTTTGAAAAAATGGAATAATTTGGTGGTTAATAAACTAGCCAACTAAGCACCCAAAGAGGATAGGTCTGAGTGTAGTTTATTTCAGGGCAGGGGATCCCATGACAAAATAGGTTGCCTGTTTGAAGGCCACATCTATTGTCAGGGGTCACCTGACCTCAAAAAGGCAAGGTATGAAGGGAGGGGGAGAGGTGGGAGAGGGTGGGGTAGGGAGAGGGAAGGGGAGGATAGAGACAGCCAGGAACAAGTGGTGCCAGGAAGTGAGTGAGTAGGCACAATAGAGGAGGAGCTGAAAAGGAAGAAGGGGATTGGTGAGGGAGAGCTTAGAGAAAAGGCAGGGTTTAAAAGAAGCTGCAGAAGTAGGTTCACCCTTCTTCTTGCTAGTCTGTTGCCCACTTACCTGCCCTATAGGTAGTCAGAGCTTGGAGGAGAGAGTGGGGATTGACAGGGGCCATGGATGGCTGCTGAAGGTGGACAGCAGCAGTGGGCAGTGGTGAACGATGGCTCCTAGTCAGGAGCTGGAGAGAAGAGAAGAGAAGAGAAGAGAAGAGAAGAGAAGAGAAGAGAAGAGAAGAGAAGAGAAGAGAAGAGAAGAGAAGAGAAGAAAGGGTGGGGAGCAGAATAAATAAAGATGGGGCCCAGGTGGTATTGGGCCAGAATAAAACAAGGAAGACTGACTTGGTGGGCACCTTGGAATATTTGGCACCTTGGGAGTGTGCACCCAGAGGGCTGAGAGGTAGCTCAGATGTGCCTCCGACTATGGTGGAGAATGATAAAATGATGCAGAAACTAGAAAAAGAATGTTGTAAGTATAATGTATATATGGCAGCAATGTGGAGATATGTGTTTGGAAAGATGGAATAATTTAGTGGTTAATGAACTTGCTGACTGAGCACCCAAAGAAGATAAGTCTGAGTGTGGTTTATTTTGGGGGAGGGAATCCCATGACAAAGGGTTTTGGTCTGTAAACTGATTATGTCACTTGTCTGGTACCCTGGTAAGAGTTTGCTTGAACCTGATACAAAATCAGTAAGTATACAGACTTAGGGAAACATTTACTATACTAGGAAGGGAATATTAAAGTCAATAATCACATCTAAATAGACTAAGTGAGTGTAAATTTTGTCAGCTTTAGGGAATTAAATGCAAACCAACAAAACATAATGCACTGGAAAATAATATTCCAGTTCGCAACTATTTGATTAAAGAGGCATTTTTTCCGTGTGAATCTATTCATCCTGTCTGCTGACAAAATGTGTAGTTTTCAGCACCAATACATATGCATCCTGTAGGTTTTTCACAAACCTCTGTCTGAAATTGCATACTGCATCATTGCACACAATCCAACTACTTCCATATCTGAGCCAAATTGCGTGATGGCCAGAATACACAGATGCACAACTGTGGAAAATGACTGCCTACGTCTCAATGTGCTGCCCACACAAAAGAATCTTACCTGCTATAAAATCTGTTATTGGAGTGTGGACTCTAACACCATAAGAGTCAAAATTAAGATTACCATTTTGGGGATCTGGATTATAAAATAAAGGTTGCCTGATATCTTTCTGATAACAGAGGTGTAAATGTTTGCAAAGCTGGGAGTGGGCCTGCATAGACCATGCAATGAGGGAGTGATGTAATTTGCTGGGAAGGTGTGATACAGGGATATAAAGTAAAGAAGCAAATGAGGTATGGTGAGCTGCACATAGACCCTTTTCAGCCTGTAACCAAACTGAGATATACTCCACCCAGTGAATGGCATCTAATGGTTGATTCCATTGAAAATATGTCAAGCCATGTAAAGAAAAATATTATACTCCAGTAAAAAAGGGAGTTGCAGACCCTCATCCTTTCCAAGTCAACATAATCTAATGAAAGCATTCCTGGGGATTTTGTCTAAACTAAACACAAAAAAAATTGTAAATTGGGCTTGCAGCCTTATGAACCACTGTTTTAGCAAAACAGTATTTAGCATACCCAGGGGGTATAACAGTCACATTAAAATATTATTTTTTGAAATACTTGTTCATCCACAAAGAGTAAAAAGGGCAAGTGTCTCCAGTGCTGCAGGTCCTGCTCAATCTGTTTAACCAAAGGGTCAAGATTAAGGGATTATAATAATGCAGTATCCTGTGAGATTTTAATGCCCAGATATGTGAACGCACTCACTTCACTGCATAAGGGCACCGGCATTAGGGTGCCAAGTCACTATATTGCTGAAATTCCAGTTTGCTGCTCCCCCAGAGTTACAATATTTAGTTGGGGGGTGTATGGGGGGCTAAAAAGAGAGGTTGGTGACAAAGACATTTGGCACTGTAATGACTCGGTGCCCTAACGCTGGCACCATGTGAGGGTGGAACCGAAACCACGGGACTCCCAATGCAAGACCAATTCCAAAACTTCTGACTTTGATACATTTGGGGACAAGGGATACACTACAGTTTTATTAAGATTAAGTTTATACCCTGAAAAGGAACCCAAAAAGCTGAAGGGTATCTAAAACTGCAGGCAAAGTGTTCAGGGGGTCCAAAAGATGTAACAAAACATCATCAGAAAAAGTGGATATTTTAAGTTCCTGCTGACCACGGACTAAGCCTTTAATAGACGGAGAAGAAATTATTTTATGGGTCAATGGCTTAATGTATAAATTAAAAATATAGGATGATAAAGGACACCCTTGTCAGGTACCCTGAAACAAAATAAAGGTGTTGAATAGGACATTGTTACAGAGGACACTGGCTGATGGCTTTTAATACTAAACCCAGACCCATCAAACATAATCATTAGGAATACCATATCAGGGTGAAATAGAAAATAAATAACACCAAGATATGTGGTCAAAAGCTTTTTCCACATCCAGGGAGACCAAGACTGCATCTGAGTTGGCTTCCTGAGGCATGGAAATAATATGAAAAATCTTCCTAAAATGGTAATTTGTATTTCTGCTGGTGACAAAACCTACTTGTTCCAGTCCAATGAGACCCAACCAGACTTTACTTAAGCGAGTAGCTAGAATCTTGGCTAAAATGTTAACATCAATGTTTATTAGATAAATTGATCGATAGTTTTCAGGGTGGGTCTCATCTTTACTGGGTTTGGGAATTAGCGCAATACAGGCTTCAAGAAGGGAAGGTTCTTTTAACTTGACTAAATAAATAATTAAAGATCTGTGCTAATAAAGGAGTTAATTACTCCTGAAAAGTTCTGTGAAAAATAGAAGGAAACCTATCGGATCCTGGAGCTTTGTACGGCGACAGGGCTGAAATTGCTTCTATAACTTCAGATTCCCGAATGGGGTCAGAAAAAGAGTTCATTTTTGGCATCCGTATGTTGTGGCAGTGAAACCCCCTCTAAAACAGTTGCAAGCTGGGATGAAATGTCGGGTACACTAAGATCCTCTGAATATAGGGAAGAATAGTAGTCTCCAAAGATGGAGGTCATCCGCCTAGCCTTGTATGTCAAGGCACCAGAATCAGGATCAAAAATGGCCTTGACCCAACCAAATGCAGACTGCCTCTTCAGCCTCAGGGCAAGAAATTTACCTCCCTTTTCCCTTTGTCCCACATAAGTGACCTTTGTATTGACCAAAGCCCGCTCTACCCATTCTAAGGGATGAGCCGAGTATAATGCTCTCAGTTGAGCTAAAGGGAGACAAACATCTCTCCAACTCCGAGATATTGTGCAGCCACACATTAAGTTAGGACTCCCATTTCTTTTTGCACACCATAGCCAGGCAGATGAATTCCTCTCTCAAAAGAGACTTTAATGTTCCACAGAAGGTGTCCATGGCCGAGATAGAGACTATAATATCTTGCAGGGTTTGCCTTATAAATAATCTCATGTGATCTCCCGGAGAACCATCTTTCAACAGCTACGTATTCAAGGACCAAGTATGGGCCCAGTCACTAGAATAGGGAACATCTACCAACGGAGAAACAGGTGAATGGTCAGACAAAATTCTAGCTTCAATCTGATGGGAAAATAAAATGGGAAGAAACTGGTGACTAAGTAAAAAGTAATCTAATCTAGAGAAAGAGTTATGAAGGACTGAATGAAATATAAAATCCTACTCCCCAGGACTGAGAGCCCTCCATGGGTCCATCAGCCCTAGTTGGTCCATGAACTAACAAAGGGCTCCCTGTGCAGGAAATAGACCAGCTTTCTGCTGGTAAGTATGGTCAAGATCATTAGAATAAACCAAATTCCAATCTCCCCCAAGAAGCAGAAGCATTTAGGTGTAAGGGGCTAAAGCAAATGCTAACTGAGGGAAGAAGGAGTGTCTTGATTAGGTCCATATATAGAACCCAGCACTACCTCATCACAATCCAAACACCCATGAACTGAAATGCAATGTCCCTCTGAGTCTCTGATCTCTGATAAAAAGCAAAAGGAACTTGCTTTGCAATTAATAATGCTACTCCTTGTTGACAGGAACTATTCCCTGCCCCATAAGCCTGGCCGACCCAACTCTGACAAAGACTTTTAATCTGCGAAGAGGGTGGATCTGTCTCTTGCAAAAAAAAAATGTGACTGTGATTTCTGCAAATGCTTCAATATACAGTGTCGTTTAGCTCTGTCTGCCCACCCCCCTTAAAATTCCAAGATATCATGTTCCATGGAGTAACTATATAGAGGAGAAAAAATACTTAAATACCACTGTATCAGCAGAAGCAGGGTTGTGCATGATCCCAGTCCCAGTCCCACCACCACCCTCCACTCCTGAAAAACCCAATAAAAAACATAAAACAATATCATGGAAATAAACAAACAAGTTAAAAACAGCATTATCTTGGGCATAAAAAGCCCCCTCCTCTATATATGGTCCTTGAAGAGCTGGTTGGTAAACAGCCCCTCTCAGATCCACATTCCATGGAAAAGTATGGAACCTGCCACAAGCCCATATCTGAAGACCCATAATATAATTATAAAACTTTATTTCAGGTATAGTGAGGTACAACTGCAGAATGTGGACTGCTAAAATAGAAAATGATAATAAAACATAGCCAAGAATACTGCTCAATAAACATTACAAACACAAACAGGAGTATAACATTTATGGAAGACCTTACATTCTATGTCATAAACAACAATTACTAAACAGATATTGAAAATTAAATTGAGGCCAATATTAAAAAACTGTACTACCTAGATGTCAAAAAAGAAAAATCTAGAAATGTATCATAGATAGACTACAAGAGGCGTTCTAGGGTCATAAATTCACAAGGAGCTGCAGCAGCGCACACAAAAGGGAGAGGATAATTAAACTTATTTACTACGAAAGTAAATATGGTTACTAGCCATCAAATGTTTCTCAAAAAGCTGAAACATTAGTCTAATTTTATACATCATACCAAAAATAAACAACCCACACTTTGGATGAGACATCAGAGAATAGAACAGAAGCCAAAGTAACCCTTCCTCAAGATGGCCAGTAAGTACTGAAAGGGATCCTCCCCAACAAATCCTAATAAGCATGAACTCCAGTTGTAAAAAGCAGCAGCGCCTCAAAAATTTAAACAGTCCAAACCAAACTGGTGATCTATTCTAAACTCATCCTATAAGATGTAAATACACACTCTGTGTTGCTAGCTTAGGAGCCAAAAAAAGGAACAATTCTGCTTCCACTTTTGATTTTATACACAGAGGGAACAAGACAACAGCCACTTTGCCACAAACAGGCCTGGAAAAATCGGAGGGAGCTCCTTAGCTGCCTGCTCAGCTGATTCAAAAAGATGGATACCTATAGGGGTAGTGACTTCCAGAAGGGTTGGGTATAACATGTATTGTTTAATTTGTGCAGCACAGAGCTTCAGTTGCAATGCTTTATATTCTGCCCTCTGTTGATGGATTTTAAAAGTAAGATCTTGAACCAAAAATAAGCAGTGTCCCTCTCATTGTCAGGCTTGGGCCTAATGGGCTGCCCAAAGGATATGGTCCCAGTCCAGGTAGTGCAGAAACTGAAAGATAAGAGGTATCTCCATGGGATCCAGCTTAGGGTGTAGGGCCCAATGGTCATGCTCAATAATATAGTTAGGGCCAGCAATCTTGGTACTAAATTTTTTTTTATATACATTTATTTCTTTGCCCCTAGCTAGAGGAACTCTCTCCAGCATCTACCCAACCAGCTCTCTACCTCCCTGCTGTGGCAACCACACCTACTCCCTCACTCTGACCAGGCTACACCCCTGGATCTAAGCCCCATGGGGAAGGGCTGCCCTATCCTCCCAGGGCACTCTATCTCATAGTATAGTGAACCTTGAAGTCAGAGTGCAGGGACCAAGGAGAGTGATGAGCCCAGCGTTGGGAGTGTGGTGCTGGCGGCAGTGCCTTCGCCTATCCTCCAGAGATTTTTTTTTGCCTTTTTCTGTTTCCCCCGATCCTCAGTCATGCAATGGCATCAATGGCATGAATGCCGACACCCGCCGCAGCACCTCCTCTCACGATGCATAGCGACACAAACTCGGCATTCCCCCAGTCTCCACCAGAGGTCGCCCCTGTGCTACGCATCCCCTGGAGCCCACCCCAGGAAGAGAGTGCAGTCCTCAGGACGCTCAATCTCTTCCCTTCCCTACTGACCCCTGATGGCCTGAGCTCGTTCCCAAACTCAGGTTGCTGGCGTGAGCGAGGTGTGTCGTCCAGTGCCTCAAACCTCAGTGCCACCGGGCCGGCCGGTACTACATTTTTGAAGGAACTCTATAAGGTTATGACCTTCTTCAGATTCAGGTCGCCCCAATAGTAATAGATTGTTCCTCCTGTTCCAGCCCTCCAAATGATCCAGTTTATCCTCAGGGTAGACCACCATCCAATGCAGTGCCACTAGCTCAGGCTCCATGCAGTTCTGTCAGTCCTCAATTGAAGAGAGATATGCTTTAGAGTCAGAGGCCCTACTTATAAGGCTGGATTAAAGTCCCTAAAGTCAGTGATCAGTGAGAGAACTGCTTTCTTAATAGTGTTTAACTCTAAGAAGAATTTTTCAGAGGTCAGTTCAGAGATGGGGCTCGGTGTCTTAGAGGATGGAGAGGATCTACGGTGCAGCCTTTTCAGTTCCAAGGCCAAGGCCTGTAACTATTCTGGTGAATCTGGTCTGTCCTCAACTATCTACTCCTTGGGTTATGTCTTCATCTCAAAAGCAGCTGACATGACAACAAGGAGCTGAAAAATACAGTAATCTCACGGAAACAAAGCAAAACTGGTCCGGGAGATGGTAAAAAAATTAATTGCTGCTGACCCAACTGAGCTAAGCACCCGAGCTTCTACTCGTGCCTGTGCATCACGTGACTCCAATTTACAATGTACTGTATTATGTGATTGATCATAAAATGTTCTGACCATGGGCAATAACTGGAAAGGCTTTGCCTGGAGTTCAGTGGCCAAGCAGCCACCCATTCCCACTTCCTGAGCTATATAAGCAGTTCCTCTCAGCCTCATTGTGAAGCATTTTTTCTTTGCAGCTGGAGGCTCTGTTGTTTTATCCTCTGAGCTGGTTGGGGCCTACACCCCCCACCTGCTGTTTCTGTGTGTCTCTGCTGGACATCGGTGTTTGTTTTCCTGCTCGTGGTTTGTATCTTTCCTCCGGCTGTGTGCTTCCCTGTGTTTTGTGTCTCTTGTTTTGGGGCCTTGTTCCCTGTTTTCTGCTTTGCTGTGTTTTGATTTTGTCTTTTGGGGGGGGTCTTTGTTTCTAAGCTCCTAGCATACTGCTACTCAGAGCTCATGCTATTGATTTCAGTTACCTACAACTGCAGCCACTGCTACTGTTTACTCCAATTACAATTGTACCCAGTGCTTGTGTGTTTACACTGCTCACCATGCTCAAACTACTGCAATGCAACTGCAATCATTATCTGTGTGTTTCAGCTCAACCATAGCTGCTTCATGTTGCATACTCAATTCTTTTCACCTGACACAGTTTACTCTGACCCTAGCTGTGCTGCTCATTCCTGCTCTCATTCTACTTGCATCTTCATTGCACTGCCTGGCTACACCTGCTTTCAGAGCATTGTTTCCCTGTTTTATTGCAGTACCAACTCTGAGGTCAGCCTACTAAGCTCCTGCTAAGGCTGTTAATATAGCTTTAATATTAAATCTTGCCTCGCCACCGAAAAAATCCTCAGAGCATTTGTCACCTTAATTTGGCTATTAATGTCTGGCTGGCTTGCCCCCAATTTAGTGCTGTTTTACTGCTATACAGTATGTTATGCAGACCTCTGTGCAGATCCACCTATCACTGCTACTACTTGTTGACCTACATACTGGTCCATGCTTGCTTATGCAAACCATTGCTTAATGCCTTCCGCCATCCCCTTGGCTTCAGCCTCTGGGATTCTGCTGCACTCAATCTGCATTCGACCTTGCAAGGTCTCAGCACTCAATGCTCATGACAATCTTAGCATGCCATGCTCATTCAGCTCACCAGCTTTTCAGTTCTCACTCAATTTCTGGGGCATGCCAGCCATTCTATTCTGGCACAGGGTTCCTGCAGCTGATGGTCTCGCTCTGCATTTAGTATGCATCTCGAGCATGTCCAACTTGGGGCGGGATCCTTCTCACCTGGCCCATAGCTGGGAATGTCCTCTCCCCAGGCTTGGCTTTAGCTGCCTGCTATGTGACAGCAGCTCCTGGTGTCGAATTCAAGACTAACAGTGAAGGGTGGTTACGACGATCTCCTTTGGCTCTAGTGTTCCACTATAATGGTTAGCCATTGACGTTAGTGGTTTCTCTAGCAAGGTACCTTCACTGCATTCTCCCTATGACTGCCTCTGGTTCACCTGGTTTGATTTAGAGTGGATAGGCCAGGTGAGTGCCTCAATAGTTGTTGCTCTCCTCTTGTGCCTTGGATGCACGTATTGTTGCAGTTTTCTCGCAACCTTCCATGACATTCCCACTAGAGGGTTTGAGTGAAAGCCTTCTTCCAAATTGGAATATTTTCCACCTCCCTTTACTTGGGTTTTCCTAATTGCAGCTGCAGAGCTGCCACTAAATAAACTATCCCAAACCTGGAAGGAAGGTGACCTAGGCCTTGGATCCCCAGAGATTTCCTCCTCATAGGGTTTTTTTTTCTCCTCCGTTGCCTCAGGTCATAACATTTAGTTAGCATAGTTGTTTTCCCTAGTTTCTTTAGGTAGGTTCTACTGTTGGATGGAGTTGGAGGATGTTCTGCCATTCCCTCTCTCCTTAGGGGATCCCCTAATGTCAATGCAAACCATCAGTATAATTCTATGCAAGTCTGGGCATTCATTATGTTTTCCAACTGAGCATCTCATTACATTATCAAACTGCCTATGCTTCTACTACTATGTTACAGTTACTGCTCCTATGTCACAGTTACTGCTTGCTCATATGCTTCATGTTGACTCCTTCTTCGGGGATGTTATACTACATTTCTTTTGGGGATACCTAAGGTACCTTTAGTCACTGGAATCGTCCCGTGGCACCTCTAGGGGTGGAACCCTCTCTGAGGGTTCCTTGCCTTTCGCACCCCTATAGGGTGGTAATTCCTCTTGAATAGACAGTGCAAATGGCCAAAACCAAACTAACACAATTGCACAAGCATAACACTATACTGGCTGCATAGGTCAGTGAATTGGAAAGGCTTTGCCTGGAGTTCAGTGGCCAAGCAGCCACCCATTCCCACTTCCTGAACTATATAAGTAGTTCCTCTCAGCCTCATTGTGAAGCATTTTTTCTTTGCCCTACCATCCTCCTCTCCTCCTCCAGTGGCAGTGCTCTCTCCTTAGGGGGATTGCTAAGGTACCTTTAGTCATGGGAATCATCCCATGGCACTTCTAGGGTGGTAATTCCTCTAGAATAAAGAGTGCAAATGGCCAAAACCAAACTAACACAGTTGCACAAGCATAACACTATACTGGCTGTGTAGGTCAGTGGATCACATTTATTTATCAAACTACTTCATTCGCAACTTTTAAACTGCTTGAACAGTAAATTTACTGACCACAGACAGTAAATGGCATTTACTTATCAAATTGCCTAATTTGTGATATTTAAATAAATTGATCAGCAACGTAAACAAATGGGGGCGCAAATCAAATTTATTTATCAAAATGCAGGTGTTTTGGCAGAGAGGAGTGTGGACATTGTGGTGGTAACTGAGACATGGGCCACACCAAACCATGACTTTGACCTTTCAATCCCTTGGTATAAATTATAGAGGAGGGACAGGGTGGTAGGAAAAGTAGGAAAGGTGGTGGTTTACATCTGGGAGGGTATAATATGTATGAAGGAGGAGTCAGAAGAGGGGAGGTGGAAACAATGTTGACTCAATTATTGTCTAATAAAGGAAGGAAACAGAGGCTGGGGATGGTTTACAGATCATTAGGGATGGCAATTTGGGAAACTTTGATCCACTAATTAATCTGCAAATTTAGTGCAATTCGTGGATTAATTTGCAGACATGAGGTGTGAAGATCCACTCATGAAATGCAGAATTTTGCCCATAAATGGTGGAATTTTGCAGTGAATGGAGAAATTCCACCATTTGAGGTGAAATTCTGCAGAAAAAATGGTGAAGTCATATAGGCGAATTTTGAGCCTCAAAGCAAAAATTAGTGATTTCTCCATGGAGACGAATTTGCTGACTTAAACGGAACTTCGCTGGCAAATTTAAACTTAACAACATCTCTACAGAGTACCAAACCAGGAGGAGGAAAGAGACAGGGCATTGAACTCACAAATATTGACTTCTACAAGGAAGGGAGAGCTGGTAATAGTGGGGGATTTTAACCTACCCAAGGTGGACTGAAGGGTACTGGCCACGAAGTGCACCGGGGTCAGGTGACCCTAGATGCACTGCAAAGTGGGTTCCTGACTCAGAGCATCACAGAACCCAGCAGGGAGGGGGCAATCTTTAACCTGGTATTGACACATGGGGAGCATATCCAGGATGTAATGGTCGGGGAACCCCTGGGTGGTTACACTGTGGTTACAGTTGGACTTGAACAAGAAGAAGGCCCCACTAAGACTAAAATCCTGGATTTTAGAAAGGTGAACTTTGGAAAGATGGATGAGTTGCTAAGGAGTCAGCTATCAAGCATCCAAGGGGATATGGGGGTAGAAAAAGGTGATCCATCATCACGGAGGGAATACTGTCTCTTACAGAGGAGTGCATCAGGCTCAAGGGGAAAAACTCAAGGGCCAAGAAATGCAGCTGGTTTACTACTGTGGTCACAAAGTCTGTAAGGCATAAGAGGTCAGCCTACAAAAAATTCATGAGGCCCTAGAGAGGAAGACAGGGAGGATTATCTAAAGATGGCTAGCATAGCAGGTAGAATAGTTTTAAGGGCTAAAGTCCAGAAGGAACTTCAGCTAACTGAGGGCATTAAGATGGGGGAGAAGGCCTTTTGCTATATTAGTGAGAAAATTGACAAGAAATCTGGGATAGTTAGGCCCAGGAAAAGGGATGGGAGGGTGGAGGAGAATGAAGGCAAGGCAGAAGTACTGAATGAGTACTTCTGTTCGTTCTTCATTGGGGAGAAATATGGATCGGTGCCACTGGGGGAAGGAGAGGAATGGGTGAGTGGGAAGCACAGATGTAGTGACTGAGGTGGATAGAAGGAGGATAGGCTGCTAGCACTGAGGGTTAACAAATCCCCGGTCCTGGATGGCATACATCCTAGGTTGCTAAGGAAACTGGTAGAGGAGCATGTGGATCCATTGGTTGGCCTATTCAATAGTTCACTGAAATCAGGCTTGGTACCGCAGGACTGGAGAGTGATACATATAGCGCCCCTCCATCTCAATGATGACCTAAGGTATTACAGAATGATCAATGTGACCTCAATTATGTGCAAGCTCATGGAGACTATACTTACAGAAAGGTTGGTAGAATATCTGGATGAGTATGGTCTCTGGCATGTGAGACAGCACAGGTTTGTGAGGGGAGGTTGTATCAAAAGAATCTGATTCACTTCTTTCACTGGGTCACTAAAATAGTGGACAGGAGCCAAGCAGAGGGACATCCTTTACCTGGACTTCAGCAAGATCTTTTACTCGGTACTCCACAACACATTGATCAGGAAGTTGGCAGATCTCAGGATTGGAGAGAAGTTGATCAGATGGATGGAAAACTGATTGAGGGGAAGGATACAGAGAGTAGTGGTGGGGGATGAACTATCTAGAACCATGGAGGTCACCAGTGGGTCCCACAGGGCTCAGTGCTCAGACCGGTGCTGTTCAATGTCTTCATTAATGATATCTGGGATGGCATTAAGGGCAAAATTTGCCTATTCACAGACAACATCAAGCTCTGTGGAAGACTGGACACAGAAGGAATACAAGACATAAAGGAGGATCAGGAGAAACTGAAGACATGGTCCTGGATTTGGCAGCTTGCCTTCAATGAAAAGACATGCAAAGTTGCATACATTGGAGCCAGCTGGAAGGGGTCGAGTATCTGCATCAAAGAAGGAGCGGGATCTGGTTGTGATGATCACTAGTGACTTAAAGCACTCCATGCAATGTTGGAAAGCAGTAGAAAAGGCAAATAAAATGTTGGCTGCATTGCCAGAGGGGTCAGCAGCAGGCAAGAGGAGGTAATACTGCCCTTGTACAAGTCATTAGTGAGGTCACATCTGGAGTACAGTGTACAGTACTGGTGCCTATACCTTAAAAAGGACATGAACCTGCTGGAAAAGGTTCAAAGGAGAGCAACAAAGATGATCAGGGGCCAGCAGGGTAGAACATATGAGGAGAAGTTGGAGGCCCTGAACATGTACTCCCTGGAGGACAGAAAACAGAGAAGGGACATGATTGAAGCCATCAAGTATTTGAAAGGAATAAATAGGGTGGCTGAGGGGGTCTCTTCAAGCTTAGTGGAAACTGAAACATGAGGGGACACTGTCTCATGCTTGAGTGGGGAGGTTTAAGTGAGAGGCTAGGAGGCACATCTTCACAAAGAGGGTGGTGGTGAGTTGGAATGTGCTTCCAGAAGAAGTGGTTTCATTGAAGATGGTGGGCAGCTTTAAGAGAGGCTGGTGCAGAGTTAAGGGGAAAATATGGGTCTAGGTAGAGGCATACTGAGGGGAAGGGTGGAATATGGGTGCAGGATCAGTAGCTTAAGTGGAAGACCCTGCAATATGAGCAAACTAGATAGACAAAATGACCTTCTCCTGCAGGCTTCTTTGTACTATATGTTCGTATGTATGTGATATGTAAATGGCTCAATTGCTAACTTTAAAAACAGCGGTCAGTAATTGTCCCTTACTTATTGAGTTCCTTAATTTGTGACAACAGTGGTCAGTCATTGTCATCTACTTATTGAGCTTCTTAATTTGCTACTTATAAACAGTTAAATCAAAACCCAGGGGAAGCGTACACAATGGGGGGTGAGATACTGACAAGAGTAAAAATAGAAAGGGACCTGGAGTAATTATACCAGATGACCTAAAGGTGGGCAAGCAATGTGAGAAGGCAGTAAGAAAGGCTGGGGGCATACTGGGATGCATAGGAAGAGGCATCAATAGTAGAAAACAGGAAGTTGTTATCCCTCTGTACAGACAGTTGGTGAGACCCCATCTGGAGTACTGTGTGCAGTTCTGGAGACACCATCTCCGCAAAGACATAGGTCCGCACCAAAAGACATATGAAGAAAGACTAAAGGAGCTTAATATGTATACCCTTGAGGAAAGAAGGGAGAGAGGGGACATGATAGAAACTTTCAAGTACCTCAAGAGAATCAACAAAGTCCAAGAGGGTAGCATCTTCCAGAAAAAGAGATGTGCAAGAACAAGGGGGCACAATTTGAAGATAGAGGGGGGACAGCTCAGAGGTAATGTGAGGAAGTATTTTTTCACAGGGAGGGCTGTGGATGCATGGAACAGCCTCCCTGAGGAGGTTGTGGAGTCAAGAACAGTGGGGGAATTCAAGAATGCATGGGACAGGATAAGGCAGTCCTAGTGGGAGGTAGGAGGAAGTAAGCTGTTGGTTAACTAGGATCTGCAGCTTATCTGTTAGGTAGGAAAATGGGCAGACTAGGTGGGCCAAGCAGTCCTTATCTGCCGTCAAATTCTATGTTTCTATGTTTCTATGTTTCTATTAAATTAACTGACCGCAGTCAGTAAATCACAGTTTAAAAGTCAAGGTGCCTAATTTGTTGCAGGTAAATGGCTCATGGTCAGTAAATTAAAAAAAAAAAGACAGTGACATCAGTGATGATGCAACTAAGTCAGCCATTTTGAGGTTCAGCTGAAAACAAAAGTAAAACTCAGTAAGGAACTCCCTGTGTTTTAAACTTCTTCTTTACTATATATAGTTAATGAATAGTTGCATAACTTGCATAATTTGATACATAATAAAACTGTCATCAGAAGTGGAAGATACTGCAGCAGTGGTTCTTCTGCTAAGCGAAGATTACTTGTATCAGAAATGCACTTGCAATGTGTATGCATTTCAGTCAGCTCAGGTTGCTTTGTGGGGTCTGCTGTCTGGAGCTAGCATGAACTCACTGTACTATATAGAGGACACGTGCTCCCTATCAGGTCAGATGGCAACCAGCCGCAGTGGTGAGAGTAGGGCTGTGCTGGTCACCATCTCAGATCTTCATGGCACTGGCAGGGACAGCAGTATGTGGGGGTGGCAGAGTGGTTTGCTCATTAGGGGCAGTGTGGGACTGGGCACTAGGTGCCAGTGCATACTGTAGTTCTTCATTACTGGAGATGGGAATTGAAGGGTGGGAGGTGCACTAGACACCAGGCACTATTACAGTTCTAATATGGACAGTGATCAGAGGGTGGGGGGTACCCCTAGTTACTAGGGCATGCCAATTTTAGTTAGCAGCAAGCAATCAGAGGGCAGGAGGAACTGCTGGACACTAAGGACTATTTCTTCTTCTACAAGGATGGGGATCAGAGGCAGGTGGTACCGCTGGACATGAGGGACTATTTCTTCTTCTACAGGGATGGGGATTTGAGAGCAGGTGGGTATCACTGGACACCAGGGACTATTTATTCTTCTGGGGGATTGGGATCAGAGGGTGCGGAGGACACTGAACACCAAGGAAATAAGTACTTTTGCTGAGGACAGGGATCATAGTATGGGAAGACCACTGGACACTAGGGAACAGGTGTGCTCCCCCAACTGCTAATGTGGTTGTTAGCTGAAGTGACTCTGCTGGCCCCTAGGGTTGTCCAAAGTAAGTTGGGCTTCCTCTTGGTTGTAATTGCACAGTGCAAGGTGGCCTGTGCTATAACCTTTGTGCAATGCTGCCTGGTTGAATATTGTGCAGTACTGGGATTCATGTCCCTACCCCTCCCTTTGTCCACTGCATACATTACTCTTTTGTGCACGCTGACCCTTGTAGTGCATGAAACTGCTCCCTTTGAATATTGCACTCAGCACAAACTATGGGCAAAAGGAAGGAAATCACTTTGCACATCTGGCATAATTTTGAATATTTGGCCCCAGGTCTATCTGTGAATGGACACTATGAAGCCCCAAACTGAGCCTGTCATCAGGAGTATGATTTCAGTCTTTGTATTAACAGACTTCTTTTTGTGTCATTTGTTGTTCCAACTTATCTATTTTGTTGCAAAATTGTTACAAAATCAATCTCCCCCATTCTATGAAAGCAGACAATAGGATCGGGAGCAAAAAAAATAGTGCAGCGGGGAGAGAGGAAGGAAACACACTGTAGTGAATGGAGAAGACACAAAGAGATGTTCTTCAGCTTCACTAGGTGTAGGAGAAAACTGTGGAGCATTTAGTAACCCAGAGACCCCTTTTCTCTGTAAGTAAGCAATACATCAGCATAGCTCTCACTATGTAGCCATAACAAGTTTTGAAAAACACCAGAAAAACATGCTTACTATGTATTATAGAACACAACATTGTATTATTGCTTATGTATTGCTAAAAGGGGGCTCTGGGAGCATGGCCAGATACAAAATGCACCACAGCTACAGTATATCCTTACACAATGGAGTTGAAGCACATCTCTCTGTGTCCTCTCCATTCACTACAGTGCACTTCCTTCCTCTCTTCACCCGCCACACTATTTTCTTGCTCCCTACCCTGCTGCCTGCTTTTATATTGCTAATTTGTATGCATTATTGTTTATATTTAAACTATGTATCTGTGCAACCTTTAAAAAAAAAGAGAGAGAATGGGGATTCCCATTCATGTTATGGAAAGATTGAAATCAAATCAATGCTCATTTGTAAAGTAAAAAAGATAAGCAACTGTTCCTGGGAGTTAATGCTGGGGTTATAAAACTGTGCACAATTAAAAGGTGTAATTAGTCATATACAAAGCAGAATTATGCCTTTACTGCACAAAGGTATGAGACCACATACTCTGAACAAGGGAAGGATTTCCCTAAAACCCTGCATTGTCTGTATATCCTTTTGTTAACCTGTTAAACCTTGCACTGTCTGTATATTCCTTGTAACCTCCCAGGTCTAGGCATATACTTGTCTAGTATGCTTACCTGGTCAACACAAGTGAAATAAATAAATAAATGTGTAAATACCACATCTAGTAAACAAACACAGTCATGGATCTATCAACTGGAAACTGGATTTCTACAGCAGCCCTCAGTTCTTAAATAATCAATCATGGCTAACCCCAGCTCAGCAAGCAACTGAAGTGACTCCTGTACAACGGGACTTCGTAATCACTGGAACAGTAAGTAAATCATTATACTGTTTAATGCAACGATAGCTGCATTTCTTCACACAGAAGTAACCTTTTAGTTTTTGTATCATGGATGTTCTGGTAGTTCTAGTTCTGCAGCCAGAAGCCACTCTGTATGTATTTCACCAAAAGGTGCAAAAGTGCAGAGCTGTTAATGTTGTATGAATGATATAGCATGTACCATAGAATCATAGAAATCTGATGGCAGAAGAGGACCACACCGGCCCATCAAGTCTGCCCCTTTCTCCCTCAACTACTCATCTCCCATTTCATGGGCCCTCCCTTCCCCCAACTTACCAACCCCATATGCCTGTCCCATGTCTCCTTAAATCCCTCCACATTTTCAGCCCCCACAACCTCCTCCTCTGGTAATTTATTCCAGGCTTCCACTACCTTCTCTATGATGAATTGTCCCGTTTCATTGCCCCCATATCTTCCTCCTTCCAATCTCAGGCTATGCTCTGTAGTTGTAGCCCTCTTTCCTTTTAAATAAGCTCCCCTCCTTAACCTTATTGATCCCCTTCACTTACTTAAAAGTTTCAATCATGTCCCCCCTCTCCCTTCTAGTCTCCAATGGGTACAGATCCAATTCCCTACACCTCTGCTCATGTGGTTTCCTCTGCATATCGTGCACCATCCTGGTTGCCCTTCTCTGAACCTTTTCCATCCCATCTATGTCCTTGCCTAGGTGCCGTCTCCAGAACTGGACCCTGTACTTCAGGTGTGGCCTCACCATGGCCTTGTAAAGAGGCATCAGCACCTCCCTTCTTCTGCTAGCTATGCCCTTCCCAATGCATGCCAGCATTCCATTTGCCTTCCCCACCACTTTGCTGGATTGGCTTCCCACCTTAAGGTTGCTTGATATTATAATCCCCAGATCCCTTTCCTCTTCTGTTGTTTTGATCCCCCACCCCCAGAATGTAAGCTTCTTGCTGGTTTTTACACCCCAAGTGCATTAGAGCACACTTCTTGACATTAAATTTCAGTTGCCAAGTTTCCAACCATCCCTCCAGAATCTTCAGGTCCTGCCTCATGGCCTCCACCCGGAGTGTCCACCCTACTGCAGATTTTCATATCATCTGCAAATAGGCACACCCTTCCCTCTAGCCCATCTGATATATCACTGATGTAGATATTAAAAAGTAGGGGTCCCAGTACTGACCACTGGGGTACCCCACTCGTCACTTCCTCACCTTGGAGTGCACCCCATTTACCACCACCCTCTGGCTTCCGCCTGCCAATCAATTTTCTTCCCACCTACAGTAGTTGTTTTCCATCCTGCCCCTAAGCTTTCCAGCTTATTTACTAGCCTTCTGCGAGGGATGATGTTGAAGGCCTTACTGAAGTCCAGATAGGTTATGTCCAGGGCCCCTCCTTGGTCAACCATCTGCATCACCCAATTGAAGAATTCTATCAGGTTCGTCTGGCATGACTTGCCATTCATGAAGCCATGCTGCCTATCATCCTGCAGGCTACTGTCCATCAGGTAGTTTATCATCCTTTCCTTTATTAGTGCTTCCGTTACCTTATCCACCACCAAGGTAAGGCAATCTAGGTAGTAATTCTCTGCCACCTCCTTACTGCCCCCTTTGTGCAGTCGTAGCACATCTGACCTCCTCCAATCCCTTGGCACACACCCTGTATCCAGGGACAAGTTAAAACAGTCCTGTTAGTGGGGCTGCCAGCTCTTCCCTCAGTTCCTGCAGTACCCTCAGGTGAAAGCCATCCGGCCCCATTACCTTGTTCACCTTTAACCTGCCCAGTTCCTCCGTTACCCTGTCTATGCTGAGCAGGCTAGGATACACCATTTTGCCTTCCTTACCCCTCCCACTCAGCTCAGGTCCCTACCCCCCCATCTCCATGAAGACTGAGCAGAAGTAGCTATTCAACACCTCTACCTTCTCAAAGTCCCCCTCCAGCTGTATTCCTCCTTCCCCCGTAACCTTTCTATCCCCTGCTTTGCCTTCCTTGTTTCCCCCACATACCTAAAAACATTTTTATCTCCCTTTCTGGCCTGCCTAGCTATTTTCTCCTCAGTGTCTACATTAGCCCTCCTTATCTTGTGCCCTGCTACCCTCCTATTCTCCTTATAAGCCTCCCTGTCCTCCTCCCTTTGTGTCATCTTATATTTTCTGAATGCTGTTTTCCTTTCCCTGATCGCCCTTGCCAAACCAGAGTGGTATCCTCCTTTTTTTGTTCTTCCTCAACTTCGTAATGCAAATTTCAGTGGCTTTCAGTATCTCTCCCTTTGATAGTTTCACATAACTCCTCCACATCCCCTATATTCCCTTTCCCTGTCATTTCATCCCTAAATATCCTCCTCATTCTATTAAAGTCCATCTTCCTGAAGTCCATAACCCTAGTGCTGGTCCGATTTGCCTCCCTTCCCATCTTTACTCTGAACCTTAGAGTCCTGTGATCAGTTGTCCATAGTCTGTCCCCCACCTTCACCTCTTCCACACTTTTCGGATTTGTGAGGACCATGTCCAAGCAAGTTAGGTCCCCTAGTGGGCTCCCTAACCAGCAGCTGCATGAATACACCCTGTAAAGCCTCTAGGATTCCCATGCTCCTAGCTGATACCTCAGCCTGGATCTTCCAGTTCACATTGGGGAGGTTTAGGTCCCCCACTAGCAGAAGCTCCCCCTTGAGCACCATCTGTGTAACTGCCTGGATCAGCTGTCTGCCCCTTCCTCCCCTGCATAGGGGGACTGTACACCATCCCCAGCCTTAATGATTCACCAGTCCATTTGTCCAGTGTGACGCACGTGAGTTCCATCTCCCCTTCCTCTTCTTGCCCTTCCGTTGCCCTAATGTCATCTTTGATGTATAATGCCACCCCTTTTTTCCAGTCCTGTCCCTCCTAAACAATCTGTAGCCTAGGATAACTGTCTCCCCCAGGCATGATGCTCTGTCCGCCATGTCTCACTTTCCACTACTATGTCCAGCCCCTCATCCACCATGATGGCCTCCAAGTCCACCATCTTGTTTTCCAAACTCCCAAACAGCGTTTGATGTTAGTCCCTTCCACCATGTATCCCCCCTCTCCCCACTGACCTCCCCATCCAGCCTTCCTTTGTTCTTGCTTTTTTCCAGCATTTTATCTCCATCCTGGGAGGGAGGCTGGTAGTCTCCCATCTCTCCTGTCTCCTTGAGTGGTCTTTTACTTAACAACCCCCCAAGAATTCAGTTTAAATTATATGTTCTTTTGATAAATTCCCCAAGCCTACTCTTTAGTACTGCTGATCTCTCCTTGTTCAGGTGCAGCCTGTCCTAGGCAGATATGCTTTCATCCTCCCCCATTGATCCCCAGTCTTGCACTAACCCAAACCCCATCTGCTTGCACCAACCCACCAGCCATTCATTGAATTTTTCAATCTCCTGCTTCCTTTCTGAACTTGCTCTTGGCACAGGCAGCACCTCCAAGAAAGCAACAGACTGGAACTCCCCAGTACCACTATAAAACCTGGCAAGCTCCCTGAATCTTGCCTGCACCTCCTTAAGACTATTCCCCTCCAGATCATTGGTGCTCTGATGCACCACCAAGTGAGTCTTCCCAACTTGCTGTTTGCCCCATAAGGGTATATTGTGCCTTACCTTGAGTGCTGTCATTCCCGGCATGCACTCAACCCAAACTATGCTTCTTCTGCCTCCCTGTCCACTCCATTTTCCTTTTATTATTGAGAATCCTATGAGCAAGACCCTGCTTTTCACTTTCTTCTGCTTGTCCTTTTGGTTTTCCAGCTCCCCCCTTTTCTTGGCATCCAATTTACCTCCCTATTCTCCTTTTCCCCCTCGTCCAGCTCCTTCCCCCAATTTCTGACCTCCCCCTGAACTACATCCCCCTCTTCTGGAGTCACTACTGCTCCCTCCTTCCTTTTGTCTTGTTTTGCGAGTACTGCTCCCTCCTTTTTTGCTTGGCCTATCCCATTTCAGCAGTTTTTCTCTGTGTACGGTAACCCTCCTCCTTCCCCCTCTGTCACTACTACCCCATCCTGAGCTTTTTATAGGCTCCCTCTCCATTTCCCCTGGGGAAGGTGTCCTCCTTATGAGTGTGTTTGCCTCCACCCCTTGTACTTTTTGGAGACTTCCCTCAAGGTTACCCCCAAAGGTGTATCCCCACCCCCGTTCCTCTAGAACATTTTATTACCTTAGCCACCTCTTCATTCCCTGTGACTTCCTTACATCTGCTCTCCTCACTCCCATCTTCTTCTTGGCTCTTATCCTATTCATGGCTCCCCAAGGGTGCAAATCTGTTTTCCTGGTCTGTACCCTTGTTTCACAGTCTACTGTCTGATGTTCCCCTCCTTGCTGCTCTTGTCCTGCCTGTGTTTGCTTTTCTTTTTTTGATCTGACAACTTGCCATTCACCCTGACCTCTCTCCCCTTTTTCCACACCTGTTTCTAAGTCCTCTGTGGACTCCCATATGTTCCCATTCTCTCCACTTGCCCTGCTGATGCCCCTTTGGACTTTCTCCAATCATTTCCCCTTCTTCTTATGTGTTCTTCTACACCTGCACCTAAGTCCTTTTTGTCCCCACCTTTGTTCTCTCTCTAGCCCCCTTTGTTCAGCTGGGCGCACCTTTTGTATGCCCTCTATTCCTCCCCCCATTAGTTCCCACCTCAACCACCCCACCTCCTTTCTTAGCTGTGTAATTGGCCTACACACCATGCAGCCCCTCCAGCCTCCATGCTATATCCAACACCATGGCTGTCCCACACCCATTGAACCCTACTACACTCCCAGAGTTATCCCATGCCCTAGTGGCCAGGAACCCATACTTGAGGCCTTCCTGATTCCTTGTCTGACTTTCCCTCCATCTCCGCTCTCCCTCTATTTGATCACCTTTGTCACCTATGAGAGAAAGAATATCCCTATTCCTGCTTATCCCCCCTCCTTGTCAGTGATTCTCCTCTCTGAACTTGGACTGGGCCCAACCCTTTAGCAAAGCCTGGTTTCTGTGACTCTTTTGAAAATAGACCCCCCTTCAGCACATCACACTCTCAGTGTCCTTGCTAGGCCAAACACACAGGGCAGTGACTGTCTTTGGAAGTAGACCCCCCTACAGCACTACACCCTTTAGAGGCCCTGCTAGACAAAACACTATGCTGTGGGCCCTCTCAGCTATGCAGGCTTGACTCAGACAGCCAAGCTACTCAATCCCCATTGTGGTTTCTAAAACTGAACATCCCAATTTAACTAAAATGCAGTCTTGCTACAGACATTTATAAATTCCCTTTGCAGTAGTAGTAGTAGTAGTACTAGAGTGTATTTGTTTCTGGCGCCCTTCCCCGAAGGCTCAGGGCACCCTTGCAGCAAATATATACAAATATACACAGATAGCGATAAAGAACAGTCAGCATAAAAACATACAAATTATACATAAACCCATTCAAATTCTAAAAAACAGATTGATTTCCAAACTGTCTGATGGTTACAAAATAAGTTCTTCAGGTCTCAAAGTATATAATCATTTCAGATAATTCTAACTAACTACCCAAGCATTATGCAGGTTTTGCTTAGAAAAATGCTACTCCATGAATTCCCTATGTACTAGGCATTTCAGACACATAAGCATTTAATATTATTCTAACTACCCAAGTATCATGCAGGTCTTGTTTAGCAAATACTACTCCATGATTTAACTGTGCTAATCATTCCATTTAACCTTACATTCCCCTGCCATTGAAAGGATGAATATATTAATTGTACTTTACTTTGACTGTACGTCACCTTCCTTATCCTACCTCAGCATATGCTAACTTTGTCTTTCCCAAGCAGTTTTTCCTTAAAGGTATTGTTGCTTGGTGCTCCTTAAGGCATTTAAGAAGTCACAGGAGTGGGGGAGCGTGGGTGGGAGGAAATTATTTTTTAGCTCCTCCAGCAAGTCCCTGCTTTCTAGTGCTGCTGCTCCTCTGCTGCTTGTGGAAGGGGAAGAGGGAGTCCCAGGTAGGGATGAATTCGACCTATCCCTCTGTTCTTGCTCCTTTCATTGGTGCTGACTTCTCTGCTCTTGCAGCCGTTTACAGCTCCTCTGGCAAGTCCTTACTTTCTGCTGCTGCTGCTCTTCTGCTGCTTGTGGAATAGGAAGAGGGAGTCCATGGTAGGGATGAAGTTGACCTCTCCCCTCCGCTCTTGCTCCTTTCAAGCATCAGGCATGCTTGTTTTATAGCCTGTTTGGCTATTTGCATTTTGCACAGCCTTTCCTGGTTGGCCACTTGCCAGCCTCCAGCTCTTGCAGCCAATTTGTGTCGCCCAATCCCAGCTCTTGTGGCTGATTGGTGCTGCTGACTTCTCTGCTGTTGCAGCTATTTACAGCTCCTCCAGCAAGTCTCCGCTTTCTGCTGCTCCTTCACTGCTTGTGGAAAGGGAAGAGGGAGTCCCAGTAGGAACAAAGTCGATCTCTCCCCTCTGCTCTTGACACAAAGTGATCATACATAAACAGTAGCCACATTAGGTCTTCTGTTTCTCCACAAAATGAGAATTTTAATTTCTGTATAGTTTATTTCAATATACAGTATACCTGCAAGGGCATGTGTCTGTATATGCAAAAGCACTGTTGTTACATCAACATCTTATTTTAAAAATCTCAGCATGTGAATGAGAAAATACTATTGAATAAAAACAGGACATAAATAGCTGTACTAAACTGATGACAGTGTTAACACAATAGTTATGAATAAAAACTTCACAAAAGATGCAGCTATGCAAACAATTTTTATTGAAGGTAAACTGTAATGAGCAGTGCAGAGGCACCAACATCCATTAGTAGCTCTGCACTGCTCTTACCAGTTAACATACATTAAAAATCTCTTGTACAACTGAACTTTTTGTCAACATTTGATTTTTACCTACTCTGTTGACATTGTGGCCAGAAGTTTGGAACAAAAGTCATTAGTGCCAAAGCCACTTGGCTTGTCACTGACAGTTTCTAATAATGTTAGGTCTGAAGACCAAAGAAACATAGAAACATAGACTTTGATGGCAGATAAGGACCACTAGGCCCATCTAGTCTGCCCATTTCCCTACCTACAGGATAGGCCGCAGATCCTAGTTAACCAACAGCCTATATCTTCCTGCCCCCCACAAGAATTGCCTTATGTCTGTCCCATGCATTCTTGAATTCTCCCACAGTTTTAGACCCCACAACTTCCTCAGGAAGGCTGTTCCATGCATCCACTACCCTCTCTGTGAAATAATACTTCCTCACATTGCCCCTGAACCGCCCTCCTTCTATCTTTAAATTGTGTTCCTTGTTCTTGCAAGTCTCTTTTCTGAAAGATGCTACCCTCTTGGACTTTGTTGATTCCCTTGAGGTACTTGAAGTTTCTATCATGTCCCCCTCTCCCTTCTTTCCTCAAGGGTATACATAAGCTCCTTTAGCCTCTCCTCATACGGCTTCTCTTGCAGCCCCTGCACCATTTAGTTGCCCTCCTCTGGACTGCCTCTATCCTGTCTATGTCCTTGGAGATTGGGTCTCCAGAACTGGACACAGTATTCAGATGGGGTCTCACAAACTGTCTGTACAGAGGGATAACAACTTCCTGTTTTCTGCTGCTGATGCCTCTCCCTATACATCCCAGTATACCCCGCCCTCCCTACTGCCTTCTCACATTGCTTGCTAACCTTAAGGTCATCTGATATGATTACCCCCAGGTCCCTTTCCTGTTTTGTTGTTGTTACTACCTCCCCACCCATTGTGTATTCTTCCCTGGGTTCTTGTTTCCCAGGTGCATTATTTGCACTTTTGCGTTGAATCCTAGCTGCCATCGTCTGACCATTCCTCCAACTTTGCCAAGTCCCTTTTCATCCTTTCCACGCCTCCTTGTGTATCAACCCTGTTGCAGATCTTTGTGTCATCTGCAAAAGGCATACTTTCCTTCCAGTCCCTCTGCAATGTCACTGATGAAGACATTAAAAGGACTGGACCCAATACTGAACCCTGTGGTACCCCACAGTAACTGCCCTTTCTTCAGAGTGGACTCCATTTACAATTACCTTCTGTGTCCTGTTGTCCAGCCAATGTTTTATAGGCTACCACCCTGGGACCCACTCCCAGGCTGGTTAATTTGACTAATAATCTTTTGTGTGGGACTGTGTCAAATGCCTTGCTAAAGTCTAGGTAGGCCATGTCCACAGCCCCTCCTGGTCTACTACTTTGGTCACCCAGTCAAAGAAATCTATTAGATTCGTCTGACATGACCTTCCCCTGTGAACCCATGCTGCCTTGGATCCTGTGCTCCACTGACCTCTAGGTACTCAACTATTCTTTCCTTCAGAGTGACTCCATCACTTTCCCTACCACAGAGGTCAGACTGACAGGTCTGTAGTTTCCTGCCTCTGTCTTGGTCCCACTTTTGTGAAGGGGAATCACATCCGCCTTCCTCCAGTCCTCGGGTACCACACCATCCTCCCATGATTTATTAAAAGAGTAGCCAGTGGTTTCACTAGTTCCTTCCTTAATTCTTTTAGAATTCTGGGGTGAATTCCATCAGGACCCATTGCTTTGTCCACCTTCAGTTTTAGGAGTTCTTGCAGAACCCTTTCTTCTGTGAAAGGACTGGGATCGACCCCCCTATCAAGAGTGCTTCTGTTAATTGGATTAGGCACTTCCCCCTCCTCTTTTGTGAATACTGAGCAGAAATATTCGTTCAGTATTCCTGCTTTTTCACTGTCTCCCTCTGCCCACCCACCGTTCATTCTATTCAGCCTCACTAACCCTCCCTTTGTCTTTCTACGCTCGCTGATGTACCTATAAAAGGTTTTATCCCCCTTCTTAACTGAGTTGGCTATCTTTTCCTCAGTTTGGGCCTTTGCTATTCTGACTTCCCTCCCTGCTTCTTTCTGCCTTAACTGGTACAGCTCTCAGCTCTCAAAGCTCAGGGGGTCAGTTCAATATGAAATACAAGGAAGCAGCAGAGGATGGTTTTGCAAGTGTTTACAAAATGTCAAATTGTTAATGTGTTTTTTTTGGTTTTAATAACAATAAGTAGGTTTTATGTGATAACGGTGAGTATTATACCATGCCAATCACATACAGTGAAAAAACAAAACTGCCCGACAACATACCACTGATCATCGCAAAGAGAGCTGGTCGCTAACTAAAACAATAACAGCAAAGCAAGGAGCCCCTTGCGCCCTCTCCCCCAAAATTTATGATTACCAAATCCAGGGGGAGCGGACATAGAAAAAATAGAAAGCCTGAGAAAGACAAGCATTCTTTCCTGTACCAGGATCCGAACCTGGCACCACAGGTTTCAGGGGCAGTGGCCAACTCAGCAGGGTTTGGCCAAACTACTCTTGATATAGTCTTTTAGTGAGTGTAGCACAGTGCTGTACTCACTATAAATAACTATTACTATATACTACTCTGTCTTTCCTGACAGTCGCTGTAAATGACGAGCAATGTTATAAGCAATATTATTGAGTGGCTCATATTGAGCCGCTCAATAATACTTGTTCATATCACTGTACACCCAATAAGTATAATGCAATTTTTATCAAAGTACAACCAACCAACCAGGCAGTTATAGTCTGATAAACTTTTGGTATGGCATTTATTTATTTAAAAGTTTGTAACGAGAAACATAGAAACATAGACTTTGACAGCAGATAAGGAACACTTGGCCCACCCAGTCTGTCCATTTCCCTACCTATTGGATAAGCTGCAGATTCTAGTTAACCAATAGCTTACTTCCTGCAACCTCCCACTATAATTGCCTTATGTCTGTCCCATGCATGTTTGAATTCCCCCATTGTTTTAGACCCCACAACCTCTCCAGGAAGGCAGTTCCATGTGTCCTCCACTTTCTCCATGAAAAATAATTTCCTCACATTACCCCTGAGCCATCCCCCCCAACTTTAAATTGTGCCCCCTTGTTCTTACGCATCTCTTTTTCTGAAAGATGCTACCCTCCTGGACTTTGCTGATTCTCTTGAGGTACTTAACAGTTTCTATCATGTCCCCCCATCCCTCCTTTCATCAAGGGTATACATATTAAGCTCTCTCAGTCTCTCTTCATATGGTTTCTGATGTAGACCCTGCACCATTTTAGTTGCCCTCCTCTGGACTGCTTCCATCCTGTCTATGTCCTTGTGTAGATGAGGTCTCCAAAACTGCACGCAGTACTCCAGATGGGTTCTCACCAACTGTCTGTATAGAGGGATAACCACTTCCCTTTTTCTACGTGTGATGCCCCTCCCTATGCTTCCCAGCATCCCCCTGCCTCTCCTTACTGACTTCTCACATTGCTTACCCACCTTTAGGTCATCTGATATGACTACACCCAGATCCCTTTCCATTATTGTTGTCGTTAGTACCTCCCCTGTTATTGTGTACTCTTCTCCTGGATTTTTATTTCTCAGGTGCAGTACTTTGCACTCCTTTGAACTGAATCTAAGTTGCCATATGTCTTGACCATTCCACCAACCTTGCCAAGTCCCTTCTCATCCTTTCTACCCCCATTGTGTATCAACTCTGTTAAAGATCTTTGTGTCATCAGTAAACAGGCATACCTTTCCTTCCAGACCCTCTGCAATGTCACCTATAAAGACGTTAAAGAGGACTGAACCCAGTACTGAGCCCTGAGGTACTCCACTAGTAACCCCCCTTTCTTCAGAATGTGTTCCATTCACTATTACATTCTATGTCCTCTTGTACATCCAGTTTGCTACCCAGGCTACCACCCCGGGACCCATTCTCAGGCTGGCTAATTTGATTATTAATCTTTTGTGCAGGACTGTGTCAAATGCCTTGGTAAAGTGTAGGTAGGCCATATCCACAGCTCCTCCCTGGTCTATTACTTTGTCACCCAGTCAAATAAATCAATTAGATTCATCTGACATGACCTTCCTGCTGTGAATCCATGCTGCTTTGGGTCTCATGCCCCGCTGGCCTCTAGGTACTGAACAATTCTTTCTTTCAGAAGTGATTCCATCATTTTCCCCACCACTGAGGTCAAACTAACAGGTCTGTAGTTTCCTGCTTCTACCTTGCTCCCACTTTTGTGAAGGAGAATCACATCTGCCCTCCTCCAGTCCTCAGGTACCACCTCATCTTCCCATGATTTGTTAAAAAGTGTGGTTAGTGGTGTCACTAGGTCCTCCCTTTGCTCTTTTAGGATTCTAGGGTGAATCCCGTCAGGCCCCATTGCTTTGTCCACCTCGAGTTTTAGGAGTTCTTTCAGGACTCTTTCTTCTGTAAATGGACTGGCGTCAACCCCACTACCCAGAGTGCTTCTACTGTTTGGTTTAGGTAATTCCTTCTCTTCTTCTTTTGCGAATACTGAGCAAAAGTATTCATTCAGTATCTCTGCCTTTTCACTGTCTCCCTCTGCCCACCTCCCCTCTCCTTTATTAATCTTCACTATCCCTCCCTTAATCTTTCTATGCTCCCTAATGTACCTATAAAAGGTTTTATCCCCCTTCTTAACTGAGTTGGCTATCTTTTCCTCAGTTTGGGCCTTTGCTTTTCTGACTGCCTTCCCCACTTCTTTCTGCTTTAATTAATATAGTTCCCTGTCTTGCTCCATCTGATTCCTTATACTTTTTGAATGCAGCCTCTTTCTCCTTAACCTTCCCTGACACCTCTTTTGAGAACCATAGTGTTTTTTTTTATTCCGCTTTGTTTTCTTTATTTGTTTCACACAAAGGCTTGTTGCCTCCATGATGGCAGTTTTGATTTTTCTCCATTGTTCTTCCACACCTCCTTTCTGGCCATTTGCAAATGCAGTCCTCAGGTATTCACCCATTATGCCAAAGTCAGCCCTTCTAAAGTCCAGTATTCTTGTCTTTTTATGGCTTGTCTCCATGGTTGTGTTTATTGTGAAGCACACTGTGCAGTGGTCGCTTGTTCCCAGATGTCTACTGACTTCTAAATTTGTGATCCTGTCTCCATTTGAGAGTATGAGGTCTAATATTGCTCCCTCCCTTCCGAGTGGGTTCCACTACTAGTTGTCCAAGGCATGCCCCCGTAGGGCATCGAGAATTACCCTGCTCTTGGATGTGGCTGCAGTCCATGTCACCCAGTCAACATCTGGCATATTCAGGTCCCCCATCAACAGTATCTCCCCTTTTTCAGCCATTTTGAGAATGCCCTCTATCATTTTCTTGTCCATTTCCTCCCCTTGAGATGGGGTCTGTATACAACCCCTGTGTGGATTGTGATGCCATTCCCTGTCTCCAAGGTGACCCAGAGTTCCTCTTGTCCTCTCCCTATACTTTTTAGTTCTGTAGCTTTGATCCCTTCCCTTGTGTAGAGAGCTACTCCACCTCCTCCTTTACCCTCCCTGTCCCTTCTATAGATTGTGTACATTGGTATGTTGACATCTCAGTCATGGTTCTCCATGTATCATGTTTCTGTGACTGCCAAAATATCTAAGTGTTCCTCTTCCATCAGGGCTACTAGCTCTGGAAGCTTGTTCCCAGACTACGGGCATTGGTACTCATTGCCCTCCATTTAATGTTGGCTTTATCCTTTTTTACACCATCCCTGCTCTTTTTGCCCTTGTCCATTTTTCCATTTACCCCTGTCCTGCTCTCTGTCAAGTTCTGTACCTCAGTGTTTACCCTACTACCTGCCATGTTTTGTGGGGGGAGGCTTGAACTTTCCTGTTTCCTATCAGCACCTCCTCCCTTGGCTAGTTTAAAAGCTTGCCAAGGAAACCTTTAAACCTGTCACCTAGGAGCGTGTTTCCCTTCCTGAACAGATGCAGACCATCATGCCAGTATAGACCTTCATCTCTCCAGGTGGACCCACAGTCCCCAATGAAGCCAAAGCCCTGTGCTCTGCACCAGTTTTGCAACCATTCATTAAACTGCATGGTGTGCAGTACCCTAGGCTCACCCCTGCCATAGACTGGCAGCACCTCTGAGAAGGTTACCATGCTTGCTACCTGTCTGAGGCCCCTCCCTAACTCCACAAATTCATCCTGCACTGCACTGATCTTATGCCTAGCTAGGCATTTGTCCTGAGGTGGACAATGATATCTAGTTTCCTCTCCTGTGATGTTGCTTCTGCAATCCTAAGGATTTGCTTTCTGTCCCTCCAAGCCATGGCACCAGGCAGGCACCTTGCTTCCCTCCCTCTCCTCTCCCTTCCCCAGGTCTACACCCCTAACAATGGAGCCCCCTATCAGAAGCTGTTTCTTTCCCCTGTGGTGTCCCTTTCCATTCTTTTGTTGGTCTCCCTTGTGGAGGTCCCCAGTATTCTTCTTGGTCTCCAATAAGGGTGTCATCATAGAGGAACCTTGATTTGCCAGACTGACATATGATTTGTGTAGAGGTACAACTCGGAGGCTACACCTCTGTTCCACCACCCTCACCCTCCCAGAATCTACTGTGGTCCATCTGCTCTTCACACATGGCAACCTCTGAGACAGTGGTTGTGGAACTGGTGCTCTTTGGGTGGGGGAGGCCTCCTTAGTCCTTGCCAGTTCAGCTTGGAGGTGGGCAACCTCCTCCCTCAGAGCTGACAGTTGCCTGTGAATAGGGCAGCAATGCATGTTCCAGAATGTCTCCCAGAAAATTGCTGCACCACAGGCAGTGCATTGCACCACTCCCCACATGTCACTCTTCCTTATAATATACAATGAGTAATATATAATTTTTTTGTGTGTGTGTGTACTTACCCTTTGTGCACTGTGCTGGGTAATTAAGAATATGACAGATCTGCCCCAAGACCTGTTGAGGAAGTGATGTCATAACCTTGGTTATAAAGGAAATTTTGCCACACCTCGGGTGGGCAGGGTGAGGAAGGGTGGGTGGGTAGGTCATAACCACTGGTGACTGTTAGAAACAATCAAATACACCACTGCTCCACCACCCTGGTGAGTACTGCCCTTTATAGTAAGTCAACCAACACCAACATTTACTAGACCACTGCTCCTACACAAATCACTCTACTGAGTCCAGTGATAAAAATAAACTCACTGCTCAGCCAGCAGGACACCTCTAAAATAGTGCACAAATATCCTTCCAAATTCTATGTGTCTAGCACAGAAATCAACAACTTCAGTTGTATTTTACCCCCTCTGGTTATAAAATTACTACACTTTAATGGAATCCTGCAATTCTTAATGCCAATAAGAAAATAATGAAACTTTCTGTAGAAAGCGTAGCTTACCTTCCTAACTAGTCCCCAATAATTTTATGTTTTACCAGGTTCCCAGTTCCTCAAATGCATTCTAGTTTGTTCTCTGCAGTATAGCAAGTTTCTCAGCTTCCAACAGAAGCAGTCAAGTCTTTTCTGACTGGCTTCTCCCTGTGTAGTTTGCCTAAGACAGCTCAATGATAAAAGCCCCAACCAGAATCAATTGATTGACTAGTGACACCTGTGATGTAAGCAGGCCTTTCAGTGAAGACAATTTGCTATGTCTGCTTCTAATACACACACAAACCCTTTATCTGAAATGAGGGATAAACTCACTGCTCAGCCAGCAGGGCACTTCTAAAATAGTGCACACATATCCTTCCAAATAATATGTGTCTAGCACAGAAATCAAGCAACTTTAGTTGTATTTCACCCCCTCTGGTTATAAAATTACTACACTTTAATGGAATCCTGTAATTCTTAATGCCAATAAGAAAATAATGAAACTTTCTGTAGAAAGCGTAGCTTACCTTCCTAACTAGTCCCCAACAATATTATGTTTTACCAGGTTCCCAGTTCCTTAAATGCGTTCTAGTTTATTCTCTGTAGTATAGCAAGTTTCTCAGCTTCCAACAGAAGCAGGCAAGTCTTTTCTAACTAGGAAAGGCACACTGAGCCAAGGATCATTTCAGGTGAAACTCGGGGCGGGAAGGGAAAGAAGGAGGAACAACTTACATAGTAAAACATGGATTCAAATTGCTTACCAAAAATATGGATATAGGCATGGGAAATTGGGAAATACAATGGTAGCACCAAATGGAGTGAAAACATAAAATAGCAGTGTAAGTACAGAAATTATATGGTGGCTAGACATACGTGAAGCAAAGTGCACCATGCATGACGGGGTTGAGACTATTCTAAAGAGCTGCAAACAAAGGGGCTCACAGGAGATGGACAAGGACAAGGATCTGAGGGCTTAGGAAGGGAATTTACAGGAACAGGATGGTGCAAGGAGTTCTCTTCATTGATATTTAAAGGCAAAGAGTGAGGGGAGACGTGGAGGGGAGCAGATTCCAGAGGGAGGGGAGGTGGTAGCAGAAAGCAGCTTGGACAGCAGATGAATGGGGGTGGAGATGGAGAAGGTGCAGGAATCACTGGAGCAGAGGGTGCAGGAAGAGGAGAGGAGAGAACAGGAGAGATGAAGAAGGATAGCTAGGATGGAATGGACTGAGCCAATATTTGATGACAAAGTTGACACAGTCTGACTGACAACACGAAGAGAGAAGGTCGATGGAGAGGGAGGAATAAAGGGAACAGTGATGAGTGCGGAGAGGAGAACTGATGGCAAAATGGTAGAAGATGTTACAGAGGGTATCCAGTTTGGTAAGGGAGTAGGGAGTGGCAGTATCATAGACCACTTCAGCATAATCAAACGGAAGACCGTTTTGGTTACTACCAACTGGCATATCTGGAAGGAAAGGCAATCCTTCTTATAGAACAAGGCACCAAGTTTTGGGTGGACTTTGGCATGAATGGCATTGAGGTGGATGGAGAAATCAAGCTTTCTGTCAAACCAGACTGCAAGGTACTTGAAGGCAGGGACAATCTCCAGAGGGGTGCCATCAAGCGTGGAGAAAGCAGGGAGAGTTGAGAGCCTAGCCAGTTTCTGATGGGTACTGAAAGTCAGGTGACAGTCTTTTGTTTTGCCTTTGTTTTACCAGGAAAGACACACTAAGCTGAAAGCTTGTTTACAGGTGCAACCTGGGAGCACAAGAAAGTTAAGTGACTTGCTCAGGGTCACACAGTATGCAAATGAGGGCTGTGGGATTCAAACCCAGGTCTCCAGGTTTGCAGCTCAGAAGCTTAACCACACTGTGCTGTACTGCCTCCTTCTTTGTCTTCTTTGTGTTTACCCTGAGTTGGTTGGTGTGGACCCAGTGCAGGACATTATAGAAGCCCTTTTGCATTCATACCTGAACCTGAAGGGATGGAGGTGCAAATGATCGTATAATCTGTATACATTTGGATATACAAAGAGACACAGGCAAAGGAAGGTCATTTAGAAAAATGAAGAAAAGAACAGGTCCATGATGGAGCTCTGAGGGACACATGCTGGGATGGGGAGAGTGGGGGACAGGATGCCACCCACTTGTACTCACTGTTGCTGGCCCATGAGATATGAGTGGAACCAGTTGACAACAGATGCTGAGAGACCTACAGAGCTTAGCTTGCTGAGAAGGAGAGGGTGGGACACCTAGTCAAAGGCTTTTGCCAATTTGATGAAGATAGCTGAGGTGCTATGTCCCCCATCCCTCCCAGTCAGGATAGAGTTAATTATCCTCAGGAAGGAATATGTGGTGAGGTGGTGCTTTCTTCAGCCAGACTGAAAGGGAGATAGGAAATCTGAGGAATTAAGGAAGTCAGCAAGTCTGGAGCAGAAGAGAGTCCCTTGAAGCTTAGTAAGAGAGGGAAGAAGTGATATTGACTGGTGGTTGCCGGAGAGGAGGGTCACCCCCTTTGTGCTGAAGTAAGACCTTTGCTATCTTCCAAGCCTGAGGGATAGCACAATGGGAGAAGGAGAGGTTCAAAAGGTGAGCAAGTGAAAAGGCAATAGCTGGAGCTGAAATTCTTAGAAGTTTGAGATCCCACACATCGTGGCTGGACTTTACCGGTTAAGTGAAATTAGGGCAAAGGAGACTTTGTGGGGTAAAAAAGGGGGAAAATGGAAACCTTCAGGAGAGAGGGGAAGGAGAGAGGCAGGAGGGGGCTGAGGGAAGAGTGACCAGAGGACTTGTATGAGGGGAGATCACAGGTGGTGAAGAATTTGTTAAAATTAGTGTCAACTAGCCGGCCTGGTGGTGCTGAGGGTTGAAACACTGGATGCCACACCTCGCACCATGCCGGCGACCCAGGTTCAGGAGCAGACTCGGGTCACTGGTGGGTGAGCTGGGGGAAGATAGGCTTCACCATCCCATGAAAGCTTGCCTTCTCTGTGAAGGGAACAGGCCGATGCCCGTACACTTGCCTGATGCCAAGCGGTGGCTCAGAGTACTTCAAGCCCCACTAGTAGGTGATGGGCAGCCGTTGTACAGAGTGGATGTCAGCAGCTTGCGCCATGACATCAGGGGAGTTGCATGCTGTATGGGGAGGGTGAAAAACAGAAAATAGCCTGCCACCGCCAAGGAGATGGGGAACCGAGACATGCCCACAATGTACCTACGCCTGACGAAATGTAAGTTATGGGGCATTCAGCCCCCACCTTGTCCCCATCCAGGGGTACAACTGCAGCTCCATGGGCTCTGGGTCCATTCTGGGTAGGGTGGAAGGCAGTGGGATGTCTGATGTCTCCCCTGATGGGCCAAGGGTGGCAGGCTGGGGAAAGGAGGTAAAAAGTAATAAAAAAATAAAATAAAATTAGTGTCAACTGAGAGAGGGACAGAAACCAATGAACCATCCAATGGGGAGAGTGCACTAGGCTGGAGGATCAAAGAGGGAGTGAATAACTTTCAAAAAATTAATGGGAGAATTAAGGTTAAACTGGAGAGTAGATTTAAAGTAGAAGGCCTTGGCAGAACAAATGGCCTTTGTGCAAGAATTCCTGAGTGATCTGTAGGACTGTAGATGAGGCAGGGATTGTGAGACTTAGAAACAAGCCTATGCTTCATCACGGGACTTACAAAGATAGATAACTTCAGGTGTTATCCAGGGGTGATGGGAAAGCTTGATACTAGATTTATGTGGGGAGATATGGATGTTACAGGTGTGGTTAAAAATGGTGAGGAAGTGAGAGAGAGCTGTTTCAATGTCTGTGGCAGAACAGACTGGGCACCAGTCTGAGGAAGCAAGGTTGTGTAGGAGGACATTTGAGTCCAGACTCCCGGGTGATCTGGACCAAATGTATTTGTGGCAGAGTGAGTGGACCTTATTTTCTTGATACAATCGGTCATGCTGTGGTAACTGAAGGCATCAGGTAGAGTGCCTGCTTTAATGATACAGTAGGGGTGTGAGGTGAGCACTCAGTCCAGGAAGGAGTGATTTGAGGATTGAGGAATGAGTCAGATGGGTTTGGTTATCAGTGGGTGAGTTTCAGGGACTCAATCTTGTGGAGAGTGGGCCTGGAGGTAGGGGACAGCCATTTTATATTGAAGTCTCCCAAGAGGCTAGCTCACCAGAGTCAACATGGGAGACAGTGGATGACTAGGAGTCAACCAGGGAGGCAAGGGAAATCTTAGGAAAGGCATAGAAAACACAAACATAAATCAGGAGGGTGGAAGCAAGGGATAGCTTAACTAGAAGGAGCTCATGGGAGGAAAAACTGACTCTAAAGGTGACAGATCAGGACTGATTTTGGTGGACATACAAGGTCAACACCACCATCATGCTTACCACAATCCTGATGGAAGAGGTGGCAGTCAGGAAGAGCCGAGTTGGTGTCTGGTATCCTGGATGACAGCCAGGATTCAGATATGCACAGGAGGCCAGGGGAATACTAAGAGATCCAGTCTTTAAGAGAATCAAGCTTATGGAGGAGGCTCCTAGCATTTATGTGGAAGATGCTGAGGCCTTTAGGGGGAGTAGGAGGTGTGTGCGGGAGAAGTGGGGCCAGGAGTTAGGTTGGATATCACCAACAAAGAGGAGGAGAATGTAGAGAAGAAGAACAGAATGGAAATGTTGCCCCCTTGAGTGAGGATGAGAAGGGGGAGGGGAGAAGAGGGCCTGGTGGAAAAACTTCAAGGCTAAGGGAAGGGGTCTGAAGGAATCCAGGGTGGATAGCAGAGGTAGGACCTGGGAAAGGTCAGAAGAGGAAGAGAGGAGGGGGGTAGGGCATGGTAGGGATGACTGAGGGGGAGACAAAGTTTGCTGGGGGAGCGGGGCAGAGATGAGGCTATGAATGAAGGGGCCTAAGGGGAGTGAGTAAAGGGGAAGAGAGGGGTTAGGGATAGAAGAGAGAGAACAGTGATGCAAACAGGGAGGGTAGGTCAGGCAGGCAGTGAGAAATAGTGCAACAAAAAAAATGGTAATAAAGGCAGACAATCCAAGCAGCAAAATACAGTAAGGTAATGACAAAAGAACTGAAGCAAAATATCAGAAATAAGGCTATAGCCAGATGGGGTGTAGCTTGAATACCTGAGTTAGCAAAGTAGCAAATGGTTACTTTTGTGGGTGAGGAAGTCTTTTGGTGCAGCAAGTTAGTAGTCCGGGAAATCAGCCCTAAAAAGCTTTGGAGCATGACATTACAGTTCTAAGATTACAGCATGAAATGCTCAGAGAGTGTAGGCTGATCACTTGACCTTCCAGGGCACCAAACCATATGAAGTCAGACAGTGACCATGTTGGTGATGGAGGGGTCTGTTCTTCAGTGTCTGCACCCTTCAGGACCCCACTGCAGGTAGACCAGGGTGGAAAGTGAAGTCCAACAAAGCCAGTGTACTAAAAAAGCTGAATGGGGTGCTGCCCAGAGAAGAGACAGAGAAACAGACCAGTACCAGGAAGCCCCAAGGTGTCTTAGTTGGTGGGTGACTGGGTGTGTGTGTGTGGGGGGGGGTACTGCTACTCCATCTCTGTCAAAAGAAGGAGGAAGCCCTCTCTCCCCCTCCACTACAGCCCAAGGTAATCCCAATTAAGAATCCCAAGTGCAATCTGATGAGGCAGGTAAGAACTGGAACCAGTGCTGTCAACATGCACTGTACACTTCAGTAGCAATGTACTGTTCCATTAAATACAATAGTAGGTGAGCTGCTTTAGGGAATGTGAGCCCAGATATGAAATTTATAAAATGGTCAGTGCCAGTTCTGCATTCTAATTGGCTGATGCCCATGCAGCAAATATGTTCTATGCATGGGGAAAAACTACTGGTCATTGTGTGAGATGTCCAGAGAACTAGAATCCCACAGCCATTAGAATGTTAACATTTCAACTGGCAGCCATTGTTGTTTGCCCACTAACTGTGAATATACAGTTACTTGTTATGGCAAGTCAAAAGAGTATTCATTTTGACATCAGTATTTCTGAAGATGAACTAGACGATCTCTTTAGACTCAGTGATGAGGAAAAGATGTAGTCCAGCACAGTACAAGAGAGTGTCACAGTGAGTAACCAGAATTTAAACATAAATATCAACTCTGACAGCAGTTCATCTAGGTACCAGGTACTAACAAGTGAACTATTAAATGACATAGAGGACTCTAAAAATGAGCCCAATGCCAAAACAATGACTGTGTGAGCCATAAAAGTCAGGAAAAGGACTGAAAATTGATTTTATGACTGCTAGTCCTACTTTGTTAAATGAGCCATTTAGAACATTTTATGCTGAAATCAGGCACAGCAATGGAAATGAATATTGAATTAGTAGCTTCTGCAGCTTTCATTTGTCACAGAACTGGCATTTGAACTCAGTTGCCATTGGACATAAAATCAATATTATAACTGACCCAGCATTCATAAGCTGTAACAATGTATTTGTAGCAGTGACAAAGCGCTACCATAAAGCACAAAAAGGCACTTCCAAGCGTCATCCTGCAGTTTCAAGCAATGACCTACAATTACTCAAAAAATCAGCTGTTCTGCTTCCAGACACCGCAACTGGCATGCTCTGTAAGGTCTGGTTTGATATATAGACCTATATGGCCAGGCGCAGCAGAGACTGTCTAAGACAAATGAATCCCAATAGTTTTGAATTTAAATATGATGAAAATGGTCTGGAATACGCAACCCTTAGATTTAATGAGACTACCAAAAACCACAAGGACCCCATAGAGCATAATAAAGAAACTTGCAGATGTTTCAAATGTTCAAGGTTCAAAACAAATTTATTTGTTCAGCAAAAGCCTTTACAAGACATACAAACATACCAAACTGTACATATATCATTAAAATATACCTTACACAGATTACATCAATTCTTAATTTGACATAAATAATCTTCTCATAGTAAAATATCTACATGAGATACAAGTAGAGCCATCTTTCTGTGAGCAGGAATAAAGTTTCTCTGTCTAAAACTGTTTCCAAAATCAGAAACTTTATTTCTAGCTTCTGGAACATTTAAAAATGAATTGCTGATAAATACCCTACTAGTTTATTTGATGTTTCAATATTGCTATTTGCAAAAAGAAAATTTATCCTAGGGCTGGGATGAAAGCCAAGACTTGCCAGGGTTTTCCCAAGCCATTTCTTTCTGGCTTTTTCCTTTTTTTTTTCTATTATCTTTTTTATTGCTCCTGGAGCCTGCAGGCAGTGCCGGTCTCTCCCTCAGAGGTACTCAGTCTCCGACCCTCTGTTCCCCCACCTAACATCCCCTGTGATCCCCCATTGGTCCACCCCCCTGTAACAGGACCAAGATGAATGGGCACCAGCCTTCCCCCAACCCCAGACAGAAATCCAGACATTCAGGGAGCTAGACAGGTGCTGGGAGGTCATCGCAGAACCTGCCAGCTCCACTTTCCTCTATTTTTTCCTCTGCCCTTCCCCACTGACGATGTAAGTCGGCTATGTCCCTCATGGCCCACATCTCCCTCCAGCCACCACTAAAGGGAGATCAACTATTGGGATGGCACTCTCTCTCTCCCCAAGAGAGGAAAGCAGTCCTCCGGATGCTCAATCCTCTCTCTCTCCCCCGCCGACCCCCAGTGACCTGGGCTCATTCCCAAACCCGGGTCCCTGGCATTGTGCCAGGTGTGGCATACAGCACCTCAACTCAGTGCCACCAGGCCTACTTCTTTTTGGCTCTTTCATAGATAGGGCACAGTAATATGACATGTTTCAGGTCATCTTCTACCTTATTCCCATCACCACAGAAGGGATCCACTACTCCTTCCCTCTTTTGTCTAAAGTATATATATTTAGCTGTATACCATTCTAGGCAACATCTCATAATTAGCTACCTCTTCTGAGGATTTGAAATTCTGAGCAAATATGGTTCTATCTGGTGAACTGATTTAATGTATTTATATGATCTATAATATTATAGATCCTGTATTCTCCTTAAGTCTTCTGCTATTGCCAAGTCCCTGGTCCTTAGTTTTACCATTATAGAGATTTCTTCTTTTGGTCTTAAACAAATTTCATGCAAAAGATAACCCAGGCCCATTGGGTAAATTTCTTTTGGGATCAACTGAATATTTGGAGAGATGAAGCATAAGCAATTTCTTCTTCCAGGCACCTTCTAGGGATCCTCTTTTCTGGAAGTTGAAAGAGTCCTAGAATAAACAGAATTCAATTTTACAGTATCATTGTTTCCAATGAGAACTGTTCCAACTCCATCCTTACAACTTTGTGGGCACCGATTGTGGCACCATCAGAAGATAATGATATTATTTAGAAAGGATGCACTCAAGGTCTTTTACATTAGTATCTCCTAGTGCTGTGCAGAATTTTCAGATTCTGGCTGAGACGAAATTCTGCAGAATATTCAAAATTCCTGCAAAATTCTGCCAAACTGTTCCAGAAACAGAATGGTAGAATTCCGCAGCATAAAATAGTTGTGGAATGATTTTCCGTGGAAAAATCACTGTTCTATTCTGTGGATCTCAATATATTCCACAGAAATTGTTGCAGAATAATTTTACATGAAAAAAATACTGTTCCATGGAATATTATTCCGCGGATCATGGTAGGCGGAATTCCGCAGGCGAACAAGCAAAATTCCAACAGAAATTCTGCCGGCAGAATGGTCATTCTGCACTAATTCTCATTCCACACAGCACAGTATCTCCCCATACTTCTGTTGCATACAAAATACTAGCCTTTAATTTTGCATTTAGGACCCTGACAATTCCTTTGACTGTGCCTTTGACCAGTTTAGAACTGAACAGCCTTAATACATTAGATGCTATTTTCATTTTAGGCTGAGTAAATGTAAAGTGACTCTTCCATGGTAAATAATTGTAATATTTATCAATTGAATTCTTTTGTGATTTATAACTGCTTTAGGTGTTGATTTTGATTTATCAAAGATTACTACATTGTTTTTTTCCCTGTTTATTACTAGACCATCAGCCTTATACATTTCTGTGAAACTATCCAACTTCCTTTGAGGTCCTAAAAAGGATGTAACGATTAGGACCAAGTCATCTGCATATGCTAGAAGTGAAACTCTATTATTTCCAATTTTTGGTGAATGAAAATTGGTATCGTCAAGATTCTCCAAAATAGAATTAATGTATTTTAATAGAGCCTCAGGGCTCTGTGCTTTCTCCCATGTTGTTTGTGGTGTACATGCTTCCCCTCGGAGACATTGTAAGAAGACATGGGCTGGAGTTTCATTGTTATGCCGATGATACCCAGCTCTATCTATCTTTTGTACCTGACCAGAATAGAGCTCTCTCAGTGTTTAACAGCTGTCTCAGGGAGATCCAGGATTGGATGAGGTCCAGCTGGCTGAAGTTGAACTCTGGGAAGACTGAGGTGTTGGTTGTGGATCCCGGTCGCCGGATTAAGGAGTCAGGTGGATGCTTAGCCTCCGGTTTATTCTTGGGAGATGCGGAGCTCCCGACCTCTGAAAGGGTGCGAGATCTGGGGGTGATTCTGGACGATCAGCTGACTCTGCGTTATCAAGTGTCAGTGGTCGTTAAGACATCCTTCTACCGTCTTAGGAACATCGCCAGGATCAAGCACCTTGTTCCATCTGGTGACCTACCTACACTGCTCCACGCCTTTGTGACCTCTCGCCTGGACTACTGCAATTCCCTTTACTTTGGGCTGTCTGGGATAGATATCCGCCACCTGCAGCTAGTGCAGAACTCGGCAGCCCAGTTGTTAATGGGGACTTCTCGTTCCTCACATATCACACCGGTGCTCCGAGATCTGCACTGGCTGCCGATTCAGTGGTGGATCACCTTTAAAGTAGGTCTTCTGACTTATAAAGCCCTACACGGGTTGGGCCCTGAACTACCTGAAAGAGCTCCTGGTGCCTTACTGATTGACACGTCCACTCTGCTCACCAACGAGGGGTTGCTAGAGATCCCGAGGTTGCAGTTTAAAATCTTCTGGTGCCCAAGCTTTTATAAGTTTGGCGGCACCACCTCTGGAATTTCTACCACGTTGGATTGAGAGTGCATGATGGTGGAGGGTTTTAAAAAGGCTTAAAGTCCTTTCTATGGAACAAGGCATTTTCAGATAATGCTGATGTATTTTATTTGCCCCGCTGTTAATTTTAGTCATATGAAGTATTGTATGGTTTTAGAATATTTTTATCTGTAATTTATTGTAATGCGCCTTGGTTTTAAGAAAGACGCAAACAAATAAAGTTTATTATTATTATTATTATTATTATTACAGATTAAACAAGGCTGGGGCCAATATACAGCCCTGATGAACCCCTAAATTTCTATCAATTCCTGCAGTTGTCAGCCCTTGTTGACTGTACTGTATTTGGGTCCAGGTATCTTTATGTCTGATTAGAGTGTTCAAAAGAGTACTGTCCATACCAAAATCTTCAAATTTTCTCTACAACAGTGCCCTGCTTATGCTGTCAAATGCTACTGATAGCACTACGAAACAACAAAATAATTCAGTTTTTTTAACTGTGAGCTGGTTCCAGATTAAATGTTTTAGAACATAACAGTGCTGGACCGTAAAACTTCCAACTTTAAAGCCATTCTGGTATTCACTTAGTATACATTTTTCGATAATCCATGATTGAAGTTGATATAATAGAATTTTACAAAAGACATTTTTTGAAATGTCAATCAAACTTAAGGGTCTGTACATCTGATTCCATGTCATAATAGCAATCGTAAAACAGCAATCGCTATTATGGCAAGTGTATATCGCTGAAAAGCAAATCATCGATATACACTTCAATGCAACCCAACATCCAGAATATTAAAAAGTGTTTTTTCAAGGGGATGCCCCCCTTGCACCCCCACACCCCCGAATTAGGATTCTCAACACGGGGGGGGGTGCATATCAGGGAGGGGGAAAAATTTCGATTTTGCAAAAAAAAATTAAGTCCCACAGTCACAGGCAGTGGCAAAATTAACTTGCTCCTGGTCTCAGCCCTGAACCTAGTACCTGCTGTGCCAGAGCTAGCCACCCACACCACCACACCACATAGCTAGCTTGGCAGCAGCAGGTACACCAGTCCCCTAAAACCACTTCCCTGTCCCTCCCCTTTACCTCGCTATTCCCCTCTTCTGGTTGCCCTTCCCTATGTTCGCTTTCCCATATGGTCGCTAGTTTGCAGGGTAGCCCAGAATAATAGTACTGAAAATGAGTATCTATTTTTTGTAGTCACTCATTTTCGGTTGCAATTATAACTGGATATTGTACATTTTGGGGTTCATTGGATTGCCTTTCTTTAATAATGGAAATACAGTAGTCCCTTTCCAACTATCTGGAATATCTTGTCCACGTATTAAGGAATTAAATAGACTAATAAAAATTGGTATCCACCAATCTGGAAAAAAATTCATATATATCACCCAGAATGCAATCAGATCTTGGGGCTTTATTGGAAGTTATCGTGATTAATGCTAGATATATTTATTTTTCTTGTATTATCATTGGGGCTGGATAGAATGTATTTAGTTTAGTTCATTTGTTCATTGTTTTATTTATCCTATTGTCTTCTCCTTCCAATAAATATAATATAATAATGCGTGTATTCACACATCGGGCCTGTGTAGTACAGTATGGTCTGCATGCCCATTGGTCCACACAGTGGACCAATGAGCATACAGACCGTACTATAAGCTGTCATTTGACGGCGGCTGGGCAGCATGCGGGCAGGATTCTCCCACCAATGACAGGGGTGGTGCCAGGTGGTGGAAGACCTCAGTGGGTGGGGAGGGGGGTTACCACAGGACCACCAGGGTTTCTATTGCAATTTCCACCCATGATTGGGTGATGGGGGGGTTTCCACTGGACCACCAGGGATCTTCTTTATTCATATGCCCGTGATCGGCAACAAGGCAGGGGGGTATCCACTGGACCATCAGGGAACTTCTTCATATGCTCACGATTGGGCAATGGGGAGATTTCCACTAGACCACCAGGGAATCTGAATTTACTTATGCCCACGATCAGGCAATGGGGAGTTTCCACTGGACCCCCAGAGAGTCTGAATTTACTTATGCCCATGATCAAGCAATGGGGGGTGTTCCACTGGACCACCAGGGAGTCTGAATTTACCTATGCCCATGATTGGGCATACGGAAGTGGGAGACTGCCATGAGACTGCAGGGTGTCGGTCCCTGATGGCTGCAGCCTGGCAAGGTGCCAGGCGCAAGTCACCGGAGATCGGCACATTGCATGTAAATGGGACCATAATGACATGCAAATGGCTCCATTTGGGCCTTGCATGCATAATGGCCTCATTTGCATGCCCACTGCAGAATATCATGGGTGATGCACCTAGCACAACTGCACTTGCTCGGGCGCCTCCCCCGCTCATGTTCCCTGTCTTGCGCTGGTGCAGTGCCACTGCACCATGCGTAGTGCATGCACCCTCAGTGCTATATTCAATGGTGCTGAGCCATGGTGCAGCACTGTTAAATATCACCTGGTCCATGGCCTGACAAATCACAGATGCCCTGCGCCCAGGCTTACCCCTCTGCTTGACGCAGTCTGAATATCCAGGCCATTAAGCATTAATAGTTTGGTTTTGTCATTTTCTATCTTTAATGGAACAATACTATTTTCAGAACATTTCAATTTAGTTATACTGAAGTTTAGAGAGGTCTTTACATAGGTAATAAGTCCAACTTTTATTTTTTTTTCTAATTAAATATGCTTTATTAATGTTTCAGAAATACAACACTAAAACATGAACATACTACATTAGTACACAACACTAATCCAAAATACTAACAAAGAGTCAACAATAACAAATGAATACACTCCCCAACAACCCCAAGTACCCACCCCCCAAGTCCTAGAGCACTGAAAAGAATCAGAGGAACAGGAGAGGCCTAAGTCTAGTTTTTAGATGGCCCTGCTTTTTATCTCTTATTTCTGGAACAACATGAACTGTAAATAGAGGAATCAAGCATGTCTTAAAATGACTATTCCATATTTCCTGTAAACACAGAACTTCATGGGCTCCTAGAAAGTCCTTGATATCTTTATCAGCTAATTTATATTTTATACCCTCTGTATTCCACAATAATATTTTTAGTTCCGTAAAGATCTCCCTATCACTAATTTCCTGTCATTTAGTTCTTAATTCTTGTTCTTGCACAGTTGGATTTCCTATTTCATGATATAAAAATCTATCTATTACTTCTCCATTTATTATTCCAAGTGCCATATCATTGTTTATTTCTTCATTATATTCTTCATAATTTCTTCCTTCTCCTTGATTATTCATTGTTCCTGAAAAGACTTTTGGAGTTGTTATAAGGATACCAGATTTGTCCAGTTGTGTTGCTTTTCTTATTTTGTAGCCACCACACGAGCAGTTTTGAATGTTATATCTATTTGTATTGTATCTGATTTCTCATCCTGATTCTGTATATGATCAATTGCATAAGAGGAAATCTCAATACTAAGAGAGCATATCAGAAATGCTAAAATTTCTTCCCAGTTATCCCTATTGATCTTTCTCCCCGTGTATTCCATCCAAAGACTGAGATAGTTTAACTGTCCCGTTTCAAGTGATAACAGTAGAACAAAATTCAATCACAAAAGAAAGGATTAAACTGATAAGTAGGAAAGGAGGGAACCAACACTTTCTCTGTGTATGCACTGCTACCATTATCATTGAGGAAGCAGCCCTCACAGTTGTCCCCGTTTTGGAATTCTTTCTACAAAACTGCCTCATCTACCTCACTGGAAGGCAATTTGCCAATGCGGATACCACCATGTTGTTCTGCTTCTTCTTTATCACCACCGTGTCCACCATCCTCTTGTACAAACACAGATGTACTTGTCTTAGGTGGAATTTGCCCTTCATTCATTTTATTAAATGTTAGCATGCCAACAATTCTAGTGGACAGATTGGTACACCTGTCCCACACAGTGGCTCCAGCTGAACTGAATACCCTCTCCACCCTGACACTAGAGGGTGGACAGCTGGGATATTTTACTCATATAGGGGTCAGTCCTAGCCACCGAGTCACCTCGCTACTCCAGTACAGCAGACTCTTCAAATACGTTAAGGTGCCTGGTGTCTGCCAAATATGCATCCACCATGCATTGTGCTGTACACAATTCTGTCAACTCTTCAGCTTCCTCCTCCTACTCCTCCTCCTTTTCTCCCACATCTGCAATTCTCATCTGGGGCAAAGCATCGAAAAGTGAGTTTATTGTCATTTTTCCTGTGAACAGCCCTGTTTTTGTCAGTCCACTTAACTGAGGTGGTAGCAGCACCCAGCCTGTCATTACTGTAATGCTGTCCTTACTTAATGGTGATCATGACATCCGTGCCTCAGGAACCCACTTTACTAGCTGATCAGTTAGATATTGTACCTGATCGCACCGGCCTTTAAGTATTGATGACAGGCTCCTTTCATGCTGCGGATACAGCATGGTGGCAATTCCAAAATCAGGAGACTGCAGACTACTGGAAATATGGGTACTGCAGTCTAATAGAAGCAACATATGTTCCATTAAGACACAGTTTCCCCTAACTCCACCTGCCTCAAGCTTTTCCTGTACATTTATCAAAATAATGCCTCAACACCCTTAAAGTGGGATGGCCTGACTGATACAGGCAGTGGGTCCACTAACTGCCTATGCGGCATGTTCAAATAACCTCAGAATCATGATCAGGTCATCCATTAGTTGCCATTGCTCTGTTGTGAGAGACACTGATGATCACAGCTTTTGTGCAGCAGCAAGTATTCAGAGATGGCTTTGTGCTGTTCATACAAGCACTGAATAATGTAGAGTATAGAGTTCCATCTCATGAGAACTTGAAGCTTCAAACAGTGCTGAGGCAGCTTATTCTGCAGCTGCCTAAGTTCAGGCACTTCCGGAATATGCAAAGTGGGCACAGATACAGTGGGCCACTGTCAACATGTACTTGATTTCAGGATATGATAGAAATTCCTGTACTACTACACTGAGACACTGTGCCATGCATGAAACCCAGAAAAAAACCCACCATCGCTGATGCATTTCACAACATTAGAGACATTATCTCTTGCAGTGAAACCCAGTTTCAGGTAATATGGGTGCAGTCACTCCTCAGTTTCAGTCAAGAGCACTTCTAATATTTTTTGACCGATGTGTGAGCCTGTTACACTTATCACTGACAGCCTGGCATGCTTGTGAATACCTGGTATGTTGCTACTAGTGCAGTTGGGCTTCATACAGGTTTTTCCCATTTCAGAATCAAATACTACCCCAGGTACCTGTGCCCAATGGGCTGTAACACATAGATAAGAGCTATCAGCTGTTTGGCCACTGATCCATATATCCATACTGTGCATGTCACAATCCTATAAAGTTCCAGAATGGCACAGGTGGAAAAATAGGTTTGCAACAGAATCTGCTGTTTTAGACAGGCACTCATCATCAACCTCCGTAATCCCACATGTTCCACAATACAGAATGGCAATAGATTAATTGTCTGCATTTTACCAGTTGCTGCATTAGGTTCATGTGCAACAACATGATTGGGTGGCCATTTGGTATGATGCTCAAACATGCTATGCAATGTGGGCTGCACCTCTCGAGGTATTGGGCAAAGGAGACCAAACACCCGGCCAGGTGACGCTGAGGGTTGAGGCGCTGGATTCCACACCTCATGCCACGCCGGCGACCTGGGTTCAGGAATGAGCCTGGACCACTTGGAGTCAACAGGAGAGAGAGGGGATTGAGCATCCGGACAACAGTTCTCCTCTTTTGGGGAAGGATCTAGGGATAACCCGGCACAGCAGTGGCCCCCGGTAGAGACTGGCGGCACTGCGATGTGCAGGGGCTCATGTACAGGAATGATGCTGGGCATCTGCCTTCCGGACATGAGTGGGAGCACCCACATCATGGGCTGAACAGCATTGCATGTCCCATGTCTGGGGCGTAAACTACGTAAAGCCCTTTCAGCCCGGATAGGCGCCGGCCATCCCAGTGCCAAACCGCCACATGCCCAACACTGGAGCCCTGCCACTGCCCTTTCAGACTCCTGGGGCCCTTCATCCTCCTCGGGCCTCGGGAAGAAAGTAACAGCCTTAAAGATGACAGGGCTTGCAGTGGGCGGTAGAGCAGAATAGGTGAGCGGACTGGCCCGAGAGAGTTCCGAAGCCTGGGGGAGATAAAAAGAGAGTTAAAAAAAAAAAGGAGACCAAACAGCTGGGCTCTGTGCACTGGCAGCATGCCTGGTGGGGTAAGTTTTGGCTCAGTGGGGGTCACAGATGCTGAACAATGAATGATGTGATTTTTGATGTTTTAGGGTCTGGGTTGACATACTTTGCTGGCTCTAAATGCTAATACTACTCACTACTATGCAATCCCACCAACTCTGCCTTTTCATGTCTGTAGTAGGGATCTACTATGAAATCCTGACAGTCAGTCTCCCGAACACCATAAGCCTGAGTTCAGGAGACCGAGTGCCAGAAGACCAACAAGGTCTTAATGCAATGCGAGGGCCAAGCCCCCTGCACCCCCCAAGGAGGGGCTGTTCCTCCCACACCCCCAGTAACTAAAATAACCAACTCTGAGGGGGAGCAGACCTTGGAGCAGATTAAAAAAATTACAGGGGGTAAAAGAACACCGTGCCAAAATGTCTGTCCCAAAACAGAACCTGGGTCTAAGCATGATGCTGGCCAAGCTGCTAGTGGCTTATCTCATCATGCCATGGGAGCAGCTTAGCCAACCTAAGGATTTTCCCCTCTTTTGTGATGCATGACTAAGTGTAGGGTAGCGGTTCATCACATCTGCTACCTTTCCCCTGTCGGCACCAGCTTCCATCTGTCGGGAAGGTGTGTGTGTCGAGCAGCCGAACTCTGGATCCTGAATGTTGGGATTCTGAGTTTCGGCAATTAGTAGTGACACCCTGTAGTAGCCCTCAGCGGTCACTTCTGACTACACCACGACTGTATCCATGCCTCTTTGGGATGCCTTTCACCACAAGGTCAATAAGGGAGACGATCCTCCTGTTCCAGCTTCCCTTTGGTGCAGAGTCCAGCATAACATGCACTTGGACTTGGGGTGAGAGTGTTGCCCACCAATGCCTAGGTGGCTACCCTTTTTCCCATGGCTGACACACACTCAGTATAGCTGGAAGATAGTCACTGGTTTGTCAGCTGGGTCCAGAATGTTAAAATCCCAAACTAGGGATTTTGTTGCCCTTAATTGCACATGGTGGTGGACTGGATACTGGGACACTGGAGGGGTACAAATGGGTGTTTTGGGGCTTGATGTATGCACTGCTGTGACAGCAGGTGACTCATGCTCTGTTATTGTTATTGGCTCAACAGCACTGCCAACAGCTGGAGGACTGGTGGAGGTGGGGGCTTTGGTAACTCCCTGGCCCTTACTTTTGTTTTCTTCATGTTCCCATACAGGGTCCAGATCAACGCCTCCATCCCCACCTAGGCTGATAGCCTCCTGAGATATGCCTTCCTCCTCCTCATCCTCACTTTTCATGTATTTTCTTCTCAGAATCTGATTAACTGGATGAAGAAACAATCAGATCTTCCACATTAGATTGTGATCATGATCAAGCTCATCAACACCGTTTTGGGAACATCAACTACTTCATTGTCCAAGACATTTCAGGGGTTCTTGGACTGCTCCTGTTTTTACTGCCTCCTCCATCAGCAGTACAAGTACACTACCAGTGCTGATGCCACAGATGTTACTGAGAAAAATGTTGCCACAGTAATGCTCCTACCATTTTGCACCAACTACTCCTTTTTGAGTACTAGCAGCAGTACCAGCCCCTGATGAACGTGCATCAGAAGAAGTTGTTTTACATATGGTACCCTTCTGAAATACAGAAAATATGTTCTTCTTGGCAACATCACCACTGCAAGCAACTCCTACTTTACCAGAGAGTCTCTTTACAGGCATTTCTTCATATGTGTAGATTTAGGAACTGAGTACAACACTTTGCTGAGCTAACTAACAGTAGCAACACAGACAGTAAACAACACCAATATATATATATATACATATATATATATATATATATATATATTATATATTTACACACAAAAAACATGACAGGGAATTCAGGGACTAAGGTGAGACAAGTAACAACTTAGATAGTTATGAAGATGTTACTGTCTACACAAGAACTGTAATTTGAATCACTGAACAAAATAAATGAAATAAATATACTCAAACCACATTGACAAAAATATTTCAGTAAAATACATCAAACTGTTCTACATAACTAAAATTATAATCCACAGGCAACAAGAAAAACAATTCAGATAAAACATTGACTAAAACAGCACTAGTACTGCTCACACAGAAAAAGCTGCCTTTTCCTTGCTGCTAGTCAGCTAACGTAGCTCCCCTCCCCCACAGCACTGCCTCAATACACACAACACAGAAAACAAAACAACAACTTTAAAGCAACTAAATCAGAAAAAATACCAACAATAATTGGTAATCTAGAGGCACAAGCCACACTAAACACTTTAGGGAGTGATTTAGTTGAAAACACTGCCTATTTAAAACGCTTTTTAACTGTTTCTGAGTACAGAGATTCAGAGTAGACTTGACACTAACTTCGTTTTCATAAGGTTGCAGTGAATTCAGCCTACACATGCAGTACAGTTCATTGCAGCATCATGTGACCTTCAGTCCAATGAAACATTGCAAACTTCACCTCGGGGGCACAATTTGCAGAAAAAGTTATTAAATTCACTATTCACAAAAGTTTTAACTGTAATGCAAAGTTGATGTTCACATTGCTGATTAAATTCATGAATTTGTCCGTGGAGCAAAGTTTTCTAAGTACGCCTACCACTAAACTCTACTACTTAACAAGCATTTGTCAATGCAGAAAGTTTGCCATTAGTATTGATGTCTGCACCCCCTCAATAATGCAGTTTGATAAAGGCCCTGTTCTCCCACCTCCATAACTGTCCTTATGTCACAGTGGGAGCACAGGGCCCGAAACTGTGGCAGCATAGGGTCCTTTGGACCATGTGCACCCGTCCCTGTGTAGATGCATGACTAAATTATTTCATTTTTTTATTTTTTTATTTTTTACCAGGTAATGACTGGGCACAGCCCTTTTTCAGTCACATCTTATCTTATTACCCAGCATATGTACCCAGTATAGACAATTTTAAAATCCCCAACAAAACATAATTCTTCCCAACTGCAACACCATTCTGTGCCACAGGTGTGAAAACACATTTTGGCCAGGAATTGAAAAATTATAGCTGTAACATACATGAGGTTGGGTTATAAGAAGGTTCTGCTGAAAATCCGGGGTCAAATAATTTAAAATGTCCAAAGTTACAAGCGAGTGTGCCAGAATTACAGTGAATGGTCATAACTTAGCCATGGTTTTATAGTTTGACCCCAGTTATTGAACATAGTCTACTTATAACCCCACCTCATAAATCCAATAGGTGCAAATGTTCAAATCCATGTTAAAAATGCCATTCCATTCCACAGCTGTGAAAACAAGTTTTGGGCAGGATGTGAAAAATGTCAGCTATACTGTTCATGAGGTGGTGTGAAAAAATGGCTATGTTGAAAATTTGGAGTCAAAATATTTAAAATTACCAAAGTTATCCACGTACGTAGAAACATTTCCCAGCAGAGAACTTTTCCTCTGCTAGGGAACAGTAACAGAGTGCAAAACCATGCACAGACCATTGAGCAGTTTTGCACCCTGTCACTATTCCCACCTGCTCTGTCTGTGTTGCAAAGTTTTAGCATATGCCATCTTGCATATGGCGAACTGACCCAGTAGGGGAAGTCCCAGTGACATTTTATTTTTAGATATGGACATTTCTTTTTTAGGTTTTTTTTTTTATATAATTTATATTGTATAATTCTGAAAATAAACACATTTCTCTATATTTGAATTTTTTTATAAAAATATTTATATTTGAATACTGGTTCATTGGCTTATTTACAAAAACAGTATTTGAAAGTTACATCATTTGTTAAAACAGCATTAGGACAAATAATGAAACACTTTTTTATCATTATTATGTAAGGTATCCATTTATTACTGAATTCGTAACTGTATTTCCTATGCTGATAGATATTTCTGTATACCTTTAGCACTTTACAGTGAGATTATTGAAAATATTATACTTTTATTCAACATTGAAAATTGTCTTTAGCAACAAAAGATCAACACTGAAGCACTGAATTAATCTGTTATGTAATTAAATAGTAATTAGTTATGAATAAGTACAAATACAGTAGTATGACAGTGCTACCTGTCATGTCTGCCAACCTTTGCATATATTTAATTCTGATTTATAGGGAAGAAGGAATATACGGTAATTTGCCATTTAAATTGTAATCCAGGTGTACTGTAAACCATTATGTGTAGCAAAATGCAGCTCAGATAAACATGGAAGCTCTGCATCCAAGTGATGCATTACAGTAGGCTAGCAGGCCTTGTTAGGTAATGGAAGCACTCAGCTTCTTCTTATGCCTCAAACCATTTGAGACAGGCAATTATTTCATCATAATGCACAATCGTCATTTTTGTGTTGCTTAATTACCATTCAAGAAGTAATATGTACTGCCTGAAAGACATCTGTGAGCTATTTTGTCTCTAATGTTAATATTTACTACCCACACTAATTTTAAGTGGCTGCATCCTGCTGCACCACTGCCATCTACACACGCGAGAGTGCTATGGTGCACAAGAAGCATGGAGGGAGGGTTGTGCAATGTAGCACATCATGTAATAGTGATGACACATGTGCATGTTGGGTAGTACCTTGTGGGCAGTAAATATTAACATTTGAGCCATAATAGCTTTTTAAAGCTTGCAAATACCTTGTTGTTAGTAAATAGTAGCGCTCCAATGTTAATATAACTTACATACTGACTAGCAAGTTTCACACACTGATTAACACCTAGGGCAGTATAATTAACTAGTTGCAAGCAACACATATTGGGTGGGTTCAGTCAGTGAAGTGACTCAGTCATAGACAGCAGTTGGGACCCTGGACAGTCCTTTTCAGCATCCAGCTTCTGGCAGAAGGACAGAGGAGGAGCAGTTTGAAAATTGGGCTGGTTGCCCACTGGGCCAGGCTACAGGTTCTGTATGGACAGCCAGGTAAGTAAAAGCAAATATTTTTTTATAGAGGAATTGGGGAAGGATGAAGGACTGAAATATTGTGCTTTTCATTTTTCTGCACCTGTGGGTGGCCTCACAACCTGTATGGAATGAATACTGAAGGGAATAGAGTAAGAGATAGAGATCAGGGCAGGGTTTTTTTTTTGGTGGGGGGCAGAACTTCAGCCAGAAAAAAATATGGTTAGTAACTGGTTGGATTTAAGGCCAGATCTAATACACTGCTCTGAGGCTTGGGCTTGAAGTGAGTGTGAGAGAATGATAAAATGTGCTAAATGCCTAAATCAACATATTCTGACTGATAAGAGAGAATGACCGACTGAGTGAAGTAAAAAGAGACATCTAAGCATGCAGTGAGAGAGATTCGAGAGTTGATGCAGTGGTTGAAGCCTGAAGGTCAACTAATGAAAATCTGTTAATGTTTTGTGATATTTGTAGCTGAAATAAAGGCTGCAAGCAAGTGTATGGTGTGCCTTGACCCAATAATATATGGTTGCTGTTGTTGTTTGTAGCATAATGAGCCGGGTGGGCTTTCCTAGTCTGCAGAGCTGAACATTTGAACTGGAATCAGCTTGTACATTTGAGTAGGCAGGCAGCTGCTGCCTGCTCCAGCATGATCACATACAGTGCCTGTGCAAATGCACAGAAGTTCTTGACATGTGGTTACAGTTACAGTCTCAGATTTTGTCCGTTTGTAGACAGACAATTTTTATACATTTGAATTTTTCGTTTTGCATACCACTTTTCAATCACAACAAATATGTTTTACCTTTTAGAGACATTTCAGACATTCCAGAACTTGCCTTCTAGGGGCTAACTGGCAGCTGGCGTCCACTGGTTGTTGTTCCCCCATTGAAGTCTGAAATGGTGCCCCAGTAATAAAGTTTAAATTTACAGGACATCCTCTGTGTGAACAACATGTTTTCCATGAGGGATGGATGGGGAACAAAGCAGTTTGCAGGGGTAAAATGAGGGATGGCCCTTACAATCAGCAATAGTTGAGAGGTATGAAATGCACAGACTACGGGAGCCCCACTATAGTCAGGCACATGCACCCCCCAAGAGAAGCTGATCTCCACATTCCCACAATCAAGAACATCATGATATAGGGCAAGGGAGAATGTGGGGGCAAGCCCCATTGAAATGAATTGGGGAATTTTTTATGACTATTATATATGCAATGAAGGTAAGTTGGAGATTAATGAAGGCCACCCCTCAACTAACAAGGGCCTTGTTAGTCAAACAGTGGCCTTCATTAATCTCCAACTCAGCATCATAACGTATAAAATAGTAATAAAAAACAACCCCATTCATTTCAGCAGGGCATGCCCCCTCACTCTATCCCATGGTCATCATCCCTTAAAGACTCATACCTCTGGCTCGCTAGTACTCAGGTAAGAGACTCTCGACTTATACCTATACCTGGTGGGTTGTCTGCAATGGTGTAGCCATGACCATTACAGTCCTCAAATGGTTCCATTCTTATCTCACGGACAGATCTCAGAGAGTTGCCACTGGAATTTATTCCTCTGGTGCTCCCTCCCTGCCCTGTGGGGTACCGCAGGGTTCCATTCTAGCCCCCATGTTGTTTGCAGTGTATATGCTGCCATTGGGAGACATCATCAGGAGATACAGTCTGGGTTTTCACTGCTATTCAGATGATACTCAGCTGTATTTGTCCTTTCTGCCTGAACAAGATGATGCACTCTCCGTGCTAAATAACTGCCTTGCTGAGATCAGATTTTGGATGAGTTCCAGCTGGCTGAGACTGAATTCGGATAAGACTGAGGTGCTGGTTGTGGACCCAGGTTGTCCGGGGGTGGGTTTGGGGTCTGGACAGCAATCAGACTTATTACTTGGTGGTATGTCACTCACTACCTCAGATCAGGAATGCAACCTGGGCATTATTTTTGATGATGGTTTGACCCTAAAATCTGAGGTGTCAGCTGTCATCAAATCCTCTTTTTACCATCTGAGGAATATCACCTGGGAGAAACACCTGGTTCCTCTGGGTGATCTTCCAACATTGGTCCATGCCTTTGTCACTGCCTGTCTTGATTACTGCAATTCCCTCTATCTAGGGCTACCTGGGGTTGATATCTTCCACCTGCAGCTGGTGCAGAATGCGGCAGCCAGGCTTCTGACTGGGACGTATAGAACCAGTCATATTACGCCTCTGCTCCATGAACTGCACTGGCTGCCTGTTTGGTGGCGGATCACTTTTAAGGTTGGCTTGCTAACCTTTAAAGCCCTACATGATCAGGGACCCGGTTATCTGCAAGATCTCCTGGTACCCTACTCCCCTCTCCGTCCTCTCCATTCCACCAATGAGGGATTGTTGGAGATTCCCAGGGTATGATTGAAGACATCAGGATCTCGTGCCTTCGCTTTTTCAGCGCCAACCATGTGGAATTGTCTACCTCGTTGGTTGAGAGAATGCCCAACTGTTCATAGATTCAAAACAGAGTTAACAACTTATTTATTTAGTTTCGCTTTCCCTAGCTATGGATGATTTGTTTTAATGTTTTTGGTTTAAAATTTTATCTTTATGTATATGGTTTTTATGTACAGTGCCTTGGTTTTGAAAGGCGCTATAAAAATAAAGATGATTTGATTTGATTTGATTTGTGCGTGTCTATGTTGGGGGGAGCTGACTGTGTGGGTGGGTGCCAAGTTATTGCTACTTTTGTGTTTGCCCCTTAAAATCTGTTTGTGTGGGAGCATTCAAAACTACTGTATGAAGAAAAAATAATAGGAATACAAGCCAGACAGAAGTGATTACGTAGTTCTGTGGATCAGTGTGTGTATGTGGAGTGGGAAGAACCACATGTGTTTCCAATGGTATGTGTGCTACAGTACTTCTGTGCAGCTGTGGACATGAGGGTCTTGATTTTCAAAGCCCCATTAGACTGGGGCATCTTGTGCCGATGGCCCGACTGTGGCAAACTAAGGTGCACCAAGGACCCTGCACCCAATTTCATAAAAAAGGGGGTCCCATTGCCAAACACCCCAAGTTTGCCAGAAGTCGTCCTATTCACCAACACCTGGCATACAGGCAGAGAATGCAGCAAACTGCAGCCATGTTGGCAGCATTGGAGGCCATAGAGGGGAACCACCGCCTGCCAGCAGGGTCCATAGAGATGAGCTGGGGTAGATTGGGGGATGGGAGGGTTGCGATTGACCATGGCTCCATCTGTGGCAGGCAGCTAGAGGGCAGTACCATGACTTGCAAGGGCAATCTAAACCTCACAATTGGCAGCCCAACCCCCCCCTTTCAGGGAATATTTGGCTGGATGTGGGAGGGTGGCAGATGCCCACTGACAGGGACTGTAATGGGGGTCATGGCCACTGTCCATATCAGCAGGGCACATGATGGGGTATTTTTTAGGACTATTTTATATATAATGAAGGCAAGTTGGAGATTAATGAAGGCCACTGCTCAGTTAACAATGGCCTTGTTAATCAAACAGTGGCCTTCATTCTTCTCCAACTCACACTCTGCCCAGTGGACATCATCCTTTAAAGACTCCTACCTCTGGCTTCCTAGTACTCAAGTAAGAGACTCTAGACTTGTATCTATACATGTGCACCAAAATGGCAACAACATTATCTCCCTTCCTACTCCAAGATTGTAAAATGCTTTGGGGTACACTGAAGATTTCATAAAAGTTGATATATAACACCTAATTCCTTACCTTCCTTTTATATTTTGGAACTTGGTTTTCATTCTTATATGGAGATTGCTCTTTAGTGTAGATGACCTTACTGAATTTGAATTTGCTACTGTGTATTTGGAATAACCAGTTATGGTTTCATTGTCCCTTTCATTCTCTATCCTCAGAGAGGACTGTTTACTTTCTTACTTTGTGTATTTCTGCAGTGAAATTACCTCCACTTTGGTTGGACTTCTCATACAGACATCATTTGTTGCTAACATTCATGCACATTTTGTTAGCTGAATTTGCAATTTTCATGGCAGGAACCAAAACAATGATAGTACAATATGATGTTTTTCTAACAGTTAAAGTTACCACTCCAGATCTCTAGTGTGCATAAATGTCATGCAACAAATTAGTATTGCAGCAAAAAAATAAATCCATAATGCATAAAGACAAAATGAAAATATTCAGAACACATCAGAGTCATAAGAACAAACTTCCAGGTAAAGTATACCAGTGCAGTATACATGAGGAATACACAGGCTGTACTACTAAATGACTTGGAACCAAGAAGAAGAGGGTGCTGGTGGACTGGCACTACTCCAAGTGGAGAGGGGTACTCAGAAGTATCCCAAATGAATCAGCCCTGGGGCTACTGCTGTTCAGCATTTTCATGAATAACATGGAAGCTGGGGTCTCCACTAGGCTACTTATGTTCACTGTGACATTCTGGGATGTTTTAGGATTTTGGGGGGCCCACTCAAATTATAATTATGGGGCCCCCAACCCATTTATCTTTTTACACTTGGCCCATGTTTTACTAACATTTATAGAATTAAAATACCAATGTACACTTAGGTGCTAAATCTCTTTTTTAAGCCTAGAAACAAACCCTTTGAAAAATGCTGTACTTCATATCATGCTGTGTTAAATAATTTGTGATGTACTTCCCAGGGGTGTCAGGCAACTTGGCATCTGGACTTGTGCATCACAACACCACTGGGTCATGTATCACAAAGGCTTTAGCACAGGATCAAGTATTTTTGCCAATTGTAAGAATGCTGCTTAGTTATTTCATCCACACTTAGGAACCAGGAGGACAGACATGTATCCAGAATCCCTTTAGATCATAAAGTAGGTGAACAAAGAAATTGATTTTATGGCTTTTACTGGTTATAACATTAGTTACAAAACATTATAAAAATATACCAGTTTTACTGTGACCAACTACAAACCCAAATCAAAAGTAAACTCAGTGAAACACAAATTGAAAGGAATAAAGTACACACACACACACACACACACACACACACACACACACACACAGGCATACATACAAGACCAACCATGTAGAAGTTGGCTGGCTTTTCATTACAATGTTTAGGCTAAACTGTGATAAGCCTCCCTACCATAGCAAGGTGGCCTGTCCTACAGCAGTCAATTTACAGTAACATTTATGCATGCGTACTTGATTGGGTCACTCTGGCCTCTAAACTTAGCACCCACACAGGCAAAACACACACACACACACACAGACACACACATGTGCACACATGCATGCATGCACAAGACCAACCAGGTAGAAGTTGGCTGGCTTTTAGTTACAATGTTTAGGTTATGATGTGATAAGCCTCTGTACCACATCAAGGTAACCAGCCCTACAGTGATCAATTTACACCAGCATTCATGTATGCATACTTGATTGGGTCTAAATTTAGCACCCACACAGGCAAAACACACACACACACACACCCCACACACACACACATATAATCTCTCTTTGAAGAAGCCCTGCCCAGATGGTCTGAAACGCAAGATTTTTTTCACCAATAACACTGGCATAGCTGCTGGTGATAGTGGGGCGGTCTTCCTCCTATTTTTTGAGATGTCTTGTTGTGATTTTCATATACAGTATGTTTGCACTGCTGCTTATATGTCACCAGTAAGGAAATGACTATAAATAAGTTGTAAATATTCCTTATTTTTTGTGACTTTAAGTGTGTTGCATTTACGTTTTTCACTACACTCAGTGCAATATTAAGTTAGACTGAGGTGAGTGCACTGTTATTCTGCTTTTCTAGTTTCATTTTGTCTGGTGCACCACCCTTTGTAGACTTTTTTTTTAATTATTGGTAGTGGGATTTTTTGTAATACCACAGAAGAACAGCATGTTTAAGGTAAATTGTGAGACTGACAAGTGTTCATTTATTATGCAAGATACAGGACACAAACGAAACAAATCAGATTGCCCCTGCACTCCATGTCACTCTCACTCTTTGTCAGGGTTGTGTGAGTAACTGTTCTAGCTATCCTTCCTTAAGTAGCCATCATTCAACTGCTTAATTGGGACATTCAGATGGTTCTTTTTTTTATTAATTTTAAAGGAGATCTGCTTTTAAAAGCAATCACCAAAAATCAGCTCAAAACCTGATCAGCTACTAAGGATGGTAAATTATTGGTAGATGCTGAAGGAAACCATTTTGAAGGACAATAGGGTAAAAACATTAATGCTAGGCATTGCTGTCTTGAAGGCAATGTCAAGATTAAAAAATCAAAGACAGCAAAGGAAAATGAACAATAAAATGGTTAATTCAAAAAAGGCAGAAAACTAAAAGGGACAGTACTCATTCTAATATAGTACAACTAAAAAGAGGAAAATACGATTGCTAAAGTACTCTCCATCAAATTTCTGATAGAAACGGAAACATAGAAGTTGATAGTAGATAAGGACCACTTGAACATCCAGTCTGCCCATTTCTCTCAACCTACACTATTACCACAGACTGTGCCCATTCTACAGCTCTCTCTCCCTTCCTTTCCAGTATGATTCCTGAAGTATCCTAGAACCCCACCACTGTTTTTGCCCCCATATTCTCTACTGTAAGGCTGTTCCAGGAATCCACCACTCTTTCTGTGAAGAAGTACTTCCTCACATTTCTCCTGAATCTACCCCCCAAACTTCATAGAATGTTCCCTTGTGCTTGAGCACCTTTTCTTCTAAAAAAATATTTCCCTCCTGTACCTTATTTACCACCATGAGGTATTTAATGGTCTCTGTCATATCTCTCCTCTACCTTCTCTGTTCCAGGGTGTACATATTGAGGTCCTTTAGTCTCTCCTTATAGGGATTTTGATGCAGACACTGCACCATTTTAGTTGCCCTCCTCTAGACTGCTTCCACTCTGTCTATGTCCTTCCAGAGATGTGGTTTCCAGAACTAGATACAGTACTCTAGGTGGGGTCTTACCAGCAATCTACAGAGAGGAAAACTACCTCCTCTTTCTGCTAGTAATACCCTGCCTATGTATCCCAGCATCCAAATAGCTCCCCCCCGCATGCCTGGCCACCTCATGTTATCTGATATTATTACCCTCAGGTCTCTTTCCTGGTTGGTGGTCCTCAATACCATTCCACCCATTTTGTACTCTGCCTTGGGTTTCTGTGCACTGAGAGCATTATTTTGCACTTTTTCACTTTGAAACCCAGTTGTAGTACCCTTGACAACTCCTCTAGTTTTCTCAGGTCTTTGCTTATCTGTTCCATTACCCCTGGAGTGCCCACCCTATTGCAAATCTTGGTGTCATCTGCAAGGAGGGAGACATTCTCCTCCAGCTCCTCTGCAATGTCACTTATAAAGACATTAAAAAGGACCTATCCCAACACTGAACCCTGAGGCACTCACTAGTGACCCTCTCTTCTTTGGAATGAACACTCTTTGCAACCACCCTCTGTTGCTTATCCCCCAACCAATTTCCTATCCAGTTTACCTCCTTTGGACCCACTCCTAAGCTACCCCGCTTGCTTACTCATTTCCTATGTGGAACAGTGTTGAAAGCCATAATGAAATTTAGGTAGCCCACATCCACTGCTCCACCATGATCTTGTTTCTTGATCATCCATTCAAAAAAAAAAACATCAGATTCATGTGACATGCCTTCGTTTCTGTGAAACCATACTGTCTTAGGTCTTGTAGCCCACTGGACTCTAAATATTCTACAATTCCTTCCTTCAACAGTGATTCCATTAACTTTCCCATCACTGATGTTAAGCTGACTGGCCTATAATTGCAAGTCTCCTTCCTGCTAGAACTTTTGTGAAGTTTGACTACAGCTGCCCTCCTCCAGTCCTCTGGAACCTGTCCTGTTTCCATTAGGCTATTAAACAGAACTGTCAGTGGTACAGCCAGTATTTCCCTGAGCTCCCTCAGTATTCTTGGATACACCCCATCTGGCCCCATAGCTTTGTCCACCTTCAGAGTGGCAAGTAACTTCAGGAATATCACCTCCAAAAAATGACTAGTGTCCACCCCCCTCCCTTCAAAGCTTTTGTTACTTTTTTGTGGCCCTGTCCCCTTCTCCTTCCTCTGTGAACAGAAGAATTTTTTCAGGATGTCTGTTTTTTTCTGGTTCCCCTCTGTACAGTCCCTCCTTATCTTTTTAACCTTACAATTCTATCCTCCTGGTCTTCCTCTTTTCACTTGCATACTTAAAAGATATCTTGTCCCCTTCTGTTACCTCCTGGGCTGTTCTCTCTATAGTTTGCACTTTTGCACTCTTACTGCTTTCCCTGCTTCTCTCTGTTTCTAATACACCTCCCTATTCCCCTTCCTCTGTATCTCTTTATACCTTCTGAATGCTACCATTTTTGCCTTTACCTTTTCAGCCACATCTTTTGAGAACCATAGTGGTCTTATTTCTGCAGACATCCTCATATTGAACCACACCATACAGTGATCACTGATCCCCAAGTGGCCTCCCACATAAATGCCTGCAACACTGTTCCTGTTAGTGAGTACCAGATCCATTATTGCTTCATCATGAGTGGGTTCACTGACTAGTTGCCTAAGAAACCTTCCCTGAAGAGAGTCCAGGATGTCCCTGCTTGTAGCTGAAGCCTTTGCTGGGAAGCTGTAATCTACATCTGGCAGGTTGTAATCCCCCATCAGCAGCAGCTCCCCCTTTTCTGACATCTTGCCAATGTCTTCCACTGCTATCTTATCTAATTCCTCCCTCTGGGCTGGAGGTCTGTAGGTCACTCCAGTGCAAATAGTGGTTTCACTCCCTGTCTTCAGAATGACCCATAGTACTTCTTCCTCTCATTGTATTCCCTGCATCTACATCGCTTTTATGCTTTCCCTCACAAAGAGCACCACAACCCCTCCTTTCCTTCCCACCCAATCCTTCCTGAAAAGAGTATAGCCTGTTATGGCCATGTCCCATTCATGGTTTTCAGGGCACCATGACTCAGTAATGACAACAATATCCAGGTTGACCTCTGCCATGATGGCCTCTAGGTCCAGAATCTTATTTCCTAGAGTTCAAGCATTTGCACACATGGCCTTCCAGATTTTGTTTCCACACTGCTTGTTGCCCCCTTTTTTCCCTCCATCCTTCCCTCTCTCTTTTTAATGCTCCCATTACTTTCCATCTTTATCTCTACCACCCTGCTTCCTTTATTAATTTGCACCATGGAGGACTCCTCTCCCTTCATGTTCTTCTTACTCTTTACTTCATCCTGTGGGGGGGGGGGCTGTTTCTGACTCCACGATTCCAACTATCACCACCCCGTCTAATTAAAATGTTCATTAAAGTAACATTTAAACCATCCACTGAGGACTGCAGTTCCCCTTCTAGATGGATGCAGGCCATCACCACTGTATAGGCCGTTATTCTTGCAGCTGGGTCCCATGCCCTCAATGTAGCCAAACCCTTCCACAGTGCACCATTTCTTCAGCCATGAGTTGGAGTTCCTGGTGTGAAGATTCCTTTCCTGTCCCCTGGCATAGACAGGTAGCACCTCAGTAAAAGTCACTGAGCAAGCTACCTTTCTACAATCCCTTCCCAGCTTCCTAATCTCCCCCTACACTATCCCAGATCTGTTGCTAGCCAGGTCATTAGTCCCCAGGTAGACAATGACATCCGGCTCTCCCTCATCTCCTGTTACCCTAGCAATCCTCATGATCTCCTTCCCATCTATCTGGACCATGGCACTGGGTGGGCATCAACCTACCTCTTCCTCCCTTCCTAGTCCCAGATCTATCCCTCTCACAATCAAGTCTCCCACCAGAAGTTGCTTCTTTCTCCTCTGGGGTCCTCTACCATGCTCCTTGATGTTTCCATTATAAATAGTTCCCACATCCTTCCTGGTCACTACCATGGGTCCCTTCTTATGGCAATATGGCCCTGCCAGAGTGGTGTAGTTGTACCAGTTGAGGAATGTGTCTCTGTACCATCACCTCATCTTTCCAGATCTTACCATAAACCAGCCATCCCTCCTCCCTAGCAGTCACATATCATCTGTCTCTAAGACAAGCAACAGGGTAGAAAAGAAAGCAATTACTAATACATAAGACATCTCTCTTATCTAAACTGGTAATAATCATTTGCTGAGATCATGATTCTGAAGTTGAATCCAGAATTAATTACAAAAAAGTAACAAAACTTCCCCAGAGGGTGAATTTTATTCTAGCTAATAGTATTGCAACTTCCAATGTAGAAAGTATTTTGTAGAGTTTATTATTTTTGATAGCAGTCTGTATTCTAACTTTGAAAGCCTATGTACAGTTGCTGTACTCAAGATGGCAGCACAGATGCAGACCTTTGTGCAGGCAGCGAAATCAATGACTCAGACCTCCCATTTAGTCATTTATTTGAAAGTACTCCAACTTGGAACACACCCATAAGATGCAGGATCTCGTTTTCATGGTGACATCAACAATCAACAGGTTAACATAGTCTAGCAGGAATAGTTACATACAGGCTAAAGTATACACTGGAGGAAAAAAAACTGTAAGGGTAAGTACTGTACATCAAAACATTAATCAAAACAAGCTAACAAACAGTGGTCACTAGAAACAATGAACATGAGCATTATACATAGATAATGAGGGCAGAAAAGGACCCATTGGCCCATTCCATCTGCCCACTCTACCTAACTCTGCACTAGCCCTAGTGGCCACCACTATCCTTGGTTTCTGCTCTTCACCTTTCTAATTAATTCCAAATACCTGTCCCATCCCTGCTTGAAGTTGCTCATTCATTTGGTCTGTGCTACTGTACTTCCTCCAGTAGCTTGTTCCACTTATCCACCATTCTTTCTGTGAAAAGGACTTGCGAACATCCCTTTTGAATCTCCCCCTGTGAGTTTAAGTGAATTCCCACTCTTCCCTGTATTTGAGTTCAAGAAGAAAAGTTCCTTGGCATCCACATTATTTATCTGGTGCAGGTACTTGTATGTCTTGATCATGTCACCCCCTCTCTCCTTTTTGCAAGGGTGCACATGTTCAAGTCCTTCAGCCTCTCCTTGTATGCCTTGCCTCTTAGCTCATGGGCCATTATGGTTGCCCTGCACTGTACTTCTTCCACCTTGTTGCAATCTCTTCTAAGGTGTGGACTCCAATACCTTGCACAGTATTCCAAGCATTGTCACCCTAGTGATCTGTACAGTTAGCATATCTTGATTGCAATATCTTCTGATACTCCATCTGTGAATCAATGGAGTACAATGTTGCCACCTTATTGGACCCCTGACCAAATGTGGACTGCTAGCACTTCTGGTGGTGATGGTGGGGGTGAGATGCATTGTGTCAGATAAAGAATTGCTTGATTAAAAATGCTTGCACAACAACTGAAAGCAAAGCTAGCCAGGCTATGAATGGAATGAAAACCCAAGGAATCCCATCCTTAATCAATAAATTGCAAATGCCAGTTATGTTTGCTTACTTGTATTTGCTATGTAGTTGTTGGGTAGATATCGGTAAAATGTAACAAATTAATAACATGAGTTTTAATAGTAAAATTATCATGATTGGAAAATGATGAGAGTCACTCATAATGATTTTTTTTTGTTAGCTGCTGATGGCAAATTTTCAAAGTAGTATTTTTATTACCCCTGCAAACAGTGTAAAAATGACATGTGTAATTTATCACATCCCACACTCAACATGATTTTGCAGAGTAAGGTTTGGGAGAGGGATTTTTAAATTGATACCAGCAATGTTCATGAGGTGGGGTAAAAAAGACTGGTGCAAATGTGTTTTAAAAATGTTTAAAATTTGCAAAATTATGAGTTTTTTAAAGATTTTGACCCACGTTTTCAGCATAGTCTTTTTATGGCCCTACTTTATGAACAAGATAGGTGATATTCATGAAATCCTGCCAACATGTCATTGTGCAGCATGACAGTGGAAACACATTTTGGGTGGGATTTGAAAAATTATACCTGCCATATCCATGATACAGGATAAAAAATAACTATGTTGATATAAGTAAATGTTAATCCAGTTAAAGTGTCTTTATAACTTTGTTGTTTTTCGAGATTTTGACCCCAAATTCTCAACACAGTATTTTTATGACCAACACCTTATATTCAAGACAGGTGTAAATGTTTAAGTCTCACATGAAATGGGATTAGCCAGAAAGAAGACAAAAACATGTTCTGTATGGGATCTGAAAATGGCACTGGCTTTCATCTTCATGAGGTATAGTAAAAAAGGTTATGTTGAAGATTTAGGGCCAAAATGTTGACAAACAATGAAGTTATGAGTAAACATATCTAACATGCTCATCTGGGTGACAGTTAAATCACCGGGGCAGGAAGAAGAGAAAGATGGACAATTAGTGGAGGAGCTACAAAGGGTGGCAGGTAAAGGAGACATACTGGTGATTAAGGACTTTAACCTGCTGGATGTGGACTGGAGGATTCCAGTAGTCAAGAGTGTCATAAGTCAGGCTTTACTGGACACATTTCAGGACTGCCTACTGTCTCAACTAGTCAAAGATCCAACCAGGGGGGACATCATCTTGGATCTGATCCTCACAAATTCAGAAAATATCAGATTTGTGAGGGTAGCAGAACCATTGGCAAATAACAACCACAATTCAGTATGGTTTGAAATATCAGTGGGCAATAAAAAAACAACTTAAAAGACAGATGTGCTATGCTTTGGGAGGTCAGATTTTGTTAGACTGAGGCAGATGGTAAGGGATAAATTAACAAACACCATGAACAAGTCAGAGGTGGAGGAAATAGTGGAAGATATTAAGGGAGCAGTCCACAAAGCAACCAGGCTCTGCATCAGGACTGCAATAAAGAAAATTAGGATTAAAAACCCCATGTGGTTCTCCCCCAGTAAGGGAGGCAATTAAGGCTAAATTAAATTCTTTTAATTTGTTTGAATGACAAAAAGGGGACAGAGAATTGGAGGATTACATTAAGAAAAACAGGCAGGCCAGGAAAAAGGTGAGGGAAGCCAAAGCTGCAAAAGAGCTACAAACTGCACAGGGAGTCAAGTCAGAGGAGAAGACGTTTTTCAGATACATTAGTGAAAAAAAGGAAGGGGGAATTGTTCAGTTAAAGGTCAGGGATGAGGTACAGGAGGATAATGGGCAGAAGGTGGAGGCCCTAAATTAATATTTTTGCTTGGTATTCACAATGGAGGAACAGGGCCCACTGCCAGACAGTGGTATCAAAGCAGCAGCCAGAGGCATTCAGAGAATGGGTAGCACAGAGTTCACCACATACAGGGTCAGGAAGGGCCTGTCAGACATCAGACCCAAGAAGACCCCAGGTCCAGATGGCTTACACCCCAGGGTGATTAGAAAGCTTGCAGTAGAGCTAGCAGCCCTCCTTGCACACCTGTTCAATTGGTCAATGGAGTCTGGGGTGGTGCCAGGTGACTGTAGGGAGGCAGATGTGGTGCCACTCCATAAGAATGGTGACAAGGAGGAGTCAGATAACTATAGACCAGTCAGTTTCACTTCAATAGTCGGCAGACTGATGGAGTCCCTTATTATTTATTTATTTCATTGTTTAGAAAAAAACTTTCAGCGAATACTTTTTTGCAAAGGTTCCATGTCAAGTACATGGTGTATACAGTACAACAGAAGGGAAATTGCCCCCTGTGCAGTTCACACTTCATGGGAAGGAGCGTACACAATACAAACAACTCAGTGAACATTTAAACAAACAGTGCAATGGTAATGCAAACAGAGAGACATAATGCAGAATATAAGTACAGAATAACAAGTAACCAGCTACTGAAGCTACTTCCAAAAACCTTAAACATAGTACTACTATGAGCGTATGGGGGAACACAAAGACAAGGACCTCAAGCAGCCCATAGTACAGGCTTTGTCCTGGTAATAAGAGTGGGGACTAAAAAGAGCTGACTTGGGGGAAGGGGATGGCTATAAGAGGGGGAGTCAATTAGTACCAGGCATGTCCTCCAGTAGGACAGTAAGTGCTAAAACAGAACAGAGTGCAAGCCTGTAGAGGAGCGATCCAAACCAGGCCCACTTAGTTGCAGGGGCAGTTAGTGTGGAGGGAGGTGTGAAACTCTATCAACTGCTAAGGCCAGCTAAGACAGTTATGATGTGGGGTAGGTGAGGAGGGGGTCGGGGTATCAACACTCACACATATTAGGAGATGGGTAGACAGGGACTGGTAGTACAGCATCTATCTGCAACAACAGGCCCCAGATCCATTTGGGTGCCATTTGAACTCCAACTTAAATGTGGGGAGTCTGTCAAAAAATAATAGGTGAGCAGGGATCTCATTAAGCCACGAGGGAGCCCTATAGGCAAAGGACCACTGTCCAAGAGATGCTTTCTTAAATGGGACAGTCAATGAGCCCTGAGTCTGGCCTCTGGTCTGGTATCCTAAAGAACAGGTATGGAGCAATTCGCTGAGACAAAGAGGAGCTTTGCTGATTAGCGATTTCTTGCCTAACAGGCATGTCTGAAATTTAATCTTGTTGGTGAGTTGGTTTGCTCATAAAAGGAGCAGGAGTGGGTGAATTGGTCAGCTCCAAGAGTCAGCCTACAGGCCTTAATGAGGGCTGTGACCACACATTTGAGCAGCATGTCCAAAGCTGCTCCATACACAACAAAGCCATAGTCTATAACTGACAGGATGGAGAAAGAAACAGAGAGTCATAGGGCAGCAGGTATGAGATAATGCCTATGCCTATAGAGGACTCCCAGCTTAGTGTGAACTGACTTTATGACCAGATCAATATGCTGTACAAAGGAGAGCATGTCATCAGTGATGACTCCAAGGTACTTGAATGATTGAACCTGCTCTAGAATGTCAGCCATTTTATTTGTGATAGTCAAGGCTGGGATGAATTTCTTTAGCAGACTACTGCATAACAGCATCATCTTCATCTTTTTGTAATTAAGTAACAGTTTCTGGGAGCAGAACCAGCCCTGCAGGTGACAGAAGGAGTACTCTAACTCATCCTCAGAAGATGCAACTGAGCGCTACTACTAAGGATAACTGCATCATCGACATAAAGGATGACTTTGCTATTGTAAGCTTAAGGGAAATGGTTAATAAACAGACTGAAAAGGATAGGGCCCAATTTGGACCCTTGTGGGACCCCAAGCTTAATTTCTCTAGAGGAAGAAATTGCTGTCCCAATTTTTACACTCTGGACTCTGCTGGAGAGATAGTCCTTAAACCAGAGGACAGCTTCGGGGGCAAGATCCATATCAAGAAGCTGATCCAGCATGATGGGATGGTTGACAGTGTCAAAGGCTTTAGTGAGATCTATGAAAATAGATCCCACTAAATTGCCACCATCCAAGGCCTTGTGCATGAAGTCTGTGAATTCAATTAGGGCTGTCACAGTGCACTTACAGAAACTGTACAGCTCTAGGCACTGGAGACTATACTTCAAGAGGTACTCAGATAGCTGGTCAGACACAATCCTCTCAAGCACCTTAAAGAAGGAGTACAGGACTGAGATCAGCCTGTAATTGGATGTGATGAATTGGGCCCCACTTTTTATGGCTGTGGGTGGAGCGTACAGCCATCCTGCTTTCACTTGAAAAAAGGTGTTTCCATGGAACATATCTTTTAGGAGTTTTCAGTGTATCCTTCCATTCTGCATATCTCCATGGCAGTTAAAGAAATACTCTCTTCTTTACATTTAATTACAATGATGGACACAGAACTCCAAGCTGCTTTTCTCAGAGAGCATGTGTGCACACCTTCCAAACATATCTAAATATCTTTAAAACTATTCAAGGTGCACAAAAACAACCAGAGTGAAAGTTGTTCAGGGCAAAAAGACCTTTTTCATGAGGGTAGTCACTAATCTGAATTCTTTATATTTTGTAAATATGGTCTTCCAAACAACCTCACTTTTTTCTGTCTGAGTGAACACAGTAGGAGTCATGCCAAACAAATGTAAACATCTTGGAAAGTATACAAGTTACCAGTATACAACCAACATGAAACATGTTCAGGACAAAATTACCTTTCAAATGAGGATGGACATTAGTCTGAATTCATTAGATTTTTTTTAAATATAGCCATCTGAAAGGTGAAAATTGTGATGAAAAATGAAAATTCAGGTAATCAGATGGCCATAGTTTAAAACACATAATTAGTGCAGCTTAATGAATAGAGTAATTTTAAAGTTCATTTTGTCCTGAACAACTTACATACTGATGGTTTATGCATAACTCGTATACTTTTAGAGATATTTATATTTGTTTGGCATAACTCCTATGGAAAATGAAAATTGAGGTAATCAGATGGCCATAGATTAAAAAACATAATTCATGCAGCTTAATGAGTAGGCTCATTTGAAAGGTATTGTTGTCCTGAACAACTTTCATTATGTTTAATATCTATAAGATGTATACTTTTAGAGATATGTACATTTGTTTAGCATAACTCCTATTGTACTTCTAAACAGCCTCAGTTTTACAAATTACGTTGGCAAGGCAGGATTAGTTCCATCAAAAGAAAGCTTTTCCAAGGTCAAATATCACTGACTTTAAACTTCACTCCCTGGCACAAGCTATAAACCAACTGAAGCTTCATTTTAAAATCCTCTGTGTGTGTGTCTGTGCTAGCACTATTAGATGACAATGATTAAAAACACAAGAAAAAATAAGCTTAAAGAGCAGCTGACACCTTCAAGAGAACTTTAACAAAACAAAATATTTAAAGTTCAGCATGTATTCCACATTAGTTCATTATTCCTCCTCCCCATTATATATTGTCGGGGTCATTTGCATGAAAACAAGCTTTTTGCTCCTGAAGAGTTCATCTATTTCTGTTGCTGTGTCCCTACCTGAGGTCCTAATGCACTGCTTGTGACATCAAAGTTACTCTCATGGCAACAGATTGTGATGTCACAACAGAGCATTATGACTTGAAGTAGGGAGTAAGCTATAGAGGCATATTAACCTTAAAGTAACTGCAAGGGATAAAAATCATGTATTCATGCACATTTTCTCAGTAATAAATAATGGGGAGGAGAAATCCAGAATATATATGGAATACAAGCAGAATTTTACCTAATTATTATGTTTTTCAAAGTTTTCTTTGAGATGTCAGGAGCTCTTTAAGCAGTACATAGTAAATAAAGTTGAAAGTCTTATAAATATGAATATATATCTATATATATATATGTTTGTGTGTGTGTTAAGTAAAAAATAGGTTAGAAGACAACCTGCCCCAATGTAAGTTAAGCATTCACCAGCTGTTTCACACAGTGGTGTCAATCAAATATTACAGTGTACTGTTCAGATACATTTTTCTTAAACTCTGTGACAATAAGTCCATATTACTCATGAACAGTCAAACTTATACTGTTTTAAACATGATGTATCTGTACTTCTGTAACAAGTGACTAGTGTATGTGTACATTCAAAACCCAAACCTAACACAGACCCCCTTGTAACTGAGATACTGTTAACCTAATATGTCCATGTATCAACATGTGTCCATATGTACCTAATCTGCTGTTGTATTAAATAACAGTTCTATAAATCTAAAACCAAAACAAAACACAACCAACAGCTTCAGCTTTTATTCAAGCACAGTTAAAATAAGGATCCTTTAGAGGTATGAATACAATTTATAAAAATAGAGACATTTCAGACAGCTGCACATAAGTAATCAATTCATGTCCCTTTTAACTCAAGAGGTCATTTCTAAAATGTGCAAACAAGCATAGGGACCACTTTTTTCAGAGCATGCCACCACTGGCAGCAATCATTTCAAGACTGCTACTACCTTCTCCTAATACAATCAGGGGAAAACCAGAAGTACAGTAGTCTACCAGCACTGAGATCAATATGATTAAGGCACATTTGTCAGAAATTACTGCTTAGAAAAGAATAAGAATGTGACTGTGATGATGAGCAAATCTAAGACCAGATCTATAGTTTGTTAATAGTCTCCTCCTGAGTCTGATTTTTACAGTTGTGTGGGCCAAACTTCACAGATGTTATGCCATCATCAGATTTGTAAAAGAGCACTGTGGAAGCACATAACTGGACCACTGTCTGATGTTCTGCCCCAGTGCTCCAGCAGAGTTTCCAGTGATTCTGTTTATGCAGCCCTTCCCTTCTGTGGGATGCATAAACATATTCACTTTCTGGCTCACTACTTTTCCTTTCCACAAGTGCAGACATGACTGCTGCTGTGTGCAACATGGTGACACAGACTTAAACTGTGCATGTATGAGTATCATGCATATGTATGTAACCATCACACCACCTTTGGCTAGCTGGTACCCCCCCTTAAAAGAACTGCTGACAACTACATGGCATACAGTTTTATTTTGCAGAACTACACTGATGGTACCACCCCTAGCATTGGAGTGTATACCAGGCTCATTATCTAGAGGTTGGAGGGTGGGGGTACATACTAAAATGGACCTTTTTGTTTACAATCAGGTCCAGGGGAGAGGATGCTAGGCATATGCTAGACCTAACTGCTGAGGAGCCCCAATAACATTCACGCTAGAAGCAATATAGAGGATAATGTATGGTCTTTGGTTAATAACCATGCTGTAAACACTTTGACAGGTTGCCATGACATCATTATAAACCTCAAGAGTGTTCAGCTTGAGAGGTTTTCAGATGCCATTGCAACCTCAAGAAGTGTTTTCAGTGTGGTTGTTAACTGAAGACCATACATTATATTTTATAGGGTATTGGGCTACCAAGACCATGTAATTTCAGATTGAATTACTTTACAGAACACTGATTGTTGTAAGCATTCCGTTTTGTTTTACATTAACTCCCTATGCCTGTCCATCAGATTGTTACTTTATGATAAAACCCACACCCATATAACAGGACCTTCACCCACTACACATTGGATCCCAACTAAGAAGAGGAAATGCTCTGATTACTCCCTATCCCTATCGCTTGGTGCCCTCCTAAAACTAATCTTCTTCCTTCTGCTCTGTATTGGTACTATTGAATTCAATCCTGGCCCCACAGAAAGTTTTTTATCCCCATCTGATTTAGCCTCCATAAATGGCCTAAGTTTTCTTCACTTCAATGCCTGCAGCCTCCTAAAAAAGTTCTCCTTAATACAGGCCTGGGTTGCACATACCCTGCCTGACTTCCTGGTTATCTCTGAAATTTGGCTCAGATCTACAACAAAAGATAGCGAAATAAACCTTCCCAATTACCAGCTCTTCAGGTCAGACCACCCTTCCAGGGGCGGTGGGGTGGCCATCTACATCAAAGAAACCATCTCTGCATCCTGCCTCATTAATACATCCGAACCAAAGGAATTTGAATGCTTATCAATCAAAATAACCCTTCCTAACATGTCTTCCTTTAAATTGATTGGCTGCTATAGGCCCCCCTCTGCAGGCCTCAAACTCCTATCCCATCTAGGAACCATACTCAATCTAGGCCCTGAAGACACCATCATCCTAGGTGATCTGAATTTAAATTGGTTATCTAATGCATCTGCACCCCTAGTAACCTTCTGTGACACCTATGGATTCACTCAATTAATCAAAGATCCAACAAGGATTAACCTAAAAAATATTATCAACAGTTCACCCTGGATATCATGATGGTAAACAAGCCTCACTTATATTCTCATGCTGGAGTGCTATCCAGTGACATAAGTGATCATTGTCCCATAGCTGGCATAAGATCTACACTCAAGCCATCCAATCCTCAAAATTTCTCCAAAGAAGGTCAAAAGAATTTCAACATCTCAGGATATCTCCATGATTTGTGCCATACTACGCACTGGCAAGATTTCTACCTCACAACCTCAGTTAAGACAGCTCTTCAGATCCTAAGGGATATTATCACAAGTGCCCTCAATATACATGCACCACTCACCAGTGTCAGAACCAAAGTAAAATCTTGTCGTTGGTTCACTGATGACCTTAAATCAGCTTTGATAGCCAGAGACAAACTCTGGAAAAGGCAAGAAAAACAAAGGATCCTAGAGACTGGCTTCAATTCAGAAAAGCAAGAAATTCATGCACAAAACAAATAAGATATGCCAAAGCTGCCTTCTATAGAGCTGAATTGGATGCCTCCTATAATAAACCCATCAGGTTCTGGGGTACATAAAGGGAATCCTAGGTCAAAATTCTACCCTGCCTACCTCCAAACTGCTCCTAAGTGACATAGAAATCACTGACAAGCAAGAAATCTTAAATGCCTTCAATGACCATTTCACTACAGCTGGCCTAGCCTTTGACTCTTCACCTGCAAATCTCTTGAGATCATCATTAAACCTTCAATCTACTGTGGGCCAAAAGGCTGCCTCCACATTCTCCTTCGAACCAATATCCTTAAAAGAAGTAGATGACCTCCTATCCAATTTAGACACAACTAAGAGTGCAGGTGCAGACTCCTGGATCCCTACTTTCTTAAAGTAGCACTGCACGCCTTAGCTGCCCCCCTCACTCACCTCTTCAATCTTCCCTAGCCACTGGTTCCATCCCCATATGGAAGACAGCTCAAGTAGTTACACTACTTAAATCAGGTGATCCCATGGACCTTAACAACTATAGGCCCATTTCCATCTTACACGGTACTGTCCAAGATGCTTGAAAATTAGTAAACTCTCAGTTAAGGGCCTACCTTGACACCAAAAATCTCCTAAATCCAGCACAATCTGGGTTTTAGATCAATGCACAGCACCATCTCTGCCCTAGCCAAAGTCACTAACGATTGGCAGACTGCTTGGATAAAAAGAATAGTACCTGTGCTGTGTTCCTGGATTTGAGTAAAGCATTTGATACAGTGGATCATGAATCATTAATCTCCTGTCTTAGCTCCATAGGCCTTGATTCACTCTCTCTCAATTGGTTCAGGTTCTATCTCTCTGGAAGGTTACAACTGGTAAAAAATGAAAGTTACCTATCTACCTCTAAACCACTACTAAGAGGTGTACCGCAAGGCTCTATCCTGGGCCCCATCCTCTTTGCCATTTATATCAATAACATTGACTCCACCTCTCTCAATCTAACATTCACCTTTTGCAGATGATACTGTACTATTTGTCAGTAATCCCTCACCATCAAAAGCCTGTGAACTGTTACAGTCAGAATTCTCCATCCTACAACACAACCTGTTGAAAAACTACTTCTAAATGCCAAAAAACAAAAGCTATGTTCTTTGCCACCAAGAATTGCTCTTCCACTACCCCATCATTCATCACCCCACAATTATCCACCTTATTTGGAGAAAATCTGGAATTTGTGGATAAATTCAAATATCTTGGAGTCTGGATTGACAATAAACTTGACTACTCTGTCCATTTGAAGAGCTCCTAAAAAGTTGAGGCAAAGACTTGCCTATTTTACAGAATAAAACACTACCTTACCAGAGACTCCAAACAAAGATTAATCCAGGCATCATTCCTATCCCTCATTGATTATGTTGATTTCTACGGCCACTGCTCCTCTCCTCTTAAATAAACTGGACACCCTGTATCATAGAGCCATTAGATTTATTACAGACCTTCCCTCCAGCACCCATCATTGCTCTCTTTACAATGCAGTCAATTGGACATCCCTACAGCACAGAAGAAAAAGAATGCTGCAATCTGGATCTATAAAGCTTTATCAGACAAACTCCTCTTCCATCTCAGACTGTTTCACCGAAATCACATCCAGACCATACACCCTAAGGATCAATAAGCTCATTATGCTAAAGATTCCCAATACCTGCACCCGGTTTGGGAGGCTGCTATCAGCTATTCCCTAGCATTTATCTGGAACTCCCTCCAAAAATCTATGAATCTGAATACCCTTACCCTTATCATCCTTCAAAAATTATACACCACCCTATTCCCAGAACTGTGCAACTGCTTCCATAAGGCCTAGTCTCCCACCAACCCCACCCCTCCCTTCTGTAATCCACTATGTTAGTTTCCATTCTCCTACCCTGTCAGTTATCCCACTTCGTATAAAAAGCCTACAGAAGCCCTACTATCTGAATATTAGCCCTCCTATATCGAATGTCCTCTTCATTTTTACAGGTTTTAAGTTATTGTTACTGTGCCTTGTATATCTGTAAATTTTGTATATAACTCTCATCTAATTGATTGTATTAATGTTATTTTATTTTCATGTCTTTGTACAAAACTTGTATCCTTCTTTGTATGACCACTCAGGTCCATCTTGTAAATGAGCTACACTCAATGATGTTCGCCTGAATAAATAAAGATTTTGATTGATTGATTGATTGATTGTTAGAACATTGTTGTGAGCATTCCATTTTGTTATATCATTGATATGACATACTTAAGAAGGGTTAACAACAGAGTGCTGTGATAACAATGGCATAACAAGGTTGTAATCTGCTTGATTTCAGTTAATATAATTGCAATACAGGCACACTCTGTTTTGCAGGACACTTTGCTAGGCAGTACTAGTACTGTTTTTCACAAAAAAATCTCTATCTCTCTTCCAAAGTGTATAGTTGTGGGATGTGCCACCCACTTTAAACATTTTCCACACATTTCCATTTCCAACGTGTATACTTTATCTGCAGAATGTGTCACGCACATTAAAATCCTCCCTGTGCATGGTCATTGCCCAGAGAACACTGGTGCCCATCCACAAACCACTTACCCCTGCTTGAAACTAAAGATGGTGTTCCTCACCCTTTGCCCCAAACAGTCTCTGCCATTCTATCAGGGTTACCCCAAATGGGTATCCAATCCCCAATGAATTGCTAAATACTCTCAACTCTTTAAATTCAGCACAGTTGTGTTGAATGGGGTACAGACCGATGTGATCTAGCTTTATCTAGGGCACACACACCTCAGACAACTGCCTCAGACAGCACTCTCAAATTCTGTACTCACAGATTAGTTGTTCCTTCCTCCCAGTCATGGAAAGAACAAAATGCACCTTTCTTTCTCTGGTAGCTGTCAGATTCTACTCATTGTTCTTCCTTAAGGGAGCTGAGAACTTCAGGAACTTCAGGGGATTGCCCCTTGGATTCACAAGAACTGCATTCCCTCTCACTCCCCCAGGAGTGAAACTAAACAGTCCTGCAAGCAAACTGAAGATTTTACCAAACTAGGGTGAGAAATACCAGGGCTGTCTTTGACAAAGCTACAATGGCAGACCTCCTGCCAGTCTAACTGCCACACTTGAACTTACTGATGAATATTCTAAGCTCCCCAAGAGCAGCTGACTCTAAAGTGGTTATGCTGCTGTGAGAGTTCTAAATGACATAATCATCCTTCCCTCATTCTAGCTGAGTAAACAATGATGTCATTATGTAGATAGCCTCTAGTGACCTCCCCACCAGCTGCCTTTTCCTACCTGTCTAAGACTAGCACTAATGTGATTCTAGTAACCTGAGGGGACTGGGTTATTACATGTAGTTATGTCAGCACTGTCATGTTGCACAAGGCTGACTCTGGGGCAGAACACACATGTGCGAGTATCACACATGCGCAGTACTGTAATCGCTGCAGTATTATGGCTGACTCCTATGCAGTGAGAGCACAGCATATTCTATTCACTGCTCTTGCCTCTCCTAAAAGCTCTCCACAGCCATATTGGCTCTGACCAGAGTTTGTTAGCACAAGAGTGACAAGTGCCAACTTCCAAACAGCTGGGAACTTTGCAGGAGTGAGTGAGTGATTTATTAAAGAGTTTAGTGATAGAAACCACAAGCTCATCCAGTGCAACTGCCACCAACTTCGTATCGATGGTGTCACTACCAAGCCTAGTTTTTCTGAACACCTTATTTATATAGGTTCTGGCTTTATTGGTCATGACATGCTTAAAATAGAAATTTAGGTGGGAGGGGTTAACATGAGGTCATTATTAAGGTTATTAAGCAAGATATAGAGGAATACCTCAAAGTGAATCATCTCCAGAACAATCAGAAACATGGGTTTGTGACAGGCAGGCCATGTTAAACAAACTTTATTACTTTCTTCAATCAGGTAACCAGAGATTTGGATAAGGGCCATGCAGTGGACCTACTTTACTTTGACTTCAGTAAGGCTTTTGATATTGTCCCACACAGGCATCTCTTAAAAACATTAGAGGACCTCAGGGTAGCTGAGAGATAGACAAGTAGGTACAAAATTGGCTGAAGGGCAGGACACAATGGGTAGTAGTAAACTGGGTAAGAACTACCAAAAGACATGCCACTAGCTGAGTGCCTCAGGGGTCGGTCCTGGAGCTGGTCCTTTTCAACATATTTATTAGTGACATCAGCGAGACTATAAATAGAATAATTTCCCTGTTTGTGGATGACACAAACCTTACTGGAAGAGTGGACAGCATGGAGGGGGTCAGAGAGCTTCAGGAGGACCTTAAGAATTTGGAAAGGTGGTTACACATATGGCAGCTGAAATTCAATGCTAAGAAGTGCAAAATGATGCAACTGGGTAGGGTCAACCCTAAGACAGAGAACAGGCTTAATGGGGTCAAATTTAGCTCTTCTGGTGAGGAAAAGGATCTGTAGATCATCATTAGAGACAGACTCAAGCATCAGAGTCAGTGCAATAAGGCTTACAGCAGTGCCAGCAGAATACTGGGATATATTACAAGGGTGATTGATCGTAGGGACAGAGAAGTCATAATGCCACTCTACCAGTCATTGGTGAGGCCACACTTGGAGAACAGTGTCCAGTTCTGGAGGCCTCAGCTTAGAAAGGACATTGACAGATTGGTGGTGGTCCAGAGAAGGGCAACAAAAATGATACATGACCTTCAAAGAATCCCTATGAAGAGAGGTGTATGGCTTTGAACATGTACTCACTGAAGACTAGGAGGGAAAGGGGGGATATGATCAAAACTTTTAAGTTCCTTTGAGGCATTAAGAAAGTACTGAATGCAGCACTTTTTTACAGGAATGCCAATTCTACAACAAGGGGTCACAAATGAAAATTGAAAGGTGGAAGGTTCAGGAGGGACATCAGAAAGTATTACTTCTCTGAGAGGGTGGCAGAACCTTGGAATAGACTGCCACCTGAGGTGGTAGCAACTAAGACAGTATCTAGCTTTAAACAAATGTGGGACAGGGCCAGGGCTCAATGCTAGGCATCTCGGGGGACAGTACACAGGTGTACATTATGTCGAAGGATACCATGCTTGGGCAGACTCAATGGACCACAGATCCCCTTCTGCCAACACTTTCTATGTTTCTTACATTTAAAATACACTGAAAATCCATTAGCCACACTTACCTAGTTTTCATTCAGTTCACTTTCAGGCATGGTAGGGATCATATCGTCACTAATCACAGAGACGATTACTTCATGGGACTCTAGTGAGGTAAGTGAGGAATTGGGGTGTGTTAGGTGGTGGGTACTAAGATGGGGTCAGTGTGGGAGAGTCAGGGGTGGAAGACATATTTTTCAAATAGAAAAACACAAATAAATGACAGGAAAATGATGATAGATGGTTTTATTTTTTCTAATACTGTACCTGACACTGGGGATTGGGCACCACAGTGTTGGTTGGCAGCACAAGAGGCTGGCTGCTCCATTGTCAAGGACTGTTGTGAGGGTGTTTCTTAGTGGCTCTGGAGCGTGGGCATCCTGGGGTCACAGACTGGTGAGGAATATTTGGTGTCACTGGGGTTCATCACCCTGGTGTTGAGGACTTTGGAAAGGGTGTGTGTGTTTTGTTGGGTGGCACTGGGGGTTGGGCAACCTGGTGTCAGAGTGTGGCCAAGGGGGTTTCCAGATGAATATTTAGTTGCAGTTTCCCTTGATGTAACCACCATTTGCTTCTGGTGTTGGGTGGCAGCTCAGGGGGAAAGGCTTTGAACTGCTATGCTCTGCTTCTAGGAACACAGCAGAAACACAAAACTGGTCACTCCCCACTCCACCAAGGTCAGATGGTGACAGAACAGAACAGAACAAATGCTGCTTAGCAGCAAGATCACAAATCCAAGTGCTGCCAGTATGAGGAGGCAGGAGACAACACACTTACCATCAAGTGGCATAGGAGAGATGCTGGCCACATACAGGAACAAGCTACTCTGTTATGCAACATCTTTGCCATTTTCAAGAGGCACAGAAACAAAGCCCTTTACAATACTGGATATGTGGAATAAACAGCACAGGAAATGTTTCTAGTAGGAACTGCAAGTTGCGTAAGAAAACCCATTTCCAGCTTGCATTTTTCAGCCTTCTGATTGGCCAAGTACTTCAAAGTTAAAAGCAGCAGAAAGTTGGAGAGTGGACAGAACTGGGGTGGAGAATGAGGATTCTGAAAGAATGACAGGTGGAGGACAGCCAAGCCCCAAAGGCTCTCTCAAAGCTCAGAATGGTCACAATATGTTTGGTAGCCTTTGGCTAGCTGATGTAAAAATGATCCCAGTACTGACTCTAACCCTGATCCTGACACATAAAAGAATATACAGTATTAGACACCTTCATTACCACCAAAACCACCTCAAAAAGTGTTGGTTGACCTAACCCTACAGGTGGTTTGCCTGGGCATGTGGAATTCCTTCCTGAGAGCCACCAGAGATGCCCCATCAGTGGAGGCCTTAAATAGGGGTCTGAAGACACATCTGTTCTGCCAAGCATTTGGGGTCAGATGGCTGCCACTTTCAAGTCTGCCCAGCTGTGTTTTATTTATTATGTATTTATTTTTATGTAGATACATTATGTATGAATTTCTCTGTATAGTCATTTCCTGTTGATTTACTCTGCCCTAACTGTAGATTGTTCCTGTTTCATTAATATTGTTTACTGTGTGATAAAGATTGTGATGTCTACAGGTGAATTTCACCAATAAAATTCTTTACTACTGAGTCAACATGGATTGCCAGTGCCGTCTTGTGTTTTGAACATCACTATCTGGCTAGCTCCTGAGTGCAGCTGTGAGCCATTTTTCTAACTGTAGAGTGCTCTGGGCCTCAGGGTAAGGGTGCTAATATAAACATGATTTTACTTACTTACTTACAAGCCAATCTAGTGGCATTTATAATGCTCTGTTGGCAGTATTGTTACAATGGGGTATTCAGGATATACAGGAGGAAGAAAAGGAGGACATCAATTATAAGGCTACAGAATGCATGGGATAAGCGTACCTGACTGACTGGAAAAACCTGAGCTCTGATGAAAAGCTGCTTTTGTACTAAGCAATAAAGAATCAGGAGTGGCTGGCATTGTCTTCTGTGCCACCACAATATTTGATCTGCTCGGCACCCAGCACCAGTTCCGAGAGAGAGCTTTGTTCCTCAGGGGCTATCATCATTGAAAAATGGATAGACTTGTAACCTAAAAACATTAAGAGATTATTTAAAATGAAGAGCACCCTAACACCACACAAAAACATTACATCTCTACTGCTATAGACTAAAGAAGAGTCTACATTAGATCTTCCTGAATTCCTGTCTGGTTCCAGTTCAAATACTGCAGATAAAGAGGAGAGAATTCTGTTATGAAGATGATAAAGAAAACAAATTGGATGAAATACTACTGTAATAGAACAATGAGTCCATTGTCCTGACCACCTTAAAAAATCTTACATGGACTACTAAGCAAGCCCATCCTATTCAGGGACCATTCCACTAGGCCTAGAATCAGTGACTGAAAGATACATCCTCCTAATGTACCAGCCATGCATGATTATTTAAAACATTAGTACTCTGCCATGTGGGCTGCTGGACTGGCCATTCTGACAGTCATATAAAACATGTCAAACATGCACAATGCCTTTAAAACACTGGTAGCCTATTACAGTATATGGACTGTGTTATGTACTGTTCTGCCAGCCACAATAAACATGTCAGACAGGCATGATTTTTTGAAACACTGATGGACTACCATATGGGCTATTGTACCTCCTATTCTGCTAGCTACTGTACCTGTTAGTCTGCCAGCAACAGCATTAGATTTTAAAATAGTAATGGCCTACATCCACTGACAGTTGTAATTATTTGCATTATCCAGCAAGCAAAATCAGAAATCCCAACCAGAGCTCACTTTCATTTCACTTCAAATCACAGCTACAGAACCAGCACTTTATGCCTAAAACATTATTTTTTTTAATTCAGGAAGTTCACAGCTCAGAGCACTGAGAGTAAGTTCTATGGAACTGCATAAATATCTGCTCTGTAAATGTTTTTTGTAAACCCACTCCTCTTCATATCACTTACAATCACACTTCAGAATGTATTGAGCACAAACTGTGAGAAACAGTTGCTTTAAATCAAGGAATGTTTCTGTTTTGGTTTGGTGTTCTTCACAGCACAATACAGATACATCCTACTCCTTCCTCTAACAGGTCTGGACTGTACTTTAGTTAACTCCCTCTACTTCTTGCAGCAATATAAGTATGCGATCAACCTTTTGCACACCATATGACCTGCCCAACTATTCACACTTCATGAAGTACAGTAGTACTGGCTTTGGTGACAAACAGTCTTCAATGGTTTAGTGAAGTCCACCACAGTGCAACCTGACTGGATGCAATACAGTGTCACAGATTCCTACATGATTAAAGGGACAAACTGACTTTAAAACTGCCTTCTTTCTTGCAGTAACTCTGCTACAGAATGCTGCACTATAATGTATGGTGGAATGCAGTCGTATATGGAAATCCATACACCGCAAAAAATAATTCTGCTTCAGTAGTGACATCCTCATTAACGCAGAATGACTTTTTGTTCTGTGTTAGTGAAGACGTCATAATGCAACTGCCCCTATCATCACTGTTCATAGGACAAGGGATGCTTGACTCATTGTTTGCATGAGCTGGACAGTGCTCAGATGGAACAGAAGAGCCAGTTCCCGGCAGCAAATGATAACAACAAAATGCTGAAAAGTAAGTGGTCTAGTATTTTTAGGCACCATGCACTATAAAGAAAGGTGTATGGGAGCTCAAATGCACAACCACACTATTCTCTTTACTCATGATTTCCATGACAACACAGACCTCTCCATCATGGAAATGACTTGGTAAGAGAATAGCGTGGTTGTGTATGGGCTCCCGTATACTGTCCTATATATAGAGTTGCCTCCTGGCAGACTTCACTTTATGTTTTAAATTTGGTAATGTGGGGTCATTCTACCTTGTCTTTGCAAGGGGCCAAGTTTGTAACTTTGTCATATCTTCACTAGTGATGGAAAGCATCACATCTCCTTTTTAATACTTTGTGTATATACAACAGGTTCAATACAATGCTTCTAAAGCTGCTTAGTTAAGGAAATTAAACATATGTGTAATTGTTGCATTAAATTAATTCAATATTTTACTGATAATATAGAAAAGTGTATGGTAAGTCCATCATTTAGGAATGTGATCCATGGAAAAACAATCAAAAGCAATTATATTCCTTTGAAATATTCAATAAGATTTTTTTTTCTGATAGCCATACTCAACTGTTTAGAAAAAATCATGATCCAATATTCTTCTGAATTCTGTATATTACATGACTGATATGGCACAAATTAAGGAAATCTATTTCAAAGCACAATTCATTTGCTTTACAGTGCCATACTCAATCTGTGATAATACTTATAATCTAGTGTATGTCATTGTGTGGTACAGTGTGTCAGATTTGACTGCTCAAGAATAAACACATATCCAGCTTAAATGTTAGCAACTGAGATGTATAACCAGTTTTCATCATACAGACAAATCAAGCCCCCTCTACAGACACGTACACACACACACACACACACACTGTGGTTGAACTTGCTTGCTGTCATGTCTCATAAATTTTACAAAGAGAGTGTAATGCAGAAAATTTGAGCTGAAAAGATAAATGATATCTTCATTGTCAGTAAGAGGTACCCGCAGAAATGAAATCATGTTCAACCAAAACCATTTTTAAACCACAGATTATTTTTAAATTAGTACTTTTGGAGCCTTGCATACCATGTACACATTGAGAAACACCCTTTGTTAGGTTTGTATAACTGCAGAGATATTGCCAAATACAAAAACAATGAAACATTTGGATATCTGTGTATATTTTTTTCACCAAGTACATTCTAAAAATGGAGTCCATGAGTACTAATTGCATCCAGTGTTGTAAACACTGTTCTGCTTTTCTTTTTACAATACTAGTACACAATGCCAAAAATGATCTGTCTGTGCCTGTAGCAGGTATAAACAGCAAGGTCTTCAGGCACGCAAGAGCCTAGAAAGTAAAGGAAAACTAATGAAAAAAGAAGAGGGATAATGACCAGCTGGTTCAGCAACTGCAGTGCAGGTAATTGTCTGAAAAACAGTCCAAACTGATTAAAATTATGTATATGCAGGCATCCAGCTGTTAGAAATACTTGTACTAGATGGTTCAATCTTATACATCATTTTGGGGCTATTGTCAATTAAAATATTTAACTGCTGTTTTATGGAAGTTTATTATGTTTTACTAAGCAGGTGCCCCTTAATTGCATGTAGAGCCTAATAAAGTTTGAAGCAGGAATCCTTAGGTTCTACTTTATGTGCCATGTAACCATCCCTTTAGAACAAACTGTTTGTGCAAATAGGACATGCTTTCAATTGGCAGTGGGCTGGTGCCAACAGTTTTGTATTCAGTAGTGACAAAAATTTACAGACACTCCATAAATGTTTGAGGAGGCAGTATAGCCTAGTGGTTAGAACCAAGCAAAAATGCAGGGGGAAACAAGTTTGAATATGGCTGGCAGCATCATCTTACACACAGAGCAGATCAGCAAACCTCTCAGGGTTTTTCATCAGGGATATCTTTCTTCTGTTCTCCCACCACACTGAATCATGGTATTTACCTACCAACCCTTGTGTTTTTGTCTCTTTATGTTATATACTGTCCCTTGCAGGACCTCCTTGTAAATGAGCATGCTCAATGGAGTTTTCCTGATTAAATAAACTTGAAATTAAACTTGATTTGCATTTTATGTCACTTGCTTTTCATTTCTTTTTGAACACACCGAACCTCTAAGCTCATTGGTTGGAGCATAAAACTGCAATGCCCAAGACTCATTAGAGCTGGGTTTGAATTCCACAACTGCTGTTCACATACTGTATGATCTTAAGCAAGTCAGTTAACCTCCCTGTGCTTCATTCTCTTTGGAGTCACACCTGGAAATGAGCTTTGGCTCCATTTGCCTTGCCTGCTAAATAATTCTCATAAGAATATACAGTACATGCCTTCCAACTGAAGGGCCAACAAGTGAGTGGCTGCTTAAACATTAAGAAAAAATATTGACCCATGTCTGTGTTGCAGATCTGTTCCCTCATCCATTTTCCTGCAACTGTATCCTACTGGCAGAATCCTGATATTCTGGTGTTATTTATACCTGCATGGGTAATACACAAATTGTAAGGGAGAATTTGTGCCAGCACTGTTGCTGAAGTCTGCTTACACTGGGACCCCTTGCAAACTAGGTGATGTGGATGGGGCTAAGCCAGTCAGGGATCATTCTAAATAATTAACTAAAAACTCCCTCACTTAGAACATTGCATAATGAGTTATTTATCTACATTTCTTGCTGTCTGTCTCCCTATTGTACTGCTGATGGTAGGTGATCTGGATTAAAATAAAAACAAATTCTAAGCATTGCAGCTTCAGTAAGGGATGAAGTGAACTCTGTATGGTTTGTTATGAGCAGTACTTTTAAAGCTGTTGGGTGGAGTTTTGATATCAGGTCTCATGGTGGCATAGTATAAATGAATCATGCATGGTAACATTAAACATGATGTGAGTTACCAGATCTGATGCCATTCAAGCTTTATATAAAGCTTGTTTTTGCTAACCCTGTAGAATCTTTTGTTATACAGTCTGTATGAAAGGTGTAAAAGAAATCAAAATTTCATTGTACCATACAGCACAAAAACATATTTATATAGTTTACTGCAAAATCTATAGTCATTAGTAGTATCAACGTTGGCATTAACACAATGCGTTTCTCTTAGTTCAGGGCAGAAGAATGTCAGAGTTTCTGATGATTCCCTGTTACATTGAATTAAAGTACAGGGGCTCAGTTTTCAAAGGGGGATGCAGGGCTTGTGTTAAGCTCTGCATCAAACCCTTTCTTTGACACAGCTGTGCTAATCACCTTTTCTGCAACTGTACCTGATTTTGGTAGGTTAGGCACAGCTGCACCTGTATGGGTTGGTGCAAGCCCCATAAAAAGAGTCTTCAGGATTGCTGCAAGATAGATCAGAAAAAGTTGGCCTAACTTTCAGCAATTGTCACACGGGATAGAAAATCATGATTGCCAGCTGGGTGATTGCCACAAGCCCCATGTGCCATATATTTCACACACTTGGGGCTTGCGGCAAATGGGGGCTTTTAAAAATCAAGCCCCAGGTATCGAGAAATACTGTTCCGAACATTGCAAGGTGTTAGATAAATGTATTTGTACATGTTGGCATTATAGAAAAATGTAGTTAATGAAATATCTAAATTAAAATCATGTCTGCAGCTTCTATGAAAGTAGACTTATATTCAGTGCTTTACCAGAAACAGATAAAATATTTACATAGAAATTAGATTTGTATTTCCATGTATTTTGCATCATGCACACCTGGTATGGAAGCAATGTGGTCTAGTGGATAGAACACTAGCTTATGAACCTAGGGGTCCAAAGTTAGAATTGCACCACAAGGACTCCATCCCAACCATATGGGAACACATATGGGAATTTGGTCTACTGGCAGGCTATAAATTGAACATGCTCAAGACAGAAGTCTTGCTCTATAATTTTACTTCACCCCCCAGGCTGAAACAAGCTTTCCTATTCAAGTTGCACAAGCAAGTAATTAGATATCTTGGTATAAAAGTTATCAAAACTTTAGACCACTTGGAGCTACTCAGTTATGAAACCTCGACTGAGCAAATAGTTGCAGATCTCTCCTGATTGTTCTCTCTCACTCTAGGGATTTTTAATCACATATAAGTTATTAGACAAAATATATTACACTGAATATTATATTTTCTTTAAACCCTTCCTCTCATGCCAGGCAACCCTGCTATAAGGCATGGGATAAAGCCCTATCCAGATTTATATGTCAAGGCAAACCCCGAGGATTCGCTAACTGATTCTACAACTACCTAGAGATAAAGAAGGCGTTAATTTACCAAACCTCACCAGGTACTCCTTGGCAGCACAACTTCGCATAGTGTGCCTCGGGATTGCTCCAGCATACCAATCATATTGGAAGGTGATAGAACAAACATTGAATGATACCCAAGATCATGCTAGCTGTACCTTCAGGAACCCATCAGCCTGCACACCCCTCTGATGATTTTGATGCTTCACAGTGGAAACCTTTTGACAATGGCTTTACGTTTGAAAACACTTCCTCTCTTCCACCTATCAACTCTATTTATGGGCCATAGCCTATGATCAAGCCTTTCTCCAAACCAAGTTGACAAGGCTTTTACAACATGACATAAATATGGCATCACATATGTATTTCAAGTAGTGACTTCAACAGGGATCCTCCCTTTTGTGTCCATTCAGGCTTCTTACACACTCCCATCATCAGATTTTCATAAATACCTACAACTTTGGTCTTGCCTACGGATCACTGAAGATCACCTCAAATAAGTAGCTGAAAAACATTCCCTGTTTGTCCAACTTCTAAAATTGTATATGCTGGGTAACATAGGGGCACACCTAATAAGCACGCTTTATAAAGCTATTTAAGCCACCACCATAATATCAACTGCCCCAGTCTTGAACTGTTGGAATGCAGAGCTGGTCACTACATACAACTTGGAGTAATGGCACAAATATAACCCCTTCCCCTCAGCACACAGAGTAACAGAGGCCTTTTACTGGAGGGAGTTTGCATGGAAAAGTTGTATTAGATATTTTTGCACTCCAGCACTCTTAGGAAAATTTGTAGGCCCTCAGGCAGTGTCATCCTGGTGTCAATGTGGATCAAACCAGGCAGACCACTCCTATATTTTGCTAACATGCCTGGAACTACAAAGCTTCTGGAAGTAAGTAATTCAAGAACTAAAAGACATTTATGATTGCCCAGGCAAAATAACCATTCATTTTATTATACTTTTGGCCATTCCTGCAACATGCCCAACTCTTAACCTCCCCACCACTAAAATTATGAACCTGCTAATTCTAGCAGCCAAAAAAGCCATAACGAGATTGTGGTGCACCAACAAAGGACCCACACGGGAGTTCTGTAGGGCTCTCATCCATGATATCTACACACTGGAGAAAATCTCTGCAAAGTTCACAAACCGTATTTCATCTATTGAACTTAAATCGAGAAAAAGGGTACTGTACCAACTAGAAAAGTATTCAGATTTTGTACCATAGGATTAGGTCTGTCCCCCACCTTTTTCTCTGTTCTACTTTTCCTTCCATTACTATCACCAGATGGCTAAGTAAAGTAAACTGTCTTGAGTTCCAGAAACCACTGAGATATTGTCTTCACTATGCTCTTTTTCATCTTTTTCCTTCTTCTTGAATATTACAGAACATAATACATATAGCATAAAATGTGAAGTGGTCTTGCATTTAAGACATTGATTGAACCACCTACCTGAGCAGCCTATGGCATTCCCAAGGCCAAGCTACAAACTAGTTTTTAATACAGTATGTTGTACCATCACCATTGTAGTGAAAGCTTCTTGTTTATAGAATTTAATGAACTTTGATCACTACCACAGCTGCTTACTAAATGATGAACATGACTTACACTGCTCATTCAGGGTAAGGAGAACTACTTCATTTGTATGGAAGACAATTACCCAAGAAGGATCACAGAATATGCATGTTACTTAGCAGATGTTTTAAAGTGTTCAGTAAGACTGTATACTCTGTATACTTTGCTTGAAAGCAAATAAAATCTAATTAAAAAAACAAAGTTAGAATCACAGCACTGGAGTTGGCTCACCATCTGGCATTAATCAACATCATTCACCTACTTGTGCTTCAGCTCTCTCAGCTCAAGGAATCCCAGGATGGGAGTGACCATTGCACAGTGTAGTTCCAGTTAGATATGGGCAGGGAAAGCATCCCAACTAAGACCAAAATCTTGAATTTTAGGAAAGTGGACTTCAGGAAGATGGGCAAAGTGCAAAGGAGCCAGCTGACACATCAGAGCAGATATGGGGGGTAGAACAAAGGTGGTTCATCATTAAGGAAGTAATACTGGTTGCCACAGAGGAGTGCATTAGGCTCAGGGGGAAGAACACAAGGGCCAAAGCACCCAGCTGGTTCAGTTCTAGGGTCACTCAGGCAGTAAGGGAAAAGAGGTTAGCCTATATGAAATTTAGAGAGACCCAGAGAGAGAAGGATATGGGAAATTACCTAAGGTTGGCTAGTGTGGCAAGTAAGAAAGTTAGGTGAGTTAAGGAACAGAAGGAACTGCAGATAGAAACATAGAAGCATAGAATTTGATGGCAAATAAGGACCTCTTGGCCCACCTAGTCTATCCATTTTCCTACCTAACAGATAAGCTGCAGATCCTAGTTAACCAACAGCTTACTTCCTCCTACCCCCCACTAGGACTGCCTTATGCCTGTCCCATGCATTCTTGAAGTCCCCCACTGTTCTTGACTCCACGACCTCCTCAGGGAGTCTGTTCCATGCATCCACAACCCTCTCAGTGAAAAAATACTTCCTCACATTACCTCTGAGCCGTCCCCCCTCAATCTTCAAATTGTGCCCCCTTGTTCTTGCACATCTCTTTTTCTGGAAGATGCTACCCTCTTGGACTTTGTTAATTCCCTTGAGGTACTTGAAAGTTTCTATCATGTCCCCTCTCTCCCATCTTTCCTCAAGGTTATACATATCAAGCTCCTTTAGTCTTTCTTCATATGTCTTCTGGTGCAAACCCTGCACCATTTTGGTTGCCCTCCTCTGGACAGCCTCTACTCTGTCTATGTCTTTGCAGAGATGGGGTCTCCAGAACTGCACACAGTACTCCAGATGGGGTCTCACCAACTGTCTGTACAGAGGGATAACAACTTCCTGTTTTCTACTATTGATGCCTCTTCCTATGCATCCCAGTATCCCCCCAGCCTTCCTTACTGCCTTCTCACATTGCTTGCCCATCTTTAGGTCATCTGATATAATTACCCCAGGTCCCTTTCTATTTTTACAGTTGTCAGTATCTCACCCCCCATTGTGTATGCTTCCCCTGGGTTTTTGTTTCCCATGTGCATTACCTTGCACTTCTTTGCATTGAATCTGAGCTGCCATACATTTGACCATTCCTCCAACCTTGCCAAGTCCCTTCTCATCCTTTCCACTCCATCTTGTGTATCAACCCTGTTGCAGATCTTTGTGTCATCTGCAAAGAGACATACTTTTCCTTCCAGTTCCTCTGCAATGTCACTTAAAAATACATTTAAAAGGACCGGTCCCAGTACTGAACCCTGTGGTACCCTGCTAGTAACCCTCCTTTCTTCACTGTGTACTCCATTTACTACTACCCTTTGTGTCCTGTTGTCTAGCCATTTTTTTATCCAGGCTACCACCTTGGGACCCACTCCAAGGCTGGCTATTTTGTGTATTAATCTTTTGTGTGGGACTGTATCAAATGCCTTGCTAAAATCTAGGTAGGCCATGTCCACAGCCCTCCCTGGTCTACTACTTTGGTCACCCAGTCAAAGAAATCTATTAGATTCATCTGACACAATCTTCCCATCATGAATCTATGCTGCCTTGGGTCCTGTGCCCCACTGGCCTCTAGGTACTCAATAATTCTTTCCTTCAGAAGTGATTCCATCATTTTACCTACCACTGAGGTCAAACTAACTGGTCTGTAGTTTCCTGCCCCTGTCCTGCTCCCACTTTTGTGAAGAGGAATCACATCTGCCCTCCTCCAGTCCTCGGGTACCACCCCATCCTCCCATGATTTGTTAAACAGAGTAGTCAGCGGTGTCACTAGTTCTACCCTTAGTTCTTTTAGAATTCTTGGTTGAATCCCATCAGGCCCCATTGCTTTGTCCACCTTCAATTTTATTAGTTCTTTCAGAACTCTTTCCTCTGTAAATGGACTGGTATCGACCCCCATCTTCAGACTGTTTCTCTTGTTTGGTTTAGGTAACTCCCCCTCCTCTTCCTTTGTGAATACTGAGCAGAAATATTCATTCAGTATCCCTGCTTTTTCACTGTCACCCTCTACCCATGTTCCTCCCTTTATTAAGCTTCAGTATCCCTCCTTTGGTCTTTCTTCGCTCCCTAATGTACCTATAAAAGTCTTATCCCCCTTCTTAACAGAATTGGCTATCCTTTCCTCGGTTTGGGCCTTTGCTATTCTGACTGCCTTCCCAGCCTCTTTCTGCTTTAACTGATAAAGTTCTCTGTCCTGCTCCTTCTGTGTTTCCTTATATTTTCTGAATGCTGTCCTTTTCTCCTTAACCTTCCCTGCCACCTCTTTTGAGAACCATAGTGGTTTTTCCCTTCGTTGTGTTTTATTGATTTGCTTTACACAAAGGCTTGTTGCCTCTGTGATAGCTGTTTTGATCACTCCCCATTGTGCCTCCACCCCTCCTTCTTGCCTGTTTGCTAATGCTTTTCTGAGGCACTCTCTCATTTTCCCAAAGTCAGCCCTCCTAAAGCCCAGTACTCTTGCTTTTGTATGGCTTGATTGTATGGCTGTGTTTATCATGAACCACACTGTTTGGTGGTCGCTTGTTCCCAGATGGCTACCCACTTCTAAATCTGAGATTCTTTCTCCATCCCCATTTGAGAGTACCACATCTAAATTGCTCCCTCCCAAGTGGGTTCCAATACTAGCTGTCTGAGGCATGCCCCCTGTAGGGCATCAAGAATGACCCTGCTCTTGGATGTGCCTGCAGCTAAGGTGCTCCAGTTAACATCTGGCATATTCAGGTCCCCCATCAACAATATCTCCCCTTTTTCTGCCATTCTAAGAAAGCCTTCTATCATTTCCTTGTCCATTCCCTCCCCCTGAGATGGGGGACTGTATACAACCCCCATGCGGATTGTGGTGCCATTTCCTGTCTCCAGGGTGACCCAAAGTGCCTCACCTGCTTCCTGTTTACTCTTTAGTTCTGTTGCTTTGATCCCTTCCTTTACATAGAGAGCTACTCCTCCTCCTCTTTTACCCTCCCTGTCCCTCCTGTAGATTGTGTATCCTGGTATGTTGACATCCCAGTCATGGTTCTCTGTGTACCATGTTTCTGTGACTGCCACAATATCCAGACAACCCTCTTCCATCAAGGCCACTAGTTCAGGGAGCTTGTTACACAGACTACGGGCATTGGTACTCATCACCCTCCACTTTTTGATAGCCTTACCCCTTTTAGCCTTATTTCTGTCCTCACTGCCTTTGCCTTTTTTTACATTTAAATCTGTTCTGCTCCCTAATAACTTCTGTACCTTGGTGTTTACCTCACTAATCACGATGTTTTGTGGGAGGAGGCTCGGATTTCCCTGCTCCTTTTCAGTGCCTCCCCCCTTGGCTAGTTTAAATGCTTGCCAATGAAGCATTTAAACCTTTCACCTAGGATCCTGGTTCCCCCCTGGACAGATGCAGACCATCGCACCAGTATAGGTCTGCATCCCTCCTAGTGGCTCCCCAGTCCCCAATGAAGCCAAAACCCTGAGCTCCACACCAGTTTTTCAACCACTCATTGAATTCCCTGGTGAGGAGTGCCCTAGCATCTCCCTTGCCATAGACAGGCAGCACCTCTGAGAAGGTTACTGTATGCGCTACTTGTCTAAGGCCCCTTCCCAACTCTACAAACCCCTCTTGCACTGCTCTGATCCCATTCCTAGCCAGATCATTTGTCCCTAGGTGGACAATGACATCCAGCTCCCTCCATCATGCAGCTCCTCCCATGATCCTGAGGATTTGCTTCCTGTCCCTCCAAGCCGTGGCTCCAGGAAGGCACCTTACCTCCCTCTCCCCTTCCTCCCCCATTTCTACCCCCCTAATGATTGAGTCCTCCACCAGGAGTTGTTCCCTTCCCCTGTGGGGTCCCATGCCACCCTCCTGTGGGTCTCCTTTGTGAAATTTCCCAGCATCCTCCTTGGTCTCCACTGCAGGTGCCTCCATAGAGGAACCACTATCCACCAGAAGAGCGAATGAATTGTGGAGAGGTACAGCTGGAGGGATGCAGCTCTGTTCCACTACCCTCTCCCTCCTTGAGCCCACCCTGGTCAAGCCTATCCTCTTTCTTGGCAACCTCTGAGGTAGTGGCATTGACCCTGGTGGTCCCTGGGTGGGGGAGGAGGTTTCACGAATCCTAGCCAGGTCAGCCTGGAGACGGGCAACCTCCTCTCTCAGACCAGAGAGGTGCCTGCAAATAGGGCAGCATCGCAGCCTCCAGAATGTCTCCGAACACTGCCCCCACAGCCATTGCACTGCACCACCCTATCATGTCTTATTTTGTGTCCTCTCTACTGTTTCTCTGGATGTTTATTCTCTCCTCTCCTTACAACTCTCACCCTTCCTGTTCTAGGACAGCAACTTCCTATCTTATTCAGTAGTCTCCTTCTTCCTTGCTCAATATCAGACCACCAGCAGCTAGGGGGGAGAGTGAGCTACTTTTTTCCTTTAGGGTTGACAAACCAATGTTTCTCTATGATCCTTTCCTTCCTACTGCCAAACAGGAAGTTCCTGTTGACAGTCAAATCCAGTGGCTATAAAAGTAGAACTGGCTTTGGGTGGGTGGGATGGAGGGCAATTAGTAAGAAAAAAGGCTAGCAACAGGAAGTTGTAATTTGACTCACCTGCTTTTATAGTGTCTAAACCATACCCCCAGATAAACTCTCTTTCCTCCTACTGGTTTAGCAAAGTCAGCTGATACAGTACCCTTCCCTGCACAGAACACACACTGACTTTCTTTCTTTTCTTTCTTTTTTTAACCCTAAATAAGACCCCTTCTACTTCTAATAAAGTTATCTGTCTACTTAATCTTAACAGACACTGACTCCTACTGAGATATAAGTTTTAAATGATTAAGAAAATGTAGCTTCTTTTAGTTAGCTGCTTTCTGCTCTACAAGCAAGGCTAGCAACAGGCTGAAGGAACTCAGAAGGGGGAGAAGGCCTTCTTTTACTATATAAGTAAGAAAAGGGACAAGAAAGACAGGATTGTTAGGCTTAAGAAAGGGGAGGAGTGAGTGGAGGATAGTGGGGGAAAAGCAAAAATACTAAATGAATATTTCTGTTCTGTCTTCACCAGGGAGAGGAATGGACCTGTGCCTTCAGGAGGGAGAAGGAGGGAAGGAACACAAGTGTAGTGATAGAGGAGGATAGAGTGAAGGAGGGGCTGCTAGCACTAAAGGTGGACAAATCACCAGGCCCAGACAGAGTACATCCAAGGGTACTAACTGAACTGGCTGAGGAGCTGGCAGCACCTCTGGGAGGCCTATTTAATAATTCACTGGAATCAGGCATGGTATAGCAGGACTGGAGGACAGAACACATGGTGCCCCTCCACAAGAGCAGTCCCAAGGATGACTCAGGGAATTACAGACCAGTCAGTCTTACCTCAATCATGTGCAAGCTTATGGAGACCATACTTAAGGAAAAGCTGGTAGAATATGTAGAGGAGCATGGTCTCCAGGATGCAAGGCAGTATGGGTTCATAGTGGGAGGTGGGAGAATGTGTCAAACAAATCTGGTCAACTTCTTTGACTGTATCACTAAGACAGCAGACAGGGACCAAGTTGTAGACATCTTCCTTCTGGATTTTATCAAGGCCCTTGACTCTGTCCCATACAAAAGATTGATCAGGAAGTTGTCCAATCTTGGGGTTGGGGAGAAGATGATCAGATGAGCAGAAAACTGGCTGAGGGACAGAACCTAAAGGGTGGTTGTGGGAAGAGTTATCAAGCACCAGAGATGCCACCACTGGGATCCACAGTGCTTGGTGATGAGGCCAGTGTTGTTTAATGTCTTCATCGATGACATTGGGGATGTCATTCAGGGAAAAATTTCCTTATTCATGGACAACACCAAGCTCTGCAGGACAGTGGACACAGCTGAAGGGATAGAGGACCTACAGGATGATCTGGAATAACTGGCAAAGTGGTCTGGGATCTGACAGCTTGGCTTCAATGCCAAGAAATGCAAAGTTATGCACATTGAAGCCAAGAATCCCAGGACAGAGTACTACCTGGGTGGAGTCTAGGTGTCTGCATCAGAGGAGGAGGAGAAGGACCTGGGAGTGATGATCACTAGTGACCTGCAGCACTCGACACAGTGCACGAAAGCAGAAGCAAGGGCAAACAAAAAGTTGGGATGCATAGCTAGGGGGATCAGTAGTAAGAGAGAGGAGTTTATGCTGCCCTTGTACAGCTCACTGATGAGGCTGCATCTAGAGTATGGAGTTCAGTATTGATGCCCACACATCAAAAAGGAAATTAACCAGCTGGAGAAGGTCAAGAAGAGGGCTACAAAGATGATAGTGGGTCAGCAGAGAAAGGCATACAAGGAGAGGCTGAGACACTGAAGGTGTACTCCTTGGAGGACAGGAGAGAGACAGAGGACATGACTGAGACCTTCAAGTACTTCGAAAGGGATAAATAAGGTGGATACAAAGGGTGTCTTTAAGCGAATCTGTGATGCCGGTTTGACCACACTTTTGTTGACCAGCATCACAGTGACAAGATTTATGTTGGCAGCAAGTCACGGTTGACATAAATCCTGATTGTCTCCTGGTCCATTTTTTTATCAGGGACTTCACCCCCAGAATTCCCCATGCAGGGAGCTCTGCCCCCCACACCCCCTTAGTAATAATTATCAACTCTGAGTTGGAGTTGATTCAGGGAGGGGGTGCAGGACCAGGAAATTGTGTGCCCCAGTCTCAGGAGCACCAACACAGTGACCTGTTGGCAAACTGTCAATTTTGTCCACTGCACCATAGGTCACTGTGTTGGTGTCACTGTCGGGGGTCATACCTCTTTATGCTAAATGCCAACCATAACACAAGGAGGTTCATTCTTAAGCTGAGGAGGGGGAGTTTTAGGAGGGAAATCTGGAAGTACTTCTTCATGGAGAGGGTGGTGGACACTTGGAATGCACGGCCAGAAAAGATGATCTTTTTAAATATGGTGGGCAGCTTCAAGAGAGGCTGAGATAGGCATAGGGGGACGGTAAGGATCATGGATAGGGAGGATAGAAAGGTTGAAAGGTGTGGGGAGGGGGACAAGTTCAGTAGCTCAAGCTGTGGACCCTGTCATACAAGCAGGCTAGATAGACCAAGTGGCCTTCTTCTGCTGGTTTCTTCGTATGTTCGTATGTAAAACGGGGTACCAGCATGATTTACTGAAATTAAAATTTTGCATCTCAGTCGAGTTATTCAGGGTAAATAAATATGAAAAAACACACAAAAGGGGATGACTCTCTGGTGCCAGGCATCATTGCCTTGCATGCTGGTGACCGTGGTTCATTTACCAAATTTTGGTGGCAGGAGGCCAGCAGGGAAGAAGCTGAGTATCTGGTAACACTTTCTCCTCCCAATGTTGGGTGTCTTTGTTTTGTTGCACAGGAGTGACATGTAAGGTAAACCTAGTGGTGCTGCTGCTGGTTGTGCAGATGAAAGCAAACTGCCTGTCTAGCACATTACAGTGCTTCATTGAGCATTGATATGCACAGAAGGGTAGTGGATGGGTCCTACAAAGACTGGAAACCTTCAGTTAGTGCTGTAGGATGGTCTCAAGTCAATTGCTGTCAACATTTAATTGGCATCAAGAACAGACAGCCCTTCATCTGCCTCTGTCTCTGTGCATACTGTAATCCATAAATGTCCCTGAATGATCCCTTGCCATGCAGGAAATGTTGTTGACCATCTCCAATGGGTAAGTTGGAGTTCTAAAGGTACTGGCAGCAGCGACTCAAATTGAACAGACTCCCAGTTTATAAAGGAATGTCCTTGGATAGGCACATAGTAGGAGACAATTGAACCTGAAGGTAAGCCTAGATGGGAGCACAAAGGATAGAAACATAAAAAAAAAGAGGGTACTGATATCCTATTTGTCAATACTTCTGCAGTGGGATATTCAGAACTGTTCCAGGCAGGGGTGCAAGCTGGGTGCAGCGCAACTGGGATGCACCAGGGTGTGGTCTGGGCAATATTCAACGGTGCTGCACCATGGCTACCCACCGTTGAATATGGCACCATGACCACCCGCATTGTGCATGGCGCAGTGGTACTATGCCAGCACAAGTGGCCAGAGAAGAGCAGGGGCATGCGCTAGTGCAAGTGCCATTGCGCTAGGTGAAGCAACTGCGATATTCAGTGGTGGACATGCAAATGGGGCCATAATCTATGCTAGGTGCAGATGGGGCCATTTGCATGTCATTATGGCCCTATTTGCATGCAGGTGCACTGATCCCCTGTGGCTTGCACCTGGTGCCCTGCCAGGCTGCAGCTGTCGGGGACCGAAGCCCCCTGCCCCTCACCAGCAACGCCCCCATTTCCCGATCGCACGCCGTATTATTACTGTAACTCCCTGGTGGTCCAGTAGACCTAACTCCTTGCCTGATCACGGGCTGTAATATTGTTCTAACTCCCTGGTGGTCTAGTGGACTGAACACCTTGCCCAATCATGGGCTGTAGTATTGTATTAACTCCCTGGTGGTCCAGTGGCCCTAATACCTTGCCCAGTCATGGGCTGTAATGTTTTAACTCCTGGTGGTCCAGTGGTACCTGTACCCCCCTCCCAACCCACCCACTCCTTACCCACCACTCCACACCCCGGTCAGTGGCTGGTGGCAGAACCCACCGCAAGCTGCCCAGCTGCCGCCCGACTGACAGCGTACAGTACAGCTGTACGCCCATTGGTCCACAGTGTGGGCCAATGGGCATCTGAACTGTACTGTACTACTCAGTCGATATGAATGGATCCATTCATATATCGGGACTGTGTATCACAGCACTGCCTGAATGCCCATTGGCCCATGCTGGGACCAATGGGCGACCGCACTGTACGCTGTCAGTCAGTGGGTGGCCGGGCAGCCGGCGGGTGGGGTGCTGATGCTGACCGCTGACTGGGGGGAGCAGGCTGGCAGGTATGAGGGTGGGTTGGGAGGGGGTACAGGTACCACTGGACCACCAGGGAGTGAAAACAATATTACAGCCTGTGATCGGGCATGGTGTTAGGTCCACTGGATCACCAGGGGGTTAAAACAATATTACAGCCCATGATCGGGCATGGTGTCAGGTCCACTGGACCACCAGGGCTGCTAGTATGTAATACAACCCAACCGGATGGTGCCGCCAGGGATCGGGAGGCCACCCACAGCTGGCAGCTGCCATGTTGAGCCCAGCAATGCTGCAGCCGGCCTGTGGGTGGCCAGTCCTTGCTCCAGTTTTTTCGGACACATCTTTGTGCCCCTCTGTGCAGCACAGTGTGGGTGTGTGCCTGCATATGCACCGCACATCCCCTGCTGAATATCGAGATGTGCTGAATATGCATGGGCATGCCCCCTGCACTTGCACTGCATACATTACTGGTGCACCCTGGCGCATCAGGATTTGCACGGAGCAAATTCCTCTTTTGAATATCACACCGAGGTACATCAGTGGGTTGCGCATGGCACAACACTATTGTGCCATGTGCAACCCCTTTGAATATCCCAACCCAGATATCTATGATAGTACATTATCTGATTTTATATAGTGTTAGTGAAAGTCAGACCATACAGATAAATTAATTTTATCCACACCAACAAATTGTAAATGAAGATTGATTGTTTATCTCAATGAGGGGTGCTTCATTAGTATTTACTCTATTTTGGAAGGGTTGCAAATGAACCCTTAACCAAAGGAACAGTAGATTGCACAATGCCCCGTGATATCACAGTGACCTCTCCTGCACTCAAAACAGAGTAATGACCTCAAACACAGTTCATAAAAACAGCTAACTTCAAAAGATTTACAATTTAAAATACATTGCATTGTATAGTAAATATCAGTCACACAATGGCCTGATTCAGAATGTGCCACTTCTTATAGTGGAGCTTTAGTGCTGATACAATTGGGATTGAGAAAGCACTTCCATCAAAATCCCAATATTCATCCCTTTACTGTGCATCTCAGCCCTTTTTGATGTCTGGTCATCAAACTTGCAAAGTACTTATTTTGGGCCACCCCACGATTTTCCACCCGATTTAGCTCCCCTGCTGGAGCTGAATGTGCAATGATGTAAACACATTTACATGCCAACGTCTGCCGCGTTCCAGCTCTTCTTCTGTGCACCGCTCCTGTAGTGCCCCCAACTTCCATCAGGTGCCACTGCAAAGTGACGCAATCCCCTTTATCAACCCCAAAGAGAAGAGAGGAGAGCTGTTTTGGGATGCTCTATCCTCTCCCTCCCATGCTGACCCCCCAATGACATGAGTCCGTTCCTGAACTCAGGTCATCGGCATAGCGTGAGTTGTGGCATTCAGCACCTCAACCCTCAACCCCACCGGGCTGGTTCAAGATAGCCCTTGCTAACACTGCATGCCCAACCCCAATGGCAGAAATATTTACACTTTCTGCTATGGCAGCCCAACCCTAGTGCTGCCAAAGACCATATTCTAACAAAAGTGCCCATCTACTGTGTCAGAAACATGTTAAAATTAACAAAAAGAAAAAAAAAATACTTGAGGACACTGGGAGCCTAACCCACATTTTGCTGAAGACCCTGACATTCCCAGTGCTGGAAACAGTTAATTAGAAATCAGAACTAATTTATGGCCACCGAGATCCTAACCCTAGTGCCCCAAAGACCCCCCCATTCTGACTCCAGGTTCTTTTCAGCTGTACACAAGCATGTTGTCATTCATTATAATAGAATACAACTGAGGAGGTGAAAAAGGGTTGTGCTAGTCTTTGTTGTAGTTAATTTTGGTGGCAAGGGAGGAGGGTTAGGGTCAGGTGCTAGTGGACTGGGGCAAGGATTATACTGATCAGTAGTGTGAAAGTGAAAGAGGGAGGGTGGGATGGGTTCTTCATGTACTAGTCTGATGCCATCAGAATGTATGATCTTCTGTGCTGTAATTCTGGTTACTATTACAGTAGATGGACATTTAGAACACTCTGAGTGACCATACCAAAGAAACCATTTTCAAGAAGTGTAGTACATGGAATCTGTAAAAGGATGCCAAGAGAGAAGAAATGTCAAAATGGTTGGCTTTTTGTGCATCTCTTCAAACCACACACATACTCTAATGCCTCAGTCCAGGTGCATAAGATCATAGGTATGCAAATCCTTGTGTACATCAGGCTGACATGCCATTGCCAGAACAAACATAGGGTGGCATTTTTAAAAGTCAAAAATGGACATAACTCCTAGTTACACCGGGTGGGGTTTTCAAAAGTCAAAAAATGGACATAACTCCAGGTTACGTCAGACTGGAATTTTCAAAAGTCATAAAATGGATGAAATTCCAAGGATGAGCTTTTTAAAAGTCATAAAAAGCAAACAATTCCTAGTGTTTTATCCTGTTAGGACTACTACAGTCAGGTAATAGCAGGCATTATTATGATATTTTCTCTGGGTTGGCAATGCAAAGACTCCCCTGCTGTTCAATCTGCCTTATTTATTCATCTGGATACAATGGGAGAGGTACAATAATGATTTAAGACATGCTGCATTTCCATTTGTGATACATTTAATGACTATGCTCATACTCTTGACCTCATAACTCAGCCTCCCCAGCCTCCAGCTACTAGCTTATGTTTCATAACTGATGAGCCAGGTGAAAGGCTGTCTTACTCCTTGCCTCCAGATGACACCTGAACTATCCTACATTAGTTCAGTCCAAACTGTACTGGTAGCGTATGCCATATTATTACTAACAGGGCATTAGTAAGGACATATTCAGAACACTGCGTGCAGTTTTGCTGATCATAGTACAACATACTTATTGCTGAGGTAGAGAGGATACAACATAGGGCTCAAAAATTATTTTAGTATTAGCGAGGCTGAGCTACAAGGATAGATTGGACTATGTAGGCAGGCTCTCACTGGAGAATTGGAGCACTATTGAAATGTTTGAAGGGAGAACACATTAAATTTTGAAATAACATAGTTGTGGCTGCCATGAGGATAGGGGTAGAAATGGATGAATGGATGGTTGATCTGATTTTATCTCACAGATCCTATGTTACCATTCCATAGCATTACCATAGGCTTTTAAATGAACATTTATGATACATTTGTACTTTTACACCAAGGATTGGATTTTCAAAGGGTGGTGCAGGGCTTCCATCATGCTGTGCATCAAACCCTTTTCATGTGCCATACCCATTTGCCGCAACTGCACCCAATTTTCAAAGTTCAGGCTAGTTGCGACAGTTTACTTGCTTTATGGCAGCTTATGCCAAATCGAGAGTGCAAGCTTCATGAAAATGGTCCCCGGGATTGGCACAAGCTAGCCCACAATAAGATGGACTAGCTTGCATCAATTGCCACATGGGACAGAAAATTCTGTTAGATTGCCACAAGCCCCATATCTCTGGTGCACCGGGGGCTTGTGGCAGTCCTGAGCATTTCAAAATCCGTCCCTGGCCCAATTCATTCTAATGTGGGATTTTTAGAGGCTATGATAAGGCAGTAGAGTTCAATCTGAGATCAGTTACTGTCTTCAGAGCAAGTATATCAAGCATATAACTAGATAGTGCACTCCAGCCTTTAATGGAATTAAATGCATTTTTGAACATGTTGTATTTGTGATCCTAAAGCTACATGATACAAGATGTGCTTTTTGTTTAGACAGAAGATAGCATTTCATAGGTTTCATAGGTTTGTTCAAGCCTGAAGATAAAAATCCTATAAGGCATGCCTTTCCAATTTTAGAATTTAAATTTATTGTTACCAAAATGGAGATCTATTTTAGTTTTAAACTCATTCATGGTAGAACTGTCAACAATGTTAGATGGCAGTTCATTTGCCTGTTTAGTCTGTCTCCCACTCCTAGTGGACAAAGTTCAAGTCCCTATTCTTTTTTTCCTGAACATCTGAAAGGATTCTGCTTCTTCTACTTCCTTTGGTAGAACATTTCATTTTCTTACTGCCTTTTATGTGAGCAATTCCTTCCAACTGTTCTTGTGTATTACATGTTTTTGTTTTAGTTGCCAATTATGAGATCTGGGAACAGATATTCAAAAATGGATACAAGCGGGGCGCAAATGATTGCTCTGCACCTGCACCCAACCCAGAGGCTGCTATATTCAATCAGATAGTGGACCAGTACCATCCAACTGAATATAGGACCATATCACCACATTGCTAAGTCAATCTGTGCTGCCCTGACATGGACCTGGGTTGTATCCAGGGCACAGGAAATTGCACCCCTGGACTGGATAGCATCAGGAGCCATGGCATGATATTCAGCTGCAAAATGCAAATCAATCTATTGGGCATGCAAAGTTCTATGGGACCATTTGCATGCCATTATGAGCTCATTAGCATTAAACAGTACTTTATATGGGACAGGTGATCAGGGTTGGTGGTGCAACTAGACACCAGGGGAAATGTCAATAATCCTGAGACAGGTGATCAGAGGGGGGGGGTGCCACTAGATACCAGGGAATGTCAGAATAGCTGGGACAGGCGATCAAAAGATAAACCCCAGTCTCAGGTGTCTCTGAACTAGGATGAGTGATCAGGGGCGGGTGCCACTGGACACTAGGAATAATGTGTACTATAGGGGATGGGTGATCACAGGGTGTGGGATGCCACTTGACACCATGGCCTGCATCCTAGCTGGGGTGCCAGCAGTCAGGGGCAGTTGGCTGCAGTACAGCTGTCCAATCATCAGTGAGGAGGGGTTCAGGCTTTGTGCTCAGTTAAGTCAAGGTGTTCAGAGGCAGTAAATAGTGCTGCTTTGGGTGCCATGTATTGCCTGTGCAAACCTTTTAAATTGTCACTGTGCCTATATGCAGGCGGGGAACCCCTCATTTGCATGGTTGCAGTGATATGCTAGCACCTATGCACTAACAGGTTTAGCCCATGCTACAGGGGTCTCTGAATACAGATCCCATCCAAAAGTGGGTGCAGACCTGGATAGCATGGGCAAAAGCCTGTTAGCCCTTGTGCTAACTTTTGAATATCTGGCCCCTTAAGTTTATTCCTTTGTCTTTATGTTCTATACCAATTCTGCCATTAGTTTACTAGCCTCCAGAACTTTGCAAAGTTGTATACTTCCACTCTAAGTCTTCTCTTTTCTAATGCAAAGAGTCCTAACCTTGCTATACTCTGTTCATATGCTTTTCCTCTCAAATTTGGGATCAACCATGTTTCTCTGCATTGTAATGTTTCTAATAGAACTCTCTTTTCAAACGTGGGCTTGAGAAGGGAATTTTGCTGTGCACACCTGTCCTTACATGTGCATTATACTTTTCTTTGCTCTGGAATTGAAAGATTTTTTTTATGCAACCAATTAATCTATGTGCTGTTTCAGTTACCCTTGTACATTGTTTTTCATGGGAGAGGCTGTTACTCATTTATATTCCCAAATCCCTCTGGGTTTCCATTTGGTGTTTTCCCTCTATACTGTATTCTTTCATTGGGTTGTTTCATCCCAGATGTAACACCACACATTTATCTGCATTAATTGTCATTTTGTAAGTATTTGCCCAATGTTCAATCACTTTTAGGTCTTTGATGAGTGATTCATATTTAACTATGTCCACCTGTCCCCCTAACTTAGCGTCATCAGCAAATTTCATAATCTGCTTTCTAATGCTGTTATGTATGTCACCGATGTACAGAGAGAAAGTGTAGGTCCCAGGATGGACCCCTGGGGAACACCACTAATATCCTGCCCCAAATCTGCTAGTGTATTTTTTATTCTAATCTGTTGATTTCTGTTTTCTAACCATCTATTTACACGTTATTATTTTACTATTGATCCTCCTCTATCCATCTTCCTAATAAGTTCAAGGTATGGTACTTTGTCAAACACCTTAATAAAGTTGAGAAAAAGGATGTCAACTGGAATATTTCTCTCTAGACTGCTATTGACTATTTTGCAAAAAGCAATGAGCTTGTTGTGCATGGTCTACTAGTCTTGCAGCCATGCAGTGGACAGTCCACCAACCCCTTAGCCTTGATTTCATCAACAAATGTACCCCCTTGCTAATGTTTCAAGGGCCGTACAAATAGAGCTGAGCAGAAGTTCAGAAATTCACTTTTGTAGAACTTTCGTGAAATTTCTGAAATTTTGTGAAGTTTTCCACACTTCTGCCTTTGGCAAAATCAGAATCTTCCAAATGTGCTTTGCAAATGTTCACCCTGTTCGATGGAATTTTCTGGTTGAATTGTGGAATAATATACATGACCTGCAGAATTACAGTTCTGAGGAATTCAATTCTGCAGTTTAATACATTAATCCACAATAACTCTGTGTAAGTTTGAAAGCTTAAAACATTCTGTGATTCTCTTGCTGATCCAGCAACAGGTATCACATGACCCATATTGTCTCACAACACATGTAATTATTCCACAGTTCATTGATCTGTGGAATTTCTTTTTACAGTTTAATACATTAATCCACAATTAATACATTCATTCTGCACTTCAGTTCATATATTCATTTTGCACTTCAGTGACTCATTGAACTGTGGAATGAATATATGAATGAACTGTTGATTTATGTATTAAACTGGGGAAAGAAATTCCACAGAACTGACCACAGCCAGTGATCGATTCTGTAGAATTTCTTCAGTTTAACACATAAATCTGTTATTCATACATAAACATCACCATTCTAAGTCAGAATTTCTGTGAAAGTTGCTAACGTGCATTCCTAAATTTTGCAAAAGCAAAATTCTGACTTTTACCAAAATCCTGCCAGCAGAAATTTAATTTCACACATCCCTACTTACAAAGGATTGCTGTTAAACTGACAGGCCTGTAATTTTCAACCATGTTCTTATTTCCATTTTTATAAATAGGAATGACAATAGCACACCTCCAGTCAGTAGGAACCTATCCATATTGTACAGTATGATACATTGTAGGGCTGAGCACAATGGAAAAATTCTTAATCTGTAGAATTTCAATGAAATTTCACAAAATTCTGTGAAACTTCATGGAATTACGTTGGACTTTTTAAAATTCAGTAATTTGCTTATAACTCAGCCACCAATCAAACTAGAACTCTAAAATTTGGAATATATAATCTTTTGAGCAATGACCACTAAAATTCCAAATATCATGAAATGCAGATGGATAGTTCCAAAATTATAGGTGCTCAAATGTTATCATTTTATTGTTTGTGCAAAATGTCATGAACATTTTTATCTGCATATACCTTAACCATCTATAGGATCAAGGATCTTAAATTTGGCATGATTTCTTGCTGATAGTTGTTCTAATAATGTGTCAGATTTCATGACAATATGATGTATAGTCTCAAAATTATATGTGCTCAAAATCTGTCATTTTATTTTGTTCAGGAAATTTTATGAAAAAATTTCATCTGCATATAACTCAGGCACCTTTGGAGCTAGACATGTGTAAATTAGTATAGATAACCTTTTTGCTTACAGAACAATCTAAATATGGAGATAATCAGATAAGAGATGTTTAAGTTACAGGGGTTCAAAACTTTACTATGTAAATATTTGCAAAACTTTTTGAAAACTATCAAAAATGTGGGTGTTTGTAACTTATCTGCTCTTCCATGCATAGAGTTAACATTTGACATGCGTATCCATAGTTAGTGTATCCTGGTGTCTAACTCAACTGGATAAATTGGTTAAACAGTTTTATTTTTGCAGAAGAAAAAAAATGATTAATAAAATTTAATCACATATGTATGATAACATACAGTATACTGTAGATGAAGCATCCAGAATCTTTTGGGGTGGAATTTACCATAACAATGCACATATCACCACTTCATTTGATAAGCTGGGCTGAGCTTTTTTCAGTCCTGCTATTCCTCTCTGGGTGACTATCCCCCCCCCTTATCTTTTGGCATAGCCAGATTGACTCACTAGAACTACTGAGCCCACTGATATCCTTTTTGTTCTTTACAGTGACAAACTCCCTTAAAACATGAGTCACCTACTCCTTTTCCTATCAACCTACTCTGTTGGAATAGCCAGAAATCTTTCTTCCTGCTGCCCAAGACATTGTCTTCCCCTACTACATCTTTTTGAGCACCTCTAAGTCCTAGACTTGCATGTAAACCAGACTCCTCGGATAATAAATTTACTGGATATGATCCTTAAATATTCTGCAGTCAGGTTGGAATTGTTGACACTCTGTGCTTTCTTGCTCCAGCCTGGGGGTCTACCACTAGTGTGCTACCCAGCTCAGCTGTCCATTTCTTGGTGAAACTGTGCATCTAACTCCACAACCTGGTAACCCCTTGAACTACCTGCCTCTTATACCCCTATCCTTTAATTAAAATCCCCTAGATAAAGCTGTTTGAAATTAGAAAATTCCAGTTTTATGGAATTTTTCATGAAATTCTACAATTTTCACAAAGCCTCATGGGATTTGACTCTAAGTACATATGTTATTTTGCAATTTCTCATAGCAAGCAATTAAAAAAATTGGCACACACAGTCTCTGTGTAAGGTATAAGAACCTGCCAAATATAATGTTATTACATTCTCAAGTTTTAAAGTTTCAGAGGGTTATACATTTCTAGTTTACATTCTTGCAAAATATAATTTTAAATGTTGTGAAAGTTTGACTACTTTTAATTTAATCCCATATAAAGCTGCAAATATGAAATTTTTCAGAAATGATCATGTGGTAAAGTATTTTAAATGTTTCAACTTTGATTAATTTTGGATACGTAGTTTTAAAATTAGAGGGAACTAACCAAAATTTAAATTTTGGCAACATGTTTGGCAGGCTATAGCTCAGTAACATTTAAAGCTACAAATCTAAAACTATGTGCACTTACAAATGTAGTGATAACCTGTATATCTGTAATTTTTTTGTAACATTTCAATGAATGCTATCAAAATTATACTTAAATTACAGAAATCCAAATTTTGGCAAAATATTTGGCTACCTATAACTCAGCTCACATTCAAGCTTGAGACTTAAAGCATGGTGCATATACACATTCAAGATGCTTTTCTAAATCTTAATATTTTGGGGAAATTTGGATATGAAATGTTAAAATTCTCAAACTAACTGAAAACTAAATTTTGATTAAATGTGTGGCCACCCATATCTCTGCCTCTTTTCAATCTATAACTCTGAAATTTGGTACACTATTGTATGCCACATGGTACTGTTCACAGGACAAATTTGGTGTTATTTGGACATGAACTGTTAACATTATAGTGAAATGACTAAAATTTAAAATTATGCAAAATTCCAAAGAATTTTCATGAAAATTCCACTGATGTCCACGGAATCTAAATGGTTATTCTGTTGGCATTCCATGGACAGAATTTTATATTCTGCACAATTCTAATGGATTGATAAAATATTAATTAGGTTCAATTCTGCTTGGGACTAATGCAGACGTGATCTGTTTCTGCTCTGCTCGCTAGGGATTAAATCAATATACATCTATTACTGTTCCCTGGCACATTGTGAGAGGTAAAAGCCACATCACTTACCGACACAGTACTAGACCTGAAACTAGGTAGGATGGCATCCAAACAATGCAATTAAGACTTAGCTGAGGGAAAGCAGATGACAGTGCCAAAAGCGAGAGGCCATAACCAGAGCTGATCATAGTCCAAGCAGGCAGAATCTAACAGTGGCCTCAGTGGAGATGAAGCAAAGGAACAATTTACTATAACTTAGAAATGTCTATTTTACAAAATCCAGAAAATAGGAGCCATGGTAGAGTGGATGGAGGCAGTGCTAGTGGAGATGACAAGAGTAGACCTGGAAGAAGGCCTGACAGCCACAACTGGCACAGCTGAGAAGCATCATGAGACACTTTGCTATCTGCGTCATCAGGAATGGGAGCTCATTGAAAAGCCAGATGATCTGAAGTTCCATTCCCACTAAATAACATTTGCATTCATGGATTGCCAGAGGGTACTGAATCAGGGGCCATGGAGCCCTTCATGGAGTCATTCTTCTGAGATCTGCTAGACTGGCCCAGGGAAGAACCCCTTCAAATTGACCAGGCACATCAAACCTTGCACCTAGGTTGACTGATCCCATTGTCTGGCCAAGCTCAGTAGTCATGCATTTCTTGAACTACAGAGCAAAAACAAAAGTGCTTCTAATACAGTAGCTTGGGGGGAAAAGATATACTGTTTGGAGATACAGAACGATTTTGAGCATGATGTTATCCCTCTCATGCTCCTTAAAAGAAAGATACTACCATCTATCAGACTGATCCTCCAGAATAAAAATACTAAAATGCAAATAGATGCACCTGCACTATTCGAGATTCACACTAAATCAGGCACAAAATTCTTTTGAACCTTAGTGAATGCCAAGCTGCTCCTTCAGAAACTGGGAGTCACTCCTGAGCTCACTTCTCCACCGGATCCCCTATTGGAAACCCTCCTGGGGTACGTACCTTGGCAGATGGTCACCAGAAAGCATGACTCCCTCCATTTCGGACCCGGAGACAGGCCACAAGACCCCAGAGAAGAGAAAGACACCGCAAAAGACATCCACTTCATCACAAGCAGACCCAGTCTGAACTGGTAGAAGAACTGAAAATCTGGGTCACAGGAACTCATTTTCTTAATTGATCTTGATAGGTTGCTCTTTAAGTCACTTTTGTTAGTTATATTTGATTAAATTCCATGGTTGGTGGGCCCCTAGGATGGAGGGAGGGCAGGTTGATGACATTGCCCTTGAATTTATCAGTCAGTTTGGGGGTGGCTGCAGGGGAGCTGAAATAGGTCCTTCAAATTACTAATGGGGGGGGGCTTTTTTCCCCCTTCTCCAGAGGCAAGTTGTACACCCATACTTCTGGTTTCCTATGAATCACAACTCTCTGAGCTGGTTGCAGGTCTTTGCTTCCAAACAGCCCGGATAATCTAGCAAAAGAAGGGAAGCTCCATAGACTGAGAGAGGTGAGTGCTCTGAGACCTAATAGGGTATGGTTGGCTTGATGCTGGGTTGGGGAAGAGTGTTCATTTTGATGGGTTTAAAAATGGTTCTGCTTCATTTGTCTGGTCCAGGCCCATGAGGCTGGGTATTAACTGACAGAAGGCCTCCTTCTAGATTATCTCAGAGGTGATGCTGAGTCCCAGTGGGTAGGGGCTACTGTATTGCTGCCAGGGGAGCATGGTTTCTATGCTGGAAAATATTGGTTCTCCTGTGTAGCTTGCTGGTGTATCTGTGTCATAGGCACTGTCTTGTAAATGTGGAAGGGGGGGTTGCTTTGTTGTGTGGTGCAGCTGGGGTTGAGTGGTGTTCACTGACTCTGAGATGCGGGGTTTGGGAAGTTGACACATCCAGGGATCCCATACCCCTCTGAAACAAAGTGAGGGAGGTAGTGTTATCCCTGTGCAGATCAATTGTGATGCCCCACCTTGAGTACTATGTCCATTTCTGGATGCTCCATCTTTGGAAGGACATAGATAGGGTGGAGGTGGTACAGACGAGGGCAACCAAAATAGTGCAGGGCCTGCATCAAAAGCCTTATGAAGAAAGACTCAGGAAATGAAATATGTACTCTCTAGAGGATAGGAGGGAAAGGGAGGACATGATAGAAACATTCAAATACCTAACAGGTATTAATAAGGTACATGAAGGTAGTAGTTTACATAGCTGGAGAGTGGGAGACTCTGAGGAGATGTGATGAAATACTTCTTCACAGGAAGAGTGGTGATTGCCTTGAACAGCCTCCAACTGGAGGTGATAAGTGCTAAAACAGTAATAGGATTCAAACATGCATAGGATAGACAAAAGGGGACCTTAGAAATAAGGCAAGGGGGGGAAAGACCGGAGATCAGGTAAGGTCTGCAGTGGCACAGTAGGTGGGGAAAAAAGGACAGACTAGGTGGGCCAAGAGGTCTTTATGTTTCCCTCTATAACTTCTGTGTTTCTAAGTTTCTATGACTGCAGTGGCCTGTGATGGTAACCTGTTGGATCGTGGGACCTAGTGGATTGGAATGAAACTGAGGTGGGGGATGTCACATACTGACATTCTTAAGGAAAGTTTGTCCTCCAGTCACAAGTATCAGTTTGGGGTTGCCTCCAATCATGCATATCAGTTTGTGTTGCTTCAGGGGGATCCCACTTGAGATGGGAGCAACCCTTGGCATTGCACTACCTGGCACAGAGTGATGTTCTGGAAAAGTAGAACAAAGAAGATAGAGAGGGAATTAAGTTTACTAAGCTCATCCCATTCCTTATGTGGAAGCTGGGTCATGTTGTAGCAGTGAAGGATCAACAGAAAGTTGATACAGGAATGTGGTTTCCTGGCACTAAGTCGCTGACTTTCCCACCTAACTGCATGGCCCCAAGGTGCTGATCTCCCCATTACATACATGGAAGTGGTTGACAATTCCAAAACACGGCACAGCCGTGGGGGGATCAAATGCTTCACATTTAAGCAGGAGTCAAGGGAGGGTTGTTCCCAGAGATTCAAACATATATTTAGAAAGAGTGCTTATTGCCCCCTCCCTTCTGCACCACTAACTATTTGAATGTATTTAGAGCAGGGGGCTGTTTAACTAAATGAGAGCTATGCTGGTATAGACCTATTCAGTCATATGTTCATAAAGACAACCTAGCCTAAGATCTCACACCTATGGGTTATTAGTCTTAATGGTGAAAGTGTGCATGAGAAATATATATTTTTTCAGTGTTACTAGTTACAGGGCATTGCAAGGTGCAGAATGACATGGGGAGGGAATCTGATATTCAATCAAAGCCCCTGCAGCCCTGTGGTGGGCATCTTTCAACCTGCCTTGTGACAGACATGGTGGTAACATTGGGCCCCGGTGGAGAATGATCAGGGAAATGTGCAATTGTGAGGGTGATTTCACCCTGCTTTATTATTCTTTACTATGCTAGCTTTCTAGCAAGGTATGGCAGTTCTCTTTGATGCTGTGTCCCATGGTAACCTGACGGTGAGGAGTACTCGCCAAAGGAAATATGCCCTGCCTTGGCCATATGATGATGTATATTAAAGATGGGCAGTAAAAAATGGACTATCCAATGACCGCTCATATAATGAGAGGGAGTTTATGGGGCAGTCTCTGTTCAGTGATGCCCCATGACTGTTACAACAGAGTCTGTGACTGGAGGAGCAGTGAACTGCAGTCCATAATACTGACAGTCTCGCCAAATAGGTTTCTCCTGGGATAATCTAGACTGTATGAATGATTTGTGAGTGACACCCTGGCTTTCTCTGGGCTGCATCTGAGCGATACTGCCGATTATAACAGCTAAGGCATCTGCCACACAAAACTGCCTCTGGCCATGAAATATACTATATCAATAACACTCGTAGTGCTCTTGAACCAGACCATTCATATTAGGACAAAGAACCATACTGCTGGCTGGGTGGGGGCTGGAAGAACTGAGCGCTAATGCAGAAACCCCATATTGACTAGATCAACCAAGGCTCAGGGTGGGGAGGATGGTGATTTTACACATTAGCTTCCTGTATCCCATGACATTAGATGCAGCATCAAGTGGCCTCTCAAAGCAGAGTCAATCTACGGGGGCATATACACCCGTTTGAGGGTTGTTTGATACCTCTGGGCTGGAGGGAATTTATCTGCGTTTATCAAACCACAGATGAGCATGTCTTTAGAATCACTGGTGAGGAAGGGCTGGTGAGTGGCTTAGTGAGCACAATGTACTTAGTGCTGTTTTTGGCTATCCTAATAGGTGCAGCTCTGCTGGATAATGCTATTCGGATACACGCAGAGATATCCGCTGCAACCATTGAAGTTGAGGGGCCAGGATGTAGGCCCTTGTTCTTAATTATGTTACTTACTGTTACAGTTTGGTTTGTTCAGGGTGTGGCTGTCCATCTTCCAGATTGCAGGGATGGTTCATGGTCATTTTATGATAGAAGGTAAAATAGTAACATATAATGTTAAGGGCCTTAATAGCCCAATTAAGAGGAGTCGGCATCTTCAGGAGTTGAAAAATAAGAACACTATGCTTGCTCTTCAGGAAATTCACCTCATAGACTGAACGTGCAAAACTCAAGAGGGCTTGGCTGGGACAATTCTATGCATCATCATATGAGGACCACCCTCACAGAAGAGGTATAGCTATTTTGGTCCATAAGCGCTGCTCCTGGAAGTCATCCAAGTGTTGAGAGACCCTGAGGGCCACTAAGTGTGTATTCATGGCTGATATGCATCCATTCCTTGCATGATTTTAAATCTCTATGCTCCAAACTCAGAGATGGAAAATGTGGAGTTTCTTAAAGACACCTTGTTGACCTGCACCCCAGATCTGGGATTGTTGCTTCTGATTGGTGGAGATGTTAACAGGGTTATAAAACCCTAGCTGGATAGGTCAGGGGTAAGTACATTGACTCAAACTAAGGTGGGTCAGTGCGTCAAAAGATTATCTCAGGAGTTGGGGCAGTTGAGGCCTAAGATTTATACACAGCCAAGGTTGTACTTTTTGGTCTCATTCTCATCAAGTCTGTTCTCATATAGACTTTTTTCTGCTTTCTGAAGATGCAACATTGGGTTCACCACACTGTCAGACCATTCTCCCGTGTCCCTTGATTTACAGATTACCACTAGGTTAAGATCATGGGGATCAAGGCTTAATGTCACTCTCCTGAATCATTCTGACTTTCAACAAATGATCGAGCAGGAGATTTGCAGTTATGAAACAACTAATGCCAAAGGGGAATCATCCATGGCAGCCTGGTGGTATGGCCTTGACCTGATACTAACAGGGCGTATCATCTGCTATGCCTCCAAATGGAAAACAGAGGCTTAAAAGCAGAAGCTAAAACTAGAGGAATAGCTGTTTGATTTGGAAGCTGAACACAAGATTACACTAAATGTAGAGGTCAGGTAGTGGTTGTAGAGGCGCCGGATTCAACTCAGCCAGCTCCTGGAATCTAAAACTGAAGGCAGACTCAGATATTCCTGTAAGAGGTATTATGATTATGATCAACAGATGGGTAAGCTGCTGGCTTGGCAGCTCAAGAAGGAAGCAGCTAGCTGCACGGTGTTGCATAGAGCAGCAGGGTTCACAGCAGTGCGACTCAGACCACGCATTAATCTTGCAGCACTTTGCAGCCTTATATAAAGACTTGTATAGGCAGGAAAATGTTTCTGACTTCCAGCACAAACTTAATGAGTATTTCCAAAGTGTAAAGGTGCCCAGGCTCACAGAGGAACAACAGGAGGCCTTGTAGGCCATCCTTACTCTGGTAGAGGTCACCGGGGCTATTTCAAAACTTAAATCTGGCAAATCCCCAGGCCCCTATGAATTCAGCATGGTGTTTTATAAACAAAATTCAAGAATAATTGACTCCATTACTGAAGAGGTATATCAAGGGGTGCAAGAAGGGGAGAGCACACTGCCCTCATGGCAGTATGCTCCAATTACAATGTTACCAAAACCGGGAAAGAAAACAACTATGTGTGGTTCTTACCATCCTATCTGCCTTTAAAATACAGACCTGAAGATATTCACCTCAGTTCTGGCTGCTAGGCTGCAGAAATGCTTGGGGTTGTGGAGAGGTTGTGGGATAACAGATGGACCAGACACCGAACTTCAGGTTTAATACAAAATCTCCATGAGATGTTTATTTAAAATACAGGAAATAAGCTTCTGCAATGCCATATTCTTTCTTCGGTACATCAGTTTACAGCAACAGACTATGTATGTCCTTTCTCTGCACTTAGACAGCACCTACTGACACTGATTTCTGATCTAACCACTTTTCAGTGAAAACCCTTCATCCCTATATGGGCCCCATTTGCTTGGGTAGTGGGGGCTAAAAAAGAAAAAAAAAAAACAAGCTAAAAACAAAGAACCTCAGTGCAGAAACACTGAAACAAGGGTTACCCCAAAGGGCATTGGCAACAAATCAAGTTTCAAAGAAATACGACATCATACATACTTCCATAATGCAAATCCCAATGAAATTTCAGACTTGTTCTGTTTACAGCAATTTACATGCATTTTAAATAGCACAACTAACTTAATTTCTATAGTAGTCACCTAGTACTTTTTACCATTATCAAAAACACCTAGTGACATGTTATTTTCAACATTTACAGGTTTCATAAACATAAGATATATTATGCTATAGTGCTATTACATACTAAATCCAACAACTATAAACACAACCTGCTTTACATACGCTTGGAGGTCACAACAATAACCTCCCTGTATGATGACCTGAGATGGAAAAGAAAAATTAAAGAGGACACTATAGCATAATCAAGAAAGGGGAGGGGGTGCCCATAGGTGGCCAAGCTTATTGACTAGAAATTCAAAAGAATAGATCAGGCTAAGAAATAGAACTGTTGCAACAGATTTAAGAAAAGGTTAGTCCTCAAGAGTGGCAGGAGCTCCCTGTCACAGGGGTCCCTAGTTTACCTGGATCAAACAGGTTTTATTAATGGTCGATTGTTGCATGACAACATTAGATGCCTCATCAATATTATGGTCAAGGCCCAGCAGGGGAAGGAGCCCACCCTGGCAGTCTTTATGGATGCTGAGAAGGCATTTGACCAGGTGAATTGGGGATTCCTATACAGAACTCTGGAGGAGGTGGGAATAGGGGCTTGTTTCTTAGCTCCATTCATGTGCTATAGGCCTCCACTCAGGCAACTGTCAAAGTAAATGGAATTGCAACTGATTTAGATATCATCTTACTAGAGGTACATTGCAGGGGGTGCCCTCTTTCCCCACTGCTTTTTACACTCAGCATTGAACCATTGGCACAGGCAGTTCAGGATAATCCCAGCATCACAGGGGTCTGGGGAAATAAAAGGGAGCATAAAGTCTCATAATATGCAGATGACTCCCTTTTCTTTTTGACCCAGCTGAACAGATCTGTGCCTGTGCTTCTTTCAGAGCTTGAGGCATACGGTTTAGTCTTGGGTTATAAGATAGATTTGGCAAAATTGAAAGTCCTGCAAAGTAATGGGGTCCCCCACTCCGAGGTTGCATGAGACATTCCCCTTCCAATGGACACACCACAATGTGGTTAGATGTCTAGGTATATCTCTGAAACCTAGCTCTCTATTGAAGCTGAATTATGGTAAATTTGAAGGGGAAATTGTTGCTGACATTGCCCAGTGGAATCTCAATCCTCTGTGGGTAGCGGGTAGAGTGGCTACCATCAAAATGAATATCCTGCCCAGATATCTTTTTCTGTTCCAGGCAGTCCTGGTCAAGGTTCCAGAGGTCTCTTGGAAGAGACTTCAGAATACTCTGACTGTTGTTTGGACGGGCCGGTGACACTGGATCCGGAGGAAAATCTTGATGCTTCCTAGGGAAAGGGGTGAACTAGCAATGCCTGACATGTGTCTTTACTATTTGGTGGCCCAGTTATCCTCGGTGATAACATGAAACAAACAAGACGCAGACCCAGGTTGGATCAACCTGGAGGCAGACCCGAGCTTTGCAGTACCATTGTTTATGATGTTGCATATCTGGCTTACCCCAACTGTGCTGGCTTCCATCAAAACTATGTTAGCACAACATACTTTGTAAATACTCCTTAAAATCAGATTTATGATGCACATGCTGAATGATGTAGGACTGCAAACAATAATTGTTGGCAACCCAGGATTCCATCCCCTGGAGAGGATAGGGGATTTTGGCATTGGTATTACAAGTCACTTCTGAGGTTCAAACAGTTTATACAAAATGGGACATGCCTCTCCTCCACAGAATTGCAGCAGAAATTCAGTCTGATACAGTAGGACTTTTACTGCTTTCTGCAGGTCCACCACTATATATAAACTGAGGAGAGATTCGCCATAATTAATTAAGACCTAACGGTGTTAGAAAATGTTCTATATTGGGCCACAATACTGGTTGGGAGAAGAGGTAACATAGCCCAAGCATACTAGATGCTGCAGGGTTCTACACATTTGGAGTGTCAGGTAATTAAGGCAGCCTGGGAGCAGAAGGTGCAAATCCTGATAAGTGAAGAAGACAAGAAGTCTATGTGAGACATAGGTTGGCATGCCAAGGCTTCCTCCATGTGGAGGGAGTTTTGATGGAAATGTCTTGGGTGTTCCTTTCATACTCCATCCATAACATCCATAACTTAACACATTGTTATTGAGGGCTCCACTCTGTAGTGGTGAGATTGTGGTCAGGTAAGCACACACCAACACATCTTCTGGAGCTGTCCCCACATACAGCCATTTTGCTCCCAGATCTCATGCAGCCCTGGAAGATATCTGGGGAATAAGCATCCCTTTCACTTTTGAATACCTGTTTCTTGGTAAAAAAATTCCCAGAGATTGGCAGCAGGCACTTTTTGGGACCTTCTGTCTGGTTGCAATGAAAGGAATTAAGCTTAAAAACTATGTCAACTATTGAAACGTGGACATTGAAGATACGAGAACTCCAGATAATGGAGCATATCATGGCAACACTGTGGTTAACCCAGAAAAAAACATGGAGAAGTGTGGCTTAGATGGGACATGAATGACTCACTGAGGGGTGTGACAGGACCTCCAGTGGGAGGTGATGGTGGAGTGGTGTTCAGCCTGGCACACAATGAGTCTCCATGACTGTTGGAGCTATCTGTAGGCCTTGTGGGGGGGGGGTTACATGCCTCCACTGGAGACAGAGGATGGGGGTTGCACTGCAGAACAGGAAGAGTCTTCAACATTGGGTTAACCATAGGTAATGGGGTTTTTCCCTTACTTTCCCTCCATCCACCCTCATTTGTTACCTTTTATTATTCTTTGTCAGAACATATGTAAGTGCTCTTAGGAAATGGAGAAGATGGCCAGCCACACCTTTTATTAAGTTGCTAAGTGTTAACATTTTTGGTTGAATTTTATTTATAGTCTCTTTAGTATCAAAAGTTCCAGTGATTTTATATAACAGCATTACAGGTACATGGGTTGTCAATTTTCTTGAAGATGACATGCTAATAGAACTGTAATAATCTATACCCTAACAGTATCAATGTGATGAATACTTTGCAATTTATCAGGAGCATGAATATTATATGTACCTGCAACTTGATAATAAAGCTGAGTTTATAAAAAATATATTAATTAGAAATGGGCAGACTGGATTGGCCAGGCAGTCTGTATCTCCTGTCAGATTCCATGTTTCTATTTTTCAGTGTTAAATGCATAGTTCCCTTCATAATCATGATAGCACTATGTTGGAATACAGATTCAGCACCAATAATTTAACAATATTCTTCAATCATATGTAAATGATTATCCTGAAATGCCTGTATGTTTGGAGTCATAAAATGCCTTCTATGAATAAGAAAGTGGGCTTACTCCATGAAAATGATTTTTGTTTAGCCAGCCAGCACAGCCATAGCACTTCATCCTGCACCACTGATGGCCCATGTTCAGAAGCCAGCATGGAGAGCCAGTGGGTCGGCCAGGGACGGGTTAGATGAACATCCCAAGGAGAGCTCCCCACCTCTGGGAGGGGAGGGTTGTGGTCTCCTGGCATGCTAGTGACACCCAGTGGAAACTGGGTGTGAAGCATTCAGGACCATCTGGCACTACAGAGGAAACAGCGGACATCTGTGGGATGGGTGTGATAGTGGGCCCTTCCCACACTCATGTCATTGCATATTCATATCTCCCAGGGAACCACACAAGGAAAAACCCTTTGTCACAAAGCTCTGTGATGCCCCTGGACTGCCTCCCAAATGATGCCTCAGGTGTAAGCCTCAGCTGGGGCCTCTGGTGGATTTCAGTCTCTCCCCAGCCCCCCAAGGGAGCCCCACCACAGGGGGCAAGCTATGGGCCACCCAGACAGGTGACCTGGGGGGGGATACCGAGATGGCAGTCTGGGTGTTGATAGGGGGTACATCCCCTGCCCATAGTCTGGAAGACCTAAAAAGAGTTAAAAGAATATGACTTTTGTTTGACAAAATGAAAATACAGTACCTAATTTAAGTACTTCAGACAGTACATGATTTGTCATCATGTTTACTCATTTTAATTATACATACTGTTATCTCAAGTGTTTCAATTAATCCCTAACCATCTGCAAATACAAGATGTATGTGGTGGTCTCATCAGATTTTGGAGGCACATTGCATTGCTAAACTACAGTATATACTGTGCTATGCAGAGTAATACTAGAAGCATGTTCCATAGATCTCTGGTTTAAAAATCATCACAGTTATGTGTTGTATGCACAGTATGGGCAAATTATAAAATTACTGATTGCAAACCACATTTACAAAGTAAAGCACATTTAAAATAAATTACAGATGAGAATATGCAAAATGATATACTTTAGTCAATGCAAGAATGAGGTGAACATTGCCAGTTCTGTAGTTCAAGTAGCCCTGGCTCAATTAAACAATTAAACAGAGTACACATTACAGAAAAGGAACCTGTGATCATCATTCTGAGCTTCATGTAAACACTACTATATTGAAATTAAGAATAACAAAGCAAACTAAATTGTTCAAACCAAGCTAAAACTTTGCAAAGCAGGTCAACAATTTATGTCACAGATCCTGTATTTTAAATGTCCAAAATTATACTTGTTTCTAGCAATTTTCCTTCAACAAATGTCTTGCACTGTAGATTTTGAAGTCAATTCAGTATCAAGCATGAGGTAAATATTGTTTAAAATGCTATGAAATGGATAAGTATTTGCATAAATGGGCAAAAACTTAGGTTAACTAGAAAAGTGAGTGCTTACCCCAAAATTAAAAATTAAAAAAATAAATAAATTTTATTATCCACAATTGGTGCTATGATCTCAACTAATTTTATTCATTTATATTCAGAATAATGTCAGAATAATGCCAATGCCTACTGTCCCAAAACAACTCTCACCCCAATTACCAATCCACATATGTTAACCAGCAACTCAGCTGAACTTCCCACTGTACAGTTACACCATAATTGAACACAAACGCATAATTAAATCATATTCCTCCTGTGTCCCCCACCGTTCAATCACACTCCAACCCCAACTGTAATACCATGTATTAAAAATTATTCATTTCTACAAAGCACATTCCCACCATGGTTCTATGTCATAACGATGACCACTGAAAGGTGACCGCCATTATGGCGAAGTCACATTGGCAAAAAGCAGTTTCAGCTATGTTACTTCCCTGGCGCATAGCAAAATGGTGCCAGGGACTTACAATTATAATGTTTCATGTAGGGTCTGCACCCTCCACTCCCCCTACTTAAGAATTCTCATCTCCAGAGGGGTGCACATTGGGGAGGGTGCAAAACATTAAAAAAAAGATTCAGGGCAGGGCACAAAAAAACGTACCCGTGCCCAGACCCAACCCAGCTCCATGTCCACTCAAACCATGAACCCACCCACCATGCCATGGGGCCAGCTCAGCAGCCCACCATGGCACCACCCCTCAAAAACCCTCCCTCCCCTCTCTGAGCATGGGCGCTCCCACCCCACCATGCGTGCATGTATGTGCAGCAACATCCTGTCACTATATAAGTGAACCCACCCCCATCCAGTCGCCCTACCTCATCAGTGGCCTCATGACATGTGCCCCCCCCAAACAGCCCCATCACTGCCCTAACCCCAGTCCTGACCAAATTTATAACAAAATCCCCCACACACACTATCCAATCCTATCACTGACCCAACCCCAGTCCTGTCCCCTGAGTGTACTGAAATAATCCCCCTCTCATGTCTTAACTGTGAAATTCTTCTCCATTTCCATCCTAGACCCCTAATTATAATCAACCTTGCATCTAGCACAGCTCGATTTCATCAGTTCCTACCCATGATCCCAAGTATAAAAATCATCTACATATGTTCTCCACTGTACAATCTCACCTTCTATCTATCCCATGTATAAAGACTTATATATTCATAACCCGCCACTGTACAATCCTAAACCAAAGTAGCCTGCAGACTGTTATTTCAAATGTCCTTGCACCACAATTTTACAATTTCTATTGTAATGTATCAGGATATTACAATTTAGCACTGATGTGATGTTCATTCACAATGGTGTCCTTGCACAATAACTTGTAAATTACATAATAAGAATAGTACAGCATAAGCAAGATGCAAACTGCATAACACAAATGTCATTTAGGACATAAATACATGATAAAATGAATATTTCTTAAACATTAAGTTACAGAGAAGAACCTGGCTAGCATCATGATCCAATGCTGGGCACACGTACTCATCCACTGTGCTAGTGATGATCATATCAGACATCTGTAATTAAGCAATAGGGCATGACAGGGTGTGTGTTATTGTGTAATAACATCATGCCTCAGGTGGCTGAAGCTTGAGGCTGCAGCCCGAGTGCATTCAACACCAGAGAAGTGACATTATTATACAATCGCACACATCCCTGGAGTGCCTTATTGCTATTATAGTCCAATTAAAAGATAGAGTAAACTTGGAAGTGGGCAAGGATGTGGTCAACAAGCCAGACAGTTGCCAAATGAGAATGTGTGAGGGAGATCAAAGCAAAATTGACTGAATGAGACTAAACAAGGAGTAGTAAGCTCTGACTTCAATCTAATATAAGATACGAAACAAGATATCTAAGTTATTTCTTGGAATGTTGCAGGGATTGAAAGTAAATTTTCTGACAGTGGTTGGATGGAGTTTATAATTGGATGGAGTTTTATAATGGATTATTTGTTGCCAGGAAACATGGCATAAGAATGAAGACTACTCTATATTGCCCTAAAGGGTTATGATATGATTTCATACCATAGCTACTAGAGATAACAACTTTGGAATACCTTCTAGAGGTTTAGAAACATACAGTTGAGTTGGAATGTTTAAAAAGCATCAACAAACGTCTATAGGTGAAAATGTTACTGCCTCTATTATTGAGCAACAGAAAAGGACCTTTGCCTTAATCATTGTATATATCCCCCCTTTAAGTTCTAAATGTTGCCAACATGATGTTTGGGAAAGGTTTGAGAATATTCTGATAGACTTATATCACAGATTTCCTGATCTAGATGTATTGGTGGTAGGAGATCTAAAAGCCAGGATAGGCAGCTATGATGGATTGCTTGATAATTCCTTTTTTGGACAATTCAACATGGAAAGGGATCATGAGAGGAAGACTACGCACCCCAAGGGAAATAATTCAGGCCATAAGTTGGTCACTTTATTAGATTCTTACAACTTATACCCCCTGAATGGCAGACTCCATGGAGACTTGCAAGGAAGGTGTACATTTATTAAGACTTACGGAGTCACACTTCCAGACCTGATTCCCAAACACTGGGAATCTTTAGAAATTCCTTCAAGATCAGAGAGTGACTGTCTATCTATCATGTTGAGTGGATTATCAAGTAATAGAAGTAATAAGGAAGTAGAGAACATAGGGGAAATACAAATTGCTGAGATAACATATAGTAAGAGACTGAAATGGAATATCCAGATAGAAACACAAATGATTAAAATTGTGAATGAAAATTTTGAATATGAGATACTTAATGGGTTTTTACAAAATCAAGTAAACAGATATTTGATTACATAAATATTATATTGGAACAAATAAAAAACATCTTGCATAGACATCAGTTAACCAAAACAGGTGATGTGGAAAAGGAAACATGGTTTGATATTGAATGTAAATAGCAGAAGGCTGTATTAACAGTAATAATAAGAGATACTAGAAGTAAAGATAAACATAAGGGGCAGGATTCACAAAGAAGTTGCGCACAGCGCTTCTCAGATGTGCTGGGGCAAATGAGATGTGCCATTTCTAAACAGTGGTATTCACAGAAGGATACACTGCAAGATGTACCATGCGCATCCCCGCCGTGGATACCACTGGAGTGCCATGGCACAACCTGAGATGCCCTGGAGCAACCAGGATGCGCAGGAGCACCCTGGACCACAAATCAGGAGCAAGTTGGCAAGGGACACAGGAGCAACAGGGGAAGACTGCAGTGGTGGAAAGGTTGCTGGTGAACATCCCAGCAGGGACTGGGCACAGGCCCAAAGGGCCAGAGAGTGGCCTGCCAAAGCAGACGAGGTGCACAGACAGAGCACACGTGGTGACACCTGGAAGCACCACAGAAACACACAAAACACAGGGGACCAACAGGCACAGTCGCCATGCACAGGGGTGACCATCAAGGTGAGCTACACTGATCAGCATGGCAGAGGCAGCCATGCATGTCCCAATGCCAGCAACACAGTAGGGTGGACATAGGGGCTGCAACACAGGCACACCCATGGGGACAAGCACAATAATACACAGGCCTAATGCCATTCCCACACAGTAGGAACATGCCCACGGTCACTGTGGACCACAATGATAGCAGCACAGTAACAGGGGACCACTAATAAGAAACATCACGTACCACACAAAGAACAGGGGCACTGTGCAAGCCAGCACATGAGAAGGCCACCCAACAGTCCATATGCAACATGGAGGGCACACACTGTAGAGGGCATGAAAGGTGGAAATGGCATATGGCAGTGCAGTAACACAGGGCACATGTGCAAATTGGAATGAAGGTACTGTGGAACCAAGGAACCACAACAGGACACCAGCATAAGATAAAATGATTGAACACCGACACTGTCAACAATATCAAACAATTTACTGCAGAAAGTATGATAGAATGAACAACAATAAGAACAGCATAATAAATAAACAATATCAGGGATAGGGGTGTGTGGGACATAACAAGGGAACAATAAACAGGGTAACTCAAGAAAGTGTCAGTTTGTGGGGACAGAGGAAGACTACAAGTAAAGGGGATGGTCATGGAGGGTAGAGACAGGGAACAAAGAGGCTATCTACAACTGGCACAGTGGCCTACTGTCCATGAAGAAGCACATCCCTGACTCCACCTTGTCTGCCCCCTGACTGAAGTGCCCACATGAGCAGGTTTATTGCCCGCAGTAACTGCCCCTGTCTCCAGAAGAGTGGCATCATGGTCCACCATACCGCCCTCTGTAGTTCAAGTCCTGCCTGCCAGAGTGAGAACCTCCCTCTTCTCCTCCCCAATACAGCATGATGCGCACTCCGCTGACCTACAGTGGGGACACAGAAAACAAGAACTCTGCATCCCTCCCCACCCTATGATCAACATGCAAGTGTGATGGAGGCAGCCCCCATGGCAATGGCTGACAGTCTGCCATGCATACCTCACACCAGCAACATGCTGGCACACACAGCCACACAGTGACTGTGCAATGGCACTGAGACAGCACATGGCCCTCATGTGTATGCAGAGTGATGCACAGAGGGGTATGCAGCAATGTCCCACAAAGCATGTGCAGATGCCAACAGGCTGCAAGACCACACAAGCCCCATCCGACCACTGATGGACCACCACAGTGTGCACATGGCCCTGAGCAGACACAGACATGGTGGACAGACATGCAGGAGCCATATACACGGTGGCTGTTGCACACACTGCCAAGGCGACACCCCAAGTGTGTGCAACATGCAGCACATGGACATGCACATGTGGCAGACAATGTCCCGCTGTAGGCAATACCCCCACCCCTCCGATGAACACACAGCAGAAGCACATGCAGTACACTCACCTGGACCCACATGGCCAGTCCTTTGGCCACCTCCACTGGCTCTAGCCTTCCTGGTCTCCACCAGTGCCACAGCCCTCCACCTGTCTGCCAGTTCTGTGATGGAAACATAAGCAAAGAGCACTGTGAGGTGACAGTAGATATGACCAACCCCACTCCCACCCAGTGACCAACAGCAATGTCACTGTTACCAGAATGCAGTGATTGACACACACCCTCAGTGACTGAATGTTACAGCACCCTGGACAGTGGGTAGTAGCAGACACCACCCCAGACTGTGCCCACTTTGTAAGTATGCAGATGGAAGTGTGCCATGCCACTGGTGACACCACAATGTACCTGCCACAGTGCCAGTGCAACCACCATTTTGTGCACCATGGTGCACACATCGAAGCATGGTGTGCCTGGCTGCACTACACAAGTAGCACAAACAGGGCATGCCACACATGTGTGAGTGTGTGGGTGTGTGTGCATGTGTATGCACCAGTGCACACTGCACCCCCCCAGAACTGATTATCTGCCCGCTAGAGTGGATGTACATTGTAGTGACTTACCTGGGTGTGGCACAGCATCCCTGCGTGCCTGGTCCTGGAGGCTATGAAGCCAGTCAGGGTCCCTTCACTGTAGGTCACCATAGCAGTGCCTGCACTGCTCCCCCACATGTGTCACAGCTGTTCTGTGCACCAGGCACTCTGCTACACATGCCCACACAGCAGAGCGTGGTTTGTGCAGGTCCTATGTGCTGAACAACTGCTCCTCAAGTGGTATGGCCAGTGCCACCAGGTTGGCCAGCTCCACCTACCCCCAGTTCATGGCTCTGGGTCGAGCTGACTGGGCACATGGCATTCTTATTTGTAGTGCTGTGGTAGCAGGTGTGCACACTACAGGCTGCAGGACTACAATGATCTATTCATGCCACATGTGCAATAGGCCATTGAGCAATGGTCCATGCATTGCAGGTTTGTGACATGGAATGTGTTATTGCCACTAATTGCGCATCACTGCTCATGCACAATGTGTACAGTATGGGCAAGAGAACAGGGTTAGAGGTCACACTTGGGTCAGACATGTGCAGCTTGCACGGAACCGCCATATTGTGAATGGCACACTTTGCCACTCACAGTGCACAGTGGGTGGCGCATACAAACATAAATGCACCATGTTCCACAGTGGCTCATTAACGCAACATCACACCAATGCACAATACTCACACAACATGAAACATGCTGCACAGATCCAATAGCACATGTTGACTGCCATGCACTGCTGATTGCAATTGCGCTATCGCTAACACCTCACAGGATGTGTTATGCATGACATGCTACTGCTGACGCATCAAGCATGTACAGGGATGTACCATAGGAGGATGTGCCTAACTCCCCAGTGGTTCATTGCTGATTGAGAAGAGCTGGAGGCAATTATGCAATTCACAGACAATGCTCTCAAATCAGCTCATTGCAAAATTCAGGGTCATCTCAGCTGCTTTGCATCTCATTACGGTTGCTCCTAATCTTACTAGCATGCACTTGGCCATAAATGCTCCTGAATGAGCACCCTCATTCCACAGGTGGACAACAGGTATTGCAACCTTGAAGGTAGGTCTGTTTACATTCTACCTTGAACAGCTTGTCAGCCGCATCTGACAGTGAGGTTTTGAGGACTTCCAGGGGGCTGTGACTGTGCTGCCTCCTGCCACATTGCTGGCACACATCCACAATTGCCTGAACTGTGCTGATGCCTGCATATTTCCACACACAGGAATTACAAAGTCTAATTAGGATGATGCTGCAGGACAGAGAAATCTTAACTTTATATTGGGTGAGGACAGGATACTGCTGGAGGCCTACTTCCCTAGGCAAAGCATATTGACTGGCAGGGGTGGCAGCCACCAGCGCAGGGATGATGCCTGTGGAGGAGGAGGTTGCCTGACACATCAATGCCCATTGGCATATATGACAGGTCCCCATAGGAGTGCTGCAAGCACTTTCACGACAAGAAGCGGAGGGCCAGGGATAAGATGACCACCATCAGGACTTCTCTGGCAGCGAGAGGGGGTGGGTTGCAGACAGCGGTGTGGCTCATCCCGAATGAGGAGAGACTAGTTGCCAGCATGGGACAGACCACGGTGACTGTTGTTCGGGATGATGGCTTCCAGACTGGTGGCATTCCATCACAGCACTGTGAGTATTCATGTTCCAATAACTGTGCAGGTCTGTGTGTGTATATGCCATGGTTGCTCTGACATGCCCCACCTTGGCCCACTACATTTCCATGTGTCAGTGTGCACTGTATATGTCAACATTCATCCCTGTCCATCCACAGTGTGCTACTGACACATGTTACTCTGCCTCTGTGCAGCACCTTGTGGGGGAATGCCACCATGGAGGTGGGTGAGGGATGGTTGCTTGGGATGTTGTACCTGCGGGTGGTGGTTGGGAGGCACCACTCAGTGGTGTGCTGTCCCACGCATGTTCCTGAGTGCCTGTACTGGCCACTGTGCATGTTTGCCTATGCTGGTGCATGGTCATGGCTGTGTCCCCATGGGTGGCACTCACCTGTGTGGCATGTCAGACACACATATGGCACATGTGCATAGCTCCCTGTTCATACCTGTCTGTACACACAATTTATACATGTCAGTAACAATGTTTTCCTTCTCTCTATCAGCTCCATCACACCTCACAGGTGCTGCAGGGTGCGGGGACTCCCTGAGGACCTGACAGAGGAGGAGGTTGGACCATCACACTGCGCCACAGCCAGGATTGTGGCAAATCTCATGCCAGGTCCATCCAACACCACCACCAGCCCCGGATGTGGTAGTGGCTGGTGCAGGGCCATCAAACCCCTCTGCAGCTTGAGCCACAGCTATTGGCCAATGTAGCACATAGCTGCTCATTCTACTGGGCCTTGCTGATGAGAACCCTGTGGATAGGGTCAACATTGTGGATGACCTGCTGGTGCTGGCATCTGGAGTGGAGGGGGCGTATGATGACAATGATGTTGACGCCACACAGATTTGAGGGGACACAGACAACATTGGCCTGGCTGAGGAACATGTGCATGCACAGGTGTCACCATGTGGTTCTGGTAATCCTGTGGCCACATGCGCACTCACAGAGCCAACACAATCACCCATGGGGTGATTGTTGGAGGCCATATGTCTGGTGCTGCTGTGGGACTAGGGACTGCTGACACTGTTCAGCAGGGTGCTGTGGAACAACAACAGGTGGCAGGGGACCATAATGTGGGCATCCCTGGGTGTTCAGAGGTTGACTGTGCCCAGTCCTCACCTATACAGAGGCCTGCTGTGCAGCGTCTACCTACAATGGATGTGGCACAGCAGGCTGGAACCCCACCTGCTCATCGGTGCCACCCTCTGTTGCATCCCCCACTGACGAGGTTGAAGGCTGTGCACGCTTCCTGTGGGACACCGTAGAGGGGCAGGCATCCCTAAGGGTGGTGCTGAGGGGCATTTAGATGCAGCTGGTCATGGAGCATGAGTCGTTGGCTGTGTGGCATGCCCAGATGCTGGCAGAGGTTCGCCTACTGTGGGTGGGCATGACTGCTGCAATGGAGCAGATGGCACTCTCTCTCTCAAGGCAGTGAGTGCTAACAGTGTACCACATGGATGCTGGGGTACCAGCTGCACCCCCAGGAGTGCCTCATGCACCCCCAGGTCACAGCATCAAGTGAATCCATTGCTGTTGATGCCATCACCATGCCTAGCCATCCCTGACACCCCCTGATCCAATCTGAATCTCAGGGGGACACGCCGGTGAGTACCCATTCATAGTCTTGCTTCAGTACCCCACTGGGAGGGTGGGGAATATGCTCATGTAGCCAGTGGCACTGACTCAGTGACCACCAGACAAGGGCATGGTACACCATGTGTTCATGGTGGCCATGGTGGCTCCCGCTGACACCTGGGTAGACTGCTCCAATGGCCCCTGTAACCTGCACCCATTGCAGTCCACATACCAGGCTGACAGTGCCTGGGGTGGCATGATGTGGCACATGCCTGCCCCAGTACAATGCCTGTGTGGGACACCTGTGTAGTGCACTGTGCATGGCCAGGGCCACCAGTGTTGAGCTGTGTGGCATGGGTGTGATGAGTGTGGCCCTGTGTCTGCTGTGATTGTGTGCTGGTGGATGTACACTGATCCATGCCATACCCAACACAGACACCATGTCCCTCCTGTCCATGTGTGGCCTGCTGTATGTGTGTGTCTGTGCATTGCTGTCACCCCTTACGAGCGTGCTCTAAGCCCACTGTGTGGTAGTCATCTGTGCATGTGTGTGTCATTCCCCACCCCCACCTGTGGAGTTTGTGGGTGTGTGTGGGTGGGTGGGTGTGGGGTGCTTCCATGTGTTGCCCATGTGTGATACTCACCTTCGGTCTCTGAAATGCTCCTCCACTATGGTGTCCCTGTGCCCCTGGGACCTGGTGACCAGGCATGGATCTTTGCGACCCATGGGCGGCTGTCCACCTCCTCCATGGTGCCTCTGCTCTACATCATTGTCTTCCTCCACCTCCTCCTCCTCGGAACTGTTGCCCCCCCTCAGCCTGGACAGCTATTCCATGGTCAATGGCCATGTTGTGCAGCATACAACAGGCCAGGAATATGCCAAAGGCCTTCTCTGGACTGTATTGTAGGGCACCACCAGACCTATCCAAGCACCTGAAGTGCATCTACAGCATGCCAAAGACTCGCTCAGTGATGGTGCATATAGTGATGTGTGCCTCATTGTACTGCTCCTCCACCTCTGTGCCCGGATGGCAGTTGGGAGTGAGGAGCCAGGGTCAATGAGGATACACTGCATCACCTGTGGGGGGATAAAGCAGTCTGTTAATACCCCACATGCATGCACATTGTGTACCACATCCCCCCCATCCATCACTTCACACTGGTGCAGCTACTGCCTGTCCACCTCTGTACCTGTGGCCCATCTACTAGTGCAACACTTTACCACCACTGTGGGATGGCACATTCATGCTCTCACCAATGACTGCAGTGCTCTGACTGCCTTCATCTGCTCTGCATCTGATCATGTCCACATCCAGGGCTGACCGTTCCTGTCCAGTCCTGCATTGGTATTTTTCCATTGCCATGCAGTTGCCCTTGCCTGAGTTTGTGTGGTACATTCTGCCCTGCCACACATGCCTACTGTTCCACATCACCTCATCTCCCATGCTGCATTGTGCAGCTGCACTGTCCCCCTTTTTGCATGCACTGTCCCATTGGTGTGCCCACCTCCACTGTCCCTCATGGGCTTGTGCCTTTGCACAGACCCTGTCACTGCTCCCACACCCATGCATGACCTCCTGACATATGTTGTGCAACAGTGTGCTGTTTGTGGGCATGTATTCATGCCCCACTAACCAATTAGGTGGCCACTGGGGATATCCCCAGTCTCAAAACAGTGGTACAGGGCTGACTGGTGACATATGAAGGCATTGTGTGTACTCCTAGGGTGTGTGGTGCAGACATTGCTGATGTGCCCCATGGCATTGCACACCACCTGGCAGTTTGTGGAGTAGAATCCCTTGTGGTTCATGTACAGCATCACCTCATCAGCAGGTAGTGCATGGTTTGCCACGTGGGTGCAGTCAATGGTTCCTATGATGCTTGGCATGTGTGTCACCCTGTGGAACTGCTGCATATCTTCTGTACGCTCTGCCTGTGTGCTTGGGAATCAAATGAACTTCGAAGCATGTGGAAGCAGTGTGGTGAGGAACTGCACGAGGATCCGGGATGTGGATGGCTGGGATATGCCAGTCGTGTCTCCAGCTGGACTCTAGAAGGTGCCCATGGTGAGCAGGAACATTGCTGTTGTCACCTTGGTCTCCACAAATATGGCATGACCCCTTCTAGTGGGTGCCTGCATTTCTTCATGGCACAGCTCACAGAGCTGCTTCAGAATTGTCCTGTTCATATGGTACCAGCCAACTGTTTCTATGTCTGTCAGTTGTTCGAATGAGACTCTGGCATGATACTACCATGGGGCAGGCCACCTAGGGTGCCTTCTACCACCACGTTGATGGTTTTCCCATCTCATCATCCCCATTAACATGACAACCATCAGGAAGATGCATCATCCATTTGGGTGGCCTCTCTGGTGCTTTTGCAGCTTCTATCCAGTAGACCGCCTGCGGGGGGCTTGCACTTAAGTCTACTTATTTTGTACTTACCTCCTTATTGCGCATATGGATGGAAGCACTGTGTATATACTGTGCTTGTACATTCATTTTGCTTTGTGAATGGGATGCACCATGTATGCAGCTCCAGATACACTGCATATCATTATATTTGGTCTCCAGATCATCTTTGGTGGTGCAATGCATCTGGGATGTGCCGTGCCATCACTGCCCTGTGTGAATTGTACCAGTGCACATCTCACGTGCACATCTCTTTTGTGAATCTTGCTCATGTTTTTCTCTGTTAACATGAGAAAGGACAAAGTACAAAAAGTTGTTAAAAATTTTAAAAAACTGCAATACCATCATGCAATGTGGGAGAAGATGCTAGAGATGATTCATAACAGAGGCACTAAAGAATTTTGAGCCCTAGTTGTGAAAGGTATGAACAAACATAAGAAGGTAGTGGATACATACATTTTAGAAGATGATTGGGTAAAATATTTTTCACAACTATTTGCAGATGGTTCTGATATTGGGACTGTACCCTGTACTATTATAAATGAAACTTGAAACATTACCAGACAGGATGTTTACTTTTCTATAAAAATGTTGAAACTTAACAAGGTCCCTGGACCTGATTAAATATCAGCCAAAGTTTTTTTGGGAAATGCTGCAATATGGACAGCATTTTTTTTTATCCTGTTTAATAAATGTATCACTGATTCTGTATACCCACTATTGTGGAAGGGGGCAATTATAGTCCTGATACACAAAAGAGGTAATGTTATGGATCCACTCAAGTATCAACCTATAAGCCTTCTAGATGTAAGCTTAAAAATATTTTCGAAAATCATATTTGGAAAATTAAGAATGGAAATTGAAACCATAGGGGGCCTTAATGACTCATAGGCAGGCTTCAGAACAGAGTTCAATACTTTTGATAACTGTTATATTTTGAAGCATCTTATAGAAATATTTACAGTGTTGAGAAGGCAAAAATTATATGCATTATATGTTGACTATAAAGCTGCATTTGATACAGTTAATATGAATATCCTTTGGGATATAATTAAAGAAAGGGGAATCAACTACCATCTGATAAATGTTTAATGTAATTTATATAGGAACATGGGCTAAGATATGTGTAGGACCCAATGATAAATTATCTAGGGCAATATAAACAGGGCATCAGTCAAGGCTGTGTGACCGCTCTGACATTGTTTTCACTTTATATTGATGGGCATCTGGATAAGACGGAAAAACTGAAATCTAACTCCCCCAGAATAGTGAAAAAATTTTGTGAAGCTTTAGCATTTGTGAATGTCATAGTTCTTTTCTCTTTATCCAAAAAGGGGCTACAAAAAAGATAAATTTGCTTGAAGAGACATCAGAGGATTTAAGATTACAAATAAATGTCTCCAAAACCCAAGTGATAGTATTTGGTAAAGGAAAACATACAGGAAATTGGGTGTTTGGTGACAAAAAAATTGAAGTAGTAGATGCATATGTTTATCTGAGCATCATATTTACGTAAGTAGGGAAATGGAAAAAACATATTGATAAGACTTTGGAAAAACTTAAAAAACAACATTTGACTAAGTAAATTTAATTATGTATATGGGGACAATCAATAAAACCTCTGCTAGAAGCAATAAAAATGAAGTACCTAGCTCAAATGAGCAGTGGTGCTGAAATCTTGGAAAGCAGTATGAAAGAACAACTGATGGTTCCTATTTATAAAGTACTAAAGAAAACTTTGGCTGTGGATCATTCATTCCCAGCTGTATATCTAAGAGCTGAACTAGGTCTTAATATTAGATACCAGAAAATTGAACTTTTGGATAAGTTTAACTAGACTCACCCCAGAAAGTTTATCAAGGAAGTGTTTAGAAGAAAAAGAAGAATGGAAAAGAAGGGATTGTTTTAACTCATTCAGGCCTAGAGACGTCTGTAGGCGGTGTCTGAAAGCATAGCCACTCAGGACAATAACGCCTGTAGACGTACTCAACTGACTTTCACTCAGGCCTAGAAACGTCTGGAGAAGTCAGCAGTTTTTACCTAACTATTAAACAAACCAAATTGCTTAGAATTGAATGCATAGCACTGTTAGAAAGGTAATTTTTCTCTGAACAATTTTGCTGCAGATACTTTGTGTCTATCATGTATACTTTAGGAGTTATTCATATTTGTTTAAGGTATGGTGTGCATGGCTAGCATTTGTCTCTCATGCCTCACCTAAGCACTTTGAATAAATCTGAAAAAAGAAACAGTTGTTTGGTATTTCAGCTAGTATAAAATAAAAACTAAATTGATTACAACTGTTTGCATAGCACCATTGGAAAGATAAAATTGTGCTGAACAACTTTGCCACTCCTACTTTGTGTGTAGCACTTACGGTTCAAGAGGTAGTCATATTTGTTTGTGGCATGCTGATTATGGCTTGATTTTGCTTAGAAAGGCCCAGGATGCAGTGCTAAGAGTATACAGGGCACAAGTGGTAGAAGTCTCAAAGAGCTCTTGTGGTGTGAATGAGTTAATTCAGTCTGGTATAAATCAGTTAATGATTTATTGGATAAATATGACTTGTCCTACCTACTTAAATACCACAAAGAAAAGATCACCATAAGTAAACACCATTGTGGTTTTATTAAAAAAAAGATAAAATAATTATTGGATGAAAATAAATAAAGAAACAAGGATTCAAAATTTTCAAAATGGTATGCAAACAATAACAAAAGTTTTGAGTTTCAATTTTACTTGGAAGTGCTAACTGACCATAAATACAGAATGCAAGGCAAGACAAATTTTATTTCTATGGCGCCCAATCCTAGGGGTTCTGGTTGCCTTACAGAAAATATTACACAGACAGTGAAGCATAGAGATTAAATACAGAAATAAAAACATACATAAATAAAATTATAATAACGTTCAGCAATTGTTTTTGTTCTGTTTTCTTTGTTAAATAAATAAAGTTTTGATAGCTGGTAAGGCTTCCAGACAAAAAGCTAAGCACTAAAATAAAAAAAGACTGTAATCTACTTTACATGTGTGCAACATGTATGTGTGTCTTGTGTTTGTTGTGCTAAGGGTTCTGTGATAATAGCAACCGCACAAAGGCGATCGCTATTATCGTGACCTGCATTATCGCTGAAAACATTTTTGGCGGTATGCAGAAAAGGCTACTGGGAATTGTGCATGCCCCCCCACCCCTCCCTCCCTCCTAAACAGAGATTCTCAACTCCAGGGCAGTGCATGTCAAGGAGAGGAGCACATACCAGCTCAAAAAAATACTAAGTCCTGCAGCTGCAGGAAGCGCAAAATGGAACACCCGTCCCCAGTTCCAAACCCAGGACCTGCTCCGTTGGAGCCAAGCACCCTACCTACCACACCACATGTTTGGCTTGGCAGAAGCAGGCTCCCCTTGGGTCACATCCCTGTTCTCCATCCCTCCACATCTTGTCGCCCACCCTCCCTTCCTGTTGCCCATCATACCTTCATGGTCGAAACTTTCGCCATCGCAGTACAGTCGCCCACGATGAAAGCACCATCATATGGGTTACCGTTTTGACAGTTGCACATATGCTGTCACTACCATCACAGGCTACTGTGCTAAGTGTTCTAAGTGAAGTCCATGTTAGTACAGTACAGTACCACACAGAATGTCAATAATGATGTAATGGATGCTGCTTGTAATGAACGCATTGCTGGTTGTCAGAGTAGTCCATTACAATCTGCGCATACTGTAATAAAAGAAGTTAGGCTATATTTGAATGTATTATAGTTTAAAATAGAACAAGTCACACCCCAATGGGTTTGGCATACAGTAATCATGTGACTGCTTCAGGGAAGGACTGCAAGAACAGATAGATCTTCAGCCCCTTCTTAAAGGCCTTAACTGTCTGGGCTCCTCTGACACTAGCTGGAAACGAGTTCCACAGGGTAGGACTAGCGACACTGAATGCATGGTCACCGAAGGTCTTAAGCCTAACTGTGGGAATGTCAAGGGGCCCTCTAGCTGAGGACCAGAGGGAGCAGGTTGAGGCTGCAGGTGAGAGGAGTTCAGTCGGGTAGCTAGGGCCCCATCTGTATAGGGCCTTATAGATGAGAAAGCCCACCTTCAAGATGCTCTCCACCAGAGTGGCAGCCAGTGCAGAGTTCACAAAATGGGGGTCACATGACTGGACATGAGCAGGCCAGTCAGCAACCTCGCTGTCACATTCTGCACCAGCTGCAGCCAGTGATGGGTCCTTCCAATGATATCGAGGCATAGAGAGCTGCAGTAATCAAGCCTCAAAGTAACAAATGCATGTACTAATGTCAGTAGGTCTTCAGGCAGAACTAGGTGCTTAATCCTGGCAATGTTTCTCAGGTGGTAAAAAACACCCTTAACAACAGAAGACCCCTGGCCTTCCAGGGTCAATCTGCTGTTGAAGATCACACCAAGATCATGCACTCTAGTAAAAGGCCAGTGGTGCTGATCCCTGGAACAAACCAGTACCTGCTCCAGCTATACCTCCATCACACCCTCAACCTGGCTTAATCACCAGTACCTCCATCTTATCCGGGTTCAGCTGCAACCAGCTGTAGAACATCCAGTCTTTGATCTCAGCAAGGTACCTGTTAAGAACATCCATGGCATTGTGTGTTCCTGGGGCAAAGGACAAATACAGCTGGGTGTCATCCACATAGCAGTGAAACCATATGCCATATTGTCGAATGAGCTCTCCTAGGGGTAGCATGTATACCGCGAATAACATCAGTGACAGCATTAAGCCCTGAGGAACCCCACATGACAGGAGCTTCTGGGAGGAGGAGAAATTCCCCATCATCACCCATTGCATCCTGTTAGAGATGTAGGAATCAAATCAGCAGATGACAGTGCCAGTGAGTCCACATAACTCTTGAAGGCAATCCAGAAGAAAGTTGTGATCCACTGTATCAAATCTGAGGGGAGATTGAGCAGGACAAGAGCTGACTTGTCACCTCTATCTCTAGCCCTAAGGAGATCATTTTGTACTCTAACTTGCATCATTTTAGTACTATGCTGCACCTGGAAACCTGATCAGAATGGCTCCTAGATCTCAAAGGACATGAGGTGATCCTCAAGCTACTGTGCTACAAATTTCTCAACAACTTTGTTCAAAAATGGCAAGTTGGAGATTGGATGGTAATTGGCCAGGATGTCAGGGTTGAGAGATGGTTTCTTCAGGAGGGGTCTTACTAGAGTGTCCTTCAAAGCATCCAGAAAGACTCCCTCTAACATCAAACACTGGGCAATCCTGGCGAACACAAGGCCGGCGGTCTTGGCGCATCTCATCAAGAAAGACGTCAGGGCCAGGTCCAGTTCAAAGTAGATGTGCTTCAGCTTTAGGATCACCTCAGTGACCTCAACCACCTCCACTGGTTTAAACTCATCCCAGATGGATGGAGGGCATCTGCTCCTCAAGAGCTGGTTACTGCGAGACAAAATTTGTCTCATTGATGAAATCTCTGACCAGATAGAGAACATCCTATCAGAGAAACACAGAGCAAACTCCTTATACAGTGTGATTGATGCAGTCTTCTTTGGCTGCAGACCAATGGGATGTAAAAGTCTGTCTACAGTCTGAAAGAGCTGAGCTGGTCTGTTGTTCTCTGCAGCAATCTCTGCCCTTTTATGGTTGATTGCCCTTTTGTACTCACCATAGTGAGTATACAAGGCCAGTTTGTCCTCCTCCAATCGGATCTTCTGCCAGCAATGCTCTAACCTCAGACCTGTGATCTTCATCACCTTGAGATCCTAATCAAACCAGGGGGATCTCAAGTGAAAAGATCTGGGTCATATAAGGACTGAAGCAACAGCATTGAATGCTTCAGAGATAACCTTATTACAGTCTGCCACCACCTCTCTAGTGCCGGCCACACAGACAGCATCCACACTAGATAGATCATACATCACCAAGAGTCCCGCTGGGAACAATCCCCACAAAGGATGACAACTGACCATCTCAGCAGGGGAAGGGTGTCTGAGGGGGGAGGGCCAAACCGAAACGTCACTGTGCAGTGATCAGACCAGACAACCTGATCACTCGTGGGGTCAGTAATCTCAAGCCCCAGTGAGAACACCAGATTGAGTGTGTGTTTGTGATGATGAGTCACAGAAGTAACCTCTTGTGTCAGACCCAATGATGATATCAACTGGAGGAGATTTTGTCCAAGTTGTGAGTCTTCTTCATTGACCCAGGCATTGAAGTCCCCCAGAATTAAACATCTGGGGGTCTCCAATACCATGTTGATGACAAGCTCCGCAATCTCCTGGAGGAATGTAGTATGTATACTAGATATAAATTTGAGTTATTTGAAAGTAACATGCTCCAAGCAAGGTATGATAAATCCTGTGAAAAATCTCCCAATTGTGGTTGTGAAATGAGAAGTCTGTAAGACCTTATGCATGTGCTCTGGTTATGCAAGTGGTATTATACAAATCAGAACCATTTATTGAACTCCTTGTTTCAGAGGACAGATATCGATTGTATATGGGTAGATAAAGTGTTGCTAACTAAAATTTTATTCTCCACAGAAGACACTTTTACAATTAAATGTTTGGCTAACTATTTTGTGAATATTTCAAAAGTTTTAAAACAGAAACTGTAAAATAAGCATTCAAAGCAATTTAAATTTTAAACTTATTGACTAATGTTAGCTAGCAGATGGGAATAGGTGAAAATAGCCTGTAATACTATTATCTCTACTGAGGAATTTGTATTACTATATTTGCTTGTCTGAACACATCATGCATTTTAAAATTGTTAATGGGAAGGAGATAACCACTGGATTTTTAATGATGTACTAATGTAAAGCTATATTCATTGGGATTTTTTACTGTACTGTAATAACCTTGTGTTGAACAATAAACAATCTTACTACTGCTATTATACAATTGATCATTGATACAGAATAAAAAATATGAAAAAAATCATTTTTAAAATAGCTTTTTATTTTTTTTAAATCTTTATACATCATAGACAGGTACAGATGTAAACTCATAATATCGCCACTGACAACATAAAGCACGGGAGAGACTTAAAACACAATTATTAAATACCTTGTTCAGTCATAAAATAGAGCATCCTACTTATGCTCTAATCATGTAGGAAACTTGTAGTATATGCTTAAATAGCCCAGTAGACAATGACTAAAGGCTAGGGATCAGGCTGCTCCTTTTTCAAAATTCACCAAGAAGTCCAGAAAACCCCAATACGATTCCAACACCACATCATTTCTGGCCCTATCAAGGGACGAATGAGTCATCCTCTTCAGAAATACAAAATACCAAGGGCCTCCATTTAATCTCAAACTGTGTTTCCATACACTGACATCTCGCTATGAGCCATTTCAGTGCATACATGTCATTAATAATCTTATGCTGATGGACTGGCATGGTGGGTACAGCTGTCACCATAATCATGTTATTACTTTCTTGGCTGCCTGCAGGTATATATATATATATATATATACAGTATATATATATATATATATATATATATATAATGGTAGCACCGGTAGTGCTACCATAGTTAGGGTTGAGGAGTCATTTACATGTTAAACCTTAAAGTTTGCACCTTAATAACTTTGCAACCTTTCAATGGATTTGCCTGAAATTTGGAATACTTGATCAAGAACCATAGATCTTGGGATCTGCCAACTTTTGTACTGTTCGGATATATGATTGTGGAGTTATTTAGCATGATCTGCGCACACATTTACGCTTTTTTGGAATCTTTTGGTCGTCTCTAGAGGTTGCACAGTTTGCACCACTGGTCCAAAATCTTCAGGGAACATGCAGCCAGGGTCCCTGACATGCCTTTTGAAGATTTCGTGAAAAAATATTAAACGGTTCAAAAGTTATTCAAAAAACAAGCTCCCATTATAAGTCAATGGGAAAAGTTAACAAAAAGTTCTACAGTGTCACAAATGCAGTTTTTACTTTAGCAGATGGCCCTTTTACTGTCACAAATCTGCCATTTTGTTTTCAGTTGGTCATCAGAAAAATGCTTGGCATTTAAATTTGGGACCGTCTAGCAACCTAATTATTTTTGTATTCACCTATTCGGACCCTTAGGATGCTAGGCATGTCTTCATTTTGGGGAAAAACACCCCAGAAATATGTTTTTCAGACTTCTGGAAAAAGTACTTTCACAAAGTACTTTTGCACTTGTGACAGTGTTGAATGAATTTGCGAAAGCTTTCGCAAAGTTCGACAGTACTTTTCTAGGCTGTGTGAAAATGACAGCAATTCTTTGGCACCCTGCTGCAAAAGAACGGTTTGGCCTTTTGGGCGGACATTTGAAAGGAACGCAGCCAACATCTCACTCATGTGCCTTTCAGTGTTTTGGTGAAAAAATATTACAGGGTGGCAAAGTTACAGCACTCCAAAGTTGATGCTTTTTCCCCCTAGGATACCATTACGGCATCCACCGCATTACAGGACTCCTTTGGCTAACTGCTGCAAAATAACGGTTTGGTCTTTGGGGCTGATATTTGGAGGGAAGAAAGCCAACATCCCACAGATGTGCTCTTCAGTGGTTTGGTGAAAAAATATTACAGTGAGGGAAAGTTATGGGACTGAGAATTTATCATTTTTCCCCCATAGGATAACATTACAGCGTGCATTGTGCCTTTCGGACCCGTATCTCGGAAACGGTGTGAGACACTGACTTTTTGTCATAAAAGTGCTGAGCCCCTAATGGCTGCTGAGTACAAAACTAGCCAAGAAAGTGATAATTAATATGACTTTAATTTTTTTTTCTACGTGGTACGGTTCCTGAGATTTAAGCAATTTAGTATTTCAAGTCCTCATTTTCTGTTCTGAGAGCCATTATTATGCATACATTCTTTGTACTCACTGTTTTTCTATATGCAGATTTGGGGGAATACTATAGTGTGTGTTTCTATAACTGTTACCCTTACTGCTTCAGGTTGTGGTTCTGTACCTGTTTCAGTTACTTTTTATGTCTATGCCACCTTGTGTGTTACCGTGTGCATTTTCATTTGCACTTGAGTTTTTGTAATTTTAACCTTTTGTGTCTACAGTACTGTTTATCTTTGTGTTTCATTTTGTGCTACCATGTGCATTAACATTTGTGTTTGCTGGCACTATGTTAGTATGTCTGAAGATATCTCGTGGCGGGAGCGTGGGGCCCGATTACATTCACTATTTCTCATTATCATTCTCAAAAAGAAGGGAAATTAGAGGCAAAAAACTCCATTTAATGCATCAGTTAGGGTTGTTCCACAGCGACAAAAGTGAGGAAATTCGTGTTAGGGGTTGAAAGCCCCCTTGACCACCCTAGCCTCCACCCCCCCAACCGGCATTGGGGTGCTTATTGGGGCGTCTGTCCCAACTCTCACCCCATTCTCCTATACCTGTGCTTCTTTACACATGTGATGGGGTGAGAGTTAGGCCAACGACCCCAATGCGCACCTGATGCAGGTTGGGGGTGGGCTGGGGTGGTCCATGGCGTGTTTTCAACCCTAACACTGAATTTCCTCACTTTTGTCACTGTGGAGCAACCCTAACTGATGCATTAAACTGAGTTTTTTGCCTCTAATATATATATATATATATATATATATACCACATTGAATTGAGTGTCAAATACATATCTTAGGGTGGAATAAATAAAAGGACCATTTCTGGAGTTAGAACAGTGTCTGCCCCCAGAAGTTTATGAAGGCTTTCCATTACTTGCTGCTAAAAGGAAGCAATAGCTGAGAATGACTAGAATGTACTGTATGCATGTGGTTAGCCAGCATTTCTCTGCATTTCCTCCAGCAGTGCCTGTATTTTGTCAGACTATATATATATATACACTTTTTTTTTTGTTCGTTTATTCAATCTTGGATTACAATAACTTTGAGTAGTACAACTCTTTTACAAAGGTTCCAAGTCAGAAGATTACAACACAAACAAAATAAAGGTAATTAACAAGCAGAGGGAAATAATGAACATAATCACAATATTGTGATGAAAATAAGACATACATAATCAATAAGAGTACTGTAAGTTATACTAAAGAAATAAAATTGAATAAAATAAAAATTTAAATTAAAAATAAAACAAGAGGGTAAGAATAACAGATATGTAAGAATGAGTGCAGCCTAGCAGGCCATGTTGAGGGTCCTGGAGTAGGATTGTGACCAGGTAGGCCATGTTGAGGGTCCTGGAGAAGGAGTGCGGCTTAGTAGGCCTTGTTGAGGGCCCCAGAATGGTAAAAAGGGGGGTGAAGGGTGGGTGGTAGAGAGAAAATGAAAAAGGGGGAAAGAGTAGGGCATGAGGAATGGTGAGGGTAGGGAAAAAGGTGAAACTCAGTGGGGGGGAGGGGAAGGGGAAAGGAGAGGAGCAAAACAGGGCTGTGGGGAAGCACAGGTGGGGGGATCAAATAAGCAGCATTGGGAGAAGATGAGATGTAACTCCATGCAGTGGGTAACAAAATGACCATGAAGGTGCAGGGAATACAGGGATGAAGTGGGAGGAGAGGATGCGGAAAGGGAAGAGATAAAGGGCCATGCAGTATTTGCACAAAGGGTTAAGGTAGTTAGGGGTGCAATCACAGAAACTGTTAGCCAGTAGGCACTGCCAGAGCTTGTGTTTTAAAAGGACCTAGTTTTGCTTCGGAAGAGATGTCCTTATCTAGAGAGTTGAGCTAGAGGGGGATCTATAGGCAAAAGACCATTGACCTAATGTGGTATGGCATCTCGGAACCATAAAAACCTGTGTAACTGAGCTAAGAGTACATTCTTTGCCCTGGCAAGGGGTGAGAAGCTTTTGGACCCCAGTGGGTAGTAGACCAAGTTGGGCCTTCTTGGCTAGCAAGCAGGTTTGATATTGGATCCAGCTGGATACCTGAAGCCATCTAGTTTGGGAGTAAAGATCACATGTGTGTGTGTATGAGGTGGGCAGCTCCTGTCAGGAGTTTTCAAGCTTTGTTTAGAGCAATGGTTATCCTACAGAGGGAGGTATCTGAGGCAGAGCCATATATGACCAACCCATAATCAGTTATGGAGATGATGGAGCTGAAACTAGCTGTTCTAAGTGCCCGGGGAGTCAGGCTATGCTTGTGCCTATGGAGTAGGCCGATCCTTATGTTGACTGCTAGGGCTACATTGCCTATGTGCTGGGAGTAGGTTAGCGAGCTATTGACAGTGATCCCAAGATACTTGAAGGAGTGGATCTGCTCAAGCTGTGTGCCAGTGCAGTTTGTGATGACAATAGGTTTGGACTTATGTATGTTGTGGGCACTACTGAACAGCATCACTTTTTTTTATAGTTAAGCACCAATTTCTGGGTATTGAACCACCTCTCCACTTCTGAGAAACTTAATTAAAGGTTATCCTGGAGAATTTTGAGATTCGGGTTACTAGAATAGATCACTGCATCGTCTGCATAGAGCAGAATCTGTTCTTTGCAGGTGCATGACAGGTTATTTAGAAAGATACCGAAGAGAATGGGCCTCAAGATGGACCCTTGAGGCACTCCAGTGCAAACTGGCTTGCCAGTTTAACCAACCAAGGAGTTTTAAAATATCCATTTCAGCATTTCCATGCAAATTCATGACAATATGTGCAGAGGAAACCCTTATAGATGGGGTGGTATATTTTATCCTCGCCTCATAAAGAAATAAAATAGCTTTTTATTTGACTTTTCAATGTGGAAGTATATACGTAAAGAAAAAAGTTCCTGTTTTGACTTTGTCCACTAGATTATGTTATTGTGTGTCTGTGGTCTCCCTGTCTGTCTGTCTGTCTTTCTTTCTCTTGCTCTCTCCCTCTTTGTAATAATTTCCATGACTCTGTCCTGTCCTCCCCTCCTTGCAGTTTTCTACGTAGTTCTTCCAGTATATTATGCTGTTATTTGTTTTGTTTGTACTAGGGGAAACTGAAGAAAGGAAATGCAGAAAAGTTTGCACTGATTGGGATCTACAGAAAGGGTTTTGTTTTGACTGGGGGATGTTCGAGTGGTCGCGGACTTCTCCACAGTTGTGACAAATTGATTATGTAAGCTAACTTAATATTATGGCAAGTTACTTGCAGTGATCATTTTTAAAAATAAATGTACTTCTCTGCCTTGGAACCAGGAAAATGAGAAGAAAAAGGCACTCGCAATGGAGCTGTGCATTGTGAAATGAGTGTGCGCAGTCAGTCTGAGAAGCCAGTTGTACTTGTAGTTTCAAAAAAAATATTTGCTGTTCTGGTTTTTAGCCATGTTAATGAGGGATTGCATTTTCTTGACTTTTGAGCTCCATTTGTATGTGAGAATGATGGGGAGAAATGGTCTGGCAGTAAGTTTACAATGTCTATAGTGACGTGGCACTGTGAAGCTGTGTCTCTCTAGAGTTCATAGATGAAGCCGTTCAGAGAGGCAGTAACATGTGGAGTGGTGGCATGATTCCTCACAGTGACATCTGGTCATGTGTGTGCCTGGACTTCATACAGTGATGTTATTGTCACTGTCCCAGACACACACTAACCAAAGGACATTTTCTTTAAATTGTATAATAAGGCATTTTTACCTTGGGTTGAGGAATAAAGGTTGCACATACACCTGATGTGATAAAATAGTGGACCGCAGCACTGAGTAAAATGATTTGGGGCTACATATTGACAGTGAGCTGAAGCCACACAAGCAATGTTCTGTGATTGTCAAGGAAAAAATGCTGCATGTGGTGCATTAAGAGAGAGAGTAAGGAGCAGTTCATGGGAGGTTATCCTTCACCTGTACAAGGCGTTTGTTAGATTACGTGTGGAGAGTGCATCCAGTTCTGATTATTGCAGTTCAGAGACGACTTGAAGAGCTGAGGATGAACACTATTCTGTGAACCAGGAGATGTAACCCAGATGCCACCATAGTCAAATAATCCCCGTGTAGTCTTCGGCAAGTCAGTTAACAGCTCAGTGGTCTAGTCTACCCAGCTGTAGAAAATGGTATCAACAGCACTCCACTAGAAATGAGATATTGCATCTCAGCTGTTCTATCCTGGGTAAATAAATTGTAAACAAAAACATTTAACACGGGGCCTCCAACTGATTAGCAGTTTTAGGACATGATGTATGAAAACAAATTGGACTTAGTCAAATTATTTAGCCTGGAGAAGAAAAATCTGAGTGGGGAATAAGTTCATAGTGGTACACAGTACTAAAAGCGATAGGCAGGATGGTGCATATTTAGCTGCTAAGGCCAGTGGGAACATGCAGAACTAGAGGGCACACACTCATGGGGTACTCCAGATTTGACAATTTAGGTATCAGACTGATGGGCTTCAAACAGATTCCATACAGTTACTAAAGATATGAGTGGATATGCATGGTTTTGAAGGCTTCAGAGATATACGCCTTGGACTAACTAGTTTAATAGAAACCTGGATCTCCCCTAAGATCTCTGATGCCACTGTAGCCCTGGATGGCTATATCATGTTCCACCAGGACAGACTGTCCAAGTGGGGTGGCAGCTGTATGGTCTACCTCAGGAATTATATCAGAGGTCAAGTACTGCCTAGGAGCTTGCACACCAAGGAGGCACAAATTCTAAACATCAAGCCCCCCCATAGGCCAACAAAACAAGGCACTAGTGCTCTCTACAGTATATATACCCTCTGGCAAGCATTCAACTGACCTTGAGCAGTTCATTAATAACCAAGGGCAGCTCAGGAAAAATTGAGAACAGGTTGTAGTTGGTGCCTTTAATGTTAACTGACAATCCCAAGATACATCAGCAGTAAGAGACCAAATATCAGTCCTCTACCTCACCTAGATAGTAACCCAAGCCACCAGACACAACTACCAAACAGGCACAAGTACCCTAATTGACTGGCTTCTCTCCACCTGCCTAGATCATATTTCTGAAGTATCAGTCTTACCAGATTCCCTCAATGACCATTCCTCTGTTATGTGCACCTGAACAAATAGGTTCACAAAGTTCACTAACAATTGTTCACTGAGAACTGAGCAGTTGGATACTTTCAAACAGTACTTGAGACTGGCTGAATGGTCCCTGCTTGATAGAGCTAAGGATAGAAATCAAGCCTTTGATTACTTCCGTATGATCTTTACAAATTCCTGCAACATCTTTGCCCCGCACAAGACCAAAAAAGTAAGATGGACTGTTAACCCCTGGCTCTCAGTCTCTCTCATTGAGCTCATGCACCTCAGAGACAACCTATGGTACAAGGCCAAGGCAACTGGGAAACAGGCTGATCTCATTGCTTACAAGGCAGGCAGAAATAAATGCATGAAACTCATTAGGATGGTCAAAGCCTCCTACTATAATGATCTTCTAAACATGAGCTGGGGTCACGGGAGTTCTGGAACTCTGTGAAATCCCTTACAGGTAGGGTCTCCAAGGCACCACCTGACCTGATTGTAACGATGTCTGGGACAGTACAGGAGCCTAGTGATATTGCGAATGCAGGCAGATCATCATACCTTATTGAGACTTCGCACCCAGTATTCAATCTACCTACTGAATAAAGTAGATAAGGCAACTTCTGGTATGAAAGCTACTTAGCTAGGTCAGGGCGAAAAAGCTGATAAGTTGTTGGCAATGAGCTTAAAACAACAAAGCCCCTCCAGGTGGATCTCGGTGCTGGTGCACCCAGATACAGTAACTGTTACTACAGGAACTGTTACTAATAATGCCAAAGAAATTTTAGAGATTTTCCGCTTATATCACCAGGCCCTCTTCTACCCCCCAAATCCGGTGGCACTGGATGACCCACAAATGGTCCACTTTTTAGAGCAAGCGTGCCTGCCTTCTATCCAGCCTGAAAGGCTAGGACATTTAAGTGGCCCTTTCATAGAACAAGAAGTTCAACCAGCCATAGCTTCATTGCCTCTAGATAAATCCCCTGGACCGGATGGCTATACAGCCCTATTTTACAAACCTTTGCATCAATACTGGTCCCACTATTAACTTCCATATTTAATTATTGGGCAGTTGCCCCAGTCTCTGAAAAATCCTTGTTTGAGGCCCAAATTATTTTAATACCTAAGCCGGGAAAGACCCTCAGAAACCAAAGAACTACTGGCCCATCTCACTCATCAATAATGATGTCAAACTCTATGTATAATTGGCTTTGAACAGGCTGGTTTCATGACAGGCCGTAATGCTATTGATCACTTTAGAAAGCTCTTTTATCTAATCTCCATGTCTGGGGACCCAGAGCAGGAAGCAGCCCTGGTGTCCCTAGATGCAGAGAAGGCTTTCGTTAGGGTGTTGTGGTCTTATTTATTTCTTCGTTTTAAAGCACTATGGTTTTCCCAAGCACTTTATTCAGAAAATTCAAGTTTTGTACTCCTTCCCCTCAGCTAGAGTGTCATCTAACAATGAATTGTCTGATCTTTTATGGCTGGTTAGTGGGATGAGACAAGGGTGCCCTCTGTCCCTGCAGTTATTTAATCTTTATATTGAGCCTTTGATACGCTGACTGAAACTGACGGAAGGGGTGAGTGGTATTTCGACAGTGAATCAGCAATATAAAATTTCAGCCTTTGCAGATGATTTATTGCTACGTGTGGCTAATTGGTGTTCGTCCCTGATAGAAGCTCTCGCTATCATTAACAACTTTGGTTCATTTTCAGGCTATAAACTCAACAAAAATAAAATGCTAGTCTATTCATTAACCCCTTCTTGTATTAAAGTACAGGTGAAGGAGATGGGATTACAGTGGGAACCCTGGGCATTAACTAACTTGGGAATCAAAATAACTCAAGACTTGTCAAAGCTAAGGACTCTTAACCTTGACCCCTTAGTTAAGAACTTGGCAGAGGACCTCCAACAATGGCAGGGCATGCCTTTCTCCCTCTGGGGGAGGGTAAGCATTGTTAAGATGACAGTGCTCCCTCGCCTTCTGTACCCATTGACAATGCTTAACTTGTCACTCCCAAACAAATGGTTTAAGAGATTACATTCTTTATGTACTAGATTTTTATGGTCTTGGAAACCCCTAAGGCAGGCCTACACAAAACTGACAAGGACCAGGATAGTAAGGGGGTTTCAGCTACCAGACTTCTTTCTATATTACCTGGCAATCGACAGTTTTAAATTCTTAAAAGGGTCCCAGCCCAATCCAAATACAAATTATCTACTAGAATGGCAAACAATTGAACAGTTATTATTTAAAAAAATACCACCTTTCTTCAACTGTATTACCTTATCTTTCCCAAGCGAGCCTCCCTAAAGATCTTAAAGACACACCTGTGAGGTGGGACCTACATGCACACACAGTTGTGCCATAAATTTAGGTTGAAACAAGCCCAAGATCTTTCACAGCTGTTGATGAATAATCCTAACATTTGTATGGCAGGGAGACCAATCGCAGATTCCTTTTGCCCACCACTGGCAGGGATCATTCTCCAGGACCAAGTTTCAGATGCTAAAATACTGTCGCCAGCTAGACTCCAGTCTAAATTTGTTTTGTCTTCTAGTGAGGTCTTTAAGCTTATTCAAATACGATCATCAGTAATCAGACTACTTGGCCTTTCTCCTTGGTCCTCACACACAGAGTCATGGTTTCAAAACTTAATCTCATTAACAATATGTCTAAACCTCAGGGCTTTATAAAGAACTGTGCTCCCAGGTGGACAAGACTGTCTCTCTGGCAGCCTTCTACCGGAAGTCAGTTTTAACCATAGACAAGTCCCATCTTTTTGGCATAGTATTTTGGTTAATGTCAATTGCTATGTCAAGCAAGACAGGTTAAGTCTCCTCCAATTCAATATTTTGCATAACTTATACCACACCCCGACCAAACTATTTTGCATGGGTAAAAATTTGTTGCCCAAATTGCGATGCCTGTGGAGATAATGAAGGATCCTTACATCACAAACTGTGGACCTGTCCTAAGTGGGAGCTCATTTTAAAACCTGAACTATTATTTGGAGAGACAAATTTCTGACTTATTTTGAGAGCAGTCTGCAGTATTGATCTGGTTTTCACCTGTGAGAGAGGTGAACTGGTTACTGGCCAACCTAGAGCTTGGTGAAACTGTGGGGGACATCTGACTTCAGACTTTAATCTTTTTTTTTTAAGTTATAGATATTTTGTTTGGTTTAAAGGAATTGATTTATAACATTTTATTTTTATCTGAATATTTGGGTGGTGAGAGGACTCTATATCCGGTTATTTAGTCATTTAGTTATTTTGTTTATTAGATTTATAGTTTATATTATTGTTTGATATCGGGAGTATTTTCCTCTCTCCCCAGTGGTGAGAGGACTGGGTGGGAAGGAATTAAATTAATTTAATTAATGATTTTAAGGTATATTGTTTTTTTTCTCTTCCCCAGTGATGAGAGGATAGAGTGGGGAAGGGGAATTTAGTTAATGTTCTGTATTTGTTTTTATTCTTTTGTTTGGGTTTTGAGGGGTAAGAGTTCTTAAAATTAATAGTCTGAGGTTTGGTTAAACTGTATTTCACTTTCATTATACAGCTTTGTAATTATTTAAGTTTTAGAGGTGGGTTAATTCTTTAGATTGTTTATTTGATGTGTTAATTATGTGCTGGGACAACACTAGGACAGTCGGGTATTATTCCCCCTCCAGGCTCAGGGACCTTTGTCCTTTTTCTTGTCCACTCTTACTGCAGGAGGTCTATAGATGGTGTAGGGCTTTGGGGATAGTGGGGAGAAGGAGGAGGGTGGGTGCTGGGTCTGGAGGGGGAATGGAAAGGAGTGAGCAGATAGGGATAGTGGGGACAAGGAGATGCCTTGGAGTGAAATGGGCCCAGAAAAGGGGACCTCCCTGTCTGGTGCCCATACCCAAGGGTTCTGATTATAGTAAGCAGGAAGCACGGTCATCCTCAGAGGCTTATCCTACTTGGGCAGTGTTGTGCAATGCCAGGTCTATTAAAAACAAGATGGCTATTATAGCTGATTTTGTTGGGTCATCTGACCTGGCGTGCATCACCGAGACCTGGCTGGATGAAAATGCTGGACTAGTTTTGGCAACAGAAGTTCCGGCCAGGTACTCGGTGATACACTGCCCGAGGATGGATCATTGGGGTGGGGGTGTTGCTATCTGCTTTAGAACAGAACTGGGCCTAGTGGAGGTGCCAGTGGGAACTACCAAATCCTTTGAATGTATCTTAGGTGAGGGTGTGGGGCACAGGATACTTCTCGTATACCATCCACCAGGAATGTTTTCCTGTGTGAAGTCACAGACTTCATTGTCGACCTGACATTGGGGTCCCCCAGATGGTTGGTTCTGGGGAACTTCAATGCCTGGGTCAATGATGAACTCTCGCATTTTGGTCAAGACTTCCTCCAGTTAATGATTTCACTGGGCTTCACACAGGTTATTTCCTCCTTGACCCATATTGGTGGTCATTCATTGGATTTGGTGTTCCTTCTGGGGATGGAGATTTCTGACTTGGTGGTGGAACTGGTCGGATGGTCAGACCATCACTCCATTGTGTTCAGTTTTGAGGCCACCCCTAGTAGGTCAGCTCCTATGGAAATGGTCCGGTACCACCCATTAAGGGGTGTTTCCCCAGATGACCTCATGGCTGTGCTGGACCTATCAGGCTTACCGAGAGATTGCATGGATCCAGGAGAGCTGGTACTTGCCTACTATAAGGCAGTGGCAGGGGCCCTGGATTCCATTGCTCCTGTTCATGTTCATCCTCTCACTCTTCGCCCAAGCTGTCCTTGGTTTGATGAGACTCTGAGGGAGTTGAGGAGAGTTGGACGAAGGTTGGAGAGGTGCTGGTGGAGGTCGGGTCTTGATGGTGACAAACTTAGTTTGATGGACCACTATGTAGTCTATCAATCCGCAATCTCTCATAAGAAAGCAGAATTCCTGTCCAGAGAGAGATTGCGGCTGCACAGAATAGACCAGCTCAGCTCTTTTGGACAGTGGACAGATTGTGCAATCCAGTCTGTCTTTGGCTCGGAAGAGCCTTTTCTCAAGATAAGGTTGTCAAAATCAGATCTGATGTCCACTTGACCCTCTCCAATGGGAGTTGTGATGGTTGGCAGGAGATGTCAGACACTCAGTTTGTGTGGTCTGATTTCAGCCTCCCCACAATCAATGACATTGTGATGGTCATCCAATCACTGCATCCGACCAACTGTAATTTGGACCCAGGCCCCACATGTCTCATAGTGGATTGTGTGGATAAAATTGGCCCAGTCCTTGTTGAGATAGTCTGGAGGTCCATGGAAAGGGGGATTTTTCCAGATCCTCTTAAGGAGGCTGTAGTTAAGCCCCTTCTTAAGAAGTCCTCCTTGGACCCGGACTGTCTGGCAAATTACAGGCCTGTCTCTAACTTACCCTTTGTGAGTACAGTTATTGAGAAGGTAGTTGCATCGCAGTTGGATGATCATCTGACCAACAACAATATCTATGATTCTCTCCAGTCTGAATTTAGGAAAAGGCATAGTACTGAGGCAGCACTTGTTCGGGTACTAAATGACCTCCCAAGCGAGAGATCGAAAGACCTGTTCCATCTTGGTCCTTCTTGATCTCTCTGCAGCGTTTGACACTGTGGACCATGGTGTGCTACTGGAAAATTTGCAATCTATCTGTGGACTGTCTGATACAGTCCCCAGGTGGTTTCGATCTTATCTTGAGGGTAGGACTCAGAGTTTGGTGTCTGGAATTTTTTCCTCGGCATCAGTCTCCCTATCCTGTGGGGTAACGCAGGGTTCCATTTTGGCACCCATGTTGTTTGCAGTGTATATGCTGCCATTAGGAGTGATCATTAGGTGGTACGGTTTGGGTTTTTATTGCTATGCAGATGATACCCAGCTGTACATGTCCTTTGTACCGCCAGGATGCTGCCATTTCAGTTTTTAACAACTGTCTTGCCGAAATCCAAGACAGGATGAATGTGAGTTGGCTGCTGTTGAACCCTGAAAAAACTGAGGTGTTGGTTGTGGACCAGGGTCACTGGGAGGTGGGTTTGTTAGCTGGATCGCCCTTGGGCTTATGGCTTGGGGGTGACCAGCTAACTACCTCAGACCGGATGCGGAACCTAGGCGTTGTATTTGATGACTGCCTGACTTTTAAATCTCAGGTGTCAGCAGTTGTCAAAACCTCTTTTTACCATCTGAGGAACATCACCTGGGTGAAGTACCTGGTTCCTCCAGAGGATCTTCAAACTTTGGTCCACACCTTCATTACCGCCCGCCTTGACTACTGCAATGTCCTTTGCCTTGGGCTACCGGGGGTTGAATTTCGCTGCTTGCAGCTAGTGCAGAATGTGGCAGCCAGGCTGTTGGCTGGTTCTGCTAGGTGCAGTCATATAATGCCTGTGCTCTGCGGACTGCACTGGCTGTCAGTTTGCTGGCAAATCACCTTCAAGGTCGGTTTGCGACCTATAAGGCCCTACACGATCAGGGACCTGTTTACCTGAAAGAGCTCCTTTGTCCCTACTGTCCCCCCCACTCTCTCTGATCCACTGATGAGGGATGGCTAGAGATTCCCAGGATTCACTTAAAAACTTTAGGGGCAAGATCTTTTAGTTTCATGGCCCTGACCATGTGGAATTCTCTACCTCATCAGGTGCGAAATTGCCCGACTGTCCAAAGCTTTAAAGGAGCTTTGAAAAACCTACCTTTTTAGTAAAGCTTTTAATGATTTTAGATTATTTTAATGTTGTTTAACTATTTATTGTTTTATGTAATCTGTACAGGAGCCTTGGTTTAAGAAAGGAGCTTTATACAAATAAAGAATGATTGATTGATTGAAGATTAAAGACCTATGGCAAATAGTTCAGACTGTTTGTCATAGGTGCTTTCGCTTCTCAGAAGGAACTAGAAGGGGAAAGGATCAGATCGGTTAAAGTACAGTAGCTTCTTGTTGTTTTTACATTGTTTCTTGTGAATTTTACTTGGTAGAAAGTTATTTCTTTTCTTTCTCACTACTTCTAAGGGGCTAGCAGGGTATTGTTTTGGGGCTATTGGAATTCTGAAAATGGTTTTGATGGCTATAAGTGGGCTCATTTGTTTGATGTTTCACTGTGTAGCAGGCTGCATTTGTAGAGGCCTATTTCTTCTAATTTAAAACCTATTTGATGTGATTTAACTGGGGTTGTTTCTTTGAATCAGAGACCTTTATCTTTTAATTTAAAGCCTATTTTGATGTGTTGTTGGTGAAACTGTTTGAATTGGAGACCTGTTTCTTTTGGTAGCAAACCTATTTGGGGAGCTTTGGGTAGAATTGTGATTCATTTTTGCTGGCCTCACTAGCTGCAAAGGTTAGTGCATAGTGGGGGAAGGGTGCTAATGGTCTGATCAGGGGCCTCAGCTACCTGATTGTTTCTGGAAGACTTGGGTTGGTCACACCCCCAACCCCTCAACCCACCCACCCCTGGTCCGTGATTTTCTTTATACCAGGGGTTCTGACATCACTTCCTCAAACGGGCAAAAGATATGTACCTGTCATAGCAGAAGCAGACATCCAGGAAAGGAACAGCAGTGAGTGAACAGGTGACTGCTATCTCAGTGGAAGGGAGTGGGGGGTGGAAATTGGGCAAGAGACATGCAGAGACCACAGGTTGGGAAACCATATGAACTTACCCCCATAACAGTGACAAAGGACAAATGGCAAGTACTATTGGTGATGCTAGTAAAGGAGGGCAGGATGGGGGGTGAGGGCGGAAGGTGGTTACCCTTAATGCTAGCAGTCTTGGGAGGAAAACTGCAGAGATATAGGTGCTCATGGCAGAGGGAGAGGTGGACATTGCAGCCATCACAGAAACATGGTCCACCCAATACAATGACTGGGACCTGTCTGTACCAGGGTACAGGTTATTTCATAGGGACAGGGTGATTGGGAAAGGAAGGGCTGTGGCACTATATGTGAAGGAAGGACTGAAGTGTGTAAGGAAGGAAGGGGAGGAGGGTAGTATGGAGTCACTTTGGATGCAAATCCAGGATTCCAAGAATAGGATTCTTAGAATGGGAGTGGTGTACAGGCCGCCATCTCAGATGGAGGAGTTAGACAGGGAACTAGCGGGACAGATCAGGAGGACCTGCAAGAAGGGTAATGTGGGAATTGTGGGGGACTTCAACATGCCAGGAGTGGATTGAAATAACCCAACAACCAGGAACAGAAGGGAGCAGGTACTGCTGGATGCCTTCCAGGACAGCTTCCTGCTGCAAATGGTCAGTGAACCAACCAGGTTAGGGAATACCCTTGACTTGTGCTGGCAAATGGGGACTTTGTGAGAGAACTTACAGTGGAGGAACTGCTGTCAGGGAGTGACCACCACTCAGTATGGCTCACATTGGATATGGGCAAGGAAGGAGTGGAATCTGGCACAAGAGTGCTGGACTTCAGGACGGCTGACTTTGGGAGGATGGGAGAAGTGGTAAAAGGGTACCTGGCCAGAATTTAGTGTAGTATGGACACTAACCAGAGGTGGGAGTTCATAAAGCTGGGGATAGTGGAGGTAACCAAAACCTGCTGCAAGGCCCACAGCAAAAAAGCTAGGGCTAAGAAACCAAGCTGGTTGAGCAAGGAGGTCATGGAAAAGGTAAGGAGGAAAAGAGCTGCCTTTAGGAAGTACAAGAAAACAGGAAGAGGGGATGACAGGGAGGAATACTAGCTGGAATTGAAGGAGATGACAAGGGCAGTAAGGGGAGCCAAGGCATCTATGGAACTCAGACTGGCACAAGGCATTAAGAAGGGGGAGAATGACTTCTTTAGGTACATCAGGGAGAAAAGGAGCTGTAAGGACCACATAGTAAGGATTAGGAAGGAGGGGGTTGGGTGGAAGTAGGGTGCGATAAGGCAGAAGCACTAAATGAGTACTTCTACTCATCGGTATTTACTAAAGAGAAGAGGGGTTGACACCCAAGGGGGGAGAAATGGCAGAAACAGGGGGGGAGGTGTGACATTAGGGGACATCCTGGAAGGCAGAGTTCATGAGGGTTTGAAGGCACTGAGGGTGGATAAGGCACCAGGCCCAGATGGCATCCACCCCAGGGTACTGAAGGAGCTGGCAGAGGTCCTTGCAGGATGTTTGTCAGACTTATTTAATGCCTCACTACATTTGGGGTGTGTACCTCAGGACTGGAGGATGGCTCATGTGGTGCTCCTCCACAAGAGTGGCCCCAAGGATGAACCGGGAAACTACAGACCAGTGAGTCTCACATCCATCATGGGTAAGCTAATGGAGACTATCCTGAAAGAGAGGCTGGTGGCCCTCCTAGAAGCCAAAGGACTACAGGACAGCAGACAGCATGGCTTCATACAGGGCAGATCCTGCCAAACCAACCTGGTGGAGTTCTATGACTGGGTAACTAGGCAACTGGGCAGGGGTCATGCAGTGGATGTCCTGTATCTGGACTTCAGTAAGGCATTCGACTCGGTGCTGCATGGAAGGCTGGGAAATAAGCTAGTAGGCACAGGGGCAGGTGCAAAGCTGGTGAGATGGGTAGGGAACTGGCTTCAGGGAAGGCAACAGAGGGTGGCAGTGGGTGGGAAGCTCTCACACCTAAGGGTAGTGACGAGCAGTGTTCCACAGGGCTTGGTGTTGGGACCAGTGTTGTTTGGGATATTCATTGAAGACATATCATTGTACATCTAGAGCAAGATCAGTCTGTTTGCTGATGATACCAAGGTAGGAGCGGTGGTGGATGACCTAGGGGGACGGCAGGGGTTGCAGGATGATCTGGCAAAGCTTGAAACCTGGTCAGACACCTGGCAACTGGGGTTTAATGCCAAAAGTGCAAAGTGCTGCATTTTGGGATGAAGAACCCAAGGAGGAGTTACCAGCTGGGGGGAGTGCAGCTAGCCCAGACAGAGGAGGAGAAGGATCTGGGGGTGCTCATTACAGGGTCAGTGAACAACTCGGCACAATGTAGGAAGGCAGCTGCAAAAGCCAACAAAATGCTGAGTTGTATTGCAAGAGGTATATCCTCGAGGAGGGAGGAGGTGATTCTGCCACTGTATAGGTCATTAGTAAGACTGCACCTGGAGTACTGCATGCAGTGCTGGCTCCTGTATCTGAAGAGGGACATTAAGTTACTGGAAGGGTGCAGTGCAGGGTGACAAAGATGATCAAGGGGCTGGAGGACTTATCATACGAGAGGAGGCTGAGGGAGTTGAACATGTACTCAATGGAGAAGAGGAGGGACGGGGGGACATGATTGAAACCTTTAAGTACATGAAAGGAATAAAGAAGACAGGTACAGAGGGGCTGATCAATGTACGGGAGTGGGGACACCAGGGGCCATGATATGAGACTGGAGGAAGGAAGGTTCAGGAGGGAGGTAAGGAGACACTTTTTTACAGAGAGGGTGGTGGCTGGGTGGAATGCATTACCTGCAGAAGTAGTATCCAGTAGAACAGTGGACTGCTTCAAAAGGGGATGGGAAAGGACAAGGGGGAGGGTCAATGAAGATGAAGGGTGGAAGGGAAGGGCAGCTGCAGAATAAGGGGTGCTAGCTGCACATTCAAGTAGACTTCATAGACCTCTAGGCCTTTATCTGCTGGCAAATTTTGTATGTTCATATGTTCCTACTAAACTGCAAGGTATAATCCCCCTTTCCAATTATTTTACACCCGAAGTATGTTTGTTGGGGAACTATTCTTGAATACCTGTAACTAAACATAAATATCATATGGCTGTAGTAGCTTCAGTCACAAAATTACTTATCTTACACTATTGGAAAAATAACTGGAGTCCCTCCTTTTCAGAATGGTATCAAGAACTTTTAACAGCTCTGGCAGCAGAAAGGGAGGTAGCATGGTCCAAAGTAGCGTGGTTTAAATTTCAAAAATGTTGGTCATTCTTTTACTCTTGGCTACAACAACTGTGAAAGTCAAACAACACTAACTGCTTCAGGTTCCTTTTCTACAAGGTTCCTACTTAGAGAGGCAGTCTGAGTTTGTTTTTAGCCATTTCCTTTAGACCCTCATTTTAGCTAACATCCAGAGTATAATTATCTATGGTGCTGCTCAGGGAGATGGATGGGAGTTAGGGTTAGGGTGGGGGAGATGATAATCATTACGGTTTTCCTCTCCTTTTTTTCATTTTATTTCTCACTGTTTTACTGCATCTATCAGTCGTGGTATGTATTTCAAATTGTATACACATTATTCTTTTTGGATTTATGTTATGTTTGTAATTCTAAAACTTAAATAAAGCATACTAAATGGCAAAAAAATAAAATACATTGCGAATGCATTCAACCTAGCCTACACAGACCTTAGCACTATGTTACCTAGCGACTACCTTACCACCCTGCCACCTGGTCAGCTCCCCTGTAAGATTCCACCCACTCCACCACATAATGGTATACCACAATTCTACTTCAGTTAGATAACCAGGACTGAGACCATAAAGTATGTCAAGCAGGTCCTAGGCAAGACTTGGATGAGGAGTGACTTAGTTGATATGAAGATGGTAGCCCTCACATTAAATGAGCTGACTGATCCACTCACCAAAGTCTTCAATGCTTCATTAAGAATGGGAGTGTTCCTGGACGGGTGGATGGCAGCACTTGTCACCTCCACCTTCAAAAGTGGAGACAGAACTAACCTGTAGAACTATAGGCCTATTTTAGTATTAACCCCCCACTTCCAAAGCCCTGGAACTAGTGGTTTCTGACCAACTTACAGAGTACCTGGAGAAGTACAGTCACCTATGTGTACAACAACATGGATTTTGAAAAAAACACTCCACTCTAACCATCTTGGTTGATTACACTACTCAGCTCTATGAGGCATTACATAATGGTATGGCAGTGGGGTCTCTCTTCATAGACCTCATTAAGGCATTTGACATTGTAAACCATCAACTTGTACTAAACTGTCTCTTATCCACTGGCCTGTCCACAAGCACTGTAGTCTGGTTTGACAGCTACCTCTCCCGCAGGATGCAATACGTGAGAAATAGTGGTAAACTCTCTGAGCCAAGGGAGGTGAGTCTCAGAGTCCCTCAAGGATCAATACCAGGACCATTACTGTTCAGCCTTTTCATTAATTCCCTACCATACATCTGCCTGGCACACATGGTGCTCTATGCTGATGATGCCGTCATCTCAATACCTTGACAGAAAATTGACCAAGATCACATCTGAACTGCAATCTAACTTCCAGAGGCTAGAAACATGGTTTACCCAGAATAAAGTTCTGCTCAACTATAAAAAAACAAAGGCATGCTCTTCATGGTGCCACATAGTAAGAAGAAGTATGGCCCACTGCTCATACATAGCCATAAAGGGGATACACTTGGGCAAGTCTGCATATTTAAATACCTAGGTGTACACCTAGATGACACCCTCACCTTCTCCACGTATATTGACCAAGTCATAAAATCAGCTTATACTAAGCTAGGTGTTCTTTGCTGCCACAGGCATTCTATGACACCTGATGCATTGAAACTGATCATGTGCAGTTTGGTGTTATCTACCATTGATTACAGGCTGGTGATCTATGGAGCAGGCTCAGATACTGCACTAAAAAAGGGTCAAAAGGGGTCACGTGATTGCTGCCTAAGAGAGAGAGCTACTGCCTACCCTCGCTCCCTGGCAAATCTGAGTATTTAAAACCTGTGATGGCCTTTCCTAGTGAATTTTGGGGCAGAATCTTGCTTCTTCAGATTTCAGAACGCCTAGACAACAAATTAGTGGTGTTAAATGGAGGCGGAAATGTGAAAAGTGCCACCACACCATACGCCCCAGCTGACTCCGGAGAAGGAAAAGGCCCCCAAGAGGCCCAAATTGCAAACTGCTGCATCAAGTAATCCTCCTATACCCGTGGCAGCGCTTACTGAGAAGCGCTTTCTCGAATTCATGTAGCCCCTTCAAAACTCCATCACGGCAATCTTGGAGGACGTTCAATCCATCAGGAGGAATATGGATACACCTAATCTGTGGGTTGGTGATGTTGAAACCCGACTTACATCTCTGGATAAATGGAGAGACAAAATGAACCTAGATAACTCAGTTTTGAGACAAAGGATTCAGAAGATTGAGGACAAACTCGAGGATCTAGAGGGGCGCAGTCGGCGCAACAACTTAATAGTTTTTGGGCTACCTGAGAAGGAGGAAGGCAACAATCCTATTGCCTTTGTACAAAAGTTGTGTGAGCGAATAGCTGGTCCATCGCCCAACAGCACAAGTTATGTGGTGGAAAGAGCGCATCGGTCCCTGCTCCCCCCCGCCGGGATCCCCTCCCCGACCATTAGTATTTAAACTTCTCAATTATCTTGATAAGCAGAACATATTAGCCAAGGTCAAAGAAGTCCAGGAAATACAATGGGAGGGTTGCAAATTAAGAATATCACAGGATTTGACCCAGTCTGTCCATTTGAAGAGGCAAGAATTTCATCCAGTGGTGTCTAAGCTTATAGCAGCTGGAAAAGCATTCCGAATGCGTTATCCTGCAATCTTGCATGTGAAACATAACGAGAAATGGATCAGCTTTGAATCCCCTGCCAAAGCTTCTGAGGAGCTTCGAAGCTTTTTCCCTGATCCTCTTTAAGTGAAGTGGAGATTACTTGTGAAAGCCAGTCAGTATACTCTGCAAGGAACAGAGTCATGTAACATAATGTCCAAGGTGTCTGTAGAAATTCTCTTCTCGGAATAGGATGGGGCTCTAGATTTGGAATGTGTGCATTGGTGAAACTGAGAGAATCCTCTGATCAATGTACTGAGAGACTCTTGTTGTCAGGTGCATACCTGACTCGTTCTCCCAATGTGAGCTAGCGAGTCTATCTCATCCACTCATGATTTTGAACTGTTGAGCGCTTTGAAGGGACTCATTTATAGCCCCCCAACACAGCCTCCCCGGTTTTCTTATCTATTTCGTTGGATGTAACATCGAGTATTGTGGGGCTTGGGGAGTATATTTTTGGGACTTATTTCCTTTTTTCATTTAAACTTTTGGTGACAAATGTGAGTAGACTCCTGTTAAATGGTTTTATGCACCAACCATGATTATTTGATGGAGTCATTTTCAGTGGAGGCCACACGTGGGCAATATCTCATTATTTTTATATGGCGGTTTGGATTTGTCCACTTCTTTTTCCTGTAGTCACTATTATGGAACTAGCATTACATTTTCTAATAACTCTGAATGTTCTATCATAGTTAGAATTATTCAAAGGTATGCATGGTTTTCTCTTGTCAGGGAGGAGGGAGGGTGGGCCTCAATATGGTAGTCAGAGGGAGGTTCACGTGCCTTTGAATATTGTGGAAGGTCGGTTATCAGAACCGGGTAAGGTAGGGCTGTAAATAGTTGTATTGAAGTTTAAAATGTTGCATTGTGTGTTTTGGGGTAAAGAGAGGGAAGGGGGAGTTCTTGGGGAGCAGGGGGATTTCCTGGGTGGGTTTCTCTACTCGGTTTCAATTTAAAGGTTGCTCTATTGTGGGGTTTTGGGGTTGGGTTAAGTCTGTGCTCATCGTGGGAGTTTCTTTTAACCATGTGCATCAGAGGGCAATATGAAAAACTGTGTAGTGGTCCCAGTGTTCTTCCTTTCTCTAACACTATTATTGGTGTCTTTGATAGAGAATGAGTGGCTCTTATAACTTTATTAGTTGGAATATCAAAGGGGCTCAAAGTAAAAGTAAGTAGATTATGATTTTAAAACATCTATTCCAGCTCCGTACAGAAATTGCTTGTTTACAGGAAACACACCTGTTGAGGGATAATATTTCCCTATTTAAAAAAAAGTTGGGTGGGTCAGGTTTTTGGAGCTGGTAACTCTACCAAACGCAATGGTACCATTATATTGATTGCTAAAATGGTGCCCTTTGTTATGTGCAAGGAATGGTGGGACCTAGAAGGGCGGTATATCATAGTACAGGGTAGGTTAGAGTCCTCTCCGGTAATGTTGGCGTCAATATATGGCCCCAATACAGACTCTCCTTTGTTTTTTATCCGGTTAATACCTCTACTAGCCAAGAACCCCCCCCCCCTTGACGTTTCTTGGTGGAGACTGGAACCTAGTCCCTCAGTCAGAGATTGATCACTCAGATAGTAAAAGAGTGAGGCTATCGCCAGTGCAGAGGGCCCTTGGAGATCTTGTCTCTGGGGTAGGTGTGGTTGATGTGTGGTGGACTCTTAACCCCTCGGAGCGGCAATATACCTATTACTCCCCACCATATGCCATCCTCTCCCGGATTGACTTTTGGTTAGTGAGTTCCTTCGGCCTTCCAGGAGTGATAGATGCATCTATCTTTCCTAGGGTACTCTCTGATCACTTGCCGGTGGGGGTAACTTATATGCTATGTCCAAAGATTAGGGAAGGTAAAAGATGGTGCCTCAATACCCAGTTACTCAAATGTACCAAAACACTGAAACACATTCAGGACTTTGTAGCTAATTTTATTAATTTGAATTTAGGGACAGTCGAAAGAATCGATTCGGTATGGGCCGCTCTCAAATGTGCTGTACGGGGAGAGTTTATACGCATATCGGCTACTCGAGCCCGGAGGGATAGATGTACTCTGGATTTATTAATTAGAGAAATTCAGCAACTGGAAGGCCGATTAAATCGTATATCTCCTATGCTGGAATGAGCAAGGCTCCAGCAACTGCGGTCAAACTATTATGATTTAATGGCACAAAAGGCAGAGCTGGCCATCCATCGTACCAAATTAAAGTACCTAGAGGCAGGGTAAAGAGCAGGGAAACTACTTGCATTAAGATTGAGGCAGGCCAAAATGTTCAAATTTATTCCCAGGTTGAGGTCCCCTATAAGTGGTGACATGGTCTTCCATCCCCAAGACATTGCTGATGTTTTTGGTTGGTATTATGCGATCCTTTATTCCTCAGCGGATTCAATAGTTGTGACAGACCAGGAGATCACAGATTACCTGTGTTCATCTGGCCTTCCTACACTTTCTCCTCGAGAGGCGGGGAATCTAGGGGCTCCTATTACCCTAGCTGAAGTAGAGCAGGCTATTAGACAGCTGCTCCTGGATAAAGCTCCGGGGCCGGATGGGCTACCCAATAACTTTTTTAAGAGTTGCCTCCCTCAGTTGGCCGCCCTTTTGAGGGACGTTTTTAATTTTTGGTTTCAAAAAGGAATAAAAGATCCTTGCTTTTTGATGACATGGATTACCTTGATTCCAAAGCTGGACAAGGACTTACTATGTCCTGGAAGTTACCGTCCGATATCACTTATTAACTCGGATGTTAAGATTCTGGCCAAAATTCTGGCTAATCAGTTAGCTCCAGTAATTGGAGGGATCATTGGTCAGCAACAAGTTGGGTTTATGCAAGGGCGTGCCTCAGTAGATCATATGAGGAAGTTAATGTATTTAATAGCTGCATTGAGGGATGCCGAGACCCCTGCAGCCTTGGTATCCTTCGATGCAGAGAAAGCCTTTGACCGGGTATCTTGGCTTTTTTTGTTTGCATCTTTCTGAAAATGTGGGGTACCTTATAGTTTTGTACAATGGGTTAAAGCGCTTTACTCCTCTCCAAGAGCCAAAGTGTTGTGTAATGGCTGCTTGTCAGACCCATTTACCCTTGAGAGAGGCACCCTTCAAGGCTGCCCGCTTTCCCCACTTCTTTTTAACTGTCATTTGGAGCCCTTGATATGTAGATTAGCATCTTCTCCCTTATTGAAGGGTATCCCAGTTCAAGGAGAGAGGTATATGATCTCAGCATATGCTGATGATCTTCTACTGCATGTTGAGAACCCTGAGGACTCGATACCAGTACTACTGGGGGTGGCTCAGAGGTACTTTAAGGAAGTATTTTTTCACAGAGAGGGTTGTGGATGCATGGAATGGCCTTCCAGAGGAGGTTGTGGAGTCAAAAACAGTGGTGGAATTCAAGCATGCATGGGACAGTCATAAGGCAATTCTAGGGGGTGGGGTAGGAAGAAGTAGGCTGCTGGTTAACTAGGATCTGCAGCTTATCCATTAGGTAGGGAAATGGGCAGACTGGGTGGGCCAAGTGGTCCTTATCTGCCATCAAATTCTATGTTTCTATGTTACTGGAGGAATTAAATCGATTCTCAGTGGTATCTGCGTATAAACTGAATCTCACCAAAACAAAGATTTTTCCATTAAACCACCTCTGTGACAAGCATATATGCACCTCCATGGGACTGTCATGAGAGCCCAAGGCTCTCATATACCTGGGGATTAAAATCACTAGGAGTGTCCCCTTGATGATTAACCTTAATTTAACAAGTCTTGTACATTTGGTGCAGTCTGATCTGGAGAGATGGAGTGCCCTCCCACTGTCGCTTTGGGGTCGGGTTAATATTCTGAAAATGAATGTTTTACCGAGACTGTTATATCCATTGGGCATGATGGGTATTGTCCTTCCCAAGTCCTGGTTCTTGCAGTTACAAAGGGTGTGTAACAAATTCCTATGGAGGGGTAAGGCAGTGAGAAGGGCATATCTCAAGCTAACTGTACCAAAATCTAATGGAGGCCTTGCCCTCCCATCTCTTTTCCTGTATTATGGGGCCCAACACTTAAGTAGGATAGTCTACTGGAAGAATGACGAAGTGCCCCAGGTGGAGTATTCATATATACCAGTTTGGCTTGATATCGAGCATAAATTAGCTAGTGGTGTGGCAAGTACACTGTACGCCCTGGTATTTTCTAAACCCTCTCATCTCCCCAATCAGCTTAAAATATTCCCAATAGCCTGGTCTCTTAAAGCTCTTCAGCAAATGCAAATGCACTTTTCAGAAAAATGGTATACTTCTCGGGCCCAACCACTTGTTAATAATTGGCACTTTCAAATTGGCCAACGTCCTATATTACCCTCTTTTCCTCCGCAACTCAAGCACTGTAAACTGGAGGATCTTCTTCAGGGTACAGATTTAGCTCCATTTCAGGTATTGCAGAGTCGCTTTCAACTAAGACCCCAGGAATTTTTCAAATACTTGCAAATTAAAGTGGCAATACGGGCATTTAAAGGTAACCAAGAATGGAGAATACAGTCACTGGATGGCCTTTTCAAGGCCCTTCAAGATGCAGGACACTGCCATGCAGTTTCTAAGGTTTGTAAACACCTTCAAGGTTTAGATACATCTCTCTCTAGAGGGGTATGTTATTATTGGGTGCATGAATTGTCTCTGCCCGCAGACTCCGGTAACTGGGAGAAGGTATGGGGTGGGATTTATAAGAATATTAAGCAGGATAAACTCCGATTGATTCAGTTTAACATTTTACATATCTACTACACCCTGGATAAATTGTATCATATGGGTCATGCCTCCTCTCCTTTGTGTCCTCGAGGCTGTCAGGTTTCTGGGTCGCTATATCATATGTTATGGTTGTATCCGCATATCCAGAAGTTTTGGAAAGCGATACGGCAGGTCCTGGATCCCATTTTGGGATTGGATCCTCTTTTTAACCCGGAGACTTGTCTGCTGGCAATTTTCCCTCCTGGGACTCCCCAGATACGTAGAGCACATATTTCCTTAATCTCAGCTGCGGCAAAATTAGTCATGTTACAGCACTTGAAGGAAGGACCACTTCCTACTATTGTTGAATGGTATCTTGAAACCTTACTGGCAATCCAGGTGGAGAGACACATAGCAAATCTGCGGCAATCATATCATAAGTTTAAAAAGATTTGGGTGCCACTTCTGTTCCTGCTGATGTTAGTGAGACTCTAGTACCTTTTATTAACTTGGCGGAATTTGGCCTTTTTTCTCAATTTTATCATGCTGGATATATATTCCAGATCAATCAGCCACAATTATGATGAGCACAGACTGGGGGGGGGGAGAGGGGCAATGTCTGTCTTTTTGTGCTATTTTTGTCTTGTACTTTTGTTTTTTTTTTCTTTTCTTCTGTATTAACTCCATTCAGTGATCCCATCTGTATACTCTCTGATGTATTGTTTGAATACCAATAAAGTATATCGAATTAAAAAAAAAGGTAAAAACCATCCTTAATAAGGCCTGTTGACTGGTCCTTGGGGCTGACTATTTGACCCATACATGTGCACTATATATAGAGACTGGGTGGCTTTCCTCCATCTCGGAGTACAATACCAGACCTGCCTGCTGGGTAAAAAAAAATCACTGTTAGAGCTTACGCCTGAGTTAACCACAAGTTTATCTAAAACGCACAACCCACCATAAATACTAGAAGTGCAACTAAGTGGGGATACTGGTGCCCTTTAAGTGCACTATACTAGCTCAGTGATCCCTATCCTACCGGGGAACTAGGTGGATTAATGGCCTTCCTTCTGCCCTATTCAAATGCAGCAAGATTAGCCAGTTCAAAGCTGGGCTCCGTTCCTACCTAGCTCATGTGAATGTCTGCTATTGCCCTGTATAATTCTGGCCTACCATAGCTTAACCTATAGTTTGCTCCCCTCTTCTGCAACATCCCCCCCCTCCCCTTTATATCCACTCTAGCTCCACCCTTCAGTACCATGTCCATCTGTTACACCCCTGACAAAACCACCTCTGACTGCTTACACTTCTACTCTACTTAACACTGTAGCCTGGGATCTGCATCGACCCAAGTCTGTACTCTGCACTTACCAAAGTGTTGAACCGCATTCATGTAGTGTTGCTGTAACTTGGCACTTCTTTACCTGTAACCACATAACCTATTAGCAGTTTTTGTATCTAATGTATTTGATGACATCTCTGTCTATGTTTACTGCAACCTGTGTACTGTAATGTATTTGTCTGACTTGGAACCTTTGTAAATGAGCTTTTCGGCTCAAAGGTATTAAACCGAAACTGAAATAAATAAGTAAATAAATAATAAAATGAATACTATTGTCCATCAGGTCATTGTGTAAGGAGACAGCAGAGCTGCAAGTTCTGTTGCACCTGAGAATCGAACACCATTGACTTCTGGGTGTTCATGTTTCAAGTTTGTTTTATTTGGGTAAATGCATAGAATCATAAAAACATTGCATCTGATAAAATTTTTCATGTAGTTATACATATTCAGATGCACTAAATGCAGCAGAGAACATTCACGTTCATATGCAATACAATATTTTATTTATTTTATTTATACCTTTGTTAACCGGGTAGGGTGCTCTGATCCAAAGGTCTGTTTTCAGGCACAACCTGGGCCATGATGATGCCGCAGTAACATGGTACAAAGGAACTTGTACAAATATGTAAACTAAATGTGAAAGTACTGTAGTTACAGTACACAGGTAAACACATTGAGTAACACTACGCAATGCAGCATTTTTGTGCAAGATTAATAACTTTATCTAGAATCATTCTTCAAGGCAGTTAATATGACCTGCAAAGGAAGCAACAGTAAGGATTGTTTTCACATCTGATGAGGATAACGATTCATATTTTGTTTGCTTACTTCTGTCGAATTATATTTTGTAGTCTATCTTGATCTTAAACAGGCTGAATTAATCTGCTCTCTATGATTCAAATCATGGGCACTTTAACAACAGATGACTAGTAGATTTAGCACTAGATTAGCAGTCAGACAATACGTTCTGCCCTGGGATTAGATTAAATAGGAAGCCAAAATAGGATTTCTTAACCATGTTCATTCTGAGAAAACAAAAAGCTTTTCTGTGACGTGCTTTTTTTCAAATCTGTATGCATGATTCCTGTCCCAATATATGTTACATTTATTTATACAGTTCTGGAGTATCAATTGTTTCTATTCTTGAAAAGTTATTCTGATACTTTATAGGCTCTATATTCAGAATATGGGGCAAGTGCAGCATAACTGGCCAGCCCAGTGGTGGAGAGAGTTGAGACACTGGACGCCACACCTCGCGCCACACTGGTGACCCATGGTTTGGGAATAGACTTGGGCCACAGGGGGCTGGCAGGAGAGAGGGAAGATTGAGTGTCTGATGACTGCTCTCCTCTCTGGGGTGGGTAGTGGTGCTTGCATCACCTTGCAGCGGCAACTGGAGGAGGCTGGCCGCACTATAGTGGCATGCCAAAGTGGGGGGAGAGTGCAGCAGGCATCAGCACTACATGCTCAGGACGTTATTGCACGTCTGGCTCTCCATAGGGTAAAAAAGTGGAAAATACTGAGGGTGATCTTCAAGGCTGATGACTGCTCCTTGCACCCCAGAGAGACCAGACAGGGGTGCATACCCAGTGGGTGTGACAGCAATAAAGGCCGGCCCACTGGGGGAGCGGGTTTGTGTGGCCCTCGTGCACGACCTGGTCCGGGGGTGCAGGGCCGGTGGCAGGAGATCATGGGGCCGTTCTGCCAAAAGAGGAAAACCAGAAGTAAGATAAAAAAGTGCAGCATAACTGATTGTGCTGTGCTTTCCCCTGCACTACCCCCTGTAGCTGTGATATTCAGACAAATAGCAACTGGCTTTGTTTCTCTGAATATCAGTCCACTTCCAGGTCACATGATGTACTGCCAGATGTAGCTGCATTTAAACATAGAAACATAGAATTTGATGGCAGATAAGGACCGCTTGGCCCACTTAATCTGCCTAATTCTCTACCTAATGGATAAGCTGCAGATCCTAGTTAACCAACAGCCTACTTCCTCCTACTCCCACTAGAATTGCCTTATGTCTGTTGCATGCATTCTTGAATTCCCCCACTGTTTTTGACTCTATGACCTCCTCAGGAAGTCTGTTCCATGTATCCACAACCCTCTCTGTGAAGAAATACTTCCTCACATTACCTCTGAGCCATCCCCCCTCTATCTTCAAATTGTGCCCCCTTGTTCTTGTACATCTCTCTAGCGCTCCCATCTCCTTGCACTACAAATCTTTAATTTAACTTTCAGATGCCTTACCTTGTCTAGAGAACCTGCTTGATAAAGCCTACTACTGCTTCTCTTGGTGGTGAAGTGGTCATTTTGTTCTTCAGGATGGACATGGAGATGAAATCAGCACCGCCGAGGCACACCCCACCAGCTACACCAGAACAGGATAAAGCAACCAAGAGCGGCAAGGTCCAGCCTTCAGCTAACACCCGCACTACCTCTCCCTCACTGACTTTTACCAAGGAGAAATTTGTCTAGGAGTTTGGGACACTTGAAGAAATGATTAATGGCTTAACAGAGGAGGTAAAAGCTATGCAGGGTTCCCTGGATTCTCTTACTCACCGGGTTGGGGATAACGAGGTCCATACCAGTTCCTTTGAGGACTGGCATGGTAAGATAGACCCAGAGAGTATACTTTTGCTTCAAAAACATCCAAATTGGAAGCTTGTCTGGAGGACCTTGAAGGACACAGTAGGAGAAATAATGTGGTCATCCTCAGTCTTCCAGAATGACCAATTCTTTTAGCCCAGAAGCTTACAAAGAAACTGGATGGTCCTTCCCTGAATGGCCCTGGGTACATTATAGCAGGCTTACAGGGCACTGAGAGCTATGCCAGCAGAAGGAGCACCACCTCACTCCTTTATTTTTAAGTTCTTGAACTTCTTGGACCACCAACACCTGCTGGCTGAGGTATGGGATTTGAAGGAAGTACTCTGGGAAGGTTCAAGAATTTGCATGGCCCAGGACCTTCCATTGACTGTATGCCAGTGCAGAGCAACCTTCCATCCCATAGTCTTTAAAATAGTGGCTGCTGGAATATACTTCCGAATGTTGTACCTAGCTAAGCTGCAAGTTAAACACCAAGGAAGCTGGAAATCATTTAAAACAGTGGAGCAAGCAATGTCAGAATTGAGAAACCTGTTCCCTGATCTTTTTAAGGATCTGTGAGACTACTCAAAGATGGCTGGAGTAGAGATCACATCAGCTTGAGTAACTGGTCCATTCAAGGAATACTGTTGTCTCTCTCTTTTTTTTTTAATCTCCACTTCTTGGAGAATTCCTTACAGCAACCTTGGATACCCAGCATCTACCTTCCCCTGTGACTAGTCCTTCTCCCTCATGCCACCGAGCACCACCTCCGGGTTTAAACCCTCCCGAAGTAGGGCCACCCTATCCACCCAGGGTGCTCTATCTTATAGGGCAAAGTGCCCGGTGAACACGAGTGGACCCTTGGAGAGGAGATAGCCCAGTATTGGAAGTGTGAGCTGTTGGGCAGACAAAGTGCCTTCATCTATCCCCAGGAAATGTTTTTTTTTTTCTCTACTTTTTCCACGTTCCCTAATCCCCCCCAGGCAGAGTGTGGCTTGTCAAGGCAACGTAATGCTGCAACTCCGCCCCCAGCTTTCATTGCATCGCTAGTCAGCACCTTCGACAGCCACCAGAGGCTGCTACACTAGTGATCGCATCCCCAACCCTATCCCGAGAAGAGAGAGCAGTCCTATGGATGCTCAACCTTTTCTCCCCCTGCCGACCCCCAGCGGCCCGGGCTCGATCCTGAACCCAGGTCATTGGCGTGGTGCAAGGGGTGGCATCCAGTGCCTCAACCCTCAGCACCACCGGGCTGGCCATACTGTTGTCTCTTAATGGTTAACTTATGCTGGATTGTATGGTGGTACACTTTAAAACGGAGAACGACTCAAATTATGGTGTTCCAACTTCAGTGCTCTGGCTATCCATCTTTCCTAGCCATTACAGGTACTTTTTCATTTTTAGCGTTTGGATCCCTCTTATTTTCTCTGCCTTGGGGATTTGACTTTATTATTTACTACATCAGACCCATTGTTACACTTCCTGTTGGTGGAGGGAATGTTTGATTTTGCTGATTCTGATACCTGTCTCTGGACGTTCTAGAGCGTCAGACTGGAGAACTCTGCATTTTTAAAGTGTTACTACTTTGAGAGATTATCACAATATTGCTGGCTGAATGGCTTTATAGAATCCAGTTTGCCTGCATCTCACCATTGTTTGAAGGGTCTTCAGTTTTAAATCCTCCACTATTAATCACTTTATTGACTGCTGATTACTTTGAGACATGCTGATTTACTACAATGAGCCATACGCTCCTTGTTCTTTTGATTACTTTATTATTTTAAGTACCCAGATATCTACTTATTATTTATGTTCAATTTCTACTAAGCTGCAAGAACCTTGTATTTGGAGCCTGGACTTAAATTAATCAGTTATATCTGGCCATTTAATGTTCCGGACACGGCTTTCTCTCGGCACAGAAGCAAGAATAAGGTCAGCTGACATTCTCAGCATTATGCTGGTGATCACCTGTAGACAAGTACTGTGTCTTTTCCATACTAACATTTCACTATGTTGGATTTTGGCATCTGAGTAGGGACAACCTGCCAACTCCTCTGGACACTCACACAGATCTATTTCCCAGACCATCATTCCAAGTACTGCAGTAACTGTGGCATCCACCTCTAACTTGTGTTATTTATATGCCAATTGTTATCTAAACATCATGTAGTAATATTTGATAACTTTATTTAGCCTCCTGGACTTTTGATTTAAGTTCACACTCTTTTTAAGATTAGCAGTTCACTTTTTTTTTTTAGGACAAGTGTCTGATGACATCTGCTTTGATTTTCAGGAGAACTCTTCATTATAAACAGAGTTCTGGACTATTCTGGGGGACCAGATGTAGAGTCTCCCCACAGAACTTTACTATGTTATGTTTTTTATTACTGATGCCTGAATATTATAGAAGTTTCCTTTATTTATTTTGGTATGAATACTATGTGGAAGAAATTGCTTCCTATTTGGATAGTTTAGCTGATGATATGCCACTATAATGTCTGCAATTTTATCTCAATTTGGATTAGTTCATAGCACCTGGGATTAACTGCAGAGAGGTCCTCTATGGGGCGCAACAAGTTTAATGGACTTTTGAGATACAATTATGGAGCTAGTAGTCAGTCAGTCAATGAGACTAATTATTTCTTTCTTTTGTCAAGTCATTCCCCTTTTCTTTCTTTTAATTTTAATTTTATTTTTAATTTTACTCTTACTTTTATCTTTAATTGCTTTTTACTAATTTTGGTCAAAGTTTGTTCTTAGATGTATGTGGGATATTTTACGGCCCCCACTTTTATTGTTAATTATAGTTGGTTGAAGGGCCTAGTAGGGTGATCTTTCTTTGATTTTAGGACTCAGATCATATTAATTGGGTGTAAATCACCCTGTTTCTGAGGTACTCTGTGGCTCAGTGTGCTGGGACTAATCCCATCCTTTTATCTGTACTGGAGGTTTGATACAAGGGAATGGTCCCTCCTCCTTTGACTGGGGTGTAATATGTTCTTTATGTTTTTTTCTTTTATTTTTTACTCTGCTGGTTTATAACGCGGTAGCTGGTATTACCTTGTAAGGCCTCGCTATTCTTCCGGATACATGTTTTTGGATGAGGTAGTGTGATAGGATGGGGGGGGTTGGGTAATATCAGCAAATCATGGTGAGGGATATTACATCATGGGATTTACTAGGTGTGCAGTCATTAGGACAAGGGAAAAGGTTATTTATTTGGGTTGTTCTCTTTTTATGGGGTTCGGTATTGGGGAGGTGGTGGGGGATCCACCCATCATTTATACTCTATGATTTTTTGGATTACTCCTTTAGTTATACTTGTTTGGCCAGGAATACCTGCTGGCAGTGGAGCTAAAAGTTGTACAATTTTCTGCAGGGGGTTAGCTTTTAGATGGGTTTGTAGTATTGGACAGAAGGGGAAGATCAAACAGCAGAGTGATGGTTCTATGGTTTTGTCCAATATGATTTTTTTAGTTAGGGCTCTGTAGTCTCTTTTTACTGGGCCAATCTTCGTATGTCTTTAGGTACGAAATAGAAATCTTGGAATATAAAGGGTGCTCGCTCCAAGGTCAAAAGGTATCAAATCATAAGGCACTTGTGCCATCTGTATTGCAATATTGCTTTCTTACAAGAAACTCGCTTGCCTTAGAAGGGCTTCTCTTCCACAGGCAATCAATAGGGCAAGTCTTTGCAGCTGGTAATAGTACAACTAATCAAGGGGTACCCATTTCGATATCCAAGAAAGTTAGGTTTCAATGTTTACAGAGTCTTGAAGATCCTCAGGGGTCTTATATTTTTGTTAAGGGTATTTTGGATCATTCGGAAGTGTTGTTAGGTAGTGTGTATGGACATAACACTGGCACGCTATCCTTTTTCACCGAGTTGGCTGCTCTTTTGGCTCCTTTCTTTTCCCTTCCTATTATATTGGGGGGGGAGTGACTAGACTATCATGTTCACCCAGGACCTAGAGAGGACCTATAGAACACAAGCTGAGATGTCTCCTGCCCAGCACGCTATCCGTGACATGGTTCATACTATGGGGCTTTGTGATCCTTAACACATGTTATACCCATCTACCCAGGATTACACATATTACTCACCAGCTCATGGTTCTTATTCCTGTATAGATTACTTTCTGATCATGGTTGGAGAACTGGGCAGCGAGAGAGCACCGTGGGTCCTATCAGATCACTCCCTGTTGTGACTGGACCACAAATTGATTTCCAAAACTCAAAGGGATACAATTTGGAAGTTAAACACTCAACTCTTAAAAGAAGAGAATATTATAATAAAGATCAAAGAACTGATAGAAGTTTTTGCTACTCAAAATTGGGGAACTACTGGAAAGATAGACATGGAGTGGAGCACACGTAAATATTTCCTGAGAGGTGAATTTATTCAGTTGGCTACTAAAAGAAAGAGAAGCAGGGAGACTGAAAGGCTTCTCCTCTTGAATAGTATTAGGGAGTTGGAGAAAAGATTGCCTCCTGCATCCTTGGAGGAGGACCAAAGAGAGCTGATAACTCTCCAGGACAAGTATGTGGAGTGCATATGAGAGAATGCTGAGCTTGCCATCTTTAAGACCCACTCCACATATGTAGATCAGAGGGAGAAGGGGGGCAATCTCCTTGCTTGCATTTTTGGATGCAGGAGGCATCTCAAATTTGCCATCCATAACATTGGATGTGGGTAACGCCTCCAAAACATCTCCCCTGGAAATAACTCAAGAATTTGAGGCTTATTTCCATCCTCCATCTGATCAATCCTCAGCTTCTGACCCACAAGATTATTTAGACATGATGCTCCTCCCTAGGTTAACACCAGCCCAGCAGTTATTTTTAGAGCAACCCCTTACCCAACAAGATTTTTTAGATGCCATTAAGTCTCTTCCTGCAGATAAGGCTCCTCAGCTGAATGGTTTTTCCCCCAATTTTTATAAAGTTTTCTCCAAGGAACTTGTGTCTCTGTTGCACCATCTCTTTCTTTCCCTTTGTGAATTTGGTGCCACAGATCATTCTCTTTTTGAAGATATAATAGTTGTATTGCCTAGACCAAGTAAGTCTACGAACAGGGTTACCAGCTACCAGCATATATCTCTTATGTACTATGATGTTAAAATATTGACCAAAATACTCGCTAACAAGATTACTCAAGTTTGGGAAGGGCTTATTAGTTATGAGAAGGTAGGTTTTACATGGTCCCAGTCTTCAGCTGACTACCTCTGTAAATTTTCCCACATATTCTCCATGTCCTGGGAGGTCGGTGCCCCTTTGGCTGTGGTCTTTCTGGACATGGAGAAAGCTTCAGATGGTGTGGAATGGGCTTTCATGTTTGCTATCCTTAAAAAATGTGGGTTTCCATTTAAATTTATTGGTTGGATTATGGTTCTCTACTCTTGCCCAATGGAAAAATGTATTGTCATTTTTTCCCCTTCAGTTGTTCCTTATGTTCCAGGACTCAGCAGGGATGTTGCCTATCTGCCCTCCTATTTAATTTATATTTAGAGCCTTTCTTGCTCAAACTTAAAATGGTCTCCCCTTTTGACAGGGATGTGGTTACATGTTGTTAACCCTAGGACTTCTATTCTTGCAGCTTTGTCAATTATTAGGGAGTTTGATAAAACCACAATGATGCCTTTAACCCCTAGTGTCCTCAAGTCAGATATATTAGAAATTAGATTGTCTTGGGCTCCTCGTCTTAAGTATCTTGGAATTACTCTGAAGAAGAGTGTTGCATTGCTTAAAAAATGTAACTTAGATGAGTTGATAGCCACCATTCAACAGGATTTAAAAAGATGGGCATCACTGCCATTGACCCTTTGGGGCAGAATTAATATTATTAAAATGAATGTGCTCCCCCTATTATTTTATCCTCTCTATACTTTGAATATTGTTTCCTCTGTCCTGTTTAACCAAATTCACAGGTTAATTTCTAATTTTATCTAGCAGGGTAAACCCCGGAAAAGGACATATAAGTGTTTATAGGCACCTAAGGCCCTGGGTTGACTTAGACTACCTAACTTTCTTCTTTATTACTTAGCCAGTCATGCTATAACATACTTTAGATGGCTCCCTCAGGTTTTAGAAGCAGACACAACTCCTTATATCCCAATCTGGTTGAAGCTAGAGAGGGTCTCGATTAGAGAAGCTGGATTTTCCTTTTCTACTATGTTTTATATCTCTCCCAAGTTACCCCTGCTGCATCTTCAAGGTTCTGTAATACACACTTCCCTGTGTGTTCATGCCCAGTTGTGTAAACACTTACATATTATAACCCACTTAAAGATGTCTCTCAGCTGATTTGTCACAACCCTAACTTTAAAATAGGGGGAGTAATGGCTACCCCAGTTGATTGAGAAGAGGAAGTGTGACCTGCTTCAGAATGGTCATCTTATGTCCTGCCAGGATATCCTGACTTCATTACAGTTAAATAACAGGTTTGTGTTTAAGATACTCCAACTTTGTCATGTCTTACTTAATTGGTTTGGTTCCATGCCTTGGTAAAGTGATTATGGTGAATTCTTGCAATCACTCATTGATTTGGTGGTACAGCTGCATTCAGTGTCCCATATATCTGCCTTTCTCTTCACTAAACATTTTCCTGATATTATAGGTGAGTCAGCTTATTGGTCCTCAGCTTTCCCACAAGGTCCTTTTAACTAGGATACAATTTGGGAGGATCTTTATAGATATACTTCAATTGATAGGCTTCGCCTTACTCAGTTTCATATTTTACACAATATATATTTTACACCCTTAACATTGGTTAAGGTTGTGAAATTAGACTCCCCTATTTGTACAAGATGTGGGCAGGCTGAGGGATAATTTCTTCATATTCTGTGAGACTGCCCCAAAGTAGTACCTTTATGGGAGCAGATTAAATCTAGGGCTGACCCCCATTTTGGACTAGATGGGATTTTTAGACCTGAAGTTTGTATTATAGGAGATTACAGTGGAATAGATTTGCGGGAAAGGAAATACCATGTGGCTGTGCTTTCCTTATCAATAAAGTGCATTGTTCTTCAATACTGGATGGACCAGACTTTCATTTCCTATCATGAGTGGCTGCAAGAGCTCTTGTTTAACCTTCATCTGGAGAAAATGATAGCTAGTATTCACTACAGAATTTGCTTATATAGCAAGAAGTGGAGTAGGTTGAACAACCTATATTCCCTTTAACTCCCCATGGAGCAGCACCAGTTGAGATTTGTTTTAGTCTTCATACCAGGCTTGGTCTTAATCTGTTTTATGGAGGGGTCCTTAATATATTTGATTTTGCATTATATCATATGGGCATATTATATGGATGCTACTGTATATACTCCACTTGGGGATGGTGGGGGGAGGGGGATTTGGGGTTGGATGTTTTGTTGTTTGAGTTTGTTGGTTAATTATACATAGTTGTAAAATGTAATAAAGTACAGTATACTGAATTTCAAAAAAATTAATATAGGTCCATTTTGGCACTGTGCAAAGTACATTTGCATTGCTCCAATACAGACTAGGCCTATATATGGCCCACAGGAAATAGTGCTGTTTGAAACAGGATAGTGTCAAGACCCCTGAGGGCTATACTTAGCCCAAGCATGCAAATGATCCCATTCTACATGCAACATACTAAAGAAATATTTGCATTCCCATTATGGGCCCATTTTCATAGGGTGCAGCAGCCCCTTAATGCCACTTACAGATCTGAAAGGAGAGCCCTGCTGGTTTGGAGTGTTCCCTTACCCCCATTTGCCTATTTGCAATGTTTACATTATTCCCTGGTGGCCAAGAGTGTCCCTCCATCCAATTATCCATTTGCTTATGTCTACATTATTGTCTAGTGGTTCAGTGTCCCCCCAAAGAGCTCCCTACCTGCCCACCCACTCACATCCCACCACCTCACATCAACAGTGACCAAGTTGTCTGAAGCTCTGCACAGCTAGATAAAGTGACCAGCAGAGCTCTCCTCTTACATCCATGGCAAGCTGTCATATGAGCTATCAGTGAGCATGCATACTGTAGAAACAGCTATATGGAGCTCTGCACTCTTAGGTACAGTGACTGGCACAGCCCTGAGCTGTCAGTGAGCTTGTGTACTGTAGAAACAACTGTATCTACAGTATGCATGCTAACAGATAGCTCACATGCTGTGGAGGTGAGAGGAGAGCTGCCCTGGTCACCATACCTAACTGTGCCTAGAACGGGACTCCTGGCAAGGAGGGGTGCAAGGTGGTGTGATGTGAGTGGGCAGGAGGGTGGGGGGGCTGTCAAGGAAAGGTAACACTGGACCACCAGGCAATAATGTAGATATTGCAAATGGGTGATTGCAGTGGAGGAGGACACACTGAACCACCAGGGAATAATACAGACATTGAAAATGGGCAGTTTAAGTTGGGGACACACAGGACAACCAAGGAAAAATGTATAAATTGCAAACAGGTGATTGGGGAGAGAAGAGACACACTGGACCATCAGGGAATCATGTAGACATTGAAAACAGGTGATTGGAGGGAACCACTGAACCACCAGCATTTATTCCATGCCAGGGAATGGGAGGTCAGGGGTGGGTGGCCACAGTACAGTCACACTGCCTTTGGTGGGTGGGGGTATGGGATAAGCACCCAATTAAGAAGTGGTTTTAGTGGCAGTAAACAATGCTTCTTGGGGGGGGGCTGTTTACCATTGCAAACCTTTGACTATCCCACAGCATACGTATGCTTGAGGGGACCCCCTCATTTGCATGGACACAGCAGTAGTTTAGTGCCTTGGTACTGCCAGGATTGAAGGGTGCTGCAGGGGCCTCAGAATTTGGCCCCACCCAGAACACCAGCATGTACCTAGGCTAGTACTGCTGCCAACTATGTTTGTGCCAGCATTAACCTTTCAATATGCTTTCCTATATCTTTTACTGTTTGGATTGCAACTTCCATATATTTTAGGATATATCATGGCTTCTTCAGATTTTTAATCTAACAGCCCATTTTTTTAAGTAGTTATTTAATTTAGAAACCATGAATTATCAGCTGCTCCCCCAATATTCTATCAGTTGCTTGAAATTTGCACATTGTCTACTGATTTTATTATATTTTATAATGTTTAGCTCTACATGTATTTCTGACTGTCCAAGCTCTCTGAATTGTCTACATTTATAAGGCACACAGAGCCTACAGGATTGGGTGCCTAAGAAATAAAAGCTGCCTTCCCTTACCTTGTCATCTATATTCATTATTTTATTCAAATAGAATAACTTCCTTTTACTAATATGACATTTGATAGTAAGCATACCAGTTTTAAGCCTAACTCTCATCTCCTGGGCATCTCTTGGGAGGCCAAGGGAGCTTCTTAAAAAATTAATTTATATGCACCCTAGCTATGAGAAAACACTTTAATAGATGCATACTGCTTATACATACAAAAGTTGACCATGTACTTTTGCCTTGAAGCACTTTTCATGGCTGTAAAGGAATAACCTGGGTAAATAACTGCAAAATGTAAAATACCCTTAACTGCCACCGAAGCAGTTTTTTTTGGACTATGTAACATGATCTCCCCAGTGTCCTCTAATTTCTTCTGTACTATTACTATCAACTTTTCAGTCTTACATGATTGTTTTGTATTACTGAAGAACATAACTTTTGATTTTGTAATTATGTCCCAGGCCTAAGTTCTACAGATGTTTTTTACTCTGACTTTATCAAGGCTTTTTTCATGCCAATTGGGGTGTTTGAAAATGTTAAACCATGCCATTTGAGTATACAAGTATTGGAATTTTATGTCCATAAAGCACAGGGCAAAGGTATCTCATGCATTCAGTTTTTTGATTACTGAATCTATATGTAATTTGAATACATTGTAGGCAAGAAGACATCCCTGTCTTACTCCATTCAAATGTAAATTGGGGAAGTTATGCTACCCATTTTATTAATTCTCACTTTGGTAAAGTTGAGTGAAATCCGCAAATTTTGTTCTGCAAAATATTTCATGAAATTTGTGCATTTTGTGAAATATTTTGTGGGTGCAAAATGTGAAATTCCACCAGTGAAGTGTGGAATTTTTCCCACTCGTAGGAAAAATTCTACCATTCATGGGCAAAATTCTGCATTTTGCACCCGCAAAATATTTTAAAGAATGTGAGAATTTCATGAAATATTTAGTGCAGTGAAATTCACAATTTCACCAGAAATTCACTGGCAAAATTATATTTTTCTGCATCTCTACACTTGGCCATATATTTCTTTGTGCAAGATTTTCAAAATTTCCAGCAATTTATGATCTATACCATCTATTCTTAAACCAGATCAAATTTCCCAAAGGCAATTACTACAGTATTTAGAAAGTCAAATGTCAATTTAATGTCCAAGAAAACTGTATAACATTCACTATTTTAATAAAAGTATTTCTGTACCAGAAACTGAAGGGTGAAGATCTGACCTAATGTGCAATATACTGTATTTTTTCAAAAGCTTCCCTCATTAAAGGACAGTACTTCTTTTTCTCTATCCAGGTATCCTGTTTTTCTAGTATCAGTCTAGTATATATTTTGAGTGGAGCACACCACAATGAGATTGGTCTGTAGTATGTTGGTGAACAAGGTTGCCTTTTTTTAAACAAGGAAACAATTATATATTTTTTTTCCATTTTCTACCAGTCTGGAAATATTAAACTAGTGTTGCTCTCTGTGTATAACTTTGCCAAAATTTCCATTAACCAGTCTACATCTACATTGGACTGAAAAACTTTTGAAGACATTTCATCTAAGTCAGGGGCCTTAGTGTTTTTTTAGACTAAATAGCCTGTTTAACTTCTATAGTAGTAACTTCATCCCAAACTTGCAATTCATCCATATTATTCAGAGTTATAACACTTAACATTTGTACATGTACCTGTCTGTGAGGTTTAAGGTTTTCTTGTGATTATGTGAACTGTGAACCATTTAATACGAGATTAACAGGGTTGCACCTGGAAATGAATCAGTATGCCTTTCCCAGTTACCAACTTTTAAATGAATAAATAAACTTTGTCAAGTTCAAGATTTGAAGTTCACATGGTCGAACATGGGGAAGCTTACACACTATTAGGAGAAATGACCTGAATGAATCAAACACTGTATACAGATAATGAAAGATGGGAATAATGGTTAGAGATGTGGCAAAGTTTTAATTCACCGGCAAAACTGCCATGAAGTGGTGAAAATTTGCATTCATGGAACTTCACAAAGTTTTCCCAGACCTCAGCAAATTTCAAATTTGCCTGACTTGCAAAGTTTTCTCCATGAAGTGTGGAATTTCACCTGTGAAATTCTGCACTTTGCAGGTGGAATTCCACACTTTGCAGTGAAACTTCACACTTCATGGATCAATCTGCGCTCTGCAGATTGTACAAAATCCGCCCATTAATTTGCAGAGCGAACTTTGCTGACTTCACCCTCTCTAATAATGGTCAATGGTCAGACATGTCTTTTCAGAATCTTTCATGGATGCAATTTCTATGGGGCTTATTTAAAATGTAAAGAAGGAGGTTTTTTTTTTAAGTGGATTAAAATGCCATTGAAGTTTCCTTTTCTATTATACAGGAACAAAAACAGGGCTCTGTTTCAGCATGTGTAATGCTAAAAACTAAAAAAATTAACATACAATGGAATTATAACCTAAAGTTAGAATCAAAGGGATTGATTTTGAATGAGATACCTAAATTAGAATACTGTGTGCTGAACCAGCACCTGCAACAAACTTGGGTGAACCAGGGAACCTGTGCTGGATTTTGCAAGAAGAGGGGTCCTGGCACCAAAGTCCCAGAGTTTGTAAGTATATGGGACAGCAATGTCGTTAGCTGCAGGATGGGCTTGAAGAAGTAGAGGCCAGTGATGGCAATCCACTGGCCAGTTGCCTAGGTGGCTGGCAGGTCATCTTAGGCATGACAGGGCTTGTGGGAGATGGGATGGGTCAGAAAGTTGGAAGGGGTGGCAACTTCCCCCAGTGGGACCAGTGAATGGCTGTCACCACATTATGCAGGTCCATGTGGGGGGCAGGTGCTCCACTGTCACTGCAGAGGGGCTCTGAGTGCTTGTACCTGCCATGGACCACCAGCAGCTCCAGTGGTGGTCTGGCAGGTGCTGAGGGCTGTGAATGCACCTTCCCAGGAGCATAGGGTAACCCCATACCTAGTGATGGCTCCAGTAGTGGTGCACAGCATGTTAGACCAGCTCCAGGATGGTCTAACAGCTGAGGGTTATGTGACCATTGGGGGGGCTATCAAAATCCCACTTTTTGGGGATACTGCAGTGCTGCCCTGGTGCATGCCCCATTCCACCATGGCACACTGAAGTGGCCTTTGCAAGGATGGGAAAAGCCCTGTTAGTGCAGGCAGTCCCTGTGACAGGGAGATCCTGCCACTCTTAAGAACCAATTTTTTCTTAAATTTGTTGCAACAGTTCTTCTATTTCTTAGCCTAATCTATCCTTTACAATTTCTAGTCCATAAGGTTGGCCACCAATGGGCACCCATCCCCTTTCTTGACTATGCTATAGTGTCCTCTTTATTTTTTCTTTTCCCTCTCAGGTCCTCATACAGGGAGGTTATTGTGGTGACCACCAAGCTGATGTAAAACAAATTGCTGTGTTCCTCATTGGATTTAGTATGCAATAGCACTATGTCATAAAATACCTTTATGTATAAGCTTTATGTGTATGAAACCTGTAAATATTGAAAATACCAAGGCACCAGGTGTTCTTGATAAAGGTAAAAAGTTACTAGGGGACTGTATTATAAAAATTAAGTTACTGGGGTAGAGTTATCAGAACCCCCTCCACCGCTGTGTTATTTAAAATGCATGAAAATTGCAGATTGAGAGGTCCTTTGGCACCATGCATACCTGCTTTTAGCTGAACCAGCCTAAAATGTCATGGTGATTTGCATATATATCCCATGATGCATTGCATTGTGGGGGTATGTGTGATGTTGTGTTTCTTTGAAACTTGACTTTCTTGTCAATGTCTTTTGAGGTAACCCTTGCTTCAATGCTTCTGTACTGAGGTTCTTTGTCTTTAGCTTATTTGGGGGGGTTTCTTTTTTGAGCTCCCCATCACCCTAACACACAAGACCAACATAGGGAATTAAATAATTTTCACTAAAGAGATAGATCAGTAGATCAGTGGGTCACTAGGTGCTGACTAAATGCAGAGGAAAGACATGCATAGTCTGTTGCTGCAAACTGAGGTATTGAAGATGGGATATGCCATTACTTAAGGTTATTTCCTGTGTTTTAAATAAACACCAGACAGACATTGTTTGTTGAACCTGAAGTTCTGTGTCTAGTCCATCTGTTATCCCACAACTCCACCACAGACTTGTTGTCAGAAGTGGGATAACATGCTAGAAATGTCTGGACTGGGCTAGGGGGATGTTTTCTAGTGGATATCACCCAGATATCCCAGGTACACCGATGCACCAGGAGTTCCCAGAGAAGAAAGTCTGTGGGGTTGTGACCAGAACCATGACCGATAGACTTGGAGAGAAGCTACTGCCTGGACTGGACCTGGGAGCATGGAGGAAGGCCAAGCCTGAAGATGACAAAGAGATGCAAGGGGAAGAGGAAGAATTAAGGGAACTACCTCCTCTTGAAGATGCTCCACCAGAGGATGTAGGAGAGTTGTTGAAATGGCTCTGCATAAAGCAGGTGCAGATGGAAAGAGATAGACACATTGAGCAGAGAGATAATGATATTGAGAGGAGAAGTCAAGATACCTAGGGTTCATTTTAAGCAATAGACAAGTGAAGCCTGAGGTAGAGAAGGTCACAGCATTAGCACACAGCCCAATACCTACCACAAAAAAGCACATCAGATCTTTTCTAGGCCTGGCTGGTTATTACTGGAGATTTATTCCAAATGTCTCAGCCATTGCCAGTCCTTTGACTTATCTCACTAAAAAGAGGTGCCCAAATAAGGTTTGGTGCACCCCTATTTGTGATGAGGCTTTTAAGGATATCAAGACCATTCTATGTACAGCTCCTGTATTGAAAAGCCCTGACTTCAACCAAGTGTTTGAGGACCACACTGATGCATCAGAGAATGGTATTGGGGCAGTCTTATCTCAGAAAATAGATGGGGAAAAATTATCCAATCATATATATCAGCAGAAAGCTACATGAGAGGGAGAGAAGATAAGAGGCCATAGAGAAAGAATGCTTAGCTGTGAAGTGGACTATTGAGTCTCTAAAATATTATTTGTGGGGTGCTGAATTGAAGGTGGTAACTGATCATAACTCCCTTTGCTGGTTGCAACAAATGAGAGAAAAAATCCCTTTATACTGCAGTGGCACTTAGCTCTTTAGCCCTATTGATTTACTGTGTCCCACAGGGCAGGGACAAAACATGTAAATGCTGATTTCATGTCTAGATATGGTGCAGGAATTGATGTCAATGAAATATGATGGACTTTCCCCTAAAAGGAGATAGTGCAGAGAAGGTATCATTAGTCTCTGTTGAGAAACGTGTTAACGTCTCAGGGTAAAGAATGATGATAACCACTATGTTTATGGTGGAAAATGAAATGTATATCATTAATAGGGACCCTGAGACAGAACTTCTGAAGATGGATGGGTGGAAGCTCTATCCCTTCCTGGGACAGGAAGGTGATAAGCAGTCTGAAATAACTGCTTCCCTCTCAAGGTGGAGGATATGTGACAGGGAGATCCTGCCACTCTTGAGGATTGACCTTTTCTTAAATCTGTTGCAACAGTTCTTCTATTTCTTAGCTTAATCTATCCTTTACAATTTCTAGTCCATAAGGATGGCCAACTATGGGCACCTTCTCCCCTTTTTCGACTATGCTATAGTGTCCTCTTTAATTTTCCTTTTCTCTTTCAGGTCCTTGTACAGGGAGGTTATTGGGGTGACCTCCGAGCTGATGTAAAGTAAATGGCTGTGTTCCTTGTTGCTGGATTTAGTATGCAATAGCACTATGTCATAAAATTCCTTGACGTATATGCTTTATGTGTCTGAAACCCGTAAATATTAAAAATACCATGGCACTAGGTGTGTTTGATAAAGGTAGAAAGTTACTAGGGGACTGTATTATAAAAATTAAGTTACCGAGGTAGAAATATCAGAAAACTCCCGTTGTGTTATTTAAAATGCATGGAAATTACAGATTGTTTGAGAGGCCCTTTGGCACCATGCATCCCTGCATTAAGCTGAACCAGCCTAAAATGCCATGGTGATTTGCATATACATCCCATGATGCTTTGCATTATGGGGGTATGTGTGATGTTGTGTTTCTTTGAAACTTGGCTTTATTGCCAATGCCTTTTGGGGTAACCCTTGCTTTAATGTTTCTGTACTGAGGTTCTTTGTCTTTAGCTTGTTTTGGGGGGTTTCTTTTTTGAGCTCCCCATCACCCAAACACACAAGACCAACATATGGAATGAAATAATTTTCACTAAAGTGATAGATCAGTAGATCAGTTTGTTAGTAGGTGTTGACTAAGTATAAAGGAAGGACATGCATACTCTGTTGCTGCAAACTTGATGTATTGAAGAAGGATTATGCCATTGCTTAAGGTTATTCCCAGTGTTTTAAATAAACATCACACAGAGGTTGTGTGTTGAACATGAAGCTCTGTGTCTGATCCATCTGTTATCCAACAACCTCTTGACAGTCCCCTCAGTGGCACAGGTTGCATTACAAAATCAGGACTTGTGCAAGGTGTGGTACAAGAAGCCTTTTGTGCCATTTCTCTTGGATGCATGCTACTTGTATCAGTCCCGATGTTTTGAAATCTGGACACAAAGATTCAACAATTATGTCTTCATTTGGAAAGTTCTGTAAAGAAATAAAGTATTCATAGTTATTCTTTTCTAGTTTACGGGGTTTAGTAGCACAGATTGCTTCTTGTTGCAGGCATAAAAAGAAACTCAAAATATGTGGAGACTTTTGAAAAACAGTCAAAAAGCTAGTAAGATTAGAATTTTTCATCAGGTTGAAAAGAGAGAGAAAAACATAATAATGATGTTTATGGGATTAGCTGGTCATAAAAAATATTATTTGTGAGCTTCACCTTTGGAAAGTGTAAAATATCTGTGGCAGATGGATTGGAATTAATCTCACCATGAAAATTAGATGTGAAGAATATGACAAGAGGGGACGGAGCATGCAACTTCATAGAAGATGTTTAAGATATGTCCCTTATTCCAGTTATATTTTCATTATATTTGCCACTCAGTGGCCTGTAGCCAGAGCCACCTGATGCCTACTGAGGAAATTGCTAACTTTTCAGTTGCTGGTTGTTGTTCCAAAACGCACTAAAAAGAGACAGGCTACCTGAAATCCAGGGTGCAGCTGTCAGGTGTAAAACACCCCGAATACACTCAAAAAAATGACAGCCCATGCAACAGCCTCAAGTGAGGCCAACATTTAAAATACATATACATGCAGTACAGAAATATGCCTCTATGCTTTGCTGACTGATTGACCTTCAGTAGCTGTTCTTACTGCTGCTTCTGATCACAACCTACAGTACTCCTTTCTTTGCTGTTCCAGCTTACTAATACTGTACATCCATCCTTTTAAAGGTTTGCTAATAAGTTGCACAGCTTTAGTATAACTGACAAGGGACATATTCCTCCTCTAAGTGTCAGATCAGGAAACCTTCTATTGTCAGGATCTCGTCCAATGTGATAAGTGCCTCAGCGTCATGGATCAGGCAGTAGAGGCTAGAGTGTCCCTTGATGGCACAGTGGAGGATCAGCCTTTTAATATTCTGGTCCTTGCCAGTTCTAGAGCTCTTACATGACATTACACCACATTCCTTAACATTTAGGGTTGAACCACTGGCTTTCTTGATAATCATCCACATTTTTCTGCGTGACACCAACTTGGCTTTTCTCCATGCTATACTAAAGCACCAATGGAGAACATGGACCAGAGTAAGGGATACCTCCCTAGCCCAGAGTAGGAGAGGGTCCCAGAAGATGTTCTTTCCTCTACATCCAAAATGTGGTTGTCCTGGCTTGAGGTAAGGACCTGGGCTGCTGGTATGGTAAGCAAAGCCCTTCATTTGAACTATGGGTTAGTCCCCCAAAAGCTGTTAGATGTTTGTCTTCCAGAAGATATAACTACTTGATGATGCTATGCATAAGTTACACTTCATCGCATTATGAACACATTGGAAGATGAATTTCTCATGGAATTAGAACTATCTGCACACAAGGTAGTGTGGTCAGATAGCTAGAGGAACAACTTGTATACCAGTAAATCCCAGGTTGAAACCCTAGTAGAACAAAATATGCACTGTGTCCTCTGGAGCAAATCACTAAACTTTTCAGTGCTCATGTCCACCCAGCTATGGATGTCAAGAAGCAGGGCCTTGCTAAAAACAAAATGGTGTGTGTCAGCTGAGCTATCCTGGGTTATGAAATTGTTTAAAGAAATTGCAGTGGAATGTTAGTGAAGGGCAATAAAAATGATTCATGGCCAGCAGTGCAAGAAGTAAGATGAGAGACTGAAATGTCTATCATGCATTCTCTGGAGGACAGAAGGGAAGGGAGGGCATAAGAGGGACCTTCAAATTCATGAAAGGGTCAACAGCGTGGATATAGCAAGTTTGTTCATGCTAGAAAAACAATGCATCAACCTGAGGGCATGGGCTCAACCTGGAAGGGGAAAGGTTCAAAAAGGAAATTATGAAGCACTACTTCATGGAAAGGGTGGTTGATGAGTGTAACATACTTCATGTCAAGGCTGTGGAGGGAAAGACATTACTGGGGTTAACAAGGAAGTGAGATGTATATGAAGGAGTTATCAGGTTGAAAGATTATGGATTGGAAAGGAAAACTGGGAGGAAGGATGCAGACAAGAATATCTCTAAGTAGGAAATCTTGGGACAGGCTAGATGGACTGTTCAGGTCTTTTTCTTTCTGTTACTTTTCAATGTTTCTATGTCATTGGGCACAAGTACAGGAATTGAGAAAGTGAACTACTTATGAAACAGAGGAGTGCTTCTGTGTAGAAAAAATATCTTTGTAAGAGTTTGTTATCTAGGCAGTCCCATATACACTGAAATATTGAAGTGCCTAGCAGTCACTTTTGTTGAGATGTCATGATAATTGAAGAATGTTTTAACCTCATAACAAACAGCTACAGGGTAGGTCAAAAACAATGAATAGCAGGTCTCCAGTTTTACATAACATTTAGGGTAGACTTCATGAAGAATGCCTCAATACATTCTGCAGCAACAATCTATTTTTGAATGGTGGCAAACTTCTTCAGAAGTCTCACATCAGTCACTTTCTCAACTACTGACACTTCTGCTAAGGATATTTAAGCATAATCCACAACAGGGTGTGGTGTGTGGTGGGATTTACCAACAAGTGGTGTGGTTTGCTCATGAGGCCACAGGCTGAGTGGCCAAATCCACACCAGAAATGGATAAATCCCAGCATAACCCACATCATGGATTGGGTTATCGTGATTATACAATGGTTAGCAGATTAAGTTTAAAAAAAATATTTAAAAGCATATACTTAGTTTTAAAAAATGTTTTCATTGATTTTTGCTGTAATGTCATTACTCATTATCTCAGTTAGTCCCCAGTTGCTAGATAGAATAGATATGTGTGGCTAGAGATACTACTGGCTGGGAGAGCAAGAGTGCAAGTGTTGGGGAGCAAGTCACCATCGGGGATGTGATTGTTTAGCTAGGTCAGAAGCTAAGTTTCATTTTTTTTTATTTCCAGTTCTCTGATCATGTAGGATGATAGATGTAATGTGTGATGAACTGGGGAGCTAGTGGCCAGTCATAAAATACTAGAGGAACAAAGCATCAGCAGTCACTGGAACAGAGATGAGAGGAAGCAAGCATAAGAACACTGAGTGGTAAACAGTGACTGTTCGGGTACTGTGGGTTGTAGAGTCATGGTTTCAACTTTTTTCTTGGCTTTTTTGAGTTGTTGGCACAATGTTCACCATGATTGTCTGGTGCTGTCTGTCAGAGGGGGTCTTTCTGGTTTCCTTGAAAGAGGCTTTGGTGAGACCCCTTCTGAAAAATACATCCGTAGACCCTGACATCTTGGCAAATTATCAACCTATCTCCAACCTCTCTTTTTTGGTAAGGTTGTAGAAAAGATTGTGGTGCAATAGCTTGAGGAGCACCTTGTGGCATTTGACATCTATGAGCCACTCCAGTCTGGATTTTGTGTAAGGCATAGCTCTAGAACGTCATTAGTTCGGGTACACAATGACCTCCTTAGGGCAAGAGATGGAGGAGAGGGGTCAATTCTCATTCTCCTTGATATCTCCTCAGCATTTGACACAGTGGACCATGTTGTGTTACTTGCACATCTCAGGGAGTACTGTGGACTTGCCAGCACTGTCATCCACTGGTTTGATTCCTAACTTGCAAACAGGAGGCAACAAGTAGTGATGGGGAATTTCTCCTCCTCCTCCTTGAGCCTCCTATTCTGTGGAGTACCTCAGGGTTTGGTCTTGTCACCAGTGTTGTTTGCTGTGTACATGCTGCCCCTGGGTGAGCTCATTAGGAAATACAATATAGTTGTAGCTTTCTTTGCCCCAGGGACATCTGACACTGTAAAAGTACTTAGTAGCTGCCTAGCCAAGATTAATGACTAGATGTCCTCCAACTGGTTGTGACAGAAGCATCCCATAGATTGTGCACAAGGAAGTGGTGCAAGGAAACTCACCAAACAGCACTGAAGCACAACTTACATTCATTTAAAATGCAACTAACAGTAACCTGTGCCTGTGGCAACTGGTCTTTTCCTGGGTCCTACATCATTAAAGGCTTCCTCTATGGTATGCAGTCTGGGAGTGTTCCTTGATGATGGGTTTACATTTGAATCCCAGGTGTTGTCCCTTGTCCAAAGTAGTTTTTACCATCTGAGGAATATTGCCAGGATCAAACCCATAGTTCCACATGAAGACTTTCCTGCCTTGCTACATGCCTTTGTGACATCCAAGCTGGATAACTGTAGTGCGCTCTACTTTGGGGTCTCTGGAGGGACCTTCCACTTGCTGCAGTAAGAGTAGAATGCTGTTACTAGGTTGCTGACAGGACTCTCCAAGTTTGGTCATGTTTCCCTGTGTTGTGCGAACTGCATTGGTTGTCAGTCAGATTGAGGATTATCTTCAAGATGGGCTTGCTCACCTTTAATGCCCTGCATGGACGAGGCCCTGGCTAACTGTCTGACCTCCTTAAACCTGCAGCTCCTGCTCACTTCCTCCTTTCCTTCTCTAGAGGCCTCCTTGTGATCCCCAGGATGAGGTTAAACACTGCCAGCAACAAGACATTTAGTGTTGCCGACCCCATCCTGTGGAATTCGCTACCACCTGTTGTCAGGGAGGCCCCTTCAGTTGAGGTCTTTAAGACCGATTTGTTTGCTTTGTTTGCTTTGGCATTCCCAGATATAGAGCTATAGAGAACTGTTTTATGATCTATATGTAATGCTTGCTTTTTTCACTTAGTTTACTGATTTTATTATATTTATAATGTTTAGCTATATTTATGAATTTATTTACTGTCCTATTTCTTTGAATTGTTTGTATTTGCAAGGTGTCCAGAACCTTTTAGATTAGGTGCCTAAGAAATAAAAGTTGCCTTGCCTTGTCCTTTTGGGAAGGCAGTATACTGTTTAATAGGCAGGAGCCACTTAGCGGGGAAATAAAATGGCAGGCAAAATGTTTATATTTTGAACGCTTAGATGTAGCAGTGATTTGAGTTTTATTTTTCATTTTGGGAAGAGCTAACTGTGTCTTTTGCATGCGTTATGCTAGAATTTACTCACACACTGCAAAGTTCCAGTTAGCCCAGCACAACATGAGAATTTTAGGTGCCATTGTATAATACTGCATTTTCAATCATGTCATCAAACAATATGAGTAGGGCTAAAAGATGAGCATTTTTTGCTGTCTACTATGCCCTTTTGATCACTTCAATTATCTCCCACCACTAGTGTGGCTCTTCTCTACTTAGCTCCTTAAAACATTGTCCATCCCTTCTGTGGTGCTTATCATTACTTCCTGAGGGGGGTGCACAATACAGCTTTTGCAGCTGTGGGGCTGCTATCAGTAGGGTGGACATGTGGGAGGTGAAGAATCCAGTCAGTTTTTCAGGGCTCAAGGGGCACCACTTTCATGCTGCGTGCTTCCCAGGGCTCTTCCCCTTATTTTTCTCCACTGGATGCCAGTATGCAGGGCACCATGGAGCATACATGCATGCTCCATGGTGCTATGCATGCCTCCCGCTTTCCACTCTGACTGCACTACCACTTTTCATAATCCAGCTGGCAGTATTGCAGAAGAGTCTGCAACCCTTCTACCTCAGAAGGGAACAGCATTCTGTGGGACACTTGATTCTTCATTCTCCTCAGCTGGCACAGTGTCATGGGATAGTTCACTAGCATTACAACAAGCAGCTCTGCCACTGCTCCAATAGGCCACCTTTTCTAATGTGGTTGGAAATGTACATAAAGATGACAGGATATATGATTTATACCATGATGGATAATACCTAACACGAGTATATGTTACATGAGCTTAGGGCTGGGCAAATTATAAAATTTTGTTTATGTGGTATTTGCACAAAATTCCATGAGTTTCACAAACATTCATTCTGCCAAAAGGAAGGCAGGGTGTAGCAGGCAGAAAGTCAGAGAAAAGAAAAGGAGATCATGAACTTGAACACATGGCTAAAGGACTGCTGTAAAGAAAAGGGCCATCACTTCATGGGTGGCTGGAGGAATTTCAGGGAGTGGGACATTTTCAGTTTCGATGGCCTACACCTCAAAAAGGAGGGGAGCCACACACTCAGCCAAAAGTTCAACTTATTTATCAATCATTTAAACTAGAGGAAGAGGAGAGGGCAACAGCACCCACTGCAGTGCCAAAGGTAGCAGTTGCCCCTTCCCCATCACCCATTAGTTCTGTAACATTTCACACTGCAACAGGCACAAGCAAGAACAACACAGGTTCAGCCCAGGCTAATCAAATCAGACGGCCCATAAAAGTGGGGACACAGTGACTGGGGAAAACCAAAGCTGGCGGGCATTCAGTCTCAATGCTTGTAGCCTTTTAAACAAGATACTGTACCAGACCTCACTGCCTTAATGGCAGAGGCAAATGTGGACTGGGTTACTGTAAAAGAGACTTAGTTCAATGAGAACCATTCCTGGGATGTTGCTATCCCTGGGTACACTCTGTTCAGGAGAGATTGCAAAGGAAAGAAGGGAGGGGATGTTGCCATCTATGTGAAGGAAGGAATCAAGGCTACAGAGGTATAGATGACAAACTCTGAGTCTGAAGCCCTATAGGTTACCCTCGGAGCTGGGGAAAAGTCTCACATCTGAGTGGGAGTGATCTATAGACCCCCATATCAGCAGACAGAGACAAGAAGATGCTGGAAAGCATCCTAACAATGACCAATAAAGACAATGTGCTGCTTGTTGAAGACTTCAATCTGCCTGATGTAGAGTTGTCCTCCTTCACGACATTATCAGACAGGAGCAATGAATTTCTCATAGCTCTAAAACATGCAGAACTAAAACAGCTGGTGCAGTTACCCACCAGAAAAAAAACACAATCCTGGACATTGTACTATCAAACACTACCAGGATCACGGACGTCAAGGTAGGAATCAATTTAGGGTCAAGAGACCATAGGTCAGTCTGGCTCACAGTCAAAAGATCCAAGGACACAAATAACACAAAACTGAAGATCCTAGACTTCAGGAAGGCTGACTTTAAGAAATTGAAAACATGCACTACGAATAATATCAGAGTTGTAGCTGGGAGAGATGTGGAGGAAACCTGGAAAGCCATAAAGAGCGCAATCAATCTGGCAACAGCAGAATGCACAAAACAGATAAGTAAATCTAAAAGGAGCAAAAAATTCTCTTTGGTTTACTAAAGAAGTAGTTTCCAGTGTAAGGAAAAAAACAGCTTTCAAGAAATGCAAATAAACTAAAGGAAAGTGACATGGAGGAGTAAAGAGCAAGACTCAAGGAAGCAGGGAAGGCATTTAGGTTAGCCAAAGCTTGAGCATAACAAAGAATAGCAACAGTGGTTAAAAAGGGGAATAAGACCTTCTACAGATGTATAAAGGAGAAAAGAAAAAGTAAGGGAGGTATCACAAGGTTGAGAACTAGGGAGAGAACTAGGCCAGAATGCTGAAACCAATGGACAAAAGGCAGAGGCTCTAAAGGAATACTTCTGCTCAGTTTTCAACAAGGAGGATCAGGGAAGTGGACCAGTACTAAAGAATGAAGAACACTGCACCAGTGAAGCAGACACAAACACCTTCATAACTGAATGGGTCCTAAAAGAACTAGCAAAATTAAAAAAATGACAAAGCCATGAGACCTGATGTTATCCACCTGAGAATGCTAAAGAAACTCAGAGAAGAACTTGCCACCCCCTTGGCAGACCTCTTCAGCAAGTCACTGGAGAATGGCACAGTACTGGATGACTGGAAAAAAAGCCACAGTGGTACCGCTGCACAAAAGCAGCAGCAAGGAAGATGTTGGAAACTGCCATCCAGTTAGCCTCACCTCAGTGGTGGGCAGCATCATGGAAACATTACTGAAAGAAAGAATCGCACAACATTTAGAAGCAACTAGCCAAATAGATCTAAAGCAGCATGGCTTCACAGTGGGGAGATAATGTCAGTCAAACATGATTGCTTTATTTGACTGGGTGACCAGAACAGTGGACAAAAGAGGAGCAGTAGGCTAGCTAACCAGGCAGTGCAAAAAGGCTGCACAAAAAGCTAGCAGCTTTCTCAGATGCATAGGAAGGGGTTTCACAAGCAGGAAAAGTGAAGTGATAGTCCCACTGTACAGGTCCATGGTGAGATCTCACCTGGTGGACTGCATCGAGTTCTGGAAACCACACCTCAAGAAGGATAAGGATTGCATGGAAACCGTGCAGAGGAGAGCTACTAAGATGATTCATGGACTACACAAAGAAATATATGAATTGATATTAAACCATCTTAGGATATACTCACTGGAGAGAAGGAACAGGGGAGATATGATAGAAACATTTAAATACCTCAAAGGTATCAACTCAGTAGAAACACAGGATCTCTTCAGTGAAAACATGAATACATGGACAAGGTGGCACAACATGCACCTGAAATTAGATAGTTTCAAAACAAACAGCAGGATGTTTTTTTCACAGAAAGGGTGGTGGAGCCCTGGAACAGTCTGCCCTCAGAGGTTGTGGCAGCAAAGACAGTGGGGTGAGTTCAAGTTAGCATGAGATAGGCACTGTGGAAACCTAAGGCAGTAAAGAAACTGGGAGGGGGGGCTAGCTTTCATGGGCAGACTAGATGGATCACAAGGTCCCCTTCTGCTGACACCTTCTTATGTACTCATGTTGTTATTCTTGTCCTTTCTCAGAATTTTCTGAAATTCTTTAATTGGCCATTACTCAGCCAGTGTTACAGCTAGAGCTCTGACAATTGGCATGCATGCTTTTTGGAAGAGTCCCAAACAGATGCCAAGTATTATGACATTAGGATAGGGGCATGGCTGTTATAGGGGTTTAAAACCTAGCAATTTATTATTTATGAGAAAATGTCTAAAAATATTTCTTTGCTTACAGCTTAGCCACGTTTGAAGCTAGATAACTGAAAATGTGTATGCATACTTTTTCTTAGAGTCTTAAAAACTGCAAAACAGAGATGTAGTTTGCAGCCTAAATTGTAAGTTATAGGAGTTAAATATTTCACAGCTTAATTATATGTTAAATTGTGTGAACATTTTCAAAATATTTGGATGTTTGTAGCTCTACTGCTATTGCAGAAGTACATTCAAATTTTAGCATGCATGCCCAGTGCCAATGTGTCCTGGAATCTAATTAAGCTGGATAAATGTGCTTTAGTAAGTTAAAATTTATTGTGGAAACTTTAGAAATTGCTAATTCACAAAGTTTGTTCAAAGATTCATGGACTCATTATAGGTAATGCCACTAGAATTCCACTTGTGGAATTTAACTTTCACACAGAACTTAACATCGCTGAATTACCTTACCTGCACTAGCATCATGGCCCTGCTATGTTCCTCTAACACTTCTGCAGTTTACATAATTGTGAAATTTAATTTTCAAGTTTCCAAAAGTTTGGAGGCTTATAGCTTAGTCACTTTTAAAGACAGAGATTTGAATCATGGTACACTTTTACAGACTTTGGTAAAGTCATTATACCAAATGTTATGCAATTTGGATAAAGACTGTCTAAAACAGACAGAAATAACTGAAATCACAATTTTGGCAACATTTTGTGAACTTTTCAATGAAGTCACAATTTTGTCAGAATTCCACAAGCAAAAGAAAACTTTTTTCCAGCCCTATGCAAGATACATTTTTGACAATACCCATAGTACAGTACTTGATGTCCCAGTAGTGAACTATGGTATGTTCTGTACCACAATTCAACACAATGTGCCTTGTATAAAAGTGATTAAACATACTGTACAACAAACTTACCAGATGTGCCTTATCTGGAAAATTCAACATCCATCACTGCAAAATGTATTCATTTTCAAACAGGCTGCAACCCTGGGCTAAGAGGGAACAGAACTAGTTAAGATGAATCTTCAAATTGGAGAAGACAACTGACCACAAACTGAGAAAATCTTTGTCCTTGAAAACCAGAACAATGACTGGCACTCAGTCAGACTTATTAATCAAGGACTACCATCTCCCTGAACAAGATGCAGATATGGTGACTTAATTCTGCAAGCCTTGGTAACCATCAAATGGAATCAACTATCACCTGAAATTTGTGTTTTGAACTGACTCAATGAGTTCCAGAGTGACCATGGTAAAGCTCTTGCATACTCTTGTAACTGTATTAAATGATTACTTATATATCACTGTAGTTATGTGTTATCTTGTTCCACGTACAGTACGCTACATGTACTAAATGCTTAATGTCTGTACTAAATGTTTAATATCCATAACAAATGTAGCAGGGCTACAACTGAAAACAGGGGCTATCCCTAAGTGTGTGTCCGTATAAAACTAAAAATGTTATCAATCAATTAATCTACTTCAGAAATGCTGCCTCAAAATATGAAAAGCAATCCAGAAAGACAGAAAGTTAGAGTCCAGCATAAAAACAGTACATCATGTACTGTATTATCCTTTTAGGATTTATATGGTTCTGTTAATGATTCAGATTTCATCCAAACCTGAGGATTAAGCAGAGCACTATCTAATAGCTCAACCCCAATAGAACATGTCAAACGCTTTTCAATCATTCAGTTTTATTTCATACTGAAGAGTATGTAAGCAAAAATGCCCATTTTCACAAATGTCCAGTTGTACATGAAATGACAAAGATACAGAGAAACAATTTACAATTTACAGTATACATTGTACATAAAGGCTGAGGTAATATAAACAGAAACTTATTTACAGGCAAAAGAGAACAAATGTGCAATGGTAAAATAATTATTTACAGGACATAATTTACAAAAGCATTTACCCATTTGCATACACAGGTTAAGAAAAAGAAGTAAAGAGGGAGGGAAGCAGGAGGGGGGATGGGAGGTTAGGGCTGTTGGGAAAGAGGGGGTGTTGAGGGAGGAGGATGAGGGAAAAACAGTAGGGATGGAATGGAAGGGGGAGAGTAAAATGCAGAGTTGGATTCAACATGTAGTAGGAGAACAAGTGCATGCATGTTTTTTCTTGGAGGCGACTCTTGAGGATCCTTTGAAATGTATTTATAGTATTGCAGGCAAAGTGGTCTGGTGGGAGCAAGATGTACTATTTCATGCCCTTATAAGCAATAGAATTTTGTGCAAGCATGGTGTGAAAGAATGGAATGCTGAAAACATTGTTAGAGGCTACTCTGGTTTTGCAGGCAGGAGCTGATTTAGGGAATAGTAATGTCACACTCAGTGGAAGTTTATTCAGGTGAACTTTATGGAGCTAGATCTAAGTTTATTGAAGAGTTGAGAAGTGGGTAGAAGGTGTAAATGATGGATCCACAGTCCAGAAGGAGTAAGAGAATGGAGCTTGCTAGGTGGAGTCTAGAATCAGGGATTAAAAACTTATAGATCCTATATAGGAGTCCCAGTCTAACGTGAATCTTACTTATGATGTTAGTGACTTGAAAGTTAAAAGACAGGTGGGGATCAAGCAGTAGACCAAGGTATTTAAATTCAGAGACTTGCTCCATGAAATTTCTGTCATTATTGGAGAGGGTTTATTTTAGGTTGTAGGTTTTCCTGGGACTTGAGAAAACCATGTATTATGTTTTTTTTAGAGTTTAGGACCATGCCTTTATTGGTGAACCATGAATGCAGATTTTTGAAGTTGAACTGTAGGCTGGCAAGAATCATATCTGGGTTTCTGTTGCTGTAGTTCAGTGCAGCATTGTCCACACAGAGGACCATTTTGGTGCTGCTACAGTCTTCTAGGAACTTATTAATAAAAAGGGTAAAAAGGAGTTGACCGAGGATAGAGCCCTGGGGAACCCCGTATTTAATAGGGCATTCAGAGGAAAATCACCCATTGACTGTGGTCATGTGTGTTCTGTGGGAGAGTTAGTTCCGAACCCATTTAACCATGTTATTTAGGAAATGAAGGTCAGGTAGAGTGTTCATGAGCAAATCATGGTCAACATGGTCGAAGGCCATAGTCAGGTCCATGAAAAGAGAGTCTGTACAAAGGCCATTGTCTATGGCTCCACAGATATCCCTGGTGAACCTGACTAAAGTGGTCTCAGTGTTGTGAGTGGCACTGAAACCATGTTGGGCATCTCTGAAGATGTTGTAGCTGTTGAGAAAGAAGGTGAGCTGAGAATGTACTACTTTTTCCAATATCTTGGAGAGAAGGGCCAGGAGAAATTGGCTTGTAGTTTCCTACCTCATTCTTCAAGCCTGACTTAAAAAGGTTTGACTATGGCAATTTTAAAGATGTGCAGAAAGGTGCCAGTGCAGAGAGAAAGGTTTATAACATTTGTAAGGGGGCCACCACTGGGGCAAGGGCAAACTTGATAATTTTGTAATCAATCCTGTCAGCTCCTTTACTGGGTCTGGTTTTTTTTGAATGGATGAGCTTAATGAGATCAGATGGAGTCAATGCCCAGAAGTAGAAATTGGGAATGGAACCTGATTGTGGCGTGGTGGGAAAGTTAGAGTTTTTAGTGGAGCCTGCATGGGGAGAGGGGGATGGTTTGTATTTGTCTAAATCCTAGAAGAATTAATTAAAGTATGTTAGCCACATCAGAGGGGTCATTAGTGAGCTTGTCCCAGTTCATGATGGTGATAGGTTCAGCTTTCCTGACCCTGCTGAGGAGGTTATGTAGGGTACCCCAGAGTTGTCTGGGATTAGTTTTTTCCACAAGCTGTTTTCTGTGGAGAAAGTTGATCATGGCAGACCTGGCAGCTTGTTTGCACTTGCTGCACAGGGCTTTGAACAGCGTTAATTGGGTGGGGTCATTCTGATTTCTGTGTTTGGGCCAGGCTATGTCGCTCTGCCTCATTAATTTAAGGATGTCAGAGGTGAACAATTCACAAATGCACCCCATATCCTGATCTTTTTGATGGGGGGAATTTGTTGCATATCCCATTGAAGATAGATGAGAAATGATCTATGACAGCAACAGTGTTGTCCATGGTTGAGGAAAATGACCAGTCAACCTGGTGAAAAGCTTGGGTGATGTCCACATGTACGTTGTTGTTTAAAAGTCTTGAGTAAATGGAATTGAGAGGGGGTTTGGTGTATTGGGTGGTCCAGTGGCAAAAGGTGGTGCAGTAGTTGCTTATGCAGTGTGGTAGAGTCCCAGCTTCAGAGATTCTGAAGGGTTTGAGAGGGTGGAACACTAGGTTTGCTGGCAAAGGCACCTAGCTTCATCTGAGCTCTTTTCTTCTAGGCTGCTTGTAAGGACAGCGCATAGAACTTTACCAGAACAAGGAAAATGATTAATGTTTCTTTTGGCTAGGCAGATTTACTGTGTGTTATTATTTTATTTTGTATTCACAGGGATTGTTACTGTTTGTTGCTAACATTTTATTGCTTTATTTTTCTTGGATTCATATTGTTGCTGCTGGCAATACCTTCTGCTGCATTATTACAGGGTGTGCCTACAGGTGAGTGCTTACAGATTACTGCTGTAATCTTCTGATTCAAATTGTCTTTTGCAAGGTATATTTATTTATTTATTTAGCTTTTGTTCAGTATATCTACTGTTATTGCTTTATTTTTCTCTGTAGCAAAGTGTTTCTTACTGGGTATATCTTCTGTGAAATTGTTACAGGTGGTGCTTTACAGGCTTTACAATTTTATCTATCATTAGGCTAAGCTTTCAGGGTTACTGCATTTGTTGCTGACTGATTGTTTCTGCTCTTACCTCCTTGTTTCTTTTGTCCGTGGTTCTTCCTTTTTGGCAGGGGAAGGGCCCAGCCACCCACCCCATCCCTAAACACTCCATACTACACTCCTTTTATAGGGTAGCACAGTCGTGATAGTTCCTGTAGCAAAGCAGGAAGGGGTGGATCAGAGGGGTGTCCACAGAGTGACCTTATTTACAGGGGCACAAGTAATTTAACTTGTTATAATAAGTTATACAAAAACAAACAAAACACAAATTCAAACATTCATTTTCATTTTCCTCCTAATTACTCTGACCAGGTTATAAACCCAGAAACTTATCTGGAATGGATATTATTAACTGCAGGTGCTGTGGGACACTGTTCAAAAGGGCAGTTATAGAGGATTTAGGACACTGTCCTACATGTTGGGCCTTTAGAGATCTAAAGGCTGAGTTCCAGGCAGGATGGCCAGAGATTGGGCACCTCAAATCTCATATTCAGGAGGAAATATATTATAAGAACCACATGCAATTTCCCCAACATCCAACAGCAGCACCTCGACCGCAGAGGGTAGTTGGCTCGGGAGGTTGGCAGGTGGTTAGGAGGGTCAAATCAGGTGTCCCATCATTCGGTGCACTCCAACATATCACCTCCACAAACCATATAAAAACTACAAACAGGTATCTGCCTCTATCTCTGAAATCAAACAAAGAGGTAGAGGACACTACAGCACAGGAGCTAGCACAAAAAAACTTACCCAAAACAGGAACCAAAACAAAAAAGCAAAAAGGAAATCCAAAACACTTCTGATCATAGAAGACTCCATGACTTGGGGAGTTGATACCTATCTACAGCCAGGGGTAATGGTCAGAAGTTGCTCAGGTACATCAGCATGGAGAGACACTGACCGCATTGCTAAAATTGTACAGGAAGCAGGAGAAAACATTGACGTCCTGCTACACATAGGGACTAATGATCTCACCAGCCGGTCAGTTGTGGAGACCAAGGAACAACTGACCAGGCTGGGTGACAAACTATTATCCATGTCATCCAGCATTTCCTTCTCTGTGATCCTGCCAGTCTGGGGGGGGGGGGCAGATGGAAGGAAGTTCAGAGAAGGGGAGATGTGGAGCTAAACATGTGGCTCAAGGGCTGGTGCCAGGAAAAAGGACACAAATTTGTATGTAACTGGCAACAGTTTTGGGAGTGAAAGTTCTTTAAATTTGATGGACTGCATCTGACTAAGGAGGAATTCAGTTTATTGGGGCAGAAGTTTAATGTCTTTGCAGAATATTTTAACAAGCAAATGGGGAGAGGGGTGCAGCACCCAATACGTCAAATGATAAGAATATCCCACCCCCCCAGCAAGTGATCAAACAGTAGTTTAGCATGTTTGTGGTTCCTTTGCATCACCAGGTAAGGAAAAAGGTCTGGCTCCTCATATGACACACAGGGGAAATGCCAGACCTCACCCAAAAACCAACACACCAAAATCTGGCCAGTGGAAAATCGTGTACACAAATGCTTGCAGTCTGGGAAACAAGATCCCAGACCTGCAGACAATAATGACAGAGGCTAAACTGGACAAAGTAGCCATTAGTGAGACATGGTTCACCAGCAACCACACTTGGGAGACTTCAGTACCTGGCTATGTACTGTTCAGAAGAGACTGAGATGCAAAAGGGGGGGAAGTGGCCCTTTATGTCAATGAAAATAGCAAAGCTACAGAAATTCAGAATACACATAAGGAGCCAGAAGAACTGTGGGTCACCCTGAAAACAGGAAATGGGACATCCATACAAAGTGGAGTTGTCTACAGGCCTCCAGACCAGGAGGAGGACATAGACACATTACTGTTAGAAGATATACAAAACGTGACAGCTAAAAGGGGGAGATTCTGATAATGGGAGACTTCAACATGCTGGATACAGATTGGTCAATACCAGCAGGAACATCTGCCAGAACTAGACAAATGGTGGATTCCCTGCCAGGGGAGGGCCTCACACAACTGGTAAAACAACCCACAAGAGACAGAGCTATCCTAGATCTAGTACTGACTAACAGGGAAAGGATCACAGATCTCCAGGTAGAAGTTCACCTGAGGACCAGTGACCATAGTAACATAGAAACATAAAATTTGACGGCAGATAAGGACCGCTTGGCCCACCCAGTCTTCCAATTTTCTACCTAATGGATAAGCTGCAGATCCTAGTTAACCAGCAGCCTACTTCTTCCTACCCCACCCCTTGAATTGCCTTATGACTGTCCCATGCATGCTTGAATTCCACCACTGTTTTTGACTCCACAGCCTCCTCTGGAAGGCCGCTCCACCATCCATAACCCTCTGTGAAAAAATACTTCCTTAAATTACCTCTGAGCCGCCCCTTATCTTCAAATTGTGCCCCTTGTTCTTGCACGCTTTTTTTGAAAGATGCTACCCTCTTGGACTTTGTTGATTCCCTTGAGGTACTTGAAGGTTTCTGTCATGTCCCTCCTTTCCTCGAGGCTATACATATTAAGCTCCTTAAGTCTCTCTTCATATGTCTTCTGGTGCAGACCCTGCACCATTTTAGTTGGCCTCCTCTGGGCAGCTTCCATCCTGTCTATGTCTTTGCAGAGATTGGGTCTCCAGAACTGCACGCAGTACTCCAGATGGGGTCTCACCAGCTGTCTGTACAAAGGATAATAACTTCCTGTTTTCTACTGGTGATGCCTCTCCTATGCATCCCAGTATCCCCAGCCCTCCTTGCTGCCCTCTCACATTGCTTGCCCACCTTAGGTCATCTGATATGACTACCCCAGGTCCCTTTCCATTTTTGTTGTTGTTAGTATCTCACCCCCATTGTGTACTCTTCCCTGGGTTTTGTTTCCCAGGTGCATTACCTTGCACTTCTTAGCATTGAATCTAAGCTGCCATACATTTGACCATTCCTCTAACCTTGCCAAGTCCCTTCTCATCCTTTCCACCCCACCTTGTGCATCAACTCTGTTGCAGATCTTTGTGTCATCTGCAAAGAGACATACTTTTCCTTCCAGTCCCTCTGCAATGTCGTTTATAAAGATATTGAAGAGGACCGGTCCTAATACTGAACCCTGCGGTACCCCACTAGTAACCCCCCTTTCTTCAGAGTGGACTCCATTTACTATTACTCTTTTGTCCTATTCTCCAGACAATTCTTTACCCAGGCTGTCATCTTGGGACCCACTCCCAGACTGGCTAACTTGTATATTAATCTTTTGTGTGGGACTGTGTCAAATGCCTTGCTAAAGTCTAGGTAGGCCATGTCCACAGCCCCTCCCTGATCTACTACTTTGGTCACCCAGTCAAAGAAATCTATCAGATTTGTCTGGCATGACCTTCCCACTGTGAATCCATGCTTCCATCACATGGTATGGTTCAATTTGGCCACTAGAACTAAATCATCCTATTCCAAGGTAAAAATATGGGACTTCAGAGTACCTGACCTTGATAAGATGGCCAACAGAGTTAAGCTAGCCCTGGCAAGAAGAAATACAGGTGAGGAGGTACAGGCAAAGTGGGCAAGTATTAAGGATGTAATACTTGAAGCAACATCCCTTTGTGTTAGAGAGAAAAGGAAGTGCAAAAGGAAAGGAAACCACTCTGGTTCTCAGAACAGTAGCAGAACAGGTCGGTGCAAAAGGCTGGCCTTCAGAAAATATAAGGAAATGCAGTGGGATGAAGTTAGGGAGGCATACCAAACCTCCCTAAGAGAAACAGGGAAGGCAGTAAGGCAGGCAAACACCCAAACTGAGGAAACACTAGTACGAACAGTAAAAGAAGGTGACAAGACTTTCTATAGATACCTTAATGAAAGGAGAAAGTCCAGAGGGGGTATTGCTAAGATCAAAGAGGATAAGGGGTGTGTGAGGTGGAGGACCATGTCAAAGCATCTATCCTAAATAGATACTTCTGCTCAGTATCTACTGTGGAGAAGGTAGGGAAGGGTCCACAGCTCAGCAGCATGGACACAGGGGGAGGGAGGTGTGCACTAGTCTCTTCACAAAAGAAAGAGTCCTACAAGAGCTCGATAAGCTCAGGGTGGAAAAGGCAATGGAACCTGATGGCATACATACCAGGGTACTAAGGGAGCTAAGGGGGGAATTAGCAGAGCCATTATCAGAACTGTTTAGTGAGTCTCTGAGCACAGGACATGTCTCAGAAGACTGGAGAAGGGCTCATGTGATCCCACTCCACAAGAGTGGTATCAGGGAGGAGGCAGGGAACTACAGACCAGTCAGTCTTACCTCAGTAATGGGCAAAATTATGGAGGTACTCCTTTAGGAAAGGATAGTGCAACACCTGGAATCCATAGGAACACAAGATCCAAGGTAGCATGGGTTAACAACAGGAAGGTCCTGTCAAATTAATCTCATAGATTTCTTTGACTGGGTAACCAGAGTGGTGGACCGAGGGGGGAGCAGTTGATGTCACCTACCTTGACTTCAGCAAAGCTTTCAATACTGTTCCACATAGAAGATTGATTAATAAGCTGGGTAGACTGGGGTGGGTCAGACATTGGTCAACTGGGTGGCAAAGTGGTTGATGGGCAGAAAACAGAGAGTGGTGGTAAACAGTATACAGTCAGAAGAGAGCAAGTCACAAGTGGCGTACCTCAGGGATCAGTCCTGGGACCAGTCCTCTTCAATATCTTCATCAGTGATGTTGCAGATGGACTGGAGGGTAAGGTTTGTCTGTTTGCAGATGCCACCAAGATCTGCAACAGAGTAGATGATCCAGATTGGATGGGCAGAATGAGATGAGAGCTAGATAAACTGGCAAAATGTTTGGAAGACTAGCAACTGGGGGTTAAAGCAAAGAAGTGCAAGATCATGTACAAAGGGAAGAGTGATCTTGAAGCCACCTATAGGTTGGGAGGGGAATTGCTGGCAGTCACAAGGGAAGAAAGAGACTTGGGCATCATCATCAAGGCCACTGGTTTTCGTTTTTTACTGGAAAATCTGGTAAAAATCCAGAATTAGGGCTACATGAGCTCCTGCAAAAACAAAGATTTCATGGAATCTGGCATTTTATATCAGATCAGTAAATCTACAAAACTTGTATTTTTCTTATAATTCCTTCCTGTACTACTTTCAATTTTCTTTATTTAATGTTCTGTATTTTAAGCCTTCTTTTATTCTGATTATTTCTGCACATGCTAAAAGAATGATAGCAGAATATCAGTAAAATCCAGAAATTATTTTTTTTATTTTATTTTATTTATTTAGTTTTTGTTAACTGGGTAAGTGCAATAGACAAATCCTGCTTATTTGCAGGCACAACTCAGGGGAGGGGGATACAGATGAATGCCAACTGACCTTGAACCAGATTAAGCTGTTGGTGGCATTTTTAGTGAATGAGGGCAATTTGGCCAGGACACCAGGGAAATTCCCCATCTCTTGTCAGTAGTGGGAGCCCAAGCGCTGTGCTGATGGCAGAGCAGACTGAGCTAGTGATGAAGGTGGATGTGTCTGAAGAGCTGACTGAGATTTTGGATGTGGAAAAAATTGTGGTAGCAACAGAGCAATCTTGTGAAACCACTAGATTTATGCAGGATAATTCTTCAACTCATCTGGATAATCACGATATGGTGGAGGATATTACCAGAGAAACCTACAGCCTGCTGTTACTGGTAATCCACAGTCAAAATGATTTGGGCCTCTGCAGAGCCCCCTAGTAGTAGTTTGGATGACCCAGGGAAAAGTTGTTCTACTGAGAGTGCTGCAAGTCATGTGCAGCAACCGGGAGATGCTAACACCATGTCTGAACAGGCGAAAGACATTTCAGTGACACAAGTCCGAAAACAATTTGGATTAAAAAAAGACACTGTGCAGTATTTCAGGAGTGACTGGTCGGCCGATGATTCCTTGAATTCATCTGGTTGGAAACGGGACGAAAAAGGAAAATGGGTTTCTGACCCCGATTGGAATGAGGACATTTTGTTTGGGCCTACAACAGGACATGAAAGGGCTGCAGCACAAACCCTGAGCTCAGGTAAAACTGTTTCTGATAAAAAGGATCCTACAAAAGTTACTGGGCAGATTTTAGATGATGACACCCAGGCCTCTACAGTGCCTGGCCCATAAGGGGGTGGGGGTGTGTGAAATCAAGTTGCACTAATATTGCATGTTTTACTGCTGAGCAAGAACAATCTAAATCTCAAGATAATAATGATATGCCAAAATAAACTCCCATGTCAGAACTTTTTAAGAATAAACTCGAGCAGGCCCCTAGAAAAAATGCTGTCAGGTTAATGTATAGGGGAGGGCTACCAGAGCACCCGGACAGGTACTATGTTGCAAAACATCTATTGATGGGATCCATGAAATTCATGCAGCAGAGGTTTATGCTCTAATTCATATATCAGGGGAAGATACCTTTGATGTTAGCTTTAAAACTAACATCAGCCTTGTGAGATTCTGTGAAAAGTATAATAACCTTAAGCAGACACCTCTTTGGACACCCTTTTATGCTATCCCCCTTACTAAACCCCAGATAAGATATATTTCCATCATGTTCAGAAATGAAAGAGTGAACGTTAGTGATATATATCACTGGTTGCAGAAATGATTTGATATTCTGGGACCCCCGGAGGCAATTATGGATACAGAGGGATTTTGGATGGGAGGGTGGAAATTTAAAATAAAATTATTCGAAGTCAATTCAGAAATTATCCACCTCCCCAATAGCTTCTTCTTAGGGAAGGACAGGGGTGTTTGTTTTTTGGGGGGACAGCCTAGGGAAATGCTCCTTATTTGGGGGGTATGGCCACCTCACTGATCTATGTGACAATATATTCCATTGCAACCTTTGTGATGATGAAGATCACACCTTTCACCAGTGTCCTTGGGCTAAAAACAGAACTGAGGGGTGGGACCAAGATGATCTGATTGATAGAGCCCAGGAGAAAAGAGGCCACTTCTCTCATGAAACTGCTGGCAGGCATAAATCTCAGAATGCTGCACCTCAAGAAAATACCCCTGGGGAGGCTGTTACTGACACCCTGACAACTGCTGACCCCCTCCCTAGGAATGAAAAAAAATTGGGACACCCATGATAAACAAGAACGTAGAGAGATGTCCCAGTTCTCTAGGGATGGGAAAGCAAGTATTAGTATGCCACCTCCTTTGAAGTTGCTAAAACCAGGAGGTTTACTAGGGCCTCTGCTAGACAGCATCCCTCCCCGTCACCCTGCCCCTACCCCCCCAGGATGGAAAATCCTTTTCCCCTTTACAGGTAGACATGGGAGAATCTGAGCTAGAGTCTGATGCATCACATAGGTCTGATGTAATCACTGAAGAGGAGGAAAGTAATACTATGGAACTGGCTAAGGAAAGGAAAGGTAAAAAAGGTAAAAAAAGGAAAGCTAAAGCTAGTCCCGAAGAAGGCCCCTGAATATAAGGAGTTTGTACCAAACATGCTTTTTATGTACATAACGCATGGCCTCTATTCATGTTGCTTCACTTAATATCTGTAGTTTGAAACACTACAAAAAGCAATTATCTGTATTAGCCTATTTGGGACAACTTGCTGTAGACATAATCTTCATCCAAGAAACTAGGCTATCCTCCATTGTTGATGCAAATCAGGTTAAGAGGAATTGGACATGGGGTCCTTCCTTTTGTACCTTTGGCACAGATACTGCTGATGGAATAGGAATTTTATTTAAAACCCCTAATTTCAGAGTATCTAGACTTATTGATATGCATCCTGGGAGGGCTCTGGCCATAGACTGCAAATACAAAGAAGTTGCTTTTCGCCTTATTAATCTTTATGCCCCCCAGACCAAATCTGCTAGAATTGATCTTTTTGAGGAAATAAAACCGTGTTTATACACACAGAAGAACATTATATGGGGAAGGGACTTTAATTGCAGTTTGGATCTGAAATATGCAGGTGACATAATCAAAAAGGTATATTGTGATACGCATGCCTTAAAACAAATCATGCTGGATACAGGATTATCAGATACATACAGAACTCTGAGGAAAAATGATGTAGGGGCAACCTATTTCAGACACATCTATGCTACACGCATTGATTACACTCTAGTGTCTAAATATGTAAAACCCTATAAAACAGAAGTTAAGCCCACATAATTCTCTGATCATTGTATATTATTAGGATCTCTAAGTCTAGCAACAGTACCCCCAAATATTTATTCCCACATACACAGATGGAGGCTGAACATCTCCTTATTGGAATCAACTGAATGTCAGAAACAGGTGGAAGTTCTTTTTGGTGCCAGAATCTCAACCCTGTGTTTTTATGATAATCTTTGAGATTGGTGGACAGATACAAAAAAAATATTTAATATCTCTATTTTATCATTCAGTAAACATTCTGCAAACTCAAGCCATATTAAATATTTAGACTATAGAAATCATTTATACAGACTTATGTCTTTCCCACCAAAGGACCACATGAAATATAAAATGCAAATTTTGGAAATAAAAAAGCAAATGAAAATCTATCACTATGATAGAGCAAAATCATTGGACATGGAAATTAGATTTTGCACAAATAATCAACCAGCTTCAGATCCCTACAAGGCATGGAAACAACAGCTGGATAAAACCAATATGGAAGGTTTACTTATATCGGACAATCAGCTGATAGACACAGTCTAGGAATGCTTTCATTAGTGCAACAAAACTTATATGAAAATTTTTCTCAAAACCCCTTAAAAAAGGGTAGTGTACAGAATTTTTTAACTGCACCAATACCCCATTTGATCCAGTATGCTGGTGAGACATTGGTAGATCCAATTACCTCTGAAGAAGTTTGTGGGGTAATTAAAAAGTTAAAGACAGGAACCTCACCAGGAATAGATGGTCTGTCTAATGACTCCAATAAAAAATATGAACCTTTTCTGAGTTCTGTACTGGCAAATATTTTTAATTTTATGTTACAGTCAGAATTTAAGTGTACAAATTTTAGTACACCTCTCATATGCTACATATTTAAAAAGGGAGATAAGAGGAAACTATATAACTGGAGGCCCATCAGCATCCTTAATAGTGACTATAAGATTTTGGCCAAAATTCTGAACAATAGATTAATAACAGTAGCTGAAACTTTAATTGATACGGTCCAGAAATGCGCTATCCCTGAATGAAAGATCCAACATAATCTCTTTATTTTATGAGAGCTCTGTGAAGCCTGTACATCTCAAAATCTTAAAGGCTTTATAGTTGCAGTAGATCAGTCTAAAGCATTTGATCGAGTTGAGCACCATTTTCTATTTAATGTACTGGAGACATATGGGATCCCAAAAACATTTGTGGATTGGATAAAAATATTATACTCTAATGCTAATATTATTCCAACAGTTAATAGTTTATTTGGTGCAGATGTTCTTCTTTTAAAAGAAGTATGGCAGGGTTGTCCGCTAAGCCCCTTACTTTATACTTTTGCTCTAGACCCAGTCATCCGACAGATAAAGTGGGATAAACAAATTATAGGTCTGGCTCCTCATCAGAATTTAACTCCCAGGAAAGTAACTGCATATGCAGATGATGTTACTCTCGTTGTTCAAAACATCAGCTCCATAGAAAAGGCGATCAGCACCTTTGATGCCTGTGCACAATTCTCGGGTGCTAAATTGAATAAAGACAAAAGCAGTATTATAGCCCTGAATAAGCCAACCACTATGATCAGAGATGTAAGTGGAATCAGCATATCCACTGTGCCACCAAAAAATTTTAGGTATATGGGTAGGTCCCGGTGACATGGCCACCTATAATTGGGAAAAACAAATCAACACAGGTGAAAGCAAAGTTTGCCTTTGGAAAACATGGAAGTTTGGAAAGAAAAAGCGAGTACAAATTATCAAGAAATTTATTATTCCTATTTTTCTATATGTCAGTTATATTTATGCCCTCCCGTACACTTGGAGACTAGACTTTTTAGTATTTTCTTCCAGATGCTATGGGGCAGCAGACTCAATCCAGTTAAGAGGGACGTTACTTACCTCCCACAGAGGAAAGGGGGGCTTAATATGATAAACCCAGTGGTATTTTTTCATTCCATTTTTTTATACAGTACCTTTAAATGTGCTTGGGAGACAAACGGGTCACTTTGGCAGTCTTGGATACAGTGGGCCCTACAGAAATATTTTATAAAATGGGTTGATACCCCCCCCAAACTGTTGTCACAATTTGCAGTTCCTACCTATGTTGGTCCTTCAGTTAAAAAATTACACCAATGGAAAATAGAGAAACAGACATTGATGGCCTTAAATAGGAACGGTTTCTATTCACACATAGTTCACAATGTACAGCAAGTGGCTTTATTTTTCCCTGAATGTACCCCTGCCAAAATAAATTGGGCCTTAAATAAACTTAATGACAGCAGAATCCCTGTTAAGGTATGGGACATTGTCTGGTTATGCTCACAGGGAAAGTTAAGTGTGAGAGGTAATCTAAAACACAAACACATAGCTGAGCGGTATTGTCCTAAATGCGTGTGTGAACATAGAAGAAGTATTTTCATTTCTCTTTGATTGTCCTTCTAGCAATCAGGTGTGGGCAGAACTGGCCAATAGGTGGAAACTGCCCTTTTTTACAAGATTCTCATATGCTACTTTAATACTTGGAGATTACTCTGGTGTTTGGAGAATCTTTCACAAAAGTACTTTACATGTACTTTTCACTGCCATTCTATACTTTTTATGGCAAGCACGCTGTCAGTATGTTCTGCAACAGCAACAAGCTTCAAACAGTGTTTTAATTATGCAGATAGAAGTTGAAATGTTTAGAGTAAAAGAACTTGATACACAGAGATTTACACCAGATAAAGTGGCCCATTTATGGAGACACTTCAAAATGTTCACTTAACAGAATATTTAGCTTTAGTTTTAGTATGCTAGCTTAAATACAGAGTAATGTGTGGGGATCCCCTTTGTTAGTTTTTTTTTCTCTCTGATATGAAATGTTTAATACCTTTTATGATCATGATGTATACCTTCTATGCAATGTTTCTTATTTTTTTGTGTTTTCTTCCTTTGTACAATTTCTGGTATGATATATGAATACTGTGAAGTAATGTTTATGTTTCTTAATAAAAATTCCCCTACTCTTTTCAATAAGTGACATGAGATCTTTAACATCCACCTGAACTACCACCAATCCAGGCAGATGGGAGCTTGGTTTAACATCTCATCGGAAAGACACAATCACCGGTGAAATTCAGGAATCTGAAGTCTTGAAAACTGAATTTCATTGTTTTAATCACCATAAATCAGTGGCCTTGATCATCATCACAGATGACCTGAAATCATCCAAGCAGACCAGTAAAGCATAGGTAAGGCTAGGGGGATGTTGGGGTATATTAGTAGGGGTATCATAAGTCGTAAGAGAGAGGCAATAATCCCTCTTTACAAGACACTGGTTAGGCCCCATCTGGAGTACTGCATGTAGTACTGGAGGCCACACCTTCACAAAGACATTAACCAAATTGAAGCAGTCCAGAGAAGGGCAACCAAAATGGTGCAGGGTCTGCATCAGAAAACATATGAGGACAGATTAGCAGGAACTCAATATGTATACCTAAAGCAAAGGAGGGAGAGAGGTGATATGATTGAAACATTCAAACACCTTAAGGACATTAACAAGGTGAAAGAGTCTAACATGTTTCAATATAAGAAAAATAGCAGGACAAGAGGAAACAGCATGGGATTAGAGAAAGGCCAATTAAGGGTAATGTGAGGAAGTTCTTTTTCACAGAAGTGGTGATGGATGCATGGAATGGCCTACTTCAGGAAATGATGGATATGAATACAGTGCAGGGCTTCAAACAGGCATGGGATAGGCATAAGTAAGCAATACAGATAAGTATGAATAGATAGGACATTGACAAAACAAATGCCGATGGCACATTCATAAGGCAGAAAAAGAAATGGGCAGACTGGATGGGCCTTGCAGTTTTTTTCTGCTGTCAACTTCTATGTTTCAATAGACCCAGTTGACAACTGACTGGGGGCAGGATTTCTAGTTTGTCCTTGTTGGGGTGGTGATTAGTTGGTGTAACCCTAGGCCCGAGATGATGGATTTGGCAGGATCAGATTGACTGGAGGTCCAGTTGATATTGAAATCCCCAAGTAAAATCCATTCCCTGTTGAGAGGGAGATAGTTCTTAATGACTAGCAAGAATTCAAGACTGGATGTGGATTCTGGTGGGGGGGGCTAGGTGGTGTTGATGGTGATTTTTTTGTTCTTCCTTAGTAGGTGAATGGAGAGGGACTTGAGCTTATTGAATTTTACATCGGAACTGAATTCTGTAACAGAGAATTTCTTAGACACATAGAACAGCAGCCCCTACCCTTTTGTCTTGGCCTGTTTTTCCTGAAAGAAGTGAAACCATCCAGTTCTAGTTCAACACTAGAGATGTTATCTGAGAGCCAGGACATGGAGAGTGCTATTATGTCAAAGTTATTGCCTTTGACCCAGGCCTGAAAAGCATCTTTCTTAGTGGGGAGGCTTTGCGCATTGAGGTGAACAATATTTATGTATCTACTGCTTTTGGCTTGGATGGGATCGGAGGGAGAGTGCAGAATAGCAGGATCTGGGTTAGGGTGTATGGTGCCCAATAGGAGGAGGAGGAGAATGAGGGTTCTTGTGCACCTGGTGTTCAGGAAGCAGGGCTTTTTTATGGTGGAAATGAGGGTATTTTACAGTTGAGACCTGGAAACTCTTGCTGACCTGAGAGAAACTAAAAGGAAGGTGAAGCCATAGGAGGGAAGAGATTAGGATGTGGTGCAGGAGGTTGGGGTAAAAGGAGGGTGCAGAATAGGTTTAATGGGGAGGAGGAGGTGATAGTGGAGGAAGGAGGAGGAAAGGAGAAGGTGATGGAGGGGAGGAGGTGATTTGGGGAGGGCAGATGGAGGAGGAGGTGGAGGTAGAGGGGGAGGATGATGGAGGAAAGTAGGGGACAATTGGAGGGGTGAGAGGGGAGGTGAATTCTGAGGAGGGAGGGAGAGTACAGAAGGAGCAGAAGGAGACTGGGGGGGCAACATGATGTGGTTTGAGGAGAGGAGGCTCTGTGGGTTACCATGGAGACCAGAAATGGCACCACAATCTGCACAGGGGTTGTACAGAGACCCCCATCTCAGGGGGAGAAAATGGACAAAGAAATGGTAGAAGGCATCCTTTGGATGGCAGAGAAAGGGGAGATAGTGTTGATGGTGGACCTGAATATGCCAGATGTTAACTGGAGCACCTTTGCAGCAGCCTCATCGAAGAGCAGGATCATTCTCAATGCACAACAGGGGGCATGCATCAGTCAGCTAGTGTTGGAACCCACTCTAGCGGGAGCAATCATAGACCTGGTACTCTCAAACAGGAATGGAGAGAGGATCTCAGATCTAGAAGTGGCTAGCCATCTGGGAACAAGTGACCACCAAACAGTGTGGTTTATGATAAACACAGCTGCAGAGTCAAGCCATACAAAAGTGAAGGTACTGGACTTTAGGAGGGCTGATTTTGTCAAAATGGGAGAGTGTCTTAGAAAAGCACTACCAAACAGGCAAGAAGGAGGGGTGGAGAAACAATGGGGAAACATCAAAACTGCCATCACAGAGGCAAAAAGCCTTTGTGTGAAGCAAATAAACAAATCAAAATGAAAGAAAAAAACTCCATGGTTCTCAAAAGAGGTGGTGGGGAAAGTTAGGGAGAAAAAGATTGCATTCAGGAAGTATAAGGAAACATAAAAGGAGCAGGACAGAGAATTTTACCAGTTAAAGCAGAAAGAAGTGGGGAAGGTAGTCAGAATAGCAATGGCCCCACCTGAGGAAAAGATAGCCAACTTGGTTAAGAAGAGGATAAAACTTTTTATAGTTACATTAGGGAGCAAAGAAAGACCAAGGGAGGGATAGTGAGGCTTAATTAAGGGGAGGGTGGGTGGACAGAGAGGGACAGTGAAAAAGCAGTGGTACTGAATGAATACATCTACTCAGTATTCACAAAAGAAAAGGGGTGGAGTACCTAATCCAATCAATAGAAGCACTCTGGAAAGGGGGATTGATAGCAGTCCTTTCACAAAAGAAAGGGTTCTGAAAGAACTCCTAAAGCTGAAGGTGGACAAATAATGGGGCCTGATGGGATTCACCCCAGAATTCTCAAACAGCTAAGGGTAGAGCTAGTGACACAACTGACTACTCTTTTTAACAAATCATGGGAGGATGGTGTAGTACCTAAGGACTGGAGGAGGGTGGATGTAAATCCTCTTCACAAAAGTGGGAGCAAAGCAGAGGCAGGAAACTACAGACTTGTTAGCTTGACCTCAGTGGTAGGGAAAATGTTGGAATCACTTCTGAAAGAAAGAATTGTTGAGTATCTAGAGGCCGGTGAGACACAGGACCCAAGGCAGCAAGGATTCACAGCAGGAAGTTCATGTCAGAAGAATCTAATGATTTCTTTGTCTGGGTGACAAAAGTAGAAGATCAGTGAGGGGCTGTGGACATGGCTTACCTAGACTTTAGCAAGGTAATTGACACAGTCCCACACAAAAGATTAATAAACAAATTAGCCAGACTGAGAGTGGGTCCCAGGATAGTTGCCTGGGTAAAACATTGGCTGGACAACAGGACACAGAGGGTAATAGTAAATGGAGTCCACTCTGAAGAAAGGGGGTTACTAGTGGGGTACCACGGTGTTCCATATTGGATCCAATCCTTTTTAATGTCTTCATAAGTGACATTACAGAGGGACTGGGAGGAAAAGTATGCCTCTTTGCAGACGACACAAAGATCTACAACATGGTTGATACACAAGGGGGATGGAAAGGATGAGAAGGACTTGGCAAGGTTGAAGGAATGGTCAAATGTATGGCAGCTTTGATTCAATGAAAAGAAGTGCAAAGTAATGCACCTGGGAAACAAAAACCCAGGGGAAGAGTACACAATGGGGGGAGGTAGTAACAACAATAAAAATGGAAAGAGACCTGAGGTAGTCATATCAGAAGACATAAAGTTATGCAAGCAATTTGAGAAGGCAGAAGGGATGGCTGGGGGGATACTGGGATGCACAGGGAGAGGTATCACCAGTAGAAAACAGGAAGTTGTCATCCCTCTGTACAGACAGTTAGCAAGACCCCATCTGGAGTACTGTGTGCAGTTCTGGAGACCCCATCTCCACAAGGACATAGATAGGATGGAGGCAGTCCAGAGGAGGGCAGTTAAAATGGTGCAGGGTCTGCAAGAGAAGCCATACAAAGAGAGAGACTAAAGGAGCTTAATATGTATACCCTTGAGGAAAGGGGGGGAGCATGATAGAACTTTTAAGTACCTCAAAGGAATCAACAAAGTCCAAGAGGGTAGCATCTTTCAGAAAAAGAGATGTGCAAGAATAATGGGACACAATTTGAAGATGGGTGTTGGCTCAGGGGCAATGTGAGGAAGTATTTTTTCACAGAGAGGGTGGTAGATGCATGGAACGGCCTTCTTGAGGAGGTCGTGGGGTCAAAAACAATGGGAGAATTCAAGAATGCATGGGACAGACATAAGGCAATTATTGTGGGGGTAGGAAGTAGGCTGTTGGTTAACTAGGATCTGCAGCTTATCCAATAGGTAGGGAAATGAGCAGAATAGCTGGGCCAAGTGGTCCTTATCTGCCATCAAAGTCTATGTTTCTATGTTAGTAATAGGAGGCTACTCTGGGAGAACCTTCAAGGTTAAACATGGCATGGTCCTACCCAATTAGCAGAAGCTGAAAGAAAAGGAAGAGAGAAAGAGATAGAAAACAGGTGTTTTATGGACTGAGATGGGGGATTCTAAGCTCCATAGATAAAAGAGGCATGAGTCTGCAGTAATAGATGTGTGAGAGAGTGAGCAAGGCAGCGATGGGGGTCATTAGTGACTATATATCCTATTTCTTCCTGGCTGTCCAGGCTCTGCATAATGTACTGGTTGTGTGGGGGGGGGGCTGTACTATGCGTGAAGGAGGGAGGGCTAAGGTGGAAGTAGAACTAGCTATTAGGGAAAAGAGGTAGTCTAGACACCACCGGCCTAGGGGAAATCCAGGTGAGGAGAAACACAAGACAAATAGGACTACCAAAACAGTGCATGGGGGGGGGCAGGTGAGGAGGAATATAAGTCAGATAGGATATACCAAGTAAGTGAAAAGGGGAGGGAGATGAGGAACTATTAGATAGCAACAGGTGAAAACAGTAACAGACTGAATGGCCTCGAGGATACAGTTTCGGGCTTCACAGTAGCCTAGATACAACCGGCCTGGGTTCAAGCCTCATAGAGGGAGAAAAAAGCAAGAGGGAAAGGAGGGAGGGGATAGATTAGAGTGGGAAATTACACAAGATGGGTTGGAAAGGTGGCAGATAGGCTGAGAGGTTGGTTGGGGTAGGACAACTACAATTCTCTTTCTCTAGAGTGCAACATCCCCTAGTAGCTTAGTGGTAAAAGCTGCATAGGAAGAAATTGGGAGATAGAATATCATGGTCATGTGACACAGTCACATGACTCAACATGTCTCCAAATGAAAGGACCGCCCAGACTGGGAGGTGGGTAGAGTAGTCGCCATGGTAGTGTTGGTAAGTAGTAGTAGAAGCCGTACAGTTTGCCTCCAAAATACCTGTACTGTGCTGCCTTGAGTGTTCCAAAAGCTGTGAGGAGGGGTGAGAGCAGTGCTCTCTCTCTGGTGTCAGGGGTGAATGGAATTTGCAAAAGAAGCATGTGGAGAAACATATAGAAACATAGAGGTTGACAGCAGATAAGGACTGCAAGGCACATCCAGTCTGCCAATTTCTTTTTCTACCTTATGAATGTGCCATCGACCTTTGTTCTGTCAGTGGTCTATCTATTCATACTCATCTGTATTGCTCCCTAATGCCTATCCCATGCCTGTTTGAAGCCTGCACTGTATTCATAGCCACCACATCCTGAGGTAGGGCATTCCATGCATCCACCACTCTTTCTGTGAAAAAGAATTTCCTCACATTCCCCATTAATTGGCCTCCTTCTAATCTCTTTCTGTGTCCTCTTGTCCTGCTATTTTTCTTATATTTAAACATGTTAGACTCTTTCACCTTGTTAATGCCCTTAAGGTGTTTGAATGTTTCGATCATGTCACCTCTCTCCCTGCTTTGCTCAAGGGTATACATATTGAGCTCTGTTAATCTGTCCTCATATGTCTTCTGATACAGTCCCTTCACCATTTTGGTTGCCCTCTCTGGACTGCCTCAATTTGGTTAATGTCCTTGTGAAGGTGTGGCCTCCAGTAATGCACGCAATACTCCAGATGGGGCCTAACCAGTGTCTTGTTAAGAGGGATTATTACATCCCTCTTATGACTTGTGATACCCCTACTAATACACCCTAACATCCCCCTAGCCTTACCTACTGCTTTAAAGGTCTGCTTGGATGATTTCAGGTCATAGGTGATGATGATGCCCAAGTCTCTTTCTTCCTTTGTGACTGCCAGCAACTCCCCTCCCAGCCTATAGGTGACTTCAGGGTTTCTCTTCACTATGTGCATGACCTTGCAATTCTTTGCATTAAATCCCAGTTGCCACTCTTCTGACCATTTTGCTAGTTTATCCAGATATCTTCTCATTCTGTCCACCCCTTCTGGATCATCTACTCTCTTGTAGATCTTGGTGTCATCTGCAAACAGATAAGCTTTACCCTCTAGTCCATCTGCAATGTCACTAATGAAGATATTGAAGAGGACTGGCCCCAGGACTGATCCCCTGGGTACCCCCTTATTACTTGCATCTCTTCTGACTGTATACCATTTCCACCACTCTCTGTTTCTGCCCATCAACCAGTTTCACCCAGTTGACAACTTCTAGCCCACCCTTTCCCTGCAGCTTGTTTAACAATATTCCATGTGGAACTGTGTGAAAACTTTGCTGAAGTCAAGGGTAGGCAATATCAACTACTCCATTTGTCCACCACTCTGGTTGCCAGTCAAGAAATCTATAAGATTAGTTTGACAGGATCTTTTGTAAACCCATGCTGCCTTGGATCCTGTGCCCCTATGGATTCAAGGTGTTGCACTATCCTTTCCTTAAGGAATGCCTCCGTAATCTTGCCCACTACTGAGGTAAGACTGACTGGTCTGTAGTTCTCTGCTTCCTCCCTGATACCACTCTTGTGGAGTGGGATCACATGAGCACTTCTTCAGTCTTCTGGGACCTCTCCTGTGCTCAGAGACTCACTAAACAGTTCTGCTAATGGCTCTGCTAGTTCTACCCCTAGCTCCTTAAGTACCCTGGGATGTATGCCATCAGGTCCCATTGCCTTGTCCAACCTGAGCTTAGCGAGCTCTGGTAGGACCCTTTCTTTTGTAAAGGGAGTAGTGCTCACCACCACCACCCCCCCCATGTCCATGGTGCTGAGCTGTGGGCTCTGCCCTACCTTATCTTCAGTAAATACTGAACAAAAGTATCTATTTAGGATAGATACTTTTACAGGGTCCTCCTCCTCACATGCCCCCTTTTCTCCTTTGAGCTTAGCAATACCCCCTCTAGACTTTCTCCTTTAACTAATGTATCTATAGAAAGTCTTGTCACCTTCTTTTACTGTTCGTGCTAGTGTTTCCTCAGTTTGGGACTTTGCCTGCCTTACTGCCTTCCCTGCTTCCCTTAGGGCAGTTTGGTATGCCTCCCTATCTTCATCCCACTGTGTTCCCTTATATTTCCTGAAGGCCAGCCTTTTGGCTCTGACCCTTTCTACTACTGTATTTGAGAACCAAAGTGGTTTCCTTCTTCTTTTGCACTTCCTTTTCTGTCTAACACAATGGGATGTTGCTTCAAGTATTGCATCCTTAATGCTTGCCCACTTTGCCTGTGCCCCCTCACCCATGTTTCTTTTTGCCAGGGCTAGCTTAACTCTGTTGGTCATCTTATCAAGGTCAGCTCCTCTGAAGTCCCATATTTTTGCCAAGGAATGGGATGATTTTGTTCTAGTGGCCAAATTGAACCATACCATATGATGGTCACTGGCTCCCAGGTGACCTTCTACCTGGAGATCTGTGATCCCTTCCCTGTTAGTCATTACTAGATCTAGGATAGTCTTGTCTCTTGTGGGTTGTTGTGCCAGTTGTTTGAGGCCCTCCCCCTGCATGGAATCCACCATGTGCCTAGTTCTGGCAGATGTTCCTGCTGGTATTGATCAATCTGTATCTGGCATGTTGAAGTCTCCCATTATCAGAACCTCCCCTTTAGCTGTCATGTTTTGTATATCTTCTAACAGTAATGTGTCTATGTCCTCCCCCCTGGTCTGGGGGCCCGTAGACAACCCCATTTCTTATGGCTGTCCCATTTCCTGTTTCCAGAGTGACCCACAGTTCTTCTGGCTCCTTATGTGTATTCTGAATTTCTGTAGCTTTGATATTTTCATTGACATACAGGGCCACTCCACCCCTCTTTTTGTACCTCAGTCTCTTCTGAACAGTGCATAGCCAGATACTGAAGTCTCCCCAGTGTGGTTATGCATAAACCACATCTCATTAATTGCTACTATGTCCAGTTTAGCCTCTGACATTATTGCCTGCATGTCTGGGATCGTATTTCCCAGGCTGTGAGCGTGTGTGTACATGATTTTCCATTGGCCAGATTTCTGTGTGTTAGTTGTTGGGTGAGGTTTGACATTTCCTCTCTGCATCATATGGGGAGATGGACCTTTTTTTCTTACCTTGTGATGCAAATGAACTGCAAACATGCTGAATACCTGTTTGACCAGTAGCTGAGGGGGAAGGGGTGTTCTTCCCATTCAACGTATGGGGTGCTGCACCCCTTTCCCCATTTGCTAGTTTAAATATTCTGCAAAGACGTCAAACATCTGCCCCAATGCACTGACTCCCTCCTTAGTCAGATGCAGTCCATCAGATTTAAAAAACTTTTGCTCCCAGAACTGTTGCCAGTTCCCTACAAATCTGTGTCCTTTTTCCTGGCACCAGCCCCTGAGCCACATGTTTAGCTCCCTATCTCCTCTTCTCTGACCTTCGATCCATCTGCCTCCCACTCCCAGACTGGTAGGATCTCACAGAAGGAGATTTTGGATGAAATGGATGATAGTTTGTCACCCAGCCTGGTCAGGTGTTCCTTGGTCCCCACAACTGACCAGCTGGTGAGATCATTAGTTCCTATGTCTACCAGGACATCAATGTTTTCTCCTGCTTTGTGAACAATTTTACCAATGCAGTCAGTGTCTCTCCACGCTGATGTACCTGGGAGACATCTGACCATTACCCCTGGCTGGAGGTGGGTATCAACTCCCTGAATCATGGAGTCTCCTATGATCAGAAGTTTTTTGGATTTCCTTTTTGCTTTTTTTGTTTTGGTTCCTGATTTGGGCGAGTTTTAATGTGCTCGCTCCTGTGCTGCAGTTCCTGCTCTGCAGTGTCCTCTGCCCCTTTGTTTGATTTCAGAGATAGAGGCAGATACCTGTTTGTAGTGTTTATATGGTTTTTGGAGGTAATATGTTCGAGAGCACAGAGTGATGGGGCACCCAATTTGCCCCTCCTAACCACCTGCCAACCTGCTGGACCAACTACTCTCTGCGGTTGAGGTTCTTCTGTTAGATGTTGGGGAAATGGCGTTTGGTTCTTATAATGCATTTTCTCTTGAATATGAAATTTGAGGTGCGCAATCTCTGCCCATGCTGCCCGGACCTGAGCCTTAAGATCTCCAATGGCTCAGCATGTTGGACAGTGTCCTTAATCCTGTACGACTGTCCTTCTGAAAAGTGTTCTGCAGTACCTGCAGTTAATGATATCCATTCCAGATAAGTTGCTGGGTTTATAACCTGGTTAGAGTAATTAGAAGGAAGAAAATGCAAGTAATGGTTTGAGTTTGTGTTTTGTTTTCGTATAACTTGTTATAACAAGTTAAATTACTAGTGCCTCTGTAAATGAGCTCACCTTGTGGATGCCCCACTGCTTTGCCACAGGAAATGTCACAACTGTGGTACCCTATAAAAGGAGTGTAGTGTGGGGTGGTTGGGCCCTTCCCCTGCTGAAAAGAAGAACCACAGATGAAAGAACAAGGAAGAAAGAGCAGAAACAATCAGTCAACAACAAATGCAGTAACCCTGAAAGCTTATCCTAATGTTAGATAAAACTGTAAAACCTGTAAAGCACCACCTGTAATAATTTCAGAGAAGATATACCCTGTAAGAAACCCTTTGCTACAGAGAAAAATAAAGCAGTAACAGAAGGTATACCTTGCAAAAGACAATTTGAATCAGAAGATTACAGCAGTAATCTGTTAGCACGCACCTGTAGGCACACCTTGTAATAATGCAGAAGAAGGTATACCAGCAACAACAATTTGAATCAGATAAAAAATAAAGCAATGAAATGTTAGCAACAAACAGCAGCAATCCCTGTGATTACAAAATAAAAATAACAACACACAGTAAATCTGCTTAGCCAAAAGAAGTCTTAATCCATTTCCCTTGCTCTGGTAAGGTTCTCTGCTCTGTCCTTTCAAGCAATCTTAGAAGGAAAGAGCTCAGGTGAAACTAGGTGCCTTGGCCAGCAAACCAAGTCTTCTACCTCCAAGATATCAACTAACCTGACCTTTTAACCCTTCTTTCTGTTGGAAATTACTTACAGTTTGCCAGCTTCACCCTCCAGATACACACCTAATCCTCTGGAAGAGCTGTGGGAAGAAAGCAATTGGCTCCTTCAATGCGAGAAGGAGACTGAAACACCTCTGAGACAACACACCTTTTCAACAAAAAAAAGAATAAAATAAAAAAGTGTCAAACAGTAATTTTGCTTAGCCCAATGATAAAAAGTCACAAAAATGTAAGCAACACCTGTAATAATTTTAGAGAAGATATACCCTGTAAGAAACCCTTTGCTACAGAGAAAAATAAAGCAGTAACAGAAGATATACCTTGCAAAAGGCAATCTGAATCAGAAGATTACAGCAGTAATCTGTTAGCACACACCTGTAGGCACACCTTGTAATAATGCAGAAGAAGGTATATCAGCAACAACAATCTGAATCAGAGAAAAATAAAGCAATGAAATGTTAGCAACAAACAGTAGCAATCCCAGTGAGTACAAAATAAAAATAACAACACACAGTAAATCTGCTTAGCCAAAAGAAGTCTTAATCCATTTCCCTTGCTGTGGTAAGGTTCTCTGCTCTGTCCTTTCAAGCAATCTTAGAAGGAAAGAGCTCAGGTGAAGCTAGGTGCCTTGGCCAGCAAACCAAGAAGAGAGATGGAAGGGTTAGGTACAGTATAACACAATAGCTGGATCAGATTCTCCCATTCCAAATTGACAAAGGTGTTTTTGTTATCTTATTATGATCTTACCCTGACTCTTCTTAGTTTATACTCAATTTATACTTAGAAGAAATCTGCATCATGCATTTATTAAATATGTGCTACATTCAGTCTGCAAGAATGTCAAGAGATTGATGACACTGGAACCTGCAGCCATCTATTCAGATGAGAAGTTTCAAATATGTTACAATATTGCTAGAGATTTCTTGAGTGTACATCAGCTTGCTGCTGGCACATGGAAACATGAAGTAAGTGTGGAGTACAACTGCTTCAGAAAAGTTCAAAAGTAAAATTACTTCAGGATTTAGAATTCTAGTGGAATGCTAAATTGATTCTCTTTATGGAAAAGACTTCTCATAAGTTATTTATGCAACCTGTAGTCCTCAACATGGTGAGATTTCTCTTATGAAGGAAGAATGATAGGTTAAGCAGAAAAAGGAATTTTCAAACAGCTTAAGTGTCCTGACTTTTCTATTTAAGGCAGTCACGTTATTAGTTATTCAATGTAAGTAAAATTAGTTTTCATAGACTAATCTTGTGCATTGAAAGGAATAAAATACTGTAGAATAGAACGTAATCTGGTTATATATTTTAAATACAGAATTTTTGAAAATTTTTAGAAACATTGATGTATACTATGCTCCACATTGTATAACAAGAAAGATACACTGCTATACAATTTACTGCCTAGCATTTAAGAGAGTGCAATGTTTGTTTTTCTATAGCGCTCTGAGTTTGTAGTCCACTAGGGTAATTATCATATGAATGTGCAAATTAAAATGTGGGCTGTAATCCAACCAAAAAACCAAGCAAGTTACTGTAAATTCAGTTACAGTACTTCATCAAGGAATCTTCCAACAGAGGGATGGCTGACAAAGATCCAGTTTTGCCAGGCTGGGTTTTGCACAAAACAATAATTGGATCATGATATATTGCTACTGTAAAAGCAAACCTATTATTATTGAGCCTAGTCTTCCTATTATTACGACAGAAATGATTGTGAGGTCCTCTTTAATTCTAGCACATTCTTTGCACTACAGTACAAATCTGTATAATATCAGCATTATAAAGATGTATCGTACAGCACTTGCAAACTCAGGGAAAATGTTTAATGATGACAGAGAAAACAGTCATGCCATGCCTACACTGATGCATGAGCATTAAGGGTCATAAACTGTTGCTGCTTCTGGAATATTCATATATTAATATCTGTATTTAGTGCAAGTGTTCAATATCTTGAGAAAAAATAACACATCATAAGTCACACATATCTGTTCCCATTAAACATTTTCAGTGTCTTCTTGAATGTAAAGGAGTGTATCTGTTATAAGTGGCTGTACTGCTGCATATGGTTATTAGCAGTTACATCACTATAGCTATATTGTATTAGTTTTATTCTGTGAATACCATAAACAGTCACTGAGATGGGATATCAAAAGAGTTAAAATAAAGGGTTATAAAATGATTAGAGACTGCTCAGCATCTTGACTGTTCAAAGAAATTCAGAAGTCATGTGTTTAAGGAGCAACAACCAATGGTTTCAGACTTCTTTCAAAGGCTGGGACAAATCACATTGACATCAGTGCCTTCCAGAACAATTCCTAATTACCATAAAAAATGGCCACTGCCTTTACTTACTAAACATCTTCTTTTGGTCCCTTAAAATGAAACTCCCTTCAATTAAAAAAAATTGCTATAAAATGTTTTCTTTCCCATCATAATCTACTCCTTGTACATATACAGAAATTAAAAAAAATGAAGTAATACTCACAGTTTAATTTTCTCGTATTTCCTTGCAGACGATGACAAATCCCTATCATATACAGTACTTGTCAGCTTACCAAGGAAACTCTGCTACCTACCCTGCTATAGATACATGTCCTTGAGTTTGCAAGGGTGCTCCAACAACCAGCAAAATAACTACAGTTGACATTAGCAGGACTCGGTTACACATTAGAAATGAATTTCAAGCTACTCAGTTTTTAGTTTTTTTTATTTAAAGTTTATTGATTTTACATATACACCTCAGAATAACAAAGAAAACAGTGATGGTACAATTATCCCCTCACCCACCCACCCCGGTGCCATTTGTACAGTGCAATTCCCAATCTCCCAGAGGAGACTATGAAGCCTCAAAGGGCTCTTCCAAAAGAACATTAAATTGATTACAGATAACATAACAACCTCAGCTTTAAAGTGAGTAAAGGACATGAAGTTTTTCCCAAATCTTCTTGTATTTGCTCATATGTTTATGTAGGCTTGAGATCATCTTTTCCATATGAAGACTGAAAAGTAACTCCTGCACCCATTGTAAGTAAGAGATGGGCAATGAATCCAACCAATGCCAGAGCACAAGCTTCTTCACTGAGAGTGCTATTATAGTGATATGATATCTATGCACTTTTACTGGAAACCCACTAAAGTCTCTCACCATGCACACCTCTGGAGTGAAATAATCTTGTAGTCCCAGCAGAGGGTCTAGTCTATCCTTGATGTTTTCCCATTGAGGTGTAACTGTGCATCATTCCCAAAACATGTGCTGTAGGGTGCCTACATCCTTGTTACACCTATTTCATACAGGCATAGTTCTCCTACTCATCTTATGCAACTTATATGGTGTCATGTACATGTTGTTAAGAATCTGTAGTTGCATTAGCCTTAGCCTGACTTGAGTAATATAGCAGTGGCAACTTTCCCAGATTTCCCCCCAACAGGGTCCAGTCTGTGGATACAAATCCACCCAGCATCTCAGAATCCCATCTACATTTGGGTACACTTTAGTATATAAACTAGCATATATATTGGAAACAGCATGTGGGGCATCTGCTATATCACTACACTCTTTAATCAGGTTATTTGAGTGTGGGGATACTGTCAAATGTTTAAAATATTGAACAAGCATGTGTCTGACTTGATATACATTGAAAGACATTTTGTATTCAATCCCATACTTAAATAATATTTCTGTGGTTGATAGCCAGTCCCCTTCCCCTTTAACCCGCTCCTGCACCAAATCTCATTCAACTGTGGGATACAGTTGATGGGAATCATTTTCCCATCAATTCTGAAATTAGGATTCCTAACCATAGGTTGGGTCAAATCTCATGTATTGGCATATTTCAAGGAAGCACACAACTGAGAGTGTGTACATACTGAAATACCAATAACCGACTGGTGCAAACCAGCAGGCAGAACATCTACTTTAATGCAAGGCATTGAGATTGGGGAAATACATTTAGTTTCCAATATTTCTCACCCCACACTAAGCCATAAGGGGACATATGGGGAAGACTCTAAGACCTCCTGAGGGGTGGTCCACCTCAGATATTTACTTGTGTGACTAGCCCAGTGGTAAAGGCCAAAATTGGTTAATTTAAATCCACCCAGGGCTTTAGAGGCTGCTAGTTCATTAAATGCTCTCCTTGGAGAGTTCCCCAACCAGATGAAGTCTGTAACACAAGTATAAATTGCCTTGAATCATGCTTTGGGTAGCCACAGATTCATAAGGTTAATGGGGTAAAACATTTTCAGGAGGATATTCATCTTAACAATATTTACCCATCCCCATAAAGGTAATGGGAGACCTTCGCCAGCACTTTAGGTCCTGCTGTATAGTTTTAAGCAGAACATCCATATTTAATTTCTTCATGTGTGCTTCACTCCTGGCTAACTGTATGCCTAAATACTTCAGGGACTTAGGTGACCAATTAAGCCCCATTTTTATAATTTCTTGTTTGGTCAGTCTGGAATTAAGGGGAAAGACAGATGTTTTGTCTGCATTAAGTTTGTAGTTGGATAGAGAAGGGTAAACATGAAGGAGCTCACACTAGGACAGGGTGCCATGGAAAAATCAGAAAGAAAAACACAAATCCAGGCACACACCATCACAAAATAGCTGCCACATGAGAGGAAAACATTTAAAACATTTTAATTAGTAACCTGATGCATTTCTGGTCCACTGGACCCTTTATCAAAGGCTAACTTGATTAAAAGAGCATTGAAACATATACAGCAAGATAAATGACTGACATCACAATTATATCAATTAAAACACACCAATGAAATTGCAAAAACAATGAAGCAGAATAAAAAGCAATAAAAATTGCTACATGGTAATAACACAGTCAAAGAACATGCCCTGATTGTTAAATAAAACTCATTATTACTAATTTTAACTAAAACTGTATGTAATGCAGATATAAATCTTTTAAATAAAACAAGTGGAGAGAAGAAGTGGGGGGAGAAAACAATCCCAAATACATCAACATCTTTCTTCCAGGAATGGTTTCAAAACAAAACAGCCATTCTCGCACCACACCGGAGACCCATGTTTGGGAACGAGCACTGGTCACCGGGAGTCGACTGGGTGGAGAAGGATAGAGCACCCGACGGCAGCTCTCCTTCTTCAGGGGGGTGACTGTAGGCTCCCATTGCAATGCTACCACCTAGGGGAGCCTGGGAGGATAGCACAGTTGGTGGAGCAGCAGCAAGAGGATTGGGTGACTGTCAGCAGAGGGGCGGAGCAGGAGGTACATCTCAGCATGCCTCTCAGCTCACAGCCCCTCATTGCATGCCAACATCAGGAGGAAGAAACCGGAAAAACACCTCATCCATCCTAGGTGATGACACCTCCCTAGGACTTCTCTAACCACTCATCAAGGCAGACTTCGCTGTGTCAGATCCACATGCACACACATAGAGTACTGGTTTGGAGAGGTTAGCATGGGAAATCCTCTATCCACCCCTACCCGGGGGGGGTATACCGGGGGGGTCTTCATGGGAGTGTGTGTGTGATCGAGGCACTCTAGGGGCAGACCACGGCAAGGGTTGGGGAGTCCACTGAGGATGTCTGAATGAGTGGAGGGAAGAGGCAGGTTAGGTGGATAAATACAAAGGTTAAAAAAAACTGCCATTAAGGCCAGGATATGTAGTTGCTTTCAATTTTAGTATCCAAAAAGTTTCTCTCTTTAGGATTAGATTTCAATAATTGCCCCCTCTAGGTTTGTGGCAAACTCTGTCAATAGCCATATATTTAAATTGATGGACTAAAGTATCATTTTTGTGTTCTAAAATACGTGCTGCAGTAGCATAAAGTGGGTCCTCCCTCACAATAGCCCTTTGATGTTCACCCGCTCTAACCTTAAAGCTCCTTTCTGTTTTACCCATGTAAAATGCCTGACAAGAACAGGTTGCCAAATAAATGGCACCACTAGTGTTACCTGTTGTCATTTGTCTAATGACAAACTCTTGCAAATTATTAACAGTTGAAAAAAGTTTTCCATTAGTAATAACTTCACAATAAATACAATTATTGCACTTAAAACATCCTAAAGGTTTTGGCAGCCAAGTCTGTACTTCCTTTTTGTCCATGCAATAACTGTGGACCAAACTATCCATGAGACTTTTAGCTTTCCTAAAAGTAATTCTTGGTAATGATGTAGCTATATTTTCTAAATTTCTTTTGGCTGATAAAACCCCCCAGTGCTTTGTAATAGTATCCAAAAATAAATTTACATGTACTGAATAAGTAGTAACTACATTCAGATGCACATCATTAATTTTATTAACGTTTAATGGTCATAACAAAACACTTCTATCTACCCTTGTAGCCGTACCTCTTGCTTGTAAAATATTACTCCTATTACAACCCCTCTCCTGAAATCTTGTCTCTAAAATATCTGCACTCATTTTAAAACTATTTTCAGAACTGCAATTCCTTTTGGTTCATAGAAATTCTCCCTTTGGGATATTTTTTATCATGTGTGCTGGATGACAACTCGAACCCATAAGAACAGTATTACCATCAACTTATTTACGATGAACATCTGTGTCAAACTCACCAGTTGGTGTGTTTGTTATTAATATGTCCAAATATTGTAACTGTACATCTGCCACATTAAATGAAAATCGTAAATGTGGAGATAAATCAAAAAGTCTTGAAATTCAACTAAAGATCCCTTACATAATAAAATAACATTGTCCATAAAGTGTTTCCACAGAATTATCTTGTCATAAAAATAATTTGTAACTGAATCATAAATAAAATCCTTCTCCCATAAACCAACACCTACATTTGCTATCGAGGGGGCACACGTGGCTCCCATAGCCATTGCTTTGATCTGCTTGTACAAAGTTTGAATAAATAAAAAAACATTAAACATCAAAACATATTCCATTAATTTCAACAAAAAATCCACTGGTAGTCTATCATAACACTGGTCATTATTAAAAAAGAAAGCCATTGCATCCAAGGATCCACAATGAGGAACATTTGAATACAAGGATTCAATATCCAGTGTTATGAGGATAGAGTCATCTGTAACATTCAAAGAACCCAAAAGATTTAAAACATCCTTTGTATCACTTAAACAAGAAGGGAGACTCTCTACATAGACTCGTAAGAAGGAATCCAGATAACAAGACAGTGACTCAGTTAGAGACCCCACTCCACTAATGATCGGACACCTTTGGGGGTCTGCCAGAGATTTGTGCACTTTTGGTAATGAATAAAAAGTGGCCATAACAGGAGAATCCTTGATCAGGAAGTCTCTGACATGCCTTGAAATATAACCCTCCATATAAGCATTACTGACTTTTTCATCGATTATACTTTTATATTTCCAAATTGGATTGTAGTCAAGCTTTTCATAAAAAATGCCATCACCCAGCTGTCTTAATGCTTCTTTGAGATAGTCACTTTTGTTCATGATTACCACAGACCCTCCTTTATCTGCTTGTTTAATAACAATCGAGGGTTCCTGCTGTAAAACTTTCAGAGCGTTTCTTTCACTAACTGTTAAATTATCAAAATTATAATGAGGCAAATTATCAAATAATAAATTCAAATCTTGTTCCACTAGCTGATGAAAAATGTTTACAGCTGTGCATGTTGGAGGACAAAAAGTAGAATTTGGGTGACATTGTTTTGAATCTACATTGGGTATACATCCCTTTGTGTCCCCCCAAAAAGCGCGAAAATTTAATTTCTTACATAGAAGACTAACATCTATTAATGTCTATATTTTATCAATTGAAACAGTCAGGACAAAGTTCAGGCCTTTGCTTAGTAATGTAAATTCCACATCAGATAAAGCATAACTCAAAATGTTTATAACCTTCATGTCAACAATAGTTTTTTCTAGGGTAGAAAGAGCACTTCCCTCCTCCTCCCTCTCCGAAAAGGCCTCTGATTGAATTGTGTCTGACATGGGCCTCTGTAGTAATCGTTTCCCTCTCCCCCATCTCCCCCTTCAAGTTCTCTTCCTCTTCCTCTGCTGAAATTGTCCCCACCTTGGTAAGTCAATCTGGGGCTCTGACATGGCTGGAAAGACTGATGGTTGGGGGGGTAGTGTTACATTACGGGAGGAGGAGGGCCCCGATACTGTTGAAGTGTTTCTTGTTGTCCCATTACACACTGGTGATCTTGCCTATGTTCTAAAAAAGGATCCCAATTTGTAGAAACACAATCTTCACTCTCTGTCTCATTGACATCTGTACTGAAATCGAAGAAAACATTATTATTAAGAATACCCTTCTGTTTAGTATTTTTTGAGTTCCATGTATAAACAGGTCCTGCTTCATAGTCCCCTTTGTCCCTTACAAACTCAGTTTGTTTAATTCTCTGTAAGTCCACATCCAATTTTTGTATTGTAGTTCTTAACTTATTGTTTAAACTATCCAGTTTGCACATGTTGTTACAGCACAACTGTAAAACTTCTGGTTCATATTGTTTAAGTTCTTTAACACTGCATTCTTGTTCTTTTAAAAAATTCGTAATTAAATCAACCAATTTGAAACTTGTTTCTGACAAGATATTATCACATTCTTGCATAAATCTACTATTATCTTGACCATATACTGGCTTCAAATTTATACGTAAACCTCTCAGAATTAGTTTTACCTGTGTGTATGCCTCCATGTTAATTTTAGTCCAATATATCCTTCGAAGTTGTAGTGTTAATTTGTCCACTTTCCTGTAAATCTCTTTTAAAGACAGTGCTTCAGGATCAAGTAAAGCAGGATCCACTTCATTCACAAGAAATGGATTGTTGCACCTGCTGCATGAAGTAATTCATCCAGAAAGCCAACAAGCTGATTTGTCTCCTTCCTTCTTGTTTCAAAAACAAGTTAGGAGTTGCTCCTAAAGACATGATTTTTCTTTCAAAAAAACAAAACAAATGGAGGAACAAATCGAACAAAACAGCTGTGGTTTTAAACAGGCTAAAAATAACCTGAAACCTGTGCAAAAAGGCTCCAAAACTGAACAGCAAACATGAAGGAGCTTACACTAGGACAGGGTGCCATGGAAAAATCAGAAACAAAAAACACAAATTCAGGCACACACCACCACAAAATAGCTGCCACATGAGAGGAAAATGTTTAAAACATTTTATTTAGTAATCTGTCACATTTCTGGTCCGCTGGACCCTTTATCAAAGGCTAACGTGATCAAAAGAGCATTGAAACATATATAGCAAGACAAATGACTGACATAACAACTATATCAATTAAAACACACCAATGAAATTGCAGAAACAATGAATCAGAATAAAAGCAATAAAAATTGCTACGTGGTAATAATACAATCAAGGAACATGCCCTGATTGTAAAATAAAACTCATTAGTACTAATTTTAACTAAAACAGTATGTAATGCAGAAATAAATCTACTGCAGCACATATTTTAGAACACCAAAATGATACTTTAGTCCATCAATTTAAATACATGGCTATTGAAAGAGTTTGCCACAAACCTAGAGTGGGGCAATTATAGAAATTTAATCCTAAAGAGAGAAACTTTTTTGGATACTGCAATTAAAAGCAACTAAATATCCTGGCCTTAATGGCAGTTTTGATTTGAAACCATTCCTGGAAGAAAGACAATGTATTTGGGATTGTTTTCTCCACCCCCACACACACACACTTCTCCTCTCCACTTGTTTTATTTAAAAGATTTATATATGCATTACAACCTGTTTTAGTTAAAATTAGTACTGAGTTTTATTTAACAATCAGGGCATGTTCTTTGACTGTATTATCACAATGTAGCAATTTTTACTGCTTTTTATTCTGCTTTATTGTCTTTTCAATTTCATTGGTGTTTTTAATTGATATAGTTGTGATGTCAGTCATTTGTCTTGCTATATGTGTTTCAATGCTCTTTTGATCAAGTTAGCCTTTCATAAAGGGTCCAGTAGACCAGAAATGTGTTAGGTTACTAAATTAAATGTTTTAAATGTTTTCCTCTCATGTAGCAACTATTTTGTGGTGGTGTGTGCCTGGATTTGTGTTTTTTGTAGTTGGAAAGAGAACTATATTCCTCAAACAATTGCAAAACCCCTGGGATAGATTTACCTGGTTGCAAAAGATGCAGCAGAATATCATCTGCATATGCTGCTATTTTCTTTACCCTGGTACCTAATGGTATACTATAGACCAATGGAGATCTCTTTATGGAAATAATAAGCAGTTCCAAGTAAAGGTTAAATAGTAAGGGGGAGAGTGGGCATCCTTATCTTGTGCCTGTTTGCAGAAAAAAAAACAGGGTGAAAACACCCCATTACGGTATATATGAGTGACTGAGTTATTATAAAGAGACTCAATCCAGGTCACAAACCTGGGTGGTAATCCAAATCTGTGCAAGGATCTAAACAAAAACTGCCAGTCCACTCTATCAAAAGCTTTCTCTGCATCCAGGTAGATCAATGCCATAGCCTGAGGGGCATCCCTGGACACATAGTAAACATGATCCAGTCTGCAGAGGTGATCCACCGAAGAGCTATCTCGCATAAAGCCCACTTGATCAGGTCCAATGAGATTAGAGAGAACCTTCTCCACTCTTTCTGCAATCAGCTTTGACAGAATTTTGATGTCATAATTAAGAAGAGAAATGGGCCTGTAACTAGATACCCAGGTTGAGTCTCTCCCTGGTTTGGGAAGAACTATAATCATTGCTTCCAATAGCCTTGGATCCACTTGTTCATCTTCCAACATATTTTGAAAGACCGCTAATAACCACGGGGCTAACTGCTCACAAACTTTTTGTAAACATTTGGTGAAAATCCATCAGGATCCAAGGGAAGGTCTTTAATCACCTTGATAATATCTTCCTCCATGAAAGGGGCCACTAACATCTCAGCCTGAGAGATGGACAAGGTAGGTAAGGGAACTTGGGCTAGATATTGGTCCACCTTCTCTTGCTGAGGCCTATTTGGCATCTGACTGTACAATCCCCTGTAATAAGCCTCAAACTCCTTAGATATATCCCTGGCGTTAACCTTAAGGGAACTATCTGATTCAGCTTGTATAGCTTTAATGAACCTCAAGGATTCTTGTCTTTTCAACGTAAGAGCTAATAGATGACCCACTTTCTCCCCTTGTTCTGAGTATTTGGCTTTAGTTTTCAGTATGGCCCATCCCACTTTTTCTGGGAGTAACTCACTGTATTTGTCTTTAAGCTTAATAAGGGTCTCCTTATCCAAGACACTTGTTTTGTTTGAAAAATATTTCTCTCTTTCCCTAATTTGAGCTAATAACAATTTTGTCTCCTCCTCCCCTTTTCTTTTCTTTGCCGAAAAGATCTTTATGAACTCCCCTCTTATGTAACATTTGAGGGCCCCCCATTCCATGGCTGGATTCTGTGTAGAACCCTAGTTATCCTTCTTGAAATTCTCTATGTTCCCTACTATCTGTGCAATGTAGTCCTTCTCTTTCAAGATCTGATTATTCATTCTCCAGACTTTATCTACTGGTTGGGTGGCTGAGAGAAAAATTTGACATCCTACCATAGAATGGTCAGACCCTGCCCCGTGCTCAATTCTACTGTCCAGTAGCACCCCCAGAAGTGACTGACTCAGCAGAAAGTAATCAGTCCTGGAGACCATCCAGTGGACAGGGGAATGGAATGTATATTACCTGGCTGAAGGGTGTAGTACTCTCCAGGGATCGCAGAAACCCACTTCATCCATGAGCTGTCTTAAGGCTCTCTGTGCTGGTGACAGGCCCAACCCTCTCCTCCCCACTGGCTTATCTAAAGTGGGATCAAAGGGGAGATTTCAATCTCCCCCCAGTAAAATTGGGAGGGATAGGAAGGGTGTTTGTAATTTAAGTATATCCATAAAAAAGGATGGTGAGTCAGAGTTAGGACCATAAAAACTTCCCATTATAAGCTCTGTATTTAATATCTTACCTTTAATCAGAACACAGAGCCCCTGCATGTCCCCAATGCACTGATCGCAGACAAAGAGAAGAGAGCATGCCAACAAAATGGCCACCCCCTTACTGGCTGTGCTGTCTCCAGCTGCAAAAACGTGCCCCACATCCTGTCTCAGCAATAAGTTGGCTTCCTTTTCTAGTACGTTGGTCTCTTGGAGTATTAAAATATTCCCTGAAGATACCCCAGATGTTTAATTACCTTCATCTTCTTCATTTGTTGCCTAACCCCTTAACATTCCATGAAAAAGCCTTAATTGGCAACACCATATTTGAGACTCCTTAATTGTAATTGCCCATGAGTCTTACCATAACATGCCACTATTGTGCACCCATGTACCCCTCTTAGCTCTCCTAGGCACCAGAAACCCCCTTTGACCTTCCCCTTATACACTTGTATCCCCACTCCCAGCCCCCTGTGTTTCTTTCTCCTTCCTACCCTCTTCCCCCAAACCCCACTTCCCGAAACACATCTTCCTGCTGTTCACTACCCTGGCCCCTTAAACACCCAGATCATGCACCAAATGCTGAACTCGTAACTGAACCCCCTCCCCACAATATGTTCTCTGACCCGCAATGTTCAGCATACCGGCCATCCACCCTCCCCCCATCCACCCAACCTTATGCAGCTGGTGACACACTCATAGATGTTAGCTACTTAAATTGTTCTATAGAACTCTAAGAAATCATACAGATGCAAACATCAGTAACATTAAACAGATCCTAAGTTTCCTTCCTAGAGCCCCCCCACCTCAACATGTATTAGATCAGACCCCAGTCTCTCTCTTAAAGTCATATTTCAGCAAGTTTCTGTGGCTTATTAGAGTCACAAGCAGACCTAACTGTAAAAGTAATACACTTTGAAAATTAACCCACAACTAAGGAAAGAGAAACCAGATGAAAAGCCACTGTGTTATTGTCCCGAACCATAATAACCATTTGAGATCTTAACCATCTGAGGGTAACCTGAGCTATGGCCTACGTGAGAAAACAAACAAAACAAATGGGGGCCAAGTCACTGGGTTCCCTGCGTTTTTTTAGTTCTCTGTTACTTCACCAAGAATCAGGCCCTGATAAATATCCTTTGAATGTCCTGCCCTGTGTAATCCTTAGGGCAATAGGCCATCACATTAGATGCAGCAGACATTCAGCTCCCAGAAAAGCAGCTGGTTAGAGTACCGTACCTACAAGCTGGAGTCTCTCAGCTCAGTGTAAAAGTTCTGTACTCCCCTGTGCAGAGCTCCCCATGCCATTAAAATCCCACACAGCTTGCACTTGAGCCCTGATGACTGCCACGTCCAAAAGGTCAAAACAGAGCCCCAGTATTCACAGCTTGCACAACTGCTGATTGGAATCAAGTTCTTAACCTTGCCAGAGCCACAATGTAAAATCCATAAGACTCAAGCAAACATAAAACATACTTTAAATACCTCTGTTCCTCTTCATAGGTCTCACACCAAGGAAAAATGCCTGCATACTCACCAGGCTCCATCAGCGATCCATGAACAAAGCTGGCCTTGCCTTTTTAAATGTGTCCATGGCCAAGTCAATTTCTTCAAATGAGGCCCAGGTCCCATCTAGAAGGACCTGCAACCTGGCAGGGTAAGCCATCTGGAACTTAGTGCACAAAGCTAAGCTCTAAGATACAAGCAGCTGAAATAAGGCACTTCTCCGCTGTACTGTGGATGGAAGATCTTGTGTGACCTGAATCCCTTCCCCCTCCCATAGCACTTCTTGAATTTCTCATAGTTTATTAAGGACATGTTGACATTGTTGAAAATTCAGGAATCAAAAAATGAGAGGTCTGGGAGCAGCTCTTGGAACTGGCATGGATCTGAGAGCCCTATGTGCTCATTCAATTATATAGTTTGTCCCATAGGAAGAGGGCCCAGTTAACTTCACCAGCAGCTTCTGCACAAAAGTAATGGTGTTGGATCCCTCTTCTTTTTCAGGGAGTCCGATCACCACCACATTGCTCCTTCTGCTGTGCCCCTCCAAGTCCTCGATCTTAGCTTCTTGATCTGCTGTCAGTTAGCCGTGGTCAGTGATTCCAACTTTTCTGCAAGTTTTTCAACCGAGATGACTCTCACCTCATTATCGGAGGCCCGCTTAGACACATTCTCCAATACCTCACCCATTGTTTTCACCTCAGCCACAATGGATCGGATTTCTTTCTTGAAAGGCTGAAATACCATCAGGAAGCACTCCAGTGTAAGCAGTGATGAGTCTGCCACCGTGATTGGAGTGCAGCCTGCACTTTGCTGCTGAGCCCCAGGCTTTTTTGGCACTTTTTCCAGTGTGGTAGGTGGTGTGTGTTTGGGGACCGCCTGCTGCATTTCAATCACCATAAAACTGCTATACAGTCACCGACTGGACTCTGGAACTGTTGCAGTCAGGTCAGTAGAGATTTTACTATTTAAATCACTCTGAAAATAACTTAAATAGAGCCAGGTGGATGGAGCACAAAAGAGTTTGGCTTATGCAGTTGACTGCATAACATGACTCCCAAGCTACTCAGTTTTAATTACTATGGATATTTGCATGGAAAATAGGAACTTGATTCATTACAGTCCTTGTGTTCCTGATGCTTATCCACTAGCTAATATCTTAGTCCCCAGTTTATAGCAACATAATGATTCACAAAGCAGAAGACTGTGATGTCATAAGCAGTGGATTATAACCTTAACTTGAAATCCTACTTTGATGCAGATGTCCTTATTAATACAGAATAGAAGGGCTTAAAATAAGGATGTGCAGAATGCAAAATTCTGCTGGCAGAATTTATGTGGAATGACAATTCTTTCATAATGCTTTCAGAATTTCTGGAATTCTGAAAAACATTTCTGTGCAAACCACAAAATAATTTTCCATGGATCTTGTAAACAGTGGAATGATGTGCCATGGATTGCAGAAAAAAGAATCCACAGGTTATGTAAACTGTGGATTAATATTCCATAAAAAACATTTCATATGTGAAATGTTGGAATTCTGTGACCAATGGAATTCTTCAGAATTTTCCATAATTCTGTGGAATTTCATTGTGTAGTAATTTGAATATTCTGCACAGCACTAGCTTACAAGGACCTTCCGGTACTTTTGCAGGCAAATCATGTGAAACAGAAAAAGAATGCAGGCTGCTAGAGAGGAAAGTAAAATGTTTGGAATGAAGATGAAGATATGAGATAAAGGTATAGAAGTCTAAAAAATGTGCAGTTCTTTATGAAATAGGCTGACATAGGACAAACATTCATAAAGTTTAAAAATACATTTCTAAAAAAAAATATTTTTTAAACCCTCATAGTTTTTGTATATTGATATATAGTAACTGTAATAATATTGTATATTGTATACTGTATATTGATACATAAAATACATACTAATATATGGTAATAGAGTATAAAATGGTATAGCAATATATGGTAATTGAGTAAGAAATATCTATCCATATTACTTCAGAAATCTAGAAAAGTATATATTAATATGCTGTACATTGGAGTTTACTGACACATGAAAACTGCATCAATAGGAATCATTTATTTTGCTCTGACTCCAAACTTTAATTTAAAAAAATGATGTTACTAGATTATTGGTTCCAAAGATGTCCTTTTCTCAATATAATTTCTCTGAAAATGGCCAACTTTGAAATCTTTAGGGCTAGGAGCTTACATTTCAAGTAAAAAATTAGAATTATGTTGATATATAATTGACCTGATGATACTGCTTCAATATATTAATACATAACTATACACAGCGATATATAGTATATGTATGTTAAATTGCTTTTAACTATGATGTAATGTAGATCAAGGTACATTAACACATAATAAGCAGTCTGCTAACAAATGCAGCAGATAAGACTTTGCCCTCTAGGATCTGCCCCCGACCGGGCACTACCTGACAAGGTGCACTGCCAAGCTCCGCATCCCCACCAGGGGCTCCTCCTTCCTTCGGTGCAGTTATACCTCCTCAGTTGTTAACTGCCTGCCAGCTTGGCTGGCCCCCAGCTGAAAGAACCTGCCTGCAACTGGGAGCTCCCTGACCGAGCGTTCCACCAGGCTTTGCAATCCGATCTGGTACTCCACCTTTCTGTGGCATGCTTATGCCTCCTCAGCCGCAGACTGCACATCAGCTTGACTAGTCCCCAGCTGAAAGGACTTGCCTCTGACTGGGCATTCCCTGGCTGAGTGCTGTGCCAAGCTCTGCATCGTGACTGGGTGCTCCACCTTCTTGCCACACAATTACACCTCCTCAGCTGCTGACTGCCCACCAGTTTGACTGGCCCCCAGCTGAAAGAATCTGCCCCCAACCAGGCACTCCCTGACTGAGCACTCTGCCAAGCTCCACACTCTGACCGGGTGCTCCACCTTCCTGCAGCGCAGTTACTGCTCCCCAGCCACTGACTGCCTGCCAGTTTGACCGGTCCCCAGATGAAAGGTACAAATTCTGAACTACAATAAGCATAAGCTTGAATTTCTGGTGAGTTTTCTGCCTGCTTCCTGATTGGCTCCCTGTTCAACAGGGGTGCAAGCCATTGGACAAGCCCATGCCAGCTTTCTTTGTGTTCCACATTTTTATCTATTTTTTCCTTTTAGCTCCAAATTCTTAAATGGACTTTGCAATGCTTTCTGTGTAACTATTAGAGCTGTAAGCAGGCTATAACTTTAAAGAATTAAGCTCCTTTAAGTAAAATTTTTAAAATGAAACTCTGGGACAAATAATTGTTTTGCTGTAATGCTTATAATTCTAAGCAGGCTATGATTTTAAAGAGTTAATCACTTTTAAGTGTAAGTGCAGATTCAAAACTCCTTTAGGCTGAACTCTCTCAGGTGAGCCTTTGTCCTGTCACTCTTTCTGCCTCCCTGGTTTCACCCCTCCCACTCTCGACCTCTTCCCTTCTCCAGTTTCACCCCTCCTTCCCTCCAACTCTCTCAAACACTCCCACTGAGTAGTCTACAGATAAATAACTTCACCTATCCTTCCCTCTTCCCTCTAGGACCTGCCCCTGACTGGGCACTCTGCCAAGCTCCACACTGTGGCCCGGTGCTCCAACTTCCTGTGGTGCAGTTATGCCTCTTCAGCCACCACCCACCCATCAGCTTCACTAGCCCCCAGATTTCCCACCATTGATTCATGCTGGCTCCCCACCCTCTCCCATCCCACCCACCCTATCTGAACAATTACTTATATAACCAGTATATGTCACATGACTAGTACCAAAAAACACTAAGTGTCAGGTTTCCCACTAGCAAATTATCAATAAAGCTTACTAGGTGCAGCATTGTTCAACCCTTCCCAGCACAGCTTAGAAGCTGTGAAGAGTCACTTCTTAATTGGAACAACAGTTAATTTGTCAAATCCAGCCCTGCATTGTGACAGCCATCTGACCGCACTATTACTGCACTGGCAAAATGCTCTCTATAATACTGTTTTTACTCTATCTATCTTTTCCGCTCAGCCGACATGGGGTTGTTAGAGATCCCAAGAGTGAGTCTAAAATCCTCTGGCAGCAGAGCATTTTCGCATGCTGCACCCACTCTTTGGAACTCTCTACCATGCCGGTTACAGCAGTGCACCTCCATGGAGTTATTCAACAAAGACTTGAAAACGTATTTATGGAATATGGCCTTCTCAGATAATTAAGTCATTTTATCATGTTTGGATTTTATTATAAATTTGTTATTTTGATGATATGCTGATCTTTTTATGGATGTTTTATGATTTTTATTTAGAGCCTTGAATTGTTCTTAAAACTGTTCAGCACCTTGATATACTGAAAGGTGCTATACAAATAAAATTATTAATATTATTATTATTTTCACAGAGGCAGACACACTCCCATTTAGCCATCATTTTACCCTTATCTCAAACCCCTTTACCCATAGTTATCCCCACCCTCTGTGAGACAACACTACTAGTGCATACTCACTCACCCTTGTAACCAGCTGCTCCCTTGCATACAGAGAATTAACCCTTCTATGTGCATCTTTGCACTATACCTCTTAAATAAAAGAGGGTCCATGACTTCAAGCATCAGGAAGGCTCAACAACACAAAATAAATATTATCTCCATGAAAATCTGAATTCGGCAAATCATTTTCTTGCATCTCCTTTGCTCAAGAAATATAGAGCTCAACCCCAGCCCCACAACCCCACTAGTGTCACCTGCTGACTTTGCCTCTGCTAAAGGTCTACAAATGATGCTTATCAACATCTGTAGCCTCCAAAAGAAATTAACTGAAGTACAAGCATGGGTATCTCACGCCCCTTCTGGATATCCTAGTACTGACAGAATCATAGCTAAAAAGCATCATTGCAGACCAGGCCTTATCTCTCCCATTGTATTCCTTGTATTAGGCAGACAGAGCCACCAAGGTTGGGTTGGGTGGGGTGGCCATTTATGTCAATGAGAGGCTACCCACCACTGTCCTGCATTCCACCTCAAAGCCAAAGGAATTTGAATGCTTATCATTAAAAATTATCCATCTCAGCTGCTGCATCAATCAATATAATTAGTTGCTACAGACTACAGTCAGGGGGGATCGGAAATATTGTCCCACCTACATCAATTCCTGAGCGACACCACTAATGAGTCAATTATCCCAGGAGATCTGAATCTGGATTGGCTCATCAAATCTAATTCTCTAAAGAACCTATGCAATGAAATGGGTCTGACTCAGATTTTTACAGAAACCACTAGGCCTAACCATAAAGATCAAAATACAGGTTCATTGTTAAATGCAGTCTTGACCAATAAACCCCAGAAAATAACTTATGAAGCTGTTTTTCACAATGATCTTAGTGACCACAACATTGTAGTGTGTGTCAGGAATTTAGTAAAACCTACCATCAATAGTAAGTTTGTCTCTAGGAGGTCCTTCAGGAACTTTAATTCTGCCAGCTATTTGGCTGATCAGACAGATATTAATTGTCAACATTTCTACTTAGCATCTACTACCCAATAAGCACTGTTCATTTTTAACTCCATTCTCAGTGGTGTTATAAACAAACATGCCCCCATGTCTAGCCACAGAGTAAAAAAGCTTCATGCCCCTGGTTCAATGGAGATATCAAAAAAAGGTGTGTTAAAAAGGGATCGGCTTTGGGCAATAGCAAGACGGACAAAATCCCCAGCAGACTGGACAGCTTTCAGGGAATGCCATAATGCCTGCACTAAATTAATCAGACATGCTAAGGAGTACATAGAAACATAGACTTTGACGGCAGATAAGGACCGCTAGGCCCATCTAGTCTGCCCATTTCCCTACCTACAGGATAGGCCGCAGATCCTAGTTAACCAACAGCCTATTTCTTCCTACACCCCACAAGAATTGCCTTATGTCTGTCCCATGTATTCTTGAATTCTCCCACAGTTTTAGACCCCACAACCTCCTCAAGAAGGCTGTTCCATGCATCCACTACCCTCTCTGTGAAATAATACTTCCTCACATTGCCCCTGAACCGCCCTCCTTCTATCTTTAAATTGTGTCCCCTTGTTCTTGCAAGTCTATTTTTCTGAAAGATGCTACTCTCTTGGACTTTGTTGATTCCACTGAGGTACTTAAAAGTTTCTATCATGTCCCCTCTCCTTCTTTCCTCAAGGGTATACATATTAAGCTCCTTTAGTCTCTCCTCATACTGGCTTCTCCTGCAGACCCTGCACCATTTTAGTTGCTTTCCTCTGACTGCCTCTATCCTGTCTATGTCCTTCGGAGATGGGGTCTCCAGAACTGGACACAGTACTCCAGATGGGGTCTCACCAACTGTCTGTACACAGGGATAACAACTTCCTGTTTTCTGCTGATGATGCCTCTCCCTATACATCCCAGTATACCCCAGCCCTCCTACTGCCTTCTCACATTGCTTGCTAACCTTAAGGTCATCTGATATGATTACCCCCAGGTCCCTTTCCTTTTTTGTTGTTGTTACTACCTCCCCACCCATTGTGTATTCTTCCCCTGGGTTCTTGTTTCCAAGGTGCATTATTTTGCACTTCTTTGCATTGAATCCTAGCTGCCATAGTTCTGACCATTCCTCCAACCTTGCCAAGTCCCTTTTCATCCTTTCCACGCCTCCTTGTGTATCAACCCTGTTGCAGATCTTTGTGTCATCTGCAAAAAGGCATACTTTTCCTTCCAGTCCCTCTGCAATGTCACTGATGAAGACATTAAAAAGGAATGGACCCAATACTGAACCCTGCGGTACCCCACTAGTAACCCCCCTTTCTTTGGAGTGGACTCCATTTACTATTACCTTCTGTGTCCTGTTGTCCAGCCAAGTTTTTACCCAGGCTACCACCCTGGGACCCACTCCCAGGCTGGCTAATTTGTTTATTAATCTTTTGTGTGGGACTGTGTCAAATGCCTTGCTAAAGTCTAGGTAGGCCATGTCCACAGCCCCTCCCTGGTCTACTATTTTGGTCACCCAGTCAAAGAAATCTATTAGATTCATCTGACATGACCTTCCCGCTAGAACCCATGCTGCCTTGGGTCCTGTGCTCCACTGGCCTCTAGGTACTCAACTATTCTTTCCTTCAGAAGTGACTCCATCATTTTCCTACCACAGAGGTCAGACTGACAGGTCTGTAGTTTCTGCCTCTGTCTTGGTCCCACTTTTGTGAAGGGGAATCACATCCACCTTCCTCCAGTCCTTGGGTACCACACCATCCTCCCATGATTTATTAAAAAGAGTAGCCAGTGATTTTACTAGTTCCTCCCTTAATTCTTTTAGAATTCTGGGGTGAATTCAGCCAGGACCCATTTCTTTGTCCACCTTCAGTTTTAGGGGTTCTTGCAGAATCCTTTCTTCTGTGAAAGGACTGGGATCGACCCCCCTATCAAGAGTGCTTCTGTTAATTGGATTAGGCACTTCCCCCTCCTCTTTTGTGAATACTGAGCAGAAATATTCGTTCAGTATTCCTGCTTTTTCACTGTCCCCCTCTGCCCACCCACCGTTCATTCTATTCAGCCTCACTATCCCTCCCTTTGTCTTTCTACGCTCGCTGATGTACCTTTAAATGGTTTTATCCCCTTCTTAACTGAGTTGGCTATCTTTTCCTTAGTTTGGGCCTTTGCTATTCTGACTTCCCTCCCTGCTTCCTTCTGCCTTAGCTGGTACAGCTCTCTGTCCTGCTCCTTCTGTGTTTCCTTATACTCCAGAATGCTATCTTTTCTTCCTGACTTTCACAGCCACCTCTTTGAGAACCATAGTGGCTTTTTCTTTCATTTTGATTTGTTTATTTGCTTCACACAAAGGCTTGTTGCCTCTGTGATGGCAGTTTTGATAATTCCCCATTGTTGCTCCACACCTCCTTCTAGCCTGTTTGCTAGTGCTTTTCTGAGGCACTCTCCCATCTTTGAAAGTCAGCCCTCCAAAGTCCAGTACCCTCACTTTTGTAGGCTTGACTCTGTAGCTGAGTTTAACGTGAACCACACTGTTTGATGGTCACTTGTCCCCAGATGGAAACCCACTTCTAGATCTGAGATCCTCTCACTGCCCCCGTTTGAGAGTACGAGGTCTAAGACTGCTCCCTCACGAGTGGGTTCCGAAACTAGCTGTCTAATGCCTACCACCTGTAGGGCGTCAAGAATGGCCCTGCTCTTGGATGTGGCTGCAGCAAATGTGCTCCAGTTAACATCTGGCACATTCAGGTCTCCCATCAACAGTATCTCCCCTTTCACTGACATTCTAAGAGTGCCTTCTATCATATCCTTGTCCATTCCTTCCCCCTGACATGGGTACTACTATATTAGTGTACTTGAGTCAGCAGAAGGGAACCCAGCAAAAATATGGCATATCTTAAAATGTGTGGAAGGCAGTAAAGCTTCTCCAACCTTGCCAAATAAAATAAACTTCCAAGGCACCTCCATAACTGGCAAGGCCACAATACTCTATAAACTTAACAAGCATTTTGTGGTGGCAGGCCTTGCCCTCGATTCCTACCATGCAGCTACTTTGCATACCCCTATTCTCCAAATGGTTACACCACCCAGCCTTCCCATCTATGCTCCCTTCAGCTTCTCTATCATTACTTAAAAGCAATATGAAGACAAATCTGATAGATTTCTTTGACTGGGTGACCAAAGTAGTAGATCAGGGAGGGGCTGTGGACATGGCCTACCTATGCTTTAGCAAGGCATTTGACACAGTCCCACACAAAAGATTAATATACAAATTAGCCAGCCTGGGAGTGGGTCCCAAGATGACAGCCTGGGCAAAGAATTGACTGGAGAATAGGACACAAAGAGTAATAGTAAATGGAGTCCACTCTGAAGAAAGGGGGGTTACTAGTGGGGTACCACAGGGTTCAGTATTAGGACCGGTCCTCTTCAGTGTCTTTATAAGCAACATTGCAGAGGGACTGGAAGGAAAAGTATGTCTCTTTGCAGATGACACAAAGATCTGCAACCGAGTTGATGCACAAGGTGGGGTGGAAAGGATGAGAAGGGACTTGGCAAGGTTAGAGGAATGGTCAAATGTTGAGCAGCTTAGATTCAATGCTAAGAAGTGCAAGGTAATGCACCTGGGAAACAAAAACCCAGGGGAAGAGTACACAATGGGGGGGTGAGATACTTACAACAACAAAAATGGAAAAGGACCTGGGGGTAGTCATATCAGATGACCTAAAGGTGGGCAAGCAATGTGAAAGGGCAGCAAGGAGTGCTGGGGTGATACTGGGATGCATAGGGAGAGGCATCACCAGTAGAAAACAGGAAGTTATTATCCCCTCTGTACAGACAGTTGGTGAGACCCCATCTGGAGTACTGCATGCAGTTCTGGAGACCCAATCTTCACAAAGACATAGACAGGATGGAAGCTGTTCATAGGAGGGCAACTAAAATGGTGCAGGGTCTGCACCAGAAGACATATGAAGAGAGACTTAAGGAGCTTAATATGTATAGCCTCGAGGAAAGGAGAAAGAGGGGGGACATGATAGAAACTTTCAAGGACCTCATGAGAATCAACAAAGTCCAAGAGGGTAGCATCTTTCAAAAAAAGAGGTGTGCAAGAACAAAGGGCACAATTTGAAGATAGAAGGGGGCGGCTCAGAGGTAATTTAATGAAGTATTTTTTTCACAGAGAGGGTTGTGGATGCATGGAGCCTTTCCGGAGGAGATTGTGGAGTCAAAAACAGTGGTGGAATTCAAGCATGCATGGGACAGTCATAATAAGGCAATTCTAGGGTGTGGGGATAGGAAGAAGTAGGCTGCTGGTTAACTAGGATCTGCAGCTTACCCATTAGGTAGGGAAATGAGCAGACTGGGTGGGCCAAGCAGTCCTTATCTGCCATCAAAATCTATGTTTCTATGTATGTTAATTGCTTAAACTAGACACTAAAAAGGGAGCAGGAGCAGACAATATCGACCCCTTCTTTCTAAAGCTAGGATACCACTACCTCACAACCCAATTACCCACCTATTTAGCCTATCTTTAGCAGAGGGAACTGTACTATATCACTGGAAGGTAGCCCACCTATTACTTTTCTTTAAATCCAGGGATCCTAGTGACCTAAATAACTATAGGCCTACAGTATTTCAATCCTACCAGTCCTCTCAGTATTACTAGAAAAGCTGGTTAGCACACAAGTTAGAGCATTCCTGGACAAGCACCAATTAATCAATCCATTACAGTTTGGTTTCAGACTACTCCACTGCACAATATCAGCATTATCCAAAGTGACAAGTGACTGGTTAGAGGCTAAAGACAATGAACTAGTTAGAGGGGCAGCCTTCCTGGACCTGAGTAAGGCCTTCAATATGGTAGATCATCTTCTTCTCGACAGCCTTAGGCAACTGATATTTGACAACTCAGTGTTAAACTGGTTTGCCAGCTATCTGGGGGATAGACATCAGCAGATCAAAGCTAATAGAACTCTCTCACCCCTACTCCCCCCTTCTAAGAGGTGTCCCAAAGGGCTCCATTCTAGGCCCACTGCTCTCTTTTTTTTTGCAAATAAGTTTATTTTATTTTATATTAATAAACAACACAACATCACACATCATCTCATAAAAACAAAAACCATAATAAAAAAGGAAAAAGAAACTACAGATGGTAATCCTTTAACCATACTGCAGAAAAATATAATAGTACATAGCCCATCATAACAAAGGATACCATCCCTTTAATCCCCTACCCTCCCACCCTCCCCCAACCAGTGGAGGCAGAGCCCATACATAAAGTACCTCTACGGTTTTTTTGAGTTTAATAATAGCCTACCTCAGTTAACAACCTCCACGTTAAGGAACTCTAATCATCCCAGGTTAAAATCTTCCTGAACATCAGCCCTCTTGGTTATCTTCTTCGGGGGAACACAATATGCTAACTAAGCTAGTGACAACTATAACTAAAATAAGAAAAAAAAATAGAGGAGCCCTAGTTATCTACAGGTGTAACCTTGACAAATAAAATACATAAATAAGAGAAGGAACAAAGAGGAATGGAGGGGGGGGGTCTCAACCTATTAATAGCCATATCTACCTTTCAAACATTGTAGAAAATTATTCCAGTAGTAGTTGAACTTCTCTACTGAATTGTGAAAAGTTGCAATGAACCTTTCTGCATTTAGAGCATTAAGAAATTCATTCCACCATTCCTTGTAAGAGGGAAATTGGTCGTTGTTCCAATATCGAAGAAGAAGCAGCTTTGTCACCTGTGCCACTAATACTATTTGGTATCTAAGAGACTTCGCTATGCTTTGCTTAAACAGCCCAAAGAAGCATGTTTTTACATCAAAGTATGAGGCAATCTTACTGAATGGGGTTAGCCACTTTCCCACCAAATACCAAAGCTTAACTGCCTTAGACATTCCCATAGTATATGATATGTTGCAGCTACAAGGCAGCTACAGGACTTACACCTCGGTGAATTGGACTTGTGTATCCGAGTAAGCTTGGCTGGGAGGAGTAGAGATTATGTAAGAGGTTAAACTGTAGACCCCTTAATCTGTCTTGTTTAACATAAGAATATAAATCTAACCATATCTTGCCCCATGTCTCTTCAGACCATCCCAGAGACAGATTCACCTCCCAGTAAAATGGGACTGAAGAGATATTTGAATCCCTTTTAGTTAGGATTAGTTTATACAATTTTGAGACTGGATTACCAGATATTACCAGATCTCTCATCTTTTTCAGAAGTTCTCCAGCTTCTGCCATCCCCATGTTGTTTCTAAGGAAGGAACCGATGCATCCCTGTATCTGATACAGCCATAACCGATCCCTGGATTGGATATTGAGTTTCATAAGGGCAATGGGCTTAAATAACTGAACCCTTGTGAAACAAAGTCCATTAGTCTATATTTAATAAGGTCGCTTACTAATATGCTTTTTATCATCTGACTCCCTACCATTAGGTTAGGATTCTTAAAGGGGTTGGAATATATCTTTGTATAGGGATTCTCAGTAATGCATATAATTGGTGTAGGGCCCTTATATCCACCCGTGAGGAGTGTCCCTCAGCCTACCAGGAACCTTTACCCATGGAATAAATAAACAAGATTCCAAACCACATTGATACTCCTAGCCATCATCAAGTCTAAATCCTGACCCGATGAGGCCTTTTGCATCTGATAGCCATGAAACTGCTCTAGCGCATGGCAAGCTAAATAATATATATATAGAAATCTGGAAGCTGAAGGCCTCCTACCTTCCTTGAATATGTAAGCTTCTTGTAGCTCGACGAGGGTTTCCTTCCATAAAAATCAGAACAGTATTTAATAATCAATTTAAAGAAGGACCTGGGAAGGTATACATTGAGATTGTAGAGGGGTAAAGATTTTGGGAAGATCATCATTTTAATTGTAGTAACTCTTCTGTAAAAGGATAGCGAAAGCTTCGTCCACTTCTCTAGGCTTTTTCTTGATGGATTTCATCAGTGGCCTAAAATTTAAGTCTACCAGATCATCCAAATTCTTAGAGATCCAAATACCTAAGTAGAACAGGGATTCGGGTTGCCATTTTAATCCTAGAGAAGTGCACCAGCTATGTTGGAGGTAAGGGGATAGTGGAAGAACCATAGTTTTGCCTTTGTTCAGATGATATCCTGAAAATTGACTAAACTCGGATATAATTTGGAATACACGAGGAAGTTTATCTTCTAATTATAACTAACGTAATAATAGATCGTCCGCAATGCTGATAATTTATATTCTGAATCCCCAATACAAACCGACACTTGGTTGTCATTATTAATAGATCTAATTAGGGTTCTAAATATAAATTAAAAGATCTGAGGAGAGAGGGCAGCCTTGGCGGGTACCTCGTGCTAAAAGAAAGCCATTGAGATCAGGTTGTTGCACTGGATCCTTGCGGACAGACAAGTATAAAGAACTTTAATATATCTCAGGAATTTAGCCGGAAAACCAAATTTAGATAGGGTCTGGAACAGAAACCCCCATTCCACCCTATCGAAAGCTTTCTCTGCATCTAGAGAGACCAGAGATGCTTCCAAATCTGGACGCCTAGATGCAGAGATTAAATAAAATATTTTCCTGAAGTGATCTCCTGATGAGCGACCAGCCACAAAGCCCACCTTCTCCGGGCTCACCAAGTTGAACCATGTGCTTTTCATTCGAGCAGCTAATATCTTAGCGTAGATTTTAATATCTATATTAAGTAATGAAATCGGTCTATAGTTGCCAACCAAATCAGGTGATCTCTCAGGCTTGGGCAGGAGAATAATTCTGGCTTCAAAGGAGGGGTCCTGTATCCATGTTGGGCCAGGAGATATAAAGTTGATGCAACAGTGGTACAAGGAGATCCTTAAACATCTTAAAAAATTGGGCTGTGAATCCATCAGGTCCCGGAACCTTACCTAGCTTGAGATCATCAATAGCTTCACTGATCTCCTTCTGAGAGAGGGGAGCCTGTAACTTCTGACAACTTTCCTCTGAAAGCGTAGGGAATGGGAGGTTCGCCAGAAACCTTTCCATCCCTGCATCTTCATCGGATGGTGGCAGCTCGCTAGAGTATAAGTTTTTGTAAAAATCAAGAAAAATAGCTAGAATCCCTTCCTGGTCCGCTACTAAATCATTTGTACATGGATACCTCAGCCCAGCCACACTTTTAGCTGCTGTTCTTTGCTTTAGCTGCCAGGCCAAAATTTTACCAGCTTTGCTACCCTGTCCTAGGAAGGTGGCCTTCAATTTGGAAGCCCGATTTTCTACCCCTTCTTACTGTCTTCGACACCATGCCCTTAACGTAATTAATTCATGCTCTTGATACGGTGATCTCAAATCATCACCCATAACCTCTAAGGCTTTAATTCTTTCTAAACATTTAGACAGGAGGCTTCTTGTTTTCCTTTTATGAGTTGTAGCATGTCTTATAACTCACCCCTCCATGTAGCCTTTAAGGCTGACCATACCTTATCCACCGCTCGGACCGAACCCCAATTAGAAGTAATTGTATGGGACATAAAGGAACAGAAATGTTCCACTAATTTAAGATCTTTAAGCAGGCAATTATTCAAGGACCAGGAGTAAGATCTGGGTGGAGCTGACAAGGGATGGCAACGTAATTGTATAGGCGAGTGATCCGAAATTACTCTACTCAGAATAGTAACTTCATAAACAAAAGAAAAAACTTGGTAATTAACCTGGAAAAAATCTATGCGGGAATAGCTTCTATGTGCAGTAGAGAAAAAGATGAATTCTTTGGAGGTGGGGTTGATCATTCTCCAGGGGTCTATAAGGCCCAAGGAAGATGAAAACTCCATCAGAGCCCTTTGTGAAGATGACATGCGTTCCACTCTGGACCAAGAACGGTCCAAGTAGTTTGACTGCACCAAATTCCAATCTCCTCCTAGAATTACCGGTCTATCTGCTAAGGGGCCCATGAGTATAGCCAACTCTGAAAAAGGAGGTTGATTCCTGGTTAGGCCATAAATGGATCCTAAAACCACCTCTATCCCCCTAACTTACCCATGACTATTACAAACCTACCATTAGGATCCGATAATGTTTGTGCAGGGAAAAAGGAATACTTTTGCTATCAAAATAGCCACACCTCTCTTATTCAAGAAAACCCTGCCCCATAAACCTGTCCTACCCACTTTTTCTTCAAATGATGGAGCTGGTTTTTAGGCACATGAGTTTCTTGGAGAAAAACTATTGATGGATTATAGAAAGCTAAATGGTTTAATACAACATATTTTTTTGTATTATCCTTTCCCCCTTTTATATTCCAGGAAATAATATTTAGGTTGCTAACCATTGAAAGCTAAAAATACAAAATCCATAATTGTTTGAAATGCTGCCTGGCCCCGCCCCAAAAAAACCTAAAACCCCCAACATATAAACCTTCCCAAAACCTACCAACAACCAATTACTGAAAACAAACTCTCTGGCCCGAAGCCAACTCCTGAAATTCAGGTCCATATATGCTCTGAAAGCGGCCCCCCACAACCAAATAGTATGCCTATTTCTCAGCCAGTGTTAACTTCATGTTCCTTCAGGGCATAGCTCACTAGCCATCAAAGCTATATTAGCATGACTATTCTCATTTATGAAAACTTCTATAATGTTATAAGTTCTAACCACATTACTAAGCTAACATAACGCTTCATGTTTCTTAACATCCCACAATTAAGGAATAAGATATTTTATTTATGTGAAAGGGTCTGGTCTTATAAACTAAAATTAGGTAATTCACCTAGTCTACCTCCGACCCTGACCCACGCTATAATTCCATTTTCCCCAACAAGGAAAACCAGCCACTATATTTAAATATAAAAGTTTCCTTAATGTACCTAGATCGGCTTTAGAATTCTGTATGCAGGAGAATAACCTTCCCCTGCCTTCATACTAAGCAAGAAATAAACTTAATGAAGAAAAAATTAACTTCAGAATACAGTAACTAAACCATCTGGGGGAATTGCCCCGGCATCACATATACTTAAAAGCAAAAATAATTGTTTCCTTGAAAGCTGGTCTCGTCATGAGAGCTTAGATAAAAGAAAAGTTAAATACAAGTATTCCAACTTATAATAGCCTGGAGGCCTCTTCTAGCGGTTAATTAACTCACACCAGGTCTCTATATTGCCAGAATGACCCCAAGAATTACTGGCTGACTGTAAAACCGTCTAATTCCCTCTACACAGTCAACCTGAAATATTGAAATTTAAACCAAATGCTACCATAAAATAGAATTAGCAAGGTTTTAATGGTCCATAATTCGTCCATTTCAATGTCCAATGCAGTCGGTTACCATACTGCTTTGTCCCCAAATATTCCAGAGGCCTTTATAAATAACTGCAGAACAGTCACCCTTTAGGGAATAACTCTGGTAAGGCCACGTTAAGCATTTTTAGGGCCTCGTCCACTGACTCAAAGCGCTTTGTCCCTTCTTTCAGGGTAATCTCCAATTTTGCAGGGTATAACAAACAATGTTTTATTCCAGCAGCCCAAAGCTTCGATGTAATAGGGCGAAAGCTAGCTCTGACTAGACGTGATTTTAAAGTTAAATCAGGCACAATACAAAGTTTTTTCCCTTCCCATAGAATTGCAGATATCTTCCTCGCTTCCTTTAATATGAACTCGCGATCGAGGTAGTTCAACAGTTTAAATATTACAGGTCTCGGAGGTTCTGATGGTTATGGCTCAGCCCTGAGGGCTCGGTGGGCTCTCCGATGATGAATTTGCCATTAGGCGAAGGCCCAACAGATGATTTAAGAAACTTCTGTAACAATAAAATAGTATTTGGCCCTCTTCTCCTCTGGGAGCCCTAATAGTACCAAATTGTTGCTTCTACTTCTTCCCTCTAGGTCATCTAAGCAGTCCTCCAACTTTGAGATAGATTTCTTGCCTCAGCTAACCCTAGGCCTTTTCTCCATATTTCTCGATGGAAGAAATCACTTGCCTCAGCATCTGTCACCCGACGGGCTAACTGGGTGCTAAAGCCGCTTAAATCAGCCATACTTCTTCGATCAACTTGAAGAGGCCTCTTTGATAGCTGTTAAATCGCTGCGGATTTTAGCCGAATATCTTCTTGCTGGGTTGTCGCATGATGAGATCAAGCCTCGTCGCTCGCCTAGCTCCTTGTCTGAGCTCTCCATGACGTTTGCGCTCAAAAATCGAGATTTAAACAGTCGGGAAGAGTCCCTGTAGTTCTTTTAATTGGAGTTTGATCAGTTTTGCCATCGGATAGTGCCTTTTAATAGTAAAATGTTGTAGCAAGGAGGGGAGATCCAAAATCCAGCCGCTAAGCCTCCAGACGCATCACGTGACTCCCCCACTGCTCTTCTTGATTTTTGTAAACAACTTGAATAAAAACATCACTGGTTCTAACATCCATTTATTTACTGATGACACTCTTTTACACAAGTCTGCTCGGCACTCCAGACTGATTTTAATGAGCTTCAACATAATCAAACTTTTTGAAACTATTGTTGAATGCTAATAAAACCAAGGCAATGTTCTTCCATCCAATCAAACCACCTACTGCTAATCTTAACCTTAGCATTACAGCTTCCATTACCACACTCCTAGGTGATAAGCTTGAGGTAGCAGATAACTTCAAATGCCTATGGTTCTTACTTGACTCAGTATATCCTTTGCCTTGCACATTGAGGCATTGTCCAAAAAACTGATGCAGAGACTTGGGTTCTTTTTCAGAAACAAATCCCTTTTTTCTTGCGATTCCAGAATCAGACTTGTGCAGGCCACATTCATGCACCTACTGGACTATACAAATATTATCTATAACAACTGTGCATTAATCAGTCTTTGCAAGCTGGACACTCGTTACCATCATGTTATTCATTTCATTACCAATGCCCCAGCCAGAACCCATCATTGCACCTGGTATAAGGAGGTGAGCTGGTCCTACTTGGCATCCAGGAGACTTATTCACACATACACATGGGTTTATAAAGCACTGCTAAGCAAGTTGCCCCCTACATCACTTCTATCCTCCACCACTCCCAAAGCTCCAATGCACTAAGAAAATGTGCATACATCTCTCTGGAGGCACCAAAGTTTCACACTCATTTTGGTAAGTCAGCCATAAACTGTGTTCTCCCAATAGCCTGGAATAAACTCCAATTTATGCTAAAATTTCAAAACTTGATCCCCATGAGAGCGTTCAAATTGATCATTGATAAAATGGTTCCCAACTCCAGCCAGAGTTATTAACCCCCTCTCCTTATCCCTATACTAGTCTCCTTATCCCCTTATTTTCCCTTATTTGCATCCAACAGGCTATGTGTATAAAATAAAAAAATGGCACTGTGCACTCATCCAAGTATGCACTTTTGTATGTTCCAGCTCTGTCTGGCATTGTCCTGCTGTTGTTAAACTCATTGTCATTTGTCAAAATACCTACCATAATATGTGCTATGCACTTAATCCTAGTAACCTGTAACATTTTGTGCAGTAATTGTTCTGAGGTGGTCATATAAAAGGGACCACCTTGCAAATTAGCTTACTCAATGGATGCTGTCCCTTCAAATAAACCAAAATTAACTGAACTTTGTTGATGGCCCTTCTTCCCACATACCTACCTGAGCAGTAAGTGGGCTCCACCTCTGGTGGAGGGGGAGCCATCAAGAACCATCTGCTAGGCAGAGAATGTCTAGTCAGTTTTGATGAGTTAGAGGGGATAAAGAAGGCAAGCTTTCCTCTGTTCTCCATCTTCTATTTTCTTCAGCAGCTACATTCCAACCTGCCCACCCTCACAAAAGCTGGGTCCAGGATTAGACAAGGAGAGTGTAGGGAACCCTATCACCCTACTATGGGACATGAGCGCTTGGTTCTTATCACAGTCATTGTACAAGGGAGAGACCTGCAGAGGCCTAAGATTGACTTACTGACATTACTGACACTCCTGAGCTGTGCACATCACCTAATTTCTCTACAAATTTACAGAATGTTTAATAAAAACATGACTGTGTTGCTTTTCTCCAAGACTGCTGTCAGGTGTGTCTGTGTAGGAAAAAAGGGAGTAGTATTGGGGCCCATTTACTGTAGATAGTACATGACTATGGCAGTTTCCCCATAGGGCAACTGCAGGTTTATTTCTCCCAAAGTGAAGTTAGACCATTTTGCATACCAACTGATCAGCTGTGACATATTCAATACACTAGTTAGTCAGTTATGCCATCAACAGCTGACAACTATAAAAATGTCTTACCCCAAGCTCAAATGCAAATTTCCATATAAAATGGTTTACTTTCCACCCAACTCCTAAAAGCAAAACCTTTTCATAAAAAGCATTTGTCAATGCCGAATGTTTGCTTGCTGGTATTAGCACTGGAAATGCAGGAGTTAGACAGATGCAGAGTAGGAATGGCAGTGAAGTAATGAACTTCATGCCAGCCCGACCTCCACCCTGCAGAGATGGACTGGCATTGGGGTATGCGTGTGGGTTGTCACCCATAATTTTCATGCCATTTCACCTCACCCTATCCTGCAGACACTGACAAATGTTGAGGTGTGCCTTGGGATGTTCAGCTTTACAGTCACCTCACTCCATAAAGAACATACACTGAAATGGGTGCAATATAGAAGAATGAGGTGAACTCTAGGGACGGAGAGTCCAAGACACACCTCAATACCTGTAAGTGGCTGCAGGGTGGTTGGGTGGTGGTGGAATAGCATGAGCATTACAGTCGGCAATCCAAAGACACACCCCTGATGTCTGAAGTCTGCACAGGGTGGGATGTCATGGTTAGAAACCCTAATGCCCCAGGCATTTGTTGGTATTTGCACTACAAATTTTCAACATGGCCTTTTTGTGACCCTCACCTAATGAAAGCATTTGGAACCTCTTCTTATGATCAGTGGCACCGTGATTTTGTCAATGTGTCCCGAATGTTGAGTTTCCACAGCGACTGTTCCATTGTGCTTGCCAGATGTATGAAAACACAGATTGGGCAGGATGTGAAGAATGACAGCTGTACCATTCATAGGGAGGTGTGAAGAGATGGCGATGTTGAAAATCTGTAGTGAAAATATAAAAAAGGCTCAAACTTCTGAGCGTACCTGGAAACTGCGCAATGCATGCATGTAACACAGTCATTTAGCGGAATTATTTCACCAAATTTTCAACATAGGCATTTTGTGACCTCTGCTCATTAACACTGTCACTATGACTTTCTTAATCTGTCATGAACATTGATTTCCCACAGCAACCGCGCTATTCTGCACCAGATGTGTAAACGCATATTTCGGGTAGGATGTGAAAAATGACAGCTGTACTGTTTATAAGGAGGTCTGAAAAAATGGCAATGTTGAAAATCTGGAGTGAAAATACTACAAATTTGCAAAGTTATGAAGGTGCATGGAAACTGCACAATGCATATGTGTAACACAGTCATTTTATGGACTTTTGTCACCAAATTTTCAACATAGGCATTTAAGGACCTCTGCTCATGAAAGCGTCACTGTGATTTTGCATATGAACATACATACAAACTATGAACATACAAATCTGCCAGGTAAACACACCAATCGGTCTATCCAAGTCTGCCGGGTGTGCAGCTAGATTGCAGCTGTCCCAGCCTCCTCCCTGCTTGTCCCAGTCCCTGGCCCCTGACTCTTCCTCTTGCTTTATCCCACTCCTTCTTAACTCATTTGTCTCCTAGCAGGCCTGTAGTCGCCAGTAAAATACACTAGTGTGTCCTGAGGACGTCTGCAGAAGTCAGCTACTGACTCCCAGTGTGCCCTTGCAACGTCTGGAGAAGTCACTTATATATTTTAATATATAGTGTAACAGAATATAATATATATTTGACTGCATAGCACCGTTGGAAAGGTAATGTTATGCTGAACAACTCTGTCACTGATATTTTGTGCATATCATGCATACTTTAGGAGTTATTTGCATTTGTTTATGGTGTGGTGTGTATGGCTTATGTTGCCTGTTTTAGTGAAAAATATTTTTTTGCTGTTTCAACTAGTTTAAAAAACAAAACAAAATTACATATTATTATTTGCATACCACCATTGGGAAGGTAATGTTGTTCTGAACAACTTTGCCACTGATATTTTGTGTATCATGTATACTTTAGGAGTTATTCACATTTGTTTATGGTATGGTGTGTATGGCTGACATGTTTTCCATCAAGATTCACCTAAGCAGCTTAAATAAAATTCACTTTTTTGGCACTTCAGCAGGTATAAAATAAAAACCGTATTGATTACAACTGGTTGCATAGTAACATCGGAAAGACATTTTTGTGCTCATCAACTTTCATGCTGATACTTTGTGTGTAACATGTATACGATTGGAGTTATACGCATTTGTTTATGAGGTGGTGTGTGTGGTTGAGATTCATCCCTCAAATCTCACCAAAGCACCTTGACTAAAATGGGGAAAAATTATGTTTTATAGTAAAAAGATATCTTTTTTTAACAAACATAATATTAAAACACCATCTAATGTCTGTATGCTTAATTTGATGTTGATATTTTGCATATTTTCCAACAAAAAATGGCTTATGTTGCCCTTTTTTAGTGAAAAAAATATTTAGTTTGCTCTTTTGACCAGCATAGAAAAAAAACTAAATTACTTATTATTACATGCATGCCACCATTGGAAAGGCAATATTGTGCTGAATAACTCTGCCACTCATACATTGTGTCTAGCATGTACAGTTATTGAGCTATTAGCATTTGTTTGCGACATGCTGACTATGGCTTGATTTTTGCTTAAAAAGGCCCAGGATTTACTGTTAAAAGTATACAGGAGATTCAGGAGGCAAGTGGTGTAATCTCAGAGTGAGCCTGTGGAGGCAATGAGTTAACTCTATTGACTGTTCTACATGTTACCACCCCCTCTGGTAGCACATTCCAACTAGACACCATCCTCTCAGTGAAGTAGTGCCTCCTCATTTCCCTCTTGAAACGTCCCCTTCCAACCTTAGTCCATGCCCCCTCGTCCCTCTCTTCCACTCTCAGTTTAAATATCCCCTTGGTACTAGGTTTATTTACCCCCCTCAGGCATTTAAACGCTTTAATCATATTCCCCCTATCCCTCCTCTCCTCCAATGTGTACATGTTCAGCTCCTTCAGCCTAACTTCATATTCCTTTCCTTCCATTGCTTTTAACATTTTTGTTGCCCATTTTGCACTCCCTCCAGTAACTTTATATCTCTCCTCAGGTATGGCTTCCAGTATTGCACACAGTACTCTAAGTGCAGTCTGACATCTGTAGAGAGGTAGGATCACATCCCTGTGTCTGGATGAGGAAACCCCTTGCGATGCACCCTAGCAGCCTGTTTGCCTTTGCTGCTGCTCTCCTGCACTGGGCCGGGTTGTTCATGCTCCCAGTTACCAACACCCCTAGGTCCTTCTCCTCCTCTGTGATCCCAAACCAATAGTCCCTCTTCTGGTTCTGAGCCCCATAGTGCATCACCTTAAACTTCTTTGCTCTGAATCCTAGCTGCCACTCCACCAACCATGTCTCTAGTTTGGTTTGGTCCCCCTGCAGTTTTTCCCATCCATCCTCTTAGTCCACCACCACCCCCAATTTGGCATAATCTGTGAACAGACTAACTTTGCTCCCCACTCCATGTGCTATATCAGAGATAAAGAGCCCAAATAGCACCAGGTACAGCACTGACCCCTGAGGCATCCCGCTTGTCACTGCTCTGGGAGCCAAGAACTCCCCCACCACCACCACCCTCTGCATCCTCCCCTGTAACCAGTTCTCTATCCATTTAGTTAGCTTTTTTTCCCACCCCTAATTCCATCAGCTTCCCCCCATCTCCCATGAGGCACTGTATCAAAGGCCTTACTGAAATCCAAGTACAGGACATGTACCACATGGCCCCTGTCTAACTTCCTTGTCACCCAGTCATAATACTCTATTAGGTTGGTTTGACAAGACCTCCCTGAGACAAACCCGTGTTGCCGCCCATCTTGGAGGCCATTACTCTCTAGGAATGCCACCAGTCTCTCCTTCAGTATCACCTCCATAAGCTTACCCACTATGGATGTGAGACTTGCTGGACGATAATTTCCTGGCTCCTGCCTACGCCCACTCTTGTGTATGGGCACCACATGGGTCACCCTCCAGTCCCGGGACACACACCCAATTTCCAGGGAGGTGCCAAACAGATCTGCCAGTGGCTCAGCCAACAGCTCCACCATCTCCCTCAGGTAGATGCCATCGGGACTTGGTTCCTTGTCCACCCTTACTTCCCTCAGCCCCTCTAGCATCCTACTCCTTGTGATCACTTTGTCCATTACCTCCTCCTCCCCTTTCTCCACCCCCAACCCATTATGGTAGTGGACCATCCCTCTCCTTAGTGAAAATGGAGCAGAAGAACTCATTTAGAATTTCCACTTGCTCCTCCCCCTTTTCCACCCAATCCCCTCCCCACTTTATCCTCACAATATGTTCCTTGCACTTCCTTTTTTCCCTGACATACCTAAAAAAGTCCTTTTCACCTCCCTGTATGCCCTGTGTGGACCTTAATTCCCTGGAGGCCTTAGATTTGTTCACCCTCCTGGCCACCTCCCTTGACCAACTCCCGAAAACCTCCTTATCCTCTCGCTTCCCTGTTCTCCTGTACTTCCAGAATACAGCCCTCTTTGCCCTCACCCCTTGCAGCACTTTCTTGATCAGCCAGCATGGTTTCTTGGCTCTGTTCTTCTTACTCTTGGCTCTGGTGCAGGCCAGTGTGGTCTCTGTTAGCCCAGTCTTTATGACTCCCCACTTTTGTTCTGCATCCATCCCTGGCCTTATATCCTGGAATCTCCCTTGCAGTATTGCTCCCATCTCCCCAAAGCCCACCCTAATAAAGTCTACCACCTTCGTGCCTGTGCCTCCTGTCTCCTTGCCCCACGCGAGAATGAGCCACACTGTTTGGTGGTCGCTACCTGCTAGTGGGTCCTCCACCCTTACCTCCTTCACCGCCTCCCCATTTGCTAGTACTAGGTCCAGAGTGCTACCAAACCTTGTAGGCCCACTTACCAATTGCATCAGAAGACCATCCTGGAAAGCATCAAGGAGCATCTGCTCCCTGGTACTGCTAGTGGCCAGGGGGCTCCAGTCAACCTGTGGTAGGTTAAAATCCTCCACTATCACCACACTCCTCCCTCTACACACCCTTCTTATCTGCTCTGCCAACTCCCCATCCAGTTCCCCTGATTGGGCTGGTGGTCTGTACACCACTCCCAGCCTCAGCTTTCTGCCCTTGGAGTCCAGGAGCTGCACCCAAAGCACCTCTGTCCTCTCCTCTTCTCCCTCATCCCTATGCATTTAATCCCTTCCCTCACATAGAGTGCAACCCCCTCCCCTTCCAACCCTCCAGTCCCTCCTGTATATCCTGTATCCTGGGATTGCCAAGTCCCAATCATGGTACTCTGTGGCCCAAGTCTATGTCACTGCAGCAATATCCATCTTCCCCTCTGAAAGGAGTGTCTGAAGCTCTGCAATTTTGTTCCCCAGGCTTCTTGCATTCAGAGAGACCACTTTCCACCCATGCTCCTCCTCCTTCTTCTCACTCTTCTCATCCTTGGCCTGTGTCCCTCCTCCCGGTAGTCTGCATCCTTTCTCCTCCTTATTCTTACCGGTTGATGGTGCCTTCTGTATTACACTCAGACCACTCTGACCACCCCCTCCCAGTGTTACTATGCCTCCACCTTTACCTATATCTAGGGGGGGTGAGCTCATTAGGCTCCCCTGTTCAGACCTTTGTACCAACCTCAGTCTTTTGGTTATCCTCCCCCCCACTAGTTTAAATCCATCTTAGTAGAGACATACCCTTCTAATCCTGCCTTTAATACTCCCCTCCCCTTCCTGCTCAAGTGTGGCCTGTCCCCCGCATACAAGTCACAATTCCCTCAGACCCTACCCCAGTTAGTCACTAACCCATCATTTTTGGTGTGGCACCAATCTCTCAGCCACTTGTTGAACTCCTTAATCCTACTCTTCCTCTCCATGTTTGCACATGGTACCAGGAGTACCTCCAAGAATGCCATTGTCTCCCTCACTCCCTCACATTGCCTGCCAAACTCCTAGAACTTCCCCCTCACTACTTCCATAGCCTCCCCGCCAAGTTGTTTGTACCCACATGCAACACTAAATGAGGTTTCTTCCTCACCCTCGCTGAACACTTGAGCAGTGCCTGCCCTGCCCCTCATGCAGTCAACCTGGGGATAGCTTCAACCCAAATACAGCTGTGCCTTTTCCCCCTTCCACCCCATCTCACCCCTTTCAGTATAGAATCCCCTAGGATGAGTACCCCCATCCCTTACCCCTTTTCTCTTCTAATGCTCCTTCCACCAGCCCAGTATTCCTTCTTCCCTACCCCTTACCCCCACCAGCTGCACCCTCGGTGACTTCTGTATCTGTACCCCTACTTCTGCCTCACCCTTTTTCTCTGTCTTATTCCTCCCATCCCCCTTGAACCCCTTCCAAGCCTGACGACTTCCTACTGGGCTTCCTATGTTGACCTCTCCTCCTCCCCCTCTGCTGATTTCCAACCCCTCTCCTATCCCGTTGTTGTTGATTTAGAGCCCCCATTCCCTTCTACCTGACAGCGATGCCCTCCATCCTTCCCCCTTCCCGTAGCCTTCTCTCCTCCAGTCACCACCCCTTCCTTCCTTCCTTACTAGCCCCCTTCTACCCTTTCATTCTTGCTATCTCTTCCCCTACCTGTTGCCATCTCTCTCATGCCCCGCTTGTCCTCCCCCTTCAGTATGTTCCTGCTTCCCCCATAGCAGAGGCTCAAATCTATTCCTAGTCGAGATCCTACCTACATCTCTTCCCCATCAGTTTCCCCCTCCTACTTTTTCCCCTTTGTACCACCCTGGTGCCTCCCTACCCACAGCCATCTGCTCTGTCCCCTGGTACTCCTCGTGGTCTCTTCCTCCCACATCTGGAGGCCCCATTCTCGCCTCAGGCACCCTCTCCCTTCTCCTTTCTTTTCTGCTAGTGCCTCTGATACTGGGGTTAGTTTAAGTCCCTACTTTTTCTTCCTCCATCCCCCCCTTGCAATCCCCTATCCCCACTGGCCATGAAACCTATCATGCTCATCTGCCCTGCCACTTAGACTCCTCCCTAACCTCCACAGTTCCTCCCTCAAACTAGCCAGTTGTCTACAGACCATACCCCCTATCCTCCAAGCCCAGTCCAGGATCATGGAGGACTCACACCCTGTACACCCCACTGCCCTTCCAAAGATGCCCACCCTATTGACATTTGGCCCCTGCCCCATTTTGGCCCCCACCTTATGTTACAGGCTATGTTATGCGTAGGTTCTGTAGCTGACCTGGTTAATTCAGTCTCAAATCTCATCTGTTAGATGCTGTATTACTGTACCAATCCTAAAGCCTCCTTGTCCATTTTTCACCCCTCAGCTACCATACTTTTTGTTCTCAGAAGTAGCCTATTGCACTCCAAGTATTACTCAGCTCAGTTAGAGAAATAAACAGAACAAATAAATCTGTATTATTACAGCAGTCCTAAAAGTATCCAATCATTGCTTTGTCTCCACCCCAGAGACCCTGCTGTAATATAGGACCACAGAGCACACTGGGCGGGAGGATGAGCAACTCTAATGTCCTGGCAGAGCTCCATTGAGCTCACTCACTCCCCCTCTCTCACTCGCTCATTTTATTTCTCCCGGTGCTGCAGGCTCTCTTTTGTACTGGGCACCTTTTCCTGCTCACAAAGAAATATGCAGCAGGCCCAACAGAGCTCAGTTGAGCTCGCTCACTCCCCCTCTCTCACTCTCTCATTCTGCTGTTCCCGGTGCTGCAGGTTGCCCTTTTGTACTGGGCTCCTGCCTGCATTGGTGCCTTTTTTTGCCCACAAAGAAATCCTCAGCAGTCCTGACAGTGCTCCGTTGAGCTTGCTCACTCCTCCTCTCTCACTCGTTTGGTCTTAATCTGTCCCAAACACTGATTTCCTACAGTGAATGCACTATTCTGTGCTGGAAGTGCAAAAACACATTTTGGCCAGGATGTGAAAAATGACAGCTGTACTGTTCATAAGGAGGTGTGAAAAAATGCCAGTGTTGAAAATCTAGCATGAAAATACTACAAATTAGTGAAGTTACAAGGGTGCATGGAAACTGCACAGTACGCACTTGTAACACAGTCATTTTATGGACTTTTGTCACCAAATTTTCAACACAGGCATTTTAGGACCTTGCTCATGAACAGTGTCACTGTAATTTTCTTAATCTGTCCCAAAAACTGATTTCCCACAGCGACTGAACTATTCTGTGCCTGAAGTGCGAAAACACATTTTGGCCAAGATGTATAAAATGACAGCTGTACTGTTCATGAGGAGGTGTGGAAAAATGGCAATGTTGAAAATCTGGAGTGAAAATATTACAAATTTGTGAAGTTACAAGTGTGGGTGGAAACTGCGCATCGCACTCTTGTAAAACAGTCATTTTTTTTATTTCTTTCACCAAATTTGCAACATAGGCTTTTTGAGAGCCCACCTCATGAGCAATGGCACTGCCATTTCATTAATCGGTCCTGAAAGGTGATTCCACACAGTGACCGTAAAATCACCTTTTGGGACCGAATAACGTCATGACAGTGACTGAATTCATGAGGAGGGGTCCCAATAACCCCATGTTGAAAATCTGGTGCCACAATTCCCCAAAATGCTGGAGAAATGCACCAAAGTTAAAAGAAACCCTATTTATGCCATTATACAGCTTACTGGCATTTCTTCAGTTCGTGGTCGGCTTTGAAGGTGCAGGCGTGTTCTGGTCCACGAAGATCGTAGCGCTAGGCTCCAGAGGTCAGTATGGGGTGAGGGGGGTGTGGGGAGGTGGGATACGCAGAGGTTGGGTGCGGGATGGGGGAAGGGCACCGGACACTTTGAGGGACTGTTTTCTTATTTAACAGGTTTTAAAAAAGATACAGACAACACGGGTCCATTTTTTACTTTTGCAGGTGTGTTTTTGCTACACTGGGGTGGGCTCACAGTTTGTCACCAGCATTTGTGGGGAAGGGGACCAAAATCAATGGGGATTGGGCCCCTGGTTGGCACAGAAATGTGTGTGTGGGGGGTGCATGATGCCGAGGGGTATTGGGCACCCCCTCAGCACACAACTGAAATTGGGGTGGGACATTATGCTGATGGGAGGAGCACCCCCGTTGGCAAATCAAGTGGGTCAGGGCATGCTGACAGGGGGATTGGGCACCCTGTTGGCTTTCATGAGGCTCTGAGGTGGTGGCATACAGCCACCATGTGCCTGGTAATGTTACACGAGGCAAGACATTGCCCTGCAATAATGGGTCGGTCCCTCATTGCAGCAGAATAGCTGACACTGCAATGACAAAGCAGCCCATGATTGCAGTGGTGAAATTCTTACAAGTTGGTGGCACTCTGCAGAACCAGTGTCATCAAGACACTGGGCCTGCATTGGTTGAGCACTTCCAAGCCCAACAATGCAGTGCCGGCATTGGCAGCCACAGTGCTCTACCTCCACAACCCGCTTCTCTCCTAAGCTGCCACATAATGTTTCTTCTGCTTGCGTGCAAGCAAACATAAAGACAACAAAACAGTGTTTAAAAACAAAACCTTTCCATTCAAAATGCAAAACCAACCTTTAAAAGGAAAACATTTCAATAAAAACAGCAAAAACAAGTTTTAAAATCAAGACTTTTTCATACAAAATGGCAAACCCACATTTTTAAAGCAAGATGTTTTTATTGGCAAATTAAGATGTCAAAGTAAGCCTTTATATAAAATTACTAAGGTTTATCTGCTATTAGCAACTGTCCGGCTACATTGTATTTATATTACTCTTGCACCCTACTGTTTAATTTATTTATTTTGAAAAGATTCACCAGGAAAGGCATACTGAGATTCCAGATGCGTCCTGGGTAGGAAAGGGGATACATTTGAATAAGAGATCAAGGACAAAAATACACATAGAGTAAACTTGAACATACACACTAACACATTTAAAACTAAGCCAAACATATCTGAGGTGTAGGTAGGCATTACTTGCCATTCAGGTATAGACTAGGTACATACAGATGTGACAGCCAGGATGCGACACAGAAATGCTGCAGAATATCACAGAATGCTGCAGTTTACTGCAGGGGCCATTGTAAGTCAATGGCAATTAAGCCCTTTTGTCATTCTGGATTTCATGACATGTCATTACTGCAAGTTACTGCATTTCGTTGTGGCTGACTCCACTGTATATGCATTTTACATACTCATACACGTACATATAATTTAATATATATATATAGATACATATATATATATATATATATATATATATATATATATATTATGGTAGTACGGTAGTGCCACCATAGTTAGGGTTGAGTACCCCTTTTAATGTTAAATGGTAAAATTTTGCACCTTAATAACTTTGCCACAATTCAATGGATGTGCCTGAAATTTGGCAGGCACAGGGCATGACCATATATCTTGGGACCTGCCAATTTTCTTACCAGTCAGATATATGGCTGTGGAGTTATTAAGCAACATCCGTGTGCGTATTTATGTTTTTTTGTGCATTCTTTGCTCGTGCCTACAGGTTGCACGGTTTGTGCAACCAGTCTGAAAACTTCAGGGAGTGTGTGGCCATAGTGCCTGATGTGCCTTTTAAAGATTTTGTGAAAAAATATTGAATGGTTCAAAAGTTATTCAAAATACAAGTTCCCATTACAAGTCAATGGGAAAAGTTAAAAACTTTGACAGTGTCACAAATGCACTTTTTAGTGTCGCAAATGACCGCTGTAGTGTCGTGAGTCAGCCATTTTTTTTCAGTTACTGGTCACAGAAATGCTTGGCATTTAAATTTGGGAACCTTTAGGGACAAAGTTATTTTTGTGTTCCCCTAGTCGGACCCTGAGGATGCTAGCCATGTCTTTATTTTGGGTTAAACACCCCAGAAATGTGTTTTTCAAATTTCTGGGAAAAGTAGTGTCACAAGGTTGTGTCTCACTTGTGCCACTTTCACAAATTTTTGCAAAAGCTTTAGCAAATCACGACACTGCTTTTCCAGGCTATGGCAAAATGACAGGAAATCTTTGCCACCCTGCTGCAAAAGAACGGTTTAGTCTTTTGGGCTGAAATTTAGAGGGAAGGTAGCCAACATCTCACAGATGTGCCTTTTTGTGGTTTGGTGAACAAATATTGCATGGATGCAAAGTTACAGTACTCCAAAGTTGATGTTTTTCTCATAGACTAACATGATGGAGTCCGCCACGCCTTTCCGGGCTTGTATCTCGGAAACGGTGTGAGATATGGAATTTTTGTCTTGTTTAATGAAAACCTAGCCATGAAAGTCATGAATCATATGAAATTTTAATTTTTTTTCTACGTCGTTTGGTTACTGAGATATTAGCAATTTAGTATTACAGCTGCTTGTTTTCTGCTCCAAGGCCCATTATTATGCATACATTGTTTGTTTTCACTGTGTTTCTCAATGGTGCTTTTGGGAAAAAATAGGGTGTGCGCTCTAATGGCTGCCCTTCCATTTCCGTTTGCGTTTGTCTTTTGTTTTGCATCATCGTTGTTCTTACCATTACCATTTGCGTTTCCAATTGCATTCCCGTGCTCACGTTACGGTTTGCATTTCCATACGTGTTTATGTTTGCATTTCTGTTTCCTTTGGCGTTATTGTTACTGTTACCATTTCCATTTAGGAATGCGGTGCCGTGACCGTACAGATTACAGTTTGCATTTCTGTACACCCTTTCATTTGCGTTTCTGTTTACTTTAGTGTTTTTGTTACTGTCAAAGTTATCATTTGCATTTACAACAGTGGTACCGTCACCGTTTGCATTGCCAGTTGCATTCCTGTAGGTGCTTGTGTCTCCGTTTGTGTCACTTCTCACTTTGGCGTCACTTTGTCCCTGTGTTTCTATTAACACTTGCTTTACAATTTATGTTTGCGTCACCATGTGCGTAACCATTACCGCTTGCATTTGTGTTGCTCTTACTGTTACTATGTCATGGAAAATCACGTGGTGGGCCCCGCAATTCTATTCGCCTCCAGAGTCTATTTACTATTTGTAGTCCTCATTCTCAAAAAGAAGGGAAATTAGAGGCAAAAAACTCCATTTAATGCATCAGTTACGGTTGTTCCACAGTGACAAAAGTGAGCAAATTCAGTGTTAGGTTTGAAATCCCCCCTTGCACCCCCATCCTGCCCCCCCAATCAGCATCGGGGTGTGCATTGGGCTAGTTGATCCTAACTCTCACCCCATTCTCCTATACCTCACCTTGTTTACACATGTGATGAGGTGAGTGTTAGGACCGACAACCAGGGATGTGCAGTGGAGCAGGGTAGCAGTGCAGTAGCACAACCAGGAATGTGCAGGGACAGGATGCAGGGGTTCACCACCCATGGAAGAATGGGCAGATGAGCACACAGCAGACCAGACAGTGCCCCCCACACTCCATGAACTGCACAACCTGTGGTGAGCTGGATGAACCACCAGCCCATGAACACCAGCACCGAATCCACAGCTGGGGCATGGTACCCCAGCACACCCCCTGGCAAGCAGTGACTGCAACACAAGAGGTCTGGCAACCCTGTTTCACCCCATCCCACCAATGCAGAGCACACCCTGTACAGTGATCCCCAGGCACCCTGCCCATGAGCAGTGCCCAACAGTGCATGGCTCCATATGCATGCCACCACCCCCACTGTGACAATGCAACCCTGTGCACCATGGAGCCATGCATGGCAGTCCCACCATAAGCACCCCACAGTGGGCAGCACCAGTCACTGATGCAACAACTGCAGACACAGTGCCGCCCTGCACGGTCTCCCATGGCACAGCCTAGAGGTTGACCCTGCATCAGTACCTGATGAATTCTGCATGTGACAGGGCCTGCCCTGGAACCCATGACCAGCAGGACAGTACCCCGCACACCCACTCAAGGACACACCCTGTCCCAGCACTGGCTCCAACAGCCAGCACAGATGTCCACAGTGGTGCATAGAGGCATGCACCACACAGGATGCAACACAGGGCATGGACAAACACCCACCCAGACCCAAGGGCACCCCAACACAGAGACACAGTAGTGGGGCAACAAATCCTGCTGGTGTGTGACCACGGCAGCTGTGTATCCATGGCCAGCACCCCACAATGGCACAGGTGTGCCAGCCATCCTCCGCATGCCTCATGAAGCTGTTCACCATCAGCATGTGGCCAGAGCACAAATGACAGCCATAGACCCTGCAACAGACACCAGTGACAGCATGGAGGGGGGACAACAGCAACAGCAGAGGCCACAGTGCCACCCAAGGCAGAAGTGCACCATACCAGTGACAGGAGGCAAGCTGCCATTGTGCCGGGTCCAGAGGGTGGCCAGCATGGACAGCCATCACTGACTTGCTAGCAGACTGTGCATAGCACAGACATGCAAGGTTGTCAGCTGCATGGTCCATGGACATACTGACAGGGGCACCATGGACACAGTGCATGCACCAGGGACCACTACACACAGGTGTCCAGTGCACAGGGAACAACACATATACTACAGACAGGGGCCGAGTCCCCTACTCACACCATAGGCAGGTCCCTGCCAGACACACACATGCCCAGGCCTGCACCACCCGCCGACGCCATGCACACCACTGCAGCCAAGCACCATTAGCCCATTGCAAATCAGAGACCACCACAGTTGTCATAACAAAATGGATATATTAAAGGTGAGTAAAATAAAAAAACATATTTACAACTATATGCAATTGGGAGGAAGGGCCACAAACCAGGTGGGGGTGGGCATGGGGCGGGATGAACAACTAGGAGAGGGATGAAGGGGTGTGAGGGTTAGTCCAGGTGGGAATACAATAAAGGGGCATAGAGGGCCTATCGCTGGCCCCTCTCCCCACTTCTGTCCCTGCTCTGTCTTCTGTGCCACCGTCTTCCATCCTGCTTCAGCCTCTGCAGGAGCTTGAGGGTGGCCCTGGTGAGCTGCAGCAGCTCCTGTACACTTCTTTCAAGTGTCATCCAGTGTTGTCCACCTAGGACAAGGGAGCAGAGTCATTACGCATGACTGGCCAGACCCCTCAGCCCACCCATTGTGCACAGCATACAGCTTTGGGCCACGCACCTGTGATGGCATGCGACCACCCACTGTGACTGCTCCCACATGACCCACCTACCCAGGCACCCACAGCCATGCAGACCACTGCACACACCCATTGCTCATGTCCCACACAGCACCACCGTGGCTGTACAGTGACATGGTTATACAGTGCAAAGGCAGTGGCACAGCCATGTTCCCAGTGCATGCACGCACCACCAGCGATACCCACCCACACATGCAGTGCCACAGGATAGTGCTGAGTGTACCGTCTGGCATGCACAGCAGTGGGGCCAAGTGCTGAAGGCCATGCCCCACCACCAACCCTGCAACACAGCATGCACAGATGTAAGTGGAAAAATGGCACTCACCTGCATCCAGGCCAGCTGGATGCTGCTGGTCAATGGCCTCTCCACCATGACCCTGCTGCAGCTGTGGTGCACCAACTCTGTCCTGCTCGGAACAGGCCTGCCTCACCCTACGACACTCCTCCAGGCCTAGGGTGCAAACATGGAGAGGGGAACATCAGTACAAACCAGAAGCAAAGCACCCCCTGGTGTGTGTGTTTCCACACAGCCCAGCCATGCCGCACCCCCACCACCACCACCACCACCCCGACTAGACGGACCCCACCTCCCGCAGGGTGGACACATGCACACCACGATACCCGGATGGACAGATGCTACCAGTGTATGGATGGAGCACCTACCTTGCCATGGAATGGAACCTCGCCGGGCACATGCCTGCAGATGCCCCAGTCTGTCTGAGTCCCTCCACCATAGGTCTCCATATCAGTGGTGACACTGCTTACCAGACCTGGTGATACCGGTGGCCTCCTTCAGGTCTTCAGCCACCTCCTCCCACACAGCACTGTGTGGCCTGTCAAGTGGGTCCTGGCCAAACAGGGCCATAGTATGGGACTCAACAATGGCCACCAGGTGGCCAGCTCTATGGTGCTCCACTGCTGTGCTCACCTCTGTGCCATCCTGCAGTGAATATTGCTAACAAAATGGCACTCTGTAGCACACATTCCCCACGTGCAGAGGCTGCGTGGTACTGCTTTGCAATTCCCCATTGCGCTGTCCCCAAACTACGTGATAGGGGTGCACCCATGTGGATGCATGGCACCTAGGGTGCAATGGTTGACCGCAGGGTCAAGGGTCTATCCATGCACAGAGCATGACAGCGCTATTGGGACACCCTGCATGTAGCACAGTAAGGTGCCTGTGTGTGATACCCTGCAGTGGCCTACCTTGCTGTTGCTCCATGGCGCCTATGGCGCACCAGGGCATGAGCACCACATGGGCGAACAGTGCACTAGCACCACTGGCACAGTGGTGACTGTGCCCTGCACAGCCTCCCGTGCACAGCACATCATCAGTGCTGCACGCGTCAGCATCAGCACCCTGGACATGCGCCATGTGGTGCCTACTGCGCATGTCAGAGAGCTGCACCATAGCCTGAGCACGCTCAACAACATTGCGCAAGGCAAAACTGTGTGATATTCAGCCAGCATATGCAAATCAGCTCATTAACAATTCCATGGTGCAACCACTGTATTAGTATCCACTTAAAGTTTCGCCTCACCTCATTTGCATGCACTGCGCTATATAAATGCGACATGGGGCTGCAGAGGACATAGTTTGGTATTGCAGTCTATTGTGGTGGGTTGCATGCTGTTGGGATGTGTGGACTGTGGTTTGTGAAGGCTGAATGGGACTGCACATTCAAAGGTAACACCTGTCATTCCCACAGGCTCAATCATGACTGAACAAGAGGATGAGGAGGAACAGGGACGGGGGAGAAGGAGGAGGCCCAACTTCACCTGGACTGAATCAGATGCCCTGTTCAAGGCATATCTCAACAGGGAACCGCTGCTCAGTGGACAGCAGGGAATGCCACAGGCTAGTGCTGCGGCATGGGTTGAGGTGACATGTGCCGTGAACCAGCATGGTAGCCACCAGTGGTCCATGCAGGAGTGTAAAAAGAAGGTCGGCATGAACAGGAAGAGAACAGCCAGATGTGGGGGACAGCCGGATGTGCCACACCTGATGCCACAGGAGGAGAGGTTGGCCGGCAGCATGCAGCATTGTGCCATACAGGGCATTCCTGGTGGTGGCTTCCAGATGGGTGGCAGCCCATCACTGCATGGTAGGTCCTGTGCTGTCACTGTGTGAGTGGTAGGGGGAATGCCACAGGGCAGGGTGGAGACACTAATGCTACTGTGTTCCCTTACAGCTCCTGAGCATCTACATGGGTCAGCGGTGGTGGGTGTGTCCACCAAGGGTGATGCCCTGGCCATGAAGAATCACCCATCCACCCCCACAGGTGTCCGAGGGACCAGATCAGTGCATACCTGCCTGTCTGTCTGGACTGAAGAGGGTGGTGTGGGTGCAGACGAGGCCCTACCTGTGTCCCAGAATGACAGCGCCCATGGTCTCCAGCATGCTGGAACATGGATTGGTGTCAGATCCAGCACCAATGATGATGGCGCACACATCCTGGACAGTGATACGTGTGGGATGCAGGATGGTCCTACAGCAGGCAACGGCACGGGCGTTACCATGGGTAGTGCCACCGTGGATGCCTGCATAACAACACAGTCCCAGCATGTGCCTGTATGCCCCAGTGGGGCAGGGCCAGTGTGCGTCCAGGCCAGTGGGGCTGTTGCAGTCACTGTGGCAGTGCTGCTGAGCCCTGGTGATCGGCAGCCGGAGGGGCAGTGCCAGCAGTCGGTCAATGGCTATGGGGGGACAGTGTCAGGGGTGGTGGCAGTGCACTGTGTGTGGACATGCCCCGGCATGGCTCTGGTGTTCAGTGCCCATCATCAAGGGGTTCTGACCAGCAGGGCCAGGAACACCACGAGGGACAGCATGCCAGACCAGCAGATGACTTTTTTGACAAGCACAGCCATCTACTCCAGGCTTCAGTAGATCAGCAGTTGCAGCTTGTGACTGTGGTGGATGCACTCAGTGCAGTTCTGCTCCAGGCAGAGGAGCAGCGCAGCAGAGACCACTGTCTGGTCCTGGCAGAGATGGCCCCGCAGCGGGACGATGTGACCGCTGCCATTGACAGGCAGACAAATGCATTCACAGGTGTCATGGCCACATTGGCCACCCAGTTTGGTGCCCATGCACCACAGACACCACGCAGTGTCATGTCCACCCTCCATTCCCGGTGCCATGCAACACCTGCTATGTCAACACCAGGTTCAGTTGTGGGCATACCGAGCATGCCTGGTGCGGGCATGTTCAGTGAGCTGCAGACCCCTGCGTGAACATGGTCACGTTCATGCAGCATCACCCCTGGGGGACTGTCGGTGCCACCCCATGAGGCCAATGGTCAGCCTGGCATGGCTGGCAGGTCTCGGCAGGGCCACCCATGCATCCGTGGTGGCCGTGGCACTGTGCCGCGTAACTGACCTGTATCCCACCATGGCCATTGTCAGCTGCTGCCCTATGTGAGTTGTGGTGTGCATCATGTGACGCATGGGTGGGGCACCCAGTCCTGCTCACACATGGTCCCTGTGCACACCCTCCTGGCTGCTGGACACTGTGCTGTGTGCATGATGATGCCTGCTTTGCGCTGTCCACCAGTGTGCAATGGTGCCCAGTGTCTGAGGCACACACAGTGATGGCCACTGGGTGTGGTCATGTGTGGACCTGTGTGGGGTTGGGGTGGCAATTTGGGTTGGCATGCCATCTACCCCTTGGGCATGTCTTGTGGTGTATGTGTGTGTGTGTGTGTGTGCGCGTGCGCATGTGTCATGTTCGGCCCTGCCCATCCCTGATGCCATGTGCGGTGCCACACTCAGACCCATTCCCTTACCGCCATCTGCCCCTGGGGTCTTCCCTGCCTGTCTGTGGGTTGTGCCCTTGCCATTGGAGGTGGCACATGGCCCCGTGACCTAGCTGTGTTGGCCAAAGTGCTCTTCTGTAATCATGTCCTGGTGCAGCTGTGACATCCAGATCAGGCGGGGGTCCCTTCACCCAGGGGGTGACTGCCCATCACTGGCTGGACTGGCATCCTCATTGTCCCCACCACTGTCCCCCTCTTCAACCTCTATGGCTATCCCACAGTCATTGGCCATGTTGTGCAGGATTTAGCAGGCCAGGAATAGCCTGCAGGCCTTTGAGGTGCTGTACTGTAGGGCACTGCCAGACATGTCCAGGCACCGTACACGTGCTTTCAGCATCCCGAACACTCACTTCATGACATTCCATGTTGTGGAGTGTGCCTCATTGTACAGTAGCTGCAATGGGGTCGTGGGGGGCCGGTATGGTGTGAGCAGCCAGGGATGGAGTGGGTAGCCACTGTCACCTGCGTGTAGAGGGTGGACATTGGTATGGTGGTCTGCATCACTTTGCCATGGGACAACAAAGCTGGTAGCCATGGCACCTCGGACTATGCACCCCCCCACATCTGCTCATGTTGTCCTGCGTGATATGCATACTCACCCACTAGGTGGCCAGTGGGGATGTCCCCACTCTCAAACCTGTGGCACAGTGCAGACTGGTGCCAGATGAAGCATCATGTGCTCCCCCAGGGTGTGTGTCATAGACATTGGTAATGCGCCCCTGGCATCACTCACCACCTAGCAGTTGATGCTTGCATACCCCTTTCAGTTGATGTAGGGCACACTGTCAGGGCCAGGTGGTGTGCGGATGGCTACATAGGTGCAGTCAATGGCCTCAAGCATGCCAGGCAACCATGCTACCGTGTGGAATTCTTGTATGTGTGCTGTGCGCTCCGCCTGTGTGCTGCAGAAATGGACGTACTCCACAGCATGTGGCAGCAGTGCTCTGAGGAATTGTGTGAGTAGGCTTGATGCGGCTGACTGGGTTATGCCTATTGTGTCCCCTGTTGGTCTCTGGAAGGTGCCCGTGGCAAGCAGGCACATGATGGCAGTCACCTTCATCTCCACTGACAGAGCATGGCTCTGTTGTGTGGGTGCCTGCATCTCATCACTGCACAGCTCACAGAGATGCCTCAGGATCGGCCGGTTCAGGTGGTACCGGCCCACAATCTCTGTGTCAGAGTAGTGTTCGAAGGTGGTCGGGCTCGGTACTGCCTCTTCTGGGCATACCACCATTGGGCCCTTCCATGGCCATGCCCCCCTGCTGCCTGCCTTCTCACACCCCTCATTACCACCTCCATCTGGAAGGTGGGGCTGGCCATGTCCCTGGCTGGTGCCCCTCCGGCGGCTGTTATCCCATTCCCCCCGCTATCTGTTTCTGATGCTCCCCCTGCACCAGGTACACCTCCGGCCTTTGGCTGTGGCTGTCCTGCCTCCTGCCACTGCTCTCAGTCCACTGTAGCACTCCACTATCTATCCTGCACAGTGGCACTGGCTCCCCACTCCTATCCTGTTCCTGGATCAGTTCAGGTGTGCCTGTCCTGCTCCAGCTCATTCCTGCTCACTGCTACCCTCTGTACTGCCCTTGTGTCTGTCACCACGCTCCCACCTGTGGCTTCCCTGTAGCGTTCTTGTGCCCCTCTCTTGCTCCTTTTTATTTTGGATCATTTCTGTTGTCGCGCAACTTCCGCTAGCTCCACTGTTGCACATGTCGCATGCTGTTGAATATCACACTGTGCATGTTATTCATGGTTCCGCCCCCTGCGGTTGAGCATGCATTCATTACTATTGTGCTCTTGGGCATTGCTACTTGTGCTGCACAGCTGCCTTCTGCTGAATATCATACAATGGCGCATTTCCGTATTTGCGCAGATGCATCCCTGTTGTGCATGGCGCATCCCTTTTGAATATCCGGGCCACTGTGTCTATGTCATCACAGTTATTCCACTGCAGTGAGAATACATGTTTTTATTGTCAATGTTACATGCTCACCCCATTGTATAAAATATATATATATATATATTTAAATACATATATATATATATATATAATATTGGCCTGGTAGGGCCAGTATATTGGGGTTGTGCAGCAACTTCGATTTTAAACTCAGAATTTTGCACTTTAGTATCTTTTCAACCATTTGTCTGAATTGCCTGAAATTGTGTATGCTTGGTGAGGTACAATAGATCTCTGGATCTAGAAAGTTTTGTTCTGGTTGGATTTGTGGTTGCTGAGCTGCGGAGCAGGAAAAAGTGAAAAATCCTCAACTTTGTGAAATTCTTTGTTCGTATCCACAGCCTGAATGGTCTGTCTGTCTGTCTGGTCTGAAATGTTTGGGGTATTTGGGGATTGGGTTAGGGAAGTGCCTTTTGAAGGTTTGGTGAAAAAATAAAAAGTTATTAAAGTTTAAAGTTTCCCATTATAGACTATGGGAAAAAATATATGTTCTGAAAGTGAAAGCAAGTAAACAGCCCCAAACAATCAGTTTCTTTGCCACTTCATAGCTAAAAAATGGTTAGGGCTTTTGGACTGAAATTTGCAGGGTGGAAAGCCCTTGTATGGAGACATATTGCATGCCAAGAGGCATGAAAAGGAAGCCTTGTAATACAAATGTGGCAATATCTCAGTAACCATAGCAATTAAGAACAAAATTCCACTGTAGTTGTAATCATGACTTGGAAATCTCCATGCATGCTTAGGGGTGCCACAATGTTATCCTATGGGAAATTTCACAATTTCAGAATGCCGTAACCATGGAACCAGTTTAAATTTTTTTACCAAACTGCAAAAAGGCTCATATGTGGGGCAAGGGCTTGCCACAATGGCTGTCAATGGTGTTTTGAACTTATGTTGATATCTCACCCACTTTTCTACAGTTTTGCACCAAATTTTCAACATGGGCTTTTTGGTACCCCACCTCTTGAACACTGACACTGTTGTTTCATTACTCAGTCTCAAAAGGTAATCTCACTGTACCTGCAAGAACTCACCTTTTGGGACCACTTAAGGCAGAAAGAAGCAGGGAGGGAAGTCAGAATAGCAAAGGCCCAAACTGAAGAAAAGATAGCCAACTCAGTTAAGAAGGGGGATAAAACCTTTTATAGGTACATCAGCGAGCGTAGAAAGACAAAGGGAGGGATAGTGAGGCTGAATAGAATGAACGGTGGGTGGGCAGAGGGGGACAGTGAAAAAGCAGGAATACTGAATGAATATTTCTGCTCAGTATTCCAAAAGAGGAGGAAGTGCCTAATTCAATTAACAGAAGCACTCTTAATAGAGGTCGATCCCAGTCCTTTCACAGAAGAAAGGGTTCTGCAAGAACTCCTAAAACTGAAGGTGGACAAAGCAATGGGTCCTGATGAATTCACCCCAGAATTCTAAAAGAATTAAGGAAGGAACTAGTGAAACCACTGGCTACTCTTTTAATAAATCATGGGAGGATGGTGGCACCGGAGGACTGGAGGAAGGCAGATGATTCCCCTTCACAAAAGTGGGACCAAGACAGAGGCAGGAAACTACAGACCTGTCAGACTGACCTCTGTGGTAGGGAAAGTGATGGAGTCACTTCTGAAGGAAAGAATAGTTGAGTAGCTAGAGGTCAGTGGAGCACAGGATCCAAGGCAGCATGGGTTCCTAGCGGAAGGTCATGTCAGATGAATCTAATAGATTTCTTTGACTGGGTGACCAAAGTAGTAGACCAGGAGGGGCTGTGGACATGGCCTACCTAGACTTTAGCAAGGCATTTGACACAGTCCCACACAAAAGATTATTAGTCAAATTAACCAGCCTGGGAGTGGGTCCCAGGGTGGTAGCCTGGTAAAACATTGGCTGGACAACAGGACACAGAAGGTAATTGTAAATGGAGTCCACTCTGAAGAAAGGGCGGTTACTAGTGGGGTACCGCAGGGTTCAGTATTGGGTCCAGTCCTTTTTAATGTCTTCATCAGTGACATTGCAGAGGGACTGGAAGGAAAAGTATGCCTTTTTGCAGATGACACAAAGATCTGCAACAGGGTTGATACACAAGGAGGCATGGAAAGGATGAAAAGGGACTTGGCAAGGTTGGAGGAATGGTCAGAACTATGGCAGCTAGGATTCAGTGCAAAAAAGTGCAAAATAATGCACCTGGGAAACAAGAACCCAGGGGAAGAATACACAATGGGTGGGGAGGTAGTAACAACAACAAAACAGGAAACGGACCTGGGGGTAATCATATCAGATGACCTTAAGGTTAGCAAGCAATGTGAGAAGGCAGTAGGGAGGGCCGGGGGTATACTGGGATGTATAGGGAGAGGCATCAGCAGCAGAAAACAGGAAGTTGTTATCCCTCTGTACAGACAGTTGGTGAGACCCCATCTGGAATACTGTGTCCAGTTCTGGAGACCCCATCTCTGCAAGGACATAGACAGGATAGAGGCAGTCCAGAGGAGGGCAACTAAAATGGTGCAGGGTCTGCAAGAGAAGCCGTATGAGGAGAGACTAAAGGAGCTTAACATGTATACCCTTGAGGAAAGAAGGGAGAGGGGGGACATGATAGAAACTTTCAAGAAACTCAAGGGAATCAACAAAGTCCAAGAGGGTAGCATCTTTCAGAAAAAGAGACTTGCAAGAACAAGGGGACACAATTTAAAGATAGAAGGAGGGCGGTTCAGGGGCAATGTGAGGAAGTATTATTTTACAGAGGGTAGTGGATGCATGGAACAGCCTTCTTGAGGAAGTTGTGGGGTCTAAAACTGTGGGAGAATTCAAGAATACATGGGACAGACATAAGGCAATTCTTGTGGGGGGCAGGAAGATATAGGCTGTTGGTTAACTAGGATCTGCGACCTATCCTGTAGGTAGGGAAATGGGCAGACTAGATGGGCCTAGCGGTCCTTATCTGCCGTCAAAGTCTATGTTTCTATGTTGAAAATTTGGTGCAAAAGTACCAAAAAACACCAGGGTTACATACAGTCATTGACACATTTCTACGCATGCTCATAACGTCAGCATTTTTTTATACATTCACTTCAAATTTTCAGCATTGCCATTTTTACACACCACCTCATAAACAGTACAGCTGTCATTTTTCACATCCTGCCCAAAATGTGTTTTCACTACTGTGGTGCAGAATGGCTCATATGCTGTGCAAAATCTATTTTGGGGGTAGCCTGTGACATGGGCATCGGCGATTGAGTGCCTCCTGCAATAACAGTGTCTCAATCCTGGTGTGTGTCATCAGGGCTATTGATGAGGTAGGGTGACCACATGGGTGGGGTCAGTGAATATAGCATTGGGATGTCACTATACATATGCATGCAGGGGGAAGCAAGCATGCACAGTGAGGGGCAGGGGGACTGTGAGGATTGGTGCCATGGTGGGTTGCCGAGCTGGCCCTGTGGTGTGATGGGTGGCTTGGTGGCTTCGGTGGGCAGGGTGCTGGTTTTGGGTCTGGGTGCTGGTGTGTTTTTGTTGCACCTAGCCTGAATTTTTTTTAAACATTTTGCTCCCCCTCAACATGCACCCCCTTGGAGTTGAGAATCCTTAAGTGGGGGGGTGCAGGAGCATAGCCCCCCCACACAAAACACTTAAAATAGAAGTCCCTGGTGCTGTTTTGCTGTGCACCGGGGAGTCAGAGTGCCAAAATTAATTTTCAGCACTCTAGCTTTGCGATAACACTGATTGCCTTTAGGCTTTCACCGTTATCATATAAATCCCTTTTGAGGGCAGATTAACAAAATGACTGTGCCACTTTTCATGAGGTGAGGTCCCCAAAAGGCCATGTTGAAAATTTGTTGCAAAGATTCCTCAAAATGCCCGAGTCACGTGTGTCTGTTGAATTTATTCTACACACGCACATAACTTTGTTACTTTTCAACATTTTGCCACCAAATTTTTAACATAGCCATTTCTACACACCACCTCATGAATACTACAACTGTTGTGTCCCACATCCTGCTCAAAATGTATTTTAGCACCTGTGGCACAGAATGGCATTGCAGTTGCCCAAAATAAAGTTTTGCCTTGTATTTCACAATTTCTCTGTACTGTTGTACATGAGGTTGGGTAATAAGATGGCTATGCTGATAATTTGGTCACTGTTGTTTGACATATGGAGGGCCCAGAGGCCCCTGCACTTTCACACCTACATACATATGCACATCTACGAAGGGACTGGAGCGCAGGCTACAAAGGACCCACTATTATACTATCTCAAAAAGAAGGGAAAATCATTGCAAAAAATCCTTTAATAGATCAGTTAGGGTTTCTATTACAGTAATAAAAGTCTGGAAATTTGGTGTTAGGGTTAGCAACCTTATCACCCCCCACCCTCCACAGACCAACAGGCATTGAGGCATGCCTTGGGGCTGTCAGGCCTAACTCTCAGCCCATTCTCCTGTACTGTACCATCGCAGCTTCCTTATACATGGAATGGGGTGATACATAGGGCTGACAACCCCAAGGCACACCCCAATGCCTGTTGGTGTGAGGAGGGTAAGGGGGTTGGGTGCGGTGGTAGGGTTGGTAACCCTAACACCAAATTTCAAGACTTTTGTCACTATAATATAAACCCTAACTGATGCATTCAGAGTTTTTTGCAATGAATATATATATTCATTGCAAAAAAACTTGGTTAATGCATCAGTTAGGGTTCCTATTACAGCGACAAAACTATGGAAATTCAGTGTTAGGGTTCCCACCCCTACAACCCCACCCCCCACCCTCCACACCAACAGGCTTTTGGTTAGCCTTGGGGTTATTGGCCCTAACACTCACCTCATTCCATGTGTAAGGAAGCCTAGATGGTACAGTATAGGAGAATGGGGTGAGAGTTAGGCCCTATGACCCCAAGGCACCCCAATGCCTGTTGGTGTGTAGGAGTGGGGGGTGGTGGTAGGGGAGGGAAACCTAGCACTGAATTTCCATGCCTTTGTCACTGTAATAGGAACACTAACATATGCATTAATGGAGATTTTTGCAATGACTTTCCTTGCATTTTGAGATAGCATAATAGTGTCCTTATTTTCCTGTGGGAGCACAGGGTCCCTCCATAGATGCACATATGTATTTAGGTGTGGAAGTGCAAGGTCCTCTGGGCTCTATGATTCCATCTGTCAAACAACAGTGACCAAATTGTCAGCATAGCCATCTTATTACACTACCTCGTGTACCTGGTACAGAGAAATTGTGAAATTCAAGGCAAAACTTAATAATGTGCAACTGCAATGCCATTCTGTGCCACAGGTGTGAAAACACAGTTTGGGCAGGATGTGAACAATGACAGCTCTACTACATATGAGGTGATGTGAAAAAATGGCTATCTTGAAAATTTGGCATCAAAATGTTAAAAAGTACCAAAATTCTGTGCGTGCATTGAATTAATTTGAGCAGTGTCAGTGGCTCAGTAGGTAGCACACTCGCCTCTGAGGCCGGGAGATCAGAGGGCTGTGGGTTCAGTTCCCACATCTGGCACTTGGGTTAATATCCCAGTACTGACACTGTAATGCAGCATGAGAGGGGTGCTGCATTTCTGAGGTGCCGTCTTTCGGATGCGACGTTAAACTGAGGTCCCATCTGCCTGTATTGGTGGTAGTTCAGGTGGATGTTAAAGATCCCATGGCACTTATCGAAAAGAGTAGGGGAATTTCCCCGGTGTCCTGGCCAAATTTCCCTCATTCACTAAAAATACCACCAACAGCTTAATCTGGTTCAAGGTCAGTTGGCATTCATCTGTATCCCCCTCTCCCGGGTCGTGCCTGAAAATAGGCAGGATTTGTCTAGTGCACTTACCCGGTCAACAAAAGCTAAATAAATAAATAATTATTCTCTCTTCTGCAGGATACTTGCATGTCATGTACAATGCCTTAGTACAGTTTGTGAACTGCTTGCCATTGCAATCCATGTACTGTTGAATTTTTTGTACTCTGCGGCCCAGATATTCAGACTCTGCCGGGCAGTGACTCAAGCCTGGGCACAGTGCAACTGGGGAAGTGCCAGAGCCAGAACCAGGTGATATTCAATGGTGATGCACCATGGTGCAGCACTGTTGAATATGGCATAGACTGCACACAGCACAGTGGCTCCGCACCAGTGCATGCCACAGATAGGGAGTACAGGGATGTGCCAGTACAAGTGCAATTGCACTAGGCACATCACCTGTGATATTCAGCAGAGGGCATGCAAATGAGGCCATAATATATGCAAGGCACAAATGGGTCCATTTGCATGTCAGTATGGCCCTATTTGCATGCCTTGCGCAGTGCTGCCCGGTGACTTGCACAACATGATGTGTGCACAGTGGGGGTCCCAGGGCATCCCCCACCCTATTGTTGCGATCACAGTACATGTAAATCAGAACATTCCCTGGTAGTCTACTAAACCCCCCTCCCTCCTGAGTCACTGATGACTGTACAGTAATACAGACCCTGGTGGTCTAGTGGACCCCCTCCCTCCCAGGTCCCCGATCATGGTAAATCACCCATAATGTAATTCCCTGGTGATCCAGTGTCACCCCCCAACCCTTCCACCAACACGGGACCCATTGAACACCCCACTCCCCCACCATCATCGGCGGGTGGCTGCAACCTGACCACATACCACCTGGCCACCTGCCGAATGACAGGTACAATGGGCCTGAAGGGCATACTGTACTAGACAGTCCCAAATATGTGAATGACTTCCTTCACATATTCAGGGCTATCTTGTACAGTATGCCCTGCACACCCATGGGTCCACACTGTGGACCAATGGACTTACAGCCCATGTTGTACCTGTTATTCGGTGGGTTGCTGTGCAGTCTACAGGTGGGTTATAGCCACCCACTGATGACGGGGGATCGGGGTGGACAATTGGTCCTGTGTGGGTGGGAGGGGTGTGGGTGTCACTGGATCACCAGGGAATTATGTTACAGGTGATTTACCATGAACAGGGACACTGGAGGGAGGGGGGTCCAATAGACCACCAGGGACTGTATTACTGTACAGTCATTGGGGACTCAGGAGGGAGGGGGGACCACTAGACTACCTGGGAATGGATTATAATCCATATACCACAATCAGGGACTCAGGAGGGAGGGGGGTCCACTAGACCACCAGGGTCTGTATTAATGTACAGTCATCGGTGACTCAGGAGGGAAGGGGGTCCACTAGACTACCAGAGCTATGTGGGTGCTTCCTGATGGTTTTCTGGGTGGGTGGCCACCCTTGGCTGGTGGCTGCTGTGTTGCACTATGCAATAAAGCAGCCCACCTGTGGGTGGCCAGGATTTGTTCCCACTTTTCGCAGGCTCAACTTTGAGCTCCCCCCATGGGGTGCTATGCAGGGCTGTGCCAGCAAATGTGCCGCACATCCTGGGCTGAATATTGGGATGTGCCTCAAATGCATGGGCATACAATTACATTGCACTCCGGCACATTGGGACTTGCGCTGCACCAGGCAGCCCTTTCAATATCCCACTGGGGCACAATGCGGGATTGCACCAGCACAACTCTGTTACGCCATGCACAACCCCTTTGAATATCCAGGCCTGTATGTATAATTTACTGTAACTATATTGTGTCTCCTTGTATTGATGTATCTGACGTGGAACCTCTCAATGAGCATCCGCTCACAGATGTCATCCAAGACTTCAATAAATAAATAAAATTAAAATTCAGTAGATGTACATAACTCGGGCATTTTAAGGAATTTGTTCTCCAAATTTTCAGCATGGCCTTTTGGGGACTGCATATCATGAGCACTGGCACTGTCATTTCATTAATAGGTCCAAAAAGGTGATTTCACCCAGAGTATGCACAATTCTGTGCCACAGAAGTGAAAACACAGTTCATCCAAGATATGAAAAATGACAGCTAAACTGTTCATGAGGTATTTTAAAAAACATAGCAATGTTGAAAATTTGGAGTGAAAATATTAAAAATGGCCAAAGTTATGCTTGTGCATAGCAAAATGTCAATGGCCACTTGTAACTTGGGTATTTTTTAGTATTTTTGCACCAAATGTTCAACATGGGCTTTTTGGGAACCCACCTCATGAACATTGGTACTGTCATCTCATTAACTGGTCCTGAAAGGGGATTTCACACAGTGACCATGAAATCACCTTTTGGGAGTAAGTAGTGAAATGTCAGTGCCAGTGTTCATCTGGTGGGTCCCAAAAAAGCCTGTGTTGAAAATTTGGTGAAAAAATAATGAAACATCGGTGAGATATAAACATAAGTTCAAAATGCCATTGACAGCCATTATACCACACTTACCTTGATTCTTCAGTTTGTGGTTCAGCTTTAAAGAGTGCAGACGTGTCCAGGTCCACAGAAGATGATAGAAGAGGATCTCCGGTGGTAAGTATAGGGTGGAGTTGGGTGTGGGGTGGTGGGTTGCTCAGTGGGAGGGTCAGGATGGGGAGAAAGATGAGGAGATGATGAGGGACCATCTTCTTTTTTTACAGGATAAAAAAAGGACATTGGGGGACTGTTTTCTTTTTTCAGGTATAAAGAATAATCATTTTGGGACACTGGGAGTGGGCTCCCCAGCGTCCAAGAGTACTGGTTTTGTTAAGGAGTATGACATAACTGGAGACACTGGGAGTGGGCTCCCCAGTGTCCCACCTTGGGGGGGGCTACTGCTGACACAGAGATTGGGTACCCTGTTGTCGGCAATGTAAGAGAATGTTTTCTTCGGCAGGGGACACTGGCATCTAGTACCGACACAGGAATTGGGCACCCTGTTATCAGCAATGTGAGATACTTTTTTGTTCAGTTGGGAATACCGGCATCTAGTGCCAACACAGGGATTGGGCACCTTGATGTCAGCAATGTGGGAGACTGTTCAGTTGGGGACACTGGCATCTAGTGCCAACACTGGGATTGGGCACCCTGATGTCAGCAATGTGGGAGACTGTTTTGTTCAGTTGTGGACACTGGCACCTAGTGCCAACATGGGTTTTGGGCATCTCAATTTTGGCAGAAACATTTTTTCTTTTAAAATAAATATTCCCAGATTTTTGGCTCATGAAGTAGGATCCTACTTCATATCTCATAATGTGAATCAAGATCTTACTTCATATGATGCTTATACGAACAAATAATTTAAATATTAAATAAAACACATTTTGAGGGTATCTTTCGAGTAGTAAAATGCAGAATGCGCCTAAGGGGTCCCAATAAGCAAGCTACATGTGTTGATTCCTCCCCAAAATATCATTTTAGGAGGTTTCCAAATTTGAATTTTTCAGGCAAAACTGAAAACAAGATGGCAGCCATACAAACAAGTAATTTTCCCATACGAAGCAGGATTCTTTCTATGTTTCATACAGTTATATTGTAGTGCTTACTGATCATGTGTAGAAACATTGTTTTTTTTTATTTTTAAATTGAAATAACTTAAAAACTGTGTATTATTCTTTCACCAGATTAGCAAAAGGCACATCGGTGGGGTAGTACCTTTCTGCCCTGAAAATTTCATACCAAAAAAACAAACCATCTCAGCTGTAGGCAAGGTCAAAGAAAAATCCCAGCAAAGTCAATGAGTGAAAACATGTTTTTTTTCACCTCTGTGTAACTCAGAGCCTGCACATCCAACTGAAATGTAATGTGTTACATCAGGAGATCTACCTCACAGGACGGCGCATACCAAATTTTGTGCAAATCTTTTTTATTTGTTTTAGTTGTTTAACCAGGAGTAGCACACTAAGCTGTAAGCTTTTTTACAGGAATGACCTGGGAGCACAGGGAAGCTAAGTTACTTGCTCAGGGTCACACAGTATGCAAGTGGAAGTTGTGGGATTTGAACCAAGGTCTGGTCTGCTGGATGTCACCAGATTTGCAGCTCAGAGCCTTAAACCACTGCACTATACTGCCTCCCAATCTGCGGAATGATTGCAAAGTTATTAAAGTGCAAACTTTTGAGTTTAAAATTGAAGTGCCTACTCTCATACTTACAATACTCATAGACATAAATCATGTGCAATACACACAAAACATGGTAACACAGATACACATTACTTGGGTAAGTTCTTGAGTAGAAGCGAGAGCTTTGCCAGCCTGGGGAGACAAGAGAGGGGGAGAGGGAGGGAGCAAGGTGAACCTTCACCCTTTCACCACTCTGGGATGCATATCCCACAAGGGGATTTGACAGGTAAGAGATGAGGTATGTAGGCAACTACAAGAGGAGTGAGGGTGTGGAGAGGTGGGAGGCAATTCACAACCCTCAGGAGTGGAACTCAAGGATACGAACACTGCTTGATGCAAACCCAGCCAGTGGTAATATGCTTCGCCATGCCTAGGAAGGGTGTGAAGTAGGTAAAATAGGACAGTAGTGGTGTAGAAGAAAGGTAGAGGGAGATAGTGAGGGAGATGTGGGTCAGGAGCAGTTGCAGGAAGGAGAAATGTATTGCAGAAGAAGACAGGACAATGAGCAGGTAGATGTGGCAGAGTGAATATCTAGGGGGAGGGAGTTCCAAACATTTGAAAAGTGATAGGAGAAGGCAGCTCTCCCTGGAGTGAAAGTTTGGGCTAGAAGGGTGAATGTTCTATGGGGTGAGTTGCAAAGGGAATAGGAGGGGGTAGGAAGGGTGGAGAGGAGGGTGTTGAGGTAAGGTGGAAGGAAGCCAATCCAGAACTTCCCAACTAAAGATGCACTGTGGGCAAGGAATCTGGCCCTAAGAGGGGGAAAGAGAGAGCAGTGCAGAGGTCACATTGATGTGTATGTGATGGACAGGCAAGAGCAAAGTGACAGAAGGAGTGTAAGAGAGTGTTCAGTCTGGCAAGTGTGGACTTAGGGGCAGTACTATAGATTATGTCTCCAAAGTCATACATAGGGAGGATCATCTTCTGGATGATCTCCAGGTGGGCCAGAGGGGGAAGGAAGCCATGGTGTCTGTGCAGAGCACCTAGTTTGGGAAGTATTTTTTTGTGGATTGCATCCACATGACCAGCGAAATCATGTTTCCAGTTGAGCCAGAGCCAGAGGTATTTGAAGGAGGAGACATCCTCTGATGTGGACCCCTAGAGGGTTTGGAAGGTAGTAGTGGCAGTAAACCTGGTGAGCTTTTGCCTGGTGCCAAAGGTCATGGAGACTGTCTGTATTGTGTATTCTACATTTTGTATTGTATTGCAACTGCCAAACTGTATTCTATTTTATTGCACCTGCACTTTCTGTTCTGTGTACTCTATTTTGTATTTCATTCATTCTGCACCTTTGTTATTGTTTACTCCTTCAATCTATACCCAATCTATACTGGAAATGACCTGTTACTATGTCTTTTCTGGTGAAACTTTTGAAATAATAAATAAATAAAAGCAACAAAACCAAGTTTAAAACGGAAAATTTGTTCATAAAAATGCAAAACCCAAATTTTAAAACAACAGCAGTTTCATAATAAACAGTAATACCAAGCTTTAAAAGCAAGACCTTTTCATAAAGAATGGCAAAGCCAAGCTTTAAGAGAAACATTCTAAAATAAAATAAGCATTTAACTTGCTTTACAAGTGCTGTGGTTTTCAGTTTCCAAACATGCTTCCACACGTGAATAGCAGGCAGCCATATGCCCTACCTTAAAAATCACATGATCTACAAGTCAGATAACTAATATCCTGTCTGTCAGTAGCTAGAATAATTTACAGCACACTGTTCTTTTGTTTTGCTTGTCTGTTATGCCATGTCATAACACTGTTTTATGTTTTTTTTGGTAGAGTCAATAGCAGGCTCGTTGAAGATCAACAGATTTGTTAAGGCTTAATTAAAAGTAACTCTGGCACTGCTAGAAAGTTTGGAGCATCTCTTAAAAAGTAAAAAATGAAGCAGTTTTTCATTTTTTTTCCTTTAATTTGTTTCTCCCCTGCCATGATGCAGCCTAGCACTACACTGACCCTGACCCCCCTTTCCATCACCCGGGCATCCTGGGAACTTACCTCATCCTGATGGTTCCTCCACAGCTCCCCCCCCCATGGTGGGGTTTGATGGTAGGTACCATACCGCCAAGACCTATTTGGTGCTGGAGAGGGCCCCATAGCCTGGTGTGGAGCCTGTGAGGGGTCAATGTCATCCATGCTGCACCTAGCCATTTTCCCTTTTCTAGTTTGGAGGGGACAGATGTGCAATGCTGTTCAGATGCACCATGCACACTACCATGTGTGGGATATCAACGGCCACTATCCCTTCCAGCCTCAACATACCTGCACTGACTGTCATGTCCCCAGGCCTCTTCCTGGAGTCAGGCAAGTGCACATCTCCCTCCCAGTGGAGGAGAGCCACCCTCTGGATGCTCAGTCTTCCTCTCCCCTGGCAGCCCCTGGTGAACCAAGTCCGCCACCAAACCCAGGTTGCCGGCATGATGGCAGGTGCTGCATAGTTGCTTCTGTCCTCCACACCACCAGGCCAGTTTATAAAGCAGTTTTTCAACTAACTAAATGTATTGCAGTATATAAAACAAACACTAGAAAAGTGATGTGTACTTGCGAGAGATGTGAAGTATATGTGATACAACAGAACTAAAGTAGCCAATAAATTATTTATATAGATCACTATTTGGTTTACCCAGTACTGCCCCAGGAATTTGTGGAGAGCAGAATTAGGCCTGTTTCATATTGGCACCTCATTAAATAAGTCTCAGATTCACTGGCTGAAGATTTGAAATAAAACATAGAAACAGACAATGACAGCAGCAAAAAGACCAATGGTCCAGGTACTCTGCCCGTAACACCCTATCAAGCCCTGGGATCTACTGTTCAAATAAGGTTTGTGCCCACGCTATCCATCCACATGCTCCCTGTCCTATTGCCACTGCACTGAGAACCACTAATCCCTTCACTCTGCCCCAACCTTGCTTGAAGCCATTAATGGTTTTGGCTCTCACCACATCAGCTGGCAGACAGTTCCATGGCTCAACCACCCTTCCTGTAAAATAAAACCTACTCTCATCCCACTTGAACCTCCACCCTGACAGTTTCTACATGAGACCTAATTTTCTTGATCTACTACTCCCACTGAATAGATTCTCACAGTTTACCTTGTTTATTCCTCTCAGGATCCTGAAGGTCTGTATCATATTTCTCCTCTCTCTCGCCTGGCCTCTAGTAAGTGCATGTTCAGTGCCTTGAGCTGATTCTCATAAGATCTTTCCAGCTGACCCTGAATCATTTTGATCACCATGTGATGCACCACCTCCAGTCTGTCCGTATCCTCCCTGCAGTGAGGACTCCAGAACTGGGCACAGTACTTCATGTGCAGACTCACCAGTGATCTTTAGAGAGGTTTTAATACCTCTTTTCTTCTGCTGTTTATAACCCTTCCTATGCACCCCAGCATCCTTTTTTAATTTTATAATTCATAATTTTATTGAGCTTTCTTGTTAAAAATAAAACACATAACAGATCAGTGGAACAATACATATAAAGATATGTACAATTCAAAGCATGTTATCACAATAACACTTAACTGTAATAAAGAACAGCATATTACTAAACTATAAATACTAACTCTAATTATAATGAGACCTAACTAAAATGTATATAAACTAATTACTGTTAAACACTACTATAAACTAATATAAGACAGGAAAAACTATTTAGAATAATATAAACCCTATACTTATTAACAACAAAACAAATAATACAGCTTAAAGATTTAAAATGCTTAAGAATGGTTCCCAAATGGAGAGGAACCTATCTAGTCTATTCATATGTGTGTAGGCTACCCTTTCATAGCTAGCTCTACTGTAAAGATCTTGTAGCCATTCCTTCACTGTTGATGTCTCACGGCTTTTCCAATGTCTCAGAATGATATTTTTTGCTGTAATGAATGCTGCATGCAACCATAATTTTTGATGGTAAGAATGTTGTGAAAGTTCTGAGCAAATCCCCAAAATCACAAACTTAGTTGTACATAAAACTTCATGTTTTGTTGTCTTTTCACAGATTGACAATATGCTGTTCCAGAAGGACAGTAAAACTGGACAGGACCAAAGCATGTGTGATAATGTACCTTTGCCTCTTAGACATCTCCAACATGTCTCATCCATTGACAGGCCTAGTTTGACTAGTTTACAAGGAGTGTAGTGCCATATATGTACTATTTTATATTGAATAAGTTCACATCTATGAAGGCTTTTAGGGTCTTGTCCCAAATTTCTTCCCATTCCTTTATACATATCTGAATCTGTAACTCTTGTTCCCTTGTGCTATGCAATGCTGCAGCTGAGTCTAATTTGGAGTCTAAAATCATTTTGTATAAAGATTTGTAACCATTGTTAGTTGTACATAGTTTATATAAAATATGAATGAGGGAATGAGACTTCGTTATTGATTTGAGTCTTGAGGACATATCTTAATTGAAGAAAATCATGAAATTCAGTTTTGGGCAGACTGTATTTAAGGGATAGCTGTGAAAAGGACAATACAGTAGCTGTGGCAGTGTCTATAAGATCATCAAGAAAAACAATGCCCTTTGATTCCCATAATGGCCATTTTATAAATGTATTATTGAGTTTTAGTAACTGATTGCCCAAAAGTGGGCAGTATGGTGAGGAATTAGCATCCCAGTCTAGAGCAGTTGCAGTAGATTTCCAGGATTTATTTACTTGGCTAAGAACTGGGTTTGAATTAAATGTTCTAACTGATTCTGCAAACAGAACAGTTCTAGGATGATTCCCTTTCAGCAAAGATTGTTCCACTTGAACCCATGCCAGTGCATCCTGGTCCTTAGTTAGCCACAATGATCTAACACATTGACCTGTAATGAAGGCATCAACTCTAAGTTTAAAATTAGGGAGACCAAACCCATGTCTCTCTCTCTCTCTCTCTCTTGATTGTTGTAGTTTGGCCAAAGAGATTCTCATAGATTTGTTACCCCATAGGAATTTTCTGCATAAGCTATAAATCTTACCAAAAAAAGTGCTGGAATATGAATGGGCAGATGTTGTAGTAGGTAATAGATACGCGGGGCAGCCATCATGTTAAATGCCTGAATTTTGCCCCCAAAAAAACAATATCATCTTATTCCACCTAGCAAAATCCAATTCCATTTTTTCAAAAAGGGTAGAAAAGTTAATGGATATGATTTGAGAGATATTCGATGTTATTTTAGTACCTAAAAACGTTATCCCCTCCGTAGCAAACTTTATATTGTTTTTAATGAAGACTGTCTTATTTATCCCCTTGGTTAAGAAAAGAGCCTCTGACTTTTCTAAGTTAACTTTAAACCCAGAGATTTGCAAAAATGTTTTATTGTTTGTTAGTATATTAGGGATTGAAATTTTGGGGTTTGTTAGGGATAGTACAATATCATCTGCAAAGGGTGATGTTTTTTGTACTTTTCCAATTTTAATCCCATTTATCTTTGTAGAGGTTTTCAGATTGATGAGGAGAGGTTCAAAAACTAATAAAAAAGAAGGGGAGATGGTGGGCAATCTTGTCTTTTTCCTCTAAATATTGGAAACCTTTCTGAACAAAACCCTTTTATTTTCACTTTGGCATATACCTCAACATATAAGATTTTCAGCCAGTTACAGAAATAACTACCTAAGTTGTATCTGTCCAGGATTTGAATAGATAACTCCATTCTATTCTGTCAAATGCCTTGTTCACAAGCAAGGATAATAGGATTGGTTGAAAAGTATTGGATCTGGATGCATGTAAAATATGTATGATTTTGCACAGTAAATCTGAACTACGCTGCCTAGGCACAAAGCCAACTTGATATGGACGAGCACCCTAGCATCCTAATTGCCTTACTGAAGGCCTTGTCACACTGGCTTGATTGTTTTAGGGAATCACTATTTTTTTTATTTAGTTATTTAAAGGTGTTGACTGGGAAAGGCACACTGAGCCGGACTTAGTTTCCAGGTGTGACCTGGAGGAAGGGAAGAAGGGGAGTACAATATACAAAAAGTTCACTAGAACAACACTCTAGCAAATCACATACAGATTGAGGAACACGACAAAAATGAGGACATTTGGTACAATGGTAATGTAACTAGGCAGAATTAAATAGGACAGCCATGTGAAGAGCAAATTTGCAGTTAGGAGGATAAGATACAGCAAATTTTCACATATCATAGTAATGCACAAGGTAAAATTACAGTAGGTAGAATAGTTAAATATGATGACCCCTAGTTATCTTTCTTCAGAGGTAGTGGTCAGCTTTAATTCTCCCATCCAGTTCTCTGTCCGGGGGTTCTTGTTGCTTATGTGCATCATCATGTATGTTTTGGCATTGAACTCCAACTGCCAAACCCTGGACCACCACTTCAGCCTTTTCAGGTCCCTCTGCATCTACTTATACCTTCCTCACTGTGTACCCTACCACAGAGCATAGTGTCATCTGCAAAGAGGCACGTCTTGCCCTGGATTCCTTCGTCTATGTCTCTGATGAACATACTAGGACAGCACACAGGACCAATTCCTCTGGCTCCCCACTGGTGACCTCCCTCTGCTATGATTTGACACTGCTAACTACTGACCTCTGATGTCTCACTTCCAAACAATTTACCATCCATTTAACTGTGTCTTTTGCTGCACCCAGATCCTCAAGATTTTTCTGCAACCTTCTGTGAAGCACAGAGTTGAAAGTCATGCTGAAATCAAAGTAAACTAAATCCACATCATGACCTTTATCTACTACTTAAGACACGTGTTGGTGACATGCTCACTGGTGCGAGACCGGTGCAGTACCTGAGGTTGGCTAACTGCTAACACTTTCATGAGAACAAAGACCAACTTGGTGCTGCACTCTTACAATGTGACTCTATAGTGGGGGCACTTGTTGAAATGAAGAACCTGAAGCCCATAAATATTTCAATTTGATGACTTTAATTGGCAAACAAAAACTTAAAAGCGAAAGTGCATAAATCCACAAACTGATAACTTGCTGGTGTTAAGAATCCAACTGCAAATATAATGCTCCAGCACTTTGCCCAATACAGCTTCGTCAGAAGGTGGGTACCTTAGAGGACTGGCTTTACTGGTAGCCATTAGTGATATAGTCACTGACAGACTTGTGTCATAGGTATCATATTACCAGTTAATGTAGATATCATAGATTAATGTCACTTCTTTACATTAGCAGTTATTGGTGGGAGTTGAACAGTGAAATGAACCATGTGTCTTACAAACAAACTAAAAACCATTTAAATGTCACTGTTATTATGGACAGAGGAAAGCAATGTCATTGTCTTGTCCTGAATTTGCTTAATAGCACAGACATTAATCTATGGTATCTACATTGATTGGTATTATGATGCCTATGATGCATGTCAGTCAGTGGTTACATCACTACTGGCTACCAGTATTTAAACAAAGTCAGTCCACTAAGGTATCCATCCCATGATGAATCTCTGTAGAGTGGTTTGTGGTTAGATTCTTAACAACACCAGCAAGTATCAAATTGTGGATATTTACACTTTTGTTTATATTTTTTTTCCTTTTGGCTAAGTAAAGTCATCAGTTTGAAATATTTCTGGACTCTGAATTCTTCATTTCATCAAGTACACCCACCATAAAGTGACATTGTAAGAGTGCAGTACCAATTTGGTCTTTGACCTTACCCGCTACCCTTCTTATTCAGTCAAAGAATACCATCAGGTTGGTCTGGCAAGACCTCCCTGCCATTAACCAATGCTGTTTACTATCCTGGAGTCTGTTTCTCTCCAGTTAGTCCATGAAGACCTCTTTGGCTAGTATCTCCATTGGTCTACCCACAACATAGGTAAGACTGACAGGTCTGTAGTTACCTGGTTGCTCCTTGTCCACCCTTATGGGGTGGGACAACTTCCACTAACCTCCAGTCTCTTGAAGCTGCCCCTGTCCGAACTGACTATTATATAGCCAGACTGGGGTTTATCTAGTTCCAATGCCAATTCTTGGAGCACACTAGGATACATCCTATCTGGCAAGAGGACCTTACCTATCTTTAGGGCTGATAGTCCTTTCCAGACACTTTCACTGGTAAATTCCTGCTGCCTCATCTCTAGGATACCCCTTAAAGCTGCCTTAATGCCATTCTCTGGAAGAGGCCCACTGTGTTCCCTTGTCAAGACAGAGCAGAATCAATCATTAAGGATGCCTGCTTTATGCTTGTCCTCTTCTATTACTCTACCTTTCTCTGATACCCTAATAATTCCCCCCTTCTTTTTTTCCCTGATGTATCTGAAGAACTGTTTTTCTCTACCCTTGACTCCCTCTGCAATATGTAGCGCTGTGTTTGCTTTTGCTTCGCAGACTGCCTTCTTGGTTTTTCTTGTTCTCATTTCGAGCTCCCCATTCTTTGTCCCCCTGTTTTTCCTTATGCCTGGTGAAGGCCTTCTTTTTGACTTTCATTGTTTTCTTAACCTTTTAAGAGAACCATATTGGTATCTTGTACCAGTTCCTTTTGGTTACCTTCCTCATTTATGACTTTGCTTCCTTAAGAATAGCCCTCCATCTTTCCACCACCTCCGATGCTGTCCACTCCAACTAACTTGCCACAGACCAGCTCATTTACCTGGCTGAAATGTACTCTTCTGAAATCTAGGTCTACATCCTGTGATGAGGGCTTACTGGTCTCAAGTGCCAGCTCAAACCATATAGAGTTATGGTTGCTGGTCCCTAGTGGCTCCCCTACCTGCATGCCTTCTACCACTTCTAAATTGGTGAGCACCACATCAAGAAGGGCAGTCAGGGTTCCTTAACCAGCTTTATCAGCAGGCAATCCTGCAGTGTGTCCAGCAGGGCCTGACATCTGGTGCTCCTAGCTACTGAAATGCCCTAATCAATATCTAGCAGGTTTAGTTCTCCCTCCACCACCATCTCATCCCTTTCACCCTCCCTTTCTATTTCTGCTCCTAGCTCCCTCTTTCTTTCTCTTCCCCCTGTCCTGGTGGTCTATAGATCATTAAACAAAAAGCAACAAAAAGTTTCCCAGGGTTCATTTTGTTTTAAACTTAATCTTGAATAACAGGGGAGAAAGGTGAATCGGACAATCAGAGTAATTAACAGAAGAACTTATCTCAACCCTAAATGATGCTGTGTAATAGAAACAAATACGTACAATAATTCCATATACTGTATATTATTTATTAATACAAGTTGTCTTCCAGACTAAAAAAATTCATATGATGGAGCTCCCAAACATTTTTTAGTAGTAACGTTTCAGAACACAAGTTTCTTCATCAGACTGTAGAGCATATTTCTATAAATAAATCAGAAAAAAGAAAAACACAAGTTTCCAAGCCTTATTATATGGCATTTATATATTGTTTTACAAATTATGACTCAAATATGCATCAAAAAAGTAATCCATTTCACTTGGAGACACCAACACATTAGACTGAGGGACTATACCTTTTTTCCTGCAGCCCACAACACATATTCAAGGCTAGACTACATACTAGTCATGAAGACTGAGGTACAAAGAATTGAGGACACTTGGATAGGGTACTTACTTCTGTCGGATCATGCACCCAGATATATATAAAAATATACCTAGGGGAGACTCGATGGAATACCTTATGGTGGCTGAACACCTCTCTTTTGAAAGATAAAGAAATTAGGGACCAAATAGTAGAAACTTATAAGGCATACCTTCTAGATAATACAGAGCAGGATACCACACAGGCCATCCATTGGGATGCTGCAAAAGCTGGTCTTGAGGAAAAAGAGGGAGTGGGAGGCCAGAAGGCTCAAGCTAATGGGGCTGATAGCAGATTTGGAGGGGCAGCAGTAACAAAAGTATGACAAGGAGCGGAGGAGACAGTTGTTGGACTATAAGAAGGAGTTGATGGGAATTTTGGACTATCAGGTGGAACAGAGGTTGCTTTTTCTGAGACAACAACACTATGAGGGGGACCTCGATCGTTGCGCTACCTGGCTTGCAGGCTGAGGGCAAAACGAGCAATAATAATGAAGGTGTGGCATCCAGGGATAGGCAAAATGGTCCAAGGGGTTCCTGAGATAGCAGATGCCTTTAGAACATATTATACTAAGTGATACGCAGAAGACACAAAAGCGGGAAGGGAAGACATAAAGAGATTCCTGAGTTCACTTAAACTACTGGGTCTAACTAGGGAGCAAGGGGAAAGGTTAATGAGACCTGTGAGACCAGAGGAAATAAAGGAGGAGATTAAAAGGCTTAAGGTGGGTAAATGTCTGGGTTTGGACGGACTCCCTGCGGAGTTCTATAAATGCTTTGGGAACCAGATACAGACACTTCTGGGGAAGGTTTTTGATGAGGTCATGAGAGATGAGGCTGTGGCCCCTCCTTCTTGGGCCCAGACAGTGGTTTCGGTGATACCCAAGCCAGGAAAGGACCCAACAAAATGCCTTTCATATAGACCGATTTTCCTATTGAACACTGATTATAAAATACTTACATCTCTTTTGGCTAGATGTATTCAGGAGTACCTTCCCTCTTTAATACAGATAGACCAATCTGGTTTCATACTGGGCAGACAAGCACAGAATAATCTCCGTAGAACAACACATATAATTGATCAAATTTCCATGCAAAAATTACCATCGCTGATAGTAAGTCTTGATGCTGAAAAAGCGTTTGACAGAGTATCGTCATTGTTTCTGAAGGAGGGTTCCTGAGGCAGCTGATAATGGCTATATTTAAGTTATATGAGTCTCTGAGAGCACAGGTTAGAGTGAATGGACATATCTCTGGGACTTTTAATTTAGAAAGAGGAACTCGACAAGGGTGTCCTCTCTCCCCATTATTGTTTGCCCTGTTCATTGAACCTTTTGCTAAGAGCATCCCTCAGTGCCCAGAGATAAAAGGGATTAATATGGGGGGACAAACCCACAAACTGGCTTTGTATGCTGATGATGTTCTTTTATATGTGGCAGACCATGTGGAGTCTCTACCAGTGGTATTCAGATGGATAGATAAGTTTTATGGGTTATCCAGCTATAAATTGAATAATAATAAAAGGGAAATTCTTTGTATTAATTTTACCACAACTGAGGAGCTTAAATGTAAGTACCCCATGTTATGGGACCAGACAGAGATAAAATATTTAGGGGTAAAGTTGGGTAGGAACAACACACAATTGAAAGAGCTGACCTATCCTCCTATAATAGCACAGCTTAAAAGTGACTTTCAAAGATGGTCCCTTCTACCCATCTCACTTAGTGCTAGGGCTCAAGCCCTCAAGATGAATGCATTACCACACTTTCTCTACTTATTTCAATGTGTCCCATGTCTGTTAACTCCACGGAGCTGGAGACCTGACAGATTATGTTTTTTTCCTATTTATGGAAGGGTAAAAAAAAACAGATTAAGAAGATCCTTGCTTTATCTTCCTAAGGAAGAGGGGGCCTTGCGTTCCCATGCCTGCAGGGCTACTGGGTGGTAGCCCAGATGAGGGTTGCACTACTTTGGGGCAACCCAGGTTACGATACCCATTGGAAGGGAATAGATCTCTGGAAACAAAGAGATCCCCCTCTGTGGGCAGTGGTGTTTGGGCCTCTGGATACAGGGGAATCATTTGGTTTCTCAGGCACAAGGGCGGTGTTGGAAGAATGGAGATGGGGAATAAGTAGGGGGACCACATTTGGGAATCTATGGAGGTATAGATGGTGGGCATATGACCATCAGTTTATACCAGCAACGCTTGATAAATGGTATCAGAAACAAGCTAGAAGGGGTCTCTGCACTCCTTATCAAATAATGATGGGGAATACCCTACTCTCCTTTGAAGCAATTCAGGAAAAATATGGCCTGAAGCAGACAGATAAAATCAGGTACTACCAGCTGAGAGACTACATGAATATATAAATTAACAAAATAATGTTGGAGGAGACGGTGTTGGAAGAGAGAGGGCTATTTCAAAGAGTGTGGGGTGCAAGGGAGGCAGACCATGCCGTTTTGTTGATGTAAAATAACTATGTGGCAGATATGACCAACACATCCCAGCATATAAAGAAAAAATGGTAACAGGACTTAGTAATTCTAATAACAGATAAACATTGGTCTTTGATGTGGAGAAGTACATGGTCAACTTCTAGCTCCTTAGTGTGGAGGGACTTCTGTTGGAAGTTGAGAACCAGATATTTCTTAGTACCAACACAAATTGTGCATGTGAAGGGAAGAACCATGGCTGGGTGTTGGAGGGCTTGTGGAGAACAACATGCCTCACAGGCACATGTCTTTTGGTCATGTCCAGGTATCACTGTATATTGGAGGGAGGTTAGGGAAACACTTAGAACAGACATTTTCAATTAAGACACAGTTAGGACCTGAACATTTGGTATTAGGACTAATCCCAGGAGAGGTTAGAGTTAAGGATGCCAGATACCTATGGAAGATCCTGGTTGTGGCAGCTTTAAAAATTATTACAAAGAATTGGATGCAGCCGAGAACCCCGGGGGGTAGGGGAATGGAAGGATATGGTTGAATCCATACATTTGATGGAAAGGTTAACGATCAATCTTAAGCAAAAGTCATAGATATATCAACAGAAATGGACCAGATGGTTACTCCATGACAGTGGTTAAGAGAGAGATGCCTGAACTGCACTAAAAGAGATTTTTACCTTTTACACCAGAGTTAGAGAATGTCCCCTGATTATCTCCTGTTATAGGTATTTTCTGGATATGAGACAACTAGTTATAGATAGTGAAAGGACGTAACACATCCCAGACAGTAGCACCTACTGTTACTGTTCTAGCTAGATTATAATAAAGTTGACTACTGTAAACCAGAAGTACTGTAATATTTATGTGATATTGTCAATACTAGGGGCTTTTACCACAAAGAACAACATGTGAATCATGTAAATGATATAACAAATGCTGACAAATGAAATATAATAAACTAAGTATAAAAAAAAATCCATTTCAAATACAATTGAAATCACAACAAATCAAATAACTCAGGTGGAACTAACCTGGATTATATATATAAATAATTTTAAAGTGTGTCTGCCATGGGAGTGGGGGTGGAAATTTTCTTTATTGCCAAATGGCCAGCATTTCTTTCATCTATTTATAAAGATAAAGAAGTATATTAAATTTTCAATCATTAAACTTCTTTGCAGCTTATATTTTTTTGTATAAGAAATGTAAAAAGTAATTATAATCATCACACCTCAATTTGTGCCTTTTATATAAAACAGCATTATGGTCCTCTATATTTGTATCAAACTTCACTATATTCTGTAACAGAAAAAATGTATATGTGAAAGGACCAATGTGGAATAGTTATTTCAAACTTTTTACTTAAGATTATAATTTGAGGATATTCCTCTTACCTTACTGGTTAATTTCACAAAAATGAGCCGAATAAATCAATTCCAGTTTGGTTCTGCATCTATTAAGAATAAGAACCAATATGCAGAGTACAACTACAAAGACCGAATGTTGTTTATTTTAAATATTTAAATCATATAGTTGAGGAGAATCCTCTTACATTCTAATGTTGGTTTCCATTAGTGAAAGAATCAGCATAAGTGTTATAGGGGCGTGCGTTCAAAAAGCCTCTTGTTCCAAAAAGTACCCCCCCACCATTGGCAGACCACACCAGCAAACTTCTAATATGCACATTACTTCTTTACAGGTGCTGATAAAGAAAAGGAAGGGGCCAGGCCGCACAATAAAATGTTAGTAATTTTCCAACCATATCAACCCATAAATAGCAGGAACCATTCAAAAACAGAATACAACAATATACAGCAATATACAAAACCAACCAAGCCCCCCTCCCCACATTCCCTGCTAATGCCATCCACACTCAGCAGGGATTATTGTTTCACAAGTCTCCTGCTACCAAAGAGGCCTTCTCCTTCCTTTCTGCCTCTCTAAAATATGTTGAAGATTTATTGCTGCAGTTGGTTATCAAGAAGGGTGCAGTTTGCGATTCCACAGAGCCTTACTTTCTGAATTGTGCATACCATGTGTTGGCAGTGCCAATCACGCAGCTCTTCAACTTGTCACTATCCCAGGGGAGCCTCCCCTTACAATGGAAAGTAGCCCATGTCATCCCTCTGCTCAAATCAGGTGAGTCTTGCAACCTTAATAATTATAGACCAATCTTCCTCCTCCCCATTCTGTCTAAATTATTGGAAAAGATAGTGAGTGGTCAGCTAAGGGCGTACTTTGAATCCAGGAGTCTGTTAAACCTAGTGCAGTCTAGATTCAGAGCAAAGCACAGCACCATAACTGCCCTAGCAAAAGTGACTAATGATTGGCTCCTTGACCTTTACAATAGGAATCTTGTCTGTGCCATGTTTTTGGATCTAAGTAAGGCCTTCAACATAGTCTACCATAGCCTGCTTCTTTCCTCCCTATGTAACCTAGGTCTGAATCCTAACTCTATGTGCTGGTTTGCCAGCTACCTCATAGATAGGAAACAGCAGGTTAAAGCTGAAGGTGATCTTTTGCCACTTAAACCCTTACAGAGAGGTGTGCCTCAGGGGTCTATCCTTGGTCCCCTGTTGTTTGCGGTTTAATTAACAACATCAATGACAACATCAAGAAGGCCAATATCCAGTTGTTCGCTGACAACACAGTACTTTATTTCAGTTTTCCTACGCCGGAAGCAGCCTGTGAAGACCTCCAAGCTGAATTTAACCTATTGCAATATCAGTTCATAAGCAAAAAGCTTCTGCTTAATGCAAAAAAAACACAAAAGCAATGCTCTTTTCCCCTTCCTCCCATGCGGTGAACCCTGCTTGCATTGGGGCTATCCCTCAGATTACCACAGTACTTGGAGAAGATCTAGAGTATGTGACAAAATTCAAATATCTGGGTGTATGGCTCAGTCACAAACTCTCCTTCTCTGAACATCTCGAAGAGCTCCAGAAGAAACTAAGACAAAGATTAGGACTATTCTACAGAATTAACCACTTCCTTACTAGGGATGCCAAGCCACATTCCTTTCATTAATAGATTATGTGGACCTTCTCTATAGCCATTGTACTGCCTCTGCACTGGTTAAGTTGGACACCCTATACCACAGAGCAATCAGGTTTATAAGGGGCCTTCCACTTTACACACACCATTGCTCCTTGTACACTGCGGTGGGCTGGACTTCCCTTCATTATAGGAGAAATAGAAATGCCGCTCTATGGGCTTTCAGAGCAGTTACCAACAAGCTCCGCCTATACTGATTGTATTCTCCTGAGTGTGATAGGTGCCTATGCTCTAAGAAGCTATTCCCTAATTGCCTTGCAATTACCTAAGGTTAAATCTCATTTCGGCAGAGCTGCCTTAAGTTTCTTGTTGCCTTCCTTGTGGAACAGTATGCAAAAAAATTTGAAGCTGAGCTGTCCTGTTAGCCTGAATAATATCAAGTCACTCTCTGACCACTCCAGGAAGGAATCCTGCAAATGTTTCCCACATCACTAGCTCACCTATTTTCCAGTTTCCCCTCCTACCCATCCTGCCTCCCGCCCTGCCTCTGCCCCGCCTCTCTCTCCCCCTACCAAAATACCGGTTTCTCTGCCTCTCTTTAGCCATAGCCAAGTTCCACCCCCTTCCCTGAAGTATGCCAGTTAACTATTCCAACCCCATCATTTCTTCTTAAGCTGGTATCCTTCTTCTTGCCTTTCTCTTTCCTATTAAGTGAACATTCCAGCTGTTCCCAGTTATGACCCTATCTGTTGTAAAGACCTTCTCACTCAAATGTTAATGTACATATGTATATTTTTCTTCTTTGCATAATATTGCATTATGTTTTATCATGTTACTGTATTATGATTTTTGTATGACCAGGTCCATCTTGCAAATGAGCCCTACTCAATGGTGCCCCCCTGGATAAATAAAGATTTTGATATAAGCTGAGGGAGGAGCATGACCAAAAAAGGATGTTAGGGCACTAGCCAATTGCAGGTATTTAAAAGAATGAAAGATGGGTATCGAGAAAAGGTCTTGCAGGTGCCCATGAGGCATGAGCTTGCCCTGTTCAACTAGAGAAGCCATAGTTGTGGTACACAAAAGGGGGCAAAATGAAAGAGGGATTGGACAGCCTCCAATACAAATATTAGGATTTGCCAGAACAGGTTGAGCCAGTGACTGAGACCAGTCCAAAAGAAGGAATTGATCCAGCTGCCTACAGACCTTGAGAGACCACATAAGAGGATGGTGATGCAAGGCAGATGGCAAACTAGATGGTTTAGAGAACAATAGGCAAGAGAGGTGGATACCAGCTCTCCGACATAGACACTTCTTGATTTGTAGCCATATAGCCTGGCAGCATCACCCACGGGCATATCCAAGGCCTTTCCCCATTGTAAAACTTTGGCCACTTGTGAAGCTAAGTAATAAAGATAAAAATTAGGAAGGTGTAGACTGCCTGTTTCTCTCAGAAATGTAAGTTTGGAATATCTTCGTTGAATTGCACCCCTCTCTCCAGAGGAAGCAGTTCAGTAGTCATTGCAGGTGTATGAACCAGACCTTTGGCCGGAATGCCCGAAGCATCACCAATGGATACAGCAACCATCGGAGAACATTCATTTTGACAATGTTAAAATTACCCCAAAATGACAGGGATAGTGAGACCTATCTCGGCAAGTCAATTTTAATAGCCTGAAGGAGTGAAAGAAGATTTAAAGGGACTAAGTCTGAGAGGAAATGCCGCAGGCAGATTCCAAGGTATTTAAGAGCCTTAGGCTCCCATCACAGTCCCAAATCCTATAGCTCCTGCCTAGAGACATGTGTATTGACAGACATGACCTGCTTCTTGTCAAGGTTTCATTTATAACCCGCTATTCTGGAGAATGTGCCAATATCATCCAAAGCCACAGGGATGGAAGATCAATCAATCAATGCTTTATTTATAAAGCACCTTTTGAAATCAAGGTGTTTTACAGACCTAAGCCACAGTATATAAAAACAAACTATAAATTATTTAAAATAAGTCTGGGAAAGCCTGAGAAAATAAGTAAGTTTTTAACATGGTTTTAAAATTACTGACGGTCAGGCATTCTCTTAGCCAACAAGGTAGAGAGTTCCACAGGGTTGGTGCTGCAAATGAAAAAGCATGAGCACCAGAAATTTTCAAATGAGCCCTTGGAATCTCTAGCAATCCCTCATCAGCAGATCGGAGAGGACGACTGGGGGAGTAGGGAGTCAGGAGATCTTTCAGGCAGTCAGGTCCCTGTTCATGTAGGACCTTAAAGGTAAGCAAGCCTACCTTATAGGTGATCCACCACTGAACTGGCAGCCAGTGCAGCTTGTGCAGCACACATGTTATTTGTCTGTTTCTAGAAGTGCCAGAACCCCAGATAGCCCTAGCTAGAGGGCATTGCAGTAGTCAAGATGGGTAGTAATGAAGGCATGAACCAATGTTGGAAGGTCACCAGGATGAACCAGGTGTTTCACCAGGGTGATATTCCTCAGATGGTAGAATGAGGACTTAACCACAGCCAACACCTGAGATTACAGGGTCAGATCATCATCAAAAATAATGCCCAGGTTACACACCCTTTCTGAGGTAGTGAGCTGGACACCATCAAGCCATAGGCCCGACATATGCCCAGCCCCAAAATCTGCCCCCAGGTGACCCAGGTTCACGACCAACACTTCAGTTTTCTCCGGATTCAGTCTCAATCAACTCAAGCTCATCCAGGCTTTGATCTCAGAGAGGCAACTATTTAGCACAGAGATGGCATCAACCTATCCAGACACAAAGGACATATACAGCTGAATATCTAGAGGTTGGTGTCTCAATGTGCAGAAGTAAGTCATCAGCGTAGGCTGAAATTTTATATCTCATGCCTCCCACCATTATCCCTTTAATATTCTGCAAGTTCTGCAATCTAAAGAGTAGAGGTTCCAAGTACAAATTAAACAGGAGAGGAAAAGGGGACATCCCTGCCTTGTGCTTCACTTCAACTGAAAAGGAGAGGAGGAGGAGGAGAGTCCATTACAGTGAATTTGTGCTGTAGGTTTGCTGTACATAACCTGGATCCATTTACAAAATTCCAATGAGATACTAAATTTGCTGAAGACCTCAAATAGGAAAGGCCACGACACCCAATCAAAAGCTTTTTCTGCATCCAGGGAGATCAGAGCCACTGGGACCCCACTCTCTCCAGACACAGAAATGAGATAGAACAGCTTTCTCAGGTGATTGCTAGAAAGGCGGCCTGCCATAAAGCCCACCTGGACCAGCAAAATTAACTGTCACCACTCCGATTTTAATCTATTGGTGAGTACCTATTCCAGAATCTTAATATCAGAATTTAACAAAGAGATGTGGTGATAACTGGAAAGCAAGAGCTCATATTTGCCCGGTTACAGAATGATTGATATCCAGGCTTGGGCAAAGGAATAGACCTCCACACCCTCTGTTAAGAAAGAATTAAATAACTGTGTAAGAAGAGGGGATAATTCATCTGCAAAAACTGTATATAAATTATTACAAAAGCCATCAGGGCCAGGCGCTTTGTCTAAGGGGAGTTGGCGTATTACCGTCTGGACCTCTGAGACCCTAATTGGTTTGGCCAGATAATCCTGCTGCTGGGGTGAAGGCATGGGAGGGGAAGCTCCTCTAGATAGTTCAAAATCAACGCCTGGTCTTTCAGAGTCAGTGAGCCATCTTCATAGAGGCTTCTGTAAAAATCTCCAAAGGCCTCCTCAATATCTCATGGGTGAGTGAGGATGTCTCCATCTGGACCAGGCCTCAAACATGGGACTACCCTTGTTTCCTTCAACTGCCAGAGTCTTCAGGCCAGGAGTCAGCCTGCTCTCTCACCCGATTCTAAATACCAGGATTTGGTGTGTAGGATTCCTAAGTCCACCTTTTCATCGAGTAGCTTTACATATTTTATGTAAGAGGCCTCCAGCTGCTGCCAAATTTCAGCTGGGGGGATTGGGCAAATAGTCCCCTCTCAAGGTGCTTAATGTCAGAGAGAAGCCGGTCCTCCTCCAAGGTTCAGAACTTCTTGAGTTCGGACGCCAGTTTAATGTATTCACCCTGTATAGCGCTTTTAAGAGCTCCCCACAACAAACCATACCTTGATATTGATCCCTTATTAACTTCTATCAGGGTAAGGAGAAAGTCTCTTAGATGTCGGGCCATGGTAGGATCGTTTAAAAGCTGGGAGTTGAGTCGCCAAATCCCATCTCTCTCTCTCTCTCTCTCTCTCTCTCTCTCTCTCTCTCTCTCCCCTCTCATTGAGGATCTGTGTCATTTCAATGAGTGCATGGTCCGAGAGGACCTTAGGTAGTATTTCAGAGGCACGAGGCTAGGAGAATTTCTACTCAATAAGAAAAAGTCAAACCTAGAGGAAGTTCCATGGGGAGGAGAAAAGAAGGTGTATTGCCTGTCTTCAAGGTGCAGAACTCACCATGGGTCTATTAATCCCAGATAGTCCAAAACTTCTCAGAAACCCCTTTGGCCTGGAGATAAACCCCACCTCTTAACATCGGGTCTATCCAGGTCATCCTGGTAGACTAGGTTCCAATCTCCCCCCAAGATTATGGGCAACCGAGGGAGGGATGAAAGGTGGACCACAAGATCTGAAAAGCAATTAGGGAATCCACATTGGGGCCATATATAGATCCTAAAATTACTTCTGTAGTACCTAAACATCCCTGCAGCAGGATGTAATGACTGTCCTGGCTCCAATATTCCCAGGTGAGCTTAAAGGTTGTGCCTCTCACCACCAGGATGGCAACACCCCCCTCTCTTTGTATGGATACCCACCCCAAATGTTTGCGATACCCACCGCTTTTTAAAAAGAGAGACCTGCTCCCTTTTCAGGTGGGTCTCTTGCAACATAATCACATTTGGATGAAGTTTCTGGAGGTGACCTAGAATCATATGTCTCTTTTGTGTTGGAAGGCGAAGTGGGCTCAATCCGCTCGGTGAAGTGATTTGTGGAGCACAGACGGTTTTGCGGAGAGCTCCGCAACGCGAAGCAGAGTACTTTGCATTATAATGAGTAATGCGAAGTCCATTGAGAACAATGACTTTGCTTTACTCTGCCTTCGCAGACCACTACTCCACCAAATCTTAAAGTGAAGTACATTGAAAGCAATGCACTTCACCTCACTTTGCCTTGTTTTTAAGCTCCAAAGGTGAATTTTGCAGTGATTCATGGGATTTCAGGTCACATGGGCTCTATATTGATCTGCACAGCCTCAGTTTAGGGTAGTGTGTGCAGGAAACTGTAGGAGACAGTGTGCTTTGAGATCTGTCTGTGTTTGAAACCTTCTAAAACTGTTAAAAAAGTGTTTTTGTGGGGGGGTTTGGGCTCAAACTTTAGTTCATCGATTGTAGGAAATCCTCCTGTGCCCATATCATCGAGCGTTTTTGTTTGTGTGTAGATTTTGAATGTTAATGTACAACATTGAGTGTGTATAGTAAAAGACAGTGAAAGTATGCTTTCTGGGGGGCGTATCTGTGGTATAGGTAGATTTAAGTTAGAGAAATAGTGATTTCTTTGTTTTTTGGTTATATTTTTGTTATATAACTGACTGTGTTAATGTACACACAGTAATATTGTCAGTAATTGTTGACATTTTCTTGCTGATTTTGTGTTGTGTGGATCTGGTGCAGCAGTTCATAATTTCAGGTTGTTTACATTACAATACATGGCATATTACTGAACTTTTCAATTTGCTATGTATTACTTGTTCACCACTGTAGACAAACTGTTCTGCATGTGTGTTAGTGTGTGTGGTGCTGCATGACATCAAATAATACACCTTTTATTGTGCCACAGACTAGTGTAATTGCAGGCGCAGCAGTGTGAACCTGCTATCCACTGCAGCTGATTGATTTTGTACTGTGATCGTGGTATCTGTTCTTTATTTTGCTGCATGTACTGCCATAAAAATCTGCAGTTAGTGCCCCCCCCATCCCCACCAGCAAAAGGAATTTTTTACCAGATTGGATTATTTGTGACCTCAGCACCACTGGTGACTGAAGGTGTTTTCATTGTGTGACCGTCTCTATCTGTTGCTGAAGCCACAGTTGTTTTTTTGGCTTCACATACAGCGTCCCCCAATCAGAGAGTGAATGTACCAAAATCTAAATTTGTTTGTAATATTGTTATTGATCCCCCAAAATGCCCGCAAAGAGACGTGCAAGCAAAGCTGGTTCTCACCATGGCACTGCTGCCAATAAAATAGTCTGTGGGCATGGTAGTAAGCAGATGCAGAAGTGCATTGCTGATGTGAGGAAATGTATTTCTCCTGCAATGCTTTTTACAGCCCAGTCAGTAGCTTCACTCATAGTTGGAGGAGATGATGTTTTCCCAGCCAGTGGTGTTAGTGTTAGTGGTGTCAGTGGCAGTGATAGTATGAGTATTGCTGCCTCAAGTTCGAATTCTGACCAGTGTACCATATCCAAAAATATAGTGGTGTGTGAAGCAGTACAAGTGAGTGGCAGTGTAGATAATGTCATACTTCCCAGTAACATCCCAGTAACTGAACCTGAGGATTCTGTTAATCATGTCGACAATAGCATACAATGTGATATTTCATCCACTGCGGTGATTCATGTCATGCATTTTCCATACAGTGATTCACAGTGTGGTGAAAAAATATCAGGTGATGGTGGTGTAGATGATGATGATGATGAATGTGATGATGACGATGATGTTGCTGTGGTTGCAACATGCAGTCCACGTGCCAGCATCCAAGCAGAAGATATGGATGTGTGTGATGCTGATGAATATGATGATGATGTAATTGACCGTAGCTGGGATAGGAGAAAAAAAAATTCAAGGTGGCTGTATCTGAGTCTGTTTGCAGTAATCCCCCTAAAACTTGTGATTTACCAGTTTCAGTTGATAATGATGGCCCAGTAATAATGATAGGTAGTCGTGGTGGTCAGTTGCAGTCCAGGTGTGCAGTGCCCAAAACATCACGTTGCCCACCCCCCCACATCAGTGCTTAAAAGAACAGAGTTAAATAAGCAGCATCATGGACATGTTCAAAGTAGAGCAGCATAATCCCTTGTTTGGGATTTTTTTTTTTTTTGGTTCAAGATGCAAATGATGAGTCAGTTGCAATCTGCCAGGTTTACCATGTGCGTGTGAGTTGAGGTAAAAAGGGGAGCCATTTGGGCACAGGAGGACAGCGTACGCATCTTAAGAATAGGCACATGGCACTGTGGACCCAGCAAAAGATGGCAGCTAGTACCACAGTCGGGCATTCACCCTCGTCAGCAACCATAATAAGCATGTTATCCCCTTCCATGACAGTTAAGCCAAGTAGGAAATTAAACGTGTGCAGTAGTGAGGTAATAAGAGCAGAGGATTACTACAGGCATAATGAGGTGGAGGAGCGTAATGACTGAAATGTTGTCCAGTGCTGGTGAGAGTAGCAATTTTGGTGGCGGTGGTGGTGAATGCATTATGTCTAGTGCAAGTGGAAAATCAACCCCAGTTGGCAAATCTGGCAAAATAACTGCATTTCTGGCTTTGTCATCATCACATGTGCAACTGTCTTCATCAAACGTCCACACTTCATCCCCTGCCAATGCCATTAAGAATCATCACAGAGCAGAACCATTTGTCAATGTCTTCACACCCCATGTGAAATGTTTAAGTCAGCCCATGTTACAGATTGTTTCTGTGGAGGTATGCCATTTGCATCTATCATCTGAGAGACTGGTTATTTCTTCTGCTGTTTCATTTTCCTGGACTGTGAAACTGAGACCTAAAGGAGCGTACTGCTGCCTGTTGGGGGATTCGAACTGTGTGCTTGATATCTGTTAAAACTGTGAGCACTTTGTATAACCTCATTTCTTCTGTGCCTTTGCTCCCCTTTGACCCTGCATTGTTGTGCTCTAGTGAGAGGGGCTAGGTGTAACAGAGCACACTTCAGCAAGGAGGAGGGGCAGTACAATATAAAAGAACTGTGCTGCCTAAACCCAGAACAGGTATGCCATTTGCATCTATCATCTGATGGACTGGTTATTTCTTCTGCTGTTTCATTTTGCTGGACTGTGAGACTGAGACCTAAAGGAGCGTGCTGCTGCCTGTTGGGGGATTCGAACTGTGTGCCTGATATCTGTTAAAACTGTGAGCACTTTGTATAACCTCATTTCTTCTGTGCCTTTGCTCCCCTTTGACCCTGCATTGTTGTGCTCTAGTGAGAGGGGCCAGGTGTAACAGAGCACACTTCGTCAAGGAGGAGGGGCAGTACAATATAAAAGAACGCGCTGCCTGCAGCGCAAGTGTGAGTGGCACGAGCGCACTCAGATAGAAATTTTATTAGTAAACAATAGGAGCAAATTTGAGTAGTATTTCTGCTGAGATTTACTTAGAAATTTAGGGTTGATTTAATTGGAAGTTGAATATTTTTATGGAGCATTTTACGTTTGGAGGAGAAGTTTTAACTGAAGCTGAGACTTTGGAGATTTGGAGTTTTGATATTGGATTACATTATTTTTTAAGTTGGATGTTCTTGAACTGCAGATAAACTTGAGTCATTGCATAATATTGTGAATTACAGGTTTTAAAGTCTGTGTATTTAAAAAAAAAATTTTAATTGTTGCATTGGATATAATTAGCAATTATGGTATATACTAGGAAATAAGTTTTAAAAATGGGGGGAATTTAAAGGTTATGGATCAAAATGAAAGTGGTAACTTGGATTTGAGCTCACAAAAGGGCAATTTAGAAACAGAGCTCAATCAAGACAGTTTCAGGATTGATTTATTGCACACGTATGAATGTTATAATCATTGCTGGGTTTGTAAAATAAGACATTTAATATTTTCTAATGAAGCTTTAGGATTGATTTGTGGCCATTTGATACTAGGCAGGACATGATAATCCCATTGGGGCTGGTACCCCCTCAGTGACATGGAGCCCTAGTATATGCCATAGGGGTAACCAATGGAGTAGCTGGAATAGGTGTAATCCTAGAGGCACGGAGGCGGCGTAAATGCATGGTGCCTCAGTGGACATGTTCTAGGGCCAGCGTGTCTAGCTGGGCATCAGAAAGGCATGGTTATGATTGGAGTAGATAAGGGGGATTGGACTATGACACTGAGTTCTGCTGTATGCTTGACAGTGGCCATCAGGAGTAGCTGGTCAAGAGATGATTCATGGGCATGGAGCAGTATGCACTGCATGGTGCCCAACTGAACGTGCCTCTAAACACCAGCAGACCCTATTGGCTTCTAGGAAGGATCAGTTCAGATGAGGCGTGATCAGGAAGACCCCTTCAAAACCCAGTCTTACTAAGTGTCCTAAGTATGCCTAGTTGGAGTGGCTGGAAAGGAAGTAGTCCAAAGGGTACGGAGCAGCATGCGCTGCATGGTACCTTTTAAGGTTGCCCTGTAAAGGCAGAACTCCAATGTGATTACCAAGCTGGTAATATTGGGACATGATGTGTGTGTAGGGGGTAAACTCTGCTGGGATTGATAGGACTGTTATGGTGATATGTGGCCCAAACTGGTTGTTCCTCAGTTCACAGAAATATTTCTTTTGAGCATATTAATGGCCTGAATATAGAGAGATAGGTTGGAAGATTTGGAAATAGTGAATTTTTTATCTGACTTTTAGTGATTGTTGTTTATGTATATTATGTATAACACAATATAAGGTAATTTGAAATATACAGTATGTCTGGATGAAAGTGACTTTGTTGACTATGCCTTGCATGAAATGTTTATGTCAGATATTGTAATGTACACCCTCGAGGGCCAACTTGGCCTGCAACATCAGGATTAGTCTCAAAATTCAGGACCTAGACGTGGAGGGAACTGTGAGGATTTTTCTGTGGAAAATCCTAAATTTCCTATGACCCAGAGCTGGTCAAAGTAGCAGTGGGTATTTAATTATTATACCGTGTGTAGTCAGAGCATGGGACCGCATGCGCTGTGGGATGCTTTTGTAATAGCAACCAATCGGATGTGTGTTACCGCAGCTCTTACCTAAGTAACTTGGATCTGGTAATTGGGTAGCCCTAGATAATTTTTCCAAATGGTACCTCTAAGAGTTTAGGTCTGACTTGTGACAGTTCCAGATTTGCTGATCAAATGTTAGGCCTTACTGGGGATGAGAGAATACTCTCAAATGAGATCATCATGGCTATCTTATATTACAGGTTATATTAGGCTGATATATAGTATATGTGTTTATAAGAAATACTAGCTGATATCGTCATTTCTTATTTATAATTATTTAATTGTGAAATGTTTTGTGTCTAAAAACTGTAATGGCTTTATTGTAATAATACTAAAAGTTAGTTATGGGAAATCAGCCAGTGAAATTTCCTCTTTGTTCCCAAGGAAAATGTTGTACCTTTCTGGCCGGTCTGAACTGGCTGGCAATGTTTGGTGTTGGCCTCAAATTTTTGGACCCACAAGTGGAAGGAATTGTAAGGATTTTGTTGGGGGGGGAGTCCAAGTCTTTTAAGACCCAGAATCGGTCATAGAATTAGCTGGTATATAATTCCCATCTTACAGGGGTGCAACTGGAACATGGGACTGTATGCACAGTGGGATGTTCTGTTTTAGCTCCCCAATTAGATGGGTGTTACTGGTAGCTTTTTCCTAACTTGGGTCTGGAGAGTGGGCTTCCCTAAGTAATTTCCTCACATAGTACCTCTAAGAGTAGAGTTTTATTTGTGACTGGCCCATACATACTGGCTAAGTGGTCTGACCGGGTTAAGGAGATAGTTCTTTTAGGGAGCATGGGTGGAGTTTACTGGACTCCATTGATTGGAACAAATGTTTAATGTATTGTTATGGTTTGGTATATTATGGCCATTAAGTACTTTTATAATGTACTGGGGTAGTAGATTTATCTCCCTACAGTACATTGATATTTAAATGACTGGATTTCTGAGTATAATTGAATTGTTCGATATGTATTTGCATTTTAATGTGATATTAATATTGCTATGTGAAGTACTATAGTGTTAAATGTTTAATATTGTAATGGCTTTTTAGCCGAACAATAAAACCTTGATGATGAGTGTTTCTGTGCATAAGCTGAAGTACCCCCCCCCAATCATACAGTGTTACGTGAACTTAATGCTGCTGTAGCTGAAATGCCAGCAATAGATCTTTTGGCCTTCTCCTTTCTGGAGAATTATTGGTTCTGGCAGTTTGCTGCATGTGCCTGTCCAAAATGGAAAGTCCCATCCAGGACATACTTTTCTACCTGTGCTGTCCCCGAGTTGTTCCATACAGTGTCCGACTCAGTAAGATATGCCCTTCAACATTCCTCCTCTCCATTCATCCATTTAAGTGTGGATATGTGGACAAGTGGCAAAACAGTGGGGACTTCATATTTGTGTATAACTGCACACTGGACACAGGTGCCGGGGGTTGTTTGTGATGTTGGTAGTGTGAATAATCAGTGCAGTAAGGTGGATTGTCATGGTAGCAATCTTCCAGGAATTCAACAGCATGCAATGATTGCTATGTGCAATGTGACCTGTTCTCACACTAGTGAAAACAAGTTGGATGTAGTACTGACTGAAATTGACAAGTGACTGAACCTCCTATCCCTGATAGCTGGGTCCATAGCAAGTGACAAGGGGTCAAATGTGGTGAAATGCATCATTAATGGTGTTTTTTTTTTCATGTTCCATGCATAGCCCATTGTTTAACGCTTGTGGTGCAGGAGTTTCTGCAGCACCCTGATGTAAAGGAAATGCTGACCACTGCACGCCATATCTGCTCTCACTTTTCACGCTCTGGAAAGGCCCGTGACCAACTGTGGCAGTTGCAGATGCAAAGCAGCCTGCCTCAGCACCGCTTGAAGAAACATAGAAACATAGAACACAGAAACATAGAACATAGAAACATAGACTTTGACAGCAGATAAGGACCACTTGGCCCACCCAGTTTGCCCATTTCCCTTTCTATTTTATAAGCTGCAGATTCTAGTTAATCAACAGCCTACTTCCTGCAACCCCCCACTACAATTGCCTTATGTCTGTCCCATGCATGTTTGAATTTCCCCACTGTTTTAGACCCAACAACCTCCCCAGAAAGGCGGTTCCATGCATCCCCCACTCTCTCCATGAAAAAAATGTCCTTACATTACCTCTGAGACATCCCCCTTTATCTTAAAATTGTGCCCCCTTGTTCTTACACATCTCTTTTTCTGAAAGATGCTACCCTCCTGGACATTGTTGATTCCCTTGAGGTACTTGAAAGTTTCTATCATGTCCCCCATCCCTCTTTTCATCAAGGTATACATATTAAGCTCTCTCAGTCTCTCTTCATATGGTTTCTGATGCAGACCTTGCACCATTTTAGTTGCCCCCCTCTGGACTGCTTCCATCCTGTCTATGTCCTTGTGTAGCTGGGGTCTCCAAAACTGCACACAGTATTCCAGATGGGGTCTCACCAACTGTCTGTACAGAGGGCTAACCACTTCCCTTTTTACGTTCACTTGTGCGCATGCACAAGGAATGTTTTGGGAGAGTAGCACACTTGGAGGTGTGCCTCTCCCACCCAATGCACTGCTCCCTTGAGCAGGCATGGCAGTCCTGCACCAATGGGTGCTGGAGCTCAGTATGACAGCGGTGTTCCTCTGCTTCAAAGGAAAGCACAGCTGCCATACTGAGCGCCACCCCCCTCATGTCCACACGCTACCTCCCGCCCCCACGCACGTCACGCCCCCCCCCAAAGCTTTGGTGCCACGCTGGGAGCCCACCCCAGCGTGGCAAACGGTCCTTTACTTTGCCGACGGGGGTGCCCAATCCCCCATCGGCTCCTTGCCCCCCCAGCCATCTTCTGCCATGCTGGGAGCCCACCCCAGTGTGGCAAACGTCCCACGTTGTCTTTTTTAAATTTTTAACCTGTAAAACAAAAACGGTCCCTTGGCACGTCTCCCAGCCACCCCTCCCACAAACCGCACCCACCCACTGCACACCCAGCCTCTCCACACTCCCCCTCACCCCATACTTACCTCCGCACTCCGGCGCGACGATCTTCGGTGGACCGGGAACATGTCTGCACTCTTTAAAGCCGACCACGAACTGAGGAAATGCCGGTAAGCTGTATAATGGGCTACATATGGGGTTTCAACTTTATTGCATATCTCAGTCATTTCTTGGAATTTTTGCACCAAATTTTCAACATGGGGTTTTTGGGACCCCTTCACATGAATGATGTCACTGTCATGGCGTTATTCGAGCTCGAAGGGTGATTTCGCAGGCACTGCACAGTCACTGTGCGAAATCACCCTTCAGCCTTGAATAATGCCATGACAGTGACATCATTCATGAGAAGGGGTCCCAAAAACCCCATGTTGAAAATTTGGTGCATAAATTCCAAAAAATGACTGTTTCATGAGCGTGCGTTGCGCAGTTCCTACTCAGGCTCATAAGTTCATGAATTTTCAATATTTTCACTACAGATTTTCAACATTGCCATTTTATCACACCTTCTTATGAGTTGTACAGCTGTCATTTTTCACATCCTGCCCAAAATGTGTTTCTGCCCATGTAGCGCACAATGGCGCAGTCGGTGTGCGAACTCAATGTATGGGACACATTAAGAAAATCACAGTGACACTGATCATGAGCAGAAGTCTTAAAATGGCTGTGCTGAAAATTTGGTGAAAAAATTCCTAAAAATGACTGTTTTATGACTCTGCGTTATGCAGTTCCTAAGCACGCTCGTAAGTTTGCAAATGTTCAATATTTTCACTCCAGATTTTCAACATTGCCATTTTACCACACCTCCTTATGAGCAGTACAGCTGTCATTTTTCACATCCTGCCCAAAATGTCCTTCCGCCCATGTAGTGCACAATGGCGCAGTCGGTGTGCGAAATCAATGTATGGGACACAGTAAGAAAATCACAGTGACACTGTTCATTAGCACAGGTTTTAAAATGGCAAAGTTGAAAATTTGGTGAAAAAAAATCTACAAATGACTGTTTTATGAGCGTGCGTTGCACAGTTCCCACGCACGCTCATAGGTTTGCGAATTTTCAATATTTCCACTCAAGATTTTCAACATTGCCATTTTACCACACTACCTTATGAGCAGTACAGCTGTCATTTTTCACATCCTGCCCAAAACGTGTTTCCGCCTATGTAGCGCACAATGGGGGTAGCAACAAGGTCATGCTGACAATTTATTCTGCAAATACCAGCAATCGCACAGGGCATTAGGGTAAACACCATACATGCCAAACACCACTGCAAATACCTGCAAGCTTAACGTTCGCATTGACAAATGCTTGTTCTACTTGTGATGCCCTTCCTATGCATCCTAGTATCCCTTGGCTCTCCTTACTGACTTCTCACATTGCTTACCCACCTTTAAGTCATTTGATATGACTACTCCCAAGTCCCTTTCCATTTTTGTTGTTAGTACATCCCCCTGCTATTGTGCACTCTTTTCCTGGTTTTTTGTTTCCCAGGTGCATTACTTTGCACTTCTTTGCATTGCATCTAAGTTGCCATATGTCTGACCATTCCTCCAACCTTGACAAGTCTCTTCTTATCCTTTCTATCCCCCCACTTGTGTATCAACTCTGTTACAGATCTTTGTGTCATCTGCAAAGAGGCATACCTTTCCCTCCAGACCCTCTTCAATGTCACCTATAAAGATGTTAAAGAGGACTGGACCCAGTACTGAGCCCTGAGGTACTCCACTAGTAACCCCCCTTTCTTCAGAATGTGTTCCATTCACTATTACCTTCTGTGCCCTGTTGTGCAGCCAGTTTGCTACAAAGGCTACCACCCTGAAACCCACTCCCAGGCTGGCTAACTTGATTATTAATCTTTTGTGCAGAACTGTGTCAAATGCCTTGCTAAAGTCTAGGTAGGCCATATCCACAGCCCCCTCCCTGGTCTATTACTTTGGTCACCCAGTCATAGAAATCAATTAGATTCGGCTGACATGACCTTCCTGCTGTTCAGAAGGAACTGGAAGGGGACAGGATCAGTTGTGTTCCAGGGCAGTAGCTGCTTCTTGTTGTTTTTACAGGGTTCTTGTGGATTTTACTTTGTAGAAGGTTATTTCTTTTCTTTTTTACTTCTAAGGGGCTAGCAGGGTATTGTTTTGGGGGCTGTTGGAAGTTTGAAAACTGGTTTGGTGGCTGTAAGTGGGCTCATTTGTTGGATGTTTCACTATGTAACAGGCTGCTCTGGTGGAGGCCTATTTCTTCTGATCTAAAACCTATTTGGTGGGATTTGCTTGGGCCTGGTTCTTTGGCTGCTGGGCTTGGAGGAGAGACACAGGGCTGATACACTCTCTTTCGAGTCGGGTGTCTGCCCAAGACCCACCTCCCACCCCTCCCTTCCCAGAGTTCTGCTAATTTATGGGGAACACCTGCCCTGCAATTGAGGAAAAGGCTGCAGGTGCAGCTCATGTAGTTCTAGCCACTGGGGGTTGGATTTAAAGGCTGGGAGAGAGGAGCTTAGGGAGTTGTTCATTTCCCTTATAAGTTTATTGTGTTGTACTGCACCTAGTAACAGGGTTACTGGTGTACTGTGGGACTGTATCTAAGATTAGTGGGTGATCTGATTAGGCAGTAGGGATGTATCTTGGAGGGGGGGAACCTGGTGGCTCACCCAAGGAAACCTACTTGGAAGGGGATGGAACCACGCGGTATTAGGGCCGGCATCTTTGGGAGGGTGGTGGGGTGCACAGGGTGTGGAGCAGCCATGATACTGGACTGGGCTTGGAAGTTTGGTGTTTGCCCAGTGTGCTACCAGCTGGTGCAGCTTAGTGAGGAGGTTGCATGGATTAGGAGACAGCTGGGGGAAGGGGGGAGGTATGGTTGGGGAAGGGGCAGGGGATCTCCCACAGGGTTGCACCAAGCACTGTAGGCAGTGGCATAGGGAAAGGAGTGCAGGAGAATACTTAGGGGTCACATAGGGACCCTGGCAGAGGGGGTCCAAAAGGACACTACCAAGGAAGCAGGCAGGTAGCTGGGGACCCTCACAAAGGAGGGACAGAGGGACAACATTCTCAGGGAAGTAGGCATATGGCCAGGGCTGGACAGAAGGAAGCAAATGGGGAGGTGGATCAGACCTTACACTCAGTAACCGCTTCAATTCTCTTCTTCTGCTCGAGGATGAGGGGGGTGATGTAGCCATGACAGGGGTGGTTAGAGACGGAAAGGAAGTGGGGGGCAGGAGGCAGGGGCCAGATAGCAAGAAGAACAGGGGGGAACCTGGAATGCAGGAAAATGGGGGGAGCAGTGAATCAGAGCAGGAGGGGCAAAGGGAAGATGGAGGAAAGCGCAAGGAGAAGGACCAGTAGGGAGGAAAGGTAAAAGAGAAGGACCAGAAGTACAAGGAGGATTCAGTAAAGGGAGCTGAGGGTTTAGGCCAGGGGAGCACGACAAGCAAGGAGGGACTAAATGGAGACAGCAAGGAAGGGAGGATGAGCCAGGCTAGTTTAGCAGATGGGGGAGAAGGACCAGTTGCGAGCAGTGAGGGGGGAGTTAGCAAGGTACAGAAGGATACTCAGGAGGAGAAGAGGCATAGGATTGGAGGGGAGGGGGTGGCCAGGGTAAATAAGGAGGGGGTGGCATGTGGCACCCAGATAGGGGGAGGAACAAGGAGCCGGCTGGGTGGAGGGGCCAGTAGAAAGGATGAGGGACATGGAAGGGGGAAATGGAGGAAAAGAAGTGGTCAGAATGCTCCTGTTGGGGGATTCTATGATCAGGGGTATGGGATAGGGAAGGAGAAGCCTGGCCAGTTAGAACAAAATGCTTCCCTGGACTAACGGTGCACAGGGCTAAGCACGAGGTATATCAGCTGGCAAAGGATTGTGGGGGTTACCCGGACATACTGGTCCACCTGGGTACAAATGACATTGAGGGAAATAGCAAGCTACAGATACAGGCAAGATTCAGGGAGCTTGCCAGGGTCTGTCATGACATAGGATGCACAGTTTCCTTCTCAGAAATCCTGCCAGTGCCAAAGGCTAGTGGGGAGCACAAAAGGAAGATTAGGGAGATAAACCAGTGGCTCAGGGAGTGGTGTGAGGCCAGAGGGTATGGGTGCATGGGGGATTGGGGGGAGACCTGGGAGGATAAGGAGCTGTATGCTAGAGATAGACTCCATCTCAATTTGGATGGGAAGGGAATCCTTAAGTTGAAAATAGAGGGTTTCATTGGTGAAAAGTGGAGTTTAAACTTGTGAAGGGGGAGGGGGATGGGAGAAAAGGCTGTCAAGGGGGTGCCGATAAAGGAGGAGCTCTGTCTCCATCCCCCTGGGGAGCTGGAGGATTGCGGGAAAAGGCCAACTGGTAAAGTGCAGACCAGGGGAAAGCAGAATCCCCATGGGAACATGAGCTGGGGAAATGGAAGTATAGGGAAAAGGTGAAAGGTAGTCCTGCTAAATGCCAGGAGCTTGGGAAATAAAATGCTTGAGCTCCAGGCAATGCTAACTGAGGGAGCAGTGGATGTGGCAGTGGTCACTGAGACCTGGGCCACTGCAGGACACGACTGGGACCTGAACCTGGAGGATTACACTATGTTCAGGAAGGACAGGGGGGAGGGAAGGGGAGGAGGGGTAGCAATGATAGTCAAAAACTGCATTGGCATAGGGGGAGTAGAGGAGGCAGAGGGAATCATGGAAGCAATTTGGGTCACCTTGATAACAAGGGGGGGCAAGAGAGTTAAAATAGTAGTGGTGTATAGACCCCCTGCGCTGGCGGAGTAGCTGGAGGAGAGTCTGGTGGCAGATGTTGGGAGACACTGCAGACTGGGCAGAGGAACGGTGGTGGTGGTGTTGGGGGACTTAAACATGCCAGGAACAGACTGGGAGACTATGACATCCTCTGTGACCAGGGAACAGAGGTTGTTGGATGTCTTTCAAGACATGTTCCTAACTCAGCAGGTGGGGGAACCGACCAGGGAGGCGCGGGTACTGGATGTGGTCCTGGCAGACAGTGACCAGATTAGGGGCCTGGAGGTAAGGGACCCATTGGCGGGGAGTGACCATGCCACGGTCTGGTTCTGCCTGGACCTAGGAGGGCTAGAAGGCTACACAAAGATGGAGGTAACTGACTTCAGGGGAATGGATTTTAAGGAAATGGGAAGGATCCTTAAGGAGCATTTGGATGTGATTGGGTCAGACATGGACGCTGATAGTAGGTGGGAAATCATCAGGAGAGGGGTGCAAGATGCTACCAGCACCTGTGCAAGAGTAAGACGAAAATGCGGTAGGACCCGAAAACCCTGCTGGTGGACCGGGGAGGTCCAGGAGGTGGTGCGGGGAAAGACGGCAGCCTATAGGCAATTCAGGTGCTCAAGGAGTAAAAGGGATCGAGGGGAGTATCAGCTGATGGCTAGAAGGGCCACTAGGGGTGGTGAGGGTGGCTAAGGCAAGGAAGGAGCAGAACCTGGCTAGGGAAATTAGGAGATAGAACAAGGGTTTTTTTAGATACATTGGGAAAAATGAAGGGTGAAGGGGCAGATTAGCAGGATTAAATCAGGGGAGAGATGGGCACAAGACCCGAGGGAGCAGGCTGAGGTACTAAATGAGTACTTCACCTCAGTTTTCACCAAGGAAAATGGGGATGCTGCATCATACATGGGAGGAGACAGAGATATTGAGGAGGGGGGACCCTCACTGATCGGCGGGTCTGGGAGAGGGGAGGCATCACTGGCAGGAGGGGAGGGCTAAGCAGGAGAGAGGTACCTGAAGCCCCTTAAGACGGAGAAAGCACCGGGGCCAGATAAATTACATCCCAGAGTGCTGAAGGAACTTGACGGATGTCATGGCCGAAACCCTGGCGGAGCTTTTCACCATCTTTCTGAGGACAGGTGGGTGCCCCAGGACTGGAAGGTGGAGATATAGTGCCCATCCACAAGGGCGGATCAAGGGAGGTGAACTACAGGCCTGTCAGCCTGACATCGTGGTGGCAAGGTGATGGAGGCATTGTCAAGGAGAGGCTGGGGGACCTGAAAAGTCAGGGTGCCTGGACGATAGACAGCATGGATTCGTCCCAGGAAATCGTGGTCAGACAAATCTTGTGGAGTTCTATGACTGGGTGATGAGTGCCTTGGACCTGGGTAGACCAGTGGATGTCCTCTTCTAGACTTCAGCAAGGCATTTGACTCTGTTTCTCATGTGGGCCTGTTGGATAAGCTGGAGAAATGGGGTGGGGAACCAGATGATCAGATGGATAGGCAATTGGCTCCAGGACTGGACCCAGAGGGTCATAGTTGGAAGGATAGTCTCATCCCAAGGAGAGTCATTAGGGGTCCCACAGGATCAGTCCTGGGCCCCTCCAGTTCAATGCCTACGCCTCTGACATAAGGACAGGAATCAGGAGTGAGATGAGTCTCTCGTGGATGACTCAAAACTGGGGCGGTGGTGGATGGGGAGGAGGGAGGTGGCCCTACAGGGGGACCTGGAGGCTCTGGAAAGATGGTCTAGAAAGTGGAAGCTGAGGTTCAATGCAGGGAAATGCAAGGTACTCCACCTGGGGGCCAGAAACCCAGGCCAAGTGTACACCCTGGGGGTGAAATGCTACAAGTCTCAATGGCTGAGAGGGACCTGGGGGTGGTGGTGGATGTCAAGATGAACAACTCAGAGACTTGTAGGAGGGCAGCAGCCAAGGCCAACAGGATGCTGGGATGCATCGCTAGGGGGATCACCTCTAGAAGGAGGAAGGTACTCCTCTGTATAACTGCTGGTGAGGCCACACCTTGAGTACTGCGTGCAGTTTTGGAGGCCACACTTAAAGAGGGACATTAAACTCCTGGAGAGGGTCCAGTGGAGGGCAACCAAAATGATTTGGGGCTTGGGGGACAGGACCTATGAGGAGAGGCTCGGACAGCTAAATATGTACACATTGGAAGAGAGAAGGGACCGGGGGGACATGATAGAGGGCTTCAGGTACATGAAGAGGGGTAAATAGGGGAGGAACAGTCAGGGTGCTTCAAAGGAAGGAGGAGGGGGCCACTAGAGGGCATGGGTGGAAGCTGGAGGGAGGAAGATTCAGGGGAGAAAGGAGGAGGTGCTACTGCACTGAGAGGGTGGTGGAGCCATGGAATGCACTGCCTAGGGGATTGGTGGAGGCAGAGACGGTGGAGGGATTCAAGAGGGGGTTGGACAGGTGCAGGGGAAGGGTTCTGGAAGCAAAATCCAATGCAGCAAGAATATCTGGAACTGGGAAGGGAGAAGCCAGAGATGGCGAGGGGGGCAGCAAGGTCAGCACCCCGGGTGGAGCTTGACCAATCGAGCAGATTCGAAAGACTGTTAGGCCTATTCTGCTGGCATTTTAGTATGTTAGTATGTTAATATGTTAGTAAATCCATGCTGCTTTGGGTCCTGTGCCCCGCTGGTCTCTAGCTACTCAACAATTCTTTCTTTCAGAAGTGATTCCATCATTTTCCCTACCACTGAGATCAAACTTACAGGTCTGTAGTTTCCTGCTTCTGCCTTGCTCCCACTTTTGTGAAGGGAAATCACATCTGCCTTCCTCCAGTCCTCAGGTACCACCCCATCTTCCCATGATTTGTTAAAAAGTGTGGTCAGGGTTGCCACGGTCCTCCTTAGTTCTTTTAGGATTCTGGGGTGAATCTCAGGCCCCATTGATTTGTCCACCTTGAGTTTTAGGAGTTCTTTCAGGACTCTTTCTTCTGTAAATGGACTGGTGTCAACCCCCCTACCCAGAGTGCTTCTATTGTCTGGTTTAGGTAACTCCTCCTCATCTTCTTTTGTGAATACTGAGCAAAAATATTCATTTAGTATCTCTGCCTTTTCACTGTCTCCCTCTGCCCACCTCCCCTCTCCTTTAATAATCTTCACTATTCCTCCGTTAACCTTTCTATGCTTCCTAATGTACCTATAAAAGGTTTTATCCCCCTTCTTAACTGAGTTGGCTATTTTTTCTCCTCGGTTTGGGCCTTTACTATTCTGGCTGCCTTCCCCACTTCTTTCTGCTTTAATTGATACAGTTCCCTGTCATGCTCCTTCTGTGATTCCTTATACTTTCTGAATGCAGCCTTTTTCTCCTTAACCTCCCCTGCCACCTCTTTTCAGAACCATAGTGTTTTTTTACTCCGCTTTGTTTTCTTTATTTGTCCCACACAAAGGCTTGTTGCCTCTATGATAGCAGTTTTGATTTTTCTCCATTGTTTTCCACCCTTCTTTTTTAGCCATTTGGAAGTGCATTCCTCAGGTATTCACCCAATTTGCCAAAGTCAGCCCTTCTAAAGTCCAGTATCCTTGTTTTTGTATGGCTTGTCTCCATGGTTGTGCTTATTGTGAAGCACACTGTGCAATGGTCACTTGTTCCGGGTGTCTGCTGACTTCTAAATTTGTGATCCTCTCTCTCAATTTGAGAGTAGCAGGTCTAGTATTGCTCCCTCCTGAGTGGGTTCCAACACTAGCTGTCTAAGGTCTGCCCCCTGCAGGGTATTGAGAATGACCCTGTTCTTTGATGTGGCTGCAGTACATGTCATCCAGTCCCCCATCAACAGTATCTCCCCTTTTTCAGCCATTTTGAGAATGTCCTCTATCATTTTCATGTCTGTTTCCTCCCCTTGAGACGGGGGTCTGTATACAACCCCTGTGCGGATTGTGATGCCATTCCCTGTCTCCAAGGTGACCCAGAGTGCCTCTTGTCCTCCCCCTTTACTTTTTAGTTCTGTAGTTTTGATCCCTTCCCTTAGGTATAGAGCTACTCCGCCTCCTCTTTTACCCTCCCTGTCCCTTCTGTAGACTGTGTACCCTGGTATGTTGACATCCCAGTCATGGTTCTCTGTGTACAATGTTTCCATGACTGTCACAATATCCAATTTTTCATCTTCCATCAGGGCTACTAGCTCAGGAAGCTTGTTTCCCAGACTATGGGCATTGGTACTCATTGCCCTCCATTTAATGTTGGTTTTATAATTTTTTCCCCCATCCCTGCTCTTATTGCCCTTGTCTATTTTTCCATTTACCACTGTCTTGCCCTCTGTTGAGCTCTGTACCTCAGTGTTTACCTTACTACCTACCATGTTTTGTGGGGGGAGGCTTGAAATTTCCTGCCTCTTATCAGCACCTCCCCCCTTGGCTAGTTTAAAAGCTTGCCAAGGACACATTTAAACCTGTCACTTAGAAGCTTGGTTCCCTTCATGGACAGATGCAGACCATCATGCCAGTATAGACCTTCATCTCTCCAGGTGTATCCCCAGTCCCCAATGAAGCCAAAGCCCTGTGCTCTGCACCAGTTTTGCAACCATTCATTAAACTGCATGGTGTGCAGTACCCTAGTCTCACCCCTGCCATGGACTGGCAGCACCTCTGAGAAGGTAACCATGCTTGCTATCTGTCTGAGGCCCCTCCCAACTCCACAGATTCATCCTGCACTGCACTGATTCCACACCTAGCAAGGTCATTTGTCCCGAGGTGGACAAAGATATCTAGTTCCCTCTCCTGTAATGCTGCTTCTGCAATCTTGAGGATTCACTTCTTCTCCCTCCAAGCCATGGCACCAGGCAGGTGCCTTACTTCTTTCTCCTCTCCCTTCCCCAGTTCTACCCCCCTAACAATTGAGTCCCCTATCAGAAGCTGTTTCCTTCCCCTGTAGTGTCCCTTGCCACCCTTTTGTGGGTCTCCCTTGTGGATGTCCTCAGCATTCTTCTTGGTCTCCACTGAGGGTGCTATCATAGAGGAACCTTGCTCTGCCAGACTGGTGTATGATTTGTGTAGAGGTACAACTAGGGGTCTTCGCCTCTGTACCACCACCCGCACCCTCCCAGAATCCACTGTGGTCCAACTGCTCTTCATACTTGGCAACCTCTGAGGCAGTGGTGCTCTTTGGGTGGGGAAGGCCTCCTTAGTCCTTGCCAGTTCAGCCTGGAGGTGGGCAATCTTCTCCCTCAGAGCTGACAGTTGTCTGCAAATAGGACAGCAACACAATTTCCAGAGTGTCTCCCGGAAAACTGCTGCCCCACAGCCAGTGCATTGCACCACTCCCCACATGTCCCTCTCCCTTATAATATACAGTATGTAATATACTGTATATACTTTTTTTTAGTGGTCTGTACATACCCTTTATGCACTGTAATGGGTTATTAAGAATATGACAGTTGTGCCCCATGACCTGTTGAGGAAGTGATGTCAGAACTTTGGCTATAAAGGATATACCACGCCTGGGGTGTGGAGTGTGGGGAAGGGGCGGGTGATCCACAACCACAGGTGACTGTTAGAAACAATCAAATACACCACTGCTCCACCACCCTGGTTACTGCCCTTTATAGTAATTCAACTAACCTCCAGTAACTTATTTAAAAATAGTTTAACTATCACAAAAACTCCCTCATCCAGTAAATTATTTAAAACAGTTTCTGTCCCAAAATCTTAGTAGTCAATCCAGCTACCCCAAGGGACAACCAAAATGCAATATTCAAACCCTTGAAGTTACTTCCAAGATAAGCAGAGTTTGCAAGCTCCTTTTCACTCCTCAGCCACTTGTAATTTATTTAAAAATAGTTTAACTGTCAAAATCCTAGTAGACAATCTAGCTACCTCCAAGGGTCTACCCAAATGCAGTATTTAAATCCTTCTGAAGTTACTCACAAGATAAACAGAGTTTGCAAGCCCCTTCTTGGTTAAACACTAAATAAATATGTAAATAAAAAGCAATTACCAAGGGTAGTTAGTTTCACTTCCCACAGAACTGAGCAAAAGTACACATTGTTGCAGATATCAGGTGCAATATAGAATTTTCCACACAGCTGACAGCTGAATAAAGAACTAGTGTCCTTCCAGGTCAAGAAGATGTGCTTTGTGAAGCTGGAAGTTGTCACTCAATGGAACTCCACTTTATACATGGCAGAGAGGTTCTATGAACAATACAAAGCCATCTCAGAACATCTTGTGATGCACACTAGCTGTGACAGTTCCGGGGCCTCCATGTCTATGACTACTGAACAGTGGCACCTCATGGACTCTGCAATAACAATTTTGCGGCCTTTTGAACATGCCACACAGGCAGTGAGTGATGAGTCTGCCTCCATTAGCCAATCAATTCCACTGCTGTGGGTGCTGAGGCAGACATTGATGAATGTACAGCATAGCCTTGATGTTGCTAGAGACAGTGCTAGCAGTATATTGCTGCAACACATGCTGACAGTATTCGACCAGAATCATCACATTGTGAGCATTCAGCGTAGTGACAACTTTGCCATATCAACAATACTGGACCCATGATACAAACATGGAATTGCATCAGTACTGGAGGGAGGGCTGGAACAAGTAAAAATATCAGTGGTCAACTGGTGCACTTGATTCATGGGGCACAGAAGTCACGTGCCAAGGTCAGCAAACCTCAGCAGCATAATCTGGCTGAAAGCATACCTGGAAGACCATAAAGAACATCCTGCAAGGGGAAAGGGACTGCATTTCCAGGTGGTCTGTCATCCAAAGTGGCTGGCATCAACCCACTTTGGGAGGCTTTGTCCCAAGTGGGGATTTGTGAAATAAATGATTCTGGAGAACAGGATGATGATCAATCACTGGACTTAGTGCAGCACAGAGAATGGTTGAGTCATATTTGTCTGAAAACAGGCATCTGACAATAACTGATTTTCCTGCTTTGTACTGCAGTGGAAAGGTCAGTAAATGGCCAGAGCTGACTGCAGTGGTGCTGAAGTACCTCACATGCCCACTCTCCAGTGTAAATGTTGAGAGGGTATTCAGCTCAGCAGGTGCAATAGTCAGGGATAATCTGACAAACCTGTCTCCTGCAAATGTTAGTTTGCTAACATTCATTAAAATGATTGAGAGGCACATACCAGCATAGACTGCAACCTCGGTATTCATACCCCGGCCTAGTCATGGTGGCTTTGGTGAAGTGGAAATGAACCATCCTGGTGGTGCTGGCAGTGGCAGCATGAAACAGCCCACCACTGACATAGATGATTACACATTGAAGAAAGAATTTCCCAGTGGTCAGACTTCAAACATGGATGACTGTGAAGTCAGCTTTCTTTATGAGGATGATGATGTGATTAATGATGGCAGGTTTTAACTGAAGTTGTTAAAAGGCGGTGAGCCTCCCCAGACCACCACCACCAGGACTGATGTTAGTCACTGCCACCACTGAGCATGAGTCTGTCTGCCTCCTGGACCACCATCACCAGGACTTATGTAAGCCACTGACACCACTGAGCCTGAGTCTGTCCACCCCCCGGACCACCACCACCACTGGGACTGATGTTAGACACTGCCACCACTGATCATGAGTATGTCCACCCCAGACCACCACCACCACCACCAGGACTGATGTTAGCCACTGCCACCACTGAGCACGAGTCTGTCCACCCCCAGACCACCACCATCAGGACAGATGTTAGCTGCTTCCACCAGTAAGCATGAGTCTGTCTGTCTCCAAGACCACCACCACCAGGATTGATGTTAGCCACTGCCACCACTGAGCATGAGTCTGTCTGCCCCCTGACCACCACAGCTGGGACTGATGTTAGCCACTGCCACCACTGAGCATGAGTATGTCTGCCCCAGACCACCACCACCACCAGGACTGATGTTAGCCACTGCCACCACTGAGCAAGAGTCTGTCCACCCCCAGACCACCACCATCAGGACTGATGTTAGCCACTGCCACCACCACCAGATGCAGGAAGATATAACCGAGAATGTCATCATGTGCCACAGCTATCACCACCATCACCCACCACCAGTGTCAGTCAGACAATATTTCCCCATTACATTTACATTTACCTGCCAAGGCAGAGGGAATCGAACAGGAGACCACATCTATCAGCCACAGGCACAAAGCTTCTTAATATTTAAACTATGAAGTGAGTATGTGTACCAGTGTTGGTTATGCTATTTAACTTCCTTTAGTTGTATGTTTTGTTTTCTGTAGCTTTTCAGAGCTGCAATGGTCAAACACATATGGTACACTTATTTTGTTTTTTTTTACTGGTTAACAAAAAACTCTCCTTTGCCGAAACTCAGTGGGAATGGTACTGCAGCTGTACCATACAGAAGAACCTATGGAATATTAATTTGAAATCCATTCTGGTAAGTATGAAGATTTTATTTCATCCATTTCATTTTTTTGGAAAGACTGCAGCAAATGTGACTTAGTATGATTCATAAACTAGGTGACGTGTACGTCACCAAAACTATTTCTGTAAGATATCATTCATGCACTGTATTCTGAACTTGCAGTTGTGCAGCTCTGACCATGAGTGTGTTGAAAAAGTTGCACACAGGTTGTGTTACTTGACAATATGTGGTTTTGAAATGTAACTTGACTTGAGATTGAGAACCAGGGACAAATTACAATCAAGTTATAAGAAGTCATTCATTTCTTTTTTTAGGAAACTTCCAGATGCTTTGTTGTTGCATCAAAGAAGCCTTATCCAAAGATGTTCTTCAACATCAGCCCTCCCCCCCCAGGCTGGGGCACACATGCAACATGCAGAAGTCATTTCATTCGATGACCATAATCATCATTAACAACCAGACTTGAGAAGGATGCAGATGAAATCTGTGAAGAAGTAACTAAATAAGAAACCATTACAGACAAACCTGCAAATACTGTATGCTTCCCACCCCCCCAAAAAAAATACTTACCTTCATTTGCTTGAGAGTTATCCATTTCAAGTGTCTGTGCAAAAAGTTATCATCAAGCACTGGAATGTGTACACCAACAGTATCTGTGACCTGTGATACAGAACAATACCACCAGTACATGTTCACATCAACCCCCTTCACCTACAAAATACACAAATATATATCTACATATATGTCAACTCACCAAGGCTACTATTAGTGTGCAGACAAAGGGCACCCTTCCATCCAGTTGAGATGATCACATTGCATTTGCTGGAATCACAGAACACATTAGACCAGCAACAGTTTGCTCATGGTCATCATTTTATTCTGGGGGACTTAATATGTGCTGAAACACTCCCATTTCACTTTGTTACCACTTGTCAATTTTCTGAACACATGACAGATGTATTTTTGGCATGCAGAAAAAATTTGGGGACTCTGTGCCACTACTGTGTGCATGACTGAGTGTGACATTAATTCTGGGGGACTTTGTATGTGCTGAAATGATCCCATTTCACTTTATTACCACTTGTCAATTTTATGGACACAAAGCAGATGCATTTTGGCAATGCAGAAAAAATCTGGGGACTCTGTGCCACCACTGCATGCATGATTGAGTGTGCCATTAATTCTGGGGGGATTTTGTATGTGCTGAAACAATGCCATTTCGTTTTGTTACCACTAGTCAATTTCTGGACACAAAGCAGATGCATTTTGTGTGTTGTGTGATTGTGAGCTCATGGTGCCATACTGACATTATCAAATAAAACAGCATTGCAAGAATGTGGTGACAATTTTGAACTGTACTTTTTTATGCTATTTTACATTGCCAGCCACTAGTTACCTCTGAGTCATGACTTGAATGATACACTTCTTTTCACAATTTCTGTCTGCTTTACTTAGTTGACTAATTTTCATCATGTATAAAAAAAAATGAGCACACCTTTCAATATTATTATGAACAGGTTTGTATTTATTTGCAGCTGCTTTTCAATAAATATTGTTCTGTGGGGTCATAAAATACAGCCTGCTGCATAACTGTTAATTTACAACAGAAGTGATATATAACAACTAACTGATGTGAAGGAGAAAAGCAGTGGAAAATACTGACAAAGTCCTGGTCAACACCATATAAAAAGGAATGCTCCTTTCATTATTTCACACATGAAAAAAGGTAGTACAGCAGACTCAAATACTGGAAATTATAGTATCATACGAGTCAGGATGTAAGTAAAGGGAGTTGTAACATAGCATTAAAAATTACAGGTCAGAGTTCTCAACAGATTGTTGCACTGCTGCTTCACAGAGATTCACCACATTACATAGTTATGGTGTTGCACCTAATATGTGGGCGCCTTACTTCCAGGGGAATCTTTCTTGCTCCACATGTCCTTACATAGTGCAATAAATTTCATTTCATTAAAGTGTGTCAAGTCATGGAGGAATTCCCATTCAGAAAATCTGCCCAAATTCTGCCCCCTTTCTCAGCAACGTTAGGACGTGATGCCAGGGGGAGCACAGGTGCATGCTCCACTATAGTGAATGCCCGGTAGTTATCTGAATGTTTCTTTATGTTATAATGTTCAGTTTGTGGTGAAACGTGGGCACGTTTCCACTGACATGGCTCTTGTTACTGGAAACGTGCCCACACATTTCACCACAAACTGATCATGATAACATAAAGAAACATTTGGAAAGCTGCTGGACAATTGTACATTCACTTTAATGGAGCATGCACCCGCGCTCTCCCTGGCATCACGTTCTAACATTGCTGATAAAGGGGGGCAGAATTTGGGTGGCTTTTCAGAACAGGAATTCCTCCGTGACGTGACACACTGTAATGAAATTACTTGCGGTTTTTACAGAAATGTATTGCACTATGTAAGGACATGTGGACCAAGAAACATTGCCCTGGAAGTAAGGTACCCATATATTCGGGTGCAATACTGTAAGTTGGTGAATCTCTTTCATGCCTATTTCACAAACAAAATAGTTATAGAGCCTCAGTAATGTTTACTTTCTGTTGGAACTCATGAATCGGATTTTAAGTGTTTCACAAACAGCATGAAGACTGAGCAATGTTAGTATGTTGTGCTAAACTGCATGTGTGCCATCAGTGTTCTTTCCTGCATGTGCATACATTGTCCAGCTTCATGCAAACATATATATGGTAAGACTTATTGCAGTATTAAGAATAAAGATAACAAAGAATACCTGATGTATATTTTATTGGTACAATCAGCACCAGCGGACTAAGTGATGTGATATTTTTTCAGAGACATCGGGTCACTGTGCATCTCAGTCACTCACAGTGCACACATGACTTTGTGGAGATCATAGCATGAAAAAAACATGCTCTAGTAAAAGTTATGTGTGCAGTATATAATGTGACTAAGGTGCACTCTGGCCAGACACCTCTAAAAAAGTATCGTATCATTTAGTCCACTGATGATGATGACAATACAATATACGTTATTCTGCTCGCTATTCTTTATAGCATAAACACTGCAACAAGTCAGGAGCAGCAATATATGTTTGCAACATGCTGCACAATGTCTGATGTCACACACACACACACACACACACACACACACACACACACAAAAACAACACTGACTGCACACATGCAGTTTTGCACATCATACTTGCACTGCTCACAACAGCTTGTCCACAAGCATTTCACAACAGAAAATCAACATTACTGAGGCACTGCAACAACAGAAGGGCAAATGTCTATTATTAAGCAACAAAAAAAACACACACACACACAAACAGTACAGCACAGTAGTTGGGGGGGCAGAAAAAAATCCCTTAATGGGGGATTCTGTGGTGTTAGAGTAACAGGTGCAGAACTGTCACTATTTGCAGCTGCTGTTGCTGCATTTGATTAACCTGCTGCTGCGCAGCACCCACCCTCTATTTGCTTTCCTCGAGGGCTGCCCACACCAGTGAAATGTTGGCCTGTGTTGCAGGCACTGTGATGGGGTCCACTGCAGCTGGAACGCCAGGTAGTGGTGGTGGTGGAGAGGGTGGTGCTGGTGGCTGTGGTGGAGCAGCTGCCACAGTTGCCCTCCTCCAGCTGTGGTGGCGAGGCACAACTTCACCCCCAGTACCCTCTGCCACTGTCACAGAAGGGCCAACAGGTGGACACCTGGCCCCTTCGGTGGCAGCCTGCCACTCTGGTTTGCCATGTGCGTGTGCTGGCCACTGGTCCCTAAATGTGTTCCCCGGGGTCTACGGCACATCAGCACACCACACAGATGGCAAACCACAATGGTGCTGTCTCCAACCACACAGTTAAAGAACTGCCACACTGGGGAGCTGTGGGGGGGACCATATATACTGCTGGAATGACCTACATTTATCTGGGACTCCACCTGTGGCTGTGGAGGTGGTGGAGGGGGTGCTACTGGAGCCCCTGCAGCTGCTACTGGTGGTGGTGGTGATAGTGGCGGACTAGGTGGATACACAGCCACTGGTGGTACTGGTGCTGCTGCTGCTGCTTCCACAGGGAAGAAAGCAACATCCAAGAGTTGGGAGTGGTCTAGTAACACCCGACCACCACCACGTGTGTCCACTTCTCTTCTCTGCCCATCCCCATGGGCTACAGACTCTCCTCATCCCGGGTCCATCACACACAAGTCCCCAACTGTCACCGACACCTCAATACTACGACCTTCACCCACACTCACAGTCTCACACTCTCAGACATGTGCACACACACACACACACACACACACACACACACACACACACACACAAACAAAACTTATAAATAAAAAATTCAGTAGCAAAAAACAATGACACAGTAAAAAACAAAATAAAGATGTAACTTTTAAAAAAGCTTTTTTTTTGTGCTCAAAATCACAACAATGCAACTAAGAAACAAACTGCTCTCCTCTCTCACCAAAAAGGCTTTCTCTTTCTACAACTGTAAAGGAGAAAGTGAAATTAATTGCTTTTCTGACTCGCTTCCTTCCTGCCTGGCTAAAGGATGTGACTTACAGTACTGTAAGCCATGTGATGTGTGGGGGGCTGCCTTTATTGTTATCACTTTGCCTTACTTCACGTTAAGGCAGAATGACAATGCAAAGTCATAATGAGAAGGTGAAGCGAGCACTTTATGGTGGCTACTGCGTATTGTGCTCCACCAACGCAAAGTGGCCACTTCGAGTCCACTTCGCCGGCGGACTTAAAATTTGCTGTATCTCTACCCTTGATAGTCGATGACACAAATTTGTAGTTAATAGTTAAAGGAACTACAATAGCACAGAAATGAAAAGAAACCCATTTTCAGGTGCTCTGGGAGAATACCCTCCCACACTCTCTGCCAACCATTCTGCAATCCTCTCTCCCCCACAAAAATCCCCCATTCCCCAAAACAATAACCCCCCTCAGAATCAGCAGAAATAGCTGGCTGACTAGAGGATAAGGAAGAAAATACAGAAGCAATTAGTAATCACAGTTACAGTAACAAATGCGATAACTGAGTAAACTCAGAAAACCAGGCCAGCCAGGAAAAATAAAACCAGAGCTTCCCCACCCCCAAAACCAAGACTCCCTATACATAATAAAACTAACCTAAACAATGACACCCCATACTCTGGTCCTAGCTACAAGTCTCTTAATAGTAAACAGCCCATAATGGGTGAGACCACCCTGCCTGCCTCACCCCCCCACCAATCCAACCAAGTCATCAATAAGGTATAAAGCATACTGCACATTTAGATTGCTCACAACATTTAAAAAGAATACTAATGCAGAAAACCACTAATGAGCTATAGAAAAAATGTGCAATCAAACAGGGAACAACCAGGGATAAAATAACAAGAAAAAGTACAAATATACACATAAGGCTACATAACTAGCTGATCTGCCTCTTAAAGATAATACAGTAAGCATGGTAAACAGATCAAATAGCTATTGCAGAACTCCTCTAAATATAAAAAATGAAATGTAATGCTGCCATTGCAGAAAGGATTTACTGAACTGTACTTACAGGATGCTTAAGTAAAGCAGTCAAAAATAAAGTCGATATCTAATTGAATTTAAGTCTGCTCAAGAATTCAGGTCCTCATTAAACAGCAGACCTCAGCATAACTTGGATAAGAGAGCAGAAGAACTGCATGGACACCTTGGCTGCTCCATGATGGACCGGGTTCTAGAAAGTTCGATCTTCTGAAAATAAGGAACATAGTTACTGACTTCAGTGAACTGGATCCATGTGAGACAACTAAGAAAAGAAAACTAGAGGCTGCATATCCAGGCCCAATGTCTAAAAAGCACTTAAGCCTCCCAGTCCATGTAAACAAGCTAGAGAACTGAAGCCCCTATCAAACCTCTCAAGCCCCTTTCCAAGCTAAGCCATCAGTACAGTTTGCTGGTCAAATAGGGCTTATTGATTACCTATTAGTAAAGATCCACAAGTTAGCCCTTATTGTGGGGGTTGTCTATGACCCACCGAAATCTCCTATGAGTGCATTTGAAAAATTAGCTTTGGTCATACAGACTTACACTATGGGCTTTGAATTGCTATTAATATGGGATTTCAATGTGGCTTGGGGAAAACCTTGTGGGATTGCATTACAAAGATGTTTTAAAATTTTACATGTAGAACAAAAAGTAGCATTTCCAACTAGAAAAACCTCTCAAAATAGTATTGGCAACATCTTGGATCTAATTTTTGTTACAACAGAAATATCAGTCCAACAACTGGAAGTGAAGTAGCCAATTCTGGGAGACCATAGATCAATAAGTTGCATTTTTAAATCTAAAGGGAAAGAAATCCTTGTAGGTCAGGTTCCTTTAAAGGTTAAAAATAGATGTTTTAAAAAAATACAATAAAGATGTTTTTTTTGGCCAGACTAGCTTCCATAAAATGGCATAGATTATTTTTAATTAACTCTATAGACCTGGCAAGCCAGGAATTCTCTAAATGGTTTCTTGAAGTTTGTAATGAGTTGGCCCCCTTCAAAATAATTGTACAGAGGAAAAATCATGTTCCCTGGGTAACAGAAAAAATTTAAAAGCAGATCAGAGGGAAAGACAGGTTATAGAAAATTGCAGGGAAATCTTTAAGGTCAGAAGATTGGGAAACATATAAAAACGATAGAAATTCATTAAGACGCCAAATAAGGAAAGCTAAACAAAAATATTATGAAACCAAGACAAAAGAGACTACTGATCCAAAAAAATGTTGGACTCTGATAAAATCTTATCCTTTGATTTTTCAGAAAATCAGAATCTCCAGTTCAAATGGTAAGTAGGGGAATCCTTCAGCCTATGAGACAATCTGCAAATATTTTAAATAGTTAGTTTGTAGAATTGCCAGATTTAAATATTCCTCAGTCTATTCTAGGGAAAAAGAATATTACAAATACTGATGTACCCAAATTTAGATTTAAATACTTCTCACATAAACAGATAAAGGAGGAAATAAGAAAACTTTAAATAAAAAAAAGCTTTTGGCCTGGATCATATAGAAAATCATTTTCTTAGAGATTCCCTACAGGTTACTGCCCCGGTATTAACTAAACTTTTCAATTGGAGCTTAAGGGAGGGAATTTTTACTTGTACATGGAAGAACGCAAAGATTATTCACATTTATAAAGGAGAGGGAGATATTTTTGTGCCTACAAATTATAGGCCTATTGCTCTATTATCAGGTCTTTCTAAGGTTATGGAGAAACTGGTTCAGAAACAACTTACTGATTATCTGGATCAGTACTCCTTATTAACAAAATATCAATCAGGATTTCATAGGGGATTTTCCATGGGCACCAAGCTCACCATCATGGTAGATATTATTGCTTCTAAACTAGAGGATGCCCTGTCAGTGGGCGCGGTGTTCATGGATTTACCTAAGGCTTTTGACACAGTGGCCCATGACCTGCTGGGGGAACGTTTAGAAGAAATAGGTATGGGGGAAAATCCACTAAAATGGTTCATGTCTTACTTGGGAAATAGAACTCAACAAGTGTATATTGATGGTATACTTTCAGACAAATCCCAGGTAAAGCGAGGAGTGCCACAGGGCTCAATTTTAGGGCCAACCCTTTTTCTTATATACATAACCCAGTTAGTTGACAATGTAAAAATTCTAGAGTTTGTATATATGCAGATGATACTATCCTGATGTCTGGTGGTAAGACTCCAGAGCTTATGGAAGTGCACCTGCAGGAAGATTTTACTAGGCTTTGCACACGGCTATCAGACTCGAGGTCAATAGTAAATATTAAAAAAACAAATCTTATGATATTTCAAAAAGAGGGAAAATATTTGAACAAAAGAAATAAACAAATACAAATTAAAACATTACAAAATGAAATATTGACCCAGGTTCTGGAATATAAATATCTTGGGGTATGGATTGATAATCAGCTAAAATTTAATTTTCATATAACCAATACAATATCAAAGTTGAATAAAAAACTAGGGGCATTTAGGTGGTTTAGTTTTTGTATAAACAGATTAATGAGGGAGACTATAATAAACCAACTTATTCTCCCTGTGCTAGAGTATGGTAGCCACGTGTACGGCCTAGCTACAAGGGGTTTGTTGTCAAAAATTGATGTAATGTATAATCGTTTGTCTTGATTTGTATTAAGAAAGGATTATCATGAACATCATTGTAAATTACAAGAGGAATTGGGTTGGTTGACCCAGGAAAATAAAAGGAAATTACTTTGGGCAAAACAGATATATAAAGTTGTAAATACAAACCAGCCAATGTACCTTTTTGAAAAATTAGAAAAAAAATCACATGTTTATAACATGAGAGATTCAAACACTAGAAGCTTTGAGTTCCCTAAACTTAAGAATAAGTATAGTTAAATGCGATTTCCCATAATTATGAACAAATTATGGAGTACTTTAAAATTAATTACAGGAAAACAGTATGAAAGCATTAAGGTGTTTTCATCTATCATAAAAATTGAATTAAAGACAAAATGTGAGTGCTATGGATAAAATCCCTTGTCTGATTAGAGTGCTTTTATAATATTGGACCGTAGGACCTAATTCAATACTTGTTATTTGTTTGTTGTGGTATAAAATGTCATGTGACATTGAAATGATGTTATTTATATTGTAGATTATGTTATTTTGTCGAATGTCATTATTTGTAAACTTCTATGTTTAAGAAACAATATTTTAAATAACAGGACCATCTTGCAAATAGGACATTTCATCCTAATGATGTGAAAATTGACCTTCTGCTATCCTGTATAAAAATAAAGGTTTTTACTACTACTATTACTACTACTACCAAAATGAGCTGGGCCATCACAGTCCAAATCCAAAGTGGTAGAAACAAACAGCTTTCAGGCAAAAGAGTTCAGCTTTGGAAAAAGTGTCTATGTCCACAAATCCCTTTAAGGGCAAGAAAATATGGTGAGATTAGGAAATCCTTGGACAGGTCCACAGAGCTCATTTAAACAATTCGTGATAGAGCTTCTTATGATCAGCTGTTGCCTTGCTGAGCTCTTCAGATCTGATCCATTTTCCATCATGTTGCACCTGGAGAGTGGAAGGGTAGCATACCCTAAATTTGACTCTTGCAGCCAGGAATTCAATGACCAATGGGTGGCAAGCATCCCTATGCTGCCTTATGGAGTATGGCATGCCCTGGATGATGCAGACCTGATGGTCATCCCACAGGACCTCCTTGGCCTCCCTAACTTTGGTCAGAATATGCTGCTTATCATGAAAATTGAGCAGCTTGTCCCAAAGGAAGTATACTGCTGGTTAGAGCACTGGGATGGTATTCCAGGGGCCTGGATTCATTTCCCAGAAGGTCACATTATTTCTTTGTCAATACAATTTGTGTGATTTAAATTACTTATCAGTGGCTGATACCGGCACCAAAACATCTAATTGTCATTTTGATTATTCCTAGTTGCAGTATATGCAGTACCCAGCTCCAACCATATGTGCCTGTAGCTCTTTAGTTAGAGCACAGGGATGGTATTCTGGGGGCCTGGATTGAATTCCCAGAAGATCACATTATTTCTTTTATACTGCAATTTTTGTGATAAAAATTGTTTAGCAGTGGCTAATACTGCACCAAACACATGTAATTGCATCTTGGGTAAATTGAAAAGTTAGTTGTTAAGAATGGTTTGGTCTCCATATTAACAAAGCCATTTTTGAAAGCCATATCCGTTTCAGTATTAATAGCTTTTTTGAATTCCAGAGTTGGATCTCATTCTTTACCCAGTTAATCAAAGGACACTGTATTGGTTAATGGTCTGTTGTTTACTTCCTTTTCATAATCCACTGTATTCATTTCAGCCATGCTACCATACTTGTCCACTGGCTTACTGAAGATTTATGGTTGACTTAAAGTCTCTGCAGTATCTCCCTTTGTTCTTTAGTCAAATTGCAAATATTCCAGATTAAATAGTTATCTCATATATCTCTCTGTATCCAGCTTACACATCTTTTTAAAGGCTTTGATTGCTCTTATGGTTGGTGAGCACACCTCTCAATGCTATGAATTGTGCATAGCGCTATGATTTTCACACTCAAATTTACCCTTGCTCCGCTTAGGTTTACTGATGTTCCTCATAATGTTAGAGCTGTTTCTGGACATGCAAACTATTACATCATTGAACTAAGTTGATAGAAACATTCCTTATCACTAAATAAATGGGGCCCACTATCTGTAGACATATTATTGTTTGAAATAAGAAAGTGCTACACAATCTGGCCCTTTGCTATGACTTTTGAAGGCCAGTGCTATGATTTTTAATGCTGGGAGACTGAGAGGTATGCTGGTGAGAAAATATTGAAGGATTCTTTAAAGTCTTTTTTGTTCATGTCACAGAGTCAGATCAAGATTCCACAGCAAGTTCCCATTTCACATTCAGTGGCCCTTCATGATCACCACTACGAAGTTCTTTATAGAGTGATCTATGGTGAAGCTGCCAACATATCTTATGGATATATCGATAGCAGCGTCAAACACCCTGAAGCCCAGAGTGGGGATGAATGACATACAATGACATATCAAGTGATGTTCCAAGTTTGTTAAAATGATAGAGGATATATTATATTGATTACATTTTATTGGGGGGAGGGTGAATTGCTTAAACAGCAATGTTGATGCCAACTCTGACCTCTCTCCCTGCCTTTAACTGTTATTTGTCCTCCTCTCCATGCCCTGTCCTGTTGTAAAGCTTTCATTTTTCCATCACAGACTCCTCCTCAGTGGCTGTTGGAACCTATGGTTCTGGAGCTAGTCTGAAGTGAGCTCATTGTCTTGGTCTAGAAAAGCATATGGTGATGCACTTTCAGAATCTGAATCACTAAGACATGAGCTGTCATATAGGATAATATGAGAGGATGTTGCTTTCTTCATTTGAAGGATAGGACTTAATTGTACAGCCTCAGTAGAAGATTGTTTATGCTAATTAAAGACCTGATTATTACCATAATCATTTGTGTCTCTGAAAAAAAAATGATTTCTTTTGATTTGTTCAATCTTACCTTAGTCTTGGAATTAGATTGGGCCATAGGTTCAGACCAGTAAGGTTTTGGGAATGTTTGGAGAATGTTTGGAGAATGGACCATCTACAAGGTTATGCCCGTAGTTCAATGGGTGGAGCAAAAAAACACTCCCCCATCAGGCCTTTAAAAGCCACTCTTCCTGGCTAGTCCAGGATCATTGTCTTTCATTGCAACCAGAGGCACTGCCCCTCCTTCCCTCTGTTTCTCCTGTCTTGTGCTGTATCCTGTCTTATGGAGCCTCCAGTAACTGGTTCCTTCTCCCCTCATTCTGTTCTCCCCCCCTTTTGCCCATTGTGCTCCTACCCTGTCTGTTTTTCTCCCCTCTCCTGCCTTTCTGGCTGTCGTACCTCGTTCTTCTGTAATCCTCCATCTTTTCCCTTTTCATTGCCTGCCACTGAGCCATTCCGTACCTGAGTCGTGGGGTATACCATTCCCCGCACTGCAGGATCATCTTCTATTCTGCCATTTCTGCTCTCATGGCCCATTGCGGCATCCCGGTGTATTCTAGCCCCGGATCCCCACACCAACTTTCTAACCTGCTGCTCTGTACAGTGCTGCCACTGCTTTCCAGTGCTGCCCCTTGCTCACTCCTTGCCAGCCCTCCTCAGTGTCTTTCTGATTTGCCCATCACCCTCTGCCTTTGATTTGAGCTCATCTCCTCTCCTCTCATCTCCATTGCTCAGCCAGTCCTGGTCCTCCCACCCCTCCTCTGCTGCCTCTGTGTTCTTCATTCATGTACCATCAGGCCACAGGCATCTGCAGCTATTGCTACAATGACAGTTGCTCATGGGCAGTTGTTTTCCTCCTCTTTCTCAGTGCTTCCCTCATTTGAGCTCTCAATGCTTCACTCTGGTGGGGGTCTCTTTCCTCCAGCAGTGCCAATTTACCTCTGCTGCTTGCTAGCTGCTGTTAGTGGGTTTTCAGTCTGCTGCTTCCTTGACCTTCTCTGCCATCTGTCACATTTGGTGGCAGAGCCTTGCCCATACTTCCTAGCTTGGCTCCGCAGCCTGGGGATCCGTTGTGGCATTTTGGCCTGCCCCACACATCATGGGCTTCTACCATTGACAGCAATCATCCACCTGTACTTTTGATTTCTTGTCATGTCCCCATACATCTATATCTTTGTTTCTGCTTTGCAACTGCATGGCCTTGCCTTTTGGAGGGATTTCCTGCCCTACTGTCTCCTACAACCTCATTGCCAGGGCCCCTACTTTTCTGTGGCACAGTGGGACCAAGTTCTGCGGCAAGACTACCATTTGCCACAGAACTTCTGCGGCAGTGGTTTGTAATTTCTGCGGAAGTTCTGCGGCACTAACAAACTACTACATCATAGTGTCAGCTTGTCATCCTGACTTCACTTTCATGGCAGTGGTTATAAGAATCAGGATGGTAGAATGCACAGTAACACTAGTTCAAAAAATAACAGACTTACAAAAATAATTTTATGCCTAAAAAGGCAAAACAAATGTCTCTCCCTTAAGGTCCTAGCCTGTTGCAGAAATGACATATGCAGAGGGGAGCTTATGTGATAAATAAGGTATTTCTATATGCATGCTATCTATCCCACTAATGAGGTTTGACTGTCTATCGCTTATATATTTGTATGTGCTTTCTACACCACTCATGAGGTTCCCACTGTGTATCACATATATATTTATGTGCAATCTGTAACAAACATACAACTATATGTGTGTGTGTGTGTGTGTGTGTGTGTATGTGTGTGTGTGTGTATATATATATATATATATATACACTTTTTTTTAATTTCCATGAACTTGCATCCTCATTCATACAGGTCCCGTTGGAAATGGAATAGAAGAGTTATTGCAAAACTCATTTTTCATGTCAACCTGCTTTCCCTGACACATGGTGTAACACAATCAGGCCATGACATGCATGTGAACCGATTGTGAGATAGAGCTCTCTAGCCCATCACAATGTGTCCACCATGTGACAGAACACTACATCATATCTTCCCAGGCTCTGAGCAGTGATGTGTTCCACCAATCCTTGTGCTGCCCAACCAGCTTCCAGAGCTAATCGCTGAACCTGACTTGCCAGCATGGAAACACAGCATGCTACCCTCTGGCCCAACTGCTGTCCCTGCACACAAAATTTCTCCATAACTTTTAGGTGATTCTATGAAACAATGACTATATGTAATCAATAACCCTGGCAAAAATGCATACAGTGCAATTATTTATTTAACAGGTCTATTCTTTCAACAGGTCTACACATTATTATATTCCACTTTTCTGGGCATAATTACTTTATTTTTTTTTAAATGACAGTTAAATTCATTTTACCAGTTATTCATTTCAGATGCCATCTCTATACCTTAAAGGCACAAATAGGTTTGTACAAAGTGAGGTATGAACTTAACAGGTCTGTGCTGTTGACAAGGTTTTGTTTAAGTTGGCCCTAGAGCAATAATGTAAGACTGAAAACTGTACTGGGTTGTAGTGCAGGTTGAGCAAATATCACCATGCATGATGTGCTGTGCCACCGTCGCTGGCAGTGGGAGCTGTGGTAGATAAGTGACTGCTCATTTCTGTAGTAGAATGCAGCCGTTTCATTAGCTAATGTATGATATAGTAATGATAACATCACATTCTGAGCATATGGGGGGGGTTGTGGATATGAAAAGAGGGGAAGGGAACCAGATTCTACGGATAAACAAAAATATTAATAAAAAAATCACCAAAAGAGTGAATTCTGCAGCACCACAGAAGTTCTGCGGTAGATTGCAAGTTCTGCGCAAAATTCTGTGGCCACAGAATTCTAGGGGCCTTGCTCATTGCCCTGGTTTCCTATTGTTCTTTCTTACTTGGGCCATCCTCAGTCTGCCCTTCACTCTTTCACCGCAGTCCTCATGTTGTCTGTTTTGTCCTTTCAGCTACTTCCTCCTATGCCCCCTTTTCTCCTGCACTTTGTTTCCCTTCTAGGTGTCCTGATGCTCATTCCTGGCTCTCTGTTTTTCCCCACAGTAGGGGACTGCTGGGTCTTTGTGGGCACCGAGGCTCCAGGCAGCCAGTTTTCTACCATCTCTCACTCATACTGATACCCCTGTCTTCCCTACATTCACAATTCTGGCCTTCTCCAGCTTGACTCAGCTCTTCCTTCCTTTGCTGTAATCCTCCATGTTTCCAGTCTCCGTGCACATTTCAGTCTTCCTGGCTACCGCTCTCTGACCTTCCACCACTCCCTCAATCCTCTCCTCTTCTCCATCCTATGCTGTCTTTTGGGGATTTTCCCTATCCTGCTATCACCGTATTTTTTCATCTCTTTCTCTTACCCAAGCCCTACATTTCAGGCCACTCAACTCATATCCCACTACTCAATTTCACCCTCCATTCAATCTCGAACCTCATACTTCCTATACCCTACCTGCTATCATACATGACCTTACCTGTACTGGCCTTCAGTGCTCCTCTCCATTATCATATATCGTCTTCTATTCATTCTTGACCCTCTTCCTTTCATGCTGACTTCTCAGCTCACTGCAGGCTGCGGGCTTACCCAGCCATCACTGCCTTGCCCCCCTTACATTGTTCATTCCCATTCTCTAGTCCCTACCAGCCTTCAAGGCTTCCCTCCATCACCATACCTCATATAGTCATCTCGATCCTCCACTCTTCCATTCCAACTTCGTAGCTCCAACCTCACTACTCCTGGTACTCAGACCTCACCTGTCAGCTGTGGGCTACACACGGCCATTCTCATTTCTACCTTCATATAGCTCAATTCACTCCTTATTTGGCTTCTCGATGGACCCGGTTGGCATGCACTCCCATAGTTGCTACTGCAATCTGCCTCCTCAGGACCCATGTCGGGGTCTCCATCACTCAATCTGACCTCTCTGTAGGTCGCTTGTTCACAATGACTATCCGAGCATACCCCTCATTTGAGTCTTATGCTACCTCGACTCCTCCTGCTTTCCACTTGGAGATGTGTCTTCTGGTCCATTGCTCCATGGCTCAGGGCTAGTCTGTAGCTGACAGTCTTGCTCCTCACCTCAGAAGTCTGCATCTAGAGCATGAGTAGCTCGGAGTTGGGTCCTGCTCCCTGGCCCATAGTGAGACTGTCTTTGCTCCGGGTGGACCTTCAGTTGTCCTTCACTTTGGTGACACCTGTGGATGTTGAATTTATGACTTCAAGCTGTGAGGGGTGGGGCTATCATCTGCCAGGCCTCTTTAGCTGCCCGAGTGGTTTCAGAGGCACCCTCTGTGCTATTCTCCCTCTGATCACCTCTGGTTCATTTGGTCTATTTTGTAGGCTCACGTATGCTGGTTGAGTGCCTCAGCGGTCATTTCTCTTCTCCTTTGCTTTTGGGCATCTAGTTGCAGAGACATTGATTGCAACCCACAACAGCATTCCTGTAAAAAGAACGGAGTGAGTGCTTCCTCCAATTTGGAATATTTTCCTCTTCCCTTGATCTCATCTCTAAATTGCAGTAGTTTAGCTGTCACTAACCAAAACATCCTTCTGCCTGGACAGAAGGCGACCAAGGCCTTGGATCTCAAAAGGTTTTTTCCTCTCCTCCATGCCAATGGTCATAAACTTAGATAGGGTTAGTGCTTTCTTAAGTTCCATAGTTAGGTTCCACCGTTGGATGGAGTTGGATGGTGGCCCTGGCTGTTCCCTCTCTCTTAGGAAGTCTCATCCTTCTGCATCATGTTTACTCCCATTCCGCTAAATATTTATCGTCATCTCCCATTCATCTCCTGTTCTACCCAGCTGTATATTTCAACCTTGATTTCCTTCCTTGAGATCATCCTGACTCCTCACCTTCTTCAATGCTTGACACCTTTTTGGGTATTCTTTTTGGGCTTCATTTCTTGGGAATCATTCCCACAGCACCTATAGGGGATGAACCCTCCTCTAGGGTTCCTCTCCATTATACCCTTATAGGGTGGTATATCCACAGATAGAGATGCGAACAGCCACAAAGTATCTAAGTCGCATAAGTATATATTTCACCAAGTTGCGTAAGTACATTAAATTGCAAGGATATGCCTGTAGTTCAATGGGCAGAGCAACAAACCACTCTCCCAAGAGGCATTTAAAGGCTGCTCTTTCTGGCTAGTCCGGGATCATTTTCTTTCATTGCCCCCCAGCATCCTCACCTCCTCCTCCAGTGGCACGTCTCTCTTCCCGTGGGCTTCTTCCTAAGCTACCTTTAGCCAAGGGAATCATCCCCACAGCACATATATGGGTGGAACCCTCCTATAGGGTTCCTCACTGTCGTACCTCTATAGGGTGGTATATCCCATGGATAGAGAGGCAAACAGCCACAATGTATCTAAGTTGCACAAGCATATATCACACCAAGTTGTGTAAGCACATCAAAATGGTGTTTTTGACTGGAAAGTTCTTTACTCAACTTTTAGGGCCAAAATAGCTCATCTCTGGTCTGGCTTCATGTAGCAAATAAGTCTGGAAGGACAGCAAAAATGAGAGAGTAAGTGAAAGACAAGAAATGGGCACATGAGAGAGGCAGAAATGTGTGAGAGGGGGCACCAACTGCCCTTTCTTTTATATCAGGGAAAACTGGGCTGAATCCAGCTTGGCCCAGACTAACTTGAAATTAGACAGTCAGGCCAAATTCCTTAACTCACAAAGCCTTAATCTTAATGTCCTATTTTACAATGGCTTCCTTCAGTTTAATGCAGTACCGATTACATTCTGAAAATAAAAAAATACTGTACAAACATAATATAGAAACATAGAATGTGATGGCAGATAAAGACTGCTTGGCACACCCAGTTTGCCCATTTTTCCCTACCTACTGTATCATCACAGACCCTACTTGATCTCTGGCTCTTTCTCCCCTCCTCCTTCCTTTCCACTAAGATTCCCTTATGCCTATCCCATTCTTAAACCCCACCACTGTTTTTACCCCCACTACATCTGCTGGAAAACTGCTCCAGGAATCCACCACTCTTTCTGTGAAGAAATATTTCCTCGCATCTCTCCTGACTCTTCCCCTTTCTAGCTTACATAGATACATAGATACATAGACAGTGTCGGCAGATAAGGGCCTATGGCCCACCCAGTCTGCCCATTTGAGCTTGTAAGTTCAGTTTGTTTTCCTAGAAGTCTGTTGCCCCTTACTCCTGACCTCCAGAATTCCTTTATGTCTATCATAGTATGCCCCCTTATTCTTGAGCACCTTTTGTCTTAAAAATACTTCCATCCTGTATCTTATTTACCCTGTGTCTGTATCATATTACCCCCCTTCTCTCTTCCAGAATGTACATATCAAGTTCCTTTAGTGTCTCCTCACAGGCCCTGCACCATTTTAGTTGCCTTCCTCTGGATCACCTCCATTCTGTTTATGTCCTTCCAGAGATATGGGGCCTGATTTTCAAATGTGTTGCAGCCGCCACAACAGACTTTCAGCAGAGAGTTTCTTACAAGTGGTGACTTGCGGCAAACTGTGCTATGAGTGGGATTTTCAAAGATAATTATCGCAGACCGCATGCCACAAATCATTGCGGTGAATGCAGCTAAGTTAGACCAGCTCTCCCCTGGTCTAACTTTGCATCTGACAGGGACCCCATTTACGGGGCTTGCGCCAAAGGTTTGGCACAAGCTGCTGTAAAATGTGGAAAATGTCACAACTTACGTCCTTGTTATAAAATAGGGTGCAAGTTGCAACAGCCTCTTGGATGCAGTTATGTTGGAGTTTGCATCAGATGCAGGGCTGGACGCAAACCCTGCATCCACCATTGAAAATCAGCCCCATGATCTCCAGAACTGGACACAATACTCTGGGTGGGGTCTTACCAGTGATCCACACAGCAGAAAACCACCTCTCTCATTCTGCCGGTCATAGCCCTCCCTATGCAGCCCAGCTTCACACTAGCCCTCCCAACTGCTTTGTCAAACTGCCTGGCCATCTTTTTGTCATCAGATATGATTACCCCCAGGTCTCTTTTCCTGCTTGTTGGTCATCAATGCCACTCCACCCATTTTGCACTCCATCCCTAGCTTTCTGTGCCCTAAGTGGAGTATTTTGTACTTTATCACATTGAAACCCAGCTGCCATAACCTTGACCACTCTTTTATTTTTCCCAAGTCTCTGCTCATCCTTTCCACCCTCTCCCTGGAGTGTCCGCTCTGTTGCAGGTTTTGGTGTCATCTGCAAAGAGGCAGACCTTCCCTTCCAGCTTCTCTGCAATGTCACTTATAAAGACATTAAAGAGGACTGAGCACAGCCCTGGTCACCCTCCCTTCCTCTGAGTGAACTCCTTTTCTCATCACCTTCAGTCACCTATCTCTAGTCAATTTCTTGCCTAGTTTACTATCTGAAGACCCACTCCTAAGCTACCCAGCTTGTTTACTAATCTACTTTGTTGAACAGTGTTGACAGCCATACTCTCAGGGTGGATTAGTAGAGCTATAGAGAGCACTGAAGGTAGAATAGTGGGGAAAGAGTGGTCTGATTGCTTTTCATAGGTACACAGCAGCTGGTAGTTAGTAGTACCCATCCACCCCGGGCTCATCCACATTTATAGGACTCTGGAGCTTGGCACCTCCTGCAGCAACACAGGACATGTCTAAATAGGGTTAGACACAGCAGCCTCCCTAGGATTGTTAGTCCATAAAGGAGAGTCAAGGGTAGCCCTAGCATAAAACTGGACCATGCAAAGGAGGTAGAATAGAGAGAAAGAAAGGGAGACAGAGTAAATGGTGGAACTCAGATAAGAGAGGGGAGAGAGAGAAAAGGTAAAGAGAAGTGGAAAGAAATGGAGCAATAACAACAACATAAAAAATAAAGGGCTTAAGTGTACCACAGCTAATTTGGAGTAGACAAGCAAATGCAGAAGTGCACAGCAGCTAAGTAGAAAGTCAATAGAGAAAAAGAGGACAATGATGGGCATGGTGCAGTGCAGTGGCTGAGGAGCAGCAATATTCAGAAAGTTCTTCTGGGTGTTGCGGTGCTGCCCCATATACAGGCACCTCTCTGGGCTGAGAGTAGAGGTCAGCAGTTTCCAGACCGAGCCGACTAGGTTATGGAAGGCCTTCGCACTCACCCAGAGGCCACCTTGTCAAATTCCACATTCTCAAAGTTTGCCTTGTAGAGAGAGTGGATGGACTACGGAGGCTTAGGGAGGGTGGGAGGCACAGGCACATCCTCCAAACAGTGGAGCTATGAAGCTCATACACCATCCTGGCAGAGTGGAAAAGTCCCACAGAACCTCCCAATGTAGTCACCAGGGAGGATGAGTGGGTCCTTCATGATGGAACCCCATGGTGGGCAGCAGGGGACCACAGAGGAAGAGGAAGCAAATCCTGTTTGGGGACTCCATTGTGAAAGGAATAGTGCTGGGGATAGGCAGTAGGTGGGGGGAAGGGAGATAGCGTGCCTACCTGGAGGCACAGCTCGGCAGGAGAGGGGTGGATTCTATGAATTGCCAGGGCAGTAGTAAAGAGGGAGGCACTGGATGTCATTGTCCACATGGGGACAAATAACCTAGCAAGGAAAACAGTGGACATAGGAGCAGTGAAGGAGAACTTTAGGAACCTGGGAAGGGGCCTTAAGCAGGTAGCATGCTCTGTAGTTTTCTTGAATGTACTGCCTGTCTATAGAAAAGGGAAAGGCAGGGACATCCACATCAGGGGATTCAATGTACAGTGTGGTTGAAAGATTGGTGTGGACAGGAGGGTATCGGCTTTATTGGGGACTGGGGTCCCACCTGGGGGGATGAAGGACTGTACAAGCCAGATGGCCTACATCCATCCAAGATGGGTACCAAGATCCTGGGTGAAAAGTTTAAATGTTTCATCAGCAACCATTTAAACTAGTCAAGGGGGGAGGCAAAAGCAGGCAGGGAAAACCATAATCCCCCCCCCCACAGGAAGGAGCAGTCACAAAAGAGGATACTAGCATCAAAAGACCACCATGAAAACAGAAATCCAACATAGGTAACATGGGGAGAAATTAGATTGCGAGACAAAATACAAAAAGGGGATGGAGGGGAGTAAAGGGTGGGGGGACCAAACATGGAAGGCATTATGTACAAATGCCCATAGCCTGGGAAACAAAATCCCGGACCAGGAGGCATTAATGGTGGAAGCAGACCTGGACATAGTGGCTGTTACAGAAACATGGTACACAGAAAACCATGAATGGGATATAGCCATACCAGGATACACATTTTACAGAAAAGACAGGAAAGGAAGAAAGGGAGGAGGGATGACTATGTATGTGAGGGTGGGAATCAAAGCAACTGAGGTTCAGGGGATATAGGAGGGAGAGAGGCACTATATATCACCCTACAGACACAAAATGGAACCAACATTAGAACAGGGATGATCTACAGGCCTCTGACACAGGGGGGAGAGTCAAATGACACACTAGTGAAAGCCATCCACAAAATGACAACCAAAGGTGAAATACTGCTACTAGAGGACTTTAATCTACCTGATGTAGACTGGAGCACCCAGATGGACAGCACAGCCAAAAGCAGGAACATACTGATGTCACTGCAGGGGGCATGCCTGAGACAGCTTTTGGCTGATCCTAACTGCAAGGGGGCTATACTGGACCTCTTGCTTGCCAATGGGAACAGGGTTAGGTATGTTACAGTGCACAGCCATATACAAACCAGAGACCACAGGACAGAGTGGTTTAATGTAACCAGAGTGGAAGAGGCTAACCACACTAAAGTCAAGGTCCTGGATTTCGAGAGGGGCCACTTTGACAAAATTACGGAATGTCTCAGGGGAGCCCTGGCAAAAGAGAACAAGGGTGGGAGTGGAAAAGTAGTGGTCTATTCTCAAGGGGGCCATAACAGAAGAAACTAACCTCTGTGTTAAACAGCAAAGCAAGAGTAAGCAAAAGAAATGACCGCTTTGGTTCTCAAGGGAAGTGACCAGGAAAGTGAGGGAGAAAAGTACAGCCTTCAGGAGACACAAAGAAACACAGAAGGAAGAGGACAGGGATCAGTATCTAGGGAAGCAGAGAGAGGCAGTGAAGGCAGTCAGAAGCGCAAAGGTGCAAACAGAAGAAAAGACAGCACAGGCTGTAAAGAAGGGGAATAAGACCTTCTTCAGATATATCAGTGAGAGAAAAAAGACAAGGAGTGGGATTGTCAGGATAAAGGAGAAGGAGGGGGACGGTGTGCAGAGGAGCACTTAAAGAAGCAACAATACTGAACAAATACTTTTGTTCAGTTTTCATGAAGAAAGGGGGAGGTGAAGGCCAACAATTCAGTCAAAAAAGCAAACAGGGAGGGGAGGTGGACACCGCTCCATTCACAGTAGAGAGAGTCGTAGAGGAACTTGGGAAACCTGAAATAGATAAGGCAATGGAGCCAGATGGCATTCACCCCAGAATATTAAAAGAGCTCATCAAAGTGCTGGTGGCCCTGCTGACCACCCTGTTCAACATATCACTGAAGACAGGGGAAATTCCAGAAGACTGGAGGAGGGAAAATGTGGTCCCTCTCCACAAAAATGTGAGCTGCGAAGAGGCAGGCAACTGCAGACCAGTCAACCTGACCTCGGTGGTGGGGAAACTAATTGAGGCACTGATAAAGGAGAGAATTGTATTATTCCTTGAAGCTAGTGGAGCACAGGATCCAAGGCAGCTTGGATTCACAGTGGGAAGATCATGGCAAACAAATTTAATAGATTTCTTTGACTGGGTGACCAGGGAGGTAGATCAGGGTAGAGTGGTGGAAGTGGCCTACTTAGGCTTCAGCAAGGTCTTTGATACCGTCCACATAGAAGGTTGGCTAACAAGTTAGGCAGCATGGAGGTGGACCCCAAGGTGGTAAACTAGATCAGAAATTGGTTGAATGATAGGACACAGAGGGTGCTGGTAAATGGTGTTCACTCCGAGGAGAGGGAGGTGACCAGCTGGATGCCACAGGGATCAGCACTGGGACAAGTCCTCTTCATTGTTTTTATAAGTGACATTGCAGAGAGGCTGAAGGGGAAAACATGTCTTTTTGCAGATGACACCAAGATCTGCAACAGAGCCAACACTCCAGAAGGGATAGAAAAATTGAGAAAGGACCTAAGCAGGTTGGAGGAATGGTCAGAAGTATGACAGCTTAGATTCAATGCCAAAAAGTGCAAGTTCATGCACTTAGGGAACAGAAATTTGGGAGAGGTATACAAAATGGGGGGGGGTACTGACAGCCACCAGGCAGAAATGGGACCTGGGGATACTCATATCGGGTGATCTGACGGTGACCAAATAATGAGAAAAGGCTGTGGGGAAAACCAGTAGGATGCTGGGGTGCATTAGGAAGGGAATCACCAGTAGAAAGAACGAGGTGGTTATGCCACTGTACAGATCACTGGTGAGACCTCAACTAGAGCACTGTGTCTAGTTCTGGAAACCACGTCTCTGGAAGAACATAGACAGACTGGAGGCAGTCCAGAAGAGGGCTACAAACATGGTGCAGGGCCTTCATGAAAAACCTTATGAGGAGAGGCTGGGGGAAAATCAATATTTATTCCCTGGAAGTGAGGATAGGGAGGACATGACAGAAACATTCAAGTATCTCAGGGGTATAAACAAGGTACAAGAAGGCAGCATCTTTCAAAAAAGATGTGCAAGAACAAGGGGGCACTAAATGAAGTGAGAGGGGGGATTCAGCTGCAACATGAAGAAGCACATTTTCACTGAAAGAGTGGTGGATGCTTGGAACAACGTCCCAAAGGAGGTGGTAGAGGCAAAATCAGTTAGGAAATTCAAGAATACATGGGACAGACATAAGGGTACCTTAGGGACAGGAAAAAAAGGGTGAGCTATAGATCAACTAGGATCTGTGGTTCAAAATAGGTAGGTAAAATAAACAGTCTGGATGGGCCACACAGTCCTTATGTGCCATCAACTTCTATGTTTCTATGTTTCTATGAAATCTAGGTAGTCCACATCCCCTGCTCCACCCTAATCTAATTCTATGGTCACCCAGTCAAATAAATCTATCCGATTCGTTTGATATGACCTCCTCCCCACCCCATGAATCCCTGCTGCCACGGGTCTTGTAACCCATTTAATTCAAGATATTCCACAATCCTTTCCATCAGCAGTGATTCCATTAACCTTCCCACCACCAATGTCAGGCTGACTGACTTATAATTACAAGCCATTTTTGTGAGGTAGGACTACATCTGCCTTTTTCCAATCCTCCAGGACCACTGCTGCTTCCAGTGAGCTGTTAAATGTGACTGTCAGAGGTTCAGCCAGTATCTCCCTGAGCTTCCTCAATAACCTTGGATACATCCTGTCTGACACTTTCAGATTAATGAGACTCTTCAGGATGCTCTTCTTTGAAAAAAAACTAGTGTCCACCTTCCTCCCTCCAAAGCTCCTGTTACTTTTCTTGGTGCCCTTCCCCCTTCTCATTCCTCTGTGAACACTGAACAAAAGTATTTGTTCAAGATGTCTGCATTTTCCTGGTCCTCCTCTGCACAGTCCCCTTCCTTCCCTTTTTAGCCTTACAATGGCTCCCTGGTCTTCCTCTTTTCACTTACTTACTAAACATTGTCTTGTCCCCTTTCATTACCGCCTAAGCTATTCCCCTCCACTTACACCTTTGTTCTCCTTACTGCTTTCCTTGCTTCTCTCTGTTTCCCCTGATACACCACCAAATCCTCCTCCTCTGTGTCTCCTTATACCTTTTGAATGCTATACTTTTAGGCTTTACCTTTTTACCCACCTCTTTCAAGAACCACAGAAGTCTTTTTTTTTTACTCTTGCTTTTGGTCACTTGCTTGACACAGAAGTTTGTTGCCTTCACTATGCCCCTTTTCAGCTTCACACACTGTTCCTCTACCCCACATGGTCATCCCTGAGACATTCACCGATCTTTATAAAATCTGCCTTTCTGAAGTCCAGGACCCTCATCCTTGTGTGGTTCAATTATACAGCCATCCTCATATTGAACCACACTGTATGATGATCACTGGCACCAGGTGGTCTCCCACCTTGACATCTGCATCACTGTGAGGGGTTACCCCCAGCCTTGTGTTGGGGGGTGTTCCCCTTACTCTGTCTAAGGATTTGGGCATGTTCCTAGATGATGGTTTGATGCTTGATGCTCAGGTGTCGGCCATCATCAGGAGTAGATTTTATCATCTTAGGAACATTGCACGAATCCGAACCCTGATCCCACCGGAGGATCTGACCACACTAGTACATGCATTCATCAATTCCAGTCAGAACTATTGAAATTCCCTGTACCTAGGGTTTTCTGGAGGCAACCTCCACAGGCTGCAGCTGGTGCAGAATGCGGCTGCAAGATTACTGACTGGGGTGAGACGCAGTGATCATATCACCCCAGTCCTCTGTGGACTACACTGGCTGCTGGTCAGATGGAGGATTGTCTTCAAGGTAGGGCTCCTGACCTACAAGACCCTACACAAATGGGGACCTGTCTATCTGCAATACCTTCTTGCCCCCTATCATCTGCCCCAGGCACTCCGTTCTGCTGGGGGAGGCCTCCTTGAAGTTCCCAGAGTGAGGCTGCGGCATTCCGGGGATACGGCATTTTCAGTGGCGGTGCCCACTCTGTGGCACTCCCTTCCTGGTTATCTTAGGGAGGCCCCCTTGGTGGAAGCCTTTAAGAGACAACTAAAGACATATCTGTTCCAGCAGGCTTTTAATGATTGATTAATGATTAATTTTAAATGGGATGGATAGAATTTTAAGTTTATGATAAATTGCTGCTTATGTGTATTCTATTTTTGAACTGTATTGTATAGCACCCAGAGTCCATGGAATTCGGAGCTTTATAAATAAAATATCTATCTATTTATCTATCACTGTCCTTGTTAGTGATGACCAGGTCCAGTATTGCCCCAGCACGAGTGGGTTGGTTGACTAGTTGCCTGAGAAATGCTCCCTGCAGGGAGCCCAAGATGTCCTTGCTTCTAGCTGAAGCTGCAGCTGGGAGGCTACAGTCTACATCTGGCAGACTGAAGTCCCCCACTAGCAGCTCCTGCTCCTTTTCTGCCATTTAGCCAGTGACCTCCACCAGTACCTCATCTAACTTCTCCTCCTGTGCTGAAGGTTTGTAGATCATGCCAGTGCAAAAAGTGGCTCCATTCCCATCTTCAGAGTGACTCACAGTACTTCTGCCACCTGTATTCCCCTGTATCTCCATCGTTTTATGCTTTCCCTCACATAAAGAACCACCTCCCTTCCTTTACATCCTAACCTGTCCTTTCTGTATACAGTATGGTCTGGTATGGCCAAGTCCTAGTCATGGCTTTCAGTGCACCATGACTCAGTAATGGACACAATAACCAGGTTGGCCTCTGTCATGGTGACCTCTAGGTCTGGGATTTTATTTCTTAGACTTCTAGCATTTCTACACATGGTCTTCTAGATTTTGTTAGCACTCTGCTTGCTACCCCCTTTTTTCTTCTTTGCTCTCCCTCCTTCCCCCTCTCTCTTAATGCTTCTGTTCTCATCCTCTTTCATTTCTATTGTCACAAACCCACTCAGCAGATCAGCCCTCTACTCCCAAAGTGCCAACTTCTGAGCACAGTCTTGTGAACAGTTAACAGAACAAGGTAACCCTCTTGTCTGTTTTGTGGGTTACGAATCAACCTTTGGTCTCAAGTTTTGTAGGGATTCAAACTGTGAACCTCTTGCTTGCGTACCCAGTGCACAGGCTCAGATAGTTCTGTCTTCGAGGGACCAGAATCTTTGCTTACGGGCACCTAACCAGGTATACAGAAATTAACCCTTAAAGACTGTAATAAAAGACCTCAGATTTAAAACGCTTACAACGTCAAGTGTACACCCTGGGGGGGGAATGCTACACGTCTCGTAGGCTGAGAGGGACCTGGGGGTGGTGGTGGATGTCAAGATGAACAACTCTGAGACTTGTAGGAGGGCAGCAGCCAAGGCCAACAGGATGCTGGGATGCATCGCTAGGGGGATCACCTCCAGAAGGAGGGAAGTGATACTCCCTCTGTATAACTGCTTGGTGAGGCTGCACCTTGAGTACTGCATGCAGTTTTGGAGGCCACACTTAAAGTGGGACATTAACCTCCTGGAGAGGGTCCAGAGGAGGGCAACCAAAATGATTTGGGGCTTGGGGGACAGGACCTATGAGGAGAGGCTCGAAGAGCTAAATATGTACACATTGGAAGAGAGAAGGGACTGGGGGACATGAAAGAGGTCTTTAGGTACATGAAGAGGGTAAATAGGGGAGGAACAGTCGGGTGCTTGAAGGAAGGAGGAAGGGCCACTAGAGGGCATGGCTGGAAGCTGGAGGGGGAAGATTCAGGAGAAAGGAGGAGGTGCTACTTCACTGAGAGGGTGGTGGAGCCATGGAATGCACTGCCTAGGGGCTGGTGGAGGCAGAGACAGTGGAGGGGTTCAAGAGGGGTGGGACAGGTACAGGGAAGGGTTCTGGAAGCAAAATCCAATGCAGCAAGAATATCCGGAACTGGGAAGGGAGAAGCCAGAGAAGGCGAGGGGGACAGCAAGGTCAGCACCCAGGTTGGGGACTGACCAAAAGAGCAGACAAGAAAGACCGTTAGGCCTATTCTGCTGGCATGTTAGTATGTTAGTATGTTATCTTTTTTCCAGTTCAGTATCACCATTCAAGCTTATGTATAGTGTCTGCTTTAACCATATATATTCTACTTGTAAAGGAAAGAAATCAAAGACAGACCAAGTAAGCTCTAAAAACAGAGTTTTACTAAAATAGACAAAAAAATATGTAACACATAAAATACAGAACTATTATATCACAAAACATACAAATCACTTAAACAAAACAAGTTTTAACAGTGCAATTCCTACTACAGTACTTAGATTTGTCTCTCTCTCTAAATACACGCTTCAAGTGCTCACAGGTGTTTCTTGTCAGAGTCTAGATAGAAGTATCTCTGAAGTAAAACAGAATATTGTCTAAAAGCTGGCTTTGTCAACCACTCTGCATGAGGTCACCTAGCTCCTCCCTGTCAGAATATATAAAAATATATCTATACAAAAAACAGTATGTCTTTTCAAAGTATTAAATTCTGTAATCCTCAGCACAACTCATTTCCTTTTTCAAATGACATTTCTTTAATCTCCTGAGCATCTTCCCCTTCCCAGGACATCAAGGTATCTTTATGATTTCGCACCAGTGTACTAAATCTGGTTTCCCCCTTGAAACATCATAAAATAGGTATTGATTTCCCTTTTAGCAGTTAAAGCTAGTTTAAATGTTCATCGAAGTAACATTTAAACCATCCACTGAAAACGGTGGTTCCCCTCCTGAATGGATGCAGGTCACCACTCCTGCACAGGCCCTTATCCATCCAAATGGATCCCCAGTTCCCAGTGTAACTGAATTGGGTCTCTTCACCATTTCTTCAACTATGAGTTGAAGCTCCTGGTGCAGAGATTCCTCTCCACCCCTGGCAGCACCTCAGTATAAACCATGGAGTGGGCTACTTGTCTAAGACCCCTCCCCAGCTCCCTAAACTCCCCTGCACTATCCCAGCACTGTCCTTAGCTACAGTAGGTTATTAGTCCCCAGGTGGAAAATGACATCTTGCCCTCCCTTCCATCCTGTTGCCTTTCAGAGTCTTTAGAATGTTCTCTGCAGACTATGAGAGCCTCATCCTTTTGTTTCAGTTCTGGTCAAACCAGTGTTCTTCTTATGTATTTGTCTTGAAGTTAATATTGATTTTTTCTAGCTATGTTCTAGACATTTTATAGGTATATTTTTCTCATTGCATGTCTGATATTTATTTATATGTAACCTTATCAATTAAATTGGGATGCCAAAGGGATAAACATTTGATTAATGCAGCATTAATAGTTACTTGTAAAATTGTTTTGCACTTTTGCTTTTAATATTTTATATGATTTTGCTTTGTACTTTTATATGATTTTACTTTGTACTTTGCAGTAATATAATGCATGCACACGCATGAACAGCAATATTCCAAGGCGTACCTCTCCACTGGAATATTGCTGTTCATATGAGTGTCTGTTTTTTCTGTTACTCAGTATTTGCTTTACTGACAAGCCCCACCTCCCAGCTTCTTTTGGTGTGATTCATTTTGTGTGTTCTTGTGACTGTTATTGATTAAGCACAGGTTTTGTGTGTGCTTCAGGAATATGCCAGTTACAGCTAAAAATGACTCCAGTTATTTTGGCAGCTTTTTATATAATGTTTTTTGTTTGTACATGGAGCAATAACAAGAGTGAACCAATTAAAAGAAATACATTTATCATTAACATAAATGATTTTTGATAACAATCAGGTCCCTAATAGACATAAACAGTTGACTACTGGGAGTGTATAATTAAGATCTATACTTAAAAAGAAAAAAAGAAACATCCTGTGATGTTAAGCTATATGTGTAAGCTCAGGTCTGAATGATACTGACACTGCAGGTACATCAGAACAAAGTGTTTACACCAGGTAAATTTGTTTATATCTGCATTCTGAGATAAGACACTTCAACAAAGGTTCCAACCCATTTGCATAGTTTTATTTTAACTCTTCAGTGTGCCATCTTTACAAAATAACTCTGCAAGGCTTTACTTATTTGAATGTCCAAAATCATTTCTTAATAAGACCTCTGCAACACACACTGTTCTTCTCTACATGCTGTTTTAGAGGCCTGTGGCCTGATTCACAAAGGTACAATGAAGATGCAAGCAAAGTACACCCATAGAAAGGACGCACTGCACACCATGATGCAAACTGTGCCAGATTCAGGTACTCACACTGTGTTCTGTCAGTGCACCTTGCACCACAGAGCCCCTCCATCCCAAATGTAGCCTGCAACAGCGCGCAAGGTGCACTGCCTCTGGCACAAGGTGCACAACGCAGGCCAATGGGATGTACAAAGGTGCAGGCAGCCCAAAATGTCAAACACCTGCAAGACTAGAGAAAGCTGGTCTAAGCACACTAGAGCATATAAAAGGAGACCAGAGCCCTCAGACAGTGTCCATGAGGCACTGAGGCAAGACTGCAGGAATAGGAGCTACAGTGCACTGAGACCCACAAAGCAATATGGCTGTACCATGGGCAGTGTTTGGAATGGATGGCACTGCTATGTGAGCAGAGATAGTGCTGCATACAGGGTGCAGCTGCTGAGCCACAAGTCAGGCAGCATGTGCCCATTCATAGGATGCCTGTCCAGAGACAGTACAAGAGGTGGACATCATTTAGGCAGCTCACTGAGAAGCATCACATAGCCCACTACCAGCTTGGCAGGGAGGCAGTGGCAGAGCTGTGTCAAGACCTGTGTGCTGAGCTGCAGACCAGAACACAGTGAGGGCACACCATACCTATTGAAGTGAGGATGTGTGCAGCACTCTGTGTCCTGGTTAGTGGGAAATTCCAGACCCCCAATGGGGATACAGTAGGAATCTCACAGGGCTCCATGTCCAGGTGCCTACGGCAGGTCATAGACGCACTTGTGCACATGTCCCACCAGTACATCTATTTCCCCACAGACCCACAGGAGCAACTGCAGGTCAAGCAGGGATTTTATGGAACCGCAGCCATACCACGGGTGCTGGGTGATATAGAATGCACCCATATCATCATATGGGCACCCATGGTGGATCCCAACACATACATCAATCATAAGGGTTATCACTCAGTGAACATACAGGTAGTCTGCAACAGTAAGTGTTGCATCCTGGACATGGTAGCATCATAGCCAGGGTTATGCCATGACTCATTCATCTTCTACAACAGTTGTGTCTGTCAGGCATTTGAAGCTGGAACACTGCATGATGGATGGCTGATAGGTGGGTCAATAGCAATGGCCAGCAGGGAATGCGGGCAGCTAGTGTGGGGTGGTGGAGGCACGTAGTTCTGGGACATGACCCACAGCATGTGCATACAATGGTGTGTGGTGAGCAACACATGGCATGAATGCCACAGCACACACAAGTGTTACATGTGTGCCAGAGCAACACTGAATGGCAGGGTTGTGCCATGGGTGTGGCACAAACATGCAAAAACAAGTGAGCAGTGGACACATGATGGCTGAAGCCACCATGTGGCACCACCCTTGTAGACTGCGGCACAGTGAGACATGCCTGACCCTGGCAACACACAATGCCCATACAGTGTGACAAGTGATGTATGAGATGAGTGTACTGTACTAATAACCATGTTCAGCCACACCTGCAGGTGACAGTGGCTACCCACAGCTGCCATGGCTGATGACACCCATTAGGCATCCCCAACCAGGATCACAAACAGCATACAACGAGGCACATGCAGCAACAAGAGCTGTGATAAAGTGAACATTTGGCCTTCTGAAGATGAGATTCTGGTGTCTAGACTGGTCTGGAAGGGCATTGCAGTACACGCCTGAGATGGCCTGCAAGATCACGGTGGCATGTTGTGTACTGCACGACATTGCCATGGCACAGTGGGTACCAATGCCAGAGCCTGACACAGACCCCAAGGACGATGCTGCGGCTGCACAGGAGGACCAACACCCTGTCGGACCACTGCCAGGTGGTCAATGTGCATGGAATGCAGTGATTGGACAATGGACCAGGGCAAACCTAATCACTACACACTTCACCTGAGCTGTCCATGGCAACAGTGTGCAGCACACACCATGCAGTGAGTGCCCTACATAGTGCATCACATGAGCTCAACACCAATCTGAGGCCATGTGGCACCCCAAGTACCCACACACAGTGCAGCAATGTGTGGTGGCATATGGCTGCTGGTAGCATACTGTGTGCATGGTGCCAAACAACACTACCTCAATGCAATCCATAAAACAGAACTGGACATGGAAGGAGGACCACCACACACCATGAGCATGGCCCTGGCTGCAGTAATGCAGAGGTGTTTCCACCTGGGGCAGCACACAGGACACAGTAGCATTGTATTATGGAGGGTGCCCATCACCTTTGCATAGTCCCTGGTGGTGTACAGTACAGCAATGGCCCACCTTGGGTGACATGGATGTGTGTACATGTCGACATGCTCATGATGGGATAGGTTTCTGACAGGCCACAACACGTATGTGCAATGCCCACAGTGGAGGCTGGCAGCATTGGCCATGGTGTACCAACCTCCACATCTGCCACCATGAACAACACAACAGCACCCTTCCACTGTAAACATGGCTTCAAATAACATCCCAGGAATACATCCTGCATGCTGCACGATGTGCCTACCTGCCCTACACCACACCAACACATGTTGGACACCCTGTGAACATACCCTGCATAGGCCCTATGGTTGTTTCCCATTGCTGTCATGTCCTCCCAAGACACACAATCCACCTGTGTGTACATGTGCATGCCACCCAGCACAACCTCATATGTCATGAGTGCCATACCCTGGATAAGCCTGCACACCCACCCCTGGATCCCAGACAGTGGCTCTACACCCTACACCATACACGTGCATGCGTACTGCACATTGTATAACAGGGATGCAGCCATTGGATGCCTGTGCCCCTTCAGCTCCATGCTGATGGTGGTCATCAGCTACCAGAATTCCTGGAACATGCCAGACACAGGGAATGTATAGCACATCGGCCATCGCAGGGGTGGATTGGTCCAAACATCATACAGCATTGGTGCACAGCTCTGTAGTCTGGCAGACACACTGGTAGTGGCATGGACCGCACAAACATCTGGTCACTCAGGCAGCCCATGTACCCCCATACCCACATACCTCCCCTCCCCAACATTGGTACGGTTGTGACAGGTATACATGCACACAACGCAGCTTGCAAGGTAGACAAGCTCTACGCATGATGCGTTGCTGCCACATGCTACATTGAGATGGCCTTATACATGGCATGGGGGCAGTGGTTTGGCATTGGCAGGGCCCAGCAATCATGAGGGGCACCACCTATCAATGGTGACAAGGTGCGTCAGTCTGAAGGTGCCTGTGGTTACCTGTACAGATACCACACAGTGACAGCAGCAAATCCAAAATTGTGACACACATGCCACAACACAAGTTGCACAGCGGCGCGATGCAAGCTGCGTGGATGTGGTCACACTACGTGAGTTAACCCAGCACCACATGTATTGCAGTGGTTGCAACATGTGCAGATTGCATTTGGCAGCCAAAGCAGTCTGCATAGTGCACAGTGCTTGTGACAGTCTCAGCAGGGCACTGCCGTTGCCACTGTCCCTCTGCTACCTACAGGCACACCACAGCACAATGTCCCCTTGGAAGTGCTCACCCAACTACACTGATGAAGAGACCGTGCTCCTCATTAATCTGGTGGAGCAGTGGGGGAAGGTTCTCTTTCCCCATGCCCCTGCTTCATCAACACCCGCCCAGAAGGAGGGGGTGTGGAAAATCATAATGGGCCGCCTATTGAAAGCCTGTGGCATACTGAGAACTGTATGCCAGTGCAGGCATAGGTGGAATGACATGGTCTGGAGGGAATCCGAACTCATGGAACACCTCTGTGCAATTGCACGTCAGGCCGATGTACAGATAATAATAATTATAATAATAATGATAAATTTTATTTAAGCGCAATTCACTAATATCAAAGTGCTGTACAAAACTCTAAAATATTTATATAAAATAAAAAATATAAAACTTACTAAAATAGTCATGCAATATACATATGTGAGGTAGTCCAGCACATGGCTCAGGTAGGTAACACTGATGACGACAAATACCTACCCTCATACACACATACAAAGTCCTCACCTGCCAGCAGCACTAAATACTGTACACCAACATTGTATCTCTGCAGGCACTGAAACATCTGATGGTGTTCAGGGAGAGCCAAGCCCATCCATGGCACATGGAGATAGAGGGGAGACAGGCCATGCTGCACGGGCACATAACCAAACAGGTACGTACAGTTATATAGTGTCACTGCATGCTGGGGTGCATACTGCCCAGTGGGGCAGATCACACAGCATGCACACACGAGCACTGTGCATGTCATGTTTTTGCTGTGTGTGCGCTCTGGCAGCTGCACACATGTGGGGCAGTGCATGCACATTGATGACATCTGCAGGCCTAATGTGGATTTGCATGGGGGTATCATTACAGATCCGGATGGTCCTATATGGACAGGGCATGCCCGTGTAATCCCCTGATAGGGCAGGGTGCTGTGCCTGTCACCATGGCCTACACAGCCCTTCCATAGCTGTAGTGGCATTGGGGTGGGGAGCCCACAACCATACAGCACACCCACATTATGCACACTAAACCTAATGATTCCTGACATGCACAATGCTCACACAGTTCACCCATTACCCCCACAGGCATGGGCCAACCACCAGAATGACTCTGCAAGGCACAGCAGGCAAGGTGGAGGTGACTGGAGTGGGCCATAAGGTGTCTGAAGTGCAGTGATGCCAGTTCTTACACTGAAAGGACCCATGAACATGCATAGGCTGCGGGTGTGCCCGGGGAGCAGCACAGCGCTGTGGATGAGGCAGAGCAGAGGAGACCACCAGACACTGTCCAACATGCAGGGACCAGTGAGGCAGATGTGCAAGAGGCTGGTGATGCCCACTTAGCCATGGATGATGGGGAGCCCACAGACATGACTGTAGCATGTGCTGAGGGGGCTAGTGCAACAATCACACCTGTGGCTGATTAACTGGAGGGCCAAGTGGATCCAGGAGGCAGTCAGAGCCCAGTGGACAATGTGGACACAGGAGTGTTGCCATAGGAGACCATTCCCTAGGTGGACATTGATGTGAAGGCCACAGCAGTGGGGTCCGCCTAGGACATTGGGAACATTGGGCAGGTGTCTGTGCCTGCACTGGAGGATGGTGGGGATGATAACTGTGCAGCAAGGGTGTGTTTTGCATGTGAACTAGCCACATACATAAGACCACTTGCAGCCCATCTGGACAAGCTGCACACTGACATTGGGGTGCTATCGAACTGTTTGGGCACTTACAGTGGCCAGTGAGATGTGCAGCTCAGTGCACATATGGTTGCAGTGGTGTTATGTTCACTCTGTCAACCTTTTGTTTGTAGTTGACTGTTATTTGGAAATAGTGTTACTGTTGTTATATACTGAGGTCTGCTGTATGTTTTATTGTTGCTGTGTAGTCATCTGTTGTAGTATGTAGGATCATTGCATTTACTTTTAGCATTATATTGTTGCACTACTGTTTCATACTGTTGTGTGTTGCATATTCATTGTTCATATGTTGAGTTAATAAATGACTGTTACTCATCCATGCGTGTGTCTGTGTGTCTTTGTGTGTGCACACACTTGTGTGTGTGGTACACAGATGCATTGTAACTATGGTGTGTGGTATTGCTGGTTGTTAACCCACACATTAGGTACCATTCCTATGTACCGTGACTGTTGTCATGTTCCATAGAATGCAGTGTGGGTGGGTACCTGGTTACTACTGACATACAGCTATGGCCATTAGTATTTGTGCACTGTGCTCATTGGCAGCAGCCATGGCCATGTCTCCCTATGTGCTACCAATGGCACAAAGTTCATGATCACATCTGCATGCATGACACTACAGATGGCTCACACTGCCTAACTACACCTGTGCATCATCACCCTAACAGCACGGCCTATTCACTGTGTGCACACCCACCTTGCTGTGGTGTAATCTGTAGTCCTGCTAAAAAGCATATGTCCATAGGTCTACCATACCTGCAGCCACACACACACATGTACCGTGCAGTCTTCCTCAACATGTCTCAGCAGTGTACATGTGCCATCCACTCCTGGTCAGGGTTGTGCGGTGTCCTGCTGGAGGGAGATGTCACCACATCACTGGGCACACTGTACAGTCAGGGCCATGTCACATGTGTGTGACTGCGTGTTGCACGCAACACTACAATGGTTAGGCAATGGGTCTGCTCCGGTGATGGCCTCTGTGGTGCATTTATTGCATTTGTACTGCCATCAGTGAAGGTCTTCCTGCGATGTGTACTCCGATGCATGGGGCGTGGCTCCCATGTACATGGTTGTCACACATGTACAGCCATGTTCATGCACACAGCTCAAACAGGGGCGGCCCATTGTACCACTGTGATCAGTAGTGCTACAGATGTCCACATGTTGTACACAACATGCTGACAACTGGGACATACACTGTGGGTGTGTACCCCCCAATGTAACATGTTGTGTCCATACTGCATGCGTGCATCACTGTGGCATGTGCAGATGGAGGGTACAGTCTATTGCTGGGCTCCAGTATGCTGCGTGGCAGTAGGAGTCCTCTTAGTCACACATTGGCATGCCAGTGCATTTAAGCCAAACCACCAAATGCCAAGGTGAGACCCCACATTTTGGTTTGGGAGCTGTTCTTTGCTCTGCTGTGCTGTTGACTGGAGTGCCATGCTGTTCACTGCTGTGGTGTGCTGTTCTGTACTGTCACATGCTTTCATTGTTGTGGTCCCCCCCGGTACTCCACTGCTATGCTGCCAGTGCTGCATGTCAGAGGTGTGTGCCTGATACCTACCATGGTTGTGGACTGGTGTGTTTTGGCATGTCAGGGGCTCACTGGGGTGTATCTCTCTTCTGCCCACATGTCGTACCTCCCCATCCGCTATTCAGTTGCATGGTTACAGTGGTGTCCATCTTGACTGGGTTCATATGTCCTTGTGGGTTAGCCCTTTCTGCCATTGCTCTGTGGCCAGCACCGTGACCCCTCCCTGTCGGTGTGCACTCCATGCCTAGTACACTCCCTTGTAGTACTGTGGTACTGGACACATATGTTCTAGTGCCTCGGCCCCTCTGGCCTCGTTCAGACACTGTATTGGGTGTTAGAATATGTTGTTGAACTGGTGCCCCATTGGTGGCATCCACTGGCCATGCGCCTAGGGATACGTGCGCTGCTGGCTTACACTTGTGGCTGCTGTGTCTGGTGGTGCTGAGACATGTTCACCTTGGCCTTGGTGCACTGTGGCATGCTGTTGCCTGTAATGTGTGGTGGCATGGTGCTTGCCAGTAGTGCACCTGTCATGCTGCTTGCCATCATTGTCTCGGCCATCACGGTGGTCTGTGCTGTCCCCTGTCCCTCTGCAGGTAGGGCTGTGCTCCCATCCACACCTGTGTGCTCCATATGCTCCTGTGCCCCGTCCTCTTTATCCTGCATTTTTGCTGTGGTGCTGTGTGGCAGCAGGTACATCCACAACAGTGGCACTGTTCATACTCGGTGCCTCGGGCTGGTCATCTGCATTGTCCTTACCACTGGGACATGCCTGCACTGCTGCTCCACTGGTACGCATATCTGCTGGCATCCCCAGTGCCTCCTGTACAGTGCCTGTACTGTATATGACAGCAGTGCGGTGTTGTGCATTGCTCACAGTAAGGTTGCCGGTGGTGTTGCATGGTATACCATGCACCTCAGGGCACACCTCCCCCTCCTGCTGTCATCCACTATACCACTGTATCCCTGGTCAAGGTTGAGTGTTTGGTTTGTTGAGGGACGTTGGGTTGTTGTGTCTCCCTGGGTCCCTGCGGCACTGTAGTGGGATATCCTGCCTGCCCATTTGTGTGATGGCCAGGTGCCATCCATCCAGTCCACAGCATCATCGCCTGTCTGTGTTCCCATAGCGCTATGACTGTTTTGGCCAGGACCTCAGTGTGTTCACTCTGTGCTATAATTAGTTGCTCAGTGGCTGCATGCTGCTGTTCCATGGCTGCTGCCTGTTGCTGTGCGCATGCCTCTGCGTGCTGCAGCATGGCCATAACCTCTTCATGCTGTTGTGCCCTCTCATGGGTGACTGTCTGCACAGCATCAGTCAGGTCCATTAGGGTGAGGTGCATGCATGTAGCCTTTAGGGAGGCATTCGTGTTGCACTCCTCCACCACTTCTCAGATGCCTTCCATCTCACGGCATACTGTGTCCAGGGTGTCCATCATTTCGCAGCAGTACACCATGAAGTCCTCCTCTGGCTCCTGTGCAGGTGCAGTTTTGCGATGTTCTGCTGTGTGTGCTGGTGTGACTGTCAGCAATGGGTTATCGCCCCTGCCTCTTATTCATGTCCCAGGTCCCTGGCCTGTATGTTGCTGTGGGTCCTTGTGGCAGGTATGTCCAATGGTGTGTCATGTCTGTCGTCAGCACTGTCACTGTCAGCTGGGTGTCCTTGTGGGCCTGTGCTAGCTGTCGCCACCTCGATGTCTTCACTGCTGCTGTCTGATGACTCACTGGTGTCGTCTGAGTGCAGCTCACACACCTGCTGGCCTGCAATGTGGGTCCCCATTTCCATTTCAGACATGTGTCTTCTGGCATCACCTACGCCATGTCCTCTGGGTGGGACTTGAACATATCAGCATTCATGAGGTCTGTGTGTGACATCGTGTGGTATATGCTTGCCATGCAATGGTGGTGCATGTGTCTGGCCCTGCTATGCAGGCACCACAGATGGGTGGCATCCAGTGCCATAGCATGCATTGATTGTTGTGTGCAATACATACCTGATGTACGGTTGTGCTGGAATACTTACAGTTGCATGTCCCCCTCAATGGTGTGGGCAGTGGTATATGCAGCCACAAGCTCTTTGTGTCAGCTTAGCAGTAGTACTTGGCTGGATCCACCGCCCATTCCAGTGCTGCATCACTGGTTGTGTTCCAGCTTTGCCTTTGACTCCCACTTGAGGTCATTATACAACTTTTGGAGCTCGCAGGGACTGCGTCAGCAGGCTGCCACCGCATTCATCTTGTTGGCCACGTCAACCCAGACCTGCTTGCTTCTGGCCCTCAGCTCCCTGTCACCTCCCCTTGGCAGTAGCAACTCTGCCTGTTGGTTGGAGGGCCACTGTTAGTTGTTGGTTTCACTGCACTGGGCGTGTTGGCCTGCTTCATTGTCTTTGTACATCACATACCTGCCTGTGCACCTCCTCAGTGAGGATGTCAGTCTCCCCATCTCTGAAGTTCCACTTGTGTTTGTGCTCTCCAGCACTCTGGCTGCTGCTTTCTACTTACCTAGTTGCCATTTCTCTGGTCTCAGTCATCCCCTGCATTCAAGTGCAGTGTATGACCTCTGTGCATGGTACGTCTCCTTTTTATGACACACCGTGAGTCCTCATCATGTGCTGCCACACTCTCAATATGCTCTAGTCTTTCTGAATGCAGCAAGTGGGGTTGGGTGCAGGGAAGCTTGGCGCACAGTGCATTCTGTGCACCTTGCACTGGTCTAACAGACATTTGTGTATTGTGCCCCAAGTGTCTCATCTTGCAGTGCAGACACAGACAACTCTACCTGTTATAGACATGTTTCTCTAGTAAATTCCTGCATTTTGCACCCTCTGAAATGTTTGACAAGCACTTAACAGCTTGGAAAATGAATATCTGAATCAATTATTAAATTATGTATTTATCTATTTATTTATCGATTGATTTAGTTTGTGGTTACCAGGTAAGTGTACTAGGGAAAGATGTGCTTATTTTCAGACATGACCCAGGACATTATAGTCATACTAACAAGGCAATATGACATAGCAATCATTTGGACAGTTGAGCAACATATATCAAGGTTGGCAATATAGTACAGGATACTATACCAATTATACAATTGAAGAAATGTACAAAATACAAGTAATAAAATGGTAGCCGGAGTAAGCAAACTGTTGGCTCATATACTGTAATGGCAGAAAAATTAAGCTCAGGTAAAATGAGAGGCAGCAGTATTAATAGAAGGAGACATCCCAGGCTAAAAACAGGAGCAAGAGAATACATTATGTAAGTGCCTACAATAGGCAGTGCAGTACCTCTGGGCACACAGACAGTTATGTATAGCAGGCAGGGAAGAAGCATGAGCAGGACATAGGGACTTATGACACAACCCTTCATCTGGGATATTGCAATTACAATCAAATCAATCAATCAAATTTTATTTTTTTTTAAAGTGCAAATCATACAAATTATCTAAGCGCTTGTACATAATTAACAAAAAAAAAATCAGCAGTCAAAACAGTAAACATCAATCAAAAATACCAATATCGATGGCCCAGTGGTGCTAAGGGTTGAGGTACTGGACACCACACCTTGCACAATGATGGCGACCCAGGTTTGGGAATGAGATCAGGCCTCAGGGGTTGGCAGTGGAGGACTAGGATCGAGCGTCCGTAAACAGCTCTCCTAGTTCTGGGGCGGGTTGGGGACACCACACGGCACTGCAGCGGCCCCTGGGGATGCCTGGAAGCACTGCACATATCAGTGTTACTGGAGGGGGAGCATGGCAGACGTTTGCACACAAGTGCATGGACGTCATTGCACGTCCATGCTCCACTGGGGAGAGAGCCAGAGGAAAATGGCTGGGCACAACTGAGCAGCTTGATGGCTGCATCCTGTTGTGCTGGGAGGACTGTTGTGGAATCGTGCTGGGATGGTCTGGGGCTGGCCTGACGTGGTAGGGTAAGGGGAGCCCTCCAGCAGATTGGTGACGGCAGTACTGGTACCCCCCATCATGCGAGTGATCCTGCTGCTCACCAGTGGGCAGGGCCAGCAGCTGAATGCCCCCGCCAGTTAGACATCGCAGCAGGCGTTAAATAGTGATAAGATAAAAAAAAAAATCAATATCAAAAATATAATATTCCATAATTCATTCCTAAGCCAAGAAGATGAGTTTAAATAAATAGGTTTTTAAAGCACTTTTAAAGCTCTCCACAGTCAGCCACTCTCTTATCTGATGAGGTAGAGAATTCCACAGGGTAGGGGTCACAAACGCAAATGCCCTTGCTCCAGAGGTATTTTAACAAACCCTGAGAACCTCTAGCAATCCCTCATCAGTGGAACAGAGTGACCAGAGGGGGTGATAAGGATGCAGAGGTTCTTGCAGAGCTTGGATGCTGTCCATGTAGGGATTTATAGGTCAGCAAACTGACCTTGAAGGTGACCCACCACTGAACTGGCAGTCAGTGCAGACCACGAAGCACAGGCATGACATGGCAAGATCGGGATAAGACAGTCAACAGCCTGACTGCTGCATTCTGCACCAACTGCAAGCAGCAGATACCAACCCTCGGAAGTCCTATATAGAGAGCTGCAATAGTCAAGGCGGAAGGTCGTAAAGGCATCTACCAATGTTGTAAGGTCATCGGGTGGAACCAGGTGTTTAATCTGAGTGATATTCCTCAGATAATAGAATGCAGATTTCATGACGGATGAACTTGCAATTTAAGGGTCAGTCCATCATAAAGAATAACTCCCAGATTACACACCTGGTCAGAGGTCAGTAACTGACTGCCGCCAAGCCAAAACCCTGAAGACTGCCCACCCGACCCCTCAGCCTGATGACCTGGGTCCACAGCCAGCATCTCAGTCTTGTAAGAGTTCAACCTCAGCCAGTTGGCACTCATCCAGTGTTGTATTTCTGCAAGGCAGTTGTTAAATACCGATAAGTATCCTCCTGGTCAGGCACAAAGGACATGTAGAGCTGAGTATCATCTGTGTAGCAGTGAAAACTCAGCCCATACCACCTCACAATGTCTCCCAATGGCAGCAAATATACCGAAAACAACATGGGGGACAACACAGAGCCCTGCGGAACCCCACATGACAGGGATACCGGGTCCGAGGAAAAAATCCCTCACACTACTCTCTGTGGCCTGCCCGTCAGAAAAGATTGAAACCATCTAAGGACCATACCAGACAGTCCACAAATGCACCACAGGTGCTTCAGTAGCACACCATGATCCACAGTATCAAATGCTGCAGAGAAATCAAGGAGAAGCAAGATGGAACCAATATCTTGCTATTAGGAGATCACTGAGCACCCAAACCAGAGCCGTCCCGGTACTATGGCTCTTCTGAAAACCCAACTGGAGAGGATGGTAGATGTTGTGGATGGTAAGATGGACCTCCAGCTGCAGTGCAACCACCTTCTCAACAACCTTACCCATAAAAGGAAGGGTGGAGACTGTAGTTAGCTAGACACTCGGGGTCAAGAGAGGATTTCTTAAGGAGAGGTATTACTACCACCTCCTTCAGGGTGTCAGAAAAACCACCTGTCTCCAATGAACACCAGACTATTTCTGCTAGGACTGGGCTGATTACTTCAACACACCCCACAAGAAGGTGGGTTGGGCCCAGGTGCAAACTACAGCAGGTTGTCCACAAACTCTGGACGATTCTCACAACATCCACGATCAACAAACGGTCGAAGATAGACCACACAAAGCAAGGTGAAGCAACCTCCCACTGACCAGCGCAGCTCTCATTGGAATGCACTGTGCAGATTTCAGACCTGATGTCGGCAACCTTATCTTTTGACAATGTTCTCCGAGACTAGTGACAGACTGGATTGCACTGTCTGTCCACAGTCTGAAAGAGCTGGGTTGGTCGATTCTGTGTAGCAGAAATCTCCCTGGACAGGAACTCTGTGTTCTTATGGGAGATAACTGATTGATATTCCTTATAATGAGTCATCAATCTAAGCCTGTCAGCATCAAGGCTGGATTTCTGCCAGCATCTTTCCAGCCTTCGACCAGCTCTCCTCAACTCCCTCAAGGTTCCATCAAACCAAGGGGACCAAGGGCAGAGAGTGAGTGGGTGACCCCGGACAGAAGGAATGGAATCCCAATGTCCCAAGAGGAGGGGGAAGTGCCTAATCCAATTTTTTTTTTTTATTTAGTTTTTTGTTGACCGGGTAAGTGCACTTGACAAATTCTGCCTATTTTCAGGCATGACCCGGGGGAGAAGGATACAGATGAATGCCAACTGACCTTGAACCAGATTAAGCTGTTGGTGGTATTTTTAGCAAATGAGGGAAATTTGGCCAGGACACCGGGGAAATTCCCCTACTCTGGAGACGGGTGGCGCTGTCCGTCTGTCAGCAGAGATGGAGGACCTCAGTTGGACAGAGGAGATGGAGAAAGAAGGTAGTGGGTTCGTGGCTCCAGATCTACCCACGGTTAAGGGTATGTTGGACGGTGCAATCCGGTCTGCAGACGACAATGTAGAGGTGGCTTTGGAACCTGAGAGGCTTGTGCTAGATTCAGATATGGATACTTTGGCTGAAATGCTTTTACAAGAAGAGTTCGATAGGAAAAAACTTCACCTTATGGACTTAATTAATATGGAGGAACGGGATTTTCGAACTTGCCAGAGGAAGCTGGATGCTGAACGGAGTAAGAGAAAATATTCCCCAGCTAGCCCACTTAGTGATGGTGGAAAAAGTTTTGGCCAGCAAGTTGGTAATAATGTCAAGAAAATTCAACCCGAGTCTGTTTTGTGCAGTGATGGTGACTCAGAATTACTGTCTGGACACTCGTGTTCATTAAAGGCTTGGTCCCCAGGAGAGGCATTACAGCATGCAGGTTGGGTATGGGCAGGAGATAAGTGGGTTCCTGACCCCTTGATTCCTGTCCCTGGGGTTTCTACAATGCACTTAAAAGTTTTTGATGATTTACACTTATCGACTGCTGTTGGTGAAAATTCTAAGTCCCTAGCTACTGTTAGTGCGAATGCGCAGCCTCAGGGTGAGGCTGCTGATTTTTTAGATGCGAAAGACGCCACTGGCAACCAAGTTATTCAGTCACCCAGAGTAGCTTTACAATCCTCTTTAGAAAGTTCTGCGCTTGACTTTGCAGTATCAGCTTCGGAGTCTGTACCGTGTTCTCCACGTTTGGATAGCGGTGTTGCATCAAGTGGAACTGAGAGTACTTTGAGACCTACGGGTCTGGGCACTAAATCCTTTGCAGGATTGTTCAAGAAACCAGTGGAATCAGCTAAGCACAGATTTCTAGTAAGATTACGATACCGAGGGTTGGCACCAGCAGCTCCGGATAGACTTTGGGTGGGGAAAGTTTTGCTAATAGATTCTATGTCATTTTCGCCTGCAGAAGTATATGCTTTGATTCACCCCCCTGGAGATTCTTATTATGACATTAGTTTTTGTTCAGTGCTTTCCCTGGACAAGTTTTGAGATTGTACTATGACCTTAAAGATCAGGAACATTGAGGATTTTCAAGCTATCCCATTACTGAAGCCACAGTTAAGACTGTCACAATCCTTTTAGAAATGAGGGAGTGAACATTTCGAACATTCTGTTTTGGTTGGAGAAGAGATGTTATGTACAAGACAAGCCTAGACCTATTTTGGATGGGAATGGTTTTTGGACAGGGGGTTGGACTATTCGTGTTCGTTTAAAGCAAGATGCAGAGGGGATACAGCATTTACCTAGTTCTTTCTTTTTAGGGAGGGACATGGGTATCATTTTCTATGCAGGACAGCTGAAAAGCTGTTTTAAATGTGGATCCTTATCTCATTTAAATACTTCATGTGACCAGGTTAAATGTTAAGTGCTTTCATTGTGGCATGTTGGGTCACTCTATGGTGGATTGTACTGAACCTTCGGTTTGTAATTTATGTAGTGAAATTAACCATTCCTTTTCAGACTGTCCATGGAAAAGTACAGATGTTGCAGAGTCTTCTGATGAGGAACACCTATTAGCGCAAGCTCGTGATTCCCAGTTTGATAATGGAGGGTTGGAGTCTGGACCCGTGTTTCGGGGTAGACGTAGAGGCAGAGGGAGGGGAGGATTGCGTTCGGATGATAGGTACTCTAGCTCCCAAACTGACCCTATCTTGCAGGTTACTGCATCTTCTACTGAAGTGATATAATTAGACATACATGTAATGGACACCCCCCATCCCTATTATGGGTCCACGTAGTGAAGACATGGTAACGCCTTTTGTGACACCCCAGGGGTCCCCTATTCGATCTGCTCCAAAGTTGGGTACAGGGTCCCGGTTTTTCCCAACATCAATGGTTTCTGATAAGGAAGGAGGAGATGAAGAACTGCAGGACTCTAATTTTAGTTTATTATCTTCTGAAGGTAGTGATAATAGTATATTGTCCACCTCCCCTTTACCTTTAGAAAATCGATTTTCTATCCTCTCTTCTTGGGGTGATCAGGTAGACCTTGCTCTCCCAGTTACTGCTTCTGTTACCCACATGATTAGTACAGCTCCAGTGTCAGAAATCCTGGGTAGTTCTTTTTGAAATAAGCACTCGGAGTTTAAGAAACGGGTGACTAGATCCAGTAATAAATTGTCCAGACCTCCTCCTTAAACACCTTTTATGTTATCTGTTGCTTCCTTGAATGTAAATAGCATTAAATCTCATGCTAAACATCAGACAACATATGGTATTCTTTCTTTGTTGGGTTATGATGTTTTTCTTCTTCAGGATACCCGTTTTCATACGATTTCGGAGACTGTTGCAGCTAGCAAACAATGGCATTGGGGAGTTACATTTTGATCTTTGGGGGAAGAAAAATGTAGTGAGGTTGGTATATATTTTACTACAATGGATGTTACACTCATTAGGTTAGTTGATATTGAACCTGTACGGGCGTTGCTAGTAGATGTCATGGTGTATGGTATTACTTGTCGGTTGATTTCTATATATGGTCCAATTGATAAATTAATTTATGTTCCAATTGAAACTTTGGACCACATTTTGATTGGTCTGTCGATGGACTTTCCTCAGTGTAGGAGGAAAGGTCTGGGATTTTGGAAACTGAATACTTCTCTTTCAAGTGTTCCATCAGTTATTAAAGACCTGGAGATGATTGTACATGATCATATTATGACTATTGGATTACATGATGATAGGGGGAGCTGGTGGGGAGCCTTTAAATTTTGTTTGATTGGATATTTTAAGACCCACAGCTGTCTAGTGGCTAAATCGAAACATGAGGAATATTTATTGCTATGTCATTCATTACAATTGTTAATTTCTAGACAATATGAATATGGTTTAGATTTATCTAAAAATATAACCCAGATTAAATTGTCGATGTTGCCGTATTAATATGATCGCATGGCTTCTTTACTTAAAGAACAGTCATTTGGGACACAGGGGAAAATGGCTCAAGTTAATCCTTTCTTAGCTTGTAAATCTAGGATAGATAAACGCTTGTTTTCTAGCTTGCGACAGGAAGATGACACTTTGCTTTCTGATAATAAAGGTATAATGGATTTTTTGGATGTTCATGTTAATAGAATTTTTGGGGTTCCACATTGTGTTTCCAGCTTTACTTCTCAGCTGTTGGCAGCAGCAGACCTTCCGTGTGTAGAGCGGGATTTACAATCTGCAATGATAGCTGATTTTTCTGAGACAGAATTGGGGTTAGTAATTGCCTCTCTTAAGCATGGGGTTTCTCCCGGCTCCGATGGATTGCCAGGAGAATTGTATAAACTGTTATGGAAAGTTATGCCGAATGAGCTACTGGCTTTATATAACTCCTTTCTTTCAGACATGCTTTTGCCTACTCAAATGTATGAAGGTTTATTAGTATTTCTCTTTAAGAAGGGTGATCATTCAGATATAAGTAACTGGAGGCCCTTGACCTTATTAAACGTAGATTTCAAAATATTTTCTGCTTTTGGGGAATAGACTGTCCATTGTGATGCCTGATTTGATTAATGGTCAACAATATTGTGCAGTTCCAGGGAGGAAGCTAACAGATGCTTTGATTTTTCTTAAGGAGGTTATGTCACTAGGTTTAGATACCTTAGGAGGACTGGGTGGTTTTTTAGTAAGTCTAGACCAATCTAAGGCTTTTGACGAAGTGTCACAAGATTATGTCTGGGAATGTTTGAAGGCATTTGGTATACCTATGCAGTTTGTACAGTGGGTACAACTGTGCTATGCATTGGCTAATGTTATACCTTTGGACAATGAGTGGAAAGGGGACCCATAGAGTTTTGAAGGGAGTTAGGCAGGGGTGTCCGCTTAGCCCCCTATTGTATGTTTTGGCTTTGGACCCATTGTTGAGGGTACTGAGCAAGTCCCCTTTGATCAGAGCTATAGCGGTGGACTCTAATTGCCTACCGAAGTTTATTGCCTATGCAGATGATATCTGCCTTTTATTACCTGATGAATCAGCAATAAAGTTAGCTTGTGATATGATTACTTCCTTGGGGTTGATTATGGGTGCTCGCATTAATAGTGAGAAGACAAAATGCATTAGCATTTCGGGGTTTCCCGACTGTCCATTTAAAGTAGGACGATTCTGGGTTGAACGTCAACCCTGTAAGATTTTAGGACTATATTTTGGGGGTAGGGAGGGTGCTCTTGATAATTGGACGCTGGCCCTACGAGAAGGGAATACTAAAGTGTCTCATTGGAATAGGCATAAATCCTCTAAAAAGAAACGGATCTATTTAATCAAAACTTATTTGATCCCAGTTTTTTTTATTTTTAAGTAATGTTTTTTTCTTACCTAAGTCGTTAGAGACTTCTTTAATGCGATGCTTTTTTTGTGGAGTGTGGGGTAGTCGTCTTAACCCCATCAAGAGAAACACATTATATTTGGCTGTTAAAGATGGGGGTCTGGGGATGATTCACCTGGTTTTGTTTTTTTTTTTACGAATTTTTTATATCTGAACCTGGTCCCTGTACTGAGAGGAATTTCGAAAGTATGGGATGTGTCCCTTAAAACGCATTTACAAGGTGTTTTAGGTGAATGGAAGAAGGGTCAGTTCCTCCATCAAAATAAACGTCATCCTCCCTTGCAGAATACGTGGAGGGAAGTGTTTGATAAAATAAAATGTTGGGGTGTACAGTGGGGAGTAGCACGAACTCTAACCAAGAAAGCTTTGTATAATATGATTTTAGGGCAATTCTTTTTTGATGCTCTGTTTTCAGCCCTTCCTAAGGAAATTAGTTTAAATGTATCTAGTTATATAACCAATTCACGCATTCCGCAGAATATGTGGGATATTTCTTGGCTGAGTATACATAGTAGAGTTAATGTTCGTTGCAACCAGAAGCATAAATCATTACGAGAGCGTTTTTGCCCGAGAGAAAAGTGTATATCCCTTTTAGAAACTATGGATCATTTGTATTTTGATTGCTACTACACTATGGAATTTTGGGATATTCTTAAAGAACGTTGGAAGCATGACCTAGTGTTTCCGCCCCAGAAAGTTAGTTTGTATTATGGTTTCTTTCCTAAAGAAACGCCTGGGAGCCGGTGTAACACATAACAAGTCCTACATATTTTTTTTTTTGTACTGGATCTGGATTAGTAGATGTAGATTTTTATTGCAACAACAGTTCATTTCTCCACTTACTTTAGTATACATGGTGGAGTCTGATGTGGGGAAATTGAAGCTTACTGAACGAAATCAGCTTTCATTGAAAAGCTGGGGTTCCTTTTGGAAAGGTTTTGATTACTTATGACCTTTTCAGTTGGGGACTGGTTTCTGTTGTATATGTACTGTAATTGTTTATTTTTGTTTATTTTCTATTTTTATTAAGTATTTGTATAATGTATTATATGTTTTGTGTTTATAAGAAGAAAGGAAAAAGGTTCTTTTATGATTTATTCAAAATTTAATACAAATCCCTTCATTTTTAGTGGGGGGGGGACTTTTTTGTATTAGGAATTGGTATGCATTATCATTAATCCTTTTTTAGACAAGGTATGACTCTAATACTTACTTGATTGTTCTATGATTTTGAATTTTTCTTTTGTATGAGTTAATACTGTTTGTATTTGTTTGATTTGTGAAGTTTACAATAAAAAATTCCCCTACTCTTTTCGATAAGTGCCATGGGATCTTTAACATCCACCTGAACTACCACCAATCCAGGCAGATGGGACCTCGGTTTAATGTCTCATCTGAAAGACGGCACCTCAGAAGTGCAGCACCCCTCTCATGCTGCACTACAGTGTCAGTACTGGGATATTAACCCAAGTGCCAGATGTGGGAACTGAACCCACAGCCCTCTGATCTCCCGGCCTCAGAGGCGAGTGTGCTACCTACTGAGGTACTGACACTGACAATTAACAGAAGCACTCTTGATAGGGGGGTCGATCCCAGTCCTTTCACAGAAGAAAGGGTTCTGCAAGAACTCCTAAAACTGAAGGTGGACAAAGCAATGGGTCCTGATGGAATTCACCCCAGAATTCTAAAAGAATTAAGGGGGGAACTAATGAAACCACTGGCTACTCTTTTTAATAAATCATGGGAGGATGGTGTGGTACCCGAGGACTGGAGGAAGGTGGATGTGATTCCGCTTCACAAAAGTGGGACCAAGACAGAGGCAGGAAACTACAGACCTGTCAGTCTGACCTCTGTGGTAGGGAAAGTGATGGAGTCACTTCTGAAGGAAAGAATAGTTGAGTACCTAGAGGCCAGTGCAGCACAGGACCCAAGGCAGCATGGGTTCATAGCGGAAGGTCATGTCAGATGAATCTAATAGATTTCTTTGACTGGGTGACCAAAGTAGTAGACCAGGGAGGGGCTGTGGACATGGCCTACCTAGACTTTAGAAAGGCATTTGACACAGTCCCACACAAAAGATTAATAGTCAAATTAACCAGCCTGGGAGTGGGTCCCAGGGTGGTAGCCTGGGTAAAACATTGGCTACACAACAGGACACAGAAGGTAATTGTAAATGGAGTCCACTCTGAAGAAAGAGGGGTTACTAGTGGGGTACCGCAGGGTTCAGTATTGGGTCCAGTCCTTTTTAATGTCTTCATCAGTGACATTGCAGAGGGACTGGAAGGAAAAGTATGCCTTTTTGCAGATGACACAAAGATCTGCAACAGGGTTGATACACGAGGAGGCGTGGAAAGGATGAAAAAGGACTTGGCAAGGTTGGAGGAATGGTCAGAAGTATGGCAGCTGGGATTCAATGCAAAGAAGTGTAAATAATGCACCTGGAAACAAGAACCCAGGGGAAGAATACACAATGGGTGGGAGGTAGTAACAACAACAAAAGGAAAGGGACCTGCATGGTAATCATATCAGATGACCTTAAGGTTAGCAAGCAATGTGAGAAGGCAGTAGGGAGGGCTGGGGTATACTGGGATGTATAGGGAGAGGCATCAGCAGCAGAAAACAGGAAGTTGTTATCCCTCTGTACAGACAGTTGGTGAGACCCCATCTGGAGTACTGTGTCCAGTTCTGGAGACCCCATCTCCGCAAGGACATAGACAGGATAGAGGTAGTCCAGAGAAGGGCAACTAAAATGGTGCAGGGTCTGCAACAGAAGCCATATGAGGAGAGACTAAATGAACTTAATATGTATACCCTTGAGGAAACAAGGGAGAGGGGGGACATGATAGAAACTTTTAAGTACCTCAGTGGAATCAACAAAGTCCAAGAGGATAGCATCTTTCAGAAAAGAGACATGCAAGAACAAGGGGACACAATTTAAAGATAGAAGGAGGGCGGTTCAGGGCAATGTGAGGAAGTATTATTTCACAGAGAGGTAGTGGATGCATGGAACAGCCTTCCTGAGGAGGTTTGGGGTCTAAAACTGTGGGAGAATTCAAGAATGCATGGGACAGACATAAGGCAATTCTTGTGGGGGGTAGGAAGAAATAGGCTGTTGGTTAACTAGGATCTGCGGCCTATCCTGTAGGTAGGGAAATGGGCAGACTAGATGAGCCAAGCGGTCCTTATGTGCCGTCAAAGTCTATGTTTCTATGTTCTATGTTTCTATGAATCCAGAGCCTACACCACAGCTCTATTATAGGCCTGAATGAGATTCTCAGGATCCATGCTTACACTCGGTATGCCCAATAGATTCAGCACCGCCGCAAGGTCGTCTTGGGTCAAACCCCTCAAAGGGCTGTACTGAACCATCACCACAAGGGCTGGTCTACTGGGGGGGACCCTTGAAAATTGAACCTTATAGAGTGATGGTCAGACCAACCAACTGGCTTCACCACCAGGTCGGAGGTCTCCATCCCCAGCAGGAAGACCAGGTCCAATGAGTGACCATGAATATGGGTCACAGAGGTAACAACCTGTGTGAAGACCAACAAATTCATCAGCTGGAGGAAGTCCTGACCAAACTGTGAGAGTTCATCATCGACCCAGGCATTGAAATCCCTCAGTACCATCTATCTGGGAGACTCCAACACCATATTGATGATGAAATCTGCAACTTCCTGAAGGAACAGTTTCTCGTCTCTGGGTGGCCAGTAGAAAGAAGAAGAATCCTGCACCCCACACCCTCACCCATGATACATTCAAATGATCTGGCTTCCCCAACTGGTACCTCTACAAGGCCCAATTCCTTTCAAAAAATATGACTACACCCCCGCGAGAACCCAGCCAGAACAGCTGACTCTAAAACTGGGCCAGCATTCTTGTCCAGCCAGGTCTCGGTGATACAAGCCAGGTCTGATGACTTCACAAGATCAGCAATCACTGCTGTCTTGTTTTTAATGGACCTGGCATTGCATAACACCGCCCTAGTAGGATGGGCCACCGAGGTTGGCCACGCTATCTGCCCACCCACAGTGGAGCCCTTGGGTATGGGGACCAGACAAGGAGGACCACTCTCTGGAACCCATTTCACCCCTGGGCAACCCCTGGCCCTAACCATCCCAATCCGTCCACCCCGCCCCCCAGGTCCACAGCCTCTGGTCCTATGCCTCCTCCTAACAATCCCCAATGCCTGGCAATGCCCATACACCTCAAAGGGAAAAGGGGGACAGTCAAAAGGCCGGAGACTGTGGAGCTCAGAGGAGGCGTAGCACCTGATTGGGAGAGCTCCAAACCAGCACATTCCAATATTAGCCACACACAGCAGTCACTACCAACACATACTATAACAAACATAAAAAGAAAAAAAAATTATCCCACCCACCCCCAAACCCCAAATTAAAGTCCTCTATTTAAACAAGACAGGGTCCAGCAGAGCAAAGTCCGTAATTTGCCAGATGAAGACTAAGCATGCCACGCTTGCAAAATTTGTCTCCGGACCTGGTGGGACTCTCACCCCCACCAAGCCCACATATTTAAGTTCAACAGCTGAGCTCTCACTGCAGCAGTCACCAGATTAAGAAAATGGCAGTACAAATTCTGGTGGCTCTCTCACAGCCACCACCAAAGAATTAAATAACTCCAACACAACAGTGATATACAGTAGTTTGGGCCTGTAGTGGACAGCATATGCTCTTCAGCCAGCTTTAATAACAGCCCTCAATGGGCAGCAGACCAGGATGGCTAGTCCTCACAGAGAATAGGCCCCTCCAGGGTGAGATGCTCCGGCCCCTACCCACGTGAATCCCCAAGCAATCTCGCACCCACCGCCCACCAACAGTGTACCCAGTGCCCGCACCGTCCAACCCACCACCCTGGCCCACTACACCCATCTACAGCTGCAGTCCAAGTTTAGGAGGAAACAAGCTCAGTGGAACCGATCTTCACAGCAAAGCCACCCCAACCGGAACCACAGTAATGCTTTCTGGGTTCTCAGATTAACCCAGGTGAGCCACCCAAAAGGATAGGACCCCAGATAGACCACGATTTCCATCCAGGTTCCCTGGAAAGCCCTAAGCCTGACAGGAGTACTACTCCCTCCAGTGCACACTCCCGCAAACCCCCCTCCCATAGGCGACCCAACCAGGGAGCGCCATTACCCTATCAAAAACACAAGGCCCCGGTAGGGCAGCAAAGTCTCAATCCCAGGCTTAAAAATGGAGCAGGCTCACCACAATATTCATAAATTTGACTACAGTAGATAACAGAGAGAGGCACTGCATAGACACTTGGACAACATCACCATTAAACCAGCAGACAAGGGTGGTAGTTTGGTTATAATGAATACAGCAGAACATGAAAATCATGAAAATGGGGTTAAAATATAATAGGTTCCACATTCAAAGCCAGCCAGATGCGCGTGCAAAGTGATACGAATTGCAAAAATCTGGGCCGGCTGGCTCTGGCACCACATTCAAACAGATTGGCCACAATCCGAACAGACAGCGCAAGCTGTTTGAATATCAGACCATGATTACATGATGCACAGCAGGGGCTCGCCATGTTCTATGCAGTGCAACCAGGGTGCGAGGCTGATGACCACCAGTTGGGGTACTGCACAACGCACACTGGTGTGCACTGTGCACCCCATGGGCAATATTCAGCCCAAACATACAAATGAGCCCATTGGGCATGCACTGTGCAACTGAACCATTTGCATGCCCATTATGTACTCATCTGAATGCTTGTGCTGCCATGGAGTGCACCGGGCCAGTCCCCTAAGCCCCAAGCAATGTCAATATATTAAAATAAACCTCCTGATTCTCATATCCCTGGTAGTCTAGTGTTCCCCCCTTCCCAGCCCCAATCACAATCAGAATAATAAAAAAAAATGATCCCCATATGCCTTGTAATCTACTAGTCCCCCCCCAGCCCCGATCACTATCAGAATAATTGGGAGAGCATAAGGGAGTGATTGAACATCTTGGTTGGGGGTCCAGGATTTTATCTAGGGTGAGGGCAATGAGTTTGAGACCAAGTGAGTCACCACTTGATCTGGTCTTCCCAAGAACCTGTAGTAAATATTTTTTTGGTTACTGTTTATTATATGCTGCTTTCATGATTGTCCTTGATTCTGGCCTCTCTGTGGTTGACTTACAAACCTCTTTGCAAGCAAAGTATGATATTTTGGCCTCTTGGCTGTTAATTATACAATGGCAATAAAAAAATCCTGGAACCTGATTGGCTGTCTGCTGTCAGCAACAGTGAGGTTATCTGAGCACAACCTCACTGAATTAAGTGCAGACAGTCAGATGACCTCATCACATTTGCATATGTCAACACATTCCTACTCACCACAGACTGCTTTTGACATGAGTTCTCTTACGGCAGTAAGCTTTGACTTCTTCACAGAACAGTTGGTTGACAAAATGTTCAAACCTGATGCAGAACCATCTTCCTCTTCATCAACACCACTAAGTGGCAAATCTAAAGGGAAAAAAGTCATTTAAATCTCACAGAAAGCCAGTTATACAAGCTAGAAATCGATCATAATGAAGCTAGCACAAGGAAGCAAACTAATTGGACTAGTACAGTTCTGTCAGATTGGTTGACAGAGAAAAACAAGCAAATTGATTTTAAAGCTGTAACAGCAACAGAATTGAACAAAATGCTTAGAGAATTTTATGCCACCGTCAGAAATACTGATGGGAAAGTCTGCAGCATTTCAAGTTTTGTGAGGCTAAGAGCCAGGTTAAATTGCTATTTAAATTAGTTGCCACTCAGCAGATCTTTTAATCTGATGCAGGAGACAGAATTCCAGAGCTCTAACAAAGTCTTCCTTGGCCATCTAAAAAACTTAAGAAGACAAGGCCAAGATAAAACTAAGCCCCACCTGGCAATAAAAAGTGCTCACCTGCAAGCCCTAAGAGAAAGTGAAGCTCTCAGCCCTGAAACCGCTCTGTGGCTTATCCACCAAGTGTGACTGGAACTTCAATTACATTTCACCCACAGGGGCCGCAAAGGACAGTGTTCTCTCACACCCGATGCTTCTGAAATTGTGATGGATGAACAAGGGCTGAAATATATAATGATGACATTTAATGAAAAAATGAAAAACCATCCCAGCCACACAGAAAGAGAAAGATGCAACCTAAGAGGAGCAATGTTTGAAATACCAGGGCATCCTCTCTGCCCAGTGCACTGCTTCTAAAAATACATTGCTAAACTCCAACCCGAAGCCCAAGCACTGTTCCTCCACCCCCATAGAAAACCTCAACAAGACCTCAACAAAGAGCAAATCTGGTATACCACTGAACTGATGGGAGTGAACTTTCTCACCAAAATGTTCCCCAGAATATGTAAACTTGCAGACATCAGAGCCACCTTCACTAACCACAGCCTTAGGCCCTGTACACATTACAAGTGAAGATTTGTACCGTTTTAAATAACGGTTTCAAAACGTTTTCAAACTCACCACAGCAGCCTGTCCACATTATTGTTCACCGAGTTCGAACTCGGTTGTAACACGGTAAACTCCTGTCTGCATCAGCAGCAAGTAACGTTTTTAAACCCGGTAATCCTCCGCAATTGTAGCACGGTTATGTTGGCACTGTAATAGAGGGAAAAACCACACGCCCCTCCACACTACAAGGTAACAGGCTTTCCTCCTTCAAACCGTTTTTAAAAACGGACTTGAGACTAGCTTGCAGCAGGGTTTAAGCACGGTTTCTTAACACGCTTTGAAACCCTGCTTAAATGTGGACGGGCGCCGTGTTTGCGCTGGTTAAAACGTCTTAAGCACCTTAAAACATTTTAACTAGCCTGATGTGTACAGGGCCTTAGAGTGATGGCTGTACAAATGCTGTTGTCTGATGCCAGTTTGGAATCCTGCCAAATTATGGCCATAACCAGGCATCACAGCGAGTCATCCCTAAAAAGCTATTGGGGAGCAAAACTCACCGAAAAAAAGCAATGGAGCTCCATCTTGTCCAGGGTGAACTCAAATCCAGTCACAAAACCGCTTAGCAAGCTAACCTGAACCGGAAGAACTAATGACTCCACAGAAAACCATGAGAACCAACCTCTCACCCCCACGACAGCACAACACAAACTGCCACAAACTTCAAATCACTGTAGCAGCGCAACCTCCTATTCCATGGAAAAGTCTAACAAATCCATAGTATCCCAGGGAAATACAAGTTGTGTATTCAACTTTTACAGCAAATAAAGTGCCACAGAACAAAATACATATTAATCCACAATGCAGTAACCTTCAGAACGGTACAGACTTTCACAGCACTTCTGACTTTTAAAAAAGCAGTTGACAGTTCCTAACCTATTAATTGTTCACAACGTTACAAAATGTTCTACACCACCTAAAGTGTTTTTATAAAATCAGTTCCATAAAGTGTTTTGCATTTAAAAAAAAATAAGAAAACCATTCATTTGAACTGTTTTAAACATTTTACTTCAGTATTTAAGGGACTATTTTATCTGTTCTAACCCTAAATTTACCTGTTACAACAATATTTAAGCAGTAAAAAACATTTGTACAACTTAATTTAGGTCACTGTCATTATTTCACACAAAGTGCCATTATATAATAGCAATAATGCACTCCAGGGTTTGGGTTATTCTGGTATAATCTCACGTCTAGGGTGCTGGACGCACTTGGCTTGTGGCCTTATGCCCAACCACCCCAGGCTTGAGGTTATCCCAGCATAACCCACACCCTGTCATGCATTATTGCTTAAAGAAACTGAAACTGAATGACAGTAAAACTAAAGTAATGGTCAACTTTAAAGATCTTTGGATGCTGCTGGATTCCAGTTTTAGCATGGTACCTCATATTGAAAATATTGGGAAAAAGATAAATCAAAAGTTAGGCTACTTGTACTGTAACATGGACTCACTGACAGATGAAGCAAGAATGCTAATAGCAAAACAAGTACTAATTCCTGCTCTTGACTATGGGAATGGTTTGTTTGTTAACCAAAATGTCTTTTTAAATAAGTATCAACTTATTTTAAATAGTATTTGTCGCTTTGCTCTCAAATCACCGTATAGGACATATCACTGTAACTTATACACAGGTATGAGAATTTTAACCATCAAGCTAAGATAAATTATAATGCAGCTGTGTTTGCTTTTTTTTTTTGTGGCCTGATCTCTGTTTCCTGACCCACCCACCACTCCCCTATCTCCTGGCTTCCCCCCCTTTATGGGGCCACTGGGCAGGTGACCCCTCCACGAAATGTGGGTTGCGAAGCCCTGGCTTGCCCCCCAGGGTGGGGTCACGTGAGTGGACTTTGGTCAAATTGAGGAGTGGCAGCAGAGAGGGACCATCATTTGCAGCCATTTTTTTTGTAATGCTTTTGCCACCTGGGGGCAGGGACATGAAATAATGCCAGCATCCACCCCACCCTCAATATGTGTGGTGTTGTCTGTGCAGGACCCTCAGCCTCTACCAGGGGTCCTCACTGCACCTGACACTCTTCCCCCCAGAGAGGGAAAGCAGTCCATAGGACACTCAATTTCTCTCCTCCTGGCTGGCTCTCTGACTCCCGGATCTATCCCTGAAACCGGGATGTCGGTGCCCCAGACAGATGCCTTGCTGCTGAGCTGGTGGGCCGGCACGCTGTGTTTGCTTTCTGAATTTATAAAAATTCTATACCTAGTACTCTGTTTTCCTCCTTTAGGCCATATCAACAGTCTCATACTACAAGGAGTAATTCATCTATCCTTTTTTTTAGCTAATTCCGCCAAACAGACATTAGGGGAAAAATAATTTTCCTGGTTTGGCCCTTGTATCCTGAATGAAGTGTTTGATCTAGTAACAGCTGCATGAAATGACTCTCATTTTAAAGATCTTTTTAAGAAGATGTATAGTGTGAATGCCAAATGTTTATGCTTTGTATGATTTAATTGTGTATCTAGTTAATATTGTATGTTACTGTTGTCAGCTGTTTTATGTCAGGTGTGAAAGAAAAAGGGCTGTGCCCAGTTCACTTCCTGGTTAAAAATAATAAGAAAAAATTAAAATAAAAGCCGTCATACAGGAAGTCATGGATTTTGCTAAACAACAAAAACAGAAGGACTTGATTAAGGTAAGCCAAAAAGAAAAGTAGGATCCAGAAGGATAGATATACAATAACTTTATCATCACTCATTAACCCTTTGCTGATAATGTTAAAGACATAATGCATTCAAACTGGGATACCTTCACAACAGATCCCTTATTGGAGGAGTTCAGGTCCAATAAACTGATTATGGTCTTCAAATGAGAATGCAATGTGAAAGATTTTTTGGGACCGAGCAACTAACTCACTCGCATACTCCAGCTTTTCTTGTTGACCAGTTAGCTGGCAATTTTCCATATGGGACGTGTATTTCATGTGCCATCATGATAAAAACAAAAGAAGTTTTGAACCCACATACTGTAAGGAGACTCTGAAATTTTGAAATCCCTTATCATGTGTGGCACTGAGGGTGGATATCACTAGCTCAATGACTTTATGGCTGATTTTATAATATGCAGGGAAAACAGTCAGGGAGTTGGCTGACCATATAAGAACAATAAGAGACAATAATTTTGAATATTCTCCAGCTGCACATATAGTACAAATGCAAATAGAGGCCACTCACAGCAATCTGTCAAACTTGTTTAAAGAATGTGGGCTAGATTCATGAAACACCTGAAATACTCACAGCTGCACGAAAATCCTGATGCAAGTATGTTGCCACTGGTGGATCCACAGTGTTCCACATTTTTCCTGCAGCTGCAGATTTTCACAAAGGTGTAGATGGATTATGACAGCCTTCACGATTTATGGCAGCTTGCAGGTAGTGTTGACTGGAAATCCCTACAGCTGTAGAAAACTGTTACGGCAGGTAGGATCAGCCGCAACATCTTGCTGCGACTGTAAATATCAATCACCACTGCTGCAGAGATTTCAGTCTGCAAATGGAGTTGTACTGTAGGACTTAGTCCCAAATCCTTTCATGAATCTAGCCCTGTGTCTCTGAATGTCTCAGAATTTTTGGTGAGATTTCAGTAATCTTTTGTTGAAACAAGAGGCTTTGGAGTAAGATGATGGCTGGGCTTGATTTGAGAGCTGGATCATTCTACTATTAAAGATGCAAAGTTACCCAGTCAACCTACTGATTTTCTTGTTATGCATTAGTAATGAATTTAACATTAATTTTCTCTGGCTATAACCTAAACACTTTTCAAAAACACAAGGTGCTGCATCAATGTGTGGGATGAAAATAAAACAAAAAAGTACTATTAAATGCACACTGAAAATAGAAAATAGAGTTAGAATCAATATTTCCACCTTAGGTCTTCTTCACGAATAATCTAAAAGAGAAAAAAGCAAAGTTAGTCAAGAGGGAATGAAAAATAAGGGTATACTGTATGTTAGGATAGAAAATAGTGGGAAGAACTAGGAGAAAAAAGTATAATAGGCAAGGGAAAACAGAAGCTGGAAAACAAAAAGGTGATGATGGGTATGAAAAGGCACAGAGGGAGTGAATGAGCTGAGGAGTCCTCAAGTGGGGGCTAATTAACAGGGCATAGTAAGAAGGCTGAAAGGTGACAAAGGTGAAACATAGAAACATAGGACTGGACAGCAGATATGGCCTGCTTGGCCCACCCAGTCTGTCCATCTCTCCCTACCTACCTACACGATTACCACAGACCATATCTGATCTACAGCTCTTTCTTCCTCCTCCACTTCCTTTCCACTGTGATTCCCTTGTGTGTATCCCATGTATTCTTAAACACCACCATTGTTTTTCTACTACCACCTCTGCTGGAAGGCTGTTTCAGGAATCCACCACTCTTTCTATGAAAAAGTACTTTTTCACATCTTTCCTGAATCTACTCCTTCCAGCTTCGTAGCATGTTCCCTTTCTCTAGAGCACCTTTTCTTCTGAAAAATACTCCCCTCCTGTATTTTATTTACCCCCATGAGGTATTTAAAGGGCTCTGTCATATCTCCCCTCTCACTCCTCTGTCCCAGGATGTGCATATTGGGGTCCTTTAGTCTTTCCTCATAGAACTTTTGATGCAGATCCTGCACCATTTTAGTTGCCCTCCTCAGGACCACCTCCACAATGTCTATGTCCTTCTGGAGATGTTGTCTCCAGAACTGGACACAATACTTTAAGGGGGGTCTTACCAGTGATCTATACAGAGGTAACACCTCCTCCCTCTTACTGCTGGTGGTACCCCTTCCAATGCACCCCAACATTCCACTCACCCTCCCTACTTCCTTATTACACTGCCTGGCCACCATTAGGTCATTCAGTATGATTACCCCCCCGGGTCTCTTTTCTGCTTGATGGTTGTTAGTACCACTCCACCCATTTTGTACTCTGCCCCAGGGTTTCTCTGCCCTAAGTACAGTCTTTTGCACCTTTTGCATTGAAACCCAGCTACCGTATTCTTGACCACTCCTTTAGTTTTCTCCTTTCTCTGCCCCCCCAGAGATTCCACTCTATTGCAGATTTTGGTATCATACACAAAGAGACAGATCTTTCCTGCCAGCTCCTTTGCAATGTCACTTATACAGACACTGAAGAGGACCAGTCCCAGTACTGATCATTGAGGCACCTCGTTGGTCACCCTCCCTTCCTCTGAGTGAACTCTGTTTACCACCAACCTCTGTTGCCTATCCCCTAACCAATTTCTTATACAGTTTACCACCTTTAGACCCACTCCTAAACTACCCAACTCCTATGTGGAACGGTATTCAATGCCTTACTGAATTCTAGGTAGGCCATGTCCACCACTTCACCCTGATCTTTTTCCTTAGTCACCCAGTCAAAGAAATCTATCAGATTCATTTGACATGACCTCCCCCTATGAACCCATGCTGCATTGGGTTTTGTAACCCACTGGATTGATGATATTCCACAATCCTTTCCTCCAGCAGTGATTCCATTGACATTTCCTCCACTGATGTCAGGCTGACTGGTCTATAATTGCCGGCTTCCTCCCTGATACCACGTTTATGTAGTGGGACTACATCGGCCTTCCTCCTGTCCTCGGGAACCACTCCTGTTTCCAGTGAGCTGTTAAATAGAACTGTCAGAAGTGCAGCCTGTATTTACCTTTGCTCCCTCAAAACTCTTGAATGCACCCCATCTGGCCTCATTGATTGGTCCACCTTCAGATTAGCAAGTCCCTTCAGTACTCTCACCTCCGAAAAAGGACTAGTGTCCACCTCCCTCCCGTCAAACTTTTTGTTACTTTTTTGTGGTCCCACCCCTTCATCTTCCTCTGTGAACACTGAATAAAAGTATTTGTTCAGGATATCTGCATTTTCCGGGTCCCCCTCTGTACAGTCCTCTCCCTTCCATTTTTAACCTTATAATCCCACCCCGGTCTTCCTCTTTTCATTTACATACTTAAAAATGTCTTGTCCCCTTTCATTACATCCTGAGCTATTCTCTCTCCAGTTTACACCCTTGCACTCCTTACTGCTTTCCTTGCTTCCCTCTGTTTTCCCTAATACATCTTCCTATCATCCTCCATCTGCGTCTCCTTGTACCTTCTGAATGCTACCCTTTTAGCTTTTACCATTTCAGCTACCTCTTTAAAGAATCATAGCAGTCTCTTCTTCCTCTTTCTTTTGCTTACTTGTTTAATGCAGAGGTTTGTTGCCTTTTTTATGCTCTGTTTTATCTTCAACCACTGTTCCCCAACCCCCGGGCACCCACCCCTGCTATGTCATCCTTGAGGCATTCACTCATCTTTTTAAAATCTGCTGTCCTGAAGTCCAGGACCCTCACCTTTGTGTGGTTCAATTCTGCAGCCGGGGAAAGTAACACAGACAGAGACATCTGGAGAAAATGAAAATAGATCTGCACACATAGCTGGAATGCCCATGTGAGTATGCCTGCACAAATACATTCACACTGGATGGAAATATGCACAGACATACCGACACATGCAAACTTACCACACATACATGCAAGCAAAAGCTATGACAGGGTGGAGGTAAAAAGGACATTCTACAGTGATAAATCATATGGTTGCTGAAAGTTGTTAATAGAAAGTAAATCTGTCATTTAAACAAGAGGGTTGTTGGGAGCCTAGGCCGATGATGAGCATAGTTTTGGGTTTTTTTCTTTGGTCAGTATCCTGGAAACCCTGCTGAAGGACACAAACAGAAAGATCATTAGCATTATGGTCCCTGGAGGTAAAATGGGATACAATGAGTTTATCAGCATCTTCATTCCTGACTGCTATATACTGTTCCCTAAACTGGTCAGCCAGGTGTCTGCCAGTTTCTGTGATGTAGACAGCTGGACACTTCCTGGAAAGAATATAATATATCACATTACAGTACAAGCATGAGAACTCCTTGATGATGTGAAGAACACCTGTGGGAACTTGGATGTCAGTGACACTAGAAATTAATTTGCAGGTATAACAATAGATTCTGTTGCAAGCTTTAGTACTTGGTAGTGAGGAATTGTTAGGAGTATGGAGGTTGCTTTATACCAGGAGATTCCACAGCTTGGGTGATCTGCAGTAGGAGGCAATTGGTGGCTCTGTAAAAAAAACTTTGATATTAAGGTAAGTTTACAGAACAGTAAAGTTCCAAGTGACAGTCCTTTGAAGAGAATGGGTCTTACAGTGAAGCACCAGTGAAATGTGTCTTTATTGCTGCATGAGAGTATCTCTGTGAGGGTCAAAAGTTATGGGGAATATTACTGACCCAGGACAGTGCTCTGTCCACTATACTTTCTGTGTATTCCCTATTAAAAAAAACTGTGTATTATTTGAGCCTCCTCAGCAAATCATCATCTTCACTGCATAACCTGCAACATCTAAGAAACTGTGAATATGGTAAACCATTCTTGACATGTTGACAATTGAAGGAGCTGTGGATGAAAACGCTGTGTGAGTCAGTGGATTTGAAATAAACTGATATCTTCAGACACGTGTTCTGCACCAACAATTTTGATATCTAACAAAGGCAATGTGGAGGAGGATGCTTTCAGAGATTTTGAGGGTGTCCCTGGAGCAGGAAGTGGCACCACACACAGTCATCTATGTAGCATTTGTGGAGCTTAGGCACAGTCCTCTTGAAGGAGAGAAAGAATTGTTCCTCAACCCAACCAACAAATAGATTGGAAAAGCTGGGACCGATTCTACTACCCATGGGAATGCCATTGACCAGCTGAAAAAAACTGTTATTAAAAGGAAAAACATAAATTTTAAGAACAAGTTCAGCCTGCTGGACTAATGTGTGTGTGGGTGGCTGCTGGACTTCTGCTTATTCACCCTGTACATTACACAGGACACACTTTTTCTGGATTTGCATATGGTGACCAGCCACAGAGGTGTGAGGAGGGTGGTGCCAGTCACTGTATGGGCTCCTACAGCACTGCTGATTTGGGTAAATGAGGGTTTGGCAGGGTGGGTGGTTGGTGCTGTGGTGGGAGGGGTCCGAGATGCCAGGGAGTACATCAGTGACGGGGGTACTGCAATCAGAGGATGGGGGTATACCACGGAACACCAGGGAATATTTTGCTTTGGGTTTTGTACTGTACAATACAGTCTAGTCACAGTACTCATATTGACAGGCAGGGTGTTGCCTGTGTAATGGGCCAGGGATCAGAGACTTGGGGGGAAGGGGAGGGAAAGTCACTGGCCAACAGGAAGCCAGTTGCTCTTATGGGCCAGGATCATTTACCAGGGGACCACTAGGCACCAGAGAGTATTCCTTACTATAGGGGCAGGTGATCATAGAGTGGGGGGACCACTAGGCACCAGGGAGTTCCACCCTCAGAATGCACCCGTGCTAAGGTGTTGAGTCACCTTGGTACCAGTCGTCAATGTCACCAACCACTCTTTTTGTATGGGGCTGTGCCCCCGTGCCACCCCTTGTGGGGGGCTGTGCCCCATCCCCCTAATTATATATATAAACTAAGGGGCAGGACCTCAGGAGGGGTGGCAAACTGGGGTTTGGTGCCATAGTGACTCAGCATGCTAATGCCGGCACCCTGATGCACTGCAGTGGCACCAGAGCATGCCTTTGACACAATCCAGCTAGTGATTGGATTGTGGGGGGACCACTAGGCACTATGGTGTGCCTTTGACACAGCCAGGCAGGCAATTGGAGAGTGGGGGGAACACTAGGCACAAGGACATGCCTTTGACACAGTCGGGCCAGTGATCAGAGGGTGAGGTGGACCATTAGGCACCAAGGACTTGTCTTTCATGAAGGAGACCAGCCTATCAGCATGGGAATGGCCCCACACAAACCTAGTAGTAGTAAAAAGCTTTAGTTTTAGACAGGATCAGTTGACATCTAATACACCATTGGGGCAAGTCCTATTTACAAGGTGCTCTTGCATCATATGAGCTTACGAATGCTCCTTCCCCATCTAAGGAAAATCAATCGAAACCAAAACTGGGCATCACAAGCACCACATGCATCACAACTCCACACAGGCATTCCAAACATGATAGGGACATTCAAAACATTAGGGACACAAACCGCAAGTTGAGAAATCATACAGCAAGCAGGACTAACCAAGACTGGAAGGCAATGTGTGTCAATGCCCGTAGCCTTCCAAACAAAATCACAGATCTCACAGCAGTGATGGCTGAGGCCAGCCTTGACTGGGTTGCAGTCACGGAGACTTGGTTCACAGAGAACCATACCTGGGACATTGCCATCCCGGATTATACTCTCTTCAGGAGAGACTACATAGGTAAGAAAGGAGGGAGGGTCACTATTTATATCAGGGAAGAGATAAATGCTACTGAGACCCAGGGGACACAAGGTGAGACAGAGGCCCTATGGATCACTCAGGGAGCTGGAAACAGGAACTCTATCAGGTTTGGAGTTATTTATAGACCCCCAAACCAGGAGATCAGAAAGGACAAGGTTCTCCTGGAAGACATAATGAGGATGGCCAACAAAGGCAAGCTATTGCTAGTTGGGGACTTCAATCTACCAGATGTAGAATGGTCCACCTTTGCAGCCTCCTCAGAAAGGAGTACAGACTTCCTCATGGCTTTGAGGGGGGCAGGACTGAATCAAATGGTGGTTTCTCTCACCAGCGAATCAGCTATCCTGGACCTGGTACTCAATAACAGTGCCAGGGTACCAGCTGTACAAGTGGGGATCATTCTGGGTACCAGTAACCACAGGTCAATCCAGTTCTCCATTAGCAAGACTGATGACCCCTGCCACTCCAGAATCAGGATGCTTGATTTCAGGAAAGCAGATTTACTGAAAATGAGAGAAAGGATCAAGCCCCTACTGGCAATGGATACCACATGGAATGTGGAGGACAAATGGAAAAAGCTGAAAGATGCTATAGTGACAGTCACAGTGCTATGCACTAAACAAATCAACAAGTCCAAAGGGGCAAGGAACCCACTCTGATTTTCCAAAGAGGTAGCTACTATAGTTAGGAAAAAGAGAAAAGCTTTTTGGAAGTACATGGAGACCAAGTCTGAAAAGGATAGAGAAGCCTACAGAGACAAACTCAAGGAAGCCAGGAAAGCTATAAGGGTGGCAAAGTCCCAGACTGATGAAAAACTGGTTCATGAAGTGAAAAGGGGGGACAAAACATTTTATTGATACCTTCGAGAAAAAAGAAAGAGCAAAGGAGGAATTACATGGCTGGCAACGAAGGAAGGACACCTAGTGGAAAACAATAAAGACAAGGCAGAAGTTCTCAATGAATTCTTCTGCTCGGTCTTCACACAGTAGGACATTGGTAGTGGTTCAGCACCAGCCAGAACACTTCCCCAATACCAGGGGAACTGACATTTTCCCCTTTATGAAAGAAAGGGTCCTAGAGGAGTTGTATAAAATAAGGGTGAACAAGGCAATGTGCCCTGATGGAATACACCCAAGAGTTCTAAAAGAACTTAGGGATGAACTTGCCACCCCACTTGCTGAACTGTGTAACAGTTCACTGGAACAGGGGATAGTACCACAGGACTGGAAAATGGACACAGTTGTGCCATTGCACAAGAGTGGTAGCAGGGAGGTAGCAGGAAACTACTGCCCAGTAAGTCTGACCTCAGTGGTGAGTAAAATAATGGAGACATTGCTTAAGGAAAGGGTAATGAACTACCTGAAATCAAGTGGGCAACTTTACCCAAAGCAGCATGGCATCACATCAGGATTCTCATGCCAAAAAATTTGATAGAATTCTTCAACTGGGTTACAAGAGAAGTAGACCAGGAGGTAGCAGTGGACATGGTGTATCTGGATTTTAGTAAAGCCTTTGATACAGTCCCACATAGAAGGCTAGCCAACCAACTGGAGCATGCTGGCATCAGTCACAAAGTAGTTAAATGGATCACAAGCTGGCTGTAAGGCAGGACACAGAGGGTTATGGTAAATGGCACCTTGTCCCAAGAGGTGAAGGTGTAAACTGTCATGCTACAGGGGTCAGCACTAGGCCCCATCCTTTTTAACATATTCATCAGTGGCATTGCTGAAGAACTGAAAGGGAAAGTCTGACTCTTTGCAGATTATACGAAGCTCTGCAACAGGGTGGACACACAGGAAGGGATCGCAGAAATGGAGGCAGATCTCAGGATGTTTAAGGAATGGTCCAGGATCTGGCAGTTGAGATTCAATGCCAAAAAATGTAAAGCCATGCACATGGATAGAAGGAACCCATGCATGAAGTATGTACTGGAGGGGCAGCTACTAGAAGAAACAAAACTGGAAAGGGATCTTGTTGTCATGATCTCAAACGATTTAAAGGTAAGGAAGCAATGCGAAAAAGCAGCACTAAATGCAAGCAGCATCCTCGGATGTATTGGTAGGGATATTACCAGTAGGAAGCATGATGTAATCCTCCCACTGTACAGATCCTAGTAAGACCTCACTTGTAGTACTGTGTGCAGTTCTGGAGACCTCACCTAAAAAAGGACATAGACCATCTGGAAACTGTGCGGAGATGTGCCACCAAAATTGTGCAGGGTCTGTACCACGAAACATACAAAGCTAGGCTCAGCCAGCTAAATTTATTCTCCCTCAAGCAGAGGAGGAACAGAGGAGACATGATTGAGACATTTAAATTTGTTAAAGGGATCAACACAGTACAAACCAGGAACTACTCACGGGAAAACAGGACTGCACGTACCAGAGGACACAACATGCGCTAGGTGGGATTTAAATTCAAAACAAATGTTAGGAAGTACTTTTTCACAGAAAGGGTGGTAGACCCTTGGAACAGCCTGCCACCAGAGGTAGTGGCAACCAAGATGGTCGGTGAATTCAAACAGGCGTGGGATAGACAGTATAGTCACCGTAGCAAGACAAATTGATAGATGTGGGGAGGGGTAGAAAACCCAGGCAGTCTAAATGGAACACACGGTCTCCTTCTGCTAGCAAATTCTTATGTTCTTATTCAATACAAAGTCTAAAATATCTAAAATTACATAGTTCAAGACTAAAACTATATACACGACACTTACATATGGAGGACCATGCAAACAATTACAAGACAGTAGACAGTCATACTGTTTATCATGCAAACTTGTGCTACAGATTTGTAGTAGGGCTGGGTGGATTGTTCCATGGGAGATCCTGACCCATGGATCAAACTCGAAATCCACTGACCAAATAAATACAGACTTTGCCACAGATGTCCGGTTCCGTGTCCGCAAAAGTGCCATTGTGTGTATTGTTGCCATGGGGATGTTGTCAGCACACTTGCTGCACATACAGGTGGCCGGCAGCATTCAATCAGGCAACAAATGGTCATGTGATGCACTCATGGTATATAACCTGCTGAGTGTGCAACGCGGCACAGATGAGAGGAGCACCTCGCTTATCGCTGCAGCAGCCACCATAAGAAGTTGCTAAAAAGCAAAAAAAAAACAACACAAAAAAATATATATCATTTTGGAAGGGAGGGAAGAGAAAAGGAGAGAGAAAGATCTCAATTTACAGGTGCGGGGGGAGAGAAACTGATCAACGGGGAGGGTGACGGGTCAGGACTGGAGAAAGGAGGAATCCAGAGGGACTGGGGAGATAGTGGTGGCCTGGGTGCTGCCGATGGAGGGAAGCAAAAGGCAGGCATTGTGGCAGTGTGACTGTGTATATGAGCAAGGGCAGGCTGGCAAAATCTTTGACTTATGGCATTGCAGAAGATCCAGAGGAGAGAGGGAGAGACTACTGGAGGCCCAAGAGAAATTTTACAGTTCAAGAAAATCCCAAATGAAAGTTTTTTTCTTTTCTTGGCCTCAGACAGTGTAGCTGTGTGTACATTAGCAAGGCAGGGCAGGCTGGCAAAATCTTTGACTTGTGCCATTCCAGATCCAGATCCAGATGAGAGAGGGAGAGACTACTGGGGGCCCAAGAGAAATTTTACAGTTACAGAAATCTTTTCTTAGCCTCAGACAGTATAGATGTATACATGAGCAAAGGAGGGCAGGCTGGCAAAATCTTTGACTTGTGCCATTTGAAATCCAGATCCAGAGGATAGAGGGATAGACTACTGGGGGTTCAAGAGAAATTTTAGACTTACAGAAAATCCCAAAAGAAAGTTTTGTTCTCTTCTTGGCCTCAGACAGTGTAGCTGTGTACATGAGCAAGGGCAGGCTGGCAAAATCTTTGACATGTGTCATTCCAGATCCAGAGGAAAGAGGGAGAGACTACTGGGGGCCCAAGAGAAATTTTACAGTTACTGAAAATCCTAAAAGAAAGTGTTTCCTGGCTTCAGTGTGGCTGAGTGTACAGGGCAAAGGCATCAGGCTGGCAAAATAAATCTTTAACTTGTGACATCCAGAGGGAAGAGAGACAGACTGCAGGTGGTGGGGGGGGGCACAAGAAATTAAACAGTCCCAGAAATCCCAATTAATTTTTTTTTTCTGGCTTCAGTGTGGCTGTGTGTACAGGGTAAGAGCAGCAGGCTGGCAAAATAAATCTTTGACTTGTTCCATCCAGTCACGAATCATGATCACTTGTAAACGTTCATTCACGATTTCATGTATTAAAAATAATACTGTTCAGACAAACAGCATACAAGTTGATGCACCTGTGCTGCTGGCTGTGGGTGGCCCAGGGGATACTCTGATTTTCTGACTCATAGCAGGCTGTTTACACTACAACACAAGTAAAGTGCAATTACTGTATACACAAGTGTCATAATCATCATCACTCAATCCCCATTATTCCTCCTTATCATCATTAGTTTTATAGTATATCGTGTTACATTATATATAAGTATTAACCAAACCCCAATGTGGGACTGTGCTGCGTGAGGCTATGCACCAGATGTGTCTGCATCTCCAATTCAAATTCTGAAGCACACTTAACAGTTGCTGAATTTGGTCACTTAACAGTAACTAACTGTACTGTAGGAATCAGACTAGTAATCTTGGCAGGATGTGGTGGTGGGCTGCTGTGCTGTTGGTGTGTTGTGCACAGTCATGACAGAAAATTTCTCCCTGGCCTGTGGGTGGAAGTCATCAGAAAGATATTACAATAGTTAGAGGGATCTTTAGTTACAGGTTAGAATACTAAGAAAAAATGGATCAAAGTGTTGATGAGGTGCATTCTATTTCTCAGTAGGCAGTGGCACTGCAAAAACAGCAATCAGCCTGAAAAGGGAAAACAAAATCAAACCCCAAAAAGGGATTTTTTCATGTCTAATGTTTCGTCTTCCAAGTGAATGCTTGAATCCAAAAAAGGTGAATGTTTAGGATGATCATCAGTCCCAAGTAAAAAAAATCTTTTGTAGCTAAAAAAACTAAAGACTTGGTGGATACCACCCGCAGAGGCACCCAATGGTATTGAACAATTGCATACTGACTACCTAAAAGAGCTTCTGGTTCCCTACTGCCCTGGGTGATCACTTCGCTCAGCTAGTGGGGGGTTGCTAGAGATCCCAAGAGTGTGTTTAAAATGTTCTGGGGCCTGGGCATTTATGCATGCAGCCCCATTTCTCTGGAATTCTCTACCCCTCCAGCTGCGTGCGTGCGTGACCATGGAGGGATTTAAAAAAGCATTAAAAACCCATTTATGGAGCCAAGCTTTCGGTGACTGATGTATTTGTTTTAAATTCAATGTGTATTGTTTTATTTAAATAATTAGTGTGATATTTGATGTGTTTTTAATTTGTGAGGCACCTTGGTTTTGGAAAGGCTCCATAAAAATAAAGTTTATTAATATTAAAGTTTATTATACTATGTTACTGCTAGTCCCTCACCCTCATTTGATTCTTCTGAGGTTGAACCTAACGAGGGTAATAAAAATAAAGATGAAGAGAATGATCAGGCAACACAAGGTTTACTGGAGGGGATGGAAGTTGCAGATGAGGATGAAACAGGCAGAAATGTTGTGGTTGTGGGGGTGGCAGTGGGAATAAACTACAAGAGGAACAGGCCCAAGAAAAATCTGGGAAGGGATCCTGAAAAGGTGACTGAGGTGCCATGCCTTCCTGGGGAAAAAACCCTAAAAAAATACCATCTTTTGTTTGGTCATACTTCTCCGTTAGTGCTTCCAATGAGTTGGTAGCAACATGCGCTATTTGTAAACGGCCAATCATCAGGGGTAAAAAGAAAGGAGCATTTGGAACTTCAGCACTGAAAAGTCACCTAGACAGATGTCATAACATTACTGAGAACTCCAGTTGTGAGTCTCAAAGAGAAAGTGACAGTGACAGCACACTACACTCAGAGGTAACTCCCATAGAAGAAAGCAGTGGCAGCCTCCGCAGCACTACCAAAACACTTTTACCACCACTTCTTCCCATTCAAAGGACTCCTACTACTGTTACTGAAAGTGACCATGTGTTCAAAAGCCCTCCTCCTTCAAGGAAACAGCTTACCATCTCAGAAACATATGCGTGTAAAGCTAATCTGCCATGATTCACCCTGTTGCTGTTACAATAACCAAAAACATTTCAGAAATGATAGCTGTTGATTTGCTACCATATAATATGGTTGAACATATAGGATTCAGGCGGCTGCTTGAGTACCTTGAACTTTGATATAGTATACCATCCAGGAAATACTTCTCGACAACAGGGATTCCAGATATTTATGATGTTGTATGTAAAAAATTGAGACACGTCTTGTGCAATACTGTTGGGATGATGGTGCATCTTACAACAGATATCTGGACAAGCTGTCAGCCTGAACCCTTCATGTCTGTCATGGCACACTGGGCATGTTTTGATAATTCACGTGAGACTGTGGACAGTGAAGCATCGCAGTTTGCTCTTCTAAGAATGTTTTATTTTCCATCTGAACATACCTCATACAACATCAGTGAAGAGCTCCAAAAACCAATACAGTAATGGTTCACTTCACTTCACAGGGACTGTCAGTTAGCTTTATAGTTGCAGATAATGGATCCAACATAAGGAAGGCCTTGGAGGAGATGGGCTTTGTTAACATCTATTGATTTGCACATTGCTTAAATTTAATAGTTTCACGGTTTTCTCAATGACAACAGGGAGATTAAGGCTCTTGTTAGCACTGCTAAAAGAATATGCACTCATTTCAGTCACTCAAGCAAAGCCCATCACTTGTTTGAAAAAATACAGCAGGGGCACAGTTTACCTTTGCACAGACTGATCCAAGACATTTGTACTCGATGGAATTCAACCTTTTATATGTTCCAAAGGCTGCTGGGACAAAAGAAAGCTGTCAGGCAATACACCCTGGAAAGTAAAATTGGTGATGCAGACATCTATATTACTCCACCACAGTGAGCCATGCTGGAGTTTCTAATTTTCCTGCTCCAGCCATTTGAGGAAATCACCAGGATGTTAGTGCAAACACAGCAACTCTCAGCCAGGTGATATCCCTAATAGAAATTTTAAAATTCTGATTGAATCTGATTAGGGAAAAGTTAGAGAAGCAAGACAGTTCCATGATCACACAGGCTGCCAGTGGTGCTGCTGACACATGCAGGTTGTCCCCCAGAAAACAAGATCTAATGTGACGTATGATGAAAAAGTTGAAGAAGCTGACAAAAATATGTAAAATGCTTCATACTGAGTACTACATTAAAGCGACAATCTTTGACCCATGATACAAACTGAAGCAACTATTGTGTTATGATGATGACACTTGTTTCAAGAAAAACAAGAAATAATTGATGAGGTGCGTGCTGTCATGGAACAGAGTACAACAGCAGCACAACATTCAGAATCTTCTTCACGGCACAGCACAGCATCAGGTGGCCCATCCTCTACTGGTGCGGCATTTTCTCCCTCTTCCTCCTCAGCCACTGCAGCCAAATCTTCTTTGTCACCACCAGCCAAGCATAGCACTGTCCCACAGTCACTTGGTTCAACTTCATGTCTCTGGAGTCACTTAGAAGATGTAATTGTAACATCTTCATTTGCCTCTTGTAACACAGCCGCACCACAAACCATTGTTGAAATGTACCTGGCAGAGCCCAATATCAGTTGGAATGCTGATCCTTTGCAATACTGGAAATCAAAACAAAATATGTGGCCTGCTCTAGTAAACATTGCAATAAAGAACATGAGTTGCCCTCCAACTAGTGCCTATTCAGAATGATTGTTTAGCGCAGCTGGTAACGTCATTACTGACACACGATCCTGTTTGACACCAGAAAATGCTGAGCTCCTCACATTTCTCAAAGTCACCATTCCTCACTTTACTTGCAAATATGATACATGAATAAAACATACACTGACTGCTCTGAGCAGGCCCTATCCATAAAACACTTTCAAGAGTCTGTGCCTGTGGTGAAAATCTTTTGTGAATAGGGTCTACTACATGAGGTAGCAATTAATTGCAACAAGTCAGGTCAGGACGGACTAGGCCAGGCCACTATTACTTGAATGATCACATGAACAGCACAGAACAGAAAAAAAAATAATAACATCAGTGAGTTCAGAGTCCAAATACAGCAAGCAACTGCATTTCATGTCACAAAATTACTTGGTAGTACCTAATACCACTGTCTGATCTGGAAGGTCGGGTAGTGGTGTCTACTACTATCACTTTTTGTCTTTGCGAGTCACGACTACTACTTATCACGTTTTGTCCTTACTCCAGTCCCTACTACTACTACTACTACTTGTCACTTTTTTGCCCTCAGCAACTGATACTGACTGTACTGTTTTAATTTTCATACAGCACATGGCTTAGCAGATGCCTGAAACACAGAAACTGAATACTCTTTTGTATATTTCTCATGTCCCTCAGATTTGGCTGCGATTACTTCCCAGAAAAAAATGCTACTAAATTGAAAAGTCATAACATTTTGTTATTGTTTGTGTGTGCGTGGTATGCTAGCCTGGTTACATCTCACTTACAGTAACTGGGCTGAGATTATTATATTACTATATTTTATTTTTGATACTTAAGTTACTTGGCACTGGCTGGCAGCAATTGTGGAACTAGGACTGTGTTGTGTGTCTGTCTTCAGGTCTTCAAGTGGCAGTGGCAAACTTTTTTATGACTGCACTGCACTTGACCAATGCAATGTGTGACTGGCTGCCTGCCTGGGTGGTGCTGATCACTATATCTTCCATTTTGCTTCTTTAAGGATTCAGTGTGTTGATCAGATTCAGTAGAAGTAGTTGTAGTACTAGAAAACATTACCAAATCTTGGACCAGGTAGTGTACCATATACCACAGTACACCGGGGCATGCAAAGCAGTTGCATCATTCACATAGGTAGAGTGGGTGGGATCTCTTAGTGCTGCTCATTTGATCATTCATATCCATTTCTTTGGCCTGTTCCACTCTGACTGGAACATCCATCAAAATAATACCAACACAGCATCATTAATAAAAAAAAAAATCTTAGCTGCCTAGCAGTACCTGCAGTGCTTGGTGGTGCTATGATATAGGTATTTGAATTTGTCTGTCTCCTTCTCTCTGTCTCTGTTTCTCTGTCTCTCCCAGCAAACTCATGTCACGGACCCAAGCAGGATATGCCACCATTATAGGCCAGCAATGAAGGAGCTAGTAGTGAGTGATTGCTTTTTTATTTAGCAGACTTACATTAATTTTTATACAAATAATTCATTAAATTATTTCCTTTGGGCCTCTGTGTCAAATGTGACCAACTTTGGCCACTTTTATGGGTTTTTTTTGCATTTTTTCAAATATTTGTCAATAAATCGGAACCAATCAGAACTAATAAAAACAAAGCAGAGCTTCACTGTGTTCTGTTTTTTATCTAATAAAGGTCAGAACTCTACCATGTTCTCCCAGCCCTAATTTGTAGCATACTAATCAAAACATATGATTGTACTGATAGTCCTTGTTTCAATGCAGTGTTAAACCTTCTTGAACTTTCTTTTATATTTTTATCCTGTATATTTTGTTCATTCCATATTTTTAAAGCTGTAAATGAGAAAGTCATTTCTCCGTATTCGATTTGTTTTGGGTGTATTAATTCGGTATTCTCTCAGTATTCTACTTCCCCTCAGTTTATGTGTATGACCCATTCTTTTCAATTTTTCAAACAAACAGGAAGGTTTTGTTAAGACCAATGTGTTCCTTACTTGATATCTGCCGCTGCTTCCCATGCCAATTAGCCCATAATGAGCATGCAAGTAGCCCCTTAGTGCCTTGCATGCCTAACGGGTTCATTTGCATGGCTCCCTCTTAATATCATGCCTAGCATTCTGCCACTTTCAGATCTGGTGGTGCTGTTCTCTGCACAGCAGGTATCCCTTTTGGTGCAGTGCTCCCTGACTTAGTGCTGCACCAACATGCCCCTATATTCAATCCAATAGCACCAGTGCACTATTGGACTAAATATAGTATCCTCGGACTCATAGACAAGAGCAAAGGACAGTGCAAAACTTTTCACTCTGCTTTGCCCATTTTTGAATATTGGGCCCCAGAACTTGGTGATGTAACTGACAGCTCACTTTCAACCACCTCTGCTTCATCTTCCTCCACTTCTGAATGAGCATATTCCCCAACTTCCCCTCCTCTTTGACTTAGTTTTCCCCTTTCCGTGCCTCTTTGTCTGGGTCTTATGTGATTTTTCACCTTTCCCCTGCCCTTTTGCCACCTCCTCCTGATTTTCTTCTGCTTCCCCCTCCTTTGCCATATCACTTTCATGCCCTCTCTGCTCTGAAAGCTCTACTTCCATATCCTCCTCACTGTTACTGTTCTCCACAATAAGCTGCTTTGGTGGTGGTGGTGCTACTGTCTTGCTTTTATAAAATTGCAGGGTTGGTATACAGTGCCCTAACCCAAACAATTCCACTTTTTTCTCAGGTGACAAGATAACAATAGCATTAGTGCCAGACCCCAAATCACTGTCATCTTCCTCATATAATGACTGAGTAGCTGAACTGGACTTGGTGATGCTACTGCTGCTGATACCTAGTTTAGTGGCTAGGGGTGGAGGTTGGCATCATATAGTTTGCAAGGCGGACAACAATTGTCCATGTCCATGACACAGTGGTGACTGTGGTTGTGCTGGTGCCACTGGCACTGACATCTGCTGCTGTGTTGTTCACACAAGATAAAAAGGTGGCAGGGGCTGCCTTTACAGATTGAGATGAATCTCATATATCCCAACAGGTAGAGGAACTCAATGTACTCGAAGGAGGAACAGCTGGACACCTGTGTGCTTTGCTTTGCACAGTGTGCTTTCTCACCAGATGCACTGAATGACTGGGACTGGTTAAGAGAGCTGCTGTTTGCAGTGGCCATGGAACCTGTTGACGTCTTGGGACTAATGAACCATAGCTGCTTTGACTGACTATCACATGCCCAGCCCTAGTCATTCTTTCCAGAGTATCCCCTGCCCCACCACTACAACTTCCAGTTACTGCCCCGACTCCTTCTGCAGCACCAGCACCACCTCTTATAGAACTGGTACTTGGTGGAGTTGGCATGGTGGAACCTGCCCTGCTCCTTGCATCCCCCCGAATCTCTTACTCTTCCAGTTCTTTTATTTATGATTTGTATACCATATGACAGCAGATGACCCCCAAACACAAACACCTGTCATGTCACCCACTGACCTCCTCCTCCTCCTCACCTTCACTGAAAGACCTGCAGCAGCCTACTTTATTTAGTTTTCTGTCATAGGCAAAAACAAATAAACATAGAAACATAAATAATGATGGCAGAAAATGACCAAAGGTCCATCCATTCTGCCTGAGCTCCCTATTTTGCCCTGGGACCTGTTGATCCTATGTGGTGTTGGCCCTCCCATCCTCACCCCCATGCTCCTCCCATATTTCACACTCTTATCTCCATTCCCCGCTCCATATCAATCTCCCCAAGCAACCACAATACCGTTCATTCTCTTCTAGTTCTGCTTAAAACCTCTAACAGCTTTTGCACTCACCATCTTGGTCAGAAGTCTGTCCTGTCTTTATCACCCTTTTTATAAAATAGTACTTCCTCATCTCACTCCTGAACCTTCCTCCTGTTAGTTTCAATTCATGACCATGTGATCACAAGCCAGTATTCAAATTAAATAGTTTCCACAGTTCATTCTGTTAATTCCTTTTAAGAATTTGAAGGTCTCTATCGTATCTCCCGTCTCCCTTCTGGTTTCCAAAAAGTACATGTTCAGTGCCTTGAGATACTTTTCATAGGATCTCCTCTGCTGGCCCTGGATGATTTTTGTTACATAGCAGTGCACCATCCCCAGCCTCTCCCTATACATCCTGAGTTGAGGATTCCACAACTGAGTGCAGTACTCCAGGTGTGGCTTCACCGAAGATCTTTACAGGGGGTGTATTACCTCTTTTTTTCTGCTAACAATACCCCTCCCAATACAACCAAGCATTCTATGTGCTTTGCTATATGACTTTCTGCACTTATATGTTTGCTTTAGGAAGTCACTTATGATAACTCCAAGGTCTCGTTCTTCAGTCATGGTACTGAACCTCATCCGTCCTATTCACTACTCTGTCCTAGGGTTCTTGTTCCCCCGGTACATCACCTTGCACTTTTTGGCATTGAATTTTAAATGCCAAGCCCTTGACCACCCCTCTAGGTTTTGCAAGTCCTTCTGTATTTCCTTTACTCCCTCCTCACTGTCAACCATCACACAAAGCTTAGTGTCATCTGCAAAGAGACACAGCCTACCCTGGATCCCCTCACCAATGTCACCGATGAACATGTTGAAGAGAACCACCTCCAGGACAGATCCTGGTGGAACCCCACTTGTGGCCTCCCTCTCTTCTGATCTAATCCTGTTGATTGCTACCCTCAACTGTCTCCCCTTTACCCAGTTTCTAACCCAGTTTACTATGACCTTAACCATACCCAGGTCCTCCATTTTCTTCAGCAAATGTATGTGAGGCATTGACTCAAAAACATGGCCCCTATCCAATATTCTTGCCTCCCAGTTAAAGAAAACTATCTGGTTAGTTTGAAAAGACCTCCCTACTATGACTGTGCTGTTTACTATCATGGAGATCATTACTCTCCAAATAGTCTACAAAGTCCTCTTTGATAAGTGACTCCATCAGTTTCCCTACAATAGATGTAACATTGACAGGCCATTAGTTCCCTGCTTGTTCCTTGCCCCCCCCCCCCCCCATACTATACTAAGGTGCACACTAAGGTGTAAGGAGCTAAGATGGTGGTTTGTCCATACGTGGTCCTACCTCATAACCCATAAGTCATGCTGTTGCCATCTAAGATATGTTTATCTAATCTTTTTTTAAATTGGTGTTTGTCTTTACTGATTATTACCTTGAGTGGAAGTCCATTCAATAGGTTCACCACCCTATGAGTATAGAAGGCCTTCCTTTTGTTGGTCTTGATTTTTTTCGGTCTCAGTTGTAACGAGTGGCCCCTAGTGCCTAAGGTGTCATTTTTGAAAATTAAGTTCAGATTGTTAGGGAAGGTAATTATCCTGCATTATGGAGCAAAACTATGCCTGCCATCCTCCAATCCTTTGGGACAACCCCTGTTCTTAAAGAGCTGTTAAGCAGACCTACCAGAGGATCAACTGGTACCACTGTTAATTCCCTGAGTATTCTTGGATTCAACCCATCTGTTTCTGGTGCCTTACCACTCATAGGGGCTGTTAGGCCTTTCAGAACCCTTTTGCTAGTGAATGCTGACTGTTTTATCTGTGGCACCCCCTTGGCAGCTGCTTTGATGTCACTCTCTGGTGAGGGCCAACTGTTCTCCCTAGTGAAAACTGAGCAAAAGTCATTGTTTAGGACAGTGGTCTTTTGTCCATCCTTCTTAATCACCCTATTCCCCTTGGTTAGCCTCAATATTCCCCCTCTTTTCTTCCTTTTTTCACATATATACTGTACCTCAAGAACTGTTTTTCTTTGTTTTTGAACCCCTCCTCAGTATGCAGCTCTGAGTAGTCTTTTGCTTCCCTAACTGCCCACTTTGCCTCCTTATTTTTCAGTAAATATTCTCCCCAGTCTTACTCCGCTGCTTTTCTTTAAATTTGTAGAAGGCCTTTTTCTTGTCCCTTACTGCTTCTTAGACCCTTGCTGAGAACCATAGTGGTCTCTTGAACCTGTTCTTCTTGATTATTGTTCTCATGCAAAGCTTAGATGCCCAGAGGATGGCATCCTTAATTGCCTCCCATCTCTTTTCTACTCCATCTATGTTGTCCACCCCTATTAACTTAGCCCTGACCAATTTCCTCAGCCTATTGAAATCCACCCTTCTGAAATCAAGGATTTCAGCTCCAGGCTGTGGTTTACCAGACACAAGGGCCAGTTTGAACCAAATGGAGATATGGTCATTATTCCATAGTGGCTTTCCTACCTCCACAGCTCCTACTATCTCCAAATTGGTGACTACCATGTCAGAAATTGTGGTATGTCTGGTGGGCTCATTAACTAGCTGTACCAGGAGGCAGTCCTGGAATGCATCCAGTACAGCCTGACTTCTGGTGCTTCTGGCCATAGGAACATCCCAATCAATGCCTGGTAGGTTCAGATCACCAATCACCAATACTTCCCCCTCAGCTATACCTCTTTGCAGTTCTTCCCTGAGCTCTTTGTCCTTCTCCTCCCCTTGTCCCAGTGGTGTATATATCACCCCAAGTGCAGTTTCTTGGCTGGGGCAGCCATGAGTTGTACCCACATTGTCTCAGTCTGCCCATTAGTACCCAGAGACCATCAGTTCCCAGTCATTATTTTCCAAGACCTATATTTCTGTTATGGCCACAATGTACACCTCAGTATTTGGCAACAGTGCCTGGGGCTTTCTGATTCTGTTTCCTAGGTCCTCACATTAAAACCATATTCCCTTCCATCTGAACCATGACCATACTTTACTACTACCCTTGCATTTCTCATGATTTGTCCTCCCCTTGTATTTCCTAACTGCTTGCTCCCTTTGTGTTCCCTCCCCAATGTCCCTTCATATAGTCCAGTAATGGCCACAGTTTTCCTTGTACCTGCTGTGCTGGTAAAAGGCCCCAGATTGGGGGGTGTACTAGCTAGAATCTTCTTCCTCTCTCTGCCATTGAGGTTCCCCTAGACCCAGTCTCCTCTGCAGTTAGTTTAAATGACTGATACAGATATCAAACTTCTGCCCCAAAGTCTCCCAGTCTCCCACAAAGTAGTATCCCTTATTCTTACACCATCCCTTAAGCCAACTGTTGAACTCCTGTATTACATCCCCCTTTATCCTATCCTGCTACCCCTCCCTGCCCCATATGGAGAGGACTTCAGAAAAGGTCAGAAAGGCTGAGCATGCTGCCAATCTGTCTCCTAGTCTTTGAAAGTTTCACTTTACCATCTCCACCAACTATTTCTTGAGATCATTAGTACCCAGGTGTACCAGCACCCTCAGCACCCCATGCTCCCTCTTCACTATCCTCCCTATCCTGTAAAAATCCTGGATGACAGATGCCCCAGGAAGGCACTGAACCACCCTCCTCCTTTCCAGCCCCCCTCATCACCCTCTCTATCCCCCTGATCATTGGGCCCCTACCACTAAGATTCTTCTGGTAGTCTTTCTCCCCTTGGGTACCATCACCCTGTGTCACCCTTTCCCATTGACTGTCTTGGAGAGACCCCACCAATGAAGGTGGATAAAGCAATGGGTCCTGATGGAATTCACCCCAGAATTATGAAAGAACAAAGGGAAGAACTAGTAACACCACTGACTACCCTTTTTAATAAATCATGGGAGGATGGTGTGGTACCTGAGGACTGGAGGAGGGCGGATGTGATTCCCCTTCACAAAAGTGAGAGCAAGACAGAGGCAGGAAACTAAAGACCTGTCAGTTTGTCCTCAGTGGTAGGGAAAATGATGGAATCACTTCTGAAGGAAAGAATTGTTGAGTACCTAGAGGCCAGTGGGGCACAGGACCCAAGACAGCATGGATTCACAGTGAGAAGGTCATGTCAGACAAATGTAATTGATTTCATTTGACTGGATGACCAAGCAGTAGACCGGGGAAGGGCTGTGGACATGACCTACCTAGACTTTAGCAAGGCATTTGACACAGTCCCGCAGAAAAGATTAATAAGCAAATTAGCCAGCCTGGGAGTGGGTCCCAGGGTGGTAGCCTGGGTGAAACACTGGTTGGACAACAGGACACAGCAGGTAATAGTAAATAGAATCCATAGTGAAGAAAGGAGGGTTACTAGTGGGGTACCACAGGGTTCAGTACTGGGGCCGGTCCTTTTTAATGTCTTTATAAGTGACATTGCAAAGGGACTGGAAGGGAAAGTATGTCTCTTTGCTGATGACACAAAGATCTGCAACAGGGTTGATATACAAGGTGGGGTGGAAAGGATGAAAAGGGACTTGGCAAGGTTGGAGGAATGGCCAAATGTATGGCAGCTTAGATTCAATGCAAAGAAGTGCAAGGTAACGCACCTGGGAAACAAAAACCCAGGGAAAGAGTACACAATGGGGGTGAGATACTGACAACAACAAAAATGGAAAGAGACCCTGGGGGTAGTCATATCAGATGACCTAAAGGTGGGCTAGCAATGTGAGAAGGCAGTAAGGAGGGCTGGGGGGACACTGGGATGCATAGGGAGAGGCATCACCAGCAGAAAACAGGAAGTTGTTGGCCCTCTGTACAGACAGTTGGAAAGATCACATCTGGAGTACTGTGTATAGTTCTGGAGACCCCATCTCCACAGAGACATAGACAGTGTGGACGCTGTCCATAGGAGGGCAACCAAAATGATGCTGGGTCTGCATTAGAAGACATATGAAGAAAGACTAAAAGAACTAAAAATGTATAGCCTTGAGGAAAGGGGGGGACATGATAGAAACTTTCAAATACCTCAAGGGAATCAACAAAGTCCAAGAGGGTAGCATCTTTCAGGATAAAGAGATGTGCCAAAACAAGGGGCACAATTTGAAGATGTGGGGACGGCTCAGAGGTAATGTGAGGAAGTATTTCTTCACAGAGAGGGTTGTGGGTACATGGAACAGCCTTCCTGAGGAGGTCATAGAGTCAAAAACAGTGGGGGAATTCAAGAATGCATGGGACAGACATAAGACAATTCTAGTGGGGGGTAGGAGGAAGTAGGCTGTTGGTTAACTAGGATCTGCAGCTTATCCGTTAGGTAGGGAAATGGACAGACTAGGTGGGCCAAGCGGTCCTTATCTACCATCAAATTCTATGTTTCTATGTTTCTAATTGGGGTCAGGTGCTTGAACCTCCTCTTGGGGTGCTAATCTATTCACTGTGTGGATGTTGTAGGGCTGGACATCTTCCTTGTGGCTAACCCTCCTCCCCCTCCCTCTCCACTTTGCCTCCACACTCAATCCCCTGGATCAGTGGGTCTCTGGGGAGTGGGGATACGGGGATGGGTCCCAACTGAGCTGGTGATGCAGATGGCATATTTCTACCTTTGATGCCACCAGCTGAGTCTAGAGCTCTGCCAAGATCCTGCAGATGGGGTAGTGCCTCTTCCTCTGGTGCAAATCACTGGAGAAGAGCACCCCACAGCCAGCACAACTAACTGTCTCCCCTCTGAACTCCATAATTATCGGACCTGTACCAAAACAGAAAACAGGAGTCCAAATTTCTGTGTTGTGTCACCTGGCTAGGGTGCAGCTGTAGCTTTAGCTTTGTCAGAGAAATGAACAAGTTAAATTACCTAGTAGTGCCTACCCTGATAGGGTGAAGCTGTTTAATTAATAAATATACAGTTCAGTGCCACATACCACCAGCAGTCAAATTATTTGTCAAATAAATGCTAGAACTCCACCCAGAAGTTTTCCAAGTCTCGAAAATTTAGTCAGCCCTGCTTCTGCTGCAGGAGACAAAAAAGTAAAAGTAAATAACTAAATAAATATAGATTTCTGAGCTTCTATACCACCAGCATGTAGTAAAAAACATTATCAAATAAATCTGTAAAGCACTTGATCCAACCAGTAAGTGACATCAAACACATGCACATAGTGTCTGACATAACCAGTGTGGAGTGGACTACAAATGGAGTGTAGAATGGACAAGTCAAATAGATTGCTCTGACTAGTGTGCAGTGGAGCGGAGGTTCCAGTTTGGAATCTTGTACCTCTCGGGCTGGATTTTCAAATGGCTTAAATTGTTGCAAGGCCCGTGCATCGACAATACGGTGCATGGGGCTTGCGGTGCTCTAACAGGATTTTCTGTCATGTGCTGGCAAGTGCAGCAAGTTAGACCAACTTTTTCTGGTCTAATGTGGCAATCCTGTGGGCTGTTTTACAGACCTTGTGCCAGATATATGGCGCAAGCTGCCATAAACCATGGAAACTGTTGCAACTGCACCCAAAATGTAAAATCGACTGCAGTTGCAACAAAGGGTTTGGCACACTGCCAGAACCTAAGTCTAGTGGTGCAAGGCTCGATGCAAGCTCTGTGCCACCCTTCGAAAATCGGGCCCCATATGTTTTCATGAGTGCATTTAAAATGTTTAAAAATGGTTGAATTGAAAAATCTATGTGTTAATGAATTGTAATATTGTGCACTATTAGTAAACTCTGGTTTGAGGTAAACTCTGTGTGCTACTTACTGAAAATACATATTAATTTAATGTATTTTTTTAACACATGATCACTATCCCTGAAAAGAGCCATTTTATTAAGGCAAAATGCTGAGAAGTTTGTTTTGTGGCCAAAGCAAGACTGTATAAATACTGTAAATGGAAATGCTTCAAGATGATGAAGCTGTTTGCTGAACTGAACTTGTTGCTGTCGGAGGCTGATTTCACACAACCAATTTCTTCAAGCAAATCTTTCACAAATCCCACCTGCACCTTTCCAAGTCTGCTAAACTCACGCTGCCTGTTCCTGCTGTAGGGCCTAGAGCAGCCAGTGCTTCTCACCTTATGCATCATCTCCTCTTTTTTGCAGCATAGGTTTCCAAGCCATTCTGCCTGAAGCTACCATTTAATGTAGTGATTCAGCTAATTGGAAAGATAATGCATGATTCTCTGATGATTTCTAAAGTTTTCTGATCAAAAGTCTCTTTTTTGAAAATAAGAGGCGCTCCTTTTAGTAGCCATGTCTATATCCTGTGAGAGAGGACTGGAAATGGCCTTGAGATGAGCACAGTATGAGGAGTAGTGCTGGGTGAAATTTCATTTCACACACGTTTCACAAAATTGTGTAATTTTCATGTAATGTTACACAATTTCACAAACCGAGCACAGTATACAGTGCTATGTGGCTTTTGTGCAAAATGAGTGAAACTGCACAGTTTTGCAGATTAAGTTTTTTTTTTTTTAATTCATATTTTATTAATAAATGTTTCTATTACAGGGACAGAGAGTTACAACATACAGTGCCTGTACTCAAAATGTAACATGAGCTGTCCCCATCCCCTTCCCCACCCCATACAGCAGCAGAGTCCATACAATAATAGAAAGATGCAATATATTATCATGAAACAATAATCACTGGATATAGTGACTCATTTAGCTAATCTGGCCAAAATTAGTGTGTGAAGGGGATCCCAAGTATTCTTGTACCACTGCAATTTATGGATGCTCGCTATTGCTTTCTCTGTACGTAGGTTAGCCAGAATTTCATTAACCCATTCCTGATATGTTGGGCTTACTGTATCCCTCCAATGCCGAAGCACAATTTTTTTAACAGATAGTGCAATCATGGAGATATGATATCTCGTGATTCTCACCTTGATAGAGGATAGATCCCCCAACAAACATACATCTGGGGTAAAGTACTCCTGCAAACCCAGTATAGGATCTAGGTTATTCTGTATGGCTACCCACAATGACTTTATCTTGGGGCATGACCAAAAGATATGAAGAAGCATGCCATCCTCTTGACATCCTCTGGTACAGGCCCCCGAACTTATGAGACCCCATTTCCTCAGCTTCACAGGGGTATAATACATGGTATGCATTATGTGGTATTGCATAAGGCGGAGTCTATCATGAGAGACGTATTTGTGGCAGAACTTCGATAAAGCTGACCAATTAGGAGTATATTGAGGAAAAAAAGAGACCCAGAGCCTAGCGGGTCCTTCAGGTCTCCCATATTTCCAATAATATAGGACACGATATATTTTGGAAATAGCGCCTGGTGACCCCAATAAGGAGGAGAGATCTGATACAAGCAGAAAGGCAGGTGGACAAGGAGGGTTGTTACCAAATACTGTAGAGAGGAGATGCTTCAATTGGACCACCCAGAAGTGAAAAGCTAACAGGATGTCAAACTTGCGAATTATATTAGAAACTGAGAGCCATTCCCCGTCGTTATCTAGAAAAGTAGAGATTATCCCATCCCCAATCTGGGGCAACCATTTATGAGATATCATCTTTTTGTTTATTGTGAAAGACGGGGAATTCCAAATGGACTGAGACAGGTCCAAGTCTGGGGAATACCGTAGAAATGAACAAAGCTGCGTATTAACTCGGAGGGACGTTCGGATAGTGGGACAACTAATGGCATCAGGAAGGGATGCTATTTTAAGATAGAACATCGTCTGGGGGTCAATGTTCTCAGACTGAATAAAATCTAACTCAATTTCGAGCCAGACCGGTCTTAAGTATTCCGGACCCAGGTTCACCCACCGCATATATTTTGCAATGTGACTAGCCCAGTAGTAAATTGCCAGATGGGGGATCCGCAGTCCTCCATCCGTTTTCTGAGCGGCTAGCTTATAATATGCTAACATGGCTTGTTTATTAGACCAGATAAAATTTGTGAAAATTCCGTGCACTTTCTGGAACTATGATAATGGAGTGAAGGAGTTAAGAAGCAAGAGGGGGTAAAATAAGCAAGGAGAAACATTCATTTTGATAATATTAATGCAACCCCAGAGAAAAAGAGGGAGTTTAGACCATCTATTGAGATCCTGAACTATCACTTGGGAAAGAGGCTCCAAATTTTCTTTTAACCAGGAGGAGGGGTTACACGTCAAATTAATACCAAGGTATCTGAGAACACACGGAGACCAACCGAGACCAAAAAGAGACAAATCATTTTTAAAAACCTTATGATTAAGAGGGAAAATGGAGGATTTATTTATATTCAGCTTATAATTTGAGAGAGCACTGAACTTGGCGATTTCCTTAACATAACTGGAATAGATGTTTTGGGTGAGATAAATGAAGGAGAGGAGATCATCAATGTCGTGTAATCTTCACCACCTGATTACCTATCGGATACCGCTTATCTCCGGATTATTGAGAATGTTTCGGATAAGGGGCTCTAAGTATAAATTAAATAAGAGGGGGGAAGAGGGCATCCCTGCTGGGTACTGGAAAACAAAAGAAAGGGTTTGGATAATGCTCCATTGCTGGAGACTCTGGCAGATGGAGCTTGATATAAGGCCCGAATCCAATCTATAAACTTGGCCGGGGAAACCAAATACTTTAAGGGCCTGAAACAGGAAATTCCAATTAACATGATCAAATTCCTTCTTGGCATCCAAGAAAACCAATCCCGTGGGAAAGGCAGCATCCCTGGACACCGAGACAGCATGTGAGAGGGTACGTAGATGGTCAGCTGATGAACACCCCCTCATAAACCCCACCTGAGACATATTAATCAAGTCTTGAAGGACCTGTCTTATTCTTTCAGCCAATATCTTCGAGAGAATTTTAACATCTTGGTTCAATAAAGAGATTGGTCTGTAGCTTTGCACTAATTCTGGATCTTTATCGGGTTTAGGAAGAAGAACAATCAGGGCTTCAAACAAATCTGTATCTATTTTTGCACCAGAAAGAATGTGACAGTACAACTGGTGAAGAACCGGCAATAATTGTGATTGAAAAGTTTTATAAAATAAAGCAGAAAAACCATCTGGTCCTGGGACCTTATCTGAGGGCAAAGCCCCAATGACCTCTGATATTTCCTCCAGACATATTGGTGAGGAAAGGAAATTCCTCTGTGATTCAGATAAAGAAGGTAGAGAGGAATCCCTCAGATAGGCCTCGCGCTCTTCTAAGGAATGAGGGTTGCCCATGTCCCTATATAAACACTCATAGTTAGAGGCAAACTCCTGCACAACCTCAGAAGGGGATACCGTCAAGGATCCATCCACCTGGGCCCTGATTGGAGGTATAAATCTAGCTGATTCCTGCTGCTTTAACCTTAAGGCTAGCAGGCGACCCACTTTTTCCCCCTGTTCGGTATAGTTTGCTTTGGTGCAAATAATAGATAATTCTGCTTTTTCCCTCAACAGATCTAAGTATTTGTCTTTAGCTACCGAAAGCCTTCTCATATCCTCTTCCGAGGCATTAGAGGATAACTTGGTTTCCAAAGACCTAATTAGAGATAATGCAGCTAATAATTCCGCCTCTCGAGTCTTTTTCCTTTTTGTGGCTAAGCTGATAATAATCCCTCTCATGTACGCTTTGAAAGCACCCCGCAAAATATCAGGTGTCATGTCCTCAGAGGAATTAGTGGAGAAAAATAAATCAATCTGCTCCTTTATTAGGTCACAGTATTTGATGTCTTTGAGCAGTTGACCATTTAATTTCCATCGGGTTTCTTTATGGGGAATGTTAAGGAAAGCCAATTTGGAAGTAACCAGAGAGTGATCTGACACTGGACCTGGCTGGATCGAGGCAGTTAAGACCCCCGGCAAGAGAACCTGAGAGAGAAAAAGATAGTCAATGCAAGACTGGGTTCTGTGTACCGGCGAATTGAAGGTATACTCCCTGTCCTTAGGATGTAATATACGCCACACATCACGCAGTCCGCACCGATCCAGAAAGTTCCTAAGGGCCCTCTGTACGGGCGACAAACCCCTCAACCCACTACCAGGCCTATCCACTTCAGGATCAAGAACCAAATTGAAGTCCCCACCCATAATTATACTAATGGGAAGCATGGGAAGAAGTATGGAGATAAGCTTCATAAAGAAGTCCGGGTCATCTGCGTTAGGCCCATAAATGCTACCAAGAAAAATAGGCATAGACCAGAGACTCCCCTGAACTAGGACATATCAACTATCCGGGTACCTGGGAACTTGTTTAGAAATAAAGGGAATGCTTCTATTGACCAGAATCATAACCCCACAACTGTTAATGGACCCCGGGGCAGTAAACACCTGGCCAATTTGTTGCCTCCTAAGTTGCAGAGATTCACTTTCCAGTAAATGAGATTCTTGCAAGAATGTAATCTGAGAAGATAATAAGCTTAAATGTTTTAACACTTGGTATTGTTTAACTCTTTTCCTTATCCCCTTCACATTCCATGTAGCAAAATTTATACTACTGGCCATCTAAAAAGAAAAGGAAAAAGGAGATTTTATATGAAGTCTAGGAATTACAAGTCAGACTTAAATGACCCAAACCCCTGTTTGCTGCTGTATGTCCCACCCTGCTCAACATCAACTTCCCTCTCACCCATCTCCCCCGTTCCCCCAAAATATTCTGAACCCATCCAACAAGCAAGTAATATGACAATCCTAAATACAATATCGCCCCCTCCCCCTGTCACGAGCAATGTTCAGCACAATACCGCTTTCCTTCCTCCCCCTCCAACCTCCCACGCATGTACCCAAAAACCCTGCCCTAATATGTGAACCTTCTTGTACAAACAGTAGTCAGCAATATCTAATCAAAAATAAAGATAATGTAAGTGATGATAAGCAAATACTAGACTCCTGAAATCCAAAAACATAAAGAGCGAGAACGAGAAATGGGGAAGAAAGCAACCCCTACTTGGGAGCAATCCAGAAAACCCGAATACGTGAGGAAAAACAGAAAACACACAATGTAAAGTGTAATAGCAAAAATGCTCTTGTAACTGCTGCCACTAGCAAAACTGAAAACTTTCTCGGAAACATATATTAGCTAGTAAACTAAATGCTCCCAAGTAGTGGATCTCCATCTGTTTCCAAGCCCCCACTGTTATCTATATGCAGGAAAATAAATTCCAGAGACAAATAAGTAAAGGGGGTTGATCCACCAAAAATACAGCAAAAGCGCCCTCTGGTGATAATATCCCAAAAACGTTGAGACCAGAAGGTCACTCTCTTGACTAGTGCCCCAGTAATCAAAAACATCAAGCCTGAGGGTTTTCGTTATATTAACTAGATCATAAGAGATAATTAAGTGTCCTTGGAAAAAAGAAACCAGAAAATGTGATCCGTGTGAGAAAAAAGGGAGCTTCCTCCCAGACAAGACACAACCCCCTAGAGAGAAAGTCCCGAGATATGAAGTTGTTCCAAAACACTGAGCGCTGAAATAAAAAATGCAAAAGATCAGGATCCCGCTGAGGATAGTCCCCTCTGTCGTGACATTCAAGAGTCTACGACACCAGACTGATATTCATTCCTCTTTTGGTACAGCAACACGAAAAAATTCTTCTTCCTTCCATAGCAGGGTGGGATAAAACCAACCAACCAGATCAAGTGTCCCGAAACAGATCAGGCAGAGCAGCCTTCAGTCCTGAGAGAGCAGCTTCAGGATTCTGGTATGTTGACCAGGTACCATCCACTAGTACCTGTAATCTAGCTGGATACCCCATTTTAAAGCAAAGGCCTGCAGCTATAATTTTCGATACAATAGGGTGAAAAGCAGTGCGCTTCGCCCTAACCGACCCCGGTAAATCTTGGGCAATTCTGAGCCTGGCATTTTCCCATTTCACTTCTTGCAGCTCTCTCACTTCTGTCAGAAAATGTCACTCTAGGTAATTCAAAAAACGGCAAATAATGGGACATGGCATTGCTCCTGGAGATGGCTTGGGTTGAAAGGACCTTTGCACCCTTTCAATGATGTACTTAGCCCCGAAGGGAGAGGGACCAGCAACCTTTTCAATCAGCTTCTGCACAAATGCAAGCATGTTCAGACCTTCCTCTTCTTCTGGAAGGCCCAAGATAACTACATTGTTTCTTCAGCAGCGGCCCTCCAAATCTTCCAACTTAGCTTCCAAACTAGAAATCCTTTGCCGCATAACTACGAGACCAGGATCGATTTTTTCCACTTGCTTTTCAAGAGAGGAGATTCGAGCTGCATTATCTGAAGTTTTCATGGTAACTTCCTCAAGCTTTTTAGAAAGGGATTTAATTTCAGCTGAAATTTCTTTAATTTCTTCCCAAAAGGGTTTGAACTCTTCCAAAAATCTGTTCAAAGTTAGGGGTTCTTGCTCAGTGATCAGGCTTTGAAGCTCTGGCTTATCCACAGCACTCGAGGCCCTTGATTTTTTCAGGCCCTTCTCGGGAGTGACTGGCGGTGTATGCTTCTGCGGAGGCTTCTTCATGTAGACCTCCATAATGAATGGAAACAAGCAAGCAGGAGCCCAGGATATTAAGAAGACGATAATCTGTAATCTTTCTGGTTTTTAAGGAGAAATAATGACCAAAATAGCGATTATTTGCAGTTAGGAGGTTGGAGCTATGCAGAGGGGCTTCTACTCGGTACCCTGCATCACGTGATCCCAGATTAAGGTTTATAAAAATGCACACTTTTGAAAGTTTATGCTCAGCCTGTGGCATTATTTGCTGATGTTGCACATGTTTAAGAATTTCCATTTTTAAAAATGTGCAATTTGGGGTAAAAGGGTGCTATTTTATGAAAGTGCAGATTTTATTTTTGCAGTTTAATCTTTTTATTGAGTATCACAGGTATCAAAACAGTCTGTATAAAGTAGAGGAATGTTATACAATAGGTGCTAATATTACACATTCTACAAACAGACAGAACACAATGGATATGGTTTAAGAACTATAATGGAGCCAAGAAACTGAGCAGTATTATTATGCAGTCTTAACCAAGGGGACAGCCTTGTAAGAGGGTTGGGGATGTTTAGCTTTACAGCCTCGCATCCTACATTGGTGCTGGAAGAGAGGGGGAAGGGATAGGCATGCTGGCGGGGTGAGAGGAAATGTGGATGGCTTCTGTGTATATTTTCCTCATAGAGGTCGAGGCCTGTTGAGGCAGTGTCTGACTGGCAACCCCATCTATGGAGGTTTCAAAAGATCTTTCATCTAGTCAGGGGAGTTGTCTGTGCTCTGTTTAAGAATGAATTCTAAATAAAGGCCCCATATACTAGTATATGTTGGGATAGTCTGGAAAGAGAAGTACAGCATTTTGGAATTAATTGCCAGTTTCCTCATGTCCTGATACCAATCTCCAAAGGATGGGATCATGGTGGATCTCCACCTCTGAAGGAGGAGGAGGCTTTTGGCTACAATAGAGGCCTGTAATATTCATTGCCTTTGCAATTTCCTAAGCATTTGCCCTATTAATGGAATGCCCAGTACCATCAAGGCAGGATGAAGGGGGGTATTGACCAGCAGGATTTGGGAGCATGCTGTCACTACCTGCTTCCAGAAGGAGCGGATATTTGGGCACTCCCAGATAATGTGTAGCAAGTCAGCACTCATGGCATCACTTCTCCAGCAATTGTCTCTGGAGAGTAACCCCATCTTAACCAAGGCTGAAGTGGTATGATACCATAAGAGTAAGATTTTATACTGGATCAAGAGGCTTCTTTGGTCTTTACAGGCCATTTTTGCCAGCCTCCAGCAACCAGTCCATTCTTGATCACTAACCTCTCTCTTTATTACCATTTGTTGTCATCTAATTTTGGCCAAATAGGAAGGACCCGGTTCCTCTTGTTGTATCCTTCTTTTTAGGTGGCCTGCAAGACCATTAGGTTTTTGCAGCCATACAGATACAGGAAACTTAGGATAAGATTTCCGGGGGTGCATAATGCAAGTTAAATAGGTAGAGTTTGGCTTCTGCTAACTCCCATACATACTTCGAAGTTGGAGGTACCTCCAAAACTAAGACTTTGGTATATCATACTAGGTTTGTATGGCTTGAAAGGAGGCCATAGTATCATTATCAGATTCAAGCATGTCCTTAACCAAATGCATAGCTCTTTTTCACCACCTCTCCCACAGAACTGGGTGATTATCAATCCAAAACTGAGGACTGTTCCACATAGGGGTCTGCAAGCCTAGGTGCAGACATGATTTCGAGAGCTTCTCAACTTTCTGCCAGGCCATGTGGGCGGCCTTAACTGTGTACCACCCTTGGAATTATTTGGTTAAATGAGCGGCCAAGAATACTGTTGGGTGGGCCCCTTTCAAAATATCTGTCTTGATCTGAACCCAGGCTGGCAGAGATAGTGGAGGGTATAGGAACATAAGACCAGACATGGTTCCTAAACAGGTGTATGAAAACTGTCTAAAGTTAGGTAGGTTCTACCCTCCTCTGTCTTTTGATGCTCTAAGTTTGGCCCAGCTAAATCTAGATTTGGTGGCCTCCCACAGGAATTTTTGAATTACTCAATTCACTTTCGTGAATCATATGTCTGGAATAGGTACCAGCAGGTGTGTAATGATGTAATACATCCTAGAGGTGATTATCATCTTAATCGCCTCAATTTTGCCCTAGTGTGACAGTTGTAAATGTGTCCACCAGTCTACTTCTCCTTGAATTTTCCATAAGAGGGGGTTGAGATTATCTGATACTAAGTTCTCTAGGTTATTCAGTATCTGTATGCCTAGGTATTTAATTCCATTACTTGTGCACACTAATCCCACTGTAGTGATGTGTGCTGGAAGGGGAATGTTGGTCAGAGGGAGAATTTTGGATTTGTTTAAATTGATGTAGAGTCCTGATAGCTTTGCAAATTCCTGTAAGAGCTGAAGTATGTGAGGGAGGTCTGTGGTAATATTTTCTGTCAGGATGAGGCATTCATCCGCATATAATTTTGTACTGTATTCCCTCCCCCCATTCTAATACCCTGGATCTGTGGATGTGCGTGGATGGTGGCTGCTAAAAGTTCGATGGCAATGACAAACAGCATGAGCAACAGGAGGCACCCCTGCCTGGTGCCCCTCTGTAATAGGAAAGGGTCAGAAAGTAAGCTATTTGTGAGAAGTCTGGCTGTCAGAGCTTTATAAAGTGTGCGGATCCAGGAGTCTTGTGAGGAACTTTGCATTCACATTGATTAGCAAGATCTGGCAAAAAGTGTCTGGTTTTTTTGGGTCTTTCCCTTCTTTTGGAAGCACTGTAATTATTGCCTCTTGGAGTGTTGGGGAACGATCTCTGCCTGAGTGGGAGAATTCAAACATGCACAGCATTGGCTCAGATACCATATTGACAAGCAGTTGGTATACATCCACAGGGAATCCATCACTCCCTGGAGATTTGTGTGGAGCCATGGAAGAGATAGCCTTGTGGAATTCTTCTTTTGTGAAACAGGCATCTTATCTGCTGTTCTGGGCTTCACTCAATTTGGGAGAAGGCAATGTGTCCATAAAGTTTAAAAAAGATTGTTTATTCCATTTGACATATGAGCTATACAGCTCCTTATAGAAGGACACCATAAGCTTATTTATATCCTAGGGAGAGGTGTGTATTTTGCTGGCATGGTCTGAAACTGTGCAATGTGCCTGTCAGCCTGCTGCTTCCAAAGTCTAAATGCTAGCAGCTTGCTATTCTTTTCTCCACCATCCCAGAATTTGAATTTTGTTCTTTGTAATTGGAGTTCTGCTTTTCTGGTTGCAATGGTATTTAGCTGAAATCTTACGGATGCAATCTTATAGACATGCTCTGAAATTTGTAGCTGTTTGGGGTCTTTTTTATGTATGGCCTCCTTCATTTGCAGTTCGCATTCAAGAACTGCTACCTTTCTGTCCCTCTGCTTCCACCTGAAAGCAACATAACTTATCTTCCCCCTTAGATTTGCATCCCAAATACTAACAGGGGATGCAGAGCCAGAATGATTGTCCATTAAATAATTACCAGATTTTTGTTAGCCACGTACAAAAGTTTCCATGCCTTGGGCATCATCATCACAGATGACCTGAAATCATCCAAGCAGACCACTAAAGCAGTAGGTAAGGCTAGAGGGATGTTGGGATGTATTAGTAGGGGTATCACAAGTTGTAAGAAGGAGGTTATAATCCCTCTTTACAAGACACTGGTTAGGCCCCATTTGGAGTACTGTGTGCAGTACTGGAGGCCATACCTGTACAAGGACATTAACAAAATGGAGGCAGTCCAGAGAAGGGCAACAAAAATGATGCAGGGCCTGCATCAGAAAACATATGAGGACAGATTAATGGAGCTCAATATGTATACCATAGAGCAAAGGAAGGAGAGAGAGGTGATATGATTGAAACATTAAAACATCTTAAGGGCATTAACAAGGTGAAAGAGTCTAGCATATTTAAATTTAAGAAAGATAGCAGGACAAGAGGACAAAGCATGAGATTAGAGGGAGGCCGATTAAGGGGTAATGTGAGGAAGTTCTTTTTCACAGAAAGGGTGGCGGATGCATGGAATGGCCTACCTCAGGAAGTGGTGGATATGAATACAGTGCAGGGCTTCAAACAGGCATGGGATAGGCATAAGGGAGCAATACAGGTGAGTATGACTAGATAGGCCATTGACAGAGTAAAGTCGTGTGGCACAATCATAAGGTAGAAAAAAATGGGCAGACAGTCCTTATCTGCCGTCAACTTCTATGTTTCTATGCTTCAATGTTTCTATGCAGTAAGAGAGGGTCTAACTGTCATTGGGTAGATTTTGGCCTTGTATCTAACAGGGAGAGTTTTAGAAGTATAGGGGCATAGTCAGACACATATATGGGCTGAATAGTTGCCTCAGGGGCAGCTGTAGTCAGCTCTGAAGTTAGCCAAAAATCCAACCTGCTAGCCATGACTTTAACAGCTGAGAAATAAGTGTAGTGTCACCCTGCTGGATTGGCAGCTCTCCAGACGTCTGTTAGCTGGTGGAGGGACATTAGACAGTTAAGGGCTGAGAGGCATGAGCATGTGGTTCTGGTTTGGAGTTAGAGAGGTCTAGAAAATGACTGTGGTCAAATTAAAGTCTCCCCCCATAATGATGTAGGGGTTGTCAAAGGTCATATCTAGGATGGCCTGAGAAATACTATTTATAAACTGCGGATCATATTTATTAGGTGCATACACATTTATTAAAATTAGGGGATCTCTGGAGGTGGCCACCTTCACCATTACCCACCTTCCTTGATCATCACTGTTGGTGTCCAGTATCTTCCACTTTACATTTTTGTGGCCCAATATAGACACCCCCTTTTTGGCCAATTTGGCCATGCTATGTACCTCCCAACCTACCCACTCCCTTTTAAATTTTAGCACCTCTTTCTTTACTAGTTTGGTCTCCTGTAAGAATGCAGTTTGGGTTTTAATTTTTTTCAGGTGGGATAACACTTCGTTTCTCTTTACCAGGGAGTTTAAGCCCCTCACCTTCCATGAGGTGGCCACTACTAAATTGTTGTTAGCCATAATCCTTTGAAGTGGTCCACAGTGTCATGACATTAGGTGCAAATACCATCTGGAAAAAAAGACCTCCTTTCAAGTCCTTCAACCCACACACCCCCTTTTCACCTCCCTATAATCCTTTACCATATATCCTGTCATTCCATGGCTACTCACCATATCTTTACCACCATTGTTATAGCACCTTATAACAGATACTCAATTTTTACTTCTTCGGTTAACACAGTTGAGGCTGTGGCAGACCCTTTCCCCGGTACTCAGTAAGCATATGCAGTAACATCCTACAATGAGGGACAGGTGAGCTTTCCCCAGTACCACACAGAAAAGCATAACAAATAACTCTATAACAAGGAACACTGAACATATTACAAAGGTCTCAGTTAGTCTTAACATATAGTTTACTTTCTAGAGCCCTATAGGAAAAGGTCCGGCTGCCCCTAGTGGCCAACCAAAGGTCCTATAGGGCCCTGAAGGGGAATTCTAATAAACTTTCCACAAGATATCTGACAGAGCATTTCAGATAGTCTATCAACTAATGCACCCGAGGTTGGGTAATCTAGGAGACAGTGAAACCTGAGAGGTCCATTGCTCTATAATGTAGAGTTCAGTGACCCTCAGGCAATCTCACTCATGGTTTCTCCCCATCCCTCTTCTAATTTTCACTTGCCACAGGGAGGGGTTGTTCCACTTATGATGAGGATGTGTGCCCCCCCTTATCCCTTAATATGTCATGGCTGAATACCAAGCTGCCAGGGTAATGGTACTGCATGGGGGGGGGGTTGGCTTAATTGTGTCTTTGTGTCTGCTCCAGGCTCTGCCCTGATCAGTAGCCTATTGAGAAAGAAGGGCACAACTGAATTACATTAGCCCACCCCACCTTGAGAGGAGGCAACTGGGGATATATACAGATGTCTGTGGCCCTAGTGTATTACCAGAGGCACAAGTCAGGCATTCACCATGTTACACTTACGTGTACCCCTACACTGTTAAGAACCTCTGCTGTATGCATTATACATGTCACCAGGGGGCCCGGTCAGTTGCATTTCTCAAATATTTCATAGTGCCTTTGCCCCTCTTGTTCCTTTGTAGGGTAGGTCCTTGTCACCCAGGTCCTTTTTCACCTGCCCCACCAGGGTCTCAAACCTTGTACCCTGTCCACCAGAGTCTGTGACCCTACCACTACTCCAAAGTGGTATTCACACTTTCTGAGGGACAGCCAATATACTTGGACTGTCTGCCCTAGCTGCTACCTTTAGGCATTATGATTGTACACCTTCTCCTCAAATGTCTCCCCCTCATCTATTTGCTAGTACCCACATCCCATCAGCCAGACATCTTCCCGGGGCCACGTGTACCAGCACCCCCAGCTCTCCCTGACTTAGTCCGATCCCACCCTACACTGAGCATGTACTCTGATCCATGGCACCCACCCCCTTGCTGCCCCCCCACTGCCTATCCTGGCTCCCCATGGCTGCAACTCATCATTGCCCTCCCAACCCTTCAAACCCTGCCCATTCCCCATGCCACTATGGTCCCCTCCCCATCCCAGTGTACCCCACGGAAGCTGACATACTACCACCCCCTGACCAGAGCCTTGGTCTTCCTACTACTCCTATCTGGCAACATACATCCTAACCCAGGCCCTGCCCCCTCCAGCCCACCTACTAGGTCAAATGGATTCCGAATAGCCTCCATGAACATATGCAGCCTACTGAAAAAATTTGATGCCCTCCAGTGCTGGGCCTGGTACATCAACCAGACATCATAACCCTGGTTGAAACCTGGCTGTCCAAATCCCCCCCGACTCCTTTGTCTCCCTCCCAGGCTATACCCTATACTGGGAGGACCGAGTAGGCAAACTCGGGGGAGGTTGTGCAATCTATACCAGGGACACAATCATAGGACAAGCACTCCCTGCCCCCGTTCTTGTGAATGGGGCCCAGGCCCTTACCCTCAAACTCAGTCCTGACCCCTCCAGGGGCCCTCTCTATCTCACCACTCTCTACGCTCCCCCAAAGAACCAGAACCCAGCGTTAATATCTGTAACTGAACATCTGGCCACCCTCCACCACAAGGTGGAATAAATCCTAGTGGGGGACCTTAACGTAAACTGGCTCAGTGCCTCCTCTTCCACAACCCGAGACTCCTTCGCTGCCCAAGACCTGACACAACTCATCTCTCAGCCCACTAGAGTAAACCCAAAGAGAGGAACCAGTACCCTTCTGGGTGTAATTATCACCAACTGCCCCAAAAAAATCCTATTTCTTTGGGTGGCCCCCACTCCCAAATTCAAAGCCCAGACCACACTCTGCAGGCACCTCCGCCCTAGTGGGCTGAAAAACCTTAAACAGTTTCTCGCCCAGATTAATTGGTCCCCCATTCATCATGCACCCGACATTGACACTGCCCTTGCCTTTTTCTCCCAAACCTTTAACAAGGCCTGTGACCTCTTTGCACCCCTCACCAAAATTCGATCCAAAAAACACAATGCACCCAGGGTTACCCTTGCCTTACTACAAATGCTTAGAAATAGAGATAACCTCTGGCACCTTGCCATGGTAACAGGCTGGATGGCTGATAGACAAGCCTACAATGCTGCTTGGAATAGGTGCTCATGGGCTGTCCGTAAAGCCAAGGCCGACCATTACCAGGCCACCCTCACTTCCTCCTGGGGGTCTGCCCCGACTTTCTGGGACAATATTAAACAGCTAAATGGGAAATCACGCTCCCCTTCCCCATCCCAGCTCACTATTGATGGCTCTACCTCCACCTACCCTGCCTACATAGCCAACTGCCGTAACACCTCCTTTACTGACCTTAGCTCTGTCCTCCCCAGTAATTTCTTTGACCCTCCCCCCAGCCTACCTCCCCCTGTCCTCCAACACCCCAGCTTCCACCTACGCAAGGTATCTGCCCTGGAAGCCAGACCCCTCCTAATTAAAGCATTAAAAGGCAATAATCCCAGCAGTGACTCCCTGGACCCCGGTATTCTCAGGCGGGTGCTGGATGAAGTCCTTGCCCCACTCACCAGCCTACTAATCCGATCCCTTTGCCTAGGGCACTTTCCCACTACATGGAAAGCAACCATAGTCACACCCATTCATAAAGGGGGTGACAGGTCCCTCGCCAGCAACTACTGACCAATCTCCATCCCCCCCCAAAGCCTTAGAAAAAGTGGTGGCCATTCAAATCACTGAATATCTGACAAAGCACAACATCCTATGCCCAGAGGAGCATGCCTTCCGGGCTGTTCACAGTACCAGCACTGCACTAATTGAGTTCTCTAATTTCCTACACTCCTCCCTGGATGACAGCTCCCTAGCTGGTGCAGTGTTCATTGACCTCTTAAAGGCTTTTGACACTGTCTCCCACCCTCTTCTGCTGGATGCCCTCTGCCACACTGGTTTCTCTGCTGGCCCCCTCGCATGGTGCAGGAGCTATCTATCTACTCACTCACAGTGTGTAAAAATCAATGGGACACTCTCTGAAAACTGCCCCATCCACTCAGGGGTACTCCAGGGCTCCATCCTGGGCCCCTTTCTCTTCTCATTCTATCTAAACACCCTGCCCAGTGCATGCTCTGGCAAAATTCTTATGTATGCAGACGATGCTGTCATTTTTGCCACCCACCGCAATCTCATCTCCCTCCAGGACTCCCTGCAACAATCCTACAATGATGCCGAAGCCTGGTTTAAGGAGCACAAACTCATCATTAATCTTAAAAAAAACAAAACTATGCTTTTTGCCCACCCCCAAAACAGAGCCTGCAACCACCCACTCACTATCCTCCCTAGTACCAAACAACTGCTTGAACAAGTCTGCTCCTACAAATACCTTGGGGTTACTTTTGACTCAGCCCTCACATTCCACACCCACATTGATGCCCTTGCATCCACCACTAATACACAGCTTGGCATCCTCTACCGCTATAAAAACATCCTCCCCCTTGATGCTCTCCGACTTGCTGTCACATCTTCAGTACTGTCCCTTGTAGACTATGGCCTGCCAGTCTATGGTGCTACTGACATGACTGCCCTCAACAAAATTCTCCTCACCCTAAATAAGGCCTGCAGACTGATCACTGCTGCCCCCAGGCTCACACATACATGTCAACTCTATGATGAGTCTAAACTACTTAACCTGGATGAATGGCTACGCTGTCAAACCTGCCTCCTCACAAAAAAAAACCCTACTCGGGCTCTCCCCTACTGGAGTGACTGCCTCCATCCGCCATACCCCACCCTCTATCGCAACCCGTACCTCCAACAGGACCACTCTACTGGTCCCCAGATCCAGGACCACCCATGGTCAGAGGTCTTTCTGCTACAGAGCCCCATCCTGGTTTAACTCTCTCCCTGTGCCCACCTCCAATGCCCCCACAATCTCCAACTTCAAAACCGCCCTTCAGAGCCAACTCTTTAACACTCGCAGCTGCTCTTGTCTCTAAATATGGCCTCGATCTCTCCTCACTTGACAACGCCCACTGGGTGGCACTCCACCTCACCCCCCACCCTCTCCCCCTGTGCACCATACCTCTGCTATAACCAGCCTGTGCCAACTGTATCAATGTAATTACTTGAAATTGTAAATGTATGAAATCAATATGTGTAACGTTAATTTCAGCTACTTGTATCCTGTAACCTAAATTTGTAATGTTTGTCCTCAATGTGATGAGGTACCTTTGGAAATGAGCCTCTGGCTCAAAGGTTGTAAACTGATTTACAATAAATAAATAAATAAATAAATGATCCTTGAGTACATAAACTGTACACTTGGGACATACTATTTCCATGCAGCCACTAACCTGATTGGTTCCCCTTTTAACTATGCTTTGATTGTTAGCTAAACATTGTTTTTATCCTACCAGGTAATACAAACCATCTGTTAAAAGGTAACAGCTTAAACGTTAATTGAGACAGTACCACGGTGTTGCACTATCTATAGCTCTGGCTGGAAGCTACCTGCTCATGGAAGCAGTTGTTTTTGTCTGGTTTCATCGGGGCCGCATCTTTCATGAAGCAGGGTACGCCAGGAGTCTATATATATCCGAACCAAAGTGGTCGATAGGAAATGTCATGCCAATACCACTGTGGAGCTCATGGAGAAACTTCACACACGTCACTAGTTCCCAAGCCTGGTTCTACACCCTGGAGTGTAGAGAATAGGGGATGTGAGACCGCATGGCATGTTTGTTCTGGTCAATCACTGCAGCTCAGTTCTAGCTGGCAAAACAATCGATGATGACAGCTCTTTTGGGATTAGAGAGCAAAGGGCACAAGGGCCACAGAAAAGAAAGTACTCACTCTACAGGCGCAGTTTTTCATATCTGCATTTTGGTCAGTGACTAGTCCTTTCTGCCCCTCAAGCTCAATCAGCGGATCTTCGGGGTCTCTTTCTGCGATGCTAGCTACCCAATCCTGACAGATCAGCTGCCCAGTTTCCACAAGTAGCATCTTCAAGATGAACCAATGGCACCATGGACTTTACTATGGAGGACAATCCAGTGAGGTGGGTGATAGCTCACATAAAGGCAGGAACCTGTTGCCCGTTTTAACTGGGGTATTACTAGTACAGGTAGAGCAGGCTTCCGAAAGACATTGCTGGCTTTGAAGGCTTTGGGAGCAGGCCCTAGGTGTCTGGGTTTTTGAACTTTGAAGGGCCTTTTGCCTTCGCTTTTGTCTACCTCTTTGCACTTGATGCCAGTCCTCTGCTGGGGTGGGGTCACTCATTTGGGTGCTGGTGCAGGGTTGTATAACCATGGGGCTTGCAGTGCTGTTTGCCAGGCCTTGCCCTGAGGTGGTGTGTACGTGGGACCAGAATGGCTCTATTCCTGTTGGACTTAAATAATAAATTGTTCACTCTCCTGGGGATTGTTAAATAGCATGTGGTCATCCTTGTATACTACCTGCAGTAGGGATGGGTAACCTAGGGTGGCTGATATGTTGAGACAGTACAGTTCCTGCTTAACACTGGAGTATACCTGGCATTTTTTTTGCAAGTCCTGTGAGTAGTCTTGAAAAAAACAGTATTTTATGACTCCTCCATTGTACCTCTTCTCTCTCATGAGCTTCCCAGAGATACAAGTCTTTCATGCGGTACTTCAGGAAGCGGCACAGTATCGGCCATGGTCGATTCTCCATCCCTGGGCTTGGAGGCCAGGGATCTGTGGGCACATTTCTGCTCTGGAGAAGGCAAATTGTGCAGATTTAAAATTAATGGAAGGAATTCTTGCAGGAAGGATATCATGTCCTTCCCTTTGACCCTCTCAGGCACCCCAATAACTCTGATATTATTCCTTCTTGCCCTATTCCCAGATCATCAACTTTTTGTAGTAAATATTGAATTTGTGAGTGACGATCATGGAGATGGGCTTGACGTGAATGAAGAATCTCCTCATGAGTGTTAACATTTTTTTCTGTGCCAGCCACCCGATTAGTCAAATGTTGTAAATCCATATTAATTTTGGATGTGGTGTCCTTTAGTGCTGCTGTGTCCGTTAACACTTTATTGATCATTAAAGTAATTTTTTTCAAGTTGAACAGCCATATCTGCTTTATGTGATGATGCCATGTTATCTTGATTGCATAGCCTCTGAATGCCAGCCTGTCAGTTTGACAGCTGACAGCTTCGTGAAACTGACACACCAGGGATACAGGCCTTGCAGTGCATCTCAGCCATGAGGTAGGTGCAGATGATATTCCTAGTCTCTGTAGGCAGGCAAAGCCAGGCCTGATTAGAGTAAAAAATGTACTTTTCTGCAGCTCAGGATACTAAGCAGAAACCACTAGCATTTATTCTTTTTTTTTAACTTTCTGTTTATACTCTCCCCTGCCCCCTAAGCTCTGCTGCCTCAGGAGTCACCAATTGCATCTGCCCTGCCTCACCTTACCTGGAGTCCACAGTAGTCCATCCATGTAGCCATGGATTGCCCCCAGGTGGGGATGAGGTGGGAGACTGTATACCACTGGGCTTCTTCCATCCATCAGGGCACCAGACCAGGACAGGCAAGGGGGCTGTTGGTCTGTGCTGAGGTGTTCCATCTTCCAGGAGCCATGGGAGTGATTTTCCCGTGTTCTGGGTATGGCATGCACCCCGATGTCAAGGAGTATCTGCCAAAGTTCAGAACACCTTTCCCTCTGTACATGGCAGGGTACTTGCTGTACCCCAGGCCTCTACCTGGGGCCAGTCAAACTCCTAGCCAACATCCCCCCTCCCTCCCAGAGAAGGCGAGCTGTCTCATGGATGTTCAGCCTTCTCCCCACAGCAGACCTTCCTGCTCCCAGGCTCATTCCTTAACCCAGGTCACCAGCATCAAGAGCAGTAGCACTACCACTGTGCTGGTGGGCTGGTTCACTACCGTTTATTCTGTCATGAAGTTGCTCAGGTCTCAGAATTCTGTAGAAGGAGCCTCTCTAGGTTCTCACAATGAAAATTAAGCTGCCACCATCTTAGTTGGCCAAAATTGCAGATCGTTAAGAACTCACATTTTTTTAAAAATGCCCAATTTCAGGAAAATATGTGCAATTTCAGAAAAAAAAAGGAAATTAAATTACACAGGATTTTGAAGCAATTTCACAAAAATTGTCAGCGAAAAAAAAAATAAGTGATTTCACACACTTTTGCAAGAGTACTAGAAATTTCACCCAACACCAACAATCTTCAACATTGCTTACTGGCTGCTGCAGGTCATGTCATGTGGCTTGTCAACAACTTAACCATGCAGAGTGAGTACTCCTTATAAAAGGTTTTGCATCACGACTTCAAAGTACTGAACTGCTGAAGGAAAAATTAGTTCCTATGGAATAGCTTTTGAGTGGACAAAATGTGAAATTTCAGCACCTCTCCAAATGCAAATTCATCACCAGATCATCCTTAGGACAGTGGTAGTGCTTGGGGAGAGGGACCCTCCAGGATTGACCACCCTGATGGCTAGTTTTCCATGTGACTTTGCAGTAGTAACTCATCTGAAAGTAAAAGCTTTGCTATCAGAGTGTAAAAAAGCTATATACTGTATGTTACTTATTTAGAGTTTCATTCCGGCTTTCTACTACCCAATAAGCTAGTAACTTCAGGTAAATTATACAAGATTGAATCTTTCAGGCAAACGACTGACAAAATGACAAAATGATCAGTTGGACGAAGTGGTTTGATGATTGCTTTGATGCACTGATGGTGAAATCAGATTTTTTGCAATTAGACCTAAAGGCAACAAAATAGAAAATCAATGCTGTTGATATGAAATCCAGTGTACTGCATTTACTGAGCACACACAAAGATTATAGAATAAGATTCAGTCTATGGAAACCACTTTTATGGGAGAGGGGGTAAAGAGATTTATAACCTCACCATCAAGACTGAGGTACATGAAAACTAGATCTGACACTTGTAGGTATTCCAGAGGCATTTGTTAAAGATTTCTCCTTGATAAAGGACTTAGTGAAAAATAATCTGCATACTGTTTTTAGCTTGCCTATCAACAGCTCACTTTTATTTGTAAATGTTTTATGACTGTATCAACAATGAAACTTAAATTTCAGACCAATGCATCCACTGTATATCAACTTCAAAGTAACAATCACACAGGAGTGCGTTGTGCATATTTATGGAACACATACAAACAGAGGTGAGAAAAAAGTAAGTGCCTCAGCAGAGGCACTTACTTCTTTCTCACCTCTGTTTGTATGTATGTCAATTTCACAGACCAGAAATGAGCAAAATACTGGAATTAGCAAATCAACAATACTAATGACTCTTGCCTTCGAGTCTGATCTGGAGCTGATTTTTGAATTGGATTGAATGAAAGGTGTACTTACCCTAACTACTCTTTTCAGACTCAGCCCTGGTGCTGCAGCTTCCACATGTATTACCAAGATATCCTACAAACTGGTGCACAGTTCAGTCTTTTGGGGCAGCTAAGGCAAAGGTTGCTAAGGATGGGAAGGAGTAAATCTTCTTCAAAACAAATAATATTTGTTTTGAAAAAAGATATAAAAATAATAATATTGCCTCATTTCTTCAGGTTCACTAAGTCCAAGCATCTGATAATGAATGTACTTGTAAATGTACTATTCATCCACAACACACAAAAAGGGTCTGGCAGATTTGGTTGATATTGCTGACATACTTATCCCTGAACAATACAACCAACTATAGTAATGAATTTCTTTTTTTATATATATAAACATTTTATTGAGAGTTTGATGAACAACAGCAACAACATCATGTGAACACTGACAAAACAAGAACATGGGGTGAATGTAAAAAGATAGTAATGAATTTCGTAAAAATAAGTCCAACATCTGGAATATTATGAATTAACAAGTTCCTATAAGCTAAATATTGAACCAACAATTTACTTTTCTTCTTTTGATTTCACTTAACAGTTGAATTAATATCTGAAATGAATTTCATTTTATAAGTCTATTAGAGGGTATTAAAATAAAGTGTAGTCTTTTTTTGGTAGAGCAGCCTGATAACTTGTTCTCCCCATTTCCTTTTTTCCTTTCTTACCTGCAGAGTCATACCCTATGGCCATGAAATTTAAAGATACTGATTAGTGCCTACAAAATGTTTGCTCCCAGTTCAAATTAATGCTTGGAGCAAAACACCAGTATATTGGTACATGCCAAAAAGAACATAGAGCGCACTAATGGCATGTTCCAATATACTAACATAAGGCACTATTAATTTAGGGCTCACTAATGGTGATTACTCCTGTGGAACAATTTTTGCAAAATCCATACATCCCTATACAAATGACCCAATAGCACTAGCAAGGCATTATAGGGTGATTTGCATCCCATTAGAGCATCATTATGGGCCAAAAGCAAATGGTGTTAGCACTCCCCCCTCCCAAGTGCCACTGGTTATGATTATTAGCAGCCCTAGTGGTCTAGTGCCCACCTTCCCCCTAATCATCTACTTGTTAAGAGTACAAGTATACTGGTGGTCTGGTGTTCCTGTGCCCTTCCCCATCACCTGCCCACTATAAGCACAAGCACCTTGGTGGTCTAGTTTCCACTCCTGATTGATTCCCTGTTATGTGTTCAAGAACACTGGTGGTACAGTGCCCCTTCAGCCCTGATCACTCACCCAATGTTAACTATACCTTGCCCTGGTAGCTAGTTGCCCTCCCTTGACTGTACAGAAGATCCCCATACTGTCCAGGTCATCCATGACTCTTTACCAAATCCCCAGCCTCTCACACCCCAATGGCATGGCTCCCTGCCCGTAAATGACAACCAGCACAACCCCTCTGATCAGCACATTGGCCAGCCACCATCTGAATGACAGGGAATGAGCATGTGTCTAATGAAGTTTCTACAGTAACGGTATGCTCACTCCTTGTCATTCAGATGGTGTCTGACCAAAATGGTGAGAGGAGGGGCTGTTACATTTTCTGTCTGTTTGAGGAGGACACATGCTTTTGGAGCAGGTATTGGGCAAGAGGTTGTGGTGGGTCCTGGGTAGACTGTACAGGGTGAGGGCTTCCATATGGTTGTGGGCTTCCATACAGTTGGGGGCCACTAGCCACCTGGGCTGGGTATTTTTCATATTGGTCAAGAGATGGGGGGCAGAGAGGACACTATACCACCTCCAGAGTGCTAATATTAAGAAGGGGTGGTTGACTGGGGAGGGCAGGGGACACTAGAACATAAAGGCTGCTAGCATTCATAACAGATGGATGATCATGTGGGTAGGGGAGGCACACAGCAGTAATACCTGGTTTGGGGATGTGGTAATTAGCAAGGCAGTAATGGCTATTTATCCCCCCCCCAAACCTTCCAATATGCCAGTGCACCTATGCGCAGGCAGAGTCAGCAGCTTTGAATAGCTGCACTGGCATACTGTATGTTGGGGCTGCTCACAAATGGGTTAGCAACTCACTAACCATGCTATCCTGTATGCTAATTGTTGCTACTCTGCAGCTTTGGTGGTGCTAAGTGGTTTTAGCAAATCCCTAACCTATTTTGTGATTGCTAACTAGATTCCAGTATCCTGGCCAATAAGTTTTATATTACACACAAGTTAGAGATTGAGAGATTTGATGTCTGCTACTCATGTAAACTTTATTCTTCTGAATTGGTAATATTTACTGCTGGTACATGCTGGACAGCCTCAATGATCATATTGTCTACTCATATGCAAAATCCTATGATCCTATGTATTGTTTTTAACTATTTTTCCTTTGCTTGAAAGTTAATTAAAATATATTATGTCACTACAACGTTATGAAATAATAAAAATATACTAAAAATATGGTAGAAAACAATGTGATTAGCAAAAGGGAAAAGAAAACATACCTCACATGCAAAAAAACAACCATTAGCTACTTTATAAAGTTAGTATGAATTTCAGACAGTGTACTAGCTGTTTAAAGTAACAACATTTGGTAGTCAGCAAAAAAAAAGATTACATATTTTTTAGCAATAGTGTAATTTGACATTCTTTGAGCCATCATTATTCTGTGTTTAATTCACAGAGATATTTTTTAAAATCAATGTTTACTACTATTTTTGCATCTAATGACTCAATTAAATAATAATGGTTGCCACTAGCAGATATTGAAAATACACAGATACATAGAAGTTTACCAGCAGAAGAAGCTGATGAAGTTAAGGAAACTGAGAAAATCTTTTCTGTTGAAATTACTTTTTTAATTGTATAGCTACAAATAATACTACAGATGTATTAGGATGGTGCATACCCATGTTCCTGATAGAAACATAGAAACTGATGACAGATAAGGGCTGCTTGGCCCATTCAGTCTTCCCATTTTCACTGTGATTGCTTTTGCTTCAGACCCTCCTTGGTCTATGGCACTGTCTCATCCACTCCCTTCCTTTCCCTTATGTCTATTCCAGGCTTTTTTGAATGCCACTACTGTTTTTCCCCCCACTACCTCTACTGGAAGATGATGAACACCACAACAGCACTACAAGAAAATGATTTGTTTTTGCCTAGTGGGAAAGGCAAGGGAGCAGGAACTTTTCAAAAATGTCACAACTGCATACCCAGCTCTGGAATTAAAAGCAATTAAGGGAACAATGTGAATACGGATTTTGTTTTCAAGAACTACATTGTTATTAACAATTATACAGTATGATCAAATTTGTAGTAGAATAAAATGTACTGCTGCCTTAAGCTGAAATTTATTCAAACGTTAAAAGGGGTAAAATAAATGTTGTCTGAAAATAATTTCCCTTATGACATAGATGATCATTGTATGCTGGTGATTTTCACTGTGCAAAACCAATCTGTGGGAGATATTCTGCTGCGGAAAATGTTATCATGGGGAAGATAGGTCTTAATATGTTGTCTTCTATTATAATAGATAGATCTAGGACAGATTTTACCTGCAAATGGTTGACTCAACCTATACAAGCTTGATCTGTCATTGTCGAAGTGGCCTGCATCTCTGACCTAGATTTTCTATTATCTCTGTTCTTCTTTCACTACTAACACATACTGTGCATTTGCAGAAATTATAGTAGAAAGTAAAACTCTATATTACAGAAACAGCTGTACATGTAATTCACCCTTAAATAGATGACACTAGGGTGACCAACCTATAGTAAATTGATTTCTGGGCATTAACTACTGCATAATATTTCTGGATAAGAGCACTTTTATTTTTATACAGGTAACATATCTATTTAAAGTTATAATATTCTTTATTATGGACTCCTTTGCAACTCCTGAAACTGATCTCTGTTGTTCATGACTATTTTTTTTAACTGAATCACTGTTTTTGTTGATTGTTGTTTTAAACGTATGTAGACACATTATTGTATCCTATATCTTTTTCCTGAGTCATAGCTGGAAATGAGTCAGCACGCATTCAGTCCCTCTTCTGGTTAATTGAAATTGACCTAATTAGATTTCTGTTTCCAAAATTGTTAATATGTTGCTATATTTCATTTTCTGTTCGCCATATTAAAGTTGGTGTTCTGTGGTCTGGAGTTAGCACAGATTGTCCCCAGAGTTCCATAAGGTCAGGATGCAATCAGTTGCATGTTAATTCATCTTAGGCTCAATAAAAGGGATAATAAATATGGGAGACACCCAAGAAGGCCACCTCATTCAGATGCTGAGCATTTGTGTTGTCAAACAGATATCAGAACATGCTCTAGTCAGAGCCACTATTGCTGCTTATGCATTAACGTGATAAGGGTGTTTCCTGGACGTAAACATGAAGATGAATTATTGTAGTCAGCTCTGTGTCTTTTGGTAAACTTAGATCTATTATCTTGTTGACCCTCTGTTTCCCATGTGTTTAAAATGCAGATAGTGAGTGCATCTTGTACTATGTGGTAAAGGAGAGGGAGCTCCACATCAAGGCCTTCAAGTAATGATAGAAGGAATGGTGCAGAGAGTGGAGGTATGGCTACAGTGGGGACTGTGGGCCAACCTGGAATGATAACAGTCTATACCAGGGTGATGTCCAGCTTCTGTCAAGGAGGGAACCATGGTCCTCAATGGATGGTTTGAATGCTACTTTAATGGACATTTAAAGTAGCTGAGGGGGGTAATGAAAGAAATAGAGGAGGCAGAGAGTCACCATCTGTGGCTTCCTCCATGGTGGTTACACAAATGTAATAAAAGTATTATAAGTTAATCTTTCTAAATTCTCTAAATAGCTCCACCTGGATATTAAACTGATTTACTCTTGAATTGGGAATAAAACTGAGGCCACAATTCAAAATCTGAATTTCTGTTTCTGTTAACATTTGATTTAGCCAGCGAATTCATTGTTTTGGCCTTCTCCCTTTGTGATTTCTGTGTTCCATGTATTCCTGACCTAGCATCTTAGGGAAGTGAATAGAAGGGAGAAACATTCTTCAGTGTACTGCAGGATAGTGCCAACATGCTTGACTCCCATACCGCTGCCCCACCCAGTATGAGAAAGTCCTGCTATCAGGAGATTCAACACAGTTGGGGGAGAGTTGTCCCACTGCCCCCCACAGACCCTGGGGAGGGTTGTCCCACCCCCCCCACAGACCCTACTGTGGGAGGGTCTATATCCCTATGGAACAGGAAAGAGGGGGGTTCTGAGGGCTTGGTGTGGTGAGGAAATGGGACTGGGTAATAAACTGGCCATTGGCAGCCAGCCTGGGGATGGAAAATGAATAATTAAAAAAAAACATTTAGCAGTGTCAAAGAAAAAATCATACACATTTTTTTAAATGGCAAAAACAGCAATATTGCACCTATTAGAGGGACAAGCATTCCTGAGGCTATTTGTTGGAAGTGAAAAGAAGAAGACAAGGGGTGAGATTGTAAGGTTAAACAGGGAAGTGGGGACTATGCAGAGGTGGGATCAGAAAAAGGCAGATATCCTGAACAAATAATTTTGTTCAGTGTTCACAGAGGAAGGAAAAGGGGAGGGGCCACAAAAAAGTAACAAAAGTTTTGGAGGGAGGGAGGGAGGTGGAAACTAGTCCTTTTTTGAGGAGAGTATCCTGAAGGGACTTGTTAATCTGAAGGTAGACAAAGCAATGAGGCAAGATGGGATGCATTCAATGGTATTAAGAAAGCTCAGGAAAATACTGGCTGCACCTCTAACAGTTCTGCTTAACAGCACACTGGAAATGGGAGTGGTTCTGGAGGACTGGAGGAGGGTGGATGTTGTCCCACTACACAAAAATGGTAGCAGGGAGGAGGCTGACAATTATAGACCAGTCAGTCTGCCATTAGTGTGGGAAAGTTAATAGAATCACTGCTGAAGGAAAGGATTGTGGAATATCTTGAATCCAGTTGGTTATAAGATATGAGGCAGTGTGGTTTCATAGGGAGGAGGTCATGTCAGATGAATCTGATAGATTTCTCTGACTGGCCGCCCTAAGAACTAGATCAGAGTGGAGCGGTGGACATGGCCTACCTTGATTTCAGGAAGGCTTTGGCCTCTGTTCCACATAGGAGTCTAGTAAGCAAGCTGGGTAGCTTAGGAGTGGGTCCAAAGGTGGTAAACTGGATAAGAATTTGGTTAGGGGACAAAGGGTGGTGATAAACAGAGTTCACTCCAAGGAAAGAAGGATGAGCAGCAGAATGCCTCAGAGATCAGTGTTGAAACCAGTCCTCTTTACTTTTTTTATCATAGAATATTTTATTAATTTTAATTAAACTAACAAAACATAATCATAATACCAATGATCACATACATCAGTATTTACACATTATAATTATTATATTGCATGGCGAGTCTAGACCAAACATAAGGAAGGGGGTACTTTCCACAAATACACTTATCCTAAAGTTATCAACAGCAAGCTAAGAATCATTTAGTATTCAAATTTCTAACTTGTTGGTTAATCTTTAAATTGCATTTCTGCATTTTACATTACTTAGACCATTAATATATAAACACAGTTTTCTCCAATAGAACAGTACACCCTCCTAAAGCCCCTTTAACCACCACAAAAACCAAAAAAGAAAGAGTTATGGGTCCAAAATCAACATTTCCTCTTCTGAAAGAGTTGGGGAATCCATTTGGCTTGATCCATTTTGTTTAGAATGTTATTTTAATAAAGGCAGTTGTCTGGTCCAAATCGTAAAAAATATTTGCAGCACCCTTGAATTTCACCTGGAGCTTAGCAGGAGCGAGAAGCTGAAATTCTGCACCCATTTCAAGCAAGTCCTGTCTGAGACTAAAAAATGATGATGAAACATAGAAACATAGAAGTTGACGGCAGATAAGGACCGCAAGGCCCATCCAGTCTGCCCATTTCTTTTTCTACCTTATAAATGTGCCATTGGCCTTTGCTCTGTCAGTGGCCTATCTATTCATACTCATTTGTATTGCTCCCTTATGCCTATCCCATGCCTGTCTGAAGCCCTGCACTTTATTCATAGCCACCACTTCTTCAGGTAGGCCATTCCATGCATTCACCACCCTTTCTGTGAAAAAGAATTTCCTCACATTCCCCCTTAATCGGCCCCCTTCTAATCTCATGCTGTGTCCTCTTGTCCTGCTATTTTTCTTATATCTAAACATGTTAGACTCTTTCACCTTGTTAATGCCCTTAAGGTGTTTGAATGCCTCGATCATATCACCTCTCTCCTCCTTTGCTCAAGGGTATACATGTTGAGCTCTGTTAATCTGTCCTCATATGTCTTCTGATGCAGTCCTGCACCATTTTGGTTGCCCTTCTCTGGACTGCCTCAATTTGGTTAATGTCCTTGTGAAGGTGTGGCCTCCAATACTGCATGCAGTACTCCAGATGGGGCCTAACCAGTGTCTTGTAAAGAGGGATTATTACCTCCCTCGTACGACTTGTGATACCCCTACTAATACATCCTAACACCCCCCTAGCCTTACCTACTGCTTTAGAGGTCTGCTTGGATGATTTCAGGTCATCAGTGATGATGATGCCCAAGTCTCTTTCTTCCTTTGTGACTGCTAGCAACTCCCCTTCCAGACTATAGGTGGCTTCAGGGTTTCTCTTCCCTATGTGCATGATCTTCCACTTCTTTGCATTAAATTCCAGTTGCCACTCTTCTGACCATTTTGCTAGTTTATCCAGATCTGTTCTCATTCTGCCCACCCCATCTGGATCATCTACTCTGTTGCAGATCTTGGTGTCATCTGCAAACAGACAAGTCTTACCCTCTAGTCCATCTGCAAGGTCACTAATGAAGATGTTGAAGAGGACAGGCCCCAGGACTGATCCCTGAAGTACGCCACTTGTGACTTGCATCTCTTCTGACTGTATACCATTTACCACCACTCTCTGTTTTCTACCCATCAACCAGTTTACCACCCAGTTGACCAACTTCTGATCCACCCCAAGCCTACCCAGCTTATTTATCAATCTTTTATGTGGAACAGTGTCAAAAGCTTTGCTGAAGTCAAGGTAGGCGACATCAACTGCTCCCCCTTGGTCCACCACTCTGGTTACCCAGTCAAAGAAATCTATGAGATTAGTTTGACAGGACCTTCCTTTGTAAACCCATGCTGTCTTGGATCCTGTGCCCTATGGATTCCAGGTGTTGCACTATCCTTTTCTTAAGGAGTGCCTCCATAATCTTGCCCACTACTGAGGTAAGACTGACTGGTCTGTAGTTCCCTGCCTTCTCCTGCTACCACTCTTGTGGAGAGGGATCACATGAGCCCTTCTCCAGTCTTCTGGGACCTCTTCTGTGCTCAGAGACTCACTAAACAGTTCTGCTAATGGTTCTGCTGAGTTCCACCTTTGGCTCCTTAAGTACCCTGGGATGTGTGCCATCAGGTCCCATTGCCTTGTCCACCTTGAGCTTAGCAGCTCTTGTAGGACCCTTTCTTTTGTGAAGGGAGTAGTGCTCACCTCCCTCCCCTGTGTCCATGGTGCTGAGCTGTGGGCCCTGCCCTACCTTCTCTTCAGTAAATACTGAGCAAAAGTATCTATTTAGGATAGATGCTTTTACATGTCCTCCTCCTCACATGCTCCCTTTTCTCCATTAAGCTTAGCAATACCCCTCTGGACTTTCTCCTTTCACTAATGTATCTATAGAAGTCTTGTCACCTTCTTTACTGTTCGTGCTAGTGTTTCCTCAGTTTGGGACTTTGCCTGCCTTACTGCCTTCCCTGCTTCCCTTAGGGCAGTTTGGTATGCCTCCTCTATTCATCCTGCTGTGTTCCTTATATTTCCTGAAGCCAGCCTTTTGGCTCTGACCTTTTCTGCTACTGTATTTGAGAACCAAAGTGGTTTCCTTCTTCTTTTGCACTTCCTTTTCTGTCTAACACAATGGGTTGTTGCTTCAAGTATTGCATCCTTAATGCTTGCCCACTTTGCCTGTACCCCCTCACCTGTGTTTCTTTTTGCCAGGGCTAGCTTAACTCTGTTGGCCATCTTATCAAAGTCAGCTCCTCTGAAGTCCCATATTTTTGTCTTGGAATGGGATGATTTAGATGTAGTAGCCAAATTGAACCATACCATGTGATGGTCACTGGCCTCCAGGTGACCTTCTACCTGGAGATCTGTGATCCCTTCCCTGTTAGTCAGTACTAGATCTAGGATAGCCCTGTCTCTTGTGGGTTGTTAGACCAGTTGTTTGAGGCCCTCCCCCTGCAGGGAATGCACTATGTGTCTAGTTCTGGCAGATGTATCCGGCATGTTGAAGTCTCCCATTATCAGAACCTCCCCTTTAGTTGTCATGTTTTGTATATCTTCTAAAAGTAATGTGTCTATGTCCTCCCCCTGGTCTGGGGGCCTGTAGACAACCCCAGTTCTTATGGCTGTCCCATTTCCTGTTTCAGGGTGACCCACAGTTCTTCTGGCTCCTTATGTGTATTCTGAATTTCTGTAGCTTTGGTATTTTCATTGACATACAGGGCCACTCCTCCCTCCCTTTTGCACCTCGGTCTCTTCTAGACAATACATAGCCAGGTACTGAAGTCTCCCAAGTGTGGTTACTGGTAAACCACATCTCATTAATTGCTACTATGTCAGTTTAGCCTCTGACATTTTGCCTGCAGGTCTGGGTTCTTATTTCCTAGGCTGTGAGCATTTGTGTACATGATTTTCCATTGGTCAGAATTTGATTGTGTTAGTTGTTGGGTGAGGTTTGGCATTACCCTGTGCGTTGTATGGGAGACAATCCTTTTTCTTACCTGGTGATGCAAATGAACTGCAAACATGCTGAATTCCTGTTTGACCACTAGCTGAGGGGGAGGGTGTTCTTCCCATTCGACGTATGGGGTGCTGCACCCTCTCCCCGCTTGCTAGTTTAAATATTCTGCAAAGACGTCAAACTTCTGCCTCAATGCACTGACTCCCTCCTTAGTCAGATGCAGTCCATCAAATTTAAAGAACTTTCACTCCCAGAACTGTTGCCAGTTCCCTACAAATCTGTGTCCTTTTTCCTGGCACCAGCCCTTGAGCCACATGTTTAGCTCCCCTATCTCCCTTTCTCTGACCTTCCGTCCATCTGCCCCCCTCCCCCAGAGTGGCAGGATCTCAGAGAAGGAGATGCCAGATGAAATGGATGATAGTTTACACCCAGCCTGGTCAGGTGTTCCTTGGTCTCCACAACTGACCGGCTGGAGAGATCATTAGCCCCTATGTGTACTAGGACATCAATGTTTTCTCCTGCTTTGTGAACAATTTTAGCAATGTGGTCAGTGTCTCTCCATGCTGATGTACCTGGGAGACATCTGACCATTACCCCTGGCTGGAGATGGGTATCAACTCCCCGAATCATGGGAGTCTCCTATGATCAGAAGTTTTTTGGATTCCCTTTTTGCTTTTTTGTTTTGGTTCCTGATTTGGGTGAGTTTTGTTGTGCTAGCTCCTGTGCGCAGTGTCCTGCTCTGCAGTGTCTGCTGCCTCTTTGTTTGATTTCAGACATAGAGGCAGATACCTGTTTGTAGTGTTTATATGGTTTTTGGAGGTAATATGTTGGAGAGCAGAGAGTGATGGGGCACCCGATTTGCCCCTCCTAACCACCTGCCAACCTCCTGGTCCAACTACCCTCTGCGGTCGAGGTTTTTCTGTTGGATGCTGGGGAAATGGCGCTTGGTTCTTATAATGTATTTCCTCTTGAATATGAAATTTGAGGCATGCAATCTCTGCCCATGCTGCCCGGAGTTGAGTCCTAAGATCTCCAATGGCCCAGCATGTAGGACAGTGTCCTAAATCCTGTAAGACTGTCTTTCTGAAAATTGTTCCACAGTATCTGCAGTTAATGATATCCATTCCAGATAAGTTGCTGGGTTTATAACCTAGTCAGAGTAATTAGAAGGAAAAAAAATGCAAGTAATGGTTTGATTGTGTTTTGTTTTAGTTTAACTTGTTATAACAAGTTAAATTACTAGTGCTCCTGTAAATGAGCTCACCTTGTGGATGCCCCACTGATCCACCCCTTCCTGCTCTGCCACAGGAAATGTCACAACTGTGGTACCCTATAAAAGTGTAGTGTGGGGTGGTTGGGGATGGGGGTGGGTGGCTGGGCCCTTCCTGCCAAAAAGAAGAACCACGGATGAAAGAACAAGGAGGTAAGAGCAGAAACAATCAGTCAACAACAAATGCAGTAACCCTGAAAGCTTATCCTAATGTTAGATAAAACTGTAAAACCTGTAAAGCACCACCTGTAATAATTTCAGAGAAGATTATGCTGTAAGAAACACTTTGCTACAGAGAAAAATAAAGCAATAAAATGTTAGCAACAAACATTAGCAATCCCTGTGAGTAAAAAATAAAAACAACACCACACAGTAAATCTGCTTAGCCAAAAGAAGTCTTGATCCTTTTCCCTTGCTCTGGTAAGTTCTCTACTCTGCCTTTCAAGCAGTCTTGGAAGGAAAGATGCCACTGCTGAGTTGAGAAAGAGTAGTCGTGAAAGACTAAAAATTTATTAGATTTGTAACTTAGTGGTGCTTTGATTCTTAATAAACACATAATCAGGTCCGGGTCCATTTTGAACCCCAAAGTAGGCATAATAGTTGACCGCTTCTGTGTTTTTAAATCTCCGTTGCCTAGAAATGAGGACTTTATTGAAATTCTATGTGCCCGAGTTATGAATGGGAGTGTATCCTCAGGAAGCCTAAATACTTGCACAAAAATATGTTTGATTAAAGCCCTTGTGTTCTGAAAGTTCTGATCCAGGGTATTCAGAAGTCCCACCACGCAAAGATTTCTGTAACCCTGCGGTTCTCCAACATTTCTATTTTATGGGCCATTGCATAATTGTCTTTAATCAGGTTTGCAGTAGTTGCCTCGAGTCCTTGAAATTTATTTGAAGTTTTTTTCCATCTCCTTCTGATTCATCTCTACTTCATTTATTACCTCCTCTATCCTGGCCCCCATTATGCTTTGCGTTCTGTTGTAGAAAATCAACTTTCTCAGATAATGCGTTTAAATCTGCTATCGAATGTTTGTGTCCTGGTCATCAGTTTCTCTAATGTATCTCCAAGAGAATCAATAGTATATTTAGCCCCAGTACCTTCATCACTGCCAGCATTTTCCATGTTACCTGCAAAAGGTTGTTTCACTGCTTTCTCTGCTTTCAGTTGAGAAGTCTTTCTTGCACTAGAGACCATTCCTGAAACATCTATTTATTGTTTTTATAAATGACATTGAGAGGAGCAGGAAGAAAAGAGACAGATGACAGAGGGTGGTGGTAAATGAAGTTCACTCCAAGGAAGGGAGGATGACCAATGGAATGCCTCAGGAATCAGTGCTGGAACCAATTATCTTTAATGTCTTTATTAGTGATGTTGAGAGTAGCTCGAAGGGAAGGTATGCCTCTTTGTGGATGATACTAAACTGTGATAGGATGGACTCTCTGCAGGGGTGGAAAGGACTAGCAGAGACCTGAGAAATGTAGAGGAGTGGTCAAGAGTATTGCAGGTGTTTCAACCGAGACCCCCTCCACACATTGCACACTCATATAAAGTATGTCCATTGGTGATTAAGCATTCAAGCTTGCATATTTAAAATGCAGAGCAATTGCTAGTTATGAAGAGATGTTATGATCTGTGTGACATGCAAACTGTGGTTTGACATTCTTTTTATTATATGAGAACACTATGGGCCCAATTCCAAGATGTGTTACACCTGATGCAAGGTGATTTATACCAAACCTGATGACACAAATCGCACCTTGCACCAGGCATAACGCAAGTCACGATTCCAAGTTGCAGCTTGCGCCATGCCATATGCGGGTTGCACCAAAGGTGGCCTATGCCACCCACTATGCCTGCAACCCAAAGCGTCATGGCACAAGGGTGGGTTAATGTAACAACTGTGCTGTATTCCAGAAGGGCGGCTGCTGTAATCCACATATGCCATTCCAGGACCCTGTATGGTGTAGCGGAGTTAGACCAGCTAGAAGGTGGTCTAAGAGGCACCTGTTCTGGCATAGTAATGGATGCCCCCACCCACATGGTTGGGCCCCCATCTCTGCCCTGCACTGTCATGCCCCCCTGAAAGTCAGGGGCCCCCAGGACCATTTCCTTTCTTGCTCACTGGATTGTCTGTGCCAACCTGCTAGCCCCCCCAATGTCCCCAGGTGCTTGCTGGTGCATTTCAGGGTGGGATCTCTGGGAGGGCAGTTGATTGCTTGCCACAACTTGTGGCACCCAGGTCTAGTGTGCCATTCCCTTGGCACTAGACTGCAGCTTCTGCAAGTCATGAGTGTAGGTGCCAGGGACCCTGCTTGTCTTAGAATAGGGTGGAGGGTCACCGGCGTAGTGCCACCTGGCCCAACTCGCATATGCCCATGAGTTGCACCATGCATCTTGTAATTGGGCCCTGTGTGTATTTAGGAGCTGTCAGCACAATCGGGACCCAATTACACACATGAGAACTGACTGTAGGGGATATTACACGTTCAAGTCAAGGCTCACTGCATTACTAGTTGAGCATTTGCTAACTATACAGTAACTGTTTCCAGTCAGACTGGAAAGTAAGCTGTTGTTTGCATATTTAAGCTCCTAAATACACACAGTCTTCTGGTATACTAAAACAAATGCTAACTAATAGTTTGCATGACATAGATTGTGAAAATCACTTCATAGTGAGCAAGTGTCCTGCAGTTTAAATATTGGTATTAGAATGCTTAATATCCCAGAGACATACTCTCTGTGAGTGTGCAGTGTGTGCAAGGGTCTGTTAAGCTGACAGTAAATGATTACAGATCGTGGTACCATAAAATAATGAAAAAAATTAAACAGCCAAACAGTGTTTCACTGTCCCATTTCCCTCAATACCGATACAGCTCTACATACCAGTCTAGCAAATATGTAACATGGGATTCTGTAAAATGTGTGGAGGGATCTCTATTCAGCTGTCAGGTCTTAACTGTAGTCAGGCTGTGGTAACATAAAAAAAAAACAGTGCTAAAAGCCACCCCCTGCTTCACTACAAAGGGGCTCAATTTTTCCAAAAACAGTTATTAAAAGAGGGCAGTCATAATTATGACCATTGTCTTTTAGAATTTTTTTTGGGGGGAGTGGGGGAGCAAATTGAATATAATATCAGGCAACATGCAGCAACTGTTAGGGGAAATTGTTGATGTGAGGTAGAGGTTACAGAGGCAATAAAGCCTAGTGTAGCTCAAAGCTGTGAACCTGGAGACCCAGGATTTGAATCTCCCTGCCACGACTGTGACTTAGATCAAGTTTATCAAAGCAGCAGTTTATGTATGTTTTCTGAAAAAAATATATAGATATATGGCACTGTTTTGCATTCTTTCAATTCATTATGGGAACATCTAGGCACCGTTACTGAACTGTAAATTAAAAACAATTCTGGTGAAGTATTCTCACATAATCTGCCTATAGATGGCTAATGACTGCTGCCAATATATATACCATGGCGGTACAATATTGATCTATTTTTACAGTCATACTGGACATCTTGTAACAGAATTTACAATCAATCGGTGGTGTAAGGGGATCTTATACTTGCCTAGTGCGAAAAAAGAAATGGTGCTGAAACACACTGCAATTACCAAATCTCCATGCCAGCTTTGCTCCCAAGAAGTGTAACACATTCAAACTTCAAGTTTAAAACAAATTCATTGTGAAGAAACAGGGAAAACTGTGTGGTTCTGCTAATGTAAGTCGCTTTATAAGCATCACTCACTGGCTTCCATGTAAACAGCAATAATTATTACCACAGGCTTAGCAGCACTGGTATAAATTGACAAGGTCTCTGAAGTCTGCCAAGCTGCAAATCAAGAAAGTGTAGCACACACTGCCTGTGCTTTTCTTTGAACTTTTCCTTTTCCCCCAGACAAAGGGATTGTATCATGTAAATCAATCACTGATGTATTCAATCAATCAATCAATCAATCAATCAATCAATCTTTATTTAACCAGGCGTTCATCGTTGAGCAAAAGCTCATTTGCAAGATGGACCTGGGTGGAGCATGAACAATTGTATATACAGGTCAACACAGGTATTTACAAAGCAATACAGATAATACTCTTTACAGAGAGGAAGAAAAAGAAGTTCAAATGTACATAGAATTATACAGATATTGTACAGATTACATGGTATTTACATACATAGAAGTGTCTATAGGAAGATAAAGCAGGTTATCTAAGGTTGCAGGAGGAAGTAACGGAAGAAAAAAATAAAAATATACACCAGGTAGAGGTGAAGGTAGGGGGGAAGGGAGGGAGGTAGGGGGAGAAAGGCTAGGAGGGCATGGTGCACAGAAAGGAGTTGGTAAAACGGGATGTAGAGAAGGTGGATGGAGAAAAAGAGTATGTGTGAGCCCCGGGATTGAATGCTATAAAGTACAGGGCATGGTAGGATGTCACAACCCAGGGTAGTGAGCTCCTATCCGAGGTTGGAAAAGGAAGAATAAGGGGATGGACGGGCCTAGCGTTGATAAGTCAGGGGGATAAGAGAGAGAGAAAATAATTAGGCTGGTGAGGAGCAAGCTGGGGTGTCAGTACTAAAAATTGGGTCTAGGCGTGGCTATATACCAGTGCAGACACCGATACTGGGTCTGAGTGGGTGAAGCAGTTACATACTTCTCTGATTGTACGGAAATAAAGCATCTTGAAGGCATTTATACCGATTAGAGTGCTTAATTTGAGGGTTTTTTGTAGATCATTCCATAAGGTAGGTAGCACGAAGCTTATGGCTGCCCTGTCGAAGCGGGATTTTGCTTTGGGTACTTTAAGTGTAATAGCTGAGTAAATTCTTAAAGCGTATTTCCCAATTACACTCAGGGGAAGACAGCAGGAGATATAGTAAGGCAGCTTATTAGAGATGGCTCTATAGGTCCAGAGAGCGGCGTTTCTGTGGTGCCTGAACTTTAGTGATGTCCAGCCCACTGCCGCATATAGGGTGCAGTGATGCGTGTCGAAGGGGAGTCCCATTATAAACCTCAGTGCTCGATGGTAGAGTGTGTCCAGTTTAGCCATGTAAGAGTTGGGGCATTGGCTATAAAGGAAGTCAGCGTAATCAACTAATGATAGGAAAATGGATTGGACCAGTTGTTTCTTGGCATCTATGGTAAGAAATTGGTTGATTCTAAAAAACAATCCAAGCCTTTGCCGAAGTCGTTTTAGCAAGTCCTCGATATGTTCAGTGAAGGAGAGTCTTTGGTCTATCCAAACTCCCAGATACTTGAATTTTGTAATAAATTCTAGTTTTTCACCGAGAACTGTGGTAATTTGGGGAACTGTCCCACTGGACACAGAGTTAGCTGTACGGATAAAAGGGGAGAGGACCATCGCTTTAGTTTTTTTGGCATTAAGGAGTAGCTTTTTTTGGAGGAGTTGGCTTTGCAAAAGGTTGAATTCTGACTGTAGGTCATTGCATGCAGTTTCAGGTGTTGGGCGACTCATGTAGAGAACTGTATCATCTGCAAACAGATGGATGTTGGCTTCTTTTATACAGTAGTCGATGTTAATGTAGATTGCAAAAAGTAAGGGCCCTAATATAGAACCTTGAGGTACCCCTCTTTGCAGAGTTTTTAAGGGGGACAGGCCTCCTTCAGCTTTAACTTGTTGAAGGCGCCCTGTAAGATAGTCAGTAAACCAACACAGAGAGGAGGGGTCCACACCTATGGTTTGAAGGGAGGAGAGGAGCAGACTATGGTCGACTGTGTCAAAAGTCTTGCTTAGATCAAGGAAAACAGCACAAATAAAGTTTTTGCTCTCAAGAATATGCTGCCAGTCGTTAGTAACTTTGGCGAGGGTTGAGATAGTGCTATGTTTAGCTCTGAATCTGGACTGCATAGGATTTAGCAGTTCCCTAGACTCAAGGTGAGTCCTTAGCTGTGCATTTACAATTTTCTCTAGGAGCTTGGACAGGACCGGAAGGAGGGAAATTGGCCTGTAGTTATTGAGATCATGCCAGGGTCACCTGATTTGAACAGTGGTATGACATGTGCTGTCTTCCATATAGGTGGTAAGGTGCCCTGAGACAGGGATAAGTTAAAAAGGTGGGTATCAGGTATTGCTAGTACGTGGTAGGCAATTTTTAGGAAGTAAGGGTCAAGGGTGTCGGCCCCAGCACTTTTTCCTAGTATCCAACTGAAGCAAGAGGTCCTCTACCTCTTTCAGTGGGGTAGGTTGAAGTGAGAAAGGTGGCGAAACTATCAGAGTTTCAGGCAGTTGGCTGGCAGTCTGGGAGCGAAGTATGTTTGGAGGGGAGTTATCAAATGCCATGCCTGCAGTAGCAAAGTGGTTATTGAATGTGTCAAGTATATCCATCTTTTCAGTTATAGTCAAGTTGGCAGAGGTAATCTTGGTCAGAAGTGAATTTCCTGGGGAGTGGCCTAGCAGATCATTGATTGTGTTCCAGAGCTTGATTGGGCTCTTTGTGGCAGAGTCGAGTTCAGATTTGAAGAAAGTGGCCTTCGATTCTCTGATTGTTTTGTACATAACTTTCGTAGTCTCCTGAACTGGTTCCAATCCTCTGCAGTGTTCAGTCTGAGTGCTTTTTTACAGAGCTTATCTCTTTCTAGAAGCAAAGACTTGATCTGAGGGGTGAACCATTTACAGGTTTTGGTCCTAGTTCGAACTTTAATCAGGGGAGCATACTTATTAAGGGCCCTTGATAGAATGTTGTGGAAGATATTGTAAGCTGACATAATCGTTTTGGCCTAGTAGAAATCTTCCCACTCAGGGGAGTACTTAAGCTCGTTTAGGTAGGCATGTTCATTGAAGTTGCACCTGGATCTCTTCATAGAGAACTTGCTGATGGGTGCTGAGTTGTTGGTGGATCTTACTCCCGCAATGAAACAATGGTCACTGGCGTCTGAGAAGAAGACATCAGCGTGGGAGAAGAGATGAGGTTTGCTCACCATTAGCACATCCAAAAGTGTACTTTTACTGGGGTTCTTCACGTTTGGGCGTGTTGGTTCAGTAATAAGTTGCATCAGCCCATGTTCATCACAGAAGAATGCAAGGGGGGCAGCTGTGTTAGAGAGCCAGTCAAAGTTGAGGTTTCCTAAAATAATAGTTTCTGGCAGCCCCTGTCCCAACTTGTCACTTAGATATGACACAAGCTGTAGGCCAGCAGACGGTGGTCTGTAGCGTCCTATTACGCAGAGTGCAGTAGTCTGTGTAATTTTCACTTTGAGAATTAGGCATTCGAATTCGCTGGCTACAGATGCCAAGGATAAGCAGAAGGCAGAAAGTTTGTCTTTAACATAGATAGCTACCCCTCCTCCTCTGGCATGCCTATCAGCTCTGAACAAGGCATAGTTGGGTATGTTTACTTCTCTATCAGTGGTGCTGGGTCTAAGCCAAGTTTCAGAAATCACAAGTATGTCAGGAGAGGTATGATTTACCCAGGTTTGTATTCAGGTTATCTTTTTGTGGAGGCTACATACGTTAATATGCAAGAAGCTTATTCCTTTTAAATTTGCTAGTTCTGCTGGAAAAGCAATAGCTTCTGGGGGGCCATGGTTGAGTTCTACGTTGCCTGAACATAGCAGGAGGATAAGTAGGATTTTTCTAAGAGTGCTAATTATAAGCTTGTAATTCCTGCCTTTCTCCCGTCTAGTAGATCTGATGTTTTTAGGGACTGGAAAGTAGCCACCATAGAAGAGCTGATCTGTTGTAGCAAGAGCTAGTACCCCTACCACAATAGGCAGGGAGGAGATAGAAGTCTGCGTGGTGGGAGGTGGGCCTTGTGGTGGGGGAGTGTTATAAGTACTACTGGTATGTGTGGTCCAAGAGCAGGGTTCGAGGCATTGGTACTTGGAATCATGGAGACAATTAAAGGATAATATGCCATGTGGTATACAGCACAAGGTGCCGTTGTAGACCAAACATGATTGTAGTTCAGGTGTCCAATGCTGGGCAGCTGGTATCAGCAGAAGAAGGGGCAGTATAAGGAGCCATATAGGGCCCGACATGATGGTACCTCAAAAAAGAGCCACTCAATTAGCCCAGGGGCCAGTGGGGTTGCTGGATTAATGCAGCTTATCAGTAGCTTTCTGATCCAGGTCGATCCAAATTTGATAGCATTAAAAATATTTAGTGGTGAAGGCACAGCCAAGGAGAGCCTATGCGTTTTAGAAAGGCGAGGCCCTGAGAGTTGGATCCCGTAGGCTGGACAGAGAAGAGGGGGATCATGAGCTAAGTCTCTATTGGTGGGGCACTGTGCCAGGGGACGTGGACTAATATTTTGGCAGGAGGTACTGTATTTAATAATCAGCGGAGGTGGGAGAGGGGGGGCGGTCAAAAAAGTTGCGGCAGTTGGCGTACTTTGTAGGGCCTTGGGTCCTTGTCTGCGGTCTCGAGCATTGGCTAGAGGGACGCCAACCACCTGGTAGCCGGGAATCCCGCAGCTTAGGCTCTGGGAGCCTGGGCGACAGTTCCTCAGCTGAGAGAGAGAAGTAGAGTGAGGGTTAATAAAGGGGATTCACATAAAGGGTTAGACAGAACAGCGGGGAGTCCAAAATTTGCAGAACAAAAGGACGTGTATTACTTTGGCACCCAAAAGTGTCTAGGACCAGTGCACATATGCAGGGAAAGGGCTGTAGACACTAGATTTCTTTCCCAAACCACAATTCAAGTCCTTTCAATTACAGACTGGGTTAACACTTCAGCTTTTTAACATTTGTCCCAACATAAACATTTTTAGGGTTTAAAATCAAAGTGCAGAAGCCGGCTTCCGCCAGGGACCAATCAGAGTGTGGTCTGAGGGGTGCTCGCAATCTGGTTGGTTGCAGCAGTTGCTGTACCTTGTCGGACCTTGGGTCCATGTCTGCAGTCTCGAGTGTCAGCTGGAGGGGCACCGACTGCCCGGTAGCAGGGAATCCCATGGCTTAGGAGCTGGGAGCCTGGGTGGTAGTTCCTCGGCTGAATCTGTCTGGGGGGTCAGTTGGGTGGTGTGTTAGCTGTGGTCTGCTCAGAGAGAGCCAAGGCCACAGTGGCAGCTTGGGAAGCCCACAGATGGGCTGTCTGAATCTGTCCGGGGGACAGTCGGGTGGTCTGTTAGCTGTGGCCTGCTCGGAGAGAGCCAAGGCCACAGGAGCAGCTTGGGAAGCTCACAGATGGGCTGTCTGAATCTCTCCGGGGGACAGTCGGGTGGTCTGTTAGCTGTGGCCTGCTCGGAGAGAGCCAAGGCCACAGGAGCAGCTTGGGAAGCCCACAGATGGGCTGTCTGAATCTGTCCGGGGGTCAGTCGGGTGGTCTGTTAGCTGTGGCCTGCTCGGAGAGAGCCAAGGCCACAGGAGCAGCTTGGGAAGCCCACAGATGGGCTGTCTGAATCTGTCCGGGGGTCAGTCAGGTGGTCTGTTAGCTGTGGCCTGCTCGGGAGAGCCAAGGCCACAGGAGTAGCTTAGGAAGCCCACAGATGGGCTGTCTGAATCTGTCCTGGGGTCAGTCGGGTGGTCTGTTAGCTGTGGCCTGCTCGGAGAGAGCCAAAGCCACAGGAGCAGCTTGGGAAGCCCACAGATGGGCTGTCTGAATCTGTCCGGGGTCAGTCAGGTGGTCTGTTAGCTGTGGCCTGCTCGGAGAGAGCCAAGGCCATGGGCTGTCTGTATTGCAGCCTCTCTTCTCACTCAACAAAAAATGCCTATCATATTGACTTTGGACACAACCAAACCATTCACAGGCAAACAAGGAAAAACAACTATTCTTAATTTTAGTTGCTTAAAGAGCTCTCCACTCTTTCATCTAAAACCTTTAGCTGTAAGAATAAGAATAAGACTCTCATGCACTTTCATAAAGTTGGAATGTCAACACCATAGAATACCAGTATTTCTTTTATACCTGCATCACTGCCCCAAACTCTAAGAGTGTAAGTTTTTGTTTTGTTTAGATTTTAAAACACATAGAGATGCAAGAATATTTTTGTTACTTTTTTCCAGTAGTGAATTTTAATGTTCGTGAAATGAGGCAGATGACTGGTTTAGAATGGATGATCACTGTATAACCACTAGGTAGTTGAGAGAGACTCAAGATACCTTTGCCTATTCAATCCTTAGCTTTTGTATTAAACTGCTAGCAATTATGCTAATTACTGCCAATCACTTTGTCCACTAGGCAGAATCTACCAGAGTGCATTTCATGCAGACCAGTTAACAGTCTTCTGGCTTAATACCCTGGACCAGATTCCAACCACTGAAAGGCTCCTTAACCTGCTATTCGAGGGGGGGCCGTTATAGGGAGTATAGGCTTCTTCATATAACTCTCAACTATCACGCAGAACAAGGGACGTCCCTCATTTTACCTACCCCTCATAATAATAATAAAACTTTATTTATTAAGCGCCTTTCAAGCACCAAGGTGCTGTACAGATAAATGATAAAATCAAAAAATACACATATAAAATCAAAGTAATCACAAAAACCTCAAACCATAAAAGCCTGGCTTTATACAGTCCACAGATGGACCTCAGGCGCTCGAGCAAAACCCCATGGTCTACAGTGTCAAAAGCTGAAGAGAGATCAAGGAGAACCAAGATAGAATGATTTCTCTGATCTCTCACCATCAAGAGATTATTGAGCACCCAAACCAGATCAGTCTCGGTACTATACCTCTTGCGAAAACCAGACTGGAGAGGTTCGTAGATACTATGGATGGTCAAATGGTCCTCCAGCTGGTTTGCCACTACCTTCTCAATAACCTTCCCAATAAAGGGAAGGTTAGAGATAGGTCTGTAGTTGGCAAAAATATCTGGGTTAAGAGAAGCCTTCTTCAAAAGGAGAGTCACCACCGCTTCCTTTAGCGAGCTAGGAAACTCACCCAGTTCTAAGGAGCACTAGATTATTACAGCCAGAAATGGGCCCATGATATCAATACAACCCAAAATCAGGGAGGTTGGACCCAGATCTAAACTACAGCATGTAGAGCGCATCCTCTGGATGATCCGTATAATATCCTCGAACATCGACAGGTCAAAGGAACTCCAGGAGGCCGGGGGTATCATGACCAGACGCCGACCAACAGCTTCCCCCTTAGAGTGTGTCAGGTGGATCTCTGGTCTGATGTCAGCAACCTTATTTGCAAAGAATAGAGCGATCTCATCACACTCCTTTTGTGAAAAAGCTCGACGGAGCTGGAGACAGGCTGGGTTGCACAGCCTGTCCACAGTTCTGAAGAGCTGAGCTGGTCGATTCTGAGCAACAGCGATCTCTCTGGACAGGAATTCTGCCTTCTTATGGGAGATCTCTGATTGGTACAGCCAATAATGCTCCTCCAAACTAAGGTGGTCAACTTCTAGATCAGATTTCTGCCAACAACACTCTAACTGTCGTCCCACACGTTTCAACTCCCTCAAGAACCCATCAAACCATGGGGCCCGAGGGCGGAGAGAGAAAGGATGAACACAGACAGGAGCAATTGAGTCAAGGGCCAAGGAAATGGCCTGATTATAAGCCAAAACCATGGACTCCGGACCCAAGCTGGCAACAGGAAACTCTGAGAGGTTCAGTACCACCATCAGGTCTTCAGGTCACACGTCTCATAAAGGGTGGTATCGAACCATCTCCACAGGGGAAGACCTACCAAGGGGAGCACAAATATTGAAGCCCATGGTGTAGTGATCAAACCAACTGACAGGTTCCACCACCAAATCAGAAGCCTCAATCCCCAGGAGAAAAACTATATCCAAAGAGTGACTGTAATTATGAGTAGCTGAAGAAACATTCTGTGTAAGGCCCAGTGATGTAATCAACTGGAGGAAGTGTTGACCAAAAGCTGAGAGTTTGTCGTCGACCCAGGCATTGAAGTCACCCAGAACCATCAATCTGGGTGACTCTAATGCCATATCAGTGATGAAGTCTGCCACTTCCTGCAGGAATTGCCTCTTGTCTCCTGGTGGACAGTAGACGAGGGCTATCCTTCAGTACACACCAGCTACTACAGTACACTCAAAGGATTCAGCTTCCTCAACTGGAACACCCATGAGCCCCAACCTGTTCTTAAAACAGACCGCTACTCCCCCCCCCCACGATCCAATCTTGGGCAGTGAATCACCGAGTACCTGGCTGGAATAGCTACCTCCAAAATGGGGCCAGCATTTCCATCCAGCCAGGTCTCAGTGATGCAAGCCAGATCCTCTGTCCCAGCAAAGTCAGCGATAACAGTGGACTTGTTTTTAATAGATCTGGCATTGCACAATGCCACCTGAGTTGGACAAGGCTCATGAGCCGTCCTGACTACTTGCCCATCCAAACAGGTGGTGCCCTTGGATATGGGGACTAGACATGAATCTCTACGTTCCAGGCTCCATTTTGCCCCAGGGCATCTTCTGGACCCGATCAGCCCTATATGAAAGGTCAGTTCATTCGCCCTTCTGTGTCCACGTCCCCCGCCACACCCACCCCAAGCCCTCCTACATACAATATCAAGCATCTGACATCACTGGTAGATGGAAAAAGGGAGGGGGGAAGGGCAAAGGGCACGGAGATTGGAGGACGAATAATGCACAACCAGGGAAACAAACTCACTGCTAGACAGCTAAATAAAAATTCTAATTACCTCATAAATAAATTACTCACAATTAAAACCCACCCAATAACATAATTCAAAAAAACAAATGAACAAAAACAAACTAATAAAACTTCCTCACCCAATGAACCCTCTCACGGCTCTGGGGAGGGAAGAAAAACAAAATTAAAAACTAAAATAATACAATTCAAAACTAATTTTCATCCCAAAGGTCCTCTCACTACCAATAGGACAAAGCATTCAAAAACACAGATATAGATAGTCCATTTGCAGTTTTTAGGCACTCTCACTGCCGATGATAGTTAATATTACAGAATCCAGATATGTGAGGATAATGAGGCCCTTTCACTACACACACTATCCTTCATATGATGAAAACAAGATCCAGTGAAAAGTCAAATGGCATTATGGTGACCTGAGTCAAAATCCAGACTATTGCAAATGTACATTCAGAGAATAACAACATGCAATCTCAGAGCGAGTCCGTAAGTGGAGAAGAAATATCTCAAATGAAGTTGGAGATATCCACAGACTAAGCTGCAAGGAGCGGGAAGTTCCCCCCCACACATACACCCAAACTGCCTAATCAGGCTCTATTATGCTACCAGGACCCACAGCTTCAGATAACCCAAGGCCAGACTATTAAGGCCGACCCTGGAGTAGCTTAGGAGCCCCCCTTATAACCCCCAGCTCCTTAGGGGAAATGAGAGCAGCTCCTGCTTGGTCCCAGACAGCACAACCCAAGATCACCCAGGCACAAAGAGGGGGGGTAAGAACCTCCCAGAACCAAGACCATTAATATGGCACTACTTCCCCAAGGAACATTGAATACAGCTTAGAATAAAATTTGAAATCCCAGGGAAATAAAGGACATCGATCAATGAATCGGGTCCCATTACTCACAATACATTAAAACACCAATAACTGTCCTTTCCAGCCCGAGTTCATGCAGAAATCACACCAACTTGTCCAGTTCTTCCTCGATAGATCACTGTAAGAATCCATCACAGTACATCCAGCTGTAAGGGCCAAACATCAAATAGCAGCCAGCAAATCCCTGGGACCAAGGCCAACAAACATCCAAATGAACCGAAAATAAACTCCCCCACATTAAAGGATACACCAAGGGAGCAACAGCAACAAACAGTAGGCAACCATCGGATCCTGCTCCAGCAAAAATCGCTCACTTCTCCCACAAAAGGGCATCAGGCATCAGGGAGAACTACTGTAAGCTGCAAGACTTACTTCCCCACATTTGGGGAAATGCCGGGACAGCAATCGGCAGCAGGCAATGAACAGCCAAAAAAATGAAGACTGCAACTCCCAGCATAATGCTCCCTTCAACCGCAAACACCAGGACAGGCAGAGCATAAAGACAACTACCGGAGTATCGAAACAAACTACCGGAAGCAGCAAAAAGACTGCAAAAACCAGGCAGCACAAAAATGAAACTCACAAACAAACAAACTAATTAACTAAATAAAACGATTTAAACTCATGGCCAAACAAATCAAATAAATAAAACAGTTAAAACAGAATGAGAACTACGAGGTATAGAGGCTAGACCAGCACGACCGCCATCGTGTGTCCAAAAATCTGACTTTTTCCAAAAATAATGGCTCTGCCTCATGTCTTTCCTGCAAAGAAATGATCTGTCCACACAAAGAAGGGGAAATTAAATGTGTTACATATAAAGACATTGGATTCCACTGTGTTCTGAACTCATATCTTCGTGGTAGATGATGTGCCCAGCATTTAGTGTCCTGAATTTCAGTGACAAAAAATTCAGACATAGGGATCATCCAACATGATGATTTGGTGGGTCTATTGCAAATTGTACTGCTGGATGATAGCTTTAATCACTTGAGCAGTCTAAAGGTATAGTTTTAGCTATCAGGGAGCTGTAAAATACAATAAAAATCTGCACTCATAATAGTCCCTGTTTATTTATTTTTTCTTAACATTTGATAACCGGAAAAGGTACCTTAAGCCGAGGCTGGTTTCCAGGTGCGACCTGGGAAAGGGATATAAAGCAACTAACCTGGAGGCACGGTTGAAGAGGTGGCAGCTAGGAATCAATGTGAAAAAGTGCAAGGTGATGCACTTTAAGGCAAAAAAAACATAGTAGGGACTACTGGTTGGGTGGAGCGAGACTGGGGATCAAGGAGGAGGAGAAGGACCTTGGGGTGTCAGTAACAGGGAGCATGAACAGCTCGGCCCAGTGCAGGAAAGCAGTGGATACGGCAAACAGGATACTGGTTGTATCGCAAGGGGTTTCACATCCAGATATAGGGAGGTGACCCTGCCCCTCTACAGATCCTGGGTCAGACCACATTTGGAGTACTGTGTGCAATACTGAAAGCCTTATCTGAAGAGAGATATAAAATTACTGGAGGGGGTACAAAGGAGGGCAACAAAAATGTTACAGGGGATAGAAGGAAAGGCTAATCAGGACAGGCTACAGGATCTGAATATGTACACACTGAAGGAGAGGAGGGATGGGGGGGATATAATTGAAATGTTCAAATATGTGAGGGAGAAACCAGCCGGTAAGGCGCAGCGGTTGGATTTCGCTGCGGCCGCGGCGACCCGGTTCGGAATGGACCCGAGTCATCGGAGGGCCGGCCGGGGGGAGAAGGATCAAGCGTCCGTTGGACTGCTCTCCTTCTCCGCGGGGAGGGATGGGATAGCATCCGGGGTGATGGGGACTCCTAGCGGAGGCCAGGAGCACCCACGCTGCCGCGCTCAAAGACTGTAGGAGGCGGGGCGGATGCTGGGCGTCATTGCACGACCCCACCTCCCTGGAAAAAGAGGAAAATGGATGGCTGCCGGCCGCCCTCCATGAAGCCCGCCGTTTTTGATTAGCCCCCAGGCCAGTCCTCTGACCACCACGGTCTTCGCGGGATGTCTCTGCATCTCCATCCCGCAGCCCCACCGTGGGGGGTAAGCCAAGGGCATCGGAGGACCCGAGGACGATGTGGGGGTGAAGCCGTCTGCCCGTGACCGGCTGAACATTGGGTGGCCGGTAGCTAGGAGGCGGAAAAATGCAAATTTAAAAAAAAAAAAAATACATAAAAAAAAACAAATATGTGAGGGGGATCAATAAACCTAGCACTGAGGGGGTGTTTAAACTGAGGGACAGTAGAGAAATGAGGGGGCATAGGTTAAGATTGGAGGGTAGACGATTTAAGATGGAGATGAGGAGACACTACTTCAGGGAGAGGGCGGTGTCTGAATGGAATGTGCTACCAGAGGGGTGGTGTCATGTAGGGCAGTAGGAAGTTTTAAGAAGGAGTGGGACAAAGCAAGAGGAAGGGTCTGGGTGGCAGAGGATGTGACAGGTAAGGGAGGGACAGTGGGGGAGGAGGCTGGGGCAGCTGCAATCTAGGCTGCTAGCTGCACACTCAGACAGACTTTGATAGACTAGTTGGTCTGTTTCTGCTGGCAGATTTGTATGTTCATAACTATTATCTTAATGAATTAAGATGTTATCTTAATAATTCAGCTCCCCTGAAATTGGTACCTGAGAGGTTCATACATGGTACTTTCAAACTTAATTCATTTCACTGGTAGTCCTAGCAGAAATCGCTAGTGGATAGAGAAGTGCCATTTGAAAATCTTTTTGAAACAGTATCTTACAGCATACATTCATGTTCTTCAAAGATACAGCCCTAAAATTTCACTGTTGAGACAAAATCATTAATTCATATGGTGAATATAGACAACATAGATTATTTACATATTTGGAAATCTAAATAAAAATATGAATGATAAATACTATTTTAGGTGATTAATAATGTAAAAACAACTTATTAAATGAAGAACAGAAACTATGAAAGTAAAAGCAAAAAGGAGAGAGAGCGCGAGAGAGAGATGATGAAACCAGGGAAGAGATATTGTAGTTTAACAAAATAGAAAATGCATATATTGTAACATTGGAGGTGGAGCTGAAGCTGTTGTAGATGGATGCCATCTGTGTCCTCATCATCTGCTGTGTTGTACAGTCACTAGGAGAGAAATGTAGTAAAATGTGGGTGGGTGTGGTGGGAGGGGTTCTGTTGCTGTACCCACCCGGGGTTCTATGTTGGAGGCTAAGGGAGAGCAGAAGACACCATCAACCATTTCAGAGCTGCATCTCCTGGCTGCCAGCTTGCCACTTGTCCCATGGGGTGGTGGGGGAGCAGGCCGCATCTACAGGGATTCCTGTATTTTAAAAGGGAACTGGAATCATCTACTGGGAAATTGTTCCCATAGACATTTATTGGTTATACAGGAGAGTGATTCAGCTTCCACAGGAAATAATGTAGTCTTCATGAAAACATGGGAGAATCATGCTGGAGTTACTGGGAAAATGGGAAATCAATCTGGAAGACACCATGTATTTTTAAATAACTTAACCTAGTCTAGGGGCAATGTTTATGTCCACTTCAGAAACCTCTCCAGACCACTTTAAATAGTAGTAGTAGTAGTAGTAGCAGTAGTAGTAGTAGTAGTAGTAAAATGTTTATTTATACAGGAAGGAAGACCAACTTCAAACACCATTAGGGCCACTAGACCCCTCCTTGCAAGGTGTGCCTGTTTAGGTGTCAATAATTAAAACAACAGTTTCCATTTTCCATACAAAAGACACTTGAGCACTAATTACACATACAAATAAACATAGAAACATCTTCTAAATATGAATAAATCATCTATTACATAAACAATGGAAATACTTCTCCTGATTCATGGCTATATTAAAGTTTGCTATAGTTATATCTTGAGTTTTAAATTCAGGTGGAAGTTTATTCCATGTCATAGCTGTCCTGTACTGGAAAGTCATTTCTACAAACCTATTTATATTTTTTGGAACTATCAGATCTCTTGCTTCTTTCTTCCTTAAATTAAACTGATGTGAAGGGCTAATAAGCCTATCTGCTAGGCCTGGAGGAGAAGCAGATCTGTATATTTTATAGACTCATTTAGTCCAGTTTTTTTGTCTTCTAAATTCTAATGAAGTCCAGTTTAACTTTATATACATAGTACAGTGATGAGTATCATACTTACATCTCAAGTCAAATCTGGCTAGGCCATTATAACATGTATCCAGTTTATTTAGAGATTTTTTATTAGTACTAGAATAAACTTGAATCTCATAGTCAATCAAAGGGATTATTAGTTGGTTTGCTATAACCATCCTATCTTGAATACTCAAACAATTAGCTACTCTTCTAAGTGCACCTATCCTGGAATGAACTTTATTTGTCAGTACATTTATATGTTGCTCAAAAGAAAGCTTCTGATGAACATATACTCCCAAATATTTATAAGTAGAAACCTGAGCTAACTGACTACCATTTGCAGTATATACTTGCAATTTACCTTCTTTGGAATTTTTCTTAAGAATGTTATTACCAAACAGCATTACCTGAGTCTTTATTGTATTCAGAATAAGATTTGATGAAGTAAAATAATTGTGTAATGTATTTAAGTCTGTCTGTAATTTTGTCTCAACCTCACCAGTATCTGAATCTACAGAAACCAGAACAGTGTCATCAGCGTAAAGCCTAATGTCAGAAAATTTTATTTGACAGGGAAGATTATTAGTATAAATAATAAATAGTAAGAGTCCTAATATGGACCCTTGTGGAATGCCACATGTCACAGGAAAAACATAGAGCATAAATAATCCACCATTAGCATCTGATATCGAGTTTTCAAATAAGATTGAAACCAGATTAATGGTTCTTCAGCTAAACCTACATGCTTCAATCTGTTTAGCAGTATTGAATAATCGACCAAATCAAATGCTTTTGATAAGTCAATGAACACCACACCCATGGATCTAGACTCCCCAAGAGCAGCTGATTCTAGGTCTATGAACTCCATGCGTGCAGTGGTCATATACATACCCCTTCTGAATCCTGATTGGAATTGATTTAACTTATTATATTTTTCAAGGTAATTTGTGAGCTGGCTATGAACCAATCTCTCCAGCAGTTTCAAAATGATGGCTAGTAAGGCAACTGGCCTGTAATTTGTTGGACCAAAATATGAACCTCCTTTATGTACAGGCACAATTTTAGCCCATTTCCATGACTCTGGGAATTTACCTTCAAGCAAGCTTCTATTTAATAGGTCTGTTAGAGGATGGACTACCTCAAAATCACAATCTTTTAATAATTTTGTTTCAATATCATCCAGACTCTCCACTTTATTTGATTTTAGTTTTTATTTAACTCTTTTATAACTTCTTTCTTTGCTATAATTTTGAATCTGAATAAAGGAGCACATTTCTGCTCATTCTGGGTTTCCTCCATTTCCAATCCAAAACTTCTTTAGTTATTTTGCCTACTGGGGATATCTAAATCCGGGAGCTCCACAAAATATCAGTTTAAGGAGTCAACTGCATTTTCAAAACTCTGCAGAACTCCATTTTCAATTATCTTTATATCCTTCGAATTTCTTGATGACTTTGTAAGTGTCTTCAGTAGTTTCCAATATTTCTTTGGGTCTTTTGTTTCTTTGATCTTATTTTTATAATACTGTGCTTTTACATTCCTAACCTCCTGAGTAATTCTGTTTAGAATCTTTTTAAATTGGTTCCATGTTGTTTGGTTTAAAGTTTTACTTTCTTTCTTCCAAAGTACGTTTTTTGAAAAATCAAGCTGTTTAATCTATCATTTATCCAGGGTAGGTGACGTGATATCCTTCCTTTTTTTTATAAGGAACATGTTTATTACATACTTCTAGAAACACTTTTGTAAATTCTTCTACCGCTATATTTAAATCAGGGTGAGGGAAATTTGATACCCTTTTTGTAGTGACATCTGTTGTTGAAAAAGTTGTTTATTATATTTTCTATAATACCTTTTTACACTATATTCAACTCTAGGTGGGTGTTGTTTAATTTCCTCAATACTAATATTACAGGATACAATCTTATGATCCCCCAGGTTTGGGGAACATACATTTGTTTCCAGAACCCTTATACCATGGGACAAAAAATGAGGTCTAAAATCTTCCCAGGGCTGTTGATCTTCCCTTTTCTAGTTGGTGTTGTAACTACTCGAGTCAGATGCCCCAGTAAACACAAGTAGTAATGTTATCAAATCAGCTTAAAATTCAAAGTTGCTTGGCAACTATCCAGTGGGTTGCTGAAGGTGATAAAAGATAGGCCTATATGATATCTGCTGTATAATTATACAGTTCAGTGCAAAGCCTGTTGATGTTGAGGGTGGCACAGGGGTACACAAGGACAATTATATATAGTTTATGTATGACTAAACACTAGGAAACCCAATGAAGCACATTTAATCCCTTGTATGCCTACTGACCCCCCCCAGAAAAAAAATCTAGTGTGTATAGAACCAATATGTGATCATTCCCAAAGAGGACTGAAGAAGTTTTTAAAATGTATGCCTGGTGGTCCCCGTTATTCTAAATTCCATACAACATGGGACTTATGCCAATAACAGTGTTATGCATATGCTTGTTTTGTGTTTAAAAGTCAGTTCTAAATCTAACAGTTTCTCTATTACAAGCATGATTGCAGTTATTTAGTCCTTTAATATCAGATCACCAAGGAGATGTTATGCTGTCCTTTTTTGTTTCCAAGACTGATATAAGAAAACATATTTGAGCTTTGAAGATAAATTCATCCATTTTATTTATTTAGCAAAGCAGCATTTATCACTGAAGTTTCAGAACTGTAAAACCATTGATGGGGTTTTAGTAGAGCCTCAGAAACTGCAGAAAGTTGCCTGATATATGCTTGTTTTCAGACCTGAGGCCATGTTATTATTTTTAACCTAGCACACCATTTGAGAACAGCACAGTACATTACATCATATCCCAGCAGAGACATATTTCGATTTATAAAGTAATCCATTTCTAAATTCTCAAATCTTATGAAAGCAGGAGAGCAGTCAAATAATATTAAGCATTAATTGGTTCTTTTGGATTTTGTTTTAAATTTACAACATAGTGGCATTACTTCTATACTCAGTCAGTGTCTCAAATCATTTGAGCTAAAATAATCCCAAATGCATGCTCATCAAGGAAATTCATACCCACAGATTTTATTACTACAAACTTGGTGGACAAGCAACAGAATGGAAGTTTAGGAGTATAATCCCTAAGTGGTTTGCAGTAGGGGTCCCTTTGCTCCACTGTAAGTGTGCACCCAGGCCCTGACCATTTACTAAAATATTACCACTTACATAGAGAGAACACAGGGGCCTCCTTCCACACCTGTTCTCCAGAGTCAGTTTGTTCTTTCACCCTGTGTTGTGGGACTCATCCTGAATGGAATCCCTGGTGCATTGCTGTGCTAGTTTCCCCTTGGGCCATGATGCATGAAGTGCCATCATTTACATTACACCTGAAAAGATGAAGATTTCTCAGTCTAGGAGAGGGGCAGAGGAGTGAAATCCATTTTATGACTAGTTTACACTTACAACTGTACACCAGTATGGCTCATCAAATCACCCACAGTAGTGTAGAAAGAGCATTCACAAACATTACCTCTGGCATTAATACCACTACTTAACTTTTCTCTCAGTGCATCTTCTCTTGTTTCATAAAGTAAAACTTGACTGTTAAAAAATGACAAATTTTTGCCAGATAGGTCAAGTTTGATGTAATCTTTTCTTTCCACTATGCCAGCTGAATTAAAGCACAGGATTGTCTTTTCTGGAACATGTGGTGTTGAGCTGCATGTGGACCTGGGAGAGGATTCTGGGAGAGTTTGTCAGAGCAGGCAGTCAATTCTAAGCACCTGTGGAATATGGTAAGTGTGGTAGCAGGAGTCAGGACATGTTGTGATTTAAAAAAAAAAAAGGTAAACCACCATTGCCATACTTTTTAGAAAAAGTACTAACCTTTCCAGTCTACTTTTGGTCTGCAAGCCCCTGGGGGAGAATCCATTGGCCACGATGCCTCCCTCTGTGAGGCTGAAGTCCAGAGCAGTTGTGTGGGGCTGATTCCTCACCTAGAGGGAGTATAGTTGAGGGCTCTGTGGAGAGCTAACAGCCTTGGCAGATTTTCTACTCTCAGACAATAACAATATCCTACCTGCTGTTTCCTATATAGTCTAGACTGAAGTTACTCAAATCTTGGAAAGGGGCCTTAATTGTCTCTATTTATAAAAAAGTGATAAGTCAGACCCTTCTATGTATCGTTCCATATTTCTTTTAGATAACCTAGGTAAAAGTTTTGTAAAATTAGTACTAAAGAGACTTATGAAACAACTACAAACTCTTGGTGGTCTATCAGAATTACAAGCAGGTTTTCAACCAGGGTTTAGTACAGTGGACAATTGCTTCATTATCTTACACCTGTACGAAAAAGATATGCATCTTAGGAAACTAAAATGATATGCAGCATTTATAGACTTTAGCGCAGCATTCAATACAATAAGAAGATCCTAGTTATGGATTTTTCTGAAAGAAAATGGGTTTTCTCATGAATTAATTGCTATAAATAGAGAATTATACAGTCAAACATGAGCCAAAGTGAGATTGCTCTGAACAGTTATCTTTCTTCTAACTTTGAAACAAATACTGGGGTCAGATAGGGCTGCGTACTTGAGCCTATCTTGTTTTGTTTATATATTGATAGTCTATTAAGTCAACTTCAGAACTCAGAAACTGATTCTCAAAAGATCCTTAATAAGCATTTTGCAGTTTTGGCACATGCTGATGATTTGGTTCTGTTTTCACTCACGTTATCTGGTTTACAGCAAAAAGCTTTGTATCTTGATAAATTATACAAACAGTTATAATTTAAAAATCAATGAGGGCAAAAGCCAGGTGTTAATTTTTGGTTCAAATAATATTAAAACAAACTTGGAAGGCTGGTTCAAAGAACCTTAAAACTGTAAAACAATATATTTACCTGCATTTAGTCCTTTCCTGGAATGGCAAATTGACTAAACGTATTAATGACTTAAAGATTAGATTCAAACAGACTGCAGCCTCTCTTACTGCTTTTAATAGGAAGTATGGCAGAAATTCAATTAGACCATTAATAAATGCTATTAAGGCCATGTATAATGCACAGGCAGCATTTAATAGTGAAATATGGACTACCTAAAATAGCAATCTCTTGAAATTCCCTTAAACAGACTTTTGAGATCCAGCATGGGACTTGATAACTCAGTCCCTTCAGCTATTATCAGGGTGGAGCTTGGTTTGCCCTGTTTACAGGCTATCTTGGTTGCAAGGAAAATAAACTATTGGATCACTCTACTTCAGTATGATCAAGAAAGAGTTTCTTATCTAGCATTAATGGAAAAATGTTCCTGGCTAACTTTGAGCCATTTACAATAATTCTGGCTCTGTTGTATTTTTTATATTCTTCATGATGCTGACCTACAGTATTTAAAAACGTATCAAGCTAGAGGAATAAAAATTAGTTTTAAATATCAGAAATATGTGTCTAACAGAATTACTACCTGATATAAAAAAACAGGATTTTATTTTTTTTTTGTTACAGGTTTTAGCCAGGAAAGTCGCACTAAGCCAAGGCTTGTTTCCAGGTGCATCCTGTTTCTTGCATCTAGACTTCAAGTTTCTTCATGGTTAAGAGTGAGTTACATCTCTCATTACTATTGTCCTTATCTTGATATGATCATGGATAATAAATTAAGGATACTGTTTACCAAATATAGATTAGAACAGTTTTCTAGCAATATACCAACTGCTAGATATCAAAAGAGTACTGATATTCTGGATAGCTATTGTTCTTGTTCTTTTCAATATCCAGAGGATCTATTTCACGTGTTCTTTGTCTGCTCATAGTATAACAAGCTTAGGGAAAATGGTTAAAAACCTATCTGTGACACAATACAAATGAATAATCAGTCTTTATTGTTAAATATATTCTTCACAACAAATGATGAAGTAATTGTACATGCTGTTGCAGGTTATATTGATGCAGTCTTTAGACTTTGTGCTAAGGTTTTCAGGCCTGCCTGAACTTCTGAAGTTTCCAAGGGTATTGTCTGGTAAAATATTTCACAATTATATTGATGATAAAATATTCTACAAATATTACCTAGGTACCAGTGTATGTGCTTACGTGATATTTCAAGTTTTAAACTTATTGATTTTGGATATCTTAAAGACCAGACATTTTCTCTGTTTTATTCAAGTTCAAGTTCAAGTTTATTGAGCGGTCAAAGACCATGACAATATGCACAAATAAATTACTACAATATAAAAAACAAAGACAGAAAAAGAGAAACCTAATCCTTTTACAAAATATACTCTCCTTATAAAATAGTTGTGAGTAGCTTATCTATATATATATATATATATATATATATATATATATATATATATATAATAAATAAATGTAAAATACTAAGATATAAATTACATTATATCCCTAAGGTGCATAAAATGGAGAATGCAAAAACAAAATTTGATTAAATGCAGTATTTCCTATAAGCATAAGACTCATCCAATCAGAATGTACATATTTTACCCCATTCAGAATATAATTTTGGAGGAAAGATATGAATTCATTTTTTTTTTTCATTTTTTTTTTTTTACCAAAATGTATTCTAGAAATATTTACCAAGTATTTGGCCACAGACTTAATTACAATATCATCATTAGAGGTAAAAAAATAACGAGTAAAGTGCTCTGATCTGTTGTTTGAATAGTTTGACATAAGGGCCAGATCCATTTCACTCTTGGTACAGTATACCATTTACAGGCAAATGTAACATGTTTCAAGTTTTCCAGAGTGGAGCAAGTACAAGAACAGTATCTAGAACTAACGGAAGTATTTTTCCTGTAAACTGCTTCCAAGATAGTATATGGGAATACTTCCAGCCTGTATCTAGTATACTGTTTTCTATATTCTACTTCTGTAAGAATATCTATATAATGTCTATAGTAATGACAAGGATCATTTGCCCTAAAAAATGGGAACATTTTCAGCTTGTTAATGATGTTTAGGTCTAAAATCTTATAATGTTCTCTAAATACCTTTGTAATGAGGAACTGATATTTTAAGCTAATGATAATTCCTCTGGCCCTATACTGATATAGGTAAGTTAACCCTACTTTCTGTAGTAACTTAAATATCGAAGATAACCATTCTGATTTTAAATAGCCTAAGGAAGACCACATATATTTTTCATTTAGGCATAGGGCCGTAAATCTGTTTTGTCCATGTTGAAGAAGTCTGATCCAGAAATTGACCTTTCTGGCATCAGCTAATGCCTGCAAAGGAAAAAACCTGTTTCAGCCCTTAGTACAGCAGCAGGAATGAAATTAGGTAATCCTAAACTTTCACGCAACAGTTTATAAATGGGAATATCTAATATGTTAGTTTTATTATGATGCCAGATCTCAACGTTGGATAAGGCTTGGGCATAATATTTAGCCTGTGCTGCAGTTAGAATTGGCCTAATCGTGTTTCCACCATATTTTTTATTGAATGTAAGTAAAGAATTTGCTGTCCTCTTTAATTTTGCTAAGGTTGTGTCCAACTGTTTATTCCACTTCCCATCCCTTGTCAAATATAGGCCTAATTATGTATAACTATCTACAGTCTCTAACTTAGCAGATCCCAGCACCCAGGATTTCTTTTTTTTTACCCTTCAAACCAAAAGGGAGAATCTGATTTTTTTGAACATTTATTGACAGATTAAAGCTCACCAGCAGTTACTGCGAGCATATTTAATTTGGCTTGTAGTCCAGATTCAGTAAGGGAGAACAAGACTAGGTCATCTGCATAAGCCTGTACACCACAATGCTTATCACTAATCTTAGGAGAGTCTATATCGCTAGAGTTTAAGTCACATAATAACCTGTCAATATATATGCAAAAAAGCAGAGGTGCGACTTACACAACCTTGTCTAACTCCCATATTTATAAAGAAGGTTGAGGAAAATTGTCCCCTGGTACCTGACTTTACTTGGGCCCACGTTAAAGAATATAATTCCTTAATAATTTCAATCAGTTCCCCGGTAAAGCCTTCTTCCTTCATTATGACCCAAAGTACATTCCTTAAAACTGAGTCAAATGCTGTACTGAAGTCTATGAAAGCAGCAAATAAAATTGGTTTCCTAATTGCAATATATTTTTCATATAGATGTCTAATTATGAAACAGTTGTCAGTTGTACTATAACCAGCCCTGAAACCAGCCTGAGCTTCGGAAAGTCCCCCCAGTCGTAATAATTCTTCCTTTAATCTATTTAAAATAAGTCTAGAAAAAATTTTCCCAAGGCTATCTAATAGTGAGATAGGCCTATACATTTTAGGATCTGTCTTATCACCCTTTTTATATAGTGAAATTATTATTGCACCTTTCCAAGAGTTTGGGAATGCCAATTTTTTGGACACAATAATAGAAATATTTAGTCAAAATTGCAGACCATAAAGCAGGGGCACGCAAATATATTTCAGAAGGAATCATATTGGGACCTGGTGCCTTCCTTTTTTTTTGAGTTGCAATGATAAAATACACCTCTGTGGGTAAGAATGGCCAAAAAACTTGCATGTTAACGTTTAAGGCTACTCTTACATTTTCAACATTGTGGGAAAAAAAATTTGAAAAATAAAAGGAGACCCAAGTTTCTAACGTAATGTAAGTATCAATTTCATGTTTAATATTATTCATTCCCTTGGCAACTAATAAATAATAAGTCTGATAATCCTTATTAAAAATGGCTTTAAGCATACAGTCCCAATTCTTTTGTTGGTATTGTCCGTGTTTTGGTAAAAGAAACTTCTCTTATACTTTTCTCAGTGTCTATTTAGTTCTATAAGGTTTTGAGTAGTTTTATTCTGTCTTACCTTTCTAATTTTTTTATTCAATTTTTTTTTTCTTTGCAACATTCCTCATCAAACCATGTATTTTTATTATTTATACTTTTTTTAGTCTTTGAGGACTGAAGTAATTTTTTTATATCCTCAAGACTTGAGAATAAAAGCTGCTGCAGGAGCCCATATCCCATATTTTCACCATTTAACTTTATACATAAATCCTGCAAGGAATGTTTAATAAGGGGAGATAAATTATCCTGCCATTTAATTTTATTGTTACAAATTGCAAATTGTGTAGGTTTAGTAGGGACATCAATAACACATTCTATATCTTTTGCTTGTAAGACAAGAGGGAGGTGATCACTTTCACCCCTAGTTGGAATCTTCATAATTTCCCAATCTGTCATAGTCCCATTCCAAACAAGATAGTCTAAAATTGAAGGTCCCTTTGCTGAAAAACGGGTAAAATTGCCCTCTTTGTCTGCATAGATTCTACCATTAATTGGTGCTAAATTATATAGGGCTAATAATTCTATTAGTCTCTGACCCATTTTATTTAACCTGCTATCTTTTGTTGTTCTAGGCCAATTAGAGGCTTCTGGGTGACACCAATTATGATAGTTACTATCAGAATAACCATCATAATATCCAATCCTTGCATTAAAGTCACCACAGAGTAATATGTCTCACAAGAAGTTACTGCCCAACTCTTATGGATAAAGTCCTCCAATTGGTCCCAAAGTGTGGGAGTATATGAATTAGAATTAAATGGAGGGATATAAACATTAACTAAAGAAAAATGTTTACCTTTTTTAGCTTTAATATAGATAACCATTATATTCTTGTTAGTATGTAAAATATCTGCAGTAATATTAGAGTTTATTTTAATTAAGGTAATTAGACCTCCTACTGCTCTCCCTATTTTAGCAACTTTCTCTCCTGGTATTTGGAAGATTTGATAACCATTCAATAAAATTTCTTGGTATTTGTTATGCCAAGTCTCCTGGAGACATACAATATTAAATTTGTGTATAAACTCGATCCATTCTTGATCCATTAGTTTAGAAAAAAAACCCGCAATATTCCAAGAAATTAATAACAAACTAGTAGCTTTTGTTTCAAAATACTGTTCTTTCCTTTTGTCAGTCAGTTTGGCTGTGTGTCTAACAACTCAAATCTGTTACAAATTGTAACATTAAATAACAATTCCTCCTGATTTTTTTTCTGATGACTTACATTTAGAAGTGGTCTGGTGAGAAAAATCATTTGTAGAAACTATATATATGCCTAAAGCATCCAATAGAACCCTATTCTCAATAATCTCGTTATAAAGGCTTAAAAAGCCTATTTTAATAATAATTAGGTCAGATCTCTGCCTTGTTATGGTTAATGCTTTAGGGTCTTCTATAGGTACGTTCAAAACTTTTTCTAATATATCTACTACTTGATCCTTTAGGTTGTTGTTATTATTTTCATTTTTAATCCTCCCCAGACCATACAAATGCAATAACTTAGGAACTCTATCAGCCACGTTTACCCATTTTAAAGCACTTACTTCTTGTTTGTTCTGTTTATTTCCCCTATTTAATAGTTTTCTCTCCACTATATATAACCCTGCATAATCTAGTGATGTTGCTTTAACTAAAATGCTTCTTGCTGCCTCTGGACTTTTAACCAAAATGTCACTTGTCCCATACTTGTACCTTTGTTCCAACTGGAAACTTTTTCTATTATAAAATCAGGATCTGGAATTTTTAGGACATGTCTAAATATGTTTGTGCATGTGGGAACAAAAGCAGTCCAGAAAGCTGTCAGGATGTGAAGAAATCAAAATAAAATTTATTCCTCTAAGCAGGCGAACATAAACAGACTTAGAATGGAAAATAAATAAAAATACATAAACTATAAAGTTTCAGCAGTTATCATCTCCACAGGAACCATACCTAGAAGGCAGCTAGGCATCTGGCAGGAACTCCTTCCTGCCACACTCTGATCTATTCACTTGAAATCCTTTCTTTCATACTGCAGGAGGATCACATGACAGGGCTCAACTCCTCCCTAACAGAAAATTAACTAGTTTATATTGTTTATACAGCTTTAAATAAAATTACAGAACTAATATAAAACATAGAAACACAGAAACATAGAAACATAGAAACATAGACTTTGACGGCAGATAAGGACCACTTGGCCCACCCAGTCTGCCCATTTCCCTACCTACTGGATAAGCTGCAGATTCTAGTTAACCAACAGCCTGCTTCCTGCAACCCCCCACTATAATTGCTTTGTGTCTGTCCCATGCATGTTTGAATTCACCCACTGTTTTAAACCCAACGACCTCCTCAGGAAGGCTGTTCCATGTATCCACCACTCTCTCTGTGAAAAAGAATTTCCTCACATTACCCCTGAGCTGTCCCCCCTCTATCTTTAAACTGTGCCCCCTTGTTCTTACACATCTCTTTTTCTGAAAGATGCTACCCTCCTGGACTTTGTTGATTCCTTGAGGTACTTGAATGTTTCTATCATGTCCCCTGTCCCTCCTTTCATCAAGGGTATACATATTAAGCTTTCTCCGCTCTCTTCATATGGTTTCTGATGTAGACCCTGCACCATTTTAGTTGCCCTCCTCTGGACTGCTTTCCATCCTGTCTATGTCCTTGCATAGATGAGGTCTCCAAACTGCACACAGTACTCCAGATGGGGTCTCACCAACTGTCTGTATAGAGGATAACCACTTCCTTTTTCTATAGTGATGCCCCTTCCTATGCATCCCAGTATCCGCCTGGCTCTCCTTACTGACTTTTCACATTGCTTACCAACCTTTAGGTCATCTGATATGACTACTCCCATGTCCCTTTCCATTTTTGTTGTTGTTAGTACCTCCCCTGCTATTGTGTACTCTTCTCCTGGGTTTTTGTTTCCCAGGTGCATTACTTTGCACTTCTTTGCATTGAATCTAAGTTGCCATATGTCTGACCATTCCTCCAACCTTGCCAAGTCCCTTCTCATCTTTTCTACCCCTCTTGTGTATCAACTCTGTTACAGATCTTTGTGTCATCTGCAAAGAGGCATACCTTTCCCTCCAGACCCTCTGCAATGTCACTTATAAAGATGTTAAAGAGGACTGGACCCAGTACTGAGCCCTGAGGTACTCCACTAGTAACCCCCCTTTCTTCAGAATGTGTTCCATTCACTATTACCTTCTGTGTCCTGTTGTGCAGCCAGTTCACTACTCAGGGCTACCACCCTGGGAGCCACTCCCAGGCTGGTTAACTTGATTATTAATCTTTGTGGGACTGTGCCAAATGCCTTGCTAAAGTCTAAGTAGGCCATATCCACAGCCCCTCCTGGTCTATTACTTTGGTCACCCAGTCAAAGAAATCAATTAGATTAGTCTGACATGACCTTCCTGCTGTAAATCCATGTTGCTTTGGGTCCTGTGCCCGCTGGCCTCTAGATACTAAACAATTCTTTCTTTCAGAAGTGATTCCATCATTTTCCCTACCACTGAGGTCAAACTTACAGGTCTGTAGTTTCTGCTTCTGCCTTGCTCCCACTTTTGTGAAGGGGAATCACATCTGCCCTCCTCCAGTCCTCAGGTACCACCCCATCCTGCCATGATTTGTTAAAAAGTGTGGTCAGTGGTGTCACTAGGTCCCCTTAGTTCTTTTAGGATTCTGGGGTGAATCCTATCAGGCCCCATTGCTTTGTTCACCTTGAGTTTTAGGAGTTCTTTCAGGACTCTTTCTTCTGTGAATGGACTGGTATCAACCCCCTACCCAGAGTGCTTCTTATTGTCTGGTTTAGGTAACTTCTCTTATCTTCTTTGTGAATACTGAGCAAAGTATTCATTCAGCATCTGTGCCTTTTCACTGTCTCCTCTGCCCCCTCCCTCTCCTTTATTAATCTTCACTATCCCTCCCTTAACCTTTCTATGCTCTCTAATGTACCTATAAAGGTTTTATCCCCTCTTGACCGAGTTGGCTAATTTTTCCTCGGTTTGTGCCTTTGCTATTCTGACTGCCTTTCCTACTTCTTTCTGCTTTAATTGATACAGTTCCCTGTCGTGCTCCCTCTGTGATTCCTTATACTTTTTGAATGCAGCCTTTTTCTTCTTAACCTTCCCGCCACCTCTTTTGAGAACCATAGTGGTTTTTTACTCTGCTTTGTTTTCTTTATTTGTTTTACACAAAGACTTGTTGCCTCTATGATGGCAGTTTTGATTTTTCTCCATTGTTCTTCCACCCTCCTATTTGGCCATTTGCTAGTGCATTCTTTCAGGTGTTCACCCATTTTGCCAAAGTCAGCCTTCTAAAGTTCAGTATCCTTGTTTTGCATGGCTTATCTCCATGGTTGTGCTCATTGTGAAGCACACTGTGCAGTGGCTGCTTGTTCCCAGATGTCTACCAACTTCTAAATTTGTGATCCTCTCTCCATTTGAGAGTACCAGGTCTAGTATTGCTCCCTCTCGAGTGGGTTCCAGCACTAGCTGTCTAAGGTCTGCCCCCTGCAGGGCATCGAGAATTACTCTGCTCTTGGATGTGGCTGCAGTACATGTCCACCAGTTAACATCTGGCATATTCAGGTCCCCCATCAACACTATCTCCCCTTTTTCAGCCATTTTGAGAATGTCCTCTATTATTTTCTTGTCCATTTCCTCCCCTTGAGAGGGGGGTCTGTATACAACCCCTGTGCGAATTGCGATGCCATTCCCCATCTCCAAGGTAACCCAGAGTGCCTCCTTGTCCCCTTACTTTTTAGTTCTGTAGCTTGATCACTTCCCTTATGTATAGAGCTACTCCACCTCTCTTTACCTTCCCTGTCCCTTCTGTAGATTGTGTACCCTGGTATGTTGACATCCCATTCATGGTTCTCGTGTACCATGTTTCTGTGACTGCCACAATCCAATTGTTCATCTTCCATCAAAGCTACTGGCTCAGAAAGCTTGTTTCAAGACTACGGGCATTAGTAGTCATTGCCCTCCATTTAATGTTGGCTTGATCCTTTTTCCCCATCCCTGCTCTTATTGCTTTTATCTATTTTACCATTTAACCCCATCCTGCCCTGTATTGAGCTCTGTACATCAGTGTTTACCCCACTACCTGCCATGTTTTGTGGGGGGAGGCTTGACTTTTCCTATCTTTTATCAGTACCTCCCTCCTTATCTAGTTTAAAAGCTTGCCAAGGAAGCATTTAAACCTGTCACCTAAGAGCTTGGTACCCTTTGTGGACAAATGCAGACTGTCATACCAGTATAGACCTTTATCTCTCCAGGTGGACCCCCAGTCCCCAATGAAGCCAAAGCCCTGTGCTCTGCACCAGTTTTGCAACCATTCATTAAACTGCATGGTGTGTGCACTAGCCTCACTCCTGCCATGGACTGGTAGCACCTCTGAGAAGGTTACTGTGCTTGCTACCCATCTGAGGCCCCTTCCCAACTCCACAAATTCATTCTGCACTGCACTGATCCCATGCCTAGCTAGGTCATTTGTCCCAAGGTGGACAATGATATCTAGTTCTCTCCTGTGATGCTGCTTCTACAATTGTGAGGATTTGCTTCTTGTCCCTCCAAGCCATGGCACCAGGCAGGCAGCTTACTTCCTTCTCTCCCTTCCCCAGTTCTACCCCCTAACAATTGAGTCCCCTATCAGTAGCTGTTTCCTTCCCCTGTGGTGTCCCTTGCCACCCTTTTGTGGGTCTCCCTTGTGGATGTCCTCAGCATTCTTCTGGGTCTCCACTGAGGATGCCATCATAGAGGAACCTTGCTCTGCCAGAATGGAATCTGATTTGTGTAGAGGTACAACTGGGGGGCTTCGCCTCTGGTCCACCACCCGCACCCTCCCAGAACCCACTGTGGTCCTACTGCTCTTCATACTCCGAAACCTCTGACTCAGTGGTTGTGGCAGTGGTGCTCTTTGGGAGGGGGAGGCCTCCTTAGTCCTTGCTAGTTCAGCCTGGAGGTGGGCAACCTCCTCTCTCAGAGCTGACAGTTGCCTACAAATAGGACAGCAATGCAGTTTCCAGAATGTTTCCCAGAAAACTGCTGCCCCACAGCCAGTGCATTGCACCACTCCCCACATGTCCCACTCCCTTATTATATACAATATGTAAATATGTAAATATATATGTATTATTATTTGTTTTGTGTACCTACTCTTTATGCACGTTGCAGGGTTATTAGGAATATGACAGTTCTGCCCCAACACCTGTTGAGGAAGTGATGTCAGAACTGTGGCTATAAAGGAAATGCCAAGCCTGAGGGGGTGGGTGTGGGGAAGGGGGTGGTAGTGCGCAGCCACTGGTGACTGTTAAAAACAATCAAATACACAACTGCTCCACCACCCTGGTGAGTACTGTCCTTTATAGTAATACAACTAACACCATAATTTACTAGACCACGGCTCCAACACAAACCACTCTACTGAGTCCAGGATAAAAATGAACTCACTCCTCAGCCAGCAGGACACTTAAAATGTTACAAAAATGTTCTTCCAAATCCTAGGTCTCAACCGCCACACTCAAGCAAATTCAGTTGTATCTCACTCACTCTGGTTATAAAATTACTACCCTTTTAAAGGAATATTGCAATTCTCTGCTTAATGCCAATAAGGAAAAATAAAAATAAAACTTTTTTGTAGAAAGTGTAGCTCTCCTTCTTACCCAGTGCTCTGCAGTATTATGCCTTAATCAGGTTTCCAGGTCCTAAATGGAGTTGCAGTTTGTTCTTTGCAGTAAGTTTCTGAGCTTCCAACAGACACTTTAAAGTCAGTGTCCCATGCCAGTTATAAACTCTGTTTGATGCAAAGCAAAGCCATTTTCCAGTAAACTGCATGATCATGCGTACGTTCGCACTGCAGGACTGTGCGATTGTGCGATTTTGTGCATATGCGAAAATCACAACAAAATGCCACAATTGGCTAAAATAATAAAATTCAAGCAGTTCTTGCTTCTCCTGGCTAGCGCTAGCATGCAGTTAGTTGAGTTAGTTAAATCATAATCAGCTACAGAACAAGCAGAAAAAAACTTTATTTCTTTTATTTACAAGATTTCTGAATATCCCAGGCTCCTCCAATCAGCAATGATCATAAGGGGAAAGAGGGGGCTGGCTGGCTCTATAGCAACAAGGGAGAGCTGAGGGAAGGGTCTGGAAAACTGCTGCACACCTACCTACTGTAGAGTAAGTTTCTATCTTTTACCTTTAAACCCAATAGAGACATTATCAGCTCAAACAGCTCAGCAGTACAAGACTTTATTGCATTGCTGCAGCAACTAAACTGAAGTAATGTGGGTTTGGAAGCTATAATGGCTTAAATATTTACTTGCAGCCCTATCTAAGCAGCTGGGCATCATGGCTACACATATAGAACAACAAGATTCTGCTTTGGACTGAATTTCAGGAATAGGGCTTACAGCAGCAGTAGTTTTGCTTGTAGCCCTCAAAGGAATAAACCAAGAGTGTTCTCTTTTCTGGAAATGCTAGCGCTAGCCAGGAGAAGCAAGAACTGCTTGAATTTTATTATTTTAGCCAATTGTGGCATTTTGTAGTGATTTTCACGTATGCAGAAAATCGCACAATCGCACAGTCCTGCAGTGCGAACGTGCGCATGATCATGCAGTTTACTGGAAAATGGCTTTGCTTTGCATCAAACAGAGTTTATAACTGGCATGGGACTTAAAATACCAGCGGAAAGGAAATAAAGGCTAGCGATAGTAACACTACACATAGGAGGCCAGCCTATAGTAGGGGAAACAAAGAATAAAGGAAGTAATCAGAGAAAGTACAGATAAAGAGAAAAAGGGGTTACTGTTGCAACAGATTTTTTTTGAAAGATATTTACAGTCCCAATAACCAAAAGAAATATTAGCCTACAAAACCAATACTAGTCCAAGATTTTAAACGCTATCCAGGAGCATAGAAAACATTGGGGGGGGGAGGTCACTGACCCTATTACAATGTTTAACAGTGTATTTTTTAATTTTGTGTATTTTCACTGAAAGCTGATTTTACACCAAAGATACTTGAAGAGCAGAACTCATTATTTAGTCATTGAAGTCCCTTGTTCAAAAGTTCCCTATTAACATATTCTAGTACAAATCCAAATTTTCTGAGGCCCCCTTCATTAATCCAGATCTGATTTGCTATTCGAAGGGCTGTACAAAATATAAATAAAGAGTCTAAGCCATTAACATCCTTATCATTCCAAATTTGTAGAATATCAGATACTGTTAAATCAGCACCAGTTGCTGCCCTTATTAGGTTTACAATCTTCTCCCTTAACTCTTCATAGGACCAGTTGTGTATCATCTTGCAACCACAAAGTGCCAAAATTGCACAACTACAGAAATCTATGGCATTTTTTGTACATGGTTCCGCTGAATATTTGCCATGAGTACCCTCAACTGTGCTGGTACTAGCATTTAACCCTTTCACTGGCCTCTGGTCTTGATTCATCACTTTGCTCATGTTTGAGCCACCCACCTCCCTATGATCTAAATCTAATACTGTATTTTCCCAACATACCATTTCATTATCATTCTCAAGGACAGAATCTTTAAGCACATCTGTCTTTGTTTTTTTCTATGTAAGTAAACTTATCAGAGACCGGATTTCCATCATTTATAGATGACCATACTGTATCCATTACATTCTGTTCCTTACTCATATTATACATGCTTTCTTTCTTTAACACCTTTTTTCCTTTTTGCTGACAGTTTACTTTTTCCCTTCTTGGTTTCTTTTTTGTACCCTATTTTTCTTAGATTTCCTTTTACTTTTATTAAAATCCTTACTACCTCCATAAGTCTTAGTTACTGATGGAAAAAGTAATGATTCAGCTGTTGAAGGAGGCATATCAGAAAAGTCCAGCACTGAAAAATCTGGGTGCGGTAGTGTTTGAGGGCATTCCGCTTCAATAACAGATAGTGAACATATACTTTCAGATGGGGGTATTTTATTAGGCTTATGTAAAACATCATCTAATCTGGATCCATTTATCGCTACATTTTCTTTTAAAAGATCTATTTCATGTTTCAAATCTAATAAATGATCCAAGATCATCACATGCGTAGTATGTGTATTAGATGCAGCTACGTAATATTCTTTGCTTAAAGCAGTAGTAGAGAAATTCCACTACTTCTCAGTGCAGTTTAACCCCTGCAAGGTATATAGTTTTTTAAACCAAGGATGGAAATGAGAAAGGAAAATGTGGGCGCACCTGGATTTGAACTCCGGACCTCTGGTATGCCGTTCCAGCACTCTAACCATTAAGCTACAGGCCCACTGGTTACAGCGTCTGAAGAACTTCCTATTTCACAGTCACACATTCCTTTCTCTCTAGTGTTGCTTAATCTGCAACCAGAAACCAATTTAGAAATTCCACTACTCAGTGCAGTTTAACCCTGCAAGGTATATAGTTTTAAACCAAGGATGGAAATGAGAAAGGAAAATGTTGCATTTTGCAGGTTTGAACTCCGGACCTCTGGTATGCCGTTCCAGCGCTCTAACCATTAAGCTACAGGCCCACTGGTTACAGCATCCGAAGAACTTCCTATTTCACAGTCACACATTCCTTTCTCTCTAGTGTTGTTTAATCTGCAACCAGAAACCAATTTAGAAATTCCACTACTTCTCAGTGCAGTTTAACCCCTGCAAGGTATATAGTTTTTTAAACCAAGGACTTAAAGCAGTAGTAAAATTTGCTGTTATACCATCATCAGATTGTTTATAAAAATTCAAACCAGTAAACTGTTTTAATCCATTTATGGTTTCCTGTAATTCCCCAGCTATATGTTGTAAGTCATTTTGCCAATAGGCATCTGGATCTAGATTAGATTCCCTAAAATAGTCTGGAAAAAATTCTAACATCTCTTCCGTATATTTGGCAGTATGTGCAGTGAGCTCAGTTATACTTTTAGAGGAATCTAAATTAATATAAACTCCCAAATTTGAATTATCTTCATGCATTTGAATATCATACCCTGCTTCTTTACATTCCATTGCGAGTACTTGGGTATGATCAATATTATCATCATTTAAGTAATCTTTTTCTTTGTGTAGTGGACCCTTGGGTTCATTACATGGTATGCACAACTTGTTTTCAACCAAGGTCAAAGGTCTATAATGGTCTTTTATATTTGATTGCTTTAATTGCCTTACTTTCCCTTTTTTCCCATAAGGCTTGCTGTTCATACGAGGTTTAAAAAACTTTCCTTCCTTGCTAAGATTACTTTTGCTTTCCTTTCCTTTTCAACCTTTACCTATAGTGTCTTTAATATCTTTAGCCTTTTTCCTTGTGCATCTACCTTTACCTTTACTTTTATTATTTTTTTCCCTTTCTCTGATGACTCAGAATGTGAGCAATTTATGACCAGGGTTGAATATAAGTTAAATGAAGTATGCATCAGATCAATCCTGAAACTGTCTTGTTTATACTCTGCTTCCAATTGACCATTTTGAGAGCCCAAAACCAAATCACCAGTTACACTCTGGTCCATAGATGTTAAATCCCGCCCCCCCCCATATTGTTAAAATCTGTTTCCTAGTATGGGCCATATTGATGCTAATAATATATTAGATATAACAAGTAGAGTTTGAGCACACAAAAATCTGTACTGCCTGCTCTCCACAATTAAGCTCAAATCTGTTAAGCACAATAAATAGTAATCTTGAGGTAGTCATTAATCAACAGTTCACAGCACAACTAATACCAGAATTTCCTGTCAAATAAATAAATACAAAAAATTAACATGCAAAGTGCTAGAATAGTCCAGAACCAATTCTTCAGAGTCACAAATTCAGATGCCAAGCACTTCCCCAAATATGTCGGATGAAGAAATACTTCTCACAAACACAAAAAAGTCAGTCTGGGAAAGCAAGAAAGCAGAAAACAGTTTCACAGATTGGCATCTGAGGATCTCCCACAGATTTAAGCAATTATAGTTCAAATTCAGATTCTGATACTCCATCAATCTGTCTCTTGTTTATAATAGCAGGTAAAACACCAACACCAGTTTAAAGATTAAACTTAAGGGACGGTCTTGATTCAGCCTGGACATAGGGTTACTTCTGGTATTCCTACTCTGGTTCACCCCTGATGTATACAGTTGCAGGCTTTTCTTAAAGGAAATCACTAAACAAAATGAAACTATTAGTTTCAACAGTTTTTAATGTGTGATAGAACAATCCTTTCACAACTACTTAGCTTTTACTGCTATTGTTCTGCCAAACATTATCAGGAATTACCAAAAACAGTCTGTCATGAAATTATTATAAATTTCAAAATAAATTTATTAACTTACTTTTAAATGCCAAGAAAAACTGCTTTTTGTAAAACCTGAAAAGTTCCAGTATTCTAAATATTGTCAGCCACAAACAGATGGTTCTAACACTGCGTGAGAGCAGAATGCTGCTATCTCAGTAGTGAAGAAGACAATCTGCTCACCTGGCTGACATGTGCACCTTTGTACTAACAAGTCACCTGATCAAAAACTAAAAATGCACGTAAAAAATAAAATTAAAATTTTTAACATTAAAGACAGTATACACTTATAAAACACGTAATTGGTTTAAAGTTTAAATTTATAGGTTTATAAATTTATAAATAAAATGACAACACTACAAAATGCATACATAGTGTTCAGAACAAAAACTCGATCATCCAGTGCATTTAAGGTGCAACAGCACAGATAAGGTAGAGATTTTTTATATATTTTTAATAAAACTGGAAAACTTTCCTTTGTAAGTCAGTAGGCAAAACAGTTTAACCAATTTAAAGTACTTGCTCCTCCATCATCATCTAACTGATGTCTCCGCCACGCACTGCACCCACTAGGCATAGGAAAACACTGACAATACACCTCCATGGGTTCATGGCACCTTCACCTCCACATCCCTTCAGGCCAAAACCTGCAGATGAAAACAGAGAAAGAGAGCATCCCACCAACCAGGATGAATAAACAGTAAGATTTACTGGAAAGATTACACGCTCTGGTAAAAATGGTATACCTGTAATAAAATAAAACACGCTATGTAATCCTGCTTTCCGAGTCTACTTCTCAGGCTTCGAAGCACATAGTCTAAACATCCTTCCAATCCAGCTACTACCTCTGTTTTACTCTGTAGATGAAAAACTTGCTGTAAGCTGGAATTTAATTTTCTGTCTCTTTGATGTAATGAATTTTAACACTGTATGCGTGCTATTTTTATATTTTATTTGTGTTATTGTTAGAATGTATTATTGTGTATGCTGAGAAATTTTGTAATGGGTCTTTAAGACTGATCAATAAACTATTACTACCACTACTATATATGAGTCGGAATTGAAGAAAGTGTACACATCAACTGCAGCAGAAAACGAGCCTACTTGGACACTCTGAGAACTGTGAATTGTGAAAGTTTGATAACACATGTGTTTTTACATATGCTTTTACATATGTGTTATGACCCATATCTTTTTATGTAAACAAATGTACTAATAGTTCATAACCATATATGAAAAGAAAAAGGAGCTGATTTTATAAAACTGTATTATTGTGATAATTTGCTATATTCATATTTATATCCATGATTTTAGAGAACCCCTCTAAATTTTCTTTTCTGTTTCACTTGCCTTTAATTGAATTTAATCGACCCAGCTGATGTTTGGCTATTTGTTTTACCAAACTGCTTATTTAAGCCTTTGACATTTTTTATAAAGTACTGGGATCTCAGATTACCTAATGGGAACTTTTCTTCTTAACCCATTGACTATCACATATGTTAAATGCAGGTTATAATAGTGAACATTTAAGTCAACCAAATCTAAATTAAACAAACACAGTATACTTTTGGACCAGCCCAAGGATATCTTAAATTGATTGATTAATTAATTGATCAAACAATCAGCTAATTGTTTGCTCATTTCTACATCCTGTGTTTTGCCAGGTGTTCTTTGCATTGGTGAGGGCATGTGGTGGGGAGCAGGTAACAACTGAAAGGCACATGTGTGATGTTAGACCTAGATAGAAATGCCAGCATTGCTGTTGTTAGTTGGATATGTAGCTGTGAACCTCCAAAGCCTCGGGTTTTGCCTCAGAAAGAAATGGATAAGGAAATAGATACAGAAAACATAGGGAAGGTAAATATGTAATACTGCACTGCCTTAAAAAATTTTTCTCTCTTTTCTTTTCTCTCCATTGCAGAGATTTGGTAAAAATGGTGATTTGGTGAAAGCTAAAGGGAATATTGAAAAAAGAGAAGGGTGGCCTCGATTCTTCCTTTTTTTCAGATTTCATAAGTGAAATTAAGCCAGGCCCACTCCATACACAGGAAGTGATCAAGTGGTGGATGCGAGATGGTCTGCATCAGCAGAATTAGTTACCTTACATCACATTCAACTGAGATCTACCCTTTAAAAAGTATATTTGCTCCATAACAAAACTTGGACAAAGAAAAAGCTAATTATACAGACTCGCTACACAGATAACAAATTTAAAAAATACATAGGAATCTTAAGGCACAGCATTAAGTACCCCTTGTATTTTCCCTGAGTTGTTATTACTATTATCATTATTAATCTCACTGAATTGGTTGAGACATGAATTAGTATGTATAGGCCAGGATTTACAAACTGTGCCCAGAAAGGGTGCAAGTGTGTGCTCCATGCAACTGAGTTGCATCAGAGCACAAAAGTGCTGTAGTCAAATGAGATGCACAATGCATATCTCATCTGAATATAGCAACAGATGCGGACAGTGCACATGGGGCCACCAACAATGCACCTGTGCATCCCCCTGCATGGTCTGAATACCTGGAATAGGGATGTGCAGTGCATCTTGGGAATGTGCTGGTGCAAATTCCAGATATTCAGACCATGACATGCAAATTGGGGCATTATGCATGCAAGATGCAAATGGGGCCATTTGCACATCATTATGGCACCATTTGCATATCTGGGGCAGGGATGCACCCTGCACTGCTTTGTAAAAGAAAAACACCCCATAGCTTCCTGGTAGCCAAGTGGCCCTCTCCCATCCCTGAAGTATAAGAAAATTAATCATCCCTATTTCCCCGGTAGTCTAGTGGTACCCCCACCCATCCCCAAAGTACAATAAAATTAATCATCCCTATTTTCCAGGCAGTCTAGTGTCCCCCCTCCCAGCCCTGATCATATAATGACAGATATCATCCCCCTTTCCCTGGTAGTCCAGTGGCCCCACTCCTATCCCTGAGCAAATAATAAAAATAATACTTTGGGGATGGGAGGGGGGACACTAGACTACCAGGGAAATGGGGATGTTTAATTTTATTATACTTTGGGGATGGGAGGGAGATACTGCTAGACTACCATGGATGATATGGGGATCATTTTAATATTCAGAAGGGGTTTTGGTATGAGAGGGGGGACACTAGACTACAAGGGAAATGTGATGTATGATTCTTTCTTTTACAATCAGGACTTGGGGCATAGACACCCAGGGACTGGTGGCTGCTGTGTTGTGCTGTGCAACACAGCAGCCCGCCTGTGGGTGGCTATGATTTAGGCATGGTTCTTCCGTGCCTTCCTTTGCCTGACATATCTCTAAGATGTGCAGGCAGCTGCGCTGCACATCTCGGCTGAATATGGAGATGTGCTGCATATGCAAGGGAATGCCCACTCCAGATGTGCTGCATACGTTATCTTTGTGCTGCAGTGCATCTGGTGTTGTGTGGTGCATCCTTGCCCTTTAAATATGGCCCAGGGGTGCATTTCAGAGATGCACAAGTGCAACTCAGTTGCATTGGGTGCATCTCCTTTGAATATGTGGGCCATCATGCTTATATTGTGCACTTCTTTATAGCTACTGTCTGGCTCATACTAAAGTTGGGGTTTATACCCAAGCATATATGAAAACTGATGCATTACTAACATAGTAAAACTGGTCAAATAAGATAAATTAATTTATAATATTTGATGTGATAATATAGAGGATAGAGGTATAAGAGTGATACATACTTGTTTTTGCTCCTATCTATCAGTATTTTTTTTTCTTGTTTTGTCTAAGTGTCACGGAATGTAGAACAAGGCATCATTAAAGCCAATGCCCAAGGATTCATAAACTTTCTGAAGACAAAGTGCCAGGGAGAAAACACATGGGAGAGGCATACTAAAGGCATATACCCTCAGGGACTAAAATCTGGGATCAATTTAAAGGAAACAGACTATTACAAAAAAAAATACAGAATCTACAGAATTTACTTTGAGAATACACAGAACAAAGACTGATTGCAAAATCCGGTTTTTCATTTACGTTTGTTCATTTAACTAACTGTTCTTCTACTGCATAGAAACATAATCAATGCAAGGAGAACAGTATCTGAGTAACCAGAAGAGGAAAGAGCAGACACTTGTAAATAAAGGAATCTAGATCCAGATAACTATGAAATCACAGAGGCTATATAAGGAAATTATATATTTAAATAGTATCACAAGAGAAAATTTGAATTGACATATCATATACCTTATTTAGACTGAAAAATCATATTCATGGTTAAGTACTCAACTATATGTTAGATTTCAAAAATGTTTCCTTTTTTCCTCTTATAGTAGAGTAGCATTAGCGTCAGTAATTATATTGTGCTCATATTGTGTTCATATCTACCTTTAAGTAAAGTGATTGAATATTGACTGTTAATACCTCATCACGGAGACTGCCCCAAGAGTCTTGCATGTATATTACATATACAGTACAAGCCAAGGGCAATAGCCATGCCTATTGAAACCACAAGTGTGAAAAATATACATAAAAACCTTGAGCCTATGATACAGTGGCAGGAGAAGGAGGTAGCAAGAAACACAAATATGCAAGCCAAAAACACACCAAAAACATTAAAACAACTGGCCTTACGAATGCTTAATACTGTCTGAAAGGCATCAGATTTTATGAAGAAATGGAAAAAGAAAGGCCAAAGTGACAAAAAGAAAGATAAATTAACATCTGCCCCAAATCTTTATAAAAAAAGAGAAATATAGGAGACATGTTGAGACAGAAGAAAGCAACAATAGAAACAATAGAGGGAGAATTAATAATAAAAGAAAATGTTGCAAATGATGACACAATGAATACCCCAAACTTAAATCCACCCACTCCAAAGATAGACTTTGCAGAAGTCTTTGAAAATATTGAATTAGCAAATAGAACAATAGGGAATGTTAGAGAATCAAGAAGAGCTATAGGAAAAGAAAAATTAGATCCTGAAGATAAGGAATGTTATAACCTCAGGGAAGAAATATCAAAACAAGAAATTACTAGACTCTCTTCCCTAAATGACAGTGAATAAAGTCAGTATGCTCAGTGCATGAATCTGGAGACGTCTTATACCCCTGACCTAGAAAACCTGACTAAGCAAATGACACATGCTTTAAGAAATCAGCACACTGCTAATTTAATGATATATGAACAATATAAACAAAAAACAAGAAGTGATGTTTATGAAAAGACTGTTTTGAGAATAGCAAAATAATGGAACTTATTTGGGGAAAAGGATGCTAGAAGACAAAATACATTTGTAAATGACTGGCCAGAGAATAGAGAAAATGCATTTTATCTAGAAGATAGGGTAGAACAGAATGAGATAGACAGTGGCCTAATAGAAATGGAGGGAGAGACCAAATACCCCACACTATACCAAAGGGAAGAATGCAAAATACTATAAATAGTATAGAAGAAGGCTGGAGCCAGGAAGAAGTGAACATCTCAAGTAAAGACATGGAACTAATAATGTTACCTAATATAGAAGGAAGCACCTAGTGAGGTCGACAGTAAACCTGTCGACCTCCCACACAGCGACGGCCACCCAAGCCCCCAATTCTTTCTGTGGGGGGGGCTGCACCCCTCACCCCCCCCATGTGGAGGGCTCCACCCCCTGCACCCCCCCGGACTTTAGGATTCCAACTCCAAGTCAGAGTTGGTCCCCCCACAAACCCCCCGGACTTTAGGATTCTAACTCCAGGTCAGAGTTGGTCTGGGGAGGGGGCTGGACACTGGGGGAAGGTGAAACATGGAAACGGACCATTACAGTGACTGTCGCTGTAGCGGTAATTTTCTGTGTTTTGCCATCGGAGTGTCGGGCAAAAGGGGGCCACCCAATATGGAGAATAGACAGGGTAGTGTGTGCAGGGAATTGAAAAGTGATAACACTCTACTATGGGAAAAGGGGGAACAAGAGAGAAAAAAGAAAGAAGGAAGGCGAATAGATAAGGAAGAATAGAAAAAATAATCAAAAACAGGAAAAGATCACAATAAGCACAGAGACAGAAATGGAGAGGGTAGGAAAAAAGGAAACGAGAAAAAAGAATTAACACCAAGCTCAATAAAGAGACAAATAAAAGTAGGAAAACTCAAAAGGGGAAAAAGAAAGGAATTAAGACACAGAAACAAAACGGGGGGGGGGGACTTAGAATAAAATTTGAAACCAAGACAGTAGCAACAGTGTTAAAGTATCTAACTCTGATGATATTGGGGAAAAGGTAAAAATGGTTAAATACTCAGAGGAAAACAGGGCAAGGCCCACAGAGATTCAAGGACAACCAGAGAAAGAAGAACAAAGGGGAGATTTTAATAATTGTAACAACTTTCTGCATAAAACTAAGAACTCAGACTTTGTTCTCCCCCATATAAAGTGGGGATCTTGCCAAATGAAACACAGGACATGCTCAGTGCATCTCTTAAATATCTATTTGACTTTCTAATTGTAGAGAACAAGGATATGTTTAAACATCTAAGCATAATAAGACCTATGACAGATATGGAATTGGTAATAGTGGTTACAGATCAATTCTTTATACTCAAAATGATTAAAAATATAAAGATAACATTAAAGCATGCTGGAATAGAAATTGGAGAAATCACAACCCTGGCCTCCATATTTCCAGAATATTAGAAACATAGAAACATAGAGGTTGACGGCAGATAAGGACCGTAAGGCCCATCCATTCTGCCTATTTCTTTTTCTACCTTATACTGTAAATGTACACGACTCTTACACGCTCTGTCAGTGGCCTATCTATTCATACTCATCTGTATTGCTCCCTTATACCTATCCCATGCCTGTTTGAAGCCCTGCACTATATTCATAGCCACCACTTCCTGAGGTAGGTCATTCCATGCATCCACCACTCTTTCTGTGAAAAAGAATTTTCCTTACATTGCCCCTTAATCGGTCTCCCTCTTATCTCATGCTGTGTCCTCTTGTCCTGCTATTTTTCTTATATTTAAACATGTTAGACTCTTTCACCTTGTTAATGCGCTTAAGGTGTTTGAATGTTTCGATCATATCACCTCTCTCCCTCCTTTGCTCAAGGGTATACATATTGAGCTCCGTTAATCTGTCCTCATATGTCTTCTGATGCAGTCCCTGCACCATTTTGGTTGCCCTTCTCTGGACTGCCTCAATTTGGTTAATGTCCTTGTGAAAGTGTGGCCTCCAGTACTGCACACAGTACTCCAGATGGGGCCTAACCAGTGTCTTGTAAAGAGGGAGTATTACCTCCCTCTTATGACTTGTGATACCCCTACTAATATACCCTAACATCCCCTAGCCTTACCTACTGCTTTAGAGGTCTGCTTGGATGATTTCAGGTCATTGGTGATGATGATGTCCAAGTCTCTTTCTTCCTTTGTGACTGCCAGCAACTCCCCTCCCAGCCTATAGGTGGCTTCAGGGTTTCTCTTCCCTATGTGCATGATCTTGCACTTCTTTGCATTAAATCCCAGTTGCCACTCTTCTGACCATTTTGCTAGTTTATCCAGATCTCTTCTCATTCTTCCCACCCCATCTGGATCATCTACTCTGTTGCAGATCTTGGTGTCATCTGCAAACAGGCAAACCTTACCCTCCAGTCCATCTGCAATGTCACTGATGAAGATATTGAAGAGTACTGGCCCCAGGACTGATCCCCGAGGTACCTCACTTGTGACTTGCATCTCTTCTGACTGTATACCATTTACCACCACTCTCTGTTTTCTGCCCATCAACCAGTTTGCCACCCAGTTGACCAACTTCTGACCCACCCCGAGCCTACCCAGCTTATTTATCAATCTTCTATGTGGAACAGTGTTGAAAACTTTGCTGAAGTCAAGGTAGGCGACATCAACTGCTCCCCCTTGGTCCACCACTATGGTTACCCAGTCAAAGAAATCTATGAGATTAGTTTGACAGGACCTTCCTTTTGTAAACCCATGCTGTCTTGGATCCTGTGCCCCTATGGATTCCAGGTGTTGCACTATCCTTTCCTTAAGGAGTGCCTCCATAATCTAGCCCACTACTGAGGTAAGAGTGACTGGTCTGTAGTTCCCTGCCTCCTCCCTGCTACCACTCTTGTGGAGCGTGATCACATGAGCCCTTCTCCAGTCTTCTGGGACCTCTTCTGTGCTCAGAGACTCACTAAATAGTTCTGCTAATGGCTCTGCTAGTTCCACCCTTAGCTCCTTAAGTACCCTGGGATGTATGCCATCAGGTCCCATTGCCTTGTCCACCCTGAGCTTAGCGAGCTCTTGTAGGACCCTTTTTTTGTGAAGGGAGTAGTGCTCACCTCCCTCCTCCTCGTGTCCATGGTGCTGAGCTGTGGGCCCTATAGAATAGGAGAGGGAGGAGCAAGCAAGAAAATCAAACCATGATCTCAATTTTCAGACTAAATAACTTTCACAAACAATCAAAGGCAGTAGAAAATATCAATAAGGAGAATTTCTACAAAATACTCTAAAAATATCTGATCTGAGCGCTGCACTGAACAAGGTACAAAGATAAGAAAAAGACGGACAAATGACAATGTGGCTAAGTGATGTAAAAGCAACAACATTGTTATTAACAAGATCAAATGAGCTGGACTGTTTAGGAATATATGTATGTGTGTGTGTGTGTGTGTGTGTGTGTGTGTGAAGAGAATGTGTCAAGAAAACAAGATGTGGGAATTGAACTTGGAAATATATGGTAGATACAGCAAACAAATATTCTGCCTTAGAAACTGAACAAGAGGCATGACAGGTACTGTGTAACTAATCCAGTTGTAGTAAAATAAAAACAAAACCTCCAACGGACCTTGAAGAAACACATTTAATTTTTTTATCATGGAACAAATCTGGATTAAAGGACAAATTGTTAAGATACAGATTTTATGAAGTATATAGACACATTTGAGTATCTTTATTTCCAGGAAACCTGGATAGACACACAAATTAATATAAGTGGTTATAAATCATACTGTAGCTTGGCCAGTAGAAAGAAAATATATGGGAGAAATAAGGGAGGATTGGCAACCCTGTTAAAATTAGAAATGAAGTTAAATCAAAGGAAATAAAAACTAATGATGAAAATATTATATGCATATCAGTAACAGAAAGTAACCAGGATCCCATAATTATAAATATATATACATCCCACCTAATAAGAAGAAAGAAGAAATAATAAGCATTTGTCAATGCTGAATGTTTGCTTGCTGGTATTGGCATTGGTAGTGCAGGAGTTAGAGAGATGCATAATAGAAATGGCAGTGAAGTACTGAAGTAATGACAACCCCCACCCCAACCCTGCATAGACTGACAGGCATTATGGGGGTATCTTTGGGTCGTCAGCCATAGCACTCATATCATTCCACCTCAACCCACACTGCAGACACCAACAGGTGTCGCAGTGTGCCTTGAGGTCTTTGGCTCTTATGCTCACCCCATTCCATAAGGAAATAAGCTGAGATGGGTGCAGTATAGGAGAATGGGGTGAATGTTAGGGCTGAAGACCCCAAGGTACACCTCAATGCCTGTCACTGGCTGCAGGGTGGGAGTGGAAGTGGAATGGCATGAGCATTCTGTTGGAAATTTCAAGTGAAAATATTAAAAATTGATGAAGTTATGAGCGTGCGTAGAAACTGCACAATGGATGCCCATAACACAGTCATTTTTTTGATTTTTTTCACCAAATTTGCAGCAAGGGCTTTTTGGGACCCCATCTCATGAACAGTGGCACTGTCTTTTCATTAATTGGTCCAGAAAGGTGATTCTGCGCAGTGACCGTGAAATCACCTTTCCGGACTGAGAAATGAAATGACAGTGTTCACGAGGTGGGATACAAAGAACTCCATGTTAAAAATTTGGGACCAAAACTCTAAACATTGGCTGAGATATCAACCTAAGTTGAAAAAACCCCATTGACTGCCATTATAGGGCTTACCATCAATTCTTCAGTTCCCGGTTGGTCTTTGAAGAGTGCAGACATGTTCCTAATCCACAGAAGATTGCTGCTCCCAACCTCCAGAGGTAAGTATGGGTGACGGGGGTGTGGGGAGGTGGGGTGCACAGAGGAGGGGTGTGGGTTGGAGAGGGGGGCCCGTGAGAATGACAAGGGACCATTTTCTTTTTTTTTTCAGGTTTAAAAAAATATGTTGTGGGACTGTTTTCCTTTTCACAGGTGAAATATTAACTAAACAGATCTTAGCACTCTGGGGTGGGCTCCCAGTATGCCAGAGTACTGGAGGAGGGATCAATGCTGACCCAGAGATTGGGCACCCCGAGGTCAGCTGATAACATAGGGACATGGGGGGCAGTGCATCCGACAATGGGAGTGAGCATCCCGGTGTTGGAAACATCAACGAAGCATTTTTTGGCACACTGGGGTTGGCTCCCAGTATGCCACATTAATGGGGGGAAGGGGATACATGCTGACACAGGGATTGAGCACCCTGATGTCGGCAGGGGACAAAGAACAGAGGGTGTGGGGCAGGCAGCAGCAGTGGAGGGAGCTAACATTTAAATTTGCTGTCCTGCTGTGTGCCTGGTTGGGAGGAAAGGGGGACTGCCACTGCAATGGTGAAACTGCCCCTGATTGCAGCAGCAGATTTCTTTCAAGTGTGGTGCTCACTCTGAAACTGCCATCATTGGCAACTTCAGCATTAATTGGTGGCAGAGGGACGTGCCCATTAATGCATCCACTGCACTGGCCACAACACTGCCACACCTCTGCAATGCTCTACTATCTCAATATGTTTCTTGTGCACTGTGCACATAAGCAAACATAACAAAAATTGCTATAACAATAAGGAATATATTAGATAAGTGCTTACTGGAAAACCCAAACACAAATATTGAAAACATAGGTGACTAACGCATGAATAGGACAGTACATTGAAACCACAGAAGATATAATAGAGTATATATGGACAGGAAATTATGACCACATTTCATTAAACAGGAAAACAAAAGATAAAGCCACAAATGAGAATGATAAGATATTGTATGAAACATTGGACAATAGAAATTTTCTGCTGCTAAATGGAAGAATACCCTCAGACATAACAGGTAACTACACATATATAAGCACAAATGGGACATCAATTATTGACTTAGTATGGATAAGTATGAATGGGATCCCAGACATTGTGGACATGAGAGTAGGAAGCAAAGCAGATAGCCGACACTTACCGCTAAAACTTAAATTAAATATATTTAATAATAAACCCAAGACTAATGGAACTGATATACACATAGTCCAAAATAAAAATTGCAGTAACTGGGATAAAATTAATAGTGCACAATTTAGAAGAACTTTCAAACAATATGAATTAACTGAAGAACTAGGAATACTTGGGGACACAGAAGAAAGCCCACATTGTATTGAAACATTTGAAAGAATCTTAAATATAGAAGCAGAGATTGTACGTAAAGAAGTTAAAATTTACGAGAAAAACAGAGGAGTAAAATGGTTTAACAAAGAATGTAAAACATCCAAAAAAACATTAAACAGGCAATTAAGGCCAACTAGGAGAGACTGTACAATGGAAAATAAACAATTACTAAACAAGTTAAGGAAATAATGGACCCAATTCCAGAAGGCGTTACGCCTGGCGCAAGGCAATTTATACCAAACCCCATGGTGCAAATCGCACTGTATGCAAGGCAAAATGCAAGTTGTTGTTCCAGAAGGTGCCTTGCACCATGCCATATGCAGGTTGTGCCAAAGGTGGGCAACACCACCCACTACACCCAGAACCCACAGAGGCATGGTGCAGGGGTGGGTTACGGCAGCAACTGCACCCTATTCCTGAAGGGTGGCTGCTGTAGCCCACTAACGCCATTTCAGAAGAGGCAATGGCATAGCAGGGTTAGACCAGCTGGGAGATGGTCTAAGGGGCATCTGTCCAGGCAGAGTGACGGATGCCCCGCTGCAGTGCCACGGTAAACACATATGTGTGCCCCCCCATGCACCCCATGCTGTCATGCCCCCACCTTCTGGAACTGCAAAGTTCCCTGGATTTGATATCTGTTGTGCCCCCCCAATCACCAGTGCCAACCGGTAGCCCCACACCAATGCTCCCAGGTGCATTTGGGTGCGTTACGGGGTGGGGGTCAATTCATTGCATGCCGTGACTTGTGGCACCCAGGTCCAGTGTGCCATTCTCTTGGCGCTAGCCTGTGGCTGCTGCAAGTCATGGGAGTAGGTGCCGGGGACCCTGCCTGTCTTAGAATAGAGCACAGGGTCCCTGGTGTAGCGCTGCATGGTGCAACTTGCATACTTCCGTGAGTTTTGCCATGCATTTTGGACTTGGGCCCCATATGTTAAAGCCATATATAAACAATGAGAGAAGTATACAGCAGAAATATGGAAAGAACTTGAAAAAGCAGTGTGGGACAAGAACACAAAATAATTCTGGAAATTAGTATCACAAGGGATGAGGGAACATGCAGATGATTTAGATGCCTATGTAGAGCCACAAGAATGGTCTGATCATTTTAAACATTTATTTTATGTCACACATATACCACAAATAAATGTGCATCAGAAGAAGAAAGAATTGATGCCAATAGATAAAGAATTCACACAGGAAGAAATAATTAATGCCATTTTAGTATTCTTCTGTCAAAAAGGTCCTGGACTGGATGGTGTTCCATTAGACATATTCACAAACCTATCAGAAATTTGGACTCCATGTCTATATACAATCTTTAAACATATACACAACAATGGATATATACTAAAAACTTGGTCTGAAAGTATTATAATACCATTATTTAAAAAAGGAGAGAAAAAAGATCCTGCCTGTTACAGGCCTATTAGTTTGATAGACAACTCTCAAAAGATATATAATATACAAAAATCATTAACAATAGACTGTTAAAATGGATAACAGAGAATGATATAAAAGACGAAGCACAAGCTGGCTTCATGCCGGGTCACTCAGCTATATACCAATGTTTTGTTCTAGAACACTTAGGCCAAGGTATTCAGAAATGCGCCAGAGCCCAACGCAAGTCCAGCACAGCACAAATCTGATGCGCACAGATGCAACAGGAGCGATATTCAGAGACTGCGCAAGCCATAGTGCGCCATCACAACCTGGCTAAATATGGTACAGTTGCACAATGGCACAACTGGCAATGCACCATGGTGCAAGGAATGGTACGCCATGGTGCAAGAAGAGGTGTGCCATGGCACCAACACACATACACACAGTTGTGCCACAGCAGCAGAGCAACAGGGAGGCATGGCACAGGGAGATGATCCACGAACAGAACCAGGGGAGGTAGAGTGACAGGCCTCAGGAGGCCACCACCAGCAGGGCACAGCATGGTGTGATCAGGCACCCACACCCCCACCCCGAACACAACAGCTGCACCATAGTGAGGCAACAGGAGTAGCAAATGGCCAACTGAGAGCCACTAAGGGGAACCCCACAGGCTGCATGCTATGCCCCCAACACAGCCAGACCAGAACAGGACACACCCAGGACCATGCAGCCATGCACTCACACCAACACTATACTCTTGACAGACCACCAATGGGCACCACCACAACACACCCACTGACCTGGGGGGGGCACCACCACAGTGGGACACACCACGGCACACAGCAGGGACCCACAGCAGCACAAAAGGCACCCGACACATGCAAACTACATGGACAGGCACTGGGCCACTGCAACATGATGCCACATGCCACCTGCAAAGCAGACACTGACACAGGCAGGTAGGGCATAATAGTGTATTAAGGAACAGAACAGTCAACTATGTACAAATCAATGGGGGAGGGAAGGCGTAGGACTGAGAGGGAAGGGGACAGGGAATAGGAACTCTACAGTAGGAAGGGGGACTGGTGGGGAAGGAATAGCAGGGGATACAGGGGTCGATAGGGTGTACATCAGTGGCAGCCACGCCATGCCACCCCATGTCATCCACAGCATCCACCATCGAACACCCACTGGTGTATCTGGATTACCACCTCCATCATGGTAGATGTGATTAAAATGATCTGCCACAACAGCCAGCAATACAGGGATATCCTCCTCTGCCTCTGGACACCTAGGATAAGGGACAGAACAGGCCATCAGTGCAGTGTCCCACAGAACCATGCCCAACCACTGTGTACATAGGGCAGTGGGAACATCCCACGAGAGGCCCTGCACAGGCCACCCACAGGGGGATGGACCTATGTCTGCCAGAACCATGGAACACCATTACAGTGCACAAAGGTGGCTCCTGCTGCACAGTAGCCACCTGACTGCACATTGCCAGTCACATGGCACAGTGCCCATGCAGCACCACAGCACCGACAGTGGCAGCCAGGTGCATAGCCACCCCACCATCAACTGGCACATGTGTACAATGGATGTGCCACAGTGGCCGGCACCAAGCACAGTGCAACACACCCAGCCCCCAAGGCACACAGCACAGGTGGCCATGGCCAGACCCATGCCCCCACCAACTCCCAATAAATGTGTGGAGGACCATGCCAGTGTCTATCTGCTCTCCGTGGCCCCGTGGGTGTTGGGGCCACTCTGGTGACACCTCTGGGTCCTGCAGCCACCTGCTGTACTGCTGCAGAGGATGCCACAGCTCTCTGCCAATCTTCAGGGCCTGGGAATGGAACAAGGACAGGAACACATCAGTACACAGCCACTGGAATGCCCCTCCCAGCACAGTGTGGTCCCCTGCCTGATGCAGTTTCGCACAGCGACAGAGCAATGCAAGCGTGGTGGGTGATGCTTCCCTGAGATGCACACGATGACAGCTCACCACCCTGTGGGACATGCCAGGCTGTACACAGTACACCACAGTATAGCAACAGGGCACACATGCATGCTGGGCCTACTCACCAGGCTGTGGCACATGCTCACACCTGACACATGCCTCCAGGCATCAGAGGCAACCTGGATCCCACCACAGGAGGTCCCCATACTGGTGCTGACACTCTTTACCAGTCCTGACCACCCCAGTACACTGCACTAGAGCAGCAGCAATTCCGTCAGACACAGCAACATGGGGCTGCTGTAATGGGGCCTGACCATACAGCTGGGGTGCATGGGGCTGGATGCAGGCCACAAGGTTGGCCAGCTCCACCTGCATCCAGTTGCTCACATGGGTTGCCCTCCACTGCTCCATAACCCTGCTGTGAGCCGTGGTGCAAAATGGCGCCCATAGCTGCACGTGGCAAGGTGTGCCTTGCCCGCCAATTGTACAATGGCATGGATGCATGACATGTGCATGGCTGGGCGGGGCAGGGCTATGCATACGGCTCGGTCAGGATCAGAAGTCACTGCAGGAGTCAGAGCATGCCACGCACACAATGCGCCAACTGCACAATAGCAGCCATGGCACACACACTGTGCCATGACTGCTATTGTGCAGTCAGTGCATTGTGCACAATAGGTGCTGGTGCACCACACGGAGCATGCACACAGTGGCACTGCACACCGCATGTCCATGCAAAATGCATCACGGCATACTGCAGCACATCCAACTGACTTGCTCCAGAACACTCTTAATGCCCATAGCGCAAATACGCAATATTCAGTCAACACATGCTAATAAGCTCATCAGCCAATGTGTGGTGCAGTGGGGGTTTAGCATATCATTACTGTTGCACAACAGCACATTTGCATACAATACACCATAAAAGCACCACAGAATGGCACAGGCCATGGATTGGTATTGTATCCATGTGAGGTAAGTTGCGCATGCTGCAGGAGCACACTGAGCATGGAGGGCACAGCATGGGGGAGGGCACTGGGAGCTGCAGCCACTGACACACTGTGCTGTCCATTACCACAGGAAGCTACATGTCAGAACCTGAGGAGGTTGGAGAGCATGGGCCTGCCCACAAGCGCAGGCCCAACTTCATGAAAGCAGAGACAGATGCCCTGTTCGAGGCCTACCTCTACAGGGAGCCACTCCTGAGCCATGCCACAAGCACACCACAGGCCAGGGCTAGGGCCTGGGCAGAGGTGTCCGACTGCATCAACCAGTAAGGCAGCCACCAGCAGTCAGTGCAGGAGTGCCGCAAGAAGGTGGGAACTAACAGGAGGGGGATTAAAGAGAAGGTGGTGGCCATCTGTGCAGCCTGGACTGCCACCGGAGGGGGACCTGATGATGCGCCACAGCTCATGGTGCAGGAGGAGCTGGTGGCAGCCACCTTGCACTGCAGCACTGTGGAGGGTGTGCCAGGCAGTGGATTCCAGACAGGTGGCAGTCCATCCCTATGTGGTATGTATGGTGGCATCATACAGCATGCCACAGCATGCTGTATGCCACAGCATACAACATGCTGTGGCATGATGGGGGGGCCAATGTAGCCACTGCTTCACTGACTCAAATATTTTGTCTTCCAGCACTGGCAAAGCCTGCATGCAGAGGGTGGGGCACTGGCAGCAGCCATGGAGGCAGGTACAGCACCAGATGACCAGCTATCCACCTCCATGGGCATCTGGGAGCCTCAGAGGCCACAGCACACCGCCACTGTCCAGCTGGATGTCCTGGGCATGGTGTCGGATGGGGCCCTGGATGTGATCCTACAGGATGCCAGACATGGTGTCCTGTGCATGGAGACAGAGGTCAGGGTGGGGTCTGACATTGATGATGACCTCACCATGAGTCTGTACAGCATGGGTGGTGTTGTAGGGGAGACACCCATACCAGGCATGGGCAGCATGCCCAGCAACCTTTGGCGGGGAACCAGCTGCCTGCCACCACTGCAGGTGCCGTCATGTGCACTGCTACAGCAGTGCCGTGCAGTGGTTGTTGTGTGGCTGAACAGGCACTGGGCACAGATCAGTGGATGGAGGGGCAGTGGCAGCAGGCTGCAGGTGCTACAGGGCAGCCAGACACAGGATCTGCCACCAGGGCACCAGGTAGGGACACACCCCAAGAGGACCCCACTGTGCAGTGTCCACCTGAGAGAGGGGACTGTGCAGCATGGCTGGTCACCACTGGAGGGTCAACATCCTACCCAGATTCCCCAGGATGCTGACTCAGCAGCTGAGCACACCGATTTGTTCCGGGCCTCGGTTGAGAAACAGGTGCAGGTCACCGCTGGGCTGCATGCACTGAATGCGGAGGTGCGCCAGCTGGACAAGCAGAGTGGCAGTATAGTGCAGTGGTTTAAGGCTCTGAGCTGCAAATTTTGTGACATCCAGCAGGCCAGACCTGGGTTTGAATCCCACAGCTTCCACTTACATACTGTCTGACCCTGAGCAAGTCACTTAGCTTCCCTGTGCTCCCAGGTCGCGCCTGTAAAAAAGCTTTCAGCTTAGTGTGCTAATCCTGGTTAAGCACAACTAATAAAAAAAAAAAAAAAGAGTGAGAGGGGCATTGTGCAACTCCAGGCAGGGATGTAGCACATGCAGGAGGCCTCAATGGCCTCCATGGATTGCATTGCACACCACATGCAGGAGGTCACGACTGCATCCATGGATAGCATTGCACAGGTAGTCTCAGATGGCTTTGCGCTGCTGGCTGCCAGAGTGTGTGGCCAGCCACCACGGACCCCATGCAGTGCATCATCCACCCCACATTCCCGGCATTGGGTGACACCAACACTGTCGACACCGGGCTCTGCTGTTGGTATCCCAGGCACACCTGGAGTGGGCCTGTTTGGGCACCTATGCACCCCTGGACGGACTCAGTTGTGGTCCCATTGTTGACCCATGGGGGGCCATTGCAAACACCTCCTGTCACTGGTAAGCAGCCTGTGGCTGTCTATCGGCCCCTGTGCAGCCACCCCTCTGGCCATGGTGGTCAGGGATCCATGCAGCGGCCCTAATGTGTGGCCCACCCTGTTCCCAGTCAGCTGCTGCTGCCCGGTGCATGCATGGGTGGCATGTGCATGTGCATGCCACAGGCATGTCACCTGTGTGTCATGCCACAATCCACCTTTCTGCATGCTTGCCTGGTTGCTGGCCCTTGTGGCGTGGCCGTGATGAGGGCTGTTCTGCACCAGATGTGCCTGTACATTGGTGCTATACATCTGATCCACATCACATGCCAACACCTGGGAGTGTGAGAGTGTGTGTGTGTGTGTGTGTGTGTGTATGTTGTGTGTGTGTGCTTTGCTGTGTGCTGTTGTATGTGGTGGTGTGCCGCCATCCCCAGTGACCCTGCAACACACCTCTGTGCGTGCATGCCCATCAACATGCTCATCCCTGCCTGTGTGCTGTACCTGTGTGTGTGGCTCTTGCATGTGTTTAGCACCACCTACCTTTGTGACCCATAGTGCTCCTGTGTGATTGTGTTGCAGTGTTGTTTGGCCTGCCTCATTAGCCTTGGATCACTCCACCCAGAGGGGGGCTGTCTGCTGTCCACTGCTCTCTGGCACATTCCCTCCATCATCCCCACTACTGTCACCCTCTTCAGCCTCAACAGCTATCCCATGGTCAATGATCATAATGTGCAGTATGCAGCAGGCCAGGAATAGGCCACAGGCTTTCAAGAGGCTGTAATGTAGGGCTCCACCAGACCTGTCTAGGCAACAGAAGCTGCCTTCAGCATTCAAAATACATGCTCTATGATGTTTCATGTGCTGGAGTGTGCCTCATTGTAGTGTTCTTTGGCTGGGGACAACAAGTGCTGCTAGGGGATGATCAGCCAGGACCTCAATGGGTAAGTGCTGTCACCTGTGGGGATAGGGACATGGTTAGCTCTCTGCCCTTGCTGTGCCCCTTGCCTGCCCAGGCACCCCCGCCTGCTTGCCCACCTTGCCACCCCTGTTCCATGGTCTGCCCTGCCCATCACCTCTTGCCTGTCTGATACTCACCCACTAGGTGGTCTGCAGGGATGTCTCCATATTCAAATCTGTGGCACAGTGCAGAGCTGTGCCAGATGAATGCATCATGTGTGCTTCCAGGATGTGTGGCACAGACATTGGTGATGCACCCCGTGGCATCACACACCACCTGGCAGTTGATGCTTGGGGCTCCTCTTCCAGTTGATGTAAGCTAGAGCCTCCTGGCCAGGTGGCATGTGGATGCCCACATGGGTGCAGTCAATGGCCCTAAGCATGCCAGGCATACGTGCTACACTGTGGAAGTCCTGCATGGCTGCTATATGCTCCACCTGTGTGCTGGGGAAATGGATGTATTCTGAAGCATGTGGCAGCAGGGCATTGAGGAACTGTGTGAGGAGGTGTGATGTGGCAGACTGGGTCATGCCAGTGGTGTCCCCTGTTGATCTCTGGAAGGTGCCCGTGGCTAGCAGACACATGACTGCTGTGATTTTCATCTCCACTGACATTGCATGACTCCATCTAGTGGGTGCCTGCATCTCCTCACTGCACAACTCACAGAGCTGCCTCAGAATTGCCCTATTCAGGTGGTACCAACCCACTATCTCTGTGTCAGTGAAGTTCTCGAATGTGGTGTGGGCTTGGTTCCACCTGTGTCAGGCATACTGCCAATGGGCCCTTCCTTGCCATGTCGCTGTTCCATCTGCCTCCTCAAACCCCTCATTATGGCCTCCATCATGTATGGTGCACTGTCCATGGCCCCTGTTGTCTCGTCACCCCCTGGGCAGTTGGCTGTGGAATGGTGTGTGGCACCCTGGTGCACCACCCGGCACTCTGCCTGATGCTCCCTCTCATGCCCACTGACCCTTTTCCTTTTCCAATGCCACCTGTGTCATACTCCCTCTGTGGCTACCTCTGTCTGTCTCTCTCTGGCCTTCTTTCCTCACTTCTCTTTCTTTCTTTCTTTCTTTTCTTTCTTTCTTTCTTTCTTTCTTTCTTTCATCCAGCTGTCTCTCTCTCTGTCTCTGTCTCTGTCTCTCTCTCTCTCTCTCTCTCTCTCTCTCCCTTCCTCTCTTGCCTGGCACAAGTGCTGTCTGTGTGCTTACACCTGGTTTTTATAGGCTCAAGTCTGCTCAGCACATCTTGGATTTGCTCCCCACATGTGCCATGGTTCCATGGTTCAATATCGCACTGTGCTGGATATGCATGGGCATGCCCCCTGCAGTTGTGCAATCATTCATTATCATTGCACATTGGTATACTGGTACTTGCACTGTGCATTGGCTCCTGCTGAATATGGCTCCATGGCGCAGTTCCGTATTTGCACTGGTGCAACTCAGTTGTGCCATGCACAACTGCTTTGAATATCCAGGCCTTAGTATATAAATACACAATAGTCAAAAAGCAAAATTTATTCTTTGTCTTTGTGGATTTAAAGGCAACTTTTGACAGTGTAAATAGGAACCTCTCATGGGTTACATTAAAAAACCTAGGCATAGAAATAAGCATTCTTAATATTTTACACTCTTTATATAATAACAATAAAGACCTAGTTAGATATAATACAAAAGGAGATGCAAGCAGCAAATTTCAAATAAACAGGAGAGTCAAAAAGGGGTGTGTCCTATCTCCAATATTATTCAGTTTATGTTTTAATCATATTCTTGGCAAGTTATACAACCCAGAATTTCATATGCCAAAAATTAGTGAACGGTAGTGTTGTGCAGAATGTGGAATTCCACCAGCCGAATTAGTGCAGAATGACCATTCCGCTGGCTGAATTTCTGCTGGAATTTAGCTGGTTCTTCAGTGGAATTCCTCCTAATGTGATCTATGGAATAATATTTCTTGTAAAAGAATTTTTCCATGGAAAAGTATTCTGTAACAATTTCTGTAGAAACTATTGTGATCCATGGAAAAATATTCTGTGGAACAGCATTTTTTTCCACAGAACATCATTCTGCAACTATTTTCTACCATGGAATTCCACCATTCCATTTGTGGTGAAATTTGGTGGAATTTCGGCAGAATTTAGAAAATTCTGCCACATTGTGTCCTGCTGAAATTTGAAAATTCCTTACAGCACTAGTAAAAGAGGATGCCCATATCTGTCCTATTCCAACAATGTCATCCTAATCTCCACCAGTCTTCTGGGAATCAAGAGACTGTTACAAAAATTTAAGAAAGAATGCACAAGGGCAGAACTGAATATAAATTATATAATAAAACCACATTTTTGGTCATTGGGAAAAAACTCTCAAAGAAATATTATATTTCCATAGAGAAAGAAAAATAGAAACTGTTAACAATTTTTGTTATCTAGGAATAGCATTTGCTAGTAACTTAAAATGGATTGCACATAAAAAAGAACTAGAAATAAAACAAAAAAAATCCTTACAAGCAATAATGAGATTTGCTTATAAGTATAGGCTACACTCCATAAAAGATACAATTACAGTAATTAACGCAAAAATCAAAAGTTAAATCTTATATGTGGTAGAAATATGGGGAGAGGAGTATAAAGAATCAATGGAAAAAATGATAAACATATATTATAAAAAATTACTGGGCCTCCGACAGGGAACATCCTCACCTCTAGTGAGAGCTGAACTAGGTCAACTCCCACTTGAATGTATGATCCAAGTGAGAAGAATTAGATACTGGCTTAAAGCATTCCAAGAGAGAGAATAGATTACCAAATATGTGCATTTGGGAATCTATAAGATACTTAGATCAGAAAATAATATTCCCTAGTATGGATACAATTACACAACTGGTAAAACCAAATGGATTATTAAACTGTGCAGCAGAGGTACTGATTAAACTACAAGAAGAAATATGGAACATTATAAAGGAGGGACTACTGTGTATGCAGGATTTAAACAAATAGAACTAAGTAGATGCAAACAACAAATATTAAGTAAATGGTTAGCCCTAAATAAAATAGAGTGTAAAACGGAATCATATTTACACATTATTAAACACCCACAGAGAAGGAAGCGTCTAACAAAATTGCAATTTGAATATAGTGACAGCAATAGACTGAGATATGTACAGTAGTAGCCACATACTTTGCCAGCTATATCCTGAAAATTCTGTGATATTTCTAGAGAATTTTCCTGCTTTCTGCATTTCCAGAGTAGGGGCAGTGGAGAGAAACTCTTTAGAAATTTCATGAAATATCTGGAAATAGCTGGCAATGCCTGTGGCTACTACTGTATGCAATAATGATCCAAGTAAACCAGTTTGCAAATGCCAGAGAGGGGTGAACAACGTAGTCCATTTGTTGGTCTTATGCCCAGTATATAATAAAATAAGACAAAATATCTTGGGAAATATTCTGACCAAACTACAGTATGAGCCATGCCACTTAGCAACCTACTTATTAAAATCAACATCACTGGAGGTTCTGGAAGCAGTGAGTTCATTTATAAAGACTGTTGTCATTCCAGATGGAAATCCACAATACTCAAATCACAACACTGCTTTTGTGTGCAGAAGTGCAGGCCTCTGCAGATACATATACAAATCCATGATGCCCAAATTACAAGATTTCATTTAGTCTGCAGAAGTATGCAACCCTATAGGGCCATCACTTCTGCAGCATCAGCTACTCATGCACACTATGAAACATACACACACTCGAAGGTCCTGAGATGCTGCAGCTACAGGTGTAAGACATACACATGATGTTTGGCTGCAGAAGCACAGGCACCACAAAATCCATGATAGCAAAATATCAGCAGCTACACATGTGAGACATATAGACAGATCTCTGGCTTCAGAAGGGCAGTCCCATGTGGGACCTGCAGTTATGCAGGTGGAAGTACTGTTGTAATGTGGATATTATGATTTCAGCAGCAGATCAAATTAATCAAGGGGTAGCAGCTGTTTAGTTATGCAGGTGGATATTAAAAAGCAGGCACTGACAGATTTATGCCATGTAGCAAGGTACCTTTTAAAACAAGGGAATTGGACAGAATAAGGGAGGGCGGGCTGAGCTGTGAGGGGAAGGGAATAAACAGGATAGAGATAGGTAGGTAGACAGAAAGATAGACAGATAGAGAGATAGATAGACAGACAAACAGACAGATACATACAGAGATGAGAGAGAGAGAGACAGAGATCGCAATTGCTGGCTCACAGCTCCCTCTGCAGCGAGCAGCACAACTCAAGCTGTGTCTTCACAAATGAAGAAAGTAAATATACAGAGAACGTGGATGAATGGCTCATCTCCCCAAGTTGTGCACCAAGGATTTTTGGGTGCCCAGAAACCTTAATTCCAGGGTAATTTTCCAAAAAAGAATACTGAAATCTAGCTAAACAGGTCCTATTTAGCTAGGTTCAGGTGTTTGCTTTTGCAAAAATACATACTTTTTATGTATCTGTAATGTTTTTTTTTTAGTTTTGAAAAAAAAACAAGATGTGGTCATCGCTATCAGTATTTCATTCTCACTAAAAGTAAAGCATTAATTTTGTGACACATAAACGCTCACAGTCATGTTTTTTTATTGTTTGTATCAGAGGGTTATCCAAAAACTGTAATTTAAATTCTTGTAACTCTAGAACCATTTAGTATGTTTTCACAAAACCTTCAAAAGGCATTACCTTGGCACAGGCCACATCTACCCTGAATGTTTCATGGAAAAATTCTGAACCATCTAGGCTGTGTGTGAGAGCAAAAACAAAAACATGTTAAGTACAGGAAAAAAAATCTTCATTTTTCCAAAAATCAGCATTCCAGATCTTGGAAACTGCAAAGGATGCTGGCACAGCATTTTCATGTCTTGAGATTCTCCCACCCTGACCCCACAAGCAAATGCTTAGGGTATTCTGTTGAATGCTAGCAAAGTAATTAATGTCCAAATTTGTGTTTAACATTAAGCACTCTACTCATTCATAACCATTCTGGTTTCTACCATGTCAGTATTATATTTATATATTAATTTCCATATAACACATAGTAAATGTGTTATATGGAAATATGGAACACAGTCTAAATCCTCTCCCATGGCAATGAACATTGATGGCTCCACTACCCGTGACCCTAAGACTATGGCTGATGCCCTAAATAAAACCTTCACTAACCTCAGTGGTGTCCTCTCACCAGACTTCTTCCAGGACTTGTCAGTTCCAAAACTCGTATCCCAAACCACCTCGCCAGACAAACCGCTATTTCACTTTAAAATAGTTAAGACATATGAAGCCTACAGATACATAAAAAAGGCCTGCTCTAAATCTAGAAATAGCAGTGACACCATTGATCTAAAACTTCTGTCCCTCACCTTGGAAGAAGTGATCCACCCCCTCACCAAAATTCTCAACCTCTCCCTGTGCCAAAGTCAATTCCCCAACACCTGGAAGGCCGCTATAGTCACACCAGTGCATAAAGGGGGCGACAAATCCACACCAGTGAACTATCGGCCCATATCTATACTTCTACCCCTCTCCAAAGCTCTTGAATGGATCGTGGCGGATCAACTATCAGACTACCTGGAAAAGTACGATCTACTCTGCATTCAGCAACACGGATTTAGGAAAGGACACAGTACGTCTATGGCCCTACTTGATTGCTCTAGTGAAACTCACAAAGCCTTGGATAAGGGTTATTTAACCGGAGCTGTTTTCATAGACCTCACAAAGGCCTTTGACACTGTTCACCATAGCCTTTTAATCTCTCTTCTGCTCAACATTGGGCTAGCCGAGGGACCTGGAGCCTGGGTGAAAAGTTACCTGGCACAACGTTCTCAAACAGTAAAAATCTCTGAAGTTCTCTCTGACTCCAAACCAGTCCTCTCTGGTGTCCCCCAGGGCTCAATTTTAGGTCCTCTCCTCTTCAGCCTATTTCTAAACTTGTTTCCCAAATCCTGCCCTGAAAAATTAATACTCTATGCTGATGACACTGTAATTCTCTCCTACCATAAGGATCCAAATCCACTATGACAGAGCTTGCAGCTTGCTTTCTCTTGCGTTGAAAAGTGGTCCCTTGAGCACAAACTGGTCCTAAATCAAAAAAAAAACAAAAGTCATGCTTTTCACTAGTCATCAAAACAAGAAATAGGCATACTCCGCTCGACATAAAAACTTCTCTTGGAAATACACTAGAACAAGTGAACACCTTCAAATACTTTGGTATCACTTTTGACGAATGTCTTACTTTTGCGGTCCATATCGATAACACTGCAAAAACAGTGCACCAACGCATTGGAATTTTGTACCGGAACCATCAATTTTTCAACCAAGCTACCTTGAGGATTGCTGTTCAAAGCTCCATCATCTCAATCATAGACTATGGTCTAATTGTCTATGGCTCTGCTACTACCACTGCACTAAAGCGCATCTCAACAGCACTAAACATAACCCATCGACTCCTCACTGGAGCACAGAGACAGACCCACACTTGTGACCTCTACATGGAAACCGGTTGGTTGCAACTTTCCAATCGCCTCATGTATCTTACCTGCGTGATGGCAAAAAAATCAATCTTGGGACTCACTCCTCCATGTATCTGGGATCTGCTCTGCCTGAACAATGGCACTCGTATCCACCAGAAGATCTGACCACCAACCTTTGCTTGTCCCTAGATGCCGGACTGCTCGGGGACAAAGATCTTTTACATACCGTGCCCTACCTGGTACAATGCCCTTAACCTGCCCTACCTATCCTCCATGACATTGGGAGCTTTCAAATCCATACTTTACACTCACCTCACAGCCTCCAGCTCCTGTGACTGCTTTGACTAAAGTCTCATCCCACTGAGTGCACACATTTGTTTCACTCAACCACCATGGTCTCCTCTTTGACAAAGACAACCTGGGTACCACTAACCTGGTTCTGTCTGCTCTAAACTTCTTATTTTTCCCTCTCTTCCCTCTCAAGCTCTCCAATCCTTATTCCTTGCCCTTGACACTGCCTCTGAGTTCCTTTTTCTTTTCTGTACATAAATGTTACTGTTTAAGTTGTGGCCTTGTTAAATGGCTTACTGATTGTTTGTAACACTGTCTACTATGTTTTTGTACTTAATGACGTGGAACCTTTGTAAAAGAGCCTTGGCTCAAAGGTATTAATTCCTAGAACAATAAACTTCAAACTTCAAATGAGAATTGATTTATAAAATACACAACTCTGCATCCTTATGTACTGTAAGAAGATCATTAAACTTCAGTTAATATGGCAGGCAGTGGATGTGGCCAATCTGGACTTCAGCAAGGCCTTCGACAAGATCCCTCATAAAAAGTTGGTAACAAAACTGAGATGTCTGGAAGTGGGGCCAAAAATCATGAAATGGGTAGAGAATTGGCTTGGGGATAACGGGGCAGTGGATGTGGCCTATCTGGACTTCAGCAAGGCCTTCAACACTGTCCTGCATAAAAGGTTGGTAATAAAACTGAGAAACTTGGGTGGGGGGCAAAAATGATGAAATGGGTAGAGAATTGGCTTAGTGATAGGAGCCAAAGAGTGGTGGTAAATGGGATACACTCTGAGGAGGGGAGGGTGACTAGTGTGATATCACAAGGGTCAGTGTTAGGCCTGATACTTTTTAATATTTATATTAGTGACATGGCCAAAGGACTGAAAGGGAGGGTAAGCCTGTTTGCAGATGATGCAAAGGTCTGCAACAGGGTGGACACACAGGGAGAAGTAGAGAGGATGAGGGAAGACCTAGAAAGTTAGAAGAGTAGTCAAAAAGGTGGCAGCTGTGATTCAACACTGAGAAGTGCAAGATTATGCATTTGGGGCACAAGAACCTGGGGTGGCGCATACACTTAGGGGAAGGTACTAGATATTACAAGGCAAAAGAGGGACCTGAGAATCATAATTACCAATAACCTGAAAGTGGCAAAGCAGTGTGGGAAGGTGATGGGAAATGCTAACCAAATGCTTTGGTTGCATTGGGAGTGATATCACCAGCAGAAGGAAGGAGGTAGTACTTCCCCTGTATACTTCGCTGGTGAGACCGCACCTCTAGTACTGTGTGCAATTCTGGAGGCCCCACCTTTGGAAGGATAAGGACAGACTGGAGACTGTGAAAAGGAGGGCTACCAAAATGGTATGAGAGAGAGCAAAACAAGGCTCTGCATCGGCAACCCTATAAAGAAAGGCTTAGGGAACTGAACCTATATTACCTGGAGGACAGGAGGAGGTGGGAGGATATGATTCAGATGTTCGAATATCTCAAAGGAATAAACAAGGTACAGGTGGAGAATATGTTCCAGTGGAAAGGATCTTCTATGACTTGGGGTTGCAATATGTTGTTAGAGGGTGATAGGATCAGGGGAAATGTGAAGAAGTTATTCTTCACAGAGGATGGTGGATGACTGGAACAGACTCCCAGTGGAGGCAGTGCTGGCTGAAACAGTCATGGGTTTTTATGCATTCATCCATGGGATAAGCACATGGGTATACTGGATAAAGTAGGGGTGGTGTTGAAGGCCCTGAGTAGTGACCTGGGGAACACTATAAGGGGGGGGACTTTTATGGGCAGACTGGGTGGGCCAAGCGGTCCTTATCTGCTGACAGCATCTATGAATCTATGAATACAAATGATTACCTAGGTGAATACATAGAAACAGAATTTGCTGGCAGAAAAGGACCACTTGGCCCACCCAGTCTGCCCAGATGGTCCCTGCCTATCCTTTATATGCAGACCCTAAATGTTCTGTGGTGACCCTCCCTCCTCATTTTCTAATACAGTATTCCCCTATGTCTTTCTAACACTGCTTGAAGCTCCCTACTGTTTTCTCCTCCACCACTTCCGCTGGCAGTCTATTCTAAGAAGCCATCACTCGTTCAGTGAAGCAATACTCTCACAGCCTTCCTGCCCCCCATAATTTTAATTTCATGCCCTCTGGTTCTGGTGCTGTTCTCATTTTAAAAAGACTTCCTCTTGCAACCTGTTCACCCCTCGTGAGACACTTGTAGGCCTCTATCATGTCCCCTATCACTCTCCAGTCTTCCAAGATGAACATGTTGAGATCCTTCAGTTTCCATGTAGGACTTTTGGTGCACCCCTGTACTACTTTTTTGTCCTCCTCTAGACTGCCCCCACTCTGTCTATGTCCTTTCTGAAGTGCAACCTCTAAAACTGGATATAATACTCCAGGTGGGGTCTCATCAGCAAGTGATAATAGTGGCAACACCACCTCCCTCCTCTTGCTGAAGATTGCTCTCTTATGCATCCCATCATCCCACTTGCCCTACCCACTGCTTTTTCACACTGCCACTTTGAAGTTATCAGATATGATAACCCCAAGGTCCCCTTCCTGCTTAGTGATTGACAGTACCCACCATCCTACACTCAGTTCTTGTTTTTCTATGCCCTAGGTGATTGATTTTGTACTTTTTGGCATTGAACTCCAACTGCCAAGCTCTTCTCTAACCCTTGAGTTTCCACAAGATTCCTACATATTCTTTCCACCACTTCTTTGTTGTCCACCATATTACAGATTTGGTACCCTCTGCAAAAAGGGAAACATTTCCATCCAGTTCATCTGCAAGGTCACTTATGAAGACACTGAAGAGGACTGGTCTCGGTACTGAGCCCTGTGGCACCCTGCAGGTCACTCTCTCATCATTAGAGTGATGCCATTAACAACTAACCTCTGTTGCTTATCCATTAACCAGTTTCTAACTTACTTTACCACTTTGGATCCCATCCCTAAGCTGCACTGCTCAATTTCTTAATCAGCCTCCTGTTCAACACAGTGCTGAAGGTCAAGCTAAAGTCCAGATAAACCATGTACACTGCCTTCCCCTACTCTATTTCCCTGGTCACATAGTCAAAGAAATCAATCAGGTTTGTCTGACATGACTTCCCACCAGTGAATCCATGCTGCCCTTGATCATGCAGGACATTGGATTAAAGATACTCAACCAACCTTTCTTTTAACAGTGTTTCCATTCATTTCCCCACCACTGAGGTGAGGTTCACTGGCCAATAGTTACTAGCCTCTTCCTTGCTGCCTACTTTATGTAGAGGGATCATGTCTGCTTTCTTCCAGTCCTCCAGAACCATATTTAATTCCAGTAAGCAATTAGAATAAGGCCATCAGCAGGTCAGCCAGCACCTCTGTGAGTTTTTTCAGTACCCTTGTGTGTATCCCATCCAGTCTCATAGCCTTGTCCATTTTCAGAGCTGCAAGTCCACTTTCACAGCAGCAAGTCCCTTCAGGTCTCTTTCCTCTGAAAATGGGCTACAGTCTGCCTCCCTTCCCCCATTGTTACTTTTTATCACTGGTGGTCCACCCTTCCCCTTCCCCCAACTGTGAAGACTGAACAGAAATATCTCTTGAGGATGTCTGCTTTTTCTTTGTCCTCTTCTTCACAGACATCCCCTGCCACCTTCTTTATCCTCACAGTCCTTCCACTTACTTTTTTCTTCTATATGTCTGTATGCATAGTTACTGTGTCTCTTATGGTTATAAGCATGCATTCTCGGGTTCTTTGGGGGAGAGAACTGCAAAGCAAAGCTGTGCAGTTCTGGCACACAAAGGACTTCTGAAGAAACTCTGATAATAACGGACACAGGAACTGTACATAAAAGTATTTTTCAGATCATGTTAAACACTTCTGTTTAAAAAAAAATGTAATTTAAAATCAAACTGTTCTATTTTGCAGAATATTAGAGACTTCCATTTGTTGGGAATTATTAGAGCCAACTGAACTTAGAACTTCAGAATTTTATAACTATGTACATGAGACACCCTCCTGTGGTCATGAGAATGCCTGGAATGTTTAGAAATAAACAATCCTGACTGGCTAAGAATGAAATCATGATTTATAATCACTTATATATCTGAAGAAAGTTTTACCTCCATCTACTGCCCCTTTGGCTGTGCTTTCCTGTGTCTCTGTATTTGTTACACTCACTGATTTACATGCTTCCCTCTGTTCTACCTGGTACACCTCCATGGCCAGATTAATGGATGTGGGGGCCCTACTCCAAGTCATATTTTGTGGCCCGGGGGGCCCCTAAATGCCAACATTCCACTCTTCTGCAGTAACGACCAGGGTACTCAAGCAGGATGTGGTTTATAATGCTGTGCGTTATACCACATGACTGGACAGGTCACATGCCCTTGACTATAAACAACACAATTCAGAATGACCAATTACTGCACAAAGAAGCATTTTATCAGTACAATATTAACATTTTGTAAATTTTTCACCTTTTAGTTACCTTTAACTCGTCTTGTTTTTCCCTTGCCACTACAGTACCTTGTAACTACTTTTGTTATTAATTTAATAGTTATGGATCCTCTTTTCTTCCTCTTTTTTTCCCTCCCCTGAGACACACCTGGACATTAGACTTCAATTAGTGTGCCCTGCCTTCCCAGATATCAAACTCAAATTCCACATAAATAAATTAATAAAAATGGGGATTGTAGCTGCCACGATCTCCCTGTACATGTCTCCTTGAATACCTATTCTCTCTGCCAAAACCAAAAAACTGAAGCATGTATTGAAGCAGTTAGTGGGGCTCACAGCTCCCTCCCAATTTTTCCCTGCTCAAGACTTCTTCGCTCTCCAAACCTGAGACTTGCTCAAGCTCCTTGCCTCCATGATGCATCTGCCACAATCACCCTCTGTGCAGCTATCTTTGTCCTCAATTCTATCTGTTCTCCCACTGTCTCCTCTCCTCCATCTCCATTGTCATTTATAGTTTTGTTGTCAACTTAAAAGTTACTTTGCTACCAATGCTGAGTTGTCACATCCTTGCTCCTACTCCAAATCATTGATGCCAAAGCAGCTAAACAGAGTTGTGCCAACAAGACTGAGCTTTAAGAACCCTGCAGGACCTGCAGGTGTTGACTGCAGTCACTTCAAAAATTAAGTTTCCTAGAGCAACCTGCTGTAACTTCCCAGTAATGTATATGACTCAAATCAAACCAAGACAAAACTATGCCAGCAAGAGCAAGTCGCACAAGTTACTTCCCCTCAGGTGACTTATTAGCATCCCATGGTCCACTCAGTGCCAAACTCAAATCTTATTAAAGACTCCGCACACTACTCAGGTTACTAAACACTCACAGACAGACATGACCAGAGGCAACCACGGCTTAGTTTATTTCTCCAATGCAATAAAACTAGTTCTTTCTGCAGCACAAATGACTTTGACACTGCAGCACGCAGATGACTAGTCAACACAACATACCTGGTGTGGCCTGACTGATGTGAATGTGACTGTGATGAGTCAAGTCTGTCCTCTTGATTGTTTCCTCAAGATCACGCAGGTGGTGGTGACACGACTCAGCATTGCAGCGTGGCCCAGCATGGGAGGACTCCTCATAGTCACAGCAGGACCAAAGGTCAAACTAGCAGCAGCACTGACTGACCCTGACTAGTGGCTACACTGAAAACATCAGCAGTACGTAACACTGCACTGAAGCCAAATCTGACTTCTGGGTGATCCCCCGTGGCCTGCTCAGACTCTCTCTCTCTACTTTTGTGTCTTTAGACACAGACTCTTCTTCTTTGTTAGATGAGACCAACCACCAGCACTGACAACTGACCACCACAGCTCTCTCTCGTTCTCCTTCTCTACTCCTCATTACTGCCCAGCCACATATCCTGATGCCATGCACATGCACATACTGATTCCTGCTCCCCAGTAGCCACACATCCAGAGGACCTCTGATGGACATGATTGGTTGTGTGTGGTGGGGTCAGGGTGGATCAGAGGTGAGGCTGGTGCAGCCATCAGAGAAACTGAGAGGTTCACTTGCTCAGAGCAGCTGTGGGGGGGTCATCATTCACCAGGCTGACTCAGTGAGGTGGGGGGGCTGACTGACTCCAAGGAGGGGGCTGCTTTTTGGGCAATTTGGCCTGTCAGAGGTCATCCAGTACAGCCAGAATCAAAGAAAGTAACTGTAAATAAGTTAACATGGGGGCCCTCCTGAACCTTGGGGCCCTACGCCATGGCATAATTTGCATATGGGTTAATCGAGCCATGTACACCTCCCTCACTCCCTTTGCATTTCCTCTTGCCTCCTGAATGCAACCTTTTTTTTTCCTTCACCATCATGGCCACCTTCTTTGAGAATCATAACAGTCCCTTTTTATGACTGTGGGTGCAGCCTACAGGAGTATCGCATGTACAAAAGGAGTGATATAATGTTTTCTGTTCATGGAACTGACTGAAGGTGTAAATAGTCTCCTCCACCTTACCCTCCTCCAAGAAATGTTTTCCGCCCTCAAATAAATACGCTTTCCTGTTAGTCAATGGTTGCAGGGTACTATTTTCTTTCTTAAATGGGTGGTACAAGAACATAACCTGAGTAGTGGGAGGCAGCATTGTTTTTTGGGGGGAAGTAAGGTCCACCCCACCTCCACCCAAGAAGCTTCAAAAGGTCCATCCCACCTTTTTTTTTTATTCATGTGGGAAGGGCATGAGGTGGATCTATCATCCTGAAAGAAGACTCACATGTTTGGGAAGTGGACCAAGGAACAGAACAACAAGTTTGTGGAGTCCCTGCATTTTAAGGACTAGAACAGAAGATACTTAAAATGCCTTCAAACTGACTTAAAAACCCTTGGAACAAATGATTATCAGAGTCACCTGATGCCTCAAAAGGAAAGACTAAGAAGTGTCTAAAAACTAAGGAAAATAGACAACTTTCTGCTATTTCTTAAACATTTATATACTAAAAACAAAGTTCAGCTTTTGAGATTAACAATATTTCTTTACCATATTCTATCTGTCTATCTATCTATATATATATATATAGTTTGTCTTTTTAGTAGTTTCAAAATCTTGAAAGCATTGGTGTTACTAATGCATTTAGAAATATTTTTTAATTGTCTTTACAGATAACCGTGAAAGCATTGGTGTTACTAATGCATTTAGAATTTTTTTTTAAAATTGTCTTTACAGATAAATCATGCATGTTCATGTGAGGGCACATTTTTGGGGGGATGGGGTTCAAATTATTTTAATCATGGGCACAGTACTTTGACCCAGAATGTGCAAAAAACATATGTTATGAAGAGTGTTTTGATATGTATGTCTGCTATTAAGAGTTTTTCCTAAATTAGCTTGCTAGCTGTATGGTAGTTTTACGACCCCTGGGGATCTCCATAGTAAATCGTTTTATTGGCTTTCTTTCTCCTACGATGCCCCCGTCTCATGTTACAGTGATGTAGCCATGCCCTTAGATTTAGCATGTGCACTGCTTTAAAATTAGTTTAGCAACAGCAGAGCCTTGTAACTGTTCTCATACAGGGAGCACAAATGTCAACAGTTAGTTTAGCAGATACCTGAGAGCAAGCTAACTGGGGTATCTGTAAGACAACAGCTACTAAATAGCTAGAATTCACTATTTTTGGTTTCTCTGTGCATCAGGTCCAGCTAGCAGGAGTGTTTTAACATCAAAAACATAAACAATGAATTACAGCTATTTAGCAGCTGTTTTCTTACAAAAACCCCAGTTAGATAGCTTTCAGGTATCTGCTAAACTAACTGTTGACATTTGTGCTCCCTGGATAAGAACAGTTACAAGGCTCTGCTGTTGCTAAACTAATTTTAAAGCAGTACACATGCTAAATCTAAGGGCATGGCTACATTCAGTGTGTTACTTTACAGGACATTGCATAGCAAGAGACATAGCCTTCCCTTTTTCCAAATAATATACCAATTTCATTCTCAGGCAGGCAGTTCTAGGCTACTGTTTATATTCTACTGAATCTTCTTAAAGGAAAATTGCATGTTAAAATCAGGAATATATGTAGTACTACCAGTTCTGAGTTCTCACTTCAATCCAGTGTTTTGTTTCTGCCTAGGCTGTTAGAGGAGTTTTTCTAATTTTCCCTGGGTGTTTTATGACTTCTGGGGGCTGTCATTCAAGTTTGTTTTATTGCATCTTCTCCAAGTTAGTCTTCACAGTGTACCCTTTGGTTTGATGTCTAATAGCCTCTAGAGCAGGCCAGTGTCTTGTTACAGCGTCTTGCTTGGCCATAACAGAGAAAAAAAACACTGCAGCCAGGGTTCACAGTGCTATGCAATATACTATAGAAAGTTACATGTTTAAACACACACACACACACACACCAAGCAGAACCCAGCTGGATAAGGTACCAGTATTTAGGAAACTTGTCATACTTACCCAGAGTCTAGCAATGTGAATCCTGGCTGTGCCTATAGGTGTTTACAACTGAATGATAATGACCACGTTTGCTTCACTTGCAAACAGGTAGGCATTTGTGTCTAATTTCTGTTTGACTTACTGTAGGTTACACATAGAATCTGAAAAATTCATAACATCCTGTATTGTGATTCAATGAACTGATAAATGGGGATGTTGGTTTCTTTTACAAATTCATTTTTCCTGACCATGGATATACTAAAATGAAAATTCCTCAACAAAATGTTTTTAAATAAAGTATTTAACTCACAGCAGCAGAAGAAGCATCTTGGCATTAAAAGCTTAGTGGTGTGGATGTAGAGGCACCAGTATTTAAGCATGACTTTGGTAGAGGATTAATTGTGATTGGGGGTGAGGGAGGCAGTGAGTCTTGATATTTGTAGCATATTGGTTTTCTGAAACTTCAACCTGCAATGGGTTAGACTCTGCAGCCATCTGTACAGTATAACACTAAGCCATATGCAGTGTGGTATGGGTAAAACCCAGATTACCAGACCAGGACCAGTGCTGTAAAATCTGCACTGGGCACAGCTTGTGCAACTATTGCTGATACAGTGGATCAAATAAATACATGCAAATAAATAAATAAATACTTGGCTTCACCTTGTGCTTCAACCCACCCCAAGAGTGACGTTATTACATGATAACACACAACTTGTCGTGCCTTATTGCTTAAATATGCCCTTTCTCAATGTACTATACTTTGATTCAGTTAGTGTATGCAACAGCCTTCATGTGAACACTCTGGGCTTCTCTTTGACTCCTGATGTCTATTTGCTTTAGCTATTGTATATTGTTTGAACTGCATTGGTCTTCTTGATGTGATGCCTGTGTGCCTAAGCTATGTAATCTGTTTATCTACTGCTGCCCATGTATCTCCAGTGAATAATTGTTATAACTGTCTGCTCTCCAAGCCATTGTTTCTGGACTTGTTTACTATGCTGTCTTTGTATTAGTTTCGATGATGTGCCTTTGTGAATGAGTCTCTGACTCAAAGGTTTGTAAATCTGATAATTTTTAAATAAATAAATAAATGTTTATGTTTAAGCCCATGAAAACACCTTTATCTAGTTAATGCATTCACAGTCATAGTGGCTCTGGCAGAGTTTGCTCCTTTTGCTTTTGCCCACTTCCAATTATGTCCATAGAACAATTACTTAGTTATTGGAATTTTAAGGTATCATGTAAAGGACTGCCATGCAATTAAGATGCCATGAGTAGGAACATTAAAACAAACTAAGTTTGATTGATTGAAAGTAAGAAGCAAATGCCAAAAGTGTTGCGACCAGTATCAATTAGATCCCAAATATGAACACCATTGTAATTAATAATCAAAAGTAAAAATGTTTGAATTGAGAAAGGACAGTTAGTACCATCAGTCTGTGCCATAATAGCGGTAAATGGGAAAGGTGGGAAAATAAGGAATCCAAGTAGTGAATGGTAGGGAAAAGAACCTAATGTAGATGCAAGATATGGGGGTGCAAACCTGTCATGCGCTAAGGGTAAGGGGGGCAGGTGATGGATCGAGGGAATCATGGGAAATGGGGGAGGAAGGACTGGAAATGGGATACAACGTTTGTGAAGGTGTTGATGGAGGGTTTCTGGAGCAGGGGAAGGGCAAAGGAGGAAGACTGGAACTCCCACACAGGGTTCTCAGTCACCCCAGAATGACAAAGGGAAGGATTCAAGGAAGATGGAGTAGGAAGTCTAAAAACTATGAGGTTTGTTGTTTCATCAAACTCCAGACCAACTGTAAAAGTTCCAATCAATGTTCTCTTTCACTCCTCTTTAACATTATAAGTGTTCCGCAAAACCATCCTAGCAGGTTTGATTCAAACTCACAGTCCTTGCTTCTCTCCCTGTTGGAGATGCAGTCTGACAGGGTCTGTGTTTTAAAATTTAACATATAGTACCATTTGAATATTGTATCAAGCCACAAAACATGCAATGTCACTGAGGTAGCTCCTCCACCATCTACAATCATAAGGAATTACCCTATACATGCCCAGTTACCCCCCCAAATGACATTTGAACTGCCACTCACACCAAACTTACCTAACTCTTTAACACAATAATAAAAAATGCAATGAACATAAACTACAAATCTTCCAGAAAATATTCATCTACTGGAAGTTTAAGCCATAGGGTACCAGCATCTCCATAATCACTGCATTTCTTGTACCTTTGATATTTCAATGTACTTTTTTCCCTATGCAGCTTGAAAATTATTATAATGAATAAACTATGCCCAACTACAGTATACAAAAAAAGGGTGTAAAGCTAACTTGAGGGACCACAAAATAGGAGTATATAGGGTGAAGAGCAGCAAGATGGCCATGCTGATGCTCTGCTCTACATTTCAGCTTCTCCCTTGATACTGTTTTAATGTGGTTTTGAGCCCCAGTCAGAATTGTTTTATCTCTGTATATTTTTCTCAGACAGGGTTAAAATTATTTTGATCTGCCTTATACTGTCTTGCACCACCTCCAGATAATCTGTGGTTTGAGTTTTCTCGGTTGTTGCCATGTAAGTGGCTGACATGCAGCTGTTATTAAAAATATCTTTCTGAATTAAGATATCATGCCGGTGAGTGAACAGTGAAGTATTAATGAACCTGACGGTGGAATCGCAGGCATGAGTCAAGCTGACTGAAGACAACACAGGATGGAGCCCAGGAAATGGAAGAGAAAACTGCCATTTTGGTGGCTGTATTTGAAGGAGCTAAGAGATAAGAGTGAAAAACTCACCTGTAAAAGGTATGCTATTGTTGCTTAAGGATATGAAGGGCCAGCGCACTTTTGTATACCAATCATACTATGCTCAGGTCGAGCGATGTTTTGTTTTTTTTATATTTTCAGGTGCTGGTCAGAAGAGTCATTAACCCAAGTCTAAGGTTATCACAGAGACTGCAGGGAAACCACAGTGAAGCAGAGAGAGATTTATAGAAAAATGCCCACAGTGATCCAATGAGGCTTAAAGAACTTAAAATGTAATAGCAAATGATAAAATATGCTGCTGTGCAAAATGGAGCTGTGGAGGTTGCAGGTCTTGCCAGAAAAAAGAGAAGGGGACAGGAGAATGGCTGATTCAGGTATTCGAAGCAGAACTAAGAGGGTAAAAACTTGTATTGCATATTAAGTACAGATTTTCACAGGATACATGCAATAAAACTCTGTTTGCCTTATAATACCCCAAAATGAACTATATAAAGAACGGAGTTCATATTTGTTTTGTTTTATAATAAGGTGGTTGGAGATGGATATTACATCCAGAGGTTTCCCTTTTCCAGATTTCCTCCCAATGGGATCAAGTTCTAAGAGAAAAAACTAATACTGATGAATTTACAGACTGTGGCCTTAAGGAGAACCAGTTTGTTTACTATAACTTCACAGGCTTCGGTGCTAGTTTAAAATTATGTATTTTGAATTTTACTGAACTACCTTCTAATTAAAAATGGATTTGAACACTATCGACAAAATATGGGCATATTTCTCAAATGAGCATTGTGTTTATGATGGAGTATTATTTTATGGAAAGGGTTGTGGTACCACGGAATTGCATGCCTGCTGAGGTGGTGGGTGCAGGGACCGTGGGGGCATTTAAGAGTGGATGAGACAGACCTAGGGCTCAGATAGTAACCAAGGCATCCAATGAGGTCAAAAGTTGGATGGGGAGCTAGATCCCAAGATTGGAAGCTGATATCAGAAATTTCCAGCAGACTAGATGGACCATTGATCTCCTTCTGCCATCACTTTCTGTGTTTCTGTTTCAATGAGTGTAAAAAAAGTTGATATAAGACATGATTGATTGTTCTTATGTTTTTATTCTGTGTTGCGTTTATCATGTTTTATGTATTTTAACAATAAGCTGTCTCAGTTAAGGAGTCATTACTCTAATTATCTTGATTGCATGTGGTGAGATTCCAGCATGTAAGAATCGGCCATATCAAGTATTCATCTAGCAGATGCTAACTGTAAATGTTATGAAGGTTCTCATTATCAAGGTCTTTAAGCATATTTAGGGCACATTATAATTACCTGTTTGCCAAAGGCCATATACATGTGATGTAGTGTGGTTACTGAGGGGTGGACCTGAGGATGGCCTGGAGACATATGGAGTGGTGTGGCTGCATGGCATCAATGATGGCATCCAGTGGTGGCCACATTGGAGTATGGAGTGGGAGGTCACGGACTTGGCCAGGTTGTGGGCTTCATGGTATCATATAGTAGGATAAAATGACCCATATTGAGACTGGTCTGCAGTGCAGGGTCCTAGCTTATGTACTTTGAGTGTAGCTGGTGGGTGTGACTGGATTTGGGGATGGCCATCAGGTCACAGAGTAGCATGCGCTGCATGGTGCCCCAAGTGGTTTTCCTAGAATCGACATGTCTGAGCTGGTCCATAACTTGGTACAGGCTGGACCTAGTGCAACCAGGAAGGGTTAACTCTATGGGACAATGTAATCCGACACTGAGCCTTAGAGTCCTGTCTGGGCTTGATGTCTATGTACTTACTCTGATCTGTGAGAGATGGCCTATTACTGGTTTGCCACTTGGGTGCAGAGTGGTCAATACAGCTTGTTACAATTAAGGGAAATCCTAGATGCTTCTTCCTGATTGCCAACATGAGTCATCATGTTTTGGGCTTTATTTTGCTGGTTGCTGATTGTTTTATATACAGTAATTGTGGTGAATGAGTATCTAGCTAACAATGGAAGCCTTGTAGGGAAATGTTTTAGTGCTTTCAGGCTAAAAGAATTAACATGCCTCAATTTACCTAAATCATTGGGTTACTGATTTTGAGGGAACCCTTCAAGCATGGGTCCATTAATCATGTTATTGAATGTGATTTTAGTGGTAACATAATATATTGATTGTGGATACCTCAGAGATTGCAGTATAGAATTATATTGTATGGGGAAAAAGTTACCCAGAATGCATTTTATGTTACAATGAAATGATTCCTACTTGATTTTAGTTTATGAACAGATTAATTAGGGATGGATATTATTTAATGACTGTCAGATATTCATTGATGTGCTTGGTGTTATGTACTACCTGTATTGCTATGCCCATTGCTACTTCTATATTTAGGTGCCTTTTTCTTTCAAATTGTAATGACCTATGGTCAAACAATACACTTGACCTAACTTGAGGTTCTTGTGTCAAGTACAAACCATTTGTCCTTTGTCCTTGTGATTCACGAATGTCACTAGATTCTCTCAATAGCAATACACTCATATTGTTATTAGTGAGCATTTTCAATACTCAGATAATCTGTTTACAAAAATGCATTAAAACCACCCGGTTGAAATTATGTGTTATAACTGGATGGTTGTAATCATTTCCTGCCAATCAAGTTTGTGCTGTGAGTGTCCCTGAGGATAGTCTGTCCTCCTCCCCCAGTTGGCCCTCTAGTGACTCAGGCTCATTCCCGAGCTAGGGTCAACCCAGACTGTCATCCCTCACCTATCAGCCAAATAACTCTGCCCATTTTTTTTTTTTTTTTTTTAACTTTCTATTTTGCCCCCATTTTCTCCTCACCAACTGCCAGGTCCTATTTCCATTTGCCAAGCCCTTCTGCCCACCATAGGAGTCCAACGATGCTCCAACCTGCTACCAGCCTCTGCTTGACATCCTCTCCATACACCTTGACCATAACTCACAACATGCCTCCTGCAGTTGGGACCCCCCTGGTTCCTTAGACTGGGAGGAGGATACTTCGTTTGATGGTCAAGTCATGGAAGGAGGAGCCGTGAGGCATGGGAAAAGCCAGAAGGATCCTAATTTGGCAGGAGTGGGACAGCTTCATCTGACTGGTGCTACTGTGGTATTTTCCCCTGTTATATCTTCTCTTAACCCTGCCCAGTGCATGGTCCATAGAAGCATCCCACCAGAACACCTATCAGGGCTGTCAGAAGGATGGATGAGCCCAACACAACCTCCAGAACTCCCCTCTCAGCCTCACTGTGAGTGAGTTGGTGCATGCCAATGAAAGAGCACTCCATGGGGACCAGATTTCTGTCCCACATGAATCGTCCTCCCCCTGGGCCACCAAAGGAGGTGCTCTCCCTCCCTGAGGCAGGAGGCATCCAACAGATGCAGCACCCAGGCTTATTGGTCAGCACCAGATGTCCTAGACTCTGGCACCAAACCCAGGTCATCTGGATGACAACTGGTAGCTCTACCACTGCACTAGCTGGTCTGGTTCGACCCATGTTCGTGTATCATTTCAAAAACTCCCCCTTAAAACAGACAGCAGCAACACCTGTCTCTGAGCCACACAGAAAACATAGAATTTGATGGCAGATAAGGACCGCTTGGCCCACCTAGTCTGCCCATTTTCCTACCTAACAGAAAAAGCAGCAGATACTAGTTAACCAACAGCTTTCTTCCTCCTACCCCCCACTAGGATTGCCTTATGTCTGTCCCATACATTCTTGAATTCCCCCACTGTTCTTGACTCCACGACCTCCTCAGGGAGGCTGTTTCATGCATCCACAACCCTCTCCATGAAAAAATACTTCCTCACATTACCTCTGAGCCATCCCCCCTCTATCTTCAAATTGTGCCGCCTTGTTCTTGCACATCTCTTTTTCTGAAAGATGCTACCCTCTTGGACTTTGTTGATTCCCTTGAGGTACTTGAAAGTTTCTATCATGTCCCCTCTCTCCCTTCTTTCCTCAAGGGTATACATATTAAGCTCCTTTAGTCTTTCTTCGTATGTCTTCTGGTGCAGACCCTGCACCATTTTGATGCCCTCCTCTGGACAGCCTCCACTCTGTCTATGTCTTTGAGGAAATGGGGTCTCCAGAACTGCACACAGAACTCCAGGTGGGGTCTCACCAACTGTCTGTACAGAGGGATAACAACTTCCTGTTTTCTACTATTGATGCCTCTCCCTATGCATCCCAGTATTCCCCAGCCTTCCTTACTGCCTTCTCCATTGCTTGCCACCATTAGGTCATCTGATATAATTACCCCCAGGTCCCTTTCCATTTTACTGTTGTCAGTATCTCACCCTCCATTGTGTACTCTTCCCTAGGTTTTCTTTCCCAGGTGCATTACCTGCACTTCTTTGCATTGAATCTAAGCTGCCATACATTTGACTATTCCTCCAACCTTGCCAAGTCCTTCTTATCCTTTCCACTCCATCTTGTGTATCAACCCTGTTGCAGATCTTTGTGTCATCTGCAAAGAAACATACTTTTCTTCCAGTTCCTCTGCAATGTCTTATAAAGACATTAAAAGGATCGGTCCAGTACTGAACCCTGCGGTACCCTCTAGTAACCCACCTTTCTTCACTGTGGACTCCATTTACTACTACCCTTTGCGTCCTGTTGTCTAGCCAATTTTTATCAGGCTACCATCTTGGGACCCACTCCAAGGCTGGCTAACTTGCGTATTAATCTTTTGTGTGGGACTGTATCAAATGCCTTGCTAAAATCTAGGTAGGCCGTGTCCACAGCCCCTCCCTGGTCTACTACTGTGGTCACCCAGTCAAAGAATCTATTAGATTCATCTGACACGACCTTCCCATCGTGAATACATGCTGCCTTGGGTCCTGTGCCCCACTGGCCTCTAGGTACTCAACAATTCTTTCCTTCAGAAGTGATTCCATCATTTTCCCTACCACTGAGGTCAAACTAACTAGTCTGTAGTTTCCTGCCTCTGTCCGGCTCCCACTTTTGTGAAGAGGAATCACATCTGCCCTCCTCCAGTCCTCAGGTACCACCCCATCTTCCCATGATTTGTAAAAGAGAATAGTCAGCTGTGTCACTAGTTCTACCCTTAGTTCTTTTAGAATTCTTGGGTGTATCCCATCAGGCCCCATTGCTTTGTCCACCTTCAATTTTATTAGTTCTCTCAGAACCCTTTCTTCTGTAAATGGACTGGTATCGAACCCCGTCTTCAGAGTGTTTCTCTTGTTTGGTTTAAGTACCTTCCCTTCCTCTTCCTTTGTGAATACTGAACAGAAATATTTGTTCGCTATCCCTGCTTTTTCACTGTCACCCTCTACCCACATTCCCTCCCCTTTATTAAGCCTCAGTATCCCTCCTTTGGTCTCTCTTCACTCCCTAATGTACCTATAAAAGGTCATACCCCCCTTCTTTACAGAGTTGGCTATCCTTTCCTCAGTTTGGGCCTTTGCTATTCTGACTGCCTTCCCAACCTCTTTCTTCTTTAACTGATAATGTTCTCTGTCCTGTTCCTTCTGTGTTTCCTTATATTTCCTAAATGCTATCCTTTTCTCCTTAACCTTCCCTGACACCTCTTTTAAGAACCACAGCGTTTTTTTCCTTCGTTGTGTTTTGTTGATTTGCTTTACTCAAAGGCTTGTTGCCTCTGTGATGGCTGTTTTGATTACTCCACATTGTTCCTCCACCCCTTCTTGCCTGTTTGCTAGTGCTTTTCTGAGGCACTCTCTCATTTCCCAAGATCAGCCCTCCTAAAGTCAATACTCTTGCTTTTGTAGGCTTGATTGTATAGCTGTGTTTATTGTGAACCACACTGTTTGGTGGTCGCTTGTTCCCAGATGGCTACCCACTTCTAAATCTGAGATTCTTTCTCTGTCCCCATTTGAGAGTACTAGGTCTAAGATTGCTCCCTCTCGAGTGGGTTCCAGTGCTAGCTGTCTGAGGCATGCCCCTTGTAGGGCATCAAGAATGACCCTGCTCTTGGATGTACCTGCAGCAAAGGTGCTCCAGTTAACATCTGGCATATTCAGGTCCCCCATCAGCAATATCTCCCCTTTTTCTGCCATCCTAAGGATGCCTTCTATCATTTCCTTGTCCATTCCCTCCCCCTGAGATGGGGGTCTGTATACAACCCCATGCAGATTGCAGTGCCATTTCTTGTCTCCAGGGTGACCCAGAGTGCCTCATCTGCTCCTTGTTTACTCTTTAGTTCTGTTGCTTTGATCCCTTCCTTTACATAGAGAGCTACTCCTCCTCCTCTTTTACCCTCCCCATCCCTCCTGTAGAGTGTGTATCCTGGTATGTTGACATCCTAGTCATGGTTCTCTGTGTACCATGTTTCTGTGACTGCCACAATATCCAGGCAACCCTCTTCCATCAAGGCCACTAGTTCAGGGAGCTTGTTACACAGACTATGGGAACTGGTACTCATCACCCTCCACTTTTTGATGGCTTTAGCCCTTTTAGCCCCATTTCTGTCCTTACTGCCTTTGCCTTTTTTTTACATTTACCTCTGTCCTGCTCCCTAATGACTTCTCTACCTTGATGTTTACCTCACTAATTACCATGTTTGGTGAGGGGAGGCTGGGATTTCCCTCCTCGTTTTCAGTGCCTCCCCCCTTGGCTAGTTTAAATGCTTGCCAATGAAGTATTTAAACATCTCACCTAGGATCCTGGTTCCCCTCCTGGACAGATGCAGACCATCGCACCAGTATAGGTCTGCAGCCCTCCAGGTGGCTCCCCAGTCCCTAATGAAGCCAAAACCCTGAGCTCCACACCAGTTTTTCAACCATTCATTGAATTCCCTGGTGAGGAGTACCCTCCGAGAAGGTTACCTTATGCACTACTTGTCTAAGGCCCCTCCCCAACTGTACAAACTCTTCTTGCACTGCTCTGATCCCATTGCTAGTCAGGTCATTTGTCCATAGGTGGACAATGACATCCAGCTCCCTCCCTCATGCAGCTGCTCCCATGATCCTGAGGATATGCTTCCTGTCCCTCGAAGCCGTGGTGCTAGGCAGGCACCTTACCTCCCTCTCCCCTTCCTCCTCCATTTCTACCCCCCTAATGATTGAGTCCCCCACCAGGAGTTGTTTCCTTCCCATTTTTATTCTTCTTTGTACAGTTAACACTTAGCTGTCAGGCTAATGTGACTAACAGCAGAGCAATCTCCCCACCTCCAGACCAGATTCAGTCATGTAGCATAACGAAATATCTAACGATGTATAATTTTACTGTCTCCCCTACAACAATCATATATCCTCCACACCTGCAGCTTTTCCACCTACATTACCTTTACACTACCCTCTGTACTGGCAACACTCTGCCACTGAGTAGCGTTACAAGCTATTGTCCCTTTCACACCACAGGGTCATTACCCATCTAGAAGAAACATATATTTTGTATGGTGGATCCCCATTATGCATGGAATTCCATGCCTTCTGTATGTTTGTTCTGCTGCAGGAGTGATATCATTATGTTGTTGTGCTGCAATAGTTTTATTTTTATTTATGTCTTTGGTAACCGGGTAAGGCCTACTAGGCACAAGTGCCTGTTTTCAGGAAAAGACCTGGGCAGTTAAGTGACTTGCTCAGAGTCACACAGTATGCAAGTGGAGGTTGTGAGAATCAAACCAATGTCTGGTCTGCTGGATGTACCAAGCTTGTTCACACCTCATTCCTCTAACCTCTAGGCTATACTGCCAGACTAGTGATGTCATTACTGCAGCACAACAACTTAGAATGCTACCACACAGCTGCTTTCCTCTAGCTAATTGATCTGGAAGCTTTTATTTTTAACATGAACTTACAGAAGAAGGTGCAGCACAATGAATCAGTAATTTCAGTTGCCAACAACCCTCAAGTGCCTCCCTTCCCAAACCGAACTTCACTGAAAGGAAGTGGAGTGTCTGAAATGGGCATTAATGCAAATACATAATAAAAGATTATGCATGGCCACCCATACATACGCAAGTCTGTGTCTTCATCTTGAGGTTTCTATGGCAAGCAGTGAACCTCTCGAGCTTCACTCTTGAGGTTTCTGTTCCCATACAAACCTTTTGATGCAGACACAGGCTTCTTCTGCATGGCTACCCATACATTATCCTTTATATCTGACCAAGCATTATTTCTTGCACAAGCACACACAGCAGTGACTGTCACTTTTCTATTTGCATTCTGCCAGTAACAACCTCCCCATCACATACATCCATCACACACAACACACAACCCTGGCAGACAATCACCAACCAACACTGGATGGCATCCTTTTCCCAGGTGACCATCATTACTTTCCATGGACCACCTTCACTGCTCACTTGATTGGGATGTTATAAAAAATGTAACGTGTATAATTTGATAATCTACCATGCTGATTTGCTTGAACATGTTTATACATTAATCAATAATTGATTAAAATTTAAACTTAAAATTTACTGTAGCTTTTTTGTTACATTTCTTGTTCACAAACAGTCAATGATGCACTAATGTCTATGAAAAATGGTGAGTCTTCAAAAGAATCATTATCTCTGATAACCAGTGACACCTTTGAGGCAGATGTCAATATATCTATTTCTTCTGGTCTTAACTGAATGACAGCATCAGCAATGGAGAACAACAACCTGATGATGGTGACCAGTGTACTTCACTGTTTGAATTCAGTACCTGTATAACATCTTCTTGTGCCAACATGGGTAGTGTTAAATGCCAGGCTAATATCTGTGTGCTTCATTAAATGCATGTACCGCAGACATCATTGAAAACAGTTTATCCACCCACACTGCAGAAAATTGTGTGTTCCATTGGAATCCAGCGCTGCATTAAGAGTACATAAAAAATGCATTTGAGCATACATCACCAAATGATATTGCCGACCAGTGTGAATCTATGGAAGCTGACAATGAAATTGTAGCAAATCTTTATGAAAATTCCGATAGTGATGACAATATTGATTTTGTATTATCTGAAAATGATCCCTACTATGACCCTTCAACTGACAATTACTCGAACAAAACAACTCAGCCTATTCTGAGTGATGCACATACACCCCTATGCATTGATGCCTCACCATCAAAGAGTGTTATTTTTTGATTTTGGAAAATCAACTTTACAAATTATTTTCAAAGTGTTTCAAGAGTGGTCAGGGGTCAGAAATCAGAATTATTTGGATAGCTGGCATTATGACTGTTCCTTACAGTATTTTCAGTAAAGGTCATTCCACATTTTGGAGTTGTCAGTCAGTCTGGTTGTATGCTGTTGGGAAACCTTTTACTCAGTACATCAATTTTTTGTAGTGGTGTTACACCCGCTAAAGCTCTATGGCTGTTCAGTGATGTGAACATACCTGTAATGTCTCAGATGACATATCATAAACTTCAGCTCTCCTGCATTATTCCTGCGGTCTATCAAACATGGTAAAGCCACCAGAAAAAGCTTTTCAATGTCATAGGAGATAGGGAACTGATGCCTTGAGGTGATACACAGTGTGACTTACTGGGGCATTGTGCCAAATATGGACCGTATACATCGAAACATAGATAGTGACAACAGTAAAAAGACCTATGGCCCACCCAGACAGCCCATGGGTCTCTTTAGAAACCGTGACCTGTCAGGGGTTGTACCCTCACAACAGTCATCCTACGCCTTCCCCATCCTTGTCCCTACCATTGATGACTATCCCCTTCATTCTATCATAAGCACATTTGAAACCACCCACAGTTTCTGCTGCCACCACCTCTGCTGGCAGGCTGGTCCATGGTTTCACCACCCTTTCTGTAAAGCAATACCTTCTCACATCCCTCCTGAACCTTCTTCATGTCAGTTTCCAGTCATGCTCCCATGTTCTCGAGCTGATGTTCCTGTTAAACAGTTCCTTGGAGTCTACCTTGTTTATTCCCTTTAGGAACTTGAATGTCTCTATCATATCCCTCCTTTCCCTTCTAGCCTCCAGAGAATACAAATTCAGTGCCCCAAGTCACTCCTAGTAGATATTTCCTTGCTGGCCCTGAATCATCTTTGTTTCCCTGCACTGTACCACCTCCACCCTATTCTTGTCTTCTCTAAGGTGAGGGCTCCAAAACTTGATACAGTATTCCAGATGATGTCTCACCAGGGACCCATTTTGGGGGGTGTGTCACCTCCTTCCCTCTACTGTCAATACCCCTCCTTTTACCTGGGTACAACATTGGCTGGACAGTTGGTGAGACCCCATCTGGAGTACTGTGTCCAGTTCTGGAGACCCCATCTCCGCAAGGACATAGACAGGATAGAGGTAGTCTAGAGGAGGGCAACTAGAATGGTGCAGGGTCTGCAAGAGAAGCCATACAAGGAGAGACTAAATGAGCTTAATATGTATACCCTTGAGGAAACAAGGGGGGGGACATGATAGAAACGTTTAAGTACCTCAGTGGAATCAACAAAGTCCAAGAGGGTAGCATCTTTCAGAAAAAGAGACATGCAAGAACAAGGGGACACAATTTAAAGATGAGGGGCAGCTCAGGGGCAATGTGAGAAAGTATTTTTTTCACAGATAGGGTAGTGGATGCATAGAACAGCCTTCTTGAGGAGGTTGTGGGGTCTAAAACTGTGGGAGAATTCAAGAATACATGGGACAGATATAAGGCAATTCTTGTGGGGGGTAGGAAGAAATAGGCTGATGGTTAGCTAGGATCTGCGGCTTATCCTGTAGGTAGGGAAATGGGCAAACTAGCTGGGCCAAGCGGTCCTTATCTGCCATCAAAGTCTATGTTTCTATGTTTACATCCCAGCATCCTGTTTGCCTTACTGCAAGCCTTATCACTGGCTAGCCTGCTTAAGGATGTCACTAATAATGACTCCGAGGTCACATTCCTCTGCTGTAGTACTGAGTTTTACCCCATCAATCCAGTATTCTGTTCTGGAATTTCTTTTCCCTTGGTGCATTACCTTGCACATTTTGGCATTGAAATTCAACTGTCAGACCCTCAGCCATCTCTCTAGCCTTTGCAGGTCCTCTTGTAGTTCTGTAAATGATTCACTACCATATACTCTTCTGCAGAGCTTTGTGTCATCTACAAAGAGATTTACTGTAACCTACCCCAGATCCTTTCTCCGATGTCACTGATGAACATGTTGAAAAGGTCTGGACTCAGGATAGGCCCCTGTGGTACCCCACTTGTGACCTCCCTCTCTTCTGATTTAACACTGTTTACCAGTACCCACTGCCATCTCCCTTTGAGCCAATTTTCCATCCATCTGACTATATCTCTAGCCACCTCAAGGTCCCCCAGCTTCTTCAGAAGGTGCCTGTAGGGCACAGAGTCGAAAGCTTTGCTGAATTCAAAATACAGCAGATCCATGCCATGACCTTTATCCAATTCCTTTGTAACCCAATCAAAAAAGACTATTAAGTTTGCCTGGCATAACTTCCCTGCCACAAAACTATGCTGTTTACTAACCTGGAAACCATTACCCTCCAGATAGTCTACAAGGTCTGCTGTGATAAGAGACACCATTGGCTTTCCGGCAATAGAGGTGAGACTGATGGGCCTGTAGTTGTCTGCTTGTTCATTGTCACCTCCTCCATCATGAAGCAGAACCACGTCTGCCACCTTCCAAACTGTAGTACAACCCCCGATTGAAGCAAACTATTTAAAAGACATGCCAGAGTTCATCCAGTTAATTTGTCAGTTCTATGAGCACCCCCAGATGGATCCCATCTAGACCCAGGGCCTTGTCTATCTTGAAGGCTGCTAGATCCTTTTGTACCATATCCCCAGTAAATATTTGCCTCAGCATTTCTGGGATCCCTCTCTTGGCTGCTTTAATGGTGCTCTCAGGTTGGTCCCGCTAGCTTCCCTGGTAGAGATGGAGCAAAAGTTTAGGATTGTAGCCTTTTGCTCATCTTCCTCTGTCACATGGCCTCCATCCAACAGCCTAACTACTCCCCACCCCTTCTTCCTTTTTCACTAATATACAGCAGCAGAAAAAAATGCTTTTCTCCATGACTGACCTCCTTGGCTAATCACAACTCTGTGTCTGCCTTTGCCTCCTTTATCACTTTCTTTGCCCCTTACTTTTATGGAGTTATTCTTCCCTTTCAGCATAAACTGGAAGACCTTGAGGGTCACTCACGATGGAACAACCTGGTAATATTGGGGCTCCCAGAAGGTGAAGAAGGAGCCAGTCCAATTGGATTTGTCCAGAAATTGTGCACCAAAGTAGATAGGCCTTCACCTAATGCCCAGCATGCATTATAGAATTGGCGCATCGGGCGTTACGGTCCACACTTCCAACAGGCTTCCCTCCTTGGCCTCTGATATTCTGACTGCTGAATTACCTCGTTAAACAGGTAATTCTAGACAAACTCAGGGATGCCAAAGAAGACCAGTGGGACAACAAAAAGATTAGAATTGCACAAGATTTGCTGCTTTCAGTGAGAAAAAGCGTACAGAAATGCATGCAATAGTAGTTAAGCTTATAGCCACGAGGGTAAGATTTTGCATGCGATACCCAGTGACACTACAAATTAACAAGGATGGGCAGTGGCTATCCTTTGACTCTGTAAGTAATGCTATTACTGATTTAAAAAATTTTTACCCAGATCTCTTTAAATGAATGGAGAGGTGCTAAATGCAATGGAAAAACAGCAGTTTAAATGGGACAGTGAAATAACGTTTGGAGGAGGTTTATATGCAACACTGTGAACTGTAGAGAAACTGTAGTTCTGGTACAATTCTACATAAAAGTCCAGATACATCAACAGTGATGCTCCACGATGTGATGGCTGAATAAAGATAACTTAAAGAATGGCACTACTGTTAACCAAGCCTCTTCCTTGGGGGGGGTTTGTTGTTTTTTTTCCTTTTTTCCTTGATGCTTATTACCCACAGAGTGGTCAGAAACATATCAGAGTTTCAATATTGTTCAGCAAATGATAAGTAAACCTTTACTTATACAGCTTAAAATTTACAAAAAAGGAAACATTTAATTGTTGTATTAATGGGAAATCTCTAAAGAGAGGGGAAAAGGGAAGGGGAAGAATAAAGGCAGCTTGTCTGGTGGTTGATGAAGATTGCAGCTGAATAATTATAGGGAGTGCAGTCAATAGGACTGGGGTATATGATACTTTTTGTTGGCAAGGAATTGTTTTTGTGGTGGGGATACACTAATTGTTTATTATAAGGGAAACATTCTCTAAGAGGGATTCTAGATACAAGCCTTTTGTTTTATATGAAATATAGAAATCAAAGTTACATCGCAGCTAAACATGAACCAAAGACATTTATAAATCATCCAAAACTTTTCCATTTTATAATGTATAAGTCACTTTTACTTCTCCAGGGATGACTTATTTTATTCCACAACACAGGTTTGTTCCAAACAGCAGTAAGATTTATATCGTGGAATGTCAAAGGGGCTCAGAACCGAGTTAAAAGGCACCAAATTCTTAGGCACCTTGAGTCTTTACACTGTAATATAGCTCTGTTACAGGAAAAGCATCTTCTGGAACAAGAGGGCAACCTCTTTAAGAGGAAGCAAATGGGTCAAGTTTTTGTAGCAGGCAACCCTACAGCGCAAAGAGGGGTAACAATTCTTATAGCCAGGGGTACACAGTTTAGAGTACAACAGTGTCAAGCCGACAGACAGGGAAGATTTATATTCTTAAAAGGGCTTCTAAATCATATTGAAGTGATACTAGGTTCAATATATGGACCTAATACTGATTCACCAGAATTTTTTATAACACTCTCAAATGCCCTAAACTGTTTTCCCGATTACCTACTGTTCTAGCGGGAGACTGGAACTTAGTTTATTCCCCAGAACTAGACATATCAATGCATAGAAACCCTAGTCTTTCACCAGCACAGAGAGCAGCGAGGGAGTTTATGGCAGCTCATAGTCTTAATGATCCATGGAGACTACTAAATCCTGATGTAAGAGGGTATACATTTTACTCCCCAGTACATACAGTAATTCTTTATCCTGCATTGACTATTTTTTAGTTAATAATACAATTTTAGAGGGTTCAGTGGGTAATGGTAGGGCCCCGAGGACCATATCTGACCATTCACCTGTATGGTTGGAAGGCACTATCTCTATTCAATAAACAAAAAGTACTGTCTGAAAATTAAATATTCAATTATTTAAGATGACCAAACAATGCTTTCTCTTAAAGGCACAATTGAACAATTCCTCTCACATAACCAGGGTACTATACAAAGCATTGACAGACTTTGGTGTGCCCTAAAATGTGTGATTCGAGGAGAATGTATTCGACTCTCTACCATCCATAAAAAAAAGAGAGAAGTGCTTTCCTCCTCACTTCTTTCTCAAATAAAAATTCTAGAGAACCAACAGCTGTAAATACAAACTGATGATATCCTAGAACAACTAACAAAACTAAGGAACCAATACTCTGAACTTTTGAAGGAACAGGCACAATATGCACTACTTAAGACTCATGCTAAATATATTTAGCAAGGCGATAGAGCCAGTCACCCACTTGCCCTTCAACTGAGGAAACAAGAAGAGTCTAGGATTGTAGAGGTGCTTAATTTCCTTAAAGATAACTCTCTTCTTACTACTCCAAAGGCAATAGTCAAGGAGTTTGAGGACTACTAGAGATCCCTATATTCCCCTCAGGGCCCTACTCCACAAATAACAGCTATCCAAGAATATCTCAAAGACCTCCCACTTCCTTCTCTGTTACAATTGCAAGCAGACACCCTCACGAGAACCATGACCCATCAAGAGTTGCTGAAGGCCATTGATTTATTGCCAGATAATAAAGCCCAGGGACTGGATGGTTTCCCGCCTCGCTTTTACAAAGTGTTCAAAGAACAACTCTCACCCCTCCTACTTACCAAGTTTAATTATCTATGCAACTCCGACTTTCTGACCCCTCATTATTAGAAGCCCTCATAATAGTACTTCCTAAGCCAAATAAGTCTCCACAGTCAGTCACCAACTATCGTCCAATTTCTATAATGAATTATGATGTCAAGCTCTTTGCTAAGATTCTGGCGTTTAGACTGGCAAAAGTTTGGTCACCATTACTTAGTCCAAAACAAATGGGATTTGTGGCAGGCCGTTCGCTGGCTGATCATCCTAGGAAGCAGTTCCATGTGTTCTCTGCATTCAGCTTAGCACCTCATCCAGTGGCTATGATATCTCTGGATGCAGAGAAAGCATTTGACAGAGTAAATTGAACTTTTTTATTTGAGGTTTTAAAGAAATTTGGTATCCATCACACATTTATCCAATGGATACAAATTCTTTATGCCTGTCCTACAGCAAAAGTTTATTGTAATGGAACCTTTTCAGAAATATTCCCCTTACATTCAGGTACACATCAAGGACACCCTGTTTCACCACTACTCTTAAATTTATGTTTAGAACCCGCCACCTGAGACCAAGAAGCCCAGGCCTTTTAGCAGAAAGGTCGTCAAAAGCCATGAGCAGCAGAATGATAGTGCCTTTTCCAGCCTCGCCCTGTTTGGTCCCTTACTTAAGACTGTTTTGCAAGGAAAATTGCTGCTAGAAAAAGCTCTAATTGCCATTATAGACTAATTCTTGACTGTTTAAAAATGTTTAGTGAATACTGTTAGCCTGCCAGCATCTGTTTACTGTGCCAACTTGCTGATGTGAACACAGCCCTTTTTCCGCAGTGTTTCCTGACTGCAGACTGCTAGGTGCCATGCTAAATCGGCCCCTTTTGTCATGCAGATTGCCCCTGTATCTGGACTGTGTGGCCTTTTGTCTCTGGCCATTATTTAATCTTCTTCCATCTCCTCTCTCCTCAGCAGAGAACCCTCCAGGGCTCCAAGCTCATATGCCGAGCGAGACGTGGTCTCCCGGGCGGGTGGCACTTCCACAGCCATCACCTGAGACCACAAGCCCAGATGCACACAGCACAAAGGTATGGCAAAAGCCGCATTTTTCTGCCCACTGACCCACCCATCCCCCACCTCCACCGTTTATTAAATAGGCTTACGCCCCTCTCTCAGCACCCTTATGCCCCCTAGCCTCCTTACCAGGACCTATAGGCTCCCAGTCCCCTTATACTACCCCCCTCTGGATGGTCCCAGATTATGTTTTGATAGGTCTCTCACTGTTCTAGTCTCCCTAGCAACTATGCTTCCCTGGTGCTGCCTGCCTAACTCAAAATAACCCTCTGCGATTATCCAGCTTTGTAATACTCCTTCCTCGGGCTCCTAACCTATGCTGGTAGTAGCTCAGGTGGCACACTGTTGGCCTACACCTCTGGTCTAGCCCAATAGAATACCATTAAGTTATTTGAGAGTAGACATCCCTGCTCTCCTATCCTTACTTTTTTGAACCTCTGAGGTGGTAGCATAGGGCTTATCAAAGCCTGCAATGGAGGGACAGAGGCCTAGCTTCTTCTGCCTAACCTAAGGCTAGACAATGAGGGTGCCCCACTGGCTCCATGCTCTGTTTCTTCTCCTACTCATGCCCTATATAGCAGCCAAGATCACCCGTTCTACTACTAGGGGAGACTATATTACCCCAGTGGGCTGTTGTGCCCACTCATTTCTCACCATATAATTCTCTTTGTGCCCTCAGACTTCCTTACTTGCAGCCCCTCATCAGAACGGTGCACAGAGGTGGGACTGATGTAGAACCAACACCACAGACTATGCTTACCATGCCACTAAGCAAATCCCCCTACCTACATCTCCCAGCCTGGGTATTGGTGTTTGGGGTGCTAGGACAATCCAGGCCTAACTATGGGCTCCTTCTTACCCAGCTTGATACTTGCAGAAGACGCCCACTAACCAGAATCCTTAATATATCTCTTGCAACCCTAAGGAAGCTTCTTCTTCTTCTCCTTCTACTGTGCTCTGGAGATGTCAAGCTTAACCCTGGCCCACCAAACATTCTCACCTATCCCTCAGACCTAGCAAACCTGAAAGGTATGCAATTCCTCCAAATGAATGTAAGCAGCCTGTTAAAAAAATTTACATTTATCCAGGCCTGGGTATGTCATACCAAACCAGATGTACTTGTGATCACTGAATCCTGGCTCAGATCCTCTACACCCAATATGGAAATCAACATCCCCGAATATTCCTTATTCAGAGCTGACAGGCCTACCAAGGGAGGAGGGGTGGCCAAATACATTAAGGACAAGTACACGGTTACATGCCTTGAAGCGTCCTCCATCACCAACCAATTTGAATGCCTGGCCCTAAAGTTGGAGATATCATAATCCTCCGCGCTATGTGTCATAGGTTGCTACAGGTCTCCCTCCGCTGGCACTCAAATCCTTACCCATCTAACCAACACCATTCAGCTTGGCCCTCCTGAAGCTATTATCCTCGGGGACTTAAACTTCGACTGGTTGTACCAGGCCGCTGCACCCCTTAAGGAATTTTGTAATGCCCATGGCCTTATTGGAGAACCTACATGCCCCAACCAAAAGTCCCCTACTAACAGTACACTGCTGGATGTCATTCTAGTAAACAAACTGCACCTATTCTCTCATGCAGGAGTCTTCTTCACAGACTTTAGTGACCACTGTGTTATTGCTAGCATAAGGACTACCCAGAACCCACCCTCCATGTCAAGGTTCACTACTAAGAGGGTCAGGCGCCACTTTGATCTGTCTGCCTACCTTGATGAGCTAAAATTCTCAGTATGCTGGCAGGACTTTTATCTTACCAAATCGGTACAGTTGGCCTGCTAGATCTTCTCCGAAATTATGACTTCGGCCCTAAACAAGCATGCCCTGCTTGTTAAAACTAGGGTAAGGGGGAGAACCTGTTGCTGGTTTACACATGATCTTAAATCAGTTTTACTGAATCGAGACAAGCTCTGGAAAAAAGCACAAACCACTAAAAACCTGCTGGACTGGTGTAACTTCAGGAAAGCTAGGAATGAATGCACCAAGCTAACGAGAGATGCAAAGGCATCTTACTTCTAAGCGGAACTGGACTCTGCTTCCAGGAACTCTTCCAAATTTTGGAAATCCATCAAGGACATGTCTGGACACACCTTGGCTAACTCCTTGCCTGCAAAGATCACCTCTGGCAGTATCTCTATCTGCGACAAAGTGGAAATCCTGGATGCTTTCAACAACCACTTTGCCACTGCAGGCCAGGCTTTTGACAACTTCTCTGCAAGCTCCCTTCACTCCCTACTGGACCCCGATGCCCTGAACCCCCCTAACCAACTCAGTCTTCTACCTCCTGCACATTTCCTTGAAGGAGATAGAAGAACTCCTACTAATGCTGGACATTAAGAAAAGTGCAGGTGCCGACTCTCTTGATCCCTACTTCCTAAAAGTCGCCTTTCATGTCCTGTCTGCACCTATTACTCACCAATTTAATCTCTCTCTGTCTCACAGTACCCTCCCGTCTGTATGGAAAATGGCTCATGTTATCCCCTTGTTCAAATCTGGGGACCCTTGTGATCTAAATAATTATAGACCTATTTCTTTACTCCCTACACTGTCCAAACTTCTGGAAAAAATTGTAAACAAGCAACTAAAAACCTACATAGAATCCACAAACCTCCTAAATCCTATGCAATCTGGCTTTAAGGCACAACACAGTACTATCACGGCCCTAGCTAAAGTTACCAACGATTGGATCCATGACCTGGAAAACAAGAAGTTTGTCTGCACCGTGTTCTTAGACCTGAGCAAAGCCTTTGACACTGTCGACCATGACTTGCTCCTCTCCTCTCTTGAAGCCATAGGACTGGATCCACTGTCCCTTCACTGGTTTGCAGATTACCTCTACAATCGTTGGCAGCAACTAAGTCAGATGGTGAACTATGCCCCTTCAAACCTCTGCAAAGAGGGGTTCCACAGGGTTCAATCCTGGGCCCCCTACTATTTACAATTGATGTGAACAACATTGATATGAACATAACCAAGGCCAATATTCATCTCTTTGCAGATGACATGGTCCTCTACCTTAGTTGCCCCTCTTCTGAAATTGCCTGCAAAGAATTACAATCGGAATTCAACATTCTCCAGCGCCAACTCCTCAAGAAAAAACTGCTACTAAACGCTAAAAAAAACAAGGCTACGCTGTTCTCTCCTTTCCCACTGAACGCAAACCCTACCACAGCCAGCACTGTCCCACAGATCACCACAATCCTGGGTGAAAACCTAGAATTCATTAACAAGTTCAAGTACCTAGGGGTTTAGCTCAACCATAAACTCTCCTTCACTGACCACATCGAAGACCTCCTAAAGAAATTAAGACAGAGACTTGATCTCTTTTATAGGATCAACAACTACCTCACCAGTAATGCCAAATAACGACTGGTCCAAACCATATTTCTCTCCTTGGTTGATTATGTGGATTTCCTCTATAGCCACTGCCCTGCATTGCATCTAGCCAAAACTGGATACGTTATATCACAGGGCATTAAGATTCATTACTGGACTACCTCTTGCCACCCATCACTGTACTCTCTATGCAGCTGTGGGGTGGCCCTCCGTCCATTTCAGGAGAAACAGGAATGCTCTACTCTGGACGTTCAAAGCTATCACCAAGAAACGTCCCCCGTATATCTCTGATTGTCTCCCACTCTGTGAACCTGGAGCTTATTCCCTGAGAAGCTCTTCCTTCTTCTATCTGAAGGTACCCAGGCTGAGAACATGCTACGGAAGAATGGCTATGTCCTTTGCGCCACCTTCCTTGTGGAATACCTTACAAAAAACCCTGAAGCTTAGCTCCTTAATCAGTATATCCTCATTCAAGTCCTTATATAACAGCCTAATTAAAGAAATCTGTAACTGCTTTCACCGTCCATAATTGAAAAACTCCCCTATAGTTCTAGCCTGCTTTGTCCACTAGTAGATAGGATTGACCTACTCAAAACATCATCAGTACATGTCTTCCCCAAGTCACGGAAAGGCACTTACTCTCAGCACTGTGTTAGCCCCTTAGTTAACCCTGTCTGTACTCCCCCCAAAGGACTTCTTATTCCCTGTACTGTACCTATGCACTCCTTGTATTGTCTGAATTGCCACTACTGTATATTGTCTGGAATGTATTATTACTTGTACTTTTGTCTCAGGTCCATCTTGTAAATGAGCTTGCTCAATGGTGTTTGCCTGAATAAATAAAGATTTGATTGATTGATTGATAATAATAAATTTGAATTCAAGAAAAATTCAGTAACCATATTCTTTAACTTTTTTAATTTTTATATTATTTATTTTACCAGAAAAAGCGGACTGGATCATATATCTATTTTCAGACACGCCTAGGGAGATTGGGTTCACAGTACTCTAAACAATATATGTTAATAACTCACATCACATATAGGTTAAAACACTCTGTAAATTTCATATTATACAGAATGTACATAATTACATAAAATATAGCACGAGTGAGTTCTGGAGTTTCTCTAGTAGAGACATTTCATTAGGTAACATCAAAGCAATTGCAGATTGACAATGTTTTCAAAAGTTCCCACAAACTTTTTGAAAATACTGTCTCTGAGCTCGAAATCCATTCCTGTTTTATGTGTATTGTTTATTTATTTATTTATTTCTCCATAATAGATTTTTGTTTTCTGACATAAATACCAATACTATGACAGCAAGTTATTATTTATGTTCACAATACCAGTTAACAATACTGAAGGAACATATATCTAACAGCAAGATTATTATATATATATATATATATATATATATATATATATATAGAATGCTCTTGACAAGAATAAACCTATAAACTTTGCTTAAAATGTCTAATAGTCTAGACTTATTTTGATTTAAAAAAATATTCAGACTGGAGATAAATTACTAATTTTCTACTGAACAGTGGTGGATCTATTAATCAACAATTTGCTTTCTTAGCTCCTACAGCTCCTTAGTACAGACATTTGTAATTATAGCAAGTAACCTGGCTCTGAGTGTGCGCAGTGTGTTTTAACTCCTATTTTTTTGTGCCTTGCTAAATTCCATAAAATTAATTGTGCAACTTTTTCCCTTCAAAAAATGTCTACAACTACAGTATTTCTCATTAGCCAGCACCATCAGTAGCAGTCACAGGCCATGCTGGGCCACTTTGCATGCTGATATCACTTTCTGTGCACTGGCTAATAAAGAGTTAATGAGAACAATATTAACTCATGACAGACTATAAAATACAGTATCATTCACCATGGTGATGACTACAATTGAATAGCTCCCAGGATGGCAGAGTACATACAATGGGCCCTTGGCCTTTTTTATCATCTAGCATTTTTTTATGTTCTTTTGCAGTTTACAGAGATCTTTTTCTGTAAAGTTTAGTTTCCTCCTACAGTATATAGAAAATATATATATGTGGTCCATTGCAGATGCTTATCAGAACTTATTTTGGCAAAATAAGATGAAGTGTAAAATTAAATTGTGATATGAGTTGCAGAAGAAAACATAGTAATACAACAATTTTAAAGTCATTCCAAGGGTTAACAGTGCCTTAAATGGACATAAATAATTGAAAAGAACTCTTTATTAAGCTGCATAATTTTTTATAAATCTGTAACTCTTTTTTATCTTCCTGTGTAAGTACAAGTAATGTAACAGCACTAAATCATAGTTTGTTTCACTTTTATAGGTAAAACCAGCCTTTTAAAGTCAACTTTGTTTTCCCTAGCTTTCTTAGTTTAAATTGTACATCACCTAACAACTCTAGCATGAAATATTCATCTGTATAGTTATGACACTGGAATGTCCAGTTTAATTTTTCCTATCAGTTTTTTACTTATCAGACTACTTAATCTGAAATGATTCTTGCACTAACTAGATGAGGAAAGTGAGATGAAAGTGAACATTACACTTTGTATTTGCCCCAGCTAATCTGTGTATGTGCTTGACAAGACCTGATAGTTTATTATACTGTAAAAAGCCTACTTGCCATTTAGTATAATTAGGTCTTTTGAAAGGGGAAGGTAAAACTCTAAAGATGGAGTAATGAGAAACTCTCATGAAACAGAAGTTAGAGGTAAGGCGTAATGGACAGGCTCTTAACAGGGACTCTTACCCCCACATGATGTTGAGTGCTGTTTGCTAAGCTGGGGGGGTGTCAGTACTGAAGTGATCTATGTTGGAGAGCTTTGCCACAGTTATCAAATGTAGATAGACTTTAGTTTTAATACATTTTATTTTAAAAATCACTAGCAAAGTTAAAAAGTTTCACCACATGGAAGTTGTAGAACACTTGCAGTATACTGAGCAGGCACCCAGTTATAATCACAGAGCAGCAAGTCAGTTAGAAAGCTCAGTTTTGAGGTCAGCTTTGTAATAAGTAACAACAAGCATTTGTCAATGCTGAATGTTCAGCACTGGTATTGTTGTTGTACTGGGTCTTGCCTGTACATTTTTGTTATATATTTACCCAGGACAGAGCAGATGAGATGTAATATCTCATTTTCAGTGGTGTCCTGTTTTGACACATTGTTAGATTGTAATTACCCAGAATAGGGCAGCTGAGAGGCTACATTGAACTTTTAAGTGGGCTCCCACATTTTAACCCCAAATGTCCAGCAGTCTTTTTATGACCTGTCGTTATGATCAAGACAGGTGGGATTTTTAAAATCCCATCTGAAAGGTGATTTTGCTGTACAACTATGGAAACAAGTTTTGGAGGGAATTTGAAAAATGACAGAAAGAAAAAGTGTTACACTTGAAGTTCAGGAGTGGTGCTGAATAAAGTGGCCATCCAGCTAAACCGAAATGCTGTCACTGCAAACAGCACTCAATGCAAACACCACAACTGCAGGCAGTAGTCAGACTGAATGAAATGCTTTAATATGGCAAGTTGAAAAGCTAACTAGGATTCAAAGCTCCTGAACTATATCCCTATCTGGGTCTTTGTCAGTGGGCAGATTTAGTAGTCGTCAAGTATATTCACCCTTTATACAGTGCACATGCATAAATTAACATATCATTTGAATATAATTCTGTGCAAAACAATAACAATACAAACTGTCAAAAATGCATTTAAGTTCATACACAGTCAAACATAGTGGAATATTTAAACAACAAAGAGAATGACTGATTCTGTATTCAAACTACAGATGGCCACTAGATCCACCCCCTGATGAAGACCCAGATAGGGATGAAGCACTGAGGCTCTGGATACTAGTCAGCTCCTCAACTTGCCACATTAAGGCACTTTGTTCAGTTTGACTACTGCCTGCAGTTGTGGTGTTTTCACTGAGTGCTGTTCACAGTGACAGGATTTGAAAAATGACATGTGCCATGTTCAGAAGGTGGGGTGACACAAAGGATACTGTATGTTGAACATTAGGGGCCAAAATCTGCAAAAACAGTTATGAGTAAATGTTGAAACAATTTGGTTCCTCTTAACTTAATTGATCTTTTACATTTTTACCCCAGATTTTCAACATAGTCTGTTTATGGCCACTCCTTCTGAACATGGCAAGTGTAAAACAAACAAATAAAACAATGGCTAAAACATCATTTTATGCCACAAGTGTTAAAACATATTTTGGGTAGGATCTGAGAAATGACAGCTGTCACATTTATTAGATGGTGTGAAAATTGAGTTTGCCCTTTAAGGGACAGACTACGTTGTCCTGGTGCACCCCTTCCCTTCTTTGGGGAATGGTTGTGCTCAGAAGGGGAAGGGAGAAGGAAGGGGAAGGGCCAAGAGCCAGGACAATGGGGCAGATAGCAGGAAGGGGAGTGGAGAAGGGAGGTACATAAAGGACAGCACAAGGGGGCCTCAGCCACTTTTTGCTGGAATTTTGATTTCACATCAACTGCAGCACGTCGGATTGGCAATAAATTTTTAGGTTTTGTCACAAAGGTAAGAAGGTAGAGGTTACGATAATTGACTGGGAAAAGAAGCGAAGTTGTTTTAAAAAAAAAAAAATCATTGCAGCATTTAGTTTGGAGTATAGACTATGTTAGAGGACAGGGCGAGACAGCAATTGTTTTAAGAGCCAGTTTGTTGGAATAGCACTGTACAGCCATAAAAGCGTGGTTAGTGTGTTTATAATGAGGGCAGGGCAGGCATGTTAAGAGTTTATGAGAGATTGCATCAGAAGAGGGCTGCAATAGTGAGTAATCACTGGAGTTGCACAGGCACTTGTGATTTGGAGTGAAAGCCAGTGATCTCTGGAGTAGCAGGCCTGGAAGAGGCCCTGGGAAAAGCAAGCGAGATTGCAATTCAAGGCCATGTGGTGTGACATCACACACCACGTGGTGCTCGCGCTGAAGGTGGCCATTTGTTTTGGGCTGTTTCTGCTGCCTTTAGGGCCGGTTGGGATGTATCCCAGTGGAAGCTGGTAGTCCAGGAGGGGACCTGAGGAGAGGGAGAGAGGGGGCGATCCAGGGCCCATGGCGTGGCATCACACATTGTTGGGGTCATGAGGGTTTTTTTGTTGGGGGATAGCTTGCTGTTTTTAAGGCTGTTTGCTCATGGAATGGGAGGGCCGGGATTAGGCCTTGAGGTGGTGAGTGAGGAAGCAATGGAACCATGGCTTGATGACGGGGGGGCACTGCTGGGGTCATGGTGAGGCCTGTTTAAGCGGGCTGCCTGGCGGGGTGGTTACTGTCACTGCCTGTGGGAGGTAAGGACCAGGGTTTTTGAGTAGGCATATAGAGGATAGTTCTTTACCTGTTTGTTTGGCTACAGGCAACATGTTGGGACCTGTTTTCATTGGGGTGACTAATAATAGGCCTATAGAGGCCCTGATGGGGATGGAGCAAGAGCGCATTTTGGAAACAAGTGGCACGACGTAGCACACCACGTGGTGCATTGTTGGGGGCTCCCCCCTTCCTGTCTTAGCACTGCTAGTGGTGTTGTGGTCCATTTGCAGCCTTAGAAGATGCCCAGAAGGGCGGGTAAGGAGAATACACAACGGCGACCATGTAGCGTGACGTCACACGCCAGGTGGAAGGGCACTATAGGGGTTTGTTCCCTCTGTAAGCGAGGGGTTTTTACTGTGTGGGCCTGCATATCTGTGCAAGCGCATCAGCTGGGGCATGGGAGAGAAGAACCAGGTGGCTGCCTCCAAGATTTTGCTTTTTGGGGAAGGCATACTGGGGGAGCATATGAGCTGGCATCACCCAGGTGAGAGGTGGTTTTGTAGGGAGGCAGCAGATGATCATGGCCTCCATTAGACAGCAGGGGAGAGCAGGGGGAGGCAGAGAGGCATAAAAAAAAAGAGCTGAGACTGTTTTTTTTGTGGCTGAGCGGTTTTTGGTCCACAAGGCCCGGGGTGCAAAAGTCTGAAAGAGGGCTCCTTATGAAGCTTCAAAAAAAAAAAAGAGAGATATATAGATAGCAAGCAGGAAAAGGGGGTGGGGCCCGGGAGCATAGGAGGGCTAGTAGACAAGGGACCTCGCAGTGTGGTGTCACAGGCCGCTAATCCCACGTAGTGAGGGGGTCACAGGGAGGGGGGACCCGTGCGAGGAGATGGCGGCCTGCCAGGCGGAAAGGGGGGTCCTTTTACGGGTGGCCCTGGTCGGTGTTGGCATGGTGGTTGGTATGACGGACAGGAGAAAGGAGTACTGGAGATACAGATACTGTATACAAATAACCCTGTTTTTCATTTTCTATAGTTGTCTTCACAGAGCAGATAAGACAGACATGGCACCCAAGAAGAGCAAGCCATTGAAGGAGGACGCCTTCGAGGCTATTATTGACCTGGCAGAAAAAGCAAACAAAATGTGGGAACTGGTGGAGGGGGAAGAACCGGGGAGGCCAGGGGAGAAGAGAAAAGCGGGTACGGAAAAAGGTGGCAAGGGGAAGAGGCCTGCCGAAGGGTTACACAGTCCCGCTAAGGTAGCACCGGTGATGGAGGGGGACACCAAGGCAGTCACCCCAGTACCCACACAGCCGGTGGACCCAGTGATGTCAGTACCCACCCCAGATCAAAGGGGAACCTCCCTGGCGGAACCCGGACACGAAGCCCAGAACAGGGGGTCCGGTCCGCAGATCCCTGTAGCTCACCCTCCACCTCCACTTCAATCACAAGAAGAAGCAAGGGGACCTTTCGAGGACTCCAGGCAGCGTGGCCAGGAGAAGGTTACAGGTAACACATCCAACACAGTGGGTGATAGTATAAAAGAGTATATAGGGCAAATTGTGGTGACACTGGGGACAGGAGGGCTGGGCCAGATGGAATCCGCTCTGGCGGAAATTAGGACAGGAAAGGAGGTACCAGGAGATACTGTAAAGGGAGCGGAAAGAGAGAGAAGAGGTACAAGAGAGGTAGGAGCGCTTGGGATGAGATTAGGCGAACATGTGCCACTGGCCACGAAAGAAAAAATATGGAAAGGAGAATATGTGAATATATTTGCTTTGGTGAGCCGGAGGCGGCCAGATATGAAGAAACTGAGAGCATAGGTAAGAATGAAATGGCAGCGGCCATAGTGCTCTTAGGAAAAAAAGAGGATGACAAGTTCACTAAAGAAAAGACTTGGGATGGGTGGTTTCTAGGTTTTGCCATTTTTTCAGCCATCATTCTGGAAAAGAGGCCAGAGCTAGGCATCCCGCTCATTACCTATTCATTGATAATACAGAGAGCAAAAGCAAAGGGTGGGGTGGGATGGATATACTACAATGAATGTTTTCGACAGAGAATGGCAACATTCAGGGATGTAAGATGGGACACCAAGCAAATAGATTTATGGACGGATTATGTAACAGATCAGTCCACACCCGAGGGTGGGTGGAACAAAAAGGTTTCTACGCCGCAGAGATGCTGCTGGGCTTATAACAGGGCTTTATGCTTGTGGCCTCAGTGTTGTTTTCAACATGCCTGTTCAAAATGCGGAGGGGTACACCCGGCAAGCAAGTGCAGGACAACATGGACACAGGGAGCACAAGGGCAGGGGGGCAAGGGTCAGGCCAACAGTTTTTTCAAGATGGCCAAGGGTTTAAAGGGCAAACACGGAACAAGGGAGGGAGGGGCAGGGGCAACGGAAATAGAGGGGTCCAGAACCAGTGAAGCAAGGAAGGTCAGACAGGAAGAAAGGGAGGAGCCAGGAAGGGGGCAGGTGGAACAACAAGGAACAATTTGACATGGCCATAACCCCCATCAACCTAACAGCATGGACAGTTTGCCTGGATAGATATCCTGACAGGAGCATGTGGGACATGATTTTAGGTGGCTTTAACACAGGGTTTTCATTGCAGTCTGGGGGGCCCAGACAAGCAAGGGAGGCAAGCAACCTGGGATCTGTAAAAGGGAAAGAGGAAATGCTAAGACAGAAGATTGAGAAAGAAAAAGCAGCAGGCAGGGTGGAGGGCCTATTTAGCACCCCATTGGAAAACATGTGGATATCACCTTTGGGTTTGGTACCCAAGAAACAAGAAGAATTCAGGGTGATCCATCACCTGTCCTACCCAGAAGGGGAGTCAGTGAATGACTTCGTCAGTGAGGAACATAGTAGGGTGACATACGCGACACTAGAGGATGCAGTCCGGATAATCCGTGCCACAGGAGATGCATGGATGGCAAAGACGGACATTGAGTCCGCTTTCAGACTGCTTCCAGTCAGGAGAGAAGATTGGTACCTGTTGGGTTTTAAGAGTGAGGGACAGTATTATTTTGACAAAGCAATGCCAATGGGGTGTTCCACAGCATGTGCCATGTTTGAGGCATTCAGCACATGTTTGCAGTGGATATTTCAAGAAAAGACGGGTTATAGGTCAGTCATCCATTACCTGGATGATTTTCTCCTCATTGGGAAGGGCAAAAGAGAGACACAGAGAATGCTGGGTCAGTTTCAGGAATTGTGTAAAGAGCTGGGAGTCCCATTGGCACCAGACAAAACAGAGGGGCCCAGCAATGTCATGGAATTCCTTGGGATAGAGATAGATGCCACGAGCGAAGTGTTTAGGCTACCGGACAAAAAAGTAATGAGGTTGAAGGAGCTAATATGGGTACATGTCAGCAGGAGACGGGTACAACTAAAACTGGTTCAGCAGGTACTGGGGCACCTGAACTTCGCATGCAGGGCCATAGGACCAGGGAGGGCATTCACAAGGAGGTTAGCCAGAGCTACAGCAGGGGTCACCAGACCACATCATTGGGTTGATCTGACACGAGGTGTCAGGGAGGATTTTAGTATATGGGAACAATTTCTGAAGGAGTATAATGGTTGTTTATTCTGGCAGGAGGAGTGGCTGTACAACACAGACCTTGACCTCTACACAGATGCAGCAGGAGGGATAGGCATGGGGGGTTACCTAAGGGGCAGGTGGTTTGCAGAACCATGGCCGGTCGGTTGGGTGAAGGACAGGAAAGTGAGAGATATAACATTACTGGAGATCATGCCCATATGGGCATGTACCTTGGTTTGGGGGGAGGAATTACGGGATCAGAAGGTGACATTTTGGTGTGACAATAGGGGGTGGTTCATGCACTAAACAACAGGGGAGCAAAATCAGATACAGTCATACAGGTAGTACGACAGTTAGTTTTAAGGGCTTTGCAGCTGAACATGTCTTTCAGAGCACAACACATAGAAGGGGTACACAATACCCTGGCTGACAGCCTTTCCCGTCTGCAGCTGGACTGTTTCCAGGAGCTGGCACCAGCAGCGGAAGAACAAAAAACACCCATACCAACGAACACCTGGGACGTTGGCAAGAAGGAGCAGAACTGCTGTTATGCAGCTCATGGCCGCCTCGGACTCTGAGGGCCTACGATGAGGCCTGGAGGGTTTTTCAAACATTCAGGGCAGAACACCAGATGGAGGTAAGTGGGCCACTCTCGGAGGAACAGTTGGGAATGTTCACGGTGGAACAATGGCAGAAAGGGACTGCTCAAGCCACAATGGGGGTTTATCTCGCAGGGATCAGTGTGATCTGCAGCCTGAAATGATGGAATGACCCAACAAAATCAATGCTCATTAGAAGGATGATGCAGGGCTGGGGCAGGTTGAAAAGAGGGTCAGGGGATAATAGGAGGCCAATAGGGGAGCAGTGGCTAATAAAGCTAAAAGAGGTGCTCCCCGCAATATGCAAATCAAAGGAGGAGGCCCAGCCATTTCACACAATTTATGTGATAATGTTTGCAGGGGCTATGAGAGTGAGTGAGGTGGCAGGCCATGGGAAAGATGACAAGGAAGGAGGTATGGAATGGGAGGATGTGAGTTGGGGGACAAGAGAAATATGGATCAAGCTAAGAAGTTCAAAGACTGACCAAAATGGGCAGGGGTGCATGATAACGCTAAGAGGGCGGTCAGAGATTGCGATATGCCCAGTGCAGGCCCTGTGGGTTTTCGCCGCAGAGCAGGTAACCAGGACAGGGAAGCTATTTGTGCATGGTGATGGAAAAAGGGTCACCGGCTATCAAATTACAGCAGTGCTGAAAAAGGGCATGGGTTTTCTGGGGGAAGACCCAGCTAATTACTCATCCCATTCCCTATGGTTTGGGGCGGCCTCACAGTGGGCAGCAAGGGGTGAACCCATGAAGGGCATTTTGGAAAAAGGGCGCTGGCGGTCAGCCAGTTACAAAGGTACATCAGAGCACTGGAGTAAAAAAAAAAAAGGGGAAGGATAATAATAAGGCGGAGGGATAGTACAATGAGCAGCACTGAGAGTATATGTAAATTAATTAATTTTCTTTGCACCCCATAGGTAGAGGGAGGAGCACAGAAGTCTGGATCTGTGGCCATTCCTATATTTACTGGGCTGGTAAGAGAGCAGAGAAAAAAGCTGGGGGAAAACAATTGTACCAGGATGTAAGACAGTGTAGGTTGATATGGCATGGCCTACGGGGGATGAGATGGGCACAGCTTCTGCCTGCTTTGAAAGAACTCAAAGGACATTGGCCCAGTCCAGACCTAATCATTATACACTTAGGGGGCAACGACCTGGCAGGCAGACCATGGGTGCACACATGTTTACAGATAAAGAGGGACCTAGTGGCAATAAGACAGTGGTGGCCTCAAGTATGCCTTGCCTGGTCGGATATGATTCCATGAAGGGTATGGAGACAGGAACACAGCCACAGGGCAGTGGAGAGGGCCAGGAGAAAGATGAATAGACTGGTAGGGACATTGATAAGGCAGATGGAAGGACAGGTGATACTGCGGGGAGTAGAAGAATGGGTGGATGACTTCTACAGGTCAGATGGGGTACACTTGTCAGATACAGCAATAGACATGTTCAATGTGGAAACAATGGGTTTCATAGAGGAATGGAGAAAACAGACAAAAGCTGGTAAATAAAAAAAAAAAAGAGAAGAAGGTAGTTTCATCCCTAAGGTAAGGGAGAGTGACACCCTAAGTTGGGGGGAAGACAGTCATCCAACGCAAGCTGGAGACTGGCTAGTGGGGAAAAAGGGGGTGGAGGACGGGAGGTGGGAAGAAAAAAGGAATAACACAAGAGGAAGAAGAAGATGAAGGAGAAAGCGGTCTGGGTTTTCACCGTTACCTAACAGAAAAGGAGAAGAAGAAGGCACCCAGGTTTTCGCCTGGGGGATGGATAATCAGAGAGTGATATATGGATGGAAATAAATGGAAATTATGGAAATATGATAATAAAGAAATGGAAAATGGAATATGATTTTATAAATTAATTGCCAATCTGAGCAGAACAACAAACAATGGTCTCTGTGTTTTTGTAAGGGAAAAGGGGGGAATCCGGGACAATGGAGTTTGCCCTTTAAGGGGCAGACCATGTTGTCCTGGTGCACCCCTTCCCACCTTTAGGGAATGGTTGTGCTCAGAAGGGGAAGGGAGAAGGAAGTGGAGGGGCCAAGAGCCAGGACAATGAGGCAGGTAGCAGGAAGGGGAAGGGAGAAGGGAGGTACATAAAGGACAGCACAAGGGGGCCTCAGCCACTTTTTGCTGGAATTTTGATTCCTCCCACCCACCCTACTAGACAGATTATGAGGGAAAGACAATCAATTTGGGGCTGTATGGTGGGTCTGTCAAGGTGGATGACAGACGCGTCCGGTAGGACAGTGGACTGCCAAAGGTGGATGGCAGGGGATAATATGGTTATGGACTGCCAAAGGTGGATGGCAGGTGATAATATGGTTATGGACTGCCAAAGGTGGATGGCAGGTGGAAAATGCTTTGGGACTGCCAAAATATGGAGGGCAGATGATAATATGATGATGGACTGCCAAGGTGGATGGCAGGGGAAAAAGGGGGGACGGAGGGGGAAGAAAAAAGGAATAACACAAGAGGAGAAAGAAGATGAAGGAGAAATCAGTCTCGGTTTTCACCGTTACCTAACAGAAAAGGAGAAGAAGGAGGCACCCAGGTTTTCGCCTGGGGGATGGATAATCAGAGAGTGATATATGGATGGAAATAAATGGAAATTATGGAAATATGATAATAAAGAAATGGAAAATGGAATATGGTTTTATGAATATAAATAAATTAATTGCCAATCTGAGCACAACAACAAACAATGGTCTCTGTGTTTTTGTGAGGGAAAAGGGGGGAATCCGGGACAATATTGGCTATGTTGAAAAGTTGGGCACAACGTATTGAAAATTACCACAGTTATGAGCATGCATTGAACAATTGCAATGTAGACTGTTTTTTTCATATATTTTTAATTTTTTCTTATTGTATTTTCATTCCTCAGAGCAGGCAGGCAGGCGATTCTGGCCCCCTCTCAGAGGGCTCATCTTTCAGAGCCTGGTTGTCCCAACACAGCCCCACCCCAGCAGTTCCCCCATGGATTACCCCCCCATGGCATGGCCAGATGGAAGAGTGCCAGCTGCCCCCTCATGGGAGCAAAATCCAGATGCCAGAGTGAGCCAGGATCGGGACATGGCCATGCCATCATGAAGCCTACCAGTTCCACACATTTTCTGGTTTTCTCCCTGCCGCCCTCCACCCTTGCAGCATGAGCATGTGAATGTGGAGGCACAAGCATGCTACATACCTATGCTTCTGTGCCTCCGTAAATCTGGCACTGCCTACGGCCTCCACTAGGGGGCAGCCAAGGAGCAGAATGACAAACCTCCTGTCCCCGGCAGAGGAGAACAGTCTGTCAGATGCTCAGTCCTCTCCCTCCTCTACCAACCCCATGACAACCTGAGGTCACACCTGACCCTAGGTTGCTGGTGTGGCACAAGGTGTGGTGTCCAGCGCCTTAACACTTAGTGTTACCACACCAGTGTTTTCTTATATTTTTACCCCAAATTTCGAATGTAGCCTTCATATGAGCCCACTTCATGAACAAGGGAAGAGAAAATGTTCAAATCCTGCCCAAAAGGTGATTTCATGCCACAAGTGTGAAACCAAATTTTGGCAGGATTTTAAAACTGACAGCTGTCACATTCATGAGGTGCTGTGAAGAAATGGCTATGTTGAAAATGTGGGTTCAAAATCTTGAAAATTAACAAAGTTATGAGTCTGCATTTGTAAATTTCAGTGTAGGCTCATAACATTGTTGTTTTTAATATTTTTACCCCAAATGTTCAACATAGCCTTCCTATGGCCCCCACCTCATGAACAAGGGCAGAGAGATCACCTTTCTGGACAGATTTGCCTACTTTCTTTGTCAGTGTTCATGAGGTGGGCTCCCAAAAGAGGCATGTTGAAAATTTGGAGAATTAATATTAAAAGATGACCAAGTTATGCCACTAAGTTCAAAACCCCTTTGAAATACATTGAACTGCAAACCTGATTTCCTTAGTTCGCAGTGAAATGTTGAAGAGTTTAGACATGTTCATGGTCCAGAGAGGATTACAGTGTTGGACTCCCAGTGGGTAAATAAGGGCTTGGGGGATGTGGGGTGGTGGGTGCTGAGTGGGCGGGTCAGGTGTGAGGGCTGTAAAGGCAGCAACAGACATTGATGGATGTTTTTCCTTTTTACAGGGTTAAAAAAACTACAAGGGATGATTTTCTTTATTTCAGGTGGCAATAGTGGGAGACTGGGCACCCCCCAGTGTCAGTATTATTGGTGTTGCATAACTAAAACGGGCAGGGTGGTGAGATAGCAGCCAGCATGGTGCATTGGGTACCCCTGTGCTGAAATATTAGCATGGGTTGAGCTTGGGAGGGTGGCAGTTACTGCAGTGACTGCAACAGACATTGATGGATGGTTTTCTTTGTTACAGAATGTAGCAGGATGATCATGGCAGATCAGCTGTGCTTGCTAGGTGGCATTGATCAAAGGAAAGAGCCAACCTATGATTGTGCTGGCTCTATCCTTTGAAATATATGAAGTTTCCACCCAGCAAGCCAGAACAGTGTCATGATCAGCCTGACTGGTGATTGTCATGACACTGATGAGCCTCTCGCAGACCACTCTGCATTGGATTGACAGTGTCACACCCCTCAAAAGCCACACTCCTAACAAAATACTTGCTGTATGTGCGTGCATGGCTAACATAAAAAGTGCAATGATTATTTGAATTGCTATTGACTAACAATTGGATTTTCCAAAAGTGCTTTTGATGCAGGTTCTAAACTGCATTAATTTTGAGACAGACATGGTTTACACCACATTTAGCCTTATCATTTAATTTTTATTCTTCATTTTACATTGCTCATTTTTTCCACCAAATTGTTTGCAGTGGATGATCTCTTCACCAATTAGTCAATTTTTAAAACTTTTATCTCTTGTTTGGTGAAAATCACACATTTTATGATATTTCAAGCAGCTCTTACCAAAATAATTTGACCTCATGCAACAGTAGTTGAGTCAGCTGTACTTTGAGAGTTAGTTTTGTTGAGGAATAGAGAGTTAGGAAAGATTATGGAATGAGAAAGAGAGTGCCTTCTATTTAGATGAATGTATGGTTACCATAACTCTTACTGAAGTGACATGACAGAGACCTACAAGTACCTCAATGGGATGAACAGGGTGCAGGAGGGAAGTCTTTTTCAAATGAAAAGGAGTACCAGCACCAGAGGGCATGCAATGAAATTGGGGGAGGGGTTAAGAGAGATGAGAGAAAATATTTATTTTTTCTTAAAAGGTGGTAGACACCTAGAACAGACAGAAAGCAGAAGTGGTGGAGGCAAAACCCGTGGGGCCTCAAGCATTTATGGGATAGACTTAAGGGTATATTAGAAAACAAACAGGGAGGAGGGAAGGTCTGCAGAAACCAGTTAGGATCTGCAGAGACAGATGAAGAAAGGAACATCTTGGCAGACTGAGTGGGTCAAACTGTCTTTTTCTGCTGACAAAGCCTATGTTTCTATATTAAAAAATGCAAGCCTTTTTTAAGTATTACTACAAAGAACAAACTAGAACTCAATTTAGGACCTGGAAACCTGGTAAGGCATAATACTTGTTAAGAAGGGAAGCTACGCTTTCTACAAAAAGTTTCATTTTTTTTTTCCTTATTGGCATTAAGCAGAGAATTGCAGGATTCCATTAAAAGTGTAGTCATTTTATAACCAGAGGGAGTGAGATACAACTGAATTTGCTTGATTGTTGGGGTTGAGACCTAGGATTTGGAAGGATATTTTTGCAACATTTTAAAAGTGTCTTGCTGGCTGAGGAGTGAGTTAATTTTTATCCCTGGACTCAGTAGAGTGGTTTGTGCAGGTGCCGTGGTCTAGTAAATTGTGGTGTTAGTAGAATTACTATAAAGGGCAATACTCACCAGGGTGGTGGAGCAGTTGTGTATTTGATTGTTTCTGACAGTCACCAGTGGCTGTGGACTCACCCACCCACCCACCCTACCCCACACCCCCAGGCGTGGCATTTCCTTATAGCCACAGTTCTGACATCCCTCCCTAACAGGTCTTGGGGCAGAACTGTCATATCCTTAATAACCCAGCACAGTGCAAAAAGGGTAGGTACACACCACAAATAATAATAATATATATATATATATATATATATATATATATATATAAAACATATTGTATATTATAAGGGAGAGGAACATGTGGGGAGGGGTGCAATGCAACTAGCTGTGGGGCAGCAGTTTTACAGGAGACATTCTGGAAACTGCATTGCTGTCCTATTTGCAGGCAACTGTCAGCTCTAAGGGAAGAGGTTGCCGAACTCCAGGCTGAACTAGCAAGGACTAAGGAGGCCTCCCCCTTCCAAAGAGCACTACTGCCACAACCACTGCCTCAGAGGTTGCCAAGAATGAAGAGCAGTTGGACCACAGTGGGTTCTGGGATAGTGTGGGTGGTGGACCTGAGGCAAAGCCCCCTATTTATACCTCTTCACAAATCATATGCCATTCTGGCAGAGCAAGGTTCTTCTATGATGGCACCCTCAGCGGAGACCCAGAAGAATGCTGAGGACATCCACAAGGGAGACCCACAAAAGGGTGGCAAGAGACACCACAGGGGAAGGAAACAGCTTCTGATAGGGGACTCTGTTGTTAGGGGGTAAAACTGGGAAAGGGAGAGGAGAAGGAAGTAAGGTGCCTGCCTGTTGCCATGGCTTGGAGGGACAGGAAGCGAATCCTCAGGATTGCAGAAGCAGCATCACAGGAGAGGGAACTAGATATCATAATCCACCTTGGGACAAATGACGTAGCTAAGCATGGGATTAGTGCAGTGCAGAATGAATTTGTGAAGTTGGGAAGGGGCCTCAGATGGGTAGCAAGCACGGTAACCTTCTCAGAAGTGTTACCAGTCCATGGCAGGAGTGAGGCTAGGGTACTGCACACCATGCAGTTTAATGAATGATTGCAAAACTGGTGCAGAGCACAGGGCTTTGGCTTCATTGGGGACTGGGGGGGCCACCTGGAGAGATAAAGGTCTATACTGGCATGATGGTCTGCATCTGTCCACGAAGGGAACCAAGCTCCTAGGTGATAGGTTTAAATGCTTCCTTCCTTTTAAACTAGCCAAGGGGGGAGGCGCTGATAAAAGGCAGGAAATGTCAAGCCTCCCCCCACAAAACATGGCAGGTAGTAAGGTAAACACTGAGGTACAGAGCTCACCACAGGGCAGGACAGGGGTAAATGGAAAAATAGACAAAGACAATAAGAGCAGGGATGGGGGAAAAAAGGATAAAGCCAACATTAAATGAAGGACAATGAGTACCAAAGCCCATAGTCTGGGAAACAAGCTTCCTGAGCTAGTAGCCCTGATGGAAGATGAACAATTGGATATTGTGGAAGTCACGGAAACATGGTACACTGAGAACCATGGCAGGGATGTCAACATACCAGGGTACACAATCTACAGAAGGGAAAGGGAAGGTAAAAGAGGAGGTGGACTAGCTCTATACATAAGGGAAGGATCAAAGTTACAGAACTAATAAGTAAAGGGGGGAGGACAAGAGGCACTCTGGGTCACCTTGGAGACAGGGAATGGCATCACAATCCGCACAGGGGTTGTATATAGACCCCCATTCAAGGGGAGGAAATAGACAACAAAATGATAGAGGACAGTCTCAAAATGGCTGAAAAAGGGGAGATACTGTTGATGGGGGACCTGAATATGCCAGATGTTAACTGGATAACATGTACTGCAGCCACATCCAAGAGCAGGGTCATTCTCGATGCCCTGAAGGGGGCAGGCCTTAGACAGCTAGTGTTGGAACCCACTCAGGAGGGAGCAATACTAGACCTGGTACTCTCAAATGGAGAGAGGATCACAAATTTGGAAGTCAATAGACATCTGGGAACAAGTGACCACTGCACAGTGTGCTTCACAGTGAGCACAACCATGGAGATAAGCCATACAAAAACAAGGATACTGGACTTTAGAAGGGCTGACTTTGGCAAAATGGGTGAATACCTGAAAAATGCACTAGCAAATGACCAAAAAGGAGGGGTGGAAGAACAATGGAGAAAAATCAAACTGCAATCATAGAGGCGACAAGCCTTTGTGTGAAACAAATAAAGAAAACAAAGCAGAGTAAAAAAACACTATGGTTCTCAAAAGAGGTGGCAGGGAAGGTTAAGGAGAAAAAGGCTGTATTCAAAAAGTATAAGGAATCACAGAAGAAGCACAACAGGGAACTGTATCAATTAAAGCAGAAAGAAGTGGGGAAGGCAGTCAGACTAGCAAAGGCCCAAACCAAGGAAAAAATAGCCAACTCAGTTAAGAAGGGGAATAAAACCTTTTATAGGTACATTAGGGAACATAGAAAGAGTAAGGGAGGGATAGTGAAGATTAATAAAGGAGAGGGGATGTGGGCAGAGAGAAACAGTGAAAAGGCAGAGATACTGAATGAATACTTTTGCTCAGTATTCACAAAAGAAGATGAGGATGAGTTACCTAAATCAGACAATAGAAACACTCTGGGTGGGGGGGTTAACACCAGTCCATTCACAGAAGAAAGAGTCCTGAAAGAACTCCTAAAACTCAAGGTGGACAAAGCAATGAGGCCTGATGGGATTCACCCCAGAATCCTAAAAGAACTAAGGGAGGACCTAGTGACACCACTGACCATGCTTTTTAACAGATCATGGCAGGATGGGGTGGTACCTGAGGACTGGAGGAGGGCAGATGTGATTTACCCTTCACAAAAGTGTGAGCAAGGCAGAAGCAGAAAACTACAGACCTGTAAGTTTGACCTCAGTGGTAGGGAAAATGATGGAATTACTTCTGAAAGAAAGAATTGTTGAGTACCTAGAGGCCAGTGGGGTACAGGACCCAAAGCAGCATGGATTTACAGCAGAAAGGTCATGTCAGATGAATCTAATTGATTTCTTTGACTGGGTGACCAAAGTAATAGACCAGGGAGGGGCTGTGGATATGGCCTACCTAGACTTTAGCAGGGCATTTGACACAGTTCCGCACAAAAGATTAATAATCAAGTTAGCCAGCCTGGGAGTGGGTCTCAGGGTGGTAGCCTGGATAGCAAACTGGCTGCACAACAGGACACAGAAGGCAATAGTGAATGGGACACATTCTGAAGAAAGGGGGGTTACTAGTGGAGTACCTCAGGGCTCAGTACTGGGTCCAGTCCTCTTTAACATCTTAATAGGTAACATTGCAGAGGGTCTGGAAGGAAAGGTATGCCTCTTTGCAGATGACACAAAGATCTGTAACAGAGTTGATACACAAGGGGGGGTAGAAAAGATGAGAAGGGACTTGGCAAGGTTGGAGGAATGGTCAGACATATGGCAACATAGATTCAATGCAAAGAAGTGCAAAGTAATGCACCGGGGAAACAAAAATCCAGGAGAAGAGTACACAATAGCAGGGGAGGTACTAACAACAACAAAAATGGAGAGGGACCTGGGGGTAGTCATATCAGATGACCTAAAGGTGGGTAAGCAATGTGAAAAGTCAGTAAGGAGAGCCAGGGGGATACTGGGATGCATAGGAAGGGGCATCACAAGTAGAAAAAGGGAAATGGTTACCCCTCTGTACAGACAGTTGGTGGGACCCCATCTGGAGTACTGTGTGCAGTTTTGGAGACCTCATCTATGCAAGGACATAGACAGGATGGAAGCAGTCGAGAGGAGGGCAACTAAAATGGCACAGGGTCTGCAGCAGAAACCATATGAAGAGAGACTGAGAGAGCTTAATATGTATACTCTTGATGAAAGGAGGGACGGGGGGACATGATAGAAACATTCAAGTACCTCAAGGGAATCAACAAAATCCAGGAGGGTAGCATCTTTCAGAAAAAGAGATGGGTAAGAACAAGGGGGCACAATTTAAAGATAGAGGGGGACAGCTCAGGGGTAATGTGAGGAATATTTTTTCCACGGAGAGAGTGGTGGATGCATGGAATAGCCTTCCTGAGGCGGCTATTGGGTCTAAAACAGTGGGGGAATTCAAACATGCATGGGACAGACACAAGGCAATTATAGTGGGGGGTTGCAGGAAGTAGGCTATTGGTTAACTAGAATCTGCAGCTTATCCAGTAGGTAGGGAAATGGGCAGACTGAGTCGGCCAAGTGGTCCTTATCTTCCTTCAAAGTCTATGTTTCTATGTTTCTATACTGGCATTTGCAAGCTTCATGAAAACTTTTACTTAAGTTTTTACTGTATGTAAGAATTATTTGCAAGGACTATGTAAGGATTGTGGCATTTTTCCTTGCATGAAGAATTCCTGTAAGAAAAATGATTTGCTTCATACAAGAAAAACTCCTTGCCAATATCATGAGATGCAGGAAAAATTGTGTTGGGTTTACTGCACTACAGTATTGGCTTGATATCCTGTTGTTTGGCTAGAACCTACAACCTTCTGGCTGCAGAGGAGGGTGTGCAACCTGCTAAGCAACTGACGCCATGCTGGTCTAGTGACTTGCAAAAAAACTATATAAATAGATATGCAAGCCATAATCTTGATAAATTCCTACATATTTCACGCATTTTAAAAGAAAATATTTTCATTCTGCTTCCAATATGTTTGATTTGAATGCATAACAGCACTCTTGCAACTCAGAGTGGTCACCACATTAGTATTAACATACACCTGAGGTCATAATAATGTATTCTTTTTTTATTATTAAATACAATTTATTCATTTTAGAGAAACAGAAACATAACACGAAGGAAACCACATATCAACAATCAACAATTTAAATAGCAAGACAGGCCATTATACAGCAGTGACAGACAACAGCATTGTATAAAAGAAAAAAAAGTACCAAAATACTCCCCATCATCCCTTCCATCCCCTTCCCTCTGTCCCACCCTGGAATGCTCAGTTGAGTAAGGGTCAGCACAAGCTGTCCCCCTCCCATTAGGTCATCTGCATTATAGGAAATGAATATTAGTATTCTACATCCTGGATCTCTCTCAAAGTCATGCTAAGCCTGAGATCTCTATTAAGGTATAATAGAGTTTCCAGCAAGAGCAAAAAAGATCATATTTATGATTAATGGAAGCCTACATTTTCTCTACACAAAGAGCCTTCATAACCTCACCATGTCATTCTATGAGAGTGGGGAATGTAGACACTTTCCAGTGTCATAAGAGTACTTATTTGACTGCCATTGCAATCAGCATAAAATAACACTTACGATCTCCCATCAATTGTTCAACTCCCAGGCCCAACAAACATCATTCTGGCATAAAACAATCCTGCATACCCAGAAAGGGGTCAAGGGAGTGGGAAACCTGTGACCACAAAAACTGGGCACTAGTACAGTCCCATAATAAATGCTTAGGCATAGCTGGCTCAGATTTACACTTAATGCAGAAAGACAAATCCAAAAATTCCAAAAGTGTGTCATTTTTCAGGTGTATAATACATATTTTGGAGGATTTTGAATTGTGTCAAATGATAACTATCCACTATTAAATACTTATAAACATTTATCCAGATGGTATCCCACTGAGAATATGGAACTTCCCATGAAAAAATTCCAGGCCAATAAGTTGTCGACTGTCCAAATCTATAAAGCATCACAGAACAGAAACCCTCATAAATTTGGCTAATAGTGTGCGATTCTCTCGCTTTCTGTATTCGGTCAGCAGAAATTTGAGTTTTAACCTTATCTGATGGGAAGCATGTAAAAATTTAAAAATAGCATGTTGAAGTTGCAGAAAAAAGAAAGCATCTTGTGCTTAGATGTGGTACATCTCCTGAAGCTGTGGAAAAGTGATCCATTTATTATTCTAGATCACATGATGTATGTGGGTAATACCTTTCAATTGCCACTCTGGTTTCATAACAGTTGTACCTGAAATCTGAAAATTTAAATTACACCATATAGGCTGGTCAGAGGGGTCTAATATAGGGTACTTAATAAGTTGTCACAGTTGGGCATAAATGTTGAAAAAGGTACCAGTAGGGGCATCCTTTAAGGACCATGGCATAGATGCTGTCTTTCAGTATAACAGAGAGGAAAGGGCTATGCCCTGTTGTGCACATGGATCATCTTCTATATCAAACCGTTGTGGATGACCCTGTCCATTTAATGGCACAGAGGAAGAGATCCAGTGAAAGTATTTAGCACCCTGAGCAGCATGATAATAGAGTAAAAAGTCTGGGAAACCCAAACCACCATTTATTTTAGGGGCAGCCAGTTTCCCATAGGCTTGTCTGGGACATTTTCCTTGCCATAAAAAGAGGAGCATATACTGCATAAATTATGAAACCACTTTAGAGGAAGAGGAAGAGTAACAGCATTTGAAGAGGGTATAAAATATGGGGCAGAATGTTCATTTTTATAATACTAGCCCTACCCCATAATGTTAGAGGCAATGATTTCCAGCAGAGAACACTCTGTTTAATCATAATAACTAAAGAGTTTAAATTAAATTAAAAGTTACCAAGTTTCTCCATGAGGTCATAATGTGTATCCCTAAATATTTTAATGATGTAGCAGACCAAGACAATCCTAGGGCTAATAAGTCTTGTTTTCACATAATTTAAGGGATAGATAAGTGACATAGCTACATTAAGCTTATAATCTGATAATTTACCAAAACAGGAAATCACTGCTAGAGCGGATCTTAATGATTTAACTGGATCACTTATATGAAGCAGGATGTTATCAGCATAATGGTGCCTATTCAAAAGGTGGGTGAGGTTACACATTGAAGGCACATAACCCCCTCCCCCGGCAGCTCCACACCACGGGAGCTCCACACGTTGGCCATATTCTTGAACACCGGCCAACACGTAGCTCCTGTTGGCAGTCCCACTCCCCTGGCATGCATGTTTCCAGAGAATAGTCTGGTGCAGAGCTGCGGACCCGGGCAGGCAGCCAATCAGCTGCCCATCCCAGGTCCCTTGCTGGATCCCCTGTGCCAATGGGGCACCATGTTGGCAGCAGGTGTGAACACACCTATAACACAGGGGAGTCCCCCAGATGACTGTCTCCAGCCCTCCCAATGTGCCCCAACATTAGGGGTGGCTTCAGTATGTGGTCCATTGACCCCCACCATCCCACCGTGACCAGCAGTGGTATCCTAGGGGGACACGTAACACTTACGGCTGCCTTCAGAAGGTGTAGCCAATGCCCTCCTCTGCACTGCACCCACACCCTTGTGAATGGCATGGAGTGTGGACATGTCCCCCATGCTGACACCAGCCCATCCCCATATGGAGCTGCAAGTTCAGCCAGGGTTTTGGACACATAGGGGGTGCATAGTGGGGTCATGCATAGTGCATGGGTGGCACAGTGTAGACAGCCAGGGTGTCCATTCACTAATGCAGGTGCAGGTGGGCTATGCTCTGGGGTTACGCAGTGCATAGCCCATCTGCACCTTTTGTGAATAGTGCCCAATATGAGGCCTTATATGACTTGGTACCTACTGCAAAGCCCATAATATGCTGATTGTGTTTTAGTCATACTATAAGGAGTTCTAAATATAAGTTAAACAAAAAAGGTGAAACGGGGCAACTTTGATGAGTACCATTAGTTAATAAACAGTCCTTAGAAAAAAGCCTTGTTGCAGTATACCCTCACTGAAGGCCGAGAATAGAGAAGATGAATCCACTGAATAAAAATCACAGGAAAACCAAATTTGTATAGGGTCTTAAAATGGAATGGTCAAGAAACACGACTGAAAATTTTCTCTGCATCTAAGGAAAAGAGTATTGCTGGGGAATTCGAATCTTTGGATGCCAAAATTAAGTGGAAGTGTCTGTGCATATGATCTGATGATAGTCAGCCATTATTAAAACCCACCTGCTCTGGACTAAGGAGGCTCATTCATACATGCTGCAAGTGTGCTGCAAGTGTGCTGCCAACACCTTGTCCAGTATTTTGGGATCTCTGTTAATTAAAGATATATGGCAGTAGTTTTGAACACACAAAGAGTCTTTGTTCAGCTTCACAATGACAGAAATAGTGGCTTGCTGCATAAGAGGATCACACTGACATATGTTAAAAGCCTCCATATACTGTATATGTTTAAAAGTGGATTTACAATATAATTTCACTACTAAAAAGTTTATAAAAACTGGAAGAAAATCCATCAGGGCCAGTGGCCTTATCCAGAGTAAGTGTCTGGATAGCCTGGGTGATCTCTATAATTGGTTGAGAAAGGTAGGCTTGTTATTCTGATGAAAGTGAAGGGAGTAGAGTATCAGTTAAGTATCGATCAATATTAGTTTTGGAGCATGGAGAGTCAGACAAATGATAAAGTTTGGTGTAGTACTGATTAAATGTCTGTGCAATCTGCTGTGAGTCCGTTATTACTAAACCTGTAATTGGATCCATTATAGAGGGAATAAAACTGATCCTCTAAATAATGTAACTGAGAGGCAAGAAGTTTGCTGGGCTTTTTGCCTTGTACTATGTATGTGTCTTGGTACACAGAAGAGCTAACTCAGCTTGATTACAGTTAAGCTCATGATAAAGCTCCCTTAATACAGCATGCTCTTTCCAGAGTGTAGTAGTAGTACTAGATAAAGAGCATTCTAAAGTACAAATTCTAGTAAGCAGATCCTGAGACTGTTGCTGGTGTTGCTTCTTCTGTTTGGATGTGATCTGAATTATTTTTCCTCTTATTGCACATTTATAGGCATTCCAAAGTGTTAAAGCTGAGGAGACGGACCAAAATTCTCACTGAAGAAGTTATCTGTAAACCTTTTCAGTGAGGCAACAACCTGAGGATCTTTCAAAACATAGTTATTCTGTCTCCAAATTGCATTATGTTCTGCACTGGGAGACATGAATAAAGATAAAGAAACTGGGGAGTGATCAGAGATCACTTTCGGGAGGATGTCAATGGCAAGAGTACACTGCAACAAGGAAGCAGTTATAAGAAGCATTCAGTTATAAGAAAATAGTCTAAATGGGACTGGGTGCTGTGCAGCACTGAGTGAAATGTATATTCTTTAGAAGTTGGATAAAGAGACCACCAGGGGTCCAGACATTCAAAGGTGTCCATCAAATTCCTCAGGACCTGTTGTTCAGGGTAAGCCCTCTTCATAGAAAGGGAGAGTGGTCTAGTTCTCGATCCATAACAATATTCCAATGCCCAGCAATATTTATGGGAAGCTGTTGCCAATTAACCAAATGGGATAGTAAGGTAGAAACAAATGTAGGATGTCTACTATTAGGGCCACTGATATTCACCAGAAGCACTGTACAGCAATATAATAAACCTTTAAGTATAATACATCTCCCATTTGGGTCTCAGACTTGATCCAAGAGTCAGTGGTGTTAGATCGAGGTACAGTATGAGGATGATAACTCCAGCTCCCTGGGAGTTCAAACCTGCCCCATACACTTCATCTGCCCATCAGCATCAGAGCAAGGAAAGATGAGAATTATGTAAATGTGTTTCCTGTAATATATACTTGAAGGATTATATTGCTTTAAATGTGCTAGAAGTTGCGCCCTCTTTTAAGGTGAGTTCCCCCCTTTAACATTCCACGTAATGATTTAATAGACTCTCTAGCCATAAAATAATCAATAGTAAAACAAAACAAGGAAGAAAGAACACATGCGAGAAAGAGAGACTAGGTAGGAGTCAGAAGTAAGAATAGAGGATTCATAGGGAGAGCAAATGGAAGACTACCAACTAACCATGACCCAATCTGACCTAAAATTTCCAAAACAATGGATATCAAACCCTGTCCCCCCAACCCCCTACCCTTGCCACCAATCTGCAGGAGAATTCCTGCTCATACCAACAACCCTCCCAACTGGGTTGGACCCATGATCTGATGGTCCATGCAGGGGATGTGTTGGCTTCCCAAGTCCCTGAAAAAATTAACAAATATACAACAGCTAACTCTAAAACGAAGAAAGAAACAGTTATTAAAAGAAATATTCCATTTAGTGAAAGGCAGGCCATGTTCCCACTAAAACAGAGCAACTTAATACTAAGGTACAGTAAATGTGAACAATAAACAAAGTAAAACGTGACACGGCAACTCAAAAACTGTGATTATAAGATATAACAAACCACCAGCCCAAACAAATCACATAACAAAGAAGGTAAAGCATGCTCTACCAGAATATACAAGGACATAGCAGAATGAGCTGACCAGTTCCAATTAAAAACGTAAGCTGCTGATGATCATCTGTTTGCATAGAATTAACTAACAAAATACTGAACAATATTTTAGAAAGAACATGCCAACGTCTATAGCAGAAAGTAAAATAGTGTTTTGCAAGTTCTTTCAGGACACCCTTTTCTGTAAATGGTCCTGTGTTCATCTCCCTTCTAATCCTATTACTTAGCTGTAGCCCTCCCTCCCTCCCACCCCTTCTCCTCCTTTTCTGAACACTGAGCAGAAGTATCTATTCAGGATTGATGCCTTTTCCTGGTTGAACAGGGCGATGGTATTTCTATTTAACTTTTGTGACAATACTTGACATTATTGTGATATTGTTTATACACATGAAAGCCTGAACACATTTAATGCTTATGTTTTGCCATATAGCTGCAGTTAGATACTAGTAAGGTGGGTTTTTGTAATAGTGTTATATATAGTTTTTATGATGTATCTCCTATTATGCATTAACTTGAACATTGTAAATAATGATGTCACAGTCACAAATGTATGTGTTACTGTCAATCATATGACATCATCAATATGAGACTATTTATTTGTATTTCTTTTTTGTTGACCAAGAAAGGAGGACAAGGCAATTCTGTCTATTATTGGCCTTGTCACAGGGGGAGGGGAAGTTACAGAAGCCAACTGATATACAGAATTAGATTAAGCTGGTGGTGATACTTTTAGTGACTAGGGAGAAATTTGTCCAGGACACTGGGGAAATTCCATTACTCTTTTTGAGAAGTGCCATGGGTTCTTTAACATCCACCTGAACAACCACCAGAACAAGCAGACAGGACCTTGGTTTAATGTCTCATCCAAAAGACAGAACTCAGTGGTAGATGTAAGGGGCTCTACCCCAATATTAATCCACACAGTGCAATTCTGATGCTGAATTTCATTTATTCCATTCAGTGGTCATAGATAATATTCCATCCCATATCCAGTAATTTCCTGTATCATGTTAGAACAGTGACAGCCAAACAGCGAAACCCATTACAGCGACATTTTCGAACAGCTTTGAAGTTGTCACTATAAGGGTCCCACTTCACACTGGTGCTGATTTTGCTGGTGTTCCCCCATTCAAAATCAGCTTCAACTCGGAGATGATTATATTAGTAGCTGGGGGGGGTCAGGGGGCTGTAGCCCCCCACAGAAAACACTGGCAGATACTGACAGGCGAAATTTTGCCTGTCCGTATTGGAGATTTTACTGTGCCGCATGTTGACAACTTTGTTGTCGATGCAGCTTGGTGGAACCATAATATCTTATTCTGATGCTGTTATTTTATTGCAGACTTTTCCTTGTTGTTTCACTAGCATCCACCTTTACTTTATTCAGTGCCCTTAAATCATTGTATATTTAGAAAAATAGCTGATGTTTCAGGACCTAAGTGATCCCTTCCTCAGAGCTGTAGGTCTTTAATCAAAACACATATTTTAGCATTAATTACTGCTGGTGATTTGTTAACCAAAATATACATTCTAATGTTTATAAAATTAAAAAAATGAAATTAAATAAAGAGCAGGGGAAGTAGATCTGGTTTATGTCATTAGTTTTTGAGCAGTCATTCTTGTCTAGTTATCAGAAACACTGGCTCTTTAAAAGTGTTGGTTTCCTAAGTTTAAAAATTTTAATCACTAGGGATTTTGACTATGTCAGTATTATGGTTCCTATAAAGCTTTATAAGAACTGTACTTTTATAAAATACCTCTGTTATTGCCTTTCTCTTATTCTGTGCTTACTTGCAATCAATTTCAGTCAAATTCTTTAGACTGTTAAGACCAACTTAGAATTAATATTACTATCTCATATGCATTTTGTGTTCTGAATTTGTGTAAGTGAAGTATCATTCAAAACTTCTGTCCAGTCTTACCTACATTCATAAGTTAGTTCCCATACTCAAATTGCTGGATCTTTCTGTTGCCACTGTGTTGGGCTGTGTGCTTTCCATAAAGTTGAGTTTGCCACTGCATTACTCCAGCGCCTGCTCTGTGCCTGATGAAAAAAACAAACTGACATCATATCACAAGAAATAACGCAGATTGAATTATAGAATACATGTAGTATAAAAATGGGGACAGAACACAGAATGCATTTAAGTTTGCAATTGTATTTAGGAAACTGTCGAGTTTAATGGTAATTAATACTAAAATACGTACTTTGTTTACACAGCTATGGCTCTGAGGAAAGGACCACTTAAGTTCTGAAACATTAGCTATTTTTCTGAAAATATGATAATTTTGGGATGCTGAATAAATTATAAGTGGATGCCAGTGAAACAACAAGGAAAAGGTTGCAATAAAATAATGACATTAGAATTGGATAGTACTGGATAAGATATGAAATATTATATATGCACATTGCATGAAATGAATTGAAATTCAGCATCAGAATTGGATTGTGTGGATTTCCATTGGGGTAGAGCACCTTACATCTACTATAGAGCTTTAAGGACCAGTACCAGTAAGGTTGCCCCTTTAGTATATTTAATACACCCATAATAAAATAAAATAAAAAAAAAGAAGAGGAACCCAGGGAAAGGAGTTTAACAAAAAGGTAACTATTTAGAACTGCTTGTCTCCTACCCCCCCCCCATGAAGACTTTTCAAGCAAAGCTCTGGGTCACTAGGATTCCTCTTAATGATTGGCACACTGTTTTGCACCACAACCTGTTGCTGCACTATAGCCACGTATAACAGTTAAATATACACTCACAGCATTTTCTATCTGCTAGCTGTTGTTATTCCCTCTACTCGAGTGCAGCTCAAATCCTGAAATAAGTTGGTTGTGGTCTTTGAGGTAGCTGCCACCTTTCAGTTGCACCACACCAAGACTTACTGCAGCATGGCTGCTTTCTTTGGATATGTTACTAATAGTTATTACATGCTCTAAAGCCTCAAACCCACTGCAAGACATCACAATTATGTAAATCCTTGTTTGGGGCAACCTGAAAAGGCTTCACTAAAACATCAATCACCTTCTAGGCAGGCTTTTACAGCTGCTTCAGTACAGGCTGAGGACAACAAACTACAGACAGGTGCTTTATCTAGTAGGAAAACTTCAGTGCAGTGCAGTCTTTGTCTCAGTCAAGCACCAGATCAGCCCCAGAGGATATCAAGCTTTTTGTAAACTTGGAGGGAATGTCTCTTCAGTTCTACTAAGTGTGTTAAATGTCTCACTAAGCTATTACTATTATAGAAATAGTATTTTTACTGTACAGCTGCCTTATACGGTATAAAGCAAATATGATTTTAACATCTGACCCACACAGTGTCCTACAGACACACAATCAGGCCTCTACTGTTCCCTCATACACAAGAAATACTCATCCTCTGCTTACACACAGACCACCCTTTGTACACAGTCACACACTCACATATGACAAATACAGTATTATTGTTTAATACCTGTGCATTTAATTATAGTGCCTATTAGCCAGTGGTTTATGCAGGGTGGGAGATTTGCAGGGCAGAACTAAAAGTGCCAGTCCTTGTTCCAGGTTAGGGATGTAGCTGTAAATGCAAGGTCCAGTAAATAATGGTAGAGAAATACAAGCTGGATATCCAGCACAACTGACACCTGGAACTGTGTGAAATTCAGAATTCCACTGGCAGAATTCAGGTGGAATAAGAATTCTGCCTCAGAAATGCTTTTTAGAATTTATTTTTGAATTTCACAGAATCACAAAAAGTATTTCTGCATAGACTGCAGAATAATTTTCTGTGGAATATAACACATTCATAAGGTAGAAAAAATAAACAGACTTGATGGGTCTTGCAGTCCTTATCTGCCATCAACTTCTATGTTTCTATGTTTCTAAATCATTTTCCATAGATTGCGAAAAAGAATGAAGGATTTACATTATATAAACTTATGTAAAATGTAGCCTACTGATCCATGAAAACCATTTTGCTTTCCATATTTTGTAACCTCACCACCAACGGAATTCTGTGGATATAGGTGACATTTTCAGAAATTCTGCAGAATTTGGTTCCATCGGAAACTGAAAATTTTGCACAGCGCTTCTGACTCCTACTATATCCAAGTTTATTGCAGAAGAGCTTCCTTCCACAAGGTCACAGAAGAACAGGGGTACCTGGCATTCAGTCAGTGGCTGATTTTCTGTAATTGCAGACTGTGTCTTATGTTGGTCAGTGGAAGTATGTATTTAATAAATTTCACTGTGGATTGGAAGTGGAGTTAGCCTCCATGTATTTTGCCATTAAGTGTGACCCTCTGCAGGATTCTGGAGTGCAGATCCATATTTTGGTTGGTGATTCACAGAAGACCAGGACTACATCAGTTAATATTGGGCCTTATGCATGATCCTGCGGAGTGTCAATATGCCATGTAAATGTGGCATGAGCCACTCTGCACCCAATATGCCCCCCCACATCAGATGCACCACCAGGGTGCACACAGCCCTAATGCACCTTATTTCCCTGGTCCATGGACCACACCATGCTGGGGGTGGGCTGAGAGTATGCCAGCACTATGCTCCATGCACAACCATGCTTAGTGCTGGCTGTGAGGGTGCAGAAGCGGGCACAGGGTATGCCAGGGAGAACCCTGCCATAATCCACCAATGCAGCCCGTGCATGCACACTGATGATGTCCAGTCCCAATGGATAGCCCATGAAACCATCACTGGGTCCACTGTGGCCATCCCTGATGGCCACCAGCTGCCACCCACCCCAGCACATGGCCATGCACTTGCCCCATTGGCTGTCCTCCCCTTAACTCACACCACAAATGCCCATGGACCTCTGCATAATCCCCCCCCATGACCTCCCACCAAACCCCCCCAGTGGCACTGCACAACCACACCCACATCACCCATACTTGTGCATTGGTGCCACTCCTGAGATGGCCAGTGGCACTGCCCTCCACTCACTGCCACAGCCGCCAGCTATCTGACGTACATAGGGGTGTGCAGCTGATGTGCACCCATATTTGTCAGATGGCTGGCAGCCATGGAGGTGTGTGTCAGGCAGTGCTGCTGGCCATCTCAGAAGTGGCACCAGATCACAAGTGTGGACACTGGGGGGGATGTCCAGAGCTGGAGGAGGGGGGACATAGGGGGACACCGGTGGTTCCAGTCACCGGGGTACCAGGATGGGGTATGGACAGTTGCATACAGGGGCATCGGGGGGGTGGCTTGCATGTCTGTCCAGGGTGTGGGTCAGCTGTGTGCCAGGAGGGGGGCCCTCCAAGGTCTGGCACAGGGGCATTGGCATGGGTATCCAGGTGCCCGCGGTGGGCATTCACGCACCCGGAGCACCGCCACACCACGCAAGGGATCCACTTTTGGCCTGGGTTGGGTATCCAATTGGATGCCCTCCTGGGACCACAACTGCACCCCTGGCCACCCTGCGGAGTCTTGTGTGCCAGAGGGTAGGCCCGTGGACAGGAGTGCATCTGTTTTGCATACCCTAGCATGTGTATCTGTCCGCAGGTGCGGAGCTACACAGGTGAGATACACTCCTCTGATGTGTACTTCCCACCCATTCATGCATAGGGCCCAGTATTGCGTCTAATGACCTATACACCAAGCTGTGTGTGTTCAGTTCAAGAGTGCTATAGCCTAAAACCATGCCATCCCCCCAGTGCTTATCACGGTGTCAATACTATTATGCTTGCTGGTTGATGGCTCTGGAGGACCCTAAGAAAATTATTTTATGATTGCCCTTTCTTGTCAATTAAGTGATAACCTTTACTATGCTGGAGTAAATGGAGCAATAACTGGCTGATGTGGTCCATTACTGTAAACACCCGAAGCTTAAAGCTTAGACTTTTAACCCCTCTTACCTGCTTATCATTTTATTCTATTTATTTCATGACTACTCTCTCAGCACACTGAGTCCCACAGAGCTTCATGTTTGTCATGGTCCTGTTCTCAGTTTTCCTTTATGACCACCCTATAGTTTGTATTTCCTCACAAATACATTAGTGTGTAGAAGACACTGTGCTTTTTGCCTGTGGTTTCTCAGCTTTTAAGTTGGACTACCAGTTTCAGTGTGACTTTGACATAGTCCAACACTGGTTCTTTACTAAACAACTCTCAATTAATGCTTTTAAAACAGTCTGCATGAACTTTGGTAGCAGGCAACAACTGTCCAAACTTGATTCCCTCCTGGTCTTCAAGACCCTGGATGGCTTCCCTCTGGAGGTTTTACCCACCCTGACTACTCCCTCCTCCCTAAATTATGTGCTCTTTATAGGAACAAATCTCCCCCTCTATATGCTGGGAGATCTTAGTAAAAATTATTTCCGAAGGATTTCATAGATTCATAGATTAGTACGAGTTAGAAGGCCAGGTTGACCTAAAGAGACTTGCCACTTACTAGTGGAAAAGTACATGTCTGTCTGTTCCCATATAATCATCTAATGATCTTTTAAAAGCTTCCATGGTTTTATTGGTTACCACATTTTCAGGTAAGGAGTTCTATATTGGTATCGCCCTTTGTGTAAACCACTTTTTTCCTTTTTCAGTTCTAACTATATCACCTTTCAGTTTCGGGTTATGTCTCCTAGTGTTTATTGGTTTCACACTTAGTTTAACCTTCACTCTCAAACATTGCTTCAGTTTTCATGGCCTTATACACAAAGCAGAGGTCTCCTCTCAAGCTCCTATATTCCATGGAAAATTTGACTGTGGAGATGTGATATTTCAGTGCCACCCCAAAGTCCACTCTGGTTTTTCCACTCCTTTCATTTTGCCCATAACTGTCCTCAGGAACCTATGGAGGGGCAAGATCACATCGTACTCCTTCTGGTAAAACCGTTACCTGTGCAACACAACATTCTGCTGGCCTATCCAAATGTTTTTTTGTTATTGGTCTGAAGAAGACTTGAGGCTTTCATCACTTATGACAATCGACCAAGTTTTTTTTGTTCTTGTTATTCCCACCTTGCCTCGTCAAGCCACTAGTCAATTTTAGGATTCTGATATAAATAAACTTATACTTTTTGGACTTGAACTTCAGCTGACATATTTTTGACAGTTTCCCTAGCCTCTCCACACATTCCTCTTCATTTCTCTTACCTCTTCTTTACTAGGCACCCTGTCACAGTTTTGTTTCCTCTATGACATTTTTCTACTGTGTACTATATATCCTCCCCAGTGTAACAGATGAGCATGCTAAGGAGTACTGGACCAGAACTAATCCATTATCTATCATTTTAAAGTGAGGAGGGGGCACCATGTGTACAGATGCCTGAGTGAAGTCAAACATAGTAACATTTTGGAGTACATTATTTTCTCTTTCTTACAGAGATGCATAAGCCATAAAGGAGCTCAGCAGCTAAACGGTAAAGTGTCTTCAGCATGTAGTCTACTACCCAGGGCCTTTGGGGTTCACCTTTTACAACCTCCCAAGAGGGCTGGACTGAGTCACCTAAAGATGTGCTGCACTGGGTACATGGGCCTAATGTGGCATAGTACCTCCACTTGGGATGCCAACATGGGGTACCTGCATTCTGAACATTCTGAAACACAAGTCTATTACACCCCAGGAAACTGTACATAATCTGCCCACACAGTCCCTTTCCCAAAACAAGTGACACCATAAAGCAATAACAACACCCAACCAAGAAGAGTAATTCAACAAATAATTTATTTAAAAGTGAGGCTATAGAAAGAACAAGGGGACTGAAGGGTAAAATGGAAGGAATGCAGTAGCAATAAACTATATATGCTATGCAATAAAACACTTGTATTCTGTGCAGGCATCAAAACAGTTTCAACACTTGCCCCACAGACTCTGCTCATCCCCTGGCAATCCATAAACCCCCGATGTGGGTACACCAATCCTCATTCCCCCCAAAGGCCATGGGTGAGATTTCTCTATAATTTTGGGTTGCAAAGGGTACCTCATAGGGGACGCAGATGCTGCCAGCAGGATGGAGCTCAGTGGCATGTTTTGAATTGTTGCAGGTAAAACACACTTTAAACACAGCTGTTGCAGTACAATAAAGTGCAACCGAAAAGGATCCCTTCTTGTAATCCACAGATGATGGTTGGCTGGGTGGCCTTTCACAGGTCTTCTGCCTTGACCTCTCAGACTGGCAAGGTCTCACCCAGACTTCTCCTTCAGTGACTAGAACAGAACACTTTCTCCCCAGTTGCAGGGCCAAAATCTGGGTATTTACTCATGGTGTGATGCCTTAAATGATGCCTCAGGTGTTGGTTGTTGGAACAGACAGGGAGCAATGCCACTGCTTCTGGCTGAGGCACAGGCTTCCTCATGATTGCTGGTGGTCTCTCACTGTTGCCACTTCTTCCTCTCCCTCTGTGAGGCTCGTGACCTGGAAAAAGGAAGGGGCTTTCTTGTCTGTAGACACTGCAGGAGCTCATACCCCTGAGGGGAAAGTCTGTGGTGGGGGCAGGAAAACCCCGGCTCCAACCTACCTTCACTCTGTAGCTTTGTTTAGAACTGCTGTTTTTCTTCACACAAACAACTTTCTCTGAGATCCCAGACTCTTCAAGTCTGCCAGGCCTGCTGTGCCTGGACAGACATTTGCTTTACTACACACTCACTCACTCTGGCTGAACTGGCCTAAGTCCCTGGGACTATACCTGTATTTTTTGGTATGAAACTTGACACCTGATTGCTCAGGCTTGTTCCCTGACAAATAGTCTTTAGAATATTAACCCAGCTATGTTGGACTTGCATACAGGCTTTCTGATATTGCAGACTCCTCAATGGCTGAAAATCATGGGCAAATCATGGACCGTACCCTGACCCCTTCCCAGTAGTTTTGCAGTGCAGTGGAGTACATGGGGGGCTGCCATCTTTGTTTACATTTGTAGTGCCAACTCAAGCAGCTTGCAGCATTTTTATTTTGAGTACCTGGAGACAGCTTGTACTATGCTCTGGCCCTGCAGTCTGTTTTGGGCCAGGAAGGTGCTTCTTCATTAGTGCACTTAGTCCATATTAAATCAGAGGTTCCCTTGTCAGAGGTGGCCATTGGAGCTACTCTCTTGAGATGGTATGCATGTGCACTTTCACTTTTTCCTGGTTCCCTGCCCCCTACCTTCCTTGAACTGAGAACTATTTGTTTGCACCCAATGGCATTTTTATCTTTCTTCCCAGACCTGCTGCCTTCCCTGGAGCCAGAATCCTTTAAGGAGGCAGGAGCATAGCCTGGTTTGTGCAACTGAGCTACAGCTCTGTGTCAGAGTGCAGCATATGGGCTATGCCAGATGCTCTTCCTTCCTCCATTCCCTGACCCACTGTGTGTACTGGGGTGGGAGAAACATGCCATATGCATCAGATGGTAATCTCTCTATCCAGTCTCTGGTCCAGAAGACAGTCAAAAGAGGTCAGGACATGGATGAGCAGTGTGGCTCCAGCCACAAAGATGTTCAATAGGAGCCCTAGCATGGATCCCATCTGGGATTCTGGTTGGACACTCAAGTGTCCTACAGGCCCCAACCTTGGCAGTCCTGTGGGACCATGGAGTGAAGATATTTGCCAGGTGGCTGGAGGAGGCAGTACAATAAGCCCCAGATTTGGGGTTGGGGGGGTTACAAGCAATTCTGGTGGGCCTCTGAGGCCAGAATCAAGGAGGGACAAGGAAGAGGGAAGGAGAAGGAGGACTAGATCCATTGCCAGCAGCACCTCTTGCCAAAGTGAGTGGTATCTCACAGAGGAGGCTTTTGGCCACTTACCAGCCCCTCCAGAGGAAGGAGTGTGATATAAAGAATATCAGACTGTGCCAGGATTTGCTGGTCAAAAAACAACTGTATCTGCCCAGAGAAAATTAGAGATCCAGTTGCAAGTGATTACAAACCACTTACAATCAGCATCACCAGCAGCAGTACCACCACTGGCAACCTAATCCATACCGTCGCAGAACCAGTAGGAGCTCACTGGTGGTTAGAAAGTTTTACAATTTCTTGTTCTTATTTTTGTAAATAGTTTGTTGTTGATTGCTTTTTTAAATAGTTGGTTGTGTTTTATAGTTCTGTTCTTCTTCTGTGTTTAATATTTTGTTTGGAAAAAACTGCCTATGCTGATTGAGAATGTCATTGCACTGATATGGTAGCAACATAAGTGATGGGTGTTGAAGAGACAAATCAGTGGCCATGAGAGAGCTGCCTGTGTGAGTTTAAAAGTTTAGTGCAGTGCATTTAAAGCTTAAACATGCCATAGGAAGTGATGGACTGAGTGACCATGTAAGTTTGTGCATTTGTGCTTCTCTGGACTTTGGGTAAGGTAGCATCATGGAGGAGGATAAAGGAGGAGACTGACTGACACTGGACAAAAAGATATGACCTGCAAGAGAGGTAGAAGTACAGGTAGAGGTAGACAAAAATCATGAGGAAAGTAAATTATTTAGATATTAGTACCCATTACTATTTAAATGCAAAAAAATAAATGCTTGTTTTATTTGGTGGCGAACACATCCAGCTTCCCAAATGTACACCTGTTGAAAGTGTCCCCCACATGTCAATATTTTACGTAATATTTAACAATGACAGAGGTAAAACAACGAAAATAAAAATTAAGGATGAAAGATAAAATGGAAAATAATAACCCATGCAGTATTCAAATTAGTACATGAGGGGACATGAAGTAGTCTGATTCAGCATAGGAGATGTCCAGTGTATCTGCAAGAGAGGGTGAGAGACAAGCAATCATAAGAAAAAAAATTATACACATGTTTATCCAATTACCGTTATTCCTTATAACATTCATCCCTTTTCTGAAGCCAGAGAAATTAATACTTCAGAAAAAAATATAACAAATACAGTAACACTTGATATTCTTAAACTACATAAATAAATGAAGGAAAGGATAAATGTATGATATAAGTACAGTACCTATTCATAATCAATGGAAGAACTGAAGGCAGACAGAACCATACGTCAACAGTGTCATTGTCACTTCATTGGGCAAATGTTCACTCAGTCATTCCCTTCAATAAAGTCGGGTCTGGTGGATTTTTCCTCCATCATCATTCATCACCAGTGAAGGTATGTCATCAAAATGGTATACTGTTGTAACAGCAAACACTCAACTGCAAAACCATTACAGTGACACAACCCATTCAACATCCACAGTGTTGAACAGGTTGTCAGAGCGCTGTACGGATATAGTGACTCCTGGTGTTGGCCGCTCTTCCAAGTAACCCCCTCCCCCCAGATTTGATCATCTAGAAGTCTGGGGGTGCAAGGGCAGAGCCCCCTGCATGGGTGGGGGGGAACCCCCACAAACAATGTAGAAAAGCCCCATTGCTTGGGGCTCCATGGTGGTCCATTAACAGATTTGCCAGTCAACGTGGTCACTCTCTGCATTAACAGATTTGCCAGTCGACGTGGTCACTCTCTGCAAAGTTTTGTCACTGTGGTGGATGTCAACAACTTTGTTGTCAAATCGGTGTGGTGCAATCCTTCAAAACAGGTCAGTTCAGTTCGAGAGTCACATGATGCTCTGGTCTGAGTAGTTGCTCTTTTGATCGGCTCCCACTCCTTTCTCGGAAAATCAGCTATTATTTTCACTTAACTGTTGGATTTTTGGATTAAAGTGCCTTCACAACCCTCTGTTGATATCCCTGGATTTTGGATTGGTGTGTTTGATTTGGCAAAATGGATGTAGAAATGTGAGCGGCACCTCCTAAGCACACCCCATGGACCACACCTGATAAATCCTCTAAATGATCCAAGGCCCAAGTGACTGGATCGGGTGGTACATCAAATCCAGCACCAGTGATATCACCATTGATAGAGGAATGTTTCTTAATGGAATACACCCCTTTCAAAGAATCTCTGCAGGAATTAACTGGTGAACCTAAATCTTTATGAGTGGCTATGAGTGATCTCAGCCATTGAGTGGGCGATGCTGCAGCTACAGCCTATTCTTTGGAGTCATGGAGAGATAAGATGGATCCACAGTTTGTCACATTAAAACAAAAAACAGCCTGTTTGGAGGCTAAATTGGAAGATTTGGAGGGTCGGAGCCATAGGAACAATGTGATAATTTTTGGGCTTCCCTAAAGAGCAGGAGGCTCCAACCCAATTTTGTTCACCCAAAAATTCTGGACTAAACTTGCTGAACCATCCCCTAATGGGCTGATTTAGATAATAGAACGCACCCACCGTTCTCTGCACCCTATGCCCCCAGTGGCTCTCCTCCAAGACCCTTTATTTTTAAATTCCTAAATTTCTTAGACAAACAGCATCTTTTGGGGAAAAGTTAGAGAACTCTGGTAGGTAACTTGGGAGGGAGTGAAATTACAGGTGATCTAGGATTTGCTCAGTTCAGTACACCAAAAATGAGCCACTTATCATCCGACTGTATCAAAGTTAACTGTGGCAGGAATACATTTTAAATTGTTATATCCCACCAGATTACAAGTTTTAGTGCACGGGTCATGGAAATCTTTTGAGTCTGTGGACCAAGCTGCCATAGAAATGAAAGAGCTGTTCCCCAATTTATTTAAGGAGCGGTGGCCTGGTTATGACTGTACTATACTGCCCTTTCTCATTAGGAGGAGATAGTTTTCATGAGATCTTCTTGTTCAACTTTTTATAAGTACATATTGGAAATGAGTATACTGCCTATTTGGATCTTTCTGAGAGTGTGATTGGTTCAGTATGCATATGCCTACTTCTCTGTATACCTGTTTGATCCGACTGTGAAGATTCACTCCACCACTGTAGCCGGCAATATTTGCATTGGATATATGGCCTTAATATATTTGGATTGGTAAGTTTTCTTAGTCGGCATTTGACTGGCATCCTTTCAATAAACACAATGAATGGTTTGTATTCTGATGCCTTCCTGTCTCAGTGGAGCTTGAAGAGACTTAGAGACTCTAGTTGGATTCGTGTTGGGCTCGGATCACCTGGGCATCTGGCTGGTTGTCTTTGCTCTTTTCCTTTTTGTTTCAATAGTATTTGTGGCTATGGTCTGTTAATTGAGGTACCAGAATGGGGTCACTTTCCTGACCATTGAAGATTTTAGTTAGCACTGCATGTCTTATTGGCTGAATGAACATCTTTTTATTTAGCCGATCTGGATCCAAGATAATTTTATTTATTTATTTATTTATTTATTTGTTTGTTTGTGTTTATTAAAAAGTTTCACCAGGGAAGGCACACTGAACAAAAGGTTGTTCATCTCATGGTGTGCCCTGGGGGGAAGGGATGAGGGGAATTGATATACTATACAACAAGAAGAATACAGGATACTGTATAAGATGACAGGCAATAGTACTGGAGGTTACAGCAAAACTGACATAAGATCACTAAACAACAATTAAAATAGGCATTAGGATTTGTGTACCTTGAGAGACTGAGTGACTAGTAAGTGCTAGAATGCTTGTGAGTTAATGCCCCAAGTCGGATCATAGTGCATTAGTTGTCTATCATCAGGAAGTGGTTTAGGAAAGTAAGATAAAGAAAAGGGAGGGAGTGGGGAAACAGGGGGGGGGGGAAAGTGGGAAAGGCAGTCAGGAGGTGTAGGTAAGAGGTAAAATGTAGGTTAGTGAGTGTGGATAAGGTGAAGCAGCTATTTAACCATACGTACAATTTACTGAGAGGAAGCTGTAAAGCGCCAAGAAGATGGAGTGGGGAGAAGATGAGTGGTGGATCTGTTGAGGAAGTGCATTCCATATTTTGGGGGACGTGATGAGAGAAGGCCACCTGGCCAACTGTAGTCAACCAACGGGGGACTACCATTAGATGAGAGTCATAGGATCTAAGGGAAAGGGCAGGCAGTGGGAGAGGGAATAGCGAAGAGGCTAGATAAGGAGGGAGTGATCTGAACCAAAGCTTTGATGCAAATTTAGCACAATGGAGGAGCATCAGTTTTCTAGAGATGAGAAAGTGAGGGAGTGGTAGAGACTGCAGTAGCATCAAAAGTGTGAATGTGTTCAAGTGGGAGGTATGATATTAGAGGTTCTGAAGTGTTGTAATGAAATAGTAAGTTTGGGTCAAAGAGCAGTAGACAATGTCCCGCGGAAGAGAAGGAGAAACTTAATGTTCTGACAAAACTAGATCAGTTTGTGTGGAACAGACCGGCACAGTGGAGGGAGGGATCAGTGGTGCGATTAAATTAGGGCAGCCAGTGAGATATGACAGCGAACAGCAATTGGCCAGGTAGTGGATTTAAAGAGCACCGGGGGTGTGGGAGGGTGGGCTGGACAAATTATTGAGTTAATAAATAATAATTTAGACACTAGCTCCGGGGACTGAGACCCAGATGGGGAGCTCAGGCAGTGTCCCTAGATACGAGAACCAATTGGAAGGAGGCAGCTGGGGCAGCTCTCTAATCAGCTGCGGTGGAGTATTTTGCACCAAATTATAAATGAGTCTGGTAGTAGAAGAGGTCTGTACCAGTTTGCAGAGATCCAGCAGTGGTCTCAGAGGGAGCGGGCGGCAGCGATGCTCAGGCACTGCACCACCTCGGAGAAGTGCCTGGTTGGGGGGGTTGGTGAATCTGCAGGAGGGAGAGAGAGCAAGATGGATTAGTTAAAGGGAGAGAAATCAGAGTGGGGGGAAGAAGCAGACAGAAGAATAGCAGGGGGGCCTGAGGTGGCAGAGGGGAATTAACTTTAACAGGGCGGGTTACAGACAGCAGAGCACAAAAGAGAGCAGAGGGCAGGGCGAGTCAGGCACCAAGTTCAACAAAGAAGGATTTAGGAGAATGTCAGGGTGCAGAACAAGGGATGCCTGCTATGATTCAGGCAGAAGAAGAGGAGGAGGAAGAGAAGAGGAGGGGGTAGCTAGGGAGAGAAAGAGACAGGAGTAGGAAAATCAGAAAAGGTGGGGGGAATCAACAACAAAAATTCTTAGCAGCAATCTAGTGAAGGTGAGAAAACATCAACCTCTAAACCTCTAAACAGGATAAAAATAACTGCTCTAGATAGTATCAACTTTAAGATGGACTAATACAGTAGTAGCAGTCTACAATTTCCTAGCTAGCAACGATAAGCAAAAGTAGAGAGAGGGAGAGAAGGAGAGAGAGAGGGAACAATAGTTTTCAAATTACTGATGCAGAGCCTGGTAGCCACCAGGATTGCCCCTTTAGTATCTTCCCATATATCCTCCACCTTCGATCTCCCTTTAATGCACTCTAGCCAGTCTGACTCATGAATGATTTTGGTCATATTTGGGTGATGAAATACTACCTTAGTGTTTTATGGCACTGATCGTGATTGGTACGAAAGCACTATTGATGGCAGTGGGATGAGATGAAGTAATAGATACGTCTGGTGAAGGCAGGAGCATGATTAATATTAATGGGGAAATCACAGAATGACTTTTTTTTTTGCACCTACTCTGCCCTCTGACTGGCCACTGCTTCAGGCCGCACACTGTTTTCAACCCCTGCCCACTGGGTGGTCCCCCATAGCCATCTACTTTGTCCCCACTGATCCTGTGTCCCAGTAGACCCAGTGTATCCCTCCTGGGGAGCCTCCTCCTGGGGGGGGCAGTTAAGAGATAGTTCCACTGCTTTGACTGGGAATGTGGGGGTGCTAAGGGGAATGACCGCCATGCTGTGAGAGGCTACATGGCATGGGGGAATGTGGTGGCCATCATCCAGTCAGCCGGGCTGGTGATTTTCCACTTTTCTGGGACTCCTCCCACCTCCCACAGTCATATGGCCTCAGCAGCATCCTGGGGGCAGTGATGTTCAGCAGCATGTGGTGGTACATGCTGCCTAAAAAGCCTCTGCTAGCCACCTCCAGGAGCTGCCAATAGTCCAGCATGGCCCACCCTCTCGGAGGAAGCATCCAAAGGATGCTCTACCTCCCACCCTGCTTGTCTCTGCTCCTGACATCTGAACTTGGGATGCCAATCTGGTTTGCCAGGATGCCAGAGGGATGCCCCATTGCTTGGTGCAATGGAGCCAGCAAAGAATGGCTTTTAAAACACATTTTGTTTCTGTTCTGTAGCTTAAACATTTGAGGGCTAGAGAATGGGGGAAGTAAACGGAAGTAGCATAGTACAGCAATACCCTTAGACAGCTGTGACATAGTATACCACTTCAGTGTTCACACTACATAACCCGCACAGCCACCTATTTAGTACACAGATTTTGACATTGGCATATAGATATAATCAATTCCACATCTGGCACCATAATCAACAGGAGATATATTACAAAGTAAATTTGCCTTTGTGGTCACATTCACTTTAATTTACTGTCCATGACCATGTACCCGAGCCACCATGTAAGAGGCTTTATGCCACTGTGCAGTGTTGTCATTCTGCACACACAACACCACTGATGTTGTTTGTGACTGCACCAAAAAACATGAGTATCAAGAAGAAATACACATCATTTTACTTTATGAAGAGATACAGCACAGACTGTTTTTGTCTTTTACTTGGGAGACACTATCAGTAATAATATGTGAAGATGTGAGTGTTCATAGCAAGATTCCTGATCTTGATGCAACCATATTGGAGGCAGACCTGGATATGGTGGCCATAACAGAATCATGGTGCACTGACAGCCACAGCTGGGAGGTGGCCATACCGGGTTATAACATTTTCCGTATGGATAGAGCAGGCAGGAAAAGGGGGGGAGGGTTGTTTTATAAGTAAAGGAAGGTATAAAGGCTACTGAAATACAAGGACACAACAAGAAAAAGGAGGGACTGGAAGTGCTTTGGACTGGCTTAAAAAATGGAATCAGGGGCTGTTATATGTTTGGGTGTGGTATACAGGCCACCAGCACAGGAGGAAGAACTGGACAGAGTTTTAGGGGAGGCCATAGGCAAAATGGCAAGCAAAGAGGAAGTAGTGATGGGTGACTTTAATCTGATGGATGTGGACTGCAACATCCTGGTCACAGCTATGACTAGGAGCAGATTAGTTCTAGTCTCCATTGAAGGAACCTTTCTCAGGAAGATGGTTGCAGATCCCACTAGGGATGGGGTAGTGATGTCTCTGGTACTGAGAAATAGGGACAATATAGCAGACATCACTGTGGGTATCTCCCTGAGTTCAAGAGGTCATAGTACAGTGTGATTTAGCATATGGATTGGCAGAAAAAAAAAAAACAGAATAGGACAATGGCCCTGGACTTCAGGAGAATAGATTTAGATAAATGGGAGATTACCTTAGGAAATACCTAGAAGGAGAGATAGCTGCCGGGGGTGGGGGAGGTGGTGGTGGAGTGGAAGCACAATGGAATCAAATAAGGAAGGAAATAACTGGGGTAACAGCAAGCTGTTTAAAGGTAATAAGCAAGGATAAGAGGAGAAAGAAGTCACTGTGGTTCTTAAAGGAAGTGGCTTTGGTGGTAAACGGAAAAATACAGCTTTCACAAAGTACAAAGAGATCCAAATGGAGGTGGACATGGAGGTACAGTATATCTACAGAAACAAAAGGAGTCAGGAAATGCTCAAACTTAAGAAAGGATCACCCAGGAGGACAAGAATGTAGGTAAGACTTTCTTCAGGTATGTGAGCAAGAAGAGGAAGACAAGGGGTAGTATACTGTAATAAGGATTAGGAGACCGGGGGAGGGGGCATCTGTGTAGAGTAAGTTAAAGAAAAAGCAAAAATTTTAGACAAATACTTGTGTTGTGCTTGGTATTCACAGTGGAATGGGAGAAACAGGTCGACATGCAGCAGGTTGTGGACATAAGTCCATTTACAGATGAGAAAGTCAACCATGTGTTGGAAGTCCTAAAGGAAAACAAGGTGATGTGGCCAGATGGGATCCACCCAAGGATACGTAAGGAGCCGAGGATGGTACTGACCACCCCACTGACAATGCTATTTAGCACCTCATTGGAAACTGGGGTGGTTCAAGAAGAATGGAGGACATCTGATGTGGTCCCTCTGCACAAGAGAGGCAGCAGGGAGGAGGCCAGTCATTACAGACTAGTCAGTCTCACATCAGTAGTGGAGAAGTTAATGGAGTAATGGAGTCCCTGCTGAATGAGAGACTGATGGAATACCTGGAGAAATATGGGCTGCAGGACTACCAGCAGCATGGCTTCATAGGGGGAGGTCATGTCAAACAAATCTCATAGATTTCTTTAACTGGGTAACTAGGGAAATGGATCAGGGCAGTGGATGTATCCTATCTGGACTTCAGTAAAGCTTGACACTGTACCACACAGGAGGTTGATAAAGAAATGTAGCAGCCTGGTAGTTGGGGAGAAAGTGGTAAACTTGTTATCAAAGTGGTTGAGAGATAGGAGGCAAACTGTGGTAATAAATGACAGTCACTTGGAGGATGGGAGAGTGACCAGTGGAGTTCCATAGGGATCAGTACTGGTCCTGTCCTCCTCAATGTCTTCATCAGTGACACTGCTAAGAAACTGGAGGGGAACGTGTGTCTCTTTGCAGATGACACAAAAATCTCCAACAGCATGGACACCCAGGAGGGGGTGGAAAGAATGCAAAGAGACCTGGAGAAACTGAAGGAGTGGTCTAGCTATGAAGTAGCAGCTGGGTTTCAGTGCCAAAATATGCAATGTTATGCACCAGAGGTGGGTAATCCAGGGATTGTGTATAAGATGGGAGGGAGGTACTTACAGTTACCAAGCAAGAGAGGGACCTTGGGATGATAATATTTAATGATCTCAAGGTGGCAGGGCAGTGCAACAGGGAAGTTGACATGATGAACTGGATGCTGGGATGCATAGGGAGGGGGTTTGCTAGTAGAAGATAGGTGATGTGTCTGTATCACTCACTGGTAAGACCCCACTTGGAGCACTGCATTCAGTTCTTGAGGCTGGCAAGACTGAGAACTATAAATACCTAATGGGGTGTACAAATTTCAGGGTGGAGCTTTTTCAAAGCAGGAGTAATTTCAGTATACAGGTGCATGCTATGAAACTTGAGGGGGGATTTAAGAGGGATATGAGAAAATACTTCTTCACAGAAAGAATTCTAGATGCCTGGAACAGGCTGCCAGAAGAGGGGATAGGGGCTAAGATAGCGGGAATCTTCAAACATGTGGAATAGACACATAGGTATTATAAATATATGTAAGGGAGGTGGGAGGGACACGTGTGACCATGTAGAGTCCAGGGTATAGTGTCAGACAGGGAAATAGGGCAGATTAGATTGGCCTACCAGTCCTTTTGTGCAGACACTTTCTATGTTTCTATGTTCTATGCATTAGGTATGTGTGCCAGGAAGAATCAGATCAGGAGAGGAATGCACATCACAAGAGTAATCAAATAACAGGTGGCATGACCAGAATGACTGTGGCATGGGAGGAGTGTACCTTATAGCAGGGTTGGGCTCACAGTGTCAAAAACAAAATGCCGCTTAACATGTATTTTTTGCAGGTGAAGTTAAGCTGATGTTATATGTCACTTTAGAGCTACAATTTTAGACAGCTGATGGAGTGCTACTTCAGTTTGTACAGCACATGACCCTCCTACCCACCAATTTAGTGCACTTATGTTGTCTTTGGCATATACTGTAGTCCTCAGGATCCATTTCCCATTCTGAACCGAAAGTATGGCCAGAGTTAAATTTGGTTCCTAGGTGGCATGCACCTTAATTTACTGTTATGACATACAGTAACGTATGTCATTGTGGACTCTAGTCATTCAGAACACTGCAGAAGTGATGTTTGTTGGTGGCTGTTGTGCTGAATGACGCACCCCAGAAAAGGCCATGTGTTGATTATAGAGAAGTAGTACAAGTCATTCAAATTTCAGCACAGTCTGGTCTCCCCTTGAGAGTCTCTCAGCAATAATATGTTATTGTCACATTACCTACCGTACATCTTACCCCACCACACAAACCTAGTTTATTTATTTGCTTTTGTTTACTGGGTAAGCACACTAGACAGCCAGGTGCCTATTTTCAGGTGCGACCCAGGTACAAGGTACATTTGGAGACATCAGGCAACATCAAGGTACATACAATAACATCAGGAATATATGTTTCAAACAGAGGAAAGATAACAGCATAGTACAACATGAACGGCAGTAATCAACATATAGGGTCTGCCATACCATCAGGAGGGTATGGGTAATGAGTTACTCTGAGTAGTACAATTTGAAGGAGAGAGACCTAGAAGAGCAAGAAATAGAATAGTACAAGTACTCTTTACTGGAGCAGCTGGGCAGAGACAAGCCCCAACACATATAGTACATCTGATAGGAAACCAGTGGATATAGTGCATTCAGTATCAGGAGACTCATCTCCTAACAGTTTAGCTGGTTTATTTTGACTCAGCTGGCCAGATTGGCCAGGCTGAAGGCACTGGGGAGGATTTATTAAGTGCATAGACAAGTGGAGGCCGATTTGAGGAAGCCCCATAGGGAGGCTTTGAAGCAGGGATGGGAGGGGGAGGAGCAAGTGTTTGCAGGAAGGGAGTTTCACAGTCTGGTTGCATAAGTGGCAAAGGCCCGATCACCCATTTGGGTGAGAGTTTTTGGAACCAGGAGGGCCTGAGAGTCACTGGATCTTAAGTGGTAGGAGGGGGTTGCAGGTTTGAGGGATATAGCGAGTGCAGGAGGGGTGGCAGTTCTGACAATATTGTCAATGAAGTTGCCCAGGACAAAGGTGTGATGCTTTTCTGGGGGAGCCACTCGAGCTGGGAGTAAAGGTCACAGCGGTGCATGAGGTGAGGGGCAGAAAGCGCAAAGTGACATACATTGCTGTATGCGGTGTCCCATTTTGAGAGACAGTTTTAGTGATGTGGGCAAAGGAGCGAAGCCCATAGCATAGTGTGGGTAGGAGGACTCCCCCTGGCAAGGGAGAGATGTGCAGCTGAGGTGAGACAGCTTTTCGCTATGTATGCCAGACCCAGCTTACAGTTTGTTGCCTTACATGCATTGCGAATATGCACTGTGAGGTCCAGTTGCAGGTCAGGGGTTACCCCCAGGTACTTGACAGCATCCGCAACATGCTAGAGGGAACCATCATCCTCAGAGATTTTTAGGGGAGCAGGACAGGCTTTTGTCTTGGCCAAGGAGCCAAAGAGCATGACCTGGGTCTTTTGAAGGTTGATAGCAAGCTTATGGCCATTTAGCCAGGTTTGAATTTGGTTGAAGTTGGAGTTTAGCCTGGTGTTTATGACATTGTTGTCCTAGGTGCTGGTCAGGATGACTAGTTCATCCATGTACAGGGTGGAGCGTCCATGGGCTGGGGCTGAGGGCAGATCATTTATGAAGAGGGAGAACAGTATGGGCCCAAGGATGGATCCCTGGGGGACCCCACAGTCCACCAGAGAGGGATCAGAGAGGGCCTTGTTGAAATTAGTGTATTGTTGTATGCCAGAGAAGTAGTTTGAGAACCAGGCATGGGCGGGGGGGTACAAACCAAGGGATCATAGGGTGGAGCACAGGAGCGAGTGATCAACCTGGTCAAAGGTTTTCGAGAGATCCATGAAGATGGCTCCGGTCAGTTTGCCTTGATCTGTAGAGGACCTGATCTTGGAGGTGACCACAGCTAGGGCAGTAGAGGTACTGTGCCCTTTCTTGAACCTGTGTTTTGCTGGTTGAGAGTAGGTCATGACTCTGTAGGTAGTGGGGGAGCTGTGAGGCAACCACCTTCTTGAGTAGCTTACTGATCGCTGAAAGGATTGCTATGGGGCGGTAGTTCTTGAGATTTTTCAAGTCGCCTTGCTTGAAAACAGGGACGACTTTGGCCATTTTCCATATGTCAGGAATAGTTCCCGAGATTAGGGAAGCACTAAAGATATGGGTGATGGGCCAGGCTTGGAGAGATGCCCCCAGACAGAGCAGTTTGGGCTCAATGCTGTCATGCCCAGCTCCTCTGTGAGGCGAGATACCAGAAAGGAGCTTCTGGGTCTCCATGACGGAAATGGCCTTTAAGTAGAAGGGATGTCTAGTGGGTTTCCCCCTAAGGGAGGGGTCTTGAGCCTTGGGGTCAGGTGACTGGGAGGGGAGAGCAGGCAGGTCAGAGAACATAGAGTTGAATGCATTAGCAATTGTAAGGGGGCTGTTGCAGCTAACACCGCCAATATGCATGTCAGTGACCTGAGCTCTGGTGGACCCTCCCACCGTGTTTTTGATGTTCTGCCAGAAAGCCCTTGAGTTTCTGGCCGAGGAAAGCAGGGCAGATTGACAGAACTCACTCTTGACAGTGCGGATGGCTCTTTTACATGCATTTCTCAACTTCCTGTATTCAAGGAAGTCAATACTGGTGAGGGTGGTCTTGTATCTTGCCCAGCTTTTACCCCTTTGCTTCATGAGGGAAAACAGGCCACCATGGAGCCACTTGGTGACAGTGCCCCACAACCTTCTTTTAGTAAGGGGAGCATGTTTGTTTTGCAGGGGAGTGAAGACAACGAGAAAGTTGTCAAGGGCTCCTGAGGGGTCATTTGTGGCAGTGAACTGGGACCAGTCTGTTTGTCTTAGGTCAGCATGGTAGTCATCAATGTTAAATTTGGAGTAGTCCCTCATCTGGATCACTTTACTGGGGATTTTGGGAAGGGAGATACTGCATGTACAGTAAGTGGGAGAGTGATCCGAGATGGCATTAGGGAGAATTCCTGAGGAGACTATTCTATCTGGTCTGTTGCTCAGCACCCAGTCGATGAGGGATCCTTTTTCCCCATGGAAGGAGGGCCTTGTGGCTTCCATGATAAGTTGGCTGAGGGCAAGACCAGACATCAGGGGCTTGTATTGGTTGGCATTATGGCCCATCCAATTTACGTTAAAGTCACCAAGGACTAGTAACTCATTTGTGCCAGCCTTGGCATTGAGGCTGTCAAGGAGGGATGACAGCCCTAGTAATACTTCCTTAGGGGGATTGTAGGCACAAACCAGGTGTACCTTTTTAGTGTTACCTAGCAGGAGGAGTGCATTCAAGAACTCATAGGCAGGGGATGTCGGGGGGTATGCCCTATGACAGACACATTTAGATGCACCTCATAGTATAGGAGCACCCCACCCCCAAGTTGGTTTCCTGCTCTATCTTGCCTAAGGAAGTTGTAGCCTGGGAGGGCACAAGCAGGGTCTGGGGTGTGGGGCTTCAGCCAGGTTTCTGAGACCACCATGATATCAGGGTTGTAGTGAGCAATCCAGGACATTAGCTCTGCTAGATTTGGTAGGAGACTTCGCACATTCAAGTGTACCATTTTTATGCCCTTGGTGGATAGCCGGGGGGGGGAGTGACCTGAATGTGGGCTTGGCAGCTGGAGGTCCAGGGTTTTGAACAGTGCTCCCAGCCAGACCAGGGAGGACAGAGTAACCACTCATGGGCAGCATCATATGCAGCAGTTTGCAGGGAGGCACTGAGTGAGGGAATTCCCAAGGGATACAGTGTAGCACCAGTGGTTTATAATGAAAGCTAAATGGGTTACAAGGTGGCAATATTGCGAGCAGCAAGTTGTAGCTTAAGCTAGGTAGGGTACTAACTGGCAATATTCAAGCATCAAGTCATAGCTAATATCAGGTTATGTGGCCAGTTGAAGACATCTGTGCTGCTATTTCATGCCCTAGTTGCTTTGCTAGCTCAAGCCCAAAAGACAGTAGGTTGCTATTACTTACTCTAAGTTGCTTTACTAGCGCTAACTCATTAAGACAGTGAAATTGCTTTACTAGCTCAAGTAAGAGAGTGTATTACATTACATGCTCTTTATGACACCAGAAATTTATATAGCAAGTCAGTCAGCAGGGCTAGGAGTCTAAGCACCCTGTTTGACCACAGCAAGGGAAATCAGAGGGAGTTACCCTAAGGTAGCACGCGTAGCTATGTGAAAATAAGATAGCTGATCCAGCTGGAGGAGTGATGCAATAGTTTCCCCCAGGGGCTAGTAGCAAGGGCTAGAGAGCATTTAACAGAGGAGGGAATGGGTTGGGAGGAGGGAACGGGGTGGGTGGGTGGAAAAACAAATGTTCCCCCAAAACAAATATGCAGTCCCAGTGAGCCGCAGGAGAGAAGCTCCCACCATGCAGCCCAGATCTGGTGAGTCAAATTTATTTAAAAATCCTGCCAGAGTTCAAAGGGGCCGGGGGAAGTCCACCCGGCGAAAAGCAACAAGCTGGTTCCTCTTCCCCGGGTCCTGAAGCTGTAGATCACAGAAAGAGTTTCATTGCGGGGTGGCCACTGAAAAGGGTCTCCCTCACCTCCCTGGGTCCTCACAAGGCTGAAGTGAGCCATGGGGCTCAGAGATTAGCCTTATGTAGGGCAGTCCAGGTGTCACGGTAGACAAAGGAGTCAATTAGATGTGACTGCAGCATTTGAAATTGGCACCTTGCTCCTCTGTCACAATACTTCTGGCGCAGATACAAAAGCTTGCCCAAAATGTTCCCCTGAAACAAATGTGCAGTCCCAGTGAGCCACAGGAGAGAAGCTCCCTCCGTGCAGCCCAGATCTGGTGAGTTAAATTCTTTTAAAAATCCCGCCAGAGTTCTAAAGGGGCCAGGGGAGGTCCACCCGGTGAAAGCAACAAGCCGGCATCTCTACCCTGGGTCCTGGAGCTGTAGATCATGGAAAGAGTTTCATTGCAGGGGGGGCACTGAAAAGGGCCTCCCTCACCTCCCTGGGTCCTCACAAGGCTAGTAAGGACAGGTAAGAGTAAACTTATCAACATTAAACAACAGTCAGAAAAAGAGCATTAGCCAGACATTCTGTATCGTATCTCTGTGTGACAAATCACATCAGGTGCTCACAAGCAGCAAGGGCAATTGCTCAAGAATGGCAGGGGCAGAATTAGTGTGACATTGGAGAAAGCCTGATTGTGGCAGGGATTGCCTCGCTATGTTCAAGATGACCTTCAGCATGATATTCATTATATAGGTCATCATTCAGCACTCTTTTCATTTACTCCTTTTCCTTTTACCCCACCTGTGTCTGCTCACCCTCATTTCAGAAATGAGACATTTCGCTAATTTTGTAATCTAGTAAAATGTGGTGCATATTCATTTTGATGAAAGTGAGCATTTCAACATTACGATTGGAAAGGGTAGTTCACCTATTAGCAATGATCATACCTGCTACACTGAACACTCTGAACGCTAAGAGCTCATGTTAGCTACAGGGCAGGAGAGATGGCACATGACAGCAGCCAGTGAAGGCCACACCTCAGTCTCTGACTGCCAATACCAATGGGATTCATCATCAACCCCTAGCTGTTCCAGGTCATCCATGTATGATTGTAATATCATAGCAGTAGAGATGGGTGAAGTTGGGAAACTTAGCTCTATGAATTAATCCACAAATTTAGTGAAATTTGCAGTTTTGAGCGATCCACCAAGTGTGAAGTTCTACCTGTGAAGTGCGGAATTTCACCCACGAACAGCAGAATTTCACTGTGAATGGTAGAATTTCACTGTTCTCAGGAGAAATTCCACAATTTGCAGGCAAAATTTTGCCATTCACAGGTGAAAATCCACCATTGCAGTGAAATTATGCAAAAAAATGGCGAAGTCACATAGCTGGATTTTGAGGCTAATAGCTAAACTTCCCAGATTGCTCCACGGAGGCAAATTTGTCAACTTCAATGGAACTTCACCGGTGAATCAAAACTTTGCAACATCCCTACATGGTATAAGACATGAATTCATGGTTGGGACTGTATTACATTTTGGTGGCAATACCCACCTAGGAGAGAACAGACCATAGAGGACTGGAACCCGTGGCTTGCTTCTGTGGACCCACAGTGGAAGAGGTAGAGGGTGATACTGAAAAGGATGAGTGTTTCATGGAGGAACTTATTGATATTTATGACACTACCTTTTTGGGGGCTGGAAGCCCTGGGCCATTTTCTCTTTGTTTTGATTGCTGGTAATTTGCAACTATATGTTCATGCAGTAGCATTGTCAACACCAAGGTTCATTTATCCAGCTGTGCCTGCCTCCCTCAAAAAGGGGACACCATGTTTCCAATATGAAAGGACACCATTCCATGCCTATACTGTAGATCAGACTCCAGCATGCTGTATAACCACTTGTCTGTTGTCACATTTTCCAGCATCTGCTCTAGCATATCACAGCTGGTCATATTAGCTTTCAGTTCAAATGGCGCACGGATGCTCACCAGAGCCTATTGCAACACCTGAAGCAGTTGTATTGTCTGGCTGATGCTTACATTTGTAGCACTTACAAGTTGGGTGGCATGTTTGAAGGGCTGCAGGATTTAGATAAGGCTGCCCATCATCCTCCACTGAGAAAGAGTAAAGGAGAGGGATGTAGTGTCTGAGCCATGGTGCATCATGGTGTTATCAGTGAGGATTTTGTATTGCTGAAACAGCTATTTGAACATGAGCGGGTTGGAGTTCCACTTTGTGGGCACTTTCTATTTTAGGCAGTGCTGAGGAATTCCACTTTTGATCTGGAGTTCCCTATGCTGCTGCCTGTTGTTTGTGAAACTGCTGAAACTGCATATCTGGTTGGCAATGAAAAACTAGCTGTCCTTTTCTTTGTCTGCCTTCATGAAGTCCTGCCCAATCAAATGGAAGCAGTGTGCAAAACATGACATGTGGTAGAAACACCCATCATGAATAGCCTTTCCAACATTACCACCATATCGCTGACAATGAGCCCAGCTTTTAGGTTTTACAATGTCAGCCACTTAATCGGCCCCATGGCATTGAGGGTTGACGTGCTAGATGCCACACCTCATGCCACGCCAGTGACCTGGGTTTGGGAATAGACTCGAGTCATTCGGGGGTCAGCCGGGGCAAGGAAGGGTTGAGTGTCTGATGGTAGCTATCCTTCCTTGGGGGAAGGGGGATGAAGCAGCAAGCTGTAGACTGCACACCCAGCAGAGGTCGGGGTCAGCACAGGTGCGGTGCTTAGAATAAGGGTTACCCATGCATAGGGCATCAGACTGCCTGCATGGAGGCACAGACAGTCACCATGTCCATTGCACATATGTGGGTCTGAGGGCAGAAATAAATGGAGGAAAAACAGATGTGGCAGGCTCCATAAAGGCAGACTGCACCTGCACCGCCCCCCCAGCAATCTAGATGTTGGCTTGAGGTGGCTGGGGGAAAGTCAATGCTCCCCGCCACTGGCCCTGTCACAGGGAGGCAACCCATGGGGATTTGCCAGGTGGGGACTGGTGCGGGGATGCCTGCCAGAGAGACGAGTCCCCTCTGAGGGAGGGGCCAGAGCTGCCTGTTGGTGTCCCAGGGTGGAGGAAAAATTACATATAGAAAAAAATGTCAGCCACTTGTCAGTTTGAATGTTCAGCTTCACCAAGATGTTTGTGGAATTTTGTTAGAGTCCACTCATCATACTAAGAATGGTCTGATGTCACACACACCAGGTGGGAGGAGGCTTTGTAATGAAGGTGATTAACATGACCTCACAGCATACACATCTGGCAACCGAGCTCAGTGTTCTGTGATGCACATGTATGATCATGCTGCTTCAGGGCCACTGCTTCATATATCTCTTCTTAGGTGGACCATATCCATTGCTGAATGGTTCATGGAATGGGAGATATATGTATGCTTTTAGATCAAGATATACTGTAGTACGGGAACTGCCTTGGTTAAAAACAGAAACACAGAAACAGAATTTGATGGCAGACAAGGACTGCTTGGCCCATCCTGTCTGCCCATTTCTCCCTATCTACATTATTACTGCAAACCATGCCTGATCTGCAGCTCTTTCTAAACCCCTTTCCTTTCCACTATGATTCCATTGAGTATTCAGTGATGATGGTGACTGCAAGTGAGCAACTCTGTTATGAGTGACTCATTTGCTGCATCTGACATGTGAGACACCCTGTAAGGGTAGCGACAGACAGGTACAGCGAGGGTAGGAATGAGCAAGGGAGGGTTGCGGTACTGTAGGACAGCGACTGGAAGTGAAGGGATAGGGAAGAGGGTTTGTATGGTGCAGTGTGGCATGCTGCTGCTGAGCTAGCTATGTGATGTGGTGGTGAGGGTGGCAAGCTATGGCACAGCAGGTACAGGGTTCCGGGCTAGGGAGGGGTAATGTTTTGTGCTTTTGGTGGGATTGTCATGAGGGTGTGTGTATGTTGGTGGGGTGCAACCCCCCCATATAATTGTTGTTTTTAGTTGTCAGCTGTGGTGTCACCAAGAAGTGTACATCGCTGTTTTGCTTTTCAGCGATGTACACTCGCTGTGATAGCGATTGCTGTTTTGAGATCACTATCATGACATGGAACCATTCCCTTGTGCTTATCTCATGTGTTCTTGAACCCCACCACTGTTTTCACCCCCAACACCTACGCTGGAAGGCATTTCCAGGCATCCACCATTTTTTCTGTGGAGAAAAACTTCTTCACATCTCTACTGAATCTACCTCCCTCCAGCTTCATAGCATGTTCCCATGTTCTTAAGCACCTTTTCTTCTGAAAAATACTTCCTTCCTGTACCTTTTTTAACCCTCCTTGAGGTATTTAAACATTTCTGTCATATCTCCCCTCTCAATCCTCTGTTCCATGGTGTACATATTGAGGTTGTTTAGTCTCTCCTTGCAGGGCTTTTGATGCAGACCCCGCAGCATTTTAGTTGCACTCCTCTGAACCACCTCCACTCTGCTATGTTCTTCTAGAGATGTGGTGTCTAGAACTGGACGCAGTACTGTAGGTAGTGACTTACCAGTGATTTATACAGAGGCAGCACCACCTCCTTCATTCTGCTGATGATACCTATCTCTATGCACCTGAGCATCACACTAGCCGTCCCTATTGCCTTGTTCTTCTGCCTGGCCACCTTTAGGTCATCTGATATGATTTCCCCCAGGCTTCTTTCCTGTTTAGTGGTCATCAATATCACTCTACCCTTTGTACTCCACCCCATGGGTTTCTGTGCCCTAAGTGCATTATTTTGCACATATGTACAGTATACAGGAATATTCCATTTGGCACTGCATGGCTATTTGTGTATGTATGTATGCCTGTATTTATTTATTTATTTAGAAGTGTTTCACCAGGTGGACATACAGAGATATATACAAACAATATTTTTTACATATGTGACCCGTGGGAAGGGGTAAGGAGGAATGAACATATAGCAATAAAAAAATAAACAATAAATACAGTATACAAAGAAATCAAAGATTAGACTATTCATCACATATGTTTGGCAATTTGTGTACAGGTAGATAATAACAATTTACTATCAAATCAAGTACACTCACAGTATGACAGATTGTATTCTTAAGAATCAGTTTAGCAAAGGCAATATTGGAGATTGAACTGTTACTCAAAGTAAGGTTGTTCCATGCCTTATGGAGTCTGTAACTAAAAGCAAGTTACCCAGAACTCAGTCTGCACCATGGAACAATGCATCTTTTACTAGAGTGGGAGCAAAGATACTGTGCTGGCAAACAGTAGGGATGAGGAAGGAGCACAAGTAATTTGGAAGCTTGTTAAGCCAATATTTAAAGGGGTGGAGAGCAAGGTGTTGTACACATCTCTTAGACAGTGAAGGCCAGCCCAGATGGTCATATAGTGTGCAATGATGTAGCCCGGTAGGGGCTTGTAGGAAAATCCAACAGAGGATATTGAATAGGGTATCCAGTTTCACTAACTGGCATTTTGGGGGCAACATCATAAACCATGTCCCCAAAGTCAATAACTGGAAGGATTAAGCACTCCATCAGGCATTTACACATACCCAGGGAAAGGCAGTAAACTACCCAATTGAGGCCACCAAGCTTCCTGTGGAATTTTGAAATTAGTATCTGAATATGTGAAGAGAAGTTAAGGGAATAGTCAAGAATGACCCTGAGATACTTACACTGGGACACTGGGGATAAAGTGGATTGCCAACTTAGAGGGCCAGCCCTATTGTCAGGGGTCTCCTGACCAAAATAGCATGGAGGGTGTTCAGGCTTAGATAGCATAAGGGGGGAAGGGAAGGGAAGGGGCAGGGGGAGGAGGGGGGAGGAAAGAAGGAGGAATTGTGAGAGAAAGGGAAGGAGAGGAGATGAATCATGGGAAGAATGATGGAACAAAAGGGGGAGGTGTCAGGGAGCCGGGTCAGGGATTGGTGGGAATGAGTAGGGGTAAGAACTGCAGGAAAAGGGTACTTAAAGGGAAGCAGAGCTAGGACTACCCTTCTTCTTTTGCTAGAGAGCAGTTTGCCCAGCTGCCCACCCTCTAATTCAGGGGTAGAAAGAGGATGCATGTAGGGGATCTGGGAGTCAGCTGCTGAAGGGGACAGCAGGGGTGACCAGGATGAGACAGAAGCATGGGGCCACAGGGACTGCTGAAGGTGGGCAGCAGTGGATATTAAGGAATGAAGGAAATGCAGGGGCCACAAGGGCTGCTGAAGGTGGACAGCAATGGGGCAGCCAGGTGCAGGTTTGAACATGGTATGGATAGGGAAAAAAGGGGTTGGGGAAGTAGGGTGATGGGAGTATGAGGAAGGGCAAGAGGAAGGAAGCAAAGAAAGAGGAAGGGGGAAATAGGAGATACAGGAGAAAGAGATATGGGGCACAGGGACTACTGGGCTGGGAAACCAAGACACGGGCTGGGTGTACACCTAGCCATGTTTGGCCCTTGTGGAGTTTGCATCCCAGAGGGCCAAAGCCCAGAAAGATGGCAAATGGATAAAAGAACAATGGCCTTATATAATGTATGATGTACATATGGAAAAAGATTTTTGATGATTTTTGACATGTAAATAAAATGAGTATGGAGTTATGAGTTAATAAATAACATATGGTCAGCTGAGCACCCAACAAGGTTTGTGTGGTGTGTTTATTTTGGGAAAGGGATCCCCAAAAATGGGGCACTGTTTGAGCAATTAAGAGTCAGTGCAGGAGTGGCAACTAGACCTTTTGGGTGCCAAAGAACGTAGAGACAGTATGGGGTATATACCTGTGGAGATTTACATACATTTCTAATCTACACTATGCCTTACTTGGCACACAATATTGTAGACCCTCCACAAACACATTGCATAGTTCTGAGTTACTTTCTTTAAGACAAATGCTATACTTAGAAATAGCAAAAACAAGTTATATGTTTGGGACATGTATACTGTTTTATGCAGGGTCTTGCTGTAGCTGAATAAACAACCCCCCAGCACAGACTTATAAGATGCTCTACATCAGTTTCTTGGCCTTGTGTCACCACCACAGTGGGAGAAATCAGTATGTGGGAGGGGGGTGGTCAGTTCGGCTAGTTGGTTTCAAATGTGGAAACCAATTTAATGTTTTTAGTGGCCATCATTCTTTCAAAGATTTTTTCTGAGTGATTTTTTTTTGTTAGTGCTCATTTCAATGAGCCTACTCAACCAGTGTAGTTTTATGCTTGTGTAATTGTGATAAACTGTTTGGCCATTCGCACTCTCTAGTCCACAGGGAATTACCACCCTGTAGGGGTCCCGGAGGCAAGGAACCCTCAAAAAGGGTTCCACCCCTAGAGGTGTTGCAGTAAGGATTCCTTGGTAAAGGGACCATAGGAAGGAGCCCCCGAGGAGAGAGGTGTGCCACTGGAGGAGGAGGGGAGGATGGTGGGGCAAAGAAAAAGTGCTTCTGAGGGAGGCTGGAAGGAAATGCTTATATACTGTAGCTAAGGAAGGAGGCATGGCTGGTTGCTTCACCCCACTGAAAGGCAGGCATAGCCTTTCAATTCAATGGGCCTATGCAACCAGTGTAGTGCTATGCTAGTACAACTGTGATAAACAGTTTGGCCATTTTCACTCTTTATTCCATGGGGAATTATCACCCTGTGGGGTACCAAAGGCAAGGAACCCTTGTTACGCCTCAGTTATGCCCCCTATCATCTCACATACACCTCACACTGTATTCCTGGTTTATTGTACTGTGGTACTGCTATTTTACACTAACATATAGATATAGGCACCCATCATATAAGCATGAGTGCCAGGAATGTGCTTTACTGCTAATATATGCCAATGTTTACATCCTTTCTTAAGATTAGATCATGCATGACTATTATACCTCACTATAATGCATTATGTTTGTCTTTTACATATATTCCATATATAATCTACCTAATCACTGATAAGATGACTCTGAGGGATCATCAGTGATTATTGCATACTTATATTCTCATATAATTATATGTAGTGTGTGTTTTACACTCAGGCAGATATGCCACATGTAATAGAGCCCTGTTAGCACTTCTCTTTGTCTAAGCAAGCTGACAGAGAGAAATCCTTTATGTCTTATATTATACATAAGCAAGAAATGTCACATGTAATAGAGCCCAGTCAGCATTTCTTTTGTCCAAGCTATAATGCTAATGGAAGCATTTTTCTGTCTCATATGATACTCATTAGTAATTCTGTCTCCTAAGTCATTATCCAATACATAATGTTTCTCATATCCGTAACTATGTTATAATAACTGGCTTCCCCTTTTTTCCATAGGGAAACCGTGGTGTAATTTGCCGTTATAAAGGAGCATTTATAATGGCAAACATGCGCACGGTTTCCCTTACTCTGTGCATGCGTCCACCTGAGTTCCTGCCATTTCGACGCTGTCCGCTTTCCTTTTCGCCAAATCATGAACCGCCACTCGGACTCAGTGGTAAGTGTTTTTTACAACACTTAAACAAACATAACCTGCCCTACCAAATAAAAAAGTAAAAGAGATTTGTCTGTCCTGACGGCAACCACGGACCGAGCACTAAAACTGGACCATGGTCTGCAGATCAACAGCTTTTTTTATTTTATATATTTGCTGTGGCAAAAAAGGGAAACCCAGCAATTATATAAAATAAAAAATGGGTAGGTGTGTGTAAACTTGAAGTTTCCACACACCCTCGGGGTTAGATGCTTTTAATAAACCCCTCGAGCTTAGCTCTCGGGGTTTATGTAGCATCTAACCCCTCGGGTGTGTGGAAACTTATTGTTACACACCCCACCCCCTACTTTATTCTCTATGTAATCTCTGTTGCTATACTGTTATCTGTAGTATTTAACCTTCTGTAACCCAGTTTTACATGTAGAGAGAACTAGATTGCAGAGCAAGAGAAAGAGATCTTGCAGAGCCTGAGATCTTTAGCAGTTCTGGAGATTATGTACATTCTTCAGGAGAGTGGTGGGAAACCATCTCCATTGTGATTTTCTCTGTCACATGCTTGGCGTAAGTAGTATAATAAACTTTATTAGTACTTTCTGTTTGTTTATGAATGTTTATTGGCAGACTCTGAAGACACAAGAATATGTATTATTAGTATTATTATTATTATTTACTCTACTATCTGAGATTCTTTACATAACGTAAATGACTACCATGAGTGGAGTCTGGGTGTTTGCCAAGTTGCATTTTAATCTCCTCTGTAAATTCAAACACTGGATGAAAAATCCTCAGTAACAAGCAGCTGAGAGTGTCCTCTGTTTAAACTTTCAGTCTGTTGTGTGTTCCACAGTGCAGACAAAAACAATTATTTGGCAGATATTCAGTCTCTGTGTAATGAGTTGTTTTATTTTTCCTCTTCTTTCTCTGTGGGAACACACAGCTGTAAAGGGATCTGAACAGACAGATAGACTGCTTTAATTTGTGGTTTCAAGTCCTAATGGGTATTTACTCATCTAGGTGTCCACATACGCCAAATGCTGTTTGTGTCCTGTCATGAACTTTGGTTGCAAACAAAGTTTTTGATCCACACACAGCTAAGGGTTTCTTATAGATGATTCCACACCTAGAGGTACCATGGAAAGATTCCCTTGGCTAAATGTACCTTAGGAAGGAGCCCCAAAAAGAAGTACTGAGCAGCAAACCTGACCACGAGGCTGAGGAGCACAAAGTGACAGCAAAGAGAGACAACTAAAGAGACAAAATTAAGATGAGCAGGTTGTGAGGATTGCACTGATAACATAGGGGTGCTTCCTAAAGAGAGAGGGGAATGGTAGAGAAAAGGGCTACCATTCAACTCCATCCAACAATGGAAACTTATGTAAGTAAACTAGAGAAATGTACTACATAAAGAATACCTAACTTTTATGATCTTCAGCATGGAAAAGAGGAAAAGACCCCTATGAAGAGGAAACTTCTGGGGATCCAGGGCTTGGTTCATCTTCTCTCAAGGCTTGGGATACTTTTAGTGATGGCTCAGCTACTGCAATTTCGAGATCCAATTCAAGGAGCTTTTCAATTTGGAGTAAGGCTGTCACTATATCCCTTTAATGGGAAACACCATGTGGTGACTGCAAGTGATGCTCTGCAGCAAAGTGAGACTCCTGCTCAGGAGGTCCTCTCCCCAGGGCAGGAGGAGGAGATAAACAACCACTGAAAGGCACTCACCTGGCTCCATAAGAGAGGCCTAAAGGTGAAGGTAGACATCTGTGGGGCTTCCCTGAGGACCATCTGAGAGCTGAGACTGGGCATGGAAGGGCAGAGAAGGACATGGAGACCAAGTAAACCTTCTGCAGTTGCAGAGAAAATTGTTTGTGAAGGTGCTGCTGTCACAGCCTGCACAGCCAAATGAGCCCCTTGGACTTAAGGGCCCCACGCTTTGGTAACTGAAATCTTAAATTCTACATAAAGAGGTGCTGCCAAAATGTCTGCATGGCTAATGCTCCATCTGGAGTGAGGACATTCCCACTATGGACCAGATGAGAAGACTCTCACCCAGAGTTTCACATGCTCAAGATGTGAACTTCGTGAGTCCAGACCGAGACCATCAGCTGCAGAGGAGGCCTTGAGCCAGAGAAAGTAATGGTGATGGTTGGCAAGCCTTCAACTGATGAATGAGAGCATAATGTTAACTGTGAAGCACTAAATAGGAGGAGACCAGGTGAAATCAGTGGTTGTAGGGTAGGCAGTGAGATGCTTGGTGAAGCCAGTGGCTGGAGGTGAGGTACTAGTAGCATTTGGTAAAGTAGCAGCATTTGCAACAGCAGTATAATGTGGTAGGTTAGATAGTAGAAGCAAAGCCAGTGGAAGGCAAGTCAACCGATTCCATTAAGGAAGCCTAATATGCATAACGTTGAAAATACTTACATCAAGGTAGGTACTACTGATGGAGGTACTGTAGGTGATAGGAGGCCAGGCAAAGTCAGCAGCCATAGGTTAGGTAGTAGGAGCAAATGCCAGTAATGAGTCTATGAGGTTTAGGTAATTGAATTGGTATGGTTTAGGCATGAATACCTTAAATGCCATTTAGGCTGCAAGACAGCGGAGCAAAATTCATATAACTTACATAAAAGCATGCTTCCGATACCTAGAGCCACAATGCCTCACCATGGCATCACAGTCCCCTGCCATGGGAATAACAGGGAAGCCACAAGCTGAGCACCATGAGACCAGACAGCTAATTTAATGACTGGAAGTTTCAGTATGGCTAGAAGTCAGAAACGGACTGGTGTGGTTTTGCAAAAAGCATGGTTTGGCAAAAGTATGAAATGGCAACAAATGAGCCTGAATAACACAAACGTAGGAATGAGGAGTAAATGCAGTAGGGCTTAACACTGCTAGAAGCAGCCTGGAGAATGAAAGACAGAGTTATAGCTGCTAAGAGGACCCAGTCCTGAGTGAGGCAGGTGTAAACAATTAAAGTGATGTGCACAGGGACTGCTACACCATGAAAACAGCAAACAGAACTGAGAGCACACAGGTAACAAGTACAGACAAAAGAGAGACTGCTAAAAGTATGATAAGAGGACTTGAGAGCCTGATTAATAATGCCTCTGAATATTACAAAGCAAGGCAAGGCAAATTGTATTTATATCCAGGGGCTCAGAACGTTTTACAATAAAAACAATACCCCTAAAATTTAAGATGAAAATTTTTTAAATAAAACTAAAGGTGTTTTCAAAAAGAAAAGTTTATAAAGATGCTTTTAAGGCCTCCACTGAGCTGGTTGTGCACATATAAGGTGGAAGAGAATTCCACAGCAATGGTGCAGCAGTTCCATAAGTTCTGTTGCCCAATCTCTTAAAAAGAGAAGAGGGTGCAACAAGCAAGCCAACCTCGGTGGAGCGTAGGGGGTGGATTGAGCGATAAAGCACCAGGAGCTCTTTAAAAAAGAGCTCCTGGTGCAAACAAGGGGGTACTAGAAAACCTAGAAAAGCCCAAAGAAAGAAAAAACAAAAGAAAACACAAGCACAGGAGCTGGAAGGAGCAGAAAGAAACAACCGAGAGAAGCACAGACAGACTGCAACCAGAGACAAAGGCAAAGTACTAACCTAGAAGCAGGAGAAGCACAAACCCAGCAGAGAATCCAGCACAAACCAGCAGAAATCCAAAGACAAGGGAAGGCAGGAGACAAACATGGCAGAAGGGGGAGTAGAGCCCAGGGAGAGGTTGGGCCCAAAGAGAGGTCAGACAGAGCCTCCAGCTGCAAAGAAAAAGTGCTTCTGTGGGAAGCTGGAAGGAACTGCTTATATAGTTCAGGAAGGGGGCATAGCGGGTTGCTTCACCCCAGGGTTGTACCGAGACTGCCATTTCGGGGGGTGTAGGTGGGTAAGGGCATGCAAGAAGTCATGTCAAGACAAACTTAATGTGCTCCATTTCTTTTGGATTGTGCTGGTTCAATTTTTTGGGGGGGCAACTCCAACCCCCGGTACATCCCTACTTCACCCCATTGAACTGCAGGCATAGCTTTTTAATAAAAGTGGTGGATGGACGCACCAGAACATGAAGTCCTCTGCCTATCCACATCACAGATACAGCACAGGCAATCACAGTACAGGTTTCCCCACACTGCCTTGCCAATGTGCTTCATCCCTGCCATGGAGGGAGCACCACATAGATGAGAAGGTAGTTTAAATGTTATGGATGATATTTTACTCCATACCCATTCAATCCTTGGCCTCTAATGTGAGACTGCCAACAACGGTGCCAATTAGTGGCAATTGTGTTGGTGCTTTTGTGATGTGGACACCTGCCCACTGGGAACTGGCCTAATATCACTTCAACTTATTTCACAGAGGCCACTGAGAAGCCTTCAGGTGATAATGGCTTTTGGCCACTACTGATCTTGGCTGGATTTGAACCGGTAACCTAGGGGTGAAAGGCTCCTTAAAATGTTACCAATCCAGTGAACCGTTCAGTTCCTTTAGTGGTAATCATTTTTTAAGGGTCAACAATCACTTCATGGGCAGGTACCCAGTTGACTAGTAAATATGAAAATGAAGTAGCAAACCAATTATTTTACTAGCCATTGACTAGCAGTCTAATTGATTTCTCCCTTCCTGGTCACAAGGGTAGGTGAGGGGGAAGAGGTGGGGATTAAGGCTGCTATGTAAAATTTATAAAATGTTGATCTGGCATGAGGTTTCCATACCATTAATGCATGGCCCTGTACCTGTACACTGTAGTTGGGTCTTGGTGGTAGGGAATATGCTAGGTTTAGTGGCAGTTAGACATAAGATCCCTAATAGCACATTTCCAAATTTTGTAGGCATTGTAATTACAACCCTAACAATTTATTTCCAACCTTTGTTTGGTTCGAGTTTTGTGCATCAGCAACTCTAATAAGCATTAGCATAATTTTTTGACATTTATTTCCATACCTTTTAAGACAACTGTGTAGTAACTTCATTTAATTGTGGCCTTCAAAACCCTATGCAGTGCAGGAAGTGACTCATAACATTCCTTCCACAGGACTCATTCTGATCTGTGAAAAGCTGGAAAGAATCCTGCTGAGGGGGAGACTGTCCTTTCTCAGAGTGTTGTGTACCATATTTCCCTACTTTCATGGGCCATGGGACAATTTGGCATTTGAACTGAAAGCACTAGTCCAGCTGAAGAAAGGGTCCCCATGTGGCACTGCACTTTGTACACAAGTAGAAAACCATGCCTCAGTCCAGCCATGGACAGTGAATCCCAGCCTCATGGGTCCAACTGGTAGCAGGTACATGGCATGCAATTTGTTGTCTTGGTACATGCCCTCTGTGGTACATATTAAGGCTGGTGATGCATAGGGGACCATTGTGTGTATACACATACCTCTCTGTCACAAACAGTAAAATATCATCCTTAACATTTTGTGTATTTAAAAACTTATATTACATTAACGTTTTTGTTCAGTAATTAAAAGGCTTAGCACATGCACATTTTCAAAATATATTTGTTTAGCAAATAGATTTTGAAAAACATCAAGTTGCATATAGATTGTTAAAATCTTCCTGCAGCAGATAGATTTTCAAAACCTTCATAAATTATATGTGTGTGAATATTAAAAACCATCATAAAGCACATAATTTTTGAAAACTTCAGCAGCACATACTGTAGATTTTCAGAATTGCTGAGAAGCATGAAGATTTTCTCTCCTCCCCACTCTGGCTAAACTCAAGGAACAGCTTGTTCTCTATGAACTCTTTCATTTTCTTTCCTCAGCCTCCTTCAGTCCCTTCTAGTCTGACTTTAGAAATTTACACTCCACCTTCCCCCTCTAGTCTGGCTCAGTGATAAAGTCCTCTCTGGCATGGATTAGAGCCTTGTAACCTCTACCATTTTTGCTGACTTGGTCAAAGCTTTCAACACTGTTGCCCATCCCATTCTTCTGGACAAGCTTAAGACTGCTGGACTGCCAGCTTCCTCAGTTGAATGGTTCCACTCCTAGCTTGAGGGCAGGTCACAAGCTGATCGCACTGGAGACTCCCTTCACCCTCCACTTCCTATAAGCTCAGACATCCACCAAGGGTTTGTCCTTCATCCAGTTCTCTTCTTCCTTTTTCTAAATGGCATTCCAATGCCTGCTTTTCATCTGGTACTTTATGAAGTGAAGATCAGACCCTACTGGTAATATAGATACATAGGTATAGATATAGATACCATGACTGAACAAGTAGAATTGATGGACCTAGAGTATCTTCTGACTTTAGGTTTCTATAAAACTGATTCCAAACCTTTTGTCTTAGACCCAGACTCTAGAATGAAACTCCAAGTGAACTCAAACAGTCAGACACCTTATATGGTACTATTTTGAGCACAGTATCTGGATTTGTTTCAGGAAATAAGCTTCTTTGCTCATATTGTATAGCTGATTTAATCTTTTCTATTAACATTTGTACTAGAAGAGTGGCATAACTTGAACCATATTGGATTTTTGTGTTCTCCTTCTTAGAGTTGTAGAAATAATACTTTTTTTTCAAAATGCAATTTTATTTTAATCAGGGATCATTTTTTATTGTCTAATTTAAATTGCAAATTGCTTATCTAAATGCAATTAAACAAAGTACAGTATCTATGATTTGCAACTACTGCCCTAGCACCCCACTGCATAGAAAAGCTTGCTTCAGTGGATTAGTAGTCCAGATCCTGTTTTGGATAAATAAGTTAAACCAAAAATTTAAATGGTCTTTGGTTAGAGGTGTTTCCCAGCAAATGGCTAGAAACCTATACATATGTTAGACACTAAACAGTCTGCTATCTATATTTGCCATGAATCTTTCAAATCATATTTTGGCACAAAGCATCATAGTGGCAAAAAAAAAAAAACAATCATAGATTTACCTTATGCCAAACAGGGATCATTGAAGATCCATCCCATCAGAGGTTATTTTGTCTTCTTTAAGAACATATTTCAGGCACACCAAAACACTGAGATCTTAACTAACAACTGGAAATGGAACATTCTTATTGGCTGATTCTCACTCTTAAAAGGGTTGCTTTAATGACTGGAATCCACCATGTACAATAGAACAGGTATAATTTCAACTAGAAAGACTTTAATAGAACATTTGCCTTTAGTAAAAGCCTGAAGGCACGCTATATGTTGAATTGCATCCATTAAATTAACCATAGTGATGTACAACACGTGGCTTCACCTCATGCTTCCTAACCTCTTATAGGTTTACATTAACCCATGCTAGCCAAATCCCTGGTCATGTTTTCTTGCTTTGAAAAGCACTGCATTTTGGTACAGTGATACTACTTAAAAAATACAGTACTTTTCTTTTGATTGAACATCTACTGTTGAAGCAATTATCAAGACACCCTGTGTTGTAAGGCAACTTAAAGTTTTTACTAATGGTAATCACTCCAAAGCAGCATACAGTATATCATATCAGATATATAGTATTGTACATTCTGATTCAAATATAGAAAACAATTGGAATAGTTTGTTCTACAGCATTTTCAAGAAAATGTTTAGCTCTCACTAGTATACAGTCAAAGAAAACCTCTAATGCACATTTCTTTGAAGCTGCCCACTTGAAAAAAAGATATTACCTTTGAAGATAATGGCTATAAATTCAGCTGTTATTTATGTGAGGAATTACCATTTAGGACTATCATGTCTAACAGAGTTACTAAAGGGTTTATTAGGAGATGTACATAAGGTTAACCTTTTATTGTGGCAGATGACATATATTTCAAGTCTTTTAATGTCTTCAGTTAAATAGGTCCATACATTTGCTTTAGATACAAAGATACTGAAAAACTTTTATCACCAATATGAGTCCTACAGTACAGTATGTCTGGAAGGGATACTACTTCCCACTCCTCTGAAGGAAACGTTTATACAAATTAGCCCACTATCAGGGAATCAACAAGCCAGTTTTATGCCTTCAGAAAACCATTAGTTTAGGGTATACAAGGGGGGTAGTAGGGGGTGAAATATACTTTTCAACATTTCATGACCCAAACAAAGGACATTGTCCATCAAATGTTGGAAAAAAGCTACAGTATATATTAGGCCTGATATTTAAAAAATGGGGCAAGCACAGTGCAGCTCTTTATGCTTCACTTGCCCCTGTGCACGCCCCAGCACCTGTGATATTCAGATGGATAGCGCTCACTGACAGAGTGGTGCTAGTCAACTGAATATCGGTCCATGCTGATGCAGCATTAAATAAAACTACGCTTCCTTGAAACAGACCAGGGCTGCATATGGTCCACAGCAAATTATACTGCCCAAAATGAGGGTGTGTCAAGTTCCCTGTGTGCTAAATGTAGCCTGAGCATGTAAATAGTCCATTGTTTATGTTAGGTGCTAAGAGGTGATCTGCATGCCCATTATGGGCTAATTTGCATGCAGCACAGCAGACCTTTAGTACCACTTACATAGTTTTCCTGCTTCACTTACTAACTGCATCTTCATTATTTGAACCGGGAGTGCATTAGATGCCTGATTCCTACCTCAAATACTAACTGCATCTTCATTATTTTAACTGGGAGTGTATTAAATGCCTTATTCCTGCTTCACCTACTAACTGCCTCTTTGTTATTCTAAATCAGAGTTAACTGAATGCCCTTTTTATGCTTCACCTGCTAAATGCTTCTTCATTTTGTTGACTCAAAGTATATTAGAGGTCCTATTCCTGCTCCACCAACTGATTGCTTCTTACTTATGTTAACTGCGAGTGCATTACAGCAAATGTCCTATCCCTGCTTCACCTACTACTTGCCTCAATGATAACTATGAGTGTATTAAAAGGCAGTATTCTCGCTTCAACTAGTCCTTGCAAATTATGGCCCACACACCAGTAGCTGCAGGTAAAATTATTTCATTTCCTCCACTTCTTGTTCTAAATAGCCAACACTGCAAGTCTGAGTCTAAGCAACAAGTACAGAACCTAATGATATAGTTTTTCTGTGTCTCTACATGTATATACACATCAGTATAGTACAGTATAGTGTTATAAAAAAAACATGATTTAAAAAATTTTGTAAACCAGTTTATATTTTCGTATATCAAAATATGGGTGTTGTAGCAACATCTTATCGATACATCAACTTAGCTCACTCCAAGATTTCATTTAAAAAAATTAAGTTTCTAGCCCTGATGGCTCCAAAGTTATCCTATTTCAAAGAACTTGGGGATGATATCCAAATGCTCCCTTAGATCAGCACACTGTGTGCAGAGCCCCCACTTGCTGCAAAATTGGGTGCACCAGAGACACTGCACCTGATTTTAAGTGAACCAGTGTCCAGGTGCCAAAGTTCTCAAGTTTGCCACAGGCCATCCCATAACCAAAAAAGCAGCACACAAAAGTTGAATGCATCAAGTTGCAAGCCAGTCATGCAGCAGCAGCAGACATGGGAGAGACCCAACAGACATGCACTGAGGTGGCTGACAGGGATTGTGGTGGCCAGGACAGGGAGGGTGGGGTGGAGTTGATAACAGACCCAGGACAGAAACAGGGCACAGCTGCCACAGTGCCACAGATTGGTCCATGTGAGGGTGGTGGTCACATGACTGGTGCCATGGGGGTGAGACTTGAAGGGCACCAACTGTGGCTCCAGTAGTGATGGGACAGGTGTCTAGCTATGGTGTGGAATTCCTCTTGTGCTATCTGCAACTGGAAGGCATAGTCCACAATCCACCCAGCAATGGCTCCAGGGATGGCACATGGGCTGTTAGAGCAGCTCCAGGTTGGTCTAACTATAGCAAACTGTGCACCCTTTGGGGATATAAAAAATCTCAATTAAGGGGATATTGCAGCACTGCATGGGCACAAGTCCTCCCACCATTGTGCACCAGCTGGACAGCACAGGCTTTGCTGGTGCAGGTGGTCTTCCAACTGTCACAGGCTGCTTTGTATAATTGGGAATGATTAAAATTGTGGCACAGGGAGCCCCTTGCATCATTTCTCTTTGATGCAAGCAACTTGCATCATCCTGATGCTTTGAAAATTGGGCCCTTATCTTTTGAAAGGTCTAACTTAGGACTTGTTGGAGCTAGAATTAGTTTTTTTTTAAATGAACGATTGGAGTCCAGATGTTAAGAATTAGCTCTGTCAATACTGTTTTTAATGTGTCAGTACTGTTCTATTTGTATTGCTATAATTTGAACCGACTTTTTCAATATATTATTGATATATATTGTTTAGTTGTGATACAGCCAAAAAACAGAAAACACACTGTATTGACACTAAATGTTTGTATCAATAGACTGTATCAATACTGTCTTTTACATCGATATGGTACATAAAATTACACAACTGTTTCAAAAAATCATACTGTATTTCTTTCAACTTCTGAGTTATGTTATTACTACATGTTACTTAATCAGTAACTGCAATTTCAGCTTAATTTTTATCCATCTTATGAGCTTAATCACGTTGTAAACATTTCGGTCTTTCCTTTAGCAGTAACAGTTTTCCTCACTTATGAAGGCTTTGCCTGTGAAAGCATCGGAGGACGATAAACAGACTTCATTAAAACAAGAACCATGATTTCTGTATAGTGGACAATGGTGCAGCATTCACATATGCCAAAGCATCAATTCTATGACAAATAAGCTTTTAAGCTTTAAATCAGGCATCAGCCTACAGAAATACAAGGATCTAAGTGGTGCTGAATAGAGATGGGTGAAGTCACGAAAATTTGATTCATGGAATATTTCGCAAATTTCATGTAATTTGCAGATTGCAAATTTCATGAATTTTGAATGGAAGCACGTTTTACCTGTGAATTTTGTGTTTCATGGCACAATTCATGCAATTCATGTCAAAAAGTTCAAGTTTTGGGTGAAGTCAAAGTTTTTCTGGTGTTAGAAGGCTTTGTGAAGTTCCGTGGAGCACAGATTTCGGCACTTCATGGGCAGAGTTTTACTTTACTACATCTCTAGTGTTGAGCACTGCGTAAGAACTGGGTAGCCAAATATAAATTAAGGCTATTTGTTTCTCTGTTTTCAGCTTTTGTGCTAGTGAGCAAATGCATTGCAGCACCATTGCTTTGTCACTAGGTTTTGTGTTCTTCTGAAGAGCACCTAGCAACAGCTGTTACTTATGGGCTGTCAACACAGGGGCTCAGCGCTCCCAACAGTGAGGGAGTGTAAGAACAATAGGCTGGAATATCAGTTATTTATTATCTCCACAGAGCTCAGGCTCAAGCATCCCCCTGTCTTGCTTCATGGATCATGTAAAACAATGGAAAACAGCTCAAATGTTCCTTCACATTCTACTGCATATAAAAGATCCTTAAAATTTGCATATGAACATGGCATGAGGTGACCTCAGGATGATATAAAAATAGATTTTATTATTCCTGTACAATTTAAACTAATTTGACTAATAACACTACTGCATTAACATCAAATCTTGTAACTTTTGCACAAGGCAGAATACATACAAAGTAATAAAGCTTTCAGGAAAAACAAACAAAAGTAACCAGCAGGAACACTGATTTTCCGCATGCGTGGAAAAACAGATGTTGAAGTGGAATCCTGATTGGCCCACGGTATTTCGGTGCAAAAACGGAAGTAGCGTTTGTTCATGGAGTGTCCATGAACTTAGCCCTTTAAAAAGCAGAGCACAGCATGGGCTTCCTTCACATTGCTGCTCGCTCATTTTGGTGTTGCTGAAAGCTCGTTTTAGTATTGCTGCTCACTCATTTTGGCATTTCTTGCTGCTGCCTTTTCCTAGAAGATCACCATCAGCAAAGAAATTAAACAGTGGAATCGCACTCTTGGTAGGTTTATTGATGGCACAATACTGTTATTTAGGGAGTCTAAAATGGTACCCGACTGTGATCTCCCCAAACTAGAGGGTTTAGTTAGCTTAATTACTAGTGCAGCGAGTTGGTGGGTGAGCGAGATCACACTGTGTTTACCTGCTGTGCATTTGCCCTGAAACTGGATTTTTTGAGACAGCTCAGTCCTGTAACGGGTCCTGGTCAAACTATTTGGTGATGATGTGGGTGTGTGTATGTTCTGAAATATTGCTCCCAATCTCATAAAAAAATGCTAGGCTGATCTGTAAGTTTTAGCTTCAAGTTGTGATGTTGATGCCATTTTTTTTTTGGGGTGGGGGGTCATGCCATGCCACTACCAGACATCATTTTACAGCTGATTGCCTTTTGGAGTGATGTGTCCTGCACATATCTGTATCCAGGGGAGGGGTGCTGTCATGGCTGTGTCCTGGGTGGGGGTTCTGGCCATGCCCTGGTGTGGTAGCTTCCGGCTGTGTATATGTGAGTCTTGCAGGGGGTTGGGTGATTTTCTGGCTGTGTTTGGGGGGGTTGCTGTCTGGGGGGATTTGCTAGTGGGGTATCTGGAAGGGTTGCTTGAGGTGGAGGACTGTTCATGTTTTTTGCTAGAGGGACAGTCTGTGTTTGGGACAGGGGTCCAGGTTTGATCTTGTTGTGGTTTGTTGAATTTGTGCTTGTCCATGTTGGTGGGGCTGGTTTGTTGCTGGATATCATCAGGATAGGGGGAAGGCCATGCCGTGCAGCATGCTGGTCCTTTGGGGTAGTGAGTGTCCATTGGGCTTGGGGATTTACTGGCTGGGTGTCTGGGGGATTTGCTGGCTGGGTGTCTGTGGTGACTGGGATTGCTGGGGAAGATGTTCTGTGCTTGGGGCAGGGTGACTGTATTGTCAGGTACTAACTAGCAGAACTGGAAAAATTCACAAGCCCCACAGGCTTGCCTTGCTGGTCTGGTGGGGTGGGGACAGTGGCCATGCTCGTGGGGTGGAGACAATGGCTATGTTGGCTGGGTGTGTTTGGGGACAAGTGGTGGTCTTTGTTTTGTGGTGCTGGGGGGGCAGTCCGTGTATCTAGCAGATGCACTGACTGGTCCATCAAGGTGTGGAAGAGTGTCTGGGCCAGTCTGTCAGGGTGGAGTGTGTCCATGTAGCTTGGGTAGAGTGGTCAGGCTGGTGGGGTTCAGTGGGGAGAGGGGCCAGGCTGGTCTTTGGGTGTGAGGAGAGTGGCAGCACTATTCAGTCAGGGAGGGGAGAGTGGCCATGCCAGTCTGTGGGGGGGTGGGAGAGTTATCATGCATGTTTGTGGAGAGTGGCAGTGCTGATTTGCCCTGCCAGCTTTGTGCTGCTGTCCTGACTGTTCTGCGTCCTTGTGCTCCATTGACCTGCACTGCCATCCTGCTGCTACAGGACTGCTGCCTTTCTTAGTGCTTGCTGTAGTCTGGTAAGTTTTTGGTTTTCTTCCCCAGATTGCCTTGCTGCTGTTGTTTGAAGGGAAAATGTAGGAGGGGAAAATGGAGGGTGGGGGTACATAAGCTGGCGTGATTAAAAAACAAACAAAAACATAATGTCTTGGATATGGCACATGTGCAGGAGAAAAATGGTCCTGGCATCTGAGGGAGGAGCGAACGGACAGAGTGGCACAGAACCATTTTCTCCAACATGCATGTCCATCTGCCGAGTCTGTGCCACACTCCAGAGGTTGGTGTTTCATGGTCGACTGAGGGACGGATTGGGCAGATGGGTACGCATGCTGGACAAAAATGATCCTGGCCTCTCAGGGAGGGGCTAACAGGCAGAGTGGCACTGAACCATTTTTCCCAACATGCATGCCAGTCTGCCCAGTCCATGCCATGCTCCAGATGTTGGTATTTCATGATGGTCAGCTGAGGAATGGGTTGGGCAGACGGGTACACATGCTGGACAAAAATGGTCCTTTAAAACAACAATCCAACTCAGTACAACTGTGTCCTTTAATTTTGGTGACTGTGATTGAAGTGGGGAAAATGATGCTCTAGATGCCAGGTATCAGTGGTGGAGGGACCATTGACAGTGGCTGTGCTTGTGGGGGAGAGGCCATGCTGGTGGGGTTGTGTGGGGAAAGTGGTTGTGCAGGTCTGGCTGGGTGGGGAGAATGGTCCATCGTGGGGATAGTGTCTGTGCTGGTCCATCGGGGGGATAATGTCCGTGCATGTCTGGGGCGGGGATGGTGGACTGGCTGGTCCTTCGGGGTAAGGGTAGTGACCAACTGATCCATCTAGGTGGAGGACTGTGTCCAGGCTGGTCCATTAGTGTAGGGAGAGTGGCTGTTCAGTTCCATTGGTGTGGAGAGAGCGGCTGTTCTGCTCTAGTTGAGGAGAGTGGCCGGGCTGGTCTATCTGGGTGTGGGGAAAGTGGCCGGGCTGATCAGTCAGGGTGCGGAGAGTGTCTGTGCAAGTGGGATTGGGTGGGGAGAGTGGTCGTGCAGCTCTAGGGTTGGGAGAGGGCCATGCAGGTCAGTTGGGGTGAGGACAGTGGCCATGATGGTGGGGTGAGTGGCCTGGTGGCCATCTTAGGTTTCAGCTGAAGGGGAGGCTGTATAGCCTGGTGGCCATCTTAGGTTTCAGCTGTAACAAACTGCTGAGTTGCAAACTTGCTTCCACCTTAAACCTGCTTCAAAACCTTGCTTGCTGCTCTCGATCCTGCTTTTTATCTAAATCTGTTAATTGAATTACTATGGCAGTGATCTAGCATGTTATTTTTATGTTAAGTAATGATAATATTGTTGTGAGTGTGCTGTTGGACACTGGTTGTGTTGGTGGCATTGGTTGAGAACTGCTGGCGGGATGTGAACATTGTTGGTGGAGAAAGGGCAGGTCCATCAGGGTGGGGAGAGGGTCCGGTTGGTGTGGTGGGGTTGGGACTGAAATATTGCTTGCTGTGCTAAAGCTGCCTTGTCATCTGCTGTCAAAGGTCAACTGCCTATGTGCCTGTCATCATAGTCTGGTAAGTTTTTTTGGGGGGGGGTATCTGTGCTGCTGTTTAAATGGGGAAAGCAAGGGAAGGAAGATGAGGATGGGGGATGCATGAGCAGGCTTGTTATTGATGATTGTTGAAGGTACAGGCTTGGCAGACTGGCAGATGTGCTGTGGAAAAATGGTTCTGGCCTCTGGGGATGTTGGGAGGGATGGGTGAAATGGGCAGAGTGGCACAGGACTATTTATTCTGGCATGTATGCCAGTCTGCTAGGTCCTTGCCATGCTCCATTGATTTGTTGGCGGATGGTCTGCAGATGGGCAGGCTGGGTGTACTGGTTCACATGCTGGGATAAATGGTTCTGGCCTTGGAGGGAGGGGTGGACTGGCAGAGCCACACAGAACCATTTTTTCCAACATGTGTGCCAGTCTGCCATGTCTGTGCCATGCTCCATTGGTTTGTTGGTTGCCTCTCTGTGTGTGTGCATGCCTCTGTGTGTGTGCACCTCTGTGTGTGTGTGTGCGTGTATGCGTGTGCGCATGCACACCTCTGTCTGTGTGAACATGTAGAACGAATAATAATAATAATAATAGAGACAGTCAGACAAAATAACTTTATTAAGCCACATCAAACTGAATAAACCGTGTCAAATCTGTGCCCTTCAAAACTGTCTAAACTGCGGATTTTCCTCCTTGGTTCACCTAGGGGGTAAACAAAGAAAAGTTGGTTAAACTGTCTAACTGCATGTTAATATAATCTTACCACCTTTAAGTTGGGCTTTTGTGGGAATGTCTAATGGAATATTGTTGGAAGTGTTGGGGAATTACAGAGAATTGATAAGTTCTTAAAGGTGGATTACCAGCAGAGGTGAAGCCCTGACCACTGTGCAAATTGGGGCTTCACCTCTCTGGTCCACCCCTACAGGCACTATATTAAAAAATAGTCTTTGTACCTGAGTGATCACTCAAATTGGTGATTGAGCGTAAAGATAGATTTATTTCTGTTGACTGCAGCAGGGATAGGCGAGATGAAGCCATGAGCTGCACAGTGGTTATGGCATTATCTCTGCTGGTAGATCACCTTTCATCAGTTGAGCTCCGACTTGAAAACTAAGAGACTCCATTTTCATAAGAACCAAGTTAGAAAGTGCCCAATTAACTGTTGGTGCAATTCCTGATTGGTTTATTCTTCAGTACAGATTGTTCATCTCTCCATTAGCATCCTCAATCCTCATTAATCATTGTGGATTTTTGTTTTAATTGGATGCACTTTGTTTACATATAAATAAACCAATCCAGGCAGCTAGATGTTAGGGACTGAACCGATGGAGTCCACCTTGGTGTCTGGTGGTTCGACTTAATTCACGTCTGAGCTCTGGTAAGCTTTGGTACATTTCATTGGATGAGTGCTGTCATTCTACCTCTATTGCCATCACTCCTGAGGAGTGGGGGCTGCAGTGCTGCATTTGCTGCCATCACACCTATGGGGTGGGGGCTGCTCTTGCTGCCGTCACTCCTGATGTACCACTCTGTATATCTGGAACACCTGCGAGAGTTCTTCAAGGATGAAACCAGTGATGCCAACTCCATGAGGTCCTTAAAAAAAGCTATTTGAAGAATGGGTCACAGAGCTGCAGGTTCAAACTGCATTCATTGCTGAAAACTGTACTGACCTTATTGATGCAATCGAGCTTTTGCAAAGCAAGGAAAAGCCCTTGGCAGTTTTGCTGTATATCACTATTAGCAAAATCAAAAAGCAGTTTGAAGCAGGAGTCTTGAAGACAGAATGATTTAGTGACAGAACTAATGAGTACTTGCAGGCTATGAGGCCACAGGTCAAGCAGGAAAATGTTGCCCTTTTCCAAAGAGCATTTGGTGTTGCTTTAAACAAGCTTTCTAAGCATATGGACACAAACCCATCAGTTGAGTTCTTTAAAGCTTGCCATATTTTGGACCACATAAATTTACCAAAACTGAATAGGGATTTGACATGGCATGCCAGTGACATTCATCTGTTAGCACTGCACAACCAAACAGCACTGCAAAATGATTGGGATGTATACGCAAGGGATGGAACTTCCAAGCATATTGGAGTTGGATGTTGGGCAGTACTAGCTTTCAAGGCAGTCACAACTAACAGTACTCTCCAGAGCTACTCTACAAGCTATCTGGATACCTGTGTCAAGTGCAGATGTGGAGAGCTCCTTCTCTGTATATGGACAGATCCACACAGATCAAAGGAGGAACCTGCTGGTACAAAATCTGAAACTGCTGTCCCAGCTCATGTATAACAAGTAGCTGGATTATATATTTTTGCATGGCTTCCACAATGTCTGATGCCATTTTTATACTTCTATTAGCACATTCAAGCCAGTCACCAGTGCCACCCTTGCCATGAAATAATGGCTCCTCCCTCTAACTTCAGACTGTTGTCCCTCCCTCTTTTGGCATCTTTGGTACCTGAAGGTCTCGCTCATGTCCCTTTCCTTTCTATATTCTAGGTTGTACATGTTGCGCTCTCTCTCTCTCCTCATATGCCCTGTCTGTCACCTTTCCCCAGGATCACGTTCGTCACCCTAAGTTGGACCCCCGTCCCCCACCCTCACTGGTAAACACTAAACAGCAGTACTTGTTTAGTACTTCCACCTGCTCTGACCCTTGCTGTACCCACTCTCCTTCCTAATAGTCTTCCTTTCCCCTCCCCTTCTTTACTGAATAGAGATTCAATTGCTCACCCTCTTTCTGCCTGTCTATTGGGGGGATTGAAGACTGATGGACTCCTTTGCATGGTGGCGCAGTTTACTGCCCACACCCACACAGTCACCCTGCCTGCTTTAAATTATACTTTTCTATAATAAACTGTCCCAGATTTTTCTTTAGAATCCCTGCACTCTACAAACTCTGCTGCAGCCTATCCTGTGCATACATGTCTTGGTTCTCCAGGACACTATATGCTACCCCATTAATACACGTGATGTGAGGAACACCTTTTATACTAACTTGCACAGTTTTCCACATTTCATATGCCTTTGCACATTTAATGTATTTAAAGGCCCAGATATTCAAACTGCGCCACAAAAGTGCGCAACAGCAGGAGCAAGCGCAAGTCCACTGTGCCCACGTGCAACACGCGTGATATTCAAACACTGCGCAGGTCAAGATGCACCTGTGGCACATGGCTGAATATCATGCCAGCTGCACCATAGCACAACCAGAGATGTGCAGTGGCGCAGGTAAGATGTGCAATAGCAAAACCAGGGATGCCTAGTGGAACAGGACAGCAGCACAACAGTACAACCAGGGATGCGCAGGGACAGGATGCAAGGGCCCACCACCCATGGTAGGGATGGGCAGAGGAGCACACAACAGAACAGACATCCCCCCACACCCAATGCACCACACAACCGGAGGAGAGCAGGAAGAACCACTGGCCCAGGGACACCAGCAAGAAACCCACCACCATGGCATGGTGCACCAGCACACCCCCTTGCAAGCTGGGACCGTCACACATGGATGCCATCCACCCCATGCCACACCAACCCACCAATGCAGAGCACACCCTGCACCACAATCCCCATACACCCTGCCCAGGAGTAGCCCCCAACAGTGCAGGACACCCCAAGCATGTCACCACCCCCACTGTGACAATACAACCCTGTGCACCACAGAACCATGCAAGGCAGCCGCACCATGAGCACCCAACAGCAGGCAGCAGCAGACAGTGAAGCAATGGCTGCAGACACAGTGCTGCCACGCATGTCTCCCCCCAGGTACAGCTGTGAGGCTGACCATGCGTCGGCACACGAGGTACCACACAAGTGACAGGGCATGCCCCTGACCCCACCACCAGTGCCACAGCACCCTGCACACCCTCCCAAGGACACATCCCATCCCAGCACTGGCCACAACAGCCAGCACAGACACCCACAGTTTTGCATGGAAGCATGCGCCACACAGGATGCAACACAGTGCACAGACAAACAACCACCCACACCCAAGGGCACACCCACACAGAGAAACAGTAGGGGGTCAACCAAGCCCCCAGCGTGTGACCATGGCAGCCATGTACACATGGCCAGAACCCCTCCACAGCACAGGTGTGCCAGCAACCCTGTGCAGACACCACGATGCTGTACGCCACCAGCATGCAGCTGGAGCACAAGTGACAGACAGTGGAGCACATCCCCTGCAACAGGCACAGGTGACAGCATCGAGGTGGGACAACAACAGCAGAGGCAACAGTGCCACCCGAGGCAGATGTGCACCACACCAGTGACAGGAGGCAACCCAGCATCGTGCTGGGTACAGTGGCAGTCCAGCATGGGCAGCCACCAATGACATGCCAGCAGACTGTGCAGGTCACAGACATGCAAGGATGGTAGCTGCACAGGCCATGGACAGTCTGACAGGTGCGCCATGGATGCAGCGCATGCACTGTGTACCACTGCACACAGTCATCCATTGCACAGGGAACAACACACAAACCACAGACAGTGACTGAGAGCTACACCCACACCACACTTGCCTCCCCTATGGACACACACACACCCATGATAGCACCACCCTGACACCATGTACAGTACACCACTGCAGCTGAGCACCATTAGCCTGCTGAAAATCAGAGACCACAACAGTAGACATAACTAAACAAATATATTAGAAAAGTAGTAACAAAACTATGTACAAATATATACAGTTGAAAGGGGTGAGGGCAACAAACTGGGTGGAGGTGGGTAAGGGGCAGGGGTGAACAAATGGGAGAGGGAAGGAGGGGTGTGAGGGTGGGTCAGGGGGTTCAAAGTCCACATGTGGTCCATCTTCAGTGGGAGCCCCGGTGCCCACTTCTATGGCACCTCCTGCCATGTTGACACTGCACACCATGCGATCCATCCTTTCTCGGATGGCCATAGAGGCCCTGGCCACCTGTAGCAGCTCCTGCAGTGCCCATTCCACATGGACCATCCTCTTTCCACCTAGGACAATGGAGCAGAGTCAATAGGCATGAATGCACAGCCCCCTGTAGCCCACCCATTGTGCATGGCATACAGACATGGGACATGCCCCTGTGATGGTATGCGACCACCCACAGTGATCATGTCCACAAGACCTGCCCACCCAGGTGCACACAGCCAAGCGGACCGCTGTACACACCCACCACCCAAGTCCCGAACAGCACCACTGTGGCTGTACAGTGACATGGCTTTGCAGTGCGAAGGCAGTGGCACAGCCATATACCTGGTGCATGCATGGACCACCAGTGATACACTCCCAGACATGCAGTGCCACTGGACAGTGCTGACTGTATTATGTTGTGTGCACAGCAGTGGTGTCAATGGATGGTGGTCATGCCCCGCCGCCCACCTGCTACACAGCATGCACAGAAAATCCTGGATGTAAGGCACTCACCATCATTAGGCTGGTCCCGGCACTGGGCCAGTATGGGTCCTTCGGCATCTGGATGTGCCTCACGCTGCTGCCTCTCCTCCCTCACATGCCGGCACTCCCCAGGACCTAGGGTGCAAACATGGAGAGAGGAACATCAGTACAATCCGGTAGCAAAGGCCCCCCACTCCCAGGTGTGTGTGATCCCACACAGCCAGACCCTTCTGCTACCCACCCCTATACCACCACCACTGCCCACACTGGACGGACCACCCCCCATGTGGTGGACACATGCCCACCATGATACCCATACAAATGTAACCAGTGTGTGGATGGGGCACCTACCTGGCCGTGGAACCATGCCCCTCCTGGCGTGTGCCCATAGACAGGCAAGCCTGTCTGGGTACCTCCACTGGAGGTCCCCATACCGGTGCCTGCACTGCTCCGCTGTGCACTGGAGCTCTGTCGCCTCCTCCAGGGCTGCCACCACCCCCTCCCACATGGCACTCCTGGCCCTGTCCAGGGGTGACTCCCCAAAGAGAGCACCAGCATGGGGCTCAACTAGGGACACGAGGTTAGCCAGTTCAATCTGACTCCAGATAGGTGCCCATCTCCGTGCCATCTTTCCATGATTGAGAATGAAAATGGCACTCCCTAGTGCACGTCTGCCATGTGTGGATGCTGCATGGTACTGCGCTGCCACTCCCCATCGCGCTGTCACTGAACAGCATGATAGAGGTGCACCTATGCAGATGCATGGTGCCTGGGGGCAAAGGTCGGCATAGGGTCAGGGTCCCTCACGCACAGACCACCACAGCACAATTGGTACTCACCGCGTGTAGCATGGTAGGACAACTGTGCGGCACTTCCTGTAGTGGCATACTGCGATGTGGCTCCACGGCGCCTATGGCACCCCAGGGCAAGAGTGCTATACATATGAGCAGTGCACTAGTGCCACTGGCATAGTGGTGGATGTGCCTTGCACTGCCTCCCATGCTCAGCACATCAGCAGCGCAGCAGACATCGGTGTCAGCACCCCGGGCATGTGCCGTTCGGTGTCTACTGTGCACGTCACAGAGCTGCGCCCCTGCCTGAGCATGTTCAACACAATTGCAGAAGCGCAACAGTGCAATATTCATCCAGGATATGCAAATCAGCTCATCAGCAATTAAATGGCGCAGCTACTGCATTAGCATCCACTTAAAATTGAGCCTCGCCTCATTTGCATGCATTGCACTATATAAATGCGACATGGGTCTGCAGAAGCCACAGTCTGGTATTGCAGTCTATTGTGGTGAGTTGTATGCTGTTTGCCAGTGTGGACTGTGGTGTGTGGGAGATGCATGGGACTGCACATTCAGAGGTAACACCTGTCATTCCCACAGGATCAATGATGACCGAACATGAGGTGGAGGAGGAGGAGGAGGAACAGAGACGTGGGAGATGGAGGAGGTCCAACTTCACCCAGGCAGAATCAGATGCCCTGTTTCAGGCCTACTTTGACCAGAAACTGCTGCTCAGTGGACAGCGGGGAACACAAGCCTGTGCTGCAGAATGGGGTGAGTTGGGGCATGCCATCAACCAGCATGGCAGCCACCAGATGTCCATACAGGAGTGCAAGAAGAAGGTGGGCATGGACAGGAGGAGGATAAAAGATAAGGTGGCTGCCATCAGGGTAGCACGGGCTGCGACTGGTGGTGAACAGCCAACCGTGCCATGCCTGATGTCACAGGAAGAGCAGATTGCTGGCAGCATGCGGCGTTGTGCCCTAGACGGTGTTCCAGGTGGTGGCTTCCAGATGGGTGGTAGCCCATCACTGCATGGTAGGTCCTGATCTGTCACTGTGTGGGGGGTTGGGGAAATGCCACAGGGTAGAGCAGAGACATTAATGCTACTGTGTTCCCTTACAGCTCCTGAGCATCTACATGGTCAAACATGGTGGGCTCGTCCACTGAGGGTGATACCCTGGACACAGAGGAGCACCCATCCACCTCCACAGGTGTCTGAGGGTCAGGACGACAGTGTGCCCACCTTGTTGTCCGGACTGAAGTTGGTGGAGCTGGTGCGGAGGAGGCCCTGCCCATGTCTCAGCATGACAGTGTCCATGGATGCCAGCATGCTGAGACTCTGACTGGTGCCAGATCCATCACTGATGATGATGGAGCTCACATCATGGACAGTGATATGTGTGGGCTGCAGGATGGCCCCACAGCAGGTAACAGCATGGGCATAGCCATGGGTGGTGCCACCATGGAGGCCTGCGTGACATCACAGTCCCAGCCTGTGCCTGTCTGCACCAGTGGGGCAGCACTGGTGTGCATCCAGGACAGTGGGGCTGTTGCAGCTGTACTGTTGAGCCCTGATGAGCGGCGGCCGGAGGGGCAGTGTCAGCAGTTGGCCAATGGCGATGGGGGGGACAGTGTCAGGGGGCGGCATCAGTGCACCACCTGTGGACATGACCAGGCCTGGCCCTGGTGTGCAGTGCTCAACCTCAAGGGGTGCTGCCCAGCATGGCCGCGAACACCATGAGGAACAGCATGCTGATCAGGCAGATGACCTCTTAGATGAGCACACCCACATACTCCAAGAATCAGTGGATCAGCAGTTGCGGCATGTGATGGCGGTGGATGCACTCAGTGTGGTCATGCGCCAGGCAGAGGAACGGCGCAGCAGGGACACCAGTCTGCTCCTGGCAGGGATGGACTGGCTGTGGGAGGATGTGACTGCCGCCATTGACAGGCAGACATAGGCATTCACAGCTGTCATGGCCACAATGGGCACACAGTTATTTGCCCATGTGCCACAGACACCGCACAGTGACATGTCCACCCCCTATTCCCAGCATCATACAACAACCTCCATGTTGACACTGGGTTCACCTGTGGGCATCATGAGCACGCCTGGCACAGGCATGTTCGGTAAGCTGCAGACCCCTACTCGAGCACGGTCGCATTCCCGCAGCGGCACCCTGGGGGACTGTCGGTGCCACCCCATGAGGCCAATGGTCAGCCTGTCATGGATGGCAGGTCTCGATGGGGCCGCCCATGCATCCGTCGTGGCTGTGGCACTGTGCCATGTGACTGACCTGTCTCCCACCATGGCTACTGTCTGACGCTGCCCTGTGTGCAGTGTGTTGATCAACGTGCAATGCACGGCTGGGGTATCCAGCCCTGCACACACACACGGTCCATGTGCACACCCTCCCTGCTGCTGGCCACTGTGGCGTGTGCATGATGATGCCTGCGTTGTGCTGTCTGCCACTGTGCAATGGTGCCCAGCGTCTGAGACATGCACAATGATGGGCACTAGGCGTGGTGGTCTGTGGATGTGTGTGTGGCTAGGGGTGGTGGTCGGGGTCAGCGTGCCTCCTACCCTTTGTGCATGTCTTGTGGGAGGTGTGTGTGTGTGTGTGTGTGTGTGTGCATGACGGTGTGCCGTGTTACGCCTTCACCATCCCTTATGGCATGTGCAGTTCCACGCTCAGCCAGTTCCCTTTCTGCCATGTGCCCCTGGGGTTTGTCCATGTGGGTTTGTGTGTTGTGCCCTTGCCATTGGTGGTTGCACATGGCCACACGACTTACCTGGGCAGGTTGAAGTGCTCCTCTGTGATGGTGTCCCGGTGCAGCTGCAACATCTGGATCAGTCGGGGGTCCCTTCGACCAAGGGGGGGCTGCCCATCACCATCCTCACCGGCGTCCTCATCGTCCCCATCGCTGTTCCCCTCTTTGACCTCTACAGCTATCCCAGAGTCATTGGCCATGTTGTGCAGGATGCAACAGGCCAGGAATAGCATGCAGGCCTTTGAGAGGCTGTACTGTAGGGCACTGCCAGACATGTCCAGGCAATGGAAACGTGCCTTCAGCATCCCGATCACCCGCTCTATGACATTGTGTGTGGTGGCATGTGCCTCATAGTACCGTTGCTGTGATGGGGTTGTGGGCTGCCGGTATGGTGTGAGCAGCCAGGGATGGAGTGGATAGCCACTTTCACCTGTGTGTAGAGGGTGGACATTAGTTTGGTGATCAGCATCACCCTGCCATGGGCCATCTAGGCCAGTACCCATGGCACCTCTGACTATGCCCCTTCCAAGATCCATGTCATCCTGTGTGATTTGCATACTCACCCACTAGGTGGCCAGTGGGGATGTCTCCACTCTTGAACCTGTGGCACAGTACAGACTGGTGCCAGATGAAGGCATCATGTGCTCCCCCAGGGTGCATGGCACAGACATTGGTTATGCACCCCCTATCATTGCACACCACCTGACAGTTGATGCTGGCATAGCCCTTCTGGTTGATGTACACAGCATCTTCTAGGCCAGGTCATGTGCGAATGGCCACATGGGTGCAGTCAATGGCCCCAAGCATGCCAGGCATACGTGCTACCCTGTGGAACTCTTGTATGTGTGATGTGCGCTCCGCCGGTGTGCTGGGGAAATGGATGTACTCTGCAGCATGTGGCAGCAGTGCGCTGAGGAATTGTGTGAGTAGGCGTAATGCGGCTGACTGGGTTATGCCTGTTGTGTCCCTTGTTGGTCTCTGGAAGGTGCCCGTGGTGAGCAGGCACATGACAGCTGCTACCTTTGTCTCCACTGACAGAGCATGGCTCCATCGTGTGACTGCCTGCATCTCATCACTGCACAGCTCACAGAGCCACCTCAGGATCACCCGGTTCAGGCGGTACCGGCCCACAATATCTGTGTCACTGTAGTGCTCGAAGCTGGTGTGGGCTCGGTACTGCCTGTTGGGGGCATACTGACAATGGGCCCTTTCACAGCTGCACCCCCCTGCTGCCTGCCTTCTCACACCCCTCATTACTGCCTCCATCTGAATGGTGGCACTGGCCATGTCCCTGGCTTGTGTCCCCCCCGGGTAGCTGTAATCACGTTCCCCCCACTGTCCTTTGTGCTACTCCCCCTGCACCAGGAACACCTCTGAGCTTTGGCTGTCCTGCCCACTGCCACTGCCCTCAGTCCACTGTGGCACAGGATCATCACTCCTGTCCTATTGCCCTATGTTCCCAGGTGTGCCCTGTCCTGCTCTTTTCCAGTCCCACTCACTGCTTCCCTCTCTTCTGTGGCTGTCACCTTGCTACCACCTCTGGCTTCCCTATAGTGTTGTTGCACCTCTCCCTTGTTCCTTTTTATTTTGGATCATTTCTGCTATTGCGCAACTTCCGCTTGCTCCCCTATTGTGCATGGCCATGCTGTTGAATATCTCACTGCGCCATTTATTCATGGTTCCTCCTCCTTCAGTTGCGCATGCATTCATTACCATTGTGTTCTTGTGCATTGCAATTTTGGGGGGCGCAGCTGCCTCCTGCTGAATATCGCAGAATGGTGTATTTTCGGACTTGCGCTGGCGCTTCTCTGTTGTGCATGGCACAACCCTTTTGAATATTTTGGCCATAGTATTTATAGTTGGTTAGATACCGTATGCTTATAGTCTGTAGGTTGTAGTTCACTTGCTTTTTCACTGTAGATATATAGTCAGGTTTTACACATTTTCTTTGATAGAGCTTTAGTTTAATTGCTGTACTTATATGTTCCACATTTTGCATATTTTACCCTATATGGGCTTCCATTTAAATGTCTGTTCTCCACTGTTTCTGCACTTTCAGTGTATCGTTTTATAACAGTTTTGTATAGATTTTATAGGATTTGATTTCTCATATTACACCCGCATCATTTTATGCTTTTTTTTAAATACTTTTACATATTTTACTGTATGGCTGTTTTTGTATTTATATTTGTACTCCTTTCTGCACATTTTTATAAACACTATTTTATTTAATGCAGCTGTACTGTGTATTTCATTTTATTCATTACTGAATTAGTGATATGATAAGACATGAAGAGCAAAGGTCCCTTTACGTATATCATAGACCAAAGTACAAAGTCATGGTACCAATGTCATGAAGGGGTATAAGTCTGGTTGGGGGGCTTTGGGAAAATATCTCTGCCTAGCAGGGAATTACCATGGCACTGCTCAGTAGCGAACCCACTGAAAATGGGTGACTGGGCAGGGGACATTCATTAAACCATGGATTTGGTTGCATGAGAGGGTATCCTGTATGTTCAGGGCTGTCTGTGTTGGTGCTTGGGGGACAGCTGACTGCGCATACTTTTTGGTGACTGGATTGGCTGTATTTGTGCACACTGTTACATCTGGGGGGATACCGTGGGGAGAAGCTGTGTTGGTACCTGCAGGAGTTGGCTGTGTTGGTGTCACCATAACATCTGAGGGATGAGGTCATGCTGCAGTCAAACCTGAGGAATAGGGATATAGTGCTGTTGCTGCTGCTGTAACACCTGAGGAATGGGAGCCATAGTCCTTCTGCAGACAACACAACAGAGGGTGGGGGCTACAGTGCAGTATCTGAGGGATAGACCGAGGCCATAGTGCTGTTGACACTGCCATCGCACTTGAGGGTTGGGGGCAACTGTGCTACTGTTGCCATCACATCTTGTACCTATCAAAATAACAAAATTGGTGCAAGGATGTATGTATGTACAATAGTGGACATCAAAATTGCTAATATGCATGGTAGCAGAGTAAAAATTAGTTAAATAAAGTACCCAAAACAAAACACCGGTAAAAACGGATTTTGGCTTGGCAGACACCGGTGACAATACCGTTTTTTCCAATGTGCAAAACAGAATTTGCTCTTTCTCAATCATGGTAAATCAGTGTCCCTGGTCTAACCAGATGCAGTGTGCAGTCTTAGTAAACTTTTGCAAATAGCGTCGTTATTCTTCCATATCCATATATTTTTGTATACACTATAAGATCTCTCTTATGTAACTGCCCCTTTCGTAAGCTACACTAAAACTATAAAAGTATCAAAATGATACTTAGACACTTGGAATTTGTACAAAATGTGGCTTTTTCCTCATGATACAACAATAATGGAGAATCTCCTTCTTTGCTGTTGATGTCACTCTGGTGGTGCTGGCTCTGGTGGTGCTGGTTCTTGCTAGAAATACAGCATCTCTTCTAACACTGGCATGGAAAACCTCTGCTACACATGCAGGTACAGGCTTGAGCTCTTGTTGGAAGGGCTTTTCAGCTTGACCACTGTGGCCTTAGATGTGGAAGTGGACTATGACAGCAGCTGGCTTGAAGGGATTCTAAACAAATCTCAGACTGTCCAATATTTATAAGCTGGTCACACTTCCATAATTATTACATATTCTGGTTCATCAGTTCTGAATGGATCCTGTAAATAAGGGGGGATTGTGCATTTCTGTCCCTGGCACCACCCTTCTTTAGCTCAATGTTGATTTGAAAAGAAATTTAAAAACCAAGGTTATTTTTCACTCTAATATCTGCAGACTACCAGATACATGTATTAATATAACGGTCTTTGGATTTAATATGTCATTTTGTACATTTTCTTATAAGTCCCATGTCTCTAAAGCCTGTAGTTCACAAGATAAGTCTTAATCATTGTCTCAGAGCAAATATCTTTCTAAAAATTATATCTTCTTATTCCCCTTTTCCTATACTCTAAAGTGAGGTACTTTTTATTTCAAATACACTTTAGAAATAGGCCTGCAGTGACAAACTCTCATCTTAGCAGAATTTTATTTGTCTGTGGTTATCTGAGTATGTCAAGTCATAAAACTTAGATATATTTCAAAACTTCTAAAAAGTTATAGCAGAATTTCTAAGCAATATAACTCATTTCTGCAACCACATAGATGCATAAAGGACATATATTTGAATGTTTCATGATGTGAGAATTAAAAAGAAAGCAAACATGAGTATTCATACCTCTAAACTGTTTGCACTGGACCTTTTTGTAAACAACTCCTTGTGCATCAAGAAGTTTCTTATAAACATTGATTTCTCATCGAATGGAAACATATGCTATCAGACTGTGCTATCGTCATAAATGTAGTAATATTAGTGTTCTACAAATGAACAAAAATACATGTCCAGTATTTCAGAACATTAAGTTTTTTTTAACCCAAACACCAAGTCCTCAGCTGTTACCAGATGTTATCAGTTCTGTAGTAGCTTGTAAGCACATTACCATGCAAATAGCTTCACCAACTCTGGCTAAAATTCACACCTTTGACCTTTGTATCAGTCTGTACTTAGCTCATACAGAAATCCATGAGGCCTCCATTTCTGCTGGAAGGACATTTTTGTAGTACTTAACAAAAATAAATTTTGTTTCCACGCTTGACTTTATGAGTCCATTCTGGTAAATAGAATTGCATAGAGTTTTAAACAAGCCACCAATGTTTCAGTATTACATGTCACCCAAATAATATTCTATACACACATATTACAAAATATTTTCATAATTAATAATTCATTATGACATCTTCCCTTCTGAATTAAAAAATAGTATTCTAAAATAATACATTTTTCTAATTCAAAACGGCAATCCTGTCATTTGAGTATACAGTTTAAACCTCAAATAATATATTATATGTTAGTAGGCAGAATTATGAATTGAATAACATAACAGGGAAGTTATATCATCATACTGTACATGTAAACTTATGACATCATCAGAAGGTGACATCATCAGAGATGTACAGTTTTACATAGAAAAATCTAAGCTGATATATTTAGTTAGTAAGTTTGTTATTGCAAAAGTTTTCACCAGGAAAGACATACTGGGTCATTAACATCTTGTTTCCAGATGTGTCGTGGAGGGAAGGTGATGTGGAAAATCATGTACATAAAATAAAATAGAAGCATAATCAACAGTATAAAATAGATGCACATAGAGTCAAAATTGAGACCTGGTGGCGAGGGTACTGCATTTTAAATACAGAACAGTGTATTGGAACAAGGCAAACTATTGGAGGGGGTGAGTACAATGCACAGTTGTAGAGGAAAAAGTACATGGACTGTCGCAGTAGACAGGAAAAAGTCATGAAGAGGAGACTTTAAGGAGAAAGCAGAAGAAGCAGAGTGAATTTATAGGTAAAGAGAGGACCAGAGTTTAGAAACCAATAACAGAAAGCAGACTGACTAGCAGTAGTTTTTCTAGAAGGAATAACGAGGGAATGAAAAGTACTACTGTGGAGAGGGTAGCTGGAATCAGGGGGAGAGGATAAGAGGGATGTAAGGCAAGAGGGAAAAGAACCAAACCAGAATTCAGAAATAAAGGAATCACAATGGGAAAGGCACCTGGCATCAAGCAATGGGAGAGAAAGGGAAGAGTAGAGTGAACATTGGTGTGTACGAGGGGAAATAGTCAAAAGCAAAATGACAGAAAGAGTGAAAGAGGGTGTCCAGTCTGACAAGGCAGAATTTGGGTGCACCACCATAGACCATGTCACCATAATCAAAGACAGGGAAAATTATCTTTTAAACAGTCTCATAGTGGACAGGAAGCAGGATACTCACTTTGTTCCTGTACAGTGCACCAAGCTTGGCATGAAGCATTTGGTGAATGGTATCAATATGAACCAAGAAATCAATATGAAGTTCAAGTCAGATTCTGAAGTACTTCAAAGGGGATACATCCTCAATCATAGCAGCATCCAGGGTGTGAAATACAGGAGGAGTTGTGAGACTGGAAAGCCTCTGCAGATGACAAAGATCACAGAAACTGCTTTTTTGGCATTGAGGGTTAATTGGTTAGACTGGAACCAGTGCTGAATTTTGTCAAAATCCAACTGAAACTGTGAGGTAAGATTACAGGAAGAGGAGCAAGATGCCAAAAGTACTGCATCATCAGCATACATATGAGTGAATGCAGAAGAACAGACAGGGGGAGGTCATTCAAGAATATGAAAAAGTGAATAGGACCCAGGACATATCCTTGAGGGACACCCAAGCAAATAGGGAGTGGAGATGAAACCGAGCTACTTATCTGGACAGCTTGAGACCTACCCTCAAGGTAAGAATGGAACAAGCTGACTGCAGAGTCATAAAGACCCACTGCTTTAAGCTTGTCCAGAAGAAGAGGGTGTGCCATTGTGTCAAAAGCTTTAGCAAGATCAACAAAAATAACAGATGTGATCAGACTGTGATCCATACCTGAGAGTACAGAGTCAATGAGCTGAAGGAAAGAAATAGAAGTGGAGTGAGATTTCCCAAAACCAGACTGAAAGGGGGTGAAGCAAGAGGAGGAGTCAAGGAAGGAAGAGAGGTGAGATAAACAAGATGTTCCTGTAACTTAGCTAGGGCAGGAAGGAGAGAGATAGGACAGCAGTTACGAGGAGAAGAGAGATCACCACCTTTAGGGAGAGGAAAGACAGTAGCCTGTTTCCAGGCATCAGGGACAGTTGCAGAAAAAAACAAAAGGTTGATGGGAAAGGTAATAGACAGAGTGAAAGCAGGGGCTGACAGAAGAAGTTTGGGATCAAGGCCATCAGGGCTACCACCTTTGTGAGGATTAAGGGAAAGCAAGGACTTAAGGGTAGCAGAGGTGGTGACAGAACAGAAGGAAAAAGAGAGATTTAAAGGGGGAGTAGGCAGAAATAGGGAAGAGAGGGGAGAGGGGGAGAAAGAGATGAGAGAGGGCACAAGTAGTAAAGTAAGAGATAAAGGAAGAGGTAACAGTGGAAGGGCCAGGGATGACAGAGTCACCAACCTTAAGACTAGAGAAGAGAGACTGGGTCATAGTGTGGATGACCTTCCAGAACTTGGAAGGATGATTAAATATATTCAGGAGTATGGATGTAAAATACTCAGACTAAACAGGTCTTACGGTTTTGGTGCAGGCATTATGAAGGAAATGGTAGTTTGCCAAAGCAGTTGGGGAGCCAGTGATCTTAAAAGAACATCAAACAAGGTCTTTAGAATGGAGGAAAGTCATCACTGCACCTCAATTCATAGAAGAGGAGAGCCCCATACTCTAGATTTTCTCAGGGGAGCATGACAATCCCATACAGCCATAAATTTGGAATGAGAGTATTGAAGGGCAGAATTAACATTATTGGCTGTTGAGAGTTGAGTTCAATCAGTAGCTGTAAGGTCAGCGAGGAGACAGGAAAGGTCCAGTGACCTTAAGGATCTGAGATGGGGAAATTTAGGGGGGCCTAAGGACGATGCATCTTGTACACACACTAAACCATATGATGGTCACTGGGGGCATCAGGAAGGATTCCTGCATCCACAATATGGTGTGGAATGGATATCATTAACTGCAGGTACTGTGGAACACTTTTCAGAAGGGCAGTTTTACAGGATTTAGGACACTGTCCAACATGCTGGGCCATTGGAGATCTTAGAGCTCAGCTCCATGCAGCACAGGCAGAGATTGTGCACCTCAAATGTCATATTCAAGAGGAAATATATTATAAGAACCACCCGCCATTTCCCCAACATCTAACAGAAGCAGCTTGACCACAGAAGGTAGTTGGTCTGGGAGGTTGGCAGGTGGTTAGGAGCTGCAAATCGGGTGCCCCATCATTCGGTGATCTCCGATATATTACATCCACAAACCATATAAAACCTACAAACAGGTATCTGCCTCTATCTCTGAAATCAAACAAAGGGGCAGAGGACACTGCAGAGCACGACACTGCAGCACAGGAGCTAGCACAACAAAACTCACCCAAAACAGGAACCAAAACAAAAAAAGCAAAGAGGAAATCCAGAAAACTTCTGATCATAGGATACTCCATGATTCAGGGAGTTGATTCCTATCTCCAGCCAGGGGTACTGGTCAGGTGTCTCCCAGGTACATCAGCGTGGAGAGACACCGACCGCATTGCTAAAATTGTTCAGGAAGCAGGAGAAAACATTGATGCCTTGGTACACATAAGGACTAATGATCTTGCCAACTGTTCAGTTGTGGAGACCAAGTAACACCTGACCATGCTGGGGGACAAACTATTATCCATTTTGTCCAGCATCCCCTTCTCTGAGATCCTGCCAGTCTGGGAAAGGGGGTCAGATGGATGGAAGGTCAGAGAAGGGGAGATAGGGGAGCTAAACATGTGGCTCAAGGGCTGGTGCCAGGAAAAAGGACACACATTTGAAGGGAACTGGCAACAGTTTTGGGAGTGAAAGTTCTTTAAATTTGATGGACTGCATCTGACTAAGGAGGGAGTCAGTGCATTGGGGCAGAAGTTTGACATCTTTGCAGAATATTTAAACTAGTAAATTGGGAGAGGGGTGCAGCACCCCATACATCAAATGGGAAGAGCACCCCTCCCCCCTCAGCTAGTGGTAAAACAGGAGTTCAGCATGTTTGCAGTTCATTTGCATCAACCAGGTAAGGAAAAAGGTTTGGGTCACCATACGATACACAGGGGAAACAACAGACCTCACCAAACAACTAACACATTGAAATCTGGCCAGTGGAAAATCATGTACACAAATGCTCGCAGTCTGGGAAACAAGATCCCAGACCTACAGAAAATAATGACAGAGGCTAAATTGGACATGGTAGTAATTAGTGAGATGTGGTTTACCAGTAACCACACTTAGGAGACTTCAGTACCTGGCTGTGTACTTTTCAGAAGAGACCGAGGTACAAAAAGGGGGAGGGTGGAGTGGCCCTGTATGTCAATGAAAATATCAAAGCTACAGAAATTCAGAATACACATAAGGAGCAGAAGAACTGTGGGTCACCCTGGAAACAGGAAATGGGACAGCCATATGAACTGGGGTTGTCTACAGGCCCCAGACCAAGGGAGGACATAGACACATTATTGTTAGAAGATATACAAAACATGACAGCTAAAGGGGAGGTTCTGATACTGGGAGACTTCAATATGCCAGATACAGATTGGTCAATACCAGCAGGAACATCTGCCAGAACGAGACACATGGTGGATTCCCTGCAGGGGGAGGCCCTCATGCAACTGGTACAACAACCCACAAGAGACAGGACCATCCTAGATCTAGTACTGACTAACAGGGGAAAGGATCACAGATCTCCAGGTAGAAGATCACAAGGGGGCCAGTGACCATCACATGGTTCAATTTGGCCACTACAACTAAATTATCCCATTCCAGGGCAAAAATATGGGACTTCAGAGGAGCTGACTTTGATAAGATGGCCAACAGAGATATGCTAGCCCTGGCAAAAAGAAATACAGATGAGGGGGTACAGGCAAAGTGGGCAAGCATTAAGGATGCAATACTTGAAGCAACATCCTATTGTGTTAGAGAGAAAATGAAGTGCAAAAGAAGAAGGAAACCACTTTGGTTCTCAAAAACAGAAGCAGGAAAGGTCAGAGCCAAAAGGCTGGCCTTCAGGAAATATAAGGGAACAAAGCAGAATGAAGATAGGGGAGGCATATCAAACTTCCCTAAAGGAAGCATGGAAGGCAGTAAGGCAGGCAAAGGCCCAAAATGAGGAAACGCTAGCACAAACAGTAAAAGAAGGTGACAAGACTTTCTATAGATACATTAGTGAAAGGAGAAAGTCTAGAGAGGGTATTGCTAAGATCAAAGGAGATAAGGCTGCATGTGAGGAGGAGGACCATGTAAAAGCATCTATCCTAAATAGATACTTTTGCTCAGTATTTACTGAAGAGAAGGTAGGGTAGGGCCCACAGCTCATCACCATGGACACAGGGGGGAAGGAGGTGAGCACTAGTCCCTTCACAAAAGAAAGTGTCCTACAAGAGCTGAATAAGCTCAGCATGGACAAGGCAATGCGACCTGATGGCATACATCCCAGGGTACTAAAGGAGCTAAGGGTGGAACTAGCAGAGCCATTATCAGAACTGTTTAGTGAGTCTCTGAGCACAGGAGAGGTCCCAGAAGACTGGAGAAGGGCTCATATGATCCCGCTCCACAACAGTGGTAGCAGGGAGGAGGCAGGGAATTGCAGACCAGTCATTCTTACCTCAGTAGTGGCCAAGATTATGGAGGCACTCCTTAAAGAAAGGATAGTGTAATATCTGGAATCCATAGGAGCACAGGATCCAAGACACCATGGGTTTACAAAAGGAAGGTCCTGTCAAACTAATCTCATAGATTTCTTTGACTGGGTAACCAGAGTGGTGGACCAAGGGGGAGCAGTTGATGTCACCTACCTTGACTTCAGCAAAGCTTTCAATACTGTTTCACATAGAAGTTTGATTAATAAGCTGGGTAGGCTCGTGGTGGGTCAGAAGTTGGTCAACTAGGTAGCAAACTGGTTGACGGTCAGAAAACAGAGAGTGGTAGTAAATGATATACAGTCAGAAGAGATACAAGTCACAAGTGGGGTACCTCAGGGATCAGTCCTGGGGCCAGTCCTCTTCAATATCTTCATCAGTGACATTGCAGATGGACTGGAGGGTAAGGTTTGTCTGTTTGCAGATAACACCAAGATCTGCAACAGAGTAGATGATCCAGATGGGGTGGGCAGGATGAGAAGAGATCTGGATAAACTAGCAAAATGGTCAGAAGAGTGGCAGCTGGTGTTTAATTCAAAGAAGTGCAAGATCATGCACATAGGGAAGAGAAACCCTGAAGCTATCTATAGGCTGGGAAGGGAGTTGCTGGCAGTCACAAGGGAAGAACGAGACTTGGGCATCATCATCACCAATGACCTGAAATCATCCAAGCAGACCACTAAAGCAGTAGGTAAGGCTAAGGGGATGTTAGGGTGTATTAGCAGGGGTATCACAAATCCGAAGAGGGGGGTAATAATCCCTCTTCACAAGACACTGGTTAGGCCCCATCTGGAGTACTGCATGCAGTACTGGAGGCCACACCTTCACAAGGACATTAACCAGATTGAGGCAGTCCAGAGAAGGGCAACCAAAATGGTGCAGGGGCTGCATCAGAAAACATATGAGGACAGATTAAAAGAGCTCAATAAGTATACTCTAGAGCAAAGGAGGGAGAAAGTTGATGTGATCGAAAAATTCAAACACCTTAAGGGCATTAACAAAGTGAAAGAGTTTAACATGTTTCAATATAAGAAAAGTAGCAGGACAAGAGGACACAGCATGAGATTCGAGGAGGTCATTTAAGGAGTAATGTGAGGAAGTTCTTTTTCACAGAAAGGGTGGTGGATGCATGGAACAGCCTACCTCAGGAAGTGATGGATATGAATACAGTGCAGGGCTTCAAACAGGCATGGGATAGGCATAAGGGAGCAATACAGATGAGTATGAATAGATAGGCCATTGACAGAGCAAATGCCAATGGCACATTTATAAGGCAGAAAAAGAAATGGGCAGACTGGATGGGCCTTGCGGTCCTTATGTGGCATCAACTGCTATGTTTCTATGTGGATGAGATGAGAGAACCCAGTCTGTCAGAAAGTGATTTAAAGATTTAAAATTTAGGTGAGTGAGGTCAGAAATTAATTGGGTCAACTGCAGTGACTTCACATTTCGATTAATGTTATTTGTACTAGTGGAGAACCAAATTATATTAAAGTCACCAAGAACATAAAGCTCACCTCTGGAAGAGTTAGAACAGTTGAAAGAAGCTCAGTAACTAAGGTAGGGGAAATACCAGGGCAACAAAAAATCCCAGCAATAATGATTGGGACAGAAAAAGGAAGAGGGAGTTTAAGAAGCAGCAGCTCATAGGCAGAGGGGCAAGAAATAGCAAGAACAGTCACAAACTGGATTCTGGTGGAAATGTAAACTACAACACCACCGCTCCTCTTTCTGTAATCTTGCCTCACTGTAGTGTAGCCAGGAATAGTTACAGCAGAATTCTATACCTTAGAGGAGATGTATAATTAAATACAATTACAACTAAGTACATTATTCACTCTACCATTTCAGCAGATTTCTTTGGCACATCGAAATTATCACAGAACTTTCACAAGTGGTGCAACTTGTTATTTGTTGTTTGTTATTCATGGATATCAGAATTAAAATTTACAGTATGACTATTGTTCATTACTTTCACTGTCACTTGAGAAGTGATACCAGACTTGTTTGCATTAATTGTATTGTCTCAACTGAATAATATGAACTCACTTAAGCATCATTTCATCAGTGTTCTTCTTCTTGACAACAGTTTGATGTACTACAGGTGAAATTTTAATTAAAAGGGCCCTTCCCAGCTTAGAAGGAAGTTTTTAACTTTATCAGTGTTTCTTCTATAGTTAAAATAAATCACTTTGTCTCCAATTTGATATTCTTTTGGACTAGTTCTCCTGTCATAATATGGCTTAGAATCTTGAACACTTTTCTCTAAGTTCCTTCGAGCAAATGCAAAGGTTTCTTGCAGGTGTTGTCATAATAGAGTTACATATTCATGTGCTGTAGTAGCATGTGACAAATTTGCATTTCCTGTTGTATTCAGGAGATGTAAAGGTAGCACCATTTGTTTTCCTGTCATCATCTCACAAGGTGATATGCCTGTAAATTGGATCCACATCAATTCAATGAAATTAAACACAGCGGGGAATGAAGCCGCTTACACAATGACAATGGACCGCAATGCCACAATCCAACAAAAACAAGTACGCTGCAACACAAAAAGCTCGCAGAATGCAAGTGCACAGACTATATTAGTGGATGCAACTCGGCAGGGTGAAACTCACAGAATCAACACAACAACCCTGTGCAGGACATAATTTCAGTGAGGAAACTCAGCAGACCATAAAATAGAAAAAACAAAAACACAACACACTCACACAAAATAACAACACCATCTTGAGACACAGACCCCAGTCACCAGCACTGCAGCCCTGGACCTTACCACTATTCCACGGTGGCAGTTCAGTAGAAATCAGCTTTTTCAGCACCTTACACTACTATTAGTTGAAAACACTGGAGGTGCTACAACAGTAAATGACTCTGCACTATTCATGATAAAGATAACTCTAAAATACTTTTACTTTGCCCCCTGAACCCCCAGTTAATTAATATGATCATCTCCGAGGCCACACATACCTCCAAGTAAGAAGAAAGTTGTCATAGCGCGGTTATAGCTCACTTCATCCATGGCATGCTCACTCGCTCACCTTCCCTTAATGCTAAAATCCCTGTAGCGCTATTCACCATGCTGTAAGTGCTGCGCAGTAATAGCACTCACTCAGTGGACCTGATACTCTGTAAATGTACTTGGGGTAGCATGTATAGCCATTAATACAAGGGGTAATTTTACATCCTAATCTTTTCCTGATGAGCTAATATGTTGCTTTAATATATATACAATTGTTTGATTGACATGTTCCACATGACCAGATGATTCTGGATGATGGGACACATGTAACTTTCTCTGAACACCTAGTATTTTCCACATGCTTTCTATAACTTTGCCTGTAAAATGGAACCCCTATCAGATTCCACTCTCATTGGTTATCCCCAGTGATGAAACACATGGTCTATTAACAATAAAGCTGTAGTTTTAGCTGTATTGTTTAGATCAGGCAGACATTCAACCCATTTTGTAAATAAACAAGTAACTGTTAAATGCTATTTGTTACCCCTTGAAGACCTTGTAACAGGACCAGTCCAGTCAATTTGGATATTAGACCAAGGCATTGTAGTTCCTTTTACCTGCAGTGGTGCTCAATGTCTTGGCAATGAAGGTTGAAATCTGCAACATGTTCTGCACCCTTTCACATAATCTATGGTATCACTATACATATAAGACCAGTAGGCTACTTCTTTTAATGTGTCATAAGTTCTTCTGTCCCCACTATGTGCTCTGAATGATTCAGTATTAGCATGTTGTATCATAATTCCCTTGTGACTAAAGGAACTGCCTATCTGGACTTTTGTGACTTTTCACAAGTTTATTCCAGGAGACCATTCCGTAATTGGAATTTACCTTTTTTTATCATAGATGGGATTCAGTTCACTGTCCATTTGTAGGTCATGTTCAGAAATCATATTTATTTTGGAATCTTCAATGAAACAATAAAACTGTTCTACAGTTTTGTCATTCTGTTTCAATTTTACTAAGTCCAAATCAGGTTTCTCACAATGGGACCTATGCATAACTGGGCGGGACATATGTGCTGGTGGTGCGTATCCCACCCACATAGCTCCACACCTGTGGACAGGTGTGCCCAGGCTGGCATTCACAAATGGCTGCCACCTGTCTGCAGCACCACCCCCCAGCACGCAGGACTCTGCAGGATGGCTGGGGCAGAGCTGCAGACCTAGGTGGGCATTCAATTGATGCCTGACCTGGGTCCCAGAGTGGATCCCACATGCAGGTATGCCAGGTGCAGGAATAGCCACTATTTGTACCCAGCTCTGCACACCACAACCCCATTTTCCAGGAACCCCCCTTGCCCAATACCCCTCCCCATAACATATCCAGGTGCACAATTGGCCCCCCCAGCTGAGTCCAGCCCCAGTGTGCATGAGACATACCCTTCCAGACAGTCAAGTCAGACCACCAGTGGCAGCAATACATACCCCCCTGCACACACACATGTCTGGAGCCCCAATGGGTTGGTCCTGGATCCATACAGCAGCACATGCCCACCCCCTGATACCCAAACCTGGTTCCCTGACCTGCACATTAATGTACAGTGCCCCCCATCCCCCATGGCACTGACAACCCTGCTCCATCCCCAAACCATTCTATTGATGCTGCAGCTTGGGACAGAAAGTGGCACAGCCCTTTGCACACAACCTTGGCCACAGGCCATCCAAGTGTTACTGGGAGCATGCCTCTATAAAAAGGTGATGTGCTTCCGGCATCAATTAGGCAGCCAACAGCCAAGGAGGTGTGAGGAGGGCTGTGCCAGTGGCCGTCCTGAGCTGCGGCACCAGCATGCAGATACAGGGGATGGAGGGTGTTGTCTGTGCCATGAGGTATACGGCCACCAATGCTACTGCTGGAGCACAGGGAATTGGGCTCGGGGGCACATGTGTGTGTTGTGGGGTTCATATACCACACCATGGATGGGACTGGCATGCTCGAGGGAGGGGGGTGTTACTGCTTGTTGCGGGGATTGGGTGGACATGTGCTGGGGTGGGGGGAACCCACCACAGCCTTGCTGTCTGGGGCCAGGGCTTTGCTGGGGGGTCCATGCAGCTGGGACTGGGGGATTTTCAGTGTGTAGGGGGAGGGCCATGGGGACTCTGTGGATGCGCTGGCCTGTCTGCATACCATGGTTATGGCAGGGTCCCCCCGGCATATCTTCCACACCACTACACCCCCCTGCAGGTACAGTATGCTACAAGTCTTTGTGTGTGATGTATAGAGCATTGTGGTCCATGCGGATGGGGATCAGGTGCATAGGGGCTGTGCACCCTGATTTGTGCATCCCACGTGGGGGGTGCTATGGTTGCAGAGTGCCTCTGCCCCATGGATCTGCGGCACGTAGGCACTCTGAACATTCATGCATATGGGCCAATGTAAGTGTAACACTTTATTTGTTAACATCTGTTGTTCTTGTTGATGAGTGACCACATTCCCATTAACTTGGACAGTAGGAACACAATTTCATACTTTTACAGTTAAAATACCTTCATTAGCCATAGCATCTGCTAAGTCATTTCATTTTTGTCTGACCTCTGAATTTTGGAATGTCCTTTTACTTTCTTCCAATAAACAACCAAACCATGTTGTTCATGAACTAACTAATCTGTAGTTAAAGTTCTATGTGTCCTACCTCTTTACTCCTGCAAGTGTTCATATTATTCACCTTCTAGTATGGTAAATGTGTAAGAAAACTATGTCTAGCATCATCAGAATCAATACAAATTACAATGTCTTGCAAATGTATGCTGCACTGCAGTTTGTATTGCTGTATGGACAGCTTTAAATTCTGCATATTGGTTAGATTTGGAACCACACTGGTACTTCATAGGACAGCATGGTATATCATGCCACACCACTCCTAAACCAGAATGCAGGTTTCCATCATAGTGGAATGCACAACCATCAACATAAACTCTAGATAAGTTTTGACACCTTATCATCATAACTGTTATGTTTGTGTTGTTTTTGCACCATTTCCAATTCTGAAGATTGTTTCAGATCTTGTACTGGATGTTTATCTACAGTACAATCATGCAGATCTGACAACCTTTGGGCTACAGCATTACTTTTTTTTAGCATATTTGATCTCTAAAGGCAGACACTGGAGTGTTAAGGTCCAGGCCACAATCCTGCTACTTGACACATTGCTGTCCACAATTTTCTGGAGCAGAGAAAAACAACATATTGATGACAAGTCTCAACAATAATTTTCTTACCACAAATATTGTTTATGAACCATTGTACTGCCCACACAGCAGAAAAGAATGCATTTTCATATTCTGAAAACCTTTTTGCTACATTACTTAAAGTTTTCCTAGCATAAGCAATAACATGGTTGCCCGAATCATGTTTCTAATATAACACTGCACTGACACTGCAGTCAGTGTACCCTGTTTCTGAATAAAAGTCTTTATCCCTTTGTGGATAAGAAAGACAAAATGCTTGAATCAGACTATTATTTAAAGCTTGTATAGCTTTTTTTTGTTCTTCCCCCCATACCCAGGGTTCTGTCTTTTCAGTAACCTGGTGAGGTGATGGGTAATTTCAGCATAGTCCTGAATAAATCATCTTAAGTAATTACAGATTCCAAAGAAGCTGCATAACTGTTTTAAAGTTTTGAGTAGACCAATTGTCTGAATTGTTTTTATTCTGTTGTGCTGCGGGTGCAGCCCATCAGGTTCAACTTCATACCCAAGATAGTGTAACTTATTTCTGAACCACTGTCCCATTGTTTGAAGACAACCTGGCACCAGCATTTTTCAGCTGATTCAAAACATAAGTTACATCTTCCAGGTGTTCCTCAAAAGAATTACTTTTGATTAGTATATAATTGACATAAACTAGATTTCCTGTATTTTCAACATCAGGCATGGCCCTGTGCAAAAATATATAAAAAATCTGCAGGAGAATATAAATATCCAGAAGGACACCTGTTCCATATATATTGCCTTTTTCCAAAGATAAAAGCCAATCTGTTTTAGTCTTTTGGATCTATTTTTATTTTTCATTTATGACTTCGATAACTGGGTAGGTGCGCTGATCCCAGGGACCATTTTCAGGCATGACCCGAGCCATATTCAGAAATGGCACAGATAACATACAACAGAAAAAAACATGAAAAGGCAAACAGAAAAAAAAAAAACCAACAAAAAAAAACTGTGATACAGGTTACAAATAAAACAAGATAGGATACATAGGTCAAATTAAACAAGAATTTGATAACATAAGTCAGTTATTACTTTTTAAGTCTCAAATCCCTTTCCAATATTTAGTGTGAAATATCTTGCTCCCCTAACTTCTGCGTAACTTTGATCCAAATATGTCAAGGACCAACAAGATAAAGGCATCCTTAACTTCTGTGTAACTCTGATACAAATATGTCAAGGGCCAACAAGATAAAGGCACTATTTTGTTTAACTGTCTATAGTCAATTGTGCGTCTTCACTTTCCTGTAAGCTTTAGAACAAGTCAAATGGGTGAATTATAAACAGTATTCACTTTTCTTATAATTTCTTGCTCCATCAGGGTATCCAATATCTCGTGTATGTGTATGTAAGATGTTAGTGGTATTCTATAAGATTTACATAAACTGGAACTTTACTAGGGTTTATAACTATCCTGATAACACGAAGGTCAGTTACCCATAGTCGTAAGCATCTTTTGAAAACATGTCTTTCAACTGAAAAAGCATTTTATGAGCAACTTCCTTTTCTGTTTCAGTTTCACAACTACATGTTTATATAGCCTGTTCAAATCGTTCTTCAAAATCTGGATACGGTACGATTTCACCTAACTCGATGGTATCTTCAGTTATATCAGAAACATTTTCTGCATCAACTACATGTACTTATTTAAGCTGTTCTGTTTCAGTAATGGTAATAGACAGTACAAGATAATCATTTTCAACTGTACATGTGTGTATTTCTTTCTTACCAATTGGACAGACTTCCTGCAGAAAAATTAGACAATTAGGTAAAGACTTAATATTCCCATTTGTCTCTTTTCTCTGGACAATATTTTCAGGTAGTTTCCCAATAACAGGAACAGCTAATTCCAAATCATAAAAGGATTTACCTATTACTATACCTAACTCACAGTTAGCTTCTATACTGATAGGCTCTGTTGTAGGATTATTCACCTAAATATGCATTACTCAACTGCTCATAGCCAAGTGGATCTTTAAAGCCATATAACTAAACTGCTGGTTGGGCACAAATAATGCAGATTGGTCAGGCATGTATTGACCTCTTGTTACCTTAATCCTAACAGAAAATTCCCTTACATTAGTTTGAACTGTTACAGTGAACTCACTTACTACCTGTCACACTTGAGGAACAGTTTGTCCAGAACTTAAGGCTTGTGGTGTGACTTTTACTAGGTATAGGTGCCCCCTTATTCATGACCACAGAATATCATTTGCTTGGTCTATATACACACACCCAGTCATACAAGTACATCTAACCCAAGATACATGGGAGATTTCAAACCTTGCACTACATACACATGGTGTTATATATTATTTTTCCCTATCTGGAGGTTCAAGGCACAAACACCTGTACTTTTTAAACATCCTTCATGGTTTGGGACATCTTTTAGCCACTCTATGTTAGTTACAAATGTCAATTTAGGCCTCCAACTTTTTAACATGTTGTAGAACTGTTCACTAATTAAACAGTGTTCATAGCTTAAGCACAATACAGAACTGTCTACCTGTAAGTTCTCTGTTCTGGCTGGCACCTTAAACTCACTTTTTTGACTTTATTTTACAGAGAAAGGACTTACGATTCAGTGACATTTCCTTTCCACAGTCCTCAGTGGAGACTGTGTATTCAGAGTCCAATGTCTCTGCCTCAGAAACAGGGACTCCAAGAAAATAAGGTTTACCTCTTTTGTGAAGAAAGTTAAACCACCTGCATTAATCTCAGATCTTACCACATCTTGTTTTGATAAGCAAACCAGATGAGCTTTACTCCTCCACCTTGCAAAATTTTCAGAATTACCTAGTACAACTACATCACACAAAATTTTGTTTAATCATTGCATCATCTTTCTCAATGTAACATGACTCTGATTGTTTAGAAACCTTAAGACTCTTTCCAAATGGAATAGGTCTTTTTACTTGTGACCACAAAATTCTGTGAAAATAGTTAATAATAGGTCTAAACCTTTTCAGAAGGTAATTTCCAATTAAAAAATCACCTTTTTTTTTGATAACATACACTGGATGTGTTACTACAATTTTGCCAAATCTTAACTGTAATCAAACTTTACCTAAGGGCTTCAGAACTTCTTCTCCATAACCTACACTCTGTAAGCCATCAGGAAGGATTTTGAGTATTTCTGAGCCACCTAAGGCATCAGTCAGTTTGTCAAAAGAGCTTTTAGACACCAGGGTAACTTCTGCCCCTGAATCTAACAAAGCTTCACAGTACACATTGTTCTCAATGTTTATGCCAAAGTAAAATCTTTCTGCTTTTCCTTTTGGAATTAAGTTGCCAAGATAGAATTTTTTTCTTTACCCCTGGCAACACATCAGTTTCACTGTGACATAACCTACTGTTGGGGACACTAACTCTGGACACCTCTTGAAAAAGGCCAGACTCAGAGATAACATTTTCATTTGGCATGCATTCATTTTCAAGTTTCATTACACTTTCTTTACCATATACAACAATTGCAGTTTCATTTACTTGGCAGCAGTAGAGGGAATAGAAGCTACTGTATCAGTCAGTTGGATTCATTACTGGCTTCACCTATATTGTGTGCTACTGAAGAAGTTCCCTCACTATCCCCGTGAAATTCTGTGCTGGTCAAGCTGCCTTTTCTTTTTGCTTCCCTAAACTCTGGGGCTCTCTCTCTCCCCTTCCATTCACTCTGCTCATTTTCTTCATGCTTTGAAGTCTCTCCTCTGCAATTCCACTACTCACACATAGGGTTTCTACTGACACTGTGTCTTTGACTTTGGTCTGCTGCTCTCCATCCTACACTGTCACTAGTACAGCCCCTCTCCCATAATTTTCTGCCACTTCTCCACCCCTCCTATTATTGCATTGTTGCTCACTGCATACTGTTCTTATTGTTCTTCTTCTGGATTGTATTGTATTGCATTGCATAATTCCTGCTCAACAATATTGTCTGTAATTGTTCATTTGGTTATACTTTTTCTATTATTGCATTTTTTAACATTGTACTTTGCATTTGCACTGCTCATTCCTGTTTTTCTCCCCCAAGGATGCATCTGGAAGTGAAAGGATACCAGCTCAGCATGACTTTCCTGATAAAACTTTTGAAATAAATACATGCATACATACATATATAAATAAACAAATGAATAACTGTTTCAATCTAACACTACACACACACACACACACACACTACACAGAACTGAGGCTGTGAAGAACAATCTAGAGCCCATGTGACCTGCAATCCCATGAATCACTGCAAAATTCACCTTGGAGCTCAATAACAAGGTGAAGTGATGCAAAGTACATTGATTTCTGTGTACTTTGCATTTAAATTGGCTTAGAAGTGGTTGGGGGAAGCTGGAGTAACACAGAGTCATTGTTATTAATGGACTTTGCATTCCTCATCATGACGCAAAGTACTCCACTTCATGTTGCAGATAACTTCATAGATTCCACATTGCTCCCTGAATTGCTTCGCGGAGTGAATTTTGGCCACTTTGCCCACCTCTAGGGTCACTATTAAGTCTTTAACTCTGTCTCAACCATGTTTGAAGCCATTAGTGATCTTGAAACCCACCACCTCCACTGGTGGGCTGTTCCATGGCAGCTGGAGCCCTGAGTACCTGAACTAACACCCTAGCTCTTTGAGGTATACTACAAGGGTGGTACAAAAAGTTCTGAGCCTAATGTACCTCTTATTCTGAGGGTGTGGTAAGGGAAAACTCAAACTATTCTCATACTGAATTCCTTAAAAAAACTGACAACCCTATACAGTGACAGAAATTTAAAGGAAAACTGTACTCAGCCTGTAAGGTATTTTTCCTGTATACTAGAAGCTGTGTTCAAAATGCAGATTCCAGTTTTTTTACAGCTCCATCTTTACTGATCCTTTACTAAATTTTGATTTTGATTTACATACTAGTAGAAAGTATCATATACCACTTTCAACCACACAGTTCTGTAGTAGAACATAGACATATTGTGCTACCATGTATGTTGAGGCATGCATGGGTTTGGGACCCTGGATGGCAAATCCATCCAGATGAAACAAGGAAAAGGAACGGAAAAGACAACTGACAATAGTAGATATACAAAAAATATTTGAGCTGCTCAGAATGTGAAATTCAGCTGGCAGAATTAAGGTACATAATTTCACTTGCAAATTGCTTTTCATAATATTTTTTTTTGCTAAATACTGCAGAATTACAAAAGTCATTCAATATATGCTATGTATTAGTTTTCCATGATTTACATAAATATGGAACACTAGCCTGTGGTTTATATGTTTGCGAATTACTAATTTGTGGTTTGAATACCAGTGTTGGATTTTCAGAATTCTGCTTCAGATGGAATTCTGTAGAATTAGACAGTTTTTCCACAAATTCTGCAGATTTTCTTTGGAAGCAAAATGTGAAAATTCTGCACAGCTCTAAGAAATATAATAAAAGTCAAAACACAGGGATGTATGCATGCATCCTAATGTAACACTTGATAGAACTGCTTAATATTTTTTCATCAATTAATTATAGCAACGGAGCAAAGCCCAATTCATTATTCAAGCCCTGGGGCTTCGGGGTCCTCAATGTAAAGATCCAGCTGCTCTCCTACTTGAGAACGTTGCATATCCTTTCTCTACCCCTTTGACGGGGAGATTGATCCTGTGAATTTAAACATCTTAGGCTCAAAACTCTGTATTTTGAAAATTTACACCCAGGGTGTCAATCTTAGCATTTTGCATGGCTGGCCCTTAAATGATCCTGGATGTATATTTCAGGAGGCCTAAAGGTTCTTCTCATTGTTTATCTTTAGGCAGGAACATGAGATGATGTATACTGTAAAACTAGTAGCACAGCAAATCAGTTCCGTAGTTTCAATTTTCTTTTTGGAATCAATTAGGTGAAAAAAGTATTGGAGGGTATGCACATTTACAAGTGCTAAAAATTGCATATTTTGCAAATAACAAATGTATCAAAGGAGAGCAAATTGAGCACTAGGCTCAATTGTAATTGCATTAATGTAAGCACAGGCAATGCAGGTACTGTAGTTACAAGAAACATTGTTACAAGGAATTTCATAAATCAGCACTAGCTCGATACTGTACACAGCATACTTAGTTGAAACATTGCACTGCTATGTACATATGTAAACAAAGTGACTCAGGTATGATTAAAGAGGACAGGAAATGTGCTAATTATCAACAATAATGTTCATATTTACAGAAATGAAATGTATTTATCCAACTGTTCCATAATTACTTGTGCCTAAATAAACACTGATGAGAAAAAACTGTTGTTCAGGTTATTTTTTTTATGGATGACATTCTGCACAGTTCTCTTCATGGAACAAGTAATTTGGAGTTTTTACTATGCCATGCTTTGTGTGCAGAGTGCTAAGATTAATCTGTTAACCTGTCAGAACGAGAGGTGTCTGGAAACTTTTTTTCTGCAAAACTGAGCTGCCTCAAATGCATGCAGCTATTGTTCATGAGACCTAACCTGAACCTTGCCAGCTTGGCTTGAACCGCAGTTTGTGTATCCTCCCCCAGCCTCTCAGCTTGCATACCTGTCTTGTGGCAAACTTAGAAGGTTGAGGAGAGATCAAAGGGTATCAAGTGGAGGGTACATGGCATAGACACTCCAGTTTATGCATGCACAAACTGGAGTATACATATAGCCATGGGACTCTGACCTCAGCACCATTTCAGCTCAGCAAGCAGTGGGGTAGGGTGCTACATTTTTTGATCATATTTCAGCCACTGTAAAGTGCTCAGCAGGCCAAAGATGAGAGGGAGAAGGAATGGGGAGTTGGGGACAGATAGGATAGGAGGAAACAAAACACTAAAAGAAGAAGAAAAAAAAACAGTGCAAAAGTTTACAAAACACTTGAGAGGATACTGTGGGCCTGATTTTAGAAGCAGATATGGTAGCACAGGGGACTTGTGGCAAAGATGTTTGGTACAAGTTGTGAGTTGTGGCACAACTTGATCCAAACAAGATTTTCAAACACAGCCTGCATCTGTGCCAGACACAGCTGCGTTCAAGCCCACTTGCGACAGGGTTGCATCCAACAACCCTGGGTGCCAGGTTGCAGGTGGGCTTGCACCATGGTGGGACTGCCACTTCCCCTTATATGGGATTTTGGAAGCCCCACCATGGATGCAGGAGGGGTCACCAGTTAAGCCAGCCAGGAGGTGGTCTAATTGGCTTGTGGCAATGGGCTGAGGTGGGATTTGGCCTTGTTGTGTCACACCAGGGGCACAACATGGTGTCCGGGGCATAGCTGGGAGCTGGCAATCTATCACCAGGATGTGGAACCCAGCTTGATGGTGCTCTGCATGGGGTGGCATCTCAGCCAATGGGCACCCCCATGCCCAGCCAGTGCAGCACTGATGCCACTGTCCCCTCCCATCCTCGTTTGGTGCCCCACTCATTGGTGGTGCTGTGCCCCCCTTCCAGTGTCTTCCAGCCCCCCAATCCTCCTGCCCAATGGTAGCTGACACCCCCAGTCATTGTCCCCCTGTCACATTCCCACCATGCACTGGCATGAGTGGACACCCCATACCTTGTGGTCTAGTGACCCCTACCCTCCACATCCCAACAGTGGTCATCCCCCCACAACAGCACACTGCCCTCCCTCCCCACAATCATTTCTTAGTATGTAATTCTCCTGGTGGTCCAGTGGACACCCCTGCCCCCCACCCCATGAGGTACTGTCTGAACACCCGCCCTCCCCAATCCCAAACAGCATCCAGTGGTCAGCACAGCCCTCCTCTCACCACCACAGCTGTCCACTGGACTGAACTCACAGTGATCATGAACTGTATACAGTACGCACAGTGAATGGCAGCTGCTGTCATTCACTGAGCATACTGCGCACAGTTTGTAATCATTGTGAGTTCAGTCAATGGCCAGCTGTGGTGGTAAGAGGAGGGCTGTGCTGGCCACAGACTGCTGTTTGGGATTGGTGGGGGGTGTGGTGTGGTCAGACAATACCTGACAGGGTGGGGGAGGCAGGGAGGGCCACTGGACCACCAGGGTGAATTACAAACAAAGGCAGTGATGCAGGGAGGGAGGGCAGTGTGCTGTTATGGGGGTGTTGCAACCACTTCAAGGGGCTCAGGGATTGGGGTCCACAAGACCTTCAGTTAAAGGGGGGTTGCAACATTAATGGGTATCGTCTGGGTTTTGGGGGGTGTATGTGCAGCTTATTTTACTGTACTACAGTATATGGCACAAGCACTTCAACGGGTGCTCCGTTGGATTGCCTCATCTCCCCTGATGCCCTCACTGCCACCACTTTGGACCCTTATAGGACCCTGACACCCCCTGGCCTACTGTATCTCCCCCCCTCCCCACTATCCCAGACTCACCAGTATTGCGTAGATGGGGGGCACTGGACACCTGCACCTATTACTGCAGATGCATCCAGGACTTCAGCGCATCTTGCTGTCTGCGGCAAACATGGGTGTTTGGCTCGTGGACCCTGCAGATTGTAAAATCTGGTGCAGGGTCCCTGCCACAACCAACATTTGCCTCAACCCTTATAGCGACGCAAGTTGTGTCGCTCTTAGTGTTTTTTGAAAATCGGGTCCTGTATGTGTACAGCATGTGCATATGTGCGTGTGTGGAGGAGGCAGATGCTGGGCAGTTCAAAGTCTGCAGAAGAAACTAAATAGCTTAAGAAAAAAATTATTAAGAAAGCAAATTAAGAAGAACAAAGAAGAATAGACAAAAAAGTAGAAAAACAGTAATGAGAGAGAGGTGGTGTGTGTGGGGTGGTCACTGACTTTGTAGCCTACAGAAAAGGGTAGAACAGAAGAGAATTTGATGAACGCTGCAAAAGAAATCCCCCCACGAAATTATCTAGTCTTGAGATCCAGATCTTGGGAATCTTCAGGGGAATGTGAGATAAGAAATACTTGATTTTGGGAGCAATCACCATTTTTATAGCAGAAATTTTACCTGCCAAAGTGAGGCGGAGGACCTTCTATCTCCCCAATTCTGCATGGATGGCTGATACTACTGGTTTCAGATTCAGTTCCAAGATTTTGGAGATGTCAAGGGTGATGAGGATACCCAGGTAAATGAGGCCCTCTGGTGACCAGCAAAGCCCATGCTGTGCCACCATAGGTTGAGTACAATGGGTGTTAAGGGGGAGGACTTCCATTTTGGACTGGTTAAGCCTTAGCCTGGAGTAGGTGGCAAATAATGAAAGAGTGTGCAAAAGAGGTGGGAAGGCCTAGGGGATATTGGCAAGAGGGGAGAGGAGGAGGAGATCATCAGCATACATGAGGGTGGGGTAGTCCTTCTCTCCCAGGGAAATCCCCTGTATCTGTGGGTGCTGACAAATGGCTGCCGCTAGGGGCTCGACTGCAAGAATGAAAAGCAGTGGGGAGAGAGGGCAGCCTTGTTGGGTTCCTCTACCTAGTGGGAAAAGAGAAAACAGCAATGAGTTAGTGAGTACCTTTGTGGATGGGGAAAAATATATAGCTGGAACCCAGGCCTGAAACCCCTCTCCAAACCCACTAAGCCCAGCACTTGTTGGACATAGTCCCACTCCAGGGAATCGAAGACTTTTTCAAAATCTATAGCTATTATGGCTGCTGGGGTAGGGATAGACTTAGCTTTGAAGATCAAGTTTACCAGTGACCTGATATGGTCTGCACTCAAACGGCCCTGGATGAATCCTGCCTGGGAGGGGTGTATTAGGTCAGGAAGGAGTGGATTAAGCCTGCCTGCCAATATTTTGGCTAGCACTTTGCTATCAAAGTTCAGTAAGGACATGGGCCTATAGCTGGCTGCTTTCCTGGGGTCCTTCCCGCTTTTGGCAAAATGTTGATAATTGCCTCCCTGAAGGGGGGGAAGGGAGCCAACCTGAAATGCCTCAACAAATACCTGTTGAAGGATAGGGGAGATTATGGGACTCAGCAGCTGCCAGATCTCCAGGGAGAATCCATCATCACCTGGGTCTTTCCCTTTCTTCAGGGTTGCTAACATGGATGACACCTCTTCTACTGTTATTGGGGCATCTAGAGCTTGGGCCTGATGTTCTGAAAGTTTGGGAAGTGCTAGGGAGGACAAGAAGGAGGCCACCCCTTCAGGGTCGGGTTGTCTGAAGGATTTATACAGTGAGGAGTAGAACTCGGCCATTGTCTGATTGATATCCTCTGTTGAGGTGTGAGTAGCCCCACTCTTGTATACCAGGGCAGCAATGTGGTGCTCTGCCTGTTGCTTTTTTAATCAGTAGGCAAGGACTTTGCCCCCCTTTCCCCCCACCCCAATATTTGTGCCTCAACTACAGAACTGAAGTCTTGGCCTTCCTGGAGAGGAGTTTATTCACCTGCATCCTCAGGGCCGCCACCTGATGGCCTTCCTGCGTGTGGAGGGATTGGTGGTCTAATGCTATAAAGGCCTCCTCAGCAGCTGTGAGCTGATCTTCCAGAGATCGGAGTTTCTGTTCCCTGGCCTTCCGGGCATTTGTGAGTGTACCCCATTATTGCTCCCTTTAACGTGACCTTAAAGGCCTCCCAAGTATTCCCTGTGGAGGTGTCTGTGATTGGGTTGTGTGCAAAGAGTCCTTGGCCTCACACTGGAGCCAGTGGAGAAAGTCTGGATCATGGCAGAGCAAGGGTCCAATCAGGAGGGGAGGTGAGGGAGGGAGCCCCATGTAAAGGTCAATTGTACTGGGGCATGGTCTGAAATGATCATGGGCTGTATAATGGCATTGATGGTATTAGTGGTAATGCTGGGGGATATAAGCCAAAAGTCTATACGACTATGTGAATTATGCACTGGAGAATGGAAAGTGTAGTCAAGCTGGATGGGGTGGGAAAATCCTCCAAGTGTCTGTGAGGGCCAGATCTTGCTGCATCTGAGCTAGGGCCAGCCCCGCCCTGGAGTGGGGTTTTATGTTGGAAGGGGATCTATCTAGGAAAGGGTCTAGGGTTATATTGAAATCACCCCGTATTATCAGGGGGTGTTTGAGGTAGCCAGAGAGCTCAGTTGCTGGGCCAATGTATGGAAGAAGCAGGGAGAGTCCTTGTTGGGGCATAGACATTACCCAGTAGTAAGGGCCCTGAGGGTGTATCCATCAGTACAATTACCCATCTCACATCTGGGTCACTCAGCTTCTTGTTTAGATCCCAGTGGAGAGCTTTGTGAAGAAGTACGGCCATTCCCCTCTTCCTAGTGGGGGCAGAGGCATGCAGGACTTGACCCATCCAATCTCTTTTTAGCCTGTCGTGGTCAAGCCCAGTGAGCTTGGACTCCTGTAGGAAAGCCACCTCCACTCTCAATCTCCTAAGGTGATACAGAACTTGCCTTCACTTGTTGGGGGTGTTAAGCCCCCTAACGTTCCATGTCACATATGTTTTATCACCGGTTAGTGGAGGGGGATGATGCTGATATAGGAGAATTTCAAAAGGAGCCCTGGAGGCTGGGGGTGGGGTGGCAGTCCCACAGGTGAACAGGACCTGCAAACTACATGGAGAGAGAGTGTTGCCTGGCCCCTTCCTGGAGTCATTATCAATCAGTGTCTTGACATCTATTGGAGTGTCTGTGTGTGTCCCTTTTATAACAACAAAGCTTGAACCTAGTCTTAAACAACAACATAAACTATATACACTTTGTTAAACTAGTGTTGTACACACAGGCACTAAGGGAACAACCTTGGCCAAATCAACCTGTTGCTGGCCAGCCTCTAGGCCCTGGGCTGATCTTGAAATATGCGACCACCCCCATATAGTATGGGGGGGCTGGGGTGTGGTTATCCCCGGAAGGGTTAGAGCTGTCACCATTCTGAGACTGCAAACTGCAACTCAGCTCGGCAAGAGCCCTGGAGGGTTCTTAGATCAGCACTTAGTACTGTGGAGGTTGCTGGTAAGATAGCAAGCTTGGGGAGATACCAATTTGAGCGGGGGTGAATGTCTTGTAGTCCAACAGGTGACCTGTGGGGGGAATTGTAGCCAGAAAGTTCCTGTATGGGGGATGTTCTTTGATTCCTGACACCACCAGAGGTATTTGTGTAAGCCATAGCCAAGCTGCAAGAATAAAGACACAGGGGATGCCCGGGGCCCATGTCAGTGGGGGGACTAGCACTACTCATGGCATTAGTGGGCCGACATAAAGGTCATCATGCCCCAGGCCACAGAACAGCTTCAGAAGTTTGATAACCCCCATCCCCATAGTAGTGGGGTGTATTGGGCAATACCTAGACAGAGCTCATGGCTTATGTTGTGGCCTAACAAAATCAGAGCTTTGGAGGCCTCTGCCCATACCCTCCCATGCCCTCACAGTAGAAATACACATACGACTCCAAAAGAAACCCTAGGGCAAAATTATTCTAATCATGCACAGTAATGCCGGTTTGTAACACGGAGTCTTAACCTTGGTTTTGATAGTCAAGTGCATAGAAGTCAGTCGGAAAATCCAGCCTGTCTTGATGATCGTGCAGGAAGCCCCTTCGATTCCCTCCCAGTATAGGGGAAGGCCATGTTTCTGCCAGATCAGACTTCCAGAGCCATCCCAGGGCCAGGTGGGGGGGAGGCAGACATGAAAATCGACCCTCATGGATAGGGCCTGTCAGAGAACTACTAGAAGCCCTTGGTACTGCCTAAATGAGCTCCCTTCTGACCCCAGTCTGGCCCTACCCCCAACCGAAACAAAGCAAAACAGAAAAGGATGTTACTTATCTGACCCTGCAGAAGGATTATCAATGGAGCACTTCACTGGTATGGAGGCACGGGCTGTTGAGGTCTGGATATCCATCAGATCCTCGGCACCACTAGCTGCTGAACTGGCTGACTTCTGGAGCTAGGGCAGCGAGCACCGTGGGTCTCCTTCTGCCTTCTGGGGTGGAGACGTGGAACTGATCATGGAGTTCGGTCTTGGTGTGGATGAACCTGGGCCTTCCTGGTGCTCACAGGAGGTCTTCAGGTGCATCTCTGGAGAGGTGGGCAGTAGGACATCAAATTTATTGAAGGAGTGGAAGCTGCGCAGTGGGTGGGGATCAGACAGCTCCATCTGTTCACAGACCGCAGTCTCAGGTGTCCCTCGCTTGGAGGGGTGCTCTCTCCTGTCATGCTTTCTAGACAAGTGCTGCTTTCTGTGTGACTTGGGGGAAAGCACCCACCTCGAGTTGCTGGTGGCTTGTTATTCTCCTGGTTCCATGGGGCATAGTGTACAGTGGCGATCCAAATCGCCCAGTGGAGATTTAGGTGTAGAGGGTGGTGGGCAGCGAGGATTAAACTCATGCTGCCAGTTCCTATGCAAGAAGTTAGTCAGTGCTTCATGGGTTTCAAAGGACAATGGAACCCTATTGTGGATGATGTGCATTGGGGCCAGATACCACAGAGAGAAGCCTAGACCTATTTTGTATATGATATGCATGGAGGCAGTGTATGCTCCGTGACAATCCGACAGGTCTTTTGAAAAGTCCTGAAATACGCTGATTCTGTTAGAGCACCACAGTAGCTGTTGGGAGTTCTCTGGCTTAAGACATAACCAGTTCTTTGTCCTGAAAATTCACAAACCTGGCGATTATAGGCTGGGGCCTTTCCTGGGCCTTGGGCATTGGAACAAGTGAGTGGTGCACTCACTCTATCTGGAGGGGCCGCGCAAGGTCCAGTTTCAGTATCTCTGCCAGGGCTAGTTGTAAAAATTCCTCTGTGACTCACCCCTCTACATGCTCATAAAGCCCAGGAGCCAAAGGTTATTATGCCAACCACGGTTCTCTAGATCATCCAACTTGCCCCTCATAAAGTGGATAGTGTGCTGTTGTTCTCTCAGTGCTGCCTCAAGGTCATGCATTTTCTGCCCTGCCCCAGTGATTTTTTGTTCCGAATGAAGCATCCTGGCTTCCAGGGTTTGCATCACTTGTGTGTTCCTGTTAGTCGCCAGAGTAACCTGGGACATTTGGGTGATCAACTGGCTAAACATTGCCTCTATGGAGGGCTGCTCCCATGTTTGTTGCTGGTGTGCACTTGCCATGTAGCTAGGCCTAAAGCCTCCGTGTAGGCAGTAGGAAAAGTATTCGGATGTCTGTACCAGAATTCGTTATGAAGCCTAAAAATAATGCAATTTACTGAGTCTCTGATGTATGTAGCCCAGGCTATGCATCTTTTTTCCTGGGTGCTCAAGTGCTAATAGACGGATTCAGCAGGATAGCTCTCTCTGGGTTGATGAGCTGGTGACTAAGCTGCCATCTTGGTTAGCACCCCTAGTGGCAGTCAGTCTCAGTGTTTTACATTATATGGGGGACCATGTCTTGAGTGCCCATAACCCATATTATGAGGGCCTATGTCACAGGGCATCAGCATCTCACATTACATGAGTAGGTACAGTATGTCCCAATTATCCGTATCCCTGAAGAATAAGAGCCTACAGTATGTCCGAAGGTGTCAGTGTTTCACATTATTTTAGGACAGTCCTGATTTGGGCCGCTGTGTTCTGCAAAAAAACATAAAAAATACTACTTGTCCTGACTTTATAGTAGAAAAAATATTATCTAACTTTCCATTAAATGTTGTAGAAAACTTTTTTTTAATTAAATATGTTTTATTAGAGTTTTCATATCAATGTGTACAGACATCATACAGACATTATGACCATACTTCACTGGTATAATACATACGAAGGAATGACATTTATTTATCAAGGTAGAGCAATATCATGAAGTATGAGGCAATCAGATGTCTGTACCCCACCCCCCTCCAACCCATCCCCACTACCACTAGGTTGTAATACTAAAATAATTCTGGGTACTATTCACTTAAACTGTTTATGGAAGCTGATTTAAGAAGGGACCCTAGCTCTGGGGATGCATGTTTAGACTGAATCAATAACAGGCTAAAAAGGGGATCCCATAACTGCCTATATTTTTCCAGCCTGTCGGCCATACCAGGTATAACATGTTCAGCCTATATAGCAAACATGATCTCCCCTATACCATTCAGTTTGACAAGGTGTAATTGCATCCACCCAATGTCTAAGTATTACCATTTCGGCACACGCTGAGATTATTTATTTATTTATTTATTAGATCATCGGTTTACAGACCTTTGAGTCATAGACTCATTTACAAAGGCACCTCTTCAAGAGAGCAATACATCACAGCAAACAAACAGTACAGTACATAACGCTTAGATAAAAAAAAAATTAATGCCATGTGTGCTCTTTGGGATTGGCCCTGAAGAATTGTATACATAGATACATAGATACATAGACAGTGTCGGCAGATAAGGGCCTATGGCCCACCCAGTCTGCCCATTTGAGCTTGTAAGTTCAGTTTATGTTTTCCAAGAAGTCTGTTGCCCCTTATCCCTGACCTCCAGAATTCCTTTATGTCTATCCCATGCATTCTTAAATCCCGTGATTGTTTCAGCCCCCACCACTTCCTCTGGCAGGGTGTTCCACTTGTCCACCACCCATTCTGTGAAGAAATTCTTCCTCACGTTTCCTCTGAATCGTCCTCCCTCCAACTTCATCCCATGCCCTCTAGTCCTGGAACATCTTTTTCACTTAAAATAGTGTATTCCTGCACCCTGTTCCTCCCTGTAAGATACTTGTATGTCTCTATCATATCCCTCTCCCTCCTTTCCTCCAGGGAGACATGTTCAGTTCCTTCAACCTGTCCTCATAGGACTTGTGATGCACTCCATGCACCATCTTTGTTGCCCTCCTCTGAACCTTCTCTCCCTGTCAATGTCCTTACGAGGTAAAGTCTCCAGAACTGTACAGTGTACCCAGGTGGGGCCTCACTAGTGTCTTGTATAGTGGAATTATGACCTCCTTTTCCTGCTGGTGATGCTCCTGCCTATGCATCCCAGCATCCTATTTGCTTTACCTGCTGCCTTGTCACACTGTTTCCCCTGCCTTGATGTCATCAGAGATGATAACCCCAAGATCCCTTTCCTGCTTGGTGCATGCTATATCCTCACCCCCAACTGATATATTGTGCCAGGGTTTTTGTGCCCCATATGCATTATCTTGCACTTCCTTGCATTGAATTTCAACTGCCAAACCCCTGACCATTCTTCAAGTTTCTGTATAATCTCTTAAAACACAAATCTCAGGAGTAAACTTGTCTGACAGAGATAGTACTGGGTCCTGATGGGACTTAATGCAATTTCAGAATGGAGAGATCTTTTTGCATGACCATGACATATGCAGTAAATCAGTAGCCTGTGACATAGGCTACTGAGGAAGGGCCCCTCACAGAATGGCTCCGCGTACAGGGCGACTGTGAATTAAGCACCTGGAGCATGAGGATGACTGGGGAATACAAGGACTGGGGAATACAAGACTGGCTGAAATGGCGAATTAATTTTTCACGATGCGCATGCACCCGACAAGCACAGTTACATTCCCAAGCAGGCATACAGCCCATTGCATAGGCCCCCCCAGCAACACCGGGGAGCAGCCACAGCTCCCCCCAGCACACACTGCCACAGACAGGTGAAGTGCATGGGAGGGCGGGATGCAGGCAAGCCATTCTTGTGGTGTGCACCGGCACAGCGCCACCGTCAGTGCCTCCTAGGACAGCCGCTGTGGGTTTGAACCTCACTGCTGGCACATACAGCGAAACAGTCAGGCAGAGTAGGGCAGTAGACCAGGGATAGATGTGAGTGCTCACCTCAGCAGCACAGTCTCATCATCGATTCAGGCACCTCACACCACAACGCCACTGCAGCACAAATGCAGTGGGGGAGACCGGTAGACACGCCGGGTCTGTGACCATACAATACGGCCACGGTCGCAGGCACACACACACACATATGTGCCATTTTTTTATCCCAGACCACCACAAAGGATGACGAGCAAAGGGGGCAGAACCACCGGTGGCACATCCTTATGCTAGCACTGGGGAAGGGCCGTGGGCATGGCGGATGGCCACAGGAATGCACAGCAAGCCCTTAAAGGGGCATGGGGCGCAACACACTCCCATCACACTAGACCAGCCTGTGAGGATGGAAGTAGCAACCTACCTGACGAGCCAGAAAGGGAGAACGCTCCTATCCCACCGCTGGTACGTGTACCGCAAGGATAAGGAGAAGCTAGTGAAGGTGTACTGGAGGTGTGTGCCGGGCCACAGGCATGTATGCCGAGGTGGGCACACACCATTGCCGATCATGTGGTGTACACTGGCTGGCCACATAACCACGCCCCAGATCCAGGGGAGGTTGGCATCAGGGGAGTGATGGTGGGTGTGCAGGAATATGCACGGATGAGCCTGGAGACCACCACCCAGGTCATAGTGCAGGCCACCGGTGGGGTGACCGATGCCATTGCCAGCAGACTGCCCACCATGCCCCGGATGCACTATACGGTGCAGCGTGTGTGGCAAGCTCCATGGTGTTGTCCTGTTATGCCTGGCAGCATGGCTGACCTCACCCTGCCCCCAGCATACACAATCACACTCGGCGAGGCACCGTTCCTACAATATGACAGTGGCCATGCAGGGGACCGCACAATGATGTTCATCACGCAGCATGACCTGACTTTCCTGTCTGGGTCCAGGACTGGTTCTTGGATGGCACCTTTTGTGCCACACCACCACTCTTCAGGCAGCTCTATTCAGTCCATGGCCTGTGGTCAGGTTCGGTCCTGCCAGCCGTGTACATCCTGATGTGTACATGGACAAAGCGCACCTACAGGAGGGCGTTCACTGAACTGCGTCGGCTACTGTGCTGTGCCCAGCCACAGTCTGCCCTCATGGACTTTGATCAGGCTGCCCGGCATCCCTTTGCCACTGTCTCAGAGGGCACCTTCCTGCATGGCTGCTTCTACCACTTCTGCCAGGCAGTGTGGCGGCAGGTGCAGGACAATGCGGCACTGCTCAAGTGCTACTCCATGGATGCAGAGTGTGCATTGCAGGTCTGCATGCTCCTTGCACTCGCCTTTGTGCCACCACATGATGTGGCGACAGTGTATGGGGAGTTGGTGGACACGCCCTATCACCAGGCGCATGACGCGCTCCTGTGTCCGCTGCTGGACTACAGTGCTGGGGCCACCACAACAAAAACGCAGTACAGAGACCTCACACACCGCATTGAGGCCATTGTGGTGGAGTACAGGATTCACAGTATGGTGGACTACTTCCAGGAACTTGCACACAACTTCCAGATGCAAGTGTAGTCACTTCTGTATAACTTGTATCATAATTGTATTTTCTACATTTACCTCGGTGATGTATCCTATGTTATGTAATCCTAGGTTGCCCCTGAAAAAGGGACCTCCAGGGCCCAGTGGGCTCATCCGGTCACCAAAATTTAATAAATAAATAAATAGTCCACCTCGGTACCCCTGCCTCACCTGACCGCCCCTACATCCAGTCATTGCTGCCTGCCCTGTCCACTGCCATGCTGTCAAATAAGCATGCTAGCCTGTGCTCCCTTCCACTGTATGCCCCGCACCCATGCACTGCCCCAGTAGCCAATCCTTGTGCCCATGTGCCCCTGATGCCCATCGCCATGGGGGCCTGGCTGCCAAGCCTGCACTGTGTCCAGCTTCCAGTACCACCTGCCTGCACATCACAGGCCACCCTGTGCATGGACTCCTGCGCCTTAGGCACCTCTTGCCTGAGCCAGCCCACCAGCCCACCACTGTGCCATGCCCCCCCCAGCTTTGCCGTGGATTGCCATGGCTGTCATTATCCTGTTGGCCTCATGACCCCCCCATGTGTGCCTGTTCATGTCCCCCACCCTCATACCATTGGTGTCTCCTGTGTCTGCCATCCTGCTGTGTGTGTACGCTACCGCCTGCTCCCCCATCCCTCACCATGCCTGCCATGCTCCCATCCTGTCCGTGTCCATGTCCTGTCAGCTTGGGTGCATCTGCCATTGTTTCTCATTCTCCTTTGGTGGTGTGCTAGCGTGTTTTTTTTAATCTCCCTGGTCACCGTTCTGATATGTGCGGCACTTGCGTGGGTGCCATTCAGGTTGTCGCCTGGTTGCTGTCGCCCTTCTACGGGTCACCCTTCCACAGTCTACCATATCACATAGAACCAGTAAATCCCTAGGGTCTTTCAAACATTCGGTACAGAGACTAGAGGACAGGGATCCCATATGGTGTAGTTTGACCGGGGTATAGTATAGGTTACGAGTGATCTGGAACGGCATGTACCTATATCTATCCCATTTATCGTATCTATATAAATGTTTCCAGATTCTTGGCCAGGGTCTGGAAGAGATGGAAATTGGTAGTGACTGGTCCCACCAATAACATCTTTGGCCATCTAGCCCAGAAACTGTAGTTTGTAGAAACGTACTGTATATGTCTATGTTATTAAATGGGAGGATGGGAGAGAGTTAGCTTACAGTACGAGAGTAGATGGCAATGACTTAGACTATGGTCTGGTGCCAAAATGTTTAATTAATGTGGGATATCTTCAGGTATTTAAAGACATGTGTGGGGGACCATTTATAAAAATAACAAGTGTCCTGGAAGTGCATCAGTTTATAGTTGTTATCTAGGTCATCGACCTTCTCAACTCCCATGTTAGGCCAGAAAAAGTTAGATTTGAGGAGTTTGCCCAAAATTAAGAAATTAGGATTATTGAAGAGAGGTTGTGCTACATCTCTATGACCATCAGTCTTAAGGAGGGTGTTAAGTTGGTGTATTTGAAGCATAGAACCTAATGGGGAATCTTTCAGTTTTTTAGGAAGATTCTTTTTGATTACGAAACGGAGGGCATTTGGGTTAACATCCTGCACGGAACATAGGGTTTGTTCATTTTTAACCAGAGGGGGCTGTAGGGGGAGTCGGAGGAATAGCTTGAGGGGAGTAACCAGAATCTAATCCTGGTTAAATGTATTGCTAGATAATATAAATAAAGGTTGGGAGCTTGTAGGCCGCCATCTATTTTTTGATCGGTAAGTTTTATATAGCTTCGTCTAGATTTTTTCCATGCCCACAAAAAAGAATTGATGATTTTATGAATGTGGGAAAACCAAGAAGTTGGCAGGGCCCAGTTATACATTTGCAAGGGGTATAGGATGCAAGGCGGAATATTCATTTTCACTAGAGTAAACTCATAAGGCCCCACAGAGACAGAGGTATCCAGGACCAGCGCTTAGTGTCTTACTTTAAAGTGTTTATAATGGTGTCAAGATTAAGCTTTTTCATAACTTTGGGGGAAGAGTGGAGATTGATACCCAGGTATTTAAGTTTATCCATCCACCGTTGAAGCCCCAAGTTTTCAATTTCTATCCTCTGGGAATACTTATTGAGAGGAAAGACTTCTGTTTTATCAAGATTCAACTTATAATTGGAGATGATACCAAACTGAGAAATTATTGTAAAACCAGCAGGGAATGATTGAGAGGGGGATGAGATATGTAATAGTATATAATTTGCATATGCAGAGAGTTTATAATCCGTGTTCCCTATTGTGATACCAGTGAATAGTGAAGAAGAGTTCAACTTTCTTATGAGAGGTTCTAGGAAAAGATTAAATAAATAAGGTGAGAGGGGGCAAACCTGGCACGTCCCCTAATATAAACTGAAGAGTGTAGAGAGCACCCCATTACATTGTATATGCACTGAGGGGTGAGAGTAGAGTATTTCAATCCAATTTACAAATTCTTGGGGAATATGATATTTGGAAAGTAAGGAGAAGAGATAGACCCATGACACTCTGTTGAAAGTCTTTTCTGCATCCAAGCAAACTAAGGCAGCAGTTTAGAAAACTATAATACCTTAACCAAAATACCTTAAAATGATAAGAAACAATAGAAGCAACAAAGAAACTACAATACTTTGCCTTAATTCTGATTATATAAAGAAAACAAGTCTGTTGCATTGGTCGAGGTTACATACTGTCCTGTGAAAAATCATGTTTCAGTAAGAAATGTCCCACTTTGGGCTTTTTAAAAGGTGGTAACCCTACATGATTATTTATAAAGGCCCATGCCTCAAGTGTATGTGCCCCATAATATAAGGCCTTTATCCCAGAGTGTCAGTGTCTCACATTATATCAACACCTGTGTCTCGAGTGTCCTTATCACACCTTATGAGGGCCTATGTACCAAGGCACAAGTGTCTCCCATTATGAGGGTCCATGTCTCAGAGTGTCAATGTCTCACATGATGTGAGTGTGAGTACCCATATCTCAATTGTCTGTATCCCACATTATGAGAACCTTTGTCCCATGCTGTCAGTGTGTCACATTATATGAGGGCACATGTCTTGGGTGCCCATACCACAAATTTTGAGGCCTATGTCCCAGGGCATCTGTATCTCACATTATATAAGTACCCATGTCTCCATTGTCCATATCCCACATTATGAGGGCCTATGTTCCAGGGATTCAATGTCTCATGTTATTTATGATGCCCCATGTCTCAAGTGTCTGTATCTCATATTATGAAGGCATATGTCCCAGGGTGTTAGTGTCTCACATTAAATTATGGTCCATGTCTTGAGTGTCCATATCCCACATTTTGAGGGCATGGATCTCAGAACATCAGTGTCTCACATTATAAGGACCCATGTCTCAGAGTGTCAGTGTCTCACATTATGAGAGCCATGTCTCAAGCTGTCAATGTCTCACATTATATGTGAGATGATATCTAAAGTGTACATATCCAAAATTATGAGGGTCCATGTCCCAGGGTACCAGTATCTCATATTATTTGAGTACCCATGTCTCAATTGTCCATATCCCACATTAGTAGGGCTAATGCCCCAGGGTGTCAGCGTCTCACATTATTTATGAGGGCCCATGTCTCGAATGTCCATATCCCACTTTATGATGGCCTATGCCCTAGGGTGTCAGTGTCTCACATTATTTGAAGGTTCATATCTCAAATGTCCAAATCCACACATTATGAAGGTCTATTTCGCAGGGTGTCAGTGTCTCATATCATGTGGGCCTATGTCTCAGAGTGTCAGTGTCTCACATCGTATGAAGACCCATGTCTTGAGTGTTTGTATCCCACATTATTAGGGCCTACAGTATGTCCCGGGTATTCAGTGTCTCACATTATTTATGAGGTCCCATGTCTCAAGTGTCTGTATCCATATTGTGAGGGCCTATGTTCTATGGTGTCAATGTTTCACATTATATTAGGGTCCATGTCACATACATGTCATGATACAGTGGCAGATCACCTTCAAGGTTGGTTTACTGACCTACAATGCCCTACATGGACTGGGACCTCGGTATCTGCAAGATCTTCTTTGTCCTTATCACCCTCTCTGCTCACTCCACTCCTCTGAAGAGGGATTGCTAGAGGTTCCCAGGGTTCAATTAAAGTCCTCGGGGGCCTGTTCTTTTGCTTTAATGGCCCCCACCCTGTGGAACTGTCTACCTCGTCAGGTACATGAGTGCCCGACTGTCGAGAGCTTTAAAACTCATCTATTTGATATTGTTTTCCCTGATTTTGATTAATTGCTTCTTTTTAATAATTCCAGGATTTTCCCCTCTTTTTCCCTCCTTCTCTATTTTCTCCCTCTCTCCTTCCCTTCTTCCTTGCTTTTTTCTCGTCTTTCTTCCTTGTACACTTTTCTCTTATCTTTACCTTTCCATTACTGAACATTGTTCATATTACCACATTTATCACTTTTTGTAATTTACAGAATGCCTTGCCATTGCCTGCCCTAGCATTTATTTTGTATATGGTTGCCATTTCTGATTCTATAATACCCTATTGATTGTAACCCTTCTGCTTTCCACTTATAACCTGTCTAGGTTTGTGTTTTATTATCAATAGGTGTATACAAGGCTTCTCCAATATGTTTACCCTAAATACTGTGTTTAAGTGATATTTTATACCTTATATGAAGGATATTCTTCTATTGTATAAGATGTGTGCTTTCTTATATACTCAAATTTCAATAAAAAGATAAAGTGAAAAAAAATAATAATTCTAGGATTTTACTGTAATTGTATTTATTTTGTAGTTTTTATGATTATTTAATTGTACAAGCACTTTGATCTTTTTGGAATTGTGCTTTCTGTAAATAAATGATTAACTGATTGATGTCTTGTGTGTCCACATCCCACATTATGAGAGTCTAGGTCTCAGGACATCAGTGTCTCATATTAAAAGTGCCCATATCTCAGAGTGTCAGTATCTTACATTATGAGGGACATGTCTCAGGCTGACAGTATCTCACATTATATGACAGATGATATCTAAAGTGTCCATATCCCAAATTATGAGGGACCATGTTCCAGGATGTCAGTATTTCACATTAAGTGAGTACCCATGTCTCAACTGTTTGTATCCCAAATTAGTAGAGCTTATACCCCAGGGTGTCAGTGCCTCACATTACTTATGAAGGACCATGTCTTAGTTGTCCATATCCCACATTATGAGGGCCTATGTTCCAGGGTGTCAGTGTCTCACATCATGAGGGCCTATGTCTCAGAGTGTCAATGTCTCACATCGTATGAAGATCCATGTCTTGAGTGTTTGTATCCCACATTATTAGGACTATGTCCCAGGGATTCAGCATCTCACATTATTTTTGAGGACCCATGTCTCAAGCGTCTGTATTGCATATTATAAGGGCCTATGTCCCAGGGTATTTGTGTCTCACATTATACGTGTATTAGGGTCCATGTCTTGGGTGTCCATATCCCATGTTATGAGGGCCTAGGTCTCAGGACATCAGTGTCTCACATTATAAGGACCTATGTCTCAGAGTGTCAGTGTTTCACATTATATGAGAAATGATATCTAAAGTCTCCATATCCCTAATTATGAGGGCCTATGTCCCAGGGTGTCAGTGTCTCACATTGTGTGAGAGCCAATGTCTTGAGTGTCCATATTGTACATTATGAGGGCCTATGTCCAAGCATTTCAGTATCTCACATTATATACAGTATACCTATGTCTCAGGTGTCATCATCCCACAATATAAGGACCTAGTTCTCAGGGCATTAATGTCTCACATTACTTAGGAGGGCCCATGTCTCAAGTGTTTGTATCCAATATTATGAGGACCTTTGTCCCAGGGTGTCAGTTTCTATATTTTAGGACCCATGTCTCGGGTATCCATATCACACATTATGAGAGCCTATGCCCCAGGGTGTCAATGTCTCACATTATGTGAGTATCCTTGTCTCAATTGTCTATATCTCACATTATAAGGGCCTGTGCCGCAAGGCATCAGTATCTCACATTATGTAAGTACCCTTGTCTCTATTTTCCATATCCCATATTATGAGGGCATATGTCCCAGGGTGTCAGTGTGGGTGTTAGTGTCTCACATTACTATATATTAGGACCCATGTCTCGGGTGTCCATATCCCACATTATGAGGGCCTGTGTCCCAGGGTGTCAGTGTCACATTATGAGGGTCCATGTCCCGGAGTCTGAGTGTTTTACATTATCTGAGGCCCATGTCTTGAGTGTCCATATTGCGCATTAGGAGGGCCTTTGTCCCAGACTTTCAATCCCTCAGATTATATGAAGGCACATACAGTATCTTGGGTGCCCATATCATGCATTATCAGGGCCTTGGTGTCAGGGCATCAGTGTCTCACATTATGAGGACCCATGTCAAAAAGTGTCAGTGTCTCACATTATGTGAGTATCCATGTCTTAATTGTCTGTATCCCACATTATAAGGGCCTATGTCCCAGGGCATCAGTATCTCACATTATGGGAGTACCAATGTCTCCATTGTCCATGCCCCACATTATGAGGGTCTGTGTCTCAGGAGTTCAGTGTTTTACATTATTTGTTAGGGCCCATATCTCAAGTGTCAGTAGACCATATTATGAGCGCATATGTGCCAGGGTGTCAGTGTCTCACATTGTATTAGGGCCCATGTCTCGGATGCACATATCCCACATTATGAGGGCCTAGGTCCCAGGGTGTCAGTGCCTCACATTATAAGGGCTCATGTCTCAGAGTATGTGTGCCTCACATTATATGAGGGATTATATAGCCTTCTATATCTCAAGTGTCCATATCCCACATTATAAGGGCCCATGTTCCAGTGTGTCAATGTCTCAGATTATGAGAACCCATGTCTCAGGCTGCTGGTGCCTCACACTATATAAGTGATTGCATAGGAGGAGGAACAGTTGGATTATGGTGGACTCTAGAAGGGTGGGGGTGGTAGGTCAAAGGCACATTCCTCAGCTGGGAAACTATGTTATTCCTTTGCCATTCTGGCGGGGTGGGACTGCTGGATGAGGCACCCATGGTATTGGCCATGGAAGATGTTGGTGTTCTTCATAGTTGAGACCCTAATATGGATGGATGAGGACCCCAGAGGAGGGTGAAGCAACTGCTGGTGGGGGAGTCAATTCTGAGAGGGACAGATTTGAAAATAGGAAGGAGGCAGGGAGGTTAGATGCCTACAAGGTGCCATGGCCTATGAGATGGAAAGTTGATCCTAAGGATCACTAGGGCAGCTGGACAGAAGGTGGAGATGGATGTCATTGTCCACCTGGGGACTAATTACCTGGCTAGGGAAGGGGCTGGCATAGTGCAGGGGGATTTCAAGGAATTGGGGAGAGGTCTTAGCAGGGTAGCACATTCGGTGGCCTTTGCTGAGGTGCGGCCTGTCCATGATGGGGGGGAGGAGAAGGATCTTTGCACCAGGAGCATTGACTCATGGTTGAAGTAATAGTGGAGAGATGAGGGGTTTGGCTGCATTGTGGACTGTGGACCCACCTGGAAGGATAAGGGCCTATATAGGGAAAATGGCTTGCATCTGTCTGGGAGGGGAACTACAGTTTTCAGTTGAAGGTTTAAATGCTACTTTGATAAACATTTAAACTAGCTGAGGGGATGGCACAAGAAACTGGGGAGGCAGAGACTACCCCCCAACAAGTTAAAGTAGCAGCCAGGGAGAACCAGAGGTGAGAGAAATATCTCAGGGTTCAAATTAATAAAGGAAGCATGGTGATGGAAATGAAGGGGAATGGGAACTGGAACATAGAAAGAGAGGGGGAAGGAGGGAGGAAAAAAGAAGAAAAGAGAGGTAATGAGCAGAGTGGTAACAACTTCTGGAAGGCCATAGGTGTGAATACTGGAAGACTAGGAAATACGATTCTGAAACTAGAGGTCATAATGGCAGAAACCAACCTGAATATTGTGGCCATTACTGAGTCATGGTGCACTGAAAAACCATGTCTGGGAAATGGCCATACCAGACTATATTCTTTTCAGAAAGGTCAGCGTAGGAAGGATAGGAGGGGGTGTGCTGCTTTATGTGAGGTAAAGCATAAAAGTGGCAGAGATACAGTACTGTGGGTCACCCTGGAGAAAGGGAACTGAGCCAGTATTCACATTGGCATGATATACTGACCTCTAGCACAGTGAGAGGAGTTAGATAAGGTATTAGGGAGCCATTGGCAAGACGGCAGAAAAAGGAGAGGGGTGGTGATGGTGGGAGACTTCAAACTGCTGGATGTAGATTGGAGCCTCCCAGCTGCTGCTTCAGCTAGAAGCAGGGATATCCTGGACTCCCTGCAGGGGGTGTTTCTCAGTCAACTTGTCAGCAAACCACTCATGATGGGCAATGATGGACGTGATACTCACTAACAGGAATAGTGTTGCAGACATTAAGGTGAGGTGCCACGTGGGTACCAGTGATCACTGTACAGTGTGGTTTAATATAAGGAAGGCTGAGACATTGAACCACATGAGACAAGGGTCCTGGACTTCAGGAGGACAGATTTGTAAAGATGGGTGAGTACCTCTGGGATAAACTCTTAAGGGGGACAACCTGATGGGGTGGAGGAACAGTGTGCAAAGCTAGAAAGGGTCATAGTGAAGAACACAAATCTCTGTGTCAAACAGGTGAGCAAAAACAAAAAGAAAGAGACCTCTGTGGTTCTCAAAAGAGGTTGCTGTAAAGGTAAGGCTAAAAAGGTATCATTCAGAATGTAGAAGGTGATGCAGATGAAGGAAGATAGGGAGGTGTAGCAGAAGAAACTGAGAGAAGCAGTGAAAGCAGTAAGGTGTGTGAAGACTCAAACTGAAGAAGGAATAGCCCAAGAGGTAATGAAGGGGAAAATACATTTTATAGGTGTGTACCTAAAAAGAGGAAGACCACAGGAGGGATTGTAAGGTTAAAAAGGGAAGGTGAGACTGTGCAGAGGGGGACCAGGAAAAGGCAGACATTCCGAACAAGTACTTGTGTTCAGTGTTCATAGAGGAAAGAAAAGGAAGGGGCCACAAAAACTTGACATGAGGGAGGGAGGGAGGTGAACACTAGTCCTTTCTTGGAGGAGAAAGTCCAGAAGGGACTAGCAAATCTGAAAGTGGACAAAACAATGGGACCAAACAAGTGGAATTAAGGGAGCTCAGAAAGGTACTGGTTGCACCTCCGACAGTGCTATTTAACAGCTTACTGGAAATAGGAGTGGTTCCAGAGGACTGGAGGAGGGCAGATGTAGTCCCACTTTACAAAAGTGGTACCAGGGAGGAAGTTGATAATTATAGGCCAGCCAACCTGACATCAGTGGTGAGAAAGTTAATAGAATCACTGCTGAAGGAAAGGATAGTAGAATATCTTGAATCAGCTGGGTTAAAAGACCTGAGGCATCATGGATTCACATGGGGGAGAGGGTGTCAAATGAATTTAACAGATTTCTTTCACTGGGTGACAAATGAATTAGATCAGGGTGGAGCTGTGAATGTGCTCTTCCTAGAGCTCAGTAAGGCTTTCTACATCATTTCACATAAGAGGCTAGTAAGCAAGCTATGTAGTTTAGGAGTAGGAACAGAAGTGATGAACTGGGTAGGAAATTGGTTAGAGGATAAGTGACAGATGGTGGCCTTCAAAGGAGTTCATTCAGAGGAAGGGAGGGTATGTGGAGGGGTTGTGGGATAACAGATGGACCAGACACCGGACTTCAGGTTCAACACACAATCTCTGTGTGATGTTTATTCAAAATACAAGAAATAAGCTTCTGCAATGCCATATTCCTTCTTCAGCACATCAGTTTGCAGCAACAGACTATGAATGTCCTTTCTCTGCACTTAGCCAGCACCTACTGGCACTGATCTCTGATCCAGTTAACTAGTTGAGATGTAGCCACCACCCCATGCAGGCCCCATTTGCTTGGGTAGTGGGGGCTCAAAAAGGAAAAAAACAAAACAAGCTATAGACAAAGAATCTCAGTGCAGAATCACTGAAAGAAGGTCTACCCCAAAGGGCACTGGCAACAAATCAAGTTTCAAAGAAATACAACATCATACATACTTCCATAATGCAATGCATCATGGGATATATGCAAATCATCATGACATTTCTTACTTAAGTTTACAACAATATACATGCATTTTAAATAACACAACTAGCTTAATTTCTATAATAGTCACCTAGTACTTTTTACCATTATCAAAAACACCTAGTGCCGTGGTATTTTCATCATTACAGGTTTCATAAACATAAGGTATATTATGACATAGTGCTATTACATACTAAATCCAACAACAATAAACACAATCTGTTTTACATATACTTGGAGGTCACCACAATAACCTCCCTGTACGAGGACCTGAGAGGGAAAAGGAAAATTAAAGAGGACACTATAGCATAATCAAGGGAGGGAGAAGGGGGTGCCCACAGGTGGCCAACCTTATGGACTAGAAATAGTAAAGGATAAATTAGGCTTAGAAATAGAAGAACTGCTGCAACAGATTTAAGAAAAGGTCAGTCCTCAAGAGTGGCAGGAGCTCCCTGTCACAGGGTGGCCAGTGGTTGCCTTAGTGATCAGTGCTGGGACCAGCCCTCTTTAATGCCTTTATAAGTGATGTTGTGGAACACATGGAGGGGAAGGTCTGCCTCTTTATGGATGACAGAGAAATCTGCAATAGGGTGGACATTCAGTGGGGATGGGGGGTGGAAATGATGAGCAGAGACCTGAGAAAACTAGAGGAGTGGTCAAATTTATGGCAGATAGGTTTCAGTAAGAAAGAGTGTAAATAATGCACTTGGGTCACAGAAATTCATGGGTGGAGTATAAAATGAGTGGAGTGTTACTGATGACCACCAAGCAGAAGAGACAACTGGAGGAAATCATATCTGATGACATAAAGGTGGCCAGGTAGTGCAACAGTGCAGCTGGAACAGCTAGTGGGCTGCACATTGGTAGGGTATCACCAGCAGAAATAGGGAGGAGGTGTTGCATCTGTGTAGATTGCTGGTAAGACCTCACCTAGAAAACTGCATCCAGTTCTGGTGATTACATTTCCAGAAGGACATTGACAGAGTGGAGACAGGCCAGAGGAAGGCAACTAAAATGGTACAGTTTCTGCATTAAACGTCCTATGATGAGAGAGAGAGTAAATGACCTCGGGGAGAGGGGGGGATATGATAGAGAACTTTAAATACCTCAAGGGGGTAAATCAGGTTTAGGAGGAAAATATTTTCAGGAAAAAAAAAGTAATCAACAACACATGGACATGCTATGAAGCTGGAGGGGGTTTACTCAGGAGAGATGTGAGAAAGCACTTCTTTACAGAAAGAGTGGTGCATTAGTGGAACAGCCTACCATCAGATGTGGTGGGGGTGAAAATAGTGGTGGGGTTCAAGAATGCATGGGCTAGGCATAAGGGAATCTTAGTGGAAAGGATGGGTGGAGTGAGAATTAGCCAGAGATCGGGTAGGATCTGAAGTGATACTGTAGGTAAGGACAAATGGTCAGACTAAGTGGGACAGGTAGTCCTCATCTGCCAACAAAATCTATGTTTCTATATCTAAAGTGTCCCTATCCCAAATTATGATGGCCCATGTCCCAGAATGTCAGTATCTGACATTATGTGAGTACCAGTGTCTCAATTGTCCATATCCCACATTAGTAGGGCTTATGTCAAGGGTGTCTATCAGTGTCTCACATCATTTATGAGGGCTCATACCTAAATTGCCCAAATTCAAAATTATGAGGGTCTATGTTCCAGGTTGTCAGTGTCTTACATTATATGAGGGCCCATTGGTTGAGTGTCTGTATCCCGCATTATATGTACCTATGTCCCAGGATTTCAGTGTCTCACATTACATTAGGCGCTTCTCTTAGGAGTCAATAAGCCACATTATGAGGGCCCCTCTCTCAGAGTATCAGTGTCTCACATTTTATGAGTATCCATGTCTCAATGACTGTGTCCCACATTATGAGGACCTGTGCCAAGGAGATCAGTATCTTATATTAGGCGAGTACCCATGTCTCCATTGTCTGTATCTGACATTATGAGGGCCTGTGTCCAGGGTTTCAGTGTCTCACATTATTTTGGAAGCTCATGTCTCAGTAGTCTGTATCACATATTATGAAGGCCTATGTCTCAGTGTTTCACATTGTATTGGGGCCCATGTCTCAGGTGTCCGTATCCTACATAATGAGGATCTTGGTCAGGACATCAGTGTCTCACGTTGTGAGGCTCCATGCCTGTGTCAGTGTCTCACATTATATGAGGGTACATTTCTCGAGTGTCAGTATCTTACATTATGAGGGCCTATGTCCCAGGGCATAAGTATCTCACATTATGTGATTACCCATGTTTCAATTGTCCATATCTCACATTATGAGAGCCTATGTCTCAAGGTGTCAGTGTCTGACATTATGAGGGCTCATTCATTCAAGAACAGCAGATCAATCAGTACTCATACTGCAGATATAATCAGGAAGATGTTATGCAAGACAAAGAGACTTATCTTAGGGTACATAACAGGAAGAAGTCTAAGCCAGAGAGTGCAACCATCAGTCATTTACAAATTGAAGTTAAGTGGCCAAATAAAAGATTGATGAAGAAAATACCCATACGTATGAGTGAGCGTGGAATTGTTTTGTTTATTACGTAGAGTCAGATAGTTGCCCATGGATTTTCTAGTATTTCTAATATAGTTCACTGGGGGAAAAAGAATGGTGACTGGCATGACAAAGGACATGAATAATATAAGAGACAGGCTCAAGAGACAGGATTTATTTCCCACAGTGGTAGTTGTTCTGTTTTTCTTCAACATCACTGCCAATAGGCTCATCATCATACCATCTGAGCAGTGTTTAGAAGTGTCCCTGCGTATCCAGCAACTATTCCATAGTTCAGTTTAATAAAAGTAAGAATTTCAACGTTTTCTGGAAGGAATTTTCTCCTACTATTTCTAGCAAGACTGCCAGGAGTGCTAAATATTCTTTCTCAATAGACACTGGTTGCTGGGCAACTTTAATAGTAAAGGACCACCGTTTGCAATGGACTGTGTCCTTTTCATGCCAGTATTGAAGTGGGCCATCTTGAAAATGTATCTTTTTGGGGTCCTTTAAGGAGTCATCCTTTGTACTGCTTGCTGAGTACAGTAGCTTGTGATAGGAGAAGTAACTGCACTGTCTTTCTTCGTGTCATCCAGTCCTGCCCAAATGTTGTCCTTTGAGGTGCTGTAACATGTAAAAGTTGGAGCTCAACCTGATGTCAACTTCTTGTTTTAGAAGGTGAATCAGTAAGTAATTCTGTTAAGTTCAAATTTGTGTTGGAGGTTTCAGAAGGGGGTGGGGCACTTTTTCATATTTTATGGGACTGTTCTTTTTTAAAGGATTAGTGGGCAGCTATTATTAAGTATATGGAAGGGGTCCTACAACTTCCCATTACAAAATCCCCACATTTCTGGATCTTGGGTGATCCAGGGTTGTTGGATGTAAATGTCCGGGTTTATCAAGGGGTTCTTTATGCAGCGGCCTTGGAAGTGAAGAGATAGCTGCTTCAACAAATTCTGGTCAGATCCATGACAGCTGCATAATAAAGTTAGTGAAGTTGTGTGGAATTGTTAAGGAGGTATGGAGAAACAACACAATGATTTGTAAGTAGTAAGATTCATTTTAGTTTCTGTTCTGAGAAGGCATACATATTATTAGGAAAATATATGGAGGTATACATTTTAATGGAAGGAATAGGAAGCTTACAAAAGAACCCCAGAGCAAATGCCACTGCTGCATGTGTTATCCCAGATGATATTGGCCAGACAACCAAATTTTAATGGAAACATGATTGCACATATCCCAATAATGCAAAGCATCAAGGGAAACGTATGCAAATCCCCATGATGGTTCAGAAGGTAGCAGTACATGAAAAAGTAATGGTTGGCATGTGTTCAGCCTTGGGATTATTTACACAGTTTTTTTTTTTGTTTTTTTTTTAAAGAGAAACAGGGTTTTTGTCCATCAGGTAATGTAAGTTATATTTAAGCAATGTGTTGATGTCAGGAAGTCAGGTGTAATGATGATGGACTGTTAGAGAAAATGTGATATTAACTTTTAGAGGGGGCACTTTTGATAAGGGCAAGGTAATTATGCTTGTGATAATGGGAATATTAGGAATGTATGAGGTCTACACAGAAGTGGAGTACAAATATGCACCATTTCATAAGTATGTGCTCAGAGTACAGGCAAATGTGATATGCAGGTTTGTTTTAGAAACAGGTAAACATAGCTATACATGCAATTAATAGAAAGATAGATAATTACATAGACATATAGATAGAGAGAGACTCACAGACAGCAGGCAGAATAGGAATGGCAGTGAAGTACTGAAGTGAAGCCAACCCCACCCCCACCCTGCAGACATGGACAGGCATTGGGGTGTACCTTTGGGTCATTGCCCATAACGCTCTCGCCATTTCACCTTACCTTACCCTGCAGACACAGACAAGAGTCAAGGTGTGCCTTGGGGTTTTCAAACTTTACACTTACCCCATTCCATAAGGAAATATGCTGAAATGGGTACAGTATAAAAGAATGGTGTGACCTTTGTGGCTAAAGAGTCAAAGGCACACCTTGATACCTGTCACTGGCTGCAGGGTGGGGATGGGGGTGGAATGGCGTGAACATTACTGTTGACAATCCCAGTTCACACCCCTGATGCCTGTCAGTCCCTACAGTGCAGGGTGTTATGGTCAGAAACCCTAATGCCCTGGGTGTTTCTTGGTATTTTCACTCCAGGTTTTCAGCATGGGCTTTTTGTGATCCCACTGCATGAACAGTGACACTATCAATTCATTAGCCGAAAGGAGATTTTGCATAGCGACTGTGCCATTTGGCACCACAGGTGCAATAACACATTTTGAACAGGATATAAAAAATGACAGCTGTACATTTCTTGTTTCAGTAACTGCTCAGCACATCTGTTGCATGACCTGCTTATTGACATTTTATATCTGCTATGCAATGTACTGCTGCTATGGCTGTATGGCTGAGAGGGACCTGGGGATGGTGGTGGATGTCAAGATGAACAACTCAGAGACTTGTAGGAGGGCAGCGGACAAGGCCAACATGATGCTTGGATGCATCGCTAGGGGGATCACTCCAGAAGGAGGGAAGTGATACTCCTTCTATATAACCGCTTGGTGAGGCCACACCTCAAGTACTGCGTGCAGTTTTGAAGGCCACATTTAAAGAGGAACATTGAACTCCTGGAGAGGGTCCAGAGGAAGGCAACCAAAATGATCTGGGGCTTGGTGTAAAGGATCCATGGGGAGAGTCTCGAAGAGCTAAATATGTACACATTGGAAGAGAGAAGGGACAGGGGGGACCTGATAGAGGTCTTCAAGCACATGAAGAGGATAAATAGGGGAGGTGCAGACATGGTGCTCTGAAGGAAGGAGGGGGCAACTAGAGGGCATGGGTGGAAGCTGGAGGGGGAGACTCAGGGGAGAAAAGGAGGAGGTGCTACTTCACTGAGAGGGTGGTATAACCATGGAATGCACTGCCTGGGGGGGCTGGTGGAGGCAGAGACTGTGGAGGGATTCAAGAGGGGGTAGGACAGATACAAGGGAAGGATTGTGGAAGCAAAGTCCAATGAAGTGGGAATACCCTGGACTGGGAAGAGAGACGCCCAAGAGGGTGGGGGGGGCAGAAATGTCAACTTCCAGAGTGGGGACTGATCAAACGAGCAGACACAAAAGCCCACTAGGCCTATTCTGGCATTTTTGTATGTTAGTATGTTGGCATGCTTACTACACCAACATCATGAACTATAAAACAGATAACTGCCATAACTAGGGAGGCAGTATAACACAGTGGTTTAAGGCTCTTAACTGTAAATCTGGAGATCTGGGTTTGAATCCCACAGCTCCCACTTGCATACTGGGTGACCCTGAGCAAGTCACTTAACTTCTATGTGCTCCCAGGTTGCCCCTGTAAACAAGTTTTCAGCTTAGTGTGCCACTTCTGGTTAAACAATTGAAAGAAAAAAAAACAATATATTATTTTCCTTGCTTTATTTTTGCTACTACAAGCTTTGACTAATACAGCCATCCTTATTTATAGCTTATGTGTCTGTGACCTAGGCAAAACTACCCTTAAAATCTCACACATAAATAAATAAAATATCAGAACAGCATTAGTAATATCTTCTTCATTTTCAGGTACCCATGACACTATGTATATATATTTATATATTTTAATTTCAAAGCACTAAATCTATTCATAGCACAAAAAACACAAGACTTTATTCTTTTCACACAATAGTGTTAAACTTTAGATCTCAGAATGGCCAAGAAACAATTTAGACGTCATTCTTGCATGCCACTGGCACGCCCACTTCTCATGCAAACAACAATCAATTACAGAAACCCTTTCATTGCTATGTTATGCACTCTTACATCAGAGAGACTTAAATCTTACAGAACTGCTAAAAAATCAAATTTATCAAGACTGGATTTCTTAATTAAAACCTGTCATTTACAATACCTATGTAAATAATAGTTTATTGGCTACAAACAATGCTACGGACATGACAGTAACAAAATTTCTGTTTTACATGGAAAACATCCATATAATGAACTTGTCATATGATTTGTGACCTTCTGTCTGTATGTATCTGACAAAGGAAAAGGCACCTGCTTGATCCTTTTTTTCTATTTTATTTTTATGCCCAACTTGCCCATACTGTAAAAGCCAAATATTGACATACTTAGAGTTAAAAAAAATCATGATGTGTATGTGTGTGATTGTTTGGTGGGGGTTGGATATGCCTAGATGCAGTTTCGGGCACTCCTTAATTACTTCCCTAGGCAGCTCTGATAGTCAGTTTTTCCCAACATGAAAGATCCACCTCATGCCCCTCCCACGTGAATCAAAAAAGGTGGGGGTGGATCTTTAGGAGCTTATGTGTGGGTGTATTTGGTGGAGTATGGCTAGATGCAGTTTCAGGCACTCCTTAAAGGAGTAGTCCACCCAGAATTTGCAAAAACATATGCTATGCAGAGTGTTTTGATATGTATGTTAAGTCCTAGTGTGTCCTTCCCTCTGTCTTCTATTGGGAGTTTTTCCTAAATTAGCCTGCTAGCTGTATGGTAGTTTTACGATCCCTGGGGATTTCCATCACAAATAGGTTTATTGTCTTTCCTTCTCCTGTGATGCACCCCATCTCATGTGACAGTGATGCAGCCAGGCCCTTAGATTTAGCATGTGCACTGCTTTAAAATCAGTTCACAACAGCAGAGCTTTGTAACTGTTCTTATCCAGGGAGCACAAATGGCAACAGTTACAGTTTAGAAGATACCTGGGAGCTAGCTAACTGGGGTTTCTGTAAGAAAACTGTTGCTAAATAGCTCTAATTCATTATTTGTGTTTTCGGTGTGTGTCAGGTCTAGCTAGCAGTAGTAAGTATTTTCATTTTAAAATGTTATTTAATCAAACTACACACAACAATAAAAAGCACAGAAATTGCCACAGGTCATCAATGCTGTAATTAGTAAAGACTGTAGATGTTTTCTTACAGAACACCTACTCGGCTCTCAAGTATTTGCTAAACTGTAAATGTAGGTACCATCAGTCTGCCAGAAGGAACTGGAGTTTGGGCTAATTTTGCTCTGTGACATGATTTTCATTTTTTTAATTTTTGTCTGTTTTTTTGTTACAAATGTGAAGTCTCTGTTTAATAAAGTATAAAAATATGTGTGTGTGAGTTATTTAGTGTGGAGAATATTTGTTTTATTATTTGAAAAAATGTGATACACTAAATGTGTAGTGCAGTGAACCACTGTAATATGGAATCAAATGTGTAGCGGAAATAGTCACTGTCATCCTATTGCTTTCATGCCATACCACACACAGGTGAAAAACTGACTTCAAAGTATTTTGCAGTTTCTAAGCTACAGCTTCATACCATACACTTCATTTGTAAAACAAATAAATAAATGAAAATCTCGTCACAGAACAAAATCAGCACTAACTGCTAATAGAATGCTGATACCTACATTTACAGTTTAACAAATATTTGAAATCTAAGTGGGGTTTCTGCAAGAAAATAGCTAGAGTGTTTATTAATTATAGCATTGATGATCTGGGCAGTTTCTGTGCATTTATGGTTGTATATAGTTTGATACAATTTAAAAGTTTTAAAATTAAAAAAAACTCCTGTTAGCTAGACCTGACACACATAGAAAACAAAAATAGTGAATTAGGGCTATTTAGTAGCTGTTGCATTACAGAAACCCCAGTTAGCTAGCTCTCAGGTATCTGCTAAACTGTAACTGTTGGCATTTATGCTCACTGGGTAAGAACAGTTACACAGCTCTGCTGTTGTGAACTGATTTTACTATATATATGTATATATTGAATATGGTACACAAATATTGTTAATCCCAAAAGCTGAACTTTATGTTTTTAGTATATACATGTTTAAAAAAACCTGTGGCCCTTTCAACTTGAATCAGAATGCTGTGTCTATTGTTTTCCTTTGGTGTTGCAGTTTCAGGCATTCCTTAATTACTCTTTCCTTCTGAGATCCCAGGTAGCTCTGATAATCACTGTCCCAAGGGTTTTTAAGTCCACCTGAAGCATTAAGTATCTTCTGTTCTCCTAGTCCTTAATAAAATGCAGGGGCTCCACAACTCAATCACTCCCACAGACTTGTTATGTTGCTTTGTCCAGGTCTCAAACTAGTGTGTCTTGTTCCAGCAGGATAGATCCACCTCATACCCCTCCCACATGAATAAAAAAAGGTGGGGGTGGATCTTTAGGAGCTTCTTGGGTGGAGGTGGGGGTGGATCTTACTCCCCCCCAAAAAAACTAATGCTGTCTCTCACTACTCAGGTTCCAGTTCTTGTACCGTCCATTTAAAAAAGAAAATAGTACCCTGCAACCATTGACTAACATGAAAGCATATTTATTTGAGGGTGGAAAACATTTCTTGGAGGAGGGTAAGGTGGAGGAGACTTTTTACACCTTCAGTCAGTTCCACGGACAGAAAACATGACATCACTCCTTTTGTACATGCAAAATGTCTGCAGGCTTTGCCTACTGCAGCCGTAAAAATGGAGATCTACTATGTTACCCTCCTTTATGAAATGGCAGCAGGTAGTTTCTAAAGATACAGCTTAATACCAGGTGCTTTTTGGAAGAAAAAATGCCCTTCCTCGCTTTCAGAGGACCTGGGATAAATGGATTACCTCAGTGGGATTTTGTTATGGGAATTCGATAAGAATTGCAGCAATTTAATAAAGTTTTGTACATAGTATTTTACTGGGTTTTGGAAGGTAGGTGATTTGGGGGGTGAGATCCAGCACTCTGGGGGTGTGGGGGTTTGTTTAAACTTTTTCTGGGTCATATGTGTTGGGCATATGGGTTTTGTCTGGTGTAGATGTTAGTTGTATTAATGTATCGTTTCTGCACTTTTGTCTGTTCTTCCTACATGGTTGTACATTTTAAGCCTATCTGGGCAGTCTTAAATGATTATTTGTTAGATTTATGTAATGTGCATATATCAATAAAAAGTTTACATTAAAAAAAGTAAGTAATTCTGTCTTTGCAGATCCCACAACATTTTACAAGTTTTTGCAGAGTGCCTGAAGTGGCAACATATCTTCTGTGCAACACCAAGTATATTCTGCACACTCCAGTCTTCACTAAGGAAGTCCTGCACCACTAGATTGAGTTTCTGTGCAAAGCACGGTATATGCACACACCCACCATCCTTAACGCTTTCACAATGTTAGCTCCATTGTCTGAAACCATAAATCCTAGGGAAAATCATTAAGGGAAGCAATTCAGAGAACTGTTTTTTTAGCTCCTGTAAGATGTATACACTATTGTGATTTTCTTTGTCAAAGCTTGGAATACAGAGGCAGTCTTTTTTTTAAAGTTGTGTTGGTCTCTGGTCCTGGCAGAGGATGTTGCTAAGTAAAATGACACCCGATGGAGATATTCATGAAGTTTGCTGTTTAACCATTATTTTAGTACTGGTATGCATATATATTTCTTAATAGATGATAACTGCAAGGCACTGTTTACCTTCTGATGCAGTTCCCTATAAAGAGCGGCAATGGCTTTTTGGAGAAGAGTATCTGTGATGGCATCAGGTCAGCAAGTTTTATCACCTCATGAAAACCAGTGTCAGTAATAAAAAAGGGATGCATGCCCAGTGCAATAATTACAGATATTGCTTTATGCAGCTGTTGAGCAGATGTATGACTTTGCTTATATTTATTTAAAGCCTGATGCATCATTAAATGTTTATGAGGTGCAACTGACAGACTGAAAAAGGCTGGAGGAGACAGAGAAGAAGAACTCAGTTTTCAGTTTTGGAGCCTTCTGATTCTGATAAAGACCAAGCAGATAATGGGGGTGATGATGGTGGGCACATCTGGATCTACGACAGTTCATTGACAAAATGTTTGTCGAATGACCCGACAGTGAAACTGGCAGGTCAACTGCATGTTGCAGTCGGCTGCCAGTTTTGGAGAACAACAAGTGTTTTCTTTGGAGGCTTTGCCCCAGAACCCCCCCCCCACTTAGGATTCTCACCCAGCCTGAGCTGTTTCGGGGGTACAGGACTCCCCAACAGACAGTGCCAGGTTCCAGCAGGTTCCCTACAGTGACATAGCACTGTAGTCACTGTAGGAGACACTGTGGTCGAAATGTCACTGTTGGGGGTGTATACTGGCACATTTAGCCCAGCTAAGTGCCTGGGGAGTTTTGCACTGGATATGGAAACATTTACCAATGCCATCAGCTTGTATGTCACTGTCAACCTCTGCAACTGCCACTGACATGTTACCTTGTGACTTATTCCTGGCCCACTGAAGTGGATGTATTCACTGTAAGTGCCTTATTATGGTCAACATGCAATGGTTGCTTGCCTGTCTTCCTTTGCAGAAAAAGGCCGACATAATGTGGGATACAGGCAGACACTTGAGATGGTCCCTTATATGATGTGAAACACTGACACCCAGAATCATATTTTCCTCAATATCCTCAGTGGATGACTGAGGAGAGAGGCATAACTTACTTTGCACTGTTATTTTCACTGGACACTAATGACCTTTCCTGATTACCTTTCCCCAGGTTTTTGGTCTGATATTTCACAACAACAGGTTCCTCTGAGTCCTCATCATTAGAGTCCCTATCATGCACTCCCTTTGTTTCAGGAGTGTGTCCATTGTCACTGCTATACCCATGATCTAATTATAAAGAGCTCACAAAGGAATGGAAAATGGTAGAATCTTGAGAAAGTGGCACATTGCATGCACATGTGCTAATTCTTTCCTTTCCATTAATTGTAGTACCTGTAACTGCCATTGTTTTTTTTTTTTTATTAACTGCAACTGCCAACTCTACTTTTCTTAACAGTCATCAACAAAGTTTTGCTTGCCACCTTATGACTGGCCTACACTTATTGTCTGGGTGTGGCCTGCAGTAGCAGACAAACATGGTGGGATATCAGAAGATAATAAGAACTCAAAGGATGGGGAAGCTGCAACTGGGAAAGAAGATGCACCTCCAGTGTAGAAGAAGCACTTTTTGTGACAGTCTTTATTTCTTCCAAATTTGCTGTCTTTGTCTTTTTCTTACTAATGCTGGAAGCTTGCTTCACAAACACACTATCCCTTCCATCTTGATATTATTTAGTAAGTTTTAAAATTCAAATAACATTTGCTGATCCAGTACTGTAAACCAGCTCCCTTGTGAGAAACCCCCAAATACCTTCCTCAGTCACCTTGCAGAAATAGATTGCAATACTACTGAGTGCATATCTCAAAAAGAGGTAACAGCTGGCTAACAATAGCAAGAATACAAGTTTTGGTTACTCAATAGCCAAAGACTGCCTTCTTCCCCAAAAAGGTTTCACATGCGATACAAGCATGTACCCACTCTGGTTTTGCCCTTTAGTTATTTATTGGATTATACAAAAGAAAATATTTCTCCTTGAGTCCTAATTGTGAAGGAACTGCCAAGGGCTGCCCTCCTTCCCCCAAAAAGGCTTCACATGTGACAAAAGTCTTTACTGGCTCTAGTTGTGCTCTTTATTTTTATACTGGACTACACAAAAGGAAAATAGTCTTGTGTTTTTGTGGGAAATGGCTGGAGATACTGCAGATAGGACCTATGCAACTGCCAAGGGCTTCACCATCCCCCCCAAAAGACTTTTCGTGTGATTTAAGCCTACACCAGGTCTGGTTATGCACGTTATTATGTTTGCTTGCACGCATGTGCAAGAAACATAGTGCCATCATCGGAGTTTTCGGAGGTGTGTCAGCCCTCTTCCAATTCAGTCAGTGTGTTTGCAGGCGCAGCCGCAGTTCTCCAATGCCTGCTGCAGCTGTCTATGACAGCTCCAAAATGCAGTGGCGTACAGTTGAAAGGGGGAGCTACGCTTCAGTGAGCAGTGATCAGATATCGCCTGCTCATGCGCCCTCCTCCTACACACACATGCACACACACACACACACAACCGCTTGTGTGCTGCCCACCAACGCACACATTGTATAGCCGACGGGATGCCTAATCCTCTGGCCGGCTGTGAAGCGCGCCTCCCAAACACATTAATGCCATGCTGGGTGCACACCCCAGCATGGCTATATCGTCGCTTAGCTGATGGGTGCCCAATCCCTGCCGGCTCCACTGCATCCCCCTCGAGTACAGGGTGCCACGCTGGGAGCCCACCCAGCATGGCAACAGATGCCATGGCCGACAGGGTGCCCAATCCCCCGCCAGCTCCACACCCCCAGCCATCCTTCTGCTACACTGGGAGCCCACCCCAGTGTGGCAAATGTCCCGCTGGCCGTCGTATTAAAAACCTGAAAATCGGAATGGTCCTCGGTGTGTCTGCCCCCACCACGCTTCACCCACTGCGCACCCTGCCTCCCCACACCCCTCACACCATACTTACCTCCGGAGCTCGGGCGCGATGATCTTCAGCGGACCGGAACACGCTCTGCACTCTTCAAAGCTGACCACGAACCGAGGAAATGCCGGAAAGCTGTATAATGGGATAGATAGGGTTTTTTCAACTTTATTGCATATCTCAGGCATATTTTGGAATTTTTGCACCAAATTTTCAACATGGGGTTTTTGGGATGCCTTCTCATGAATGCTGTCACTGTCATGGTGTTACTCGGGCCCAAAGGGTGATTTCGCAGCCACTGCATGAAATCACCTTTCCAGAATGATTAATGAAACCAACACTGCCAGTGTTCATAAGGTGGGCTCTCAGAAAGCCTATTTTTAAAATTTGGTGGAAAAATTCCTTAAAATGACTGTTTTACGAGCGAGCATTGCGCAGTTCCTACGCACACTCGTAAGTTCACGAATTTTCAATATTTTCACTCCAGATTTTCAACATTGCCATTTTACCACACCTTCTTATGAGCAGTATAGTTGTCATTTTTCACATCTCACCCAAAATGTGTTTCCGCCCACGTAGTGCACAATGGCGCAGTCAGTGTGCGAAATCAATGTACGGGACACATTAAGAAAATCACAGTGACTTGGTTCATGAGCAGAGGTCTTAAAATGACTATGTTGAAAATCTGGTGAAAAATTCTAAAATGACTGTTTTAATGAGCCGCGGCATTGCAATTAGCCTTACGCACGCTCATAAGTTTGAGTAAATTTCAATATTTTCACTCCAGATTTTCAACATTGCCATTTTACCACACCTCCTTATGAGCAGTATAGTTGTCATTTTCACATCTCACCAATAACGCAGTTTCTGCCCATGTAGCGCACAATGGAGCAGTTGGTGCGAAATCAATGTATGGGACACGTTAAGAAAGTCACAGTGACACTGGTCATGAGCAGAGTTGTTAAAATGGCTATGTTGAAAATCTGGTGAAAAAAGTCCCAAAAATGATTGTTTTAGGAGCGCATGTTGTGCAGTTGCTACGCACGCTGGCAAGTTTGCGAATTTGTAATATTTGCACACCAGATTTTCAACAGTGCCATTTTACCACACTTCCTTATGAGCAGTACAGCTACCATTTTTCACATCATGCCCAAAATGTGTTTCCGTACATGTAGCACACAATGGTACAGTCGGTGTGCGAAAACAATGTTTGGGACAGATTAAGAAAATCACAGTGACACTGGTCATGAGCAGAGGTCTTAAAATGGCTATGTTGAAAATTTGGTGACAAAACTCCATAAAATGACTGTGTTACGAGTGAGCATTGCGCAGTTTCCGCGCACCCTCAAAAGTTCACGAATTTGTAATATTTTCAGTCCAGATTTTTGCCAGTGGCATTTTTACACACCTCCTTATGAACAGTACAGCTGTCATTTTCCACAACATTGCTGAAATGTGTTTTCACACTTTCAGCACAGAAATGCGTGGTCACTGTGGGAAATCATTGTTCGGGACAGATAAAGAAAAACACACTGACACTGTTCATGATCGGAGGTCCCAAAATGCCTGTGTTAACAATCTGCTGTAAAAAAATCCCCAAACTAGTTACATTACGGATGTGCTTTGCACAGTTTCTATGCACGCTCGTGACTTCACCAGTTTTTTTTAAGATTTTCACAGCAGATTTTCAACATTGCTATTTTTACACCTCCCATGAACAGTACCGCTGTCATTTTTCACATCCTGTTCGGAATGTGTTTTTGCACCTGTGGTGCCAAATGCCATAGTCACTGTGCAAAAGCAGTTTTCAGCTACCAAACTGATATTGCCACTGTTCATGAGGTGGGTGTCCCAAAAAAACATGTTGAAAATTTGGAGTGAAAATACCAACGAATGCCTGAGGCATTAGGGTTTCCGACCATAACACCCCACCCTGTAGAGAATGACAGGCATCAGGGGTGTGACTTGGGATTCTTGCCTGTCATGCTCATACCATTCCACCTCCACCCACACCCTGCAGCCAGTGAGAGGCATCAAGGTGTGCCTCGGACTCTTCGGGCCCAAACTTCACCCCATTCTCCTATACCGCACCCATCTCACCATATTTCCTGATGGAATGGGGTGCACATAAGGGCCAAACACTCCAATGCACATCGTGACACTTGTCAGTGTCTGCAAGGTAGGGTGTGGTGAAATGGCATGATCGTTATGCCTGACGACCCAAAGGCACACCCCAATGCCTGTCACTCTCTGCAGGGTGGTGGTGGGGTTGCCATCAGTTCAATACTTCACTGTCATTCTTATTATGCAGCTCTGCAACTTCTACACTACCAATGCCAATGCCAGCAAGCAAACATTTGGCATTGACAAATGCTTGTTTTTTATTGGACTACAAAAGAAAAATATTCCTGCTTGCAGGCTTGTGACAGTGCAGACAGGGGCTACTAACTCAACTGCCAAGAGCTGCCACTTCCCTCAAAAAGGCTTCACACATGACACAAACTTATACCAAGTTCAGTTTAATTTGTTATTGGGTTACAAACACAAACAAGCATTTGTCAATGCCAAATGTTGTCTTGCTGCCATTGGCAGTGCAGGAGTTAGAGAGATGCAGCATAGGAGTGGCAGTTAAGTACTGAACTGATGCCTACCCACCCCCACCCTACAGAGAGTGAGAGGCATTAGGGTGTCCCTGTGGGTGTTTGGTAGTGCAGTGTGGGAAAAAATGCTGGGCAGGATGTGAAAAATGACAGCTGCACAGTTCATAAGGAGGTATAATTAAATGGCAGTGCTGAAAATGTGGCATACAAATATACAAAAGTTGCAGAGTTGCAAGGGTGCGTGGCAAATATGCAAGGCACGCTTGCAGCACTGGCAGTTTGAGGGCGTTCGGCACCAAATTTTCAACATGGGCATTTTAGCACCTCTGCTCATGTACAGTGTCACTGTCATTTCCTCAAAGTGTCCCAAGAAGTGATTTCGTACAGTGACCACTCTATTCTGCGCCGGAAGTGCGGAAACACATTTTGGGCAGGATATGTGAAGTGACAGCTGTACTGTTCATCAAGAGGTGTGTAAAAATGGCAATGGTGAAAATCCAGAGTGAAAATTTCACAAATGCATGATGGTACGAGCATGTGTGCAATCTGCCAATGCACACTCATAACACAGTCATTTTATGGAGTATCAGCTCCAAATTTTCAACATAGGCATTCTAGGAGCTCTGTTCATGAACTGTGTCACTGTCATTTTCATAATCTGGCCCAAACACTGATTTCCCACAGTGACTGTGCAATTGTGCACCGGAAGTGCAGAAACACATTTCGGGCAGGATGTGGGAAATGACAGCTGTACTGTTCACAAGGAGGTGCAGAAAATGCCAATGCTGAAAATACGGCGTTAAAATATTGTGAATGCGCGAAGTTATGAGCCTGCGTAGCAACTGCGCAATGCACGCCAGAACAGGCATTTCTTGATGCTTCACCAAATTTGGAACACAGGCTTTTGAGAGGCCACCATGAACACTGACACTGTCATTTCGTTAATTGGTCCCGAAAGGTGATTTCAAGCAGTGACTGCGAAATCACCTTCTGAGGCCGATTAACACCATGACAGTGACAGAATTCCTGAGGAGGGGCCCCAAAAACCCCATGTTGAAAATTTGGTGGCAAAATTCCAAGAAATGCCTGAGATATGCAACAAAGTTGAAAAAACCCTATTCATTGCATTATACAGCTTACTGGCATTTCCTCAGTTCGCAGTCGGCTTTGAAGAGTGCAGACGTGTTCCCGGTTCACAGAAGATTGTCGCCAGAGTACTCAGGTAAGTATGGGGTGAGGGGGTGAGGGAGGCAGGGTGCACAGTGGATGGGTGGGAGGGGGGAGGGGGGCATGTAGACTACGAGGGACAGTTTTCATTTTCCAGGTGTAGAAAATAAAAAAGCAAAACCGTCGCAGGACAGTTTTTGTATTACAGGTCATTTGGCACGCTGGGGTGGGCTGCCAGCATGCCACCTACGTGGGTTTTGTGGGGAGGGGTGTCAGTAGCCGATGGGGGATTGGGCACCCTCGTCGACACACAACACGGTGTGGGGTAATGCCGGCGGGGGATTGGGCACTCCCGCTGGCAAACAAAGAAAGGGGAGCACGAGCTGAGGGGATTGGGCACCGACCTCGGCATTCAACTGTTGGGGAGGGTGATGCCCGGCCAGGAGTGGAGCTCCCGGTTGGCACCACAAACATGGAGGTGCCGACAGGGATTGGGCACCCTTGATGTCGGAAACCATAAGCCGGCTGCCCGCTCGCCAACCATGATTATAATGGCGGTAAGCACGGCAAGCAAAGGACCGCTGCGTATGACGATTGCAGCAGACCTTTGCTTTGATGTGCTTGCCCCATTATGAATTCATGGTGTGGCGTGGCATGCAGGCTGATTTGTGAATGAGGGATGCACCTACTGATGCGGCCTCAGCATTCGCCAAGCAGCCGGTACTTCAAGACCCGATTGTCGCGAAGATGTTTCTTGCGCATGCGCACAAGCCAACATAAAAAGAAGAAGAGGGAATAAACTTCCTGTTTTCACTCTGGTAACTAGCTATCCTAGTGTGAAACTACAAGCTAGGGACAACAATGCATTAGCCTATGTTCCTCATTAAACATGTCTTTCTTGTCTCCTGTCATTTATCTTTCTTTGTCTCCTGTCAGTCACCATCTTAAGCATAGATGGCTAACTAGGAATTATAGTAATACTATAAGCTGCAGTATGTGCAACAGCACTATCTCAAATACCTTCCAAGAAGATCTTCTGTGAGTCTATCAACAGCTGGGGCTTGCTAGCTTCCGTGCTACTAAACTGTTTCTCTACAAAAGTTTACCTGTTTTGCTCTTTATAGACTTTAAAATAAAGGTACAGAGCAAGTTTTTTATTGAATGCATATTTGCCATGAATCCTAAACTAAAATCAGAACAAAAAAACATGGGAGATTTGGCAAAACCAAAACCAGAACTTCCCTGGTTTCAGACAACACTAATCAGAACCATGCTCAGGGTTCTGTACACATAGTTAAAACTCCCGATCATTAGTTCCACAAAAAAAAACTGCAACAGAATGCTGCCTATAAAAAAGAGACAATGCAAAATACAGTTTTTTGCATTACATTTTTTGTAAATACAGTTAAACATGGTCCATTTAGGTGTATGCTTATCATTTCTGAATATAAGAACATTTAAAACTGCTGACAATTAGAAATAATTGCCTACCCTTTGTTAATAACATAGCTTTTAGTCCATGTATCCAAACACTCGGAGACACTATACATAGTTAAATAAAAAATTTAAGAGCAACATTTGAAACAATTCAAAAAGATGAGTACAATTTTTGAGTTCTGGCAGATTAAAATTACCTTGAAATTTATAAAAAATATTTTTTTTAATTCTTTCTTTTTGCTGCCGCGTCCACTGAGTCCTCAGCCCAGTCATGGACCCCTGGACCCCCACCTCCATACTGGCTGCGACTCCCAACACTCCAGACTTTCACACTCGGGGTGGGGTTGCGGCACCTGAGCTCAGTGCCACAAACGTGGGACCAGAATTGGGAGCCAGCCTGGAGGCTAATCAGGGCCAGGGGCAGGCATCATGCATGGCGGCCGTGAACAAGGTTTTGCTGCTTGGATCCCCAGGGGCAGGGAAGTGCAATGATGTCCTGCATCCGCCCCGGCCCTCTGACCTTTGGATGCTGGCACTTGTGATTACTCCTGGCCTCCACCAGGAGTCCTCACACACCATGCAGTCTCCTTGACCCTCCCCCCAGAGAAGGAGAACAGCCCTGGGGGCACTCTATCCTTCTTCCCCAGCTGGCCATCCAGCTCCCCAGGTCCATTCCTGAACCTGGGTTGCTGGTGTCACAAGCAGAATTCAAACCACTGCACCAGTGGGCCAGCTCTGGAATTTATAAAAATTCTGACAAAACCTTGTACATGGAATTCTTTTGGTAGTGGAATAGCACAAATCTGCCTGCAAAATGCAGGGTGCTAGTCTGGGGTTTACATAAACTGCAAATTAGTCTACCAGAGTTTTGTTCATATAAACATCTGATTACTTCAGGCTTTTGGGAGGTTTGATGCACCATCTCCAGTTGATGCAGAATGCTGTGGCACAGTTGATCTCTGGTACAAGCTATTAAAATCATATCACACCACTCCTGCTTTATCTGCACTGGCTGCCAGATAGATGGCACATTTCCCTTCGAGATTTGCATTTCCCCTCTCAAGGCTCCAATAGTACCCGTACTGAGAAATCCAAGATGGCCACATAGGAACAGCTGCCAGACAGCACTCAGGGCAATACTTGCATGAAAAAGGAAAAAATAGAAGGATGATAGCGCTTGAATAACTACATCAATGGAGCACGGAGTATGGAACTTATGATTTGGGGCTAAAACCTGTTACAACATGAAAAACAGAAAAGAATATATCAAAAGTTTATCAGAGGATCAAGGAATTATCAGAATCAGGAAGTAAACCAATGAAGAGATGCACAGATAAGTCATCAACAAAAAAAAAACACACGAGGATGATGTACAATGACCCAGCAACAACCAAGCATGGACCAGACTACAGCAGCAGAAAATAAACGGTTTTATACCGGGTTAGTCCTCTGCTCTCACCACTTCCAAATACTCCTACTGGGGGTAATATTAATGCAGATAAAAATCCATCAGCAACCAAGACTGCAATGGAGGGACTGGCTCAGAGTTGAACAGATAAACAACAAGATGAACAAACCATCACGGACTTAGACGAACTGGGTACTGCAATGGAGTTTACTGAAGGTAATGGCACAGAATTTTATGATGTTAGAGAAATACCTGAACAGTTAAATGTAGTTAGTGAACCCCCAGAAAATGTGATGGAGCAGGGAATAAGGTGCAAAAGTGAATAAGGAATACAGAAAATGCCAGACAAAGTAGATACTGGACTAAGTGTGGACATATTAAATCAATTTAAAAATTAAATAAAAGCAGATATTCAGAAAGGATTTGATTCATTGACAATGATTGTTACTTCCCTAAGTAAATCTGTGAACTATTTAACACAACAGATACAAACATTAAGTATTAGAACAGGGGCAGTGGAGCAAAGAATTAGTGATGTAGAAGACAAGGTGAACCCAGTTGTAACAAAAGTAACTGATCACTCTATGTAGCTTTAAAGATTACAGTAAAAAGTCACAGATCTAGAAGATCACTCCAGGAGAAATAACTTAAAATTGATTAATGTTCCAGAAGCGTTGGTGTGGCGGGGCAATCCAATTCCTTTCTTTGAAAAACTACTAACCCAAGCACTGGGAATGAAATAACTGGAGCAACACATTGTAATTGACAGAGAGCACTGGGGAGGTTCCGCAAAACCTAACTGTGTACAAAATTCCCAGTGCCAGTATGTGAGACCTATTTTTGTTAAACCACATTACTTCACTGACAGGGAGAAAATATTATAGAAGACAAGAGTGGAGAGAGGGCTAAATGGAGAAGGTTATTAATTTCAGGCTTGCCCAGATTTCAGTTATGAAACTATGCAGTCTAGAAGATCTTTTGACAGAGCTAAAGCATTGCTGTGAGAACTTGCAATCAGATTTTTAATAGTGCCACCAGCTACATTAAGATTTTTTCACTCCAGAAAAATGCAGTACTTTATGGATGCAGTTAAAGCTGAGATATAAATTAAAAAACATCTTAAAACCAGCTCAAATCAATGTACCCTGAGTACGGATAATCAACAGAACTCTTCAAACCGAGCAAATGAAGTTGCTAACAATCAAGATGGCAATGGATAGCTGTTTTAAGGGACTAGGCTGATATAAAGGAAACCCCATCCCTCTTTTTTTATTTGTTCATTTGTTTTCTTCACTTGATTATACATCTTAGTCTTAAGCATAGGCATTAGGATTTACTTTATAACTCCTCTTACTAAAGAGCAATATTCTTTTATGTAAAACAGTTGAATAGTGATCAAGGAAATGATGTGGAAAACTAAGAAAGGAGGAAAAGTATAACATTTGTGGAAAAACTTCTCAAACTTTTTTTGTTATTAATTAAGGAAGATAGTATTTGTCTCCTCTTTCAGGTATAAACGTTTAAAGATGACTTCACTAGCCTTCCAATAATTAAAGATAACGCAAGATGCACTATTCTGATAAAGACTGATTGAAACGGTAAAGGTAATGGCACAAAACATAATTGTGGAGGACATGAATATTTTTATTTTCTTTCTCTTCTTTCATTTTTATGGTTATTTATGATCATTGAGATTCATGCTGTCTCATATGTAGAATGGAATAAGACAAAGAAGGGATAAGATACACAGAAAAACTACTAATTAAGTAATTGGTAAATAAGATATATGAATAGAAACTGGTTATCAATGAATTATTGGGGAACTATCAGGATATAAATAATATTTGTATATAATTAACTATAGCTAGATTGATAGGCTGTGGAAAACAGAAGGAAAGTGAAGGAGAGGGGAAGAAAGAAGGAAAAGGAAGGGGGAGTAGAAGGAAGCAGCAAAGGAGAAAGAATAGAAAAGGGAAAGGGGAGGAATAAAGAAGAAAAGAAAGGTGAAAAGGAAAGGGGAAATAGGGGAGATGAAAGAAAGGAAGGAAAAAAGGAAAAAGAAAAGGAACAAAAAGACAAAAAATGTGTAACTAGAGAGGTAAAAATTCATTACAATAGAGCAGCGCAAAGAGTGACTTTTGTGGGATGGCACAAACCAGCTGCTCCAGGTATGGCCTACCAAGTTGATGCATTGGAGTGGCAGGGAGGTTTGTACCTTAAGCATGATATCTCAAAAAAAATAGAGGCACTGGAGTGATTAGAAGGACAGACCTCTAAATATAAAGATAGTCATGCTGATCAGGAGGAGCCACAGGATGGGGGGAGGGTGCTGTGGTTGCAAGGTAAAGGAAATGGGATAGAGTTAGGGAGTATTGGGTACAAAGTGGGGGGATCTGGGTCAGAAAAATCAGAAGGATAGACAGTAATGGTCACAACTGTGTGTGACATATAAACAAAGGCAGATACAGAAGAAGGGTATTAGTGTTAATATGAAAATGTATAAAAAATTTCAAATGGCTTGTATACCTTGTGCTTAATAAATATATTGAGTGACACAAATAAAATCAGACCCTCAGCAATGTCACCTATAAAGACGTCAAAGAGGACTGGACCCAGTACTGAGCCCTGAAGTACTCTACTAGTAGCCCCCCTTTCTTTGGAATGTGTTCCATTCACTATTACCTTCTGTGTCCTGTTGTGCAGTCAGTTTGCTACCCAGGCTACCACCCTGGGACCACTCCCAGGCTGGCTAACTTGATTATTAATCTTTTGTGCGGGACTGTGTCAAATGCCTTGCTAAAGTCTATGTAGGCCATATCCATAGCCTCTCCCTGGTCTATTACTTTGGTCACCCAGTCAAATAAATCAATTAGATTCATCTGACATGACCTTCCTGCTGTGAATCCATGCTGCTTTGGGTCCTCTGCCCCGCTGGCCTCTAGGTACTCAACAATTCTTTCTTTCAGAAGTGATTCCATCATTTTCCCCACCACTGAGGTCAAACTAACAGGTCTGTAGTTTCCTGCTTCTGCCTTGCTCCCACTTTTGTGAAGGGGAATCACATCTGCCCTCCTCCAGTCCTGAGGTACCACTCCATCCTCCCATGATCTGTTAAAAAGTGTGGTCAGTGGTGTCACTAGGTCCTCCCTTAACTCTTTTAGGATTCTAGGGTGAATCCCGTCAGGCCCCATTGCTTTGTCCGCCTTGAGTTTTAGGAGTTCTTTCAGTACTCTTTCTTCTGTAAATGGACTGGCCTCAACCCCGCTACCAAGAGTGCTTCTATTGTTTGGTTTAGGTAACTCCTCCTCTTCATCTTTTGTGAATACTGAGCAAAAGTATTCATTCAGTATCTCTACCTTTTCACTGTCTCCCTCTGCCCACCTCCCCTCTCCTTTATTAATCTTCACTATCCCTCCCTTAACCTTTCTATGCTCCCTAATGTACCTATAAAAGGTTTTATCCCCCTTCTTAACTGAGTTGGCTATCTTTTCCTCGGTTTGGGCCTTTGCTTTTCTGACTGCCTTCCCACTTTTTTTTTTTATTTATTTGTTTAACCAGGAGTAGCACACTAAGCTGAAAGCTTTTTTACAGGAACAACCTGGGAGCACAGAGAAGCTAAGTGACTTGTTCAAGGTCACACAGTATGCAAGTGGAAGCTGTGGGATTCAAACCCAGATCTGGTCTGCTGGATGTCACCAGATTTGCAGCTCAGAGCCTTAAACCACTGCGCTATACTGCCTCCCTTCTTTCTGCTTTAATTGATACAGTTCCCTGTCGTGCTTCTTCTGTGATTCCTTATACTTTTTGAATGCAGCCTTTTTCTCCTTAACCTTCCCTGACACCTCTTTTGAGAACCATAATGGTTTTTTATTCCACTTTGTTTTCTTTATTTGTTTCACACAAAGGCTTGTTGCCTCCATGATGGCAGTTTTGATTTTTCTCCATTGTTTTTCCACCCCTCCTTTCTGGCCATTTGCTAATGCATTCCTCAGGTATTCACCCATTACGCCAAAGTCAGCCCTTCTAAAGTCCAGTATCCTTGTCTTTGTATGGCTTGTCTCCATGGTTGTGTTTATTGTGAAGCACACTGTGCAGTGGTCGCTTGTTCCCAGTAGTCTACTGACTTCTAAATTTGTGATCCTCTCTCCATTTGAGGGTACCAGGTCTAATATTGCCCCCTCCTGAGTGGGTTCCACCACTAGCTGTCTAAGGCATGCCCCCTGTAGGGCATCGAGAATGACCCTGCTCTTGGATGTGGCTGCAGTCCATGTCATCCAGTTAACATCTGGCATATTCAGGTCCCCCATCAACAGTATCTCCCCTTTTTCAGCCATTTTGAGAATGTCCACTATCATTTTCTTGTCCATTTCCTCCCCTTGAGACGGGGGTCTGTATACAACCCGTGTGTGGATCATGATGCCATTCCCTGTCTCCAAGGTGACCCAGAGTGCCTCTTGTCCTCCCTCTTTACTTTTACTAACTAGTAGACAGTTACAGTTTGTTTATATTTCATATAGAGCTTTGCCAAGTCAGGTAAGCAGTTTTCTATACAGTTATATGTTTGGTACAAAGTTAAATAGAGGTACATTGCTCAGATGAAGGGTTCTGGTTTTGAACCCAAAACTAAATCTTACAATTGTTATCTCACCCTTGTCTATAATTAAAATCCTGGGAAACTGGCATAGCTGGCGAACGTTGGGAAAGTGCTTTGAAGATTGCAGATAGATTGGCAGAGGTGGGGAAAGGGTGATGTTTTCAGCAGAAATATGGATTCTTTCTATATGTTTAATAAGGATGGATAATTCACCTTGTAAAGTGCTTTTAATTAATATCAATGGAATTAACAGCCCAGTTAAGTGCTCTAGGTTGCTTCAATATATTAAGAGACAGGCTCCAGATATAACATATATACAGGAAACTCATCTAACTCAGATGGAGCACCTGAAGTTAGGGGCAGGGGAAAGGTTTAAGGTATATTCAGCCTCCAGTAAAACTGGACGTAGACGGGGTGTAGCAATTTTACTCCTTGCTACCTTATCATTAGAAGTGGGAGTCGAATATGCTGATCTTGCTGGTTGCTATGTCATAGTCCAGGGAACGTTGTTTGGCCAGGACATAACCCTTGCCAATGTTTATTTACCACCTGCATCCCTCCAGCTGAGAGTTCACCAGCTTTCTAAGAGACCTTTCATTAAATGCTCGTTTTTTATCAGACCACACCCCATTACTACTTCAAATAGATCTGGGGAGACCACGCCAACAGGCACTTTAAAGACTTAACTTATCTCTGCTTAAGGAGCAGGAACTTAAAGATTTCTTACAGACCAGGATTCCACAGATTATCACCGAAAATACTACCCCTGACACCTTGGCAACACTGGTTTGGGACACACTGAATGTGGTGATCCATGGGGAATTGACTGCCTACAGTGCACGAAAGCAAAAACAGAGAGAGCGCAGATACAAGCACTTGACAATTCTCTGACAGGGGCAGGGACAGATTGATCTATCTAGTGAGCAGGAAATTAGACAACTTAAAAGGGAGCTTCAAGCCATAATTGATTATCAAGTGCAAGCTAAGCTACAACAATTAAAGAGATACCACTAAGAAGGTAATCCTAGAGGGGCATGTAACTTAGCCAGGAGACTCTGGGGTGCAAGGCAGGTGGCTACGATAATAAAATTAAAAGATCATGTATCGGGGTAGTGAAGGGCAATACCCCGGAAATTCTTTCAATATTTCAGAAATACTATAGGAAGCTATATTCCAACACAACCCCCAGAACATAATATACAACAGTTTCTCTCCTCTCTGCATTTCCCTAAATTAACTCCTTCTCAGCAGGAGGTAATTAAGGCCCCATTGCTAGAGGCGGAAATCAAGCAGGCAGTCAGACAAGCCAAGACCTTCAAGTCTCTGGGCCCTGATGGTTTTCCTCAGAGTGGTATAAAGCCCTCTTTCCCTTATTCCTTGATTGGATGAGACAAACATTTATTGAAGTTCAGCAGGGAAATCCTCCTCCCCAGTTTCATGGGCATATGTGGTGATTTTGACAATCCCTATACTGGGCAGAGACCCCAGACACGCAGAATCATACAGGTCCGATCTCTATTTTAAATTGCGACTATAAATTGTACATGTTGGTGTGGGCCCGGAGACTTGAAGATATTTTACCTGATTTAATCTATCAGGACCAAATTGGCTTCCTAAAGAACAGACAAACTTCAGATAACACACTTAGAATCATACATCTTCTGTCCTATGTTTCTAAGTCCTCACTTCCTGTTGTGGTGGCTAGCCTAGATGCTTACAAGGCACTTGACCGGGTGCTTTGGAGTTATTTCTGGCAGGTACTGGGGGCATTTGGGTTTCTGGGGGAATTTGTTAAATGGCTTAGTAACCTCTATACTAATCCCAGTGCGTATATAAGAGTTAATGGCTCTCCGTCCTCCCCTATAGATTTGGAATGGGGGACCAGGCAGGGCTGTCTCTTGTCGCCATTACTATTCGACATTTACATAGAGCCTTTGGCTCTGGCAATGAGGGCTTCCAGACGAGTACACAGGGTTGAATTAGGAGGGGACTCCTACTGTATGTCACTTTATGCAGATAATGTACTGTTAACATTAACAGACCCTAAGATATCATTACAGTGAGTCTGGCAGATTCTGGAAGATTTTGCCTCAGTATCTGGCTATGTTATTACTTCCTCGAAGACTGAGGTTCTGGTTCCCAGCTTAAACAATGCTTACCCCTTAAGTGGCGAGCTATGAAGTTAAAATATCTTGGTATTCAACTGCTACTTCAAGTTTCTAATGTAATTTTGGTAAATTATGAACCGATGACACAAGTTTTGAAGCAGATAAACATAAATGGTCTCTGATGAAACTCCCCTTCTATCTGAGAATAGCTACGGTACAATCCAATATTCTGCCTCAATTATTATATTTATTTCAAACAATCCCTTCCTCCCAAATGTACTTTTATACATGGAATAAGCTCTTATCTAGATTTGTGTTGGACAGACACAGGCCACATATCCGTTGGTCTTTGCTTCAGCTGCCGAAGGCCAGGGGAGGGCTAAATGTTCTAGATTTGAATCAGTATGCAATGTCAGTGAGAATAATTTGAATTCTCACCTGGGTGAATCCCAGTCTCCAATCCTCTTGGAAGAAAATAGAATGTTTTCTCAATGATATGCATGACCCACAAAAGGTCATTTTCGCTCCCCTTGTTAGCTTACCAGCATTCGCAGATTTTGGTACTGCTGCCCGACAGACCTTGCAAAGCTGGTATAGATTTAGAGCTATACCTGCTCTGGAATCTGTGTTTCATTTTTGTGGCTACTTTTTGCAGAAACAGATTTCCTACTCACTCAGTTTGATTTAACATTTCGCGTCTGGCAACAGAAGAGTCTTACATTTATTTTCCAATTTCTAGATTCACATGGGGTGGTCCCATTTGCCCAGCTCCAAAGGGAATTTAACTTATCAAATTTGGATCATTGCAGGTACCTACAGGTACGCAATTTTCTTCTACATAAGGGCCCTTTGAGAAACTGCCTTCCTGCCCCTATTCCTGCAGCTGGTTATTAATGCAATCTGGGGGTCAATCCAGTTACTTTTGATTGGATTATTGTATAGAGGAATAAGGGAACTTGTCTCTGATTCATCTGAGTCAGTGATGGAGGCATGGAACAAGGAATTGCCTTCTCAGGTGAATTATGCCTTCTGGGTAAATACAGTCACCCCTCACTGGGGATCTCTGTGGCCCCTCATTGGAGAGAATTTGCATGGAAATCTCACATTAGATATTTTAAATACTCTGACTAAATTGGTCCAAGATTTTCCCTGCACTGGGGGCTGACTGCTGGAGACAATATGGGGAGGGGATGGCATATCAGAAACATATCTTCTGGGGGTGTTGCAAATTAAAAGTTTTCTGGCAACAAGTTGAGCAGACTTTACAGATGATTTTTTTATCAGATGTCACATTTAGCCCACCATTTGCATTCTTGTCAATCCCTCCAGAAAGGCTCAAACTACAAAAAAGGTCTCTTATATTCACTTCTCTCCTTTTGGCTAAGAAGACCATTACTAAACTATGGAAGCAGGTCAGATCCCCTTCATTAGACACTTGGCACGATTTGATAGTGGAGCATTATTTACTAGAGTATATGATTGCAGAAGCTAGGGAGCACAGAGAACAGTTTGAAATAAGATGGAGGGCTTGGGTGCTTTTTAATTCAGCAAGAGACCTCTCATTTTTTCTATGATGGGATCCAAATACTTGGATAATAGGAGCTGTAAATGGAACACTGAAGGGGAACTCTTTTTTTCTGGGTAGAAGGGAACTGGATAGAAAAGGGAGGAAGGGGTAGAGGAGGGCACTTGAAGGGATCAGGATTATGATTTGTTGTGAACTATGCCTTCTGAATGAGATGAAAACACTACCACCATTGTTACTACCATTGTATTACCACCTATTGATTGTCTTGACAATGTGGATATTTATGTATGTCAGCTATAACTTATTTGCTATGTATTGTACCTCCTATGAAAATAATAGAAAAATAAAGTTTAAAAAAAAGAAGGAAGAAGGAATGTACGCAAAAGATGTCAGCAATAGAAAAGGATATAGATCAGTAAACTAAAAAACACATTGAAACAGGAGACTAAAATACTACTGGAACTTATTGCACTTAGAAACCAATACAACATCTTAGCCACAGAAGAAGCTGAAATGCAAATGTTACTCACGCAAAGTAAATATTATGCATTGGGAGACAGGCCAGATAAAATTGTAAACTGTCAGATCAAAAAAGAAAAAGGAAATTATTTAATAATAAAGATCCAGAAGGAAAATGAACAAATTATTAACGAACGAGAAGAAATAAGGGGTGGGATAGTCAAAGGGGTTGTGCCCTGGCATGATATTTAAAGGTGGATGTTGCACTGTGCAAATCCCAATGCACAGGGCACACCAGTAATGTATGTGGCCAAAGTGAGGGGGCATGCCCATGCATATTTATCAGTGTCAGTGGCTCAGTAGGTAGCACACTCGCCTTTGAGGCCGGGAGATCAGAGGGCTGTGGGTTCATTTCCCACATCTGGCACTTGGGTTAATATCCCAGTACTGACACTGTAGTGCAGCATGAGAGGGGTGCTGCACTTCTGAGGTGCCGTCTTTTCGATTAGACATTAAACCGAGGTCCCATCTGCCTGGATTGGTGGTAGTTTGGGTGGATGTTAAAGATCCCATGGCACTTATCGAAAAGAGTAGGGGAATTTCCCCGGTGTCCTGGCCAAATTTCCCTTATTCTCTGAAAATACCACCAACAGCTTAATCTGGTTCAAAGTCAGTTGGCATTCATCTGTATCCCCCTCTCCCGGGTCGTGCCTGAAAATAGGCAGGATTTGTCTAGTGCACTTACCCGGTCAACAAAAACTAAATAAATAAATATATGGAACATCCCGATATTCAGCCCAGGATGTGTGGCACATATGCAGGCACAAACTTGCCTTGCACCGCACATGGGGGCACAAAGATCCACCTGTAAAAATCAGGAGCAAGCCAGGAGACACCCACAGGTGAGCTGCCATGTTGCCATGTGCAACACAGCAGCTGCCTGCTGTAGGTGGCCACTCAACATCCTGGGACACAGTTTGGGCATCATGCTCCCCCCACCCAATCACGGGCATAGATGATCAGATATATCTCTGGTGGTCCAGTGGACCCTACCACATTGAGCGATCCTGGGCTTTAGTAATAAGTACAGTACCTGGTGGTCCAGTGGACCAGCTCCCCTGCCTGATCATGGGCTTTAGTAATAAATAATGTTACCATGGTGGTCCAGTGGACCCTATCGCTAAGCCTGATCATGGGCACATGAATAGAATATTGCCCTGGTGGTCCAGTGGACCCGATCCCCAGCCTGATCATGGGCTTTAGTTGTAAATATACTCCCTGGTGGGCCAGTGGTACCGCCATCCCCACTCACCCATTCAGACCTACCACCCTACTCCCTCCCAGTCACATTTAGGGACTATGTAGTACAGTATGGTCTGCATGCCCACTGGCCCATGTAGCAGACCAATGGGCATGCAGCCATACTGTACGCTGTCAGTCGGCGGGTGGCCAGCAACTTGCGGGTGGGAAACTGCCTCCCACCACTGATGGGGGGAGCGGGGTGGTGGGTCTGAGTGGGCAGGTGGGGAGGGGGTACTGCTGGCCCACCAGGGAGTATATTTACAACTACGGCCTGCAATCAGGCAGGGTATTGGGTCCACTGGACCACCAGGGAATGTTATTTTCATTTGCCCACAACTGGGCTGAGGATCGGGTCCACTGGACCACCAGGCTTTTATTATATGCCCATGATCAGGCAATGGGGTAGGGTCGACTGAACCACCAGGAAATGTCTAGTTAACTGATGCCTGTGATATCAGGCAGGGGAGCAGGTCCACTGGACCACCAGAACTTTAAATTTACCTACATCCCATGATCATGTGTTGGAGCACATTGCCCACTGAGGGGCAGGGGGCATCGGTCCCCGACCGCTGCAGCCTGGCAGGGTGCCAGGTACAAGTCACCGGGGATCGATGCACCTGCATGTATATTGGGCCATAATGACATGCAAATGGCCCAATTTGCTCCTTGCATGCATAATGGCCTCATTTGCATGCCCAGCACTGAATATTGCAGTTGATCCACCTAGCGCACCTGCACTTGTGCTGGCATATCCTCCTGCTCCTCACTTGCCACTTGCAGTGGTGCAGTGCCACTGCACCACGCGCAGTGCCACTGCACCATGCACAGTGCGGGCAGCCCCCGTGCATATTCAATGGTGCTGAGCCATGGCGCAGCACCATTGAATATTGCCCGAACCATGTACGGTGCATCCCAGTTGCACTGCGCCCAGGCTTGCACCCATGCCTGGAGTAGTCTGAATATCCCACCCGAAGTATTTTGAAAATGTTATAATCAGCTTTACACTTCAGAATCAAATAATGAAAAAACAATAGAATCATATTTAACACAAAAAAAATCTTCCAACACTAAATACTCAACAGAATGAAATGATGGGTAAAGACATTTTATTTGAAGAAATACAAACAACAATAAAGGCATTAACTATAGGGAAAGCATTAAGGTTGGATGGTATACCTATTGACTTCTACAAAACATTTGAAAACAAAATCATAAAATATCTAAAAAGTTTGTTTGAAGAAACATTTACACAACAAATATTACCTTATTTATTTTCTAATGCTGACATATTATTATTCAGGAAAAAGATAAGGTCCCCAAATTAACAGCATCATATAGACCCATATCATTGATCAATGCAGATTCAAAAATTTTAACAAAAATATTATCCAACAGACTAGAAAAAGTGCTACCAGCCTTAATTCACATATGCCAAAATGGGCTCATTAAAGGTTGCAGTTTACAAACTATTAGATGTATGTTAAATTTAATTGATAGATAAAAATTCAATGTATCATTACTATCACTAGATGCTGAGAAAGCATTTGATAGGCTGGAATGGGAATATTTAATATCAGTTATTAATAAATTTGGATTCGGCCATAACTTTTAAGTTTGGATCAGAATCATTTTTACAAATTTAAACCATGAAATATCCAATTCATTACATATGAAAAGAGGGACCAGACAATCTGTCCACTGTTACCATTAATTCTTGCCTTAGCAATACAGCCACTTGCCCAAGCCATTAGACAATCATAGGATGTAACAGGAACACAATGTAGGAACCTGATACACAAAATCAATCTTTATGCAGATGATGCTTTAATTTAGTAAAAAATATATATAGTAAACATTTAAACATGGACTTCAACCCATTAACTCAAATAATTCAGCAATTCAGTATTGTATCAGGATATAAAGTCAATTGTGCCAAATCAGAATTAATTGAAAACATACACACCAGTTTGAATGCCCCACAAATTATAATATTAAAATCACAAAACAGATGAAATACTTGGGAATAAATATAAGTATGGACATGGATGAATTATTTGAACAAAATTTTGAACCCCTATCAAATAAAATATAAGAAGACATACAACACTGGGAAACATTACCTCTGACACTGATAGGTAGAGTGAATCTTATGAAAATGAATGGATTTCCAGAATTTATATTTCTATTCCAAACAATACCCACTTAAATAAGTACAAATTGGTTTAAAAGAATGGAGAAAGTAATAAAAAAAATCTGTAGAAAGGAAAATGCTCCAGATTTAAAATTGAAAAATTATATATACTGAAATTTAAAGGAAGGCTAGCATTACCAAACCTGCAGTGGTATTATTATGCCACCAATCTGGCCATAATTCATACATGGTTCTATCCAGTTATTCAAGATAACTCTATGCACATAGAATCAATATCTACAACCTATAATAATATAAAACACATATTATATGCTGGGCTGTACAGAAAAAAGATTACTGATATTAGACTTCCCACAGCCACAGTATGTAAGATTTGGGATCTGGTTAAAAATTAGTTAAATCACTGCAGGAGTTTTCATTGCATTCTCCCATATATAGAAACATAGAAGTTGATGACAGATAAGGACCGCAAGGCCCATCCAGTCTGCCCGTTTCTTTTCCTATCTTATAAATGTGCCATTGGCTTTTGCTCTGTCAATGGCCCATCTATTCATACTAATCTGTATTGCTCCCTTATGCCTCTCCCATGCCTGTTTGAAGCCCTGCACTGTATTCATATCCACCACTTCCTGAGGTAGGATGTTCCATGCATCCACTACCCTTTCTGTGAAAAAGAACTTCCTCACATTACTCCTTAATTAACCTCCCTCTAATCTCATGCTGTGTTCTCTTGTCCTGTTATTTTTATTATATTGAAACATGCTAGAATCTTTCACCTTGTTAATGCCATTAAGGTGTTTGAATGTTTTGATCATATCACCTCTTGCCCTCCTTTGCTCTAGGGTATACATATTGAGCTCCGTTAATCTGTCCTCATATGTTTTCTGATGCAATCCCTGTACCATTTTGGTTGCCCTTCTCTGGACTGCCTCAATTTGGTTAATGTCCTTGTGAAGGTGTGGTCTCCAGTACTACACGCAGTACTCCAGAAGGGGCCTAACTAATGTCTGGTAAAGAGGGATTATTACCTCCCTCTTCTGACTCGTGATACCCTTACTAATACACTCTAACATCCCCCTAACCTTACCTACTGCTTTAGTGGTCTGTTTGGATGATTTCAGGTCATCGGTGATGATGACACCCAAGTCTTTTTCTTCTCTTGTGACTGCAAGCAGCTCCCCATCCCAGCCTATAGTTGGCTTCAGGGTTTCTCTTCCCTATGTGCATGATCCTGCACTTTGTTGCATTAAACCCCAGTTGCTACTCTTCTGACCATTTTGCTAGTTAATCTAGATCTCTTCTCATTCTGCCCACCCCATCTGGATTATCTACTCTATTGCAGATCTTGGTGTCAACTGCAAACAGACAAACCTTACCCTCCAGTCCATCTGCAATGTCACTGATGAAGATATTGAAGAGGATTGGCCCCAGGACTGATCCCTGAGAAACCCCACTTGTGACTTGCATCTCTTCTGACTATATACCGTTTATCACCACTCTCTGTTTTCTGCCCATCAACCAGTTTGCCACCCAGCTGACCAACTTCTGACCCACCCTGAGCCTACCCAGATTATTAATCAATCTCCTATGTGGAACAGTATCAAAAGCTTTGCTGAAGTCAAGGTAGGCAACATCAACATGCTCCCCCTTCATCCACCACTCTGGTTACCCAGTCAAAGAAATCTATGAGATTAGTTTGACAGGACCTTCATTTTGTAAACCCATGCTGTCTTGGATCCTGTGCCCCTATGGATTCCAGGTGTTGCACTATCCTTTCCTTAAGGAGTGCCTCTATAATCTTGCCTACTACTGAGGTAAGACTGACTGGTCTGTAGTTTCCTGCCTCCTCCCTGCTACCACTCTTGTGGAGCGGGATCCTGTGCGCCCTTCTCTAGTCTTCTGGGACCTCTCCTGTGCTCAGAAACTCACTGAACAGTTCTGATAATGGCTCTGCTAGTTCCACCCATAGATCCTTTAGTATCCTGGGATGTATGCCATCAGGTCTCATTGCCTTGTCCACCCTGAGCTTATCGAGCTTTTGTAGAACCCTTTCTTTTGTGAAGGGACTAGTGCTCACATACCACCCCCCCCCGTGTCCATGGTGCTGAGCTATGGGCCCTGCTCTACCTTCTCTTCAATATTTAGGACAGATGCTTTTATATGGTCCTCATCCTCACACGCCCCCTTATCTACACCAGATATTTCTGAGGTGTCCATGGGATAGTTCCTCTTAATCTGCGATGTCTGTAACCACTTCAAGAGGGACATTATGGAGAAAGGAGAAAACAGCCACAGTATACTATAATACAAACAGAGCCACACTCTGTGTCTGATCTGTAAGTGAGCTGCATTTGAGTCTGTTTGTCACACCCATTTCTGTCACACCCATTTCAGTTATGTACTGTAATTGCAGGTGAACCATCCGCTAATATAAACGGGCACTAATACGTACCGCATATCAGACGCGCTAAATTAAACGGGCTCCAATATAACCTGCTATACAGTATTTAGGATAGATGCTTTTACATGGTCCTCCTCCTCACATGCCCCTTTATCTCCTTTGATCTTAGCAATACCCCCGCTGGCCCTTCTCCTTTCACTAATGTATCTATAGAAAGTTGTGTCACCTTCTTTTATTGTTTGTGCTAATATTTCCTCAGTTTGGGACTTTGCCTGCCTTACTGCCTTCCCTGCTTCCCTCAGGGAAGTTTGGTATGCCTTCCTATCATCATCCCGCTGTGTTGCCTTATATTTCCTGAAGGCCAGCCTTTTGGCTCTGACCTTTTCTGCTACTGTATTTGAGAACCAAACTGGTTTTCTTCTTCATTTGCACTTCCTTTTCTCTCTAACACAATGAGGTGTTGCTTCAAGTATTACATCCTTAGTACTTGCCCACTTTGCCTGTACCCCCTCACCTGTATTTCTTTTTGCCAGGGCTAGCTTAGCTCTGTTGGCCATCTTATCAAAGTCAGCTCCTCTAAAGTCCCATATTTTTGCCTTGGAATGGGATGATTTAGTTGTAGTGGCCATATTGAACCATACCATGTGATGGTCACTGGCCCTCATGTGACCTTCTACCTGGAGATCTGTGATTCTTTCTCTGTTAGTCAGTACTAGATCTAGGATAGCCCTGTCTCTGGTGGGTTGTTGCACCAGTTGTATGAGGCCCTCCTCCTGCAGGGAATCCACCATGTGTTTAGTTCTGGCAGATGTTCCTGCTGGTATTGACCAATCTGTATCTGGCATGTTGAAGTCTCACATTATCAGAACCTCCCTTTTAGCTATCATGTTTTGTATATCTTCTAACAGTAATGTGTCTTTGTCCTCCCCCTGGTTTGGGGGCCTGTAGACAACCCCAGTTCTTATGGCTGTCCCATTTCCTGTTTCTGAATGGATATTTTAATCCCTCTGTACAAGATCACACATTCAGAATATAGCAAATGAAAGGATTGACAGAAATTAAGCAATTATTCAATGAACTCAGATTAATGGATTTTGAAACTATTAAAAATAGATATACCTTAACTAATACACATTTTTTCAAATATTTGTAGATCAGAAATTACATAAATAAAAACACAGATATATCAGGCCCCCCAGTATAGGATGAAATTGAAAAAGCTATTCAGCAATGAAGAGAACAATAAAATAATATCAGGAATATACTTATTTTTAGTAGATCATTTAGGAGTGAACCTGAATTGGCTAAAAACAAAATGGGAAGAAAAATAGGGCAGCAAATTAATGTAATTAAATGTAATAAAATAATGTATCTCATTAGACAAAGAATAATGTCATCTAGATTAAAACAATTATATGTTAACATCATACAAAGTACATATTACACACCACATAGATTAATTCAGATAAATTCACAATGTTCAAACAGATATCCAAGATGTTCCCAAATTGGAACCCTAGAACACATGTTAGTAATGTGGCCAACACTGAAATTGTTTGATATCAAGTCCTTTCTACTCTTTCATTATTAAAAAGTATACAGTTCCAACATAGTAAGGAATGGATCATGACTACACAAAGCAGACGTATTAACAGACTACTAATACAAAAACAATGACTCTTAAGAATTGGCTGCATTATTGCATTTAAATACATACTTTTAGAATGGAAAGATCAAATACCCCCGATATATGTCACTTGGCTACATTTGAAAAAGTATATTATACATTAAGAAATGAGTTAACATTATATGAGAAGATATGGTTTTCCTTCAATCAAATTATAAAATCAGATGTGATATTAAGATTCACCTCTTAGGATGTGGACCAGTTGACTACCTAATGATTCAACTGAGATTAAAAAGAAATGCAATAAGAGAAAAAATAACATACTATGTACCACAAGATTTCATTTTTCCCCTTTCACATGTGATGTAAATAGAAATTTATATTGAATTATTTGGTGATTAAGTATGTGAGCTATAAGAAATGTATAATTGTGGGTAACACAATAGATCCAATTTGAAATATCTCTTGAGGAATACTGTATATTTAGAAGCACATGATAATGGAAGATACTGTGATTGCATAAATGCTGTCATATAAGAGATCAATTTCATGTAAATGTTATGATATTTTCTAAACAAAGCATTTGAAAAACTAAAAAGAAAGATTTGCATTTCCCTTCAAGATTTACTTGATGGTATTCAAGGCCATGCTCAGGTTGGGTTCTGACTGCATAAAATGTCTTCTGCAACTATATACTTCTGACCAGCCACTCCACTCCACCAGGAAGAATCTATTAGTCATTCCCACTTTCTCATGATCATCTCAATCTCCATTTTAGTGTCCCTCTAGAAACAGATTGCCATGTTTCTGTATCTTTATTATATTATGATGTGATAAGCAAACATACTATTCAGTTGTTTATAGAGTGACATTTCTAGAGCCAAAGATATAAGTTTGCATAAGAGGAGGCCAAAGAAGCCCCATTGCTGTGCCACATTTTTTGTAAAAAGTATTCATTTTTAATGAGAAAAAAGAGTCACGATAAATTCCACCAGGGTTGCTCAGAATGTGACCCATGGAATCAGACCAGTCAAATTCTGGAATTAGGAGTTTTTAAATTAAAGGTCAAAACTCCTAGTACAGAAATAAGGTTTGTATTCAGAATTGGAATTTGATTCCAGTTTTGCATTTGACAACAGGTAAAAACCTTCTACCCACCAAGTAAACAATAAAAAAGACACATGCCTATAGCTGCAAGAAATCCCTCCATCTGTCTCTACTTTATCTTATTTGTGCTGCTTTGGGTGGTCATGGCCAGATGCCAGGCAGCTGGGGTCTCCATTCTGCATAGGTGGTTAGGTGGTACTAATACCACAACTGGAGGCAGGGTCACTCCAATATTTCAAAAAGTCCATGTGGATCCATGAAGACTACCCTCCACACAGGCCAATTGCCCCAGTAGTACTATAGCCATAGTAGCTAGTTTTAGTCATATGCCATATTCCAGTCCTAGAATTATTACTGACCAATATGTACAAAAACCTTCTGACTGAGTCCTGAATCCATTCTGACTCTCTCAAGTTGACCACCTCACAAGCCCAACTCATGGTAGTCCTTCCAGAGATTTACCCCATGCTACTGTTTATTGTGTTCAGAAAACTGTTGAGCTCAAGAGCTCATTTTCAAAAGTGTCTGGATCAGGTAAGGTTGCAGACAGCAAGAGGTACAATGGCACATACAGTAAAGAGATGATAACAGTACAATAAAAAGGGAAATACAATGTAAGTAGTAGTTACATGTTTAAGCAGGCTTTTTTTTAAACTTGCATTTTACCCCCTGGATCTGTCCAGCTCCCCCTGACCCACCTCAGCTGAAATCCACCAGCCAGGCACTCCCATGTAGCCTTGGCCATACCCTCCAGGTGGGGTTGGGGCGGAGGGACTCCCAAATCCTTCTTGTTCTCATCGAACCCCCCACTGTGGCCTCACAAGTTGAGTGGTGAAAGGCTCCACCTCTGCCAAAGGAGCTTCAGTTGACTCAATTTTCCCCATTTTCTCCCTGGATTTGTGGTTGCACTGTGACATTAAGGCACATACACCAACATCCTACCACAGTCCCCACCTATGTGCAGCAATGGGCTTCTGTTCCTCTGGCCTCCACCAGAGGTCAGACCAGCACTGGCCTGCTACCCCCTCCCTCCCAGGGGAAGTGAGCTGTCCATCAGATGCTCAAGCTTCCCCTCCCCGGCTGTCCCTCCAGCTCCCGGGCTCGATTCCCGAACCCAGGTCACTGACATTGTTATCGGTAGCACTACCACTGTACTGGTGGTCAGCAGACTTTTTCAACTAAAATGGTGTGTGTGGTGTGAATGGCATCAGGGGCAGCGTTCTCTGATACAAGTAGTGCAAAAAGAGAGAGAGAGTTCATAGCAGATGGATACAACAGGCAATAAGAAATATCATGGGTAAGTGAAAGTAATCAACCTCAGAGATTTGAATAGTGTAAGATGGCAGGGCGTGGGTGTAATGGAGGACCACTGGGAGAGGGGCCAAGGAATGGGTTAGAACTAGGAGCAGCTGCAGGGGAGTTTATGGGGCAGGTGTTCAGTGACATGCGCCTTGAAGGTAGCAAGGATAGAAAGAGCAGTAAGAACAGAAGGCAGTGTATTCCAGGCTCAGACAGCTCTAGATACAGTACAAAGGAGCATTGTCTTAGTGAAGTTCTCCTTAGGGGCAGGAGCAACTTTTTCTTATCCTTAGAGCTAATACCATAGCCAAGGCCACTGATTTACAGTGATTAAAACAATTAAATTCCGTCTTCAAGACCTAAGATTCCGGAATTTCACCGGTGATTGTTACTCTAATTTCCGGATTTTACCGGGATTCTGTTATCATTCTTGTAATATGTGCATAAATAATCAGAATTAAACAAGGCTTAATATACAGCGCATTAAATAAACCAAACTGAAAATAGTATAGGAAGGAATTAAAAGAAAAACATACTTTTTTATAGATTTACTGATCTAATAGAAAATGCCAGATTCCATGAAATCTTCATTTTTACCAGTTTTCAGGCAGCCCTAATTCTGGAATTTTACCGGATTTTCCGGTTAAAACCGAAAAACAGTGGCCTTGACCATAGCTGTTATTAACTGGGGAGATGTGGCTACAGACATATAGTAGAATTTGACCAAGAAATGTTCTTTCACATTGCAAGGTTTCACTGATGGTCACTCATGGAGTGTGAGCCAGTGGGAGAAGAGATGTAGAGGTCACATCAGTGTGAGTTTGGCTTCTTATTAAAAAATAAAAACTGCAGGCACAGTTGAAGAAAATGGAGATTCAGTCAAGGATGAAGTTATTGGCAGCTGACTAGATAACTGTGCCATAGTTGACCACTGAGATGATGAGGTCTGAGTCTAGGATTTTTTTCATCTTGGAGGAAAGGTTGGTCCTATTTCGGTACAGCAGGCCAAGGCACTGCTGGATTGTCTTGACCATGGAGTCAGAATGTGGAGAGAAGGAGAGAGTAGGATCCAGGAGTATTTCCAAGTATTTGAAGACATGGACTTGCTTGATGAAGTTGAAAGATGAGGTGGAGATGTGCAGCTCTGCTCCTTCCTTGAGGATATGGGAGCTCCAAAACAAGAGAGATTTCAGTTTTTGGGGTGTTGCATTAATGATAAACCTATTCACAGAAAACCAACTGCTGAAGTTAGCTTGCAGGTTGTATTCCAAGGTTTTCAGATCTCTGTGGCAAGTGAAGATAATGGTGTCTACATGAGTCTCAGGTATTTTATTGATGAAGAGGCTAAACAGCAGAGGTCTAAGGATTGAACCTTGAGGCACTCATGCAGAAAGATGAAGCTGACTAGAGAGCATATCTCCACACTGGGCCTTTTGTGAACTGTTGGTGAGGTAGCCACTGAACCAGGTAGTGGCATTGGCTGACAGACCGTTCCTGGAGCTTTACCATGAGGAGGCAGTGACTAACCAAACTGAATGACTTGGAGAGGTCAACATAGGCTGAACCAAGGTATTCTGTTTTGCCCAAAGCTGTGTGAAGTTCCACTGTTAGTTTTGTCAGGGTGGTGGCTGCGCTTTGGAGTTTCCAGAACCCATGCTGTACTGCAGTGAAGAGGTCATAGTTTGAGTCATAATTTATCAGATGTTTGTAGATAGTTTTCTCCAGGGACTTAGAGAGAGAATAGAGATGGATCTGTAGCTGGCAGCTAGTGTGCTGTTCCCAGATTTAAAGACTAGTACAACATTGACTTGTTTTCAGACAGTGGGGATGGAGCCAGTTTGGAGGGAGAGGTTGAAGAAGTTTCTGGCCTGGTCCAGTAGCATCAGTTTGTTGATACCATTTTGTGTAGTTTCATACCCACTTCATTCGGTCCAATTCTAGTTTTGGAAGTCAATCTAAAGAGATATTTTTTGACTGTGTTTGTGCTTAACCACATGAGATAGAAGATGGGTCTCATGCAGTTGGGATAATAGGACGAGAGATAGAAGCTAGGTGTGACAGTTGGGGTTCTGCCAGAAAGGTCTTTTCTAACATACATGAAGTAAGTGTTGAAAATCTCAATGATGTATATGAAGTCAGAAGTATCTGAGCCATTGATATTTAGAACATTGGGGTGGGGACAGCTTTTATGTCCTAGACATTCATCGATATTTTCCCATAGCCTTCTGCCCTAGACCTTCATTGATATTTTCCCATAGCCTTCTAAGGTTGTTGCCAGATTCTTGGAACTTAACATTGCAGAATCTGACTGTTGCTTTTCTAATAGCAGTTTTGCACCAGTTTCTCAGTTCCTTGTACCTCTGCAGGATCTGGAGGGATCCAAGTTCTTTAAACAAGGCCCACTGGTGGACATGTTCTTTAAAGAGAGCAAGGAGGTCTGGGGTGACCCAGAGGTTTGTATCTGTATAGATCCTTAACTTTCTTAGGTGGTGAAAAGGTTGTATTCAGCTTGGAAGGTGCGGGAGGAGAAGCTGAAGGTGAGGCTGATGTTCAGGATGCAGTCCAGGTAATGCATGTCAGCATGGTAGAGGTGGTTTCTAAATTCAAATAAGCTGCCTCGCTTTATTCTATGACTGTAGATGAACTTGTATGGAGGCCTTGGTTTTCTTGCTGACCAGGAGCAGTAAACTGTGCAGTGATCACTCATCAGATCTGGGAGCAACACAACTTATGAGAACCTGTCCACACAGGATGTCAGGCTCTAGGCTATGAGAGTCTCAGATGATGTCTGTATTTAATTCTCATTGTGGAGTTCACTGCCTGACTGAGAGAGAGGTCAGCCAGCTCATTTTTACAACGTTTGGAGTGTGCGGGGGGCAGTTAATGTTGAAGCCTGCAAGGATGAGTTTTTCATGGTTTTGGTTTATGTAGCTGACTTGGTCAAGAAAGGAATAAAAATCAGGCTCAACCATACCAGGAGGAATGTAGGTTACAGCCACAATTAGAATCTTACTTCCAAGGCAGAGATCCATGTTGGCAACCAGCATAAAGAGGAAGAGCTGGTAGAGTTGCTTGAGAGCAACGAGGCTTGTAGCTGGTCCTTAAGGTACAGAAGATATCCACTGCTCCGCTTGCCAACAGAGCCATTTAATACACCACCCAAGGAAAGTCTCTCTCTGTGAGTGACCTGTATAAACTGAGGAGGTGAGGAGGTGAGGAGGTGGCAGACCAGAACAAAATGTTTCTATATGATATTAGCAAGGGAAAAATCATGAAGACAATAACAGTGAGTGCACATCACCAAAAACCCGAAATGGCAATGTGCACTACAGTGAGCCCCCCCAAAAAAAGTGAAGGCTCCTCACGGAGGGGGGGATGTGCAAATGTTTTTGTGCAGGGGGCTATGTCTCCCACAAATTATATAGTTAACTCTGGTGGGGGGATGACATTGGGGAACAGGGGAGTACTCAGAAGGGGTGCTACTCCATGGGGGAGACAAGACTGTAGGGGGAGAATGTTGGGGAGCAACCTGAGGGGCAGGGGGAAATAAAGTGCTGAGGTCATGGCAGGGGGAAATAAAGTGCTGAGGTCATGTGGAATGGAGGTAAAAAAAAAAAAACACCTAAAATTTACAGCAGCACAAAGACAAAGAAAAAAACTAAACTCTGCACACCCAGCAAAAAACTATGCACCCCACACAGAACCCAGGTCCCTGAGCAACACAGGCAGTAACTCTATCCACAGCAACACACAGCCAGGTCAGAAGTAGCTGGACAAACAACCCCCCCCCCCGTAGTGCACAATAAACATACTTCATTAGAAACCAACTTGCTGAATTTAGCATGCGCTACAGTATGAAGGGCACATAGCCGATTTTGAAATCACTGTTTTGACTTTGCCCAAATTGACTCACTGAAATTCACTTGCTATATTCACAGAACACCAAACAAAATCCTTGGCTGATAACAAATGTATTTCACTTAACAGCATCTGGCACAGTGGCTTTTAGCCAAAAGTTTTGTCTTGATTGGAAACCTCCTCAACTCATCACTAATTTATTCTGTTCTCTCAGAGGGAGGGACTTTCTTGCATGGTGAATGTGATGGGATAAATCTCAGGAGGGACTACTCTGGGTCAGGCTCAGGAGAGAGTTGAGACAAGAGTCAAGACAAGCTCTGGATTGCCTGAGAAGGTTTTGGTACATGTCAATTGCTATGATATAAGTTTGGCTTCAGAATATGGCTTATGACTAATGCTAACTAGTGTGACTATACTACTACTTGGGGCAGTTTGTACATGGAGTGGTCTTTCTTAGACTATCGTGGACTTTTTAGAATATTGGACTGATTCTGCATCCAGGCAGTGAGAATACCAGTTCTGCCCACTTCCATCCACCTACACCATATGGGGAACCCAGCTGCCTGGCACACAACTGTAACCCACCAGAGGGACCTTGTATGCAGCAGCACAAGTAAGGTAAAGGAGTATGCCAGGGAGAGATGTGGGCAGGGCTTGCTTGTAACTATTGGTCAGATATGTTTTTACTATTGCCATGTTGAAGGGAGGTGTGTTTACATGTAGTCACCTAGTCAAATGCAGAATTGGAAATTCCAATACTGACTCCAATTCTGATGCCTTAACTGGCATTGGAACAGTACTGGACTCTGAATTGGAAATTCCAATAATCTGACAAATGGCCAACAACTCGGAATCAGGCAATTCCAAACATCCCTACTCCAAAGCATGCAAAATGAACTGAAGGGGTAGCAGGCCAACAACTGCATTACTGAGCAGTTTTATATGCATAACATTTTGGCTATTATGATTTACTAAAGAATAAAATATTTTGCATTTTCACTTTTATCCAATGCACTGTATGTGAGAGAACAAATGCAGGATAAATAATTTATCTGGCCATGATCTACATTCTAAATGAGAATAAACATAAATTGTAGTGAGAAAAAAATAATATGACTTACTGGGAATTGCACTCAGAGCCCTGGAATACCATTCTAGTGCTCTAACTGCTGAGCAACATGCTCACATGATTGTACCTGCTGCTCCTAGACATACTTCATGTCTTTGGTATTGCATATCCTGCAACTAGGAACAAAGGGATGACAAGTAAATGTTTTGGGGCACTATTCACCACTGCTTAACAATGAGATCACAAACTGTATTAAGAAAGAAATAATGTGACCTATATGGAATTGAATCCAGGCCTCCAGAATACTGTCCCAATGCTCTATCCATTGACATACAGGCTCACATGTTCGGATTTGAGGTTCCCAGATATACATCTTTTCTCTGACATTGCGAATCTTGGAACTGGGAACAACTGATATGGCAAGTAGATTTCACATTATCTCTTTCTCACGACAGTTTGTGATTTGATTGCTAAGCAGTGGCTAATACTGCATCAAAAACATTTAATTGTCATAGCGGTCATTCCAAGTTGTAAGCTATGCAATACCAGAAAAAGGAACTGTGTCCAGTGTGAATAAATAGTTCATTCTCTCAATGTAAATGTGTCCATACACTTTAGATGTCACTACCCTACCTTCCCTGAAACAGGTATAGGATCACAATCAGGTGCCAATGTTAGGTGGACCAATCCAATATCATTGCATTCCTCGCATTCAATAACTGTTGTAAACAGTGCTGCAACACTGACAAATTAACAAAATAATTCCATGGATTTAATGTCATCAACAGTACATATTTAAATCACACAGACACAATCTAAAAAATAAATGACATTGCATAAACAGAACATGCAACAATGGCAGTGTCTGGATAAATGTTTCTTCAATATTCATTGAGGTAACCTCAGAGACATTTATCCTTTGCTCCAAAACTTGTGAAGTTATCCAAGCTCACCACAACTTATATAGATAAAAATGTTATCCAACATTGCCTTGTTTTGTACACCTGATTTTCTATTCAGGGCTTTAATACAATCTTTTCACCTGTATATGTAGTCTGTAAAAAAAAGCATTTGACTGCCCCCCAAGTGACATCACAATGAGCTTGTTTATGACATCATGGTGATTCCCATTGCAATACACTGTGATGCCACAAACACAGCACATGAGGTCAGTTTGGAAAAAACTGATGCTTTTTGAAAGACACAATAAATAAGTACAGCATTATTTGAAATATTTAAATAACTAATGACAGGAGAAAGTGACATAAAAGACTAAACTTTGATGTTAGACATTATTGTTGTAAATATAATAGCATCCAAACTATCTTTACATCCTTACTATTTAAAAGATGTAAGCACCCATTCTCAGACACAAGTGATTGTTGCATAATGGTTACAATGAGCACTTAATGTGACACATTGTTACGCCCCATTGTGCTATGTTTAATGTGAGTTTCAAGCCTTTCCAATACAGTCAGATAATGCATTGTGTCTGCATGGGAAATGTGGTGGGGATGCCACAATGTAAAAGACATGCAGAGTTGTTCAAAAAGCATGGCAACCATTGCAAAGTCAGTTGCAGAGTTGGGCAACATGGCTTGCTTGTAAAAGAAGTAAAAACAGGCAGTAGGGGGTGTTGCAACTGTACAAGCAACAGCAGCGGGGCCAGCAGAGAATGTAAATTGTTACAGGGCATTCAAGAATTCAGATACATGGAATTCTACTGGATGCTAGAGAGTGTTAAGTGGTAGGGTCTGGTTGGAGGCACTAGACTACTATACCAGGGAGCGGACCAGAAGGACTATGAAATATAAAACCAACAATGCCCAGAAGCAGGCATAACAGGTAATGGAAGGAAGAGTGGGGTTAACTTTTGGCACCACTTCTGGTCATCATAGCCTCTCAGCAAGATTTCCATAGTACTAAGAATTATACTAGGAATAATTTAGATGTACAGAGGGCTGATTTGCCCATTATGGTGCATCTCCAGCAAAGTGGGTTATTTTTTCCCTAGGTTTACAAACAAATAATGATCTAATTTTGCTTTAAGGGCATTGAAAGATTCTCCTTCAATCACATCATTCAGGAGTGAATTCCATAAGGGTATTATCCTTTGTGTACAGAAGTATCTTCTCTTATCACCCTTAGGGAATGTTAACTTTAGCTGGTGACTGTGACTTATCAAACAGAATTCCCTGTTGTTTTTCATCAAACCCAAGTCACTCATTAGTTGTTCATCTTGGGTGTTGTTTTTCATTTGTAGCAAATCTCACCTAGTTCTCCTTAACTCCAATGGCCCGGATATTCAAAGCAGTTGCACATGCACAACTGAGTTGCATCGGCGCAAGTGCAGACTTGCACCAAGGAGCCATATTCAGTGGGATCCATTGTGCAGCACAAATTCCATTGTGCCAGTGTGCAACTATAATGAATGCTGGTGCAAGTGCAGGGGGCATTCCCTTGAATATCCAGTGCAGTGGCATATTCAGCCGTGAAACTATGGTGCAAGTGTGGAGCAAAGTAGAAGAACTTTTGTATTTGACTTTTAATTTAGGGTAACAAAAATAACAAAAAAAAAAGTGTGTGTTTGGATTAACTGAACTGAATGGGTATGTGAAGAGTTATTTAGGTGTAAATCTCAGGTGACTGAAAGGACTTAACTGCTGTGAGGTTTAAATTACTTGTAGAAAGATCTGGTAAGTAGGGGGAGCGGCTTAGCTAGAAGGAAGCTACATTTAAAGACTGCCTTAGAAAGTTTCTGCTAATAGCTTGGCAGAAGACACCAGGAGAAAGGGACTGCTGTGTGACTTAACTTCTCTGCTGGGACTATACTGTGCTCCTTCCCTTCCCTCCACCCAAAGCTAGTTCTATTTTTATAGGCACAGAATTTGACTGACAACAGGAACTTCCTGTTTAAGGGCAGGAAGTGAGTGATCACAGAACCACCAAGGACCCACCATCCTAGAAGGGCAAGAGTAGCTCTCCGTCCCCCTCTAGCTGCTGGAGGTCTGCCTCTGAGCAAGTAAGTGGTCTACTGTGAAATATAGGATATTCTTGTCTCAGAACAGGACAATCAGGAGCTTAAAGGGCACACAGGCAGAAAGTAAGGAGAGAGAGAAAAACAGAGGAAAGAGTAAGGATTGCAAACAGTTAAGGGGCCAGAAATAAGACATGATTGAGTGGTGCAGTGCAGTGGCTGTGGAGCAGCAGTCTTCCGGAGATGTTCTGAGGATGCGTGTTGTCCCATCTGCAGGCACCTCTCTGGGCTGAGGGAGGAGGTTGCTCATCTCCAGGCTGAGTTGGCCAGGTTTGTGGGACCTCCTCTTCCATCCAGGGACCACCAGTGCCACTGCTGTTGCCCCAGAGGTTGCCAAGAAAGAGGAGCGGTTGGACCACAGTGGCCCAGAGAGGGTGAGGGTGGTGGAACAGAGGCACATCCCTCCCATTGTACCTCTCCACAATCCTATGCCATTCTGGCAAAGTGTGGTTCCCTATGGAGGCACCCACAGTGGAGACCAAGGAGGATGTTGGGAACTCCACAAAGGAGACCCACAGGAGGGTGGCAGGGGACCCTGCAGGGGAAGGAAACAACTCCTGGTGGGGGACTCCATTGTTAGGAAGGTAGAACTGGGGGAGGAAGGGGAGAGGGAGGTAAGGTGCCTGCCTGGTGCCATGGCTTGCAGGGATAGGAAGCGAATCCTCAGGATTGCCGGAGCAGCTGCACAGAGGAGGGAGCTGGATGTCATTGTCCACCTAGGGACAAATGACCTGGCTAAGAAAGGGATTAGAGAAGTGCAGGAAGAGTTTGTGGAATTGGGGAAGGGCCTTAGTCAAGTAGCACGACGGTAACCTTCTCGGAGGTGCTACCCATCTATGGCATAGGAGAGGCTAGGTGTTCCGCACCATGGGATTCAATCAGTGGTTGAAAACTGGTGTGAAGCTCAGGATTTGGCTTCATTGGGGACTGGGGTCCACCTGGAGTGATGCAAGCCTATACTGGCATGATGGGCTGCATCTGTCTGGGAGGGGAACCAGGATCCTGGGTGATAGGTTTAAATGCTTCATTGGCAAGCTTTTAACTCAGCCAAGGGGAGGCACTGGAAAGGAGCAGGAAAACTTAGCCCTCCCCCAAATAATCATGGTAGTAAGTGCAGCAAACACCAACATAGAGGTGTCGATAGGGAGGAAGGGCAGGGGTAAATGAAGAAAGTGACAAAGGTAAGAAGGACAGGGATGGGGCAAAAGGGAGTAAGGCCATCAGGAAATGGAGGGTAATGAGTACCAATGCCCGTAGTCTGGGCAACAAGCTCCCTGAGTTGATGGCCTTAATGGACGAGGGATGCCTGGATATCATAGCAGTCACAGAAACATGGTACACAGAGAACCATGACTGGGATGTTAACGCACCAGGGGTACATAACCACAGGAGAGACAGGCAGGGAGAAGAGGGGAGGAGTAGCTCTCATGTAAAGGAAGGGATAAAAGCAACTGAACAAAAGAGTAAACAGGGAGGAGAGGAGGCACTGTGGGTCACCTTGAGACTGGAAAGGCACCACAATCTGCATAGGGTTGTGTACAGACCCCCATGTCAGGGGGAATTAATGGACAAGGATATGATAGAAGGCATTCTTAGAATGGCAGAGAAAGGGAGATACTGTTGATGGGAGACCTGAATATGCCAGATGTTAACTGGAGTACATTTGCTGCAGCCACATCCAAGAGCAGAGGCCATTCTTGATGCCCCACAGGTGGCAGCCATTAGCTAGTTTCGGAACCCACTCGTGAGGAAGCAATCTTAGACCTCGTACTCTCAAACGGGGGCAGTGAGAGGATCTCAGATCTAGAAGTGGGTTGCCATCTAGGACAAGTGACCAACAAACAGTGTGGTTCACGTTAACCTAGCTACAGAGTCGCTTCATACAAAAGTGAGGGTACTGGACTTTAGGAGGGCTGACTTTGGCAAGATGGGAGAGTGCCTCAGAAAAGCACTAGCAAACAGGCTAGAAGGAGGTGGAGCAACAATGGGAATTATCAAAACTGCCATCACAGAGGCAACAAGCCTTTGTGTGACGAAATGAACAAATCAAACGAAAGAAAAGCCACTATGGTTCTCAAAAGAGGTGGCTGTGAAAGTCAGGAAGAAAAGATAGTATCTGGAAGTATAAGGAAACACAGAAGGAGCAGGACAGAGATCTGTACCAGTTAAGGCAGAAGGAAGCAGGGAGGGAAGTCAGAATAGCAAAGGCCCAAACTGAGGAAAAGATAGCCAACTCAGTTAAGAAGGGGATAAAACCTTTATAGGTACATCAGCGAGCGAGAAAGACAAAGGGAGGGATAGTGAGGCTGAATAGAATGAAACAGTGGTGGGCAGAGGGGACAGTGAAAGCAGGAATACTGAACTAATATTTCTGCTCAGTATTCACAAAAGAGGAGGGAAGTGCTTAATCCAATTAACAGAAGCACCTTGATAGTGGGTCAATCCCAGTCCTTTCACAGAAGAAAGGGTTCTGCAAGAACTCCTAAAACTGAAGGTGACAAAGCAATGGGTCCTGATGGAATTCACCCCAGAATTCTAAAAAGAATTAAGGAGGAACTAGTGAAACCACTGGCTACTCTTTTTAATAAATCATGGGAGGATGGTGTGGTACCGAGGACTGGAGGAAGGCGGATGTGATTCCCCTTCACAAAAGTGGGTCCAAGACAGAGGCAGGAAACTACAGACCTGTTAGTCTGACCTCTGTGGTAGGGAAAGTGATGGAGTCACTTGAAGGAAAGAATAGTCGAGTACCTAGAGGCCAGTGGAGCACAGGACCCAAGGCAGCATGGGTTCACAGCGGGAAGGTCAAGTCAGATGAATCTAATAGATTTCTTTGACTGGGTGACCAAAGTAGTAGACCAGGAGGGCTGTGACATGGCCTACCTATACTTTAGCAAGGCATTTGACACAGTCCCACACAAAAGATTAATAGTCAAATTAACCAGCCTGGGAGTGGGACCCAGGGTGGTAGCCTGTAAAACATTGGCTGACAACAGGACAACAGAAGGTATTGTAAATGGAGTCCATTCTGAAGAAAGGGGTTACTAGTGGGCACCGCAGGGTTCAGTATTTTGTCCAGTCCTTTTAATGTCTTCATCAGTGACATTGCAGAGGGACTGGAAGGAAAGTATGCCTTTTGCAGATGACACAAAATCTGCAACAGGGTTGATGCACAAGGAGGCGTGGAAAGGATGAAAAGGGACTTGGCAAGGTTGGAGGAATGGTCAGTAGATGGCAGCTAGGATTCAATGCAAAGAAGTGCAAATAATGCACCTGGGAAACAAGAACCCAGGGAAGAATACACAATGGGTGGGAGGTAGTAACAACAACAAAAGGAAAGGGACCTTGGGGTAATCATATCAGATGACCTTAAGGTTAGCAAGCAATGTGAGAAGGCAGTAGGGAGGGCTGGGGGTATACTGGGATGTATAGGGAGAGGCATCAGCAGCAGAAAACAGGAAGTTGTTATCCCTCTGTACAGACAGTTGGTAGACCCCATCTGGAGTACTGTGTCCAGTTCTGGAGACCCCATCTCTGCAAGGACATAGACAGGATAGAGGCAGTCCAGAGGAGGGCAACTCAAATGGTGCAGGGTCTGCAAGAGAAGCTGTATGAGGAGAGACTAAAGGAGCTTAATATGTATACCCTTGAGGAAAGAAGGAGAGGGGGACATGATAGAAACTTTTAGCACCCCAGTGGAATCAATGAAGTCCAAGAGGGTAGCATTTTCAGAAAAAGAGACTTGCAAGAACAAGGGGACACAATTTAAAGATAGAAGGAGGGCAGTTCAGGGCAATGTGAGGAAGTATTATTTCACAGGAGGGTAGGATGCATGGAACAGCCTTCCTGAGGAGATTCTGGGTCTAAAACTGTGGGAGAATTCAAGAATGCATGGGACAGACATAAGGCAATTCTTGTGGGTGGTAGGAAGAAATAGGCTGTTGGTTAACTAGGATCTGCGGCCTATCCTGTAGGTAGGGAAATGGGCAGACTAGATGGGCCTAGCGGTCCTTATCTGCCGTCAAAGTCTATGTTTCTATGTTTCTATGTTTCAAATTGAAGTTGCTCCCAGCAGACTTGTTCCTATAAATACAGGGTGCAAGCACACAGACAGCACTTGCACCAGGCAAGAAGGAGAGAGAGAGAGAAAGAAAGAAAGAAAGAAAGAAAGAAAGAAAGAAAGAAAGAAAGAAAGAAAGAAAGAAAGAAAGAAAGAAAGAAAAAAGAGACAGACAGACAGACAGACAGACCAAGGCAGACACAGAGGGAGACGGACAGAGGTGACACTGGAGAGGAAGGGAGGGGCAGAGACAGTGAGGGCGAGAGACAGACAAACTGTCACACAGTGCACCAGGGTGGCACACAGCCAGCAGCAGACAACCACCCAGGAGGACACTGGACAGCAAGAGCCATGGATAGTGCACCATTCATGATGGAGGCCATAATGAGGGGTTTGAGGAGGCAGGAGGAACAGCGACGTGGCCAAGGAAGGGCCTATCAGCGGTATGCCCCACAAAGGTAGTAATGTGCCCACATCACCTTCAAGAACTACATTGATACAGAGATCGTGGGCCAGTACCACCAGAACAGGGCCATTCTTAGGCAACTCTGTAAGCTTTGCAGTGAGGAGATGCAGGTACCTACCTGATGGAGCCATGCTATGTCCGTGGAGATGAAGGTGACAGCTGTCATGTGCCTGCTCACCACGAGCACCTTCCAGAGATCAACTGGGGACACCACAGGCATAACCCAGTGGGCCACATCCTGCCTCCTCACACAGTTCCTCAATGCTTTGCTGCTACATGCTTTGGAATTCATCCATTTCCCCAGCACACAGGAGTAGCGTACAGCAACCATGCAGGACTTCCACAGGGTTGCACGTATGCTTGGCATGATTGGGGCCTTTGACTGCACCCATATGGCCATCTGCATGCCACATGGCCCTGAGAACGTGGCATACATTAACAGGAAGGGAAGCCCGAGTGTCAACTGCCAATTAGTGTGCGTTGCCACTGGGCACATCATCAATGTCTACGCCACACACCCCGGCAGTGCACATGGTGCATTCATCTGGCACAGCTTTGCGCTGTGCCACATGTTTGAACATGGGGATATCCCCATGGGCCACCTAGTGGGTGAGTATGGCACAGGCATGGGGCGATGGGCAGAGCATACCTTGGAATGGGGAAGGCAGGGTGTGCATGGTGGCGTGGGTGCCAGGGACAGACAAGGGGTGCAGCATAGAATAGCAGAGGGCTAACCATGTCATTATCCACACAGGAAACAGTGCCTATCCACTGAAGCCCTGGCTGCTCACCCCCTATCAGCACCTGTCATCTTCAGCACAGTAACACTAAAATGAGTCACACATCAGCATGCGCAACAACATCATCAAGCATGTCTTTGACATGCTGAAAGCACATTTCTGTTGCCTAGACAGGTCAGGCAGTGCCCTACAGTACAGCCCCTCAAAAGTCTGTGGCCTATTCCTGGCCTGCTGCATACTGCACAACATGGCCATTGATCATGGGATAGCTGTCGAGGCTGATGAGGGCAACAGTAGTGGGGATGATGGAGGCAGTGGGCCGGATGGTAGTGGACAGCCACCTCTGGGCGGTGGGATCCTCAGCTGCAACAGCAGGTGCGATGACACCGGGACACCATCGCACAGGAGCACTATGGTGCACACAGGTAGGTGGTGCAATACACATGCATAGGCCACACAAACAGGTACAGCACACATGCAGGGGTGTGCATGGCAATGGGCAAACACACACACAGGCGTGATGCAGGGGTAGGGGAGTCAGTGGCACACAACTACACAGAATCACACACAGCAACACACATACACACACACACACACACACACACACACAGGCAGTGGTATGTCACATGGATCAGATGCATTGCACTGGTGCACTGGTGCAGCCAGTGCTAGACTGCCATCAGCACGCCCATGCCACATGTACCAGTGGCCAGGCAAGCATGCACACAGGCAGCATGTGGTGTGACACACAGGCATCACAGCAGTGGTGGGCGTACACACACCACCCATGTGCACACAGGGCAGCAGCTGCAAACTGAAGGCAGGGTGGCCCGCACATCAGGTCTGCTGCATGGAACCATGGCCACCACAGTCACGGGGGCAGCTGCACCTGGGCCAATTGGCAACTACAAGCTATGCATCGGCCATGGAGGGTGAGCAACAGCCCCCCAGGGATTGAACTGTGGGACCACGACTGTGTCTGCGCGGGGGTGTGAAGGCGTCCAAACAGGCCTGCCCAGGGCATGCCTGGGATGCCCACATCAGAGCCCAGTGTCATCTGTGTTGGGGTCACCTGACGCCATGTTTGTGGGGCGGACAGCGTGCTGAGGGGGGTCATCTGTGCCCGGCCATGCCTGTGGCAGCCAGCAGCGCTAAGCCATTCATGATCTTAGTGGCAATGCAATCCAGGGATGCAGTCATGGCCTTCTGCATGTGCAGCATCCCCATCAGGATCTGCGCAGTGCCCCTCTCCTGCTGCTGTTCTAACTGGCTCACCTCCACATGCAGTGTATGCACCCCAGTGGCAAGTAGCACCTGTTGCTGAATGGACACCAGCAGCAAATGGGTGTGCTCAGCCAGTAGGTCAGTGTCCTGGGGCTCCTGGGTGGGACACCGATCCTCATGTGGTTACTGGCATGCTGCACAGCCCCCCTCACTGGTGGATGCTGCACAGTGGGTTCTGCAAGGGGAATGGGCACAGCAAGTGCACTGGCAGTGAACCCTGTGTCTGGCTGCTTGTTGGCACCTGCAGCATGCTGCTGTCACATGTCTGGCTGCTGAACACCACCCAGCATCTGCATGGCCACACCACCACCACCACAGGGCACAGCCAGGGCAACACACACCGCTGCACCCTCAGTGGTGGCAGGCAGCTGTTCCACCACTGGCACAGCACTGGGCATGCTGGCTGTGTCAGTGTCCAGCAGGGACATCTCACCCACAACACTGCCCATGCTGTCCCGGAGAATTGTGATATCATCATCAGTGTCATACCCAGCCCTGAACTGTGTCTCTGTGCAGAGGACACCAAGGCTGGCATCCTGCAGGAACACATCCAGGGCCTCGTCTGTCCCCAGGTCCAGGACATCTGCCTGCACTGTGGTGGTGGGCTGCAGCCTGTCTGGCCCCCGGATGCCAGTGTAGGTGGACTGCTGGTCCTCTGGGGCCGTTCCAGCATCCACAGCTGCCGCTGCTGGCGGTGCCCCATCATCCACAAGGAGGTGTGCTGGTGCTGCAAGAATAAGAAAGGTGTGTTAGTGCAGCAGTGCCCACATGTGCCTCCCCACACTGCCACTGCATGTGTCCTGCAGCATGGCATGCAAGTGGGAGCGAACATATGCTCAAGACATGCATGCCAGCATGCCCATGTATGTACTCTCTGTGCCACCAGCTGAGTGTGGCTGACATACTTACCATGCAGTGATGGACTGTCACCCATCTGGAATCTATCTTCAGGCACACCCTCCACCATGCTGCAGCACATGGTGGTTTCCACCAACTCCTCCTGCATCGTCAGCATTGGCACATCCACAGGCCCCTCTCCAGTGGCATTCTGGGATGCACGGATGGCTTCCATCTTCTCCTTAATGCACCTCTTGTCCATGCCCACCTTCTTCCAGCACTCCTGTGCTGACCGCTGGTGGCTGCCACGCTGGATGACATATGATGCCACCTCCTCCCAGGCCCCAGCCCTGGCCTGTGGTGTGCCCATGGCACCACTCAACAGGGGCTCCCTGTCGAGGTATGCATTGAACAGGGCCTCTGTTTCCACTTTCATGAAATTGGGCCTGTGCTTGCAAGCAGACTCACACTCCTCACCCTCCTCACATTCTGACATTTCGCTTCCTATGGACATAGCACAGTGTGTCAGTGGCAGCATCTCCCTGTTCCATCCCACCCTGCTGTGCTGTCTGCTCCCAGTGAGCTGCAGCAACATGTGCAACTTACCCCAGAAGGATGCAATACTGGTCCATGGCCTGTGCTGTTCTGTGGTGCTTATAAAGTGTAACATATGCAAATGAGGTTTGGTGCAAAGGTAATGATATGCTAATGCACACAGTGTGCCACTCATTGGCTGATGAGCTCATTTGCATGTGGTTTCTGAATATCACAGATTTGCTCCGTGTGCAATGAGATTGCTGTGGAGCAAGTCATGGTGCAATGTGCACACATGCATGGTGCACAGACCTACAGTGCACATGCGCCTAATAGTATCATGGTGTCAGTCATGTACTGTGCACCAACAGTGTGATGCAGGGGCGTAGTGCATGATGCGCCAGGCCTGCTATCATGCACATGTGCACTGCACAAAGGCAGGTGAACCCTGGTCCTTGGGTCACTCCCCTAACCCGGTGACCCCACCTAGCCATGCCCATGCCATGCATCTCTGGCACTGCATGATGCGCAGACACAGCGCATGCTCCCTCACATCACACATCTGGAACCATGTCATGGACTCATGCACCTGCTGCCACCATTTTGGTCACCGAGATCATTGTGTAGCTCAGAACTGGACACAGGTTGAACTCATCAACCCAGTGGCCTGTGTCCAGCCCCACACCCCCAACTATTTGGCCAGGTGCTCCTGCAGCAACCAAGGGTTGCAGTGTTGCAGGGGATTTCTGTCAGGCTACAGCAAAGGACCAGGGTGACCAGAACAGGGGAGCAATGCCTCCACTGGTACGGTGACCTGGTGAGGTGGGACCCAGAGTGCCTGAGGAGGCTTGAGGCATGCATCAGGTGAGGGGCCATGCCACAACCAGGTAAGTCAGCCCATACTGCATGTTCTCCCTGGTGCTGTACTGTGCTGTTAGCTGGGCTGCCTGGCATGCCCTTCAGTGGGTTGCACTGTCATCATGCGCATTGTGGAGTGGCATTGCCAGCCACTGCTTGCATTGTGATGCAGCTGTGCGGGACATGTCGGGCAGGTGCTCACCCTGTGCAGAGGGGTGGAGGTGGTGGGCAGCTGCTGTAGATGATTCCTGATGTGTACCTGTCTTTGTCCCATTCCCAGGACCTGAAAATTGCCACCAGGCACATGCAGCAGCAGCACAGCAGGCCGCAGCGGGCCATGGAGGAGGAGCAGGAATGAGACCAGCACCAGTGGGATCGCAGAGGGCAGGTAGGCACTGCCATTGTCCTTCGCACTTTACATGTGGGGTGGCAGGGAGTGGGGATAGGCATGGCCTCCTGTGCCATGTGCCATGGCAGCTGTGTGAGTCACACTGTGTGTGCTGCATGCCACTGTGGCATATCCATTGGACACATGTGCCGGCTGTTGGGGTGGATGTGTGCCCAGCTGCCACTGCTGTTGCTGTGGTGCTGCCGATGCACTGTGCCATGTGACTGTCATTGTGCAGTCAGGTGGCCATTGTGCTGTGGGGACCACCTCTGTTCATTGTTGTGGTGTACCGGGTTGCTGGCAGGCATTGGCCCACCCCCCCACAGGTGGCTGGTACGGGCCCTCCGAGGGGTGTCTTCCCAGCTGACAATTGTGCACTGTGGGTGAGCATGGTTCCTTGGGACATTGCACTGATCACCTGTCCTGTCCCTTTCCATAGGTGTCCAGTGAAGGCATCAGAAGCCCACGTACTACAGGCTACTCTGACAGCTCACACTAATTACATCCATCACCATGGAGGCAATCCTTCAGGTTCTCTGCCTGCTGCTGGAAGACTGGAGGCAGCGAGGACACCAAGAGGCAGCAGGTCGTGTCCACTGTTAGTTTGGCCCCAGCATTCCCCTATTTCCCCTACTGTACCTCCCCCTAGAGTCCCCCTTCCCACTGTACAGTCCCTGTTCCCTGTCCCCTTCCCTCACTTTCCTACCCTTTTCCACCCCTTGTTGTTGTAAATAGTTTGCTTTGAAAATATGTATTTTTTGACTTCCTGTCTGTGTCAGTGTCTGCTTTGCAGGTGGCATGAGTAGCCATGCTGCAGTGGCTCACTGTCTGTCCGTGTGGTGTACATGTGTTGGGGCACGTGTTGTGCTTCTGTGGTTCACTGCTGTATGCTCTGGCATGTCCCACTGTGGTGGTGTACTTCCCCTCAGTTGGTGGCTGTGCCTTGGGGTTTTAATGGGGCAGTTGTCAGGGTGTGTGCTGGGTGTGTGCATGGTGGTGGCACATGGCCATGGTTTTTGGTCGGGTATTGGCCGCACACTCTGTTGGGGCTCCTGCTTGACATTGTGTGGCCTGTCCCATGTGGTCTGCCATGTTACCTGCCACCCAGCACATTTAGTGCCTCCTGTGTGGTATTCCTGTGTGCCTGTGTAGTGTATGCGTGTGTGTGCTTGGCTGCATGGTCCTGGGTGTGGCCTGCTCTGGTCTGGGAGGGAGCATGGCCAGCAGTCTGTGGGAGGGCTCCTTTGGTGGCCCTCCATTGGCCATTGACACCTCCTGTTGCCTACTATCTGTGCCACTGCTGTATTCTGGGGAGGGGTGTCTGTGTGTGCCCTGCTGAACGATGGCCTCCTGTGGCCTGTCACTGTGCTTCCCTGGCTCTGTCCCTGGGTCTGTTCTCTGTGTTGTGCCCCCCTCTGTTGCTCTACTGCTCTACTCCCACAGTTGCACTGGAGCATCTCTTTCTGCATCATGGTGCAACTGTGTTTGTGCCATGGCACAACTGTACCATATTCAGTCAGGTTGCTCTGGTACAGTGCGGCCAGTGCAGCCTCTGAATATGGCTCTTGTTACGCCATGGCGCATCAGATTTGCACTGCGCTGGACTTGCGCCGGCCTTTGGTGCATTTCTAAATATCTGGGCCAATGAGTATAAATTTAATTCTGATAACTTGGACTGATAGTTAATGCTACACATCCCATCCACTAGTCTAGTAATCCTTCTCTGGACACCCTCCAGCCTCTTGATGTCCCTTCAGAGGTAAGGGCTCCAAAGTGGTGTACAATAATATAGATTCAGCCTCCCATAAGCCCTGTAGAGAGGCAAGATGCATGCCTTATTCCTGGAAGTGAAAGCCATTTTTATACAACCAATGATCTTGTTTTTTTTTAATCACCTCATTGCACAGTTTGCTGAATTTAAGGTAATTTGAGATGATAACATCTAGATCTTTCTCAGTAGCTACTGATTTTAGTGGCCTATCATTTAGGGAGTATATCTTCTGACTGTTAGATTCCCTTAAATGCATGATGACACATTTGTCCATGTTGAACAACATGCCACTGGTCCTTTAACTTTTAAATAATTTCTTAGGGATTCCACTTCTTGGATGTTGTTCACATCAGCAGCTATTTTAGTGTCATCAGCAAATTTGATGGCAAAATTTGTTATCCCCACATTCATGTCAGAAATGAAAACAGTAAACAGGACAGGCCCCAATACGAACCCCTGTGGCACTCCACTAGTGACTGATACTGCCTCAGTCAAATATCCCTTTATTCGCATACTCTGTATTTGATTTCCTAACTGTGCCTCCACTCAATTCACTATAGTTTTATTAAACCCTATGCTGTGTATTTTCTCAGTTAAAATGGAATGCGGCACTTTATCAAAAGCTTTACAAAAATCTAGATAAATTATGTTCACAGAAGATTTTCTTTCAAGTAGTGCACTAACTCTCTCATAAAAGACTAATAGTGACATACAATTGGTGTTATGCCATGCTGAAAGACTATTGAAACCATATATGAGCATGCTAACTGCTGGATGACTTATTTGCACTGTGACATAAGTGTAGGAGGGGACTCCTTTCCACTGCTACTAAGAACAACTTTTATGTTATTCCAAAAAGTGTAGGGGTGTAACAAGGCTGCACTTTACATATGTTCTCCACTACATATTGTCCAGCTAAGAATTAAGCCCTCAGTTCCTCTGTATTGAAGGACTTACACGCCTCCTGTGAGAGGTAGCCTACATGTGTGAATCTGTTTGCACTTCTAAGCTTTTAATATCTACAATTCATTTTGCTGGAACATTGCATGGGTAAGTAGAAGCAAAGTAAGCAGGAAACATAATCTTTCCAGCACATTTACAGAATGACAATGGCTTGAAGTACATTAAATTTCAATAGGTAAATTGTTTTAATTTAGAAATCATTGCCAAGTCAATGACTACAGCTTTAGAGTAGACTGTGTTCATACTTGCTTAAACCAGCCATACATGTTTTAGATAAAAACATATTCATAGGCTCTCCCCTGATTTAATACAGATTTATGAAACATGGATGGGACTCCCACTTTCGTTTTAAAAAAAGATGCAGTAGACACCAAATCAAAACTTGTTCATTTTTCAAAATGTGAGCAGAATAAGCATTCCCATGACATGGGTCCCAGCCATCATTTCTACTTGACCTCCATGGTATTCTCAGTTAACATTGTGTTTTGTTGAGGCTAATGTTATAATAAATATGTTTGTTTAAGATTGTGTTACAACTTATTGTTTAACTTTGCACTTTTTAATCTAATTGTATACAGTGTGCATCGATAACAGTAGAATCTACTCAGCTGAAAGGACAGAGATGGTCTGGGGAAATGAAATTAAAATGCTTGTCAGAAGACAGAGTAGCTGTCTCTGAGGGTAATTTCAGTCATTTGACATGTAAATACCAGGACCCCATTTCAGTTAACATGGGAGTTTCATAGAGTCCAAGGTCTATCATGTCAGGAAACTGTCCTGGCCATGTAGCCATCACTTACAGAGGCTGACATGACTCAGAACAATGAGCAGTATCCAGAGTCCACAGCATTCAATGTTTCAGTTTCGGCCAACTTTCCAGAGAGGTGGTACTTACAGTAGACAAGAAATTGTTGAATACATGATGCCAGAGTGACAAATTTGATGATGCAGCAAGACGGCTGGTAGCAGAAGGCCTTTGAGGTGTAGGCCCTAGCAAAATAGTCAGTATTGGGACTTTAGTTGTAAACTATCTAAAAGTCTGAGCCTGCCACAGCTCACTAATATATTTTGTCTGGTAGGAAATATTTTACTTTGTGAGATTTAAAAAGCTAAAGGAAAGTAATTTTATTTGTTTCTTCTGCTGTGTGCAAACCATTTCTTTTTAATTTCTGCAGTAACCCTGTAGTTTCCATAGCTTTGTATATGTGTATGATAACCTGTAGAATGTGTAAATAGTGTGAAGTAGTAAATATTAGTTTATAAACATCATGCCTCTATAACTGAATAATTTGGTAGAATAGATAACTGTTTCTATTGACAAATCTATGATCCAGCTTCAAAGAGAGATGAAGGCTACAGTTACCCAAGTGTTTTCTCAGGGGTGAGTGACAGGGGGGAAGGCCATTTGTCCTTAGCTAAAAGAGCACTATACTGTGTGGGCAGTGGCTCTGGTGGTAGTGCCAGAGTCTGGGAAAGGTTGGGGACAAGACTAAGGTGGCTTTGATTCCCCTGCCTATTATGCCTTGAAGAGCCATTTAGGTGAGTTGCCATGGATGTTGTAGGGGCTACCTAGTACACCAAGTGGCATCATCAAGCAGTGCATCTTGGTGGTTGTAGAATATACCACAAGGTACCCAGAGATAGTGCCCTTGTCCTCCATCGAATCTGAGAACGTGGATGACAAACTGCTGGGGATATTTGGCTGGGTGGATTTTCCCCATGACAGTCTGTTGGACCAGGGCACTGGCTTCATGTCTGATTTGATGATTACTTTTGGGAAAAAGTGTGAAGTGAGGCAGCACAGGGCTTTCCCCTACCATCCTCAGACTAATGATCTGGTTGAGCAATTTGATGCCTTTCTTAAGACAATGTTGAGAGCATCTGCTGACCACCATGCAAGAGAGTGAGAGATGTACTTAGCCCATCTCTTATTTGCATACAGGGAAGTCTCCCTGGAGTCCACAGGGTTCTCACCTTTTGAACTCCTATTTTGCCAAAGGGTAAGGGACTCCCTTGAATTGGTAAGGGATGAATGGGAGGGTGAACTTGCCCTCCAAAGGGAATCTGTTGTGGAGTATGTCCTGAATTTCAGGTCTCAGCTCAAGGAGCTCATGGGGTACACTCAGGAGCATCTAGCCTCTGCACAACAGAGACAAAATCCATGGTCAGAGTACAGGAGTACAAGGTCAGGCAAAAGTGATGGTGCTCATCCATGTCCAGTAGAATAAATTGCAGGTGGCTTGGGAGGGTCCATATGCAGTGGTCAGAACGGTGAGTGATGTTAACTATGTGGTGATGCTGCCTGACAGCAGGTGCAAGCAACAGATCTACATCATGAACATGTTGAAGCCATAACATATCTGAGATGAGCTGGTCCTGGCAGTGTGCAGTTACCCAGAAGAGGAGACTGAGGTAGACCCACTGGCGGATCTCCTGGGGTAGGTTAAAGGAGACTACTCAGTGGACACTGTCACTCTCTAAGAGGCTGACAATGGCTCAAAGTACTGAAATGTAAAAGGTGCTGCAAACATGCAAAGGGATATTCATGGGGAACCCAGGGTGCACCATGCTGGCAGAGTACCACATGAATACAGGATTCCAGGCCTCCTTGTGGCAGCCAACCCACCAAGTCCCTGAGGGTATAAAACATGTTATACATGGGGATACTGGTTCTCCCAGTGATCCAGGAGTCAAGTAATCCCTGGCCTTCCCTAGTGGTACTGATCCCCAAAAAGGCTGGGACCATGAGGTTCTGCATCAACTACCACAAGCATAATAGCTGTACGGAGTCAGATGCATACCTCTTGCCCAGGACAAATGAGGTCTTAGAAAGGTTGGAGGGGGTGATATACCTGACAAGCATGGACCTGACAAAGGGCTATTGGCAGGTGCACCTGACCCTTGCAGCTGGAGTGAGATTAGCCTTCATCACCCCATTTGTGTTATGTGAGTTCAGAGTAATGCCATTTGGAATGAAGAATGTAAAAACTAAAACACAAAGACAGTGGTGCACACACCATTGATGGGGGAAAAAAAATTATTACAGCAGCAAACGCATGGCCAACACACTCCTATGTAGTGCTTTAACAGGGCTTCCACAGGGGGGCAGTGCTAGGTTGTAAACCACATGATTATATAGCTCAGTGTAATTTATATATTTGCATATGAAAATTTCTTTTCTAAAGAATCATGTGGATCTATGCAAGGAAACATATTCTGTTATAAACAGCTATATAACTTACAAATATCCAAAAACATTAAACAGTGTGACAAATTAATAAATACCATCTCCATTAAAAAGGCAAGAGGTCTTGGAAGCTGGAAACCTACCTGTGTAATACTGAACCTGTGAATATTTCTAAATGCACAAGACCAATGCAGACAGTAGGAACTACTATCCAACTACCTAATACATAACTTCTTTTCATGTTAGATTCAGTGTTAAATGAGGATTTCACTATTAGCAAATTTATAACAAATTCTAGTGAGAGTCAATATGGCAGTAAAATGATGGTAGTGTGGGCAGTGAGAAATGTGTGAAAAAGAGGGTATGAGAAATCATTGAAAATAAGATAAAACAGTTGTAGTATGGAAAAGATGAGTAATGCTGGAACTGAATTAACCCTTGTTGTGCTGCTGGCATGTATCTACATCCTAAAAACCTATATGTTCTAAATCTTATGGCAGCCTAAAGGTTAAAACAAAAAATAAAAAAGCAGTGGTGAAACGAAGTTGGGCAAAAACATTTCACTCCATTCTAGGTATCTTCCAGTTTGATTTAGTGGCACAAATGTCCAATTCCATCAAAATATGAGCATTTGATAAATGTTTTCATTTTTTTTTCCTCAGGAAAAATAGATGGCACTGCATCTGGCCTAGAAATATCATTGCAGACCTGGTAAGAGTTAGGATTGATAAAATATTAACAACAAAACTAACTTGTGGTGCACAGCATAGGAGGTACCAAGACACTGAGGTTGACAGGTATGCTTATATTATTTGAAACTGTAGCCAAAACTTCCTTTTTGAGAAAATGTAAATCAGCCCCCCCCCCAAAAAAAAAGTAATCGTGGTGTAATTTGCTAAAAATGATGTACAATGACATCTCAGTGGCCAGACTTGAAAGATACAGAGATCTGAACATACTTGGGCAATGTACAGTACCCATCAGTCATAAAAATGAGTGGGGCTAGAGCTGGAGTTCAAAGAGCAGCTGACGCCTGCAGGAGAACTTTAACAAAACATACTATTTATACACAGTTCAGCTTGTATTTCACATTAGTTCTGTATTCCTCCCCATTATTTATTACTGGTGAAATCTGCATGAAAACAGGATCTTTGCTGCTGAAGAGTTCATCTATTCCTGTTGCTTTCTCCCTACCTGAGGTCATAATGCACGCCTTGTGACATCACAGTTACTCCCATGACAACAGACTGTGATATCACAACACAGGATTATGACTTGAAGTTGGGAGTAAGCTAAACAGGCTGATGAACTCAAAGGGATAAAGATCAAGTATTCATGCAAATTTCGTCAGTAATAAATAATGGGGAGGAGAAATATATAGAATATATATGGAATGCAGGCTGAATTGTACCTAAATATCATGTTACTCAAAGTTATCTTTGAGTTGTCAACAGCTCTTTAAAGTGTGGTTTGGGATATTGTGTTCAACTTATCTGAAGATGCCAATCTTACCTGTGTAAACAGATAAGATGCCACAAACACAGGACAGGGACTTCAGTCAAGAATTAAACAGCAGTAGTAAACCAGCTCTAGGGGACATGGATCCTGTCTCATTGTAAATGTAATGTAAGAGGACCAGACATACAGAAGATATGTGAAACATATGCTGAAATGTGTGTAAATATTGTTTTTCAAAGCTCTCCTTAAAGTGCGTGTGTGTGTGTGTGTGTGTGTGTGTGTGTGTGTGTGTGTGTGTGTGTGTTCATGCATGCATGTTTTAGCAGACATACAGAGCACTGATGCAGTACTGCATGTAGGGTCAAACTGACCAACTGGGCTGCAAGGGTCTAACCTGAAAGCTGATACCGGGGTCCAGCTGAAAAAATCAATAATCTTATATTTACTTACAGTGGTCAGAATACCAAATTTTATTAGAAAATGGATAATAAATGCAAATATTTTCAGGTTTTAGAAGGTGGTCCAGTGTGTATGTGTGTGTGTTGGGGGCTGGAAATGTCCAGGTATCCTGTTGGGTCAGTCAGACTTTGTATTGCAACTATTCCTGCAGTAGCTAATCACACACAACTTTATGTGCTTTTAATACCTTTTGATAATTTCCCAGACAAATGGTTGCACTAGACCCACTTATCTGTATATGGGGCATTTCCAAGATTATTGCGAGCCTATCCTAACAGTTTACAGCTGGTGATGCTGCTTCAGGAAATAATCATTAGGAACCAGCAGCCATAACATTATTGATGGGCTTATAAGAAGCTATTTTCCACAGAAAGAAAACAGCAACCCTACAATGACTGTAAAGGTTCACGATGTGCTTACAGATTACACACTCTCTAGTTTTCTATTGATACAGTAGTAGCCTTACAATAAGAGTGTACTACAGCATGCTAATAAGAACAGTGCCAAGCTGTCAGTGCCTTTGCAATTGCACTGTAGTATTTCTCAAAGTTAAAAAAGTGTATAGTTCTAAGATATGTTCTCCCTTCTCTTAATTTTGTGTATTGCAGTGATTTCAATATTAGAACTTCTAGATGTGCAAAAACAGGAATTTAAATAAATGTAGCAACTACTGCCTTCTCAGCTCTTCCATGATTCCCATGTGAAAACATTCTTCTTTTTGACTTCAGTGCTAGTCAGAGTCTAAAGCGCATTGTGGTGAATTGGTGGCACACCAATTAAGAAAATCATCTCTTAAACTTTGTTTTTTACAATAATTATTCTGTCATAAGGGATGTCCTGTATTAAATAATTCACTAACACAAACAGCCAGTAAGGGGGAATTACATGCAAAGGTAAACAATCTTGTATTCACTCGTATAATTACTTAAATCCACCTTTCTGTTTGTTATACAGTCACTTGCTATTCTGAAAATACTTTATTTAAATAGTATTTAAACAACCCCAACTTAATGCTACATTAAATCAATTTTAAGAACATTAATAAATCTAAAGAGACATTTTAATCATGCTTCCTTTTTGTCCCCCAAACGAGAAACATTGTGTCTCAAAATGTGGAAGGAATAGACAAACTGTAGGACACTTAATCAAATTTTAACTAAGTCACTCAGAACACAGTTTAAATGTTGCCTTAATGTTCACAAAGTCTGTTGTTAATTGAATACAATTTTTTTCATATTATTTATTATGGATTTTTGCTTGAAAATCTTAACACTGAATGTGGGACAAATCCTCCCAATGTGGAATGGGGTGCTTTTGTGAAGTAAAATGAATAACTGTTCCTGGAAACGTGGGACAGCTGAGAGGTACGATTTAAATGCGTATGGGATGTAAACACAAAATTGTAACATTTGCGAAGTCATTTACATTCAAAGTAAAGGGAATATGGTTGGCTTTTAATTCCTTTGAATTATCATCTCGGTCTGACAAGCCTGCTTATAAATTAGCTGTCATAAAACAGAGCATGGCGATGGCACATAACTTTGTTTGCTGTGTGATTGCTTACAATTATGTTTTCCAAAGTAAAGACTTAAATAAGCATTTAAAACAAGCATAAAGGAAAATAATGTATGTGCTTTCAGATAATAAAATAATTGCATGCAACATCTCTTTAAATTGAATACTTTTATTATCCCAAAGCTATATTACATTAGACAGTATGAAGGCAGCAGCCCATTTGAAGTGAATAGGAAACATGGGCCATTGTTTAACAATCAGCAACTTAAACAATGTATTGCCTTCCGCTGAAAGAGCATATTAATGCAAATGAACACACTCAGGGCCAGGGGGTTATTGATCGGTCAACTTGTAAAAAAAAGATGGGGGTTACATCAAAAAACTAAAATGAAGACTAATGCACATACTGTACATTACGTTTTTTTCTTGCATGAAGACATCTGGACACCCAAAACAAATGCATTTTGCAAGTACATCTCTCCAAAAGCAGAAACAGAGGAGGATCAGCATTTTCATTGAATTATTTCTGTGAAAACCACCCACCAGCTATAGCACCAGCCTACATTAACAAATGTCAGCAGTTCTGCCTGCAGCCAATGTGCTCTAGGCTACCCACTGCTTTTTTTTTTTACAGTCATGACTACCCACCAGCCCCATTTCTTCTATGCCATTTTCTCCTGTATAACAAATTGAAGTTGTCCTGCTAGGTCCAAGACATGCAGCTATCAGGTGGCCCCAAGTAGGTCATGACACTGATTAATGTTCAGGACAATAGTGCCAGGGACAGCTGGAATCATCTGAAACTGCAATTCCTTTACTGGCACACAGCCACATCAGGTGAGGGCTCATTCCCTCATTTCAGGTTTAAAAAAATACACACACACACACACAACACACGTTGAGATTCTTCTTATGTTTCTCTCAATGCAGCTTTGTGTACACTTTCTAAAACCCACAACTTTCCTTATATGGTAACATGGGGCTCATCCTTTATGTTCAGGAAACCATTTTTTGTAACTTTGGTTTGTGTCAATTTCAGCCTCCGATGATCTGCTATATTGCTTGTGCATGACTTTTGTTGTTACTAAAGATCTCATTTGTTTACTAACACAGTAAAATATTAATGATATTTCCAATGACTTCTAGCACTAGACATGTATATATAATTGTTTCATATAACACTATGTATTGCTTTCTGCCTTCCAGTTTTCACTTTATTTGATCATGTTATACACAGAGCCTGGTGCCCATTGGATGAATTTACAACAACCCCCCAACCACACACAGGTTAATGCAACCTCCAATTGAAGGAAATGCAAAATAAGTATCCATGAATAGCTGATGGTCGCCAAAAATGTCTTTATCATGTCTACACTCCTGCTAAGCTAACTCGTCTAACTGAATAATGTTTATAGTCTCTTGAAAAACAAAAATACTTGCCTCTGGAAAAAAAAAATCATTGTTTTCCATCAGTTCAAAATGTGCCACATATTTTAACAAACAAAGTTAGATTACCCAAATAGTAGAGATTGCAATGGACAAAACATTGTTGAGATGGTCCCACCAGGGGCCAGAATCATAACTCTGAAGTGGGCATCTTTAGCACACTCATCAGTGTCTTTTACTAATAATACAAAAAAAGTGTGTGTGGGTAAAGGGGGTTGGGGTTCTACAGGGACCCCAATGCAGGTATTACCTCTGATATCTTTTGTTCTCTTCCCCACTCCAGGTTGCAACTGCAAACAAGCCTCTCAGACTCTCCTTGCTCATCTGCTAAAAGATGATTTAAATAAAAATAAAAAAAAAATGTCCACAATAGCTCCTAACACTGCATAAAAATAATTTCAACTGTGCTGTCTAAACAGGGCAGATGTTTTTACAGTAAGAAAAATGAAAGAAAGAAAGAAAGAAAGAAAGAAAGAAAGAAAGAAAGAAAGAAAGAAAGAGAAGAAAGAAAGAAAGAAAGAAATCCACTGCAATATTATTTGACCATGTCCTGAGAACAAGCAGAGGACCACACTGCAGAACCAATAGCTATAATGGTCTTCATTCAGCCAAGAAGTTCTCCTGAACTGTGCTGTGTACCACTGGGCAAAATAGTGCACCCGTGGGGGTGAATGGTGAATGCACTGTTTTGGAGCTGTGGAAGGATTGTTCCAAAACTCCAAATCAGAAATGTTCCCCAGTGTCAATCCAGTAGCTAGTTTTTCGAGGTACCACAAGATGGCTGCAGGCTCCACTCAACTGCAGCTCTAAAAATGCTTAATGTCCAAATCAGTATTCAGAGCTTTGGGATACAAACTCTGAATCTTGTACTGTATATGCACTCCGTTTCATGTTGCAATAACATTTGTTGTCTATCCCCTCATCTTTTTGACTCTGTTATATGATCAATTGTCACACATTTAAAAGAAGAGGTGGTGCAGTTGTGGAAATCTTTAAAATGATCCCCCAGGGTACTGTCTCTATTGCCTGTCAAAATAGCATAAATGTGCTCTTGTATCCTTCAGAGAATGTGTAGTGCTTACAACATATACCTTGCCACAACTGCACCACCCCACATATACTACATAAGATGTCCTACAAGTAGCATTGGTATTAAGATTATGTATTTTCCCAGTAACAGGATTTTTAAAGGATCTACCTTCAGAAGAAAACATACAAACATTGCAGTTTGTAACTGCAAGGATCTGCATAATGACTTTTTACCAGATGATCAAATAAATTTCTTGTCGTTAGACTTGTAGCAGGATCTGATGAGAGTGTGAAATGAGAACCCTGTAGAAAGCCATTAAGTTGCAACAGTATTTTGTTAAGGTGCTACATAGGAGTGTTTTGGCTGTCAGTTAGCTGCTCCAATAAATTTTTTTCCCTCAAGCAATAGTGTGTGCACAACTATCTTTGTTTTTTTTAATTTGGTTTTTGAAAGCGGTTGCACCTTTGGTAGCAGTCGGTGTGCACAAACTTATTTTGTTGTCATTGACAGGAAGAATGTGCAAGCAACCTTTCAACATCTTGTGGAACGCACTCTGAATGTGGCTGGAGCTTTTTCCCTGGCATACATGGATGACATCACCATCTATAGCCAGACCTGGGAGGATCACATCAGGCATGTGACCGAGGTGTTCCATCAACTGCATGTTGCAGGGCTGACTGTCAAGGTGCAGAAGTGCCAAATAGGAATGACAGAGGTGTCATACCTTGATCACAGAGTGGGAAATGGGTACATCTGGCCTAAGCCAGTGATTATTGAGGCCATACAGGGTTGGGCCACACCCATGAGTAAGAGAAGCATAAGAGCCTTCCTAGAGATGGCAGAGTACAACAGTAAGTGTGTGCTAAACTTCAGCAGCATGACCAATGCCCTTTTCAGTCTCAACAGGAAGAAAATGCTGGACAAGGTTCATTGGCCAGAAACCAACAATACTGTGTTCTGGCAGCCAAAGGAGGCATTGTGTCAGACATCTGTGCTCCTCTGCCTGGCCTATTCTCTAAGGTTCACTGTGCACTTAGATGCATCTGACCATGGACTAGGCACAGTCCTGAGTCAGGTTACACACTGGGAAAGGAACACCCAGTTGTTTACTTGAGCAGGAAGCTGCTGCCCAAAGAGGAAGCCTACACCACAATTGAAAAGGAGTGTCTAAGTATTGTCTGGGATTTGCAGAAACTACAACATTATCTGTATGGGAGGGAGTTCACCAATCCCCTCACATGGCTGCATAGAACCAGTGGGCAAAACCCAAAATTGCCATGGTGGAGCCTGGTGCTGCAGTTCTATAATTTGAACATTATGCACTGCCTGGGTTGAAGTATGGAAATGCTGATGGGTTGTCTAGCAATAGCTAGGACCTAGAAAAAAAGGGGAGAGGTACTGTAAGGAACTAATGTGGAGTTCACACAGAGAGTGAACCAACAGCAGAGCAAGTAAAGCCAGTTGGATCACATGAAAAACATTCTTAATGGGTTACTAAAGGATTGTGCTTTTCATTACTCATGGGGGTGGGCTGTAACAACTTACTATTTAATTTTATACTTCTTTTTAATTTAGTTCTAACAGTATTGATAACAATAGAACCCACTCAGCTGAGTGGACAGATATGGGCTGGGGAAATAAGATTAAAATGTTTGTCAGAAGACAGATCAGCTGTCTCTGAGGGTAATTTCATTCTCTTTCTATCCTGCAAATAGCAGGATTGCCTGGTCAGTTAATTATGGAGTTTCAAAGAGTCCAAGGTCTTTTATGTCAGGTAACTGTCCTGGCCATAAAACCATTCCCTGCAGAGGCAGACATGGCTCAGAACAATTAGAGGTGTCCTCAGTACACAAAACCCAACATTCTGGTTTTGGACAGCTTTCCAGAGAGGTATTACCTTCATATGAACATACAAAGATGCCAGCAGATAAAGGCCTTATGGTCTATCTTGTCTGCTTGATTGCGCAGGTCCCCCTTCTCTCCAGTGTGACCTGCCCCCCTCCCCAAATCCCCCAACCCCTTTCATTTCCTTCCCCCCAAGAAACTTTCCTCTTCATTCTGTTCCATCCTCTCTTGAAGCCATCCACCGTTTTCAAGGAGACCACTTACTCTGACAACTCATTCCACTTGGCCAGCATTCTCTCAGTGAAAAAGTACCTCCTCATCTCCCTCTTGAATCTTTCCCTCAGCAGCTTTAAGCTATGCCCCTTAGTGGACTTGTTCCCTCTAAGACTGAAGAGGCAATCCATGTTCACCCTATTTAATAGATTTAAGGTATTTGAAGGTCTTGATCATATCCTCCCCTCTCTCTTCAGTCTTCAAGGGAGTATGTGTTGAGCCCCTTGAGTGTCTCTCCTTGTAGGTGTTGCCCTGCAGTCCCTGGATCATCTTGGTATCCCTTCTCTGGGCTGTCTCCAGCAAGTTGACATCCTTCTTAAGAGACTGGCACCAATACTGCAACTGGGTATACCCTCTGTTCGGTGACACTATTACAGCAAACATTTCAATGCCAAGAACATCGATAGTTTGCTGTAATAGTCTGCATGAGACCTTGGCACTCTTTCCCCTGATGTCCTGCACCCCCTCTCTGAATCAACTCTGACTTGGAGTTGATAATCTTTAAGTTCGGGGGGTGCTGGGGGGGGCAGAGCCCCCCACATGTGGGGTTCAGAGGGCAAAGGCCCTGATGGAAAAAGGACCCAGGTCTCCTGCTGGATTAATGCCAACTGCAACTTGTCGTCAACATAAATCTGTCTCTGTGATGTCGGTCGACAAGAAAGTTGTCAAACCAGCATTGTAGAAGCCTCCAACTGTACTCTAGGTGCAGTCTTACCAATAATCTGTACAGTGGTAGTATGACCTCTGGCTTCCTGCTGGTAATCCACATGGCTATGCAGCCCAGCATTCAATTTGCTTTTGCTGTAGCTCTCCTGCAGTCTGCCAAGTGTTTCAAATCACTCTTGATGATAACCTCCAGCTAATTTTCTTCATCAGACTTGGTAATCTGCACACCACCCAGTCAATATTTGCTTCCTGGGTTGCTTGCCCGTCAGTGCATAACTTTGTACTTTTTAGAACTGAATCACTGTTATGGAATGCCAGACTACTTCTCTAACCTACACAGGTTTTCTCTTAGTTCATGTCTCCTCAGTTCCGTGTCCACTATCCGACAAAACTTTGTGTCATCCATGAACACATGGATTTCACACCTGATCCCATCCACTATGTCATTGATAAATATGTTAAACAACACCAGACCAAGCACCAAGCCCTGTGGGACCCCACTGGTCCCTGACCCAGCTTCTGAGAATTCCCCCCTACCCAACACCTTCTGTCCTTGAACCATTTTTTGATCCATCTAGCAAGCTTGGCCCCTAAACCAGGTCTTCCAGCTTCCCGCCCAATTGCCTATGAGGTGCAGAGTCAAAGGCCTTGCTAAAGCCAGAAACAAGACAATAACTGCTTGGCTCTGTCCACTGTCATGGTCATGCAGTTGAAAAAGTCAATCAGATAAGTCTAGCAGGACCTCTCCAACACATACTCATGCTGCCTTTCATTTTGCTGCTTGTTTTCCTTGAAAAAGCCCACCAATCTTTCCTTCATGATAGTCTCCATCAGTTTCCCCACTACGGAGGCCAGACTAACTGGCTTGCAGTTCCCCATTTCATCTTTTGGAATTCTTTTGTGGACAGGTACCACATGTGCAGTTCTCCTGTCCCAGCTCACACTCCCAAACTCCACAGAGGTGTTAAACAGATCTGCTGATGGTCTCACCAGCACCTTGGCCAGTTCCCTTAGGACCTTCAGGTGCACTCTGTCTGGTCCTGGGGATTTGTCCACCTTTGGGAACTTTAAGCCCTTTATCACCCTGTCAACTTCTACACACACAAGAAGCCAGTGTGGCTCAACATCTGTAATGTGAAAGTACAGTAGGAGGAGTCTGATCCAGATATAAACCCTATTAGTACTACACAGTACCTGGAGAGAATGAGACTCATTCACCAAAAATAATTGTAACCATTTATTATACCAAGTGGTTACAGTACTGAATGAATGCCAATGTTTTGAGGAACCATTTCCTCTTCTACAGTGTTACAGCCACTGGTTTCAGAGGATATATTATAGTAGACAGAAACTCGGTATTCCGATTATCAGGATACCGAATTTAAGGTCCCAAATATCACAGCCCCGAACAGATCTAATGCCCAACAGTACAATGTCAGGCATCATGCAAAAGAGTAGGATGGCCCCCACATCCCCCCTGTAAGTAAAATAACAAACACCGAGGGTGAGCTTACCCTTGAGTAAAAAATATATTAGTTATGGGGGGTCAGTAAAAGATGTGAGCTGGACCAGAACCCCGGGCTCACAAAGCACGCTGGCCAAGCTGCTTGCAGTTTAGCACTGTACACCACCAGCGCAGCTTGGCCAAGTGTGCCAACCAACTGCTCCTTACTGTACACCAGCAGGGATAAGGCAGCAACCTGTTACATCAGCTACCTTATCCCTGTCAACATTCATCAAGTATTTCAGCATTGGGATGATCACTATCAAGTATTTCAGCATCAGGATGATCACTATTGGGATACCGCACCTGTCGAGCAATAGTGTCCAAGCAGGTGAGTGTTGGGATAGTGAGCCACAGGATTTCATAAGGGTTCTATTTCAGATGTGGTATAAAGTTGGCAGTCTGTGTTTATTCATTTTTTGCAATTTTTTCAGTATTTTCTTGTTATAACTTTAGGTTTTTATTCTCTGTTGGCATAACATGAGTTTCTTTCCTCATTTTAGCTTGGAGCCTTGTAGTCTTACAGATATATTCCTGGTGTCTTGCTTACCAAATAACATCCTTTCTGATCAAAACTGCAAAAAACCCTGAAAAAACACAAACATAAACAACAAGCATTTGTCGATGCCGAATGTTTGTTTGCTGGCATTGGCATTGGTAGTGTAGAAGTTACAGAGCTGCATAATAGGAATGATAGCGAAGTATTTGAATTGAAGCCAACCCCACCACCACCCTGCAGAGAGTGACAGGCATTGGGGTGTGCCTTTGGGTCGTCAGGCATAACGACCATGCCATTTCACCACACCCTACCCTGCAGACACTGACAAGTGTCACTGTGTGCCTTGGGGTCTTTGGCCCTTATGTGCGCCCATTCCATCAGGAAATACGGTGAGATGGGTGCGGTATAGGAGAATGGGGTGAAGTTTGGGCCTGAAGAGTCCGAGGCACACCTTGATGCCTCTCACTGGTTGCAGGGTGTGGGTGGGGGTGGAATGGTATGAGCATGACAGGCAAGAATCCCAAGTCACACCCCTGATGCCTGTCATTCTCTACAGGGTGGGGCGTTATGGTCTGAAACCCTAACGCCTCAGGCATTCGTTGGTATTTTCACTCCAAATTTTCAACATTGTTTTTGTGACCCCCACCTCAGGAACAGTGGCAATATCAGTTTGTTAGCCGAAAACTGCTTTTGCACAGTGACTATGGCATTTGGCACCACAGGTGCAAAAACACATTCCGAACAGGATGTGAAAAATGACAGCGGTACTGTTCATGGGGAGGTGTAAAAAGTGGCAATGTTGAAAATCTGTTGTGAAAATCTTAAAAAAACTGGTGAAGTCATGAGCGTGAGTAGAAACTGTGCAACGCACACCTGTAATGTAACTAGTTTGGGGATTTTTTTATAGCAGATTGTTAACACAGGCATTTTGGGACCTCCAATCATGAACAGTGTCAGTGAGATTTTCTTTATCTGTCCCGAACAATGATTTCCCACAGCGACTACAAGATTTCTGTGCTGAAAGTGGGAAACACATTTCAGCCATGTTGTGGAAAATGACAGCTGTACTGTTCATAAGGAGGTGTGGAAAATGCCACTGGTGAAAATCTGGACTGAAAATATTACAAATTCATGAACCTACGAGGGTGCATGGAAACTGCACAATGCTCACTGTAACACAATCATTTTATGGAGTTTGTCACCAAATTTTCAACATAGCCACTTTAAGACCTCTGCTCATGACCAGTGTCACTGTGATTTTCTTAATCTGTCCCAAACATTGGTTTCGTACACCGACTGTACCATTGTCGCTACATGTGCGGAAACACATTTTGGGCAAGATGTGAAAAATGGTAGCTGTACTGCTCATAAGGAAGTGTGGTAAAATGGCACTGTTAAAAATCTGGTGTGCAAATATTACAAATTCGCAAACTTGCTAGCGTGCGTAGCAACTGCGCAACATGTGCTCCTAAAACAGTCATTTTGGGGAATTTTTTCACCAAATTTTCAACATAGCCATTTTAACACCTCTGCTTATGACCAGTGTCACTGTGATTTTCTTAACGTGTCCCATACATTGATTTCGCACACCGACTGCGCCATTGTGCGCTACATGGGCAGAAACACGTTGTGGGCGAGATGTGAAAAATGACAACAGTACTGCTCATAAGGAGGTGTGGTAAAATGGCAATGTTGAAAATCTGGAGTGAAAATATTGAAAATTCGCGAACTTACGAGCATGTGTAGGAACTGCCCAACACACGCTCATAAAACAGTCATTTTTAGGAATTTTTCCACCAAATTTTCAAAATAGGCTTTTTTGAGAGCCCACCTTATGAACACTGGCAGTGTCATTTCATTAATCATTCCAGAAAGGTGATTTCATGCAGTGGCTGCGAATTCACCTTTCAGGCCTGAGTAATGCCATGACAGTGACAGCATTCATGAGAAGGGGTCCCAAAAACCCCATGTTGAAAATTTGGTGCAAAAATTCCAAATATGCCCAAGATATGCAGCAAAGTTGAAAAAACCCTATCTATTACATTATACAGCTTTCCGGCATTTCCTCAGTTCGCAGTCGGCTTTGAAGAGTGCAGACGTATTCCCGGTCCACCGAAGATTGTCGAGCCGGACTCGGAGGCATGGGGTGGGGGGGATGTGAGAGGCAGGGTGTGCAGTGGGTGGGTGCGGTGGGGCAGTGAGATTGCGAGGGACCGTTTTCAATTTACAGTTTTTTTTTATTACTAAGATGATGCAGGACGTTTGCCACGTTGAGGTGGGCACCAGCGTGGCAGCTGGAAAGGCTGTTTTGGGGGTCTGGAGCTGACGGGGATTGGGCACCCCATCGGCCCATGGGCTTGTGCCATGCTGGGGTAGGCTCCCAGCGTGGCAGCTGTAAGAACTGTTTGGGGGGTTGGAGCCGTCGGGGATTAGGCACCCGTCGATACCTGGACATGTGCCACACTGAGGTGGGCTCCAGTGTGGCACCAGGAAAGCTTTTTTGGGGTGGAGCTGACAGGGCATTGGGCACCCCCGTTGGCTATACATTATGTGCATGGGGGGGAGCGCGTCAGCACACAATATGCATGCATGCGTGTTGGGGGAGCTCTGCTCACTGAAGCAGAGCTCTCCCTTTCAACTGTATGCCACTGCATTTTCAGCTGTCATAGACAGCTGGAACAGTGATTGGCGCACTGCGACCTCGCCTGCAAACACACTGACTGAATTGGAAGAGGCTGACACACCTCTGGAAAACTCGGATGATGGCACTATGTTTCTTGCACATGCGTGCAAGCAAACATAAAAAGGTAGTTTTAGGTTCCCATTAAGAGCAGGATATGATTTCTAAGAAATAATTGACTATCTACAATTCAGTAGATAAAGACAGAAAGATACAAACCTACAATACCTAGTCTGCAACATCAACCAATTCAGCAGGAATGTTCAACTATACAGTACTTTCCCCTTTAGTATTTATTCAACTTTTATTTAAATGACCTATATCACTTAGTAAGCTATTCCACAGTCTAACAATTCTAGTTACCAAGAAATACAGTATATTATCTGCGTTCTTCTAAAATTATGTGCTACGAACTTTAATCTGTGACCTCTTGTACAATCACTATATTGACAGCAATCCAGAGTGTGTTTGTTTGAATGTTTCCTACTCCATTTAAAAGTAGGAAAGCAGCAATCCTATCCCCCCCAGTCATCTTCTGGTACTGCAATCTGTGTACAAATTCAAAGTATCTAGCCTCTAGACATAGGTGAAACCTCTCAAGCCAGTAATAAATTCAATTCAAATGTTCAATTTTATTTGGGGAATTATCCATTGAAACAAGCTCATTTACAATGGTGTCCCTACAGACTGTGCAAAATAGTTCCAGTTTTCATTAATACAGTACAATAGCAAAATTAAGGTACAACCAATAACAATATAAAATATCATGATTCAAGGTAATGACAATACAAACAATACAGCAGTGTTATCATCCTTGCAGCCCTTCTGTGCTGGTTACTGTGAAAAATGGCAGTTCTTGCCAATCTGCTTACCTGTTTAAACAATAAAACATGAAAACATGCACCCTTTCTACCATCTTGACATCCTTCCTGAATTACTTGCCAAACTTGTATATAATATTCAAGATGTCATAACAGAAAAAAGGATACTCCATCTATCTTTGAGCTGAAAACAAAACAAAAAAAGTAATTTCAATGCATGCTGAAAATATAAAAGAGTTAGAATCAATGTTTTGATGTTTCAACCATAGGTCTTCTTCAGTAATTATCCATAAAGAAAATATAGCAAAGTTAGTCTAATTTTTCTATTTTCTCCTTATAGATAATTTCTGAAGACCTATGGTTGAAATGTCAGTTCTAAGTCAAGATATCTGCTCACATACTGTATGCTCTGTACATGGGGACAATCACCTTCCTTGATCTCTTAAAGAAACCTATCATGATATTATTTAACACCATATTGACTACCTGACAGGTCTTGTTGCATTATTTAGTAGTTTTAAGGTCACACCTGGTTAAGACACTATATACTTCCTCTAATGTGCATTTTTAGGTTCATACTTATATCTCCTGCAGCTGTTCCCAAATGCATTATATTACAGAGTTTTATGATTAAAGTCAGACCCCACTTGCCTACCCATTCTTTAAGCTTATATAGGTCACACTGGAGATCTTCTGAATCATCAACAGATATTACCATTCCCCCAAGCTTAATGTCATTCACAAACTTCAACACCCATCCTTCCTCCTCTATGTCTAAGTCTCCAACATAGTGCACATTTCAAGCAATATCAGTATGAGTATTAAGTCCTACAGAACGCCACTGATCACATCACTATAATCTAACCTTCTCTGTTAATGCAAACACCTTGCTTACTTCCCCTTATCCAAACCAAACACCTTACTTGTTTCAGTTTATCCAAACCACAATCCATATTGCCATCCTATTGTTAAGACCCATATCGCTTACCTTTGAGATTAGTGATTGACTGGCGACCTTATCAAATGCTTTACAAAAGTCAGTATAGATCACCTTGGCTGGTCTACTTTTACCTACCTTCCTTGCGACTCTATCCATAAACGTGAGTAGGTTTGTCTGACAAGATCTTTCACAGTGAAAGCCATACTGTATATCCATATAAAGTCAGTGCAGCTCAAAGTTGTCTAGAATTGTGTCATCCAATAACCTTTCCTTGTTCTTTCATAAGAATGAGGTCAGGTATATCAGCCTTTAACTATCTAAATCACTCCTACCCCATGCAGTGATGCCACATTGGCCTTTTCTAAGCATCTGGGACCACCCTTTCCATCTTAGAAGAGTTACTGCAAATATAAGGGTCAGTGGGTATGGGATTATATCAACCATCTCCCTTTGGGTCCTTGATTCAACTCATCTGTCCCCTGGGCATTAATGGTGTCCAATAGCCTAACTTGCTTCTTAACCCTGGCACCCTCTATTAACAATCCAATAGGGCTGCTCATCACAATATCACCACCCACATCATTTTCATTGGCATTCATTAGCAAATGGGCAACAGTCAGTCAGGATCGCAAACTCCACATCCCCCCTCCATCCTCGCTGGTGTTCCCCAAGGGTTGGTCCTAGGCCCAATTTTATTCTCACTTTTCTTCAATTATCTGCTTACATATGTATGCAGATGGCACTATGTGTTTCACATGCAGACCTGTTCAAAGTGACGTCCATTCTCTTCTACAACATTGCTACAACAACATGCAGTCTTGATTTGGTGCAAATAATCTCAAAATACCTCCAAAACTGTTTCCATGACCTTCGGGTCTGCCAAAAAACTGGCAAGAACATCCAGCCCCCCTGTAATCACCACCCTCGATGGAAACACACTAAACACCATCTCTTCCTATAAATACCCAGAAGTATGGCTAGACCCCCTGATAAACTACTCAACCCACATAGATGCCATCACTTCAAAGCTCCGCCTGAAGTTTGGTCTTCTTTATAGAAACCATGACTCCCTCCCACTACCTATTAGACGCACTCTGCTAACAAAAATGATAACTCTCATCTTTGATTACAGGAACATTGTGTACAACACCACCCCCTCCACCTCACTATCAATGCTGGACTCCTTATTGCATGCTTTTAGCTGTTTTGTAACAAATTCTCCTTTCAGAACACACCACTGCAAGCTTCTTTCCTCCCTTGGGTTAGCTCCCTCTCCCTTTGCCATTTTTGCCATTCTGTTTCTTTTATTTCCAAATTTTGGTTCTACCTACTGCCCCCCTACATGGCAGAGAAACTAACCCCTGCAGTCTTTTCTTCTTACTCGCTGTGCTCCAGGGACTCCTGCTCCTTCTCCCTCCCCAAACCATCCTCATCAGCTAGCAAATCTGCCTTCTCCTACCCTCTCCCCTACCTATGGAACCAGCTTCCCCAGACCCTCAGAAACTCACCCTTGCACAGCTCTATTAAATCTCAACTTTGTTAACTCCCCTTCCCCATCTGTAACTGCAACAAGTCTGCCTTTAGCCAAATGAACATGGTTTAAACTTCAGAACCGATGTACTTTATATTATTGTATTCATGCAACTGATTGTAAATATCTGTATGTATGCAACTGAATGTAAATAACTCCTTTGTA